>JAINEB010000033.1:20245000-30245000 GCA_022840565.1 Eubasilissa regina
TTCCTCCATATCTCACACCATTAAGACTTTGGTTGTTGGCAATCCAGTCACCAAAGAGAAACTAGAAGAGAATATGCTACACACATGAATATATGAAGAAAATTGCATAAATAATGCTTGCAGATAATGTTGTCATAGTGAGAAAAAGAAAAAATGGACTTCTTGTGTTGTATCTCTGGCCATCAGAAATAGAAAAAATAATCACCACTCACATCATAAATTTTGGGTTCATCAGTTAATTGATCAAAGATACCTAAAGGGTTATTTTTAAATTTAACTGTACGATGCGAGAACATCCTGATAAGATTTGTGATTCTATTGTATTATTTTAACAGAAGTGGGTCCTTGATACAACATTTTGCTAATCAATATCACCAGAAAAACACTCTGTTACTTTGAGGTAAGGTTTTTGAACTTTGTATATAATTTTTTCTGTTAAATTCTCATACAATGTTACCGCAAACGTTGACAGCATATTGATAATAAGTCCTATCTCTCCGTTGGTTCAATGTGTACAATATTTATATATCTTTGCTATGACGCATACTTAATGAAAAAAATCGCATGTGTTTAACCATAATATAAGGGCCACCATACATTTACATAGATCACTAATCCAACCATGATTTTAAACCATAAATGTGGCCAGTTGCATTTTTAAAATTAGTTGCGGGAATAAATTGCAAGTGTGCGTGTTTGCATACAAATTCGCGCACAATTAATCATAATGCGAGTTAGGCCTAAGAGCATGTTTTTAACATCTTAATTGTTAACATTATTTAACATGGGGAGGGAACATCAAGTAGGGCAAGGGCTGTCACCATATATGACATAAACATATGAAGTGTATATTCAATACTGGAAGTGTTGAGAATTTTGATTAAAGATTTATTTTAAAAGCTAGGAACTGTTATACACAAACAGCAGAATGATCTCAAATTTATGACATTAAAAATTGGGAATAGTTCCGTGTCTTCAAAGTAAAAAATGTAACAAGTTTACGGCTTGGCGTGACACTTAAGGTTTAGCGTGTTAACTTGCTTGTAGCATTTAAAAAGTTCAAACTAATTGATCTCTTTGTATTTATCTAAACAGGGGTTTTTATTAATCATTTATAACAGACAATATAAACTCAAAAGTAAGAAACTGAAACCTTTATATTGCTGTAACTAATAAGGTCCACAAAACACTAATAATAATGATAATATCGAGATTTTTTGAAAGACATTAATTTAAATAAATTGTGTTATTGGATTATTGTTTTCAAAATATTTATTTTGCGATAGCAAAAAAAAAAGAATTATGCTGTTGATTGAAAGGCAACTCACCCATGTATCAGCAAACTTGTGCAATGCTTCAATGGATTTTGGAACGATTGTTGCAACATTTGGATCAAGTGTTGTAACTCCTAACTTCATTATATGTTTCCGGTGTCCTTCATTCTGAAAATAGTCATCATCATTATTTCTTACTCAATAGAACACAATATACTGTTCAATGAAAACTAGCAACTTAAGCTACTATAAATCATTCAGGCGATAAATAAACGCATAATTGAAATTAAACCCTGCTTAAACTGACTTCACAAAAAGGAAAGATGTATACACATATACAAAAATTACACATATTTAGTTAGGATTAGAGTGATAAGAAACTACAAAACAATGGTTTTGAGAAAAATACAAAAACAGTTTTTATTTTAAATGCCTAATCTACTACCGATAACAATAGTTTTAGAGATACAAATACAAAATTATCCTTTTATCAGTGTTATCCTCACAACACTTTACACTAAAGAAAGATTCCAAAGACGAAAGAGGCATTTCGTTCCTATTTAAACATTTTACTTCATATTAGTTACACCTGAGCTTATTTTAAAAACCAATTACCATATGAGTTTCACTAATAGAATTGATCTTTTGGATGCCAATGGAATACCTAACTCAAAACTGTGATTTTTGTAGTTTCACTATTTCTTTTGTCCCTGAGCCCGATTCAAAAATACATATTTATATATACATATCTAATTCTTAAAATTTCTTCCGAAAATTATATGTTTTGAATTCTTTTAGACAGTTTTATGGAATATATATCTATGTAAGTAGTTTTTTACAAAGAAAAACAATAATATGAATTATAAAATTTGTGTGAAATAAGCAAATGCATTTTGCGATAATGGCTGAACCATGTAGCCTTAGGAAGAATATTCCTTAGTATCTCTAACTGTGACTAGTTGTATAAAAAAATATATAACTTTGACTAGCTATTAGAAATAGGCAATGAAAGAATAGTGAAAATAAATCTTTTGTTTCCAGCCTACATTTCAACAATATAGTGGCACTAACTTCAACACTGTTATAGCTCAGCAACTCAAAGAT
The DNA here is from genome assembly GCA_022840565.1 of Eubasilissa regina. Classification (NCBI taxonomy): domain Eukaryota; kingdom Metazoa; phylum Arthropoda; class Insecta; order Trichoptera; family Phryganeidae; genus Eubasilissa; species Eubasilissa regina. Next base: position 20,247,379 of record JAINEB010000033.1, read on the forward strand.
GGAGCACAATATGCAAGTTTTTAAAATTATAATTATTTGTATATACGAGAGAAGATATCATTGTCATTTTGTATTAACATTGATGTTTAATTGTCATTTAAAATTCTGATGACCATTCACCTGAATCTTAACAATCAGTTTTGATTACAAAATATTGGCTCTCATAGAAATAGCATACAAGCTTTATGACATTTGCTTAGGAAATATCTCTATATTTTTATTTGATTTGTTTGCGCAGCTTTTTTATAATATTTCAATTAGATTCAATCAAATTTTGAACATTTATTTATGACTTGATACTAAAAATTTCACTGTAAATCATATAAAAAATGGCGGGGTCAGCTTGAGCGTTTCACATAACTTTGTTGCTATAATCGAAATGAAAATAATTTGTTTACGAACCTTTTTGATAATCCTTATATAGAACCTGAAATCATCATTCAATGGATATCCACTGAAGACTAAGGTATTCTGACTGACGTTCGGGGCTTTTTCTGCTGTCAATCTTGCATTGATCAATTTGATATTTTCTCCGCAATTCGGGTGGAAAAACATCGTGCTGAAGCACGGACAAGTTTTGTTCTGTGATTTTTCTCCCGATAGCTCGTATAACGCTAACAAGAAGAGCCGAAGCAAACTGACCGGGCTGACCGGATTATCTAGTTTTGGTGCATTTTACACAACGTTAATACTATATGTCAAAAGCTTTTTGTTTTTCCGGATATTGATTTATGACAGGCGCATGTCAAATTCACTTCCCTTACCGCGCCACAACAGGGGGTACGAACTTTCATACTATATCTCTTATCTATGCTTTCATACTAACAAAAGTAGCACTACATTTTTGTTTTGTTGTGTTGGTTAGCCTGCACAGAGGTGGTTGATACATAGTTAAGGGTTGATACAAACGGGATACGACGTTGTGCGAAATGTGATTCGAGTCGGGTATGTTTAGGAGTCATAATTCGTACTATACTCCTAATCGCTCATCAGAACGATACCCCGCACTCTAATGAATGTTCGCTTCGCGACCCATCCATCAGACATCACGCTTTTATTAGTACCATGGTTATAGGAAGAATACAGGTGAATATGAACTCACGAAGAGGCACAAATTATACATTTATTAAATACACACTTACATTTGCGGGCAGGTGGAAATACTTATAATTAACTTTGAACTAAAACTGTCTACCTCGGGTTACTTGGCAATGTTCCTCCGGAGATCTGATCTCCGGCAGGCTGTGTGATGCCGTTAGCACCTGGCGTGGGCGGCTACCCGCTGTCTGCTCTGTAGGACTGCGGACCGGTCGGGCGGCTGCTCCTGGGTGGATTGCGGTGAACCATGGCTGCTTCCTCCATCGATTTCTGTCCCAACTGTGGTTTTCTTGACGTCTCTTTCGGACCTCGTTTCCAACTAATAGAATGCGCTCTCGCCTCTAGCCCTTACTCCCGTCTCCGTCGCGTGTTTACCACTCGTTCTCATCTCGTGTTTACAACTGCTCCTCCGGGACTCGTCCAACTCGTTGTTCCGGACCTCCGTCTTCGACTCACTTCTCCGGATCTCGTTTTACAACTTTCTTCCGGACCTCGTTCCACTCGTCCTCCCGCACCTCATGTCCGACTCACCACTCCGGGTTTCATTTCACAACTACGTGCTTTCAACTGATTTTTGACTGATTTTTACAACTGCGTGCTTCTGACTGGCTCCTCCGGATCTCGTTTTACAATTGACTCCTTCGAGCCTCGTCCAACTCGTCCTCCCAGACCTCGTCTCCGACTCACTCCTCCGGACCTCGTTTTGTAACTGCGTGCTTTCGACTGCGTTTCGACAACTGACTCCTCCGAGCCTCGTCCAACTCGTCCTCCCGGACCTCGTCTCCGACTCACTCCTCCGGACCTCGTTTTACAACTTCGTGCTTTCGACTTCCTTTCGATTCTTTTTACAACTGACTTTCAAAATGGCGTTCTGGCCCTTTTAAAGTAACGGTGATGAGGGCGTACTTCCCGCTCGGGGTCGGTCCGTCCTCACAGGATTGCCGATGGCTCATTGGTCCATCCGTTGACAGCGGCGTTACATCTTCGCTCGTAGGCATAATTTTCGGTTCCGCCCACTTTCTTCGTAACTAATTACAGTCCTGCCTTATTACATAAAAGTTTAATAATGTCGCTATTTACTTAAATTGTTTATTAAAAGCCCTACAATAATCTATTAATTTAAATAAACTATTAATAACCTACATTCTATACATCCTCACCATTTTTCACATTAAGCTTACTCCTTATCAGAATTATTATTATCTCTAATCAAATCTTGAGTTTTATTCTTAGTACATCTTCAATCAACATAAAAACATTTCACATAAAAATTATGAGCTAATCATTTTTTTAATTTTTATTACCTCTGAGACGAAAACTTTTATAATTAGGTACACATGGGGTTTCTTTATTTCAGCTTTAAATTACATTGTTTCATGAGTGATTTCCGCATTACCCACACTTATACTTATTACATGTTTTTCTTCTTTCTCATGCATCTTAATGGTCCCTATTTTTTTGTGCGGTCATTGTCTTATTGTTGAGCCCCTAATTTATTGAGGGTACATTGTTATCAGGCCGCTCCCGAGCGTGACATTTCTCGGAACGATTTCTTCTCGAACAAAAGGCAACCGATTGACTTCATAACGTATTGCGTAACACGTGTGGTCATCCCTCACAATTGCGGAAGAGATAAATATTCCTGATGAATAGCCCAGAAAACAAAGGACAATTTCCAATGACGGAAGAAAAGGTTCTCGTGTGACGTGGGTCTCTGCGAAATACCCTTTCAAGAAACCCAAGGATCCGCGAACAAATAACTATAGGTCGGTCCGAATCAAAATCGACTCGCGACACAAATTACTGTTCATATCAAATATATCTATTATCTATGACCATAACCATAAATAATCCATTCGTATAACGACTTATGACGTTTTACTTCTTATTTTGAATGTGTAAGTTCAAATTTTATCATGTTTCGAAGACGAAAGTGGTGTGTAGCTTGTTATTTGGGTATAAAATAAATATGTGACACCGGTATCTCAGATATGAATATACTTAAAAGAGTGAATTTGTAGAAGAAATAGAATAGACCTAGAGATGCTATTCAAATTCTCAAAAATGTACGCGGCGTACGTCAACAAACGTAAGTTTTCATCTATATTTATTCCAGAATTAGGGAGTCCTGAAGAAGTTAGCATTTCCTGAAGTTTTATTCATTACCTCGGCCCGATGCCACATTTATTTAGAATACATTCGCAGACACTTTGAAGCCTACTACCACTTATCATAACTTTCATAAATTTTTAACTCGTATTTTTGCAGGGATGCATAATCTCAGCTTGCTATAAATATATTCCACGATGGCTGTAGCCGTCTTTACACAACAAAACATTATTTATCCGATTAATTTATCAATTTACACATATGTAGCTTATAGCAGAATTATTTTCAGAATAGTTTGTGTAGAATAAAAAAATATATGTTCTTGACATTTTGAATCCTCATTTCCCAACTTCCAAATATAATTTATTTTTCAGAGGTAGCACAATGAGACATTAGCCAAACTGAATTTTGTACTGGCACTAAATGAGTATGGTGAATACTAGTTCCCTAGCCTAGTGCACTCATAGACACCTTTCAAGGTAAATATCTGTATTTTCCCCTCGGTCAACCTGTTCATTATATCACAATGTTAATTATCTTTGTTACGTAGTGCCCATTATTGTTTTATTAAAATATATGACAAGCCGGCAAGATGTAGTGCTTTGGCTAATATATTAAATAAAACATTTTTATAAGATTAATTATGATTACAAGTCACGCAAGACTAATGTAATTAAATTTTAAATCAATATATCTTAAATATATTAATTAGAAAGATATACATTCAAATCAATTTTATCGAAAAATATTGTTGTTGCGCCACCGGGATTCGAACCTGGATCTCTTTCCTGACCAGATAAAATTGATTTTATATGTATATCTTTCTAATGAATATATTTAATTAATATTTAAAATATCACAGACCGTCTGTTCTGAATAATTACAACTTCACTATAAGAATGTGTTCTCATAACAATATATTTTTGTTTCCATTTTTTTTTTTTACTATGTTTAACAACACTTAGAAATTGTGTGTGCTTTGCGTTGTTTTTTAGGGATGGAACCAGAATTAGTGTGCGGTGAGGGAGGCAGCGAGCGCCTGATCTTGTTATTGTGCACACTTCACCTGCTGGGAGCTGGGAGCCTGATTGCCGAGCACCTGCACGCCAGGACCCTGCATTCTTCCAGTTAAGAATGGTGAGCCCATTTTGTCATGATTATTTTTCAGTCATATATTGTAATTCAAATAAATATTTGTTATAAGACAAGTATTTTATATGTCATTGTAAATGTATTACGAACACTAAGTACATAATTATATTTGTTTTCAGTATTGTCCGTCATGAATAAGTACAGATCCAAATGCCTCAACAGCCTCAGTTTCAAAAAAGCTGTCCCCGCCATTGCCAACAAAATCCTCTACCATCACGCTATTCGTATGTTTAATTGGAGTTTATGTATTTAGCTACAATCTTTCTGGAGTAAGGAACATGTCTTGTGTCAGAAGCAACGCGGAATCTAAGCGACTTGCATATTTCATAATATATTTTTGTGAAATTATCTGAAATATTGTTTGAATATTAGTATTTTTCTGAAATATAGTTTGAATATTAGTATGTACTGGGTCCATATACGCCAGATTCTACCAAAGGATGTGTATGAAGTGGTCAGCGAGCAGCTTATTACCATCCTTCCAAAGAAGAGCATTTACCCAGTGAGCTATATAATGGGAAGTATTTAATAAAGGTTCTTGTAAAACTTTGTAAGATTAAATAGAGAAATAAATCAATGTCCAGGTAATCTAATATTGTGCTTCCGAATCTTTACACGCTTATCAGTCATCATGCTATTGAGTATTGACTGACATATATTATATAGATGTTTAAAATGTTCCTTGAATTTATCAATTTACGCACATCGTCACATTTTAAAATAAAATGTCTGCTTTAACATTAAAATGTGTGTGTTCGAGTAATGTTTCACTTTATAAGTTTAGCACAAAATTTTCGGGAAAGAATTTAAAATAATTTAGATATTAAAAGAAATTAATATCACTTTTTTATTCAACTAAATTTATTACAAAAATGCAACGTGTTGGGAACACATCATTCAAGCTAATTATTACATCCAACATCCAATTATTTTTCTGTACTACCTATTATCTAAAACAGATATTCATATTTTGCAGATTAAATCAAGATGAAAGTCAGCCAGCCTTGTCGCCCGATGTTGTTAAATGATGCAAGTTGTTAAAGGAGTCTATGAGGCAGTGTATTACTAAAGAAACAACTGTGTGTACAACTAAAGTATGTAATGTGAACTAGACATGTACATTTTTTATAATTTCTTGTAAATCACTCATAATTTAAAATCTATTATCCGCCCACTCCATTGTGATGAATTGTGAGGATGATGAGAGCGATGAATTAATTAATTGAGCATTGTTATCTAATAATATTGTTATTAAAGGAGACCAACAATATGTATTTATTGCTCTTCTTCAAGTTTCTGAAGTTGTGAAACCATCCACCTTAAAGAATGCATCACCGTCTGTTGTTGATGAAAGAAGTAGAAAATTTTGAGGAATGTATAAAATATGTAAAATCACAAAGACTTGAAACAAAGTTACACCAATCAAATAATAATCCATATAAAATGTATCGACTAGAAAAATATACAGAAAAAATTAATTTTTCAAAATAATATTTTTGTTGCTACTTTAGAACTGTTCTGAAAAAAAACTGCAACTTCGCAATAATAATGTGTTCTTCTTAAAAATCATATAATATGTAATTTATAGATTTAAAACAAATAGTCACTTGTTGTAAAAGAATTGACACAATTTCAACTTAGATAATGTGAATTGTGGGCCTCATCATACAAAAATGAATTAATATAACTAAGTCTCCTTAATATGTGTAACAAAATTATATAAATATATCCATTGCGTATAATATCACACTATTTTTAATTTTACCACTATTTTTTCTGATAAAAACATTGGGTTTAGACAATTCTAAGCTTGATTGCCTAATAAAAGTTTTATGATGACTACGCTTGTTTGTTCTCTACTCTAGATATTTTTGGACCCAAAGAATATTAGCATTTAGTGCTGCAATATCGAATAATTCGAAGAGACCGTCGTCTTGTAGCCACCACACAATTATTTCTTAGTCATTTTATCGCCCGTATTGTAATTTTATTAATAATTCACCACCTGCAGATTGTATGAATAGGTCAAACTTTGTTGCAAGTTCTTTATCTTTGCATTACCATATTTTTATCTTGTCTTATAATTTATATTTTGTATTCCATTGTCAATTTTTTTTCTCTATTTTTTCTGTTATTCTAGAATTTGCATATTTTGCATAATAAATATTTTAAAACAAGCTTGACATCTTTATTGTTAAACCAAATTCCAATTTTCAATAATAGATGTAATTTTATATATTTTTATAAAATTATTTCTATTGATTGAAAAACATTATTGTCGATAGAAAAAAAAATACACAATTTTTAGATTTTTTGGAAAATTAAACATTCAAAAAAAGAGCGGCAAAAAAGCTGTTAGTTATTATCCACGTTTGTGTTAGATTGCGTCACTGAACCTTGTGGTACCCTTTTTTTTCTTTAGAGTTGCCAATCTTATCTAGGCGCCGCACCAAGGAGGAGACAAAAAAAAAGAAAAGCTAGTTGCGCAAGAATTAGCTGTGAACCGCTGTGAAGTTACTATGCACTGTGCATTAGCTAACCACACATAAGCAAATTTTAGTACCAGGTTTCGAGAATCCCACAGAGCTAGTTTGTGTGTTAGTGCGGAAGACAGCGCGATCTGCTATTTTCAGATCTGCGTTCTAGATCAGGGGTCTGTAAACTACGGCCCACCGCCTGTTTTTAATCCGGCCCACTATTGATATTATTTTGAAGATGAATACGGTTAATTGAAATCATATGCACGGAGATTTAAATCTGTACTTACTAATGTGAAAGGACGTTTTTGAAAATTAAGTTTGTAAAATCGCAATACAGATTATTATTAACAGATGGCCATTTGCTATGAGTAGAATTACCTATGTAAATATTTTATACCTATTAAATAGCTCGCTGAGCCTAAAAATTTTACGATCTGGCCCTTTCCAAAAAAAGTTTGCCTACCCCTGCGCTAGATCTTACGTGTCAACACACACGCACACAAAATTAACTCTATTTTTCTGTCTTGAATCACTTTTGTACGAACTTTATTTTTTTATATCCATAGAATATATATATATACACATATATTGATACCAGAGTATCAAAAGGGCTCACTAAATGGTAAATAAATTATTGAAAAAAAATATCCTCAATGAAAATAGCGGTAGAACAATAACTCAAGGTAGCGAAAAAATTTGCTCATATGTGGCTAGCTATTGGCTACCAACGTGATGTTAAGCCTCGTGTCCACCACAGATAAGGGGTACCTAGTCCACGGAAGGAGACAAAATTTAATTTAATTTATTAGATTATCTTAAAACTTATAGTTCTTGCGAGACAATATTTCACAACTTCAGTGCTAGTCACTATAGATGTGTCACAAAAGTGTAATAATTTCAACCAGTGGCGCACCCACGGAGTGGCCCATTATTTTGTAATCGACTGATAATAAATTAATAATCAAAATAACTGATTTTTTTCCCAAATGATGAGTCTTCACCTCCATAAAACCAAACATTCATCAATCGATAAATATAATCGATAGATGGTTGATCTATTTTTATGTAATATAAAAAGATTTTTTTTTAAAAGATATGATACTGCTATACTCAGTCTCTGTAAAAAATTGTCTCAATTCAAGTAGGTTGCAATAGGTATGTATGCACAAATTATCTTCGAAAAATATTTCACTAAAAAGTCTCTTTTATATAAACTGAAAAAATTACATAGTACCCATAGAAAGTTCATAAGAACGCTGATAAGTTTTTTTCAACACTGACCATATTGAGGTCCAATGTTTCAAGTGATTTTAGAGAAATAATTTTTAAGCCATTTAAGTCATATTGACAAAACTCAATCGGAATATTGAAATATCGTTTTTGAATAACGTTTAGTCGTGCCGACTAAACTGCATAGTAAATATATGGGGTTTAACTAAAAATGGAAGATAAAGTAGTCCAGTTTGAAAAACTGGACGAAGTCCATGGTGCCGGGCTCCAGATCCACCAGCACAGCCCTGTTAACTTGGAACTTTGTTTGGTACGTTTTATAATATGAATTCATTACATGATTTATTCATTTAATCGTTATTTATTCATATTATTATATTCTTCTCTAAATATGTTTAATTACATAAATATTTGATTTTCAATACATTTAGTGAACTTTTTAGTGGTAATTCGGAAGTTTTTATAATAGATATTAAATAATATTAATAAATGACTGTATCGAAAGACAATAATACTATTGTCTCAGATAGTTTCTAGTTTTAAATTATTGTGCGTAGCAGCGTGCTTGCTTCTTTCTTGTGTAAAAGTCGTTAACTTATTAGCTGCCCAGAAAAATCGTAGGTGAAACAGCATCATACCATATGTACCTACTTAAATTCGTAATTACGTAAAAGGCATTTTTTTTTGATATATGTAGACAAACAGGAATAAACTCAATTTATCTATATTTAAAGGTGTTCTTTTAGAGGTATTGGCAACACTTTTTTGAGTGACAACCATTTTACAGTTGATTTATGCTCAGTTTGTTTTGCCATTTCACCATAAATAGACTTACGCCAGAATAACGCTTGCAAATTGTGCAAATTTATTTCGAAAATCGTGGTTCAGTTCGCGAAACTTACCGTGAGCTGTCAATATTACGGTCGACATAATCGTCCATCCGAGCATGTAATTCGAATAACCACGGATCGTTTTCGCACCACGCATACTCTAATTGATAATACGCATCCGCAGAGACGGCGTACAGTGCGCACAGAAGTAGCTGTTGCTGCAGTGGAGCGTAGTATTGAGGAGGACCCGAATGAGTCGATTCCCCATCGTCAACAGCAATGGATCCATGATTATTGACTTTTTCGTTCCCCAATTGAATGGTAATAATGTGGAAGAGCTGCCGTATCAACGAAATGGCGCAACATGCCACACGGCGCTTGCCCAGTCAATTTATTAAAGGATACATTCAATGAGGGCATAATTTCGCCTAATGAACTTGTGAATTGGCCTCCAAGATCGTGTGATTTAACACTTTTGAATTATTTTCTGTGGGGATATGTTAACTCGGTAGTCTACGCCGATAAACCAGAGACGATAGACGACTTGGAAGCCAACATTCGTCGCGTTATTGCCGATATACGTCTCCAGATGCTCCAAAAAGTGGTCGAAAATTGGAATTTATTCGAGTCAGCCGTGACGCCCATATGCGCGAAATCATATTTAAGCACTAATGGTATAAAATGATCTTTCCAATAAAGCCAATACCATGCCCATTAGCACGATTTGTATGTGTTTTATTTCATTTTAAAGTTCTACACTTCTAAAAAAAACACCCTTTAGTATTCCACAACAAGAATTCAAAATATGTCGGATTATCGATGATAGACTGTGAAGTAAAGTAAAAATAGTTTTAAAGCGAGGCAACATTTTTTAAATGCATGTGCATATAAATAAATGGCTGGTAACGTGTAAATATTACACGAGACAAGATACTAATTTTTCTTAGTATTTGATGATAAACAAACCAGTACTAAACATAAACAATACTTTTTTTTAGGGGGCCCTTTTCATATTCCGCATCGGGGCGCAATTTTTGTAGTTACGCCACTGCATTTGATTTAGTAATTGAACAAATGATTTAGTCATTTTTTTATCGATACTGTACATATATTTGCCTATATCATAACTAGCGGCCGGCGGGCGTTGCCCGAGATTTAGATTTAGTTATAATAGGATTGTTCAGTACAGGAACAAGACTGTATTAAATCGCTCAGGTGCTGGTTCAGTGTCGCTGCTTCCGTAGCTCGGACGACGATGCTCTGCCGGTGCGCAGTTGTCCAATGAGGTCCAAAGCGTGTCCAGTAGTGTTGCCAAGTCGTATGAGTTCTTCCGGGATCAGTCCAAGTGTGCAGCCAAAGTCGAAATGTCCAGAGGGAAGGAAGTCCAAAGTGAAGGCAGGGGTCAAAGTAAAAAGCAGGTGTAGTTCTTGTCCAGCAGTGCAGGTGCAGCGAAGTGCGAGAGAGTGCCCTTGCAACCGCCGGACCGTTTATTTATCCTTAAGCTACTTGGTGCTGGAGCGTAAGGCTCCAGCACACTCAGGTACCAATCAGGGGGCTAGGACAGGCCCCGCGCCACCCCGATACGGTCCCGCGCCGCCAGCGCCGGGCGGCCAAAACTGGCAACAGCAGCCATTTTCCCTGCCGTCCCGTAGGGGGCGGCAGAACTCTACTTTGTCGTACATTTCATTCAATATATAATGAACATGACATTCCCCAGGCATCGCGAGTATTTTTTAATATAAACATTGACCTGCCTCGCGATGCCTGGTAGTTTTTATAGCGGGCGATGGCCCGGATAATTTATAAATGCACCTCAAACCTTAAAACCTCATTCTTTATTACCAAAAGATTTTTGAGGTGCATTAAATTATTCCCGGGCGATCGCCCTCTCAATTCTCTTTCTATTCGTATGTTTATTTTATTCAAAATAATTTTTTTACAAAAGTTATTCAACTAAACATATTCTAAAAAATACTGGCGGCGGCCGGGGCGTGGCCTCGTCCGCGGCCCGTTCACCCCGCTCCCCGCTTCCCCGGCGGCCGCTCGCTGTCCCCAGGGGCGGCGATTCTCCACGGGCGTAGTGTGGCGACCGCGAAGATACTATGAAGCGGCCAAGTCCACGTCTCGGCCCGGCGCGTGTTCGGATCGGGGCGCTGCGCCCCCCGCGACCACCCGGCGGCGCGAAACCGCGGCCGGGTTTGCGTCTTGGCTAAACGCTTGCGCGGGCCAGGGCGCCGCGCTCTCCGCGGCCGGGTTCGTGTCTTGGCTAAACATTGCCGCGGGTTTATCCGCGGCCGCCTTGCTGTGCGGAACAAGGATTAAAGCAGAATATTCAGAATAATGTCTTAACCAAAAATCACAAATATGTGTGAGTCAATGTATATTACATTATAAATTGTTGTTTAACTAAGCCAATTACAATATCCGTCGATTATTTTAATTTCAAATCATTTTTTTATTTAATTTCCACCCTCTAAGAATTAAACTCTTTACTCGATACATTACCGCTGGACTACAGTGTGTTCCATATGGCAGAAAGCAACCCTGACTAATCAACCCCGATCTACGAGCACAGGCGAAGTCGAATGACTATATATATATATAAATAATACAAATTAAATGTATCAATTAAGATATACAGATAAAATCAATTTATCAAAAAAATATTTTGCTACCACCGGGATTAGAACCAGTAACCCTTCCTATCCAGGAAAGTACGCTGACCATTACACCTTTTCAACGTAGTAAATTAACGACAAATATTCGAACCTATATGTTTCACTCTCAAATTGATCATCTGTTATTTCATTTTTTAAAAGCAATCTACTTCATATTTACGAAGAATCTCAAATAGCTTTGAGTAAAACCCGATAGGAGACGTCAGAATTAAATTAATTAATCCATTTTATTAAATTTTGGATCATTAATACAACTTATATATTGTATTAAAAATATCATAGAACTATGTTCTGAAAAACTGCAACTTCACAATAATAATGTATTCTCCTTAAAAATAAAATATAAATAACTATTTTACTTGTAAATAATAGAGCCCTTAATTTAAATGACAGAAATATAAAAAAAAAAATTAATATATTGCTAATAATGGTCAAAATAAGAAAATTTGTAAATATTGAAAAATATTGATTTTTCGGGCGTATTCTGGCATAATGTGTTAAAAATATTTTACAGATAAAGAATATTGCATTAAATAATTTCAAAAAACTAATTACATTCTCATTGTAACATATATGCTATTTCATGGAAATGAATATCAAATTTAGTCCAAGATGGCGATAGTGTAGTGGTATTCGAAGTGTTTCCATGTACACGACATTCAAAAATTTGATAGATATGGAAGATGATTGGGTGGAATGGTGAACGTTAAATTGTGTAAAGTGATCACATAAGCCAGCCAAAGACAGGTCGTCTTTATGAGATATCTATTATTTGGTTAATAAGAGTAGGTGAAAATCCAGTAACTGTGTGTTCTTGGACATATTAAAATATTGAAATCAAAATCATACAATATTAATAATACCAGACCTTTTAAAGACGATTTTAAACTTATTTCATATTCAAACGTGAAACTGTGAAAAAATAACTGACGGGTTCTTAATAATAAAATGTATGTTGAAATATTTATCAATAAATAGACAATAAATGCAATAAACATATTCCGGACTAATGCTGCATCACGAGTTTCGAGATAGATTTGATCTGTGTTACATAATACGTAGATTCTAAGTTTATCACCGCATAGAAGCATACTAATATACACACAGACAATAAATAACACCACCTTTCATGGAGCTCCAAGTTCAGGAACAAAGCGAGTAATCTTTTGTCTGGCGACTTTGTAGTCTTTTGTCGAAAATAAAATATGTACCAATTTTGTACATCACAGAAAGGAAAGGTTGGGCCGAGTGCCAAAGATCAAATGTTTTCAGAAATAATTTAAACCAGCAAAATCCATCTACTGATCCAGTTAAAAAAGATATACAAAAAAAAAGATTTTTATTTCAAAAAATAAAAATACTAAACCACAAATAATCATTACTAATAAGATCGACGCCACTCAAATTTTAGCGTTTTTTTTTACGAATATGTGGGTTAATATTATTAATTTATTATCTTTGTTTTATTAACCACTGAATTGAGTTTAAATACATCTATCGGTTTCGAAAAATACCATTTTCTTCTTCAGGATGTCATAACTAACTAAAAACATATATTATTATTTCTTTGCCAGAATCTATTTTCAAAAAAACAAGAATTAATTAAAAATAAATTTAGTACGTAACTCAAATTATTACTTAATACAAATTCAGTCGAATAATTTTTAGGAAAAATTTTAAACAACCAACTAAATTTAACTGCGAGTTCCATTCTGAAAATTTTTACTTAGTACAAATTTAGTCGAATAATTTTTAGGACAAAATTTTAAACAACCAACTAAATTTAACTGCGAGTCCCATTCTAAAATCATTAAATACATTTTCCGCGTGCCACAAAATTGGAAAAATGGAAAAATTTTGTATAAATGAAATATATTTTCATATAATATTGAAGCCAAGATTATGGAGACAAATTTACGTTGAGACAAACTAACAAAATGTTAATAATTAATTAACCATTCAATTTATAGGACATATCAATTTTAGACGTTTTAAAAATATTTTGTTTTAGTGAAAACATACGTTTTAAAATAATATATTGTATTTACTCGCATGCTTTGAGACTTCAGCTACTATTTAATATCAAGTTTGATATCAAAAAGGGCAATAATTTATTACTAAATAATACTTATATCGATCATATTAATTGGTAAAGTTTTTCACTTAATACTGCCGGTCCCGAGCAGCACGTCGAATCCGCGCTGTAGTAATTTTCGTTAAAAATTTTCACGCATATTTTATCAACAATATATAAATATTGAACTTATTCATAACATCAGTAGCAAATTTCACAAATTAGATATTTTTTTATTGATATTAAGGAAACCCAACGTTTTCTTGAACAAAGTAAACATTTTATGTAAGTCGCAATTAAATATTTTGTATATATATATAATACTGTTGTCTTTTAAACACTAGCTGTTGTTTCATAAATACTATGCACGGATGAAACAAACTCGCAAAACGGCAACATGATGTTTTAAATCGATAATATTAAACAAAACCAGAAAATGCATCTGACATATTATGTCACATATACATTGATTTAAGCGATCTTCTAAATATATGTTGGTACTTTGTTCGAATTCAATACACACACACACACACATATATATATATATATATATATATATATATATATATATAATATTATATATATACATATGTGTGTGTGTGTGTTTGTGTGTGTGTGTGTATATATATATATATATATATATTCTTCAATAAATTATTTAATTTTCGATGAATTAATTCAAATGATAACACAAATTTTTATTTAATTCCATAATATTTACATGAAAATGCGTGGAAAAGATTAAATACGAGTTACTTTTGACACTTGTATCGAATGCGAGAAAATCAACAATTTTATTATTGTCTCTTTCTATTCAAACCTCCATAATTACATAATTAATTATTTATCAGACATTTATAAGAATTTAACTATTAGCCTCATTTTGAAAGAGTATGTAATTCGCGTAGAATTTCTCGAATTTCAAATTGAAAAAATGAAAACGCGCCTTTAAGTAAACAAAGATGAATCTATATTTTGATATAATAAGAAGTGTACAAGAAAATATAAAAATATTGTTTGTACAGTTCGCTGTTGAGAATCTCTGAATATTTTTCTATCCCGACCTGTTTGAGTATAAAATGAGAACATTTTTTAAAGTGAGGGAAGTTTACAGTTCAGTGTTAAAATGGTTTACTTATTTCTATTGTGTGGTCTCTTGTTATTATGGCTCTGGAAAACAGGCACATCTCCGTCACATTTTCCACCAGGTATCAACATATTTCAATATTTTATATTGACTTTTCATAGTGGCTTGTGTTATATTTATTTATGTAGACAACATTTGCTTGATTTTACAAACTTTTATTTAGCGGAGACTTTTTAATTTAAAAATTTTTTTTTATTATTAATATTTCAAAATATTAGCGTATAGCAAAGAAACTGTTCAATACTAAAAATTCTGAGAAATAAATATAAATTAAATATTCTTTGTATTATGAAAGACCCTATAAAATTCTAGCCGTTATTACTCGGATTAGTGTAACCTTGTATATGACGTAACCTACGACTTTTGTCTAGCCGTGGGTTATTTATAAGAATTGCGAATCATTTTTAGCTTCATGTGTATGCTGGTCAGCAAATTGCTAGTACATATGCGTTGTTTGTACGTAATTTGTCTGTTCAATCTCTATAATAATCGTACTGAACTAAATATTTTCTTACTGAATCTACGTTGGCATCTTAATGTTTGCGAATTTTCTGCATTTTTCAATCCATTTGTGCTTGATAGAATAAACGTTTTGTTTTCATAGTGTATTCCAACGTCATTCCGTATTTCGGTGTTTGCGTAGATACAATTTTCAGGTTATAATTTATTATCTGCCAAGCGAGCGAATTTGCATTTTTCGGGATATTATTAAGTTAGATTATTACCAATATTTAAGTAAATGTTAAAATAAAATAATTTCTGGTATGAGTTTCGGATATGCTAATTGGTAAAGTCAGTTATTTAAATAAATGTTTTTGAATACTGTTAATGAAACATCTTAAATCTGATGTCCGAAGGAGAAAATCGTAGAAAATATTTTAAGGGAAATCAAAAGCAGAGTACGGTACCGAGCAATGAAAGAACTTGCCTTTCTTTAACGTAATAAATTTACAATTATATTCTCAATTTAAATTGAAAGAATTTTTCTTAAAATTGGAAACAATTTTTTTTGATACCAAGTACCTATATCTATTGTTAATTCGCAATTTAGAGTCGTCGGTTACAGCATAACCTAAGTTTGTACGTACGCACGCCACTGCAATCCATAATATTTAACAGACATGCTGGACGAGAAAACACTTAAATTAAGAATATAAATTATCAATGCTAAATCATACTAAAAATATTCTAATGACTCGACTTCGCTTAACTGATTTCTATATTTTTCCATTTACGATCTTTGTCATATTATTTAATGGCTGTTTATTATATTATTATAAATTAAAATATGATTTACTCAGGGTCCTAAAGAATAACTATGCAAAATTTACTTTAGATTGTTTAGATAGTCAATGGTTGTAGAATTGTATACTGAACAGATAGTCATACAACTATATGTATTAAATTGTGTTTTATATATTATGTAGTATAGATTATAGATTACTATATAGATAATAAAACGCTCAGCAAATCTCAAAGTCAAATAGAATTGGGAATACTAATTACTTTTTACATAAAATATATTAAAGTTTTATTATTAAGGAAAACACATCTTATTGTGAAGTTGTAATTATTCAGAATATAGGTCTGTGATATTTTAAATACTAAATTAATGTATTAATTATAAATATATACATATAAAATCAATTTTGTCGAAAAATATTGTTTTTCCGTCACCGGGATTCGAACCTGGATCTCTATTTCCAATCCGGGGAAGTACACTACCAATTGTGTTTAACACTAGTATTTTTCATGACAAATTTTCTAACCTATAATAAAAATGAATTGATAATTCTGGCGTCTGCAGTCGGTTTTCTCAAAGGTATTTGAGATTCCGTAAAAATAATGTAGATGGCTTTCAAATAATGGAACGACAGGTGTATTAATTTGAAAAAATGTAACATATAGGTTCGAAAATTTGTCATGAAAAATACTGGCGTTATAACACAATTGGTAGTGTACTTCTCCGGATTGGAAATAGAGATCCAGGTTCGAATCCCGGTGACGCAAAAACAATATTTTTCGACAAAATTGATTTTATATGTATATATTTATAATTAATACATTAATTTAGTATTTAAAATTTTATTGTTTGTTGTAAAATAACTAAGTAACATTCTAGGTTTAAATAACATTTTCACTGCTATAATTTTTTTTGGTTATAGATACATTTAGTATTTGTAAACTGTTTGTTTATTTTCCACTTGTGTATATTGTTGAGTGTACATTTAAATGAAAAAATATATTTAAAAAATCGACATAATTCCCCCGCACGCGTTCTTTACTCCTTAAGTTATATCGCTTGTGAAGGTCCTTTTAGATGGCCGGCCGTGGGGAACTTGTACCAGGTGTTCTCACTCAGGCGCCTGCACCGCTTCCATCATCTGACCTGGGCCGCCCTGGTCCGGAAGTACGGGCCCATCGTGGGGCTGCACCTCGGGCAGGTCCGCGCCGTTCTCGTGGCCAGTCCCGAGTTGGTGCGCGAGGCTGGAGCCAACCCTGACTTCCAGGGCCGGCCGGATGGGTTCTTCTACAGAATGAGGTCTAAGGGTGTTCGTGGAGGTGAAAATTCTAATTTAGGGTGTTTGGTTTTTATCCAATTGTATAATTGCTCTACGTCGCATCCTCCATCATTGTTGCTGACGTTGTTGTTAATGTCATTACTAATAAGAAAGGAACATCAACACATTCGTCAAAATGACGTGTTTTTAATATCTCTAGGTTAACTGTTTTCTAAATATGAAATGAAGTTTACATTGTTTTTATCACGAGTATGAAAAAACATACATTTGGAAATTGTACGAATTTTTACGACTGGCAAGTATATTGACATTAATAATATGTTTTTCTTAAATAAGTATTTATGTAAACATGATCTCAGTTTTTTTTAAAAGTGCAATATGGATTAGTGGAATGACGAAGAATAATTAATTTAAAATATATATATTATTCAAAGCTGATACGTAAGAACACCGTTTGTACGATTCCAGTATCGCCGATTGCTTGCTGCTAGGCCCTGAGGGCGGCTATTGTGGCCGATTCGCGATGCCGATTGCTGTTCTGCTTGTTATTATTAGTACAGTGGAACCCCGAGTTTACATTCAATTCGGGAATTCTGCATTTATGTTATTTCTGCAGTCTCGTATCATTTTAGTAGGGTTACAAACCCTATTTTACGTTTGTCTTTCCCGCGAATTACATCTAAAATTTATTGAAATTCGTTTGGCCAGTTCGCAATTCGCCATAGAACCGATAGTGCGTTGGTCGTTTGGTTGTCGTATATACGCATTTTTCATTTTATTTGTACGTTTCGTTGTTTTATTGCCTTTTTAAAAGCTGGAATCGGCAAGAAAATTGCGTAGAAGATAGTATAGACAACACTGATGACTGGGAAAGAATTTAGAAGAACGTTGAATTTCTTTGTTCTCTTTTGAAAAAATGTACCTTTGGAACCAAAGGTTATTAATATATGCACCTACAGAGAAATTTGACATTTCTCTTCATGAAATGTGTAAATATTCCATTAATTTTTCTTTTGTGACGAACAGAAAGACGAACAGAAATTTTCTTGTACGCGATTGACTCTCAGCAACCGTATGCATTTTTTCCATCTGTTTTAGTAATAATTCGTGAAAAAAATATTTCTACATTTCGTAAATTTCATTGATTTTGTTTTGTGAAAGAGATGTAGATGGGTTTGATTTCTATTAATTTAAATAATTTTTCGCAGGTCTAGTATTTTCCGAAGGGCCAGTTTGGGAAGAGCAGAAACGCTTTTGCATGAGGGTTTTGCGTGGGTTCGGTCTAGGCCATTCTGCTATGGAGAAGTTAATAGTCGCAGAGGCAGCGAATCTGATGGCGATATTAGACGGTGCTCAGGGAGCACCGCTGAACATGGACAGGCTGTTTGACATCTCCGTTTTAAACATACTTTGGTCTATGATGGCTGGAAGACAGTGAGCCAAATATTTTGATGTTTCTTATGTATAATATTATGTAAGAAGATAGAATGAAAATGCGAGCATCTTCCGAAAATATTCAAATAGAATGAAACTGAATTTATCGACTCGTAATTAGTCAGGTATAAATATAAATATTGTGGACTAGGTCTATATAATAATAATTACATTATTTCCTCGATTTCTCTTAAATGATGAAATTTAAAGCATTTCTTGTTATTTCATTATCGAAAGACGCCATTTTTAGCTACTTTTGACAGTTCTAACTTAATTGTTTCTGTAAAGATAATATATAGATGCTTACGTCAAAATACTGTCAATATCATAGGTCAGAAAGAAATGGTCAATACAATGCAAGACCAGTAGGAAAAATAATGCACATATAAGACATATGATTCCATTAGATTTGATAGAAAGGAACATCACTTTCGTACTTTGTTTAGCGTATTTCGTTTATTCTATTTACTGTCAATAGAGACAATTACTATGGGAGTCCGCATTCAAGGATATAGCCTACTATTACTTATAGCTGGTTTTAACGTTACAATAGATAATTTTATAATATTATTTTATGCATCGCGGGAGACAACTTTCCAACTATACTGAATGAATTATATTAAACTATGATTTAAACAATATAGCAACATGGCAGAAGAAAAATAAACTAAAACTAAATTCATGAACATTAGAGATAAAAGAATACCAATTATCACAGTTAATATTAGCGTAGATCGTGAAATTCTGAAGGAAGTGACTGAAATAAAATATTTGGGAGACATAATACATTCAAGATTGAACTTTTCGCAAAATATAAAACACGTGACTAAAAAGATAACTAATAAAATCTCCCTTTGAAGGATCAGAAGATTCACTAGTACAATATTTTGCAGTACAACTCTGTTATTACTCCTCATTTATTTTTGGTTGATGAAAAAAAATGTAACAAGTACAGCAAAATACAGCTTTGAGAATAATTCTCTGAAAAAATAGATAATACTGAAAGACATTAATATGATAATCTTCAAATAGAAAAAATATTTATATTATGGTGTTTATTTTTAAAATCCTCATTTAAAAACTATCAGCAGAATTTATATGAAAAAATTAGTCGAATTAACAAGAGCACGAATATCATACAAGAGGAAAAGATAGACTGGGACTGCCATTCAGGAAGAAGGCTCAATCTCAGAAATCGTACATAAATGTACAGTGCGATGAAGATTTTTAATGAAATGTCAGATGATATAAGAAAGGAGGGAAAACTGTATAAATTCAAAATGAAACTAAGCAAATATGTGCAAGATAAGTATTAGTAAAAAATGAACATTTGAATATTGTTTATATTATTGCATATATATATTTACATATGTATGCTCTATCTTAAGAATAAATTATAAAAATGTTATACATAAGTCCTTGCGAATGTAAAGAATATTATTGTAATGTTCATACGTGCGATATTTTCTGTGATACCGATGGCCTTCTGTTATATTTCAGTGAAACGTTTTTAATTTTTTAATTCTTTGATTGGTCGAAACTTTTCTAATGTTCTGAATATATTTTTTAATATTACACTAAATAGTAATTCAAATGAAATGACAAATGATGAGAAAAAATGCTACTATTGATTCACAGGTGTGATTGTGATTGATATTCGATAATATCAGTGATTGAAAACTGTGATTGTGATCACAGTTTTATTACTAATACGATATCACAATACACGAAATAAATTTTTAAAAAATAATAATTTTGAGCATATTTACTTATATTATTCAAACTTCATTTGCGTAAAAAACATATTCTAGCATATATAATTTAATATTATCATAAAAATAATGAAAACCCTTAATGTGAGTTTATTGTTCGGGTCAAATTCTCAGCATTCTCGGGTCAAATGCGCAAAACGTTTTTGACAGAATTTTTATCACGAATTATAACGTCATTCCTTCGTGAATCGTTTCAAATGCACATGCGTCGAATCACGGTTCACAACAAAATATTAAAAAAATAATCACGATATTCCCAGATATAGTGAGTGTGACTCAAAGATATCAGTGATTGAGTCACAGTTCGTGATTTTGAGCTCATCACTAGTTATAAGTATTATATATCTAAATATAAAATATATTCTATCCGTATCTTCATCTATATAGTCACCATCTCATGCGACTATTTTATTTCAGGTATCCTCATGGTCATGAACAGTTGACTAGAATCTGCAACGCCATCAACGGGAGCTTTCGACTGAGTGACATGTCCGGTGGGCTACTGAGTCAGCTTCCATTTCTTAGATATATAGCCCCGTCCATCAGCGGGTTCAACGATTTAACCCGAAATCTTGACGACATGAGCGACTTCCTTACAGTTAGTAAAACAAATTTAAAGACAATTCAAGATGATCATAAAATTAGAGATGTTTATTATATTCATCATTTTTAGAGTATGTGTTAGGATTAGCGATGAGAAAAAATGCTACTCTCGATTCACTGGGGTGATTGTGATTGGTATTCGATAATACCAGTGATTGAAAACTGTGACTGTGATCACTGTTTCATTACTAATGCGTATGCGCCGCTACGATATCACAATACACGAAATAAAAAAAAACATAATTTTGAGCGTATTTATTTATATTATTAAAACCTCATTAAATATATTCTAGCATAAAATATTAATATAAATCTAATTTATACCATCACAAAGAGAATGAAAATGTTAAAAAAATGTAAATTCATTTTTCGGGTCAAATTCTCAGCGCAAAACGGTTTGCCGGAGTCTACTACATGGCACTGATCAAATTACGGAAAATCCGAAGATGGCGCTGATTCACGAAATAGATTTAAACAGAAATCAATAGAATATTTAACAAAAAAAATTTGAACCACAAATCACGATATTCCCAGATATTCAATCACTGATAGTGAATATAACTCAAAGATATCAGTGATTGACTCATGGTTTGTGATTATGAGCTCAACGCTATTTTTTCTAAAATTTAGTACTTATTTTTGATCAAATAGTGCATACTTGCATTACAATACTACAATATAGGAATAGAAATATTTATTTTAGTTTATATGCGTTGTGTATGCATATGTTACAGTGAATGTATATCACCAGTGGAGTTATATTTTCACTGATGATTCAGTGAAATAATATCCGAATAAATTTTCACCAGAATATGTATTTCAGAATATATATCCATTAGTGTATTTTTGTTTTCGCTTAAAATACGTGTTTATGTAGATTAAAATACGAAAAAAGTATTAATTCTGAGTTATTTTGTCTTCATAAACATTGTTTTTTTATTTTTTCGAACCAATACACGGACAATACAATTGTACAGATATGTTTATAATGAAAGTTATTAGACTTACACTAACATAATCAATAATAATATAACTAACATATCGCTACTTATAAAATCCTATTCGACACCAGCCAATTTCGTTTCAAAACACAGTTGTAGGACAACACATCACTAGCTAAGGCTAAAATGCTCCGACGTCACGTGGCATCAGTAATACAAACACATGCGTGACGTATACCTACGTATGTGTAGTTTCACTGATACTGATTAGTGAAATTATATAATATAATTATACTAGAATTCACTCTAACATATTTATGCGTTGCATTGATGTACGACTGATTTTTGTCGTTTTAGGAAAATTGATTTATGACTCGAATGGTAACTAAAATTAAATCTGAATAACGATATTTATTTTTTAATTGTAATTTATTGTTAAGACTTGGACTTTAAATATATTTAATTGAAATTGAAATGATATCACGAGCCGGAGTTATATATTTATTTATGAGAATGCCAAACCGGAGTGACGTTCCGGTTTCTTCGGGTCCACTCCGAGCCCCGCATCAAATGTAAAATGGGCGCAGTAGACCTTAAATATTAATATATTTTTATTTCAATATTGATATAATTTTGGGCATCCACCCCAGATCATTTGCCATTGAATAAATAATAAAATTTATTACTATCACGTGACCAAATCTTGTACCATGTAATATCTTAATACTTTCACGTATCCAGGAGACCATCAAAGACCACAGGAATACCAATAAAACAGAGGGCAAGGACCTGATTGATGCTATTATTCACGAAATGAATCATGGGAACGAATTAACCAAATTTACAGGTAATTTTTTTTTGTAAATATAAAATGTAAATATCATAAAATGTTCGATGATTATATAACAAATAGTATATGACAATAATTTATATGACAATAAAAAATAAGAAAATTCATGTTAGAAATATCGTGAAAAATTTGAAAAAAATATGTAAAATATGGTGTTCAAGTATCTAAATTGTACTTGTGTTCAAGTATCTAAACTGTAAAACATGGTGTTCAAGTATCAAGTATAAAACGCCTAACAATAAATTATATTATTTTTTTTAGAACTCATTTTGTTGTGAAATCACATTTTCAGAACATAGTTCTGTGGTATTTCTAATACAAATTAAAATAATCAACTAGAATAAAACAGAATAAAACTACAGTAGGGCCCAGATTTTAAGTGTTTTAAAGGACCAACAAAATAAAATGTGAGTAGAGGGAAAATGTATATAGGGGTATTAAACAAATTAAAAAAAAAATTATAGAATAGTTCTTTCAATATTATAAATTAAATTAAAAGTTTCTGGTGGTAAATTACTGATACTAGTAAAATATCCTTTGAGACCTTCAATATGCCTTGTGACATCGTCCTTTGTACGAACTGGATTGATGATATGAGCAAACACATCTTCTTCGTCGGAAGGTTCTTCTTCTGTCAAATTTTCGTTTGTACGACTGTCCACTATTTCATCAATTTCCACTCCGTCCAATGTTATTACGTTGGGCGTATTTAATTTTATCGAAATTTTATACCCAAATCGCGGGAAAGACAAACGTCTTTCCCGCGATTTGGGTCTGCAGAAATAACATGCAAATGGAGGGAAAACGTGAATTCCGGGCATGTAAAATTGAGGTTCCATTGTATTTATCGAAAAAATATTATGTTGATACCGGGATTCGAATCTGGATCTCTTTTTCGCTATATTCACCTAGTACATTTTTGACACATTTTCAATTGATACATCTATTATTCCATTTCTTGATAGGAAGAGGTCCAGTTTCGAATCCCGGTAGCAATTAAATATTTTTTCTGTACATTTTTTTTATAGATTTACTTAATTTGTATTATATTATTTTTGTATTTTATGAAATGAAATAATTAAATTAAATTGTGGATTTTTGTTTTGCAGAGGAAGACTTATATTTAATCTGTCTTGATTTTCTCCAAGCTGGGACGGATACCACTAGCAACACCCTGGAATTCCTTATTCTTTACATGATGTACTACCCTGATGTCCAGAAAAATGTGCAGAAAGAAATAGATTTAGTTATCGGAAGTAACAGAAAGTCAACCCTCGATGACAGATCCAGGTAATGGACTCAATTCAACATTCACTTACACGATTAGGCGAAAACATGATTCTGTTCAGATCTAAAGTACATTTCGAGGGAAAAAATAAACATTTTGATTAATTCACCAGTTATTTTTAGGGGATTTTCGTTTCGAGACAATCTCTGAGACGCTTTGGAGACAACTCTCGTCTTTCATATTCCCCATGTACACAGTGTCTCTGAGATTCACCATCTCGTGCCTTACTTCACGTTCGGATGTTAAACCTCAAAATGTCATTGACATTGTGTTCCTTTGATTTTGAATCTCTCCAGTAGCAGTTAAAACGCTATAAATTATTATAATTTAACGCCTTGTATTAATTATTATGTTTAATGACATATCTAACTTTTAGAATAGATAGTTCTAAGGATCCAGGGTAGTTTTAGGTAAAGTTTAATCACGTATCATACGTGCACGTATCAAATCTCGTTATTAGTACGTTCGCCGTGGACAACGGTTTGAATTTTTGTCTCTTTCTAACAATCTCGTGCTGATCTCTGAGTTTATATCTAGAACAATCTTTGAGTTTATATCTCAACACATATACACGTTGTCTCCTTCCATAGAAATAGATTAATTTGATGAATTAATTTGAAAAAATGTAACATATAGGTTCGAAAATTCGTCGTCAAAAATACTGTCGCTGTAGCATAGTTGGTAGTGCACCTTCCCCGGATTGGAAAAGAGATCCAGGTTCGAATTTCGGTTGCGCAACAACAAATATTTTTCGATGAAATTGATTTTATATGTATATCTTTATAATTAATACATTTAATTAAAAAATACATCTTGTTTACACAAATATTTAATTTTCGAAGAGTAAATACTTTTACTGTTGCATAATTGTGTCATAATCTGTGGGATTTATTTTTGTCTAGAATACCCCTCATCCCGCAATTAATGTCTCAATCCCCTCTATTATACAATATACATTCCATATCATGTCTATTAATTTAGTAGTTATATTAGATTATGCCCATTTTTTGTGATAGCCTTCGTTAAAATGTTTTTAGTGTAAATTTCTACTATGACAAATTCGAGAAATATAATGGCCCTTGTCCACCAATGAGATTTCTCTAAAAAATTCGACTCGAGTGTGTGTAATGAACAGTGCAGAGTTCATCGATTTATAAATTTGATGATTTTTCAAATTGTTTTGCTTGCGAATTAGAATGACTCATCCACCACACGCGTGCTACAATGTCAAGTTAAATAATACGCAAAAAAAAATTATTTTCACAATTAAAATTATATGAATTTCAGAATGCCGTACACAATAGCTACGATCCAAGAAGTCCAGAGACTGGCTAATATCGCTCCATCAGGAGTAGCCCATCGTACAGTCAAGGATACATCATTGGGAGGATATCGCATTCCAAAAGTAAATGAATACACACTGTGTTCTGATATGAGACAGATAAATATAAATACTTTTTTTATGAGTATAAATGGCCTGCGCCTACGATATTCGCAATTTACATAACACTAGCGTTGGTCTCTCACCTCATTTCACGGTTGTTATAATGTAAAAAATGTTTTTAATTTAATACCATCTATAATTTGTCAGATAAAATAGTTACAAGCATTGGTGGTGAATTCGAACTGTAAAACCGAATCGACATGATCAAAATGAATTGTACAATCTATTATCAAGTAAACCAAATTGTCAACTTTGTTTTTCAGGACACCACGGTCCTGATGCTTCTGTACAACGTTCACACCGGCATCGAATGGGGCGATCCTGATTGCTTCAGACCGGAACGCTTCCTCGACGAAAACGGAGGACTCGTTAAATTTCCGTCGTTTATGCCCTTTGGAACTGGTAGGTGGAAAGGACGAATCACGAAAAAAAATCTATCAAAAAATATAGTTGCTATTCGGCAGTCAGCTTCAAAGGTGTGACAGTTTTATTCTCGGAATGGCCGCGTAGTGGCATAATTGCATTTAAGTCATTTGATAATTCGCATTTGAACATGTTTGAACTAATACGTGCGTAAATTTTCCTATTGAAGCAGTCACAGTGTTCTCGTTGTGACAGTAGTTTCTAGACCAAAAAGTGATTACCCGACTAGGTCAACCTGCTTATTCACCCCTCCTCCCTTTTTTAGCTCCCTTTAAAATCTGACTAGGGAGGGGCAAAGATTTTCTAATATAACTGTCATAACAGAATGTGTGACAGGTACTGAATTGTATTCAGTACCTAATTCAGTGATTTCACAAAGAGAGTACTTTGAAGGCTACTTACTAGTAGCCACTAGTGCACAGTTCCACACGTACATCTTTAAAAAGTGCATTCTAGAAAATAAATTGTCACACCTCGTAGAGACATCTATTGTTTATTCGGAAACGACCATCTTTACTCGACAGTGTACATCGAAAACCTTAAAATGAAACCAGGCGTTGTTTAAAACCTTCCCGACAGGTCTACCACCCCAATTAAACAAGTAATATTTCCATAGATACACGCAACATAAGGTTCATACTTTAGCTAATTCTAATAAAAACAATTACGTAAAGCGAATCGTGTAAAAATAATTATTTTTCAATTCAATCCGATGTAAAATGTACACGTTGGAAAAATATTATTTGTAGTAAGACACACATTCATTTTGCAGTATGAAGAATGTTTCTTATTCTTTACACTTTACTCTTTCTTGTTAATGAAATGAAGATAAAATAAAAAATGTATTGTATAGGATATAATGAATATTCCGAATTATATTTATCAATTTTTCACATTTAATGTTTATATTTAGAGTAAATTAACTATTTTTCTCATTTAAAATGCAAAAAAAAAAAATTAATTTCTCGTGGTAACGATATGATAAAGATAATGTTTTCAAAATTTTTGTGATTATCTTTATGGAAATGTTAAACAATTATTAGCAGTGGCGTGCAGTAGATATAGATTTAGGTTATGCTGTTACCAATGATATTATACAATCATATATAATATATGTACTTTCGTTTAACCAACATCTTCAGACAAAATAAATCCGTCGTTTATACGACCCTATCATGTATTTATTTATAATTTTAGAGTACTGTTAATAGTGTTTTTAAAGCTTAAGTTTTAACGTAAAATAATACTTTCTTACCCATATAAAAAATGAATGGACGTTTTTAAGAACACTTTATACGATTGAACATGTTATGTTACGCCAATTACTTTTTGTTTTTCTCAAAACAAAAACCAATCCACGCACCAAATTTAAATAACAATCATGAAATCAAAACAGTAAGATAGTAAAATTTGCAAATTAGTAAAATAGGAAGTAGACACTTCAATGATTTGCACGCAGTTGTAACCATTTCTGTGTTATTATTATTACAATCATATATAATATATGTACTTTCGTTTAACCAACGTCTTCAGACAAAATAAATCCGTCGATTATACGACCCTACCATGTATTTAATTATAATTTTAGAGAACTATTAAGAGTGTTTTTAAAGTTTAAGTTTTAACGTAAAATAATACCTTTTTACCTATATACAAAATGTATGAACGTTTTTAAGAACACTTTGTATGACTGAACATGATACATTTATTGTTTAAAAATCCTTCATGCAATAACTAAAGGAAATAATTATATTTATTAAAGAGTAACGCAGGAAATACTTCTGATAATTGCTTTTTGTTTGTACCAAATCAAAAACAAATCCGTGCACCAAATTTAAAGAACAATAATGAAATCAACAGGTTAAAAACAGTAAGATAGTAAAATTCGCGAATTAGTTGTAAACATTTTTAATGTTATTCTGTTAAAAAAAACACCATGGGTAACGACTCAACCGAATGACTTGAGTAATTCACTAGCTTAAAGACAGAACAGAGTAATGTGAATAGCTTGATGCGTCGAATACATAAGAGCGCCATGGGTACAGAGGAGAGTTGTCGTGGTAGTTTTTAGAACTGAGCAATTAAAGTCTCTACTGGTACACAGATGGCGCTAATTGTAAAATAATATTTTCGTTTATGTTAATCCAATTATTTAATTTATATTCGTTTCCCAGAATTTTAGCTATGCACAGCTTTTTTGCTTGTATGCACTGATTATTAGTATGGTAAAGGTTAAATCAGTAGTACAAAATGGTATAACTTCTGATATAAATGAATATTAAAAACCCCTCATTAATTAGATTTGAAAGGGCTTCCTTAAATACAAATAAAATCGAATTTTCATATTTATAAAGTGTGTTTTATTGTTTCAGGTCGAAGGATATGTGTCGGTGAGAGCTTGGCCAAAGCGAATATTTTCATATTTATCACTTACTTCTTCCAAGTTTTTGATGTTTCGATCCCTCCTGGAGAATCAGAAACGCCCTTTGGAATAAACGACGGAGTAACACTGTGTCCGAAACCGTACAACGCCGTTTGGAAGAAAAGAACAGCTTTCGAAATACCAGTCATTGATATTGAAAATTCTTAAATTCGCATTTGATCTGTTTGAAATGCTTCATTTTTTTAATTTCGCTTCTTGGTAATATTTTTAATGTATGCATGCTTTATTATATTTTATATCTCATAGTATAACCTAATTTTAATTTTGACTAAGTAATCTTGATTCTTAGAATCGTAATAAAAAAATTCTATAATCTTACCTCTGTTTCCTGAAAATCGACCATCTCCTGCGCAAAGCGTCAATTAATTTTTTTTAAATTTTCTACTCCAGACAGTCTGACATTTACGACACATGCACACAACAGTTATCTAAATCACCACAGATCCCTACAGCAATCTATTCTGAAAGTTAGACATAATTCATTAAACATTTATTTCATTTTAACTTCTACTAAGATTCAATATCACCCAACTGACGAACGATAGTGACATTTGACGCTTGGCGTACGACGAACGTAAAGTCAGGCGCAAGATGGCGAAACATGATGTGCACAAGGTGACGGCGAAAGCCGAAAGTCTCTAAAAAATATCATGGGAGCAAAATTCGTATCTCAGAGATTATCGATCTCGAGTCTAAAATATTTTTAAATCTCTTCTATTGACATGGGCCATGTCAATAGATAGGCAAAATAAAGCTTTGAGAATATTACTCAGAAAAAATAGATATTCTCGGATCGGTGCAATGCCGAAAGTTCTGAATATGATGATCGTTAAGCAGAACAAATATTTCATTGTAATGGTATTTTTTTATAAAATCCTCACTAAGAAAATATCTGCAGAATTTATAAGGAAAGTTGATACAAATCAACATGAACACGAACAATACAAGAGGAAAAGATAGACTGAGACTGCCATTCAGGAAGAAGGCTAAATCTCAGAAATCGTACATAAATGTACAGTGCGATGAAGATTTTCAATCAAATTTCAGATGATATAAGAGAGGAGGAGAAACTACATGGATTCTAAATTAAACTAGGTAAATGTCTACTAAAAAGGAACGATTTTGATCTTTTAAATACAAATTGAATTGATTAATTAGAAACATCTACATGTATAATCAATTTATCGAAAAAATATTTTCTTCCAATCCGGGGAACGTGCATTAACCGATTATGCTACAGCACACAGTACATTGATGACAAATTTTCGAACCTATATGTTACACTTATCGATACATTTATCGTTCCATTATTTGAAAGCCATCTACTTTATTTTATCCCGGTAGCGACAACAATATTTTTCGATAAAATTGATTTTACATGTATAGCTTTCTAATTAATACATTTAACTAGTATTTAAAATATCACAGAGCTATGTTCTGAATAATTACAACTTCACAATAAGAATGTGTTCTCCTTAATGATTTTGATCTAGTTTATATTAGAGCGTATATAAAAATACTTATGTATGCACTACATTAATAATAAATAAATAAATAAATAAGCAGCGGCGTAACTGAAAAAAAATTGCCCCAATGCAAAATGGAAGAAAAGGCCCCCCAGCAGTGATGAGGAAAAATGCTACTCTTGACTCACCGGTATGATTGTGATTGATGTTCGATAATATCAGTGATTGAAAACTGTGACTGCGATCACAGTTTTATTACTAATACGCATGCACCGCACGATACCACAATACACGAAATAAATAAATAAATAAATATAATTTTGAGCGTATTTATATTATTCAAACTTCATTTGTAATATATTTGGGGGTTAGGTCGGTGGTTAAATGAAATAAATGTTGTTTGGGTGTTGATTGTGATAGATATAACAATGAAGACAGATAGAATTAAAGAATGAATGAAGATGTAGAAAGTGCACGTGTATTATGAAATCAAATGAAGCGAGTTGGCGGTCTTGCTCGGTGCGCATGGGCCGGCAAGATCGCCGTTGTGAAACGATGAAACTGGAAAGGCTGCCTGGCGGTGAATTATCGAGCCAGGCTTATAGCAGCAGCCGGCAGCGTTGTCGCTAGCGTCGACGCCGACTGAGATGGCGGTGGATTTGAATTCCGATCGTTACATATATATCTAATTTAATATCTTCACAAAGAGAAAAAAATCCCTTAAAAAATTGTGAGTTTATTTTTTGGGACAAATTCTCAGCATTTGCAACCAAATACATAAAACGTCTTGGCAAAATCTACTAGATGGCGCTTATCACGAATTATAACGTCATTAATTAATGAATATTTTCGTTTCATGTGCATATGCGCCGAATCACGGCTCACAACCAAATATAAATTAAATAAAAAAATGAACCACGAATCACGATATTCCCAGATAGTGAGTGACATAAAATATCAGTGATTGACTCATTCACTCAGTATTCTATTGTATCGTGTATTACACAGTGTTATCCATTAAAAAACAATAATAAAATTAATCTCTTGTTTATTATTATTATTTATATTCACATATATATAAAAGAAAATGACAAAAATGTACTCGTACCTAATAGAAAAATATCGCATTACGGCAAAAAAATTTTTTAGCAGTACATTAAATAAATAACTACGCCAATTGTAGGGCGCATATCTAACGTGGGCCCCAATGCACTGTATTATGGTGTAGTTACGCTTCTGCCCAAAGACTGGCTCTTCTGTATAGTTGAATAGAATATTCGCACTGAGATGAAGAAATTCAATTAGGGTAACAATTTATCCGTGTAGCACAATTCTCGGGCTAGAACAAGGCCGCTGTTGTGGACGTTGGCACACACTTGATACCGCTAAGTTATGGTTGAATTTTTAATCTAAAATCGAGCGATTCAATGTAAATTCACATTTATGTTGTTTGTTTTTTGCGCATTTTGTACATCTTGGCTATACACACATATTTTGCAACAATCGACTATAATTATCTTAATTAGTAGATACGATTATGCATTCATGAATTGTAAACAAAGAATGGCAGAAAAGGCATTTGTGATCACAATATACGTCGATTCTTATAATGTCTAAATACAAATATGCGTAAGTTAACCTTCACCATACCGTGATAGAAAATATTCGTAAGCACCCATTCTGTCAACACACGTTGCCGTTAAGTATTTAGATTTTATTTTAGCATTTTTAATGAGAAAAAATATTTTTAGGAGCTTAAATGACTTAATAGTTAATGTCGTTCATTTCCTCTGAATATAGAGCATTAAAAGTGAAAAAAATTCGTAGTATATAAATATTACAATACAACATTCTTTCTTATTATTAATTAGTGAGAAAGATACATAATTATATTCGTATGTTCATTATTATTTTCACTGTGAAAAAAAATGTAATGTTTGATATTTTTCTGTCATACTGCAAATTTTATTTTTTCCAAAGAGCAATTTTACATGGAATTGAATTGAAAAATAATAACTTTTTCATGATTGGTTACAAAGTGAATTCTACAAATCACTAATCTATTCTAAGCGTAAATGATTTTTTGAGGCAAGTTAAAATATTAATTTTGTGCGAATTTACATAAATATACAGGTTTAATTGGGGCGGTAAACCTGTGTTACTGCATGGCTAGGGAAGGGTTAACGTGAGACGACGTGGCCAGTTCGCGTTTGAAGACAGCGAAATAAGCTTGTAGCCCCATCTCCAGCTTTCAAAATCGATTTTTGCCTAATAAGGGGTATCTGGTTGGTTCAACCTTCATCAGTGGCGTGCAGTATGTATAGATTTAGGTTATGCTGTTACCAATGATATTATAAAATCATATGTAATATATATGTACTTTCGTTTAACCAACATCTTCAGACAAAATAAATCCGTCGTTTATACGACCCTATCATGTATTTATTTATAATTTTAGAGTACTGTTAATAGTGTTTTTAAAGTTTAAGTTTTAACGTAAAATAATACTTTCTTACCCATATAAAAAATGTGTGGACGTTTTTAAGAACACTTTATATGATTGAACATGTTATGTTACGCCAATTGCTTTTTGTTTTTCTCAAAACAAAAACCAATCCATGCACCAAATTTAAAGAACAATCATGAAAGCAACAGGTTAAAAACAGTTAGATAGTAAAATTTGCGAATTAGTAAAATAGGAAGTAGACACTTCAATGATTTGCACGCAGTTGGAACCCTTTCTATGTTATTCTGTTAATAAACAGCATAGTTAACGACTCCATACAAAACGGATCAACCGAAAGGAATTTTCAATTCAGTAAATAGCCATTTATATGACTTTAGTAATTCACTAGCTTAAAGACAGAACTGAGTAATGTAAATAGGATGATGCGGCGAATAAAAAAAGAGCGGTGAGTTTTTATAACTAAGCAATTAAAGCCTCTACTGGTACAAAGAGGGCAATAATTGCAAATTAA
This sequence comes from Eubasilissa regina, assembly GCA_022840565.1. Classification (NCBI taxonomy): domain Eukaryota; kingdom Metazoa; phylum Arthropoda; class Insecta; order Trichoptera; family Phryganeidae; genus Eubasilissa; species Eubasilissa regina. The sequence continues at coordinate 20,280,341 of JAINEB010000033.1, forward strand.
TATTTTCGTCAATGTTAATCCAATTTTTAAATTTATATTTGTGTCCCAGAATTTTTAGTTATGCACAGATTTTTTACTTGTATGCACAGCACGCCCCTGACCTTCATGTACCTGATAAGACTACCGAGGATCATGTTTTCCTGGCAGCGCCGGCCAGGGTGCAAAGTTTGAGGCCTCCTTATTTATTTACTATACCTGCACGTAAGGGTAAACAACAGGTCAATAATAAATTCTGAATGTCCAGGGTGAATATTATGTTCCAGGCCGATTTTGTTTATCCACTATTTTGGTTTGGCTGATATTTGTCAATTTGTATGTGGTAGTTATAGAGAATAGTTGATTACAATTTATTATAAAGTACTTAGTATCTCCTATAACATATTGAAGTTATTAAATTTTTTTATCTAAATAATAATGGAAATGCTGTAACCATTCATGGTGGTCGCTATCGTCACATTTTGGAAAACTTCTTGGTTGTCGAATTGGATCGATTGGGCCTGCAAAACATGTGGTTTAATTAGGAAGGTGCCACCTGGCGCACAGCTCGAGCTACGGTTGAAATTTTGCGAGAATTTTTTTCCGGCCCCGTAATGTCAAAAAGTGGTTAGCTTGACGATGTCATATTCCATACATAATTGTAATAAACCAATTAGTTGATAAATAAAAATCAAATTAAAAAAATCCATGTTTTATTTTACTTATCAAATCTGTTGTGTTGATGGTGCCAGAAATAAAAAACGTCAGGTAAACCAGATACTGAGAGATGAGATGATAAGTGAGATGATGATGAGATGAGATGATATGGCTTGTAAAAAGACCAAAATATCGAAATATGCACTGATCTATCTGTTCTGATGGCCCGCAGTATCCTCAAAATTCGTCACAACTATATTTAAAGAGTACAATGCCCCAGACATAAGACAAATTTATATGTTGAGACTCGTCCGATATTTCCATGCTAACAACAACTCACCCCAAGCAATAAATTATGGATACAGCACAAGACAAACAACGCGACATTTTATCAAAGATTCTATATGTGCTTAGCTCCGAAACTGTACAACACACTCAGCACCAACTGGAAATCGTTCACTTCCAATAAGATTACACAAATATGGACCCAATATATGATCCAATTGGGTAGAAATCAGTCAGAAGCATCCCTATCTAATACTATAATATAATCATTATACAGTGTCCACACTAATGATTCACTAGTTCCACAACAATCTCACTACATTTTTTTTTTATCAATTTTTATTTTTATTCTTGACGAAACTTTGAATTAAATAATACCACAACAGCATGGAAAAAATGGCTACTTTAACACAGACGGCAGTCTAGCAAAGTAGTCAGGACAATGCTGCATATATCAGAGGAGGAGTCTACTCCATCCCACACAACAAACTACGAGTATTATACTATGTTCATCGTGTTATATTATAATATATTCAACTCTGTTATAACAAAAGCGTCAATAAAGTGAAAATCAATTAAGTACAAATCTTCAAAATCATAACCAAGAGCAGGAGTTTAACTAGTAGGGAGACATCTAAAAAAAAAATTACCAACTGCTGAGTGGCGATTTCTATTGCCACATTCATTTCGCTCTCGAAAAGTTCTATGTGGGTGGAAATAATTTGCTTAATAATATTCTTCCCCATCTCGTTTGTAGAACCAGCGGCATGTGACCGCATAAATAGATTTTTTTTCTGTATATAACAATGACATGTCGTTATATTCTCAAGAATTAGAGCCGGTGAGGCGGGGGATATCTTTATCGAATTCTTGCGGGAGGATGTCAGCTGGGGGGGGGAGGGGGGCGACACGTCCAAGACTACTTCAGCGAGATACGGCAACCTCGTGGTCCAGTGATTGGTGAATCTTCGGCCATGGCGTTGTTCAGTGCGTCGCTGGTAACTCTGGCGACCCTCCTTACTACGGCTCGTGGGGTGAGTTATGGACTCTGTATCCTTGACTTGTATTACGATTGAATTTTTTTTTTTGTTTGTTTTACGCGTAAATAATAAATTAAAAAGCGCAGTACCACAAATTGAATTTTATTATTCAAAACTCTACTTACTTGATTAATTATTAAATGATAATTAATAAAACTAAGAGTTTTTGATTAAGTAGTTGATTTTTCTGTTTTTTACCATTTAATTCAATTTGTTACCTTACTTCCAAATCGTATTCTAGCTTATGGAACCTTATGGCTACCTACCTCAGAACAGGTACTTTGCACGTATCTAGCGGCCAACAGGCTTGCATGTGAATGAGATATTTGAACTAAGGATTTTTATATTAAAGCAAGCTAAAAAAATAACGTCGTTAAAAATAAGCGCCGGAAAATGTAGTGTGAATATATATGATAACAAAGTCACTAAAAATATTAGAATGTTGATTCAAAGAGCAGAGAAGTTGAAACATATACCTATCATGACAGAAATCATTTGATTTTTCGTCATAACGTAAATGTACATGCATGTATCGAGCGTATATTCAAATACCTGAAACATTTTCAAGACTTGCTGACCATGTTATCGAACGTTCGATCCCATCTAATGCCTGTCTCAACACAGCTTATTATTGTGAGAAGGCATATTTCAATTTTATGATCGATCTTCTAGAGATGTATACATATACAATTATTTTTCTTTCAGAATTAATGTTTGCAATTTTCTAGCCTAAGAGTGAAACTGAATAACTAATGCACTGTTTTACGCAAATTAATGCTATTTTATGATACAATGTTTAATAAACAATAATAACGGCATTCCATGTGATATTTAGTAATTCAATTGTTAAAAAATTAATTAAATGCGATCTTAAGTTAAAATTAATTCAATTGAGGGACATTTTATTATAATCCGTGATGTTTTATTAAGTATGTTATGTGTGGTGTTGTGTTTACAGAAGGAAATTAATTAACACAAATTTCGCTTTGTATGAAAATTGCGAACAATGAAAACGATTGAATAATATCAACAATTGGAAAAATAATAAATCCGGAATAGTCCATTATTATAATTGTATTGTTGTGTGACGTCGGTTTAATCGACAAATAATGTGATTCAAAACATCGGAACTGGATCGGTCACCAGATATATTGTCGACCCCTCCTACATAAAATATCGTAGTGTACAAATAGGTCATTTTTAGTTGTTTTAGTATTTTGCGCGTATTTGATGCATCTTTAAGTGGCGATATGTAGAACATAATAGAATACGATTGATAAAACAATAATTACCGTTATTTAAAATATTTATCAAGTGTATGTAGGTACCTGTACGAAAAACTAGAACAACTGAAAATGATACATTTTGTTATTTAATTTGAGAATTTTAAGATATGGTGAAATATAATTTTTAACTGTAACTAAATTAAATTTTGAACTTTAAGTTTTGAGACATGATTAACATATTTTTTCATAATATGTGAACGAAGTCAAATGATCAAATTTGTTTTATATATATATATATATATATATATATATATATATATATATGATAGTGGCCCAAAAAAAGTGAGAACATTTCATAACGCACGAGTTACTTCAAAACGTAATATAATTAATTATAATTCTTAATATAATTTTTTTTGCACAATATTTAGCTAATCAGAAATCATCAAAACACCCCATATTGCATCATCTACTGGGTTTAAATCTGGGCTGTTCAGTGACCACATGTCTGGCTTGATGAAATTAACGTTCTCACGACGGAGAAAGTTGATTGTACTTCTGGGTGTGTGAGATGGAGCTCCGTCCTGCTGTGATGTCTAGTTATACTCTACCATTTGTCATTTTCCTAGCACCCCAACGTTTTTTAATTCGCAAATTTTTGTTCAGAATACGGTTTTCTGCAGTGATTTTTGTCATACTTGGCGACGATTTGAAATAACCAAATATAAACAATGGGAAAATTGATAAGATTGTCGAAGTAAAACGTAATATAGGTAAGTAAGTAAATTAGTAAACTATTGAAGCTATTGTTGATATAGTTAAACTAATTTTCGTGTAATTATATCACATTTTACGAAACGTTCTCACTGTTTTTGGGCCATCCTGTATATATTATAGGTATTTTATAAAACCATAAAAGTATATATATGTATATATAAATTAATATTTTGAACAGGGTATTATATAAATGTTTTAAGTATAATATGCTTTAAAAAAAAAACAATTTAATGAGCGTTGAAGTCATTATCAGTCAGCGACAACTTCGATGGGTTGACCATGCGATTAGAATGCCTGAAACTAGATATATCAGCTGTCCCAGGGCAAACGTTCACATGGGACCCAAAAAAAACTCACTGAAAGCTAACCTTGAAAAGGCCAACACCAAGAGAGGTACTGAGAAGCTAGTTGCAGGAGACAGGTCTAACTGGGCGGCAAATGATATAAAATGGCACATAATTCTTCGATGCAGGACGCCAACAGAATGCAGCGAACAGGAAGAGAAGAATAAACTGACCCGGATGTCAGCTATTTCAAAAAACGCCAAAAAAATAAAACAATCGTGAAGGACTAGCCGAAGATATGTGATTTAATACGCTCGTGAGTTGATGGACTGTCATTTTCCTAATACAGATTATTTACAAACCTTTATACATGATAAATTCGATTTTGTTTTATATGTGTGACATAACTGATATTATTTTTTTTTTACTTCAAAACAAACTTTAATAGCGAAGAATAAAACGATCTAGTAATAATAAATTTGCGCGAGATGGTTGCCACGGGAAATAAAGTTTTCATTTCTGTTCCATGATTTGATTTGAGCCTCGATTACGCGCCAAATAGAAATCCGCGGGAACGCCGCGGGTCGTGGGACAATGTCATTTTGTAAAATATGAACCGTTTGACCCGTCTCTGGGTGGATAGATACCACGCAATCTTTGTGTATACACAAGGTACGTAACGTACTATTTTTCATGATTTAACTGATTTCAAGTTCTGGTAACATTTTTGCTTGACAGGTACCGTTATGCACTCAAATAATTTCATTTGAATCTTTTGTGTGGTGTCTAAATTTTTATATAATTTTTTTTTTACTTTTGCTGCTGAGCAAATAATAACGTTATCAGTTAACGTATCGTACTCAATAAGTTTTAGTGTTCTCAATTCATTCTCATTAATATCATATATTTAAATCACTCACGTCAGTCGCTCAGATTCGATCGGCAGGAGTTCACGAAGACCATGACTGAGAATCGTGATCTTCATGAGCTCCTGCCCTCTTGACTGTGCTCCTCCGCCTTTCTCGGTACATTGCTTTTTCCACTCGGCTGGTCCAACGGGTGGGGGATCTTCCTCTACACACATCACAACTTCTCATCAAAGCTATTGTTTCTTCTCGCGAGATGTCCAAAAAATGGAAAAAAATTGCTTCATATTTTTTTACAACAAATAAACTAAATTAGCTCTTTTTTAGCATTAAACATACCTACATCGTAATACATATCTGTTCTATAAGATATAATAATGTGTACTTAAAAAAAGTATTACATGTATATCCTGAAATAAATTGTCTACTCACTTTTTAATCCGTCTCATAACCGATTGCACTTTTGAAAAGTTCAAGCGACCAAGCTTGCGATAATGGCGTCTCAATAGTTTGTCATTTACAAATACAATAATGGAATAATATCTAAGTATGTAGGAAGAAATGCAGTGAATCTCGATAGGAATGTATTGATTTATCGATGTATTAATTGTACGACAAATTGTAGCGCAAACGGGGTATATTATTTGACTGCGACATCTTCAAGATTCGAATTATAAGACAAAGCTAAAGCTCTCATACGTCAAGTTTTAAAGTACACATTACTTATAAAAATCTCGTAGAAAATTGTATAATTTGATATGACTATCTATAATTCGAATCTATTAATGTGAATATTTTTGTATATTATGTATTTATTTACGCGTCTGTATTTTTAAGTCATTATCACGCATCAACCCGAGTGGGTAAGTATACTTAACTATTAAATTATGAGGCATGAAGTAAATAAAAGGTATAAATAATATAATATATAACGCGTATGTGTGCACGCTGTTTTGTAATTGCGAGCGAATATAATGTGTATACGTATTAATATGCTTTGCTTGTGTATTAGTGTGCGGGCGCCCTCAATAACTGGCGTGATATGAGAATCACAGTAATATCGAGATAAATATTACCAATATTTGTCATACATTTTATTTGTAACATGTACGCGATTGTCTGTTGAGATATTTTTCGGGAATTTATTAAGACATTTGTCTTTATAAATTTTCAAATAAAGATTTGTTTATTTTGTCAGGATATTAATTATTAAGGCGAACACATTCTTATTGTGGAGTTGTAATTATTCGGTACGTAGGTCTGTGATATTTTAAATACTAATTAAATGTAATGATTAGAAAGATATACATATAAAATCAATTTTATCTAATAATATTTTTGTTGCTACCGGGATACGAACCTGGATGTTTTCCTATCCGGGGAAATTGGATTAACTGATTATGCTATGGCAACACAGTGTATTGACGGTAAATTTTAGAATTTATATATTGAATCTCAAATATCTTGGAGTAATTATATAAGTTGTATCATTGTGTCCAAAATTTATTAAAAATGAATTATTAATTCTGGATTACTCAAAGGTATTTGAGGTTCCGTAAAAACAAAGTAGATTGGCTTTCAAAAAATGGAGCGATAGATGTATCAATTTGAAAAAGTGTACCATATAAGTTCGAAAATTTGTCATTAATACACTGTGTTGCCGTAATATAATCGGTTAATACAATTTTTCCGAATATGTTCGAATCCCGGTAACATCAACAATATTTTTGGATATAATTGATTTTATATGTATATGTTTCTAATTAATACATTTAATTTGCGTATACCTAGTATTTTTTATGTTCATTATGAAAAATTAATAAAGAATTTCGGAAATTTTCAGTTTTATATGCAAAATACATATTGAACATCATATTTATAAATACTTTAATTAAAAGAATAAATCAAAATCTACCCTATCGACCGAGTGGCATTTACTGTTATTAACTTTAAGTAAACTGAATATTAACTTAAAACAAAAAAAAATAATATTAAGAATAATTTAAAATAAACCAATTGTTTCTTATAAATATATGATAAATAAATAAATATACCGAGACTTGATGATTTGGTAAGGCGCTGTAAGTGATGATAGTAGTGACAGTCACATAGTACATAAATAATAGTATAGTTAGAAGGAACGAATAGGTATTCGCTCAAGAAATAACAGCACACAGTCAAGATACAAAAATAATATCATTCTTCAATGAATGACGCAGTTCACAAGTGACCTAGAAAAATAATTTAATCTTTTTTTTTTTTTTTTTCATAATTTGATATACCTACACGTGTTTCGACTACACTTATGGAAGTATTTTAGTATCTTAAAGTAGGATTCATCGGTATGAAGTAAGACAGAAATGGCGGACAGGGATGAGTGGATATTATCTCGGTAAATGGAGCATTGTAGAGCAAATATTAAAGTTTTTGATCAGAATACTAAACCTATATTTAAAGTTACACAAGTTTCGTACACGGCGTCGTATATATTTAAGAGATTTTTTGTGTTTTAGTTTTTTATGATTTACGAAACTGTGTTTTGGTCAAAATTATCAAATAAAATATTGCGTGTATAAATATAAATCGTTGTAGATTTATTTAAAAATTCGTAATTAAATGTGATATTTTTACAAAGAAGTAAATCTGTCGAAATTATGAGCGATGTAAATATTTATCTTCCCTTCGCTATTTACTTAACCAAATCAACGTTAGGGACTGAGATAGATGAATCTGGACGTAATGTTGTGAAATAGATCAGAGGCTAGTTAGGAGTGACGTAAGGACGTAACGTGTTTACATTATAAAATAGAATTCAGCAGATTGATCGGGTTGCAGTTGTAATTTATTTTTTATGATTTTCAATATAAATTTATTTAATGAAATCATTTTAAAATGACGACTAAAAGCCTATTAGATACAAAAAGTCAACTGCAAAGTTATTTTGGTCCGGCGGTAAGACGCTCACTTAATTAAAGTAGAAGTACAGGGTGAATATTATGTTCCAGGCCGATGTTGTTTTTAAATAATTAAGAAATTAAACAAAATTTCTTTTATTTATCAATTATTTTGTTTATTACAATTATGTTTAAAATATAATATTGGCCAAGTAATCACCCCTCGCAGCGGCACAAATGTTTTCTCTTTTGACCATATTTTTCATAACATTCTCGCACACTTCGCATATTATTTCAGCAATTTTATTTAAAATACTATGCTGTAGCATCGGAATTGTCGGTTTGTTGGAAAATAGTCGGGAGCCGTCAAATCAGGTGATCGAGGAGGCCAGTTGATATCACCACTTTTTGACATGCGGCCGGGAAAAAATTCTCACAAAATTTCAAGTGTAGCTCGGGCTGTGTGTGAGGTGTGCCGTCCTATTGAAACCACAAGTGTTGCAGGCCCAATCGACCCAATTCGGCCACCAAAAAGTTTTCCAACATGTGACGATAGCGATCACAATTAATGGTTACAGTATTGCCATCACTATTTAAATAAAATGTTTTAATGACTTCAACACGTTGTTGAGGCGTTAAATACTCCGTAATAAATTGTAATCAAATACTCTTTACGCCAGCTAAATTCGTACTGACAAATGTCTGCCAAAGAAAAATGGTGTAGTTAGTGCCATAAAGAAGAGGACAGTTGCTACAAAAAAACAATTGTCTTAATACAGAATGGTTTGTAAAAATATTATTAGTCTCTTATTACAATTATTTCATTTTGGAAAAAAAATCTCCTTTTTTGGTATTTGCAGTTGTTGTCCTCTTGCTTGGTTAAATAATAAATATATTGGCGCCGCCATTGTTTACAAAACAAATGATTGTGATATTATATATCTCACTAATACATTTTAGTCCATACCACGTTCAACCCCTTTCCGCCTGCGTTATTTTTTTTAATTCGAAATTAATAAAAATGGATAAAATTTACATTATTTTAGATAAACTTATCACATCAAAATGCCTTGATTGAATTCAATGTTGAAGATATTCCGGCGGACCTTCCCAGACCTGGAGATGCCATCGATAAATTGGGAAATGCGAATGACGAAGAAATCGTAAGTCTATCTACAATATTTTCACAGAAAATCCAAAAACTAATTTATTTGAAAATGTTAATAATTTAAAACTCTCTTAATTTTAATTTGTGAAATTTTATTTTATATATTGTTTTGAGGTACATGTTGATTTTTAATTTTAAAACGTGAGCCTCATTTTTATAAAAATATCACCATCGTCATCTTTGTTCTATAATATAATAATATATACAATATTATACGTAACACTAGAATTATTTGAGTAATTTAATGAAATGTACCTCATTCAATCCAGCTTTCAATTCATATTATTTTCCTTAAATAATAAGTTTTTTTTGTATTATTTATTTTTATATTATTTATTTATAAAATAATTATATTTTTTTATTAAGACGATATTATAAATATATAAATACGTTGTTTTCGACCGACACAGATAATATTATATGCATCTTCGTCAAATTTTCTGCTCAAATTGACTTATCAGATATTTGTTTTTGTTTTTGACGAAGCACGCATCCGGTACCATCTCTTATAATTCTTCTCCATATTTTTTATAAATATTATAAGTAAAATAAAACATAAATTTAGCCGTTGTGTCCAATTTTTAGAATCTAATTGATTTGTAATACAATTATAAATAGGGTTTGGCTCGTCTCAGGGTTATATATGTTTATAAACTTTGGAGAGCTCGTCATTCATTATTGCTGCATTTATTTATTTACAAACCGTTTTTTCTCAATTTCATTTTCCACATTTTGAACCTTCGCAATTGAATGTGAACATAAACTTACATTTTTAAGTGTAGAAAAAGAGCAATATTTTATTTAAGAAAGATTTTTTAAAAAGGTATAAAGTACATAAAATAATATTAAAAGAATACAATTTACCATCACAATATTCTTATTATTATTATTATTAAGAAGAACACAATCTTATTGTGAAGTTGTAATTATTCAGAACATAGGTTTTTAATTAATACATTTAATTTGTATTTAAATAAATATCACAGATCTATGTTCTGAATAATTACAACTTCACAATAAGAATGTGTTCTCCTTAATAATATAAAGTTGTATCAATGCGTCCAAAATTTAATAAAAATGAATTATTAATTCTGGTATCTCCTTTCGGATTACTCAAAGGTATTTGAGATTCCGTAAAAATAAATATGATGGCTTTCAAATAACGGAACGATATCAGTTTTGAAAAGTGTAACATATAAGTTAGAAAAATTGTCTCCAATACACTGTGTTGGTATATATTGTTCGAATCTCGGTAGCAACAACAATATTTTTGATAATACTGTTTTTATATGTTCTAATTAATGCATTTAATTTGAATGTATTATTATTAGTTCAGAACAAAAAGACTACACGTCAATTTAATCCATATTTAAAAGGAAACTGATGTAATCCAATGTAAAGTATTACTTTCCTATCAAATTCGGCTAAATAAACAAAGCTGAACTTTTATTTATAGTCGATTACTTTCTAGTCAAGATAATATGAAATGCCTAATTGCCTTACATTGATTATATGAGCAAAAAAAGTTTTAACAAATAATAATCCTGATGAAGCAGCTATTTGCTAGTCTCATGTTGGTCTTTGCCATTTTATTATACATTATTTATGGCAAACTCGAATGAGAATATCACTAAATTAATTAATAATATATAAGATTTTAAAAATACATACATACACACTTGCAACTTTTGTTCGCTAGATTTTATTTCCGTTGTTTTTTCGTAACCCAATATTTCGCTCCCACGATATGATTTGCGACGAAGCGATTAGTGATGTATCAATATTGCGACAATACCAAAAGTATGTTAGAAGCGTAACAGATAAGTAATGTGTAAGTCATTGACTTCGGCGAGGACGGACTCAGTTTGTGACAGTTGGGGCCACATCTATAACCCCAGATAATGGAAGTAAGGTCATTTTTTATAATATGACCCACATCCTAAATAAATTGTATTCGCCCATTCTGTGTCTTGCAAAATTTATCTGTTTTGTCGTACGGAGTTGTGTGAAAATAAAGAATTGGCGATTTCTGTGTGAATTTTCAGTAATTTCGCTACGTCAAGTTTACGAGACTTGTGAATAAGACGATAGAATCTGAAATATTGATCATGTGAAATAGGGGAGCGATAGTCGATATAATAACTCCCATTTCTTTTGAATGTATGTTAAAAAAATCGAGTATTGTTTCTGATTTGAGATGTCAGTTTTGATTAACGATATTTGGATTAAGATTGTTGTAATATTCTTGTCAATTATTTCAGTGGCGGACACTATCCGACCGGATGTCACAGAATATTAAAAAAGACTATGAGGAGTCTCTTCCACCGCGAGATTATGTAATGTACAACAATGCTATCACACCGGAAACGAGAATCAATGACGAGGTTAAAGAAGAAGAAGAAAAGACCAGGTCGCGCCGGAATGCCGGTCAAGTCCCTTACAAGCCGCCCTTCAGGGGAAGATACAGAGGGCAGACACAATCGCAATATCTGAACATCGGAGATTCGAGTCCTCCGGGAAAAGCTGAAGCTGAATCTGGACCAGACGGCTCGAGGGCTGTAGTCAGTAAGTTTGCGTTTCTTTTACTTACAACATCGTCAGCCTCTGCTATTGGATATAGGCCTGTCTCAAGAATCGCTAATTTTCTCCGTCTTCAACTCTTCTTACGTAGAACTTGATGACAGCCAACTGTTTTTCTATCAGTGTGAGGTTTCCGCTTCAAGACTATCCTTCCCTACCATCCTCTAGTGAATTTTTACGTTGGGTAGTCGATCTCAGAGATATCGCAAACAAAACCATTTCCATTATTCTATGGACAACATTAATATTAGATATAGCAGAAATGAAAATAAATATTGAACAAATATCAGATGTTAATAATTTAGAACAGCAGTTGGAATTATCGTAGTTAGTTGAAAAATAACATTTCGTCTGAAATAACTTCAATTCGTCTGAACAAAATAAATCATGCAATCGAACCTAGTGACTAATGTCACAATTTCAACCGAAATTTCGGGTTTACGTGTGATATCGCCATAAAATAAAAATACACATTTTTTATTATCGTACAGAGCGTCGTGGAATGCTAACAATTATTATTCTTCTGTCGTGCAACATGTTTCCGGAAGTGAGTTCTAATTCAATTAGACTCCGAATAAAAAAATGGATTTGTTACGTAATTTTCATAATCGAATTATTTTTTAATAGTTCGTGGGTAATTTATGTGTACATTTGGGGATACAAGTTTTCGCAAATTTTTTTCAATTCATATGATTGTTCATTTGTTAAAAATAGGACAAGGTCATGTAATATGGAAATTCTTATTATTGACCTCAATTTGATCGGTTTTTGCTAAATATAGTAAAAGTTTAATTTTTCGTCATTAACGTTGATCAAAGTATACTTTTTTTTACCATATAGGTATTTTTAATTAGTTTAAAATAATATTATAGCATCATAAATAGTACATAAAACATTTTGTTTGATTTTTTAAATTTATTTTGAAATAAAAATAACCTGGAAATTTACAACGTGTAAAATTCGTAAAATTAGGGAGGTTTCAATGACTAGTCTATAATTATAGAGTGTATTAATAATGCACAACCCCCGAAATGGTTGTTCTAAAATAAACCAGAATGTGGAAGAAAAATAGACAGACCCAAATAGAGGTGGCAAGTGGTAAGCAGTCCAGTGCAGGGACCGGTGAAGATGTATTTTTGAGGAGACCAGGAGCCACACAAGACAAGGAGCATATAAAACCAAACCAATGATGATGTATTATCTACAGGGTAGCCCAAAAAAAGTGAGAAAATTTCGTAAAATGTGGTATAATTACATCAAAATTAGTTTAACTATATCAAAAATAGCTTAAATAGTTTACTAATTTACTTACCTATTTATCTATACTACTTTTTATTTCGACAATTTCCGGTCGCCATCTTTGATTATTAATTTTCTCATTGTTTATATTTGGTGTTTTCATATTGTCGTCCGGAATGAAAAAAGTCACTACAGAAGGCCGTATTCTGATCAAAAATTTGCTAATTGAAAAATGTTGGGGTGCTAGGATAATGATCAGAGAGTTTCAAAACAAAGTCTGGAGTATAGCTAGACATTACAGCAGGATGGAGTTTCATCTCACACATCCAACTTTCTTCGTCGTGAGAATGTTAATTTCATCTCACCAGGCATGTGGCCACCGAACAGGCCAGATTTAAACCCACTAGATTATGCAATATGGGGTGTTTTGATGATTTCCGATTAGCTACGTATTATGCAAAAAAAAAACATAAAGAATTATAATTATTTATATAATGTTTTGAAATAACTCATGTGTTATGAGATGTTTTTACTTTTTTTGGGCCACCCTGTATGTAAAATGGTAATATTTTCTCAATGTTTGATCGAAATTATCTTGAATTCGGTTCGCTATTCATTCAGAAGCGACTATAAATTAATCAAGTTTTATATAAAATTTAAAATCGTGTATATTTTATACACAAATATAATATAATAGAAATATCGATAATTAAGTGGGGTAATTTTATTTTAGACACATTACGCTTTTGCTTGGTTACAAACAATAAAATATAATTTGTCCTACATATTACCGACGATGATCGAGCGAATAATATTTGATATTATTAAATAGTTGATTTATATTGGAAATAAGTAAGTACAGCATAGAAATTTGTGAATTATTATCAATTTTATTTAGTTCTCAATACACCGATTCAAGACCCAAAGAATTTATCTACCAGTGGAACGGGCGAGTATTGAGAATATTTGAACTATTGAGATTGTTGAATTGCTCCAAGTGTCAGTGATATAGATTCAGCTAGGGCAAACCGGAGAGCACATTCTTATTGTGAAGTAGTAATTATTCAGAACATTGCTCTGTTATGTTTTTAATACAAATTAAATGTATTAATTAGAAAGATATACATATAAAATCAATTGTATCGAAAAATATTGTTGTTGCTACCGGGATTCGAACCTGATTTGAGATTCCGTAAAAATAAAATAGATGGCATCCAAATAATGGAACGATAGATGTATTAATTTGAAAAGTGTAACATATGGGTTCGAAAATTTGTCTTTAATGTACTGTGATACTATAAAATAATCGGTTAATGCATGGAAGAGATCGAGATTCGAATACCGGTAGCAACAACAATATTTTTCGATAAATTTGATTTCATATGTATATCTTTCTAATTAATACATTTAATTTGTATTCAAAAAAATGAGGTTCGTCAAAGTAGTCGCAGTTAAATGTTTTTTTAATACTACTAATACGAGGGTATCAAGAGGGCTCAGTGAAAGACAGTGAAAAATGGCAGAAAATTTTATTTTAAAAAAATCTTCAGGAAAAATAATTCAATATATAGCGGGGTAGAGCAAACATAGAACGAAGAGGTGATAGCCGCGCTCGACGCCGTGAATGGCGGAGGCTTGCGACGTAAGTAACGTAGCTCTGAAAATGGTCCTTTCAATGGCGCAGTGCTACCGGCGGGAAAGGTAGCCTGGGTGGGCCGCGACGGTCAACAGTTGCCGGCGGCAAACCCTTCGATCGGCGACGGCAACAGCGGGGCAGCGGTTTGGCAGGACAGAAGGTCAAATTGTTCGGTGTGGGCAGTGAGCTTGTAATTAGTCCTCGGGTGACGGCGACAGTCTCGTCTATCCAGAGTCCAGACAAAGGTCAGCGGCATGATGGAAGCTAGCGGCACGCTCGGGCCGAGTTGCCGGATTCACTGTCCAGAATCGACTCGTGCCGTCACCAGCAGTACTGAGAGCCCTTTGTGTAATCTGTAATCTATTGGCATGTAGAGTACCGGAGCCGTAGGCTCCCTTGCTCTTCCATCTTGAGCACATTAAATTAAATAAGAATGAACATGGAGCAGGGAAGAAGGGGCGGTTATCGGTTATCATCACCCTTTGCGATTTTATTTATACCGGAGGGGTGAGCGCCTTCTCCCGCGGCGGTGTAGCGGGAGAAGGCGCGCACCCCTCCGCTCGTAGGTCGCTCCCTCGTATCGGTCGTTGCCATTTCGTTGTCTTTTCCTGAAATTCGGGCAACGGTCGTTTCTGAAATGAACTCAAATCAGCCCAGCGACGGCGGTATTGAATACGTGTATAAAGTAAAAAGATTGAGAAGTGCAACAGCGGTCTTGTCATTGTATCTTATCTAATATTCGACTGGAATGCATAGTACTTTTATATTATGATGCAATAAACCTAGTCCGTAATATGTTATGGCAGTTACAAATCATATACTGTTATGTAAAATATTATTTTATGAGATTTTTACAGAATCATGTTATGTCTTTGTAAATACATATTTGTGAAATCGATCCATTATTATTCTCCGTGTTTGCTTCAGTCTCTATATCATCTGACAAAAAACTGCCTTCCCGCTTGAAGATAGTTACTTTTGCATTCAATATACATATAATATGGAATCATTAAAAAATTTCAATTAATCGAAATAATTGCATAACTATGACTTATTTTTAAATGCTTCTATCTCTGACATGGTTGAAATTAGGTACATACAGCTTGAATATTTTCAACGCATATTTTTACAATGTAAATATTATGCACCAGGTGTGTTACATTTATATATGGTGAAACGTTGCGAGCGTTATGTTCACATGACTTTTTGTATCTGTTGAACTAACTTCTGAAGGTTGACTTTTATAAGTACCTTGCATACATAAATTTGATTTATATCAAAATGATAAATAATAGATCTAAACTTTGTCTTTCATATAAGTATCGTTAAAAAGCATAAAATAACAGTATGTCTAAAAATAAGCTTTCGTCCTCTTTAATATTCTGGTAAGTCAACTAAATTGATCACTGATATTTGACCGACAAAATATTCATATCATGTCTAAGATAACTCAATAATTAAGACAGCTTGTCTTAGTCGAGCTATTTTAAGTACATCTCTTCAATTTAAGCGATAAAAATGTTTTCCAAAGACTGACATACGATTAATTATTATTTCAGGTGGAAACCGCGGAATGGGTCAGGCTCAAAGTCAGTCCGGGTTTAGTTCCGGCTGTGAAGATTGCGATACCCAATCTCAGAGAGTTACATTCGGTACAGGCGATCGATTGAGAGCACCCGGCACTTACACAGGTGGTGGTGTGTACACTGGGCCTGCAGTGGAAGATGGCACAAGTAGAGGAACACAGTTTGCACCAGGTCAGAAGCCAAGTCCGTATACCCAAGAAGGACAAGGCCAACGGCCAGGAATATATACCCACCCTCAGAGACCAGGTATCCAAGGGCCTGATCTAATAATTGACAGCCAAGATGGAAGTCAGAGACCAGATACAAGAACTCAAGGTAGACAACCCCCGGGCCCAGGACTTTACACACAAGATGGACAAAGACCAGGAATACACACTCTTGGTGGACAAGGGCGGGTGCCAGGAAGTACACAGGGTGTTCAGAGACCGGGTACTGAAGGTGGGCAAGGTCCGATACCGGGGTACACTGAAGGTAGACAAGGTCAAATACCAGGATACACCGAAGGTAGACAAGGTCAAATACCGGAATACACTGATGGTAGACATGGTCAAATACCAGGCTACCCTGAAGGTAGACAAGGTCAAATACCAGGACATACTGAAGGTAGACAGGGTCAAATACCAGGACCCACTGAAGGTAGACAAGGTCAAATACCAGGACACGCTGAAGGTAGACAAGGTCAAATACCAGGATACACTGAAGGTAGACAAGGTCAAATACCTGGATATACTGATGGTAGACAAAGTCAAATACCAGGATACCCTGCAGGTAGACAAGGTCAAATACCAGTATACACTGATGGTAGGCAAGGTCAAATACCGGGATACACTGATGGTAGGCAAGGTCAAATACCGGGATACACTGATGGTAGGCAAGGTCAAATACCGGGATACACTGAAGGTAGGCAAGGTCAAAAACCGGGATATACTGATGGTAGACAAGGTCAAATACCGGGATATACTGAAGGTAGGCAAGGCCAAATACCGGGATATACTGAAGGTAGGCAAGGTCAAATACCGGGATATACTGATGGTAGACAAAGTCAGATACCAGGATACCCTGCAGGTAGACAAGGTCAAATACCAGTATACACTGATGGTAGGCAAGGTCAAATACCGGGATACACTGATGGTAGGCAAGGTCAAATACCGGGATACACTGATGGTAGGCAAGGTCAAATACCGGGATACACTGAAGGTAGGCAAGGTCAAAAACCGGGATATACTGATGGTAGACAAGGTCAAATACCGGGATATACTGAAGGTAGACAAGGCCAAATACCGGGATATACTGAAGGTAGACAAGGTCAAATACCGGGATATACTGATGGTAGACAAGGTCAAATACCGGGATACACTCAAGGTGGATTAGGTCAGAGACCGGGTTACCCTGAAGGGGGACAAGGTCAAATACTTGGGTATGGTGATGGTAGACATGGTCAAATACCGGGATTCACAGATGGTAGGCAAGGTCAGATACCAGGATATACTGAAGGTAGACAAGGTCAAATACCAGGATACACTGAAGGTAGACAAGGTCAAATACCGGGATACACTGAAGGTAAACAAAGTCAAATACCGGGATATACTGAAGGTAGACAAGGTCAAATACCTGGATACGCTGATGGTAGACAAGGTCAAATACCGGGATACACTCAAGGTGGATTAGGTCAAAGACCGGGTTACATTGATGGTGGACAAGGTCAAATACCGGGTTATATTCAGGGTGGATTAGGTCAAAGACCGGGTTACACTGATGGTGGACAAGGACGTATTCCAGGGTTGACTACCCAAGACGGACTAGTTCAGAGACCGGGGTTATATGTACAAGGTGCAGGTCAAGATGTACAAGGACAAATTTCAGGAATACATACTCAAGTTGAACAAAGACCTGGAACATACACACAAGACGGGCAAGGTCAAGTTATAGGAGAAAACATTCAAAGTGGACAAGGTCAAAGACCAGGAACATACACTCAAAACGGACAAGGGCAAATTCCAGCAACAATTCAGAGACCAGGAATATACACTCATGGACAAGGACAGATTCCAGGAACAAATATTCAAGATCACGGACCAGGAATACATACTCTAAGACCTGAAATATACCCTCAAGGTGGACAAGGACTGACTCCAGAAATTAGCATACATGCTGGTCAAGGTCAAATTGATGGATACCCACCTAGTCAAAGTACTCATCAAATGGATACAAGTAAGTATCCATATGTATATAGAGGTGTACCACCAGACACTGGATATCCTCAAAGAGAACAGTACCCGGATACACAGTTGCCCAAACATGGATATCAGCCGGGTGTAGAAATACCAATTCAATCAGGAATTGGTACACCTTCAGGTCAGGAAATCCAATCAGGAAGATATTTACCGGGCAAACCAACAGGATATTATCCTCCTGGATTATATAACCAAGGACCAGAAACGTACAAGCCCGAATTAGGAATTGATGGTTCTGGCCCTTATTATCCACCCAGTGGTCCAAGAATACCTTCAATCGATCAAATATATCCACTCAAAGGGACACACCCCTCTACTAACGGAAGACATCCAATAGGTTCAGATAATTATCAGCCACAAACTGGGCCATATACACCAGATCAAAGAATTTATACTCCTGGTTTAGATACAAGCATAGATCCTTCGAAAATACAAACTACAGTTCCACTCTCTGATTTAACTCAGCAAACTGGTCGGCCAGGTCAATACACAACGCCCACTCAAACTTATATTCCAGGAACACAACCTGGATCAGGAGTATATGGAAAACAAACAGACACGTTTGGAACACCAACTGATTCGAGAAATCATATTCCGACCGAAAGAGAAGGAGGACAATTCATCGGAGAAACTGATCCACGAAAATATAAGCCACAATCCCAATGGCCAGAATACGGATATCCGGGAAGTCAGGAAAGTCCTTATGGTAGACAGGATATTCCTTATGATTCTCAAAAAGAAATAGGTAAACCGGGACAAGCATTTACAGAAAGTGATGATACTAATTCACAAGCAGAGACAAGCATTCAACAAATGCAAAATGGTACCCAAGCGAGTGCATCATCTACAGGCACACATAATGGTGGAAGTGCACAATCACAAATAACCGGTAGTTACACTGGTTCTGGTTCTTTTTCAGCTCAAGCACAAACTATGGATGCTAATAGAGGGGCACAAAGTCAAATCTCTGTAGGAAAACAAGGAGCCACAAGCACTGCTCAAGGCAAAGCCGGACACGGACAATCCCAAGCACAATTACAACTAGGCTCTGAAAGTGGAGCAACAGTAGCTGAAGCTCAGAGTGGTGGTTGGAATCATGGTACAAATACGCAAGTTCAAGCAAGTTCCGCAGGAGGACTTGCTGATGCCCAAGCAAATGGTCCCGGAAGTACATCTTCTCAAGCACAAATTGGTTTCCAACCACATAAGGAAGGCACAGTTGAGGATGATAAATCTGATACCCCATTTTATGGTGGTGGAACAGCATCAGCACAATCAGGAAACTTTGCAGGACAATCACAAACACAAATACAGGGTAAATTTAAATACGGAATAAGTTACAATGGAGCCGCTCAGGCTGGATCTGGAACAAGAGATTTAATAACCAAAAATATAACAAGCATAAAGCCATTTGATGTGTTTAGTGCAAAAACAATTAGAACAGACAGACAAACATCTCCACAATCCAATTACGAACTAGATGAAGATAAACCCTCGGATAAAACTATCAACGAAGGTATGGAAGAGTCTGAAACAAAGAATTTAGGTCAAACTCATGTTGCCAGTAATGTTAGTGATGATATTATTAGCACTACAGAAAAGCAAAGGCAGTTGTTCAGTCCTGCTCAAGTTAAAAATGATATAAGCGATTCAGATGATAATTATGCTAAAGATAATCAAAATATCGAAGAATATGACGAACTCGAAGAAGAGGACTATGATGGAGAATTATATCCAGAACAGAACAGAACAGAAATAACTCATCAAAATTTGCAAGAAAATATTAAACCACAAGATGTCGTGTTTCAGCAATCGGGACATGGTCAAAAACAACATATTTTACTTGGGTCTCTCGAAAATAGTGGAATACATATTGTTAAAGAT
Organism: Eubasilissa regina; assembly: GCA_022840565.1. Classification (NCBI taxonomy): domain Eukaryota; kingdom Metazoa; phylum Arthropoda; class Insecta; order Trichoptera; family Phryganeidae; genus Eubasilissa; species Eubasilissa regina. The sequence continues at coordinate 20,300,673 of JAINEB010000033.1, forward strand.
TCATCTAATATAGATATTTTAAAAGAGGGGATGACTTTTCAACCAGGAGAGGAAATTCCCGGGACGCAGGGCTATACAATACCCATCGGTTTCAGAGGACGAGTGAGTTCTGTCTCTCAAGGTGATGAAACTTTTGCTTTCGCAGATGAAAATGGAGAATCCCAAGCACAAACCATTACTCTTACACCGGGTGCAGGAAATGTCACATACAGCAAACCTTTATATAAATCCCAACCATTAGTTAAAAGTTGGAGTATCAACAGACACAACACCAAAAGTTTGTCAGTACCTGACCGACACGTTAATTCTTTTAGTCAAAGTGGCAACAATAAGAGAAAAAATCCCGATAGTTATGTAACCGTGACCAAATCAGTAACGGGGGCCTTGAATGCAGATAAAAGTGATTTATTAGAAGATAAAAAGTACACACATACATACTACACAAAATCTTCAACTTGTGGCTACTTCACATTTTCTTGTAATTTAGTGTACGGCTCAAACGGTCGAACAAAGATATGTAAACCTAATATGCCAACCAACCCAGATGGTACTCCCGTCCAATGTTAATGTATTTCATTCAAGTTTTTTTCATCAAATAATAATAATAAATTTATTAAGAAGTAAATTCTTATTTTACTAAACTACCCTAGTAACAAACTATGATAAATACATCTTCCAAGTCCTAAAAGTTTTTTTTTACTTGTTTCATTCTACACACTAGGTATATAAAATAAAATATATAAAAAAGAAGCAGTATTTTGAAGATATTTTATATTCATAAAATTTCCCACTCGTTTAGAATTTAGTAGTTTTATTTTGGATTTTGCTCACATTGATGATGTTTGGTGTTATCCAATGTGACATTCAAGATACTTATGTTAGGGTGGAATAAATCTGCTTGCGTCAGAATTAAGTCCAATAGATTATAAAGACAAATCAAGCCGCATCGTGTTTCGGTAACCCACTGAATTGCCTTGATAAATGACTATAATGTTATGAGTTTCTTTTCTTTTTAGTACTTTATCACCTCTTAGTTCAGTGAATATTTATATATTTTACCCATTTAATATTGAGACATCAAATGGGAAAAAACTTGGAATGAGGACCATAAAGCCAAAAATGTCAGGTTACATTGAAAGAACAGCTGGGCAATGTGTAGAAATCGGAGGATTAGGAAGGAATTAGGAGAGGCATATGTACCGCAGTGGAAAAGAAGACAAACTACAATCTTGTTTTTTTCGACACAATGAAACTAAGTGATAGATTACAGTTAAACCTAAAATAGCATAATTTTATTTATTAATTATGAATTTAAATTATTTCATTAAATATAGATGTAAATTTAGTGGTGCAAGATCTAGAAAGTACACTGGATGCTATACTGTTATGCTTCCCGAGGTCTCAATTGTTGAAACACATTGATGCGCATTATCATGCAGCAAAAACACAATTCGTAAGGGCAAACAATTACATAATTTTATTAAAATCTAACAATTGTTTGGCTGGCTTTGAATGTTTCAAAATAAATTATGATCCTCACAGTCCCACCGGATTTGATTTACCTCCCCTCTCAATAAGTTACCTTTTGTCTTTCATAATACAAATAATATAATATACCCACTTTTTATCTCTGGTGATTTAAAAATGGCATTTTCGCTTTCAATTTAAAAGATGTTTGCATTTATCTATGTCTATTTGCCTATGTCGTCTTTATTCAGCGACGCGGTATTCATTTTCCCTAAATCCATACCTTTTTAACGTTCGTCGGTTGTTTCCTCAATTATCAGCAATTTTTTAAATTGTTTTGATAAAAGTAATAAAACATTATTTTCTATAACTTTCACTCTACTTCAAACTATATTAGTACAGTGGAACCTCTATATTTATCATTAATCTATTCCTGAGGGTCTGACCAATATAGAAACAGTTTTTTCCATAACTAATATTCAATTAATTCGTTCCCAGCCCCCAAAAATAGTACACACATGAATTTTATGTCAAAACTTTGCCTTTATTGTACTGAGGAGACATGACGGTAGAGGTGGAAGGGGAGGAAAGTTACTAACGTTTAGGAGACAATTTAAACTCTAATTCTGGTGATGCTTTTCATTTGCCGATGATTCAATAGCACTCGATTTAAAAAAGAACTTGTCCAATGTTGCCTGTTTCTGTCTGTTTTTTTAAAATCTTCATTAAGTAGTCAATCACATTACAATCACAATACAAATACACATTGAATCTATTTATGTTTTGGTTGACTATGGCAAAATTTGAGTGCCACTTTTCGATCATATTCTGTATTTTGGCACAGTTAGAAAGCATTGCCAGGCGGTGGAAGTGACAAATATCGAACCAGATGAATATAGTTGTTCCACTGTATTATTATTATTGAATGGCCCACCAAAGTTTAGAAAAATTCTAATTGTGTATTTTTAAGAACTGCCAAAACTGATTTTCTGGTGGTCCCCGAGGATTCGCACACAAAAGGTTAAACATAACTTTATGGAGGAAATATACTAAAAACAATATTTCGAAAAACACTTATTTATTTCTTATGTAAGACATGTTAAAAATAATACATCATTGTCACATTTTAAAATTCAGGTATTATTTATTTCTACATTCTACACACTAAAACTGTCAAGGTACCATTTATTTTGCTAATGATTACAAAAGTAAGGCTAACATTTGGAATTAATAGCAAATATAAAATAATTTTTAAAAAACCTTTTAAATAATAAACTCGGCCAATAAATCGTCTCGTTTTTGTTTTACACCAGATTAAACAGATTTATAGTTCTACCTTTTTCAAAAATTTTGTTTTGAGGACAACCAAATGGTTAGTTAATGTTGAGGTCCAATATTTAGTTACGTGTTGCATTTTAAATATAACAGCGCAGAATAATACTTCATTTTACTGTTAATATATGCCTTCGATTTCGAGCTGTCATTATTAACACAATTGTTTATGCTTCTAATCATTTGGTAATAATCACAACTGAAGAGGCATTCATCTCCTATTCATTCAATTGAATAGATTTCATTAACAATATTGGAGTATGTCTAAGAACACACAATTACTGAATTTTTACCTCCAAAGGCATTGTTATTGAGACAAATTATAGATATCTCAATAGAGACAAAGCTATTTATATTGTATGGGAAGTATGGCATTATAATGCCATACTTTCCATTAAGGTATACAAGGCTTAGACCTGTCTTCGGCTGGCTTAAATGATAACGTTACATAATGTAACGTTCACCATTCTAGCCACAATCAACCTCCATATATATAAAATTTTTGGAAGTTGTATATATGTTACCATGTAGAAACACTTTGAGTTATTAAGGAGAACACATTCTAACTGTGAAGATATAATTAATCAGAACATATATCTGTGGTGTTAATACAAATTAAATGTATCAATTAGAAAGATATATATATAAAATCTTTTTTTTTTAAATATTGTTGTTGGTACCGGGATTCGAACACGGATCTCTTCCAATCCGGAGAACATGCATTAATTAAAAATGAATTGTTAATTTTGGCATCTCCTATCGGTTTACTCAAAGGTATTTGAGATTCTGTAAAAAAAAACGATGGCTTTCAAATAATGGAACGATAGATGTATTAATTCGAAAAGTGTAACATATAGGTTCGAAAATTTGTCGTCAATTCACTGTGGTGCTATAGCATAATCGGTCAACGTAGAGTATTTAACTACAACTTCACTGTCGCCATCTATTAATTTATATGTTATTCATTGTTGATATTAATTTCCAATAAACATAATATAAATAGCTTTGTCCTAATGAGATATCAATAGACTTCAATTTATTAAATGGATCACAGAGTGGAAGGAAAGTTAATTTGGTGGAGGCAATGAATGATTCTTCTCTTGGATGCACTGGACCATATGTAACTGATTATTAATAATTTTGAAAATGTCCACCATTCAGTCAGACTACTAGCACCAGACAATCAGACATCATGATTCAGGAGACTATGCGACAGATTGAACCAATAGAAATTAATACCCCATATATATTATTTTTTATCTTAGTTGCCTCAAACAAGTAGAGTATCAATTTAAAATATTGTTAAATATTGTTGTTGGCAAGTTTTATATGAAAAATCAACCAGATTCGGAAAAATCTTTTAGAAAAAATGACTAACCACAATGTTTTTGTAGTAAATATTAAAAATACTTTAAAATATCTTAAAAATGATAAAATTGCCTTAAAAACGTATCTGGAACATTCTTAAACATATTTAAATTTTAGAGGCTGTCAAACAATTTTGCATCAATGTTGTTGATTTCATATTCTGTAACTAATGTTTCTGTTAAAAGTTTGTTGGCTTCCTTTGAAGTCGGCAAATTAAAATTTTTATCACTGATCTTACTATACAATACACATTACACATCATCATTTTACCACGCATTACTTATGGGATGACTGATAATACACAGACATTTGTGTCACATACATGTGAACTGCATATATATTGAAAACTAATCACAAATATGAACATTTGTAATATTTGAAGCAATGACATGCATTTTATAGTAAAACGCAAATATTATTCAGCAGAATGTACTACCCTGGTGGAGTGACAGACGTTTAATTAATTAAATAATAAATGACCTTAAAAATAAAACCTAAGTGGTTATTAACCTTTTAACTCCCAAGTCTATTTGAAATGGAAGACACCACATAGGCTTATCTATCAAAAACTGGAACCTGTCGTCCACAAAGATTAAAAATATGACCTTAATCTCTGTAAGTTTGCAAGGTCCAAAAGTGCGTGTTAACATGCTTGTAGCTTGGAGTAACATATAAAGTTTGGCGTGTTAACGCGCTCATGGCGTTTAAAAGGTTAATGTTTCTATGTAGAGTTTTATGGCTTGTGTCTCTGACCTCTCTGGCCTACGTTTCAAAGTCTGTCCATCCTCAGGGCTAGCTGATCATCAGCCAGAAGTCAGATACGTGACTGAACAGCACAGAAAACTCTACAAAGAAGATTCAGAGCCTTGAAAACCTGAGAATATTTTTATTTTATTTGAATACATATTAATAATTAAGAATAGGAACATCCACTAAATTTAATACATTGTAATACTTTTTAGCGCGATTAACAAAATCCAATAATTCATATTTTCTTATTACTTACTCATTTTATGGTAATAATAGGTTTATTAAATAATTATATTTAATATAAAAATTATTTTATCTTTAATTTTAAGGTCCAAAGTATAAATCAGGATAACTCAATATAAAGAGAAATACAAAGAGGACATATTATACATTTTCATGTTTTTATAGCCAGCCAAAATCTCTTCTGTGGAGACTTTCTAAGCCACTGTTCTGCAAAGTGATTGATTTAAAATCCATCATCAAGATTCATTTTGCAAATCATCAGATATTGTCATCAGTAGATCGGCAAGAAGATAATCAACAAAATCCTGGTTTTGCAGACTGATTCTAAAATGTCAGTCAAAACATGATAAACTTTCCGTAGAAGAATTTATCACTAATTAAATCATAAAAACCAAAAATATGAAAAACACACAAGTTAATAACAATCAGTCTTGTAATAAATAACACGAACAACAATTTCAGATTTGATTTAGAAATATACAACTATGAGAGTTGTTTCCTTTTAATTAGCGGTTTTATTTTCAAATTAAAATAAATAAAAGAAAAACCATACCGTATCATATAAAATGTACACACTACTTTAATAAAGTTACAAATTACATCTCAATAGCTTCCTCTTTTTGTACTAAACAGTAACATACTACAAAAAATGTCTCTTATTTGATACTAATTAAACAGTATTTGTATTTCTACAAGAACACTGCTTCAATACACTTCAATTATGGTGACATTATCTCATAAAAACTCAATAAATTATCAACAAAAAATTTTTTTTCTCGGTTAAATTATTATTTGGTAATCTAGATCTAATGGTGTGAATATTTTTTTTTAAATATTAGAATATTTTATTTGTATAACATTTCATAAAAAAAAAAACCCAGTAACTTGTAGATTTTTCTCTAATTTTTTCAATGTAGTAGTTATTTTGGTTTTCTTCTTTCAACGATTAGAGTCTATCACTATCTATCGGCTCCTTGTAAAATCCACACAACTGTAATCTGAAAAATATAATAAAGAAAATTTTTACTATGACAAAAATATCATTGATATGTAATCATAATTTATATATTTAAAGAATTTGGTCACAGGTACTACAGATAAAGTGGCCGGGTAAAATAAACACAACTAAAGCTATTTGAAAGCTTTCTTATACACATTTTTTTTGTTAGCTCACAATGATAATAGAAAGAAACGCAAACCTTAAATTCAATCTTTCAATTTCCTTCACACATGTCATTTTGTGTTCCAAGAATTCTTCATTTTTTTCCTTGAGTTGTATGATTTGTTCGGATACTTTATCTATTTCTTCTGCAAATAACAGTTATTCATTTGTAAAGAAAATTCAAATTTCTTATTGTACACACAGAATATTTTTATAATTATTTGTGCGTGTGACAATTTATAGTCGCAAGGAATGAGATAGAAAACTTAAATTGTGCATGTAGACATACTTCATAATGGCTACTCTCTTGTCTCGGTGGTGAACCACAACATTAATTTAATTAACAGAAAGTTAATTAAAAATCTGTTTGACGGTCGGTTGGGATTTTTAGAGAGGAATGTGGAGGGGGTTGTGTTCTCCTAAGGACGTGGGGCTGGCAAAGCGAAACTCACAGTGATGTATTTTTCAGCTAGTTTATGATAAATTATCAATCGCTAGATAATTATTATAATTAATACCATCACTGCGACGAGAACATGAAACACAAAAATGCTATTTTGAATTGTGTTAGCAATAATTTTTATTATAAACTCATTTGAACCTAGTTAGAAATGAAGCGCCATTAAAATGCTAACATTTTTCTTGAATCGCTCAAAACATCAAGAATTCGCAAAAGAGTAGAAAGTTTCACATTAAAGAACATAATTAAAATATACTGCATAATATGTAGCACCTAATTCCAAAACCCCCTAAAACGACTTCACATGTTTTTGAGTTAAGGATGAAAATGTATATTTTAAAAGCAAATGTACAAAATGTTTGTTTTTACATCTGAATTTTTTAGAGACAATTCTGTAATGTAATTTTTTTTCTGTACATATCGTTCTGGCAGCCATGCAGGATTTTAGATCATGTGATCATCAACAAGCGTTGTGAATGGCTGATTTCATTTTAGGGGGAATAGCGACTTATACTCTGTCTGCTTTGGGGTATTTTGGAACAAACCCTGATTTTGAACATGCAATATCAATGGATTTAAGTGGCTTTTGGGAGAAACAATGTGTTCTGCATGTAGCTGACAAAAAAATCTACAAATCTGCATATTTAACTCAAATTATCCGAAATCCGTTTCAGGGGGGTTTTGGAAATAGGCGCTATACATATTTCAAAAATTAATATTAGTAAGTATATACAAGTCAAGTGGATATAATGAGGTGATAATATATTATATTATGTAGGTATTCTACGTACGTAGTCAAAAAGAGGATTTAAATACACATGAATTTATTATGAGTAACAAACAATTTTAATATTTGGTTCTTCTTTTGTATAATGTAATAAATGTAGTAAAAAGATATGTGGAAACAATACTTCACATTGTTCAACAATACTTCACAACTTTGTTTTAAATAATCATCTTAACTTATAATAAGTGTATTAGTTTCACGGCCACCTTGTCAGACAATCCAACCTTTTGGAACAATATCAAAAATCTACCCAGATTCATCACAAAAAAAAAAAAAACAACACACCAGCGTAATACATATGTGCATATTGAAACTCTATAAAGGCAACAACATTAATAAAGAGAACACCGTTCGCAGCCAATGGATAATGAAAATGTACCGGTTAACAAAATGTAATCTTACGCAATGGAATCATATTTTGGCAACCAACCATGTATAGAATTGCAAAAGGAAACAGAATCTTTTACCTTGAGCTATGCAAATTTCATAACAGAGGTCTCTTATTTGTGAACGAAGAGTAGAATTTTCAATCAGAAGCCTATCTTTATCAAGATCTGGACCAGTTGTCTGCAAAAACCCATTAAAGTCATCAAATAATATAAGAAATCATGTAGTGAAATATTTGTATAATGTTTAGTAATTATAAATAGTACAAACAGCAGAAACCCAGTATGTATTTTATACACATTAAGGCTGTACCAATGTTATATATTGCCTTTACTGATTATTTTCTAATGTCAGATAGTCGACTCCAGGTTATGTTGCACATAGAAAAATGCACTATTAGTAATAGTTTAACAGTTAAAAATATGTTTAATGAAAATGAAACTAATTAAGACTACAATTAATGGAGTACAGGTAACCCCCGTTGATCGCGGGAGATACGTTCTGGACATGGTCGTGATAAGCGAGATTTCGCGATCAACGGGCGATTTAAAAAAAAATCGTTTTAAGATTCTAAAAAACGTTTTATTATCTAAATAACAATGTCATATAAAATATAATTCTTTTTTTTTCCGCTTTGCAAAAAATAATCTAGATTTCCTTCTTTGGCCGCTCTATGTTTATTGTGAAAAATTTGTCTATAACTGTCAAATAATCCATTACAACCATGCTTTACACCACTCACTCGCTCATAACCTTTGTCATTTTCTTCAAACAACTGCATGCACTGGTTGAGAAGAGAAAGGGCCTTTTTGATTATTTTAACACTTAATTTTTGCACGGAAACAGGTTCCGAGACGTCATTTTCTTGTGACTTAGTATGACAGTCCATTTCCTGCAGCTCTTCATTAGTTAAGGGTTCGCCGTGTGATTTTAACAAAGGGATAAAAATATAGAGCGTGCGCCTGACACATCTAAGATTAAACTGAAGTATTAAAGTTGAAGGATAGCTGATTGACAGAAAAACACAAACTTACCAGGAACCGGCGTACCAGCGTTATATATTTTGTCTCACTCGCGCTCGTGAATTTATGTATATGTACATGTGTATTATATGAGTGAACAAAAAAGAAAGATAGCTGGCTCGTGCAACCACACATTATGACGATTCCTGGAATGTGTTGAAGCTGGATAAGTGTTGAGAAAAAAAATCTTTTTTTTTTAAATACCGCGTTATAACGAATCTGCACTCATCGGAGTCGCGATGATCGGGAGTTACCTGTACTTTCATTTTTCAGTTTGAATTTCGAGGTATTTTATGCATATTTCATATTCTTTCAAGGTGAGACTAATGGTTAATTTACGTTTAATATCAAAAATGTGTTATTTTTAAAGTAAAAAAGGTTTTGATAGAAAGGGGATAAGAATGAAATGATTGATTTTTTTTCACATACTAGACAAGCTGTCAAAATATTTTTTTTTAATCATATTAGAGCTTTATTCATGTTTTATTATAATAATATTGTGGAATGAAATAATGTGTGTTGTCATTTGAATTAATTAATTTAAAATTAAATATATTATTGAAGTGTCACGGTACAGGTCTTTTGATCTGGAAGATAATACTCGCAAGATAATAATATATATTTATGCAACTTCACTGGTCAATTCTCTATAAAAACCAATGTCGTGTTGTTGTTTTATTAAAATCATTTCGGTTTCTTTATATAAATAATTATTTTATCTTATCTATAAAAATATTTTCCATAAATATATATTCTTCTGAAATAAGTAAGATCTGAAACAGTTAAAAACAAACATAATGAGGGAACTGACATTTTTAAAGCAAGTGTACTAAAAAAACAGAAAAACCCTATTGGCGATAAATTGTTGATACCAATTCCAATTACGTATTGTCAATTGCATCAATAAATGGAAAAATAATGACACTGAATAATCGGTACAGCCTCACTGCATAATCACCATTAAATTTAATGCACAATGGATTCCTTTAGCGAGTGCCAAATTTTAAATAAAAAAACAATTGCAGTGTTAAATAACTGAAATTGAAATTAGTTTGTCACCGAAGCTTAAATACAAAAAATCATGAACTAGATGGAAAAGAAATTTAATTTATTAACCTCATTTGTCCTGGGAGTATCTCTCAACATCAGCAGTTGTTCCTGAAAATATTTAAAAAACACATTGAGTTAATGCACAATTAAAGATATAATAATAGATTTTAATAATATTTGTTTTATAATAATATTCACCTTTAATGTATCTAGTTCCAGTTGTGAAACACGCACTTCTTGTTTGAGGACAATTTTCTTAGATTTCAAATTTTCCACGTCTTTGTGTAGCCTTTTCTTCTCAGACGCAATGCTCTCCAGCTGAAATTGACAAAATTTAAACAAGACATAATTATTTTACGGAAAGTTGTTCAGATTAATAACTCATGTTTATTAAAAAAGATAAAACAGAATGAATAAATATTGTTTGTTATGTTTTTTTATTAAGAATGTATGTTTTTGTTTTTGAATCAAAATTATTTTTAAGCACTTTACAATTTTATGTAATAAGTAGATGTTAGAATTAAAGGGAGGAATATGTAATGTACTATGTAGACATGCTTGTTTGGTCTAACGTTAAGACGTTTGCCTGATGACTAAATTATCAGATATTCTATCCTTGCCATGGGATAGGTGAAGAGTCCTGAGATCGTACATTCACATATGTTATAAGGTTACATTATGGCATTTGCCCTAAAAACTAAGAATTTATATAATGATTTAATGTTAATAATCGTACGGCATCACCAGAGGCGGATGCAGAGAAGGAGTTACTTCTCCCACGGCAGATATCTATTAGTAGCCCAGTCGAGCGGCGACATTTATGCCGGCCACTCGCCCTGTGGCGATCTGTTATTTTAAAATCTGGGAAGGTATCCGATACTCGGACGTATAATTGATGTCAAATCAGGTTTCTACAGTATTTTATGGCGCTTAGATGGGTATTCTCTGATCCTGGTAGATGAATAATGCCTGCTAGGGTCTTTTGCACATTTGGGTGGATGTTGAGACCTGCAAATTATATATTGTATGGCCGGGCAGTGGGATTGGTCCTGCCTGGCAAACCTTGGATATTTTCTGGCGGGCTAGGTTTGGTCCTCCCAGGCCCTACATTTGAAATGGGACGCACTACCGATGCCGTATCCTGATGCCATCTACTGAGAATTAGAGATAGTAGTTCTGTATCTCGGTGCGACATGTGAAGAAGAGACAACTACGCAATGTGAAACTGAAGACCTGCTGGTCTGTAAATAATGTTGTCCATGTTAATTTATGTAAAAACTCGAATAGATGTAATTTTTCGATATGAAATTGTTCCCGATTTCATTCTAGTTGGCTAAGCAAACTTTAATATATTAAACTTGTTCATTCTACAATTAAGTGCTTTTTATTATGAACATACTACCTTCATATGTTGTTAATTTTAATTATTTTTTTTCCTCAAGTGACAAATGTAAATTTAGGGGATTGTCAGTAAGTAAGAAATTCTGATAAGTGTTCGACACACTAGGATCCACATCTCGTGTTTGCCACTGAACTAGCCGGTGAGATGTGAGGTCATAATGTATATAATTTTAATTAATTATATTGAAAAGAAATAAAAAATTCATTGAATTACGATCTGGCCCTTAACAATCCTGCCTCTGACGTGACACAACCAGTACATAACATAAAGAAACCGTCAAAAGTGTACAGAAATGAAGAAAAGGTTGAAAGTGGTTAGGAAAACAACATTGCAAAGACAAAGAACACAAAGATTCCTCACACTGCTGGCGCCGAAGCTGCCAATATCTTTCTGCAGTAGATAATGCAATAACTGAACATACACACATGATGTACTAAAGCTATTGCGTGAAAAAACGTGTTTTCGATCAGCATTTTCATTAAAGCTGAAGACATGTTTCAAAGTGAGTTAATAAAATAGTAAAGTATATTCAGTACATCATATTTTTTTAATCAATTAAATTTTTTTATATATTTAAAAAAAATGCTACATACACCAATCTTTTATGTACTCCCGCTAAAAGATTTGTGCCAGAGCACACCCGAGTCTACTGTATACCCTTTTTAATATGGTACAGAAAATCACAAACCTCATCTGACATAATTTCCAGGAGAGATTCATTCTTTTCATGTTCCATAGTGAGAGAACTTCTATTCGCTTTGTTTATAGAAGAAGCTGTCACATCCACACTGAAATACAATATGGTAGATAAATTAAATTCTTATAATGCTGACTGTTTTTCATTGAATTAGTTTATTTTTTGTTAAATGTACAAACATACATCAAGAGATGAGCAGATAGGAGATCAGAAGAAAAAGCAAAATGTTATACATTCATAATCTAACACGATTTTTAATATTTGTATGATTTTTTAACAGTGTACATAATAATAAATAAAAAATGTTTAACATAAAAAATCAGTTAACATGAGGTAGTACTCTGGTCCTTCCAAGATGCTATGCACTTTTTTTTTTTTTTAACATAATAGAAAAAAAGGTTTTGCATCATAGAAAAATACAATAATGTAGCGGCCACCACTACGTCTACTTACCATGTGAGAAATTACAAAAATATTTATAATATTAATACACAAAATTTGCAGAAACATTTGTTGCACGGTTAGCTGTCGCTACTTGTTTATCAACTAAGATGCTAAATATCCTTTCACTAGTCATGTTGAAATACAAACTGCTGTTGCTGTCGGTGTGGTGGTCAAGACGTTGGCCTAGTGATCTAGCGGTCGGGGGTTCGCGCCTCGTTCCAAGACACCAGCAAGTTAGTCCTATTTCATAGCGCAAGCGTTTAGTTTAATTTGAAAATAGTTAGAATATTGATGTGACATGTATTCCGTGGATGCATCTTTATTTTTTATAAGAAAAAAAAATCTAATTTATATATGTTTGTACCTACAGTGGTATTGAAAATATGTACATTTATTTCAATTTAAATAATTTTTTTTAAAACTTGCCTTTTGCCTTTGTCTCTCTGAATAAGACAATCGTCACTTTTTTCTGCCTTGGAACCATGTTGAGTCTTCCTGTAAAATAAATAAAAATAATAAGATATCATTTTGCAATATTTTAAATAATAACTCACTTTGCGCTATGGGAGCTTCAATTATTAATTAAGCTTTGTTATTGATTTCACATTTAAAACTCCATTAGAAAACATAAACATACAACTTATATAATGACTTTTCTTCAAGCATATTTAAGAACTTACAGTTTAATTTCTGGCATATTGAAATCACTTGCAGCTCCTGCATCCACTTCCTCGTCATCGTGTGGTTTATTTACTTCTTCTAAAAAGACAAAAACTTTCTATACATTGAATGAATATTAAACTTGTGGATTGCTCATTATTTTTGCTCCATATTTTCAATTTGACATAGACAACTACACACTTCATATGAAAGTCGGAGAAAACATAATTGTTTTTTTTAATTATATCTAAATATGTTAAAAAAAATTAGCCGTAGAACGTAAAACATGACAGGAAAATCTGATTACAAAAATTATTACTTTAATGACAAAAATTACAAAATCTCCTAAGGCTAAGGTTAAGTTAAAAATTTAAAATACATACTTTATAAATTATTAAATATTATGAAATGATTAATAAAATTGCATTATGATACTCTTATATATACTGCATTATAATTTTTACCTTGTATGTGCTTACATTTTATTTATATATATTTTATTGCACATTAGTATTTTTATTCTCTGATTTTATATATTTTTCACTTTTACTTTGGCTTGTATGTACTTTCAGGTTGTATTTAAATTGTGTTTTGCCTAGTATTCAATGAGTTATATTGGTTTATTTGGTTTGTGAAATACGCTTTGTTTGCCAATTTGTCCTAAAACAAGCTTGCCTGGTTGGGCAATGCATAACATAACAATGTATAATTGTTTTGTAGCTATAATATATTATATAACATTATGTTACAGTATCTACCCAATGATAGTATTGTCTATGGTTGCCATGCAGTAGCAATTATAACACTACTGTGTGAAAGGATCTTTGGTTAAGCATTTTTCCGCTGACAGAAAGAAGAAACGCAGTTGATGTCTTGTAGAACGTAGTAAATTATAGTCATGTAATTCAACATTTGAGAAAGGGTAAGAAAATTGAATGTTAGGCATCTGTGTTATGTGCATCGTGTTATATTAAGTGTGTAGTATTGTTTTTGTTTTCTTACAGGATGTAAATCCCTTCCTAAATATAGACCTCCACGTCGGGAGGCGCCTTTATCAGGATGAAGTACCGCTAAGTTGATTTTTTGTTAACGCTTCAATGAGGTTCATGGAGGATTGCCCATGAACAGAGAAGGATGACGATCATGATTAGGATCCATCCCCTCGAATCATCTTCACATAGAAAAAACCCTATCTAAACATCGAGCAGTTAACGATGTGAATTTACAAGTAACCCCAAAAACTTTGATATTCATCAGGCAGCAAAACTTATCCAGTGAAATTCAACCGGTTGTACTGTTAAAGTGAAATTTTACCACACAAGGATTGCACCTCAGTATTAAAATGTAGATTTACAGAGTGATTTATCGCATTAATTAGTCAACATTTTTCTCTTTGTTTATATGTAATTTAACTGTATTATTTGGTTAATTAAATATTGTAAAATCTATTTCTAATTTTATTTATATTTCCTTGAGAATGACTGTCGGAAGCGGGTGGGAGGCAGAATAGCCAATTCTGTTCATAGTACCCAAAAGTCTCATGTTCTATCTTGGGCAAAACCGGTGGATGCACTAACGCTCTGTCGTGCATGTCCCAATATATTATATGTGTCTAAGAAATAAAAAATAAAATAAATTGCACACATTAGCTAATCAGTCACCTAAGTTTTACAACTCACCACAAAGTGACTCAGGTGAAACGTGCATCTCCTTTGGTCTACATTTTCTGAGTATGTTCTCTAATTTCACTGTTAATGTAGAATTACTTTCATCACTAAAAGGTATGTCCAAAATTTGTTGAATTTCATTCAATATGCTATTTAGTTGCGTGGCCGATGTGTTTGCTTGCCGTTTGAAGGAATCTCTCTCGTGACGTACCTGAAATATTATAACGAAAACACCACTCTTATATTTTTAAATATCTTAACAGGACAAAAAGTTCATAGGAATATGATTTACTCTTTAAACATAAAAAAACCAATATATCACTCTAAAATCGATATTGATAGAAATAATAAAATAATTCAGGAAATAAACAAATATTCAAGAGATATTAATAGCACGATGCCTAATTGTTAGAAGTGAATAAGAGATAGATTCAGAATCAAACATCATTTTTGTTGAATCTGAAACAATGAATCACATGTTGGTGTTATATTTATCACGATCTGACCAGCATATTTCTACATTTTTATATTAAAAATGTTGTTTTGTTAAATGTAAATATATATCACAATTATACCTTACTCCACTTCTGCCGCCACCCCGCTGTGCAAGCGGTCCACCACCTCACTGTTTTTTCCATCTGACATTCTCGGATACGGGCCTCTTCCAACTCACGCAACAATGCAGCCTATAAACATTATACAAGTAAGTTGACCAAATAATGACAAAGGCAAATGCGACCTCTTATCAGGAACTATCATTTGCAACTAACAGGGACAGATGTCTGTTACCGCATCACTGACAAAGCACTGTTCCTAGATACAGAATATAATTAACTGAATTAATTAATGAAGTAATTATTATTTATCTTAGGTATTTTATCTTTGTATTTGTATAGTGACACTTACAGGAGAGCTTACTTCAGCCACTAAATACAAATATTCACATATTTTTATATTTCTGAATTCTTTTTGAAAGGAATAAAACCTTCAAACTCGTCAAACTATTTGAATAACTATTGATTAAAATAATATTATTTTTATTTCAACTAAAGTAGTTTTAAGCATCCCTAGAAATATATTTTCTTGTCTGTAAGGATTGCAGACCAGCTGCAAATTATTTTATTTTTATTTGTTTACAATTTTTTTACAGAATGATATTACAACGATTTCCTATTTAGATTAGGACCGATCTATGAAAACTATCTCACACTTTAAATTATTTTTACTTTTCAGGTTTAAAAAACTAAATAATTTACACAAAATAGTATATTTTCTCAAAAATGCACACCGTAATATAATAGCACAATAACCAAGTATCGTTTTCCTCTCAAATCACTCTGATGGACACACTAGACACACTCTTCCTCGTTGTTCTCAGCCATTCATTAACTTTATTTTTGAATAATGCAGGTGACGGAATTTGCAATGTGTTGGAGTCTAAATTATTGTAAAGTTTTAGTGCTAAGAATAGGAAGTGTCCGCGCTAAAATTTGTAAAAATAATCATTTGTTTATTATTAATCTATAATTATAATTAATAATTTGTTTTATGTTAAGGTAATTTACACATTTATTGATTATATTTTTTATCAAACAAATATAATAATCAAAATAATAAGCGTATTATAGAAATAATAATATAAATTACCTTAGATAATTCATCTTCTATTTCCGAGTGAGAAGTCATTTTGTCTCATGAATATGATGTGATTTTTTAATAATTCCAATATATTAAGCGTATTACAACAAAACTGCGGAAATGCAGCTATGGAACTGTCAGATGATTATCACCATAGATTAATTCACTTTGAAAGATGAAAACTGTAGGTACTCCATAGATAGGTACTCATGGAAAATATTTGGTCGCGTTCATAATTAAAGAATACAAAACATCCTTTGTAAAATTGTAATAAGTAGCTGGGGAAGTAAGGCATTTCATACATGTCGGAATAATTACGATCAATAAACAGTAGTATGAATATAATACGCCAGAAAGCATGAATCTGAGTTTTTATATGCTCTGGTAAATGAAAAAGGTTGTGATTCGGTTTATGGAAAAATTTACAACAGGTGGTGGTCTGTAACCTGTGAAATAAACGAGATATACATGTACCCTGTAAATATTGTGTGTAAACGAACACGTTCGTGATCTACTAAAGAAACCTTCGTCTCAGATTCAACTATACTGTGAGGTGTACCTATAAGTAATAAAAAATAATACACGAGCAATGTTCATAATAATTCGAATAACTTTAATTTTTTTATAGAGATGCTTATACGAAATAATTTGTCACATTAACGATGTTTATTATTTTCAAATTAAGCTGAGCATTGCTGCTATTAAAATAAAATTAACTTTCTTGTATTTGCTGGGACCGAAGTATAATTATTTTATCACTAGACGAGTGTTTTGCCACTAGATCATTACGCATCTCTATACTAAACAATGTGTTAAAATATTAATATTTTTCTTTCTCATTGTCCATTACTTTTTGCGGATTTGTCAAAGTAAGTACCTACTTTAAAAAAATGTATTGTCTTAGGTTGGTATTGGAAATAGGTAAAAATTAATATCGTCCTAGTTGGTAGTTAATGGTTATTCGTACTTGGCACTAATACGTTAATTCTTTTATTTTTTACTATTTATTTCACGGTTTGCCAAAATACTGTTAGGCTATAAATATACACTATTTATGTATACACATTTTTGTATTAATTACCTTGTCCTTTAACAAAATTATATTTTTTGTTACTTTTATAAAATCTTATGTATACTCTGATCGTAAAAATAATAATCACTTGAAATTGTAATTAGTGAGTGACGCAACTACCCTAATTCAACCAATGATGTGCATTGGGACCCAAAATGGCCGCGCCCTATAATGTATTTGATGTGGATACTTTAGCGATTATTCATGTTTTCCAGTACTAATAATTTTTAAAATCCAACACGCAAATAAATAGAATTACAAAATTATTATCGCCACAAAGCGAAGCGAGGATTTTTTTCGGCTATGGGTACCTAAATTACACTTTATTTATTTACGATTTGTTTCACTACAAAATTCCTTAATAAAACTTTTTTATAAAATTGTGAATATTATCGATAGATCGATTTTGTTCGTACTATTTAATGAAAAAACCTTGAAATAATATTCTTAAATATTATATTCCCAGAGCCCTTTCATTTTGCACTGGGGCATGAAAGAATAACGCATTATCTATATATAAAGAAGAGTATCTGTGGTTTTTTTTAAATTCATTTAATTTAATTGGTTTATTTCGAGCTTGATGAAATTTTTCACACTTGACCTTCAAAACAAGAAGAAGGTCCCATAAAGCAGAATTTTGCTACTTCTTGATGAAATTTTGCACATTTGACGTTCAAAATAAGAGTAAAATTACTGTACATCTGATTTTGAAAAAAAAAACTACCCCCATCCTCTTTAATTAAGCCTCTTCACTCTGCGTAAAGCCCGAGTAATGCCGGGTACTTCAGCTAGTATATTATATTACCATCTGACGGTCGTGAAAACCTACGAATGAGACTGAAAATTTGAATTGAAAAAGTGGATACCGTCACCCAGGGAAATGTGCGAGAAATTAATTTATGATAAGAGTGAAGAATGCACGAATAAAATTATATTATAATGTTTTGACTGTATGTAAAAATGCGTGTAGCTTAATAATGATCAAAATTAAGAAGATATCACTTTGTTCTAATTGATCTGTTCGAATGTTCTGCAAAATCTATTGCTGCTTTAATTCCGTACATGATAAATAATCTGTAATTATTAAGATATAATAATTTATAATTATTGAAGGCAAATGTCATTGAAATGGTTACTTATACAGCAAACAAATAAATAACATAGTTTAATAAACATAATGTTTAAAATAAATACATGAAACAATAACAAGTAAAGGAAAACTCCTTTGAGAAAACATTGAATTTGAAATTAAAAATGATACACATTTGCACGCCTTTCGCAAAGTTCACAGTGTTCTGCGCCCGTGTCATTTGCGCTTTATTCGATTTTCATTCAGTGGGGAGCTTCGGTTGGAATCGCACGTCGCGCAAACGCTCCGAATTTGACGTTCTGTGATAGGCTCAAACATGCCGTCCGACATAGGATATATTTTCAAACCGGACCCGATCGTGACTAAAAATGCTTACATCAAGTCCATGACTCAATATGAGGAAATGCACAAGGCGTCCTTGAAGGATACAAACGCTTTTTGGGGCGACATCGCGGATCAGTTCCACTGGGAAAAACCGATCGATTCGGGAAAAATTTGCTCGTACAATTTTGACGTCTCCAAAGGCCCAATTTTCATCAATTGGATGAATGGCTCGAAAACAAACGTGTGCTACAATGTTCTGGATAGAAACGTACGCGATGGCCACGGAAATAAAGTGGCTTTCTACTGGTGAGTTTGTTTTTTCATATCTTACATATTTATATAAGCGAATTTGTCTCACTAAATTGATAATAATTTAACGCGCTTCTTCTTACTTTCATATTATTTGCTGACCGTAACTAATGTATACACCAAGATTTTAACGTGTTTTTAACTGTCCACAATTATTTAATCAAATACAAAACAGCTATCGTCAACTTGAACCAATTTTTATTAAGTAATTATTGTATACTGTTATTTTACTCCACAATAACATTATCATTCACGTTTCATTTTGACAATTATTGCTCTTTTTTTCAAATCGATACACAAATGTCACGGGTGGAGAGAGAAAGAAATAGAGCGTCAATGTTTATTGATCCGTTCAGATAAAACTAAAATTAATAAATTTATGGTCGCTCTGTAAATTCTTTTAAAGTGATAATTATTTAGATGAAGTAAGATTTAACGATATATTAATTATCAATTAAATCTCTTAAAATTCTTAATTAATGATTACAGATTAAAAATTCTGACGCACACAAAGCTAAAAATGATTAAAACACTAAATGTCAATTTATCGAGGTGTATAAAATTTCACCTTATTACTTACCAAATTATATTAAGGTTTTTGGAAACATTATATTGGTACATTATGTAATTAGGAATATGTAAATAAAAAAAGGATATTGGTTTATGATATTATAATATTTTATACTATGCTTGATGTATTTTTATGTATGTGCATTATGTAAGTCAATGCATAAAATATGTACATGCATTAAGTGTATGCATTCTGCACATTATGTAATATGTACTATCAGTATTATGTATCTACATATGCATGTATTGTGCTCATATACCCAAGGACTGGTGCCTTTTATTTGATTTCTTTTACAATTTGTATAACCAATTTGTTGGTACATAAAAAATATTTAAAATTAAGTATGTTTACCAAATTATTAAGCATTGATGATTGAAGGGTGTGCTACTGCAACTGCAACTAATAAATCATTTTGTTACATATCGATAAAATAAGCGTTTGCGACTTGAAAAAAACTGTTTTTTATGATGTTGTTGCACCTGTGCGTTGCGTTTAACGATTTTTTTTAAAGATCTTTAAAGTTTTGCTGTGTGTTTAGTATTAAAAATGATTATATTACTATTTCTTATTTATTATTATTTTTCTTAAGAGACATTAGCTCTCTTTTTAGACATTAATTTGGTATGTTGTCCTCGGTCGGTCTCTTCTTCTTTCTATAACTGTGGTTCCGAATGATGTTTTCCGATGAAATTTTTCCGTATCTATCGTCCAACTAATATATTAAAATTGACCTAGTTACGATTCTATGCATAGATCGGTCAATATTACTTTTATAAGTTTTTTTATAGTTATATTTATTTTGCTAATATATAGCTATATATTCTTTGTAGTAATTTATATATATATATTTACAGTGATACATATATACATTAGTAAATAGAACACAGTTGACAATGAAAGTCTTTATATTGTTGAAACGAAATTGGAGAAGATATAAAGTATTATTAAGAAGAACACACTCTTATTGTGAAGTTGTAATTATTCAGAAAATATATTCGGAAAGGTATCCAGGTTCGAATTCCAGTAGCTCAACGCCAATATTTTTCGATACAATTGATTTTATATGTATATCTTTCTAATTAATACATTTAATTTGTATTTACAAGTATTGTATACCTACCTGAGTTTCAATATCAACGAAATATGGGATCAGTGGCGTGACCGCGCCAATGCTGTGCATTGAGATCCACGTTAGACAAGGGTCCAAAAGGTCCGCGTTCTGCAGTACTAGGCAATATAGACTAATAATTTATAAATTCAACCTCAACCAAAATGGAATTATAAAATTTAAAAATGTACTACGAAAACACGTAAAATCATTATTGATGTAATATATACATATATAAGTTCTCCGTTAATGTGTTGGGTTAGGAACCAGACTATCGTTGTAAAATGAAGGGATTTTTTTCTTTTGCTAGGGTATCTATAACAATACATAAAAACACATTTTTTTCATTAAAGTGTGAATATTATAGGAGAAATTTTTTGTTTGTAATATTTAATAGATAAAACTACTTGTTACTTAATATTTTTATACATATACCATTATGCATTGGGGGTCTATTTGTTGTAGTTACGCCACTGGATGGGATCCTTCCATTGAAATCAAATGCCGCATTAAGCATACGTGTGCAATGTTTATGCGCATGAAACAGATATTCTGCAGTCATGACCTCAACCTTAGATTACGAATGCGAATGGTCAGATGCTATGTGTTCTAAGTATTATTTTATAGAATGGAAGTTTGTTTATACTGACATGAAGCATTTGAAATGTGGATCTAGATAATAATGCTTAAAATAAGCTGGATGGATAGAGTTGTTACGAATAAATAAAATAAAAAGTATTTAAAACAATAAAAATACAACATTTTTTAAATCCTGGACATGTATGAGTCCGGAGAAGTATCAGAAAGTCAAGACCTTAGAAGAAGAAAAACATGGTTGAAGAATCCAAGGCAACGATTTCGCCAGTCTACTGTAAAGCTTTTCCGGGGGGTAGTAAGCAAAGTGGTGACAGCCAACACCCGTTAAACGGATAAGGCAAAATAAGAAGATAAACAATTTAGAACAGATGGCCAGGGACGTGCAGTGCATACAAGCAATAAAGCAATTACTGAAAATTCCGAGAAACAAATATAAATTAAATAATCCATAATATGGATACAATGAATGGAATCGTGTACCAGTATAAACTTTAATTGCTTAGTTCAAAAAACTACCACGACAACCCACAGCTGTAGCCGTAGCGCTGTTGACGACCAATGCGGAGATTGTAGCTATTCAAATTACTGTCTTCTATTTTTAAGCTAGTGTACTACTCAAGTCATACAATTGGCTATTTACTGAATTGAAAATTCCTTTCGGTTGATCCGTTTTGTATGAAGTCGTTACTTATGCTGTTTTTTATTTTAACAAAATAACATTTGCAAGACTTACAACTGCGTGTAAATCATTGAAGCGTCTACTTCCTCTTTTACTAATTCGCGAATTTTACTATCTTACTATTTTTAACCTGTTGATTTCATGATCGTTCTTTGCGTTTGAAGTGCATTTGGTGCATGGATTTGTTTTTGATTTGGGAAAAACAAAAAGCAATTGGCAGAACTATTTTCTACGTTAACCTTTGATAAAAATAATTATTTACTTTACTTAAATAATTGTGGTCAGTCATAAAAAGTGTTCTTAAAAACGTCATATGGGTAAGAAGGTTACGTTTTACGTTAGGTTACGGTTAGGTTTTACGTTAAAACTTAAACATTAAAAACACTATTAATAGTACTCTAAAATTACAAATAAATTAATGGTAGGGCCGTATAAAAGACGGATTCATTTTGCCTAAAGACGTTGGTTAAACGAAAGTACATATATTGTATTACATATATTATATATGATTGTATAATATCATTGATAACAGTATAACCTAAATCTATACCTACTGCACGCCACTGCGGATGATATACTATATTATTTTGCTCAAGGTCTTAAAAAGTAACTGGAAAATATGGTTTAGATCGGTCAAAGGATGTAGAATTGTACAGAGAACAGACAGATTTATGCACATCCAATTTTATACATGTGTAATAATAATAGATAAAACTTTCACCTCAAGGGTGCTTTACACATACACTGTTTATAGTCCTACAATTAATTATCTTTGTTTTTAAAATTAAAAATGATTTTTTTCATTTATGGAAATAACTTTTTGAAAAGGTGCGTTTTTAATTTATTATTTAATAAAGTCTCCTATGCACTGTTTCTTATGACGGAGGGCAAATAGTTCCACGTTTTTGTTCCCGTCACCGCAAATGCCCATTCACTAAATTTAGACTTCTGGCAACGGTTGATCGGTTCCACAACCCTTCCTGCGGCTGAAGGCTGACCTGAGTGCGTTTGACGTCTACCATTCAAATTGTCTGGGATACAAAGCTCTCGAAAATACACAATCACATAGCACAATTTAAATTCAACTCTTTCGGGGAATCGGAGCCAATGTAGCTGATGTAAAAGGAATGTTGTATGAGAGAATTTGTAAAATTCATATATTATCCGTGCTGCCGCATTTAGAATGGATTATAAACTGTCCAACTGAAACATTGGCAGTTACAATAGTCCACACGTGACACCACAAATGCATTTATATGTAGACGGGCTGCCTCAAGAGTCTCAGTTGATGTCAGCATGCACTGACAGTTTTACTGATTTGTGTATTCATTGAAGGTCTGAATCAATGTGCACGCCCAACAACTTAACTGCAGATTTAGCATTCGAAGACATTGATTCCTGTATTAAGTGTTGCCTTCTAGGTCTTGCTGTATATAGTAGTTCTCTTTTGAACGGATCCAATTCATACATATCGATTACATTTATGCACAAGCGATATTATTTATATTATCATCAAATATTATTTTCCCTGTCTCGTGTCACGCATCGCGTCCGAATGATTGGATCATTAGACGATCTAATCATTATTTATTCGTTGCTTGTCCACCGTGTAGTCTTGCAAGGTTTTATATGCAGTAAATCATTCATCATCTGTAGCTTGCGTCGTATATGACGTAAATACAGGTAATCACATTAACAGGGCGTCAACTTAGAATCTTATTTTCTGTATCCAAGTTTTTCGAAATGTGTTGGCTTGTTTGTTATGTGAAATTGTAATATTTCGGATGTATTATATTATGTATATTACATATATTTTATGTCAG
This sequence comes from Eubasilissa regina, assembly GCA_022840565.1. Lineage (NCBI taxonomy): Eukaryota > Metazoa > Arthropoda > Insecta > Trichoptera > Phryganeidae > Eubasilissa > Eubasilissa regina. The sequence continues at coordinate 20,324,782 of JAINEB010000033.1, forward strand.
GTACTCTAAGGGGTATATTATATCATATTTCAATGCGTCGGAAAACGTAAAATTAATTATTATTATTAAGGAGAACACATTCTTATTGTGAAGTTATAATTATTCAGAACAGACGCTCTGTGATTTTAAATACTAAATTAATGTATTAATTATAAATATATACATATAAAATCAATTTTGCAGAAAAATATTGTTTTTACGTCACCGGGATTTGAACCTGGATCTCTATTTCCAATCCGGGGAAGTAGAAAATATTCAACCAAAGCATACGTCCAATACTCATATGTGTCTACGAAACATAGACTAAACGAAAGAGAGTTTCAAAAACTAAGAGTTACACAAAGGAGCATGTAAAGATGTATGTTGGGCATTACATGAAGAGACAGGAGAAGAAACGTGTGAATAAGATAACATACAAGAGTATCCATGATAATATTACCCGTCCCCATCTATATCTGTGACTTTCTGCATATGGCTGCTTCGGTAGTCCGCAGGGCCTAGCAGCAAGCAATCGGCTAGTTCGATATAATAGAATATGCCAGGAAAATTAAATTGCAACGGGCAGACCATATCGTCTGAAAGACAGGAATTTAGAAACCGACAGGCTGGCCTAAAATCCACGAGACTGGTGAAATCATCAATCTGTGCCTAAATACATTGCAAGAAATAACAATAGGAAAGTGGACGAAATTTTGGAGGGTTTTCGTCCAGCTATGAATAGATATGATTAATGACGATATTGTAGTATTACATTAACTATGACATATATTTTATTACAGGAGTAGTTGTGTTGCACTTTTTAGGACGTGTAGGACGTTCGCTCCTGCTATGCACATATTATACACATTTATTTGACAAAGTGCATCTACATTTTTATTTAAAAATGACAAAATAATAATATGTCCTTAGTTTGGAACGATTGAAAAGTGTAAACCAACGTACTACGTACACCGTGCACGTCGTCAAATCTGCCATAATGAAGACTTCTATGATTAAAAATATTAATTAGAAAGATATTCATATAAAATCTATTTTATCGAAAAATATTGTTGTTGCGCCACCGGGATTCGAACCTGGATCTCTTTCCAAACCGGGGAAGGTGCATTATCCAACTATGCTACAGCGACGATATTTTTAGCGACAAATTTTGGAACCTATATTATACCTTTTTGATATTAATACATTTAATCGTTCCATTATAAATAATGGTTCGAAAATTTGTCGCTAAAATCAAAATGCTAAATCGTCGCTGTAGCATAGTTGGATAATGCACCTTCCCCGGTTTGGAAAGAGATCCAGGTTCGAATCCCAGTGGCGCAACAACAATATTTTTCGATAAAATTGATGTTATATGTATATCTTTCTAATTAATATATTTAATTAATATTTAAAATATCACAGATTGTCTGTTCTGAATAATTACAACGTCACAATAGGAATGTGTTCTCCTAACTTCTATGATTCTCTTGGGAAAATCTGTTTTTTGATGTGCCAAATAAAAATGCCAGGCAAGCCAGGATCGAGAAGCTACCTTCATATTGTATCTGAAAGCTACCTTCATATTGTATCTGAAAGCTACCTTCATATTGTAGTTGTATCTGAAATTAAAAAATCCGTAACTTATATTTATATTAAACGAGAGGTGACTAGAGATTCCAATCCGAATATATTCGACCTTTTTCTACTATTCGATATTCGTAGGATGGAATATTAAACAATTGTCAGGATTCTGATTCGGACGTGGAAGAGATACACGTTGCTTGTTCGAAGAGTTCATCGACGTCCGAATTACAGACTGTCTGTTGCAGATAAATATTTAAAAAAAAAGATGTTAGATACTTGAACAATTTTAAAAAAAACGACAGAAATGTTAGACCTACTATTTAAAACACTTTTAACAGTTGAGCCAACGTCAACCGTTACTGAGCGGGTATTTTCAACTGCAGCGAAGATAAAAACAAAATTAAGAACAAATTTAAAATACAAAACGTTCAACGCGTTGTTATTTTTAAAACTACAATAAATAAACAGTTTATGGTAAATTAGTTCGTTTTCTTATAAATTTTGATGTACTTGCGTATAATACGATTCATTTGAAATATATATTTTAGAAACAATTCGTTTTTACTATTGGATATTCGAATAGTTGAAATTACTAGAGGTGACCGAGTGAACATACAATTGCACCTCGCTAGAACTGTGTTATGTATTTGGCAGCATTATCGGAATTTTCCTTATAACTACGAATTTCCTGATATATACATACTCAATCTATTTTTAATAGCTTTTCATTTATTTTTTTTATATTTATTTTCCAAACGCACATAATAATTACATTTTTATATTAAAAGTACACGTGGTTCAGGCCTATACTTTCTTGAATCTGGGATCCAGGGTAGGAGTACCACATCTAGGAATCTCAAATATTTATGTTAATAAGATTCATTTTTATAATGTATTGTATTATTGTAATGTTATAATTGAACAAATTAAATACACGCCTATATTAAATTAATTGTTATCGCGCTATATATTATAATATAATGCTAACGTAAGTATATATCTTACAAATACTACATATAATTATAAGATTTATGTTTTTATCGACTTTTTAAATATAATTCTTGTTTTTTTAATTGTGGACTGCATTCGAGATATGTATTATAAAACGTGTGATTCAAACGAAATCAACAGTTCCAATGGAAACAAAATTAAAAGAAGAATAATGTTGGCCTAACTTATTGAGAACATAATCGAAATATTTCCCATTTTGATTGGATTGACGTTGGCGAGCCGAACGAGCCTTGAACGAAATTTTAATAGAGCGCTATTATGAAAAAAATATAAATATATACGGTTTAATAAATGTATAAAATATAGTCAAATTAATCACTTAAAATAAATTTATTAAAAAAATATTCGTCAATATTTTTGATATATCGGTATGCTTTATGTCGCATTTTGTATGTTTTAAATTGCTAAATAATTGTTGCACAGTACAGTACACCTGATTAACTTTTCTCCAACTTAGTCAGGTCTCTATCGAATGCAATACAAAAAGATAAATCGGGGGGCCGGATTTAGGGTCTCAATCTGGCCCTGTTACCAGTAGCGTGCAGTAGGTATAGATTTAGATTATACAATCATATATAATATATGTAATACTTTATATGTACTTTGTTTAACCAACGTTTTTAGATAAAATAAATCCGTCGTTTATACGACCCTACCATGTATTTATTTATAATTTTAGACTACTATTAATAGTGTTTTTAAAGTTTAAGTTTTAACGTAAAATAATACCTTCTTACCCATATAAAAATCAATGTAAAAATGAATGGACTTTTTTAAGAACACTTTGTATGACTGAACATGATTCTTTTATTGTATGAAAATCCTTCACGTAATAATAATCACGCACCAAATACACCTCGAACGCAAAGAACGGCCATGAAATCAACACTTTAAAAACAGTAAAGATAGTAAAATACGTGCATTAGTAATAAATAAAGTAGACATTTCAATGATTTGCACGCAGTTGCAAGCCTTTCTAATGTTATTCTGTTAAAAAACAGCATAGGTAACGACTTCATTAAAAAAAAACGGATCAACTGAAAGGAATTTTCAATTCAGCAAATAACCAATTATATGACTCGAGTAATTCGCTAGCTTAAAGACAAACAGAGTAATATGAATAGCTCAAGGCGGCGAATACATAAGAGCGCCATGGGTACAGAGTTGCCGTGGTAGTAAGCAATTAAAGTCTCTACTGGTACGCAGACGGCGCTAATTATAAAATAATGTTTCCGTTTAATAATCCAATTACTTAATTTATATTTGTTTCACAGAATTTTTAGTAATGTACTGGTTTTTTGCTTGTATGCACTGCACGCCCCTGCCTGTTACCTATTAGTAGGCAGCTGAAACTAACTTTGATAGCCTGCAACCATGATAGAATCTTAGCCATTGGGCAATCTTATTTTGCGTATCTTGTGGGAGAATGGTGGGTCTGACTAGAAAATAGAATATTTTCTTAAATATATACATTGAGGCGAATAGCGTACGGCGGCGCACCGTTTTTTCGTGTATTTATCTACAAAAATGATCAAATGTTGTCGGTTTCACTCATGTTTCCACATAACATAAATGTAAACTAAACACCGGAGGACTTCCGATGGTGCACGGAGCATGGGAGCAGTTTGCGAAACAAGCGTGCTTTATAAATATGTTCAGGATGAATATTATGTTCCAGGCCGATGTTGTTTATGAATAACTAGGAAATGAAACAAAAAAAATTAATTTGTTTTATATTTATCGATTATTTGATTTATTACAATTATGTATAGAATATGACGTTGGCCATGTGGCCGCCTCTGGCAGCGGCACAAATGGGTACTCTTTTAACCATATTTTTCATAACATAACATGTTAGCTTGATCTTTTCTGTCAAGTACTCTCACAGAAAATAGACGGAACCCATTTTCTGTGGGGGCAAATCAGGTGATCGAGGAGACCAGTCGATGTCACCACTTTTTGAATCGTGAACATTTTCTCGCAAAATTTCAAGCGTAGCTCGGGCTTTGTATGAGGTGGAACTGGCAGACCCAATCGATCCAATTCGGCAATCAATTGCGATCACCATTAATGGTTGCAGCACTGCCTCTTGTATCGTGAAATAAATAGGGCCCGAGGATACCACAGTAACCCTGCATGCGTGTAAAGGTCATTGGTGTATCAATTGAGGATTTTTATTGCCCCAATAATGGCTATTTTGTTTATTAACAAAAAATTCGTCTTCGTCGCTCATGATGATTTATTTACATGTGCGCTCATAAAATGTTTTAATGACTTCAACACATTTTTGAGGCATTAGATACTCCATGATAAATTGTAATCAACTACTCTCTACGACTACCAAATTAGAACAGACAAATATCTGCCAAACCAAAATGGCGGTCAATCAAAATCGGTCTGGAACATAATATTCACTCTGCATATACAGATACAGAGTGTAACAGACCCGGTTCACAATATTTTATGGGTATATATATACCCGTATAAATTATGAGTCAAAAATGTTAAAGGAGTATGTACAAATCTGCACCGTTACGTAAAATATTATTATTATTACAAAATCTTGTTAAGCTTTAAATCTACGTAATTCGTAATAAATATTTGTGAAATTAATCTATTATTAAAAATATTCTGGTCGCTTGAAGTTTCATGAACTTTTATTTTTTGTTATTCAATATATTTATATAATTTAGAATCAACGAAATATTTCTATTTATCGAAATAATCGCGTAAATAGGACTTTTTTAATGCAAAAAGAAAATAAAAAAGTTGAGATTACACGTAGTTTGTACACATTTTCAATATTTATTATTTTATTTTTAATATGTAGATATGTATCTACACTCAGTATAACCAGGGGTGTATTGAATGTTTTGTGCTCGATCTTATGTCAAATGTTCTGCGTGTTGTAAATGTTGATAATAATTTTAGTGTTTCAAATAAGATTGCATTTTTAAATAGTGTTAGCAATTTGTAATTAATATCAAGTATTATTAATTATTAATAGTAGCACAGTGGAAAAAAATCCGTCACTGGTCGGGCGTATTGGAGATCAGTTGATTTCATGAATATTATTTTGACTTCTACGTCAAGTATCGCAACTAACAAATATAGTTTTCAGTATTTCGCATAGGTATATATATGTAATAGAGAGAAATGTGAAAATAGAGGAAAGCCTAGAAACAAATACAGTACACTCGTAAAATAATGAACAAGAAGAATGCAGACCATTTCTAGGGCTGTATCCAGAACAGAGATGTATAGCAAACATAACACCGACAAGATCACAGTTTTTAAAAATGAAGATATCATTCCATTATGTTCTGTTGAACACGATAAGTTTAAAAAAAATACATAATAAGTAAAAATTACTTATCCGAATATTTGTTAACTTTTTTCAAGTTGCACTGTGATTTTTAATTAGAACCGGAAATTTTTTATTTTTATTATTTTTTCGTATTCTTAACTGAAAGGTTAATTCGTAAAGTGAAAGCGTTCTCGACGACTGAATTATGCATGTGCACTAGTGATGATAAGATCGTTATTTAAACCGTTATTTTGACTGTGATTGTGTTCGATTGTAACCGTAATTGATAATCGATTAACGTAATTCTTCAAGCGACGAGTGGTACACTAAAAAGTAAACCTCCAACAGTTAAATCTCAGTGACACAATCACAGCAACGTAACGGTTTACCATCACTAATGTGCACATTTAACAGCCCGTAGAAAAAAATAGCAAATGATCGAAAGAGATGCGCAATTGAAGCGCTTAATATAAATATACGTACATATTTACAGATACACTCGAAATCATCAGATTGGTATTATTCGAAACACGCCACGCTTCGAGGCAATAATGATTACTCGCGCCGGCGAGTGTGTCACCGTGTTCGGTGACTCACTTCGGTTGTCACATACACCTTTGTCTGTCTAAGATTACGATTGTTGTCCGGCGAGTTTTTGCCGACAATCAATACTTAACATAAATAAAACTTTCGCATCTCGCCTTACTACGGTCTCGATTTGCAACGGCGCATTTAATTATATTTTCACATAGAAATTTGAATAATGAATTAAACAATAAATCGTGGACACAACACAAAACAAACGACGAACATCTACACGCCAGTTCCGAGAGCGACAACGACGTTTTATCAAAGATTCTAAATGTTCTTAGCTCCGAAACTGTACAACACACTCAGCATCAACTATAAATCGTTCAACTCCAATAAGATTACACAAATATGGACCCAGCACATGATCCAATCGGGTGGAGATCGATCAGAAGCATGGCTATCCAACATTCTAACATAATCATTATACAGTGCCTACACTAATTTTACAACACTCCCACTTCATTTTCTTTTATTTTATATATATATATTTATTTTTTTATCTCTATTTTTATTCCTGTCGAATCTTAAATATTACTTTACAGACTTCAATCTAGCAAAGTAACCAAGACAACGCTGTATACATCCGAGGTGGAGTCTTCTCCATCCCACACAATAAACGTATTACCATGTTATATTATAATATATTCACCTCTGTCATAACAAAAATATATATGTCAATAAATAAATAAATACCAAAATTTTTAAATATACAGAGTGGCCCAAAAAAGTGAGAATATCTCGTAACACATGAGTTATTTCAAAACATAATATAATTAATTATAATTATTAATGTAATTTTTTTTGCACAATATTTAGCTAAACAGAAATTGAATTTGATTGAATTGAAATACTTCTCAACATTGATTCCTGGAACGGTTTTATTAAATATGAATTTTTTTTAGCACAATATATACAGGGTAGTCCAAAAAAAGTGAGAACATTTCGTAAAATGTGATATAATTACATCAAAATTATTTCAACTGTATCAACAATAGCTTAAATAGTTTAATAATTTTCTTACTTATACTTACGTTTTACTTCGTCAATTTCCGGTCGCCATCTTTGATTATTAATTTTCCCATTGTTCATGTTGGCTATTTTTAAATTGTTACCCAGAATGACAAAAATCACTGCAGAAGACCGTATTCTGATCAAAAATTTGCGAATTGAAAAACGTTGAGGTGCTAGGAAAACGATCAAAGAGTTTCAAAACAAAGCCTGGAGTATAACTAGATATTACAGCAGGACGGAGCTCCATCTCACATAGCCAGAAACATAATCGACTCTCTTCGTCGTGAAGATGTTAATTTCATCGAGCCAGGCATGTGGCCACCGAACCGGCCAGATTTAAACCCACTAGATTATGCAACATGGGGGTGTTTTGATGATTTCTGATTAGCTAAATATTATGCAAAAAGAATTATAATTAATTATATTATGTTTTGAAATAACTCATGTGTTACGAGATGTTCTCACTTTTTTTGAGCCACCCTACCATATATATATATATAAAACAAATTTGATAATTTGATTTCGTTCACTTATTATGAAAAAATATGTTAATCATGTCTCAAAACTTAAAGTTCAAAATTTAATTTAGTTACAGTTAAAAATTCTATTTCACTATATCTTAAAATTCACCCTTTACATTACAGTAACGAGTATGACATATTTGTTTGGTGACTTTTTTGTCATACATTTTTATGTGATTATTCTAGTACGATATTTTCAGAGGAAAGAGTGCGAGATGTTTTGTTTGCACATCAAATATCATCGTGTGTACGCATAAAGCAAACAAAGCATCCTCAATTTGAAATAAACAATTCTAACACATGTTTTAAGCTTTTTCAGTACCTAATTGAATTTAAATTTGATATTTTCACGATTCGATAGTCGATGAAATAAAAAATAATAAATTTTAAATAAATTAACATCACAGGATCGAAGTAGAATTATATTTTCACACCTGGTTTACTGAATCGATGTCAGTGAGGTGGAGCGGTAACAGGAGAGTCAAGGTTTAAAGTAAAAAATTAACAGAATTAACGTAATTATTTCAGTTTTACTTAACCCTTAATATATATTTTTTTTTATTGTGTGATTTTTTAAAAAAATTTTCTGTATAAAAACAAAATAGGACCTATCTTTAATTATAGCTCAATATGAATCCCAGGAAACGCTGGACACCAGTTAATGATATTATGAATGTATCAAGAACTGATTAAATTATTATTAGGAGAACGCATTCGTATTGTGATTCAATTTTATCCAAAAATATGTTAGTTGCACCATCGGGATTCGAACCTGGATCTCTTTCCAAACTGGAGGTTTAATTCATATTTAAAATATCACAGACCGTCTGTTCTGAATAATTACAACTTCACAATAAGAATGTGTTCTCCTAATAATAAAGTTGTATCAATGTGTCCAAAATGTAATAAAAATGAATTGATAATTCTGGCGTCTGCTATCAGATTACTCAAAGTTATTTGAGATTCCATAAAAATAAGTCGAAAATTTGTCGTTAAAAATATTGTCGCTGTAGCGTAGTTGGATAATGCACCTTCCCCGGTTTGGAAAGAGATCCAGGTTCGAATCCCGACGGCGCAACAACAATATTTTTCAATATATATATATATCTTTCTGATTAATACATTTAATTCATGATTAAATTATTAAATAGCCGCAGCAAATGCATAATTTTTTTTAGCAATAATTTATTCTGAGAGATATTTCCAAAAAAAAATTGCTATTTGAAAGGGCATTGGATTGACTTGAAAAAAATATTTACAATACAGAAATATCTTATGATTTTTTTTTAAATATCATCTAACGTTTCTCTATATATAAATCATAAATAATAAATAAATAAACACAAACCACATGCAGACAAACACAAAATAATAAGCGGGCAAAAATAAAAATTAGTGACGGCTGCGGAGCAAAACAAAGTCATTTTTCGTTATCTAATGTGGCGACGCCAACGGAACGAAAAAATGCAATATTGTCAGACATAGTTCAATACTTCGACGGTTCAGTGTTTTGTCTTTGGTTACCCGATGTGAACTATGTTTTAAACCTGATAGTCACGGCCTGTAAATAACAAACATTAACATTCTAATAATTATTACCCAGTTACGTAGTGTAGGTGCATTGTAGGCGAATTAAGCTAGTAACCTTCTAAAACGTATTTCCTTTCACAGTGTCGCTTTTGCTCGGTCCATTTAATGGTGAGAGTTCAGTTTTTTAATTAATTTATCGAAAAGCGTTGCGTGCGTATCATAAAAAATATTCGGAATATATGCATTATTATCAGTTGCGTGTAGTAAGTATAGATTTAAGTTGTATTATAAGTATACGTAATACAATACATGTACTTTCGTTTAACCAACGTCTTTAGACAAAATAAATCCGTCGTTTATACGACCCTGCCAAGTATTTATTTGTAATTTTAATGTACTATTAATATAACGTAAAATAATACCTTCTTACCCATATAAAAATCAATATAAAAAATGAGTGAATGTTTTTAAGAACACTTTTTATGACTGAACATGATTCTTTTATTGTTTGAAAATCTTTCACGGAATAATAATCAGGCACCAAATGCACCTCGAACGCAAAGAACGGCCATGAAATCAACACTTTAAAAACAGTAAAGATAGTAAAATACGTGAATTAGTAAAAGAGGAAGTAGACACTTCAATGATTTGCACGCAGTTGTAAGCTTTTCTAATGTTATTCTGTTATTAAACAGCATAGGTAACGACTCCATTCAAAACGGATCAACTGAAAGGAATTTTCAATTCAGTAAATAATCAATTATATGACCCGAGTAATTCACTAGCTTAAAGATAAAGAGAGGAATATGTATAGCTCAAGGCGGTGAATGCACAAGAGCGCCATAGGTATAGCGGTGAGCTGTCGTGGTAGTTTTTAGAACTAAGCAATTAAAGTCTCTACTGGTACGCAGACGGCGCTAATTGTAAAATAATGTTTCCATTTATGTCAATCCAATTGTTTAATTTATATTTGTTTCACAGAATTTTTAGTAATGCGTAGCTTTATTATTACCCTGATTATTCAATAGTTTAACTCGTAAATTATATCAATACTTCACTATACGTTGCTCTTTTATGACTTTTCGCTATAACGGCCTTTTAAAATTATAGCACAGTATCGACTTATGATCCTAAACTTTTCGATATGCGACCAAAAAATATATCAAATGTACTTTCACCAGTTTCTGACTTTGAACTAGAAATAAAAATCTTACTTCACAACAAATGATACTGATGAATAACGCAGCGCTAAAGTTTCTTATTACAGCCGTTAACCACTATAAAGAACTGCAAAAGCAAGACAAACGATGGATCAATTTTTCAACAAGGCCCTTCCATAACAGCGGATTACCTAATGATGTCTTGCGATTCTTCATGCTCCTCTTCAGGTTGAATCGTTCAATAACGATTTAATAATAATAATAATACAACACACGTACACGTACCATTTATTAATTAATATATTATTAAGGAGAACACATTCTTATTGGGAAGTTGTAATTATTCAGAATAGACGGTCTATGATGTTTTAAATATTAATTTAATGTTATTAATTATAAATATATACATATAAAATCAATTTTGTCGAAAAATATTGCGCTACCGGGATATACAAAAACAATATTTATATTTATAATTAATACATTAAATTAGTATTAATATATTATTCAAATGATCGCAATATGACAATTTCATCAAAATTTGTTAGAACCATTAAAAAGTCAACTTCCGCGTACAAGAATTTTTATCAGCAGTACTTTTTCTTTGGTTACGAATCAAAGTTAATTTAATATTTATTGTTATTCTATTTGACAATTGTCAGAATTATTGACTTAATTGAAATAATTTGCCTATTCTTAATTAAAATAAGTTTTTATTAACTTTAGTCTCGTCAACTGTTATATTATACACTTGTGCATGAACACTTCAAGATCAGTTGAGTATAAGCTCTTGTTATCAGTTATCAGTAATGCCTACTTAAAACCAGGGATCGAAATTAAAAATTAACGAACCGGAATCCGCAATATTTATAATCAAAATGTTACACATACACTATAATACTATTTTATAGGTGGAAACCTGACTAAATTACGAGTCGAAAATGTTCAAGGATTATGTACAAATTTTGTAGCGTTACCGAAAATATTTCCAAAATTAACTCTTTATTATTTCAGGCCCTAAAATATATAATAAGAAATAGTCTAGCCACTAGAAGTTTGATGACCTGTTATTTTTTTATATTCAATATAAATAATTTGGAATCAATAAAATATTTATAATTAATCGTAATATTCGCATAAGTACGATTTTTTTTAATGCTTCTATTTTTTACACGATTGAAATTACGCACATGCAACTTGAACATTTTCTACTCATATTTTTAATGTTATGCACTAAGTGTGCTAAATCCAGTATAATAATTATACTCATTACCAAGAAATATGCACGCATACACTTTAGGCGCGGTCGCTTCATACATGCTTTGGATCCTCTTTGACTTCAACCCTTTGAAGCAACCTTTGACGCGCCCCTTGTGTTCTAGAGTCAAAGGGCTTTGGGCTCTTTGTTTCTAGCCGACAACAGCACTGCTGTAAATAAATTCGTCCTGCCCTTTAAAGACCAGTCATAACACACACTACGACACGGCGCGAGTCGAGTCGAAATACATATACATTCTCAACTTTCGAATATTTATAAATCTCGCGTAAACACACAGATACCAGGAACAATGGATTCTATCATTCGTTCCATATCCATAAAGTTTGAAAGTATTAGATTTTCACGCGTGTGTATTCAGCTTCGCCTGTCATTGTTTTAGAATACTGCAACGTACAAAAAGAGACTTAAATGCTCATGGGTATAATGCACAGAATAGCATACATATTACAAAGCGAGCGAATTGTTTTTTAAATTTTTTTAATGACGCATATTTGAAAGATCGAATATTCTTCGATTATCTATTTAATTAATCATTTAAATAAAAATTAATACAAAATATGACATGTAGGGGCGTGCAGTGCATACAGGCAGAAAAGCTGTGCATTACTAAAAATTCTGGGAAACAAATATAAATGAAATAATCTATAATATGGACCGTGAACGTATATTTACGGATTTATTACAATTAGCGCCATCTGTGTACCAGTAGAAACTTTAATGACTTAGTTCTAAAAAAATTGTTAATTCTAAAATATATATTTTTTAAATTGACTGGATGACGCCGATGTCGCTCTTGCGGAATAAACCACACAATAGTAGGATTATAAATTTGTTTGAAAGGTTAGCTATACATCTTACGTTGCTGGATTGATATCCTACTTATTCTCTTTCGATTACGGTTGAGGTCATCTGAATGATATAAGCATATTATCTCTGATAGAGTTCAATAATTAGTGTTTGGTAAAACAAAATATAAATGTTATGTATTTTACAAAACTGATAAATAAATTGCACTAATGCAACACGTCATAGACTATTAAATACAATTTTCAATACAAACAAAATTGACCTGAAAAATCTTCGGTGGCGAACAAATAAAAACAATAATTAAAAACATGTTCTTATCGTTAATAATTATATTTTCTGTATTGTTTCAATTTAATATACGAAAAATATTTTTTTTCCAATGTCTAACCACTAATATAAATTTCTCAATGTTGCATGGTTGTTCATCGAGAACGAATCTGAAAGAAATATTAATATCATACAAAATAGATACTTTTCGCCGTCGAGTAGCAAATTCGCGACTCGTGACCCGGCTTTGGAAATGTTTGAGACATCGGCGCAATCATAATTTTTAAAATAGTTTTAAAATAAAAAAAATTATATTTATTAAAACATGATAGAAAAAGTGCAGTATTTTATATAAAAATGGATTTATTATTGTTGGATCTATGGTCCATGGTCCAGTGATTTTGTAGCATCACTGCGTTCTTTCAAGCATTTTCTGTTCATCTCATTCTTAAGCATCCCAAAAGCTGAGTTCCCATTGGTGTTCCTTCATAGAGTTTACAGAGTTGTAACATCTGACATCTTGGCTATCTTACTTAGTCTTCTCGACTTCAATATTGATAAGATGTTTAATTCTTAGAATGCCTCGACAGCGTTTGATGAGCAATCGAAATTTGTTGTTTATCACATTGTAAATGCAGAATTGACTGTCGCCGGCCGGCACGTTGCTAGGCCGGCATCTTCGTAGAAAATGGTGACCCCTGCGTGGACACGGCCACGGTATTCAATTTAAGAAATCATAATTTATTATCGAAATAGGAATGTGGTCTATTACAACCCAACTTAAGCCCAAATTAGACATATTTTTTGAATGATTTAAATACGTAATGTAATAAATTTAAGATGACATCGCGACATACGTGCACTGCCTCCCATAGCCAATGGCTAAGTGCCGAACATGCCAATATAGGTCTACAATAAAGCGATTTGTATTTTGGCTAAATATGCAGAACGTATACTACTCGTACTATTAGTAGTTTCTGGCGTAATATAATTACGAGTAAATAAATATACACAATTAAGATTATACACCCAGATTTTATTTCTAAACTAGTTTGTAGACGAGTTTCTAGAATAGATTAGTTTCTAGAATACACTGGTTTTTGGAATATACCGGTTTCTGGAATATATTGGTTTCTAGAATAGACTGGTTTCTGGAATTTTTTTCCACATTTGCTTTGTTTTAGTGCTTAATGTCCAGTCTTCAAAGGCGACCCACCAGCCGCCTTCCCTCCGAATTGGCCAAGAAGATACGATTTGGCGTCCTCTGGCACTCACACCTTTACAAACTTACCCACTTATCTAAGTTTATGTTCTGGCAGTATTTTTTTTACATTAACTGACTACTCTTTATCTTCACTGAAGTATTGACACAAATAAAGAAAGCTAGCATAAAAAGAATTATATTTAATATGTGGATCATGACGTTCAAATTTCTTACGGGTTATTTTTTAATGATACCGATAAAAGAAATACATGTATATGTTACTGAAATGGTAAACTTTGATGATAGTATAATAACCATGTGTGTTATTGTCTATATGATAGCTCTTATGGCCCGTGTTCACGATCGTTTCTCAATGACTCAATTCTCTGAAATCTGTAAAAGTAGATACGTACTGGATGCGATGATGATTCATAGAACGCTTCGCGCTGTATTCTGTATTGGCCTTTTGGTGCCAGCTTTCGAGACGAAAGAGAAATCTCATTCGTGGAAACACGCCATAGTCCCAAATAAAGAAAAGAAGCCAGAAAAATTGTTTTAACTTTAAATCATATTTAAAGTTCACTTTATAACCCTCTGTTTAGAATGTGTCGTAACTTTAAAGGACATATTGATATTTTATTCTTAAATTTGTTATCTTTTCAAAAGGTTGTCGTCAGTAACGGAACTGCATACGTTTAATTTATTTTTACTGCATTATATTTCAACTCTTAAGGACGTTCCCAAAACAATCACTTTTCTTACAATCCTTTTGAAACTTTGTATACACATACTTATGAGTATCTTTTATACGTATAATTTTTTTTCAATAGTAAATTAGTAAATATTGATTATTAAAATGAGCACATTTAACATACGAACCATACCCCGATCGATGTTGTAGCGCACGTTTAATTCAATAGCAATAGTAATTTTCTTACCATTGTTTTGGAAAACTGAGAATTATTCATCGAAAATTTAACAAATATCTTTCTGTAAAAATAACTAAAACAAGCGGTATTCGTTTTGTTATAAAAAATGTTAAAAGTGAGCTACTTTTGAATGGTTTTGACGTTTCCTTTTATAATTTGAATAGTGAGAGATTTTAGAACTTCTGCGCATGTGAGCGGAAGCGAAAAGTACACTGTACCTCAACTATTTTTTATTCTATTCATAGTAGTTTACATACGGGGGAATCTTCTTGAAGATTGAGTACGACTGCTCTTTGGGAACGTCCTTAAATTCTTACCGGAACTGGGCACGATGTGTCATTCATTTTTAAAATCTATTTGTCTGAATATTTCTGTACCGTAATGTATTTAAATGAAACATTATTTTCCGCGTAGGTAAAAATAAGTAATTTGGCTGCCATTCTTCTGTTAGTAATGTCTATGCCGAACCTCGAGTGTTAAATGAAGAAAAAATATTATTCCGTCTGCGACGGTTGCGTGATGCGTCCTTGTCCTACATTGCATTTTAAAAACATTTTTATATTAATTAAAAATAGGCGATTTATTAACATACAAATTCTGTAACTGTGTGCAGCACCCAGCAATGATCGGAAAATATAACATATTATTTGAACTTTTGCATCTCTAATAATCCCTCTCTCACTGTCCTCCGATTCTTTCTCTCTCTCTCTCTCTTCTCCATATGTCTCCCTTCCAGCTCCTTTTATTCACTTCTTGTACCTCTCGTCTTTCTTCTCACATTTCATATTTCCAGCCACCATCCTCCTTGTTTATCAGTTTTCTTCCTACAGTACAGTACTCTGTATTGAATTTTAGTGTAAGTATTGCCAAAATATAACAGATCTAATGATTTTGGATCCATCGATGCTTTTAATAAACGTTTCGAATTATTATAAAGGTGTTTTTTTAGAGGTTTGTTTTTCGAATTGTCAACACTTTTTCCCCAGCGATAGCTAATTTGACAGCTGACAGCTGATTTGTGCTCAGTTTGGTTTGCCATTTCACCATGAATAGACTTACGCCAAAACAACGTTTGCAAATTATGCAAATTTATTTCAAAAATCGTGGTTCAGTTCGCGAAACTTACCGTGCGAATTTTACGGTCGACATAATCGTTCATCCGAGAAAGTAATTCAAATAACCGTGGGTTGTTTTGGTACTGCGCATAGTTTTATCAATTACAGACGTCGTACAGTGTTGGTGCAGTGGAGGGTAGTATTGAGCAGGACCCGAATGAGTAGATTCGCCATCGTGCACAGTAATGGATCCACGATTACTGACTTTTTCGTTCCCCAATTGAATAGCATTCATGTGGAAGAGCTGCGGCTTCAACAAGTCTCATTTTAAAGTTCCATTCCTCTAAAAAAACAGCCTTTACGTAATATATATATATATATAAAACGATTCAAGAATTTCCGGTTACCATGCCGAGTGACCGACAAAATCGATTGCACTCAAATTCAAAGACAAGATCCTAAGCAGAGGTTTCTTTTTAAAAATACATTATGTAAAAATTAGATTAGGCGATTAGTTGGAATCTTTGTGTTACATTTAATGTACCAAAGAATAACATTGGGTTTCAATTGATTGCAATTTGGGACTTGAAAAATCACACAATTTAATTTCCAAACCGATTTTCGTCTCAGATATCAAAGAGTAGATGCACATGTTGTATTTTTATTGAACCGCCTAGTGATAACATTAGAAGATTGTTTACATTATTATCGTTGGCGTCATTTTATGCATTTTCAATGTATTTCTTTAAATCTGATAACCCTTTTAAACTCAAACGTGATCAATGCCCTTGAAATCGATGACTATTGATATATTTTGTTGATTTATTTTGCAAAACTTAAACTGCAAAGTCATTTAGAAAAGCAAAGGTTTATTCGAAAAAATTGTCATCGTCGACAAAAAAAAAAAAAGTATTCTGAATCACACGTCATTCGAGTGTGGCTTTTTTAAAATTGAATCTTCTACCATATTAATTAAACACCACAAACTAAACATATGTCAATACAATAATCAGTTGATGGCTTGTTGGTCTAGTGGTTAAGACGCTGGCCTAGTGATCTAGTGGTTAGCAAGTTAGTCGTATTTTCATAGCACAAGCGTTTAGCTCAGTTTGAAAATAATAAGAAATTTTTTTTTCTTTCTGTTTTATAGATTTTTAAATTTTATAATTCCATTTAGTGCTGTGGTGGATTTTAAACATTATCAGTCCATATTAAAGTAAAGTGTCGATATTCGAAAAAATATCGATGTTGAATGAAGTGTATAATGCGCATTTTTTGAGGCCCTATCTAACGTGGGCTCCAATACATCACATTGGCATAGTAACGCAACTTTGAATCGAGATCAGATCAGATTAGAACTTTTTTTGGCTGATTGGATTGGATTGATTTATTATATTAAAATTACGTAAAAAGAAGAATTTTAGTTATGTTTGCAATCGACAGGTATCAAACATATAATCAAGAGTGAGAATATCTGCCTTCTCAAGGCAAATTAAAGAATATTGAAAATATTAGTTAAAAAAACGGACTCTTTTTTTTTTTTTAAATCGTACTCTGGAATACTATTCCTATGAAAGAAATCGGTTATCGGTTATTACCAAAAATTGTGGTTCGATAAACAAATGAAATTGTAATAAGATAAAGGATAAAAAAAATTGATAAACATATTAGCTAAACTATGTTAGGTATCGATGTGTCTGATATGTAATCTATAGCTATATTTTATCACTGTATTATATGTATTAGATATACAGATTGTTCTAAACAAAACATGCATAACTTTGATAACATAAACACAAAATTCTGAATAAAAAATGATATTTAAAAATTTGGTCTTAAATGGAAATGATGTCCTGTTATTTATTAGTATTTAATTATAAATTATTTGTATTTTAGCAGTATTTAATTTTAAATTTCATATCCTAAAGCAGTGATGGCGAACCTATGACCCTCGCGTTGATTTTTATAAACTTTATTTTAATTTTATTTTATCATAAAAGAGAGAACAGACAATCAAAAATATTTAAAAAATAAAGTATATATATCTAATGTCGAATTTATAAAAAAATATCTCAAAGTGGACATTGGTTAGCTGATTTTTTTTTGTATCGTCATTTTTGCGTCACAAATTTGATGCGCATACATATTCGTTGTATTGTAGAACGGGGAGATGAATCAGCTCGAGGGTGTAACTCAGTATATGTCACCTCAGTGCTGAACCTAATGGCAGCCTTGTGGTACGCTTCTAGAAGTGTTTAATAATTCAACATTATTATTTTTTTTTTATTATTAATGTTTCTCATCTACATATATCAAGTACATTAATAAGAAATTTCTTCTCAAATTATTGTATTCCAAATATACTATATATAAATATAGTATAAATATTTTTAGTTGTAGCCCTGTACTATGTCGGCGGTTAAAAAAATAATAACAAACGATACAAGTTCCAGACCATATCAAACAGAATGGTTTGATAAATATGGTATGATTGAAAAGAATAAAATGACCGTGTGCGTAATTTATAATGAAAAAGTCACTTCACGTACATACAATGTAAAAAACATTTTGAAAAGTTGCAGTCCAACAGATGAAGAAAGAAGAATATATTTTTTACAAAAGAAAAAATAGAATCATTCACAAACCAATGTTTTAAAAACTTTTTTGATCCCAAAAAATAACATTACTGCTGCTAGTTTCCAAGATGCTCATTGCATTGGTGGCCACGGGAAACCTCTTTCGAAGGGGAGTTTGTAAAATAAGCGCTTTTAGAATGTAATGCTAATTTGTTTGCAGATTTTAAAGAAAAAGATTTGATTATAAAGCAGTGATGGCGAACCTATGACACGCCGCAGCGTTCACTAATATCAGAGTAATATTGGGGAGGGGGTGACTGCCCTAGAGACTGCTCTATGATGATGGCGAATCTCGACGTGTCAAAAATTCGGAAAATATCTAACTTGACTCCGCTTGATACACCGTGCAGTGGTTACGTCTTCGTGCGAGAGTTGCGTTTAGTTCTTATACGTCAAATAAATATTTAATTTACATTTATTTTACAAAGATTATAGTTATGCACAGCTTTTTTGATTGTATAGAGTGCACGCCACTGCACAAAAAAAAAACAGTAATAATATTTTTACATAGGTATTAATTATAAAAATTAAAAATAACATTTGTTTACATTTCTACTTTTTCACTAATTGTGATAAATTCAAGCATTGTTGTCGAGTAGAAGAGCAGTGGACATATGGTAGTGTTATAATTTTTTTTATATAATATTATCTATTCAAAATTTTATGTTATATATTCAAAGTAATGTATGTTTAGAATCCTATATCAAAAATATTTTTAATTTGCTCAAGTGAATCATCCGCAGGATGTAGTCAATCTCTATCTGGGGTTGAATATTTATGGAGAGGCTGAAAAAGGCGGCAAACATATGAAAAAAGAATATGCCGCTATTAATGATTACATATTTAAATTGATCACATCCAGCAATGTTCGTCCCCCAACAGGTTTGCACCGATTGGAGTCTTGTTAAAATTGTAACCTAATATCGAAACGGTCATTGTAGGAATCTTATAATAAAATTAATTTTGTTTGAAAACATTAAGCATTTTTTCGACGGGAACTTTGTTCATTGAAATACCGAGGCATTTATAACATTTTCATAAGCTTCACTATTCTTTTAACAGAACAGTTGAACTCCTCAAACATGATTTGATATATTCTTCGATATATACTACAATTGTTTCTTTGAATGGTTGAAATATGTGTGGTTTTATAAATCACTTTTAAGGCAATGCAATAGATTTAGAATGACCGCAATGACGTTTTATAAGATACATTTCAATGAATTGTATTTTTTCTATGTATCAAAATTTTAAAGACAAATTCTACATCATTCTGTTTGATTGCATAGATATCATAATTTTTGGCTAAGAACAAAAATTAATATTAATTAAAAAATATGTTTCACGTTTTGAGTATTATGGGGCAGGTAGAATGATGATTGGGAAAAAATTTTAAATTTGGGAAAATTTAAATTCACTGTTTTCAAATAAATATTTTATTAATAAGAGAATTTCAGGTGCATCAAAAATATTTTGAATCAGGTTTTCAGCATATATAGATCTGATTAATTTTTACAAAACAAGTGATATTGACAAATAGAAAATATCCCTGTCTTGGGAGAAAAAAATGATAAATATCACAGACTACCAAATAGATAGACATGAACTAACGCAAATTTCTTGTTTCAATATTTTCAATTTCACCAGTGTGATCATTTTGATACCACTTACATAATCAAATAGCTCTGCTACTTTTATTAAATATATATGACTCGATTGGAATGAAACTTTAAGCGCTATCAACATAATATGCATTAATGTAAAAAAATCGTCTTATTTTCACAAAGATTTAATTTAATTTACTGTTGCATAAATGTATCATAAACTATCGGATTTATGTTTCTACAACTAATGTGTGTAGAATGCCCCTTGTTCCGCAACTAATGTTCTAAAACCCTCCCTTATATGTACACTTTATTTCGGGTCTATTAATTTACTGGTCTATGATGAATATCATATCTAGACATTGACAATGATGCTGGAGTCATTTTACTAAAAATGTAATAAATCACGATTACCGCTTACCATTTTACGTTCATCACCATTGTGTTTATAATGTGCAAATACCCGTATTATCCTTGTCTCCTGAATGCAATTATTATGTCAAAAATAAGTGATGTTTTCAAATTAATCAAATTAAGTCTCTGTTTGTTAAAGGGAAGGAAATCACCCAAATGATTTCAGCAGTATCACATACCGTAAGCTTCTGGACGAAGTCTGCAGGTTCTCCAATGTCTTAAAAAGCCATGGAGTCACCAAAGGTGACAGAGTGGCTATCTACATGCCCATGATTCTAGAACTGGTGGTGGCAATGTTGGCGTGCGCGAGGATCGGTGCCGTCCACACAATAGTTGTAAGTGTCTATGAAAATCATTTTTAAAATAATATAATTGCGACTGTTATAACTTTGACTTTAATTAAGAAATCTTCGTGTGTATTTGAAAATTATTGTGCCATTGATACAATTGCGTGCTAATTACAAATATAATTTTGTTTTGTTTTTGAAGCGATTTTGTTTGCCATGTACACTTTAACTGTCTAAAACCTTTCATTCGTTCATGACTTATTAAATTCTGGACATCAAAACATTTTGCGATAACTGTTTTATTTTGTAAATGTTTTGCGTAAATTTTTGATTTATAAACAGTGGCATAACTAAAAGAAATGGACCCCAATGCAAAATGGAAAAAGAATCCCCCATACATGATGTATTGGGTACAGGATTTAAGAATATTAAGTATGTACTACGCGGTTTTAAATAATAAATAGTAAAAACAAAATTTGCCTCCTACAATATTCACACTTTATTATAAAAAGTAAAGGTGTGTTTTTAGGCACTTAGTGCACTTGTTTCATTTTACGGCGATTTTCGCTCTGTGATCTTATTGGTGTATTAGCGTATTACCCAACACACTAGCGAATACAAGTATACATTATAATAATTAATATATAATGATGATTTTTTGATGAAAAGTGTAGATACGTATTGCATTGGCTGCATTAGCAGAGTTACGCCACTGTATATAATAGTTTTTTTTCAAAGATCGCAATTCTTTCCCAATTGTTCTCCTTGTTATCCCTTATTACTTATAATTGTTGATGTCCTTGATGATTCTCGTGCACCTCTATGTCCTTCAGTTCATAGAGTCATTGTAGTTTATAGAGTTCTTGATCTGTTCTTTAAGTTGGAAATCGCCCTCTTCTTCTCTCATTTCAGTGTTGAAGACGGTGGTTATTCACCATAGTACTTGTAAAAATATGTAATACTTTTCCTGTGAAATGTTTTTTATTTAAGTGGAGACAGTCGAGAAGTGCCACCGCTAGACGCAAATAAGCACATAATTTATTTATCTTGATTTTGAAATATATTTATTTAACAATATTGTTTTATAACATGGGAAACATCTAAGTATTAAAATGTAATACTCACACCATTACATATGTTATAATCATACGTACCCAAATTCATACAGATTTTTATCAAAATAATTTTGGGTTTGACAGAAATCAAACCTGTGGAACAAGAAGCTACCACTACGATATCAGATTCCCCCTTCATCTTCAAAAGAGCTGTATATTTCTAAAGATTGTACTTGTTCAATAAAAATGAAAAAATAAATATCCTTTTGAATCTTAAATTGTGTCATGTAATGACATAAACAAATATTAGATTCGCATACAAAAGAGAACGAAAGGTATTTGTTTTGTGGATATTAGTAAATGACTCCATATAAAAAGATTATTTCACACATTAAGATAAACATGTTCAAAATGCTAGCTAGTTTGACCTTCAGAGTCACTGATAATTTTTTCTAGTGCTACTATTTTGAGGAGAATACAGTCAACAGCATCACCCCATCTGTCCACATTTCGATTTCCTTCGAAGAACTTCGATTCTCACTTGACATTTTATTTTTGCCATTTTTACCACATTTATTAGTTTTCTTGACATTCCAAGTTACTTTGAAATATGCAACCTGGGTGGGTTTTGCAGTAAAGATGCATATTGTTAACAAAAGCAGTCCGAATGCACTATCTTTTGTTATATTGCGTACATAATACTTGGATTGCTTATGTTAATAATGTGCTGCTAGTGCAAAACTTGGAAGCTGCTGGTATTGTTTCTAATATCTGTGTCATCAGCTGCCAGCTGCAGTCAATAAATACATGTTAAATATCCAACCTTTCCACCCTTTCAAAAATTTGGTGCATAAATTCACAAAGATCAGTAGCCGATCTGCTCAGCCAAAACCTCACTGGAATTATATTATTCTGCATATTTTGTCAATTTCGTCAACATGTCTAGCGATTGCGCTAACATACGAGAGATTCAAAAATAAAATTGTCACTATCCAATTGATGTAAAACGTGACGTGTTTGAAAATGATTATTTAGCAATTTTTCAATTCATAACAGCTCTTGAAAACATGTTTATATTTTAGAAGCATTTTATCAAAAGCATATCAATTTTAAAATCTCCACTCTGGCTAGAAAATCAGTTACAAATACGTTTATCTCAATTTCGTCAATTGAATAGGGGTGGTTTTGTTTCTGAATCCTTATCCTTGTATGCAGTACGTTGGAAAAAAAATTATAAGCCGTACTTAAATTTTATAGGCCATAACAGAGAGCCTTTGTGATAAGCATAATTCATTGCATCTTTCTTTTGATAAAGATTTTTCCAAATATTTTAACAAAACTGAAATTTAATATATTTTTTTAAATTGTCAAAGATAAAGTAATTTCTTATATAATCACTCTTTTTAATCTAAGCTAAGCACTTGTGCTCTGAAAATGAAAAATGTGATTCTTGCATAGAATTTTTACTTACTTTGCCCTGTATATATTTTATTTTGAAGATAATAAATATTCATGTATTTGATTTCCGAGTTTCACCTTGCAGTGTTGTTCTGCTATTTAACATGTGTATGATGTTATGTTCAGTTTGCAGGGTTCTCATCCGATTCTCTTGCTGAGCGAATGTCCGATTGCAGTTCAAAATTGTTAATAACAGCTAATGGAGCATGGCGTGGTGAGAAAATGCTTGCTCTGAAGGATATTTGCGATGAAGCTATGGATAAGGCCACTCAGAAACATAATCATACAATAGAGACCTGTATTGTGGTGGCACACTTCAACAGGGCAACTGAATGTGCTGAGAGTTCCGGGTTTGTGGTTAGTAATAGTTACAAAAATTTAGTCCAACTTCTAAATATGAAATGAAAATTAAAATCCGAGTTTCGATAAAATTATAAAATTAAATCAGTTTGTATATAATTTTTGACTTTCAAGGAGCTGGGTTCTCAGGTATTAATTAATTAATTAATTATAATTATTAATATTATATTTCAAATTTTTTTATAGGAAGATGTTAATTTTATCAGAATCTAAATATTTTGCAAATTCGTTCATAATACATTCATAAAATGTTCATAATGTACTGAACTTGGTTGAAAAAATAAGTTTTTACTTTGTATAATTCCACTAGTGAAATTGTGTTTGTTTGGTAATTAATGAGTTAAATCTTTTAAAAGTAAACAAACTTTATCCAGTAAATAAATTTTGAATTAAGGATACCTTGATTTAATTAGTATTCATTTCTCATATATTTAATTTTGACAAATTATACTATTTAGGGACATAAAAATAAAATGCAAGTTGGAGATATTAATGAAAATGTGTGAGAAAATGTATGGGAGTCTATTTAAATTAATATTATTTAATAGTTATTTATTTTTGTTTTAATTTCAGACTCCCTGGAATGATGGAAGAGATTTCTGGTGGCACGAAGAAATGGAAGATGCCAATACAGCGTGCTCTCCTGAATGGATGGATGCTGAGGACCCACTTTTCATGTTGTACACCAGGTAAACTCTGCAAAATTCTTGTTTCTTTGGAATCAATTAAAATAATAAACATGATTCAATTGGAATTATTAAAACTTACATTTTTGGAAACATTAGAGCCAAATAATTATTTAATTTGTTTTGATAATCATTTTCAAAAATTAAAAAGATTTACATATATATACATATAAAGAATATGAGTTATTACAATCCAAGATGTCATAAAAAATTCAATTAAGTAATAATCAAAGTAAGTGTATAAAATATATTCAAAATGGGTATACACGATACATTTAAAAAGGGGTCAGTCCTACTAGAGGGTAAACACGTACATGATGATTTAGGGGTGACCGATTCAAGAGGACGCCCTCATGGTCGTAATATTTTACAAAAATTGAAAAACAAATTCTCAATTTGATAATTACTTTTCCTAATTTTACAAGTGTACAATTTGTTACAAATTAAATAATTTGTTTATTCTATCTATACAAAGTATGGGTATTTTTATATTTTCCCAAAATATAATTTTATCAGAATAAGGTGGTGGGGAAAAGTGAGTTGATACTGATTTTAATGAATGGTATTAATGAATGGTTGCTGTATAAAGTAGAAATTTTGTGTTATGACAGCATATAACAAAATAATATGTAAAAGATGTGAAGATGTGTAATAGAATGCAAGGTTTTATGCAAATAATGTACATATTTAATGTGCATATATGTATCTATTCATTACAAAAGAGTATATCGTAGACTCTAGCCACAGACCGTCTGGAGAAGCAAAACAAAAAAATTTTAATAATGTCAAAATATTGTTTAAAATGTAAAAAAATCATTTGACTAAATAAAATGTACCAGAAAATTAAATTGAAAAAATTGGTGCAGAAAATAAAATTAGGGAAATTGCTAACATCCACTGGAAATCTGTTTGATGAAGTGTTTACAAATTATCAATAGAAAAAACACGCCTCAATTCAATTTTTCCAATTTTTTTTTTGGTAGAATCCAAACATACATTGCCTAGAAGTATTTTATTTTGCATGTTGTCTTGTTTTCCTCTTTCTCAAATACCATGGTGGAGGTGGTATGATATCGGAGACATATGTAGCGCCTAATACCAAAACCCCCTAAAATGGATTTGGGATAATTAGAGTTAAATATGCAATTTTATAGATTTTTTTGTCAGCTACATGCGGAGTACATTGTTTCTCACAAGAGCCACATAAATCCATTAATATTGCATGTTAAAAATCAGGGTTCGTTTCAAAATACCCTAAAGCAGACATACTATAAGTTGCTGTTACCACTGAAATTAAATCAGCCAATCACAAAGTTTTTTGATGACCACGTGATTTAAAATCCAGTATGGCTGCCAGAACGTTATATACAATACAATTTAGTTGTGCCTCTTCCAGCATAGAATATGCAGTTTGATAACACATATCTACATGTAGCAATGGTAAATGTTTGAAAACGAGTACACACAATTAATATTATTACATTTTAAAAAAACTGACTAATTAATATAACCAACTGGTATGAAAATAATTTCAGCGGTTCAACCGGGAAACCAAAAGGAGTGCTTCATACAACTGCCGGTTATCTACTGTATGCGGCCACTACTTTCAAGTATGTATTTGATTATCACCCAGAAGACATTTACTGGTGTACTGCGGACATTGGTTGGATTACTGGCCACACTTACGTGACTTACGGCCCATTGGCTAACTGTGCAACTTCAGTCATGGTAAATTTTTTATATATTTATTCAACAATAGAATACCAATGTATATAAAATTTAAGTGCAATCTCTAAATGAAATGTAATTTTAACTCTTTTTATGTATGATATTATATATTATTTAATAGGCAATATTTCGTAAATAAGAATAGCTCGGAAAGCTCTACTCGGAAAATTCTAAAAAGCCTTTCTGAGAATGTTTTTAATTACAAATAATCAGTTACCAATTATTAATACAATCAAAATAAATTTCACAATCACAGTTAAAATCACAGTTAAAATAATGGATTAGCATATCACTAGTATGTTGGTATTGTAAAAGAACAATATATGTGTAATACGAAATGATTATGCATAAAAAGATGTATTTTACTTAAAATTCATTTGCAGTTTGAGGGGACCCCATTTTATCCTGACAATGATCGATTTTGGAAAATTGTTAACAAATATAAAGTCAATCAATTTTACACTGCTCCTACGGCAATTCGATCCTTGATGAAATTTGGAGATGATTTGGTGAAAAGGTAGGCGAATGATTGAACTATTTTAGCCCGCTATAATATAAAGATATTCCTACTTATAATTAAAAATTCATTAATAATATCAAAACAAAGTACGTAGAGATATGAATTGTTAAAAATTGATAATATTAATTGTGTTATTACTTCTTAACAAACATAATTATTATACTTTGAATTATAAATATTTATTTAAAATCTTATTACAGACATGATCTTTCTTCCCTGCGTGTACTGGGAAGTGTGGGAGAACCGATCAATCCGGAAGCTTGGCTATGGTACCGCAAACTTATAGGAAATAATAGATGTTCTATTGTGGATACATTCTGGCAGACTGAAACCGGAGGGCACGTCCTAACTCCACTTCCAGGGGCGACACCTATGAAACCAGGAGCAGCTGTGAATACACAATTTGTTTACTTGCATCAAAATTAAACACTAAATAATAATTAATTGACTGAAAATCTCGATGTTTGAAATTTTGCCAATTTAATTTTTTGGAACACATTGTGCAGTCAACTGAAATTTTTTTTTCACATCTCCACAAGATGTTAAAATTTAAAGAAATTTGTCTTATGATTACAGTCATTTCCATTCTTCGGAGTAGAGCCTGTTTTGTTAGATGATAATGGAAGTGTGATCAAAGGTCCAGGAGAGGGTTATTTGGTGTTTGCCCGCCCGTGGCCTGGTATAATGAGGACCCTGTACAATAATCATCCAAGATTTGAATCCACATACTTCTCTAAGTTTCCTGGATACTACTGCACTGGTGATGGTATGACTTTGTTTCGATGATTTTATACTCATCAGATGAATCTATTGTTCGTCCCATTGAAACTCAGTTTGTTTATTGCAGAATCATTTGAAATAATGTTATAAAGTGTATACATGGATGCATTTTAAATATTTGATATTATAGCAAAAGATTACATTTATTTATTTTTACAAGTATACAAATTTTGTTCAAATTTTAATAAAAACTAATGTTACGTTAATGGTTGATTTTTCTAGGAGCAAGTAGGGACAAGGATGGATATCTGTGGGTCACCGGTCGTGTGGATGACATGTTGAATGTTTCTGGACATCTCATGTCTACTGCTGAAGTGGAGGGAGTTTTAACAGAACATCCCGATGTTGCAGAGGCTGCTGTCGTATCCAAGCCACATTCTATCAAAGGAGAATGTCTCTACTGCTTCATTACTCCAAATGAGAATGCGATCTTTGACAAAAAGTTGACAGATCAACTTAAGAAGCAGGTGCGTGAAAGAATTGGTCCGTTCGCAATGCCCGATATCATTCAACACGCTCCCGGTCTTCCAAAGACCCGATCAGGTAAAATAATGCGTAGAATCTTACGTAAAGTAGCAATGGGAGATACCGATGTTGGAGATACATCGACTCTTGCTGATGAGAATATTGTCCAACAGCTATTTGCTAATCGACCTAAGTAGGTCACAATATTAAACTACGACAAATATATTTTAATATTCTGAATGTAGTAACATATTTACTAGTTAAATGTCAAACAATGAATATTGTAATTAAATAATTTAAGTAACAATTTCTCGTTGATGTTCATGTAAAGAATAATAAATAATGCACTTATGTTCTAAGTTACCGGCACAAAAAAAATACCACTTTAGAAACTCAATCCCTGTAATTCCAGTAACATAGTAATTACATTCCTCGCTTTACTGAAGACATGTGTTTCTGAAATACTGTCCATAAATCAAAATTCCGTATATCAAATTACTTGAAATATTTGAAAAAAGTGATTTCCATTTAGCATTTTCTTTTTTCCTTTGTTTGAATTCACTTTTCGAAATGTAAAAAAAGTGTCAACTACATTCGTTTGTATTACTTTTGAAAAACCATTATTTTGCCTATCTATCTTGGTCCATTTGAAACATATTTGAGTGGTACATTCGAATTGGAATGAATATTAATAATTTTTTCAAGTATGTAACTAGAGAAAGAAGCATAATGAATGCAATTATTGATCTTAGATTTTTTTTTTATTTCTTCCCACTGAGTTGAGCTTTAATTTTTATGTAAACGTGCAACAAATAGCACAAAGGTTCTCATTATAGTACATATATTTCCTTTTTATATTTTATATAAGTATGCAAAGCATATATAATTTAATATAATGATTTCAGATAATTATAAAAATTGCATTATTTATGGTGCAGGTACATTTCTTAAATTTGGTAAAAATGGTAGAAAATGTGAGGAGAAAGTATTTTTTCCAAAACTGTAAACAAAATTGATTATTTGTATAATAAAATATATAGTAATGTCAAGTGGCTGTAATCAATTAGTGTAATTTAAACAATTGAGCTTCTCTTTGACTGCACTCGAGAAATACTTTATAATCTTCTGAAATTAATACATATTTTTCACTTAAAATTAAATTTTTAGTTTATTTAACTTAACCTAAGTAATATTAAATATCCCCAATTTACAAACTGATCTGATAAAAAAAAATTCTAATTAAAATCAAGAATGTATACAAGCGAAGATACTTACGGATTTTTGTTTAAAAATTGAGTGTTGTACTTTATTAATCTAGAATTAAAAATATTTGATAGGTACAGAAATTGTACATAGGCAGTACTCCATAATTGCTTTTGTTTATAAAATTATAAAAATTGACATAATTGATGAAATTGTTATTTAAACTGTTATTGTGACTGCGATTTTGTTTGATTGTAACGATAATTGATAACTGATTAACTTCATTCTTCAATCAATGACAGGTACACTAGAAAGTAGGTCTTCGACAGTTAAATCTTAGTAACCAATCATTGTAAAATCTCAGTTACCAATCATCGACATAATCACAGTTACATAACGGTTTACCATCACTAATAGGCGGTGAGATAACAAACACATATATATGTATTTTATACTCTATTGGGTTTATGGAATTAATGTCAAATTTCTATTTTTTTAAATTATTTCAAAAGCCTAATGTTTGAAATGAACCATGGTAAAGCGAGTACAGGATATTTCAGAAAAATATTAGTTATTTAAAAAAATACGTCACCAAAATTAGTTAAGATTTAGGTGCTGTGAATTGTGAATTTATTATTAATGCTAGAAATCAGAATTTTTCCATTTGAAATATTAATTTGTATATTGCTATATAATTATAAATTTTCAGTCCTTCTTTGAGCAATATTTACAATATCAAAGAAGGGCTGAAAATGTATACTTTTGTAAGTACATATATGTATTTTTTAATAATATATATTTATTTAACAGTCACCTGAATATTGGTACAAAGCCAGCATTCAAATCATAGTTGAAGTGATTCTTCAAATTGTTTGTGTCCATTTTACAATAATATTACCCGACAAATGTGTTATAATGCAAAGCTCTTTGCTATGTTCAATAATGTCAGCATTTAATCAAAGATCATGCACAGCATGTGGCAGATTAGGAACCGGCAGAGAAAGTTTAGTCTAGCAACGCAGAAGTGCATCTGTAAAAACAATGTGAAACTGCGCCAGCAAAATGATGCCTAATGATGATTAAGGGGGAAATCAACTAGCAAGATAACAACAAGTTGGACAGACTGATAAGTATTTTACTGGCAGCCACGATCAATAATAAAGAATATTATAAAATACAAACCAATCATGATTGGTTCCCATGGGAAATTTTACTTAATACAGGTTTTCATGGTCGATGCGCGGTTCGAACGCAAATTGGCAGCGGCGTGCAATAAGCTCTAAGTTAATTATAATTTCTGCAAAATAAAAGATGTATCTTATAATATTCCTATCATTCATCATGCAAATTGGGTATAGTGATGAATATTTTAAAATTTGACGACATTCCTTAAAAAAAAATTATTTTAACAAAAATAAGTGAAATTATAATTTATTCTATAAAATGGGAAAAATGTATCGCAGTGAAAAATTATAAAAACAAATTATGTTGTTTATCATTATATAATTTTATGTGCATTATTTTTATTTTAAATATTAGGTAAAATACCTATGTTTAATAAAAATATTATGTACCCACATTTCACAAATTTTAGTTTTTTGCTTTGTACAGTTATCTGTTTGAATGACTGTACAATGTATACTGTGTATACATTATGTTGTATTTCCTTTTCTGCAAATATGTATAATTAAAATCAATAATCTGGGATACACAGTGTGGAAATATCCTACTCATAAAAATGCCTTCGATTTTTCGATAGGTTTCGTAAATTAAAAGTTTAATATCTTTATAAAAATCTTACAAAATATGACATACAAGGGTGCTTTAGATATTTAGGCTTACTTGACAATTAAAAAAAAGTTAATATTACAATGAATTGATTTATTAATCTTGAGTCAATAATTACCTTATCGTTAAACAACAAATTCGGGCTCCATAATGTTTATCCAATGCACAATCGACTGTACCAGATGGCACCAAAGTTATATCACATTGATTATGTAAAATTATTAGGGGATTTGGTATAAATTTATGAGACTTTATTTTATTATTATTAGTCATCGATTAATTAAAAATAAATCTTGAATTTAATCAAAAGCCTTGAAATTTTGACTCATCAGTTTAATTATGCTTTTTAGACTTGTATTTGTTTTTGGTATCACTTTAATAAAATATTATATACAGTCACTCATTTCGATCGTAAACTCTTACCACTCCAATTTTATTCCTATATGTGTTTGATATAGGTATTATTTAAATATACATAAAAATAAGATTTTTTTATCTAAAATTAAATTTTCATTTATGTATGATAAAATTTTGATTCGATTGACTTCTATTAGTTAGAAAAATATCTTTCTCCACCACTCCAAGGTCTTATCTGCATTATCCACCTATCCCACTGTGTAATCAATAATTATTGCCATCGGCTTTTTAATTTGTCCAAAGCTCATGGTCAGCATCATCACATGTATATCTTCCTTATCAGTCTTCAACATGATGACTCAATGCAGTGCCAAGTTGCATTGTGCAAGTTCAACACTATTTTAAGTTAAAAATTTAAAAGTTTGTGTCCCTTAACTAAAATTATAGTATTTTTGATGTTTATATTGCTAACTTTATATATATTTATGTATTGGGTATTCTTTAGAATGGAGGTACACTAATTATTGGTCTGTCCTAACAATTCTGTGCTATAGTGAAACCATACATGTCGGCTGTGCTAAGGTTTAAAATTTAATATTTAAATTCAACAATCTGAAGCTCTGAATAAAATATTTGTATATACTTCATCTCTGTATTTCAAAAGAATCAGATCTATTTTTAATATATTTATTATGATTATACATATATCTTTTTATTTGGATCTATACGAATTTATTTCTAATTTACGAAAGACTTTCGTAACTTTGGCTTTAACACATAAATTTACATTATAATGATAGAAAATGTCGCTTTGTAAGATTTTTATTTTGCATAAATATTACATAAACTTTCTAAATGAAAGTGGCAGGTCCAGTTCGAAATATCGAAGTCCTTTTTACGAATCGTATCCTAGAAAATGCAAAAATATTTTCACATACAAAGTTATATGATAAAATCAGGTCTTTGATAATGTTAATTGATCAAAATTATAAATATGACTTAAATAAAATGGAAATGTTTGAAAAAAACATTGTATTTTTTTTTATTCTATTATAAATTTACTTTAATTCAGTAATCATCACAGTTTAATCAGCATTTGTATAATTGAAATGATTTGAATTTATTTTATGAAAAAAAACCATTAATGAATTTAATAGAAAACTATAGAATTATTATTGCTATTTACTGCTTTATTCAATAATGTATCAAAACTGTCAAACAGCTATTTATATAAAATGTGATTATGATAAACATTTAATGAATAAAATGATTTATAAAATATAGTTTTTTTAGTAGATTTGTTTATTAGATCTTTAACTTGTTGTAATTATAAAATAATATTCTTGTAGATATAAATAAAGCACAAGCGTATACATAAATATGCATATACATAGATAAACAAAAATAAACGGACCGATGCCCACAATTGTAACAATGTAATCATTCCGATATATTTAATGAGAATATGTGATGTCACAGCGGTCTGCATATTTTTGAATATCTTTAACAATACATATCAATGTTAGTGAAAATGCTAAATATTTAATCTTTAATGTTGCTTACTTAAAATATATTATATTGTTAAAAATGATTAACAAATTTATTTTAAATTAACATACCTGCCACCTTTACCTGCATACTCAGGACGAGCTAAGATCAAATGTCTAGTATCTTAAAAAAAACTGCCTCAAAAATAAATTCAGATAAATCAAAAGATTTGATGGTTCACACATTGACCCCCCTGACCCATATGACATAGCTGAATGTTCTTGCTTTCATGTTTAGTTTAAATTATTTTAGGGATTATTAAAGGTGTCTGGTATTTGATCAACGGCATCTCTAATGAATTTTATTACAACATTTTTCGGATGATAAGACATATCAGACTATAATATACCCCAAGTTTATAAGACAATACATATTTAGAAAAAAAATTATTATACAAAAATATTTACGAACTGTTAATTTTTAATTATATTTAAATGGGCAATTTGATTGTATGCTGATGATGCAGCGAATGGCGAATAATGAACAAGAACTACAGAGTTTAGTGAGTACAATGTACGGTGTGTGCAAGGAAAGCGACCTCATGATGAATGTTAACAAGTCAAAAGTGATGGTATTCGAGAAGCAGGAAAGCAAGACACTGCAAAATACATGTAGGTAATGAATATTTGGAACAAGTAGATGAGTTTGTGTATTTGGGAAGTATGTTTAATAGAAACGGAAAGGCTGAGAATTATATTGAAAGGAGGGTGACTGCAGGGAATAAAGTGAATGGCGCTTTGAATGGAATTATATCTAACGGGAATTTGTCAACCGAGGCAAGACTAGTGGTGAACGATAGAGCCCTGATACTGACACTGATATATGGAAGCAAGGTCTGGAGCTGGCAGAAGAGGAACGAAAGTAGACTAAATGCAGTGGAAATGAGATCACTTAAGCGTATATGTGGCAAATGTATTTGTGACAGAGTAAAGAATGAAGCTGATGAGAGAATGAGGAGAGAATGGTAAGAAAGATATATGATGCAAGTGTTGATGGCACCAGAAATAGAGGACATCCATAGAAGACTTGGCATTACCAGGTAAACCAGATGGAGGACGGTTCTGTTAGAAATCGGCGAGCTTGTATGAGAAGATGTATATGGATGAGGCGAGAATTGTGTCAGGATGGGGGAGTGTGGTGCTCTATCCTCTCTGCCTACCCCTGCGGAGATACGGCGTGATGGTAAGTAGTATACAGTTGCGTACATGAAAAACAGAGTATAGAACTAACCGTTGGCCTTCTGGAACGAGGCTTGAACCCCAACCACTAAATCACTAGGTGAGTATCGTAACCACTAGACTACAAGCACGTCACATTACCATGTCATATCACCGTTAAACATTTTCACTTGTCTGCGGTCACTCGTCTTATTTTAGTTTTAGAAAAAATATGAAATATAGTAAGCGAAATGGAGAAAAAGGAATGAATAAAAAATAAATATGTACATGAATTGGTATAAAAATAAATGGGTATCTATAATTTTTTTCGTAGTTTAAATTATTTTCTGCAGTTATACCACCTACTTTTCGACTAAAAGAAGGATTTTAGACCACAAGAGGCATCCCAATTTTAAGTAAATTTTTCTAAGTAAAACGGTGTCTTACGGGCCAAAAAATAGGATATGTGAATTAATGGTGTCGAACTCTGCTTTTATTTCTAGAGTAGATATCTTCTGATCCTCAGTTGCCGATTGGTCAAAAATTTAAAATATTTCCACAATGAATATTGTAACATTACAAAGTAACGTCATGAATTTGTAAAAATTAATTTTAGTCAGGTTGTATTATTATGAAATTAATTTTTTTTTAGTAGGCATCATTATCTATGAAAATTTGAATCTATGTGTTATGGTGGAAGACGGCCGCAGGGAGTCTCATTCTTACACAGGAGACGCGCACGGGCCGCCGTTCCCAGGCTGATGTTTTTATGAGTATTTTTTCCATAGTATGTCAATGTCAAGTCGGCGAGGCCATATTATCTTTTGCCGAATTGTGCTATTGGCTTGGGCAACATTGGATATTGCACTGGAGGTTGCTACTGTCGTACAGCTGAATACCGCTTATTTTAATTATTTTTACAGAAAGATATTTGTTAAATTTTCAATGAATGATTCTCAGTTTTCCAAAACAATTGTAAGAAAATTACTATTGCTATTCAATTAAACGTGCGCTACAATATCGATCGAAATAGGATTCGTATGTTAAATACGCAAATTTTAATAGTTAATATTTACAAATTTACTACCGTAAGGACTATTGAAAAAAATTTCTAAGTATAAAAGACACTCGTATGTATATTCAAAGTTTGTAAGAAAAGCGATTTTTTTGGGAAAGTCCGTTTTCATTCTGGAAACCTTTCTTCTTACCTTCACACCACATTTCATATTTCAGATAATAAAAATACACATTTTTCCGTTGATGACCGGCAGATGAAGTAAGAGGTGAGTAGATGTCCTGAATCACAAATAGAACTCACGTAACATTCCATGCTCTACCCTGTCTAGACAGAGAGGAACGTCCAACCTTACTTGGCGGTTGGACCGCATCCCATAATATATGCAGAGAACAATTATATATAATTTAATAATGGTTTAGTGTCTTCTGTGTATAGCTTTCTGGGCCCAGCTGGGGTTAGCTCAGAAAACTGTACATAAGATTCTGAACGACCGTGAACATTTTTAATGATTTACCATTTCTTTTTAAATACAACATTTCAGATTACTCGAAAAGAGACATATACATAATACAAAGTTATCGTTGGTTAGATTAAGTTGTTTAACATGTAATAATACACATTTGAAATATCTTTGGATATTGAAATAGCAATATTATGTCAAATGGTGATCTATGTGTTTTTTGTCCAATAAATTTTTATACATCTATATTCTTGAGAAGATGCCGTGTTGGTAACGGCAGTTGCTTTTTTAAACAAACGTTCATCAGTCTCTGAAAATAATATTTCCTCTGTCATCTTCCTTTGCTGCACATTGCTTGCTCCAATTCTTCCGTAGTGAGTTTTGAGACTTCCTGCCTGTTGGTAAACCGAAATTCTGTTCGCAAACTGAAACATTTTTTTGTCAAAATTTTTGTTCGTAAAAAGAATCGTTCGTTAACCGAGGTTCCACTGTATTGGAAGACTGACTACCCATGACTAAACAAAAACTGCAAAACCGTGGAAAACAACAAGTTTGTAGGATGAAAAGGGTTTGGTTGGTTAAAAGAATCACAAAAATTAGTGAAAAGTTAAAATAATAAGTATAAAAAATAATGTGTAATTTCTCATGGCCTGTACGCTATTAAAAACAGAAGAAACACAAAAAGTATTATGAATACCCTGTAATAATATGTAAAATAAAAATAACATTTAATCTCCAAAATGAAATAAAAAATTGTGAATTTAAAAAATAATTTATAAATCTCAGTATACATAATTGATTACAAAAAAATAACATGGGTATATAGTTGGTTAACAAGTGCACACATTTTGTTATCTACCTTCTTTGTACGAATAACAAAAAATTATCTAAATTATTACTGCTTCTGTTTAGCTTTTTCAATCAACTCCCTTGAAATAATGAGCCGTTGAATCTGAGAAGTTCCCTCATAGATTTGGTAAATCTTAGCATCCCTCATCAGTTTCTCCACAGGGTATTCAGAGTTGAATCCATTGCCGCCAAATATTTGAACGGCATCTGATGCAATCCTATTGGCAATTTCAGATGCGTGAAGTTTAGCTACTGAAGCCATCAAGGTGTTTTTGCGGCCTGCAAAATAAATAAACAATTTCACAAGCGTAAAATAAATATAAAAACTCTTTATAATTTAATTTACCAAAGATGCAAAAACTAGTGTGAGTCATTAGTCTAATA
The DNA here is from genome assembly GCA_022840565.1 of Eubasilissa regina. Lineage (NCBI taxonomy): Eukaryota > Metazoa > Arthropoda > Insecta > Trichoptera > Phryganeidae > Eubasilissa > Eubasilissa regina. The sequence goes on from JAINEB010000033.1 coordinate 20,361,774, forward strand.
TGTTCATGGTGTAGACTTTCTACATTGGTGATTCTATGTATACCTCAATATTTTCAGGCTCTTTGGCTGCAGTACCGGAGTATCCCGAGTTATTTATTGGCCACGTTTCAGTTCTAACCATGAGAAGGCTACATTTTTACAATTTATTAATAAATTAATCAAAAATATCTCCTAGGCATATAAAAATGTGCTTGCATACAATATGTCACTAAAATACAACTTATACACACACGAGTTTTTTTTATTTTTTGAGAAAATATTTGCTTGCTTTCCTTACAAAAGCCCAGTTTTATGAAACGGCAATATCCAGAACCTATAAAAACTGACTATGGATGAGATGTGTTGAAATAAAATACTAACAAACAGAACGGTGCTGCAATATAATAAACTTATGGACATCCAGCAACAGAGCCTGGTGTGTCATGCGCACAGTACAATTTGTATTGTAATGTGACATGTTCTCAGCACTGTTAATAAAAAATCTAAAGTTTTCATCCGTCTATAAAACTAGACACTTATATAAAAATTAAAAATTACCATTCTATAATAAATTAAAATAAATTTTGCTTAAATGAACAAATGTGCGCTTCGTTTGAATCACACTATTTAAGATAAACAAATAATATGTATAGAAATAAGTTTAGAAATTAATAATGAGCATTCATTGGACGCTATAAAGTTTGTAATTTTTCTAAGCAATAAAAGATTATAAAAACAATGCACACAGGATTTATAATACAATAAAAATATATAAATAATTTGAATGATTGATTTTTTAAAAGTATTTAAAAAATAATAGTACCATTATCCACTTCCCATGCGGCTCTTTGCCAAGCAAGCCTGGCGGTCTCGACTCCGACGGCCATGTCTGCCAATAGGAAAGCCACCCCTTGATGGTTGGCAATTGGTACGCCAAATGTCTTTCTTTCCATTGCATATTTTGTTGCTTCATCGAGGGCCCTATGAGCCAAGCCTGTAGCACCAGCTGCCACCTAGAATTCCAAAATATGTACATTCACAGAATGATTCTCTAAAATAATGACTGCACTGATGGATCAATCCAGTCACTACTTCGTCCAAGTCAAATTTTTTAATTAAATAATATTTAACAATATTTGAGTATGTCCAAGAATTACTGAATTTTTACCTCCAAAGGCATTGTTATTAAGACAAATTATAGATATCTCATAGAGACGAAGCTATTATAGTATATGGGAAAATATTTCAGGGCTTACGACCTGTAATAAGTATGTGTTACGATCCGTATTCTAGTGTAATGTGTTAATCATGTGTGCTTTCAATATTTCTAATAAAAATAAGATTCTCATTAGTGACATCTGTGCTGTTTCGGAGAAATGAGTATCAAATTTCAGTCCATAGATGGCGACAGCGAAGTTGTAGTTATTACTTGAAGTGTTTCTACATGGTAGCATATATACAACATCCAAAAATTTGATAGATATGGAGGTTGATTGGGTGGAATGGTGAACGTTACATTGCTTAAAGTGATCATTCAAGCCAGCCGAAGACAGGTCGTAACCCCTTTAATACCCATACTTCCATACTTCCCATATAATATAATAGCTTCGTTTCTATGAGATATCTATAATTTGTCTAAATAATATTTAATTACATATACAATTTTTTTTTTATATGCGTACATTTATCCAACATACCATAAGACTTACCACCCCTGCATAAAATATTCATAAATTCAAATAAAGTAAAAATCTCCCTGGGAGGGATGTTAACCATTGCACTACCGACAAATACAAATGAAACATGAAAATACTTTATAAATCTCTTTATTAATATTAGCTTGTAATAAAGTTTACCAAGGGTAATTTTTCAAATAAAATTAAATATTGGTAATAAAATTTGATGTAAAGAATGTATAAATAATAAAATACGTAAGTAAAATATAAAAAAGATCATTATACACTCATATGACAATTAGGGGATTGGTTAAGTTGACAAAGCACTGACTTGGCGTGCGAGAGTTACCGGGATTGATATTCATTGCCTTCAAAATATTATTGATTTCAAAAAGGTATTGGAGACACCCTATATTAATCCCAGTACATACAAGTAAAGGTGAAAATTAAATACAAGATAAAAGTGACAACATATAAAAATGTTACAAAATTTTCTAATGCGCCATTTTTAATGAAATTTGATGAAATTTTTTACTGGAAATTTTTTACTGAAATTTTCTAATGCGCCATTTTTAATGAAATTTGATGAAATTTTTTACTGGAAATTTTTTACTGAAATTTTTTCTGAAACACCATGTTATAATTATTACCAAGAATCATAATTAATTTCATATTAGAATTTTGACTTTAGGACTTTGTTAGTGTAATTTCTATCTGCCTCCACATGTTGAATGTGTGATATTTAGTATAGAATAAGTATTACTTACTGGAGGTCTGGTCTTGTCAAATGCACCCATTGCAATTTTGAATCCTGCACCTTCACCAATAAGGACATTCTCCTTGGGAACACGGACATCCTCAAATGTGATGCCACGGGTATCAGATGCTCTCTGTCCCATGTTCATTTCCTGTAATGATGATTGGTTATTTAATGAAAGTAGACATCAGGCGCGGTCGCTTCATACATGCTTTGGATGCTCCGCATCCCATTGTGTTCTAGAGTCAAAAAGCTTTGGATTTTTTTGTTTTTAACCGAAAACAGCACGGCTGTAAATAAGTTCATCCTGTCCTTTAGATACCAGTCATAACACATACTACAACACGGCACACACAAGGAGCGAGTTGAAATACATATACATTTTCAACTTTCAAACATCTGTGAATCGCGTAAAGGCTCATTCCAAATTTCAAGGACTGGAGGATTCTCCCATTGCATAGCATCCTTAGCGTTTAAAAGTATTCGACTTTCGCGCATGCGCATTCATTTCCGCCTGTCAATCCAAGAATAGTGTATACGCATTTGTTAACAGAATCCAACATACAAAAAATGGCTTTAATGCTTACGGGTATAATGCACAGAATAGCATATATATTACGAAGCAATTGAAATTTGTTTGTGTATCGCATTTTTGACAGTCGGGCTTGAATACTTAAAGTGGAATTATAGAAACATTGAATTCCTTCGATTATCTATTTAATTCATAATTTTAATTAAAAATAAATATAGAAAATAACATGGCTACTTCACCAAAGTATTTTAATGAAAATAGTGAATTGTTGTGAGTGTATAATTGAATCATTAATGCGTAAAAGTTTTGTGTCTTGACCAGAAAAAAAATACTTTCTTCTGAATACTGGAAAACCGACTTCAATTTTGAACATAACATTAAGAAATAAATCGTTTCTAACTAAATTGTTTCAGAATTCAATTTATTAATTAACTAGAAGATAACATTTCACAACTGTGTAATTGATGATTTTATAAAGAAGGAGCGTCAAATCGAGCTCAAGTTTAAGTAAATGAAAACTCAGGTATAATTTTTTTCTTCTTGTATACGTATGACATGTGAAATTTTATATCTGTAATTGATGTTGTGGAGCATAAAGGTTTACAGAGCTAATTTCAAATAATTTGAGACTATTTTTTTTCAGTAGTTACATCTTGTTCGTAGGCCAGTCCATAGTAGGTATAAACTTATTATCCAGCATACATTCTACAAAAAGTCACCGACCGTCACTGGCAGACATACATATTAACATTGTGTTTTAATATATGAATATAAAACATTCAAATACGTAGTATAAGCAGTCATGGAGACAGACATAGATGTTGTTAAACTTTTTAACAAGTGTTATTTAACACTTTATATAACACTAGTTAACCATTTAAATGCCAGTTTTATTTATTATGGGAGACACCTTTTTCATAACATAAATTTAATAAAAAACAATAAAATAAACACAATATGGTACAAAAGTGTAAAAACTTATCAAAGAATTAGGTTATCCAAATTTATGAAGAAGTTTTTAAAATTAGGTTATTTCAGGAAAATATACAAGGGTTATCACAATTTCACTTTTTTTATTTTTTAATCGCCAAAAAAAAAACTTCTTTTAAAAAAATTTTTAAAGGTTTTAGAAATATTGTGAATGCTTAGGATCATTGTCCATAGATGACGATTCAATTTCGAATAGGTGACGTGTTGAAAATCGTAATTTATCATGATTATTTAAGATCGAACAGTACGTACACGTTCATGGCTACATGATGCTACATGAAATGTTTTGCGTGTTTGCGCGTTCATGGCCTGACACTACATAAAATGTTTTACGTGTTTGCGCGTTCAAGGTCTCGGTTAAAAGGTTCAACAACATTTATGACATAAGCAGATTCATTTATGAGAATCACATGGTATATATGTTTAAAAACATTATTTGATTACCTTTCGTCCAGGGGTCAATCCAGGAGTATCCCTTTCCACAATGAAACCGGTAAAGGCCTTACTGGCGGGAGTTTTAGGATCAGAGGAAGTGCGGGCAAGAACAAAGTACCAGTTGGCCACTCCTCCATTAGTGATCCACATTTTTTGACCATTAATAACCCATTCATCTCCCTTCTTCTCAGCCCTTGTTTTTATGCCATTGACGTCAGATCCCGCACCAGGCTCAGTCACGCCATAAGCCTATTTGAAAAATAAAATAAAAAATATAGATATTGTAATTAAACATAAATTATGCACTGAAATCCAGTGAATTTAATAGAAAATAAATTGTACACTTACATCAAGAGTAAAATTATAGCGATTCATAAAAATATTGGTTTCCGTAACTCAAGTGCGTTTTGAAAATGGCATTCAAACTTCTACAAAAATCGCTGGATTTCAAATATTTTCAATTACTGTTGGAATTGTTTGGATATTTTACAAATTAACAATGTAGATTGAAACAAAAATTAATGTAAATAAATTTTAATTGTATGTATAATACTATTGACCTTGGTAAAATGATCTCTGATGAAAAGACAAAATTGAATATGTAAGGCATATTAAAGCTAAATGAAACACTGTTCAAATTGATTTTTTTTCTTCTAATTCTATTCACTATCTATTCTCTTTACCAAAGAGCGTTTTTTTTAAAGGTATAGAACTGTAAAATGAAATAAGAATCGTGGTAATGGCCATGGAATTGGCTTTATTTAAAAGATTATTTTATGACATTAGTGTTTAAATATGATTTTGCATATATGGGCTGACTCAAATAAAGCGCAATCTAGAAGTCCAATTTTCGGCAATAACGCGACAAATGTTGGCTTCCAAGTAGTCTATTGTCTCTGGTTTATCAGTGTAGACTAGCGTCTTCACATATCTCCACAGAAAATAATCCAAAGATGTTAAATCAGATGATCTTGGAGGTTAATCCACAGGACCACTACGCGAAATGATGCTCTCATCAAATGTTTCCTTCAATAAATTGATTGTGGCCCGTGCTGTGTGGCATGTTGCGCCGTCTTGTTGAAACCACAGCTCTTCCACATTAATGCCATTCAATTAGGGAACGAAAAAGTCAGTAATCATAGATAGCGCTCTCCATTGACTGTAACGTTCTGACCAGCATCATTCTTGAAAAAACACCTTTTACAAAGTCCCTGCAGATGCGTATTATCAATTAGAGTGTGCGTGGTGTGAACGATCCATGGTTATTCTAATTACTTGCTCGGATGAACTATCATGTCGACCGTAAAATGGGCGTAGCGCAAGGTAAGTTTTGCAAACTGAACCACGATTTTCAAATTAAGTTTGCACAATTTGTAAGTCTATTCATGGTGAAATGGCAAACCAAACTGAGCACAAATCAACTGTCAGCTGTCAAATTGGCTGTTGTTAGAAGTGTTGCCAATTTGAAAAAAAACATCTAAAAAAACACCCTTTAGTGTCATCACCTGCCTATGCCTAATTTCATTACAAGTGCAAAATACAAAATCATCTACACAGTAGTGAGAATAATTTTATGTTTTCCATATACCATTGTTCAATTTCTTTTCCGCCGTATCAAAAAACTATTTAATTTATAAGATTTGAAACAAGAGCTTCAACATTTCATCAACAACCATCATATCAAAGGTTAAAGAATTTATCAATTTATTAGATTTGGATAAGGAGTTTCAACAAGTTTCATGGAACAAAATATTACAGAGCACATAAACCTAAACAACAGTGTAGGTTTGTGATTCCGGATCTTATAATTTAAAAAAATATTATTATTAGGGGTGTAACAGACCTAGTCCACAATACTTTATGGATACCTGGCTAAATTACGAGTCGAAAATGTTCAAGGGAAAATCTAAACCATGACAGGTATAAGCATTTCAAGAAAATCGTAATAATGCAATTATTTCGATAATTTGAAAATTTATATTGATTCCAAATTATATATTGGATACAAAAAATTAAAGGTCATCGAATTTTGAGCGACTAGACTATTTTTTGTTAGGTGATTTAGAGCCTGAAGCAAAGATATAGTTCAATAATTGAACAATTTCGCAAATATATATTATGAAGTATGTAGACTTCAAGCTTTCAAAATTTCATACAATAATATTTTCCATAACTGTAATATTTTCTTGAACATTTTCGACTCGTAATATAGTCTGGTATCCACCCATAAACTATTGTTTACTAGGTCTGTTACACCCTATTTTTTTTTAATCGCATACTTTTCATAGCAGCCGGTGCCAGAGTTTAAATAAATAAATTTGAAATAGCTTGCTGTGTCTCAAGTACAAAAGGTTAATAATACTTAATAACTTATATATTAATAATGTATATTACTTCAATTAATATATAATATAACAAATTGTGATGCAAAAATTATACTTACTAGAAAATATGCACACCATTACCAGAGTTGTCCCCAATTACATCCATGCTTCAATACAATATACAATATACATGTATATAGTATTTAAAATACACCAGGAAAGAGAGAAGGATAATTTTAAATAAATAATGATAATCAAAAGATAGAAAAACAGAAATATAAAATTCTATATAGAATATGCTGAAAATGAAATAACATGACAATAAAGACTAGAAAAAGTGTATATTAATAATTAAATTATATAATACAACTTGAATGTCATCTTTCAATAAACATTTTAAAAAACTGATCCAAATTTTGGTTTTAGATAGACATTTTGTTAATGAATATGTTACAAAAGTATGTAGCAATTGGAAAATAAATAGAGTTGATATAACGAACATGAATTAAGACAAACGTATGAAATTTTTTCATGTGACTAATGAATGATGTTGTACTAAAAAATTACAAATAGTTTATTTTAATTCATAATTTTGAATATAAAAATGATTTGAATGCATACATTAAAAAATATTCCATTCTAAGGCATGAAAGGGATTTCAATGTTGATGAAGACCCATCAGAGGTGGTAGAGCTAATATTATGACGATGATGTCACAACACTCGCAAACTCAACACAGAATTCAAATTCAGTTGACCTCTTCTCCCACTAGAATTGAATTTAAAATTTAATAGATTATTCCTGTCAGTTGTACATCGACTTTCATTTGACATTTTACAATCTGAAAACAACAGCATGTTTGTTTTTTGCTAGCTGTGTTAGAACATCACTCCGGGATAAATATTGCCAAATTTTATAACCTTCCGACAGTGTTTACAAAATTGCAAAGTTCAATATTTTTATGATCTTTTGTGTTCTAAATACAATCACTTAATAAAAAATAATGCCAACAATCAAAAACAAATATTTTGAAGTAGTGATGATATATATGAGTTGGATAATACATACAGATTAATAAAATAAATATTAAAATGTTAAATATTAATATATCATTAATACACAGTAAATATTTTAATTTAAGGTGAAACTAAATTGCTGCAATTCCTGTCTAGATCATGGTAACTTTGTTGCAAAATAATATTGTGCCATTTTAAAATTAATATGAAAAACCACAAACATAAAATGTACCTACCCTATGGTAAGTTTTCATTTTCTAATTAAAAAATAGCCTTGTTATAAAATACTTCCTGATTCCCCTGTTATAAAGAGGTTTGCTTAATTCTTTTTCATTTTAACACCGAAAAATTAATCATTTTCATCAGATTAATATATAAATAAACCAGGACTGATATGGTGATTTATATACGAGGTTTGATAAAAAAGAAATGACAAAATTCAAATTTCGCAGGTAGTATGTTACCAACTGAGTATTCTGTTTTTTTTCAGGGTGGTGACTATGTGAGCGACATATGTGTCAAGTTTCGACCCTATTCAATGCGTAATTTCTCTTTAACATCCAAATGACTAACGCCACATTTGTGACGCTCTGCAATTTTTTGTTTTTAAAAATGACTGATCAAAGAATTTGTATTAAATTTTGCATAAAAAATGTGATGTGAAAATGTTGCAGACGGTCTTTGGAGAAGAATCTATATCGGAAAGAAGAATTTATGAGTAGTATAAACATTTTATAGAGGGCCGTGAAGATGTGGAAAATTGATGCCAGGTCTGGACGACCAAGAACATGAATCAACAATGAAAACCTTGCAAAAGTAAAAGGAAATCGTTATTTTAAATCCCTCGCAGAAGAAGTTAATATCTCATTCAGGTCATGCAAAGCAATTTTAACCGATAGTTTGGGGATGAGAAGAGTGGTAGCGAAATTTGTTCCGAAATTGTTAAATTATAAAGAAAAAGAGTATTGTAAAAAATTTGCTTCAACGCATCATAACGAAACTTGTGTACGGCTACGATATTGAAACAATGGGCCAATCTTCACAATGGAAGCTACCACGGAAGTCAAGACTGAAAAAAGCCCGTCAGGTTCAATTGAATGTGAGGGTTTTTCTTACTGTTTTCTTTGATTACAAAGGCACAGTGTATCATGAATTCTTTGCCAAGAGGTTGTACGGTCAATGAGGAGCATTATTGTGAGTATTACAACGATTAGGTGAAAATATCCGTCCGTCATAAGAGACCAGAATTATGAGCCAACAATTCTTGGATCTTTTACTCATTGCTTATTCGTTCATTTTTGGCCAAAAACATGACCACAGTTCTGCAACAGCCTCCGTATTCACCTGATTTAGTTCCCTCTTTCTCTTTCCAAAGATCAAAAGAACATTGAAAGGACAATGTTTTGACACCATAGATGAGATAAAAATGGTGATATAAGTGCATCCGATGGGAACTACTTTGAAGGAGATAAAATCGAAGTTGATCAATAATTAATATTTATTTTAATAAACAAAAATTGTTGTTTCTTATTGATCAAATCTCGTATTCCAAAATAGAGTGAAATATTTAGTAGGTTCTACAAAAAATATAAAATGCATTCTAGATCATTGGTTCCCGAAAATAAATAATCCCTTTCAGTTGAAAATTTAGTCAGAAATTTGATTCACTTTTCATATTTTCTAAAAATTATTTTGGTTTCATTTGGTATTTTTTCATTATATGAAGACAGTGAAAACCTCACAAACTTGCACACATATGCCAGATGGAAGTTTACCTTAAAAGAAGGCTAATTGTTCTTTGATTAACTAAATAGGTCTTAAGAAGATTTTCTCCATACACATATCCATTAAATAATCTCATTTCCACTGCATTCAAAATACTTTCTTTCCTCCTTTGCCAGTTCTGATGATACAATCTGTCTTATAATAATATAATTAAAATTATTTTTAAAAAATTGAGAAAACCAAAGAATTAATTTCTAAATAAAATAAATATGTATTGTATCAAAGACAAAAATTAATAAATCTAAAGCAAGGCATAAAAAAACATAACATTTATATTCAGTCGCTATAAAATCGCAAATAACACAAGGGTTATAAAATATATAGTGATATAATTTGATTCGCAAGTTAAAAAAATTCTATTGAATATTATCGCATGCTTGTTTATTTTTAAAGTTCCTAACATTTTTTCTTTCAACATTTTGTCATGTCTTAATATACAAAAAAAAAAAATAGTATTTGAGAAATTTAATTGCATTGTGATTATGAATTTGACACCAAATATCAATATTATTTTACATTTGCTTTTATAAATAGACATTTATTGATACAGTATAGTATTGTTTATTATACTGGTGCCGGAATTGATATTTGAAACAATATTTCGAATCAAGTATTTAAAAAAAAATACCAGAATATCTATTTATTAAAATTATTTTTAAAATTGATTTAAAAATAATAAACTCAATAAATAAACAATAATTTAAATATGTGTCTTTTAATACCACTATACTGAAGTAGTACATCGCTTGAAATAGCCTCATTTTAATTATCGCATCGCATTTAAAATAGTAAAGAAAAAAATTGAATTCCCACCAAAAATTATAAAGATAAATTATTAAATACACTTACTAGTTTTAAGTGGCATTTATCTACCTTCCATCTTCTTAATCAAATCAACAACTCCCCGTTTCTTCAGTTCAAGTTTTCAGAATTTAAATTCTTCAGATGTTTTGATTCTCACTGTCAAAAATAGGTCATTTATGGTAAAATATTAACTTATTTATTTAAATTACAGACTTTTAAATTTTCTTATTTGTCTTAGGCCTAGCACGCACTGCGGTTAAATGCGCGCAGTTTTTACTAGTGATGGGACAATTCCAAAATTTGTACTTCATTAAACTTCCGATTCCAATTTTAATTTTTTGTCTTGTATATAATTAAAACGTAAGTTCATTAGTAAATAGTAGAAAAAATAATAAATATTATATTCATTATTTTTACATTGTGTTGGTAAAAATTTTGAAATCGTCCCATCACTAGTAAAAACCGCGCGCGTTTAACCGTAGTGCGTGCTAAGCATTATACTAGATTTTTCTTGAAAATACTAAACAAATATAATAACAATTCTATGTGATTTCATCAAAAATATGGTGAAGAATATTTCATTCTGAAATAATGATTTAGAATGCATCTTATGTATTTTATGGCCAATAATAATATTTTCACCCTTCTGCACTGCTTTATCAAATTTATATCTCCAAATTAAAATTTAAAACCTTGAACATATTTAGTTTTGTGGAGAAATGTAAGTGAATCATTTTATAAAGAATGTTGCAGTCGAACGAATCACATTACATATGTAGAGGTCCGTAAGTGACCATGAAAATCAAATATGAAACCGTTACTAGTCTACTATTCAATGAAATTTGGTTCAGTTATTTAATTTATTTAATTATTTAATTTAAATGGTAAATGCGTATAGCATAAAAGGTCATGCACATCACATGAATAATAATTTAATGATGACACTATGAGACATGACATCATACATCATTCACGATTAACTGAACATTATAATTAAATTGGACAAAAGATGCCAAATGACTGATGAAACAATTATGTATATTAATTGGACATAAATGCAAATGCCACACTGGTTTTGCATCACAATTTTTTAACAATAATTTTTGAACTGTACCATCACATTATCTTTGGTAAACATCATTAACGACATATTGTTTAATTCTACCCTATGAAGAAATAATCACAGGAAGTATTCTGTATTGCAAATTCAACTGCGTCGGATACATACATATGTTTCTTTAAAAACAACCTGTTGTGATTAACTTCAAAAGAAATGCAACTCCTCCTAAAGGACTCAGGTCATAGTAAGGAAATTCTATTTCAGTCTATGTATATCATTATTAGCGCTAGGTATAACAATATATATATATATTTTTTGTAAATACTTTTAAAAAATATTTCAATTCTTATATTGTTTAATAATCTTCTGAAGTAAATAAAATAAAATAAATAAAGTAATTTCTAAGAGGTACTATATTTTTTGGTCAATAATGCAAATGTTACATAAAAAGCATTTTACTTGGTAAGAAAATCGTTCCTTATTATTTATAATGTGTAAGACTAGAAATAACCTCTTCTGCAATTTTAATATTCGATAAAATTATATCAAATTAGTAAAAAAAAAATTTTGTAAAATTAAAACTAAAATTCAAAAATTATTTTAATCCTATAATTATCAAAGCAACTATGTATTATATTTGCAATGTCCCTTTCTATTTAATTCAAATAATGTGCATTTCATGATCGATTTTCATTATTTTCGATTAACATTTCTTTAAAATAAATATGTATGTCAAACAAAACATGTCAAATAAATACATATTCAATTTTCGAATTTTCAAACAATAAATAAGAAACACTTCACAAATCTTAGATGATAGCTTAAGATTTTAAATCCCAAGCCTTGCTGTCAAAGTTTACAAAAGCTAAACAACTATTTAATATAGATTACTCCAATGACAACTATATTCTTTTTAATGAGATGGGTTAGATTTTAGTACGGATTAAAAATAGAAGATAAAATAATACAGAATTATAGAATAAAAAGAAAACTCCTACAAATAAATTATGTTTACTATAGTCACTTACAAAGTTTCCTTATCTTGCTGCAGACAAAATAACAAAAATATTTCAGAAAAAAAAATTAAAATATATATTAATAGTTATACAAAATACTTTGTTTAAACCACTATTTATTCATTATTCTACATGTTTCGATACCTATGGTATCTTCTTCTGAATACTGAAATTAGAAATACAAGCATAGATAAAAACAAAACTATAGAATGGTGGATAAGTAAGAACTAATATGAAAACAAATTTAAAAAGTGACTATTTGCAAAGAGGATTTGGTTATTTATAATATTAAGCTTGCTATTAACACTTTTTCTTATTTCTAAAATTCCAAATTTATCTAACTGTAAACCCCTGATATTTGTACATATAATTTCTAAACCCTTATTGATATCAAAGGAATGGTTTGTTTCCAAAAGATGATTGGAAAATTCTGAATAGTTATTGTTATTTAGGCATCTCAAATGCTTCTTAATTCTAATACCAAAATTTCTGCAAGAATTACCTGTATAAAAATAATTTGTTTTCATATTAGTTCTTACTTATTCACCATTTTATAGTTTTGTTTTTATCTATGCTTGTATTTTTAATTTCAGTATACATTGTTTCCTGAAGAAGATACCATAGGTATCGAAACATGTAGAATAATTAATAAATAGTAATTTAAACAAAATATTTTGTATAATTATTAATATAAAATGAGGCCACAAAGTAATTTTGCAAAATATTGAATGAATTTAATATGGTTCTGACTTTAAACAGAAGGCTCAATTTAAATATAACTGAAAAACTGTTAAAAATATCAATTTTGTAGAAGAGAGAATAAGTGAAATTTTTTTTATCTGAATGGCGATCTCTTAACCTTTGATATTTTCATCTGATCTCATTATTTTAAATAAAAAATTGACATAATTTATTAATTTATCACCGAACCGTAAAGAGTTGTATCCTTTCATTTGAATTAATAATAGAAACAAGTGGAATAGTGGAAATAATTTCTACCATTTCAAGTGGTATTAATAGAAGTTAAATTTTTCAACTGCGGCGACAAAGAGTGAGAGTTCGTATCAAGATATTGATAATTCAAGTTACTTTGAAATAATCATATTTAATACATATTTTCAATTTAAAAATACAGAGTTATAATTAAAACATTTCATGGGATTTTTCATAATCTTGTATAATGTCAAGTAAAGTAAAAATATTTCCTGTTACAAAATATTTTGAGAATTTTAAGAAGCAAAACGTCAGTCAGAGATTGCCTTTCATAATTACATAATTAATTCTATATGAATGAATGTTTTGATAGTATGAGTTAAATTAATTATAAATATATTTCGTTCTAATTAATTTGTCTCGTAATGTTGAACGTTTGAATTCATCATTTCATTTGAATTTGTAAGTTAAAAAATCCTCAGTATTCTCAATCTTTAGATACATTCTTTCTTTGAAATAAAGGATGTCATTAATTAACAACACATTTGTTGTACTTTAATACATCAGTCAAGTACAGGTTGTTTTAACTAATTTGATGTAATCTAAAAGAGATTAGAAAAAAAGTATTTTATAAAATGACATTAAAATCCAATAAAAACAAATTTCTTGGTGAAAGGCATGCAGAACAAATAGAAATAGAAATACAAAACAAATAAAACAGAGTTATTATTATTATTATTTATTTTGTTAACATTGATTCTCAACAATCCTGGTGTTTACAAACATAAATTACGAATAATTAATATTTACTTGTAAAAAAAATCACAAAAAACTTACAGCAAGAATTGGTTCATCAATTAGACGCCCAAGGTATTTCTTCTGCTGCTCCTTGGTACCCGCGATAATAACAGGAGTTTGCTGAAAATTAAAAAAAAATACTTGAACAGTTTTATTTTTAAATGATTTTGATTCTTTAACACAGTGAAACCCTTTTAATACGTTTTCCGAGCAAATTCAAACCTATTTAGCGTGAAAATTTATTAGCAGGGATTTTGCATTATTTATATTTGAAATCTAATTTTGCATTTTAACTAAAATTACATCAATATAATATAAGAACGTGGAATATATGTCAAATCAATATTCTTACTATTTTCAAATAATAGCTATCTAAACTGCAAAAAGAATATTAGAAAGTACCGAATAAATATTAAAAGAAAAATAAATCGGAAGTAGAATCACCGACACGACAAAAATGCGAAATTGATTTTAGAATTTAAATCGGCACTTTTTCTATTGTAAAGGATAGGTCACGCGTAATAGGAGATCAAATATGACAAAAGATACACATCACATGTAAATCGGATATTATTTTAGTATCTTGCTAAAATAATGTAATAAAACTAACTAATAACAATAAGAAATAAAGTAATTTGCATAAAAATTGTTGATTAGTTGCATATTATTTATACATACATAATATTATACAATATCTATTTGTACAACTAAAAAATGTTGATGATACAATACAATATTTTAAATTTCCGAAACGTAATGCATAGAAGTCAATGCATTATTTTGTCCTCTGAAAGGATAAGCTCGCCATAAAACAACCATTAATCTAAGCTATTTTAAGAATTGGGATTTTCGGCCAGGAATGTTTGCATAGTTAAAGTTAAAAATTAATAAAAATAAAACAAGATTACTATTACCAAAGCAGCTCTTATAAAAAATAATTTACAGCGGCGGCAGTGGTGGAAATCCTTGTTTTCTGGCAGTAAATTTTATTGGCATATTCAAATATGTCCATTTTGTTCAGGTGAGAGAATAGATATTTTATGATGGAGGCCAAATTTGATTGCACCCATTGAAAAAATATCACTTTCATTTATGAGAATGTCAAACAAAATTTCTTGTGTCGAAAAACATATTTTTGTATGGATATATTGAGTTCTGTCATAAATATTTTAATTACTTAGGCAGGAAACTTATTATTTGGAATACGTATTAGGCATAAAAAAATACATAAATTACATGGAACTTTTTCGGGACCGAAGAATGTGATTTTTATTAGGGGGGAAAACCTATTAAATGGGGACCTATTAAGAGGGGCTTCACTGTAATCATAAATCCAAAAAAACAACAATCCCACAATCAAATAAAGATGTATACAAATTTAGGGAGTATAATTATTAAAGATATTTATGTTTTTAGGCAGTCAAACTTTCAAAATATATTGTTTTATTTTATAATGTTATATATAAGAATTAATATAGAAGTCTTTAAAATATACATTTTTTTGTACAGCTTCATTCTATAATTCTGTAAAAAAATGGTTACACTGGTTTTACCTCATAAAGGATCACCTCACTTACCAACCATGCAGACAATATGCAAACAACATGTCTCCTAAAGTCACATATTGCATACAATGAAAAATCATTTAGTTGTGGACTATCTTAGTGTCATTCATTTTTACAAGTATTATCATTATTTTAAAAAATACATCAAAAAATTATTCACAGTTTTTTACTCTCAAAAGCATATTAATATTGATATTAATTATGTTATTAATCACGTTACGTTAAGTTTTAAATATCAACCCAAAAAGATTGTGTAGTTTTTGGTAAAGGGCAATATATGATTTGCAAAACGTAGTTTTTTTCGTAGTATATTTTGTCACGTTTGGATGCATACGTCCCCATGTGTGGGTCCATCAAAACAATAAGATGAAAATATCACTCTATGGGGGCCCACTGTAGTCTCCTTCAGCCAATAGGAAGCCCGCTGTTCGGAGACGATCCATGATACAAATCGAGATGGGAGAACTGTCACTCTTGTTTTTGGAGCGAATCGCGACTGGTGAAGTCTGGAAAAAGAGTACTGGTCAAGATGAAAAGAAAAAGAAAGAAAAGGAAGGCAAGGCTCGTCTGGCTATGGCGAGATACTGGGCCCAATTTTTGTGAAGATTAGCGGCGAGTATTCCCCTTAAATTCTGGCACAAATTCGTTGATGACGGCGTTCTTGGTGGAAAATATTCTGTGACTGCTTCGTGGAGCTGATTCGCGCTGGCCACCTCCAGCTTGGATCTCCAGGATCTCTGGTGTGCAAGATGCCATTGTAGAAGAAATAGTGCCTCTAATAAAATAGATGATGAAGTGAAACAATGGACATGTGCACTGGGAAAAACTAAGTAATGAGAAGTATGGGTAGTTTCTAAAACTTATTGTAAAATATTAATAGTGAACACATTTTATCATAATGCATTCATCCCCACTTGCAGACGTAGACAACTCTCATGTAGCAGTCTGGTGAAACCTCACAAATATGTGAGTATCGATTGAAGCTAGACCGGTGACGTGGACCTCGGGATCCTGGCGATCTATCGATGGCATGGAAAGATGCCCGGTCAGTCCGTGACAATATATGTAAAGAAACCAATAGTGCTTAAAAAATATTCAGAGAACTAATCTTAAAAAAGAAATACAGTGAAATCGTTTTGAGGGGAGCTATTGAAATAAACTATGAACGTGGGAATATAAAAAAATGTTAAATTCATACTTAAATGTTTAATACATATTATTCTAAAAAAGATACATATTTCACATGTAAATGAATGTGTTTAAATTAAAATAAAATTAAAATGCTGCATAGAAACAAAAATATTATAATTAAACTTTGTATTGTACATAATCCATCGTTGACATTTGTTTTTGGCTGTTCTTATTAATGACGTTTTTATCAGCATCAGTTATTGAATGTGCATAAATTTTTTTTTCAGGCGGTGGATCCTCTTCATGGACATCTTCAACCTCTTCTGCTGTCTCCTTTCTTTATGTCACACAATTTCAATGGAAGCCAACAATCAATCTTCAGAAACCTCAACTTGTTCTTCTTGTTGTTCATCTGATGGTGCTGCTATACTGTTGTAACCACACCTTTTAAAACAGTTTACCATTGGCTGCATCACCTGACGCCAAGCAGTCAATGTAAAATGTAATGCCTGGAGGACATCAATCTTTAAAGATGTATTATTAACTGTAGTGCCCAAATCCCTTAAACATACAGCCATCCGCACAAGTTGTTTCCGGTAAAATCCCTTGAAACAATTGATATTTATATCTAATGGTTGCAAAACGCTTGTGAAATTTGCAGGATAAAACATAATTTTCATATTCTTCAAAAATGTCATATCACTTGGGGGGCATAAACAATAAAATATTTTGTTGTCTTTGTCTCACGTGCATTTCTGCGTCAAGGTCCCTTCAATGTTTGTTTTCTCCCAAATAATGCTCTCATCAATCGGAATGTTTATGGCGTGTGATTGTTTGTGCCAGAAGAGAATTTTCTTTAGCTCGCTGAACTTTGATTATTTACTGCTCTTTCTAGTTTTCAAAGATTTTCTGCACTTTTCTCTGTTCCTGAATTTAATTTTTCTTTAAGTAAATCGAATTCAACAATTATTAAATTCCTAAACGCTTCATCAACGCATTTTTCAGCAGAATTTTTTTCACTTTTTCGATAAATTTTAATCATTCTTAAAGAATACACACTTTTTTCACAGGATGATTCATTTTTAAAGTTGAAACGCTCAAAAACTAGAAATTGCACACACACTGCTGTGTTTGAGCGTAATTTAATCGATTAATGCTGTAAAACGACGCATAGAGAAATGATCGATGCGATCTATTTATGTGTTATGTATGAAATTAATTCGGAACTGGAAAAAATGAACGACACATGCGGGACAACGATTATTTGAGGAACTATCAATCGAGATTTCACTGTATTTCTAAATAGATTTCAAAATCACAAAATATAGGCTCAAATTTATAAAATATGTGGTTATTGTAAAAAGGATTTTGTAAGAAGAATAATTTATGATGTTTCTAAAATTTAGTAGCAAATGCATTGAAGAAGTAATATAGTTCGAAGAGAAACTTTAAATGGTGCCTGCTGTGTGTATAAAAATAATGCCAACTTTCCAATTTTAATTAGTAGTAAATTCCTCAAGTACTGAGTATTGTGGTTCAACATCCAATACTTTGAGTATTCTATGCATGAGCAAGTAATGAGCAAACTCTCATATAACACGGATTTGATTTAACACAGTCGAAAATTAGGAAAATCTCTCATACAACATGGATCTATTTTTATTTAAAAAATAGGTTAAAAAATTACAATTGAGACATCTATAGTATACGTTTTAGTTATGTGCATATTTAGAGCTCATATTTCTATGTATTGTTTTACACTTGCAAGTGGAATGTGTACATCTATCAAATTGTCATTCTAACTTCAATCTCGATTCACATTGTGTATACTGGCTTCACAAATAGGCCTAATTCTGCCTAGGCTTTTTTGGTAAGAATTAACTTAATCACATCTACTCTTTAATTATATTTGTTTCCACATCATTAGTTTATTTCACTAGCTTTTAAAATATTATTCATTGCATAAAAATCGAAATTTCAAATCTGAGATGTCTACCAAAACTATTACAATGAAATTAAAAAGAGAATTTATTTCAACAGAACATAAAGTATGTATACTAGATTGACTGAAAAAATGAAAAGATTGACAATAAGTCGTAAAGATTACGGTCTGCAGCTGATGTGTCTATGTCCTAAAAATGACAGAGTAAAAAAGCTCCGTAATGACCACTGGCAGTACCCCAGGTCCGACATATCCGGTCCTGGTGATTGCATGCTGTGTGTCGCGGCTAATCATGTTCCACATGCCCAGTAGGCCTTATGATGGCAACTAGTGTCCACCACATGCCTTTGAATGGCAATATTATTAAACATAAGGTAAAAAAGATTCACAAACATCTAAAAACTACTAACAAATCACATCAACAATTTATTGCAAGTAAAATTTAGTCCAAAAACTTTCACAAGTGTTTGAAAATTTAATGGGGAGCTTGTTTAAATTATTATTGATGAAAGATTATTATAGAATTATCACTGCTAAATAAAATCCAGACAAATTCACGTGATAAACAACCCGTACAATGTACTGATTCTTAGTGACCAATATCCTTATTCTTAATTGTTTTGTGATTTAAGTAAATGAACATGCCTGCCAGATGTGTTATATGCATCTGGGACGTTTTAAAGCGGATCAAATGTTTAAAGTTGATGATTTTATTATATAATGAGAAATATATATATTGTTTTAGATTTCACATTATTTGTGATTCCCTTTGATTATTTTAAGTAGGTAACAGAAAATTAATTAACTTTAAAAAAAATTTTAACAATATTTTTAACTTTTTGAAAAAAAAAAAAATTATTAAAATAAAACACAACACTTTAATTAAATATGAATTAAAACATTTTCAATGCTTACTGTGTCATCGCCAGAAATAAACTAAAACTTAAACTAGAAGATAAACTATCAACTACACGAGGGGTAGGGAGGGCAGGGGCGGAGGGGGGTTTTGGTAAAAAGTGAAAGTGGTTGTGGGTGGGACTAATATGGACAGGAGAGGAGATGTAATAGGGGGTGTTTGTATGTTAAGTAAATTTTTATTATTAATATTAATCTCCATATTTTTTAGACTGTCTAATTTTTTACTCTTTCTGCATATATGTAGTACTTTTAAGTTCTCATGGACGAAACAAAGGCCCTTTGATCTTGCATAATCTGATCAAAGGGTGATTAGAACTAGAAAATTAATAATTTACAACTAATTTAAAAATTAATATGTTGAACAAATAAATCAGGAGAAAGGTAAGAAAGATATATGTAATGCAAATATTGATGGCACCAGAAATAGAGGACATCTGCGGAAGGTTTGACGTGACTAGGTAAACTAGATACAGGAAGATGGTCCCGTTAGAAGCCTCAACAATCGAAGAGTTTGAATGAGGCAAGAGTTTTTGGTTAGGACAGAAAAGTGTAACACTCCAACCTCTCTGCCTATCCCTGCGATAAAACGGAATGATGGTAAGTTAATTAAATTAAAAAATAAGTCAATTCAATTTAGTAACATTGAAGGACCAAGTCTAATTGTTTTATAAATAGAGATGCGTATACAGAATACATGCTATGGAAATAGGACTAATTTGCTGGTCTCCTGGAATGAAGCATGAACCTCCGAATATGGACACAATAAGCGAGTGTCTTAACCACAGGACCAACGAATGTGTGAAACCAAATTTTAAATATCCAAAGATTAATATTGTTAGTAATAGAAAATATATTTGTTAGAATGTAGTATTATACATACATAAATAAATAAAAAAGAAAACGTATGTACTCCTTGACCAAACAGTAATAAAAGCTATTGTTCAAGAAATAGCTTGTACAACCTACACAACAGCTTGTATTCAATGGTGCTAGGAAAAGCAATGCATTATTGCAAAAGAACCATTAACAAATCCCACGTAACTATCTTGGAAAGCCAAATTCAGAACAAAAATGAATGCAGGAAAGCTCCCTTAATTCTCCCAACTACTTACAATTTGTAAGGATGATGAATGCTCTTTTTTCTTACTTCAGACATTCAGTCACAATGATGATCGCTAAGACAATATGCAGTTTTTTATTATTATTCGTAAAACTGTACTCAAAGACACTGTCAAAATTGATTTTAAATTCTTCATACACACAAACAAAAATAAATAAATGACGCAAGTTAAAGTGATCTTAGTATTAGATATGCTTTTAAGTATGTTGTCGCCGAGCAATCGCCATATAATGTACTTTGAATGTACCCTTACTGAGAATGTAGAGTGGTGGGCTAAATATGGTTAAATATAATTATAATAAAATATAATTTGAATTCTAATCCTATCGTAGCCCCACCTTTAATAATTAATAACTGATTAAATTAGATCTGATGATACCATAAAAATTTGTAGATAGGGAGAGTACTTTGAACGCAGTTTGTAGTATCTACTAATGGCTATTTAAAAAATATTTGCATGTATCAATGTCTACCCGTATGGATCATGATATACATGTAATTAACATAACTAGATAACTTTTGAATGGTTTGTTAGTTATAAAAAATAATTTAACAATGAGAGATTAGAACAAGACAGTTGGATCAGAATATCTCAATTGCCTTTATTTGATTAATGCTATCACTATATATTTTAAGCATATTCCATCATTCACTCACACCAAGTCCACTTGCTTCCATAGCTGTCATGATTCCAGTACAACCATAAGCTAATTCTTCACCCAATAAGCAGCCATCAAAGACCCCCATTTCCAAACCACCTGAAAAATAGCAACAGAAAAAATTAATAATAATTAATACGAGACATACACAAGCGAGGACAGAATTTACCCCTGAAATAAACAAAAGACAACCCAGGAACAAATATTCAGATGAGTTTTCATTGTTTTATTAATTTCACTTACTCCCAAACCTGTACCACTAATAGCTTGTAATATTCCTGTGCATCCATAGGACAGCTCGTGATTCAAAACACACCCATCAAAGACACCCATGTTTAAACCACCTGTTTATGAATACAACAATTGGAATTTAAAAAATAATTTAAATACATTCTGAAATTGGATAAAAAAATAAAATCTAAAATTCATGGTTTATCCTCTTGCTCCTGCTTTACGGGGATGAATTGAATTTCTTAATTTGTAAAATCTGAAATCCTAGTTCCCAATTCTAATTCTAAATCCTTCATGAAAAAATCTTACCAGGTAAATATCAAAGAAAGGTACGGAGAAAGAAAAAATACCACAGCTGATTCCTTGAGAAATGATAGCTAATTCTATAATCACCAAGTTACTTTATAAAATTAAAATTTTGTCCATAAAACACATTCAATGTCTAGAATTGAAGCATACCACAATGTGCGGGAACATGACCATTCATAAGACCAACACTCCAGGCTTTCTTGACAATGTCCCAAGGAAATGCTCCACTCTTGTCATATTCAGCTGCAGTTGGAATAATTTCTTCCCTGGTGAATTTCCTCGCGAGTTCTTGTAAAGCTAGCTGGTCCTCGTTCAAGTCTGTAAAAAAAATATTTTTTTAATTACAAAAATATTAATACCAATTAATATAAGGGAATATTTAGTACAACCACTTCAATACCAACATATTTCTACATTTTCAAGAAAACTTATTATTTATTTAGCAAACCAAAGCAGTTGTCTATTTCTTTAAATGTACTTATTTTATTATTATTAGCATGTATTTTTAATTCTGAAAATTCAAGAGTTTTAAGCTCAGTTTACTAAAATATCAAATCAATCTGGCGCAATGCAATAATCAAAATGAATTGTACATTAAATAAGCAGACAAATTACTGATAAAAACCTCATACGATTTTCATAATTTTCTTATATTTTGTTTACACATTCATATTTGCTAGCTCCCTTTGAGCACCCTTTTGGAACACATGTCACATGAATTCACATAAAGTCGGCATCCATGAAGTTCCCCAGATACTCACGGTTTGCCACGACCATGACCAATATAGCACATAAGTCAGGCATCATAATTGTTATTTTTATAATATCACTTCTCTAAATTATTCAATTTGGCAATGTACCATACAAGCAAAAAAGGTGTGCATTACTAAAAATTCTGGGAAACAAATATAAATTAAATAATTGAATTAACATAAACGGAAACATTATTTTACAATTAGCGCCTTCTGTGTACCAGTAGCGACTTTAATTGCTTAGTTCTAAAAATTACCACGACAACTCACCGTTTTACCCATGGCGCTCTTACGCATTCGCCGCCTTGAACTATTCATATTACTCTGTTCTATCTTTAAGTTAGCGAATTACTCACGTCACATAATTGGTTATTTGCTGAATTGAAAATTTCTTTCAGTTGATCTGTTTTGTATGGAGTCGTTACCTATGCTGTTTTTTAACAGAATAACATTAGAAAGGCTTACAACTGCATGCAAATCATTGAAGTGTCTACTTCCTCTTTTACTAATTGACGAATTTTACTACCTTTACTGTTTTAAAAGTGCTGATTTTATGGCAGTTCTTTGCGTTCGAGGCGCATGATTATTATTTTGTTTAGTAGTTACGTGAAGGATTTTTAAACAATAAAAGAATCACGTTCAGTCATAAAAAGTGTTCTTAAAAACATCCATACATTTTTTATATTAATTTTTATATGGGCAAGAAGGTATTATTTTACGTTAAAACTTAACTTTAAAAACACTATTAATAGTACTCTAAAATTACAAATATATACATGGTAGGGTCATATAAACGATGGATTTATTTTGTCTAAAGACGTTGGTTAAACGAAAGTTCATAATCCTATGCACAACATATTTTGTAATACATATATTATATACAATTGTATAATATCATTGGTAACAGCATAACCTAAATCAATACCTACTGCACACCGCTGATAACATGAAAGATTCAGAATTACTTTGAATTACAAAATAGCTATGTTTTCAAATTAACAAAGTTATTTTAATATGAAATTGATCATTTAAATAGTGAAATATTTGAATATGAAAAACATGCTCAATTTTAAACTAATAGGATTAACACAGTTCTTACTTACTAATCCTAAAAGATTCCCTGGAATCAATAGGTACATAAGGTAGAGTTTACTATTTCACAAGTACAACATTTGCATTTCTTACTAACCTTTCATTGGATAATGTCTCTATGTAGGGACGGTCAACGAAAATGTGGTCAATATTAAAATCAACATTATTTATTTAAATTTTTTACATCAGTGAAATAAATTATAATTCATTTCTAAATTACATTTCAAAATAGTTCGACGTCTATTTTTCTATTAGAATGTAATTATATTGTACATGACTTGTTATTTGTAATGTGTGGTATAAAAATTTGAAATCAATTAGAATAATCTACATTAATAAGTATGTATTTCAAATTTGTAGTAATATATTAATTATTTAATATAACTATGATAAGTAAAAACAGATTATGATTGTGAAGTAAATGGACTTTGCCTAGCTTTATCTAAAATATCAAAGTTTACTAGATTTACCAGGCAGATACTTATATTACCTGATTAACTATTTTAAAAGTGGCCTCCAATTCACAATGACTAAACAAATTTTCTCACTAAATAAAATCACTTATCTTTAAATAAACATGTCTAAAATCAACTCTACATAATATCAAATTTGAATATTGTAAATACATAATAAAATGACAATTCCCCTGAATATAAAAGAACTTAACTTTTGATGTAGTGATTTAGAATTGTAGAATCTTTTACTGGCAAAATAAAAATGTTCAGAATGATTCTACAAATTAATATAAAATCTAATATGATGGATACAGATGTCAATATTTGACTGAATCTTCTTGATATTTTATTGAATTGTGGATGACTATCATCACCCTATACAGTATGTTTTTATTATAAATCTAGATTTATTATAGATCTCATGAGTCATGGCCGCAACGGCCATTACCTTGCAAATGCAATAGGCGAAAATTCTAGGTAAAGATCAAATTAAATATAACAATAGTAGTGTTAATAAAATCTGACGTCATCCTTTCAAAAAACAAATACAAAATAATAAATAATTTCCTAAATGTTGTATGGCCTGACAACACTATCCTACATTATTAACTTTTATTTTTTCCTTTTTTTTTCATCTTAAAACTGTACAAAATCGCGGTCGATGGACACTTATGAAATAGTATATACAGTTTTTTTTTAGTTATACGTAGGTTTAGTTATGCAGAAGTTTCCACTAAAAATTTTGGCAGCTCTATAATGGCACAATGACATTTCGACTAAGAATTTTTTGGACACCTAACACGTTAAATATATTCTATGTGAAAACATTATCTTTATTTTCAAATATTATGCATGTTATTTATGTATATTGTATAGAACCAACTAAATTTAACTACGAGTCCCATTCTAAAATTTTTTCCTAAAAATTATTCAAGTAAATTTGTATTAAATAACAATTTGATTTAGGTACTAAATTTATTTTTTAAATAATTGTTTTTTTAAAAATAGATTCTGGTAAAGAAACAATAATGTATGTTTTTAGTTAGTTATGACATCCTGAAGAAAATGGTATTTTTCGAAAACGGTAGATGTATTTAAACTCAATTAAGTGGATAATAAAACAAAAATAATAAATAAAAATATGAATTTAACCACAAAGTTAATATTGCTAATTTTAAAAGTATTATAGAATTTTTAATGAAAAGACTTTTTTTTGATATTGGAGTAATTTGCATTGTACATTATTATTTATTCACAACCTATCAAACATGGAAGGAAGAATGCAAATGGCTATGATTTATTTTAAAGTGTTTTAAAAAATATAAATGCAACACAAAAATGCTGATGATGAACTACTAGGTTAAAGTTTTTATTCTCTCATTTTATATATTTTCACGTTTACTTGCCTTGTATGTTTCATTTTCTATTTAATTGTGTTTTGCCTCGTATTCAATGAGTTATATTGGTTTTGTGAAATATGATATATTTTTGAAACATTTAAAAATCTGTTTTAAAAAAATATATGTAGAGTACGACCTCTCTAAGTTTACGCTTAAAAAAATCTGTGCAGAAACGCATTTGCGGAAGGGGTGTGGCCTAATCCAGTGTATCACCAATAAGCTCTCATTTTAATTAGTTACCCCTTGTCCTACACTTGCTCTTGACGTTTCCGATCGCTTTTTTAGTGCAGGTACACTAAACCTAATCGAGAGTTATGGAATTTTTAATATTTGCATAATGTCTTCATCATCTTCTTTGGGACGTGGACGAGCACTACGAGGGCAAGCGCGTGAAATATTATTCAACGTATACAATGGGGTTAGTGATTTGAAAAAAGTTCAAAGACAAGTAATATTTTCGCAGTTAAATGTAAATGGCTATATTTTATTTATTGTGCCCATTGTGTTAAAATGTTAATAACTTAATTTCTAATGTTATTTTTATAATATTGTTGGGGTTAATTGTAAATGACATAATTTTCATAAATCTTTTTATTGTGATATTGTTGCGATTAAATGTAACAAATTTAATATTCATTGTTATTCACATTATATTTCATTATTTATAAATTCTTAACATCAAATTTTTATATTAATATATTTTTAAATTATGACCTATGTTAAATTTTGTAAGAAGCCAGTGTTAATAAAGAGCTAAAAAAATATTTGTGAATTGTTATTTTCTTATATGTTTATTGAATAAATTGATTATCAAATGAAACCGATCATCAATTAAATTCAAAAGATCGCTTATTAGAATTCAGCATGTGCACCCTTTTTCCGAAGTTTTACGAATGTCTTTGTACAGATGCGAGTGGCCGAAATCCCATGTGCAAACTTACATTGGCCGTACTCTAACAAACTGTCTTTTTTTAGCTGTATAAACTTACTTATTATGTGTCTAAATAAATAAAATTTAAAAAAACAAGTCATGTATTTACAAATTAATTAATCCATTTCCTTAGGATAATTAAATGATAAATCATGAGGACATAATTATGACTGTATTTTATTTCCCGAACCATATCTATCAAAAAAAAAACTATAAATTTTATCTTGTACACATTAAAAAAAATTTAAATCCTGCATTTCAAATATTGTGATCGCTGGGATGATGGAATAGGCCTAGAATTGAAGTTGCAAAGGAACTAGAATTAAGCAGGGTGATCAGTGACCGTTTAGACAAAGTGTTAAGAAACATTGTATTGGGAATATATTTAAAATCCAATAAATATAATAAGTCTATAAGAACATAAGTTATATTTATGAACTTTTATTTACGAAAAAAAAAAACTTATCATTGCACCGGATAATTCTTCTTGTGATTGTGTGAAGATGACGCATGCCGAACGCGGCCCAATTAATCTGTCGCTCCCGTCTCCGTAAATACCTGTATATGATTGTACCATAACAGTATTATTGTAATAAAGATTGTAATTGGAACCTGACGTGTTTTATTATTGGACTACCAAATACTACTTAATAATTCTATTGACAAATTTATGTCCAATGTACGAGACAGGATCATCATAAAAAATATCAATCTAATGTCAAATTTGTACCCAAAGTACGAGCCAAAACTTTAAATTTATTCAAGTTTAGACATTTTTTACAAGAAATTAAAAAAATTAAAATTTATTAATTTAATCAACAATATTATTTCCATCGTTAGTTATAACTGTTACATTAAAATAAATTTCCTGTGACTTTGATGCAAAAAATTTATCATGGGATGTTTATACCTGTGCTACGGTATCAAATTTTGTCTTTAAAAAAAATTTGTAATGAGCAAAAATCGGGAGGAGCAAGGTCTGGAGAATACGGCGGGTGCTTAATAACATCCCAATTCAATTCTTTGAGCTTGCCATCAAAGCCACATGTATTTGTGCGTTATCATGTTGAAATACTCCCCTTTTATGTTTGTCAAATAAGGTCTATCCTATTTAAGTGCAGCATTTAGTTTTGTTAGTTGATAATAATATTATTCAACGGTAATTGTTTCATTGTGGCCTAAAAGTTCGTAGTTGCGATCTCACCAAACACAAAATATTACTTTTTTTAATGTATTTCGACTTTGAAAGTGATTAATAGATCTTGTCCAGGCTCCGCTCAATGTCTTTTTATGTCATGTTACAAACTATAGGCCAACCAACATGAATTGGCGAAGAGTGATTTTTAGAACTAACATTCCCACCGCCCTCGTGCGGCTGTTCCCCTCACCCTTAGATTCAGTTGACGGTTGTTATTCGCGGTACAACATTGTGAGTTTTGAGAGGAGAATCATGCTGAACACATTTAGAACAGTACGTGGTGATGTTAGAACAATTCCCAATGAGATATAGAAATTTTGCAAGGCCGAAAAAACCAATAGAAGACCGATGTGCCCATTTGACAGGATGCTTCAGAGAGCAGCCGCCATTATAGGTTCATTTGGTTTAGTGATACCAGGGTGATTATTTTAATTATGAAGACTGTTATATGAGAATATAATAAAAAAAATTTCAACATACAATATACAAAATTATGTTTTTATCGTATTAAAATGTGGATATATTTATTGTTTTGTTTATTAGGTTTGTCTCAAAGAACTTTGTCAAGAATTTAAAAAGAAGATAATGAAGCTTAATGAACGTAATGAAGCTTCTACATCATCACAACTTTCTACAGCTGGGAAAAAATGAAAAAACAAAAAAATTACTCTTGATAGTATGGACCTGTGCAGGATTCGTCATATCATTCAAGAATTTTATGTTGTGAGAAAAAAAGTGCCTACAATAAAGAAATTACTTAAAGCATTAAAGGAAGAAATTAATTACCAAGGCCAGCGTGAATCCCTTTGAAAGACGATTCACAAACTTGGATTCAAATTTATAAAATGTCAATCAAAACAAATTTTTCTCATAGAAATGTATAATATTGCTGCTTGGAGAGCTAGGTATATTGAAGTTTTACGTAAAAATAGGCTAAAAATTTATAATAAACACCCAGTTATTTACCTAGATGAAACTTATATCCATCCATTTTATATTGTTAAGAAATGTTGACAGAATGAAGACTGATGACATGAATGTGATAAATTTTAGAAAATGAGTGGATGAAAAACTTGTTCTAAATTTACCTATACTGGAATTCATTTTTGTAATGGTAATATTTTTAGGGATTTCAAAATTATATTTTTTTCGTACGACCACCACTACAATTTACAATATTCGCTTCGCTGTTGTCCGTGCTGCGCCGTGCCAGTCGTGCGCTACCACAATCTTCGATTAATTTTCATTTTGTTTTCACTTTACTTGTTGAATTTTTCTGTTAAATCGTTCAACATTAAATATTATTTACATTGTTTTTATTACGTTAGCCTTTCACTACAGTCGTTATAATCATTACTACCTTTCGTAATTTCCTCATAAAATATTGCAACAAAGAAACACTATAGACTTGAATATGATTATTTAAAAAATAATCTTAAACATGTCCATTTGCATATTGATCTAGCAAAGGAGCTTAACATCTCGTATTCGACTTTACATAATCATAAAAAGAAAATAAGAAAAAAGACGCACTCAAGCACCCCGTGGTATGGTTCATTTAAAAAAAAAATTGTGAAGTACAATTTATTAACAGACATTTTTAAAAAATTACAAGGGCTCTCAACTGTTTGCCCGCTAGGTTAAAACTGAATACAAAGTGAGGAAACAGCTTCCTTTATACAATATAATGGTTTGGAAACAGATGTTATTTGTCAGCTTAGAGAATCTGCCCTATTTTTATAACTGTCGTAAGAAATGACAAAACTTTACATCAACCCAATATTTACATTTAACTATTAATTTTTTTAAAAGTCATAGCTTTGCCTCTACAGAATCTAATGTGGCAATCAAATAATTGAAAATTTGAATTGTTAAAGTTTTAGCATCACCCAAAGCATTATTGTTTTGCGAAACATTTAAAAACTAATTTGTTCATAGTTTAACAAAAGTATTAGAATTTCTCATCAATAGGTACATGATTAAAGATTTACAAATAATGTATTTAGCATGGATGGGTGGAAGATTCATGAGAAGATGGCGATAATTGGCAATCTTTGGGAGAGGCTTGTAATGAATCTGGCAATGGAGAGGTGCAGAAAGACTGATGAGCATATACGCATTACATTAATTAATTTCATAATAAATCTATGTGAAAAAAATGTCGATAATAATCTTAACTGGTTAATAACCAAGAATGTAATCATATATGTAACATTTTTGTTTTCGGTAGGTTTTCGAAATGTTTACACATATGAAATTAAGACAAATTATAGATATCTCATAGAGACGAAACTATTATATTATATGGGAAGTATGGGTATTACATGGCTTACGACCTGTCTTCAGTGATCACTTTACACGATGTAACATACACCATTCCACTCAATCAATCTCCATATCTATCAAATAATATAGTATAATAATAAGTAATTAAAAATATATTTACTGGACAAATAACAAGTAATTTTACTTTATGAAAATGACTATAGATGTAGCCTTCAATCTGTCATTAAATGAGCGAGCTGCTTTAATACTCTTTTTTTAAATATACACTAACAAATCTATGCATTTAAAATCATCCTACCTCTTACCACCTCTAATGTTATGTTCCACTTATTGATGTCATGTTACGACATTAATGTTATTGATGAGATAGGTAAAATTGGAAGTAAATTGCAAGAGACAGGGGCATTGAAATGCAAATAAATAAAATACCTACATTCAACACTTGACATAAATCGACAGAAGATTAATAAATGAAAAGATGCAAGATGTTGTTTGCCTAACATAACCATCATATTTTCAGACATAATATATATTTATTTAAAGCTTAAACATCATAAGAATGGTAGTGTTTCTCTATAAAAAAATATATTTGTTTAACCGGTTAAAACTAGATATGCTAATATGTTTCATATTGCAAATATATATGAAAACAGGTTTGTCAAATTAGGCGGTAAATTGGAAGCACTAACGATGATTTATTTAAATTGAATTTTGTAAGTAGAATAACGCTTGATACACACCAATCGTTGCCGACAAATATCTAAAATAAAAGATCAAAATCTTATATTTGCATGTAGTCTTAAGGAAATAGTTATTTACAAGTTAATCATTCCAGATAAATACATCATAAGCAGGGAAAGCTTATATTGAAAAAAAAAATAAACAATATATATAAAATCAATTTTATCGAAAAATATTGTTGTTGCTATCGGGATTCGAACCTGGATCTCTTCCAATATTTATCATATTACTCAAAGGTATTTATTTAAAATTCCGTAAAAATAAAGTAGATGACTTTCAAATAATGGAACAATAGACGTATCAATTTGAAAAGTGTAACATATAGGTTTGAAAATTTGTCATCAATGCACTGTGTGCTGTAGCATAATCCGTTAATGCATGTTTAAATTGATTTTATATGTATATCTTTATAATTAATACATTTAATTAGTATTTAAAATATCACAGTCCCATGTTCTGAATAATTACAACTTCACAATAAGAATGTGTTCTCCTTAATAATACATATTTAAATATATACAGATTTAAGCTAACTTTTCTCTTAAACTTTACTCTGACTTCTACCTTACTGTTCGCAGTTTACATATTTGCATAATATCTCGACTTAATCTCCGTGAAAAATAGAGACAATAAGAGGGAATATATATAGCTAAGCTTACTATAATTATGAAGCTCTAAACCGGGACATTATTATCTAAACTGGGACAATTATCGCTCCGCATTTGGTTCTCGCAGCACCAAATTTTGGTTCAAAGAATTTTGAGATCAATTTGGCCATACAGTTAGAAGTTTTGAAGCTCATATTATATATTGCCGTTTCATCGTTCGTCAAATCATCGTTTTAAAAAAATGTTTTATTTAATGAAGAGCTTACGACAGCCGTTATACAATCTTTAATGTCCGCTCGCCCACCGTGTGCAATAGAGAATTCTGATAAAACATTGCTGGCACTTCATTTTGCTGTCCTCACCACAAAGCTTTTTTATAAATGAATAGTCTTTTTGCAGTAAAATTTCAGTAAATTTGCAATTTCTTTTCGGAATTTAAAACACAATTTTAAAAAGGTTATGTTAAAACCGGAACCAAATTAGGTAGATAAATTATGCGATGCTGCGTCGCCTTACTAAAACGTAATTACACTACAAATGATCAGCGTAAACTGTCACCCGCGAAAACACAGAGCCGTGCGGTACGGAGATGTGTGTATCGCACCCACAACGGCCAGAACACTAGGACCAACGTGTGAAACCGGGACATATGGTAGGCCTACATATATATATATGTTAAATTTTGACAAAAAATCATGTCATCATAGTAAATAAAACTTGTACTCTTTGATAAGCCCTGAGGATAGTTTATAAAAGTTTAAAAAAATTAATATTTAAAATGAGAAAAACCAGATGGATGCGATAATCATTATAAGTAGTGAGAAGAAAAATTATACAACTTAACAAAAATATTATTGAATGTTTTAGTTACCAAACCACATTCCTGAAGGCTGAGCATTTTGGGAAGCACTTTGCAGCTTTGAAGATGTCGTCAATGTTCTAATCGTCGGGCGACTGATGAGTTTGGAGAACTAAAAATAATTAAAATGTTTTTAAGATGAATGTGAATGAAATCGAAAATAAATATTAAGTGATGTGATCATAGATTTATAACATGTCATGATATAAAATCATTTATGATATTCGACTTACCCTAGTCATTGAAGCCATCTTTCGACCTGAAGTGTTAAGCAGTGTTAAGACCTTTTGAATGAATTGGCAAATGACAAGAACTCAAAGTACAACTCGGCACTCGGCACGATAACTGTTCGCAAAATAGAAAAGTTATCGCGGGTGCGTTCACGTCGAAAGTTGATCATTGATATAGAAAATAAGTTGAGTGACGGCTATGACAGACTGACACTAAATATATCTTTATTCTATGGGCTAACTGGCAGTGACAGGTGAAAATCACAGATAAAAACATTAACAACCAGGCGTTTTAGATTGTAAATATCATATGACAAAAACAAGTAATAAAATACATGATTGAAATGTATTTTAGTCAATACTTTTAATGTAGTGAACATTTATTTATTGATTAGGTTTCGTTAAAATTCTATGTAGAATTTTGTGAACTATTCTTCCACAATATACAGATTAATCGTAAATACGTTCTTTTTCTTGAATATTTTAAATTATAGCTTTAATATATGCCATAAATTTACGCCTGTCATT
The DNA here is from genome assembly GCA_022840565.1 of Eubasilissa regina. Taxonomy (NCBI): domain Eukaryota; kingdom Metazoa; phylum Arthropoda; class Insecta; order Trichoptera; family Phryganeidae; genus Eubasilissa; species Eubasilissa regina. Next base: position 20,394,834 of record JAINEB010000033.1, read on the forward strand.
ATTATTTTGTATTAATCAATATATGTATTCTGTAGTATGTAAAAGATTTTTTTTTTTAATATATCTTTTGAATTTCGTACATATCATCAATAATTTCTTCTCAACCGTTATCATTCAAAATTGAAATACAATTTCTCAAATAATAAAACAACAAAACATTTTTCATCTTCTCGATCGGCAAATAGATGACGAATGTGCGTTCAATAAGCTCTTACTTACCCTGGGATATCCGGTATTTAGTCATGAACGCGCCCTGTAATCATATGTATGTGTTTAGTGTTGGGAAATTGACATAATCAAATATTTTTGTGTCGATTAAATACGTATGTAAACAAGTACCTATCTAAAGTGATACCATTAGTCAGTAAAGTGAGTCTGCAAAGAGATTACGAGTTTTTGTTTATTTCGATCACCCAGCAATACTTAGTATAATAAATTTAGTTAAAATTGACACAAATTATAAAGTTTGAAAAAGAATTGTTACTCTACGAAATTGGTACGTTATATGAGTGAGTTAAATAAATGATTAAAAATTTTATGTTTAACATATTATCGGCGTATTTTCTGGTCGGCGCACTGGTGCATTATTTAAAATTTATACTTTGTAATGTTAAACAAATAAAAAATGCGTACACGGAATAAATGATACATCAATATTATTACTATTTTCAAACTAAGCTAAACGTCTGTGTTACGAACATAGAACTAACTTGCTGGTATCCTAGAACGACCACTACGCCACTTGATCACTGCGCCAGCGTCTTAACCAATAGACCAACAACTTACTGAATAGAGTGGGCCAAAAGTCACGAAGAGGTTATAATGTTCAATGAGTTTTTTGTTTTATATTTTAAATTTAAAATATTTTAGTGTTACATAAATTAAATATAGGAAATAAAGTTTTACTATGTATGAAAAATTATGCTTTGCAAATGGCGTCATTTTTCTGGCTCACACAAACGTGCCCTCTCTAAAGCGTTTTCCATAACACTTCTTTGTTTCAGGTTCTAGTGTCCTGATTTCTGTACAAATGTTGTCCTTCAGTTGCTGAAGTGTTTGAGGCTTGTTAGCATAAACTTTTTCCTTGGGTAGTCCGAAAGAAAGTAATCAGGAGCCGTCAAGTCTGGGGACCGCGGCGGACAAATTATGTCGCTACAACGAGAAATTATTATTTGATCGAAAATTTGATTTAGAAGTTGTCTTTAACTGTTACATTACACTAACTGAATTTTGCAAGAATAAAGCTTTAAGAATTTCAGGATACGTCGGAGCGACGTCCGGGAGACTCCGACCAGTTCATCGCCTTCGCGTTGATGTGGTCGGGTCTTCTTCCAACACTTTTCCTTGCACACTCCGCTGTGGCTTCGTTCCTGACGGAGGTCTGCCAATACGTGGAAGGTGACCAACTGAACAGTATATCTCTTATCTATGAACTGAACCCTGGGTCTCAAAACGACTAATAAAACACCTAGTCATTGATTCGCTTGGAGAATTTCGCACATCGAAATGACGACGATATGCACGTTGAGTTAAAATTATGAATTGCTGATCGAGTACCTTTCCATGGTCAATCTCCAAGACATTCTTTAAAAAATCTGTAACAAATTTAATAAATACATATTAAATATTGTAACCCCTTCGTGATTTTTGGCCCACCTATAGTAGGTTTCTTTCAGTTAAAACACATTTCAATGTAACACGACCTTATTACTTATGTCATTCATGACATTTTACTTTAGAGATAACAAATATCGTATTATATTCTATTGATTCCATAGATTAAAGAAAATGTGCATGGGTATAGATCTATGGTATAGATTACGCAAAATGCCGGTTTATCACTGAAAGTAGTTGGTATTTGCGAATGGAACTTTCCGAACATAATGTTCTCCATTAATTCAACTGGGTGGACAGTGATGTAACTATGCCAATGCAGTACGTTAGATAGGGGACCAAAAAGTTCGCGCCATCCATTTGGCATTGATATTTTTGCTAGTATCGATATATTTCTCAACATTAATAGTAATCCACAGCAAGAAACGGAATTTAAAAAATCTTTCTCAGGTGTATTGCGAAAACATGTGGAAAAATTATTGATGTATACAGTAACAATATCCCGCTAAAATGTCGACCAGATCTACTTGTTGCGTACAGAAGTGCGGTTCCAACAATTCACAATAAAAGTAGTCGCCTAGTTTTTTATTTGAGAAAAACAAAAAGCAAACCACCAGAACAATTTTCTACGTTATCCTTTAATATAAATAATAATTTGATTTAGTTATAACGCGATGGGTTTTCAAACAGTAAAAGAATCGTGTTCAACATAAAAAGCGTCCATAATTTTATAAATATTTTTGGGGGTTAGGTCGATGGTTAAATGAAGGAGTGGTGATTGGCGTGTTGATGTTTATTGTGACTATATGATAAAATAAGGAAGACAGATATTACGGATAGAACGAAGAAATGTAGAAGGTGCGCGTGTATTATAAAATAAAGCGAGTCGGCGGTCTCGCTTGGCGCGCGTGGGCCGGCAAGACCCCCGTTGCGAAGCAATGAAATAGGAGAGACAGATGGTCGCTGAAGGATCAAGCCAGATCTGCAGCGGCAGCCGGCAGCACTATTTCGCTATGCCTGCTGAGATGGCGGTGAATTTGAAATCTGATCCCTACACAAATAAATAAATGATAAAGTTGTATAGATGACGGATTCATTTTGCTTACGACGTTAGTTAAATGAAAGTTTATAATATATGTATAGCATAAAGTACACATTTGGGGGTTAGGACGGTGGTTAAATGAAATATTTATATATATATATATATATATATTTTTTTTGTTAAACCAATGAGGGTGGGTGAACCCGCCCCTTACCCAGGACCGTTTATAAGCAAAAGCTCTTGTATGGTCCTACTCATTCGCAGCCAGGTTGGAATTTTTTTTAAATGCTAATAGGCAAGTGTGCAATTTTTTCTCGCATATAGTGACAAGACGGAGCCGCATAGCCGCCATCACAAAAACCCTAATTGACTCCGATCTTTTATTTATTTATTAATAGTTTAGAAACATTTTAATAAATAGACGTAGTAGATGAAAAAACAAATAAATTAAAATGTCGCTTTGGTCGGGGAGACGAGGGAGGAAAAATTAAAATAGGCTAGACGTAGCGTTAAATGAAATCTGCCAGCCCGAGCGCTGCGCCGCCCGAACGGCCAGCAGTTGTTGCTTTTCGCTGCCAGGCGACGAGGGTCTCGAGGTAGTGAGGCGAGGCCTATAAGCCCGTTGTATAAATAATGCGCCGGCTGCCGTGGAAGCTCATTCTCGCCGCCGCTTTCTAGTAGTCGCTTGAGTATTATTTTGTTACTTTGTTTTGACTTGCTGCTACACTGGACTATGATTGGTTGGACCCTGCGCATCGTTGCACATACATCATTATCCCGAGCCACAACAGCGAACCGGCGAACCAACCCCTGAAATACTGTTTCCTGTACGGAACATATAATATGAATCTAACTAAAGGAAAAAATTGTCTAGATCCGGAACCGAACCGGGTACCCGTATCTTTCATGAAAAATACTCGAGGACCGGGGATTTGAATGCCCTTGGCCAGTGGTAGCGAACATTTTACATGCGCGTGCTAAAAATCCCCAAATAATATATAAAAAAAGTGAAAACATTTCGTAAAATGTGATATAATTACATCAAAATTAGTTTAACTGTATCAATAATAGCTTAAATAGTTAGCTTACTTACCTGTATTACGTTTTATTTCGACAATTTCTGATCACCATATTTGATTATTAATTTTCCCATTGTTTATATTAGTTTTTTCAAATAGTTGCCCAGAATGATAAAAATCACTGCAGAAGACCGTATTCTGATCAAAAATTTGCGAATTGATAAACGTCGGGGTGCTAAGAAAATGACCAAAGAGTTTCAAAACAATGCCTGGAATATAGCTAGACATTATAGCAGAACGGAGCTTCATCTCACACAGCCAGAAATTCAATCGACTTTCTTCGCCGTGAGAATGTTAATTTCATCGAGCCAAGCATGCGATCACCGAACAGCCCAGATTTAAGCCCAGTAGATTATGCAATATGGGGCGTTTGGGTGATTTTGAATTAGTTTAATATTGAGCAAAAAAATTTACAATAAATTATATTTTCAAATAACTCATATGTTTTCATTTTTTTTGGGCCACCCTGTATATCAATTGTCTGACGTACCGAGTAGATTAAAAAAAAATATTTAAATAACTGCAATTATGCTGTAATTAGTTTTTTTTTACTTAAAAACGTAATGCGGAGACCGTGTCGTCAGCGAGATGAAAGCTGCAAAAAATAAATATTTTAAAAGTTTAAAAAATACATTTTAAGTTATTAGTATTAATGAGACTTTTATTGCTGTACATTCGATGCCAAATACTTCATATCCGGTTTATTTGCCGAAACTTTTTGTAAAATGCATGCCCAACTGGATTCATCTGTCAATCTACTTCTTGTAATACATTTTATAAAATTAATTTCGGAAAATAATGACTCAAAAGCATATGTTAAAGAGAAAATTGATAATATTGGCGTCGCTAGTTTTTTAAACAGCTAAAGATTTCTGGAATGATTTTCCAAGTTCTTATTATTTCTTCTTCTGTCAAATCAATCATTTCCAATTCATTTCTCACATCGACAAATTTTTGTTTTCAGGTCGAACTTGATTGGAGTTCAATTAATTGCATTTCTGCATAAGTTATCTGTTTATTGTTACGTGCCAGCTAAATTGATGAACATGCCATCTCTGGCACGCGTGCCCAAGACTCGCTACCCCTGCCCCAGGCTGTGCATACGCAGATAGTATATAATCGACAAAGCGATCGCAGCGTTGTACATCCCTACCTATATTATGATTTATGAGTATAGTTGTCCGATAGTTTGGACCAAAGTCAACTGGAGTCAACCCAAGTCAACCCGAGTATAGTCCAGTATAGTTTACATAATACTCTTATAAGACCAGTATTGATATATGAAGTAGAAACCTAGACTCCGTAGATGAATTCTCCTATGAAATTGCTGCAGTTCGATCGCAAAATTCTGGAAGAATCTTTAGTCTAATTTGCGATGTTAATATTTGGCATCGTCGCTACAACTTCGAAGCTTATGAGCCTGACGTCGTCAAGTATTTCTCCAAGGACTTCGATGGGCTGGGCGTATGATTCAGATAGAAGAGTTCTCTCCGTGTTCCAACCTGACATTCCATAAACTAGAGGGAAGATCATGACTCGAAGCATGGCTTTGGCGAAGCATGGCTCCGAGCAGAGGGGAGTGGAGAGATCTTGAGGCAGTCAGAGCCTATCCCAGGGCGTAGAGCCACGATTAATTGGTTTAAAAAATAATTAAAATTTTCAACACTCAAAAAAAATCACATTAGATTGACAAATATATGTAACGAAACAATGTCCAATAAGTCATACTTGTTACCATGGTGATTACATATTTTATTTAGTATTTCGCGATCGAAAGTTAAAATGTTATGTTTTGATGGGTAGGTACGTTAATAATTTATTTGTGAATATTTATAGGCAGGGCTTTTTTTTTAAAAAAAGGTGCCAGAACTAATTGCTTTTGAAACATTAAAAATACAGTAAAAAAAGGTACCGGAATGCCGTTCCACCGCGTTATATGACAAAAAACCCTTGCTTATAGGTATGGTACCTACCTAAAAATATGAATTAGAAAATAATACATACCTAGTTACTAAATGAATATATTGTAATTTATATAATTATTTCTGAAGCAGTTCAGCAATTTTCGTGTTTTGTCCTTTAACTTAACCCACTGGATAACGAAATTCTAATAATGGCCACATAGAACAATTTTAACGAACTTAATGTTTGTGTTTTTCACTCTGTTTAATGATCAAGTCTTTCTAAATCGATTGAACTTTTGTCATTCCTACTATTGTTCCTTTTTGTACTGAGCTATCTCATTTTTGCACTTACGTAAGTCAGTACAGTACTCGTTACGTCCTCAGATCTTGCGCGCGTTGTCTGAAATTATTTATTTCTGCAATCGGAAAATAATCAAATTAAATCATCGGCAATATGTACAGTTATCGGTGTAAATATTGTAGATTTAAGACAATTACTAGTATGGCGAGAAGTTAAGTCAAAATTCAGATACGTAAAATCACGGACATTGTTAGTTTATAACAAAGTAGTTGTATTTTTTCCATATCCCTACATTTTATGTACTGAATTATGTACTCTGACTCTGCCGAGTTAATATTAGCTGAGGATCTAAAAATATTTTAACTAGTACGTAGGCGATTATTCCTAAAGGCTCGGTTTTTCATCGAGCGACCAGAATTCTTAAACTACTATCAAATGTGATTTAAACGTATTAATTTTTTTCACATTTAGTTATATTCGATCAAATATTTGAAAAATTTACACCTACGTCATCAAAGCTAATCGATGGCTTATAACATAAAAAACGCGTAATTAAATTAAGTAAGTATGCAGATTTATTCAGAATTTCTAAACGGTTCTATTTATAACAAAATTAATATTTTCCCAGAAACTACAGAAAGTGAAATAATCTAAAACGTATTAGATGAGTTCGAAGTTATCAATTAATCCAACAACGCATCACCCGATACACAGTTGTGTTATATATACATACCTATCTTTTAAAATATTTATCTATTTTAGTTAAAAGCTATTTATCAATCTGAATTTTGAAAAATAACTTGTTTTTCTCTCCTGAAAACTTGATTATTTGTATTAATAAGCTATCAAAATGTACAATGGTATATGTATTTTATTTATATGTCATAAATGGTTAAAAATATATATTGCTGTAAATAAATATATATTGAGGTTTCTGCTAAGATTTCATTTTAATTTCCGAGTCATAAGATTAACATATATTTTTAATAAATGTCCTTCAAAAATAAACTATTTTTCTGTTTATATAAACACTATTTTATTAACGATTTTTACAACAAAACCAAAGAAAAGACTTGTAATTGGTAATGTACGCATTTCTCGAAGTTGATTGAACTAATTTTTTAAATGTTTAATAAATTAACTATGTTTGATCTCCGTATGAAAAACCAGGCTTTAAGTCTGTCAGAGCAAGCAGATGGATTTCATATACTGAAGGCGTTCAAACATTCACAGTTGTAAAGAATCTTATTATTGAGTTGGTGATTTGATTTGGTTACGCGGGAATGTTTATCAACTGAAAGACGAATACAGATAAAATATGAAGTTCGGAGACACTTCGTCGGACGCCTGTGTTTTAAGTAGCAATAGTGATCTATCATCATCCGAGGATGAAGAGGATTCCGCCTGCACATCTAGAACAAGGCGTGGTCTTCCGCATGGAACATTCGCCCACGCTCTCAAGTATTGCCATTTATTTAGCATGCTCCGTGAATTAAATTTACCCGTTTCCTCTAAATGTCCCTCTATTATACGAAAAAATAATGATATTTTTTCCATAAACTAACTTTCTTCATTTATGTAACATGGTTTTTCTGGAAGAATTCCTCATCACTAGTGTAAATTTGATCAATGGAATCCAAACATTTGGATTGTTGATAAACAAAATGTTTGAAAAATAATGTAAATCTAACCGGATAATCAACAAATTCCGTTGAAATTTTAAATATTATGCTCGGGTACTTCGATATGAAAATCGTAGGTATAGGAGAAACCACATTATTTATACCAGCGAAATGAATCTATTTCGGAAGTCGTATATGGAAGAACGTAAACGAACCCAAAATAAAGTGACAAATAACACAATTTATATTTCAAATTTTGGTGTACATATTATAAATACTATTAGTAATCAATATAAAATAAAAAATATATGTTTATTTTTACCGTACCATGCTTTATTGAGAAAAATAACAAAAAGCTAAACAAAAATAAATTTGAAACAATTAAAAATTACTCTAGATAGAATAACAAAATAAACATCGCGACCGTTTTGAATCTTGAAATTATTATATATTATATTGTGAATTATCAATTATTTAAAACATTACGTAAAATGTAAATAATTTTTAGTGTATATGCGTGTATTCAATTTGTTTCGGCGAATGTCATTACTAGGGCATCATTTATAATTCATCATTATAATTGGCTTTAATTTTTCAGTTTTTCTTTTACATTTAGTTATTTTGTATTTCCTCACAATATTAATGTTTATAGAGGTGAGTTATGTTTTATATTAAAATTTGTTTACGTTATTAAAATTTAATTCCTTTTAATATTAATGTGATTTCCAGATCAAGTCGACTTCAGAGCAGTTTCGTAAATTCTTCCTATTTTTGGATGAGTGAGAATCCAAAGTATGGAAATACAATGCTATTGTTTTGTCGAACTGGTTACCATTTAAAAGTGACGCCTGGCGGAAAAGTGTCTGGAACCGAGGACGAGAATGATCAATTCGGTAAACTCGCTTTTATAAAAAAAATGCTTGAAATATATGTAACAACCACGTCAATTGTGGAACGTATCTCCACATATAAACTAGGCACCGAAAAATCAAATCAAAGTTACATTTTTGAAAAGGTAAAGAATGTATATAGAAATATTGGACTCCAATCATAGATAAGAACTCCAATGCAAAATTAAGGGGCCCTCGAGTATGTATTGCATATAATATAATATTGAGTAGGTACTACACGATTTTATCCATTATCAAATAGTATTGTGGAGCCCTGTTAATGTTTATGAAAAAACGTGTTTTCTCGCTTTACTTTACGGCTATGGTCTTGTCCTCAACCCGCTGTAACAAAGGAGGTAGTAGACCACAAACACAAGAAAAAAATATTTTTATTTAATGTTTCCATTTCTTGCCGTGGTGAATAAAAAAAATATTAGTCCAAAAAATAATCGATACCAAATAGATCTTTTGGACTCATTTGGATAGTTACGCCACTGCGGTCCACGGTGGACGGGAAGAAAATTAATATACAAAGTATATAAAAGTATATATAATTTAATATATTTATAATTAATACATTAAATTAGTATTTAAAACATCACAGACCGTCTGTTTTGAATAATTACAACTTCACAATAAGAATGTGTTCTCCTTAATAAAAGTATATCGCATAAACTTTTTAAAATTTGTCGTGATCGATGTCTGTCATTAGTGCTTCATTTAAAATACAGTGGTACTTCGGTATACGTCTACTTTGTTATAAGTTCAACTTTGTATACGTCCTGTTTGGATGCGAAAATTTTTGTTTGATATATGACCTTTGTTTGACGTCTACCTGCGTGCGTTAAATGGTGCGCGCTTACGTCCTCGGTCTCGTTCGGCTGAATTCGGTTTTTGGAGAGGACATATCTCTACCATGACTGTCTATGAGCGTCAGTACGACTGTTTGTACCTACCATTCGGTGAACGACCCACACTATAACTATCTGTGAATTACATGAGTTCTAAGAAAGTTAATGAAAAGCCAACAAAGCCCAAACAAGCCGTAATAGCCTTGTCTGGAATGAAGGCAGAAGCTAATTTGTTTGGACAGATTGTTAGTACTTAAACGTTAAACCTGATTATCTTCAACCTATCAAATTTTCATTTATTTAAAATTGGTTTTGTATATATATATATATATTTGGGGGTTAGGACGGTGGTTAAATGAAATAGATGTTTTAAATACTAAATTAATGTATTAATTATAAATATATACATATAAAATCAATTTTGTCGAAAAATACTGTTTTAGCGTCACCGGGATACGAACCTGGATCTTCATTTCCAATCCGGGGAAGTGCACTACCTTTGTGCTATAACGCCAGTATTTTTCTTGACAAATTTTCGAAACTATATGTTACATTTTTCAAATGAATACACCTGTCGTTCCATTATTTGAAAGCCATCTACATTATTATTTACGCTAAAACAATATTTTTCGACAAAATTGATTTTATATGTATATATTTATAATTAATACATTAATTTAGTATTTAAAATATCACAGACCTATGTTCTGAATAATTACAACTTCACAATAAGAATGTGTTTTCCTTAATAAAATAGATGTTTGTTTGCGCGTTGCGGTTTATTGTGACAGTATGAAAAAAAAACTGATTATTTATTTTTTATTAAAAACCTAACAATGTCTTTTGTTGTTTTTAAATAGTTCTTTAAATAGTTAGTTAAATAGTTTTAAAAAATTCTTGTGATACATTGCTAATACTAGTCAAATATGGTTTGAGGCCTTCAATATGCCTCATGGCATCGTCCTTTGTAAGAACTGGGTTTATGGGATGAGCAGATACGTATTTGTAGGAAGGTTCTTCTTCTGTCAAGTTTTCGTTTTTGGGACTATTCATTAATCCTATTTGAGTCAATGTCTAAGTAAATCTGCAAGGGTTATTCATAAATTCTTTCCCAGCCATCAACATTGTCTTTACTATCTTCTACGCAATTTTTTTTCCGATTCCAGCTTGTAAAAAACAATAAAACAACGAAACGTACAAATTATGTAGGTATTAGAATGAAAAATGCGTATACACGACAAGCAAACGACCAACACACTCTTGCCTCTACGACGAAGAGCGAACAAATTTCAGTAAATTTTAGACAGAAATTGCGGGAAAGACAAACGTAAAGTAGGGTTTGTAATGTATTAAAACGACACGGGACTGCAGAAATAACACGCAAATGGAGGGAAAACGTGAATTCCGGGCATGTAAAATCGAGGTTCCACTGTATTAGGAATAAATTGCCATTTTAGATTATAAATTATATTTCAGCTTTGTTCTGGCTAGTTTACTAGATTCTTGCTTGTGTTTTTTCGTGCTGTTAAATTAACAGGATAAGGCGGTGATTGATGGTACGTGTACACAGATGAGATTTGTCTAGGGGACTCGTCTCGAAAGCGCGTAAGAACAGTACTGAGTTGAGCGCGAAATGAACTCGAAGTTGAGATTGAAGTTTGGTGTAAAAATGAATGCTAATTGAAGATATTGCTTAAGATTATTCGATTTAACACATGTCTAAATTATAATATCACGGCGTAACTAAAAAAATTGGACAACAAAGCGAAATGGAAGGGTATTTTAAGGTAAGGGCAAAAAAATTTGCATCTTTTCGTCTAGTTCCTAACCCGACATACCATATTAGCTATTGTATACATTGACGTTTTCACACGGTTTTGCAATAAATATGAAAAAATATTATTTTACTTCCATTTCTTGTTAAGGTGAATTTAAAAAATCATCAGTTCTAATAGTGTTGAGAAAAGTATCGAAAAGTATATATGTAGGGCGCGGACTTCTTGGGCCTCCATTTGACATCGGTCTCGGCGATGATACGTTGGCTACATTGGCGTGGTGAGCTAAACGTTATTGTGATTGTGATTGTGCGTTTGGTATTTATTTTATAACGATGATTGGTGACTGATATTTTACTGTTAGATGTTTATTTTCCAGTATATCAGTGATTGCTCGCCGAATTACGAATAATCAGTTACTTATCATTGTTACAATCGAACACAAATTTCACAATCACAGTCGCGATAACGGTTATCTCATCACTAGTGGTTACGTCCCGTAGCGTAGCTACGCCGATGCGATGCGGTCCCCAAAAGTATATTACTTTCGGTTTAGGTACTCTAGCGAATAAAAATATTTTTCCAGAGCTATATGAATATATATTTTTTTTAAACCATCACATCCAGAAATGGAAATAAAATTTTAAAAATCTTTGTGATGGGTATTATAAAAATACGTAAAAAAATTATCGATGCATGCGGTAAGTTCCCATGTATCGGTTAGAGACCCGACCATCTGCGAAAAGCGAAAAATGAAGTAAGGACTTTTTTCAATTGCGAGTATATGCAAATGCCTAAAACACAGTTTATTTTTTATTAAAATGTGATTACTACAGGAAACAAGAGACTAATTTCGATCTTATTATTTAATGAATAAAACCGCATATAGAGTACAACAGACCTGGTCCACAATACATTATGGATACCTGACTAAATTAAATGTTCAAGGGATATGTGCCTAATCTCAACCATGCCAGAGATATAAGCATTTTAATAAAATCGTAATAATACGATTATTTTGGTCAATTGAAAATGTTTATTGATTCCAAATTATATATTGAATACAAAAAATTAAAGGTCAACGAATTTCGAGCGTAATCAAATATTTATTTTGAAGTACGTAGATTTCATACTTAAGACGATTTTCTAAAAATTTCAAGCAATAATATTTTCCGTAAGATTGCAGAATTTGCACATATTACTTGAACATTTTCGACTCGTAATTTCCCATAAAATAAATATCAGATAAATCAGAAATTTTAAATAATGTATCCACATTAATTGCTGTTAAAAATTATTATGAAAATAAAATAACTATTAAAGAAAAACATTAGACACAGACAATAAAACATGGAAGAGGATATGTATTTTTAAAAATATCTAACACAAAATATTAATTAGCATAAGACTTATGAGAGAATTAGCAGGTAGTTATGAAAACGAACATGTATGACATATTAAATACTAAATTAATGTATTAATTATAAATATATACATATAAAATCAATTTTATCGAAAAATATTGTTTTTACGTCACCGGGATTCGAACCTGGAACTCTATTTCCAATCCGGGGAAGTGCACTACCATTGTGCTATAACGCCAGTATTTTTCTTGACAAATTTTCGAACCTATATGTTACATTTTTCAAATGAATACACCTGTCGTTCCATTATTTGAAAGCCATCTACATTATTTTTACAGAATCTCAAATACCTTTGAGTAAACCGACTGCAGACGCCAGAATTATCAATTCATTTTTATTATTATTTATTTTTATTTTCATGACATAGTTCCCTGTTGCTATTCTACCCATAAGCATGTTCTGTGATGATAAATCCATAAATCCACTGTGTTTCATTAAATTTTTAACCATTTTTTAAATAACATTCTTAATACAGTTTTATTGTCCGAGTCATTTTAAAGTCGTTATTTATTTGAAAGATAAATAAAATCATGGAATATTTTCACAGCTATCATGGAAATAAGTTCAGCTGGAATGGTTGGACACGTAATGATAAGAGGAAAAGAGAGTAAGTTATATATTGCTGTAAATAGCAAAGGACGTCTTTATGGAGAGGTATGTGTAAAATGTACTTGTGTATATTATGATAATATTAAGGAAAAGAAATAAGATAATTTTAAATATATGCAGATAGATGCATTCCTGGGAACCTTGCACAATTCAAAACGAGTTTTCTCTTATGAAAAATAATAAAAGTGCAGCGACAGATACAGGGGAGTGTCAAGTTAAAGCTAATGTATTTTTGCATTTCAACATTTGTATCAATTAAACTTATTAATTAAAAGAATAGGAGATGCATTGGAGATGTACTAGGAATGGATGAAGGCTGGCTTCATTGCTTTTTTTCAGAATTATGTATAACATTTCACACAGCTTTCTTTCCTAATTTCCTTCTTCTCCTTCTTTCCTCCTCCTAATTTCTTTCCTAATTTAACAGTAAGACACTTAATTAAAGTTGTTTTAAGCATAGTAAGACGCTTATTAATTAAAGTAAACTGAAGTTATTCAGATTTCTTCATATCATACTATTTACACACTTCATTGTATCCAAATTTATCTTTGAGAGCATTGTGCATCTCGTTATCATCACTAGTACAACAAGTTATTGAATTCATTTGCGGAATTTCTGATGCTCGCAAAATATGAGACAAACTTAGATTTTTTTTGAGTTATTTCTAATTTTGAAATGTTTAAATTTGATATAAAATGCCACTACACTGTAGGTATGTAATCCTATAAAATGCATATAAAGGACAGTTTTTCTAGGATATTCTTCTGCAGATTGATTTGTCATGCTGACATTTCAGTGACTATCATGAGGGCATGATGATAAACCACAGATGGAAAAATATTGTCACTAGTATTCTGGCATTAACGTTGACAACTTTCAATGACAAATCTTGGTGCATCAATTAGCATTAATCATATTGACATGCCAAGTACCCTAAGGTGCCAGATACCACAATTACTAGATACCTTGCTCAGCTTTAAACTGCCATCCATTTGATTGAATGTTTTTTTAGTAAAATCAATTCAAAATTTATAGTTATTTATAATCACAATTTTTGGAAAAAATAGGAACGATTGTGTATGGATTACGTATCTACAGACTATCAGATTTTTTAGTCCATTTTTTTGATCACTGCTATTTGATTTTTATATGAGTGATTTGAGTGATGAACGTGAATGAGGAATTTATTCCCATTGACACATGACAATTGAGATTATAAACTCCATCTAAATTCAGGGTCTCAGTGCTGTTTTTGCAGTGTGGACACGCATCAACACAATATTGCTATTTGATACAACAATAATCCATATGAAAACTGGTGACATGGTATTATCAAATTGTGGGTTATAATATATATTTTTCTTTACATTAGTTTTGACGATAGCCATTGAAATTTGTCTTGAAATGACCACCTCAACAAAAACTAACTCATGGCAGAATACTTAAAAAAACTATTTAAAGATCATAAAAAATTAAGGTTCTGTTTATATTGCCGTGTACTAAGTAAATCTTCTTTTACTTCCACGGCACTACACCCCAGGGTGGGATTTGACCTCCTTCACAGATTCCTATTCCTGGCCATTCTTCTACAGTTCCTGGACTCTCTCATCCTGCTCCGGTTTTTTCCATACATATGTTAAGTAAATGCTCAATTTAATTAAAATACTATTTATTTTATCTATTTAGGAGCAATGTTTTTGTCCATGTGGCCCTCTTCATTTTCCTCTGTTCTTAATCGCAGCTCATAATTCTTGGCAAGCCATTGATATTACTTGGTTAATATATTTATGTCTCGGTATTCCTTTGTCATCTCCTTTCTTTAATTCTTCGTTTGATTTTGCTAATCTTAAAAATATTTGTTTTTTCAACCATTTCATCAAAAGAAATGGAATGAGCTCTTTCAAAATTATTATTAGGTTTATATATATATTAATATAACATTATCAAATATATTGACAATGGTAAATCAATAACTTTATTGTACTATTATCAACTTTATTATTAATGATTGTTGACTCACTTTACCATCTTTAGTAAGAGATTTCAAATCACCAATGTAAATGAAAAATATGTAAAAAAAAAATATATATTTTAAAACTTATTTACTGATCAAAATTTCAATATTGGTTTAGTTTAACACTCTTTCCAAATAATAAATAAATCCTCATTGTAATAAATCAATTACTAAAAAAATATTTTTGAGTTATGTATTTTATATTTTTAAGATTGACAACACCCAGCAGCAAACAATATGGTTAGAGGAGCTTATTGGATCATACAATACGTATATGTCAAGAAGTTATGCTCATCTGGGATGGTACCTGGCTATCAAGAAGTCTGGTAAACCGAAGAATGGTCAAAAGACCGGTTGGGGTCAAAAGGCGACACAATTTCTACCTAGACGTCTTCAAATGTAGCGTGACACAAATTAAAGTGGGCAGTCTAATCATAATGAATTTATTTAGTTGATTTTTAATTAAAATATGTAATTACTAGATGAGTTTATTGACTGGTCATCTGAAAATAATGGTGATCATCTCAATCTAGATGTAATTATTAATACAAAATCTAACTCAAGATGACAAGTATGTGATGCCGATATTACAGTGAGGGATATTATATAATGTAATATTTGAAGCGATAACTTTTTGCAAATGCATACATATTTATAATATAACTCAAGAAAATTAGTTTTATACTATTTAAGAAGAGAAAACTTGTTTACCTATCTACATTCCTTATCCCACAGTAATAACTTAATTTAATTATTAGTTATAACTAAACTGCTGCAATATTTTTCGGTGACTTTTTATAACAATTAAATCATTCTAAGATTCATTTTCGGCAAAAAAAAAAATGTTTGCACAATGTTAGTTACGAGATTCTCTTCTTAAATAACAATTAGTAATTAAATCAAACAGGTGTGTGCAGTCAGCATATTTAAATAAGTTGTGTATAACTATGTTGCTTGGTACATAAATCAAAATTAAATATTTATCTGATATAATGTTATGATAGATCCAATGTGAGTCATATCGAATAACAATTGTGCTAGGAAGATAAATATTTAATTTCGATTTACTTCCTAAATAATCTAGTTAAGTATAGATTATTTGAATGTATGGGTTGTACTACATACTCTGAAATGAGCATTGTTAAATTTAATCTATTATATAGCTTACTTTCAGAAGTTTGTAAGAAAAATTTTGTAGATTGTAATAAATATTGCCATGTATAATGAAACTATTGTTTTGATGTTTAGTAGTTATAAAGAAAATTATATCCTTCTCAACTCTAATTTTATGGTTTAATTTCATTATTAACAATTTGGATTAATGGAATCAGAGGTATCCAGATTAATCTATATTCACTACCTTCCTTCACAACCGAATGTCATTACCCCAATACTAGATTGTAAATTTCTATAAAGTACTTCATCAAGTAGGATTTAAAATTCATTAAAAATTTTTTTTTTTAAAGAGATGCATACACGGAATATGTGTATTCTTACTACTTTCAAACTAAGTTAAACGTTTATGCTATGAAAATAGGACTAACTTGATGGCCTCCTGGAACACCCAACCACTATATCACTAGACGAGTATCGTAACCACCTAGACCACAAGCTAGTGTTAACAATAATGCCTGCAAAATAAATTGTAACATGTTTTCAGATTGGATTTTGTGTTCCTAATGAGGTATAGGGGAGGGGCATTATATTGATTTAGTAGGAGTAAGAATTTTTCACATTTCATGTTCGTATGTTTAAAATGTTAAATCTCAGAAAGAGAAAATCCATGAAGGATTAAATTAAATTATTCTCATCACAGAAATATTTCCTCACTAATCTACAAATAAAACCAAACTGATTCCTCTCTTAAAAACTCATCCATAAACCTCTGGTTGCTATGTACATAAGGTGCGAATACACCCAACGTCTTCACTATAACTAAACATGTGTTGCCAAACCTCTACCATGGACTGATATATTATTATGAGACATACGCCCAGCCAAAGCAAAAAAGTATATTTAGAAAATTTTTGTTCAAATTCTGATGATTTTGGCTTACGAATCAACATTATATTGGTACATACTAATGAAAAAAAATGCTGCCTTTATTAATTTTTTATTTTGTATGATTATTTTTTCATGAAGTAACAATAATGTAATTCGAGACAAGATAAAGCGGCAATGGACTAAGATGCAGCAATTTCCACCTTCTCTGGTATCTTCAGACAACATCTATTTGATCTCTGTGATTATATCATTTTGATAGAAAACACACTGTGAAGGTCCATTTTTTGCATAAATTAAAAAAATATTTTAAACCAAAGCATAATTGGAAAATCTAAATGATAAATAATGTAAATGATTAACATACTACTCAAATTAACAATATGACATATTATTAATGTAATAACCCTAAAAAAATGGAAAAATTTTTTTTTTTTAATACAAAGATTTAGTTTTCATTCATCATTTTTTTTATTCAGGGCAAATTACAATAATGTGTGATTCTATCTTATCTTACTTATTCTTGCAATCAACATATCGAGGGTGCTTATTTGTCAACCAATTAATAATAGGACTATGACCTGCCGTTTGACATTCTCCATTAATTTTTTAAAAAACTAAATGAAAAAGAATCATCCAAAATAAACTGCTTTCTGCATTTTAACTGATTTTAACCAGTCATTATCCACGCCTAGTACAAACTTAATTCCCCCATGGCCAAAACCCAAAACCTTTCGGAAAAAGATTCCGTAAAGTTATACAAAATTTTTAAAATCTAAATACACAGCAGGCTCAAGGAACATAATTTTTTGACGTATATTCATATCCTTGAACAGGCGACCAGACAAATCATAGTAATCAAAAGTCTTCGGAGATTAGTGGAATAACATACCAATTTTAAATATTTGTAATTTTTAAATCAATATAAACATAAAATTCTGGAATGACAGACAATGAAACAATGAGTAGGGATGGAAATCAAAAATTTTATGTCGATGGTTATATATAATTAAATCTTTTTAGTATAGTGTACATAAAAGTATAAAATATTATAATTCAATTATTTTTAATATCAATAATAAGAACTCCTTTAAAAAGAGAAATTAATTCTCGAGTTTAAAAGGGGGGTTGTCATTTTAAAGTGTATTAGAAGCTTTTACTTAAAAAATAAAGAAAAAAATCAGTGGAAATAAGTTAATTTTATACATATATAAACTTGATAGGCATGTTATGCATTATGTTTAAATTCAATATCTTATTAATATTGATAAGCTGAATAATATTTTAGATTTCGATTTGAAATTCATATAATAAAAATTATAACAGAAAAATGAATTATCCATCAATTTAATTAACTTTAGCTTTATACATAATTAAACTTATTATTACATTATGGAGATTTATTAAATAAATGAGAAGAGAGAAGAGTAGAAGAGAAGAGTTTATCATTGATTTTTAGAGATTAAAAAAGTGTTGTGTGTGTTGAAAAATTGTTAATGAATTTTAAGGTAATACACCTATTAAAACTAAGTATCTAAGTTGTGGTTACTATTAAACTGTGTACTATTAATGGTGAAAGTGTGCGTTTTTAGAATAAATTGTTGTATAAAGGGAAGGAGAATATAATTTATATCCTAAGCGTGATGTTGGTATTACATATTAAACAAGTAAATAATATGAGACACTCCCTGCAAAAACACAGCGTGTCGATTTTGGACAGACTTGCGTTATGAATCGCACAACGTTGTATATCTTCTTGGACATCGAATGGTATATTAAACAACCATATTAAATATATAATACCACTATTACATACAATTTATAAGTGATCTCCTTTGCAACAACAATATATATCATCCAAAATGGCCGATGCTCCATCTATGTGTTAACATTTTTCTCGGAAACAGAACATTAAGAAGTCTCAACTGCAGTTAGCTTGTGTGAAATAAGAAGCATAATCAAATAATTCTATAGCAAGTCTTCAAAGCCAAATCAATAGAAAATATACCAATAAAACATCCAGTGAGAAGTAAAAAGACTACCTGAAATGAACAGATATATAAGTTGCCACAAAAGCCATATAGGAGAGTAAGGCAGCCTAAATAAGGTTTCAATTTTGACAAAAATAATGATCTCCAATGAAAAAGGAAAAAAAATGTTGTTCCAATAATTTTATTTCCTTCCTTTTTTTCCTACATCATTTTTCGCGACCGTTAAACTGAACAAATTAATTCAATAATACGATGGATTAATTGTACGTGTATTTAATTAAATTATTACATAACATACGTTCAAAAGAAAATACTCGATTTTGACTTAATGCCGAAAGCATTTAGGTCAATTGTAAATTGTGGATTGTTTTGAAAATAGACCAGTATTTATAAAACACTTTCATTCATAATAACTTCTAGTATGTTTGGGTTATACTAAATTGCTTACACATTTGAAGCATTTATAGTATGTAAAATATTAACAACATTTTAGAGCATGATTTTTTAAAAATGTAAATATACTAGAAAATCGTGACATAATCGGATAAATATACGGTATATTAATTAAATGATGGCACTGTTCGGAGTCTCAAATTTGAGCTAAGATCAGAATATATATTGAATATTGTTGATGCGAGAATTGTTTATCATTGCGTGTTGATAAAGAAGTGAACAATACGTTCTTGCATATATTTCTCGATTATCTCTTTATCTTATTGTATTTAATTTTAATACATAATCTTTATTCTATGCGGTAAATTATTTTTAATACCGTGTAGGTAAGCGACATTTAAAAATAACGATAATATAGGAAATGCTCATCCCTAGACATAACGGATATGACGTCACGAAACAATAGCGTACCCGTTCCACACATCGTCAAAGGACTGGGAAGAAGTTAACAGCTCGGAGAGGTCGAGGAGTGAAATAACATCTGTACCACCGTCATCCGTCGCCATTACACCATGGCCGAACCCGAAACGACACCGCAGCCGCCGAAGACCGCGGCTCCCAAGAAAGTCATAGGTATGTTAAACCAATTTAATCCTTAAAAATGCCGGTCTATGTTCATGTTGGGAACGCCATTTTATTTCATAATTTTGCTCGCACGTGGTTTTTGATATGTGATCTTATTTATATTTTTGTTTATGTCGCGAATTTGTATTATATCTTATCGTATAGTTGTGTACAATGTTGAATATTACGTTTAAAATGCGATTTCCTTCTTCAAAATGGAAGAATCAATTTACAATTTATTGATTTTTGTCTCGATTGTGACTTGCGCAAGCGATTTGGATGCGATTCTTGTTGTACGCGCTGCATGTTCCAATATTTTCAAGCACACTCATAGCTCACTTACACGTTATTGCCTTTATTTTTCTATTTTTATATTTACCAGACATTACCGGAAACACCGTTTGGCGCGTATTTCTTCTGATTAACGAAAAATGTCTTCCATGTCTGGTATTTTCAACATATATTCTTGCTCGCTATCTGAGTAAAAATATATTTTTAGTTTCTAAGGAATATAACGATTATCTTAAATTTACTTTTAAAGATTAACGAGTTCCCATTTTCATATCCATATAAATATCTTGTGGACAAGTATCATACAATTATTTAAAGCATTTCTAAAAATAAACATGTTTTTTTTTTTCTTTTACATCGGAAGGTAACGAAGGATGTAATCTCTCATACATTTGTCTAAAAGCCCCGCATTATTGTTTGTTTTTATTTTTATGTGTATCTTTATATTTAATTTTCTTTGTTTTCATATACATATACACAATACACACACTTGCACAAAGCAAATGTGTGTTGATTTGAATCCACAATTTAAATTTTGTTTCACTTCCTCTCGCAGTGATTGTACTAAAAAATTACTAAAATTTCACTTCGTAAAGACACTAATATCATTTTGTATATAATGCGATGAATGATAATAATGAATTGTTAATGTTTATGTAAGCGTAGTTACAGTTTAGAAAATAATGCGTTTTCTTAGTAATCCTCATAGATGTAACATTTTCAATGTGTGTCATAAATTTATATATTAGATATATATTTCACTTGAATTGCGTAGAATTATTGTTATCCATGTATAATTTATTTTAGCAGTGCGTGCACATGGATGAAACTGCTCTGGCAACTTTCAGAATTAGTCCTGTGGGTGTAGAATCATTTGTAGTCAATATTTAAATCGAATTACTTATAAATTAACTTCATCTGAGTGTTTTTTTTTGAAATTATTTGAAATAATTTGAAATATTATGTGTTCTCTACAAATTTTATACTATTTGGAGTTAAAAATGCTTTATGTGTATTATTTTTATGCAAAATATTTAAAAACATTCTCAAAATAGGGTAATTTTAGGTTATATTTATATCAACAAAACAAAATTAATTAAACATTTTTCATTGTGAATAGTTAATATTATTTACTGGACCAGTTTATCTGGACCTTGACCCGAAGCACGGTTCCAGATTGTGTTAAGTGTCTTAGAGATAAAATAAATGGTAACTTGTTAAATTTGGCTACACTTGGGACTAACCACACATTAAAGTGCCACAACAGTAATATAGGAGTACACTTTGACAATAATATTTATTTTTAATAATAACTAAAAAATTAATTGACGTAATGCCTGGTGAGGTTAAAAGAAAATCTTTGGAATTGTTGGATATTCTATTTTGCTATTGACAATTTTAATGGTTATTTTTTTTTGTTTTTACTGAAATGATTCAGCCACAACTATGTTTAGGTTGAATGATTTCAGTAAGAACAATGATTGGTTCAACCGCGACCACAGAGTTTTCATAACTGTTTTATGTGAATAAATAATAAGATTTGCGATAATTACTGACATGTTCTCCAAATGAAAAAATAACAAATTTGCACTTGCTTATTTTTTATTAATTCTTTTACTTAACAAAATTATACCCACATTCTCTTAATATTTACACAATTTTGAATAAAAACCCTCAAATAAAAATGATTACCAAATTATACCAGATTTTATAAATCTTATAACAAAAAGGATTGATAAAAAATAATTTAAAGTTAGTAGGATATTTTCAATTATGCTATTAAATTAGTATGGTGTAATATTGTGTTATCTACACCTACGTGTATTGTGAACACTAGTTTAAGATCATTTTATATCCCTCGTAATATTTGCCAAGTGGATTTTAAATCTTATAAAGGACAATAGTGCAACAGTACAAATTCAAATGTTGGGATAACAAATTGATTGTGATTCTTGTAGATTAATATATTTTTTTTTATATAATAGTGCATACATAAAGAGCGATGTGAGATAAATCAGTCAGTTGCAAAATAAGATGTATTACTGACACGTGTGCTGCCTTTTAAACTTATAAATTAAAAATATATAATTGACTATTATATGTAGGCACTCTTGTCTTGAAGATTATTCAAAAAGGGTCAAAATAGGATTTCCTCAAATGTGCCCATTATTATGAAAGTGGTCTAAGTCACGTTTCTTTCGTTTCGAGATATTTAAAGGTTTGCGTTTGAATTGATTATAAAATATTTTTATATTACTCAACACAATGTTTCAAAATTTATTTAGTCAGATTTATAATTTATTTCAACATATAAATGATGCATGCCATGCAGCATGCAGCTTATAAGGAAATAAAAAATTGAAGGTTGAAATGTTTTAATTTAATTAAACGTCTTAACAATATAGCACTTAAAAATTTTTACAATTGTTACAATTTGCATCATATTATATTAATTTAATAATGTGATGCGAAATAATTTTTAGACAACTTTTATAATAATGGTCACAAATGCAAAAGAATGTCAACATTTCTCAAAACCCTCTCGATCATAAAAATAACTTTATTGTTTAAAA
Organism: Eubasilissa regina; assembly: GCA_022840565.1. Lineage (NCBI taxonomy): Eukaryota > Metazoa > Arthropoda > Insecta > Trichoptera > Phryganeidae > Eubasilissa > Eubasilissa regina. The sequence goes on from JAINEB010000033.1 coordinate 20,417,833, forward strand.
GTAAAATAATTACAATATTTATTCATCAATATGAATGTGCTAATGATACTAAAAGTTTTTGCTAATTATTACCATTAGCTGTTACGTCATGTGGTAATGCCATATTTTTGATGGCTATTAGGCAGCGAGGATCAGTATCTTTGAAATTTATAAGGCAGTAATCTATGTTCTCAAAATTAATGAGATGAGGTTAGATTTAAGTTTCTAATTTGTAATTCTATTAGCATTGTCAGAAAGAACAGACAAGATTTTTTTTTGTACATAATATAAAATAAAGTTCATAATTACATTAATTCAGTATAGCAAGTTTTGATTTGTATTTGTAATAAAAGGGATCCTCTTCGGAGGACTATGGACTATATAAAAATCTGATTAAGGATGAGGATAATATAATATTGTTTGTGCGAATATCCAAAACATGTTCTTATTACATATGATTTCAAATTATTGAGGCTAAGCATTTCTTTTCTCTGATAATAATTTTAGTGGATTATAACTACGTAAAATATTTTTTCGGTTTACGTATAACGTTTATTATTATTACTATTATGAAATGTAATTAGCACTTTTTTCATATTAAATAATTTTTATCAATTTAAAAAATATGTTTTTCGCATTTTCTCTTAAAATCACTGAAATTTAAAAAAATGAGGTAACATACAATTTACCACAATTTCATTTCAGTTACTACAATCCTGGCAACATTTTAAGTGTATTTTATCAGCTTCATATTCTCTTGTGCATATTATTTTTATAAAGTTTAACACAAATATATTAATGTTCTTTACATATAAAGGTGATCACATGGGTGTGTGTACAGATTCTGAATTTAAAATTTCTGCATGTTGCAAAATTTCTTATCATCAGTTTTGGGCGTATAAAATGAAATGAAATGTTTTTTTTTTTGATGCCATAGCTTATGTTTATCGAAGCCCTATTATTTCAGAACCAACATGTCACCCATTACCATAATCAAAAATAAATAAATGGGTAATTGCATATTGCGACAGTACTGCTTGCCATGACAAGCCCCACATTCATGTTTGGGGGTGACTAGATAAGACACTAAACACGGCAACCTCGTATTTTTAAATATTATTTTAAAGTTTTGCAATATAGCATTTCACATTTTAAAATTGATTAATATCAACTCATTTTTTTTCAAGTAGTGGTGAGAATATCCGCTTGGTAAAATTTTTTTTTTGTTTTTATTTAAAAGTGTAGTAAATTTATGTTTTATTTATTATTATTATAAATACTTAAGTGTGGTTGTGAGAAATACTTAAGTGCTATTTATTAAACCAATATGCATGATTATGATTTAAATTGAGGCAATTATTATATCTGCCACTGTTTCTTTTTTCTTGCAGCTGAAAACGTGCTGGGAATCGTTAAGTGGTTCAATGTAAAAAGTGGATACGGGTTTATCAACAGGTGAATAATATATTTTATTAAAGAATGTTGGCTTGTTTTATTTCAAAGTATGTTTTGACAAAATAAATGCTTGATACAACTAGATAATTCAAATTTCATGTATTTATGTGTAATATTTGAGAAAAAGAGTTACCCATATGCATCAAATGCATAATTTTTAAAACTAGGCTCTGTTTAAAATAGCCCACACAATAACAATGCACTCTAATATATTCTAAGAACATGAGCAGCCCTTAATATGCAGAAAGCAATTTAATTTGACTGATATTTTGTGTTTCACATGTATGGAAATTTATATTACTGTTCTTTAGAAAATAGTCAGCAACGGGGTTTACAATACTCGATTTTCACTTCTGTGGGCTGGCCACTTTTTGCGTAATACTGCTTAATTAAGATGACTTAGCGTCAGATTGATTTTGCCTTTAGCTTATAACAGACATACAAATTTGATAATTGTACAGAAAAAATAAATGAATATCAATTGAATCAACAATTCTAATAACGATACTGAAATAAGGTTTTTATTTCAATAAAATGCATATTATGTACAATAAAACAATCACTATATTCTGATTCTGTCAATAGTAGATCAAATAAATCAAGTCAGCATAAAAACTCAATATTCTCATTCAGAATATAGAATATTTCAAAGTTTCAATGGTCATTTGTATATCAGTTTGTATTTGAAGTATTTGTATATACCAGGATTGAAATTCAAACAGTTAATGTCCACCCGTGGATGTATTAAAATATTTATTTAATTTGATAAACAACTGTTAAACGAAGTAAACAAATAAAAAAACTAAAAAAAAAATTGCTTTCATAGAAAGTTACAGGATTAAATAAATGCCAAAAGTATTTGTTAATTATAAAAAGTTAATTATAAAAATTTTAGGTTCATTTTCAATATTTTTAGTTAGAGCTTTGTGATAGAAGTTCTGCCCTGGCGTTGCGCAGGTGATATATTTACATACATCTATGATGTGTAACATCGCTTCACATACTTTGCAGACTATATTTCTCTTTTTGATTCTGTATAAAATCTAAGAAAACTTTATATTGTTTTGCTAATATACAATTATCTTCCTCTGTTCATTACTACTGTCAGTCTGCACATAATTTGTCAATCTAGTCGATTTGAAATAAAAAGATTGTGATTTAAGGGTGTACTTTCATTTTTCCAGTTTAAAAGGGATCTAATAGATAAACTTGTGGTTTTGCTTAAGTGTTGCCTAGATACTAAAGTACATAATTTGTTATGTAAATCTTGCTAGAGAGGAAAGTTATAATAGAAAGAGATGACAATAAAATTGCATTTTTTCGCATTTGAGACAAGTGTCAAAAATAACTCGGATCTAGTCTTCCCACGTTTTTCATATTAATATTATGGAGTGAAATAAAATATGTGGTCATTTGAATTGGTCCACTGAAAATTAAATAATTTATTGAAGTACCTAGTTCATTATGTATGAATATATTTTGAAATCAGTCAAAGTACCCACATATTCAGATGGTCAATTTAAAATTATCAGATGTCGGATGCATTTTATGGTTTTGTTTAACATTATAAATTTAAAACACCACGTTGCCGTTTTGCGAGCTGTTTTGTTTCATATTTACGTAGTATTTTGCTATGTTTAAAAGACAACGGTGTTACATATATACAGAATATTCGATTGCGACTTACATATAAAATAATGTGTATAAAATGTTTAAGAAAACATTATTTTCCCTTAAAATCAGTAAAAAAACATAAATTTTGAAATTTGCAACTAGTGTTGTGCATAAGTTCAATATTAAAATATGCATGAAAACATATTTTCGGCATTTATTTAATAAAAATTACAAGAACGCGAATTTGATGTCTTATTATGATCCTCGGACCGGTGGAATGAAGAGAAAAAATACACATACTATTTAGTAAGAAATTATTGTGTTTTTTTAATATTAAACTTGATTTTAAATAGTAACTGAAGCCTCAAGAGCATGTAAATAAATATAATATATTATTCTAAATCGTTTGCTTTCACTAAAACAAAGTATTTTAAAAACGTCCAAAAATGATATGTCCTGCAAATTTAATGGTTAATAACTATTAATTGTTGTTATAATTGTCAATTTGGCTTCAAGATTAAAAGAAAAATATTTCGTATATGCAAGAATTTTCCATATTAACCAATTTTGTGGCACACGGAAAATTAATTCAATGGTCGAGGTCTTATAATTCTTGTATTGTCTTAATTATGGCAAATAATATTCAGTTTATTAGTTTTAAATTCGTATAAAGGTACTACCCAAGTAATAATTTTAAAGAAAGTCTAATCTAGTGTATAACTTTTGATATGAATGATTTGTAAAAACACATTTTCGCAAAAAATCCGTAAATATGGGTTATTATTGAAAGGGAAGCCTTAATCGTGTTTAATCCAAATAGTTTTAAAAGATTGACAAGAAATAACTTTATAATATGTTTTAAATTATCTTAAATTGTGCGAATATTGCATTTTGCGAATTAAGTGTTGCTAGTGCTGATTTTTTTGATTGATATTTTTATATCTTGAGCAGGACTCACAATTATTTTGGACTTTGCTGAAAAATTTCCTACATATTTACAAAGATGAATTTATTTTTATTATCGCATTAAATTACAATCCATTCAAATCAAGATTATATTTCCAACCTTGTAACTTCAACAGTTTTCGTGAACCGAATGTGAAAATTAATTAACTTGTAGTATGAGTAAATAAATATTTGTGTGCGAGCTATTAAATTTTTTAAGAAATTAGAATTCAGGAAATTTTATTCTTCAAAATATTTTAACCCCATAGTCTAGTTTTCACTTGATATAAAAATTTAATTAGATTATTTATTACTTAATAAGTTTTATCACGTAATGCCGAGCTACTAAAGGAAAAATGATATTTGTCAATGGACATTTGATTATCAATTTACCAAACCAGTTCAAATTCCAAAATCAATACAAAGTATGTCACTTCTAGAGAAAGAGTTTGACACCTCGAGTAATAAAATAAATAATGCAACTGAAGAAACTAACAATTTACTTTATTACAGGAATGATACGAAGGAGGATGTGTTTGTACACCAAACGGCCATAGCCAAGAACAACCCGCGTAAGCTGGTACGCTCCGTAGGGGACGGAGAGGCGGTGGAGTTTGCGGTGGTGGAGGGGGACAAGGGCTTTGAGGCTGCTAGCGTCACCGGACCCGGTGGGGTCCCTGTCAAGGGCTCACCGTATGCAGCCGAGAAGCGCCGAGGCTACAGGCAGTTCTACCAGCGCCAGCCAGGCGGAGGCCGCGGCGGAGAGGGAGGAGGTCCCCCTCCTCCCGGAGGTAGGGGAGGCCGTGGAGGAGGAAGGGGCCGAGGAGCCCCGGCCGGAGGCCCTGCTGCAGGTGCTGGAGAAGGCCGTGAGGAAGGTGTGCAGCCACAGCGTCGCTACTTCCGCAGCACTGTACGCGGAGGCCGGCGTGGTGGTGGACGAGGAGGCGGCGGACCGGGAGCAGCAGCTGGAGAGCCGGGAGTAGAGGGTGGACCTGGGGGCCGAGGGGGATATTTTAGGCGGTCCCGACAGCCGAGAGGACCCAAGCCTCCTGCACAGGGTGGAGCACCGGATGCCGAGAAGAACTGGGACGGGAATCAGGGAAAGGAAGTGGCCAACACCACCACTGAAAGCCAAGCTTAGGCTGTACCTTTTCTAGTTTGTCTTGAAGTTTTCCAAATTTTTATTGACAAGCCAAGACCGATGTGGTTTTTTAAAAGCTTACAGCTGAAACCCTTTTAAATGATAAAAACATTAAATGCGTAACAAAATTGCTTTTATTTCAACTAATATTCTGGAGTTATATCCTGATTGCCAGGGTTTCTCATATCAAGATCTTCAACGGAAGATTTGATCTTTTTCAATGTGTTATATATGTATATTTGTTCCTTCTATATTTTGTGAATTACATGGATTTTAATAATTGTATCAAGTATTATTTATTATATACATTTTTACAGTGTATAAAACCATCTAAAGTATATATTAAAAATATTATACATGTGTTCTTTGGGAGTAAATATTTAAAATTGGTTACTCTGTGGGATGACCAATGGTTAAATTTTGATCGCTTTTTCGTCAAGGAAAAAAACTGCAATGTCAGTCAATGTGTCAGTCTCAGCATATGGATATTAAATATCTTAGTCAAATTTAGAAATCGTACCACCCATAATGTGAAAAAGAAATTATTTGTAAATTCTGGTTGTTTTTTGCACATTATGACAGACAAGCATAATATATAATTATATTCAAGAAAATGAAAACATTATTTAATGGTCAGTTTTTTTTTTTTTAATTATTATTTTATTATTATTATTTTATTATTATTATTTTATTATTATTATTCTTTTATTATTATTTTAGTGATTTGAAATTATTTCAACAAATGTTTGTGTCAATCCCTGAACTTTCGCGATCAGATAATTATTTCACCTTTAAAATGTTTATTTAGAAATTGTACCACCCATAATGTGAAATAGAAATTATTTAAGAATTCTGGTTGTTTTTTTTGCATATTATGACAAACAAGCATACTATATAATTATATTCAAGAAAATGAAAACATTATTTAATATTCAGTTACATTTTTTATTTATTTTTTATTATTATTTTAGTGATTTGAAATTATTTCAACAAATGTTTGTGTCAATCCCTGGACTCTTGTGATCAGATAATTATTTCACCTTTAAAATGTTTATTTAAAAGACAATTGTATATGGTGGACTAAATAAACAAAAAAAAAAGTATATTTTATTTATTTCTCCTATTTCCTATTGACAAACAAGTATTAATTACAAATTAATTGTATCAATTAGAAAGATATACAGATAAAATCAATTTATCTAAAAATATTTCGTTGCCTTCAGGATCCGAACCAGGAATCCTTCCTATATATATAATAGGATTGGGGCCAGTGGAAGACTGTCTTGGAGTGTGCGTTCCTGTGGAACTTTGAGTATGCCAATCTTTTGGAGGAGATGAAACATACAAAGTGTGAAAGTATAACTAATTACCGCTAAAGGTTGCTGATCAAGAGATGTCTTCTGGATGACGAGGCAGCTATCTCGTGCCTTATTCGCGGGTTACCTTTGGAACTGCAGCCTCGTGACATGAGCTATCAGTGTGCGGCGCCTGATGAGTTGTACGCTGGGTTTTTGTCCTCGTTAGAGAATTATAAGCCCACTACAAGTATTGTGAGGCAAACCGGAAATGTCAGCGGTACCAGTGGGAAGTTTGCGTACGATGTGACAAATGATTACCACGAATTTAAGAGTAGATGAAGTGATAGCTACTTCATTTGCCATAAAGCCGGACACATCGTCAGGTCATGAAAACAATGTGGGAAAGAGATGTCGAATCTGTGGAAAGATGTGATTTTACTTGTTTCGAGCAGAAGAAGGTGCAGGAGACTAGCACTGATTAGTTCAGCAGAGCTAAATATGACTAATTTCAGCAGATCTGGCTAATTTGGACAATCATCCATTTTGAAAGGATTTTCAGGTGGAACTGTGAAAGTTCTTTCACGTGAAGAAACTACAGACCTTCCAGAATAAGTTCATCCGGTCAGCACTGGATGCACCTTGATGGATTGGGCTCACACAACTTCACCAAGAGTCAGGCATTCTCCACGTAGAGTTCATAACACAAATCTCCAAACGTTTTTACGACAGACTTTTAAAGCACCCTAATCCAACCATCAACACATTGGCTAAACACGACCTGAGCGCACCGTCGCGATATAAATGTCCAAAATCCGTCTTCCTTTGCGCCTGCTAGCAGTTCCCTGCTACATGTTATAAGCAGATTTGTTACCTTGTTAATTCTAATAATAAAATTTTCAGGCCTTTAAGGCATACTCCTGATGAAGGGGCAAGGGGTCCTTCAGACCCAGTACCTCATTAAGTCATGAAATCAAAATTATAGTCATTTCATATTTACTTATTTAGTATACATTTTAAGGTAGTAACTGATCGCGCCGCTGTCAACAACCTTTATCAAGAGGGATTTGATTCCTAGAACAGCTAAATTGTGGCTTATGGTTTGGAGATCGGGAGTACTGCTCCGGAAATTGCATGAAGCATGTTTGATGCTCTAAGTCGCAATCCGGCATCCACAGAGGTCCATATTTCAATGATTAGTAGGAATGTCTGGCTACTTTCTCTGCAATTACAGAATCACAGTCACTGCCATAATAGATAGTGGTAAGGGAAATAGACATTTGTAATAACTTTTGTGTTAGGGACGCTGGCAGGTGAAAAACTAGTTATTCAAAGGATTGGTAAGTGGATGTTTGAGTTTGACAGATGTGAAATACTGATTAAAGAGTGAATTTTGGTTCCTGAAGATGACAAGGTTTATTCGGAAATATGTAACTGCCTGTATAAATTGTGCCTTTGCTAAGGATCTGTGTGGTAAGAGGGAATGCCATTCCAAAGCCAGATAGATCAATGCACACCCTTCATGCAGATCATTTAGGGCCGTTTACGAAAACCAAACTGAATAATAATTACTTGCTTTGGTTAATTTTGGAAATCCTACACACACAGCGAGTTCAGTAGAAACAATCAGGAAACTGAATAAAGTTTTTAGCATGATTGGGATTCCTAACAGAGTTGTGTCTAATCGAAATTTAGCTTTTAATAGCCGGCGTTTTAAACAGTTCTCAATTGACAAACAATTTAACCACATTTTGACTACTGTCGCAGCTCCGCGAGCCAATGGACAGGTATGTATTCTTTCATCCATATTGTTCAATTTATATTCTGAAGAAATATTCAATGAAACTACTCAAGGATTTATTATAAATATAAAGATTTTGAACTTGTGTTGTGTAAAAGCATAATTATATATAGCATATTGTTCAATTTATATTCTGAAGAAATATTCAATGAAACTACTCAAGGATTTATTATAAATATAAAGATTTTGAACTTGTGTTGTGTAAAAGCATAAATGCTGGAAGAAACAGGATATTCGGGAGGAGGTTTGCACTCACCACAATCCCGATCTTTATACTTCCAAGGTGGACTGTAAACTGATGTTTTATCACAATCTCCGTTCAGGGGTCCTAGTCCTTCAGATTGCACTGGATTAGACGCGACGTCTCAAGTTTATACTATAATCACTGTACCGGTTCAACTGACGGACGTTCGACTGACCACGGCGTGCCGGGTGAGGAAAGGGAGGGGAGGTGGAAGGCACAGTACACCATCTTCGTTCAAGAATAAATATATGTCCCAAACAACCTGCTACAATACTTCTAGTGAGTAACATTAAAGATTTACAACTTATGTTGAACCAAGTAGTGAACACATGTGAGACTTTTGGGTTAGAACTAACACAGCTGATAATGAAAGACTTGATATTGATATATATTGAAAAGATACCAAGTATTATATGCCTGGGTTGCAATATAAATGAAGGATGGGATTCTTGTGTTAAAATCAAATGCAGCATTGAGCATGCTTGTGTAACCTTTATCCGCATGTTCTGTAGTCTTGATCTCAAACTTAGATTACAAATGCAAATGATCAGATGCTGTGTGTTCTTGATTTTATTTCATGAAATTGAAGTATGGACACTTACCAAAGAAATGATAAGGCGATTTGAAACATTTAAAATGTAGATCTACAGAAAAATGATCAAAATAAGCTGGATTGATAGTTACGAATTAAGATGTTATGGTTTGGACGAATAAAGAAAAAGAAGCATTTAAAACAATTAAAATCTGAAAATTTAAATATCTCGGACATGTGATGAGACAAACCGAGAAGTATGATCTTGCACCTCATAATGCAGGGAAAGATTGCTGGAAGGAGGAGAACATCATGGCTGAAGAACCTGAGACAATGGTTTGGTCAGTCTACTGTAGGGCTGCAGCAGGCCGCAGTAAACAAAGTGATGATAGTCAACGTCCATTGAACGGATAGGGCACAAGAAGAATAATAAGTAATTTGAATAAAATATTCCAGAATGAGTATAATGCTCATATTAAGGTGATTTCTAAAGGATTTTACTTAATTTTTTGTGAGGGTGAGGGGAACATTTTACAGGTTGGGTTCCTTTTCGTAGGGCTGCAGGACAATTCCGTGACAGTATGTGAATGGCGAATATTCCACATTTTTTATTATATATAATAGGCGTATGCATTAATTCATGCGTTTTTTTTTCGAAAATTAAGGCTTTATTGTGAAAAAATGGTTATACACTCAATGATCAAAGTATTGTCCATCGGAAGCTACAACATTTGCCCATCTTTCTGGCAGTTTGTGGATTCCATCCCAAAAGAACTTCTCCGGCTTGGTGGTGAAGAACGAATCAAGCCAATTTTTGATACCCTGTTCTGAAGTGAAGCGTATTCCGGTGAGGGCATTCTGCATTGATCTGAACAAGTAGTAATCAGAAGGGGCTATGTCTGGGCTATAAGGCGGGTGAGGTAGAACTTCCCACCCACTGTTCTCCAAATAGTTTTGAACCGGTCTTGAAACATGTGGCCGAGCGTTGTCATGATGGAAAATTATGGATTCGTGTCTGGTTGCATATTCTGGTCGTTTTTCCGCAATCGCTCTCTTCAAACGAATTAATTGTGTTCGGTAGAGGTCCCCTTTGATCGTCTGACCCGATTTCAACAGCTCATAATACAACACACCCTTCTGATCCCACCAAACACAGAGCATGTCTAAGTTGAAATCGCCACTTCTAAACCGTGCAAACCACTTCTGGCACGTTCTTTCAGCTAGAGCATGGTTACCATAAACCTCTACTAAAATACGATGACTTTCGGTAGCACTTTTCTTCATGTTAAAGTAATGAAGAAGAACTCCCCGCAAAAACACTTTTTCTGGCACAAAGTTCGACATGTTCAAATGAATAGAAAAAAATGTTGTTTACACTTCAATCAAATGACATATACTGAAAAAGACGCAATGACAGTAGCTTTCAAATGAATATAGTCACGGATGAACACGGCGCGAAATAATACTAGTAACGCCCTCTCTTAGAAAACCGCATGAATTAATGCATACTCCCAATATTTTAAATATGAAAATTCAGAGGTCAACTTTAGATGCTTACCAATTCAATTATTAGTGAAAGGAATAATACAATGAATATTGATATGCCTATTTCCTACGATAAACCAATGGTCATATCAAAAGATATATTCCAGGACCTTGTGAGACATTAGTTTAGTAATCAGTAATAGAGGTGATAAGTACCTATTAACCCATCCGCATATCAATATTTTGAAAAAAATATGCACAGAAATACTAATTAAATTGTAACATTTTTGTTGACAAGTTGGCCCGCCCCGAGGGACGATGACATGGTTTGTCAAATTGCGGTGTGCTCGATTATTTATATGTAAAGAAAAAAAATGAACGAAAGAAAAAACAGAAAATAAATAATATAAAAAATGTTAGCACTTACATAAGAACATCTTCATTAAGAATCTTGTAGTTTCAAAGCACAAATATATAAAAATATTGTAGATAGGTTCTTGACACAATAGTTTTTCACACACAAAACTATACAAACATATAATAAAACACAAAAATACACATTAATAAATATAATTCTAATTAAACACTGTTATCCGCGGTATCACTATCCACAAAATGTAGATATCTGCACAATTTGGTATACCATTTAGAAGGCATTAAAAATTAAAGTTCTATATCATGAAATAAAAAATAATTGTTAACACACCAACAGTGGGAATGGTACTAAATACTAAACATCCACTAGTGTCTAACTGTGGGAAGGATATAATTAAACTCCTTTGAATATCATATTGCATCGAGTAGATAAAATGCCAAATTATTATATTACAGCAATACAAAATCAACATTTCGTGTTATATTTCAACAGAATGCATTTACAGATGTGACTCATATAACTGGTCCATAAAAGATTGTTTTAGTGTGTGTAAAAATAAGATATCAAAATAATAATCTTGCACAAAGAAGTTCATTGTTTCATATTACATATCATTATCATTCTCCCAATGAGGTTATATTACAACCCTTTTGTATTCTCCTTTGTATGTGTACAAAAATGTTTAGGGATGTGACATTTTTTTTTAAAGTGTTTTTATGACAATACGGAAAGGTTAAAAACCTTTGTTTTATACTTAGGCAATAGAAGAATGTTTTATGGGTTCACTAGCAGGTATTTTCGACTATAACAATTGTTTATTATGGTATAGATATCTAACGAATAAGTCCAATAATAGAAAAATTAATTAAAAAATATTTAACATTTTATAAGACATTGCAAATTTGCAAAAATAATAATAAAAAAAGTAAGTTTGATTTTTTAAAAATATAAATTAAACGAACAAATCAGAGTGCTTAAATCTGACTCATACTTGCGAATATGTGGAGTTTAAGTTCAATCACAAATTATTCATTAAATAGGACAAAACTACTGAAGTTTTACAAAAAAATTACTTACTTAGGATAGAGCGCCACACTCTTCCGTCCTGACATACAATTCTCGCCTCATCCACATTCATACATCTTCTCATACAAGTTCGCCGATTGTTGAGGCTTCTAACAGAACCACCTCTATTATCTGGTTTACCTAGTCGCGCCAAGTCTTCTGCGGACGTCCTCTATTTCTGGTGCCATCTACACTTACGTCATATATCTTTCTTACCATTCTCTCCTCATTCATCCGTTCCATATGACCAAACCACCTAAGTGTTATCTTACTCACTATACTAACATCAGTTTTACATTATTTCCTTATTTCTTCATTCTTTACTCTATCATAAATGGATCTGCCACAAATACGCCTAAGTGATCTCATTTCCACTGCATTCAGTCTACTTTCGTTCCTTTTCTGGCAGCTCCAGGCCTCACTTCCATACATCAGTGTCGGTACCAGGATTCCATTGTGCACCGCTAGTCTTGGCTCGGTTGACAAATTTCCGTTAGTTAATAACTTATAACTAATTATCCATCTATATGATGCAATATACTTCGAAATAGTCACAAATTGATGCGAAAACTAAAAAAAGTAACTCAGGTCGACAATGTAATCTTAAAAAAATGAACTAAAATTACGACAGGATAACCCTGTATATTGACAGTAACTTTGAGGTGTGGTAAATCCTTTTGTTTACTGATTATAATATTTATTATGCCAAGTATCCTTGAAATTTTTTGGCAGTTATAATAAAATATTTATACCTGCCAAATTTAGGCGGCTGATGTGACAATGGGTTAATAATTGTATGTTATATATACTTATTATTAAGATATATTGAAGTTTTAAATAAATATGATCTGTAGAATAAAAGTCTGTAAATATTTTGTTCATTACTTTTATTGAAAAACCTAACTCCAGCAGCTAAATAAATAGAAAAAAATTGATAACACAAATAGTAAGTATGTAATTACATTTAAAAAAAGTATATAAATTCAGGTAAGATTGAATTGCTTTTCACTTTGTTTAAAGAGAAAATCTGTTAAAATTTATAACTTTTAGTATTGCTAAAAAGTCTCTTCAAACTTGAAAAAACTTGTTTTCTTCTCTTCTGAAAACTTGATAGTTTGCAGATAGATTAGTTTTAAGGCATCGCAATGTTGTCTTCAATTTTTTCTCTGGTTGCTTTATAAGCTTCTCTTTCTTGATCAGGATATTTGGTCGGTAAATTTGGTGAATGCAAATTGACTTTAGCTTCGTACCTACAAATAAAATTTTGTTTTATTTATTGTCTAGACAACTTATGTGACTATAAGCTCAGCACTGAGGGATGCAAAGCGAAATGTGATTGAAATAAACTAAAAAAATGTGGAGATGTTTTTAAAATGTATTTAATCTCAGGTTTGTGGTAAATTATTTGCTAAAGCCTTACCTGATTCCACCAATATCTACTTCATAATCTCCAGATAAAATATAATCATTTTTCACAGGTTGAGCAATACCCTTCTCATCAAAATTTTGTATGAAGCCAAGACAAACCTGAAATGAATATTCAGTACCATTTAATCTACCTCTTTTTCACATTTTTTCGATAAAAATCACTACATATTTTTATAAATTTTAAATTTTTTAAGTGTTTATTGTAATATAACTAACAAGCTAGGCGAGAATTGCGTAAATGGTTTAATAATGTAGAATGAGATAGTAAAGAGATATTTAAAACTGAATGTAGCCTATGCGCTGATATATAGAATATTAATTCTTTGTTTTTAAACTACTACAAGTTAATAATATTCACCGACCGGTTTTGGAAAATAACTTTTAATAAATAATTAACTCACAGTAGTTTAAAAAAAAAGTTAACAAATTATTAAATATATAATGAATAACCACAATGTGTCTGCGTTAGATATTAAAAAAAACATTAATTCACTGTATTGTGATTTAATTAAACAAATCCAAAGGAAAGTCTACCATAATCACATATTTCATATTGGAGTATTCATGGCTAATTGTAATTTCATAAAGAATTCAATCAGTTGGGCATTATACATTTTGAAACTGAGTGATTAAGTAAAATTGAAAAGAGATCAAAATAATACCACTAACTTGCTTTTGAAATGTAAATCCGTAACTTGTTGTCGTTGTTTGCCCACAATATTCTCCGTTCCTATAAATTGGTTCTCCTCCCCAGCTCCACCGTTCAGTTTCATAGTTATGATCATTCAAAAGTAATTGCACATACTGCCTTTTAATACCTTCTTCTCTTTGTTTTAATAATGCTTCTTTTCCAATAAAATCTTTTTTCTGAAAAAAAAAAAAAAATTATTTCTTATTGATAGAATCTGTGAAAGATGAAATGAAATCATATATTTAATTTAATTATTTATTAGAAAAATATTAGAGTTTATTACCTTCACGACTACATATTTAAAATGGTAAGTGGGTCCGATTATTGAGACCACAATAAGCCAAGGTTCCCAGCTCTTATCAGATTAAAAAACTAAGCCAGTCAATAAAATACATAATACTAATGTATGCACAAAGAATTATCTAACAGTAATTTATAATATGTACAATAGTATACATTATTACGATTATTAAATACTTACATCAAATTTAACTCTCCATGTTCGTCCACATTCTAAAGGAGTTGTCATTGTATCTAAATCTTGGCCCCAAAAGGCATAAAACTTTTCAACTCTCAAAGCTCGCATCGCGTAATATCCAATGTGTGCAAGACCATATTTTTCACCAATTTCCATTAATTGTGAATAGACGTGTAATGCAAACTGCAAAAAATAAATAGCAGTTTTGGAATTATAATACAGTTAGATTAAACACAACATTTCTCTTTAAAAATTTCCAATAACGATTTGTTAAAAATAATAATAATGGATTGACATTCATTTGACAGTGATGAAATTAATAATATAAATTAAAAATGTGTAAAACTGAAATGACAATACACACCTCATTTGGGATGTATAAAACGTATCCCAATTCACCGGTATGCGTGAGATTCAATGCTCTTATTCCATTCGCTAGGCCAACATCAAGCACTTTACACGTGAAGAAAGGGAAATTAGTTGGACTAAGGTCGGTGTCGGTAAGTTCTGAGAGAAGAACTCTTGTGAATGGACCCATCAAACATATGGCGGTGTACATGGATGTAACGTCTGTCATGGTAACTGATCCGTTGGTCGGGAGTCTACGACTAATCCACACCTTGCAGCGCGTCTGCTGAATTGTTGGTGCAATCATCATATAGCTGAAGAAAATATATATTTTTTAAGAACAATAACCAAATCATTATTCATGAATTGAGTATGACATTTGAGAGAAAAACTTACTGGTGCTCCGATAACCTTGCCAGTGAGCAATCATTTTCGTAGCCTCCGTGTATATTTTGCATTCCTGTATGAATAATGCTGCCGACAGGAACATCTACATTATTTGAGCAAAGATATTGCAAAGTGTCGACAACTTCATTTCCTTTAGACTAGAAAATAAACAAAATATTATAAAAATCTTTTTCATGTAAATATATCAGTTTTATAACGTCATCTAAAAAAAATAATTTTGAATCTTAAAATAATAATGAATAAAAGTACTCACCCAGAGATCAATTTTTGTAAATGACGAGTAGTCACATAAACCAACCCTTTCTCTACAAGCAGAATATTCTTTAGCAACTATATCAAACCATGGCGGTTTTCCAAATGAATTGGTTTGTGCAATTCTAAATGGTCTTAATCCATTCTTTGTTCTTTCATCTAAAATTTGTTAAGTATTGAAGATTATGCAGATTACATAATCATACATATTATTATAGACAGATGATCACAATTAATAAAATAATAAATACATTATTATTTCCAGTATTATAAATTATTGATTCGGTCATTCCATTATTCATGGCTTTATATAATCTCCGAAAAATAATATTTTAATAAGAATAATTTTAATAATAAGAAAGTAAATAATCACTTATTAAAGATGATAAATCATCACTATTGATAATATGTTCATAGTTATTTAGTGAAATTATCACTATTAATAATATGTTTATAGTTATTTAGTGTTCTTACCGTAATAACAATAATAATGTATAATAAATCAGTATTAGTAGGACACAAATAATTTAATCAGATACAAATATTTTTTTAAATGCACCACCAATTTAAAAATTGTTTAATGGTACAAGTGTTCACAGTCTCGGTTTTGATGGAGAGTTTATTAAAATATTATAATTATTAATATTTAAATAATAAATACCATTTTCTATGTCAAAATAAGTTGGTCTTTCATATCCCATTACTTGCCCAAATACTGCACCAGCTTCCTTTAGTACTGGATATATTGGTGACATCCTGAGATTTCTGCCAGTTTCAAACTCATGGAAAGGGTATCGTATTCTATAATGCATACCTGGAGAAAAACAATTACATATCAGGTTTTAAGTTGCCGAAACAAAATTTGAAAATTAAAAAAAAAAAGAAAATTTCATAATTTGTGGAAGCAATGAAGTTGGCGTGAGTAATATACAAATACAAAAAATAAATGCGGTTAATATCCCTAGTACAGAGAAAATGCTTCACATGTTCATACATCCTTGTGTAGAGCACACAACATTCCAGGTTTGTTCTTTCGATGTACGTAGGGTGGTTTGATAAGTAACTTGGTTTGCACGCTAAAAGATGTATATGTGGTCATAACATTTCCTTCTTATGAATAAATAATCTAGTCTCAAGCCATTCTAACAGTAATTCGTTGTTTGACAGCGTAAATAAAAGTGTTTCGAATAACAATCAATTCTTCAATTCTTTTTTCTGGAATGGAAAACAGTAAAGGAAATTCATGAGAGGATTTTACCTACATTGGGTGACTCGTGTTCTTTCTATGAATCTGTTTGACTTTGGGTAAATGAATTTAAGCATGACAAGCATTAGAGATGCACCATGTCCTGGAGCCCCGAAATCAGCTGTGACACCCTAAATCTTCGATATAGTCCGTGATTTGGTGTTAACCTACCGACGAGTGAAATTGCATGAGTTATCAGAAGCCATGGGCATCTCAACTGAGCGGGTGCACCTCATTTTGCATAATGGATTGCACATTGTTTGAGAAGAATCCAGTACAGTTTTCGGGTCATTTTGTGACAATGGACGGAACCTGGATACACCACCATATCTCTGAAATGAAACAGCAGTCAAGATATGGTGAATCGGCTCCGAAAAAGGTGAAATGCGTTCAATCCGCTGGAAAAGTGATGGCGTCAGTTTTTTGGGACGCAAAAGGAATTCTCATAATTGACTACCTTGAAAAGGGAGAAACTATTACCAAAGAATACTATGCATCACATTTGGATCGATTAAAGGTATCAATAGTAGAGAAACGACCGGGAATGGCTCAAAAAAATGTGTTGTTTCACCATGATAATGTAATCAAGCCGTATTGCTAAGCATAAATTGTCCATGCTGCGATTTGAACTGTTTCCGTATCCTGCCTATTTGCCAGATCTAGCTCCCTTGGACTACATCTATTCCTGCCAGGATGAAAATTTGAGTCAAATGAAGGGGTCATAAGGAAGTAAATGAGTATTTTGAAAGCCTCAAAGCCTCATTTCCGCAAAGGAATCACGAAACTGGAGAAACATTGTGGCAAGTGCGTTGAACTTCGAGGAACTATGTAGAAAAATAAAGTATGTTACAAAACTCTAATTGTTTTCTTTACTATCAAATCAAGTTACTTATCAAACCACCTTCATATGTATGTTCACAAAAATACTGCCGCACCGTTATAATTGTCAGTATTTTGCCTCAGCACATAACATCTAGTCAGTTTATACGAGGTGTAACAATTTAATTCCCTGAATGCATTTTCAACATTATACATGCTGAACTATACTATTCCAAATTATATGTGAAATTTTTGAATTTCGCAGGCTGTATAAGTCCCATTGTCACAATTTTTGTTGTTATTGTGTTGGTACACTTGTCCTTGATGTATCTTGACATTAGTAGCCATATTGGATGCTCACTTTATTGTTATTGGTTATCGAAAAGGTTTGGCAAATTTTACTCATGGAAAAAATGGAACAGAGAATTTGCGTCAAATTTTGCTTTAAGAATGGAATAAAGTGCAGCGCCGTATTGGAAATGTTGAATGTTGCTTTTGGTGAGTCTTCTATGAATAAAACAACTGTTTACAAGTGGTACAAATATTTCCAAGAGGGCCATAAAGACATTGAAGATTACGAGCGCCCTGGACGCAACAACGCAAGGCACATCAACAACCGATGACAATGTCGAAAAAGTGAAGAAAATGATTATGGAAAATCTCCAAATCATTATAATTTGAATTTCAAATGTTTCGGACATGAGATGTGTGGCAGCAAAATTTGTTCCAAAATTGTTTTAATTCCGACCAAAAGCTGTGCTGAATAGATATTGCTCAGGAGTTGATGAATGAAATCAACATTGATTCAGAAGTGCTCAAACGGGTCATAGCTTATGATGAAACTTAGGTGCATAGATATGACCAAGACCAAAAAAAACTCACCCAGTTCGATCAAATGTGAAGGTTCTGCTTACTGTTTTCTTTGATTTTACAACATAGGCATGAGTTCTTACCACCAGGTCGTACAGTCAATAAGGAGTACAACAAGAAAACTTCTATGCAATCTGAAGAAAATGCCCTGATTTGTGGGGAAATTTATGGCACCTACTTACGCTTCATTGCTCGTTATAATGCCTCAGACTTCGTATTCGCCGAAAATGGGACCCTGAGACTTCTTTCTATTCCTGAAGATGAAAAAAACCATAAAAAGATGACGTTTTGCCAACATTGAGGAGATAAGGACAGAATCGCTGAAGGAGCTAAATGCCATTCCGAAAATTGCATTCCAGAAGTGGTTCGAAGATTGGTAAAGCTGGCACAAGTAGTATAGCTGATGGGGACTACTTAGAAAAGGACAAAATTAATACTGATGAATAAATAAATATTTTTTGAGAACTAACAAAATTCTGCATATTTTTTGATCAGTCTATGTAGGTCAATTGGAGGTCAAGAGAATAATAGCGGGCTATAAAGGACTGGAGTCAAGAAGACCAGCAACTGTTGAAATCTTGCTGGTGAGCATAAACACTAAATACATACAAACCAGCCTGGGTCAGGTGGCAACGATGGTGCAGCAAGAATTCTATCCAACCTCGTATTTTTACCTAGTTTATTTACAAGGGTTTAGGTCTTCGAAACATATTGGTTCACAAGTTAGCGATTGTAACTATTTGCGGTCTATCTCCAAATGCTGACTTCCTTGTCAGATATGTCCTTAAAGGTGTCTTGACGACTGGTGGAAGTATTAAGAGACCCTCAATTTCAAAACTCCGATTAGTTCTGAATTAGCTATGTAGAAACCGACCAAGGAACAGCTTATATGATGTATCAAGAAGGGGGGCCATCTCACTCATCATGGCGTTGGGTCGAAGACTCCATCATATTATGGCCAGCCTTTGGAGCAAAATTTGACACAGTAAACAATCACACAATCAGGTTGGAAGATGGAAGGATTAGAGGAAGAGAACACCGACCCTTTGATCTGGCTCCGGAGACTGGTCACGCTCTCGCAACTGACACAAAGACTGGGTATGGACGAGCTTTTCATAGCGACAACAGGAGAAATTAAGCTAGCTTCGCGGGCAATAATAGGAGGTTGGATTAAGTTGATCCTAAGAGATGCTGGTGTAGAAGCAATTATAGCAAGAAATGTAGAAGGAATTGTGTATTCTGCCGTAGCCTCGCTGAACTGGCTGGAAAATTGCAATATAGAAGAAATTCTGTTAAGGGAGAAATTCTATCAAAGAGAGATAGCGAATGCTCCTGGAGAAAAATTTCTTTTAAGCCAATATAAGCAATCACATATAATGGCTGTCAAGCTATCAAGTGATAACAAACAGGTCTCTATAATGGATTCCAGGCATCGATGGGGAATACAAAATAAAATAATTTAACCTTTCAACAAAATTCCTATTTTGTTTCCATCAGATAATCCCTACCTGGTGCATTATGAGTTATATGAAACAATACCATTATGGCTTGATTGGAAACATGCCGTAGGGATGCCAGCAAGTAGGGAATCTATGTGTAGGAACGTGTGAGGCTGTCTCTCTCATAATGGATTCCAGGCATCAATATGGAACACAAAATATAAATTATATGATAAACATTGAGTAAATATGATGTGTTGAGGTGAAAACTAACAAACAGAGCGGTGCTGCAATATTTTTACAAATTTATAAATATACAATGTTAACATGGACAAGTGAGGCGTGTTCTCAGTTGTTGGATGTGTTAATGAACATGATTTTAATTCACAATTCTAAAAGTTATTACAAACTCCACACAATTAAGAGATAAAATAATAATGAAAATAATGAGAAATTTGTGATATTTAATGAGAATCATATTCATAACTAACCAACCTGGAACTTCACGTACTCTATCCCTCAAAAATTTTCTATTATTGTGCAAGCCGAGAAATCGTGATATATCCAGCTCGTACATGTCAAATGTGGTATAACCATCTATAATTATATCTGCTGTGGCTTGGCCTACTCCTCCAGCTGCTGATAGACCCACTGTCTTCATTCCAGCAGCTACCAAGTAATTTGCTATCTTCACAAAAAATACATTCTGGGCATTACAAAGAAGAAATCTGAGAGAGCATAATATATATAAAGTACCGATGCTACACAGAAGCACAATAACTAGTCAATCTCAATGACCATAAAAATTGTAGGATATTATCACACATAATATGATTTTAGATACCTCTGGAGCCTCTCCAAGAATCCATTTACAGTCGGGTGAAAATGCCTCTGGCCCATTACATAATCGATCCAATGTTGCATTTTTCAGGGATGGAACACGGGAGAGTATTTGTTCAAGTAAAATGTGGAAGTGATCCCAATCTTCAGGAAGATGCCGATCATTCTTTATTACTGAAAAATAAAACAACATGAGTGTCTACTTTCTATGCATACTCTTTATCAAAAATAAAATATCAAAAGCTATTTTGTAAGGGACTTTTTATATAGCTACATATCTTTAGTTATCTTTAGAAATTAATTTTTTTATTAAACGTTTCATGAGAAATAAATCATTTGTGACGGTCAATATATTTTAATTATGGTTTATTAAGAGACTGAAAATAAAATGACCCTCCAATTCTAAGGTTAAATTTTATATAATTTTTGGACTACGATGTAAAGTATTAGCAACATATTGTAAACAAATATGAAAGAAATTTCAAAGTGACCAAATGTCAGGCATTTTTTAGTTTATATTTCTTTCAGCATTTCTCATAGAAATATAAATATACGTATGTATGTTTTTTGGTAAGAATGAATAATAATCTTATGATAAAAAATAATTTAAATGTTAAAAAACTTTGACTTAAAGTACTGCAGATAAAAATTACAGGTTTTCTCATCATGCTCGTAAATCGGTTTTGCTACCAGCTCAAATCCTCCTGCAAGAATACGTCCTTCATTTTCTCGAAAGTAAATACATCCATCTGGGTCACGTACAACTAAAACAAAGTAAAAGTTCACTAGCATGCAGTTAATTTCTTTCTATCTCAACCTTTGACGAATAAGTAATGGAACCTAGTTTAAATAATTACCTGGAGTCATGGGATCTAAACCTTCAATTGGCTTAGTATGAAGATAATAATGTTCAGTGGCGTGAAGTGGTACTTTGACAACCGGTTGGGAGAGTTTTCCAATATCTCGTGCCCAAAATCCGGCACAGTTAACAAAATAATTACATTCAAAATCACCGAGAGAAGTCTCAACTAGACTTACTTTCCCTTTTTTACTTTTGATTCCATTTACAGAACAATTTTCTAGAACATTCAGTCCTGAAATCAACAAAATTAAACCTATGAACAAAAATATAGTCTTATAATTATAGTACATCCTATCCAAACCACAACTAAACATATACAGCGGAACCCCGATTTTACATGACCGGAATTCACGTTTTCCCTCCATTTGCGAGTTGTTTCTGAAGTTCTGTGTAATTTTAGTACATTACAAACCCTATTTTATGTTTGTCTTTCCCGCAATTTACGTCTAAAATTTATTGAAATTTGTTCGCACTTCGCCATATAGCCGAGAGAGTGTTGGTCATTTGCTTGTCGTATATATGCATTTTTCATTCTAATACCTACGTAATTTTTATTTTTAATTATTTTTTACAAGTTGGAATCAGTAAGAAAATTTGTGTAGAAGATAGTATAGACAACATTGATCGCTGGGAAAGAATTTATGGATAACCCTTGCAGATTTATTTAGACGTTGATTCTAACATAATAACATAGGATGTAGTGGAAATTGATGAAATAATGAACAGTCACATAAATAAAAACTTGACAGAAGAACCTTCCTACGAAGTGTTTGCTCATCCCATAAACCCAGTTCCTACAAAGGACGATGCCACGAGGCATACTGAAGGCCTTAAAGCATGTTTTATTAGTATTAATAATGTACCACCAGAATCCTTTAATTTAATTCATAATATTGAAATAATTACTTAAAAACATGCAGTAAAAAACACTGTTAGATTTTTTAATAAAAAATAAATATTCAGTTTTTTTTTAATGCTCCCAATTTACATTTTCCATCTGTTTACATTTTTTTTTTATGGTCCCTTCAGAAATTTAAAATCGGGGTTTCACTTTGTATATTGATGTGTTGAAAATAATAATGAAATTAAAAATTGATATTAGCTTTGATTAATATAGATAGACAATATTAAAAGGTACACAACTCTTAGGCGAAAAGAATGACTATACATATGTACTGGCATTCAAACTCAGACCCTCTTACCTAGATAATTCAATAATGTAAATGTGACCACACATTTATGTATTCAATTACCTACATATTATTCAATAACATATTTTGATTTGAGTTATCGACATTTATGTATAAATAGATTAATGACTAAAAAATATGAACGATCAGCGAAAAATAATTTTTGATAACTGACAATTTCCACGTGTTCTTTAAAACACTTTTCCAAAATCTTTTTTCTTGTTGAATAATTAGAAAATATGGAACAAACAATGTGGCTTTTTGTCTTGTTTTATTTTTTTGATAATTAAATAGATATTGAAAGCACCATAGCTTTTGATGGAAATAACATTGCGACTTGGTAATAGTCGCCTAGATCTACCGCAAACCTTTTGGACTCGGCGTGTCAAAATTTCAGAAAATCTAATTTAGCTTTGTTGGCGTGTCATCCCCCTCCCCAAATTTTTTTTTAATTGAAATATAATTGAATAAAAATATGGAACCCACAGTATTTGATTTGATTTTAATGAATTGATTGCTAATTTCAATTAATTGTTTTTTTCACAAAGTGAGACTGAAAAGAGATACAAATGTAATACGCACGTAGTGATAGATTCGAACGTTGTTGTCGGATAGACCGTTGTTGTCGGTTTGGTGGCAGGACACGTGTTCTTTGACAACTCTTAATATTAGTGAACGCTGGCGTGTCGCCTAAAATGCTGTAGTGTGTCACCTTTGACACGCATGTCATAGGTTCGCCATCACTGACCTAAAGATTCCAGACAGAGAAGGCAGTGCAAGAGAGCGCACCATTTGAAAGTTTTTGCTGCTTCATACAAATAAAAAAACAGATATTCCACTTTATAATCAAGATACTGATATTATTCAAGTTATAAAATGTATCTATAAATTTGAACCGTTATTAGTTAACAAAAATGAATAAGTGTATTACGAACCAATCACGGTCTTAACTTAATTGATCAGAATGAAATATAAATATGTTATTGAATAATAGTTGTAACTCATCCAGTAACTAATTATCTTAATAGCAGGCGCGTGCAGTCGGTACATTTAAATAAGTTGTACGTAAACATATATTTTGGGAAATAATACAAAATTAAATCTTTATTTAACAGAAGATTACGATATATTAAAATCTGAATAATCCTTATAACATATTGTGTTTCCCCATCTATTTCTGGACGTCTTGTCATTTGTCAGTAAATTGAGCATTTATCATCCTATCATAGATAAGAAAACCATCCTGTCATCTCATTTGTCTCATGGTCATATCGCGTCGGACTCTATGGTTACTTTCCTTATTTATGGTAGCACTGTCAAATGTGACATAAGAATGGTTTGTTCGCATTAAAAAATATATATCTGTAAGTGGATAAATATACTTTAAAGTTAATACATAAGAACACCGTTTGTACAATTCCAAGGAGAGCAATGCAGAATGCAAAAAGCATTTCATAATATATAATTATAGCTTATTTCAAAGATCTGACTGCACCTCGCTGTTTAATAGATATAGTGCATCTCCTAATTGTGAGAAATTAACTTGAATTCAAACATTTTAAACATTAATAAGCAAATGTAAAAAATAAAAAAATGTACTAAATATGTAAAATAAAAAATGTAATTGATCATTATGCTGGTGAGTGGACTGATGCGACTTATTTCGTAATCTATTAAACTCACCAGTGGTGTATCGTAAAAACAACAGGAATTTGAGGGAAGAGAAATGGTGGAGGGAAAATGGGAGAGTCTGAAAAGTTATAGATTATAAGATTATCTTAATATTAAAGGTACAATTATTTTAATTTCAGGTGCATTATGAAATTGAAAATGTTGAAATTCAGTAAAAAATTAAATACAAAATGAAAGTTACAGTAAATTATTCTGCATTAGAAACAATGTATTTCTGCATTGAGTCTAATTGCCTACAGTGGTCAATTAGTGGTAGTTGGATAGGTACAAATAAAATGATGAATACGGTTGTTTTTTTGGGTCATATATACTCGGTATGACTTTGGCCAGTCTAATTAATTAAATATATTATTATCTGAATCTGAAAGAAAGGTTTCTCTTTCATAAAAAATTGGATACAATTATTATAAAGGCAAACATAAAAGGCCGAGACTTTAAATGTTTGAGAAAATATAATGAGCCAAACAAAAATATTGATTATTAGAACACATTCTTACTGTGAAGTTGTAATTATTCAGAACATAGGTCTGTGATATTTTTAATATGAATTAAATACACAAAGAAAGATATACACATAAAATCAATTTTATCGAAAAACATTGTTGTTGCGCCACCGGGATTCAAACCTGGATCTCTTTCTTAACCTATATCACAGACCTATGTTCTGAATAATTATAACATCACAATAAGTGTATGTGTTCTAATAAAAAAGTTATATCAATGTGTCCAAAATTTAATAAAAATGAATCGATAATTCTGGCGTCTGCTATCAGATTACTCAAAGAAATTTGAGATTCTGTAAAAATAAGGTAGATGGCTCTTTCAAATAATGGAACGATTAAATGTATTAATATCAAAAAGGAAACATATAGGTTCGAAAACTTGTCGCTAAAAATATCATCGATGTAGCATAGTTGGTTTCTCGGTTAGGAAAAAGATCCAGGTTCGAATTCATATTTAAAAATATTGATGTTCAGTTAACATAGCAGAACATGGGCTTTAATTAACACAATCTCTTGAGTAATAACTTGAAAGATGTTATGCTATCTCACCAAGATTGACAGCTTCCTTGATCAATGTGTTACAAATCATGTTTGGATCTCCCACACCATCTCCAGGGATCCAAAGACCCCCTAGAAGATCTTCGACTTGAAGCAAAGGGCATAATTCTTGGCATTTCAGAGGAGAAACTATCTCACATGGTATATTCCACGCCCTGCAATAAAGTTCCATTATTAGTGCACATGATTTATCGGTTATAAGTATACAAAATACAATTATCTGTCATACAAATTTGAATTGTAATAATTAATCTTTATACGCTCAGCGATCAGTCAAAGGTTTAAGAATTTGGGATTTCCTGCCCAACAGTCGCTTGGGACACCGTCAAGTAGCATATTCCAAGAATGGATTAAACCGATAAAATATAGATATCTAACTATTAAAATAAGGAATTTAATTTAACAATTCTTTTAGATTACCATATTTCTTTTATCACTAAGCTTGATTAGTTAAATATAGTTTGTACTTCAAGAATATTTGCCCCCCCAGTTGCATTTAAGTAATAAAGACAATTGCGTGTAAAAATGAGGTGATATTGTGAACATCAAAAAATATGCAGATTTATAAAAACTAACTCGAATAAATGTATATTTATAGACAAAAAGAAAATTAATAATTCTATACACTGCCATAAACCAGAAACTTTGGTCAATACTTGCACAATTGCCAGTGCCCTTAGCTGTCAACTGTAACTATTAAAATGATTATGTTATTAACCTGTTAAGCCGAATTGCCTACATGTGTGTGTGGGAAGAAATACCTCCCGGTAGCGTTTCATCTTATCACAACAAGGTTGGTAAATATATTAGGTTTTACATTGGACAATTCTAACAAATATGGATAGTAATGATTAAATTATTGGCTTGAAGAATTTATATACACATAAAGGTCATTCCTCCAACAGAAAAAAAGTAGAATTAGTAGATAACAAAATATAATATGTACAGTTAAACTTCGATACGTGAAAATTGTCCGCTTAAAACATTTTCTCCATTTGTCAGTCATTTTTCAGATTCCAAAATATAACATATACAATGAAATCTCTATCTATCGGTTTTGAAGGAACTTACTAAAATAATCCATGAATGCAGAAATATAGAAAAATGTTACATTCATACATCATATTCTAAAACAGATACATATTTCACATGTGAATGAATGTGTTTAAATACAAATAAAATAAGAAAGCTGCACAGAAAAAAAAAATTAAATTAAACTTTGTATCATACATGATCTTTCATCATCATTTGTTTATTGGTTGATGCGTTATTGCCATAAACAGCATTTTTTTGGTGTTGGAAATGACATTTTTTTTGGTATCAGTTATTGAAAGTGCATTAAAAAAAGGGATTCAATTTTTCAAAGGCCGTGCATGCTTCTGAAAACAAAGGTACAGGCGAGGGATTCTCTTCATCGACTTCTTCCGCTGTCGCTTTCACTTGGGTGAGCTGCACAGTTGTTTACAAACAATAAAATATTTCGTTGTTTTACACGCATTTCAGTGTCAAAGTCCCTTAAAAACAAATTAAAATTGTTCGTAGTCATCCATTCCTTTATGTTTATGTAATATTTTACGGGTAGTTTTCGTACTCTTAAAACAGCTTCAGAGATTTGCCAATGACGATTGGCTCGCATATGTCAGTTCCATCACTGTTGATGAAAAACAAAAATCTTCTCTTTCGACCCTTTATCACCGTGGTAGGACTCGCTTTCTAAAGTCAATTTGTCGTCAGGCCGACAATTATAAAACAAGTCAGTCTAACGAAATATGCTGCGTATCGCCATATATGCGATCGATGCAAACTATTTTTGCATGTTTTGTATTAAATTAATTCGGGACTGGAAGAAATAAATGACACATACGAGAAAACGATTATTCGAGGGACAATCGATTGAGATTTCACTGTATATATAAGATAATCAAATCATTCTGTCCCGATTTGTAAGATAAATATACATATAAGATAATCGCATCAATTAACAATAAATAATTTTTTTCGGAATAAAACATACGCCCATAACCTTCAGCAATGGAGCGTAGTTGCATTATTTTAAATTTCCTCAAAAAGTTTGTCAATTTATGTGTACATATTATGTACAATTATTGAAAATATGTGTAGCAAACATTTCATCGATATGAAGGAATATATATACATGATTTTATTTTGTTATACATACACTAGGGTCTCAATTTGCATCGGGGTTAAGTTTTGGGAAAATGCAAGGCACGTTGAAACATCGCAAATCGAATCATATTTTCCTATAAGGTTCTATAGAAAATTACAAGTCCATCATGAACAGTTATCAAATGCTAATAAAGTATTATATTATGCAAAATAACTTCATAACAAAATAAAACTGTTATGCTGGATACCAATATTGGGAAGTATCTAATACAATATAAAATCATAAATAAAATTATTTGTATTTAAATAAAAAGAAATATTACTGTAACAAAATATAAACTTCAAATAGCAAAATACAAACTCAAATCAATTTATGCATCACGTAAAGATCTTTATAACATTAGAAATCTTTAGCAGGAGTATTCATAATACTTCTGCTATTTTTTGATTAGTTATTTCTTCTATAACTTCTTCTGTATGCACCGTAACATTATCGGTTTGTTATCTTTTCTTCACCTCGATTTAAAATTTCATCTATGTCATTTATGCCCATTCACTGCATAATATGCTAAATCATTAGCAATCCATTCGGTATCCTCATAGATTCTGTTCCCTAAATCCCAGGGTATTTATTTAAAATTAATCTGTAAGGAGTCATATCGAATTGATGAAGATTAGATTTTTAATCTTATGTTTTTGAAGAAATGCCAATCGCAACAACACATATAGTGTCAACGCAAATCGAGATTAGTGTATTCGGTTGTTCAGCCACATTTTTTCAATGGTGCATGGAATGTGAGACATTGATTATTTTCAATTTATAAACAAAAAGTGAAATATTTTTCTTAAATATTATTTAACACGTTGGACACATTTCCTGAAGAAACAAAGACTGTCTTAAATGTGGAAGGGCGGCAAACAAGAGGTTGGTCGACCAAATAAAGGAGATGGCCAGTCTGATTAAGAGTAACACTAAACATGGTCCATTGAAAATTGAGGGGAGAGAAGGGAAATACTACATGCAGTTTCATCATACCACGACACTCAGTTATGAGCTAAACCACGAGAAAGAAAATTTTAGATAAATCTATGAGAGATTACATAAGACCTTAATATAGCCATACATATCTGTCAGTATTGAAACATTAAAATAATTCTATGATATGGGTGGCACACCAGAGCCAGCTATTGACATCAATATTGATATTCAGAACATTTATTTTGACAGTTTTTTGTTGAATCGGCCTAAAAATACCTCAATTTCAGGGTCCTCTTGTAATGAGAAATGAAAAAAGTCTTACATATGAACATTAAACGAAAAAGACAATTGGTTGAACGAAAAACGAAAATCAATATCAAAAAGTAGACTAAAAATGTTCATAGGTTTTCACGGGTGTTCAGAATCTTCTGTGTACAATAATCAAGGTTAATCTGCCATGTATATTGAACATTTCTGGCTGACGTTTCGGATCAAAACGTTGGCCATAAGGTCAGATATACCAATTATGTATGATATGTGTACAATTTTTAATAAATCATTTAGGTATGTTTATGAGATAAGTATAAAATACAATCTTCTGCAGTTTCTCTGGGATGTTATGCAACAGGTTTGCACCTGTTTTGCTGGAAATTCAGCACTTTACCTGGGTTTAGTTCTAAAAAAGATCAGCTAAAGAGGTAAAACGACAATGTATAAAACTCTACACAGAAGAATTTCAAAAGCTACAAAACCTGAGAAATAATCAAATTTGCATTTCACCATAATATAATAAATCGCAATTAATGATTCAAAACACAATGATCGCATATTTTTTAAGTTCATGTATATACATATTTAGTTCATCGCAGCTAAAAATAGATTTTTGTAGAAGGTCATCGCATACTCATAGATAAACTTACACAGACTGTGCTTTCATTTGCCTGTAGACAGTCATTCGATCCCTTGTTCGCGCCAATAGTAGTGAACCACACTCTTTCCATCCTGTAGGAAGACCTTGAGCCTCCAGATCTTTCCAAAGTTGAATGGAAGTTTGGGCAAGTTTGACTTGGGACCAAGTTGGTTTAAACACTCCGACTAATCCAGATAAGTTCCATGTTGTTCCGCCTCCAATTCTGTACAATTAAAATAAATTACATACAATTGTGTGAATGACCATGATAAATTGTTAACTTATATAAACATATTTAAAATGTTTAATATAAAAAATGATGTACTTACATATCTCGCTCAATTAATAATGTTTTATCCCCCCAACCCCTTTTGGCCAGCTGATATGCGACAGCAGCTCCCATCAAACCACCCCCGCATATTACTACCTGGGATTTTGATGGTGCATCGTTAGAAACTGTTTGCTTGGATACAAATCTTGATTTGCGGTACAGGTTATCATTTTGATTAAATGTATGTATGCTGTGAAGAAGACGTGCGTGAAAAATATGTTCGTTATGATATAAAAAGTTCTTGCAAGAAAGCATATTTGCGCGAAGAGCAATTATGCATTCAATATGTTTTCAAATAATAAAATAACAGAGCAGTCACAGCACCTATTTCCGTCAGTCGCTCAACATATCATAAAATTAATAGGCATAGATAATATTGTGTTTTGACACAGCTGTCATATGCAATCAAAGATATTTTGTACCACAGACTATTCAATCCATAGAGTTAATAGGTGTAAAATGTATAGAGATGGATTTTATAAAAAAATAAGGTTATGACTATTTATGCTCGTAACCAACTTGATACCCCCGGAAGGGGCACACAGGAGAGAGAGAGAGTTGAGATGCCTATCAGCCCCTGATCGCTTATCAGAACGATACCCCGCACTCTAATGGAAGTTCGCTTCGCGACTCATGCGTCAGGTATCACGCTTTCATCAGTACCATGGTTATAGGAAGAGTGAGGTAGGTGAATATGAACACACGATGATGCACAAACTATACATTTATTGAATACACAAATACTTATAACTATCTTAATCTAAGATTAATTCTACCTCGGGTTATCTTGTGATTTTAGACACGACTTAGGTATATCAAAATTGTGTCCTCATCAGGGGCGCATTCAAATTCAGGGACACGAATCTGAATGCGAAATATTTTAGAAACATTGCTATAATATTAAAAAACGTGCACATTAAAAAATATCGGGCTACTACGTTTTGGTTTTGGTTTTGGTTTTGGTTTTGTTCTACGTTTTAGTTTTGTTCGCAAAATATTGTGCTATCATAATAATACAAAATTTAGAATGTTATAATACGTAAGAGAGTGTTGCTCTTATGATTAAGTAATGAATTGCAATATTTGTCGAAAGCAGGATGTGTCGTGAATAAGTGTTGGTGTTACGGTTAGGTATTATATGGTTTGTAATATTAAACTATACCACTAACAGTCTATCCAATCAATTTATTATCAGGACTGATATCGCACCAGCGACATCATGGACCCTGCAATAGGATCCGAATTATCGAGTAGAGAGGTCGAATATACAAGGTAGAATAGCCCAAAATAGATCAGAAAATACAGAAAAATGTAGACAAGATCAGTAAAAAGTTATTGGACCCGTAAAAGCAGATACGTTTGTTTAAAGTTTGAAAAAGATAGTCATAATTAAACATTATATCTATGGCGAGTCTCAGGGTAATTATTATTTAAATTGAGAGCTCGATTGGCTCAGGTGGACTAGACACATAAAATAATTATTTGACTCCAATATTCAGAATAAATATACGGTGAAGCTAAAATCAGGTATGTGATAAATAAATAAATATAATTTGGGTCTTGTCATGGTGTTTATTGAGTTGCTCCTTGGTTGTACAAAAATAAGGTTAGAAGTAGTTTGTAAATTTAAATATAAGAAATTATAAAGTATCATAATATAAAAATAGACACATTAAGAGATGCTGCCGTTCACGTCTAGCTATGAGAGTAGAATCTTTCGCGCTGGTCTCTGGCGCTCCCTACTGCGCCCATCTCTGTCGACCGAACTACGAAGCTACGGGCATTGTATCTGTCGGCCGCATCCTTAAGTTCGCACGTGACCTACTGCTAGAGGTGTGTGTCGCGGCTAAAGCGGCCCTGCCGCGTGGACGCAAATGTCATCCTCTGTCCGTCTTACATCTCTCTATTTTTGATGTAATGTATTACGGAACATTGCACAAGAGACAGCGTATATATTTTCTTTTCTGTTTTATCAATTCTGAGTACATTTACATGTAGCGACCACAATTTTTTCTGCCCGCAAGGCTGATGTGATTTTTATTAATGCGTATTAAATATATTTTTCTTAATCTGATTCAAGATCATTTCACATAGTGTTTTATTTCATTGAGAAATCTTATTTTAATGGTGAGAAAATGTTGATATAATGATAATCATTTAATTAGTTATTGGTTATAAAATTATTATATATTTATAGAAAGAAAAAATAAGAAAGTATGAATTTGCACATTTTTTAAACAAATTTAAAAAACCACGTATGAGACCATTCACATGCTTATCATCGAACGATAAGTAAGAAGGTAGACAGAAAAATGTAGAATGTTGTAAAAGTAGATACGTACGTCTAAACCAGCCACACTCAACCTTTTTTTTCTTCGGGCCACATTAAGTTAAGCGGGCCGCAACATTATACCGATATGACAAAAAAAAAATTCATATAGGAAAAATAGTATCGGTTTGATTCAAGATATAGGCGCCGCCACTTGATAAATCAATAAATATATTTTTAAACTAAAACAGAATGATACCAGCCAGTACCAGCCAATACCAGTTCAGCTGACTCAGAAAATAATTATTTGACTGCAATACTTCAAGTGAAAAAAATTTCTATTCCGGTGGAAATAACAGTTAATTAAGAATTAAAGAAATGGATTTGAAAAATTTCAAAACGTTCTAACAACAGGGATGTAAATTTTTTAAACGAAAACATTTTGGGATTTATTTTTCATTTATTTATTTATGTTAATTGTTTATATATTTAAATTGTATTATTTCATTTGTATATACTTGTAATGGCTAGTTACGCCTGATTGGCGAAGGCCATAATAAAGAGAAAAAAAAAATCCGTGTGACGAATGAAATAGACACTTGAATACTAATCGAAATTACTTCACCATGGCTTAAAAAGTTTCATTCTTTACTTAGATAGTATTCAAAATTAGAGTAAAGTTGCAAAAGAGATAATTTTTAGGCGGATAATTAAAGATAATTTTACGTACAAAAGATCCAAAGCGCCATAAAACTTCGAATTAAAAAGTTCAATTTTTCATTTGCCCGCGTACTGCTTTAATGTCAATATTCGATTAATAGACTACGGTCAATATTATAATCCATTAGAAATTCAGTGTTATATTGCTTTTCAATTTCAACCTTTAATCTTAAGAACCATTTGATAATTAATCCTAATTATAGTGTGAATTGATTGACGTAGATCAGTTGGCACAAGAAGATTAATTAAAAAAAAAATTTTTTTTTCACCTAATACAAGGACTTATAATATTTGTACTCATTAGAGTGGGATCTTGAGGTAAAAAATATATAAAATTTCTAATTACTAACAAGAAAAACAGAAAAATGAAGATTAGGAAATAATTATATTATTTGATATTTATTTAATATTATATCGATTGAATTAGATATTGCTGCTAAACAATATTGATATCTAACACTTTTTTTTGTAGAAACGGATCTATTCAGCTGAAATATTGGCAGGCCAGCATATGTGTTGTTACAATAGTCCACACGTGACACCACAAATGAATTTATAAGTGGATGGGCTGTTTCATGAGGAAGATGTCTTCGAATACTTATAATCTGATTTGTGTATTCATTGAAACATCTGAATCAATGTGCACGCCCAGATTTAGCAATAATTAAAAAAAACCGTGCATAACTAAATTATATTTAAAAAATACAAAATAAATGTATTAATTGGAAAGATATACATATAAAATCAATTTTATCGAGAAATATTGTTGTCGCGCTACCGGGATTCGAACCTGGATCTCTTTCCAAACCGGGGAAGGTGCATTATCCAAATATGTTACAGCAACAGAAGACAAATTTTCGAACCCATATGTTACACTTTTCAAATTAATATATCTACAGTTCATACCGGTTTGGAAAGAGATCTAGGTTCGAATCCCGGCAGCGCGACAACAATATTTTTCGATAAAATTGATTTTATATGTATATCTTTTTAATTAATATATTTAATTAGTATTTGAAATATCGCAGACCTATGTTCTGAATAATTATAACATAATAATTATATATTTATTTGTTTTATTATGTAATAAGTATGCAGGTTCACGCGCAATAAATTTATAGTTAATTCATATAATTCATGTTAACAAGTTTTAACTAGAATAACCTAGAGGAAGAATTTAGAAGTGACAAATAAATCTGCGCATGAAAATTCTGCCCCACACATATACCAATCAAACGCAATACTTGTGTGTTTCACGCCGCGCAATGAACTGAATACACGTCTTCGCTTGTATAGACGTGTTGCAAAACAGCGCAAATGTCTATTTGAAGCGGACTTAATGCATATGTTACAAATAGCCCTTCACTTAAAACCTTGAAGAATTTACAAAGAATAATCATAATATTAATTAAAGAGAACACATTTTTGTTGTGAAGTTGCATTTTGAGAACAGAGTTTTATGGTATTTTAATCCCTGTAGCAACCAAATATTTTTTCTACGGATAGATTTTTCCTGAATATTTTTCTAATATATCCATTTAATTTTCTATCATAATATTAATATTTTTCAAGAAGATAAATTAACTTACACATGTACACTTTTCAGAAACATGTTTCTAAAAAAATGTACTTTAGTGACATCCCATCGAACTTTTAAACCATCGTTATTAGCAGCATAACCTAAATCCATGCCTTGTGCACACCATTGAGGTTTAACATTCGCAGACATTGATTCCTATATTAAGTGTTGCCATCAACACTTAATATGTTGCTCTGTTTTGGATCAATGTACTCGTAAGTCTGTTTTGTGTCATTTATTCGCCTATTTTCTCGACGCATTTGGCAATTTTTCCTTTTAATACTTCTGTCTCAGCTTACCTCGACTTACCTCGCTTCATTTTCCAAGAATTACGTATGGACAAAAGAGTATTTATAGAAAAATGACGAAAACGGCCAGAAAACCTAGTTGTCTAGCTAAGAATTTAGCGGGACGAAGAATGAGTATGAATATGTTGTTTGAACAACGACCGGGCTCGAGGGTATATAACAGTCGGACATGAGTTACAGTTTACGGAGTAATTATAATAATTAAATGTTAATTTTTTCAATGTAATTGTAAAAACTTTTGTGGTTTTGCGGTAATAATATATTTTATAATAATTATTGTACCTGTTATTAAAATCGTCGTTTTAATTTTTCGGACAGTTTACATAAAATGGAATAAACAAACAAGAAATAGAATAAAAGAAAAATAGATTATTATAAAATTATACGTAAAACCTCAGTAAAATAGACTAGACCAATTTCGATATAAGAAAACACTTCTTAATTTTTAATACTGAGCTAGGAACTTTCCTTGTTATTTATTGAATATAAAAATGCTACAACCACAGATTACCAAATATACAGACAGAAATTCCTTGTTTCAGTATTTTAATTTTGGTGTTACTCACGTGATCACTTTGGTATCACTTATGCAATCAAATAGCTCCACGACTTTAAAAAAAAATATATGACTCGATTGGAACGAAAATTTAAACACTTACAACATAATATGCATTAATGTAAAAAATACATCTTGTTTACACAAATATTTAATTTTCGAAGAGTAAATACTTTTACTGTTGCATAAATGTGTC
The DNA here is from genome assembly GCA_022840565.1 of Eubasilissa regina. NCBI lineage: Eukaryota > Metazoa > Arthropoda > Insecta > Trichoptera > Phryganeidae > Eubasilissa > Eubasilissa regina. Next base: position 20,453,364 of record JAINEB010000033.1, read on the forward strand.
ATAAACTATCGGATTTATGTATCCACAAATATTTGTTTAGAATGTCCTTCGTTCCGCAACTTATGTTCCGAACCCCTCTCCTATATGTATAGTTTATTTCATGTCTATTCATTTACTGGTATAAAATATAACAAAAATTATTAAAGCTGAATTGTAGGTTAATTGGAATTTAATAATAAATCTCTGTTTGTACGACGTTATACCTTTGACAAAAAATAAATACAAGAAAACGTGAGTACACCGTGTGTAGAAAGCCAATGTTTGATTAGTATGAGGATCGCGTATGTAATAGGCACTCGAGCCTCAATATATACCAGATAACCCGACCTCCGCATCCTGTGGGTATATATTCCAGCTCGCGCCACCCTTATCTGGGAGTCTGGTTCTGGAACCTACGTGCTACGGTGGAGTGACGTCGCACCCTTAAGCACGAAACTCATAATCTAAACTTACAGACCCTTTAAAAATTCACGGTGTCTCTGAACCGTGAATTAAATCGATAATTACAGTATGTAATTTGTAACAGTCGGTTTATAAAAATGAACTGTAAATGGTTGAAGAGAATTTTATTATTTTGAACTAAAAAATTGTATATATAAAGATGAACCAATTTCTCAAGTAAAAGTACATTTATATTATTTGCACGCTTTGGGACTATTTAACTGACGGATAAATAAGTAAATAACTCATTTTTATTGTATGTATTATTATATTTTCATATATATATATTTTTAGGCTGAGTCGATTGATTTTACGACACGAAAGGTTCTACATTTATATCTAAGATTGAACGTGCTAAATACTTACAAGTAAAATTCTCTGCTACGGATATTTTATTTTATATTTATCAAAAAAGACAACCCGTTAAACCTTTTAAATATATACTTGTAATAATTTAAATGTATGTAATACTTTGAAATACGTCAGCGCATATACTATGTTTAAAGATATTATATTTATATATTAGATTTTAATTACACCGATGAATATAATTCAATTCGTTAATTTTTATATTATTAAAAATCTGATTCATTAATTACTGAATAAATGGAGACTAAGAGAATCTATATAATATTTTAAGAATACATATTTCATTTTTTTGCCATTGGGTTTTATTATAATCGTTGAGAGTTTGTATATATTTTTTCATTATTGATATTTATACATTAAATTGTCATACATTATATTATATTTCCATGTATTATCAGATTGCAATTTATATATTTTATATGATACTAATACGTGTTAGAACATGTTTAAGTATAGTCTTAAATTATAATAAAAAACTATTAATATATTTCACTATTTTATAGTTAAGCAAAACACTTATTGCCAAATAATGATATTTTTAATATGAATTAAATATATTAATTAGAAAGATACACATATAAAATCAATTTTATCGAAAAATATTCTTGTTGCGCCACCGGGATTCGAACCTGGATCTTTTTCTAAACCGGAGAAGGTGCATTATCCAACTATGCTACAGCGACGATATTTTTAGCGATAAATTTTCGAACCTATATGTTACCTTTTTGATATTAATACATTTAATCGTTCCATTATTTTGAAAGAGTCATCTACCTTATTTTTACAGAATCTCAAATACCTTTGAGTAATTCATATTTAAAATATCACAGACCCATGTTCTGAATAATTTCAACTTCACAATAAGAATGTGTTCTAAAAACGTAATGTTATATTATATATATTTGTATTTTATATTTGTACTAAAGCAAATACACATATAGTTGAAATAAAATGAATGATTTTCCTGAAATGGTCTTAACGAAACATTAAATTAATCAAGTCATTGTTATCCACTTTATATATTATATATACACCCCTTTATTTTTATGAATTAAGTAGTGGTATGTTCATTTTTAAAACCTTCAAAGGACAGCAGTGATAGTCACAGTCACTGTCGTAAGTCACAGTCATTCCGCGAGATTTATCGAAAGGTACTTCTTACTATATTATTGTATTTTGTTTCCGTCCTACTCGATATCGAACACGTGCAGTGTAAAATAAATTGGCAAACATGAAATGTGAATCTCTTTACTATTATAAATGCTTCGATTTCGATATATTTTACAAAAAATTATATCGTACGACGAAGAAGAAAATATTGTAATCTCGAGGGAAATAAATTTTCTAACTAAAATAGAAATTTACATTTTCTTGGTCGCATGTGCGAGCGAGAAAGCAAAGGATCGCGTTGAGGTTATATGAATGCCATTTATTATGCAATAACTGTTTTCTTACTCAGGGGAAAACTGAAACAAAGAAGGCATCCTTCTTCTAAAACACTATTCAATTTTGTGTACGTAATGTAAAAAGTAAAAAAATACAACGAAAAATTTAAGCAAAAAAAAAAAAATTATATGAAATCATAAATATATTTAATAGTAATATGATTGGAAAATGTATAAAAGCAAAACTGTAATGTCTTGTATATGTAGGAACATAAATATTATTAAGGAGAACACATTCTTATTATGAAGATGTAATTATTCAGAACATAGGACTGTGATATTTTAAATACTAATTAAATGTATTAATTAGAAAGATATACATATAAAATCAATTTTATCTAAAAATATTGTTGCTGCTGCTGGGATTCGAACCTGGATCTATTTCCAATCCGGTGAAGGTGCATTAAAGACGCTACAGCACACAGTACATTTGACGACAAATTTTCGAATCTATATGTTGCACCTTTCCCGAATTGGAAAGAGATCTAGGTTAGAATCCCTGTAGCAACAACAATATTTTTCGATAAAATTGATCTTATATGTATATCTTTCTAATTAATAATTTAATTTGTACATAAAATATTACATATAGACGTTAATATTATTTTGTTGGAGAGGGAATAATTATCTAAAGAGTATTAGTAAAGCATGTCATATTCTAAATCCGGACCTAGCAAAGGTAAATCAGAAATATTTGGTTGGTATAAAATAAAAATAATTATGTTTCAGTTAAAATTATCGCAATCTTCAAGATTTAAAAAAATAATGAAGTGCGTATTTGTATTTTACATCCAGCGCATCCATATATTATGCGGCTAGACCTAAGATGGTGAATTCTACAGTCAATTTTGTTTCCTCCCCTATTGCAGAAGGAGTAATTAAAATATAATGCTTAGTATATTATCGCGTTCTTATTTGTTTTAAAAAAGGCATTTAAAATATGATAAACTATTTAAAAAACATGGATGCAGGTTAGAATTCTAACAGCGATAATAGCAACACCGGTAATATCTCTTAGTAATTTTGATTGAAAATGACATATTAGGTTTGATTATATTTTATTTCCTTTTATAAATATTGTAATTCTATACAATTATCAAATTGATTATTCTAATCAAATGCTTTTGACCAAATAGCCTCGGCCCAGAAGACCTTCAAATTTGTCCTATTTTCCATACTTACTTTAAATAAAGTAAGAATTTTATCGAGACAAATGTTTCGAGTACAAATTTATGTATGTCTGAAGTATAATAAATATAATGTTTTGCACATTGCGAATTTGGGACGTCGCTATATATAGATTTTGGTCATGACCGATTAAATGAATTTTACTACTCTTTTAAACCAATCTTTAAAATATGCCAATGGTGATCGATACCTTAGCACCGACCCTGATGAAATCTATTTTCATATATTCAATCCGCGGTTAACTTCAAGGTTAGGGACATTTCTGTGAAATCTCATTAAAATTATATAAATATTTTTTTACTCCAATATTTCCGGGACTAGTTAAAGTCCAGTGATCGTACAAAGTAATCCGGTGTGAAACAGAGCAGTGAAGTTATTACAAGCTTGTAATCGTATTATAAATGGTTACGTCACGAATCGTACTATTTCTGTTCCAATGGCAAGCAACAGTTAAGCCATTATATTTATACTGAGAAGAAAGAGGTCAACCTATTTATAAACTCTTTCCTAGATTTAACCTGTTTCGTTCTTCGTGAAATAAGACGCAAAAGAATCGCTTTATCGTTCTAGTCACCGCGATTTTTTGTATATTAAATGTTATATTATTTCAAATACATATACAGTTGAACTCGGTTATAACAAGTACGGAGGGATCAACTAAATTTGCTTATTATAACCGTTACCCGTTATTACAAAAAATATTTAATGTCTAATAAAATTAAAAGCAAAAATGTGTAATTGTATGAACAAAAATATTTCTTAACAAAACTCAACATACTGCTCTGTTTTAAAGTTTAAAACTTACTACTTTTTACTACGCATACAAAATAAACACTCATTGTTTTTTATAATAATTTGCAAACCTGAAAGAAATCGTAAACAATAAGGAACCTCGTTGGCAGACGCCGCTTTTGATTTTATAATTTCTCAAGAATTAGGGTTTTGTATTTTGTTCACTTGTTAACAATATCAGCAAAGCGAGCTCACTATAACAGTGAAGATTTATATGAAAACAGGCCTGAATCAAAATAATAATAACCGTGATCTCACTGTAACCGCTCTCGATATAACCGAGTTCGACGGTATATACATATTTTATTAATTAATTATTTCCATTAAGTGGGTACCTGATCGTGATCCCATTCGCTGGAAACATTCTTGAATTGAGTCGGGCACCGAACCCACTTTTACACTTTATTCTGTAATATTAAATTAATTTTTCCACTTAGTCTTTCTATTTTCCTATTTACTTGGGGTCGACTTTCCTGGTACGAAAACACCGGAGCGCTTTATTCTGGACAGTCTCTGACTTATGCGGGCGTCCTTCATTTCCTTCTCAATGTTAGACCATCAGGTTGCTTGATGTCTGCCAGTATTTACTCTTAACGCAGTTTTGACGATATGATCTCTAGCCTATTTATTGTGTGACCGTACTTAACCTGGCTTCTTTCCTTTGATGTACTCATTTTTAGGTCGGAAATTAAAAAAAATATACAAATTGTAAAATAAACAAAAACGTAATAAAATAATAGTGTGACGTTTAATGGATATAAGAAAAGGAATCATACAAAATAAAGAAACATAAATAGTTGAAAATCAACGATTATTTTTGTTATTAAAAATGAATGACATTAAAATTTAAATATATTTAAAAAAAATAACAAAACAAATTCTCTTATTTCATGTATTTAACAGAGATTGCCATCTTACTCCTGTATAAACTATTAATTCTGCCGACTCATCGATTTAACTAAGTTAAGTCAAGTTGCTTATATATATATATATAAGCAACTTGCATATATATATATATATGCAAGTTAAGTCAAGTTGTTTATATACATATAGTTACTAATAATATATATATATATATATTTTTGGATAAATATTTGTAATGTCAAGTAAGTTATGCAATTTGGGAGTTATAAAAAATATCTTATTGCGATCTTTCTTTCGTAAGACTGTAAAAAGGATACACTGAAATTTTGATTAATTGCATGCCATCATATACATTCAGTAACATATACATTCGTCGTGTATTAATAACATAGTGAGGAACACGCTATTTATATATTTAATAAGACCTTTACAAATTATTGTATTCACCGTATAAATTATAATAAAATTTCAAAGAAAGCGTTGGTTAAATCATTGTTATGTTTTCATTAAGATTTTTGTTTTTATCGACTGATTATATGTTTTGCTAATAAAAAAAAATACGTTCCGTTTGAATTTTTCAGTAAATAGTTTGAATCTCGGAGCGCTCGAAAAGAGCTTTTCCATAGTATATCTTTATGAAAACAGATGTCGTTGGCGATACACATTTCTGATACTTCAGTAAAGTTGTATATTATAGATATATATTAAATGATTTACTTTTTTAGTGCAGTTACCTGAACTACATTATTTAGCCCTAATAAAAATATACCTATGTATATAAAAATGAATGTCTAGCTGTTTGTTCTTTATACAATTCGATATACCTATCTGATTAAAACCCAATTTTGCATAGCCACTCTTTAGGACCTTGCGCAAAACTGAAATAAAGATGAATTATATTTATTAGGTATATTGAATGCCATCCTTCCCAAATATTTCTCAATTGCACTCTAGGAAAATATAGTCATCCCACCTCATCTCCCCTGATATTTCACCCTCCTCCTATATGGACCAAATATTGTATTCATTGGTATTATTTAGGGTCTGTGTAAATTAATGGACTCGCTTTACCCTCCCTCTATATTTTAAGTTACATAAAAACCCCGTGCAACGCTGGGTAGTAATAATATTTAATTATAGTAGGACCGTTAGTAATAATATGAAAATGACACACTTTCTTTTTTGAACGTAAATTTAAAAAGAATCTGGAATATTACATCGGTGTAATTTCAATTTCAAGTGAAATAAGAATGAGATAGACATTTGACATTTTTGTTCCGAAGGTACACTTAAGAATAGTAAAACGATCGACTTTATTTCTACTTCTGTTTATACACACACATTTCTTGATTTTATTACATCATATTATTATATCCTTTTACCCACTGCGAACTAAAATGTGTATATGTTTTTTTGGTAAGTACTGTACAGAATAATTTAGTAATATAAATATTATAACATCATCAAGTTTAGTTTGTCTAATAATCCGCTGAAAGATCTTTAATAGAAACAAAACAATTTTTGATAATAGTCTATGGTCTATTTATGAAAATATTCTGCTTTATGAAAAGTAGAAGTTTAAGCTGCATCATTCGAAAACGAACATGCTGCATTAATCTTTGTTTTATAAATTTAGAAAATTTTATTAATGAGCATTTAAAATAATCCTTAAGAATCTTTTTTTAAAATTTTTTATTAGTTGATTGTATTGTACTTCTGCCAATCTGTGTTTAGTTACATATTTTTTTGCAATTTTTAATAATATACAATTATGCGCAACAACTTGTCTGACACTGATAAATACGTCTTAAGATGTAATGCATCCAAGAGACTGCGAGTTGTGGTAAGCAAGAAGGGAAGACACATATTCAACAATCGGAATGTTGCCACGAAGAAGAATATTTAAAAGTGAAAATTATTTTAAAGCTTAAACAATCATCTTAAGACGGACTACAGACTACACACTAAAAAGTATAATATAAATATAATAATATAATCGTATGCAATCATTTATTTTACGTAATTAAAAAATTACGCGTGGTCAATAAATATGAAATATTCAAACTATTAATTAGTACCAGCACATCTTGGTAATTCGTTAAAATTCTATTTGAGTATATATTTCTGTTTCGTTTTAGCTACCTTTAATTCATAGAGCGTATATGCCATGAACAATTATGCCAGATTTTAATATTCAGTGGCGTGTAGTAGGTATAGAATTAAGTTGTACTGTTACTAATGATATTATAAAATCATATATAATATATGTATTATATACTGTGCATAGGATTATGAACTTTCCTTTAACTAACGTGATAAGGCAAAATGAATCCGTATTCATGAAACCATATCATTTATTTATTTGTAATTTTTGAGTATAAATTACTACTAAGTTTTAACGTTAAATGATACCTTCTTAAAAAAATATAAACGTTTTTTATAAGACTTTTTGTAGTTGAACATGATTATTTTATTGCTTGAAAATTCATCACGTTGTAACTAAAGTCAATTATTATTTATATTAAAGGTTATCGTAGGAAATTGTTCTGCCGGTTTGCTTTTTGTTTTCCTCAAATCAAAAATAAATCCATTGTGCATCTCGAACACAAAGAACACGTTAACAACAGTAAGATAGTATAATAAGCGAATTAGTAAAAGAGGAAGTAGATATTTCGATGATTAGCACACTGCTGTAAGTCGAGCTGAAAACGTTTAAAATGTTATTTTGTTAAGAAACGGTATAAGTAAGGACTCTGTACAAAATGGATCAGCTGAATGGAGTTTTTAATTCAGTAGATAGCCAATTGTATGGCTTGAGTAAAACGATAGCTTAATAACAGAGGATATCAATTTTAGTAGAGATAAAATAATCATAAGGCGATTACAGCGTCGTGATAGTTTTTAGTACTAAGCAATTAAATATTCCAGACGGCGCTAGCGCAATTATGATAAATCATCCGTTTGTAACATATGGATTATTTAATTTATATTTGTTTCCCAGAATATTCAGTAAGGCACAGTTTTATACTTGTATGCACTGCACGCCCCTGTTAATATTGTACACATACACATATATAACATCTCATTTTTAGATAATTCATTGGGAATGCCGATCAATTAAGAAAAACAAGTCCCAAATGACATTGTTCATAGTTATTACGACTGCAATACGAGCGTCAATTTATACAAGATGTCAAAGAGACAGTAGTCTAAATGTAGCCTATGGTTAGAGAACGTTATTAGTAACCCGCTTCATATAGAGTAATTCGAAATTCAAATATTTAGAAGTTATTCAAACTTTTGTGATTTTAGAGAAATTTACAAAAATGAGCGCTGTACCATATTCAACCTACCGTGATGAAATTTGGCACATTTGTAATAATATACACCCCTTAGAACGTTTTTTTATATGGCTAATTAAACATTTTTTTGGTGAAAATCACAAATATTCAAATAACTTAATAGCTGTTTAGACGACTGTTCATCGTTTACATTTTATTTTTTAGTATTAGATGAAATAAATTACATACATTAACTATGTTAAGATTTTTACAAATTCTATATTATATTTAGTTTTTAAATTACGGTAGGTTCTTCGCATGTTCTGGAGACCTCCCATATAAGCATAGTTATAAAATACAATCTTATATCCTTCAAGAACAGAATGGTTACAATGTAGTATCATCAGTTTTATGGCTAATACCGGATTCCTCTAAGTGGTTCTCAACCCGTGTGTCACATCACGCCAGTGTGTCGCAATCATTTAGAATGTTTTGTTGGGTACAGTAAAATTCTAACATATACCGAGTGAACTCTGTACTGCTTTATTTAAATTATGTTTTAATTTACTTTTAAAATTAAACTAAAAGCATTATCACTGTCGATAGTATCCAACGTTTCTATAATATTTTGATTACGCTATTATGAAAGACTTCCGTTAAAAATAATTGTATCTGGTTATTTTAATAACAAAATACATATTAAATGTATGTGCCTAGCGTGCCATGTTGGTAAAAGGGTTAAGAACCATTGCTCTAGTGGTACACTAGTACCCAGCCGTCGGTTCTAAGTTATATAATATATTGATTTTCTTCATATAAAATACATTGCAGAGGCCATATTAATATCGGAATGTATTTAATAATATTGATTCTGAAAAATCTATAAATACCAATAAAACAATGTACTTTGGTCACTACGTCCAAAGTTCCGAGGTGGCTGGATAACAGAGTTTCAGAGTACTTTTAACAACATCAAAGGAAGAGAGGGTCCGAATATACTTTTGGTAATAGAAAAATATTGAGTGCTAGCCTTCAATTACTTTTGTACAGTGGTTTCTGCCATTGACCATGATCCAGAAGAAAGTGAAAAACAAATTAATTTATCTGGATTTAGTGAACTGTAATAAAATTTTCAAAACTAAAATTTTTAATATTGTAATATAAAATCTTGTCTTCCATTTTCTATATCTATGTGATATTCAATACAATCCATCATATGTTTAAAGTAAAGTTATCTCTAAAAGCGTATATCGAACAGTACAGTATTAATACGTTTACTGTAAACACTGTATAAAAATGTAAAAAGAAGCTAGTTTTTGTTTAAATATTTAAACGAACGTCGCATCTTTTATTTTCTCCCATCTAAATCAAGCTACCTCCTGGTCTGGGTTGGGTGGGCTATCACTGTTACTGACGACACGATCTGAATCCCCTAATCTCTCTGTAGGTAGACACGTGACAAGCGCGCAACCACAGATAAAAAGAATTAAGTTTATACGCTATTTATCATTGCGTTGTTTTGCTGTCACACCGTTCGTAGGCATTTTTATTTCATTTTGGCCCCCACCCGCCCGCCGGGAGACACTCCTTAAATAAGGGGGTTGAAATGTTTGTTGTGGTGGACTTTTTAACCCTTTGCCGAACAGTTAAGATCGATACCGCTTTTCCGCATATTAGATGATGATAAGTTTTAATAATAATTTAATAAACAAATAAATTAAAATTTTGTTGATACTATAAAGTTTACTTACTGATGGTTGTTGGTAATTCACAATTATCCGAAAGCTGAATTGGAATTAACGTAAACAATCGTGTCTTGTATAGATTAAAAAATAAAACATTGAGTTTTGTATAGCTTTTGTATTACACAATTTTTAATTGAATTTTATTTTTAAATCTACGGAGATCCATCTATTTGATCATCTTTGTATGGAAAATTAGAGAAAGATATGGTATTTTAATTTGCAATTTTTTTTTTTGATATATAAATGATACATTTTACTTCAAAGCGCTAGATTTTTTTGTGAAAATAATTGAATTGATATTGATATAGACTGTTAAATTCATTTCAGGATACAATATTTATGAAACCACTAATAAACTACCATATTATCTAAACTGGTGTAGAAATTAATCAGTGAATTTGGTGAACTGAAAACATTTTCCAATTTGAAAGAACAGCAATACTGGTAAGTACCATATAATATTCTGAATCAATAACTAAAACACTAAATCTGTCAAAGTTTACATTCCGAAAATTTTATAAATACGAGATATATTCTACATAGAATGGGAATTTCGCGGTAATTTTACTTTCGTTCATAATTTTGTATGAACGATTGTATTCAAATTTGTATTTTTAACATGTAAAATCATTTCAATATTTACGCGTTTCTATGTAAATAGTTTAAGGGGTATAATATTTTTTTCCTTTATCTTTCAACTACCGAAAGTGAACTGGAAAAAGTAGAAAAGTCTTGACATTTCATTAAAATCTGAGCTAAACTAAACTCGGCCTTGAGATAAGGAGAAACTTTGAACATTGACTTTCCTTCCATATAATACAGGGTTGCCTTGGAACCCGCGTAGGTATACACACACAAATATTTACTCGTTTATGTACAGTGTATTAAGGTTTTAGTTCATCGTCAAGTGAAACAGGAAATTAGGAATTTAAATTATTAAATTTTTATTTTTTCGTGTATTTAAAACATATGCTACGTTTTAGAGTTAATTAATACTCCATTACACATGTATTTGTAAAATGATATTAAAGCTCAATTGATAAATTAATAATAAATATAAATTTATAAAATGATTATAAAGCACAATAAAATTTCGACAACGTAAGCTATAATTTGGAATTACTACAATTATTTGTTAAACCAAGTGAATTTTTTTCAATCTTTCTCGATATACCTTTATAAGTGAAATGTGAATTGGTGATTTTCTGTCGAAGTCTTTCTTCGAAATAAAACAGACCAAAACAAAAGTAATCTTATAAATTAAATCTTAAATACCCTAATGTCTGTTCGTTCACTCCTAACATTTAATTGAAGATAAATATTAACCTTGTATACGACCTTTGTATTCTGATCGACGACAGATGCGATATTTTTATTCTGAAGTTATATTTATAAAAATATACTGAACAAGAAAAAAAAATTGGAGTAGCAACAGTAATATTTCTGTTACGAATATTTTATAGATAGGTTATTATTATTTAAAACCTTCTGGTCGTAATGATTATTTTTCAAAGATAAAACGTCAAACCATGTTGTGGTGTACAATTAATATTACACACCATATTAATATTAATGGAAGATGAACCAATTCAGAAAAAGCGATTAAACTATGTTTCACAATAACATACTTTTTTAACTCTACGATAGTTTTTTTAATAATATACTAGCATGCCGGCACAGCTACCGCACGGTAGCAGACGTATCCTGCAGCGACGCAATACTCTGTTTTCAATCTCACCCAACAAAAAAAAAAACACTTTTCTCGGTATCCCAGAATTGGAAGAAACAGAGCCGACGCACATAGCCAACAACCTAAGGGGTGGTGAAGAAATTGTGCAGGAGCTACACAGGCTCACCCCGTGCATCTAAAAAAAAATACCACTTTTCTCGGTATCCCAGAATTGTAAAAAATAGACCCGACGTACACAACTAACAACCCAAAAGGGTCAAAGGCCTGTTGATCTTTGAGAAGCGTTAGGTTAGATTACTAACCACGCAAAAAAAACACCACTTTTCTCGGCATCCTAAAATTGTAAAAAACAGGGCTGACATATACAACCATCAACCCATCTCTCCAGGTTTTAATAAAAACAAACATTTTGTTAATACTCATTGATAAAACCATAAAAAGTGATTTGACAGGAAAAGAAGAAGAAAAATAAAAGAGAAGAATAATAATTTTTTTAATAACATATTATTAAATGTAAGTAGGTACTGTCACGTTTATTCTTCGGATCAAGAGTCGCAGTAAGAATATTATAACAGAATTATGTTCTAATACGTAATAAGAATTAACCGCCGAGAAGGGAGAACACATGTACCTACAGACCTATATTTTGGGACTACTAAGGCCTCCAAAATAATTTATTACCCGAACTCCGACTGCCGTGGCTTATTGTCGTGAATAATTGCCGCTCGCGTCGTATCAACTGGTTGGTGACACCACATAACCATCCATTGTTCCGAATCAAGATATGAGTATGCGGGTTTGTTGCAGATGATGTGTACTACGCGCTCTGTGATTTATGGATCACGGGTTTAAATCGCTCCGTGAACGCGGAATGTACATTTAAAAAAATATTAAAAAATAACAGGGTTAGCCGTTATGCATGTACGCGTGTGGCGGTCCGTCCAATAATTTAAACTTATCTGTGACAAACCTCCAAAAACAAGTGTAATTTACTTTTGTTTACCCCATCGAACCAGAGGATACAATATCGTACCTACTGCACAGATATAAAGTAATATTTTTAAGAATACAGGTCTACATGTACTTATTATAAAACAGGTTAGATAGAATCATTGCGACTGTCCCCCTCCTAAATTCCTACAGTTCACTATCCCTTCAAAACAAATTACTTTTGTGTAAAGTAATCATCGGTCCTATACTCACATTCGCGAGCCCCATCCGAGGTTCAAGTAACACAACAATTTTAGAATCCTAACAAAACTACATCCGTAGAAGAATCACAAACTCACCCTTGTTTGTCAGAAATACAATCATTCACAGAGACTCAAACATACCTTCACTCAAACGACACATAACGATTTATCGTCAAAACTTTATTCTAAATTAATTTCCATCCCAAACCTTTCCATAAACTCCCTCGGCCTATATGATCCCTCATCCAATCCCCACCATCTTCGTCTCATTTCACTTATTTTCTCTGTTCTTGATTCTATTGAACAATATATCCCATAAATTTTTTTTTAAAAATATAACGATTTGTAAAAAATTCAACAAAATCAAACAAAAAAAGAATTAACAAAATATAAAATAAACAAAAATATATTTCATAAAAAACTTTATCCATTTATGCTACTACTTTATACAATTGCATACAAAGTTAATTAATATAATTAGTTAATTACTTGATATTAGAAAAAAAAAAAAAACCTATTTCGCCATAATCCCCGCATTAGGGTCCCCCAAAAAAATCTTACGCCATTTTTGCTACCTCATATGTCGGAGGCAAGAGAGTTCAGCCCTTATCCCTCCCAACCTTTAACAATCGAATCAGAGATTGCGACTGTGCTTTTTAAAAAGAGAGAGATTTCGTTTTTCGATATCGGTTCCTTTAATTTTACATAATTAATTAAACACAATAATTGACAGTTCGACGAAGATTTTTTCTAAATGCTCGTGTTTATTTGTAGGTTCTTATATGATATTAAAATACGAAAATTTCTTATGCAGTTTACACTACTTTAAAGGTACAAATAAAATAGATTAGCTCAGTACATTGAAAATCACACGAATCATTTTTCCCAATTGGCATCATGGCTGTGGCAACTCTCTTCCAATTCATCACTCCCAAAGCTCGACAGTCCGCCACACACCATAAAGCTATCTCAGCTCCGACCTTCCCATTATCCGCTGCCCTTGCGCATCACTCAAGAAAACTATTTGAGGATTCTTGGTCTTCCATGGGACGCAAGTGCCCCAGCCAACGTAGTTTTCCAATTTTAATCGATTTGATGATACTGGCGTCTCCATACGTGTCGTAGAGTTCCGCATTATATCTTTGTCTCCAGACACCATTGTCATTTATGGGGCCGTAAATTCTGCCAAGAATTTATTTTCAAAGATGCCTAGGATCCTTTCATCGCATTTTGTGAGTATTCTAGTATCCGACGCGTACACGAGCACAGGTATTAGGAGTGTTTAATATAGGGTGGATTTTATTCTTTTTGAGAATGTGCGTGACTTGCGTTGGCGAAATATGTTTAAAATATTTGGTTGGTGGGAAAATAATTACAGAGAGCATTTGTGAATCTTTAAATTAAAACATCTACATTTAAAAAAATTTAATGATTAACTTCATTAAATAAATTCGGCAGATTTTAGAATGTGTCGAATTTATGAAATTTAATGAGTCCATGAAATCTCGAAATGCACTTTTGGTAGCATCTTGGTTGCTGAAGATCTTACTCTGTAAGAAGTTGTGGAAATGCTTAAACAAGTGATAATCTGTTGGCGTGATGTCTGGAGAGTATGGTGAATGAAAAAAAGTTGCAAAGCCTATCAAGTCAACACTGTAAACAAATTTCGTATCGGAGATTTTTTTGGGTTTCATTTATTTCGTGCTGCACCCATTTGTGTCAGGTTTTTTGATATTTTTAGCTATTTTAAGCAGTTAGTAAGTGCAAGCTCTCATATTATTGTGTGATTCTGATACAACTAACAACTTCAGTAGGTCGTTGTCAACTGGCTTTCATCCTGAGCACGAAATTTTTGTAATAACCATTCATTCTTTAACTAACAGAATTAATCATATTATTAGATAGTACCCATACCAAAAGTATTATTTAGTTTACGTGTAGTTCCTGCTGTTTTACTACCCGTTTTAAACTCGTAACAAAGAGTTTAAATATTCAATCTCTTTGACTTGCACAAAAATTGGTCTTATTTGTTTATTTTCCATCTTTATTGCAATATCTCAATTTGAAGCAAAATTAATAGTAAAACCGAAGTTGATGTTACCAAAATACAGACCAAAAATTCGTTTAAAATGATATTAACACGAATATAATGAAATGACACATTCATAGAAAAAAATTAAGGTAAAAGAATTCATAAAACAAAAATCGCAATCATTTTCCTACCAACCAAAGTTTCAACCTTTCAACAGAATCAAACTTATGATTGTTGACACAAAATTGAGGTGTGGGTCTCCTATTGTACATGCCGCCAACTGGTATAAACTCGGTTTTGGCATTTACCATCAATCCCATTTTCCTTGCTAATGTTTCCAATACCCTGAAAGCCTCTAAGTGCTTGTTCAAATTTTGCAACAATGTCAATGTCACCAGTGATTAAGATTTTCATAATTTCACGGGGAAAGAAATTCATTTATTGATCAAAACGTCATTTTTTAAACTTATATTATTTTTTGTTTTCATAAATTAATTGATTAATGGGAAAGTATTGAATTTCTGTTTAAAATTTTTCTATTTAGGATCAACAGATACATTCGATTGGTCGTTATCAAAATGTCATATTGGTAAATATGCTACAGTTTTTGGTACAATATGGTACAATATGAAAAAACGACCACCTTACATAATATTTTTTAAGCTTAACCATTAACACACAAAATGTTTTTACCAAGCTGCCAGCTTGCGTTACTTATTCGTATTGCCGAGAGATCAGCACGCTTATTCGTATTGCCGAGAGATCTGGCAAAATTACAGAGTTTAAAAGTATAAGGTCAATTCTTTTCACATAACTTGGTTGTTTGCAATGTTTCCTGGGTGTTAAGGTGAGACAAAATATTCAAAATCACCAAAAGTCTAATGCAGCAAGCTGATTTACGATCTCTTTTAATCTGTTAATTCTTTACTATATCGGATATAATATTCCACATATAATGATATCGGGTCCATAATTACTGACGAACGTAGCTGCGAATCAAAAATAAAATGACGCATAGATATGTTGAAAAGTTCTATGTCCAGACTAGACAAAATATGGTTGCGCTGAAGGCAAACCTGATACCTTTGAAATGTGGTGCTGGAGACACGTGTTGCACATAGCATACCATGGATGGCGAGACGCACTGACCGTTCCATTCTGCAGGAATTAAATATCAAGAGCACACTCTTAATCATTTATCTGAAACGAAAACATAAATTATTTGGATATATTGCGAGAAGCGAAGGGGCCAGTTGAAGAGGAAGACGAAGATCCGTCACCGGTTGGACAATCAAGCGGAAAAGTCAACAGGCACCTCTCTGATAATAGTCATAAGATCTGCAGGATGTCGAGAAAAGTGGAGGAGCATAGTCAAGAGGGCGGGAGTTCATGGAGATCACGATCCTTAGTCATGAGAGACGATGATTATGATGATGACACGTATAATAAATACATAAAACTATTTTTTTTACCAAGGAATGTACATAGAGATTTATTTTTATTTATTTAAATATTAGAAAATATAATACATTTATAAAATAATCAGAAGGATATATATAACATTTATTTCTTCTCTATGAGAGTAAGACTCGTGTATAGAGAAGGAGTATAAACGAGATAATTTATGTTTCAGTTAGTTTGTGTGCATATTTTTAGACTTCAGATATAAATTTATAGCACTCTGTCATTGTTCTAATTGTGATGGGAAGATTGTTAAAAAATTTAATGCCTTGATAAATATAATGATTTTGGGTTGCGGTATATTTTAGTTTTGGAATATCAATGACTTATTTCATCTATTTATGCATAGAAATAAACAATAAAAAGAGGAATAGTAATAAGATTTTATGTAGGTACTATAATATAAAATATATTACAAATAATATACTCTCTTAAAAAATATTTAAAATTTTTTTAACACCACTTTTAATACATTTTCAACTAACAACCATTGCATTTTTTATGAAATTTTTTGGGAAATTGAGAAACTCTAGTATCAGGTTTTAGATTAAAGTTATTCAGAGATCTTTAAAAAAAAATCTATAAGTACTGTTCATTTAAGATATTCAAAATAATTTTTGTAATTAAAGAAGTATTATTCAGCATTTCGAATGGAAAAATGATCTAGTATTTTTAGTTTTAATAATGAAAGTCAGCTGCTCCAGCATTTTGCGATTAAGTTTCATGTTAGAAAACTGCTCTAGAATTTTCAATTTTAGTTTTTGGGTAGAAAATTTCTATTGAGGTTTGGGAGTGAGAAATTATTTATTCACAAAAGTTCACAATGCTGAAAAAATTTAAAAGTAAAAACGTTGTGGAGAATTTTTTTTTTACACAGTTATAAAATGCATGCATGCAAAAAATATACACACAACAATAACAAAATATGTTTATAATTAAGCAAACCATTACAGCGTTATTTATTTATCTTTTTATATAGTTTATTGTAATGATATGATTGAAATAATCCTTAATGAAATCAGATATGTTGATACATATTCAACGTGTCAAATTATCCGCACGTTTGATACTTGATGGATGAAATACATAATTTTTCAACTGAATGTAAAAATAAAATGTAAATATACTGGTTTGTTGTTAAATCATACACCATTGTATAAAAGTTCAAATTGGTGGTGGTTGGAAAAAAGGAGTCTAGTACGCATTTATAATTAATTATTATATTAAAAATTTTAAGTTAATGAACGTATACATAAATTAAAGTAGAATTAAAAATTACGTAATAAGGTAAAGGACTTCATTAAATACTACTACACAATCAAGTCTGATAAACAATAGTCAGAGATAGCCGGCGACCGTGTTTCTAAATATTTAGTGTACACATTTATATATAATATTATTTACAGAAATTGTATAATTTTTCTAGAGACAGTGAAAAATGTATGTTAATCATATAAAGTGTGTAACAAACCTAGTCCACAATATTTTATAGGTGGGCACATATTTTTATGGTCCGCAATAAGAGTATGTGCCTAATCTCAATCATGTCAGATATGTAAGCATTAAAAAAATCGTAATTCGAATAATTGAAATATTTTATTGATTTCTAATTATATATTGAATACAAAAAATTAAAAGTCATCGAATTTCGAGCGGCAATACTATTTTATATTAGATGATTGAGGCCTGCATCAAAGATATAGATCAATAATGGAAAAATTTCGCAAATTTTTATTTCGAAGTATGTTGACTTAAAGCTTAACCGTAACGGTGTAGGATTTGAACATATTCCTTGAACATTTTGAACTTGTAATTTAGTCAGGTATTCTCCCGTAAAAAATTGTGGACTAGGTCTGTTACACCCTGTATGTGTTGCATACTAAAGAATAATTATGCAAAATTTGGAATGTATAGCATTCAATTTAAAAACATTTATATTTGTGGGAGGAGATGGGATTTATGTTATGCGCAGGGTCCTAAAGAGTAACTGTACAAAATTTGGTTCACATAGATCAATGGCTATAGGACTGTGATAGAGAATAGACATACATATACAGTCTTGTGAAAGTTTATCTTTTTTTGTGCAAATATCTTCTTCATTTGCATCGATTGCTTAATAGAGCTTTGTAGTCGTAAATATTAACACGAATGTAAAGAAAACGAACGACATTTTTCTTTGTGAAAACTCCACCACGAGATTTATTATAATTGTTATTATATTATATATTTAGTTTAAAGTACATGGTGGGATAAGATACCGTGGACTGTATCGATTACAATAATGATTGGTTAACTCAACCCGAATTGGATTCAGGAAGGAAAATAATGGCAGATAGATCTGGCCTACCTCACTCTAAAGTCCTGGGTTGTACGTCATTTTCATACCCAGTGGACTCGCATCTCTTTTAGTGAAGAACCGAAATATTACTGCACTTCCGGAGCTGTTGAAAACACCGCCTCATCGTGCCTAGCGTTACGCACGGCGCTGCTTTCGGATGGTAAAAAAAGAACATAGATCTTGACAGTTCAGTGTCAAAAGGCAATCTGTTCCCACGTCGGCAAAAGCCCTTGGCCAGAGCAGGACATGTATATATTGGAAGGACAAAATGCACATGGAGTAGGTACTCGACTTGCGTCAACAGTACAATTAAGAGCTCGAATATTGAATTGAGTTTTCAGCTTTTTAACACAGACCTTTACAAGTGCCCCCGCCAGCATATTAGCTTTTTTCTATATTTACATATATATATTTCCATATTTCTATATTTCCCGTCTTTTTTAGAATTTTCACCATGTTTATATTTGTTTATCAACATTTGTAAATAGTAATATTTTGATGGATAACTGCAATAGAATAATTATATGAAATTATTCTATTATATTGCTCAATTGCAAAAATAAATGTCATTTGAGTACAAAAGCAATAATACTTTTATATCTTTTGGTAACATCATTTTGCACTAATCTTTGCAGGATTATCTTCGATTATATTTTTTCTTACTTTTGAATCTCGGAGCTTATTTGCTTTTATTTTGCAGTGAATTTGTGGGGATTATGAGATTTACTGGTAAAGTTGCCGTCAAAGACTACGGGTCTGGCTATCTCGAGTAATCTTTAAGCAAACTTTAGACAGTTTTTGTAAATTGAAAAATGTCACAGAATATATTATGATACGATATACAGTCATATTAAATACTATATATATATATATACATATATATATCTAAATTTAAAGCAATTGTTTGTGTATTATACTGAAATAAAGGTTTAGTTAAAAAAAAAAGAATTATTAATAATTATTATCTTCAGACTAATCAAATAACTGAGTTAATTAATTCTAATTCTATTTTAAAGGCCGTAGATATATGTTTCGTGGATTTAAGTACGTAGATACTCAAAGTGAAAAAGTATTTATTTTGAATATATACATATCAATCGTTATAAAAAATTCAAGAGATTAAATGTAATTATGTATGTATTAAAGATGTAAATAATAAAACAAAATACGGATCCATCGCAATAATCAATAATAATAAAAACTGATGAATATATTTCTTGAAAAATTAGTTAAAATTTGGACTACTTGATTTTATAAAAAAATATCTTTAGATATAAGTATAGGTATTCGCTAATTCCATAATAGAAATCTATCAAAAAAATTTACTAAACAAATATCATAGAGACAAAGCTATTTTTTATTATATTTAATGGAAAATATATTGAAGTATGGGGTAATTACAGAGCTTACGCCACCATCTCCATCTATGGACCAAATTTGATATTTCATTTTTCCCCTTTTTAAACAGCATATATGTTGTCTCTATGAGATATCTGATATTTCTTTCATATTAAGAGCATTTATGAAATTGCAAACAGCGTGTATAATTTGCAGTTTTTAGTTTTTTAAATAATTTGTCTTAATGTCTTCGGCTGGCTTAAATGTTCACTTTATATAAATATAACGTTCACCAATTATCATCCCTCAACCCTCATAATATCAAATTTTTGAAAGTTGTATATATATATTAATATGTGAACTCGCTACACCATCGTCATCTATGGACGAAATTTGATAAATTTTTTTTTTAAACAGCATATATGTCATCACAATGAGAATCTGAGTTTTATTCTTTCTTTTTCGAAATGAATTAATTAAGTATTTGTATAAAATTCAAATATTGAAAAATAATTTACAGTTTAAAAAATTGCTTTCTTGTACGATTGTGACGAGGAAAAGTTGATATGAAATATCTCGTGTAAGATACTACTGGTGTTATAATCAGCATTTTGTTGACGCCAGAGGTCAGAACACAAGAAATATATTATTTAGAATTTTTTATAATGTCAGTTAATTGAGTATTGTATATTACTAAAATAACATATTTTTTAATCGCTTACCCCTCCAAATAAGAGACTAGCCTTTGTGCTAGCTTCTTTATTGCATTAGAGTATATATATATATATTTTTTTTTTTTTTTTTTGGGATATGTATATTTATTTTTCGTATGTGTTTATTAAATAACAAGTAACACGATGTAAGAATTTTTTATTACTTAAAAAAAATGGACATGTAGAATTTTTAATCTGGTTTATAATATTATTTTCCAAAACTAGTTTTCATTATAAGAACTATATAAACAAATATGAAACAATATTTTCTACACATCTATTCTATAAAACATTTATTTATTTATAAGACATTTTTTCTACAAAACTTATAGAAAGACAAACTTATAAGCTAAGGTTAAGCATTAAATATATTGCAAATTGTTAATATGAGTACCTATTTTAAAAAACTTCAAATGAAAAATGGTGTATTTTAGTTTTAAACAGATGCTAGACTAAGGCTGTAACAAGAATATTAATTCTCAATAGTCAACAACATGCTAGAGGAGCGAAAATATAAATCTGATTTTGCAAATTTCGTAAGCGGGATTAGCAGATTACACTTGCGATCATAATGAGCGAAGCTAGTCTGACTATGCTAAACAAATCGTGACGATCCATGAAATTAGTTTATGAATAGACAACTTCAGTATGTATTATACATGTGAAGATTCAGAAATAAAAAAATAACTAACATCGATGTTTGAAAGTGATTTAGAATGTTGTAAAAACACACGTCTAGTAAGTTTAGTGCACCATGTAATTTTATTTGTACGTTATTGTGATGTCCTTGAATTCGTATGTATGCGTGTGTGTATCAGTGCGCCAGCATATGGGTGTGTTGTGTGTGGCAGGCTTATAATGATGACGCGCGTGGGGCGCGGCCTCTTTTCGCTACCGTTTGGCTCCGTACTAATTACATACTTTGTATTATAAAACTGTATTATTTATGTAATAAAGATTATAATTGTCACATAAGTGTTTCTATTGGACCATCAAAAATCTTCCACGAGGTATATAACTAGAGATGTACATAACAGTAATAAACTAAGAAATATGACGAAATAATAATTATCGGTGATGTAATGAAAATATCAACATTTTGTAGATTTGAAATGGATTAATGTTATTTTTTTTTGATCACTTCAATTATGATATTTCTGATGGCAAGGTGTAATGTAGGTGGTAGAGGACTTGACCAGGTGTCCTCGCCAGGTTGTGGTTAGACCGTGTTATTATAATGTTCCCATTGGTGACGTACCCATAACGTTCCCGCGTTCAGAGTAGATTTGCGAGTGTACGTGGTATATGAAAATTGTCATTTGATGTATGAACTCTGAGTAATCTCCGTATATAGTAGATATATACTTTGAACCATCTCCTGGACCTCTTTCGTGCCTACCTTCCAGTGGTCTTTTAATTTCAGTGTCTATATTATGACACCGGCAAGTAAACATCCCTTGAACTAAAGCAAAATAAATAAACACCGTGAAAACTGATTTGTTAACTAAAGATTATCAACTGTACAATAATCTATTTTCAAATAAAAATTGTAAAGACAATGATGTGATTAAAAGATATCATTTAATTTTGGAGATGATAAATGAAAAGAAAGGTGGAGTATCTCCATTTACGGTCAGAGAGACTAGCAGGATGTCGTTAATCTCCGTAGCTTTAAGCAGTAAGTATTACCGCTGAATACTGCCTCCACAATAAAAGGTCACAAATTCAGTGTTAAAAAAAAACATTTCTGATCAGGATAAGGATAACGTTTATTTTAAGATATTTTCAAAGTAATCTTTAAATAGATAAACTTTTTTAAACCAATCTTATACTTATAATAACTTAAACCATAATAAATTTAACTTATAATAAATTAAAGAGAACATAGTTCTGTAATATTAGAATAGAAATTCAGGTTATCGAAAAATCACAGAACTATGTTCTGAAAACCTGAAACTTCACAAAAATAAAGGGTTCTCTATAATATATTAGTTGTATCAAAGTTTCTCTAAAATTTAATAAAAATAAATTTATTTAATTTCTGACATCTTCTAGCAAGTATTTGAGATTTTTACAATAAAAAGGAGATAATTTTTAAGTTTAGACTAATAGACGTATCAATTTGAAATAACTACAGTATATAAGTTCGAAAGTTTGTCGTCAACTTACCATGTTGGTGTAGTGTAATCGTTTAACGCACTTTCCCGGATAGGAAAAGATCCAGGTTCGAATCCCGGTAGCAACAAAAATGTTTTTTCGATAAATTGAATTATCCTGTATATCTTTCTAATTGATACATTTAATTTGTATTAATTTATAATCTAATTTAATGTATTAATTATAAATATATACATATAAAGTTAATTTGGTCGAAAAATATTGTTTTTGCGATACCGGGATTCGAACACTACCAATTGTGTTATAGCGCCTCAAAAATACTGGCGCTATTGGTAGTGTACTTCCCCGGATTGGAAATAGAGGTCCAGGTTCCAGGTTCGAAACTCGGTAGCGCAAAACCAATATTTTTTGACAAAATTGATTTTATATGTATATATTCATAATTAATACATTAAATTAGTATTTAAAACATCACTGACCGTCTGTTCTGAATAATTACAACTTCACATTAAGAATGTGTTCTCCTTAATAATTAATGATCTATTAATATAACGAATGCAAACTAATCAAACTATTAATATTAATAAAAATATTCTGAAATATATTAATTCACGACATCAACTCGGTATGTTGATGACAGCGATGGAAGTTGTATCAAATGCAACATTTACAACGCCAAAGGAATATTTCTCCGGATTTTTCTTTGAGGAAAGTGGTTGGTAATGACATAAAATTCCTTGCAATTCATAAACTGAACGTATAAAGAATATGCGCACAAATAAGAAAAAGCTTACGTCAATCATGACGTAAATGTAAGTTTTTAATGTTTTATAAAACAAAATGGAAATGAATTCAATATCACGATAATAATCAAACCGCTTCAGGATTTCGACAACATTTAGGTATTTAAAAAAAAAACAATTCCAAAAAGTGATTGATATGACTTATTTTTTAAATTTATTTTGTTATGAAATCTACCACACTCAAATATTTGTGATTTATGTATATAATAGTTTTCATTACTGTAATCATAAGGCGATATTTTGAGAAACAGGGGAATTAGAAAAGCGACACCTCCGAACAGAAATAATATCGAGAGAAATTCACCGTGCATAGAGATAATTTGCAATATTTTAGAAGACATGTCGTGAATTACAACAGTCTAAAGATGTTCATATATTCATAAATATACTTAATGTAAAATGAATTAAAGACTAGAAAGTTAAGCAAAATTTAAATATTTTCATCATTAAAAATAGTATCATCCTAATATATAAATAATGTTAAATATAAACAATAATATATTTTTTTACTCCTACGTACAGGCTACCTAAATATGATTTAATTAAATGATAAATAAATGTATAAATAGCGTCATCTCAATGCGACATATCAAAAATGAAAAAGATAAATTTATTCGAAATAAATTTTTAAAACTTGATTATTTATCATAAATTTTATACGATATAGTTAATGTTTTGATGTACATCGAAGTTGGAATATATGTGTATCATTGTATTGGAGGTCTTTCAGGAAGTTTTGTTAGTCCACCACATACTTATATGTTCAAACAGAACGGCCTGTGAGCGAAGGACTTCTTTAATTCCTGTACACATCCTCTTTTCTGCTAATAATGCATACATATGTTTATTTTTAAACATTTGTTATAAAATGAGTGCTATATTATTTATTTAATTTTTAACATTGGTTAGTGGAACTGGATTGTATTTTGTTTATATTATAACTGAATTAAAGATTCATTCACTTTGTATAAAAATATCTGTTCCATGATTACCTGCAAACGATTGAATAACTCCTTCAGGATCACAGTTGCATTCCTCACAAGAAGGGAAATTGTAGAAGCTTTCTTTACACACGTTGCGCTGTGCATTGTCGAAGTTTCCTTTGCACTGGCATTGTCCATCAATGTCACAAGTCACTTCAATAGCACCAATTGAGTCACAATTGCAAGCTAAAATGAAATTAGTATATTGCATAAAAATATTACATATGTATTTAGAAATTATATTAACTCCTATTAGGTGGATGACTTAAGGAAGTAAACACTGTAACAATAAGAGAAGTTGAGAAGAACACTGTAAGATGATTGCTCAGATGCTGGATAGTCGCACGCGGCTTTCTTTCAAAAGGGTTTTACGACGCATGCCTATAAGAGTTGAACGAAGAAAAAGGTACTTATCAAAGTGATTAGCTTATTTATGAAACTAATATTTTCTTTCAAAAAATATGATCGAGATTTATTCACAACATTCTAGCCGGGGCGCGGAAAACAAGCGGAAGGAACGCATCCTTTCGGACTTAGTTTGGGTGGAAACTTCAAATAAAAAAGTTAAAAGTGCACTATTTTAAAATTTGAAACACAGAAATCGTGAAATAAATAGTAAAAAAAATATTTTGTTTAAAACCACTCTTTTTTGATACATCAACATGTTTCGATACCTATGGTATCTTCTTCAGGAAACAAAAAATACCATAGGCATCGAAACATGTTGATAAATTAATCAATAATGGTTTCCACAATGTAATTTTGAAAATATTGAAGAAGTATTGTAATTACATAATTCATTGTTCTCATATATAAGATTTTAAGATCACGTTAAATGGATTAATTTTATTTAAAAAAATATATCTGATCTAATTTATTTTACTAAACATTAATAACTAATAGAGCTAGACTAAAATAAATTAAAAATTGAGCGTTACTTTATCAATTAAATTATATTTAAAGAATCATTTGTGAATGCGTAGTTTGTACGCAGGAATTCATTTTAGATTTCTACTATACATTTCAGGGTAAAATGCATGAATACACAAAAGCAAATCCCGGTTGTATAAAATCGACTGCGTTCATCGAATGCTGTAATTGATCGAGGTATTCAGCACAGCCGGAGTACCATCGCTCTGTTTAATTAGAAAGGACTGCCGTACATTTTCAAATTGTCAACATAAACTAATTTTGAAACTAACGTGTTAAAGACTATATTATACTTTGGATTGATATTTTATTAATTGATATTGAAAGAACAATATCTATCTTAATTATTTTAAAATAAGAGATAATAATTGAAATTAATTGAATAATGTATGTTTATATATTTTTCCATATAAGAATATTTATAATTTTGACATTGTGCTACATACGTCTCACTAGACTGATTTTTGTTAATGTTTACGCGCTTTATACTTCGATAGGTAGGCCTGATATAAAATTTTGAATACGTGTGTTCTATTTGTGTAGATTTGAAAAACAGAAAACAAAAGCGATGCTGCTTCTGGGAAAAGAGTTATTGTGATTCGGACGGACTTTTTACGGCGGCAATAATAAAACTTTTAGTATATATAATTTCGGATTATCGGTTGTGTGAAGGTGTGAACGTGGCTGACCTGCATATTTGCGGACCATCAAGCTACAAGGATAGCGACGTCGGCCTCAACCAGCACAGGTTCGCAAAGGTTTGTGTAATTTGAATTTACATAGATTGAATAATAGTATTCATCATTACCAATAGAAAACCCAGAACTAGCTATTGAAGTATTTACGGAAACAGTTAAGGTAGAAAAAATTTAAGTTAATTTTCCAAAAATGTACAAAAGATGTATGAATAAGAATGAAACGTAACATCCAAATATATTTGAATCAATCTAACTATAACATAATAATAACCCAACATAAAATAAATTTATATAGAGAAAAACATGCTTAAAACATAGGCATCCTATCACCTCCCTCTGATCCTTCCACCAACCTCCCCCGATATCAATATATACTATATTGAATGCCAACTAAATTTTGTTCAGTTGCACTCTAGGATTCTGAGGAAAATTTAGTACAATCACCTCACCCCACGTATCCTCTCTCTGCCTGGATTAAATTTTATATATACAGTTATAAGACCTGCACAAAATAAAGGCACTCTGCTCCCTTTAATTCCTTATTTTAAAATATAACTAAATCTGAATCCTATGCAACCAATAAATCTAGTAATATTATGTTCATAAGTTCAACATGTTCATAAATTACTATTTTATTTTGTATTAATTAAGAATATTGCCATAATGAAATATTTAATAAATTGATTTCACATAGACAGAATACGTCATGTCAATTTAGGACTAATGGTTCTTAAAAATACTAACGAGTAAGTATCGAGAACATGTGGAATTTATAATTGCCACGTTGAACTATAAATTACAATCTGAATATTAAAATTAAAATGAATGTGAATATCTGATAAATTAGTAAATTCCGAAAAAAATTATTTATGGATTAAAATTAGAGGAGATTATAATGGTGTGTGCCCACGAATGAGATTTCTCTCGAAAGCGGGAAAAGGTAGGCTAGAGCGCAAAACAAGCAAAGTAATGCTATCGGTATATACGAACAAATCTCTGAGATTCTATTATCCACGGAAGCGGGATATGTCCAAGAACACACAATTATTGAATTTTAACCTACAAAGGCAGTGTTATTAAACAAGTATCAGATATCTCATAGAGACAAAGCTATTTTTTATTATATATAATGAAAAATATATGGAAGCATAGGGTAATTACAGGGCTTACGCCACCATCTCCATCTATGGACCAAATTTGATATTTCATTTTTCCCCCTTTTAAACAGCATACATGTTGTCTCTATGAGATATCTGATATTTCTTTCATATACGGAGCATTTACGAAATTGCAAACAGCGTGTATAATTTGTAGTTTTTAGTTTTTTGAATAATTTTTCTTAAATATTTGAATGTTCATTTTATAGTGATTCACAAAAAAAACGATTGATCGATATTCTATTTGAGTAGCAAAACTCACTAATTTATGATTTCGTGCGCCCGGCGCGGACGTGTACAATGACCGTACGAAATGCTAATATTGGTTTTCGCACTAAACCTTTCGAATGCATACAAAATGGTCCCTTTGTGAAGGAGAGTCTCTGCACCTGCTGTGGCCAGTCTGACTGAAAGTATATTCGCTGACAATGGCAATGTAAATACAATACGCGTACACATATGCATCTACGTGGTGGACGGTCTTTTACAATGAGATAGAAAATGCATGATTTTAAAGTCAGACTATGCTATAAATTAAAACATAGTTTCTTCAATGTTAGCAAAATTACTTTGTGGCCACATATTATATAAATGATAAGACAAAACACTTTGTTTAAACCACTATTTATTGATAAACCAACATTTTTCGATACCTATGGAATCTTCTTCAGGAAACAATGTATCATTTTTATATAGGTTATAACTTGCAGAAATTTTAATATTAGAATTAAGAAGTACTCGAGATGCCTACATAGCAATAATTATTTTAAATTGACCATTTATGGTGACAGTATAGTTGGTAATAAATAATTGAAACGTTCCAACACGATAACATATATACAACTTCCAAAAATTTGATAGATGTGGTAGCATGGGTAAATAGGTGAACGTTTCATTGTGTAAAGTGATCACTTAAGGCAGCCGATGACAGGTCGTAAGCCCTGTAATGCCCCAGACTTCCATACTTCCCATAAAAGTAATAGCTTCGTCTCTGTGAGACATCTATATCTTGATGTATATGATGTTTAAATATGGGAAAAAAAGTTATTTTACTATAACTTTATAAAGTATTTGTGTAATGAGTAAATATGGTTCGTATGTACAACAGGTTCACATGGTTCGTATGTACAACAAAAAGAACAATCAAGTATCACGGTGTCCACAAAATATGAGAAAGGTCCAATATAAAGAAATGACTACACGTCGAGCTGCAAAAGTTTGTAATTTGCCTTACTAAAGTCTTCAAAGGAGAGTTGCTTGTCTTCAAGTCGCTTGATGCGTAGTTGTTTAAGCCATTGAAAACATACTACATTCAGCAAGTGACAGCATGGCAATATTCACACCCTCGTAAAGATATTTGAAAAACTACAGTGGGAAATACTACAAAAGGCTTTGAGAAGACAGGAATAATCGACCTCAATGTCTATCGTATTACAAGTTATACGACTATGATTATAGATCCCTTAATCTCAGTTTTCAACAAAAACTCATAAATACATAACCTTCTACTAGTCACAAACCATCTTCTATAACATACACTGAGGTCATTGAGACTATAAAATAACTTCTTCCAGCCTTCAAAGATAGCGACTACAAAGTCACTCATATTTTAAATAATATCGATAGATCTCAGTATTAAAAAAATGTAGGTTTGATTCCAAAGATTTGTTAAAAATTAAATTTTTACCAAAGATTTTTGCCTGATTCGTTTCTCCCCACAAATCGGATATTTTTCACTTTCATGTTTTTTTGTTCCTAGAAAAATAATATTTGAGTTTGTTTTAATTTTAAATGGTTATTATTATAGAGAAATATATGCTGCTTACGATTTTATAATAAAAATTAGGCTTTTAAATTAATAGCTATATTTTTACGTCCTCAAACTTAATGTGATCCGATTCGCCTCCGTCGAAATTATTAATTTTTCCACTACTATGTGGCGTTCTATCGTATTTACTAATGTCTACGAATATATGTCACGAAGATTCTTAGGTGTTTTTAAACACGTTTCATTAATTGCATTAATTTTGATTGAGAGTAACATATATTCAAAATAGTAAAATCGTTAACATATCAGTGTTTGTTGTCAATTATTTATTTATTATTACGTTTCTTTAATCTTTAATCTGAAAAGAGTAGAAATGATAGTTCATGTTTTCAAAAATGACAAAAATATCTCGAAACGCTTGGGAAATACAAGAGAAATGATCTAGGCTGAAAAAATAAGATCCTTTATCAAACGGAACATATCCACTTGTCATATTTAAGCCGGTAATATTTCATAAAATTTGGGCTGAAAAATGGTGAAGATAATTTATATTAGATTTATATAAAAGAATAGAACACGTAAAGAAAAATAGGCAAGTATTTTGTCTACCTATGCAAGGATTTTAAATATAAAGTGGAGCCTACTTTAATTCTGACATTGTCAGTCATTTGATACCATTAACTTGAGGGCTGTATATGTCATTTTCAATTACAGAAATCCTTATGAGGAGGGTCGCCGAAACTTGTAGTGAGAGCATTTAATAAAAAATACACAATAAACCTGTTTATCGGAAATGTATAGTCACCACTGGCACTCGAATCCGGAACTTTATTTTATCGGTAGATTTAACCAATTCGACTTCGGCGGTCCCTCGTTACGAGGATAACTTCCGTCATGGTGTCTTGGGTTGGCCATGCTAGAAGCCCTTACGTGTGATTGTTTAAGATGAAAGTGATATTGCACCGTCTATGCACAGGGCTTTGTACAGACTACAGTACAGTAGGGTCACAGATGCAATCCCAGGGCAGCACCGGCGCCGATAACATACGCGGGAGAATGTATAATTTAATGAAGCTAATTACTCATTATATTAAATTTAATTATGTTCTGATACATGACGCCTATCACTTGTTGTTTATTTAACTAATTAAGCTATAGTGATGCTGTTTATTGTACGCCAATGATGCAGTACTAATGACGAATAATGAACAAGAATTACAGAGTTAGAATATACGGTGTGCAAGGAAAGCGACCTCTTGATGAATGTTAACAAGTCGAAAGTAATGGTATTCGAGAAGGAGGAAAGCAAGACACCGTGCTAAATACTTGTAGGTAATGAACGTTTGGAACAAGTGGATGAGTTTGTGTATTTGGGAAGTATGTTCGATAGAAACGGAAAGGTTGTGAATGATATCGAAAATAGGGTGACTGCAGGAAATAAAGTAAACGACGCTTTGAATGGAATTATATCTAACGGGAATTTGTCAACTGAGGCAAGAGCAGCGGTGCACAATGGAGTCCTGGTACCGACACTGATGTATAGAAGTGAGGCCTGGAGCTAGCAGAAGAAGAACGAAAGTAGATTGAATGCAGTGGAAATGAGATCACTTAGGCGTATATGTGGCAAATATATTTATGGCAGAGTAAAGAATGAAAGACATAAGGAAATAATGTAAAGCTGATTTTGGTATAGTGAGTAAGATTAAGACTTAGGTGGTTTGGTTATATGGAATGGATGAATGAGAAGAGAATGGTAAGAAAGATATATGACGCAAGTGTAGATGGCACTAGAAATAGAGGACGTGCGCGGAAGACTTGGCACGCCCAGGTAAACCAGATAATGGAGGATGGTTCTGTTAGAAGCCTCAACAATCGGCGAGCTTGTATGAGAAGATATATGAATGTGGATGAGGCGAGAATTGTGTGTCAGGAATGTTGCTATGTTCCATCTGCACATTTTTTGAGATATATATTTATTTAGGTTTCGAGTTGTAGTGGTCACTATATATTTCGATAGATAAATTTATTTGCTGAAAGTTTTCAGGCCATTAATCTAATTTATTTTAATTTAAAAATAATAATTGTTATTTTCAATATATACTGTTTGAACGTTAAACGACGAATACTTACTCGAATAAATAAATAAATATGTTGTATCGTATAAATTCATTCTCGCATAAATTTATAAATTCATGTAATATCATAATTAATTAATTAATAAAAAAAATCTTTTTTTAAATTCTGATAATTAATATCTTTTTTACGTTGTATTAGAATAAGGAGCTATGTAATGCTATTAATAATAATAATAATAATTTATTTTTTTGATTCATAGTACAGTACAGTGTGTTATTATATTGTTATAATCAGATAACATTGCAGTAAAGTGAAACATGTTTTTCGGTACCCTGCCTGCTACACTAGTATTTTACTGTATTATAGCAGACAGTGCCTTTCCGGTATAGTAATAAACAAAGTGTAGTGTTCAATATACTAATAAATATACATAAAGAATAAATCAAGTTGCGATTAGATAGCATTTAAATACAATGTTCAAAGTATATAAAAAGTAAAAAAAATGATATAAAGAGTAAAACAGGATGCAATTAATAGAATATAAATATAATCTAAAACTTAAAATAAAAGCAATATTCTATTAATAAAAAATTATAAACTAAGTAAAGTAAGAGTAAATTAGTAAATAACATACAAACTTTTGTAAAATTGTAATGCTCAGTATAAAACGATTGAAAAAAGTTCAGTTAAATGGCGTACTAGCACAACTACACAGAAGAAAAATGCAACATTCAATACATAGATACTGTTTTTGTTCAATAACTAGTAATAGTGACATTTTATTAGCGAAGTTGGTTATTAAACTAGGCGTACGTCTGTACCTTGAACGGTTTAAAATGTATAAAAGGATTAGGTACACAATATAATCAGTATTATAATATTTTTTAAAAAGATCAGTTAAACTACTGAGGTATTAAGTAAGTCACACAAAAGTATAAATCAATGTAATAAATACAGGGTGGCCCAAAAAAAGTGAGAGCATCTCGTAGCACATGAGTTAATTCAAAACATAATATAATTATTTTGCACAATATTTAGCCAATCAAAAATCATAAAAACACCCTATATTGCATAATCTACTGGGTTTAAATCTGACCTGTTCGGTGGTCACATGTCTGGCTCGATGAAATTAACATTCTCACGACAAAGTAAGTTGATTCTATTTCTGGCCGAGTGAGATGAAGCTCCGTCCTGCTGTAATGTCAGGTTATTAGTAAGTAATTAAATTAGTAAACTATTTAAGCTATTGTTGATATAGTTAAACTAATTTTGATGTAATTATATCACATTTCACGAAATGTTTTCACTTTTTTTGATCGTCCTGTATATAATTTATAAAAGACATTGAACAAATGTAAAATATAATTATACATTGTGACTTTGATTCAACGTTCCTATTTTCACTCCCCTTAAATATTATTTCAATTCTAATTTTTATCTAGTTTAATCGATTTATCATAAAATTAATTGTCGAAATTTATTCTTCTCTACACTACACAATATATGTGGTCATATATCATGTTTACAACCTGATAGGTGGAAATAAATGTAAAACCTCAATTCGAGAATTGGCGCCAATTAACACGATGGACGCAATGCGTTCGTCAATAATTGTAATTATAGTCGATAAAATGTCATCTGGAACCTCATTCTCATAAAAATTCTCACTTTGAGGCTGTTCTTTAGTGTTCTATCATAAAAATAACATTAATATTTTTATTCTATAACTCAATTTATTTACATAGTATTTACCTAATCAAGTTATTGAATTAAGTACTAATATTAAATAAGAAAAATAAATTATTATAAAAAAAAAATAAGTATGTCCGTCCCGTGTATCTAAATAATAATTATAAAAACAATATGATAATAATAATAAGACAATCTCTGAGAATTTTGCTTTCCAGCGCTCTATTGGAGACAATTACCAGTTCCCGTGTTCGCACCTTGTCTCAGAGATTCGCCGTTTTGCACCCCACATTACGCTTGTTTACGCTTAATGTCAGTCTATTGACCACTTATGTTCCGTTCATCAGTTGAGTGGATTTAAATTTCTCAAGTCTCAGTTAAAACTGAATAATGCTTCTAATTTAATACATCTGCTAGTCTAACATTTCAAAACTAATAGCTGCAGGTTGGTTTTCGGTTTCAGATGTAGTCTTTCTGTCAAATCGAATGGTTGGAGTTTTTGTCTCTTTAGTACGTAGTACTGACATTTATATTTTTAAACCGGTAGATGTATTTAAATTCAATAAGTGGTTAATAAAACAAAGTTAACATATAAAAATATGAATTTTAACCACAAAGTTAATTTTGGTAATTTCAAAAGTATGACATTTATTTTAACTTAATCTCTGAGATATATCTCATCGTGTTTAATTCCATAATATAAAATCACAAGGGCCATAATATAAACTCTTTGCTTTATATCTTAATTATAAGTTATTTTCTTGATTTTAACTGACTGAAAGTCTATGAAGATATTATAATAGACTTATGATAATTAAAGTGAAGATTTAGGATAAATATAATTAATTACTCTTGTTTGACAAAAAAAATTAGCAATATTTTATTTTTTATAATAACGCATCACACACTCCAGCCGCTACAAACCGGAAAAAACGTGGGAACAGAGACAGCGGTGGATATGGATGACGTAATAACTTCCGCGTTGCATCTTCGTCTTCATAAGACACCATATTATAAGTTCATTCAAGTTATACGATTATCTTCTATTTCACTTCATAATATAACTTTTACTCAATCGACATACTTATAACAAATATTTTTAAAGCTTTATGTAATTACTGTTAATATATATTTTGTTTTCGGCTAATGAAGAAGAAATGCAACAATTGTCAGTGTTGCAAAATAAAGCTTTAAGAATAATACTCTATCTGATGCTGAATATATCTATTTATAGTTCTGATAGAATATATCTATCAGGACCTTTAAGCAGAAAACATATTTAAATATAATGGTATTTATTTATAAAATTCTCAACAAGAAGAAGAGATAGACAGACTGTCATCAGGAAGAAGGCCGAATGTCAGAAATCAATGATGTACGAGTATAGTGCGATGAAGATTCCTAATAAAATTCCAGAAAACATAAGAAAGAAGGAGAAATTGAATAGATTTAAAGTGAAACTGACCAGATATGTTTTAGTAAAAGAAAACACTTTAATAAATATATTAGATCATATACAGGTGTGCTTTATGTATGCACTTTTTTAAGAATTAAATAAATAAATGGTTTAGAGTTCTATTGAGGCATATTTCAAGTAACACAACATTACTTTGATCGGTACCAGATACTATCGAAGAATAAATTCATTATGTACGAATTTTTTTACATTTAAAAAAACAATAAAATAAATAAAACAATCAAAATGTCTTAAGTTAATATCCCATCAAGATGGTTAGATGTTTTAAATGATTGTAAATATTTTTGAATTAAATGCTATTAAATTTTAAGGCATTTCACATTCACAGATTATAACATAAGTGAATAATTATAATGGCACTCAGTATTGATTGAACATTTAGATGACTCGGAATATTCGGGTCTGTCAATCGATGTCGGCAGATATTTGGCCCAGTTCTCATTAACACAAATAATCTTAATTGCCAAAATGCATCGATGAGCGCGTCGGATTTTAGAGTAAAGTTTATCAATTTGCGCGATGAAGCGTCCGGTAAGGTATATCAGAGCGGCATCGCAGATATCGTGATGTTCATCAGAACTCATCACTCATATCGCCGTTCCCCCCCCTCTCCCTTCCCTCCATATTATCGGCAGTATCATCCATCTTTATTGCCTCTGCCACCCCTAGCCGTAATGCTTCGTCTAGACTTCAACAAGAAATTTGTGAATAATTCAGCAATCACCAATGGATTCAGTTCCAGCTGAAAACTCACTAGAAAACAGTCTGATATTTTTATACCGTGGTTCATATTGTCTGCTGCATTTGATTAATTGTAATGTTTAGGCCGGACTAGGGTTTGTACCCCTCATGGTGGTTCCTCCCTTTGCCAACGTTCCAACTGAATGATCTCATCCCTTACATTAGAGCTAGCAAACCATTATTGTACAATTCAAGAACGGTAGTGGAACGCGAGCATATCTGCGTCTATTTTTTCGAATGCAGATCGTGTCACAACAATTATATTATTGTAGAAAAAAATACGAGCTTGGATTGTCGTTAATGCTAAGCCTACACCATCTGATCGAGTTAATTTCGTTTGATACCACTATTTTGCCAGAAACTAATTATTAATCTGATCTATTTCCATGCTAGAATATACTCTGTTGTAGATTTGTATTTGGCATTATCTTGATTAAATAATTTTCAAATGTTTTTTGTTAATTGAATCTAAAAAAATATATTTTACCAAATAATATTTAGGAGAATTTAAGAAAAAAATTAAGGAATTTTGGCTAAAATTATACCAAATTTAGTAAAAACTTCATTAGAAATTATGTTCTTTTTATGAATTATTTTATGTACAAAAATCATTTTCTTATTTTTGTTCGTCTATATTGCTGATCACTGAATTCAGGTACTTACTAAAGTGAAACTGGTTCAGAGTTCAAATGAAGAAATTAATTTAGGTATGTGTTTAGATTTTGGAGAATAGTAAAATTGTATAGGTTTATTGAATATATGATGATGTATTTGTGTATTTGTGTAGAAGGGAGACGTTGGATACATCCACATAAAACGGTCAAAATAATAAATGCGCGTATGTAGAAAACGAAGGAGTCGGACGAAAGAATTGAAATATTCGAATATAGATTAGCTTGTCTTTTTATAAACATTAATAAATTAATGATATGTTTTATTTAGATTGATTTCAATAAGACTACTTTTGTAAATTAAAAATGTATTCAATGATCTTGAATTAAATTCAGTGTAAGGGCACCCGACCCACTGGTGGGTGACCTTTCTTACTGGCGCCAGGCGGCCTCGTTTCAGCTAAGGCCTCTATTTTTTCTTGTCAGTTTCTTCGACCCCCCGAGTACTGGCGTTTGTTGGAACCACACCGCGCGAGGAAAACGAAAGAAAGCGTGGTAAAGTATCCCCCTCATTCGCGCCACATAAATATCCGTTTCGTCATTTTTACTAAGTGCGCATACTTTGTCGCTGCGCCAAAAGTTTTCCACTGAAACATCCCTCGATTCTATTCGGACCCAGCGAAATATTGTGGCGAGCAATTGGTACCAGAAGGCAGATGATTTTAAAGATAAAAACCCAAAAGGCGAATGGTACTAGCAGTTTGTATCTTCTGAAGGATTATTATCTGCCCCCTCGAATTCATGAGTCATCAAGTTTGGTATTTAAAGGAAATATAAACATAAAATGTCACTCCACCAAATGAAACTCCACATAATTGCCACCCGCGAAGCAACAGTGTTGATGGTTTTTAAATTAATAAAATGAAAACATTTTGTCAAAAAAATGGTTCATTGAAATTAGAAATGTTATTTATTAAATAGAAAAAATCGTTTGTATGGCTGTAGATCCGATCTCACCCTCATCCTCAGATTGCAATGATATTTGTTATCTAAATGTACGTAAATACAAAAACAATGATGCGAAATTCATGACCTGTTAATAAATACAAATTAAAATGAAAGATTCTAGATTTAACCGTAACAATCCCCAATAACAAGTCGTTCCACAAAATTTCATTGTTGCAGTGAATTTGAACTACTTGGCGATGTCAATCGGTCTTCCATCGGCCGTGAGCTTTGTATGTTGTGTTAAAGTAAAATTCAAATCACGTTTGAACATACCATTTTTGTTGAATTTATTGTTTTTTAACATTCTACGTCGCGTAAAATATTTCAAATTATATTATTGATAGACTATTAAAATTTTTAAAAACTATATTATTGATAATTTGTTGGTTAAATCAAGATGTATTTGGGAACAAAAATAAAGTGTAAAATGAATAAGTACATTTGTGATCTGAAAAATTCATTAAAAGAATTCTCATTTAATTGAGAAACCTCCCTTAAGAACAATGTTTCAGGTAATTGCTCTTATGAACCTGTTGTATTTAGGGGCGGACTTGTTACCGGGGGATTTAGTGGCGCTGACACTCGCCCACCCCACACTCCGTTGCGTCGCCGAGAGAGGAAAACCAAGTACAAAGTGAATTCAAATTTGTTCGTGTCTCTAAATAAGCGAGAAGAGTTTTTTTTACCAAGTTGCCGAGTATCTGAGCTCGGCCGGCTGCGCCTCCCGCGGCCCGACTGGAGCCCCCGTCGCCCGCGCTTGGCGGCACTCACATTACGTGTAGATGCACTTAACGCTTATTATTTCGCATTTACAGAATACATTTCGAAGAACATCGTCCAATTTTCGTGGGAATTTAAGGTAGCGAGGGAGAGAGATTGACTTCAATGCTCTAGCACAACAAATGATCATCTTCTATGGAAACTTTCAGCATGCGCAATGAAACGGCAGTGCGTCATCAGTGTTTGAACATGTTAATGTCAGGTAATAGTTATTAATAAATATTTTTATTGAACTGTGATACATAATGATAATCAAACGTTTTTGTGACTGTGGTTGTGTTGTAACGATGATTGAAAGTGTTGAAGGTTTCGTTTCCAGTGTATCAGTGATTACTCGGAGAATAACGAATAATCAGTTACTTATCGTCGTTTCAATCAAACATAATTACAGTCATAATAACGGTTTAAATAACGATTTAAACATCACTAATGACAAAAGTTCCTTCCAATTTTTTAACTTGACAAATCATTTTTCGGCAGCAAAATTATAATCGTTTTTTTAAATAATTTACTTCACGGAAACTTTAAATGTTGGCGGTAGTTTTAAGCTTGCCAATAAAATAAATAATAGACCTCATAAGGTACCGAACAACACACAGATGAATTATAACAATCCGGGGTCAAGATACTCGTACTTTAAATACTTAGAAATAATTCGTGACATGTCATAAATCTTTCGGAGATATTTTAATCCTTGAATATTAGCAAAATTACTTTGTGGCCAAATATTATATAAATAATAAGATAAAATACTTTGTTTAAACCGCTATTTATTAATAAATCAACATGTTTCGATACCTATTGCACCTTCTTCAGTAAACAATTTATACTAAAATTAAAATACAGGCATAGATAAAAACTAAACTATAAAAATATAAGTAAGTAATATAACTACCATGAAAACAAATTTAAATGGTGACTATTTGCAGATAAATAACCAAATTCTTTATGTTTTATCTTATTATTTTGATATTTTTGACATGTTAAGTTATTCTTCTATTTCATCTATCGTACTTGATGATAGATGATATGGTCTTTTTTAATTTGCTTTTACAATTTTTTATATAAATTTAATAATAAATATTATTACATGTTGCTTAAATCACACAAAACTTGAGATAAATAGAAGTCAAATTTTACTTTTTTTAAAATGTCACCATTAGTGATTGCAACAATAGGAGTGGAACACCTTAA
This sequence comes from Eubasilissa regina, assembly GCA_022840565.1. Lineage (NCBI taxonomy): Eukaryota > Metazoa > Arthropoda > Insecta > Trichoptera > Phryganeidae > Eubasilissa > Eubasilissa regina. Next base: position 20,492,287 of record JAINEB010000033.1, read on the forward strand.
TTTCCATTTCACAAATAAATTCTGAAAATATCTGAAATAACAGTTAGGCCTGAAACATTAATTGGATTAAACAAATATCAGATATCTCATAGAGACAAATAAATTTTTTATTATATTTAATGGGAAATATATGGAAGTATGGGGTAATTACAGGGTTTACAACTTGTCTTCGGCTGGCTTGAGTTGTCACTTTATATAAATATAACGTTCACCAATTCTCACCCCTCCATCTCCATATTTATCAAATATTTGAAAGTTGTATTTATGTTAACATTTGAACTAATATGTAATTACCCCATACTTACATATGTTTTCCATTAAATATAATAAAAAATAGCTTTGTCTCTATGAGATATCTTATACTTGTTTAATAACAGTATTTTTTTAGGTAAAAATCATGTAATTGTGTGTTCTTAAAATTAATTTTTAAATTTAATTTAATTAGCAATATTTTAATATTGCTAATTTATTAGAATCTTAAAACTTACAAAAAAAACAATGAAAAAAAATCAAATTATTTGTGACTGTTTTCGTATTTATTGTGAATAATGTAATTTAGGGGTGGAAAGGTAATTAATGCAATCGATGTAGACATTTTTGTTTGGGCTTTCACATGCGTCTGCGATAAAAAAAAGATTCTGTTCAGTTATTTACTGTATTGAATCCATATTCCGAAGTAGACCAACGTCTAGATATCAGAACTGTCCCATTTACGGTGTGTTCATGGAATGCACGCTCTAGCAGTGAATAATAGTACTATTTTTGAGCTGAGCAGTGGCTTAACTACAAAAATTCGGCTCCAATGCAGAATGGATAAAAAGACACCCTAAATAAGTATTGTATGTAAGATATGGTTCAATAATAGTAATAGCCAATAAATAGTAAGAACAAAATTAGTCTCCTATCTCATACAATATTCACATTTTTAATAAAAAAAATAAACGTGTTAATAAATAAACAATTCTTTTTATTTAACAGTGATAGTCTGGTCCCTAACTTGACATAGAAGCGGGGGACTCCCACTGTATACATTGATGTTATCACGTATTTTCGTAATACACGCTGTTTACATGTCTCGTTATTTCGATTGGCACCACTGGGTTTTCTGGTTTATAGAAATGTACATGTATGTGAGTATTGCCGCCTTTTTTCGAAAGCCAAGAAGACGGTAACCGATAGGCATCATTCTTATTACATCGCGTGCTTCGACCAGTCCAGGGGTCCAAATAATCCGCCAGCGCGTGCCTCGGTCGGTCAAAATCTAATGAAGAGAACCCTGCTAAAAGAACAACAACATCGTGTTAGAATGCAAAATTACCCAAAACAATATTTTGTTCAAGGATACAAAAGCATTTAGTCAAAGTAAGGGACAGGGTAATAAACATCGGTATTGTTAGACGCACGATACGGCGTGGGAACGGCTTTAAGGAATCTGGCGGATGTAGTCACGTCGGCAAATACACCATAAGGGATGTATCACCCTCATGCGTCAGTCTTCTCGGAATCGCTCCATAAACACGATCTAGTCTTCAATTAGAAAATAAAATCAATATCGTCTCTGATATAATAAGCAAGCGTTTTGTAATTTGTGATTCCGGGGAAAATGTAAACTGTGCGTCTAATCATTGATGTTAAAGTATTAAAAGGGTCCTGGTGGATTTATATATAAAGAAAAAACGATCAACATAATTTGGTGTAATTATCAGGGGAGACGATATCATATACGGCACGCACAAATTGCACAAGCACATCGCGTCCAGAGTCCCGGTTTGCCTGGATAATTGGGTATCGTCTGATGGTCAATCAACTACAAGCCAGAACTCCGTCACCCTACGCTGGCACCAGGAGATCCAGGACCATCATCTACACGTGGAAGGCGTCTCCTAAGAGGTGATCCCTTACATGAGGGACCTGAATAATCAACATCAGACAAACATCAACATAGACAATTTGGTAGATAACGTTATGCTGGAATGATGGGCACCTAATCAATGTTAACTTAATTGTAATTATTTTTAAATTGTCTCATTAATAAATAATCAGGTAAAATGCTCATTTTCCATTTCTAATAAATGCAAGTCACAAAACATAGATAATAAACTTTATTGTAAACAATGGCATTTTGTAATTTCATTTCATAACCATTTGACTTCATAATATTTAAAAAAGAACCAGTAAGGCTATATGCCTTCCCCCTGAACATGAAGCCGAGGCAGAAAGAAGAAATAACCTAACAATCTGACCAAAAAGACAGCAAAATTAAAGAGGTTAGAGCAATTCATATATCATATGTGTGCTTATTGTTAATCATAAACCTGGGAACTAGCTATCGAAGGCATTTACATAAACACACGTGATAAATGATTTGATAATTCCATTTGATTTCAAATCAATTTCTACTGCCAAACTCTCTGAGTTTCAAATTTCATCCATGTACAGCCACCATTAGTTACCTTCACAAAAATAACAAGGGATCTATTGTTAGCATATTGGCAGTGATTTCTTCACGTCTCATTAAAATATTGTCTAGCCATAATCTGAGAAAAGATATGCCATGGTATTCTTCTTTTTCAATAGCCTTGCAGCCATTGCCTATTGAGCCTTCTGAATATTCCGCCTCCACCTTCTCCGGTTATCGGCGACTGTCTTCCAATTCGGAATGTGTAGCAGCTGTGTTGTATTTTTGTTTACATTATCTTCTCAGCGGAGTCAGGATCTTTCCGCCAACTGGGTGTTAAGTAATGATTTTATTTAGAATTTGCCCTTCCTGCATCCTCTAGACGTGGCCCTCCAACTCGAGTTTCTGTAGTTTCATGTACACGGTGTTTGGGGTGTTGATAAATATTATACAATTCGTCATTGCATCTTATTCTCTAAACTGCTCCATCCCTCACAGGCCCATAAATTTTCCGTCCATTTTTCTTATGAAAACTGTCCAACATTTCTCCACGCACATATATGTATGTGATACTGAGGACACATGTTGCGCATACCATGGAAGGCGAGACGCACGAATGTTTCTCCTTTCTGCAGAAAATGAACGTCAAGGACAGACTATCAACCATTTACCTGAGACGATCCTTCAATTTTTTGGGTATCTCGCGAGAAGAAAAGATAGCTTAGAGAAGTTTTTTGTGGTGGACCATGTCAAAGAACGAAGAGGAAGATGAAAATTCCTCACCCGTTGAACCGACCGAGTGGAAAAGGCAACAGGAACCGACGCGGGTGATGAGTGAAAACAAAATGAGGGCAGGCTTCAAATGTCGCTACGATAATAAGTTAATAATTGTTGTGGACGCTGATTTTATGGGAGATTTTAATTAATTTATCAACAATAGTGGTTTAAAAGATTACTAGTGACGCAAGCAGAGAGTACGAGAGCGATATAGATGTAAGGGATTTTTGAAAAAGTACAAAGTGACGGCATTACCTGTTCATCATTTTCCAAGCCTTTTATTTTCGCAGCACGTACACTCAACAGAGACGCACAAAGAAAGTTAAATCACCCAAACATTCACTTCAAGTAACTCCCGTACGTAAGCGAGTTGCGAATTGTCCAAGATACACAAAAAAATAAGGTATCCTGTCTTAATAATTCATAACCGGCTACTGTGTATATTCTAGATAGAAATGGTACATTGTCTGGAATACCATCACGGTATTAAGAAACATGTTATCGACAGGTTAATGGAAAATAATGTGGATTTCTTAGGTATTGATTACATATACCGTTTCATCAAGAATAAGAAATAACAAATATCACACTGGTCTTCTTACTGCTATTCTGAGATTCTCCAATAACTGATTTTTCAATATCTCAATGTTCTTCTATGTGTTTAGCGCAAGGAAATTTGATTGAAAACTGGCATCTCACATTAGTGTAATGTCTATTTACTTTAAAGTACATACGAATTGTGTGGATAAGTAACATTTTTGTTTTGAAGGTGTAATATTAAATATAAAGCAAACAAATCCATTTCTCATGTGAGAAATTTTAAAGATACTACACAAAAATTAGATGTTAAAGCATGTTTTTTGAAAAAACTAAAATGAAAAATACTCGAGAGTATAATTACATTTAATTATAAATAAATATTTAGCACCAATATACGGGTGTCCCATAACTCGACGTCATCCCTAGGAGAGCTGGTAGGTCAACTCATGACTTGAAATAATTTCACAATGAGTTCTAAAGTAAAAAATAGCAAATGTAACACTATTTTAAAAACTGCACTAAATGAACAACTTTTAAAAATAACTTGCCATGTTAATTTAGTACATTCTTTTTAGAGTATGAAGCGTACAAGTCAGCTAAAAAAAAATTATTCTTGTATCTGGCAATAATGTTTTTTTTTTCAAATGCATAGCACTATTAGTTGTATTTTAAACTGTGATCAATAGAAGGGCTGCTCAGGGTTGCGTAACAAAAAATGGAATCATAGAATTTGGAATTTTGTAATTATGGCACTCGAAAAACTGATCTAACGTGTTGATTTTTTCGAAATTCATAAATGTGTCAATATATCGAAAACTTATTATTTTTTATAAATAAACTTGATATTTTGATCAGCCATGAGTAGATCTATCGCAATGAATTAGAGAATATTGCATACCTATATCAAAACTAAGACAACTCAAAAAGTCATTTTTCAGTCTTAGTTATGATCTAGGTGTGCGATATGTCAAACGCATTTATTGTGTTAATGTTATATTTGTGAAATCGGATTAAAGAACGCAATATTACTGTGGCAGGCATCTAGTTTGAATGTTTCATGCTTCCTTAATATTTATTAATTAGTAAAAAAATGACGTAAAATTTATTTGAACGTTGATTTATGAAAAGCGATTTCACAAACACTAGCCGTTGCCCCTCGCTTCGTTTCACGGCTCCTGAACGTAGAACCTGGCCGTAGAAGTCAACCATTCACGCCCGAACGCAGTGTGGCGAATACTGGCCGTCTGCGTCCCGCTCTCTGCCGAAAGATGAGCGGGACGGAAGATCGGAGACTTTCACGTGTGGAATTCAAATACTCAATATCCTTTTTGTACGCAAAGTTCCGTCGGAGCGGAATGGCGAAAAGCAACAGTTTATTTCACGGGCAGTTGGCGGCGCGGGGTGCGGGGCTGGAGGCACTCGGTTTGGACGTTTATTTGTACCGGTGATTTGTGAAGGTATGCAAACAATGTGAAAGGACTCCGGCGTAGGTGTGCTGCCGGAATATTCTCGTGCAGACTGCGAGGACTGCGGACCTTGGCTCTCATTTTTGAAGCGCAGTGATGGCCCCCCTAGCGGCGAACAAATAAATTCTCAATTGCTTTGAACGAGGTGTCAAACTTTAAATTTTTTAAATGTAAAATAAACAACACCATTGATGCATTACTTAATGCCTTTGTAAAACGTTCACCCAGTGAGAGAGATTATGGTGTATTACTATTTTGAAAAACAGTGATAATTGTTTATTTTAAAAATAAACCACTTTGGTTAATTTCGTGTAATGGTTTCGATACCACAGTACCTTTGACATGACGGACGTACGCTTACACTAATAATTAATAGTGAAATTAATCAAAGTGTTACATACAAAGTATGTTATTTTTAAAATTAATAATTATGTTTAACTACAAAAATAACGTTACAGACATGAAAAATATAAATTGCACTGTCATGACATGCACCTATTACATATAATATCCATAAAAAACTTATTAATACATTAATACCTACTTAATACTCACATACTTGAATGTTGAACATACTGTCGAAGGCTTACAGAAATATTCATTCGAAAAACATTAAATGTATTAGAACATTGAACGTATTCTCAAAGCCAAAATACCTCAACTATAAAAGAGTTTAAAATCATTGCGCGCACCTAGCACTTAGTCAAGATGTGAATCAAATTATAAGTTGCCCAAAGAGTAATGGAAAGGGTTTGAAATATCTCTGATGGATCGAGTACCAAAGGTACAAATTCGCCAAAGAGCCAAGATGCTGCCCAAAAAATATGCACGGTCAGGTGACAATGGGTTAGACATATCAATCAAAGAGAAAAATAATCTTGGAGTAGAAGCCTCATACTGGTAAAATAAGTGCTGGCCATCTTTAAGCTCGATGGAGTGACAATTTTAAAAAAGAGGCGGACAATAAATGGATAACACACGACTAAAGGCAGAAAGAATTAGCAATCCTTGGAGCAGGCAGTATCCTGTATCAGCAATGGAGAAATGAAGGCTGACTTTAATTATAAACACATAATGAAAATTTTTCTGTCATTAAACTAGGCCTGCATATAATTAATTAAAACTAAATAGATGAGTCGATTAGAAAGATATTTTAAATACTAATTAAATGTACACATATAAAATCAATTTAATCGAAAATATTTTTGTTGGGCTACCAGGATTCGAACCTGGATCTTTTTCCAAACCGAGAAAGGTGCATTATTCAACTATGCTACAGCGACAGTACTTTTGACGACAAATTTTTCAAACCTATATGTTTCAGGTTCGAATCCCGGTAGCGCAACAACAATATTTTTCTATAAAAATAAATTCATATGTGTATCTTTCTAATTAATACATTTAATTAATATTTAAAATATCACAGACCGACTGTTCTGAATAATTACAACTTCACAATAAGAATGTGTTCTCCTTAATTAATATATCAATCTTATTGAAGTTGTAATCATTCAGAACATAGGTCATTTAAATACTAATTTAATGTATTAATTTAAAAAAAAGATATATCGTCGTTCCATTATTTGAAAGCCAGATGTATTAATTTGAAAAAATGTAACATATAGATTCGAAAATTTGTCATGAAAAAAACTGGCGCTGTAACACAATTGGTAGTGTACTTCCTCGGATTGGAAATAGATATCCAGGTTCGTATCCCGGTAGCACAAAAACAGTATTTTTCGACAAAATTGATTTTATATGTATATATTTATAATTAATACATTAAATTAGTATTTAGAAAGATATATATTCTATATATCGAAAAACTATTTGGTTACCGCGGGGATATGAATATTCTCCTTGCCAGGGAAATGCATTAACATTACTCTATGCTAATCATTTAAATTCAACAGTGCATACACATTTATAAAATTAGTCTCAAATGTATCTTTTTCAGTTTCAAAAGTGAATAGATTTAATTTGATATGAAACATTTCTCGTTTCATCACGTGAAAATATAATTAGTTATACAAGAATAACAAAATATATATATTTTTTAAATGATTAGTAAGTGTCTTCTAAAAATAGACTTTTGTTTGTCATTATAAAATATTACTACTTAAGTATATCGTCACGTAAATTAATTTTATGTACTAGATATTTTAAATAAAATATTTTACTTCTTCAATATTAGCAAAATTACATAAATTACAAAATTACCTTTTGGAAACAAACCATTCTTTTGATGTTATCAAGAGTTTAGAAATTATATATACAAATACTAGGGGTTTACAGTTAGATAAATTTGAAATTTTAGAAATAAGAAAAAGTGTTAATACCGAGTGAAATATTATAAGTAACCAAATCCTTTTTGCAAATAGTCACCTTTTAAATTTGTTTTCATATTAGTTCTTATTGATTTACCACTTTATGGTTTTATTTTTATCTATGCTTGTATTTTTAATTTCCGGATAAATTGTTTCCTGAAGAAGATACCATAGGTATCGATACATGTTGAATATTCAATAAATAGTGGATTAAACAAAGTATTTTGTCTAATTATTTATATAAAATATTTTAGTTTAAAAGATAAATAACATTTTTAAAATTCTCTGCTTTTGATTCTATGATGCTCTTTCTGATAGTCTTACTGAGAAAATCATTAAATACAATAGTTATAGCACGGCAGCGTTAATGAATCTAGAAGTGACTGAATTTCTTATTGTACTCTTGTATATACATAGTTCAGTCTTACTTCGCTGAATATCCACTATTTAATTATATCAAATTTTCCATTATCTTCAAGTCTTCAGTCTCTTAATTGAATCTGGTGATACTTAGAAGGCATGCATTAAGGCGATACATTTTAACTAAATATTATATATCTTAAAGCATTTTCAACACGACTGTCATTGGTGTGGTGGAAGATATTACACTTATTTTTTTAAGCTGAATTTTATGAATATCTTCATTTAAAATGAATACGAATAATAATACAAATATATTTTAATGGTTTTAAATACATTAAGATGAAATAAAACAACGTCTAGTTATTGTTTTAGGAGTCAATATATTGAGTATCTCTATCAATTTTATGTATTTTGTTATCGACATGTGCTCGATTTTCAATTGCAGCATATTTTTTAAACTAATTCATTCATCGTCATAAAATAAATATTGTGGAAAGTATCAAATGTATTTAACATTAACATAAAAATATATTATAAAAAAATAAATAAATGAATTAAGAGCGCACAAATTCAAATTCATAAGGAGTTCGTACAGCGAAAATTTAAATCAAATACAAGTGGGAATATTTTCTTTGAAGTATTCATTTAGATAATTTTTCAATTAATTAAATGAGATTATCCTGAAGTTTGTACAAATAGAAACTCTGAGATGAATAACGTACTCAGAAGTCAAAAACCATACATATAAAAACCAAGTTTTCGTGTTCATCATTTTAAAATCAGTTAATTACAAATTGAATAGCCACTTTGAATTAATTAAGTTGTAAACATGCAAACCTATTTGGTAGAATATTAAAATTATTATATAAGATAAATATTTATACAAATAAAATTATGTGTTATTTTCTGTTCAATCTTTAAAACGAATTAATTAAAAAAAATCAAACTGCGTTCCTTCGTTTATAAAAATCAATAATATATATACATAAAATAAATGTGTTATATTAAACAAAAATCAATATAAATTTGATGCGTAACAATTAAATATAAATATTTTTAATTATATTGTGGGCGGGAATTATTTGGACAATAATAAAATTGCAAAATGAATGATGATATATGTTTACAGATTTTTTTACATATTCATTTTAACATATATAACAACTCCGCCATTTATTGTTAATGAAAACGCATTTTTATTGTGAATATGTGATTGTGTTTATTCAAGTTAGTTGTCAAATTTAAGAACATAGTTTTATGATAATTAATACAAATTAGAGAAATTAATTAGAAGATAGATACACAGAAAAAAATCTATCGATCTAAAATCATCGTATTCCCGTTTGATCCCCTGACAGTTGTTCTCTCCGACAGTTGATCCCTCGGACACTTGATCTCTCGGACAGTTGATCCCTTTGTCAATTGATCCCCCCGACGATTGATCCCCCAAAGCTACTTCAAGTAGGTACCTATTTATATTCGTAAATACCAGCATCCATGAATGTTATAAATAGGGTGGGAGAAAATTTATACAAATATTGTACTTGGACGAAATTACATATAATGCCAAACAAATAAGAATGTTTTCATACTCAAAATAAATCGTTATTATGTTAAATATTATTATTTTTATGAATTGTGATGAACCAAATAAATAATTGTGATAAATTGAAAACAATTTATTGTTTTAACATTTAAATTCGTTTTTTAATTTTAATTTTATTTACATTTTAATATAATTGACATAGTATATTAATATAGTATAATATAAATCCATAAATTATTTAAATTAAACGATTTAAAATATAGTTATATTAATTCCAACTGAAATAAAATCCGTGGTAACAAGTGTTCGAGGGATCAACCGTCGGAGGGATCAATTGTCGGGGGATCAACTGTCTGGGGATCAACTGTCAGGGGAACAACTATCGGGTGATCAACTGTTGGGGAATCAACTGTCGGGGGATATATATATTTATAGGTGTAGCAAGCTACGGGTTATGAAAAAGTGAAACTATTTACTGCTGGCACTGAGTTTATTGTAGTCAAACTTTACAAAAGTAGAAGTGTGAAGAAAAAAAGAAGAACAATTATGTTACGGCGCGAATTGTTATAGGAAATGATTTCTGAAGCTGTTAACTGGTAAACATTGGTATCGCTACATTGTCTTTACGGCGGATAGGAATATTCAGTACTTTGACATGCTTATTTAGTCACGGCGGTAAAAGTCATCTGTAAAAACCTCCATATAGCACAAACGCTGCCGGCTTCCCGGTAGCAATCAAATATTTTTCGTTAAATAGATTTTTTCTGTATATATTTCTAATTGATTAATTTAATTTATATTAAAAATACTAATGTAGGTTCTGAAATCGTAACTAAAAATTTTTATTTAAAAAAATAGTTAATTCTACTTTATTCGGTAAGAAAATTTATATAAAGATATAAATAATACAAACATAATATTAATAGTGTTATTACATTCTTATTGTGAAGTTGTAATTATTCAGAACATAGATCTGTGATATTTTAAATAATAGTTAAATGTATTAATTAGAAAGACATACATATACAATTAATTTTATCGAAAAATATTATTGTTGCTACCGTGACTCGAACCTGAATCTCTTCTAATCCAAGAACGTGCCTTATCTGATTATTCTATATCAATATTTTCGAACTTATATGTTAAACTTTTCAAATTAATACATCTACCGTTCCATTATTTGAAAGCCATCTACATTGTTTTTACGGAATCTTAAATACCTTTGAGTAAACCGATAGGAGACTCCAGAATTGACATTCCTATTGGAAGAAGATTCCAGGTTCGAACCCCGATAGCAACAGGAATGTTTTTCGATAAAATTGATTTTATATGTATATATTTCTAATTAATATATTTAATTTATATTTATCAATAATGTGTTAAATATGTATTTTTAAGATTAGCAAAAAAATAAAAATAAAACAAAACTAAGTTAACAATTTAAAATAATGTTAAATATATGATTAAAGCCAATATGAATGTATGGATTATTTAATAAAAATAAAAACTATACGTGAAGTGCTTTTTATTTGTACGGTTTTTTGTTGTGGGTTTGGTTTCATTTACTACATTAACAAATTATTATTACCTTAAATATCACGAGATTTGTGGAATATAGAAATAATCATTTTAAATAGAATAGTATATTATACGTACATCACGCAGATCTTTGAATAACGGAATATATGATAGTTAATTTAGACCGCTCATTTAATTACTTTTACTAATTGCTACAACTGAGAGACTTTTGTCATAATCCGTATGCAAACCATTATTTATTAACATATCTTTAGTTTGCACAGTTAATCACCCATAGATCTATTTGCAAATTAATCCCAGTGTTGGAAAACAAAACCCATTGGATCAGTAAGCGAACATTCAACCACTAAACCACAGGACTTGTCCATATTACTAGATGGTAAATACAGAGATATTCAGTAAATAAATAAAGTTTATTGCAAATTGTGATATAGGAATGGGGTTGATATTAGTGGGATTAAAATGGATTTATTAATTATTTTGACAGCGGTGATGGACCAATCAATGTCTTATCGGTTTTTATTGTTTTGAAAATTTTATCCATCTGGCCAAACACATTATTTATTGATTTTGGTGCACCATCATATCGTTGTTTAGAGTCAGTCAATTAATAAAGATAAATAATAAACATCACAGTTTTTCGACAACTAATGTGCATAGCTGCACTGCTAATCACTAAAGAATTATTTAAAAAAAAGATTATTACAAATATTACGCAAGCTCTGCAAATATTAATATAATATATTATTCAATTTTTGTTTTTAGTTTCAGTCAACCAAGAAGTGAAAAGATTTTCGATTGAATGAGACCGATTTTCGATTTGAATTCAAATTATTACAGTAAAATGATAAATTTTGATATTAAGTTACTTACAAACAAAAGTTAAGCATTTAGTACAATATTCATTACGAAATGTGATATATTTTGCTAGTTATCCAATTTTTCAGATATCTACGTGATTTGTAGATAATAAATCGACGCGCACAGAAATATTGAAAAGTCTATAATTATAATGAAAATTTATAGAAAAGTTTTCCGCTTTATAAAAAAAATTAGAAGTGATTTTAAGAAAAATGATTTTATGCGTCAAAGATGTTTCAATAAATATACAATAAAGACGAGACATTCGATGGAATTTCTAGTATATTTTATAAAAAATTGCAAATTATCCAAAATTTTCAAGAATTTATTTTTTCCCGTATAAATTAAAATTTTTGTACTAAAGTTTTGGTAATACAAAACTTAATAAATTTTAGTTCAAAAATCAAATAACCCCACAAAATTATAGTAACTAATCTCATGAGTAATTAAGAGAATTTTTTTATTAAAGAGTTTAAAAAATATGTAATTGCTAAATCACAAAAAAAAATTGTTATAGCTTCTCAAGTGAAATATATTATTTAATAATTATTATTTTTATTTTTAACTTTGTTTTATTAACCACTTATTGAGTAAAAATATATCTACCGGTTTCGAAAAACATAATAATATATTTAACAATAAGTCCCATTCTAAAATTTTTTCTTACAAATTATTCTAGTAATTTTGTATCAAGTAACAATATAAGTTAGGTACTAAATTTATTTTTTAAATAATTATTGTTTTTTAAAAACAGTGTCTGTTAAAGAAACGATATTGACAACAAGTTATTGACATCCTGAATAACAAAATGATATTATTCGAAAGTGGTAGATGTATTTTTACTCAATAAGTGGTTAATAAAACAAAGTTAAAAAAAAAAATTTAATTTTGCCAATTTTAAAAATAATATTATTTAATATTAAGATTCGTATTATTTATTACGGATGCATTTACTATTTGCAGACATTATATTTTTCTGATTGAACGTTATTAAACATGCAAAGAAGTTTGCTTTACGTGTTAGGCCGAGTCGTAGGATTATTTTAAAAGCTCCCCTGAATTCGAGATTCCGTGCTGAGAGTTCTGAAGCTAAGATGAATGTCGGGTATGTTTGATTTTTGAATTCATTTGAATATTCACGACCTAGCCGCGTTTACCTCCTATGTCTAAATTTAAATGTATAATTTTATAGATTCTGCTTTTGTCATTCGGTTCAGTGAAAAAAATATATTTAGTTTTGTTGTAATTCTTTCACATTTATAATTGATTGTTTTTTTTTGTCTGGAATAATGTGACACTAAGCTTTATCGTACTTTTCATTATGTTATTATCTATATATGTTTATAAAATTAATTTTATGTTTGTTTGTCTATTCTCTATAAAATATTACTGAACCTAAACAGAATTTTGCATATTTATTCGTTACCAATCCAAGAAAATATAATTATCCGTTTCATCAGCTGTTATTGATAAATAATATACAGTGTATAAATAAGGGATACACGAATTTTTAATTAAAAGATGAAGAATTTATAATTTTTAAATTATGATTATAATTTAAATCATTTTAATATAATATTACTATATATTAAATATTAACATATCAGAATTGAATACATATAATTATTTTGAAAAAATATAAAAATCTTTTAGTGCAGAACGTAATAACAGATTATAGAAAAATAAATAAGTATCATATATACTATTAATATATGGTAACTTTAGTTTTTATTTGAACAAGTTAAAAAAAATATACATACACTTTTATAACACTTGTATGTATAACTAAGTAAAATTATTTTCATAAGTTAATATTGAAATTTATATTTGAACTAAGATATATTTACTATATTAATATTAGTCAGAATCGAATTGTATCCCCATCGCATAATTTCTATCGGAAATAATATAATGCAGATTAAAGTATTAATTAGAAAGATATATACAAAATCAATTTTATCGAAAAATATTATTATTATTACCAGGCTTCGAACCTGGATCTCTTTCAATCCGGGAAACGTGCATTGACTGATTATGCTATAGCACCACAGTGCATTAACGACAAATTTTCGAACCTTTATGTTACATTTTTTAAAATTAATTCGTCCATCGTTCCATTAATTGAAAGCCATCTTCTTTATGTTTACGGAATCTCAAATACCTTTGAGTAATCCGATAGGAATTAACAATTAATTTTCATTAAATTTTGGACACATTTATACAACTTATATAATATTAAGGAGAACACATTTTTATTGTGAATTTGTAATTATTCAAAAGATAAGTCTGTGATATTTTAAATACAAATTAAATGTATTAATTAAAAAGATATACATATAAAATCAATTATATCGAAAAATATAATAGAACGTTAGATGTATTAATTTGAAAAAGTGTAACATATAGATGGGTTCGAAATTTTTATGTCAATGTACTGTGTGCTGTTGCATAATTGGTTTGTTTTTGATCTGAATGTTAAGTTTGCTATTGGTTAAGAAAGCTGTTGATGAAAATAATCGAAAGAATAGGAAGACGGCGAATCCCCACCTGGATACGGAAAAAGAAGAACGGCCTCGGATAATCTTTTATGTCTCTTAAAACGTCGAACCTAGAACGTTTGTAAGGAACACTAACAAACAAAATACCTAGCATTCAAATACATTAAGTTTCAGGGGATTTCAGCTAACGGCTCCAACGTGGCTACCGTCACGTGGGATGTAATCTTGTTAGTTCCATACGAAATAAAACCTATACATTTATCACCATTTCATTACCAATATATAAATTTATTAAAATACAAAAACAAGATGTAAAACCTTCTTACCCATAGAAAAATCAATATAAAAATTGTATGGACATTTTTAAGAACACTTTTTATGACTGAATATGATTCTTTTATTTTAAATACAAATTAAATGTATTAATTAGAAAGATATACACATAAAGTTGATTATATATATTTCTAATTAATATATTTAATTTTTTATTAAAATATCACAGACCTATGTTCTGATTTATTACAACTTCACAATAAAAATGTATTCTCCTTAATAATAATTTTTTTGTTTGATAATTCTTCACGTAATAACTAAAGGAAATAATTATTTTTATTAAAGGTTAACGACGGAAATAGTTCTGATAATCTGCAAATGCACCTCGAACACAAAGAAAGATCATGAAATGAACCGTTAAAAAAACAGTGAGATTCGCTGAGTAAAATTCGCAAATTAGAAAAAGAGGAAGCAGACACTTCAATGATTTGAAGGGAATTTTAAATTCAGTGGTTAGCTAAATATACGATTCGAGTAAAACGCTAAGTTAAAAACAGAAGATAATAATTTGAATAGCTGAATGGTCGACAATAGCGTTTCAGGTATAGCTATGTATTGTGGTAATTTTAAGAACTAAGCTACTCTACTGGTACACAGATGGTACTAATTGTAATAAATTGTCCGGTTACGTTAATCCATATTATTAATGATACATTTTGGTCCTGTTAAAAGCCTTAATAATCGGCGAGCTTGCATAAGAAGATGTATGAATGTGGATGAGGCGAAAACTGTGTGTCAGGACAGTAAAGTGTGGCGTTCTATCCTCTCTGCCTACCCTCGTAGGCAAACGGCGTGATGTAAAGTTAGTTAGTTAGTGAGTTTATTATTTGTTTCTCAGAATTTTCAGTAGTGCTTATTACTGCACGCTCCTATTAGAATGATTAAATATTTTTAAGAACACATTCTTATTGTGAAGTTGTAATTATTCAGAACATAGGTTTGTGATATTTTAAATACTAAATAAATGTATTAATTATAAATATATACATATAAAATCAATTTTGTCGAAAAATATTATTTTTGCGTCACCGGGATTCAAACCTGGATCTCTATTTCCAATCCCGGTGACGCAAAAACAATATTTTTCGACAAAATTGATTTTATATGTATATATTTATAATTAATACATTAATTTTGTATTAAATATTTCAAACTTTCAGAAAAAATATAGTTGCTACAATGTTGAATCCAGAAGATTCCATTACCAAGAATGTTTTCTCAATGAAACTGCAGTAACCCTATATATAGTCAATTTTAATATCTAAAAGTTTTATACATTTGTTTTCTTTTTAATTTAACGCAAGTGAATAAAGATTGTAATAATAATAAAATTTATTTTCAGATAAGTCTACTCGCAATATTCTTATTTTATGAATCTCTATAGCCGACCCAAACAGTTACATTATTACAATTTTATATCAATAACAAATATATTTGTCACATACAAGCTTTTGAAAAATAATTAGAAAACATCAGAGGAGATGCATATCATAATATGAACACCAAAACTCAAATTTTCGTGGTGTGGTCGTCGATGAGTGAAATCCCATTAAATTTTTAGAGACCCCGGCTTTGTCTCTCAAACAATAGAACATGTACAGCTTTCACCTCCCTCACTACCTCCCCCAACCGCCCATGTGATGTTAGTACAACATTTCAATTACGCGGTATAACGTTAATAAAGATAAACGTAAAGATTATTTTAGCTATTTTCAAAATACAAAATTCATCAAGAATGAATATCAGTTTATTAGGTAAAATAACAGTGTATAATAAATACGTTGTAGAAGTACTTTATCATTTCTAGTAAAAAAATTTTTTTTTGATGATCGGTAGATTCTACCTACACCAAATACAATGTAAGGTGTTCAGCGGAAAATTTCAATATCAAATTGTAATTGGTCGTAAGCCATCAGGGTGAGGTAAGTGGGAGGGGTGTTGTTCGACGCGCGTGATTTGCGGATTTGGCAGTCGCAATGAGTCACTGGTCGGGAGTACATCGCGCGTTCGCGGTTAAGCAATATTTAAAGCGCGGTGATTCATTGGTTCGTGCGCGTCGCGCTTTTTGTACTCACTTTAATATTCGACGAGTAAGCGATGGGCCGAGCATGCAACTTATCCGGTGTTGGGTTCAAAAATTCAGAAAAGAAGGGACAAAGGTTAACGGGTCCATCAAGGTCAGCAGCAACGCCAGAACATGCGGCTCATGTTCGACGTAAAATTATGCGCAATCCACGTAAATCGATAAGGAAGATTGCAGCCGGTACTGGGAATAAAAAAATCAACAGTGCACGTTATTTAAAAAAATAAACTACAATTTCACCCATACAAACTGCAAATCGTGAAGTTTCTCAATGAAAATTACTATTCTTTACATGAAACCTTAGCGAGAACGATGCTGGAACGTTTTGGAACAGCACGAACGCTCGGAAACATATTGTTTACTGACGAAGCACATTTTTATATGTTAATAAACGGAACATGAGATAATAGTGCCCCAAAATGCCATCAAAAACGTTTACATTGTCCAAAAACAACAGTGTGGTGTACAATTTCTGCCCGAGGGATAAATGGCCCTTATTTTTTTAACCAGCGAGAGACGGTCACTGCTGACTCATTGCCGAATGATCGATAAGTTTTTGGTACCGCAACTACAGCTGATTCCCGGGTTCAACGACAGAGCACAATTTCAGAAAGACGGGGCCACTCCACACACAGAGTTTCAATAGAGAAGCTAAGGGGAATTTTTCCCAATAAATTAATCAGCAAGTACGGAGGCATACCTGGGCACCTCGGTCACCGGACCTTACACTGTGCGACTTTTTTTTGTGGGGATACCTCAAGTTTACAGTGATACTCCTTGAACAATTCAGGTCCTACTAAAAAATAGACGGCGTGATGTTGCTGGCATTGAACCGACGCTTTGCTCTCGCGTGTTCGCTTATTTAAGAGTACGATTTCAAGAATGTTTTGAGAGAAATGGACGGCATTTAGACGATATTGTTCATAAAACGTAAAATACGCATCGTTTAACTACATTTTGTATAAATAAAATATGAGAATAGCAATGTTTTTTAAAAAAAAAAATTTATATTAAACTTGAAAATTTTCCACAGGACATCCTTTATATGTAGTGAGAGGGTTGTGAAACTGGTGAATTATTAATGTAAGTATTGTATTGTGTTTATGCTGGAATGTAGGACAGCAATGCATCTAATTGATTTCTACCTAATTGGATCATATATTGGGTCCATATTTGTGTATTCTTATTGAAGTGAAGGTGTTGAATTAATATGCAATAATTCTTTTCACTAGTTGAAATTGATTTTGTATAAATAAAATATGAGAATAACGTTGTAGTTTTTATTTTATTTAATATTAAACTTGAAAATTTTCCGATGAACACCCATATATAGATGAACTCTAAATTGAAGACAGTTAAACAAACGGCAAGTTAAGTTAAGTTTTATTAAACGTTAACCGGGTTCGCTTAAAACGAACAATAAATACAAAAATAATGCATATCAGAGACAGAATATCAAGGGAAAGTACAATGTTGATAGATATTTAATTGATTTAAAAGGAATCATACCTAATATATGGTTAATGGATAAATTAATTTGGTTATGAAAAATTTCACTACCACTATTCACTGCTTTTTTATTATAAAGGGTCTATAAATTTATGTACATATAAGTGCACTCTTTTTTCATTTATTGTTAGTTTTAAATACTCTTTGACGAAGCTTGAGCTAAGCGAAATCGAAAGCGATTGCATTTTATTTAATCTGATTTGTCAAACCACAAAATGATTACTTTCTAAGAAAAAGAAAAAAGTAAGTAAATTAAGTTAGGTTAGAAATCACAGATATAAAATATGGCGTATATACTTTTTCTCGAATCGCATTATAGTGTATATTAATTAAACCGTCAAATAGTTAAAACAAGTTATCACTGGTGCTCGGTGCTGGTTAGTGAGGTAAGTTTGAGTCGGTCGAGTGACGAAGTTGTAATGGGCGCGGGATTACGCGTATTGGCCATTTTATCGGGCGTGTACACATGCAGTTTTTTTAAGGATATATATCTCAGGTGTAAGACTTAAATAAAGATTATAATCTGATCTGATCTAAGTGATACGATATTTTAGATTATTATTAACCTCTATTGGCATACATGCTTTTGTTGTAACAGAGGTGAATATATTATAATATAACATGATAAACATAAGATATATATGTACAATAGATAGTCACGATTCCAAAAAACATAATAATAAAATTTTTCGCACCTGATAATTATTTCACGTGTATATATTTTCGAAGATTTATCTTTCACAAAACATCAAAATCTAAGGACTAAGTTTTCTTTACGTTAATGGAAGAAAAATAATGTTAATGTTCATTTTGTAATAAAATTAATATCATCGAGTTTTCCTAGTCCCATGTTATATTGAATAGTTATTTTGCCTTGTAAGAATACATTCACCAGTTTTTACATCCAAAGCTCAACAATAGCGTCGACTTGCTGCCTTCCGCAGATGTGTATAAATAAACGTATTACTCCGGCGAATGGCATTCAAAATGGAGATATACAATAACAATTACATATAATGGACTTGTGATTAATAGCTTTATTATTCAACTCCCCCTTTTTAGGGGTTGCTGGCGTCTCCGCCTTAAAATATATAATATGTAATCTAATTAATATACGCACTTTAAAATTAAAATGTAGACGATATTTGCTTTTCGGTTGGAAGATGTAATTTATTCGCTTTGTTATTCTATCGTTAAGTAATTTTATTAATTTTTTTGCTGGATTGGTTGTGAGAGAATCGGTATAACCTTCCGATGACCACGTCCCAGTTAAAACCCTCGCATTTCTAAAAGTGTAGTTGATCCATAGGATTATTCGGAACCATTCAAGGCTCCGAATATTCGGATTCACAGTGGTTCAAAGCTTTAATTTAACTTTGAAAGGAGCCATATCGATTCGCGATAGAGCCCTCGTTCTCAAAGCAATACACATTCAACGCGTTAGGCAGATGGAAAAACTCGATACGGCGGTAGCTAGTCTCAAAACCCCGCTGGCACATTTTCCATTCAAAATATTAATGGAAGTGAAAAAAACATTGGATCGATAACGCAGCAGGATAAATGATTTGCTTGGTGTATCTTTTAAGGTTTAATACAGCGTACATTAAGCCTTTCAAAGACTCGGTTTCAATTAAAAAGGCAACATGTTTACATATTATTAATTGGAAAGCGTGTTTAACGCAAGAGTTTCCAAAAGGCTGAAATTAGTTCATATTTTAGTAATATTATTTTTATTCGAATCAAGCTTTCGTTTAAACATTAATTATTTGATGATGTAAATGAGTATAAATTATGTAATAAACTATATTGAGTCGGTATGAATAAAAACAATATATTAATTAAAATTATTCGACTAAATTTGTATTAAGTAACAATTTGAGTTAGGTGCTAAATTAATTTTTTAAATAATTGTTGTTTTTTTTAAAAATAAATTCTGGTAAAGAAACAATAGTGTATGTTTTTAGTTAGTTATGAAACCGGTAGATGTATTTAAACTCAATTAAGTGGTTAATAAAACAAAGATAATAAATAAAAAAATATGAATTTTAACCACAAAGTTAATATTGCTAATTTTAAAAGTATTAAAATTAAATTGGTTAAAAAAGTATTTATGTACATCTCCCTAATTTTCGAGACAAGGAACATCATCCCTCACAACCTGATTGTGACTCAGCCGGCATCACCTCATTTTTGGACTATACAATGGACTACTCGATGTAACTACGCCGGTATCATCTCATTTTATGATTACCCAATGAACTACTCAATGTGACTATGCCGTTATCACTTCATTTTGTGACTACTCAATGGGACTATGCCGGTATCACCTTATTTTGTGACTACCCAATGGACTATTCAATGTGACTATGCTAGTATCACTCCATTTTGTGACTTCTCAATGGACTACTCAATGTGACTATGGCGGTATCACTTCATTTTGTGACTACTCAATGTGACTATGCCAGTATAATATTTATTTTGTGACTACTCAATGGACTTTTTAATATGACTACGCCAGTATCAATTCATTTTGTGTCTACTCAATGTGACAATGCTGGTATCATCTCATTTTGTGACTTCTCAATGGGCTACTCAATGTAACTATGCCAGTATCACCTCATTTTGTGACTACCCAATGGACTACTCAATTTGACTTCGCCAGTATCACTTTATTTTGTGACTACTCAGTAAAAATGGAAATAATTATTATTTGTCATAATATCTAATATTAACATTAAAAAAAATATTATTATTCATTGTTTAAATGTTATAATTACTTTAATGTACATATGATAAATTTCTAATATATTTTTTATGAATATAGGTAATGCTGAGAATAAAGAACCTTCTACATTTGAATCTGTACAAAGAATATCTAACCAGCACTCACACGTCTCAAACGTCGGATCAACGACAACAGCCCTGATGTTGGACCCTGCAATGGGACCCAAAACGTAGACCAGAGAATAGCCCAGAAAACTGATTCTGAACGGTCGATAAATTAATATTTTAAGTATATATATACATATTAAGTAAACTGCTTTGAAAAAATAGAATGGCAGTTTGGCAATTTGAAAGCGCAACATATAAGATCGAAAAATTGTCGTTATCTTACTATAGTGCCGTGGTGTAATAATTCTGCGCACTTCCCTGGATAGGAAGGGTTCTTGGTTAGAATCCAGATGGCAAAAACAATATTTTTTCGCTAAATTGAATTTATCTGTTTGATTAATTTAATTTGTATTCGTACATAATTATATCACGAGAAGATTATTTTTCAAAGGTACATTAGATACTTTAAATGGATATTTAATCAAATATATACATACGTTACATACTTTATGTATCTCTGTATGGTAAAAAAAAAAACAATAAACATTATTATATTAGTGAGATAAAAAATTACGATTATTTTGATTTTTCATAAATTGATAAGCTCAAGATTATTTAACAGTTTGGATACTCACTGGATTACAAATTAATTTTAACCATTCACTCAGATTCGAAGATTCACATTTGCATAGTTTTCCTTTTATCGGAATCCATCAGTCTTATTTGATTAATGCAAGCTGGGCGGGGTTTATCAGATTCATCGATTTATTCACTCGAAGTTCATCTCCGCTGTTTGGTTTCTGTTACGTGACTGGGAATACGAAACTTTTAACAAGTTGTAAATAAATGACAAGTTTTGATAAAACAAATGTTCCTGCAGAGTTTATCTTATAATTTATAACATCAATCCCAAAACTATCGTTAAAAACATACCATCTACTTTGTTCTTGCGATATATCATACTTTTCACAATTAATCGCCCGAGACTCTAATAAGATGGCTTTTAAGTAATGAAATGATAGATATATTAATTTGAAAAGTATAACATATAGGTTCGAAAATTTGTCGTCAATGTATAGCATAATCGGTTAATGCCCGTTCCCCGGATCGGAAGAGATCCAAGTTCGAATCCCGGTAGCAACATCAATATTTTTCAGCAATATTTAAATATGTCCAAGAACACACAGTTACTGGATTTTTACCCACAAAGGCACTGTTATTAAATAAATATCAGATATTTCATAAAGACGAAGCTATTTTTATTATTTTTATTAGAAAATATATAGAAGTATGGGGTAATTACAAGTAATGATGGGGTGAGAATAGTGAACGTTATATTTATATAAAGTCATCACTTAAGCCAGCCGAAGACTGGTTGTAAGCCCTGTAATTATCCTATACTTCTATATATTTTCCATTAAATATAATAAAAATAGCTTCGTCTCTATGAGTTATCTGATATTTATTACAATATTTTTCGAAAAAAATGATTTTATTTGTATATTTTTCTAATTAATACATTTAATTCATATTTAAAATATCACAAACCTATGTTCTGAATAATTAAAACTTCACAATAAGAATGTGTTCTCTTTAATAAGTTTAAGAAAATTAGTTGGGATAAATCTAAGGATACACGATAGTGTACACATTGAGATTTTGATCTGGAGATAAACTCAGAGGTAAACTTGAGATTGGACAAGACAAAACTTAAACTCTAATACATGACTGTCACGATTTGACAACGAGATCCAATACATGTGCACAAATATTACCTAGAATGGTATACATTATTGCTATTTATTTTGAAAAATTTGACAAAACGAATTGAAAAAAAAGAAGGCATTAAACATTTATTTCGTTTTAACTGTTACACCGGATATTCACATTCATCTGATGGACGAACGGAATATCAATAGTCAGTTGATATTATTTTGTATATATATATATTCATAAAAAATATATTTGAAATTTATCATATGTACAACAAAGTATTTATAACATTTAAACAAGGAATAATAGTTCACAAAAATGTGCTTTGAAAAAACCAACGTTTTAAAAAAGGTCTTGATAAATTAGAGTCGTATCAAAATCATAAATATAGAATTATTATATATATATATATATATTTATCATTAATGCACAAAAAGCGTGAAGTGAGTGAGACAAAACAAATATCAAACCCTATTTTAGAGTATCTGAGGCTTCTTAATGTACTTAAGAAGCCTCAGATAGTACCTACCGTGTAGGTAGACTACAAAAGATGAGAGTTGTCTCCAAGGTAGTATAATCCTTTTGTTGGAGATGAAAATCTCATGACAATCTCATTCATGAGTGTGGCTCATGAAGATACAGCCCAGTGTTATCAAATCATCAATCGTATAATTTATATAGTTGAAAATTAAAATATCTTCAAATTTTGAGAAATGAAACGCTACTCCATTCGTCAACATACGTACTCGACCAATGCCGAGAATTAAATAATTCCTATTCAGAGTTCAAATATACGTCATTTTAAATATTTATAGTATACGTACACTTAAAATTAAACTTGAATGATTAATGTAACCATATCTTTCAAAAATGTTAATACACAGGATCGATTGATATGATAATTTAACATCGAATCCCTTTATATTCTATATTTATGATTTTGATACGACTCTAGTTTATCAAGACCTTTTTTTAATACGTTGGTTATTTCAAAGCGCATTTTTGTGAACTATTATTTCTTGTTTAAATGTTATATAATACTTTGATGTACATATGATAAATTTTAAATATATTTTTTATGAATGTAGATAATGCTGAGAATAAAGAACCCTCTATATTTGAATCTGTACATAGAATATCTAACCAGCACTCACACGTCTCATACGTCAGATCAACGACAACAGCCCTGATGTTGGACCATGCAATGGGACCCAAAACGTTGACCAGAGAATAGCCCAGAAGACTGATTCTGAACGGTCGGTAAATTAATATTTTAAGTATATATATATATACATATTAAGTAGACTGCTTTGAAATAATAGAATGGCAGATATATCAATTTGATAGTGCAACATATAAGATCAAAAAATTGTCGTTATCTTACCATATAATGGTGTAATAGTTCTGCGCACTTCCCCGGATAGGAAGGGTTCCTGGTTAGAGTCCGGATGGTAACAAAAATATTTTTTCGCTAAATTGATTTTATCTGTTTAATAGAAATATTATATTAAGTGAAATTCAAATAATATTATTATCCTGGAAACATGTTACTTTATTATATGATTATTTCTTCTGGATTTTATTAATCTAATTATATAATATTTAAAAAACGTGAAATGACGTTGAACAATTTTGCTTCAGAGAAATATTATAAGTTGCTCGTGACACAACATTGATTTCTCACAATCGGATACAGATGATAAGAAAATTGGTCAGTCAGTGCCGGCACGAAATTTCTTTTATAAACCAAATTGAGTAGGTACTTCGGTATTGATTTTTTCAGTATTACTGGTTTCGATATTTGAGAATATTCGGAAAGTTCTTGAACATAATTCCTTTATAACTCTATCACCTTCTTTTCCGAACTGCAAAAGACGTTAAATTCATTTTTCATTTTGATATTTTGTTTTTTTTTTTGTATAGATTTAAATCCACACCTTCAAGACAGATAGATGCGCTTTTTAATGCAAATTGTATGTTTTTCCTAAACTTATGAATCGAGATAAAGCAAGGATTGAAATGTCTGGAAAGAGAGCAAAGAGCAGAAAAGAGATCAAAGATCGAAAGTACATACATATACAAAGATAACTCATCGGTTAGAATGTTAATACGAGTTGTGGAGGAGACAAATATTAAACCTATCAAAAGTTGTATCCCGTCAGGATGCTGTATGGATAGTAAAAGAGGATTGATTGCTAGCACGCGTTCCTGTTCTGAAATATGTATATTTTTCCTTTAGTATTCAGAACCGAGACCAAAACTTATATTATCTTGATCCTGAAATATCATATATAATAAGAATCATTTTTCTTTAGGTACCTACTTAGACTTTCTCGGTTGTTAAATTTTTCATCGTTTGCTTTAATTTCTTTCAATTTCCCAAGCCATGTGAACTAGATATTAGGATATAAAATTTAATTAATATTTTAAACGGCAACTTCTTTGCGATATTTTAAATAATTAATCTTTTATAAAATAACATTGTATTTATAAATAATACCACGACTTTTATTTATGACATTGCGGAGAAACGGCAGGTAATAAAACTTCAATCAAATATATTTTACTTTAATTGTTTTAAAGACTATTTAAATCGGATAATATAGTAATAAGTTGAAACGTTTCTTTGAATAATTTATATTTATTTAATTCTATTCACATATTTTTAAACAAATTTTATAATCAAAATGATTTGGATATAAGGTTATTGGGATGATAATATATTTGATTAATCCGTATTTAAAATTCACTACAAATGAGAAAAATATGACAAGCCGAAATGAAATAAATGGTATGTTCATGTATCTCAAGTGTACATTACAATTTTAATAATCCCCTAGTTATTTGCTTATTTATTTAAACATTGAGATTAATTATTTGTATCATATTTCTGAATTCTGATATATTTAATTACTTTAATCTCAAGAGTCCGATAAATTAATATATCGTGTTTTAAGACTGGCGAGTGAATACTTGTTTACTCTAGTGGTCAAGTCGCTCACCTAGAAACTAAGGGTCGGGCCTTTTATGCTTATCCCGGGAGACATAAAGAATAATTAATACAAATTAAATGTATTAATTAGAAAGATATACATATAAAATCAATTTTATCGAAAAATATTGTTGTTGCTACCGGGATTCGAACCTGGATGTCTTCCAATTATTATTGGTATAGCATCATCGGTTAAGCACATTCTCCGAATTGGAAGAGATCCAGGTTCGAATCTCGGTAGCAACAATCTTTGTAATTAATACATTTAATTTGTATTAAAAATATCACAGACCGTCTGTTCTGAATAATTAAAATTTCACAATAAGAATGTGTTCTCCTTAAGAATAATTAATCTCCCGGAGATACTCGACTATGGGATATAGTGCGGTTGTACTGTAATTATTTGAGGCAACGCCTTGAAAATGGCACGTGTTATCGTGCTGAAATATCGGCCTACTTTTCCCTAAAGAAATCATCTACAAAGAATGCGCTCTAACCTAGAAGAGATGTCAGTTTCATGTATGTATATATTAAACATATCCAATGATATGTACATATTTAACATATGCATTTAACCAATTGTAGGAAAGCTTGGTAAGAAACATCAATATTCATGATGATAAATTTCCTTTCGTGATTTAAGCTTAAGGGGCTAATATTATAAAAAAAGTTATAGTTTTGTAAATTCTAAAATTTGCTCTGGCAAATAAACTACCATTAATGTAAAACATACTGGTGCAACATAACTTTATTGCGGGTGTCTCAAAATTAGATTTTTATAAAATTTTCGTCTTGAGACAAACTCTGAGACAAGGTTTATTTATTGCAAGAAATTTTTTGGAGCAACTCTCGGCTATCGCAGTCCACTGTGTACATTTGAAGATTGTGAGATTTAAAGAAAGGGTTTGATGTTTGTTTTATCTCACATATTACGTCTGTTGTAAATCAAACGTCATATGTCAGTCTACTGACTGTTGACGTTCCGCTCGTCCATTGGGTGAATTTGAATCTCTCCTGTAGCAGTTGATCAATCTGTTATATACCATAAAGATTCTGGACTTATTTTAAATACTCGAACTGAATTGTTAGAAATATTTATTATTACCTCTATATTATTTAAATAAAGTAAAATGTATAATCCTTGTCCACGGATGAGATTTTTATGAGATATTCGACTTAAGACAATCTTTGAAATAC
This sequence comes from Eubasilissa regina, assembly GCA_022840565.1. Taxonomy (NCBI): domain Eukaryota; kingdom Metazoa; phylum Arthropoda; class Insecta; order Trichoptera; family Phryganeidae; genus Eubasilissa; species Eubasilissa regina. The sequence continues at coordinate 20,519,261 of JAINEB010000033.1, forward strand.
GGATTTTACTCCCTTAAGATTCTTTGGAGAAGTCAATTCTCGGCTGTCGCAGTCTTCGTGGATACACCATGTTCCAGAGATTCGTCGCCTTGCGACTTACTTCACATGTATATATTAAACAATAATCATTGATGTTCCGATCATCATGCAGTAAAAATGGAGTAAATGTTTGTAATTTAATGCCCTCTGATTGTCTTCTTCGTCTTCAACTTTTCTGAATAAACAATGGTACATATAAAGGATTCTAGGAGACGTGTATGCGTAATTGTCGAGTATAGTTGTCAAACACCTTATAGACTGGTCGGTCATATCAATATCAAGACACGATTTTTGATTTTATTGCCAGATTTATCTCAACTAAATCTCTTAAACTAATCTCATGTTGTTTTTGTAACTCTATCGATGAAAAAACGATCATTAAATATTATCTATTAATAAATATTTTATGACATGAAATGACATTTAGCACGTTTTCACATGATGGATTTGGTAAATACAAAAATTATCCGTAAATAATATTACGATTCTTATTATTATATAAACGTTGGCAGAATATGGTCGGAAAAATTATTCACAAAGAAAGAAGACACTAGAAGATGAGAATACTCGAGATTCACCAGATTTGCTTCCTTTGAAGTTGAATCCCAAAGAGTTTAACATGTCGAGCGGCACACCTCCTCCCGGCGCTGGGCTTTGACTGTTTGAAATCTGACTTTGCTGGACTCACTCATATAAAACATATATTTATTATTGTACATGCAAGATGGAAATGTGTAGATAATTGAATTAATAAATTAATAAATCATTTAATTGACACAAATGTTATATTTTAATTCGATTAACTATTATACACCGCATTGACCCGAATATAAGACGAGTATTTTTCCCCAATATATATATATATCATTAAAAAACAAGAGTCGTCATATATTCTGACTTTTCGATTGTCAGGCATTTTGTGATGTCGTCATTTCTAATGTCGTGGACAATAAACCTTTAAAACATATTTAAAAAGCAATTATAAAAATTGGTTGCTTATAATTGATCATGCACTTACTACAACCGGAGAAATCAAAAAACCTACTGACACTCTTCTATGCGAATGGGTAATAGAGGATGATATTTTGTTGCTAGAAGAAAATACTGGTGATGTTGACTCAGGTTAACCAGAAGATGTGATCAGTGATGAAAGTGCTGATGAATGATACTGTTGGTGAAATATTTGGCGATAAAAAAAGACCATCATTGCGAATTTTCACATATGTTTATGTTTATTTTTTATTATTTGCAATCTTTAATAAATAGTGAAAAAAAAAGTTTTTTTCGATCGGGAACTTAAAAAATGTTTTTTTTTTCAGATTTTTTCGGTAAAAAATGGAACTTGTCTTATAATCGGGGTTGTCTTATATACGGGCTAATACGGTTTACTTTATTTAATTTTTAAGAGGAAATTTTTATAGTGAAGTTGCATTTTCAAAACATAGTTCTTTGGTATTTTTAATACAAATTAATCGACTAGGAAAGTGTATAAAATAAAATTATTTATCGAAAAAATATTAAATTGCTACAGGTAGCAACTACATATTTAATTTTATATATTTATTTATTTAATTTAATGTATATTTGTTACTGATATGCGCTTTCAAACACATACATTTTATTAAAATTTTATTATCTATGTTTATTGATTTTTTCAGATATTATTGTTTTAATTAAGCATTAGTGTTAAGTAAAAAATATGTTTGTTTAGTAAAGGTTATATTTTAAATATTAGTGTAGCCAAACAAAGTATATTTTAATTAAAATATTTTAATACTGCAAACAGATTACAAAAATACTCAGACTCGAGAAAAATCACATAGATGTATTATATCCTCACCGAAAATTGAACCTGGAGCCTTCGGTATGAGAGGCCGGTGTTATACCCACTGGACTACAAGGGTATAGTATAGAGAATTGAGTATATATGTACATACAAGTAAAAACAAATAAAAAAACATCGGTTTTCAAAGAAAATACATTTTACGTTTTGTGTGGTTCAATTTAAATTTATTTTTCTTAACTAATAACCAATTTTTAAATTGAAATAAGCACAATTAGAATCTAAACATTTTTTACAATTATTTATAAATTTATATATTCCGTTGGTGTAAAAAAATCTCGACATGCATTTTCGGCAGCAGCTTGGTTGTTAAAAACCTTACCCTGAAAGAAGTTGTCAAAATGTTTAAAAAACTGATAATCGGTTGGCGAGATGTCTTGTGAAAATGGCGGATGAGGCAATGTTTCATAGCCCGACAAGCGCTCCCAGCTTAAAAAAAGTTTGTAACGGCGATTTTTTTGGTATTTATTCAGTTCATGCGGCACCCATTTGTTAAGCTTTTTTATTTTCCTAGATGTTTTTAGTGGTTCAAAACTATAGGACAACTGACGTTTAATTTTTGTGCAAAGTTTCGAGTTGTGCGTGGCTGTGATTCAACTGATGCCTTCAGTTAGTCGTTATTAACTGAAGAAGGATACCTTACGGCTTCTTTAAGGATCTCGATCCTAGCATGAAATTTTTCGAACTACCATTGCACCGCACATTTTTTAATTATATCCACACCAGTATAATTTATTTAACGAGCGCTTTAAACAAAATTTGTTGCGTATAAGCATAGATGCCGGAAGAAAACAAGATGTACGGAAGGAGTTTTGGCACTCACCACAATCCGGTTCCGCAGGCAACTCCAAAATGTTGACTGTATGTTTAAATCACTACTTTTGTCTAAGTTGCTTAAGATGACACTATATAAACGCAAAGTCTCAATTGTATAATATTGTAATACTTCGATTCACGTATACCGCGCTCGCTCAAGGTCACCGATCGACTGATTCGGTGGCGTGGGAAAGGAATGGAAGTGGAAGTGGAAGGAGGGGAATGCACAGTGTATTATTTTCGTCTTCTTGTGCTTCTGGTGTGCGGGGATTCAGGTAGTCAAGATAACTCGATGTAACAACAATACAGTTTGTTACAGATCTCACAATTATAAGTACAATTATATTAGATGTGTTCTGATCTACGATTCCGGTGCGAGAGAGCGCGCGCCCAGGCGCGGCGCTCTTTTATCCCTTCCACGCTTCCATTCTTGCCAACATGCGCGCGTCACACATTCGCTACATCATCGATATCAATCAACTGAAATTAATATTATCAATATATGGACCAAAAATATACTTAATAAAATGATATCAATATGAACAAGATGAAATGATATTTTAATTGAACAAAGTTAAGATTAGAAATCAAAAACCCAAACATTATTTTTCTACCAACCTAATAAAATACAAAGTAAGGTACATATATATATATATATATATATATTCTCTAAATTGTAATTTTTGCTTGTAGATATTTAAGTTTTGAAGCCAAATAAATAGATAGGTCCCAAGTCTATCCTACTAGGTGAATACCTGCATCAAAACAGTATTTGTAAACATTTATTTGTAAAAATAATACAAACCTTCAGATATGATTAGCGTATGTTAGTACGTGTATGTAATGAACTACATATTTTTTTTTTTTTAAATAGCAAAGAGAAAAAAATGCGTTAAATTGATAAGAAGGTACACGAGAATACGGAATAAGGAAAATTGTCCAATTTAGTTCTAAATGTATATTGACTGAATTTGAATAATCATTTCTGAATATCGAATAAACGTTCAGAATTGCCAGTGACATAGATCGCGGTGCTTTTATCCTATATATTTATTAGTTCTATTTTCTTTCACATTTTACTGTGTAGAATAATTAAATAAATAGTTCTACATACCAAACGTACCTATATAATAATATCTAGTTTGAAAGCTCAATCAGAGCTGTTAGTTTATAATAAATAAATAATATGGACATTTGTGTAATTTTAATAGTTGAGTTTTGTAGTCCGTTATAAATTATAAAATTTCACCATAAAATTATTATTATTAGAACAAAATTCTTATTGTGAAGTTGTAATTATTCAGAACAGACGGTCTGTGATATTTTAAATATTAATTAAATGTATTAATTTTATCGAAAAATATTATTGTTGCGTCACCGGAATCCGAACCTGGATCTCTTTCCATACCGGGAAGGTGCATTATCCAACTATGCTACAGCGATATTATTTTTGACGACAAATTTTCGAACCTATATGTTATACCTTACGCCGGTCGGTAGAAATCTAAAAAAGACAACCCAGATAAAAAAACAACAACCGGAAATAAAAGGTTAGTGCAGTTCATATATCATATGTGCGCTTATTTTTAATCGGAAACCTGGGAACCAGCTGTCGAAGGTATTTACATAAACATAAATAGAGAAAATAATTTTGTGAAATTACATCGGTTCTCTCAATAATATCAAAGGCACCAGAAAAAATATTTAAATATAGTGATTTAAGACAGGTACCAAATCAAACAACTCAAGTTTGAAATTAATTTCAAGAGAGTATAAGTTAACTCCAGATTTCCTCTCGGACTGGTTAACTTGTAATTACCCATTAAGAGATGTAGCCCCTCACTTTACTCCGCGATTAAAAATATCTCGCTTTACGAATTCAGCTGCAGAAATACTGGCCCACGAGATTAGTGAGCTAGTTAGAGGGATATTTTTATATCAAAGGTTAGAGAAAAATATTGCCGTACAATAAGTAGGATTATATGAACACTTTTTGCAAACATTTCCCTCCTGGCCGTTCCACAAACAAACCTCTTGGAATGTACGACGCGGTAGGTACAAATAAAAGCAAACTGCATAACAGCTGTTTGTCTTCCAGTGTACACAATATTTTAGCCGGCATTTGTCGAAAGGCATTTGTTTGCTCGAGTATTAAACTCATTTAACCCGCGTCTTGATATTTTCTAGCACCCCTCCTCATCCCTTCGGTACGGCCTTTTTTGCGGGATGCGTCCATATTTTAGGATTATGGGGAGTGGCTTGTTACAGCCTCCGAAGAGCCGAGGGGCGCCTGAAGATACAACTTAACGAAATGCTTCCCAACTTTTCTTCCTGCTACGCCACTTTCATTTAAGTGTTTTTAGGCGGGAAAATAGAAACGCCTGTAAGTCGTTCAAGTTCGGATGTAACGGGCGAAGAATATTGCGTTTACGAAACGAAATCAAATAAATAATACAATTTTTTACAAAACAAAAAATGTCATATGACGGCTTGTCTTATCTTGCATCTTTATCTGTGCATCGAAGCTGACATTTTAAAATGTTTTGCATGAGCTTCATTTAAAATAATGTTTACTTTTATCACCTGTTTTTATTATCTATGATAATTATCGAGTTTTGGCATTCGACTGTGATGAACAAATCGTTTAATCTGTCTCTCAATTTATTTGAATAATCGCAACAAAATTATAATAATAATAATAATATGTTTATTCCAGCGTGATCATTTTTTTAAACCTGATTCACCATAAATATAGGACATATTATGTTATACATTAAAGGTTATGAAATAAATATAATGCTATGAAAAAGAAAAATATTAATAAATACAAAAAAAAATAAATTAAAAAAGTTAATAAAAAGTAAAAAGTTCACACATATATACACATAAAATATAAATATTTCATTTATAACTACTTCAGTCATGGCCATTGTTGTATATGTTGCTATTTTGTAGGCGCTGCCATTCTCCGGTCAGGAAACCAGCTTTCCATGAGAGCACCGCTTGCATCAGAGAGTTGCTGGTGAGCTCCAGCCGCAGCTTTACGTCAGCAACTCGATGTCTCAGAAGAAGAACGAATCCATGTATACGGCCTTCGGTAAACATTGTAGACGCGCTACAATAACGCGCCAATCCGAACAGTATTCTGTTCGGATTGGCGCGTTATTGTAGTAGTAACAAGCAAGTGACGGTTATACGTCACTTGCTTGTATTTCGACCAGAGCTCGCAGGTACACATGCTGGTGAAGAACGATTTAAACAGGATGCTCTTCACCTCCTTACTGCTCCATGCTCTATTTATAATAAATTTATATGTATTCTAGTATTATAAGAATACGTATAATTTTAATGGAACGGATCTATTTGATTAATATCAACATTTATGTGACACATGATTGAAAAAATCTTATTAATATTATTCAAATTAAAAAAACATTTTAAAAATTGTAACCAATTTATGGCTTGTTCTTATAAGTATAGAAATAGATAAATCAATGTCAAAAACTCAACTTACATGTTATATATTATTTTATAGCAAACGTTAAATGATGACACACGATATTTTCAGGTTCGACGAAGTAAACTGAACTGATATACTGTGTAATGAATTTACTCGCTTAAAATGTACTTTTATTTTGTAACCTACGCAATTTTTTTTGGGGTGGGTATTTTGAAACTGTCATTAAATCTCATTTAGGCGTCATAATAATATTCAGATTCATTAATACGTGACCCTTTCCATTTGTTTTCTGGAAGACGGTAATTTTTATTCGATCACGTATTTTATGAAAAAAAAAGGAACAAAGTTTGTTGGAAACATTTTTATCAGAATCGCAATCGCTAGCGGAGCACCGAAAGGAATGTACAGATGGCTTTTCAAATCAGGGTCGACTCGGCTTCTGACAGGAAGGGCGTTTGATGGAAGCCAGACCACCGAGGCCTGTATCTATTACCTTTTTTCCGCATACGGTTAGTGGCAAAGGATCATTTATTATTTCGTCCACTAGACAGACTCGGGTTTGTTGTGAGAGGCGTTTTTCTGTCATTTTCCACTCGGCCAACTTTACGCCCTTTGTCCGCGCAATCGGCGACAAGACAGATAGCAGCTCGACGCTTTTTCCAGACCTGCAGAGGCACAATCTTAGGTCCCCGCCAGTCCGAGATTATCGCAAGAATTACAAGATTAAAAAAAATTAAATGCCTCATTTGTATTGACTCAAATTGCGTGGGAAATAATATAATAAAAAGATTAATCTCAATTAGTAAAAAGAATTATTAAATATTAATTCAACACCAACTGGAAATCGTTCACTTCCAATAAGATTACACAAATATGGACCCAATATATGATCCAATTGGGTAGAGATCAATCAGAAGCATCGCAATCCAACATTCTAACATAATCATAATACAATACCTACACTAATAAAAAAAAAATAAAATATATATATATATATATATTATTTTTATTCCTGTTGAATTTTTCTGGAATTAAATAATACCACAACAGCACGAAAAAACTAGCTCTTTTACACAGACGGCAGTCTAGCAAAGTAGCCAGGATAATGCTGTATATATCAGAGGTGGAGTCTATTCTATCCCACACAATAAACTACGAGTATTATTTGATTTGACAGCGAGACTCAACACGTGTACACAAACGTTACCTTTAATCATATATATATATATATATATATATGTATATATATATAGTTATATTTATTTTGAAAAATTAGACAAATAGAGCGTGAAGTGAAATGCGAAGCACGTGGCAGTGGTTGAATCTCTGAAACTTGGCGTGTACATGAAAACTAAGCCGAGATTTGTTTCCAAGGAATCATGTGAGTCAAAAACCCTATAAAAGTTAATTCATTATTATACACAATAATATAGTGCTTTCCGATCTTTTATCTATGACTTACTGGACTGTATTACACTCGGACTGTAGTGATGGTGGTATTGCGCGAAAAACATACATTAGTGAAATCGAACAAATTTTGACGACTAGCAAGTATATCGACTATCTATCATCTTCTTTTTTATCCAAGCTGTCATCTCTCTTATCTATGGTCATCTCGCGTCGTATAATAGAAGCCATGAATGAAATCGTACGAATTTTTATTGTTATCTATGGTCACACTGTCAAATGAGACAATAGAATAAAGATGCAAAAATTAATGTGACGCAGACGTGTGTTTAATAATCGTTTATATAAACATGATCTCAGGTTTTTCAAAAACGTATTTAAGTTGATACATAAGAACACCGTTTGTACAATTAATTCCAAGGAGAGTAACGCAGAATAATATGTATTTTTTAATGGGTTAAGTGCTAGTATTATTATATATCTTTTAAGTGTATAAAGTGCTAGTATTAATATATATCTTTTAAGTGTGTAAAGTGTTAGTATTAATATATATCTTTTAAGTGTGTAAATGTTGATGAAGTTAATAAATCGAATTTTGTTAGAATTAATCTATTGTTAATATTTGTGTATTTTATCACAAATATTTCACGGGACCTCGCAACATAAATTGCTCTCTTTATTGTTTGATCAATTCCAATAAACAGGTCGTATTGCTGCTCGCGGGGTATTCAAACAGCAATCGGCGAGAGTCTATTGATGGCCTAGCCTAATAGCCGTACTGTAAACTTGTTTCATTCATCACACTTTGTATTTTTAACACAATAAATACATTTCAAATCAAGTATTTAACAGATTTATTAAAAAAATATATTTATGATCTTGCGTTTCGAGATGATCCAATACTTATGATATATATTAATAAAAATATTTATTCTAAACTAAAAGATATGTAATGTTTCAATCGATTTAAGTACGTGGCAGATTCTCGAGGACTCGAAAGAGTTAACAGAGATTAAGATCGATCCACATCGGTTGTTTCACGATTCTCTGTATGATATGGAAAGGCATCTTTTAAATGAAGGATTAAGTATTACGTATTCATCCACAAAAAAAAAAAATTAGCTACTCACTTACTTTCCTATGTAAATATTATATTAAAGACTGGTAAAATCTGTCACTGCATACTTAGTAAATATTTCAAAATTATAAAGTATTAATTTTATTTATTAATTAAACAACAACAGAGTTTAATTTTTTTTTTCAAATACATATTTCCTTTCATTTTTGAAATTCGTTTAATTATTCTATTTTGGGTACAATTTGTGTACAGTATCACATGACGCATATTTATGGATTTTTATTATTGTGCTATTTAATTTAATTTAATTTTGACAATAATTAATATAATGTAAATCAATCAATAATATCATATAATCAATCACATTTTTAACTCTATAGATAGATAGATTCTAGAAAATATTTTCAATCTTGTGTACAGCCATTGTGATAAATCCTAGTAAATATTTTTACAGTTGTGTACAAGCGGCTCCCGTATAAGGATGAGTATAGACATCGTAAGCCGCTATACAAAAGCAGATTTCAGCGATTTACTTATGTTTTGAAAGGTTGGAGATATATTTCCCACCCGTCACTTTACGAACGTTGGTGTTCTTTGAATAATAGATAATAATTCCGAAACTTCTTTCTTTTATTTACGTATATTATAAATAATGTTTCTTTAGCTCAGCGATATTAAAAAATAAATAAAAGTCAACTTTGGATCATCTCGGTATCGGTGTTGTTTTTAAGATAATTTTATTACTTGAAAAAATATCCACAGGTATAATACACTGATGCTGCGGGAAATTGTATTCTCTCCCCCGGGAAGCTAATAAATCGGGCCCCGAAAGTAACTTATTTGTATAGTGTTAGTAAGTAATAAGTAACGTGAGGTTTTGAGATTACTTTTGTGTTTTACCAAAATATCTGGTGTCGCTCACTTATCGCACCATTTATTTATCTAACGGTAATGAATTATTTGATTTCTAATCACAGATACAGATATGTTAATTGATTAAGTAAATTGAACTCTCCGATTATGTATCGAGTCTTTACTATAATTATCTGCAAAAATTGTACTTTTATATTTGAAAACAATAACAGATTCTTCATCTAATTGTGAGAATGAATTCAACAGCTCTGAATTTTACCTTCAAACGTTTTATTATAATTTTATATAATCAAATGTTTATCAATTTTTTGTTTCTTGTAATATGAAAAGGATTAAACAAAGATTATTTAGGTGGTTTGGTCGTATAAATCGAGTGAACAAGGTGAAAATCATAAGTGTTATGACCAGGTAAATTGAATACTGGAATACGGTTGTGTTAGAGGCCTCAACAATTGACGTGGTTGCATGATAAGACATGGATGTGGATAACAGTTATGTGTGACAGAAGTGTGTGATGATCCATCTCATTTATCCATTCCTCTCATCATTCATCCCCGCCAACCCCCGCGGATAAAGTAGGTTAGTTAATATGAACAAAAGTCTCTTGTAATGTTCACTAAAAAAAGAAAACAAATATCATTTGGTTACTTAGGTAGTGACAACAAAAGAGCAATATCATATTAGACAACTTATATAATAAATGTTTTTTAAATTTTTGTAGAATGCTAAGAAACTTACAAAAATATTCAAATATTATATAAATTAAAAAAATTTAAATAGCCAATTATACAATATATAAATATTTTCTTTTTCTATTCACATAACGTTAGGCAGTGAATTTTTGACCACATCTCTTTACTTTTCCTGAAGAATAACCACCCTCAAGAACCGTATTATATTTATTCGGGTATTGTGTAATTATAGTGCAATAATTTGCATAGCGTAGTCATGCCGGAAAATTGAAACATTTTGAAGGATTAAAAAATGGTGTAAAATTCATAGAGTGCATAAACATAAATAATGTTAAAATATTAAAATCTTAATTTTTCTATTACCAATACCAGCCTATTTATTAGAAATCTTCGATTCTGAGTTTGATTGTTTAATATAGCAAAATTGACCATAGTAGTGATGAGAAAAAATGCTAAAATCACTGTTGTGATTGTGATTAGTATTCGATAATATCAGTGATTGCAAACTGTGACTGTGATCACAGTTTCATTACTAATGTGCATGCGCCGCACGATATCACAATATACGAAAACATAATTTTGACATAACATATGTTTATAAATATTATTTAAACGTCATTTGCGTAAAATACATATTCTAGCATAAATAATGAATATAAATCTTATTAAATATGATCACTAAGAGAATAAAAATGCTTAAAAAATGTATATTTATTATTCGGGTAAAATTCTCAGCAAACATGCGTAAAATATTTTGCAGAATCTACAAGATGGCGCTTATCCAATCACAGAAAATCTGGTAGATGACGCTAATTCATGTAATAACTGATTTAAACTACGGTGTCAGAAAATCAACAGAATTTTTAACAAAACAAAAATTGAATCACGAATCACGATATTCCCAGATATTCAATAACTGATAGTGAGTGTGATTGAAAGAAATCAGTGATTGACTCACGGTTCGCGATTTTGAGATCATAGACTCGACCATAGACTAGACCATAGACTATAGACTCGGCGAAGGGTTGCGGAATATCGGAAAATGAGACACCAGACAATAACTAGGATACTTGTAGAAGGACCTGAAGGACGACAATAGGTCCTCTTTCAAATAAATATGTAATATAAAAACAGTCACGTAATTTTTTTATATACATATCCAAAAACTAGTACACGATTTGAGAAAACAATTAAATTAATGTTTTAACTCAATTAGGTATCATACTGTTCTTTCTAGACGAGAGTTGAAGATGTTGGAAAATCTGAACGTTGAAATTAAAATATATTAAAAAGACCAAGTTTAATTTCAACCTTGGATGAACCTTGAATTAACCTTAAATCAACTTTGGAGGTATAAGGGTGACTCGAATAAAGACCATTTAATTTCAATAATTGGAAATACTAGAGTACAATAAGAGACGAATTCAAAAATAAGAAACAAATACAAGGCGCGCAATGTGTCTCACTTGATTTCAAATGAATATTCGAAGGTAAACGGTAAGTATAAAATAAAAATTATAATACGAAAACGCTAATGTATCGAACGATAAAAGCTTTACAAAACACGTTTTATTCTTTTTGCCTTTTGACCTCGAACCAGCACGCTCCTCGGTGGAGCCGTACAGTCCGAACGCTATTAATACAGTCAGAGAGGTGAGGATAAGAAGTGCGAAGTGAGAAAGTTAGTACGCCGTACAAGCGAAAGGGTTTCTTCAACAGTTTCCTCCTAATGTATCGAGGGAAAAATATTTTACGAGGGAAATATGAGAAAAATCTATCGGCAAAGCTCATCGGCTGTAAAAATATTATTTCGGAGGCAGTTATATACAAGACGGTCTCTTCAGAAATAAAAGGATTTTAAATAGATCGTAAAGTTATGTAAGTATAATAAAATAAGCTATTTGGATGTTTACGTTCAGTCTAATTTCGAAAAGCTGATACATATTACGACGTTTGAATTCGAATAAATGCACATTTGAATAAAATATAAAATTTGGTGTTGACAATATTTTGGTATTTGATCGTTTAAAAAACATTTCAAAACTACGCAAAACAATGATAATTACAAAATTAACGAAATGGAACAAACACCGAATTGTTTTAGGATATTAGATGGAAATTAAATCCGTCATTCGTGATACGATTCCGGATAGCGCTAAGTACAACGGCAAATTGATAAAACGGCGATAGTGGTAGATATAATAATTGAATATACAAACAGTAATCCTGCGTCAACAGTGGGGGGTACATCCTGGAAAATTGCCGCTATTGGCAATACTAACGTTCCATCAAAAATGGAGTGTCGTGGATCTGAATCAATAATGTTGCTATTTCATTCCTTTCAGCACCAAATATGGGCTGGGATTTATTTGTGCATGAATATGAATATTTAAAAACAAATAATGTTAATTTTGTTACAGTGAAATTAAGATAATATTATAGATTTTGATTAGTTTCAATGTTTAATTAATTATCCTCGATATATTAATAATATTAAAAAATAACAATTAAAACAAAATACCTAACAGTAATAGAAGTAAGATACATAATATAAATACACCTAAACCTAATATTTTAAAACAAAATAACGGCCGCGAAGACGTGAGAAGTTGACGAACTGACGTGATATTTATTTTAGAAACTTAATTACTATTTTTAATATACCATTTGGAATGAACTATGAATACACATTGCAATTATAACCACTAGTTTTTTATCCGTCCAAACACGTGATGGTTAGAAGAAGGCACTTCAGAATGATGAATAGAACTTCTACAGCTTTAAACGCGGTACCCGTCTGAGAATAAAAGTAAATATAATTTTTCGTAAAGCTAAATAAATTCGCAAGGATTTTATAAAAAAATAATTTGTAACTAATGTTTTTTCAGCGTTACATATTGCCAGCCATGTTCGTTATGAAATTATTCGGTACGGTACCAACATTAAAAAAATACATATACAAATATCAGTTAATAGTACATACAGGGGCCACAATAACATAAAGTTGTAAAATCCAGAAACAAATAAAAAATACAAATTTGAAATTTCTGACAGCAGAAATGAAGTCGTTTGTTTTTTCATTTGAAAAAAAATATTTTCAAAACAAAAAGGTCATAAATTCACCATAAACGTATTTCAATGGAAATTATAATTTCAGTTAATGTCGGTTACCTTTCAATTTACGCATAAAGAATGCAATAATTCACACAATTTTATATTATTAAAAACATAAATATTTAAAAAAATTACATATTTTCAAAAAAAGCATAAAACTAAACGAAATCACCATAGACGTTCTCTTTAGAGGGATGAGCATTGAAATGATCAAACAGATACTCAGCGTATGTTATGACCAATAGCCATTTTTTCCAATATAAACTAACATTTAAATCCATACAATTCCTTTCATTCTTTATTCGTTATTTTATCTTTCATCCCCCTCTTCTGTCTAGCCTGTATTCTAGTATCTTCTATCAAAACTAAATATTATTAAAAAAATTTAGATGAGTGCCTATTCTCAATCTAGCCATTCATCTAAAAATGACGTCTCGCTTGTAATTCGAGTCTCAAAAAGATGAATGCCTTTGCTTGAATTTAGTTCGACATGAATTCCACGTTTTACAGACATTGCACTATAATAATAATTTAGCGTTTTTTTAAAAAATGAAACGTGTTCTTAAAATACAGTTTTATGCAATAAATTTAATATCCATTCTGTCAAAATTAAACCATAATTGTTCACCTAAGGTTACGTTTTACCATTTATTTCAGATCTGTAGAAATTTTGATTTAAAATAAATTTAATTAAGCCAAATATGGGGGATAAATAGAATAGACCAGAAGAATGAACAGAAAATCTCCGCGTAAATATATTACTGCGGACATTTTAGGGTTGAGATAAAATTAATGATATCCCCTTTGCTTATTTCATTAGGCTATAACGTCATATAAATAAACACACATTATTTCATTAATTATTTATAAGTATGTTTATTAATAAAAAAACAAATAATGTAAAAGTCTGAATGTAACAATTTAGAAATTACTAAAGCAGTATTCGAATGCGACCCGCTTTCCCCATTTGTTTTCGCAACAAGATTTATGTGAGGGTGAAAGCATCAAACGCTATACGTAAAAGCCTTGTCAAGGCTTTCTTTTTATTTCCCTATTTGTTGACAAACTTCCTGAATCGTCGTCTAGGTATTTACTGTACAGTTCTCCAAACCTTGCCTATTTTATCCCAAATTTTGCGATAACTTGGGAATAAATTTATTTTGTTTGATTTGCCTAGCCCCATTCGATATTTTACATTCAGTGAATATTCTGACTTCACACTTCACTTGAAATATATTTGGGATAACTTAAATAAGATTCCAATCGTTTACACATTTTTCCAAACCATCAAATACACCGATATTAAAATAAATTCTACTCTCTTTATACAATACATACATACAATACAATGTTTTCATTTAAACGAAAAATAAATTTATTTCATTACTTATTTACAGAAGAATTGAATATCATCTCGGTTAACGTGCTTTATATTCAATTATTAGAAATTATAATATTTGGGAATTGATACAAATTATTAACCCCATAATATTGTTTACCTTTCATACTGTAGAGAGGATAGAAAGTCACTATCCTGCCATACCACTCTTGCCTCGTTTGCGATCGTTGATAATTTTAACAAGGCCGTTCTCCAAAGTCTATCGAGATAGATCTTTCACAGATATTACTTGACGTATTTTCTTTATCTTCCTCTCCTGATTCATATATTTCAAGCGTCAAATCCATCTTCTTCTTCTATCTAGTTGGCTGGTCCAAAGCTGCCATCGACTATAATCATAGTCTCAAAATATATAGATATTTGTCCGAGAATGTTGTTTAATGATAATTAGCTTTATTTATCTGAACTAATTTTTTAGTATTTTTAGTAGAAGAGTACAGCTGTTTATTCTTTTTAATTTAGTGATTAAAATGATATCATTTACCTGAAATTACAAATCTTTTTGTCTCCAATTTTATTCCACCATCCCAGTTTTAGAGTACATTTCTCACAATGTACTCTCCGTTTAAAGATATGGAGATAATATGACACCCAGTGGCGTGCAGTAGGTATAGATTTAGGTTATGCTGTTATCGTTGATATTATACAATCATGTATAATATATGTACTTTCGTTTAACCAACGTCTTTGGACAAAATAAATCCGTGGTTTATATAACCCTATCATGTATTTATTTATAGTTTTAGAGTACTGTTAACAGTAATTCTAAAGTTTATTCTATTTCTAATTCTAGGATAATACTTTCTAACCCATATGAAAAAATGTATGGACGTTTTTAAGAACACTTTCTATAACTGAACATGATTAATTTATTGTTTGAAAATACTTTACGTAATAATTATTTTTATTAAACGTTAATAGTTCTGCCAATTGCTTTTTGTTTTTCTCAAATCAAAAACCAATCCACGCACCAAATTTAAAAATAATCAACAGGTTAAAAAAAGTGAGAGTAAAATTCGCGAATTAGTAAAAGAGGAAGTAGACACTTCAATGATTTGCACGTATTTGTAACCCCTTCTAATGCTATTCTGTTAATAAACAGCGTAGGTAACGACTAATTCACGAGGTAACGTTATAATTCATTAGCTTAAAAACAGAACTGAGTAATGTAAATAGCATGATGTGGCGGTGAGTTTTTAGAACTAAGCAATTAAAGTCTCTACTGGCACACATATGGCACTAATTGCAAAATAATGTATTGGTTAATGTTAATCCAATTTTTAAATTTATATTTGTTTCCCAGAATTTTTAGTTATGTACAGTTATAATTTTTAGAGATGATGAAATTATGAATCTATGAAAAAAGTGCGAATGAGATGCATAGGGTGTCCTGAGACTCCCGTCCTTGGAAGTGCTCATCAAATGTATTTCGATAATCCGATAAGAGCGCCAGGATTGGAAGAGATTCAGGTTCGAATCTCGGTAACAATAACAATATTTTTCGATAAAATTGATTTTATATGTATATCATTCTAATTGATACATTTAATTAGTATTTAAAATATTACAGACCGTCTGTTCTGGATAATTACAACTTCGCAATAAGAATGTGTCCTCCTTAATAATATGTACATTCATTTATCTTTTGCCAGTCTAAAGCTATACTTCCACATATTAGTATTAATACTAGAATAATATTGCTACTAATAGTCTTGCTTTAAATTACATTTGTATAAGCTATAACTGCGTCCAAAATACCATCCACTTTATTAGTTGTGGTCCTTTTTAACTTAACTTTCTCAATCTTACTACTGTCCCTGGAGAGAATACTTGCCAAATACATAACTCATTTATTTGTTCCAAGCGTCCTTTACAACATTCACGATGATCTATAATGGTGTTTTAGTAACATAAAAAATAAATATACGAGAAGGTTTCTCTGAATAAGCATTTTTTATGCACAAAACCCAAATTCTATATTTTACTCTAATGTATACCTACACGAAGATGTCTCTTCACGAATAAAAACACATATCTATTAGGTTACCCACAGTGAAGTGACCAGATTTTTTTCCCCATCAAATAAATAATATACCCGTTGAAAATAAAAATAAAATTGCAGCGAGTTTACAAGGCGATGTTGTTTATCACATCTAAGGGTGTGATTTAAGATAGCAGGGGCTGACATCAATCGCTGACTCCGCCCTTTTGTTGAAAAATTTTCCGGGAGATTGAGAGAAATCCTTATTGATTTTTAAAAATAAATTCACAGGGTAGTTGTGCTTTCTCCACCAATGTTGATACCATAATTGAGCATGCACATGGATGAGATTTGTTTCAGAGTCTCATCTCGTGTAATAAAGGACGTTATTTATTTATTTATTTGTTATCTTTGTTTTATTAACCACTTAATTGAATTTAAATACTCTAACAGTTTCGAAAAATACCATTTTCTTCTTCAGGATGTCATAACTAACTGAAAACACATATTATTGTTTCTTTACCAGAATCTATTTAAAAAAAAACAAAACAATAATATATGTTTTTAGTTAGTTATGACATCCTGAAGAAGAAAATTGTGTTTTTCGAAACCAGTAGATGTATTTAAACTCAATTAAGTGGTTAATAAAACAAAGATAACAAATAAAAATATGAATCACAAAGTTAATATTGCTAATTTTAAAAGTAACATTATTTATTTATAGAGTTGAGTGCGAAGCAGACTATTATTTATTGCCGCATATATTTTACACGCATATAACATAATACATGACGTAATACATATCGACATTTACCGACAAATCTCTGAGATGAGAGATTAAAGTCTCTTCCGTGGTCTCGCACCATAATGTTTACAAATTATGTACATTGGCATTTCGGGATACGAACTTAATTCATCCCGTAAGACTGCTCGCAGCCCAAGTTGTTCATAAACCAAAACAATTATATATTACAAAGGGAAAAATAATTTTATTAAGTGATTATTAAATTTTGAAACAATAACAATACGTATACAAAACAATAAAAGACGCAATCGAGTTACGATAAATAAAACGTATTAGAACAGTATTCCGCTCTGTGTGAAGGTTACCGCGAAACCTCTGATTTATAATTTCAATTTACGAACAGGCTGTTGTCTGCAGAGCACAGACCGTGTTCGTAAAATGAAATTATGTTCGCAAACCGAGACATTTTTCTGGAGGAGATTTTGTTCGTAATCAGAGCCGTTCGTAACCCGAGGTTCCACTGTATAATATTTTTCAAAAATTTACGTAATAAATTAACAGCTTAGTTCGACGTTTTCACGATAGTTTAAAATCTTGTGTTAAATTTTAAATTAATTACATATAATACCATTATTGATGGGATCTACAATAGGATACACAATATAGGCCAGGAAGGTTTGGGAATACATGGCGAAATAACTCAAAATATTTAACGCAAATGAATCATTTATTAGATATCGATTGTCTTAATAATCTAAAAATCAATGCTTATTTATTCAATATGTTAACGAAATTCGGTGTCTAGTTGGAATACACAACAATTTAAGATTGAATATATAACGTTTTTAAGGAGAACACATTATTATTGTGAAGTAATTATTCAGAACAGACGGTCTGTGATGTTTTAAATACTAATTTAATGTATTAATTATAAATATATACATATAAAATCAATTTTATTGAAAAATATTGTTTTTGCGCTACCGGGATACGAACCTGGATCTCTATTTCCAATCCGGGGAAGTACACTACCAATTGTGTTATAGCGCCAGTATTTTTCATGACAAATTTTCGAACCTATATGTTACACTTTTTCAAATTAATACATCTGCGTTCCATTATTTGAAAGCCATCTACATTGTTTTTAAGGAATCTCAAATACCTTTGAGTAAACTGACTGCAGACGCCAGAATTATCAATTCATTTTTATTAAATTTTGGACACATTGATACAACTTATATTATTAAGGAGAACACATTCTTATTGTGAAATTGTAATTATTATCCCGGTAGCGCAAAAACAATATTTTTCGACAAAATTGATTTTATATGTATATATTTAGAATATATAATGATTGTTAGAAATTTTTATCCCTCCCATTCAATCACTTACATATTAATATAATATTAGATACTTATAATATGAATAGCTTGAAATTAGTTTATGTCGGAATGGATAGAATTAATAAAATAAGGCATTGTACCCACGAGCAAAATGTTATTAAAATATTGGAAAAGACCCATAAATATATGTGACCTTTACAAAACTTCTATCAGCTGCCAATTTTCTGGCCTCGTCCTAGATTATTATCCACAATCATAGTCTGTAAATGATTGTTGTCACCCGATTTAAAGATAGGGGAGGTATATTATTGTTGAAATTATAATTTACAACGCTATGTGTGCAGGATTTCACTAACGTATATTATTTGAGAAAATTATTCTTCTTTTTCGAGTGTAATCCACTATCAGATGTTTGCTATCATGTTACAATGAGAAGAAAACCCTTACCATTGCTCTGGTTAATGTTTATGTTATGTTTGTAGTTTGACCTAAGTATGATAGTGTTTGATATCCTTAATAAGATTCCAAATAAGTCAATAAAAATTAGTCAAAGGTAACTAAGCTACATTCAAATTAGTAAAAGAGAAAATCTTATTTTTTGCTCAACTATTCAAAAAGAAATCAGCTCAGTCGAAAATCCAAACGAAGTAGCGAAAATATTGGTTGGGATAAGTTCCACTTATTTGAATACAAATTACATTTAATAATTTGAATTCTCATAATTCGTTTAAAGCTGTCGCAAATATGTAAATTTATAGTTTTCATTATTGTAGTTGTGCCAAAATTTCAGTATCTTAACCTTCATACAGTGCTAAAATAATAACGCGCGCTCCGGTGCTGTAAACTCAGTGTACATGGAGACTTTTGCGATTTTTAAGTCTGATAAATATGAATATTTTACATTTTACTACTTATATTCATCATTAAAATAATAGTTGATGTATATATAAGTGAATATATATATCAATTATTGTAAAAAAGTGCTAAGAATGAGAAAAAAATATTGGCCATACGGAACGATAGCACAAAGATGCATAATACACTTCTTACTCGGCCAGTGTACGCTCTAACTAAAGTGACGATCGGCATCCGGCCCCCCTTCGCCTCGTGGATTACGCCTTCCGCACCACTAAGCACGTACACATACATGTATGTATTGACAAATTTTTTGACAATGAAAATGACATTTTTTATTGTTGCGTATGGTGAACAATTACATTTTAATTTATGCAGGAGTACCTACAATTTGAACTCTGTATTTTGTATATTTACAGAGATAGAAAGCAATGTCAACTCAGTTTATATCACCGCAGAGCAATCGGTTGAAATAAATTGTATGGAGAAATAATACTCTAGGATCATTTCTATATGTTTGTATATATATATATATATATATATATATATATATATATATATATATATTTTTTTTTTAAAGATAATCTGATGCCGACATCGAAGATAAATGAGTTTATCCTATTTAAAAAAAAATATATATTATTTGAATATAATATCAGATTTAATCTTCAAATTCCATTAGTCACTAGAAACAATCGAATTTATAATAATAAATTGTTTGTAACAAAATAGTGTAAATATTTTTAGAGCAATCCTTCAAGGATTTATTTTACTCCGTATGATTTAAGTAATGTAACGTATAAAATAAATATGAGACGGGTAATATTACTTAAGAGTAATATTTATTTAAGTAAAAGTATATTAGTACAGTAATGTATACAATCGATTCTGCTTAATTGGACCACCGGTTTATCGGGACAGCCGGTTATTTGGGATAACCAAATAAAGTAACAAATAGTAATTTACTTCAGTTATCTGGGAGACCATTCCGTTTAATTGGGACAGTGAATTAAAAATTAAAATAAATATGTTAATAAATGTCCAACGTCCGCACGGAACGCCTGCGCTGATTTTGTACTATTGCAATTTTATAAAAACACAAGACAGGCTTACAATTGATGAATTCTTGCAGAAATATTTTTTTTATTGTTATAAATGTATTATGTACATAATTTTTATGACTTTTTTTTTAAAATTACTGTTATAATTGTTTGTTAAATTTTTTTTCAGCATTATTGATTATTTAATTTTTCATATTTATATGCATACCTAATAATTATATATTATTTTTCTGTAATTTAATATTTTTTAATTTTACCTTTAACTTCGCTTATTAGAGCCAGCCGACTATTTGGGACAAAACGTTTGGGCCCAGTGTGTCCTAATTAAATGGAATTGAGTGTATTAATTATTATTTTTAAATAACTTGTTTTTTGTTGCGAAGTCGCATTTTCAGAACACAGTTCTGTATTATTTTCAATACGAATGAATCAACTAGAAAGATATACAGAAAAAATCTATTCGTCGAAAACGTATTCACTTGCTGTAGCGAAAATAGTATCGCGCTTTTCCTGGAAGAGGTCCATCCCGGTAGCTACTAAATATTTTTTCGATAAATAGATTCTGTCTATCTTTGTAGTTGATTAATTTAATTTGTATTAGGTTTATATATATATATATATATATATATATATATATATATATATATATATATATATATATATATACGGTAGGGTATTATTGCTGAGCTTGTTTATAAATTAAACATAAGTTTATATACCTATTTATCCCATATTATTATATTTTAAAATAAATAAGTACAAATTATATTCAGAAATTAAAAATAAATAAATTAAAAACTAGCATTTATAAATTCTTTCTTCTTTAATTGATGCTTCTATTTTATTTCTTTTTCTTTAAATAGAATAGCTAAAAATTGTTTACTGTTAAATGTAAATAAATAATATATATATAAAGTCAGGACAATTAGATCTTCGGGTGAGTTTTAACCAGCAACTGCAGCGCGAAATTTTACATAAAAGGGAAAAAAAACTCATTTTTAATGTCAAGGATTATTTTGTTTGAATGATTTTGATTGAAGTTGTACCTTTTTTATTGACGGTAATTTAAGAAACGTAAATATTTTTTTAAGTATAAAGGCCCATGTCCACGGAAGGAGATACGCTAAGAGAATCTCAGAGATTTTCTTGAGATTCATCTCTATACTATTTATCAGTGTTGAGATTTTGACTTAGAAATAAACTCAGAGATTTGATTGAGATTAGTAGAAAGAGATAAAAACTTAAATCGGTGTATACGACGTTCAATCGAAAAGCTAAATTCAATGCATGTACATAAACTTCACTAAAAAACCACCATAGATCCTAACAATCATCTATTCTGAAAAAATTGACTTAAATTATTAAACAATATAATAATACCGCTTTAAATTACAAATATTTCAATTAACGGCTGCTGGGGATATTCAAAATCATCCAACTATCGAACGACAATAACATTTGACAATCATGAAGTGAGATGCAAGACAGCGAATTTCTGAAACCTGGTGTATGTGATACGGGGACAACGGAAGCCGAGAGTTGCCTCCAATTGATCTAATGTGAGAAAAATTCGTATTTCAGAGTTTGTCTTGAGTCGAAATTTTTTAAAATATCTCATACATGGACGTTGGCCATTAAGATCCTCAGCGCCGTTCGAACTAAAAAGCTGACGCTAACATCGATGGACTGTTGATAGAAGAATATAACTTCGTCCTATATTTTCACCAATTTAAGAAAGGACGGTGTTACGTGTGTATTCCGATGTGCCGTCGGTATTTCTGAAAAAAACCCGGGGGAAAACAAGGAGAAAGGTACGAAATTGAATTTATAAAGTCTGCTATTGAATTTGCCATGACCAGAAAAAATCTGGGTTGACCAGTAATTAAATAAATTACTGATTATCCCCCGTGCGGAAGAGGTATCCCATTGTGACGGCCATGCTATTTGAAGCGGGTTTTCTATGAGGGAAGAACAGTTTTCAGATGTTACCGATCCAATGATAACCCTTATTTCACCGCAGTGTGGCTGGCATATTCTCTGGATACCTAACACGAATTCTGCGCTATTGTTAAAAATACTTTCATTAAATATATATGTGTTTTATTTCTTCCATTTAAAAAACCTTGACAATAGCATTTGTTACCATGTCGAAACGTCGGCCTAGGTTTTCGCAAGTAAATAATATACAAAAAAGGCGATCTAAACCAGAAAAGATATAGTTCCGTAAGTATTTTAATATTTATATATATATATAATGTATGTGTGGAAATTTAAAAGTAGATCTTTAAGCGCGTAATAAAAAGGGTGGTTAGGAACAGCATAAAAACTAATATAGGTATTTATTTTCCGAAACAAAGTAAATTGCACATTACTTTCTCGGCAATTTGAAGTGGTGATAAACTTAACCCCAGCACTTAAAACTCATTGAGGACGGCTTAAACTCAGATTAAACGTGAACTAGAATCGGAATACCCGCAAGCTATTGTGCAAAGAGTTTAAAGTTCGATTAGACCTCAAACCGTTTCCTGGCATATCCAATTCAGTAAACGTTTAAAACTGTTCGTTAACTATTGTATATAAACGTCCCCAATTATGAACCGACATAAAATTAAGTATTCTTCTCTTTAATGAAATAATTAAGTCTGAAAAATTTAAATTTTAAGATTATTAACAGGAGATAATGCAGCGAGGGGAGCTCCAGCGAGCGAGAGACACGAGATGGGCTTGTTTCACGTGATGATCGGAGAACGTTCCAACTTACTTTCAAGCCTCACCTGATTGGTCCATTTAGACAGAAACTTTAACTAATTAAACAAATATTTATAAAGTTCAACAATAAAGAGTGTGTTAATGAATAATATTTAAAAAAATGTATTGAATGAGATGTATTATTTTAAGAATTGATTAAACTTTATATAAAAAAATCGTGCCAATATCTAGCTGTATTTGAAGAATTTGAAAATATAGCTTAAACGTACTCGTATATTACGCGGTAATACATACCTAGTTTATACATACATAGTTTATACACCGCGGTGTATACAGACATAGTCTATATATGGCACGGTATATACAGACGTAGTTTAACAAATATATGACACGATGTATAAAGACGCAGCTTAAAAAATATATGACATGGTGTATAAAGACATAGTTTAAAAATACACTACATGGTACATATAGAACAGCTTAAAAAGTTGTGGCGAGACCGAACCATAACTAGACTGTCAGAGTATTAAAAAATTGAAGTAAAATTTTTAATATACTCGTATCGTGAAAAGTAAAATAAAAATATAGATTATCTTTAAGCAGTACGTACAAAATATATATTTAATGAAATCATATTTCTATAGTGAAATGAAATTTTAGAGAATAGTTCTTTGATAATGAATTAGATGAATCGCTTAGAAAGATAAATTATGTTTTAAAATGGCAATTTCACAATAAAAGTGTGATTTATTAAATATATACATATATTGAATACACACAAATTTTTAATTTTCTGATATAATATAAGAGATGTTAACTATCTCCTTAACTATATAAATATATATGAATCAAAGTTTTCTATGATTAAATAAAAATAGATTGAAAGTCTCAGCGTATATCATATGTTTTTTTCGAAGATTTTCGAGATTCATTGCAAATAAAAAGGTGATGACTTTTAATAGAAAATAATAGACGTCCTACTAAAATATAATACAGTTGAAAATTTGACGTACAATTACGTGGTTAACATAATAGTGTTAACTGTATTATTTATTTTTTCGATCAATAGTATTTTCTGCGTATTAAGTGATTCATCTAATACGTTTTTATTATCACTGTTTTTTAAAAATAAGCAATTATTGAGGTAACCACAGTTTTAACTCTGTAAAACACCAGTTGTAGGAAGTTACAATTTTTGTTAATTGATTCTTTTTTAAGTAATGACATGTGCACGGAATACATGTCACATCAATATTCTTACTAATTCTAAACTAAGCTAAATGCTTGTGCTGTGAAAATAAGACTAACTTGTTCATCTCTTGAAACGAGGCGCGAATCCCCGACCACTAGATCACTAGGCCAGCGAATAAACCTCCATACCAAAAGTTACTGTTAATGTTTATCAATTAATAAAATTAAAAATATTGAAGCAAATGATCTTTGTATATTTGATTCGGTTTATAGAACGAAGCTACTGTTATCCCGGTGTCAGTGGATATTAAACCTTCAACAATGAAATTTAAATTCACGATGTTTCTTAACGGATTAAGACTATCGCCAGTAGGGTTGAGAGACTTACAGAATATACAAATGCTCATTAATGTACTCATGGTGTACTCGTATGTATTCATTTCAATTCTCGAAATTAATTTTTTTAATTTAATAGAAATAGTTAAAATAAAGTGTAAAGAGTAGGCATCGGCAACCTATGACCTACAGGATTTAATAATATCTTAAATATATATAAGATTTAATAACTTTTCGCCATATCAAACGATTACTTTATCGAAAAGTTTTGGAATTTAAATTCTGTAATCTTTTTTATAATTTTATCTGTATATCTTTCTAATTTTTTGTATTAAAAATATCACAAAACATAAACAATATTGAGTTTTTATTTAAAAAAATTAAAATACATCTATTTATGCCAGAATTATTATTACAGATTAGTTATATTTTTACTTTTAAAATTAGCAATATTAACTAAGATAATAAATAAAAAATATGTTATATTTTTAGTTTATACATGCAGTTAGATCATTGTGTTAACAAATCAGTATATTATGTAAGCATACATTGTGATAGTGTCATTGTGACTGTAAAGTGCTTGGTTAAACGGCCAGGTCTGTGAGGCGCGAGCAGGGAAAAGTAACTTTGACGGCTGGCAAGTATTTATTATCTCTAGGTTAAGTTTACTTAAATGTTTTCTCTTTTATATTTTATATATTCAACAACAGAAAATTTGAAATGTAAAGTACATCGTTTTTATTACGATTAAAAAAAAATAAAGGTGCATTAGCGAAACCGTACAAGACGACTGGCAAGTATCTTTATCATCTGTCACCTTTTCATATCTATGCTGTCTACGGTAAGAGGGATCTTTTACCATATAATAAAGAACATTCTTAATCGCAATGTCAAAGCGACGCAAGATATTAATATGTGTGGCCTGATGTTGGTCAAAATCTGCAGAGAAAAGCATTAATTCGATTCCGTCTTTACTTAAATGCACATTATACTGATAAAATAGCATTTTTGTGTTTATTATTCTCTATCTACGATTCTTATACATCATCTAGATGTCACTTTTGTTCGTTTTGACAGTTAAAAGTGCTACTTACAAAGGTGGAATAATTTTAATTACATCGAAATTTTATTTATTTGTGGTTTGTTTTGGGTAAAACTAGAGCTTTATGATGATGAGATAGATTCTATATAATTGAAATATAGATTCTATTGAAATGGCCGCATAGCGTTCACAATAGCCGTCTGCAGAGCCTAGCGGCAAGCAATCGGTGGTGATAGCCAATGAGAGTCTGACCGTGCACCGGTCACCAATGGCCGCCTAGCTGCCACAATAGCCCGCAGCTGATTGCTTATCTGCTTGTAGATAATTATATTGATGGCTTATTTTCAATAATAAAATAGTTTTCTGAAGTAAATGACTCAAATTAGAAAATAGTAATCATTTGAAAATGTGGTTTATTAAAATATTTAACCTTATATAAAGAGTATATTCATATTTGATGATTGATTGATTTAAAAACGTTTGTAAATATTTGTAAAATTATAAGCCTCATTTTCTGGATCGTATTTATCAAACTTCACAAATCTAGAAAATAATAAGTTTTAATTATGAATTATATTGTTAAAATTCTCAAATATTGAAAAATATGAAGACATATAATATTTTCGTAAGATAATCGATCTGTCGTACGAATCCATAGCATATACCTCTTTCACGAGCATCGTATAAATCCATAGAATATACTTCTTTAACAAGCGATAACTCTTTCATTACTCTAGATATCTTTTGAATATTCCGAGTGAATATTTGAGTGATATATTTTGAATATTCCGAGTGATATCTTTGAAACATTTCGCGTGATATCTTTTGAATATTCAACATTGAGGCAGTGAGAGGAAAAGTGGACTAACCCCAAGATGATTTGTTTTAAGTATTTTAAATACAATGACAAATAATATGCAAAAGCAGTTTACACCTTAATTACACCTTAATCGTCTAGTGAACATTTTTAAAATCACAGTTAGTTCATTATATTTCAATTAAAATATTTAAAAATCATTGTAATTTATGTAATGTATGGAAAGTTGGTGGTTTACTACACTTTTGCTCATTCAACATTTTTTTTAGTTACAACAACGATCTCATGAATCAAATTAACTATAGTACTATTCATCTACCTGATAAGCCGAATGTTACATTACGAACATATTCTGACTGTATCTTTATCATGGTTCTAGAATCTTGAATCTAGGGACCACCTACAGGAGGATTCACATAGGTAAATCCACCGGTAGTTGGTTAGGTTGGGTAGGGATTAAAAACGTCGCATTTCTCCAGAAATACTAAGAATAAAACTGGCTGAGTTAGCATTACATACACATGTATCTAGTAATCGTACAGGGTGGTTTCTTTCTTATACATCCCCAGCCCGACCCTTCTGCGGTGGCGCTCGCCCCTGCGCGCGCGGCGTTTCCCTGCATAATATTTCTCCGAGATAAAGGCCGCCGGAATAAAGGCGCATTAAAAATAAAATAACCTACTTGTTTGAATGGGCGCTCCGGGCTGCGATTGTGACGATTTACTTACGTAAACAAGTCTCGAGATATTTCTCGCAATTTTCAATAATTTCTCGGAAAAACGTGCCTTACTTTTCTGCGGAAAGCGTTTGAGGAAGCCCGCTTGAGCCCAGAGATAATCAGGGTAATCTTAGCGTCGCGCAACTCGCTCTATGTATAATATATCGAATAAGAATTTATTATTTCCATAAGATAAAAATGATTTTTTATCTTATTAAATGATAAATTTATAAAGAATAGGTTTGTAGGTATCGATAACGGCCTACGCTTATGCGTACGGCAGTGTACCAATACCGAGATGTACATGCGAGACAAATATTATATTATATATACATATATACAATCGAACTCGGTTATAACGAGTACGAAGGGACCAGCTAAACTTGCTCATTATAACTGTTACTCGTTATTACAAAAAATATTTAATATCAAATCAAATCAAATCAAAAATCTATAATTTTATGAACAAAAACATTTAAAAGTAAATTACTACATTCAATCACATTATTTCTTAACATAATTAAAAATACTGCTCTGTTATAAAACTGAAAATTTACTACTACTTAGTACACATATAAAATAAACACCCATTGTTTTTTTCTAAGAATTCACAAACCTGAAAGGAATCGTAAACAATAAGAAATCTCGTCGGCAAATGCCGCTTTCGATTTAATGATTTCTCAAGAATTAGGGTTTTATAACCGTTCTCGATATAACCGAGTTTAACTGTATATATATATTTTTTTTCTTAAAAAATTAGAGATGTGTATACGAATAAATATCACATCAATATTCTTACTATTTTCAAACTAAACTAAACGCTTATACTATAGGACTAGTTGCTGGTATCCTGGAACTAGGCACAGGGAATGATGATGAATGGAGTGATGAGTTTTCCACCTCTTGTCTCCGATATCTCGAGTGCCATAAACTGTGGTGAAATTTGGGGATCCCGTGAGCGGCTATATGGGGGTGGTTTGGTGTATATATGTGTAAGATTATTATTTTTTTGTTTTAACCTCCTACCATTCGATCAATAGGCCAACATTTTAACCATTACACCAACAAGTTACCCAATTTATCGAGTCCCTAATTAATCTTGAAACTCTCAATATTGACTTACTTAGCTTTGCCCGAATATTTTTCTCGTTACTTTACTATTAAAATAGATATCTCGAACAGGTGGAAATGTGATGGTAGTGAAATGTAATAGGTACACACTATCTACTGCATGGCACGTAAAACATCCCTATCGGTGGCGGCGGGTTGGTCCTAACTGGTTCTAACTCACGCGATGTGTATTATTGATGAATTATGGACTCTGCACGGGTACAATCATCTACTTGTATAATTATAAAAATGGACTTAAACTGTCTTGTACTGTTCTTATTGCTAACTCAGTTGTCCCACCGTTTATCCACCTATACTAGGGTTCGGCAGACCATGGCTCGCGAGCCACATACGGCACTTTTCATAGGCATTTGTGACTCTTCATCTCCAGCTTATGTTTTCATCCCCAATCATATTTCATACATTGAATAGTTTTTCTGAAACATGTGATACAATAAAATATCAAGTATTCTCACAAAGTTTGTCACTACGAAACAAAAATAAGTTAAGAAGCAAATTAACCGACGGTAATTTAGAATCATGCCTAAAATTGAAAACAAGTAAAGCGTGTTTTATTAAGAGGTTTGTTTTTCGAATTGGCAACACTTTTTCCAGCCAATTTGACAGTTGACAGCTGATTTGCGCTCAGTTTGGTTTGCCATTTCACCATGAATAGACTTACGCCAGAACAATGCTTTCAAATTTATTTCGAAAATTGTGGTTCAGCACTCTACGTCCATTCGACACAATCGTCTATCCGAGCAAGTTATTTGAATAACCGTAGATCGTTTTTGCACCACGCATACTCTAATTGATAATACGCATCCGCAGAGATGTCGTACAGTGCGTACCGAAGAAGCTGTCGTTTATTCAAAGATGATGCGGGCCAGAATGTTACGGTCAATGGGGAGAGCTATAGATCCATGAATACTGACCTTTTCATTCCCCAATTGAATGACATTAATGTGGAAAAGCCGTGGTTTCAATAAAATGGCGCAACATGCCGCACAGCGTGCGCCACAATCAATTTATTGCAGGAAACATTCGATGAGCGCATAATTTCGCTTAATGAACCTGTGAATTGGCCTCCAAAAGCGTGTGATTTAACACCTTTGGATTATTTTCTGTGGGAATATGCGAAATTGCTAGTCTACGCCGATAAACCAGGGACGATATATGACTTGGAAGTTAAAATGCATTGCGCTATTTTAGATATACATCCCCAGCTGCTCCAAAAAGTGGTCGAAGATTAGACTTCCAGATTGCGCTTTATTCGAGCCATCACATAGCCGAGCCATCAACATCAACCGAGCAACGGCAACCAGCAACGAGCACAAAATAATATTTAAACAATAATGGCTTAAAAATTATCTTTCTAATAAAGTCAATATCATGGGCATTACCACGATTTTTATGTGTTTTTTTTTTCATTTTAAAGTTCAATACTTATTAAAAAAACACCCTTTAGTTACATGCAAGACACAGCAAAGTTTTCGAAAGCGATACAAGGTCACCGTTCTAACTAGTAAACTTTACAAAGCTTAAAAAGTGTTTCATTAGTGTTGAATTATTTAAGTTTTCTTGTATTATAAGTAGGGCACTGAGCTACTGAAGCATATAACTCCCATATATTCTATTCTGCTAAGCACTAAGTAGTTGCTACAGTGAATATTTATGTTGCGGCTCTATGAAAATGTTGAGATTCTGTTAACTTAATGTTTGGCTCTTCTCACAAGAAAGTCTGCCGACCCCTGACTTACACCATAGCCTTTTCATTCTGCGACCCTGGTATATTTCCCGTTATAATGTTTTTTCAAGACTATTATTTTGGCGAACAAAATCGCTAAGGCTCAATGTGTTGCAAGTTTGAGGTGTTTGTTATTCGTTCCGTCAACGAGACCCAAATGAGTTTATTTTTCCCTACCTCTGCCATTGATTGTCCAGGTTTCCTAATAAATACTACTATTCCAACTCACATGGTTTTTGATACTTGTCTCATATTTCTATCCCTACAGATGTTATCGATATATTCAGCGATTTGTTTTTTGTCTACAAAGCATTGAGTAATATGAATTTTGGACATTTTTTAACATTAATTATAATAAAATTATTTGATATCGTATGTTAACAACAATACCTAACACCGATGCGTTAAGTATTGTAGACGAAAGTATTGTTTTTTCTGAGTTATTCTGTCATCCCATTGCAGAATAATTAGGGATACTAGTCCTGATGAAGGCCCCATAAACCTGATAATTTGTTATAAAAATTAATCGCATAAGTAAGTTACAAACATAGAACTTTTAAATCTAATAGTAGCGTTTATTTTAATAGACGAATAATTGTATAGTATAATTTTCATTTAACAAGAGCTAAAGAACAAGGGAATATCAAAAGAATAATTAATGAGATATGGTAAATTGATGAACCAGTTTGATGTAAGTAGTTTGATGCAAATTGCACATAATTTACTCAAGTTGTACACACGTATTGACATGGAAGGAAATATATAGGATGTCCCAGAGACAGTAGTCTAAATGGAGAGTACGGTTAGGGGATATCACTAGCATCCCATTGAACATCAAATATGGTTATCCGAAATTCAACATTTATAAGAATTTATTATAATTTTAATACAAATTAAGTGCATCAATTAGAAAGATATACATACAGATATACTCAATTTATCGAAAAAATATTTTAGCTACCACCGGGATTCGAACCAGAATCTCTTCCTATCCGGGGAAGTGCGATAGCCAATTACACTACGTCAGCCTCGTAAATAGTCGACAATTTTTCGAACTTATATAACAGCTATTTTAAATGAATATAACTTACGTTTCATTTATTTAAAAGCTATCAGCTTTTTATAGCGAATACCTTTGAGAAATATTTACTAGAAGACGCTAGAGATTTTTTGATTTCATTTTATAAATTTTTTTGGATATGCTTTAATATATAACGTGGATAAAGAAAAATGGAATAACAAAATTTTGTTACCGTTCTTCCACCTATCACAAACACATCATTAAAAATAACAAAAAATGCCCGACTCCCTTAATTAAACTGTTAGTTTTTTGTGTGTCGTGTTTGAATATAAATCAAATTAATTTTTACAATAAAAAGGAGCAAACAATTTGATAGAAAACATTAATTCCCGAAATGTTTCGCTGAGTCGGCCGATTGTTATCAGGGTCGAGGCATATATCACGCGGGCATCGCCAGCTATTCATTCCATTTTGCCTAAGGAAGGTTTTACGAGATGAAAAATTCGCTGATGTCATGGTTTTAATCGATGCGAACAAAAATACGTCGACCGCGAAGTTAGGTAACATCCGCGTGGCGTACCGAATACCCTAAACAGTGGGGATTAGTTTGCAACGGTTAAGGTTTTATTTTTTATATCTATCTGATTGGTATATAAATTAAAATTAAGTTGTAATGATTATGTTAATGGATGTAGAAAAATGGTATGAAAATATTATATTAGCGTGCTTGATTGGTTAGTCGAATTTCTTCCACTTTTGGTTAGTCGAATTTCTTCCACTTTTGTTTAGTCGAATTTCTTCCACTTTTGTTTAGTCGAACTTCTTCCACTTTTGTTTAGTCGAATTTCTTCCACTTTTGGTTAGTCGAATTTTAGTAGCAGAAGTGCTTAAATGAATTTAAACATAGTTGGGTTTAAATAATATCAAGTAAGCATTGCTCAGAAGGCTATACTCAGAGTAGTACACCGCCGTGACTTTTCGTATCCTTTAGAGCCACTTTTCAGGGAATTTCAGGTTTAATATATGCAAACATATAAGACAATTATATATATTGAATATACTAACTAGGTCTCATAGGAAAATATGGGCTCTATCTGTGAGGATTGAAAGATATTATCCCACAAGAGAAAACTAACTTAAAATAGTTTCAAGAATGAAAACTAAATTTGGTTAAAGATTTGGTTTTGATCTTGCATATTTATATTCTATATATTGTATTGTACATTGGTTTATTTCTTTCTCTTCTTTACACACACACATATATATATTTAATATTTTCACGTTTATTTGCCTTGTGTGTTACGTATTCTATTTAATTGTGTTTTGCCTTCAATGAGTTTCGGTTTTATGAAATGTAATTTGTTTACCAATTTGCCCTAAAACAGGCTTGCCTAGTTGGGTAATGAATTTTAAAATGTGTGTAAAATATATGTAACAAATTGCCTTTTTTTGTAGCTGTACAAATGGTATATATGTCTAAATAAATAAAAATAAATAATGTGACATGAATCTTTATTTACAAAAAAATATTTAGTTTGATGGATATTTGGGCCATAAAGGATAAAAAACACTCTTAGGGTGCGATAAAAAAATATCACGAATAATATTTTGGTCTTGAAATTCACGTAAAAAATAATACAGAATTAATACTAAGCGCGCTAAAAACTTCATTGTTTATTGTACTTTGTACTGATCGACTGATGCACACCAACTTTCACCGCCAAATCTCTGATTGTAGTGGTGTACCTAATAAGAAAATATTTTATTAAAAATTTTTTAAATGACAATTTTTTTTTGCAAATAGTCACCTTATTATTAAGGAGAACACATTCTTATTGTGAAGTTGTAATTATTCAGAACATACGGTCTGTGATATTTTATTATTAATTAGAAAGATATAAATATAAAATCAATTTATTTATTTTTGCACGTTCCCCGGATTGGAAGAGATCCAGGTTCGAATCTCGAAGGCAACAATAATATTTTACAAAAAATTGATTTTATATGTTTGTCTTTCTAATTAATACATTTATATTACAGACATGTGTCCTGAATAATTACAACTTCACAATAATAATGTGTTCTACTTAATAATTTATAAGTTGTATCGTATCCAAAATTTAATAAAAATGAATTTTTGATTCTGGCGTCTCTATCGGACTACTCAAAGGTATTAGAGATTCCGTAATAATTAAGTAGATAGCTTTCAAATAATGGAACGATAGATATATTAACTTGAAAAGTGTAACATGGAGGTTCGAAAATTTGTCGTCAATGTACTATGTGCTGTAGCATAATCGGTTAATGCACGTTCCCCGGATTGGAAGAGATCCAAGTTCGAATCCCGGTAGCAATAACGATATTTTTCAATATAATTGATTTTATATGTATGTCTTTCTAATTAATACATTTAAGTAGTATTTAAAAGTCACCATTTTAATTTATTTTTACAGCAGTTCCAAATTAGTTACCAACCACTTATATTTATAATTAATCTTTTGTCTATTTTTGATTTTTAAATTTTTGTATGCATTGTACTCTGAAGATGTGACCATAGGTCTTGAAACATGTTGATTTATCAATAAACATTTCTATAAACAAAGTGTATTCTAAACAAATAACAGATATCTCATAGAAATGAAACTACTGGAGAAATATGGAAGCATGGGTAATTACAGCGCTTACGACCTGTCATCGACTGACTTAATTGATCACATTATATAAATTCACCATTCCACTTTATCTACCTCCATGTCTACCAAGTTTTTGAAAGTTGTATATTTGTTAATATGTACTTTCATATTCCTCCATTAATAAAAAAATGGCTTCGTCTCTACGAGATGTCTATTATTTGTTTAATAACAGTGTCTTTGCAGGTGAAAATACAGTAATTATGTGTTCTCGGACATAATTAAAATATTGCTTTCTTATTATTTATTTAAATATATATATATATATATATATATATATATGTATTTTATAATATGGCTGCATGATTTTGTAATTAACGACCACGAACAGACATAAAAGGTTTTTTTAATAATTTAAACCTTGTATAATACAAAAAAAAATTGACATTGCGATATACACATATGATATTGATTTGTCGCTTTATAAGTAATGAAGTGAAGCAGGATTTTAAGCAAAGAAACCAAGGATTCAATTTTCTAAGGGTTACTGCAATATAGTCATCTATTAAAGAATCAACTAAATATCTTTCATTATGGATCAAATCTTTTACCGTATTATCATATATAATAATATGAATTTTTCTTGTATTATTATGAACATTAATAAATGACCATCATGAAACGCGGTGGAAGTTTGGTGACATCTTGAGTGGCGTGTCAATAAAAAATATGAATAATGTATCTGGCAACTCCGTGTTTCTGCTAGGATAAATAAAAGGATTTTAACACCAATGGAGAATGTTAAGAACCGTGATGTATTGTGTTGTTGTAAGTTATTAATTAAGAACGGCGAAAGGGCTAGATATCATCTGGTAATTTGACGTGTTGAGTTAGGTTAGTTTAATACGCGAAAGCCTTAAGCCGTGACCCGGCCGTATTACTGCTGGGTAATCGAGAGGGATGAACAGTTTTACATTTGTATTTGTATTACGTGACGGGTAATATAAACACAAAAAATCAGCAAAATAAATAAATAAATTATCCAACTAGGGTAAAATTGGCGACCAGATTTTTAGTATCTCCAAAATACCTGTCTTTTTCCGCCATTATCCATTTGCGGAAAGTGTATTGAGTTTTAAAAGGTTAATTACGCAATAAAAAATAAAGGCAATTCCTTAATGTATTTTATTTATAACGAAAATCTTTTTTAAGATATCGTTTGGTTTCCATTTTTTTATCTCACCTTGGGACAAACAAATTGAACATTAAAAAGTCACAATTTTAATGGAAAATATATATTTTATAAAAAAAAAACTAAACCTAAAAAACCTAGCTAGCATCTTATAAGATAAACTTATTTATGTATTTTTATTATATATTTTAACGTACATACATATAACATACATACATTCTTGCCAATTTATTAGACTCACTGTAAAAAATTGCATATTTCTAAGAAACAACATACATATATATTTTTTTATTTCTAATTTATTATACTTACTTACCATCACGCCGTTTCAAGAAATAGAGAATAGAGCGCCACACTCTTTTGTTCTGATACACAATTCTCGCCTCGTCCACATTCATATAAATCTGCACTCGACTTGATATAATCGATAGAGTAGTTTGATATAATTTTCCTTGCGTTAATATCGCAATGTGAACACAAATTGAGTCTCGGAGCAGCTAGCTACACTACTACGTTAAGTTACACTACTATCTCGGCGAAGCTGAATATTTTTTTATTGTACCTGTAATTACCATCACGCCGTTTCTCCGCAGGAGCAGGTAGAGATGATAAAGCGCTACGCTCTTCTGTCATGTTATACCACTATTGCGTCGTAAATTTTCTCATACATGATCTTCAGTTGTGGAAGCTTTTAACAGAACCTTTAAAATTTTGTCTGTCTGATATGCTTTGCGGTCGCTTAGGCGCGTGTGTGGAAATCTATGATCTATTTGTAGTATAGTTGATAGTATAAATAAAGAGTCGTTGAAGCGGTTTGGTCGTGTCGAAAGTATATATGAAACTGACCTTATAAATGTGTGAGTAATACACATTTATGAATTGGTATACGACTGAAAAAGTCTTCTACGAAAATCTTTCTGTTAGATGCATCTTAGAAAGAATAGATAGTGTGTTTATTGAACCTACAAATGTTTGCATGGAACTAGCAGTGCCTCTCGCAAACGACTGTTCATGTAGTCTGATTACTGGTACTGGGTGTACCCTGGCTGAACTCGCGCGCTTTGTGATATTTTTTACTTTACCCCTTGACCTTTTTCCCAATGCTGCCCTTTCCGCATTCCCATCGTGAATAAACCACACTACTACATACAAAGTGGAAATTAATAATTTACCGATTTGTCATTCGAAGTTACAAACTAATCGTCTTATCGGCTTTTATAGGGGATACTAAGGAGAAGAATATAAAAAATGTTACAATATCTTAAATAATGGACGGTTATTTCTTTTTCGTTATTCGCTTTTTATAAATTTATTATGTTTGAGACAACCCCTCACATTTGAGGGATGTCTGTTAAATTCACCTTGTTTTTATGTATTATAAAATCATTTTACGTATTTGAAGAGACTTTGAGATAACTTCTACATCTTCATCGTATGCTCAGTGCTGAGCGTCGTGTTTTTCTAAAATATATGAAACTTGGTGCACTAAACGTCTTGTTTATCGCTTGCACTCTTGTTATCACAACTCGGCGATACTGAACACACCCTGCAGATAACGGTGCGTGAAACAAAACTTCTCGAAACCGTAAAAATACACAGTATCGATGCCAGATACATCTGGTGGGATACGATCCCGATTCGTAGTTAGTTAACGCAATCCGAATTGGAATAAGAAATAAATATTGGCAGATGGATCTGGCCTACCTTGGAGATATCACTGCACTCCTGATCCTGAAGAACACCGCTTTTTTTCGTGGTTTTGGCGATACGCACGGCGTTATTCTCGACCATTAAAATAAACATATGTGTTGACAGCTCAGCGTCGGAATGCAATCTGATTCCACGTTGGCGAAATCCCAAGATAGAAGTGAGCCAGAAAAGGATAGGTATAAATAGATTTATTGGATAAAATACACAAGGAGTATTCAACTTGCATCAAGAATATCTATAATTTGAATTGTAAAATATATATTTAACCTAAAAAAACATTGAATATATAACACTTAAAAGTGTGTATATATTTTTGGAATACAATATATATAAAATGTTGCGCATATCGTGTCGTGGCAGTAAGGTTCTTATTGTGCAGAAATTACGTATTTACGATAGACTCAAACATTTACTGAGCCGATCCCTCTAATTTTTTGGACATTCATCTTGTGAGAAAATAAGAGAACACAGAGAAACTTATTATTAGGTTACGTTGTAGAAAAAAAAAACAAAAAAAAACGTAGAAAAAGCAACGGACACCTCTCCGGTGACAGTTCTCAAATATGCGAGATGCCGAGAAAAATGAAGGAATATAGTCGTGAGGGTGGGAGTTCACAAAGATTGAGATCCTCAGTCATGAGGGACCGACGACGGAGAATATACTATGGGAACAGTCTAGATTAAAGACCTGATTCGTGACTTGGATCTTCCAAAAATAAAAGCTGAGCCTCAATAGTAGAACTTTCTTGAAATATGAGTAAATGTATCATATTACAGAGTCTTAACATTTATTTTCAATGGATGATAATTTATAAATAATAAGACAAAAAACTTTGTTTACACCACTATTTATTGATACATCAACATATCATCTTCAGGATTTTTTTCCTGAAGATGATACCTATGGTATCATCTTCAGGAAAAAAGTATTCTAAAATTAAAAATTGCAAGCATAGATAAAAACAAAATTATGGTCGAGAACTACTATGAAAACAAATTTAAAAGGTGACTATTTGCAAAAAGGATTTGGTTATTTACAATATTTAGCTTTCTATTAACACTTTTTCTTATTTCTAAAATTTCGAATTTATGTATTTGTAAAGCCCTAGTATTTGAATGTATAATTTCTAAACCCTTGTTAATGTCAAAAGAATGGTTTGTTTCCAAAAGCGAATTGGCGAATTTAGAATAGTTGTTGCTATTTACACATCTCATACTCGTGGTTTAAACAAAGTGTTTTGTCTTATTATTTATATAATACATGGATACAAAGTAATTTTGCTGTTATTGAAGAAGTGATGATAATTTAGTTTTTTTCAACAACATACCACGTTTATTAGAAGAACTTGCATTACCGTAAAATCTAGCACTTTGGAGATTAGTTAATTATCAGTTTAGTTGTCCGTACAAAACATTTTAAAGAAATATGTCACACATTCCGTAGAAAAGTGTCTTAAGTAAAAAAAAAAATTGAGAGAGAACAAAAAATAAAAAAAAACATTTTTTAAATTAAACAACGTAATTGTTATTTGTCATAAGTTCTCAATTTTTTTAATGATGTATAGTGATTTGATACATTTATGCACATAATCGACAAGTGTTATTATGTAACGATAACAAATTCTATTATTTATCTATTTAATACTGCGGGGGAATGATAAACAAGGTGATCCGTTGAAAAGAGACACTACGTAACATTCGCAGAAAAGGTTGAACTAACATTGATACCGTTTTCACGAGGCATAGAGAGATGTTTACTTCACTTTTCAGAAATGTTGACTTATTACACATTTCTATGGGATGTGCAATATGAGGAAGAAACAAACGCACGAAGCTACTGCAGGAAAAAAATAAGATATAACGAACATGTGATGAAATAAATTCTGCGGTCGGATTTAAAATTAACACCCTCGAATTCTTTTTTGTCGACTGGTGTAATTTATTGTATATATTGCAAATATTGTAAATATTGTAAATATTGAAAATATGTATTGAAAGCCGCAAAATATTTGAGCATTGTATTATTAACAGGTTAGACAAATTTACAGATCAGGCGGAGATAAAAGAAGCGTTGCTCGCGAGGGTTGTCGGGCCCCAGCCTCGGCGCAACACACTGGAGATTGTTAGGCCGAGGCGTGCCCAGAATAAACGAACATTCCGCATTTGGTAGTAAACGCGCGCCGCCCTGCCCGGAATCCATAAGTACCGCATAATGGAGTAAAACACACAATGAATAAAACTCCGCTGATGCGGCTTGAAGTGCATACCTCGGGGGGCCGCTCCATTCATCTGGGTGGAGGATTTCCTGTCCCCAATCGGGTCAATAAAACTAATCCAAGAAATAAAACTCGTTTCATTCTATCAAATTATTCTAGTACATTTAAATAAATGTGTCGTTCTCGTACTCATATTCGTTACAATGATAATGTACGTATAATGACACCGTGAAGAAGATTTTCGAAACCGGTAGATGTATTTTAATTCATTAAGTGATTAATAAAACAAAGCTAATAATATTATTTTAAAATACTAATTAAATGTATTAATTATAAAGATATACATATAAAATCAATTTTCTAGAAAAATATGGATCTCCTTTGTAATACATTAACCAACAATGCCACAGCAGATAGTACTTTTGACAACAAATTTTCAAACCCATATGTTACACTTTTCAAATAAATACATCTATCTTTCCATTATTTGAAAGCCATCTACTTTGTTTTTTTTCTTTCTTATTAATACATTTAATTAATAATTAAAATATCACAGGGCTATTTTTTGAATAATTACGACTTCACAATAAGAATGTATTCTTAATAATATATTTTTTATTACTTTTAAAAAGAAAAACGTTAGAAAAAAGAGTTACGTGAGATACATACATTTTATTATTTAAACATTTATTAGACATGTGCATGTTTGAACCTTGTATAAAAAAAACTCTCGATCTATATAAAAAATTATGAAATACAGAAATTGTTTTAAAATTGGGTGGTAAAAACTCCTAATAATTACGGATGTACTGAAAGGCTAGGCGCACGTTAGGCGCGCTACTTAGTTGTATATCAAAAGACTATTGGATCATATGAGAGTGCGCATATTATCGACACGATAGTTGTTCGATAAAAAAAATAAAAAAACTTTATCGATAGTTTTTTGATAACACAGTTGAACAACTAACGGTCAACATCTATGTACATTGCCGTGTATTGGCGTGCGCATACACTCGACTAAACAGTCGATCCGCGATCTTTCAGTTGTATGGGAGCACGCACACGAATGTTGGGAGATCTAATTGGCAACTGGTTAATTACATGCACCCTTCTAACATCTAAACAGTTTAATTTAGTAGAAATCGAACGGTTTGTAGAGGATAGTGGTTCAAATTCACCGTCGTTCTCAGCCGGCACCGATACCAGCGATATTTGCATTCAATACCTTGCCGGCGGCGAAGTGCTGCCACCGCTGTCTGGCTTGACCGCTCACCGACACGTCAGCCGGCGGGGCTGACACCGAACACTGCCAACTTGCTAATCTATTTTTCACATTTTTCACTTTTCTGCATTTCATTTTTATACGCAAACCTTCTGTACTTTCTGTTCTATCCTCTGTCTCAATAATCGACTCTACGCCAACCGCGCGTTTCCATTTCGAACCACATCCACATCGATCGAGGTAATAATCAAGTGAATGCGCCTAGCCTAACGAGACTGAATGATAAATTATCATTTTAAAACTCTCAAATCTTCAAAAAATAGGTAGACAAATGATGAATTCCGTTGTCGAACATCAACGATCATTATTTTATTTGTAGCAGTTCGTTGGACTGTGTGGATTTCCCGAACCTTAAATTATTTAGCAGAATGGCCTTTATTTTCAAATGTCTACTGCTATAAATTTTGCCTTGGACGATGAAATACAGGATCTGATATTTTCTGAATTATCCGGGAGTGCTTATATATTTATCTTAAGACCATTTTTTTTTCTTTTTTCTTTGATGCGCCGGAGTAGTGGCGCCTTTTTTTTCTTTTGATATATTGATTATAGTAGTGTCATATTAAATTGTTGGCATATTACCTTTGGGAAAGTGATCATTATGGTGTAGCTCCAATATAATGCTGGCAGTAAGATAAATGCCAGTGTTCTAGACTACGATAATTAAAATTATTCAAAAAAATAAATAATAAGACAAAACACGACTATTTATTGACTAGTTAACATGTTTCGATACCTATGGTATCTTCTTCAGGAAACAATGTATACTAAAGTAAGTAAATAAAGTGGTGAATAAGTAAGAACTAATATGAAAACAAATTTAAAAGGTGACTATTTGTAAAGATGATTTAGTTATTTATAATATTTAGCTTCCCATTAACACTTTTTCCTATTTCTATAATTTTCAATTTATCTAATTGTAAACCACTAGAGTTTGTATGTATAATTTCTAAACCCTTGTTAATGTCAAAATAATGATTTGTTTCTAAAACGTGATAGTTATACTGTGAGTTTCTAAATGTTTTTTGTAAGTCATAAGTCAATAAAAAAATTGCCTCGTAGGTATATCAATAATAATTAGCATTGTATTGCAGTATTATTAACTAATTAACGAAGAAAGAGGTCGGGTAATCGATCCCTGTCTCGGAAGACCATCAAATTAGGTCTAATTTATATATTTCAAGCTTTTTGAATATATCTCTAATGCTAAAGGAAGCTTCAACTTTGAAAAAAGTATAACATGCCTACTTTTACACATTATTATTGTTGTTATTTTTTAAATAGAGATGAGTATACGGAATAAGTGTCACAATAATTTTTACTCTTTTCAAACTATGCTAAACGCTTGTGCTATGAAAATACTGGACTGAAGTTCGAACCTCTGACCATGTAATCATCGTAACCACTAGACCACAAGTACGTTAAATAAATAATGTTTGCTTAATTTAAACATATATATTATATTTTTTTATTGCGTACTAAAACTGAAATAAATATACTAAGTAGTGGTTACGTCACAAATATAACAATTTAAAAAAGTTTTCAATTTTTTATGCATGGAATGTTTGAAGCACAGTTTACATACGGCAGTACGTACCCAAAGGCATTAGGTAAATCCCTATCCATCATTACTATGGATTATGACGTCTAGTCTATAGATGAAATAATCCCTTTTCATTCCCATCAACTGAAAACTAAGCATATCAACTGGCTGCATGTTCTGTGGGTAGATTGACACATGCAAAACTCAGTTTATTTTTAAAGTTGAGGCTGGCGAGTTTTTAGTGATGTTTTGATACATCATCGAAATAATTTCTCTTGGTCGCAAGGATGTTAAATCATGCATAAAATAAAGTTAAAGTAAGTTTTTTCTAAATGTTAAGAATTAAATCATTTTTAAATAATGAAAAGGTATCAAGATAGTGTATAATTTTGCGAGTTCTTTTGAAGTTTAATCAAAAATTATAAATGACAAGGAATTTCCAAGTATAGAAGGAGAAATATCATTTAGATGGTGCATATATTCTAAATTTGTTAAATCAAAGAAATAATTTTTTATATAAATCACAGATTTTTTTTTATAGAGAGAATCGGGTGTATATCAATTCTCAATCATGGTAGTCTATAAAATGATATTTCTCAGATTGTATAATTGAATATCTTTAAACGTGAGTACCTGGAGGCTTGCGACGAGTATTTTATTCATACACAGCTACTTCATGCATACTTACAGCCATGTTCAAAGGGAAGGTGGTAATACGTGATTAAGGAGAAAATTAAAATGTGTGGTGTGAATAGGGGTAGCTTTAGATCAAGCGAAGACCGCGAGCCTCTGAGGATTATTCCTAAATTTTTCAAAGTGTGTTTTAATCATTTCTTTTTTAATATTGTTTTTCAATGAGATATTTATTACAATAATGTATTTTATAAAATAATCTAATTAAAAATCTAACTAAGTAATTTTTAAATCGACAATGTGTCTACATAATATAGTTGTAGAAATAAACACAAAAATGCTACAGTTTCTTTTATAGATGATTTCATTTAAGATAATTTTTTGTTGTTGTAACTAATAATTATAATATGCGGGAAATTTTTGCGGTCAACATTTGATAACAATGGATATATAATATTTCTACGAGAAAACATTTATACGATTGGAAATTTATGCGCTAAGCATTGGTACGATAGTATTGTTAATACGACAGTACATTTTATGCATCTATTCACAAACTACTATATATTTTATTTTTATAGTAAGGTAGTGCAGTGAAAGATTAAGTTTTTTATTTTTCGTATATTATTTATGTGTTGAATAAAATATACCATTGTTGAAATAGTTGGCGTATTTATACTTTAGTGCTGGGCGAATACATTTATACTCGTAAAATGTTATGTATGAATGCTGGCATATATCAATCGCCAGCCATCAGAATTGTGGAGGTCTATCGCCTCCACAATCAGCAACACCCCTGCATATACCTGAGTATAAAACTAAGCTCTAATCAGACGAAAAAACAGGCCAGTTCCAGCCGGCCCGCGCGTCACTTCTTTTATAGCTATTTTCCCGACTAGATCACTAGCAAATACTTCTCGTTGTATACCTTTAACTGCATATATTTATAACCGCAAATGTGGAACGATAGTCGATAAACATCTGTCAATTGTAAATAGTATTATTTGTTCAATCTACTCTGGTCACACACACTCACTCCGTTTTATTATTCAAAATAACAAGTGAACGCTAGGTGTAATTTATTGGGGCACCAGACGCTCACACATATAAACTTCTGATTATTAACATATAATATTAACGTTCAATCATAATCGCACACTCATACATTATCCCCAAAGAATTAATAATTTTAAATATCGTCTAATACAAATCTAAAAATTAAAGTATCATGTACAACTCTATGTGCCGTTGTATATTGAAAATAGCTATCCGATGCAATTTATTTTCACAAGTCAACGGTTGACCTTAAAAATACTCGAGGGATCTTCGCCATTACACGAATGTGCGCACATTTTTCCATACATATCGTCACAACACCTGACCTTAGCATTCACCAAATGTGAAACACGACGACATTTATCCATCCCGACAGCGACATCAAAAATCATAAATATGAAACGAAAAGCTCCAAATGTGTGGTACACTGTCGCATACATACATAACACACACAGCGGGGACAGGCATTTTACTTTAAATTCTCTTAGCATTATTATTTCGCAACCTTATACAGTTTGACATTTTTCGCATGTCAATATGTCGTTTTTGTTTTATGATGAGTACCTTAAACGTATCTGCTAGTAAATTATATTCATCTACTTAATTAATGAAACTATCGTTGATTATAATAAAAACTAACAAACTCTTTTATTTAAATAACTTATTAAAATTATTATATGTTGGGTTCCGTGTTAAAATAGTATTTTTTGAAGAAGTGTATTGTATATTTAATGTAAATACATTCTTGACATGATTTTTATAAAATTTTATATATTTAGATGAAAGAAATGTCAACAAGTTAAATATAATAAATTAATGTATTAATTATAAATATATACATATAAAATCAATTTTGTCAAAAAATATTGTTTTTGCGTCACCGGGATTCGAACCTGGATCTCTATTTCCAATCCGGGGAAGTGCACTACCTTTGTGCTATAACGCCAGTATTTTTCTTGACAAATTTTCGAACCTATATGTTACATTTTTCAAATGAATACACCTGTCGTTCCATTATTTGAAAGCCATCTACATTATT
This sequence comes from Eubasilissa regina, assembly GCA_022840565.1. NCBI lineage: Eukaryota > Metazoa > Arthropoda > Insecta > Trichoptera > Phryganeidae > Eubasilissa > Eubasilissa regina. The sequence continues at coordinate 20,563,959 of JAINEB010000033.1, forward strand.
TTTACAGAATCTCAAATACCTTTGAGTAAACCGACTGCAGACGCCAGAATTATCAATTCATTTTTATTAAATTTTGGACACATTGATACAACATATATTATTCATCCCGGTGACGCAAAAAACAATATTTTTCGACAAAATTGATTTTATATGTATATATTTATAATTAATATATTAATTTAGTATTTAAATATCACAGACCGTCTGTTAGGAATAATTACAACTTCACAATAAGAATGTGTTCTCCTTAATAAATATTATATTTTAAATCGTAGAAACGCATATTGTTTCACAATGTAGGTATATGCAATTGGATATTATGCGAAATCATTAAAACATTAGTGTTTCAATAATTAATCAAAAGTTTTGGTTCAATTAAAGACGTAAACCGACGTACTTAATATTCGACAGGGATTATTAAGTTAATTTAATTTTAATTAAACATATTATCAACTGATCAATAGTTCTAAAAAAATGAATATAAATTATTTGATCAAATTGTGGCAGAATGTAAATTCAAAAAAATATTAAATAATGTATTAATTATAAAGATATACAGGAATACTTAAAATATTGAAAAAATATTTTTATTGCTACCGGGGTTTGAACCTGGATCCTTTACTATTCGTGGAAATGCGTTAATTGATTACACCACACCAATATAGTAAGTTGATTACAAATTTTCGTATTTATATACTGCAGTTCTTTCAAATTGACAACTATTATTTCAAATTTAAATCTTTCTAATGGATACATTTAATTTGTATTAAAATACTACAGAAACATTTTATGAAAAATTGCAACTTCACAATAACAATGTGCTTAATAAACAATTGGTCAACTCCATTAAAATAAACCAGGTAATATTTTAATCAAATGGTGTTTGTTACACGATAAGATGACTGGCAATATTAAGATTGAAAAAAATGGATAAACCCAACTCTAATGGAGAAGGACGGAAAAAGCAAGCTAGATTGAAATAATTACGAAGATAATAAGAAAAGAGGTTCATGAGGTTAATGATTAGGACATATTTTTAGAAACAACGCATACATTTGAAATATAATTAAGGGAAAGATTGAAGAAAGAAGACAGAGTAAAAATACATCCAGTAAATAAATAATAAAGCCACCTATAAATAATTTCTATATGGAGTCGTATGTCTGTAATTGCACCGACAATAAAGTAGTAGTAAATATAATATAAGGGAGTATACATTGTATGTCATTAAAAACTCACACACAGTAAAAAGTTTACCAAATATTTAAATAAAATTAATTTATTAAATGTTCATTCAAATTAGGTAACAAAAATATCGATAGCATTTATTCAAATGCAAACTTAGAAAGAACGGTTTGATATACGTGAAATCAAAATATTTTAAAGGTTTCATATGTATGGAAAATTTGAAAATTTACATGCTATAATTGAAAATAAATTTCTGCCGGAGCATGGTGCAGAAATTTAATTTCGACTCCGTTTTTAGATAATTCTGTCTACACTTGTAAACGGAAATATACTATTTTTATTTTAATTTTTAAAATAGATTTTTGTACCGATTATATTTATATAAGGAATGTGTTCATTCTTATTGTGAAGTTGTAATTATTCAGAACAGGCGGTCTGTGATGTACACGAGTAGAGAAGAAACAAATGTTAAAATATATATATATATATATATATATATATATATATATATATATATATATATTCACTGATTATTGAAATTGTACTATATTATTAATATTAATAAAAAAAACAAAAAAAAGTAAAAATAAAAAAAATGTTTTAAATACTAATTTTAATGTTTATTTTTAATTTTAATTTTTCGACAAAATTGATTTTAAATGTATATATTTATAATTAATACATTAAATTTAGTATTTAAGATTATATTTATATTTTATTGTGTTTTAATGAAGATAATAATTGATAAAACCGGTTAGCAATAATCATCAAGACGCTCATAACTCGCGATATATATATAAACGGTTATATATATATCGCGATCATAACATTGTAACGTTACGTTGTGATCATTCATTTTAAGAGCATTTTAAAATTGTATTTATAACAATTTAATTAAAGTCTTTACGGCCCAATACACAATAACCTAACCGTAGAATAAAAGAGATTAAAGATCCTAGAACTTCGGGAACGGTATACCGCTCCAGATATCCTGAGCAAGGAGACTACAGGGGCCGGACATGCAGCGAGAATATGAGTACCATAGACCTTTACGCAAGTCGAATTTGTAAATTGTTTAAGTGTAACTACGTAAATAAAAATTCCATATTTATTATTACATATTTTATAAAATAACAAAACAAGAAAGCGTATAAATACTGATAGACTTAAAATGTATATCACATCGATACTCCCGAACGATCTTCGTGGCGCTTCATTAGAGTAGCCGAATAACCTCGATATATATATACAATCCTCTTAATTGGACCACCAGTTTATCGGGAAAGCCGGTTATTTGGGCTAGACTCCAAGGAACAGAAAACAAATAAAGTAACTAATAGTAGTTTACTTCGGTTATCTGGGACACCATTCCGATTAATTGGGACAGTGAATTAAAAATTTAAATAAATATGTATGTATGTACCTGAATAACGTTTGAACAATCGTTGATAAAAAAAAAAATCAAGATATCCATATAAAAATTTCTTGTTCCTTACAGGGCTTGTCATGGTCTTAGATTTTAAAATTTAATTATTATAATGTTTTGTTAAATTATTTTTTTAGTATTATTGATTATAATAATTGAATAAAGTTCAATAATATGTATATAGTATTTTTTAATTTTATCTTAAACCTCGCTTATTAGAGCCAGCCGCTTATTTGAGACAACATGTTTGGGCCCAATATGTCCCAATTAAGCGGATTCAACTGTATACTTTTTTTTGAAAAATGTGAAATGAAAATAATGGATTTTTTGAGATTTAATCAATAAATTTTGTTTTGAACAAAATTTTTGTAAAATAGTTGATAATTGAACTTCTCTGACGAACAGTTCAATCTCCAGAATAATTAAAAATGGTCATTTTATACTTAGGCGTAATGAAAAAAAAATTGGTTCGGTTTGAATAAGGGTGTACTTCAGGATTTATACGTAGGAGAGCTTTTTATTTCGTATTAAGATTTAAAAAAAATCCATATTACGTAGTTTTCAATTCAATTGGCTGCTATTTACTTAGCCTGTACCACCGTACAGAAGCGTATTTGCCATATGGCGGAGAATTTAAAATGCGGAGTACCATTTTATCAATATACATTTTATAATGAGTGACGAAAATAGTTTTCAAATATATAAGTCAAATATAAAGTTTAAAAATATATGTGGGAGTAAACTAACGAAAGATCTTGTTTTTTTTTTATATTTTAGGAACAGCTAAATATTTAGAAATTAAATAAATTTGTCTGTAAAACATGTTTAAAAGATAAATAATACATTTTTTAAACATTTCAGTAAACGTAGTGATGACGAATTTCTGACGTAATTTTTGCTCAGTACATATCTGTCATTTCATTACGTAAATGTCGCGTGTTAATGGTACAAATCCACGAATAAAACTTTGTCCCAGAACAAATGCAGAATAGGGATAAAGAACAGTGCAAATTTAGTTCTGAGTCATAAAATAAATACATTTTTAAGAACACACTTTTGTTGTGAAGTTACATTTTTAGGTATTTTAATACAAATTAAATGAATCAACTAGAAATATATATAGTCAAAATATATTTATCGAAAAAATATTAACCAATTGGATAGATTACAGAATATAAGTTGTTAAAAATTTATTCGATTGCTATATCGAAAACGGTAATCACGCTTCTCCGGATAGGAAGAGGTGCAGATATAAAAATAATACAAAAGTAGTAATAATACATAAATAAAAGAATAAATATATATTGTCTATTGCATTTTGTGCGGGCAGTAGGCTGACTGACTGATATAACCATTCAACTTTAACACCGCGAGTCTCGAGACAACCCTTTACCGTTAAACCTTAATGTTAACCCTAAAATGATAAACTGGAAGTAAATAGTTATTTAATTGTTAAAAAAATATATTTTTAAAAATACAAATTATATGTATTAGTTAGAAAGATATACATATAAAATCAATTTTATCGAAAAACATTGTTAAATACTAAATTAATGTATTAATTATAAATATATACATATAAAATCAATTTTGTCAATTTTCAATTATTGTTTAGCTTTTATTGTAATTCACGTTTTTACAGATAAACTGTATGTTTTCTGAATAAAATAAAAATAAAATACAAACTTGTCGATTATTGAGATTTCTAACAGAACCATCTGGTTTACCTGGTCGTGCCAAGTCTATTTCTGATGTCATCAACACTTACGTCATATATATTTCTTACCATTCTCTCCCTATTCCGATCCGCATGATAAAACCCCATAAGCGATCCGACCGATTAAAGAGATCGAAAAAATAATGATACCTTATATTAATTGAAAAATTTATATTGTTTATAAAAAACATTGTTGTTGTTACCGGTAAAATATCACAGATCTATGTTCTGAATAATTACAATTTCAAAATAAGTTCTGCGTTCTCCTTAATACAAATATTAATATTGATATATTATATACAAATTATAAAGTTTTTACAAAAAATGTCTCCAGTGGTGTAATACACGTATGTTTTTGAAATTTGACGTTTCACGTAAGACGAGCGTCAAGTGAGACGCTCGTCGCCGAATCTCTGAGACATGGTGTGTACACGGGAACTACAAAGCCGAGAGTAGACTCTAAAAAGAATGTCATGGGTGTAAAATTCGTATCTCAGAGTTTGTTTCGAGTCGAATGGTTCTTGAAAAAATAAATTCTATATAAATTATATAAAAATTCTCATTGATGGATACTGCCATCAAAGCTTATTATTTTATATTCAATTTCACCTTCATCATATCTATTTTATTATATCTACATACATCTTGAACAGAAGTTAATTAATCAATTGAAAAAATAGTTGTCCTACAAGTCACACGTTGATTGATTAGAGTTGACGTGTTAACACCCTATCAGGCGGTTAAAATGAAAACCTTTTCGAACGAAAATATCACCGACATAAATGGCGGAAGGGTGAAATGTTCAATAATGGTTATTATGGCTATAAATAATTAAACATTTCACAAGTATAAAAGTATTAGTTATCGTTGTAGCATTCCGATAGGCGTCATGCCAAGGAAACAGTGTTTCAGGTTGTATAAAGACGGGCTGCACCCATCGGCGTAAACAGGATTGTCTATTTTCCATTATGTAATAATACAATTGCCAACTCCATTTGAAATCAATAAAGGCAAGATAAATAGCCTGTCCTGTTATAATGACTTCGCGTGACTGTTGAAATATTTCAATATCAGAAGGAATGGACTTTGAACGGAAAAACAGACTTTTTAATTGAGAGAAGACATTTCTCGAATTCGAAGCATCCAATTTCCCGGTAACCCAGTTTTTCTTCGATGCGAATAACACTTTCTGGGGACGTTAATTAATTTTAAGTTTATCTGCTAGCTGTCCGCTTTGACGTCCCGTCCGGCTGAGGCGAATCCGTTTATTAAACTTAGTGAAACTCATAAACCAATTGGCTTGTGTATTTTTTTAAACAATAATAAAACTTAATTATACCCGCCATACGTATATTTCTCTGCCATAGGTCCAGGTAGTTTTAAACATGTTTTCAAAGTACTGAAATAAATATATTTAAAAATTTACCAGAAATTGAATAATGAAATCTACATAGGGATGTTACCCCAATGTCTTCTAAATTGTGTATTATAAATATAAGTTTTTATATAGAATTAATAAAAACTAATTAACTTATTACGCTGTTTTCCCGCGTAGACATAGAGGATAGAGCGCCATATTCTTTTGTCTTTGCACACAATTCTCGCTTCATTCACATTTAACACCAATGCCAAACAAAACTCATTTTTTTACCGAGCATCCCTGTATTTCAATTAACACATTCACAATGTTCAATTCTTTAGTTACCACAATTAAATCTAAATTCAATACTTAAACTTTAAAGGCCTTTATTTTTATTTTTATCACTCAGATTTTATTCCCTATCCCATTTTCCTTTCCCCTCGAATATTTTTTCTTTTTTATAACTGTTTTCTCTGTGTTAAAATTTCTAATTTCAAATTTTTTTCTCACATTTTTCTGCTTAAATTTTAAATTGTACTCACTGTATAAAATATTTTGCATCGTCTTAGAAAACATATAACTAGTTCAATTATTATTTAGCTTTTATTGTAATTCACGTTTTTACAGATAAACTGTATGTTTTCTGAATAAAATAAAAATTAAATACAAACTTGTCGATTATTGAGATTTCTAACAGAACCATCTGGTTTACCTGGTCGTGCCAAGTCTATTTCTGATGTCATCAACACTTACGTCATATATATTTCTCACCATTCTCTCCCTATTCATCCGATCCGCATGGTAAAACCCCATAAGCGATCCGACCGATTAAAGAGATCGAAAAAATAATGATACCTTATATTAATTGAAAAATTTATATTGTTTAATATAGGGAATATACACCACAGCATGGTATTTATAGAAAGGCTCCGATTTCCTTAGAGAACAGAATCATCGAGTAAAGCGAAGTAAAACCAGAAGCAACAAAGGAAACGAAAATGAAGAACAAAACACTATTAAAGGCAACACATTCTTATTGTGAAGTTGTAATTATTCAGAACAGACGGTCTGTGATATTTTAAATACTAATTAAATGTATTCATTAGAAAGATATACATATAACATTAATTTTATCGATAAATATATTGTTGTTATTACCGGAATTCGTACCTCTTTCAATCCGGGTAGGTGCATTATCCAACTATGCTACATCTACAGTACTTTTGACTACAATAAGAATGTGTTCTCCTTAATAATATATATGTCGTATCAATGTGTCCAAAATTTAATAAAAATGAATTGTTAATTCTGGCGTCTGCTATCGGTTTACTCAAAGGTATTTGAGATTCCGTAAAAATAAAGTAGATGGCATCCAAATAACGGAAAGATAGATGTATTAATTTGAAAAGTGTAACGTATAGGTTCGAAAATTTGTCGTCAGAAGTACTGTCGCTGTAGCATAGTTGAATAATGCACCTTCCACGGTTTAGAAAGTGATCCAGGTTTGAATCACGGTAGGGTAACAACGATATTTTTTGATAAAATTGATTTTATATGCATATCTTTCTAATTAATACATTTAATTAGTAAAAAAATACTGTTTCAAAATCATTGTTTTAGCTCCAAAAATACCGGTAGATCCGACTCTCGGTTGCCGTAGGATATTAATGACTTTGTGTGCGATCAGCATCAGGTCAACTCGAAAGCTCTAGGATTCAGGTAATTTAACCTAAATTTTCTCATCTGTGAGATCACAGATCACGTTGTGTTGAGATATTATCATTTTGGGAGCCTCTTCTCTCGAAAGTCCTCCAAAGTGGCCGTGAAATAGCCTATTATATGAATAAATAGACATATCTATATCTGTTATATAATATACACGTGTATCACGCGTAGATAAATTTGAAAGGAAATTGATAATTTACATCTGAGAATAAATGAAAAGATGAAATGTCAATTTCCTTTGAAGTATAAAAATTAGGTAGATGTGTGAAGTTTTTCTTTTGGAGGAACATTTTTGAATTATTGAAGTTGTAAATATGTATGTAATTATTTACATAATAATATATTTTGTTCATCTTTCGTGGAAATACTAAGATGAGTTTTAAACACTAGTTTGTAAATGTTTAAATATAATACGAGTCCCCAATTGCTATGGCTTTGAAGTATGTTGGTAAACTCAACCGTTTGACGCCTCCAGAGTTTTCGTATGTGCCTCTGAGATGCCTTCTGAACGAGCGTAGATTGGATAGAAATCCAAGGAATTTAACCCTTATTTGTGCATAAAATTCAGATGCTGCTCTGTAGTACTCTGAGGAAGGTTAAACTAGACTACTCTATCGTTCGGTTCACCATATTCTTTTATATTTTTAACGTTTGTGGCCTTCTGTTCCCGTCTTCACTTATTCTCTGGACTGAACAGGGGATGGCATAAATTATTCGGAAAGGCTTGCTGGATTTCAGGGAGAGGAGGAGACGATGGTAACATGGTTGTTCTGGAGGATCTTCTCATACTCATTACTTACTACATTTTCCCCACAATGTACACTAGCCACTAGTAGACTTAAATGTCTCGTAAATTGGACACATTTACTGATAAATCCCAAACTGGAGTATATTGATTGAATATGCTTACTCTACTTTAAACCATCTTACAGAAAATTGTGAATAAAAATAAGAGTTCTATTTATAGACACTTCTAAGAATTTAGGATGTTGTCATATTTGATAATTTCTTGGAATTAGGTATATAATTAAATATAAAAGTATGAGTCGAGTAGAAATTTTCACTTCAACCAATTAGAAGCCTCAATAGTGTTGTCATAACTGTATTTTGTTCAACCGATTACCTACACACAGAAATTGACAAATGTATGTGACAAGTGCAACAAGTGTCAGGTGTCAGAACACAATCGATTGAGTGAATAATTTATGAATGAAATATAATGAGTAATTAGCTTAATTAAACGATGCATTATCCCGCGTGTGCTGTCGGCGCCGGTGTTGCCCTGAGGTCGCATCTGGAACCCTACTGTCTGTACAAAACCCTGTACATAGACAAAAAAGGCTGCAATGTATATATATATATATATATATATATATATATATATATATATATATATATATATATATATAGTTATTTAATTTTTGGAAATATTTTATTTCGAAAGGTTTTAGCGCAACTGGCTAAGATATGAGGCGACCGATATTTCAATGTAGCATGGTGTCAAGACACATTTTTGTTTTCAACTTTTTTAAAAATGCGTCTTTATCATCCAGTTTCAACGAAAAAAGGGAAAGTGTTTTGTTGCCAGTAAAAGTAAAAGTAAAAATGTTGTTTTGAACAGAGTAACAATAACAGACTTTATTAAAGGCACGTTATTAATCGTCCAACAGTTTCAAAGTTTATAATATATTAATCACAATTTATAATATTGAGTAGAAGGCAAGACGAAGGAAGTTCCAAATAAAAATCTCGAGAAACTGGATTTTTAGTCCAAATTTGTGATTCCCCTAGTAGGAAGCCGCGGGGAGCAATCGCACAAGAATGGGAGCAATAAACCAGAAGATAGTATCAAAAATGATTTGCTACAAATCCAATTTTGAAGCGGTCAGTCGCCAACCGAATCCTATATTACAGTATCGAGGAAATTGAGTACTATTCGGGATTCAGTGGATTGGTACAAAACTAGTTACGTGTTCACGTGGTCATGCTCAGTAAACGATATAAATAGGATTTTGTAAAGTAATACATTAATGTATTTCGTTCACGTTCAAATTAAATTGAAAACAGTGGCGTAACTAAAAAAACTTAGATCGTAATACATAAAGTGTTCATATTAAAATGGCCCCCTGAATATGCATATTGTATATAAGAATAGTATTTATAATAGTAGTAAATGTACGCGGCATTACAAAGTAACAACAAAATTAGTATAGTTGATTGATTTGGCAAAAAAATATTTTTTATATTTTTTATCATACACAGACAATTTTTGAGTTAATATCTCTAATAGTTTCGGAAAGAGCAGACCTTCCCATCTACAGGTGTAAATTAAACTAAATTAAATTCAGTTATCCGTGGGGGGCTGCAAGGGCGGGAGTGGCTTTATTGTTTTTTGGAAAACATCGATAATAGCGGTGAAGAATTCAAATGTTTTGGATTTCATCCTTGCCAACTTGCGCGCGTCATACAATCGGTACATCATGATACATTACAGTTACAATCGTTGCAAATTACTTAATATATTCCGCGTTTTCCTAAAATACCTATTTTTGTTTTAGAATTTAGAAGAATTTTTCCAATATTGTTATTTGTGTAACCATAATAGTAAAAAGTTAATATAAAAATATTATATATTTTTTTAATTAAAAATAAATAAATTAAGTGCTTGTTTTAATAATATTCACACTTTTATTAAATTCGTTTTATCGATTATTCGTTAAAAAAAATCTTACTTTATTTTACGGCAATTTTCGCTTTGCTCTCTAACTCAACCTAACCTTACCCGACTTATTAGAAGAAGGCTGTTACATTCTATACATACATTCATAGATTATGTGTTCTTATATTTCCGCCATATATGTGAGTAATGTTTTAAAATTTTTATAATTAATTTCCTTTCCTCCTGTTTTAAAAAAATATTATCTCTGGGAAAAATATCATCAACATATTTTCATAAATAAATACCATTGCCATATAATATATCACGATCTATCCCGTGGAATCCATGTATCCATAAATTTAATTATCTTGAGATAGCCTTTAATTTAATTTAAAAGGGTCATATTCTGTAGTCTATTTTTATTTCACAGCCCGGTGATCTTAAATGCTAAAGTTAGTCTGTATGTATATAGTACACGTAGAAGTTTTTTTTTACGTATAATTATGCATATTTTTTGTAATTGTAATCTGAAGAATTCTTGCGTTAGTGATTTGTCTTCCACAGGCGATTCGCTAATTTCGATATGGTACGTGGAAGTAGAAACATGTTAATCCGCGTAGATATATTAGCGATAAAAACAAATATTTATGTCTAGTTATATTTATTATTTAATTAATTTTTTAAATACATTATTAGAAACAAAAAAATAGAATTAAAGGCGTATTCATGTACAAATAAAATATATTTATTTACTTGAAACTTCTCGTTTATGCAACGATCAAGAAATGAGCAGAGCCATCTATCAGCAATACAATGAAGATCGAAGTGCGTACGTTTTTCGTAAAACTTTTTATGAAACTTCATAAAAAACGTTCGTTTGAGGTGAAAGCCTTCGGCCTCATAGCACAACGGAAAAGCGCACCGATAAAACCATTAGGGGACTGATGAACAAAACACCCTCAATAACAGAATTTAAAAGGGCCGAAGATGCATTCAGATGGGAAGATGATCGTGGGGTGGTGGGTTAAAATTCTTGTGACGCGGGTGTATGGTAGAAACTCTTTGTGACTGCTAATTACTGCGGACGACAAAACAAACAAAAAATGCATTTCTTGGCTCAGATATATCATTATACCATTCTTGCATAGAATATATTTATCTGGATTAAAAAAATAATTCATAGGAGCTTGTTACAATGTTCACCAAGTGGTATATATTTTTTAAATAAAATAAAATGTTAGTATTCAAATTCAATATTAAAAAATTGTTATGGTGCTTTTGTACCCTAGAGGATAGGAAGCCATAGGAGCCGCCACCGATCTAGCTCAGTCTGTGTGTGTGTGTGTGGTCTGGAGTCGCCTGCTACCTCGAATGGGATGATAATGGATTCAAAGGTAACTCTGCTGCGACTCATTATACAATTAATCCCGACATTGAATGCAGGTAAAATATTTTTTAAATCTTCTTTCTGTTGACCTCTAACTTTCCTTTGAGGGAGGTCACTTGAGTTTATCTATTTGCCGATGTAGCTGAGGACCCGGGCCGCCCATTCTGTCTCAGTCATGTCCATAACGCCAATTCATCGGCCATCGCTCGCATGCCGCCTCCTTCCGCGTTGAAGTGGGATTTCTCCTCATCCTGCGGGTGGACTAGGCCCATATATCTTTGAGTCCACCGCGGTAATCTCACTCTTAATCTACGCAATCTCTCACCACTATATTACTCCGGAGTGTGGCTTTACCGATCCGCTGCCCTAGCGGCAAAAGTAACGTCTCGTTTCGCTACCCGCCAGAGTAGGATTCTCATCCCTGATTCATCTATTTAGACAACTGATCATCATAAGTCGACAAAGTAAGCTACCCAGACCCCAGCGCGCGAATTCAAATATCACAAAATATTCAAATTATCAAAAGTAACACAGTGTACTACGGGAGTAGCTAAGAAGGCAGAGATTTTAAAGGTGCCTGGTATTGAACTTACGCACTACTTCTAACACAATTATCGTGACAAATATAATATGTTAATAGTTTATTTATACAGTGAAATAAAAATAAGCGGGTCATTAGAAAAATTATGAGGAAATTAGTTCACGCCACTCGCAGCGTTAAATGAATACAAAACAAAAACTAAACATTCTTTTGACCAAGTCTCTCCTAATTAAACGACTGCATCCAGTCTAGTGGCTGGGGTGGCAACCCGTTCCAGTGCCTTCAAACCCGGGGTGGGTTGCGATTACCACTGGCACCTTAAACTGCGCCGTGTCTTTTACGAACGACGGGTTGGAAAAGGGGAATTTAAAAGGGTACTACACATGCGAACAATTGAAATTCGTCGATGATCGAGAACAACCTGTTTTCTCTCACTCCAGTCTTAAAGTAGTTTCAAAATTCCACCGAGTCTAAGAATAAATCGGTTTGATATCATTATATGCAGCCCAACATATTATACATTGATAACAATTAATATTTGAAATGGTTGCTAATATCTTGTTTCATTAAATATTTGTCGGTTTCCAAATCGTGTTGCATTATAATGATTTAATTGCGGTAAACATTGACCTCGGTCAAGCCCGTCCGCCACCTATGTCGTGTATATTATGAAAATATTTGTATTCTATGTTATGTGAAAGAAATATAATTGTTTAAGCTACAACGTAGCCATTATTAAAATTTTAAAAATACGTCGTCAACGTCGAATGTCTTCTATTATTTGTTTCGTTTACCTAGGTACGCGATAGCTATGATGATAACATTTTGAAAAATATAGAAAGTGATTGAAATCTATGTTTTAAATAATTGTAATTAGAATTTATAATATTTTAAATATAAATATGAATTAAATGTATTAATTAGAAAGATACACATACAAAATCAATTTTATCGAAAAATATTGTTATTGCGCCATCGGGATTCGAACCTGCATCTCTTTACAACTACGCTACAGCGATAAATTTTCAAATCTATGTTGCCTTTTTGATATTAATTATTATTGAAAAAGCCATCTACCTTGTTTTTACAGAATCTCAAATACCTTTGAGTAATCTGATAGCAGACGCCAGAATTATCAATTCATTTTTATTAAATTTTGGATACATTGATAGAACTTTATTATTAGGAGAACACATTCATATTGTGAAGTTGCAATTATTTAGAATATAAGTCTGCGATATTTTAAATCCCAGTGGCGCAACAACAATATTTTTCGAAAAAATAGATTTTATATGTACATCGTTCTAATTAATGTATTTAATTCATATTTAAAATATCACAGAAGTATATTCTGAATAATTACAACTTCACAATAAGAATGTGTTTTCCTAATAAATATTATATGATAGACGAATGCAGGATACGCGGATATACGCAGCTATGTAATAATCACAACTAAGTACTTTTGAAAGTTGTAAAACCGTAAAAATAGCAATATATGCCGTGTATTGTATGCTTTACGTAAAGATCGAATAAAAAATTTGTTATGAAGCAAATCTTAATAGCTCTGCGTGACTTACAACGAATCACATTATTCACGTACGCTCACTGTATTCAGTTGTCTTCTAAAGGTCCGTGTATCTCGAGTTCCTGTGAAGAGCAGTACAGAGTTCATGGCGAAGCAATTTATAAAACATCATATATATTTCGCGCACTGATTAGAATAACGTGTCTAGTAAACACTTACATTCACAAACTCAGAGATCAGTCACATTCAAAAATCATCGTAGATGTAGGCCATAATATTTGTACTTTTAAAATTAGCAATATTAACTTGGTGGTTAAAATTCATATTTTTTATTTATTATCTTAATTTTATTAACCAAAATTGAGTTTAAAAAACATAAATCTACATAATTTTATATAAATCACAGAAAAAACATAATGATAATAATGATAATTGGCGTAGGATTTTATACATAAATAATAACTTTTCGAAACAAATATCTAAACACCTACCACGAGACATTAGACCAGCATTTTACACAAATAATAGTATAGGAAATTTACTCATAAATTCTAAAGACAAAGATTTAATTAGACTAAATTTAACAATTCTGGCGTCTATAAACTTAGTTGCAAGGATTGTGCTTCATTTTATACTAGTAAAACGGGTAGAAATTTTAATATAAGAGTAAAGGAGCATTTGAGATGTTTGAACAATAGTGGGTTTTCAGAATTTGCTAATCATTTGATAGAAAATAGTCATGGTTTTGATAAAAAATTGGGATTGTCAATTTTGCATATAAACGGTGTAGGTCACAAATTAAATAATTTGGAATCGTTGGAGATAAATAAAACATGTAAAAGTAATCAGGAAATTCTAAACAGCCAACTAAATTTAACTACGAGTCCTATTCTAAAATTTTTTCCTAAAAATTATTCGACTAAATTTGTATTGAGCAGCAATTTGAGTTAGGTACTAAATTTATTTTTTAAATAATTGTTGTTTTTTTAAAAAATTTAAAAATAGATTCTGGTGAAGAAACAATGCTGTATTTTTAGTTAGTTATGACATCCTGAAGAAGGAAAAGGTGTTTTCCGAAACCGGTAGATGTTTTTTAAACTCAGTTGTGGTTAATAAAACTAAGATAATAAATAAAAAAACATAATATTTGTATTAATCTCAGTTTTACTCGTAAATTATTTTGTCTGCCCGAAAGCGTAATTTTCTGTATATTTTATATTATATCTCTTAATTCACATTCAGAGTTAATATGGCGAAATGTTAAACCAAAATATTTTTTCTATATATCTTTTTAATTAATTAATTTAACTTTTTTTAAAAAAATATCACAGAACTATGAATTATTATAATATTAATATTTTTATTTAATATGTAGAACAATAATCATTATAATATATACGTAAAATAGTTACAAAATTTATTTTTCCAGTATATTTGCACTTGTTACGTATTGACTTGAGTATGTTTGTCGCATTTATTAAAAATCTGTCAATGTTCAATTGTCTATTGTCTGTTGTGGTGAGTCGTATAATTTTAATGGAAACAAAATGTGTACGAGCAAGTAGCGTAATCGTATTATCGGAAACAATGCGTCTGGATGCTGAAAAAAAGGTATTGGCAGGTTCTGACAAATCCATTCATGATTAACAAAATCACGAAACATCAACACCGTTATTTTGACGCTTTGGACAAGCACAATTTTTCAGATGAAATTCTATACTTTATGGTAGCCTACAAGTATTGTTATTTATTCATTCCCGCAAATATGCAATTATATCATACAGTGATTTGTATTTTTTAAATTACTAATATAATGTTTTTTTTAAAGATATTCTAAAAAATATACACCCTAAAAATACTTATTTAAAATTAATATATTTCATCTATTTAAGATTATTAATGCACTTTAATTTAAATATAAAATTCTTACTAATAGATAAATAATATTATTATAAAACTTGACTATTGAGGATATCCAAAAAAAAATGTTTTTAAAAAATAACAGTTCTTTAATTATATATATATATATTTTAAACTTTTTTTTGTTACACTAAGAAAACTTACCGATGTATTATGTCTTTATAAAATTATTAATATATTTATTTATTTCCCTGCACGCTCGTAGAAGATTATTACACCAATGCACATATTTAGTTATTTTAAGAAACCTGAGAATTATGGAAAATTTTAAATAATGATTTTTAGTACGATTACTGAACTGTGAACATGGCTCACGAACAAAAAATTAGCATCATTGAACTCAAAGTGTATGAATAGAATTCAGAATGAATACGCCAGAGGAAATTTTAAGGTTAAACCTATCACTGAAAATATGGAGGATGCCAGGCTGAGGTGGTATGGTTACGTAATAAGGAGACCAGATGCGTCGTATTGACATATCGTCAAAACTAGAAGAAGGAAGAATGAGGTCTTAAAGCAACCTGATAGTCATATGGAGACGAAGAACGCATGTTAAGTCAAGAGACCGTCAAACATAGAGCTTTCTGGTATATTTATACGGATACATTATACTATGTAAATCCTGACTTATTTAAAAAAATTCTTCTCTGTACGTTGTTTGAATGTACGGACTCCACGCGCCTTGATAAGGGCCCTGTTAGAAACTTCAATAATTGACGGATGTCCATGAGTAGATATATGAAAATGAACGAAGTAAGAGTAGTGCGATAGGACAAAAGAGTATAGCAAAATATCCGTTCTGCTTCCTTACAACAGCGTGACGAAATGTAAATATGGTCGACTGAGGCGAATTGGAACACTTTAAATTTGAGAGTGAAAAAATTATATTAGTTCATTTATAAGCTTAACTTTATTGATTCGTAATTAGCATACATTTAAACATAATACTAACCATTGAAAATTAAAACAAACTTAAATTGTATTTTTCTAGGAACAAAAAACATAAAAGTGAGAAATATCCAATTCGCTCCGATTTGTGGGGTGAAACGGATCACTCAACCTTTGATAACATTTTAATATTAACAAATCTTTGGAATCAAACTTACATTTTTTAAATACTAATAAATTGATATTATTTGGCATAATGTGACAGTTCGAGTCCTCTTTGTAGTCGTTATCATCGCAGGTGATAGAATAAGTTATTTTAGAGGGTCAATAACCTCAGTGAAAAAAATGACTGTGCACTAGTAGAATATTGTGCATTATGAGTTTTTGTTGAACACAGAGATTAAGGCACTTATAATCATCGTCATTTGTTTGTCATTTCCGATAAACTTGTAATACGATAGACATTTGGGTCGATATATTTCCGTTTTCTCGAAACTTTTTTGCAGCGTATTAATAAACTAATAATTTTGTTATTGAAAGAACGTATCATAAAAAAAATCATTTTGAGTCGTCAGTCTATCTACGCTCAACATTCGTGTTGGGATTTTCCCTCTATTTTTCCCATTTCCCCCATCCGACAGTGTTAATATAGGGGAGGGGGTGAGACTGGGCGACCTCCGCAGCACCGGGGATGGGGTTGCTGGGTCAGCAGCCCTATTCTTCCACTCACGGCAAACTTACGACTTCGATATGTGAACCTGAAGGAGCTTCCACCCGTCCGCCCTGCCGGCAGAACGTTTTATCTCGCACCATTAAGGCCTTTTAATGCCAGCGGATGCAATTTTATTTATATTTTAGTAAGAGTTTAAACAGTTTAATATCCGACGCTCAGAAATGAAAGCATTTCAGTTTGAGTAGAAATGCATACAAAATTACTACATCGTGTTTACATAAATGCAAGTACAAAATGCCTTTGGGACAGTTAAAATATCAGCCAGTTTAAAAAACATTTTTAGTGTAACCCATTTCTGTATTTATTACAACAAATATATCACAATATATTATATATTACAATATATATAGTAAAATGGTTTCATCTGAACTAGACTTAAAATGGTCTAGTTCAGGTTAGATAGTTTTTACAAGGCATTAATTTAGACTATATTTGAAAGAGGGTTTGAATTGTTGAATGTAAAAAGATAACCTGAGATATAAAATTTTGGATCTTTACAATATAAATTACGTAATCGGAATTCAAAATGATTATAGTGTTTGCTTTAATTGGAATCAAGATAAATTTAAATTAATTGAAAAGTTACTTTTCACCGATAATATATATATGAAGAGACAATAGAAAAAAAAAGTTTAAATAGTAGTTTTTTTTAATTTTAAGAACACATTATTATTGTGAACTTGTAGTTTCTTCAGAACATGGTTCTGTTACATTTTTAATACAAATTAAATATATCAATTAGAAAGATAAACAGATAAAATCAATTTATCGAAAAAATATCCACCCGGTCACGAACCAGGAACCACTTCCTATATGGGAAAGTGCGTTGATCTGTTATACCCCGGCACCATAGTTAGATAACAACAATTTTTCGTTGTCTTCTATTGCACTTTCAAATTGATACATCTGTCATTCCATTATTTGAAAGCAAGTATACTTACTTAATATGTACGGAATGTAAAATCAGATAGGAGACGCCAGAATTAATTAATTAAATGAATAAATTAACTACTTTTAATAAGATTAAATTTTGGAAATATTAATACAATTTATATATTCTTAAGGAGAATACATTAAATCCGGGTAGCAACAAAAATAATTTTTAATAGATTGATTTTATTTGTTTATCTGTAATACATTTAATTTGTATTATAAATAGTTGTTTTTTAGTAAAAAATACTTGTTTAATGTTTTATTATAAAAATGGGTCTATAAATGAGAATAAATAAAGAGTTCATATTAAAATTAATTGATAATGATAATATGTTTAGTGCCTTTTTCATAAAATTACAGTATACCTACCTATATGAGAACGCCGTAATATAATCTTTACATTAAATTGCCAGTAAAAAAACACTAATATGTATTTCATATATAAATTGTTCTACCAAATGTAGAAAATATTATTTATCTGTTTGTTGATGTTCATTCAATAGCCATTTTAGGATGGTGCATTTACTGAGAAAAAACCCAACAATTTGGGTTAAATAAATTAAATATTATAATTTTCTTATCAGCAAGTACTTGAATATCAGAAAACACAAACCATTCGGCCCTCTTGATAATAATACTTATCGCCGCTAGGGCGGCGAGACCCGGAATTATAATATGTCACCAGGTGTCACGTAAATCGCGAATTTTGTAAGTAATGATTATTTTGCTTTTGGTTAAGTAAGATTATTCTGTGATAGATCACTTTCCCTTTTGATAAGAAGCTAGATATTGAACAATGAAAAATAGATTACGGAAAAAAATAGGCCGAGGCTGCGCAACGGTTAACATTGTACCTATTATTATTAATAATATGTACGCCCGTATATTGAATTACTAATTAAGAGTATCGCAGTGCCTACATTTTTTTTCATGATATTACAATAAATGTTGATTTTACCAGAGTTGGTTCTTGGAACTGAAATGAGAAAAGAGAAAAGTGTATGCCTAAAATTTAAATAGATTAATTAATTATTTAGGGTTTAAGTTCCTTTGGCGTATGAACATCGGACGGTTCATCTATAGAGATAAAGAATATTGAATTTTGAGAGAATAGTGAACAAGTATTATTATTTTTTTCATCTAAAATAGAGATGCGTACACGAAAAATGTCGTAACGTTACAAACCGATGTCACGTTTAAGTTTAGCATGAGCTGTATTGCTGTCAATGATGTATTGGATCCGCGGACACTTCAATTTGGTAAATCTATGAAACAAGCGAGAACTGTTCACTTGGGACAGATTTCTCTGCCTTTTTATATTGAGCTCTGAACGTGATCGGAAGCTGGTACGGCAATTAAATTGTGCTGTCGTTTCACGAATGCGACAGCATGTTGGCCTTTTAATACAGATGAACGAAGGATAAATATCGCTAAACATTTCAATCATTGGTGCACTGCTTGTCATATTGCTCACTGGTTTAATGGTACTGCAGACCTGTAGGCTTCTGAGGGCTACGTATACATCAGGGAAGAAAACCATGCCACATGAGGGTCCTTGCAGTCGCCTATTAACTGATTATTATTGTAATTAGTTTGATTGTATTTCTTTTATTATTTGCGAAGGACTGTGGGTCCTGTTTTTAAAGTTAAATTTAGTTTTATCTCTTGGTATCCAGATATCATGCAGGGCCAAGTATATAATTTTCATTTTTTATTTTAAATTAGATTCCATTTTATAACTGAAAACAACTTTCCATTTATCTCCCCCATGTATCAATAATAAATTTTCCCAGTTTAGAACGAAGGCAGAGTCTGGCAGATTGTGGTTGGTATGAGTTTCTGATGCGAGAAATCCACCGCTCTTATGTTTTCCCCTGACTAGCTGGTGGAGAGGATAGAACAATGGTCTCTACACTCACTACGTGTCACATCAACATTTTTACTATTTTTAAACTAAGCTAAACGCTTGTATTATGAAAATAGAACTAACTTGATTGCCCACTAGGCCCTGATCCCACTAGGCGAGAAGCGTAACCATTAGACCGCAAGCAATTAATAGCCAACTACCTCGGATTTATTTAATTGAGACATCAAATCAACATCCTGAGATATCAAATATCTGTCACCTAAGATACTAAACCAACATTCTGTGGTGTTACCTACCACCTATCACCTGAGATACTAAACCATCATCCTGAGATGGTAAATACCTGTAACCTGAGGTACCATACCAATATTCTGAGATATTACATACCTATCACATGAGATACCAAACCAACATCCGTATTCTGCAATATTTTAATAAGAATGTATTCTTAAACGATCATTTTTCACCCTGTCTCACAGACCATCAAATACTTAAATAGACGTAAGTTCCATGTCTGAAAAAGTACATTTTGGTGTCACCCACATGATTATTTTGGTGCCACTCACGCAATTAAAGAGCCTGATAACTTTTTTTTTAATATGACTCGATTGGAACGAAAATTTAAACGATGACAATGTAATACGCATCAATGTAAAAAATACGTCTTGTTTACTCAAAGATTTTTTGTTCGAAGAGTAAATACTTTTACTGTTGCATAAATGTGTCATAAACTATCGGATTTATGTTTCGTTGAATATATATATCGCACACCTAGATCAAAACTAAAACAACTCAAAAAGTCGTTTTTCAGTAGACAAAAAAATACTAATATTTCTCTCCATTTTTTGTTACTAAAGTTATGAACCTAAATAACATTTTAGGTCATAAATATATCCTAAAATGGTACTATTCGATAACTGGAGTTAAGTTAGTTGCGTATATGACAGAGTATTCGAATACAATAATAACTAAAAATTCTATATGTAGATATGTGTGTAGAATGCCCCTTGCCCCGCAAATAACGTTCCAAACTCCTTTCCTAACAGTCCGGGAGGAGACCAGAGAGGAGACTTGAGCCGCCGCAAATATCTTTTTCAACTATTGCGCTATTTCAGCGGTTGTTATGCCAGAAGGTTTATTATTACCTCTTTCATGCACCCTCCATGTTGTTGGGCAGTACCATTTGGTTACAATCGAGAGAAACGCGTTTTGACGCGCCCAGTGTGAAAAAAAAATTGTTTGTTGTTTGCCCGTCATTTGTTTAAATTATGAGGTATGAAGGTTTGAAGGAGATTTGAACAGTGGTTCAACTCTCCCTCTAGAATGTTTATTTATCTTTTTTATTTATTCATTTTTAGGTAAAAAAATGCCGTTAAAATATAAGTCAAAGAAAAGCGCTACTAAAGGAAATGTTTTCATCAAGCAACACATTTTGTATGCAAATAAGATGTCGATAAAGGAATGTCAGTGTGAAATATTACTATAGGACTTTAGCTGTCCACTATATCCCACTTTAGCCCTCAAAATTGTAAGGTCGGAGACGATCAAGTCTTTCCCCAAAGCTTTAGCTAACTTTAGCTTTAGGACGTGGCAAGCAGTCTGGAAAGACTGACATTTTGACAAAAATACCGGAAGAACTACAGGAAACTAAGAACAAGACAAGAAAAATAATAAAGAGGGTTAAGAAAACAAACGGAAACAAAAATGTAAAAATATGGAAACAGATTCTTCAATCTAGTGATAGTGTCAGTAAACGAGGAGAAGAGATTTAAATTCATCACGCCGAGAACTCTGTCAGTCTACGAAGAAAGAAAATAGATCGAGATGAATACTGATATTGTTTCCTGTGTAAAAAAGATGAAATGTAAGATATTAGTCTTTGCGCCTGTTGCAAAAGATACGTGGATGATACATGCGTCGTGTTAACTAAAAAGAACACTGAAAAATTCACAAGCTGTGATTATGAATAACAAAGTAGCATGAAAACAAAATGAGATTCTATTTTTGATCCCAAAGATAAATATCTACATTAGTGATATAAATGAAACAAAAAGTTTGATTAACTACAAGTTAGTTATAAAGTAAATCCGACTATTGCTTATGTTATAAGCGATTGAGAGTTTTCACGATCGATGTCAGAAGACTAAATGGAAGGCTGATAATAGTACAAACAAGTCATATAAAAAAAAACCATTGTCTTTAATAACCTCAAGTATACTAATTAAATGTATTAATTAGTATACTTGAGGTATATATATATATATATATTTTGACATCCATATTTTTGTACTAACAGAGGTGGATACATAATAAATATACATATAGAGCAGATTATATATATAATAATTTTATCGATTCGATTTGACTGGATTTCTTTCCAATCCGGAGAAAGTGTATTAACCAACTATGTTACAGCGACAGTAGTTTTTTTTTTAGTAGCGACAAATTTTCGAACCTATATGTTACACTTTTAAAATTAATACATCTATCGTTCCATTATTTGAAAGCCATCTACTTTGATCTATGTTCTGAATAATTACAACTTCACAACAAGAATGTGTTCTTCTTAATAATTCTAAGTATTTTTATTATGTACTGTAATTGTTTGTCATTTTAAAAGACTTATATTATAATTAGTTATAGTTCTAGGCTAACTGATTTTTGATACCAAATTTCTCTAAATTTTCTATTTGTTGATTAATTTAATGAGGGATGTCATCAATAAAGTGATTTTAAGTTGAAATAAATATTACAAAAGTTTCACATTAAACAATGGAATTAAAAAATAAATCAAACTATAGGCATTAGAAATTTTCTAAAGAATAGTCAATTTAGAGGAAAAAATGTTCAACTATGATCAGAGTTGAACTCAAAATTAAAATTTGGAACTTTTATTAATAAAACATTTTTTAAACATCACTTTTTATTCATTATTTTATTGAGTATGTTCAAATATCCCGTTTATTGGGGAGACTTGTGCCATTTTTCAATTATTTTTTACACAACATCTACAAATCTAGAAATACTTTTACGCAATACTTTTGTATACAAACCTAGAAACACTTTTACACAACACCTTTGTATACAAATCTAGAAAATCACAAAATTCATGTAATGTAGTTTAATAACTAAGCTTTCTATAGATGCTAATTTTATTTCCCGATATTAATTCCAAATATAGTTACAACCACTTTTGTGAAGATATTTTTATAAAAGTGGTTCAACTGTCCCGGACTCTCCCTACACTTCATATCATGTATACTCATTTACTAGTCTGTGCCCTATCCTCAATGCATTATATAAAACCACGTTCAACGATTGATCTCAACTTAAATAGATGTGGCAATCAACGTTCATATGAAGAGCGGATAATCGGTAGTAAATTCTCCACACTTTGACGTTGAACGTCAGTGCGAAATAAAATTTGTTACCTGCATTGCATCCCTTGTATTTGTCGTACTTGCTTTCACATACCGGGCACGAGAGCCAGAGGCGAGGGAGCTCTGACAAACGGACAGATTTTTCATTAAGTAGCTTATTGGAAAACAGGCCAAGTGGAATGACGGCCGCCGGTCGAGCTGTCCCTGCCAGGCCCATTCACCTACTCATTGTCCCGAAACAGAAGGAGACAGCTTACGTTTTCTGGAAATGTTTACGTGCTACATAGCGGATCACCAATGAAAGCAGAAACACCGCGTGTTTTATTCAAATCACGAAATAATGGTCGGTTATAATGTATGATTCAGTGACACGCCAGTTTCAATAATGACGTACTCCCCAAGTCAGAATTCTTCTTTCGTCGCTCGGTTATATGCGGAAGGATACCTATTCAAATATCCAACTCGCACACCGATGGCGCCAATCCGATCACTGACAGATGGCGGTCTCGACTGCTTTGAAACCGAACGGTATATACGTTTTTTTAATGAAATCACAGATAACTTTTGGTATTTGCCATTTTGTTTCGGAGAATAGTTTGATTTCGACTGAATGCACGCGCGGGTGAACAAGAAAATAATTAAATTTTCAAATAGAAATGGAAAAACTAATAATCTAGAAATGAGTGGCATCATTACACAACTTACAAATGGAGGTTAATTTCAATTTAATAAAATTGAAATTATATATGTAAGAAGTACTAACCCTCGTATTAAGTAATAAAGTTAGTAAAAATTATTTTATATATCAAAATAGATCGTAATAAAATAGTTTTGGTGAAAAGAGTGAAAACCATTACAAGAATATTTTTTAATGGTTTTCATAAAGTAATAATGTATGTTAGATACTGGTTTTTAGCTAATCTTTAGTTTTAGTTAATCTAATTATGAGGTATAATTCTTTCTACAAAAATCTTGTGAATTTCTCTGTTAATTATTATTATCAATGACTATTTCGATTATTGAATAATTTCATTGGTTAATAATATTGTTTAGACATCAAAAAATCTTATTATTCTATATTATTCTTTAGTTTCTCTTGTTAATAAAAGATTTTCAATTACGATTTGATATCACGATTTGCGATTGTAAATTGAATAATACAAACATAGATCGAATAATAGAATATACTTTTATTAGATTATTATCACTTATTAATATAATATAATATAATAATAAAAGGTAATTTACAATGGTGCATTTCACTTATTAATATAATATATATATATAGCGATGTAAATGTGATTTGTTTTTAGTATATTGTATATGTTGTAATAAAGTATTTTATTGTGTTAACTAATAATATTGTTTCATTGATACGATATAAAAGATTTTCTAACTGTCCAAAAGAGCAATATAACTTTAACAGGTGAACACAATTCTGAGGCACATTATTTTTGTACCCAGATAATTTAATTTCTATTATTACCGATATTATTTCTACTGTAACATTAACACATGTTATTAAAACTAACTGGTTACAGAACTTAATACCTTTCTTCGTTAGTATAAACTGATTAAGGGAAATATTTAGTTATGAAACCGGTCGGCTTTAATTAATGAAATTCTACCGTTTATTTAATCTTTTGCACTACTTATGTTATACATAATTATATGAATATTACTTAATCTTATTAATTCTGTTATATTTACTTGGGTAAAAAAGGTACGTAAGTTAAAACAAACAAGATGAATCCATTTGAAAGCATATAGAAAAAAAAATAAAATTAACAGGTTGGTCTTTCAAAATAATTCTTCGAATTTAGTTTAAATATCATAGAATAATGTTCTAAGATTGTAACCACAATAAAGTGCTTTTTAATTAAAATATGTGTACTCATATATAACTGTATTTGTTCATACATCCGAAAATAAATCATATATTAATTTTCTCAACAGCCATTTCGTTGGTATTCGCCTATTCTTTGACCATTAAATTGCAACAGAAGGAAGATAATAAATTTAGCCGAACGGGAAGCTTCTTATAATGTAACGCATAATAAATAAGTGCCTTTGGCTGCACTCGTAAAAGGGTACAATGGTTTTATTCTGTCGTAAAGCGATATAACTTGTGTAAGGTTTAGTGACGTCGGTATGGCTCGCAACGGATTAGTGACAGTTCTTAGTTATGAAAGTCATCATCGTAAGCTGTTCTCCCGGAGTAGTACTATGACCTCATACTGGACGGAATATTGTAATGAAATTGGATTTCGCCTAAACCGAACATAAAACCCAAAAAGTGTTTGTATTATTATTAATGAAATTTCATCTAATGTGTCGAGATGTATTTTGTTAATATTGTATATTATTTGAAAATAGTAGAAGTTGGGACCTTTTATTTAATTTATTTGTTTAATCCTTGTACAGTGTGTTTTTATAATTTGACAAGTGAAACAGTATTGCATTGCATATTAAAAATATATAATTTTATATATTGGTACACTTTGAATCAGTTCATAGGATGACGCTGCTCAACTAGGCGACGCCAGTATTAGAGCAGCCTGAATATATTTTAATACAAATTAAATGTATTAATTAGAAAGATATACATATAAAAATCAATTTTATCGAAAAATATTGTTGTTGCTACCGGGATTCGAACCTAGATCTGTTACAATTCGAGGGACATGCATTAACCGATTATGCTATACCAACACAGTTAATCCACACAATCTTTCTAATTTATACATTTAATTTGTATTTAAAATATCACAGACCTGTGTTCTGAATAATTACCACTTCACAATAAGAATGTGTTCTCCTTAATGATAATATTTGCTTTATTTTATTGTAATTCGTCATTACATTATTATAAAAATACGTTAGACATAAGAAAAAAAGCATATTGGTTTATAGTAAACCAGTAATTCTAGAGTGAGATACAATAATGGCCGTGACTGAAGTATTTATATAATATGTAGTATTTATATTTTGTTTATATAGGGTAATCAGTGGAAAAATTTTAAGTAAATAAAAGTAAGTAAAAAATACACAGTCCAAAGAATTGAACTGTGTACTTTTTATCCTATGTACTTGTTTACGCGCCTTGTCGCTTGCTATTTATAATAATGTACATGTGAGTATTGCCGCCCTTTTTTCGGAAAGCTAAGAAGACGGTAACCGACAGGCGTCATTTAATTATATCCCGTGCTTCGACCAGTCCAGCTGTCCAAATAAACCACCAATGATTCTTCGGTCGTTCGAAATCCAAAGAAGGTAACACATCTAAAAGAACAATAACTACGGACCAGAAAGACGGCGAAATTAAAATGTTTAGTACAGTTCATATATCATATGCGTGCTTATTTTTAATCGGAAATCTGGGAACCAGCTATCAAAGGGATTTACATAAACAGTACTTTTAAAGTTAGAAACCCATTCTAGAATAGGTTTTAAGCATTTGTATTAAAATATCATTGCACCCCTGAGTTACTATTGTCGATAGTTTCTAAATCAATGTAGAATTAAAAAAACAATGTTAAATAATCTATAAAAATTTAACCGTATGAGATTGTGACAAGGTGTTAATGATTGAATAATTAAAATTAATATTTCACAAGGAACAAACAGAGAAGTTGTCGAAGACACGAATGTTGCCAGAAAACACACAGGTTGTTGACTAGATTGGTGTTTTATAAAATACTGTATTTGTTAAATTTGCCGTTTAATTTCTGCAAAAGTAATTACACAAAATTAAAAATAATATAGGCCATATTTAATAATATCGTGTTCTTGTGTTCTTAAATCGATGGAATTTTAACGAAAACTTTTGATTCTTCGAGCTCCGAAATTTCCACGCTGGCTTCTCTATTTTGTTCGGCTAGGGCGGGAGCCCTATAGCTATGTGCTATATCACAAAAATATCATCTCTGTGGAATATTTATGTCATCTCTTTTCCAGCCAAGACTAGTTTATTTTTTTAAATAAGCAGCTTATGTTGCCTGGAAGCCAAAAACTGAAGAACTGCTTTAGAAAATCATAAAGTAGAAATCACAGGAATGTAAAAAATGCTTGCATTTTCTAACGTCTTGTGCACTTTTAAAATTTCGCATTTCCACAGGAAGCCAATAATTTTATTTGCAAAGAATTTGCGAAATATTTTCATTTGTTTCGTTATTGGGTTCACTTATTACATCTAATAATACTAAGTGCCAGCATAAATGTGTAAATATTCAACTGCTGCATAATTCGAAGAACATATTTTATCTTGCAAGGGAATTCAGTTTAAATCCGTATTTCACGCTGGAAAGGAAGGCTTATTGCACTGCGTCCCATAAAACTTGTGCATTGTGCCACCTTATCTCGCCACATGGCACATAAAGATGCCACAAATAGTATGCGCTCACCCGAGGCAACATTACTTCACAACAAAACATCAATTTTTCGACTTCCGAATAACATAACCAAAGCTTCAGACTTCGGCGAATAAAAGACAATAAAAGGATCAGGCGATGATTGTATAGGACATTGGATTATCACTGAAAAACTTAATAAAATATTTCCATTTCCAGTACTATTTGTAAATTTATTATCGTTATCTTTATAATATAATCAAAAGGATACCCGTATTCTGATATATCAATATTCACCTTGGCTATAGAGAGAATTGAAAGGAATTAAGATAACTGCGTTGCGTTAGCATAATTCATGATTATTCTAATTTGGGGGTGCATAATTTTATTGTTTCCAAAAAAAATTGTTATTAAAAATGTATTTTATGTGTATTTGATTATTTCTTAATAAATACTAATATTTCTTAATAATATGTGATAGATATAGATTTAAATACAGCATTATATATTTGTATTTTATCATTTTACTCATGTACAAGTTTAATAAATAAAGGTAATTAAAAAAATATATATAATTTAAATTATAAAACCGAATGCATGATTACAAAGTCAAGTAAAAGCCGTTGCCGATCTGGAGATTGGTAGGGTAGTAATGGATTATGTGGGTCTGCGTCCGCCGATAACGCCGCACTCTTCGGCGTTTTGCGCGCGCCGCTGTGTTGTATTCTGTCGTCCAGGCCTGACATCGCGGTGTTAATTGAGAGTTGTTTCGATAGATGTTACCCTGTGAATAGCTCACTGTAAGCATTTTTTAGTTCAGTTCAGGAAATAATATACCAACCTCAAGTCTTTCCATGCTTCTGTGTTGCTGTATCGTGGGTCTAAATTTGATAAAATTAAATTTATTTACAAAAATGAACATTAATCTTTTAATTTGAAATGAAAAACCTCAGATACTTGATTATTTAGACACACCTATATCAATAAAGCTGACCTCCATGATCTGAGTATCTTATAATCTGTCGATATTACTGTTTGCATTAACATTTAGAAATATTGTGTTATATGTTTCGTAAAACTTCAGTTATTAGAAAACAATATTGAGGTTTTAAAGATTGCCCAGCTGAATACCATTCATTTCTCTTCACCTTTAATAACTATATCGTTGTTGAATGTGATGACTTTACTACCTCAGATATCTAATCAGCAAAAGTAAATTATGAAGTAATTACGTTGTTCCTGATTGTTTATTATTTTACATGAATTGATATAATCGTTGATGCAGAGTATTTGATTTTAAGCAGAAAAAAATGTTATCTAGCACGTTGTAATACATTTCTTTCCCCTTTGTATAATTTAGTTGTAGACGTGTACTCTTATAAGTGAGTTGTATGAACGTATAAGTTATAAAATTCTTATACGAAGTATACGCCTGATATATTATGCCAGGGGTGGATTACGCTTGTGTGACACCCTCCTGGGCAGGCTGTGCGGACTGACACTCGGAGAGCCATATCACATGATACGGCGCTGTGAATGTAACCCTCTGCCCGCGAAATAATGTAAAGATTATATTTCTAGATAATAATATATATTCTTTCCACAAATGAAACCCTACAATTGACACATTGTGGAAGGGAAGGAATAATTCGGATAATTTATTAATTGAAAATTCTATATCTGCAAAAATGAAGATATTTCTTATTCGAGGGTGAATAATATAAATAATTAGACAAAATACTATGTTTAAACCACTATTTATTGATTATTCTACATGTTTAGAAACCTATGGTATCTTCTTCAGGAAACAATAAATTTGTTTTCATATTAGTTCATACTTATTCACCACTTATAGTTTTGTTTTTATCTACGCATTTATTTTTTAATTTCAGTATACATTGTTTTCTGAAGAAGATACCATAGGATGTAGAGTAATTAATAAATAGTGGTTTAAACAAAGATTTTTTTCTAATTATTTATATAAAATGAGGCTACAAAGTAATTTTGCAAATATTGAAGAAATAAAATAAAAAAAATAAACGTATTATATATAAAAGAAATATAATTTTTTTTTTTAAGTAAATTATTTAAACTGTATAAACGGTACTAGGCGTAGACTGATACACGCTGAAGCAACAGGCATTGTGGTAGACGATTTATTTTTGCCTGTTAAATCTTTGATATTCTGAGTTTATTGATAATACAAAAAATGTTTATTATAAAAAATGTAATAAATATATTTTACAATGTTTACTTAGTTAATCTGAGATACTATTTTACGTCAAATAGCAATTGAATTAAATTGTAACGATCCTATATGGGCGAAGAGTCGATAAAATAATGCGGGAGTACTGGGAAGAAGATTGGATATTAAAATCTGGTCTACAAATTATTATTTATTTCAGGCCAAGTTTGGCACTGTAAGAAAATCTTCCACATTAGTAAATATATAGAATACACCTTACTAGGTAGCATATTTGCTAAGAATAATTGATTTATTGATGTTAAAAATGTTTATTAGCATATTACTAGTTATTTCTATCAAATATATCTCTGTGAAGCGACCAAATATTTCTGGCCCGTCGTTTTAGAAACACGAAAAAGCATTTTTTTGTTTTTTTTTTTTTAAATAGAAATGCGTACATGGAATACATATCACATCAATATTCTTACTATTTTCAAACTAAGCTAAAAGCTTGTGCTATGAAAATAGGACTAACTTGCTGGAGTCCTGGAACGAGGCGTGAACCACCGACCACTGGATCACTAGGCCAGCGTCTTGACCACTACACCAACAAGCTACTCAAATTGGTTTGTTAAAATTGATGTAATGAACTTTGATGCAAATAATGTTTCCATTTTTATTGTGGAAATAAGCTGCATGTGTGTACAACCTTCAACCGAAGGACAGGTAACGGGATGTAGGACGAATGGAAGGAATTTGGTTTAAAAACAGGAAAATAACTGGTGACTTAAGCCCCAACCAGATACTAGTCTTCTTTAGCTGTAGTCAGGAACACGCACTTCGATGACATGCACGAAGGACTCTCGAACGCACACTTCGTTGATAGCGCGAAGTGAAGACGACACGCAACATCCACGACAGCGATGTGAACTGTTCAATCTGACACGTCAATTATTTAACAGTTCAACGCGTTAACCTGTATTAAATAACTTATTAACTGGTCCAAAGTCATAGTTAACACAACACACACAGAAAAAAACGGGAAGAAACAGGTAGGTAGGACGGGAACCAATACATCTACATGTGGTATGCGTACACGGCAACCGCGATCCATAGATTTGCCATAAAGATCGAACATTGCATGTGACAAAAAAGTGACCTAGTAAATACTTCACCCTCGTTATCATGACTATGTATTTTATATAACACTCATAAATATTTGCAGTTTTGAAATTCAAATATTATCAAAAAATAAAATATCTTCTTTCACGTTCCGGTATCTAGGTAGGTAAAGAACTTCTTTGTAAATTCAGTATCTGCCTAAAAATTTTAATTTAAAAAATACTTAGTAGGTACACAATTACAAAATGTACTACGCTAAGCAATTAACAAGTGAAATTATGAAATGTTACAACTATACACATAAAATATTGAATATAATGTATAATATTATTATCTTTTCGATATGTTTAGCCTAAATGCACATTTTGAATTTATATTCACTCTTTGAATATTAAATCTCAATTACTATTTATTTTAAATACAAATTAAATGTATTAATTAGAAAGATATACATATAAAATCAAAAAAATATTATTGTTGCTACCGGGATTCGAACCTGAATCTCTTTCTAATCCGGGAAAGGTGCATTAACCGGCTATGCTATAGAACACAGTACTTTTGACGACAAATTTTCGAACCTATACGTTACGCTTTATATGTTAGATAGCTTTCAGATAATGGAACGATAGATGTATTAATTTAATAAGTGTAACATTTAGATTCGAAAATTTGTCGTCAAAAGTACTGTGTGCTGTAGCATAATCAGTTAATGCACCTTCCCCGGATTGGAAAGTGATCTAGGTTCTAATCCCGGTAGCAACAACAATATTTTTCTATGAAATTGATTTCATGTGTATATTTTTCTAATTAATACATTTAATAAGTATTTAAAATATCACAGACCTATGTTCTGAATAATTACAACTTCACAATAATAATGTGCTCTCCTTAATAACCATTTATTTATTGAATAAAAGAAAGGTATCCTCATAGGTAGAAGTTTGAAGTTCTATTTTTACTGTTTGATTGCTCTTTTGTCAATCAATCAATACACTGAAAAATCTTCAGCCTCTTCGATATATTGTTAATGAGAATAGTCATAATTGTAAATACAGCATATAGATATTGCAATTGATGACATGAGTGATCTGTTGTCAAATGTGTGAGTATTCTGTTACTATTGAATGTTATTATTAGGTTATGTGTGTAAGAGCCTAGTACTCCTGAAAAATTACACCGAGCACTCACCTGTTCTTTTGAATAATATCGCGGAATATGTGTGTGTGTGTGTCTGTGGCCAGAGTAGGTTGAACAAGAAATACTACTTATAGTTGACATACTTTTAATGATGATCGTTGTACAGTTACAGTTAGAAGTATATGCAGCAAAAAATCTACAATGTGACCGAAAAAGACTGTGAGAAAAGTGGCACGCAAGGCTTCCCGGACGACTGCCGGTATATATTATTGTCGTTTGTATCCGGTCGGGGCCGACGTTTTTTTGCAGCTGATGAGAGCCTGTTACTGAGAGAGGTGTCGCAGCACCATTTATTTCATTTATTTTATTTATGAAAAATTTACTGTACGCAATCGTAAAATGAAATCTCAGGTATATGTACGACAAAAAAATTTGTTTAATTGTTAAGATTATGCATGAAAAATAAAACTGATTTACAAAGTTAATGAATGAACGTGAATTATTGGAATTTTGAAAGTTAAACTTTGAATTGACAAAAGAAAAGTGAAATTAGGCAGGACGAAAAAGATGTGTAAAATTGAATAAGGCAAATAGGGTTGTATCTCAGGACATAAGAGTGTAGATGCTCTGTCCTCTGCATACCCCTGGGGAGAAGTGGCATGATGGTATGTTAGATAGTTACTTTTAGCTATACAATGATTCTTTTTGTTATTTTTTTTGCTCTTTATATTTTGACTACGCTAATTTTTCGTTCGTTAGTTAAAATGTTGGAAATAATTAAGTTGATACTATCGCTCGGATGAACGGGTTAAATCAGTGGATTAGCAGACGTGCTCGATGTGAGCTCCACCGCCTTCCTTCTATGAATTTTTTTGTTTATTTGTATACGAATTATCAGCTCTGTCGAGAGCCTGTCTGTGTAAAGCGGTGATCGTGAGCAAAGCAACCAACATTTAAATCAACATTTTGTTCATTGTGAGGCTTCATTTTTTTAATATTTCTTTTATTTTTGCATGTTTTAAAACTACAATATTTAATAATTCAAACATGATATATTCCTTTATTAATGTGTTTGTTTTAAAATAATTAAAAAAAAACTCCTACTGTAATGCTATTTCATTTAAATTTATAGTGCATCGGGATAAATATAAAAAAATAGATAAACATTTTATTATTTATATTATGAGGGAAAATGTTTAGCATTATAATAAGCGATTTTTCTAAATATAAAAAAAAATATTGCCTATAAGTAATTTTAATAACAACGATTATTAATAACAAAGAAAAAGGAATGTTTTTAAATGATTAACTTCTCTTCTGTTTGTCTAAAATTAATTGTTTTATTTGGTTTTAACGTTACAACATTTTAATACTGTTTTTTTTCATTACTTTGTAGAAAAAGTAATGACAAAAGTGATTCCAGTGTAAAACAAAAGGGATTCAACCAATGCACACTTTCAGAAGTCATTAAACTCTGTGGAAATACGAGGCAGCGAATAACAATAGATAGAGAAAAATGGGAGACACTTGGGGAGGCCTTCATTCAGCAGTGGATAAAAAACGGCTGATAATGATAATGATAAAACGTCAATTTCTCTTTAAACTAGAGTTAATTGTCTTCTGTAGATCCACATCTACAGAAGACCGCCTTATTATTTGTTCGGTAAATGTTCATGCATCCATTTCATAAAATAATATCGAAAACACATAATAGCTCACCATTCGTATTCTTAATCTAAGGTTGATGAATGCAGAACATCTTTTTCATGCAGAAAAGATTGCACGATCTTCCTCAATAAAAATCCTCTTTCATTAATATTGCAATCCAGATATATAATTCTTTGTATCATTTCCAATTTCGTTCCAGCAATATAAAAACTTTCATTGTCAGTTATGTTCTGTTTACTAGTTTTATTTTAGTTGTATTAAGGTCTCAAGTTTTACAGTATATCCATTTTTCTTTGTAACTTACGCTCAGAGACCAGTGTAATTATTGTAATTATTGTAAGTAACACACAGTTTTTCAATACTACATTCGTATAAAAAAATATAAAACTGCTTAGAAGTTCTCCATTGTATTAAAATTAAAA
Organism: Eubasilissa regina; assembly: GCA_022840565.1. Taxonomy (NCBI): domain Eukaryota; kingdom Metazoa; phylum Arthropoda; class Insecta; order Trichoptera; family Phryganeidae; genus Eubasilissa; species Eubasilissa regina. The sequence goes on from JAINEB010000033.1 coordinate 20,598,094, forward strand.
AGAAAAATGTCACGGAATGAAGCGAAGAAAATCCTTGTTCCATCTAATGTGAACCTCTCGGTTGGAGTAAAATGGTTCGCCGTGTATAAAAGCATATTAAGTGTACACTGCAACTGAATTTCTTTTATACAAAATAGAAGCGGAGCTGCTCGAGTTGCGGTTTTCCGCTTTTGAAATACCAGACGGCAGCTTTGCGCTGATCAAGAAAAGTGTGCGAAAGAAAACGTTGAGGCGCGAAGATTTGGGAAGCCCTAGGCGGCAGCATTTGCTCGAATCCTGGCACCGCGAGTGACGCGGGGTTATGCACAGAGCGGCGAGGCTTTACGTCCTTATTCACTAAATTTATATAATTTAATTGAATATAGAGTAATTTTCTTCAGGCACATGTGTTTTTTATTCAGAAAGTAAATAATTGTTATTTTTTTTTTTATATTCCAAGATATTAGACGTAATATCAGTGGCGTAACTACAAAACTTGGGCACCAGTGCAGAATCGAAAAAAGGGCCCCTCAAATAAGTATCGTACATATATAAGATATACGAATATTAGTATACGTTGCGTGATTTATCCGTTATATAATAAGAACAAATTTAGTCTCTTGTTCCATATTTACACCATGGAGGACATTTATGTATGCACTTACAATATTTATTTATTTATACCCTACCCAGAATCGTTTAGAGAGTTGTTTACACTTGTTTCGATTCGTCAATATTATTATTTTTTTTACATTCAGTTATTAATATCTTAGTACTATCATAGATTGGCTCCGATATCATCATCATATATCTTTCTTATTAAGGAAAACACATTCTTATTGTGAAGTTTTAATTATTCAGAACATAGGTCTGTGATATTTTAAATACTAAATTATCATATTAATTATAAATATATACATATAAAATCAATTTTGTCGAAAAATATTGTTTTTGCGTCACCGGGATTCGAACCTGGATCTCTATTTCCAATCCGGGGAAGTGCACTACCTTTGTGCTATAACGCCAGTATTTTTCTTGACAAATTTTCGAACCTATATGTTACATTTTTCAAATTAATACATCTGTCGTTCCATTATTTGAAAGCCATCTACATTATTTTTACAGAATCTCAAATACCTTTGAGTAAACCGACTTGCAAAAACAGTATTTTTCGACAAAATTGATTTTATATGTATATATTTATAATTAATACATTAATTTAGTATTTAATATATCTTTCTTACCATTCTCTCCTCATTTATTCGTTCCATATGACCAAACTACCTATTCCTTTCTTAATCTTACTCACTTAAATTTTACATTCTTTCCTTATTTCTTCATTCTTTACTCTGTCATAATCCGCTGGATCCGCCGAATATATGCCTGCACGATCTCATTTCCAATGCATTCATTCTACTTTCTGTCAACTCCAGGCCTCACTTCCATACATCAGTGTCAGTACCAAGATTTCATTAAATACCGCAAGTCTTGCCTCGATTGACAAGTTTCCATTAGATATAATTCCATTCAAAGCGCTGTTCACTTTGTTCCCCACAGTCACCCTTTTTTCGACATATTTGATGTGACTCATTATCATATTAAATTCAGAGGGCAGCCAGAGAGAAGCTATAGAAATTATGCACTCCCAAAAGGGAAGGGTAGACGTCACATTTATGCGTTGCAGTCGCAGAACTCGGTCACAGTCCGGCAGAAATTCACCCTGTTCAGATCGCAAATGGTGCGAGGGAGAGCCAGTAGAATGCTCCGTTAGGTTTCTCCAGCCACTTCTAATCACGGCATCGTCCATCCCAGCAACCCCCAGCGGGAGATCCACACCCTAATAAAAACCCGGAAATGTCCAAGATTCGTTTCATTTCTTAATAGGTTATCGTTCCGGAGGATCCGATGACCTTGCAATGACGATGCACTTGATTTTAAGCGATTTTCACTTTATGATGATAGTCTGGTCCCTAACCCGACATATAATAGGGCACTGCTGCTGTATACCAGTATATCGATAATATTTTCAAGCGTTTTTGTAGTACATGTGAGAATTAATTTTATTAAATGGTATAATTTCATTTCTTGTTATTATTGATTATTATTAAAACTGAAAGATATCGATGATCGCAAAAATTGTGAACATTTTCGAACGCGGGCCCTAATGTACTGCATTTGCTGCATTGCGCCATTACGTCTTAATATTAATACTGCTTAATATTAATTATGTATCTTTTATCCATTATATAGAAAAGGTGGTAAAAAAAAGTGAAAATCAGATTATCTTTCGAAAAAAATTACAGCTACTACCGGAACTTTCATTGCCGTAAATTCATTTACCGATTAATTCATGACAACCTATGTTGAATTTGTCTAATTTTGTTTTTTAGTAAGACATCTACTTTTTCATTAATTTTATTTTTTGGCAACCACACAAATACATGTTATTTAAATATTTTAACATGTCCAAGAACACACAATTACAATACAAAGGCACTGCCATTATACATGTAATCGATATCTCATAAAGACGAATTGTTTTATTATATTTAATGAAAAGGTATGGAAGTACGGGTATGATCACTGTATACAAATATAACGTTCACCATTCTCACCCATTAATAAATCTCCGTATCTATCAAATTATTAGATGTTGTATATATGTTACTATGTGAAAACTCTTCGAGCACAATTACACTATCATCAAATATGGACTAAATTTGAAATTTATTTCTTTGAAATAGCATAGATGTCACTAATGAGAATATAATAGAGACGAAACTATTTTTTTAATTAATGGAATGTGAAAATGGAGATATCTATTATTAGTTTAATAATATGTTATTTCATTTAAAATTACTCCTTTGAGATAGTTACTTATTTATTTGCCATCACGCCGTGTCTCCATGGCCGTAGGCAGTGAGTATAAAGCGTCACACTATTATAACACCGCCCTTGAGTGCCACTCTTCTCGCGGCTACCTTTCCGTCAAGATATCTTGCAAACGCTCCTCGGTAAACTTATTTTCTAATGGAAAGTGTGCACAAGCAACAATGAACCTCTGTCAACTGTAAATAGTTTCTCTCGATCAACCTGCACACACACACACACACACACACACACACACACACACACACACCACAGCAAATTTTTTTTACATATATAACCCATTTGAAATTAAAATAAACGCTAGTTTTCTTAAAAATCAATCAGTAAAATATTAGAGAATTAGACATGCAAGGATTTGCGTATATTATCACTGAAGTTATTCAGTGAGAATCGTGAGCCAGTTGATTTAACTTCTAGTACCGCAAGATTGAATATCAAGTGAAGAAAGCCATAGACTAACCGCGGTGGATAATTCGGCGGTGACGGTCGACGTTCAGAGAACAGGCGGTTTGCTCTGTTGACTGACAAGAAATTTGCGTTTAAGCCCGTTCAAATGCAGCAATAATATTAATGCAGCATATCACATATATGCATATGTATATAACTTTGGAATTATATCTAACGGGAATTTGTCAACCGAGGCAAGACTAGCAGTGCACAATGGAATCCTGGTACCGACACTGATGTATGGAGCTGGCAGAAAAGGAACGAAAGTAGACTGAATGCAGTGGAAATGAAATCACTTAGACGTATTTGTGGCAAATCTATTTATGATAGAGTAAAGAATGAAGAAATAAGGAAAGAATGTAAAGCTGATGTTAGTATAGTGAGTAAGATTAAGAAAGGATCACTTAGGTGGTTTGGTCATATGGAAAAGATGAATGAGGAGAGGATGGTAAGAAAGATATATGACGCAAGTGTTGATGGAACCAGAAATAGAAGACGTCCGCGGAAGACTTGGCACGGCCAGGTAAACCAGATAATGGAGGATGGTTCTGTTAGAAGCCTCAACAATCGGCGAGCTTGTATGACAAGATGTATGAATGTGGATGAGGTGAGAATTGTGTCAGGACAGAAGAGTGTGGCGCTCTATCCTCTCTGCCTACCCCTACGGGGAAACGGCGTGATGGTAAGTAAGTAAGTAAGTAAATATATAACTTTATGTGTTTGATTACACAAGTATACTTTTTATAAACTTATTAATTCTATTTTACTACAGGGTAAACAAAAATCAATCCTCGTTACTAAAAATTCATTATTATTTAAAGTTACAATTTAAATCAGCACTTATTTATTTTTTGAGTTTCAAATCTGAGCATTACAATCATGATAACTGAAAAAAATAATCTCACATTTAATGGTACGAATTAAATGTATCAATAAGAAAGATATATAGATAAAATTAATTTATAGAAAAACATTTTTGTTGTCACCCGGATTCGATCCAGGAACCCTTCATGTCCGGAGAAATGCACTACGTCAATATTGTAAGTTGATGACAAATTTTCGAACTTATATGTTACACTTTCAAATTGATACATCAGTTATTCCATTATTTGAAAGCAATTCACTACACCATCTACATCATTCTTATTGATACATTTAATTTGTATTAAAATATCACATAATTATGTTCTGAAAAAACTACAACTTCATATCGACAATGTGTTCTCTTTAATAATAATAAATATATATACACCTAAAATTATCTACCTGTATAATAATTTGTTTATTGCCATCGAACTGGATAAACGCGTCAAAATGCAGTGAACGAATAAAACATGATTTAAAAAAATATTTTTATAGTTGAAAGCGTATGTTAGCTTATTTTTTTATTAATATTAAAAATATAATACAATTTGAGAAGAAACGTATATGTATATATATATATATATATATATATATATATATTTTAACATTTGTTTCTTCTCTATGCGAGTAAGACTCGTGTATAGAGAATGAGTATATACGAGTTAATTTATGTTTCAGTTAGTCTGTGTACATATTTTTTTTACTTCAGTTACAAATTTATGATAGTCCGTAATTTTTCTAATTGTGATGGGAAGATTGTTAAAAAATTTGATGCCTTGATAAATATACTGATTTTGAGTTGCGGTATATTTTAGTTTTGGGATATCAATTTGATGCCTATATCTTGTAGATCGAAATTCTCTTCTAAAATTTAACTGATTTTTAATTTTGAAAATTTGAATTATTGAATTTTTTTTGTTAATCTACTATTTATGGTAATTTAAAATCTGTAAAAAGTTGTATACTTGGATAGTCTTATTTTTTTTATAATAATTTTTGTTATCATTTTTGAGTGATTTCTAATTGTGACATTGAAGTTTTGTATGCACCTCCCCATCCAATAATACGGTATTGCAAATGTGACTGTACGAACGTGTAATATATTATTTTCAGATATGTAAGCGATAAGAAGTTTCTAAAAATATGTAGGCAGAAAAGTAAAAGAGTCTAAAAAATATGTAGGTAGTTTTCTTTATTTTGTTTGTGAGATTAGTAATACGTTCTTTCCATTTGAGATTATTATCTATTATGATTCCAAGGTACTTGATACAGTCTTTTTCTTCAATTGATGAACATTGGTCACAAGAGTTTTCTCGAGTACAGTCTTTGGTGTGAATTTTAATATGAATTTCTGTATTTTGTTTCTGTTGAATAGAAAATCGTAGAAAGTATGATTGATAGTATTTATGATAGGTTAAAAAAACTTATTGTGTAAAACTTGGAAAATAAACAAGATGGTTTTTTTTTTTGTATCCATATATGATAAGCTTTTTAGTGCCACTTTCAAAAGTTTAACGACCAAGTATTTTAATAAGTTGACAAGTTTTATTTAATTGGTGTTAACGCAATAAATATTTCCTGTTCATTATAGAGTGTTTATGTATTTTTTTCTGAAAATGAATAGATTATTTAGTTACAAAATTAGAATTACTTTGGTGCTCGTTTAAATAGTATCCCTGCAGATTTAGTTATATTGGAGAAAATCTATTGATTGCACTTTTAACACCTTCATGTGGAGCCTGAACGGCGCTTTGAATGGAATTATAGCTAATAGGAAATTATCAACTGAGGCAAGACTAGCGGTGCACAATGGAGTCCTGGTACCGATACTGATGGATGGAAATGAGACCTGGAGCTGGCAGAAGAGGAACGAAAGTAGACTGAATGCAATCGAAATGAGATCACTTGTGGCAGATCCATTTATGATAGAGTAAAGCATGAAGAAGTAAGGAAAAAATGTAAAGCTGATCTTAGTATAGTGAGTAAGATTAAAAAAGGATCACATAGGTGGTTTGGTCATATGGAATGTATGAATGAGGAGAGAATGGTAAGAAAGATATATGACGCAAGTGTTAATGGCACCAGAAGTAGAAGACGTCCGCAAAAGACGTGGCACGACCAGGTAAACCGGATACTGGAAGATGGTCCTGTTAGAAGCCTCAATAAACGTCGAGCTTGTATGAGAAGGTGTATGAATGTGGATGAGGCGAGAATTGTGTGTCAGGACAGAAGAGCATGGCGCTATAACCTCTCTACCTACCCCCGCGGTTAAACGGCGTGATGGTAAGTATGTAGGGCCTCCAGGATCATATACGAGGCACGTTTTTAAAGTAAGTACCGTTGCCGGATATTCCTGATGTAGCGGTGCAGTTGCGATATTGCTCATGCACGATGATTTCCTTCATTTGTTGACTCACCACATGCAACGTTGGAGACATTCCCGTATTGTGGCCATCTTGTATTGAGCGATTAAAATGTTCAAGACAATAAATCAGCCCGCCGACTGTGAGATATAATCCGTGATTCGTTTCTTGAATGCACGGAACATGAAACCAAACCACCAAAGTGCCAAGTGATTTCCATATTTTCCTTCAACTGATGTGTTTCCTTGGTGGCAAGCGTTTTGATGTCGACGATGAACTCAAAGACGGAGTACAGGCATGGTTTTCATCTTAAGCGGCGTCATTCTATAACAAAAGTATACACAAATTGGTGCCCCGTTATAACAAGTGTCTTAATAATAGTGGCAACTACGTTGAGAAGTAATTTAAGGTGTGTAGCGTCCGGAGAAAGTACAAATTTGTAAAAATGTTGTCTTGTTTCATAAAAAAAATCTGGTACTTAAAAAAGGCACCTCGTATATCATTGTAAAAGTTATTTAATTTTATGCAACTTAACTGTATTATTATTACTCCTGTTTGTCTAATAATTTATATTTATTTTTTTATTTAAAAAAAAATAGAGATGCGTACACGGAATACATGTCACATCAATATTCTTACTATTTTAAAACTAAGCTAAATGCTTGTGCTATGAAAATAGGACTAACTTGGTGGTGTCCTGGAACGAGGCGCGAACCACTAGATCACTAGGCCAACGTCTTGACCACTACACCAACAAGCTAATAATCTAGTAACATATTTACAAATAAAGATCTATTCGAGATTTTATAGTAATAAATTTTACGGTTATCTACGTAATTGAATTTATATAATTGTTGATTCCATTCAGGCATTCTAATCATAAATGTTGTTGATAATAGTTTACTACAAAGGTTATTATATGAACACAGCGATTACTTGTGTATGTACGTACATGAGAGAAGGGTCCATAACTTAATACTGCTAACTCCTTCAGCCGTAGTCAGACGTTTTGTGCATAAATAAATAGGCACTTTGTTACAAGCAAGTTGCTTTCTTCAACCTTCATAAGTCATCGCAACCTTCGTATTGGGGGAACGCATGTGATCTTTTGAACCTTTTAGAGAATCAACAATGAGGATGCCAAACTTCCAGATGACAGAGTTCAAGTGATTGTGAGCAAGAGAATTACCTTTTCGTAAAATATATGAAAATCGCAAAGAAAGAAACTAAGGTAAAATTAATTTGAAAAAATAGCATACGATACTCTCGATCAAATTAAAAATACAAAGAAAAACTGTAGATTTTAATGAAAACATATTTTATTGTGAAGTTGTAGTTTTAGAACATAGTTCTACGATAAAATTAAATATATACAGAAGAAATCAACCTAATCTACCTAAAAAATATTTATCTTTGTGGGAGTATGTGTTAACCTTATACTACGTTAATCGTTTGAATTATCAACACATTTTAGATTTATATAAGTAGTCATTTTAAATGAGGCAACTGTTATTTATATTTAAAAGTAATCAACTTTATCTCAAATCTCGAATCTCAAAATCCTTTGAGTCGTATATCTTATTATTTAATTAATTATATTTAATCAATAAATCTTTGATACAACTTAAAATAATATATTTTAATAAGAATACATTTATTAAGGAAAACACATTCTTATTGTGAAGTTGTAATTATTCAGAACATAGGGCTGTGATATTTTAAATACTTATTAAATGTATTAATTATAAATATATACATATAAAATCAATTTTGTCGAAAAATATTGTAAATATATATCCCGGTGACGAAAAAACAATATTTTTCGACAAAATTGATTTTATATATATATATATTTATAATTAATACATTAATTTAGAATTTAAGAATACATTTATTTGTGAGAACACAATTTTAGAATAAAAAAATCTATGATATTTAATACAAAGAGATAATTCCGAGTTCGTACACCAGTAGAAACTGAATATTTTTATGAAAGATATATTTTTTCTGTGTATCTTCGAATTGATTCATACAAATTTTTTTAAAAACAATAGACATAGTTTTAATTATTTTTCCAGTAAAATATACGAAAAATATCTTTATTCTGTAAATTTATTCATACATACGAATGGTTCAACCTGGAAAAAATTAGACCCTCGTCGAATAGATGCCGAGTGCAATGACGCAGGTGGCAAATCAAATGGTGAATGGTGTGGGGAAGGAATTTTGGCTGGGACAGTAGAATAAAAGTGTTTGTACAAAAATACAGCGTTTTATTTTGCTGAAGCTACAAAACGCAATTTGAATCACGTTCATATTAAATGATTATTGAGACAATAATTTGAAAAAAAATACTAAGATAAATTGTCATACTTAATAAAGGAGTTGTATTTTGGAATGCCGCTTTAAAGGTAATGTATACTAAGCTATTATATATAATTTCAAATATAAAATTTTGGGCATATCTATGGACTCTTGAATGACGAACAAGTATATGGAAGAATACATATATAGTGATGATCTTTACAGTATGTGACTATCCCAGACTCTCAACGTATGCTCAGGCTAAGACGATCGTGACTCTTGTATGAATACGAGATTCACGAACTTCATTAAAAGGGTTACACAATAATAATTCAGAGAAAAAAGACTTGGAAGATCAAGCTCTTCTGGGGAAACAATGTAAAAAAGAGTCGCTTAGGACCTGTTGCTGGCGAATAAATGAAAATAGACAGTAGGAGACCGAGTATGAACAGGTGGAAGATTGATGAGTGATTGGCGAAGTGAAAAAAGCGACTTAAAACTTATGCACACTGCTAAACAGGATTACTTCACGATATGGTGATATTTATCAATAAATACTGTGAAACTTAGAACTCCGAGGTGCGGTTCTACTAAATCAATCTTGACTCAGTGATCTTAAAGTCTTCAGTCCCATAGTTGGTGGCTAATAGTTTAGTCATTTGCTAACTTTTTGTATGGTAACAATACACTATAATATGCGCGATAGTAATGAGTTGAATGTACTCTTACGGTAGCGGTTAGGTTAGGTTACCAGCGTCGGCGTTACGCCCAGGTGGAGCAGGTGCCTGTCTATGGCGGGCAAATCAAGGGGGCGACCGAAAAATATATAAAAATTGAAAAACAAAATCAAGCAAGCAAGTTGCAAAACGATACTAAGGTGTAATTAAAATAATCCAGGTATAAACAATCCAAGAAAGATAATCCAATAATTAATATTATAGTTATTTCCTAATAAAGCAGTAATTTGTAGTCAACACTAGTGTCCAGAAAGTTTTTGGTGAAAAGTCGACCATGGTAAAGTTTCAAAATGCCAGCCTAACAAAATACCGCTCTTAACGTGTATGGCACGCGGATGGCCGATTTAGGGGGCGGCCAATTTATGGGGATGGTTTTATAAAAATTGAACACATCATCTTCATTTATGTTACTAGGGTGGATAAAATAATTTTGCCTGTGGCGGCAAAAATTCTAGCGCTGGCGCTAGTTAGGACCAATCTTTGCATGATCGGGAGGCATCTCTGAGACGTTTTCACTATACCTTACCACCATACTAAAAGAAATGCTAAGATAAGACTTGGCCATTTTAGATTTTTTTTTGGGAAAATTCGATTATTTATATTATATAAATATTCAGTATCAACAGTCAGGTATTATAAAAATAAAAATATAATATTGGAGACGATAAGGTGACGTGCTCTAGTCGCTATCGTCTGGGACTTTAATATTTGGTTCCTGGTAAATAATAGCACAAGGGAGAGAAAGAATCGTCTTCATGAGTTTTAATTGTTTGAAAATTTTGTATAGGTGTAGACTACGAAGCTTTTTATGATTTTTAAATAAAAATTTGTAGATGGAATACGTGTCACTTCAATATTTTTACTATTATCAAACTAACCTAAGCGCTTGTGTTGTGAAAATAGAACTAACTTGATGACTTCCTTTAAAAGCTAGAATTCTCGACCACTAGGTCACTAGACCACAAGTAGGTCAATTTTTTTTAATTATAATGAAGTAATATGTTTTAAAATTAAATTTTTTTTGAACACTACAGGATGAATATTATGTTCCAGGTCGATTCTATTTGATCGCCATTTTCGTTTGTTAAATATTTGTAAATTCACATTTAATAGTCGTAAAGAATAATTGATTACAATTTATTATAATGTATTTAAAAACGTGTTGAAGTGCATGTTTTGTAGTTCAATATTGATGACTCCGACTTTTGGAAAAAAAAAATCATCATGAGAAACGAAGCTCATTTCAGTTTGGCGGGTTTTGTTGATAAACAAAATAGTCATTATTGGGGCACTGAGAATCCTCAAATGTTACACAAATGACTTTTACACCGCACAGAGTTACTGTATGGTACGTCATGTGGAGTTATTTCAGGATGAAAGAGGTAATGCTGTAACCATTAATGGTGATCGCTATTGTTACTTGTTGGAAAATTTATTAGTAGCCGAATTGGATCGATCGGACCTGCAACATATGTAGTTTCAACAGAACGGTGTCACCCACAGTCCGAGCTACACTTGAAATTTTTTGAGAAATTTTTCCCGGCCGCATAATGCCAAACAGTGGTGATATCGACTGCCCACCTTGATGACCTGATTTGACGGCTCCTGACTATTTGTGAAAGTACTTGAAAAAAAAGGTCTACGCCAATAAGTCACCAAAATTTCCGATGCTACAGGATAACATGCGAGAATTTTATGAAAAATATGATTAAAAGCGCACGCACTTGTGCCGCTACCAGAGGCGGCGGTCACTTGGCCAATGTCCTATTCCTTACATAATTGTAATAAACAAAATAATTGATAAATACAATTAAAATTAAATAATTTTATTTTATTTTCTAGTTATTCAAAAACAACATAGACCTTGAACATCATATTCATCCTGTATATACCATATAATATCTTGTGTTAAATTAGATACATATTATGTTAGTTATCCTAATTTGCTAATCATCCATGCCAGAGAAACGTCCGGCCCGATCCATGATTAGTTTAATTATTGATATATTATATGAGATTATTATGTTAATCTGATGATCCTTAACTTATAGACGACTAATCACAAGATATATGCATAAATTATATTGTATTGTAAGTAAAATAATTTGTAAAGTGTATGGAAATGCAGTTTTTATAAACTTTCATTAATTTAATTAATTTAGATTAATGACCTATAGATCTATTAGTTATTTATTGACTTGTTAATATGGGAAGAACAGAGATGGATAAGTAAAGAACGGGAACTTAGAAATTATTATCTACTATTCAGACATAATCATTAAGCATTACAAAATCTATTGTTTAAATTTATCTGATATGTTAAAATAGAGATTAATACAAAATGAACAATGGTTTTTGATGGACTAGGAAAATACTTCAACAGATTTAGACATATTTTTATGTAATGGTGGTTGAAAATGGTGATTTCACGCATTACAATACGGAATCAATTTAAAAATAAACCAAATATTGAATGAATGCCTCGTTAGAAGCGATGAATGATTAAGTCATTTTTATCCTGTCAATACTCATGATCAGCTTTCGCAAAGTTTAACAAAATTATACTACTGCATTGGACGTCAGTCAGTTTGTATCAGTTTAACTGTAATTTATTTTTCTTTTCATTGCAATATTTATAAATGTATTTATAAAAATGATCATAGGTTTATTGAGTGTTTATAATGAAATTAAATATATTAATGTTAGTAATCTATTTTTGTACTTTGTAGTATATATTTGGCTCCAATTTAATATATCATTATCATTAAAACTTTGGTCGAAATTTTTTTTGAATTTAAGTAATGAGAAAACACCCAAACACCAAATAAACCGTTAAACAAAATAAATTAAGAGAAATTAGTTTATTATTATGTTTATTAAAAATTCTAAATCTTTCGCAATATAAAATTGAACGTTACACAAAGCACTTTTAAGAAAATAATGTAACAATTAGATTTTTTTGTACCTCTTGGACCTTTTTGTGAAGGAGCGTGCTGCAGAAAATATGTTACAGCTCTTAAAATAGACAGAAAAATTAAAGATAATATGTCTCCAAAATAGAAAAAAATAAACATATAGACAATATTCAACAATCTATAAACCGTTGAAATACAAAAGAATTTAAATACGGAAAAAACACTAATTAACAATATAATATTCCCTTTACTGTACATATTCCAGTTGATGACCGAAACCTCCCCACTTCTTTCTTTAGACCTGCCTCATTGTCCGAACGGACTAAAATACTGTATTTAGTTTAGTTATCACCTGATAATGAGAGGGTCTGCGTCTCTCGAAACTAGAAGTGAAAATAACCCAACGTATGTGTAATACAAAGTTTTATTGTGAAAATTAAAATAATCATGTTATACCACGAAGTAACCATCATGACAATTAATGAAGTATATTGGTAGTTATTAAGGAGAACACATTCTTATTGTGAAGTTGTAATTATTCAAACAATGTAGATGGGTTTCAAATAATGGAACGACAGATGTATTAATTTGAAAAAAGTGTAACATATAGCTTCGAAAATTTGTCATGAAAAATACTGGCGCTATAACACAATTGGTAGTGTACTTCTCCGGATTGGAAATAGATATCCAGGTTCGAATCCCGGTAGCGCGAAAACAATATTTTTCGACAAAATTGATTTTATATATATATATTTATAATTAATACGTTAAATTAGTATTTGTATTGGTAGTTATTTCACAAAGAGATCTATAATAGTAAGGTTAGCTTTTTGTTAAAAATATTATGTTTAATCATATTTTATTAGATGAAAAAAGAATATCTCGTCATTATAAGGACAAATCTAATCTTTAAGCTTGTCAAGAAGGGCTATTAAAATAATGTAATAATATGGTAAAAAGATAAAAAAAGAAAAAAAAGAAGATATTTCTATAAATCTGTTTGCCTTACAACTACCTATATAATTATGCGATCGTGCGGTGGAGAGCCAACAGCCATCTGTCAAAATTCTGTCTTCATACAATATTGCTTATCTTTGAATGAAGTTTTACGGACCCGCAAACTACACCGCCCGCTGTCGAATATCGACTTTTGAAACATTCACATTACACACGAGCGTTTATTTAGCAATTTTATCATTTCAGTAATAAAGTTCAGTATAACTTTTCTTCTTGAAAAGCATTTCACCCAGTGTACACGTAGGTATATCAAATAAGAATTTTCAGCTGCCTGAATTTATTCACGCGAATCGTCAATATTCCTGAATAATTTACAACAGTGAGAAGTTTTCAACGAAGTCATTGGAGTAGTTCTTAATAAAATAATTTCCTAAAAGTTTCAAAATTAACGCCGAATGGTTGCGAATTAATATTGGTTTACTGACGATGCGTAATTGAAAAACCCACACTTGATACCTGAAATCGTAGTATTTATTAATAATAATAAAGTATTCGCAATACATACATGTACTGCTAAAATCGTAGGTAAGGTAAGTGAGAAATACATAACAATACATTGAAATAGTTCATTGTAATTTGCTATTCGGGAGTTCGCCTGTCAGCTTATCTTAACCAGCACTTCTCAATGTGTTAAGTATAGTCTCAATAGCTATATTAATAATAATGATATTGTAGGATTGAGCCGTTACTGCAATACTCAATTGCCACTAAAATACACATTACATAAAATTAACAAAATTAATACCACCATTGAACGATTATACACTGTAGTGTTAAGTATTATAAAAAATAAAATTAATTATTTATGGTGGTCACAACCGTAAAAGTTTTTAGTTTTTGTGGTATAGCGAACTAAATTATTGCCCGGCAGTCTTTCTCTTATTCTGGCAGTCTTATCAGATCAGCGAATATGTGGACTTGGCTTTTTGAAAATATTTATGCAGCGATACAGAACCAGAATAGCATCAACAACATTGTTTGCGAGTTATACATGTTTCGGGTGCTAAACCTGGAATTTCAAAATACGAAGTATGTACCTTCTAGATTTGTGTGGGTACATCACAAAACTTGTTCATCAGAGCTATTTGGACAGCCCTCGGAGGCAGATCTATTTAACAGCGGAGATTAAGAATCCAGGCTGCATAAATGAGTTAGTAACTTTGGTATGCAACCACTACTTCTAACTAATTTACAGGTAGAGAGGATAAAGCGCCACACTCTTCTGTCCTAACACACAATTCTCGCTTCATCCACATTCATACATTTTCTCCTACAAGCTCACTGATTGTTGAAGTTTCTAACATGATCATTCTCCAGTATCTGGTTTACCTGGCCGTGCCAAGTATTCGGAGGACGTCCTTTATTTCTGGTGCCATCAACACTTGCGTCATATATCTTTCTTACCATTCTCTCCTCATTCATCCGTTCCATATGACCAAACCACATAAGTGAGCCTTTCTTAATCTTACTCATTATATAAGATCAGCTATACATTCTTCATTCTTTACTGTCATAAATAGATTTGCCACTTATACATCTAAGTGATCTCATTTCTACTGCATTCAGTCTACTTTCGTTTCTTTTCTGCCAGCTCCAGGCCTCACTTCCATAGATCAGTGTCTATACCAGGACTCCATTGTGTGCTACTAGGCTTCCCTCGGTTAATAAGTTCGCATTAGATATAATTCAATTCAAAGCGCCGTTCACTTTATTTCCTGTAGTCACCCTACTTTAGGTATCTTTTCGTTTCTATCAAACAAACTTCCCAAATACCCGAACTCATCCATTTGTTCTAAACTTTCATTACCTACAAGTAATTTGTACGGTGTCTTGCTTTCTTCCTTCTCGAATACCATCACTTTCGACTTGTTGACATTCATAATAAAGTCGCTTTCCTTGCATACATCGTACACTCCACTCACTAGACTCTGTAATTCTTGTTCATTAATCGAAATTTATACTGCATCATCGGCGTACAATAAACAGAATACAATCATTTTTACTCCTACATTTATACATTCCAGTTTTTTTATGTATATATACAAGTTACACAAGCCTGCTTGACACCCTTTGTAATGTTAAACTATGGTGTGAATGATCCGTTGATTCTTACACACGCAGAACTTCCATCGTATAGAGATGCGATTGTGTATATAGGTTTACTATTCACCCTGTAATCAGAGAGTACCTTCCATAACCTTTATCTTATAATCTTCTATATTAGGAATATCGACATTGTAGTAGCTTGAAATCATCATTTCGAATGCCAGAGTAACCAGGGTAGATCCAATATGACTTTATATAAATTTTATTATAGTATTTATAGGTATCTTTAAATAATAAACAATTTTTATGGCATTGTAATTCTTTATACATAGTGTGTTAGTATTTAGGTCTGTCTGAATTTTTGGTTTTTTACAGGCAAGGACATAAAAATCTAAATTAATCATTATGATGCACTAATTAAATGCGAATTAGATTGTAAAGCAGTCTCCACGTTAACAATGTTGTAAAAGGCGAAGCGATCGTTGATGTTATATGTTACCTATTTCTATTGTGTCAAAATTAAACCTGTAACTAAATATTTTTATAATGATTAAATATCACTAGCACAAAGGATTTCAAAAATGTGTTTTATTTGTACAGGCAAATTGTCGCGTTGTACCTCATGATACGGCGTGCATTTAAACCGTTTACGTATTTTAAACGGGGGAAATTGTTAAGAGTATTTAAAATTAAAAAATATATTTTCAATTCAATTTCATTATTCGTTGAGTTCTCGCGTAAGCCGAACTGGCTTTTAAAATGTTTCGGATAAATTTATAACATTTTAACGCGTTATTCCTCTGTTAAATTTTTTTTTCGATTGTAGTGCCATCAAAACCAATTTTGTAAGCAATTCCACATATTTAAACTAGTAAGTGGAATACTCGCTCTATAATGGGCTAATATTTTCATCTCCCGTAAGTGCTATCAAACAACACAGGGTGAAAATCCATCTATGAGTTTATTAATCAAATATTATGGAAACGTATAAATAGTGCGCGGAGTAACAGAGGCCGAGATATATATATATATATATATATATTCCCAAGAGAAATATGTATTATTTCTAACATTATATTCTCTAGTAAACATTAAAAATATATCGCTAAATTTTGAAGTAAAACATCTAGATAGATAAACGTCAAGCATATATGTTCAATTTTTATACGACTAAAACTCGTTTATCACTTGTTGACTTTGCTGCCGCGCGCTTTTCCAAGGTGGTAGCGGTTGGAGCGCGTAACGTTTTACCATATCCGAGGCTTTACTTTGAGATCTAGTGTATCTATTTAGAAAAATACTATAACAAAATATTAAACATACATTTTCTAAAAAAAATTTTACATTAATTATTATACAATTTTAGATACAAATTTAAACACAAAATGGGAAAACGTGAAGATGTTTCACTTGTGTAGAATAAACAATCTTTGTGAACATAATTTTTTTAAAATATACTTAGTTTAGTTTGATTAATGAAGATCAATTAAAATACTATGATATTGCTTCACTAATGTATTACGTCTACATGTTGTGTAAAATAAAGCTCCAAGACTTAGTGATACTGAAACGTTGATATTTACAATATTATTTGATGAAGTTTAATCTACTCTAATTCGTATATTAACACTATATACACTAGTGACATGTTATCGCCAATGATTTGTACTGATAAAAATCACTAAATTTAATTCTAAACGAAAGACTTTTTTTTTTTTTTTAAATTTATTATCTTTGTTTTATTAACCACTGAAATGAGTTTAAATACATTTACCAGTTTCGAAAAATACAATTTTCTTCTTCAGGATGTCATACTACTAACTAAAAACATATATCATTGTTTCTTCACCAGAATCTATTTTAAAAAAAACAACAATTATTTAAAAAATAAATTTAGTGCCTAACTCAAATTGTTGTTTAATATAAATTTAGTCGAATAATTTTTAGGAAAAAAATTTAGAATAGGACTCGTAGTTAAATTTAGTTGGTTGTCTATAATTTTTTGATTTGTTTTACATGCTTTATTTATCTCCAACGATTCCAAATTATTTGATTTGTGACTAACACCGTTTATATGCGAAAATTGACAATCCCAATCTTTTATCAAAACCGTGACCATTTTCTATCAAAAATATGAATTTTAACCACAAAGTTAATATTGCTAATTTTAAAAGTATTAGAACGATTTTTCGGTAATATTTGAATATGTCCAAGAACACACAATTACTGGATTTTTATCTACAAAGGCACTTTTATTAATCAAATATCAGAAAGATTTTTTTTGATAAAACAATTAAAATATGAATTAAATATATTAATTAGAAAGATATACATATAAAATCAATATTATCTTAAAATATTACAGTAATTTTCGAACCTATATGTTATCTTTTTGATATTAATACATCAATGGAACGATTAAGTGTATTAATATCAAAAAGGTAATATAAAGGTTCGAAAATTTGTCGCTAAAAACATCGTCGCTGTAGCATATTTATGTAGGATAATTCACTTTGGAAAGAGATCCAGGTTCGAATCCCGGTGGCGCAACAACAATATTTTTCGATAAAATTGATTTTATAAGTATATATTTCTAATATTTAATTAGTATTTAAAATATCACAGACTGTCTGTTCTGAGTAATTACAACTTCACAATAAGAATGTGTTCTCCTAATAATAAAAACTATTAATCAAAATACCTGGTAGCATTTCACAAAACTGACACATGCAAGTTTTTCACGCTGGATGATTATAATTTGTTACGTTTTAATATTACGTTAAAATGGTTTCGGGCTCCGAAACCTGACCGGAAATTTTCATTTCTAGCACGAGTGAAGCAAATCAACTAGACGCGTCTTCTTACAAGAAGCTTTAATAAGTACAAGAGTCAAATGGACGGAGAGAGTCCATTTTCCAGGCGAGCCGGTGTGCCATCCGCCGTAGGAAATGGGGCCTAATGGACGGCCTCCGCTGGTGGGGTGGTCTCCGTAACGCCAGGGTCATTAATCAGCGTCATCCCCGCGAGCGAGCGAGGATCCTCTTCTCCGTGCGAAGTTGTATCCGTGTGCGCTAATGTACGCTAGAGACATTCACAAGTGGCAGAACAGGACTCGGAGTACACTAAATGCAGTCGTACAAACCGCCAAAATGAAAATATCACTGACTGGAAATCATTCAGCAACACTAAACATAATAAATATGTGATCAAAATAGGCAGAGAATAACAAAATTTTGAAATTAGCATGATGCAAAAACTAGCAATACGTACCTACAAATAATAGTAATTAATTTTTAGAATTTCATTCTTCTTCTTCATTCTTTCTTCATTCTTGTTCATCAGCCGTTGTCGATCCACTTCTAAATAATGCTATCTCCATGTCTCTGCCATTGTATTAGTTTTTTTGCCAGTTTTTGCTGCCACTTTTACTGCTGCGATAGTTTAGTCTCACATAGTTTAACGTCTACATAGGTTGATAGTCAAGAATATTCGTTTAGCATCACAACTCCTTGAAAATGGGCTTTAGAGATGATAATGACATCCTTCACCTTGTTAACTAAATAATATCTTATTCATTTCTTATTTTTATGTTTACTTATGTATAATATAATATTATTTACATCATGAATTTAAATATTCTATTAAAATGGGTTTGGGTCATGGCAACTGCCCGACAGACAAGCCAAGTTTCCGAAATACCAACTTTTCGACAGTCTGACTTCCCGAATTTTTAAATTATTTTAATTAATATTCTGGTCAGTTTAAAATATAACATTAATATGATGAATCATGTAGGAAGATGATTTAAATTTTGTGGATTGTTCAGTTATAATTTAATTAATAAAAACAAATAATTTATAATCATATTTAAAATCAATATGCAATCCGCAATAATTAAATAGTAAACACACTTGTCAGGAATACCAGAATAGCACACAAAGACATAAATAAAAAAATTTAACAGTAATTATGGGCAGGTATTATTAATAAATTTTCCTTCTCGCTGTATGATAGGTCCGTCTACAAAATATCGTGATATCAGATGGCAATTGTATTTTTACGGAAAAATTTGTACTCTTCTGAAGTTGAGCCCAATTCTTTTATAAAAATTAAATGTATCAACTAGAAAGATATACAGAAAAAAATGACCGGAATTGCTACCGATAGCAACTAAATTATGTTTTCGATAAATTAATTTTTTCTGTATATATTTTTAGTTGATATATTTAATTTGTATTGAAATACCTCAGAACTATGTTCTGAAAAAACTGCAACTTCACATTAATAATGTGTTCTCATTAAAAATAAAAAAATAATTTTTATTATTGCTGTAACCTAGTATTTAATTTTTATTTTGATCGATTCATTTATATGTTTAATAGATATATATTTATGATAAGTTTTAAAACATAATTTTTATATAGCTTTTCAAAATATGTACCTAATTAAAATAATGCTAGCATTAAAATAGATAAGGATTTACCTTGGATATAGTCAAATCGAAAAGATTGTTCAGTTTGTCCGGCTGTTAATAATATCCACATTTCGAATGCATTAATCCATCAAGTGTTTAAGTGAAGTTTTTTTAAAATTTATTTTAATTTAGCCTCTAAACGAAAGTCTATGATTTGGATCGCCAACCATTCCGTGGTGTCTTTATGTGTGGTAACATGGACAAAGTATTTGAGGATTCCTATAGTTGAGAATGGATACTGTTCCATGTTTAATTGCTCTGATCGTTCTGCGGGCTGTTCACGGTTTACAGAGCATATGTAGCCAGAACCACATTTTCAGAGTACCTATCCTATTGCGCTCCCGTTAAGGAGAAAGATCGAGAAAATCGGGGTGTTCTGACTAATCACATTTATCCTGTTTAATTTTCGGTTTTGCTATATATTTTTTATATTATTCGTAGCAGACCGTGTCATGGAGTTTCTCCTTTGATTTACTTACCATCACACCGTTTCTCTGCGGGGGTAGGCAGAGAGGATAGAGTGCCACACTCTCCTGTTCAGACACACAATTCTTGTTTCATACACATTCACACATATTTTCATACAAGCTCGCCTTTTATTGTGGCTTCTAACAGGACCATCTTCCAGTAACTGGTTTACCTAGTTGTGTCAAGACTTCCGCGGACGTCGTCTATTTCTGGTGTCATGAATTCTTGCGTCATATATTTTTTTTACCGTTATCTCCTCATTCATCCGTTACATATGACCAAACCACCTAAGTGATCTTTTCTTAATCTTACTCACTATACAAAGATTAGCTATACATTCTTTCATTATTTTTTCATTCTTTACTCTTTCATAAATGGATTTGCCACATATACACCTAAGTGATTTCAATTTTTTATAATTGAAAAATAACTGTGATTTATATATATATATATAGTTGAAATAAAAATGATGTTATGTATTGTGATATCTTATTTCTTAAGCGTCGAGCCTCATCTATCTTTATAATATATAATCCAATATTAAACATTATATTTCCGGGCCATCGAAACGGTAAAATAAGTAAACAATTTCACTTGTAATCTAACTTTCTAACCATGAGTAACCTAAGAGGCTAACACCTCTTTGATGTTAGTCCTATTGTGCTGGTTGGGTCCATGAGGCCTTTGTGCTGTTTATACTGACATCTCTTACGACCCCTAATAACCGAGGCGCGAATTTGCTAAGTTGCAATTCACTCTGGCGACAAGAAATAATAGGAAAGTTGGATGCGAGAGGTCAATACTGAAAACTTCATCATTGAACGCAGTATTGTATGATTTATAGGTTGTAGATTGACTGGTATACGGTATATTTAAAAAAATGTATCGTGGATTATTTACTTTGAAAACATCATTGTTCAAACTAAACAACTCTAACATTAAATATTGAAGATACGTTGAGTAGAACGGTCTTACTAAAGCATATACGTCACGTAAGCAATCGCATTTTATTTTTTGGATTTATCGGATAGTGAGGAATGTAATATAAGTATATCTCATATACATAGGTATTTTATATAATCACATTTTTAATAACGAAGTCTACTTAAAATATAAAGTTTCGCGATCGAGTTCTGGTGGTAAATAACTGTTATACATATTTGTAAATATTGTTAGAATGCAAAATTATCCAAAACAATATTTTGTTTTTCAAGGATACAAAAGCACTTAGTCGGAGCTTGCAATAAACATCGGTATTGTTAGATGGACGGTGCGGCGTGGGGACGCCAATAAAAAATCCAACAAACGTGACTTTAGTCACGTAGGCAAATGCAACATAAGGGATGCATCACCCTCATGCGTCAGTCTTTCTCCCAATCCCAGCCGGGAGAGATCGCTCCATAAATACGATCTAGTTTTATATTAGAAAACAAAATACTTATCGTCTTTGATATGTAATTTGTGATTCCGGGGAAAAGTCAAACTGCGCCTCGAGTATAAAGCTTAGACTGTGATGTTCTCTGTGTTTAATCGTTGATGTGGTGAGAATAAATTGTCTCCATCAAAAAGAGACGAGATCATATACGGCACGCGCTAATTGTAATTAAGCACATCGCGTCCAGAGTCCCGATTTGCCTGGATCATCGTCTGGTGGTCAATCCTGAACTCCGTCACTCTACCCTGGCACCACAACTATTAGCGACACTGCACGTTCCGGTTCCAGCACTATAATCTACAAGTGGAAACCGTCTCCAAAAGGTAATCCCTTACATGAGGGATCTGCATAATCAACAGCACACAAGAATCGACATAGAAAATTTGATAGTTAACTTTATGTTGGCGCGATGGACACATAAATAATGTTAAGTTAATTGTAATTATTTTTGAATTGTATTATTAATAATTACTTAGGTAAAATGCTTTTTAAATACTAAATTAATGTATTAATTATAAATATATACATATAAAATCAATTTTGTCGAAAAATATTGTTTTAGCGTCACCGGGATACGAACCTGGATCTTCATTTCCAATCCGGGGAAGTGCACTACCTTTGTGCTATAACGCCAGTATTTTTCTTGACAAATTTTCGAACCTATATGTTACATTTTTCAAATTAATACACCTGTCGTTACATTATTTGAAAGCCATCTACATTATTTTTACAGAATCTCAAATACCTTTGAGTAAACCGATTTGCAGACGCCAGAATTATCAATTCATTTTTATTAAATTTTGGACACGTTGATACAACATATATTATTAAGGAAAACACATTCTTATTGTGAAGTTGTAATTATTCAGAACATAGGTCTGTGATATTTTAAATACTAAATTAATGTATTAATTATAAATATATACATATAAAATCAATTTTGTCGAAAAATATTGTTTTAGCGTCACATTTTATTTTTCGACAAAATTGATTTTATATGTATATATTTATAATTAATACATTAATTTAGTATTTAAAATATCACAGACCTATGTTCTGAATAATTACAACTTCACAATAAGAATGTGTTTTCCTTAATAAAATGCTTTTTTTTAAAACTTTTAATACATGCAAGTCACAATATAAATAATAAATTTTATTGTAAACAATGGCATTTTGTGATTTCATTTAATAACCATTTGACTTGATGATAATTTAAAAAAGAACCAGTTAGGCTATATGCCTCCCCCCTGAACATGGAGCCGAGGTAGAATGCAGAAATGACGTAACAATATAATTTTTTTTTGTATATTTTTAAGGGCCGGCTGTGTTATCAGTAGTAACTTAAAGTAAAGTAATTTTTTTTTGCGAAAAAGTGTTGATCGATCTTTAATAAAAACATATTTACTTCTCGAAAGGACATCTCAGAAGTAAACTCATTTTACTCCGCGAAAAACGAAAATCGATAGTTAATATGACGGCCTTTCCACAGCTGTTCTAAGTCATTTGAAACATTGATACTTTGAAAGTTGCAGTATACGACAATTAATCATTCAATATTCCGCTATTTAAATGATGAAAGTTTGTCCGTTGATGATCTAGTTGTTTAATACATAATACTAAAAATTTTCACCATCAAAGTTACAGATTTCGAATGCCTAGGCGAAATGATCCATAGATAATGCATAGAATAAAGCGCATTACATGATTATTTGTCACGTCTATAAAAATCTCCATCTATGCTTTGACAGTAGTAAATTTGACGTATCAACAACCCGCAAAGGTTTTTTACTACGGGCGTCAGTAAAAAGTTACCATAGTAAAAAGTTATTACTGATCACACAACCGGGCCTAAATGATTTTTATTATTTTATGTCAGAAACTTATCTAATATTACTTATGTAATATTATATTACTTATGTAATAAACGTAAACGAGTATATATCTAAGACAAAAGCAGTACACGGTTTATACAAAATGAATTAGTTTTCTAGTAACTAAAATAATTCATATTGTTTATTTTAATAAAATTAAAAACATTTTTTCATATTATTAGTAGTCTTAACTAATTATGTTTATAAGGCAAGAGAACAAAATCAATATGGTATATTATAAAATTATTTTTAATATTTGCCATAACTTTGTGGTTAATGTTATTTTTTTTATTTTAAATTTGTTCTTTTAAGCACTTATAAATTATTTTTAAGGACAACACATTCTTATCGTGAAGTTGTAATTTTACATAACATAGATCTGTCATATTTTTAATACAAATTAAATGTATTAATTAGGAAGATACACGCATAAAATCAACTTATCGAAAAAATATTGTTGTTTCTACCGGGACCTGGATCTCTTCCTCTCCGGGGAAATACAATAACCGATTATGCTACACCAATACAATAAGTTGGAAGACAGATATTTTAAAATAAATCTAGTACCTAACTTAAATTCACTTCTATCCAAAATTATTAGTAAATTTTTTTAGAATATGATTCTGGTTAAATTTAGTTGGTTATTTATAATATTTTGGTTAATTCTACAGAATTTATTTATTTAGAATGATTCCAAATTTTTTAATTTAAGACCAACAAACAACCATTGTTTTTATGTAATATAAATTAAATTTTTTATCAAAACTATTGTAATTTTCTAATAAATGATTAGAAAATTATTTAAACATCTTAAGTGCTCTTTGACTTTTTAAACTCTTAATTGACTTTTCCGAAAGAGGAAATGGTAATTTCCGAAAGAGGTTGGTGAGTTAATTAATATTTAAGTGGTTAAAAAAAACAAATTAAAAACTAAAATTATAAATTTATGTTAAATTTTTTGCACTTTTACTAGGTTGGTACCCCATTTTATTTTTGATGTATGTTTAAATGTTTTAATAAGTTTAATCAATTTAAAGGAACACCAGAAATGAACATTATATTACATAACAAATTCATGTTATTTACTTATTTTGATGTAAAAAATATAAATTTTTCTGTTGATGCACAATAAAAATTAATAAATAAAATATATATCTATTCATTTTTATTAAACGTCTTAATTATACTTTGAAGATTCAACAAAAATTAAAGTTTTAGTAAAAATTATTCGGAAGAATTTTGTGATTTTTATTGATATTGATCGATTGGATATACGAGTTGCACGAGTTTTAACAACTAAGAGAATAATTTTACCGCGACCGAATGATGTGTCATTATCGATTGGAGATGTATCCAGTAAAGATATATTGTATATACACTATCTATTGAACATGTATCCAGTAAAGATATATTGTATATACAGTATCTATTGAACATGTATCCAGTAAATATATATTGTATATACACTATCTATTGAACATGTATCCAGTAAAGACACATTACGTCTGCAAGTGTGCTAACTAATTTACGGAATCTGCGTAGTCTTTTTAGTTTAGTGGAAATGTATTGTACTGTCAACAGCACTTCGTCTCGAAGTCATTTTAGAGCGAATTTGATTCGATAAATCCATCTTAATAATCGACCTTCCGCGTTATCGAAGTTTTGAAAAGCCATCTACATAACACACACGTAGGTGTTCTCGATCGAATTATAATATAATCACGTCTGGTGGCTTATAAACCCGAGAGGCAATATTTTCAATGTTTACTTTTGAGATTGAGATCCGTAGAAATGATCACGTACATTGTTTAAAATTACATCTAATATGTATAACTAAACAATTAATCCACTTTGAAATGATAGTGAAACTGATAACACATTCGATGCTCGTCACTAACATTATATCAAATAATTGATATTAAACATTGGGTGATCAGACAACTGTATACAAGACAATTGCACACAAGACAGGTGTACACATAGACAAATGCACGCAGTTACTTGTGCATATATAGGCAACTGTTAGTAAATATTAATAGGTCACTAATGCGAGTTGTGATATTGCACGATGAACTGCCTCCAAAAATCCGCCACAATGTTCATAAGTTGAATTAAATAATTGGACAAGGTAATAAATTAGTAAAATATACTTACAGTAAAATCGTACGATTTATTCAGAAATGTTACAATTTGATATGCAATTTGAACTGCGACTAGATTAAAGATGACTTGATGATCTCACTGGAGATAGAAGAATGGGGAGACGAGCACGGCGGTTCGCAAGACCGGTCAAGTCAGATAGTTTGTCTATTTTACCGAGATAATTATTAATTTATATAATAAAGATAAAATATGTTTACAGTGCCTAATTATTTTATTATGAAATAAGAAAGTATTCGCATGCGCGCACTTTAGTCAAACAATTGGAGCACGCGCCACTGTTAAATGTGCTGCGTTAAATGAATGATAAAGAGGATGTATTACAAACGGACATTTTGTTAGGCCCGGCGCACATGGAGCACGGAGGCCTGCGACGGCACGTTAACGAAATTCGTATTTTATTATCGCGCACGCCCCGCGCATCCGTCTTCCGCCATCAGCGTAATCACCGCAAACGTCTCCGACATGTTGATGTGCGGGCTTCTCCCAAAATGTCGTTCGTTGAGATTTATATAAACAACATTTTTGAAAACAGAAAATTAATTCATTATCACATTCTATTAATAATTCTGTTTTTATCATTATTTGTAAATAACTGTGAGCATTATAACTTGCTCCCTCTTCTACGACACCTATGTTAGTAACCTACGACAAAAAAATAATCGTTCTCATTACCATGGTGACTACATATATTTTTTAATACAAATAAATGCCAAACTTACGTTTTGACACTTTTTAGAAATTCACATTTTTGAAAAGCTATAGCTCTTGCATGTTAAAATAAAGTAGGTACTTATTATATTTGTTCGTATATTCGATTTATATAAAAATTGATTATTATATTCTTTTAATTTATTTTTTAAAATAGTATCTATTAAACCTGTATTATTCCCGTTATTAACTGCTATTTTTTCAATTGTATTCAATTCAATATTGAAATTGGATATTGGCTTAGGAATATTGACTAAACTATGTATCATAGAGTGGAACTCTGAATGTTTATGTGATAATGGATGATTAGATTCACTATGTATGATAGTATCCGTAAAAGTTGGTTTTCTAAAAATTTTGAATTCAATTTTACTATTATTTTTAATCAATGTTAGATCTAAAAAAAATTTAGGGTCAAATTATTTTTCATTTCTAATGTAAATTATATTAATATTATTAAAAGAATTAATGAAATTTAAAAATGTAGTTAGTTGACGCTGACCAAATACATAGTATATCATCCACACACCTTTTCTACAACAAAATATTTTTTAACAAAGGAGAATCAAATTGTCTACAAAAATATCTGCTATTAGTGGACATGTGGGTGCTCCCGTAGGAAGACCCTCTATTTTATTATACATTATATTATTAAATTGAAAATTTTGGTTCATACAAAAGTTTAGATCTATTACTAGATCTTTTACTAAATTATTAGGTAAATTAGATGAATTTAGTAAATCAGAAATTAAAATTTTACTTTCATTAATAGGTACAATAGTAAACAAATAACAATATCAAAAGAAACAAGTTTAATATTGTTGGAAAGATCCATGTCCTTAAACATATCCACTAATTGCAATAAATAAACATAATTTAAAAGTTGGAGCGTTACAGTATGAAACTACCGGTCTTATTAGAATATTAATTTTGTGAATTTATAATAAGGAATACAGTTTTGGAGGTTTAGGGTTCATTAAATTCAATTTGAGTTAGGTACCATATTTATTTTTTAAATAATTATTGTTTTTTAAAAATGGATTCTGGTAAAGAAACAATAACATATATTTTAGTTAGTATTGACACCCTGAAGAAGAAAATGGTATTTTTTGAAACTGGTAGATGTATTAAACTCAATAAGTGGTTAATGAAACAAAGTTAAATAAAAATAATGAATTTTAACTACAATGTGAATTTTGGTAATTTTAAAAGTAATATAATATTTCATAGTCCTTTAAAAAAAATATTGTGAGGGTAAAGACCAGCGTTCTATCCTCCTATCCTCCTACAAGCCAGAGGAGAACATGAAAATAGCGAGTTCTTCACATCAGAAACGTATACCAACCTCGATCTATTACACTCTGCCATCGCCCTAAACTGGGAAAATTTATTGTTAACTCCCTTTAGTGATTAAAAAAAATATATTTTCAGTATAAACAGAGAATATATTCAATAATTAATTGTTAATACAAAATTTAACCATTGCATGTGTTCGACGATGTTTTGTAGAACAAAAGATTGGATATTTCACCAATAAACCGTGGCTAATAGGTTCCCATAAAAATAATGTCTTTGAAATTACAACATTAATATTCCCTTTAACCTAAAGATGCTCCGGATAACAAATTATCACGGATATACGTGATTCTACGGGATTTCACAATATAAAACTCAACACGAATTATTCCCGCAACAATGAATTTCTTTTCTTCGAATAAAATACGGCTGGCTTAATGACCGCAATGCCAAAGATTCTACGAATCAACAATAACATGAAGTTTAAATTTAAAACCATGAATATGATGACTTCTTCCAACGCAGGCTTGCGACAATACATGAGATCGCGCTTGCGACAATACAAAGGATCGGGTAAAAACTTGAACTCCATGACCGGCGTCGCCATTTCATTCTGGTCAGTCAGTTTTGCAAACTTCCGTTACGAAATCCCATGTCTATTGAGCCCGAGATCCACCTTGCGAGATCATCTGTCGCCGTGAAATGATTCAGCATCTATAACCAATCGCCACGAGACATGCTCCGTAACTCCATTGTCGGTAGATCATATTTCTATGCCCCAAGCGGAAAAAGGAGATATCGAATTTCTGGAAAGATTGTTGTTCATGCTATTAAGTACAAACAAATTATAAAAATATAGTGCACTAGTGATTGAATAGACATATACACTCTTATAACATTTTGATTCCGCAATTCCGGTTTGCTCGCATACGACGGCGGCCTAAGACTGTTCTATGCACAGCTGTTGAGAAGAGCGATGCGTCCGTACTGTACTGAACTAGCTCTTTATATTCACGCCGTAGTTCACACGTTTTAAATCTTACTGACGCTTCAATAGTTTAATACTTCACACGCATCAGCAAATAATTTTGTTAATAAGGAAAACACATTCTTATTGTGAAGTTGTAATTATTCAGAACAGACGGTCTGTGATATTTAAAATACTAAATTAATGCTTTTAAAATTAGCAATATTAATTTTTTTGTTTTTTAAACTCAATTAGTGGTTAATAAAACTAAGATAATAAATAAAAAATACTAAATTAATGTATTAATTATTAATATATACATATAAAATTAATTTTGTCGAAAAATATTGTTTTTGTGTCACTGGGATTATTTGGTATTAAAAGTTTTTGAGATTCTGTAAAAATAATGTAGATGGCTTTCAAATAATAAAACGACAGGTGTATTAATTTGAAAAAATGTAACATATAGGTTCGAAAATTTGTCATGAAAAATACTGGCGTTATAACACAATTGGTAGTGTACTTCTCCGGATTGGAAATAGATATCCAGGTTCGAATCCCGGTAACTTAACTAGTAACTTAACCATATTTCATTGTACTATATGAAGTGCGAAGCGATTGCGACCTGTATCTGGAGTAGGCTAAACAGTGGTACCAACATACTTCGAATGAAGCTTTCATTATGAACGCTTTAAGTTGGTGAACGTGCATTTCGTTTGTTACGAAATTAAGTTTTGTCTTTCGCTAGTTGAGAGAGATCTAACGGCTTCGATTGCTCAGCGAATTTCGTCAATATACCATAAAAAAGTACCGATCCAATCACTGTGAACATCTCACGTATTGCAAAACTTACTATTATTTATGACAGAAATGTTGTTGGCGTACAAATAATCTGACAGCGTGATTTAGAATATTACTTTAATTTTGTAATATCATATTATATAAAAAAAACATTTACGCTTGAATTAAATCAAGTATGATAATAGGTATTGTAAAATTGCAACAAGCGTTGCTTTAAAATGTTATCAAACTGTTATACCTAACGGTTTAGTAACTTCCGTGTCGTGCGGCCCACTTGCCCAAATACACCCCTCACGAACACATGCAAATGTCCCGTGTCAGACACCACCCCATACAAGGGCCGCGCTGGGTGAAGTGGCGTTTTCCGTGATGTACATTAAAGATGCCCCTCGCTCCGTGCTAAGTGGTTGTCAATCATTCAGGGACCATCCGACACCTTACTGGGATATGAAATATAAGCCTCCCTTCGGCGCCACCCACCCCGACGCGACCCTCTCGTCTGTTAGGTCGACGAATATTCCGGTGATAGTGCCAGCCGATCGATCGCTCCACATAAGTGCCTGGCAACATTCGTCATTATAATTGGCGCGAAAACTGTCACAACGCTCAACCCTTTCGCTTTATTAAGGCTTCGTATTTGACTTCCTTTGATTCTAGTGCAAATTTCGTGCGACGGGAGTGCAAAGGCGGACATTTTATTCAGTTGGTTCGTTCGGAGTCTATGTTTGATATTTACATTTCATAACTAACTTATAGAAAAAATTGAATCATCAGATAAAGTTTATATTTTTCATTTCTTTTGATGTGAATACGTCTTTAAAATCGATTCGAGGTATGAAGCGCACGATCAAAAATCTGACCATCGCGAAAATAGGTCAGACTTTTAACCTTTATATCTCAGAAAGTATTCTACGCAGTTGAAAATTATTACTGTCAATAAATTGATAACAAATGTAAAATTTCTTAAAATTACACCAGTAGTGCTTGGCTTTCTTTTGCATTCCGCACAAGAGAGTTAAGCAAGCCGCATGAATTGGCTCACTTAGTCATTTTCGGGGCGCTGTGTTTTGTGAACCGTGAGTCTGATTGGAATGAAATATATATTAAACAATAGCTTACCAGTACAAAATCTGTGTAAAATACAAAAATGATTGACAAAGTTTATGAGATTTAAGTGAAAAGTTGTGGCAAGTAATTCAAAACATTTAAAAATTTAACCAACGCATATGAGTAGAAATGGAAAAAAGTGGTTTTCATGGATAGATCAGGATGAATCCAACTTACCGAAAGGGCCAGAGTCGACAAAGGACGAAAGAGCGCGTGGTTGAGACAAAACGCTATGTTAGTACTAAAGCGCCTAGTGTCGCTGCGGATATGCCATCCACGAGTAGTTTATAGTTAGATGCAGGCACGGCGAGTATTATATACGACTGCACAATGCTACCCGACATATTTGGAGACGATATCGCGTTGGCATACCTGAAACGTGTTCCAGTTAACCCTATGATCATTTTCTGAATTCAAATAATGTAATTTTATTTTTTGTCTCAGTAGACAACCATTAATTAATTTTGTAGATCGATATATAGATGATTGTAATTAAATTATCTTAAAGTCTTAACCCATTCATTTGCCATTATATTTATAGAATTAGTGAGTTTTATGATTTCTGAATCCAACTAAAAAAGGCATTAAAATGTTAGGGAACGCTTTTAAGAACAAAATAATATTCAATATATTTTTCTAGTTTTCTAGTAATAAGAAGGGAGCTGAAATGAACATGAAGATGGATTAAAACGATATTAAACGAGTCATTATAATGATACTATATTATGTCCACTATCTGCATATTTATAAATATACTACGTACAGAATAATTAGTTTATAAGGTGCATATGATTAAATTGAACATATAAAAATAATACACATTTTATATTTAAAAAACTATTCAATGATTATGTTTTAATAAAGTTGATGAATATTTTTTTTTAATGAATATTTTCTGCTCTATATAGCAATATTCCGTGTATAGGAATTATACTATCGGTTTTGGAAGCCCCGAGTCAAATGAACTGATTAAATGTTAAATAACCGAAAACCGGTTATTTTTAAATGTTAATTTATGCGTCAAAGTGTTAACCTAGAAATGGGATTATCCTGGGAACAACTTTGGGCCGAAGTAGATCTGTTAGAGAGCCACAATGGTGAATAGATACGTTGGATAGACCCTGGAGTCAGAAGAGATAGTACCAGGACTTGTGGTGCATAACGAGTCGAGTCTGATTGTGGCCACTATACGTCAATGTTGATATGAAGAAGGAAAAAATAAAAAATAAGTTGGAGCGTGCTGTCTATCATCTTGTTGCGATTATGTGAAATTCTGCAATAGCGGGTAATAGTGTACACTGTATGGCAACGGAGGTCAGTGACTGTTGTAGAAGGGGTGCTCGATAATACGTTTACAATACTGTCAAATATAGAAATCTATAGACTAGCCCACGAACAAGATGCAACTACTGACAAAAATAGTCTGTAAAATTAGCTATGTAAATCAATTACAAATCTATTAAAAAACAATTAAATGATGAATTAAATAGATAATTGAAGGATATTCAATGTGTCAATAATTCGGCTTCAAGTGTTCAAGCCAAACTGTCAAAAAAGCGTCACGTTAACAAATTTCCCAAAACATTCGTTCGCTTCGCAATATGAATGCTATTCTGTGCATTATAACCATAATCGTTAAAATCGTTTTTTGTACGTTGGATGCTATTAACGAAGCGTATACAGTATTCGAAGACCTTAATAGGCGGAATTGAATGCGCATGCATGAAAGTCGAATACTTTCAAGCTTTGTAGGTATGGAACGAATGATTTTCGATAGTTGAGAATGTATACGTATTTCGACTCGCTCCATGCGCACGCCTTATAGTGTGTATTATGACTGGTCTCTGAAGGGTAGAACGAATTTATTTGCAGCAGTGCTGTTTTCGACTAGAAACAAAAAGTCCAAAGCTTTTTGACTCTAGAACACAAGAGATGCGGAGCATTCAAAGTATGTACGAAGCGACCGCACCTGCTGTATGGGCGTTTGGGAGTGCGTGCAAAAGAACAAAAATGGAAAATACTATGTACATATTGCAGACGGTTTCGTATCCTATCTTACCCTAACATAAGTTATGGATTCAGTAACAATCCCCCGCTTCATTCAACTCCTAGTGTGATTCACTTTAATTCATCACTAAAATACTTTGTGTAACTTTATATAAGTTTAAAGAAAAAACGAAATAATAAAATGTAAAAAATTTTCAACACATCAAAACTATCTTATAAAGTAAAACAAATAAATAAATCAGAAGAAAAAAGTTAAAATATAGTGAAAAGTCAAAGAAATTAAAGCAATATGTAAAAATGTAAAATAAAAGAAAATTAAAAACTAATTAATCATGTAGAATCAGCAGCCTCAGAAACTGATTTGATAAAAAAAATGATGGAGATTTTTTTTGTTCATGATCAGAAGACCTCCAAATTGCCAACCAAAAGTTAGCATATATACATAAATGGGATATTATGGATTTTCTGACGGACTGACTTAGTTCTTATCTGATTTCAATTCAAATTTTCTGAAACTGTGTCTGAAAAACTCAGCTAAGATCGTTATTTAACCTGATCCGTCATCTCGTTTTAAAATGAATGTTCAAAAATTTAAAAAATTGTAACGGCTTAAATTGACCGAGATAAAAAAAAATGAAAAGCTTTCTCATTTTTCTACTCGCGCTTTATTATATTAATTTTTTTTTTTTAATTAACTCAGTTCATATTGGAATATTTAATGAAACACTTTCTATTAAAATTTATAAACACTTTTATTCTTAAATATAAAGGTGTTCTATAATTTTATAATAAAATTATAGAACACCTTTATATTTAAGCTCATCCTCAGAATTTCGATAGAAATTTGGGATTATCTATTCATTTTACATGTAAACAATGTTGGTCTTAAATTGAATTATTTAAACTAAATTTAATCGCGAGTCTGATTCTCAAAATTTTTACAATAATTTTGGATAATCTTACACATATTACTACATCATAAATATTTTATAATCAGGTACTAGAATTTTAAAATTTTTTTGCAAATGTTAAAAAAAAAATACGAAACACAAGACATTCGAAATTTGGTTTGTGTTTTTTATCATGATGAAGTAAAATATATATATTTTTTTTTCTAAAATAGTTTATGTATATATAAAAATATTTCTGTACAATTTTATTAAAATGCCTTATCACAATGTTTTTGCATTAAATAATAAAAAAAAACAATTAATTTATTTAATCAAAAATATTTAAAGATTTCAAAAAAAGACAAAATGTATTTTTAGAAAACATCACGACCCATTTACGTAACCGGCATCGCGTCCCTATTTCAACGTTTAAAAAATATAAATCCAAACCGGCGATACCTTCTGGTGAGCACAGAATACGGCGGAAGCGGTGGAACAACTTTCAGTGTTACACCGTAAAAGTGAAGTTTCGTATCCGCCTGTATGAGCCCGCACACGAAGTACACGATGAAAGTTTTCACTTGTCAACTACCTGGCTTTTTTCTTACTTTTGTGAAACACAAAAAGATAGTTGCAAAAACAACTGGATACTGCAACGAAAGTAGACTATTGCATGCGTCGTTCTGACGCCCTGGATCTGTTCACTGTGCAGAAGTACTATGCTGCAATAAAAATAGTTGATATTATTTTTAGGAAACTCCGAAACACTAAAATAATTTATATTTTTCATTTTAAAATATGTTAATATATAGAGTTTTACTAAATGATACGGTATTGTATGATCATAGTTTCAGAAGGATGAGCTAGAAATAGTTATCCGCCTCCAAAGTCATTTTACTATCTTGTTCACGTGTAAATATATACTGTCAGGCAGTATTGACAGAAAATGAAAGATCTAGAAAAGATAATATTTTTCATTTACAAATACTTCAGTTATATTACAAAGGATGTAATATACTGATCGATAGAACGCTGTTAGAGCGGAGTGAGTGACATAAGTTGCTGAAGAATTCAAGGTCGGAAAGAATATGATGACATGAAGTTGCGGCCGGCGGCTGGTGATGCACATGCGGCTAGTGCAGTTTCTGCTATAGCGCGCTTTGGTCGATCGATATATAGATGTCGGTAGGAGTCTGCTACTACATTAAGTATTTATTATAATATATACAAATTTCCTTGATTTAAAAATATGATTACTAAAGGGTTTTTTTTAGAAGTTTTTTTTTCTAATTGGCAACACTTTTTACAGTGATAGTTAATTTGATAGCTGATTTGTGCTCAGTTTGGTTTGCCATTTCATCATAAATAGACTTACGCAATTCGAATAACCATGGATCGTTTTCACACCACACATACTCTAATTGATAATACGCATCTGTAAAGACATCGTATAGTGAGCATCGAAAAAGCTGTTGCTGCAGTAGAGTGTAGTATTGAGGAGGTCCCAAATGAGTCATCGTGCACAACAATTGGAGCTTTATCCACTTTATGGAAGATTTTTGATTGAATGGCTACGTCAATAAGCAAAATTGCCACATTTGGAGTGAAAAAAATTTACAAACCATTATTGAAACGCCGTTACATTCACAAAAAGTCACTGTATGGTGTATTTTATGAGATGGTGGAATCATTGGTTCATATTTCTTCAAAAATGATGCCGGCCAGAATGTTACAGTCAATGAAGAGCGCCATAGATTCATGATTATTGACTTTTTCTTTCCCCAATTGAATGGCATTAACGTTGAAGAGCGGTGATTTCAACAAGACAGCGCAACATACCACACAGCACGCACCGCAGAAAATTTTTTCTTTCCCCAATTGAATGGCATTAACGTTGAAGAGCGGTGGTTTCAACAAGACAGCGCAACATGTCATACAGCACGCACCACAGTCAATTTATTGAAGGAAATGTTTGATGAGCGCATTTATTAGAGCCAGCTACGGCACTCACAAGCGCGAAATCATATTTAAAAATGAATGGTATAAAATTATCTTTCCAATTACAATTACAATTACCGCGTTTTTATGTGTTTTATTTCATTTTAGAGTTCTGTACCTCTAAAAAAAAACACCCTCTACATGATAATAAATTCCAGCAACAACATTATTTTTACACCCGCCAATTTTTGATAAAATTTTTCCGAGCATTCTAACGCTCTATTCTATCTGTGTATTTTTAACCCACTGTGACGTCTCCATTTCCAACCCCTCCGATAAAACTGTCTATGTTAAAATAAAAATATATTTTTTGGTGTATTTTACAATTTCAATACACCATACACATCACGATAAAAAGCTTTCAAATGTAAAATTTGTCAACGGAACAATGAGAACAATAAAGATTAATCCCTTTGGCTTGGAAACTGCGCCCTCTCCTGCGAAACAAACAACAAAAACGTTTTTTCAGCCGAGGTGATTCGAAGATGATCATAAATAAAATAAAACTTACAACACAAAATCGCAAAGCTAAGATAATGTTTGATATATATTTTTCATAATTATTCAGAAATTTTGTTATTTTGTTTCTTCGATTAAGAAAATAAACTTATCCACAATACTTACAATTAGACCTTGGCTTAATTGTTAAAACTATCAATGTTGGTACTTTTATGGTGTATAACTTAAATAACAAAAATATAAACTTTAAATACTAAATATATAAATATGAATAAAATTAATTAAAACTTTGGCCATTCAATATATTTGTGAATAATAATAATTATATAAACTGTAACAAAAGAAATACAATTAATAGAATAAAACTCATCTATTATAAGATATTTTAGTCATTGCCATTATGATTTTCCTTCAAAGTTTGAGTTTCTGAAAATCTATTCCAAATTTAGATGGTTTTAAGGAAAATTTTGCGGCAAAATTTTGGGCATCCCTTGAGTTTACAAATCTTTCTTCATTATCATTTGTATTGTTATTGACGTTCAGAGATGAATCGACGATGTTGGATTTACGTTAAAACTTTCCAGCTTGGAGGACGAATAGTATACGAATTATTGCTATCTTCTTTATAACTTAACTAGTGGTCCATACTCGGTGTTGTCCGGGATTTAGTTATAATTTAGGGGAATTGTATGCCTTCATTTTGCGAGGGAATTGTATGCTTCAGACTCCGAATAATAACGATGTATGCAAAATATGGTCCAGATAGAATAAGGGTGAGAAGTCAGGGAAGGGGGTGTATATTTTCAATAGTTCTAAAAAAATAACACAGCAAAATTTTAACGTGTATACGTAAGTTAATAGTATTCAATATAATATTGTTACGTACTTGACTTCTTAGTATGTCTTTAGTGTACACCTCGTAATGTGAAAGTTTAAGAAATAGACTTTACAACAATTAGTCTTTTATTACGTTAAGCTACAATTTAGTACAAGGTATATCACTAGTATAGGTTAAACTATTAAGCTGATGAACCGCAGATAAAAGAGACGCGCGCACTCCTGCGCGCCATAGTTACACATAGCCGCACCGGCGGTGCGGCACACATACACACACCATTCCAGGGACATCACAAATATATAATACATATTTATATTGGCTGTGGACAAAAGGAAGTAGAACCGTATATGTTGCGTAGGGAGATCTAAACTTGGTCTAAATCGGTCAAAACAGACTAACATTTTTTTCTATATATATATATATATATATGAGAACATATCGCACACCTAGATCAAAACTAGACAACTCAAAAAACCAAAATTTTTATGTTATTTTTGAATTCGTATACTCTGTCATGTTCGCAACTAACATAGCCCCAGTTCTCGAATAGTACCATTTTAGGATACATTTAAGATCGAAAATGTTATTTAGTTTCATAACTTTAGTAACAAAAAATGGAGAAAATGTTATTATTTTTTTGTCTAATGAAAAATGACTTTTTGAGTTGTGTTAGTTTTGATCTAGGTGTGCGATATTTTTGCTGTGATGTTGCATTTTCAAAACAATTTTATTGATATTATTATTTTAATACAAATTAAATGTATTAATTAGAAAGGTACACAGAAAAAATTTATTAATCGAAAAAGTATTTTGGTGGCGACTAAATATTAGTGTACCAAAAAAGAATGCGATTTTTTAAATAAATGATTTTAATGCTTATAATTTTTTAATTTTCCCCCTCTAAATAGTCCAATTATCTACAATACAATTGTGCAGGTTAAGAGCTTCAAAGTGAATAATGCCCTTGCAGTTCCACCAAACAGACAAAATGATTTTTTTTCGTTGTGAGGCCGGGCTTAGCGACGGAATTTTATTATTTTTATAAGCATTAAAATTTTTTATTTAAAAAAACGACATTCTTTTTTGGTACTCTTAATATTTGGTAGCCACCAAAATATTTTTTCGACAAATGCAATTTTTTCTGTATATCTTTCTAATTCAAACATTTAATTTGTATTGAAATATTTAGTTGCTCCCGGGGTTCGAACCTGAATATATGTTCAAAACTTGTCGAAAGATGTATTTGAACACGCTTTTCCGGAAATAAAGAGGTCCAGGTTCGAAACCCGATAGCAACTAAATATTTTTTCGGTATATAGATTCTTTATGTATATCTTTCTAGTTGATTAATTTAATTTGTATTAATATATTTATATGCAGTGCGCTACATATTTCACAATACATTGCGTATTCGGATAAAAATATACCATCAAAACGAAGAAGGTTTGGATTAGATCTGCAGAATACACTATCATTCCGTTATTTGTTTCGAAAAGCTTTCTTAACTCGTTATAGAGGAAATGTGTTGCTAGTGTGTACTGGCATTATTGCATTGGAAGCGTTATTGTTCAGCTGCGGGATCAGGATCGCTCGCGGGCCTGGGGGTAGGGCAGGGAGAGGTGGGGATTGTCGCTCAGAATATATTTCGAGTGATACGTACTCTTAAGCAAAATTGGTTTCAGACATTGCTCTGGGCTGCAACTGAAAATTGTTGATGGAATTGCAGTTAAGTAATTGTAAGACAAAAATTATGCCAAACAAAAAGCATGTTCACTTATATACATAAGTGATGCATTTTTGAAAAATTATCACTGCAGATTATATATATTTTTAATCGTAGAAAATAATGTATCACGTGATTGTTAACTCATGTATAAAAAATAAAATGTTTTTTTCTAGCTCTGATCATAAGAAGCTGGTTGATTTTATTTGTGTTTCACATAAAGTACTCTACCATTTTTTAATTATTTTTCTATTACACCTATATTAATTCAGTTTTAAATTAAACAAGGGTAGTTTCAGGATCTTCTGGTCGCGATCGAAGAAAGTGAATTGAAATTGAGACGTTCTGCAATAGTATATATATATATTGAAATCTAAAAGCGAAAAGTTTTATAAAATATATTTTGAGAACGTTTATTTTTATTTATACTGACCGAACGAACGGAATATTAACGGCCAATTTACTGATTGACATTTTACACACAACAAGCAATGACCAAAATGAGGCACGAGACTCTGAGACTCTGACGTATATACACGGTGGACTATGAAACCCGAGAGTTGTCTCCTAAAGAATCTCGTGGGAGACAATCTATGTCTTGAAACAAAAATATTTCAAAAATCTTATATGTAAATATAGACCTCAAAGACTGCAATTAATCTAAGGTGTATATCAGAACGCGGGTCCACAATTATTTCAGAAATTTTGAATATGGATTGAGTGTGAATAAAATAAAAAAACATTTTCCTACATTCCTTTCATTAATGTTCACAGAAAATTGTCTTTCTACATACTTAACGTGGTTTAAATACGCATTGATAGCTAGCTCAGATGTGTATCAGGGTAGCGGTGGTAAGTTAATTCAATCAATAATACGATACAATATTCTTTAAAAATTGAAGTACCTACGTATTCACATGTACCTGATTAAATATTGAATAATAATTTTGATTACTAATTTACAATACGGTTACGATATAGTAGTTTAATCCATATAAATTAAAAATAAATGTATGTATTCAAACCAAATTAAATAGCAGTTACTTTGCAGTTTAACTAAATACCTAGTAAATACGTATATATTTAAAGAAATGTGCAATAAATCAACACAAAAATTGCCTTTAATATTGAGTCACTTCAAGTGTATACAATTTCTTCAGTATGCGATTTCTGTCACGAGAACTAAACAGGATATTAGTTCTTTTCAATTGCTTGCAATATCTTTCACATTGCACGAAGTGTTACATTCGTGATATTTTCAAAGAGCCGTAATAATAATTATCTACATCAATTACCTCTTTATTAACTGTTACACTAATTTTCTTTAAAGAATTCAATTTAATTCATATAAAATCTGGATATAATTTTTTCAAAGGTATTGAAAATCTATGATTAAATCAATATTATTAAAAAAAATCGTTTTCAATAAATCACTTCTATAAATATTAAAAATATAGTATTAAAGTGTTTTTATATTTGGTATTTTATACGATTCTATATTATGTTCGTATGTTATGTATATGTTCGATCTTTATGACGGATTCATGAATCGCCGGTTGCCGTGCGCTTGTATGAATCCACCATTATGTAGACATTACGGTGCCTGTCTTGTTACCTACCTGCTTTCCCCCCCCGTGTACACAGAGCACTACCATTTTTCTGTGTATGTTGTATTATCTATGACTTTGATCAGCTGACGTCCTGCTATTGAGCTTGTCAGATTGGAGAGTTAACAAGTTATCATTCTGCTGTCAAGTTAACAGGTTAGCGCATCGAACTGTTAAAGAATTGACATTTGAGCGTGTTAGATCGAACTGTTCACCTTGCTATTGTGTGTGGTGCGGGTAATGTTTCATGCGGATCAACGAAGTGTGTGTTACTGAAAAAAGAAATACAGATAAGAGGAGCACCACTGCAGATAGGTTAACAAGTTATCATTCTGCTGTCAAGTTAACAGGTTAGCGCATCGAACTGTTAAAAAATTGACATTTGAGCGTGTTAGATCGAACTGTTCACCTTGCTATTGTGTGTGGTGCGGGTAATGTTTAATGCGGATCAACGATGTGTGTGTTACTGAAAAAAGAAATACAGATAAGAGGAGCACCACTGCAGATAGGTCGTGTTATTCCTAGTGTTTGGTTGATCCTTGAGCCGTTTGTTTCTTTCCTGTCCCCGTTTAAAATTCCTTCCATTCATCCTATATCCCGTTATCCATTCCTTGCGCAATCATCCCGAGTTCCGAATATTTTGATATATTATAAATGTTATATGGATATATTAAATTTATACTTTCAGGACAGTGATGTGATACTTATATGATTATTAAATATAAATTGATATTTAATGCATATAAATTGATATTTAATGAGAAGAAAACTTTCTTATTAAGTATTTGAAAATCTGTCATCTAGATTTAGGTTACGAAGACAAAAAACTGTTCTGACCTACTGGATTATTTAAAAGTGGCTAATAATAATCGCTGGAACCTCGAGACTTTGAATTATAATCTGTTGGCAGGTGGTACGCATGTCGTGGAAACGGTAAGTTACGTTCTTATTTAAATAATTTTAAGAATATGTCTTATTTAATATTTGTTTATGTTAATTTGTTATACTTTGCCTTGATTGGTGGTTAACCACTTCGCTTAGTTTTGATAATAAATTAAACATTCTACATTAAAAATAGGTTTGTGAAGGTCTATTGCCTCCACAGCAATCATCATTGAACGCACGTCACATTTACCGGTGTGTAAAAGCTCCTAACAGTCGCAAAAACACGCCCGGTACCGACAATAAATAAACTGTGCGACAATAACCAATGCGATCAGCATCCATCCGAGAGGCCGACTTCTGAGCGCCACTCTTCTATCTGCCCCCTTCCAGTCACCATTTACAGGAACTCTGCTCTGTGAAGTCATTTCATTGAATATTCAATTCATTGTCCTTAGCAATAAATTTGTGTCAACATACATCGTGATATCGATACACATTAATACAAAATATACCCACGCACGTACATTTATCAATATTAACCAACATACAAGGCGCCACCTAAGAAAACCAATTGGCACGGAAATACTGACCAATGTTCCGTAGCGGTATTACTTTATTATAACGGATAGATTATTATGACCGTTTAAAAATAATGTTACATGCTACTATTTTTTTAAACAATAGCTACCTATAAAGATGAATCACTTCAGAAAATTGTGAGAGTTTAAATAAATGTGAAACATGTTATACAATTTTAAATGTTAAATGTGAAAGTATTTCAAATACAAATTAAATGTATTAATTAGAAAGACAAACATATAAAACCGATTTTATCGAAAAATATTATTGTTACCACCGGGATTCAACACATATATATATTCAACAAGAATATTTTTCGATAAAATTGATTTTACATGTATATCTTTGTTTACGCGCCTCATCACTTCGATTGGCACCACTGGGTTTTCTGGTTTATAATAATGTACATGTGTGTGTGTGAGTATTGCTGCCCTTTTTTCGGATACTAAGAAGACGGCAACCGACTGTCGTCATTCTCATTACATCCAGTGCTTCGACTAGTCCAACGGTCCAAATAAACCACAGTGCGCGCTTCAGTCTGTCGAAATTAAAAGAACAACAATATCGGACCAAGAAGACAGTACAATTAAAGAGGTTAGTGCATATTATTAATTGTAAACCTGGGAACCAGTTATCGAAGGCATTTACATAAACAATCTTTCTAATTAATACATTTCATTTGTATTTAAAATATCACAGACCGACTGTTCTGAATAATTACAACATCACAATAAGAATGTGTTCTCCTTAATAAAAGTATTTTTTTTTAAAATTACTTCGGTAATATAATTTTTAAAAGACACGAGGGAAGATAAAAAAAAGTTATCGGAAATTAGCAATGTAATATGCGACGTGTATGGCATTTGATACTCTTAAAATATAGTGATATGGTAACATTGTACGTAATATGTATTCATCGTATTACCCCACTTATGATTAAAATAATAGTTTTTGGCTAAGACGTGAGGTGTTTTGTAAACTAGGTAATGTGAAATTTTCCCTTCTCTTCACCGGTTCGTATTACTTAGTATGGTGATCAAAGCGAAAGTTGTAAACTTCTCTACGATATTTTAGTAAAAAGTTGAGAAATAAATGGGCCTGCAAGAAATGCCGCGAAACAAATTACGGCGAAAGATTGCCATACACATTTGAAAAGTTTAATAATTCAAGAATAAAGTACCTTAAAATGCAGCCGTTAAAAAACGTACGAACCATAAAGAATTGAAAAAGTTGATCGCGTTTTATATCACGAAAGAAAATTTCTACACGGTGAAAAGTTTTCTTGGAACTTAATTACCATAATAATAATAATACAATACTGTCTTCTTGAAGAGTCGGCAACTTGTAGTTACTGCGCTTGTTCCACTTATCTGCGGCATGTTGGTGCATTGTGCAGCGGGGGATACATTCCCATACAAAATGCAGTTCGCGGGCACATTTGCGCACACCACGTTAAGAACCACGTTGTAGGGATCGAGTATTTCTGACGATGTGGCAACATATTATTTTCGTAGTTATAATATTTTCTATATTATAGGAGAGTTTAGTTTTATAATTATATATAAATAGTGAGATTGTAGTGGTAAACTAAACAGTTGTTATAATGTTGATTAAGATTTTAGTGTACCGGTGATCGCTCGTCAAATAATCAGTTATCAATGATTATTACGATCGAACACAAATCTCAGAATGACAATCCCAATTACGATTGAAATGATGATTTACCCCATCTATAATAGATTGAGTCATAAACCCTATATAAATACATCTAACAGGTAGTGTTCGCAGAGATTTATTGAAAAATATGAAGTTGAATTTTGAAACAATAATATTTTGGAATCAAAATTAGCTTAGAGCCTGACATAAGTTTAATACAAATTAAATGAATCAACTAGAAAGATATACAGAGAAAATCTATTTATCGATAAAATATTTAGTTACTATTTAAAAATAACTATGTTTCGGCGAAAATGTATGGTAGTTTTTAGATAAATTTCTATAGAAATGCAGTGTCTAAAGTCTCAATTTCCGGAAAATATTAATACATTTTTTTTGATCGTGACAGGGAGACCTCTAAACGACCCACAGTTAAAAAGTGTATATATATATATATTTCTATATATTGGGAATATAACATATTTTGTGGAAA
The DNA here is from genome assembly GCA_022840565.1 of Eubasilissa regina. Taxonomy (NCBI): domain Eukaryota; kingdom Metazoa; phylum Arthropoda; class Insecta; order Trichoptera; family Phryganeidae; genus Eubasilissa; species Eubasilissa regina. The sequence continues at coordinate 20,642,083 of JAINEB010000033.1, forward strand.
GTATAACTCCTATAGTTTCCATCTATTAATCCGAAAATCTAATCTCGTAAACATCTTGACTAAATTGTTTAACTAGCCTGAAGCGCTACCTTATTTCAAAATGGTGGCTGTTTAAAAAATTCGTAACCTCTTTAATATTGGGTCTAGAGAAAAAAATTCTCATTCCTTTACTCGTACTTTATCCGGCCCGAAAATTTTATTTATTATCAAAAATTAAAATTTATATTAAAAATAAAACTGTTTATATTGGAACTATAGAAAACATTTTCAGTCGTACGAAATCTATTTAATTCCGCCATAAGGCCACTATCGGAAGGGATTTTACTTACTCATTTTGTTAAACTTCTTTATATATTTGAAATCATTTTGTTGCAACAGTGAAAATAATGTAATTTTATAATCAGTATAAAAATGTTTAAGTTTTCTTTTCCATAATTTAGTAATTTTAATCAGGCTAATTCATTTTTACATTTAATACTCATCATACTATTAAATACTAATTTAATGTATTAATTATAAATATAAAATCAATTTTATCGAAAAATATTGTTTTTGCGCTACCGGGATACGAAACTGGATCTCTATTTCCAATCCGGGGAAGTACACTACCAATTTTTCATGACAAATTTTCGAACCTATATATTACACTTTTTCATATTAATACATTCGTCGTTCCATTATTTGAAAGCCATCTACATTGTTTTTATAATAATAAGAATGTGTTCTCCTTAATACACCTTACTATTGTTAATTATACTATATTATTAATTTCTCCCTATTTTAATGACTGTTTAAATATCAACTTCATTGGAAGTAACTCTAACTATTATGCTGAACAGACACGTCCCACCGAATGTTCATGATGTTCTCCTGTTATTACGAACGACACGTAATATACCTTTCTCTCGCCTCTTGATTATTCGGGATTTGCACAAATGTGGAACCATGTAGAATATCACTAAATTACAAATCTGTACAAGAATATCACTAAATTCGCTTAATCCGTTATAGTTAAACATAAATAATAAGTAATTGTAATTTACTTCTTCAATATTAGCAAAATTACTTTGTTGCCTCATTTTATATAAATAATTAGACAAAATACTTTGTTTAAACCACTATTTATTAACTATTCAACATGTTTCGATACCTATGATATCTTATTCAGAAAATAATGTGTACTGAAATTAAAAATACAAGCATAGATAAAAATAAAACAATAAAGTGGTGAATAAGTTAGAACTAATATTAAAATAAATTTAAAAGATGACTATTTTCAAAAAGCATTTGGTTATTTATAATATTTAAGGAGCAATTGAGATGTCTAAATAGCAACAGCTATTCAGAATTTTCTAATCACCTTTTGGAAACAAACTATTCTTTTGATATTAATAAGGGTTTATAAATTATACATACAAATACTAGGGATTTACAGTTAGACAAATTTGAAATTTTAGAAATAAGAAAAAGTGTTAATAGCAAGCTAAATATTATAAATAACCAAATTCTATTTGCAAATAGTCACCTTTTAAATTTGTTTTCATAGTAGTTTTTACTTAGTTATCCATCACTTATATTTTTATGGTTTTGTTTTTATCTATGCTTGTATTTTTAATTTTAGTATACATTGTTTCCTAAAAAAGATACCATAGGTATCAAAACATGTTGAATAATCAATAAATAGTGGTTTAAATAACGTATTTTTTCTAATTATTTAATTATAATTTAATTTATATTTAAAGAAACATACAAAGCAAATGAATAAATAAGAAAGATATGAAGAAAGAATGTACCTATTTATCCAAAAAAATATTTTAGTTGCTACCATAATTTTTTCTATATACCTTTCTAGTTGATTAAACTATTTTCTGAAAATCTGCAACTTCACAACAATAATGTGTTATCTTTAAAAAAGTAAAGAAACTTGTTTGTTCGATACAATAGATGAGTTAATATCTCAATGTTAATTATAAAACGATTGAATAGATTTGTCAATATCTCAATATAAATTGTTGCTGCAGAAAATAATAAGAACCCCTTTATAGCACCTGCAAGACGCTGAAGAGACGATTATTATCCATTTGAAAATTAATGTTTCACTCTTAGAAATATGACTTACCGTCCGGAGCAGGGAAGTTCCCCCGCCTGAACGCCTGAACGCCTGTTGCCTGAATATTCGACTAGAGATGGAAACTCCTCGGCGTTAAAGAAAACTCCAACTTTTAGATAGTTTTACAAAAAATACCGATGCTCTTTGCTTCTTGTGTTAGGTACAGTAAATTTAAAAATGTAATTAAATTTAAACAAATAATAGATATCTCATTAAGACGAAGCTATTTTTATTAATGTAAAAAATGGAAGTATTGGTAATTACAAGGCTTACGACCTGTCTTCGGCTGACTTAAGTGATCACTTTACACATTGTAACTTTCACCATTCTACCCAATCAATCTATTAATTTTTTGAAAGTTGTATACATGTTAATACGTGGAATCACTTCGAATACCATTGCATTATCGCCATCTATGGACTAAATTTGATATTCATTTTCCCTGAAACAGCACATATGTCACAATGAGAATCTAATTATTATTTTTTAAATTGTTAAAAGCCATATTGAACCTGGACAAGGGAAACAAATGTATGGGGATTTTTCTTGACCTTGCAAAAGCATTCGACACCGTACCGCACCTACTATTGCTAAAAAAACTTGAAAACATAGGAGTAAGGGGCATAGCATATAAGTGGTTTAAGGATTACTTAACAAATAGACGTCAAATTGTCCAAAATAATGAAAAATACAGCAATCCATCATTGATAACACACGGTGTTCCACAAGGAAGCATTTTAGGTCCTATATTATTTCTAGTATACATTAACGACTTTTGTAATATGACCCTAAACAATGGAAAAATAATCACTTTCGCGGATGACACCGTGCTTTGCTTTGAGGGTAAGTCTTGGGAAGAGGTCAATACTCGTGCACAGGATGGTCTGAACAAGGCGAAAAAATGGTTTGATACGAACCTCCTATCACTTAATACAAAAAATCAAAATATATATGTTTCTGTATTAACGAAAGAACAACACCACGTCAAAGTCCTACACTCGTCGTTCATGACTGCAAAGCAAACAAGACCACGGCGTCCGCATGCCAATGTGAAAAACTGACAAGAGTCAAAATTATTCGACATCTGGGAGTACTGATCGATGATCATCTTAACTGGAAAGAACATATATCGAATCTAGCAAAACGCATAAGAAAACTAATTTACTTTTTTAAAGGAATTCGATGTATAGTTGATTACAAACTCTTGAGATCGGTGTACTTTGCAATGTGCTACTCTTTAATTAATTATGCTATTTTAGTTTGGGGAGGAGCAGCAAAAACAATATTGGAGTCGGCTAAAAAAGCACAAAAAACAATTCTCAAGGTAATAATTGGTCGTCCCTTTAGATATCCATCAGACCTTATATTTAAAGAGTACAATGTCCTTGATATAAGACAAATCTTTATGTTGAGACTCGTTCAATACTTCCATACTAATAACAACTCTCCCCAAGCAATAAATCATGGACACAACACTAGACAAACAACAAACATCTACACACCAGTTCCGAGAACAACAACGACATTTTATCAAAGATTCTACATGTTCCTAGCTCCGAAACTATACAATACACTCAGTACCAACTGGAAATCGTACAATTACTATAAGATTACACAAAAATGGACCCAATATATGATTCAATCAGGTAGAGATGAATCAGAAGCATGGATATCCAACAATTTACTATAATGTATACAATTCTTTTACTAATAACTCACTAGTCCTACAACACTCCCACCCCACATATTTTTATTATATTTTTATTTTATTATACTTTTATTTTTTTAATTTTATTCTTACTTTTTTATTCATATTTGATTTATTTTTTTATTCCAAATAACACCACAACAGCACGAAAAAAAAAAAAAAAAAAAAAAAACTGGCTACTTTAACACAGACTTTAGTCTAGCAAAGTAGTCAGGACAACGCTGTATATATCAGAGGTGAAGTCTACTCCATCCCACACATTAAACTATGTATTATGTATGTTATGTATCCACCTCTGTAACTACAAAAATATGGATGTCAAAATATATATAAATAAATAAATATATAAATAAATATTATTTACCTGTAAAATGTTTTTAATACATTATACTAGAATACACCCGAAACATCAATATATTTCAATTTTTATATATTTTCTTATTTTGACCAGTACATTTTTAGCAATATTTGTATATGTCCAAGAACACACAATTATAGATGAAAATCCAGTAATTGTATGTTATTGGGCATATTAAAATATTGTAATTAAATTTAACTGAAATTATATCCTATTTTAATTATTTTTACGTTATTTATTTTAATGGCCGAAAATTAATAATTTTATAAATTAAGAAATTCAAATCTTAAAAGACCATGTATAGATTTTTTTTAAAAATTATCAGATGCTTAAAGTATTTTCATATCCCAAAGTCGGAAATTAACGAGAAATAGATGAAAATTATTTTCCAATACACGTCGAATTTAAAGATCTCTTTTACGTACAAAATTCGCTATCTTTGGATATTTTTATCACAGCCCGGATTTAGTTGAAGCACAGAATGGCGAACATGCCGAGTTAAGTATCTCTGTCGTAGTTCGTATAAAATGTACATTAAGATGTCTGGGCAGTGCCATTAAGGGTGTTTCTTCTATACTTATTTGCATCTTAGTAATTAATTAGTCAAAACGATGTTTGTTTCAGCTTAAGTATAACGATTTTAGCCAGTTGCCGGCCGCGCTTAGCATCGAGACATCCGGTCGCGCTTAATGAGGTTCGGAGGACGCGAAGAGAGGGGAGGAAAATAATTTGGAGGCTGTATTTCAGTGCTTCTTGAATAGTAAGTGAGATTAGTGTAATAGTTAGCGGGTCATAAACGCAGTATAATTTTAACACTAGTTTAGCCGTCTTAAAATTGTTTTTTTGGTAGTAGTAATAGATAATGTTATGATTTTAATTAAATATAAAGAAAACAGGTGGTACAGTTAACAAAAATTATTCAAAATACAATATCTCTGAGGTATTGTATAATCTTCTTTAATATGTAAAACATCAATCACACCTCCCCTAATTTACCACAAGTAAAAAATCAGCAATATGCATATCAGAATTGGGTGACAGAAGTAACTAAGTAATCTTGGATAGGCAGCGTGCAACAGTCCCTACCTGGTACCGTTTTAGTGTGGAGTCACTTAATTTTTTTATAATGCATACTTTTACAGGACTAATTTGAAAAAAATAAAATGCAATGATTTTTAAAATGACATAAAACAGTTTTTTTTCCAAAATTGGAATTATATTAAAAAAATTTTTTTTTAGAGATTTTAAAAATAAAACATGATCCCACACGTCTGATAAAAAGATTATGTTTATGTATTAAAAAAATAATTTTATTGTGATCTAATTCTCGATCATAGAATTTTTAATCGATCATGAATTAGCTGAATAAGTTTAAGAATCTCTCTTGATGATCAGTAGATTGAGAGTTAAGGCTCAAATTACAAATAAAAGGGGTATGCTAACATTAGTTTTTTTTTAAACTAAGGTTTTACGAAAATTCATGTAAATTAACAACACGCTGACGCAAATTCACGCTCATCTATGTAGATCTGCAAACATAAAAAATTCTTTCACATTCTGATTATTCAACGTCGCTACATAGGTAGTCATATTCTAAGACTAAAAACAAAGGAAAACGTATGCATATAAAAAAGTTTTCATCACGACAGTCGTACCCTCGTTTCCTTTGACTTTCGTTACCTCGAAGAGTGGAAACGCGGATAGCTGTTGCGTGCGAGGGGCCAGACTTTATTAAAATGCATCATCGTACCGTAGGAAAGTGTTTCAATTCAAAGGAATTGCTAAATTATGTTTCATAGCCTATTTTTGTCGAGCAACATAATTGGCCCGCTTTGCGTAGGTGGAGGTTGCCGCCAGGCCCTTCGGGTGGCAGAAACGAAATAGAAACGGGCCAGACAAGCTAAACCTTTTCGTCCTTGAATTATTAGGTATTTGTTGCTGATAAAATAAAATAATTATAATTTCAATAAAATAATTTAAAATGATGTACAGAAAACATCAATCTATCGAAAAAATATAATTACCACAGGGACTCGTTGAATCTTTCTACTGCGTCTTTATACATTTTACTTTTTGTGAGACATCTACTTTTTCTGTTGGAATCCACCTTAATTTTGTATTACCATGCTCTCAGACTCCTTTGAGTAGAACCTGCAAGATAGCGTCAGGACTTTCAGTTTATTTTTAATATTTGATAATATTATCACAACGAAATGTGTTTTATTAATTTTTAAATAAAATTACAACTTATTTTGCACAGTTCCTTGGTCATTAAAACAATTATAAATATATATTATATTTTTTCAGTACGTTGATTTTTTCTGTATATCTTTTGAGGTGGTTTATCTAATTTGTTTTAATTATCAAAAAACTATGTTTTGAATATTCGTAATTTCACTAATAAAAAATAATATTAAAAATTAACATAATATTTCGCTTATTATTTATAATAAAACTATTATATTTTAAAATTTATTCTAATCTTTTACACACTGTCGATCAGCTGATTGACTGAAATAATCATTGCACAAACTTTGTATATCGCCAATGATATAAAGATAATTCGAATTATTGTCCAGACAGAAGTCCAAGAATCTTTTTAAAAAAATGATAACGGAAAACCTGCCGATAAATATACCAAGATCGACGAATGATATATTAATGATGATTAGTTTAAAATAAAAATTCATGAGTTGTTCATTTGTGTCATTTTTATTTTATGTTAAATTCCTGTTTCAAAAATATATATGTATTTTATAAGATTTATAATAAAATTAAGCATTGAAATACCGGATATGTTTCACCAGCTTCATAATTACCATATTCTTTGCATCCAGTAAAGAACAATTAGTAGTGATGATGAATTTTGCTTGTCTTCCTCAATTATTTCAAGGCTTCTCTGTAGCTTCCGCTACTACATACATTCATCGGTCCACTGGTTTGGCTTTCCCATTTGATACATTTCTAACATATGTATATATGTTTCATAACATTTAGAATTCCACCAAATCTTAAAGTTATAATAACTTGCGCTAGTCTTTTGAAATTTCTCTCAAGGCCCTTAAAATAGGAAACCTAACATGGTCGGGAACAGTAACTAAAAATGCATTTAGTGTATGCGAGGGAGGAAGTATATAAGTGATTTTATTTATAAAATGTAATTTAGTGAACAGGTTGATAATTTTTTTGTGAGATATTACTGAAACTTAGTCAGAGTTATTTGTGACGTGATGATGACGATGATGATCTGATGAATTGATGAATAAGTTGAAATTAAATAATTTTAAAGTAAGATAATTGAAACATTGGTCTACATCATACGTGTTAGTCCATTGTGACTGAGGATCACGATCTTCATGAAGTCCCACTCTATTGACTAAGCCGTCACCAGAGAAGTGACTGTTGCCTTTTTCACATGGTCGACCTAACGGGTGGGGAATCTTCTTCTTAATCTTCGTCCAAGCTTCTTCAACCTTGGAAGGATTTCTCTCAGGTTGAGAAATGATTGTCTCTATAGTGAAGATAAAGTAAGAAATGTTATATTCTGTAGACATAAAAGCACAATGGAAAAAAGTTCTCTCAGATGCCGCAATACCCACTAAAGAAACTAAACCGCCAGACTACCCGCGTGCCTTCTGTTGTTGAGCGGTGCCGTTCGGTAAGTAACACTACGTGGTGATCATATTCGAAACTCAAATTCTCCGTGACGGCTAATTTTTGATAAAGTTTTTTATTAAAGTATTAATATTAAACAACTCACGTTTTATTTGTCTAATACAAATCAATGCGTTTAATCTCGTTAAGCTGTTACTTCAGCCTGCAAATTTAAAAAGTAAATAAGTAATTTTGTATATTATTTTTGCTTTAAAAGTTGTATCAAATAAGCCATATTATCATTTAAAAAAATAAATAAAAATCAGAACTCCGACGGAGACCCGACAACAATCATAACTTTCTACTTAAGCGTAACAAAAAGATAGAACTTACCAAAGTAGTCGAGTCACATTCAAATATTTTCTTTCCTTTTTGATATTCTTCAAAGAAAAATAACATTAATTCGACCCTTTCCGAAATATTTCGTTGTTATTGTTGCTTCGGCGGTTCGAACCTTCTCCATCGCAATTACACGATTTTCCTTTCTTTCGAAAGTTCTCTTTCTTCGTCGGTTGGTTACCACCGACCCTCGCCCCGGGAGCGGAGACAGTCGCGCCGAGAGGGACGCGGCCCTATCGACAGAACGAGACGGCACCAACATAAACGAACACCATCTGACAGTAACGACGACATAAATTCTCCCCTGGGCCTTCTCAAGAACTTTTGCGATATATAGCCTGTGGGGGAGCGAGACGCACAATCCCGTCTCCAAATTTAACCCTGTCTTTACCGGAAAAATTAAGTTTTTTTTCTGTACATCATATATATTATCTAAATACTAATTAAATGTATTAATTAGACCGATACACGCATGAAATCAATTTTATCCAATAATATTGTTGCTACTGAGATTCGAAAATGGGGAAATTGTATTATCCGATTACGCTACGGCAACACAGTGCATTGTTGACAAATTATCGAACCTATATGTTACACTTTTCAAATTGATACATATATCGTTCCATTTTTATACCGGTAGCAACGGCTATATTTTTCGATAAAATTGATTTTATATGTATATCTTTCTAATAATACATTTAATTTGTATTTAAAAAATATCACAGACCTATGTTTTGAATAATTACAACTAAACAGTAAGACTATATTTATTATCGATCAATCTGTATTCCGACTGACAATTAAAAAAAAAAGTATTTTTTTACAACGCCTATAATTGATCGGTATCAAAAAAAATTCTCACTTCAATAACGTTAATTTTTAAAATATAAATATAATTATATTAAACTGTGTTTTTAATCCCTTAATTAGTTAAATTTAATACACCAACCGGATATCAATCAAGATGTCAATTAAATTAACTAAAATAATATATATATATATATATATATATATATATATATATATATAAATGTCAAATTGTTAAAAAAAAAAAATTGCAGTGATTTTTAAAAATATTTTTTTTTTCATTATTATTACATATTTAACGTCTTACATGCCTTGTAAGGTAGGTTGAATGATTGTTAACTCAAATAATTGTTTTTGCGTATGGTGAACTTCGTAAGAAATTTTTGCGTATTCAGCCATAAACATACACCAAACAATAAATTAATTAAATAACATAAACATATTCCTAATGTTTCATTAAATGGGTATCTTTAATATCTGATTCGTTTTCACTAAGGTCTTCGATCAGACATTTTTATATTTTATTCATGTTCTTCTAAAAACATTTTTTGAGGGAACATTTTAGAAGTCTTATGGTTTTTCGAGATTTATGTGAAACTTTGCAAAATTAACGTAGTATAATATTTTTATCAGAAAAAAGTAGCGATTTTTATAAATTATGAAAAAGGAATGAAATATTAAGCCCATTTAAATATTAATGTGTAGTTTTAAAAACTTACCTTGCTTAAATTGAAAATTTATTTTTGTAATTTATTTTTCACGGTGAAGTCTTTTACACAAATTAAATTGACAATCAGAATAATTATAAATGACATTGACATATTTGCATTTCCCGGGAATCAAAGGTGAGCACACTTGGCCACTGATCGCACCACAGTCTCGTTTGTTTGGAAGGTTATATAAAATGATTATAAAAGAGCTTGTATTATTTTTAGATTATTACTTCATATTATATAGATGTATGTGTTTGAGCATGCAGTTCGATGGATAAAAATATATTTCATCGCTAATTTACAACGTTTTGCCACTTTATTTGCACTAACATACAGCATACTTAAATAATTAGCTGACATTAAAAATTGCCCCTAACACTCAATATATTTATCAGCATATGACATAGTATCAATCTGTAATCCCCAGACTAATGCTATTTGAATGAAAATTATTTACATTTATATTGCGAGAATAATTAATAAATTCAAAAGCAAAGAGATAACTGCAACAGGGACATATAGGATTACCTTTAAAAGGGAAGCCTTTGAAACAGGAAAACGGGGACTAAATCAAATTTAAAATTATATCGTAACACAACAGTACAGGACACAAATTAAAATAAACAAAGTATAACAATACACAATTGAATGAAACATATTATTTACTATTAATATACCGACACAGCAAGCTCATATAACCACAAACAATAATATAAATGTTATATACTTCATAATATTGTACCTATTTATTTGTACTATAATACATAATTGTACAGATATAGACCATTGAAGAAATAAGACAGTATATTTGTCATTAAATTATAGCTTACGTAAAAGAAAAATTCGGCGTGCTTAATTTTTTGATTAAATTTAAACATAATTGTATATTTATGGATTTCACTCATTTATCAATTTTAATACACAAGGAAACGTATTATACATTAAGGACGTTTGTTATTTTTACATATCAACAAAATTATTTCAAATTTACCAACACATTAGGCAAACAATGTCAATCTATTGTCTTGCTACGTAGGTGATTTACATACCGATATATTTATTACTACAATTCTTTTTATTAGTATGGAACTTGGTACTCAATGCATTTTCATTTCTCCCAGCATTGAGCCACGTTGATTGCAATGTTTAAAGAGAACCCTGTTTTTTTTTTGGTCTATCCATCTTATATGAAATCGCCCCATTGCCTGCTTTCTCTCAACTAGTCCTGTACACGCACTTCTCATGATACACCGTTTCCTCTGATAACATATCCAAAGTATGCAATAATTCTCCTCCAGCATCAACATTCTGTTGTCGAAAGTCTTTCGATAATCTCATCTGTAAATCAAAAACAAACAAAAAAATACGCAAACATTATCTCAATATATATTTAAGTCAATTTATTTTACATTTATTTTATTATATAGAGTGTCCAGCGGAAAAATTTCAAGATTAAATTGTAACTACACGTAAACCATCAAGGTGAAGTAAGTGAGATTTGTTGATTTGCCAGTCGCAATAAGTCACTGGTCGGAAGCGCACCGCGCGTTCGCAGTTGAGCAATATTTAAAGTGCGGTAATTAATTGGCTCGTGCGTGTCGCGCTTTTTGTACTCACTTTAATATTCAACGAGTAAATGATGGGCCGAGCACGCAACTTATCTGATGTGTTCAAAAGTTCAGACTAGAAGGGTCAATGGTTAACCAAATTTCTCCGGGACTATCAACATCAGCAGCGACGCTAGAACATGTGGCTCAAGTTCGAGGTGAAATTATGCGCAATCCGCTAATTAAATCGTAAATCGATAAAAAAGATTGTAGCCTTTACTGGAATAAAACAATCAACAGTGAAAGTTATTTTGAAAAATAAACTACAGTTTCACCCATACAAACTGCAAAGCGTGCAGTTTCTCAAAGAAAATGACTATTCTTTACGTGAAACTTTAGCGAGAACGATGCTGGAACGTTTTAGAATAGCACAAACACTTGGAAACATATTGATTACTGACGAAGTATATTTTCATATCGATGGCTATGTTAATAAACAGAACATGAGATACTGGTGCCATGACAACCCGAGGGAACATCATCAAAAACGTTTGCATTGTCTAAAAACGACAGTGTGGTTTGCAATTTCTGCCCGAGAGATAATTGGTCCTTATTTGACTAGCGACAGACAGTCACTGCTGACGTGTTTGAATGATCGACGAGTTTTTGTAATCATAACTGCAGCTGTTTCCTGGGTTCAACAACAGAACACAATTTCAGCAAGAAGGGGCCACTCCACATACAGCTAGAGTTTCAATGGAGAAGCTGAGGGGAATTATTCCCAATAAATTAATCAGCAAGTACGGAGACATATTCTGGGCACCTCAGTCACCGGAACTTACACCGTGCGACTTTTTTTTGTGGGGATACCTTAAGTCGAGAGTTTACAGTGAAAATATCCGCCGTGAAGTTGCTACCATTGAACTGACGCTTTGCTGAACTGATTGCAAGAATGTCTTGAGAGAAATTCACGGAATTTAGACGATATTGTTTACAAAACGTAGAATTCGCATTGTTAAACTCCATTTTGTATAAATAAAATAAGAGAATAACATTGTAGTTTTTTTATTTTATTTATTGTTAAACTTGAAAATTTTCCGCTGGATACTCTTTACATAACTTAATTAATTATATATATTTTTTACACTAAATTACCCAAATCAATAGAGAAATCAATTCTCGTGTTTGAATTGGAAAAGAGTATTAAGTTTTAAAATAATGTATAGAAGTAAGATATAAATACATAATTAAATTATTAAATACATATACATAAACATAATCAATTATAACTTGTAATTGCCGTCGGAGTATTGTAATATTTGTTTAATTTGCGATTTGAAGGTGTTATAATTCTGTTTTGATTTTATATGGGAGGGCATTAAAAAAATTGTATACCTTGATAGGTGTAATGGAGTTGAGAAGCATTCGTTTTAAATTTATGGATTTCTAAGTTGCCACGCGATCTTGGTCGGTCACTTATTTTTGTGGAAATTGTTGAATTGAAATGGTCTTTGTGAATTGGTAGCAATGCGTTATTTTTGAAGATTTTATTTAAACTGAGAACCCATAAAGAGTTAAACAGTTGTGAAGATGGAAATGTTGATGGTTTTCGAAGGATGACTTTCAAAAAAAGCCTCTGAACCTTTTCTACAGGCAAGAGGTGAGTTTTGAAAGTCCCCCCCAATCGATTATACCGTATTGTAAAATAGATTGCGCAAAAGAGTAATAAATTGTTTTGATCATACTAGATAATAAGATATTTTTCAATTTAATGAGTATGTAAATAAGTTTTTTTACTCTGGCGACTAGATTTTATACTTGTTCGTTCCATTTAAATTGTCTGTTTACTAAAACACCCAGATACTTTATACTATTTTTACTTTTTAAGGATAAACATTTGGCATCGTTGCATTCTTTTTTATTTACACACTGCGATGAATGTATCTTGATAATAATATTGTTTTCGAAATTTATTTCTTTCAAAGAGAATGGGATATAATATGTTTTCTCAGCGTTTAGTGACAGACAATTTTGGTTGAATCTTGTTTTAAGTATGTTTACATTGCTATTAGTTATCCCCCTAGTATCCATTCGCAATTTTCCATTTGTGATCATTACTATGTCATTTGCATAAGATACGATGTCTCCAACTATGGGGTGAGGGAATTAATTGGGTAGAGATCAGTCAGAAGCATCGCTGTCCAACATTCCAACTTAATCACAATACAATACACTAATAATAATTCACTTTGCAACACATTCATTACCTTTTTTTTGTCTCTATTTTTTTATGTATCTGTCGAATCTTTCTCTTTCTTTTTAATTTTAATTAAATAACACCACAATAGCATGAAAAAAAACTCGCTACTTTAACACAGATGGTAGTATGTTTACTTCTGGTGTAAATATATATATATATATATATATATATATATATATATATATATATATATATATATATTTATATATATATATACATATATCAATAAAGCTTTATCCTATCTCATCTTATTCTTAACTCCTGGAGGATACATTCTATGAGCATCCGTATTATTGTAATAAATATATATTAAGTAATGCGTTGAAAATTGAAGACATGCATTCAAGCTTAAGCAATTTAAAAAATAATATTTATAAATAAATCGTATTTCTGGTGGATAAATTAATTTAACAAATAAATATTATTAAGGAGAACTAATTGTGAAGTTGTAATTATTCAGAACATGGGTCTGTGATATATTAAATACAAATTTAATGTATTAATTAGAAAGATATACATATAAAATCGTTTTTTCGAAAAAAAAGTTGTTGCTACCGGGATTCAAACCTGGATCTCTTCTAATCCAAGAAACGTTCATTAAACGATTATGCTACACCACACAGTACATTGATGACAAATTTTAGAACCAATGTGTTAAATTTTTAAAATTGGTATAGCTATCGTTCTTTTATTTGAAAGCCATCTACTTCATTTAATAATTACAACATCACAATAAGAATGTGTTCTCCTTAATAATATATAAATCCAAAATTTATTAACTCTGGCGTCTCTTACCGGATTACCCAAAGGTATTTGAGATTCGGTAAAAATAAAGTAGACGGCTTTCAAATAATGAAACGATAGATGTATCAATTTGAAAAGTGTAACATATAAGTTTGAAAATTTGTCGTCAATACATTGTGTGCTGTAGCATAATCGATTAATGCACGTTCTCTGTATTGTAAGACATCCAGGGTCAACAATATTTTTCGATAATATTAATTTTATATGTATGTCTTTATTATTAATACATTTTTTTTGTATTGTATTTAAAATAAAAATTAAATCGTTTTGGGAAATAAACATTTTTTTGTAATTTTTCTTGGAGAAAGGGATAACTCTAGCACTGAAGGGGTCAACAACGGTGCGAGAGAGAGTGGCGGCACTAGTGAGGATATTTGCATAAAGCATCCCGGGGGGAATAATGATCCGTGTACATTGTGTGAGAATTATAAAGATAATTTCGCGTGAGGTCTACTTGACTCACGCACTATCGGGACATTTGTCCGTGTGGCAAATTTGTAATTAAACTCGTGGGCAAATTACGATTAGCTCGACGCCGGAAAAGCTGTCTGAGGCGGAAAATAAAAAGCAGACGTCAATTGCAAGCGCGGGGAGCTGGAGAACTTTGATTGGACCGGGGGTCGGCTCCATTGTTGATTAAAATTCAAATGTCGTTCCTGTTGGGAATCGAGGGGCGAACATTTTGTCTTAATAAACTTTCTAGTGTTTTTTTTTTTTTTTAAATTTGAAAATACTATATCGCTAAAGACGTATGTAAAAAAGACAATGTAAAAAAGACAACGTAAAAAATGCAGTAAAGTTCTTAACATAATTTCTTTGCGCGGATATATGTATTGATGCAAATTATAATATCTATATGCATCCAGCGAAGTGTAGATCTTTCCTTTAACAGATTTTTTTTTAAGGAGAACTCGTTTTGTTGTGAAGTTGGAATTTCAGAACATAATTCTACGATATTATTTATTAAAATACTAAATTAATGTATTAATTATAAATATATACATATAAAATCAATTTTGTCGAAAAATATTGTTTTAGCGTCACCGGGATTCGAACCTGGATCTTCATTTCCAATCCGGGGAAGTGCACTACCTTTGCACTACCTTTGTACCCGGTGACGCTAAAACAATATTTTTCGACAAAATTGATTTTATATGTATATATGTATAATTAATACATAAATTTAGTATTTAAAATATCACAGACCTATGTTCTGAATAATTACAACTTCACAATAAGAATGTGTTTTCCTTAATATTATTTATTATTTAATACAAATTATACAGAATAAATCAATCCATTTTTTTGATAAGTATATATCTTTATAATGATTTATTAAATTTGCATTTGATTTTTCATTGTTTAAAAACATATTACCTTGCTTCTAACTTCGTTATAGTGATATCCATCAATGTTGCCATTTAACTATTTGTACACTGGCCGCTCCATATTTGACACAACACGTCACACTTTATTACTGTCGCTGATATTGTCACATTTCTGAAATATCTGTACTAAAAATTGGTTGGTTGTTTTAAATAAATTATACAATTCAGAAACATATGCTTTAAATATTTTCGTAGCTCAAGAAGCGTTTCGCCTTGCATGAAATTAAATTAAATTAATTAAAATATTGGTATGATATGTTTTTTGTCACACCTCTATTTCTAATTTTAAATAAAATTTAAAAAGAAACCCACACCGGTTAGTGAATTGGCAATGAACAAAAATTCCATTACGATTAAAATTATATAAGTCTACAATTACATTTTATACATAAAAAAATATCATTATTTTTGCTAGAAGAAAAGACCCAGAATAAGAAGAACATCCTAGCTGAAGAATCTAAAACGATATAGCTTGTTGGTCTAGTGGTTAAGACGCTGGCCTAGTGATATAGTAAATCCTATTTTGGTAGTACAAGCGTTTAATTTAGTTTGAAAATAGTAAGAATATTGATGCGACATGTAGTGACGTGTACGCATCTCTATTTAAAAAAAATCAAATACTTCAAACGATCGATAATTGAACAAGTATTTACTAGAAGAAGAAGTCTACTGTGTCATTATAAATGTACTACCAAGACTATGAACTCTGTTGTGGTTGTCATAATAAAAAATGAAATTATTATAAAACTAGTGTTTAGAACTCGTCCTGGAACGAGCGCAAAATTGTAATAATTTAAATATCTACAGTATGGTAGGTAAAGTGTACCAATTTTAAAGGTTAGCTTATTTATTATTTTGAAAAAAGTACCTTCACGTTCATAAAACCATTTATTCACATTTCAAAGGAAATTGACATTTCATTCAAACGAAATGAATAATTTTTATTATGTATGACACAGTACTTGAAATTGGATGAGTATTGGATGAAAACAAAATTGGGCGGGTAGTTTTAAATATCAAAGGCTTGATGCTCATGCCTGGTACTTATAGTAACGAATCAACGTAAATGACGGGGGTACGAGAAGCGGCAAATCTGTGAAAGATAAGTCAGTTAAAAGTCAAAAAGATTTTTATTTATTTTTATAAATAATGATCAACTCGTATATATGTTAATTATGCAAAGTTTTTATCTCTGGCTTAGGAAAATGAAATATACTTCATCTATTATTACATGTTGAAGATGCTTTAAAATATTAAAAGTGGTGTTGAATTACAAAACCAAACTTTTAGCGTAATTACTACTTACTTGATTACTTACCATCGTTCCCCCGGGGAGTAGGCAGACAGGATAGAGCGCCAAACTCTTCTGTCCTGACACACAAATCTCGCTTCATCCATATTCATACAAATTTGTCGATTATCAAAGCTTTTAACATGACCATCTTTTAGTATCTGATTTACCTGGTCGTGCCAAGTCTTCCACAGATGTCCTCCATTTTTGGTACATGGATACTAAAGATTAATTTTACATTTTTTCTTTGTTTACTCTGACATAATAGATTTGCCACATATACGCCTAAGTGATTTCATTTTATATTTTTTATTTATTACCTTAGTTTTATTAACTACAATTGAGTTTAAAAAACATCTACCGGTTTCGGAAAACACCTTTTCCTTCTTCAGGATGTCATAACTAACTAAAAATATAGCATTGTTTTTCTATTTATTCAGAATCTATTTTTAAATTTTTTAAATTTTTTTTAAAAATAGATTCTGGATAAATAGAAAAACAATGCTATATTTTTAGTTAGTTATGACATCTTGAAGAAGGAAAAGGTGTTTTCCGAAACCGGTAGATGTTTTTTAAACTCAATTGTGGTTAATAAAACTAAGGTAATAAATAAAAAATATGAATTTTAACCACCAAGTTAATATTGCTAATTTTAAAAGTATGATTTCATTTTCACTGCATTCAGTCCACTTTCGTTCCTCTTCTGTCAGATTCAGGCCTCAATTCCGTACATCAGTGTCGGTACCAGGAATGCATTGTGAACCGCTAGTCTTACCTTGGTTGTCAAGTTCCCACTAGTTATAATTCCTCACAAACTCATCTACTTGTCCCAAACATTCATCAACTACAAGTATTTATGAAAAATTACACATCTACAAATGTGAATTGATTTTTATTTGTTATTTGAACAATATTAAAGTTATTTATTATAATCAATTCATCCAAAGTCTAAATCTCCAATGTCGAGTATCACAAAATAATATATTTTATTAAAATAGTGTCTTGTTAAAAATAGCAAGAATTTAAGCTGCTTTTCTCGTGCCCAGCTGCTGGTCGGACCAACAAAAACGTACGGAGATAAATTGTCAAAATAAATTAATTCCTTAGTTTAACAGAGCAGTACGGATAAGTCTCAGGTTTATCGGTGGCAGCGGTCTGTGCCCTATTTACCCGACTCGGAAGATGCGATCTGTATAAATGGAGTCGGGCGTTTTCTGACAGCAACACATGACAGCATTTTGTTATTCTCGCGATCCTCCCTTCACCGATTCACGGAATGAGGAGTGCTGTTCTCTCGTCGTAATGGTTCTAAAGAATATTATTCTAACTGATCACTAGCCAGAAAATATGAAAATTTGGTACATCGTTTTTATAAAGGAATAATCTTTACTTGATTAACTAACTGAAATACCTGCAGATTAAAGTTAGTTTAGTAAAAAAAGTGTTAGGCCAGCTTATGTATAAGAGTATTTTTAGTATTTCTAATTATATATTTTTTAATTATACGTATTTTAAATGAATATAAAGTTAATTAAAAAATATAACTGAATAATGAGTTTATTTTACAGAGTTCTTGCACTTAATTAAAATAACTTTAACAATTATAAACTTTCCGATTCAATCATGAAGCAGTTGGTTTGGACTTCAGGCATTATAAAATAGGGCCTTTGCACATGCTAATTGACTTGTGTTGTTTTTATGGAGTGTAATTTGAGCGTTCATCTGCTAAGTGCGGTTCACTAAATCTCATAACTCTGCGAGAATCTCCCATTATGAGCTCGCTGCGTACTTCAACTGGTGCTTATGTGAAGACGTGTTATTTAGTTCCAAACAAACAAGTGGATCTGCAATATACGCCCATGTGTAAACACTGCCGGAGTATTCGTGAAAACGACTAGACGCGCTACATTCCTTCCGAAGCGATTAGTATGCGTGAAGCATTCTGTTAACTCAGTGGCTCAATACATATATGAGGGCTAGAGCCCTATAAATGACGAATAGCTTTATTACTGTAATGTGAGATATTTTGATGAAATGAACTGAGTACTAAATTTTTATAAATATATACAATAGCGCATTCCGTTTATTCCTTCATACTTAGCAAGGTTTCCAGCTCGTACACCATTATTTTCAGCTGCCATAAAACTTGGTTAATAAATAGATCACATTTTGGAATAGGGTCGTAAATGCTATAAAAATGGACTAGAATGTGTAAACTTGTGCGTCGTGAAAGAAGCCATTTGTTGATGCGGGTCTCTATTATATATTACAAATTTATTTCAGAAGCTTTTACCGAATACCAGAAAAAGCTCCTCATGGGATCATTAGAGTGTAAATTCAGTTTTTTGTGTGGTCTAGTTTAGAGAGCCTTTTCGAGCTATATTTTTATCCTTTATCACTTATGATCTAATAGCAAAAACCAATACATTTCACTCAATTTTTGAACTCACTTTTGAGCATAAACTCTTCCGCTCAAACGAATTATCTTCCTCTCTCAAATACATTATTTAAACTTCTCGTCTATGGAAAAGTTTCTGACACGAGTTGTATATGACCTCTGGCTGATGGCTTGAAGCATATCGACGACGATAGCTAATTGAAGCTTAAAAAGTTGGCGATCAAACAACGAAGATAAAGCTATAAAAATAAATAAAAATCCTTCTATTTTTTATTTATTATCTTTGTTTTATTAACCACTGAATTGAGTTTAAATACATCTACCGGTTTCGAAAAATACCATTTTCTTCTTCAGGATGTCATAACTAATATTATGACATCCTGAAGTGAATAAAACAAAGATAATAAATAGAAAATATGAATTTTAACCACAAAGTTAATATTGCTAATTTTAAAAGAAAAATCCTTCTATTTTTGACGTCTTATGATAGTTTATGATGTAATAAACAAGCTTACTTATTAGCACCTGTAATACTCAGATACTAAAATCGTCAAACTATTTCAGAAGCTAACGATTTGATTAGACCCGAATACTCGGGCGGCTGTAGTTCTCGCTGTATCTCCCTTCAATCAGTTTTCAGCAACTTTGCTCGGAAGATAAAAGTTTCAAGTAATTAATTTTGCCGCTGGCGCGAAACTTCGTAATTCTGTGGAAATATGAATAAGCTACTCACGGTTTTGTAAATATTGCAACTAGTCACAAATATCTTGTTAGTTATAAATATGTTGAAATATATTTGCTTCTTCAATATAAGCAAAATTACTTTGTGGCCACATATTATATGAATAATAAGATCATTTTGTTTAAACCACTATTAATTGATAGCAATTATATGTTCTTCAGGAAACAATGTATACTAAAATTAAAAATACAAGCATAGATAAAAACAAAACTATAAAAATGTAAGTGATGGATAGCTAAGTAGGAACTACTATGAAAACAAATTTAAAAGGTGACTATTTGCAAAAAGGATTTGGTTATTTATAATATTTAGCTTGCTATTAACACTTTATCTTATTTATAAAATTTCAAATTTATCTAACTGTAAACCCCTAGTATTTGTATGTATAATTTCTAAACCTTATTGTCAAAATAATGGTTTGTTTCATTGATCTCGAGTGCTCAGGGGCCTGTAGTACATAAAAATTCTGCTGAACAAATATATAATAAATGGTCTATAATATGGATATGAACGGATACGACCGGTTTTATTACAATTAGCGCCATCTATGTACCAGTAGACAATTTAATTGCTTAGCTATAAAAACTACCATGACAACCCACCTCTGAAGTCGTAGCGCTTTTGTCGATACGCTACAATGTGTCGATTGTAATTATTCACATTAATCTATTCTATTTTTAAGATAGTGAATTACTCAAGTCATAGAATTAGCTATTTACTGAATGAAAATTCCTTTCAGTTGATCAGTTTTGTATGGAATTGTTACCTATGCTGTTTATTATTATTGACAGAATACCATTTGAAAGGCTTTCAACTGTGTGCAAATCATTGAAGTGTCTATTTCCTCTTTTACTGATTCACGTATTTTACTATCATACCGATTTCATGGTCATTTTTTGCATTCAAGATGGTCAAAAGTAACTGGCAAAATCATTTTCTACGTTAATCTTTAATAAAAATAATTATTTTGTCTAGTTATTACGTGAAAATAATATATTTTCAAATGTGTTTTTAATGATAAACTTTTATTTCAAAAATGAAAACGCGTGCATGATTCCAAAATTGTCTGCGATTTTCTTATAAATTTATCTACTTACTGCTAACTCAGTCACCAAAGTAGAACAAGACACAAAACAATACATTATTGTGCAAAACTTTGTTTCTAATTTTCTTTAATTTAGATTTTCTTGTTAGTTATTTGATATCGAATAGAAAATATAAAATCCAATTTAAATTGTTTAAAAAGTTTACAACTTATAGGTGAATTTAGAAAGTTACTGAAGTACAGTGAAAACTAACGAGAAAGGGAAATTAATAAAGGTATTAATAAATACTTTTCAGAATCCACAGATTATTTTCCAACCTTGTCTGGCTCATACTCGTACATAACTCTCCGTGAGTATTCACAGCAGCCTTCATTCTTTTGACATGACATGCGACGTCACTGTTAGCTGTGCAAATACAAATAGTTTTCTGCCAATGCTCAATATTTTGCTACAAATGCAAAATACTTTCCAAACATTCTCAATCCAAGGTTTCTAGGAATTTCACAATTAACTTTTAACCGCTTCCGTGTTCGGCGGCCCGCACTTGTCAATCTTGCCGAATAATTAAACTGTACAACGATTGATCGTCACTCGCACACTTCGCGTGTAGAAAAAAACTATTCAAATCAACACGGATCTTCAAAACTATTTTTGGAGTGTTTTTTTATGTTGTTCTGTTAGATATAATAAAATCTCACCATTGCTAGGCCTGCGGGTGGTTAAAGTGTCAGCTTTGTAACCAAATGCGAACCAATAATAATAGTACAGTGTTTATAAATAAGCAGTGCATGATCCCGTAAAAATAGTAATAAAGTTAAATATCGTAATTTATTACGATTTTATTGAAAACTATTTATGGATTGTATAATATTGCTTATGTGGAATCTGAAGCGCCTGTTCTTATCTCGATCGCATCGAAAGAATTTAGAAAATAACACGCAATAGGCGTATATAAATAGCAAAAGGTATTTAAAATATAAAATTCGTTACCAGGACCATATTTGTGAGAAATTGTTTACCAAAAAAACAATGAATTACATTTAAGATACGACGTTGGCAAAAGAGAACAATTAAAAGGCGCGAAGTATATTCTGAATATTTTAAAATGTGAATAATTGCTAAATATTTGAAGTATAAATCATGTAATATATGATTATTAATACAACTGGCATTTGTGTGAATTAAAAAAACAAAATATGGGTTTTTCATTCCTGCATCATGATTCCCTG
The DNA here is from genome assembly GCA_022840565.1 of Eubasilissa regina. Classification (NCBI taxonomy): domain Eukaryota; kingdom Metazoa; phylum Arthropoda; class Insecta; order Trichoptera; family Phryganeidae; genus Eubasilissa; species Eubasilissa regina. Next base: position 20,664,477 of record JAINEB010000033.1, read on the forward strand.
GAAGATAATAATAATGTAGATAATTCTAGTAGTTTTGTATTTATAATATCAACAGTCCCATTGCATTGTTCATAGAGACGCAGGACCCCGAGAAAGAGATAAGACGTGTACAAATAATAGTAGAGAATGCTCTACACGAATTGTCTTTTGTATAATATTGACGCAATTAGTCCTGAAGGCGTCCACCGCAATCGTTGTGATTACTTCTGATTGGTTGGAAGTTGAATATGACGGTGTGCCACTTTCACTCTCGGTAGTTCAGACAAAGTTCGAGATTCAGTCGAACGTTCTTTTACTTGCGTAGGTACATTATATTCAATCGAAGAACTTTTACTGCTCTCTGTGTTCCCGGATTGGCAGTGGATTCTTGCTTTCGGAATTGCGTTTCTCATCTGTCGATGCGATTCCATTGAAATTCAAGGGATTGTTTTGAAACGAAATATTCTCTTAGATGTACGACGGAGAAATTCGAAAGATTTGTTTCAATCTGGAAAAGTTTACAAAACGTCACATGTCATACGACACGAAGCTTTGAATCTGTTCAACAATTTTTGATATTAAATCTGGCAACTGCACGACCAGAAGGTATTTTAGTAAAAATAAATATTTATATTACGGTTAAAAGCAATATTGAAATATAATTGTGATATTTAAATATTTAATAAGCTAAAGGTGTACGGTTTTTTTTAACAAGATCTTTATTTTAATATTTTTCATCACACAGACACACAAGATTCAGGAAACAGATTCACAGGCACAAAATGAATACGTGTTATACAAAGTGTAACAAAAATAGTCTCTTTAGGCATTTAAAATATTACTTTTAAAATTAGCAATATTAACTTGGTGGTTAAAATTCATATATAAAGATGATAAATTTAACAATTCTGGCGTCTATAAACTTAGTTGCAAGGATTGTGCTGCATTTTATATTGGTAAAACGGGTAGAAATTTTAATATAAGAGTAAAGGAGTTGAGATGTTTGAACAATAGTGGGTTTTCAGAATTTGCTAATCATTTGATAGAAAATAGTCATGGTTTTGATAAAAAATTGGGATTGTCAATTTTGCATATAAACGGTGTAGGTCACAAATTAAATAATTTGGAATCGTTGGAGATAAATAAAGCATGTAAAAGTAATCAGGAAATTCTAAACAGCCAACTAAATTTAACTATGAGTCCTATTCTAAAATTTTTTCCTAAAAATTATTCGACTAAATTTGTATTGAGCAGCAATTTGAGTTAGATACTAAATTTTTTTTATTTTTTTAAAAATAATTGTTGTTTTTTTTTTAAAAAAATAAAAATAGATTCTGGCGAAGAAACAATGCTATATTTTTAGTTAGTTATGACATACTGAAGAAGGAAAAGGTGTTTTCCGAAACCGGTAGATGTTTTTTAAACTCAATTGTGGTTAATAAAACTAAGATAATAAATAAAAAATATTTAAAATATTATTTATGTCTTCTTCTTCTTGTGCCATCTTCTATCGAAGATCATTGATCATCCGGCTTTAATAATCTTATTAACAGCACTTCTGAAAAGTGACATTTGATACTGATTGAAAGTGTTTCTTCTTTCTCTGTTCTTCTTCCTTTCTGCATCATGAATTATAGAAGCGAGCTATTTTTTTTAGCTTTCTCTTCTTAAAGCATTAATAATTCTGCCTATTTGTTTTCAAATCTTCTCAGTTTTCAATTTTTTGATTGGTTGACGATATTAGTAGCTCATCCATCCAATTAAATCTTTTGAAATTGTCGATAAAACCACAATTAAATGTTTCACATATTGCGTATATCATATATAAAAAATGTAACATCAAATTATTCGCAGGTGTAATTGCAAGAAAGGTCCCAGTAATATAAAACACTGCTCATTTTAATAAAGCTTGCTTAGGTTGTTCTATTCAGCAGGTCTATTTAGCATTTATAAATATTAATAACAGTGAGCATTTGCATAAATTAAATAGTAATTCTGAATTAATGTAATTGTAGGTATACTGTATTTTTAAATTATTTTTTAACATCTTAAATTTTGTTAAGGTTTAGCTTAGATTACGGTTTTTAAGAGTAAATACTCTTGACGTCCTATCATCATAGTAGTTGTTCCAGTAGGGAATTATAATAATTTTCCCTAAATTATAGGTTTTAGAAGTAGATATTTATTATATTATTGTAATAATATAATTTAAATCTACATGTAAATAAGTTGTAATTTTCATTGCAAAAAATTCTAAAACTTATTTTAGGTCTTTAAATTGTTCAGAAAAATAATTTAATTTTAGAACCGAAAATAGAAATTCACGAAGCAATAAAAAAATACTTGGTTAAGAGAACCTACGATATACATACCTTAAATGAGAACAAGGTTATCAAGTACATAGATGTACTGAGCGAAAAGCTAAATTGTAAAGCTTTTACTAAATATGTAAAATTGCGGTCAAATATAAATATTATTTCGTTGCCAGTATACGATATTATTTACTTTGTTAGTAAAATTATTATGGATGAAGAATTACATAACAATAGTTTAGGTGTATAGTTATCTGTTTAAAATTATATTAACCGCTTTAAATTACATACCAAAAAAAAAAAATTGAAACGTCGAAATAAACCAAAAATTATTCATAAATATTCCCATTCCTATCCTAAGACCTATGTAATAATTTTGGTTGCCACACTAGGGCCTAGATAAAATTTTTTGTAACAATGAAGAATGTTGTATGATGGATGAAATAATTGTGAATGACTCCAATATTAGATTGAAGAAGCCTTGAACCATCTCACGACGTTATTTTAATAGCATGTATCTCTAACCTTCAGATTGAAAAAAATATTTTTTTTAAATATACGCACATCTTCAAAGTGATCATAACATTTTTCAAATAGATATTTAAGAACCACAAATAAAATTAAAATTTTTATGGGGACCAAAGGTTATGTTATGATTATGTGGGTTATCATGTGTGAATCAGAAGGATTTGTTTATGCGTGAGTGATAGGTGCGCCAATAATCATTCATATGTCCGTGGTTGATGATCGTGGAGTGTATTGTGTAAGTGTGTGTGGCTAGAGTTGATTAAGAAATGAAAACTACGTACGGTTGTCACAAGATTTATTGTTGAGCAGATTTCAGAATAGGAAAAATGGTTAAGTCATACAATGATTACAAGCAAATAGTTACTGGAGATATTATCCGGAAGGCGGCGACGAAAAGAGTGAGTTTCAGGCGCATGAGTATTGACACTCGACGTCGGTACTGGATGTGTTTTACGGTTGTTATTAGATCTGGTTTACGCACATTCATTCAGTGGAGGTGACAGACCTCCATACATTCAAGAATATCAAATATAAACGCATTTATATAAGAGTGGTGCGGTAACGGTATACAATGTTTTACATTTTATAAAATGAAACGTTAAAATCAAAACATAATTGTGGTTTAGAAAAAAAAATCAATCAAATTAATTTGTATTAAATCCTAATCTTTTTCTACGTGTCACGCTTGGGGATATTAATACATTTTTTTGAAGTGAAGTATTAATTTCCTTTTAAATGTAACCTTTTTATTATGAATGTGTATTTTTCGAAACAGTAAACACGTAGGTCTATTATTAGAAATTTGAAAATTAGAACACTGTAATAATTTAGAAAATTATTGTTATACAGGTTATAAATTATTATATAGGTAGCAAATTATTTAAATTAACAGTAATTTTTCTGATACGAATTTTATGCAGATGGGTGATTACAGAGTACAGTGAATAGAATGTATGATGTATCCAAGGAAAGTGGCCTTATCATAAATGTCAACAAGTAGAAAGTATTCGAGAAGGAGGAAAGCAAGACATCGGGCTAAATACTTGTAGGTAATGAATGTTTGGAAAATGTAGATGAGTTTGTGTATTTGATAAGTATGTTTGATAGAAATGGAAAGACAGAGAAAGATACCGAAAGGAGGGTGACTGCAGGGAATAAAGTGAACGGCGCTTTAAATGGAATTATATATAATGGAAATTTGTCAAGCGAGGCAAGACTAGCGGTACACAATAGAGTCCTGGTAACAATACTAATGTATGATGATTCCTGGAGCTGGCAGAAGAGAAACGAAAGTAAACTGAATACAGTGGAAGTAAGATCACTTGGACGTATAAGTGGCAAATCTATTTATGACACAGTAAAGAATGAAGAATGTATAGCTGATCTTATATAATGAGTAAGATTAAGAAAAAATCACTTATGTGGTTTGGTCATATGGAACGGATGAATGAGGAGAGAATGGTAAGAAAGATATATGACGCAAGTGTTGATGGTACCAGAAATAGTGGATGACCAGGTAAACCAGATACTGGAGAATTGTCCTGTTGAAGCCTCAATAATCGTCGAGCTTGTATGAGAAGGTATATGAACGTGGATGAGGCGAGAATTGTGTATCAGGACAGAAGAGGGAGGCGCTCTATCCTCTCTGCCTACCCTAGTTAGTTAGTTAGTGATTATTATTTTATTATGATCATTTTTCAAAGTCGAAACGTCAAATTATTTTTCTTGACGTTTCAAGATCCTGATTATTTAATAGTATCTGATGTCTAATTAATGTGGAAAAAGATTGAATCAGAAAAATAGGCGCTTACACGATTTCGATTGTAAATACTAGTTAACAACATAAAAGTAGAGCCTCATTCATTGTATTCTAGTACAGAAAATGTATTTAGGAAACCAATATGTTATTACGTAATCCAGGATATAACAGCAACATCTGGTGAGGCCAGTTATGTCTGTATTTTTCCTAGTAGGTATGTATATTTCAAAGCTTGGAAATTTGTTATCGTTCCATTTTATTATTATGTGTTCGAGAGCTACAGGGTAAGAGAATGCAATTTATTCAGTAATAAGTGCACAAAACTACATACAATGTTTTCAATGCTATACGTACTATCTGGATCCATTGAACAGGGATGCGGTAAAAAAAAATCTCCCCTTTCATTAACCCAGATGAGAGAGGCTCATATATTTTTTATTGAAGATTTATCTCAACTCTTGTTAATTTATCGAGTTTATACGTATATGGTTCGACGTTAAAATAAATAATATAAGGGCCAATACGTGTGTACGAACATATTATGTTGGCTTCATATTATTGTATTACATTAACTGAACGTGTTCCCTAATTATAAAAGGTGTTCAGCGGAAAAATATCAAGATTAAATTGTAATTGCCCGTATAGACTAACTGAGAGGGGTATTGTTCGATGCGCGTTAATTGCGGATTTGTCAGTCGTAATGAGTCACTGATCGGGAGCGTACCGCGCGTTCGCGGTTGAGCAATATTTAAAGAGCGGTGATTCATTGGTTCGTGCGCGTCGCGCTTTTTGTACTCACTTCAATATTCGACGACTAAGTGATAGGCCGAGCACGCAACTTATCTGGTGTTAGGTTCAAAAGTGGATAATGGAAGGGATAATAGTTAACCAAACTCCTCCGGGACCATCGACGTCGGCAGCGATGCCAGAACATGAGGCTCAAGTTCGACGTGAAATTATGCACAATCCGCGTAAACCGATATAAAATATTGCAGCCTGTACTGGAATAAAAAAATCAACATTTCAATAATTTAAAAAAATAAATTACTGTTTCACCCGTACAAACTGTAAATCGTGCAGTTTCTCAACGAAAATTACTATTTTTTACGTGAACGATGCTGAAACGTTTTGGAGCAGCACGAACGCTTGGAAACATATTAATTACTGACGAAGCACATTTTCATATCGATGGCTATGTTAATAAACAGAACATGAATTACTGGTGCTCCGAAAATTCGAGGAAACGCCATGTTTGCATTGTCCAAAAATGACAGTGTAGTGTTAAATTTCTGCCCGAGGGATAATTGGCCCTTATTTTTTTAACCAACGGGAGAAAGTCACTGTTGACGTATATTGCCGAATGATCAACGAGTTTTTGGTACCGCAACTGCAGTTATTTCTTGGGTTCAAAAACAGAACACAATTTCAGCAAGACCGGGCCATTCCATACACAGCTAAACTTCAATGGAGAAGCTGAGGGGAGTTTTTACCAATAAATTGATCAGCAAGTACTGAGACATATCCTGAGCACCCCAGTCACCGGACCTTATACTGTGCGACTTTTTTTGTGGGGATATCTTAAGTCAAGAGTTTATAGTGACAATCGTCGAACAATTCAGGCTCTACAAGAAAATATCCGCCGTGAAGTTGCTACCATTGAACCGACGCTTTGCTCTCGCGTGTTCGCAAATTTAAGAGACCTATTGCAAGAGTGTCTTGAGAGAAATAGAGGGCATTTAGATGATATTGTTTATAAAATGTAAAATCCCTATCGTTAAACTCCACTTTGTAAAAATAAAATTTGAGAATAATTGTAGTATTATTTAATATTAAACTTGAAAATTTTCCGCTGGACATCCTTTACTTATATTCCTTAAATATTGGTTCATCTTGTTAAAGTCGCCGTAATCGGTATTAACACGATCCACCTTTATTTATTCATTTGTTATTATTATTAGGTATATTATTTGTTTGTAATTAGTTAACTTATTTTAATTTTGTAATAAAATACAAAATATTATTTGTTAATACAAATTAAATAAATCAACTAGAAAGACACAAATCAATTTTTCAAAACAATATTTCACTTGCTACCGGGATTTAAACCCGGACTTTTCCCATCCGTGGAAAGGCGTTATCCAGTTTCTCCACACCAACTGAGTAGGTTGACGACAAAGTTTTGAACTTACGTGCTGTACCACTTTCAAATCGATACATCTCTTATTTCATTTTTAAAAAGCTTTGTCTTTAGCTTTAAAAATGTCAAATACCTTTTAATAATATACGCTAGGAGATGTCAGAATAAAATCGATTTATTTTATTAAATTTGGATAGACAAAATATATATATTATATATTTTTAAAGGAGAACACAATAATAATGTGTTTTCCTTAAAAAATCTATTTCTAATTCAATTTAAGATTCGATAGATTTTTGTATAATAATATCAATGTTAAATCAATCAAAATTGATAAAAAACAATGAGTTTAGCTTGTGTAGCTGCTCAAAAAACAACGCAGGTTCCTTTGTGTTATTAAAACAAAACAAAAAATGGCTGAACACCGCCTTTCACTAGTACGGCACAAAAGTCAGACTTTAGCGATAAACAAGGCAGCCTTAACCTCCGGCCGCAGCCTGTTGTGTCAACCCTGGCCGCATCTCGGGGGCGCAGGAAAGGTCCTAATGAACGACCATTAGTGCCGTGATGAATGGACGAGTAAACGAAGCCAATTCCAGTTTCAGGCTGTACCCGCCCGGACCCCATCCCCCGTGCCGCATCCACTTAAACTCTGGCTTTGTATCGGCGGTGTACATACATACTTTCTCGAATCCCAGGTTTTCTGTTTCATTGTTTTACACACGTAGGTAATAACAAGTGTATTTTTATGCATGCATTCATATAGCGGATGGAGATTTATGCATTGTTTACAAATTGAGTTAACAACGCCACGAAAATAATGCCTTTTAGCAAATGCTGTGACAAAGGCATTTTCATATTATTGTCAAATATTAATCAATAAAATTTCAAAGTGAATTAAATAATCTGTAGGTACACTGTACGACAGGTGATTTAAATTGGTTCGGAAAGAAGATTTTAAAGGAGGGTGGATTTTAGCAGGAAGGACTACTTTTGTAAAAGTGCAAATTCGGAGATGAAAAATACGTGTTTACAAAATGTAATAAAATTTGCGGATTCGTAAAGAAAAAAACCAAAATATGTAATGTTTTAGTTTTATGTAAAATAAAAATGACTTGATACTCGGGTAACCTATGTAGAGCTTTTATAGAGGTAGCACCTTTACTGATGAATTATTAACGTCAATATTTCATCTATCCCTTTTTTTGATAAATAACATACGAAATTTTATCAAAATTAGACATAATTTACTAGTTAAGTTGAGATAATGGTAATTTGGAGTTAAATAAAAAATACTTAATTAATGTATTAATTATAAATATATACATATAAAATCAATTTTGTCGAAAAATATTGTTTTTGCGTTTTTAGTATTTAAAATATCACAGACCGTCTATTTTGAATAATTACAACTTCACAATAACAATGTGTTTTCCTTAATATTAAATAAAAAATACTGATAATTAAGCGAATTTGTGCAGGAACATATATAGTTTAAAAATTAAATAATATTAATTTAAAAAATGTACGGAGTTGACATACCAAATATATTTAGTTAAGTTTTTTATTTAAATCATATAGATAGTAAATTCTTATTTAAAAAAAATGAATTTCAGATATTAAATTATGTGCAGTTTATTGTGTAAAGGTTGAAGATTTTGAAAAAGAAAAATATTTTTCAAATTGAAGTACGCTTTCAAGTATTTTAAAAATAATTTCCATGTAATACAAAATCATTTCTACGGAATAGCTTTGAAAAGACCGATGGCAAGTCAGTTAAACCTACCGCATAAATTATTAGATGATCGTTGAATATTCAAAGGTTGATACCGAGTACAAGGCATACATTTTTTATCAATCTGTATTTCAGTTGAACTGTTATTCGTTACTCAGAAACAATCCAAGTATTTTCAATGTAAAGTTAAGTACGGAACGTATGGAAGTAAAATACGTGGCTCTCAAGTACGTAAAAATATGAGAAATGTAACAAAGTATTTTCGCTTAGATTGTTAGAAATGGGTATATAATTGTTTTAGAATTGTGTGTGAATGTATTTTGGAGTACAATTTAGTAATTGAATAAATTTACGTATACAGTATTATTTTGTATATATGAAAAGATACAGAAAATATAAATTCCATAATATTTTTATTAGACATATAAAATAGATTGTATCGTATTACTGTGTATAATAGAAGTAAAAATATTTCGGCAATGTGTAATACCTAATAATTATAATGTGTTCGTGTTCACATTTTGCACAATGTTATGTAATATTTTTATTCGCATCGCACGTCACACATCACGCAATTGATTTAAATCACATTAGTTTTCCCCATTAAATTAAATCAGATGCATTTCATAAAATTAAGAAACTGAGAGCTCTCTTTAACATTAATTACAGGGAGTGTGTAGAACACTTATGTACTAAGTGAAAAATCTTTTAATTTTCTCTTTTTGAATGAATTGAAGTCTTTTCAAAGTATTGTATATATATAATATATATTTTCTTTGAATTATTACGTTTTAAGTTATTTAGTTCTTATCCTTAATCTCTTCACTAAATTGGTGGATTGTGTAGTAATTTACGTAATGAATTTTCATCTTGATGGGCGTATTTCATTCGTATGAGAATTTTATGCAGTTCGAATTCACTCGCGCATGTGTCAAGCAATCAAAATAATTTATTCATCACTTATCATACACGGAAAAGGACAAGGTCAGAGAAATGTAATTGCTTTGTATCGAAACACCTGGGCAAGACTCAACAACTGTACATTGATAGTCGCTAAATAATGAGAGAATACTACACGTGTATGGGCCGGTAACCTCCAAGTGTTCCTAGTATTATGTCAACTTTTTAACTGTATTATATTAATTTTGTGAAACGTTTTTCTGATTAATTGTACGTACTTATGTTTAATTTGCTAATCTTTGCCGCGAACAATTTATCAAAATAATTATACCATGTCAAATGTCATCACGTAGGTTATCAGATCCGATCAGGTTATATATTATATATGAAAAAGTGGAGTTGATGTTGACTAAAATAAGTACGAAGTATGTCATTTGAAACTCTGATAATTTTGTTACCTGTTTAATGTTTTGGGTAATATTTTTATTTCGTATAATTTACGAAGGTAACCAAAGTATCTTGAAGTTGTTCTATAATCATTTATTTATTTACTCTGAATCTCATTGTTTATAGCTACTTGTATTGTATTATTATTATTAGTATTGAAATAAAGAATATAAATACATATATTAATATTTTAAGGAGAACACATTCTTATTGCGAAGTTGCTATTTTTCGGAACATAGGTCTTTGATATTTTTAATACAAATTAATTAGGAAGATATACATATAAAATTAATTTATTGTTAATTCTAATATCAAACAACAAGATCAGGCCAGCAACTGTTAGGAAGGCTCTCTTCTCACCGCTGCCTTCCCAACTGTTTATGTACAGTTATTTTATTACACAGCTTAACAACACCATACTTATAAAAAGGACCTGAGAATAAACTAAGCGTTAACCGTAAGTAGTTTTTCGTTATCTAACCTGCCCTATCCACACATATAATACACACTCACAAACATTAATTCGTAATTCCATTTCTTAACCTCTGTCATCATCCCAAAATTCCAACTTTGGTCTATGTTATTATTATCTTTCCTTCAAATTTTACCTACATTGTTTTTTTGAAAAATATTCTGCCGAAATATACGTCCTAAGCATTTGTCATGAGTGTACGTATTTTCACTATTAATTGACACAAATACTAACTTTTTATTAACCACGCCAACTTGACGTTGACATGTCTTGGTTTCAATAACTCTGTATCTTGGTCAGGATAAACGTACAGTAACATAGCCATAAAATAATTTAAATTACTTATCGAATGAGAGCGTGGCCGCAGACGTGGTGGGAGCAGGAATTTGACAAAAACTTTAAACTGGGGAATACATTAAATAAAATGTAATTTGTTGCATTTTATTAATTATTAATAATTATGTGTATAATATTATTGTTGCTATCGAGATTCGAACCTGGATCTCTTCATATATTTATATTTATATTTATCAAAATTTGATAAAAATAAAAATGAATTATAAATTAATTCTGGCATTTCCCATCGGAATTTACTTAAAGGTGTTTGAGATTTCGTAAATATAAAGAAGATGGCTTTCAAATAATGGATCGACAGATGTATTAATTTGAAAGTGCAGCATATAGGTTCGAACACTTGTCGTCAACTTACTGTGTTGGTGTAGCGCAATCGGTTAATGCATTTCCCCGGATAGGAAGAGATCCAGGTTCGAATTCCGATAGCAACAACAATATTTTTTCAATAAATTATTTTGATATGTATATCTTTCTAATTAATATAATTAATATAAATATAATAAATTAATGAATATGTGCATGTAGGTATTTATGTATATTAAAAATTGTATTATATGCGTATCTCCTAAGACGTAATTCGTAAAATTTTGTCTTTTCATCTAATATCTAAATTGCACGAACATATTTAAACATTTAATTGGAGTAAACTGCACTTTATTAAGAAAAATTATTTGAAATATTTTGTAACAATCTTTAAATTTTTATTTATTGAAGCAACAACAGTTGTTGATTAAATGCTTTAAATTGTGAACTGAATACTGTTACCAAAATATTTATAGCTCGGCAAGGAAAGGCTTCTAAACGAACATCCCCAACGCAGACGAATAATGAAGCTTCGTTCATGGCGACTAATGATGAACTGTTTGACATTGCTGTGCCCAAGTATTTGACATGCTAAAATGGGGGAGAAAGACAAGGAATTTCTAATGGCTCAAAGAGAGAAAGGTCGCCGAGGATTCATGACAGGTGATGATATGAAGTTGGTGAAAAACGATACATTGCACCTACATCAATTTGTTTTCTCAAATTCGTCGAAGAAAAATACGAAATATTAGTATGGCATTGACATTTTTTCAATTCATCACCTTGACAATTACTAATGCTGTCATTTCTAATTTCAAATATAATTATCATTATAAATATATAAATATAACAAGACAAAAATTATTAACATTTTTCGTTTTAAAATAAATTTACACAGACCTTATGGAAGTCAAGCTCGTCGCGGATGATTTGATGGGTAGAATTATGACTGATGTTCAAAGAAATGTGATCTATGAAATGAATTATGACTGATGGTAACTCACCTATACGCTAGAACCATCTCTCAAGCTTGCTGAATCTTGTCGTCCGTGGTGGAGCATGATGGGCGTCCTTCTCCCTCTTCGTGCATCACACTCGTCCGGCCACTTTTAAATTTCTCGATCCACAAAAAAACACTTTTACGTGATAAAGCATTGTGATAAAAGTCTATAATGAATTTCAGCCCCATTTACGCCTTCCGACCAGAGAAATCGAATCACTGCTCGTTGTTCCTCGTTGGTGCAAATTGCTAGCGGAGCGGATATGCTTACATTGTAATAATCGGAAGGCAATAACGCGATCGGGATCGAATTTCGCACAAGTGCTCCCAGTCGTACTAACTCTAAGCGCGTATGCGCAGAAGATAGTATGACAACCATGAAGGTGTGTTATGGCGAAAATGTAGATGGTTTTTGACTCGCCTTTGTACATAGTGTTAGACACGTATTAGAAGAAAATATTAATAATTAATATACAATGAGATAAATGAAATAAATAACAAACGCGATTGGTTAAAAATCTTGCATTTCAGAACCAATTTCATAATATTAATCCAGAGACTGCACTTAAAAATATAAAAATATTTAAATATATAATAATAAATCTAAGGTTAACAATAATGAAAATTGTAGAAAACACAATACATGTTACCTAAAACAAATCCGCCATTTATGTGTTTTTTTATTAACGAGAATTCATTTTTTTTTTTTGATGTTGCATATAAAGAAAATGGTTCTGTGGTATTTTTAATATAAATTAAATTAATCAATTAGAATTATGTTTTTCATTTTAATGTAGATTTACCACAAATTAACATTTCATTGATCTTGACTATATTCGATTCTATTTAAAATATCAGTGATAGGTTTTATTTATAATGTCCGTGTATTGTTTACTTTAGTATGTCCGTGTTATTATCACTACAATTTATTCTGCACTTTTCTGTAACCTCAAAAAAAAAAAAACATGAATAATTCCTTGTTAAAATGTAAAAATAAAACAAAAACTTCTCAATCACGACCGCGTCGCGTTAATATCCGAACGGACGGTACATTAACTTGATTGAATAACATAACGGCTTTAATGTTTCGGCCGAAAAAGTCAAATTATAATAATAGCTATAAACGATGAATTGTTCGACACCCAACTTTTTATGGTTTTTCCTTTCCGTTCTCGGGGCCGGAGAAAGAACATATTTCACCGACCGTTAACGTCGCAATTTGTCTAATTATTGTTTATTAACTTTACAACAAGAGGTTAATTTTTAGCGGATGGTTATAGTTCCCAACTACCATTATAATGACTGCTGCGGTGCCCTCCACAATTGCGGTTGAAATTAAATTGTAGCCGTAAATCGAGACTCAACACCTGTTTCCTTTCTTTATTGCCTCGCATGTACCCGTGAAATATGTGAACTTCTCGAAACTCAGGTGTTGTGAACTTGTGAATGGTACAAACGAATGCCAATGTACATTATTAATAAGGTGTTTTATTTCTTAGTATTAAACTGAACCGTTGTTGACATTCTTCGAATATTCGTTGTAATAAAATTTTATAAAATAACAAAATTGTGCTGTATCTATTTAAAATTTTAAATGCTGCTCGAAAATATCAGAATAAATAAGGCAAATAAAAAAATATTATTTCAAATAGAAATGTATTTTTAGACATTCTTATTTTTAATTATATTTTTTAATATTTATTAAAATTAGCAGAAATGCTTTATCAAAAAATAAATCTAGTGTCGTACAACTAATATATTATTGTGTGTACAAGAAACTTTCAGGCCTATTTAAAAAATAAAGAAAATTGATATATACGTTAAGTAGAAAAAGAGTCATGACGTGCAACCACATTTAAATTATTAAGAGAACACATTCTTGTAATTATTCAGAACGAAGGTCTGTGGTATTTTAAATACTAATTAAATGTATGTATTAAAAAAATATACATTTAAAATCAATTTTATCGAAAATTATTGTTGTTGCTAATTGATTAAATAGATTTTATATGTATATATTTCTAATTAATACATTTAATTTGTATTTTACATAAAAATTTATGCATAAAAATATACATTATAAGCTCTAATGATATCTAATCAAGTGTCATATATTAATATAGTTAAACATTATCCATTTGTTCAAGTCCGATTAAAATTAATACAAAAGCTCAAGCACTTCTGATTCCTGTAACGAAGAAGAAATACAAAAAAAAAAGTTTTATTCAGACTCTCATCACTTAAGTAAGCGCTTGTGATTAAATCGATGAATAAATTAAGTATGACAAAAACAGTGAAAATAAAAGTTCGCAGCGATATTGAGCTATCTCGAGTAATATGTACGAGTGGACTTGCAAATCATGAATGTTAGATATAACAAACAACTATGTTATTACTTTGAAAACGTCTATACTGTTACTTTTTTTTTGTTAAACGACCAAATAGTTCATTATTTTTTTAATACAGATGTGAAATATTTATATATGTTCTGAATAATTACAATTTCGCAAAAAGAATGTGTTCTCCTTAATGTACCAATGTGTCTAAAATTTAATTAAAATGAATTGTTAATTCTGGCATCTCCTATCGGACTACCCAAAGGTATTAGAGATTCCGTAAAAATAAAGTAGATGGTTTTAAAATAATGGAACGATAGATATATTAATGTGTAACATATAGGTTCGAAAATTTGTCTTCAAAAGTACTGTGTGCTGTAGCATAGTCGGTTAATGCACGTTCTCCGGATTGGAAAGAAATCCAGTTTTGAATTCTGGTAGATACAACAATATTGATTTTATATGTATAACTTTCTAAATAATACATTTAATTAGTATTTAAAATATTCTTACTATTTTAAAACTAAGCTAAACGCTTGTGGTCTGAAAATAGGACTAACTTGTTGGTTTATTAACCTCTAAACTAACAAGCTATTAATTGGGGTGTTGAAAATACGTACGTAGAATCGTAGCACAGCTGCTACTACTGGATTATTCAACCTTGAGACCAATTTTAGATCAAGAACAAAAATCTATCCATGTACAATAAACCGAAAAAATCTGAACTATTAGGTCTGGACAAAACTTAATAAAACTCTATGAGACTATTTGCGATGCTACGTTCAATTAGTATGTATATAGAAGAGAATATGTGGTTCAATATCCAAAAAATAATTTATACTGTTCTTCTTTTCCAGTTGGTTTCTTCATTACTGAGGAGTGTGATCTGTTGATATTCTTGACGATTCTTGTCCACATTTCTCTGTAGTTATAAGAGTCACTATAATAGGGTATTCAGCAATGTTCCTCTACCCTCACAACAAATTTTTCATACTTCCAAAAAATTGATGTACGCGTCTCAGATAAATCATGTATAATATGTCGGATTCTGTAATTTATACTTATAACACAAATATATATGTAATTTTCCCATAGGAATTAAATAATGTTCTGTGGAGTGAATGAGGTTAATGAATGAATTACTAAAATAATTGCCCGTGGAAAAACATGTTGAAAACCACTGGTCAGAATGAGTTAATAGCATATCATTAGAGTTTTAGCTCAGTTCACAGTGGACATAGTGACAGATGTTTCTATCAATAAATAATTATAAACGGAAACATATGTTGGTAAGTAGGAAATAATGTATGTTGTTGGTGTAGCGATTGTTGTTTGAGAACAAACCGTACAGACAATTTATAAATAAATTTTAGGTTAATGACAAATTTTCATGATTTATTTGATACTTTTAAGGTTAAGGTGAGCTATTATTAATATTATTATTCATAAGTGAACAAAGGAGAAATTTATATGTTCATTCAAGCCATGAATTTACAACTTAGTGTCATCGCATCCCAGATACCCAGTAATAAATAGTATTTGTGAAATTTTTATTTGTTTTAAATTGTTGCAAAGTTGATTAATTAATTTTAAAGCTTTTGTCGGTTTCACTGTTTTTTAGTTAGCTAAACTATATTATTTATCTGAACTCCTTTCTCAATATATTGTTTAGTTTCTATTTGTGTTTCCCATTGGAATACTCCCGAGTATAGAACATGTAGGGGTGTGCAGCACATACGAGCAAAAAAGCTGTGCATAATTAAAAATTCTGGGAAACAAACATAAATTAAGAAATTGGATTAACAATAACGAAAACATTATTTTGCAATTAGTACCATCTGTGTACCAGTAGTAACTTTAATTGCTTAGTTTTAAAAACTCACCGCAGCACACCGCTGTTCTCATGGCGCTCTTTTTTTATTCGCCACATCGCGCTATTTATATTACTCAGTTCTGTCTTTAAGGTAGTGAATTACTCAAGTCATATAAATGGCTATTTACTGAATTGAAAATTTCTTTCGGTTGATCCGTTTTGTATGGAGTTGTTAACTATGGTGTTTATTAACAGAATAACCTTAGATAGGATTACAATTTCCTCTTTTACTAATTCGAGAATTTTACTATTTTACTGTTTTTAACCTGTTGATTTCATAATTGTTATTGTAATTTGGTGCATGGATTGGTTTTTGATTTGGGAAAACAAAAAGAAATTGGCAGAACTATTTTCTGCGTTAACCTTTAATAAAAATAATTATTTCCTTTAGTTATTACGTAAAGTATTTTCAAACAATAAATGAATTATGTTCAGTCATAAAAAGTGTTCCTAAAAACGTGCATACATTTATATATATATAAAAGAAACAATAGTTACAGTTGGTTTAAATTTTAAAAATTAGAATTTTTAGTAAAAAATACAAGAATGATCAAAACCTTAATCAATTAACGTATTTAAATTATTTAGGGTTTAAAGTTTTAAGGTTTTGAATTATTTATGGGCTTTATTTATTTAGGGTTTAAATTTTTAAGGTTTTTAATTATATAAGGGTTTTAATTATATAGGGTTAAGGCATTCTTTATTCGAGTTCTTACACATTCTTTAATTAGTTTTTTTAATTCGTCAAGTATCGAAATGAAGCTGTATAGTTTATATGGATATATGAGTATATGTCATTAATCCAAATGATGAGTAAAGTTTTATAAGTTTCAGATGTCTTCTTTTAATCATAATTTGTAATGTTCATGTACGTCACTGAATATTTTTCGCGTAAACTATCTGAACGGTAATATTTCTCACGCTACTGTCTGAATAACCAGTTACCTGTTACTTTTGAGAAAAAAGAAACACAAAATTTTAAAATGTTTTAAAAATCTAAGTATTTTTTTTATAAAAAAATATTCATGAAAATATATAACAGGCTGATGGAAGATAATTTATCAATTAAAATATGTTTCTAGTCTACAATTCCATTCTTGCATTCAATAATATATATATATATCTGTTATAATAAGCACTATTACGTAAAATTCACATGTTAATTATTGTAAACAAGTATTGTATGGGAAACGATTCAGTTATTACCTGTTTGAATATTATATGTTCCTAAAGTGCACTGTTCAAGTAACCCTAGGGACATCTGGGATCAGTTGCTAGGTTCAATCGAAGAGCAATTGTGTTTGTATCGAGACGACATGTGAACTTACCAAGCTGCCGTTTTAGTTCGCAACAGCTGAGAATGAGGCACATTACCAAAATGTACAGAACATAGCTTACGCGACTGGCACTTTGTACCCTCGTTTTTGTGCACGGGTCGACATTTGTCGGTCACCAACGGTGGCGCAATGGACTTGAGGAATGATCAATCTCGCTCTGTTTCTTCCAGGACAATAATATATTGTTTTGTTCTAAAGGTTCCGCCACAATCGAGGTTGCCGTGCACGCGAAAAAATGGAACCTTGTTATCTGTAGCAAAACTATTATTTGGAAATTTTAATTGCCAAATTAATGTTAAAATTGTAAGTGAATAAGCTATTTAAGAAGTCCAAATTTTTCTCTTTAGTTCAATTTCATTTTAACTTCGTACGGGTATTCGAATGAATAAATTTATGATTTAAATATTTCATCCATTCGTCTATTATATCATTAATTTACTAATTTTATTGACTCAATTTATGGCATTGTTTTTACTAGCCTATTTTTGTTTTGCATTATTCACATTTTCATGTACATTGTATTTCAATGTCGATGTACGCCACACCCACTGTAGTATTTACAAGCTGCGGTGGGTAGTTGCTTTATAATAAACACAAGCGCATTTTTAAAATGTTTAATTTCTTTATTTTTAATAAAAATGTAAACCATTATATTAATTTTATTGTCATTGAACTGTTAATGCACTGCAAATAAAATACAATAAGTTTTTAATTGATTTTCTTTAAGCTTGTCATTTTTTTAATGTTATGTATAGGAACAAGGTAAAGTAACTATGAAATTTAAGTTATTTATAATTTAGTGTATTATTTACAATATTTATGAATAGTTTAAACAAATTTTTGTTTTACTTATTTTTAAATTAAACTCATGATATTACAATAATAATCCAGAAATATAACATTTATTGGACTTGCGTGAGGTTCCTAAGAAAAATAAACAGTATGAGTAAAACATTAAAAGAAAATTCTGAAATTAATAATGTTCCTATTTAAAATATTAAAAAAAAAATTAACTGTAAGATCTGTCAAGAAAAAAATGTTGACACCACAAGTTGAGAAACAGGAGTGGCAGTCTTTTATTTATTTTTCCTATTTGTCTTAGAAGATATTCCGCTTTGTATGTCATCACTTGAAAAATACTATGGTCACTGAAGCGACTTGCAAAAAATGGAATATAAATTTTTGTTCATTGCTTGTCACCTTATTGATTTAGTAAAATAATTAATTAATCTTTTCAATGAAATGTTTACATTTTGTGACACAAAGCAACATTTTTTCTGCCCTTTTCTGTTTGTTTAGGTTTTTTCACAGGACGTCTGCTACAAAATCTTAACTCATTTGTCTGACGCTGAAGTATTCGAGTAGACATTTTAATTCCTAACTCATTTTCCTTGTTATAGTTTTTATTTTATTGTTGGTGGCTATCCTCCCTTGATAATTGTTAAAAATATTCTCTCACCACGTAGTGTCAATATTTTTTCTGGACTAGTGCACGTTACCACGTGGGTCTAATGTTCAATGAATTACCTACAATATTAAATGAATTAATAACATTTAGGGGTAGTCTTTAAAAATTGTCTAAAGTATTATATTTAAGTATTAATTGTAACGGATGACATATATTATTTTTTACTTTTACGTTATTTCTTTGTGAAATGTTGATTCATTGCATGTACATATCAAAGATTTTATTTCTAGTTGTTTAGATTGTAAAGAACGACAACGCCAAAGAATCAACAATATCGTAGAACACACTTGCCCTAGCGAAATGAATCATTGGATTAGGTTAGATCAAGCTAAACTCTCGCCGTGGAACTTCTCCCGACTGGTAAGAGAAGCTTTTGAGATTAAGGAGATTAAAAATTGTACGATTAGAGAGAAAAACATTTCAGGAAAAAATATTACGTGAATGTTTTAGATTAATCAATGAATAGCGGTATAAAAAATGTAAATTTATAGTTTCTATTAATAATTTTTTTAAGCACGTAACTTTTGTAGAATATAAAAGGTTAAAAAAAATATTTTTTCGACATCATCAAATCTATAAAATTTTTGAACTTTCTTTTATTTCCACCTTTAGACATTAAAATATCATAATATGAAACATAATATGATAATATATGAAAAGTAAATACTTGTGTTCATTGTAAGATATATAATTAATTAGCAGAAAAACAATTGGTGACAGTTGATTGCTTTTGCTGCTAGGCCCTGCGTGTGGCTATTATTGATCATACTAGTTCACAATGGCAAGGGATTATTTATATTTTGACAGCGTAAAAATTATATGTATAATAAAGTTTATTGACACTCATGACACAAATATATTTTTATTTATTTATTTATTTACATACATATTTTTGTTATAACAGGGGTGAATATATTGTAATATAACATGGTAATATGTTTTTTGTGTGATATATACTCCACCTCTGATATATACTGCGTTGTACTGACAACTTTGATAGACTGAAGTCTGTGTTAAGCTATTAAAGAGAACACATTCTTATTGTGAAGTTGTAATTATTCAGATCATAGGTCTGTGATATTTTAAATACTAATTAAATATATTAATAATTAAAGTACTATGTACTGTAACATAGTCGATTAATGCACCTTCCCCGGATTGGAAAGACATCCAGGTTCGAATCCCAATAGTAACAACATTATTTTTCGATAAAATTAATTTTATATGTATATCTTTCTAATTAATACATTTAATTTATATTCTATATATGTTGTGATATTTATGAAGAGATTTAAAAATAATATATAATTTGGATACAGATTACATATATATTTATATATTTGGAAGTAATCGAAGAAGGTTTCACACTGTTATCTGTTCGGTAGATTCTATATAAAACAAATAAACAAATTTAAAGGTTACATTTAAGTAACCTGCAAGGCACATTTTTAAATTCATTATTCGTTATTTAAGTTAGAATGTATTTAATATTGTAAATAGTAAATGTTAAAACCCTTCTAAAATACTTAACTATAACAATGTATTTATTATTCTTAAGTCTTCCTTCACAATATAAAGTAAATTTTAAAATAACGTTTTGAATACTAATGAAGTTTTGTTTTATCTGATTTGATCACGTTTACTGTATTATGAAGTTTTTTTGTAAGCGTAAGATATAATGATAAGTCTGACTGTCTAAATTTAATTAGTAAAACTTAAGAAAAGTTAAAAAATTATTTAATGATTATTTATTTTTAACCTCCAAAGCTAAAATCGTGACTGATGCTACTCAGAAAATACAAACCGCGAGGCAAAAGCAACGCTAAATCATTTATGTTCTTTGCGACCCAAAAATGCCAATTGAGACTGAAAGTCAAGCACACGAGACGACCTGTCATGCTATATGGTGCCATGTGCTAAACAGTAAGAAAGGCCTACGAACAAAAAATGATCACCAACGAACTCAATATGTTGGAGGAGTGAAAATACACCAGAAGAAATTTTAAGGTTGTAGTGATACGAGATTGAAAGATAAGAGAAACCAGGGTGAGATGGTCAGGTCACGAAATGACAAGACCAGATGGTAATATCGTCTAAACAACTTTATGTGTAAATACAGAAGACAACAATGAATAGCTCAAACAACCGGGTCAAACATCACGAATGAACTGAAAGACTCTCAGACAGAGCTTTCTGGTGCTTTCCTGTAAAGAGAGCCAATTATTTAAACACTTTGAAAATGAATTAATTAATTTATTTAAAAAGAACTTCTTACCACTGATATTCAAAACAAGGTGATCATTGATTATCTACCGTCACTTCGGCCTTTTTAAACCCTAAATCCCTTGTATAGGTTAACGTAAACACTTTGTTTTTAGAAAAGATTTTTGAACTAGCATAAACAATTGTTATGCGTTCATTGACCTGGCTTGTTAATATAAACATCACATCTCTTTGTCCCAAGGACTAAATGTAAACAATGCGTTCGTTGACCTGACTAGTTAGACTAAACAAATGAATACAAGAATTTGCATCGAATTAAATTTGTATCTTTAATACAAATTAAATGTTAATTAAAATATGACAAAGCTATGTTCTGAATAATTACAACTTCACAGTAAGAATGTGTCCTCCTTAATAAATTTGTATCAATTGTAACTAATTTTTAATAAACCAAGTATCAAATAAGTAGCTGGAATATAGCAAGTCAACCCCAAGAAAACGGGAAAAGAGGATGATAGTGTTAATGAAAATATATAGAGTTGACGTTTTAATTTTTTACTATACATTATTATGTGGGATATCAAAAGTCTCGTTACGTAAAATAAATTATTAGAGTAGCGGGAGTAATATGGTAATCGACATCGAAGATCGAAGATTGACTATAGTTTGTTAATTTTTTTCTTTCTTTTTTAATGTTAAACAGATGTTTAAGATTAAAAGTTTTATATGAAACATAAAATACAAAAATAAATAATTTAAAACCAACGGTTGCAATGATTTATTTTAGTGTTTTTTTTTTCATGTTTCAAATACATTGGAACATTGTGTTTACACGACGAATGGTTGTTTTTTCAATATAAAATAGTATATATGAAATGTAGAAAGTATAATATATATTTATTACAAATGTCTCCAGTTGGCAATGATTTAATTTTATTTGCTCGGCAAACGAGCTGATACATCTTTTACGGACTACCCGGGGTTTACAAGGTAAAGTGAACGGACGTGGAGGGTAAACTAAACCAAAAAATGTGTAGAAAATGCATGCAGCCCATGGGCATATTTTTAATCTTATCACGTGTTAGAATTTTGTCGCCTCGCCGGCTGTCTCAGTATGAGGAAAACCTTAATTTTCTCACAATTCTGCGCTGTGTCCTATCTTGAATGATGTTTACCTTTTATATCATTTCATGCCTTGAATATTACATTTGTATCAAATTATTTCTTCAATGAATAATATTATCGTAACAAACTTTATTATATATTATTAATATTATTTAAAACATTTTTTCACAAAATTCAAATATATAATAAAATATCACAAGTATTATTAATGATATATTAAGGCTCAACAATTTTAAAATATTAAGTATTTCATGTACTTAAAAAGAGGGCACGATAGAAAATTGTTATTACGTACAGTGAAAAAACTAAAAATTAAAAAATTTATAAATATATAGTTAATATAAGACCAACCCTACAACAACACTGTATATCGTTTTTGAGCAGATCTGAGTTATGAATGCCACAACGTCGTATATTTTCTTGGGCACAGAATGGTATATTAAATAATATAATAGGTATACCATATAAAATAAATAAAAATACTATTATATACTATTATATTTTTAATTAAGATCTTACCTGTAATAACATTGTATATCATCAATTTATCTATTAACATTTATAAACAATGCTATACAGTGTTTTTGCAGGGGGGGGTGTCTCATATATAATGTGGAGGGTAGATGGAGGGCTATATTATTGTTTAGTTTGTGCATCGTAATATTCCCGACAGAGCTCGATTACTAAAACAGGTTCTTAGCAAAAATTATTAATACAAATTACACGTATCACTTATAATTAAAAGTTCTTAAAAAAGTTACAACTAAAAATAAAAAGAAAAAATACTCTAAGAGTAATTTGGGTATTTGATAAATCTAAATAACACTTAAAAAATTACATTTTTGTAAAATACTACTATAAAATACTATAATGGAAGGTTTTTTTCTAAAATATTTAACACCGTCAAATATATCAATTTCATATAGCTTAAAATGTTTTCTACATTTTAACTCGGCGAAATCAAATTGTCAAAATCACAAACATATTATATATAATACTGACAGATATTACTTATACGACCAAAAGGTGATCGATGGTCATTATTAAAAAAAATATATTGTGTCACAAATAATTTAATATCAATCGCAACATTAATTAGAATCCATCTGGGGGTCAAAAATTTTATTATAAATATGTAGATTAATATTTCATATAAGGAGGATACATTCTTATTGTGAAGTTGTAATTATTCAGAACGGATGGTCTGTGATACTTTAAATATATTAATTGATTTTATATGTATATCTTTCTAATTAATATATTTAATTCATATTTAATAATTCATATATAGGGTCTTTCAACGAGGACGCTCGATTTTAAAATGTAAATTAAACAGGTTGTGTGTGAGATATTCACTCAATTTTTCTTTCATTTGAAAGTATATTTTATGGCATTAAGTGTGAAATATAACGTTGTTCGAATATCCGCTGCGGTTTTGTTCGGTGGCAGGTTTGGGAGGTCCAATTTTCTATGACTTTATCGCATAAATCTGGCTAAATTTGCTGGATGGCGTTTGTTATGTTGACTTTGAGGGGGTCAATTGTTTGCGGTTTATTCGTAAAGACTTGCGATTTAAGATATCCTCAAAGAAAGAAGTCTAAAGGCGTTAAATCGCACGATCTCTGTGGCCAGTTCACGTCACCGCCGCGCGAGATAACCGTGCCCTCAAATCGCTCGTGACTTTGATGATTTACACACGTTGTTCAACCTTCCGTGGTGATTTGCCGTATACTACTTAACAATTGACAATAAATTTGACAGATGTCACTTTAAAAACATGGCTGCTATAACCTAACAAATTTTGAGCGTCCCTATTAAAAGACCCTATACTTATATAAGCATCAGCTATTAATTTTGTGCTCTAAAAATGTAGCGACGATAATCTAAATAAAATAAAAGAGTTACATAAAATATGATTTGAAATTATCGAAGTAAATTATGGGAGTGGGGGAATGTTTTCGGAAATGATTTCTGTTAGGATAATTAATCCGATGATTAATTTTACTATAAATTTAACAATAACTCGTTGTATTGTATGATGATATAAATTCAAACTCTGGAAAATCAATCCACATCCAGACAGTTGCACACAATAACGATTCGGAGAGATTTCTCATGCAGTTGATTTAATAAAAGTAATTTCAAGAAAGGGGTGGATGAGAAGTATGCGACGATATTTTGTAATATTATATAATACTTTGAAGATACTAATGACAAATTGGTTTTACGAAGACTTTACTATTTCGTTGCTGTAAGATTTCGATCCGTAGGATTTAAGTCCAGTTACTTGCTACCAAGATATACGATTTATTTTGTGCATCATTTCTCGCTTGTAATGCCAAATTTCTCGCTTGTAATTGTCAAATGCCAGATTTAATGTTAGTTCACTTACCGTTCATTGAGTGAATTTGAATCTCTCTTACAACAATAAAAACAGTTTTTTTTTTGTAATTTAATGCCTTCTGTTTGTCATATTTCCATATATCGAATATCAGAATATATTCCTACTTTAACATCATTCCTTTTTCGTAGTTAAGCAGCCTTATAAAGCGGAATTATATAAAAATTGTTCTCCCTGGAATTGTACAAACGGTGTTTTTACGTATTAACTTTGAAAAATATGTTATCCACTTATAAACGGTATTGAAAAATACGAACAATACAATCATGTCATTATTTGACAGTTCTATCATAGATAAGAAACTGTGACCACAGAGTGCGGCGCGATATGACCATGACACATAGATGAGATAACAGGATGACAGACGCTCAATATATTTGCCAGCCGTAATACGATTTTGCGGATATATATTTACGTACTGTTATTGAATATATAAAAGAGAATACTTTTAACTAATCTTAATCTTATTTAATAAAACTCACTCCTTTTTTCTCTGCTGGAATCTTACAGACCTGATCGTTTAATCAAGCATTATATAGCTATAATGACACTACATCATAGACGTCCTAGGCCTCCAGAAAGCTATAGAAATAGATGGGAAGACGTAATATTATAATGGATCTAAAAAAAATCTGCCTTGTTAAATCTCTGGTATTCTCCATATGGTATGGAACGGAAACATGGATGTAAAGACAGAAGAAAAAAAACATATTGGATGCTTTTTAAAAATATGATGCTGGAGGTGGATGGATAAATGTCTCTATCTTCCAAGTATTAAGGATTATAAAAAGTCTTTCGAAAACGTGCGTGAGAAAAATTCTTAAGTTAACATGATTCTATTTAAACGCTGCAATTAATGTGACCCAAGAACTGGAGAAATGGATATGTATTGTACAGCAAGTTTCAGATATATCTGAAAACTATGACGAATAAGTTATAAAAATGTGATTCTGTATGTCCGCCATTATTACACACGAAGAATTTATTGCCTCAAAATTCGTGCCCTTTTCTCTAAAACCTGATTTACAATCACAGATACGCGGCAGATTCCAAGCCTCGTGGGAGCGAAACCAACCAATTACCGCCGAATTACGAGTTCAAACTTGAATGTTAATTTTGCGAGAATGATTTTACCGGAAAACAAAACATCGCCTCTATTAACATCATATCAAACAGCAGATCTCACGCGATAATTTACACAGTGTCCCGAATTATTCTTTTAAATTATTTATCAAATTGCTACAAAACAAATTGTAAGCAATAAAAATTATTCATCACACCTAATTACATGTGTGCTCTGTGTAGTCTCAGTAGTATTAAGGCTTAGCCGTATTAATATAGGTATATAAAAAAATTGCAAATTTTATTGATTAGGTAAAATACATGCTTTGGTTGTTAACTTTTATTTAAACTTGAGTATGTGCACTTTATTTTATGTGGTTAAACTGCAAACTTGCCGGCCTAGGTTGAACGCCATTTACGGCAGTGCGCGCGGAATGCAGATTGCATTTTGCTTTTCGGCATTTATCGGATCGGATTAAGTTCTGGAAGCTGGCCAGTTGGGAATTGGAACAAAAAGTAAGAAAACAAGTTGACAGCAGTAGATTACCGGGCATGGCCGCAGATAAAGCAGGTGAGTGATTTTTATCAGGATAAATAATAAAAATTACTAGTTGACAACTAGGGCTAGTTGTAGAAGAAAGTTACGGATATAGTTATAACCGGGTAAAATTGAGTCTGGATCAAATTTTAACAGTTGTGCAAAGCTTAATACTATAACAGTATTTTTTTAAATCTAAGGTTATAGCAAGAAATTCACAGAAATAAAATGTACCAAAAAACATTAATGAGTGAAAGAGATTTTCCAAGTATTATAGTGAACTATTTTCCAGATTCAATCAATTAGTCAAGAAATTTCATTTTAACAATAAGTGTTGAAACTAGATAGAGAGAAGTTGATCCAATAAAGTGCACTTGACATCGATTCGGAGACTGTGTCCGCGGATGGTATCTGGCCCGCATCCAGCAGCGCGCAGCCTGCCGTAACTAAGTTAATTTGCCAATCATGTCAAGAGCGGGTCTGGCGGATATTCGAGGCTTGTACTCTTATTAGATTCAACGTCATTCATATCACTTATAATTGCATTTCGCCGGTTAACTTGGTAATGGGAAGTGGCTGTACATTGTGCATGGCGAGGTCATCGCTGAAGGTGATATTGTTGCTCTCACAACCTTTTCGTATTTTATCCTTATCCTTATTTTATCCTCGGCGATCAACACAAAAATTGATAAGTTTCATATTAAAATTGATAAATATGTATGTAGACCTGTTGCAGTAATTAGTGTTTTTTTTGTCCTTAAGTAGGCGCACTAGCAAAATCACATAAATAGGCGCGTGAGGTAGAGGTAAACCCGAAACATTTTTTATAAAATTTATGATAAATCAAACAGTATTGAAAAGTAAAAACAAATATAATTAAAATTTATTACTACGAGTATTACAAAAAAACACAAAGTTAAATAAAGTCTTCTCATCGTAGTAACAAAACTAAGCATTTCTTATATAAAATAGACCATCAATGAGTAGCTTGTTTGTGAAGTGGTCAAGACGTTGGCCTAGTGATCTAGTGGTCGGGGGTTTACGCCTCGTTCCAGGACACCAGCAAGTTAGTCCTATTTTCATAGCACAAGCGTTTAGTTTAGTTTAAAAATAGTAAGAATATTGATGTGACTGTATTCCGTGAAAAAAAAATCAAAAAATTGATATCAGAAAAATCATCTCAATCACATTCAGTTTATAGAGAATGTATTTCACTTCCACAAAGTTAGGCCCCTCTTATACTTTATCTTCAGCACCAGATTCCACTCCGATTTTGCTATGACTGTCATAGTTGCTATTGACGCAGTTATTTGCAGCTGTTCCCACTTCATTTTTTGAACACTGATGCTTTTTCCTTCTTCCATTTTTCTAAATAATGGTTTTAAACAAGAAAAAATATCAATATTTATGGTGCAAGAAGTGGCGCGTCGAAATTAACCCGTCAAAGAGTGCCGCCACTCTCTTTTCAAGAAGGCGCCCTAAGACAAAACGCCAGAAGCCCCACATAAAGATGTTTGGCGAAAACATCCCCTGGACCAGCGACATCAAGTACCTTGGTGTCACGCTGGACTCCAAACTCACGTGGAGCAAACATATTCAGAATAAGATAAGCGCTGCTTCGCGTGCACTCTGCGCCCTCTACCCATTACTAGGCAGGAATAGCAAACTTGCCACAGACAACAAGCTCCTCATCTACAAGGCCATCATCAGGCCTACACTCCTATACGCAGCCCCCATCTGGGGTCACGCGGCTCCCACACACATGAAAAAACTTCAGACCTTCCAAAACAAGGTTGTCAGATTAGCTCTGAAAGCCCCGAGATGGATCAGGGTCACACAACTCCACCACGACTCCGGCATACTCCCCGTCAAGGAGTTCATTAAACAAACCGCCAAGCGTTTTTATGAGGGGCTTCCCAAGCACCACAACCCGATGATCAACGTTCTCTCGAACTACGATATAACCGTACCGTCTAAAATAAAACGGCCCAAGACCGTCATAGCATAAGACTAATAATAAATCACTGCGCCATTTTGCAGTTTTCATGCGCCATGTAAAAATTTACAATAAATAAATTTGCAGAATAATAATAAAACCATAATAATAAAACTTAACAGGCCATTAGGCACAACTTCACGATGAAGGGGCAAGGGGTCCAGCGGACCCGGTACCCTGTTAGCCATGAAACCAAAGTCCAAAAAATCAATATTTAATCAAATCTTATATATAAATAATAATATTTCAAAATATAAAAAAATAATAGCGATTATAGTTGTCTTGACCGCGTCTGCTTAAGAGTTAATAATATACATTACGTAAGTTGATATACTTAGTAATATATTTATAAAATAGTACTATACAATATATTTATAAAATAGTACTGGGTTTACTAGATACTAGATTTTAGTACATTTTACTTTATCAAATTGATAGCAACATCGCTGTGTCATATAATGTACTACAAAATTATTAACCTTACAAAGAGTAATGAATTTATCATGCAAGGTTAATTTCTTCCATCTAATAGTATTTTTATGGATCATAATTTTGATTAATGGATTCAATTTTTTATGGTTAATGGTTGTGTGCGGGGTCACCAATTATGAATGGAGATTGAAGGATAGACGACGGATCATGATTGTGTGAACGGTGAGCTACCTCTAGAATTCGGCTTACTGTTCGGGATGAGACAGGCATTAATAATATTGGCGTTGCTTTACTTACGTGATGACAATGAATTTATTAAAATACAGTTATTAGGCTACACGTGTAGAAATATATGGTGTAATACCGAATATGTGTGCTGTCATCTCAGGAGGTGGAAGAGAGTGATGGCGTGTGGTTGCCGTCCCTCAGTGGTGGTTAACACATACTCTGCGGCGGTGGGTCAGATTTGACCCGGGTGTTTGTAAAAATATGAATTACGCCACAAATATTCGTTTAATACTGTTTTCTTTCTAGCTAATCTTTTATTGAATATTTTCAAATAATTTGAGATACAAATAAATATTATCGGACGAGATTCAAATGAGTTATTGATAAAAATATGAAAAAAATGCTCAAAAACTGACCTAAAACATGTATTGTCAATATTTTGAGTGGGTAGACAAAGGATACCAGGTGTGCGTCCAAGTATTTGTTTTGACTTATTTTCGTTTGGCGGCCCCTAGACAATGCCAGTAATATAATTATTTGAGGGGCGCTTCGCCTGTAAGTTTTATGACACTACCTGCTCAAGTTTGGACGAGATCATGCTCAGTGCTCAGTGGCAGAGAACATGCTCAGTAGATTTTTGTATTTTGGATGTATAGGGCGTCTGTTGATGCTTGAGAATATGTGCATTATTCGTAATATTTTTTAATTTTAATTTTTTAGCAGAAGCACATCACGCCATTTCATTAAATTATATTTAAAATGAAATATTTATAAAAAATCTCCCACAAAATGATTGAAAAACCGAAAACTTGAGGTGGGTCTAAAATGACCCACTACCGCCGGACGTGTTTTGTTTTGACTCACCTGGCAGTAAGTGTTAAGTACTACCGTGCCGAGTGCATTTAGCTGCTCTGGCAAGTAAGTTCGGAACCATGTCCCGATCACTTTACAACTATCTTTTTAAAAGTGAAGTATAATTAATTTGCAAATATGTTATTTAAATATGATAGCAAAGCAGAATTTCACATAGCAAGGTATGGTGAGCTGGTCGTAGAACTGAAGCACCTGGTGGAGTAGTGTCAAACCATCATCGTGTGTCATAAGCCACAAGTCGTAATGCACAATTCTGAACGCAGCTGGCGCCATAGATCGGCACTTATTGGCCGTTACCAGACTTGTCAAGATTGTTATACTCCGAATTCAGTATAAGCCTCCCACGACATACATTTTACTCGCGTAATATGATTAATCATTGTAAAACGTAATACTGTACTCGTAGTATTTTCTCTGTTTCCATCTACTTTGTCACTGTCTAAATACCCTCCTCTTCCATACAAGTAAACCAAGGTAAATACCTAGGTACAATAACACGAATGGTAAGTCGACCCATTCGAACACATGTTGTAGGTACGCAATAACCTTCAAAAGGGTATTGAATAATATTAATATTTCAGTCACATGTAGATTAAATTGGATATAAGTATTTTTGATGAAAACATATTTTTTTGTTAGGTTACAATTTTAGAACACAATTCAAAATATTCAAAATTAAGCATATTAGATGATCGAGTTAGAAAGATATACAGAAAAATCTGTGTATCGAAAATTATTTGGTTACCACCGGGATATGACTTTTTAACTATATATAACTTTTTCATTAAGTTACGTTAACTTTTAAGTTTATGCTGTAAATCACCTTATTTGGAAACAATGTAATTATGTTATATATTTGTGTTGAAGTCATACAACCGTTTTTGGAAACCTTGGAACAGAACAGTGTTTATTTTTAGGCGACTGTGAATTCTGTAAATAAAATTTGAGTGTGAGTTGTGTGCATTACTTTTTCAAAGACAACCAGTCTCTTGGTTGCAACCCTCAAGTTTCTCGCCATAAAACCTTGTTGCAGGAGACAGCGCAGAAAAGCGTAGCAACCACAACATAACTTATAGCCACTTGTTGGAGAACTTCTACGGATCGTAGATTTTTATTTCCACCAATGCATTCGATTGTAAAATGGGCGATTTAGCAAAACTTGCATTAAGATAAGATACATTTCTTTAAGGTTTTTCTTTCTCGAGTTAAAACAAATAATTTAATCATATAAATTGATAACGATACATCAGTGTACTAAATCTTGCTCATGTTACAGGTGTCACAAAATCGGTATTATATTTCCTATAGACATCTTAACTAATTTTCAAATAAAGCCCTAACAATATTTATATTCTTATGTATATGTCATCGTACACAACTTTTAAATTATAAAAAATAATACAAAAAGCATTACTTGGAAATTGATTTATAAAAATATTATATAATTAGATTATACACCTCCTCACCTTAGAACGTTATTACGTTATATTTGGTACCTACCGCGCACGAGATAGGTTGGGAATTAACATTCACCAATTGGCGACACTGACCGCGTAAGGAAAATAATTCTCGCTACTGTCTTTCTCTGTTGATAGATATCAACCTGCACGGGCGTTCAATCTGATGTATAAATAACGAAAATGTGACTTCGTATAAGTGAGGAAGGGTGAGAATAATTGAATATGTTTGACATCTGTGTTATCCTGCATCATATGTAATTTTCTATTTGATAATTATGTGTGTAATTTCAGGATGGACGCATTCCTTCTCTTTCTCTTCTCTTTATTCAACTTCTTCTTCAATCGTTATTTTATTGTTACCTTTTTTCTTAAACTACTTCTGCTGGCATGACGGGACAGGGGTCATGCCACGACGATACTTTCGACCACAGGAAGGATTTCTCCTGAACAATGAAGGAGGGGCACGAGTTGATCTCTGCCGCTAAACAGTGCACGACGGGATAATTTTCCAACCTAAGAAAACGCAAAAAAATTATGAAGAGCGAATGCAAGTAGATGACCCAGCCTTCCTGACGTTCTGGCAAGTGAGAGTTCCAAGTATTTACGGGTGCCTCGGACAAGTCAAATCTAAATGAAGAATATGAATTTCTGCCGCAATGGGCATTTATTACTCGTGAAATGAATTTTGTTGTGTACTAATGATATTGAGAGTATTGTAATATTATTTTTTCTTTTCATTTTTTTTGACTAATGATTAATAATTAATTAATTAATAACTAAAACTAATGATTTTTCTGCTCGTGTTAAACCAATTAGTTTGATAAAGTTTTTTTTTTCCTACATCTAACCTGACAAATTTGTCAGGTAACAAATTTATGTACGTTATTTCCTAAGTGAAGATTTTCGCATTACTAAGAATAAAGTGTTTTAGATCATTATTACTTGTACAAAATTATGTTGATTTAGATATTGAAATAGTAGTAAAATTTTATTATTTTATTTTCTTTTTAATTAAACTTTGTGATTATAAAAATTTGAACTAATCTTATTATTTTTCCTGAGAATGCTGGCTAAAGTGAGTGGCAGACGATATGGTGAATTCTGTGAACCAGACCCACGCACTTCATTCAATACCCTGAGCAAATCGGTGGATGTGCATATACGGCTTCACATTTTGACGCCCAACACGTCACAACGTATGGGGGTGGAATATAAGCTTCACGTCTAGTTTTCGTTTTTCCCTTTCTTTTTTTTATTACAATTTACCATTCTAATAATATTTTTCCTACACAGTCTATTACTTTCCTAAGCTCGTCATTTATCTTTTTATGAATAGGATCGCCTTCAAAATTAATGAAACATCACAAATTCAACACCACACAAACTTTGTGGGATGCAACATCTAAGGATATTTTTAATTTAATTTAAAATCAGACGACACTATATAAAATAAATTGCGATCATGGATCTTGAAGCCATCGGATAGATCACAGATTAATGCCTTTGAGATGTAGTTTTGAAGACATATGTTGAGACGAGTCTCCATTCTGCAGAAACTAAAGATAAAAAAAAACTCTCAAACAATTTGCTTGAGATGAATTATTGAACTTTTTGGGCATCTTTAGAGAAGAGAAGATAGCTTAGAGAAGGTTGTTGTGGGCCACTTCGGAGGACGAAGAGAAAGAGGAAGATCCCACATACGTTGGACCGACCAAGTGGAAAAGGCAACAGGCACTTTTCTGGTGACCACTCTAAGATCTGCAGGATGCCGAGAAAAGTGGAGAAGCATAGTCAAGAGAAGCGGAAGTATATAAAGAACGCATTCTTTAGTCATAATGGACAGACACGGATTACAGCATTGCAGTAATCTGTCATGATATATATATTTTAAATATCTGACGGTATATTTCTGAATTGTGCAATCTCTGGGTCACACGTACTGCGGAATGGAATACAATTCCGGTCGTAAATCAAAATCACCGCAGGGTAGGGAAGGGAAGTAGGAAAACGTGTTACAGGATGAGGTCGGTGAGGGGATAGGGGTTCTAGACGAAGACTAGTGAATTTCGGGGAACCGAGGTTCGGAAAGACTGCTCGCCTTATCTTATATATGACGCCTCTGTAATCACTGCAGTCGCCGCTGAGATCACACAAACGGCACGCGGATGAACAGATTTCTGATCCCAATTGAATATGGCGATATCACAAGTTCACCCACAGCACAAACAAGCAATATCACTGTGTATACAAATCACAGGATCACAAACAATACAGTGTGGGTGCACTGGAGCTGAAAGGTCCACGTGACGTCGAGATCGGTCAAGTTGACGTCTGCTGGCGTCAAAGTTACATTTCACGATATTTTGAGTATGTCCAAATATTTGTAGGAACCAATTACTGGTATTTATTCCCTGAGGGAATATCTCTATGATAAATAAATTCCCATCTAAAAACCGGGTGTTTACGAATTCGGAACAATTTCTTTGTTTACTGTTTAAAAAAATCTACCTTCATACCTGACACTTCTTTTAAATGAAATGTACGAATTTTACATTCAAATTCAATTATTCATTTGTGATGAATTAAGGAAATGAGTAAGGGATAAATGTCTTACAAATAAAACCCTTATGTACTTTGCACAAGATAAAATTAGATCAAATCCTACTGATAGTAGGTATGTATAATATTTTTTAGAGGCTTCTATCATTGTATTGCGATAAACTATTCCAAAATCGAAGAGCCTTCACAATTAAAAGCCTAAAATAGTAATGTATTATTTGTACTTTGGTAAAAAAGTCATGACAAGGAAGTTCGGGCAGTTGAGGTGGTGATATAATTTACCGCATGTCTTTACGACGTATTTTAAAAATGTTTCTCGCAACAGCTGCAACGTAACATTGATTTTGTATTTGCTTCAACAACGTAAAGACCATTGTCTGAAACGAATCATGTATGTAATACAGGAATCGATTAAATATATCACCTTTCAGAATTTAAAGAAGTTTGATTTATATTTAGAGAGTTTTCTAGCGTCAACAATTTTCTCTTATAAAAATTTTATACTTAACAAAAAAAGTAAATATTTTACCAAAACCCTTGATTTAAGATACTCGGTGTGGCAATTTATAGCAACACTCTAAAACACGAGGTGTGTGACCGCTCAAACGTCGAGAATAATCCTAAAAATGTGTATTTTGTTATTATTCTTGGCGTGACAATATGTGGAGGTAACCATAAAATATACCTCTTATTAAAAATATATATCTAAATAAGCATAAAAATATTTGAAATGTAAATTATTTTACTGGATCATAGGTGGAATATTAAATAAAACATAATTAAGTTATTAAGGAGAACACATTCTTATTGTGAAGTTGTAATTATTCAGAACAGACGGTCTGTGATGTTTTAAATACTAATTTAATGTATTAATTATAAATATATACATATAAAATCAATTCAAAATTGGTTTTATAAGTATATATTTGTAATTAATACGTTAAATTAGTATTTAAAACATCACAGACCTATGTTCTAAATAATTATAACTTCACAATAAGAATGTGTTCTCCTTAATAATATCAGTTGTATCAATGGAAAAATACCGGCGCTATAACACAATTGGTAATGTACTTTCCCGGATTGGAAATAGAAATCCAGGTTCGTATCCCGGTAGCGCAAAAACAATATTTTTCAAAAAAATTGATTTTATATGTATATATTTATAATTAATACATCGAATTAGTAAATACTAAATTAATGTATTAATTATAAATATATACATATAAAATCAATTTTGTCGAAAAATATTGTTTCATGACATGGAAATAGAGTTCCAGGTTCGAATCCCGGTGACGCAAAAACAATATTTTTCGACAAAATTGATTTTATATGTATATATTTATAATTAATACATTAATTCTCAAATTAATATTATATAATTAATTTAATTCATATTTAAAATATCACAGACCGTCTGTTCTGAATAATTACAACTTCACAATAAGAATGTGTTTTCCTTAATAATTAAATTAGTATTTGAAACATAAATAAGTAATTGAAATAATGTAAAAATTTAGAATTGGATCATAAAAATTGTGATTATTTGTCTTTCATGTATATAAGGGAACTTACAGTTATCAGAATTATAACAATCAGTTGAATATATCCAACAATGAAACGTATTCTAAGAATGCTTGCAATAATACTACACTCCAGTCTGGTGATTTGAACCATTGAAGTCAGTCTTCCACAACTTATGTTATTGCGTTTCTTAGTTGAGATTATTTAAAGTGAATCTCGAGATAATCAGTGAAACTAAATTACATAATTAGATTTAGTTTTATATTGCACTAATAAATATTGCAATAATAAAGTTAAGTGGTAAATAAAAAGTTATGTTACATTCATTATTAATATAAACATTATTATCGAACTATAATGTTGATTTTATATTCGAAACAAATGTTATATGAAAATTAAATCAGAATATGATTTCATGAATTTACTAATGACTTGATGACGATGCATGTGATGAAAACTAAACGAATGTAACGACCAGACAATGGTATCACAACGAGCGGCAATCCCTCTATTTATTAGTTACTCATGGCACGGATATAATTTCATATCGGTAAAATGTACTTCGATATTGTTTTAGGGGTACTTTTTCACCCCGATGAAAAACCAGGTATTGTTTTGACGATAGAGGTCTCTTCAGGTTTCAAAGTGATTAATCATGTCGAGTATTTATATGCCAGATATATGTTATATATGCATTTTTAATTTTAATTTTATTCAGAAAACACAGTTCATCAGTAAATACGAGAATTACAATAAAAGCTAAACAATAATTGAACCAGTTACATGTTTTCTAAGACGATGCAAAATATTTTGTACAGTGAGCACAATTTAAAATTTAAGCAGAAAAATGTGAGAAAAAAAGTTGAGAATAGAATTTTTAACACAAAAAAAAGTTATAAAAAAGAAAGAAAAGGAAAATGGGATAAAGAATAAAATCTGAGTGATAAAAATAAAAATAAAGACCTTTAAAGTTAAAGTATTGAATTTAGATTTAATTGAAGTAACTGAGTATTAAAATGTCTAGTTCGTTTAGATGTGAATTGAAATAAAAAAATGATGTTGCAATGTGGAAGATTAAATGTGAGATTAGTTCTGGTTGACTTGGCTGGCATTCCAATGGATATGCGTCTGTAAATTTTATATTTAAAATGTGTAATGAGGTTTACGATACTACAGTGTCGTAATTTCTATGTCTAATTTCCATGAAAAATATTAATAAAATAAAAAACTTTATTAGTGTTATGTATATTAATAAATTATTAAAAAATGTTGTCAGGCTAGCAGAAAAATAATTTTTACATGTATTCCAAAGTAGCTGAGTAAAAAAAATATCTTGAAAATCAAATAACATATTTATTTATCACAATGTGATCTTAATATAAAGGTTTGTTTTAAAGACTTGACTTTTGATTCATAAAATACAAATATTGACTCATAATATCAAATAAATTTTGTATTAAACTTTTTAGATGTAAACAGTCAAAATTTACGATAATGGAATAAAATATCACGCAATTCGTCAAATTTTGACGATAAAGATTCCACCGAAAATTAATAAATTGCAATAGCAATAAATATTGAACGCATTTATCAAAAATATCATTCATGAATGTAATAATAAACAGGTGTGCAGGGAACACACCTAGTGTTCTATTTTGATACAAAAGAATTATGAAAATTGCAACAGTTATATCGTCTGGATGAGCAAAATAAATCACTGTCAAATGCCAGATTTCTACACTATTTATAATCTATATATTTTTTATTTATTATCTTAGTTTAATAACCACAATTGAGTTTAAAAAACATCTACCGGTTTCGGAAAACACCTTTTCCTTCTTCAGGATATGTCAAAACTAACTAAAAATATAGCATTGTTTTTCTATTTATCCAGAATCTATTTTTAAATTTTTAAAAAAAACAACAATTATTTAAAAAGTAAATATGAATCTTAACCACCAAGTTAATATTGCTAATTTTAAAAGTATTATAATCTATATAATAATAATGACACGAAGTTTTTAAGATTCTGTTTTATTTTTTTATTCCTCGTTTATTCTATATGCTTCATAAAATTACGGTTTAAATAATTGTTTACTTTACACCATCAATAAAATGTATCCCTTATGTATACTGAAGTAATGCTAAGAATAACAATAGATACTTGTAGTCATAGCAAAATTTATTTTTTACTAACCATTCGGAAACTCATTTTAGATATCTAAAATACTCAGATTTTAGCTGACTCTTTTTATAGATTTCCCACCTGTAAGTATTTATAGCTGTTACTATTTTTAATCAAACCTTTCAACTTTTCACTTAATAATCCAAAGAGGGAGAAGTATTAAAGCGGTAATATTAGCTGTTCCCAGGAGTTGATAAAATTTTATATCTTCCTCACAACTCTTCATCGAAATAGTGGTATTTCTTGACATTCCGGGTGCACTTATTATGATAAATGGTGACAACCCCATTGCTTCTATATGTGTGACGTGGTGGAGTCTTTTCATGTCAGAATAAAAATACCATGTCGACTCTTGAATTTAATCTAAAACCAAAACCGCATTGAGGAAAATAGATCAAAGGTATGTACCTGTCCACGTTTGTTGAGATGTGACGTCATAGACAGAAAATTAACTGTCATTGTACGTGATGGTGTATTAATGAACTTGTTTCATACAAAGCGCCATGGGGCCATCACAAGGTAATATGCGTTCTCCGTATCTTTGTGTACACTTCAGAATGAGAGCGTACTTGATAAATACATAAATTGCATGAATAGATACATCTATTAATTGAATTAAGATGTTTTATACATTTCTAATAATTAGATTGTATTAATTAGTAAATTGTAGTAAATAAAGATTTCAAACTATACTAAATTCTCGTAATTCTACAATATAATGAATACTTGATTTGAATGCACTTTATATGCTTATATGCTCACGAAACGACGGCGCTTTGTTATAAATGTATGTCGAAACATTTCGGGGGAGTCGTTTAATATAAATTAGAAGGATGTTATGCGGAAGGGTGTTAATAAATAATAAGGGTCGTTGGTTTTAGTCGTCTCACATTATTCATATTAGAGATATACGTAAATAAAACTTGTATTTAAAATGCTGCCAAAGAAATATGTTTAAAAAGAAAACGGTCATTATTTATTTTAACGTTGACTTATACGTAAGTTTAAATTTTCATCTTAAAATTTAATGTTTCATATTTATAAATGTGAATAATGCCGATATCGTGGGAACCCGGACATTGCTACGACGCGGCACGGAAGCGTGTGAAACGTACCTACATTGTTTGTTCCTATTTTAATGCACAATCCACGAATGAAGTCAATTCGATATTTACAAAAAAGCTCCAGTGACGAGAGTGTGAATTGATTAAATTTAAATCCTTCTGTTGAAATGTTGACATGTGTCAGCCGCAGTGTTTGAAGAATTTTTCCATTCCCCGCAAAAAGCCACCGGCTTATGTTATTAAAAATGTTACTGTATGCAATCCGAAATTGTTCTGTGACTGGACAAGCGCAACGGGCTTTTTTTTTGTTCCTGCATGCGAGTTGAAATTTAAAATTTTCCATGTCCAGTTCTGTAACGAATGTAACTCTTTGAATTTCAAATTCAATCAATGATTAGATTTTCTGGACTATCAAATAAGTGAGTACAGCTATAGTATAATATAATATTTTGTCTGTATAAATATAACTGTAATAAAAATATGATCACCTTAATTGTGCATCCAACTGATAACTTAAACATAACCTCGCTGGTAAGTGTATGAGTTGTAACAAAGTGTATCGTACATAGGTAAAAGCTTCAAAGGCGGAGAGATCGAGTGTTCAAGGTAGTCCAATATTTATAGAACGCGTTGCTATTTTTATTAGATTATGATTGCTTCCACGTCCAGATAACCTATTTATTGGAGATGAGCCTTGCATTCTCTTAAGCACTTAGAGCTAGCGCAGTAAGAAGATTCATTATGCATTATATACTGTAGATACTTTGATCTCCAGTGAAGATATAAAAATAAACAGTCTCGATTCGATTGCTTTATAAAAACTGATACGACGTTTAAGATCCGAAATATTTTATTGACAAAGCCGAGTATTCCAACATAAATATTTTATCAGCATTTTATTATATGCGGTCGGTTCGCCGCCGTAATCGTGTAAAAGAAAAAAAGCTGAATTTTCACGTTGCCTGAAACGAGTCTCAATGTGAGATATGTCACAAAAATCTGATAATTTTCACACGCATCGAATCTCCTCGCAGACTGGAGACTCCCGACGGTGGGTGGGGAGTACCCGGCCGCCTGCTCCCCTAACACGGTTATGATATAGTGCCCCCGCCCGCCCCTAGCGCGACCCGCCCCCGGCTCGCCGTGCAACGCGGGTCGACACTGCGGGTGCGGGAACCGAAATCTTTTTCTCGCTCCGGCACGGAAACTTAAAATTTACCTCCACACTTAGTTGCAGACTTATTTGTCACATTTCGATTAAGAATTAACACTTTTTTGATTTAAATTATTTTGGTTTATGATAAACTGAAAATAAATAACTGATGGATTACCTACATGACAAAGGTATCGATCGAAAACATATTTTTTTGGTTTTCTTGTCTTTCCATTGATCTCATTTGTTACATTTTATTTTAAAGTACTTATTTTTGAAATGCATTTAGATCAGAATTATCGTTACATAGCGGGATACTCTTTTATCACGTAATGAATTTGTTTTTACTTTTTTCACTTTTTGCCTTTCGACTTACTTTATGTTATCACGCCACTCAATATGTACTTGTTTTATGTTGGTATGCAAAATTCAGAGTTGACTGCATTCAATGTAATTAATACACATTTACATATATACGGGGTGGGAGGAACGGCCGGGGGAAGGAGTAAGGGTGTCTATGTTTTGAGGGGAGTTCTAAAGAGTAGCTAAGAGTTAGGTATAGATCAGTGTAGGATTTTATAAATAACAGACATTCAGTTTAAACATATGCCTAGATGTATACGTTTGTTTGTTAATTTGTTTTCTATGTGGAAATTCAGTAATTATGGCATTTGTTTTATTTTGTTTTGTTGTATTGTATATGGAAACGCAATGTAAGTTTTATATTTTTTTAAAGTAAACAATTATAGGTAAATTAGTCCAGATTAAATTAATGATAAATTTTCACAAATTATTTTATTATTTTTTTTTAAGTATAGAAAAAGATTTAAAATGTTAACGTTTAAAATATCATACTTCTAGTGGCGATAGCTTTGAATTGAGTCAAACTTGGCGTCCCGTATTGAATATTTACGTAACAATAGTGCGCTTCCCGGATACACCAGTCCGCGACCCACAGTTAGGTGGTACTGCTCCGGAAGTCAGGGTGTTATTTCAATTTAATTAATCTAAAATAAACCTCAGTAAAATCTCTGAACAAGTTAAATATTTATAATCTTTAAAAAAGATTATGAATATTTAAAATGGCTTAAATGGATAAAGTTTTTTGTAAAACGTATTGCGTACTATCTTATCCAAATAATCGCCAAGTAATAGAAAAAATAACTTTTCTTGTTTGAGATCACGAATGTACTGCGGGCGGGCTCAACATTTTGTCGTATGCGGTAAAATTTTCCTACTTATACTTCACCCTTATACCGAGGCCGGGACAAGCAAGAAATCGTTTCTTTTTCTGGTTATATGTGACCACGCTTAAAAATGTTTTATTCATAATATGTTTTCGTAATGGTGTCTAAATAAGTATTTTGGTGCAATTTATTGAAATACGTGAAACGTATTGTTTGTTTATTATTTATTAACCGTTATTAATCGGTAAGAACTCACAGCTTGAACTGAAAATGGCTAACTTTTATATTCGGCATTTGTTGCGTATTTATTTTTCGAATATTATCGATGATTATTCTGAATTGAAGAAATACTATTACATTGGTGCATAATAAACGATTGTTTTTCTTTCTTTCTGGCTAGGAAGCTGGTGAAGAACCCATAAAGCCATTTTCGATTTCCATTTCGATTTTGAACAACATTTTTACTTCCTTCACCAAAAAGTTTATGAAATGACTGTTGCACTTCAACTTTTTTCAAAGTGATACAGCATAATACGGTGAATATGAAAATGGTTAATTATACCTAATTTTACTATGAAAAATAAAGAAATATATTAGTAAAATAATAGAAACAAAATAACATATTTGACAGATTCAAACGTTTCCGATAAAATGTTCTTTAGTTATGTATCAATCTAATCTACATTAAATTAATAAAAAATATACTTTTCGAAAGTAGAATTATGATATTTATATATTAATAAATGTATTATAAATATTCGTATAATATAATTATCCATAATTACTTGCGACTAAAGTATAATTCTATTTAATTGGAGCATAATCGTTATAAATTCACTACGAACGTCATACGCCACCGATGTTAGTCACGGCCAAAACACGCCAGCCACTGGAAGCTGAAAAATTGATGGTGATAAAACAACAAATTTAATATGTGTATTAATATTACATTCAATTTAATGATAACAGGTATACCATATTGCTTAGCGTAATGTATCCAATCAATAAAATTATGCACAACAAATACAACTGTACTTGTATTCAATTGATTAATTGATTGTGTGTAATTTACGGTTAAAAGTGAAACGAAGTATTTCTATCTTCGTACTGCACGCGATCTGTCGAGCTTTATGTCGATTGTTAAATTCTTTGTATAAAAAATTATATAATGAAAATGAAAACATTATTCGTTATACAGATAAAATAAATTTATCAAAAACATTATTTTTGTTGCTACTGGGATTCGAAACTGGAGCTTTATCTATCAGGGGGAGGTGCATTAAATTTGTATTAAATATCAGATAAATTGATTTTATCTATACATCTTTGTAATTGATACGTGTTCTGAAAAATTGCAACTTGTAAGAGTGTGTTCTTTTTAAAAACATTCTTAGTTGTTTTGAGTTAATATGATATTAATGGGTTTATTTTTAAACTATTACTGCCGTTGTATCTAAATGACAGGTATTGAAGGTAACACATTTAACTTACATAAACAAGCCTGACGGAGAACAGCCTCGTTGAATAACAAATTAAAATCTCATCGTCGCAATTGTGAGATTTGAATTTACGCTAACAAAAAAAAAATTAAACTATTTCCGCACGGAATTTCGTTAATTAAATCCTCACAGCCGAGCTACATATTCCCCAGAAGCCTGAACAAGCCCCTTTCTGATAAAATATAAAACACACTTTTCGTCGTCGTTCAGACATAAACATTTCTTGACGTCATCCTATTCGGGATTTTTTGCCACCCAAAATAATAAGAACATGAAAAGCAATTTTCAACGGAATAGTTTTCAATCTGAATTTACGACACCCGGTTACCGCTCCGCTGTCATAAAACGTTCACTTTTACACACATGTCGGGAATAATATTTCCAAAACTGTTGTTTCAACTTGTTGTACTGTTTGTGTATTTCTACTTTGGCAACATCATTGGCGTGAAGGCAACGAACAAAACTCGGACAACGTTCATGAACATTTCGGTCGGACAGTGCATTTGAATATGTTTTTAAACAAATTACACTATCAGTGTACTTTCAGTAATAAATTTGTGAAAATTTAAATTAATTAATTAACGGATTATCCTTTATATAACGTGAAATTTAAAATTAATATTATGTAACGTTTTTATAAATACAAAGTAATAGTTTTCAGAAAATGCCGTCATGTCAGAATCTAAAGATATTTTTTGCGTATATATGTGAAATTTGTAAAGGAAATAATAGAGTTCTTGAATTCAAATACACTAAAAAAACCCATTAAAGGTTATAAACTACTCCAACTCGATTATTTTAAAATGCGGAATTTCCACAAAATATATTTGACTTATTTTGGAGAAAATTCTGGGTGTGTGTTCCATTGTATATGTATGCATCTGTGTGTATTATATTCATTTAAAAAAATCTGAATGTATCCAAATCAAATACAAATATTTAACGATTATGTAATACTATTTTTTTAAATGAATGCTTACATTATCTAGCAAAATTCTAGTCTGAAAATTGGAAATTGAGTATATGCGTGTAGCACCAAACAATCTGAAATTTTAAATATATTAATTAGGAAGATATACATATAAAATCAATTTTATCGAAAAATAATGTTGTTGCGCCACCGAGATTCGAACCTGGATCTCTTTCCAAACCAGGGAACATGCATTATTCAACTTATGCTACAGCGATGATATTTTTAGCGACAAATTTTCGTATTAATATCAAAAAGTAACTATATGTTACCTTTTTGATATTAATACATTTAATCGTTCATCTACCTTATATTTACAGAATCTCAAATACATTTGAGTAATCTGATAGCAGACGCCAGAATTATCAATTCATTTTTATTAAA
This sequence comes from Eubasilissa regina, assembly GCA_022840565.1. Lineage (NCBI taxonomy): Eukaryota > Metazoa > Arthropoda > Insecta > Trichoptera > Phryganeidae > Eubasilissa > Eubasilissa regina. Next base: position 20,708,280 of record JAINEB010000033.1, read on the forward strand.
TTTTGGACACATTAATACAACTTTATTATTATGAGTACACATTCTTATTGTGAAGTTGTAATTATTCAGAACAAACGGTCTGTGATATTTTAAATATGAATTAAATTAATTATATAATATTAATTTGAAAAAAGGTTTACATATAGGTTCGAAAATTTGTCATGAAAAATACTGGCGCTATAACACAATTACTAGGGTACTTCCCCGGTTTGGAAAGAGATCCGGGTTCGAATCCAACAACGCAACAACAATATTTTTAGATAAAATTGATTTTATATGTATATCCTTCTAATTAATATATTTAATTCATATTAAAATATATATTTAAATAGAGATTAACTAACAAATAGGCGAAATTGATTCGACATGTATATTTCATTAGCATATCTGTACAAACTCAAGCAGAGAAATATAAAATGTAAGTAGCTATCTTCTAGGGAAAAATATTAAATTTATAATTTAATTGAAAAGCATTTATTGTACAAGTTTTTCTATAACATACGTAGTCTATATCTACATAGTTATTACAAAAGACATAGGCACCTATCCCGTCTCTTTAGTAACCCCATTCTCTACTTGCATTATAAATGTGTATTAAATTGATTTCCATTCGCAACAAATTTTATTTAATTAATCTTTAGAAAAAAAAAATAACATCACCCTTTGGACCTTTCCTCATCCCGCCTGAACCAAATTTTACAAATATTGTCACTCTTTTGGGACTAAGCAAAACAATGACACCCCTCTCTTCCTAATGATTTATTCGAAAATTTAAATAAAAAAGTACATGTGATTTGTTTAATTAATAATAACATTTGAAATAATTGTGTTGACGTGAATGCGTTTAGCAAAAGTTGAACCCACTTAATATCGTGAGGGCTCTGTGGTCTGGCTGTGTTTACCGGTTCGACTAACTTTTGATGATGTTTACATACTGGAATCAGTGACGTCAGCAATCCCAGCCGTGAGTGTTACAAGTTACATGCGACAATTACACATTTCGTGTTTGAAATTTCGCACATTACGTAGGTACCATAATCCCATTAAGAGTCTGTCTCAGTCACACCATGTCCCTTGAAATATCTTAATAACGGCGTTTTAGGACTACGCTATTTCTAACGTATGTAAATAGTTAGATCGTAGACGTTTAAGTACGTACAGACGTGCTTTATTAAAGGTTAGTAAAGTAAACACGATTTCATCTTTAATCTAATGCCAAATATTTAAAGAGCAGTTATACACTTTGGCGTAAATTAAATTAGAAATACACATTTAATAAAGGTAGGTAAGTTCAAAAATATTGAAATACATAGAAAAGATTTAAAGTAAAATTTTCAAATTCTTACATTTTTACGGGTCACAATCTAACCACTTTAAAACTAAGCTAAACGCCTGTGCTATGAAAATATAATTAATTTCCTAGTATTCTGGGACGAGAAAGTGTCTTAACTACTCTGAAATACTTGTTAACGTTTTAATAAGTATTTAATTAAAAATATGATTTTCTTCAACTTTACGTATTTATAATATTATACTATTGTATAGTATTATAGATTACCCGCAGCTCCCGCATGGGAGCAAACATATCTTGCAGAGACTCAGTACTATGTTGTCAATCATCAGAAAAAAGTGTTTTAATAGGAAAATAAGAAGAAGAAGAAGAAGTGAGAAAGATAAAATTCTTAAGGCGTTTCACGTTTGTGGTGATAGCCAGAACTTTTAAATTTAAATATTGAACATAAAATGACTGAGAAAAACTTAAACAAATATGATGGAAGAACAGAAGAAGATGAAGAAGAATTAAGAACAATTTTTTTTTAAATGCGTAAGAAATTTGCTATTGTTAGAATTTTCGAAATTAATATTGCACTTAAACTAATTAATATAATAAAAAGACCTAGTGTGGTGGGAACAGAAGAAGAAAAATAATTAAGGACTCTTTTTTTTTTAAATGCGTAATAAATTTAGCTATTAGTAGATTTTATCAAAATTAATATCGCACTTAAACTAACTAATATAATAAAAAAATAATATTATATTATTTTACTATGCTTCATTGATTATTTTATTTTACCTATCTACCTACATAATATTTAATTAACATAAATATCAAAAATACCGTTTAAGATTGTTATAAAAATAAATAAATAAAATTAACTATGTGTTAACCACGTTGATTTCTTTGATGTCAACCAATTTCGATATCACTATATCTTATCAGAAAGGATGTACATTAACTAATACATATAATAAATATGAAATGAAATTGTTTAAAATTGCTTTCGGACGGGAGCGTGGCCACGGGCCTGTCGGGAGGAAGAGTGGGTGGTAATAAAGGTAAACGAGGAATATCAAGCCGATTAAACACATTAACAAAATGCATCTTTATATTGAACAAATAAGACCAACACTGTTTTTGTTCTACATTAAAAAGAGTTTTTTAATAAAGTACCGAATTTTTTTTTTAAAGTAACACATCATTTTTATAAGACTTTACTTTTTTATGTTATTATTTTTAAGTAATTCCTGACGTGAAGTCTTTACGATCGCGATATAATCCAAATTTTAAACAAATCGAAGCAACCATAAACTAATTATATTAACCTTTACCATACCATGATACCCGATACCACCATACCCGAACGCAGCCATGCTGTCAACTCGTGTTACCGTAAATAGCATTTAGAAAAAATGTTTAAATGACTTTAATGACACGAATTTACTCTAAATATTGAGTATTCAATTTTGAAAAAATGATTAATAACATAATTTAGAGCATTCATTAAATCGTATAGAATATGTCCTTCCTTCTTATCTCTCTTCATTTAATTAGAGAGAAAAAGATAATTATATTTGTATGTTTGTTATTCTTTTCACTGTGAAAATAGTGTGTGATCTCTGCCTTTCATACCACAAATTGTATTTTTACCAAAGAATTAACTTTACAACGGATTGAATGGAAAAAATAACTGTTTTTGTACAATTCCCTTTTCATAATTGGTTTTTCACTAGTCATTCCTAAGCGCTAATATTTTCTTTAGAATTATCTAAAATATGAATTTTATATTGCATGTATTTACCGAAATATTACAGGTTTAATTATGATGGTAGACCTGTGTTACTGCATGGTTTGGGAAGGGTTAAAAACCATATCATTGCTAGTTTCCCTACCTCGCCTCAGATTCAATAACATACAATGAGATTAATTTATTATAGGAGAACACATTTTTATTGTGAAGTTGTAATTATTCAGAACATAGGTCAGTGATGTTTTAAATCTGTAAATTTGTCGTCAAAATTACAGGCGCTGTAGCATAGTTAGTAATGCACCTTTCTTAAATTGGAAAAAGACATCCAGATTCAAATCCCGGTAGCGTAACAACAATATTTTTCGATAAAATTGATTTCATATTTATATCTTTATAATTAATACATTTAATTAGTATTTGGATTAATTTATGAATTCCACATTTAGTTCAGAGGACATGTGGATACAGGAATATACCACAAATGGAGTAAACTAGTCTGTTTTTTTTAGTATTCACATTAAAACTTTGTACTACACACACGTTGGGTTATTTTCACTACTAGTTTCGAGAGGTGCAGTCCCTCTCATCAGCAGGTGATAACTAAACTATATATAGAATTGTACTATATTCGGGCAATGCGACGGGGCTTAAAAAGAAGGGGGAGATTTCGGTCGCTAACAGGAATATGGACAATAATGGTGAAGTGTTAGGAAATGTTATATTGTTAATTAGTGTGAAAATAATACAATAATCATGTTACACCGCAAAATAACCGCCATGTCAATTAATGGTATTAAAATAGTCTACTCGTATTCACTATATTACTTGACTTCGATTTCCTCTCACGATAGTGAGACTTATAAAGCTCACAATCACGTCACCACTATAGGGATTATGCAAGAATGTGGATAGGATTTAATGTTTTAAATAATGAAACAGATGGTTAAAGTTAAGTGTGTGAGAACCTGGAACCCCCATATATTTCTCCCAGCGCTCACGTGTTCTTTTGAATATGATAGTGGAATGTGTGGCCAGAGCAGGTTGAACAAGAAAGAGTCTTTACAATTGACAGAAGTTTATTAATGCTTGACTACAGTTACACAGAGAAAAATAAGTCGAGGAGGGTTTAGTAGAGATCATGTCGGTCGCGAAAGAAATGGCGCACTCAGGGGCCGGCTTCCCGAACGGCTGCAGGCGCATTGTATTGGCACATGTTAGGGTCGGTACCGGCGTATTTTTGCTGCTGATTCTAGGTTTTATATCTAGGTATCTACAAGGTCGTTCAAGAGCCGTCGGTTGTGTTGCTAATTGTGGAGACGATTGACCTCCTCACTTTTTAACCTATTTTTATTATTGGTATATTATTAGAATCATATTAGAAGCATCAAAATCGATTAAACTGTCATTATGTTAAATCGAGATAAATTTTTGAATACAACGATGACCTCAGTATCACAAATAGATCTCTACCGGCTATCTACGAAGTATTTAACTCTTTGAAATTTGCTACAAAAGCTCTAAAATGAATGAGGGTAAACTAAAATTATGGATCTAATTAGACAATTAATCAAAGACTTCACCTACCTTGAATCCAATATCACCCAAATGAAAAAGTGTACACAAGTCGATACACGGTCAAAATGTTATATGTCCTACCTAATTCTTATTTCAAAGGAAATTGTCACTTCACTTTGGTGTAATATATTTTATTCAAAATTAAGCACAAAGTTAAAATGTAAAAATAAATCTTTTTTGATTATAACTATATTATTTGTAATATAAATTCGTAAAGATTTTTTAACATACCTTATTTATTGATCAAATATGTTATAAATATTATAAATGGGTAGTATTAAAAAAGGGCCAATTAACAAATAAATAAATTGAAATAATCATAAATTTAATATGTTTGTTAATTTTAAAATGGACGAAAATCCAAGGAATGTGTAAATTGAATTAGTTAAAGCTATTTCTATAAACAATTATCTAATTGAAGCAGTGAGAGCAAAAGCGGAGTACACCCCAATTTTTCAAATACGAGTAAGGGTATTGAATACCAATGAATTTGAAATATTTTAATTACAATAGTGGAACAACCCTGATTTTAAAAATATACAGCAGCGTAAAATTAATAGTTTTGTATTTATTTTATTGTTGTTGTATTTAAAATACAGCCTTCTCGGGATTCATTTCCTCAATTAGTTGACTGTTTATAGAAGTAACTTTCGTCCTTATTCTTAAGTTATGCATGCATTTTTAATAAAACTGTGGAGGCCCTGAACACACCACACAGATACCTGGCCGTTAAGCCAGGTCTCACAATCATAAACACTCCTGGTACCGACATGCCAATAATATCAAGCGGCAACCATCGTTAAGACTCGCCTACACGTTTTAGACCCGACCACAAGTTTTAGATTAGCCTTCAGTAGTTAATCGCACAAAACTTTGTGAACCAGTGTCAAGTAAATCTAGGGACAACCGTAAGTAGTTTATATTCTCATAACCTGCTCTAGTTCCACATCATAGATATTTCTCACACTCCGTGACCACTCGAACATAGTGAGGAACTGGGAGATATAGGGTCCCAGTTCTTGCGCATACAACCTTCTGAACAACATACATACACCGCGACATAATCCACACTTTTTTTTCGCTAAAACGCAATTAAAATACCTAAATCTGATGACTCCATATATGGCGACACACATAATACTTATTTGATCGTGGTTAAATATACAAAAACCGACACTATAGATCTTATTTAGAAAAAGATGTGTTTTTTTTAATTAAGTAATTAAATGTAAAATGTTTTTACAATATGTCTCTGAGAATGTTAGGAAAACTGAATAGCTATACATAAATGCATTATTAATACGTCATAGTAGTGCATTATAATTACATCATAGTAGTGGATTATTCGGTGAACAAGCGAATCTCGAATACCAAACGCTGGCTTCTGAAATCTCACACGTACCACCCACGTATGCCATGAGTATGACCAGCCTGGCAATCTGCATAGTTGAGTCCACGTCGATAACACAATACAATATTCACGTTATTAAGGTGCACAAACTAATCAGTACACTGACAAAACACGGCAGTCACCTATTCACATGTATAGGACGATTCAATAGATCTCGGTCTAACGTATGGCACGATTAATAGTATCTGCTAATTTAGAATAGCTATTGTATCTACTGAAATCCGCCGATAATAATTACATGTGCATAAGACCTACAAAGGCTGAAACAATCGAATGGGATACAAATTGAAATTTTCCGAGAACAAAAGGCCGTTGCGATAAACAAAAATGCATGGCGCGTGTTGTCCTCAAGCGAGATCATCACTTGAAGGGATTTATCGTCTCTCCCGTTTCTATTGTGCACCCGTGCGGGCAATCCCGTACATCCCGCGGCGCATGCATCCGATTGCTTCGAGTGTTGTCGGGCTAATAAAATACGGCACTTTTAAATGAATTTTATAAAAAAAAACATTAAAATGCATCGATGATTTGACGATTCTGGAATCGTCTTCTGCCACGGATGGCAGAGCAAAATAGTGTAACCATGTGGTGTTGTATACAATGCGGGATGAATTATAAATGTCACTGCTTATCAATGAAAGCTATTTTGTAAATAATACTTCACTATGTCTTAATACTTCGCTAATTTCAAAATGTCGACAGGCAATTGAAACAAAGAAAAAAATCGACTGGCTTCAATTAATACTCTTACAGTTGTATGCGTGTATGTTATATGTATACTTCACTAGAAAAAAAGTAAATAAATGTTATTACATTTATTTTTAAATACTAATTAAATGTATTTATTACAAAGATATACATATAAAATCAATTTTATCGAAAAATATTGCATTTAAAACATCACAGACCTATGTTATGAATAATTACAACTTCACAATGAGAATGTGTTCTCCGCAATAACATTTATTTTCGACACAGAAGGTAGTCTAGCAAAGTAGCCAGGACAATATTTTATATATCAGAGGTGGATACTTACTACATCCCACACAGTAAACTAAAATGTATATTATTGTACGATCACTTCAGATGTACAAAAAAAAATGCCAATAATGGTTTATCTCATCTTATCTTACTTAAATTTTTAATTTGTAAGAAAACTGTCGCTTATTGCAGGTAGGCACTGGGTATGTATTAAAGTTTTTATTCAGATTTGTAGGTAGGTACCGTATTGGTATTAAATTTAAAAAATAAATAATAGGTATTTTAATTTTCAAACACGTGACTATTGTAGCTTTTCGAACACGTGAATTTAACATTAACATGATGATAACATAAAAATGTGATCCTACTATGATACATAATGATGTGTTGATTCTGAATATAAAAAATAATGCTTGTTATCTATTAAAACAAATATTTTAGTAAGACTACGGGGTGCGTTTTTAAGTAAGTACCGGATTTTTTTTAGCGAAACACATTTTTACAACACTAGTTTCTTTGAACGCTACACACCTTAAACTATTTCTCAACGTAGTCGTCACCACCGCGTCGTCGTCGCGCTTGTCATAACGAGGCACCAATTTTTGTATACCTCCGTCATAGAATGACGTCGCCTTGGATGAAAACCATATCTATCCACCGTCTTTGAGTTTGCTTGCTACCAAGAAACTATTTCAGATGAAGGAAAATATGAAAATCGTTAAGTCAGAACACAATTGGCGATGAATATCAGCTGGTTTTATGTTTCACACTTTCAAGAAACGAATCACGGAACGAATCTCACAGTCAGGGGGTTGATATATTGTCTTGAATATTTCAACCACTCACTACATGATGGACACACTCTGTGAATGCTCTAACGTTGCATGTGGTGAGTCAACATATGAAGGAAACCATTGCGCATACGTAACATCGCAACAGCAGCGCTTCACCAGAAATATCCGGCAACGGTACTCAATTAAAAAACGCGCCTCGTATATTACTCTAAATTAAAAATTCATTCAGAACATCTTTTCCAATGAAAATTTAAAATATATAACATGTACTTTTTAAATAAATTAATAAATGAATAAAGTTAAATTAAGTATTTTTTAATATTCCATTTTTATAAAAGTATTAGTCTGAAACCAGATCAGTGTTTGCCATTTTAATTCGGCCACGGAATCCTTTAAAACTTTAAACTTTTTGCAGTATCACTAATAGTATTCTTATACAGGGATGTTTCAGACCTGGCTAACAAAACTTTACCAGACAGAAAACATTTTTAACAACGGTGGTTCGATCAACTTATGTTATGTTTAAAATATTTAAAAAAATAATAATATTTGATGATAGACGTCAATTTTAAATCTGCTTATTTATTAAAATAATTAATTTTCACGTGACTAGGTCAACTAAATACTAGAAGATGCCTTAAAAATTGAGACCATCCCTGCAATGTTGTGTATATAAAATAAATAAAAATAGTATTGAACACAACTTTTAAGTGAGCTTCCTTGCAACAACACTGTATATCATCCAAGATGGCTGATACTCACTCTATCTATCAACATTTCTAAAAGCCGATATACAGTGTTGTTGTAGGGAGGGTCTTAATTGACAAGCTTGCATGATAAGATGCATGAGGCATTGTGTATCGGGATAGAATCGTAGCACGGAGCTAGCGGGAAACGGAGTGATGCGAAATTAATCAGTTAGAATTTACATTTAGAGAAAATTCAAATATACTAACTCAAAAGTTATGCGGATCGATGATATTAAATATATTTTTTTACACGAACTATATAAAATAAAAATACATATAAATTAATCAACCATTCACGTATTTAATTTGAAAAAAAAATTGTTATATTTTAGTTACGTGAATAACATAAACCCGTTCAAGGGTATACCTAATTGTATTCTCAAACCTCTCTCAAAAGTAAACTTGGAATAAAAGTTCAAAATTTGACATTTCAGATATGTTTAAAAACATTTATATTTCAATTTTAAAAATGTTTCAGTATATAATTGTTAATTTATCAATCTACTTTCTAATAGTTACTATTGCTAGACTTTATTTGAATGTTATTCTTTTCAATTAGTCTTTACTTTAATAGGGTCTAGCTGAAATATAGAATATATTTTTAATTAATTAAATTTTTAATGATGCCGTCTAAATCAATATTCATGAAGCATTTTAGTGTTTTATATATTATAAAATAACTGTTCAACCTTTTTAATTGGACATATACTAATTGAAGCTGAGACCTGTCCTTGGGATTTACAGCTGACGATATTTTTAAATAAATAATATTATCTTTTATTTATATTATTTATTATTATTTGTTCTAGTGCGTTAAATAATTATATTGCATTTCGGTTGAAGTGATAATCTGATCAATTGAGCATTTTTGAAAACATAGTCGAATTATAATATATTTTAATTAATGCTTTTTGCAATGATATTTTTATGTATTAGTTAAAATTTGTGGTTTATTTATTTAAATAAATAGTAGTATTAATAACGGTTTGATTAAATACACATACCTATTGGTTTACCTTTCAAAATTTAATTTTCTTATGGGAACAAAAATGTATTATAAATTGGTTCTTATGATGTGAATATTAAAGATAATATCAGAAAACGAACTGTAGAATTATAAAAAACTAGTAAAATAAAAAAATACAATGAACTAACAGTGTCCCGCAGGCGGTGTCGTTTTTAATTAAATGCCATTTTTTTCTATGGAGATTTTTTGACAACTGTTATTGTGGAACATTTTGAGTAACCTATTCCAATAATCCACTAATAATTTCACAGCAAGAGAATTGACACATTATTGATGAAATAGAGTCGCAATTATGCGAAAAGTTAATTGAGAGTGGCGAATATTTATCGATTATTGTACTCCGCATTAAATGTCAATGTCTATACTTTATAAGTATAAATATAGACACGTTGCCAAGAAATAATACGTTTTATTGAATTGACAACTCTTGTTGAGACACTATTTATATATATTCACATCAAATCAATTCGGGAGTTCTTAAAAATTTTGTGTAAACTAATCTATTCACTGATACGTTATTATTTACAATATTAATTACAGAAAATTTAATAAATAATTTATAATTATTACTTTGAATAATTAATTCAAGTTTATAAATTATCTCCAATTACTTAGAAAAAGTATTAGATATTTGAACAGCCAAAACAACACAATTGATTTAGTTATTCGTTCATTCAGAATTTCTTTTACATTTGATTAAGAAATTGCTGTAAGCTCATATCTTCTCTATTATTTTTATTTGTTAACTTTGTTTTATTAACCACTTATTGAGTTTAAATACAACTACCGGTTTCGAAAAATACCATTTTCTTCTTCAGGATGTCAATACTAATCAAAATATGTTTTTGTTTTTTTACCAGAATCTATTTTTAAAAAACAACAATTATTTAAACATAAATTTAGTACCTAACTAAATTGTTACTTAATACAAATTAACTCGAATAATTTGAGCATTTGAGATGTTTGAACAATAGTGGGTTTTCAGATTCTGCTAATCATTTGATAGAAAATGGTCATGGTTTTGATAAAAAAATTGGGATTGTCACTTTTGCATGTAAACGGTGTTGGTCATAAATTAAATAATTTGGAATCATTTGAGATAAATAAAGCGTGTAAAACTAATCAAAAAATTATAAACAATCAACTAAATTTAACTACAAGTCCAATTCTAAATTTTTTTCCTAAAAATTATTCGAGTAAATTTGTATTAAATTAACAATTTGAGTTAGGTACTAAATGTATTTTTTAAATAATTATTGTTGTTTAAAAATAGATTCTGGTAAAAAAACAATAGCATATTACGATTAGTATTGACATCCTGAAGAAGAAAATGGTATTTTTCGAAACCGGTAGATATATTTATACTCAATACGTGGTTAATAAAACAAAGTTAACAAATAAGAATAATGAAATTTAACCACAAAGTTAATTTTGCTAATTTCAAAAGTATCATATCTTCTCACCCATTTTGAGAGGAAATTAAAAAAAAAACACTACAGATTACAATGAATAGAAAATGAGTTGAGAAATAAATATTAATTGTGTTTATGTAAAATTAAACATTAAAGATTTATGAACATTGTTTTTATGATCAGTTCTAGTTATGATAATTTTAGGAATTGCGTGCGCTATTCTAAAAATCTAATGAAGCTACTTTAAAAATCTTTTTCACAGTGGTTCTAAATATTATTTTAAATATTTATTGCAAACTTTAGATTTTCATTTTCATGTCTCACATCATATATTTATTTTTAACCGCTTTTATTAATTATATTTAAAACTAATTAAATGTGTTAATTAGAAAGATATACATATAAAATCAATTTTATCAAAAAATATTGTTTTTGCGCTCCCGATCTCTTTTCAAACCGGGGAAGGTGCATTATCCAACTATGCTACAGCGACAGTTCTTTTGAAGACATAAAATTGATTTTACATGATAATTGATAATTAATACATTTAATTAGTATTTAAAATATCACAGAGCTACGTTCTGAATAATTAAAACTTCACATTAAGAATGCGTTCTTCTTAATAATATATTTAATACACCAACCGGTTTCGTAATATACCTTTTCCTTCATCAAATAATAATCAGGATGTCAAATAAACTAACTGAAACCATGTCAGTTTGTTGTAATGTTTTTAAATATAAATAATTTACATTGTTTTAAATATTGTAGTATTTATATTTGAGTAATGTGTTTTTTAATCATATTACCGTTTTAATCGGCGTTTATAACATTTGACTATTTTTCACAATAATCAATTCGTAACTGGTAAATATAACGCTGAATATTTTTGTTGTGATATAAACCTATTTTAGGGAGAAAATACTTTCACCATAGGAAATAATAATATATTGATTCGAACGCCATTGTTTAGTCGGATCATGGAATACAAAAGAGAAATCACACGTGCCGCCCTATTCGGTTTCAAATCCGGATATACCCTTCACGCATTACAAAATTCGGAAAAAATATCTCCAACTTTTGGCGGGGCGTGTCCTGCATACGGGTGCTGAATTCTTATTCAAATATACTCCGATCCGCCCCATCCCGCCGGCATCGTCTCCTGCGGGACAGTCATCACTCTTCCGTCGTGATTTCCGATAGGCGTCGGGACGCTCTTCCGCCCATCAGGGCTGGCCGAGCAGGCCCTCTCGATAATAGCTAGATATAATTATTATACGCTAAAAACATTTAATTGGGAGGCATTATAAAATGTATGCAAGGAAAGCGACCTTTATTTGAACGTCAATAAGTCGAAAATGATGGTATTCGAGAAGGAGGAAAGCATGACAGCCTGCAAAATATTTGTAGATAATGAAAGTTTGGAACAAGTAGATGAGTTTGTGTATATAGGAAGTATATTTGATAGAAACGGAAAAACAGAGAAAGATGAAAGGAGGGTGACTGCAGGAAATAAAGTGAACTGCGCTTTGAATGGAATTATAGCTAATGAGAACTTGTCAACTCATGCAAGACTAGCGGTTCACAATGGAGTCCTGGTACCGACACTGATGTATGGACGTGAGGCTTGGAGCTGGAGCTGGCAGAAGAGGAACGAAGGTGGACTGAATGCAGTGGAAATGAGATCACTTAGGAGCATATGTGGCAAATCTATTTATAACAGAGTAAAGAATGAAGAAATAAGGAAAGAATGTTAGGCTAATGTTAATATAGTGATAAGATTACGAAGGGATTACTTAGGTGGTTTGGTCATATGGAACAGGAGAGAATGATACGACAGATTTATGACGCAAGTGTTGATGGCAGCAGAAGTAAAGGACGTCTGCGGAAGACTTGGCACGACCAGGTAAACCAGATATGAGGATGGTCTTGTTAGAAGCCTCAATAATCGTCGAGCTTGTATGTGAAGATGTATGAATGTGGATAGGGCGAGAATTGTGTCAGGACAGAAGAGTGTGGCGCTCTATCCTTCTATGCCTACCCCTACGGGAAAATGGCCTGACGTAAGTAAGTATAAAATATATTTGAGTGAAAACACATTATTTTGTGAATTTTCAATATTAGAACATTGTTCTATGATATTTGAAACAAATTAAATTAATTAATTATAAAAATATATGAAAATAATATATCTATATCAAAAAAATGTTTTATTACCAATGAACCTGGAACTTTATTTTTCTGATAGAACACGTTACATTTAAAACAAATTTTATACATATATACGTAGATTCTTTAAATTAGGGTTTTACCATATCCATTAAATAACTATTAATTTTATATTTTCAATGAATCTCAAAAACATTAGCAAAGAAATAAAATATGTTTATTTAAAAACACTACATTTTATTTATATAAGTTTAAGATTTTTCGTAAATTAAAATGGTTAACGAGACGGCAAGATAAAACTCTTGGCTCGTATCGTTGTGGAAACCAGATATATATATATATATATATATATATATATATATTTACAGTTTTTCAAAAGTAACGACGATAATAGTAAAATTATATTGTAGAATTATTGTGAGAATAATTAAAAATAATGTTTATTTGAATGCTGGCGTTACCATGCAAGAGAGCCCTATGTTTCAATATATTAAACATTAACAAAAAAATAAAAATTAAAAAATGCATGATGACCCTAACTATCGTATCCTTTTGCCCTACAAATCTATCTGATCTGACAAGGAAAATAAATTTGCATATTGTGAAGTGACCAATCTTTCAGACTTTTGCGGTGTCACAAATTCATTTTCTGAGAAAATGTGTGAAAATAGTTATTTATTGTCGTCTCTATTTCGACACATTCCGTTTCATTTTATAAACAACAAACGACAGACATTTTTCAAATGAATTGTTTTTTATTTGAATTAATACAATAAACTTAGATATTCTAGAAATGCTCTGAACTCTGTCCGAAGTGAAATGAAATATTGTAAAATCACAATCGCTGCAAGAACGCACTATTATCAATAATCACTTACGTGAATCTGATTTCGAATAATAACGTAAGTTAATAATGAAATTGAATTAATTTCTTTTCAACCAACATACTGACGTAGTGTTGAATGAATATTAGTTGCGATTGAACAAAAACGTCTCTGATGGTTTATTTTCGGAATTTCTCGACTGACCTTTTGACATATTTGAGTGTCAAAGAGTAACTCGTATTTACAAGAACTCACAATAATTTCAAAAATCTATAAAATGTGAACGCATTTCCTCTCTTTTCCCCTTAGTTATATGTACTGCTCACCAGAATGTATTATATAATGATTTACGTTATTCTACTAATAACAAAATTTTTATGTAATATATTTATCTTGATACGCGTAGACTGTAATGTTCTCTTGTGTAAAAGAACTGTTTACTGCATCGCATCGGTTAAATATAACAAACAAAAGATAAAAAAGTTACTCTTTGGGCTGGTTGTGTAATAAATATATTTTACTATAGTAATTTTTTACATCACCCGTGGTAAAAAACGTTTGCAGTTTATCGGTACGTCCAATTTACTATTGTCAAAGCATAGATAAGAAATCTTGCTTCACAGAGTCGCAAGACAAATAATTATGAAATTTGCTTTATCTATGGCTTTATTCGCCTTTGTGTTCGATACCTGTCACTTTAGTGGTATTTTTTTTGGATTATGTGCTAATGTATATTAAACAACGAGATCATCATCGGACAAAATCTCATCACTAAAATAGCGGGATATTGAATGATTAATTGTTGTATACTGCTATTTTCAAAGTATCAATGTGACAGACATTTTTTTTTTAAATAGAGATGCGTGCACGGAATTTTCTTACTATTTTCAAACTAAGCTAAACGCTTGTGCTATAAAAATAGGACTAACTTGCTGATGTCCTGAAACGAGGCGCGAACCCACGACCACTAGATCACTAGGTCAACGTCTCGATCAATACACCAACAAGCTACTCACAGGTGTGAAGAGTCCGCCATATTTAACCAATGATTTTTAGTTTTTTCCATCCGTTATTCGATAGTAAAATTAGTTAATCATTGCATTTTGCAAATCAACTCGTTTTCGGATTTTTTTTTTATAGTTAAAAGTAACCACTAATTACACAACCGGCTCTTAAGCGGGTTGCATAATGGAGTGGTCTATTACTTCTTAGACAGGGTGGGTTAAAGTCACGAAGGAGTTATAATATTAAATATATTTTTATAAAATAAATCATTTTTAAAATTAGTTACAGATTTTTATAAAGAAGGCCTTTGAGATTGACCATGGAAAGGTACTTGACTGAACAGCGAACGAAAATAGTGAAATTTTTTAATCAAAATTAGTAATTCATATCGTCGCCATTTAGAAGAAGAAGAAGAAGAATTAGATGTTTTGAGGGCCAGGGATCAGTTAGGGACCTTCCACGTATTGGCAGATTTTGCTCCATTAGGAATGAAGCCACAGTGGAATATAAGGTAAAGTGTTGAAGAAGACCCGACTGCATCAACGCGAAGGCGATGGACAGGTCGGGGTCTTCCGGACGTCACTCCGGCGTATCCTGCAGTTTAAGATCAACTTGATATGTAGTTCCAACAGGATGATACCACAGCTTACGCAGCAAGAGCTACGATTCAACTTATAAGACAAATTTTCGATCAAAGAATAATTTTTCGCAGTAGCTACACAATTTGGCCATCGCGGTCTTCAGACTTGATGGCTTCTGATTACTTTCTTTGGGGCTACCTCAAGGAAAAAGTTTATGCTAACAAGCCTCATTTGTACATAAATCAGGTCACCGAAACCTGAAACGCTAAGAACTATCATGAAAAAGGCTTTAGAGAGGGAAAGTTCGTGAGAGGCAAAAAATGGACGCCATTTGCAAGACCTAATTTTTCGTACATACTGAAACTTTATTTTCCATATGTACTTTATTTAATAATAAAATATTATAAAAATAAAATAAAGTTACTAAACATTAACACCACTTCGTGACTTTGGGCTCACCTGTATATATGTGTGTAATACCCAATCCGTGAAATAGGCAAAATATTGTCTAACTCAAAAATATGCAAGTTTATTTACTTCATTCGTAAATTAGGCATGTTATCTGCCGAATGCGTGAATTGGGCAGTGTATGAAATTCTTCATACTTAACTTACACATAACTTAACTTAAATTTTAACTTTGACTGCTAAGTTAATTTAATTATTATAAGCCATATTTTATGTAATCATTTATACGGTGACAGCTCTTCACACAAACGCGCGCGCATTCAATGTGATTGATTTATTTTTATATATTCAAATAAGATTTGGTTAAGTTCCAAAAACACCACCATAACGCTGTCATCTATTTTGATCAAAACCTAATATTAGAAAAAAAAATCATACCCAATTTACGAATAAATCAACGGATGTATTTAAAGTTTTTTTTTTGCTTATTTCACGTAATAAGCAATTTAATTAATTAAGCAAACACACACACACACACATATATATATATATATATATATATATATATATATATATATATATATATATATATATATATACATATACATATATATCTATATCAGGTGCGTGCAGTCAGTGCAATGAAATAAGCTGTCGAAACTATATATTTTGGAAAAAGAAGAATAAATACATATGTATCTGACAGAATATGATGATATATTGCAGTCTGCATAATATGGAAATAATTGTGATAGGAATATTATGAGATATATATTTTATTCCGATTTATTTCACAGACACTCTAGTTCATTACAGCTTATTTCAAAGTACTGATTGCACGCCGCTGATACATTATTTTTGAAAATTCTTATGGTGAATAAAAATATTTCATACCTATTTTCTTTATATTTTTTATTCTTCGTTTTTTTTCAATTATATTAATAAATTTCGCAGGGATATTTCTTTCTTCTTTAGTTTTTGGGGAGATGGTTTGCCTTCTACGAGTATAACATCTGTTTTTAAACTCTTCTCTAATATTCAAATTGAAAAATTCTATTGATAGATGATGGTATTCCGCATTGAAAAAAAACTTAAAATAAACGTCTCGCGCCTTTTTTCACGTCATCTGTTTAACATCAAACGTTGGTGATTTGTCTTCCACAGGCGCATTGTTTATTATTTGAATTAAAGAGATATCCCGTGGACACATTTTCTCTGAGTTTAGGCACTATTCATGTTTTGAAAACTTTTGGAGATTGACAAAAATGTACAGCGTCTAATTATATCGTCTTTATCATATCGCTATTTTTAAATCTTTTTCATTTTTATATGGAAAATTAGTTTTTATGATACTTCTATTTTGAAAATTTTTCTTCATCTTTTTCATTTTTTTATTCTTACTTTTCATAGTCTTTTAACGTATTTCCTCCTGGGGAGGAGAAGCGTGCAGGCTAGTATCAATTAGAAAGATATACAGATAAAATGAATTTATCGAAAAAATATTTCGGTTGTCACCGGGATACGAACCTGGATCTTTTCTTATCCGGAGAAATGCGAGTAAGTTGACGACAGATTTTGGAATCTGTATGCTGCAGCTCTTTCAAATTGATACGTCTATTATTTCATTTTTTTAAAATCCCAGTAGTAACCAAAATATGTTTTCGTTAAATAGATTTTACCTGTACATAATTATAATTATTTATCACAGATTTTGAAATTGTAGTTAGCTATTTTTCGCTCTTAAGCGACGATATATTTATAAATTATGTTTATTATTTTCATTATTAATAAATTATCTATTTCAATGCACATACAATATGTAATAGTTATACGTGAATTGAAGTCGATCTCTTTATCTGCAATAAAAACTTATGTATATATTTCGTATAGGTAAATAGGTCGAATGTAAAAAGTTTATAATCTTGGTAATTTATTAGATATCTGAGATGCCTTGTGGATCACGACTGTTCTACGATCTTTAATTCTGGTTCATGGTTCACTAACTCTATATATAACTACTGCAAACATTCAAGAGGCACTTCTGGCTGGTAATCAAGGTCCGTTCTGTGGTCCGGTCGGAAATGCGATTTGAGATTGGATTCGAGGAGTTATTTAAATTTATGTTCCCTTTCGGAGAATTGAATCATCCTCATCCGTAACGGACGCGAGAGAGGGAATATTTGAAATTATTACTTTTCTTTGTGAAGTTGCTGTTGTTACTTATTATCCTTTTTTTTTACAAATACTGCTGGGTCAAGGTTGACATGTTATGGCCAGTCAATTTCTAAGATTTTACTATCTACTGGTTCACTATCTACCAGTTAAAATACCACTAATATAATATCTACTGTGCCACTGTATATTAGGTGGTTGCGGGATTTGGCAAATTACACAAAATTTGATTAAAATAAATTTTGTATTTATCTATCTAACCCATTCAGTTTTCGTACTGCAAATGAGGTAGATGCTGGCTGGGATAAATAAGATTCATATTACCCGAACTAACTTTCAATTAACACAACAATTGGAACAGTAATACGGCTGAAAACTAAGTTTAAAGTAAAACTTCGAGTCCTATTAAATATCTTATAAATAAGCCTAGAGTTGGAACTAAAATATTTTGTATTAATTTTTTTTTAATTTTACCAACAACAAATAAAATAAGATGCAATGAGATTAAATTATTGAAATTAAAATCACAAACTGTGAGTCAATCACTGATGTTCCTAAATCATGATCACTAACGGTGATAGGTATCTAAAATTATAGTATTTTTGTCTGAGAATATTATCAACTAAAATATACAGATAGACGAAAAAACTTGTATTTATTAGAGGTAAACAAATTATTTTAATGTATGAAATTTAAATAAATCACAGTAGCAATTTTTAATCACTGATATGATTCATTATCAATTACACTCACATCAAAGTTTTAAAAGAAGCAAATTATCTTTTCGCTAATAATAAAAGTAATACGCAAAAGAGAACAATTTATCTCTTCAATAGTAATAAATATAATGAGCAATCGTAATAAAAGTAATGTCAGTGTAATATTAGAGGAAATAAAAATGTATAACAAGTCATATTCATAACCTATTTGTCAATTTTGACTGGCTTTTGAACATGTTACTGGTAATTACCTGGCATCGAGTTAATAATGGTTGCCCTGGTGTTTTCTGAAAGTTATCGCGTGCCTAGCACTTGGTACTGTCAGCAGTGGTGCGGCAAATGTTTCGGATCGGGGTGAATTGACCGCATGTGACAGCGCCCCTTCTTTCCATTCACACGGGTGCATACCGAGTAGCCGATCATCCCCTCCGAGAAAAAGAGAAAGCGAAAAGAGGGAGCAAGCTCCGAGAAATACTTATACTCGCATTAATTTTATTTCTTGCTTAACGTGAACACCCTACCGAAGCCATCGACACCGCTATGCCGATGGTTGGAAAACGTTGGTTGTACGGTATGACTTGCTTTTTAATATTAAAATATATTTGGCGGCACCGACGATTTTTTTTGGACTGAACTGACTTTCACTCTCAATACTGAGTCTTATCTTGAGTTTGCTCGTCTCGCTTCTTTTAAGTAAGTGAGCGCGAGCATAACTAACTTCATCGATCATAACTACGATTTTAGATTTTTTTTCAAATTTTTATGATTATATGTCATAATTTATTAACAAGTGTTGAAACATGTACACAACCTACTGAAGTATCGTTAGTAAGTGCATACACATGGATGAGACTTATTTCGAAACTGTACAGAGTTGAGCGCGGAGCGATCTGTTATTCGTTTTCTTTTCGTATGCAGAATATAAACGACCAACTATTGGTAACCGCTACATTTTGAAAACGATAGATAAAGACTTTTGTCACGAAACCGTATTAAGTACAGTATGTAGATAAATGCGGAGAATAATGAATAAAAACTGACAACTGGTACATACCGACCTTTATCGCTAAATTTCCGAGTCGAGAAATCGATGTTTCATCCACATGCACGTACTATAGAGGGTAGTTAAAACTCTAACTCAATTTTTTCGGATGTTTTCACAGAATCGTGTAAAGGTGCTACACGGACTGATTTGTTTTACTCATATTAATTGACTCCTTTGGAGAGTTCAATTATTTTAATTTTAGTTATGTATTATAATTTAATACTTTTAATCTAGTATAATCTTAAAGTAAAAGTGTAGCAAAAACCATTGACCAGGATGGAAAAATTAATGAGAACGATTATTATTATTCACTGCGGATTTAAGTATATTATTTGACCAAGACAGCGGCCGTCACGGGTTCCGACATCGTTGACCTTGAAACACATACACTTGCATCTGGCGTGTGGTTTTTATCTGTGCTAGTACATGTAATATTTTTATATGCCTAATGTATAGTTTTATTCTCCTAACTGTTTAAATATTAAATGTTAAGAACTATTTATTAAAAAAAAAATATAATATATAATATAATAATCTAATAGTATAATATCATACATTTCTCTAATAACATTTACAACATATTGATAATTATAGACATACTCTGTATGTGCATGCGTATAAGTATGCATGTATGCGTATGTATATATTGTGAGAGTAAAGATCGGTGTTCTACCCTCTCACCAGCTAGTCAGTGGTGAACACAAGATCTGCGGGTTTTTCACCTCAAAAACACATACCCACCTTATTTTGTCACATTCTGCCTTCATCCCAAACTGGGAAAAATTTATAAGTAATATCTGGAGGTGATAAATAAAAAGGTGTTATTCATTATAAAAATGGCATCTAATCATAAAAGAAACATGAACAAAGAAAATAAATTAAAGATACAATCCACATTAACAAATCCTCATTTCGTCAGGATGGGCGCGAGTTCGACACGGCGCACGACAACAAGATATTCAATTAGATGGCATCATTCCGGTCCATGTCCATCCGAGCAACCCATATCTTTGACCTATTATCGTAGATGATCCTCAGCACACATGCCGACGCAATTGGATTTGTAAGCGGACTTGTATAAAATCACATAGCCGAGGTTGTAATATGAAGCGAAGTGAAAAATGTAACCCACGGTGAGAATAACCGTAGACGAAAAAACCAAAGGCGAAGAAACCAAAGGGAAACATCTCGTTTCCTGTAAAGATTGTTCACCATGCGATTCGGTCAACAAACTCGTAGTAAATTATGCACTAGTGATTGAATAACATACAAATATTTACCCTTTGGTCATAATGGATCGCTCACAGTTACATATTAGTTGCGCTGGTCGCGGCAATTGAACCGCGCAAGTCTGACAGCTCAGCTCGATGATTTGAAAAAGAACCATAGACGGTGACCGTTTTTATAACCTTGAAAACGGTCTGCAATACCAACGTGAGGGCAATTATTTGTGATTTCGAGGTGCTTGGCAGTAAAACAAGTAACGAGGCATATTCGAACGTGATTCTAATTTGTAATGTCACATTATTCAAATGTATATGAATACGTTTGTACTTTTTTTAATTCTTCATGTAAATTATATTTTTATTGCATCCAATTTCCCTACTCATCCATTACGCTTTGAGCGTTTCTTGTTTATCAGTTTATTAGTAGGTATGTACTATTTTTTAGTTTGCTCAGCTCCAAAGACACTTCGCTGATGATATTTTTTATGTATTATACATTATGTGATGTTATTATGTATTATGTAGGTATATAGTTATTAAATATTATGTAGGCTTTATACAGTGTTAAAAGTTTCTTGTTTGTCAGTTTATTAGTAGGTACTATTTTTTAGTTTGCTCAGCTCCAAAGACACTTCGCTAGTGATATTTTTTATGTATTATACATTATGTGATAGGTTATTATATATTACGTAGGTAATTTTTATTTCTCTAAAATAAATTTAATTATTAAAATTGTCATTTCTACCTTTACATTATATTTTAATATGATTTTGTATGACTATTTACTAGGGTTATTAACGATCTGATGATAATCTGTCTTCTTAAAAAACTTAAAATTTATCGTTGTAATTTTAAAAACTTAATTCGCAAGCCCGCTCAATAAACTTTTGAATTAAGCAACAGTGTGTGGTTAGTTGGTTAAGCTCCCTTATTATTCAATCGGTTATTTTGAGTGGAAGGGACTGCTCTAATAACATTCGGTATTGTAAAAAAGCGTACATCAGACAGGATTTTCTCACTTTATACTATATTTAATAAAGGCTAGTTAAAAAAAAGATTTTGGCTGACTTCCAACCACACAGCAAGCTAATTCCATTTCATAACAGAAGCGATTAGCTTGGTTTGAAGACAGTTTAAAATAATAATTCACCATATTTTTAATAAATAATCATTCACCATTTGTAATGCTACGTGAAACTGAATTAATATATTTTTAAAGATTTTTCATAAAATACTGATCAGATAATGCATTAATTTTATGTATGATAATAGGTTATGTATAATGTTTGATGATACTTTACAGATCAATATATTTAAAATATAAAAATAAAAAAATAGGTATAAAAAGTATATTTATTTGCAAACTCAATAAAATAATGAAAAACATGATAGATAATTTGTATAACGGGTGGATGATTATTCAACCCGGATTGTAAGAATAAGGAACCGCAAAAAAGTCGTCAAACGATTTCACGTACGACCGATTGTACTGGAAGGAAATGTCGTTCTCATGCAACTGATGTCAAACGTACAATCTCCAATGCCGCAAATCTCTCAGAAAATTTCACATTTCATCGAAATATAAATGCATTACCAATCTTTTGAATGCATAAAATAATTAATTATTCTTGCTTCTGGTTTTCTTACTGTCATCACGTTTGAAATTCTTCCCTTAAGTGTGCACTTACAATTTTAGATGGAAAAATCATAAGAGTTCTAACTGTATAAGAAAATATCGACCTGTTGACTTTGAATATTTCAATTCAGTTAAAATTATAATTATTAGGTGAACACATTCTTATCGTGAAGTTGTAATTATTCAGAACATAGATCTGTGATATTTTAAATATTTACTAATTAAATGTATTATTTAGAAGATACACATATAAAATCAATTCTATCGAAAAATATTGTTATTACGCCACAGGGATTCGAATCTGGATCTCTTTCCAAACTGGGAAAGGTGCATTATCCAATTATGCTACAGCGACGATATTTTTAGCGACAAATTTTCGAACCTACATGTTACCCGTTTGATATTAATACATTTAATCGTTCCATTATTTGAAA
This sequence comes from Eubasilissa regina, assembly GCA_022840565.1. Classification (NCBI taxonomy): domain Eukaryota; kingdom Metazoa; phylum Arthropoda; class Insecta; order Trichoptera; family Phryganeidae; genus Eubasilissa; species Eubasilissa regina. The sequence continues at coordinate 20,731,476 of JAINEB010000033.1, forward strand.
GAATCATCTACCTTATTTTTACGGAATCTCAAATACCTTTGAGTAATCTGATAGCAGACGCCAGAATTATTAATTCATTTTTATTAAATTTTGGATACATTGATACTAAATATACTGATATTTTTCGATAAAATTGATTTTATAAATATATCTTTCTAATTAATATATTTAATTCAAATTTAAAATTGTAATTTTTTAGACTTGCAACATTAAAAACTATTTAGCTAAACAGTTGTTAGCTACTACTAACTGATTACTGTCCGGATAAAATATGAAATTTCAGTAATTTTCGATGGTAAAATATATATTATAATTTCTAATTTGTTAAAAAATGGTTTAAAATATTTAAAATTAATCAGTAAAAGTATTATTATTCATCAAAATATTCATAGAATTATCTTACAGCATTTTGTTTTTAGAAATAATTGTGTATTTTCACATATAGTATCGTTAAATATTTTTATAAGCAAAAACAGTGTTAAATAATTCATATTTGAAAGTATATGAACGCAAAATAAAATCATGGAACAGAATATTCAATCAAACATACCAACTAACAAGGTTTTATAATATCATATAAGGATAATTGAAATAATAGTAATATTGGGATTGTTAACATTCAAATTGATACTAATTTAATTACTTTTACTTGAGAACATACAATAACGGATGTGAAACAACATTAAGAATTTATTAAAACTATTGGTAATGATTTATTTTTACACCACAAAAGTAGTAAGTTTACTCGCAAAAACATAATATTTCGGTTCACCAGAAAATCCCTAACGATGTTTGATAAACGTACAAGGAGTCGTGTTTTGTTTCCGCGATCACATTCAGATAACGTTGTTTGTCGTATAACAAGAAAATTATGTTGTGTAAAAAGATGTATTCTTTTTTCAAACGATCGTGATTTTATTGCTCATCGCATCGAGCCATTTTTCTTGGCCCATCAAATTTTTGATAACACGAAACAATGCCCAAAAAATGAAGACAAAAATATTTAGCGTTCAATTTTATAGGAAAAGTATATGGCGGGGGTAATTTAAAACGTGGGTTCTTCACGTACTAAAAACTTTATTTTCAAAAAGATCGACCATAAATCTAGAGAGCAATAAATTGTTCTTTACGTTTATTGTTGCATATTTTGAACACACCATAATGTTATTAAAGTCAAGGCATTTGACATGCGAGCAGTTTTGGTGCAATTGCTTTCTACGTAAAGTTTCATGACTTCATATAAATTCACAAGTTCATTTAAATTGAATGTGTACCTTGAATTACAATCGCAATGACTTACGAAGAAAATTGTTCTTCTACTACGTAATTTAATTATTTACATTTACGAGTATATACATTAAACTTTCTTGTACCTACTAATTGGTATTTTGATTGAATCAAAATACTAAAAATCGATCTTAATTAATTTTTTTAATTTAATCCTTTGTTACTAACTTAAAATTATTTAAACAAAACATTGGTAGATGACAATTAGAAACAAAAAAAAAATTAGAAAGAAAGCGGAATATATCACAACACATATATATGTGTACATTATTGTATTCTGGACTTAGACTAGTTCCACGAAAAAATAATGTATTATTTTTAATGAAATAAAAATACTGAAATGTTCATAGCAGTGTGCAAGGATAATAACAAATTAATAACAAACTGATAACAATCGCTGTTAACATAAATGAAAATATTTCCAAAATGCATTACACTGCGGAAATGAGTCGAATATCGAAAATAAACATTTATTTCCTGACAATTAACAGTCATTTGTACAGGAAAAATAATTAATTTACACTAGATAGTTAATAGTAATAATAGGACTCGACCCGACTTTCATAGTTATTTATGAGATCTATTTTGTTTTAAATTTTGACACGAACGATTAACTAATTATTAATATGATCAAATTCCTGAACAAGCAGACTGGAAAGAAATTTGATTTCGAAAAACGCCTCCATGAATGCAAACCGAAGTCTTAGCTCGCGCAGCGCTACAGGACAATACGACGCTCACAGCGAGGCAGAGATAATCAAGTGCTATACGGGACAACAACAAACACAACGATTTATCCAACAAAGGGCTCCCTCCCTAACCGAATCGGCAGTTAGCTTTCATACCTGGCGCACCGCTCCTCGCCCCGGATCGGTTTTATAATTCAAGTTTTCATTAAGGCTTACGAAGATAAGCGTTTTCTTAATTTCCTTCGGGCGGCGCGAGCACATGCGTTGCATTTTATGTGGCTTTGCCGCTTTTTGAGTGAAGTATTTTGAAAAAAATCTATGAAATAGGGAGCCTAAAATACAACCGATGTATCAATATTGAGAAAATGTTAAATTTTGTTATCGAGATAAAATTATAGTACAACCTTATCTAGTGATGGTAAACCGTTATGTGACTATTATTGATAACTGAGATTTAACTATTGTAAATTTACTTTCTAGTTATCAGTTACCAATCATCGTTACAATCGAAGACAATCACAAATCACAGTTAGATTTTATCATCAATAACCTCATATTATTTCGAGTTTCGAGAGAAACCGTAACTCTCATTGAGTTCACTTATATACTTCACTGTCGATGAGAGTTACTGTTTCTCTCGAATCTCGGGTAGTGCAAATAAACTCAAGTAGAGTTATAACATTGTTTTATTTATATCCATACATTCACTTATCACTGACCTCATCTAATAAATTAAAATACCTAAATAAAACCAAGGTAACATCTAACAATCATGTCATTCGACATATTCTCAAAGTAATATAAAATAAAAACTTCTATTTTCGTAATAAATAAAGCATGATTAAAATGTGTAGTACCTATATTACGCGTTTAACTCGCCACATGGCTGAAGACTGGACAGTAAACTAGTTTACAGTCCGTACAGAACCAGTTCTAATACAAATTGCGAGCTGCAAATGCCTGCAATCTACGAAATCTACTCCGCCTCGTTCAATTTGATCAACTGCAAGTACTTCAAATTAATTTCAAATAGACCAGTATAATAATTTAAATTGTTGTTTTATAGATTATATCAAATAACCAGTCAGTTCGCTTCAAAATTTCTGTAGGCATTTTTTGAACATTTCTCCACTAACATACTTTTATCACGACGTGCCACACCACAGCGAACATTCACTCATCTCTGAACGCTAAATTTATATGTGGATGAAAGTCAACCAACCTAAATCAACTACGAGAACTCTGTAATGTGGCTGTCATAAGGTGGGTACCTGGGTAGTTGGCTTGATATTCGCTTGTTCCATTGTGATGAATAATAAAACAAGGCTTGAATCATTATTGTATATTTTCCTTTCACGAGAATAAGTATATATATATATATATATATATATATATATATACAATTATTTTATTTAACCCTAGATTAGTGGTTACTATCGGTACATAAAATTTACATATCTGGGTATAAATACATTTGGTACTTACGCATAATATAAGTGATCTTGTGATTACACTTGTGATATTGGGGTCGGTGTATATAGCCTTGTTCACCAATAACTTTCAAAATGGACCCGCAGAGCTCTCTGCTCAATTTAGGGATATTTAGCCTTGAATTCAAGAGTGGCAACGTGACTGAGGTGTGAGGTGTTGCTTCAACAGTCAGGGAGAGCACTGCTAGAGTGCGGGAGGCGTCAGAATTGGTAAGTGGGCGGAGCAAACGCTTTTGTTTGAACAACACGTAAAATTTACATACGATTCTACCTAAGGTTAAGCACATTTTATTCATATTCAGTTACTATGTAATATATAAAAACGTTCATCTAATAATTACCCTTTACTACCGATGAGCGTTCTATTAATTAGAACTTAGATGAACGTCGTATGATCATTATTTAAAAAATATCTGTAGTATTCTCAACGGATCATTATTTTTGTATATTTATTTCAAGCTATTGGACATATGAATAATATGGGATAATTTCATACAATAGATGTAATCATTCTATTCAATGGAAATAAATAGTATAATCAGTGACTACTCTATGTTTTTTAGTTTTATATTTATATAAAAACACATGCTGTCCAAGCATAACTTAATATTTGTTTATTTTTCTTTTTTTCATTGCTTTATAAAAAAATATTTTATTTTATAATACTCTAAATAGTTACTTTAGTTTTCCATATATATATATATATATATATATATATATATATATATATATCATTTGCGTGGAGATATGAATCCAAAAATAAATAAAATATTTTTGTAATTCTCATGTTTTAACATAACATAATAATATTAATTGGCATACTTGCAGTTAAAAATAATTATTTTAATTTTTCACTGAACTAAACTTTGTACTACACACACCGCGAGTTATTTGTTTATACTATAATTTCGAGAGGTGAAGTCTCTCTCATTATCAGGTGTAATGGATGGCAAATAATAATAATAATGAGAGGGACTGTACCTCTTGAAACTATAGTAGTCACAACAAACAGTTCAAAAGATATTAAGAATACAAGGATGTGAAGGCCAAATTATGATATTGGATAGAATAATTATATATAATTTTTTCATTTCATTTCTAACGAAAACACATTTTTGTCGTGAAGTTGCAATTTCAGAACACGGTTTTGTAGTATTTTAATATAAATTAAATGAGTCAACTAGAAAGATTTATATATCGAAAAATATTTGGTTTCTGTTCAGGGATACGCGTTAACCAATTTCGCTATATCAACCAATTACGTTTTCTACAAATTTTTGAACTAATATTCTGTAGGTCTTTATAAATGATACATCTGTTATTCCATTTATAAAAACAATCAATTTTATATTGCTGTGGATCCCAAATACCTTTGAGTTATACCTAAACGTTAGGAGACGGCAGAATTAAATCAATCAATGTAATATATAGTGTAATCACAGTGATCATAGTACATTGAATAGACAACTTAGTATATTGAACAACAACGTATTTCATGTTACAATAACTACCAAAGTGTATAAGTAGTTGTATGAAACTTATAATAGTTAATAAAATAATAGAATCATTAGTTAAAATAATAGAATTCTCAATGCACTTTGCACTCAAAATTATTTTCGAGAATTCGGAGGAGAATGTAGTTTAAGATAAGAGATTATATTCGTAAACGATGAAAAAGTAGGGCGGGATTGTTGAGATTAAGTTCTTAAAATTATAAAAAATTTTACCATATATTTCTGATATTAAATATAATTCTAAAACATTAACTGACTTCAAAATAAATATACTACAGTCGACACAGCAACAATTTAATCGAATTTCCCACTCCTGCAAAAGCTTGCGTTACTGTACTGGTTTATTCAAACCAATGCGATTTTTGTTTTGGTCAACAATTGTTTTTGATCAAATTTGATTGAATTTCATTGTGAAAATAGCTTTGACATGTCATTTGCATGGATTTTGCATTTTAAATAGAGACAAACTTGTCATCCGTATATGATGGGTATTATCTGTTCGGGCCTACAATAAAAAGAATTATAGATTTTCTGTTGGACAGCGTACACTTTTTACTCATTTATAAAACATTTTTATTTCAAAATAAAATCATAACATATTGATAAACATGCGTAAATTTAAAACATTTTTTTCTTCTTTTTTACGATAGTGTCTATATCGAGCCTTGCCCTCCTGAATCCTTCACCTTCGGTTCTCGGCAACTATCTTCCAGTTCGGAATTTGTTGCAGCTCTATTGAGTCATTCTCTACGCCATCTTCCCAGCAGAGTCGGGATCGTCGCATTTTTTTCTACTACTTGGTGTCCATTTAGGCTTATTTTTAGGACCCTTGATTTCTGTACCCTGTACCCGTGACCCGCTTATTTGACTCGCTGTAGTTTAAATTGGATAGATAAATATATATATATATATTTATTGCTTAATAAAATTTTAATTGAACTGCGCATTTACACATTTCATAAATAATTTTAAGTTAATTCATCTACCAGCAAATTTTTTTTATTATCTTCTGCAGGATTCTAACCTTAATATTTGATAACATAGGGTTAACAAAATGCAACATATAATTTTTCTCGAAAGCAAATCGCGTGCCTGATCTGATTTAGGTTTTAGATTTCAGAATTCGCGTTTGATTTTAAGATGGTCCAGCGTAGTTAAACATCCGGTATTAAACGCTGAGACGCTTTCATATTTTACTGAATCTCTTTATCCTTATCTTGGTAGGTGTATTCATACGTAAGATCTTTATAGATCAACAGATAGAGAGGTAAATATTTTCATAGATATACAAGATAAACACACTGTTTTATCCCCAGTAGTGATCATTGCGCCTCGTACTCATATCATACCTAATCATTTTCAATATCATCAGGGGTGAGAGTGGGATTGTAAATGGATTTAAGGAAGGGCTTCAAATAATTCCAGGCTTTATTATTGCTGGAATCGTGGGACCCTACGTCTACCCACAACTGCTCACCTTCACACTTTTACACCTGTTGTTATCTCGTCTCATCACTGTCTCAACATATTCAAGTTTGGTTTGACTACTTGAGTATGTTGAATAATCACTTATCTTTCTTTCAAGTAGCGAAAATCCTAATATGAATCACTCCACGGTTCAATATCATCATGATATCCGTAATATTCTATAGTTTCTGTTTACTGATAACTTTTCTTGTCAAAGTATATTTGATTTAAAGATATATTTGAGGTTTTCGAATCTTACCTAGCCGGTCTATTCGACTTCTTAATGTTTTAATTTTCTTTGTACCAACTCTAAACATAAAGTTTTCATGTTTCATTTAATATTTTCATGCAAATGCCCACACAGTTGCAAGCGAAGTAGTTTAGTTGGGAGTTAATTACTTTTGATGTTTTCACAAATACAATGATATCACCGCTTTGTCCTAGACTTTTTATTCTACACAGCCCTCAGTTTTGTGCGACCCTTATCCAATAAAAGGGGACTTCTTTATTTTAAGAGTCCACCACAAGTTGGTCGGTTCACTTCTATTGTCTGGCCTTGGAGGATTTCATCATGTATTTTTTTCTTGTTATTTTCTGTATATATTGTGTAAAATACAAGTATTTAGGCATATCGCATGTATATCAGAGCATACCTACACACCAGTTATTAGCACAGATACCAGATATTTAAATAAAAGTTAAAAATGAGGATTAGTGTCTCTTTGTTGTTATAAAAATAGTGATTCTGTACACAAATAAGGCTTTTGAAATACGTTAAAGTTTTTCAAATACAAAAATTCTTATACAAACAGTAAGAATGTGTACAAAGAAATCAGAATTAGTTATAAGAATCTTTTATTGTAACAGTAGGACTAAAAAGGTGCCTCACTCATATCCCTTATATTCAGTCTAGCTTTTAAAACAAGGAATCTTTCCAAACAAGATCCACAAAAACATGGCTGTGCAGATACTCTGAGGGTGCTTGGAGAAAATTAAGCCTAATTGGAACATAGTTTCACACCACTGTAAGACTGAAAATTCTTTACAAGAGTACTTTGGTTAGAACTCGATTGTAGACTACCAAAGAGAATAGATACAGTGAAGAAAGATATAGATAGATTCCTGGTTTCAGACTGGACAGATTTGGTTCGAAACAGGAATGCCTGGAGATTGTTTATGCAGTCGGTCTTAGATCTGAATTGTCCGTAGTACTATCCAGGTCCAAATAATGATGAGAGTGTGTTCGGAGCGGCTAGATAAGAATTTTGACATCTAGTTAGTGAGAAACGTAATATGTCTAGGATTTAGAGCATGTATTTCGAATAATATTGCTTATCTTATTTAGAGAAGAAAAAAACGTAGAATTATAAGCAACGTTTTAAAAGATCTCAATTTGTAAGTGTTGTGTAATTGTGGTTATTTTGAAAAGTTGAATTCAAACATCAAGCGAAAATCCGGACAATATTCTTCTCTGTTATCCTCCCAAACATCAAGTCTGATAGACAAAATTACACAAGCACTTCAACACCCTCAACCCCTTCGTGGGGGAGCGCTTATTTATATGAATTTCCATAAACAGAATTGGGCCTGGATAGAATATCGTTTCATATCTTAATTTCCATTTTCATCACAGTCATTATTCGCCGATACAGAAAAGCTAGGATCAGAATAGGGAACGTTGCTATTCAAATCTCCCTTTTACCGTTTTTGTATCGTGCACGTGCGTATTCATTCGTAACGTTCAAGCATTGTCTTTAGTTAGGTAGTCAGGATGAGTGCTCTATTGAAGATTTCTTTTGAGAAAAAATAGCTTTAAAGTTAATTGTATTTTTTCAACTGAGACTTTTTTTTTAAACCAATAAGGGTGGGTAGACCCGCCGTTTACCCAGGACCGTTTATAAGTAAAACCTCCTATATGGTCCTACTCATTCAATAGGCAGCTGTGCGATTTCGTCTTGCACATGGTGACACGACAGAGCCGCACAGCCGCCACCGCAAAAACCCTCATCGGCCCCGACCCTTTATTTATCGATAGTTAACAAATATTTTAACAAATAGACGTAGTAGATGAACAACAAATAAATGAAAATGTAGCTTTGGTCGTGGAGCCGAGAGAGAAAAAGAACACGCCCCCGAAAAAGGGAAAAACGACAAAATAAAATTAATGACAAACTGACCAGTCATCAGAGCACCACTGCTGGCCGTAACATCCTAATGACATGAGAAAACAAGATGGAGACTGCAATACAACAAGATAAGAAAAAAAAGTGTATGATTAAAGAATTTAAAAATAGAGTATAAAGAAAGAAATTTAAAATACGTTTAGAGTCCCAATTAGACATTGGGTTTCCCAGGGGTCCTAGAGCCCCTTAGCAGTTCCCATTTAGACACCCAAATGAGACTAGAGATGTTTGCTGGTAATTTACGGCAATTAAAAAAAACTCGTGTGTAGTAACATCGTTAAATGTGATTTTTATTTGACTACGCGTTGTTCAGTACACAATATTGTTTGACGTATCATTTAGTTCCCCGATGACACGAATTTAATGTGTTATTACTGTAGACGGATTTGAATTGGCATTGAAATATCAATTCATATGTTATAAAATAATTAACTCGATGCGTGTTTACCTGGTTCAGTGGAGGCAATACATTTTACACATTTGAGAATGATTTAATTCGTAAAATATAAAGTTTTATTATTTCATCGATTTAGTTCTGGATCCGGTAAAGAAAAACGTATTTGCGATAATAAATAATTGGAGTGTACTGGAAGTATTGCTACCGTGATGGAAAATTAAATGTTGAAGTTTAACATAGAAGTGGAAATGGAAAATTTGTTAAAGTACGTAATATGTAAATTGTTTTCTCTACTTTCTCATCTGAGGTGATAGAGTAAGAGCGGGTATAGTGTCAGTCAGAGTACGATCCACTTCGTAACCTTACGCTGACAGATAATTTTATTAACCTCAACTAGTTGAAGGATACACGTCTGCTATCGTTTGAATAATCTATGTAACCTTCATTACAATTCGTTCTCATACTTTGGATGAATAATCTTTCTTGCAACATAAAACATCTAGTGTTGTATGCACCGTATTTTTAGGAAGGCAATAGTTCGTGCTTAGATTTTAGTAGATGAACAAGTATTATTTAGTAGATGAACAAATATGCATAGTCGGTTAATGCACCTTTAGAGATTAACGCAAAGAGATGCAGGTTCGAATCGACAACAATATTGATTTTATATTGTGTTCTGAATAATTACAATTTCACAATGAGAATGTGTTCTCCTTAACCCTTCCAAAACCATGCAGTAACACTGGTCTACCGCCCCAATGAAAACTGTAATATTTCGGTTAATATACGCAACATAAAATTCATATTTTAGTTAATTATAAGGAAAATATTTATCCTTAGAATTGACTAGTGAAAACTAGTTGCGTGACGCAAATCTTACAAAAATAATTATTTTTCAATTCAGTCAGTTGTAATGTTAATATGCTGGAAAAAATACCATTTTTGGTAAGACAAATAGAGATAGTACATTAATTTTATAATAAAAATAATAACAAATATATGATTATATGACCTCTCTCTCCCTCATTAATTTAATGAAGAGAGATAAGAAAAAAGGTAGTATTGTGGACTCTGAATTATATTAGGATATTGATCCCATTTTCATAATTAATGCTCAATATTTAGAGTAGGTTTATAGGATTAATAATTTTAAAGCCATTTAAACTAATAAAAGCTTTATTCACATTTAAATTGTTAAAAATTTCTTACGGTAACACGAGCATGGCTGCGTATGAGTATTTTTTATCATGGTATGGTAAAGGTTAATAATGATTACACTTGTTCTTTTATGAAATACATATATATATATATATAAGTTTCAGTTTGACATATATAAGTTCCTGTAAAAATTGAATGACTACCTCAAAATATTGCCTAGAATTAATTTTATTGTTTATTATAAATTTAAATAGAAAACACTTCAGAATGATAATTACTGAGTCAGTATTAGATTTTATAAATATTTATCAACATTGAGACCCTGCAAAAATCTTCGTCCAATCACAATGATGAAATCTTAGTATGTCAGCAGTTGTGACAATACTTCTGTCCAAGCCAAGCGAATTTGGCCGGCGGAATCTTGCGATTCGTCGGAGGTACTAACGTATTTTTGTTTTTCTTCTTGTGTTTCTCGGGGGTGTCTAGATCGCTCTGATGGGATTGCTTTCCAGGGTTATTCCATTTCTAAACCTGTTTGCGCGCCTTGTAACTTCTATTGGCATCACTGGGTTTCCTGGTTTATAATAATGCACATGAGTGTGTGTGAGTATTGCCGTCCTTTTTTCGGAAAGCTAAGAAGACGGTAATTACATCCCGGGCTTTAATTACATAACGCTTCGGTCGGTCGAAATCTAAAAAAAAACAACCCAGCTATAAAAACAACATTGTACCAGAAAGACAGAAAAAATAAAAAGGTTAGTGCAGTTCATTTATTATGTGTGTGCTTATTGTTAATCGGAAACCTGGGAACCAGCTATCGAAGGCATTTACATAAACATAACCTGTAAGATCTAGTCACCAGTGCTGGTTTTGCCTCATTTTGGTCTTTCTTTGGAGAAAAAAGAAGATAAGAGGAAGAATCAGATAAAATCGAAGTGAGTCAAGTGATCCGCGTTTCTTAATGTATTTTTTGTTCCTTCATACTGTATTTAAACTAGCTTAATGACTACTTTTATAAGCTCATCTAATCTTTCAGGGTGAGTTTATTATCCGAATGGATTTTCTCTAATTTTTAACCCGTGCTTGGAATTATAATGTAAAATTAAAAATTATATTTCAGTAAAAAAGGTTACATAATAAATCGGTAATTTTATTTGGGTCAATAGATTAGTGTATTTATACAAAATCAGTAACAAATGTGAACCTTTTAAAGTATAAATTAAGATGTAGTTATATGATATTGTTTCAGTGAAATAATTAAATTTAAATTCAAAGCATGAGATGTTTCGGTAAAGATAATAATAATTCTAGGGTGTATTATTATAGATAAAAAGAGGTGCCATCCATACAGCCATTCATATATAGTGTTTACGGGTTTTATACTTCAATAGGAAGGCCTGGTATTATAGTTTGAATATGTGCGTTCCATTTTTGTAAATTTAAAACAGCAAACAAAAGCGAAACTGCTTCTGTTCAGAGACGGTTTTCGGAGTCGATGATATATTTTACGGCGGTGATATAAAAAAATGTTGTGTGTTATTTTTCGGTTATCGGTTGTATAAAGTTTTCGTTAATTTCGTTTGTTGGCAAAAAGGCAAATAAACAACATACAATACAGATAAATATTTATATTACAATTTTATATGTTAATGATGGCTAAACATATTTTAGTTAAACTTGGTTTATATAAAATAATCTCTTCTTTACTTCAATTATTATAATGTAACGACAAATTATTAATAATTATTCATCAGCTTCGTCCAGGCCAAGGATCTTTTCAGATAAAATAAAACATATTTTTCTGATTTTTAAATCTCAGTTTCCATTTAACATATTTTAATAAAAAAAATGAAAATAGGTAAAATTATCATTTCAAAAGTGTAAAAATCATCGGTTGGTCTTCGAAAAAATTACAAATAAATAAGCCAACTATTGTGCTATTCAATTTGATCACGGAACATTTTTTTTAGCAAAATCTCACTTGTTGTCATTATTTTGAGATGTATTTTCTCTCAGAAATATACAAGAATACATAATTAACAAATATGTCTTCAATACGTCTGATAAGAATAAGTAGTTGAATATGTAGTACATTGTACTAAACTGATTTGCGAAGTAATAAAATAAATATTAATGTAGATCTTACGAAAAGTAATGTAACAAAAAAATACGTTTTTTTTTCTACTTGTCTAGAACAATTGTGGCAGGACTTATTTTATATATTGTGATCAATAGAACATAATAGAAAGCGATAACACACAATAACGACATAATACTGTTGCTTAAAAATGTTACAAATATATGCGAGACACTAGGTTTAGTAGTAGGTACCTACTACTAAAAATGACCTATTCGTTAGTTATACTACTTCACGTAGGAGGGATAGATTTATAAGCTAATTGATTATTCTTCCCGATTAATACAGTCCTAATAGCGTAATATTGTCGTAGTTACATTATATTATTACGTTGTTTGCTATAATACGATGTAACGTAATAATAAGTGATATTAAGAGCAACTTTATAATATTGTCGTAATGTTATGACGCCGACTACCGTAATAAGATACGGCACAGAACCCCTGGAGAAATACTCGTAAGTATACTTACAAAACTAGTAGGTATATGCTTGATACCGTAATCTTAATAGTTCGGTGCGGATGGACTCCCGCAACTGTATTCCTAACGGCGGTAATGGTCTCGTTTACGACCTAGGTTTGTGGTCACACTAATAGTCATATTATTTGATAATAGTGAAACTCACATTTGATGGATTAAATTTTATAACTGTTTTAAATTAAATAAAGTAGTTAAGTTATCGTTAATACAAAAATTATAATCGAATTATTTTATTATGACAAAAACTTAATTAACGAAAAATATAGTAGAAAATATAAAAACGTTTTGATTAATATAATTAATATTTCATTGCAGTTTTTACTTAATTTGATGTGTTAAGATAGTTAAACGAATTGAAAAAACTTGGAAACAGATTAAAAGTAATATAGAAGTAGAAAGTAGATATTTTTTTTACTTTTAAAATTGGCAAAATTAACATTGTGGTTAAAGTTCATTATTTTTTATTTGTTATCTTTGTTTTATTAACCATTTATTGTGTTTAAATACATCTATCGGTTTCTAAAAATATCGTTTTCTTCTCCAGGATGTCAATACTAATTAAAAACATATGTTATTATTTCTTTAACAGAATCTATTTTTAAAAAAACAATAATTTGGAATCGTTAGAGATAAATAAAGCGTGTAAAACTAATCAAAAAATTATAAACAACCAACTAAATTTAACTACGAGTCCCATTCTAAAGTTTTTTCCTAAAAAATATTCGAGTAATTTTGTGTCAAGTAACAATTTAAGGTAGGTACTAAATTTATTTTTTAAATGATTATTGGTTTTTCAAAAATAGATTCCGTTAAAGAAATAATTATATATATTTTTGGTTAGTATTGACATCCTGAAGATGATATTTTTAGAAAACGGTAGATGTATTCAAACTCAATAGTGATTAATAAAACAAAGTTAACAAGTAAAAATAATAATATTTCTTTTGATAATAATTTTTAAAAATTCGTTAAAATTTTTTTATATATATTTTTTTTTAACATCAATCATTTATCAAATATTCCACAAACGATTAGTTTATTGTACCACGAAATGCATCAAAGCCAAGGTATATTTTTTAATGCAGTTAAGTATTTTGTTTAACCGCTAACAATTCTGCTGTAAAATGCTACAATTTTTTTAAATATAGCTTCTATATAAGGTATATAAGGTTTATAACGTATATAAGGTTTTATTAACTCTAATCACTTGCTAGTAGAATTTGCAGCAGAAATCAATAACTCTTTAATCGTGCTTGACAATTACGAGAGATTCCTAATTCTCTTTCTCTCTCTATAGATTTGAATTATATTCATTCACACCATTTGTAAGTCCGTACCAAAGATAACTTGACTTGTCTTCATAGTCTGCTGGGTCACGCTTGCATCTTGCAAGTCTTAAGTTATCTCATCTTATCATAGCTTATCTCGTCTTCGTCTCAGTCTCCTCTGGATCTCGATATGATCGAAGACTTTGTGTCATTCTATTTTCGCTATTTTTTACCTCCTCCATTATACGGTTAGGACATCACGTATTCTACAACCTACTTTCCTGTGACAAGGTCGGAGACATATAAGACAATCGGTTTAATCAGCGTTGTATACAGTGTAATCTTTAGATTCTGTGAAAACCTCGACGATAGCAATTTCCGTAGAGCAAAGTGAGCGTTTCCTGATTTTATCCTTCTATTTATTTCTTGTTGGATATCATTGTTCCTTGGCACGTTTGTTTCTAGGTAATTCAACTATTTACGGTTGTCGGTCTCTTATGGTCAACAGCGATAATAGTAATGACGTCGACCTTTCATATAATAAATAAAAATTTATTTACCGCGATTGATAGAGTTACATTACACCTTTTGTGTGCCAGTTATGAATCATCTTTACCGTTCGTAGCACTCGACTTTACGATGTAGAAAGCAGTTCCAAAATGCACAACTGCATATTATGGCACGCCAGCTTTGCTGAACGTCGAATCGATGTTGAGCGATAATATTGCAGCTCCAATACTATATACTCAACAGTCAACATGATTCTAATAGTGCCGAGAAACAGGCACTGCATGTAGCGCAGTGCCAACACCACCTGCTTCACATAATGAAAACAGCGGTCTACTTTACTGGCGCATGTAGTAATAAACTACAGATCTATATTTAAATAATTAATTTCGCAATACAGATAGATAAGTATGAGCCGAAATCTATATTTGAAACTGAAATAAAAGTTTTAAATACTAATTAAATATAAAGATATGTATATTCGAACATGGATCTCTTTTTTCAGGGTGCATTACGAAATATGCTACAGCGCCATTTGACGACAAATTTTCGAACCTATATGTTACATTTTTCAAATGAATACATCTGTCGTTCCATTATTTGAAAGTCATCTACATAATGAAATGACAGATGCATTAATTTGAAAAAAGTGTAACATAAAGGTTCGAAAATTTGTCGCTGTAGCATATTTGGTAATGCACCTTCCCCGGATTGGAAAAAGAGATCCAGGTTCGAATCCCCGTAGTGCAAAAATAATATTTTTCGATAAAATTGATTTTATATGTAGATCTTTCTAATTAATACATTTAATTAGTATTAAAAACATCACAGACCGTCTGTTTTGAATAATTACAACTGCACAATAAGAATGTGTTCCCCTTAATAATGAAATAAATGTATTAATTTCAAATGCAATCACATATTATTGTGAAGTTGCAATTTTAAAACGAAATTTTTTAATAAATAAAACATCAGATGAATCATGTAGAAATATAATTGAAAATATATTCAGTTGTAAATTTGGAACAGTAAACTGCCGATAGAACGCGTTACGAATCACGCCATAGTAAATTAAAACGTTACAAGAACAATCACGTCAAATCTGGACTTAATAATTTTCATTTATTTTTTTGTGAATCATCCATTATTTATTATTAAGTCTCGGTGACGACAGCATATTCTGTAGATAGATTTTTTCTGTATATATTTCTAAGTGATTCATATACAGATTGCGAGGTGCAGACTCTGCACTAGAATAATGTCAAACTCGCGAGACAAAAGACGAGTGGAAACGGCCTGAGAGTCATTCAACCAATAAGAAGAGCTCTGGCCCTCTGGCGGCGGAACGGGGAGAAGACACTCTGGTCGGACGGGCTCGCGGGCGGCGGGGTGCGCGCACTGGGGCGCTACGCCGAGGCAAACGCGAGGAAAAAATAAGTTATAAAAGGATCTGTTATACGCCTTGGATCAAGATATTGCGGGTCTTGATCCATGCAAGTTGGACATCGTATGGAGATCACCGGCTGGCGGCGGTAGCAACGAAGGCGAGATCTTGCATCCCCTTGGTGATGTCTGGAAATCGAGAGCAACTTTCGGTCCGGGCGAGGGGGCGTCCGAGATAACGGCCTGTCACACAACACCCAAACTAACGAGTCGAGCTCAGGACATATCCCTGCAGTGTCCTCCTGTGTCTGGCGAAATGAGCATTAGTTAGTGAAGAAGAACGAGAACTCATCGTGTGGTCTTGTTTGTACCATAGGAAGTACATTATGTGTCACGTTAGGAAGTTTAGCTAATGGAAACTTGCCGACTGAGGCAAGACTAGCGGTTCACAATGGAGTTCTGGTACTGACACTGATGTATGGAAGTGAGGCCTGGAGCTGGCAGAAGAGGAACGAAAGTACACTGAATGCAGTGGAAATGAGATCACTTAGTCGCATATGTGGCAGATACATTTATGACAGAGCAAAGAATGAAGAAATAAGGAAAGAATGTAAAACTGATCTCAGTATAGTGAGTAAGATTAAGAAAGGATCACTTAGGTGGTTCGGTCATATGGAACGGATGAGTGAGGAGAGAATGGTTAGAAAGATATATGACGCAAGTGTTGATGGCACAAGAAGTAGAGAACTTCCAGGTAAACCAGATACTGGAGGATGGTCCTGTTAGAAGCCTCAATAATTGTCGAGCTTGTATGAATGAGGATGAGGAGAGAATTGTGTGTCAGGACAAAAGAGGGTGACGTTCTATCCTCTCTGCTTACCCTCGCGGGGAAACGGCGTGATGGTAAGTAAGTACCACCTAACTGAGGTAGCAGCAGACACACACACATACACACACCTATAGACTGAGCCTAGCCGGTGACGGTGCTTTTGGCGTTCGATCAGCCGGAGCCAGATCGCATCGTAATAATATATTATAATTTATTTTATTGTTTTATTTTTCATTTAATCTTATTAGTATATTAAAAAATAATATTCATACAGCATTGGGTTTTTTTTCTACAAATATTAAAATTTCTTTTGAAAAATAATTTTGATAAATGAATAATGCGTTTCATGACCCCTCATTAGCGCTATCCAGTGTAAAAAAAAAAAAAAATAGATATGTGAAAATATGTTGAAAGTCCCTTCATCAGATATTTAAATTTTAGTGTAATACGGTAGGTGCACAAAAGTACAGTGCAGTTCTCAAAATATATATTTACGGTACGATCGTGCATTACGTAAAAACAAAAAAAATGTTGAGTAGATTATATTTGTTATTGAATACGTTTTTATGAAATCGTATAGTAAACGTGGACTTGTCGAAGGTCAAATGTGGTCAAAATCAAATTAAGTTTTAATTATTTGATTTTTATTGTTCCGTTGTTATTTTTTTACATTTCATAAAGCAAGATTGATAACGCAAGACTTTTTTTAATTGAGTTAAGGTGTTTAGTAAATTTTTGTTTACCTACTTTTTTTTAATAAATTTTTTACAATCATTGCCATTAAAATATCTACAATGTGGTGACATAAATATTTATAATATATTATTTAATTAAAGATGCAGTAGATGCAGATTTTTATCAAAATCAAATTAAGTAGTTTTTCATATATATCTTAATAATAGTGAGAAAAAATTCACTGGTGTGATTGTGATTGATATTCGATAATATCAGTGATTGAAAACTGTGACTGTTATCGTAGTTTCATTTCTAATACGCGTGCGCCGCACGATAGCACAATATACGAAATAAATAGAAACACATAATTTTGTGAATTATATATATAATTTTAAAAAAGAGTTTATTTTTCGGTTCACATGCATAAAACATTTTGGCAGAATCGAATGATGATTAACACGAATTATAGCGTTATTACTTAATTAATATTTTTGTTTCATAAGCATATGTGCCGAATAACGATATTCCCACACATTCAATCACTGATAGTGAGTGTGACTCAAAGATATCAGTGATCGAATCATGGTTCGTGATATTGAGTTCATCAACATATCACATACATGAAACACTAATTATTTCTTCTCTTTTATATTTGAAGAATTCATACAGTACATTTGATAATAAAATAAATGAATGCGTATATCTAACGGGCATCAAATTCTTACTACTATACAAATATTGACATCACGAGACGGTTGGTTGTTTGGTAGGGCAGATATGGGCATATCTAATTATTAGGATTTAAATTATATATCAACGTGTATGTGTATATGTACAAAAAGGAATAAAAGATAATGATAACGTGTAAGGTTTATTTTATATTACATATACTTTAAAAAAAATTAACAATAATTTGTGATGATGTTTTAAAGAATAATCCACAGGTATATACTTTAAACGAAAACGAAAAATACACCCGAGAAATTAATAATATTGAAATACGAAAATATTTCAAAATGCACCTTAAAAATAATTATTGAAAACCAATTAAATAATAAATAATATTATATAAAACTATTTATTTTATGATATTAAAATTAAGATAAATGGTTAAAAAAATTTTTTTTTTTTTTTCAATAAATTTTTAAAATACCTTGATTTCTATTCATACCGCACTTAAGTAAGTAATAAGAAATCCAATGCCTTCGTTGAGATCATATTCTTGGAGGGTCGCAGAAACACAACCGATGTTAAATTCTAAGTAAATTCTTCGAGTAAACTAGCCATTTTCAGAATTGATTGCCCGGAATTGTTCCGACGCATCACGCATTAAATATGCTCTTGGATAGGTGAATGAGTGAGAGGATAAGTATGTTGTGGGTGTATTCCTGTCCTCGGGCCTACCTTCTAGAATATTCTTTTTGATAATCTGCTCCTGTTTCCGCTGCCCCATGTCTGTGAGCTTATCGCTTACGAGTCGCTTGAATTAATAACAGAAACAGATTGACTTTCGTGCCTCACAAATTTGTGGCACTGATACTTAAAGGTAGGAGAAATTAGAGCCTGTAAGCTAAAATTGGTGATGTAAGAGTGAAAGCTGAAAGACTGAAAGAATGGCCTCTTTCCTGGGCCATGTTAAGACTGTATCGGCTAAAGTGGCAGACCTATTTTGTCAATTATGAAAACTTAGTACATACTGTTGAATGGGATCTAAGATATCCCGCTCTGCGTCTTATTTACAGAGCTACTTACGTCTCCCATACAATGTGGGCTCATAGACTCCGTGTTGATGTTATTGCGAACACTGGAAACTGTGAACACCTTCACTTACTCTAACTGGTGGCAAATAACGATCTCTGTATTGCTTTTACCTGTCAGATCTGGAGATCCCGGAAACACACGCCCGTCAAAATTTGAGGAAAGGTTTAGAAGTGGAGTATTTGGGCACCACCTTCCGACCTCTAGAAGACCTCTATAGAGATCAAGTTAAGCAATTGCGATATAAAACTTTAGAAAGATGGAAAGAAAGGTGAGATTTGGCGGCGCAGTAGAGGTGGACTCATAGCTTTCTCCCCTACGTAATATTGAAAGAGAAATCATGCAGGGGACCCGGTACTGACTCACAGTGAGCTATAGATGATTACCGGACATGGTCAGTTTCTGAGCTGGCTTTTTGACTATAGATTTAAAAGCGATCCTTGATGCGTCTGTGCCCAGGTAAGGTAGACGCCGGACAACATATCTACTATGGAAGTGTACGATAATGTCTGGTGAGCGAGAAGCTGTGATTGGGATAAATCGTAGCTCGCCACGGAATGACGACTTGCTACGGAACGACTAGAACATCGGACTTATCCGCAGTTTCATTAGGGTGTAAATTTTACGACGGGAAATTTATTTATTTATTAGACTTTATTCACATACATGTTTTTGTTGTAACATAGGTGAATATATTATTATAGAATATATTATAATATATTTTATATAGCATTATCCTGACCACTTTGCTAGATTGCCGTCTGTGTTTTAACACTTCTTTAGAAAGTTTTGTTCATGCTGTTGTGTTGTTATTTAATTCAAGAAAGATGTAGTTTCAACAGGAATAAAATATATATTTGATAATATAGAAGAGGTAAATAAATCCTGCGCCGATAGGATCTAACGAACGAATTGCGCAATCTTCGGGTCGCGCGTCCCGCGGATTAGATTACGACGATTTCAGTCGTAAATCGGAATCGCCGAGGGAAAATAAAGAAATAAGGGAACCTGGATATAACGGATAAGGGTCGACGATGGGTAGGGATTCCAGTCGAAGGATCAGTGGTCTCGGGGAACCGGGATTGGAAGGACTTGTCGCCTTACCTTGTGTATGATGCCTTCGTCACCCTGCAGTCGAATCACACAAATGGCACGTGGATGGGCAGATCTCCTCATCCAATTGAAGACGGCAATATCACAACTTCACTCGCGATACACAAATAACAACAATGCGTGATCAAACACAATATCACAAATTATAGTGCTAGTGTACTGGAGTTAACGAATTCACACCGCGAATACTATCGCGATGTCGCGATCGAACAAGTACCGGTCACGCTGACGTCTATTGACATCAAGGTCACATTTCACACTGACAAGACAAGCATTAAGGAATGGTCGGCGAATTTGGATGGAAAAAAGTTGCCAATAACACGGGTCGCGACCGATTCGCAAGACGTGCCAAAAATGTGTTTTACGAATCCGGAACATATATGTATATACATATGTAGTGAGAGTGTTGTAAAAGTAGAGAATTATTAGTATAGGTATTGTATTATGATTATGTTAGAATGTTGGACAGTGATGCTTCTGATTGATCTCTACACAATTGTATTATATATTGCGACCATATTAGTGTAATCTTATTGGTTGTGGACGATTTCCAGTTGGTGTTGAGTGTGTAGTACAGTTTCGGAGCTAAGAACACGTAGAAACGTTGATAAAATATATATGTTGCTCTCGGAACTGGTGTGTAGATGTTTGTAGGTTGTCTTGTGTTGTTAGCATGATTTATTGCTTGGGATGAGTTGTTGTTAGCATGGAAATATTGGACGAGTCTCAACATATAGATTTGTCTTGTATCTAGGACATTGTACTCTTTAAATATAAGATCTGATGGATATCTAAAGGGACGACCATTTATTACCGTAAATGCTGGGAGACTACCAGACTGAAATAACATAGAAGACAGTGTAACTCAAATTTACGTTTATGTCCTTTCTCCCGCTTAGGGAGTGTATCGCAAATTGTCACTCCTATCATTGCCCTATTTGTAATAACATCAGTAATTAATGCTTGTGGCAATAAATGTATGTACAACTTATTAAAAATTATTTTTTTAAGTTTATATATATATATATGTTTGTTGTTATCAATAAAAAAGCACATAGGGGCGTTTAAACGTATACTTTTTAAATTCACAAATTAACATCTGATCTTTTTTTGTTGTAAAAAAACAAGTTTTAAACTTTTCTTGCTTTTGTTGAGAGGAACCAGTAAATTATTTCCCTCTTTCGATCTCCCTCCTTACTGTCTCACCTTCCTACATCTTTAAAAAAAATATTAGTTACTTTATTAATGTGTGATAGATTATTTATCGTTAATTTAAAACTAGAATATGTGCTTGTAAATTTATATAAATAAATTACTACCTGTGTTTGAAGAATACGATATGCTGAAATGTTAGAGTGTATGAGAAGTTACAGAAGTAAATCTAATAAAATAATAAAAGGGGAGACCCACCTTTTTCGGAACCGTTGTAGAAGTTTGCAACTTTTTTTATCGGTTTCACACACAATGCTACATAAAATTAATGAACATAAAAGAAAAAAATAATAAAAGCAGAAGCTAATGTAAGAAATTAAAGATTTTAATTTAGACCTTCCTGCGCATTTTTAAGTGTTATCTTTATTTATTCCTAGATAAGGTATATGTTAAGATTACAAAAAAACAGATAATCAAGTGTTATGTATAGAAGGACAGAAACCAGTGGGTACAAGACAGCTATTAAAGGGTCAACTATCAAATACACTCTCCCATGAAAGGACTTGGACGAAACACAATGGTGTATGAGTCACTCCATACATGGTACAGGCCAACGGAGTTACGCACGATTTTCTTTGTTTTAAAAATTAGGCTTATGAAAAATGAAGTGTCCGCGTTCTCACTGACACGATCTTGTTATCATCTGCCTAATGTACCCCATCTCGTAGTCCACGTTTTGATGAATTCCCTGTACAGCTTGAGATTCCTTGCATTACTGATCAGGCCGACCAGTTGAGCCTCCAATCATGCGATCACAAGCATCCCTCATTATCCCGCAATGCCACAAGATGTATTCCGGAGTTTGATTCACTCGCTCATGTACACACCACGGGGCATTCACTAGTCTAAAATCAAACAGTTTACTTCGGAATTGGCCATGCCCTGTAATCGTTTGCCACTCAGACTGATTCAGATCCGGATGTCCCCACACACCCTTCGATTTAACAGCGACGCGGGGAAGAAAATAATGAGTCCGTCTACCCTGCGGCGCTGCATCTCATCTTTCTTGCCACCTTTCTAATGTTAATACCCTCATTCTCTTAGCCTAATCGTTGAAGGGAGTGTTCGAAGCTCTGAAAAGAATGCTTAAATAATTCACTTCCACTCCAGATTTCAGGCTACGACGCGCCCACGACTCCATAATTAAGGTCCGCAGGAATAACTCCAGCTATGACAGGTAAATTGAAGTGAATTTATATAATTTGCTTAAAGAGGCTAGAATTTTCATTTATTTAAAGATATTTGAGAAACATTACAATTAAAATATGGTCGCTTTCAACGGAAATAATTTGCCACCATATAGTAAAAACGGAACAACTAATAAATTACGTTATACCGGAGAACGATTTAAAGAGTTTACTGTTCTTTAAACATTTCCATTGGAATTATTATGTTTAGAATTGTTGTATATGAATATTGTTTAAAATTGTCAAGTTAATATAAGTCAACTGATATCACTTTTAGCAGAGATGTATGGAACTAAGTTATATAAAAAAGCATATTTTTCGTCTAATTACAATTATTTAATTTTAGCTGTTCGGCAAAAAAATCGACGTCTCACTAAAAATGTAATATTTAATATTAAGTTCAAATCGGGCGACTTCTATACAAGTTGCCACAGTTTAATCGGTAATCGGTTTTAATTCTACTTCTAAACATTTGGGTTCGTTTTCTGTATTTTCCTTAGTGATATGTCTAATTTGCATTAAACATTTTCTTGCTCACAACGAAAGATGAATAAAACTTGACTAAGACGACAGAGTGAAGAGGGAAGGAAGATGTTCTCTATTTGAAATAATATAATAAGCCTCCAGCCGCAAGTTCATCGCAGGAATGCTATCCTAGTGCTGAGACTAAGTCAAATTATGATCTAGCGAGCGGAGAGTAATTTTGAGACTTTCTTCTTAGAGCGCGGTGCAATTTCGTATAATGAAATATGAAAGTTGCGATGTTGCACTTTATGGAGTAATCTTTTAAATTTACAACATTTTCAACGAAACTCAAAATTGCTTCAAAATGAAAACCTTCATTTTTCATTTTCATAAGTTTATTTACGAGTACACCCCTGTAATCGACCTTATTAAAATACATATTCATAAATGTACTTACTCCACATCGATAAAATATTTTATAACTCTATTGCTCAATTTGCTGAAATTTTGTTTTTTTATTCGAGATAACGGAGAAGACTTTACTTTTTTTTTAAAATTTATTTTTTGATTTCGAACCGTTTTCTGAATAGAGATGAATTCAAAATATTTCATTATGTTTTAATTACTTTAATGATAAAATCAATTATATCGAAGTGTATGTTTAATTTATTTTTGTATCAATGCGTGATTATAATATTTGATTAGTTAATTTTCTGTTATACTCCTTTTTTATTATTGATATTAACGGGTTGCTCTAAGAGCATTATTCAAAAGAGCCTAACTATAAAGTTAAAATAAACATTATTCATGATAACCCGTTATGTAACTGTGATTGTAGCGATATTTGTTAATTAGTATTAAACGATGATTGGTAATTCAGATTTAAATGTTAAAGTTTTACCTTTTAGTGTATCAGTCATTGCTCGAAGAATTACAATCAGTTACCAGTAACAGTTTAAATAATGTTTTTACCATTACTCTTAAATATTCAGTCTAAATACACATTATATTACATTTATAAATGATCATCTATTCTACCTAATTGACAAATTCAATAAGTTGAAGGTGACCACCTTAAATCAGCCAAATGTATATTATTAAAAAAATATTTGGACATGACTATGAGCAACTGGCAGGCGTGTGAAAAAAAATTCAAGGGTAAGGAAGAGAAGGAAAATTAGTACACTAAGATAGGAAAACCGCAATTTTTTATCTTATTTGCTTATCCCAAGAAATTACGGCTTGATGGTACGTATCTATGTTTTAAATTTGTAAGAACTTATTTATGCTTAAACCTCGAGTAATGGATGACTAGCACGAATACCGGAAATATGATATTTGTATAAAAAAAGCCGTTATGAAATTTAATTGGCTTCCCTCAGCTTTCCGAAGCCTTGCAGTGTGTTTTGACGGTAAAAAGGTTACCCTATGACGAGAATTACTCTAAAGTGTCCGCACTCACCCTACACTCCGTCTAGACCCAATGTATATCAAGTGACTGGAAAATAAGCGTTTGCAATGTTCTTACGATTAAAAAGAATTAAATTTTATATGTATTCAAAAATTTTCGTTCACAGAGTAATGAATAGCCGCGCTACGAGGGGGCATTAGTAAAAGCACAGAAAGAGTTATTATTGTGCGAAAAAAAAGAGCTCCGAAACTTTAAGCATAAATGAACTTAAAAACCTCAGTTTTATACTTAAAGTAAAAGTGCTACACCTGTAAGTTGGCGAGCTTCCGCCTCCGGAAAAACAAGACTTTATTGCTCTTAAAGCTCGGTTCGCGCAATTCTAACTCTCGAAAATGCCGTGAGGTAATGATGAAAAGGCCACAGTTTTTGACTTGGTCATTAACAGTAGAAAGGCCCGAACGTTCACCGTTTTACTTGACGTCGGTCTGCTGGACCGCTGGCTGGAGCCTCAAGCCAGGAGTTGCCAGCGAAGGTGTGAGAGGCGAGGCTGTTGCGCTAGTTCTCTTAACTTTTTAACATTTGTTTTACCGCCGGCTATATACTTAAATACAATTTATTCCTGCAGAAAACTACGAACGGGGGGAGTTTTGTCGGGTGTTGGGACTAACAGTTTATATTTTCGTATTGATCATCTCAAGTCCGAGTGAATCGTGAGCTGGCGTCTGTTATTAATTTATTCGGCTGACTGCTCGGAAGATTATGATGTAAATAAATAAAATAAAAACGCCTGTCAGTCAGTTTCCGCCGAGTCATAATATTTTTTGTGAAAAATTTGTACATCACTCGTTCTCTTCCTACTGTATAGTTAAATTCCAAAAAATATTTCTTATTTTTATCTCTTTTCTGATATAGAGTAAAATACGTATTCTTAAACTTTTTTAATTAACAATGTGAATGAATCTTATTAGTTTTTATTGTACGTTTATCTCACTCGCACTGACTTGAATAATGTGGCACAAGAGAAAAACAGAGTTTTGAGGTATAAAATTTATTCAGAGATGCTACAGATATCGGGAAACGAATTTTTGAATGTCTCTCTGTGAATATAAAACATTTGATAAGACCTCTTGATCTAGAGGGAAAGTTGTAAAACCGGATTCTTGAACCAAGGATTACAAACCATTCGTTTGCACACATTCAATCATTTAGCTAATTATTCAATCTTCAAAACTGATATATAATATTATACATATATATAAACTACAAATTACTCTTCAAGGGTAAATTGCCAGAATACACAGGGTGGCCCAAAAAAAGTGAGAACATCTCGTAACACATGAGTTATTTCAAAACATAATATAATTAATTATAATTCTTTATTTTTTTTGCACAATATTTTGCTAATCAGAAATCATAAAAACCTTATGTTGCATAATCTAGTGGGTTTAAATCTTGCCTGTTCGGTGGCCGCATGCCTGGCTCGATGAAATTAACATTCTCACGACGAAGAAGGTTGATTGTACTTCTGGCCATGTAAGATGGAGCTCCGTCCTGCTGTAATGTCTAGCTATACTCCAGGTTTTGTTTTGAAACTCTCTGATCGTTTTTCTAGCATCTCAACGTTTTTCAATTCGAAAATTTTTGATCAGAACACGGTCTTCTGCAGTGATTTTTATCATTCTGGGCGACAATTTGAAAAAACCAAATATAAACAATGGGAAAATTAATAATCAAAGTTGCCGATCGGAAATTGTCGAAATAAAACGTAATATAGGTAAACAGGTAAGTTACTATTCAAACTATTGTTGATATAGTTAAACTAATTTTGATGTAATTATATCACATTTTACGAAATGTTCTCACTTTTATGGGCCATCCTGCATATATACTCGTATATAAAAAATATCAGTAAAATGTCAGTACCTGGCGTTGCCCGGAATTTAAATATGTTTTAAATTAAAACAAATATTCAATGAGAAGTGAAGTGCCTTAGTTTTATGGACGGCCCAAATATTTTATAATGAAGCTATAAAATTAGGTCCAGTCAGGGGGAGGGTGAGATGTTCGGAGGAGTTGAGTGAGAAGGCTATATTTTCAGGATCCTAAAGTACATCTAAATAAAATTTAGATGGTGTTCAATAAACTACATTTGAATATAGGGGGAAATAGGATGGCCAAGAGGAAGGTGTCTATGTTTTATGCAGGGTCCTAAAGTCCCTGTGCATTTTGTTCTTCCATTATAAACCTTAATATATGCCAGTCACGCTCTGGCCAATTAATTACTTCTGGATTCCGCCGACGGAGGGACAGATTGCCTTCTGACACCGAACTGTCAAGATCTGTGTTTTTTTTTACCGCTCAAAAAGCAGCGCCGTGCATAACGCTAGGATCATGAAAAGGCAGTGTTCTCAACAGCTCCGGAAGTACAGTGATATCTCGGGTCTTCACAAAAAAGGTGCGAGTCAACCGGAGGTGAAAACGACGTCTAACCCAGGACTTTAGAGCAAGGTAGGCCAGATCCATCTGCCATTATTTTCCTTCCTGAATCCAGTTTGGGTTGCGTCACCTAATCATTATTATAATCGACGCAGTCCACGGGATCTTATCCCACCAGTAATTATTCAAAATTTGGTTGAAACATGTCATTCCACCCCTTATATACTTATACTTGCATAAATACGAGTAGATTATTGGTTTAGTGGTTAAGACGCTGACCAAGTGATGTAGTGGTCGAGGGTTCGCGCCTTATTCCAGGACACCAGCAAGTTAGTTCTATAGGGTCTTTTAATAGGGGCGCTCAAAATTTGTTAGGTTATAGCAACCATGTTGTTAAAGTGACATCTGTCAAATTTATTGTCAATTGTTAAGTAGTATACGGCAAATTACCACGGAAGGTTGAACAACGTGTGCAAATCATCAAATTTTGAGGGCAATTTGACAATCGATTTGAGGGCACGGTTATCTGGCGCGACGGTGACGTGAACTGGCCACAGAGATCGTGCGATTTAACGCCTTTAGACTTCTTCCTTTGTAGCTATCTTAAATCGCAAGTCTTTACAAATAAGCCGCAAACAATTGACCCCCTCAAAGTCAACATAACAAACGCCATCCAGCAAATTTAGCCAGATTTATGCGATAAAGTCATAGAAAATTGGACCTCCCAAATATGCCACCGAGCAAAGACGCAGCGGATATTCGAACAACGTTATATTCCACACTTAATGCCATAAAATATAATTTCAAATGAAAGAAAAATTGAGTGAATATCTCACATACAACCTGTTTAACTTACATTTTAAAATCGAGCGTCCTCGTAGACCCTTTATTTTTATAATACAAGCATTTAACTTAATTTGAAAATAGTAAGAATATTGATGTGACATGAACACCGTCATATATTTAATTCTACTATTTTATTTCACTTTATTGAGGGATTTTGACAGTGTAAACTTATTATAAATAACATAATAAATATTTAACGAGTGATACTATTTATGAAAATCCACAGAAATGTTTAGGTACATAAGTTAAGTTGCAGAAGATAAATAAAAAGAAAAAAGAGGGAAAAAGGGTGGGGAGGTTGCCACTATTGTTGCGGTAAAGGGAGAGTAAGATGTGTTTATAAGTAAAATGATTGGCCAAAATTGAGATTGTGGTGGTTAATAAAATAACCCTTTGAGCGTAATAAGACTAATGTTGAAAAAGTAAATTTCTCGTGATATTTGCCTGAATGAATGAATGAATTTTGTATCTAAGATGTTCGACTTTTAGGAATGTGGAAGAGTGCGGATTGCCGGCTGGGTCTAGATGGTACGTGGAGAGATATTAATTCTAATTGGCTGTGGCAGTTAATATGGCCTTACAGTAGTTTGAAGAGAAGAATTTGGTCAGCACGTGTTCTTCGATGTTCTAAGGTTTTCGTATTATGAAAGTTTGCTGCATCTAAATAGGAGTTGAATGATAGATTAGACCTAACATTAAGATAACGAATAAACATATTTTGGATTCGTTCTAAACTCGCAATATATGTAATTTGTCGTGGGTTCCAGATTTGAGATGCGTACTTTAAGTAAATACGAACGAATGCGTAATATAGTATTTTGAGACAATATGAATTTTGGAAGTGTTTGCAGGTTCGAAGTATGAATCCTAGCATTCTATAGGCCTTGGAGGTAATTTTGTCAAAGCGATTTTTGAAAAATGTTTGCTATCGATCTTTAACATCTATTGTGTAAGTAAAATTAATATTGTTAAATTTTCTTGAGAATATTATTTGAAAACATTTCTTAGCATTCAGGAGGAGTTTGTTTAGACTGCAACGCATCATTTTGGATTTCATGGCAGTCGTATCATACACGTCATATCTAACGTAACAAATTTAACTTCAAATGTGACGCACGCGTGTAACAGATTTCACATTAGCCGTAAAACATAGTCTATGTTAAAATATAACATTTAATGTGTGCACTTACGACTCAGGTAAGCGTAAGCCTTAAGATTACTAATCATTTAATCAATTACAGAATAAACGAAAACTGTAAGATAAAAAAAAAAGCTTTGAATGCTTAAACCCCTGAAAATAGACGGGCGAGAAAGGAGCGAGTTAATCGCCTCACCCACGAGCGCGCGCCATTTTCCGCCGGGCGCCACTGAAGAATAAAGAACACACATAAATTTCAGGTCCGGCTACAGCCCTGCCGGTGGCTTCCTTCGAGCATCAATTATCTCCGTAGAAATTTTAAATTAACTTATAAGACGAGCGCGGGTCTTACCGCACTCCACCCTGTCGGTATCACAAAACCTTTTAAACTTTTTTTTCTTTTTCAAACCTGATTTTAATAATTAGTTGTGATTACGTTTACTAATCGTGTTATAATAATAATACTGACTGACAATAATACTGACTGATAATAATACTGACTGATAATAATACTGACAGATAATATACACACCATATAAATATTTTTTTATCTATAATACTAATAATAAAATGGAGAATCAATAGTTTTTACAGCATTAAGGAAGCACACTTTAACGTGGTTGAATTAATAGCAGATGTTGTTAGTTTATTTTTCCATGCGACATGGACAACTATCGATATAGGACATTTATCAATATATGTTGCTAAGCGACACAGACAGACAGAAGTAAGGAAATTATTATAATAGTAATGTTTATAGGAAATTAACTTAAATAAAAATTAAATTAACTGACTAGAAACAATTCAGGATTCAAACCTGGACCTCTCCCTGTCCATTTTGCTATAGCAATCGAATACATTTTTGATACACTTTAATACAACTTATGCATGTATATTATAAAACAAAATACTTTGTTTAAACCATTATTTATTGATAAATCAGCATGTTTCGATACCTATGGTATCTTCTTCAGGAAAAAATGTATACTAAAATTAAAAATACATGCATATATAAAAACAAAACTATAAAGTTGTGGACTAAGATAGAACTACTATGAAAACAAATTTAAAATGTGACTATTTGCAAAGAGTATTTTGTTATTTATAATATTTAGCTTCCTATTAACACTTTTTCTTATTTTTTAAATTTCAATTTTATCTAACAGTAAACCTCTAGTATTTGTATGCGTAATTTCTAGTTATACCACTTT
The DNA here is from genome assembly GCA_022840565.1 of Eubasilissa regina. Classification (NCBI taxonomy): domain Eukaryota; kingdom Metazoa; phylum Arthropoda; class Insecta; order Trichoptera; family Phryganeidae; genus Eubasilissa; species Eubasilissa regina. The sequence continues at coordinate 20,761,717 of JAINEB010000033.1, forward strand.
ATAGTTTTGTTTTAATCTATACTTGTTTTTTAATTTTAGTATACATTGTTTCCCGAAGACGATACTATGGATATCAAAATGTGTTGATTTATCAATAAATAGTGGTTAAAACAAAGTGTCTTATAAAAAGTCTCATTATTTATATTATATATGGCCAAAAAGTAATTTTGCCAATATTGAAGAAGTTATTTATTTTTAATTATGGATGGTTTATTTTCATTTAGTTATTCTACTGAATTATTATTAATTTATAATTTATGTAAAATTTAGTCAAGATCTTATACTTACTTTAAAAATGTATGTATAACTTGAATTTTTTTTTTAAATATTACAAATGGCAGATGGATGTGGCGAAAAGAAGATAATAATGGAAGATTAAACAACAGTGGACGCACATAAGCAGAAGAAGATGTAAATAATACTAAATTAATGTATTTATTATAAATATATACATATAAAATCAATTTTGTCGAAAAATATTGTTTTTGCGTCACCGGGATACGAACCTGGATCTCTATTTCCAATCCGGGGAAACTACCATTGTGCTATAACGCCAGTATTTTTCTTGACAAATTTTCGAACCTATATGTTACATTTTTCAAATTAATACACTTGTCGTTCCATTATTTGAAAGCCATCTACATTATTTTTACAGAATCTCAAATACCTCTGAGTAAACCGACTGTAGACGCCAGAATTATCAATTCATTTTTATTAAATTTTGGACACATTGATACAACATATATTATTAAACACATTCTTATTGTGAAGTTGTAATTATTTAGAACATAGGTCTGTGATATTTTAAATACTAAATTAATGTATTAATTATAAATATATAGATATAAAATGAATTTTGTCGAAAAATATTGTTTTTGCGTCACCGGGACGTAATGTAAATAATATAAATCATTGAAGTATCAATTCGCCTCTAATAGCACCAACTTAAACAATTACAGGAAGGTACTATACTAGAGCTTGTTTTCTCAATACTTATAACTTATGTAATATAAGAATCATATGATCTAAGGCAAGAAGATGTTTGGTATTCATAATTTATTCCTTTAAACTCCTCAAACAAGTATAGAGGCAGTTCAAGATTAAGTCAGATGAAGAATATATCATATACAGTTTAATTATCTTCATCAGAGTATGGTGCATATCTGATATTATTAGAACCCGCCAAAATGACCAACTTAATGAAGAAGATTTTAAAATTTGACATGAAATATATAATAGAACAACAAAAGCCATTTTACGAGACACTTATGAGTGAAGGAGCATGTTGCTTTGAAACATGCTGGTTTTTAATAGATATATAGACGAAGATAAAGAAAAGCAGGTGATGTTTTACGTGATGCATGCAAAAGTAAAAAATTCAAGCGAGGCGTCCTAAAAATTGAGTTGACAATCGATTTTCTGCCATCAATAACTTTGCAGAAATGTCAGAAGTATTGAAGTAAGACATAGTAATTGGCACGTGCAAAGACTGGGAACACTTTTTGAAATGAAATAAATAATATCAGAAGCCAAACGACAAACTTTCAAGAATTTTACTGTGCAACAGAATATATGTGCAACAGAATATATGTATTACTGTGCTACAGAATATATTTGAAGTAATTCCAAGAATTTTGTGATCCTTGTGCTACCCTAAATGCAATCTAATCAGGATGAAAAATGTTCATACTCAATTATTCCTATTAACTAAGAGTGAGCAGACAGTTAATATTAATCAAAATATATGTATTTTTCACAGACGAGTAACTATTAACTAGTTAACGATGAGATCTTAGTTTGGGGAGGCGTTGTAGAAATAATATTAGAGTCGGTTAAAAGAGCACAAAGATACTTTTTTATCCGGCGATATTGACTCTGAATAAAATCAAGGAACTCGGCTGGAAGGTTTTATCACATCCACCATATTTTTCAGACCATGTTCTTTCCAACTATCATCTATTTCGATCGATGCAATACTTTCTAGATTTTTCTAAAAAAAATTCAAAAAGTTCTAAAAAAATTCTAAAAATTTCTAAAAAAAATTCAAAATGCAGACGATGAGAAAAAATGAAATTATGAACAATGCTTACAATATTTTATAATATCGGGATTACAAAATTGATACATTTGGAAAAATGGAAATTATATTTTGGATCTTAAAAATAAACTTCATATAGTATTATTTTTTGTTTCATTAAAAAACGACATTAATTTTGGATACACTTAAGATTTGTTTGGAATTGCAGTATGTCAATAATATGCATTTTTATGAATGGGTATTAAAAAAATTTGACTGCATTACAAACCAGAATTAGTTTAAATTACACGAGCACCAGTTTATAGTTGAACGTGACATAATTACTCGTCTGCTGTATTCCGTTAACAGGCATTGGACAAACGTGCATAGATTTTAATTGGAAATATTGACTCCACAAGTGCTTCGAAGATCAATTGATGTGTCTGACCCCATGAGTGACGAGGGATTCGTCACTTAGAAGTTGGATAAATACATATTTATTCAATTGTAAAACAATAGTGAATTTACTTAAAAATTAAAATAACGAACTATTTTGACACAAAAATAAACGGTGGTCTTTAAGATGTTAATTTAATTAAACAACAGGTTTGTTATTCTTTCAACTGGCACCTCTGGTTTTTATTGTTGTTGGTATGATTCATTTATGTTGTGTGACCGAAGGATCGCTGTCAAACCACGGTCGGAGCACAATTGCGGTTGCCTCGCCATATAAACATCTCCTAATTAGTCGCTCCGGGAGTGCGTCATTTTGGTCGGTTGTTATGATATCCAAAGATCGTACCACCGACGGGTAGAGAAACAGCTACTATCAATCCAGGTTAGTGGTTATTTTTCATTCTACATACGGGATCATATTATCAATAGAAAACCCGAGAATAACAAGCTGTGTGTTATAGTATTTTTATTTATTTTATATAATTGTTGAATATGCTATCGAAAATAGATAGTCTCGAAGACTGTGATGGGCTGGCTATGTTAAAAGAATGCCAGATAACAAGACACCAAGTGGATACCCCAGTAGAAGAGACCTCGAGACATGCCACGAAGAGATGGGCTGATTGTGTAGGCCGACTGTGAGGACTGGAGTAGGATGGGAGGGTCTGGGAACTGGCCATGAATAGAAGTAGGTGGAGAGCACCTGTGAAGGAGACCAAATCCCACCCTGGGTTGTAGCGCTGTGGAAGAAGAAGAAGAAGAAGAAGAAGAAGAAGAAGAAGAAGAAGAAGAAGAAGAAGAAGAAGTTTAATACACCATTCAATGCCCAAGAAGATATATAATGCATATACATTAATAACTCATATCTGCCCAAAACTAAAACTAAAACAAACAAAACTAAAACTAAAACTAAAACAAACGTGTTGATACAGGGGTGGACTCATTTGAGTTATTTTTGTCATCAATCTTTGAACAATAGTATTTTGATGTATTCTACAAAGTTGATATTAAAAATAAACATAATGTTCTCCATGTATGAATTTTAGCATCACTATATTTTAGTGTGGGTATTTCTTTAAATTTTTTAATTGTAACCATTCGTCATTGTTACGAATATCCTTATACTGATCTAAATAAAGCAAATAAAAAAAATAAAAATAAAGTGATTAAGTAACAGCTAAAATTTTCAATCTCAATTCTCGATTTGATTAAATTCTACTTAAATAATATTGTAGTAGGAATGCGGTGTGTTACAATAGAAAAGTAGTTTAAATTATTTTTTACTATCGTCGATGATAATTATAGACTGGTGTAAAACATGAAAATTTATGTACGGACAAAGAAAGCCAAAATATATTTAACGATAGCGATAGTACTCAGCCGCACACTCAGTCGGGTGAAAATGGTTTAATACTTAAATTAGTCAAGTCAGCTACCTACCTGTTTATACGAGGAATATTACTAATTTTTAAATTTATCGAGATAATAAATTCAAAACAAACATCTTGAAAATTTTCCAGTGCTTTATTTTTCATTTTTGGCATTTCTCGTAATATTCTGTGGTAATTTGATAGCTCCACTGTGGGTCTGCCACCTTTCTCGGGTCCGCCACAGATATTACGACGCGAAGTAAAGCCAAAGTGTTCAAAGGGACGAGCCATCCTTTGGGAGTATTCAAAACAAAACTTATTTCTTGTTGCGTGATGTCAGTTTATTTTATGATTAACTTGATTGGGTGAAACGGGATCCGAGACAATTGAAACCTTTTTAAATTACGAGAAAAGAGAAAACAAATTATGGGATATTTGTAATCATTTTGTTAAAACATTGTTTTCCCCTCAATAAAATTCTCAAGAAAACTAATTAACTTACAGTTACTTGTTGCAGTAGATTTGCTTACATATAAAATTAAGTAGCAGTATTTTTAGAAATAATTTTCAGTATTTCGCTAAAGCCACGCGGCGCCCTGAGGGTTGGTGGTCGTGGGGGATGGTGTACGAGAGAGCTTGCCACACCAAATATTCCCGCACTATTAAAGTGTTATTTGTACGAGGCACTTCAGCGTCGCTAATGTTCAATTAAGCCTTCGCTTTGACAACGTGTAGTCATTTCAGCTGTCCAACATTATCAATTAACTTCTGACATATTATACATATCTATCCAATGATTACATGGATTTCTCTATCTATAGTTGTCCTAATAATATAAAGCTCGATTCACTCTTCTTTAAGGTGTTTTTATATAATACACATAGCTTCACATAATTTAGAACTCTCCATTCCCAAAATCACTAAGAAGTATGGCGCTAGGACAGTAAAGTTTATTGTTACCATATTAATCAATAAAGATCTAATCTATAAGAAGTTCAATATTTTATTTAAAAATATTTAATAATTTTTTTTACAGATTATAAGGTTGTATACATATTTGTAAATGATTAAATCATTTAAAATTGTATTTATATCAAACTTTATTTAAACCACTGTGTTTAAACATAAACATAAATATAAATACAATTCTAAATTATGTTTAACCACAAAGTCAATGCTACAAATACCTACAATAGATTAAATAATTTTTAAATACTAAATTAATGTATTAATTATAAATATATACATATAAAATCAATTTCGTCGAAAAATATTGTTTTTGCGTCACCGGGATTCGAACCTGGATCTCTTTTTCCAATCCGGGGAAGTGCACTACCTTTGTGCTATAACGCCAGTATTTTTTTTGACAAATTTTCGAACCTATATGTTACATTTTTCAAATTAATACACCTGTCGTTCCATTATTTGAAAGCCATCTACATTATTTTTACAGAATCTCAAATACCTTTGAGTAAACCGACTTGTAAACGCCAGAATTATTAATTCATTTTTATTAAATTTTGGACACATTGATACAACATTATTATTAAGGAAAACACATTCTTATTGTGAAGTTGTAATTAATCAGAACATAGGTCTGTGATATTTTAAATACTAAATTAATGTATTAATTATAAATATATACATATAAAATCAATGTTGTCGAAAAATATTGTTTTTGCGTCACCGGGATTCGAACCTGGATCTCTATTTCCAATCCGGGGAAGTGCACTACCTTTGTGCTATAACGCCAGTATTTTTCTTGACAAATTTTCGAACCTATATGTTACATTTTTCAAATTAATACACCTGTCGTTCCATTATTTACATAAATAATAATAATGTAGATGGCTTTCAAATAATGGAACGACAGGTGTATTAATTTGAAAAATGTAACATATAGGTTCGAAAATTTGTCAAGAAAAATACTGGCGTTATAGCACAAAGGTAGTGCACTTCCCCGGATTGGAAATAGAGATCCAGGTTCGAATCCCGGTGACGCAAAAACAATATTTTTCGACAAAATTGATTTTATATGTATATATTTATAATTAATACATTAATTTAGTATTTAAAATATCACAGATCTGAATAATTACAACTTCACAATAAGAATGTGTTTTCCTTAATAAATAATTTTTGTTTATATATATTTATGGCAAATAAATAGTGTAATTGATAGTTTATATTAAATTATTATAAAATAATTGATGAACATGGAAATCAGTGTCATCTAGGAATCAAGAAAATATTTAAAAAATCATTCATAATATAGTAGGTCATGGGCATATTCAAGCAAACACAAGATTACAAAACATTCGTACTAATGGATATTAAATGAACAAATTATTAACTAGATTATATCGGTGTCAGTAGAACTTAGGGTGGTGGTGATTAATGAATTTATTAATTCCTCAAAAGTCTTTCGTTCAAACTAATTTGAGTATATTTATAGAAATAAAATTGAGTTCGTGTATGTGTCTGTGATAGTAACTTAGTATCTTTAATGATACCTCGTTTGTGAAGTGGTTTGTTGCGAAGATTTGTCGGGTACCATATGATTTCAAAATTAGAGATATGTTTAGAAATTGATAAATGTTTATTTAAAAAGTTTTCAGGAGCTTGAAATTTTGATACAGTTATGAGAGTTTAATGATAATGAAAATGCCAATCATATCATTTAAAGTTGATTGGAATATTAAAAGATGACGACAGATTATCTATTGTTGGTTGGTAACGAAATTTGAATTTGTATTAGTATTATAGAAGAAAACGTGTATAAACGGTCAAATTAGTAAAAAATACAAAGTTGGCATTAGTTACTTAATTTTCAATGGTACTGTATAAAACGAAGCAACTTGGGTGCGAAAAGAATAATTGATTTTGTATTTTTTGACAGTACATTCAGAACAGATTGAATCTTGGCAGATACAAGTAGATTTTGATTGAAAAAGAGGTTCTAGAGGGATTGGATTTGGATGGGAATTCATATCATATAGAGAAATTATACAAATTTGACATGGTATCTTAATATTCTTCTATATTTAAAAAGGCATAGACATGATTCGTATCCAATATAAAGCGTCTGAGACTTCCTTGTTGACTTTTGATATTCTCCCCAAGAACGCGCAGTGATCAAATTTTAAGTATAGTGGCATTTTTTGAATTTCAACACACAATGGATAAGAATTGTTGATATTTCTGATGAATTTTTAGTTAGGAAATATAAGTAAAAATAAATATTTTTATTTTTACCTCGAAAATCGAGCACTCGAGGGATGTGCTATGGCGACTCATTTTTTCCCAGGACCTATAACTATTGTACGTGACGAAACAGCCAATCAGGGATGGTGCACCGTTACAATAAACCTGAGCACCACTCGCCGGATCTAAAGGGAGAGCACGCTCTGAGGCCAGAAAGAGAGAACCCGATATATGAACCCTCAGACGCACGGAGTCCACTCATGCATAGTTCAATATTCTACGACTGTGGGGCGGGTGGCCGGTGTAGGATTCGGTCACCCGGCGCGGGTGCTGGTCCGCTCTCCATCTTCTGCATTGAACCGCTTGCAGCGAGGGTGGAACTATTGACACATTGTTTTTATGATGTTTACTAATAAATAATGAGACGCTGGGGACATCTGTCCTAGTACACACGCCAGCGCGCTGAATGCCAGCTATGAAAAGAGGGTGGTATTTTTATAATTATATGATGGAATATCAATTAGGACTATTGATAAAACAAACGTTGTACAACATTTTAAAATCGCTATAAAAAATATTAAAATGATAAGTTAATTCAATGATTTCATATTTTTTTGGATATTACAATATAAGAAATAAAACATGAAATTTTGACATTTTTGAAAAAGATATATTTAATAACCAATGTAAAAGTATTAATTTGTGAAAGGAAATATCAGTTTGAATCTTTTACAATCATTTTATAAAAAAAATGTATTGTCAGAAAATTGATTAGTTTTTGCAAAAAGAAATATTAAACTAAATTGACTCTTCGAAAAATAAACAAGTGGATCGTGTACTGCCCGCCTCTTAATGATACAATATTATTGATATGATACAATAAAACTTGTGGTTAAATTGAGTTGGTTATTTATAATATTTTGTTTAATTTTACACACTTCATTTATTTCTAATGATTCTAAATTATTCAATTTAATACCAACATTGTCTATATGTAAAACAGACAATCCTAAATTTTTATCAACATAAGATCATTTTCAAATAAATATTAATTAAAAAAATTATAAAAATTTTGTACCTTAAGTCAATTTTCACATCTTTATAGTATAATTTTCGATTTTGCTATTTTTAAAATGTGAGAATTTAAACAGTTGAATACCAAAAATAATTTTAATAAAATATTTATATATGATTTATTAACACATACTCTGTGGTGGTGGTGGGTCAGATTTGACCCGGGTGTTTGTAAAAACACGAATTACGCTACAAATATTCGTTTAATACTGTTATATATTTACATATAATATAACATTAATAATGTACTGTGCCTTCCCCTCTCCTCCCTCTCCTCACCCGGCACGCCGCCACCAGTCAAACAGTGACCTTGAAGCAGTGTAGTTATGCGTGAATCGAAGAATAGTATTAAATTGAGATGTCGCGTCTAATATAGTGCATTCTAAAGGACTAGGACCCCTGAACGAATAAAGTGGTATAGTTTACAGTCCACCTTGGAGGTGTTAGAAGAACTAGATTGTGGTAAGTGCAAACCTCCTTCCGAATATCCTGTTTCTTCAAGCATCTATGCTTTACGCAACAAAATAAATATTATCGGATTAGATTCAAATGAGTTATTGATAAAAATGTAAAAAAATGCTCAAAAATCAGTCGCTTTTACGGGATTGAAACTTAGCGCTTACACCGAAATATATATTGTCAAAATTTTGAGCGGGTAGACAAAGGATACCTGGTATGCGTCCATGTATTTGTTATGACTTATTTTCGTCTGGCGGCCCCTAGACAATACCAGTAATATAACTATTTGAGGGGCGTTGCGCCTACTTGTAAGTTTTTTGACACTACCTGTTCGGGTTCCGACGAGAAGATTACATGCTCAGTGGATGTTTGTATTTTGGCTGTGTAGGGCGTCTGTTAATACGTGAGAATATTTACATTATTCGTAATATTTTTTAATTTTTATCTTTAATTTTTTTAGCAGAAACATTACGGCATCTCATGCCATTTCATTAAATCATATTTAAAATGAAATATCTATAAAAAAATCTCCCACAAAACTGAATACTTGAGGTGGGTCTAAAATGACCCACCACTGCCGGACGTGTTTTGTTTTGATCCAGCGGGCAGTAAGTGTTAATAAAAAAAGGAAAATACATTTAGAATGAGAGTAATTTATGACAGGAATAAATAAATAGCTAAATTATATGCAAGTTAAAATCACAATAATGTTGTGACCCTTGTTCATGAATGAGATTTTTATAGATTTTCGACTCGAAATAATCTCTGAGATACAGATTTTCTCCCACGAGATACTTTGGAGACAACACTCAGCTGTCGTAGTCCACGTGTATACACCATGTATCAGAGATTCGTAGTCTTGCACCTTACTTCACATTCGTAATACGTCAAACATCATTGTCGTTGTCAGTTGGATTATTTTGAATCTAAAACGGAATAAATGTTTCTAATTTTACAACTATATTAATTATGTTATCAATAATGTTATTGATGTTTAATAATTTGTGTCTAACTTTCCAGAATCAATGGTAGCTTTAGGTAACATTTGTGTGCATTTGTCATACTTTGATGTCTGATCGAACGTTGTATACAGTTGGTTTGAGATTTTGTCGCATTATACTAATCTCAAACTGACCCAGATCAAAATCTCAACATGTGAACTTGGTCTTTATACCATACTTTAAGTATATGATTCTAATTTAAACATTCAAACTGAGCATATAGGTCCTTACTTTCATGTAATGTTTATATTTACAAATTTTAAACACACCATTATATTTCAATTATCAATATTTTTATGTTTGTAGTTGAAATATTATTACCAATATTATAAAATCTTAGTAAGTTACAATTGAAGTAATTTTATATGACGCGCTTGTTGGTCTAGTGGTTAAAATATTCGTCTAATGATCCAACGAACAGGGGTTCGATCCTTATTCCAGAAGACCATTAGTCCTATTTCCATAGTACTAATTACATAGTATCTATATTAGTTTAAAAATAATAAAAATATTCACATGACACGTATTGCTCTTACTTCATCGTAATCCAAAGTTAAAAAAATAATTTATATTTTCAAAATTTTACGCAGCTTCATGAATAATACTTTATTTAAAATGGTATACTATTTACTTTGTCAGAGTCTCATTAGTTACGCAATATGTGCATGAGGTGGTGCAGCTCTTACTTCAATGGATTCTCTAATTAAGGCTCAGTCTTTAAATTCTTCTAAGTTTTGGATATAAGATAACTGTCAACAAGCAATCTTAAAACGATTTAAAAAAAATTAACTTTACTTCCACGATCCGATCCAAAGGAAGCTAGAAGCAAAGCCTTAGGATACTTTCCAGTGCCAAAATTTAATACCAAATTTACGAACTTTCTTATTTTGTGCTCCGCGAATATTTAACAAATCGCCACTAGACCTTAAAGGGTCTAAAATAATTAAATATTTCAAACCAAAAGTAACAGAGTGGTTGCTTGATGTGGGTAGAAAGTATAATGAACCTAATTTGTCATTTGTGCTAACCTAACTACCTACACATTTTTGTCTCCAACAATTGTATATTACAGATAATAATATTTTTATAGCTTATTTCAATAATATTTTATAACTTCAGATTGTACTTTTTCACATAACTTTTTATAACTTAATTAATATTATACTTACTTACCTCTAAACAATTGCAACTTATAAAAACTGTACAGGTAATTACTTTTGAACAGACCACGTCTAGTAAAATAATTACCTTTACTTTTACATATGTACTATTTATGTTACAAAAAAATAAATAAATTATATTACGTATTTCTGTATAAAAAAAATATATGTTATTGTTGAGGTAACGCAAATGGTTTGTGCAAAAAGGCTGTATTTGAGAATAGTTATGAATATATAGGAAGGCACAGTGGTGTGTGAGGAATGAAACTATACATTTTAATTAATATTTAATTATCTATAAAATAATCTTCTACTTTCAAACTAAGCAAAACGATTGTACTATGAAAGTAGAAATTACTTGGTGGACTCTCGGAATGAGTATCAACTACTTGATTACTATGTAAGGGTCTCACTACAAGACCAAATAATGACTATTAATTACATTAGTAATTAATATAAATATTATGAAAATTTAAATCAATTAAACCACTTTAACAGGCTTCCTATGTCATCTGAAATCGGAATATAATTATTAGAAAACACATTTGTTTTAAATGTTTATTTTGTGATAAAATATAGTTTTATAACTATTCTAAATTGGAGTGTACCAAACTTAAATAAATTGTTAAAGGATAATGTAAATCCTTAACCTAAATAGCTACACATTTTATGTTATTTAAAATAATACATATCACAGTTTGTATCGCAATGTTAATTCAGTTGTAATAAGTGTTCTTTGTTTAATCAGAGTAAAGCGAACCATGATACTATACGAATTATCGTTTATCCATCCGTAATCCTTCCGTAGGTATATACTATGAACCATGTGTGCAATCTATATATAAAGAAGAGTGTCTGTTGGTTTGTTTGTTTATTTTAATACAAATCTACAGTTTTATTCCGAGCTTCATGAAACTTTTCACACTTGATCTTCAAAACAAAAGGAAGGTCACTGATTACATGAGATTTCGAAAAACCATCCCTATAATTTTTGGTGCTTTTTTATGAAATTTTGTACACTCGACGTTTAAAATAACAGAATATTACTGACGATGTTCTATATTCAAAATGTTTATGGCAGATTCAAAACTGTTTTTGTTTAAAATTATTTATTGCAATATTGTTAATACATCGACATGTACGGACGCGGAATTGTGTATGTGGAATAGCTATTTATATAAAAAAGAGTGTCTGTGGGTGTGTTTGTTTTTTATAACGTTTTAAATGTAAAATAAATTAATTTTTACTAAAAGCGCTGTGTTTGTTTACTCTTTTGAATAGTGTAGAACCTTCTAGAACAGTGTTAACGACGTAATCGATAACAAAGCAAAACTCAACTCTTCAAGACAACAAATAATTGATCAACGGATAGATATTAATTCATACCTATCAAAATGCCACCGAAGAGAAGAACGAGTATTGGTCAGAAAAACCCTACAGCTAAAAGACAAAGAGCCATTCGGGTGTCAGAAATAACTGAACAACGGGAACTACGTCTAGGTCAAGGGAAACTTCTGAGGAAAGAGTGCTGCGTGTACAATAAGATCGACGTAGAAAGGAATAATCAAAAATTGGAATCGACATTCAGATCCAAAATTAAGGACATTTAAATTAAGGGGGAAGGATGGATGTTGAATGTAAATATTGTCATGCAAAGAAATATAAATGCGAATCAGCGGGAGGGAATGTGTTGCTCCAATGGAAAAGTGAAGCTGCCGCCACTTAATGAGCCTCCAGAACCGCTGTTATTTTACAAAATAAGAGGAAAACTACTGTCTATATCTGATTTCGAAAAAAAAACTACCCCCATCCCACTAAATGAAGCCTCTTCACTCTGCATAAAGTTCGGACTACGCCGAGTACTTCAGATAGTTTGAAATATAAATAAAAAAACATGAAATGAACTTTTCGAATACACTTAAATGAGGCGCAGTGTATTTATCTTATTTTTTATTGCTAAAAAGAGGAGGGTGGAGCAGGGAGAGGGGAAGTGATGAGAGAGGGGGAAGTGGGAGGGGAGCGGGATGGGTGCGGTAGGGGAGCGAGTGGAGGGAAGGAGGAGAAAGGGAGAAGAAAGGGAGGGGAGTGGGAGGCGAGAGGGAATGGAGTAGGTAAGCAGTGGGAGGGGAGTAGGTGGGATACGAGAGAGAAGTAGGAGGTGTGTGAGAGGGGTGCGGAAGGGAGTGGCAGGTGAATGGAAGGCGAAAGAGAAGTGAGCGGGAGGCGAAAGGGAGGCGAGAGGAAAGGGAGTGGAAGGAGAACAGGAGGGATGCGGAAAGGAAACGGAAGAGAAGGGGGATGGAAGTGGGAGGAGATAATGAGGCAAAAAAGAGGAGAGCAGGAGGCAAGAGGGAGGTGAGAGGGTAGGGAGTGAAAGGAGATTGGGAGGGGAGTAGAGACTTAATGAGTATGTCTTGGGTAGTGTCCTAATCTTAAGAGTAATTATGAGTCCTAAACTTAAGAGTAACTAGAGAAAAATCACTGTCTATATGAGATTTTGAAAAACCACCTCCATACCCCTTTCGCATCTCTTAAAGTAGAATTTTGCTACAACTTTATGAAATTTTGCACACTTGACGTTCCAAATAAAATTTAAATTAATGTTTACTTGAGATTTCAAAAAAACTACCCCTTCTAATTGAAGCCCCTTCACTCTGCGTTAAGCCCGGGTAACGCTGGGTACTTCAGCTAGTATACAAATAAAAGCGCATATATACAAATGCTTGTACCGTCATTTTTCTTAGTAGGTCCGTAGTGTTTATTCTGGGAAATATATTGCGAAATTAAAAAAAAAACATTTTTAATAGAATCAAACCGCCAAAGTATCAACGGCTTCTGAAAAGGTAAGAGTTATAGCTTGATAGTTGATAAATACAGGGTTTTAACATATTTTTATAAAAGTAAAAATTTTAAACTTAGCGAAGCATTAGTTACATTTAAAAAAAATTCTTTAATTTAAATTTTCGCGGTTCCTTTATGACATAATTCGCTACACGATCTTGCCGCTCTTGTAGCCCTTGAAGATATTAGGTAATATTTTAGCGAAGCTCTGGAAGGAAAGTCCCTTTTAGGGCCGAATATCGAACACGAAATTGTCAAAAATTATCTCAACGTGCTTTAAAATAAAATGTATACAACTAAATAAAATTTATTATATATTTACAGTTTGTTCTTTCCTTTTCTTTTAATTACGAAAGTATCCTTATTCATTTAAAGAGTTTTGTATCTATTTATCTTATTCTATTATATGTTATCTTATTCTTTTACTATGTGGAACCCTTGGTCGATACACACACACACATCTACAGACTTAGTGAGCTGGATCCAAAATGGTCATGTAATACTAAGTAACAATTTTTCTTTCAACAAATAAATTAGAATTTTATTTAAAACTGGTTCTACTCCACTACACTTGAATCCCACACAAAATCAATGCATATTGGGTTGGCACGACACTCGGTTACTACTCGTAAACAAGATATGTGTCACCTAGTTACAATATTAGATTCTCAAATGTAGGTACGGCACCGTATTTCTGTTGTTTTTGTGCCTAATACAATCTTGAAAATGTTTTATCTACTTTGCAACTTTGAACTTCGACCACGAAGGTGCGACCAAGAAATCAATACATTTAGATTTAGAGTCTTTTCGAAAAAGTGTATATTGTGACTTTTTTGTGCCTGAAAATGTCTTAAGTGTCTGAGTGCTTAAATATATTAATAATTTAAATAGTTGGAAAGTTCGTCTAAAGACTAAGTTCAACAATTTGTCAAAAAAGTAATTGGTGATGTAGCGAAAATGATTAATGAATTTTCCCTGATAGAAAAAGGTTCAGATTCCAATTCCGGTAGTAACGAAATATTTTTTCGATAAATATAAGTTTTTTGTATATTTTTCTGATTGATTAATTTAATTTGTATTAAAAATACCACAAAACTATGTTCCGAAATTGCAACATCACTACAAAATTGGGTTTTCAATTATAAAAAATAAGCCTTTTTAATTTTTAATTCGCCATTTCTATATTACGAATTTATACAGAATCAGAAATATAAAAAGATAAATCTTTAAAATGGCTCTTTATCATATCATTAAAATACAATTTGAGAAAAAAATTAAAATACATAATTAGTAAGTGCAAAAAAGTTTCACTTAGAGCGTACTTACACGTCACACACACCGATTCAAAAGGATATTACTATAGTATACTAAAGTTCATTTCTTTCGAGGCTTGAATTATGTTGAAGTTCGTGAATCCACGTTTTATATTACGTTAGCGTATTTTGGTATCAGACTTAAACTGTAAAAGTGTGTCGATTTGAATGTACTGCAACGCCGCCGATTAAGGTACTGTATACCAACTACTTGCGCATGCGTGTAGATATAATATTGCGGTAAACGTTTGTCCAATCGAACTTTGGCGTTAAATGCAAGATGTTATTTTGGTCACTGTTTATATTAGACTGTTACTGTATCGATTATTATTTTACAAAAACTGTAAAAAAAAAATAATTTCTTTTATAATAATAATTCTTGTTTAATGTATCTTTTTTTTCTAATTTAGATAATTAATTATCATACAAAACAATGTTACGAAGTGTAAAATTGTTACTTATTACTAGTTTAGAAACAGAAATCTGAACTAGAAAAATGTAATTTTTGAGAATGACAGTAACAGAAACAAAAAAAATTTATTTAATTATTATAATAGGTGTGCATATGTGTTTATTACATATTAATTTTATAACTGATGTTCACGACCGTATTTCAGGGCAAGTTGAGTGGCAATTTTCACTTTTTTATCCAAAAAGATAATCGTATATTATTAGGTAACCGTAACTCATATTAGAATTAAATTACTTTCACGTTGTCTTGTTCCCTGATACTAAAATTTGAACTTATGTATTATGTTTGCTTAGGTCAAGATGTTGATTTAATTTTATAGTTCAATGATATTTTAAATATGAATTAAATGTACACATATAAAATCGATTTTATCGAAAAATACTTTTGTTGCGCCACCGGGATTCGAAGTTGGATCTCTTTCCTAACTGGTGAAGGTGCATTATCCAACTATGCTACAGCGACAAATTTTCGAACCTATATGTTACGTTTTTGATATTAAGACATTCAATCATTCCATTATTTGAAAGAGCCATCTACCTTATTTCTACAGAATCTCAAATACCTTTGACTAATCTGATAGCAGACACCATAATTATTAATTCATTTTTATTAATCTCGGTGACGCAACAAAATATTTATCGATTTTATATGTATATCTTTCTAATTAACATATTTCATTAGTATTTAAAATATCACAGACCCATGTTCTGAATAATTACAACTTCATAATAAGAATGTGTTCTCCTAAATCCAAAGATATTCTCTGATAATAAGACGTATTATTGCTAATTTCGCTGGTGATATTTATCTGGATGGCGAGTATTAGTTTATTACAAATTTGGAACAAAATATATAATAAAAATATTGTTTTTAACCGAAATTGTTTTAAACAACATTATTATTATAAAATTTTATTTATGTTTTAAACATTAATATTATAATAATTTATGGTATGTTAAATATTTAACTATTATTATGATTCTACTTTGTAACTTAAGATTTCTTTTAATAATTAGAATCTTTAATATATTTCTTTTGTGTGAGTATACCCCAAAACGTTACGCTAGGCCGCGAATGGAAAATATATGGGGCGAAAAAACTGCCTCCTCTTTCTACATTTTCTTCGACTTTCGGACTTTTTTCCGTTTCTTTTACTTTTGCTTCAACCTCCGAGTTTACGCTTGTATTATTTCGGAATAAACTGGTGTTATTTTAAAAACTGATATCCTAAAAGTAATTGCATTACTCGTTTCCTTTTTTGTTTGTGGTTGATACAATGATATTACTACAATGGATAAGGACGAAGCGTGATGATATTTCTTGACTATCTACCTCAATTTGTTTGATTGGCTAGATTTTATCTATAACTATTTACTTTAGATCCAAGTGCGAGTATATTTGTGTATGTACAATTTACAGATATGCATTGAAGTGCGTAAAATAATTTTATATTAATCACCTAATTCAACAACAATTAATTTAATGTTTGAGATAATGTGGTATGGGATTTAACTGGAAACCACTTTAGACTGAATAAGGATAACGCTTATTTATGTTATTTTTTAAAGTGATATGTAATTACCGGTTACAACGGAAATATCCATAATAATATTACTTTTTCCCGTTTACATCTTGTGACTTTCTGGATGCCAGCTTCGGATTCAGTAGTATCATTATATTATGGCTGTTTAGTGTTTGATTAAACAATCAGGTCAGTGAGACTCGATCATGGCATAAAATAATGTGTTTTTAATATTTATAGGTTAGGTTACTTAAATGATTTCTCTTTTATGTATTCAATAACACTACGTAAATATATATTCGCGAAATTGTATTACGGTTGGAAAATATTTTGAGTACCTGTCACCCTATCATCTCATTGTCATATCGCGCTCCATGGTCACAGTTTCTTATCTATGGTAGAATTATCAAATTACGACATATGAATTTTTGGTTCGTATTTTTTAAAAATATTTGTAAGTGGATATATATATTTAAAAATTAATACGTAAGAACACCGTTTGTACAATTTAAGGGATAGCAATACATAAAGTTATATAATATTGGCTGTCGCCGATTTGTTTTTGGTCAGTGCAAAAAAGGAGAAAGCGCAGCGGCCACTATTGGCTACAATAGCCGCCCGCAGGTCATTGCAGCAAGCAATCTAGCTTATCAGCTAGTATTACTTATATTCACCCACACGTTTACCATGTTTACCTTTAGTATTTTGGATTTATATATACGAATAACTCTTTTAATCGTTACATTCTCCGTAAGCTTTGATATTTCTAAGATTGCACTCCCTTCCAAAGGTGATACAAAAAAGTCTTCGTGTAAAAATAATTATGTGTTGCATATTTAACACCAACGGAGCCAACGGTTACAGCCCACCAAAGAGTGCCGACGTATTATTAAAATAACTAATGGGTTAAAGTATTTCCTTTGCGTGACACGCATTGCTATCGATTAACCGAAATGAACGGGAAAATAACTGGAAAATTTAAACCTTGACATTAAATATAAATATTGGATGAGTATTATTACACAATTTAAAACGGTCCAATAGAAGAAAAAAAAACTCGTTTATTTTTTTCTAATTTCAACATACCCATTACTTTAATTTGTTCTATAACATTTACATATATTATCTTTTTTCACGTACATAATTAGAATCAGATCTAAAATGTGACTTCGAACACAATCAGTTTCAGCAGACGGTTCAACTTTCGGTTGATATATCGAATTAATTTTCCCCATAAAAAATAATTACGTACTTGTTAGTCTATTGGTAAGACACTCGCCTAGTAACCGGTGGTTGGGGATACGAGCTTCATTACAGAAGACTAGCAAGTTAATCCACTTTTCGTAATAAAGTTTGAAAATAGTAAGAATATTTATCGAAGACCACAGACCACTAAATGAATGTACATGAAATAAAGTGTACATACAGGAGAGGGGTTCGGAACGTTAGTTGCTGGGCGAGCGACATTTTTCACACAGTAAATTAAATCTTTGCGTAAACAAAACGTATTTTTTACATTAATGCATATTATATTGCCAGCGTTTAACTTTTCGTTCCAATAATGTCACATTAAAAAAAAAAGCGCGGAACTATTTGATTGCGTAAGAGTTACCAAAGTTGGAGACGTACTCCAAATACGAATATCTTTTTTTAAAATAATTAATCGTCGTGTTAGTATCTAAATAATGATAAATCAAACATATTTCATTTTATTGATTGATTGTTTTTATTTATAGTAGTACATAAAAAAAAAAGTATTTGAATTAATCAATTATAGTAGCAGGCATATTGATGTGAATTCTCATTTCATATGCAATCCATTACTTTAGAGTTGTGCTTTATTTTTTTTTATTGAAAAACAAAATGTCTAATACGATTTGTTTATATTTATTAAAAAAAAATCGTAATGTTGCATTATATTATCATCAAACAGGTTCATAGTTTTGTTCACAACTGCGATATGTGGGTACCACTTTCATAAGGCTTTGTGTTTTAGACTTATACTCTAATAGCTGCTTAACGTCTGTAGTGGGAACATTTTTTTACTGTCCACGTTCTCCTGCTCTGAAGAATGCATCTGAAAACAGACAGAAGAGGCAACCATGTGACGGCACCGCCAGTTTCTTTATTGAACTTTCGAATTTTCGTTCGAAGTTTCAAGTTGTTCGAACATCAAACCGTTCGAAGTTCAAGACATTCTGTATTTCGTACAAGTGACATCAGATACTTTGTGTAAAAAATATATAACTACCGAGTAATGTGAAGCAGGAAAAATAAAATAAATTGTAACATGTCACTTATTATATACCTAAGGAAATGTATAGAAGATAACGCTAGAATATCAGAAGAGCATTTATTCTTAAAATCATCTTTATGAGGGCTAGCTGAATGATCACAATCTTGGATCTGAAAAAAGTCTCTGTGAGAAAATCGGGATCCACAGCGGGAGCAAGCGTTAGCGGTAGCAGAAAACTATGCGAGATTGAGAAATCTCAGCAGTAAGTAATAATCACTTACATATTTTTAAAACATTTTACAAAATAGATAATCTATATACTGTTTTGTAATAATAATCAAATATATTATTTTAGCAGGTCGTAAGCCCTGTAATCACCCCATACTTCTATATTTTCTCCATTAAATATAATAAAACATAAATTTGTCTCTATGAAATATCTGATATTTGTTAAATATATTATTGGTAAAAAATAAAAAATTATGATTATTTAAATTATAAATTATAATAAGTCTTTAATGTTTAAATAATTTAAAATTTATCATGCTATGTATTTCAGAAACATATTTTAGCCGTCGGCAGGGCCCAGTAGTAAGTAATCTGCTAGTTATAATTATTATCGTACCAAAATAGTTTGAGTAATTTTCATATAACACTCCCGTTTTTTCCAGAACTCTTAACATCGAAGAGCAAAAGCTAGTACCGAAGAATTTCGCCTCTCTCTTTTAAAAGACAATTCGTGACTTCGTGGAGCTGATAATTCAGGTCACCTATCTTTTATGGATTTTCCATAAAAACAAAGACTGAAACAGTCCGCCTAATAAAATTAACTTGACGTACTTTTTCCTTTTTATTTTCTCTCAACGCAAAAGTTTTCTATGCATAAGACCCCTAAAAATCATGGCCCGAAACATGGAGGCCGTAAAAGAGAACCATAAAAACGTGGTCTGTTTTTCTGAGGGATTGATTTTTCGATATACTTCTGTGCTCTTGAGAGTTGTTTCGTAGGTTTATAAATTCTAATCTAAAGGCGAGAATTTAACATTTAAATTGCCTTTAATTATTTCTCGTTCCATTTATCTGAAATTTTTTTACGTTATTTGTGCCGATATTAATATTAATAACTCGTGATGAAAATTTTTCATTATTTAACGAAATAAATTAAAATAATTATATTTTGGTTGAAATTATTTATGTATTTTCTTAAAAATATCAAGAATTTTAATATGTACTTGTCTTTGTGAGATTTAGAATATTCTCGTTTATATTACCATGTGTGCGATTGTCTGATGATTGATACCGTGTATCTACTAAGTCTACATATATATTATTTTTGATTATGAGATTGACGATTTTGTGACAGTTATTTACGTACATGTTACTCAAAACAAGATGATTCACAAGGAAAACTATCGCGTACCTGCAGTATATAAATGTTAATAAATCCGGAAGATGTTTAAAAAATTTTTTAATAGATAACAAACTAATATACTACTATCGTGTATAATATTAAAATGATAGCACGATGATTACAATATTCATTGTATTATTTCATCAAAATTTAGTGAAATGAATACAATCATATTACGTGATGGTGCCTTATTTCCCTCATTAAACGTTCCAGTAGCAATAATTAATCCCTTTTCAACTCCCATGCGGTATGGAATTTAGTTTCCTTACATCGTGTAAAGATTATTATATTACTTTGTCTAGTAATTGATTCTTTATTACGAAATGCACGCCATGTTGTTAAAAATATCACATTTACCAACACATTAATTGTAGTAAAATCAAATTTAATTAAAATTATAAAAAAAATTTAAATCTAATAAATACATTTCAACCATATTCGGAAATATTTTGCTCTACAGTTTTATAAACCACGGATTATGACTGTTAGATAATATATGAGCAGCCTCTTTTTATTATTTAAGTTGAAATTATTATTGGCAATAAATAAATAGTTTTCCCAGTAGATTGGTCTACATTTATTACTTGTCAACTAAACTTAAACTAAGATATATGACCGATATTGATAAAGTTCATAGTAATAATGTTCTTATGATAATTTAAATCAGGCATGGGGAACCAACAGCTAGCGGGTCGCCTGTGAAAGACTTTTGAATTTAACACGGGTTCAATTGTTATTTTAAAGATTAAACTGCACAAATAAATAATGATAGTGTAGTGGCCTTATTAGAGCTATTATTCCTTAAAATGTCTTAATAATAATGTGTTTATTCCACCGTGATCAGTATTTTTTTTAACCCGATTCGCCATAAAGATAATACATATTATGTTATACATTAAAGGTTATGAAATAAATGTAAAGCTAAGAAAAAGAAAACCAAGAAAAATATTAATAAATAAAAAAAAATTAAAAAGCTAATAAAAGATAAAAAGTTCACACATATATATATACACACAAAATATAAATATTACATATATAACTACTTCAGTCACGGCCATTGTTGTATATGTAGCTATTTTGTAGGCGCTGCCATTCTCTGGTCAGGAAACTAGCTTTCCATGAGAGCGCCGCTTGCACCAGCTCGATGTCTCAGAAGCGGAACGAATCCATGTATATGGCCTTCGGTAAACATTGTAGATGCGCTGCAATAACGCGTCAATCCGAACAGTGTTCTATATGAGTTGTTGTACTGAATTCGGAGACGGTTATACGTCACTTGCTTGTATTTCGACCAGAGCTCGCAGGTATACATGCTGGTGAAGAACGATTTAAATAGGATGCTCTTCACCTCCTTACTGTATCGGTAGAAACGCCATGACAGCATATTTGCACGAACGCTCAACTGTCTCCTCTGCTTAAATCTTTGTGAAAATATATAGATTTATATTATTCAAAAATATTTCTCCAAAAAAGTTATGTTTTGGTTATAATAATATTTGGATAAATATTGTAATAGATCACCATGTTACATATAATATACAGGTTGGCCCAAAAAAAGTGAGAACATTTCCTAAATTGAGAAATATAATTACATCAAAATTAGTTAACTATTATATATCAACAATAACTTAAATAGTTTACTTATTTATTTACCTATTTACTTATATTACGTTTTATTTCGAGAATTTCCGATCGCCATCTTTGATTATTAATTTTCCCTTTATTTGTATTTGGTTTTTTTCAGGTTGTTACCCAGAATGACAAAAATCACTGCAGAAGACCGTATTCTGATTAAAAATTTTGCGAATTGAAAAACGTTGGGGTGCTAAGAAAATGATCAAATAAATAAAAAGAGTCTCAAAATAAAGCCTGGAGTATAGCTAGACATTACAGCATGACCGGACATTACAGCAGGACGGAGCTCCATCTCACACAGCCAGAAATACAATCAACTTTATTTGTCGTGAGAATGTAAATTTCATCGAGCCAGGCATGTGGTCACCGAAGAGGCCAGATTATGCAATGTGGGGTGTTTTGATGATTTATGATTAGCTAAATATTGTGTAAAATAATTACATAAAGAATTATAATTAATTATATTATGTTTTGAAATAACTTAGGTGTTACGAGATGTTATCACTTTTTTTGGGCCACCCTGTATAATTAGCACGATTTTTGATCACAACAATTACTTAGCTTCATACTAAGGAATTAATATAACCACGTGTTAGATATTTAACAAATAGTATTTCCAAAACTACTTGATCTCCTAACCACCCTTATACGGCCTGCTAAACAATAATATATCCCAATTGGCCCCAGCTACTGAAAAGGTTGCCCATGCCAAACCTAAATAATACCATGGTATCAAACTTTATCGTTACTTTAACAGATTTTCAAATATTGTAAAAACACTTATTTATACTTAGCCGGTAGCAACAGCAATATTTTTTCGATAAATTGATTTTATACGTATATCTTTCTAGTTAATTCCTTTAATTTGTATTATTTATTTTATTCTCAAATTAAATTCTTTTTAAATTTCGTAGTAGTGAAATTGTTAAATGTATAAAATACCTTTACAAAAAAATCAGTGAATTTAAAAATAATGTTTTAAATTATGTAATTATAATTATTAAAAAAATAATAAACTTTATTTTTGTTAAAAACAGAAATTAATAAAATAAATATTTATAAAATTTCACTGTGTTTTGAAATGGAAAACAGCTCGGTATTATTCCCTGCTTCCGATTCTAGAATGACGATCATAAATTATTTAATTCAAACAATTCCCACGTCAATCGTTCACCTATCAGGTCCACTACACTTACATGGGGTGGCGCGGTGTAACAAGTGATCGAATATTAGACTCCCGGGGCGAACAATGTGGACGAATAGCTTCGCCCGTACGCTTGTTCGGCCTTGATGCAAAATGATAAAAAACTATTTTTTTCCTATTAATGTATATACTTTAAAGTGTTTATTTTATTATATTATTTGTTAATGATGATGTGATAGTATTTTAAAAATAATATTCTAGTCTTAAAATAGTTTATCTCGCATGACTATAGAAATTGAGTTCATTTACTATGTATATAGCAGACTATATGATTTGCAATGAGAAAATCTACTGAATGAGGATGTGAATTTGTGAGAGGATAGAACGCCACACCTTTCTGTTTTTTCACACAATGTTCGCTTGATCCACATTCATACACGAGACTTCTAACAGGACTATCTTCCAGTATCTCATTTACTTCTATCTTCCGCGGATTTCCTCTGTTTCTGGTGCCATTAACATTTGCGTCATAATACTTTCATACAGTTCTCTTCTCATACGTCTGTTACATAAGACGAAATACCTAAGCGATCATTTTTAAATCTTATTCACTATGCTAAGATCATAATCAAGCGGTATCGGAATTTCATATACGATTAAATAAAATGAACTTTCTCTGACAATGTCAAACATGACGAAGCAGGTTCAGATAAAGGAATTGAGTGGCAATAATACAAATGTCCGTCCAAGTCCTAACATCCATCGAGCGCAATGTTGGGTGGACGATAATAATAATATGATTGTCCGTCCAAACCCAACATCCGTCGAGCGCAATATTAGGTGAACGATAATAATAATACCAATCTCCGTCCAAACCCAACATCCGTCGAGCGCAATGTTGGGTGGACGATAATAATAATACAAATGTCAGTCCAAACCCAACATCTGTCGAGCACAATCTTGGGTGAACGATAATAATAATACAAATGTCCGTCCAAGCCAAACATCCGTCGAGCTCAATGTTGGGTGGACGATAATAATAATACAAATGTCAGTCCAAGCCCAACATCCGTCGAGCGCAATGTTGGGTGGATGATAATAATTTGATTTTTAATACTAATTAAATGTACCGATTAGAATGATATACAGATAAAATCAATTTTTCGAAAAAATATTTTGATTGCCACTCGAATTCGAATTAGAAACTTTTCATTTCAATTAAATGTATTGAATTCTAATTGATTTATTTAGTTTGTATTAAAAATATCACAGAACTGTTTTCTGAAAAACTGTACCATTCTCCATAAAAATAATTAAATCTCATTAAAAATTAACATCACAGTTCAGTAATAAGATCGATATACGTAAATTACTATTATATATTATAATACAGACAAGCAGGAGATAATAGAGAAAAGAGACCTAGCCGCAGTAGCGGTCAGATTAATCTACTATAAGATAATAATGCGTTATTTAAATAGTGTTTTTGCTTTAAAAATATTTTAATTTAAATTTTGTGTCAACTCCATTTATTTTTTATGACAATATACCATTTTTCTGTGACTCTGTATTTTTTAAAAGTCATTTGAAAAAAGAAAGGGTTTCTGCTATTTCACAAATACTTTGAATTAAGTGTTTTCATCCATGAAACGTCCAGAGTTGGTTCGGTCAATGTGTTCGGACAGGGTTACCTAATGTGTAGCGGTATAAGTCGGGTAGAGGAGCAACAGTTTTCATTAATTTTTGTTGCCAGTGAGCCTAAACGGAGATCCACCCCTAGAGAATTTCTTGTACAGGGCGCTTAGTAACTGCCGATATCGGTTACTTCTTTGAACAATACACTATAAGCAAAAATAATCTAATCAATTTACTATTTACTTAAATTTACAATTAAGTAAAGTGTTTAGATAATATATTAAAAAATCAGGCAGTGTTTCAAATGCTCTTAGTCAATTTGCGTTGCAGAAATTAAAATAAATTAAAAGAAAAAAATATAAAATTGTTTTTTTTTTAACAGTGAAAAAAATGTCGAGCAAATACAATAATTTAATAAATTGTTGTGAAATTATTATAGTTATTCATAATAAAGTATTAATTACAAAAAAAAAGATATTTCTTTTTCTTATACATTAGAATTTCAGAATCATTTGGACAATTAAAATATATTAAGAAACCAAAAAATTAAAATAAGTTTACCTTTATTTATTTAAAATGTGCGCATATTTAAAATTTATACATTCATTTTGTCTCAGTCTATTTATTTGTTATTAAGTAACTAGTCATAGTCCTTACAAATTTAGAATTCAAATAAAATCGATTTAATAAATTAGACAACTTATTTATTTGTTTATTTGTTTATAACGCAATATCAATAAATATGTATTTAAAGAAAATCATTCCACTTAATTAATAATAAAATAACATTTCAGTTATCTAAACTAAACGTTTTTAAATGCACATTTTTTTTATTACTTTGAAAAATTTTTGGTAGTAAAACTTTTATCGAACCACACTCCACTTTTCAAATCAACAGCAGGGTTGGTCTGTAGGAGAGGGAGGTTTGATATGATGAGGGTGCGATGTACCCTAGGGATGGATGGTCCAAGTGGAGCGCCAGCTGACTACACCCCTGTCCATAAAATATCCCAAAAATCCAAATCGAAAATTTACCCCTAGTCACGTTTTTAAGGTCTAAGCTTAGTTGGTTAAAGTATTACAGAAGTAATGTTTATAGAAATAAAAAAATAGATTTCAAATTTGTTGTTTATTTTATGTTGATATATTTTCAAAAATATTTGCGAAGTAATGCCGATGGTATGATGCATATCAATAATAATTGAATCTTTAGTTCTTCTTTAAGGACGTTCCCAAAGAGCAGTTGTACTCAATCTTCAAGAAGATTCCCCCGTTTGTAAACTACTATGAGTAGAATAAAAAAACAGTTGAGGTACAGTGTACTTTTTCGCTTCCGCTCACATGCGTAGATTCAAAGTTCAAATTCGTAGTTCAAAAATCTCTCACTATTTAAATTATAAAAGGAAACGTCAAAACCATTCAAAAGTAGCTCACTTTTAACATTTTTTATTACAAAATGAATACTGCTCGTTTTAGTTATTTTTACAGAAAGATATTTGTTAAATTTTCAATTAATGATTCTCAGTTTTCCAAAACGATCGTAAGAAAATTACTATTACTATTCAATTAAACGTGCGCTACAACATCGATCAGGGTATGGTTCGCATGTTAAATATGCTCATTTTAATAGTCAATATTTATAAATTTAATACCGCAAGGACTATTGAAAAAAATTTACACGTATAAAAGACACTCATAAGTATTTGTATTTAAAGTTTTAAAAGGATTGTACGAAAAGTAATTTTTTTAGGAACGTTCTTAAACAGCTGACTTAGTTATGTTTTTTTTTCACATAATTTAGGGGAATGTAGCCGGTTTCTCAAAAGCCTTTGCTATAGGGTGAGGTAATCTACCCATACCTGAGCCATATTGAGCTGACTGTATATTGATTGTGAATCGAGATAGCGATAGATTCCGTCACCTCTAATTTCGTAGATGGAGGACTTGAAGATTTGAATAAAAAATCTTAAATACGTATTAAAAATGTAGGGTGTTCCAATAAGAGCGTATATAAAATTACCGCCATTCTCTAATGGTGGTAATTTTTTTATATTACATATATAATGTATGCATTATGTCATAATATATTAACATTGGCACGATCAGAGATGGTGCTAGTGTTGCTTACAATTAATACCTGTAAGAAAGCAATGTTTATTTATACGGCTGAAGTTACTGGACTCACTTAGAATCCTAAGGAATTTTAATACAATTATATTAAAAAGTAAACAAAATAATTTTTATAATTGACCAATATACCGATAATTCAGTAATGGAATTTAGCAATTTTCACCGGTTTACAATAATATATATTATTTATATAAATTAAATAAACCTAAACAACACTTTAAAAACTGTGATCATGCCTCCCCTTTGAACGACCCCCAATCAAACCTGACAGAACAACCCCTACCCCACCGGTTGGACGTGCCGAACCCACCCCACTCCCTTGTACGCAAATGAGTACACCAAATTTCCAAGGATGAAATCCCGTGTACCAATCTGATTCGTACAGGTCTGATTTCATTATTATTTTGGTGACCGCAATCGAAATAAAAAAAGTTTGTCATAATGTATCAGATCTTGGAGTATTAGAATCACTTTGATTAAAAGATTATTGAAGGAGATCCGAATTACCCTACGCATTTAACTTGGAAGCTACCGAATTTGAAAATTAAACTTATAATCCTCATATTAGTTATTAGAAGTACATTCAGTTGGGAATTTTTTAATAGTATTATACATATTTAAATAGGGTATTTAGTAGACAATTTCGACTCATTATAATTTGAGCCAAGTTTTCTGGGTTTTTGGTATTTATTTAAATTATAAGTGCAATGATATACATAAAAAATAGATAGTCTCTAGATAGAAACCTTACTTGCAAGCGTGTAATACGTCAGAGTCTTCTTACACACGATCTCTGTATGAAGGTAAAAGGCATATTTTGCATCGACAGGAGCTACCGGAGTTGCAACGTCAATTAATATTAGACATTCAGCTAAATGCAGCGTAGAATTAGCGTAACATTCAAGTCTACCAAGCTCTTTACGAATCTGTTGAACCACCTTACATTAGATGGGAGAAAGTGATATTCAGAATATATGTGAAGCTTTCCAGAACCTCTCCAATTGAGAGACTTTTTTGTAAACCCCACAACGTTATATATGAAATGACCCCACAATATGAAATGACAACTTAAAGATGTTAATTTCAAGTGACTGTATAGTTCCTCAAACTGATTAAAAATCATGAATACAATACGATCACAATCCGTGTCTTCACGAACGAAAGATAACCTCGAAGGCGTTAAACTATATACAATGAACTCGAGCGACTTTTATAAACTGGTCGTCAAACGATAAATAGTAATTTTAAATGTATGCGTGTGGTGTAAAAATTTTTTCAATGAACGTAAAGAAGTATTCACAAAGAAAAAAATACTAAAAGTGATAGTTTTATGGAAGCTACGATAAAATATACTATTTGTAAGTATAAATAAAATAAAAGGGAATATACTATTATGTTATACATATTTTGTCATTTCACGGCGAACAATTCTATAATATTCCGACTCTTAGGAATTTGAAATAAAAACATGCTTTCTTTGTCACAATTCAAAAAAGCATAAAAATTGGTATACCTAACGGCCTTTATTGCCGTTAATCTTATTTTGTCGAGAACGAGGAGTGAACTGCCATAAATGCCATACTAAACAAGAGTTACAGCATTCTGAGCGAACGAATACATGCTGAAAAACCAGTTACCAGAATTTATAAACAAGAAAACATTATAATTCAAATATTTAGAGAATGTATAAACTTTTCTAGAAATTTGAAAAATTTGCATATCGGCGTAGAGGGTTTAACTGGAATTTATTAGTACGTTTTACCTTGACAATTTATTTTAAATATATTTTAAAATATGAGTGTATCGACATTTTTCAGGATCATCAAGAATCTCAAGAACGTAATGATTTTTTCCCCTTAAGGAAACCTTTTGTACCCATCGAAAAAATACACATTTATTGGTTGGCATGAGAATTAGCGATTATCTTAAAAAATTACTCAATTTGTTATTTCTCAAAAAAAAATCCATGTGTAATATATTTCGACATTTTATTTACACAAACATTTATAAGAATTGTTGATGAAATCATAAATAAATAAATAAGTTATTATAATATTCAATCTGAATTAAGATATTGGACCATTTATTCAAAATTATAGTGTTATGATATTTTAAAAAGAGGAGGGTTTGTTGTAGTTAATGTTACGATAAAATATTAAAAGTTGGTAGTTTAGATTTGGTACTGATGTTTTTTGGCTAATATGTTGACATACATACAAAGGTTGGCGACAGAGTATGTGACATACAATACACATAAATAAAAAAAATGGAGCGTACTCTTATGACTCGGGAGTAGTTAGTAGAGTTCTTCTCAGTATATGCTTATGTGCAGTCCTGGATATCAAAATGAAAGATTTTAGTACAATTTGTACGGTAACACATATATTAAAAATCAAAATAGGATACAAAAATACAAATATGATAAATACACGTGTGAAGAACAAGATACAAGTAATCATGTATATACACAACGGTATTTAATATAGTCAACTGTTCTGCTACTTATCTGGTTGATAGAAATTAAAAAAACATGCAACGGCATACATTTGAGGGTGTTTTATAATTTGCTCTTAAGTATTAGTTATTGATGTCCGCTAATAATATATAAGTGGTTAGTTTTGTATGCAACACACACTTAGCACCGACATAAACGTATCTGTACGACGTAACCATAAAAAATGTTCAGTGTATATACTGATCATAAAAATGAATCTTTAGTAAAATGTGAGTGGAGGCTTACTTATTCTTCTATTTGAGTATTGCAACAGTATAAATTAAACTGTTTTCCGAATGGATCCGATTACGGCGAATAAAATTTACAAAGGACAGTAACAATCTGTGCTTTTATATTGTCTGCCATCATTTTTGTAAGAAAATTATTCGACTTATAAACATTATTTAGTAAAAAATATCAATCAATTCTATATATGAAAGACCACAGAGGGTACTATAAATGAAGGATTGTTCCTCCGTTAATTGATATACTTTAAAATTTAACAGTGAAAGGAAATGTCACCAGTCTCATATAAGAAAATTATATAAATATTATACTGAGATATTGTCTTGATTCTTTTACTTTTAACATAGGAAATATGCGTCTAGACAAAACTTAATCAGGATATTTATTTATACCTGAGAAGCGATCTTTACATTGTATAAAGGAATATAAGCACATTTGAGAACACAGAAAAAAGATAATATAATTATACTGGTAGTTGTTTTCCAATTTAAATTTATGCTATTGCTATTTTTATAATATTTAATAAAAGATATATAGAAATATGGAGTGTACGCAGAAAAAAGGGGCTTACGATCTGTCTTCGGTTGGCTTAAGTGATCACTATACTATAACGGTATATTACCAATTCTCACCCCTCGATCTCCATATTTATCAAATTTTTGAAAGTTATATACATGTTAGTATGTGAACTCGCTTCGAGTACCACTACACCATCGCTATCTATAGACCAAATTTGACATATTCAATTATTTCTAAAATTTATTTTATTTTACAGGTATTAAATTTCTGATGCATGAGATCAAGACGTAATTAGTCATTCTAAGGTATAATTATATTACGAGAAGTCTGATCAGGACTTCTTTTAATTAAATAACTGTCCTCTTGTTTACATGTATAGCCAATATTAATCATAATAATATAATATACTAAATAAATCTAAATAAATATCAAGAAATAAATTGCAGAGAAAACCAGTTAAATGTAAGTAAAAATTAAAAGAAGAAAGTTAAAGGGCTTTATATTTATGGAGACCGACGATAAAGTTATTTTAAAATAAATAATAAAACGAATTAATGTAAGAAGGGCGATTCGTAGATTTTACACTTGCCGCAATTACACAATGCAAGATGATTATTAATACTCTTTCAGCTATTTGGAAGATCACAAATTCACTGTGCACTTAAAATTCACAATACCTTGGAGAAGAACGAAGAGAGTGAACCCAGCACGTGGTCAGAGAGAGGTGGTTGATTCACCCGAGAGAGGCCGAAGGAAGATATAATTTTAGATTTAAATGATATCTAGGCGGCGGCATAGTCATCCATCAGGGGAAAACTTCATTTGCACAATTATTATAGCAAAATGTTAGGTGTCGTATTATTATTACGAAATAAATATCGTTGTACTGCATGTACAACATGTATTGGAGCGACATCATAGTTTCGACGATAGATTTAGCATTAGGTGTATTTAAAAAAAAAACTCGATCGGAACAGTATATTTATTAAGGAAAACACATTCTTATTGTGAAGTTGTAATTATTCAGAACATAGGTCTGTGATATTTTAAATACTAAATTAATGTGTTAATTATAAATATATACATATAAAATCAATTTTGTCAAAAAATATTGTTTTAGCGTCACCGGGATACGAACCTGGATCTTCATTTCCAATCCGGGGAAGTGCACTACCTTTGTGCTATAACGCCAGTATTTTTCGACAAAATTGATTTTATATGTATATATTTATAATTAATAAATTAATTTAGTATTTAAAATATCACAGACCTATGTTCTGAATAATTACAACTTCACAATAATAATGTGTTTTCCTTAATAATATATGTTGTATCAACGTGTCCAAAATTTAATAAAAATGAATTGATAATTCTGGCGTCTGCAAGTTGGTTTACTCAAAGGTATTTGAGATTCTGTAAAAATAATGTAGATGGCTTTCAAATAATGGAACGACAGGTGTATTAATTTGAAAAAATATAACATATAGGTTCGAAAATTTGTCAAGAAAAATACTGGCGTTATAGCACAAAGGTAGTGCACTTCCCCGGATTGGAAATGAAGATCCAGGTTCGTATCCCGGTGACGCTAAAACAATATTTTTCGACAAAATTGATTTTATATGTATATATTTATAATTAATACATTCATTTAGTATTTAGTATATTTATCACTTGATTATTGGATATAAAGTGATTTTAGAATTCTGAGTAAGATACATATATCAGAAATCACTATATTTTGTAGCTGGATAGAAACGATCGCGGAGATAAATTGTCGATCGGCGAACTTGACGAAACCATTACGAATCGACCGTAATAAACTTTGGTTATAGAGAGTACCTTATTTTCATTTTAGATTGAAGATATAATTAAACCAAAGACACAATATTGAACATTTTTTATGCACACGTTATACGATAAAAGAAACCGCGGGTATTAGAAATCGACGAGACGGAATATCTATTGGCGGCGTTCTTGAGGAAGATTTATATTTATATTAAAACGGAAATAGGAACATTTCAGCTCTGCAGAGCGAAATAAATCTCACTTGCATTCGGAGACATACTCTGGCCATCTCGATCACCAGATTTAGTGCCTTGAGATTTTTTTATGGGGATACCTGAAATCTAAAGTGTACAGTAATAATCTTCGAACAATACAGGCCCTACAAGAAAACATCCGCCGTGAAATCGCCGCCAGAAACCCGGCATTTTTTTCTCGCGTATATACCAACACGAGGGTTCTGTTAAAGAGTGCATTACATGAAGTGGACGTCACATAAAATCCGCAATTCTCTATTACCTGTTAAAGTTAAAATAAATATAATGAATTTATTTGTTTGTTTTTATATCAATTTCAAAAATCGAACAATTTTCGCTGGACACCTTATAGAAGCATATACAGAAAAAAATATTTATCGAAAAAAAGTGTACTTGCTACCGGAATTCAAACTTAGACCTTTTTTATCCAAGGAAGTGCGTTAACCAATCCGCTGTATCAACCAATAACGTTTACAGCAAATAAAAACTTTATATTCAATTAATCAACTCAATCTATTTAACACAGACGGTAGTCTAGTAAAGTACCCAGAACAATCCTTTATATATCAGAGGTGGATGGATACCTACTACATACCACATAGTCAATTAATATGTGTATTATATCATTGTATGTTCACTTTTGATGTAGAAAAAGATTATATCAAATAAATAAATTATAAAATCATTATACACGAAGCAGGTGGAGAGAGAGCGTATAGAGTAGCTATTCTGAGACGTATCAGCCTACTTAGCAGAACATTAATTAATACAAATGAGTATCTATCATTTAAAAATTTATCCATATTTAATTTATGAGTACGTTTTATCTTATTGGTTTTAAAAATATAATTATTGTTTTTGAGCAATTTAAATCAGATTTTTTGATAATTTTTTTTTGAGTATTATTTAGTTAAATTCAATAAAATGTTTGATTACATTTTTTTAAAAAGAGCAACAAAATGAAATCTTTACTTATACGATTTAAATCGAAATTTAAAAGACCATAATTGAGCTTTTAGAAGTTTAAAGCAAAATAGGGTTAGAAGCAAGAATATAATTTTAGATAAATATACTTTAGAAGGTTATTTTAAAATATATAAAACTGAATAAATTATAGGATTTGTACATTGAATTGATTTTAAAATATATTATTCGAGTTTTTACAGAATCTAAAATAGCAATCATATAATCATTTCAGACGGGTTGCCATGGTACAGATTAATTTATATAGGATGTCCCAAAATTACCGCAAGATTTGAATTAAATAGAAAACACAGTTTTTAGTCTTTAGATTTTTATTTTTTTATTGAATCATAAAGTACATGGGATAAAGTTATTTATGGAATAACACATCGGGCAAATAGCCTCCACGGCTTTGTTGGTACTTACGCACTCTTTTGTCGAAATTTTCCATGAACATTTTGGTAATTGCTGACTGGCTTGTTTTTGGATAACCAATGTGTTTAGCGTCTCCAACTGATCCAGTCTCTCTAAATTTTTCAATTAATCGATGAACTTAAAACACTATTTCGACCATATTTTGTATTAAATTTTTAAGTTGCGGCCGCCAAACTTTCATTATTTTTGAGATATTGTTCCATGATGAAAACATGTTGTATCGTGTAACGCCCCATTTTCACTAACCCTAAACTCTCAGCTGTCAATTTTTTTTTTCTATGTTGCCAACAATTTACTGCAGAAATGGCGGCAAATTCAAATCTTGCGTTAATTTTGGGACACCTTTATAAGATACAGATGTACGAGATACAGTGTGGCATTCGGTTGAATGCTCTTCGTAAATAAATTAAATGTTAGGGTTGTAATGTATCCAAATTTCTAAACCCCTGTTAACGAAGTAGGTTGCGAAACCTCTTTCTTGTATAAAGTAGACTTAAGGGCAGATTGCTTTGCGTGTGTGATGGCGAGAATGAACAGTGGACAGGATTTCCGTCATTTGATGTTTAAACATGTACAGGCCCAAACAATACTGATTTTTAGACAACAAACATTACAGAAAAGGTTTTTGTTATTATATGTCTTCAATCAAAATTAAAATTAATTGTTTAAACAGAGTAATGAATAATTAATTATTAATAAAATATATATATATTATAGGGGAAGGTAGGTATAAAGCAAATATAATTAGCATTGTATGATTGTTTATATAATATTTTCCTTGATAAAATATGGTACATGGAATACATGTCACATCAATATTCTTACTATTTTCAATGTAAACTAAACGCTTGTGATATGAAAATAGGACTAACTTGATGGCCTCCTGGAACGAAGCTCGAACCACCGACCACTAAATCACTAGACTAGTATCATAACCACTAGATCACTAGCACGTCATAATTAATTGACTGATTATGCGATAACCTTCCAATATCTGTATTTCACTACCTTAAAAACTGAATCATTTTACGATAATAAAATCTACGACTTATGAAAATTTTTATATTTTAGGAGGCTTTTTCACCAGATGGAATGAAATGCACGATTTGAGTGTAGTCGTTTATTTGGCCAAAAATGAGAATACAGCAGAAAGCGGAGCGTAAAATATGGAGAGTACGAGGAGCAAGCCGGCGGCGTTAGATTTCGGATGAGACTCGCTGTGGTGGAGTGTAAGAACTGTTGTTGGCGAACGACTGAGTCAGACTGGGGACGGCTTCTTGCTAAAGCCCGGACTCAGAATACAGATGTCGCTCGCGTCTTCAGTCAGCAGAGAACGGCGAGGATGGCGGTGAATTTGAAACGCCGTCTCCACATTTAGATTAATATATAATAAAATAAATTAAAAAATATTAAATGACATAACCTTAATAACCTTTCAAATACTTCACTCCCAAGTCAAGTGCTCGACATTTTTCACATTATCAATTGATAATACCCTTATAAGGCGAAACGCATCTCAAGTACATTAAACGAGTAGAATAAAAAAATATGTATTTTATTTTCACATATGTGATTATGGAGTTCTAGAAACATACCTCGGAAACATTGAAATTCGTAATTTAATTTTCGTTCCACAAACGAGTGTATTTGTCGTGTGAGAAATAAATGTGGATTCTGACAAATCGGAAACAATCGATTTATTTTAATTTATTTGTATATATATTTTTTACATAGTTTTCAGTAATTCTAATGCCAAAGAGTAGCATAACATAATTATTAAATCAATCATGTATAATTGTAGAAATAAATTGTATTCATATTTTAAGGAGAATAAATTATTATTGTGAAGTTGTAGTTTTTTCAGAACATAATTTAACAGAAATATAGAAAAAACAATTTATTAAATTTAATAAAAAAGAATTGATTTAATTTCTGGTAGCGAATATCACTCAAAAGTATTTGAGATTTTTGCAACAAAGGATAATATATTTTAAATTTTGAATAATAGATGTAAAGGGTGTCCAGCAGAAAATAAAAAAAAACTACAATGTTATTCTCATATTTTATTTATGCAAACAGGAGTTTAACGATGTGGATTTTATGTTTTATAAGTAATATCATGTAAATGCTCTTGCAATCGGACTCTTAAATTTGCGAACAAGCGAGAGCAAAGCGTCGGTTCAACGGTAGCAACTTCACGGCGGATATTTTCTTGTAAGGCCTGAATTGTTTGAAGATTATCACTGTAAACTCTTGACTTAAGGTATCCCCACAAAAAAAAAAAGTTGCACGGTATTAGGCTTGGTGACCGAGGTACCCAGGGTATGTCTCCGTACTTTCTGATTAATTTATTGGGAAAAATTCCCCTCAACTTCTCTATTGAAACTCTAGGTGTGTGTGGAGTGGCCTCGTTTTGCTAAAATTATGTTCTGTTGTTGAATTTGAGAAACAGCTGCAGTTGCGGTACCAAAAACTCGTCGATCATTTGGCAATATACGTCAGCAGTGACTGTCTCTTGCTGATTTAAAAAAATAAAGACTAATTATCCTTCGGGCAAAAATTGCGCACCACACTGTCGTTTTTGGACAATGTAAGTATTTTTGATGGCGTTCCGTCAAGTTGTCGGGGCACCAGTATCTCATGTTCTGTTTATTAACATAGCCATCAATATGAAAATGTGCATCTTCAGTAAACAATATGGTTCCGAGCATTTGTGCTGTTCCAAAACGTTCCAGCATCGTTCTCGCTAAAGTTTCACGTAAAGAATATTAATTTTTGTTGAGAGATTGCACGATTTGCAGTTTATATAGGTGAAATTGTAGTTTCCTTTTCAAAATAACGTGCACTGTTGATTTTTTATTCCGGTAAAGGCTGCAATGCATCGCTGCTGATGTTGATGGTCCCGGAGGAGTTTGGTTAACCATTGTCCCTTCTTGTCTGAACTTTTGAACACAACACTAGATAAGTTGCATGCTCTGCCCATCACTTACTAATATTAAAGTGAGTACCAAAAGCACGACGCGCACGAACAAATGAATCACCGCACTTTAAATATTGCTAAAGCACGAAGATGCGGTGCGCTCCCGACCAGTGACTCATTGTGACCGGCAAATTCGCAAATCACGCGCGTCGAACAATATCCCTCTCACTTACCTCACCCTGATTGATTACAATTTATTCTTGAAATTTTTCCGCTGAACACCCTTTATCGATATTATAGAACTTCAACATATAAGTTCGAAAATTTATCGATATATTACTATGTTGGTGTGGTATAATCAGTTAATGCATTTTCCCGGATAGGAAAGGATGCAATCACGGTAACAAAAATATTTTTACGATAAATTGAATTTTCCTGTATATCTTTCTAATTGATACATTTAATTTGCATTAATATTTGACCTGGTACTACGTCAAATGAATCGGTTTCCAATTTCCTCAGTTGTATACTTAGCAATAGTATATTAGTAGATTTGTTACATGTCATCTGTGTAAATTTGTCTATTTCAGGATATTGCATTATTTATTACGTTCGCCAGTATTTATCCAAGCTTAACCGAATAAACTAATTTGGCTAGCTTTTGTTAACTTTAGGTGTTCAAACATTTATTCCGTTGCATGTTTGGTTAGTGATTTGACATTGGTCATTATTAAACAATGAAGGATCTAATCACAATACGTAACAAATGAAGAATTGTGTATTTTCTACATCACTCATTGCTTGTTAAAAAAAAATATAATTTTAATTTATTTGTTTAAAATCTATAGTATAAAATAAAGTAACATTTTCCACGTTTATGAAACAGTTTAAAAAACTAAATTTCACGTATAATTGTTGACGGGAAACATTACAGAACATCGAAATTAACATGATTAATTTCTATAAATAGTTCACACCTTCTTTATGTAGTTTTATAAAATACCCATAAAAATTAATTATTAATTTGCAATCATTTGCTTTAGTAATCAGCGAAAAATTCTCTTAAAGACATGATTTTTTTTTACGAATAAATAATCATTACAAGTATTATGTATACTTTGAGATTATTGTTACTATTTGCAATATTATCTCATAACCTAAGTAAATACATTCTAATTTTGTAATCGTATCGTAGCGCGGTAAACGGTCTCTGCAGGCGATAAAACTGTCGCTGGATATTTGTATCGAAAGTCAGACTATTAATTTATGGATACAAATTGTATGCATGATTTAATCACACAACGTTAATGTTTTATTCGCATGTGTGAATTAAATTAACATATATGTCAAAAAAAGGAATTACATTTTTGTATTATATTTTCGAGTATAGTTTTTCCGTTCAAAAAGTGCATTTATATGAAGAATTCGTTTTCTATTAATGTATGAATAAATATTTTACAAATGTTTCATAATATCATCTGAATCGATTCAATAAGTTGATTGAAATTTACTACGGGCACGTGAAACCTGCTGGCCAATAGAAAATACCCCTTTCGAAGATTGAAGCGATATTGAACTCGTGGCCCCTTTGTACTGTATCTTAGGATTTGAGTGATTTACTGTTTTGATTCCGGATCATTTCACTGCGTTTTGCATTCACTGCTGGCTTAAAAATTGCCTAGTCTTAGTTGCGTCTATCTGTCGCATTGGCTAGGGTTTCCAAAATAGTTCGTGATAATTGGGAAAGAAGCGGAATGAAAGGACCAAAACACTCTTCATTAACGGTTCAAAGTCAAAGATGTAATTTACATTAAACATAAACATTTATGTAAAAAAAATCAAAGATAATGTAGGCTATATATTTATATGTACTGTAATGTAATGTCATATTAATGGTGACTTTCTAAGATTTTAAACTAGACTAAATTAAGTCTATGTTCTTGTATAACATTCTAAGCCAGTTGTCAGTTTCTGGTTCGGGAAAGAGAGAGATAAGCTTTAACACATCCTCTGCGGTGGTGGGTTAGATCTGACCCGGGCGTTAGTGAAAATATGAATTACGCTACAAATATTCGTTTAATGCTGTTTTCCTTCTAGATAATTTTGTATTAAATACTCCAAATAATTAATATTATTTATGCTAGGAGAACACATTCTTATTGTGAAGTTGTAATTATTCAAAACAAAGGTCTGTGATATTTTAAATTATAATTAAATATATTAATTAGAAAGATATACATATAAAATCAATTTTATAAAACAATATTGTTGTTGTTGTGCCGCCGGGATTCAAAGCTGGATCTCTTTCCAAACCGGGGAAGGTGCGTTATCCAACTATGCTACAGCGACGATTTTTTTAGCGACAAATTTTCGAACCTATATGTTACCTTTTATTGATATTAATACAAGTGAATGTGAAATTGTAATTATTATTTTGTACGTATATCTTTATAATTAATATATTTACTTCATATTTATAATATCACAGACCTATGTTCTGAATAATTACAACTTCAAAATAAGTATGTGTTCTCTTAATAATAAAGTTGTATCAATGCATCCAAAATTTAATAAAAATTAATTGATAATTATGGCGTCTGCTATCAGATTACTCAAAGGTATTTGAGATTCTGTAAAAATAAGGTAGATGGCTCTTTCAAACAATGGAAAGATTAAATGTATATATTTAATTCATATTTATTATTTATGTTCATATATTGAAAACTGTATAATAAAATTAATTGAAAATCAATACAGGTTTCATCCTTGTAGAAAAACATACTGGCAAATATTAATAAATGGTTATATCAGTAGATATAATTAATAATTTTGCGTATTAAAAAAATAGTATTATCAATGTGATGTGTAGATATATTAATTGTGCTATAAAACGAATCACTTGAATGAAAAATATTAATGTTTTAAAGTAATGTACATACAATAAGAGTGTTTGATACAACTATAATATTAAGTTTCTGTTAACGGGAGAATCTAGACTTTTGAAAGAGGAGAATTTTATATGTGGCATATTTTCGTACGTTTTAAAATAAATGTAATTGACGAGGCGCTCTCTCGCACTCTCGCGTGCCGCCTTCCCATGCCGGAGAAAGTCATCCGTGTCGGCGCGCGTAGAACCGCCCGGAAAGCAACGCGGTGCGCCGCTATTCTGTAGAGCGTGTGATTGGTTGAGGCGACATTTGCTTAGTGAGCGATACGCCATTGTGTCGACTTGTGTGAAGCAAACGGGAGGCTGTAAACATAGATCTCTGTTTCTGAATAATATGTGTACAACTCGTGTTTTATTCCTCTACCTCGGCTTTTACATTCATCTCGACTTAGCTGATCTCATAAAATTCCCTCTGAGGTGTGCGGGTGTGCGCGCACACTATTTGTCATCATAGCGCGCACAAAAAAAATATAACGCGCGCACAATTAATAGACTTCATGTGCCGCCTTCTATCGAAGGTCAGCGACTAACAATCAATAAAAGTCGTCATAAAAAAAGTCGCTCTAGCATAGTTGGATAAATGCACCTTCCGCGGTTTGGAAAGAGATCGATGTTCGAATCCCGGTGACGCAACAACAATTTTTTTGATAAAATTGATTTTATATGTATATTTTTCTAATTAATACATTTAATTAATATTTAATATATCTTTATTAATAATGTGGTCAAGGCAGTAGCCCTGTACTGGTATGTTAAGGTTTTTATTATTTTCTTCCCCCACTATAAAACAAATAGCATAGAAGACAATATAATTTGTTGTTTCTACAATAAAAAATAAACGACCTGGGTTTTTACAAAAGAGTACGCTTTCCCCCAATTTGGAACAAATGATTAAAAAATAGCTTATCGATAATAACCTGTCTTACCTGTAAGAATGAAATGAATTGTTTAAACTGTAACTGATTAAGTGTTTATGTTTTGATTATATTAAATATAACAAAATTGTTATCAATGTACCTGTAGACAAAAGTCTATCAGGACGTTTTATGGGTTTAGTTTTAATTAAAAAATAAAATAATATATAAAAATAAAATAAAATTTAACTTCTTAAAAAATGCGCAATAGATTTTTTATGTGGACATCTTTATCTAAAATTAGAGGGAACACTGAGCATGACTACAAATGAGTGTAAGTTTGTTGGGATTGGAGCTCCACATCAATGTGTAATATATACAATATATACAAGTGTAATAGGTACATGTAATCTATTTTACTTAGTATCGACACAAATTTTCTCTCAGACGGTACAGTGCTGAGCGTGAAGCGAGCCGTGATTCATTGCCGTCTGTATTTTGTACATTTAGTTGAATGACGTAATCAGAAAGTACCGACATTTACCTACAAATTTCTGAGATAATACGTAAAAGTCTCATCCGTGGACATAAATATGCGCAAGGTCGTTTTAAAATAGGCGAAAAGATGTAATTTGGAAAATTTTTTATACTTAACTCTTTTATTGAATTAGTTTATTAATAACTTTTTGAAGTGAAATTTCTGCCAGAACATAAATTCTCCACGATAAAAATTAATTCATGAAGACTTAGTTGTCAACCGCGGAACAATTAATTGTGTCCAGTTTTGTATTTTATGTTTTAGTTAACCGATTTACGATAACCTGTACAAGAAAAACGCAAAAAATAAATAATTATACTCTTTAAATATATTAGTTTATTAATATTCAATAAACAAGTGATTATATGCACAACACTTTTTTCTCAACTCACAAATTTCACCTAGAATGCAGTGCAGTACATATAGCCGATATATTCCCGATCATTTATCCCATAACACACTTGTAGATTTTCTCTTTCTCTCGAGCTCTTCCACCGAATTCCCTATCGATTAACTTGGGCGCTTGGAAAAATAAATTCGCTCATTCTACCGAAATGGCCATTTTTTTTTAATGTCATTATTTATGTCGGCTAGTACACACACATTTTCAGATTTAAACAGAACATCACACGAATCGACATCCGTAAACTTTTAACGCTCAAATGCGTATCAACGGTTTTCAAAGAACTTATTAATTTACATAAGAATGTACACCAATTCTGACCAACACAAAACGACAAACAATTACTGGTGCCAAAAAACCACAACGAATTTTGGTAACAAATATTTCAATTAACAAGTAATTAAAGGGTCCACGTAATTGTATGCCTGAACAATTAAAATCGATTACACAATATTCAAAACGAATTTAAAATATGGATATAAATTTTGTAAATTTCAACTTCCATTTGAAACATTAAATACAAGTATTCCAATTTAAATCCAAAAGCTTTCCTCATTACGAAAGGTTTTTCTTCTATTCATGAAAATTTCAAATTTACACATTTATTTCAATAAATAATAAATTAACATAGTAAAAAGTAGTAAGTAAAGTATTAACTAAAGTAAAAACAATTTGGTTCACCTAGACAACTTGCTATCTTTTAGAAGCGCCGATGAACGCGGGTACGGTGTGATTTTTTTACAAGTATTTCAATGGAAAGTGCTTTGATAAACTTTCTTCACACCTTCTATTCTTGTACAAGTATGGTTTGTTCACAATTAATAATAATGAAGGCTAGTAGCTTCTTATGATGAGATAATTATGATTATGTGGATAAATTTGTGATTTATCATATCGACGTTTAGAAAATTAACGGAGCTTGATTTTTGAAAATCCGTTGAATAGAACTAGATACGATAATCTGTTAGGCGGTCCAATTGATGCTGTCCGGATAAAACGGCTGGCAACAAACCAGCGTCGGATGCAGCTGTGAATAATGTAATATCCAAAATTTTATATTAGATTCAGAAAATAACATTCACTCTAAAATTTTAATAAAATAATATTGAAAATTCAGACGTCTTTCACAATAGAAATGAAAAAAAAAGAAAAGTTTTTTTTTTAAAAAGGTGTCTTATGCAAAGAATTCATTATTTTTATTTAGCGGTGTCAGGAACTAGAAATAACGTGTTCCTTGAGATTGCTCGCGGGAGTCTTGTTCTTCAAAGTGCCAGAAGGAACTACAGAGACGTCTGGCTTATCTTATGCGCGCTTTCAAGCACACTTGTAGACTCGACATACTTGCACTAACTAAGAGAACTATGATTCGAGGTTGTGTTAACAAGCTAACACACGAAGATAAAAAACGACAGCTTGTGTATTCGCTTTATATAAGAAAATAACGTAATTTTACCGTTGGTGATTTTGATTATACACTTGTATTGTTGTATTTTTTTGTGTTGTTTATTAAGAGAAATGTGCGTATATCTTTTGAAAGTTAACATAACTTTAGATAAGGTGCAGAACGTGTAAGATAACGAATTAAAGCACAACAAATTAGAGCAAATTAGTATTTTAAAACGGTTGTTTTATAATCAGATAATGCTTGCGGTTTTATAGCTTATAATTACAATATTATTCGGTAAATTATAATATTTATTTATATTATTATCTATACATTTTTGTTACAATATCATAAATCAAGATGCATTCCTATAATGCTTTGGACCACATTAAAGAGATATTTAAGATTACTAGTCTGCAAAAAATTAAAAGGAAACTATAAATTTGCTATCGATTAATTATATTCTAGAAAAGAGCGTTGGCGGCTGTCATGCATTTCAACGCAAACTTATTATTAAAATAAATTAGATAAATCACTTAGAACGATACATAGAAAAAATTTATCTAACGGAAAAATATAGTTTTCACCGGGATTCGAACCCAGAACTTTCTGTTGCCGGAGAATGAGATAGATTTTTTCTACGTGTCGTTCTAAGTGATTCATCTGATTTGTTTTAATTATTATCAAATAACTATTTTCAAAATAAAAAATGATATTTCATAAAAAATATAACTAATTACTACTTTATTCCTTGTATAAAATTATTTTTGAGATGTTGTCGAAAATAAGATCACCTAATTATTCTCTTATATATAAAATAGCAATTTATTTCTGTGTTTCGTATTTAAAGAAATATATACATTTAATTTGAGTGAAGAGTCAATTTCTTTTGAAATGTGATAAATGAAAAATGTTATAATTTTCAGAATAATAAGGAAAAAAAATATTGCG
This sequence comes from Eubasilissa regina, assembly GCA_022840565.1. NCBI lineage: Eukaryota > Metazoa > Arthropoda > Insecta > Trichoptera > Phryganeidae > Eubasilissa > Eubasilissa regina. The sequence goes on from JAINEB010000033.1 coordinate 20,805,490, forward strand.
AAGGTGAGTAAATATTATTTAATACCTGCACGATTTTAAGCTCGTTTTTATAGTAATATCCTTCTATTCATAATAATTGTTTTTTATTCAATATGGAAAAGATCAAGTTCTGAAAAGTGTTGCTTAAATAGGTAAAGTCTTAGGACAGGTTTTAAACACTAGAAATAGGGATCCCTAAAATTCGAAGAAATCAAAATCAACTATATATACATCTTTTTAGAATACGTAGGTATATTGTTTCATTATTCATGTTATGTTTTTTATTATCATTTTTGAATAATTCTTTCCTTGAAAATCTATTTTTGATTAAATACAAATATTTATTAATGCTTAAATGCTACAACGTAATAAAATAAAATAAATGTTATAATTTTTGGTGATTGAACCGAATTTCTAATAGGTCCTAAAATATAAATAACTAGTTTTAAAATATTAGTTACTATTTTGAATTTTTTTTATAAATTTTCATCTATATACAATACTAGACTAATTTCCAAAATGTTAACGGATTCGGTCCTATCACGTACTTACTTATTTCACCAAAACTCCATTAGCATCAATAAAACACAATCCTATTATGAAGGATTAAATCCAACTCGCAAACAATATTAAAGCCACCGACAGCGTTCAACCGAAAATGTCACCCAATATATTATAGCTGCCAGAGGTGTTACACGGTAAGTGAAACTTTCGATCGTAGTGTCCTTTAGCATAAGAATGTGAGTATGAAATATCTATTAGATGGAAATTTGTTATAGAAAATTATGACTGCGATCTTATATTTATTATATATTAAATGTTGTTAATATATTTATATTAAGTAATAATGATTAATGAACCTGATTTGTTAAATATCAGATTAATATTATTAATAATAATAATATTAATGTAAAAAGGATTATAATGCTAGAATTAATACAAATAAATAAAATAATACTAGAATTAATATATAAATTCAAATATATCTTGTATTGAAAGTATCTGAAATTTATGTATACATCTTAATTTAAAAAAACGACATAAATACACAATATATTAAAAATATATTATTTTTAATATTTGCAAATTGAACTTAGTGGTTTATTATGTTTCTGTTTAAAAAAAAATTTAATTACGGACTAAATTAGGTCCTATTCTAAAAAATTTTCCTATGTAAAAATTCTAATAATTTTGTATTAAGTCAATTTCCACAATTTAAGTAAAGTACTAGATTTATCTTTTAAATAATAATTATTAACATTTTTTAAAACATTAAAATAACGTTACATGTATGTTTTTGGTTTGTTAATTTTTCATCGTGAAGAAGAAAATTGTGTTTTTCGAAACAGGTTGATGTTAATTTTTTTTCATTAATTGGTTAATTATAAAAAAAGTTAAATAACTTATAAAATAATACAAATATATTAAATGTATATATCGTACATAATAAGTAATCAGAATATTGTCGTACTAATAGATTACTTAAAATCTTATCCCTATAATAGTTGTAGTATTTCTTTGCTGAAATATTCATTAATATATCTATAAAGAAAATAATCAGAAAATACGTAGTTCTTAGTCCATCAAGATTTATTTATTTACTATATTTTCTTAAGAATGCGAGAAAACCATACCATGTTGTTAGTGGAGACACAAATCTCTCAGTCTATCTATTGTAATATTTAAAAGCATCATCTGCCTACTTGCATGTTAATTATTCAAAGTATATGTACAATAATAGTGAAGACAAATCAGAATATAATTATACATGTATAGATTATGCTAGCTACCATCATTGAACTATGTTCAATCTGAAGGTATAATTTTTGGACATAGTGGATCTTATACTACTAGTTAAATATCTTTGAGCAAGGTCGTGCAACCTTTATCCGTATAAAAAAATATTCTGCAATCACGATCTTAAACATTTATTACGAGTGAGGATTGTCAGATGCTATGTATTGTCAATATTATTTTATAGAATGGAAGGGTGGACAATTACCAAAGAAATGATAAGACGACTTGAAGCGTTTGAGATGTGAATCTACAAAAGAATACTCAAAATAAGTTGAATGGATAACTATGAATGAAGATATGGTTTGTATGAATAAAGAAAAATAATCCAAAGAAGTATCAGATCTTGCACCTCATAATGCTGGAAGTCGGGAATCTTGGAGAAGGAAAACATTATGGTTGAAAAATAAAAGTTTCGCCAATATTGTATGTAAAGGGTGTTTTTTTTATAGGTATAGAACATTAAAATGAAATAAAACACATACAAATTGTAGTAATGGTCATGGTATAGACTTTACTGGAAATATAATTTTATGTCACATTTATGATTTCGCACATATGAACGCCGGCGTCTGGCTCGAATAAAGCGCAGTATGGAAGTTCAATTTTCGACCACTTTTTGGAGCAGCTGGGGTCGTATACCGGTAATAATGTAACGAATGTTGGCTTCTAAGTTGTCTATCGTCTCTCGTTTATCAACGTAGACTAGTGACATCACTTATCTCCACAGAAAATAATCCAGCTCTATTACGCGAAATTATGTGCTCATCGAATGTTTCCTTCAATAAGTTGATTTTGACGCGCGCTGTGTGGCATTTCACGCCGTCTTGTTGAAACTAGAGCTCTTACACATTAATGTTATTCAATTTAAAAACGAAATAGTCAGTAATCATGGATTTATTGCCATGCACGATGGTGAATTGATTCAATCGGGTCCTCCTCAATATTACGCTTCACTGCAGCAACAGCTTCTTCGGTGCGCACTAAACGACGTCTCTGCAGATGCATATTTTCAATTAGAGTATGCGTGGTGCAAAATTGATCCATGGTTATTCAAATTACTTGGTCAGTGGACGATTATGTCCACCGTAAAATAGACGTAGCACACTGTAAGTATCGCGAACTGAACTACGATTTTCAAAATAAATGTTGTTTTCTGTTTTAAAAGTTGTTCTGGAGTAAGTCTATTCGTGGTGGAATGGCAAATCAAACTGAACACAAATCAGCTGTCATCTGTCAAATTAACTGTCGCTGGAAAAAGTTTGGCCAATTCGAAAAATAAACCTTTAAATAAAACACCCTTCATTTTCCGGGCAGCAGTAAACACAGTGATGATAGCCAACGTCGGAAAAGAAGAACGTTAGTAACCGAGGTAAGAGGAATGAGGCGAACTGATAGCATTAAACTATTCTAAGTTAGAGACAGGTCCCGAAAAATGAGATTTTTCCCTATCCTGTACTTATGTAAGTTATTCAGAATATTTAAATATATTATTTTTGAATAGTTTACAGGAAAAAAATTAATGTCAGAATCTCGAGACACCCATCGATATAAAAAACGAGGAACATTTATATATTTTTGAGCACTGTGCAGTCGTACGCACTACGGCTTTGTGATGTACGGGTCATCGTTTTGCCTAATATTCCAGTTCCCGGTTTTTATTATTTTGTGCCAAGCAAAAAAATATATTTTGTGTAACTTTCTTCATCCCCACTTTGCAAATTGGTTTTACATTTATCATACAATTTGAAATTTATGACACTTACGAAAAGCCGTAATAAAAAATGCTTCACAAGTATTTATAATTTGATTAAATGAAACAAAAATAATATAATACTTATATTAAATTAAAATGGTAATATATAGGTCTATACAATAAAAAAATTGATACAGTTATTATAAAATAGTAAAACATGACATATAATGAGTTCGAATTAAGCTCCTTGTTTTCCTTTACTGGCAAATATTTCTCAAACAATATAAACAATATACAGGTGAAACAGACCTAGTTCACCCTGTATAAATCGAAGAAATAAATAAATACATGTAAATTGATAAAATAAGGAACGTAGTAAATATATTAATTTAAACTTAAACAGTTGATTACTTAGACGTCGACCTGTTTCGATATCACTATAACTTCGCCAGGACAAACGAAAACTTATCCATAAAATAAAATACGAAACATTTGTGAAGACTTGGTCACAGTCATGTTATGAGGGAGGATAGATGGAAAATATATTTAATATATAGTTTATTTGTTTAGTTTAAATAATTATTAAATATATTTACATTTGCATTGAGTGATTTTTTAAATGTATAAATTATCTAATTTAGTACATTTCAAAGCTTTTGTCACTTTATCAGAAGCGTGGCTTCTCCCTAAAATATCTAGAAAAATTGTTATTGGAGAAGAATCTTAAAAGTTATTTAATTATAATATTCAGACTACTTGCCATTTTATTAATAAAGTATGAGGATTAGTATTAGGTTGTCCCAAAAGTCTTTGTGATTTTTTTTCTTGCATAAACTAAAGATATTTTCAGTGTTCCTTCGGTGTTCGTCAACAGTGTTCGTGTCGGTGATTAGGGTTAGTAACGGGATATTTTTTTGATGTGATATTTTCGACCCTAAAACAACAATGGCAGTGGAGATGAAAGAAATCCAGTTACACTATATTATGCTTTATGAGTTTCAACTTGAATATAATGCGACAATAACAGTTAAAAACATTTGTAATGCAATGGGTAGAGATGAAATCAAATTAAGAAAGTGTCAAAAACATTGACTTATTTACTGCTTCATAAAAACAATGTTTTTTCGAATCAGGTATCAATTAACTAATTGACAGCTGGAGAATGATTGTGGAAAAAGATGGAGAATATATAATTAATTAAAAATATTACTTGTTTTATTTTTTTTACTTATTCAACTTATACATAAAAAAACGCAAATACTTATGGGGCTGCCTATTATATAAACATAACATACACATAATAATTTATTTATATTCACTTGTAAATAGTCTTACGTCGATCCGCATCCGTGATTCCTCGTATTCGCGCCCGCATATACAAAATTTTAATAAATAATTTTAACAAAAGCAGATTTAGAATCTTAACGATTTCGAGTAAATCGTTGATCTAACTTTGTAACTGGATACTTGCAGACTTTTTTAAATTCACAGGCGGTGAAATATGTGTAATTTATATGGATTAATAAATATATAGGATTAATAATAATATAAAAGGTCGAAATTGACGGATAATTTCTATTACCTACTAATTAAAGTAAAATTATGTTTTTTTTTATAAAAACGCAGTTCTAAGCCATTATGGTGTAGCTATAAATAAAAATGAATTAATTATATATACGTTCGTACATTATGAACAGAATTTTTTAATGAATGAGCAGTCAATTATTATCCTTAATTACGTCTAGGCAATATTCATTCGCTGACTGACGTATCATACAATGTTATCACTTATAATCGCTGTAAGGTAAAATGCACCATTACAAAAATGGGAATGTCAACATTGTAACGATTATAGGCTTGTTTTAGTAGACATTATCGTCTGGTGCCAGGCTATAATCTAAGAACTATTTAAAAAATAGGTTTGCATTATAAATACTGGTATATCCACTAACTAGACATACAATTTAAGCACACACAGAATAATGTGTGCATTAGATATAACGAGTCTAAATTTAAAAAAAAAATTGTCAATTGTAAAAATTGCAGATCGTTTCACCGAATAACGGGAAAACAAACGACTTGAATTTATTTTTTAAGAACACATTTTTAATGTGATGTTGCATTTTCAGAACATAGTTCTGTGGTATTTTGTATTCCGGCAACGACTAAATATTCTTCTCGATAGATAATTTTTTTTTTGTAAATTTTTGTAGTTGATTTACATATACTTATTTATGCAAAAATGCACTTAATAAACGGTAATCAAAATAATTTACATACTTACATACATACTTATAAATGTTTATGCACATTACTTTGACGTGCTTCTTGGTTTAGTGGTCAAAACACTCGCCTAGTGAACCAGTGGTCAGGGGGGATTTGAGCCTCATTCCAGGAGCCCAGCAAGTTAATTTAGTTAATTCATGTAACACAAATTTCGTAGCATTACTATTTTTTTTAACATATCTTTAATATTTAGCTTTTTTCATATTAATTTTTGTGTTTTCTTTTAACGTCATAATGAATATTTTTATGTATAATTCCTTTGAACTTGGAATTTGCATTAAGATAAGCTGATTTACCGTTTTGGGATAATGGTTGTAGTATATTATTATGTTACCACGCACGAGATATGTTGGAAGTTGACATTTACCAATTGCCAACACTGACCGCGTAAGGAAGTTTTTTTCTTTTGAAAAGTATTGACGAGCACGGGCAGTTGTTCCGATGCAAAAATAACGGAATTGTGACTTTGTTTAAGTTAGGGAAGGGTGAGAATAATCAAATATATTTGGCATCTGTGTTATCCTGAACCATATGTAATTTTTTATTTGCTAATTGTTTGTGTAATTACAGGATGGACGCATTCGTTCTTTTTTTACTTCTTCTTCTTACTTTGACTTTCCTTACATGACAGGGAAGTGGTCATGAGATGACAATACTTTATACTTCAAGAAGGATTTTCTCTGAAGAATGAATGATGGGGTTACGATTTGATCTCTTTCGCTAATCAGTTCACGACTGGATTTATTTTATAACCGAAGATGATGCAAGGAATTCATGGCGAGCTCAAATGTAAGAAAATGACCCAGCCTTCCTGACTTTCTGATTAGTCAGAGATACGAGTATTTACAAGTGCCTCGGAAAATCAAATCTGGATGAAGACTAAGGATCTCTGCCGCATGGATAATTACCTCATTTTCTTTTCATTTTTAAATTTATAACTTTCTAATCATGTTGAACAAATTTATATGACATGATTTTTTTGCTATAGTTAATTTGACAAATTTGTCAGGAGATAAAATTTGTGTAATGCTATTTCCTAAGTGAAGATTTTCACATTTTAAAGAATCAAGTGTTTTATCACACTATTACTTGTATAATAATCTGTTGATTTAGATAATCAAATGGTAATAAAATTTTATTATTTTGATTGAGGCAAAAATTGCCAATCTAATCTTTTCATCTTATCATATTCTAGCAATGGATATCTTACTAGTTTCTACTAAAATATTCATATGTTTTCTTGTCTATTAATTAAATTTTGTGATTATGAAACTTGAACTAATCATATTAATTTCCCTGAGAATGCCAGCTAATGTGAGTGGCAGGCGATATGGTGAATTCTGTGAACCAGACCCACGCACTTCATGCAATACCCTGAGCGAGTCGGTGGACGTGTAATAAACCACGTCACAATATTTAAACAATAAAAGTAGGTATATATCGAATTTTTTTTCGAAATTTTGAATGAATAAAAATTCGAAGTTCGAATTTCAAATTTCGAAATTTTTTTCGAGATTCATTCGAATTTTTTTCATTCATTTTATTATTATAAGAAATTGCAAAAAATTACAATTGTTTATTTTTTTATCTATAACCTACATGTTAACAGCGGTAGGTTAAATCAGTTATTTATATTCACTTTAATATTTGTACTATCCACTTTAGACACTTTTATACTTACAATCAACCATTTCTTGTATACGAAGATAATTTAAATTATCCCTACCTTGAATCGCAGTTTTTACAAATAGATATAATAATAATAATATTATTCTGATACTGACTTATCTTAAAGGTCTTTCGATTCTACAGAAATTTATCTGTACTTTTATGATACTTTAAAAATAATTTTTAATTTTTCTTGACCTGTGAATTCGCAGTGATAAGTGTGTTTCGTAAAGGTAACTCAACACGAGCGGAAAATTTAAATTTGGCGCCATTTTTGCTGTTGTGCTTTGACAGTCAAACCATTATGACAGTCCGATGGTAGACAATCAGCATCAATTGTAAAGAGAATAATCTAAAAATCCAAGGAGACTGGGTCAATTACTGATGTCAGATTATCGACACGTGTTCGTCCAGGTCGTTCAGCAGAAAACATCACGGCTGTTCGCCAGAATGTGGTACAGATAGTCCGGGAACATCCATTCGGCATCGTGCTCAATTCATTACATGGATGGTATGGATTTCGAAGACATGCGGTTTCAATAAAACGGTGCCGCTTGCCACACATCAAGTGAAAAAATGCACGGGACATTCCCTGGTCGTGTAATCTCCCCTTTGGGCGACTAGAATTGGTCGCTTAGATCAGGCGATTTAACGTGATTTAATTATTTTTAGATTTTTATTTAGAAATGTAAAATTTTATTTTAATTTACCTGCTTATATATTTTCTTACTCACTAGTACTGAGTGTTATTCGAGTTATATTTATAATTTATTGGAAACGGTTGTAGTGGTTAAGATGCTGGCCTAGTGATCTAATGGTCGGGGGCTCACGTCTTGTTTTAGATCACCGGTAAGTTAGTCTCATTTTAATAGTACAAGCGTTTAGCTTAGATTGAAAATAGTAAGAATATTGGTGTGAAATGTATTCCGTGTACGCATCTCCATTTAAGAGAATAACAAAAATAAATGTATTTTATATTTGTAGTGCTAAAAATATTATAATGTGGCGTATTGTAATATTTATGTGTATTTAATGTGTTGATAGTTACAATGAAGAGGTTTAATAATTTGTTCCTATAATTGCAGTTATTAAATTAGTTTTATTATAAGTAAGCACTCATATGAGAAGATCAATTAACTTTATACCAAGGCTTGTTTACGTTTTTAAAAAAACTTACCTCTTTGGAACAGGTGGACTCAAGTAGTAAATCAAATATACCATAATCTGTCTTTTTTACATGGACATGTTTTTGTATCAATCTTTCTCCAGGACCATTGACAGTTTATTATTATGGATAGTTAAAAATAATAGTATTCGCATATATCATAGAGGGATCTTAATTGGTCATGTTTTGGAAAAATTCTTTGAAATAAAAGTCGAATGTGTTTCTACACTATTTATTACGAAAATATAATACAAAACTTACTATGTATTGTATTATGTTTGCTCATAATAAGCTACATAGAATATTGCATCAATATTTATGAAAAATGGTTAATAAATTCATATAAATTAATAAAACATAGTACACTTTAAATAAAACGCCTTTTTATTCAAACAAATCTTTAAGATTTCTCTATAAGGCTCCATAAAAGATATCCAGTCGGATAAACATACAACAAAAACCAAGAAACAGGTTTCGGGGAGTTAAAAATAGAATTAGGTTTATATTAAATACAAAATAAACATCTTACTTGCAATTCGTGTGTGGGTCAGATCTACTGCAGGGTCTACTGTAGAAGAAGCAAACTTCGCGGTATCTGAGATGCCATCGGACTAACGGTGGACAACCTAAGCAAGAAATCAAGTGTCTGCTTTGAGTAGTGATAATATTCATAACTCTGCTCGTATGTACCGATATCGCCATAGAACATACAGAGCCGCCATTTTAATAAGTATTATTCTCGATATACACAATTTTATTTTCATCAAAACTGAGTAATCTACATTTTATTTATAGTTTGTAATAATTACAAATACATTTGTGTCACACCTGAAACTGTAATCAACCCCCGTATTGTAACTCGATAAACAATGATGCAACAAGTACAGTAGCAAAGTTGGGGTACAATGGGGGTTTTATAAGTCAAACTACTGAAAAGTCAGCCATGGAGGAAATAAAATACTAAAGCATCACATAATACATATTTCGCTTTATTTTTCTACGCTTTATAGAAATTACTACTGAAACATAATATCAGAGCAACCGCACAAATACGGCAGATGTTTTCAAATAATTGAGAAACAAGTGAAAGAAGTCCACATTGTGACGTGATTCTAAAGAAATTTTAACTTTTTATATAAATTTTATAATTATATTGTAAATGTTAGCCAAGTTGGGCCAGCGCAAGAGCTTTTTTAATATTAAAATTAAGAGTTTTAAGTAGTTGAACAATTTTCCAGAAAATGCACTTATTTATTAAATAATATGTTTGCTCGAATGCGCCCAACCACTTTATTTACAATCACGTCAAAAGGTCAATTACTTTACTAACACCTGCAGTGTTTTATATTCATATTATAAAGTCGCAATTTCGCAATGGCACAAAAATCAATTTTAATAATTTGTACACATGATTTTTTTTTTAAATGGTATATCGCTTATTACATAAGCGATTGCAAACGATGTATTTTATAGACATCAAGTAACAACAGACTCTCAATCAATGCAATTTATAAAAATTAAAAAAATAAGAATCCGAGATAAAATTTTTTTAATTAATGCAGTGCAGTTTCTGGATAATTTTATTCATTAACTAAAAAAAGGAACAAAGAAAACATTTTGTGTTTCTATTTACATAATGTAATGTGCAAATACAGACATTGATTTCCGGATTGGTGTGTTTCGCGATGCGATACAGATATCCTTTTCAGGTCTGAATCTGAGCGTTCGTTCGATATAGTCATAAAATAATGTGGTTATGTCGCATCGTGTGAAGCTTCGTTGAAGTGTTTTACCGTGGCAATACAAAACAGAAAATATTATTTACATTGAAAATGGTTTTCGAAGGAATTTGAGGTCAAATGTCTGTGTTTGCAACACGTGTATGAACAAAAATTATTGTAAAAAAGCTCAGCGCCATCTGTTGGTAAAATTAGGACACTTTAATGATGAATGATGAATGGTCAAATAAATATTGATGGAAAATAAATTCATCAGATGGAGCATTACAATTGGTAATTAGTTAATAACCATTAATATAATATCTTGATTACTTACATGTTTTTATAATATTCGTCAAATATTTATTTTTAATTACATATAGAGAGTAGGTATAAGTAAAAAATATGTTTAAAAATGATGTACAATATAATTTTAACAAACATTGTATTTAGGATTGTTTTTTATTAATTAAAAAATGTTTTAGGAAGAATTTTAAGCATCTACCCTGAAATATGACTGAAATTCGAAAGTTAAATACATTTTAGATCAACATACTATGTATGTATTTTAATAGTTCTAGAAGAGAAAATAGTCATAATTAGGAATCATAACCTTAATGAAATACATTTGGGAATGTGTTTGTTGATTTCACAACAAGGATTATGAAATTATAGTTCAATGTACATAGTTATATATAATGTTACACAATCGATATTCTAAACTACTTTTTAAATGCAATATTGGTACGATCTTGAAATCCAATTATACTAATGCAGCTAGAGCGCTGAATATTCAAGATACTAATCTACAAATGTTTATTTCCTCATTGAAAATATTTACGGTCAATTTAAAATTATTTTTTTCCAATAAAAAAGAATTCTGATATAATTCATGGAGGAAAATCTATTTTTATTTTAGCAAAAAACTATCGTGATAGCTTCAATTCTAATCTTTAAGTTGCGAGTGCTATGTTTCTACCACACGTACATCGTATAAGTAATAATTTTCTATGTTTTGTTTTAATTTGCTAAAGTTGTATATTAATAACAGTTGGTTCAATTTTTCGTAAATTTCATTAATGTACTTTAATCGTATGCCATGGTATGTTCTTTGTTGACTTAAAGAAAATAAACCAGACAAATGTATCTTGATACATATGTTGACACACCGTTGCTTAAGAAAACCCCAAATTATGGATCGGGGTGTATCTTGTACATTTTAACAAAATATTATTTTTCAAATCTTCATTTGGTAAGGGGAGAAATAAATAATGGCATTCCTATTTTATAGGTTACAATAATTAATTTTAACGACTGCTCATATGCAATAAGTACATACACACAACTGTATAACGTAATGAGTAACATTCATAGAGTACACATAGTTAAATATTTTCACATTTGTAATTATAAAGATATTCACTTGGTTAACTATTCACTACGTAATCGAATCCGATTAATCTATTTATAATCACCAAAAGGATTGCTTCTAAAATTAAATTTTAACATCACCAAGATCAAAGCGTTTGAAAGCATTTGACACGGTATTTTAAAATTTAGTTACTTCCAAAATGTGTAAATAATTTTGTTTTCTATAACTTGCCAAAAATTATTGCGTTCCTAAAATTGCTTATAATTTCATAAATGCATAATTTATTGCTTCTGCTACCTTACTACAATACATTTTTAAAATACCATTTGGAATTAGCGACCCTCGAGACGGGCCACCGCTCCGCGGTCGGAGCGAAGCTTCTAGGCCTCGCAAACCTCCAACAGTCGGATGGTTCACACTGGTGTACAAGTATCCCTAATAATTGAATTAATATTGCTATCAAGATGAAGGTAGGTAATAATATAGTAGGACATATCGGAATGTGGAAAATGTACAATGGTCTGTGTAATACAATTAGGGATTATGGGGGAGAAGTTACGTGGTACAATTACGGTTATCACGGACTTCGCGGTGAGGTTACCTACCTTATCGAATATTGCTCTACATCGCTCCCGCTGACCGGTGGGCCTAGCTGGACTAGCGATGTCTACTTTATTATTGCTTCTGAATACCCGGCGGTGTTCCGCAGTCGCTACTCGCCTCCGAAACGCGCTGTCGTGCAACGAATATTTCCCAACACGCTCTGAATTAAGCGCTCGTGTCCCCGACAGTTATGATGGGTAATCGCACCTTTATGGGGATTCCTATTACTTCGGCAATCATAATTCGACAGTGAAATTACTTAAAAATTTACATATATATATAAATATGGAATTGCTTTTCAGGATCACATTTTTGTATATTCATATTTACCGAATTCTTTAAAACTAAGATAGATTCGTTTTTAATCGATCACAGTAAAAATTAAAAAAAAAAACATTTTTCATCATTTTTAAAAATTTATTAACATGATTTCATAAGATTAAATTCTGATATTTTCCATTTAACATATTTTTCAAAATATACGAAGGCAACTATCGCAATGCTGTATTTAATTGACACTACACATACTTACGTCCTTTTCGTGAAATCATAAACTCGATGAACGAATGATCGTTTAAGTGTTTCCAGCTCGATTGTACAATGAAGAATTATTGTACTTTTACCGTTCTTGTGAATTGAACAAATTAACAGATCACCGGTATTAAAACTACTTTTTACTTCTAATAATATGATTTCGATGCATTTACGTTTATATTGCTTATATTTTTCATTGCTCGTATTTAAAGGGTAAAACCATTATCCCACTAGTTTGAATTTACATATTGATACAAATTTGTCTTGTTTCGCAACTTATACGCGCCCAATATTCGAAACAAATTAATCATTGCTTGTCTCATAATTGAGCACGTTTCGAAACCTCGTAAACAGAGATATTATATTATTTCGTTGCATTTAGGATAATTTTGCTAATATTTTTCGTTGATCATTTTGAAAATTTACTACTAATTATAAATTAGAAATCGACAATAATTTACTGCTTTCGTAAGTTTTCATTATTTAATTATTAAAAGAAAATTGTTAAATTCTTAACCTTTAAGAGCACGCGCTACGACATTTTTGTAGATTTAATTTACTAATCAAAAAAACTTTCTGACAAGACTTGATGCGAAAGTTTTAATTTTAAAATGATTTAAACGTATATTATTTATATACTAGATGAAATAATCATTAATATTCTGAGAACGCTGAGTTAAAGTAGTGAAGGGTTGAAGAATAATACACAAATGTTAAGGAAATCTGCCCACTTTGCATTCTCGTGTAAAATACGATTGACATGGAAAAAGATCTTTTCGTTACAATTAAGCATTAATTCAGCTTTCACGACCCAGTTTCTGCCGCAAAAATTTATACAAAATAATACTTAATTTTACAAAAAATCTACGATATTTGGTTAATATGTGTAAATTATGTACAAAATCGACAAATACACTTCTAAAATGTCTATTTAGATACTTTAATACTGTTTTATGGTCTATTGTTACTCTACAACAACTATCTTAAATGGTCGGTTAAAGGTTTCAATTATGTGCATGACACGTCAGTTCTCTCTTCACGCCATTACAATGATTTCATTACTTTGAAACTATAATCACGAAAAATATAAAGCAAGGCACACATGCACTGGGATAAAAAATCAATGAAATCCATTACAAATATTAACGTATCATTTTTGTGCAGTCAAAAAAAGTGTAATTCTACATTCTCACGAAGATCCTCGATTTCAAAACGATATATTAAATATTTCGCTACGAGAGGTAAAGATTATATGGGGATGTAGATTACTCGTATAAAACAGTGATTACTTTAAATAAGACGAAATGAAAAACTTTTCACTCTACGCCGATGTTAAAATACCATTAATTTATAATATTTAGATAAATTTAGCTCCGATAGAAATGCTTTATTGCAGAAATTGTAGAGAAAGTTTCTTTGCATTGGCGCAAAGTCTGTTATCAAAAGTTTTGGAAGATTTAAGTGAGGCGTTCATTATTTTCATTTGATAAAATTACCATTATTTTGTAGACAATACGACTACTTCAGACTAATATATTTTAAACCCACTACCTTAAGGTACTCACATACAATGTAATCTTAAAATGTAGTTTGTTTAATTTTTTAATTTAAAGCAAAATTACTGGTGTAGAAATATACTGCCATATATTTTATCATGTACCTACCTACATATATTTTTGCACATACTTGTATTATATTGGTTTGCAATTTTTTGAAATCAAAATGAACTATAATAAAATGGAAATGGATTTGCGAGAAATAATTGATTTAACAAATGATAAAGCCTTTATTTTGCAATGTGTATTATAAAATGCTATGTTTCCATACCCACAGTTAACGCAGACGGTTAAGCCAATCTTAAGGTAGTATTTTAAAGCTAGGTATATAAAATAAATATTTTTCTATTAATTTCATTCAACTATTCATAATGTGGGTACTGCCGTCCTAATTACGTTTTATAGCCAACTCTATTAAAAATAATTGTTAACACGAATCTGTACATTTCAATAAAGTCTTCGTTACTTTTTTATTTATTAAATATACGTATTTCTTATTCTTAAGGCTCGTATTTTTATGTTTTGCAAATTATAATACTGACAGTAAAAAAATATTGTTTTAATTTTATCTTAAAAAGCCAAACAAATAAATATTGTACAATAAACGAAGACAAGCAAGGAACAATTTTGGTGTGGTGTTTTGGACAATGTACAGTTATGCTAAAATTAATATGAACTATAATATCTAAATTTCATTTCATAAGAATTTTTTATTTTTAAATGTACACATTGCAAACGAGGATGGCTGTGGTAAAGGCAAATGACGTTCGTTTGTATGTTCTAGGATAATGTTCAATACACACAAGTCAAAAATACTTTCCAACGTTCTTTATGTTTGTCCTACTTTATGAGATCATTAAACGAAGCTGTTTAAATAAATTTACATTAAATATAGGGTAGTCATAATTTTTAATACTAAAACAAACTTATTATATAGCTATTTCCTAATCATTTTTGACTAGCTCGCCACTCATCTTTGGAATTATTTTCTTATTCAAATTAAATTGCAATCACACAAAACGAAAAGTACTCGTGACATTCAAGCAAACCTAAATTTAAAAAAAACTAATTAAAAGTTGTACATAAGACTATGATTTTATCCGGAGGATAAATAGTTGAACCGCCGTGTACACTTCCAATTAATAAATATAAATGTCGTTCAAACAATATAAAAATAAATAACCTATTCGTGTACCTGTAGCACATATCTGCTACATTAAATATTTTTAATAACTAATAATTCCTAAAAAATGTTTGTATAATGAGATACAATTTGTGACACATATTGCGAAATGAAAGATTTTCTGTGCGACTTTATGTTTAATAATATGTTGACGTTTTCTGCGGTTGTATCCATTGAGCCCTGATTCATATAACTTTACACATTTTTAAATTAGATTTTTTCATAATATTAAATTATTATTAAATACAGTAAATGTAAAAACAAAATAAATAAGTTTAATTTTATTCTTACAAATGTTATATTCACTGTTCACTCGATTAATATGGTAAATAAATCTGTAGCAGAGAAATGACAATAGGTCATCGAAAATATATTTAACGTATTTTCATCTTATTCAGCATGTCAATTTGAGTTAATAGTGCTACTAAATTGGACCTCATTGCTCAAAATTTGTTGTCGAGATATTTTATGTATTGAAGAATTTTTAATTATAGCACTGAGACCGGACCGGAAAGAACGATTGTAAAACGAAGATTGGATTTTTTTTAAAATAGTATATTTTTTGATTTTTTTTTAGTTGTCAGTATAATTTCTGGATAAAACTGGCCTTGAAGTACTCGAAAAACATTATTTTTTTTTAAATTACACAAGCTAAGCCAAACTGTTATGAATTGGCTTATCCAGGTAGTAATCCTTGAAATGAAAAGATGGAAAATTATTATAGTATAAGAAGGAATAGACAGCAGATAAAATTATTTTAATCGACGGATTTATACTTCAATATCATCCGGCGTGTGAATCATCCAATGGAATAATGACTGACAATCTATTAGAGTGTCTTAGAAATTATACGCCAGAGAAATTTAGAAATGTAGGCCAAAATTATATCAGGTAATTAGATCTATCTAAATATACTTGTGTATAGACAAGTATATTTGGGAACGTATTCCTTGATATAAGAATATAAAATACGAACAAATATAAGGCGCACCTCAATAATGAAGAACGTCAGAGGTAATGACATGCGTTAACATTGGCATGATAAAATAATTTCTGTCGAAGGAAAATATTAAGAATTAGGAAAACAGTTGAGTTGTGAATTCTGGCAAGTTTATGCGATTACAATATTTGTACGCATAGTTTATTGACGCGAGTCAAAAGTGATTAGCCGAGATAAATAACTGATTTCTAATTAGAGTAATTCTTATGTTTCTGAACAATTAATATACCGGCAGGCTGAATAAATTATTTAACGGAACTTTGTTGGGATTATTTTAAAACACTTTGCTTAAGCTGAAATGGATCATTTTATCTTTGTTTCAAGAATTTATTTTCTTAGACTTCAGACTCTTTTCAATTGCTGGTTAATTTAATAAACATTAATTCATTTGACTAGTCCGAGACATGTGCCTGCTACGTAACTTGCAACATTCTAAAATCAAACTGTTCATTCACGACCTGCGACAGAAACATGTTTTCAATGTCCTTGCACTGACAAATCTAAAAGTATAACTTTTAATAATGTAAAAAAAGCCTCCATCAATTTGATGTATTTTTCAAAAAAATTCAATATGTACTTAAACAGGAGGGGATAATTTTATGACCTCTCGGTACGGATCGTCTTAGGTTATTAATTAATTAATTAAAAGTGAACAGATTAAAACAAAAAATAAAACTTTAAATTGTGCTGTAAAATATGAGAAACATCTTATGATATTTAAAACACATACAGTGTTACTCATGCAGTTCATTTCCCTAGTGAGACAGATAGGAGTGAAGAATGCCCTAATAGCTAAAAGTTACTACGCTAATATATTATGGACTTGCAAGACGGATGAAGGTATCCCTGTGGAAGGGAGACACTACACCTGTTGTTCGCTGGACTGCTCACTCCCAATATTGGAAGCTCCCTAAAACGGCTACTTAAGGGCCGCACATTATCTACAATTTTACATTTAACAACAGTTCCAAATAACTTTCTCACGTATCTTTAAGTTTATCGAATATTGTTTTTACCTTTTCGTAGCCTGTTGGAATCGCCCTGTTTCTTGCCTTCAAAATACGCAAATAAGTTACCACTGCTAAAAATATTTTTAATTTTGTAAAATTGACCTACAAAAGATAATTTTCAGACTCATTATTATTTACAGTTTAAATTTTTATCTTTCTTTAAACATATTTCCTTATTAATCGACAATTTCGGACTAGAATATTCGACTAGATGAAATACATAAGATTAATATCTATATAACGGAGAACTTAACTCCGTCCAAAACTAATTTTACATTTAGTTAGTTAGTATTTTACCCTTATATTCGTAATTTTTACAGATATATTATTTTTATTCGTTGTGTGTGAACCGTTGCTCAAGTTCGTTGTAGAACCCTTTGAGAAGAAATTAACTGTCTTTGTTTAGAGAAAAGACAAACCGAACGAGAGAAAGAGACTAGATTATAAATGACTAGAACTGAAAAATCGGAGGAATTTTAACCAGAGTTTAATATATATTCTGACTAATATAAGGCCTCGTATTACTTTCGTTATTCGATCAAAATGCTTTAAGCCCATTTAATAACAAGCTATTTCACCATATATTTTATATTTTTTAAAACTAAATAAACCAATAATATTTTAAAGACTATAATTTGTAATGCTTACGACTTACAGAAGGTTTTTTTGATTTTTGAATAATTGTTAAAAAAATGATATAAATATATTAACAAATAACAACACCACTATCGACAGACAACGTTTGACTAAGTTAAGTAAAGTACTCAGAATCAATTGTCCGCAAAAAAAAACTATGAAATGGAGTTACCATGTAGGATGATATTCAATAATCGGAGTTGTGGGATATGACATTATAAAATCTTTTTAGATGTTTGTAAAATTTTTGAAGGCAATATAATTGATTCGGACATCATAACTGTATGGTTTCTGATTTGCATATTTTTCTACTACTTAGGCCTTAAACACAAAAGTTTACTTTTTCAGTTCGCACTCTTGTTTTAATTCCACCGAATTTTCAGTAAGCCTATCCTAACCTATAACACTAAGATTTAGTGCAAAATACAAGTCATGAAGCAAAAAACGAAAGGTGAGATGGGGTTCTTTATTTGAAAATATGCGTTTTCATCAATATTTGACATAAATGGCGGGACTAGGGATCCTTTGGTTTGTTAAAATGCAAAAAAAGATTTTGAATATTTGTGTTTTCCTAAAACTATGTATATAATATTACGCAATTATTATGTTTTTAAATACGGCCTATTCGATACTAAGACTAGTTCCCACAACGGGAGTTGGACGTTTTGCGATTTACTTTAATATTTATTCTAAAATATACAACCCATGCAAAAGAAGAGCAATTAAAGAGCGAAGTTAGTTTAAGATCGAATAAGTACGAAGTATTTATAGATGCCCTAACAGAGCCGAAGTGAGATCAGATCTCGGGATGGCCGCACAAGAAACACGAGAGGCAGAGGCGAATGAGGTGCAGGAGATACTAGGTTCAAGCCGCGTCTTCCTGGGCGGACTCATCGTGCTCTCCCTCCCTGAAGCAAGCGGACTCGAGGTGCTTGTTGAGGTAGCTCTTGAGGGCGAAGGACTTGTGGCAGCGCGCGCACTCGAAGTTTTTGTCGGCCGAGTGGGTCTGCATGTGCGCGCGCAGGTTGGAGCGGTCCGCGAAGGCTTTCCCGCAGTGCGCGCAGCCGTACGGCTTCTCCCCCGTGTGCGAGCGCAGGTGGCCCTGGAGCAGCCACGGTCGTGAGAACTGCTTCCCGCACACGCCGCACGCGTGCGACAACTTGTGCGTCAGCACGTGCATGGCCAGCGCGGGCATGGACACGTACGCTTTGCCGCACGTCATGCACTTCTTGGCCGCCATGGAGTCCAGGCTGCGGTGCGTCTGCTTGTGCCGCGACAGGTTGCTGGAGGTGGCGTACTGCTTCCCGCACTCACTGCACGTGTACTTGGTTTTGCTGTCTGGGAGTACTATAGTTTTATCGACCGTCGTGCCGACTGCCGACGCCACGTTTTTTCTTTTTGATCTTCCATCGCTCACAAAAAATGCTTCGTAGGTGTATGCGACGGTCTTCCCAGTGCGGATTTCTGGTGACAATGATTTCTCATCTTCAAAGTTTTCCGGTTCCGGAGTGGCTCGCAATCTGTCTTCGATGATGACTTCTTGTAAAACGGCGGGAGGCGGTGGAGGTGGAGGGATAGGTAAGAAAGCGGTGCTTTGGCTGAGGTCCAGGATAGCGTGCGCAGCGTGCAAGTCTTCTTCCGCCGGGACTCTGAATTCCAGCGGCCTGACGGGTCTATCGTCCAGCGAGTAGGGGCGGTAAATGTCTTTTTTCTTGGGCGGCAAGGATAGGGCGGCACCCGTGCTGGTGAAGCACATGGCGAGAGATTTTCTCGTGGGCGGCGGTGGAGGGGGAAGGTTAAATGTTCTTACTTCGCCCGCGTCGGCCGGCGGCTGCAGGGTGGCGTAGGACGGCTGGCTGGCCGCCGGCGTCGCGGCGGAGCCCTCTTCGCTCTCTCCGCGCGGCAGGTAGGCCGTGAAGTGCATCGATGAAATTTCACCTCCGTAACCTGAAAATAAAACATCATTTAATAGGGTGCTACGACGGAATTCTTATTCTAAAACTAACGCTGTACTGGTTAACTAAATAAAATAGTTAAATATTTTTACACATCGACGAAAACGAAAAGGGAAAATAAAGGAAAACACGATGGAATAAAGAAAAAATAAGTTGAAACGACATGAGGGGAAACTCGGGCTCGACACAATCTGCAGCGTCAGAGCTGGAGCGGAGGGAGTCCCCCGCAGACTACTTGAAGAGAGTTGGGTGGAATGAGAAACTAGGGAATTATTTTCTTACTGCTGTGACCTTCTTTTTTTCGCAATCTTTTTGTACGTTTTCGTAAACAAGTTAAGCGTGTAAAATTATTCTAGCTATACATTTAACAATATGTATACTGCCAGTAATATTTTAGAAAATGTATCTTAATAAAGCTATATAATTTCTAGTGGTTATGATACTCGCTTAATGATCTAGTTGTCGGAAGTTTGAGCCTTGTTCCAGGAGACCACCAAATTAATCCTATTTTCATATCATAAGCATTTTCATATCTTAATTTTAATATATTTAAAATATCTACGTGACATGTAATCCGTGTACGAATCTATATTTTTATATTTAAAAAAGTTAAAAGAGTAATGATCCTAATAAACTGTTTCGAACTTATGCATTCCTATATGTATGTATGTATGTAATATCATATACCTACATTTGATTTTAATGCTGAAAAATATAAACTATGTTATTGTATATTATTATATATAAAATAAACTTTAATAAAAAAAAAAAATTTCACTTGCATTAGTAATAAAATAAATATATTAAACGTTATATATACTTCTGAGAAATGGATTTACAAATCAGGGGTCGAACAAAGCCCTCCAAGGAATACCGACTAGACAGCCGTGATATCTATTATCCACACAGCACCAGGATGCCGTAATGCAGGTATCTGCAACTATTTAATGCATATAATAATGATAAAATATAATTATTATATATAAAATAAAAATAATAATGATAAAAGCTAAAATTGATACTTTTTAATCCTTGTATTTTTCGCTTTAATATATAAAACATACAAAGAAAAATAATCTGCTTATTATTCTTTTTTTTTTATCATTTACACTTCACTATTACAAAGAGAGAGAGAAAAATGCTACAGCATTTTTTAAGAAACCTGGTATCATATTTACAATGCTTGCCAACGAGTTAACTTTTTTTTTTAATTAGCGTAATGTTTTGCATTTCTAAATAATATTCGATTTATTTTTTCAGTTTAAAATTTGAGAAATTATACACGACTTAGATATGCTTTCAAGACAAAGTTAATAGTTTAGTTCGTATAAGTATCAGATAAATAATTAATTAAGTTATTTGTTACGTAAATCATGTGTAGATAGATAGAGACGACAATAAAATTGTTGATTTTCTCGAATTCGATAGTATCAGTTCGAATGTCAAATTTAACTCGTGTCTAGAGGCTAATCCATGACCTACCCAAGTTATTCATATTAATATTATGGAATGAGTGTTATTATTTGAATTAATCTATCGAAAATAAAACAATTTTTCGAAGTACCTAATTCATATATATGAATATGGTTTGAAGTTAGATAAAGTACCTACATATATTTAAATGATCGCTTAAATCAATGTTCTAAATTTAAAATTATTCTGACAGCTTCAATTTATTATTTTGTTTAATATTATCGATTATAACGCGATGTTGGCGTTTTGGTGATACGCTTGTTTTATAATTACATATTATTTGTGAAACAGAAAGCTTGTATGTAAATGCAATAGTGTTATATATAAACAAGATATTTAATTGCGACATACATAAAAATAACGTGCATAAAATATTTACTGTGTTCAAGAAAACTTTGTATTCCCTTAAATTCAGTAAAAAATATCTAATTTATGAAATTTATTATTAATGTGAATAATTTCAATATTAATTCATACCGTGGGTGAAGTATGCGTGAAAACATATATTTTTGTCATTTTTAAACGAAAATAATGCCGGCGTGGATTCTACGACCGTCATGGCCGGATCGAGCGGTGTACTGAAGTTCGATGGACAAATAAAATTATCGTATTTTATAAGACTGAAAAAATATTATTTTAAAACTGATTGTGTTTTTGATATAAACCTAATATAGTTTATAATTATAGCTGAAGCCTCAAGGCATGTAAATAAATATATTATTATAAAACGTATGTTTTCAACTAAAACAAAGTATTTTAAAAACATAGAAAATTGGTAATATCTCCTGCGAATTGAATAGTTTATTTATTTTTAACATTTTGTTAATTTGTCTCCGTATTCTCGGTTTCAAGATTATAAAAAAATGTATTTCGTTTATACTATAATTTACCAAAATTAAGATAATTTTGTAGCACGCGAAAAATGCATTTAATGGTCGCGATCTTTCTCGTAATGTTTGTATTGCATAATTATGGCAAACAACGATCAGCTTTAAATGAATATAAAGGTCCTATCTAAGTAATAGTTTTAAAAAAGTCAAATCTAGTGTATAACTTCTTTTATAAATGAAAAAACGCGAAATTTTGAATTATTATTGAAAACCTTAAATAATAATAAGACATTTGTAAATCTTTACGAAGGTTCGTTTTAACGAATCTTATGCTTACAACAAAATTAATAATTTACGATCCTTAGATATAAAATGCTTTTTCAATTTTCAGACGCATTTTTAGCCAGTAATTAAAGCTAAAACTCGATATATCACAAATCTACAATAATCCTTTTTTTTTAATAATAATTTGAGTAATGTAATTTATTAATTTCTTAGACAAATATATTGGCTCTAAAGATGAAAGATTAAAATTAAATCTTTTAAAATCCCGCTGTTTTTGAAAATAAATTTAGAGTTTATCGATGGCTCAACATCCATGTGTTGCTTGGACCATCCCAAGTCTACCACTGGAGGAAACACCCTACAGTACGGCGCGTCGTACATCACTTCCGGAGCACGGGGCGCCTCGACGCTTACTTGGACGACGTCGCTAGTCCTTAACACGCTGTTCACCAGAAATTATTCGATAACCAAATGAAATTTATATTTCACAGTTTAATTATTTTACTATTGACTTTGACAGATTGGCTTTATATATCAACATTCAGCGAACCGAATAATTTGATTTTGCCAGAACGAGGTATTGTGATTTTACATAATGAAAATGTGTATTATATTATTTATTTATGGTACAATGACCTTTCATATATAACATCTTATTATATACTATAATAAGATGAAATAAACAAAAATGAGAATGACATTGAAAAAACAAACAAGATATAAAAAATAATAATATATACGAGTATAACGTAATTAACAATCTTGTTTTCAATTTATATTTGACACATACCAATGTATATCAACCACGTATACTTTTTAAAATAATTTTTTTTTGTACTATTAGGTAGCAGGTTTGATTACTATGCTACATATTTTGAAACTTTAATATCCGTGTACCGTTAACAACAATGTATAAAAATAATAAAAGCCTAACTTAAAAATAATAACAAAGAAAATAAAGAAGAATGAGATATTCTTTAAAATGTGTTTAGATATTTATTTATATATAATTATTATATAACAATACCATGATTAATGATGATATTTTTGATTGTACATATCTTGTAACAAGTTATTTGTTTTATAATTTAATAAGCGTAATTTGAATATGTGAAAACCTCTCTAAAAAAAGTATTGCTTAAGTCATTCGTACAACACCGTATCAAATATACTAGACGATAAAGAGGTGTTAGATTTAAAAAAAATAATTTTAGAATTTGTCTAAAATAAAGATGAAAAAAAAATAATTTCTCTCGACAAGAGTTCAACGTGTTGACTGATGACATTAGAGTGCGCCACGAGCTAGATAACTTTGCTGTATGAACTGCAATAGTCTGACGGTCGATGTGTATTTTCTTTCTTGTAAACATATATATTTGCAAGTGCTTCTTCGACAATTTTTCAATGAATGAGGAAACCATTTATTTAGGTTTTTACTCGCAGAATATGAAGAGATCGATACGAGACACACTGTAGCAACAGCGGGCTGGTTGAAACACTCTACCTAGATTGAGCTTTCCTTAACAAAACTTATTATATATTCTTTTGAAGCCTTTCCTTCTAACCTTATAATAAAATTCTAATTGTGTTATCCATCATATTTTTTCACATCCAAGAAACTTTCACATGAATGCAAGGTGCCGCAACGTTAATCTTGAAAAGTTATACTGAAGAGGTAATTTTTTAGAAAAATTACTGGATGAATAATGGTTATTCAGTGGCTTATTGATAATGTTGCAACACAGTTTTAAACTCAAGTAACAGAAAAAATAATTATATAGAATACTACACTACACTTAATATTTTTTGTGGACAAAACAGCGAGAAATTTATATAGTATTGTACTGCACTGTAATGAATGATCTACAAATTACGCTATACAATGTAGGAAATGAAACAATTTTGTAATGATTAAATTCTTACCAAAAATTTTTCGAACATTACAATACAAACCTAATTTATAGGTAACTATGTGTTAGAGAGTTAAAGTGATACATAATCGTATACATTAATATGATTACTGTTAAAAATGTTATGATTTAATAAAAGAAACAGAAATAAATATTTATTCCAAGATATTTTTATAAAAATAAAAAGTCATTAATATCTTTCTCAAAATGTACTGGAATATTAAAAGAATTTGAAGCTGGGACAGTTTTACTGATACGATTTTAGATCATTGCATTGTCATTTTAATGTTCACGTGTGATGTAGGTGCTTTAATCTATTGCTTTAATATATATTTAAAAAATAAAGAATTTTATTGATCAAAGGCAGTCATATATTTTCCAATGCTTGATCTCAAATTTCATTTATGAAATGCTTTCTAAAGCAAGATACTATATCATCTTCAATGGTTCGATAATTTACACATTATTATTTAATCGAAATAAGATAATCAAAGAGGTATAACAGTACTGCGAAGTATTGATTACTGCATTATTCAAAATTATTGGAAAATTCATTGATTTTACTAGTTTCTCTCGCTATATTCTGTTGAATTTCATTGTGAAAACTTATACTGCAATGGTTTAATAATAAACATATTAATAATACTTTATATAGGTATGTATAAATATAAAATTGAGCATTGAAAAGTTGAAAAATTGCTGAAAATCAGTGTTATGTATAAAAATGAACAAATGAAACTGGGTTTAATATTAAATTTAATATTTTCATCCTTTAAGTGCCCTTCAAATTAAATTTGTACAGAAAAATTAGAATGTTTCCGTTCCAAACGGGCCGTTTGATAATTCAATCTAGAATTAAAATCGGTCATGGAAATTAAGGTGCTTTTATAAAAACAGCATTAGTCCAAAAATGGAGTAAATAATTTTTTAAACTGTTATAAAACACGAATGACAAGAATTCACAATTTTCATGGAGCGCTTGTAGTTAATAAAGTTAAAAATGTTTCGAGTTTTATAATGGTCTATTTACGTCTTGAGATTTTTAGGTAAAAATTTTCGTATATTATTGATGAGAGAAGAATAGTTATAAATATTACACATTCCAAAAATTTCGGTCGGCAATTTTTTTTCATAATAACTTAACATAAACTAATATAACTACCTGATCATACCTCACGTTTTATAACATAGATAATAAAGTAATACATACTTTATTTACTTATATAAATAAATTATCTACGAAATTTAAAAATACAAAGACCATGTGAATATTTATTATAATAACGCCACTACTTTTTAGAAAAGAACATTACATTGTGTTGTCATATGTGTTTTACCATATTTTAATAAACAACATGAAACGGACCTTAGATTAGATCATTATTTATGATCTTATGAAAATATTTCGTAGGTGTGACACCACATGACTCTTTCCAAAAAAATCTCCATGAAAAGTACAAATTATAGTGTCAGGAGCATTTAAGATAATTCGTGAATATAAATATGCAATACTAAATTAATGTATTAATTATAAATATATACATATAAAATCAATTTTGTCGAAAAATATTGTTTTAGCGTCACCGGGATTCGAACCTGGATCTTCATTTCCAATCCGGGGAAGTAAAATAAATATAAATATAAATATTAATAAATATGCAATATCTGATATAGATAATGGTTTTAATTTTAAATGTCTACGTCTACATAGATTTTTTTTCAATGGATATATAAACACCGAATACATATTACATAAATCTTAAAACTCAATTGTGGTTAATAAAACTAAGATAATAAATAAAAAATATAATACAAATATATTAAATCTGCAAATGATATTATTAGCTTTAGTTTTATTTTTTTGACTAATGTTGTTTTTCTAAAAAGCTCTTCAATTGGTATCGTAATAAGAAGGGGTAGAATTTGGGTTGGGCAATGTTGTTTTTGTTTCGTATTTGTCGACCCAACTCCAGAATTCAATTAAACAATACAAGCGACATTGTGTATGGTATTCTAAAACTGTACTAAAACTCTTGTGTTCGGCAAATTCCGGGAGTGTAATATCTCACAAATGGTTATATTTTCATTGGTACCACATTTAATTAACAATATATCAGACGCTCAATAATTATTTTGACATGTAATTCTCTCCTATCCCCATTAATTGGGAAACGTTATTTTTAAATGATAATAATTGTTTTAAAGGAGAACGCTTTATTATTGTGAAGTTGCAGTTTTTTCAGAACATAATTCTGTGGTATTCTGTCTTTCATATTGATACATTTAATTTGTATTAGATAATGATTTAATCATATACTATATTTTCGATCTATTGAGTTATTTTGTTGTTTTTTATTTAAAATTTATATGTATTTTAATATCTGCCTCGTTAGGCAATTATTCAATTATTTTCTGATATCTTTCATATTTCATAATGTAATGGCCCGTATCCACGTAATAAATTTTTATGAGATTTTCGACTCGAGTCAATATCTGAGATACGGATTTTGCTTCCTCGGCTTTGGTATTCATCATGTTCACACCATGAATCAGACTTCACGCACGCATGTTAAACGTCAAATGTCATCGTCGTGATGTTAATCGTTCGATTGATTTTGAGTCTCTCCAGTAGCAGTTAAAACGCAATATGCAACGCAAATATTTGTAATTTAACACCTTATTTTAATGACTTATATCTAACATTCAGAATAGTTCGCTGTAGGGATCTATGATGGTTTTAGGTGAAGTTTCTGTGCTCGTATCATACCGAAATTATGCTGTGCATAATTTATTTATTTAGATTTTATTGACCTACAAATTTTTTTGTACCAGAGGTGAATATATTATAATATAACATGGTAAATATATATACTCGTCGGTTATTGTGTGAGATGGAGTAAATATATACAGCGTTGTCCTGGCTACTTTGCTAGACTGAAGTCTGTGTTAAAGTAGCCAGTTTTTTTCGTTCTGTTTTGCTGTTATTTAAAATAAAGATTCGACAGAAATAAAAACAGAAATAAAAAAACTAAATTTTTAAATAAAAATGTAGTGGAAGTGTTGTAGAACTAGTAAAATATTAGTGTAGGCACTGTGTAATGATTATGTTAGAATGTTGGATAGCCATGCTTCTGATTGCTCTCTAACCGATTGATTTTAGTTTTTGTCTCTTTCTAACAATCTCAGAACAATACATGGTATTGAGATGTATCTCAACTAAATATCTGAGATTATCTCATTGTTTCTCATTCCGTGGATACGGACTTAATAGTAGCCAACATCTCTACAGAGTGGTAAAAAACTTTGGGCCCTTAAAAACTATTTTACGAATAATAATATTAAAAATATTTCTATGATGTAAATTTGTAATTAATTAATAAATGACTTTTAGGCAACTTTTAGCATTTAAGGTGTTGATTTACAGAAGCTGGACGGATAGAGGCACGAATGAATCGTTTGGATGAATAAAGAAAAATAAGTATTTAAAATAATAAAAATCCGACTTCAATATCTCGGACATATGATGAGATATCCGGAGAAGTACGAGATCTTGCACCTCATAACGCAGGGAAAGATTGCTGGAAGTCAGCGTCCTGGAAGAAGGAGAAAATCATAGATGAGGAACCTAAGGTAATCGTTTGGCCAATCTATTATAGAGTTTTTCCGGACCGTAGTAAATAAGGTGATGATAGTTAACATGATAGACAGTGTCCGATGAACTGATAGGGCACAACAAGAAGACGAAATTGTATGAAATTTAAATAATTAAATAAATAGGTGGTTACAATAATTTACGAAATACATATTAAGGAAGAATTCTAGGTCTTAATTTCTTCTATGATACTGACATAGCGAAGTAATCGATGTGTTGTATGCAGATAGTGGAAAGCAATAACAAGTAGTTTTTAAAATTATTTGCTTGTGTGTTCGCTATAAAGATCCGTTTAAAAATTCACGATCCATCTAGATTGACAACAGAAATATTATATATAGTTTTAGAAAAACATATGAGATTATCGCCTATTGTCAACTCATAATATAAATATATTTAGATTACTAAATAATTCTGGAAATTATTTGTCTATAATTATGCAAGTACAACGTAAACAAAAATATTCTAGCTGGTAGAAATTCGTATCTAGATATCTTCCACTTGACGTCCTTAATCTGATAGGTGCGGTTTATCAACAGGTAATGTGTGCTCCCAAGACTCCACAAGGCACTCAGGCGAATATTGCACTATATATCTGTGTATACGACACCTATTTGGTCTATGGCGTATACCATAAACGAGACGGTGTGTAGGAACTACTTACGTGCGCACTGCTATTGGGTGATTCAAAATAAATTGAAACACAATATTTTAATTAACGATGTTGAAAAAATTGTTAGATAAATTTTTTACATGTCAATACAACTGTTGAATTAATACGTTTTTAATTATTCAATGTTTTACTACAATAAACTAATAAAAAATACATTCTCCTGCATTGTTTATGACTGATTCCCGACGTACTATCAGTTTTTAGATTTCACGTCTGAAGTATTCCGGTGATTTGAAGATGAAGTGGTCAAGCCAATTTTGAAGTGTCGCGTCGTTATTCACTGATATTTTTCGGACTTTTTTTGAAAAGATGAGAAAAGTTGAAAAATTAATGGAATTAGGAGAATGTGACGGCAACTGAAGTTCTTGAATAAGCGCTTTTGTAATTTTAGCAGCACCTATATGAAAGGGCATTATCATGCTGAAAAATCACTAAATACCAACTTGTAGATCGTTTTTCTTGAATTACGGCATCCAGGCGATGGGGTTGTTGGCAACAAACCTAATAATTTGTGGTTATATTCCTCGAAAGAAACTCATAGCAAAGGTCGCCTTTTTGTAATTTTATTAAAAGGGCCCTCCACCCTTTCTAGCAGTAAAAATAACTAGCTTGTCGGTTTCACTCAACAATGCTAATGTAAATTATGACTTAATTTATCAAAAATAAAGTAATTAATGGAATATCTTATTATTTAAAATGCAAGTATTAGCAAAATTCGAAAAGAAGAAGAAATTCTAAACTTTCCAGCATCCCTTAAGTGCTTTCTTTAATAAACAGTTACACAGTAGAAAGTATATACAAATAAAAAACCGGATACGAATGTAATAGAAGAGGTATATAGCACAATTATGAAAGCGGTAGAAAAGTATATGCAACATAGGTAAAGTATAAAGCATATACATATAGTAAACAGTGATTCTAAGAAAAAAATTAAATAAAACAATAAGATAAAATTATAAACATAGTTCAAAGTACACAGATAAGATCAGAAAATAAACAGTAGGTTTGTGAAAACAGTAGGATAATATAGACAATTTAGAGTGAAAGGAGTGTAGATATAAGAGAGAAGGACATACGTTTTTATCCTTCTTTCTCAAGGATAGAATTAATAACATAAAATTCAATATTACACAGAGTACAAGGTATTCATTAAGGGACAGAGCCATTAAGAACACTCTTGAAGTGGGAAAAAAAGACGAAATACGACGATGCTTCGAGTCACACAGTACACGGTATAGACTAATAGTTACTTAAACGCTAAAATGTAGAAGATCGAGACAACAGCACGTGCGGAGGAGGCAGACCAACAACACCAACAATTATTTATTATTAAAATAAACATACGATTTCACTTGTGATCATATTTCAATAATACACCCTATGCAAGATAAATTAAAATAAAACTATCCATCCTCATCTACCTAGGATACATCAACGCGATACCCACGATCTGACTTATCTGAATTCCCTGTAAATCCCGAGGTTCTAACCATTCCTAATCAAATCAGTATTCCTAGGCGGACGATGAATCAATCCAGTCAGACAACTCATCAGACGTTCACGCGCTTTTCTCATTAACACACAACTCTACAATATATATATGTTCTACTTCTTTATATGTACTACCAAATGCACAGCTATTTTGTTTTTTATACTTGACACTCCATTTTCTTTAGCCAACAAATAACACAAACTTCCTAAAAGTTGAAGCAATAAACAATAAAGCACTCGTACAAATATACATATACATTTTTATATAATTTTAAATGGAAAACCACGTAATTTAAAAAAAGTTGTGATTCTACATGTAAAGGTGTTTTATTAGGTTTGTTTTTCGAATTGGCAACAATTTTTCCCGAGACAGCTAATTTGACAGATGAAAGGTAATTTGTACTTAGTTTGATTTGCCATTTCACCATGAATAGACTTACGCCAGAACAATGCTTGCAAATTTATTTCTAAAATCGTGGTTCAGTTCGCGAAACTTACCGTGCGCTACGTCCACTTTACAGTCAACATAATCGTCCATCCGATCAAGTAATACGAATAACCATGGATCGTCTTTGCACCACGAATACTCTAATTATAATACGCATACGCAGAATAGATCCATGACTTTTACTGGCTTTTTCGTTTTCCACTTGAATGGTATTAATGTGGAAGAGCTATGGTTTTAACAAGATGGCGCAACATGCCACATAGCGTGTGCCATAATCAATTTATTAAAGGAAACATTCGATGACCTGTGAATTGACCTCCAAGATCGTGTGATTCAACATCTTTGGATTATTTTCTGTGGGGATATGTGAAGTTGCTAGTCTACGCCAATAAACCAGATACGATAGACGACTTGGAAGCCAACACTCGTCGCGTCATTGCCGATATACGTCCCCCGCTGCTACAAAAAATGGTTGAATATTGAAATTGATTGCGCCCATATGCGCGAAATCATATTTAAACACTAATACCATAAAATTATAATTCCAATAAAGCCATGGGCATTACCATGTGCATTTTTATGTGTTTTTTTAATTTCGCCAAATATTCGCCAATAAATCTTCAAAAATAAATATTGTATCGCTTAATTAGACCTATATAATTAATAATAACATAAAGCAGTGTATCTTAAAATGATATTTAAATATAAAAGCGTGGAAATGTTGAATAATAATATCTAAATCATAAAATACAAATTACTGTTATTTTTGTTATAACATTTTCCAGAGAGAATTTAATATATTTTAGTTTGCGCGAATTACAATCACCCGTTATGAATATATGTATTCATTATATTCGCTTTTATTGTGAATATCATATGTGAGTGACGGGTGTTTATCACTAGAGTTTAATCCAATGGAATAATCTTGATATTTGGTAGAACATCTAACGCTTTGTTTGATTTAGAAATTGCTTTACACCTTTTTGCAATATTCCAACAATAAGATTCACTAGACTATATAATTCAAATGTAAATAAAATTATGTTGCTCAGAGTGACACGCGCAATATTAATTTTATACCGAAAACATTTGGATTAGACTCGAATATAAGAACACTGATAAGAACCGAATTACGTTGAACGAATTTAATTAATTCATTAACTAATCTAACTGTGGTGTTATGTACATGTACGTATAATTTATTTAAAAAAATAAAATTCATTCACTAATAACAGCACAATATGCAAGCAGGAAAAATAATGAAATAAATGTTACAACATACACTTTATTCTATAATGTGCTAGGTTGGTCCTCGCACTGTATAGAATCCAGATGTGATGTGTGACTGTTGGTGCTGTGATTAAGTACTGTCGACACATCTCGCTTTCGATACGGTACTGCAAGCCAATGCTTAATCACAACACCAACAGTCACATATTACATCAGCCGTGATGATGGATTCTGCAATGGGATCCGAAAAGTTGGCCAGAAAGATCAGGTATACACGTCAGATTAGCCCAGAAAACTGTACACATAATCGAGATCGAGAATTTTTTTCGGATAATTTAACAACAAAATATTTGTATCTTATTATGTATCGATTAAGGTTATTGTGTTTTATAAAAATTATATTTAAATGTTGACAATTGTACTTTCTATTTTAATATTTTTTATTTTTATTTATTTATTTGTAGCATAAATAGTACATATAAAAAAATAAAGGTAATTGTTTTACTATACGTAGTCTGTGCTAAAGCAATTACCTGAACAGTTTTAAAAAGTTGTAAATATTAAGAGGTGAGTAAGTATAATGTTAAGCACGTTATGAAAAGTTATGTGAAAAAAGTATAATCAGAAGTAATAAAAAGATATTGAAAAAAAAAGTTATAAAAATAATATTGTGACAAAAATGTGTGTAGCACAAATGACAAATTAGTTTCATTTTGCTTCCTACCCACATCAAGTAACCGCTTTTTTATTTTTGGTTTGAAGTCGTTAATCACTTTAAACCCTTTAAGGTCTAATGGCAATTTGTTAAATGTTATCGGAGCGCAAAATATAAAAGTTTGTTGAGCGAATTTGGTATTAAATTTTGGCACTGAATAGTATCCTAAGGCTTTGCTCCTGGTTTCCTTTGGATCGGATCGTGGAAGTATATTTTTAAAATAGTTTTAAGATTGCTCTGGTAAACAGTTGTCTTATTTTTTATTTATTTGACATTTTTACAATTTTTTTATAACATGAATTAAGTATTTTACATTATTAAAATTACACAGCTTATATCCAAAAATTGAAAGAATTTAAAGAGTTATTCAGAGTAATGTCTAAATGGCCTCTTGTTTATTACTCTGATGACCAATTTTTGAAGCTTAATTAGAAATCTATTGAAGTAAAAGCTGCACCACCCCATGCACTTATTGTGTAACTGATGAGACTCTGACAAAGTGAATAGTATACCTATAGTTAGATCAATAGTTAAAACTAAATGTTATAACTGTAGTTAGATCAACCGTTAAATATTCTCAAAAATGCTCTTCTTTTAAAACGTTTACCCCAGGTATTTCTAGAAATATGGTAAGTAAATAATATCACAATGTTTGAAAGTAACTAAATCAATAAGCTCAGAATAGTAGTTGAGAAAAGATGCCGAGTATACAATAGCCTATTGTGTTATCTCTGTGCTCTCTTTTTAGGGATTCTTTATAGGTACATACCGTAGGTAGCCTACGTACGAGTGTATATCTGCTGTATAAAATGAGATATGGGCTTTATAACGTTATCTAGCTGCCTGCGAGTTTTCACGGAGATAAATGTGCGCTGTCTACATTGAGACGAGCCTGAAGTATTTTTTTATTGGCTTTCCAAATATTTTCTTGCGAGAATGGTCGTTAGCGCCATGTGGGATGTATGATATCTGATGAGCCATTTAATCTTTACATTTTGAAGACTTCTGCACAAAAAAAAACATAAAGTATATGCGAGCCTTGGATAATATTATTTGTTTTAGGTCCAAGTTAAAAATTGTTTAATTCTAAAAACGATTGCAACATTGTATATACTGATTATCCCAGAAACAGTAGTCACTAATCGTTAATCACAAACAAATGCCGTTAAATATGATTATCAGAAATTCAACGGAATGTAACTTATTCGAACATTTATGATTTTCAGCAAAAAAGTTAAGATAACTTTTTTTTTCATTATCCGTAAACAAAAATCTAATTTATGTGATAGCTACATTACATAGCGTATATGTATGTGAATATTTATGGAACAACGCTCATTTTTGTAAAGACAGGTTGTAAATTTATCGAAAATCACAAAAGTTTGAATAACTTCTAAATAGTTCAATAACGGATAACCCTATTTAATACCCAACGGGTTGCTAGTGATGTTCCCTAACCTTAGTCTATTGTCTCTTGGACACCCTGTATAATACATACTTTGTTGAATGTTGTTTCACTTTATTTCGCAAAACGTGCCAACTGGGCTAGAAATCCAATGCTGAAATTTGCTATCGTATAATTAATTCAATTTAATTTAATAATAATACAAAGATAGGGATGCCTGCGGTTATAGAAGTGAAAATATTAATTTTTGGCACAACCTTAAGTAATAAAAAGGCGAAATGATAAATGTGTACATTAAAAAAATCAACAGTTGGAAAAGTATCGTCGATAAAACGTTATTCTGGCCAACTGCCAGGGATGAATTTTAATAAAAATTAGGTTAGATTGTATTAGAAACATAGTTTAATTTTTTAATTTAAAACTAATTTTATTTATATGATATGTTAATACTTTATGTTAACGACTTTCATCACCAGCCATGGCACAGTAGTTAATGCATCTGATTCAAATACAGTCGGGTAGTAGTCCTGTGTTTTTACAATGCAAAGTTTGTACCTCCGATTTTATGTGGGTATTTCACATAATTTGCGATGCTAGAAATAATTTAGCCGACATTGGTGTTGGACCTACTAAAAACACTCTCTGAATATTAACGGCGG
Source organism: Eubasilissa regina (assembly GCA_022840565.1). Classification (NCBI taxonomy): domain Eukaryota; kingdom Metazoa; phylum Arthropoda; class Insecta; order Trichoptera; family Phryganeidae; genus Eubasilissa; species Eubasilissa regina. The sequence continues at coordinate 20,840,416 of JAINEB010000033.1, forward strand.
CGCCTGAGATCCAAATCGCCTTTCATCGGCGATAGAATTGTCGAAGACCGATCAGCTGGAAAAGCACGGAGAACAGTATCAGCAAGAGAGTGCATCCAGGAGATACAGAGTAGATCAGAGTGCACCCATTAGATATTTTGCTACGTACCAGTAACGATGATGTATATCTTATATATTTAGCAAAGACACAAAACGTTTTTTTTTTTTTTCAATATACGCCAAGTGCTGTCGATAAATGCCTGGGGGCGAGATTACTCAACAAAGGTACATAACAATATTATTTAAAAACATGATTCTGTAATAATACAATTGTTCGTATAAAATGTAAATGAACATGGTCAAAATTTAATAATATGCATAATTATTATTAAGATATTTCATGACTTTTAAAAATTGTACTTCCTAATTTTGTCTCAGCTATGCTTGTTCTTTATTTGAATCAGTATTTCGTGTACTCTAATACGTCTTAAGAGGCGTTTCCATGAAGTCTGTGAAAATCCAGTGTTAATATGTAAATTGAATTTAAAAATTTATTAAATATAAAAAAATTAATTCAGTTCAAAATTTTACTGAAAAGGGATTGCAGGAAATAAAAACTTCCGTCTGCGGAAAACATCGCTAACTATGGAATGCGAACAAGCTCTCTGCCTATGAAACTGTATTTATGTCATTGCTGAAAATAGAAAACTTTATGAAAATATATGTCAACTGGAAAATCAGCTTTTTGTAATGGTTGATAAATACACAATGTCATCATTGATTTGAAAAAAAAGGATTTAAAAAAATCTAAAGCTTATTTCTTTATTCCTAATCATTTCGCTGCGTTCTTGCGGAAGTAGGTAGAGAGGATAGAAGGCCACACTTTTTTGTCTTGGTGTAACACTTTTACATCGTTCACTTTTTCACTTTTATACATCTTGGCAACATTGAGGCTTCTAACAGGGCCTTCCAGTTCTGTAATATCTGCTCTGATCAAGCCAAGTCTTTTGCGGATGTGCTCTTTTTCTGTTGTCCTCAACACTCGCCTCATACATTTTGTTTGTCATACTTTCATAATTCAATTAGTTCATTATTCACTCAAATTTAAGTATATTTTTAACACATATTTCACACGCTGTTGAACTAAAACACTTTCATAGAATTCAGTATATTTTCGTTCTTCGTTTGCTACTAAACTTTATTTCTTACTATTATGAAATGGGGGAAATTCGTTTAAAATTTACCGATTTTCTAGTTGTATAAGCTATGTATACTGAATAGAGTTATGATTAATTCTTCAATTTATCAGTATGCATTAGCAAAAACAACATGGTCTTCCTGCCTCGACCGCCCCGATAAAACGAAACAGCACAATTAAACGTGGTCGCATTTAATTCGAATAAATGTTAAAGCGGAACGCTTCCCGTAAATTCTACGTTGTTTCTCGTTTTCTGGATGGTGCAAAGAAAAGGCAACTTTTATTCCGTGCGGAAAATCTGTTACTCCGGACTCTGCTATCTGACTCTGGCTGTCCTTTTCTATCTGGCACTGTGCCGCTGCAGCGCGAGGGGCTGAGAGGGAACGGGAACCCGACAAGGTAGAGCGAGATATAATCAGTATTGTTGTTTATTTTGCTCGCTGCTAATTAAACGGCGGGGGATTTTCATTATAAGCCGCACGTCTCGGGGAGCCTCCTCAGGTGCGCCCTGCGGGGTGCGGTTTACGGTGCGTTTCACGGGATCTTCTTTAATTGTCGAGTGCTGTTTATCTGCGCTCGGGCGAGATCCGGGTTATATCCAAACTACTTCACTCCCTCTCTCTCTCTAATTACGATTAGATTCGGACTAGAAAAACGAGCTGCTTTCAGATATTACGTAATGCGAACAAAAACAGCGCTTTATCCGCGTCCTAGTCAGGGAAACAGTATAACTATTGTATTGTAGTATAAATCAACTTTCATTATGAGTTTAGTATAGTTAACCTCCGGCCGGGGGTACGGAGAAGGCAGTTTGCACAGGCTGTTAAGTTAATCGCCACTCCGAGTGCAGACAAAAGCGGTGCTGGAAAATTTACAACTTCAGGCACATTAAAGCTCACTTTCTCGCCTCCATCCTGTATAAAATACAAAGGAAGACAGAATATATCCTAAATGTGTGCCTCAAGCGGTATTAGGGTTCGGGTGATTTGGGTAATTCTTTACTGAGGCGTGGTGTAAATCCCCAGATTGGATCGGAACGTGTGAATTATGGGTCGGTGGTAAGTGGTCGGGCAGCGCAAAACTACCCTTAGCACCGACGGGAACTGGAAACAATGTATTCAAACGGCTTTCACGACTCCGGAAGTGATAGACATTGAAGGCGTCGATCGAGGAATCCGGTTGTTACTTTTCTCTCCATCATAAGTCATCGATTCGTTTATACTGAAGTCCTTTCCATCAAAAAATAACTTTCATTTCCTATTGGAAGGGAAAAACGAATAAATAATTGCTCGGACATTATTGGAGTTCGAAACGAATTTTGTTTGATCCCAGATTCACTTTGTTACTCTTCATATTTACCGCCCTGTCCGCGGTGGCTATTTTCTATCGATTCCCAGTCCAGCTTTGTTGGTGGCAAATTGCCGCTAACATGTTTCAATCAGGCCAAAATTTGTCTACCAGCCTGGTGGGCGGATCGGCCTAATGAACCGGCAGTGCATCAAGCCGGCAGTGTATCGCTGCAGTCGGCTGCCAGCCTTTATACACACATACACTACTGACACTTTTATGTCTGGCTCGGCTTATGCACACGGAAGATATTATTATTGTTGGGGAAATATCCGATCAGCGAGAGGCGGAGGATTTTGTTAAATTCTGTCGCTAATTATAAGATATTAATAATTTATTTTAACATCATTTAATGAAAATGTCTTGGTTTTAATGTTTTCATGATCAAAACATATCCTAAACCTAGAAAAAGGGATACTGCGTATTAAATTTTATAATGATTTATAAGCTACCAAACATAAATAATAGTTCGTCAGTATAAAAATTCGACGTGCTTGTTGGTATACAGGTAAAATGTGTTGATTTATTTAGGTTTATCATACTATATGTGATGAAAATAATGGATGTAAAAAAATATGTGTGTATTATTCAATGATGATATGAAAGCCCTGGCTATAATGGCAGGGAAATGTTGGATACGAAAAGCTCAGCCTAATTTTTACCAACAGTTATTCAGTATAATGAATGTAAGAAATTAAATAATCAAAATAAAATACTTTCAAAAATACAAGGCTGGGCAATTTCTAAAAATCTTATTTCTAATTTTAAATAAAAGTTCTTAAAGTTGATATTTCAAAATTAATCGTAAATTTTCGTACTTTCAATACTTCTACAATAATTTTATCCTGAATTTCGTCTAAACTCAATGAAACTTCTAACAATAAAACTTTATTGATTATGCCTTTTCTATAAAAAAAAAATTTTAAGTGACTACAACCCTCAAATTATCAAAAAAACTTCACTTGATGCTTGCTTGATTGATTCCAAATATCTATTCATTTTTTAATGTAAAGAAATACAAGCGCACTGCTTTGCAATTTCTTTAATTTTTATCAGTCAATAAGTAATATTCGTCAACACGTGGCTTTACAAGGAATTGACCCCGATATATTTTGGATCAAATACAGTCATATCACAAAGTATGGTCATAGAATCAATACAAATTAAATATATAATTAGAAAGATGTACGGGTAAGTTCAATTAATCGAAAAAATATTTTTGTTGCTACCGGGATTCAAACCTGGATCCATTCCTATCCGAGAAAATGTGTTAACTTTTCAAATTATTAAATAAAGTGAATTATGTTCTTAGAATATTTAAAACAATGGTCGCGAGTTACGGATTGATTCGAAACAGGCCGTGCAGTGTGGAAGGTTTGGACATCTCTTTTTTTTGAGTTTACACAACTATAGTGTATCATGCAGACTATCTTCCAGTCGTAACTGTTGCTGGCTCCCAGGCAAGATGGTGTCACTTCCGTAGTAGAGCGGGCTAATACTCGTAGAATAGGTCGACCGCGAAGGGGCGTTCGATACAATGCGTTTAAATACTTTTGGCGCCTTTAATATCGGTGGCGACTTATTTTATTATCACATGTCTGCGTCCAAATTCCTACCTTTACCCATCTTACTATTTGACCTCAATGTGAATTGGAACCTGGCTCAGCTATTGAGGCGTCATTGTATCACTATTGCTTGCTCGATTTCGACATGGCGATACCATTCGCGGTGTGGACAATTACCTCTAGTGCACTAGGCCTGTTTTGTGTGTGATAATAGTGTTTATTGTTTGTGTGTGCCGTGGGTGAACATTGACACCACCGTCTTCAGTCGGAAGCGGAGATCGTTAACATCTCCGTACACGCAATGTGTGATTTCGGAGGCGTCATACATGAGGTAAGGCGAGCAGTCCTAAATCTCTGTCCCCGAGATCTTCGAAAAATTATTTCCCCTTACCAATGAAGTTCGTATCGAATGCGCAGTACAGCGAATAATGATTCAAGGTATGTGTTTTATTTAATCAATTAATTGACGATAAATCTCTGAGATAAGAGATCAAAGTCTCATCGATGCATACGCACCATAAAAAATGCGTTCAAAGATAATGTAAAAATAAAATTAAAAAATGTTTTCACTGTCACTGTACTTGGATTGGTATAGTAATAAGTGCGATTATAATAAATATGTATTTTTTAAATTATACGTATTTGAAAAAAAAACATTATAAGTATAATTAGATAAGTCGAACGAGTTTTATGTCCCGTGGCATAAATCTTCAGATCTTTGTAAATGTATTCGTACCGACACTCGACCGGCTAGTGAAGTCCTTTTTTGCCCATTAAAATACACCAGCGCCCTCTCATCCAGGACTTAGCCCAGAATGAATTGCATCATTCCAAATGGAGAGGGTTGTTGCTGCGAGCGGTGGGACATTGTCATCTCTTGGCCCCGGCGCGTTACGAGCCAACAAGTAGTCAACAAAATGAAAATACAGCAACAAAATGTCGAGATTCCCCGCTTTCTGCAATCGAGTTATCATCATACGTTTGCTTTTAAAATACCATTTTTATATAGAATTGTCCGTTTAAATATGTCACGGTTAAGTTTTTCTTGATTTAATTTAAAAAGTTTTAAAAAAAACGAATTAAATGTGTCACTTAGAAAGGTACACAGAATAAATGCATATTTTGATAAAATATTATTGCTACATTTAATTTTGAAATTTGATTTATATGTTGTTTTTTTTTTTTTACATCCATTTTTTCAATATAAATGCATCAATTACAAACAGATAAACTCAATTTAAAAAGGGATGTAAAATGTATCAATTTGAAATAGCCGCAACATATAATTTGTCGACTATTTACGAGGCTGACGTAGTGTAATTGGTTATCGCACTTCCCGGGATAGAAAGAGATCCTGGTTCAATTCCGGCGGGAGCTTAAATATTTTTTTCGATTAATTGAGTTTATCTGTATGTTATATCTTTCTAATTGACGCATTTTATTTGTATTAAAATATCACAGAACAATGTGTTCTCTTTAAGAAATATCTGTTTTTTCGGTAGTAATATATATTTTTTATAATAACAAAATAGTTGTACTAAATTATTTATTTTGAGAATCATTTTTTAATAATATTTATATTTCCTACAAAAATATGAAAGTAGTACATTGTGTTTTTATTCCTACTTATTCCCGCAAGTTAATATAGTTTTACCTTGTTTTGTATATACTTAGATATCAATCGCAAGGATACAGAGTCCAATCCAAGATGCAATTTAAATCCATTTTCTGCTACAGCGGTATTGAGACGATTGTGAAGCTCTTCAGCGACACTAGTATTCCTTTCTTTCAATGCTCCGACTAACGATGTCATATCGACTTAGGGATCCATTGAAGATCCATTGATAGTTGGCTTAAAAAAGGTGAGTTGCAAAATCCACTTTAATAGTAGATATTAAACATTTTACAACATAGTTATGTTTGGTTATAGAGTTTTGCGGTCACTCTTAATATACCTTAATTATGCGTTATATAACACAACGTAAATGTTTTATATTTTAATATTATTTGTCGAAATAAACGAAAAATTGAGGAAAAGCCTTTTTCCGTTAATGATTTTGACAGTCGATTTTTTTTTTTAGGGTAATTGAATGAGAGCAGTTCTATTTTTCGTCAAAATCATCCCACATTACACTTTCATGGCGCTACTAAAAAAGTATTTCATTATTCGGGTTTAAATGATGTGATAATTAAATATAATTCGATAGTGGTGGATTCTAATGAATTATCTTTTATCGTTGTTTTTTCTCAAAAATAAATAAACATTAATTTATTGTAAAATAAAACAATATTAATTGTCAAACACACAAATAAATCTTATAATATATTTAGTTTACCTATTGAAACATACAAATTATCAATAGTTAAAGAAAATTGAACAAAGATTGCTTTTATAATTTATATGTTTAAACAGCATAATTATTTTTTTAGGCATTCGTGAGCGAAAATTTTCTAAAAAAGTTCTCTCCGACACTTAAAATACAATCTGTTCGTTTCGACCTCATTATTTCAGAGAACCGATGCAGAACTAAGGAATAACTTGGCAAACGATAACGGTTTATGAAAAATGAAAAAAAGTCCTCAGAATAGACAGCGGAGAGAAAGTCAATCTCGAATAATAAATATGGAGAAGTATCCATAGACGTAGAAAGGCGATTCCTGCTGACTGAATTGGCGAGTAATTCTCATGCAGTATTCGAATCTACGGTTCTTTACATTTGAATATTTGTGTAATATAAGATAGGTACCCGAATTTTAATGGAGGATTTGTGTAGGGCTGGGCTAAAGTTTAGAAGAAACGTAATAGAAATACGTGCTTTCTATATATTTATGTATTTTATGTAGACTAATGTTTATAATGCTTATTTTTAAACAATATATGTATTTAGAGTTCTACATTTTAATCCATATTCATGGTTCTATTCATGTTACCTCGAAAGGCATTAGGGGAGGCTCAATCAAATGTTATTACTTATCTTGCAGGGGAGTAAGGGCGCGCCATAATAATCCCGATAAACTTAATGATGCCATATAAATACCGGAGATACTCTTGTGTATGCTGTATTAAAGGCTTTTAGCATAATGATTTGTTAGCGGACAAGACTTTTTCCTTAAAAATTTCGGAATTTATGTATTAAATTTGTAGATATTAAAATATACGTTTTATGCAACTGTGGGAAGATTTTTAATTTGAGCGAAAAATTCAGTAAAGTGGTTATTGAAAAAAATGTACGTTTGTTATACTAATATTGAATTATAAAAAATTAACAAGGATTTATGTATATACTTAATAAAAATAATTAAATTAAAAATTCATACAATAATAACTTAGGTATTCTTTTTTTTTTAAATAGAGATACTATTTTCAAACAAAGCTAAACGCTTGTGCTGTAAAAATATGACTAACTTGATGGCCTCCTGGAACGAGGCCCTAACCCTCAACCACTAGATCACTAGGCAAGTATCTCAATAGATCAAGTTGGAATACACCACTAATCTAACTAGTTAATTCCACTAGTTGAATATGTAATAGATCAAAAATACTGAAATATTCACTAACGGGCAAGTGTCGAAGGTGTTCAATGTAGGTTCTCTGCTATTCGATTATTTTCAGACCAACAGAGGATCGAAAAATGTTTAATAGAAAGTTGGCAACATTCTACCACAATACGGCACACAGAAGTAGAAGACGTTGAATATATTAGAAGATTTTGAAAAAAACTATGAAAGCTTTTTTTTTTACATACATACAATACAACTCTTATTCCGACAGATCACTTTCATTGACTCAAATATTCAATAATATTGAAGTAAGTAAAAAACGTAATATTAACTGAATTTAGAAAAAACTTTTTTCTTAAAACATATTTAAGCCACGTCGTGATAACTCGACATTCTTGTGAAGCATCTTAAATATTTAATATCAATACATTTTACAGTATAAATAATTTCCTTTCTTTTTATTAACAAAGAAAACTCCCAGAAATAAATATATTTAAGTTAAAAATTCAAGCGACTTAATCACTACCCTGGAAGTGGTGATCTTATTTCGGGCCGAGCGTGGCTGATAAAGTAACAACCTACCCCATAAAAAGAGGCATTTCGATGTCCCCAAATCAGCCTCGCGCCATTTAAGGAAGATTTTGGGGAAGGCAAAGACCTTATATATGCCATAATGCCACAGTTAACTCAAATAAAGTGGATGTGTTTTATAGTGCGGGCTAAATTCTCCATGATTGGATTTTCTCATTTTAAAAATTGGATTTTTACAATCTTCAGTTTGTGGCATTATTTCGAGCTATATTGTTTTTATTTTATTTTATTATTTTGAAATGTGTATCCAATAATTGTATTTTCACGGCTAGAAACCTATATTTGTTTATATAAACGGATAAAATATTTAACGGCGAGCCATTCTGTATTCAGTAAAACTTTTGATAGTTTTGTTGAAGAGTATTAAAATTTTTAATGAAATCATTAAAAATTCAATCAGATCTAACGATTTATTTCCTAACTTAATTTAAAGCTTTTTACATATATTACATACACATTTTACACATATTATTATAAAATATGTGTTATGTTGAAAAAAAATTTTATAATGTGATCATTTCGATTAGTGTCAAACATTCGAAATAAAACGGGATCGCCGTGCTTGGTAGTCGATACTATTAAATAAATATTAGAGAACACAGCTAACTTACCACCACGCCGTATTGCAGGCAGAGGTAGGGTTAGCATCATTACATATATATCATTATCATTATACATATACATCATTATCATTATACTCCTGATATTACATTTTCGCTTTGTTCACTTTCATACATCTTCTTCATGCACGCTTAAGTTTCTAAGAGGACTATCCTCCAATACCTATCTGGTTTACTTAATCATGTTAATTTTTTTTTCGGACATTCGATTTTTGTACAAATGCTTTAAATCTGATAAAACCGTTCGCATATAATCAATTGAAATGATAAATGGTTATGTAATAATTTGAAATTAAAGTCAATTAAGTTAAGTTAATTAAGAGGCTGTGATAAATATATGTATCTAGTAATAATCAGCACTGATTTAATTACGCATTTTACGTAGTTGTACTGCATAAAATAATAGTACTTAGTAAAAAAGAATACTAATTAAATGTATTAATTATAAAGATAAACATATAAAAATTATTATTGTTGCGCTACCGGGATTCGAACCTGGAACCCTTTTCCAATCCGAGGAAGGGACATTACCAACTATGTTATAGCGACAGTATTTTTAACGACAAATATAAACAAACAAATATGTTACACTTTTTCAAATGAATACATCTATCGTTTCATTATTTGAAAGACATCTACATTGTTTTTACCGTGACCTATGTTTTAAATAATTAAAACTTCACAATAATAATATGTTCTCAAGTTGTATCAATGTGTCCAAAATTTAATAGAAATTAATTGTTAATTCTGGCGTCTGCTATCGGATTACTTAAAGGTATTTGAGATTCCGTAAATATGAAAAAGATGGCTTTCAAATAATGAAACAATATATATATATGTATTAATTTGAAAAAGTGTAAATATGGATTCGAAAATTTATTGTTAAAAATACCGTCGATGTTGCATTGTTGGTAATGTACTTTTCCCAGATTGGAAAAGAGATCCAGGTTCGATTGCCGATAGCGCAACAATAATATTTTTCGATAACATTGATTTTATATGTATAATTAACACATTAAATTAGTATTTAAAACATTACAGACTAATTACAACTTCACAATAAGAATGTGTTCTCCTTAATAAAAAATAATACGTATTTATGACATATAATTCATATTATATGTAAAACATTAAACAATAAATTGTTAAATTTATGGATAATAACTCACCGAGCTCTCGGTTACGTAATTCGGAAGCGAATTATCCGATTTATGGCCTACTAACGCGTGGTTTCGTTTTTCACATTATTGATTTTTTAAATGTTCATACAGTTGCACGGACTATTTATAAATTATTATCTTTTTTTCCAGCAAAAGCTGAAAACAGCTTAAATGTATTATAATAATTTTGGAAATTATTACATATTAGATATAAGTAGATTATTAACAAATTACTTTAATCATTTAATTTGTTTGCTTGTAATGTACGCGGTTCAAAGATTTGGAACCCAACGCGTGTAAAAAAATGATTTTGTCTCAATTATGGGTGCCACATATTGTGAACAAGAACAAACTGGACCCAAGCCCATCTAATAGTTAATCTATAAATGAGTTTCTTATTTGGATGAAAGTCTTTAAAAGAAATTTGGTATTTTGATTTAAAAATACAAGAAACACGAACTTTCGTAGTTCTAAATATATTAGTGATGGTAAAATCGTTATTTAAACTGTTATTTTGACTGTGATTGTGTTCGATTGTAACGATGATTGGTAACTGATTAATGTAATTCTTCGACCAATGACTGCTACATTATAAAGTAAGCCTCCGACAGTCAAATCTTAGTTACCGATCATCATTAAATCTCAGTTACCAATCATCGACACAATTACAGTCACGTAACGGTTTACCATTACTAAACTATATATATATGTGTGTACATTAATAATATTGTACCAATTTACTCACGATATTATTTCGGTTATTTTGAACGTTTTGAGTTGTTAGAAAACAAGGAATGTAAAGACGTAGAAATAACGAGATGAGCCTACGTGGTTTGGCTATATGAAATGAATAATATTAATTTGTCGAAATAGTATTCAAGAAGATATATCGTTACGAAATGAGCCGGAAATGAGTCTTACTCGAAGTATCCGACTAAATTAAATATTATTTCGGGACAGAATGACAGCAGGATTGAAAATCTATTATAATTTATGATATAGGGTTATGTGCTAGCACTAACAGAAAGCAATCAGTCTTCGCAGAATGCTTTGTTTGGTGGTCAACAACGTTGTGTACCGCTGCGCGGCTGTGGTAAGTATTTTTACAATTGATTAAATAGCAAGGAAAATAATATATGTTGAATTCTATATTTTTTAGTGGCGGTAATTTTTTTTTGATTTCATCAAAAATTGAATCCAGATTTTTTAAATTCAAATTTATCTAGTATTGTGTGACCTACAATGACCCATTGTAATTAATGAATGCTGTTTGCTGTGCTTTCCAATCTGTCTTATCTATATTACGCCTCTTGATTCAAGCAGGTTTGACAGACGTTAATATTTTATCTACCCCATTTCAAACGAAAAAAAAGATGCCATGTCACATCTCTATTGCTGGCTGCCATCACCATTGTCCACACATGCGATTTAAAATCTTCGACAGGTATCCAGAGTTCTGATTCGCTTTTATCATTATACCATTTTTTCTGATTAAAATAATAATATGGGCACTCAACATCGGAAGATTTTTCTGCACATCTGTGATTGGATTATAATTGAGATTGAGAGTGACATCGCTGATACTGATGTAAATGAATTATCATAATTAGTGGTAGAATATATGTATGTTGCATGAAAGTCGTCTGAGAATCGTGGAAGGCTTGTGAGGTTTAAGTCTGTTGGGTTCTAAATTAGGGTTGAGACCGCACGGTGGTTACAGTTTCTCGACTTCTTGGAGAAGACCTTCATTTGTTTAGTAGTTTTGTTACTGAAAAGCTAGAAGCACTGTTTTTGTAATTATTTAGATGCCTATAGAGTGTAGAAATATTTTTATACACAAATATTTATATTTCATTCACGGATGGACCTACAAAGAAAAACTCATTGTGAGAGACTGTGATATATTTTCTCTGCTTTCATAACCGGCCGCGAAGTTTTGTCGTTCAATTTGACAGAGAAAATCAGATTATATGGTTTTCATTCTTAATGGATAGACTTCGGGTGGAGTTTTTAGAAATGTCTTGTAGAAAGAAATATAAGAGGCTTCGGTGGGCGGGGGCCTCAATACGCACAATCTACTCCAAGGGAAGATTGATATAATGAGGGATGATCAAAATTCTCGAAGGGATAAGCAGCATTAATAATAACCTTCATTTTAACATCTGTGCTGTCAGTATGATGGGTTGTGTCATCGATACTAGAATAGATTATGGTCCAAGAAACTCTTTCTATAATTCCAATTTTGCTCAAAACTAACTGGCTCAAAAACATAAATAATAAAAAATTAGCATGTGGCATACTTCAAACAATATTAAATGTTCACTGGAGACTATCGTATCCATAATTGATACCTTCATAGCTGACAACAAAAAATTTATAAATACAAATTATATGTATTAATGTAGAAAGATAATACATATATAATCAATTTTATCAAAAAATATTTTGTTGTTGCTACCGGGATTTAAACTAGGGAAGGTACATTATCTAACTATGCTACACAGATAGTACCTTTGTCGACAAATTTTCGATAAAATTACTTTGTCGTTACTTTGAAATAAGCTGTAATGAACTTGAGTTTCTGCGAAATAAATCAAAATAAAATATATATCTCATAATACTTATAATATGCTGACTTTAATATATCATCATATTCTTTCAAATAAATATGTATTTATTCTTCTTTTCCCAAAATATATAATTCCGTACAGCTTATTTCAATGTACTGACTGAACGCGCCTGATTATATATGTATATCTTTATAATTATCACATTTAATTAATATTTAAAACATCACAGACCGTCTGTTCTGAATAATTACAACTTCACAATAAGAATGTGTTCTCCTTAATAACAAATTTATATTTTTTAAGTAATGTGACTCAACAAGTATAATCATATTAAGCAAATATAACTCAAAGTACTCTTTATTTGAAATTCCCCATTAAAAACTCATATCTTCGAACAGTACAAATCAGAAAATTTTTACATTTTATTTTTTGGGCAAGATTATAATTAATGAAAGAGCAAATATTTTTTCAGCAGAGTCAAATAAAAAATATTTTCGGTTTTCCTCCCCTGCATGTAAAATAATTTTATATCTTGATATTGAAAAAAAAAACGATTCGCCCGCCGAAGCGAAATACTATTACAAGCTAGGATGAATTTTGTTAACGCATTCATATTATAAATCCGTCATAAACCGTGTTCCAAATTATTACGTACAAATAAAAGGTTTTGTATATGTTTACGTACGAGTATGTTATAAATAAAGGGTAATAGTGATATTAAAATTGCTTATTTAATATTAGCAAAATTACTTTGTGGCCAATAAATAATAAGACAAAACATTTTGTTTAAACCACTATTTATTGATAAATCAACATGTTTCGATACTATGGTATCTTTTTCAGAAAACATGTAAAGTAAAATTAAAAATACAAAACTATTAAACAACTATTCTAAATTCATCAATCATCTTTTGGAAATAGATCTTTCTTTTGACAATTAACAAGGATTTATAAATTATACATACAAATACAAGGGGGTTTACAGTTAAATAAATTTGAAACTTTAGAAATAAGAAAAAATGTTAATAGTAAAATAAATATAAAAAACCAAATTTTTTTTTGCAAATGGTCACCTTTTAAATTAATTTTCATTTAATTCCTACTTAGTTACCCACCACTCATATTTTTATAGTTTTGTTTGTTTAATTTTATTATACATTGTTTCCTGAAAAAGATACCATAGGTATCGAAACATGTTGATTTATCAATAAATAGTGGTATAAACAAAGTGTTTTGTCTTATTATTTATATTAATATCGATTTGTATTTAGATGCAAACCATTTTACTATTTTTTTTAAATCTGTATTTGTATCAAACCATTGTTAGGTCAATAGGGAGATACACCCTTAGGGAGTTTCTATCAATCTTAGAAATGTACCTACATAAAACCGACTGACTTATAAACGATTGTAATTTACTAATTATTGTTGTGTTTCTTTAAGAATGTATATGCGACACCTGTGCGTGTGTACCTTTAACAATAGTGTTTTGTTAATATTCAAGGAAATTGCCCGTATACCGAGTAATGGTCCGTAAGATGGGATTATAATTTTGTGCTGAAATGAGGTTTGCCTGGAATGAACCCTGTTAACTTACTATCGGCTTTGTATCCGAACTCGTGGTATGAGGTATGGGATTGGGTGATATGATCGCAGGACGTTTGGTGTGAATGGGTTTACCCTAACCCATACAGGATTGGGGAATAAAGGTCTTATATTGAAGTACGTCGTTTTAAAATAATATTATACAAAAGGGCGCTGATAAAATTGATGGCAATCTGTAAATATTCCAGTTTTGATTAGAAGCTTAATGCGAAATAATTTGAAAAAATGAAAAATAATACAATATTGCCAATTTATTTTAGCATCAATGCTAATTAAGTAGTGTCTTAAGGAGAATTTAGTTATGAATCGATTTTAATCAAAATCTTACTTCAAAGAATAATTCGAACGCGTTACTCGCTGTATACTTTTAATATTGATTAAAAAAGCTTTCAATCCAATGAATTTGGGTGACGGGCCTTTTATCAAAAATCAGCGCGATAATTTTGGTTGAATGGAAAACGAATAATATTTATTCGGTATTTATGAACGCAGTAATGGCCCTGATCCATATATATCCCCTGAGTATAATTTACTTAGTGCTGTGAATATCATTAGGCATTGTTCATTGCATCGCCGCAATGCAGCAGCCCACTATCACCCGTATCGGAGCCCGTGCGTCGCAGAGAGAATTCCCGATATTTCGGCTGTATTTCCCGCACATTTTTGGCACCTTGCCAATTCTGTTTTCCATGTTCAGAACCCACTTTCGGTGCCCAGAAATGGTATCTAATTGTTCATCTTTTGGAATGCGAAATCCAGTTTTATCTGGTGCGGTGGAAATGCCGTATGCGATGGGAATTCACAATTATTATTCTACTGTTTGTGTACAGGAATATGCGACATGGCGAAAAGATGGCGCAGTCTTGTATACCGTAATCTTTTCTTGATTTCACACCATGTTTTGTAAAGACGTTTCTATATATTCATTCATTCAATACTAGAAAATAATATAAAAGAGATAGGTAGTTTGTAATGTAAATTATGAAATTAAAAGAATATTGTTAACCATTAATACTTAATATTTCAAATAAAATAAAGTTTTTCTACAAAAATAAAATAAAAAAATATTGACGTTTAACAATAATAAATTTAAAATTATCGGAAATAAATTAAAATAATTATAGAAGTCTTATTTTTTTGTTATAATTAATATTTTGAAAGTTTGATTCTTTAAAATAAGTTGTTATTGAAGAACAAGCGATGGTCCGAGGTCCGAGGGATGCCAGTTGTGATTGACGAAGTTTGACAATATTAATATTCAAGGTAAGCCATCAACCAGTGGCTTTATGATCAACTAGTTGAGTAGCAACTGTTGCCAACTCGCAACAGATTTGAAGGTTTTTTATTTTTGTTTTGAAGTTTTTTTGGAATAAAGTTGCGTCTGTGATTACAATCGCGTCGTGTCAACAAACTGCCATCTCCCGAGGCCGACTTGTTTTGTTGATGATCGATAATGACTTAATACCTGTAAATTAGCGACTACGTACAAATATACTATCAGACTGGGAAAATGGATATAAATTAAAATAATATGAAGATTGACAAAAATGACAAAATCAAAAATATAGTAAATATAGTAGTGTTGCGGAAGTAGCAGGAGAAGGTTGACGAGGATGAATGAGGAGCTGATGAGGATCAACAGATGGAGCACTTACCGTTGTAGAGCAGGCAGGGGGGCGGGTCGGCCGCCGCGGGGCTGGCGGGGCCCCAACGCGCGCGGCCCGCGCCCCCCACGGCCACCTCCACCCCGACCACGTCGATCTCTTCTTCGTCCTGCGCCCGTTCCGGCCACGGGTAGGCCTTCCACTTCTTGGCCATCAGGCAGCGCGGCATGGCGCGGCGCGGGCACTCAGCGCATCGAGAAACTAAACAAACCGTAGAGAGAAATAGAGCGAGATTGAGAGAGCGGCCCCCCCGAGAGTGATACGGTTGGAAAAATGAAACGTTACCGGCGCAACCCCTATGCGGCTTTGAGGCCACCTTCCCCCGGCGGAGCATTTTATACCCTTGGATCGTGGAGGGGAGGTGCGCGCGCACGTCGCCCCGCCCCGAGCACGCCCCTCCCCCACCCCGCTCGCACACACAGGGGCATCACACACATCGATTGATTCTACTCGAATTGTTGCATTCCTTACACAAATTGTTTTCCTTTGCCAAGTTTTACTTTGATTCCCTTAATGAAATTACACCTCGCGGCGTCAGGCGCTCGGCGGCCGCGCTGACGTCATCGCTCCCGCTTCATCACGCGGGGAAACTTTTCAAATATCGAAAGCTTTCCTCGGATTTGTTCTGTTACGTAATAGTTTGAGTGTATTCAAAAAGTTTGCCACGATTTAATATGACTTTTGAATTGTTTAAAATACACTTATGAACTTTACATTTTGATTGTTTAAAACATTCATGAAAATCGTTCGCATGTACATACGCCGCCAAACTTAGAAATCAAGAATTAAAATATATTAAATTAAGTGAAAACGCTCTTCTTAAGAATACTACGTGTAACCAAATCACAAACATTTTAATCTAAATAAAAATATATTTTAAGTCAATGACAATTTAATGTTAAACACAATCCCTAACTATATGACATTACTTATCATTTATGTTAAATAATAGAATTTTTAGTTTTATATCACTTTATTATGTACATACACTGATGTCAACTAGTTTCGGTTGGAGCCAACCTTCTTCAGAACAATATTGCCTTGAAGAGGTCCAACCGAAACGAGTTGACATTAATGTTATGTACCTACATAATAAAGTGGTTTAAAACTAAATATTATTTGATTTCATTATAATGTCGAGCCACAACGTGTTGACTTTCTTTGAAAAATTATAATTTATGTGTATATTACGTACAGATAAACTATTTTTCCTGTCAATGTAATTAACAAATATAAAATGATATATTTCCATAAAAAAAAATATTAGTAGCTTTAACCAACAAATTGACATTTTTATTATTTTAGATTTTTTTAAATATATGATACATATGTGTTTTTTTATTCTATAAATGCTCATCATCATCATCATCACACGGTTAACTTACTTAAGATTATTATAAATACGATTTGATTTAAACGAAAAACGTTTAATAAACAATTATGCACACAAAACTAATAATTTAATGGTTGATGTACATTATCTAATTTTATTTTTTTTAAATATAATTACAAATATATATTACAGATTTAGTTGATGAAAATACTTTATTTTGATTTTTTATATTATTTTCTCAGTGTACTTTAACCACCGTAAAGTTCGTCTACTTGGTTAAAGCTTTCGATATGTGAAGTATTAAACTAATACTAAAATAGTTTAATACTTCACCTGTCGATGAGAGTTACTGTTTCCCTCGAAACTCGAGTTGTAGGTACTAATGAACTCAAGTAGAGTTATAATATTGTTTTATTTATATCCATCCATTATGATGAAACTCTACAAAACTAATGCCGATCTATCAATAGTAAAGTATAAATTTGTTAGATATTTTAAATGTTCTCAAATCATTCCTAATATATATACTGGTTCAAAGATTTAAGGAGAAAATTACAAAGGGATTAGATGCTTCTAGTGTTGCATAGCTTACTGTAAAGAGTCCCCCAGGGATCAATGCTAAGCCTGGCGTTCTTTCTAATTTATTTTAACGACGTAACTAAACATAGTCAGGTGTAATGATGAAGCGGTGTAACTTTTAAAGGATAGAACAAGCTAAGTAAGTGAAATATATATTTTAAATATTGGTTTCGCACCAAGAAATAGTAAAGTTCTGCTTTAATTAATAAAAACAAGAAAATAACTTGCTTGAATCAAAAACCTTAATTTTTTAAGAATTGTGAACAGTTGATTTGACTGCTGTCATAAAAGTTTTTTTGATAAACTAAAGACCAAACTTATCTACATATAAATTTTTGTGTATCTAGATACACAAAAAATAGAGCATCACTGAAAAAATATTAGACTTACTATTTATATATTTAGATTTATCGGCATACTTTAGAATAAGTATTAACTATTAGTGACTATCACGAACTTATACAGATGGGCCATAAGTTTGTTTGGTCCTTGGAAATTTAGTCGCAATGGATCACTTCACTGGGGAACAACGCGCTTTTTGCGTAAAACAGTTTTACAAAAAACAACGATTCTTATATGATTGAGCGAGCCCCTTGTTATATTTGACTTTGATCAGTGAGCCCCTTGTTAAATGAAGACAAATTTAATATTCACGCAAAGTAAAATCTCTTTACCTCAGAAATGTTTCATTAAATACTGAATTTATTGCGGACGCATAAAATAAAACAGTGCCAAGCAAATGTCTAAAGAATAATGTAACAATGCTTCAAAGGGTTGACGTTTGATACCCTGATTTTTAAAATGCGATACAAAATTTAACTTAAATATTACCTCCCTCTCAAAAACTGCCAACTAATAGCTTTGAGAAAACGCGAGTCCCTTGTTAATTTACTGACAGTTGACCCCTGTATGTATAATATATATAATATTTACTATAAACTTTATTATATAATTTTTTTTTAAATGGCATAAATGTACGGCGCTCATCAGCACGATAAAAAACTATATAAAGTTTAATAATATAGCTTATTATTTAATGAATGCATTTATTACATTTTGTAAAACCATATGATTTCACATTTGGAACATTGGTCAAATTAAAGGTTTCTAAGAAAATATGATAAAATCGATCTAGCACAATATTTATCACATGGGTAATAAAAAATATAGAAAATACATTATATACATCTATATAATTATATCGGCACACTCACGCATATAATAGATAAGCAACAGGGATCAGTACAAAGTAAGGTTTATTTATGGATCCTTAATGATATTACCATATATGTAAGTATCTCGTCTAAAGCATACACCATCGTATGATGACACATGGTGATGATAAAAAAAAATGCGTTTTTAGGGTAATATAATATAATAAAGTATAAAAAATCGATTTTTTAAATTGGTACCCGGATCATAAAAGCAGGTCAACAGCTTTACGTTTTGTTGAAAATCAAATATTTTTAAAATATGTAACAAATAAAGGCATGCGCTTATTAAGTAATATTGGTATTGGAATTGGTTACCTAATTTCAACCAACAACCTTTTAAGTTATAATTTTATCTATCAGGTAATGGAGCAATTATTAGAACACTAAAAACTTAAGCAGAACATTCAAAATACCACCGTATAAATGAAAACGCTCTTCAATATAAAGTCCCATTACAAATTTGTACCGCAGAGTAGAAATTTAGCATAGGAATTGCAAATTGAACGGCCAGAAAATAGCGTTTTAATCCAACGTGCAATTTGGATTATAGAAGTAAAATAATGTTTGTTTTAAGTAATCCAAAAAATACGTACATAAACACGTTCTTTTAAATTTTGTATGAAGTGATAAATCTGAACTTGATATATAATATATGCGGAGATAATATTACCATGTGGTCATGTTTCGGTAAACAATAATTATAAATACTATTTAAATATATTAATTAGAAAAATACACTTATAAAATTATTTTTATCGAAAAATATTGTTGCTGCGCTACCGGGATTCAATCCTGGATCTCTTTCCAAACGGGGGAAGGTGCATTATCCAACTATACTACAGCAACAGTACTTTTGATGACAAATTTTTGAACCTATATGTTACACTTTATCAAATTAATACATCTATCGTTCTATTATTTGAAAGCCATTGTTAATTCTGCCATCTGCTATCGATTTACGTAAAGGTATTAGAGATTCCGTAAAAACAAAGGCTTTCAAATAATGGAACGATAGATGTATTAATTTGAAAAAATGTAATTTATAGGTTCGAAAGTATGTCGCTGTAGCATAATTGAATAGTGCAATGCAACTTCTCCAGTTTGGAAATAGATTCAAGTTCGAATCCCGATTGAGCAACAACAATATTTTTCGATAAAATTGATTTTACGTGTGCCTATATCTTTCTAATTAATACATTTAATTAGTATTTAAAATATCTCAGACCTATGTTCTGAATAATTACACTTCACAATAAGAATGTGTTCTCCTTAATAATAATTATAAAACAAACGAGTTCTTAATAAATGAGTGTGAAGGAGTTTGAAGAAATAAAATATTTTTGTAAATTAAAGGTTAAAATAAGTTAACAAGTAATAATTTATGATGTAAAGTTGATTTTAATCGTCAGTTATAATACTATAAATTTTTCTCAAGTCGGAAGCGCCAGTTGGACACGTTACTTCAACAAACCGATTATAAGTTTATAATTGATACCCAAAAGTCTCTACTCTAAGAATATAAATAAACTAAATGTGTATTCTTATATATATTTTAGTTATATGTGAACTTAATTAAATAAATACTAAATGAAGAAGAGACGATTTAAAAAATATTTTTTTGTTATATATAAATTATCTTTATGTTCAGAAGATCTTCGTCTTGGACCAGAGATTAGGAGTTAAAGTTAGTCCTAGCTTCCTAAATTAATTTTATAAATCATCTGAAAAAAATATACTTTGTCATTTGATTTGATATTGAAAGATTTTGCACTTACGTTTTATTTTCTTAACTTTATCGAGTTATTAAAGAAATCTGAAAAAAAAATATTTACATATTAATTTTGAATAGATATTTGTAATCAATTAAAATGGTATCGAGTAAAGTTTTTGACATTTTGAAAGTAGATACTCAAGAGTATTATTGTAGAAAAGATACAACAATTAAGAGAACTCGAATCTTCATACGAAATTTTGAATAGAATTAGAAGATTTTGAAGAATACGTAAATAATTAATAAATTTCAGAAAATTAACAAGAAGAATTTTATTAAATCAGCTTTATCACGTGAGTAATAGGTATACTTTTATAAGATTGACGGATGGCGCCATATGAGATGAGCTTTTTTAATTGAACCTTAAGGTAAACATCTTTTTAAAAAAAAATATTATCAAAAATGTACCGTCGTGTTTATCTGCCTACGGCACCTTTAAATTGCAAAACCCATAATGAAATGGTTTTCACTATTGGATTTTTTCAATTATCTTTAATTATGTGTAATTGTTTCTTTAGTTATAATACGAAAGATACAACAATCAGTACAACTGTAGGAAACAACCAGAGCTAATATAACTATGGGACAAAGGTCCTCGTATCTTAATTTCGTTCAAACGCAAGGATTAATAGATGCGAGAAAAATCTCATTGTGTAGCGTAGTGAGATGTACTTAAATAAACGGCTCATCGGTCAATACAGCTTGATAAAGGACACAGTTTTGAAAAAATACATCAAATTGTTTTGCACAAATATTTGGATTATTCAGTTTCTTAAAGCACTTCATGGTGTGTACTAAGTTGTAAATGACAAATAATTGATTGTTATTTCTTTAGTGTATTATTTACGAAAATAACATTAAAGAGAATAATTGAACCATAGCACATTACATCATTGATGAAATGAACAGGACAAATCTTTTTTTTTTGGCTTGAACTTTCTATAGAATGCCCTCCCAACTTAACTACGTGTACCAGTCTTATTAATCTTGTCAGATTTGTTCTACATGTCTTACTTCAGTGTCACATATTATTTTCAATAGAAGATATCAATACTTTAAAAAATGCAGTGTTTCTCGGATAAAAGTACATGTGAATGGTGTTAGGACTTCCGGAGTATTTTAATATCATTAAATGTACATTGATAAATTCATGTTTTTTTTTGAGAGGAGCGTTTATTTAAAACTTATTATTCTTTGACAATTAAATCAAAATTAAATATATTAATTAGAAAGATATACATATAAAATCAATTTTATCGACATATATTGTTGTTGCGCCACTGGGATTCGAACCTGGATCTCTTTCCAAACTGGGGAAGGTGCATTATCCAACTATGCTACAGCGACGATATTTTTAACGACAAATTTTCGAAACTATATGTTAACTTTTTTGATATTAATACTTTTAATCGTTCCATTATTTAAAAGAGATAAAGTAGATGGCTCTTTGGATAATGCACCTTCACCGGTATGGAAAGAGATCCAGGTTAGAATCCCGGTGGTGCAACAACAATATTTTTCGATAAAATTGATTTTATATGTATATCTTTCTAATTAATGTATTTAATTCATATTTAAAATATCACAGACCGTCTGTTCTGAATAATTACAACTTCACAATAAGAGTGTGTTCTCCTAACAAAATAATGTCATTAAACATTTCTGTACATAATGTGATTTTGAGTACAATATAGATGTTTGATAATCGGTAGATAGTATTTATATATCAGTTAGTCATACAGCGTGTAAATTATATTTCTCGCTCCAGCGTAGTGCCGAATTTAAAGGAGAAGTGCATCTTTTGTACACTATGCAAGAGAATTTATTTAAGAAGAACTTCCCATGACCGATACTTAAAACGCAGTGATTAGCTAGCTATGGCTTTGGGCTTTTATTATCTATAATCCTTTGTTATTGGTTAATATAAACATTTTTTGTTTTAAGGGATGATCTTAGTCCCAATAGAACATTGAATCCGCTTGTTAACCTAAACACCGACCATCGGTATCTCAAGTGGGCTTCCAAGTAACCGAGTTCGTTGGCCTGACCTGTTATTCAAAGTAAAAACAGAAACGAATTCAATTATAATATTTAGGTATGAATTAAGCTTGTATAAATTGCATCTACTTTAATAAGCCGTAAAGTTAGTAGGTGTAAGAGTAATATAAGTAATAGTATGAAGTAAGAAGTATAAGAAGATAGGTAGCCGAAATATAACATGTATATCTCAGTTTTTGTATATAATGAAAACATTAAATTAAAAGTTTAGCAAAGCTGGGGTTAGTCTTAAAGATATGACACCAGTAATTCATAGATTTTTCAATAAATAATATATAATATTAGACTTGTAAATAATAATTATAACTGATTATTCAATTAAGGTTTACGCAATTGTCATCATCATTAATACCACTAACATTATTACTGCAATAATAATTGTCAATGAGTTATCCCTTTGCAAAGGAGAAGTTATATAATCACACTCTCTGAAAACGTGTAGTAAGCTTACAACAGACGGCATTCGGCGCGCTGTGCGCCCTAATTCCATATTGTTTAGTGAGCCACCGTATATGACGACCACTTGTCATGTTCGTTACTAATATCGAACTTCAGCTCTGTAATATTCCCGCTCTGCAATATTGTCTTATCAAACGTTTCCCAGGACAGTATTTGCTTTGATATTCGGTTCAAATATGATTGGATACAAGTTTAGAACGATCCACCTACGACTATTTTATACGATCCTAATATATGATGTACATATAACATAAATTACTTATAATTAATTCCATTGAAATGAATGAAATATTATCTGGACGCTGTTGAAGAATATACCACCGCGTATCTATGGAGCGTCCGGCGAATGCCAGTGACGTCCTATGTTTGCCAGGCAAAGTTTGCACAGCGAAAGCTTTGAGAATACTTAATTTGACAATAGCTGACCATACACGGAAAGGAATTTTCGTGGAATTCTGTTCCGCTGAGGGACAATTCGGTTGAATCAAAACCGCTCGTCGTGTGCAAACGGAGGTTCCGGCTCGGATGTGTCCCGACCGATTCCGGGCGACATCTGAGCCGAAGCCGACCAGTCAATTCCCACGTAAACACCGATTGTGCCATTTGTCACTGAATTTGTTCTTTTAGTATTGCTCCTACGGTTTTCTCACTTTGCGAGATGTAAATAAAGTAGGCAATGTTTTATTTAAAACATTATAGATAATCCATAACATTTATTAACATATTATTATATATACCTTCTTCATCTTCCTAGGGGCCTAACGCTTGGGAAACACTCTTCTGGAATTACTTGGGGCCACTGATAGTTCCATCTTACTTCACCAGAGTCTCTCTATTTGTCCTTTTCATGTTATCTTATAGGTCTTTTTTCCTCTGGCAAAATCTATTTAGGCAGTCTTTCATTTCGCAAGCAGAGAATATATCCAAGCCAACTTGCCTGAGATTTTTCTATTTGGAGCAGCGAGCTTGTCCCGAGATCTTCTCGGGTGTAATCGTTCCTAATTTGATATCTTAATGTCACTCCCGCTACTCATCTTAGGTATTTTATCATTGCAGCCTGGATTCTCGACCGCTTTCTATCCATGGATATTCAAAGGGGCGTAAACTGATATGAAAATTGCCTGTTTAATCTTAATGTTGAGCTTTGCTTTCTTAATTGCTATACAGTGACTATCCTTTTTTCAATTTCCTTGTCATATCTCGTGTTTTTTGAAAACAGTATCGAGTAGGCACTGTGGGAGGACCCGTCGCTTACCCAGAACCGTTTATAAGCAAAAGCTCCTATATGGTCCTACTCATTCGCCGCCTGGTTGGGATTTTTTAATGCTGATGTGCAGCTGTGCAGCTGCGTCTCACACATAGTGACATGATGGAGCCGAATAGCTGCCATCTCAAAAACCATCACAGTCCCCGACTATTCTTTATTCAGCGATTTTTTTTTACAAAAAACATCATGTGAAGTATAATAGTGCAATTAGAAAAATAACAAAGCATAACATAGGAAAAAATATAAAAATCATCAGAAGAAAAGGTCATAACACGTTGAAGTCGCATAAGTCTATACTTCCCAGGCACAAGGAAAAAGGAAGCAAACGTATCAATGGAGGCTTTAGTCGAGGAGCAGAGGGGATAAAGAAGACGTCCTCGAAAAAGGGTAAAGACGAAACAAAATAAACACAAACTGACTCGTAATCAGAGCACCACTGCCGGCCGATCATTATCCAGTGATAAGAGAGACAAACATAGAAAAGAACAAATATTATAAAATAATAATAACAGTTAGAAAATTAACATATAAGCAAAAATGTATACTAAAAATCAACAACTACTAAATAATAATAGTGCATTAGGAGTCCCATTATTGGGAGTTCCAGAGTCCCTTAAAAATTTTCATCTAGATACCCAGACTCTCACGAAGGTCCTGAACAATTCCAAATTCCTTTTGCTGCTGAGTAAATCGGAGATTCGGATGGAAGCCCGATCCACTCCCACCAAACCTTTAATCAAATCTTCTCTTGCATCCGTCAATGTTATATAAAACAAATATCAAGCAATGTCAGAAGATAGTATGAAAGTTGAAATGCCAAAAAATGCCAATAAGAATTTAACCTTCATCATATTTGTCGTCTTTGCGTTTCACATTTATTATGAAAAAAAATAACGAGAGAATGAAACATGTAAACAAATCCTTTGTCAGTCTATTAGGATATACTTATTTTTGTACAAGGGATGCTGGATAATAAGTTTATACCTACTATCAAATATACAAATATAACATATAATTGAAAGATATTCAATGTTTCAATTATTCAGTATTCAAGCCAATGCATCACATGAACAAATTTCTCAAAACAATCCGCTCACTTCGTAATAAATATGCTATTCTGTGCATTATACCCATAAGCATTAAAGTCGTTTTTTGTACGTTGGAAGCTGTTAACGAATGCGTATACAGTATTCGAAGACCTTTACGGGCGGAACTGTATGCGCACGCGCGAAAGTTGAATACTTTCAAACTTTATGAATACGGAACGAATAATAAAATCCACTATTGTTGATATCTGTGTGTTTACGCGATTCATAGACGTTCAAAAGTTGAGAATGCATATGTATTTCGACTCGCTCCGTGCGCGCGCCGTGTCGTATTGCGTGTTATTATGACTGATCTCTAGAGAACAGGACGAATTTATTTTTTGCAATGTTGTTTTCGGCTTGAAACAAAAATTCCAAGGCTCTTCGACTCTAGAACACAAGGGATGGGAGCATCCAAAGCATGTATGAAGCGACTGCGCCTGATACGTAGTAGTGTATTACATATAACTAGCATGTGTCTATATATTTCTTACATAGAGGCTTTGATAATTTCTATGTAGTACGTGGAGTTAGAAAAGTGTTAAGAAACGTACACACAAATTCAATTAGGTAAATATAGTTCGGTATTCTTTTTATAAAGCAATAAAAAATAAGAATTAGTGTATAGAAATAATAGAGCTTCATAATTATAACGATACAAAGGTCCGTCATAATTGAAAATTCTTCAGATGACAGGACGTGACGTGTGATCTGTAACTTTACATCGACACGACAGCGGATCTGCCCCACGGAACGGATCCGGTGACTCTGACGCAACGGATCCGATTCGTCGGCCCGTGACAGATCTGATACAATGGTTTAAAATTTCAAATGAATTATCGAAGTTAACGTAACTTTTAACAGTAGTAGTTTTGACAATTTTATAAACTGATTTGCATTTTTGTATTTCTGCGCCAGTAATTAAAAAAATATCAAATTGTTAATTTTTTACTCTTTTCAAAATACTTGATATTTTAAAAATACTATGATATTGTGTAATATCATAAAATTTTTTTTTTTGTTTTTTACGGTGTTAATTTTTTACTGTAGATACATTTCGATAACTATCTCGTTCAATTAATAATTCTGTAACAATAATTTATAAATAAAATATGCGTTGGTTATATCATTTTGGCCAAACCAAAAATTATCTTCATACAGTATGCAACAAATCGTATATTGTTACCGAGTGCATGCATTTTTCTTAAATGATTATTTTACGTTTCTTAATTTATAATATGAAAAGAGTTTACAGAATAAGATCAAATAAACAACCATTGTGCATAAAGTTTATTTTAATTCAATCATGTGGCAGTCACATATTCCCATTAGCAAAAAAAGTTTAACGCATTTCACTGAAATTCCTACTAAAATGAGTACTGGTCAACATATTAAAATTTATAATTTAACTTATTTTTGAGCTCGCTTAAAAAAGTGTGAATAATTATTTATTTTTTATAATTATAGAAAATTAAATTGCCTTACGATTAGTTGTTGTCAAGTATTCATCCTGTAATACAAAGGTTTTTTTTGTATATATTTTCTATTTTTAATATACCCGTGTTCTCACGTAAAAATAAATAAGCATTGCTGTAAGGTTTTACAGTGTATACACCGACATAAATCATAATAAAATGATGTAAAAAATTATAATAAAAGATTATTTATTAATAAATACATGCAGATACTGAAGAAACCAATCTGAATTCGAACTGTAAATCCGGATCGATAGGATCCAAATGTCCGAGTCGCGCGTCCCGCGGAATGGAATACGACGAATCTAGGGAAACCTTGGTACAGGATGAGGTCGGTGAAGGGATAGGGGCTCTAGTCGATTAGAGACCAGTGAATTTCGGGGAATCGGTATTCGGAAGGACTGCTCACCTCACCTTGTATATGACGCCTCGTGATTCCTGCAGTCGCCGCCGAGGTCACACAATGGCACACGGATGAGCCGATCTCCGATTCCAAGTGAATACGGCGATGTCATAAGTTCACTAACGGCAAACAAACAACAAACAATACGTAATAAAAACACAATATCACAAAATACAGTGTTAATGCATTGGAGCTGAAAGGTTCACACCGCGAATGCTATCGCGATGTCGAGATCGAACAAATATCGGCCAAGTTGACGTCTGCTGGCTTCAAGGTCACAATTTACACCGAAAAGACGAGCATTAGGAAATATATGTATGGTAATTTGGGCTCGGGAATGTGTCAATAACAATGGTCGCGGCTGAATCAAAAAGACGCGTCAAAAGTGTGCTTTACGAGTTCAGAACACAATCATCACAGATTATATTCATTAATCGAAATAAATATATATATATATATATATATATATATATATATATATATATATATATATATATATATATATATATATGTTATAGAGTCTAGACTGTATTGTTATTTTCGGGATTCTTATTCAAAACTATGTTGATAACAATTCGAAAGTTACAACACTAGTTTTCTGTTTTACAATTTATAATTGTAATGGATTTTGTATAACACTAAGGGTGTGTACAAAACTTTGCTACCGAGTTCCAGAGATTTGGCAGTGAAGGTCGCTATGCATCAGTTGGTCATTCTACTTTGCCTAAAAAATACAAGAGCAACAAATAACAGCTCGCTCAGCACTAATACTTACTTGAGTTTCGAGAGTAATGTTTTATCCGTGATTGGAGAAAACATCTATAATATTATGATAAAATTCTTGAAGAAGAATAAAATTTTTTTCTTTATCTAAACTCTAAAAAATTATTTGTTTTAAAAATGTTTTCAGGGGAATGAATTAGTGACTAGAGTTGCTACGCGCACATTTTGACCATCTCTCGTAAAGTTATGAACTGTGATCTTCATTTCGTTTAAAAGCTCCTCCGCGAAAGTAAATATAAATTCGAAATATATCTCATTTGAGTAGAGAAATGTAATTAAAGACCCAATTTCCATACTGAATGTGAATAGCGTAGCATGACTGCTCCGCATACACTGCCAGTTATTCCAGTACTTGTGATCAAACATCAGCTACTTTGCTGATTGCAACTCTTCGCCAACTCCAGCGAACGTGCAGTGTAATCAACAAATTTTGCGTAAGTTTTGAAACCTATCTATATATGTACACATACATTATCAATTACTAGGGTCCTCAAAACATAATATGTGCTTGTTTGTTTATGACACTCCATGATGTATTTTAAACAAGTACCATTGCAGGTTTTGTGTTCACAAACGTGGTGTTCATTGTACTTCTTGGTGGCACGTATTGTTTAAGCGCTCTCCTGGAAGAATTATTCTGAAGTAACCATGTATGGGTTCATTGTTTTGTAACATAGTTGTGCGATTATTAAATTTCCTTTGCCGCATATAAAGTTTGACGTAAAATAGTTAAAATAGTAAATAAAATAGAAAATCTATAACTAAAATAAAATAGCAGATCTATAAAAATTAATTGTTTAGTGATGTTACTTTAAAACCACTGTGTGTTATTTATATTTACCAGCCGGTTTCGGAAAATACTTTTCCCTTCATTAGGATAATAAAAAAAGATCTTTTATATTTTAACAAAAGAGAATTTAATAAGTACATCTTAACACGAAATTTGAATGAAAAAATATTTCGTTATCTTACTAATTCATTTCTAATTTATCATTAATTCTTCTCTTTTTCTATTCCCTCAATAAATATATATTAATCTGTCTATATTAGTGTGCGTGTACATGGAATAAGCTTTTTTCTCTTATATCTATATGTACATTAATAATTTGATAATTCTACTCTGCGTAAAATAAAATAATACAAATTAAATTAATCAAATAGAAAGATAGGTGTATAGAAAAATCTATTTATCGAAATAATATTTTAGTTGCTATCAGGATGGACCTTCTATCCAGAAAAAAATGCGTTAGCCAACCGTTTTTGAACTTATATTCTGTGGCTCTTTAAAATTGATTCATCTATTATTCCATTTTTAAAAGCTATCAACTTTATATTGAGATGAGTATTTTTTCGATAAATATATTTATTCTATATATCTTAATATTTGATTAATTTAATTTGCAATAAAAATACCACTCTTTCCTCATATTGCAACTTCACAACAAAAATGTGTTTTCTTTAAAAACTATGATACTGATAATTTAGTTTTTACAAACAATCAATGTAATTAATATTCAGTATTTATTTACATAATGTATTATTTATTTATTATTTACATAATATTTTACATTATTTACATAATATTCAGTATATATTTACTTATCTGTTTTAATCATGTATTTTATTTTATAAAGTCTAATCCAATAAAAGCAAAAATCTAATATTAGCTTTTTGAAAGCTATATAAATTACATAACGGAAATAAATATGTGACGTTTACAACAAATGGTCTAATAGATATAAATTATCAAAAAAAGGTTACAAAAAATGATGTGTATTGATTTCTGTGATTATATTTTTGTAAAAAATACGGTGAACAATTAATTGTTCCATTTAGAGGATTGATTCAATATATAAGCCTTCAATATCTTGATATACTTTCCGCCTGTCAAAATCGGTTCTGAAAACTTT
Source organism: Eubasilissa regina (assembly GCA_022840565.1). Taxonomy (NCBI): domain Eukaryota; kingdom Metazoa; phylum Arthropoda; class Insecta; order Trichoptera; family Phryganeidae; genus Eubasilissa; species Eubasilissa regina. Next base: position 20,870,553 of record JAINEB010000033.1, read on the forward strand.
GGCGGGCACTTTGTAGGGGAACTTCGCTATCCGCTATCTATCAGTTAAATTAGTGAACTCGTACGTATAATGATAAATTAATTATATGGTTTATCTGGCTTAATTCTGTGAGTAATGAGAATACAAGGAGTTTTGGTTAAGATCAGTCAGAAGATCGAATCTTTAATAATGCACCAGGTGGCCATGCGACATGCAACAGCGAGGAGAGAAATTTTGTTTGTTAGTAAAAACACGTTTCTAAATGCGATTCAAACAAATGAGCTCCGCTGATAGAACTGCCTTGAATTTTTAACAGATAATACATACACGTATACTAAAGTAAAATGTATAAAGGAAACTATATTCTAAAATGTTGTATTCTTCGTTAAATAACAATTATCTTTGGATCCTATCAAATATAAATGTTCTTATTGTGTTAGGTAATGTATGTAATAATGAAAAATAAAAGACAATGTATGTTATTTACTTACTTACTTACCATCATGCCGTTTCTCCGCGGGGGTAGACAGAGAGAATAGAGCGCCACACTCTTCTGTCCTGACGCACAATTCTCAACCACATTCATACATCTTCTCATATAAGCTCGCCGATTGTTGAGGCTTCTAACAGAACCATCCTCCATTATCTGGTTTACCTGGTCGTGCCAAGTCTTTCGTAGACGTCCTCTATTTCTGATGCCATCAACACTTGCGTCATATATCTTTCTTACCATTCTCTCCTCATTTATCCGTTCCATGTGACAAAATCACCTAAGTGATTCTTTCTTAATCTTACTCACTATACATCAGCTTTACATTATTTCCTTATTTTTTCATTCATTACTCTGTCATAAATAGATTTGCCACATATACCCCTATGTGATCTCTTTTCTACTGTATTCAATCTACTTTCATTCCTCTTCTGCCAGCTCCAGGCCTTACTTCCATACATCAGCGTCGGTACCAGAACTCTATTGTGAAACGCTAGTCTTGACTCGGTTAATAAATTCCCATTATATATAATTCCATTCAAAGCGTCGTTCACTTTATTTCCTGCAGTCACCCTGCTTTCGATATCATTCTTAGCCTTTCCGTTTCTATCAGACATACTTCCCAAATACACAAACTCATTTACTTGTACCAAACATTCATTACCTAAAAGTATTTTGCACGGTGTCTTGCTTTCCTTCTTCTCGAATACCATCACTTTCGAGATGTTAACATTCATCATGAGGTCGCTTTCCTTGCACACAACGTACATTCTACTCACTAGACTCAGTAGTTCTTGTTCATTATTAGCCATTATGTATGTTAATGTGTTAATTAGATTTCAAATACAAGATACTTGTAATAATATTAATAATATTTCCATGATTATTTCATTTATTTTAATTGTTTATGCATTATGAGCTATGGAGCCGGGGGCTCCTCATCTCCACCGGCAAGTACGGTGGCAAGCATGAGGTGTGGATCCCACCGTGTCAAAACTATCAGAACTCCTTACCTTACCAATGATTTCTTAAATATGCATTCGTTCCTCGAAGCAAAAGAAGAATAATTTTAATTAACAAAATGATAAAGGTGGTTTTGTTATAATAAATAAAAACATGATTGTCAAATGAATAAATTTTAATACACTGAACTCTACTTAGCAACAACTATGAAATAATGACCAATTTCATATCATACTTTGCATTTGCAGTAGTTTAAACAATGAAAAAGTGGAAAATAATATTTACAGACCAAATACTCTTCCGTCATTGCATGATTCTATCTTCATCCTCCGAGGCCGCACCGAGATACAGAACTCAATGCGCCAGACTTCGATCACCATTTAGTATGGCTAGTCCCAAATATGGCTTGACAGAGCCACATCCCCCATTCGGAAGCATCAGGGCCTTGCCGGTCAGGAATAAAAACCCTCTGCCCAGTCTTACAATAGTTCCACTTTAGGTCACGTGCCCATCCCAAGGTAAAGAAGACCCTAGCAGAAATTAATGTTAAATAATAACCCACGGTGTAGCTATATAGTATTGGCCTCGATTACCGACTTGGAAACAATTCTATCTCCCTATAACGGACTCTTTTTACATATTGAATATATTCCCGCCGCAAACGAGTAGCAGTCATAACCGCTGACTCCACTGAATCCACCCCTGACAGCGGCGCTCTACCTTCCCGGCCCCGGGTGGGCATGCATAGATTTTTAATTTTATAGATTGGCTATCATCATTGTAGAACAAAAATCTCCTACATGAATTTAGTTATCGAGGCGAATACCAAAGTGCAATGTTACAATATTTAAGATATTGTATTATTTCATCTGTATATACTTGTAATGGCTAATTACGCCTAATTGGCGAAGGTCATATATAAAGAAAAGAAAAAATCATTTCTATACTGTTTTATTTTCATCTTTACTGGTACCAGGATCAAAACTTGCAGCCTCCACAAATTTCGACCGTCATTATTATTCTGATGATGGAAAAAATATTTTACGAAATTGGTTGATAAATATAAATAACTCATAGTGGATTTTAAAACCAAAGTTAATATACAATACTATTAATAATATTCATAAATTATTATTTTCAAATGTCATTGACTTCTCAGCGTAATGGTAAGTATTCCCCTCTTGTTGCGTGAAAATGGAATTTGTTTTTATTTTATTTACAATTATATTATAATTATTCATTTCTTCGAAACATAAAAACGTGCAGGGGTGGTGTATGATGTCGTGTAACTAGTTAAAAAAATTGTAACTGTTCTTTTTCTTTAATTTGCATATGAATTAGTATTTCATGAAAATTTCTGCTTTAAATGATTTCTGCTTTAGGTAGTGCACGATCTATTACACATTTCATTCCTTGCATCTAGAATGAACAAATATATGAAGTCTGCCGAGCTCACATTCTATGTTTCCAACAATACCTCGTTTAATAATCGTCCGTTATTTTAATTTCCATTTTTTCCATCCGTCAGGACCATTCGTATAATTTTTTTTTTTGCAGTATACCGAAACACGATAATCTTCGCCAGTTTCACATGTTACGCTTCACGTTATTAACTGTGTCTCTAACAAAAATTAAAACAACTCGTATTTTCAACACAATACCAAACTTTTAATATGAGGAAATATTTTATCTCATTCATACTTTTTTACACGAAAATTTATGAATAAATCTGTAAATGTGATTCATATTTTCGTATTTAGAAATATATAAAAAAATCTGTAACACATTCTTTTTATAAAATGCATATTAAACAAAGTCTCTAACATATTGCATCTCTAATATATATATAATATATCAAATCTAAAAAAATAGCAGAATTGGCATTATACTGCGTGCAATAACACTTATACATATTTTTTTTATTTGACAGGCTAAACTTTTTGTTTTCATAGTATATTCCAACCTATAATTCCAACGTTATTCCCAGTCGTTCTGTATTTTTGTGTTTGCGTAGATTAAAATTAGAGGTTATAATTTATTATCTGTCAAGCGAGCGGAGTTTGCATTTTTCGGGATATTATTAAGTTAGATTAAGTCAAATTAAAATTTGAACATATTAAAAAAAAAAATCTCAATTAGCATTTTACAATTGCACGAGAGAATACGATATGGCTAGAAAATAATATAGTGTAATGTATAAAACAGGTATCTCTCACCATACATTATGAATGTACTAACTCAGACCTTTCATTTCAGGTTTCACTCTTAGTGGTACAACCTTTTAATTTTTGACTATATTATATTATCAACAGTCAGAATTCAAGATTTCCATTACTGAATTATAAATATTATTTTGTGAATCGGTTAAATACTAGACAAACAAAATGTTTTAAAAATATGGATATTTTTTGTCTATTCTATAATATACACATACAAATATATTATTGTATATTTGGACAGGTGGTCACATGTTTTCCTTCGCTCAGTACCGGTGTGTTCCTGTCCGGATAGATACGAGCAGACAGAAGAATATATAATATTGTACAATTACATCGTTAAGATAATTAGTCATCAGACTTACATCTAGGTTATATTCCTATCTCAATTTCTCATTGTCAACATCATGTAGGTATCTATTGGACATAATATTTAAAAACAAATCCCACAAAAAATGTATTATTATTTGATAGAATATGCGTGAGATAATTTTTGCCGTAGGTGATAGAATACAAAAATTACCTATGGATAGCGCCGCACCAAGCTTAAAGAGTGTCCTGTATGCCAAGAAGATATAAGAGTGTAGTTTTTTGCAGGGTCCAGTGCGGAGGACATGTACTCTAAATTTAAAAAAAATAACAGCTATGCATTCTCTTAACAACTTAAAACTGTTGATATGATTAAGCCACCAAAGTAAAATACAAAAGATTTTTTAATGTGACAGTGAATTAAAAAAAAAAAACAACAGCTATGCACTCTCAAGACAATTTAAAACTTTTAATATGATTAAGCCACCAAAGTATAATATATATAATAATTCTCAAAAGGACCCCTGAGATTTAACTCATGTATTGTGATGTATGACAAATAAGAGTTTTAACGTATTTTTTTTAATATCTTAAATTTATATTTCACTAATTTAAAATTTTTGATTGCTTTTGACCTTGCCCTTACGGCGCAGCACTGCTTATGTACGTATAATACATTCTTCTCGGGTGTAATAAATCTACTTAAGAGAGAGTTAAATATATTTTTATTACACTGTAACATTATTTCGTAATAGCATTCAAACATAAAACGTTATATTTAAATCAAAGGTAAGAATTAAAACCATCGGAGTGCAACAAATGGCCTTTGTATATGAAATGATATGTACTCTCGCCTTGTGTCAATGCTCGCGTAAACCTAATAGGCGTAGAGTCCTAGACTTGGTTTCATACGATTTCATCTGTTGCTTGTAACTCAGGTACACAGAGCTTTGTCAATACTTTCTTTTAAAATGTTATCAAACTTATAAACTTGTACTAGAGTTAGAATAAAGAATAAAAGCAGTGTTAGACGAAGTTTCCATGACTTAGCAAGTTTTCCCAGAGGGAAGGAGCTATAAATTCATGTATCTAGAGAAGAAATCCCGATTTTGATAACATTATCTATTAAAGTAAGTATTACGGTTCAATTTACGAAAAGATAACTGTAAATTATGTAACATATATTGTACATATAAAGGGTACACAATTATATTTTATAATCTACTATTTAAAAAAAAAAATGTATATTATGATACACAGTATGTGAACGGCACTTTAAATGGAATTATAGGTAATGGGAACTTGTCAACCGAGGCAAAACTAGCGGTACACAATGGACTTCTCGTACCGACATTGATGTATGGAAATGATGCATGGAATTGGCAGAAGAGGAATAAAAGAATGAAGAAATAAGGAAATAATGTAAAGCTGATCTTAGTATAGTGAGTAAGATTAAGAAAAGATCACTAAGGTGGTTTGGTCATATGGTATGGATGAATGAGGAGATAATAAACCAGAAATAGAGGACATCCGCGGAAGACTTAGTATGACCACGTAAACCAGATACTGGAAGATGGTCGTGTTAGAAGCTTCATTAATCGGCGAGCGTGTATGAATGTGGATGAGCCGAGAACTGTGTGTCAAGACAGAAGAGTGTGGCGCTGTATCCTCTCTGACTACCCCCGTGGGAAAACGGCGTAATGGTAAGTTAGTTAGTTCAGTATCTCGACTGATATCCATTTCATACTAAATAAACAGAACTGATTTTATTATGTCTTAAACAACGATTCAAATGAAATAATCTTAAGAAACATTTTTTAAATAATTATAAAATTATTTGTAGGTATTCTATCAAAATATTAAATTAGAAGTCATATAAATATAAATATCAATAAAATTTATACTTTATAATATTGATGCTTTGTATATACTAAAAAAAATGAGAGAGAAGAGAGATAAAAGTTTTTTAAAAAAATTTGAAGAATTTTTTATCAACCAATTAGAATACTCAACTAAATATATTAATATTAGTTCACAATTAATAATTAATAATGTTCAAAAATACTAAACTAAAATCGCCTTAAAAAATAATTTTTAGGGAAATAAAAATCTGAATGATTTACTATCTCAATGGAATTTTAAAACAAAGTGAAACCGTATGTCATTTTCATTAAAAAGAAGTGAGACAAAAATGTGCTTTCCTGTAATTAAAAAAAAAGTATTGTTAGCAGGATTGGGGTGATAATGTAACGAAAATATCATCCCTTGAAATCTGAAATTTCAAAAACGCTTTCACACATTGTAAATTCTACCCTGGACAAAAGATTGAAAAATGTGCATTTAAAAATATCCTTACAACTATGCTCGTGCTTAAGTTGGGTTAGAACGCGTACCATACGAACCCCGCTAAATATACATACAAAATTATTACAGTTTTTTAATTACGATTAGATATTTTATTTTTTTAAACTAATTCGTCTTCAATAAAAAAAAAAAATATTAATTTACAATATTTAATTTTTATAAACTCCTAAATAATACCATATTATATAAAATACTGTATTCATTTGAATAAGTGTAACATATGAGTTCAAAAATTTGTCGTCAAAAGTACTATCGCTGTAGTATAGTTGGATAAAGCACCTTCCCCGGTTTGGAAAGAGATCCAGGTTCGAATCCAGGTAGCACAGCAACAGTATTTTTCGATGAAATTGATTTTATATGTATACCTTTCTAATTAATACATATAATTAGTATTTAAAATATCACAGATCTAAGTTCTGAATAATTACAACTTCACAATAAGAATGTATTCTCCTTAATAAATTATACAACATAAACATATTTTCTGAGTTTCTTTAGTATTCAGACACTTACAAGCGAGGGTTGGAAGAATACACTGGTCAGTCTCTTATCTTAAGAGAAGAGATAAGAGAATCGTATTAGATAATAATGTGTTCTACAAATAATTTATTTCTATTTTTAAATTTAAGTATGTCCTACTAAAATAATATTAAATTGTTGAATGTCAACCTTTGATCGATTGGCAAGTACGCCACTGAGCCAATCAATCAATTTAATAGAATATTTTATTAGCTTGTGTCCTAATGCTTTTTTCGCCGTATTTCGTATTTGAACATTTTAAAATTCTCATTTTTTGATAGTCTAATAATTACTACAAACGCCTAAGTCTCGTATTGAAATACCGTTCCGAAATGGGGTAGCCTAAACCTACTGGGGGGTTGTGGGTTTGAATTTAGGTACTTTACCATTTGTCATACCTACCCATGTGGAGCATGCACGTACGTGCGTGTGTGCGTGTTATTAAGGGGGCTTCCCCCTTTTGTTTGTGATATACCACTTGTATGAGCGCGGCTCACACCTGGCTGAGGGCGTCGTCTATGCTTGTTGTTATTACCAGATTTTTAAAAATAAAAAAGGTCACCAGCAGACAACCGAACTATATACGAATTGATCAGAATAACATTCTCCAAGGAAAACGTTAAAAATTATTGGAATATTTAGATTTATAAGAATTAAAATAAATCATTATACAAAATGACTATTTTTTATGAATATCGAGGCAGTACTTAATTCATTATTATAATTGGAAACTAGTTAAATATTTTTCACGTGTTAATTTGCATATTATAAGCTTATTTTCATTTCCGCCAGTAGTTTTTAAATGTAGAAATCAAATACTCTTTTGCTATTGCATTAGCTCCTACTTCCTGCTTACTCAATATCCGTTACCAGGTTTTTATTAGTGTTTCATCACACAGATCTTTAAACTTCTTTAATCGTGTAGTTGCTGGGTCTTCAAAGTATTTCTTTATATAAAAAATTCATATAAATTCATATCCATGCAGATAAATATTTTAAATAAACAGTGAACTTTATGGAAATATTTAAAAGAGTTATGCAAAATTTAAATATTTGTTGTTACAAATATTAAACATGTTGAGTTAATGTGAAAGTACTTGTAGTTTTTTGTAAATATAATTTTATAAGCTATAACTGAAAGTTCTTTTGAGGTCAGTCGAGGGACTGCTTTCGCAGTGGCCCGGAGTTGCTCGCCATCAACTTCGATGGGACGTTCAGAGAGGGGGTCGTCCCCGAATGAAACTTGCTAAACCACATACGACTCGTTCGAGGCTTTAAGACACTTCCACACTGGGCTGAACAAATATTCTTAGACACAATGGTGAGTTGCTTAATTTTTTAAATTTATACAATACACAACATCGTAAACTAATTTTCTTTTCGGCCATCGGTAATTTTTTTGTGTTGTTACACGATTAAAATTGAAAGGAGACTGGCGAAATTAGGTAGAATGTGCCTGAATGACAAAAAAATAGGTTTTAAGACAGACATTTGCATTTACACTACCTCTAAATAAGTAACGTAGTAACATTACGAATATCATAAATATGTTAAAAACATATTACTAATAATATATATTATATAAATAAATGAGGTCAAGCATCCATGTGTGATTGAATGTTTGATTTTGATTTCAATAATTTTTTTTTTAAAGAAAACGAATATGTTGGATGCCTTCAAGATGTGATGCTGGATGTGGATGTTGCATATCTTATGGACCACAAGGCGATATATAGATATAGTATGTATACCTGCGAGCTCTGGTCGAAATACAAACAAGTGACGTATAACAGTCTCCGAATTCAGTATAACAACTCATACAGAATACTGTTCGGATTGGTGCGTTATTGCAGCGCATCTACAATGTTTATCGAAGGCCGTATACATGGATTCGTTCGCTTCTGAGACATTGAGTTGCTGGCGTAAAGCTGCGGTTGGAAGTCAGCACCAACTCTTTGGTGCAAGCGGCGCTCTCATGGAAAGCTGGTTCCCTGACCAGAGAACGGCAGCGCCTACAGAATAGCTGCATATACAATGGCCATGACTGAAGTAGTTATATATGTAATATTTATATTTTGTGAACTTTTTATTAACTTTTTTTATTTATTATTATTTTCCTTGGTTTCCCTTTTCATAGAATCATATTTATTTCATAACCTTAATGTATAACATAATATGTATTATCTCTATGATGAATCGGGTTCAAAAAACCTGATCACGCTGGAATAAACACATTATTATTATTATTATTATTATATCGATCCTCTAGGAGTAAAGGAGTACAGAAAGTCTTTAGACAATATGCATGAGAAAAATTATTATATAATTTGGACATGTCGTCAGAAGAAATGATGTCTCTTGAGAGTTCTTGATTACAGGGGCAGTTGAGGGAGAACGAGCAAGAGGACGGTCTGCTGCAAGATAGAGAGATCGACAGCATGACTCAAGACCGGGAGGAATGGAGACATAACATACACTAAGTTTCAGATACTTCAGAGGACCACTCTGCTCACCAATGAGCATATGATAAAGAAGAAATTTAAAAAAATATATATTTTACACTTCTTCTTTTTTATTCTCATTATATTATTCCTTTTTTATACTTATTCCCTTTCCTTCACATCAGATTTGTATAAAATGTATTAATACTCTAGTTACTTTATAGTAGGTACTAATGGTTTTTTTTACACATTTTATTAATTTTTATTATTTTGTCTCGGTTCATCATAATTGTATCTACTGTGAGCTATTATCCTTATTATATATTGCGTTTCCCCATCTTTTATCTATTATTTACTGGACTGTATTGGACTGTATTGACTTCATGGACTGTAGTGTTATTTGCCAGTAAAAAAAATATTTTTGCCAAACTAGCGAAAATGCCGAACGTATTTTTAGTTTTTCTAATATATATTTTTTTCTTTTATATATATATATTAAATAACGGTAGGTACGTAAATATATATTCAATTTTAGATTGTCTTTATTACGAGTAAGAAAAAATATATATTAGTAAAATCGTACTACGTAATCGTAATCGTACTAGACTACTGGCAAGTATATTAACCATCCAACATATTTTCTTATCTATGCTGTCTATGGTAAGAAATATCTTACCATAAAATAAAGCACTTTCTTGTTTCAAAGCGACGTAAATGCACACTGATAAAATAGCATTTGTGTTTATTTTTATATCATCATCTAGATGTCATTTTTGATCATTTTAATAGCTAACAGTGCTACTTACAAAGGTGGAATAATTTTAATAAAACCGAGATTTTATTTACATGTTTATTTAGATTTAATATATATTTATAAAATAATTGGATTACCTAGTTTATTTTAAAATTACTGTTTTTGGAATGGAAAGGCTATGGGGTTCACGTCTATAATACCCCGATATAATTATTATATACTCGTATTGGAACATTCACATTAATATGGTAACAAAGCTAATTCCGTAACATTATTGCACGCTCAAAAGTCAGGATTCAATTATTTTAAACTATAATTTTGGACGTAAAGTTGTCAACAATAAACTATAACTTTAATCGCCCCCGACACTGCCTACTGGCTACAAGTTCCTAAGCCGCGCTAGTCCAATCCGTCTCTGAAACTAAAGCAGAGGTTTTTGGGTTCACGCCACCGAGCCCACCGTACAGGAACATAGTTTGTTCAGAAGCCCCACAAAGTTTCATGGGTCTGACCAAGTAATATGTGGTAGCTTGACCAGATATCACTATTCCCTTAAAATTGGTATATAATATGGTGTTATTGGATCGCGATAAACTTTTACATCGTATAAGAATGACATTAAATATTAATTGCTCTTACAATGGTTACCCTATAACACCCTCATATAATATTTTATGGTATAAATTATGATTTTCACTGAAAAAATTATTGTGATCGAATAAAGTATTCAAATTATTTCGATAAATTTCTAATATCTAATAATTATGTATATTTTTAAACGAGGTTACATAAAGTTATTCAAAATAAAAATTAAAACAAATAAGATATATCTAATTAAATGAGTCAACTAGAGAGATAAACAGAAAAAATCTCTTTATTGAAAAAATATTTTTGTTCAGGGATATTTTTTTTTTCTAGTTAATTAATAAATTTTTTATAATGTTCTTCACAAATACAAATTAAATGAGAAAATATTTAAAAGTGTATATATGGTTTTCTTTTCAGAAAGAAATTTTTTATCAAAATAGTTAAAAAGATTGTTAGATATTGTCAGATATTGAAAATTGAAATATTGCAATGCTGTTGTTAGGTGATTTGAATTAACATTTTATATTGGTAGATAATAATTATTTCATGAATATCTGTTTTCAAAATTTAAACATCGAATTATTTTTCTTGACGTTTCATTAATATAACATGACGTTGGATTTTAAACGGTATTTGTGGTGTTTCATTAATATGAAAGACGATTCACTTGTGAAAAAGTGACGCTTAGATAGAAAAAAAAATCTGTGTAGGGAAAAATTTGATTTTTTAGTAAATCGTCGCACACAATATGCAAACTGCTACATGTGCGTCAGCATTACTGCACACATGACGCTGACAAATTAAAAATTTCTTAAAGTATCGATGTGACGTGCTGTATAATGGTTGGACCATGTGGTATTTTCAATCCTTTTGTGCCGTGCATGGATAACGGTCAATGCAAGAAATAATTATAAGGAGCAATTGAGCATTTTAGTAAAAAGTTTTTGCTACTCAAATATGATCAATTTATAGATATGTAGATCACTGAAAGTAATTCAACTATATATATAAAGGGTTTGATAATACACACATCATTGTTGGAGCTCAAAACAATGATGAAATTCCAAACTCCATCAGTGCCAAATTTGTATGTTTAAGCAATGGGCTTTGTTCAAACTTTCAATGCATTATTGTTATTAGTTAGCAAATTGCTGGTATATTTAAATCAACAACAATGCATCGCTTTTGAGAAATGCAACGAATATTAAACAACGAAAGCTCCATAAAGTAATCATTGAACTAACGAGGCAACAAAACTGTTTCAAATGAATCGTAATAAATTTTTTAATTGATTTTCATACTTGTTTTGTACGTCATAACTCAGTATTATTATGTCTATCAAGGAAGATGAAACGGTAGATAAGACGAAAGAAATAAGATAGTTGCTATACACAGTTGCATTGAAAAATCAGTAACGTTTCTATTTCCTCATAGCTAACCCTACAAGTTACCAGTTTTTTTAGTGTTAAAATCATGGTTTTTATAAAAGAATTTTCTATACAAGGAAGGTTAACTCAAATAATAATAGACATAATAGAATGCCGTTTTAGAAGAAGTTTTTCAAAATTAATTAAAATAAACAGATGCATACATAAAAATAAATTAATTAAAGCTTTTGTTCTTGAAGCTAAGTTTTCAGTAAATTTGAACAATCAATTCGTTCGAGTATACAAATTTTAAAGAAGTTGATTTAATAGCGCAGATATTTAAGATGTTTTTAAAAATAAATAGAGATGCATACAAGGAATACATGTCACATCAATAACCTTACTATCTTCAAACCAAGCTAAACGCTTATGTCATGAAAGAAGATCTAATTTGCTGGTCTACTGGACCATTAGATCACTAGGTGAGTGTTTACCCACTAGATCAACAATTACAATTGTGATAATGTCTGTTATTGAATTAAATTGTAACGTGTTGTATGAAGTATGATTCCCAATTCTCTCACAACCCGCATGAAGATCGGTTAGTGTAAAAACAGTTTAAGGGTAACAAACATTAATAATAGAGATAAAAAAATTGTTGCTCAATTGCGATAATCATATTAAGGAAAAGATCTACAAATCACTGGATTTGCAAAAAAAAATTCTAAACCGCCCTATCTACGTCTTTGACACCGGTTAAAACACTGGAAATTTATATTTTCTGATGAAATTTAATCTATTTAGTTCTAAAACGTAGAAAGAACTTACATGCATTTTTAAAGTTACTAAAGATTCCGTTTATAGTTGTTTAAGAATATGATTTTTCAAAAGACGTAAAACATGATCGTAATTTGATAAATAAAAATGTTAAATATTAATTAAATGAATATATATAAAATTAATTTTATCGAAAAACTTGTTGTTGCGCCATGAAGATTCGAACCTGGATATCTTTACAAACCGAGGAAGGTGAATTTATCCAATTATGCTACAGTAACATGTTTTATGACGATAAATTTTCAAACATATATGTTACAATTTTTTTAAAATTAATACATTTTTGTTATTGTCTACCTTCTGTTGTTTGCGATGTACTTACTTATATTGTTGTGTTGCTCTATTGTCTATTTTCTAATATATAATAATAATAATAATGCAAATTTAATAGATTTCCACTAGTTAGTTCACGTTAATCACGAATTATTTTTTTTTTGTAAGACATCAATTAATTTCTAATTTTTGTTGTATTATTTCATCTAGGCCTTATTTTAGACACTTCTTGATGCGACCGCTTATTGTTCGAAATTTTATAATAATAATCCGAGAATTATAAACTTTTATAAGCTTAATTAATTAATTAAAATACAAATTGAAGATCTTGTTTGTTTTACGTTGTTATGCGACATGGACGAACAGAAATAAGGAATTATAGAATAGGAAAAATAGTTGTGTATAAGTTAGAATATTTCTAAAACAAAATTATTAATTTTATTCTGTACTTTCAATCGGGTCGTTATAAAAAACGAATGTTTTATTTAAACACAAAAATTATACTATATATTAAATGAAAGTAAATATTTTATATTAAGTAAGTGTTTAGTAAACAAACTTTACTTTAATAATTTCCAAAAAATGGAATAATGGTTTTTAAAACAGATTAATAACAAACTATTACAGCGGAAAAATGTATTTATAAATAATTAATTGGATAAAATTTTATGAAAAATTCTAGTTATAATTTATCTTTATTACTATTTCCTACAGCTAAATAAATTTTGTACCATTCATTATTGTATTCTAATTTTTCGAAAAATTATACGCTTATCTCTGAATATGTTGTAAGATTAGTTAAAAAGCATGACAATATCTACTTATTTAGAACGTGAAAGCTGTGTTCTTAATTTGCTTTTATATGTTAAGGTTATGAAATTCCCGGGCTACACTGTACTCACCGTACTTTGCGATGGTCGACTAGGTTATCAGTTATAGAGTGAGTAATACTGATAAAATTAAACAGATACAATTAAGATTTTTAACGTTTATAGTAGATTTCAGAACGAAGTGTTTGTATGAAAATGATTACTAAAAATTATTTAAAATATGCAAAATCTTATCAGTTGACTAAAAAGTAACACATAATATAATTTTAGAAGAGATGATAACTAATGTAAATATGAATACTGACCCTCACTATAGCTATTTTACCAGATCGTCGGGTTGAACCATGAGAGTACCGATCGGGAATAATGTGTACGGTGAGAGAACGAGAGATGTGTTGTGTAACGAATATTTAATAAAATCAGTAAAGACTTATTAAATATTATAAAAATAAAGAGAACCCAGTAAACACCCTAAAATATAAACTGAATTAACATATTATTATATAATTGTTTGTTTCCTCTATTGTATTTCATTTTATATTTTTTGTTGTTGTTGATAAAATTTTAGTTTACTTTTACTATGTTACTTACTTAATTACTTTAATTTTTATGTTTTTTTTTGTACGTACTTTAAATTTAATTTACTATATTCATTACTGTAATTACGATGTGAAGGAATATCTTATCAAAAATACATTGACAAAAAATAAAAATTGTAATGTAATATACTTGCAATAAATCTATTAATTAACCACTTATATTACATATTTTAAATCATGCATATTTTTACATTCATGTTATTAAATGTATCACAGACTTAAACAACTATTTCAAATTTATTCATTCACATTTGTATTCATTTTAAACATCAGAGATGTGATATTAACAAGTTAACAAATCATATTGATAATTTAATAAAATTTAAATATTAACGTACGAAAAAATCAATAAACAGAATTTCATATCATATCATCCGTACAAAATGTGTAAATTCAAATATTGTAAATGCCTGGAGAAGAAATTTACATAATGTAGTAACAAGGAACGTATTCTACACGCTGGTGAATTCATTTAGTTCCAGATGCGCCTCGTTCAATACAAGGTTGTACAAAATAATACAAATTAAAATTAAATCCAAATAACTCATTAATATTCTTTGCCAGCGATTCGTTTGTAATGCAATGGGCGAAGAAAACATTTCATAAAGAAGTCGCCCGCCCAATGCCGACCGCTCCCGAATTTCCAGGCCGGAATATATCTTTTCACTTTGGAAATTTGGCGCGGGAAGTTCCCCGACAAGCACGTGAGATTTTAATAATACGAATACACGTCGGGATTCGGGAGACGCCGGGGAGGGGTGCGATGCTCGGTCCAGGTGCGAATGCCCCTTTTTATTGAATCGCACTAAACAAACGCCACGTGTTGCTCTTCCCCGGGGCTGCGAGCCACACGGTGTTCGCGAGAGACCGTTATCACCGCCGGAATCTACATTACTCAGCGAATTATTCCAACAGATCATGAATTAAACATTTCTCGAGTGTGCGTGTGTTATGTGCACGATTTGTTTGCATGTTAATTGGCTGACTGGCAGACAGACGTGTGGCAATGACAAGGATAAGTTTCCGCCTGAAATGTGGTGATAATATTATAATATAATAATAGATTCTCTACCGAAAACTATTCACGGAGGGTTTCGAGAGAAGTTAACTACTAACTTGCTGAAATAATTTACAAGTTTATAATATATTATATATCCCTATAAAACGTACGATTGCTCTCACATTAATTTTTGCTGCCACATACTCATAGTACACAGAGAAACAGTCATTTTAACCGTGATTGTGAGATTTCAGTGCACGATCAGTTGAATTGATTTATTCTCGTGAATATCAATTATTTATAGTATTTTCTCTAATTCCTGACCCGCCTTAATTATTTTACCTTGGAAGACTTGAACCCCCGCTTGTCCTGATTACTATGTATGATTACAACGCCCTAGGCCCTCGGTCATCGAGAAGGAAATGACATTATCGCCCAGCTGGCAGAGCGCAGATGGCAGTCAGGCGAGCCGTGACACTGCCCCTCGAAGCCCGTGATATATCATTACTGCATTATTAGGTATACTGTTCTATACATAAATATATTATAAATTATTTTAAAAAATACTTAAAACTCTCATGCTTATTATTGTAATTATTTAGTCAAATTATTATTTTTATAAATTTTTACATCTACTCTAAGTACAGTTACATAAATAACAATGAATTTAAGACAACAATACACATGCGTACATTAACAAGTGTACATAATTAATGAATTATTCAGATTTTTGTGTATATTTTAATAATTTTGGTGACAATGATTTTCTATCGTTATTTATAATAACTTGTAATAAATGTGTATGTTTTAGAATAGAATATATTTCTTACAGAAAGGTTAATCATATAAATCTTAATTTTACACAATACATTTATAAAGGATAATGAAAAATACGAAATTTACTGATTAAGCATTTCCAACCGAGGTAATTTCCCTCGAATGCGGTATTAATAAATGTACATAATGTATCGATTTTATTTTAAGACTAACATAATACAAAAGTTTATTTGTAGTTTTCAACAGACCTATTATGACCAAAATAATAAACCCAAAATTTACAATTACAATTAATTGCTAAATTTCATTCTTACAAATACACGTTTTTAAAAATGATGTTGGAATCTATAATTAGAAAATCGTATGAATAATCATATTTATTGTATTTTTTCCATTTCATAAACTGTTTACATAACTTGATCCTATTCAATTTAAATGGTAACCTATTAAATTAAATGTTTCTTTTATAAATTATAACTACTTACCTAAAAATCTATCCAACAATAATTATTATTAATAATAAATATCAGATCATATAAATAACTAATAAGTCAACTGTATGTATGCAATACGCAAATAATGACACGAAATTTATGGATACATAAAATATACAATATTTTTTACCAATCCATGAATTTTTTTATTTCTAGTGACTGCCTAAAACATTAAAAATAATGTTATATAATTATATTTAAACACTAAATTGGCTTGCCAATCAATAGTTGAATAAATGGGTTAGTTAAAAAATATATTTTGTCAATGATTGCATATGGTGACTCAGTGAAGTATATCCGTGACGAGAGGGATTTTCATTATTTTTTTAAATGGTGAGAACTGTCTGAAAAATGTTAAAAATTTATTTATCATTAAGCGTTTTATGACGATTGATATATTATTGTCGAAAAGATAACGGATTTGAACGGTCGTAGCATTTTTCAATATTTTTCTTTTCCGAATGTACAAAAAATAAAATCGGAAATACAATTTAATAGCCGAATCGTTAAACTAACAGTGTTGATAAAGTGATTGGTGTATTTTTAAAAATTATTCTGGCTTAAATAAAAAAATGAAAACAATATTTTCTTTTATGCAAAAATTGAAAACAAGTTTATATTGAAATAAATATGGAAATTAGTAAATAATTAAATTTAATATTAAATAAAAATTGCAATATGGAAGTAAAAACCCGAGATGGAGAAGCCTCGTCAACCTGTTCAAGAAAAGGGTGAAAAAGTTGACGATGAAGAATTTTAAAACAAAGTCCTTTATCATATTACACAGAAAAGTTAGCAACCACTACCACATGTCATACAACGGTGTACATTAAAATTACGATAATATCGATAAATATCATATTACCGGGCGTGATTGACAATCTCTCTGGAGACGCAGGATCAAATCCCAGGTTGGCCAAGATTTTTTTAAACTTTTGTATTTATATAAAATTATTTTCACTTTTTATACTGAACCAACACATATCCCGTATTATTTCAAAGCTGTCTTTAAAATTATCGCCGCTATATACTCTGTCGCCAGAACGGTATTTTTGGCGACAGAGACAGGTCTGAATAATATTTCAAGGATAAATTAAATTTTCAAAATTGAATAATATATTTTACGGAAATACTAACAGTGGCCGCTTGATGATTCTTACCTAGCAAAAGCATTTTTAAATTCCATGATTCACATTCAAATAAATGTTCGTATTCTATTATTGTTTTACAAGCGAAAGAAATCATTTCAAAATCGCTTACATAAATCAAAATCCCAATGTGACGACATATTTATTGTGTTAACTTTTTTCAGTATAAAAATAATTCTTCTGTAACCACCGGGTAATGTGATGTCTAAGATGCCTGTTTATCACCAGGGGTGAAAATATCTTGTCGAGCCTTATACGACTTTAGAAGGCCTCGCTAGCTTAAGAACAATACTGAGTTTTACCGGCAAACTAGTTAATAGTCTGATAGATTGACTTTTGAGCAAGTAACCCACGAAGCAAAATGCAGTAGTTCCACAACGAAAAATGTACGTTGTAATCTTTCTGTATTGTTCGTGTAACCTTTTTGTTATGAAAAAACATTATTTAAATACAAAATAAACAAGTCATTTTTGCTACATTTAAAATCAAATCATTTAAAAATAATTTTGTAATATTTATTATCCATGAATTATAAACAATTTTTTTTATATACAAGGCATGTTTTTCAAGTAAGTACCATTGCCGGATATTCCCGGTGTAAATTTGCGGTTGCGGTGTTGCACATGCGCAATGTTTTCCTTTATCTGTTGACACACCACATGCAAGATACATTCACATAGTGTGGCCATCTTGTAGTGTGTGGTTGAAATGTTCAAAACAATAGATCAACCCGCCGACTATGAGATATAGTCCGTGATTCGTTTCTTTAATGGACGAAGCATGAAACCAACTGACATTCATCGCCAATTGGGTCTTGAATTGGCGCCACTATTTTCCTTCGTCTGAAGCTGTTCCTTGGTGGTAAGCGTTCTGATGACGATAATGAACTCAAAGATGGAGTACAGGCATAGTTTTCATACCAGAGGGCGTCGTTTTTTGACGAAGGTATACAAAAATTGGTGCCCCGTAATAATTAGTGCTTTATTAATGGTGACTATGTTAAGTCAAGTAATGTAAAGTGAAGTGTGTTTTAGCAATATTGGAATATGTCCAAAAACACACAATTACTGGATTTTTATCTACAAAGGCATTGTTATTAAACAAATATCAGATATCTCACAGAGACGAAACTATTTTTATTATATTTAATGGAAAATATATAGAAGTATGAGGTAATTACAGAGTTTACGACTAGTCTTCGGCTGATATTTCATTTTTTTCAGGCGTATTCTAGTACAAAGTGATAAAAAAAATTACAGAAGCTTTAAATAATTTTCAAAAAAAATCAGATTCTCGTTGAGTTGACATATATGCTGTTTCAAAGAAAATTGAATTATCAAATTTGATCCATATATGGCGATGGTGTAGTGGTACTCGAAGCGAGTCCGCATATGAACGTATATACAACTTTCAGCGCCTCGTACGTAATAAATTTTATTATTATTCCTCAATATTATATTAAAAAAATGAGCATTTTGAAATGAAAATTTTATATTATTATCATCCAGGTCTAAGATTTTTATGTCATTGATTTTTTATGCGCTTACGGGTGAGTCTGCATTTTTGCCGTATTGTATCACATTTTCTCCTACATTTTCGAGTTCCGCAGTTGTTCAGCCACTTTTGTTCCTTTACTTCGCGAGCATACCTGCTGCCTCCCCCAGGCCGGGTCTTCCCGGCACGGATACAGGGGCACCCGCCGCGTCGGTATGCGTGGGGCCGCTTGTGTTAGGCCCATTGAATATTTTATACCACCTTTATTTCTTTTTGGCCAACGCGGAGGCGACAAATTATCTCGTGAGGGGATATTGCGTAAATAATTTATGGTTTCGTTATTGAAGACGCGTTAGGCATACTTATAAGCATAATAGCACCTTTTTATATATCTAGTAATAACGGAAGCAAAAAGAAACTGCGAAATAACGCGGTGTGTAAATATTATAGGTATCGCGTTCTTGTTGTCCGAGTTGGTAGCTCAGTCTCGTGCGGATGCGCTATCGGGACTTAAAAATGTTTCACCAGAGGGAAAAAAAACATTTCTAATTTAAAAACATAATTAATCAATTTTTACATATCCAACACACGTGGCCATATTTATATTTTATTATTATACAAAATGTAACAGACCTAATTGATAATATTTTACAGGCGGACACCTGAATAAATTCCGAGTCTAAAATATACGAGAAATATGTGCCTAATCTTAACCAAATAGTAATCATGCGATTATTTTGATTAATTGAAATATTTGACTGATTCAAATTTATAAATTGTATACAAAAAATTAAAAATCATCGAAATGCGATCGGCTAGATTATTTTTTGTTAGATGATTTAAAGCCTAAAGCAAAGATATAGATAAATAATGGATAAATTTTGCGAATATTTATTTCGAAGAATGCAGACTTAATATGATTTTGTAAATTTCTTTAAAAAAAATATTTTTCGTAACTGTGCATAATTTGTACATATTTTTTGAACATTAAACTCATAATTTAGCCAGGTAACAATCCATAAAATATCGTGAACAAAGTCTGTTATATCCTGTATTAGAATAATATATTTATGTAAAATATGTAATAAATATTTTTTTGAATTAAAATATTACTCAACAAACTCGAACGAAAGTCTAGTAAAGTATCCAGAATAATACTAAATGACTATCAGAGGTGATCGCCTACTGCATCCTACACAAAAAAATAAATAAATTGTAATCTAAAATGATATTTGATGATTATTGATATTATAGTTCACTTATAATGTAAAACAACAAACTAGTAAATGAATAGACATGATATGAAGTATGTATATAGGGGTTTGGAACTTTATTTGCGGGACGAGGGGCATTCTAAGCACATTTATCTAACGAAACATAAATCCAATAGAGTGTGACACACGTGTGCAACAGTAAAAGTATTTACTCGTCGATGATTAAACCTTTGTGTAAAAAATATATGCGGTGCACAATGGAATCCTGGTACCGACACTGATGTATGGAAGTGAGGCCTGGAGCTGGCACAAAAGGAACGAAAGTAGACTGAATGCAGTGGAAATGAGATCACTTAGACGTATTTGTGGCAAATCTATTTATGACAGGTAAAGAATGAAGAAATAAGGAAAGAATGTAAAGCTAATGTTAGTATAGTGAGTAAGATTAAAAAATGATCACTTAGGTGGTTCGGTCATATGGAACGGATGAATGAGGAGAGAATGGTAAGAAAGATATATGACGCAAGTGTTGATGGCACCAGAAATAGAGGATGTCCACGAAAGACTTGGCACGACCAGGTAAACCAGATAATGGAGGATGGTTCTGTTAGAAGCCTCAACAATCGGCGAGCTTATATAAGAAGATGTATGAATGTGGTTGAGGAGAGAATTGTGCGTCAGGACAGAAGAGTGTAGCGCTCTATCCTCTCTGCCTACCCCCACGGGGAAACGGCGTGATGATAAGTTAGTTAGTACATATTATACTGTCAGCGTTGAAATTTTCGTTTCAATCGAGTCACATTTAAAAAAATGTCGCGGAGCTCTTTGATTGCGTGAGTGGCACAAGGAATTTGTGTTAGTTCATATGTTTATTTATTTGGTGGTAGTGTAAAACACTATAAAAATTTGTCAACAAACTTTCATCTTATTTTGGACATTTTAGAGATATATTGCATTTATTAAGCAAACATTACACATAAAAAAAATTTATGTCGCATATGAAAACCATTATAAATAATATTGTGCAATAGAAGAGTAAACAATAGTTAAAAACACAGTGATGCGTGTAATAAATACAGACCACAGCAATATTCTTATCATTTTGACACTAAATTAAATACTTGGGCTATGAATATATATTTCTATATATGTCTCCCAGGACAAGGTTCGAACTCTCTACTGTATGATCACAGGGCGAGTATTTATTAAGCTGAGCAAGAGATTAAGCTGTAGGTTGAATAGTATTTTAGAAAAAATAACTGCATATCGCAAATCTAATGCTTAATTTTTTATTGTTAGTACTTCGGCTTCCAATCGTAATACGGTACATGTTCCATGGTTTGATAAAAAATCCACATTTTTTTGTTAAGTGGTTACTTTCAATAATAATTCAAATATTCGTGTTTTTCACGAAAATGTGGATTTTCATTATTCATTTATATCAGAAGTTATACACTAGATTTGAATTTTTTTAAAACTATTACTTGTATTCTTATATATGACCTTTATAATCATGTAAAACTAATAAAGTGAATGTTATTAATTAAGACAAAACAAGCATTATAAGAAAGGCCGCGACCATTAGATGCATTTGTCACGTGCTACCAAATTGTGTTAACGTGCAAAATTATTACATAAACGAAATGTCTTGAATCAAATTAGCAATATGATAAAAATTAATAGAGTTATAAACCATTTAATTTGCAGTACATACGATCAATTTTCAATGTTTTAAAAATATTTTGTTTTAGTGAAATTATAGGTTTTTAAATATTATATTGTATTTACTCACATGTTATGTTTAAAACTTGTATCGAATGCGAGAAAATCAACTATTTTATTGTCGTCTCTTTCTATTCAAACCTTTCTCTATCGCATAATTTACGTAACAAATAACGTCATATATTATTTATCTGATACTTAAAATAATTTGACTATTAACATCATCTTGAAAGCTATCTAATATCTTTGTAATTGGTACATTCAATTTGTATTAAATATCACAGACCTATGTTCTGTAAAATTGCAACTTCATAATGAGAATGTGTCGAATTAAGTACTTCAGTCGTGTGGTTAAAAAATAAGGTAAAATTTCCCCCACGGCCTAGCGGATAGACGGTTGTTGCTACCAAGAACCAATCCGCTAAATCGATTAGAGTTAAGATTCAAGATATGTGACAATATTTATGATTTTCACCAATTTTCCTTTGGCTTTTGAAATATTTGTAATATCTTGAAATATAAGTAATATCTTAGTGGAATCGAGCCATCTGCTGATCCGCAGAGTCAACTGGGAGCACCGCTGTATGTGAATGATACAAATAAAGTACAAAATAACATTTCAATTTAACATCATGTAACTTCCAAGTCACAAAATCAATATTCAAGTCTATTGATGCATAATTAAATTTCACAATTCGAATCAAACATTTATAAAAATTTGTGGTGTGGCCAAATTACGTCACGGATGTTTGTGTAGCTGAAAATTAATCACATTGAATTTATCCGTAAAGTTATCAATTAATTTAATGAAATAAGTTAATTCGTTTAAATTTGAAAAATCTGTTATTCTTTCAATATTTTTTCATGATATTTATAATTTGAATTAAATACTACATTTTTTTTCTAGTATGTATTTATGTACTACTATTTAGTGTAACTATTGATCTGCGGTAGATTCTGAAAATGGGATAGATAGAGAAAGGCGGAATTTAAATTGTTCTTATGTCACTTCGTTATGAAATTTATCACAATATTTTCACCTCAAACTCAAATGCCAACCTTACGTATTCTCCCACGATCGGAACATTTACGTAATATTAAACTTAATGACACCGAATTTGATAAAATCTCCGACAGCCGCGTTCTCCTTGGCACAACGTATGAAAATATCGAAATTATTAGCTATAGTACCTTATAACGCAAATATTAGATACATTATGACTCGACAGGGCTCACGCTATGGCCACCCCGACCCAAAACCTCAATGATCAACAATAACTGAAATGTTAAGTGACCAGCGAGTAAGTGCTAAAATGTGAACACTTCGTAAAAAGATTATTGTGCATCTGATGCTTTTTTTACACGTCTGTATTCTTAATCGTGCCGTTTTTGTGTTCAGTTTGGGTATCATTAAGTGGACAAGTTGCGGACGGTAACGCACGCAACTCGAACAATTCATCATTTACATACAGGCTACCCCGAAACCTGCAAGCGGCCGAGGCCGGTGCTCGATACCGTAACCCGTGCACCCTACGGCACGCGTGAGACTCAGAAAATTGGATTTTACAAACTCCCTCGTTACCCTCCATACATTGGAGCATTCAATTTTCAGTCAAGTTCAACACATCGTTTATTGCTTCAACAGACTATTCATCGATCATATTCTTTGCCAGCCTGGCTATCATACAGTTGCTTTTAGTACTTTCACAGGATCCGATTCTTTTATATCTTTTGGTGCCACTTGTTCCTCTTTCCAATATGTGATCGGTCTATTTGTGACCTATTAAAATATATTGTTTTTAAGGAAAACACATTATTATTGTGAAGTTACAATTTCCCAGAACATAGTTCTGTAGTTTCTATCAAATTCCAGTGGCAACCAAAATACTTTTTCGATACATTGATTATATCTTTCTAATTGATAACATTTAAATAAATATCAGATATCTCATACAGACCAAGCTATTTTTATTATATTTAATAAAAAATATATAGGAGTGTGCAGTGATTATAAGGCTTACAACATATATATTAGATATCTGATATTTATTTAATAACAGTGCCTTTGTAAATCCAGTAATTGTTTGTTCTTGGACATATTCAAATATTGTTAGAAACCATTTAATTTGTATTAAAATATAACATGTTTTTTCGGAGGCTTCCCGCGTAACGGAGGTATAACATGTAACGAAACAGTGTTAAAAAATGCTTTACAATCACATACAGCAATTTGCAATGATTAAAATTAAATAATGTATCGCATTTCCAAAAAAACTAACACCAAAACAAAATATACATTGTCCTGTATACGAGGTGGGGCGAGGCGAACCAGCAAACATATTATGTGCAGGGGTGGTTTGATGCACTAGTCTGAGATATGTCACTCATTTTTATCCCCTACCAGTCGTCTTTCGAGTAATGTATCCAATTCATTCCCACTTTAGCTTGGCAATACTGTTACTGTATATTTCATATTTGGTTGCTGATCGATATATTGAATATTGTGATTTGTATTTTCATGATCCATGTCTGCGAACCACCCTACTTCTTTATTGGTAGAGTTATATAAGTGTTATTAAGATGGATTTATCTTTAAGTAATCTAGTGAATCTAACTTATGTGGAGTTACAGATTTTATATTGAAACTTCACTGCTAATTGGTGTAATTTACAAACATTACTCGAAAGTGTTTAACAAGATCAATAATAAATTACTATTAGCAAAGTTTTAGAAAATGGGAATTATATGGGTGATATTTTTCACTGATCTACTGCATTACAATCAGATGCTGTATGACATATAAATTAATTCAAATGTGCCTTATATTGATTCGCAATTGTTTTACAATTGTGTATATAATCTATTTGACCTTTAGAAATGTAATTTATTTTTTACTAAGAATAAATCAAACATTTTCCTGCATTCTTCAGTGTAATTTTTATAAACGCCGTTAAATATTTAAATAGAGATTTCGGTGTAATAATACAGTAAATTTATTTTTCATTCTTCGCCAGTCTTAACACAGATATTTTTCTGGCGAGACAGGTATAGTACAACTAGAATTAGACATGTAAATTGTATAGTTAAAAATAAATACTAATAATTTGACCTTGTACATTATGTAGATTCGGACGATGGATAAGTGAACCGTTTCCAACACTGTTTAATTAAACTTTTGTATTACTAAAATCCATATATCGTATTGATTTTAACTCAATGGTATCCTTGATATACTTTTTTAGTTAACCGTATCGAAAACATTCAGAGTAAATTACTGAAACATTTAAATTATGAACTTGCTGGTGTCGGATTTCCCAACACGTTCTTTCCGTACGGCAAATTAGTCCAAAAAACTGTACACAGATGTCTTTTTTTAATATAAAATTTGTCAGTTCAATTATTTGCGTAACATACAAGGTCAAATAATGTAAATCATTATTTAATTGGTTATTAAAAGATATTTCAAATTAGGTTTGCCTTAGTTCAATCCTCTTCTGGTTAGAACGTGTTTTTTGTAGGGAAACCTAGGTCGACGTTTCGGCATAGTAAAACGTGTCATTGTCGAGTTGTTGCTGGTAGATTGTGTACCGAAACGTCGACCACCTAAGTTTACCCAGGAAAAACATCTTTAAAAAAACGCGATATAATCTGAAGAGACGCCAGTTTCGTATATTAGTGCACGCGAAAATCTTAAATCTAACATATAATGTTTGTGTGTGTATTTATTCAACAATATATTGGAGGAAGACCCTGTTAGTCGCTCCAACAATCGACTAGCGTAGCATTCTATCCTCTATGCATACCCCTCTGGATAAATACTGCGGCGTGATGCTAGGTTAGTTGGCTATTTAGTATGCTATTGGACCACTCCATAGTGACAATATTTATACAATTTTAGTCTCTTTTCAAAAACTTTCCAAAAACAAAACCTCTTATTTCCCCAGCGATTAAACAAATGAGATGGTGTAAAAAAATATCAAATTACAATACAAAGGAGACAAAACTTCCAGTTGTAAAGGAAATAATGTAGATAAGGTCTTAATAAAACAACTGAAACGTTAAGTTGTGATGGAAATCAAGTAAGCAAAGAATTGAATAAAGCATCCAAGTCTCAGTGGAAGCCAAATTGGGAAAGGTTTCATAAAATTACTAAAGCTTTAATTTGTAATGGAAGTTAAGTGTATAAAGATTTCATAAAGTTACTGAAGTTCTCGGTTATATTGATAGTCAAGTTGGTAAAGTTTAACATAACAGTGAATGTCCCTGGTGCACTAACAATCAGTGGGTTAAGGTTTAACAAACCATTGAAAGACTCACGATAGGTTTCATAGTGCGTGGTGAAAAATATGACTGAATCGAAACCATGAACTGAAACTACATGCATGAACTCAAATAAAAGTAAAAATAAAACAATTTTTCTAATGTGAGTAATGATTGAGTTTTAAGAAATAGTTTTAACAAATATTGCAGTATTTGGTAAGTTTATTGGAAAAATAATTTATTCTATGTAAAAAATAAAAATTCTTAAATGTATTTTTATTTTTTCTCATTCAAATATTTACATTTACATCAACATCGTAGATCTGCACCTCGGGAAAGGTCTTTGGTGCTTCTAGCAAATTCCTCCAATACTCACTGTTCAGAGACCTATTTCATCAATTTTCGACACCAATGGCCCGTGTCCATGGATGAGATTTTCGACTCGGGACAATTTCGGATTTACGGATTCGGTGATTTTGTGATTTTATTTTTGTGAATCTGTGTCTCCCCAGCAGTAGCTTAGAATGGAATTTCTGTATAAATTATTTATTTATTTCATTCTTAGCATAATGCATACATAGGCACTCCTATGTATTCTCTAAAATAAACAAGATTAAAGTATTTTATTTTACTAAAACTAAAACTTTTTTTCGTACAATTCATTGTAATGTTATTTTTGTGTTTTAAATTTATTTATTTAATTATTAACATAGTGCATACATAAGTACTACAATATATGCTCTAATATAAACGAGATTAAAATCTTTTCTTTTACTAAAACTTATCTTTTCCATATTGAGTCAGTTTCATTTTAAATCTATTCAATTTCTCCTCTTTTCTTATGTTTTTTGGCATTTCATTAAAAATCTTAATCGCACTATACATCATCGATTTTTGAGATTTGGCCTTTTTCCTTAATGTTAATCTCATTCTACTCCTTCCTTTTATTCGATGCTCGTGATTTGCATCAATTTTTCGTGTAAATTACTCTGATATTTTTTTATTGGGGATTTTGTAAATAAATACCATTATATTAAAATATATTTTCTGTTTAAAGGTCATCATATTCAGATCTTTCAGCATTGCGCTGATCCGAGTATATCTATTTTTTCTGAGTATTATTCTCAAAGCTTTATTTTGCAACACTGACAATTGTTGAATTTTTTCTTCGCTAGCCAAAAACATAATACTGCTGCAGTAGTTAATATGAGGAATAAAAACATAGTTGTATATGTATAGTATAATTGTAGGTTCTAGGTGAAATTTGTGCGCACTTGTTGACTCTTGCTGTTAAATTGAACGTCGTGTACACGGGTTTGAGATGTTGTATTTTTTTGCTAATTACATTATTTGCTCAGTTTATTGGATAAAAATTGTTGATCCCAATTTTCAGTCCAAAGATAACCTGATTCGCGTTAACTTAAAATGTATTTATATTTTTCTTCCATTCCAGTATTATTACAGTTAATAGCTATATCACATTTACATCTTTCTCTCGCTGCCACAACTTTTCAAAGATGTAATTTTTAGCACGCACACACGCGTATTTTTTCCCATAATTCCATTAGATTTATTATCTCAAATCTTACGCTCGACACAGTTCCATAACATTTCGCTACCAGCATAACCGTCTCTTCCCGGCGTCGGTCTCGGGCTTGATGGGTTGGGGGGCGGGGGGCGGGGGGAGGTCTCGCGGGAGTACACAACCCCCACCCCGCCGTCCAGAGACGCGAGCACGTGGCTGTCTTTCATCCATCTCTTTCGTTCCCTTTCCCATCTCGCCCCTCGCGTTCGCTCTCAGGGTTGTCCAATTCATCTGCAGTGTCACGCTCAGAATGAAATGGCTAGTGTTGTAATAGTCAATCTACTGATTACGACAAAAATTTGATTTTTTTTACACCACAATTAGTCATTAATTTTTAAATAACCAGATAAAACACTTTATTATTAAGGAGAACACATTCTTATTGTGAAATTGTAATTATTCGGGACACAGGTTTGTGATATTTTAAATTCTGTAAAAACAAAGTAGATAGCTTTCAAATAATGGAACGATAGATGTATTAAAATTTGAAAAGTGTAACATATAGGTTAGAAAATTTGTCGTCGAAAGTACTGTCGCTGTAGCATAGTTGGAAAATACACTTTTCCCTGTTTAGAAAGAGATCTAGGTTCGAATCCCGGTAGCGCAACAACAATATCTTTCGATAAAATTGATTTTATATGTATATCTTTCGAATTAACACATTTAATTAGTATATTGTATAAACCACTATTTATTGATAAATCAACATGTTTCGATACCTATGGTAACTGCTTCAGAACAATGTATACTAATATTAAAAATACATGCATAGATAAAAACATAGATATAAGTGATGGGTAACTAAATAGGAACTACTATGAAAACAAATTTAAAAGATGACTTCCACAGCGCAAGTTTCTGTATCTTATAACACAATATACAAATTCAGTAAAAACACTGTTTTATTCCACTATTTTTTTTTATTGTGTTAAACGTTAGAAAATTTTCGAGAACATCTTCCCGTTATCAATATTATAATTCAACTAAAATTAAAAACACTTTCAGAGAGTAATATATGTATTACATACAGTATATTATATTGAACAGAGTGGAATAAGAATAAGAAAAAGATTGGAAAAACATAACAAAGCTACAAAAAAACTTCAGTCTAAACTCTGAAATGGCTGAGCACGCAATAATGAAGAGCCATTAATTTTATAATAATAATTTACAACTTATACATTGTTACGTCAAAGAACGAAAGTTAGACATTCTAAAAAATTAGAAATATTTAATAATAAAAATAACAATAAAAACATAATAAGTATTCAAATACCGCCCATTACATTCCCTCTCTTATTCATTTTAACTCCACCCCCACCCCACCTTCGTAAACTCCAAATACTCCATATATTACTATCTGAAAGTATTTTTAATTTTAGTTGAATTATATTATTGATAATGGGAAGATGTTCCCGAAAACGTTCTAATGTTTAACACAATAAAAAATATAGTGGAATAAAACGGTGTGTTAACTCAATTTACAAAATAATCATGGAATTTCACAAAGTTTCACCAAAAACCTTTGAACAATTACAATATACAAAATTTTCAAAAATATGTACAGTCCCTAGTAGCTACCTATAATAGTCCCCTTTAGATGTTACATCAGATTGAGAGGTGCTATAATAATTCATTCAGACAAACAAAATTTATTGACATGTATGCATTGTGTAAAAAAATGTACTTTAAACAAATTGACCACGTTGTTTATTTGTTTAATATTATCTTCGCACCGAGGTATCATAATCATGAGTGATAAAACCATAAATAGAAAAAATAATTCCATTCCAATTTTTACAGCTAGCACCAGCCACCTATGGGAATGGTTGCCCCAAAAATAAAATTCTTTGTCATCCTATTTCTCAACACTTGACAAAGTGTATGGAAGAAAATGACGAGGAATAATCACTATTGTAAATTCTGAGAAAATAATCCAGAAGAACCTGTACCTTGGACCTTGGATACATAAATGTGTAAAGTTTTCAATTTATTGAAGACATTATATATAATACATAACATTGGCAAATTTCGGAATATAGTCAATTTTCGAAGAACTAAAATAAATAGGATTAGTAATATGGTTGTGTCATATCTATAATCAATTCTTATCAATGATATCGAAATTTAATTTGTTTGTGTTTTATAGGGCAACAAATTATTAAAACAACCTCATTAAGACTCTGATGTCGTTACAACTGAAACTACGAATGCAAGTGCAGAAGTGTACTAATTATAAATTTATTAGTAGAAGAACACATTCGATAAAATTGATTTTATATATCTTGTTACGTTATTTCTTCATTCTGCCTCGGCTTCATGTTCAGGGGGGAGGCATGGCTGGTTCTTTTGGAGGCTGGTTCTTTTTTAAATTTATCATCAAGTCAAATGGTTATTAAATGAGATAACAGAATGCCATTGTTTACAATAAAATTTATTATCTATATTGTGACTTGCATGTATTAAAAGTTAAAAATAAAAAAGCATTTTACCTAATTATTATTAATAATATAATTCAAAAATAATTACAATTAACTTAACATTATATATGCGCCCATCATGCCAACATAAAGTTAACTACCAAATTTTCTGTGTCGATTCTTGTGTGATGTTGATTGTTTAGGTCCCTCACGTAAGGGATTACCTTTTGGAGACGGCTTCCACGTGTAGATGATGGTCCTGGAAGTGAAGTGTGTCCAATAGTTGTGGTGCCAGGGTAGAGTGACGGAGTTCAGGATTGACCACCAGACGATGTCCAATTATCCAGGCAAACCGGGACTCTGGACTCGATGTTCTTAATTACAATTGGCGCGTGCCATATATGATCTCGTCTCTTTTGATGGTGACAATTTATTCTCACCACATCAACGATTAAACACCGAGAACATCACAGTCTAAGCTTTGTACTCGAGGCGCACAGTTTGAATTTCCCCGGAATCACAAATTACATATCAGAGACGATAAGTATTTTGTTTTCTAATTGAAAACTAGATCGTATTTATGGAGCGATCTCTCCAGGCTGGGATTGGGAGAAAGACTGACGCATGAGGGTGATGCATCCCTTATGGTGCATTTGCCTACGTGACTAAAGTCACGTTCGTTGGATTTTTTATTGGCGTTCCCACGCCGCACCGTCCATCTAACAATACCGATGTTTATTGCCCTCCGTCCCTTACTTCGACTAAGTGCTTTTGTATCCTTGAAAAACAAAATTTTGTTTTGGATAATTTTGCATTCTAACAATCTTTCTAATTAATACATTTAATTAGTATTCAAAATTACAAATTTATTTGTGACTCATCGTAAATCGAATATAATTACACACATCGATCGTAAACTCACAGCATCCCGCAGATCTGAGCACTGTCACCAGAGAAGTGCCTGTCGCTCTTTTCATTTGGTCGGTTCAAGGTGGGAGATCTTTGTCTTACTCTTCGCTCTTTAACGTGACTCATCGCAAAAAGCGTCTTCAAGCTATCTTCTCGTGGACATTTGTGTGTCGCTGTTTATTATTTCGGGCACCAAATGTCAAAGGTATCAATCCGTCGTCTTTTCCTTACCTTCAGAGTCTACGAATCGATAGCATACAGAAATATTGAATGCACCGGAGACTATATAAACTTGACCTTAATTATTTTGGATATACCGCGCTCTTTCCGTGACTGTTCGTTTGTGGTTCGCAGTTACCGCCATCTGTAATTACAGACCCGAAATAATTACCGTATTGCATTGATTATAAGATGCATATTTTTTCCAATATTGGTGTCTATATTCATGGTGCGTTTTATATTCGATGGCATCTGACAATTGATGTCAAAAATGTACTTGCTGTTGATGATCCAGTGAGATGCTGCACAGTTGAGATATATTCGTGGCTTGGTATGGTCGAACATGATCATTTTTGCATAAAATTATGTCCCTAATCGTTGCATAAGATGTCCTCAAAAATAATTCCCAATGATGCTGAATTGACTAAATGTGTACGCAATATGATATCTTTCATTGTTATAATAAAGTTTTTATTGTTAAGGAGAACACATTCCTATTGTGAAGTTGTAATTATTCAGAACGTAGGTTTGTGAAATTTTAAATACTAATTAAATGTATTTATTATAAAGATATACGTATTAAACCAATTTTATTGAAAAATATTGTTGTTGCGCTACCGGGATTCGCACCTGGATCTCTTTTCCAATTCGGGGTAGGTGCATTACTAACTATGGTACATCGAGACTTTTTCGAATTTTTGAACACTTTTTCAAATTAAGACATCTATCGTTCCATTACTTGAAAGCCAATCAAAAGAAATTGTTTTTACGGAATCTCAAATAGCTTTGGGTAAACCGATAGCAGATTTTTTATTCACTTTTTTTCTTTTCAGCTTAGAAATATAAGGATGCGAGTACACGATGAGAATTTTAACTATTATTATATTACTGTTTTATTTTGTTTACTGTTACAACGGCTTCACGAATAATATATTAATATACGAGATGAAAATATAATATATTTAGGAAAAAAAATCATAAACATTTACTAGCAACAACTAAATAAAAAGTAAGATTCACAATAATGAAGCGGAATTAAAATTAATTTATTTTGTAATATTTCGACGTTACTGGACACTGCTACCCCTCACTAGCCTGTTTACATGCATGGAAATCTATCTAGGAAAATAAAGTGCACATTTTATCTATGATAGACATGAAACTAAAATGGAACTATGCCGGGCACGTAGTAAGACTGACCGATCAAGGTTGGAATGGTGAAATGCTGAAGTAGAGGCATAAATGCTCTAGATGATATAAAGAAAGTGACTTTTATTCGAGGAAAGCCACACACAGCTGGAAATCACCGAGAGCCAGGTGTTAAACAATTCTAAACTCTGGATGCTATTTTTCAAGATGATTTCATATGATTGTAAAGTAATATATAATATCAAGTACTTTTGCATATTCTATTATCGAATAAAGATACTTAGAAGTATTATATGATATGTTCATATTATTGACAAGCTACTAAGTTATCTATTCTAAATTTCATACTCAATTAATATTAAAACAATAAAATTACTATGACATTAAAATGTGTAATGATCCGCGCTTTTTGTACTCATTTTAATATTCGACGAGTAAGTGATGGGCCGAGTACTCAACTTATCTGGTGTCGAATTCAAAAGTTCAAACAAGAAGGGACAATGGTTAACCAAACTCCTCCGGGACCGTCAACGTCAGAAGCGACGCCAGAACATGTGGCTCAAGTTCGGCGTGAAATTATGCGCAATCTGCGTAAATCGATAAGGAAGATTGCAGCCTACACTGGAATAAAAAAATCAACACTGCATGTTATTTTGAAAAACAAACTACAGTTTCACCCATACAAACTGCAAATCGTGCTGTTTCTCAACGAAAATGACTATTCTTTACGTGAAACCTTAGCGAAAACGATGCTGGAACGTTTTAGAACAGCACGAATGTTTGGAAGCATATTGTTTACTGTCGAACCATATTTTTATATCGATGGCTATGTTAATAAACAGAACATACCCCGACAATCCGAGGAGACGCCGTCAAAAACGATTGCATCGTTCAAAATCGGCAATGTGGTGTGCAATTTCTGCCCGAGAGATAATCGGACCTTATTTTTTAACCAGCGAGAGACAGTCACTGCTGACATGTATTGCTAAATGATCGACGAGTTTTTTGAACTGCAATTGCAGCTGTTTTTCGGATTCAATAACAGAACACAATTTCAGTAAGACGGAGCCACTCCACATACAGCTAGAGTTTCAATGGAGAAGCTGAGGGGAATTTTTCCCAATAAATTAATCAGCTAGTACGGAGACATACCCTGGGCACATTGCTCGGGCGGGATGCCCGAAAGTCGAGAGTTTACAGCGACAATCCTCGAAAAATTCAGGCCCTACAAGAAAATATCCGATTGAAATTGCTGCCATTGAATCGACGTTTTGCTTTCCCGTGTTCGCAAATTTAAGAGTCCGATTGCAGGAGTGTCTTGAGAGAAATATACGGTTTTAAACGATATCGACGGTTTGTTTATAAAACGCAAAATCCGCATCGTTGAACTCCATTTTGTATAAATAAAATATGAGCATAACATTGAATTTTTTATTTTTATTCACATGAAAAATTTCTGCTGGACATCCTTTATCGTATAACATTTAGAGTATTCTATACTGAAAAACAACTTGTGTTAATTTATTAATCCAAAAATATCAATGAGGCTGTGAAAGGTAGGAAAAACTGAAATATCTATCCCTAATTTAATTTAATTTGACATTTAGATACCTAATTTTATCGGTTGATTTTCGGATCGCCATATATTTCGGAAGATATAACATCTTGTTTCTATGAATAAACATAAATTAAGTTAACGTAAGCCTAGGGAATATTGTCGATGGACTTACAGGTGATAGTAGAAATGTCATAAATAAAATGATGACTTATATCAATCTGAAATGTTCGAGCAGAAATGGTATAAAAGTGTCTTGTCGCACATTTCCCGCCAGTTTATTTGCTCTCTAACGTTTGATGCGATTGATCTAGCTATTAAAACACTTTCTACTCGAATGTTCTAAAATTACGTGATATTAAATTATAATTAAACCATTAAGCTACTACCACCAGTATCTATATTTATTCAGCCCCTGATAGTACAATACTACTGCGGTTGTTAAGTTATTAGTGAAGTTAACTAATTTCGAACTGATTAAAGTATGTGAATAAGTTAAAATACAAGTTTGTTGTCTAATTCTTCAGGCACCATCCCATGTTCCGGACGATATTGTTATAAGATACATAATTCTGTTGAACTGGGTTTATTATATTTAATATGATTGGCCGATAACGGTAATTTGTTAGTAATATTCACGTAATAATAATTGTCGCGTATATTTGATAACGTTAACCAAAAATTCGATAAGGATATAATGTTACAATTCATATTTTTCAAAATGAATTTTAATTAAAATAATATCTGTGCACGCTTTCAGATAAATACTGATTTTTCTGTACAAATATTATATCATTGGAATGTGATTGAGGAAGATGGTAATATCGATGTTACAGATTATACCTATTAACATCAGAAAAATATAGAAAACGCAGTTAACTTAAATGGCAGGACATTTACCAAATCATTTAATAGATTTTTGGATCGGTTGAGAAGTGAAACAAGAAAACAACGTAGGTGATTTACGCGAATGGCAACCCTACGCGAGGAAAGTTAGAAGAAACTTTCATCGTCTGTGAAAGAGGTGTTGAAAATATCTTTCAATCTTTCACCCTCTCTCTGTTCAGTATTTCAGTCATAACTCTTAGGACACGAGTAAGCTACGAGGCGGTAACTTTGTTGCACACGATATTATAATAGCTACTATTAGTGTGTGAAAGTCAGACCTTCATAGAATTGTCGACACCAGCTTTATAATTCTGACGAAAGTCATCACTAACATCAACATTTTACACAAAATATAGACAAACTCTTGATTCATAGACTATTACGAAACGATAGGAATTTTAAGAGTAAGGACTCCTGTCAAAAATTGCTTAGTAGTACTATAACATTCATAATCAATTGTATTGGCTCTTGTTTTCCTCCAGTGATCTCTGTTTTGCGCGGTTTGGTATCTCTAAGACATTATATTATATATAAATATATACTAGGTGAATATTGTGTTCCAGGCCAGTTTTTTTTTTTTGGGCCGCCATAGTTCATTACAATTTATCATAAGGCATCTAAAGCAACAACGTGTTGAAGTCATTAAAACATTTTATCTAAATAATAATGGCAATGCAATTTTTAATGATGATCGCTATCGTCACATATTGGAAATTTTTTGTAGTCGAATTGGGTCGATTGGGCTTGCAACACGGTTCCATGACAAAAGCTCCGCGGACATTTACCCCAATGACAATACATCCATGACAAAAGATCCGGCCGACAAAAGATCTGGCCGACTAAAGCTCCAGCGGACCATTGATCCATACGACATACCGCCCACAAACCAAATTTAAAAATGTTTTTTTTTTTAAATATATATATACATATATATTTATTATATATTTTCTAAAACCTTTCTTCCTTCAATGCTCTTTTCAAAAACGGCAATTGTACGCTCTTTTTTCATTCATGGTCTATGGGGTCAGATGAGATTTCTCTCAGAAATTCGACTCGAGTGTGCATAAAGAACGTCATATGTTTTGATCTCGGATAAGAATGACTCATTGAAATATCTTCATGGACACGGGCCATTTAATCAGTATCTTATCTTATCTTATATTATCTCATCTCATCTCATCCCATCTCATCTCATATCATCTCATCTCATCTCATCTTATCTTATCTTATCAATTACTTGACTTTATGAATAATAATAATGCGATAACGCCAACCGTTTTCAGCACATCCGCTCCTGTGGCTGACCAGAAATAAAATGCCTAATAATTAAACAATTAGTTCAAATTATGTGAATCACACTTGACTTATAAAATTATTTTTTGCGAATTGTAGGACAACTATTAATTGAACGTTATTTTCAGGTTCGTTTCGTTTTTCAAGAATTTCTATAGTTTAATGCAGCAAATTATATAATTATCGCTTATTATAAATACTTTTTGTTTCTTATTTAAAAATAATACTTAGATGTATATACACAAAATATTAAATCATAATTATTTCAGATTAAATAATTAATTTAATCATCATATCGCTGACATCTTCATTATTTTTTTGTTTTCAATGTTTATCAGTTTTAACATTTTCTAATAGTTGCCCAAATCGATTAAAGGAAAAAGTAAATAAATATGAAATATGCAAATGAAAATTCAATTTATATAACATTATCAATAATTTATATTTTATATAATGTTGAGATTGTATAACATTTCGTTTCAAATGTCTACAAGACATATTTTTTGAAATTGGAAGTCCCTTGAGATGAATGTGACGCAATTTAAATATTTCTTCCATTGGTGTCCTCGGCGGCATCAAAGAAACGTGTTCACGTGATAAATTATTTTTCAAATTGACACGTTTTTAAGTGAGGGACGAGTTTTTAATTTTTTTTTCCTTTTTACGCTCCACCGATGACGTGCACAATAGCGAGGCTTGTATTCCAACGATCCAGGTAAAAGTTATCGCTGTGAATTAAGCAATAACATTTTTTTAATGATGTAATAACAATACGCTGAGGTAAATAAACTTGTTTGCAATTTTTGTGGAAACTTCTTCAATGTATGTTCTCGAAATTTTTATATGTTTATTTAATTTATTTAATATTTATTTAACATAAATCTTTGATATGTATAAGGTTTAATTTCAAGATCAACATATCTATTGTATACCTTCAGATTATTAAAGTAAAAATAGAGGTCAACGTAAATATAATACAAAATAATTTAATCTACAGACATTTATTTTGGTCTGAAGAAAACCTATTAGTAATTACTAATAGGTATTCTTCGGACCAAAATAACCGCAGACTTTGAAATGATGTTCCCTTGCCTCAGTCGCTAATTTTAATTCGGTAGAATAAACAAACAAGTGTGACAGTATACATTCTAATTGTTCGATTTAAAAATTAATATAATTTTATTTATAATTATTAATTAATTATAATAATATAGTAAATACGAAACGGAAATCTAATTTTACATATTGAACAAAGTTTTCAACCGACAAATGTATTTTAAGATTGATGGCTAAAATTCCAATTTAACAAATTTGACCAAATTTTGTAAGAATAAAAGCTTCAAAGCCACCAAAGAAGCCTTTAAAAATAGCGAAAAAAAAGACAGAAATTTTAAATCCCGGATATTTTAACAAAAAAAAATGTAACGCCTGTTTCATATTTTAAAAAACAGCGGTAAAGGCGTATTTTTGGATTATTTAATTAATTACATTTATATTATTTTGTCAGGGGGTACTACTAAAGTTTAATAACAAAGAAGATAATTAATCTAATAATAGAATAAGGTACATACGCACACATAGTCAAATACATTACACCCTGGCATAGATACGGATACAACTTAAACGACTGCTTAAGGCTAATACAATATGTTCAAGTACTTCTTCCTTTAAACGATGTACTACTGTATGAGGCCGATAAAAGATAATCACCAGGTGTGAATAATATAAAAAATACGATGGCTTTGATGAACGGCGAATTATTTAATTACCTTTCAATTACTAATTACCACGATCGATAGAAATAAACTAAAACAGTAAATTAAATAAAGATATTTTTATCCATAAATCATTGAGTATTTTACGTAACTGATCCATAGAAGACATACCTTGGATACAAAGCGCCCTTGAAATAAATCTTTTTACGAAAATGGCGCTTTATAAATTTTCCAATGTTATTGTTAAGATACTTAAATAAATGATAGCTTATGCAAGAAATGTACCGGCATAGTATATAAAAAAACTTAACTGACCAAAATATATATCATAATATTATTAGATTACTTACACACTTAAATATTAATTTACAACTTAGAATTACTTGTATGTTTGTTTGAGATACTCGCCTAGTGAGGAAGTGATCGGGGGTTCGAGTCCCAGGAGACTACAAAGCTACTAAAGTAATTAATTAGGGAAAAACTGCAAGGATCATAGGGATGAAACTGCGGGAATATTTGAATAAAATATGAAATAAATATATTATACAAGACGGGCCATAAGTTTTTGCATTTTTTAAATAGCATCTGTGCGGGAATCGCGCAAATAAAGGGTACGCGGACGACATATCGCAGGATCATTCGGAAATTTAGTCACAATGGATCACTTAACAGAGGAACTACGTGAGTTTTGCGTAAAACAGTTTTACAAAAACAACGATTCTTATGTCATTGTTAGACGCCTGTTTCACACCCACTACCGATTACACAGTGTGAATCAATGTCCGAGTATTCATTTAATTAAATTGTGGCCCATAAAGATTAAAGAAACTGGTCTAACGTTAAATAAGAAGAAAACCTGGCAGCTACGGAGCAGGAGAAGCGAAGAGAATTTGTAGAAAGAGAGAGTTTGTACGAGAAGATCCGAGCTTGTTGACTCACAAGCATTCTGCTACTATGGGGATACTAAGATCAACTTAAATAATAATAAATGATAAACCAGCCACAATGACTCAACTTAAGGTGATTATTAGTCAAGAGATAGCCAACACCCACGCGCTTTGTGTCAT
Source organism: Eubasilissa regina (assembly GCA_022840565.1). Classification (NCBI taxonomy): domain Eukaryota; kingdom Metazoa; phylum Arthropoda; class Insecta; order Trichoptera; family Phryganeidae; genus Eubasilissa; species Eubasilissa regina. The sequence continues at coordinate 20,909,991 of JAINEB010000033.1, forward strand.
AGAGTGTTTCAAAACCTAGGCGCCAGATTAGCGGGATGATGGATATTTAGACGACATTATTTTTAAGACATGATATTCCCAATTATGTTTTTTCAGTGAAATAAATATTATCATGCGACCTATAGTTTTTTTTTATTGAACTTTTTTGTTGTTTAAATAATGGAAATTGTAAAAATTGGACAGACTTATCATAAGAAAATTATAAAAAACTATCAAATAAGCTTAAAACGAATTTTCACTTTCTCGTTAAATAATAAAATATCTAGTTTATTATTAAGGAGACCAAATTCTTATTGTGAAGTTGTAATTATTCAGAACAGACGGTCTGTGATGTTTTAAATACTAATATAATGTATTAATTTTAAATATATACATATAAAATCAATTTTGTTGAAAAATATTGTTTTTGCGCTAGCGGGATTCGAACCTAGATCTCTATTTCCAATCCGGGGAAGTACACTGCCAATTGTGTTATAGCGCCAGTATTTTTCATGATTTTCGAACCTATATGTTTCACTTTTTCAAATTAATACATCTGCACACAATTGGTAGTGTACTTCCCCGGATTGGAAATAAAGATCCAGGTTCGAATCCCGGTAGCCCAAAAACAATATTTTTTGACAAAATTGATTTTATATGTTTTTTGAATTTATAATTAATACATTAAACTAGTATCTAGTTCAAATGAGACAAGGAATAATGATATTCAATAATAAATAAATAGCAGGAAAATAATTAGAAAGCACTTGTTACAGAAATTGCTCATAGAGGTAGTCACAAAATTGAAAGATTTATTAATATACAACACTAATATAACCTATCGTTTTATATGGCTGTTATGTTTGGTCTCTCATTTTAGCGCAAGAAAATGGGTTGCAGATCTTCGAAAATAAAGTCTTGCGTAATTTTTACTGTCCAATGCTTGATAACCTCACCGAAGAATGAAGGAGACTAGAGAACTAGGAAACGGTACACCACTTCAGATATCCTGAGGATTGTGAAAGCAAGAAGGCTGTAATGGAAGACACATGGGAATCTCGTAACACATACAAAGCCGACAGCTAAGAACAAGGCATGTATGGGAGGATATTTTCAAAATAGATCTGAATATGAAGGCGGGTGCTCGGCAGACTAGATCACGGGGGCGATGTCAAGGTTTGTATGACGCTCCGCTGTGACAGAGGTCGCTGAAGAAGAAAAATAAATTTTATGCATGTAAATTACGGTGTATAATATTTAGATTGTAGAGACAGCCCTAAGGAGATCCAGAGATGCAAAAAACTGAGAAAAAGTGACTTTAAATGAGTGGTGATTAGTGATTCTGTATTCTCGACTTTTTTCAATTCCCGGGATTCAAGAGTTAAAATTTTCAAGTCTCGGGAATACTCTGGAAAGGTTTTTTTTAAATTAAAAAAATATATATTATTTAATAAATATTAATATGCATTAGTAGCTATTAGGAATATTATCCACATAAATCGAATAAAAATTGTTTTATAACATAAATATTACTAGTTTTTTTTTTTAATAAAATAAAGTTTACGTTTGTAAATTGATTAAAAAACCCAAATACATCTATACAGATTACAAAACACAAAGATTTTTTTTAAATATAAAAAAAAATCAATTGATAAAGAAATAATAACGTATATATTTGGTCAAATCCCCTAATAACCTTTTTCAAATAATTTCATCTCATCTAAATTTTGTTTCGCAAAAGATGATACGATTTCATCTTAAATATCATTCATCACATTTTACAAGGAAACATAGTACCCTGTTTGAACAAACCGGCAAAACTATTCCATTCAGAATCTTTATAGCTGGCCTTATACAAGAATTGATACACGTGCACCGCTTGTTACTCGCCGCTTGTTACTTGTTACCTGGTTATCTCAATACAGAATTCCTAGTGGTGATTGGCCGAATACACAGGAAGAGAATCAGAGAAAAAATTAAACAACACTGTAATTTAAGGATGAAATAATTAATCTCAAGACCGGATCTTTTCATATTTTGTAAATATAAATAATTTTGTCTTATATACCTGTTTAAGAATTTATTATTTAGGAATGATGTTTGTATTATAGAATAAGGTAAAATAAACATCTTAAGTCAACGAGGCAATCAAGCTCCACGATAATTCCACGAAAGACGTAATATCGATCGATTCCAGTTCCAATAATCTCACAAAGCTGGGCTGAACAGCCATCTATCACTGGCGGAGCCTGTGTAACCAGGTACGTTTATATCTCGCTAAGAGCAAACTGCAGATCCTGTTCGGTGCAACTTAACTCGGATTAAATAAAAAGGTAAAAGGTTATCTCATGAAGCCGTCTTTTCTGAACGTTTCCACGGTAAAGTCTGACGGATAATTGAATTGGCACTTGCATTAGGAAAAATTGAACGTCAGACGTTCATTTGGTGTCTCTTTTTTACTAACAACGAAATATACTATCAAACATGCACTTTATCCCGTTTTTTATATAATACATGTATAAGTATTGTACAGCTAAAAAAATACAGTTTGTTACATATATTTAACACAGATTTTAAAATGTATTGCCCAACTAGGCAAGCCTGTTTTAGTGCAAATTGACAAAGAAATTATATTTCACAAACCCAAATAACTCATTGAAGACAAAACACAATTAAATAGAAAATGAAACATACAAGGCAAGTAAACGTGAAAATATATAAAATAAGAGAATAAAAATACTAATATGCAATACAATATGTAAAAATAGAATGTAAGCACATACAAGGTAAATAAAAATATAAGTAAGATTAAAGTTATAATGCAGTCAGTATAATACACAATAAGAATTATTTCACAATATAAAACAGTTTACTCTCAATATCGGCTCTACTTAATTTTTACAACCAATTTGAAACATTATTTTTAAATGATGTACGTTACTTAAAGTTTTAATATTATTGCCAATTTGATTGTATATTCTGAGAGTTTGAAAAATCTTTGACCAAAAGTAGTTTGTATTCTTACAACGTCACCTACACTTTTGGTTGTTTTTTTTTATTGTAAATCCGTTTTATAATCATATTAATACATTTCGCCGTGACTGAGAGGCTTAATTTGTCTGACTTTCCCTCTGGGAGTGAGTGCATGATCAAATGCAACCGGCCACGAGTTTTGTTTTCAAGTTTATTTTCACTGCCGAATATTAAGCCAAGACACAAACCGCTTTATTTATTGCCAACAATACAAGCAGAAGTCCTTAAACATCTGCTAACACAAATACAAATTACAATAATACATATTTTTATTTACAGAACATTATGTATTTCCCATATTTTATGCATTTGCTACTATCTAATTACGGAATATATCCTATCACGTGCTGTAGGTACCTCGTCATTTCTGCAAATATACCTCGTCTGGTTCCGTGTGAACTACCCTATTGACTACATCGCGTGTTACAATAAACATTAAATTGTACTCCCCATCCATTTGTGCCACAGGATAAATATTTACATCGAATAAAAATCAAAAATATAATTAATTATACTTCTTTTTACAGTTTATTTATGTAAACAACAAAACGAACACAGGTAAATTAATTTATTAAATACAAATTTACTCATTGTACTATTAGAATACATACGAAGTTCGTGCCATTAATCGATTGTTTTTAACAGAATTACATAAATACAATCCAAATAATTTTATTTGAAATTGGATATAGTATTACTTTACTATGCAGATAACCTCCGTTGATCGCGGGGGATACGTTTTGGACATGGTCGCGATAAGCAAAATTTCGCCATCCACGGGGGAATAAAAAAAAACATTTTAATATTCGAAAAAACACTTTATTAATAACAAAAAAAAAAATCATACAAAACATATTTCATTCAAATAATTAGACAAAATACTTTCTTTAAAGCACTATATTATATTGATTATTCAACATGTTTCGATACCTATGGTATCTTCTTCAGGAAACAATGTATACTGAAATACTAACTGAATGTATTAATTATAAATATATACATATAAAATCAATTTTGTCGAAAAATATTGTTTTTGCGCTACCGGGATTCGAACCTGGATCTCTATTTCCAATCCGGAGAAGTACACTGCCAATTGTATTATAGCGCCAGTATTTTTCATGACAAATTTTCGAACCTATATGTTACACCTTTTCAAATTAATACACCTGTTGTTCCATTATTTGAAAGCCATACACATTGTTTTTATATGTATATATTTATAATTAATACATTAAATTACTATTTAAAACATCACAGACCGTCTGTTCTGAATAATTACAACTTCACAATAAGAATGTGTTCTCCTTAATAATGTATATTGAAATTAAAAATACAAGCATACATAAAAACGAGACTATAAAATAGTAAATAAGTAACAATTAATATGAAAACAAATTTAAAAGGTGTTTATTTGGAAAGGGAATTGATTATTTATAATATTTAGCTTGCAAATAACACATTTTTTTATTTATAACATTTAATATTTATCTAACTGTAAACCCCTATGTATTTGTATATATAGTTTTTAAACCATTGTTAATATAAAAATAATGGTTTGTTTATAAATATATGGTATGGAATTAAGAAAAATGTAAATAATTTTTTTGTTAAATAACAAATGAAAATTTGACCATGAAAATTTGTATGTTAATAAAATATGGACATGTATATTATCCACATACTTTATATTATAATATCAGTATCATAAATTTACGATATTTAATTTTAAATAATTGATTTTTGTTTTATGACCGATAATTTAAATATCACACGCATTGCAGCCAATCCAAAAATGATGAATTTCGATAATTAAATATCTGGTTCACATTTATTTGATCGGTTTAAACATTATTTGTATAAAAGATTTGAGGAGAATATTAATTTATAGAAGTTATATTGAAATATGTTTTTATTATTAATGTGTTTAAATTACAGTCAAATAAATATATTTACATTCATAATAAAACTACGTGAAGCCAGTCAAATAAACCATCATAACATTTTTAAACCTAGTGTGCACAACCAGGTACCTGGGTACACAACCACCACAGTACATTTTTTCATGTAAGTAAATTATAAATCATAATTTAGTTTGGATCTTTCAGATCGTTGTTATTTAACAATGGTGGATGTAATCGAATTACCGGGTACAGGGAAAAACTCAATTTTGATTAAATTATAAAACTTTATTATCATTTTTTTCGATTTGTGCACGTGGAATAGATAGTGTAATAATTAAATTTATTATAAAAAAAAACATTCATGTATTACATTCTATACGTTTGACAAAATTTAATGAATGTTCATCGCTGACAGGCTTATCGTTTTGGGAGCAGGTATTTCGTATTTTCCCTCTCTTTTTGATCGCCTGTTTGTAACAGATATGGAAAGAAATCAGTATTTTTTTTCTTCCTGATGCATCTAATTCAACTGATGAACTGATGAATAGCTTTCACAGGGTTTACTAGCCGCTTGATCACACATTCAATAGCAGTCTTGGTGTTGCAATATCTCATCATTTGCAAATTTTGAGATCGATTCTCAATCATTGCCTTAGCAAGTCTAATATGTTGAAAAACATAAAACATAAAACGTAAAAACATAATTCACAGCCATGACGGAATGTATGGTTGATAATAGAATTACGGCTTTATTCTTCCTCAGTACGTATGAGCACAGCGTTACTTTTTTATGGAGTCCAAACACAGTAGAGTAGTGATGAGATTAAAATCACGAACCGTGAGTCAATCACTGATGTGAGTGTGAACTTTGAGTCACACTCACTATCGGTGATTGAATATCTGGGAATATCGTGATTCATTTTTATTTTTATTTATATTTGGTTGTGAACCGTGATTTGGCGCACGTGCATATGAAACGAAAATATTCATGAAAGTATAATTCGTGATAAGCCCCATTTAGTTGATTCTGCCAAAACATTTACGCATTTAACCCGAAACGCTGAGAATTTGACCCGAAAAATGAACTTACTTTTTTTAAAGGTTTAATTCTATTTGCGATGATATTAAATAAGATAGGCTAGATTATGTTTTTTTACACAAATGAAATTATAATGATATAAGTAAATATGCTAAAAATTATGTTTTTTTATTTATTTCATGAATTATGATATTGTGTGGTGCACGCGTATTAGTAATGAAACTGTGTTTACAGTCATAGTTTTCAATCACTGATATTATCCAATACTAATCACAATCACACCAGTGAGTCAAGAGTAGCATTTTTTCTCATCACTACAGTAGAGTATACTTCTCTTTATTTATTTGATACCATCACACGTGGAATGTAAGGTTTATTTTCAGGTTTAGTTCTATGAGAGCAAGTGTGACAAGAGGTAACATTATAAAAAAATGATCTATGCAAACGTTTCTTGGTAAATGCCTAATGCAAGTTCTTTCACATCTCCTCCTTGATTTTTCTCTCGACCGTTACCTATTTTGCCAGTATTAATGATACAGTGTGAATGATAGGCATTTTCATCGTCGCAAATCCACATAACTTCGATGCCACATTTGGCCGGCTTTAACGGAATATACTACGTAAACTTCGTGCTACCGCAAAAAGGATAAATTTGTTCGCCGGTCGTTAAATTCTTTATTGGCATCTGATTACACATTTGAGATAAATTTGCGTTGACCATTGTCCAGAGATCACGGATCGGAGCTGCTTTATCTTATTTTGCGCTTTGGTGACGTGTATTGGCGTCATCAAATCTAATGTTTGCTCATAGTGGGTATGAATTTGAATGTGTTACATATCAGTTGTGTGATCGGTATTAGAATTATTTACACCAGAACAAATCAAAATAGCCATAAACGAGTATATTTCTTATATAGTAAAAGGCTTCCATTCTCGCTTCGAATCTGGATGCGCTGTATTGAATGCCGTGTATACTGAAAGCGCTTTTTTATTTGTAAGTCGAACGATAATATCTGCCATATGTACGGTAAATATCTTCTTGAAAGTGTCTCGGTATTTCTATGAGAACCACTTCGCTGACGCACTACATTGCGGGATGGAGTTTGATGTTGCTGAGGCGGCATTTTATTCGATACAATTTCTTTGGCTACGTAAGTACCTTTATTAAGAGATCTATTTGTTTGAAAATCCCTCGGACGCTCACCTCACATCTTTATTTAGTCAAATAAACGATAAGAAAATGTATTAAGGAAAACACATTCTTATTGTGAAGTTGTAATTATTCAGAACATAGGTCTGTGATATTTTAAATACTAAATTAATGTATTAATTATAAATATATACATATAAAATTGATTTTATGTGTATATATTTATAATTAATACATTAATTTAGTATTTAAGATAAGAAAATGATTTAAATTACAGGAATATTTTTAAAATTGAATGAAAGAGAGGTGGGTATCCGGGTGCCCTGGTTGTGTAACAATGTTGGTGAAGTTGGTTGTGCACACAACGGTTAAAAACATGATTTTATTGTAATTAATTTTAATATATTTTTTTTAATTGCAAATCTTAATGCAGCATGTAATATAGTATATTCGACAATATTTATTATTTTTCTGTTTAGCGCGATCTGATATATAAATAGATAAATACTCTAAGTCAATTACATTAAATTATTTTGACCCATTCATTCGCGTCGGTCTTTCATGACTAAGGATCGTGATTTCTGCTTAACTCTTCTCGGCACTCTGCAGATCTTAGATCTGTCACCAGAGAAGTACCTGTTGCCTTTTCCACTTGGTCGGTACAACAGGTGGGGGATTTTCCTCTTCCTCTTCGTCCTTCGACGTGGTCCACCTCAACAAATTTCTCCAAGCTATCTTCTCTCCTAGCTAGATGCTCAAAAAAAATTAAGGATTCGTCTCAGGCTGTAGGTTGAAAGTTTGTCCTTGATGTTCAGTTCCTGCAGAATGAAAAGATTCTTGCATCTCGCCAACCATGGTATGCGCAACATGTGTTTCCAACACCACATCTCAAAGGCACAAATCCATTTTCCACTCCATATAAAAATATAGAATGCAGCAGACTGTATAAGCCTGACCTTTATTGCCCTGGAAATACCAAGGTATTTCCGTCTGGACAAATGAAGACGTCATCCGAACATCGATCTACGGTACATTTAGTCAGGAACTGAGAAAAACTATTTATTTGTATTGTAAACTGTGGGAAAAAATAATATTCGATATATATATTTAATACATTTTAAATGAGAATAATATGCTTTTTATCAAATTGTAATCGAAGATGAAAATAAGAGGAGGAAACTTTTTTCAGTAGAACGCTACTTCTGTACGGCATGTGCTTGATAGCATTGTTTTATAAGGTGAAAATAAATATATGAAAATTATGTTTATTTAAAAAAAACTAAGAATTACGGGAAAGCGGCCCCAACAGCCGCCCGCAGAGCCTAGCAGTAAGCAATCGACCGCCTATTGCTTATATCTTATATATATAAATATATATATATATATATATATTATATCTAGAACATAAATCAATTTATTTTATTTTCACATCAACAATTATCATTATATACTTATAAGACAATTTTACATCTTAGTAAAATAGGTCAATAATAAGATGGTAGGGTTCTAACGTATATTCAGCGTCTTATGGTGTCAGTAAAGATGAGAAAAAAAACGCAAAATAAAAGCGAGAGAATACAAAAATGTTAAGAAATTATCTAATTCGTGATAAATTTAACTTAGGGTACTTGTTGAATAAATGATTTCTATGTTAACATAATACAATCATAACATATACATTTCTAGAGTTGTATAGAATTATAAAATATATAGGTATACATCAACAAATATGATAATTTAAATGTGTGTACGCAGTGAAAGATTTTTAATTAGAGATCGCATTTTAAAATTAGATTATCAAATTTCGCTCACAGAACGAGCACATACGGTTACGATTATTGAACTCTGGCTTAAGCCTAACGTTCTTGTTCTTGTTTCTAATAATATTTTAGTACCACAAAACGATTTACAGTTACGACAGCTTACAGCTGTACTGCATTTGAATCGTGAAGATAGCTACAAAATTATGGAATCAGAGAAAATCCACCGAGAGTGTTATGATTGAGAATAATTTGCAGACATACGACATAATTTTGTTAAGTAATGGAATGCATTAAGATATTATTACAATTAGATTATCTAAATGTGTTGTGCATATCGCACGCTACGCTCGAGTGCAAGATGAGGACCCCACAGTATTTATAAATTAACAGCTTAAAATGATAATGAATTTGATAAGAATTATTTAATTAATTTAAAAAATTCAACTGCATTTTAAAACTAGGACTGTTGTTCGTAATTAGAAGCATGCCAAAGCTCCCCTCGTGAACTTTAGAGTACATAACGCGATCAGCTGAATTTTGAACAGCTGCAATATGATTGTGCGGTGCACCCTCTCGTCCCCCACTTCTACCCCTGTTATGTGATTGGAAGGTTAATATCGTTATTACGGCAAGCGTATATTGTTACATATTAATTTAGGCAAAGTGTAAAATTTGAAAATTTCACATTTAATATTGAATAATGTGTACTTTTCTAATTACATATCTCATTTTATATTTTCACAACAGTTAAATAAAAATAAATATAACTTATGAAATTTGATTTTAAAGAATGAAAAATGTTGTCTTTACGTTTACTTAATTAACCCTTCCCAAACCATGCAGTAACACAGGTCTACCATCATAATTAAACCTGTAATATTTCGGTAAATAATAAAATTCATATTTTAGATAATTATAAAAAGAATATTAGCGCTCAGGAATGACTAGTGAAAAACTAATTACGAAAAGGGAATCGTACAAAAACAATTATTTTTTTCATTCAATCCGTTGTAAAATTAATACCTTGGTAAAAATTAATACCTTGGTAAAAAAAGACAGAGATCACACACTATTTTCACAGTGAAAAGAACAACAAACATACAAATATAATTATCTCTTTCTTACTAATTACATGAAGAGAGATCAGAAGGAAGGACACATTGTATAGGATTTAATGAATGCTCTATATTATGTTATTAATCCTTTTTAAAAAATTGAATGCTCAATATTTATAGTAAATTTGTGCCATTAAACCCATTTAAGCTAATAAAAAGATTTTTTCTAACTGTTATTTACGGTAATACGAGTTGACAGCATGGCTGCGTTCGGGTATTTTATATCACGGTATGGTAAAGGTTAACTTCGACAGTAACTTTATCAATAAAACGTGATTTTATCATTTGATAGTAAAAGATGTTAGATTTTTTGCGCAAAAGATTATCAATGACCGGAAAAATTAACAACGTGGCTCCTGATAAATTAAAAACCAACACCAAAAATTTTCGTTCAGTTAAATATTTCTCCGCAATTAGCTAAGCTACCCCGATTATAAGTTAAACATAGAAGTGACAGCAATAAACTACAACTTATAAATGGCGTTAGCTAAAGTTGGATTTAACTCGAAATTAAGTCGTTTGACAAATGTTGTAGTTAGTCTGATTACAATTTTGGCTTAAATATTCAGTCACGCGAACGGAGATATCTTATTCTGTGTATTTTGACTCCTTCATGCGATAACGGCCGAAATAATGAAGATACACAACAGGAAGCAATTGGCTATCGCTGATTGCTTGTTGCTGACTTGACCGCTTCTGGTCCAACGTTGGCCGCTACTGGCGGTGTTTCCATAAAACGAATTTTTCAATAATGAAAATACAATTTATTATCAAAAAGAAGTGGTTATCTAAATTAATCAATTAATGTATTTTTAGCGTTTCAGCGCTAACATTAAGACGTGCTCCGTGTGTGTCGAGTGAGCCCACACTGCAATACAATAAAGCGGTTTGTGGCTTAGCTACAGAATGAATTTTTTCTAAAATGTTTATTACCGGTCGATGAAATTAGAGGTTGGTTTATGGCAGAATATATAAAAATGTATTTAGTACAAAAAAAAGGGTTTTTTTATAACCGGAAAAGAATGTAAACTTTAAGAAAAATTGTCGGCATCAGGTTTTCGTTCCATAGTGAAGGATAGTCGTAAGTCGGGTCCTGCGCGTCGTGTGCTGGAATTACTTAGCGCGATAAGTCGGTTCTTTATCCACTGTTACACGCGGCTATCTGTCATTGTTTAGGAGTAGATTTCCGGAGCTAAGCTCGCTCCAACGCGCTCGACTTGTTGATGATCCCTACTGAGCTGATAGATCACTGGAAACTCAGGAGTTGCGACGTCCAGGTGATGATAGTGTATCATTCAATTTTACCCAAATTGCCAAATAAGTATGTATGAGCATCTATATAAAAGATCTAAGAAACACAAAAAAATATTGTAGATTTTACAACACGAAGTTTTTTTTTTACATAAAAAGGATAATTATTTACAAAAGTCTGCGTATGGAATACATTATTTTTTTTTTAAATTATCTTTGTTTTTTTTAATTAAATTAAATTAAATTAAATTAAACTTAATTCCCTTCTTCAGGATGACTCATTAACTAACCAAATCCATTTATAGGTTATACTAATGTTTTAAAAAAATATATTTAAAAACAATAATTAAAATAATCAATATTTAAAAAATAAATCTAGTACCTAACTCAAAAAATTAATTTTAACCAAAAAGTTAATTTTGCTAATATTCAAAATATATTATTTTTATTTTTATGTTTGTTTTTTTAACCACGTATTGAGTTTAAATACATTTATCGGTTTCGAAAAATACCATTTTCTTCTTCAATATGTCAATACAAATTAAAAACATATGTTGTTGTTCCTTTACCAGAATCTATATTTAAAAAACAATAATTAATTAAAAAATAAATTTAGTACGTAACTCAAATTGTTACTTAATACAAATTTACTCGAATAATTTTTGGGAAAAAATTTTAGAATGAGACTCGTAGTTAAATTCAGTTGGTTGTTTATAATTTTTTGATTAGTTTTACACGTTTTATATATCTCCAACGATTCCAAATTATTTAATTTATGACCAACACCGTTTACATGCAAAATTGACCATCCCAATTTTTTTATCAAAACCATGACCATTTTCTAACAAATGATTAGAAAATTCTGAAATACCACTGTTGTTTAAATATCTCAAATACTCCTTTACTTACATTAAAATTTCTATCCGTTTTACCAATATAAAATGCAGCATAATACGTGCAACTAAGTTTATAGACACCAGAATTGTAGTTAGTTGACGTTGTGAACCTAACCAAATTCGTAATATATCATCCACATACCTTTTCCCAACAAAACATTTTTTAACAAAGGAGAATCGCAATCAAAAATATTCCTCTCCAAATTGAAATCATTAAAAATTAAAAGTATTAAAAATATAATTTAATTGGCCGTCTTAACAAGTGTTCTATGTAATTTAATTTAAGTACTTATTTGTTAAATTATTATGCATTATGCACACACGAGATTATTAAATAATCCAAAAAAAATTTCTGTTATTACTGTTTTATAGGATATATTAAAAATAATCATAAAAATATAATACAGCACATTTTTGTTAAAAGATAATATAATTGTTGGTAGACAACCAAGTCATAATGTGAGGAATTTTGATAATGCATGATATAAAACATTACGAGGTGAATGCTCTTAGAATTTAAGTGTTGGATACATTGCCAGCATGCAAGTAGAGTAAGTATAAAGAGCTTTTGGAATCATGTAACTTGGCCATTAGTATGAAAAAACTGGCCGCAGCACGCGCCAGTTCTGGCACCAGGTGTTCTCGGACTCATTGACGCATTGATACTCTGCATCGCAACTATTGGCGGTATTTTGATTCATTCTAAAATACCGTGTTTATACAAAAACATACCATTAACGAGAACACATTCTCATAGTGAAGTTGTAATTATTCAGAAAAAAGGACTGTGATATTTTAAATACTATTTAAATGTAATATAAAATCAATTTTATCGAAAAATATTGTTGTTGATACCGGGATAAGAACCTGGATCTCTTCCTGTCCGGGGTAATTGCTTTAATCGATTATGCTACACCAATACAGTGTATTAACGATAAATTTTCAAATTAATACATCGATCGTTTCATTATTTGAAAGTCATCTTTTTATTTTTACGGAATCTCAAATACCTTTGGGTAATTCGATAGGAGACGCCAAAATTAACAATTCATTTATTAAATTTTGGACACATTGATACAACTTATATATTATTAAGGATTGTGAAGTTGTAATTATTCAGAATACAGGTCTATGATATATTTTTTAATACAAATTAAAAAATAGTCACACTGCTAAAAATTCTTAATATATGTTCATAAATATAATATCATCATCATTATTAAAACTATGTTATGATCCATTGAGGATAGTCCTCCAGTCATGAACGTCAATATTGCATCTTTCTCAATAAAATCTCTCCATCTTCTTTGAAGTCTTCTTCGTGGTCACGTCCCTTGGGGTATGTTATGTGGGTACCTTCGAGGAAGCATTCTTTGGACGCGTTCGGCCCAGCGTAATCGAGCGATCTTCGTTCGTCGTATAAATATTGCATTTACGGTTCTGTCTGATTCTCCTCTGTCCGTTTTCTCGTGTAGCTTCAAAAAAATTTCATGTTACCTTCCTCTCTCAGATTTCTTCTCGACTCTCTCAACTACATCTATAGCCTTCTCGTCATTACCATGTATTTCTTTTAATCAACGTTTATTCTCGGACTAACTTCTACGCTTCTTTTTCTAATGGATTGAAGGGTTTCTCAACTTTCCTCCTACTTAATTTAAGAATTAATTTGTTTCAATAATATATAAAATTGTTTAAATATTTTAATAAACATCCATAAATATTATATTACGTATAAAGAGTAGTACAGTTATGGTACATAATATTAATAATAATATTTTTATTTTTTTTAAATACATAGCAATTTGATGTTCTCATTCTTCTGAGACCCTGACTTCCAACAATCCTTTCTTGTATTATGAGGCGCAAAATCTCGTACTTCTCCGAATGCTTCATGATATATTCGAGATATTGAAGTTTTTAGTTTTTATTGTTTAAAATATATTATTTATTTTTCTTAACTTATTTTACTTGTTTTTATAACTTTATCAACCCAGATTATTCTGAGCATGCGTGTATCATATAATGTATGTTAAATATGAGGAATGTCGGGATGACTAAATTAAATATATTTACTTCATAACGCCGGTTTTAGTGGCTGTGATAGACGTCTAATTCGCGCTTTCGTAATTTTCATTAAAAAATGCCGAAAACGTATGTTTTCACGCATATTCACGTAATATTGTATTTATTTACAAAATAAGTTGCAAATTCTGTAAATTAGATGGTTTTTCACTGATTTTAAGGGACGTTTTCTTGACCAAAGTAAACATTTTATGTACGTTATTTTGTATGTAAGTCGCAATTGAATATTACGTTTATATATAACACCGTTGTCTTCTAAACACTAGCTGTTTGTTTCATAATTATTAGTATAATACATGTGAATTTAGTAATTCAATAAATTATTTAATTTTATATGGATTAATTCAAATGACAAACAAATATTTCATTCCATAATATTAATATAAAAAAGACTACATACGAGTTATTTTTGACACTTGTCACGAATGCGAGAAAATCAAAAATTTTATTATCGTATTTTTCTACTCTTTTCTATTTTTTCCTCTCTCGCATGATTTACGTAACAAATTACGTTATTTATTATTTACATTTGTTTAAGGACGTTCCCAAAAAAATCACTTTTCTTACAATCCTTTTGAAACTTTGAATACACATACTTATGAGTGTCTTTTATACGTAGAAATTTTTTTCAATAGCCCTTGCGGTAGTAAATTTGTAAATATTGATTATTAAAATGGGCATATTTAACATACGAACCATACCCCGATCGATGTTGTAGCGCACGTTTAATTAAATAGCAATAGTAATTTTCTTACGATTGTTTTGAAAAACTGAGAATCATTAGTTGAAAATTTAACAAATATCGTTCTGTAAAAATAACTAAAACAAGCGGTATTCGTTTTGTTATAAAAAATGTTAAAAGTGAGCTACTTTTGAATGGTTTTGACGTTTCCTTTTATAATTTGAATAGTGAGAGATTTTTGAACTTCTGCGCATGTGAGCGGAAGCGAAAAAGTACACTGTACCTCAACTGTTTTTTATTCTATTCATAGTAGTTCATAGTAGTTTACATACGGAGGAATCTTCTTGAAGATTGAGTACGACTGCTCTTTGGGAACGACCTTAAGTGAAGTTTAAGTTTACGTAATTTGCATAGAATTTCTCTAATTTCAAACTGGAAAAATGAATTCCATTTAAGGTATAATTTCAATGATTATTCAAATTTTTGCGTTTTTTCGAAAATGTGGGTTTCTTTTATTCGTTTATATCAGAAGTTATTCACTATAAGAATATGTTTTCTTTTCTAGTTGGTTTCCTTATAACTGAAAATATTGTTGATATCATTGACGATTCTCCTGTATCTTTCAGTTACATAAATAATATAGCCAGTAGGTTGATGTGGTCAGTTCAGTAAGTTGAAGATCATCACCTTCCTCTTTGGTCTTTCAGTCACTTTCAGCTTCTGCAGATGCATCTCGTGTAGATCGGGGAGAATCTGCGTTGAAGTTTAATTGTTCTAAAACAGAACAAAGAAGTGTAAAATTGTGAAAAATAATTTTAAATTTCTGAAATTGAAATTTTGAAGTATCGGGTTTATAACCACCCTACACAAATTCAGCCCCTAATGATGGGGTGCCTCGCTCTCTAATAAAAAGCACCACCGCTGTGTGAGCGCAACAAGCGTGACCGATCAAGGAACACCCTGTACGACACAGCATTTGCCGTATTGTTGGAAAAAAATCAATCTAGATTAATAAAACATGCTTTGTTTTATTTTTTACGTTTGGCTGCTTTTGAATATTTTCAAACAATTTATAATACGGCGAACGAGCGCGCAGCATGAGTCAATTAACCGTTAAAAAAACCGGATTCTAATGAACATTAACTACACTGTATGGTTTACAGTAGTTAAGGCAGATTTCATGGAATACATAAAATATTTTTATTTTTTTAAATATTTTTTTATTTGAGTAAATAAATAATCGTGTTGCAATTATGTGGTGGTGTATAAAACAGCCTAATATGTTCCTATATCCCCTCAAAAAAAAAATTATAGTCTCACAAAATTTGTGACTAAAAAAATATGGGAGTTACCATAGTTAACATATATTTTATTCAACACCCGTATATGTCAAACTTACATTTTAATAATTTTTAGAAATTTACATGTTCGAAAAGTCACATCACTCCTATATTGACAATAAGATTATGTCCTTCCTCATCCCGGTGGGGGTAATAAACCAAGGTATCTATTTACAAATTTGAATAAAAAAATACATACTTGAAACCTGTCTAAGCAAAGAAAGCTTTTTAAAAAATGAAATTTTGAAAATGTTAAAAATAAATATAATAAAATTTCATTCCTTCCTGTCTTCTCAGAGAATTGTTTAAATAACATACCACGCAATTTTTACACATTACCATGTGCTTATTTGATTTTTTTAAGCTTGTTTGATGGCAAATACAAAACTGAAATGAAATGGAACCTGCATTGAGTCGCACAGCGGCAGAGTCGCCTATCTGCAAAGTGATCAAATGGAGATACAAATAAATGAAAAAACAACAAAATTTAGTATTTTTATTTATTAAAAAAAAAGTTTAACATCATTATAAATATATAATACTTCTATGTATGCCCGCAAATTAAATTAAGTCAATACATAATTAATTATGAGCGTATTAGTGTATTTAACTTAAAATATAGAATCTTTCACTTGGGCTACTTTGCCGCTATGTGATTCAATTAATAATGTGATTTAACATACTGAAAAAACACGTATGAATATGTACAGATGTGGGAGAAGCAATAGCCGTGTGTCACTATAATAATTCGCGGTATTCTATCCTTTCAACAGTCTAATAGCAAAGCAGCGTAATACTTTTTACTGTTCACCTTATATTTCTCACAGTAATTGTATATTTTATATTTCCATTAAAAGTTAATCGCGGTTACAATTTTTCAATTTCAATTTTAAAAAGTGTCATTAATAATTTATTTCAAACTCTGATTCGATTTTATTTATATTACAGCAATTACACAAGTTAATTATATTTTTTCTAGATTTGAAATTAAAATTTCACCGGGCAACACGTTAAATAATCTTGACTACCGGGGACCGCTCGCTGTTGTATAATTTATTAGTACAAACGAAAAATCTGGTCTTCTTTTTAAAGCGCCAGCGCACGGAGGTACGTATGTCAAAGTTAAACCTTGATACGAGTTTGTAATATGTAATGCAGACCTCTGCTCCAACAAGTATCCCATTCGACCGCAAGGGACCGAACTGTATCAGTTGTCACGTGTATAATAAATTGCGGCCCGGACAGGTCCAAATATCCTTCCTTCCTGGACATTTGGCGAGAAACCCGATCCTAGATCCGGCACTGCAGTGCTTCTTCCTATACTGCCCTAAGTGGCGGTGTTGAATATCCGGTAGGTATCGCTTCCCAGGACCGGACATAGGTATGCAGCGGCACGTCATCGATACCGATCGAGAGTGAAGCTCCCGGTAATGGACTTTGGGATGCGCAATTATGATTTATATATTTTTATGAAAGTTGTTTTTTAACTAGGTTACCAAAATAGTTTGAGAAATTGTGCTTAATTATAAAAACTTTATATCTTATATTTATATATTTAAGGAATTATAGGATAAATGACTAATTTATTAATACGTACATGAACTGACTTATTTTTTGTTCATCATCATCCAAGTTGGTCTCTCATGACTGAGGATTGTGATCTTCATGAACTTCCACTTTTCTCGGTATCCTGCATATCTATTGTTTTATCCACTTCCACATGTAGGAAATCTTCATATTTTTCTTCGTTCTTTGACATGGTCTCCAAGCTTCTCCAGGCTCTTCGTCTTTCTTTCTCGCAAAATGTCCAATAAATTGAAGGACTCATCTTAGGTTCCATTTGTGGTATACGTAACATGTGTTTCCAGCACCACATCTCAAAGGTATCAATCAGTCATCTTTCCCTTGCCTTAAGGATCCATGATTTCATATCATATAAAAATATAGAATACATCAGCGACAATACAAGACTGATCTTCGTTGTCTTGGAAATACCGCGGTCTTTCCATATTTTGTCATGTCTGGACATAGAAATTTTCATCACACCTATGCGTGGTCTAATTTCACTTTTTGTTATTCCATTTAAAAAAAAAACAATATATTCATTCATAAATAAGAAATTAAAAACAAAAGTATAATATTACAATTATTAGTTTAACCCTGGAGATATGGTGAAACTAGCTGACGGGTATACTTCAAGACTTTCAGAACATAATCAATCCACTTAGAGAGAGCCTTCACTATAATGCCTATAATCTTCAATATTCAGTCGTAAAACACACAATGGAACATCTCTTCAACAAATCGGGAGTTTGAAATTAACCGGAAAACTGACGGTTTAAATAGTTTAGGAGTAAAAGTACATACGATCTGAATTCCGTTAAGAAGCAATGTATAGAATCGTAGTAACGCGGACTTTTGCAATGAGAATTTAAATGTGAAGCTTAGACAAATAATGATTAAACAATACATATGGTTAATACTGCTCTATACACATTAAATATTAATATTAGAAATATGGCTGAGTACAATAATTATTTGAATATCGTAAATAGATTTGATCACTCTGAACAACTCTGAAGTATTAAGTAGGAAGTTAATACCTATATTACTTACTTACTTACCAACACGCCGTTTTTTCGTGGGGGTAGGCAGAGAGGATAGAGCGCCACACAATTCTCACCTCATCCACATTCATACATCTTCTCATACGAACTCGCTGATTGTTGAAGCTTCTAACAGAACTATCCTCCACTATCTGGTTTACCTGGTCGTGCCAAGTCTTCCGCGGACGTCCTCTCTTTCTGGTCATCAACACTTGCGTCATATATATTTCTTACCATTCTCTTCTCATTCATGCGTTCCATATGACCGAACCACCTAAGTGATCCTTTTTTAATCTTACTCACTTATCTATCACTGAATACCTATATTCAAGTATAAAAACTGGTTATCCTTATCGTGCATTAAGGGATTTGAAATATCATCTCATTTTGTAAGTTTTAAAGTCGTTGAGGACCGTTACACCAGGATCGATATATTGTGGGTACATAAAAGACAGAAAGAAGAAGAAGAAGAAGAAACAATAAACTGATCCATTAATAAGAAGAGGAAATTAATATTTTTTGGGGCTGTTATAAACTATTAGATTCATATGTTAAGAATTAACAATAGTCCAATAATTCTCAGTCGTTGACCAATATTAAATATTATTTAATATTAGTATGTAGTAAAAGTAGTAGCATTTTCCATACCAACGGGCTTGTGACTCTTAATATTGAAATCAGTAATTTATTAACTTAAATATTTTTAAACTGTAGAATGCATTATATCAAATTATCATACCCTTTTTTCCACTGTCCAATATTTAGTAATAATAAAAATATTGGATAATTTGTATAGCGCCATTTTCGTAAAAACTTTCACCTCAAGGGTGCTTTGGTAAGCCATGAAATATAATTTACAATTTAATATCAAGCCAATCCATACGTAATCCACGATTTCTGACTGAAAATACTAAATTTTAGATTCAAGTAAGATCAGATTCCTTGACTAATGGCGGGAAGAGTTTTCTTGAAACGAGTTTAGAAGGATTCCTTGAACTTGAAACTCCAGTCGAATATTATGGAATTTTATTGAATACAATTTTATTAATGATATTGCAATTATTAAAAAATGATCTGTGTAAATTACTAAATATTTTTGAAAAATATATATTCCTATCTGGTGTATAATGTCAAAAAATATTATATCGTTGATTTATTCTGATAATAGAAGGGAATGTAAAATTCCAGTACCATGTTATAAATAAAATCGCTGTTGCATAACAAAAGATAAACCTTTGAAAGCAGACGAGTTTAGTAGGAGGAATTATAGCAATTAACTAGAGTATACTGTATGTCAATCACAAGGTCAATTTCAAATACTTTAACAACAAATTGAATACACGTACAATCGAATAAAAATTGAAGCCAATGGTTGCACTATGGAACCGCGACTATTTCAGAAGTCCATTAAGGGAATTTAATTTTTATTAATTTGTATATTAAACGGGAGACTTGCTTGTTATATTTAACTTAAAAATATTCTGTTCCACTCAGATACGCTGTTGCTCTGTTCTCTTAATCTTATATTTTAATTATCTGTACTTAGGTTAGGTTAGGTTATTATGATTGGGTCCAACTGAAACTAGTTGACTTTATTGTATGTACATAATATTGCGGTTTAAAACTAAACATTACATCATTTAATTATAATGTCAAGCCACAACGTTTTTGATTTCTTTGAAAAAAAGTATATAACTTACAGAAGATATAAATTAATGTATCCGTGAATTAAGAACAAATCATAAAATTTTTCAATATGGATAAAATAATATTTTATGTCCAAAACTAGGTAATTCACCCTTATATTGTAATAGTTGTGATCAGTTCGATACCCAATACATGCTTCTTTGTTCTATCGTTTCTGTGTTGCGTGCACTCTGGCATTTCTCTTGGAAGTTCTTTATTTTTTTTTTGTGATTGGTTTAACAACCTTGACTCTACGTGTAAGATTGGAGGACATTAAACGAAATCGATTTCTAAATGAAGATTTTCAGAATATATTAATTTGGTTGTTTTATCAACAGATTTTATACATACGAGTATAAATCATACATAAAAAAGGTAGAACCGAGTTTGATTTGGGAAAGTCTATTTACATTATAAAAATTTTTAATCAGTGCAATCTTCCAATCAATGTGTGATTCTCAACAGTCATAAACACTCTAGGTACCGACGCCAGGCAATATGCCACAATAATATCAATCGGCAACCATCGGGAAGATCCGCGATCATCAGCTTTTGGTAGTTAGTCGTAGGCGTGTTGAATAAATTTAGTGTCAACCGTAAGTAATTTATTTTCTATCATACATATTTCTCATACTCCGCGATCACTCGAACATAGTGGAGAACTGGGAGATATAAAAATAAGCTTGTGGATTATAGTGCAGACTGACGTAAAGGGTGTTAGTATAAATGGCATGAATGGGAGTGGGGCAGATATAATTAATTGTTTACGCGCTATGTTACTTCGATTGGTACCACTGGGTTTCCTGATTTATAATAATGTACATGTATGTTTGTGTGTGAGTATTGGCGCCCTTTTTTCGGAAAGCTAAAAATACGGTAACCGACAGGTGTTATTTAATTACATCCCGTCTTCGACCAGTCCAGTGATCCAAATAAACTACCAGTGCGTTCTTCGGTCGGTCGAAATCTAAAGAAGACAATCCGGCTAAAAAAAAAACAAAACAACAAAAAGACAGCAAAAATAAAAGGTAGTGCAGTTTATATATCATACGTGTACTTATTGTTAATCGGGAACCAGCTATCGAAGGCATTTACATGAACACCGATGAGCAAAAATTTAACGGTATCTACAAGACAAAAAAAACGCTTAAGGTCATGGTAAAGATTGACGGAGGATCTAAAAGAGAGTCATCGGGAGGCTTTCATCCAGCAGTGGATTGACCATGATGATGATGTTGATTTTAAGTGTTAATCAAATTGTTTTTAAGAAATATCGGTATGCTCAGTTATAATCATTTATACTTTACCTAACAATTATGAAAAAATTTAATAAGTGTATGAAAATTATTAGATAAAAAAAATGTATTCTTAAAAATAAATGTAAGATATTGTAGCCAACACCGACTGCCCAAAGTCAATACACTTGGTAAGTGGTATATTAAAACTCTGATAGGTACCAATTACATCATTATCTTAACTAATTCGCGGCAGAGTAAAAATAGAGTTTTCGAAAAGACGCGGCACCTTATAAGGTCTCCGCCACATACACACACACACTCACACACATCTGTCAAATATCACGTCGCGCACTCGCGGACATACACACATATATTTACAGATTTCAACTGATGAACCTCATAATAAAGAAATAATTTATGAATACTATTTAAATGTATTAATTAGAAAGACATACATGTAAAATAAATTTTATCAAAAAATATTGTTGTTGCTACAGGGATTTGAACCTGGATCTCTTTCCAATCCGGGAAAGGTGCATTAACCAACTACGCTACAGCAGACAGTACTTTTGACGACAAATTTCCGAACTAATATGTTATACTTATCAAATGAATACATCTATCGTTCCATTATTTGAAAGCCATCTACATTATTTTTACGGAATCTCAAATACCTTTGAGTAAATCGATAGCTGAATTAACAATTCATTTTTATTAAATTTTGGACACGGTATTGAATCCCGGTAGCACCAACAATATATTTCGATAAAATTAATTTTTTGTGTACATTTTTATGTACATTTAATTAGTATTTAAAATATCACAGACCTATGTTCTGAATAATTACAACTTCGCAATAAGAATGTGTTTTCCTTAATAAAATAATTTATTACATAAACCATAGTCAGATAAAGTCACTAAATACTGTCTATAACATGTTTAATACCCTCTACATGTTTAATATTTATATAATATATATTTACATAATAAAGTTGCATAATATGCAATAACATATAACATGACTATACATACTATTATAAGCGTTTGTGGTACGAAAATAGAATTAACTTATTATATTTCAGGTGAAAATCTTTCAAATAATTAAAGGCCGTGTTTAAATGAATACGATAACGGTGTAATACGTATGTATTATACCGTTACCGTTGTAAGTAAACGTTCTATTATCTGTCTTGCGGGATTACAGTGATATTTTAGATACATGTGAATATTATGTTCCAGGCCGATATTGTTTTTAAATAACTAAAAAATAAAACATAATTTTTTAATTTAATATTTATTTATCAATTACTTAGCTTATTACAATTATTTTTAAAATATGACATTAACCAAGTGACCACCTATGGTAGCGGTACAGATGCGTGCTCTTTTATCCATATTTTTCATAACATTCTCGCACACTTTGCGTGTTATTTCAGCAATTTTATTACAAATATTAATTATCCCGTAGCATCGAAACTATTGTTGGCTTATCGGCGTATACCTTACTTTTAAATTACCCTCATAGAAAATCGTCGAAAGCTGTCAAATCAGGTGATCTAGGAAGCCAATCGATATCACCACATTTTGACATTACGCGGCCGTTAAAAATTTCCCGCAAAACTAGGGCTGTGTTGCATGCCCAATCATCCCAATTCGTTTGAAGTTTCCCAACATCCCACCATGAAGTTTCCCAACATGTGACAATAGCGATCACCATTAATAGTATTGCCATTATTATTTAGATAAACGTTCTGATGATTTCACAACACTGTTGAGGCGTTAGATATTTCATAATAAATTATAATCAAATTGCTACGACTACCAATTGTGAATTGACAAATGTACCAAACTAAAATGGTGTTTTTCAAATTGGCAACACTTATTCCAGCGGTAGTCAATTTGACAGATGACAGCTGATTTGTGGTCAGTTTGGTTTGCCATTTCACCATGAATAGACTTACGACAGAACATCACTTGAAAACTTATTTCGAAAATTTTGGTTCAGTTCACGAAACTTACCGTGGGCTACATCCATTTTACGGTCGACATAATCTGCACATAATTCGAATAACCATTGATCGTTTTCGCACCACGCATACTCAAATTGTTTATATGCATTCGCAGAGACGTTGTACAGTGCGCACCGAAGATGCTGTTGTTTCTTCAAAAATAACGCCGGCCAGAACGTTACAGTCAATAGAGAGCGCTATAGATGCATGATTATTGACTTTTTCGATCCTCAATTGAATGGCATTAGGTCTGTGACATATTAAATACTAATTAAATATATTAATTAGAAAGATATATATATATATATATATATATATATATATATAATATAAAATCAATTTTATTGAAAAATATTGGTGTGCGCTATCGGAATTCGAACCTAGATCTCTTTTCCAATCTGGCAAAGGTGCATTACCAACTATGATACGGTGATATTATTTTTGAAGACAAATTTTCGAACCTAATGTTACACATTTTCAAATTAATACATCAATCGTTCCATTATTTGGAAGCTAATGTTTAAGTTGGCAATGCACCTTTCCCGGATTAGAAAAGAGATCCAGGGTCGAATCCCGGTAGCGCAACAGCAATATTTTTCGATAAAATTGATTTTATATGTTTATCTTTATAACTAATGCATTTTAAAGTTCTATACCTTTATAAAAATATAATTCTATTCTATCGGTATTTCTCATTTATAATTTATACACATTATATATATATATATATGTAGTACATGTATTATTTATCAGAGACTACTCAAAAACACGTAAAGGTACAGAGTTGAGCGCGAAAAAAGCTGTAATTTATTACCGCATCTATTTGTACGTAGAATAGAATGACGCAACATATACAAACCGAACTTTTCAGATAAATTTCTGAGATCAAAGATCAAAGTCTCATCTGTATACATGCACTATCTCCACAAAGATAAATTATATATAATTGTAACAAGCGAGGAGCACAAGTTTTAACATTGTTAAGAAAAGGCGGAAAAGTTACGAACATTAAATATTTCTCTTCTGCGTGCTGTTACAAAATACTTGTGAATATTGATTACTTAAAAAATGAACAATATAAATATTATTTAAGTAAGGGTTGAATTTAAAGAAAAATACATTACCGTATTTAAAAAAAATAAAGAGTTTTGTACTCACTTTCTGTTTTATCTAATTAACCTTCCAATTGGAGAGCTCGTTGTTTGTAAGAGCCACACGTATTGCAATAAAGACCCGAAACGTCCTTTGTCGTTTTTGAGAAAAGAAGTTTATTTAGATTACAACGACGATCTCCAATCCTTTCACATAAATCTTCCCAGACGCTTAATAGGTACGCAGCTCCACAGTAACTTTAAGATACGATGCTTCGCGTAGCGACGTTCTCTTTCCATTATCGACTTTTGCGGCGGAGCTGTATCTCCGACAGATTTGATATTTCTGTGATTAACAAGTATATAATGTTATTTTGAATAAAGTAAAATTCTATTTAAAATGTAATACCGAAAAGTTATGGATTCTTAATGCTACAATTCGTAATGGTACAACATAAAGTGGGGTAGATATTTATGTAAGAATTCAATTCTGGAACGCATTAACAAACATTCACGCAATCGCATGATATGAACCAAAACACCTAAAACTCTTGGGTTTTCTCTTCCGACACACGCATACCTACCACCGCGCTTTCACGGAAACGCTAAGGGCGTACATTCGCTTACGTCACCGCCGACGTCATAATTTATCTTCCTAAATCGTACTTCCACAGGTTGAATATTATTTGTGCCATCGAATAAAACATAACTTTGAAGTGCGAGTGGGTGTACGGGGCCTTATTCTTAACATAATACAGCTTTTGTTAAGCGAGCCGCTTTTAGAGTACGTACTAGGTATAATGTTCAAAGTTTTATTCTCGTGTCTTTCTGTTAACTTATTCGGTTGTTGTTCTCGCGCGACAACGGGAATTATCTATATCTGTTGATTTGCCGTATTTTCCTTTTTAGACTTCCAAGGTTTGCCTCGGCTTTGATGGTATCTCTTTGTTGTTTGGGGTAGATATTGAGACGCTTAACTGACTTATAAAAAATACTTTGCAAGAAGAATTGTTTCATTGAAATGGTTCTTTGGCTATTTTACGGAATGGCTTTCTTTCTTGTCCAGATAATAAATGCTTTTAGACGGCGAGTTTTTTTTATCAATTTGGCGGAAACAATCTACAGTAATGTTTTTTTTTATGTAGACGTTAAGAATTTACAAATAACATTTCGCTGTACATTTTCAAAGTCCACAAAGAGTTCTCGTTGTTTTAATAGATTGGGTAAATTATTATAAAGACAAGAATTTTTTAGATGATGAAGTTTTATATCAGTTATTTGACTTAAGGGTTCCAAATAATTGCAGGTTATATTTTTTTACTTAAGTGATTCAAAAAGTTTTAAGGATTTTTTCGGATTTAATTACTAGGAACCTCCCTCAATAATTTCACATTATATACATGCGTACATACATACAATATCTCCTAGGTAGTAAAAGTTATAAATCCCTTTTGTCAAACTATTATTGTAATATAATGTGACGCAGTATCAGAGCATAATCTTCTGAAAATATAATAATTGAACAATTTAAAAGAACTGATCAAAGGAAGTGTTTGAAAAGATAAGTCTTATTATACTTACTTGGGAATTTGTTTCATCAATATAAATTAACAAATTAAAAATGTTCTCATTTTTTAATAACCGTTCATAATCTTATTTGTAAGATTATCTAACGATTTGTTTTGCCGTGTGTATCTAACCTCTCTATGTGTATTTATCGTGTAGAAATCTTAAGGGGTATTTTATGATATACCTATATATATTTGTCAATCATTTCTTTTTGCTTTTGCTGTTTAAAAATTCTGGTAACAGATACAATTGCTATTTCAGATAACTTGCCTGACACCATGTCTTAAGACGAATAATATGCTGGTTAATAAATAATGAAAGAAAATGGTTTATCAATTATAGATAATTTAGTAAAGCTTGCATGTTATTTATCTATTTTCTTCATAGGCTTATCTTTAATATATTAACGCTATAATGTTCCAAGAAGATTTCGGGCAATCTGCGCTGACGGGATTGTACTTCTACAACCCCTAAAGAGCAGCTACAATTCAACTACTGGTGCGCTGTGCCATTATAGCCACTGTAGAGAAATATATGGATCAGACATGGTCAATCGTAATTTATCAGATTCAAAGCATATATACTTAAGTGATTTATATTATAATTAATTATATTATTAAACATGTTTGTTTTATTAATTGTGAATATAGGAAATAGTAACAGTAAAATAAATTAAAATCAACTAGAATATATTTATCGAAAAAATATTTAACTTTCACATGAAGCAAACACATTGAGGTTAGACATAAATATAATTTAGATAAAAACTTTTATTTTTTTTACATCACCTTATTTAAATATTGTTAAATATTTAATGGTAAGAATAGTTGGATTGTAAATTCAAATAAAGTAATGTAAAAAAAAGATATATATTTGTTGTATTCTGGTATTCCCTGTAGTGTTAAACTAATTAACTATTAACTCAAAAGTTTTTGCGTTTAATTGCATAAAATAATATATATCAAATATACAGAATACTGCCTATATAAGTCTCAACTTCTTTAGGATTTTAAATGGTTAAAATAGCGAAATTGATAAAGCAGTTCCCGGTTCATATCCCAGTGGTAGTCAAATATTTTTTCCATATACATTTCTACTATTATTATTTATTACATTAAGATATTAAGATATAAATATTGAAATTGTAGTTTAAACATTCCAATTAGAAATATAATGAAAATTTATTCACAATATTGATTGAATAGGAATTTATATTTATATTTAAATAAAGAATATGAGTACATTTAAATAAAGAATATGAGTACATATTTCAAATCTTTTAATTTTAACGAGAAATCAATATTTCGACCATCAATTCTTTGACGACCTAATAATACTCAATTTTAACTGAATATTTCGAGCTGTATGAAACAACTTATCGTAAATGTGTATTAAAAAATTCTACACATTAGTAATAAATATTATTTGAGTTTAAAAAAAACTTCATTATAAAAACCTTTTAAAAACATTTTTTTATTATAAAATTAATTACATGTATTTAATACGCCTTACTGTCAGAGAGGTGAGTTTAGGTTTCGCAGTCAACAAGTCATATGCCCGTAGGTCGTTACCGTCTAGTGCATGTCAATTAACAAGGTAACTATTTGCACTGAACTGTACACTAACAGTAAATATACTAAATATTTGCACAGAACTGTACACTAACAGTAAATATACTTAATTAGTAAGCAGTAAAATAAAATACAAGTAGATACCCTGTTTCTCTTGTTCTTTGTCAATGTACTCATGAGTAAGCATCGCGATCTTTTGTTCTGCTTCTTTCTACAATGAGATCTGCTTGTCTTCACTCTTCCCGATCCTGGGACTTACTTATTGAGACTCAATGTTCTGTTCTAGCGATGTTCTGATCCTTTCACAGAATTGATCTGTGTATCTTGTTGAAGATTAAACTCTAGCTCTTCGTCCTTGTATGTTCATATTCAGTTCATAATATATGTAGCCAACATCTTGAAGCTGATAAGCATGCTTCTTTCATTCCTCCTCAGGGTCCATGTTTCAGGCTTTGTCTACTTTTATGTTTCTTGAGATGGAGCTATTTATTTAAATGTTAGTCAGTTTCGACTTTCAGGACAGGTACCTTATATTAATTATCAAATTTTTATCATTAACAATTGAAATAACACTACGAAGAAGTTGCGGTGTATAATTTTATCAAAAATATATAATTTAACTAGATAATATTTTACACAATTTGTTCGTGCAAAATACTAAAATAGCACTATTCACATATTTTAGAGCCCCTGAATGTGAGAAACTTGGCATGATGCTCCGAATATTATATGAGCAGACTGTTGCGTAATAGCGACAAATTGTTGAGAGACCACTGGCGCAAATATTTCGCCTGCTTGGGCGTCCTGCACATTCAAGTAGAAAACAGCATGCCTGTGTACGGAACGCCACTTTTACAATAATCATTTTGAGCATGTATAGTAAGTACATACGGAGTATATTTATTAGATAGAAAATCTATTCGTTCGGCTTGAATTCAAGAATTTTGCTAAATCATTGAAATTAATCATATTTAAATTCCAAAAAAAAAAAAGTGAAATATTATTGGGGATGCTGGGTTTTCTGGTGGTTGAGGTGTTAATTTTTGTAATTGGACCAAACTTGATTATTCGCTAACAAATAATTATTCTCCACAACGATCCTTCAATTAATCAGGGCTGGAAATATTGTTTCATACATTGAAATGGATATTTATACTCGGGTCTGTAATTAGGCAACAAACAAGGGAAACCAAAAGTAATGAAAAACACGAATAATATTCCATCTGAAACATGGCCGCTTTCCCGGCCGAAGTTTCCCTCCAAATCATCCATCAAATTGTTTCATTTCGGATCGTTGTGCTATATGAATTATTCACCGCTGAGTAATCCAAACATTAACATTTTCAAGATTAAAAACGTGAATTTAATTGCAGACAGAGACAGAATGACAGAACCTTTATTATAGCTTAAAGATTACTTTCTGAAAACGGCATTACTAGTAATTTATTCATTGATTGCAACTCGACCTATTTTAAAAACTCGAAAAACAACTTTGCATTTTCTCATAGTATTATATTTTGATATGCTTAATTTTATTAAATTATAAAATGATGAGGATATATATATATATATATATATTTATATATCCTCGTCATTTTCAGCCATTATGAATCTACTACTGGAAGAAGGTCTCCTATGACTCAGTCGCACTCTTCGGTCCTTACTCTTCACGTATATATTTATTTATTTTTCTACAACAATAAATTTTTTCAACATTATTTCACTAGACATGTCACTCTCTCTAGGCACTAATGGATGACGTAATCATGATGAATTTTCATCATCATGGACGAGTTTTGGTAGCCTTACCCGCTTTTCCTAACCTGGATGGATTCACCCTTTCCCACCTTTCCACCTGGATGGATTCACCCTTTCCCGCCTTTCCTAACCTGGATGGATTCACCCTTTCCCGCCTTTCCTAACCTGGATGGATTCACCCTTTCCCGCCTTTCCTAACCTGGATGGATTCACCCTTTCCCGCCTTTCCACCTGGATGGATTCACCCTTTCCCGCCTTTCCTAACCTGGATGGATTCACCCTTTCCCGCCTTTCCTAACCTGGATGGATTCACCCTTTCCCGCCTTTCCTAACCTGGATGGATTCATCCTTTCCCGCTTTCTTAATCTGGATGGAGTCACTCTTTCCAGCCTTTTCTAACCTTGATGGATTCATCCTTTCTCGCCTTTCCTAACCTGGATGGATTCACCCTTTCCCGCCTTTCCACCTGGATGGATTCACGCTTTCCCGCCTTTCCTAACCTGGATGGATTCACCCTTTCCCGCCTTTTCTAACCTGAATGGATTCATCATTTCCCGCTTTCTTAATCTGGATGGAGTCACTCTTTCCAGCCTTTTCTAACCTGGATGGATTCACCCTTTCTCGCCTTTCCTAACCTGGATGGATTCAGCCTTTCTCGCCTTTTCCAACCTGGATGGATTCATCCTTTCCCGCTTTCTTAATCTGGATGGAGT
This sequence comes from Eubasilissa regina, assembly GCA_022840565.1. Taxonomy (NCBI): domain Eukaryota; kingdom Metazoa; phylum Arthropoda; class Insecta; order Trichoptera; family Phryganeidae; genus Eubasilissa; species Eubasilissa regina. Next base: position 20,940,463 of record JAINEB010000033.1, read on the forward strand.
CACACTTTCCAGCCTTTTCTAACCTGGATGGATTCACCCTTTCTCGCCTTTCCTAACCTGGATGGATTCACCCTTTCCCGCCTTTCCTAACCTGGATGGATTCACCCTTTCCCGACTTTTCTAACCTGAATGGATTCATCCTTTCCCGCTTTCTTAATCTGGATGGAGTCACTCTTTCCAGCCTTTTCTAACCTGGATGGATTCACCCTTTCTCGCCTTTCCTAACCTGGATGGATTCAGCCTTTCTCGCCTTTTCCAACCTGGATGGATTCACCCTTTCCCGACTTTCCTATAAATAAAAGAAAGAAAATACGTTCTTCTTAACATTTCTAATTAACGGAATTTAACAAAATTAAACATTCATTTGAACTCCTCGACATATTTTTTGTAAATTATTCAATTAACAAATGCATTAAATCTGATATCTTGCTCAAGCTTCAGAACTAAGATTCCTTAATGAATCACTAGATGAGATTTTCATATTTTCAAACATATAGCATAGGTATTTGAGCATGGAGTTAACAAAGTTAATATGTTAAAAATTATTATTAACATATTAACCTTGTTAATATTTTTAGCATTTTGTGCTTATTTAAATTTGTATCTTGAAATAAAAACCTTGCTTACCTTTTCAATAATATTATACACTGAAATATTACCAAATCGCTTAAAAAATTATCATTATTCGTCATCAAGAAAAGTATAATTGAGTTATGTTACTTTAAGTACGTAATTCGTAAGATTCCAGATTACTTAACCTTTATTGTAGGTCAAATAAATAATAACAAATTTAAATGAATACTGCTTTTTTAGAATGGGACTGGACAAATCTTTTAGCGAATTAAACAATCATTATTATTAAGGAGAACACATTCTTATTCTGAAGTCGTAATTATTCAGAACAGACGGTCTGTGATATTTTAAATACATTGTTAAATAAAAATATTGTTGTTGCGCTACTGGGATTCGAACCTGGATCTCTTTTTCCAATCCGGGGAAGGTGCATTACCAACTATGCTAGCGCCAGTATTTTTGACGACAAATTTTCGAACCTATATGTTACACTTTCAAATGAATACATTTCTCATTCCATTATTTAAAAGCCATCTGGATTATTTTTACGGAATCTCAAATACCTTCGAGTAAGCCGATAGCGGACGCCAGAATTAACAATTCATTTTTATTAAATTTTGGACACATTGATACAACTTATATATTATTAATATTTTTCGATAAAATTGATTTTATTTGTATATCTTTATTATGAATACATTTAATTAGTATTTTCAACAATCATCATTTATCGAGAGGCATCAAAAAGACAGATCTGATTTAGTTGGGAAATTTTATGTTGTTGAGTAAATAAATTTATTTACTTCGGAGCACCGATGATTTCTAATACTACTAATGAAATCCGCAATTTTGCTTATTTGACAGGCTTCCAATTAGTTTTATTAGGTTAGTTCAAAATCTTTGTATATTTAAAAATTATTTTCAAATTTTGCGTGGAATTGACGAAAATCATCCGTAGTTTTTCCCAACGCTCGCGAAATCTTTTCCGGGAAGAAATGATTACGAAGAAAAAATTACTTTATCCTCCCTATTAAAAAAGTAAATTGGATGTAAACTGCTATCCGCTCCCTTGAGCTTGCTAATGAATGAGGTCTCGATTCGTCACCATTAGCGCCAATTTCTCAGAAGACAACCCTGTATAAATAATTGATCGTCATTCTTTCCAACTCCCTCGCAAAAATCAGAACGCCGCTCCGTGTTTAAATATTACTTAAGTTAAAAAAGAGATAAATTCGCTATAATTATTGCAGATTCTGTTACAAAAAATATTTTTAAATTACCAAACCAATTAATGCCGTTAAAAAAATAATATTCATTATTAATCAAGTAAGTATACAAATTATAACTTAAAATATTACTATATCAAATGTTAAAATATACTTATATCTACGATGTTTTTTTAAACTTTTAAACTAAGCGTTGATTTTTTGTCTGAAAATTTTGTAATTGGCCCTTAGAGCGCAGAAGCGGCCGTACAAGAAGATGAAATATGTAAATTTATAAAAAGAGGCCGACCAATGCTTGTGAATGGATCTACGATACAAAATTGTAATGCGTATTAAATTTTGAAAGAAATTGCTCGATTGTATGGAAAACGGAAGTATGAGGGAAAACGAGACGAGACGCTTTGGAGTGCTTTGGCGACTGTCCAAATAGTGGCTACGCTTAGTAGAAATATTGTAGGCTTATTTATAATCCAAAAAAAAAAAAACACTGCTTATCATAAAGTATCACAACCTTTAAAAAAAAAATGTTTTGATATATGTACTTCAATTTATACAGATGTACCATGTTTCATACTTGAGACTATCAAGACATAATATTTCATATTAATATGTATGTACATTTAAATAAAGAAGCAAAAAAATATTAAAGTCTTTAGAATGTTGTAATTTAGTAATATTGGAATGGTGTCGCGTACGTAACCTTATAATATAATTTAATGACGATAAAAAAAAATATTCTTATACGCAAATGTACACACGAAAAAATTCAGCTTCATTATTAATATTGTAATGTTAATAAACATAAAATTTTCGTCTATATTTAAATAAATTTGATCGCCTATTCTTTTTTCAGTCGTTATTTGTAGAATTGTAGCAGATTCTTTCGCATGTTTGGATTCACACGTTTAATGATACATAGAAAAATCTAAAAAATATTATACGTTACAAAGCGGGCTAACAAGTTTTATAAAACAAATATTCTTGCCCTCGCTTCTTTAAAATATTTGTTCATGCTTGTCAAATGCAACCTTGGAGTTGTATTCTTCCTCCGATTGCTATAAAATATTTAATGGCACCAAACAAATAAATCTAATCGAAACATTTACTGTTTTGAAATAAATAATAACAAATATCAAGACCTTTTATCAATTGGCTTGGTTACTTTATTTTTAGTTTCCCAGCGCAGTCATCCCTGTTCAATGTTAATCGACTCGTAACACGCAAATTTGTGACTATCTACTAGCACCTCCGTATATTACCTTATAAAAGCAAGGCACGTTCATAAAACATACACATAAGTTAGCATCCAAGAATATGAATACGTATTACTGCCGTCATCATCTGAACTCAAGAGTTATTAGAGGGAGTGAATGGTTCATGTTCAGGGTTTAGCCATAGAAAGTTATTCCCCACTCATATAAATGATTATTAAAACATATTTATATTTTTTGTGGTGATTTTCTGTTATCTAATGCGTTCCTTTAGGTTACATTTAAGAGGTTGTTTCTGAATCCGTCATTAGGACTAACGATGGTGAATTTAAGTTACCTTTTTAACGACTATTTTTACAGAAATCTTTTATGTGGTTATCAATTGTAAATTTGACGATTACCCAGATACGAACAACAGAATTTATGATATTATTTTGTACAGTATTTACCCATTCTATGCGAACCGATATTTTGTGAGAATGTTCCATGAATTAGGTCTCTTTACCGACAAAGATATTGATTGTGGTAGCTTCACTTTCAAAGGAATTTCATTACTTGAATAAAGATTGTTTCAGAGAATCTGAATTAATTATGAATTTATAAAGATGATGTAAAGGGTTGCTGTACGCAAACATCAATAACAACTTTCGTAACTTTTATCAGTACATTTTTGAAATTAATGAGATTATATTGTAATATTAACGAAAGACTTGGCGAGGCCAGGTTATCCAGATCCCAGAAGATGATCTAGTTACAAACCTCAACAATCGACGAGCATACATAATAAAATGTGTGTATATGAATGAGGTGATTGTTGTATATCATGGCAGAAGAGTGCGGCGCTCTATCATCTCTGCTAATCACTGCACCAACTGCACTTGGTGCACAATATTTCTCCATCCCTTCCGGTCTTGAGACACGTTGATGGCAGTGAACTCTGTTAACTTCTTTATTTGGTCTACCTATCTTGCAGGAGATCGTCTCCCAATTATCTCTGTGATCACGAGCTTCCCGAATTTCATAGTTTCTTTTGGCAACGTGTCCAAAATATATATGAATTATTCTCCTAGACGCCTTTTTTTGGAACCTCGGGCTTTTCCGCGGTTTCATTAGGGGTGGGTCTCGAGATGGGAAATGCTGGGTAGTGTATTTTCTTTACAACGCCACTCTTATACTTGCCTTCATATTCATGTTGTCACTTAATTATTTATGCAGTAGAATCTAATAATTTATGTATTACATACACGCAATGATTGTTTCATATATCTTGATACATTGTTTCTGTTGTATAATTTAATACGTAAATCGTCATTTTTTTATTTCTCTCTGTTATACTGCTTTCTTAATATACTATCTCTTTTTGTGCACTTTTATATATAATTTGTTTATATATTTTTCCTTTGGATAATAAATATTACACACAGGGGCATCAAAAGATGCACATGTAAAATTTTTCATGGAAACATCTCGTTAAAATAACTTTTTTTAATTCTCGGGAGTATAAGTATTTTCTCACTTTTGCTTTGTTGAGTGGAACCGATGCATGAGTTCTGGTAGGTTCTTTCGGATCCCTGTCATATTTTACTACACGTTGTAGAAAGTCTTTCCGTATTTTTTAACTCCAAGAGGATAGATACATTTGTACGCCTCGCGGTCCATGGAATACGCTGCATTCACCTCCAGCACCACATCTCGTACATACATTTTATACATGTACACTTTAAATATTTAAATATAAAGTTGAGTACATACGTTTTTATATTAATGTATATCAATTCTAAAAATATTACATAATTTATTTATTATACGGTAAATATAATTCTGAAAACTAAATTATTTTAACGAAAATTCCGGTTTGGGTACTGTACTATGTTAAATTCTGTGTTGCAGAAATTATTTCTGAAGCTGTAGTGAGTTTCATGAAATATGTTGATATTAACCAAGAGTTAAACAGAGTAAACCTCTAATCACACTAACAGTAATGCGAATGCGACTCGGATGGCATGGGCGTGTTTCAAGGATAAGGATAACTCCGAAAGGCACAGCCTTTTCACGAGGTTAGCTTTGGTTTACCGCCTCTGGCGCTAGCAGACATACTAGTAAGTTGACACGCTAGCTACTATCTTCCGCAGGTTGCACTGGTAGAAAAATACATTTTTAAAATGTTAAAAAAAAAAATTGCTGTGTTAAAAAAAATGTATTTATAAAAATGAGTACGGTGCAATTTTACTATTTGTTATTGTTACGTACTATCGTGATCAGTACTTTCCAGGTCGTATACTTACCGAAGATTGTTGGTAGTCCAATTAAGTATACAAGCCCGCTTTAAGCCCATTTTAAGCCCGCCACTTACATAATCACATATATCTACAACCGGCGATGCTGGCGCGCTGACACACACACATTCATACAATATCACAGGACATCACAGTTATATATTAATTTTTTTATTAATTTCACAAATTTATTGATTAATTAAGTAATCGTGTTTAAGATAAGCATATGTCATCTGCAACCAGTTAGTTTATTAGATTCCGCTAGCTTTGAAATAATAAATAGAGATATTTAATAAAGTAAAAAATGATAAACAATTTAAAAAGAAAGAAATGTATTTTTTTTAAAATACAGTAATGAATAATAAAAATGATATTAAATAAGAGAATATTAAAAATATTTTTTGATGTGTGATCTAAGCACGCCACTTTCTCAATTTTCGTACTAAAATAATCTCAGAAATGTGAGACAAAAAAATATATCATACTGGTTTGAAATTCACGTGTTCGATAACCACTATACTCACATTTACGAAAATAAAAATGTACTTTGTACTCTAAAAATTTTAATAGAAAAATAAAACATATATTGTACATGCCTACACAGAGTACAATGCTAAGCAACAAATGAATCTTTGAAATGTCAAAAATAAATGTTGTTATTTTTACATTTTTTCCTTCTTTCTCGGTGAACTGTACACACACACCACCGTGAGTACAATATTTAAGTGATAATAATAAGAAAAATGACAATATATCTACTATTCATTTTTATTTTAACACACGGTGTGTTCTCTGAAAAGTTTATTACTTGATATTTTCATTGAATAAATTTACGCTTACGTAAGATTTTTTTTTAATGATATCTCTCAAGCGAATAATTCTATCGGAAGAAGCCACAAGGCTTACCTTAATTTGTAAATAAATACATCAAAGCCGGGAGGGCTTTGAATAAGACCGACAGTTTCAAATAAAATAAATTAGTTCATTGAATTGATTAGTCTCATTAGAAATTCTGTAAAAGGCAATCAGTTTAATAAATGCCTGAATCGGTATTAAAGATTATATTTTGTGTAAAATTGAGGACAATAAAATAAATAATATTATGATTTTATGGATTTCAAATGGATGTAATATTATAAAATGGAGAAAACAAAATTGTATGTTAAAAAAATTAAGTTGCCACAAAATCTATCTTAGAGATTGGGAAGAAAGGTAAATGTTAGAATCTCAAGTTTTAAGGACTGCAAAGTTTTAATGTAAACCTACTAAGGAATGAAAATCGCATAATGCTGATGTGGATTTATCTCGTCTTTGCAGTTTTTGCTATAGGATTTTCAATTTATTTAACTTATTTATTAAACATGCTAATGATTTTTTTAATCAACTAGAATAATTTTCGAATATATGAGTCATTTGAAGTATATCGTAATAATACATATATCCATAAGCACCTGTGTTTATCCTACTTTTGAGCCAATTTGTTGCGAACAATGGAGGCGTATTATCTATTGAAAAAACGTTTGCTTTAAATATTACCTCTTTCATTCAAGTAAATTGGAATATAATAAGTTGCGTGTCAGAAACACTATTATTCCAATCTTGAAAGCTTGATTCATAAAAGTGATAAGAAATGCTGAATAAATCAATTTCACAAAGAAAACCTTTAAATGGTTCATTATTAATAATTATTAAAAATATTAATAATTCAGTGCGATTTGTGACATTTTTTTTTACAGAGACGGGGTGATACCGCCAAATAGAAAATAATTATGGTTTTACAATTGAAAGGTAAATAAATACTTATGATCGTATCGTTTTCCTATGGACGTGAAAGATAAGGCTACGACAAACAAAAAAAAATTACACATTTGATCAAAGCAACTTTAGGTATAAGATAATTTCACATATATTTTATTATGTTATTTAATATTTATTTAATTTTCATTTAGTTTTTTTGAAAGTGTATGTAGTGCTTGGAAAAAATCTTTTTTCTTAAAGTACGTTGAAATTATATATCTACACAGATATTTTTTGTAAACCGTTTTGTACATGTTTGTTTTTGAAATAATATATTTAAGTCAAATGAAATTAAACGAAAAAAGTTATAAAAATATATGTGATTAGTAAACAAACTTTTTGTTTTTCAATACCGTAAACTGGGGTGAATAAAAACTTTGGGAAGAATAGGGACATTCGACAGAAATATTTTTAAGTCTTATTACCCCATTTTGGCTTAATTCAGTTTAGGACTTCAAATATTAAAATTTTAAAAAATTGATATTTTTTTAAATCTATTGGTAAAATTATGACCACAGTGTCACTTAATTCCAGGAGGCCATCAAGTTATTTTCATATCACATGCGTTTAGCTTGGTTTGAAAATAGTAAGAATACTGATGTGACACGTATTCCGCGTACGCATATATATATATTTTTAAATTAGTTTTATCGAATAATTTTAATATTTATTTAAAAAAAAAAAATTATCCTGAAACATGGTGTTATTTTGGAGGTAAAATTTTTCATAAATAAATACTTTATACTGATTTAACTATGAGTATCAATTTTTCATAAATAAATACTTTATACTGATTTAACTATAAGTATCAATTATGACCTGGTGAATAGAGACACGTCGTATGGTGAATAGGAAAAATATGTGGAGTGAATAGGGACATTTTATGGGATGAATAGAGATACGTTTATTATATGTTACATTATTTTAGCATTATGTCACTGTACTTCTAGAAAAAATATTATCTTGTCGGTAGAGAACTTACACATCTTATCCAAGGAGTTAAAGGTATTTGAAATACGTGGAGGAAGATATACAGAAAAGCATCTTCCCATCTTTAATTGCAAAAATTGAAATAGACCAATAAAGTAATATACCAATACTGGTTTTCATAAAACTAGAAATGTCGTCCTACATTCAAAATAGCTCTATTTTAATCTTGTAAAAATGGAATTTAATATGTGTTGTATAGTAAGTATCAGAACTGGTTTAGTAAGTAATATGTTTTATTTAACTCAATGAAACAGTAGTAAACACAAATAATATTTGTACTGTCCCTGTTAACCTTAGTCGTAAGGTTAATAGGGATAGAGCTCATTTATTTAATTTTCTCTGTGGTTCAGGATGGATACAAACACATAGAGAAACCGTTGACTATATAAAAAAACATTGGTTGTATATTAATATTTCTTACAAGTGTCGATTTATAGTGATGGAAACACTAAAATCTGTTTCTATTCACGCCAAATTACGGTACATATTTTTACTCTAATAAATATTATTTATTAACGAATTTTACTTAATTACTTACTTACCATCACGCCGTTTCCCCGTGGGGGTAGGCAGAGAAAATATAGCGCCACACTCTTCTGTCCTGACACATAATTCTCACCTCATCCACGTTCACTTTCATCTTTTCATACAAGCTCGCCGATTGTTGAGGCTTCTAATAGAACCATCCTCTATTATCTGGTTTACCTGGTCGTGCCAAGTCTTCCGCGGACGTCCTGTATTTCTGGTGCCATCAACACTTGCGTCATATATCTTTCTTACCATTCTCTCCTCATTCATCCGTTCCATACGACCGAACCACCTAAGTGATCCTTTTTTAATCTTACTCACTATACTAACATCAGCTTTATATTCTTTCCTTATTTCTTCATTCTTTATTCTGTCATAAATAGATTTGCCACAAATACGTTTAAGTGATCTCATTTCCACTGCATTCAGTTTACTTTCGTTCCTTTTCTGCCAGCTCCAGGCCTCACTTCCATACATCAGTGTCAGTACCAGGATTCCATTGTGTACCGCTAGTCTTGTCTCGGTGGATAAATTTCCGAATTAACGAATTTTAATTGTATAAACTATTTCACCTATAAATAAAAAAGTAATAATTGTTACTTAAATATTATATTACATCTCAAAATCATATTCAACTATATATTATATTTTTAAAAAATTACACTAAGTACAAAAATATGCACATATACAATTATATTAAAAGAAGAGAACATTGACTTTCTTATATACCTGGTCCATATTGATATTGCTTATCCATTATAAATTGATTATATTGTTAAGACGTAAGCGTTGTATTTTGAAATGAATTATTATATTTATTTTATATCTATTGATGCTACTAATAAATTAATATTTAAATTTTAAAGTTTTTTTACTAATACAGAATATATATAAATATAAGGTCTCCACCGGCAACATTAGGAAAACATCAACATGGTCTGTGTTTTTTTTTAATATTTACATCAACCTACTATACATCCTTATAAACACATACATACATAAGAATAATAATAATAATTAATAATAAATAATTGTCTTTTTATCACTTGTTTATTAATTTATAAATATAATAATCAATGCCTTTTAATCGTTGTTTTCATTATCAATAATTTTCTATGTGAAATGTATACACCGTAAAGTGAGAGAAATAGTGGTAGAATGAACTTACTTATTTTTGAAATATTAAAATATTTTTTTAAAACCTTAAAAATGAATATTTTCTAAATAAACTCAACTTCGTCCTCCAACCAATCTGTTTTGTTACATTTGTGGTATTTTCTCGAATAAAATCATCTCTGGTTCAATTCCTAAATATAAAACACAACCTTTCGACCAATCTCTAAAAAGCGTTGACCATCAACACGAATTCCCCTGACGCAAACAACCTTGTAGGACGACCGTTCGTGGAATGAAAAGTCAACCGGTACTTGGAAGTGAAGTTGTCACGGCAGGAAAAATGGCAATCATTGACATTTTCTTTTTATGTTTTCATTTCATCAACTCGTATCTGTTTTGATAAATATTCAATGTATTGAATATAAACAAGGTACCTTTCATTATATTAGAATTTTAATGTACACTATGTATCTAAAATAAAATAAAACAATAATTAAAATAAATCTTAATTATTTAAATTAATGCTAAAAATTTGCAGACCTCAATGTAGTCAAAGACCTCAAAGTATTGTATTGTGCAGATTTCATTATTTGAGGAACCATATTATACGAATTAAAAAATGACGAAAATGGACTAACTGTTAATATAACTTACGCTGCCCGTAAAATAATTTATTTATTTATTAACTTAGACTTTATTGACATACATATTTATGTTGTAACAGAGGTAAATATATTATAATATAACATGGTAAATAACATACTCGTAGTTTATTGTGTGGGATGGAGTAGACTCCACTTCTGATATATACAGAGTTGTCCTGGCTACATTGCTAGACGGAAGTCTGTGTTAAAGTAGCCAGTTTTTTTTGTGCTGTTATGGTGTTATTTAATTCAAGATAAATAAAATATATATATAGAATAAAAAAAATTAAGTGGGAGTGTTGTAGAACTAGTGAATTATTAGTGTAGGCACTGTATAATGATTATGTTAGAATGTTGGATAGCCATGCTTCTGATTGATCTCCACCCGATTGGATCATGTGCTGGGTCCATATTTGTGTAATCTTATTGGAGTTGGAATATAATGGAATTTAAATAATTTAATTTACAAGATCAATTTATAGAATATTTTATTGGTATTACCTGCGGTTATATTATGTGCAGATATTTTTAATTAAAAATGAATGATAAATACATTAAAAGTGTAAAAGAAATTTAAAATTATTGTTCGGCAAAGTGAAATTAGTTTAGGTGGATTCGTATATCATTACAAACGTCTTCTAAATTTAATATGTTTATACATATTTTATTACATGACTTCTTTTCCATTATTAAATTATATATCTACAAAGATAGTCATATAGTCTTATTAAATAGTGATTTATTCGAAACATAAATCACTATTTAATATTTGACTAAGTTTATAGACATTTAGTTGATTTTGTTTCCAGTTGATTTATTTAAGGACGTTCCCAAAGAGCAGTCGTACTCAATCTTCAAGAAGATTCCCCCTTTATGTAAACTACTATGAACTACTATGAATAGAATAAAAAATAGTTGAGGTACAGTGTACTTTTCGCTTCCGCTCACATGCGCAGAAGTTCAAAAATCTCTGACTATTCAAATTATAAAAGGAAACGTCAAAACCATTCAAAAGTTGTTTAATTTTAACATTTTTTGTAACAAAACAAATACCGCTTATTTTAGTTATTTTTACAGAAAAATATTTGTTAAATTTTCAATTAATGATTCTCAGTTTTCCAAAACAATCGTAAGAAAATTACTATAGAACATCGATCGGGGTATGGTTCGTATGTTAAACATGCTAATTTTAATAGTTAATATTTACAAATTTACTACCGCAAAGACTATTGAAAAAAAATTCTACGTATAAAAGATACTCACAAGTATGTGTATTCAAAGTTTCAAAAGGATTGTAAGTAAAGTGATTTTTTTGGGAACGTCCTTAAAGTAAACCGGTTTGAAAATTAATTTTTAATTAAATATTGTTGAATAATAATACGACTTTTTTCTTTTTGGACATCAGAATCTATTCAATCTACAGGTAAAAACTATTTCTTTTCATGCTATATCGTGTATGATTAATGCATAATTTAGTCTCGTCAGCGGCGCGTGAAGTGTTTCACAGACCAGCATTTTACGATTTTAATTAAAGTTGGGTTATTGAATTATTGAGAACAAATGGAAGCTGTGTTGCTGGTTTACGATCTAACGAGTATTGGCGGATAGGGGGTAGCGAATATTCGGTGTGAAGCAGTCTACGGACACCGGGGACGAGCGCGTGGTGCGCGGCGAAGGGGATGCGGCTGCGGGGGTTGTATTCCGAAGGGTGGCGTGCTCCTCATACTGAGCGAACGGAGTCCCTGAATAGACGCTATCGCAGCCAAATACATATATGGCGGTCTTGTGATGGAACTTGTTCGTTCATGTTCCGACATAAAAATATAAATCGTAAAAATGAATGAATAGATGCATACTGAAATTTAGCATTCTCTTTAATTTATTATACAGAGGTAATTATTTTTTAAATTGTAAGATATTTACTTTTTTGCTCTTATCTTCTCGGAAACCTCAGAAGGAAAACATTCAATAGGTTGCCCCAGGAAAAACTGTGAAAATACATGAAGAACCAGTGAAGACTTGGCTTTAATGAGCAACTCAAATAAACAGCGCAGGACAGAGACATTTGGAGGTGCCTTGTTGAGGCTGAGGTAGAAAATTAAGAATAATCTAATGCAGATTTAATAGAACTACCAAAAATATAATGCAATGTGAGAATGTATTGTATGTTTTCGTTATAACTGTATTAATTATCCATAATATTATCTGATGACATAACTCTATTCTCCGACGGTGCGTAATCACTTCGATTCATGGCAGGGGTTCTATATTCTCGACTTTTTTCAATTCCCAGGACTCAAGCATCAAAATTTTCAAGTCCCGGGAATTTTCGGGAATCAAAACCATGAATTTAATTTAATTTAAAACAAAATATATTTATATGTATGATAAACTATGGGGGATATTATCCGTATTTAATCAAATAAAAATTGTTTTAGAAAATCATTATTAGTACTTTTTAAAAATTAAATTATGCTTACATTGATAAATTGACAACAAAAAACAAATACATCTATACAAACAATAAAACACAAACAATTTTTCATAATATACAAAAAAAAAAATTGATAAAGAAATACATAAAATAGGTTAAAATCAATGACCTTAACTTTTTTTGAATAATTTTACCCCATATAAATTTTGTTTTGTTAAAAGATGACATGACTTTATCTAAAAATATCTACATAACATTTTACAAGGAAACAAATTTCTTGTTTGAACAAACCGTCAAAACTATTCCTTTCATAATCTTTATAACTGATCATGTATTTCGCTTTGTTAGTGGTTAGAAACTACGAGAATTGATACACGTGCACCGCTAGCCGTTGTCTCTACCTGCTGTAGCGAAGAAACTAAAATATTTTTTCGATGAGTAGGTTTTTTTCTATGTATATTTCTAGTTCATTCAATAAATTTATATAACTTAACTTGTTCAAAATGAATAATATCAAGAAAAATTAGTCTCGAGTCTCGGGTTATTTTTTTTTTAGTTCCTGGGACTTAAGACAGCAAAAAAAAAAGAGATTCCCGGGTTGTCTCGACACAGAATCCCTAATTCATGGATTCAAATGGATGCCTGTAGTAACATGACTGCTGCTCACTTCTCTGCTTGTCTCCTAGTCTTGGGAGTAATCAGACCTATTTATTCATACTTTACCAAATGTACGGTAAATTCCGGTACTTAAATTAAAATTGCTTTCACTTATTGAAATAACATTTGAAAACAAATTGCTGTTTCATAATTGCTATCTAGATGGAAAATATAATAAACATGTTTTTCTCATAAATTATGTGACAATTTCTTGTAATATAAAATACTGAATACAGAATTGTTTTTTTAATTTATCATTAGCTCTTAATAACTTTTGATATTTTTTACGATTTCTTTACATTTAACCGATATTTTCATGTAATTTTTTGCATATTTTATTCCACAAACATTATATAATATTGTATTATATATTGGCTTGACATCAGCCTTGTTATATAAATATTGTTAATTAAAATTAAAATAAGAAATTTGTTAAAAATCTTATAGATATCGGCAAAGAAGCGTAAATAAATGGTAGTAATAAAGTGAGTTACGTATTATTATCGCTCACTAATAAAAAAAATACTTTCTTCAAATACATTGGAACCAAAATTATTGATATATGTAAATAAAATCTGATTTATGGACGTTGAATAGAATTTAAAAACATACGAAGGTACACACATGACAATGGGAAAAAAAGATTTATTGGTAGTATATTATTACCATTGACGGCATAATTAACGAAATGAGTTCTTGCCGCAAATTCACCGAACAATAGAAAATTCATCAATAATAGTTTTATTATCCGAATAATATGAATGCTTTTATAGTTTACAAAGAAATAAAATTGTACTACTCTTTCAAATGATAACATTTAAAATTCTTTTTTTTTTTTTTTTTCATTTATTTGTAAACGTAAATAACGACAATTTTACATATTTGAGTAATTTTTATTAAAACAAATTTAAAATCTTCATTTTATTCAATATGGTACTTATATGAACATGAAATTTGTTAATATTACTGGAATGTAATTAACAGATGGTAGTTTTGGATTAAACTAATAATTAATTCATGAATTTTAATTTTGAACATTTGAAATATTTACACATATTTAATATATATTTTATATATATTAAAATATTTATTGTTACACCTGGCTTAAAACAGTAGTCAAATGACAAGTAGTGTATTGATTGAGTAGTATATTGACCAAGTAGTGTATTTACCAAGTAGTTTATTGCAAAAAAATTGTTTAAATAAAGACATCTTCAAAGGCTAACAGGTACAGAAACTGCGCAAGATGGAGTAAGATGGAAGAACCTTATTGGGACTTGATGATGATGATTATATAGACTCCTCTAAGTGTGGTTTAAAAATTGAACATCTGTTGTGCTAAGGTTTTAAACCAAGCAGATGATTTTGCACCATTATTTACGAATGAACGTGGTCATACGAGTTTAGGAGATAACATCCATAGTAGACCCTCAAAATGGCACGACACCAGAAATCAATAATAAAATGCAACAATTCGTTTTAAAGTAACATCTAATGAAAATATCTGAAATTGCTAAGACTATAGGCATCTTAGATAAATGTATATTTCATGTATTTACGATTTAACGCAGGACAAGTGCAGAATAAGAAGTATGGGTTATATTCTTAGAATTATAATCACGGAAGAAACAAGAAAACATTGTAAATTTTGCAGAAAACCATAAACAAAAATATATAATATATGGCTTCCATTTTTGTGACGCAAATGAGATATTGCTCAATACTTATCTTTCAAAGGGACAACTAATATATGGGGAGTATCATATTAACATTTTGGTCCAACTGTACCAAAATAATGTGTAAAAAATACAGTTTTATTAAAGAAAAATAAAATTTTATCAAGATAATGCTTGTCCACCCATTCAATATCAAAAATATTGCAATTTAAATATAATTTTTTGCCCTTTTATTCGTTTAATTTTAGTTCAGTCTGACTTCCATTTGTTACGAGACCTCAAAATTTCCTTGGTACCGAGCGGATTTTTTATAAAATATATTAAGAGCTAGATATAGCAGCAGTAAATAATGATTATTTGATAAATCACATTTCAAAACTGAGATGATGGATAACTGGAATATCGCTGAACAAAAGAATATATTAAAAGAAAAATGTATTAAGAAATATATGCATCCACTATCAAATCGCGAACTTTTCAAATTACCCTTGTATTTTAATTGTTATTTTTGATATACACTTTTAAACTTCTGCAGAAGAAAATTGTTACAAGGGATTATATTAAAATAAAAATATTTTCAAAAATAAAAATACATCCTTTAAGTTCGCAAACTTTTCAAGTACCCCTTGTACTTATATAATTTTTTTTATTTTAGATTGTTATTTTTGTATACAGTTTTAACTTCTGCAGAAACGACGGAAATAAAATAATTTGACAATAAATATTCGATAAAATATTTTTAAAATATTTATTTTTTAAATTGCGACGTTACAATTTAACATCACGTAAGTACTGTCGATTATTAGGTAAGAACCGACCACACAGTTAGCGCTGAAAGGTGGCGCATAGATAAACGTACTCTTCTTTTCTGTCAGTACATGGCTAATGGGCGAACACGCATCCGCTATATATTATTTAAGATGTAGCGACTTGACATCGGACTTTCAAAGAAGGGTAATTATTTGTTATGCGAAAAAATACTACTTGTGATTGTGATTGGTATTCGATGATATCAGTGATTGAAAACTGCGACTGTGATCACAGTTTCTGATAGCACAATACACGAAATAAATAAATAAAATATAATTTTGAGCATGTGCATTTGTATTATTAAAACTTTATCTGCGTAAAAAAAATATTCTGGCATAAATAATTAGTAGAAAATTACTGCACATACACACACTTTCCTACAAAATGTTAAAAAAAAAACAAACTTGAGTTACCAGCAAGCTAGTTTAAATATTACTAACAAAAACAGATTCCAATAGATGGCTCTAATCAAATTACCAAAAATCCAGTAGATGGCGCAGATTCAAGTGATAATCAATTTAAACGGCGGCGTTAGAAAATCAATAGAATTTTCAACAAAAAAAAATTGAATCTCGATATTCAATTACTGATAGTGAGTGTAACTTAAAAACAGTGAGTGACTCATGGTTCGTGATTTTGAGCTCATTACTAGTAATTATGATTAATATTATAAATTTTTGTACCCCTGTGCTTAATAATAATTATAATAATGTGTTTATTCCAGCGTGATCAAGTTTTTTTTTAACACGATTCGCCATAGAGATAATACATATTATGTTATATATTAAGTTATGAAATAAATATAATGCTATGAAAAAGAAAAAAGAAAACCAAGGAAAATATTAATAAAAATAAGTTAATAAAAAGTTCACACATGTATACACACAAAATGTAAATATTACATATATAACTACTTCAGTCACGGCCATTGTTATATATTAAGCTATTCTGTAGGCGTTTCATATATATATCGAATTGCGGGCGCATATTTACTCCCGCAATTCGATGTCTCAAAAGTAAAACGAATCCATGTATACGGCCTTCGGTACACATTGTAGATGCGCTGCAATAACGCGCCAATCCACACAGTATTCTGTATGATTAGTTTGTGTGATCGTAATTTGCATACTGAATTTTCTTATATTACCGAAATCAAGGTTTTCTTCTATCTACTACTTCT
Source organism: Eubasilissa regina (assembly GCA_022840565.1). Classification (NCBI taxonomy): domain Eukaryota; kingdom Metazoa; phylum Arthropoda; class Insecta; order Trichoptera; family Phryganeidae; genus Eubasilissa; species Eubasilissa regina. Next base: position 20,957,581 of record JAINEB010000033.1, read on the forward strand.
ATCTACCTACTCGTACTTTGTACATCAGTCAAGGTACTTCGTACTATATGTTCTTATTTATACTCGGTTGAAATGCGAGAGAATAACCCCGCTCTAGAATGGAACTCGCATTGATGGCTGATATCAATCAGAAAAATAGGACAGCCGCGCTGTTTCCCTGGAAAGGATCATTTTTATATACCGAAGATGCCATTGGTCATCTGATTCCAACAGAGATTGTCATTTCTCAATATTTAATGTCACACCCAGTATCTCAATTGTATTATTTTCGTATAATTGGTCAATGAGGGTAATACAGACCACAGTTACTAAAACCGGCTCATTGTTCGTCCAAGTACATGCAATACATGAATTAATGTCATCATTTAGTATTAATTAATAATTTGTATTGAATCTACCAATTCTATCATGCACGAGCATGTAATTTTACCTAAAGCCCTTTGTGTTTTATAACCTAAAAACTGCCTACGTCGCATATTGAATACGGCTTTATTTCAGTTAAATGTTAATTTAACATGTCACCAGTTAAACTGAACTTATTTCAACTTTAAAAATTGTTCCCGATGTTTTACTATCAATAGCATTTTCTAACTTTCATATTTTTCCGAGAGTGATAAGGTGATCATTTGTAAAAAAAGATGAGTAGGTAATTTCTGAGGAAAGTATTCCACATTCACATGTATCAAGATTGATTAGCCGGTGTACGAAACAATATGTTAACTTCTTCCTAATACATCTAGAGTAGTTGTTAAATAAATTATTTATTAATTATTGCAGGTATTCCACTAATGAATGTTTAACATAGAATATTTTTATTTAGTGAGCTAAAAATAATTTGTAATCTTTATCTGTCCGGGGATCGATAATAGGCGCTTCCAAAACCTTTTTGAAATCAAAAAGATTTTAGCGGCATTGCAAATGCGCTATAATCTTGATATTCGCTTAATAGACTGTGATGTCAAATTCTTATGTAGTATATATATGACGTAATGTAGGTTTTTTACGTTATAATGTAATCTGTTAATTATAATTTTGATATATTTATTATTAATGGAATAATAATATTTATTTTTATTTAAAAGAATAGTTACCACTCTTAATTTTTTTTCAAGAAGCTGGTACAATTGCAAAATAGTAATAAAGCATAAAATATTTTTAAATATTACATATGTTACACGAAAGATTTGGATTCGGTTCTCCTCCAAGTAGATTTTAATTTTATTAATATAACTTACTTACTTACTTACCACCACCGTTTTACCGCAGGGATAGGCGGAGAGGATAGAGCGCTACACTCTTCTGTCCTAACACACAATTCTCGCCTCGTTCGTATTCATACATCTTCTCATACAAGCTCCACGATAGTTGAGGCTTTTAACAGTACCATCCTCCAGTATCTGGTCGTGCCAAGTACTCCGCGGACGTCCTCTACTTCTGGTACCATCAACACTTGCGTCATGTATCTTCCTAACCATTCTCTCCTCATTCATCTGTTTCATCTGACCAAACCACCTTAGTGATCCTTTATTAATCTTACTCACTATATCAAGATCAGCTTTACATTCTTTCCTTATTTCTTCTTTCTTTACTCTGTCATAAATGGATTTGCCACATATACGCATAAGTGATCTCATTTCCACTGCATTCAGTCTAGTTTCGTTCCTCTTTTGCCAGCTCCAGTGTCCATACATCAGTGTCGGTACTCCAGTACTCCATTGTGTGCCGCTAGTTTTGCTTTGGTTGACAAGTTCTCACTAGCTTTATTTCCATTCAAAGCGCCGTTCACTTTGCGGTATCTTTCTTAGCCTTTCCGTTTCTATCAAACATACTTCCCAAATATACAAACTCATCTACTTGTTCCAAACATTCATTATCTACAAATATTTCGAACGTTGTTTTGTTTTCGTCCTTCTCGTGATGGTAACTTTCGACTTGTTGACATTCAGGTCACTTTCCTTGCATACATCGTACATTCTACTCACTAGCCTCTGTAGTTCTTGTTCATTATTCGCCATTAATACTGCATCATCGGCGTACAATAAACAGCATATTCAACCAGATAAATATTTTTATACAATGATAGAATGAAACATGTAATGTTTAAAGTGTTTTGATCTTTTAAAAAAATATGTTAATTTGTTTGTATAAAATAGAATGAAATAAGTGATTAAGTACATTATATTACAATTTTTAAATGATTATATATATAATTAAGAAAATTTAATGTTTACTAAATCTGGATTTGATTAACAATTTCTTATTCTATTATTTTAATTCTAGAGGATCGGTCTAATTTTCAATAAAATGAAGTACAGAAAAGCAAGATAAAATGTTGCCTACGAAGCGTACTTTTTGTTATAAGATGATTAGATGGAATCGCTGATTCAGCAACTTCACATTTAAATAAAATTTCTTCAGTTCTCCAAGTTCAATGTACTAATCGAACAAAATATTTTAATAATTTGCAATGCTGGACATTTTGTAAGAATTCCGTTGGGTAAAAAATATGAGATTTTATTTTTATATTCAAAAATTTACATACATTTTAAAAGATTCTTTTAGTATTTACGTACTTTAAGTATTTGCAAGATATTTGAAGAGCTTATCCATCTCAAGAAAACTCTTCAAAAATATATATTTGTATAACGGACAAGGAATAATAATGAAATAGGACGATTATAAAAAAAAAACTGTTTACTTTACTAAATTATTATATCAAAATGCATTATAATAAAGTGGTGTAGTGTTCAATATAATTTTTGATTTTAATTCCTCCCGACAGTAATAAATTAATTTTCTTAAACGCTATGACCATGCACATGTCAAAAAAACTACATATAACATGCAAACTTAGGAATGATTGTTTATTTAAGTTGAATTCACATATCTCACATGTTTCCAAGTACATGTGGTCAATCATTTATAGAATGGGATACCGCGGCGCGCCCATATGATCTATATCTAACAAAAATAACCTATACATTTACTCGTAATGAGTTTCACGTTTCGTAAAATGCTCCGGTTCTATACCTTTTTTTTTGCTTTTTCGTAATATCCGTTCGCCGCACGATATTTGATGTACAAAGTTCTTTGCGGAATATTTTGTATCAAAGTATTTTTAAATGTATTACTTGAAAAGTACGCTTCACGTCAAAATAAGTGCTAGGGCGGCGTCCTGGTACCACTACACCACTGATTAAAATGTATACACATATTGCTTCGAATTGTCTCGACGGTGAATTGTGGGTTATGAATTATAAACTCGATGAATTGTTATTGGGGGTGAAATGTTTGCCGGTGGAGAATTTTTCTGAATTCACAGATTAATGGGTTAATGTGTTCATTCTTCACTCTATCGTATTTATATTATATTATAGATCCATCCATATCCGATATTGCCCCGGATTCAGATTTAATTATAACTAACCGCGACTTTTTTTTAAATATATGACAGATTAGAACGAAAATTTAAACGCTGACAATATAATATGCATTAATGTAAAAAATACGTCATGCTTACATAAAAATTTCACTTTTGAAGATTAAATTATTTTATTGTTGTCATAAACTATAGGATTTATGTTTCCACAAAGAATGTGTATAGAATGCCCCTTGTCCCGCAACTAATGTTCCAAACCCCTCTCCTATATGTAAACTTTATTTCATGTATATTTATTTATTGGTCTGTAATTTATATGTACAAATGCCTGGTGAGAAGAATATTATTTACACTAATATTCCATTTTGAAATGCGTATAATATATACTCAGATTTCGTGATTATTAAATTATTTTTTTTAACACAATAAATTACTTTATCCAAAATTGTTTAATACGGTATTTTCTGTAACTAATACATTTGATTACTGAATGTTTAATGTACTCAGAAGGCTTCTGTATGAATCGTTTGCCTATTTTAAGTTGTTAATAGATTGAAAGTTTGTTACAACTAACAACGAAAGTCTTTTCACAGCAAGAGATACAACAAATAAATCTGTTAAGTACTTCTAGTCATTTTTCAGGTGGAAGATAATGTAATATTTAAGTAATCCATATTAATAATTATTATGTGCATGCATTTTTATTATTTTTTGTAAATTTTTGAATTTCGAAAACACTTCGAAATTCGAAAACGAATTTCAAGAAACGAATTTCGAAAACACATGGTCCAATTCCCGTTTGACCGATCATCAGATAAATGTCATCACTAGACCAAATAAGTATATCCTCTAATTGTAATTGCATAGAGCATTTAAATAAATATAAACGCAGTAAAAAAAATAGTATTTATAAGGGTTAAAATTAGTGATGAGAAAAATGCTTCTTTTGATTAACTGGTGTGATTGTGATTGATATTCAATGGTATCAGTGATTGAATATTGCGACTGTGATTAGAGTTTTATTATACACGAAATAAATGAATAAATAATAAAACATAATTTTGAACATATTTATATTAATCAAACTTCATTTGCGTAAAAAACACATTCTATCGTGTACAATTAATATGTAAATCTAATTTAATATTACAACAAAGATAATGAAAAACCCTTAACTTATTTCTCGGGTCAAATTCTCAGCATTTCGTGTCAAATGCGCAAAACCTTTTGGCAGAATCTACCTAATAGCGCATATGCACATACGTCGAATCACTGTTCACAATCAAATATAAATAAAATAAAAAAATGAATGACGAATCACGATATTCCCAAATATTCAATCACTAATAGTAAATGTGACTCACTCACTATCACTTACAGTTCGTGATTTTAAGCTCATCACTAGTTAAAATGTCTATATTTAGAAGTGATATTGATTTCTCTGTTTAACCACACCAAGTAAATTAATAAAAAAAATATTTGTCGAATCAGCGCACGTTTTAGATACGCGGGATAATATCCGTTGGCTATGTAGATATAGATGAATAATTAGTTGGAATATAATGTAAGTGGGCAGACTTCATCCGATATTGCCTCTATATCACTGCCTCGGATGCCATCTGCAGCCTTCGATTTATGAGTGTTAAGATTAAGATTATTTTTTTAATTTCCGGTAGGGTAGCTTTGAAGAGGTACGTAAATTTAAGACATTCATCCGGTTTTGTTTTTGATAACGTAAAAACCATTGGTGTTGGAGATCTTAAGTTGACAGTAAAACTGATTTAAAAAGTATCGGTGATTAATTTTTAACTCCAGAACATGAGCATTTTCCTAAATTTCGTACATACTTTATATGTGACCAACCACTTCATTTATTGTATTTTAGGTCCACCGACCATTGTTCGATCTCCCAATAATTCTTCTTGATATTAATATATTTAAACTTTATTGTAAGTTAACTATATTAAAATGCAAATAAAATGAAAACTGAACTAAAATTTTAAAATAATAAATTAACCATGGTTTATCACAATTTGTAAAAGTAATAATATTTATTTATGATAATATGATAAAAATGATTTATTTAAGTATGAAAACATTGTTAATTATCTGGAATTGTATGAATCTTTGTACGAGAGCAATATTTTTATATATTTGCTCCCTACCTATTTAAATATAATATTATATATTTATAATTTTAGGGAATCAATTGTTAAGGAACTGTATTTTAAGCCGATCATGCGTTGCGAAAATTGACATAGTATTTATTTTGTTGCCAATATAAAAATTAACATGTTATATTTACTAAAAATATTATTATTCTTTCGAAAGTCTTTCATTCAACCAATATCCTAAAGATGAACGGCCAATTTGCGAAGAAAATGAAAATAGTATGGTGTACGCATGGTCACATAACGACATCTAGTGACGAGCTGTCCAAGCAGCACGCTTAGCCACGCCGCGCACCCAACATATGTCAGCTTTGAGAAAAACTTCCTATAACTGATACCCAAAACAGTGATTAACTATCGCCAATATGGTTCTTATATAATTTGTCTCGGTTAACATAAATACATTTTTTTAAGGAAATATCCTTAGGCTAGTCTAAATAATTTTTATAAGTTCATTGAACTAGCTGGTTAATATAAACATCAATTCTTATGTGGTGGGATTTGGGATCTCAAGAGGGACTAAGTGCAAACGATGCGTTTGTTGACCTGACATTTTATTCTAAAAATAAACAAACTTAAATTTTTATGTTTGAATTTAAACTTGTATAAATTGTATCCAATTTGATAAGCCCAGTATCAAGTATGTAGCTGGAATATACCGGACTATCTTCTACAGATCAAGGATCAGTCGTACAACTCGCACTCGATCTGATTGATTGCATGCCAACCATGGTGTAATTACGTGTAATTTATATAATATTCTTACTTTTAACACTAAAATTCAGTGCGAATAAACAACCATATACTATGAGTAAATTTAACTTTTCATTTGTTGATCTCTGTTTCGGTTCCGAGTAATCCAGATTCCTAGTCCTTAGTACAATATAGGTGGGGAATATACACATACAACAACCCCTACTGAAGTTCCACTCAGGTGTGCACCATATTTTTAATAAAACAGCAAGAACATGGCGCTTGTGACTATGGTTTTAGACCACACCCACACAGGGTTAGTTTGATATCAACGATAATCCTTAATACTAAAAAAATCTAAAAACATGCCGGGGTTAGTTTCCGATGCGTGATGCAATATCAGAAAATATTTGTATTTGATCTTGGGCCTTTGCTTATCAAGTGGAAATCAAAGCGGAGGTCGTGTTTGCGAACGATCGACGAAGCGAAATACACCCCGTATACTATTTCGCTTCTTAAAGAGTACTTAGCAATATAAATAAATGGAATAATAGTTCTACTGAACTATCGTGACCTTCGCCTTATCTGATCCCAACACCACTGGATTTAACTTGTTGTGTGTTTTAATACGCTACAGTCAGGGGCGAGCCTGGGAAACTACGATCAGTCACGTTAAAATAAATTTTAAAAATAATGTTTTTATTTACGTAAAAAAAATAAAATCTACTTATAATTTTCTATCACTACAATTATTTTTTTTATTAAAATGATAATAATTAACAATTTTATTCATTTAAAGCTTAAAATAATTTTCGATATATTTTTGAATAATAGATTAAGTAACACCTGTGTCATAAGATGTGAATAAATAAAATTTACATTAAGATTTATATAATTAAAAATTTTCCATTATCTGCGTTAACCAAAATATTTTATTTTTGACTGTGTATAAAATTAATATTATATAAATAACTTCAAATTAGAAACCACGTAAAAACGTATTATAAAATATATTATTTAAAGAATTCACAAAAAAAAATTCTGTAAATCTTTCTGATTTTATTAATTTGTTTTTTTTTTTCATAAAACATATTTGAGGCAAAATTTATTATTAGACCTGAATAATTATTATAAATAATATTAAAAATACATAGCCCGCAAATAGAAATTATAATATTCAGTCATTAAAAAGCATTTATTCGCAATCTTTTCAAATGAAGTAATATTGGAGGGAATTTGATACTTAAAAAGATTATTTTGGGAATTACCATTCAAATATATTTTGGTATTAATACTTCTTCAATATATTAGTAAGATAATATGTATAATCAATACGATAATTAGTAAAATAGTTATTAAACTTTTCCCAATCGATAATGATAATTTTTTTACATAACAGGATACAGAGATTTGATTATAATCATTTTTATTTTCTAGTTCGTGTATATAAATAGTTATCACCACAAATAGAGATGAATATTTTCAATTTTAGGATTCTTCAATTTTATATGCAAACTTTATTTATTTTTTCAACAGATCATTGAAGACGCTGATAGATAATCATAGGTATATCAATTAGGTACAATGTGGAAGCATTTAAGACAATTTGAAATATAAAATGTTACAAAATACATCTATTTATGGTTAAGAAAATTAAAAATACTGTAGAAAATGATAATAAAAGTTAAATGTAAAATAATAATACCAAAACTATATATTTAAAACTATCGCACAGATGTACACAAGCATGTGGGTTCCAAGGTTAACGAAATCAATTCCCGTGATATGTCTATGCCGACAGACCTTGGTGTTATGAGAATAGGTTTATTGTAGTGTGTATTACATGTCCAAACGGCTATTACCCATGAATGACAATTTATTTTTTGAATTAGGCCTATGTTATGAAGAATATATCTGTTAGAATTAAACGATAAGATCTCGTTGTAGTAAATTACCATTCTAGATAGAGAAGAGAAATAGTCTAGATTGGTATTGTAAAACTTGTTGTGAAATAGGGTTAAAGATCTCACAGATCGTAGAGGGGAGTTTGTTTGTGATAGTATTTAGGGGGTGACCAGTTTATTATGAATTATTTTGTATTGTCATAAACGTACATTTAAAACCTTGATATTATTTTCTGATTTCGTGTATTACGTATTCGATATTAAATAAGGTAAACATTTCACTGAATTATTTCATGATGTTATTTAGAATTTAAATTGTTTTATTATATTTTTTGATCAAAAACATGCCATCTCATGCGACAGATTTTTATTATGAATAAATTAGTGAGAAATTAATGTTTCTAGTGTAGAATAGACTCAAGGGTAGTGTTAAAAGATTACCTGTCTTAAGAAATATATAATCTCTTAACAAATATTTTTTTTAACCAATTTTATATACAAAAATTAGAAAAAAAAACACTATTATTTTTATATTATTTCTTATTCAAGAAAAAATATAATAGTTTGGTATGCATGGTTAGCATGTTTTAACACCTATTGCTTAAACTGACTATGTCGAGCATCTGAAGTGACGGTTTATAGTTTGAATTAGTTAATCCAAATTTGTACAATAGATATCGAATTATTTTCATTGCTCTTCTGTTATTAAGTGTTTATATTATTTACGTTTATAATAATCGTAGAGGTGAATTATGAATTATTAACATAATATAATAAAGACATAAATTTTAGTCTTAAAAGTCTAGTAAATTAATTACTATATTATGATTATATAAAACTAGTCGGCAAAGCACTTTTATTTTCATGAGAGTGGATTATTTAATCTCTATGATATCTGAAATGAATTCACTAGACAATTATTACGAAATCGATAGTTTTTATTTAAAATTCATTATAAATTTAAAAACATATTGTGACGTACGTGACCTGAGTCTCGTTCACACTCACCGGCTAGATTAATGAAGAAACATGAAATGTGAGTGCAGGACTCAGAACTCACCTTACTGACGACTTCTCTCTTCACTTGTGAATCATTTATAGTAAGTTGTGTAATTCAGATGGACAGGAATCTAATCTACTCAATTAAAAGTTTGTTACATTTAACTGTACTTGTATATTCCAAAAAAATTAGTAAATAATCATAACAAGTATAATCTAATATTATAAAAATACACGCTTCCACCGACAATAACGATAGTAAAATCCGGTTACTCGGCGACGATCTCCTGTGACCATGAGCGCGAGTATCCCCAGTTGAAAATAATAGATACCCCTATCATGACAAGTTGGTAATCTGATACAGAATAGAAAATAGAACAATAAAATATGAACTTGGACTCGGGACGCACTTCCTTCATATTTGAACTCGTTGAGTCTTAGCTTCCTGGTCGAAGTGTAATGGTTTATAAGGAATTGATTTACAGGTCTAGGTCATCCTCTATCCTTATCGGTAATCGTGGCCAACAATCGGACATTCGTCTAACATTAATTACAGAGTCCTTCCATCCCAGGTCCATGAAGGAAATAAAATATTTCTGCAGAAGAGATGAATACAGTATAAATTATGATATATCACGAGATTATTAGCAAATTGATGTACTAGTAATTTCTAACCCAGTATTGCATTAAAGATTTGCAAATTTATATCGCTCTGCAAATGCAAAGTCGGTCATTTAAAAAATGCGGCTATACACCACGCTCGTCTACAAGTGAATGCAATCTCTCAGCGGTGCCAAAGTTGATGCGTTTCCGAACTGGTCCCTAATTGCGCACACGCGACAATGTTCCCATCATCATAATATTTTTTCCAACGGACTTTATTTAAATAATATTAATTACTGATAATTAAAAATTCTGGGAACGTATTTTGTAATGTTACAACATATTTAAACTTTGCATGCATTAGAATTATTTGATGTAATTGAATTTTAAATATTAAATTTGATGAACTGAATATAATATTTCAATGGAATTATTGTATAATGTAACGATTTATTTAAATGATAATGTTGTAAGTCATAATTCTTTGTAGGTATTTTAAAATTAGTGTAGAATTTAGACTCGGTTAGAAAGTAATAATAAACTTAATTACAAAAATAAATTTGTCATATTAATATTCTTACTATTTTCAAACTAAGCTTCATTTGAAAATTGGACTATGTTAGTGTACTCCAAAGGTTGAATCTTTGACCACTTGATTACTAAGAAAATGTCTTCCCACTAGACTAACAATCACGCCAATAATGATTTTTTATATTTTTTACGATTATTATTATTATTATTATTTTACGATTATTAAACTATTGTGATTGAATGAAAGTATTTGTATTTCCTAGAGTTATTTCGTCATTGTCATGTATCCTGGGGAAATGATTTGAACGTAATTTTTGTGTTAAGTAGTTGTATTTTAATTTGATCTTGTAAGTCAAATCAAAATTACACTATATGGTTTTTAACACTTACTACCCGGTGGGTCAAAAAAAAATACGTCCGGCGGTGGTGGGTCATTTTAAATATGATATGGCATGATATGCCGTAATGTTTCTGCTAAAAAATTAAAGATAAAAATTAAAAAATATTACGAATAATGTACATATTCTCACGCGTCACATCCAAAATACAAACATTCACTGAGCATGTAATCTTTTTGTCGGAACTCGAACAAGTAGTGTCATAAAATTTAAGTTAAAGTCTAGGGGCTGCCAGATGAAAATAAGTCAAAACAAATTCATAGACGCATACCTGGTATCCTTTGTCTACCCGCTCAAAATGTTGTGACAATATGACAATATATATTTCGGTGTAAGGGCTGAGTTTTAATTTTTAGCGTTTTTTCACATTTTATCAATAACTCATTTGAATCTCGTCCGATAACATTTATTTGTATCTCAAATTATTTGGAAATATTTAATAAAAGATTAGCTAGAAGAAAAACAGAATTAAACACATTTTTGTAGCGTAATTCATATTTTTACAAACACCCGGGTTAAATCTGACCCACCACTGCAAAGTATGTGTTAACTTTGTTTACACTTTCATGTGTAATAAAATATCAACACAAAGCAGTATTTTATTATATATGTTTGATAAAATTTGAGCTGAATATTAATCAAAACTCACAAAGCGAATAATTGTGGGTATTTGACATACCCTGTATATTCGGATGGAATTATTAGAATCGGACGCAGCCATTCATTATGTACTTTATGAAATGGAGTGCACTGGATTCACATAATTTAAACCTTTCAGAGCGGCCATTCAAATACGTTACATGTAAAAGCATATTAATATGATAGTGATTTTGGTTCTCCACTCGACACTGTGCATAATTTTATAAAATAGTATATATTTCCACACAAGTCACACCATCACGTATACATACATTTTGTTACGATATAATCTGTTTCTCCTCTTAAGATGCTACGTGGTAAATTTGGATATTGAAGAATTAAATAAGAAAGGGGACAATAATATCGCTTTTCAAAAGAGCCAAACATGTGTAGCAAAATGATCTACAATTTTTTTCACATATGTAAATATATTTTAGAAAACAATCCAGTCTGAGAACAGTTTATTGTTTTATTTTTTATAATTTTTTTAAATAAAGATGTATCAAATAGAGACCAGTAAGTTAGTCCTATGTTCATAGTAGCTTAGTTTGAAAATAGCAAGAATATTAATGTGATATGTATCCGTGTACGCACCTACATTAAAAAAAAAGTAATTATGGTTATTGCTGTAACCTTTTCGAGAAATTTTATTTTGGTATTCCAAGAACATTAACAATTGTAATAAATTCATAATAAATAATATTAAATTAATACTAAACAAAGGATTTTTCCTCACTATTACTATTTTCTATACATCTATACTTTTAACGGTTTATTTCAATTTTAAGGACACGATTCTTTAAGTTATTAATGTTTTGACTGTAATAAAATGGTGTTCATTATTACACCTTAGAAAAAAAAAATAGTATTCGTTAATAAAACATGTGCTTCATTTTTTATTTTTACGATAAGCGTTGATGAGTTTAGATAAATTCAATGATATTCCAAATTTATATTTGATTTACAACTCTTCAAACTTCAACGGACCCAATAACATCTGAAGTGTAATGTAGTAACCGCGCTTTGAGACTAACTCGGTAAACTAACGCAAACAAAAGTTACTTTCAATTTCAAAAGAAGAATAATGAGCAAAGTATTGACAGCTGTTGCTTTCAAGATGACTAACTCCGCGCTACTAAATGAGGTTTGATTATAATCCTACATTATTCTATCAGCTAATAATAATTTTACGTTGCCTTACAAATCCCTCCAACAAGTACACAATAAAATAATCTACATAGTCATCATCATATTATCATAGTAACATAAACTGAAAATTTGCACCAATAATAGGTGTCCATATTTCCAACTCTCCCAATTCATGGATGAAGAGAAATAAATAAATAATTGAAATGTTGAATGAATATGTGATTTATGTTTTAAAGAAGCCTTAAGAAATGGATCTTTTCATTAAAAGTTGTTAAAATACAAGACTGGAATCAAAGTGGCTATCCTGAAACATTCAGGATACTCCATGCTGGTCCACCACATTTAACAATACGGTTAACACATTTACGAATACATTTTTTGATATGATACATTTTTTTACAAACACGACAAGAAATTAATAAATTATTTTCAAATTTATGTGTAATAAATTTATCACTGATCAAATAACCAGCCCTAAGGGTGAACACACCCGTGCCGTATAAACTTTCGTCTCGAAACTCACGTTAAAGACAGTACAAAGTTTAGCGTGGAATGAGCTTTTGTTCATTGTCTATTATATTTTGTGCGTAAAGCAGAATACTACATATACGAACCTTTTATAATTGATAACTATTGGCAGTATTTGAATATGTCTAAGAACACACAATAAGCCAGCCGAAGACAGGTCGTAAGCCCTATAATTACCAACACTTACACATTTTTCCATTAAATATAATAAAAAATAGCTTCGTCTCTACGAGATATCTATGATTTGTTTGACATAAATTATTGGCAATAAAATTGTTATCACTTTATATCGAAACAATAATTGGTTATGGTTCGTTTTTATATATGTACTTAAATAAATTTTATAAATTTATTGATTAATAGATATTTCAAATCAATATTATGAAATATAAATTGAGTATTCTATTAAGTAAACGTGCGATTTGGTGAACAAAATATTAGACAAATACTAAAATAAAATAAGGTGGGTATATTAAATAATACATGTATGCTATGAAAGATCCTGCTTGAATATCTTCGAGACAGTGACGTGATAGAGCTATAAATACATATATTATATACTCGTATAACACATTATGGGATTAAATACGACGTTCTTCCCTCTCTCCGGTTATTCAGTGGTGAACACAAGATCCGCGGGTTCTTTACCTTAGAAACACATACCCACCTTATTTTGTCACATTCTGCCTTCATCCTAAACTAAAAAAAAATTAGAAGTAATAACTGGAGGTGATAAATAAAAAGATGTTATTCATTTAGAAAATGGTATTTAATCATAACAAAGGAAATTAAATAAAAATACTGTCAACATAAACAAATCCTAATTTCATAGGGTTTAGCACAAGATCAACGTTCTGCGATGCAGGCAGGTGACAACAAAATGTTCCACTAGATGGCATCCCTCCCATCCATGCCCATCTGAGTATCCCATCTCCTTGCCCTATCATCGTAGATGATCTTTAGCACCAGGTCGACGCAATTGGATTCGTAAATGGAATTGTAGAAAATCACATAGCCCGAGGTTGTTATATGAAGCGAAGTGAAAAATGTAGCCCACTGTGAGAATAAACGCAGGCGAAGAAACCAAAGGGAAACGTCTCGTTTTCTGTAAAGGTTATTTAACATGCGATTAGATAAATAAATTAATAGTAAAATATGCACTAGTGAATGGATAACATAAAAATATTTACCCTTCGGTTATATCGGGTTGCGCACAGTTACATGTTAGAAACGTTGGTCGCGGCTATTGAACCACGCAAATCTGACAGCTCTGTTTGATGATTTGAAAAAGAACCATGGACGATGACCATTTTTATAACCTTGAAAACGGATTTCGGTACCAATGTATGGATAATTATTTGTGATTTCGAGGTGCTTGGCAATAAAAAAAGTGACGGGGCAATTTCGAACGTGACCCTAATTTGTAATGTCACAACAATCAAAGTGATTTTGATTTCGATAAATTTTGTCCTTCTTAAGGTTTTTATTTTATTTTTAGATACACGCGAATATCTCCTTTCTTCAGGAACTGGAGATTAAGGACAGACTCTCAACCATTTGTCTGAGACGAATGCTTAAATTTTTTGGGATTTTTGCGAGAAGGGAAGATAGCTTGGGGAAGCTTGTTGTGGTGGGCAACGTAGAATGACGAAAGGGAAGAGAAAGATCCCTCACTCGTAGGACCGACCAAGTGGAAAAGACAACTGGTACTTCTCTGGTGACAGCCTTAAGATCTGGAGAATGCCGAGGAAAGTGAAGAAGCATAGTCAAGAGTATGGGTGTTCATGGAGATCAGTATTCTAAGGAACTGACGTGGATAAATTATTTTTAGAATTACGGTACATATTATGTCAAATAAAAATCTTTGTATGTATTGTAATTATAAAGAAATAATTAACAACAACTATTCAGAATTTTGCAATCACCTTTTGGAAACAAACCATTCTTTTGATATTATCAAGGGTGTAAAAATTGTACATACATATACTAGGGATTTACAGTGAGATAAATTTGAAATTTTAGAAATAAGAAAAAGTGTTAATAGCAAGCTAAATATTACAATAAACCAAATCCTCCTTGCAAATAGCCATCTTTTAAATTTGTTTTTACATTAGTTCTTACTTACTCACCACTTTGTTTTTGTTTTTATCTATGCTTGTATTTTTTATTTTAGTATACACTGTTTCCTGAAGAAGATACCACAGGCATCGAAACATATAAAATAATCAATAAATAGAGGTTTAAACAAAGTATTTTGTTTAATTATCAATTTATTAATAATACTATTGAAATTAGAAAAATTAACTTTGTAAATACTAAATTAATGTATTAATTATAAATATATACATATAAAATCAATTTTGTCGAAAAATATTGTTTTAGCGTCACCGGGATTCGAACCTGGATCTTCATTTCCAATCCGGGGAAGTGCACTACCTTTGTGCTATAACGCCAGTATTTTTCTTGACAAATTTTTCGAAACTATATGTTACATTTTTTAAATTAATACACCTGTCGTTCCATTATTTGAAAGCCATCTACATTATTTTTTACAGAATCTCAAATACCTTTGAGTAAACCGATTTGCAGACGCCAGAATTATCAATTCATTTTTATTAAATTTTGGACACGTTGATACAACATATATTATTAAGGAAAACACATTCTTATTGTGAAGTTGTAATTATTCAGAACATAGGTCTGTGATATTTTAAATACTAAATTAATGTATTAATTATAAATATATACATATAAAATCAATTTTGTCGAAAAATATTGTTTTAGCGTCACCGGGATTCGAACCTGGATCTTCATTTCCAATCCGGGGAAGTGCACTACCTTTGTGCTATAACGCCAGTATTTTTCTTGACAAATTTTTCGAAACTATATGTTACATTTTTTAAATTAATACACCTGTCGTTCCATTATTTGAAAGCCATCTACATTATTTTTTACAGAATCTCAAATACCTTTGAGTAAACCGATTTGCAGACGCCAGAATTATCAATTCATTTTTATTAAATTTTGGACACGTTGATACAACATATATTATTAAGGAAAACACATTCTTATTGTGAAGTTGTAATTATTCAGAACATAGGTCTGTGATATTTTAAATACTAAATTAATGTATTAATTATAAATATATACATATAAAATCAATTTTGTCGAAAAATATTGTTTTAGCGTCACCGGGATTCGAACCTGGATCTTCATTTCCAATCCGGGGAAGTGCACTACCTTTGTGCTATAACGCCAGTATTTTTCTTGACAAATTTTTCGAAACTATATGTTACATTTTTTAAATTAATACACCTGTCGTTCCATTATTTGAAAGCCATCTACATTATTTTTTACAGAATCTCAAATACCTTTGAGTAAACCGATTTGCAGACGCCAGAATTATCAATTCATTTTTATTAAATTTTGGACACGTTGATACAACATATATTATTAAGGAAAACACATTCTTATTGTGAAGTTGTAATTATTCAGAACATAGGTCTGTGATATTTTAAATACTAAATTAATGTATTAATTATAAATATATACATATAAAATCAATTTTGTCGAAAAATATTGTTTTAGCGTCACCGGGATTCGAACCTGGATCTTCATTTCCAATCCGGGGAAGTGCACTACCTTTGTGCTATAACGCCAGTATTTTTCTTGACAAATTTTTCGAAATTATATGTTACATTTTTAAAATTAATAACGGTAGTTTAAATTAACAAAGGTAGTGCACTTCCCCGGATTGGAAATGAAGATCCAGGTTCGAATCCCGGTGACGCTAAAACAATATTTTTCGACAAAATTGATTTTATATGTATATATTTATAATTAATACATTAATTTAGTATTTAAAATATCACAGACCTATGTTCTGAATAATTACAACTTCACAATAAGAATGTGTTTTCCTTAATAATTAACTTTGTGGTTAAAATTCATATTTTTATTTGTTAACTTTGTTTTATTAATCTCAAGAAGTGGTTAATAAAACAAAGTTAACAAATAAGAATATAATTTAAGTAATAACTAATTTATATACATTTTCAAATTCGAGATTGATGATCGATAGATTTGAACAAAACGATGAATTTGGGCGGGAGGATTGAATTTCTTTAAGAGTATATGGAGGGTGGAAATGGGTTCAGACGTGAGAGCAGGAACGTTAATTATAACAATAGATTGGGCAAGACAGTAAACATGAGAAGGAAGGCACTCATCATTACATACAGATGCACATGTACGTGAACTTATGATTAATTTTTCTCCGTACGCGAATCCCCTTAAAACTACATATTTTTAAATTTTTATGAAATCACATTTAATTTGTGAAGTGGTATTTTTGAGAATATTAATTACGCGTTATTTAAAACAAATTTAGAATCTTTTAAAAGTCCAAACTATTAAAATTACTTCAACAATGTACATTTACCATTATAATTTTGAAAGCTATGAATGCATTTCTACTGGCTACGGGGGTGTTTAAATATGCTGAATAATAAAATAAGGTCATGTATCTTGTGATGCGAAGATGTAAATGATAACCTGCCTCCAAGGTTGAGTTTCCATTCAGTACTCGATGTGGGTATGCCACCGTGTCTTTATTGTCAACGTGTTGTGTGTCATGGTACTGAGTGAGGTGACAACAATGCTCCAGATTTTCTAAACGATAACACATCAAGAAGTTCTAGAAACATTAAATTATTAATAATAAATATTAAATTATTAATATTGAGATAAATCACTTCCAAAGATCTATGAATGATTTAACTAAAATTGTTCGAGTATTTATTTTTTTAACATTACCTATTTCAAAAAATTCAAATTATATATTAATTTTATGACTAATTCAAGATACATATTTTTAAACAGATGCTCGTATTCCATAAAAAATATAGGTATACCATAATCAACATTTTCTGTAAAAGATTACTCAAATTTATTTGAACATTTTGATACACAATTAAATTAGTTTAGTTTATTGTGTTCATAATCTATATAATTTAATTTTAATACCAGAACAAGATGTTTTGGAAGGATGAACACAGTAAATTAAACACTAATTGAGATAAGAGGTATAAAATAAAATAAAACATTGTTATTAAACAAATAATAGATATCTCATAGAAATGAAGCTATTTTTTATTAATGGAAAATATATGCAAATATGGGTAACTACAGGGCTTACGACCTGTTTTCGGCTGGCTTAAGTGATCACTTTATACAAATATAACATTCACCATTCTCACCAATTAATCAATCTCCATATCTCTCAAATTGTTGTATATATGTTAATATGTGGAAACACTTCGAGTACCACTCACTACACTATCGCCATCTATGGCTAAATTTCATAATTAATTTCCTGAAACAGCATATATGTCACAATGAGAATCTAATTATTTTTTTGAAATTATTTAAAACAATATTCTTTATCTATAAAATGTTTTTAACAAATTATATTAGAATACGCCTGAAAAATCAATATTTTTCAATTTATATACTTTATTATTTTGACCAGTATATTATTAGCAATATTTGAATATGTCCAAGAACACAGAATTACTGGATTTTTACCTACAAAGGCATTAATATATGTTCACTTATAAAGGCACTTATATATTTTTCACTAAACATAATAAAACATAACTTCCTCTCCATGAGATATCTGTTATTTGTTTTACATTTGTATTACATTTGTAGGTGAAAATTCAGTAATTGTGTGTTATTGGACATAATCACATATTGCTAAAATAAAAACAATTTGAATCAAAAGCATTAAGATCAATTACACAAAGAAAATAAGATTTATCACTCTATTAAATATGAATTAAATATATTCATTAGAAAGATATACATATAAAATCAATTTTATCGAAAAATATTGCTGTTGCGCCATCGGGATTCGAACCTGGATCTCTTTCCAAACCGGGGAAGGTGCATTATCCAACTATACTATAGCAACGATATTTTAGCGACAAATTTTCAAACCTATATGTTACTTTTTTGATATTAATACATTTAATCGTTCCATTATTTGAAAGAGCCATCTACTTTATTTTTACGGAATTTGAAATACCTTTGATAATGCACCTTCCCCGGTTTGGAAAGAGATCCAGGTTCAAATCCCGGTGGCGCTACAACAATATATTTCGATAAAATTGATTCTATTTGTATATCTTTCTAATTAATATATTTAATTTACTGTTAATCGCGTTACGTATTTTTTACGTAACGTTAAAATAACACAAATATTACCGAATAAATAAACATGAAAGATCAGGGGAATTTAGTAGTACTGCACAAATAAGCCATTCAACATATATAGCCCTGGGTGTTATTGTTCCTGCTGGATACAACTTCGGTCGATGTTAAAAATTTCAAATGTTTTCGTATTTTATTAGGGGCGAACGAGCGGGAGGGAAGAAATTCATTCTCATTATTTAATCTTATTTCCCGACAGCCTGTTCCAAGCGAGAGGATAAATTATCGACTATAAATCGTTAGTCGGCTTGTAATGTAGTTGTTGTGTATATATGTGTACTTGTTACTTCAACTTTAATTAGTTTTGTTGAACCGTTTGCTTGTTCAATAGGTCTTGTTACTAAGCGGAACACGGTCGCTGTGTTGATGTTGGTTGTTTATTTTTATTTTTTAAAGTGTAGATACTCGTCGATAATTTTCTTATTAAATAACAACGTTTCGAGGAAAGTCTCGAGTCAGTCTTGTTTTATTTTATTGTTTCGTGTTATTTACATTTTTATTCGCGGAACACCTATATTTTAATAATTTCGCGAATTAAAAGAAGGCTATTTTTCTTTCTTATAGCATTGCAGAATCCATATCATATCACATATTCCCGATATTTGGCATTAACATTCGAAGATATTTAAAAATATATATATAACGCAGAAGAAGGTAACATTTTTGGAATATTGTTATATTAAAAAGAGGTAGCACATTCATATTTAAAAAAAAATTTTCTTTGTCATTCTTCAAACTTTTTTTAACTTTATAAAACTTCTACTGGTAGATATATTTTACTTTATATATGCAATGATACCAGAATGTTTATAAAATAAATGTTCTAGCTATGTACAATATTTTTATAACTCGTTATTACCAAAAGCTTTTTTAGCATTACTTAATTTCAGTGCCGATAAATCGGCGTTTATTTTACACCTGTTATAGCTTGCATCAATATAAAAATCCTTATTACAATTATTATAAAATGAGTGAATCCAAGACGAAGGAATACATTAAACCGATTAGATTAGGCATAGGCTAGGAAGTAGATGATAATATTAAACATTTTGAAGTGTCAAGTGTTTACAGTACACAACAAAAATATAACCGCATTAATGCATATGAAAAACAACTTTATTTAAACTCAATATTTCTTTCATCTGAATATTGCCCTTAACTCTGGATTTAAAAATACAAACTTGATAATTTTAAAATTTTAGAAAAAATAAATAACACTTGTCTGTTTTTATTTTTGAACACTCATTTTTTGCGTTCATATTCACCGCTCCATTTAATAAAATATAGATTATTTTATAAATAACGTGGCACTATAATCGTAATTAAGCTTTCGTAACGAAAAATTTGAAAATGCTGAACGTAAAAACTGTGAATTTCTGTGAAGAAAAATTGCATTTTACAGCTTATCGAGTAATATTAATAAATGTTCTGTTTCTTTTCTACCTACTTTCGTCGAATTTTCATTTACAACAAAAATTAGAAATTTGATTTAATCTTGAGTATACAAAAAAAAACAATCTTAGAAGCGAACTGTATATGTATGTAGCTTACCTGTGTCAAAGATATGATGAAAAATATACCTAATTTAGGAATTTTTGGCTGTTTACAGTAGTTAAAATGCATACTGATATATGGATATGAAGCCTGGAGCTGACAGAAGAGGAACGAAAGTAGACTGAATGCAGTGGAAATGAGATCACTTAGGCGTATATGTGGCAAATCTATTTATTGAGTAGAGAATGAAGAAATAAGGAAAGCTGATGTTAGTACAGTGAGTAAGGTTAATATAGGATCACTTAGGTAGTTTGGTTGTGTGGAACGGATGAATGAGGAGAGAATTGTAAAAAAGATATATGACGCAAGTGTTGATGTCTTGGCACGACGAGGTAAACCAGATAATGGAGGATGGTGCTGTTAGAAGTCTCAACAATCAGCGAGCTTGTATGAGAAGCTGTATAAATGTGGATGAGGCGAGAATTGTGTGTCAGGACAGAAGAGTGTGGCGCTCTATTTTCTCTGCCTACCCCCGCGTGTAAATGATGTGATGGTAAATAAATAAGTAAATACATATTTCATTGAAAACTCTCTGGGTAACAGACAATTTAAAAAGAATTACTTCTTCAATATATGCTAAATTACTTTGTGTCCTCATTTTATAGTAATAATTATATGAAATACTTTGTTTAAACCACTATTTATTGATTATTCTATATGTTTCGATACCTATGTTATCTTCTTTAGTAAACAATGTATACTGAAATTAAAAATAAAAGGATAGATATAGAGATTGGATAGTATTTGTATGTATAATTTCTAAACCCTTATTAATGTCAAAGTATTTGGTTCGTTTCCAAAAGCTGATAGGAAAATTCTAATTTGCAATCATTGCAATTATTAATTTAACATAACAATTAATTTTTAGATAGGTAAAACTTGCAGAATTTTTTATATTAGAATTAAGGAGCATTTGAGATATCAAAATAACAATAACTATTGAGAATTTTTCAATCACCATTTGGAAACAAACAATTCCTGTGACATTAATAAGGTTTTAGAAATTATACATACAAATACTAGGGGTTTACAGTTAGATAAATTTGATATTTTAAAAATAAGAAAAAGTATTAATAGCAAGCTAAATATTATAAATAACGAAATCCTCTTTGCAAATAGTCACCTTTTAAATTTGTTTTCACATTGGTTCTTACGCATTTACCATTTTATAGTTTTGTTTTTATCTATGCTTGTATTTTTAATTTCAGTAACATTGTTTCCTGAAGAAAATATCATCGAACATCGAACCAGGCATCGAAACATTTAGAATAATTAATAAATAGTGTTATTAAGGAAAACACATTCTTATTGTGAAGTTATAATTATTCAGAACAGACGGTCTGAGATATTTTAAAAACTAAATTAATATTGTTTTTTTTTTAATTGCACCCCGGTGACGCAGAAACAATATTTTTTGACAAAATTGATTTTATACGTATATATTTATAATTAATACATTAATTTCGTATTTAATAAATAATGGTTTAAACAAAGTATTTTGCATAATTATTAATAAAAAGTATTAAGTTTATAAAGGTATAAGGTTAATTTTAAAAATTTCATACCCATAAATTTACTCGTATATACCGATAAATTGTACATGAGCACCAAGTGCAGCGCGGAGGCTTTCAAATGTAATTTTAATTAATGTATGTTTCGTGTGACTGCCGGGAAATCTTCAAACAATCCCGATTTTCAAGTGGAATCAATCTAAACAAGCTGACGTCACGAATAGCACTAAGCCCTGACTAATGTTTCACCTTAAATCTGCTACAGATCGGGAGCGAGCGATCCGCCGTAACTGTGTTTATTCAGCCTTTGAATAATATCAGAATGTCTTGTTTCGTGCACATATTCGACTTCTACCTCGGGACACCGTTTACACAGATTTCCCTCGACTGTGCTGTGGATTAAGCGACGGAGCAAATCGCACTAGTTAAAACACATTACTTTAAATAGAGGTAACGTAAAGTGAGTTTTGGTTAAGATTGATAATCCTTCTTCACGCTCTCCACCATCGCTGTTAAAGCGATGAGCTTTGTTTCAAATATACGTATTACGGCTAGCGTAATTTCCCGTCGTGCGACGGCTCTCAACAGAGAACCTTTACGTGATAGTATAGTAGAAATCACAGTCACATACACACCAATGTAATTTTATTTATTTTTTGATTTTGTCATTGAATAGAAATTCGTAATACACAATTAACATTATTTTTGGGAATACTTTTTAATTATCTGTCTGAAATTTATTACTGGAAATTATAAGTGTAATTTACTTTTTCAAGTAATTTAAATATGAATATTCATATATTAATAATTTTAAATGTTGAAAATAACATTTAATTGAAAGATCAATATGCAAAAAAAAATAAAAATAATCTGATTATATCAGATTGTTCTTGTGGCTTGTGTCCGCGGAATGAAATAAGTCTCAGATATATATTGGAGATAAATTGCAATACCATGTAGGTACACGTCATGATATTTTGATCTGGAGATAATCGCTTGAGATTTTTTTGAGATTTGAAAGCGACACTCGATACTTTCACACAAAAGATATTAGAACCATATACTTGTATACCAACAACAAAATTGGTGTCCATAACAACATTTCTAAAATGTGTTATTATTTTTCCCGCTCAATACGCTAATAAAACAAAAAAACTCACTAACAAAAATAAGTGTGTTTTTAGGGAGCTGTTAAAATATGAAAATAAATATTGTAACGTTCAAAAAGCTTCTCAAAAAAGCAAAATCTTTACCAAAGCCGTCCATTCAACGGATTTGCGATCCGACAACTAATGAGATTTCCATAAGTCATACAGGACGGTACTCGCAGCCGATCGAACCGAAAATAAAGCTACGAATCGAAACGTGGTTCAGAGAACATGAAAATGCAGTGGATGCGGGCGTCGCTGTCTGTTTTGCATTTCTCGGGGGCGCAATTAAAACTTTCAACGTTGACGCCCGGCAGCGCTGAGTGACGAGTCTAACAAGTATGTTATTACTGATTTGTAGCCGGTCCAGCATCGCGTCGTTTAGCAGAGATGCCGCCTTATATTTATTTGATACGATGTGTGGCTTAATTAGAAAACAATTTTACAATTATGATGACGTACGTATGTCACCCGGTTTCTTTCTTTACTGTAAAATTGTATAATATATGTACAACATATCACACAAAATCATATAAAAAATGTCTTATATGAAAATAAAACTTAACTTCAGAAGTATAAAAATTATTATTGCTTTCATAAAACAAAAAATGTTAACAAAAAAAAACAATAATGCCTGGTGAATATTATGTTTCGGGGAGATTTTTTTAGACCGCTATTTTGGTTTGGTAACTTGTTAGTTTGTATTTGGTAGTCGTAGAGGGTAGTTAATTACAATTTATTATGATGTATCTACAATAACGTGTTGAATTTAAATATTTTGTCTAAATAATCGTCGACATTTGGAAAAAAATCGTCATAAGCGACAAAGCTCATTTCGACTTGGCGGGTTTTGTTAATAAACAAAACAGCCATAAGTGAGGCTTTAAAAATCCTCAATTGATACACTAACGACGTTTACACCCACGCAGAGTTACCGTATGGCGCGCCATGTGAGCTAGCGGAATCATTGGGCCCTATTAGATAGCTGAATTGGGTCGATTGGGCTTGCAATGCATATGGTTTCAACAAGTCGGTGTCACCTCACAATCAGCCCAAGCCACGCTTAAAATTTTTATGAATGAAACATCATCGGCCTGAAACATAATTTTCACCCAGTACTTGTATTTCATAAAAATTTAAAAATTAAGTTTATTCTATAACATTTTTGAGTATATTTTGTCTAAGTATTGTTACAGACACTGCTTAAATAATCATTCTTGATTTTGTGTTGATACAATTGTATCAAATGCAACGGAAGTGCCACTATCTCTTTCGCTTTCACATAACTGTTAATAGGCCATCCCACTCATCGTCCAGATGAGCCGCGTCTTGCTAATACGCGACATCGGTGTCGTCTCTATCATACATTTTCAATTGTAGATGTGATGATGGCCTTGAATACCGATTGAAATTACTGGACCATGGCTAAAAAAGTTTAACATCAATTTTAAAATCTTTGGAGATAAATAGAGTAGATGAACATCATAAAATACAACGAGCACAATAAAAAATTGTATCACAAAGATATCGTTTGCCGCGTCCTAGGGAATTCAGTCGCTGTGGAGCGTGTTCGTGAAATTTTTCCAAGGAAAATTAATATCTCGAAAGGTGACCTACACTGGCCTCCATGTAGTCTCGACAATGCTAATTGAGTTTTTCCTATGGGGCTACCTTAAATAAAAAGTTATACAGTAACAATTCTCCCTCTCTGGATCAATTAAAAGAAAATTTCCGAGAGGAGATGGCAGAGATCATGGAGAATACGTGCCTATTAGTTCTCAAAAATTTTGCCTCCCGTTTAGAAGAGTGCCAGCGAAATAACGGATCACATTTAGAAAACATTATTTTTAAGAAATACATTTCTTGGGATTGTAAATAAATGCAAGATAAACGTTTTTTTATTAATCCCATCCATTATTTTATTACAGAATTTTTATTATGAAAAAGACTTTTGGGACACTTGCATATACGGATTTTCTCCAATGTAACAAAGGCGTGCCAAAATACAAGATTTATTTCTGTCAAATTTGGCTCTAGATCATAAGAATTTTTATGTTACAAAAATTATACACTAATATTAAATTAAACCACATAGATATAATTTTTTAAATAAAATAGCGTGCTACATGTAAATAGCGAGCTATATGTAAAAAGTGTATTGAGTGGGAAATTGTTAATGTTGTTATAATATTGAAAAAAAATTCAAAGTTATAAGACAATGAAAGTAAACGGAAAAATTTGTCGCCTTACAAAAAATCAATAATATTGTGATTTTTAACTTAAGAATAAACATAAAAGTGATTTTTGTTATATATATATATATTTAAAATAGGCACCGGTGGTCACTTGGTGACCCGCAGATCACAGGTTGCCGGTCACGCGGATCACGGATGACATGTAGCATTTGATAATTTCATGTGACTCACTTGAGTTCCGCAAATAAAGTATAATATATAAAAATAAATTATAAAATATAAACATAAACGATGGAGAGGTAGATTTGAAACCTTTTCGTTGTTTAAAAGGCGCGACGCAAGAGAACGCTTATAAATCTTGATTTGTTTTTATAATAATTATAATTATGATTTTGTTTATAATGTTTGGTTTATAAACATATTGTAATAGTTTTCTCAATAAAATTTATC
This sequence comes from Eubasilissa regina, assembly GCA_022840565.1. Lineage (NCBI taxonomy): Eukaryota > Metazoa > Arthropoda > Insecta > Trichoptera > Phryganeidae > Eubasilissa > Eubasilissa regina. Next base: position 20,983,706 of record JAINEB010000033.1, read on the forward strand.
ATATTATTCACTGACGAACTGTTTTGAAAATGAAAATATCAATTGACCAGAATCGTCTTCATAATAGTCACATGTTGGTTAATTACGACTCGCAGCCAAAAACGGTTTGCCGACGCCTGCTCTAAATGGTTTAAAATTGTAGTTTTTTTTCCTAATTTGTGACAGGCTGTTATTATATTTTAGAGTGATTTTTTTATGATAGCTGCTATTATTATTTACTATCATTTATTTAGTATTTGAATTTATCAATGAAGAAAGTAGTGCTTATTATTTATATCAATATTTATACGTATTATATACGTGTCATTCAGATACATGTATGAAAATCTTTCGACAAATTAGGAGAAAATCTGTGAAACGTGAACGACAGAATTAAGAAAAAGTTGCTCAAATGATTGCGCACGTAGAACGTATTATGAGTGAAGAGAAAATGGTAGAGAAATAATATTAAGGCACCAGCAACAGAAATCATTTACAAAATACCTGGTACTATCAGAAACACCACACATTGAAGGATAACTCTGTCAGATGGTTTATGGTGAGTGTACATGATATATGAAAGTATACGTGCCAAAAATGATATGTTAAAACATAAGAGTGCGGTATTATATCTTTCCTGCCTATCCCAGCGAGGAAACTCAATGATGGTAAGTAAATTATTAGATATTTAAACAAATAATAGATATCTCATAGACACGAGGCTATTTTTTTAAAATGGAAAAATGTTGAAGTACGGGTAATTGCAGTTCTTACGACCTGTAGTGTTTTCATTAATAAAAAATAGCTTCGTCTCTATGAAATATCTATTATTAGTTTAATAAGATTGCCTTTGTAGGTGAAAATTCAGTAATTGTGTGTTCTTGGACACATTCAAATACTGTTATTAAATATTTGTTTTAAATTACATAAATTTAAATAAATAAATTTTCCCACTGCTGTAAACACAATAATATTATTGATTTATTGTATTTTGAATATAAAATTAATTCTTCAATATTAGAAAACTTACTTTGTGGCCTTATTATATATAAATAATTAGACAAAATACTTTGGTTAAACCACTATTTATATTATTATATTATATTATCATAATTATTAATATTATAAATAACCAAATCATCTTTGCAAACAGTCGCTTTTAAATTTGTTTCCATATTGATTCTTACGTATTCACCACTTTGTAGTTTTGTTTTTATCTATGCTTCTATTTTTAATTTTAGTATACATTGTTACATTGTATAGGTATAGAAACATATTGAATAATCATCAAATAGTGGTTTGAACAAAGTATTTTATCTAATTATTTATATAAAATAAAAGTTTTAATTGGTTTAATATTTTATGTGATTTTATTAATTTATTTTAATGATTAGGTAGGTATATGAGTAACAAAATGTTGATGAGTTAAATGATAATGATCAGTAAAAAAAAATTGTCTGAAAATTGAGTAAATGTATGTATAACCTACATAGATACATAATAAGCAAGCAATACATTCATGGAAGGATGATTCCGAAGAACTTAAGATAAGTATTTTTTTCAATATTTTAAAGAATACTTTGTGTTGTATTTCAAAAAGAAAACCTTGGAAGGCTGAGACGCCGCCTAGAGGATATCCGATAAGAAGCAGGCAAATAAGTAGTTTTCTCTATTACCGCCGAGTATTTACTCAGGCCCTCAAGTAAAAAAACGGCCGGAATATTGGGACAATGGATTCTCGGAGAAAGTTCATTTGGACTAAACGCATCCCACTTGATCCTTTCACCCCACCCCCCCCTCCGGACCTGACCCCCTCCTACGTTCAATTTCCCCCCTTCCCCGCATCTCCTTGCCGAACCGCCCGCAAGAGATAAGGGCGGGAAAACGACAAGGGTATTAGGAAAATGGCGCGGAACTAGATAGAACAGCCGAGGAAAAATACGCGGAGTAAACTTCTTTAATGGCTAAATTAAAACGTATTTCATTGGAACGAAACTTTCAGATTTGACAAGCGACGAAACCGACTAGTTCAACACTCATGTAAAAGGCGAGATGGTGAAGTAAGGTGGATAAAACAGATAAAAACTATTATTAAGGAGAACACTGTCGTATTGTGAAGAAACATGTATTCAGAACATAGGTCTGTGATATTTTAAATACTTATTAAATATATTAATTAGAATGATACACATATGAAATCAATTTCATCGAAAAACATTGTTGCTACCGGGATTCGAACCTGAATCTCTTCCAATCCGATTTTTTAAATATAATTTATAATATTTTTGATACAATTAATTTTAAAAAACTAATTTAATGTGTTAATTATAAATATATACATATAAAATCAATTTTGTCGAAAAATATTGTTTTTGCGCTACCGGGATTTATAATTAATACATTAAATTAGTATTTAAAACATCACAGACCAATGTTCTGAATAATTGTTCTCTTTAATGATAAAATTAATTTTATATGTATATTTTTCTAATTAATACATTTACACTACATTTAATTAGTATTTAAGATAAAACACTGTTGTGCGACAATAACTCATCAATAACTAAAAATATTATTTTGAATAATGTATGATAATGTTAAAAAGTGTATTTTTTATTTATTTTAAATTACAATTTATTTTATATTGGTACATAGGTTTTTTGTTAAATTTAAAAATAGCCATTAGATGGAATAAAAAAATTGTATTATTTAGTTTAAATTTCTCATTCTGCTTGTATTATTTTATATTATCTTAACGAGTCGTGGCTGCTAGATTCGTCCGCAGAAACCTCCATCCCCCTATTCTTCAGGCGTTTCCGACTCTCATTAATGCAATATCGAACTGACTTACAGACACTTCCTATCTAACTTAAGTGAAAATGAAGATGCATTCGCTGGGAACTCGTTCATTGTCTACATTCAAACATTGAATTACCATGGTGCACTTCTTAGATCGAAGGTTTAAATCCACCAGCAAATAATCACCAGTTTGGAAAAATCTACATTGAATTACTTGCGGATTTTAAATTTCAGATTTGGTTTTTTTAACTCTCTGCAAAAAACAACTTTTCTTCTTTTTCTTTAACGTTCAATAAAGTACCTATAAGTTATGTCAATTTGTTAACATTATTGTACGTTAGAATGTAATATCTACGTTGCAGTTCAAATCGATATTAAAATTAAACGTATGAAACTGTTCGATGGTATTTTAATAAATGGCAGAACATATAAAATATTATAAAAATCATATAACGAGGTATTGTACACAGCCATTTCACTAATAGAACATTTTCATATTTGTCAACTAGAAATCGATATCTGGTATTCGAGATATGATGGACTTCCTGGGTAGCCAGCGCGTACTCGCTGGAGATGTGGAACATGCAAAGAGCATGGAGAACAACTGTTCGACTGGCGTTTCTAAATGGTCTAAAAGTCAAACCTTTTGTAAATATTTCATTAGTTTAGTATGAAGACATAGTGATCAATTTCGTCTCTTTTGTTATTGAATGATATGGAAAATTATTGTTGTATAAATATTCTAGTTTCATTTTTCATTCCTTCTATGACATTCTATATTTAATTTTAATTGTTGTTTAGTGCATTTTTCGTAAACATCGAGTCAGAGAGAACACTTCTGAGAAATATTGTCTTTGTCTCGTGCTAACTGCTAGAAGTAGTCGGTGAACGACTAGAAGTCGTACTTCCTAAAATGCCTCTACTGTCGGTAGCAATATCAAAATGTGCTGCTGACTAGTTACTCCAAAATTAAATAATACTAGGCGGAGACTTGTGTGCACTACATGCAGGGACTGGTGTAACTAACATGGCGAGGGCATAATTATTTTCATCACCCGATTTTGAATGATAATCATTACAATGTTTTACTTAAAATATATATTTTTTAAATATGATAACACTCACATAATAATTATTCTTGTACGATAATTTTTCAAAGTATTCGAGTTATTATTTGAACAAAACATATGTTCAACACAGTCTGTTCAGAATCCATGTCTTCTCAATCTTTCGCTACGATGCTGAAACTCTGTGAGAATGGGAGTGCAAGAAATGCTCTTAAAAAGTGGTGCATGCGACATACGTTCCGCATACGGTGAACAGCATATCCTCTGGGATATCCATAGAGAAATCGAGCAGCGTCTATCCTTAACTATACTGTTCCGATTTCTCAGACATTTTGGCTATGTTACCAAACATGAAGATGCTATAGAAAAATTAGTGATCCGAAGAAGCGTAGAATGAACCAGATCTTTTGGAAAGTCATTAACACGATATACCTACCTGATTAAAACTTTGAAGCAGAGTACACTCTTGAAATGTATAAGAAATATCACGTGTCAATGGATCGTAATAAGTGGTGAACGGCGACAAATCATTCATGGCGTCATTCACAATAATTCGCTGCAGTTCCATTGTCACGACTACTCTCATTGAGAGTAAGATGAAGAAAAAAATTTTTCGTCTCTTAGAAATAAAACATACCTACCCAAAACTAAAACACATGCAAAAAAAAATGAAGATAAATATTAAAGTTTTTAACTTTTTTAGGCATTTTTCCTTCCGTTTATTAAAATTATTTTCAATATTTAAAGAGAACTTTGACTCCAAGCAGAATTTCCGTGACATCATTTTCGAATCATCGTTTCGGGTTTTATAGTTATCGGCCGCATTTCCCTGTATCAACACTCAAATAATACACCAATAACTTATAATAGAAAACTACCTTTAATTTGTTCAATTAATTACTGATTTTAACCTGCACGGAATGTATTATAGACCAGCCTGTAAAATCGTTCATTCAAAATAGTCCAAATACGTTATTGATTGATTAACACTGTACATTAAACAAACAATCCTGTGTACGTTTGATAATGTCGCGCGATTGGACAAACACAAAATGGATATTATAATATTAATTAATATACGAAATTGTCTAAACATTGTATATATGTTTCCATTTCATACGTTGACTGTGCATTTGTTGATGAGATTCACATATACGCCCATGATGTTAGCTGGAACACGTGATATTTGAAATTTTAATGACCAGTCATTCAACAAAGAAAATGTTTTGGAATGAAATTAGTTACCAACACTAGAGATTCTTGACATTATTGGATTCGAATAAAATGTAATATCAACCTTTGATGTTGTTTTGCGGTTTATCTTCAATTTGATAAAAATAAATGACCTTTTATGCAAGATCATGCCACGAATCTGTTACTTTTATTACTACAAAAAGGTCTTATTGTGATAAAATATTGTATTTTTTTTAAAGTAGCAATAAAATATACTTTTATCTCCTTTTTGGGCTCAATATTTTTCTCCAGATTTCATTGACTCGCTACAAATTTATAGCTGGTGAATTTCGAATATATTGTTTATTTTTTCATCATTATTATTTGCTTTCGCCTGAATTATTTCCCGAAAAAACTGCGGATCTTCTCCTTATCGCTGACACCAAATAAATCTAAATCCGAAAGGCTGTAAAGGAGTAATAAAAATGTTTTTTTTTTTCAAAATTCCCATAAATTTTATTGGTTTATGTCCTCTCAAAATGTGTTAAAAGTACTTATTTTTTAATATTCAGGTATGCATTTATATAAATATATATAGAACTGGCAACTCTTCTAGGTTAGATAGCGTTTTTTGTAGATGGATTTCTCTGAAAAAACTTAGGCTAGTCGAGGTTTGTATCTCCTGTAAAAAGTACATACGTACCGTGATTGTTTGAAGCAACGCCTCGACAAGGTACATATTACCATGCCGAAACGTCGACCCTGGTTTCCTCAGAAAAACATCTACAAAAAACGCGATCTGACGTAGAAGAGACGCCAGTTCCATACACTAGTCCTCTCGGAAACCTTAAATGAAACATTTGTTTATATTTATTTATTTAGACATATAATATTTGTACAGCTGCAAAAAAAAAATACAGTTTGTAACATATACTTTAAATGCATTGCCCAACTAGGCAAACCTGCTTTAGGGCAAATTGGTAAACAAATACATTTTACAAATGATGAAAATATTTAAAAAAAATATGTATATACGTGTATATATATTTAAAAAATATGAAAAAGAAATGAAAACCAAAAAGTACCAATGTGCAATACATTATTTAATGTAAGCACACATAAGATAGATGGAAATATGCAAGACGAAAACACACAAAAGTAGTTCAAAGAATTATTCCATTTATATAAAAAAGTTTATTCTCTGTGTCCGCTCTTCCTAATTGCAACAACTAATTTGAAACATTCCTTTTAAAAGCCTCAATGTTAGTTAAAGTTCTAATTTTATTTCCAATTATTTGGTTGTATGTTCTGGGAGCTTCGGAACACACACACATATATATATATATGTGTGTGTGTGTTCCCAAGCTCCCAGAACATACAATCAAATAATTGGAAATAAAATTAGAACTTTGACTAACATTTACATTTAGCTGTATATATATATATATATATATACATATATTTATTTTGGTTGTATTATTTAAACTAAAATAAGTACTGACGTCAGCTTGTCTCGTATTAATGAAAGAAATAATCTTACTTACAATAAAAGTCTAACGACGTTTAGAATATTACATTACATCATATAATAAATGTCATTATTGAATACTTTTCAAATATGAGATAAACCTTTAAGTATTATAATGTGTACAGCTATAATTATAAACCAAATTTTAAAAGTTTATTTCAAAACCTTTCCATAGTAATTTTTCAAAGTCTAAACTAACCTCATGTGTTTTTAGTACCCAAAATGCTAAATCACCAGATCATAGTCGACGTTTCGAATAACAATCTTTCAAAGTTTTCTCAACAATAACATAATTCTATAATTAATAATTATATTAGGAAATCTGTGTTTGATGCTGTTATATATATACAGCTTATTTAAAGGGGTTTATTAATAAGTAAATTATTTAAAGCAGGTAAAAGGTAATATTAAAAAAATGTTCTAACCAAACGCTTTTTAAAAATTTTTGTCAAAAATAGGGAAATACATTAAATTCTGGATTTCTCTAAAGGCGAACCAGCAATTTACTCTTGTTATAGCATTACAATTTTATAAATCAAACATTTTTTACTAAATTATACATTAAATTGTTAGGAAATGTTCGAATGAATTTAAGAGTAAATTAATGCTTCATGTATCAATCCAACCTACTTGTATATTATATTAGTATGTTAATGAATTTAAAGACTGTTTTACTTTTAAGTACTTTAATATATATTTATATTATCTAAACCCTTACTAAAGGTTAGCTTTAGCTACATAATTCAGTTTTACTCAGTAATTTATGGTTGGTAAATAATTAATCTCATACGTTTTATTTTATATATGATATATGAAGATGATTTGTGATTCAGTAAAAATTAAAACTATATTAAATAAAAATACAAATACAAAATAAAGAAGATATTCTGGTTTTCCATGTAGATATTTCCAACAAGCTAATACAATATCAATAACAGTGCTATTTTATGAGTTGTATTTTGTATTAATAAATTTATATAATATACACAAGTATACTCTCGTAAGTACATGTAATTATTATACTTTAACACCTAACTACGACGGATATATCTATTTATTGACGTTAATTAGTCTTATATTGAGCCTAAGAACAAAGAACATTCGATACGCAATGACAAAATAACAACTAAAAATAAATAGCGATAATAAGCCAAGAAAAATAGTTTATTTGCATCGGAGCGATTGGTTTTAATCGGGTGAGATTGGGTATTAGCCTCGCCTAGTTAGGGAGAAGATTGCCAGGGGATGGGAAACGGAGAGCCGATAAAGCCTACCCCACGATTCACTTGTTACATTCAATGAATCTTTTGAAAGTAGTGATTCTGTGCGTTGTAGGGATACATAGACCATTACTCGAGCCGATCCCATGGCCCATAAAGTCGCCCTAGTTCCAGCACAAACACTCAAACTTTTATACTCACAAGCTCATGAAAATGCAATGAAATTACGAAAACTACCTTGGTTTTGGTTGATTAAATTTTTTACTATATTTATACTGATATATTATTTATTGAGTAGGTTTTTAACTATTGTTTAAAATATATATATTCAAGTATACATTATTATTTTATTTATATATATTTATTAAAAGTGGATAAATGTCTTCATTTAAAGTAGAATACAGACTTTACTGTAGTGATGCACTATACTAACTTAATATTATTATAAATTAATATAAGTATGGTTTAAAAATAATGTAGTGTTATATATAAAATAGGGGCTTTTCATGATATTGTATATTAAAAATAGCCCTGTATCCGCATTGATTTGGAATTAAAGCTCATAGAAAATATTTTTAAATATATATATATTTAAAACTTAAATTGAACATATATATATATATATATATATATATATATATGTTCAATTTAAGGCTTCCGCGAGGACTAGCACATTGTATCCCCAAGGAAACAATCTATAAAAAAGCAATCTAACCTAGAAGAGACACTAGTTCCATACATATATATTAAAAACAACATATCGTTAATGTAACAACAGCATCAAACACAGATTTCCTAATATAATTATTAATTATAGAATTATGTTATTGTTGAGAAAACTTTGAAAGATTGTTATTCGAAACGTCGACTATGATCTGGTGATTTAGCATTTTGGGTACTAAAAACACATGAGGTTAGTTTAGACTTTGAAAAATTACAATGGAAAGGTTTTGAAATAAACTTTTAAAATTTGGTTTATAATTATAGCTGTACACATTATAATACTTAAAGGTTTATCTCAAATTTGAAAAGTATTCAATAATGATATTTATTATATGATGTAATGTAATATTCTAAACGTCGTTAGACTTTTATTGTAAGTAAGATTATTTCTTTCATTAATACGAGACAAGCTGACGTCAGTACTTATTTTAGTTTAAATAATACAACCAAAATAAATACGTCGTCAAAAAAATGACTGAGGAGGAGGGTAGACTATTTTTTAAAATATAAAATACGTAAACGAAGTTTGTAGTTTGCCATTTGTGACATTTTACATTACTTACATTATCAAGTAAAGATATGTTTTGTACAATCGAAACATAATCAATATAAATTAAATAAAATATCATTATTGTAAAAATAATATTTGTTTCTATTTATTATTAATATTATACCTTATAAAGATTTAGATTTTTTGCAGTCATTAAAATATGATTGTACGACAATAATATTAAAAAAAAATTGTTTGCTCTTACATCCTAGTGGCTCGTAATATAAATTTTAATTCGTTATAAAAACTATATTATTAACGTTATAATATTTAATTCGTTATAAAAACATTTATGCATATAAAATGATCTAAAAAAATGTTAAATAAAATAAAGCTTTGCATAGATTGCGTCGAAATGTTTGTGGGCCGCTTAAGAGTCGCGAATACTAGTCGTCGCTCGGTAGGTACATCAACTCGGGATTTCCCTGTGTTATCACACGCATGATACGCCATAGCTTGGTGGGGTTGGCGGGGGTTGGCGCAAAATGCCCTAAGAGGGATTTAGAGCCGCTTATTCTAAATAACGACATTATCCCGGAATATAATCTTTTAAAGGATGACCTGACATTTTAAATCGAAGCGAGGGAAGTCTGCGGGATTGGCTTAAGTAAGATAACAGCCTTCTGAAAGCTAAACAGTTCAATATATTGAAATTATTTTTATAAAATTTATTTTATGTGATACAGTTATGTGAATGAACGTAGGATACGGGAATGTCAGGATGAAATTGCAAAGGAAAAAAATTATGTACGTACATGCAAAGCAAAAATTACACAAATACTGCAGTAATCAATAAAATATCAAAAGCTAAACCAAAAATGTATATTTGTACTTGTTCCAAAAATAAAAATGTCTTTCTCGTAATATTGTCAGTTTTGCCTCTCCTTCTGTTATAAAATTATATGGCTGTCTTTTTCTACACTTTATCATTACATTTATATTAAAATATCGTTAGTATTGAAAGAGAATTATTAGTTTAAATATTTAGAATCGTACAAAAATTTATATAAACACTCAGAATTCCAAAAATGTCTTTCTTGTCTTATTATCTGTCCTGTCTCTCCTTATTTCTGAACAAAATCGTCAAAGAATTATCCTTGCAACATACTTGTATAAGCCATTTGATGTATTTAACTGATAAATGAAACTCCGGATGTGTTAGATTAGGTTAGGTTAGTTGGTAATATGCAATTTTGATTTTGATATTTTATTATTGGTCTAGTGGTGTATACGCTGGCGTAGTAATCTAGTGGTCTAGACCAGCAAATTAGTCCCATTTTCATAATACAGGCGTTTAGCTTAGTTTGAAATTAGTAAGAATATTGATGTGACATGTATTCCGTGTACGCATCTCTATTATTAAAATAATTAAGTTAATTAACAATAAATTAATTAGTGTAAAATTTATTGCTTGTGTAATTTCTAATTTGTATAATTTTTACTGTCATTATTATTTTCTTTAATAAAAAAAAATAATAATGCGTACACGGAAAACATGTCACATCAATATCCTTACTAATTTCAAACTAAGCTAAACGCTTGTACTATGAAAATATGAATAATTTGCTGGTATGGACCACTAGATTACTATTCCAGCGTCTACACCACTAGACCAACAAGCATTATATATTTTTTATGTGTAATTTGGCTTTTGGATAAACCGTGACTAATTGTGTTGACGATTAAACAATGATTGGTGACTGATTGTACTTGTTGAAGGTTTAGTTTGCAGTGTATCGATAATTTCTAGCCATAATAATGTATCAATCATATTTACAATCGAACACAAATCCCACAATAAAAACAGTTAAAATACGCAAATGTGTCTGATCTTAAAAATTTCAAATTTTTTTGAATAATCAATCAAAATAATACAGAAAAATAATCTTCATACTTAAATTGATTTGTTCATATTTTTGTTTATCAAAAATAAAACATACTTTGGTTCGTCTATGAATTTTTATACTCAACAAATCCTACTTACCTGGTGTGGTAAGTACGTACTTACCTGGTGTGGTAAGTACGTACTTACATACTTAAATTTTCCTGATATCCATTAATGATATTATATATTCCAAATTATTCTGACACATTTGAAGTCTATTTTTGCTTAAACTTTTGTTGGTGTATAATTTCATTGCTATGCAATATGCGTGGAATTACTGACTCATTATCATTGTCAACTGATCATGGACTATTCTTGTTACCTTTTACACTCACCTCATATATTTTATATTCCATCTTCTCTTTATTCACGTGCCCAAACCATCTCAGCGATCCTTCCTTAATTGTATCTAATATATATACAAACAAATTTACATTCGCACTTAATTTGTTCATTCATCACTCTATCCTTAATTCCTACTTCACGTACTCCTAATGAACGCATTTCCACTGCGTTCAATCTATATTAGTTTAATTTATGGCTTAAATTTATTTTTATAGATATAAATTGGTTGATAAATACATTTAGGTAAACAGTTTTATAATTTATTATCATTTAAATAATATTTGCCAATAATTTAATTTTTATTATTATATGCGAAAATATTTTGTAACTACTGTAGTAGATATGTGCAAATATTGAGATCGGCTGAAAACGGATTTTAATGGATCAAGAATGTTAATTCACTGGTAAAAAATATCTGGTCCGGCGGGAGTGTTAAATCGTGTTTGAAAGTAGATTCAAAGAGATGAATAGAGATCCGTGGACCAATACAACACGTAGCAAGCTCTGCGCCATTTACTTTGCAAGGTTTTTATTGTAATTAATTCCATTTAATGAGATTAAAACAAATAAGATAAATCAATTAGAAATGTATACGAAAATAATTTATCCATTGAAAAAATATTTGGTAATTACCGGTAACTTGGAACACTTCGTTGTCGTGAAACTACGATAGCAATGTTGCTGATAACTATATAAAATACCGAAAAATTTAAAACTTATAAATGCAGGTTTTTAAATCGGTATAATCCGTCTACTTAATATTACGTTAATTGTATTTATTATATTTTCTACTCCATTAGGTTAGTTCTTAAGTTCTTAGTGTATTCCAAGGCAGGGGTGCTTTGGAAATACATTAAATTATTTTGACATGTCACTGTCATTTTAATGCCAAGAAAAATAACCATCACTTTTATGAGATATTGCCAACAAACTTTGTCATCTTGAGATGACGGCGTTAAATGACTTTTCAGCATGATTATTTCCATCTGCATACTTCTAACATAATAATTATATTTAGTGGCTATTAGAGAGTTTAGTTGGGGGATTATTTTGTATCCACCCTATTCTGCCGATCCAATTTCTTAAGATTTCATGTTTTACGCTATTTCCGTATCTAACAATTTTCCAGGATTTTTCTTTACTAATGCCGCTTTTAAAAATCGGCTTGACTACTTCTTAACCTCCAATCAGTGGATTTCTTTAGATTGAATTGAGAACTGCGTATGTTGAAAACCTATTCTAAATAGTGCTGGAGAACATTAATTGATTATTTAACGTAGATTGTCTATTTAAAAAAAACTGCTACAAGCTAATTATTTTTAATTAATGACTGTGTCAATTGTAAGCCATGAACTTAGAATTAAATTATGATATTCATTGCTTTGTATTGTTATTCCATTACAGGTGATCTTTATTTCTTTACATTATTTCTAAGATTACCCATGTAAATATACACCGTTTTGACTTTGACACACATAATTTTTTAGTTAATGTCACTACTAGTTTCAGAAAGAGCACTACTTTGACCTGCATTTTACACTAATAATAATATTTAAACATTAGATCCGCATTTAACACTAATATTGGGAAAAAATGTTTAAATTCTAAAACAAAAATAGACAAACCCTCACATATTTAAATACGCGAATTAAAAAACATCAACGCTGTCTGATAAATAATAATTTATCCGAATTCGCTAACCATTTTTTCAATAGCCACTATCTAAAATTATTTATTATATAGGGGAATAACAATGAATAATCTTGAAGTGATAGAAATCCAGCAAAATTTGAATTCGGAAAAACCATTAATGAATAATATCCCATTTTCAAATACTTCACTGCCATTATCGATGTTTCCAAGAAATAATAAAGCCACTCCCTCTGTATATAGCCATCTGTATTTAATTTAGTTCAAATTACACCTGTAGATGGAAAGTACTGCTCTTTCTGAAACTAGTGGTGATATTAACTCAAAAATTGTGAGTGTAGTACAAAGTCAATTAAGAAATTTAATATTTTTAAAATTTAAATGTAATAATACTCTGTTCCCCAAATATTATTCACAGTTAACATTTTTATTCATATATTTCATTAACGCACATTTTTTTGGGGGTAGTAATGGTAAATTAAAAATTTGTCGTTTTATTTCGTAAAAAGTATTTCAATTTCGTGAAAATTTCTTAACGAGATTTTTGAAGGACGATGCCCATTACAAAAATTCATATACGCTTGAAAAATTGAAGGCACGTTTACAAATTTATTTACGTACGCCCAAAAGTAGAAGTGCCCCCCCCTCTATGGATCGAAAATCGCTCAATTTTCCAACCACCATAAAATATGGACAACTTAAGACCCGTGTGCGTATGTGTACGTGTAGACCAAAGGGAATGGAAACAAAAAATGGAAAAATACATACATATGTAAGTTCACAAACTATCGGTGTTAAGGAGATATAAGTTTGCAACGATACAATAACAAAAAGTCTTCCAACTCTAAGCCAGCTTTCCTTCAAAATAGAATTAGAGACTTTCATCTTTTTTAATACTTTTTCTGGCTATTTTTCACTTTACTGACTTGGTCACTTCAAGTATGGCAGCGTTCAAAGTTTTTTTTTATTTTTACCAAGGATATTCAACAATAAAAAGATGAAATGTTACAAATTTTCAATGAAATTTTTCAGCAGATAATAAATTAAAAGAAGTAGATAATATAATTTTTTTCTTCTTATTTTTGGTACATTAATTTATATTAGTAGTACGCGTGATAAAAAAAATATTAACAATTGTTGCTATTACTATCTATTTGTATTTGTGTTTATATATACTAGTAATATTAATTAAATAGTCAAAAAAAAAATTAAAAATATATTTTAACATAGAATAACAATATATTTATTAATTTCTTTATTCCCTATATAAAGGAAGTTCCGCGTGGGTAAGGATCAATGGATTATTTACACCATGGTTTGACATTACAAAAGGTGTTAAGCAGGGTTGTATAATTTCTCCATTGCTGTTCAACTTGTATATAGATAAATATGCGAAAGAATTGTAATGTATGAATGTAGGAGCAGTACTAATGATGAATAATGAACAAGAATTACAGTCTAGTGAGTAGAATGTACGATGTATGCAAGGAAAGTGAATGTCAACAAGTCGTAAATGATGGTATTGAAGAAAGAAGAAAGCAAGACAACGTGCAAAATACTTGTAGAATAAAGAAATAAGGAAAAAATGTAAAGCCGATCTTAGTATAGTGAGTAAGATTAAGATTAAGGTGGTTGAAAAAATAAAGGTAATAACTTTACTAGACGTGGTCTGTTCTACAGTTTTTAAAAGTACACTGTACAGTTTTTAAAAGTACTACTGTACAGTTTTTAAAAGTTGTATACTGTTAAGGTACAATCGTTATAAAGTACGGTAAGTATAATGTAAAGTAAGTTTTAAAAAAGTTATGTGAAAAAAGTATAATCTGAAATTATAGTTATAAAGTATTATTGAAAAAAAGTTATATGTCTGTAATATACAATAGTTGGACATAAAAAAGTGTAGGTAGTTAGGATAGCACAAATGACAAATTAGATTTTTTTTTTTTCTACCCACATCAAGCAACCACTTTGTTTTTTTGGTTTGAAGTCGTTAATCACTTTAGACCCTCTCAGGTCTAGTGGCAATTTGTTAAATATATGGAGAGCACAAAATAAGAAAGTTCGTTGAGCGAATTTGGTATTAAATTTTGGTACTGAAAATGAGGCAAGAACTGTGTGTTAGGACAGAAGAGGCACTATGGATGAGGCGCGGGCGTGCGCACAGCAACTCACCAAAGTTTCGTGGCAATAAACTATATGAAATACACACATTTGTTGAAATGACTTGGCCGCCATCTATTGTAAAATGGTTGTACTAATTCAGAAACCTTCCCGGGCGAGTGCACAATAACTGACCACAGTTTATCGCAATTGGATGAACGGTTTAGGAACGCATACGGGACAAACAAACAAACATTCATTTTTATATATAGAAAAGTATAAAAGTGAATTTATAGAACGCATACGGGACAAACAAACAAACATTCATTTTTATATATAGAAAAGTACAAAAGTGAATTTATAGAAGCAATATCTCTTTCAATAATATTGCACTGATATATTTTCGTTATTTTGTAAGTTTTATTGTTTATTCCGATTTTAATTATTAAATACAAATTCAGTAATCCCTCGGTATTCGGGCATTTTTAATCCGCGATTTTGGGTATCCGCAGTCGAGAATTAAATTTAAAAAATTTAGTGATTTACAATTTTTTTTTTTAATTAGCATTGAAATTTAAAAGAGGTTTAAATAGATTACTTAAGCCTTACCAGGAAATTTTCCAAGGGGTAAGAAAACAAAGAAGCAAACATCGGTCACAATTTTACATTTATTTTGAATCAGCATTATCTGTATGTAATATTGTTACTTTTATAATTAAATAAATATCTAGGTTGGTTTTTAACTTTAATTTATTATAGATAATCTTTTACTGTCTCAATTTTGAATTAATGTCTAGTCTTTTTATCCGCGGCATGTCGGCTTATGCACATAGGTGTACAAAAGTTTGCCATCCAGATGAATTCCTGCAGTAATTTCGAATATGATCACATTACCTATTAAAGCTCAGCGGCAGCAGGCACGCGGCAGCCCAGTGGGGTAGTTTAGTCAGATTAATGCCATTGTAGCGTATAAATAACAATGAAACACAGATTAGATTATTGCTTTTTCTAAATTAAAACACTATTATGGAAAAATTTTAACAAACTTATGACATTGCTGCCATTACAGACTAGTGTTAAATATATATTTTCTATATAGGGGAGTAATCTCATTTTAATAATTGGGAGATTAGGTTTTGATATTATATAATTCTGTCGTGTGTTGTGAGAAGTCGTGGATTCAAGCAAAAAATCTTTTAGATTTCAGAATGGAAAATTCGGAGTGGAGAGTGGCTTTTGGAGAAATATACTTCCAGGCCCAAACGTGGATTCAATCCAAAGAATGGATCCCACTAGGAAAATTTATTTGCGAGAAGATATAAAAAGATGGGAGAGCCTAGAAAAAATACCCAAAATCACCGTTGGTTCCTATCAGTAAAATAATATCGTAATAATAATGTTTGCTTAACTAAATTTCGATTGTAGCATAAACCTTTTGGGACCTTCGCGGAATTAATTCGAATACCGGTTTATTCGGTAAGCTCTCCCACGAGCAAGTTGGTAAACAACTCGCTTCTTATATTCAATTCCATTATGAAACGATCCTAATCCGCGAGGATTTTAGCGTTCAATGCATTGAAAAGAGTGGGTAGGAAGGGAAGTTGCTAAACTAAGGAGCAGATCTCTTGAATAGAGTTCAGCACATTTTATTCGTCCAGTTCCATCCCTTCAAAATATACGACTAAATAGCGTGTGTCAACCCCGAAACTCTATAGGCAATGATAAAATTGTTATTATTTATCTAAAGTATAATATATGAGAAGTACGGTACACTCCTCACAAGTTTAACATTTTTGCTAGTTCAACATCATTTATACATTATTTATTAAAACTACGTTTTTTTTTATTATAGACTTATAGATTTGATGTAATTTTTATTGGTTTGCAGATGTTTTATTAAATTCACTCAGATATTATATATTTACTAGAAAATATATTACACAACACGGACTTTCTGTTTAATATTCATAAAAATAATGTTTACCTTGCACACCACAGAAAATATTGAAATAATAGTTCAAATAGTGCGAACATTTTCTGAACAACAATCTACACAAAGTACATGTATCTCGGTGGAAACTGACGCAGTAAGCAGGCACCATAATGTTGTTATACACGTCCCAAAACACATTGCATGTAGATGTGCATATTTAAGGTGCATCAAAGCAATAACCTCGCATTCTATGGATATTTTATGCATCACAACACTGTACAGAATGACAAACAAAATCACTGAATAAAAAAATATATACATACATTATACGACTTCGAATATAATAGGCATCCTACTGGAAAATTATTCTCATTTATATAACATGAAATTTGTTCTATGTGTATTTTTATTATACCATTTTTCTCATTTATATTTACATATTATATTATTTAAATTGTATTTGCAATTGTAATATTGTAATTTATATTATTATTTGATATAATTTAGTATAATACAATTTTAATAATGATTTGTTTTTCAATGAATATTAAGCATTATTTAATATAATCTGTAAATATTTGTTATTAATCATTGAGCTTTTGATAACAAATAAGCAATAATACTTATCTCATATATATTTCGATAAAAATATAATTGATATATGGTCAAGGTTTAAAATTATTGACTCTCTAATAATGTGCTTCAAAATTAAAAATTCACTAACAAAATTACAATTTTTCTAGATTTTATTTTACGCCTTATGATAATACATTGTTGCTAGAAAAGTGTAAGTGTCAAGTTGAGATTAAAATTGAAAGAAATAAAACAATGCATACACGAATCTTAAAATACAAAGAATCAAATAGTTTTAATATAACACATATACTAGTATATTAAAATACCAAAATAGAATTAAAATATTTACGACGCATCAAATCCAATTTTTTAATTTTAACAATAAAAAGAAACCTTCTAATTATTTTTGAATGATCATATAATAATAATATTATTAAGGAAAACACATTCTTATTGTGAAGTTGTAATTATTCAGAACATAGGTCTGTGATATTTTAAATACTAAATTAATCCCGGTGACGCTAAAACAATATTTTTCGACAAAATTGATTTTATATGTATATATTTATAATTAATACGTTAATTTAGTATTTAATAATAATATTTTAACCGATTTACAAAAATGTTTAGAACGGTGAAATTTCAGGTCATCCACTACTACTAATGTATTGTATGTAAACGTAAAGTAAGAAAAAAATATTTAATTTTAAATTTTTGATCGAAAAATTTCTTCGTAGGCCTTTCAGTATATTGTTATATTAGGTTCCTATATCAAATTTAAACGACAATGAAATTTTGATCAGGTTCAAAAGACCGTATTTTGAACTTTCAAA
This sequence comes from Eubasilissa regina, assembly GCA_022840565.1. Classification (NCBI taxonomy): domain Eukaryota; kingdom Metazoa; phylum Arthropoda; class Insecta; order Trichoptera; family Phryganeidae; genus Eubasilissa; species Eubasilissa regina. The sequence goes on from JAINEB010000033.1 coordinate 21,002,067, forward strand.
CTTGAAAGTGTATTTTTATTGATGTCATCTCAGGTATCGAGTACTCGGGTACTCGGAATTCTTTTTTGATATATTAAATAATCTATACTCGATTAGGTATTTCGACTATTTCGAGAACTTCATTGATCCTAGACATTTTTGTAACACGCTGAGAATTTATTTTAGGATTCGATGCTTAAATCATAGTAAAAATAACATTTTACCATGACTACAAAATTGCTGGAAGTTTACCTGAAATCAAGAAAACTTGACACTTGACTTGATTTGAAAATAATTTTATTATAATGTTTAACGGTATTTTAATCTAGATAGGATGACAAGAGAATGCTTAAATTAGTAAATACAAATAGTTTTTTTATCTCTTTCTACCAATCTCTAGCTGATCTCTGAGTTTATCTACAGATTAAAATCTCAACTCGTGTTCATGGTACTGAAATTCATCTCAACAAAATCTCCGAGATTTTTCTCGTCGTGTTTTTTTCCGTAGACTTGAGCCATAATATTTTACAATGATTTTTTTAGATGACATTTCATAAAAATAATAATAATTATTATTATTCATATACGATATATGAATTTCGAAACATTTAAGGTTCTATTTGTAATTTTCATTACGAATTCGAATACATATCAACTTTTAGGGTTCGAGATTTATGGATATTATATACTTTTGATTCCGAAAAATATAACTTTTTACTACTTTTAAAATTAGCAATATTAACTTTGTGGTTAAAATTCATATTTTTTTTTTTTTTTTTTGGAAAATGGTATTTTTCTAAACCGGTAAATGTATTTAAACTCAATTCAGTGGTTAATAAAACAAAGATAATAAATAAAATATAACTTTACATTACATATCGCATTAATTCCTTTACATTATCGTGTTTCTATAAAATTATGATTTTCATTTTTATGTTCTCTGTTTATTTATGCTCTCTGTTTTTTAAATAAAAAAATATTCTTAATGAAATGGTAAAAACAGACGTACCGTATAATAACATTTCGTCCAATATAATAATTGGTCCAAAATATGTTTTTCAATTTATTTTATTTAGTTAAATATTTCATTTAATGCACAGCAAACTTATTTGAGTAAAATTACGTCTCTTTTATATAAAGAGCTAAAATCTAAATATATGTATGTTATCATATTTTTACTTCCACGTACTATATCGAATATAAATTACTAACGCAAGAGATTGCAAATGCTAATAATAGTTGGCCATTTAGTCAGATACTACTACACAACCAAATGACGACGAAGGAAAATAGCCAGATAGATGAAAAATACTATACTGACAGAAACACTGATGCAAGGGAGAGATAAATGTAAAAAATAAGTTAAATAAAATCGTCAAAACGTTCATTTATGATATTATTTCAAATATATTACTTGTATTTATTCTGTAACGAATACTTACAGTCACCAACAAATCGTACACCATAGCAACACAATGCGCTGGCTGCATGGGCCGTCAGCATTTGACGACTGCCACTTCCTCACCTGTTTCCGCCTTGTTAGCAGCATTAAATTTACAGTCCGATAGCATTGCATCATTTTAATCCGTTGATTAATAACGAATTCAATTTAAAAAGTGAGTATTCATTTCTATTATATAACCTTTTCTGTAATAGCTGTTTGTTATTTTCTCATACGATAACCAGTAGGTACATGTTCAGCGACAAGTTTTTTTTCTTCTTCTTTATTACATATATATTAATTTTAATTTTATTTTTTGCCAAACTGCATGCGTGGCAGTTTTATTTATAATAATGGTGACTAAAAATTGGAAGCGGATATCTCAACATTTTGATACATTTCTTATGACATTGCACGTATTACGTTTTATCTTAGATTATTAGGGTCAATATATTTAAACACCCTCATAAATAGTGAAATACATGTAACCCGGTCTGTACAAAAAATAAAAGTGCCCCTTAAAAATATAAATATAACACAGAACTTGAATCAAATGTAATCAAACCAAACTCTATTATATGGTTATGTTTGCACGAATATGTGCAACAATTGCTTATCCGAGAGTTCAGTGAAACTTTTAGGGGGCTAAAATTAATACTCCCGCATAGGGCGCTCTCAGGCGGCGAGAGACGGATAGAGGCGACAAATCTGTCATCAACTAAACGGCCAGTGCTGTAAGTACCCCTCTCTAAACACTCTAGAGCTATTATAAGTGTTTGTAGAATTAATATTAAACTGTCCCAGTACAAACCAGCCCACTATTACAAGTATGTATGCAGATTTACAAATTAGCAATGTCCATCGGACATTAGTTAATAACTGCAGTAAAGACAAAGTGACAAATATATCTATAATAAATGTATTAATTTATATATATATATACACAGGGTGAGTATTACGTTCCAGGCCGATGTTGTTTCGTTTAGGGCCCAATGATTCCGTTATCCGAATATGCTAAGTTTTACCACAAGGAATCGGGACCTAAAAAATGAGTCCCTAATCTGAAGATAGAACACCTGAGGTATATGGTAATACTTCCAAAGTTACCACAACTAGCAAATAATATACTACGTCATTTTGGAGAGAATACAAATATTACAATGCGAAGCTTGTCCAGAAAAGCTTCTATTAACATTCGGTTTGACAGGCTAAATCATTTAACTGTTCAAAGATTTTTAGTGAAACTTTGTGAAATTCCATGATATATATTATTACATTACATCCCCTCTCTCAGCCATTTTAACCTTTACCATACCATGATATAAAATACCCGAACGCAGCCATGTTGTCAATTCGTGTTACCATAAGTAACTGTTAGAAAAAATGTTTTTATTAACTTAAATGGCTTTAATGGCAAGAATTTACTCTAAATATTGAGCATACAATTTTGAAAAAAATATTAATAATATAATTTAGATCATTCATCAAGTCCTATACAATGTGTCCTTCCTTCTTATCACTCTTCATTTAATTAGTGAGAAAAAGACAATTATATTTGTTGTTCTTCTCACTGTGAGAATAGTGTGTGATCTCTGTCTTTCATATCACAAATTGTATTTTTACCAACGTATTAATTTTATAATGATTTGATTGGAAGAAATAATTGTTTTTGCAAGATTCCTTTTTCATAATTGGTTTTTTACTAGTCATTCCCAAGCGCTAATACTTATTTAAGATTATCTAAAATATGAATTTTATGTCGCATGTATTTACCCGAAATATTACAGGTTTAATTATGATGGTAGACCTGTGTTACTGCATGATTTGGGAAAGGTTAACTCCCACCTCCGTTAACTCCAAATACACCATATATTATTGTCTGAAATTGTTTTTCATTTTAGTTGAATTATATTATTGATAATAGGAATGAACCCGAAAACGTTCCAACGTTAAAGATAATAAAATATAGTGGAATAAAACAGTGTTTTAACTCAATTTACAAAATAAAACATTCAGTAGTAGTTCAAGAAAAACAAACAAACACAATAGCACAAGCACAATACGTGTACAATAAGATGTAAATAATCAGACTTAGGTTTGCACGCCAAGTGCTTTGTTCTCTATCATACTAACAATACATAAAACACCACTATATTTTTAATTCTTATACATTTTTCTGTTTATTATATTTTTATTTTTGAATAGTTTTTATACCTAATTATGTAAATGTTTTGAGATGTAACAAAGCACCTTTAATTTTCAATTTTTTTTTTCGTATGGATATAATATCCTGCATTTCCCATCGACATATATATAAGACACAACTTTATTAATTAATTAAGGTTTTTTTTGTTCATTGTAAATGCATACGTCCCAAATTATTTCATTTAAATTATATTACAGATCTGGGTTAAAATTCCATAATAACTTTGCATTAACTAAATTTGAATTATTTTTTATGACCAATAGATTTTGGAAAAAATCTTTAATGGTTAATACAAAGTTATAACATAACTTTATCAAAAGCAATCAAGCACAATGCTTTAGTAAATATTAAAATATCTTAAATACTAAATTAATGTATTAATTATAAATATATACATATAAAATCAATTTTGTCGAAAAATATTGTTTTAGCGTCACCGGGATTCGAACCTGGATCTTCATTTCCAATCCGGGGAAGTGCACTACCTTTGTGCTATAACGCCAGTATTTTTCTTGACAAATTTTCGAACCTATATGTTACATTTTTTCAAATTAATACACCTGTCGTTCCATTATTTGAAAGCCATCTACATTATTTTTACAGAATCTCAAATACCTTTGAGTAAACCGACTTGCAGATTGCATTTCTGGATTGGAAATGAAGATCCAGGTTTGAATCCCGGTGACGCTAAAATAATATTTTTCGACAAAATTGATTTTATATGTATATATTTATAATTAATACATTAATTTAGTATTTAAAATATCACAGACCTATGTTCTGAATAATTACAACTTCACAATAAGAATGTGTTTTCCTTAATAATTAAAATATCTATATAAAGTGTTCATAAACGTACATTTAAAAAAAATAGCTCGGTCATCTGCCCAACTTTTCATCATTACGTTTCTTTTGCCGTTAAAACTGACGTCCACCACGCACAGCGCCGCGACGTCGCGCGCGTCAGTGCACAATTTCCATTGATTTATTATATTATGTATATCGCAGACTCCTTGTACTCGAGCATTGCGTAAACAATTTTGCCTGCGTCGCTTCATATATCACCCGTGAGTCGTGTTGTAATGGCAATAAATCGGACGCCGAATCGTTTTAGGATTTCCTGGCTCTCCCATTGTTGTGCTCCCGCCCGAAATACACTTGCGGAGTCTTTCTGTTTTCAAATTCGGAAGAATTATTGCCCCTTCCGTTGTTTTCGCATCGTATCTGACTTGATAATCTGCCGGGAGCCTGAACAGCGGGCCTGGGCTCACCTACGTAATAATCCCGCGCATACGATGACCGGAAAATGCTAATAATAGCAAATAAATATTGTTATTAAACAAATAATAGATACTAAGCCATTTTTTATTATATTTAATGAAAAATATATGAAAGTATGGATAATTACAGAGTTTACGACCTGTTTTGTGCTGACTGGGTGAAAATACCGTAATTGTGTGTTCTTGGACATATTCAAATATTGCTAATAATATACTGGTCGAAATAATAAAATATATCAAATCGAAAAATATTGATTTTTCAGGCGTGTTCTTGCATGTGTTAAAAAAAATTTACAGATAAAGAATATTGCTTTAAATAAAAAATAAAATAATTAGATTTTTATCGTGACATCAGGGAAATGAATTATCAAATTTAGTCCATTGATGGCGATAGTGTAGTAGTACTTGAAGTGATTCCACATATTAATATACATACAACTTTGAATTTTTTTAATAGATATGGAGATTGATGAGTGAGAATGGTGAACGTTATATTGATATAAAATGATCACTTAAGCCAGCCGAAGACACGTCGTAAGTGATTGTGTTTTATTTGACATATTCAAATATTTATAATAAATATTGTCATTAAAAAAAAGTAATTTTTTTTTAAGCTTCGTCTCAAGTAGAATATACTCCTCAATAATTTAAATTAATTATTTAAATATATCGTACATCCTCCCAAAGGTTGATAGTTTTACATACCTGTTCTATAACTTGATCACGTTAAACAGAAATAAATTAAAATCCACTAACTTGTGCGTTGCGGGACTCATTTGCATGTAGTAAATCTTACTCAAGGCCTTATTTTCGAAGGCCTGTAACATATTTTCTTGCGCTGGTGAGATGCCCAACTTCACAACAATACAGAGCGATCGGTGTTGTATACAATTTAATGTTTAAATTTGTGACATTAACCGTGATGACAGTAATTTTCGTAAAGTAATGTAATAAACCTTTCCTCATTTTATCGTAATATTGTTGTCACATTTACTCTCAGATATTTAAACTATTTTATAGATTTAAAATCTTTGGCTTTTACGATAATACTGATAAAATACAAAGCAGTAAGAAGACCAGTGGTCACCATGGTCGTGAAACATGTATATCTAATCTAAAACGATAAAAATAAATTAGCCATTTTTAAACGAAAAATGTATAGACCTAAACTAAAAAATGTAAGTCAAGTACTCGTATAAAGATGTAAATAAGAAAAAAAATGTAAGATAAGAATAAAAATGTACCACGAGCTTGATAATTTAATTAAGCAAGATACATTTATAAGATTCTATAGGTCTAAGGGAAGCAGATGGCAGGATACCAAGAATCATTACCAAGTGAATACTTCATCAGAAACGACCCAGATGAAGACCAAAGCAGAGGTGGGCTGCCTGCGTAGAAGAGGTTTGGAACAAGATGGGAAGGTCGGGAAAATAGAGAAGAATTATCAGGGATAGAAGTCAGTGAAGAGCCAGTGTAGAGGAGGCCAAATATGGATGTAGTGCACTAGAAGAAGAATAATAAAAATATATATATATAAAAAAAATAAAAATATATAATATATATATATATAGTTATACAAATTGTAATGTATCGCATCTAATGCAAAAAATGTATGTATATATATATATAGTTATACAAATTGTAATGTATCGAATAAATATTTTTTTAAATCATTATGGAATACGCCAATTTATTTAATGAAGTCGTATTTGAGTTTATAGGATTTTACGAGTTGTTCTTGTTTATCAAATTTTATGTTTAACTTATAAATATAATTTATTGTCGATGGTAATTACAATCTTTGAGAATAAAGAAAAAGCATACGCCACTTATCTTATCTTATCTTATTTTATCTTAACCGTAATATCAGTATTGTTCAAATATCTTTTGCAAATGTTATTAATTGAAATAATATTCGTGTAGACCTTTTGTTTATTTTTACAAAAATATTTAACTTTACGAGGATTATATTACATTTAAAAATGTACCCGATAACTTTTACAACCTCGTTAAAATTTTGCATTATTACACTTATTTAGTTTATTTTTTAACCACAGTAAACAGTTTGAAACTTTGTATCCCAGGATTCAAAATCAATCAGTGGCAGCTAATATGCGTTCATTTATGGGGAATATTATCTTTGGATGAAACTGCATCAAAATATTCACCAACAAATAGCTCGCGGGCACCGTTAAAGCACTTTAACGTTAAACGCATGGTTGGTTTTGGAGAAGTAAATTTCGCCGTCAGTTGTTTGGTGGTTTAGCAACAAGTTATACCATAGAGCACCAACAATATACGCTGTAAATAAATTTAAAATAACGAACATTTCGAAAATTTACAGAATTAAACCAAAATATTAAACGTGCTACGATTTTGTCTCATTTGAGTAAAATTGATGCAATCTTTTTCAGAAAATTCACATTTTATTCCTTAAATATGAAGAAATTAATTTTTTTATTACGAAGGTCTACATCACTCAATCTTTATTTACATTAATTTATTTTTTATGTTGATATTCATATCTATAACTTTTATTTATTAGATAAGACGATATTTATACTATCTATTAAATAAAATTCCATCAAGAATTTAACAATAACCAACAGTCGTGCCTAACTGAGGGGAACTTAATATTTGTGTACTATGATTTATAAATACATGTAAAGGGTGGTCCAAATTGAACGTTGAATTTAAATTTCAGTCCATATATTTTTTTGCGTTTGGTAACTCTGACAGTTATAATCTATAATTCATCCGATTAGAAAATGCCATTAGCTTACTGACTATTCCCACCACCGATAGTTTTCCAATTAGTTTGTAGACCAACAAGAAATGAACTCTCAATTTAGTCGAAAAATCGTCTTCAGTAATGAGGAGCATTTTCAACTCGGGGGTTTCGTAAACAAACAAATTTGTTGCATTTAGGGCTCGAATAATTCTTCCGTGATTCAAGAAGAAAATGCACCCCGAATGAGTTATTGTGCGGTGTGGATTTTGGGCAGTAATAAGTCCACTTCTTTGAAAGTGATGCGAAAAATGTGGTAACTGTGAATGGCGATCGTTACCGTAACACAATATCGTTTTTTTTAGTATCAACTGGATGATATGGACTTTGAACAGATGTGATTCCAGCAGAATGGCGAAACCTGCCATACAATTTGAGTTACAGTTGATTTACTGCACCAATAATTTCCTGGTCGCGTATTTTCACGGAATGCTGACATCAAGTGGCCAGAAAGATCTTGTGAATTTTTTTGTGGAGTTATCTAAAGTTTATGTCAGCAATCTACAAATAGTTGACCTCAAAAATACGATGTTGATTATATGGCTTAGACAGCCAAAACGATCTTCCAATTATTTGTAAAGAACCAAAAAACAAATCGTGTTTGATTTATTGTGTTGATGTTATGTTGAATGGTGTTCTATAAAATAAATACTGTCTGTATTAAAAAAATAAAATAATCAAATCCGATGTTTTATCCATGAAATTGATCAGAGGCCAAAGATTCATAGTCGAAGCCGAGGTCGCCATTTGTCAGACATAATTTTTCATGTTTAATCGGAGAGTGTGCAATTTATTTCTCAATAAAAACTAATTTTATTTCGAATTTAAATCTGGCGTTCTCTTTTATTTATATATCATAATTTTTTAGATAGCATAATTAAACAAAATATATTTTGGCAAATATACTGATTTGGCAAGGTTAAAAAATTAAGTATGCAATATCCAGATAGATCAAATCAGATCTTTCTTGTTTTACAAGTAATTAATTAATATTCTTGATTTCTTTCACACCATTCCGTCTCATAAAGTTTTTTTTGCTTTTTTTAACACGTATTTGTGCTCGCTAAGTATTATGTACCTATGTATTATACTAGAGTTTGTTTATTTTACCGATTATGATTTTATTATTTTATAGGATATTCTAAATGAACTGTGCACAATTTGAATATAAATAGGTGTAACATAAAATTCTGAACATAAAAAAATAGTCTAAAATGCTTTATCACAGAGGTGGATTGACCATTTCATGGGCTCCACATTTGCCCGACAGACATTACTTCACATACCTTTTACCTTTGAATATAAATCTACGAATAGGTGATCATAAAAGAAGAATTGATCATATATATCTAAATCTTCATCTGTAGGTTTTTTCATCAAGTCGATTTTCAGAGGATATAAGACTTGATGGAGAAAATTCTCTAGAGTACGGAATTCAAATGTGGAATATCATCATTCAAGTGACATCATTTCGAACATTTAATTAGTGTACAAATATTTTTATCATATCTCGGTAATTGAGCATTATATACCAAATTTATATTTATCATTTTTCGTTCAGAATTAAATGGTACATTACCTAATAAAAGCACGTTTTGTTTATAACACCCTGTTTATAAGAAATAGATACTATAAGTAGTCGGATTATGGATTGATTTTAAAATGATTATGTTTATATGTGTATAATACTTTTGTTATCCATAATGTTGAATTGTTTTCCAAAATTTAAAACATTATATTTTTTATAATTTTGGATAATTATTTAAATGATGATAAAAATAGTCAGCAATTATTTTTAAACTTCTAATTGAAATGTAATATATTTTAAATATCATTATCATTTTTCTCATACTCCGCTCTTGCTGAAAGCTCCGCATTTATCTACTCCTGTTGCAACCATCTCATTTCTCATTTACTATAACTCGACCATCAAAGCGCGACTGAAACATTCTGAATATATATAAAATATTTCTCCTGAATACAAAGGCGATAGGTGGACCATTATGTATGCAGCTTACCCACCCCGTTTGGCCTGCTGTTCAGTTGGGACGATAACGTGATTCAGGCATCCGTAGCCAGACCCAAATGCGGCGACTCCAATCAAGCTGAAGGGCATTTTACGTAAATTGCTTTGTCCGATGGTTTCATATTTTTATTGTACCCACCTGCAGACTCCAGGTTATAACAATATCTAGCTTTTCAACCCTTCATATTTCGAGAGTGTGATTACGACGATTTTATAATTTGACATATTTTTCTTTAAATATGTTAAATAATTTTTGTTCACGCGCCTTGTTACTCCAATTGATACCACTGGGTTTCCTGGTTTATGATATTGTGCATGTGTGTGTGTGTGTGTGTGTGTGTGTGTGTGTGAGTATTGCCGCCTTTTTTCATAGAATAAAGAATACGGTAAATGACAGGCGGATCAATTACATTCCGTTCTTCGACCAGTACAGAGATCCAAATAAACCGATCATCGGAAGTGCGCACTTCAGTCGGTTGAAATCTACCCAGCCAAAAGAACAACATCGGACCAGAAAGATAGCAAGTACAATAAAAAGGTTATTGCAGTGTTCATATATCAAATGTGCTCTTATCGTCAATCGAAAACCTGGGAACCAGCTATCGAAGGCATTTACGTAAACAATTGTAATCTTAACTAAATAATTTTGTCTACATTCATAAAAAAATGTTTTACAAAGCCCCGCGATTTCTCAAAAATCAGAAGATCAAAAGTCATCGAACATATATGAAGTTGCCCGGATAGTGTTGTATTTACCTTTTATAAATTCGTGAAATAGCAACTCAAGATATCAAAAGGAGAAAAACAAAATTCTTCTTCATGTTTTATAAAAATAGAATGAAGGAAAACGGGCATCTCAACGATCATTTGAAAAGAAGTAACTTCAATGTTTTCTGTTTAAATATTTCAGAACAGCTTTATATATTCAGTAGGCAACTCTTATGATTTGCAGGGCAATCGTCTAATTTAAAAGCAGCATCACTGGTTATTAATGCGTATCTGAACGAAAGATTAAGAAGATTCGTCAAGGACATCAATTGTTCACAACCCGGGAATCACGATCCTTAATTATGAGTGAAATAACCGGAGAAGAATAACTGTTATTAATCTACGTAAAACAATAATTATACAAAAATCTGACCAAAATTAAGTTTAAAACAAAAAAAAACTAACTCAAATGTATTCACAAATACAAAAAAATCTTGGTGAAAACTTCTCAATTATGAAGAAATTATATCTCAATAATTGAGGTTTTAATTTTAGAATTTTATTTACCAAATCAACTGTTGATAAATAAATAAAAATTAGACGAAACACATAAATTATGGTAATTATACACTGTTTTGTTAGAAATATTTTTTCTGTGTACCCAATTTGTTTTATAAATCATGTTATTGAAACAATCTTACGGTTCGTACTTTTTATTTTAAATTAAATTTTTGAATTGTATACTGATAAAAATATAAAATATTATAAAAACTATCCCCAGCATATTGAAATTATGTGAAAAATGTTTAATATTATCATCACAGTAAAATTATATCAAACTTTTTAATTTGAATTACTCAGAAAAAATGTCTTGTGAGCAAAATAATACTTTTGAAATTAGCAAAATTAACTTTGTGGTTAAAATTCATTATTTTTATTTGTTAACTTTGTTTCATTGACCACTTATTGAGTATGAATACATCTACGGGTTTCAAAAAATGATGAAGATAAAAAAAATTAAGAAGAGAATGGTTTTTGAAATCGGTAGATGTATTTAAACTCAATAAGTGGTTAATGAAACAAAGTTAACAAATAAAAATAGAAAAATAATAAATATGTTAAAATAGTGTATGCTTCTTTAAATGTATACATAAAAATTAAATATATACTTAAGGACATTTAACTTAAATAACATAAGAAGATAACACGTTTTAATTGTACTAATATTACAAATAAAAAATTGAGAACAGTACTAGTTTAATAATATTCGTTAATAAAAATAAATATCAAATTATCAAATTGTTTCACATCAAATTTTCTCATTTGTATAAATATTATCAGACATAGTGTAAATGATTCGTGTATTTATATTTGTGAAATTACTGTTAATAATATTTTTTCTAGATCATTAAAATTAGGATAAGGTTTGGGATAATACGAACATTCCTGGAAATTTCAATATGCGTTAATACAAAAAATTAACTCATATTGTAAATTAATTTATACTGTATAATTATATTTTATATTGTATAAATATATTTTTATATTATAAATAGAACAAGGGTGATAATGGATGAATTTCGCCATTCTATAATGGCCTATGTTTACGGATAAGATTTTAATCTCGAGATAAATTGTGAGACAGATTATGTCATTATGCCACAGTGTACACACCGAGTCTCGCTGATTCGAGAACCACCATATGCTGCCAATACAGGGTTTGATATTTGATTTGTCAGTCCATTGACAGTTGATGTTCTGTTGAGTGAATTTTAATCAAAATGTTTGTAATTTTAATCTCTTCTTTAATAACTTGACGGCTAAAAAAGTATATAAACTTCTTAATTTCTATTGTTTTGTATTGAAATACAATTGAACTCAGTTGTGTACAATCGAGCGGAACGGACCAGCTTAATTTTCTAATTATAACACGCAGTTTTACTCGTTATTACAAAAAATATTTAATATTCAATAAATTTAAAAGCAAAAATCAAAAATCTATAATTATGTGTACAAAAACATTATAAAGAAAATTACTACATTCAATTACATTATTAACAAAATTAAAATTTATTCTGTTTTAAAGTAATTCTGTTTTAAAGTTTAAATCTTCCTACTACGTACACAAAATAAATATTCATTATTTATTTCTAAGAATTCACACACATGAAAGGAATCGTAGTCAATAAGGAACCCCGTCGGCAGACGCTGTTTATGATTTTACGACTACTTAAGAATTAGGGTTTTTAGATCGTGTAGTGCATTATGTTAATAATAAATAATAATATTTCCTCATTACAACCGTACTCGATATAACCGAGTTCGACTGTATAATTTAAAAAATTTATTAATAAATTATTGCCATTTATGTAATACTTCTGTATATTTGTACATTTAAATATATTTGTAAATTTTGTAGACTATTCTTTAGTTAACAGAATTGAATAGTAAATGTGCACGTGCATCACGTGGCATCCATAATTTGCGCAGCTCGTCCACAGATCGAAGCATGCGAATATCCAATGTGCACTAAATGCGATTCAGTGGTACAAACTGCACCATACAAAACTGTTCATGAATAATGTCTCATCGCGGTCTGCCGACTGAGTGAAGTTTCTCGGCATACAGAGCAATATCCATATATTATATTTGAGTTGGAATTTTAGCGGTCTGCGTTGAATTATGACTTAAACATTTGCAGAAAGTTTTAACTGATGAATTTAATTTTTTAATTGTTTAATTTTTGTTTAATATTTTATATATGCATCTATACGAAAAGTTGAGTATGAACATTTGATATGTTTTTTTGAAGGCTTTCCGAGTAAAACTGCTTGTCAAAAACTGATTTAAAAACAAAAAAACGCAATAGAAAATTTTATAAGACGTTTTTAGGTGGACTGTAATATATTAGAACAATATACAAGTATTAAGTATTAGTAAAAAGCTTATTATGTACATAATAATAAAAAAACACTTTGTTTAAACTAATATTTATGGATAAATCAACACATTTCGATACCCATGGTATCTTCTTCCGGAAACAAAGTAAACTAAAATTAAAAATGCAATCATAGATAAAAACAAAACTATAAAAGTATAAGTAGTGGTTAACTAATTAGGAACTATTATGAAAACAGATTTAAAGTGTGACTATTTGAAAAAAGGGGTTTGCTTATTTATTAGCTATGAACGCTTGTTTTTATTTATAAAATTTCTAATTTATTTAACTGTAAACCCTTAGTAATTGTATGTAAAATTTATAACTAACCAACTCACTTATCATCACGCCGTTTCCCCGCGGGAGTAGTCAGAGAGGATAGAGCACCATGTGTCCATTCTGACACACAGTTCTAACCTCATACCACATTCATACATATTTTCATACAAGCTCGCCGATTATTGAGGCTTCTAACAGAACCATCCTCCAACATCTGGTTTACCTGGTCGTGCCAAGTCTTCCACGGACGTTCTCAATTTATGGTGCCATCAACACTTTCGTCATATATCTTCCTTACCATCCTCTCCTCATTCATCCGTTCCATATGACCAAACCACCTTTGTGATCCTTTCATAATCTTACACACTATACTAAAATCAACTTTACATTATTTCCTTATTTATTCATTCTTTACTCTGACATAAATGGATCTGTCACACATACGCCTAAGCGATCTCATTATCACTGCATTCAGTATACTTTTGTTCCTCTTCTGTCAGCTCCAGGCCTCACTTCCATTCCAAGACTCCATTTTGTACCGCTAGTTTTGCCTCGGTTGACAAGTTCCCATTAACTATAATTCCATTCAAAGCGCCGTACACTTTGTTTCCTGCAGTCACCCTCCTTTCGATGTCTTTCTTAGTCTTTCCGTTTCTATCAAATATACTTCCCAAATATACACTCATCTACTTGTTCCAAACATTCATTACCTACAAATATTTTGCACGTTATCTTGCTTTCTTCCTTCTCCAATACCATCACTTTTGACTTGCATACATTGTACATTTTACTCACTAGCTTCTGTAATTCTTGTTCATTATTCACCATCATCGGCGAATAATAAACAGCTTACAATCAAATCGCCCATTTTTGCTCCCACATTCATACATTTCAGTTCTTTCATACAATTATCCATATACAAATTGAACAGCCATGGAAACATTACATAACCCTGCTTGATACCCCTTGTAATGTCAAACCGTGGTGTGAATGATACATTTACCCTTACACATGTAGGGATGCGATTGCGTGTATAAGTTTGCTATTCACCCCGTACTCAGAGAGTACCTTACATAACCTTTCTCTTATAACTATATCATACGCCTTTTGCAGATCTACAAAGGCACAAAAAAGTTTTTGGTTCCCATACTTTTTCTTTCATCACCGTTCTTGCTCTTTCTATTAAAATCCTTCCATATAGTTTGCCAACCGAGCTTATTAGACTAATTGCCTTATACTTGCCGTATTCCATTCGCCACCCTCTGTCTTTGGAGAGAGGCATAATAACAATTCTTCTATAATCTAACGGAGTGTGACTCTCCTCCAAACATTTATTGAAGAACGCATGAAGCCACGAGACATCTAATGGGCCACTACCCTTGATATACTCGGAGGCAACGTCATACCCCACAGCCTTACCATTCTGCACATACTTTATTATACATTTTATTTCTTCCATACTTATTTTATTCATATTGCTTTCGTCATTCATACTTACCCCAGAGAGCCTTTTGAGGTATTTTTCATTTGCATTCTCTTCACTCTCGTACGTTTCCTAGAAATATTTCATCCATCTATCTTTTATTTCGTTCTCATTCATTAACATTTATTCATTTACTGACTATCTTTATCTTTCGTTCTACTGCTTTCAGCAGCACATCAGGATTTTTTGACTGCCTTCCAGAAGAATTTTATATTATCCTGAAAATTCTGTCATTTTCACTCCTTCCTTTCATTTCAGCTGCTCTTTCCTTTCTTTCACGCCAGATTTAACTTTTTTCTTATAAAATTTGTACAGATCTTTTCTTTAGAGCTCCTAAAGTTCCCAAAATTATGCCATCGTCCTACCATACGTCGTCTTTCTTTCTTCCTTGTGTAGTTGTGCCACAAGTTTCATTTGCTGATTCGCATAGAGTAAGTAACCTTAATGTGTTCCCATGCATCGTCTATATTCAGATCACTTGTTCTTTTCGCACTCAGCCTTTTGAAATTTTTTACTAATATAATCATTTTGTAAATTCTCAACTTTGATTCCAAATGGCGCCGATATTATTTTTTTCATGGACCGCCATCCTTGAAATAAATGTATTCTAGAGATGACAAGGAAATGGTCAGTTTCAACAGTAAAGGATCTCAGTCTAGAGTCAACCACTACAAAATCAATAATTGACCTTTCAACCTCTCTCTTCCATGTGTACTGATGGATTCCTTTGTGATCAAAGAAAACAAAAAGGTTTCATTCTAGGCGTACCTGAAGTAGATTATTTCCATTCCCTTTCGTATTTTTGTCACCTAAACTAATGGTTGACTCGAAACCCACCCATCCAATTAAATTGCTTATAAAAATTATTATTTCATTATTTTATTTCACATTTATTACATCCCTTACATTTGTCCGAAATTCTTGTTCACTTCATCATTTTTTGAATTTACGGGGGCATAACCTACAACTAAAAATTCTCTTGTAATTCCAATTTTAAACCGGATCCTCATAAGCCTGACACTGATAAACTCATATTCTCTTATACATTCTATCACTCTTCTCGAGAGCAACGCTGCAACACTGACACGCCCGGTCCGCCTCTGGGACCCCGGGCCATATCACCAACATGTCATTGTGCTCCATCTCTCCTCTTCCTTTCATCATGTAGGTTTTTCTCATTCATATTAACATATAGTTCATTCATCTTTCTGTCCATTTCTTCTCTAATATTCCACACACAAACTGTGCACTCCGTCCTTGTCTTCGCGCCACCACGGGGATTGTGGCGTAATGGAAAGCGAGCCTCATTGATACCTATCGGCAGGTCTCCCATAACCTAACACTAATTCATAAATACTTTTATAACATCAGCCTTTTATCTAATCCACTAGTCAACCTACATTATAAAAACTTATTATATATAGTCCTTATGTATCTAAAAATTTAAGTCTCGACATTTCTAGACTGCATTAGACACTAGACACTTTCTTCAATCTACCAGTTCGCCAGTCACTCTGCAAAACTTACTTACTTACTTACCATCACGCCGTTTTCCCGCGAAGGTAGGCAGATAGGATAGAGCGCCACACTCTTCTGTCCTGATACACAATTCTCACCTCATTCACATTCATACATCTTCTCATACAAGGCATTGAGGCTTCTAACAGAACCATCCTCCATTATCTGGTTTACCTGGTCGTGCCAAGTCTTCCGCGGACGTCCTCTATTTCTGGTTCCATCAACACTTGCGTCATATATCTTTCTTACCATTCTCTCTTCATTCATCCGTTCCATATGACCAAACCATGTAAGTAATTCTTCTTAATCTTACTCATTATACTAACATCAGCTTTACATTCTTTCCTTATTTCTTCATCCTTTACTCTGTCATAAATAGATTTGCCACAAATATGCCTAAGCGATCTCATTTTCACTGCATTCAGTATACTTTCGTTCCTTTTCCGCCAGCTCCAGGCCTCACTTCCATACATCGGTACCAGGATTCCATTGTGCACCACTAGTCTTGCCTCGGTTGACAAACTCCCGTTAGATATAATTTCATTCAAAGCGCCGTTCACTTTGTTTCCTGCAGTCACCCTCCTTTCGATATCATTCTCAGCCTTTCCGTTTCTATCGAACATACTTCCCAAATATACAAACTCATCTATTTGTTCCAAACATTCGTTACCTACAAGTATTTTGCACGGTGTCTTGCTTTCCTCCTTCTCGAATACCATCACTTTCGACTTGTTAACATTCATCATGAGGTCGCTTTCCTTGCATACATCGTACATTCTACTCACCAGATTTTGTAGTTCTTGTTCATTATTCCCCATTAGTACTGCATCATCAGTGTACAATAAACAGCATACAATCAAATCACCCATATTTGCTCCTACATTCATACATTCCAGTTATTTCCCACATTTACCTATATACAAGTTGAACAGCCATGGAGACATTACACAATACTAAGACTAATAATATATTGTCCATAACTTAGTATACCTTAATCTAAAAACTTAACTCTACATTTGACAACTAGACTCATAATATATTGTCCTTATGTATCTTAAAACTTAACATTAGACATTACTTGACTATACTAGATACTAGACACTCTCATGCAATCTACCTGTTACTCTGCACTACGATGACTTATAATATATTGTCCTTATCTATGTATACCTTAGACTTAAAACTTAATACTAGATTAACATATGATATTACGACACTAATAAAAAACACCCAAAATTTCTAAACCCTTGTTAATGTCAAAAGAATGGTTTGTTTCCAAAAGATGATTGGAGAATTCGGAATAGTTGTTGCTATTTAGACATCTCAAGTGCTCTTTAATTCTAATATCAACATTTCTTTAAGTACTTAAAATGATTGCAATCGTTGCAAGTTAATTTGTAGGCCTCCGATGTTTTTTTTAAATACATCCTTATCCTTGTTATTTATATAACGTATTTTATCTTATTATTTATATAATATATTGCCATAAAGTAATTTTGCTAATATTGAAGAAGCATATTATGTGCTTATAACATACGTTATATGATGCAATTTAATAAATAACTTTATTATATTGTAGGAGCATCTCACGTAACATGTTAATGGGATAATTTCGGGCTGGATATTTGTGTGTTTAATAATATTTGAACGGAACAGCTGATTAGATGTAGTTTTCAAAATAATTCAATATTCGTGTACTTTGTTAAATTTCAATCGTTCTAGATTAAAGTTCTTATTAGTAATATTAGTTCACGATGTTTATAAATTGCAAAATTATAAGCGTTTCTTTAGCTATTGTCGGTGAAAAACAATATTATTAAATGTGAATATTAAAAAAAAAAGCAATCAGTGGAGTGTTTTCTCAATTAAATTATGGCAACCTGATTATTCTCGTAAAATTTTGTTTTCTTAATTTAAATCTTACTTACTTACATAAAAATCTTAATTTTTAAATAGAGTATTTTCAAACAATTAAAATTTATATATGAAGATAGAAAGGCAATATAAAGCTCTGGATTCAAAAGTGCTGGTGGTTTTTTAAGAAAGATTGATTTATAATATTTCTAAATTATATATTTAAATATACGAGGTTAGACAATTTAATTTCTGGAATACACCCTTAAAAAATGTACGTATGGCACTATGCATTAGTGACAACTGTAGCCTTCAAAGCACTCGCATTGAGCATCTATACACTGACTTAGACAACGTTCCCATTTCTGGAAGCAGGCCTGGAACTCATTTTCTAGAATACGGAACACCTGTCCCACATTCGGTTGAATATCTGTTATATTAGAAAATCTTTGTCGGTTCAGTGCAGTTTTTAATTTTAGAAGTAGCTAAAAATCACATGGGAGCTACAGAAATCA
Source organism: Eubasilissa regina (assembly GCA_022840565.1). Classification (NCBI taxonomy): domain Eukaryota; kingdom Metazoa; phylum Arthropoda; class Insecta; order Trichoptera; family Phryganeidae; genus Eubasilissa; species Eubasilissa regina. Next base: position 21,021,085 of record JAINEB010000033.1, read on the forward strand.
GGCGAATATGCAGAATAATCTAATTGGGTCATTTTAACGCCAATATGCACACGCATATATTATGTTACTTTCCCAATAGACTCATCAGCTTGAAATTTTCACACGTATTAGTTCAAACGTACTCACGTTATTTCGATACAATTACGTCACAGACGACACTTCGCAGCCATTTCGGGGATTAAATTGACAATTTTCACGTATACAAATTGACGATACAATTATTCACGTTTGATCACCACAAAATCATGATAAAATAGCCTTAAACTGAGATTAAAATATGATGTGATTGTTGATGTCAACATATTTTACATCCGAGGTATATTTTGCTACTAACATATTGAAATGCGTTACCTTTGTGGGCGAGCTAAGCGCATCGCTTTACCTGAAAGCTCGGCAGCATCTCATACGATGCATCTTTGAGAATCTCTGAGATGAAGCTCTCGGCATACATTATGCATTGTCGAAAAAGGATACGCTGCCGTTCGCATCCATTTTGCAAACACATTTTAGCAGACACTCCAGACCACAATGGCTCTTACGAGTGCTGGCAATACATTCAGTCAATAAAATATTTGTAGCCATGACTATTTTAGGCACTTGCTCCTTCCATCGTGCTGCTTTCAGTGCGGTCTTGATGAGAAACGGCCAGGTTATCGGAAGTTAGGAAAGATATGGAGGGTCGAACCCGACAAATTTGTGACAGTTTTAGCCACCGCGTAAAAAAATGGCACATTTGTACGAACCTTCTCGGTTAACTGCTTTTGCCGTTTGAGTTACTACTCAAACGACTGTTCGCTATGTGGGTGTATGCATTTTACATTCATGTTAATTTTGTAAATATTTTTTATTTGAAGTTATATTTATATGACAATCATTATTTATTTGTTTCAAAATATAAATATATGCCGCTTAATTGGATCACCGGTTCTTCGGGACAGCCGGTTATGGGGAAACTACAAACCACATAAGGTAACTAATAGTAATTTACTTCGGTTATCTGGAACACCATTCCGTTTAATTGGGACAGTGAATTAAAAATTAAAATAAATATGTTAATAAATGCCCAACGTCCGCACAGAACGCCTGCGCTGATTTTGTACTATTGCAATTCTATAAAAACGCAAGACATGCTAAAATTGATGAATTCCCGTAAAAATATTTTTTTTTATAAATGTATTATGTACATTACTTTCATGATTATTTTTTTTAAATAACTGTTATTATAATTGATTGTCAAAAAATTTTTTTAGCATTATTAAATTTTTTAATATTTACATGTATACCTAATAATTACATATTATTTTTCTGTAATTCAATAATTTAATAAAATTTAAAAATATGTACATATTATTTTTTAATTTATCTTAAAATTCGCTTATTAGAGCCAGCCGCTTATTTGGCCCAATGTGTCCCAATTATATGATTGTATATATTTTTGAATGGTCCATGTCTACGAATGAAACTTTTAAGAGACTAGAGACAATTTTTGATATACCGATTTTCCGGATTCTATGGAAACAACTTTCAACTTTCATGGTCGTCATATCTTGTTGTACGTTAAACGTCAGTCAAATATCCGTCCTTAGACCATTTATGTTCCGTTCGTCAGTTGGATGAATTTTAATCTTCCTAGCATAAATTATTGAATTTTAATAAAAAAAAATCTTTTATTTTATTTTTTACTTATTTAATTAATTAGTTAATTATAATTTATTAATATAGTCAATTTTTGTTATGTTCAGATGCTGTATAGCGGTTAAATAATACATTTATTTTGTTGAATTTAATATATATAATTTAAATATATAATTTGATATTAAATTCTCAATTCTGAATGACCATATTCATTATTATTGATCATTCATGTTCACGAGCGAACGATAAATTGAACAGAATTAACATTTTCCAGGCCAAATTCTAGAACACAATCAGACATGGAAAACTCGAAGTCATGAGATATTCACAAAACTTCCCACACAATTACCGTACAACATTTGTTGTAATGCCATTATATTATGGAGAAAGCCTGCGGAATAACGTTGTATACAAACCTTAAATGTATTCCCGTATCTGGGAACCTGTTGTGCCGTCAGGAGCCATTCACGGCGCTCCTCGAGCCTTGAGGTACCGAGCCCAGAGCAGTTACTCTACGAGTGTGCTGTCTACCCTTTGTGTTTTATTGAGAGCTACGGAAATTGACTCCTCCAAAAATGATGTTCTAAAGACAAGCTTAGCAACTGCGCTGATTACAGGAAAACTTATGTTATTATAGGAAATTAAAATTTTATTTTATGAAAATGAATTTAAAATATATATATTTTGCGACACGAATTAACAGATTTTGTACATATATTCAGTAGTCTTTCCAATTGATACATCTATTAATTCATTTTTAAAAGCAATCAACTTAATATTGCGATGAATCCTAAATATTTTTGATTAATACATGCTAGGAGACGCCAGAATTAATTATTAACTTTGATACAACTTGAATATTTTTAATAAAAACACACAATATATATATATATAATAATAATAATGCCTATATTCCAGCGTGATCGGGTTTTTTTTATGAAGACAAGACATACAAAATAATACAAAAAGTTCACACATATATATATAAATTAAATATAAATACTACGTTTCAGTCACGGCTATTATTGTAGGTGTGTCTATTCTGTGGTTGTCGCCATTCTCTGGTCAGGAAACCAGTTTTTCACTAGAGCGCCACCTGCACTAGAGAGTTGTGCACTAGAGAGCTTCAGCTGTATCTTTACGCCCGCAACTCGAAGTCTTAGAAGCGGAACGAATCCGTGTATACGGCCTTTGACAAACATTGTAGATGCGCTACAGTAACGCGCCAATCGGAACAGTATTCTGTGTGAGTTGTTGTACTGAATTCGAAGACGGTTGTACGTCACTGCTTGTATTTTTGACCAGAGCTCGCAGGTATACATGCTGGTGAAGAATAATTTAATCAGGATCCTCTTCACCTCCTTACTGCATCGGTAGAAACCCCGCGACTGCATATTTGCACGAACGCTCAACTATCTCATATGTCGTTCTACGTCATCATCGTCTTGTCCATCTTCATTGAATGTATGGTCAAGGTATTTAACCTTATTTTGAACGCTTAATTTTATCCTGTCCAGCCGCGCGGTAGGGATATTATATCTTATTTTTCCATATTTGAACGCCATTATGACCGATTTGGTGGCATTGTATAAAATATTGTGTTCACCGGCATATGTTTCGCATATCTGTAAAAGATTTCTTATAGCTTTTATAGATGGCACCAATATAACCATATCATCGGCATAACTAATGTGGTTCACATTTGTCCCGCCCATGTGGCAGCCAATTTTTGTATCGGACAATCGCTCGCTCAATTCGTCTATGTACATATTGAAGAGGATTGGCGACATGCATCCACCCTGCCTCACCCCATAATATAAGTTCAAAATTGGTCGAAAACGTGATTTAATGCTATAGCGAAATTGGAAAATGTTCAGGTTCGAATCACGATAGCAACCAAATATTTTTTCGATAGATTGATTTTTTCTGTATACCTTTCTATTTTATTAATTTTATTTGTGTTAAAAATACCACAGAACCACATATCAGTAAATAAATAGACGTAAAATAAAGTGTATATATAGGAGAGGGGTTCGGAACATTATTTGCGGGACGAGGAGTATTATACACACATTATTTGTGTAAACATAAATCCGATAGTTTTTTTTAAACATTTATGCGACAGTAAAAGTATTTACTCTTCGAAAATTAAATCTCTGTGTAAACAAGATGTATATTTTACATTAATGCACATTATATTGTCAACGTTAAAATTTTTGTTCCAATCGAGTCATATATTTAAAAAAGTCGCGGAACTACTGATATCAGTAGTAAGTAATATCAAAGTGATCACGCAAGTAACACCAAAATGAAAATATTGAAACAAGGAATTTCCGTTAGTTTAAGTCTGTATATTTGGTAGTCTGTGCACAGAACTATGAAACTATGAAAAATATATTTTGTAGTATATTTTTATATAAATATAATCGTAATTTTATGAATGAACAACACAATAATTTTAAATTATATATTAAATTTTACAGTGGACATATGCGATGTTTGTTAAGCTATATATTTGAATAAGAGGATATGGAGAATGTGATATAACCTGTTTTTAGATCTTTTAGATCTCTTGAACATATTCAGTCAAAAAAGTTTTCACATTTTTCTATAACAACTTTACTTAGTTATTTTTCTGATGGTGGTCCCTGCAATAGACTCCCTGCAATGAAGAGGTATAAAATTCGCGGTACTATAACCCAGAAAATTGATGACATAAGTATTAACTCAATTTCAAGCAACCTTTCTGTACTGAATCATGATCTTTCACCGGGAAGTCGTTAAGTATTGGTTCATATACGGGCTGCTGACTCAAATGCTGTCTTCGTCCGATAAAGCTCAACTACAATTAACGTAAAGCGGGCGTGTAAATCACGAAAAGAAATCTAATTTATTTTATATAGATATTTTATAAAATTAGTAAAATTCTACATCTGAATTGATTTTATTAACTTAATATACCATATTTCCTCGATTATAAGACGCATGATTTAATCTATTTTGATGTCTCTGAATTTGGGGTGCATCTTATAATCGATGGCGTGTTACAATCGCTGTAAAATTCCGCAGTCGTGATGAATCATCACTGATTACTAGTAAAAAAAATATCATTCATTCCCCACATTGATTTGATAACTAATAAAGGTCTCAAAATGTTGGGATTTGTTTTGCGGACGGCAAAAAACTTTTCAAATCTACACACCTGTAAAGCCCTCAGGTAGAATATAATTCGGTTATATGGTCGCCACACTTCACTGTTCACTCGACGGCGGTTGAAAGAATCCAGTGAAAGTTTCTAAGATTTATTCATTTTAAATTAAATGTAAGCTCTGAGGATATCAATTATAATTATCTACTTAGCCGTCTGAAATTGTTAAAATTATCAGTGAAATGTGCGATGACCGACCATATATTTCTATACAGGATCATCAATGGTATGATATACTGCCACCTAATTATTGGTCTGCTTGACTTTCACGCACAATTCATTGTTTTATAACAGTGCTAATGTCAGAACTCATGCATTAGCTAACTCAACAGTCCCCAGAATGTATTCTTTGGGTAATGAATAAGCGGAGGTAGTCGACATTTTTTCTGTAAATTTAACTCCTTATAGAACTACATTATTACAATTTTTTGTGTCTCAACTTAATGGTGACAGATAAATTACTTTACATCACATTTTATATTTATTTTTAATTTTGATTAAGAAAAAACATGTTGACATTATGTAATTTTTTTCTGTGTATATTGCACTTCTGATGAAATTTTAATGCCTGTATAATAATAATAAACTGAGTTGAAAAGTGATTCAGAAAAATCGGGCACTGAATCTGAAGAAATTTCAGACTGATGGTGATAGTACATAAATAATGTGCCTATTTTTAAAACATTTTTATTATGATTGTATGACTTTGCTACAATAATGTTTTTTTTTTATTATTGGTATATAAAATAATCGTGGAATAAAGGGATATTTTTTGCAAACTGTAAAAAATATAATATATATAAAAATATAAATTGACATAAAAAATAAAATTTAAATGTTTTAACTCAAACTAAATGTGCAATTAGAATCATGTCAATAGTCGAATAGTAGGAATGTAAATTGGTATTATGAAATAAGACTTCTAATTATTTCATACGATATGTGAATAAAATTAATATACGAGTACTTTTATATGTTATTATCATATATTCCAAATTACACTCTAAAGAGATGTCCCCTACCAAAAATACAACACACGTTTTATTTTAAAACTGTGAATTCTTCAAATGTAATTAAAAAGTAGGTACCATTGTAGACGTATAATGATTAAATTGATCATCTGTTTTGTACTTATCGTGAATAGTACTTGAATTGGAAAAATGTGAAAGAATAATAAGTTTAGTATAAAGTAATTAATTTTTAATGACATATTTTATATGTGAAAGGAACTCGGAACTATTCTTTTCGGGAAAACCATTTCGTCATCTCAACCAATTAAGTTTTCGACAAAACTTATATTCTAATACAGGATAAAAAAAACATATTTTAGAGTGTTTACTCGAAGTTTTTTTGGAATTCATTGCAATATAAAGGTAATTGTTTTTAAAAATGCAATAAAAGATGTACCATTTATAAAGAATACAGAATGCATAAAAGAAAAATTCCGGGTTCGTATCGACCAAATATTTTTATTGCATATCTTTCTAGTTGATTAATTTAATTTACTTCATTAATTAACCAGATTTCTACCCTAGTTCCCTGTTATTAGACAAATATTGTGTATATTGGTATGTAAAGATGGTTCTGATATGAAAGCGAATCGGTGTAATATACTACGTTACATAGATAAAATAAAATATAAAAAATTTACGATTATACCTTCGTTAACAGAAATTTCGTAATAACTATAATTACTTCATTATACTGAAGTCAAAATTTGCACGCCCGTATAGTACCAGTTTCCCCCTATCACCACTCTCAATTTTAGACACTCTTCAAACCCGCCCCAGTAACGAGAAGGAGTCGTTTTTTTCCCAGCTGACACCGAGCACCCTGAAAGCCTTCTCCGACCGTGAGAACCGAGGCGGACTGTCACGCGCGCCTCTTCGCTGGAATTATGCATGTTGTTGGTGCAGTGGAGCCGTGACTGCTCGGGAGGTGACCCGATGAGTAAAGCGGGTAAACCCCGAACTACACCCCCGAGTAAGCACGTCCAAGGACTATTCCACGGTGTCTAATAAAGCACCGTAGTTTTTCAACAATTTACATTAAGTATGTGATCACATACTTCATGGCTATGTTTAAAAATACAGCTACGAAGTAAGTATATATTATAAATACAAATTAAAAGTATTAATTAGAAAGATATACATATAAAATCAATTTTATCGAAAAATATTGTTGTTGCTACCGGGATTCGAACCTGGATCTGTTTCCAATCCGGGAAAGGCGCATTAACTGACTATGCTACGGCACACAGCACTTTTGATGACAAATTTTCGAACCTGTATGTTAGATGGCTTTCAAATAATGGAACGGTACGTGAATTAATTTGATATGTGTAACATATAGGTTCGAAAATTTTTCGTCAAAAGTACTGTGTGCCGCAGCATAGTCGGTTAATGCGCCTTTCCCGGATTGGAAAGAGATCCAGGTTCGAATCCTGGTAGCAACAAGAATATTTTTCGATAAAATTGATTTTATATGTATATCTTTCTAATTGATACACTTAATTAATATTTAAAATGCCACAGTCCTATGTTCTGAATAATTACAACTTCACAATAAGAATGTGTTCTCTTAAATAAGTGTATATATTAGATTGTCGCGAAAATTATTGCCATATTTTATAAATAAAAGACTTCAATATTATGTAATAAACCGTGTATATGTAATATTATAGTTTGCATTATTAGCTATGATTGCAAATTCTACTGTGGTTAGTCGAATATCTGTACTCACTGTAGCACAGAGTTGTTCATCATCAAGATCGATCGGTTGTCCAGCGTCAGTTATTGTAATTGTCTTTTATTGTTGACATACTTGTTTAGTAGCAAAAATGGTTTTGTTATCAAGCAAGTCTTGCTACCAAAAGCAGTTTTATATATCAACCGGAATGAACATATGAAACTGCTGTACACCGAATTTGATCCCGATCAAAATACACCAAAAGTTAACCCAATATGTTATTACTAAAAGAGAAAAACAACACAATAAAGTGTTTATGTTTGTATGTTTGTGTGTGTGTGTTTGTGTGTGTGTGTTTGTGTGTGTGTGTTAATGAATGTTTAAGTGTGAAGAAAATTTATTTATTTAGACATAAAATAATAAATTTATAAACATAAGATAAAATTATATTGCAATTAAGTACGTACTATACAGCCATATATATAGTAGCCATATATATATATATGGCTACTATATATATGGCTACTTTAACACAGACGGCAGTCTAGCAAAGTAGTCAGGACAATGCTGTATATATCAGAGGTAGAGCTACGCCATCTCACACATTAAACTATGAGTATGTACTTAATTGCAATATAATTGTATCTTATGTTTATAAATTTATATATATATATATATATGTATATATTGCTATATTTAGTAGAAATATATATATTTCAGAAATGAATTATAGCTTTCAAAAAATTTCTCAATATATGAAAATTATTCATATATTATTAATTATTGAAATTCGACACCATCAAATTAACCTTTACCATATTGTGTTATAAAATACTCGTGCGCATCCATGCTGTCAACTCGTGTTACCTTAAGAAATTAGAGTTATATTTTCCTTTAAAATGTGAAAAAATGGTTAATGCCATAAATTTACCTTAAGTATTGAGCGTTAAATATAAAAAAAAATATGTAATATTATGATTCGGAGCATTCATCAAGTTCTGTATATGAAATTGCATTGTATAATACAACCTTCCTTTTTACCTATCTTAATTTAATTAGTGAGAAACAGATACCATTATATTCGTTAGTTTGTTATTATTTTCACTGTGAAATTAATGTGTGATTTCTTTCTTTCTTGCCACAAATTGTATTTTTGTCAACGTATTAATTTAACAATGGAATGAATTAAAAATAATTATTTTTGTATTATTCACCATGTATAATTAAGTACTAGTCATTTCTAAGCGTAAATATATTTCTTCAAATTAACTCAAATATGAAGTGTACGTTGCGTATATTTACCGAAAGATTGCAGATTTAATTCGAGCGGTAGATCTGTGTTACTGCATGATTTGGGAAGGGTTAATAACACTATTCTTCTCAATACTTGTATTGGTTTGAGGAATGTAGTATAGCAACGGAGCGCGAGTTTGGTATAAATATTTATGACTAGCCAACGTAGAAATGGAAATTATTCTACGATTTTAGGACGGAGAAGACCTGGAAGAGCAACACAAAGGTCAATAGATACGTTGCATATGGCTGAAGAGATTTTGAAGTCAGCAGCTGTGATATCGAGACTGGACCGAAACTAGTTAGGATTAATTCGAGCTAATTTTAAGAGGAAAAATTATTTTTTGTTTTTATTCCACTATGCAATATAATGTATCAAGTACTACCAACTAATGTTAGTTACTGGAAAAAAATGTAGTTAATTAAATTACCAGAATGGATTGGATATTTAGAAGTGTGTTAGATAACCGCTTTAACAGATATTAAATACTTTTAAAATTAGCAATAATAACTTTGTGGTTGAAATTCATATTTTTTATTTATTATCTTTGTTTTATTAACCACTGAATTGAGTTTAAATACGTCTACGGGATTCAAAAAATACCATTTTCTTCTTCAGGATGTCATAACTAACCAATGGTATTTTTCGAAATCGGTAGATGTATTTAAACTCAATTCAATGGTTAATAAAACAAAGACAATAAATAAAAAATAGATATTAAATCTTTTATAATTTTTTATTTGGAATAATGTGTAATACTTATATATATATATGTATTTATTAATTGCACATAATTACATGCATCTGCATATATGTACGAGTATGTGTGTATACATGTATGCACTTAATTTCTTTCAATAATGTAATTGAACTGTATTTAAAGATTTGTTGATATTTATTACTTTACATTTTATATGATAGGTTTTGATATTATAAACTTTAATCCAGATACTCATATGTATACATCCAGATACTTGTATACATCCAGATACTCTGAGTATATACAATTGAGAGAAAATGAGAAAAAACAATAAATTTTTACTCAAATATCATTGTTGTACCAGTGTATGTCTCCATTCGCATACATTTATTTAATTATGGGACAAAACAGTTGGGTAATTTAATTCACGAGTCCAAATATATAGATATCAGAAATCAAAACACATTTATTCTCATTATACAAAAGTGTCAATCATGTAACATAATGCCGAGAACTGTTGCAAAGCGTATTATACTTTCATATACTCTCGAAATTGACAAGACAAAGCTACAATTTTTCTATAATAATTTAACGTCAGGCTACAGTTACAACTCTCCAATACAGAGATTGAATGAATAAACTAGGGTTAGGGTCATGGACTAGAATATAAATTCACAAATATAATGGACATATTGTGATCACAAAATCTGCAGATATGATTAGTGGAGACCATAATGCATATAAATGTCTAAATAGTGATTTAACAATATTTATTTAGATATGTTTAAATATTTGAATGCTCGCACCATAAAAAAACAAAAATACAAGTTAAACGGTAATTTTATTAGGATATGTAAATATATACGAGTACATGTTTATTAGTATAACATGATGTATTTTAATGAAACCATTGTCACATGTAAAAAATTATATACATTTAATTTAACCAACCATGAATATTTTTATTTTTATTAAAAAATAAATGGAAATTGAAAATAGTACGTTATATATACAGGGTGTAATAGACCTAGTCCACATTATTTTATGGGTGGATACCTGACTAAATTACGATTTGATAATGTTCAAAGAATATATCTCAACCGCGTCAAAGATATGAGCTTTTATATAAAACGTAATTATGTGATTATTTCGATTAATTGAAATATTTCATTGATTCCAAATTATTAAATTAATTTCATTAAATTCATTAATTATAGTATTAAATTCAAAAAATTAAAGGTCATCCAATTTCGAATGGGTAGACTATTTTTTGCTAGAATATTTAGGGCCTGAAGCAAATTTACTTCGAAATACGTAAACTTAAATCTTATCATGATTTTTTTTTAAATTTTAACAAAAATATTTTCCGTTATGGTGTAGAATTTGCACACGTTTCTTGAACATTTTCGATTAGTCGGGTATCCACCCATAAAATATTGTGGACTACATCCTGTATAATATTCCATAAAATATTTATTTAAAATGAGATAATAATAAATATAATTTTAATTAAATATTTTAATTAAATATATGTGCACCACAAAAACATACCCATCAAGAGTGTCATACTATCGAAATAATTTGTATATATATGCTTACGATCTAGCTGGGAGTAGATAAGTATTCTAGATAAATTCCATGTGAACATATATAGTATTTTGGTGTTTTAATTAATAAATTTCTCACCAATAAAAAGGCCTGAACCACAAATTAAATTATCATATTTATACTCGAATCTGTTCATAAAATGGAAAGTAATTGCTGCTAAGTAGTTTCTGATTAGTTCGTGATTTATATTCCAGGCAGGAAATTGTTTTTAGGGTTTGAATTATAAATAGTTTATGCAAATTCAGGGGTACCATTTTCCAGCTAGAACACAACTCAATCACCCTCATTAGCTTCACTCCATCAGTTTTTTGTCCAATGGTCGTTTCGGTTTATCCGTCGCTTAGAACTCCGCCCGGTTCTTGCTGTGAACCATTTATTTTAAATACATTGAAAATGTTTATTTGAATGCTTTTTGCATTATTTATAAGTAATAATAATACATTGAGCTTCTATCTTAATAAACACAGATTATTATATATTTTTTTAAATAATGAGAATAATAAAATTCGTATAAATTTATAAAGTATACAGACATGTACATTATTTATGGCTGACAATGGTAAACAACCAGGAAATATGTATTTTTTATTTTATTATGATGAAGATATCACAAATCTAAGTACAAAAAAATATATAAACAGATACTAAGTTGGATGCACATAAAAATATACCACATGTCATCGTAAATAAAATAATAACAAATTTTGTATGAACTAATTTAAGTTATTTTCATTCCACGATCAACATCGTTTTGTATTTATCTAAAAAAAATGAATGATATTTTACTTATATTTTACAAATCTTCCGAAATTTTAATTATTCAGTTATTTTGTCTTAATATCCAAAAATGATTCCAGAAAAGTACAACCAAAAATTATTATTTTTTGAATGGCTATATGTAATCATTTACTATGTGGCTAAAAATTGTACGATTAAACTATATACGAGTATATAAACACATGCTGATGGAAATATTATTAATATATGATTTAAAGGATTAAATTTGCAAAATAAAATATTGTATTAATCCCCTTGAAAATTCCCAAGATGCCGCCCCGCATTTCTGTGTTAATATTTTCTATTACAGATTTTTATTTGGTTAGTAATTGACTGTAAACTAAAGACACCGCACGATAAAAGATACATTCTTAAAGCGGAGGAAGTTTATAAAAAACGGTTGGGAAAAAAGCTCATTATAATTTGAAAATAAGAACCATCCGTCGGCCGACGTGGCGGGGGTGGAGAGGAGGGAAGGGAGGTTACGGCGGTTGGAGAATCCTTATTAGCCGCACAATGGAGGGAAACTTAAGCCTCCCTCGAGTGGCGGCGGGGCGATGGAAAGGATTGGCGCTTTCAAGGAAAGGGTGACTTTTCAAGTCGTGAATAAGTCAATATCAACTGATTTCGATTATCAAAGCGTCTTTAAAAATGTATTGATGACATTGACTAAGATCAACGGATTTTTCGCTGATATCTTTGAGCGTGACAGGTCACCCGTAGAGGAAGAACATAATTAATCTTTGAGGAGATACTTCAATGATAATTATTGAGATATTTTCATTATGTCACGAAATGATTAATTATATTCATGACCGTTAAATAAAGTTTTATTAAAAATAATTATTTGGTAGCGGGTTTTTTTTGTGGAAATATAATAATAAACTATATATTTGATAGTATGATAATTTATTTAAGTGCTGTCTTTCAATTCTATGAATCCAAAATGTAACAAAATCTTTGGTGTGACATGGTTTTCACGAGCACGATTCATGCATAAATGTATGTCTCTTATCTTAAATAAATCGCAGCGTACTGTTTTCTTGGCGATATATACACATTATAATAAATATCTATGTGATATATGTATATGAATACCATTTCTACCCCAGCACACATTATTTGCGCAGCACCTTTTTCATCCTTCTTACACGTATAAAAGAAAACACATTTTTTTTTTTTTGTATTTACGAACTAATAAATTATTGAACAAATAGAAAATAATCATTAGCAGGTACTTCCACTAAAAATAAATGGTTATTGTTATTATTTATTTTTATTGCAAGTTTTGAACAGTGCTGTTTGATTTAAACAGTCATTTTTTCAAAGCTATAATGGAAATGATAAAAGAGCATATTCGGACATATTTAATTTTTGGGTTCAATAAAGGCATTAACACAACGGAAAGTGCAAGGAATAATAATGCAGTATATGGGGATCAGACAGTAAGCGTAAGACAGAAATTCCAACGATGGTTCCAGAAATTCCGAGTCGGAAACTATAGCCTAAAAGACCAGCCTCGTCGTACAGTTCGCCGAGGAACGTCTTGTAGACCATGGTGGGACAAAATTCCATCGTAATTATTGAGAAACTAGCGGAGACTTGGATTTGGTAATTCAACCATTCATCGACATCTGCGTACCATTGTTAAAGCCAGCAAATCGGGTCAACGGGTCCTCACAAACTTTCAACAAACTCACGTCTCAGAAATGAACCTTTTTTGGAAACGGTGCCCCACTCACCATATTGCCTCATCTGATTATCATTTATTAAGCAGTCTTCAAAATCATTTGACTGGAAATAATATGAATTCTGTAGACGAAGTTAGAACAGCACTGGAGGAGTATTTTCGGAAGAGTGGCCTTACAAGTCTACCAGAAAGATGTAAGAGTATTGTAAAAAATGAAGGAAAGTATATTTTAAATTAAAAAAAACTTTGTTTATCTTAATTTTGAAAAATAAAAAGGTTAAAAAAACACATTATTTATGGGATGACTCAATAATTACATATTATAAGGAATGAAATATGACAAGCGACAGAAAATTAAATCATAATAATTGTAATAATATAATATATTGATACATGTTGAATGTAGAATAATATATATAGTATATCATAATAAAATACTTTGATTTTTTTCTTGTAACAATTACATTACTAAAGTGATTTTCAATATTCTTTACGCATAAGGAAAATATAAAATTTTATAATTTCGCATTGATGAAAATGATCTGTTACTCTCGAAAGGAAATCAAGCATTTTGAAAGCTTTCGTGGAGTCTTAATTCTACTTACGAATTTAAAATTCGAATCCGTTATTCCGACGCTTTTTATTTCAGAAGATCTGTTTGTTAGTGTGCTAGATGATATAGATAACGGTTTAGCAGAAAATTTAATCCGAATAAACATAATTTAATTTGTTTCCGTTAAATATATTTTTCCACTTATATTAGTATTAAAAATAATTAATACGATTTGATTTAAAATCGTATTAATTATTTTTAACTATTTTAATTATTACTCCTGCATGTGACATTATTCACATATTTATTTATATTTATTGACATACATATTTTTGTTATAACATAGGGGAATTTATTATAATATAACACGGTTATATGTTTATTATTTGGGATGGAGTAGACTCCACCTCTGATATATACAGCGTTGTCCTGGCTACTTCGCTAGACTGAAGTCTTGTTAAAGTATCCAGTTTTTTTCGTGCTGTTATTTAAGATTCGACAGGAATAAAAATAGATATAAAAAATAAATATATATATATATAGAATAAAAGAAAATGAAGTGCGAGTGTTGTAGAATTAGTGAATTATTAGTGTAGGCACTGTATAATGATTATGTTAGAATGTTGTATAGCCATGCTTCTGATTGATATTGGAGTCATAAAATTAAAGCAAATCTAAATATGTGTAACTTAAATGGTTTTAAGTTTTTTTGTTGTATATTTGGATGAATTTGATATTAATTTATCGGAGATAGTAAACGCTTATTAAATAGCGGATTATTAACTAAGGCACACATCACACCGCTTGACCACAAGTTAAGTAGACTGCGGTGAGAGGTGTTGGGGCCGGTAAATACCGCAGCGCGCCACTGGTAAACACACCGCGTCAGGAACGCAGCCGATTCCAAGTTAAATCCAGTGCCATAATTCAAAATGGTTTTAATCGTATTATTACTGCGATTATTAATATTAAACAAATATTGGATATCTCACAGATATAAAGCTATTTTTTATTATATTTAATGGAAAATTTATGGAAGTATGAGGTAATTATAAGGCATATTACCTGTCATCGGTTAGCTTATATACGTTCATCAATTCTCACCCCTCAATCTTCACATTTATCAAATTTTTGAAAGTTGTATATATGTTAGTATGTGGACTCTCTTCAAGTACCACTCACACCATCGCCATCTATGGACCAAAATTGATAATTCATTTTTCCCTTTTTTTTAAACAGCATATATGTCATCACAATGAGAATCTGATTTTTCCAATAATTATTTTAAAGCAATATTCTTTATCTGAAAAAAAAAATATTTAACATATTATACTAGAATACACCTGAAAAATCAATATTATTCAATTTTTTATATTTTGACCAGTACATTATATTAGCAATATTTGAATATGTCCAAGAACACACAATTACTGAATTTTTACCTACAAAGACATTGCAATTACCCCGTACTTCCATATATTTTACATTAAATATAATAGAAAATATCTTTGTCTCTATGAAATATCTGATATTTGATTGACATTATGTATTATAATCGTCGTAAATCATGAATATTAAGAAGTTTATAAATATCACTCAGTGAATTTGAATTTCAGAAAAGATGTCTCATAATAAAAAGAAAGTACGTCGGCTGGGCTGTGCAATACTTCATAATTCCAGCAAGTTTAATGCTGATGCCCCAAACACGAATTAAAAATGAACACGGTATTATCAGAAATAGCCTCATTCATTATTATTATAGAACCTACTGCCAAAATCTCGTAAAACGGTTCGATTCTCTGCTTTCAAACGACCCGAATGGTTCCGAGTCCGTCATCCACCCTCGCCGCTCAACCAATCATCCCCCTTCTCAGGCAATAAATTTCCCCGAGTTGAAAGGTTCCGCGGAATATAAACGAGTGTCAGCAACGGACGTAAAAATAGTGCCGTTCGCCGTTTGAACGCTACCAGACGCTGACCATTTAAATTAGAAAACATGTTGGGATTTTATACCAATGTATATTATAATGGAAACTTAAAATGAGTATTAACGAGATATAAAAATAGTTAACGTTATGATCCTTTTATTACAAATTAGATTTCAACATTTCCGTAATTTTTACGGGTCTTTTAAAAGTCCTTAAGAACACAATTTTAAAATTATTATTGTGGATTAGAAAATTAAGAGTATTGATGAATATGATTATATGTTATTAAGGAAAACACATTCTTATTGTGAAGTTGTAATTATTCAGAACAGACGGTCTGTGATATTTTAAATACTAATTTGAGATTCTGTAAAAATAATGTAGATGGCTTTCAAATAATGGAACGACAGGTGTATTAATTTGAAAAATGTAACATATAGGTTCGAAAATTTGTCAAGAAAAATACTGGCGTTATAGCACAAAGGTAGTGCACTTCCCCGGATTGGAAATAGAGATCCAGGTTCGTATCCCGGTGACGCAAATATTTTTCGACAAAATTGATTTTATATGTATATATTTATAATTAATACATTAATTTAGTATTTGATTATATGTTGTTTAAACTTAATTAAATGATCAGTAAGAAAAATATCCGGAAAAAAATCTATCTATAATCGTATTAGTATCGAAATTCGAACTCCCTTTTGTTGTTTTATAAGTATTTACGTATATATTTTTGAAATATGTTGTCTAATAGTAAAACAATATGTTTCTGATAGTAAGCATCTTGATTTACGATTATTATTTATATCACGGACGGAATGGTTAGTTTATTTTAAGTATTGAATTGAAAATGATGTAATAGTATATCAGGGATTGCTACAATATCGAGGTATATAATCTAACTGAAACATATAATATACTGAAACTATAAACATATATTCTGTTATATAATAAAATATATTTTTGGCTAATTGATTACTTTAAATTTATGTATATACTGTGTGAATAAATTGATAATATTTCTAGATTTCCTAAGCGTAATTTTTCTATAAATCTTCGGACATATTATGTATCAAAATATCATCCTAGAAAATAAGATAATCCTGGCAATCCGTTTTCAAGGTTATTAAAACGGTCACCGTCTATGGTTCTTTTTCAAATCATCGAGCTGAGCTGCCAGATTTGCGTGGTCCAATTGCCGCGACCAATATAACCAAAGGGTAAATATTTTTATGTTATTCAATCACTAGTGCATAATTTACTATAATTTGTTAATCTAATCGTATGGTGAATAATTTTTACAGAAAACGATATGTTTCTCTTTGGTTTCTTCGCCTTTGGTTTTCACCGTGGGTTACATTTTTTGACGTGACGTGATCTTCTATAATTCCGCTTACCTCCATTTTTATAATGAATTTATTTATCACCTCCAGGTATATTACTTATAATTTTTTTCCAGCTTAGGATAAAGGCAGAATGTGACAAAATATGTATGTGTTTCTGAGGTGAAGTATCCAGGGATTTTGTGTTCACTACTGACTAGTCGGTGATAGGGTAGAATACCGGGCTTTACTCCTGCAATGCATACATTTTATTTGCAATTCACTGAACGCAATTACAATTACAAAAACTGCGCGCTATTAATTAATACAAAAGTAAATGAAGAAGTTAATCGTCAACAATGGAAAGAATTTAAGAAAAAACTGATAGAAAAATGCCGAAATTGATTAATAGAAATGAAGTTTTTTTTTATATCAATATACACCTTTATTTTCCAAAAAATTATAGATTCAAATATTAAAGAGACGAAATAAGATGTTATTTTATGTCCGGTATATTCACAAAGCATTACAGTTATATATTATAAATTTTTAAGGTTTGTGAAACATTCATTAAGACATAAAAAATTTAATAATGTATAGGGAGTGAAAAAATATTTTCTTGTGTATTTTAATTCAAAACCATTAAAATCGTTTTTTTTGAAAAATCGGTTAGAAAAACTCCAAAAGAGGTAGAAGATGATTGTCAAAAGAGGTTGGAAATCAAGTTAAAAAATAATATTCATAATGAAACTGAAAAAAACGATTATAAAATTGATTAAAATAACTGTCTTTCTTTCCGAACGATCTTTTTTTTGACTTCTTTAAAGGAATGAGTATGTTTTACATTTAAAATACTTTTTTTAAATTAAATAAATGGGAATAAATGTTCTAATTTATTTTTGTATTGTGCTCTATTGTCGGGGTTGTATTGCGCGCTTTAGCCTTGAGCGCAATTGTCTGCGCGCGAATGTTGGCACACAGTTAGCCTTGCTAGCCTAGTTTCGAGCAAGAATTTACAATATTCCATAGATTTAAGGATAATTATGTGTATAAAGTAAAAATCCTATAAAATAATCTACATCGAACGTGTATGTACAAGTAAGTTGTAAAACAAGTAAGTTGATAGTCTCCAATAGAAAAACAATTGAACACATCTTATACTTTGTTAGTCCCGACCAAAAGGTGATATATGACTGTATCCCTCTGATAACCTGTGACTCCCCCTAACCTTCTCACTGGACGAGACCTGAGAGCTTATAACAATATTTTATAAGAAAGTCCTAAAGGTTTACTCTTGCGGTAATTCTGTCACAAGCAGACGCTTGATGAGGGTACAAAATTCTGGTGTCTTGAAAGTATTTTAACGGTCTTAGCCCTAAACTGTAGTCATGTTTTAAAGTCACGAAATTTGTGATGTTTTAAAACACCATTTAAAAATTATTTATTAACTTTAATTTCACCGTAGAATAAAGGAACATTGTGATAATGATTTTAAACAGTGATCGTTAATATGTTTTTAAAAATTTTTTAAAATTTCTAAAATGATGATAAATTGTCAAAAAATAATTATATGTTATTAAATGCAAACAACTTATTTTAATATAATTAGTATACATAATATATTTCCCGGTACTAAATTATCCCAGTGGAAAAGACAAATAATTTAAAACCATAGTGTGTACCAAATACAAATCGTTTGAGAGGCTACATAAAAAAAAAAGATATATAAAAAAAAATATTTCCAAAATTCTTTATGTAAGAGTTTTCTGGGGAGTTCTGTCATGTATTCCCGAACTATTATTGATGATCCCTGATCCGGTCCGAAACTATGTTCCGAAGCATCGGCACGATGCGATCGGAGATACAATTAACATTACACAGACGATCTGAACGACTTTCGAAATCAGAAACATTTTTGACAAGAATACTGAATCAAAAATCAAAAGTCTCCCTTATTTCGCTTCTGTTACGGTGGCGACATGGTAAAAATGGTTTTGTATAGTAACGAAACGGGCAAACATAGTATGTAAATACTTAATCCCTTTTATCTCTCATGTTTGAGGGGAGTTGTGGCTGAATATAAAATGAACATTGCTTTGTCCTACATAAACGGGATTAAATGCCTACCCGAATATAAACGGAATTTCAGCTTTCGTAATGGTCTTTTAAAAATAACATTAAAATATTATTTAGGAGATTTTCTAATCTCCATATGTATATCATATGCTTCATGTACCAAGTACTATTTCAATTTTTTTGTTATCTTAAAAATATATTTAATAACTTAAGAATATCATTTCATAAGCTATAAGAACGAAAATGATGCAGTTCGTGATAACAATGCATCTCATATCTTATGAATAAAAGAACAATGATGCGAGCTATGTAGCAAAGTACAGTATTTAATATTGAATTTCTTAAATCTTTACAATTTAATTGATTTGTATTTTTTTTTTCTTATTATTACTTCACCTTAAAAATACATATTCATTAAATGTGTAAACTAAACTATTTAATGTCCAAATGTATATTTAAGTTTATACTGAATATATTTGTAGCCATAAATACTAATTAAATGTATTAATTATAAAAATATATATATATAAAATCAATTTTATCGAAAAATATTCTTTTTGAGCTACCGGAATTTGAACCTTTTTCTAATCCGGGGAAGGTGCATTACCAAATATGCTACAGCGCCAGTATCTTTGATCCAAGAGATCCAGGTTCGAATCACGGTAGCGCAAAAATAATATTATTAGATAAAATTAATTTTACATATACATTTTTATAATTAATACATTTAATTAGTATTTAAAACATTACAGACCTATGTTCTGAATAATTAAAACTTCCCAATAAGAATGTGTTATCCTTAATAATATTTGTAGCCATCTGTTTACTAAAAAATGCACGCCATGAATAAATAAAGGTTTTTTTTTGATAATTTAAACGATACATAAACAAATAGGTAATGGATAAAATATCTATCGTACATTAATTTATTTAAATTTGTAAATAAAATTGTTAAATCAAAGTTATTACAGAATTTACAATTCATTATTAATTTTAATTTGTATTAATTTTGATTAGAAATAGAATAATGCAAGTATTATAAATAAAGTTATGAGACAAATAGACATTCTCGGATCACTACAATCCTTAACCGTTTGAATGCTACGCGTCGCAAAAGCGCTGCGATCGTTTGTATTGAAAATTGCTTAGCACTAAAACGGTTAAAGACTAATATGGTGACTTTTAAACGGATAATAAATTTCGATGTTATTATTTCGAAAATCTTCTCTAGAAAAATATCGGCTGAATTTACAAGAAAAATTTAAGCAAATCGATATATGTATGAACATTCATAAAGAAGATTTAGAATGAGACTCATTTGTTATGTAATTATTAAGGAAAACACATTCTTATTGTGAAGTTGTAATTATTCAGAACATAGGTCTGTGATATTTTAAATACTAAATTAATGTATTAATTATAAATATATACATATAAAATAAATTTTGTCGAAAAATATTGTTTTAGCGTCACCGGGATTCGAACCTGGATCTTCATTTCCAATCCGGGGAAGTGCACTACCTTTGTGCTATAACGCCAGTATTTTTCTTGACAAATTTTTCGAAACTATATGTTACATTTTTCAAATTAATACACCTGTCGTTCCATTATTTGAAAGCCATCTACATTATTTTTACAGAATCTCAAATACCTTTGAGTAAACCGATTTGCAGACGCCAGAATTATCAATTCATTTTTATTAAATTTTGAACACGTCGATACAACATATATTATTAAGGAAAACACATTCTTATTGTGAAGTTGTAATTATTCAGAACATAGGTCTGTGATATTTTAAATACTAAATTAATGTATTAATTATAAATATATACATACGGATTGGAAATGAAGATCCAGGTTCGAATCCCGGTGACGCTAAAACAATATTTTTCGACAAAATTGATTTTATATGTATATATTTATAATTAATACATTAATTTGTTATGTAATGATTTTCCACCTAGCTGAATTTGTTGTTAATTCAACTAGTCAACCTGGCAGGCTTGTTTTTTATCACCGGGTGGCCCGCCTGTAACGAAATGCGACTTAAGATATAATGTACCTGCACATGACATGACTGGTGACGTGAGAAAGGAAAATAAGTACAATTAGTTTCGGAACATTATCATTTATTGCGATTAGGCGCGAAAGATTGGAGATAAAAAGGTGAACATGGAAGAAATTGATGACATTGAACACAATGATGACAGTGATGATGAAATGTGTGGCCCGCGATTCGGAATGCAAATCCGACATCGCTTCGATCATTCCGCATGGGAATCGGATCCGCAGACCTCCTTGATTTTGCCGATGTGAATTTTACTGAGAGACTAGGGACTATAAACATTCATGAATGCGCTCACAATTGGTTGGTGTTGGATGACGTCTGGTACGTAGAGAAACCCTCTTCTTCTTTATAGTGGTGAACTTCGTCGAACGCCTGGAACCGAGCGCTATGGTGATAGTCATATCCGAGCCTGTCGATTGAACTAATTCACTTGTTTTTAATGCAGCCGCGATATTTAATGGCGTATAATCTTTAAGTAAACAGCTGAGATCGCTCCGCTTGGCGCATGCGTGGGATAATTGACAACACTATTCAGAGCCACTCAAAAGATGGGGTTAATTCAGACCGACGAATGGTTACTATGATTGAATATGCGCAAACACAAATCGCTGCCGCAAGGTTGCGCTTGTCGATACAATTTTCAATCAAACACCACTAGATGGACGCAGGCTGAGCGTGTCGAAATAAACCATGATCTCTCCTAAGTCGTACAGTTTGCACACCACTTTATTTGCGAACTTCTAAAAATGCATAGTGAGAGCATCTACCGTGTTTGTTTTTAAATTATTCTAATTCGGTTGCCACGCTCGAGTTGATCTGCACTAAGATTATTCTCGCTTGCGTTCTACAATTGTCTTTTTACGAATTGACTTATTAATTCTTCCGCAAAGATTCAGATGAATTCTTAGACTTAAATGACTGCAGTCTAGGGATCAGGTTAGACCACCCTTTCTTTTACAAGGGTCTCGAGGCAAATTTTTACTTGACGCGCGTGGGATAAAAAGGTCGGGATTGCTTCTAACTTTGCGTATTGCTCGGTGAGAGCTTTTGTATCGTTTGTATGTTTTCGCTGAAATTTATAAGTGTTCGCGGGCGCGACAAGCGACGCGCATACTGGTTGACAAAATCTATATATTCTGCAGTTAATTTTTGGGCCGTCGCGGAAAGTGTTGGCACGTGCTCATACCAAAACGCGAGGGTGTATTAAATTATGTATAATTACTACGAAAGGCTTTCGATGGACAGTTAAATTTTAGCAGAGTCCTATATACCAAACCGACGTTATGTATTGTAACACTCTTGAGCCGTTCGTATTTGTTTTGTTAGGTGTCCTAACACATTCAGGAAGAAAGAAAAATCTCTGAAATCAGTGATGTATAATGTATAATTCAATGAAATATAAATATATATTTAATAATAAATAATAATAATTGAATCTACATATTTATCCGCATTGTAAGAGAAAACTTAATGAGACTGACTTTAAATAATATCGTATGTACCCACATGTAAACCAAATCTAAAAAGGTGTACTTTTAAAATTAGCAATATTAACTTTGTGGCTAAAATTCATATTTTTATTTGTTATCTTTGTTTAATTAACCACTTATTATTATTAAGTGGTTAATAAAACAAAGATAACAAATTTTAAAAAATAAAAAAGATGTATTCAAAAATGTATGTAATTAATGTTCATTACATTTCTATAAACCTGGTACTTTCTTTTGAGGATGAAGATATTGAATACACAAAACCATCAATAGACGTTTTTAATTTAAATACACAAGTATGTATGTTAACCTATAATAATAATAATAATCTATGTACCATAAATGTAATGTCTGTTTTCTATAAAATCCTACACTGTTCGACTGATTTATGCCAAATTTGTCATATCGTATGTGTCTTTAATATCCCACACAAAATAAAAACATCGTATCCACCTCTTCCCACTGATATAAATATATATTTTATTAATGCTATCCGTTCAAATTATGCTCTCTAGGACCCTGAGTAACCCCCAACCCACACCTTTCCTGGACTAAATTTGTAACTTTTCTACTCTCACTCACTAACTCGTTAATTTAAATTATTGTATTATAATATATAAATTCCGTTCAACGCCGGAAAAGGACCATTAGAACAGTGTAAATTAAACCATAACTTATATATATAAATAACGATAAAAAAACATATATCGAATCTTAAATTAATGTATTAATTATAAATATATATATAATATTATAACTTGTATATGAGATTCCGTAAAAATAATGTAGATGGCTTTCAAATAATGGAACGAAAGGTGTATTAATTTGAAAAATAGTTCGAAAATTTGTCATGAAAAATACTGGCGTTATAACACAATTGGTAGTGTACTTCCCCGGATTGGAAATAGAAATCCAGGTTCGAATCCCGGTGACGCAAAAACAATATTTTTCGACAAAATTGATTTTATATATACATATTTATAATTAATACATTAATTTAGTATTTAAAATGTCACAGACCTATGTTCTGAATAATTACAACTTCACAATAAGAATGTGTTTTCCTTAATAATATATCAAATCATACAAATATCTGTGTTATTTTTTATTTTTCCAATAATGTGTTTATTTTATGAAAAAAACAAATTTGATCTCTGCATAATGAATTTAAATTTAAGACGGAGCACTTGTACTGCTCTTTAGATAATCATAAGTGATTGGAGAACCCTCAAATGAAGCCGTTTTCGCGAAGTATTTTGCTTACAAGTCAAATATTTTTAAAAAGAGATTAATACGAACATTTACCGTTGCTTCCGGCACCACTTGTTACTGTTTGTGTACTGCTTGTTTAAACTCTTTGCACTTGTTAAAAACTCACCAACATTTTTACAGCGAGGTAATGATTAAATTAACATCAATTTACTCGCTTCCTTGGGAGGGAAACTTTTCCTTACGTTCATAATTATTTATTTTGTTGAAGGTTTTCTTTGCATATTTAAACGGTGCAACTATATTTTCTGAAGCTCCTGCTGAAAAGTGTTTTATAATTTAAAATATTCATAACGGCACTTAAGAGATTAAAAAAAAACTTTCGCTATTGTAGTTAAAACGATAACATTTTATTACTTAAATATTTAAATTACAATTTTTTTTTAATCTACGTGTTGTACCCATTAGTCGATAATAAAACTTTAGATGTTTTTAAATTACTTAACGAAATATTTCATTAAAATAATTACTAGAATTCCAAAGGCATAAACATAGCTCTTTCTTAGTACTATTTATTCCATAGTCAATTTTCTTACGAATAACGTTAATTTTTATTTTCATGCCATGCTAATCTTGAAAACTTTTTTTGTGTATACGTTAACCTTTGTGTACAAATTTTAGATAATCTGCAGATTCCTTAGGTAATGAACATTATTTAGTCGAAAAATAACAGTGCGTTCTACTGTTTAACTAGATAATGTGTACATTAACTTAACTTCATTAGATAAAGTTTGAATTTTATCCGACTAACTAGTAAGGTTCAAATTTTATCTCAAATGTCATTTAATGATGTTACATATGTAATGCATTTTACGTACGAAATATAGATTAGAGTAGGTTAGGGTGGGTTAGGAAAGGTTACACACGCACTCGTCAAATCGACTTTTTAACAACTGAATACGAGATGCGCAACAGCAAACATCAGCTATATAAAGTGAGGTTTTTTTTCAAATGATGTGTTTTTAATTCAGTTAATGGGAATGTTACCATTGACAAAATTCAAATATTAAAATGCCATATATACAAAATATTTATTTATTTCTTTTAAATCGTATTACAAAGTACATTATTTTCTACTAAAGATATGAACGGGACGTGCCAACCGCTTCACACTAAAATATTTAATGCCCGATATATAACGCACGCGGTTGACAGCTGACACGCGCCTCTCTGAAACGGGCTTAAATGCTTTAAACTGATTGTGGAATGCAACAAGAACTGTTAATTAATGTCCTTGTGCTGAACAATTCAGTAATCAAGTATTTATAGTATCTCGTGCACAGAGCTGTTCCAAGCCCTCGTGCAAATAAAGTATGTACTTATTCTTAAGGTAAGTGTATGTCATGCTATAGAATCCACTGAATGAGGTCTAATGAAACAGCAATTCTTCAGGATGTATCACAAAATAAAAAAAATTATAACAGCCATATACTCCCTGACCATTTGTATCTTCTAATAGGATTAAGCCACCATCCTATAAATCAAAATAAAGGGCACCTGGGCTTATAGCCCATGTAGTTTGATAGATGACAAATATAAAATTAATATATGTTTATAAACTTTGAGCATTTGGGACATTTAAATATTTTTTTTAATTATTCAAATTGAATATTTATACAAGGAAAGCGATCTTATTATGAATGTCAACAAGTCGAAAGTAATGGTATTCGGGAGGAAAAAAAATATAACAACGTGCATTGGTAATGATGTTTGAAACAAGTAGATGAGTTTATGTGTTTGAGAAGTACGTTTGATGGAAATGAAAAGGCTTAGAAAGATATTAAAAGGAGGATGACTGCAGGGAATAAAGTGAACGGCGATTTGAATCGAATTATATCTAAAGAGAATTTGTCAACCGAGGCAAGACTATTGGTACACTATGGAGTCCTGATAATGACACTGA
Source organism: Eubasilissa regina (assembly GCA_022840565.1). NCBI lineage: Eukaryota > Metazoa > Arthropoda > Insecta > Trichoptera > Phryganeidae > Eubasilissa > Eubasilissa regina. The sequence continues at coordinate 21,047,297 of JAINEB010000033.1, forward strand.
TATATAGAAGTAAGCCCTGGTTGTGCCAGAAGTGGAACGAAAGTAGACTAAATGCAGTGGAAATGAGATCACTTAGGCGTGTCTGTTACAGATTAATTTGTGATAGAATAAATAATGAAGAAATTAGGAGAAAATGTAAAACTGATCTTAGTATAGTGAATAAAATTAAAAAGGATTACTTAGGTGGTTTAGTCATATGGAACGGATGAATGAGAAGAACATGGTAAGAAAGATATATGACGCAATTGTAAATGGCGCCAGAAATATAGGACAAATATCGACTTGTCACGACTAGGTACTGAAAAATGGTCCTGTTAGAAACTTTAATAATCGACGAATGTGGATGAGGCGAGAATTATGTGTCAGGACAGAAGAGTGTGGACCTCTATAATGGTAAGTTAGCCAGTTAGTTAGAAAATCTTCCATCCATGGCGTACGTGCACCATGCGACCTTAGACTTATGGGCGGTGTGGACAATCGATGAACGATTCCGAAGATTTTGATGTATTATTTGATTACTTTAACACAGACTGCAGTCTAGCGAAATAGCCAGGACAATGCTGAATATATCAGAGGTGGATCTACTCCATCCCACACAATAAACTACAAGTATTCAATTGCAATATAATTGTATGTTATGTTTATCATGTTATATTATAATATATTCACCTCTGTATATATTTCAATAAAGACAAATAAATATTTATTTATTATATTCATTGAAAATATTTACAAATTTATATTTGACATATTGATATATATTTTGAATTCTTTGACATGTTGTCTCAAACAGTGCGAGTATGGGTGAAATTAAACAATTTAGTTGTATTCGTAGAAGTTAAGATTCCGCAGAGTAATTTATTTTAAACCGTAACCGATGTCTTTTTGGAAGCTACAATTACATAATTTGAAACGAAAGTGGGCGCCTTTTTAAATAAAGGGAGAGAGAGCACATAAATGAGAAAAGTGTTTTTCTCCGAGTGTTTGTTGAGCTATTAGGATGTACGCGCAGTGGCGCGCGGCTTCTCTAGCTGAATGAAATCCGTATAAAGGCGTCGCTCGTTTGGCTTATTTCGCCCCGCGAACAAAAGTAAAGGAAAAAACATTAAGATCCGGGTCACAGATAGCGGGAGGTACGGGAGAAGGGACCGAGAACCTTGCCAGAGCAAGAACACAAAAACTTGTCCATTCCGTCTTTACAGGCGTCCATTGGAGATCAGTCGTCCTCGAATAATAGCAGTACGTATCCATCAGTCGCTTTGCTAATTTCCGGTTTCCGGATTACATTATGCTTTTTTTTGTCGTTTTATTGTGTTTATTATATCTATACTACTTGAAAAGATATTAAAATACATTATATCAAAGAAAAAGCTACAATAAATATGTTTTATTTTCTCTGAATAATGACTGTTAATATAAGTTGGTATCTTATGTCGAGATGATTTATCATTGATCTGTTAAAATGCTGTAAAATAGATACAGGAATCTGGGAAAGATGAAATGTTACTTTCCACTCAAAGCAAAGTACTAGATAGTGCGTAGCCGTTTAGTGATTACATAACATTTTTTCATTCATTCTTCTATCTAGTCAAGGTTGAAGCATTTTTCCTCTTGACCATCAATTTCTACGATACACTGACGCAATTTAAACTTCGTTACAATATTTAAATTATCTTTGATTGCAAATTTTATCCAAACTGCTTCTGCCAGCTTTTTTCAAGCATTCATAAGGTCCTCGTATGAACCTTAGCTCTGAGATTCTTGGGTTTGGACTTGCTTTGAAAGGCATTATCACAATCGTTTTGCGATTCAGTCTAAGAATTTTAAACTGTAGTATTTCACATTGCATGGGTATTTGGAGAATTATGGTTAGTTTTAGATCATATCCAGTCTCCATAGTTACACTATTTTTTAAAAATTATTATTGTTTATATTGTAGCGTTGATTTTTTATTATTCTTTAATTTATTTATTATTATTTTCATATAACCATGTAAGCGATTGCTTACTGCAAGGTTCTGCGAACGGCTATCTTAGCCGCTTCGCAGGCGATAGTGGCCACTTTGCTATGCTGCGCGGGGTCTCAATAGAGTTTATATTTCAATGATAGAGGTTTCCCTAAAATAAACCACACGTAAACGATATAATTAAAATTTTTCCATCTTTGTAAGTTAGCTGTCAAAACAAACAAAAATAACTTAAGAATCGTGGATAGACAATTTATATTGTAAGATTTCTCACTTACTATAAACCGAAGAAAAAATGACAGATGTCAATATATATAAATATGTCTTTTTTTCTTATTCATAATAAAGACTATGTACACTTCATTTTAAATAAAATATATATTTACGTAATGTTATTGAATATATAAAAGAGAAAACGTTTTAGTAATCTTTACTTAGAAATATTAAAAAACACGTTCGTTTTTACAGACCTGGTAATTTAATCAAGCACTATACAGCCATAACACTGATAACTGAAGCCGGCATCCAGAAAGTCACAGATGTAGATAGGGAAGCATACTATTACTATGGATGTGCATGGTGCATTGTACTCTCGTAATACATTCTTCAGTCTAAATACACTTACTCCCAGATCTAAATTCACACTAAATTCAAACTGAACACACCTATTTTCACTCTACTTCTAGATCTGAGTCCTCATTTTTAACTGAATTCTCGTCAGAAAATAGTTGTCATTGCAAATCCATTCGAAATCTATATATAATACCTTGTCTTCTATATATAATAAACCTTTCCCCAAATATACAATCTCATCCAAATTATTAATCAGTCCCCTTTTCATGTATTACAAATAATTTGGTCTAACATCAAAATTCAGATTCTTCATAATTGTTCCATTCTGTGAAGATAATCCTGAAAATATATTAAAAAATAACACATCTAGCAACAATTGCACGAACTGAAAAATACTTTATTTAATCTATCAAAATATGATAGATTTTTTCGTATTTCAATCAGGTGCTTCTTTTTTATAATAATATAAGATATTTATAAAATATGCCGAAATTTGTAATCATTGACATAGTAGCTCTTTTCATTTAGGACAGTTGGTTTTCAAATGCTGTTTCTTTTAATATCTACGTATACTTACAAGTATATAGAATATAGAATAATAAGTTGCGACAATGCGGTATATTCCATATGTGGGTACTATCGTCAACGTTAATATTTTGCTATTATTATAAATGTTTGTCGTTTTCAACTACCCTTATTTAAATATACGACAGTTTCTTAAAGTCAAATGAGCAAATGCGACCTCCAAAATTACATTTTATATGCCAACAGGGTAATACGTGAATTATATTTATCTTGTCAACTGTAACTGAGGAGTAAGTGATATTTTCGCTTTGGGACACCGACGTAAAGTAACAAGTGGTCGTCGCCCGTACGAACTATGCTCCTTATTGTGGTATCTAAAACTCACGTTAAAACGTAAATATGATCGTTCAAATTATAGCTTAAATTGTTCCAAACATATTTATAATATAAATAATGAAAACAAATGCACTGGATATTGTAATATTTTTAGAAGTTTATAATAAAATTTTGAGAAATTGGTATACTATTTGGAAGCAGTATTTCAGAAACGAACGGTTAATAAATTATTTAAAAGATTTTGAATAAAAATGAAAAGAAGAAAATTAATTTTAATGGAATCACATTTCATTCACGAAATTAGGATTTTTCAGAATATAATTCCGTAAACATTTAATCTTTCCTCTCCGGTGCTGACACTACTTCTAATTATGTGAATATCTCTGTAAATATACTAAATACAGAGTTCACATTTTAGATATTCTTCCGTAATATATTTATGTATAGGATAAAATAATTACAATATATAAGTATTTACTATACGCATCAATAAAAAATGTTTTCTCGAAGAACCTGACGTGATTTTTAGTGGTGCGGAAGGCGTAGTACGCGGGGCGCGAGGTGCCGGATACCGATCGTCACTTTACGCCGAGGCACGGCGAGAGAAGCCGAGCACGAGAATGTACTGCAGCTCTCGGCTTGCATTGCCTATTCTTGTGTCGACAAGGGTCGTCTCGTGTCATCTTGCCCCGCCTCGTATCGAGGCGGGGTGAGGTGAGGAGCCTCGGGAAGTAGACTGCTGGCATTAGTGGCAGAGTTAGAGCGTACGCTGGTAGAGCAAGACATGTCTTATGCCCCTTTGTGCAATCGTTCCGTGTGACGTCCATTCCATGGCGAAAATTATAAGGTTCGTATTAAAAATGTGTGACATTATTTTATCACTAATGTATAAATAAAGATACACCACCTCTGACATCGGCTGCAACAGCGGATTTTAGGGTGGAGGGTAGACGGGGAGAGAATGGTAGGTATGGGGTGAGGACGAATTGTTGGGGTGAGGGGGGGCACATTATCCACAAACTGGAAATGATTAGTTGCACGGCGCTCCATAAAAACGTCTTCAGCAAAATTCATTTAGGATTCCTGAAATTAAGAACCAAGCAAAAAAATCATAAAAAAAAGATTAATTCTGGTTTGATTTACTATATTGATTATTTTGCAATTTTAGTTGGATAATTTTTGTTAACCAAGTACGTATTTCATTAATAATTTACTTTATTTGCTTATCGATGTAAATATATCAACAAAAAATATTAGATTTTTATTTTGTATTTTTTGTACTAAAACAGTGGTCGATTTAAAAATAAATAAATTGAATAACGATTAAGAAGTATTGTGAGAAACACCAATTTTGATTTTTCAGGTTACGTATACAAACTTTTAAAAACTGTCCTATTTTAAAGCTATGCTAGTGACATCTTTACGATTAATAAACAAAATAAAAATATTTATTTCTATTTGCAGTTGAATTAAACTAAAATAAAACTTACATAAAATAACAAATAGTATATAATTAACTTAAAATAAAATAAATATTATAATGTATTTGATTCTTAAATTAGTTTAAGGTATAAAATAAATTGACTTTATTAACAGGCATATATAAACATAGTCGATTTAAATCATTAATTTATGCATGTATTCAACTAATATAATATACGTATTTGTACTTCTTTTTCTATTAATTAAAATACACATTTCTTTGTTGTTCAGGTATTCAAGAATATGTATAAATTTGAATGTAGAATTTTAAGTCATCTTATTTCTCGTACTAATACATTAATCATATAAAGTAAATAAAAGTAGAGTAGTCTTTTTTTCGTCTACATATTCTAAAATAATTTTATCTTTTAAATACAGTAAATATAAATAAAAAATAATTATTTTAGAAGAGTCAAATGTAAGAATATTTATCCGGACCCAAATGTTAAAACATTTTAAGCATTTTTGAGTGCCAAGGATTTTACAATAGAAAATTTGCCCTCTCTAAATTTTACTAAATGGTGAAAATTATACAGCAAACAAAATAGGCATAGTTGTTCATTTCGTTGAAAGGAATATAATTTCTAAGGTTTAAAGTTTCTCGTTCCAAGAGTTCTCAATTAATGAGCATTATATGGTTATTAAAATACCATCTTGTCTTATTTCGTTAATTAACTTGTCAACCATTACACTATATCTGAGACGAAAATTATATTCCTTACAAAATATTTAATTTTACAAACTGAAGTATTAATTAAATAAATATGTTTATATCAAATTTATATATCATATGTAACAACTTTATGCAGACTATAAAAGCTAACAAAATTAGAATTTTTATTTTTAAACTTTCATATTGGGCTCTGAAAAATAAATCATGTAACGTTTTCAATGGAGTAACTTTTCATTTGAATTTGTATAAAAAAAGTCTTTGTAATAATTTGTGTTAAGTTTTATTTAATTAAGAATTATAATGGGGATGTCATTAAAACTTCCAAAGTATGAAATTTATTTTCTTTTCGTGAGAACAAAGAATAAAGCAACCTTTTCACAATTATCCGAATAACCGAGAAACATTTTTTTGTTTAATTATTTAATTTTTCAAGAATTATCAATTTACTGACAAAGAAAGTTATTTAATAAAACATCTTTATGGTATTCTATATTTATGTTTATTTATTAATTTTCCATAATAAACGAACATACGTTATGGCAAGAAAGTACTTCAAATATATCGACCCGTCCTTCGTCAAGCATCGTAAATTAAAATTACATTTTTAATTATTCTAGTATTTGTCAAGTTGTAATGTTTTTATTTGTACGCCGATGTTCGGGTAACCTACTTTGCCGATTTATGATGATTTGCCGTCTAAACGGACGATCAGAAACGAAAAATGGAAAAGTGGAGCTGCGCTCCGGAGGAATATGGCGGCGGAAGGTGGAAGAGATTAGTAATAAGATCACCGCGGTGGACTAAGAGATTGATGTTCCTGGTCCACTCGCGGATTGGGGAGATACCTCGCTGCAATGAGCAAGGAGGCGGCATGTGAGCGATGGCCGATGGATGGGCGTTATGGACAAGGCTGAGACGAGATGGTGTCCGGTCTATCTCCTGGAGCAAGAGATGAATGCGCACACAGCCGCGTTGGCTGATGTTAGGAATAGATAAACTCCGTAAATAGAAGAAATAAATAAAATTGAACTCCCTCAGAAGAAAGTTGACCTGAAGAATGATGAAAGATCTAAAGAATATTTTTCGTGCATCCAATGTCGGGATTAATTGTGTTATGTGAATAAATTTATGTAATTTAAAAATCAGAATGTCTATGAATCAACGATCATCCCATCCGAGGTAGCAAGTGACACAAGAGCACACACACACACTTGACCCAGACCGAGCTAGATTGGTGGCGGCCCCTATGGCTTTCTATCCTCTAGAGCCTAAAGTCACTGTTACAATGTATTTGATACTTATTTACGTGGCAGATTTTTTTATAAAAATATATTGTATTCTATGGTGTAGGTACCGATAACCATAATTTAAAAAAAATTACAGCCATTTAAAAATGTGTCAAATACGAGTACTTGAAAAATTTTAAAAATGTAATTTTTTTACCTACGATACTTTACGTTGGCGGGGTTGATGTGTAGATTTAAGGAACCTATAATGCAATGAGTAGGTTTACTAGTTACATTTTTAAATCTGTATAATGTTTATTTATTTCAGTTATTTTTTCTCCGTGTGCCGTTTTCTATCTAAGGTTGGCGACCAAGTTGCAGTATTCTGATTTTCATCACAAGCAAGATGTATTAAATCACTGCCATGTTGAAAACTGAGTCACTATCTAAGGTTACGCAGCCGGGACCTATTTCTAACTAACAACTATTTCTATCTTCTCCTTCATGATGAGTTGTAAGAGATCATATTTCTTATTGCGGAGAATGTGTTCGAAGTATGAAAATTTGCTTCATTTTATGGTTATTATTAGTTATCATATGTCTTACCCTTTTAACTGCCAAATCTATTTGAAATAGAAGACACCGCATAGAGTAAGACTAGGCGTTAAGGATTTTGTCATATCTATCAAATACTGGGACCTGTCCCATGGCAATTTAATTTAAAATTATGACTTTAATTCCTTCATGTTTGCAAGGTCTAAAAGTGCGTGTTGACTCGCTTATGGCATGGTGTGACACACAAAGTTTGGCGTGTTAACGCGCAACACAAGGTCACAAACAAGGCCAAGGCGTTTGAAGTTTAGTGGTTAATATAAGTGATGAGAAAAAATGCTACTCTAGACTCACTAGTATGATTATGATTGGTATTCGATAATATCATTGTTTCAAAACTGTGACTGTGATCACTGTTTAGTGATCAGGATATCAAAATAAACGAAATAAATTTAAAAAAAAAAACATATTTGCTAGCGTATTTATTTATAATATTCAAAATTTATTTACGTAAAAAAACATATTCTTGCATTAATCATTAATATATATATAATTTAATATCATCACAAAGAGAATGAAAACAATTAAAAAATGTAAGTTTATTTTTCGTTTCATATTCTCAGTGTTTTGGGTCAAATACGTAAAATGTTTTGGTAGAATCTACTAGATGGCGCTGATTATGAATTATAACGTCATTCCTTCATTAATATGTTCTTCTTATATCGCACATCTAGATCAAAACTAAGACAACTCAAAAAAATAAAAAATTTGAGTTATTATTGTATTCAGATACGCAACTAACAGCCCCAGTTCTCGAATAATGTCATTTTAGGATACATTTATGACATAAAATGTTATTTAGTTTCATAACTTTAGTAACAAAAAATTGAGAAAAATGTTTTTAGTATTTTGTCAACTAAAAAATGAGTTTTTGAGTTGTCTTAGTTTTGATCTGTGTGCGATATGCACATGCGCCGAATCACGGTTCACAACCAAATATTAATTAATTAAAGAAATGAATCACGAATCACGATATTTCCAGATATTCAGTCACTGATGGTAAGTGTGACTCAAAGATATTAGTGTTCTAATGCTCGCCTAGTTATCTAATGGTCGGACGTTCGAGTCTCGTTCTAGTTAGTCAGCTAGTCCTATCTTCATCACCGACGGATCCAGGAATTTATCAAGGGCTGGGGGACAAGGCGATATGGTGGAAAAAAAAATAACGAACACAAAAACTTATATATGTCTATATAATATCTATTTATTTTTATACACACAAAAATTTATATTTCTTAAACTATAATACAATTCCTATTAAAACTAACCTAAATAAAAAAAAACATGGCGCGTTTCGAAGGATAAGTACAAATTTGTCTGATATTTGGGAGGGGGCGGTCGATCGCCCCTATCACCCCCCTCCCTTACCCCTCCACAAGGATCTGTATTTGATCTTTATAACACAGACATTTAGCTCAGTTTGAAAATAGTAATAATATTGATATGACACGTATTCCGTGTAGGTACACCTCTATTTAAAAAAAAAAAAAAATTAAAAAATAGTGTGCAAACAAGATTTATAACACGTGCATGGCTCATCCCTTGACTTAATTAGCGAGTCAGGATACGACAACATGGTCTGTACATTTTTTATGTTTACATTGACCTTCTTGCACATTTTTGTTCATTTATTATAAATAAATTATGTTCAATATACTTATGTATGCAAATTTTAAAAACAACAATAGTTTATCAATGGTATTTTCAACTATGGTAAACTGATAAAAAAATGAATGAAAGATATAGATGGAAGAATCAGCAAATCAAAAATATTGTCTGTGTTTTCGTCGTGATTACGTCATTTTTTTATTTTTTAGTAATCATGAATATTAAACTCTATCATCTTTTTTTATGCAATAAAGCTCAAAAACCTTTGAGTGATGTATATTAAATGATACCAGAACTTCCAGTCTATTTTTATGTAATCAGAAAACATTACATAATTATTACAACCAATTATATAATTTTTAATGAAAGTATAATTTATTGTGTGGATGAAAATTTTTTGGAAATTAATTAAAACAAATTATATAAGTTCTGAATGAAGATATACAAAAAATAAATATTTATTGAAAAAATACACAGTTGTTACCCGGGACTGTTAGCTAACTGAAGTTATTAATTTAATTTATAACGGTATCAATCAGCATAACGTAAGAACACAATATTACACAAAATAAAAAATATTGTACAGCAGTACGGAAACAGTCTTAAAATAATATTTACATCATATTAAAAAAAAATTATTTATGTCTGAAATTCCTAATCGTGAGTGCCAATAGCCTTTTTGACAATTAGACACCCTCAAACTCTGACACTGGTCCCTATATATTTAGTTATTTTTCAAGCCAAGGCCAACTTGGAAAATAACTGCATAAGACAGGGTTATTTCTATCACTGTAATCTCTGTTTACATTATATATCAATGGACGCTAATGCTGGATTCTCGAGGACCATCGGCAATCTTCGTTTTTGTCTTATCTATTCATTAGTCTTCCTGTCTCTTAGTAAGACACCCAACATTGCTCGCTTCATAGCTTTTTGTGTAACAACCAAATTTGATATAATCTGCTACGTAAGAGTCCATATCTGCACTGCGTACCAAAGTATAGGAAGAATTAAGTTTTGCAGTGTATTACATTTCACTACTTAAGCCATCAACTGAATGCACCCAATATATGGAATATCAAAATATATTAAGTGATAAAAAGTCTAAAGTAATAAATATAAATATAAAAAACGAAATGTTTTGGTAGCGGATGAAAAAAATCCTCTACGAAGATTAAAAATAAAGAAGAAAAACTGTATAAACCACCAAAAAACATCAGTACAAAGGTACAACTACATAAAATACTTAAATTATAAACGTACGAGGCGCGTTTTTTAAGTAAGTACCAAATTATATTTTTTTTAAATCACATCATTTTTACAACACTTCTCTTTCTTCGGACGCTACACATCTTTAACTACCTGTCAATATAGTTGCCACCATTACTATGGCACCAATTTTTGTATACCTTCGTCATAGAACGACGCCGCTGATGAAAACCATGCCTCTACTCCGTCTTTGAATTCATCATCGTCATCAAAACGCTTGCCACCAAGGAACCGTTTCAGATGAAGGAAAATATGGAAATCACATGACGCCAAAGAAGGACAAAACAGGACACACTTGGCGATAAATGTCAGCTGGTTTCTTGTTTCGTGCATTCAACAAACGAATCGCGGACCGTACCACTTCAGTCTTGAACATTTCAACCACTCATTACAAAATGGCCACACTATATGAATTGCATGTGGTGAGTCAACATATGAAGCAACCGCAGCGCTACACTGCGATTGTATGGCAACGGTGCATAATTAAAAATCGCGCTTCGTACATAAAAATAAAGCCTGTTGGTTTATTTTTAAAACTTTATTTTTTCCGAAAGACAACCAAATTGATAGCACTACCACAAGGCATTAGAGAAATAAACCTGGTAATAAAACCTGCAATAGAATCCTAAATGTCATCAGAGTTCAGCGGTACTACGGCGTATAAAGAAAGCTCAGTGTTTATATGTTTTGGAACTTAAAATTTTAGCGTTAGCTTTAGAAACGAGAATTATTAAATAAACGCTGCAATGTATTAATATTTTTGTCACTTACGTCTGCTATTTATAATCTCAATTAAGGATAACATCTGAAAATTCCAGTAGTTTGCTAATGGAATTAGAGAATAAAAAATTATAGACGTTAAATGAAAGTACAATCGTTTCGTCTTTCTTGTCACTCGCTCGGGAAGAAATCTTGGACCGGGTCCAAGAATTGTATTTTGTCTCACATCTTTCACTCTTTTACGATTCGCCATAAAAACGTCACAAAAAGAAGCATAAATTGAATAATATTTTTCTCTTCGGCAATGGCAAATAAATCATTATTTGCCATCCAAAATATCGTTTCCTTGTATTCAGATGTATTAAAATATGTCGACAAAAAGAATGTAGGTACTCCAATAATATGTTTGTTGATTTTGATAAATATTGTTTCATGATAACAATACAGTACACATTTTAGAAGAACCTTGAAATTTTTTTAAATATAAAATACTACGTCATCGCCGAGCTATTGATGCTTTAAGTATGTTTGAATTTAATTAATGTGAAAGAAATGTGTTGAACGAATAAATAGTACTATTATTAATTTGACATTTAAAAAAAATATATTATTAAGGAAAACACATTCTTATTGTGAAGTTGTAATTATTCAGAACAGACGTGATGTCTTGAATACTAATTTAATTGGTAGTGTACTTCGTCGGATTGGAAATAGAAATCCAGGTTCGAATCCCGGTAGCGCAAAAACAATATTTTTCGACAAAATTGATTTTATAGGTATATATTTATAATTAATACATTAAATTAGTATTTAAAAATGTACATTTCAAATGTTTATGATAATTATAATACTTTTTTTTTCTTGCTTCATGCAAATCATTCAATGTGCTCTAGTCGCAAAAAATACATTTATCCATAGACCAACCAATGAATAGACATGAAATAAAGTGTACATATAGGAGAGGGGTTTGGAACATTAGTTTCGGGACAAAGCAAAACATAAATCCGATAGATTATGACGCAGTTATGCAACAGTAAAAGCATTTACTCTTCGAAAATTAAATCTCTGTGTAAACAAGACGTTTTTTTTACATTAATGCATATTATATTGTCAGCTTTTAAATTTTTGTTCCAATCATGTCATATTTAAAAATAAAGTCAAGGAGCTATTTGATTGCATAAGTGGTACAAAGTGATCACGTGGGTGACACCAAAATGAAAATATTGGGACAAGAAATTTGCGTTATTTCATGTCTATATATTTGGTGGTCTGTGTATTAAACAATGTAAATTTTAACGTTTCTGTTTATGAAATTATGTTCATCACCTGGGCGTACAAGATTATGGTGAAATAACAACTAAGAATTCGATGTACATAGGAAAGAAAAGCGCGTATCTTTAGTGATTAAAAATTTCTATTCAAAAATATAGAAATGGAAGCACAAAAATTATTAACAAAATATACATAAAACTATTTTACCATTGTTTTCTTTTTATATTTACAAAATTTTGATAATTGTGATGTACTTGCAATTCAGAAATATATGATTTGTAAATAATATATTCCGCCGGGCATATTGCCCGCACAGTAAGAGTGGTGTCCAACATCTATAAGAAGGAGCGTGCCAGAGGCGGCGTTTTTTTATATTTCCTTCGGCACCACTCTCATATCTTCAGTCTTGTTATGATATGATAAATTATTGTTATAATTATGTGTCCATAGTTTGGCTGATTCAACTGGCGAAACTTAAATATAAACTCGCGAAGTTGAGTAGAAAGACTTTACAATAAAATTTATTTAATCTGTATTCGACATGCTTATAAATTCATATCCATGAAATCATTGAAATTGCACCTAGCAAAAGTATCCGCGTAATTGTGGTTTAATAATTAAAGCTTTTACTCTTAATTAAACTGCAATAAATATAAACCAGAATAATGACATTACTGTTTTAGACAGTTTGGTGGTTAATGTTTGTGTAGACTTGTTAAGGTCACCAATAGGGATTATTTGTATCAGAAGGATTAAAATGAGAATCGAGGGCCCTATATATTCTCGCTTTTCCCTTGTATATATGTGTAATTATGATGATTTGGTATTTACGTGTACAGCTAGAGCGGCTAGATTATTGCAATGAAACAGTATGGCGTTTATTTTAGATTGAATTTACACTTATTTCTTATACTATAAAAAGTATAAGATAAATGAAGTACATTGGAGACGGTGCCGAAGTGCGAATAGATGTATCTGAGGAGCTGGCCAGGAGAAGAGTAGTCGGTTCTAGGCTTCCTCGAACTGGTTGCGGCGCGACGTATTGTTGTCTGGCTTGATGGGTACCAGTTGGACTACGGCTGATCACCACACTGTTTAAACATGAAAAAATATTATTAATCGATTTGACATATTTTGGACGTTTCTTCATAAGATATAACATGATTTAAAATTTATGCTATTCCTTATAAAGAAACATCAAAATCCAAATATACCCAGCGTGTGTATATTTCTTAAATTCGTTTATTATGTGATACAATGATCCAGGCATATTCAAAATATAATATTGACGTCATTATATATATATATATATATTTTAAAATTTATTATCTGTAGCTGATTGGGTTATATCGGTTCCAAAGCTGGAGAAACTAGAAAAGCCTACGCAAGTATTTAAAACATAACACTCCCCAGAATACTTGAGGTAGTCACGGTCAAAAACATGTGCTGTATTCGCACCAACTCTCTTAACAGATCATCGAACAGTGATAGCTATGAGATCAAGGAGACTGAAATAGTCACATAATGAGAAAAGAGAGATATAGAACTCTCTTCAAAATGCTTGCAAAGAAATCCTGGTCGAAACTCGAACTAGGCCGTCCAAGAACGAGATGGAAGAATGCAGTTTAAAAAGTGCATATAGATTGCAGGATCCAGACTGGAGAGATTTGGCTTGAGGCAGGATCCAGACCAGAGAGATTTGACTTGAGGCAGGATGCTGGAGAACGTTTGTATATAATAGGCATGTATCAAATTACATTTAATTAAGAAATACTAGTATATTGCATATTTGTTATATAAATGTGATTTAGGGTACTGGAATATGTTCCCTCTAAGATAGGATCACGGTGCACGTATAAAATATAGTATATGGTTTCTAGTAGGGCTTGAACTCGTAATCAATGTGTTAAGTTAAATCAAAAGAGCTAATAACAACTGACAAGGAAAGCTGCATATTGTAAATTCATTGACACATTCTCTGCAGTAAATGATCTGCGTAACCTCAGACAGTGGTTTAATGTTCAAAATGTTTGTGATCTTATACAGGATAAATAAATAAACTGCAATATGGTGACCAACATTCAATAGAAAGATGAACATGAAATAAAGAAGAAATCTTGTTAAAAATTGAGTGCTCGCTATATTTCTTTGTATGCGCTATGATGCTAAATCGTATGCATACGTACACCCAGTGGCGTTACTATGCAGTGAATTGGAGCCCACGTTAGATAGGGCCCCAAAAAGTTTGTGATCTATAATACTTTTGGCATTAATATTTTTGCGAGTGTCCATACATTTCCTAGCATAAACAGTAATTAATAGCAAGAAATGGAATTATGTAACTTAAAAAATCATTATTTTATGAGTATTATGAAAATATGTATAACACCATCGATGTATCAGCAGCAATACTTTGCTAATATATCGGGTTAGAGAACGTACTATCGCCTTAAAGTGAAAATTGCCTTCAAGCGAAGTATCTTTATAAATTATGTGTACTGTTGTTTTTTTTACATGAAAGTGTAAATAATGTATGAGACAAGAGAATAATTTTATTCTTACTATTTAATGGATTTCAAAACTTTCAGGACATTTTGGGTTAATTTTGAGGAACTAAAATTTTCTATCCTCTAAAATTATTGATTACTGAAAGAATTTCGATAACGTACTGGAGAAGGATTAAAAAATCGTAAAAACGAAAGCCTCGAGAAATCCGGAATAACAAGGGTAGTTGAAGGAAAGTGAACAATATGACGTCTCTTATAAGATAGATATACAAATTGTATTTATCCTTTTTAACCTTTTTTACAAATCTTACATTAATGATGGAGTGTAAAAATTTTAATCATTTTATCCCTGGATTGATCTATCAAAAGCATATCCTGAAATCCCGAAAAAAATTTTGACTCGGGATTGGATTCAGTGGTACTGAAATCTTCTACTGGACCGTATTTATGAAAATCATAAACTCTATTCATAAATCAAGGATATTTAATTTCCAATCTTTAAAAATATGTCAGCGATACTCCGATTGTCTATCGCGTCAATGCTGAATAACACATTTTTCAAGTTTAAATATTATATTTACATTCAAGATTATAACTAAAAATATTTTTTTAGAAGGATATTATGAATGGGCTACATTTGATCGTGCAAAATAATATATTTATTATAACAGTAATTATTCTATTTGTTATATGAGTCAAAAAAACATAAAAATATAATATATATGGACTAATTGGGTGAAGAAGAGTATACACTAACACAATAAACTCGGTAAAAATAATACAGAGAACAATCATCAAAGTAATATTTTTAAAAAAATCTACTTTTTCAGCACAAATACTTTTTGCTAAATTCCCAGTTCCCAAAATAGAAAGCATTTACAAAAAATCTCAATTAATTAATTACTTAAAGAAAATAACACTGTCAAATTCGAAACAAGCACATTATTAAGGTTTAAATATAACTTTAAAATTCCTAAATGTAACACCAAAAACTATTTATTTATTTATATATATTTTGACATCCATATTTTTGTAGTTACAGAGGTGGATACATAACATACATAATACATAGTTTAATGTGTGGGATGGAGTAGACTTCACCTCTGATATATACAGCGTTGTCCTGGCTACTTTGCTAGACTAAAGTCTGTGTTAAAGTAGCCAGTTTTTTTTTTTTTTTTTTTTCGTGCTGTTGTGGTGTTATTTGGATTAAAAAAATAAATCAAATATGAATAAAAAAGTAAGAATAAAATTAAAAAAATAAAAGTATAATAAAATAAAAATATAATAAAAATATGTGGATTGGGAGTGTTGTAGGACTAGTGAGTTATTAGTAAAAGAATTGTATACATTATAGTAAATTGTTGGATATCCATGCTTCTGATTCATCTCTACCTGATTGAATCATATATTGGGTCCATATTTGTGTAATCTTATAGTAATTGTACGATTTCCAGTTGGTACTGAGTGTATTGTATAGTTTCGGAGCTAGGAACATGTAGAATCTTTGATAAAATGTCGTTGTTGCTCTCGGAACTGGTGTGTAGATGTTTGTTGTTTGTCTAGTGTTGTGTCCATGATTTATTGCTTGGGGAGAGTTGTTATTAGTATGGAAGTATTGAACGAGTCTCAACATAAAGATTTGTCTTATATCAAGGACATTGTACTCTTTAAATATAAGGTCTGATGGATATCTAAAGGGACGACCAATTATTACCTTGAGAATTGTTTTTTGTGCTTTTTTAGCCGACTCCAATATTGTTTTTGCTGCTCCTCCCCAAACTAAAATAGCATAATTAATTAAAGAGTAGCACAGTGCAAAGTACACCGATCTCAAGAGTTTGCAATCAACTATACACCGAATTCCTTTAAAAAAGTAAATTAGTTTTCTTATGCGTTTTGCTAGATTCGATATATGTTCTTTCCAGTTAAGATGATCATCGATCAGTACTCCCAGATGTCGAATAATTTTGACTCTTGTCAGTTTTTCACATTGGCATGCGGACGCTGTGGTCTTGTTTGCTTTGCAGTCATAAACGACGAGTGTAGGACTTTGACGTGGTGTTGTTCTTTCGTTAATACAGAAACAAATATATTTTGATTTTTTTGTATTAAGTGATAGGAGGTTCGTATCAAACCATTTTTTCGCCTTGTTCAGACCATCCTGTGCACGAGTATTGACCTCTTCCCAAGACTTACCCTCAAAGCAAAGCACGGTGTCATCCGCGAAAGTGATTATTTTTCCATTGTTTAGGGTCATATTACAAAAGTCGTTAATGTATACTAGAAATAATATAGGACCTAAAATGCTTCCTTGTGGAACACTATGTACTTAGGGATAAAAAACTTCAATAGCCTCACTACATAAATAAAAGAAATAAAAGATATAAAAGAGCTTAGAACGAAATTAAATGAACACTTCGAAAGCACATAATTAGAAAATAAATAATATTATAGAACACTTTAGAAGCACACAAATAGACAATAAATAATTATAGACTACAAATGTATAATTATCTATATAAAATTATTACTGTGTAACTCCCTCTCCAAGCACAAGAGGTAATTTTAATAATGTACAATACTTAATTAATAACTCGTATTATAAAAAATTCAAATAAATAAAAATAAAATTTTTGGCTTTAATGCACTAATCCCCATATCAACTATATATATATATATATATATATTGTTGATATGGGGATTAGTGCATATATATATATATATATATATATATATATATATATATATATATATATGTATTTACACGCCATCACGCTTTTCCCCGCAGAGAGAATAGAACGCCACACTCAGTCTGTCATGACACACCATTGTTGCCTCGGTCACTTTCATACATTAGCACGCTCTTCAGTTGTTGAAATTTTCAACAGGGATCTCCGGCAATATTTGGTTAATTCGTTCATGACAGGTTTTTCGCGGACACTCGTTACCTTCAATACCTGTTATATATATTTTATTTAAGAACCTTTCCTAGCTCATACGTTTCACATGACCAAACCATTTCAGCGATCCTTTCTTTATTCTATCGACAATACTATAATAGCTCTACATTCGCTCATAATCTGTTCATTACTCACTCTATCGTTACGACATAGATTTTCCACACTTGATCCTAAGCGATTGCGTTCAATCTGCTAATTCCAGGCTTCACATTACTGTTAGTACTAGAACTTAGCGATTATGCAAAGCTAGTTTCGCTTCACGAGGCAATTTTTTTTATTAAAAAATCAATAGAGAACGGAATACAAATCAATATTTATTCCTACTATTTTCAAACTAAGTTTGTTCTATAAATATATGATTAATTTAGTGGTCATCTGGAACGAGGCTCGAACTCCCGTCTAGACTGACAATCATTATTGATAATTTAATTCAAAGATCATTCACTTTATTTCCCGCAATCACCCGACTTTCGATATCATTCTTAACCTTGCCGTCCCTTGTAAACATAATTACATAACATAACATGTAAGTTGAAGAATAATATATATCCTAAATACATATTGAGCAATCGATTGATAATATTAGATATCTGAATACTCAGTTGTTTGTTTTCGGTTCGGCAAAAGGGGAAGTTTGGGTCATTCCATTCGAAGGTAATTTTCTTCCACACTCCTGACAAAGGATTAATGCGGGAGCCCCTTTCGCAGGAAATTGCCAGAAATATAATTATTTGTTCCAAACGAAAACACAAGCGTAAAATATGGGTATATCTTCTATCAACCCTTTCAGTTGAATGTTTTTGTCCAGTCAACCCGGGAAATTTTGGTCGGTGTATTTATCGAGTAGGTGCCATGAATATAAACTTGTTGACTAACAAAAATTATTTTCATTTAAATCATACAAAACATACAGTGTTATTAAAAATATATGTATTACTACTGCAGTAACATCGTATGCTACGTGTGACGCAATCAATTTGAACGAATAATTCCAAACTAATAATATAATAAATTATTTAATAGAAGATGAGAAGAATTTTTTATGTTATTGTTATCGGTATCATTTTATGAAATGAAAGCACCGAAAAAATAATAAAACGACTTGATGTATTTGAGATGTAAATCTATCGAACACTCAAATTAAGTAGGATATATAATTAAGTTTCGGGTGAATAAAGAATAATAAGTATTTACTACAATAAAAATAAAAAATGTATATATCTTGGGGATCCATTAATAATTATGAGTTGCACGATCCGGTACTTTTATAACATTACTATAAAGTTTTGTTTTTCTAAAATATAATTCTAGTAATAATCACTACTATCACAATCTACTTTATCGATATAAATATAATGGAATAAACTATCAATTTGAAATGTACTAGGTGGTAGTGTCACCTTTTTTTTCTGAAGGTACGTTTTTCAATTTCTATTGTCAGATGGAATTGGAATTATTACATGGTTTATTTAAGGTATATAGGTAAAGTCTGTACTAAAAGGGTGTTTTTATAGAGTCATGGAGTTGGCTTTATTGGAAAAATAATTGTATGCCATTGGTTTTTAAATATGATTTCGAGCATATAGACACAGCGGCTGGCTCGAATAAAGCGCAATCTGGAAGTCCAATTTTCGACCAGTTTTTGGAGCAGCTAAGGACGTATATCGGCAATAACGCCACGAATTTCGTTTATCGCTAAGTCGTTTATCGTCTCTGATTTGTCGGTATAAAATACCGACTTCACATATCCTCACAGAAAATAATCCAAAGATCTTGGAGGCCAATTCACAGGTCAATTACGCGAAATTATGCACTCATCGAATGTTTCCTTTAATAAATTGACTGTGGCGCGCGCTGTGTGGCATGTTGCGTCATCTTGTTGAAACCACAGCTCTTTCATATTAATGCCATTCAATTGGGGAATGAAGAAGTCAGTAATCATGGATGTATTGCTGTGAACGATGGCGAGTCGACTCATTTGGGTCCTCCTCAATACTACGCTCCACTGCAGCAACAGCTTCTTTGGTGCGCACTGTATAATGTCTCTGTGTATGCGTATTATCAATTAGAGTATACATGGTGTGAAAACGATCCACGGTTATTCGAAATGGACATAGCGCACGCTAAGTTTCGCGAACCATGATTTTCGAAATAAATTTGCATAATTTGAAAGTGTTGTTCTGGAGTAAGTATATTCATTGTGAAATGGAAAATCAAACTAAGTAAAACTCAGCTGTCAAATTGGTTGTCACTGGAAAAAGTGTTTCCAATTCGAAAAACAAACCTCTAAAATAAACACCCTTTACAAGAAAACAGTAACAATTTTAATCTCAATTAACATACAAATTATAAAATTTTGTAACAAAAGCAGAAAATATTTATAATACGAATGTTACGATTTTATGCTCCTTTTTTAGAAACGTTTTTTTGTTTATAACTATAAATAAAATAAACCAAATCATTCATCTCATAATGCAAGGAGTGATAGCTGAAAATCGCGGTCGAGGTTGGGGGGGAGATGTTCTGGAAGAAGAACATCGTGGTTGGTTTAGAAAGTATACTGTGAAGCTTTTTCGGAACGTAGTAATAAGTAAAGTAAATGATAACCAACGAATATGAAGAAGTATATTTTAAACGTACTACGTTTTTGATGTATCAAAGCCACTAACAATAATCTCCAGACTTAAGCTATATGTTTATTAAATGAAGTACACTTATTATAATACTTAATTTAAAACATGTAATAAAAATATTTCAAATGTGAAATTGAAAGTAAGTTTTATTAATCCATCCAAGTGTATTATTAACTGGCCATGCTTGGAAATATTGTACTCTTTAAACACTCAATATTCCACATGACGTCTATGGGCTTCAGTCATTTTACATTCGAATACGATTGCGAAAATATATTTAAGAGTGCTACAGGTTTATGGCTTTAATAACAAATCGATAAAAATGTCTGAAAACTGATGAAAACAATTAACGTAGCCAGATCTCTGTTAAGTTCTTATAAGTCGAAACTAAACAAACCTAACAATATTAATTAAACAAATTTTAATATTTGTATATAATATGCACGTTGTAACAGACATTTTGATCGCCTTCTATTTTTTGTATTCAAAATATATTTTGGAATTAAAAAATCTTTCAATTAGTTGTAAAATATTTTACTTAAGCTACGTCTTTTTAAGTCTTTAAGTTTAAGTATTTTCGATTAATATTTTTGATATCAAAATATTATGCACTGTGTATACGGTCACATTCAGTATATCTGAATATTTTTTTTTGCAAGGAAAAAAAACAAAATTAATTGTTCAGATTTTTTGACTAAATGTATGTATCATTATGTTGTCTCATACAGTCCATTTTACATAAACATTAACACAGTTTATTTCATATTTAAGGATATCAGAAAATAGGAAAAATGACAAGCACCGCGAGGTGAATAAACGATGCAAATTTTGTTTTCGTTCGGGTCAATGTGTTTATATATGGACAGCCTATTCAAATATTCTTCTATGCTTAATAATAATATATTATAAAATAATATGATAATTATATTTATGGGAGTTACAGTGAGAAGTTTACTAGATAGCACAACCACAGTGGTCAGGCGGCCATCCATCAAGGAACGCAGAGTAAAACCAATAAAACCTAAGTGGCTCGATCGTCAGAGAAAATTACTCGAATAAGATAGACGTGGAGCATAGTAGAAAGTAAAAAAAATATTTTCTCTCCAGCAGTCGACATAAACATGTGTTTTTTTATCACTGTAACAAGGATAGAGACAATTCAAAGGAAAATTCAAATCTGATGGAGCGATAGGCAAGATACCCTCTACTAAAATTGAATCAAGAAATACAAACCTCGTGATATCGATTGAAATATTTCTATAGTCACTAAAATCATAGCTTAACGCTGCCAAACATTCATTGTTCCATAAGAATCGGGGTGTTTAATTACCCCCAGGCACGCATTGCCCCTCGCGTTGCGTGAAGTCAGAAATTTAGGAGCTATTCATAAATATTGATTGTTTATTGTTTTAGCGTTTCGTTTGAGAAATATTGTTTCAGAAATATACTAAACGCTTAATCACTGGGACCTTTCATAAAGGCAAACATAATACCTGGACGAAGTGAAAGATACTAAAGTTGAACAATAGAAATTTAATATTGAATGTTCGTAATTAATCCGGCAGATTCTTTGTTGTTCGAAAACCGCTCATCTCTTATTTTACCGAGTAAATTTTATTCTCATTTTCCTACACTCAAATTAACTTTCTTCATTTTCCTTCTCCCACCAGTAGATGTCGCCTTATATTAATACTCAAACTATTAATGTGATAGAACCAGTGTTGTTACTAAAAAAAATTGCAATGCAAAATGGAAAAAATGACCCTTGTATCTGAGTAATGAGATTATTAAATACTATGTGGTTTTATCGATTCAATCTCTAATTAGATATAAATATTTAGCAGATTTAGTGATTAATGTTTATGAAGACTCGAATAGGGATTATTTGTCAGAAGGATTGGTTTGGTGAGAATTGAGGGCCCTATATCTTATCGCATCTCCCGTATGTATATGAAATGTTAAGAATTATTATGATTTGTGTTTACGTGTACAGCTAGAGCGGGTATATTATGCCAATGAAATAGTACTTACTGGTTATTTAGAGATTTAATTTATACTGATTGTTATATTACAAAGTATAAGATAGACATGTCACACTAGAGGCGGGGCCGAGGAGCTAGCCAGGAGAAGAGTGGTCGTTTTCAGCTATTCTCAAACCGGTTGCAGCGCGGAGAATTGCTGTCTGGTTTGGTGAGTGCTAATTGAATTGTATGGCTGTATAGTCATTCCATTATACAACCATGTCTGTGGGGCGCAAGAAGGATCACCATATATATATATATATATATATATATATATATATATATATATATATATATATATATATATATATATATATATATATATATATATATATATATATATATATATATTTATACACTACAGTTTACTGTACATTTTATAATTAATTTCTTACTGAAGTGGATTTTTAAAATCACTAGTTCTTAGGGCTGTTAAAGTATCGATATCAAAAGTATTTTAGGGCGTGTACTTATCGGTCCCCTATCTAACGTGGGCCCCAATGCATCGCATTGACTGCATTGATATAGTTACGCCACTAGATAGAACATGACATGAAAGTATATAAGAATATGCGAAGTAAACTGCTGTTCAGTGTTCAGGAGTTATAAAGTGTTTTTTTAATATCCGCCACTAATTACAACGAATCGATTAGATAAGTAAAAAGGCAGATCACGTCGCGCGTCATCGACAGAAAATATGAAAGTTTAAAATTATTTTTTAGTAATACATTTTCAAATTTATTTATTTCATTTTATTGTTATTTATTTTATTTTATTTCGGTAATATATCTGTATAATGGAAATATTAAATTTTTTATTCAAAACACTTATATAACTCCAAGAAGTTTTCAGTTACTTTTAAAACAATTATAACATTTCCTGAAATAATATGATATAAATAACGTAAGATATATTATATAATAGAGATAAATAAATAGTAGGACGTAATGGATTTTAAAATGCCTAGAAATATAAGAGCAAAGTAGACTGAATGTGGTGGAAATGAGATCACTTAGGCGTATATGTGGCAAATCTATTTATGACAAAGTAAAAATGAAGAAATAAGGAAAGAATGTAAAATTGATCTTAGTATAGTGAGTAAGATTAAGAAAGGATCACTAAGGTGGTTTGGTTCGATGGAACGAATGAATGAGAAGAGAATGGTTAGGAAGATACATGACGCAAGTGTTGATGGTACCAGAAGTAGAGGACGTCCGAGGAAAACTTGCCACGACCAGATTCTGGAGGATGGAACTGTTAAAAGCCTCAATTATCGTGGAGCTTGTATGAGAAGATGTATGAATACGGATGAAGCGAGAATTGTGTGTTAGGACAGAATAGTATGCTAGGACAGAATAGTCGCGCTATATCCTCTTCGCCTACCCCCGCGGGAAAACGGCGTGATGGTAAGTAAGCAAGTAAGTAAGTAAGTTATATTAATAAAACTATTGATCGGTCATATGGAACGGATGAGTGAGGAGAGAATGGTAATAAAAATATATGACGATAGTGTTGATGGCACTAGAAGTAGAGGACGTCCGCGAAAGACGTGGCACGACTAGGTAAACCAGATACTGAAGGATCCTGTTAGAAGCCTCAATAATCGGCGAGCTTGTATGAGAAAATGTATGAATGTGGATAAGGCGAGAATTGTGTGTCAGGACAGAAGAGTGTGGCGCTCTATCCTATCTGCCTATCCTCTCGGGGAAACGGCGTGACGGTAATTAAGTAGAAATATTTTCATTTTTTAAAAGCGTTCAACAATTTTCTCCTGTACCCATTGGATAGATCACAATTTCATCAATTTATACCATTATTTAAGCGGATCCACGAAAATTAATTCGTGACGATTTGGTTCAGTAGATTTAGTTTATTTTCATTCATCTTACGCCGCTTTTATAACTCATTTCTGTAATTCGGTGTTGATGATATAGAATCCAATACTGTCTTTATAGATATTCTACTGAAAATCACTAAAAATGTTTCCATTAAAACCTACTTTAATACCTTCTTAACCGAGGTAATCTCCACTGTAAGGAAAAGCGACCAAATATTTCTAAACAAAGTTTCTACCTGTATACACATAATATCGACGGACAAACATGAGGATATCAGCTTAACTATTCTATGGAAATAAATGATACTTTTGAATCTCTACGATATTAACAATTCTTAGTATTTCTTAATTAAACGTATTGTGCTGGGTTCGAGTTATCTGTGTGCAAGGATTACAAGTACGGTGAACTTCTCAAATGTTCGGAATTTTTGTTAAAGAAAGTAATTTATTTAGTTTAAAAAAAAAAAATTATCGTATATATTAGTTTAAACAATCTGTATATGCCTGGGTGCAGACAGACCATTTCTGTTTTTTTTTATGAGATGCATATACATAATATATACCATATCAATATTCTTACTATTTTCAAACTCAAGTCTTATAAAAATGAAACTAACAAGCAAATCTTAGCATCAATGTTTAGCTGATTCCATGTTTTAAAATAAATTAACATAATATACGTTACATTTTGCATAGGTATGTAAAGGAGATCTGTCCAAAACCGTATAGCTAGGGTAAGATCTCAGTAAATTTGTATTTTAAAATAAAAATGTAGTTTGTAATTATCAATTTTATTAAAGACCTTAACAAGAAACATAATATAACATAAATATTTTTAAAAAAAGTCTCATTCTAAACCTTATACTCTGTACGATTTTACCCGAAATTTAATTACCAATAGTTACATTGAAGCTCGTCCAGCCCTTCAGGCCCCCAGCCTATATATAATTTGCGAGTCCATTCCTTACACTTGGTGCATTATACCCAACCTTCATTATGATGGTTTGTACCATATTCTTCATAATAATACAACCAATGATCGCTTTTTGTTGTTTTTGCTGTGTCTGAACGGATTCTGGAACGTTTATTTTTTTTTTAGCGGTCGATTTAAATTGAAGATGGGTTGCTTTTTCTGTATTTGAGGAATATTAATAAATTCATTTTTGTATGGAGATGACGTGGTGACTTTCTTTAATTCGGTTTTAATTCTGAGAATCATTGCGATCAACTAAGCTTTATTTCTGAGAAAATAATACAGGTTCAAAACGGTCTAAGATTTTGCTTGTAGATAATGCAAAATCTTTATTTGGCATTATCTATATTTGTTGACGCGATCCTGCAATGTAGATTTTGGCACTCTGTAGGTTTCTGCTTTTAAGTAATCCATAGTTCGTTAACTACTCAGAATTGTATAATTCATTTTTTCTGTGTCCCAGTCTTGTCTGGTAGTTTTTCTCTTGTTATTATGCGGAAATGTTTGAAACGTCTGCAAATATATATTTTTTAATGTGTTAATGAAAAGCTTCGGGGTCAAAATTGCACACAAGCCGGTTTTGTCCAGTACGGTTGTACTCTGAGACATTCTTAAAATTGTTTATATTATATGGCATAATTGAGTGTTTTATATAACTAAAATTACATATTTTTTATCGCTTATCTCCCCAAAAAAGAGACTGGCTCTTGTGCTTGGAGAGGGACTTACACTGTCACAATTTATACTGAGTAAGAAGTTATACATTTGTAATCTATAATATTATTTATTTTATAATTATGTGCTTCTGAAGTGTTCGTTTCATTTCTTTTTTTAGTTCTTTTATAACATTTATCTCTTTAATTTGTGTAGGAAGCCTATTAAAGTTTTTTATCTCTAAGTAATAATTTTGCTGATAGTGCTTGATGTTACATTTAGGGATTTTAAAATTATTTTAAAATCTTAATGGTGTGCTTGTTTCAAATTTGACAGTGTTATTTTCATTAAGTAATTGATTAATTGAGGTTTTTTTTTGTAATTTTTTTCTATTTTGGGAACTGGAAATTTTGCAAAAAGTGTTTGTGTTGAAAAAGTTGATATTTTTTTTAATGTTACTCTAATGATTGTTCTCTGTATTATTTTTACCGAGTCCATTATGTTATTGTATGCTCTTCCCCACCCAATTATTCCATACTAGAGTAGTGAGTGAACAATAGCAAAATATACCATTTTTAAGCTATTTATACTTAAAATGTTTCTTAATCTTACGAATGTATAAAAACATTGTCTTATTCTCTTCACTAATTCGTTAATTCAAAAACAAACAAAAATCATCCTACAAAATATACGTAATCATATAAATATTAAACACGTCACTCACCTGCAAATTATACAAAGTTCATTATTCTCTATTGCAATTATCTTTAAAATAATATCAGGACACCGACAATTTAAAAACACACAATAACTTACTGTCGTGCAATCGCGCAGAGACAGGTATTTATTGACGCACATTTGGTACCACTGCCTTCCACAGGGCGTGAACGTTCGGGAACATTTGAATTATTAAAGGAAATACCTATGCTACACGATTTTGGACGGGTTTCCCCTAGAGATATTAAACACACCTTGTGCAATAACCCAATGATAGTAATTACAAATTTTGAATTTTCACAAGAAATTGCTATCCAATACGGCATTTACATTTTCAATGTCGATGTATATGCTAATGATGTGCAATTTCTGCTTTCGAAATATCACAATTTCGCAACGATACGTCAATTTCATCTAGTCCAAATTGGAAAATTTTCAATTTACATCTACAAGTCAAGTTTACAGATTTGCTTACATATGAATACTAGACATTACTCTTGGTAACAAAATTTCATTTATTAAATACACAGCATGGACATACTCGATAAAACTCGGTCAGTGATACTTTAATCACGTTCGTGGCTACTCTAAGTATTAAAGTAATCTTTATATAAAACATACATAGAATTTGGTAACTACATAAAAAACTTAATATTTGTAGTATTTTATAAAATTTCTTAAATAAACAAATATATTTTAGAAGCTCTAAAGACTTTGAATACCGCTGAATTTGACAAAAAAATTACTTGTTAATAAATTGAATGTCATGAATCAGAAGGGTATGTGTGTGTGTAAGCGTCTGGTGCCCCCATAAATTACACCAGCGCTCACATATATGTGTGTGACTAGAGCAGATTAAACAAGAAATACTACTTACAATTGATAGACGTTTATTTATGATCGTTGCACAGTTATAATTAGAAGTATATGCAGCAAAAAGTCTACAAAAAGCAGCGTTTGCTAGTGATCTGGTCCAGATTCCCGGGTGGCTGCCCGTGCATATTATTTTTGATGAGTGCCTAGTTTTACACCCAGGTATCTGCAAGGTGCGTTCAGGAGCTGTCGGCGGTGTTGCTGATTGTGGAGGCGATATACCTCTACAGTCTTAATCACGTTAATATTAAGGTATTTATAGTAATGATTTGGACTACGCTAGTAGAAAATTAATAAAAATCAGGAATGAATGCGAAGATGATTCTATTGTTGTGAATGGGATTAAATAATTGTATTTTATGATTTAGTTTTGTGAAATGAATAAATGATGAGAGGACATGCGATGTTATTACTTTTTAGGCAATCCGAGTACCTACTCCCTGTATATTTGTCTTTGTAACTTAGGAATTTCACCGACGGCGGGACAGATTGCCTTCTGACACCGAATTGTCAAGATTTGTATTATTTTTCTACCGTCTGAAAGCAGCGCCGTGCGTGACGCTATGATTATGAAGAAGAGGTGTTCTCAATAGCTCCGAAAGTGCAGTGATCTCTCGGTTCTTCACAAAAACATGATAGTCAACTGGGAGTGAAAACGACGTCCAACCCAGGACAAGGTAGGCCACATCCATCTGCCATTATTTTCCTTCCTGAATCCACTTTGGGTTGCGTCAACTAATCATTATTACAATCGATACAGTCCACGGGATCTTAACCCACCAATTACTGATCATAATATAATTGGAGAACGTCTGCAAAGTAGCCAGATAAATTAATCAGAAACGAGAGATGGTCTTGTTTAAAACTTCGACAATTGATGAGGTTGTATGACAAGATATGTGAATATGGACGGGGCGACTGGTGCATGAAGGGATTAGATTACGATTAGTATCGTCACGTTCTTTTTCATTAATATAATGTAATTATTATTCTGTGAGTCTTGGCTACCTGTAGGATTTAGAGCCGTTTTGTTCAGTAGCTTTTTTCTTCCGCATCATTCTTCTACATTTACCCACGCTACCATCAATCAATTTTCTCACTCTGCTACGTTCTTGCGAATCACTGAACTTCTTGATCTTCCATGCGATGCAAGTGCTCCAAAATAGTCTTTCAATTTTAATTGATTTAATCGTACTAGCATCACACACGTGCTTGCGTTATATACACACACTATTGTTAAAGACGTCTAGGATTTAACGAAAAGTATCAGTTAGTATATTCTTTTAAAAAAAAAATTTTATCATTCAATATTTAAAAATGCTCTGCCAATATTAAAACCTCGCATTTAGTCCATCGCTCTATTCGTACAAGTCGGCCGGAATGTTCGGAATTCGTACCACGCGGTTCGAGTGACAGTCTCGTTCGCTTTTGAACAAGCTCCGAGAAACCCGGTTTATTTAATTCATAATAAGTAGTTAATAATTTATAATTTAAACCCGTGCTTTTGCGAGTTATTTAAATGTTTTTATTAAAATTTTATTATATTTTATTTTATGGAATGGATGCATGGATACTTACCTAAGAAACGACTTGAAGCATTTGAGATGTGGAGCTATAAAAAAAAGCTTAAAATTAGCTGGACGGATAGAGTTACGAATGAAAATGTTATGGTCAGATAAATAAAGAATAATAAACAATAAAAATCGTAATATTCAATATCTGAGAAGTATGAGATCTTGCACCTCATAATGCAAGGAAAGATTGCTAGAATTCAGAACCCTGGAAGAAGAAGAACATCATGGCCGAAGAACCTGAGGCAACGGTTTGGCCAGTCTAATGTAGAGCTTTTTCGGGTCGCAGTAAATAAAGTCATGATAGCCAACATGATACACAACACAACAAAAAGAAGAACAATATTTAAAATAAGTATAATTATGGGTCCAAAAAAGTTTAGTCATTCAACGAATTCTAAAAAGTAGAAAATTTAACTGAAAAAATAACTCATTACAAATTTTTAAATGGATACTTATGTTTCGAATCTATCCAAACAGCAAACAATCATCTAAGTGTCGAACGGATTAATTTAATCTAAACAAATAATAGATTTCTCGTAGAGACGAAGCTATTTTTTATTATTGAAAAAATGTGGAACCTGTTTTCAGCCGGCTTAAGTGATCACTTTACACAATGTAACGTTCACCATTTCACCCAATCAACTTCCAAATCTACCAAAATTTTTGAAAGTTGTATTTATGTTAATATGTGGAAAAACTTCGAGTACCACTACACTATCACTATTTATGGACTAAATTTGATATTAATTTCCCTGAAATAGCATAAAGTCACAATGAGAATCAAATTTTTTTTTTAAATTATTTAAAGCAATATTCTTTATATGTAAAATGATTTTAACACATTATACTAGAATACGCTTAAAAAATTAATATTTTACAATTTTTATATATTTTCTTATTTTAATCAGTATATTATTAGCAATATTTGAATATGTCCAAGAACACATAATTATTGGATTTTCACCTACAAATTTTTCATATTTTCCATTAAGAAAAAATAACTTCGTGTCTATGAGATATCTATTATTTGTTTAATAACAGTGAAAATCCAGTAATTGTGTGTTCTTAGACATATTCAAATATTGATAATCTAACTTACATTATTTATTTGTAAAAAAATTGATTCGGTATTCATACACATCACAATTTGAACAACCTCCTGAATTAAATTGTATGAATAGTGGTTCCACTGTATTTTTAAAATAAATCATATATAGTGATTTCATATGATTTTTCTTTAATTCTCACACTTTGAGATCCTTGCTAGTGGTGTTATATCCATTACCGAGTACCAATTCTGAAATGAGTCCCGGGTGAATAGGTATCACGGGCCAAAGCTCCGGCTTAAGGTGGGTGCTCCCTGTATTCCACCTGCTTCTCCACCACCTACGGTTTCTACATACCGGGCAGAGTCAACGTGTCGTACCAGTACATATATCATTTATCAATTACTAAATCACTTTGAATAATTACTTACCGATGATGTGAAATACTATACGCCCATCATTTTCAAAATTAGAAATATACGTGCCATTCTAATGGCCAATTTTCACACAATTCCGAAATATTTAATAATATATGTATGTATTTCGAATTATAATTATAAAGAATTGTCAATATAGTATACCTAAGGATAAAGCTGAACCTACTAGCCAAATACATGTTATTAATTATTCTTTGTTTATAAATGAATGCGCTAACTGTGACGTTGAAATAGTTTACAATTCAAATAATAGTCATAATTTGTATTCTGTTCGAACAGAACGCAGTATCAGCAGTAGGTATATAGAAAATTATTTACATCCATTGATAATTCGATTTAACATTATGCAATTTCGCATTTGCGAACTATAAAATTGTACGTCAAATTATGAGTTTAGAATACCCAAGTTAGTATGTTAAATTATATTATACTTATATTTTTAACGAATTAAATTTCTATTGTAAAGTAGCAATTTTATAAAATAGCTCTATGGCTTCAATTATTCATCTAATGAAAATTTGATGAATAATTCGGAAAGATACACAGAAAAATATATAAAAAGTTAATATGAGGACTCGAACCCGAAACATTATCTTGCTGTATGAGTACTGAATCTAATTACGTTTTAAATGATACATAATATAATTTTAAAGGGTAAGGATAATACGATATTTGTTATATAATTAGATATATGTAAAATCTTTAAATATTAAATTATTGGTTGTTTTATTTTATCAAAGGTTTTAAAAATAAATTCAGATTATATTATCTACATATAACAACAAATTTAACGATATGTTCATTTCAGCAGTCACATTTTCGCTGATTCGATCACAAAACGACCATTTGCGTAATTTGGGTTTACCACTTTTCATCTCCTAACAAACAATTATACTACTTACACGCTAATATATTTATGGGGTAAGTGAGTGTGTATCTTGAATGAGGCAAGCAAATCACCAATTTTGGGAGATGTGTGTATGTAATCTGTATGTTTGTAGGTCATCCATTATGAGATATGATGCTACTTGTTATCGAGCGTACCAATTTAGAATTCTGTGTATATTTCTATGTATTGATGCTGGATAAAGACTGCATATCAGAAAGGTTGAAAATTAAGGGTAAGGTTGCTCCGAAACCAACCGTAAACCTTGAGCTCAGTGGGTATCGAAGTATATAAATGAAATATATAGGATGTGCATCGGAAATTTTTTGATTTTGAAAATGAAATAAAAACAAGCGAATAAGTTTATATGTTTATTTTAGTTTTAACAGGTAATAAATATATGCGAATTTTACTTTTTATAAATTATGTTGTCTAAGTGAGGTCCACTTTCTTGCAATGTACTCTTTTAACCAAACCCTTATATTCGCAAATACGCGAAAAAAAAATTATGGGTAGATGGAAATTTTACGCCGATTATTTTCTTGTAGTCTGTTATTACCGTACACTTTAGATTTCAGGTATTTAGTGGCCAGGGTATGTCTCTGTACCTTATTAATTTTCTTGGGAAAATTACTTTCAGCTTCTCCATCGAGACCCTAGCAGTGTGTGAAGTTGCCCCACCTTGATGAAACTGTGTTCTGTTGTTGTATCCAGGAAACATTTTCAATTGCGGCATCAAAAACTCATCGTACGGCAATACACCTCAAAAGTGACAGTGTGTCTCTGGTTAAAAAATACAAAAATTCCCATTGGAAACAGTATATTAATATTTTTAATAGAAAATACTTACACATTGGCCCTGAATTTATTGAAGTAAGTTACAATGATTGAGACCGAATGATGCGCGAACTGTAGGCCATTGAACATTGAAGGCTGCGCTCAGCTGCGTTTTGCGGCGTACGGCTGATGTGATCAGAGGTGGCAGACCTCCAATTATGTCAGCCGTACGTATTCATATATTTTCTCACATTCAGCATTAAACATATATTTCTGTATTCTAAAATTTCTATCTTTTGTTATTCCTTAATTACCCATGATACATTAGGAAGTAAATTTTAATAATTTTAATATATATATGTGTGTGTGTGTCTGTACACATTCTACAAGAGCATTCATACCATTCTAAATAAATATGTTTAAACAAAATTCTCGACTAAAAGAAATATTTGCTTTAATTACCTAAAATTATAATATTAATGTCAGAATTGGATAAAAAACCTACCGGGTGATCGCTGAACCAGCGTCATACTCATTCGACTCAACCGCCTGGAGTCTCAAGTTATACTTTAATTATGTTTCATTCTACTAACTTTAAGGTAAGCCATTTGAATAGCATTGTATCAAAAGTTCGAAAAAAATAACTTTAGCACTTGTAATAATAAGCTATATTTGAAAACTAATATTGCTTATTATTCTAGTACTGAGTCAGCTCCGCATATTAAATTCGGAGTTTACCCAGAAACAATTTAATCGGTTAAATTTAGTATTTATAAGATAGATGAACCAGGTAAATTTCATATTTTTGTTTTGTATCAAATCAAAAACGCTTATACATTAAGTAGACCTTTTAGGAATTTGAAAGATAAGAAGCATAATTAACTTTTAATAAGATGTACAAATAGTATAAAACATTATTATTATATAGTATACTGTAAAGATTAAATTTTAATGCCCATATAGTGTAAGATTCCACTAGTTATCAAATTATAACAATCGTGATATGTAATATTTTAATTGCATCTTGGTTGAAAGTGTCAATGAATAGTTGGTTAAAAAAAGTTTTAGGAGATTATTATTGAAATCTCAATCTCAATCATATCAGAGATATAAGCATTTCAAAAAAAACTTAATTAATTGAAATGTTTAATTAATTCCAAATTATATATTGAATACAAATAATTAATTTTCGAGTCTAAACTATTCTAGGGCCTAAAGCAAAAATATAGATTAATAATGGATAAATTTGTAGTATTTGAAGTATGTAGACTTAAAGCTTAACATGATTTTATAAAAAATTCAAATAATAATATTTTTCCTTGCCGTGTAGAATTTTCACATGTTCCTTGAACATTTTCGACTAATTTAATCAGGTATCCACCTATAAAATATTGTGGACTAGGTCTGTTACACCCTGTATAAATAAAGGAATAATTAAAAATAATCTACTTATAAAATTGAATCTCTGTGTGTCTTTCTATTTTCTATACAATCCTATACCATTTGATTAATCTACCTCAAATTTTGTATAGTTATTCTTTAGAATTCTGCACAAAATACAGCCACCCTCCCTTTCTTCCTGACTACCTAACCCCCTCCTCACGGTATAAATGTTTATAATACTGAATATCATTTAAATTTTGTTCAGATGCACTCCACTTCCCCGAACACCCTACGATCCCCGAATATCTTATCATCCCCTGCCTCGACCAAAATTGTCCTTACATCGTTATTATTTTGGGCCCTGAGCAAAGTAAAAATTCTCCTTTCCACAATCCTCCTATTTGTAATTATAACTTAATTAATTCCGGGCGATGCCGGGCATGGACACAATATAAAATAAAAAATATATAACAAATATTAGACATCTCAAAGAGACAAAAATATATTTTATTATATTTAATATATGAAAGTACAGGGTTTACGACCTGTTTTCGGCTGGCTTAAGTTCACCCCCAATCTCCACATTTATAATTTTTTTTAAAGTTGTATATTGGACTCGCTTTGAGTACCACACATCGCCATCTATGGACCAAATTTGATAATTCATTTTTCCCTTTTTTTAAATCAGCATATATGTCATCATTATGAGAATCTGATTTTTTTGAAATTATTTTTAAGCTTATATTCTTTATATAAAATGTTTTGTAATGTAAAATGTTTTTTTAAACATACTATTGTATTATTTAGAATACGCCTGAAAAATCAACCTGTTTAAATTTTTATATATTTTCTTATTTTGACCAGTATATTATATTACCAATATTTTATTAAAAGATAAGTTTCAATGTGGAACATCTTTGATCGACATCACTTTAGGCTAGTAGGTAGCTACTCGTATACGCATTTTAACTATCAAAATTCAAAGATAGAGAATAAAATATGTAATTCGCAGAAGAAAATATTAATATTAATTACCCTTCATTATTTACGGATTATTATAATATTTAACACCTTTCTCCATCTTCTCAAATTATTAAATTTGATGCTCCTAAATAAAATTGTTGTTAAGTATTAAAAGTACTTATTTATTTGAATTTACGCACGCTTCTTGAGTTTATTTATTAAAATTTTAGATTAGAAATAATCATAAAATTAAATATTTGTATTTATATACATATTGTGATGTCCTCGAGTTTGTATAGATGTGTGTGTGGGAGCGCCGCACCGCCGGGGCGGGATGTGTACATTTGTGCGGTGATAAAGCTCTTTTCTGCGTTACCGTTGACTTCGATACGAGTTATACACCTTATACCGTAATTGTATTATTCTTGTAATAAATACTTAAGTCACATATTGGACAACGATCAATCCAATTACGAGGTGTACAATTGAAATGTACTAACTACGCAAGTACATAATATATATATATATATATATATATATATATATATATATATATATATATATATATATATATATATAATATATTGTTACGTCATGCGCTGTCTTTCTACCAAAGTTCGCCACTTCCCCAACTGACGAGGAGACACTTTTGAGAATTCCGGTTTCCATGATGCTCGCCATATCCATTAGTAGTGGGTCACGGTTGTCTTCTGGATGCCGTGCGCTCGGACCAGTATTCCATCTCGCCAACAATGACCTTCGAATGCACGCCATCTTGAGCAGGTTCAAACAGGAATACCTTGACGTGTTTACCACGACCGCTCGCCGGTAATTTCCCCACGAATCCCAGCTAGATGATCCATACATCACGCGGGTGAAACGAGGCCTCATCTTTAGTATTCACCGCGTTTCACAGTCCTTGTTGCGATAAATTCCCCTCCATTTCTCGATCTCCTTCGCCAATACTCTAATCTCGGCGGAGCGCCGCTTGGCGTCCGCCACACGCACCGCTCAGCTCGGGCGCTCGCCATGAAGTCCCCCTCTCTCTTCTTCCGACCTCTCTCTGCACCGGCCGCGCCTACTCGCGTCGGCAGATGGCGCCCTCGGTCTTGGCGCGTATTTTCGAATTATATTATATGTATATTACGTCTATATATATTATACACGTATATACATATATATATATATATATATTGAAATTTCTAAAATACGCGCCATATATGTTATACAAATAATTAACTTGCTTGTTGATCTAGTTAAAGACACTCATCTAGTGATCCAATAGTAGGGGTTGACTCATTCCAATTAGTTCTCTTTTTATAGCACTAGTTTTTAGCATGGTTTGAAAATAGTAAGAATATGAATGTGACATATATTCCGTGTATGCATGTTTATTATTTATTTAAACAAAAAATAAATAAAACATCCAAATAATCATTTACTATGACAGCTACAAGTAATAGTGATGCGCGACGAAATTCACAAAGCTAATCTGAAAAAGTGTGAAAAAAGGTCCCGGAATGGTTGTCGGCCGCCGACCCAGTAGGTTTGGTTACTCAGTTTATAAATCCCCCTTTCTTAGGAACTCTTTTCTTTCTTATTGCCTTTTTTGTTTGCGAAAGTTTGCATTTTGCCTTTGTGCTTGACACAATGCTGTTTAAATTGGAGGGATTCGGGCTAACGTACTTGGTGTCATTAAGGAAGTTTTCATTAAAACGTCGCAGACGAAATTGCAAAAGTAATCAAAGTATATCTAAACGAAAAATAAAATTACTCCAAATTACTGCTCTTCTTTTGTGACTTTATAAAATAAATCTTTTTTCGGAATTGAAAAATACTGTTTATTTGAAAAACATTTTTATCAAGCGATGTTGTGATATAAGGAGAGTGCAAGAAAGGTGGTTGACACCTTTTTAGATACAGCGCATACCTTAGAAATTTAATTAAGAGAAAAATACAAATATAAATTTTTATGCAATAATACTGTTTACGCGCTTTTGTACTTCGATAGGTAGGCCTGATATAAAATTTTGAATATGTGTGTTCTTTTTGTGTAGATTTAAAAACAGAAAACAAAAGCGAAGCTGCTTCTGGGAAGAGAGTTATTGTGATTCGAACGGACTTTTTACGGCGGCGATAATAAAAACATTTAGTATATATAATTTCGGATTATCAGTTGTGTGAAGGTTTTCAGTGGCTGATCAACATATTTGAGGACCACCAGACTACGAGGATAGCGACGTCGGCCTCAACCAGCACAGGTTCACAAAGGTTTGTGTAATTTAAATTTACATAGATTGAATTACTGTATTCATCATTACCAAGAGAAAACCCAGAACCAACTATCGAAGTATTTACGGCAACAAATGCATTCAATTCAGGGACCTATAGAAAACTAACTGATGGTGTTCAGATAATAGCATTGTGTCAACAAGAATACAAATAAATTAAATATGAAATAAGATAAATAAAAATATATATGTGGCAAATTCATCAGGATTAAAAATCACAGTTAAAATTATCTTGAAGTTTATTTTTTCACGATTAAAAAAGTGCTGTTTAGGTGGTTTTGGTCAAGTGGAGCGAATGACTGAGAAGATAATAGTAAGAAATATATTTATCGTGAGTGTTAACAACACCAGAAATATAAGGCATGATCAAGTAAACCAGATAATAAAATATGGTTTTCGGCTTCAACGTTCTCCGAGCGTGCATGAAAAGTCGAATAAATGTGCCTTTTCTGCCTACCCTTGTATCTTTAGTTAAAGAAAAGCCTTGCTATGTCTAGAACGATTTTTTTTGCAGATAATTTGGTAGAAATCTAACATATACGTGTCAATATGAATTGATGTACGATTAGGTGAATATATTGTGTTTATTCTGAAGGTACCACATTTTTAAAATAGGAAAACGATTATTTTTCATTTCATTTCTATAAGAAATTTTAAAAATAGAATTTAATAATAAATTTCCAAATTAAATAGTATTGTACGTATACTATTATAAACCTGAAAACATGTAACGCTGAAAAATATTGTAGTAATAAAATTGTATATCTTTACAAAAATCATTCCATTATTTTAAATCAAAGAGATTATATACAGAGAGTAGAAGACAGAGCGGTGATTTGCAGCTTGAGTGGTGACCATTTTACTCTTATATTAGCATCGGTACCTATCACAGAAATGCGTTAAGTTCATATTTTTAAATTAATTAATTACTTACTAGAAACTACTTACATGCTTTATGGTGTGAGTTTTCAGTTTTTGTAGCTCTTTTTTAGAATCATTTTTACCTCGAAGAGTGCATTGATACTTCGTACAAGTTTATCTAATTTAAACTTTGTAAGTCGTATAACGTAAGAACAGCTGCTCGTACGAAAAGAATGTAAGAAAACTATTTTGTAGAAAATATTATAACGTAGAAATTTTATAAAGCAACCAAACAATAGGAAGTGAGATATAAAAAAAAAATTGTGGCCTTTGATACTGTATAACTTTAGAAGCCCATAAAATATCGACGGAATCTTTTAGTATGTTATTTAAAATGACAAAATTACGAATTATACAAAAAATCAACTTGCTCAGACTTTTTCCGCACAGCCTGTTTAAAAAACCAACAAAAGTTGGCTAATGCAATTGGACTACGTAATGTTATAACACTATTAAAATACGAAGAAATGTTTTCTGTTTTCATGTGTAAAACACGTGTGTTGCGTAAAGTAATTTTGTGGTAAACCGCCTTTAATATCAACATTGAAAGTTTGTTTTACGGAAACATTAGCCATACTTTTACTTTCGTAACTACCCATAAAATTGAATCCTGTTTAATTTAGTAACGAATCCCTGCAAATTCGGTTGTATTCATCAAAACTAAACTTTAATGTTAAATTATCTTTGACCATTTTAAAACGATTAAAAACTTCTCAAAGAATGACATGGCAATATTTTGAAATAAACAAAATACGATATAAATATGTACCTTAATAAATAAACAAAATTAGTTTGAAAATAAAATTGACATTGTAAGTAACGCTAATTTCGCGTTTAGGTTTTTTCGAGAACTGCTGATTATTACCGAATAACCCGAATGACATTTCCCCCATACTCTGATACTTGGCTTCAATATTTTACTGTGTATAAGAGCATATTAACTACTCTCTTAACAAATTTGAGTTAAGTATAGACACATATCATTGAATTTGGAATTAAATTTGTCATTTTAAAAATACTCTTTGTTAGCTAGTAATATTAAATATAATGCTAGGGTAAGCATTACCCGGAATAACGCAAAATTCCTCTAAAAACCTGTCATGCTTTTATTTATCATACTAAAATACACATTTGGGTTCATATGAATACAATAATTAACATAAATACATAATTTTATTTTAGATGAAAGTAATTAATAATTTAATTGATTTAATATGATTGAATATAATCTCTTTGTTTAAAATAGAAATTTAAGCTCTTTATGTTTTTATGTATTAAAAAAAATGTTTTGTAATTTTGTATCCGTCTGTATCCAATATTGAATATATTTTTCACAGCCTTCCTTGGCTTTTTTTAGAACTTTTTCTTTCTATAGCTTCCTGTCTCTTGTGATTTACTTTTGATTTTAATGATTAGACACAAAACTGAACTTTACATGCACTTCAAATTAAAATTATTCAAAGCAAATTAGTTACGTATTTTGCACTGACTTGTAATGCTTTTAAATTTCTGTAAGCGTATATGTAATCCTTTTATTTAAAATATTGGAGAACTTTTTAATTAAGTAGGTTTATAAAATGTTGATTTTTCTTTGATAGAGTAGAATATCACGACCCACGAATGCCTCGATACTGTAACGAATCCAACCATACTAAGCTCTATCATTTTATCAAGTCACATTATGCATCAAAGTGACAGCATTAGAAATGAGATTATCCTGAGCATTATTACAAGCCGAGTCTCATTGGATTGAACATTGACATGAATAATGAAAAAAAAAGAAGATACAACAACAATTGTTTCAATTTTGATCCATATTTATCAGTTTTATAATAAAAAGATTCGATTATTAAGGAAAACACATTCTTATTGTGAAGTTATAATCATAAACAAATAGGTGGCTTTAAAATAATGGAACGATAGATGTATTAATTTAACAAAAAAGTCTAAATTTGTCGTCAAAAGTACTGTCGCTGTAGCATGTTTGGTAATGCATCTTCCCCGGATTGGAAAAGAGATCCGAGTTCGAATTCCGGTAGCGCAACAATAATATTTTTCGTTAAAATTGATTATATATGTATATCTTTCCAATTAATACATTTAATTATTGTTTAAAATGATTTGAATTTAATTTTTATTTATTAACATAAGATCTTTTAAACAACAAAATATATTAAATAATTATACGTATTTAATAATGTATATCGAATAGCTAGAATTATTCAGCGCGTTTGTGCGTTTGTAGTTTAGAACTTCAATTCACCAGCTTTGCAAAGATAGAGGAATGATGGGTTAATGATTCATTTAACTTGATTACGTGAAACGGTCAACTGCCTTTGGAAACCCCTTTAGTCTGTGGGCAGCGGGTTGCAACCCTGGATTCGCCAAGATGTGGTACTTGGGAAGAGAATCGGTGGAAGATAATTGACCAGTTGATTCTAATCTATCAATTAGATTAGACGCACTACTGACTGTCGTGCGGCACCCGTATACCCCATCGGTAGGTATCTATGCTGTTTCTAAATGTATAATAGGTTGAAAATCTTTGCATTGTTGGCACGGCACAGAAGGTATTAACAGTTTATGTATTATATTCTACATTTATACAATTTCTTCAATATTTACAAAATTACTTTGTGGCAACATATTATATAAATAATACGAAAAAAACATTTTATTTAAACCACTATTTATTTTTAAAGAGAACACATTCTTATTGTGAATTTGCAATTTTTCAGAACATAAGACTGTGATATTTTTAATACAAATTAAATGTATTAATTAGAAAGATATACATTGTGACGTGGTCGCCTATAAGTGACGGGTAATCGTCAGGATAGGACGCCATGTTCGCACTCCACCGGCTTGCTCAGAGGTTTTCATGATGTGCGTGGGCTCTAGGTTACAGAATTCAACGCAATCTCTAGCCTTTCACTGCAGCCAGCATACTCAGGTTTTTGATGGCATTCCCTTGGGTTGTCGGGGCACTAGTATCTCATGTTCTATTTATTAACATAGCCATCTATATTAAAATGTGCTTCGTCAGTAAACAATATGTTTCCAAGCATTTGTGCTATTCCAAAACGTTCTCACTAAGGTTTCACGTAAAGAATAGTCATTTTCGTTAAGAAACTGCACGATTTGCAGTTTGTATGGATGAAACTGTAGTTTCTTTTTCAAATAACGTGCCCTGTTGATTTTTGTATTTAAACTTGAGCCACATATTCTGGCGTCGCTGCTGACGTTGATGGTTCCGGAGAAGTTTGGTTAACCATTGTTTATATTTATATACATGTGTGAACTGTTTATTTATTAATATTTTCCTTGGTTTTCTTTTTCATAACATTATATTTATTTCGTAACCATAATGCATAATATAATATGTATTATCTTTAAGGCGAATCGGGTTAAAAAACCTGATCACGCTGGAATAAACACACTATTATTATTATTATTATTCCTTCTTGTCTGAACTTTTAAACCCAACACCGAATAAGTTGCGTGCTCGGCCCATCACTTACTTGTCGAATATTAAAGTGAGTACAAAAAGGGTGACTCGCATGAACCAATGAACCACGAACGCGCAGTGCGCTCCCGATCAGTGACACATTGCTACTGGCAATCCCGCAAATCACGCGCATCGAACAATACCCCTCCCACTTACCTCACCCTGATGGATTACGAGCAATTACAATTTAATCTTGAAGTTTTTCCGCTTAACACCATATATATATTTACATTTAAACCTATGCATTATATTAAAAATAAATAAATTGTTCATGAAGTCAACAGTTTCAGAAAATCAACTATTTTAAGCACCTGAAATGATTGCCAACATAATGGCTAAAGTTCGTTAATTAAGCACTAGAAGAATGATGTTTGGAATGGAAGTATTAAAATGAAAACTATTATAAATAAATTATCCAAACACCCCTCCCTGCGATATATATGTGTACTATATTATTAATTTTAAAAAAAGGAGAACACAATATTATTGTGAAGTTGCATTTTTTCAGAACATGGTTCTTTGGTGTTTTAACACAAATTAAATGTATCAACTAAAAAGATATCCAAAAAAAATCAATTTGTCAAAATTATATTTTAATTGCTACCGGGATTCGAACCTGGAACATTTCCTATTCGGGGAAATGCGTTACCGTTACACCACGCCAACCTTACGACAAATTTTCTAACTTATATTGATACATTTGTTATTATCTTTCTATTCAATTTTTATTATATTTATTACCGTCCATTCAATTTTCAGTATTAATCTAGAATCTTGAAGTAAATATAGTCACCCCGCCCCATCCCCGGTCATCATAACCTATCCTTGCTTTTATTCACCGCTTATCTTAGAGCCAGCACAAAACACTGGCACTTTTTACTTATTCTTAGTAACTAGATCCCGGACAACGCTGAACATGGACCGCTAGTTTACTTATTTAAACATAATAACTAACTTTAACTTCTTTCATATTCTGATTTGATATAATGTTACATTGTATACATATGTAACATTATATCAAATCAAAATAAGGGTGATTGGGTAAGCAGACTTATCCCAATTAATATAAAAAAAAATATTTTTAAGAAAGAGATATCTCTAATAGAAAAGGTATACAGTATTGATATTTCGTATGAATGATGAAATATATAAAACATATGTGTAAACAAAAAAATGTAATACCATATTCCCGTAGAAGTAGGCTAGAGAAAATAGAGCACATTTCTATTCAGACACAATACATATTAATCATTGCGGTATCAATACAAAAGTTGAATAGTATTTAATGTGTGTATTGAGCTTATCCCTTATTGACGATTATTACCGTAGGATTCGATAATAATTTACTCTTCCACTACTGTTCTATATTTTTTTAATCGAGACTCGAAGTATTTTATTTATATGAACTTAAATCACCAGCTATATATATATATATATATATATATATCGTCACCTAAGTAGCAAATTTTTTTGTCAAATTAAGATATGTATATCATTGGATTTAAATTTTCGCGAGGAATCATTCTATATCACTAATTTCATGATAGCGTCCGCTAGGAGCGTGTAAATCAATGAAATGTCATCACCACATATCTGTAACCTCCTTGTCAACTGCGCATAAGTCAAGGGAATCGTACCAAAGTTTAGTACAATTTCAGTTTAGAAATAATCTGCTTCTCTTTACAACTCTAATAACTAGTAATACTTCAGTAATTATACAAAAATCATTTAAAATTAGTTATCTCTTTCCTGTAAAGTACACAAACCTTAGATATGTAGTGTTGCTGCTTAGGTGACAATATTCACGTTATGTACGAACGAGAACAGATATAGGTCAATTCACAAACTTTTAACATACATACATTTAACATGTAGAGGACAACGGTTCAAATTCACCGCCGTTCCCAGTCTGCACCAATACCAGCGACATCTGCATTGAATACCTAACCGGTGGCAAAGAGCTGCCACCACAGTCTGGCCAGATCGCTTACCGACGACACACATATCTTCTGTTCCGCTGCCGGCGGGGGCGACACTGAACATCGCTCACCTACTCTTCGCATTTTTCGCTTCTCTACATTTTATTTTTACACGCATACCTTCTGTTCTCTCTATTCTATCCTCTGTCACAATAAACGACTCTACACCAACCGCGCATTTCCATTTCATTCTCACCACCTACCCCGACAAATATGTTATTCGACACTGTTAGATAAATTGAAAAAAATGACCCTATCCTGATCAATTCAATTATTTATTCATAGCCATCTGGCAAACTTAAAAAAAGTGACTTGGAAAAGAAAAACAGTGTCTAGCACACAATTACTATCATGCGTCAAGTTATTAGATCTATACAATATAATTGAAGTCTTGAACAAACCAAGCCAAAATAATCCCAAAAAAATTGAGAACATCCCACGTAAGAAAAAAAAAGTGACTTTTTTAAAGAAACCTTTATAAAAGATCGTGATCCTCTTTTAAGAATGATATTTTTAAATTATTAGTATCACACAACCTCCAAAACAACCTGTTATATAACCACCAAGTTGTTTTGAAGGTTGTACCAGAATATTTTCCATTATACTTTGTTATTTAGGGGTAGTTTATATTTGAGTAAACTGCCTGTAGATCTTACGTGTGGTGAATTTCGTGAGAAAAAACAAGAAATATTTGTGGCTTTTGTTCAGACACAGGTTATTTAGGGATATAACTGCCTCATTCGTCAATATAATGAAAATAGCTCTCTTGTAGTTAATGATTATCACTTTTTAGTTGATCATCTTCAATATTAATCAATTATATGATGCACCTGATAAAAGTGTTTCAAATCTTGATGAAGTCGTGCAATTAATCAATATGCTAATATTTCTTACTAGCGGTACTATTTTA
The DNA here is from genome assembly GCA_022840565.1 of Eubasilissa regina. Taxonomy (NCBI): domain Eukaryota; kingdom Metazoa; phylum Arthropoda; class Insecta; order Trichoptera; family Phryganeidae; genus Eubasilissa; species Eubasilissa regina. Next base: position 21,091,412 of record JAINEB010000033.1, read on the forward strand.
TTATTGTCATTCGGTTGCCATAAATGATTGTAAATAGTTCCAAAATATATGTAAATATTCAACACGATATTAATAGGACTCGTAAGACGCTTGGGCGAGCTTATTTCACAAACCTAAAAACGTTGCCTTTTCAAAATCAAATATCAAATAAGTTTTGTAGGAATGCACCCACACAAAGACTTCACAGGCTTGGGAACGATTTTGATCTTGTAGATATATTTCGACTTCAATGTTTAAATGTAAGAGTGATGTTTTTGAAGCTCTTCTGAGCAAAGATACAATTGATTTTGATACTCAGCCATTCTGTGTTAAACCTACATTTTTATTGTTTTTCTGTTTTGAACTTAAATTTTTATAGTTTGTTTTGTTTATTTTTTCATTTTTTTTTAAAACTGTATATGTATATTCTATCAATTTCTATTTTTATTTATAGTTCTATTTCAATGTATATTTTCTATGAAGTCCTATTTTTACATATAATATACATTTCATGCTACTTGTGTAGCTGCTCATGTTTTTTTATACACAAACAATTTTGTAAAAGCCCATAAAGCCTTAAATAAATAAATCTATATTTTTAATAGATATATTTATTCAGATATATATTGCAGAAGATGTTTGGGTGGGCTTGCATTTACATGTTATTTTTGGATTTGGTATAATATAATACATAAAAATACATAATGATATTACGTTTCCCTTTCTATTTCTACAACTTATTGTCTTAGATGTAGTATCATTATGGCTGTATAGTGGTTGTTCCGAATTCGTAAACACGCTTTCGAATCAACCGCGACTAATGTTATTGACAAATTTCCGCGACCAAATTCCCATCCATACATTTCCTCATGCTCATCTTTTCAGTGTGAAATGTGACCTTGACGCCGGCAGACGTTAATTTGATCGATATTTGTTCGATCTCGACATCGCGATAGCATTCGCGGTGTGGACCTTTTAGCTCCAGTGCACCATCATTGTATTATTTGTGACCCTGTAATTTGTATGCACAGTAATATTGTTTGTTTGTGCCGTGGGTGAACTTATGACATCGCCTTATTCAATTGGGATCGGAGATCAGCTCATCCGCGTGCCATTTGTGTGATCTCGGTGGCGACTACAGGGATTACAGAGGCGTCATATACAAGGTAAGGCCAGCAGTCCTTACCTTGTACATTACGCCTCCGGTTCCGAATCCCGGTTCCCCGAAATACCCTGATCCTTTAACTAGAACCCCTATCCCCTCACTAACCTCATACTGTTCCATGTTTCCCTACTTCCATCCCCTACCTTTCGGTGATTCCGATTTACGATCGGAATTGTCGTATTCCATTCCACGGGGCGTGCAACCCAGAGATTGTTCAATTCAGTGCTTGATTAAACGGCGACATCTGTCATCCTTTCTTCTGTATATGGTAATGGATAAATTTTACTTACCATAGAAATTGTTTATCCACGAATGTCATTTTTGTTCGTTTTGATAGCTAACTTACAAAGATGGAATAATTTTAATTACATCAAAATTTTATTTACGTGTTGTTTGTTTTGGGAAAAGTTCTATGATTAAAATATAGATTCTATTGAGGCCCTCACCGCGCAAAATAGCCGCCCGTAAGGATTAGCAGCAAGCAATCAGCGACAGCTTATCTGCTAGTATATATATATATATATATATATAAATAATGTAATATTAATTAAACCATCTAAATGAAAATATGTTTCTGTGTATCAAAAATAAAAAGATGTACAATAATTTATGTGTGACCAAAAATTAAGTAATAAATAAATAAAATTAATTAATTAATACAAACATAATATGAAAACAAGAGTTATAGTTAATTTATATTAAGATACATCATCCGGATTTATCATGTTATCTATATGATAAAAAACCAAAGTTTGGGTTTTATTTTGTTAACGGTTATATAATTTAACAAATAACATAATAAATAAACAGATTGTTTATTTTATTAAACCACGTAACGCGGGAAGAAATCTATTCTATTTCGAACATGAACCAAATATTGGACATGTTCCACGAAACACGAGTCGGACTATCCATCAATCCAGTTAAGTCAGATCGGTGAGCGTAACGTAGAGCCGTTAGGAACGTTTAACGTGCCCGTTAGTTTTCCCGGCGTCAAGTAGGTGGAGCGTCACGGCGCCCTCCGATTTCTGAAACACTGGATTTAATATAATATTTATCTTTGAAATTCTGATGGAGTATGATCTAGTACCTTTCTGACGCATTATGTAATGATTAAAATAATTTTTGAAAAGTATTCACCATTTTTCTTAAAATTTTCTTTCAGTTTGTTATAGTTCACGCAAATGCATGCGATAGCTGGCTACCAAGATTCTGATTGACAATAAGGGTATGTATGAACGCTACACTAACCTTTTTATTTTACCACCGAAGTGCGCATTCCCGATGATCGGTTTGTTAGGACCTCAGGAATGATCGTAGCACGGAATTTATCCGCTTGTCGTTTATCGTTTCCTTCATTCTCCATAAAAAGGCGGCAATACTCACACACATACACACATACACACAAACACACATGCACAATATCATAAACCAGGAAACCCAGTGATGCCAATAGTTATTAATATTTTATGAACTTATTAACTAATTTATCGCGTCGTTTTCCTGCAGGAGTACTTTTGCTCTGATATACCACTTGTTGAAGCTAACCGGGCCATCCTTCAATAACTGATCTACCTTGCTCGTGCCATATCGTTCACGAAAGTATTTAAAAAAAATTTCATACCCTTCACTTAACAGCGAATACAGAGTTATCCAAACTGATGCGAGATATCTTAAAATAAATAGATTTCAATCATTTAAATATTATTGAACACAAACAGGCTCAAAATGTATTATATGCAATATTTATTTGGGATGATTCAGTAAAGATTTAAAAACCATGTAAAAATATAATTTTTATATTACAAAAATTTGTCGTCTTTAATAAAATATCATATAGTTGAAGTACCCTGCCTTGCTTTCAACACAGAGTGAAGATGCTTCATTTAAAGGGATGGAGATAGTTTTTTTTCCGAAATCAGATGTATACAGTAATTTTCCTCTTATTCTGAACGTCAAATATGGAAAATTTCATCAAGATGTACCAAAATTCTGCTTTAGGGATGAGAGAGGGAGATGGGAGTGGTTTTTTGAATTTTCATGTAGACAGTAATTTTCCTCTTATTTTAAACGTCAAATGTGCAAAATTTCATCAAGAATTACCAAAATTCTGCTTTAAGGGGTGGGAAAGGGGAATAGGTGTGGTTTTCCGAAATCTCATGTAAACAGTGACCTTTCTCTTGTTTTGAAGGCCAAGTGTGCAAAATTTCATCAAGCTTGAAATAAAACTGTAGATTTTTATAAAAAACGAACAAACCAACAAACTTTCTTCTTATATATATATATATATATATATATATATATATATATAGATTAAGCATATTTATGGTATTATTAAATATTTTCGTAAAATCAAAAATATATTTTATAAACAAAATAAAAAAAGAATAAAGTTATCGATATGGTCTTTTTACTACGTGGAACACGAGAGTAGTGTACCCAGCTTAATGTCCGCTGGGTTGACCTGTCAGACATGACATGTTTACCGGTTGGGGAGATTTACCAACGAACGGAAACAATCGCCGTTTGAACTGCTTCGCTACAACACCTATAATCTTATTGATTGTACGGCTGATATCATCGTACGACCTCTCCGACAGATTGATTCGGGACTAGCCGCTCAAACTTTGGTAATTTTCCGTACGGAGTCTGTGAATCCGCTTAAATGAAGAGATTATAGTACATATGTGTACGTAATCTCCACTCAGGAGTGTATTCAACAACAAAATACAACAGAGTGTATCACAGGTATACCAGCGTATATCTTATTATAGAATTGAATGAATTTAGATTACACAGATATAATTTACAAGTTTAGATGTAATGTAGTTTGAACTGAGACTAAATTATATAATAAAAATGGCACCGAACAAACTATATACACCATGAAATGTGGTGTAATAGAATATATTATATATTATCAAATAGATTAGATATGTATATGATATGTATAGTAAAAATAAAAGGAAAATAAATCATCTTGACAAATCTGCCAACTTGGGATGAGTTAAGATGAAAGGTATAAAAACCAAGTCAAGAATATAAACAATACTAGACTTGAGATAAATAAAAGGTTTGGGGGTTCACACATTGCCCCTCCCGGCCCATGATCAATATTACCTCTAAGTCTATTCACACGATTTGGCATCATAGCGCACACAAAAAAATATAGCGCGCACTAAATTTTTAACAAGACTTCGACATCTCATATTACTGAATATTGATTTGTCCAGTATAAGATTGCCAAAATTTTGAATATTGAACAACTTTCTGATATTACACAGCCAAGATAATCTATTTTTGCCTACCCCTCTGTCGTATTTTATCTTCTTATGCTTAATGAGTTGTATAATATCACAATTTCATTTCGGTGAATGTGAATCCCTTCAACAGTTCGTTATATCCGGGTTTCCTATTGATAATATGATCACCTATGCAGAATGAAAAATCACTACTAACCTGGACTGATAGTTGCGGCTTCTCTGACCTTCGTGGGTTGTTCCGGTGTATTGTGGTCCGATGGTCTGAAGTATTGTTCTTCCTGTATCCCGATCTCCGGGTATTATTCCGATCGGCCGAAATAACGCACCTCCGGAGCAATTTATTAGAAGATGTTTATCTGGCGAGATACCAACCGCAATTGTGCTCCGACCGTGGCTTGACGGCGATTCCCCGGTCGCAAAAAGCGGCGACCTTCACACTACATAAATCAAATACACGAACAACAAAAAAATCAAAAAAATAAGAAAGTGAATGAGTATCTTGCCGGTTATTATATTTGCAACTGCAACAAATTGCGTCAAAGAGTTCAATTGTAGCCTAAAAATAACATCAATAGTTGTTATGTGAAGAAAATAACCGATAACGATATATTAGTATAGTTTCAAAGAACATTTTTAAATTGATTTACGTATATAATACGTGTCACATCAATTTTCTTATTACTTTCAATCTAAACTTGTGCTTTAAACATATGACTAACTTGATGATGTGTATACGAGGCTCAAATCTCCGACGGGTATCGTAACCACTAGACCACAAGCACGTCATACGCATAAATGAGATTTGAATATTCAAAAGATCGCAAGATCTTTTGTTTATTTGCAAAATTCTCTCTTTTACTTCACGTTTTAATTTTACTTCCTTTTACCTTTTCCACTTCCGCTTTCGTCAAAATAATGTTTGTCTCCTTTTATACAGACAATGACAAAGAACGTGATATATTGCCTCTTTAATTGAGAACAAAATTAAAATTACTCATAACTCGAATTGTTATAAGTAAAGAAAACTAATCGTAGATAAATATCATTAAATATTCTGCTTTAAATTTTGATTTAAATTTGATTAAAGTTTGATTAAAATACTTATTAATAAATGATATTTCATTATTTTGTATTCTAAATGAAAAATGAATTTAATTTAAAAAATTATATATTATTAATAGTCACTTTTGAATTTATTATAACTACTTAGTAATTCTTAAAAACGGAAAAAATTAATTCGTACGATAAAAAACACGTTGAATTCTGTTACATTTATTATAATAAAATTAATTCCCTAAATGCAGAAAAATCTCCAGACGTGCTATTATTTCCAACTTTACAATCGGTTCACTTGAAGCCATCGCGAATATTAATACCTGCTCAAAGCGAAACCTTTTAGACGGCGCATTCTTAAAAGTGATTGATGTTAAAAGTAGTCTCAGCAGTTTTCTAAAACAGAACTTGAGATATTTCTTCTCGAGTGGATTTAATATTAGTCCAGATGGATCGCATTTATATGTAAAATTACAAAAATATAGGAAATTAGTAAAACATAAATCTAAGGTGTTTTTAATACGTATTCTCTGAATACAAAAAATATCTGATCGGATAATTTTCACGAATGATTGAAGGTCTAAAATAATTATTTACATTGTTAAAGCAACACAATTTTGATTATTATCAATGGATGTCATGTAATGTTAGCTTAAATTTATTTTCAGAGGGGTAGAGAAAATCTTTTTTTTATCCAAAGTAGGAATAAAACACATAGACAACTTTTTTACTAAACGCAAATATATACGAAACCACAGCGAAAGAAATATTATTTGAAATCATTTCTACATTTTTGTCGAAAAATTTCTGGTTTCAAATAGATACAGTGTGGTACATAAGTCTTTTTCATTTTGGTTCATTCGCTGCACCAACGCAACGAGCGAGAAAGTACCGGGAGGTATGCCGATAGCTAGCCATGTCCTTGGGAATTAAGTCGCTATGGAGCATTTCCTTACCGATTGTTCGTAAAATTTTCCCTGGAAAATTGATATCCCGACGAGGTGACATAAACTGGCTTCTACGTAGCCCTAATTTGACATCAATGGACTTTTTCCTCCGGGGCTACCTTAAATCTAAGGTATACAGTAACAATCCTCCCTCTCTGGACAAATTAAAAGAAAATATCTGAAAAAAAATGACATCGATCACGGAGAATACGTACCGTGCTCAGAAATTTTGCCTCCCGTTTAGAAGAGTGCCACCCAAATAACGGATCACATTTAGAAAACATAATTTATCAGAAACTAATTCCAAGGGACTACTTAAATGCAATATAAACATTTTTTTATTAAACCCGTTTATTATTTTATTACATAAATTTAAGTATTAAAAAGACTTTTGTATTTAAACCATAAAATGATTCTTATATATTTAAAATTCTTACATATTTAAAATTAAAAAAGTCTAATTAAAGTATATATTACAACCCTTGACACGGGACATTTAAATAAATTCCTAATTAATCTAATAAGTTATATCAGTCGACAGGACATATGAGACATTCTAATAAATATCGTAATATATTTGAATATATTTCAATATAAAATATGAACTAAATATATTAATTAGAAAGATATACATATAAAATCAATTTTATCAAAAAATATTGTTGTTGCGCCACCGGGATTCGAACCTGAATCTCTTCCCAAAGCAGGGAAGGTGCATTATCCAACTATGATACAGCGACGATGTTTTCGAACTTATATGTTACCTTTTTTATATTAATACATTTAATCGTTCCCGGTTTGGAAAGAGTTCCATGTTCGAATCCCGGTGGCGCAACAACAATATTTTTCGATAAAATTGATTTTATATGTTTTTTTATGATTTTTATGTTTATATATATGCTTTTATATGTTTATATGATTTTATATTTATCGATAACAATTATATTAATATTTTATTTTCAGAAAAACAATTATAATACCAGGTGTAAAAATACAATTTTATCTTTTTTCAGTTTACGTACATTCTGCATGTATAAATGGGCTTGTCATATGTCTTACTTACTTACTTACATCCTCCATTATCTGGTTTATCTGGTCGTGCCAAGTCTTTCGCGGACGTCCTCTATTTCTGGTTCCATCCACACTTGCGTCATATATCTTTCTTACCATTCTCTCCTCATTCATCCTTTCCATATGCCCAAACCACCTAAGTGATCCTTTCTTAATCTTACTCACTATACTAACATCAGCTTTACATTCTTTCCTTATTTCTTCATTCTTTACTCTGTCATAAACAGATTTGCCACAAATACGTCTAAGTGATCTCATTTCCACTGCATTCAGTCTACTTTCGTTCCTTTTCTGCCAGCTCCAGGCCTCACTTCCATACATCAGTGTCGGTACCAGGATTCCATTGTGCACCGCTAGTCTTATGTCATATGTCAATAAGACTAAAACATTTTTATATAATTTTTTTCATTTAAAGCCTGTCAGCTATTATACATTTTCTTCGATTTTGTTTTCTGTTTCCAAGTGACAAACTCTTTACTTTAAATCATCATCATTATCAGTCGTTTTTTTTTTGTCATTTTATTTATTTTGTCTATCATGTCTATTTTATGCCATATATTGTCATTAGCTGCCACGTATATCTAATGTAATCATCCAATGATGTCCAAGAGCAGCCGAGAGGCCGAAAGGCCGTCCCAAAATCTGCTGGATTATCCAAAACATCAAGGTACGCAAGGGCGTACATGAAGGGCACAAATTGATTAGAGTTTACTTCATGATTCATGATCCAGGATGGTCATGGTAAACTAGCCAAGTGTATATTAGACTAACAATAAAATTACCGAATCTTAGTTTTAGAATCATGTGTGAAAAATTATTTTAAATACAAATTAAATGTATTAATTAGAAAGATATACATATAAAATCAATTTTATCGAAAATATATGGATTCGAAAATTTGTCGTCAAGGTACTGTGTATTGTAGCATAATCGGTTAATTCACGGTCCCCAGATTGGAAGTGATCTAGGTTCGAATCCTGGTAGCAACAACAATATTTTTCTATAAAATTGATTGTACATGTATATCTTTCTAATTAATACATTTAATTTGTATTTAAAATATTACAGACCTGTGTTCCGAATGATTACAACTTCACAATAATAAATTCTCCTTAATAAAATTATTTGTTTGTACGTATTATATTTAGATTTTTTTTTTTGGTCATTATCAAATTAAATTAATTTTAATCTTTTTTTTACAACACGTCCCTAACATATTTTGAGGAAAATATTTATGATATTTTTTATAATCCGCTTTAGCATATATGATTGACCCCGAAAATACAAAAAAGAATAAATTAGTTTATTAATAAATAAATTATAAAGTACAAATGCTCACAGTATATAAATTAAAATTATATTGAAAACTGCGATAAATTTATACAGAATTTAAAAAATATTATAATTTATTTCGTGAAAAAAAATTGAAAACTCCGAAAAACCAATTCGCATAATTGTATAAGTATGTTTTTTTATGTTATGTACATATATTCAATAATTTTTTTTTTAATACAAACTCCGCAAAATTAAATATTTTCGTTCTAAATGTTAAACAAAAATAGATCCCTTCATAATAAATTCACTGAGAGAAACTCAAGGAAACCTTTAAAAATTCACGTATTAAGCTTTATATCATAAACTGTCCCGCAAACTTCGAGGGCGAAGATCTTGGCGCTATGACAAGAAAATTCCGGCGTAGAGTAAATTCTACTGTTGAATTTGAAATATAAAAATAAATGTAAACTTTCCTGGCTATTGGTAACAAGGTTCAAAGCGCATTATATTTCTATATTTGTTCTTACCCTTCCATTAAAAGCTTAAGTCCATACAAACAATAACAAATATAAACTTATTTAATCCAGTGGCTCGTTGAATAAGAGTTTTTTACCGATTTATCGCACGGAATAAGATTTTTTTTAGAAATCTGCATAGATCAGTGTAATAAAATTAATATTTTTCTGTTTATAAGTAACGGATATTTTATTAAATACTAATTAAATGTATTAATTAGAAAGATATACATATAAAATCAAGTTTATCGAAAAATATTGTTGTTGCTACCGAAAAATATTGCTGTTGTTATCCGGGGAACGTGCATTATCCTGTTATGCTATGCCAATTCAGTGGATTGACGACAAATTTTCCAACCTATACGTTACATTTTTTTCAAATGAATACATCTATCGTTCCATTATTTGAAAGCCATCCACTTTGTTTTTACGGAATCTCAAATGCCTTTGAGTAAACCAAAAGGAGATGCTAGAATTAACAATTCAATTTTATTAAATTTTGGACCTATTGATACACCTTATATTATATATTATTAAGTAGAACTCATTCTTATTAACTTTTAATTATTCAGAATATAGGTATGTGATATTTTAAATACTATATACATATAAAATCAATTTTAAAGAAAAATATTGTCGTTTCTACCCGGATTCAAACCTAGACCTATTCCAATCCGGGGATCGTGCATTAACTAATTTGAAGTATGTAATATATAGGTTCGAAATTGTGTCGTAAAAGTACTGTATGCTGTAACATAATCGGTTAATGCACGTTTCCCGGATTGGAAGAGATCCAGGTTCGAATCCGGGTAGCAATAAAAATATTTTTCGATAAAATTGATTTTATATTTATGTCTTTATAATTAATACATTAAATTAGTATTTAAAACATCATTAACCTGTATTCAGAATAATTACAACTTCACAATTAGAATATGTTCTCCATTATAAGAATATTTTATTATTTTTATTGCCTTGGACGAAAAACGTTACTTTTTATTTTTATTTAGCGAAATGAATCTTTCATAATATGAAGACATTTTATAATATATACATCCCTTGTATATATGCACAATACATTACCAAAAATTATATTATTATGAGAATATAAGATATAAATTTAAGGTCTAAATAACCACTAATTCACAGTATGCTAAATAATAGTTTTTAGTCTTAGTTTAGTGGTGCGGAAAGTTGTATACTTATATTATAAATAAAATTATACAATAAACCTTGTATTTAAACAGTTTTATGCTTAAAACCACCCGGTTTCAGAAAAATATATTTTCATTATATTATTTACATTACATTTAAAATTTAATTATTCTTAATCGTTTCAAAATTTTAATAATAAAATATTTAAAAAATTAAAAATTGAAAAAACGACTCAACTGATTATTGAATCCAAAATTATTGAAAAAATAAACTTAAGTATATTACTAATGCTTTCGAATAAATAATTTATAAAAATAAAATTAATATTCTCACTCTTAATCAGTACAGTCAAATCAAATCTGCAAACGGGGATAAATTTTCTAAATACAATCCACTACTGGCGCTTCCCGGAAACCAAAATAATCAAAAAAAATTAAATAAAAATAAATAATAATAATACGGAGAAAGATGAAATGAAGACTGCTTATATACTTGAGTGTTGTTTTTACATAATTTATAAACGTTTTATTTAAATTGTGACATTTACAATTTATTGTGAATAATATTGGGACAATACAATGCAGGAAACATGGGACAGGCACGTAGAAAACTATTGTGAAAAAATCTTTCAAACGAGTTATTTGACTTGAATTAAGTAGTGACAATGAATAATTTTTCGTTTCGGGAAAGTAATTTTAATCTACACTAAACCAATTTAAATAATATTTATTTTTATACAGATGTGTACTATTCTTTCTATAAAGGTGTCCCAATCCATCATGCTACCGAGAATGAAAAAAAAAGTGAATATTCTAATAAATTACCTTAAATGGTATTTATAATACTCGATTACTTAATTGTGTAAGGTTTTAAACAATAAAACAAATAATAGATATCTCATAGAGACGAGGATTTTTTTTTTAATGGAAAAATATGGAAGCATGGGTAATTACAGGGCTTACGATTTAGTCCATAGATAGCGATAGTATAGTGGTATTCGAAGTGTTTTCACATATTAACATATATACAACTTTCAAAAAATTTGTTAGATATGACGGTTGATTGGGTGGAATGGTGAACGTTATATTTATATTAAGTGATCACTTAAGCCAGTCGCCCTGTTATTACTCATACTTCTATATTTTTCCACTAATAAAATATAGTTTCGTCTCTATGAGATATATATTATTTAAATGCTAATTTAATGTATTAATTATAAATATATACATATAAAATCAAGTTTGTCGAAAAATATTGTTTTTGCGCTACCAGTAGCGCAAAATTGATTTTATATGTATATATTTATAATCAATATATTAAATTAGTATTTAAAACATCACAGAGCTATGTTCTGAATAATTACAACTTCGCAATAAGAATGTGTTCTCTTTAATATATATTATTTGTTTAATAACAGTGCCTTTATAGGTGAAAATTTAGTAATTGTGTGCACTTGAATATATTCAAATATTTATTGTAAACAATTTAAATTTGTATTAAAAAATTTTCATACATCTCTACTTCTCCCTATATATAACTTATTTTTATTACCAGTATAAGAATACATGTGAGACACCTATATTGACAAATTAAATCAGCTACTTTTAAAATGTAACTATTTGAAAACCTTACACTGAATGTAAAGTTATCCAGTGTAAAGTTTTGTTGTACTGCCTCCAATTTTTTCTATTATTAGAATTAGAAATACTTACGCATAAACTGAATATGTCCGATTGCTACAAAAAATATTTTTAGTCATTTTTTTACTACACACAAAAAATACATCCCCATCATAAATTTTATATTGAAAAAAACGCTAAAAGTAGAACATATTTGTTAAATATGTGAATAACTCTAGCAATACATTTGTTTATCCAAAATATAACAAGTGACCTCAGTACACAGTAGGCAAATAATATTACTTTCGGGTGCGGTTCTCTCCGTAGAGCAATCTCTCTTTAAGTGACGTAAATGCAGCCCGTCACGTGTTGTGTATGCATGCACGCGCGGGTCGACCCGTCAGCCGCCATTTGCTGCACCCCAGTCAAATTGCATTTATTTGGCATGTCACCAGAGGGGAGTCGCTTGGGAAAAGCGCTTGGCTATTGGTGTATTGTGACTACATTACACGAGGAAAATACTTGAGATCTAATTTAATCACACTGTAAACTGAAGGGACTTTCGGATGTTTTGTAATTTGGTGAAAGCAAATATAGAAAGGCGAAGACTGTTTCAAAAGTAAGAATTGCTGCGTATATTAACAACGTTAGATTGTAACCTTGTAACTTGTAACCTTGCATATTAGTTGCGAACTTTTAAGTGGTTCAGACTAGGGCATCCAAATACCCGGCCAAATTCATTACCCGATTCTCGGGTATTTTTCATGAAAGAACCCGGTTCGGTACCGGTTCTGGAAAATTTTTTCCACTATTATAATTATACAGAATATTTAGTTTATGGTAGATTTATATTGTATATGTACAATATATACTAAAATATACTCAAATAATAATTGATTAAATAAAATAAAAATTTCGAATGGAAAATTGAAAGAGTTATATTATTTATTAATAAGGAGAACACATTCTTATTGTTATATTCAGAACATAGGTCTATGATATTATATGTAATATAATTGATTTTATATGTATATCTTTCTAATAATAAATTTAATTAGTATTTTAAAATTGTATAGTTGTTGATATATTATTCAATCGAAATAGTCATGTACACTCACATCGTTTAAACAATAGGGGAAAAATAATCTCATATGATAAGAACAAATACATTTTATTTTATTACATAAATTATAAATTTATATTCTATTACATTATATACATTTATTAAACACATTACATACTTTGTAGATGTCAAAGTATTCCTCTATAAGCGTGTGTAATTCAGCATCCGATATTCACGTATAGTTTATGTACGCATTGGTGTCTCACAATAGACTTGTGTATTGTAGATCGGGTTTGTAATGTCTACCGAGGGTGAACTTACGAGTTAAAATGGTTAAAAGTAATATTCCCACGGAAATAAAATCATAAATTCCCGCATTACTAGTGGATTATGTTTCAGTTGCGTTTTTTTATACTTTCATACCTGATCGCTATAAAAATAATAATATATACTGTGACAAAGGATATTTCATTTAGAAAAATTTTAAATTAAAAAAAAAAAAGAACCGGGTACCCGTTGAAAATTACCCGGTTCTTGGTTATTTTTAAAGCACGCTGGTGACCGCTTCTCCGGTTCCGGTTCTGCCCAGTTCGGAAGCCCTAGTTCAGATGTAGCTTCTCAATGGTCCTTTATTAACCATGTCTACCATTACTCCCGCCGATTTATTCGTTGCTCAAATCACGACAGAAAAGCTGAAGAAGTTCGGGTGAGAGCTGCTGGACCATTCTCATCTGGTGATATATTAGACTTTCATATATTTCAGAAATTAAAGGAATTTTGATAATGGTATTCAAGAAATCGTTAACAACTAGTTCAAACAGGCTTTGACGTTAACGGGGATTATATTTAAAAGTTGTTTAACACATATTTGCATTGTAATTTTAAGAAAAATTGAGTTGCAATAAATTATTATAAGTTTATTATAACAAAATGATTCATACTGTAGCATAGACCCTCGTGATTGAAAATTAAAACTTCACTAACGTATTTTTAAACATTTTTACATCCTAATACTTTTCTATCTGCTAAAATTCTAACTTCTAACGGTTCCTATAGAAAATGAATTAACTCAGTGAAATTATTGTGCAACGTTTTAGCAAGTATCTAAAAATATTAAAATAAACAATAAGCTCCAAGAATAAGTTATCATAACTTTTTAGTTAACTGTGTTTTAAAGAAGATATATTATTGAAATGAATTATATATTTCACATCGTTATTTTTTTATTTGTTGCAAAATGATTGATCTTATTGCATTCTGGATGCTTCACGTATTGAATATTCGACAAAGAATTCTAAAATCTGCGAAACTGTACACGAATACAGAATCAAAGTTCAGTTAGTCTAATATATATATTTTTTTGTATAAGTACAATTTCTCCCATGGTTATGCGTAAATATCGCGTGTGTTTTGAATGAAATTTTATTACATTTATTTTTAGTATTTTAAAGTTGAATTGGCCAGAAAACAGTCGATTAGTATTGTATTTGTATAGATAGATACTAGATGTGTATTATTTTTTAAATTATTTTTTTTAGGTAGCTTACGTGTAGGTGTTGAAATCATAAAGATTTTTTCCTATCTATCGGGAAGTGAAAGTATCAACATGTGTCAACAACTTTGACCATTATGAGTACTGAATGTGTGAGTAACTATGTGGTCACCGTTGTAATAAGTTTGTCAAAAAAAAAAAACAAATCGCAGTTGGTTTGCACCTATTTAAACATAATACTGATGAAATAAATATAATGTGATTGCAATACTGTTCAATATACATCTAGTTAAAAACAAATTAACCCCCGATAAAGTATAAACGCTAAACTAGTATTGTTAAGAATTTGGACGACCATTATATTTATGTGTTTAGAGAAACTTATAATTATTTAATTTGATGGAAATTATATCATACATTGATCATGTTGGTTTGTCTATGAAGGCTGTGTGCGTGTTAAGGAACCCACATTACATATGCAGTCCAATGCAGCCTCCTTCTATTTGGCTTCTTCATAATATCGTAAAATTGGATTACAGATCTTCAAAAATAAAGTTTTATTTAAGATTTATGACCCAATACATGATAATGTAAGCAGAGAATAGAGAAGGTTAAAAAATTTTGATGTTAATTACTTAGCTACCAAGTGTATGGTTTTTGAATATGTCGATGAAAACATTTACGTGATATCGTCAGTGTATGAGATGGACTTGTTGTAGTTAGAATTAATTTGTCAAAACGTTAATCTTGAACTGGCAAACATTTATTATTATCTTTGTATTTTTTAACATTTTATATGCACATTGATGGGATATATGAAATGCATTTTCATTGTTGCATGAATGGTGTACATATTCACAGTGGCGTTGGTTATATAATTATACTGCTGTATCCTATAACGCCACCTATATTCTACTAAAGAATATAAGTTGAAGTCGTGACATGAATAATTAATTACAAAATTTTATAATAATTTTATAACAATTCATTATATTTAAAATTAAAACTTAAATATCTGAATGTCCTAAACATAAAATACACCCATCATTAAACAATCAAGTTATTGCATATATAATATCTATCAGAACTTATAATAAAAATAGGTTAGTCACATTGTTTCATTGAATACGTACTTTTATGCTTTTAATATTTATATGACGTATATGAAAAATAATTATTACCTAAATAATTTAAGATTTCTGTATTTCATCAGATTTTTTTATTTAGTTTTTCCCTGATACGCCTATCGTTAGCCATAGGCGGAAAATTCAACTTTTTAATAATGAATAGAGAGATAAAAATAGAAAGATAAACGAAATACAAAAATTTTGCCATATAAACGAATACCTCATTTGATTATTAATGATTAGATTTTTTATTAGTGCTAAAACCAAATCTGTCACACAATGTCGCACCGCGTCCCATAAAACTTAAAAAAAGGCATAATATATAAATATAAAAGATTATCTTTTATATTTGAATGTCTATGGATATAAATTAATAAATATGACTAAAAATGAAACAATAATATTATTTTCCGAAGAGTATATTTTATTTATACACCGCTAGTGAAATAGATAGCCTTCATTTATACTTAAAATTCATTATATGGTATTTATTGTTAACAACAAATTATATTTTTCACGAAATACTTATATTTTCATTATTTACCATATAAAGTATTATTAAATTTGTTTTCTTTAATATAATAATAAATAATAAAATTCTCAAAAAATTTTTGGCATTGTTTAGATCCAGTTTTTATTACATTATAAAATTGTGCCACCAAACCTAATATCAAATCTACTCATCACCAAACAAAAAATGTTAGAATACATGAGTACGTATATATTATTTTATCTGAAATAAATTGTTATTAATTATTATTATTGATTAATTATTATTTGTTATTAATTAACTATATTATTAAGGCACTGATTGGCCGGTTCTAGCGGCATGGCTATAATTCTCAAGTTTTTGTAATAGAAGTGGAAACATGACGAGTAATGCAAAAGCACATCAGGTACTTACAGAAGCTTGGTATTTATTGATCACTGAAGTTGCAGTATATAAACCATGCTGAACGATTGAACTCACAATAATAATTATAAATAAGTTCATTTTTGATGGTCGTCGTAATTCTATCGAACACGCTACCACTCGTCGCCAGATGGCGGCCTGTTTCCGTATTTTTATTATATTCCGTATTATATATTCGTATATATTCCGTATTTTGTATTATGTTATTATGAAACAAACATCAGATATCTCATAGAGACAAAGCTATTTTTTTATTATATTTAATGGAAAATATATGGAAGTATAGGGTAATTAGAGGGCTTACGACCTGTCTTCGGCTGGCTTCAGTGATCACTTTATATTCACCAATTCTCACCTCTCAATCTCCACACTTAATATAATAAAATTATTAAACTCGCTTCGAGAACTACACCATCGTCATCTGTGGACCAAATTTGATAATTCATTTTTCCCTTTTTTTAAGCAGCATACCATATATGTCATCACTATGAGAATCTGATTTTTTTTGGAAATTATTTTAAAACAATATACTTTATTTATATGTGTGTATATATATATATATATATGTGATACTTAAGCCAGCCGAAAACAGGTCGTAAGTCCTGTAGTTACCCCATACTTCCATATATATTCAATTAAATTTAATAAAATAGCGTTGTCTCTGTGAGATATCTAATATGTGTTTAATAACAGTACCTTTGTAGGCAAAAATTCAGTAATTGTGTGTTCTTGGACTTACTAAAATATTGCTGTTATTATAATTCTACAATATAAATAATTTATATTCAAAATTTTAACGTTCCAAAATATTATAAAACTGAATGAATTTATTATAACAAATTTTTATTTGTTTTGAGTTTGATTAAGAAAAAAAAATAAAAAACTAGAATCCAGAATAAAAATGTTCCATATCAACAGAAAAACAAGAAAAACAAACCTCTGATCCCAGGAAGTGAGTAATTTACCATTGAATATTAATACCAATAAATATCTTAGATATTTATTTAGTAAATTAATTTAGTCTTTAGTATTATAAATATACCCCCAATATTCAGCATTGGTTGCCAAAACGAAATATCCTCAATAGATCGTTTTTACCGTCCGCCGGGAACCAACTTTGATGATTTGCATGTTGGCTTAGTTATGTAGGCAGGCTACATCGCCGCGGCTATAAGATGGTAATGATTCAACGTTGACATTCAGTAGCTAAGGTCACCCCTTGATTTAATGGTCGCCTTGTTAACCCCTTGAAAACGCCAGTTTGATTTACGCCAAAAGATGTTCTAGATTACAATGTTAAATTATCCATTCTAAAATAAAACAGTATTTTTTTATCGTCTTCATGTATATTCTACAAATTTAATTAGGTTTGTGCTTGAGGTTAAAATCCTTCAAAACAAAAACAAATTCGTTGTATTTAAGTAGCAATAATAAAAAAATACAAAGATCAAGCAATGTTAAAATATTTTATTCCCGATCTGAAATATTTTATGTTAAAATATTTTATTTAAATCTGGTGAGCCGATTAGTACATTGAGCAAAAAAAAAAGAAACTAAATATAAAAAATTACAAAAAAAACTTTTTTTATCTAATAATATTTTGTGACCTCTGCAATCGCCATTATGATCATTGTCTATGAGATATCTGATATTTGTTTAATAACAGTGCCTTTGTAGGTAAAAATCCAGTAATTTCGTGTTCTTGGACATATTCAAATATTGCTGTTATTATGATTCTACAATATAAATAATTTATTTTCAAAATTTAAACGTTCCAAAATATTATAAAACTGTAATAATTTTATGCTGGCTTCTTGAATAATGATTAAAAATAATCATTAATCAATTTATTATAACAAATTTTTATTTGTTTTGAGTTTATTTAGTTAACTAAACATTACAAATATATTTTGTATCCATTTTTACAATTTTTGCAACTTGATGATGTTTATTTAAAGATGCACATATTAAAAAGCAATATTTATTGGATACAACTAAAAAATCTATATTTAAACATCATAAAAGTCAGAAATTTAAATGTACGCGTTGAAATAATAAGTCAATGTATTGGATAAGTACACAATTTATTGTTCATTAACATGCTGTTTGTATTATTCAAAGATTATATAAACTCAAACATCTTAATACGTGCAATTTTTATTTTCTTAGAGCTATATACGGCGAAATCGATATAACTTGTAAACACGATTCTTAAGTGTAAATCTCATTTTAAAACTAAGAGTCATTTTCACATTAATGGTTTCGTGGATCGGAACAATTTATATCGTAGAAAGTACACTTGCTATTGCGGAGTGCATGTGCTATACCCCCATGATAAACGTCTGTAGCGGTTTAATGTTTGTTTGATAATCGAAATTAAAGTATTTTTGAACGGAACCGTGATTCTCGTTCTCTAGAGTGCAATTGGAATATAGACAGATACGAATACCGCGTATACTCTCACTATTGTCGTGGTACTTAATATTAAGTGTATTATGATTTATTACAAGGCATTAGTGATGAGATCAAAATCACGAACCGTGAGTCAATCACTGATATCTTTGAGTCACATTCACTAACAGTGATTGAGTATTTGAAAACATCGTGAATTAATTTGTAATCATTATTATTTCTTGTGCAAATGTGCAAAATTTATAAAAGAATGACGTCATGATCATGACCAGCGCCAAAAATTCAATTTTATTTTATAAAAAGATTTCATTTTCTTCGTTATGTAATTTAAATTAGATTATTATTATTTATTTATTTATTGTAGTTTTACTTTTAAAATTACCAATATTAACTTTGT
Source organism: Eubasilissa regina (assembly GCA_022840565.1). Lineage (NCBI taxonomy): Eukaryota > Metazoa > Arthropoda > Insecta > Trichoptera > Phryganeidae > Eubasilissa > Eubasilissa regina. Next base: position 21,110,858 of record JAINEB010000033.1, read on the forward strand.
GGTTAAAATTCATATTTAGTAATTATTTGAATTAGGTACTAAATTTATTTTTTAAATAATTGTTGTTTTCTAAAAATAGATTCTGGTAAAGAAACAATAATGTATGTTCTTTGTTGGTAATGACATCCTGAAGAAGAAAATTGTATTTTTTGAAACCGGTAGATGTATTTAAACTCAATTAAGTGGTTAATAAAACAAAGATAACAAATTATAAAAAAATTGTAGTCTCAATGTTACTTCATGTGTGTATTTTGATATCGTGCGGCGCATGGACATTAGTAAAGAAATAGTGATTACAGTCACAGTTTTCAATCACTGATATTATCAAATACCCATAATAATCACATCTGTGAGTCAAGAGTAGCATCCTTTACATCACTATAAGGGATCCATCCTAAAACGTGTCTATCTTTTAGAATCTAATTGATTTGTAATTATATTATATATAATGTATAGCGATTATTGTGATTAATAAAGCCTGTATAGGTATATATATAAATTGTGTTTATAAATGTTTAGCCAGTTATAGGTAAAGAGTGTGGGATGAGTTAGTGTGGTTATATATGTCGATCAAATGGTTAGATGTATCTCCCAGCTCTTTACAATGTTCAGATGAGTGAGATATCGCGGAGTGTATTGTACAAATGTGTCTAGATCAGGTAGAAAAAAACAATAAGTAACTTACAGTAAACAGACGTTTATTGAAGTTATTTTCACAATTTACAGAACACAAAATTTAGGTAAAAAATAAAGATAAAGTTTATGACGAGAGGCGTTTACGGTGGTGTGTTCGGGAAGCCGTCCGAGAGAGAAATGGGACTAAAAGGTCGATTTGCTGGGCGGCTTCCCGCGTATAATATTTTTACCAACTGGTCGGTACCTGGAGAGATTATATGGCCGCTCAGAGATTCATGGTCGCACCCAGAACCTGTAGTTATTAGTTGTGGAAGCGATAGACCTCTACAAATAGATTTTTTTTAAATTATCTGGGTTGATAATTCTTGATTAATTTAGATTTGCATTTCAAACATCTCATTGAACACATTCCTCATAATTGACGTACATTTTCCAGAAGCTGTCATTTTTGTGGGTTCCTTGTTATCTGGACATTTTATAGTATGGAGTGTTTGAAAATGGTAATGTTATAACAGTTTGAATATAAATATACATTTTTAAAGTATCAAAAATGAACAATTCTTTTACAATATATTCCCCTTATTATAAGATCACATCGATAAACTGTATTAATGTACCAGTCTTCTATAAAAGAGGACTTTTATTTATATTTATATTCGATTATGTATTAAAAAAGCTAAAAAACTTTATATTTTTTATTTATTATCTTAGTTTAATAACCACAATTGAGTTTAAAAAACATCTACCGGTTTCGGAAAACACCTTTTCCTTCTTCAGGATATGTCAAAACTAACTAAAAATATAGCATTGTTTTTCTATTTATCCAGAATCAATTTTTAAATTTAAAAAAAAAAAAAAAACGATAAGATAATAAACTAAGATAATAAATAAAAAATATGAATCTTAACCACCAAGTTAATATTGCTAATTTTAAAAGTAAAAAACTTTAATGAATTATTCTTCAGATTTTCGCTTATTATTAGACATTTCAATGTAAATATTTATCTCAAGACACAAATGAATGGGGTGCACGATTTAGTGTTTATAGTAACACGCAATGCAGTTAATGCGGCTATCACACGAAATAAGTAACACCACCAGAAATCACAAACTGTCTATCAAACTTGATAATATGTGATATCACGTAAAATGAATAGTAAATGAAATGTTAATTATTATGAAGTAATGCCATATTTAGTTAATACATGATAATTAATTTTGCAGTTTTAAATTCGTCTCTTTAAGTAAATTACTCAAATTATGACCAATGCGTATTATTTTAATGCAGGTCGAATAAATGTCTGATTTAAACGATACCGTGTAGCCGCACTGCAAGGGTTTTAGTCTAAATGGCTGGACTCATCTCGGATTTGATGCTGGAGTTAAGACAACAGGTCACGCAAATCCCGAGTCATGCCGTGTTTAACTTGAAGTAAAGTTGTTCCTCTTGTTAATTTTGCTCCCCTGATATTCTCCGGTACTCAAGTTAAGAGTTACCTCCGCTTGTAATAAAAAGGTCTGGACAAATTCATTCTGCATATAAAATTGCCAATTTTTCTAGATAAATTTAGCACAAAAGTTGAGTTCATTAAAAGTTTTTTTTTTCTGTTAATTCTTCATAGAGATAAATTTATTTATTTATTTATTTATATATATTTTGACATCCATATTTTTGTAGTTACAGAGGTGGATACATAACATACATAATACATATTTTAATGTGTGGGATGGAGTAGACTTCACCTCTGATATATACAGCGTTGTCCTGGCTACTTTGCTAGACTAATGTCTGTGTCAAAGTAGCCAAAATGATCACAAATAATATAACGAGTCTGTATCTGTGAACTAACGCTTTTCCTGTACACAAATTTTAAAGGAATAACAACATATTTTTTTAATTTCTTCTTCAATGTTAGCAAAATTACTTTGTGGCCTCATTTTATATAAATAATTTGTTTAAATCACTATTTATTGATAATTCAACATGTTTACCTACGGTATCTTATTCAGGAAACAATGTATACTTAAATTAAAAATACAAACACAGATAACACATTTTAAATTTGTTTTCATGTCAGTTCTTACTTATTCACATTATACTTTATAGTTTTGTTTTTATCTATGCTTGTATTTTTAATTTCAGTATACATTTTTTCCTGAAGAAGATACCATAGGTATCGAAACATGTAGAATATTAAATAAATAGTGGTTTAAACAAAGTATTTTGTCATTTTCTTAGTAATTACTTAATATTTATTTTTGTAAATCGTATCATCGTTTAAAGTGGAAACAGAAATCTTTCGATAGACGTGCTGCGTTAAAACTGATTTTAAAGTTACTAAACTTTGGTCATTGTACATTTAAAGAGCATGCTGAGTTAATCTTGATTTTTAAGCTAGACAAGTTTTGTTATCACGATTTAAAAATCATTCTAAAGTCTTCTCTTCCTCTTCCAATTTTACCCGACAACTTTTCTGATGATATCTTATCTATTCTATATTAAGATAATTATTTGACCCAATGACTGTGTTAACCAATGAACAAAGTAACATTTGTAAAAAATATTGATATTATAAATAACACTTATCGAGAATGAAAATTATAATATCGCAAAAATTTAAAATATTTGTTTCACGTGATTAATTTTTTTTTTTTTTTTAAACAAATATCACATATCTTATATAGATAAAGATATTTTTATTATATTTAATGGAAAATTCGTGATAACCGCCGTCTGGTATATTCTGCCAAAAGGTTTTACGCATTTGATCCGAAATGCTAAGAATTTAACCCGAAAAATAAATTCACATTTTTTAAGAGTTTTCATTCTTTTTGTGAGGATATTTAATTAAATATATATCAATTATATATGCTAGAATATGTTTTTTACGCAAATGAAGTTTGAATAATATAAGTAAATACGCTCAAAATTATGTTTATTTATTTATTTCGTGTATTGTGATATTGTGCGTACTAGTAATATAACTGTGATCAAAGTTTTCAATCACTGATATTATCGAATATCAATCACAACCATACCACCTCATACATTATTACCTTCACATTCAAGAGTAGCATTTTTTCTCATCAATACTGATAATATTATGACAAATGACTCATACATTATTTATTGAATTACTCAGCATCGAAATACATAGTTTTAATTTTTTTAAATATCGATTATAATGTCATCACGAGACAAAGATAAAAAATAAAAATTATTATAATAATAATAATGTGTTTATTCCAGCGTGATCAGGTTTTTTTTTAACTTGATTCGCCATTAAGTTAATACATATTATGTTATACATTAAAGGTTTTGAAATAAATATAATGCTATGAAAAAGAAAACCAAGGAAAATATTAATAAATACAAAAAAAATTAAAAAACTAAAAATGTTAATAAAAAGTAAAAAGTTTACACATATACACACAAATTATAAATATTACACATATAACTACTTCAGTCACGGCTATTGTTGTATATGTAGCTATTCTGTAGGCGCTGCCATTCCCTGGTCAGGGAAAGAGAGTTGGTGCTTATAAAAGCTCAAATGAGTTGATTCCGTTTTTCTGATTAGTGTCGAAAATGATAAAATTGTCAATTTTGTACTCATCTTTATTTTCTGAGAATATCTCTTTCAAAATATATATATTTGTAAAAAATAATATGCTTTAAAATATAGTAGATTCGTTTTAATATAAATTAGTGGTCTTATCTTGAAATAGTACAAAAAATATAGAGAACACCTGAAATCTTAAATTGGAAATGTGAATGACGACTATGAATTCTAATTCCCAAGCACCTGCTGGATCCAAATACGTAATACAATAAAATTTAAATAAAATACTAGTTGCACTATTGTATAAAATATTAAATACTATATATTTCCAGATTCATTTGTTATGAAACATTAGAATGGACACATAATACGGATTTAAATAATTATTTTATGTTTATTCAATTCCCAAATTTGCCATCTACAATATCGTATTGAATATCAATCAAGTAACGATTCATATGTTTCATTTTAAAAAAGATGCAAGCATTAGTTTCTATAAAAATATAATATCGGCAGGTGTGTAATATATTTTACTTAAACGCTTAGCATGATGATATGAAGGGGTCGAGGTTGTAGAATATGATTGACTGTTTTTGTATCAGAAGGCTTTGTGGATGTGAGACTAAAGCCCTTAACCTCTTCTAATCTCACGCGTGTTAGTACATGTCGCAGTGTATATGGTGCATGTGCGTGATAATTTATGTTTTGTCTAAAATAAGACATTAAAATGAAAGAACACTCACAGAAGCTGTCGATTATTGATGGATGACAGGACGGTCTGCGGAAAAGTGGTCGCTAGCTCATTGAGCAGTGTCCGTCTTGATGTATGGTATCTGTTGATTGGTTGGTTTGGTTTCACCCCTATATGGTTGTTAGGTGAGTCCCTACACGGCCATGTCTATGGGGCGCGTGCAGGGTCACCACATCGTATTTAACATGTAATGATCACCAGGAAAGAGATCAATGCGATTCCTGTTCTGGACTGGAAGAATATAAAATAATTTAACAGCGATATAATAAACATAATTAAAATTAAAAATATATAGAAATGTTTAAATCACAGTTACCTAAACATGTTTTTCAAATTAAGCTCACATTTTCTTTTTGTTAATTTTGAGAATAAAAAATATCTCAACTCGGCATTTTTTGGTATTTCCTTGTATCTTTGAAATCTTTTTTTGAGTTTAACACCCTTAGAACACAAAAGTTCCCTACCACACGATCAAGCCATTTCATCTTCAGCCTACCCACTCTCGCGCGCCCTTGCGGATCACTGAACAAACCTTTATTTGCGGTTCCATAGTCTGCCTTGCGATGCAAGTGTCTCCCGATCATTGTAATCATAGTATTTGACAACATTGATGTCATACTATCTAACTAACTAACTTACTTACCATCACGCTTCTTCACATTTATCTTACCATCACGCGGGTATAGGCAGATAGGATAGAGCACACTCTTCAGTCCTGACACACAGTTCTCGCCTCATCCATATTCATATGTCAGCAGTCCACTCTGGCGAGAAAAGCCGAGCACGAGAATGTACTGCGGCTCTTGGCTTGCATCGGCTATACTTGTGTCGACTCTGGTTGTCTCGTGCCGTTTGCCCTCGCCGCGAGCGTGCAGCCAGCCCTCGGTTTCTCTCGCTCCGTCTCGCCCGCCTCGCCTCACTTCGTCCACGCTCCGATTTGGTCGGAGTGTTTGTTTTTTGTAAAAATCTACAGTTTTATTCCGAGCTTAATGAAATTTTGCACACTTGACCTTAAAACAAGAGGAAAGTTTTTGTCTACATGAGATTTTGAAAAACCACCCCCATCCCCCCAAATAAACTCTCTTCACTGTGTGTAAAACCCGAACAACGCCGGGTAATTCAGCTAGTATATCATAAATAATAATTTTTTCTCCTCATATATATTAGGTGTACAGAAAATATTTCTTCCTACACATATATTAAATAATATTTCTTCTTTCATACCCTCGTATCATATAGAACTTCCTGTTTCGTGTTTATCATTTATAATATATTTTTCTCCTCATAAAAATGAAAAATTTATATTTACAATTAACGAAACGGAACAATATTTGATATAAATTATTAATTTTAAATACTCTGCAGCTGTGATTTCATGCCAATCCGTTCAATCTTCAACTCAAAAAGTCTTCGCAAAATAATGCAACGCAACTGGAGTTTCGGGAAAAGTATTCGCTTGTTGGTATCGCCTTACCTTAAACTAGTTTTTGTTACCCGATTACCTCACAACGAAGTTTTTAGAGATGTTATACTTACTTACCATCACGCCGTTTCCCCGTGGGGGTAGGCAGAGAGGATAGAGCGCCACACTCTTCTGTCCTGACACACAATTCTCGCCTCATCCACATTCATACATCTTCTCATACAAGCTCGCCAATTATTGAGGCTTCTAACAGAACCATCCTCCATTATCTGGTTTACCTGGTCATGCCAAGCCTTCCGCGGACGTCCTCTATTTCTGGTGCCATCAACACTTGCATCATATATCTTTCTTACCATTCTCTCCTCATTCATCCGTTCCATATGATCGAACCACCTAAGTGATCCTTTTTTAATCTTACTCACTATACTAACATCACCTTTACATTCTTTCCTTATTTATACATATTGCGAAAATGAGAATTGGCAGATGCAATGCGAATTTTTATTTTATCTGAGTTGACTTTTTGACGCATTTGCGGGGTTCTCCCCGCTGGGGATACTTTTTCAAAGTTTGCACTTTTAACGTTTTAAACTAAACGCTAGCTGGGAATACATTCTTAAATATTAGTATGCAGGATTTTTACGGGTTTAAAAATAATGAAAAATCCAACAAAAAAGGCCATTTTTTAGACACGTGGGAGGCTGTTTTCCTGAATTAATTTTGGATTGCTTAAGGCGTAAGTTATAATACACATAGAATATGTTTTTCCTCCAGTAAAATATTCATAACATTTCATATATAAAAAAAAAACATAATTTTAACTTGAAATAAAATTTATAAAATGTTTGAAAAGACTGAAACAAAATTCAATTAAGTAATATGGTAAAAAGCACGCAAATAGTATTATAATAACTATTTTTAAATGTAATATTAATTGTTGGCATAAATATTTTTTAACACTACAACAAATAGAATAAATAGTGAATGCATTGTTCGCTTAGCTCTATTTTGTTATGCGTAGTTTTTTATTCAACAAAAAGAACTGTTAAAATTCCAAATGGAATTCCTATTTTTCACACGAACAGATTAAAACGGATGAACAATGAAAACAGATGAAAAGGCATTCTAAACTAACGTTTGAATTGTTGTGGTGGATTAAAATTGACACATTTACCAACCGCTTTAGTCACTTCATAATTATCCATATAACTTTTAATTAATTGTTAGCTATTAAAAAATTTTGTTTAAGAAAGGAATGATGCAATATTTAGCGTTAAAAATATACGATTTGAAATTTTATAATTAATTTCGTCATTGAAAAATAATAATTATAGATGCATTAAACTTTATTTAAATTAATTCAAAACTCATGAATAGTATTCATTATTCAGATAGATCAATTTTTCAAAATTTTAAAAATGATTTCTTCAAGTAGTTTAATATCTTCGTAGATTCACAATAAATCGTTTATTTCGTCCATGAAACGTTCGGAAAATCTTACATTTCAAATAGTTTCCGATATTGGAAATTTAAAAAAAACACGGTGTTCTGTGTGTTTGTTAGTTATGTGTAATTAAAATAATTCAGGTGAAAATATTCTTATCGATTAAAATTTTTTCAGCACTTGAAATTTGATTTAAGATTTTAAATTAAAATTAATACACTAATTAAATTAGTACATATTGAAAAAAAATCAAATCTATTTATACTTTTAAAATCGAAGTAAAGCAATGTTTTAATGCTCGGACCCGCTATTTTTTCTACCGAGTCTGATGAGAGAAAAGAGAGGCCGAGCTATAGCAGATAAGCCAATTCAAGGTTAAGAGTTAGGAGTGACGATTCCGTCCGGTATTTTCGTTATCAATTAATAAATAGGACCAAATCTAAATAAGTCGATAAAAATCAGTATTACCTGTGTCCCGGTTTTTCCAATATTTCTATAAAGAGTAGAAATATCGAGTGACATGCTAAAAGAAAAGAAAAACATAGATTCCTTTGAAGTATGATACTGGCGTTACCTGCTCAAGATTCAGCGTGCATCTCGACGTACTCGTTCAACAACTCGTCCGACAACACATCCATTCTATAAGTTCTGGAAATCAAATATCCGAGACATTTCCTCCAATACTTCAGACACATTGCGAGAAAAGATGACAACCTACATAAACTCAAATACAAGTTTTAAAATTAAATATAAGTATTAAATCAATTTTAAGAGTTTATTATCATTTTTTGGACATATTAACTACCCCACCCACTGACAACGAAAACCCATTAACATTAAAAATTTCTCCGAACCCGACAATTATCGTACAAGTAAATAAAAATAATAATATTCCACATCAAGGAATTACCAGATACAAAGAATCGTAAACAACCTAATTATACAAAGTGAGGATTAGTGACTTCATTTAGTGCTGAACTGCCAGCCTGAAAATTCACATTCCATGATAATTTCAGAGGGACACTTCACCGATGAGGCATCATGAAAATGAGTAATGAGATTTACCCGAAAAAACTTTGGAACAACAATGGTCCTTCTCAGGACTAACAGATGCGAGATAACCAAGAAATTTTACTTCTAATAATATATTCAACCCGTGAAAATTTCAAATTTAACATATTATATTATATAATTCAACATGTGAACCGAGAGATAGTGTTCCGAATTCGTAAACACACTTTTGGTGAGTCTTTTCGAATCAATGTTTGACACATTTTACATCCAAATTCCCATTCAAACATTTTCTCATGCTCGTCTTTCTAGTTTGAAATGTGACCTTGACGCCAGCAGACGTCAACTTGACCGATATTTGTTCGATGTCGACATCGTGATAACATTCACGGTGTGGACTTTTCAGCTCCAGTGCACCAGCACTGTATTTTGTGATATTGTATTTTGATCACGTATTGTTTATTGTTTATTGTCTGTGTGCTGTGGATGAACTTGTGACATCGCCGTATTTAATTGAGTTCGAAAATCGGCTCATCCGCGTGCCATTTTGTGTGGCTTCGGCGGCGACTGCAATGATTACGGAGGCGTCATATACTAGGTAAGGCGAGCAGTCTTTCCGAATCCCGATTCCCGAGATCACTAGTCCATCGACTAGAAACCTTATTCCCTCACTGACTTCATCCTGTACCACGTTTCCCTACTTCCTTCCCCTACCTTGCGATGATTCCGATTTACGACCGGAATTGTCTACGCAATTCATTTTAATCCTATCGATCCGGATAGTATCCGGAATTCAGATAGTAGTAAATATATACAGTAATTTATCAATCTTCATTATACTGAAAGAATCTTCTGCCGAACCAGGCGTATGTCTGTATTTTGATTGATAACAATATAAGTAATAGAGTATGTATTTACGTAGGTACATTATACTTAATTTACGTGTATATCTATAATGTAAGTAAGATACATTTAATGAAAAATAATGAAAAAATTTATAATATTGTTTACTATCAAAGTTATTTGCTGTAGAGAAAAATATTTCAACAGTACTAAATGATTTAATAATTGATTTAATTATACTATTTTACAAAGTGTGGCGTAACTACAGCCAATGCAATTCCTCACGTATGCTCAGATACAGGCCAGAAATACTTTTACCAGCGCTAATACGGATTAATAATTTTTAGTTGAATTACATTCAATTGTGTAATTTACTTCTTATGTGTATTACAAAACACGTGAAAACATTATAAAGGTTCTAATATATGGGTTAGGATCAGCGATGATTTTTTCCAGCTGTATAAAACTTTAACAATTTTTTTTTTCGTGTAAGTGTTAATATTACATGAGACCAGAGACACATTTTTATCTTACTATTAAAATTTAATAAAACTACGTAATATTTATTATTCTTAAATCTTAAATAGATACAATACATACAAGTCGTGAAGTAAGTACCTTTGATGTATATGCCAGGTGTAGCGCTACACTTGCGATGTTTTCATCATCTGTTGACTCACCACATGCAACATTAGAGACATTCACATTGTGTGGCCATCTTGTAGTGAGTGGTTGAAATGTTCAAGACAATAGATCTGCCCGCCGAACATGACATACAGTCCGCGATTCATTTCTTGTATGCACGAAACATGAGACCAGTTGATATTCATGGCCAAGTGTGTCCTGATTTGATGCCAAGGGATGTCCATCATTTCCTTCATCTGGTGGCAAGCATTTTCATGACGATTATGAACTCAAAGTTTCCAATCCAACTATGTTGAAAGTAGTATAAGGTATGTAGTGTCCGAATAAATTAAAATATTATAAAAAATATGTTATTTTTTTTAAAAATCCGGTACTTATAAGAGACACTTTCTTTTGTGCATTTATTTATTTACACCACTGGATTTTTACACAACCGTAGACGGGAAAAACTTCCGCGTTGGAAAATATTACACAACACGGGATCCTCGTCAAATCTTTGAAGCGTATTATAACCGAGTCCCCTCGGCTTGCCTCGCCTTTTGGTTTAATTGGATGTTTGTACGACGCATTATACAATACTCATTGCAGTTCAGCACGATATAACACAAAGCTACACCGTTCACGAGTGTAGATTGACAGTTTTGAGGTCGCGTGACGTTCAGCTGCGGCTGCCGGCTCCACCATCCACCGCGCTCTCTGTGCACTCACACTCGGCGCCGTCACTCTCGGAAACCCTAGAAACGTCAAAAGCGAACTACCAAATGGTTTAAAGGAGGGACAACAAACACTAACGTAGCGTAATATTATATTTACAACAACGAACTAACTCATGGACCCCGTGTGTGAATACAGTTAATTGATTTGGAAGATAAAGGGTGTTTTTTAGAGGTATATAATTTTAAAATTAAATAAAACATATAAAAATCGTAGTAATGGCCATGGTATGAGGTTTATTGAAAGGATAATTTTGTGTCATTAGTGTATAAGTATGATTTCTTGCATATGGGCGCCGCCGCTGCTGGTTCGAATAACGCGCAATCTAGAAATTCAATTTTTTTGACACTTTTTGGAGCAACTGGGGACATATATAGACAATAACGCGACGAATGTTTATCGAATACTTTCAAGTCGTCTATCTTGTCTGGTTTATTAACGTAGACTAGCTACTTCACATGTCCCCACATAAAATAATTCTATGATCTTGGAGGCCAATTCACAGTTCCATTACGCAAAGTTATGCTCTCGACGAATGTTTATTTCAATAAATGGATTGTGGCGCTCGCTATGTGGCATGTTGCGTTATTTTGTTAAAACCACAACTCTTCCACTTAATACCATTCAATTGGGGAACAAAAAAGTCAGTAATCATGGATCTATTGATGTGCACGATGGTGAATAAACTCATTCGGGTCCCGCTCAATACTATGCTCTGCGGCAGCAACAGCTTCTTCGATGCGTATTATCAATTAGAGAATGCGTGGTGCTATAATGATCCATGGTTATTCGAATTACTTGCTCGGACGGATGATTATGTCGACCGTAAAATGGACGTAGCGCACGGTAATGAAATGAACCACAATATTAGAAATAAATTTTCACAATTTGCAAGCGTTCTTTTGGCGTAAGTCTATTCCTGGTACATTAGTACAAATTAACTATCAGGTGTCAAATTGGCTGTCGCTAGAAAAAATGGAGCCAATTCTTAAAACAAACCTCTAAAAGAACACACTTTATTAGTAAATATATTAAATTAAGATATTTTCATATCATATCACATCATAATCATATACGCAAGTAAGTTCATCAAAAATGAACTACTTAAATTTGTTAACTGTTAAAAAATAGTCATTAAGAATTATATTTAAAAAGTATCATTAGGTTGATGCATAATTATCCGTCGATTTTTAAAAACTATATTGTAAACTATATAACATAACCAAAAACGCAAACATACTCAAAACATATCATGTATAATTATCATTCCGATGCGTAATCACTGTAATCGTGGACTGATCAGTTCTGTCCTAGTGGTTAATCTTTCGTCCTCTTCGCCAGAAGGCCTGGTCATCAAAATCCAAAGATCGACCCTTTCATGACTTGTCGCCTAAGCTGGAATCACCAGATTTGAAGGGAAAAAACTACTCTCGGGATGCCCTTTCGCTAATCGTTCCTTCGCCGAAAAGATCGTTGAGATCGCGAAATGACTCAGCGGCTTTCCGCCTTTTCTCCAAGTAGTGCAACATAATGTGGGGTGGGTGTGGATGCTTTTATAATTTTTTAACCCTATTAGTCAATTATATTATGACAAATGTCAACTAAACGTTAAATTTAAAAAAAAAACAGCATCAACCTAATATTTAGCGTTTGATATTTATAATTTTTTTATGTGAGCAAGAACAATATTTTGTTTTCAGTGTATTAGGATGTAATATAAATATTTCACGTATGAACAAACGACCTGCGCCTGATATTAGTAATATTTGCAATCTAATCAATCTAACGAATCAATCAAAAAAACAAATAGAATAGATAAACAAATAGATAAATTATTTTGTTTTCAATGTATTAGGATGTAATATAAATATTACTGTATTACACTTGAACATTATTATTAATATTTGCAATCTGTAGAACACTTGGGATAGTGATCTATCTTCCTTAGAGAGATATCATTAGAGAAAAAAATATTTTTTAAATAAAACTAATCTAAAAGTTTGTAAAATGGAAAATTTGTAATAATTTACTGGATGCCCGAAACAATGTGAAACCCCAATTGAGCAGAAGGCAAGCATATTACAGCTATAATTATTTCTCTGAATCTAGAAATACTTTCTGGTCGTTCAGTTTATGACTAAATATAGTAGTTCAACGAAACTGCGTGTAGTATTCCCTTCCTCTTCGATCCTGGACCATATTACGCATTTCCCCAGATAGGAAAAGATTCGGGTACGAATTCCGGTAGCAGTTATAATATTCTTTCGATAAATTGATTTTTACTCTGTATCTTTCTAATTGATACATTTAATTTGTATTAAAATTCCACAGAATCATGTTCTGAAAAAAAACTGCAACTTCACAATAATAATGCGTTCTCCTCTCTGATTCGATTTTTAAAGGGGGGGATGGTGAAATTTGTTTTTTTTTTAATATCAACTAATTTTAATTATGTGTATAATTGTATAAAGTAGTAGCAAAAATGGGTAAAGTTTTTTTATGTATTACATTTTTTTTTGATTTTGATTGAATTTTTTCAAGTTTTTATATTTTTAGTGAAAGTTTTTATAGAATATTTTTATAAATTTTGTTCAATAGGGTCAAGAACAAGGTAAAGAAGTGAAATGCGATGAAGATTATGGGGATCGGGTGAGAGATCATACAGATCGAGAGAATTTATGGAATGGTATATTTCCAATTAAACGATTAAATTGAAAATTTCAAATTAAATCGTATATGTGTCGTTTGAGTGAGGGTATGTTATGTGAGGGTATGGAGTCTCTGTGAATGATAGTATTTCTGACAAACCACGGTGAATTTGTAATTCTCCTAAGGATGTAGTTTTGTTTGGATTCTAAAATTGTTGTTACTTGAACCTTGGATGTGGCTCGCGTATGTGAGTATAGGACGGATGAATACTCTATACAAGAGTAATTTGTTTTATAGGGATAGTGAACTGTATAAATTTAGGAGGGGGCATAGTCGGTTTAGTGTTCTCCTTAAAATATTATCATATTATTAATATTTTAATATATCGTAATATTCTGTAAGATAAATATTTTATTTCCCTTTTTTCCCCAAAATATACGATTACATACAACTTATTTAAATGTGCACGCCTGCTATGTGCATATTATGTTCATCAACCGAAAATTAAATATTGTGTAGCACCTCGGAATAGGCTAGTTAAAAAAATTATGTAAAAATATGAAATATGTTAAAAGTAATCTAATGGCAATATTAGCGCTAGTTCAAATGCATGTCTCACCTCCGATCTGCGAGTGAAGGCCAGGCCGGATCGGACGCGGCGCCGAGCAGACCTCTGTGTACCTGATTCAGGGAATCTGCACTGGGAGGCGTCACTAAATGAAACGTAAACCGAAAGTTAGGCGGTGCATCCGTGAAGTTGGATCCGAGCTGTGTACACAGGATAAATGGTTGGCATTTCATGTTATTTTTCCTCCCTTCAGACATCCCGTTGATACCTCTCCGCCTCTGGAGCTTATACGTTAGAAATAAGATTTGCGAGTCTCTCGGTTGGCCAGGCAGACGAGTGATAGCGCATTATTTGCACACGGACCCCAAAGTCTAGGGTTCAGTCTCCACATATTAAGTCAATAGCTAGAGTTGCGGTTTTTAATGGTTAAATAAATTATTCGAACATTTTCGATTCGTAAACATCGTAGCGTCCAGAGCAACCTCAGAAAAAAGTGTAAAGAAAAAATAATTATGCAAATATACTGTGCTCATTACCATGGTGACTAAAGTTTATGTTTTGACATATTTTATAAATTCCACAACATTTACATGTTTTACACAACATTTCGCTACATGTTTGTGAATTTGTGAATTCACTGCCTAAAAATTTTAATTTAAAAAATAATTAATGTCTAGTACTTACCTACACGAAATAGACTAAGTTTTCGAATAAATTTATTAAATTTTAATATATCAAAATTAATTATTACAGTATTAATATTTTAATTTATTCAATTAATATAAAAGACACAATATTTAGATAAAATAACAATGAAAGTATTAATAGTGCTTTTTTTGTCTATTTAATTATTGCAATTATTGAAACGGTCCAATGTATAATTAAGGGTGATTTCCTGAATAGTTAAATTATTTTATGTTATCATATGTTAAACTAACTTACAGAACGCAAAGAGGGTAGAACGTCACACACTTCTAATATACAACTCTCGCCTCAACCATATTCATACATCTTCATACGCATGACTGTCAATTGTCAAGGCTTTTAAAAGGATCATCTTCCAGTATCTGATTTACCTGGTTATGTCAAGTCTTCCACGGATATTTCTATTCTATTTCTAGAGCCATCGACACTGACGTCATATGTCTTACCGTTCTCTCATTATTTATTTGTTCCGCATGACCAAACCACCTAAGTAATCCTTTCTTAATCTAACTGAAAGCATTATACTGTGATGATGATGATGTGTAATTGTTTCTGTAAAAATCTATGCGCACAATTACGTATTATATATTACGTAATTACGCATGCGTGATAATTTAATAATTATTATTTTAATACACTAAACAATTAAAACCTACATGCAGTATTTAAAACTACGAATATTTCGATATACGAATCAAGTAATAAAGTTTTTATTAAAATTTATTTAATTTTAAAGCCATATTTTCTTTTCATTAATAAAATAATTACACTTACGCATTATGTAATTGTACGTTTTGAGTAAGTCTTTATGACACTTTATATACAAGAATAATAGCCACCTGCCAAACTATACTAAATAATACACCGTAGTGAATGAATTAAGAACAAACTTGAACATTTTCTTTTTTTTGTTTATCCTCGCCTTTTCCAGCTCTTATGGGGGTCGCTAATTATTCTACTGTTCATGTTCAAATCTTAAAGATCTTTTGATCTTAAAATCTCAAATCTTTATGATCTTAATTGAATTTTGAATTTTGAGATTGAAGCTATCTGTGTTGCTCGTGATCTTCGTGGACTTTTCATATTGATATCGATCCTCGTGATTTTATGAATTACGTAATCTACGTCCTTCATTTCACATGTTCATATCATCTGAATCAGCCTTTTTTTATTTAATGGTATCCGTGTTTATTTATATTTTTCATGTTTAGTTGATAATTTATTCGTATAGTTAATAAAATACTATTGTTAACATAAAAGCACACGAAAAACTTGATACTCCACGAATATTGTGTATTTTTCAACAATATACGTTGTAAGATTGTACAAAACTTTTCAACAAATTAAGATTATAATTTATTAATAAAGTCTATTAATTAAATGTATGAATTAGAGAGATATACATATAAAATCGATTTTCTCGAAAAATATTGTTATTGCGTTACTGGGATTCGAAACTGAATCTCTTTCCAAACCTGGGAGGGTGCATTATCCAACTATACTACAGCGACAGTACTTTTGACGACAAATTTTCGAACTTATACGGTACACTTTTCAAATCAATACATCTATCGTTCCGTTATTTGAAAGCACATTACATTTAATTAGTGTTTAAAATATCACAGACCTATGTTCTGAATAATTACAACTTCACAATAAGAATGTGATCTCCTTAATAATGTATATTATTTATACAAATTAAATTAATCAACTAGAAAGATATACAGAAAAAAATCTATCTATCAATAAAATATTTAGTTGATACCGGAATTCGAACCTGGACCGCGTCCTATCCGGAGAAGCGTAATTAGTATATTATTCATGTTTATAGATACTTTGTTGAAATTTTTTTAGCCACGGTAACGGCTTAAAAATTATTAATTAATTAATTACAAGGCCACAAAAACAAATTTATTACAAAAACATACAAATGAGGGTTTTTTTTTTATATTTGCTCCATTGTTTAATTCGAATGGTAGTAATGGGATGATAGTAAATATTGACAAAAATACATATATGAAGAATAATATTCTAGATCCAAAATTTATGCCACAAGATTTCATTTTTCACATATGATAACCAGCATTTTTAATACCAAATATATAAGAGAATCTCAAGACTTCTACCTTTGTCATCCACAGCTAGAACAAAAATAGAATATGACATCAATACAATACGTTGATTGTGAGGTTCACTTGGCCCTAAAGGCAGGGCGCCATTTGTGGGAGTAAAGACAGGGGTTCTGCCCACTCACTGGTTAGACAGTGATGAACACGAGATCCACGAGTTCCTTATTTTTACAGAACCTCAAATACCTTTGAGTAATCTGATAGCAGACGCCAGAATTATCAATTCATTTTTCAATTCCTAATTTCGTCGGGTTGGGTGCAAGTTCGACGTTCTGCGATGCAGGTAGGTGACAAAAAGATATTCCACTAGTTGGCATCCCTCCGGTCCATGCCCATCCGAGCAACCCATGTCCTTGACCTATCATCGTAGATAATCCTCAGTATCCAATTGATTCATAAGCGGAATTGTAGAAAATCACATAGTCCAAGGTTGCAATGTGAAGCGAAGTGAAAATTGTAGCCCCCGCTAAGATAACCGTAGGCGAAGAAAACCAAAGCGAAGAAACCAAAGGGAAACGTCTCGTTTCCTGTAAAGATTCGTTACCACGTAATTAGATTAACAAATTTATAGTAAATTAGGCACCAGTGATTGAATAACATAAAATACTTACCCTTTGGTTATGCTGGATCGCTCACAGTTACATGTTAGAAACGCTGGTGGCGGCTATTGAATCGCGTAAGTTTGACAGCTCTGCTCAAAGATTTGAAAAAGGACCATAGACGGTGACGGTTTTTATAACCTTGAAAACGGATTGCGGTACCAACGTAAGTGTAATTATTTGTGAATTCGAGATGCTTGTCAATAAAACAAGTGATGGGGCAATTTCGAACGTGACTCTAATTTGTAATATCACAATATTTTAATCAATTTTCAATTAAAATGAAAATATATAAATACATACCCTATGACTCGCGTATTCTCCCATTCTACAAAATAAATAAATTCTGCTAAACTGTAGACTTACTCTGTCGGACCCATTCCTCAATCGAATTAGGGTTAAGGGAGGCATTGTGCAGTAAAGTAAAGTTCGCCCGGATCCATGCATGCTTTGAATGGTCGTATTTGTCAAAATCACGTACCCAGTGTGTTCATTTATATCTTTACATACAAAAATTACCAAATGAACTATCTAACGTATAAATTAGAATAACAAAAGTGCTGCACAACAGTCAAGAGAATATAGAATATATTATAAATATATATAGAATAAAGGTAAAGCCGTATTATATATTATATACTTCCACCGAGTACATATTAAATTAACTAAAATTCCAATATATCATTACATTTACTACAGTGTAACGCGCGTGGCGGCCACGCACCAATTTTTTTCTATCGAGTATTTTATTTGACTTGAGTATCAATATATTTTTTAAACAATAAACCCAAAAATATTTTGCTTCAGCTGCGTAGAGTTGTGTTATTATAAGTGATATAGATACAATATATTCAGGTATGGAAGAAAAAGTATTCGTCTGAAAGAAAGCCGTCGCACCCCATATCCTGTAACTACAAAAGGAATATTAGGATTCTCCCCAACTTCCTCAGAAATATTAGAATATGACGAATGGTAAATCGTGCAACCAACCAAGAGCTACCCTGTAGCGGGAACTCACAATATTGCTTTCTCAGGAACAGAGGCATCCACCCACTCATTACAATAACCTTATATTATTGCAAACATCTTTTTCGAGCTCAAAAAACCTTTATTACATTTATAAAAGCAATATTGCATTCAAAATGATATCAAACACAATATGACAGAATGAATAGTTATTTAGTATTACACTTTTGTATTTAACTTTTCATTTTTTGAAAGAAATTGGCGATAATACAGAATTAATGTTCCTGCATCTACGCTGCGTGAGCGTGCGTAATATCCTTGCACACGTGAAATATTGTCAATTTACTATGAGTAAATATATCATTTATAATTTGATCGATAAATAAGGATAACAAATGAGTAAATCAAATAATACATATAAATTGCTAGTTGCTTTTTACCCAAAAAATCGTATTGAAAACATGTGACAAACTTGTCTAGGTAATATTGCAGACATAGATGTAAATAGGCTCTTGAAGTTCGCCCATTTCTTTTATGGGTTTATAACATTGATATCTTACCGACTCAAAAAGTATATACG
The DNA here is from genome assembly GCA_022840565.1 of Eubasilissa regina. Taxonomy (NCBI): domain Eukaryota; kingdom Metazoa; phylum Arthropoda; class Insecta; order Trichoptera; family Phryganeidae; genus Eubasilissa; species Eubasilissa regina. Next base: position 21,130,084 of record JAINEB010000033.1, read on the forward strand.
TATGTTATATATAAAATTATATCATTAATGCATAGTTAACCATTAAAAATTTATTAATTTTGATTCTTACTTTGTTCACCGAGCATTTGTATCTACTGTTGCTTAGAAAAAACGTTGGCTGGAACCATTATGCTATTTCCTTTTGACTTTTTGAAATACCAAAGTTTTAAAGCAGTCTTCTAAATAATGTCGTACTATGTAAAAATTAATAAATAATATTTTTTATTTATTATCTTAGTTTTATTTACCACAATTGAGTTTAAAAAACATCTACCGGTTTCGGAAAACACCTTTTCCTTCTTCAGGATGTCATAACTAACTAAAAGTATAGCATTGTTTCTTCACCAGAATTTATTTTTAATTTTTTTTAAAAAAACAACAATTATTTAAAAAATAAATTTAGTACCTAACTCAAATTGCTGCTCAATACAAATTTAGTCGAATAATTTTTAGGAAAAAATTTTAGAATAGGACTCGTAGTTAAATTTAGTTGGCTGTTTAGAATTTCCTATTACTTTTACATGCTTTATTTATCTCCAACGATTCCAAATTATTTAATTTGTAACCTACACCGTTTATATGCAAAATTGACAATCCCAATTTTTTATCAAAACCATGACTATTTTCTATCAAATGATTAGCAAATTCTGAAAACCCACTATTGTTCAAACATCTCAAATGCTCCTTTACTCTTATATTAAAATTTCTACCCGTTTTAACAATAAAAAATGCAGCACAATCCTTGCAACTAAGTTTATAGACACCAGAATTGTTAAATTTATCATCTTTGTCTTTAGAATTTATGAGTAAATTTCCTATACTATTATTTGTGTAAAATGCTGGTCTAATGTCTCGTGGTAGGTGTTTAGATATTTGTTTCGAAAAGTTATTTATGTATAAAATCCTACGCCAATTATCATTATTATCATTATGTTTTATCTGTGATTTATATAAAAATTGATTATTATATTCTTTTAATTTATTTTTTAAAATAGTGTCTATCAAACATGTATTATACCCGTTATTAACTGCTAATTTTTTAATTGTATTCAATTCAATATTGAAATTGGATGTTGACATAGGAATATTGACTAAACGATGTATCATGGAGTGGAACCCTGAATGTTTATGTGATAATGGATGATTAGATTCATTGTGTATGATAGTATCTGTAAAAGTTGGTTTTCTAAAAATTTTTGAACTCAATTTTATTATTATTTTTAATCAACGTTAGATCCAAAAAATTTAGGGTAGAATTATTTTCCATTTCTAGTGTAAATTGTATTTTATTACTAAATGAATTAATTAAATTTAGAAATGTAGTTAGTTGACGTTGTGAACCCGACCAAATACACAATACATCATCCACATACCTTTTCCATAACAAAACATTATTTAACAAAGAAGAATCACAATCAAAAAATTTTCTCTCCAAATTGTCTACAAAAATATCTGCTATTAGTGGACTTGTGGGTTTCCCATAGGTAGATGTTTTTTAAACTCAATTGTGGTTAATAAAACTAAGATAATAAATAAAAAATATGAATTTTAACCACCAAGTTAATATTGCTAATTTTAAAAGTATAATAAATAATATTTGCAAATTTGTCCAGAATAGTTGGAAGGCATTAATTACTTTCTGGTATCGATTTAAATTATTGTTGATGTATCCCCCCACCCCTCATCGCAACACAAATTATTGTTGATGTATCCCCCCACCCCTCATCGCAACACAAATTATTGTTGATGTATCCCCCCACCCCTCATCGCAACACAAATTATTGTTGATGTATCCCCCCACCCCTCATCGCAACACAAATTATTGTTGATGTATCCCCCCACCCCTCATCGCAACACAAATTATTGTTGATGTATCCCCCCACCCCTCATCGCAACACAAATTATTGTTGATGTATCCCCCCACCCCTCATCGCAACACAAATTATTGTTGATGTATCCCCCCACCCCTCATCGCAACACAAATTATTGTTGATGTATCCCCCCACCCCTCATCGCAACACAAATTATTGTTGATGTATCCCCCCACCCCTCATCGCAACACAAATTTCGTAGTAAAGTAATCAAAGAAAAATATTTGAGTAGAAAATGAGAAAATAATTTTATTTTTAAGAACACATTTTTGTTGTGAAGTTTCATTTCCAGAACATAGTTTTGTGGCAATTTTAATACAAATTAAATTATCCATTTCTCGAAAATATTTTGTTGCTCCCTGTATCAACTATCTAAATATTTTTTATTTTTTAAGAAGAACATTAAATGAACTTATTATGAACTTTCAGTGTTTTTTTCAGAACATAGTTTTGTGGTATTTTAATACATCTTCATTTTAATACATTGATACATTTAATTTGTATTAAAATATTTATTAGATAAATTGATATATTTAATTTGTATTAAAATATTTATTAGATAAATTGATATATTTAATTTGTATTAAAAATAATTATTGCTATTTAATTATGTATTTTTGATGTTAAAAAAATATTTTTACTTTATTTAAGATAACGTATATTCATATTCATATTTTATTTTTAATAACGCATCAAAATCTCTGAAGGCGGCAAACTGGAAGAGGGATGTTACAAATAGATATATCCTGCAGACAGCCAAACTCACCCTCTTATGAGAAGATACTGATGATGAAAATAATATTAAAAAATGTGTATTCTAGTAAAATAATGTTAAACAAATCAAAATCAAAATGGATGAAAATAAATTTTAAAATGTTATAACTTTACTTTAGTTTATTTGCACTACTCGAATTTCAAGAGAAACAGTAACTCTAATAGACAGGTAATGTATCATTAAACTTCTCTATCCCGTCACGCGTAAAGGTAATAAAATGAATAATTTTGAAAGTTTAGAAATAAAACGAAATTTTAAATGGGGTATTCATTTATTAAACAATATTACATTTTCTAACTCATCTCTCTGTTCAATATTCACTTTACAACTACCCCTCCATCTTTCAACGGTAACTTCGCCCCCTCCCCATCCATCTGTCAATACCTAATTACTTATATGTCTACCACCTAAGCCTTGTCTCCTTATTTGTGTGTATTTAGTTTAATACTACACCTGTCTATGAGAAAAACTCGAGCAGTGCAAAAAAACTCAAGTAGAGTTATAACATTGTTTTATTTATATTCTTTCATTTTGGTGACGAAACTCTATGAAGTTAACACCGATTCTATCAAAATATAAACAAATAATAGATATATCATAGAGACAAAGCTATTTTTTTTTATTATCCTTAATGAAAATATATAATTACATGGCATACTTCCATATATTTTTATTAAAAATATATTTTTTAAATAGCTTTGCCTTTATAAGATATCCATTATATGTTTAATAACGATGCCTTTGTAAGCGAAAATCTAGTAATTGTGTGTTCTTGTACATATTTAAATATTGCAAATTATATTTACGTCTTAAATTCTTCCGCATTACTTAATATCTAATTAAATAATTGGTTTATAATAAATTTCGTAATTATAAATTGTGAACATTATCAAAATTTAATTAATAAAATTTTTAGTACAATTCTTCTGATTAGTTGATGATTAAAACTCAACTTACACATAATAAATTTGCAATAAAACGAGCGGTTGAATGATATAATTGAAATTGGGAAATTAGAAAATATTATTAATGAAAGAGATTGATTTTTTTTGCGTAAGAATCGCGAAGAGTTGATATGGAATATTTTCCTCTTCGAAATGTAAAATATGAATGGCTTCGGCGTCATTGCAATCTGGAAACATTTGATAGTACGCTCACGTTAGTAGCTTGTACGTGCAGTTTATTTATAAGCTTATCTCACCTCGGGCTCGCGACTGTAACTTGTGAGGTTTCCTTCCGAATGAATTAGTTATTCTTCTCCCTACAAAAATAGTGGTATGAATTTAATTCTCCATAAAATTTACTTGGCAAGAGAATATCACAGGAAGTTTATTTTCAATAGAGTGCAAATATATTTCATTTATATACCGTGTATACATAATTGGTAGGAAACTTATGAAATTAAATGAAACGATTACGCGATTGTAAAGAATCAGATTTCACCAGTGGCATAACTACAAAAATTGGGCCCCAATGCAAAAGGAAAAGGGGGCCCTGTATTTTGTAGATTGTCACATTAGAATTTAATTCCTAAAAGTAATTTTTATGACGCGCCACATTTACATAAAGTAAACACCGACTCGGAGATAAGTAGTTCGTTCGGTACTGCCGAACACGGCGACTCGGTTCATAGCGCCACTTAAGATCGAGGAGAGGCGCGAGGTGGCGCGTGGAGCGGCTGCTGGTCGCAGATCCATTCGTACACGATCGAGGGAATAAGGGTAAGAATTATATCTTGTTGATACTAGTGCATCATTTATAAATTATTGTGGTATATAATTTGCATTGTACTCTCTTCCTATACAGAAATGTCAATTTTCTTTTTCGGACCCCAGGCTTATGGTACCCGATTTTAATCTGGAGTTGGCGTCACGGGTAGCTGTGAAGTACGATGGGATTGAGGAATCTTCGACATCCAGCGTGATGGCCACGATCCCATACGATGGAGGATGTATGGTGTGCAGTAGTTACGGCGCACGGCTTTCGAGGTTATGTGACCATCATTTTAACTTGTAACATGAAGAGTGAACGATAGTTCACCACCGTAGAGGTGGAATCAACTTTGTGGTGGTGATTTGCCTTGCGTCTTATCTGAGAGTTTGCCACAGGAATTGTACTTACAATATTGAATTTATTATACTTCTACATCCTTGTCCTGATTAGTGTATACATGCCAGGAGAAATCATTTACTCGACATTTATTTTGTATTAAACAATCTTGTTATAAATTAACATCTTATTTATTAGTAGTTTTAATTCCTAGTCCGAATGACACAACACTGAAATAAATTTACCACAGGTGAAAGATAGGTCGTCAGCCGAAGATATGTGCCTAGGACTCTACTTCCAGCGTACACATTTCTCACGTAACCACTGTCTAGCCGGTGACAGTACCCTGGCGTCCTATCCGCAAGAGCCAGACCGCACTGTTACTGAGCTCAAGGTACATTAGAAGTAAAAATAAGTAACATACGGATTTATCTATAAAATATTACTAACAAATGTTGTCTCCTATAATTTTTATGTTTATGTGTTTTTAGGTATTTTTAATGTTAATGGCTTTAATGATGGTTTTTAGATATTTAGATGAATCTCAAGATAAGATAGAACATACATATATTTAAATATATATTCTATATTAAATGATCTATAGTATGTTGGACTTAACTGAGTTAACACAAATGGTTTCGTATAAAGCACCAACTCAAACGGGACAACATGAAGTGTTCTTTGTAGGTTTACATAGAAATAATGATGCTATTAACTCGTCATAATATATATAATTTATTTATTTAAATTATATATGTATATATATATATATAATTTATTTATTTCTATCAACGCGCTTGTGGGTTCTTACACAAGAGTAATAAATAATTTAATTTAAATTTAACAGCACATTTTTAATATAACATTTCAATATAATTGTTTAAATATAGCATAAAAAACTAAGTATAATTAACATACAAATATTTATTCAATTCAGTTACGCTCCTGCAACGAAAAATGTCAACGTAATTAAACTTGTTAACAAGCCTATGCATCTAATATATATATATATATTATATATATATATATATATATATATATATATATATATATATATATGTATATATTAATGGTGATATATATATATATATCACCATTAATGATTACAGCATAGCCTCTTGCATCCTAGAAGAAATGGGGTCCATCGATATTACACTAACTCTGCGTGGGTGTAAAGTACTAGCGGTGTATCTATCGAGGATTTTCAGTGCCCCAATGATGGCTGATTTTTTTATTAACAAAACCCGCTAAGTCGAAATGAGCTTCGAAATGATTTTTTTCCAAAAGTCGAGATCATCTAAACGTGTCTTGTTGCGTGTTGTGAGGCGTTAGACCCTCCATAATAATTTTTAATCAACTATTCTTTACAATTACCAAATTCGAACTTACAAGTGTCTGCCAAACGAAAATGGCGGCCAAAGAAATTATTCTAATCGATTATCGCGATTCAATTCTTGACAAAAATTTCGAGTTTTTTAGATTCTTTAAAATAAATATAAAATATGCTTTCCCGTCTATCACTGCAGAGGGTAGAATTAAAATGCACTGGCGAGATAAACAAATGAATATTACACTCACATGCTTTTACCCCTCCCACGTAGCCTCCTGTTTCCGCTCTGTGACATGCCTCCAGAATTGCATTACCGCAAAACGTCAGCGGGTGATCTATTATTCTTTTTAGCTTTCTTGAAAAATGTATGAAAAATCATAGGACACTGAAAACTGTCTTCGATAATTTTAAAACTACATTTACGTTTATAGAAATTATTAAGACGACTAACAAATTTAATCTTATGATAATTTAAAAAAAACGCTAAATTTAAACATGTGTTACATATCTCAACCATATGTAACACGTTATATGACATACGCTTGCCACTTTGTTCCCCGTCGCACCTGGTGTCTTATATTTTGCTTTGATGTCTGCTTATAATAATAATAATTATTATTATTATGAAGACCCGATTCGCCATAAAGATAATACATATTATATATAATATCGCCGTTTGTATTATAGAGTTGGTGCTGAGCTCCAGCCGCAGTATTACGCTAGTAACTCGATGCCTCAGAAGTGGAAAGAATCCACGTATACGGTCTTCGGCAAACATTGTAGATGCGCTGCAATAACGTGCCAAACCGAACAGTATTCTGTGTGATTTTTTATACTGAATTCGGAGACCGTAGTACGTCACTTGCTTGTATTTCGCTCCAGCTGTATCTTTACGCCCGCAACTCAAAGTCTTAGAAGCGGAACGAATCCATGTATATGGCCTTCGGCAAACATTGTAACGCGCCAATCCGAACAGTATTCTGTGCGAGTTGTTGTACTGAATTCGAAAACGGTTGTACGTCACTGCTTGTATTTTGACCAGAGCTCGCAGGTATACATGATGATTAAGAACGAATTAAACAGGATCCTCTTCACCTCCTTACTGCATCGGTAGAAACACCGTGACAGTATATTTGCACGAACGCTCAACTGTCTTCTCTGTCGATCTACATCATCATTGTCTTGTCTATCTTCATTGAATGTATGGTCAAATCATTTAACCTTATTTTGAACGCTCATTTTCATCCCGTCCAGCCACACGGGAGGGATATTATTATTTAAACCCCATTATGACCGATTTGCTAGTATTGCATAAAACATTATATTCACTGGCATACGTTTCACATATCTGTAAAAAACGTCTTAATTTCAGTTGCTATTTTGTCGAAAACAAAAATATATATTTACATTTTAACCTCATGAAAAGATGTTCTCCAGTCATATATATATAAAACTATGTGTTCTAAGTATTATTTTATGAAATAGAAGCGTTAACACTCACCGAAGGAATAATAAAGCTACTTTTATTTGAGGTGTGGATCTGAAAAAGAATGTTCAAAATAACCTGGATGGATAGAGTTACGAATGAAGATGTTATGGTTCGGATGAACATAGAAAAGTATGAATTTAAAACAACAAAAATCCAAACAAATTAATATCTCGAACTTATGATGAGATATTCAGAGAAGTATGAGATCTTGAAACTGATAATATTATTTCACGCATATGAGTGCCGCGGCTGGCTCAAATAAAGCGCAATCTGGAAGTCCAATTTTCGACCATTTTGTAGAGCAGCTGGGGACGTATATCAGCAATAACGCGACGAATGTTGGTTTCCAAGTCATTTTTCGTATCTAGTTTATCGGCGTAGATTAGCGACTTCACATATCCCCACAGAAAATAATCTAAAGGTGTTAAATCACATGATCTTGGAGGCCACAATGTTTCCTTCAATAAATTGATTGCGGCACGCGCTGTATTGCGTGTTCCGTCATCTTATTGAAACCACAGGTCTTCCACATTAATGCCATTCAATTGGATAACGAAAAAGTCATTAATCTACTCATTCGGGTCCTTCTCAATACTACGCTCTCTGCAGTAACAGCTTCTTTGGTGCCCACTGTACGACGTTTCTGCGGATGCGTATTATCAATTAAAGTATGCATAGTGCAAAAACGATCCATGGTTATTCGAATTACTTGGTCGGATGGACGATTATGTCGGCCGTAAAATGGACGTGTGCACGGTAAGTTTCGCGAACTAAACCATGATTTTCGAAGTAAATTTATTCATAGTGAAATCAACTGTCAGCTATTAAATTGGCTGTCGCTAGAAAAACTCGAAAAACAAACCTCTAAAAAACACCCTTTACAAAGGTAAAAATATCTGTATTATAATACGCCTCCACCCGCAAACCTCCTATGAAATGTTACGCATTTTATTAATGCAGTTTCGTAATACATTATACCCAAAAAGCCTACGAAAAAACATTATCTGTGTTAAAATTCCTGTTGGAAAATCAATCAATCAAAAATATTCAAAGAATATCCTATTTTTGAAAACAACAGCCTTCCAATATTATTGTTCATAATATTTATGTATCATAACATGGTGAATTTGCCAAATAAATATACTCATTAATTTAGCACGCGTCCCAACCCTTCTACAAAAAATTCCTACTAAATTAATCTCAAAAAATAGTCCAAATGTATATAGATGTCTCACAGAGACGAAACTATTATTTTTATATGGGAAGTGTGGAAGTCTTGGGCATTACAGAGCTTACGACGTGTCATCGTCTGGTTAAATTGAAAAATACTGCCTTTTCAGACGTATTCCAGTATGTGTTAATAATTCGAATGAATTTGATATATACACATAAATAATATAGCCCCATACTTCAAAAATATAGTCTCAGCTTCAGCGACATCTATACAGTTACATGAGAATGAATATTAAAGTTTCAAAAAATCTATAGATGGCGACAGCATAGTTGGTAATAAATAATTGAAATGTTCCAACATGATAACATATATAACTTCCAAAAATTTGATAGACGTGGTAGCATGGTAAATAGGAGATCGTTATTTTGTATAAAGTGATCACTTAAGCCAGCTGATGACAGGTCGTAAGCCCTGTAATGCCCAAGACTTCCATACTTCCCATGTAAAAATAATAACTTCATCTCTGTGAGACATCTATATCTTGATGATAATCCCCCAGGGGATAAAACCCTAGTAATTAGTTCCCACGAAGATTCGGACATACTCAAAATAAATCCATCTCTATTTTTACCATTTTTTTAACCGCTTAATTAATTAATATACCAACCGGTTTCAGAAAATATCATTTTCTTCTTCAGGATGTCAAATTAACTAACTGAAAATAAAAAGAAAATTGTATTTTCTGAAACTGGTTGATCTAATAATTAATTAAGTGGTTAATAAAATAAAGAAAAATTACGTATGGTCTAATATCCCGTGGGTCAGTTTTATTGTAGACTTGGTCATCCGAAAAATATCTGAGCTGGCTGAGCTTTACGTAAATAGTGGGTACTCATTTTCCTTTGAGCTAACAGAACTACACGAGCCAAAGTCACCACGTACGGAAGCACTGAAGATTTATAAACACACAGAATCATGGGGGAAGTTGAAGCAAACGTTCTACTCAGCGCAACGATACAACCAGCACGTTAGGGCGATCTGCAGTGTTGTGTGAACAATTCATCGATCCGTCTGAATACTGGCAACGCAGTATTAGATTGTTCTTTTGACCTGCGCGCTTTATACAAAAATTAAATAACACTCTCTCCACCTATCTTAGTTCACAAAGAGACTATATTTTTCAAGTTATAAATAGAATATTTCAATATTAATTATTTATCTTATTAATGGTTTGTACCTAATTTTTCTTTTTTACCCCATCTCAGTGGTTAAAAGATTATGCCTTACGCTTGTATACACAGTACATATTTATTTCAATACGTTATTAGTGAAATTAATCATCATATTTTAAAATAAAGTAATATAAGTAAGTAAATAAATAAAATAATATTTAAATAAATAAATTGAAACATTATTTCAACTGCACTTCAGTATATTCTTTTTTCTTCCATTATTATTTCATTATTTTTTACATTTTACAGTTATCCTTACAACCTGTTTCTATACCTTACCTACCGTCCTAGGAAATATGCCCAAGAAAATACCAACAAACTCGCCACAAGTGTCTATTACACACCAATACATCATATTAGTCATAATGTAGTCATATCTTTCGAAAGGTCACGCATTGGGATTCCAAAAATACCGACTTTTGCAAATGCCGGTATTACCGAAAAAAATATTTCTATCTTCTTTTATTCATCTTCTATTATAAATTCTCCCAATTGTTTCATTCATCGTTAATTTTTTTAACTATTAATTAATTTGATAACTTACTATAATTAATTATTAATTACTTTCATAATCATTAAACTTATTAAATTATAATTTATAAAAAATACACAATACAATTTTTTTTGAAAATGTTTTATTAATCGATAAAATTAAATAATAATGAGGAGATCAAACAATTTATTAAATTTGATTATAACATTTTACATTACAAATTATTAGATTAAATTTAGATTATTACATTATTACAATACAAATGATTACAGTACATTCAAATTATTATATTACATTTATTAAATCAAAATATTATATTACAATAACAAAAAAAAAAAAATAGAATGCATTTATTTAAAATATTTTTTTGTATTAAAATATGATTTTTTTCCTTTCCGGCCGGCCTTTTCTTGACCTGCTATTTAAACGAGCCGCCAAATGAATCGGAATTACTTCCGATGGCCACTCGCCGATTCCAATCCGTCCAGATAAATTAGATATATTGGGGGTCATAAAATATAGAAGGCTCTTAGAAATGTGCACCCATTTGTTTTGTGTTGATGTAGACCATGAAATACCAGTCACCAAGGAAATACGACTGAAAATATAATTAAAATATATATAATTTTTAACGAAATTAGTATATTTCGGTATTTACCGGTTTTTTATTTTGAAATACCGGTAATACCGAAGGTGTAGTTTTCGCCAAAGACCGGTAATACCGGTTTCAGTATTACCGGTATTGGAACTTAATGCATGAATACTTAGATAGTTTATCACGTAGATATGTAACGATAAGTGTGGCAAATAATAATTTAGAAGTTTTCATATCGTATAACAGCAGATATGAAAAAACTAAATTTAACATAATATTTTTAAAAATACATATACTAAAAACTAGTACAATAATTATGATTTAAAACTTATCATCCAATAAGTCATTTATAATCATTCCCGGTAGTCATCGTTCGCTGTTCCCGCCAGTGGCGTAGCGCGGGCCAGGCCAGTTAATCTGCCACCGCTAGTTACAGACATCGGGTTACGTTATTGGTACTTTAATTTTAATAGCGTAAGGCGTGTGTGCGACAACGGAACTAAACCTTCTGTTTATTATACTATAATATTATATTACTTTAAAAGTTTTTAAAAAAGTATTGTACGAATGCAGACAGTGCATTTAAAGGTCGGTGGATGACATCTAATCAAAAATCTCCAACTATTTCAGCTGCCTATAATTTTTTTTTTCTCTATTGTATATATGGAGGCTATGAACGCGCTATACCTGGTTAGTAAACCAGACTCGCATCAACCTTAAAGGTATATTTAGTACCACCCGCAAACCGATGATACCCGGCAGCCAGCCAGAATCATTCACTTCTCTCACCAACCAACAGAAGCTTCACGTCCTTACCTTGTCCTATTTACCTGTATTGAGCTATTTTTAACTATTTTCAATGAACGACATCAACAGTAAGTTACTTATTATTTGTTCCGCCTGCTCTAGCCACATCTACACACAAACAAACTCCGTAATATCTTACTCATCTTAACATAGTGGACAGCTGGGAGATATAGGTCCCTGGCACACATACATCGATCTTTCTAACGATCACTCATAATCACCTAACTCATCCCACACTCTTTACTAATAATTGGTTAAATTATATACCCTTACACAATTATACCGGTCACCACTTATAACTGGTGACCTTAACGTTTAATTAAACATTATCTTATAATGGCACTTGATCCCTATATATAGTATACTGTCTTATAAATTAATGAAGGTATTCACATACCTCCCGTCTGTTGAAAGTGACAAAAAAAAATAGCCAGTTAAAATAACAGCTTACCATAAAATTAACAACTATTTAATATATATATATATATATATATATACATCAATTTATAATTTTTAAAAATAACATATTTACCCCTCCCACTTACTTCACTCTGATGGTTTACGAAAAATTACAATTTAATCTTGAAATTTTTCCGCTGGACACCCTTTATAAATATTTTTAAAATACAAATGGTAAGCTCTACCTGGAAACTAGTTCAGATCCTTATTCATAATATTTGGAATACTCTAAATCAAAATACATCGAGCAATTTGATGCCCAACAATGCCTGTTTATACAAGGAGTGGGAAAGTAGGATGTCGGGAGGGTGGTAGGAATTTGTTATAGGAACAGAACAATAAGGGCATAAGGATCAACCAGGAACCATGAGTTATCTGAATTTTCATGCTGTAATCACAGCTCTCCTGAACTTCAGGAAACTTCTTCGCTGAGTCGCACGAAGCACTGTGTATCACCTAATAGTGATTGTAAGCACTGCGAGAAACCGAATACACAATAGCTACAGTAACTGTACACATAACAGATCAGTGTAACGAACACAGCAGGACGTTCACTTATTGACAGTTCAAAAGTCATGGATAATACATACAGAAAAAACATGCTCTGTGGTAAGGGTAAAGGGGTTAACAGATGGGTATAGTAAATTTAAATCGATCGGGTCCTGTCATAAATACTAAATAATTTCTAATACTTACTTTAAACAATTTGGCATCAATACTTTGATTATTTGATTAATGATGTATCCCAGTAGCGCAAAAACAATATTTTTCAACAAAATTGATTTTATATGTATATATTTATAATTAATACATTAAATTTGTATTTAATGATTTATAAGTTAAAATATAATGTATTAATGTATATGTATTAATTAGAAAGCTATATATTTGAACCTGGTCTTCTTTCCAATCCGGGGAAGGTGCATTATCTGACTATGCTACAGCGACAGTACTTTTGACATATGTTACACTTTTCTAATTAAAACATCTATCGTTCCTTTCTAATTAATACATTTAATTAGTATTGAAAATATCACAGACCCATGTTCTGAATAATTATAACTTCACAATAAGAATGTGTTTTCCTTAATAAATCATAAGTTGTATAAAAAAAATTAATACCTTAATACAGGGTGAATTCAAGAGAAAAAAAAATTTCTAAAGGAAAAATCAACCCACCTTTAAAACGACTACAACAATTAAGAATTTCAGGTGTGCTCTAACGACTCGGGATAATTTCTATTACGTCAGCGGCAAATACAAAATTATAAATGAGGTTCCGCGAGGGTTGCTCGGTAGAAATTCCTTTGAGAGCGTAAGTCTCCAATTTTGATTAATAGACCTTGTAATCAATTAGGATTGCAGATACTGATCTTACCTTTATTGCGAGAGTTTTTAAACCTTTGCGAGATTGTGAATAATTGCGACAGTACGTATTCAAATATCACTGGCCTTGTGTCCAGTTAATCAGTTATATTTGAAAATGGTATGTGGAAGGTATGTCCCCTCGAGGGATCTCCTGACTTGATGCTGTTTTTACCTTTGCCTATTATTGTTGCGTGTATTTCAATTATCAAAAAAATATATAATAAAATTATGAATTTATATTTTTATAAGATTTATTATATGCATTATTTTACCAGACTTGTTTAAATAAGACTGAATATGTTATATTGAATACAATAGAAAATATCATTGGACGAAATTATAAAAATAAAAAATAAAATGGCTTATTATCAGAAACTATAATAATGGTACCCACCACAGCACGATACATGCTTATATCTGCAATATATAGATGTTAACATCTTTATTTAATAATGTTTTAATTTTTGAATATTTATTTTATTATATATATTCAAACATTTGCACGAGGGCGAGTCAAAAATTATGACATTCATGGTTGTCCTACTGCCTTCTGCGCATGCGTGCTTAGAGTTGATACGGAGTTGACTATGGTCAAGTGTACGAAATTTGATCCCGATCGCATTATTCGCCTTCTGGCTATTACAGTGTAAGCATGTCCGCTCCGCTAGCAGTTTACATTAATGAGGAACAACGAGCAGTGATCCGATTTCTCTGATCGGAGGGTGTGAAAGGAGCTTTTATCACAATAGGGGGACAGTGCTTTATCACATAAAAGTATTTTTTTGTGGATTGAGAAGTTTAAAAGTGGCCGGACGAGTGTGATGCACGACGCACGAAGAGAAAGCAGACCACCTCAACCGTCAACCTCCACCACGGACGTCAAGATTCAGCAAGCTCGAGAGATGGTTCTGGCGAAGAGGTGAGTTACCATCGATGAGGTAGCGTCTTCTTTGAACATTAGTCATGGTTCTGCCCATCAAATCATCCACAACAAACTTGGATTAAATTCTAGAACGAAAAATGGAAATAATTTGGACTTGCCCTTGTATAACCTGTTTATATGTGGCAAACCTACAGATAATAATAGATTCATATCATCGACCTTGGTCAGCAGGTACATAATGCTAGACCAAAAAAATGAATATGAATAGTTATACCTTTATATATGTAAGTTTATAATGTGATCTGATATTTATACCCATCCACCAATTATTAAAATTACACAAAAATATCTAAGGAATGTCAATCACATATACCATATATATATATATATTGTATATGTACAAAAAAAGTGTGAGGAAAGGTGTCAAGGAAAATTTATGAAAAATTAAGTAATTCTATGTATATTCTAATATATAAGTATATTCTAAAACACAACAAACATGAAAAAGAAGATGAAAAACATACTTGAATAATGTAAAGGAAAAGATATATATTTATTTATAGGTATATTTATAGATAATGTATTTATTTATAGGTATTTTCCGCATAACCGGGGGAAAGAACCGAACTAGTTCCATCAACATCCTGTCGGTGGTGATATTATTATGATCGATTCATATATGTCGTTAAAATAACTTAACAGAGATATATTATTATAGCCAAACTAATTACATGGATATCTTTATATTGTTGCTAGACCTTGGCAGTAAAACATGAGCATGAAAATATTGCCCCGTTGAATAGTATGAAGTTAGTTATGTTTGAGGGTCGTTAATTTAAGTACCGTAAACCGGGGTGAATAGGGACATTGGGAGAATAGGGACAATCGTCAGAAAAAAATTAAAAGTCTTATTACGCCACTTTGGCTTTAGTTTTGGGCTTCAAATATTTTAAGTAAAAAATATATTTTTTTATTTATTTACTGGTTACACTATAACCACGATATCGCGTAATAATATATTGAATTATTAAATTTCAAAGATTTTGCAGGTAAACGGACAAAAATTTAAACTTTAATCTCAATATTTTACAATGAAGAATTTTTTGCTGAAGGCTGGTGTTTTTGTTGGAAATAAAAATTCCCATTAATAAATATTTTATACTTGTGTTATTGTAAAATGTCGCCTTTAACCTAGTTTCGGGGTGAATAAGGATATGTTATGGGATAAATAGAGACACATTGTATAAGTCACACTATTTTAGCATTAGGTATGTCACTGTATTTCCAGATAAATTATTATCTTATCGGTAGACAAGCAGACAATGCCTAGAACTCACACATCTGATCCAAGGAGATAGAGGTATTTGAAATAGTATTATATATAGTATTTGAATTTATTTATTTATTTGATTTGTATTTGAAATATTATTATATATAGTATAGTATTTGAAAGCTGTTGGAAAAATAATAAACACAGAGGAGAAGCTGTTATTCCTAACAGTATCTTCGTATCTTTAATAGTTAAAATTGAAATAAACCAATACAAGTTTCAATAAAACAGGAAAATTTCCGATAGATTGAAATAGGATATTACACAGCTTACTTGACTCTCGAGTCAATAGAAAGTGTGCATCCGTGGGCCCTACAATTAAATTATAATCTCTGCTAAAATTATAATTAAAATTAAAATTTAATTTAATATATTGTTGCACGATAAAAATCAAAACTGGTTTATTTATTTACATCAACGCCCATGTGGACTTTTACATGATAAAAAATATTAATTTAAATATAACAGTACATTTTAAATTGACATTTCAGTATAACAGTTTATATATAACATAAAAAATAAAAACTGAGTATAATTTGCTTACTAATATTTATTCGGTTCAGGTATGCTCCTGCAACGAAAAATGTCAACGAAATTCAACTTGTTACCAAGCCGATGCATCTGCGATATTGGTGAGTTAACAACATAATTATTTATATGTGTACATAGTTTAGTAAATAATTGGTTTCATCCATGAAACATGACTCCAAACTCCATAAAACAGTATAAAACACAAATAACAATTGTACTGTCCCTATTGACCCCAGTCGTAAGGTTAATAGGGACAGAGCTTATTTATGAAATATTTTATGTAGTTCATGATTAAATCAAATTTAGTTGAATACGAACACAAAGAGAAACCGTTGACTAAATAAAAAACATTGGTTGTATACTAATATTTATTAAATACTAACTAAATGTATTAATTAGAAAGATATACATATAAAATCAATTTTATTGAAAAATATGGTTGCGCCACCAGAATTCAAACCTGGATCTCTTTCAAATCCGGGGAAGGAGCATTAGCCAACAATGCTACAGCGACATTATTTTTGACGACAAATTTTCGAACCCATATGTTACACTTTTTCAAATTAATACATCTGTCGTTCCATTATTAGTTAGTAATGCACCTTCCCCGGATTGGAAAAGAGATCCTGGTTCGAATCCCGGTAGCGCAATAACAATATTTTTTGATATAATTGATTTTATATGTATATCTTTACAATTTATACATTTAATTAGTATTTAATGATTGAATGTTTCCATAGCCTTTAAATATTCAGAATAGTACTTAATTAATACTACATCCAAATTGGAAATGGTGATACACGATGTCTCACAATATCTAGGAATAAACGCAAAATCAAGAATATGACTCCAAAGGATGTAAACCATATTAAGACAAGATTTTAATACTCCAAATTTCCAGAGATATTCATTAACGTCTTTCAAAATAGGATTTCAAAACTATCCATCTTGTTATTCTTCTTCTCGTGCCCTATCCATTCAACGGACGTTAGCTATCATATTGAATATCATCACATTGTTCATTGTGGCTCAGAAAAGCTCTACAGTTAACTATTCTTCATCCAGAGTCTCGACTTCCAACAATCTCCCTTGCATTATAAGGTGCAAAATCCTATTCTTGAATATCTCATCGCATGTCCGAGATATTGAAGTTTTCGTATGAATTTTTTTTATATTAAAAAAAAATTGACATCCGTACACGGAATATACGTCACAACAACTATTTTCAACATTCATACTATTTTCAAACTAAGCTAAACGCTTTTTCTATGAAAATAGGACCAGCTTGACGGTCTCCTGGGACGAAGCACGTACGCCCTGCAATTAGATCACTAGGCCAGCGCCAGTTTTAAATAAATAAAAATTCTTCGCTTATCCGAACCATAACATCTTCAAATAAATATCAGATATCTCATAGAGACGAAGCTATTTTATTATATCTTTAAAGGAATGAAATATAGAAATATGGGGGGTAATTACAGGGCTTACAATCTGTCTTCGGCTGGCTTAAGTGATCACTTTATATATATAACGTTCACCAATTCTCACCCCTCAATCTCCATATTTATCAAATTTTTGAAAATTCTATATATGTTATTACATAGAATACAGTTATTATCAAATTTGGTTGATAGATTGCGATGTTGTAGTGGTACTCAAAGCGAGTCCATGTAATAACACATATATAATAGAATTTTCAAAAATTTGATAAATACGGAGATTGAGGGGTGAGAATTAGTGAGCGTTATATATATAAATTTATTTATTAGCCAGCCGAAGACAGGTCGTAAGCCCTGTAATTACCCCCCTCCAAATGTCTATACATAATTCCTTTAAAAATATAATAAAATAGCTTCGTCTCTATGAGATATCTGATATGTATTTAATAACAGTGGTACCTTTGTAGGTAAAAATCCAGTAATTGTGTATTCTTGAACATATTCAAATATTGCTATTATAACATCTTCATTTGTAACTCTATCCATCCAACTTATTTTGATCATTCTTCTGTAAAGCTACACCTCAAATGCTTCAAGTCACCCTATCATTTCTTCAGTAAGTGTCTATGCTTCCATTTCATAAAATAATATTAAAAACATATAACATCTGACCATTCGCATTCGTAATTTATATTTGAGATCATGACAGCAGAACAAATTTTACATGTGAATAAAAGTTGCATGAGCTTGCTCAATGCGGCATTAGGTTTCAACAGAATGATCCCATCTTTCATTTATATTGCACTTAGGTATACAACACTTTGTATATTCTCCAATTTCGTTACAGCAATGTTCCGTATAACTGAGAAACCTATATTAAATTTAGCAATGAAATAAAAACTAATTGTTGTGTTTTTTTACAAGTATTCGTTTTTAACAATGAACTTATGGACCAATCAACTATCATCTGTAGATGTGTTAAAGAAAACTATCATCTCGGTTATATAGTCAAAAATGTAAAGGTTTAGTCCGTTACCTATCGACAGAAAAATGCCAGCTGTACACCGTTTAAAGATCGATGCTTTAGAACCAATATATTAAAGTATTATATTTCGTACAGTCACAAGAAAACAAGGGTGGTTTGCCGATCTCTGCTTCTCTCAACTGGCCATGATGACGATAAGTTCCGAAGAAATTAAGCACAGAAATACGTTATTTTTAAAGACACTGCGGCGACAGAATCGAGAATACGTTCCCGTTCGCAGTGTACTTGATTTTATTTCAACTACAAATAATAAATTCAATTCATTTATATTTTTCACACCATATCGGTGTGCAGGCAGCAATGGGCGCCAGCAAAACGTATTGTATCAAAAAATGACAGTTTTTGTTTGCCGAAATCTATCTAACGTTTTTCTGCCACCCCTACTGATTTATCGTTAATAACTGCCTCGTGTCTTTATTGGCGTCATTTTGGCGACTAAATAAATTAATAGTCCCCAAATAATAAAGAATATAAATATTAATTAGTTCATGCATGATTTTGTCATTTGCCACTAGGTAATGCGAATGATAGTATATCTAAATACTAAAAATGTTAATGTTTTTGGTCGACCTGTCAATTATCCGCACCTTAATCCTATTAAATTATTTAGAAGTTAATAAAGCATGGAATTACATAGGTCAACATCACAAATAGTCAACAGCTTATTGAACATCTCATTTCTGTGTAGAATTATGATGAGAGCATATAAAAATTACTTAAAAAAATATACATAGCATACCAAAAATAATTTTGAAATATAATAATAACTAAATATAGCTAAATAATCATTAAAATTATTAATACACATTAAATTAATCAACTAAAAAGATATACAGAAAAAATCTATTTATCGAAAAATATTCAGTGGCTACCGAGATTTGAACCAGAACCTTTTACTATCCGGGGAGGTGCGTTTACCATTTATGAGCCAAACCATTGTATTTCTGAACTGAGAGGGGTAATGTTTATGTACTTAGCTTCATGGGAGACAGCCTGTAGCGGTTAAAGGAAAGATAACGTTAATTAGATTGTGTTGCTAGAGGAGAAGGCATACAGAGCATTAAAACAATTATGATTAATTCACAGTCTTTTTAAAGATATCATTAAAAAATAATTAAAAAACGTCCTCCAATTAAATTTGTATTTAGACATTCATAACTTAAGAAATTTGAGTATGTATGAAATATTAGTAATGTAATAATATCAAAAAGGTAACATATAGGTTCGAAAATTTGTCGCTAAAAATATTGTCGCTGTAGCATAGTTGAATAATGCACCTTCTCCGGTTAGGAAAGAGATCCAGGTTGGAATCCCCGTGGCGCAACAACAATATTTTTCTATAAAATAGATTTTATATGTATATTTTTCCAATTAATATATTTAGTTCATATCTAAAATATTTATATGAAAACTTAAGTATATTAAGATATGCAGTTTATATAAAATATATCATGAAATCAATCAGGTACTTATTGTATCCACGAATATCCTCGAGTCCCGAGAATTGAAAAAAATCGAGAATTTAAAATCCCTAGTGCGTACTGTATGCGTCATTCTAATTGCACGAGACAAATTCGTAATTGAATGTGTATTGAATTAGATCAAAATAAAATTGTAAGTTATTTGAAATAATATGTAGTTATTTTACAGTAGTAAAAAATGGAGACTTATCTTCAAAATACATCAGATGTTTTGTAAAAAAATATTATTGTAATCTGACTGAGATTGAGAGCAACATCGTCATTACAAGCATATAAATTAACGTTTTTATCATTTTTTACCTACTTAAAGTTTTATTACATTATATGTACGGTACTTAAAATTTTTTAAGTTCACGCACCTATACGTAATCATTTCCCATTTAAAAGTAATCAATTAATGTTATCAACAAATAATTATAAAACACAACTATAATTTGTAATAAATAGAACTACTATGAAAACAATTTGAAACAACGCAGTGCTGAGCCAACATATGTTTTATTCATTATTCTGGTTGTGAGTATTCCTTCACGGAACAGCCCCGTCTAAACAGTGTCTAATATACTACTAATCATTTTAATGTCTACTAATTATTTGAAATTGCCGCCGTTAATTTCCATGCTGTTCGTAGAGTTTGTCAAATGGCCCGGCCTCGAGGGACAAACTCAATTATTAGGCTTTCTTTAGATGAAAACCTTCGGCCGATCACGTTAACCGCGTCCTGCCGGGAGCTCGCCAGAGCCTCCCGCTTGTCCTTTCCTAGCTCCCAGCGATAATTGCATTTGAAGACACGGTATTTGAAATCGGGAGGAAATTACTCATACAAACATTATTTTCATTAAGGTATCAAAGGACTATTATAAAACCACTCAGCAGTGCTCCACACTTGACAAATTTGATTGTTCCGGTGACTTTGATATATTATTTTTCTAAAATCAAATGAAGCCACCGCTAATAATGCAGTTAAATAAAATTCACTTTACCTATTTTATACGTTAAAGATCAAAATGGACACAAAATTTTTAGAAATAATAATTTCTTTACTTTATTTCATTTATAATACTATTTTTAATGAGCTCATTTTTAGTTGCAATTTTAGAACAATGTTGTATGGTAATTTAATACAAATTAAATTAATCAATTAGAAAGATATACAGAAAAAAACTATTTATCGATAAAATATTTGGTTGCTGTCGGAATTTGAACCTGGACCTCTTCCTGTAGGGGGAAACGTATTAGTTACCATTCCACTACAGCGATCGATTGCGTTTACGACAAAAATAAATATGTATATATTTCTAATTAATTCATTTTATTTGAATTATTTTTAACGTACGTAGTGAAAACACGAAAAAGCAAATAATAAAAGTTAAATATTTTTCAGAATATTAAATAAATTCAGATCAATAAATAATCAACCAATGCAGAAAGAAGACATCTGGACATTTTTCGGACAACTCAGTCAAAATTAGTATGTTCACGTATGAACATTCAACTAAAACAATTCTTAAAATACAAGTAACTAACGTACTTTGAAGTAATCATCATGATGATGAGAAAATTGCATATAAGTTATTTGAGAATAATTTAAATAAATTAAAGTAGATCTCTAAATTATTATTATACTTTATTCAATGTTCTCTTGGTTAATGTTTTATTATATTAAAAATTGTAATTATGATTTTATTATATATTATTATATTTTACTATATATTATGATATAATACAAATATAAGCAATTTTTATATCGTGTGGTACTTAACTGGTATTAAACAGGGATTTTGTAAGTTTTTTGATATTTAACAAAGATTTAACATAAACATCGATGATAAATTTTGTGCATAATTTAAATTAACATTTTGAAAACAAGTAGCATCAGACGTAATCTGCTGGGTCATTCATTTAAACAGTTTCCATAGAACTTTAGATAGAGAGAAGATTTAATGAACCAATACATTTTTAGACAACATTACACATGGAATGTTAGAAAAGATAAATTTAGATATCATATCTTCGCTATATAAAAAAAATAGCATTTATAATGCACACTTACAATAAATTATATGTTTTGTATCTTAAGTGGTTTGATCATGTAGAATGGATGAATGAGGAGAGAATGGTAAAAAAAATACGTGACGAAGTGTTGATGGCACCAGAAGTAGAGGACGTCCATGGAATACTTGTCACGACCAGGTGAACCAGATACTGAAGGATGATTCGTGTGAGAAGATTTGTGAACGTGGATAAGGCGAGGATTATGCGTAAGGACAGAAGAGTGTGGCGCTCTATCTTTGCCTACCCCCGCGGGGAAATGGCGAATGGGAAATGGTAAGTTAGTCAGTTATTGTAACTTATTTACACTGCAATTAAGGAGTTAATACTTATAGTATTAAATAATCGGCTAGAGACTGAGGAAAAATATGCGTCTATTTGTAATATTCAGAAAATGTAGATACATATCTCATTTTCAGTCAAATGTAAAATCGTCCCCTTCTAAGTTTAGCAATTCATTCGTAAGCGCGGCACGCTCTTTTGTGTTTGCGTTACGTTGGACTCATTATTGTAACGAATTCGTTGCTGTACAGTAAATCACTAAATAGTCCAAACCCTTTGCAAAAATACACATTTCTCTGTAACAGTCGCTTCTAACGTATATTTTATAAGTTATTTTACTCACGTTAACTTGACTAACTACGTATTTTGGTAGAAATTAGTACTTGTGTATATATTACATTTAATTATTTACTAACAATAAAACTACGCATTAAATGTTTTTTAATTACGCCCTTTATGTATCTAACTTGATATTAAAATAATTCCGATACGTGGCTGTAACCACCGATGATGTATATGTAGTATGTATTTTCACGTACCGTCAAGAGCAGACATTTTTCATCGGTTTAAAATGCCAACGAAAATAAAATTCGACGAGTATCGAACCAAGCGGTCTACCCTCAGGCCATCAGAATCGTATTTTCCGCCGGTATAGAGGAGTTCGGTCGGACCACTCGTATTAACTAATCCGTTGTCAGAAGACCGCCCCTCCATTCAACATCGAAGGGTTGCTTAATAACAATAATAATAATATTGTATCGGTACCGGCAGGGTGTGCAATGCTCAATCCAGTATATACTCACGTTCAAAAAAGCAAGGAAAACAAAATTCTATATGCAATACAGAAATAATGTAAAAAATACGTCACAAGAATTGTTAGTTTAAAAAAATAAAGACTTGATTGTATATTATGTTAAATATTCGAAGAAGTTCAGAGCCTGCTTCGTAGGGTGATACTTGCATCTGCGTTGGTAGTTCTACCAACTGGAGAATAATCTCATTTTGGCAGTCCGCAAGATGCTCACGGAACCCTGCAATGCAGTGGCGCAGCGCAAGCCAAGTGTCGAAGATGTGCCGTTTCAAATATACAACCCGCAATGTAGCCTCCGAAGAGCTCTTATTTCAAATCTTAACTGCTTTTGTTATTCGTGAAGTAATTAGGTGGGCGCTATTATTACATTAAGGTGTGATCTATGTCATTTGTTAAGATGTTGATAAAAAAATCATTTTTGTATGGACGTGAATACAGAAAAAAGAATGTAATACAGTTATTTAGATTTTGCCACAAAATATAGAAAGTATTATTTTCTAAGTGGAATGTATAAGCTCGTTACCTTTTCATTTGAAAATAAATAAAAATAAAAAAATGAAACAGAAACAAGATCAGAAAAAAAGGACGGATGTGAAATATTCTACGACGATTTATAATATTATAAATGACTTTCTGGAAAGTCACAATAAATATTTTTTTGATGGGCATAATAAGTATTGAAAAGTTTTAGGCTAGTTTGACTGTGTTGAAAAATATTTTTTTAAATATAAATATAATTTAAATAGTTTGATGGTCTACCTAGTGGTCGGCGGTTCGAGCCTCGTTCCAGGAGACCAGCAAGTTTGGTAATATTTTCATAGCATAAGCGTTTGGCTTAGTTTGAAAATAGTACTTTTTTTTAACTATTCGCAGTTTTTCACTGTCATTTAAAAAAAGTTATTGATTTCCCATCATAGAAAGGAGCTGCATGAAAAAAATATAAATAATTAATAAAAGTCAAGAAAAATCTTGATCGAGTGTATGTTGATGTAAAGTGTTATTTTTTAAGTAACAAATAATTAATAATATTTTTGTGATAACATTTATTTGTTGGTTATTACGTTGCGTGAAGATTTTTAATACACCTAGAACTTTAACGATATCAGTCGAAAATGGATCTAACCCAACCAAACGGGAGCGTCGATGCGAAATTTTGAGTCAGCATGTTTCAGCTTAAAAAAGTGCCGTGTAAAAAAAGCCACGTATTTGCAGCCCGCCCGTTATTAAAATGTACAAGAATCGTGCAATTTGACATGGTGCCGCAAAAATTACCGAGCGACAAAACCGCGGGGGTTGGACCTTTGACGGTTGAGCTTTTTCCACCGCCCGTGCGAGAACTCACGCGGTAAATTGATTTAACTAGCAGGGCCATGTTGGGCAAAAAGCGGGAAAATATTTCTATTCTTCCCCGGCCCGACCGCTGATTATAAAATGGACTACGCCATTCGAAATACATTTATTCTTTTGATTAATCAAAACATTAAGGGGGAAAAAGAAAAGACGTCAAATATCTCGTCCTTGTCGCTCAAAGTTGTCCGTGTCTTCTTTATTTTAAATTATACGGCTAAAAGAAATGTATACTTTAAATAATATATTACAGTTACTTTGCTTCAAGAAAAATATTTAACTATTTTGTAATAATCGCATGCTTTTATGAATATTTTTATTTATTAACTCTTTATTTTTCAGGTGACTAGTGATCCAAACTAACTAACTAACTTACCACTACACTGTTTCTGCGTAAGAGTAGGTAGAGAGTAGAGGTACACTACACTTTTCTGTCCTGATTCAAAATTCTTGCCTCTACCACATTCATACATCTTCTCATGCAAGTTCATCGGTTATTGAGGCTTCCAACAAGATCATCTACCAATATTTGATTTACTTGGTCATGCCAAGCCTTTCGCGGTGTATGAAGGGAAGAAACAGGATAACACAATACTTGAATACTATCACTGACCTGTAGTCTCGCCTCTCTCTCCACGCTCAGCAATTGAAGGATCCCTCGACGGAAGCTGGGAGTCACTTTTAAAACACTCGTTGCTGTTGTAGAAGGTATTATCGTAAGGCGCGTATTCGAAAAGGGTACATAATGTAATGTTTACTGTACGGCGACCAAATTACCATTGATTCCCGCATTGATGGACAAGTAGATAGAACCAAGTATGTGTCGGAAGGTTGGAAGGTATCTATAGGTATTAGAAACACAATATCTCTAATATCCTAATTCCTTTATGTAAGTGATCCAATGTTATGATTTTCTTGTATGACTTGGGAGACTAAAAATATGATCCATGAACAAAATCGAAGCCTTTGAATGTGACCCTACAGGAGAATTCTTGAACAACGTGAAAATAGATAAAAACTGCATACTATAGACATACGCTTCCAAGTAAATTCTACAATCCTCTTTTGTCAGTCATGAAAAGAGGAATTCAAGGACGAAGGGGTGAAGGTTTTCTTCGTTGAGATATATTTTCCAACAAACAGGTGTCGAAGATGTGAATGGACTTTTCCGGAGGATCGGAAGATGTTTGGCAAAGGTTATCAGCATTCAATGAGTATACGACATCAAGAAGAAAAAATATATATACAATTTATGAGGTAGGTAAATGAAAGAAAGGTAGGTTTGGAATAACCAAGCCATCATCAGGATAAAATAAATAGCTTCTTCAGTGACTACAAAACCTATCGGTATCTAATGGCTCAATACAAAGTTCACTATCAACCATATAATAATTATTTTAAAATTACCAATATTAACTTTGTGGTTAAAATTCACATATATATGTATATATTTTTTTAGACAATAAATAAAAATAATAAAAATACATATAATAATTATTTAACTGTAAATCTCATCTCGATAAATATGGTTAAGCTCTATAAATTATTATTTTATTCATATTTAATCCTGATCTTTAATAAAACTCATGTGCACAGATGAAACTTGGCTCTCACATTTCGGAGATTTGGTTGTAATGTTTCGTATGCACCTGTCGGCCATTCTACTCTGCATACTAAATACAATAGACGTAGAGATACAGGATTCTTCCATGTACTCCCACCTTACTAGTTTCGTGTAAACTGATAAATCTTTGCCACGAAGTTGAAGCGCAAACAATATTATTTCAAATTGTTGTAATTCTGTACATCCATCGTTAAAACTACAGAAATTATATCTAATATGAAATTGTTTAAAGTTTTTTTATATCAATATTGTATTTGTCATTTTTGTATGTATGGAGAATATAATTATTTTTATCGCAAAACTGGATGATAAATGTCGCCATATTTATGTTTGCTTTTTTTTAAATATTTTTTGTCCGCAGTAATATGAAGTACCAATTTTAAGCCAATGTCATAATAATACAAATTAAATAAATCAACTAGAAAGATATATGGAAATTATCAATTTATTGAAAAAATATTTTATCCCAGTAGCAACTAAATTAACTTTTTTTGTATATCTTTCTAGTTGATTCATTTAATTTGTATTAAATACCACAGAAATGTTTTTGTAAAAACTGTAACATCACAATAATAATGTGTTCTCTTTAAATATTTTAAATATAATTAATATAAACGGAAATCAAAACATCACAAAATGCAATAATCAAAAAATAGAATCAATATACCCTCTATTTTCTTTTCCAACTAATAAAGAGTTTAATTAATAGTCCATTAACTTTGTTTTTACAACTATCGTTGAAACTATCTGGAGCAAATTTTTTTTATCATACTGATGAATGAAAGATATTTTCCGAAACCGGTTGATAAATATAAATGACTCACGGTGGTTTTAATTAATTAATTATTAATTATTAAAATGACCCACATTTTACGTTAATCGTTAAATATAATAAAGAGTTTTATGAAAATGTAATTCAGGTGCTATTTTTATAAATAACTATTTACGTGAAATAAATTAAAGTCAATGTATTACATATAAGTATTTATTTTCCCAACAACTTACCTAATGTTATCTAGCCATCACATGATAGGCCATATATATTTATTTTAAGCTGTCCTAGGACGAACTACAGACTAGAATTTTATTAGAATATTAGTGTTTGTATTTTTTTTTAAATATACATTTGCATTCTACACCTTAACATTTCTGTAGATTTTCATAAATAGTATCACATGTTAAATATTTATGTTAGTTATAATAAGTTTATACTGTCAAAATTCCTCAATAAAATAATAAATAATTAAGGTTTTAAAATTTTTGTTATTGTTTCTTGATTGACCGGTTGATTGGAAGCCACATAGAAAATTTTCAAAGAATCCAGAAAATCTTCATGAGTGCAGTTTTCGATCTTAATCAATTGTTAAGGAGAACACATTCTTATTGTGAAGTTGTAATTATTCAGAACAGACGGTCTATGATGTTTAAAATACTAATTTAATGTAATTTTTGCGCTACCTGGATATATTTTTAAACAATATTTTTCGACAAAATTGATTTTATATGTACATATTATAATTAATACATTAAATTAATATTTAATCAATTGTATCCATCTGTCAACATCAGAGTCAAAATTCAGTGATTAATGGTTTCGTTAACTAATGAAGTAACTAATAAGATAGAATAGTCGTGCGTATACTTGTATCTGCTCAAATATTATGTACACAAAGTCAATAGCACAGACATCTCCTGGCATGATTATTTAAAACTAATTATTTCGATGGAAAGAATTACGTTATTCCATATATAATGCGGTTTTATGAACTTTTTTTTTTTAATCTAGAATATATTCTCC
This sequence comes from Eubasilissa regina, assembly GCA_022840565.1. Lineage (NCBI taxonomy): Eukaryota > Metazoa > Arthropoda > Insecta > Trichoptera > Phryganeidae > Eubasilissa > Eubasilissa regina. Next base: position 21,158,349 of record JAINEB010000033.1, read on the forward strand.
TTCATTTTCTACAATACTTTTTCATCTAACTGGTAGACTTGCAAAGCCGCTCATTCAAAATTCACTTGCCCGTAACGAAAAATACTCCACCAGTACTGTTCTGACCTCGTCTACAGAATTCATATTTTTTCCGTCCAAATGATTTCGAAGACTGCCGAATAAATGATAATCAGATGGGACAATGACCGTAAAATATGGTGGTTGGAACACTATTCTCATCACTGGTCACTATTTTAACTATACTAAAAAAGTTCATTCCTGAGACGTGACAGTAAAGAAGACCACACATTCACTCTCAGCACGCGATTAGACTGAAAGTTTGTAAGGAATCTATTGACACAATTTGATGACTTTTCCAATGGCGCGCAGGTATCAATGAATGGTTGAATGACAAAACCTAAACTTCTCTGCTAGTTTCTCAACAGTTACGATGGGATTTTGTTCCACGAGGGTTTACAGGACGTCCTTGTCGAGCACTACAGATCTTCTAAGACGAGGTTCGTCTTCTGGGCTGTAACTTCCATCTCGAAATTTCTGGAACCACAGATGATACTTACTTATGTTTATTGTCCAATCCACATATACTGCATTAATATTACTTGCACTTTCCGTTATGCTGTTGCCTTTATTGAACTTAAGGCAAAATATGCCGAACATGCTCCTTTGTCATTTCCATTACAGCTTTGAAAAAAATTACTGTTAAAATCAAACTGCAGTCATCAAAACCTGCACTAAGAATAAAAACAAGGTAAAATTACTACCCACTTTTATAGCAGATAGTAATTATACCTGATACAGGTAGTTTATCCAGTTCCCCTCCGTGTAATTTAAAAAACCGCAATATTTATGGGATGATCAAATAATATCAATATTTTTAAAACCCGGAAAATAAAACAAAAGTGTTTATGGAATAACCGAAATATATATCTATTATTAACTGTCAGGTGAAAATATGTGAATTATATCGCCTAATTCTATCTAATTTATATATCTATATAACTATAATATTATCATCCCTAATATTGTATATCTATAATATTAGGGATGCCCGTCTCGACACAGAATTTCTCTAGTGAGACGGGCACAGTCCTAACAGATTTGTATATAGTATTATATAGTTATTAATAAAATAAACAAATAAATGAATTCAGAATAATCTGTGTGTAATCAAACATCAGGTTTCTGACTCATGCTGTAGAGAAGATTACTAGAGTGCGTGAGGCAGTAGTGATGCGCCAAGGCAGAAGAGTGTCCTATCCACTAAGTGTAGAGAAACGACGAGATGGTTATGTTAGTTAATTAGTCTAATTACGATTAGAATGTGTCAGTTAGGTCAATATTAGAAAAAAAATACCAGAAATCATTGCTTTATTAACTGTTCGTAAAATCTTTTTAACGTTCAAACCAATACACAACAATACGGTTTCAACAGCAAGGACTACCGCATATCACGAAAATTGATTTTGTTAATATTGGAACTCACGCTCTTATACTTGTGTGTGGTAGTTTTAAATATATTGTTATTAGGAGAACACATTCTTATTGTGAAGTTGAAATTATTCAGATCATAGGTCTGCGATATTTTTTAAATAATAAAATGTATTAATTAGAAAGATATACATATAAAATCAAATTTATCGAAAAATATTGATTTGAATCTGGATCTCTTTCCAGGCCGGTATTCGAGATTCCGTAAAAATAAAGTAGATGGCTTTTTCAAATAAGGGAACGATAAATGTATTTATTTTAAAAAAGTGTAACATATTAGTTCGAAAAAAAATTGTTAACAAAAATAATGTCGCTTTAGCATAGTTGAATAATGCACTGATTCAGATTCGAATCCCGGTGGTGCAACAACAATATTTCTCGATAAAATTGGTTTAATATGTAATTAATATAATTTATTATTTAAAAATATATTGTTTACTTTCTTCAATCTTCAATTATACTTTTATTCTCATTATTTACAGTGTTTTAAAATTATTAACCTTGAAAAAGTTTATTTTGTTATACCCTAATTGACTTGATGTTTCTACATTGCACCTTAATGTCAGACCTGAGATTTTCTATTAGTCATCAGCGATGTGTTGATAATCTGTGTACGAAAAAATAAAATAATTTTTTTATGTATTTGTTAGTAAAACTAGCGTGGCAGACAACCAATGACATGTTTATTTTGCATAAAAAACCTTCATTGGCCTATGTTTATGAAAATAATATCGGAAAAATATTTACAATTAAATTATCATTATTAGTATAATTATGATAATGACATTATAAACAAAAATAATAACAGGCACAAAAGTATATTTTATGAATGTAAGATATTAAAACTACTCAGTTTGTAGTAATTATAATATCTCACTTACCGTTCGTAGGAGAATATTAAAACTAATCTTAAAATATAAATGTTATTAATATATAATCGTGGTGTTATTGTATAAACCGTGATTTTGAAGACAGTCTTAATTGAGCTGAGCCATGCATCGCATGCGAATTGATTGATCATAATAATTATAATCACCTTTTGTTACCTTAGGACTTATATTTAATCTAATCTTGGAAAAAGGTTTATGATGAAAGAGGATGCTGTGTTGAAAGAGTGTTTTGTGGATTAATGTTTAATGTTTGTATGGATGTATGGCAGATGAATCAGAAGTATAAGCTGATGTGTGAGTGTTAGGTGCCCCATTAATTCGTTTATTCATTAGTTCGTTCGAAAATCGCAGAATACGTTGAATAAATGTGTGGCCAGAGTAGGTTGGAGAACAAAACGTACTTACGTTTGACACAAGTGTATTATTAAGCATAGTTACAGTTTAGAGAAATACACAATAGTCGTACAATGAAAAGTCTACACAGAGGAGTTTCCTGGAGATATTATCTGGAAAGAAGCGGCGAGCCAGCCTCCCGGTGGCGCCGGTACCGGGCGCGTTTTAGGTATATTAGGAACTCTGGTTTTATGCACCGCTACGTGCAAGGTGCGTACAGGGGTTGTCGGTGGTAACGATGAATGTGAAAGCGATAAACCACCACAAATTCATTGAACTATATTTTTTCCATACCTAATTTATTTAAAAAATAGCTTTCTTAGTATAAATCAATTTGATTAATTTTAATAGTAAATATCTTGAAGGATTTATGAAACAAATATTTAAACCGCAAATTCTTATTTCGGCAACTACATTTCCGAGTAAAATTAATAAAATCATCACAAAATGAATTCCTATTCATCGTTACGTTTTTGTAAATTAATAAACAAATTTTTTGTGCCTATTAAATACATCAGTTTCATCCGTATTTGGCTAATTGGTGGCAGAACACGGACAACCTTTAACCCTTCCCTTCACACAGCATCTCAATATCATATCAGACTTAAATAAATCTATAAGTGGAAATAATGTTATCTCGAGTGAATCTCCACATATTTATTTATTTTATATTGTACAGAGGATTAATAGTTTAATTATATAACCTAAATGAGCTACATTCAATATATGGTATTTAAAAATGGGTATCACAAACTTTTACTATAATGTGACTATCCACTGAAACCTATCAGAGCCCGCTCTAGGGGGCGGACACTCGGACATTTGTCCGGGGCGGCAAATCTAAAGGGCGGCATTGTGTAATTTCTTCAATGTGGTCCAAAAAAAATTTTTTTTTTCGGCATCTACCTTTCGATGGGCAATAACTTTTTGAACACGTCAGGGGGCGGTACTTTGTATTTTTATAAGTATAAGTACGCAAAAGCAAAAGCGGGCCCTGAATCTATAGATACTACAGTGTTATTTTTGTTGACAATGAAATATATAAAAACGACGTGTTACAGTATATATCTGAATAAATTGCAATCCAAAATACATGAAAGTATTATATAATGAATATTAACATAGTCATATTCAGGAATATAAAAATAATTGGAAACAAATATTTGTCAGCAACATGAACAAACATTCTACTATTTAATAGTGTATATTTCATTTTAAATGGAAGGTAGTCAGAACGCACGAAGATATCAGTGGCGTAACTATGCCAATGAAGTACATTGGGGCCCACGTTAGATAGGGGACCAAAAAGTTTGCGCCTTGCAATCCATGAATAGCATACCCAGCTTTAAGAGTAATCCATAGTAAAAGAGATGATTATAAAATCATTTCTCACACGTATTATAAAATCAGGTGGAAAACATAATCGATGTATGCAGCAGAAGTCTCCCGCTACTATGTCGAATTAAGGCCAGACCATTACTGTACAGTAAAAAGATTTTTTTTAATGTTTAAGAATACATATATTTTTTTCATGAAAATGTCAATATTATATAAGACAAGAGACTAATTTTGTTCTTACTATTTATTGGCTATTACTGCTGGATGGCTGTTATGAGTCAAAGATATAATCGATTTTGGTATTCAGCCTACAACCGACCTCACCGCCTCCTAAATTCCTACAGTTCACTATCCCTAAAAAACAAATTACTCTTGTACAAAGCTATCATCCGTCCTATATTCACAAGTTCAAGTAACACAACAATTTTAGAATCCAAACAAAACTACATCCTTAGGAGAATCACAATCTCACCCTGGTTTGTCAGAAACTTTACTCATTTTTGTTACTACTTTATACAATTATATACAGAGTTAAAATTACCTGATATTAAAAATGAAAAAAATTCTCCGTGTCCCCCGAAAAAAATCTTACGCCATTGTTGTTACCTCATATGTCGGGGACAAGAGGACCCAACCCTTATCCATCCCCGTTTAACAATCGAATCAGATGAGGTACTCAACCATTTTGTGATAAATCAAAAAAATATTTTTTCTGTATTAAACCAATTTTTTGTTTTTTGCTTAATTTGCCATTTGTTCTTCTTCTTTTAAATTAATTTTATCAATTTCTGTTTTATACAAATTCCATATTACTTGCGTAGCTGCACTTTATTTTTTATAATTAATTTTGTAAAACCCCATAAGGGCGTGAATACAATATAAATGAATACTTATTTGGGGGGGCCTTTTTTCCATTCTGTATTGGGGCTCAATTTTTGTAGTTACGCCACTGGATAATGTCACATGAAATCTTCTAGATTGGAGAGCGTTTTTTGTATAATTCTAGGTCGATATTTCAGTGCGATAACATGTGGAATCGAGAAATCATAAATATATAAATTATCGTACAGAATTCTAAATTGTTACTTTGAGCATTCTGACTAATTTTCATCCCTTATTTAACTTTTTGCGAGATACAAGCTCACGGATGTAGATTTTTTTACCGAGTCATCGGATATTTGTAGGGTTACTATCGTTTCCCTTTGACATGGCGTGACGTACAACGTACGCGGGTAATGCAATAAACACTGCAGTCGGGCACTGCCGTGTGTTTTGTGTAACAGGCGACATGTTTTAGCACGTTACTGTCGTGTCGTCATGGTGCGGCAGCGGTAGCCTATAATTTTACCAACATGACGTGCGATGACACGATACACGTCATTTTATTGTGGTCTTATTGATACTTACCAATTGGCACACTACTCAACTAAAATTTGTTATTATATTATTATTGGTTGTCTTCACCGCGTCTTAATTAAGTATACTATACTTAAATCTATTTAATAATTAGTAAAAGTAAATATGAAGAAAAATTTAATTTTTCTAGTCAATTACATCTATTCATATATCTTCATCTTCAAATATTAAAAATTTAAGCTCATACTTAAGACAACGTAATTCATAGTTTAGAAATGAAATAATTTAAAATAATATTTGTATAAATAAAATAATTATATATTCATAGCCAAGCGGGTAATTATTGTTTTCATTCCCAAATCGGGAAAAATGCTTATTACAAATACATATTGTATTTATCCCTGTTTACAAGAAGGGTAGGGAAACGGGATGTAGGAAGAGTGATATGAATTTGGTATAAGGAAAGAACAAAAAGGGCTCAAGGATCAACCAAGAAGCACGACTTACCTGGATTTTCTTGCTGTACTTACAGCTCTTCTGAACTTCAGGAAACTTCTCCCTGAATTAATTAGCATGAAGCACTGTGTATCACCCAATAATGATTGTAAATCTTCGGCACGCACTGCGAGAAACCGAAACACAATAGCAACGGTAAATTTACAAATAAGAGATCAATGAAATGTTAACTTATCAATAGTTTATAAGTCGCAGATAACACACAATACACATACAGAAAAAGTCTTGCTCTGTGTCAAGAAAGGAGGGGGGGGGGGGACAGATAGGTATAGTAAACCTAAAGGAGCATCTACACATGCTCATGGCGACCAGCGATCTGGTTCTGTCATAAATACCGAACAATCTGGTAGCAATTAAAATATATTTTAAAATAAATTGTTTTTTTTCTGAATATCGTTCTAGTTGATGCATTTTATTTATGTTCATATTATATTTACCCCGAAGGTCGAATATCCACCAAAACTCGTAAGTATAATATACAAGTATAAAACATAGAAATAGTAGAAGGTATCATAACGAACTTCCAAAAAATGTATGTTCTCTTTCTTCAATCATAACACAAAACGTATTATGGTTTTGTAGACACTGTAACACCGTAGTTCTTATATGATCTTAATTAAACTTTTGTGAATAATTGATCTGATAGATATTTCGGCCAAATTCATTAACCAATCTGATCCGTCATCTTTTTATCAACACGTAGGCTGTTAAAAATCCAAAAAAAAAATAGCATTCAAAGTAAAAACATTCCATATTCTTCTTCTCGTGATTCATAAATCAAATTAATTACGTAATTCGTAACGACGTTAATATTGGACTATAAAAACTATAAAACATACTTTCACTCACGGTTGAAATCTACACGCTGCTTGTAAACAGTGCTGAAGCTTACATTGCATTACGTGAGTGAGTAGATGGGAGTCATATAAAACAAACCCATTTTTCAAACAGAAACTGCAGCTTATATTATAAATTTTTTTATAATGTATTCTGTAATTTATCTCTGTATAAGTGATTTCGATATAAACCCAGAGATTTTTACACAATTTCATTATATTAATAATTCATGCACCGAAAAACTGACGATATCCACATAAAAAAGTCTATATATGACTGATGTACTTAAAAATGCAATAATAGCACAGCACAGAACAACACCACTACAGCCACACAGAAACATAAAGTATTGTGACGTCAACCATAATACAGTGTTTTCGTTACAAAACTCAGGTACGTAATTTTAAAAACTATTAAATCCATGTAATTATTTTTTTAAAAAATGTTATAAGGAGAAAACATTATTATTGTGACGTTGTAATTATTCAGAACATAGGTCTGTGATATTTTAAATATTAATTAAATGTATTAATTAGAAAGATATACGTATAAAATCAATTATATAGAAAATATTGTTGCGCTATCGGGATTCGAACCTGGATCTCTTTCCAAACCGGGGAAGGTGCATTATCCAACTATGCTATAGCGACACTAATTTTCGAACCTACATTTTACACTTTTCAAATTAATACATCTATCGTTCCATTATTTGAAAACCATCTGCTTTGTTTTTAGTAACGTACGCGTTCGAAAATTTGTCGTCAAATATACTGTCGCTGTAGCATAGTTGCATAATAGACACAGAGATCCATGTTCGAATCCCGGTAGCGCAACAACAATATTTTTCTATAAAATTGATTTTATATGTATATCTTTCTTATTAATACATTTAATTGGTAATTTTTAAAAATTTTAAAACATGTAATGTAAAGTTAATAATTTTTTTACACTCCTAACAGGGGATTTGGGAAAGTTCACCAAGTGCAATTCACCGATAACATTTCACCTACCCGCAATTCGTCGAAAGGAAAATTCACCGATTCTACAAATGATCGCCTATGATTTATTTATTAAAGAGAATACGTAATTATTGTAAAATTATACAGAAAAATTGAATTTGATACGAACCTGGATCCTTTCCTATCCGGGGAAATATGAATTTTCCTATATAATCGTATCTTTCTAATTGATACATATAATTAGTATTTATTTATTATTTTATTTGTATTTGCTCGTTGGATTCTAATAGTCCACTACTCGTGGAACACTCCTGCAACCGCTATATATGTTTATGTCAATACTTATAACAAAAACCCTAGTCAAAAACCTAACCGTGTTTCAGTGCCATCCTGCCCACCTACACAATACATGAAATGCGTGTACCGTGAAATCAAACTATTCGGGCAAATTGCGGTACAATACTTGTATTTAGTCTAGTTTTGAAACGTTTTTCTGCGCATTGTTTTTGCATTGATGTATCGCTTTTTATAAGGCTTCGATGTTCAAATTTATTATCCATTTAATTTTTTCTTGCTTGTGGGATTTATATTACATTGTGAATAGGTAAGTATATTATGATCTAAAATAAATATTAAACAAATAATAGATATCTCATAGAGACGAAGCTATTGTTTATTAATAGAAAAATATTGAAGTATGGATAATTACAGGGCATACGACCTGGTCTTCGGCTGGCTTAAGCGATCACTTTACACAATGTAACGTTCACCATTCCACCCGTATGTCAATATGTACAAATTTGATAGATATGGAAGTTAATTGGGTGGAATGGTAAACATTACATTGTGTAAAGTGATCACTTAGGTCAACCGATGACAGGTCGTAAGCCTTGTAATTACCATTACTTCAATATTTTTCCATTAATAAAAAATATGAGATGTAGATGAAAATCCAGTAATTATTTGTACTTCGACATATTCAAATATTGCTAATAATATAATGGTCAAAATAAGAAAATATATAAAAATGAAAAATATTGATATATTTCAGGCGTATTCTATTTTAATATGTTAAAAACATTTTACTGATAAAGAAAGCTTTAAATAATTTCAAAAAAATAATTAGATTCTCATTGTGACATATATGCTGTTTCAGGGAAATTAATTGTCAAATTTAGACCATAGATCGAAGTGTTTCCACATCTTAACATATATACAACTTTAAAAAATTTTATAGATATGGAGATTGATTAATGAGTGAGAATGGTGAACGTTATATATATATAAAGTGATCACTTAAGCCCTGTAATTACCCGTACTTCAATATTTTTTCGTTAATAAAAAATAACTTCGTCTCTATGCGATATCTATTATTTGTTCAATAACAGTGCCTTTGTAGGTGAAAATCCGGTAATTGTGTGTTCATGGATATATTCAAATATTTAAATAATTCTTATTTAAATTTTAAATTTTGCCACGCAATCAGCTCTAGGCCGTATTCCCGAGTGTCCGAGCACTCGCAGGGGCACAACATATGTTTTGTGAAGCCTTTCCAGGAAACGGTAAACAAAGTGACGATACATAGTATGCATGACAGCCAACTGACACGAAAATAAGAAGAAATAATAATTGAAACTTCACAAATATACTAAGTACTAGAGTTAGTTTAGTTTTTAAAATATATATATTTTAGATAAATTTATAGCCAAACTCTTAATTGTTTTTTTTTTTTACAAAGAACTGCCCACATTTATACGTTTGTATCTGTAACTGTATATATATATATACAGTTACAGTTACGTTTGTAAGGTACATTTATAAAGCTCTATCATATTTGAATATTTCGCCTGATTAGTCAAAGTCAAGCATCAATGCTAAGATCAAAGCATTGTCCAATTGATTGATTTAGTTTCGTTCAATAGCGAAGACAATACTCTTATATTAAATAACACAATTTTCTATAAAACGTCATAGCACAGACAGTTTTGAGTCATTCCATTGTTTAAATTTCTAAAAAGCGATATAATGACATCAAGGAGGGTGACATTCATAGTTAGCGATGATATATACTATAATATCAAGTTATATTAATAATAATAATAACACTTAAAAGGAAAATTTTAATTCATTTTACTCGTTCGATTTTTAAATTCTATTATTTTTAATTTTTTTTGTTAACTTTGTTTCATTAATCATTTATTGAGTTTAAATATATCTATTGGTTTCAAAAAATACAAATTTCTTCTTCAGTATGTCAATACTAATCAAAAACACATGTTGTTGTTTCTTTACCAGAATTTATTTTTAAAAAACAATAATTATTTAAAAAATAGATTTAGTGCCTGACTGAAATTGTTACTTAATACAAATTTACTCGAATAATTATTAGGAAAAAATTTTAAAATGGGACTCGTAGTTAAATTTAGTTGGTTGTTTTTACACGCTTTATTTATCTTCAACGATTCCAAATTATGACTAACACCTTTACATGCAACATTGACAATCCCAGTTTTTTATCAAAACTATGACCATTTTCTAACAAATGATTAGAAATTCTGAAAACCTACTATTATTCAAACATCTCAAATGCTCCTTTACTTATTATATTGAAATTTCTAATATAAAATGCAGCACAATCTTTGCAATTTAATAAGACATCAGAATTGTTAAATTTACCATCTTTGTCTTTAGAATTGAGTAAATTTCCTATATTATTATTTGTATAAAATGCCGGTCTAGTGTTTCGCGGTAGGTATTTAGATATTTGATTCGAAAAGTTATTTATATACAAAATCCTACGCCAATAATCATTATTATCATTATGTTTTATCTGCGATATATATAAAAATTGATTATTATATTATTTTGATTAATTTTTTTAAATAGTGTCTATTAAACCTGTATTATACCCGTTTTTAACTGCTATTTTCAATATAGAAATTGGATGTTGACATAGGAATATTGACTAAACGATGTATCATGGAGTGGAACCCTGAATGCTTGTGTGATAATGGATGATTAGATTCACTATGTATGATAGTATCTGTGAAAGTTGGTTTTCTAAAAATTAAAATTTTAACCACAAAGTTAATTATGCTAATTTTAAAAGTTTATTATTTTTAATAAATTATTATTGGTACAACTGCACTTTACGAAGGTTTTTTCATTGAAGGTAACAGTGCGAATGAATTCACTAACGGTTTTCTATTCACGCTTTCAATATTATTCATGTGATCAGAATATTTTTACAATAAACCATGAAAATTAATTTTTGCACGCACATGTCATCTTTTATACAAATTGTTCTAGAGCGAAAGGTTACAAAAGAAAGATAAGGAAGGTTTTCACTCAATCGAGACAAGCTGTTAGAAAATACTACTAAAGATTTATTGGCTTTATCTATTAATTAACATTTGAACCTAGTCAGACGACGGGTACATACGACGATTTTGTAGTAAAAAAAATACAACAAAGTTAGCGCAATTAATTTTTTTCAGAATATTATATTGCTATAATAAAATTCATTGACGAATAATGCTTCCAGATGAAGACCTTTAAATTGATATGCACCATATTTGAGCAGCATTTATTTTTAGTTTGAAATCATATCATCTTCGACATTCTAAAAACGATGACTGTATAATCAATAGAGTATAATATCATTTATATCGCTGGGTGGAGCGTATGGCGGCCAAGGGGAGAGAGTTAGATGTCTTTGATTTGAGTGAAAACCTGAAAAGTTACTATCCAAAATTTAGAACTGATAGGTTTCAATATAAAACACATAAGAGTTGGGCGAGCCATGAAGAGGGGGGATTGAGACTATGTTTTTTCAGGGATCCAAAGAGTAACTATACAATGTTCGGTTTAGATTACAGTCTATCCCAAAAATCTTTCATTTTCCTTCATTCGCTGCACTACGCAACGTCGGGAGAGGGGCAGGTAATATACCAATCGTTAGCCGCGTCCTTGGGAATTCAGTCGCTATGGAACGTGTCCTTACCAGTTGTTCATGAAATTTTCCCCAAAAAACTGATATCCCAAAGATGTAACATAAACTAGTCTCCACGTAGTCCCTAATTGACACCAATGGACTATTTTCTATGGGGCTACCTTAAATCAAAGGTACACAGTAACAATTTTCCCTCTATTAGCCAATTAAAATTTTAAAAAAACAGAGAATAAATTGCAGCAATTACGGAGAATACGTGCCGATTAGTTTTCAGAAATTTTGCCTCCCGTTTAGAAGAGTGCTAGCGAAATAACAAATCACATTTAGAAAACATATTTCTAAGAATAAATTCTCATTGACTGTACTTAAATGCAAAATAATAATTTTTTTATTAAACACATCCATTACAGAATTTGTATCATGAAAAAGACTTTTGGGACACCTTGTGTTAGTCTTGAGTTGGTATTTCTATTGGTCTTGAGTCTTCTATTGGTACATTCATTCAACCCATGTAAATTAAAAGACACCAACCTTTGTGAAACTGGGCTGATAGTCGCCAATTATTCTACCGATGGTCGCACTCCTTGAAATCTTGAATCATTTTAAACTCTGCTGACCAGCCTCTATATCCTAAAATTAATAGACAAAATGTTTTTATATTACCGCCGTAAAATATATCCGACCAGAAGCAGTTTCGCTTTTGTTTCTGTATTAAATATACACAAATGGAATGCGCGTATTCAAATATTAAAACCGTGCCTACCTATAGAAGTATAAAATGCGTATATATACATTATTGTTAAAATAATATCTAACCTAATATATAACATCTAAAGTGTGCGAATAATAAAAACACATACTTTCATAAAAAAATGCGAAAAGATGAATAAGTATTAAAGCAGGTACTAATAAAAAAAGTATTTTTGATAACAGAGTTTAGAATTTAGTCCTTCAATTCCTTCCGCTCTTCCTTCAGTTTCCAAACCCCCGCTGGGCATGGATGATATTGAAAATCGAAATGATTTTAGAAGGGATACATTTAAAAAGGCAATAAATTTTACAGGAGAAAATTATTTCGATTTTAATTTTCGAACACAGAAGAGTCTGAAATATTATATACAGACCTTAAAACCAGAATGCGTATTATTTGTGGATACAATTTTGACAAATGTCCCCAATCATCGTATTGTAGGAATATTCCTCATAAAAGGATATGTGTATAAATGTTATCCTCGGTTTCTCAATAGTTCTGGACAAAGATATGTCAATATAATTTTAATGCCTACATTTTGAACTAAAATACAAATTATTTTATCACACATTGGCTGGCACTCGTTATATTTTTAACAGGGTGTTAATTAAAAATTAAATTGGAAACATGAAAAATTTACTACCGAGATGCGAGCGAAACTAACAACATGCAGTGACGTTGCAATTTACAAGAGTTGACGATTTTAATTAAACCTATGCACGTTGTGAACTATTCTATTAACTTTTCCGTTACTGCAATTATTACGTACACGAGGTTAAAAACTTCCGTGTTTTTCGTGAAAAAATCTACAATTATTTATTCGCGTATTCATACTGTTCAAATGGTGAGACCGAAAGCATGTGTGTAATCAAAAGTACGTTGATTTGGAAGGAGAATACTTCATACTCCGTCAAATGAATATATGATGTATGTGTGTTTACTGCGCCGGAAACGTGAATCAATGGTATTTATATTTTATTACGGAGAACACAATCTTATTGTGAAGTTGTAATTATTCAGAATACAGGTCTGTGATATTTTTAATACAAATTAAATTTTTACCTTTCTAATTAATACATTTAATTTGTATTAAAGGAATTTATATTATTAACTATTTATTTATTAAGTTTTTAATAAAAATAATCTTATCTTACATTATAGCAAGTGCAATCAATGGTTTTATATTTATTAAGAAAAAAATTGTAACCGGCCATTTATGACGTCATCGTTAATTCAGTTCAATTTTCTTATTTAGTTGAACTAATTCCTTAAATTCAATGAAAGGTTGGATAAACAAATAATCGATATCTCAATATAATAATATATATGTTAGATAATTTAATTATGATTCGATTGTTAAAGGGGGGAGGGGTAAGGGCTAAGCCCTCTTGTCTCCGGCATATGAGGTAACAACAATGACGTAAGATTTTTTTGTGGGGACCCTATTGACGGAGGACATGGCTAATTTTTGTTTTAATTTCAAGTAATTTTAACATTATATATAATTGTATAGAGAAAATGGTGTTATTTTTAGAGGTATAAAACTTCAAAATGAAATTAAACAAACAAAAATCGTGGTATGCCTTATTAGAAAAATAATTTTATGTCATTAGGGTTTAAATATGATTTCGCACATATGTAATCTGGAAGTCCAATTTTCTAAACACGATTTTAGAAATAAATTCGCACAATCTGGCGTAAGTCTATTCATGGTGAAATAGCAAACCAAACTGAGCACAAATCAGCTGTCAAATTTTCTGTTGCTAGAAAAAGTGTAGCCAATTCGAAAAACAAACCTCTATAACACCCTTTAGTAGGAAAAATGGATAAAGTTTTTTTATTTATTACATTTTTTTTTATTTTATATTCTTTTTTTGTTTAATTTTGTTAAATTTTTTACCAATTTTTATATTTTTAGTGAAAGTTTTTATAGAACCTTTTTATAAATATTGTTAAATAAGGTCGATAACAAGGTAAAGAAGTGAAATTGGACGATGATTATGGGGATCGGATGAGGGATCATATAGACCCAGAGAATTTGTGGAAGGGTTTGGGATAAAAATTAATTTAGATAATAAATCGTGGTTGTGTCGTTTGAGTGAGTGTATGTTCAAGTCTCTGACAAACTGGGGTGAGTTTGTGATTCTGCTAAGCATGTAGTTTTGTTTGGATTCTAAAATGTTTGTGTTACTTGCGATAGCTTTATACAAGGGCAATTTGTTCTTTAGGATTTTAGGAGGGGGTATAGTCTGTTGTAGAAGATTTGGGCTTTTTTTGTGAAATGTTCAAAATATTTCACCGTGTCGACCATGGAATAGGAACCCCTCGCATAAAAACTCAACGGTATGAAGTACTTTTTCTTTCCTTCTAGAGAAAAAAATAGCTGCACTTTTGATAGGGTTCATGTCCATGCGCCAACTGTCGAAATAGTCTTGGAGTCCATCACACCGTTTTTCTGTAGGCGGGTGGTGATCATGCCTGGTGAGCTGTATTGGACTAATATGGCTGTGTAGTCGGCGTAGAGCGCTTAGTGAGAATTAAACGTTATTTGAGATCGGTATGTCGTGACTGTATATATTGAAGAATGACAGTGAAAGAAGGGAACCTTGGGGGACTGTCATAGCACGAGTTGTGGAGAGAGTGGGGCCGATTTTTACCTGAAAAGTCTAGTCTTGAAGAAAAGATGTTAGAATAATTAGTATGGGTGAATTCCGGAATTGTATAGTAAGCAGTTGATCCACACTCTGCCGAACGTTTTGGCGATATTCAGAAAAATACCGCCTGTGGACATGTTACGAAAATCTTATGAAATCTTATCTCCACCACTCTGAGAAGTTAGTGGAGAGGAATTTTGCTGCAACAACTCTATCGAGTCTCAGAATTTATTACTGCATGTAGATACATACGTAGATGTACATAATTGATGAATTTATTTTTCAATACTCCGCATTCTGTGTGATATGATCAATATTATTTTAATTATTTTTTTATTATTATATTTTTAATGTTTGCGTGATAATTTAGATTTCAAATAAGTTTTGGTTTAAAATCAATTTCAACCAATTGCGAGACTAAAGTTGGCGAATTGCTAAATATCAATTAAAATCATGCTAATTATTTTCTAGTACCTTTAAATAAAAATGTGTTTAGATACATATCAACGTTAACATTTAGTTTAACTTTTGTTTTACAGAAATAGAGATAGACAAGGTTTTTATTTTACTTTGACCAAATCGAAAATTCTAGACCTAATTTTAATCACACTAAAAATATACTGCATTATCTGTTGAACTATGTAGGATTGACGAAAATAAATGGCTTTGCTTTAAATAATACACATTTACAACTTATTTTCTCTTTAAAAAAAATAATGAATTAATTAAAAAATAATAACTAAGCCAAACTCTTGTGCTATGAAAATAGGACTAACTTGTGGCGTATTGAAACAAGGCTGGAACCCCCGACCATTAGATCACTAGGCAAGTATTGTAACCACTAGACCGCAAACACATCTTTCGGTGCATATTTCTAAAAAGATACATACTGAACAATTAAGAGCCTTTTACTAATATTAACAGACAAAATTTATTTACGAAAGTTTTTTCTGGTGGAAAAATAATAGTCGCTAGTAACAAATTAAGCACAATTATTTTAAGTATCGGGAAAGGAAAATAGTATTTTAGTTAAATGTTATTTATGAACAACACTTAGGGGCAGATGGGGAGACATTTTGAAATCAATCATCTCGAACGGTACTCTAAGAAGGTACGAACCTGCGTATGTTCTAAATAAGACAGCGTCTGACATTTACAATGAACTTTACTTCAATATTATATGACCGTAGAGAGATAAGTATTAAATGCCCGTCTTAGTATAATCTGACAACTTACCTTGATATTACTTACATAAGCTATGAAAGCAACATTGTATGCAAGATTAATATTATTTTGTTTATAAGTTTGGATACTCTCAAATATTAATGGTTTTCTTAAAATCGAACTCCTTGGTCGAATTTCGTTGTCATAATGATCTACTTTCTCATTTATATTTGTGTATTTTGTTTTTGCTTATCGGCTTGTTGTAAAGCAAGTTTTAAAATAATAATATTTGATTTAGCTATCAACAGAGGCTGTCATAACGTCAAGACCTTTATGACATCTCCACGTCAGTGTCAGAAGCCTCGCGATATATCACATCAAGTTTATCACTAAGGAAAATCCTTACTTACAGCGAGATATTTTTCTGTATATTTTCTCTAACATTGCAACGACACAATATCCTAATATGACTATTTTTATATACATCTCAACATCTTATTGTATTATCATAGAATTCTTTATATTTTTATTAACAATAATAAAATAATAATTTCGAATCGGAAGGCGGGTGAATTTGGGGTGTAGACAAAATTCCAGACTCGCAGTGTGCAACGTAGCAAAAACGCATTTTTTTTGTGAATTTAGTTCGGGAATTTCAAAGGATTGTATTTATTGCCACGCGGTACGTTTTTATTAATAGATGGAAATAAATCAATACTGTAGGGGTGTGCGTATTACTCTGCTACTGATCGCACGTTCAACACAAATCATAACCGTAGTTTTCGCTAATCAATAAACTAAAATGATTGGTATTTTTGGAAGGTATTATTATTGTACGTTGAAATATTGATTTATCATAAGGGTAACAAAAATTTATAAAACGTGTGTTTTTTTTAAACAGGCGCAAATACATTTTAAAATTTCACTTATTTGCTGAGCACACTCATTCTAAGTGAAAGTTTATTAATTATAAAATTTTATATTTTGATTCAAATTCCATTTTATTTTACTTAATTTCGAAAGTCTGATAACTTTATTTTATTTTATTTATTTATAATATTTTTGGCATCGAATGAAAAACAAATACGTTTTATTATATTGAAACTATAAATGATAAGTTCTCACGCTCTCCAGTCGCAACCGCTAAAGGTAAGCCCCTGGCACAGAATTGTGGATGATGTTATAATTTCCGTGATGTATTTCTATCTCCATGTGGAAATTTAATAATTGTTATTATTGTACCTATATAAACATAACGTGTTTTTTTTTTAAGCACACATATCGCTTCAAAATATTATACACGTATTGCAATAACAGGAAGTGTAATCTTTGGTGGCTTTTAATCAATAATCCCACATAATCATTTTAGTTGAACTATCATCGATCTTACTTGAATAGAGATTTTTATACAGATTTCAATAGTTTATTATAATTATACTTAAAGCATTATAAAAATCTAATGAATTGCGTAATTTAAAACTTTATAAGAGAAAGATGATCGAGAATGTATACTATTTTATTAAAATGTAATAAATTGAGAAGTTATTCGCGTCAGTGAAACTAACGAATGGTAAAAAAAATTCTTTCACACATATCTATGCCAACCTGCTAAGTTGTCAACCACGAATCATATATTAACGGTGAAATTCTGTCTTTAAACATTGTAATAAATTTTCTCATTTAAAAAATACTCAATACTTTACTTGAATAAGTGTTACTACCATTTGAATAGTATAAAACCCTTTGAAAAATACATCAATTAAACTGTTTTCATTTCCAGGTATAAAATTTCGCCTACAATTTAATTCAGAAGAATTGTTAAACATCAACGAAACATGCAAATGAAAGCTTAAGGCAGAAAAATAAACAGAAATCTAACTGAAATGCACTGTACGCTGGCGTAAATATCACGGATCGCATGTTTCTAGCGAATTACTGCCGATCTTGTCAATTGCTCGAGTATCGGTAAAATTATAATGTTACTTTTTTTCCTACCCCTTTACTTTTACGATGAAGGTTTACGCGTTCTATGCTGCTTGTGAAAAAATACTTTAATTTTTAGCGAAGCGTCATGATATAATTACAATTCGAATCATCGTTTTTTTTGTTGTTGTTTTGATCCTCATTTTATAATATAATTCGACCTAAGTGTTTCGTAAATTTCTAAATTTTATTTAAGGTAATTTTCCTTTTCTGCATTTAAAAATAAGTTAATAGATGTTTGTTTTTATTAATTTTATAACACATACGGAGCCTATGTGGATTTGTAGATATAGGTGTCATTATAGATATTTTTGTTAAAGATTTACCAACACGCTCTTGACACAAGCTATTATTTATTTTATTATAATAACGGGTGTCGCGGAATATCATTAAAGTCTTTTTTTATTCGTTTGTATTTTTTCTGTTTATTTTTTGTACATTGTTTAATACTTTTGGTATAGTAATTGATATGTAATCCATCATTTTTGCATATATATTTCTATTCTAGCTTTTCTTTACCTTAAAATTTCTATTAACTTATATAAAAAAATATTTTTATTATTTTTGTTAGTTTAAAATGCTGTATTAAAATATCCCCGGTTTTATTATTATTTTATTACTAAATATTGTGATTATAAACTAGAAGTTTTTCAGTTATTATTTTAAACAGGCAAATGCAGTAATTGTATTACACTAGGAAATATTTATTTAAAAACATTTTTGTGAATTTATATTACATGTATATTTTTATTTTGTTGTAAAAATTATAATATTCCCTCATCTAGTGTGCAACACTTTTGAAAATATAAAAATATATATATTAAATTACATCAAAACATAAAAATGTTAATATAAATTACATATTACACATAAGTAGACATTAATGTAATACAATAATGAATTATAAATCAGTTTATTTAAGTTACATTAATGGTTTATTTCCTCAGCAAGTGCAGAAAGAAGTTGCAGAAAATCAGCGAGTCTTCATAAATAGGCTTTAAATGAAAAGTTGTCGCTTGTTGACGGAGCCGCTGCCTACTTGTTGAGAGTCCCGCGCGCCGCCACTTGTGGGTTAGGGTGCTACGCGGGGGCGCCAGCCAGCGGGGGCGACCGCCACTCGCGACAGGGTAACGATTTAACAAACGTCGCCTGCCCAGTGCTGCCGACTGTTTTGTGAGGGTTGACAAGTCGGTTTCATTATTCAAAAAGAAGAAAGTCACGACTTTTGGAAATAAGGTTCGGTAACAGGTGTCGGCATATTGAAAATCGATCCTGCTATAGCAACTCTTCAATATCGCGGGTGAGCGCTGCGCCTGCGCAAGCCACTAGTTGCAGATCTCCGCTCACTCCCCCCAGTACGAAACTTTCTGCCAGCGCGGGTGGGCGGCTGACTGGCTCGCTCGCCGATTTCCTTAAAAAAAATTACAAAATCGAGGAATCGCCGCCGTTTCCGGCAACTGTCAAATTTATGCTCGGTCACCCAGAACGAGTATATAGAACCCCGTGCACAGTGAAAATACAACGAGCCAGGTTAGGAAAAGTGCCTCGGCAATAATGGCGACCATGTCTTTCCACGCTTAAGCGAGGATGTTGTAATGTCCGCTCGAGGCGGCCATCAAGCCATGTGTTCTTGTTGTATTTTTTGACTCGAAAGATTCGTCGACTAAGCCATCGGACTCAACACGTGAGTTTACTATGTTATTTATAAATGTCTCGAAATTGTTTTAAAGATTATAACTATTATTGAAGATTGTGTTTTGAACTGTTCAAGATATTGAAGTTTGAGATTTAACAGCGATATTTTTCTTTTGGCGAATGAACTGTATTATATTGCGGTGGCATTTCATTTTAATAAGAGTTATTAATTTCCAAAAATAAGCTGAATATTAGAGTTATTTTCCCAGACATGATATTATTATATTTATAAATGTTCATTACTTGAAATAATATGTACGTATTACAAATAATCTAGTGCCTGTTTTTATCAATGTAGATTTTAAAAATATAATTATTATTATTATCATTCAGTACATATAATTTAATATTTTTATTGGCAGATCGCATTAAAAATAAAAAATTGAAACTTTTAAAACATTTAAAGGAATTCGTTTTGGCCTTTTATTTTTATTTTAAGATGAAAGTGTATTGGAATATTCTAAGATCGTACAATGTTTCGAGTGTAATAGATGTTTACCAACAGTTGTCATGAGGGGTTGATGGTAGAAAGGTGGGGGTGGTACAACCCCACCAAAATACAAGGGGTAGCATGTAACACGGTGAAACATTTTTGAATCTTGGCGCAATGGTTAACTTTATGGTCATTATGTGTAACTGGTTTTAAATAATGCGATAATACTTAATAAAGTATTATATATTTATCTGCGTTATTACATGTAAAGTAGTAATGATATATTTTGTGTTTCATTCAATTACAAAAATTTCATTCATTCATTGTAATATATTGTATATACTTCTTTGAAATGTAATTATATGCGTTATGTATTCATTTAACCAATTATTTAAGTCACTGTTTTTTTTTAATGAACATTATAATTATTTTTTCTTATTACCGATTTTATTAAAACTCACCTATTTTTTTACATCTGTTGTCAAATAAATAAAACTTAATAATTTATTTAGTAAAGTACTGTCCCGTTTCGTTATATATTGTGCTCTACGAAACAAATAAATCATGCGGTTTGATCATCAATACGTGATAATATAATATACGGACTTGGGTGTCCATTTCAAAAAATATATATTTTATATTAAATGAGAATAATAACTGGTTTTAAAAATACGTTTAAAATATAAGAATATTACAACAAAATATCTAAAGGTCTATAATATTCTAATTCTTCTAATCACACAATTATGATAAAATTTTAAAAAATTATTTCATCAGATATATACTCGTATATATCTTTATAATTATAACTGATTCATCCAATTTATTTTATTGTTTGTTTATCAAAGTTTATTGAAATACGTAGTTTGCACCATTGAATTAATATTTCATTGATTCTATGTTCATTTTCAACCAATAATTATTACATATCACACCCATGAACAAATATTGTTATATTAAAATATATATATATATATATAATTGCGAGTTAACATAAACCTAATAGATTTTTAATTACATTTATTAATGATTTATAAAATCGATTTTTTGTACTTAAATGTTTCTCCGAAGTATAAACTTCTAGTTGAAAAAGAACAAAATTATTTTAATAATTGATAAAACATTTTTTTAAATAATATTGTACCAATTTTAAATTGATTACGAATGAATAATATATTTAATTAGGAGTCAATACGATTTTATAATATAATACCACATGTTAATGTTTTAGTTACCAATTTTATTCAATATAATCATGTTAGTTATAATAAAGAATAATATATAAAAAATAACATCGCAAGAGCGCGACACTTTTAATTATCAAAAAAATATATTATTACTCAGAAATCAATCAAACTTGAACGTGAATTACGTAATGACAATTTTTAAATTGATAGAATTTTCATACGGTACCAATTTCAGATAATCATAATATTAATATTATTATAATCATTGTATAATTAATACAACACTATCAAAAGTATTTTATTTGAAAAATGCGTATATAGATATTATAATATGACACAATACTGGTTGGTTACGTTATTATATATTATAATATAAAATATGCATGAAATTCTTGTTTTACAAAAAACAAATGGGCCTGAAAATTTGTTTTAACTTCTTTCAATTGTACAAATAGCGTAGTATTCAACTGTATTGAAAATGTATTGTGTATTTTGGGAAAAGAGGTATATAATGAGTGATGAACGGAAGACTGCAGTATGTTACTAATAATTATTGTTTGCCTTCTTTACTAGCGACTGCATTGTTTTATTTATTGCTTTTAGGTGCATAAGCCATCGGAAGCGATTGACCCCGTGAATAGGATAAGATCAGATCAGTTTCTGCTACGAGCAGTTTATTGCGCAAGGGAAACATCAACTGGTATATTTTGTCACGATTCCATTTGCTGGCTTAAGTTCATTAGATATTTAACCTTTTTGCTACGAGTCATGGATGTAATCAAATTTGCATAATATCAAAGTCCGTATCACTAAATTGTATCAGTTATAAAAACATGAGTTGTTAGATGTGGTCATTATATGTTGACAATTTTTTTTCATTCAGATAGAAGTCTTCAAGTAACATAAACAGTTGACGTAAATTTAAAATCTTCTAACGTGTGTTTGGTTACCGCTCACAGCCAAAAATATGCAGTTATTACAGGCAAATATGAACCTCTCGTGCTATAAAAACTGTATACAAACCAACATATCCAAATCAATTGCTTTATTCTTATATATTGAGTCTATTTTGGAGATATTAAAAAAACACTCCTTTTTATAATTCGGCGTAGACGAGTGATGAAAAAAAGTAAAATTATAAATGGAATCTTTGAATACATACTGAATTGATTTCACTTAATTACAGAAATATAATTTAATATTATTGTAGTTGAATTACACAAAGAGGATTTAATAATTAATTAAGTTTCATAATAATGAAAAATAATGTGTAAAAAAAATATTTTTTTAAATTCAAAGCAATACAAACATTTCTTTATAATTATGGATTATAATTTAAATAAACAAAGTGAAATAAATCATATCAACTCATATATATATAAATAAATAAAAAACAAAGTACTTTTGTTGCATAGTAATTTAAATAATATCATATGATTTGCTCCTATGAACAGGCAAGACACGTAACAATACAACCATATTGCTTTTTTAGCAATATTGAATTGAGATAAAGCATCATTTCTGGGCTGTAGCAAAAGGGTTAGATAATATACGAAATTAAATTAATATTTAGTCTCTGCAAAAACTTCCTTCATGAGCGGTTGTATTTTTATGATTTGTATAAGTAATAAAATACATATTAAAAAATGTTAATTATAATTGACAAAAATTGTATTATATTATTGGAAATTTTATAAATATTTATTTACTTTATTATTTGCAACGTGGAGAACCAATATTGATGGTACAGTACTTGTATTGTAATTTATTAATGTGTTACTTTAAAAAGATCTACATGAATAACTTATTTTTGAAAATTGGTACCAACATGGAATAATAGTCCATTGTAGATATGTAAAATTGTAAAGCTTAAAATATTTTAGGAAATAGAATCTCTTTGTTTTTATAAAGTAGTTCCAAAGCACCTTTATACAAATTAATTGTTTATAGATCCAAATGAAAGCCTCTTTGAGTCCTTTCGATACAATTCATGTCCCGGATTATCTGGAATTATCTATTTCATTGGTTAGTTTGTCTCCACCGATAGTATTGTAGGTGATCTTTAATCACCAGGTCTCTCATGTTTGCTCTCATATTATTTTGTTTTCGTTTAAAAAATCAATATCACAAATTATTCTCCTTTTCTAATTTCTAGCGTATTTTTAATTAAATTCTTTGTATTTATTATTTTGTGTATATAAATATTTATATGGAAGTTTAAATAATTATATAAAAATTTTAAATAACGGTCTTGATAATTTTCAAAATCAACACAAAATAATAAATCCTTTCTATACTGTACTATAAATAGAAAAAAGTTTCTCTATTACATTATATATATAAAATAATTAAAAACATAAAAGATTTTTTTTATTGCCTATTGTTTTAAGTCAATAGAGAAACTAGTTTACTAACTTTAATTTTTCTAACGTTTCTCTTAGGTGTAGGCAGTACATGTATATACAGTATATATACATAGAATAAAATACGACTATCTTCTGTCCTGACATCCATATTGAGTCATTCACTTTGTTATACAACCATAAAATTTTAAAATATACGTGTTAACCATTGAACCCCATGTGTCCTTAAATTAAATTATTTTAAAAGCCACCTTCATAAATAATTTCAAAAAATCAACAACAGTATCAAAACAAATACGTAGAACTGTAAAAAAAGGCATTTGGAATTTAATTTTGAAAGTTTCATGTTTGACGTATGTTTAGATTTTTTTAAGTGAGCAAGAAAATCACGAAGGCAGATCTCTTTATTTTCATTTCCATGCTTCCGTGATCTTAAATGCGAGGTCTACACGGATGTTATAAACATATCTGTTTATTATGTATAAATCTATTAATATTCGTATTTGCAAACCGTAGAACATTTACCTTAGTGATATGTCTTCCACAGGCGTATGCTTTTTTGCTAATATGTGGAAGTAAAAGTGTTAATGCAATACTTTTTAGTACATTTTAAATAGGTGACTCTAGCGTGACATTGTTTGAACAGTTTACAGTGACACATTACTATCGCAACCATTAGGTCAAAAGTTGCTTAAACATGACGGCGGTTTGATTCCATACGATTCTGTGGAACTTTAGTAACAAACTACGACGTGTCGTTGAAAGTATATAATAATTTTGCTAAAATCAAGATCTACAGTATGAGATTTACAGTGAGAGCACAATCTGAGTTACATTATTAATTTACAAAAACGAGTTGGTAAACAGTTTCGAGATTTGTCATTCAAAGAAATCCTCTTAACCGTGTTTACTGCAGAACATCAAAGTTCACAAAATTTGTGTTGATATGCTCTTACTTGTAGCTCTATGTGCGTGGTTGTGTGAGTGTACGATGTTTCCTCCGTGCCCTGGTACGGCTTTAAGTGAAGATAATGGATGACTTATATACAAAATATTATGGATTAAACGAAAGATTAATTTAATGTTTGGATATTTATTCTATTTTTCAAATATTTAAAGCAAAATACACGTTTCGCTTTTGATTATAAAGTACAAACATGACTGAATAGTAAAGGTGTCCGGCGGAAAATTTTCAATCTTAATATTAAATTTTTTTAAAACTACAATGTTATTCTCATATTTTATTTATACAAAATGGAGTTTAACGATGCGGATTTTATGTATTATAAACAATATCGTCTAAAAGCCGTCCACTTCTCTCAAGACACTCTTGCAATCGGACTCTTAAATTTGCGAACACGTGAGAGCAAAACGTTGGTTCAATGGCAGCAACTTTACGGCGGATATTTTCTAGCTGTGTGTGGAGTGGCCCCGTCCTGCTGAAATTGTATTCTGTTGTTGAACCCGGAAAATAGCTGCAGTTGCGTTACCAAAAATTTGTCGATCATTCGGCAATACACGTCAGTAGTGACTGTCTCTCGCTGGTTAAAAAAATAAGGGCCTCGTTCAATAATTGCACACCACATTGTCGTTTTTGGGCAATGCAAACGTTTTTAATGCCGTTCTCTCAGGTTGTCGAGGTACCAATATCTCATGTTCTGTTCATTTACATAGCCATCGATATGAAAATGTGCTTCGTCAGTAAACAATGTTTCCAAGCGTTCTTGCTGTTCCAAAACGCCCCAGCATCGTTCTCGCTAAAGTTTCACGTAAAGAATAGTCATTTTCGTCGAGAAACTGCACATTTGCAGTTTGTATAGGTGAAACTGTAGTTTCTTTTTCAAAATAACGAGCACTGTTGATTTTTTTATTCCAGAAAGGCTGCAATCTTCCTTATCGATTTACGCCGATTGCTCATAATTTCACGTCGAACTTGAGCCACATGTTCTGGCGTCGCTGTTGACGTTGACGGTTCCGAAGGAGTTTGATTAACCATTGTCCCTTCTCATCTAAACTTTTGAACACAGCACCAGATAAGTTGCGTGCTTAGCCCATCACTTACTCGTCGAATATTAAAGTGAGTACAAAAAGAGCGACGCGCACGAACCAATGAATCACACCTCTTTAAATATTTCTCAACCGCGAACGCGCGGTGCGCTTCCGACCAGTGACTTGTTGCGACTGGAAAATCAGCAAATCACGCGCGTCGAACAATACCCCTCCCACTTACCTTACCCTGATGATTTACGAGCAATTAGAATTTAATCTTGAAATTTTTCCGCTGAACACCCTATATTATGGTATAAACCTTTATTTCCACTGCAATTCTAAGAAGAAACATTTGATTGGATGAGCGTTTCACAAAATTTATTTAAAATTTAATGATTATTACAATGTTACAAATTTAAAATAATTACTATAATGTTAATCGTTCAACTTCGACCATATGTTTTCATAAATTATAAATTATATAGTGCAACATTACACAATAGTTAAAAATAAATATTACACATTAAAAAATCCAATCCAATCATAGCAATACATTCTGGGATAGTCTTAAGAAAATACCTTAACTCCTCTCTACTCTAATCACCTCTTCTCAACTCATTTATCTCGAGAATACAGGATATATTTAAAAAATACTTTTTATTATTAATACTATAAAATAAAATAGAGAAATCAGATAGGAAAAGAAATAATCCACGCCTATTGTCAAATACAGCCAATTGTTGCGTCTTTATAATCATGCATTAATTGCTATTATATAAATTTAACTGATTCCTTAATTCTGCCGTACTCCGATTTAATAGTGCTGGAATCAATCTTACCGCTGTAACGATTGACGTTTTGACATTTGACAGATGATGGTTTGTTTCGAGATACTATATTATCGTAAATTCTACGTGCACAATATATGAGAATAGTATATAAAATATCTTTATTTATTTACTTCATGTTTTGGAATCAGTTTATGGATATTAATTTCCGAAAGAGTCGAAGCATATTGTTCCTTTAAGGGCTGTTAAATTTTTTCACTAGATCGTGATATTGTGATATATTATCGAAACGAATTTTGTTTTAAGATAATATTATTTGTGAGTCACGTCTTAGAAAATTAAGTTTCTTGAATCAAGAAAAATGTTAGAATGTCCCATAGGACAAATGGAAGCTGATTTAATACTTTAAAAATCCGTTATTATCTGTGCAATATCGTAGATATTTCAAAAATACATTAAACGCCTATTAAGATTATATTATCTATATTACTGTCATAAATCTAAGATAAAATCATTTATTAAAAAAACACATTCTTATTGTGAAGTTGTAATTATTCAGAACAGACGGTCTGTGGTTTGGAAAAAGATCCAGGTTCGAATCCCGGTGGCGTAACAACAATATTTTTCGATAAAATTGATTTTATATGTATATATTTCTAATTAATATATTTGATTCATATTTAAAATAAAATCGTTTAAATTAATTTAAATTATTTTATCTTTCGAATCATGTTTTCAAAGTATTAAATAATAGGTGTTTAGTATTTTTCCATTCGAATCATTTCGCTCAGTTCATCTGATAAAAACTTTTTAAAAATAAATATTCTATATCCAATAATCTTAAAATTAGCTGAAGCGTATTATTGTAGCCTAGTATCTACCTGCAGATTTTCTATCCGCGGTATAAATCTGAAAAATTTTGTTATGCTATCGAGCAGACTGAAGTTTGCACATCCCGGTATTAAAAAACTGTATTGGCACGAATGCAGCGATCTTACACCTGTTCTTGATGGTCTTTCGTTATCAAAACCTGGTTGATATTATATAATCAAGATCATTATTGTTTTCGGATGACACTATTTTTTTACTCTAAGGTACAGAATTCTCAAGAACACGTATCCCATTTCATTAACAGTAATTTATATTCGAGTGTTATTGAATAGAAATTGAACAACACGCCATCAGTAATTATATGATTCATATAATTAAACAAAGTGTTGATAATATAATGAATGAACTATTTAAATACTAAATTAATGTATTAATTATAAATATATACATATAAAATCAATTTTGTCGAAAAATATTGTTTTTGCGTCACCGGGATTCGAACCTGGATCTCTATTTCCAATCCGGGGAAGTGCACTACCATTGTGCTATAACGCCAGTATTTTTCTTGACAAATTTTCGAACCTATATGTTACATTTTTCAAATTAATACACCTGTCGTTCCATTATTTGAAAGCCATCTACATTATTTTTACAGAATCTCAAATACCTCTGAGTAAACCGACTGCAGACGCCAGAATTATCAATTCATTTTTATTAAGTTTTGGACACATTGATATATGAACTATTTAAATGTTAAAAATTTGCAAATGAGATTTGAACTATTATGTATGACAAATTCCAAAATATTAACATTGAATTATTTACTTTCTATGCAGAGTAATTTATGTTTTTATATATTTTCTCACTCATGCTGTTTAACATAAGTATTCAGAAAAAATATTCAATGAAGCTCTTCAAGAAGCTACTCAAGGACTTGCGAAGATTCTATACAAGCTGCGTTGTGCACATGATACGATACTTGTAGCAAGTAACATTGGGGATTTACAACTTCTGTACACGTAAAGTGGACACTTGTGAGACTTGTGGGTTAGAACTTAATACAACTAAAACAAAATATATGCTCATTAGCAAACACAACGCAGCTGACAATGAAAGTCTTTATATTGCTGGAACGAAATTGGAGAAGATACAAAGTTATAATACCTGTGTCGCAATATTAATGAAAAATGGAATCCTTCTGTTGAAATCAAATGCCGCATTGAGCAAGCTCGTGTAACTTTTATCCGCATGTTCTGCAGTCATGATCTCAACCTTAGATTGCGAATGAGAATGGTCAGATGCTATGTGTTCTCGATTTTATTTTATGTAATGGAAGCATAGACACCGTGTAAGAAATGATGAAGGCGACTTGAGCATTTGAGATGTGAATCTACAGAAGAATGCTCAAAATAGGTAGAATGAACAGAGTTACGAATGAAGATGTTATGGTTTTGGACAAATAAAGAAAAATAAGTATTTAAAACTTCAATATCTCGGATAATAAAACGTAAAAACATTATATTTTGTCATTTAACCATTTAAACGTACGATTTATTCAACCTAATATTCAGTCGCGTGCGACGCACAAAGTTTGGTTCAGTAAAAAAAATTATTGTTAATCCTAGGATAAGAGATGATGATGGAATATTTTGTAATAGTTTGTAAATTTGGTACACCTTACATATACATTGAAAATAACCAATAGGTATATACATATACAGGTAGTGGGATAAGATCACGTGGACTGTATCGATTACAATAATGATTTCATGGACGAACCTGAATTGGATTCAGGAAGGAAAATAATGGCAGATGGATCTAGCCTATCTTGCTCTAAAGTCCTGCACCTTTTTAGTGAAGAACCGAGATATCACAACACTTCCGGAACTGTTGAGAACACCGTCTCTTCGTGATCCCTAGCATTACGCGCGACGCTGCTTTTCGGAAGGTAAAAAAACAGATCTTGTCAGCTCAGTGTCGGAAAGCAATTTGTCCCTCTGTCGGCGAAATCCATAAGTCATTAAGGTAGATATTAAGGTTTATACTGGAAGTACAAATGCACAGGGTACTCGATTGCGTCAACACAGTAGGTACTCGATTTGCGTCAACAACAGGTATTTAGAAAAACTTGAAAAAAAAGAGGAGTTTTAATTAATATCATTTGGAAAGCAAATAGTAAATGGAGTGATTTTATCATTTTAAGGAAGAAAGTAGATTTGGGTCGGTGATTAAGTTAGGCAGCTAAGTGGATTCGAAATAAGAGAGCTGGATCAAAAACGATTGAAAACTTTATTGAAAGTCTAAGAAAAGCAGAAGTGGATTCAAAAGGCACCTTACGTTTTGATGAAAGCGGAGGAAAATAATAATAATATATTTAATACTTCGTAATCAATATATAGTAAACAGAAACGGGAGATACATCAGTATACACCAACTAGCGTGGTGTTTTAAGGTTTAAACTTCCCTCATGAATACATAATCTCAAACACGGCCTCAAGTTCCTGGCGGTCCGTACCTCTCTAACTAAGCCAGCGATAGGATTAGAATGTGGACCAAGGGTGTTAAGAATCCCCATGCGAAGACAGGCTGCCCCGTAACGATGAACATTGCTATATATAACATAAGACAATACATTTGAATTTAATTAAGGAAAAACTGAAAGTAGAGCTTGATAATGGAAGTGAGGTAATCTACAAAACAGGAAAGATAGAAAAATATACTGTCCTAAAATCTGGTTTTACTTTTTACTGACGAATCATTTTTGGGTGTGGTAGCACTTTGATATCGGAAATGTCTACTGTTAAGATATAGGAACTAAAATACCATATCAGATATAGCAACAATAGTTATGTGTAAACTCTACATGGGACATTTTCTTAATTTAAACGAAAATCGCCTAAAAATTATTTTTTCCACAAACTATTTCAGAGTCCATTTTACGTGGACCGGTGTAGTGAAAAATAAAACTAACATCTTTCTTTCAAACTAAAGTACAAACTCCACGATGTATTAATATTCATCCATTCCATTTCTTTAGTGGAAATGACCACTAGCTAGTCAAAACAACGTTATTTATCCGTCATTCTGTATTTATTCAGGGATATTAACAGTACAAAGTTTCATGATATATTAACATAACATATATCATATGAGATAATTATAAAAATTCACAAATATATTTAAGCACATTGGTATTGAAGTAATGTTATAGTTTTCATTATGAAGTTACATGACCATTAATATTAGTAGCTTAGAGCATTATCAAACAAAAGTGCATTAATTTTAAATTTACTGTATGCATGTAATAAAAACGATAAAAATTGAGGGGGAGAAAAGGTAGTGTGATTGAAAATAGGGATGAGGTAGAGGAGGCGTAAGGAAAAATTTATATACGTAAAATAATTATTTAAAATCGATAAAAAAATAGTTCATGAATTTTTTTTTAGTGTACCAACGTTAATATTGAAAATATCAATTTCTATTAAATTGTGATATTTTGTGCATAAGAGGTTCTACTTCTAGGAATGTGGAAAAGTACGTTCTGACGAGTCGATCTGAATCGAATGTGAAAAGATATTAGTTCTAATTGGTTGAAACGGTCAATATGTCTTCACAGTGATTTAAAAAGTAGAATTTGATCAACACATACTCTTCGATATTCCTGGATTTTTAAATTGTGAAAGTTTACTGTATCTTTGTTCAATCTATGAAAGAGTTACAAATTTCTGACAAAAAAAATCGCAAATCTAGTTTAATTAATAAATTAGATCTTAACATCGAACATGTATTTAAAACTATAGATCACGCATAGACGATGGGTATCCTCATTAAAAAAATGTGGACAATGAATGTGGTAGTGGAAACAATTTACTCCAAGATAGATTCACTTGAGTTGAGTTAAGTCAACGACGTCACGACAAGGAATGTCATTGTAGAAAAAAGGCTTCGTCAAAATGATATGATATCACCGAACCTCTTCACACTGGCCTTGGAATACGTTGAAGATAAAGGAATCAATGTAGATGGGGTCAGGCATAACCATTGAATTAATTATTAAAACATAATATTGGTGGATAACATTAGTCACGATAAGATAATCTCAGAGATTTAGTTGAGTTGAGACAAACTCAGAGATCAACTTAAGATTGTAGAAAGAGACAAAACTTAAACCACAATGTGTTACAATGTTCGATCTAACAGCGATATTCGACATATCCACACAAACATTATCTTAAATTTTTTAGAGTTTTACAACTATGTATTCTAAAAGTAAAATATAATTAATAAAAAATGAATGTATAATACTATAATATAAGGCGTTAAATTACAAATATTTTTCAGTTTTAACTTTGCTGGGGAGATTCAAAATCACTCAACTGATGAACGACAGTATCATTTGACGTTTAACGTACGTGATGAAATAAGGTGTGAGACAACGAAAATCTCTGAGACATGATGTGAACACGGGAACTACGTACGCTGAGAATTATCTCCAAAATATCTCTAGGGAACAAAATACGTATTTCAGAAATTGTTTCGAGTCGTAAATCTCTTAAAAATCCTATTTGTGAACACTATTACTCTCGTTGCATTTAAAATAAAATATTTTTTATAGATGCTCAACGAACTGAACTTGTTACAGTGCACTTCAAAATAAATTGGACATAAAATAAAAATTTATAATCACAAAGTTACAATCGGAATCTTTACGTCTGTTACATCAGAGGGTACTGCCATGAAGAATGTAAAAAACTATACCTAGCTTTTTCATATTTAAAAATCAAAGAAGGCAAATCAAATTTACTTGCATAAATGTAAATGGGCGTCTTTGGGGACGTTACCTATGCTACATTTTAAAAAGTGCAATCTCTAATGATTTGACACGTCGGGTGTTCAACGGATGCTTAAGCTAAGCTAAATAAGCGCTTTTCAAGTAGGCTTGGATGGAATGGTCAATAATCGGGAGGTAGCTTACATGACCACACGCGAAACTAAGATACAGACCGTTAAAATAGAAAGACAAAATTCCAAGTATAACAATGGTACGTGGACCGTAATATTGCTATGCTGGAGTCCACGAACTTTTAGTTAACTAGTTGACAACCCCTGAAGCGATGGGTCGATGATGTAAAAAGTTGCTAGGAACAGACTGGCAACTGACAGTATAAGACAAGGAGTAATGAGGGATACGAGAGAGGCCTATATCCAGAACTGGATTGACACGGACTGAATAAGGAGAGGAGAATCAACACATAATATTTCAAATAAAATTTTCCTAAATGTGGATTCTGATCGACCAGCAACAAACATTTGTTCAACTGCATTAAGTAACTAAAATTTTATATAAACACTTGCTTCATTATATTCTTATCATAATAAAAAAAAAATAATTGTCTCTAATTTACCGCCTTATCTTTAAAAATCATCGCGGATACCCATACATATCAGAAATATGAACAGATTTACTATAAAGTATAAGAAAAACTTTAAATTAAGCATGAAAACTGTAAAATTATCTGATGGGTAATAAACAATTTTTATCTATAGATGATTGAAATATTGTAAATCTCTAACCATAAATATGTTAGATTGGAAATATCATCATCGGCCCCTTATTGTTCGGTGCAAAATGCATTATGTAAATCTAGATTGGTTTTGGGATCGAAATAAATTACAACAGGCTGGCTTGGCGAATTTTGAAGCTAGAATCCATCAACAAGTGACCTCGAACCACCCACAAAGCTCGATGTGCGCGCATAATCCGTTTTACATGATTATTGGATTTATGGTCATCTCTCGACAATTATTGAGTAATTGCTTTGCGAGCATACCACAGCGGATTGTTCTATATTTTTTTAAGTTTACTGTAAATATATACATATAAAATCTGTATAATATTGTAATCAAAAATCACGGTATATTTTTGAGAGTTTTAAGAATAATCACATTCTTAACAAAATTATATTTTAGTCCACTATTTTTCTATACATATATAGAATACGTATATACGAGTAAGTGTTAAAATGAATGAGACGCTAGAGTAATAAATAAATTAACAAAACTGCATTATACATGTAACAATATAAACTTTGTCGTATTTGTTTCGTCGTTTATCATATTTTGTTTAATCGATGAATGATTCTTTATTCAATGACGTTACTATACCATATTAAATATTATTAATTTTCTTTATTATGGTTCCAATCCGACAATTTATACTTGTCGAACAATTTAAATATTCAAGCCCTATTTGCATAAATTTAAATCATTAATGATAATATGTGTATTAAATGCCGTGTCCCTTTACTAAAACGTCACACAAAAGTTAAATAGTACTGGATTTAAAATATGTATAAATAATTGCATTGCCGTACAAATGTTTCCGATTTTATTTTTAACTAAATAACTATTATTATACATTTAAAATTGGATAATATAGTGCAAAATCGTGTTACACTTTAGTAACACGCATATAAGATCTGCTCAATTTAATATAATTGTCAATGCGGTAATTAAGTTAGGAAATTTAAAATTGTTAAGGGATTTAAAAAACAAGATTAATTTAATTTTAGGAAATTTATTATTGCGGCACATTTTTAACAGTATGGCTCATCGTAGTTTGTTTTATTTTATTAATGAAATTCTGTAATTTTATTAATAGAATATCTGATGTATTTTTCTAAATTGATAGAAATCATATAACGATTATTTCCGATACAGCTTTCTAAATGGAACATTGTCCAAATATGCCAAATGTCAAACTGCATCCGCCCGCGTGGGTGCATGTGAAGTGACATATTGTTCGCGATGCATACGGATAAATCGGGCAAAAGGAATTTTAAAATTAAGTACTTTGTTTTACCTTAGATGTGAATGGTGCTTTGAGATTCATCTCGCCAATGTATGTAAAAACGAAACTGAAAGATTTTTATTTGTATTGAGCAGTAACATTAAATGTAATTAATATATGTGTTCCTCGTGAATATTAAAAGAAACATCGATAATTTTGTCAATCTCGTAATATAAGAGTTGTCTTGTCCATAAATGTCGCAAATATGTGATCGGAAAAGTATTCGAAAATATTTAAACTTAATTCTTCGTTTACTGCTATGAATTTTAATTATTATTTAAAATTAATTTGACATCCTCATATTAATGTACGTATCAATACATCAAATCAAATATTGTTTAATTGGGCAAATAAATTTGGATTTTCAAATTACCATCAGGTAATATGCTGAATAGATAATAATGATAATAATAATACTAGTCATAATATTTAATAATTCACATTACCAATTATTATTGAATACCAAAAGTATATTTCGGCAGACGTAATAATATGCGGTTTTATTGAATTAAAATCAGTTCGATGAATACAAAATGTCTAATAAATAAAATGGGTATTTTCAAATTAAATATTATTATTAACGCATACGTATGTTTACGATCTTATGAATGTTTAATTTATTCTGACGATTTCTTCTGGTTCCGCTAGACTTTCATCCATATTGATTAACATGTTCCAACGTTTTTATTCAACTTCGTGCATTTAATACTATATAACACGATATTAGTTCCATGTAGAACATCGTTAGTTCTGAAACCCACAATCCTGCCTTCGCATCTTAACATTTTTGAAGTAAAGTTACTGATTGTCTTCATAATTTTTTTCCTAAAGTTTTTGGAATCATGTTGTAAAGTATCATACAATATTAAGATAAAAAAATATTTTAAAAATCCAAACAGCAAAAAACCTTTTGTATGGTTGAATATTTTCTAAACAATTTGTACAAGTTTTATTTCAATACGTAAGGTAATAAAATAAAACTTGCATCATACCTACATAATATATAATATGTTAGATCTTTCTTTGAAAAAAATGAATACGTGATGTTTCAAAATTCTTAACTCAAAAACTCAATTTAAGCATTTTTAATTAAAGTGTGCATCACATTAATAAAATAAAAATGTTAAAATACCACGGATAATTTTAATTATTATTAATTAAAATATTAATTATAGATAACGATAATGAGTCAACTTTAAATAAATGTAAATCAAATAAAATTAACGTTTTCAGAATGTGTGGTTTGTCATTGTGTTGTGTATTGTATCACAAATAGAGTGCCAGCCGCGTAGTATGTAGACTTGTGCGAGTCTGTGTGCAGTGCGGTCAGTCTGTTTGAACCGGTCGCGAGTAATGCGATAATAAAGGCACACGTTACTAAAATCATTATTAATCACAGTACATCACGAGCAATCATACAAATCATATATTATTTTATTTATAAATGTACATTGGCACATTTTTATTTTATAATACAATATAGCTGCATATTATATAATGTTATTTTATAACAAGAACTAGGACTATAAAGACAGATCTCTATGTATTGTATTCTGCGCTATTCTTTCACGTGTCTCTGACTGTCGAATATAGCTGCATATTATATAATGTTATTTTATAACAAGAACTAGGATTATAAAGACAGATCTCTATGTATTGTGTCTGCGCTATTCTTCCGCGTGTCTCTGACTGTCAAATATAGCTGCATATTATATAATGTTATTTTATAACAAGAACTAGGATTATAAAGACAGATCTCTATGTATTGTGTTCTGCGCTATTCTTCCGCGTGTCTCTGACCTCTTAGTCGATGTTTTGGATCCCATTTACAGGTTACATTATCAGGGATGATGGACTCCGCAATGGAATTCATATTCGGCCAGAGAGTCACAAAAAAAACTCTACGCAGTAAATTCGAAACAGCCGTGAAAACTTAAGAACATAACGGTAGACCTTTTTTAACAGATGTACATCAGAATTGATTATTATTTAAAGTTTTAAATTTTGTCTTCCTATGTAGAGTAAATTCACTTCGATTGCAGATGCAACCACAATAAACTGCATCACTACTTAGTCGAATGGTCACATCGCAAATCGTTCAGGCTTAGCGTTAACGTAGAAAATAATAATCTACGTTCCCTATCGTTACTCAGTAACATCCCCCAGATCAAAAATAATCTGCTTGAGGAATACGTTTGTATGTTGCACGTTTGATATGTGGCAGGACGGGCAGGATGCCGCGCTGCTACATGGTGAAGAAGCAGCACACTGGCGGGGGAGGCAAGGCTGGCGGAGGGCACGGCTACGAGCGGCAGCCCGCAGCCCCAGCGGAGGCTCCCACGCGGCCCCTGAGCCCCACGGAGGCCTGCGTGGCGCCCCCGTACTACGCGTCGCGGGACAGCACTGCCCGCGATGGTGAGTATGATCATACATGTTTATATATTTTGATCCTACATTGTACTGCCTTGAAAGAAAGAAAACCTTTCAAATGTACACCTAATTTTGTTTGTCATAGTTTATTAAAATACTTAAATTTCAAAACTCATTCTAGGAACTTGTTTAATATTTATAAACTTTTTCTAAAATAAATCTTCTTTCATATTTAATAAATATCGCACATATTTTTTTATGTGCAACGTATTAAAACTTAAAAAAAAATAGTTTACCCTTTAACTTTTTAAAACAATCGTC
The DNA here is from genome assembly GCA_022840565.1 of Eubasilissa regina. Classification (NCBI taxonomy): domain Eukaryota; kingdom Metazoa; phylum Arthropoda; class Insecta; order Trichoptera; family Phryganeidae; genus Eubasilissa; species Eubasilissa regina. The sequence continues at coordinate 21,195,457 of JAINEB010000033.1, forward strand.
ATGACATTTAATAAAAAGGGTTAGGCATTAAATAATAAGTACCTACCTACATAATATTTGTATCAGAAATAATACTCTTTGAATTAGTATATAAAAATGAACCAGTTTATTATTTATTTGAAAAATATACCTTCAGAACGAAAAGTTCACACATCCACCTGGTTCATATACTTCAAAGGAAATTGACACCTCACTGTAATGTGATGACACACAGAAAGACATATGTGTGTATGTGTTTAAAATTATTTCCGATATTTTCTTAGGTTTCACACAAGCTACAATTGTTTCTGTACTGTAATTTGAATTAAAAACATAAATATACTTTTTCGTAAAAATATATATATTATAATTAAAATAAAAAAAAGTTTTTCATAGATGTTTAAAAATTATATTATAATTTGCGATTTAAGATCTGTGTCCCATAATTTAATAGGCACGGTATATTTTATTTTATTGAGAAATCCACAAAAATACACAACAAATTGATTTTACTATATATTATAAACATGTAATTTTTACATCATAAAAAACTAATTAATGTATGTGTTTTATAAGTCTTGCGCTTATTTTTTATTTCCCAAATAAAATAAATTGTATAGTTTATGGGTAACTTTCTGAGTAACTTAAAAATTTATATATATTTTCAAGATAGTTAAACTCAGAAATTAATTATTTTTTCTCATTATTGAAGCCCTTTCTTAGTCTTACCTACATGTGTAACTAACTATCTATACTTTGTTGTCAAGAAAATAAATATACTAATTGAAACGAATCAAAACGTGACATACGCGAATACACCAACCACTTTTCACTGCTGACGAATTCGGTATCGCAAATCGCTTATTGATAGAGTTGGAAAGTACGATGAGTCAGAACTTCCTGTGATTAAACGACTACAGGGTGAACATAACATATAAATTTTAAAATATAATTGGGAATAGGGAATATTTTAAATAAAAATTAATCGCACAGAAACTGCTGTTAGAATATTTACTTAGTTAGTAGTTTTCTATTTTATCTTCCTCAAGAACAAGCATGGCCATTAATTACTCTCCAGGCAAGAAACTTGCGACTCCGTCTTGAACCACTGATCATTCAATAGTATACTCGAGCTCAACCATTTATCTTTGAATTTTATTACTCAACCATACTAGTAAATTATTTAATTATAAACTGCTCGAGGATCGATGCACCAGTCCTGACCACCGTGCACCGTATTAAATATCAGACATTGTGTAAAACGTACAATAAATAATAATAAAGCTTCTTCCGCATAGGTCACCCATGACTAGGGAATCCAATCATGAGATCCCGGCCCAGTTTACTTATTATTTGTAAATTTTGGGATTAGTACACATAATCTCGTAACCTTGGATTTGATATTTTTGATTAATTTGGGGTACCAAGACGAAATTATGTAACGTTCGATGTTTTCCAATGGCTTCGGGCATATTGACTCAGGATTGTATTCCCTACATGACTAAACATGCGATTTTTATATACTCAGGCTTTCTCTTTTGACTATATTCTCATATTTTTCTGGGTATCCCACAGATCTGAGAGTGACCACCAAAGAAGTGTCTATTGCTTTATCCACTTTGTCAGTCCAATGGATGAGAGTTCTTTCTCTTCCTTTCCGTCCGTTGATAAGCTAATAAGCTTTTCCAGATTATTTTCTATTCTTTCAAGATGACCAAAAAATTAGATGATTCGTCTCAGGTAAATGATTACATGCTGCATCAGGACTGCGTCCGCATGTGGTCCCAACTCCTACGACTGAAGCTAGTCACGGTGCAAAAAAAAAGCCGCGGGTGGCGTTTTGATCGTGAAGTGAAAATTTTTTTTTCTCATATTTAGTGTTTATTAAAATATATAGTAATTAATATACAAGGCAGATGAATTTATCTTTAGTAAAACGCTAGGCTATTAATTGGTGATTTTATGAGTGTGCTTATCTATTTAATGAAAGCTGGGAACAATTTTTAAAATTGTTTTCGTTTTGTAATTGTTAACAATAAATTCTATTATTTCTCTTTATTTTATCTCAATGAATTCTACACACGCAGCTGCATATCAACACAGATTTTATTCAAAATCGACACATCTGAAATCAAAACAGATTTTATTTATTTATTATTAATTGTGATTAATTTAATTTATAAGAATAATGCGCCAGATTGATATTATATATTAGTGTATAATTATATATTATTTATTTAAATATCATGTAAAAGAGAAGTAATAATAATATTGTTTTGTGTGAAAATAAATGAGATTGAGAAATATAAAAATCGCCTAATTTAATTTTGAAATAGAAAAAAATACTATCCAAAGTCGTCATTATTTCAAAATTCTTAGGGCCGGTTATGTGATCAGTGGTAACTTTTTACTATGATAACTTTTTACTATAGTAACTTTTTACTAACGCCCGTAGCAAAAATCCTTTGCGGGCTGCTGATACATCAAATTTACTACTGTCAAAGCATAGATGGAGATGTATGTAGGCGCGACAAATGATCATGTTTTATATTACACATTATCAATGGATTTTTTCACCTAGGTATTCGAAATCTGTCACTTTGGTGGTGAAATTGGTTCTAATGTATACATTATTATATTAAACAACGAGATCATCATCGGACGAAGTCTCATCACTAAAATAGCGAGATATTGAATGATTAATTGTCGTATACTCCAACTTTCAAAGTATCAATATGTCAGACGACTTTTCTACCAGCTGTGAAAAGTCCGCTATATTTAACTATCGATTATCGTTTTTACTATCGTATATCGGAGAGTAAAATGACTTTACCACGGTACCTACTTTTGAGGAGTCAATATTTTTTATTATTAAGAAGAATACATTCTTATTATAAAGTTGTAATTATTCAAAACATAGGTCAATAATATTTTTAATACGAATTAAATATATTAATTAGAAAGATATACATATAAAATCAATTTTATCGAAAAATATTGTTGTTGCTACCGATATTCGAATAAAGAATAAATAAATAAAGAAGACTACTTTCAAATAATGGAACGAAAGATGTGTTCATTTGAAAAATGTAATATATAGGTTCGAAAATTTATTGTCAAAATACTCTGTTAGTATAGTATAATCGGTTAATGCACGTTCCCCGGATTACGAATCCCTGTAGCAACAACAATATGCTTAAATAAAATTGATTTTATATGTATATCTTTCTAATTAATACATTTAATTTGTATTAAATATTTTTTTATTGACGATGAAACTACCCGTTTTCACAAAAAAAAATTACTTTAGTAACTTTTTTACTTTAGTAAATTGTTACTACTGATCACACAACCAGTCTAGATTTATTACCCGTATTATAAACTTATTATTAATTTCACTGCCTCTTATCAAGCCATTACACAGAAAGCGTGTTGGAAAGCTAGCATGTCGTTGACCGAATTTGGTTTTCATTTTTGGTACAGTAAATTGTAGCACGTTTCTGGTGCCGTGACAATGATTTATGGTAGTGCTATTAGTATTGTCTAGTAGAAAATAATGTTAAGGCTACTTGTTTGACATCATGCAAAGCGTACTTTCGGATAGGTCGGATGGGTACCTGTAGGGTTTTTTTTTATGTAAATCACCTTAGATATATTTTTGAGCCTTAATTACGCGATCAAGATGATATTTTGCCGCTCCCTTTCTTTAGCAAAAAGCCCATATATAAGTATTGACTGGTATACGGCGTAATAAATAAATATCAAAGTTATTAAATTAAATTCCTTACATTATTATAAACATTGATCAGCTTACGTACTTTGTTCGCAACAGCTTCGTCAGGAAGCTTTTAGTTTTTATTCTGGTCAACTAGGATAACACAAGTATTAAGATAAATTACTCTCTACTGACGGTCAGTTGCAGGTACCAGAAAGAGATTTGCACAATTATGTACTTTAACTATATTATTCCTATCTAGTTGAGCATGTTCGATAATGGTAAATCTAGTCAGGTATCGAAGCTTTTATTGTCTTTAAGTTGATTTTAAGAAATATTTTTTACTGAATTTTTCACTCAGCTTATTCATATGTGTATTTTATCGCATTGTTTCTTGATTGTGTCCCAATACTCCGTTGATAGATTCCATATTTCAGAATACGTTTTTCCTTCATTGATGAAAAGTTTCACATCAATTTTATCTAATATTACCATCGGACAGAGGCGTCTAGATTCTAGAAATAAATATAATTGAAATAATCTTTATTAATCTCTGAAAAGACCCTATCAAATTGTATCCGTTATTACACAGATTTGCGTACCCCATGGCTAGTGTTTTCGAAACAGTTTGCTTGTTTGCGCGCCTCGAATTTGTTTGTTCAATCCGCATAATAATTTTATTAAACTAAATATTTCTTTACTGAAGCTGTATTATGTTAGAGGTATCTTTTACGCCTGCCAATTTGCTGTATTTCAAGTATTTTTTTCTTATTTTACTCTGTTTTTTCGAAAGGGTTTTTGCGAATGAAAACTTTTAGCGATTCTACAGACAAAACGTTTTTTTCATGGTGAATTCCTTTGTTATTTCATAGTTCGCAAAATGTTCGTCAATTAGCTGTCAAGCGAGCAAGTTTACACTTTTGAGAAGATTATTACCGATAATATTTAAATATTAAATACTGTCATTTTTTCAGTTACGTAAGTTTCAGTTAGGAAGGATTAATCGTATACAATATATTAAGTGAAATTGAAAGCGGAGAACGGTATGGATCAACAAAGTAAACAAAGCAAAATAATTATTTTCTAAATTTAAAGAATACAGAATTGTTCTCAAAATTAGAATAATATTTGTCACCTAATTTTTTTCATTACCAGTAAACCTAAGTGAACATGTTAGTATCGTCAGTAACAGCATAACCTAAGTTTGTGAATATTGAACGCCACTGCCTTCAGGGAAGAAGGACACAAACATTATTGTATCTATCGTTGCAGAGCGGAGACATTTATGCACCTAGCTATCCACAGTGTGAACAGCACGTGCCTCCGATACCATATCTACAAGGCGTTAATCCACCTCTTTCCCTTGCGTTTAAAGTCCACGACTCCATACTACAGTGAAATATTGATTGCGACCCTGACCTTAGTTGCTTTAAATGTACCGCGGTCTTTTTACATCTCTTTCAATCTGGACAAGAACATATAGAGAAATTATTGTCAAACGATCACATCTAACTTTATTCTCGATATTTTCTGAAATAAGTAAATTTTACTTGAACATTTTTTCAAAGAACTGCTGAAACTACCGATTTCAAAAATGATATATAATATTATATAAATTTTGAAATATTAAAATTAAATACAAATTAGAAATGATTTATTAAAACACTTTTTATCACTATTTATTGTTTAATGATCATTACCGGTTACAGCCTGCCACGGCCATCTTCAGACTGATATATTTTTCTCTCAAGTTTAGATATTTATACGTTATATAATTTTTGAACCCCAATCGGTTTCGGAATTACTTATTAAGTAGTTATTATAAACAAAGTTATATAATATATATTTTTTAAATGAACACCACAAACCACATATTTCAATTTGCAAATATTATTTCGATAAATAGTTTAATTTAATTTGTATTAAAATACCATAGAACTATGTTCTAAAAATGCAACTTCACAGCAAAAATGAATCCTTCTTAATATTACAATAACGTATTAACAAAATACTACAAAGTCACTCATATAACGAAATTATTTTTAATATTAACCATAAATAACTGTACATAAGATTCATTGTTACATAATGGTAAACAAGCTTCCGTAAAACAACACTTAAATGTGTACACAGCAATGAATGAATATAAATAATAGCCCAGACTTATGTCAAATTACATTACATTACAGTGAAGTGCGAAATTCCATTGAATACGAAAAGTGAATGTATGTTTTTTTTCTAAAAGTACATTTTTCAAATTCAAAAACAAACGACTTAATTTCTACTATTTGAAATTTCAAAAATTAACCTTTTTCTGGATTTTACAACTTCATATTATGTCGATCTTTGTGCCTACTTTGAACTGATATTAATGTATGTAATACTTTTTTACAAATACTGAATACAAAACCATTAATTATATATAATATTATTATATTAATTTTAAACAATCAACTTTAGAATATCTGACTACCTGTAACGCTGAAAAATCTTTAATAGAAACAAAATATTTTGGGTGATTAACTAAGACATCCAGCTATCTGAAATTATATAGCTTTATATATTATTAGATAAAGAGGAAGCTTAAGCTGTGGTCTTCTATTTAAAACTCAAGCTACTGATTTTTCCTGATTTTCAAGCAACAAATTGTTATTGCATTAAATTATCTTTGCGCTTGTTAGAATGCAAAATTACCCAAAATAATATTTTGTTTTTCAATGATACGTAAGCACTTAGTCGAAGTAAGAGACGGGGTAGCAATAAACATCGGTATTGTTAGACACACACGATACGGCGTGGGAACGGTAGTAAGGAAACTGGCGTACGTGACCATAGTCACATCGGCAAATGTACTATAAGGGACGCATCACCTTATGCGTCAGTCTTTCTCCAAATCTCAACCAGGAGAGCTCGTTCCATAAACACAGGATCTAGTTTTCAATTAGAAAATAAAATCAATATCGTCTCTGATACAATAAGCAAGCGTTTTGTAATTTGTGATTCCGGGGAAAATGTAAATTGTGCACCTCAAGTTTAAGCTTAGACTGTGTTGTTCTCTGTGTTTAATCTTTGGTGTAAAAGTATAAAAAGGGTCCCGGTGGACCTATATGAAAAAAAAAGACGATCAACATAATTTGGTGTAGTGAGAATAAATTTTCGCTATCAGGTGAGACTATATCATATACGGCACGCACAAATTGCATAAGCACATCGCGTCCGGAGTCCCGGTTTGCCTGGATAATTGGGCATCGTCTGGTGGTCAATCAACTACAAGCCTGAACTCCGTCACCCTACGCTGGCACCACGAGCATCTGGCCACTTCATGTCCAGGATCCAGGACCATCATCTACACGTGGAAGGCGTCTCCTGAGAGGTAATCCCTTACGTGGAGGACCTGAATAATCAACATCAGACAAGCACCAATATAGACAATTTGGTAGATAACGTTATGCTGGCATGATGGGCACCTAATTAATGTTAATTTAATTGTAATTGTTTTTGAATTGTCTCATTAATAAGTAATCAGGTAAAATGCTCATTTTCCATTTCTAATAAATGCAAGTATCACAAAATATAGATAATAAACTTTATTGTAAACAATGGCATTTTGTAATTTCATTTCATAACCATTTCACTTGATAATATTTTTTTAAATGAACCAGTTAGGCTAGATGCCTCCCCCCTGAACATGCAGAAATAAGAAATAACCTAACACACTCTTTATCTTTTGCCAATTTTGTCCAACAACTTTCTTCATATTATCTGTTTTCGTATCATAGGACGAGTAAATGGCTAGTTGTTTATATTAAAGCCACCTCTCAAAATCTACACCACCTGCAATTAAATATATTATGAAAAGCTTGAGAAATACACAAAGTTATAACAAATTACCGCACATCTATAGATAGACTACAACATAACATAGCCGTTCATAAATACAAAAATTCATTATCAAAACAAATATAACTTTAACGTACAGGGTGAATATTATGTTCCAGGCCGATTTTATTTGACCACCATTTTATTTTAGTAAATATTTGTCAGTCTTTATTTAGTAGTCGTAGAGATTAGTTGACTAGAATTTATTATAAAGAATATTATTTCTCAACAACGTGTTGATGTCATTAAAACATTCTATCTAAATAATAATAGTAATGCCGTAACCTTTAATGGTGATCGATATCGTCACATTTTTTAAAACTTCTTGGTGACCAAATTGTGTTAATTGAGCCTGCAACACCTGTGGTTTCAACAGGGCCGTATCACCTCATACACAGCCCGAGCTACGCTTGAAATTTTGGGCCTTTTGGGTCATCCGATTTGACAACGCTAGACTATTTTCTGTAAGGGTTCTTAAATGGAAAGGTCTACACCAATAAGCCAATAACAATCCCGATGATGTGTGCGAGAATGTTATGAAAAATGAGGTTAAAAGAGCACGAATTTGTGCCTCGCAATGGCGGTTACTTGCCCAATATCATATTCCATACATAATTGTAATAAACTACATAATCGATAAATAAAAATAAAATTAAAAAATTGTGTTTTATTTCCTAGTTACTTAAAAACAACATCGGCCTGGAATATTCGTAGATTCATCCTGTACCTATAAATAAGTAAAAAAAAAAAAACACTGATTATAACGTGACATGGCCGTTCGTAAACACGAAAATCATTATTAAAACTTATAGAACATTGACGAACCTATAAAAGTACTTTTTTTTTGTAAAAATACTGTACATAAAAGTATCCTTTTAAGACCATATTAAAAAATATAATAATCTTTAAAATAATTCAATTTTGTGCGAACCATATTACATTTCTCATCTACGCAGAGCAAAATTACAATGGTTTATACATGAAACGTCATTTTCTGCGCGCATTAAATAAAATAATTATTTGAAATCATTGCGGCTTATTTTTCAGTTTTGTAATTGAATAAATAATGATCTGCGTCTAATTCAAACGTTGGTGAAATTATTTTAACATTTTTATATGGCCTAGAATATATTTTTTATGAGCAACGAATTCGTCTGAATATGTTTAAAATGTTTAAAATAACGATTTAACCTTGTTCAAATTGTTGGTGATGTCAAATGACATTACATATTTATCTTTATTTGCAATTCTGAATAAAATTTATTTTTGTTGGACAAATAAAAAATACTGCAGCAAGTTCGCCTATATTAAAGCCAATTAATATGAAAATTGAATGTAAATATTCATATACAATTATTGAATATAAATATTTGTTTTCTGCTTTAATTGTTGACAATCGAACACATTCGGTGGTGATTTCATTTTTGATGTTAAATATTACTTAATTTCGATGCAGATAACATCACGTAAATGCACATTATACAGATATAAAACATATTTTCAAACTAATAATAAAAATAGTTTCAAACAAATAACTTTTGTTCTCCGAATTCACTGTATTCTGACAAAACACTGTGTACTTTTAAAGAAATTCACTGACGTAGCCGAGAGTTGCTGGCACAACGGTACAGATTGAACCCTTTAAGACCATGAAATAGTTTCTTAAGCGTGTCTGTTTTTATAATTTATATATGTATACGCAAACCATAAATTAGAAAATAAGTAATAATCCAACAAGTTTAATGTGACAGATAAATCAAATGGCTACAATACTATTTATATATATCCAATTATCATTACAACAATGCCGTACAGTCTGTACATTGAAATACTCTGTGCGTAATTTGACATTTTGGGAAATAATTTAAAATTAAATGATAATATTGTTAGCTCAATTATTGTGGAATTGTTCATATTTTAATCTGTCATTATAGAATTATTCCAATAATCACAATTGTGTACAGATTTTCTGAATGTATGCGGCTGTATTATATATAGATTATATATATATAATATTTATAATGTATACAGACACGTAGATTCATTATATACGTGTACGCTGTATAGTGATTATTGTATAAGCAAGTAATACCATCATTATTATTAAGAGAACACATTCTTATTGTGAAGTTGTAATTATTTAGAACATAGGTCTGTAATATTTTAAATATGAATTAAATATATTAATTACAAAGATATACTTATACAATCAATTCTATCGAAAAATATTGTTGTTGCGCCACCGGGATTCGAATCTGGATCTCTTTCTTAACCGGGTAAGGTGCATTATCAAAGGTATTTGAGATTCCGTAAAAATAAGGTAGATGGCTCTTTCAAATAATGAAACGATTAAATGTATTAATATCAAAAAGGTGAGATGTAGGTTCAAAAATTTGTCGCTAAAAATATTGTCGCTGTAGCATAGTTTGATAATGCACCTTCCCCGATTAAAAAGAGATCCAGGATCGAATCCCGGTATTTTCAATAGAATTGATTTTATATGTCTAATATCTTTCTAATTGATATATTTAATTCATATTTAAAAACCATCATTATTATCTACTCACGGTCTGTCACTAGAGAAGTCCCTGTTACCTTTTTCAATTGGTCGGTCCAATGGTCCAATGGGTGGGGTTCTTCCTCTTTCTCTTCGTTCTCCAATGTGGCCCACCACAAAAAGCTTCTCCATACTATTTTCCCTTCTCGCAAGGTGCCCATAAAATTGAAGGATTCGTCTTAGACTGCATGTTGAAAGTCTATCGTCAATTATATGCGCAATATGTGTCCCAGAACCGACATGGATTGATAATGACCGATGCTGGAGACGAAAGAAATATAATTGGATCATTAATATTTATAATATTATGAGAAAGATTATATTTTTACACTGACAACATTTATAAGCAGTTTTAAAAGCATATAAATGCTATTCAAAAATATTTGAACACAGTATTAATACATCGTTTACGTTACGTTACGTTTGTAACTTCCTTTCTTCATTATATTCAGAATATTTGCTATCTTATGTAATTTTATATATTATGGTAAGACATCACAGAAGGAAAAAACAATGGGTTATATTATAACTTTAAAAAAAGCAACTTGATACTTAGTTTTAGAACAAAAACTTTTATGTTGCAAAGGGTTAAGTAAGGAATGCTGGTCTTGTCTAAAGGCGGGAAGAGTTTTTAAGCTTATAGTAACCGTATACATACATGTATGTACATGGCTCGGTCCCATTTTAAACCACTACATGAATGTCTTCCTTTGTTGTTTATTATGAACTAAACTTTATATTTTTGTCGAAATTGAGGAAGTTACTATTACGTCAAATTTTAATTAATCCACTTTAAAAAGGATAGGAGAAAACTTGCTTTACAAATTATTTTAATAATTGTCTTATGCCTAATATATTTTTTTAAATCAAATATTTGAAGTATCAATATTCCGAAATTTGTTCGTCGTAGGTACATAAAATACATTTTTTGAAAAACATTTTTTTTTATATTAAATATGTAGTTATGCATTGTTAAATAATATGGAACTTAATAATATTAGTATAATTATGTACATCGCTGCGGTCGTAACACTAAATACACGTTTTAAATAGATCTGTAAAAAGATCATTTTTTTATAATTTTCAAATTAATCTATGAGCTTGTGACGTGAAAATGTGACTAAGTTGGATGATCACTTTCGAACCCTCGATCTTCGTTGTTAAAGATCGTCATCTGGACCGTTCAACAATATAATCCAGACAATCAATATAAAATGTACATGGACATATTTGATATATATGTGCGTAATCACAAATACAAAATATTTATTCCATAAACTGATTGTTTCTGTGTGTCTTTCTAGTTGATTCATTTAATTTGGAATAAATACCACAAAACTATGTTCTGAAAAATCTGCAAATTCACAAAAATGGCATGTTCTCCTTAAAAACATATTTTGGTAGTAGATCTCTATACCGTCATATGTCACAAGAGATTCATATCTACTCGTAAATTGGGTTCGATTTAAGGTTTTATGATTAAAATACGCCTAACCATGTACGGTTATAATTATTTAAAGTGTAATATAATATAAAAAAATTACACGGTGTTCGTATTTAGATTACTAATTTAAATACTTTTTCAACTAAATATGTACTTCTAATCAAATCCATGTTACATTTCAGCACTTCATTGAAACCAACTTTAAATATTTAATGAAATGAAATCTTCCTACTACATAAAAATGTTTGTAAAAATCCGATTTCGCTTCATCCTCAGTTAGATTGCAGCGACATTTTACAGAAAAATCTGTAACCTTCGGATCGATTTAGCGCACGATTAAATTATAAACAGGTTGGTAGGAAAATAAGCGAAATTTTCTGAATTTTTGTTTTATTTTTTTTAATAAAATGAAATAGATTTTTTTTCTCAATAATAGATTAAAAAAATCAATAATGAAATCTTAATTTTTTATAACATATTGTCAACGTCGTGTCCCGGTGATCACTTATGTATTAATTTTTTTCGATTGATAGATTTGGAGTAACTTTCTAAATACATTTTTCTAAAATTTGTTTTGAATATGAGTACATGTATGAACAATACCGAGCTTATAAAATTGCAAAACATTGTACTTCAACACTGATATCTATTATATATTTTTTTGGAGAGATAAGTGAATGAAAAACATGTAATTTTAATAATATACAATACTTTAATAATAACTCATATAAAAAAATTTCAAATAAAAAAATATCTTTGGTAAAGAGAATCTGTACAAATGTCATAAATATTATAAATTATAAGACAGTTTATTGCGTTTAAGAGTGTTCATACAAAATTATTTATAACTAAATTAAAATATCTCTTAAATACTAAATTAATGTATTAATTATACATTAATTACATATAAAATCAACTTTGTCGAAAAATATTGTTTTTGCGTCATCGGGATTTTATATGTATATATTTATAATTAATACATTGATTTAGTATTTAAAATATCACAGATCTATGTTCTGAATAATTACAACTTCACAATAAGAATGTGTTTTCCTTAATAAAATATCTCTAAATAACGAATAATACTTTTAAGTAGGTACTTATACTATCCATGATTTAGAAATATTTTGCTAACCAAATTTAATATTTTGAATCTAGATAAGTTTAAATTATCACACCCCGTTCCGAATTTTACTCAAGTTGTGCCATAGCTACGACTTCTATATCACGCATTCTTATACAATTCCAATATCACCTACATATATCGTTTCACTCGTGTAATTTCACCTAGGTTTTACTAGAATGTACAACTCCAATATCCAATACGGGTGAGGTTTCGCGTCTACGATACTGACACCGCGTTTTGCAGATTGTACTGCCTATACGGTTCATGGTGTTTCAACTGTTCACTCCAATTTCGCGAGTTCAGACAGCTGTTGTCAATTGAGACCGGTGAGTTTGTTATTTGAATCTTCGTCAAATAATTGAGACCAGTCAAATTAATGGGACAATTTTAGTATTTTTAAAGAGCTTGGCTTAAATTTGTGTCTTAAATCATTTTGAAATATTGAATTCTTCGAGTTTCTTAAAAAATAATTATCGTTGTACTTTTTGTACCATGCTTATATACATGCTTATTGAATTATATACATGCTTATGATTATATATATGCTTATTGAATTATATACATGCTTATGATTATATATATGCTTATTGAATTATATACATTCTTATGATTATATATATATGCTTATTTAATTTGAACTTTATCGATTCTCTGGCAAAGTATGAATATATAATGAGAAAGATATACAGAAAAAATCTATTTATCGAAAAATTATTTTAATTCCTACCGGGATTTGACCATGAATCTGGACCTGGATCCAATTTAGCCACATCAACCAAGTACGTTTACGATAAATTTTTGAACTGATATTCTATAGTTCTATAAGTCCAAGAACGTGAAAATTTGATTCTCATAGTGATGACATACATATATGCTGTTTAAAAAAAGGAAAAATTAATTATCAAATTTGGACAATAGATGGCGATGGTGTAGTAGTACTCGAAGTGAGTCCACATACTAACATATATACAACTTTCAAAAATTTGATAAATGTGGAGAGGTGAAAATTGGTCAACGTTATATATGTATAAAATGATCACTTAAGCCAGCCGAAGACAGGTCGTAAGCCCTGTAATTACCCTGTACTTCCATATATTTTTCATTAAAAAAAAATAACTTTGTCTCTATGAGATATCTGATATTTGTTTTATATGTTTCTATTTTATTTTAAAGAGAACACATTATTATTTGTGAAATTGTAATTGTAATTAGAACGTAGTTCTGTGATATTTCAATACAAATTAAATGTAAAGTCCTTGCACCGCTCTTTGTTATGGCTGCAAAGGATGATGTCTTCTTGTGCTTCTGGTGTGGTGGGGATTCAGGTAGTCAAGATAACTCTATATAACAGTAATACAGTTTATTATAGATCTCACAATTATAAGTACAATTATATTAGATGCCATTCGCCAATTACAATAAATAAGTGAAATGTAAGATGTATCAATTTGAAATAGCTGCAACATACAAGTTCAAAAATTTGTCGACTATTTACGAGGCTGACGTTGTATAATTGGTTATCGCACTTTCTCGGATAGGAATAGATCGTCGTTCAAATCCCAGTGACAGCTAAAATATTTTTTCTATAAATTGAGTTTTCTGTATGTAAATGTTAAAACAAAATCTATGTTCTAGAACATGTCTGAAAGAAACAATTTTTAAATTTTATTAATTAATTATACATATTTTTGCAGTAAAGTAACAATAATTGTTCTGGTCGCTCATTATTTTTATATTTCTATAAACTAAAACAACTTGAATAAAAAAATATGTTTAAAAAAGTGTCGTACTCAATTTAAAATTTTACATATATTATAATAAAGTAAAAAATATGCGTATTTATATAAATATCCAAAACCGCCTTTTACCTAAATATTATTTGAACGTTATGGAAGGCATTATTCCTTATTTGAGTGTATTTGTAGCATTTGTGTTTGAACCGTAATGTATTTTGTGGCATTCTGATCGATTCCCAATCAAGTGTTAAGTGGGCTGTAGATTTTCGAGGCTGAAAGGGATTATTTGCCAATTGTGGTAATAATTATTGCTCCCGGCATCACTGTGTACATATCATTTTTCGTTTTATATCTGGGTGGATAATATCTGTAAATTATAAAGTTTCCTCAGAAGAATCAAATTACATTTTTTTAAGAAATTGGTACCTACCTCGTTATATTTAAGTAAATTGTTTTTTTTTAATTTTTAAACCAGTTTTAGCAATTTTGGCTATATTTCTAATTTACTGAATTAATTTGAATAACACAAAAAGGAAGCATCATAATTATTATTATTAAGGAGAATACCTTATTATTGTGAAGTTGCAGTTTTTCAGAACATATTTCTGTGATATTTTAATATAAATTAAATATATCAATAAGAAGAATACACAAATAAAATCAATTTATTCTTATTATTTTCTATCACAAAATATAAAATGATCAAAGCACTCGAGCCATGCTGGAGGCTGGGTATCCTCAACCTACATGTCCAAAGCGAGCTTTAACCGTTTTCCCAAGTTAGAACGTCGAATAATTCAAATCCAAGGATACCGTTGTCAATACCTACTAGGGCAGGTTCCATAATACCGGTTTATTTTGAAATTCTCATCAACTTCTAGACATTGTCATTCAAAAGTTTTAATTAGAAATGTACGACTTGATTGAGAGCAGGAATTTACTTTTTATGTAGGTTAAATTAATTAATAGCAGAAAACGAATGGAAGCAGACTGAACGAAGTGAAATTGTTAAGAATGTATAAAAAGACTCTCAATATCAACTTACAAAAGAACGTAAGACCGATATAACAGAGCGTAAAATATTGAATAAAGAAGATTTACATTTATAACTACTATACTCAAGATTCTGAAGAGTTCAAAATTTGAGTCAAAATTGTTAAGGAATGTCAACTGTTTCAGAGGTAAAAGTATTTTATTATTATCAAAATTTATATCTCCATTACGTACGTTATTTAATCCCGTTTAGGTACGTAATTGTATACACATCTTGAATATTTTAGACTTCATCAAATGTCAAAATGTTCAAATTATGAACTAAGTTTGCTAAGCTCTGTATAAAGTGAGCAAAAATTGCGCAACCAATCAACCAAGTAACCACAAAAAATACCTCGTCTGAACAACGTCAAAAGCCTAAAGAATCGATGCGGTAAGTTGTGTACGGAAATGGAAGACGTATAATGGCCCGTGACCATGAATGAGATTTTTAAGAGATTTTCGAATCGAGATTTTTTGGAAATATCTCTCAGCTTTCGTAGTCCCCGTGCACACATCGTGTCTTAGATTTGCCTTTTCGCGCTTTAATTCACGCTCATATACGTCAAACATCATTGTCGTTCGTCAATTGAGTGATTTTTAATTTTCCCATCATGCACGTCGGATCCTCATGACTTAGGATCATGGTGAGCGGCTAGAACAGTAAAAATGTTTATATTTAAACGCAATTGGACTTCCAATGAAAACCCGTTATGCTTGTAGCGAATATGACTGATAGCGCACAATTTACAAACGGAACGGCTACGATTAGATGCCGTATATTTTTTTTTTGTAGCATACATAGTACATATGAAAAAATAAAGGTAATTACTTTACTAGACGTGGTCTGTTCTAAAGCAATTACCTGTACAGCTTTTAAAATTTGTAGTTATTTAGAGTTAAGTATGTTATAAAAAGTACAATCTGAATTTATAAAATATTATTGAAAAAAAGTTATAAAAATATTTTTGTCTGTGATACACAATTGTTGGAGACAAAAATGTGTAGGTAGTTAGGTTAGCACAAATGACAAATTAGATTCATTTTGCTTTCTACCCACATCAAGCAACCACTTTGTTATTTTTGGTTTAAAGTCGTTAATCACTTTAGACCCTTTAAGGTCTAGTGGCAATTTGTTAAATATTCGCGGAGCACAAAATAAGAAAGTTTGTTGAGCGAATTTGGTATTAAATTTTGACACTGGAAAGTATCCTAGGGCTTTGCTCCTAGTTTTCTTTGAATCGGATCGTGGAAGTAGAGTTAATATTTTTTTTTAAATAGTTTTAAGATTGTTCTGGTAAACAGTTGTCTTATATCTAGGATATTATATTTGGAAGGATTTAAATAGTTCTTCAGAGTTATGTCTAAATGGCGTCTTTTTTATTACTCTGATGACCCATTTCTGAGATTTAATTAGTGAATCCATTTAAATAAACGCTGCACCGCCCCATGCACATATTGCGTAACTGATGATACTCTGACCAAGTGAATAGTATACCATTTTTAATAAAGTAATATTCATGAAGCTGCGTAAAATTTTGAAAATATTAATTAATTTTCTCTCTTTGGAGCGTACTTAATCGATATGAGGAACCGATCGTAAATTTTCATTAATTGTTAATCCAAAATAAATTATCTCATTCGATTTTTCAATTATGTTACAGTTACAAATTTGATTTGAATCTGAAATGCATGTATGTATTTTAATAGTATTTGGGACGACATGGTTCTCTTGTTTTTTAAGGAAAATGCAATCAAATATGTTTTTTTTAGTTAAGTATTAGTAGGTGATTGTCTAGAATACTTTTGATTTCTGCAGTGGCTAATTCAACCCTTTTAAATGTTTTATCCCATGTATCACCATTTATAATGATTACAATATCGTCAGCATAACTAATTTTAATTCCATTCTTAATTACCTTGAGGCACTCCATATTTAATGTACATTGGATCACTGCGGGTGCCATTAATTTCTACAGTTAGTTTCCTATTTTCAAGATAATTTTTGAACCAATTCAAGCGACTGCCTGTGATACCAATATTATTAAGCTTATTTAAAAGCAAAGAGTGTGATATAGTATCAAAAGCCTTCAATAAGTCTAGAAGGATGCCTAGTACTTTGCGTCCCTTATCCATGTTTGTGGTGCTGTGTTCAACTAGTTTTGCAATATAACTTTTTTTTACTTTACTAAACACTGGCATAAGTTTATACAAAGTAGATTCATTCAACCGAAATAAAAGTTGAGATCGATCTGTGATTCGCTTGCGACCACCAGCGCGGGGATCTTCCCCTCGCTGACTCACCTCGCTCCGCGCACGGCAAGCAGACAACCCTATCGAAGGCTTACGTAAAAAATCCATAAATCGCTAACCTTTTAATTGTGGGTTCTAGAAATTGGTTACCTCTCACTTGCGGAGCGTTGGTGCCCCAATTCTTCACACCCGTTTAACGAATCTTGTAACCCAAAAATTATTTTATAATAGCATTTATGGTGGCTTTAGGTGACATTTGTGTGCATGTATCGAATTTCAGTATCAGATCAAACGAGTTTTTGCCTCTTTCAACCAATCTCAAGTTGATCTCTGCGTTTATCTCCAGATCAAAATCTCAATACATGTACATGGTATAGAGATATATCTTAACTCAATCTCTGAGATTGTCTCATAATATCTCTTTCCGTGGGCACGGACTTATAATAGACACAATATAATAGGTGGGCACAGATCAGATAAAATGCATATTTAATAATAAATAATATCATATAAATAAACTTTAGATAATTACGTCGGGATGGTAATAGAATTTCATTACTAACTAGCTAGCCCCAACAATATGTTTGTACGTAATCCTTTTTCTGAAGGTGTTGTTGTCTTTCGATCACGATATCCTAAAGCTTTTCACTGCATTGATATAACAAAAGTTACAATGAACATTATTTTTCTGCAGTTTATGGTTTTAGCATCCAATTTTGTGGGGATTTAAGATAAATAAAGTATATTTGATGACAAGTATAATATAATCTTCTTAATGTAATTAACATTGGTGTTCTACGTATTATCTGGCACTAAAAACACGAGGGTGAAAACTGAAATATAATAATTCAAAAGGGCAAATCAAATTGTAATTTCGAAAACCTATTTTATATAATCTTTCCCTGCTTAATAAGTAGGTAGATTAATTAATAACATATTTTAATTTATAATATATGATAGGTGAAAATGCAGCCTCTATATACTCGTGTAATAATTTATAATACAAGTCTAGTTCTTTGAAGTGCACTGTGCTGATATTTTTTAAACTTTGAAAACAGCATAAATTTACGTTCCTTATTTCATTTTAAAAACCCGAAGGCTAACAGAACAGCCCTGTATTACTGGGTGGTAAGAGGAATTGTATTCTGGCGGCATGCCAATGTCCGTAAATATGACAATCGATATAATTTTTATTCTCCTACGTTAACATTTAAACAGTATATATACATTGTTACTTATTGAAGACTATTTTATTCCTGTTTATGGTGTGCTTAAATGTTGAACAAGTATATTATTTAAAAAAATGTAAGTTATTAAGAATGTTTTGAAAAATGATAATTATCTAAAGAAATACATTATATCAAATACAAAAGAAAGTGATTTTTCTATGTAATACGTAATATGGAATTGTGTTACCCAATAACCTTGTAACATGTCCTTACTCTTTATCGATTCTTTATCTATTCTCAGTGACGCGCGCACTTGTGTAGATTAAAAGATTGTTTCATCAAATATAATACCCGAAAACAAGGCTAAATAACCTCACCTCACCTCACCTGGTAAAAAAGTAAAATATACACCTTAAATGAAAATTTTACCAGAGCATTGCACGAGCAAATTACTGATTTCAAAATAACTTCTGAAAACACGGCCGCAGGTAGCACAAACTCCGTTTAATAAGAGTCCTTAAACGTATTCAGAAAAATGTAAATTTGCTCTTTCTCTTGGTAGTTTGTGTAATGACCAACTTCGTGATGGTTTAACAAATAACTTCTAAACACATTATTTCAAGTGTGTATCGAAATATTGAAGTTAAAAAATTACTAACCAATAATTTTACAGTAATTTTTTCCAATACTTCAGTACTAAGTAAAGGAGATTGTTATTTATTACCTATTTTTTTATAACTCGTTATACTTTTAACATAAATACCTTTAATTAATGTTCAGGTGTCAAATTATCTTCCATGCTTAAGCTGTCAAGATAACGAAAAATTGAGAATCTCCGGTGAAATGATTTATTTAATGTTTACTTAGCGAATATCTTATGCATACCTCAATAATTTTTGAAAATTGGGATTTATATTGCCACTTCACTGTTGATACTAAAGATTAAATATATAAAAAAAAATTATGAAAACCGAATTAGTGTTTCACTCACTTTATTAAAGAAATTGTATATTTTAATTTTGCATTTGTCGAGTATAGCGATGTCACTATTTTTGCGTTCATAGTGAAACTTTATTAGTGACTCTCTTTTACTTTGATTCTCAAATCCAATCTACTACTTAAATACTACGGAAATATATCTCCACTAAAAACAATACTCACTGCATAACATTTTTTATTTTGATTAGCAATTTTAATATAATAATTATGATGATAATTAAAAACATCTGTTATGTTTCCTCAATAAGTTATTTAATATTTTCCAAAACCTCCAACATTTAAAAATGCAAAACGAATAAATAAATATAATTATTTAAGGCAAATGAGACAGAACATTTTTTAATATAAAGTAAACGAATCAACTAAAAAGATATACAAAAAAAAATATGAAAATATTTGGTTGCTACCGGGATTTAAACCTAAACCTTTTCCTATCCGCGTTAACCAATTTCGCTGTCAAGGAATAATGTTTTCAACTAATTTTATAGTTACTTTTATAAGTAAGTAATTCTAAGTTATTCTAAGTAATTCTAATTAATTAATTAATTCTAAGTAACTTCACAATAAGAATGTGTTTTCCTTAATAATATATGCTGTATCAATGTGTCCAAAATTTAATAAAAATGAATTGATAATTCTGGCGTCTGCAGTCGGTTTACTCAAAGGTATTTGAGATTCTGTAAAAATAATGTAGATGGCTTTCAAATAATGGAACGACAGGTGTATTAATTTTAAAAATGTAACATATGGGTTCGAAAATTTGTCAATAAAAATACTGGCGTTATAGCACAATGGTAGTGCACTTCCCCGGATTGGAAATAGAGATCCAGGTTCGAATCCCGGTGACGCAAAAACAGTATTTTTCGACAAAATTGATTTTATATGTATATATTTATAATTAATACATTAATTTAGTATTTAATTTTATATGTATTTGTATATCTTTCTAGTTGATTAATTTAATTTGCATTAAAAATAATTATGTATTACAAATATATCGATATTGAGCAGTGCTATATTTTACTATGATTACTGGTGACATTTAAAAATGACTTATTTAATTGAAAAAATATCTGCTAGAAACTGTCATACAGGTATATTTTAACTAACTAGGTATCTATATTATAATTTGTGACACCGACAAAGGGCGTCGAAAATCCCGATGAATTGACTTACTGGTAACCGCCCTGTAATCAGGAAATTGGTGGTAATGTAAAATATTAGTACCAACATTCAGACCAGACTCGGACCATGGCTATTTTCTCTCTCAATTTACCGGCTCTTCCAAAAATATAGAGATAACCGCATGCGCTAAATCGCCAATGAAATTATAGTATTCAATGAAATGGTTACTGCAAGATAAAATATAAATTTAAAAAATAGAAACATTTAAAGTAATTATTATTATTTCTTCATAAATAAACTCATATAAACTCGAATAATTTCGCCAATTTCCTGTCCATATCGATATGTCGATTTGTTTTTCATTTTTTATGTATAATTTTGAAAAAACTAAATTTCTTGTTTTATTTTAAAATCCTCAGATATCACAGCAACAATAATAAAACGCGTTTGATTTAAATCGAATCGCACGCGTCCCATAAATATTTGTTTATGAATTTCAAATTCAGTATTATAAATAGAAACCCACATGTCATACTTTATTAGGTTTGAAATCTCGACAAAAATTTGTCGTAAATTATTATTAAACATATTATAATTATAGTAATAAATAGTTATACGTAATATTTTCATGATTCCTCACTTAAATATTGAGTGTATGAAAATACATATTAAATTAAGAAAAACCGTACATTTTTATTTAAAATTATTGTTATTTATAGTAAAAATCTGTTAAATCGTTGTTGATACATTTTTTGTTCATTGATCTTTTTTCGTCAAGTCTTTATTTAATTGTTAGGAGAACACATTATTATTGTGAAGTTGTAATTATTTAGAACACAGGTCTATGATATTTTAAATATTAATTAAATGTATTAATTAGAATGATATACATATAAAATCAAGTTTATCGAAAAATATTATTGTTGCGTCATCGTGATTCGAACCTGCTATCAGATTACTCAAAGGTATTAGAGATTCCGTAAAAATAAAGTAGGTGGCTCTTTCAAATAATCGAAGGATTAAATGTATTAATATCAAAAAGGTAACATACAAGTTCGAAAATTTATTGCCAAAAATATTGTCGCTGTATCATAGTTGGATAATGCACCTTCCCCGGTTTGGAAAGAAATTCAGGTTCAAATCCCGGTGGCGCAACAACAATATTTTTCGATAAAATTGATGTTATATTATCTTTTTAATTAATATTTCTTTATTCAATTTCATTTAGAATTTTTACGTTGTTTTCCTTTAAAAATAATAAAATTATAGCCTGGTAAAATAAATCGCTAATTGCTTTTAGTTATTTAGTATATAACAATTTACATTAGTGTCTACATACATTACATTATCCAAATATATAAGGAAAGGTCAAAAACTATTTATTATTTCTTCTTTTCACACACATTTGTTACATCTTTCTATACGTTTATTTATACCCTCGAAAAATCTTTTTATTTGGCTTCAGAATGAGCTGAAGTTGCCACATTAACTTCTTCGTCAAAGAAATTTCATAATAGTCTTATGGCTGGGTCTGAACTCTAGGAAGGGTGGTTCAACGTTTGTAAATCACAGTCGTAAAGAGTAGTTATTTGGCTTCAGAATGAGCTGAAGTTGCCACATTAACTTCTTCGTCAAAGAAATTTCATAATAGTCTTATGGCTGGGTCTGAACTCTAGGAAGGGTGGTTCAACGTTTGTAAATCACAGTCGTAAAGAGTAGTAAACGCAACATTGCTTTTGTGCATGGGTGCTTATTTTTTTATTATGATTCAGCTCCTTTGGAACCTATTACAGTAGATCAGAGTGTAGTATTGTCCGGTTATTATGACACTCCTGTCTAATCGATCAGCAGGATACTATTCGTATCCCGTACACAAATACAAAACAGTAGCAGTAATTTTTCAACCGATTGCACCACTATAAACTTCTTAGGAGGTGGTGTATCCTTTTGATGCCAGTGTATGCTTTTTTCCTGCTTCAATTCAGGTTCATAATAATGAACCCAAGTTTCATCTCTAGTGATGTCCGGCTAAAAACTTAATCTTTGTTTGAACCTCGACATGTTTTTATTTTTGAAGCGGTATGAGCATTATCGGTACCTAGTTTACACTAACTTCTGGTAGAAGATATTTTAAATAGTTATAGAAGATACTCCAACAATTTTCTAACTTTTTAACAATGCCTTTCTTTGCTTAAAAGGCTACAACACTCATAAGCTATGGTTTTCACAGCACTCGTGAACAGCTAATATCTCTTCTAAATATTTTTAGATATTTACCTTATTTAATAAGTAACTGAATAATGACGCAAAACTCAGTTTCGTCTTTACTTCAGCATCTTCACGTTTGACTTGCTTGTTCGGCGATATCTGAAAAGGCGGTGATGCAATCAGGCTAAGACTTGATATATATATAGTAATAAGTCACACAATCGAATTTTGCGCTTTAGTATTCCAACCCCTCCGATAACCCCTCCTTTCCGCGAGTTACTTGACCTTGTATAGTGGGGGGATATTAAAAAAGTGTGATCAGCCATCGCTACGGTGAGTGAAATTCTCGTGATGCATTTTCGTGCTCATTAATGGGTATCAGCCTTCTGAAAATTTTATGTTGGACAGCAAGAAGTATTGAATTATGAATGCCTCGATTATGGTATATGTATATATATATATATAGTTTACGTATGCTGTCCTAGTGTCTAAGAAGTGGACATATATTTTTGCTGTGATTACTTTCAAATCATCGCTAAACTTTTGTTATCAATTATTTATCCTATCATGGGCAACTTCCTTCGCAATCTACTTTGAAAAGGGGAAAATTAATAGATACATCTTAGATTACTTGTAATATTAGAAAAAATACTTTACTTTGTAAGATACCCATTGTGGAATACATACAGTTGTTATTATTTGGATAATATTTTAATTTTTACAGCGCACACAGACTTATCCTGCTGTTATTCTAGATTTTTCGGTTGTGGTCCAGAATGTAGTACTTGTTGAAGAGTTTCCAAGATGAGAAGAGTTTTAAAGAATCTTTGACCTCGCGTTTCTCTCTATAGCCAACATTAACTAAAATCAAGTCGATGTTTATTTATTTATTTATTCAAGTAAAATATTTAAGCGTAGACCTACTCGTAATGAATGATTTATTGATATTTAGAATACAACACCATTATATATCTACTACATACAATTTATTTTATCAATTATGAAATGTTGACAGAAGACATTATTAATACCTAGATTTATTATTGTATTAAAGAATTTAATTTAAAATCTGTACAATATAATTGATATTTTGTTTATTTATGCTATACATGCTGTTGCGTATTTTTTTTAACTTATAAAGAATGTAAATATATGTATAAAATATATGAATTGGTAAATTTTCGGTGGTATGTACTCGTGTATTACGTAACCTGACTGAAGGATATAATTCTAAAATTTGTTTTTTTTTAATTTATTGAGATTTATAAATACACGAGTTTACATTATTATATTATATTATTATATATTATATTATTGCAGATCACAAATCAAGAATTCCCACAGAATAATGAAGAAAAATATTATTGTCTATCAGATTTCTCCGTAGCCTTAAAATAAAATAACGTTTCGTTTCTCGGAAAATATTTAAAGCTCAACATATCACAGACCTTGTACGATTGGTAGTGATTATATGTAAAATTATTTTAATATGACATTAATTTATCCTCTACGTGGGCACGTTGTGTGGTCACCGGCCCGACTGAAGCTATGAGGTCAGAACTTTCGGTCTTGACTTGGCAAATCTATCGTTTGTTAAAACAATCGATGGATCCATTATAACTCTATTTAGACTATTGATTCATTCTTTAGCCTTGGGGACGTTTAGTCGAACACATTATTAATGTTAAATTAACAATAGGTTTTAATTTGATTCGTTAAATTACGATTTTTGACTGTATACCCTTTAACTAAATACATAAATAGGAAAAGTCTTTTTTGTTTTAATTTATTGTTGTACTTCTCTTGCGATCCGAGAAGTATGTCAAACTTAAACTTTTAAAACGTCTTTCCTCCATATATATATATATATAATTTTGTATACCATCGGTTAACTTGTCTTACTTAAGTATACTATTTACAACTAGCTTAGTCCACTAAAGAAATTCACTTAAATATTTTTTTAAGGTAAAAAAATTATTGTCAAATGATGTCACTGTATCTTATGCCTCATTGAAAGTTTATAATTTATCTAGTTGTTATTTAACTGTTAAGAGATTTATATTATATTATAGTAGGGTTCTACCGTAACTTTTTGAGACAACATCTTAACAATAGTACTTGTTATCGTACCTAAACGTCGGCCTAGGTTTCCTTAAAAAAACCAACTACTAAAAAACGCAATATAACCTAGAAGAGACGTCTATAAACCTTCACACATGCATATATGAAGGTTTTTTCTTGATTCAACCCGATTCGTCCACCAATGCCACTGGAATAGGCGATCGTGACAAAGTGACAACAAATTGCAGAATTCTTTCAATATTAACCTTTATTCTATATTTTGAAAAATATGATTATTATTCTATATTGTTTCAATATTAAAAAAAAAAAAACTGCAGAATTCCTTCTATATTATATATGTGACGTTAAGTATCAAAGTGTGACATCTCCATTTTTAGACAAAATAAATTATGAATGTATTTTTGTAGATTATAAAACCCATGAAATCATACATTTTTTACAATTCAAAATGCTTTACATTCATAAGGATTTATAATATTATGATTTCATAGACTTAACAGAAATTGTATAATCTACAAAACTACATTAATAACTTATGTTGTCTATAAGTGGAGATGTCACACTTTGATATTTAACGTCACATATATATGTATATATATATTTGTATTATCCCTTTGTATAAGCGGAGTAAATTTTTTTATCAAGAAAAATGTTTATAAACGAGGTAAAAAAATTACACGTTAATAATTTAAAATTTTCAACCTGCGTATATGTTGAAGAGTTCGTTTCTATACACGACTATATACAAAATATTATAGATATTACAAAACTGCAATAGTATAAAAATTGATAATTTTGCTTTATGAATGGCTACTTAAGTAGTACGAATGAAATTTGTTATCTTAACTCTTTGAAAATGTTTCTGCTATAATATTACCAATTTTACTTTAGTACCTTTTGACATAATTTAAAATAGGTATACGTATGAACAAATTTTCATATTTATCCTATATATGTTTAATGTTTCCACAGAGCATCTTATTATTATTTTATCATTTGCTGGTGGGATAAAATCCCGTGGAACGTATCAATTAAAATTAATGGTTAGTTGATGCAATCTGAATTGGAACAAGAAAGGAATAATAGCAGATGGATCTGGTCTACCTTGATCTTGGGTTGGACGTCAATTTTCCCCTCCGCTTGACTCGCACTTTTGTAATGAAGAACGGAGACATTACAGCACTTCCAGATGGTGTAGAACACCGCTTCTTCGTCGTCTGGATTTATACACACGGCGACAATTTTGATTGACAAAAAATGCCTGTTGACAGCTCGGCGTCGAAATGCAATCCCTAAGTAATTAGTTGGCTAGAGCGGGAAAGGTACATTACAGTTTATTGGATAGACGGAATGGACATGGAGTATTTAACTTGCGTCAACATTTGCAATTAATATTTGCTGATTATTGATTAACTACGTTAAATTTTTGCCTCAGGACTAGCGAAGCCCAGTAAGGCAAACTTTGAAATATTTATATGAACATGTAAATGTCAAATATATTAAAATATGTAGTATGTATGATAAAAGTCAAACTGTATGTTTCTTAATACCTAACACCTCATAACCTAACACAGAAACTACTTATTATTTAGATGTTAGATGGAATATATTTGCCGGTATAATATATTTTGTATATCTTTTGTAACTATGTACATGTATTAACCACCGTATGATATTTAATCCAGTTTTAAATAATTCTGAACATATAAACTTATCGCTTCAAAATTACATAGCACTTTTGCTATTTTTAAATGACAACGACGCATCTTCTTCATTTTACGTTGCTAAATGGACATGGACAGACAGCGGACGGACATGAAGAAATTATAAATACGTGAATGGCTAATATAATCTTATTTATAGACAAGTTTTAAAATATTTCAAATGTTCATTAATTTTTACAATTAGTTCTTGCAGATCTACAAATGGCACACTACAAGAAATATACAATTACAATAATCTTTAAAGTAACATCAGCCTAACTTTGTGAATGTTCCTCAGAACATAAATAAAATACGAGTATACATCGAGTGTATATTTTATACATATATATATATATATACATTATAGGTACATGTATTTGAAATTGAAAATTTTAAAAGTATCAGAAAAGTAGAATTTAAAAAAAAAAAACCGCTTCCATGCGCACCGTTGCAGTCTCATGGGGAGGTGTGAGGTCTAAGCGAAAATAAGGTCTGACCGGTGAACCCAGCGAATGTGCGATATTTGAAATAGTTCGTAAATAGCAATAAAGGATCTGAAAAAAAGCTGTATCTGTAAAATTTAATTTATTACTTTTCACTTTGCTATATGTTGCATTTTTTAACTTGTACAAATGGAGAAGAGAGAGTTGAGAAAATGGCGGACAATTTGTTAATAAATAAATGTTATATTTCAGAGTACAGAGAGGAGGTGCCGGAATGGAGCGGGACCTTGGCGGGGCGCACGGCCGAGGAGACGGAGGCGGCGCACGACCTGCTGTCCTTGGCGCAGAGCCTGCCGCCGCTGGTGGCCCCCGGGGTACTCACCATCCTCAACCCCGTACCCTGCCCCGAGGTGCAGCCCGACCCCACCGTCACCTGCTACGCCACCCTGCACAGCCTGCCCGCCAGGTTCTTCGTATTCTCCACCCTGTCGCTCGGTTGCGAGCAGACGCTTCCCCATACCATCTGCGAATACTCGTCAGACGCTGAGAACAACAATCCTAACTCAACGAGAATATCGGAAAAAGATATTGAACTTCCTAAACAATTTGCCATCGAGGAGTCGAAATCTTCGTCCGAATATGAAGCTGAGCCGACACCAGAAGCCGATGCAGTGTCGAAAAGCGGCTCCGAGAGGGATGAAAGAGCCGCGGACGAACAGTCAGGCCAGTCGGAGGCCGAGGAGGGGTCGGGGGGCAGCGCGAGCCGCCAGGCCGGCAAGTACGCGTGCGGAGAGTGCGGCAAGCGGTACGCCACCTCCAGCAATCTGTCGCGGCATAAGCAGACGCACCGCAGCCTGGACTCCATGGCGGCCAAGAAGTGCATGACGTGCGGCAAGGCGTACGTGTCCATGCCCGCGCTGGCCATGCACGTGCTGACACACAAGCTGTCGCACGCGTGCGGCGTGTGCGGGAAGCAGTTCTCGCGGCCGTGGCTGCTACAGGGCCACCTACGCTCGCACACGGGGGAGAAGCCGTATGGCTGCGCGCACTGCGGGAAGGCCTTCGCGGACCGCTCCAACTTGCGCGCGCACATGCAGACCCACTCGGCCGACAAGAATTTCGAGTGCGCGCGCTGCCACAAGTCCTTCGCCCTCAAGAGTTACCTCAATAAGCACCTCGAGTCCGCTTGCTTCAGGGAGGGCGAGCTCGACGAGGACACGATGGATATAGAGGTCGAATGAAGTCGTGGCTGATTAAATTTATTCCAAATTAGAAGTCTGAATGCGAAAATAAGATGCTTTCTCTATAAATAAGGTGAGGCCTCACGGTTCAAATTTCGGCAATAAAAAGCAATACTAAAATGTAGCAATTCGGGCTACGGTCAAATAATGCTCGGATAGGTTAGATGCACTTAGAATGAGCTTAGATTTGAAGAGTCACAAAACGCAACTAAGGCAATTATAAAACAAATCAAATGTATCTAACATATATACCGTATTTTAGGAGATGTTGTGTAAAATAATATTTACTTAGAAAGACAGAAATAATTAACAGGAAGGATCCGAAGTAATTGAAGGACTTTCCGTAATCTTTTGCAAGAAAATTATTGTTTATAACTCCTGTGCGAATCTCAGTTAAATTCACTGTACGATATTATTTACGAATTGAACTCTTCCAGCGTCAGTCAATTAACAAAACATCGCACTGATGGCAACAATTTGGAACATTTGAAACAGAGAGCTTTTCATACTTCGAAAAATATTAATTTTAAGTTGTGCATAATAAAAGTGTATGTATTTCGACCAAGTAAATTTGATTGGCCAAAAAAACAAGCAACGAATATTGCGATTTCCCTATGTTCTTCTATACATCTATGAAAATTTAGTCCACATTACACGACATATTTATATTTATTATTCTCGCATCCTACGGATATTATTTGTTTATTTTTAAATATTTGAATTTGAGGATGTCAATTTTACGTAGTATAAAGTGATTTAGGAAATGTTTGGAATGTTAGAATTGAAAATATATTTTAGTATTATAATTTATAAGGATTTGGAAGGAATCACACTTTCCTTATGAAATATTTTAATGTAGGAAAAGTTCACGGTAACTATCGTTTTAAGGTGCATTTACCCATGTTTGTATAGCAGTCAATACAGAGACTGAAAACACATTCATACGTTTGTGATATTGTGATATCCATTGCAATTAAATACATCGCAGATATGTGCGATATAAGAATATATGACGAGTTCGATGTTTCGTTATGAATCGAAATTCCAAATAGATAATTTAATAAATGAGTTAAAAAAATATTAGGTGCGGTCTACGATGCTTGAATTGCGCATTGCTTTTTACCTAAACATTTGAAATATGTAGGTGGCTCTAAGTAAATTAACAACAATTTATATTGTGGATAGATAAATCATCTCTTTGACCGCAAGCGTTGTCACGCTCCACGACCCCTGGCGGGTCAGCCTCCCCGAGACATTTCTTCCATTTCTCTTCTGTTTTGGATCTGGATTATGCAGATACGTCTTATGTGAGACATTAAGTGTACCTACATATTATTATTATTAATATTATGTTTACTTAAGAATAACACTTGTATACTATGTACATAATAATAATATATCATTATACAGTTATATTTCGAACTTTAGCCATTTGTTGTAGAATGTTACACCTTACCATTTAGAACTTGAAGAGAAAATTATATATAATGAAAAATATCCACACCTGCAGCGCCGGCGCTACACTACTTGTCGCCACAGGCAAGATTGTTTTCTTTCTAAGTGAAAATGATGTTTTCAATTTTTGTAAAACCATCCCCATAAATTGGCCGCCCGCGTACCACACACGTTAGGGATGGTATTTTGTTAGACATTACTAAAAGACGTTCTGAACACTAGTGTTGACTGCAAATTAACAACTATAATGTTATTTATTGGATTATTACATCTATTACATTACATCTTTAACCGTTAGAACAGAAAGAAACACATTCAGGGTGTAACAATTCAGCTACGACAAGCTTCTAGAAGTAATTTGAAGAATGACGGCGTGCTCAAAAGCATAATATGATACTTATGTCATAAATAGTGCTTATTTTAGAACAAGTTGTTCAGATGTTGTAAATAATAACTCATTTTTATCCTATTATCCTTTTCTTAAAAATATTTTTAACATTAACTTGTTGGTTGAGCACATTAGTGATATAATTATAAAAACGTTGAATCGTTTATCCACTCCAAGCAGTTTAGAATGAATTCGTAAATAATGTCGCGAGGTACCGAAAACTTTTGCAGCAAGTAAAGTGAATCCTCTGATACCCCTTCACAACCCCTACAATTTACACCACTAAGACCATCGAATGAAAAATAGATTTGGTAACAGACCACACAAATCTTATCTTACTAAATAATAACTCCACATAAAAGTAATAACAGTTTTTCTCATCTCAATTAATTCAGGAATCGCAAATAAAGTACTATTATTTTGATTCAATACCTTGATCGTCTTTATAAAATAATTATTTAATTTCTAACTGATCGTATTTTTGATATATATTCTTTTTAACAATTTCATTTAAAAATTTGATAATCACTCTTAATTGTATACACTTCACTAATAAATAATATTTTCCTTCATACCAATTAATCGATTAGTGTAAAAGAGTAAAAATATTAATTTCCATAGCTCTACCCTTTTTTAATTCAAAACAAATTTACACAGATTTAAGGAGAAAATTTAATATGCTCATACATATGTATAAAGAATGCAAAGATTAAATTAAATAAATACAGGTAGGTGAATGGATGAAGTTCAAGTGAAGGCCGCACGGGTGGTGCGATCAGATGAAACGACATATAATCAAATAAATGTATATATAAAATGATATAGAAATATAAAATCTGGCACGAAGGAATATAAATTTCAAAGGAGACCAATAAAATAGTAAACTCACCTCAAGTGTCCTCCCTGCCTCCCCTTAATTATATATCTTTACCCTCCTCCCTTCGCCCATCCGGATTGTTTTCCTACTAAATGTAATAAAAAATTAATACCGAAAATGTATATTTTGTACTTTTCAATCTTGCTAATCTTGACTTTGTACGAAAATATCTATTTTGGGATCCTAACAGGACCAAATTCATTTATTATTTTATCAGCATAGAAATACTACTTATTAAATACGTAACAATGGCGAATCTCAGTGAGGCGTTTAAAAAAAATCGTAATATATTGTTAAATAGTAGGTACCTATACTCCCAAGCCCAGATGGCTCTGTTATTATATTACATTAAGCGGATGACGGCGGTGTCAAAAGCAACCTGGCCTAAGAATGCGATGGTACGAAAAATGTAATAATTATAAATACATATTTCGTGATGTACTTCAAACAACTTAAAAACGAAACTCTTTCTTCTGAGAACTCCATCACTAGATATTTCAAAATTTACCAACTTAGGTGTTATATTAGAATTCAACAAAACTATATATTTTTTATTACAAGTCGCTCGAAATAATCAGCCTAAATCTTTAGAAGATTTTCATTCGTAATAAGACAAATAATAAATAATTATGTTCTATGGCCCAGTAATGAAAATAGAAAACTTACTCAATTAAATACAAATTACATTTATTTTATAGTACTTCTAGTCATAATTGTAAATAGACACCTACCTACATGATACTGTATTTTAATAAATTGTTTGTCATCGTCGAAAAAACAACGAAGTTTTTATGTTTAAGACTTTAACCACAATAAGGCCAATTACTAAAAATTTAACAGATTTTGTTAAAAATATTTTTTTGCACAATATTACTTACAAAATACTTTTTCTAAATCTTATTACATTAATAAGGTTTTCAAAAACTGGAATGTGAAAAAACCTTAAAATCTTATTTTTAATAATTATTGAGTTTCAGCAACTTATTATGTCCGAATAGATCATTTAGATTAGGTATATGTTCGAATCCATATGCAATATTTATTGTGATTTTTAGTCAAAATTAAATATATACCAAAGACTTATTTTTTTCAAGAATAACGAAGGGAGAGCGAGAATTGAATGTAATTTATTATTTTACTTCTTTTTATTGATAGTTACAAACACTAAAACCAAAAATTTAATGAAATAATCTTGAAATTCCTGACTATATAAGAAATACAATATTCATATATATTATATAATTGTAATAAATAAGTATTATATATTTTCAAAAAAATTAGCAGGTAACATTATACAAATACATACTTACTATTCCAACTCTTTGTGAAACACTTAATATTGACTAATAATGTAATAGGAGTAGGTGCATGTCATACAATTATGATATTACCTGAAATTGTATCATTACAATACACATTGCATTATATAATAATCCTTAAGTGCGCCAAGATGTAAACAAACAAATGCAATGACATTAACATTAAATGTAGGTTACATTAGTGACATTAAGGAAACCGTCAAATTAAAAATTACATCTGTCAAATTTGTACATTTTACCAAATAATGATTTAAATTGTTTAGTATTAGTGATTCAAATAAATATGAAACATCAAATTGTGAAACTCTCAGTGAATAGTACCTTGACAAGCAATTGTATGTATGTATGAAAAAGGTGTTAAGTCTGATTCTGAATTTACTCAAAATTATGGGAGGAAGTATCCCTTACACCAGAACATGATATTGTGTCATATTGCAATGAAGTCATGACCCTAGCGTAATTCAGGCGCGTGGTCATACAGTCAGGGGCAGACTAACCAGAAGCGCTGAGCATTGTGACACTTGGGCCGTCAAAAATAGTGCATTTTTAAATGCCTTATAGTACCTAATTAATACGGTGATTTATTTATATTTATGACAAACATTATATATGATAAAAAAAATCTTTTTTTTTCCAAATCTGTGTACCGGCTTTGAAGGTATAAACACTTTATTTTTAATTCTTAACCTACATAAATCAAGTTATTGTTACATTTGTAACAAGTTATTTAATATGTCAGCGTGAATCAAAAGTACTCAGGATCTAATTCGTACTTACTAAAAAGTAGCCGGGGGAAAAAACACCCGGGGTATGTACCTGCACTGGCAAATGTTAATAAACACCGTTTTTATACTTTATATAAGAAACGATATAAAAATGTTCATTTAATTTTTAAAATTTCCCAAGTGATACGTAATACAATTTCTTTGTAATTATTCATTAATTGTAAGATTCTAGTCAATTTACATTCAATTATTACTATACTTATTATATTATATTATTTCATACATTATTATATTATATTATATCCTTACGTGCATATGTACATAGAGGCACACGGTACATACATTATTGTATTTGATGTTGATAGGTCACAGGAGGATATTTAAATAATAGCAAATCTGGAGTGTCATCAATGAAGTAGCGGAGTTTTTATTTTTTAAATTCTTCTAAAAATCTCATTTACGAAAGCGATTTTTTTTTTCGATATCTTGAAATATGGCAGAGTTACAGATGTTAAGTCAAAGTTGCTTGTTTTAAAAATGATCGGTTATACCGTTTTATCGTGTGATGTCACATCTTCTGAGTAGACAAATCGGTACTTGACACTCTAGTATTAATATTATTAGTACTGGCCGGTATGTATGAGAGATGTGACTTCAATATATCTGAAAGTATTATACATTTTGAAAAAATTCAAAATCTGAATTTTTTCTTAGCTCATTTCTAACATGCTCCGCTACCTCATTGTCTACATGTCTTTTGATTATCCTAGGGAGAAGAGAACTCAGAAATTATTTCAATTTGATGAAAATTTCAATTAATCCAAAATTTACTGGCCCTTTTCAGTGTGAATTAATGAAAATAGGGTGAACGTCTTTGTTCGGATAGTCACAAATACGTTTATTGGTTGCAGGAATATTATTAAATTGATTGTTAGGTTTTCACGAGAGATGTCACTGTAGATTTTTCGAGTATACTCAGTCACCAATTCTATAGCTTTCAAAATAAATACCTACCTACAATAATTAGTATTACCAAATCATTAATATGCATGTTTGGTATAAATAATTAAATTGTGTATTATGCAAACCCATGTATGCGGATCATTTCATATCCTTGATATCAAAAATAGCTCAATTTCCATTCAATCTCTTGAGTCTTTTTATAATCCGTGGAGATAAATATTGTTGGTTCCTACGCTATTATTTATCATCAGCACTTTGGAGTTTCTTATTGAGCAGCCGAGATACAAGCACAGAGTTGTCCTTCAACACGCAATATCCACCAGGCCTAGTTAGCCCAAAAATCTACAGTGATTGAAACCATTTCTTATAATAGGTTTTAAAATAATTGATCCATATTATTTAGTTTTGATTGTAACTGAACTATGTATGTATAAAGCTGTTATTGTTTCACAAAATAAAGATAGTGAAAACATTTTTAGTTTTATTTGACTTTTATAACCTTGTATTTAAATACTACTACTATTAAATAAAAACATTTATTGTAAAAACGATTTCACCCTCATCCATATTGATATTGATTGGATTCTATTGATATTTGTACAGAAGAATCTGTAAATTTCAGAAGGTAAGGTAGGGTAAGGTAAGAATTTTGATGGAAAATACAAAATAAAACTTTTGATGGACATTTGAGATTTTGATTCATACTATTAACCGAAGGCAATCCACAGTAACACAAAATTCCCCTGCTTTATGTTTATTAGAACCATTTGACATCAGACATTCTTTGAACGTAAAACGTGATGTATGTTATGATTGATATCAGCGCACAAAGCGTAATGAAAATGTTATAAGTTTTATTGATAATTAAATTCATAAAATGTATCATAGCAGCCTCGACATGGGTGTAATGGCCAGCGGATCTGACCTAATTAATTTATTTACTGAACTTATTATGTGTAAACTGTTATTTTTTACCATGCAACAACCGCCATCAGTAGAGCACTCCATCAAAACTTTATGTTCTTTTAAAAAAATGTTGTTTTGGGATCTATTTTTCTTAAATATAATTTCTTGTAAAACTATGTTGAACAAAATTATTCAACTAGACCTGGTAATTGTATAGTTTAATAGCACCAAGAGAATTAATAATAATAATTCAGGATAATTTGTATAGCCATTTTCGTAAAAACTTTTACCTCAAGGGCGCTTTACACAAACTGTTTATAGTCCTATATTATCTTTGCTTTTAAAATAAAAAATGGTTGTTTTAATTTATGAAAATGATTTTTTGAAAAGGTGCATTTTTAGTCTCTTCTTAAATAAAGTTTCCGATGCTCTATTTCTTATGACGGAGGGCACGCTTTTGGGCCTGCCATTGCAAATGTCAATTCACTAAATTTAGACTTCTGGCAATGATTGGTCAGTTCTACAACCCTTCCTGTGGATGAAGTAGAGGCTAATCTGAAAGTTTGACGTCTTCCATTCAAATTGTCTGGGATACAAAGCTCTTGAAGATATAGAAGCGCCATGTTGTGTGTCGTCTTGTATATCAACCAGCACAATTTAAATTTAACTTTTTCAAGGAATCGGAGCCAATGTAGCTAATGTAAAAGGGATGTTATATGAGAGAAATTGGAAACTATATATTTATCCGTGCTGCCGCATTTAAAATGGATTGTAATCTATCCGGCTGAAACATTGGCAAGCCAGCATAGATGCTGTTATAATAGTCCACACGTGACACCACAATGAGTAGACGGGCTGCCTCCAGAGGAAGATGTCTCCGAATACTTTTAATCTGTCTCAGTTGATGGCAGTATGCACTGACAGTTTTGCTGATTTGTATATTTATTGAAAGATCTGAATTAATGTGCACACCCAAGTTGTTACTTAACTGTAGATTTAGCATTCGTTGACATTGATCCTGTGTTAAGTTTTGCCTTCTAAGTGTTACTGTCCATATTTTGAGCCATCTACTCGTATATTTTCTTGACACATCATGCAATTTTTCCTTTAAATACCTGTCTCATCCGGCTGACAGAAAAAATATATTTGCGTATCATCTGCATAACAGCGAGGCCATAATCCTGACGAAATTGTTATATATTTTATATCTTTCGTATATAAAATTACAAAAGTGGTCTGAGAACTGATACCTGAGTTATGTTAGTAGATGTAGGGGAGGTTGAATTTTGAAATTGCACTGATTGCGATCTATTACAAAGATATGATTTAAACCAACCATGTGCATTCTCATCCACCCCATAGGTTTTTTGCAGCCACTTACTGACAGACCCTGAATCAGTAAGTGTTATAATGTCAGACAGGACTCGCACCACCCCTGTTTCTGTAGAATGATGTTATCCAGCTTGCATTTTAGGAAATAAAGGGTTGTGTGTGTAATAGTATAGATGGCGTACAAGCAATTCTGTAATGTAGGAATATCAAAGATAAAAATATTTTATAAATGGAGACAAAGCCTTAAGGCACACTCATGAATATGTCTATCTTAGGAAAATTACAACCAATGTGAAGCAAAAGTGTAAAAGTCCCATCTATTTTGTAGAACTGAACGATAAGTGTTGGGAAAACAATCTTCTTTAGTCTGATAGCGTAGTTCGTCTTCCATGCGCCACTATTAAAACTTTTTCTCCCAAAAAATAATTGCTTACCCATAAAATATAAGCATGCGCTAAAAATTTTTACTATTTCTTCTGTTTAGTTAAGAAAGGAAAAAATCAACAATGGTTTAGAAAATAATATAATTATGAGTCATATAGAGAAACGTGTGTGCTTCCAGGATATTTTAAATTTCAAAATAATATGTGAAGCATTCATAGGGTGCATATAATCACTTAAAATAGTGCCATCTACATTACTTTTATACACCATTAAACCTTGGTTGGGAGTATAATTTGTCCTGGAAATGTGTTTGTAATCCAGAGCGCTCATATATCAAAGCAAATTTCCTCATAAGAAATAATGTTAACTCAGAAGATACGTTCCACAACCCAAAAATAATCATATATAATGATAAATATTTGTATATAAGACACATAGTATATACCTTTTTATATTTTTATTATTTAAATTTAATATAAAATCACTTCTTCAATATTACTTTGTGACCACGTATTAAATAAATAATAATATAATGCATTTTGTTTAAACCACTATTTATTGATAAATCAACATGTTTCGATACCTAAGGTATTTTCTTCGGGAAACAATGTATACGAAAATTATAAATGCAAGCATAGATAAAAACAAAACTATAAAAGTATTAGTGGTGGGTAACTAATTAGGAACTACCGTGAAAACAGTTTTAAAAGGTGACTACACATTTGCAAAAAGGATTTTATTTCGCGATTTTTCAGAACATATTGATCCTCGATAAAATAATACCAAAGGAAATTAGGCCTAATTCAATGCGGGTCGTTACGTGAATTGTTGTGTATTCCAGGAATTTATTCTAAGAGTTTTTCTGCCTCCTAAGCAATTAAGAATGTTTAAAGGTGTGCGGTTCTGATATTGATATTGTACATGCTGATATTGTTTGACAGTGGCCATTCTGTTTTGTTTATTTTTGGGATTTATTATTTTGTTTGGGCAGTATGTTTTATTAGGCTATTCAAATATTACCTCTTTTACAAATGGATAAACTTTTATGTAACATGGCAAAACCCATTTAAAAAGATTTAATTTTATTGCACTTATTGAAAAAATTCATTTTTAAAAATGTCAAACAAAATTACTTCTGTCGAAAAACGTATTACAAAGGTTTTTTTGTACGGATAAATTAAGTTTATCATAAATATTTTAATTTCTTAAGTGGGAAACTTATTTGGAAAATGCATTAAGCATAAAAAAATATGTAATTTGTATGGATACTTTTTCAGAATTAAAGAATGTAATCCTATTTGGCAGGAAAAGTTATTAAAGAGGAACTTATTAAGAGAGTTTCACTGTATGGCACTGAAAAAATGCAAAGAACAAAAACAGCTGCCACCGGAACATAAATCAGGACCTTTCTATTGCCGGTAGAATGCTCCCTCAGCTGAGCTTTATCAGCTTTGTTAATACGTCAGGTATATTCAATTAATAGTAGATTGTATGTCTGTTAATATTTCACTCAACATGTCACTTGTAATCAGTCTTTATCAGTGTCGGTTGAAGATCAATTCTGCTAAGCTCTTGAACAGACTCATATACACCCATATTCATAGAAAGCAAGCAAATATATCTGCAAACATTATTATGTTAAATAATAAAAATGTTGTATTTTAATGGCTTTTGATGATAAATATACAGTGGAACCTCAGTATACATCCTTATCCGTTCCAAATCCTTTGACTTAAACTAAACAGTACATACACCAAACAAATTTTTCTAATAAGAAATAAAGGGAAAATGATTAAACTGTTCTTATGAAAAAAAAAATCCAAGTTATTGGCATATTTATACATTGATGGGGTTGTATAAAATAATTAAAACACTGCTTAATACTAAAATACAAAAGCAATTAGATGAAATAAATTAAAACTTCACATCACAGTAACTCAATTTTCTGCGCGTTATATTTCTTATAGCTCCTTGGGTTTTCAGAGTGGTAGATCAATAGAGGCTTCAGTTTGCAATCTCCATTTGCATTGCCACAGAACAAGAGAGTTAGCCTGTCCTTCATTGACTTATGTCTTCTCTTAGGTAACATAGGTCTTGTTAGGCATTTTCTTCCAAAACAGGCCTGTTTCGTCACAATTAAAACTTGTTGGGGAACAAAACCCTCCGCCTCCACAAATTCCCCAAGCGCTGGCTCGCTCTCCATGCCTCACACCATTGCAAATGCCAGTACTCTTTATAAAATTATCAAACCAACCATGGCTGGCTTTAAACACTTCACTATCTTGGCTCGTTCCTGCCTAGTTCTTTCAAAAGATCGGCATTCTTTTCGCAAATTTGTCTCCGATACGCTATCGGAGACAGTTTTTCTTTTATCCAGATCAAATGCAATTTCTCAACATGCTCTAATGTCATGGATCATTGTTTAGTAATCGATTTCACCCCTTTCGCAACATTAGCAGATATAATAACACCTTTATTTTTCACATTTGTAGATATCGTCGTTCTCGGCATATGGTATGCAGCAACCGAGACCCGGATACGCATGTCACCTTAATACTTTTCAAATCTCTTTTTTCACCTCCATGGTGATCCTAACCATTTTTTTTGTTGCTTGGCTCTTCTCATTAACTATCTTAGAACTTATGGTTTATGAATTTACAAAAAATTTATGTGAAAAAACAGTTATAGAGTGGTTTGTTCACTGAATGGTAGAAATAGTCGTACTGGCGCTCATGTTGATTCAATTTAGCCAAACGAGAATGAGGATGTAAGCGCACACCATTTGACACATGCGAGTCGTATTCCAAACAAAAGTCGTATACTAAACAAAAAACAAACAAGACTTATATCAAGTTGGACTTATTCCAAAGCGGACGTATACTGAAGTACCACTATATTATGTTTGTATAAATAGTGTAACATAACTTAGTAGTATTGTTTTAGTACAATTTACTTGTACTTTCTTCAAGTTACGAGGATCCCTTGTGTTCGGGACAGTGTATATACTATTTAAAAAATTGTAATTTTTAAAAATTAACAAAATATATATGCACAGAGTGCATGCAGTGAATGTATTAATCTCATCAGATTTGTTCTATGTATCTTACTTCTGTGACACATATATTTCTTCTATATCACCTTTTAAAATGCAATGTTTCTCAAATTAAACTTTGAGTTGAACCTGCGGCGCTGGAGTATTCTAATACAACTAATATTACAATTAAATATTTGTTGGTGAAATTGGCAATATTCCTTTTATTAATTTTTTTGG
The DNA here is from genome assembly GCA_022840565.1 of Eubasilissa regina. NCBI lineage: Eukaryota > Metazoa > Arthropoda > Insecta > Trichoptera > Phryganeidae > Eubasilissa > Eubasilissa regina. The sequence continues at coordinate 21,235,768 of JAINEB010000033.1, forward strand.
TACAATATTATTTTAAAAAAATACTGTACATTATGTTTTACAAGAAAAATGTAGTATGGCAAACAAAAATAATGAATTAAAAATAGTAAACAAGTTCAATGAAATTCAACTTATGAAAGAGAAATTACACAAGCAATCTACACATTTTCTTTGTGCACATGGTACCTACACAATTTTAAGGTAAAAACTGTTCAGTGACAAGTCCTAGCTCACAAATAAATTGGTTATTATTAACAAAATTCCCAGAAATGTTCATATTTGTGAGGAATAGTAAGATGATGTCTGATGAAAATAATCCCTCTTATATTATTTTAAAAGCCAAGAAATTAGTTATCAAAGTACTTTCTCACTAGTCATAAGTTCTTGTCCAATCATTATCGACAGATATAAAGAATGTTCCTTTTCAAATTATAAATATTTGTATAAAGTTGATTGTCGACTAACAATCAACACAACATACCTATAACACTAGTGCATAAGAGTTTAGGATAAAACTGATACAGTTCATTTTATAATTTATATTTATTACTAATTCATCTCATATTGCGAAGGTTGCTTGTGGTTCTACAAAAATAGCTACATAAAGTAAAGGCATTCTCTTAAATTATTGATTTCTATGCAGGCCAAAACAAGAACTGAAGCGTGGATCCAAATTAAAACTGAGACCTGTGACGTTTTCTGTAATTATTGAAATTTTGTTAAAATTTATTTCACTATTCATGTTGATAACTTTCATTTTCCCAATCATACAGATAACTAAAATATGAGTAAAGTGACAAGAAAATATTTTCAGTCCCAAGAATATAAATACTACAAGTATGTCAAACTATTCAAAAACTTTGAAAAACAGCAAAGAAAGCAGTCACACATGTGTTTGGATTAATTTACAAATTTTTTTGTTATGTATAATTTATTTCAATATATTTTACTTAACTATTTACAATTAAATTTTTGGAACATAATGTATTCAATTAACTTTTTAATCATCAGCATTACTTGCTTAAGAAATGTTGAACTTCCAACGAACTTCCATATAGCGAATTTGTCAAATTTTTCAAATTTAATTTAAAATCTAAATTTATTTATTTATTTTTATATGAATTTAAAAAACATTTTTTGAGAACATTGAAACTAAATTGGTGGCTATAATATGTTTTTTTTTAAAGTGCATATTTATTTTTAAACCAAAGTGTTTTGATAATTATGTGGAAAGAATCCTACGTAGCAAATATAAGGGGTATTAGGCTAAATATGTATGTTAAGATTTAGATTGACAAGACATTGAAGAGAACAGAATATTTTTAGGTTTCAATGATATTTTTTGTTCATAATATCTATTTGTAATTCAGAAGTAGATATATCACAAGTATTGAAGAGGGATTCAAACAGAAAATGTAGACAGAAACTTTGCAATATGGAAGTTCCGCTGTAAAAAAACCTCCTGTTCCGTATTCGAAAGTAAATGGTTACAATGCAATATAACAGAAAACTACAACGAATTTTTCATAAGTTTTTGATAATAGATGGAAAAATTAAGTTATCTATTTATATTCTAACTCATTTGCTCCATATTTGAAAATTCGGATTGCATCGAGTCATGTGCTTTTTTAATTATTTTTACAACTTAGCACGTTTAATTTTTATCAAAAAATACATATCTTTGTATTCACTTTTTCCATGAAAACTAATTCCAGCCAAAATTTAGTATTAAACACATTCCACTGAACGCACCAGGGGTGCTAGCGTCACAACACAAGCAATAACTAAATATTTAATATCAAATGAACACAAAATGGTGGATTAGCAGAAATAAATGTTAATCTAATATTTAGGGTCAGAGTCAGATAATTTATGGAGAATATGAACACTTGTTATCAACATACTACCAAACAGGTAAAACTAAATAACAAGGTGCAGTGATTTCCTAGCCCGGGATGATAGTTATCTGTGTATAACATTAGAAGTACTTTTCAAAATCACTGTACCTTCATTTTCCAACAAACAAAATACTCAACATTTGTCTCATAACCCACTTTTTTACCTACCTTGACCTAAGTAGACTTCTCTTAGTTTTCATGACTTTATTTGAAATAATTACGATGTACAGTAGAACCACGGTTTACAAACGACTCTGACCAAAAATGCTTCCGTTTGCAAACAAGCAGGCAGTCTCAGAACTCACTATGGAAGAACTGAAACAGCTTCTTGATGAGCAGCAAATTGTGATTGGTAATAGAGCAAATATCATTTTCAGAGATTGGTGAACAAATAAAAGATGTTCCTAGGTCCTTGATCCACGAAATGTGCACAAATTGGAGTGAGGTGCAAAGTTTTGTGGAAAAATATCACCCTGATAAAACTTATAAAATTGTGTTTAATGATAATGTCATTATCATTTCCACAACATTATAAAAGGCAAGAAGAAATAAATTGTTGGATAGGTTTTTTGTAAGACAGAAACCTGATGAACTTCAGGCACCCAATATTTTCACGGAAGGAGTCTCTTTCCAAACAATAACACTTTACTACATATTTTTTAAAATAAGTTAAAATAAAGTTTGTTTTTATGTTTATTCTTTTCATTCCAATTTCAATTTCTTTTATGTTAAAACTATGCTTATATAGGATTTCAAGAAGTAGAAAAAAAAGATGATAATTGGCCATTTTCTTGGGATCATTAACACATTTCATTATGGGAATAATTGTTTCGGTTTAGAACAATGAAGATTGTAAACTGAGGTTCCACTGTATAAATAATAAGTGAAGAAATATGATAAATCAAATACAAGAGAGAATAAATTTAATCCATAATCTATTATAATCATCCAGCATAATAATATTGAAGTTATAATATGTATTCAATTACAAGTAATGCTTATAATCAAATAGATATTATATGTAATTAATTAATTAACAACATTAATATATGTAATTCTGTATTATACTTAAAATGAGATTGAAATATTAACAAAAAAAAAACATACATATAATTAAGTACTACGTGTGGTACACATTTAATCCAGTTACTGTTGCAACAAATACAGAAAACAGAATAATAGTATAAAAGATTGGTGCAATATCGAGATGCACGGATATAATATGTAGTTAGGTAGAGTTTGTGCTCATTTTTAAGTCCATTCAGTTGTGTGGTTTTAACAATCACTTTTAACACACTCAAATGTAGCTAAACCAATCAAATATATGTCCTGTAACACTGTACAAACACATTTTTTATCAGATGAGCTTACTAATAAATTAACAAATGGATTTAAAAACCCGCATTGATTCTACAATACTTAATCATATTATTTTTTTATTCTAAGTTAATATATTCTTAAACTTATAACAATTAAAATATTTAAAGCCATGACAAAATTCGGTACAACTAATAGAAATATAAAAATAAAGTACAGGATGGCACACATCGAAAAAAAACATCAATTCACATTTTTCAAATGAATCTATTTTAATCTATTTATCGAAGATATGCCATGCAACTCTGTACAAATAAAAATTAAAGATTAACATTTTTCTTTAATCAACATCAAAATAATTTTAGTATTATATATTTAGATAATACCATTACAAAGATTAATTTAGATATTAAGTAGTAAATTTTGGCTGAGATAATTAATTGCTTTGTGGGATTTTCAGAAGGTTTAATTAGAATTACAATATTGATACAAGTTAACAAACTTAATACAATTTAATGTTTTTTTCTCTTTTTATCAACAAAAGAAAATAATACAATCGATGATCATCAACATAATGACAGTGAGATATTTAATTCTTTGTAACAGGAAATTTCAGAGTTTTATGATACATTAATTTATTTTATGTACTGAACTTAGATGTAATAGTCTTGTTGACTAACACAAGTTAATCATAAAACAAATTGAATCTGTTTTATATATGATTAAATAACCACTTAATAAGATGTAGAAAAACAAATCCAAATAATATTAGGCTTAATAATTTGAAACAAATATTTCAAAATTGGTGGAGATTAAATTTCAAATAAATAGCAACAATTATAGTCACTTTTTAGATAAACAGGAAAATAATGCTGCGCCACAAACCAGTAAATGAATAGACATGAAATAAAGTGTACATATAGGAGAGGGGTTCGGAACATTAGTTGCGGGACAAGGGGCATTCTACACACATTTGTGGAAACAAAAAATCCGATAGTTTATGGCACATTTATGTAACAGTAAAAGTATTTACTCTTCGAAAATTAAATCTTTGTATAAACAAAATGTATTTTTTTACATTAATGCACATTATATTGTCAGCATTTAAATTTTCGTTCCAATCGAGTCATACATTTTTTAAAAGTTATGGAACTATCTGATTGCGTAAATGGTACCAAAGTAATCACGTGAGTGATACCAAAATTAAAAGTATTGAAACAAGGAATTTCTGTTAATGCATGTCTATATATTTGGTAGTCTGTGTGCTGCACTATTTTTGTTAACATCTCAAACAAATTTATAAAATATTTTTTAAACATTTTAATATTGTAACAGATCAAATTAAACAATTTTAAAACTTAATAATAATTATATAGGAATTTCATTTCAGGAGTCAAATTTCAAGGGACCTGAATTTTATCAGTGAAAAAATAAACTAAACCAACTTTTGCAAATCAGAAACATGTAATTACATTGAAAAATAAATTCCATGGAAGCCCTTGGCCACTATCGGCCATAATAACCGCCGACAGCCTAGTTTTCGTGCTGGTATAGTATATTAAATTAAATTAGGCATCATGCTTTGTTATAATTAATATTTCAATTTACAATGCGCAACTTTAGAAAGTCACCATTTATAAGCTGTATTATAAAATTTCAATTTATCGACAAGAATATGACGCTAATTGTATTTGGATCTCTAGTCTGTGTACTCGCAATGTACTTGAGAATATATTTTTTTTGATGGAAAAGTTTGCAGTATGCTTGACTAGATATCCTGCCATTACAAAACATGGAACTGATTAATTTCAGCTTGGAAAAGAGCATGCATAGTTCAGGTTGACGGATGAATTTAACTAACACGGTAATCATTTTTCATTAAGAGGTTGATGAAAAATGTAATCAAATCATCCAATTATCTAATTCAAACATTTTTCAGGTCCCTTCAAATTTAAAGTAATTCAATTATATTAAAATTGAATAAATCTGTAGAAACTCTGCGTCAAAGGAAAATTTTAGAATGAAAAAATAAAATCTGAAAATGTCATGTTTAAATAGAGTTTTTAGAGGAACTCTTATTGACAAAGAAAAACATAACAGTATTGAAGTAATAGCAACCAGTACGGTAAATGCTTTAATGATCACTGAAATAGAAAAATAACACTAATATAAATAAAATACTATAAGAAAAGTTATACTATGTTTGCAAATCTAATCGGTGATTGCTAATTACCGATAGTTAAACATTTTAAACATGAAAATCCTTCAAAATATGCAAAAAAAAAAAAAAATAAAGACCATCACTTTTTGCTTATATTTGATTTGATTATGATTGATTTCATGTTTAATTGTTTATTTTGACAACTGCTCAAGAATTGGCTCTTAGAAATGGTTCCTTCATTTACAAAATATGTAGTCCAGTATGCAAACTAGTGCACAAGGAATCCGGAGATCAATTTTAATTGTGTTAAATGAAATCAATATGAAGATAGACAATAATTACTAAAAAAAAAAAAAAAAGAAAAAAATCTCATTTCATTCGCGTTCATAAAGCCAAAGATTTTTTTTAAATTAGTAGGTACATTAAAATCTTGATAGATTGACATTAAATGACTTTTTAAATTGTTCCGTTCGGTATGTCATAGTAAATAATTGTCCATTTAGAATATCATTGATAACAAAACTTTAAAATCTTGTCAAGTTTTAAAATAACAATCAATCCAGAAATCATAGTTGGCAAATTAAAGAAAAAATAATAAAATAAAATTTAAAAAAAAACACAACACGCTTATCGACCCCTTCTATGCAAAAGTATCATAAGTAAAAAATGACAATTTTAATAATTTTAGTATTTCGCATATACAATACAATACTATATATATATTGTATTCTATGTTGTAGGTACTAATAAACATAATATTTTAAAAATTACAGCCACTTAAAAATGTACCAAATACGTGCAAAATATTACAATGATTAAAAATATCATTTTTTACTTACGATATTTTACGTAGGAGGGGTCGATATAATAACTGATCGAGGCCTGAATATTTATCAAATTAATGATACATTTTTGGTAAAATTGAGATTTTTTATTTTTGTATTTTTCAAAATGAAAATAAAAACAATATGGTGATCCACTAAAACATTTTTCTATATTTCACCCATCTCGCGTGTATTTTAGAAATAAAATAAAAAAAATTGTTAAAGATGAAGAATTTGACTGTTTGGAAGACATTAATAGTGCTATTTTAACTAATTTAATAACATTTTGAACCGTTAATTAAATATGTAATACAATTTCATAAGTAGTAAAATTAATTTGTCTTAGAAAACACTAAATACATTAAAACGGGTTATTTTTATGTTCCCTCTTACTGAAAAACGGGTTATTTTTATGTTCCCTCTTACTGAAAAACGGGTTATTTTTATGTTCCCTCTTACTGAAAAACGGGTTATTTTTATGTTCCCTCTTACTTGTGATCCGGGCCACACACCGACTGATAAGAAAAATAGGTATTAGTGTACGATAATGTAAAGAACAGATATTATTGACAATTAATCAAATAATTTCCCTTTAAAACTAAGAATGAAAATAAATTACTTAGTTAAGGAATTTGAACCTTAACTAAATAATTTAGAAAAATGCTAAGCATAAGAAAGAATTTACATAAGGACTTTAATAAAGAATGTTTTTCATTCATTATCAGTCTAGAGAACGATATTTAAACGGAATCAATATCTCCCACATTAAATCGATCAGCAGCCGCAGTAACATTAAATCCAAGGATTCTTGAATCGATCTTCAGCATCTTGTTTTTTTTGTTGCGTCGGCCTTTTCCCTAAAAAAAAAAAGAAAATTACTTAGTTAAAAATTTTGTTAACAAATATTTTCCAAATAGAGTGAAACCCCCAATTCACGTTATTAGAGTTGGTAATGATTAATAAAAAATATTTCCCAGGCTGTACCTACTGTCAGCCATTTGCAGATATAGTCAAGTATTTTACCTTGGTACAGATGTCCTATTCTTTTTTTGAAAGGATCTTTAAAAATTTGACATTACTCTGTTAAATCATATACCATTAATATATGAAATATCACAGGCAGTTATAGAGTATAAAACAAAAGACAATGATATGAATACAATAACATGAAATAGTGTAAATATACAAAAATCTGTAATAATCTTTATCGCTTTTTAAACATAAATAAATCAAAAATAACATTAATAAATTAAAATCTGAAAGACTAAACTAAATTACACATTACACATAACTAAAATACAACTGTAAATTTTTAATTTACCAGTGTTATGCACAGGCAACACAGAAAAATGAAATTTTGCAAATTTATTATAACTTATACAAAATATGCAGTATACTCAGATCACACACATCAAGTTGATAACGTTTAATGTGTAAAATAATAACCACATTATGACAGTTTGATTTATATTTTCACATTACATTTTTACAGTCACATCTTGTAATATTTGAGAATGAGAAATTGTATTTATTTTATAATTCCTACCACTGATAAATGAGTATACTCAAGTATTTTATTTTAACCAAAGTCATTAGAACATTTTGGATTAAAACTTCCATTTTTAATGCCTGCTGTCATTCAATACAGATTTACACACACAATTGAGCAGGTAATTTTATGGTGAATATAATAAATTTTAATTATTTGGGACCAGAAAAATACAGAAAGGTATCCAGAGAATGTCAAATTATGGAACGTAAACTTGGGGTTCCCCTGCATTAATAAATAACTCATTTGTTATCTTGTTTGAGCAGTGTAAATAAAGACTTACCATATATCCCAGGGGTAAGGGAAAAAAAAGATTGAAAATTATTTAAACTGCTCGTATTACAGTAATGCAAGAGTGAATAGGTGGTTGTATTATAAATGATGATCACAAATATTAATACAGTTATTTATAAACATAATTACTGCGGACAACACGCAAGTGATGTTCTTAATAGATTACCTTACAATCCTGAAAATCGGCTCCCATACCAGGGTTCACGGCTGCAGCTGGAGCACAGAGATCATCGCTTGGGATTACATTTGTATGACGGCGCAGTAGTTTAGACCTATAATATTTTAAAAACATAAATAAATTTTTATATTTTAAAAAATTCAAAGAAAACTATAAAGAAACTGCAATACATTTTGAAAAAGTGAATTGTTATGAAGTCTTTCACAAAAATATTAAGGGGGCTACTTTTAATACCTTCTAATTGTTATTGTTGCTTTTTTATGAAAACATGAGGTTTTGTTATTCATCTATATCAGAAGATACATACATGGATAACTTATGTGAAAGCATGAAGTTAGCTAAAACCATTATGTATTATCTGTAACACCAATTAATAATAATGAAGACGATATTGGAATTTTTGAAAGTGTGCAATAGTGTACCAGAAAACTCCTCAGAGAATGGAGCAAATACAGAATATTTATATTCCTATATATGTTTAATGTTAACATTAAATATTGTGTAAATATTTTTATAAACAGTTTTCATTTCTCAAAACATCTTTTGTACTAAATTAAAAATTCATCCATTAAAATTAAAATGTCTTACACTAGCTGTACAAAGATAAAAGAAATAATTAATCAGAACGTTTACAAACAGTGTTATGAATTTTACAAATGTCTAGTTCGTGACAAATACTACTATAGTGATACCCTCTTAATATGTTATCCTGCCAAATAAGATAACAGTTTGCAGTAATGAAAAATCACATACAAATTATGTACTTCTTCAGGCTTAATATATTTTTCCACTTAATAAATCAAACTTAAAATTTCAATAAATAAAATATTCTTAAATTACTAAGTTAAAATGCAATCCAGATGTCAAATTAAAATTTTGTACGATATATTTGAAGGGCATACCTTTTTTCTATGTATTGGCGAGCAAAGTCTGAAGATTCCTTGGTGTCACCCAGATAGTATTTGGCATATTCCTTGACTTCATAAGGGGCTTCTAGAGATTGTAGAAAACTCAAGAAAGCGGGTACTACAATGCAAAATTTTAAAATTAATTAACATGGGTAGGTAAGAAAGTATATTAAAAAAACAATATTATTTTATTCAAAACTAACATATATTGATAGCAATAAGTTATTTTTTCTGTTATTCATATGGATAAAAACAATAATCTGCTTTAAATTCATCCCTATGTTTAAACCAAGTATATTAAGAACATATGGAATCATGATATACAGTAAAATCCCATTTATTCGAAGTTGAGGGGACCGAAAATCAAGAAAAAAGTTTAAGTAATGATTTAGAATAATGAATATAAATATTTAACTGTTAACTTAAAGTTGCATGCTTTCTCTCACTCGTTTTCTTTACATTAGAAAAAGATAGCAAATATTATCTTTGCGTCCTTATAGGTAACGCAATTCTCTAGTTCTCCCAGCTGCTAGCTGCGAATTTCAGTGCTTGCCAATCTTCTGTTCCGTATTATTGCCATCATTATTTTTGTTTGTATATTTTGTTGTACAAACGTTAGTACGCGGTTGATTTCCTCAGACTTTTCCGTGTTTAATAAATTATTTAATTTGTATTAATTTAAATACAGACATTTCTCTTTTTATTTAAGTTTAGTGTCAAGACATTTTAAAGAATGTGTAGTTAGCGTTTCTCGTATCTTGTTAATTATTTGTTTTTCTCTAATATTTATGTGTTAGACATTTTGAAATTCGCGAATGTGGTTTGCGTTCCTTAGACTTTTCCGTGTTTCATTAAATTTAAATTAAAACATTTTTATAATTTTGACTGATAATTTTATATTCTCGATAATAGCATTAATGTGAAACTCGTACAAAACGCCGACAATTGCTAAAAATCGAATTAATACAAGAGATTGACAAAAAATATTATCCAAAACAAAATTAACCCTGTCCCCGCTACGCGCATCATATGGTGCGAGAAGTAATCGCATCTCTCAGCGCTACGCACATCATATGATGTTTTCGACTTATTTCGTCCTATACTAGTGACAGCGCGGCAAATCGAGCAGGAAAATATACCAAAAATTAGTTCAATCCGTATTGTTGCTGACATCTTGCGTTAGACAAGTGAAATATTGTTATTTGTTTATATAAATCAGTTTAAAAACGAAGACATCTTGAAACGCCGTCCAGTTATTTGAATTTCGCGGCGTTGAATCATCGTCCTCTCGTCACGTGTTCGAAGTCGCTAGTATTTGTCGGAACTATGCGTTGATACGAAATATTGACATCGCGATCTGTATTTTGTGAACAATTGAATCAATATATTGTATCGGAAAATACATTTATTACTACGTGATCTTATTTAAAATGGTGTTTACATTTGAAATGTTGAAATTTTTTGACTGGATTTGTGTTTTGAGGGTGAACACGGTTGTATTTTCTGACAATATTCCTTAACTTTTCTTTAGAAAACTGAAGCTTGTATTGTTCTACGTATATTTACCAAAATTATTTAAATTTAATCATTGTATACCTTTTAAAATGGCGGGCCGTAGTCTTGCGGAGAAAGAAATATTAAAAACATTTTAAGATGTGAACTCCGATTTAGAAATATGTAAGTGAAGATGAGCAAGACGAAATAATTAATGAAGAAGTCAGTTAAAGTGAATCTACCCTTTTCATCAATTGAGACAGTAGACCTCACTTAATTGATTATATGCACAAGAAAAATGCTAATGCGTGTGGTACAGTGCGTAAAACACGGAAAGGTGGGGCCACATTTTGTAAATTAAAAAAATGTGAAATAGACACCAAGTATCGTGGACCTCTTTTAGCATTAAAATGGCGCGATAAAAGGGAAGTCCACATTCCAACAACCTTGCTTGACGATTCCATGGAAACGACAGCTGAAATACATTGTGAACCTAACCTAATATTAAATCGAAATGTGTCAAGTGTATGGATTCTGTGGGTAAAGTGGCCATGATGTTGAGTAGTTTAAATTGCTTACGGAAAACAATAAAGTGGTACAAGAAAGTGGTTTTCCATATAATTAATTTGATTTTATCAAACTCTCAACTACTTTACAAAACGATAACGAATAAAAATATTATAGCGGGTGAGTACCGACATTATTGTATTATTTATTATGTGAGCGGACGTCTCTGAGGCCGGCACTTGACTTGTTATGATATCTTAATATTTACATATTCTAGCCGTATCGGTACTTTTTTGTTTATTTATGTTTTCCAAAGGACTTTATAAGACTTTAAATATTATTTTTAAACAACTATAAGAAATTTAAAAAAAAATACAGCGATACAGATCGACGGCAAAAAATACAGATCGGCGCAGCAATCCGGTTGAACGACATGACTATGATCGTATAAACAATATGATTGTATTGGTGACCGTGTGATAATATTCATAAGACAGCGGCTTTTTCGGAGATCGATTATTTTGTTCAGTCAATATTTACATTATCTTAAGGATTTGAACATCTCAAGTGATTGTTTATATTAACAACATTATCTATAAAGCCCTATCAAGTAATAAATCGTACACAGGATGGCTTTATGCATGTCTAAATGTCATTTTAAAAGTGGTGTTCAACCGAATACACGGCTTTCGAAAAGAGACCCGCGTAGGGGGGTATACTTGGAGTACATTTGTTTAGCGGCTGAGAGGTTAACATTTATAATATAAATTTATTTAATACTGAGAAAGTTCAGAAAATAGTCAACATACCTTCAATTTTACCACTCCAAGTAGACAGTGCAGAAGTGGACCAAGCTTTAAATTCTTCCCCTTCATCAAGAGATTTGGCGTGACTGATGGATGGTTTACTAGGTTCCGGAGCTTCCTTCTTCATGATAGTACGCTTCACCATTGGTTTGACTGTTACAAGTTTAAAAACAATGTCAAAAATAATTCTAATAAGTAAATTAACAACTTCTTTACATTACAAAACTTTTTAACTTTGTGAGTAACCCAATTTACAAAATTACAGGTTGAAAACCCAACAATTTGAAAAACCTGGAAATTCTGAATATTCTAAATCATTTGAAGCTCTTGACTTGAATCATTGATTGAATTAATTACAAGCTATTTATCTATGTAATGGCTACCGAAAGACATTGAAATCAATCACTTTTTTTGTATGGATTTTTTACATACATTACATATTAAGGATTTATTTTGTTCCACCCTTCATTTTTATTCCTTGTGAATTTTGCATCACTTAATTTTGTGAGTTCTCAGTCTAGTCATTCCTAAATAAGTTAGACATTACCAGATCACTCTGGGAAGTACTTCAATCGAAAATTAAAAATTTGTGCTATAGAATAGTAAAAGCATTTAGTAATTAATGGATTTTGAAATTGTTAAGTGTAGAAGATGACTAATATCAAGGCCAGAAAATCAATAACTAAAATAGATGAAGCTACAATTTGTCCTAACAAATAGCATAAAAAAATATTAAAAATTCACAAAAATCTAATTGTATTCCTAAAACTCAACTGTCCATTGAACTCTACTCTAGTAAATCAATTTTATTAGTTGGGTTATATATACATATGAAGATGAGAAAAGTCTGCTTTCCAACTTGAATTACTTGACCATCGACCCGAACCTGAATGTGACAGTAATTCTTTGATCAAATTTCACCATTTGATACATTTATATAAAAATAATATATTAGATAGAGGACTTCAGTACACGTACCACTATCACAATTTTTGATAGATGTCGAGCCCTGCTTGGGTGATTTTGGAGCAGACTGATTTTCAACCATGCCGGTGGTATTGTTCACAGGGTCAGTAACACATTCCCAGTTATTACCTGTGTAGACAAAATATACAAATAATAATTAATCACAATATTACCATTTTTCTACAGCCAGCCAGAATTTCTAATTTTCTTGATTAGAATTTAGTTAATGTTATTATATTTGACATAAATTGCCACTATCAAATTGTAGAAAATAGAGGGTGACGTGTAGCAATGGTTGATATCGTCGACTTGCCACTGATGAATATCGGGTCATTTTTCTGCTACTTTTGCAACCGGTTCCAACTTTTGAAATATGTTAATCAATTCAACATTTATCATTAAAAAATTTGTTTACAGGGGGTGCTGGGAGAATTTTTGAAATCTAGTAGAGTACGGATTGAAACTACAAATTGAAAATTTTATATTTATATAAATTGTTTTATGATTTGAAAAATTTCATTTAATAGTGCTTGTATTTGATATGGCATATATTATTATTAATTTTAATTTTTTATCCAATTTTTATTAGTGTAATAGTGGTTTACCTCCATTGGGTGGTTGCCACCAGCAGGCGTTGGAGGATGCGGTTGCAGTGGGAGGTCCCCAAATACCTCCACCACTGGGAGCCAGAATGTTCATTAGTGGAATTTCTTTCTCAGGAACCAGCTTAGCTGCAGCTGCTGCCTATAAAATCAGAAGAAAACAAATAATAATAAAAATACATATATTTACTCTAATTACATTTTTGGAATAGGTATATTAAAAAAGTGGATAATATTTAACAATACAATAGGTGCCAACTATCAAACGAATATAACTCGACAACAATATTTTTCAATAAAATTGATTTTATATGTATATCTTTCTAATTAATATATTTAATACATAATTATTAAGGAGAACACATTCTTATTCTGAAGTTGTAATTATTCAGAACATAGGTCTATGATATTTTAAATACTAATTAGATGTATTAATTAGAAAGATATACTAATTAGATGTATTAATAGAAAGATATACACATAAAATTAATTTTATCGAAAAATATTATTGTTGCTACCAGGATTCGAACCTGGATCTCTTCCAATCTGAGGAATGTGCATTAACCTATCGTCTCCTATCGAATTACTCAAAGGTATTTGAGATTCTGTAAAAATAAAGAACATGGCATTCAAATAATAGAAAGATAGATGTATTCATTTGAAAAGTGTAACAAATAGGTTTGAAAATTTGTCATTAATTCACTGTGGTGCTATAGCATAATCGGTTAATCCCCGGATACAGGTTCGAATACCGGATACGGTTCCAGGTTTGAATACCGGTAGCAACAATATTTTTCGATAAAATTAATTTTATACGTATATCTTTCTAATAAATACATTTAATTTGTATTAATACATAATTGACCCAGATATAAGAGTTATTAAATAATAGGTATCGCTTCCAAGGCAGGTATAAACATGTCTGTCATCAAAAATCTCAAAAATTCTTCTCTATTCAGAATTTTTTTTTTGTTAAAATGTGATTATTATTCAAACATTAAAGACAGGACGTGGATCTTTAGAACTACTGACTGACTTTCTGTCATATGACAGTTATTTCTTAACCCTTTCCCTGCCGTAAGCGAATATATTCACGCTAGCTCGCCAATCCCGCCACGCCGTGAGCGAATAAATTCGTGTCGATCTTTACGTCGTCATGAGAGCGTAAATAAACACGAATTTTAACTGTCACATATTGCATCTCCTACTGCTATCTGTGGGGATAAACCTTAAGACCTTATAATCAACTCATTGTGCATTTAAAATGACGAAATCTGTATTTTTGTAAAGTGCTCCTTTTGACAGCCGGCAGAACGCGCTAGGGTCATGACTTTGACAGTTTCTATAGGGATTCCCACAGGCGTCAGTGTTCGTTTCCTTTGTTCGGAGATCGGTTTTTTTATCTCACATTTGTTTTATTTTCGCGTATAGTATTGAGATATTTGTGTAGTATATTATTATAAATAACTTTTCAAGATTCATAGTGAGCTGTTTAACGATTATTGTGTAGTGATTTTATTGTCTCGGAGTTGCTTCGTTTGTTTGTTGCATTTTGTCAGATTTTATATACAATGACTACGAACTCATTCTAACTGCCGAATCTGATAAAAGTGATGTGGAATTTGAATTGCCAGAGATTTATGAGCCCAATGAAGACAATACTGAATCGGCACATGTCGATGAAGATAATATTGAATCGGCAAATTTGAGGAAGATTATATTGGTTCAACTAGTGGTATTGAAAGAAGTCCTGTATTTCATTGGGACAGTGATCCATTTTTACCGCAAGTGCGCAATTTCGATTCTTCTTTTTCCTGCGCTAAATTGTGCACCGATGAAAGTGTGCAAGAGGTAGATTTCTTTAAAATTTTTATTCACCAAAAATTAGTTGAGCTAATCGTTACTGAAACTAACCGGCAATATAAATGTATAAAAAACAAAAGTTCCTCAATAAGCTACAGAATGCAACAATGGGTCGATACAACTGTCAATGAAATTTACATTTTTCTTGGTCTTGCATATTGATGGCAAGAAATTCTAGGAACACCATTGAAGAGCATTGGTCGACAGATATTTTATTACATTCGCCAATTTTTTCCGATATGATGCCAAGAAACCGATTCCAAATTTTATTAGGAATGCTCCACTTCTGCAAGATGTGTTGTGTGCTTAGCAAAAAAGAAAAGCGGTATATGTGTAAACAATGTAACTTAGCTCTATGTGTTGAACAATACCATTCTCCGGAAAATTATAATAAGTAAAAAAAAATAAAAAAAAAGTTTTACAACATTGGTAATATGGATTAAAAATAAATAAATTATGTGTTATTTTGTGAACTTGTGACAACCCTGTTTATAAATTTTGTTCAAACAATTTTAGTGATTTTAGTGAAGAAAACATTGTTATTTTTTCGAAAAACATCGTGATTTGGTGAGTTTTCACATTTTCAAATCATGACTGTTTATAATTAATTCATTTTTATTAAAAATTATTAATGGTAAAATGCCCGGCGTACGGGTACTATCTAAGTTTTAAGTTTGAGAATAGGTAATAGGTATTTTCCATTCTATGCGAGTTTTATATTACCTCTAAGAAATGAAGTATTTATATAAAAAAAAGTTATAATGTTATAAATATATAATGCATATTGCACTCTGTATTTAGATATAGTGTTTCAGTTCACTGAACTTACATACGATGGTATGATTGATGAGTCTTTACAAGAATGTGATATAATATCCTATACCAGCAGTCTCGACTTGCATTGCCTATTCTCGTGTCAACACGGGTAGTCCCGTGCCACCTCGCTTCACCTCGCACCATCCACACTTCGACCGGAACGGAGGCGAGGCGAGGTGAGGAGCCTCGGCAAGAATGAACTGCTGGCATTATATGTACATATTTAAAAAATGTAGCAGAGACCACTCACTTGAACCATTTGAAGTTGTTCCTCGGCCTGAATTTCCGCCAAGGATAAAACCTTTTTCGGTGATGGTAGTTTATGATCCACCCATCTAAGTTTCATAACACGCATTTGCATCTCCTGTAAAATAATTACTTCCACCTTAACACTCATAATTAAAAAAAAAACAGATTTTTTTTTGTTTACACATAAAATACTTAAAAAATTGTTTTGTAATCATAAAAATTAAAATGTTTTCTAAAAATTTTTTTTTAATGCAAAGATGGTGTACTCGTTAAAATGCAATGATATTGATTAATACCGTTTCAATTTGGTATGAATATAATTTTGAAGCCCAAAAATAAAATAATATGTTAATTACTTCTTTTTTTTAAACCGTATGACTCATTTAATAACAAAAACATATTTTTGACCAAACTGCAAGATGCATGTTTACATATACTTTTGTGTGTGTTTTACTTCTATATTGTACAAAATAACTTTTGGAACAGCGAAAAATAAATTCTATTTTAGTTCAAATGTGGGATAACCAGTCAAAATAGTGATAAAAACATTAAAATGTTTCCAGTGATGGTAAACCGTTATTGTGATTGTGTTCGATTGTAATAATGATTGGTAATTGAGATTTAACTATTAGAGCAGTACAAAATAGTGTACCAATGATTACTCCAAGAATTACAAATTTAATTAATAATTACAATCTAACACTATCACAATGATAGTTTAACCATCTCAGATATATGTATCATCCCAACACTGGGTACAATGTTTTTTCTTTCATATTACTCGTCAATGCCTACAATGTTACTAATAGCCGCAACAATATCACATGTATTCCTCACCCCACTCGCATCCTTCATACTCAAGCATCTACAAAAGACTCCTGAATTTTCTAATGCTATTTTTAATATTCCACTTCTAACATTTTAAATTATGACTAGCATGCCCGCACAGCTACCGCACGGTAGCAGACGTATCCTGCAGAGACGCAGTACTCTGTTTTCAATCTCACCCAACAAAAAAAAAAACACTTTTCTCGGTATCCCAGAATTGGAAGAAACAGAACCGACGTACATAGCCAACAACCTAAGGGGTGGTAAAGAAATTGTGCAGGAGCTACACAGACTCACCCCGTGCACCTAAAAAAAATACCACTTCTCGGTATCCCAGAATTGTAAAAAATAGACCCGACGTACACAACTAACAACCCAAAAGGGTCAAAGGCCTGTTGATCTTTGAGAAGCGTTAGGTAAGATTACTAACCAAGTAAAAAAAAACACCACTATTCTCGGCATCCTAAAATTGTAAAAAACAGGGCTGACATATACAACCATCAACCCATCTCTCCAGGTTTTAATAAAAACAAACATTTTGTTAATACTCATTGATAAAACCATAAAAAGTGATTTGACAGAAAAAGAAGAAGAAAAATAAAAAAGAAGAATAATAATCCATCATTCATGGAGCTTGTATGAGAAGATGTATGAATGTGGTTGAGGCGAGAATTATGTGTCAGGACAGAAGAGTGTGGCGCTCTATCCTCTCTGCCTACCCCGGAAACGGCGTGATGGTAAGTAAGTTACGGGTTTATCTATCACCAGAACTGTTCTATTTAAATATTGAATAACAGACGCGTAAAAGAACAAACTCCTTCGACCGGTCTGTAGTAAGACAGGCATATTTAAGTCACGTGTACAACTGCGAAATAATAATTAATTCAATTACGCTTTTAAAAAATCATTGTGTCATTCTAGACATAACCTATAAAAATCCAAAAAAACATACAGAAAATTTTTCTAAGTATAATGTATGATTTCACCATAATAAACCAAATTCCGGAGTGAAATCATCAATTTTATCTTGTGCGGAAAAATAAATATAGAGAAAAATGTACATGTCAAAAAATGTCAATGAACATATTTAAATAAAAATACTCTTTTTAATTCGGATTCGTCACATATTTCGCTTCAAGGTGGTCGAATGAACCGTTACCTGTGTTATTACAATATTGTTTTAATGAGCTTAATATTGCATAGAGTGTAGAAACAATTTTCAAATGTTTCATTTCTCATGTGAAAATTGACATTTTTGATTAAAATGAAATAATATTAAAACATAATTTAATGAAAATACTATTTTTAATTCGTATCGGGTATATATTATCCTTCAGGGTGCATGGACACGAAGATACCTCCATGAATATGATCTTTTTAATAGACTGCTTCATACCGAATAGTGTACAGAGAACGTTTTCAAATCAAAAAATGTACATTTTCTCATGTGAAAATCGACATTTTTCATAAATCTCAAAGTTTGTCATTGTTTCGCCTGTCAAAAGAGTTGTAACAAATAGAGGAGAAGAAGAAGAATGAAAAGAAAAAAATGTAAAGACTCAAGTCAACCTTCGGACGTCTGGGAAAAATATCAGAATGCGGATAGAACGCCTAATAAGCGAGATATTAACCAAAACGTGTGTGACAAAATCGGTTACATATAAACATATAAACATCGCGAAATAGGGCTTATTATTTTAATATATATAGATATTTACCCTCTGTTCAGCTTCAGCTTGTTCCTGCTCAGCAATTAATTGTTGGAGGTCTTTTAATTGTTGATTCTTCTGCTCGCGTTCCAATCTTTAAAAGATATAATTTCAATATTAAATGTATGTTATAATCAAACAAGAGGTTTCAGATACAGTTTAAGCTCATAATTAAACAAAATTAACTGTCAAATTGTATAATTTCAATATGTGCATAAAGATTGGTTAATGGTTATCCATATTGCATTAAACAAATGAAAATTAATGAAAAAAGTGAGTTTACAAAAGTATTGAATGTTAAATGACTGCATTTTTATATTGCAATGTACGTAGAATGTATTCAACAGGTTAAAAGAAATTAAATGTGAAAAAATTTAGAGGATACAATCAAATAGTATTTTTTTTAAATATAAAGGGTTTTTCAATAGGGACGCTCAAACTTTCTTTCAACAGGGACAAGAAACTACGCCATATTTCTTCAATTTTTTTGAGGTTAACACTCGTACTTAGTTGGCAAATCATCATGGAGCAGTACACACCGGAGCAACGCTTGCAAATTATTCAAATCTACTACCAAAATTCGCATTCGCTCACCGCAACTTTAAGAGCATTACGACCATTTTATCGTCGTCATCACTTGCCTGCCACATCAACAATTCAACATTTGGTGCAAAAATTTGAAAGCACATTGTCGCTACACAATGTTCCAGTGCCAGTGAGACAAAGAAATGCACGAAGTGAAGAAATGCACTAAAATATTGCCGCCGCTAGAGCATCTGTTCTTGATGACCCAAATGAGTCACTAACATGACGTTCTCAATAATTGGGCATTTCTGTGACGTCATTGTGGTGAATTTTGCGAAAAGATCTTGGCCTACATCCATACAAGATCCAGTTGACACAAGAACTAAAGCCGCTTGACCATTTGAAGCGTCGCCAATTCCTCAATTGGGCTGCACAATTTGAAAATGATGCTGATTTCCATCGAAAAATCATCTTTAGCGACGAAGCTCATTTTTGGCTCAATGGATATGTAAACAAGCAAAATATGCGTTATTGGGCAGGCACCAATCCACACGTGCTTCACGAAACACAATTGCATCCCGGAAAAATCACTGTTTGGTGTGGATTACATGCCGGAGGTGTCATTGGACCATATTTTTTTGCTGATGCTAATCGTCATGTTACTGTGAATGGTAATCGTTATCGCTCCATGATAACTGATTATTTTTGGCCTCAATTGCAAGGTATGGACTTGGCCAATATGTGGTTTCAACAAGACGGCGCTACCAGTCACACGGCACACGCAACAATTGACTTATTGAAAACCAAATTTGGTGAGCGTGTTATTTCGCGAAATGGACCAGTTCAATGGCCGCCTAGATCATGCGATTTAACACCATTGGACTATTTTCTTTGGGGCTATGTTAAATCTTTGGTCCATACCAACAAGCCGGCGACGTTACAAGAGCTAAGAGAAAATATTGAACGCGAAATTGGTGCGATTCGGGCCGAATTATGTGAAAAAGTGGTGGAAAATTGGATTCAACGATTGGACTTCTGCAAACATGCCCGCGGTGGTCATGCGAGGGAAATTGAATTTCATACATAATTGCCACTAAATGTACTTCAAAACATAATAATTTTTTTTAGATATATTCATTCGTTTTTGTTTTATTTTAAAAAAAAGTTTGAGCGCCCTTAATGAAAAACCCTTTATATACATATATTATGTATTAAGTATATGCAATGGACTATGAAAAATTCCACATAATACATTAGATCTCCATAAATTATTTTTCAGAAGCAATATTACCTTTGTATTTCAGCTAGAGACAAACTATTAGATTTATCAGGGCTAGGATCACGTACTGCGCACCATGGAGCTGGCTTGGTAGCAGGCGGCTTTTTTATCGGTTGATCCTTGTCAACAACGGTTTTCTCCTGAATTACTTCCTTTACGCTACTTGCACTAGCGACTTGCTTTGGCTGAAATATAAATTTATATTTAAATTTATAAAACATTTGATTACCAGTCACAAAATGCAAATTTAAGTATTTCCCAAATACAGTTTCACACAGTAGATTAAGAGTCGGACGAAGTAAGTAAACTTTGCCGTGTCCTGTCGACTCTTAAGAGCAACTGTTGAAAAAAATTCCTTTGTGTACCAAAATTTTTCATCAAAAAGTGTGTATTGAGAAAGAGATAACAAATAATATCAAAAAAGTTACACAGTTCAAAACATATAATTGTCATTGATTCAAGTAAAATAATTATAGTATTAATTTTCTTAATTCACACAAGTATATCAATCGTAACCAATTTGATTTACGTATATAATTATATGTTTATATAAGTGATTGCGTTGCTCGCCTACGGATATCAAAACACACGCGTCAATGGAAAATAATGGAATAGTGACAATCTGCAGAAAAAATCTACATAGATAACGCAAGAATATAAATGAACACATCACAAAAATGTGTATGTTTGGTCAGTGTTATAATTAGTCGCAATAAGAGTAAAAATATCATAGAGTATGCTCACAATTGCATATATCAATATGGAGAACAATAATGTCATTATGTCCTAGACTAATAAATTACGATATTCCACATTTATATTGTTAAAAATACATTTCTCCCGGCTGTAAGGCACCTAACCAAGGATAATTCAAGTGACATTACTGACAATTTATTAGCAACATAAACAGTATAAAACGAAATTATGAGGTAATAATAAAAATATTTGGGTGTGGAATTCAATGAAGAATTAAATTAAATACGAGATTCTTACAAATTGCACTTAACAGAAACTAATGACATATATTATGTAAAGCGAAAATAAATATTGTTTTTTATTATAGTGAGAAAAAGTTAAAATTTATTCTGAAAGATAATTTCTACAATTTGGGTAATTTTTCGACATCTCTTTTGTAAAATTCTTACGGCATTGATTTAAAAAGGAATCTAGACATTTTCTGACATTATCTATAGAACTGAAATTTTCTTTTCGAAGCGAATATTCCATAGACCGGAATAAATGATAATTTGACGGTGCTGTCAGGAGAATACGGTGGATGTGGTAAAAGTTCCAGTTCCAGTTCCTTTATTATGTCCTGTGTAATTTTCATTGTGTGCAGTCTCGCATTGTTGTGTTGTAAGATGTGCCGTTAATTATTAACTAGGACTGATCCTTTTTAATCTCTCCAATTGAGTATAATAAAATATTTCACTAGACACATAAAATAACCTTTTTTAAGGTCAATGATGATCAGGGTTTTGAAACTGCTATTTGACTTGGGGAAAGCCATTGATTTTTTTTAATGTGGATTGCTATAAAGGATCCATTTTTCATCTCCAGTAATAATTCATCTCAGAAATGGATCGGTTTCATACCTGCATAGCAGCAAGAACAAATTGTCACACGTTGATTGATCCGAGGCCGACGATGATAAACTGCAGAACCCAAACTCTTAGCCTATGATTTTTGCCAAGCCTTTTCATATGATCTTTAACCGTCAACTGAGAACAGCCGATCTCTTCTGATAATTCCTTGACGTTTTTGCGCCAATCTGATTCTACCAGTGAGTTTTACACATTTTCATCGATTTTTTGAGGTATTCCTGATTTCAGTTTATTTTTTAGATTCATATTACCGTTTTTAAATAGTTTAAACTAAGGTTGGCATTTCCAAATATTCAAAATACCTCCGTAAGTTTCACAAATTTTAATAAATTTAATTTCAATTTTAATCCCGTGTCAAATAAAAACAACAAAATACATTGCAACTGTTTCTCCTCAATCTCTGGCCTCGACATTTTTAATGCGGGTGAAAATAAATTAAAAAATATGTGAAAACAGTAAGAGTATGAACAGAGCTACAAAATAATAATAATACTAACATACTTACTCGACCGCAGCCGAAAGCAAACTGAACTTAAAAAAAGACATTTCTTTTCGCTTTACCTAATATATTATGGAATTATCTAACATGGATCATGATTTTCAATTCAATTTACTCAGAATATATTCTCTTACCTTCTTTTTCACTGACTCAATCTTTGTGTCTACTTTGTTATTCTCAGATTCTTCTTTTCTGCTGATAATTAAAAAAAGTTTAGAAAAATTAAACCTTTTGTAATTCAATTAGTTGTGAAAATGTATAAATATTAAAAAAAAAAAATCCAGCTGCACATAATTATTGTCTAGTTTTATATATTTAAACATTTAAATCAATTTACTACCCCTAGAATAAAAATAACATATTTTAACTAAACCATATTCCCAATTTAAAAAAGATTAAATTTTTTATGTGAGTTTGTGATAGCAACTAGCGTATTGTTAAATTAAAGATAATTATTCATAAACTACTGAAATACTACCCTGTATTAATATAATATACGCGTTAATATTCTCATTTTAAAAACAAGTATAAGATCAAATTGCACAATCTGCAAAATGATCTTAGAGCAATTCAGTCAGAGCTTATACTCACTTTTTCTTTTTTTCTATCTCGGCTTTCTTTTTAGTTTCCTCAGGTTTCTTTTTCTCGTGCCCTTTATTGGTTTCTTGTTTACGTTTACTCTCTTGTGATTCGACAGCCTATATTTTACAAAAAATAAAATAATTGAGAGATGAAGACGGTGACTTGTTGGATAAACAATATTTAAAAAACAATAGATACCATCTACAAAATACAGTAAAACCTCATTATTGTGAAATCCGAGGGATCAAAAAAAAAATTGTAATTAGCGAAATAAAAAAAACTTACTTCCTAATATAGATTCCGCGCCATAGCATAAAAATGTAACGCAGCTTTAAAAAAGTTTGTAAGTACCGCAAAAAAGACGATCATTGTTAGTTTAATTACAAAATTAAATTAAAAACATTTTACAAAAAAAAATATAATCTAAAATTCGGCAATATTTTTGTAAATTCCAGAATGTCATTGAAATATAAAACAAAATTAAATTTTAATTGTGTTTAATTGTAGAGCCGCTACAAGCATTGAGACTTTCGCATCTTAGATCTACCTATTTTGTTAAATTGTAGAAGGTATAATTTTTTGTCGAGGGTTAAAATTTTGTGGGAATCATCACGGCCACTTTAGGGTTCCACAAAATATTAAAAAATGTACTTTAAAAAATAAATTACCATGTCAGTAAACAATTGTCAAGTAAACACAGTAACGAAAATGTCGTACACAATATGACAATTCATTGGAATTGATGTAAAGCGGCATGGTGTGAACACGTGTACGCTCCAGAGCGTGGGAAGGGTGTCATTCTAACCTATTTTGTCAATTGGCAACAAAACAAACCTTAGAGGACTGGAGATTATGCCAAATGGCTTTATAAGGGACTATTATAATCCTAAGAAGTTTTATAGCGAGGCAGCGAGCCACCATCAAGGCAGTAAATCAATTGACAAAGATGAAAGTTAATGACGGACACTACCACTTTTGAAATATTATTTTCCTTGTAACAAAAAAAAAAATTGTTAAATGTTTTGATATTTTATCATGCCAGCAGTCCACTCTCACCGAGGCTCCTCACCTCGCCTCGTCCACGCTCCGACCGGAACGAAGCGTAGCGTGCGAGGCAAACCGAGATGGCACGAGACGACCCGTGTAGACACGAGATAGGCGATGCAAGCTAAGAGCTGCAATACATTCTCATATATTCCTCGGCTCCTCTTGCCATGCCTCGGCAAGAGTGGACTGCTGGCATCATACGGGACAAAAATAATATTGTTATACATATTAATGAAATTTTACTATATAAATTCATTTTTGTATGAAAAATTTATTAATTCGTTTAGAATTTTTTTTCAATATAGCGGGGTTTGTTTTACTGAATAATCATTCACAGAGTTAATGAGAAAAGAAGTTGGAAAACATGCATTGGAAATTAATTATTAATGGGGATAAAACCTACCTTAAAAGTCTAATTGTTTAGAATTCTATTATAAAAAAATATATCATATAAAGTTGTTTGTCACTACAACATTGGTAAAAATTAAATAATTATAGCTTAATAATATTAGTTTATCATGCAAATTATAAATCTTTAAGAAAACCCACCACCTTTGATATTAATGAGTAAGGTGGTAAATTGCTCTGCAACCGAGACAGTAAGAAAAAATAAATTAATGAATTATATCCAAAAACAATACCTAAGTACAAATAATATTTTACACATGGGCATAAGCACACATTGATTGTTAAGAAATTTTTTTTTTTTTCAAATTATCTCAATTATGGAGCATTTTAGACCAACATTTTTGTTCAGAATTTTATGTTTACTTATATTTAGAATTGTGTATGTTTAGTCTAGAAAACCAATATGTTCAGGATAATTGAATAACTCAATGTTGTTGTTGATAATAATGCTGAGTATATAGCAAGTACATATAAGCAAAATCTAAGATATATTTTACAAATTAAAGCAAAGCTTGTTAGTGTTATATTTGGAAATATTTGTACATTTTTTTAAATCTATAAAAAATCTAATAAAAGAAATGTGAATTATATAAGAAATTTATAATTTATTAAGCTATGACTTTGCTAAATATTGTTAAAATGAAAGATTTTGATAGATATAATGGTTGATTTTATCATATTCAAGAGAAGCTTGATAGATATAATAGTTAATTTTCTCATATGCAAGACAAGCTGTCAGAAAAAACAAATTTCTGGATTTTGGTATAATAAATGTGTGTTGCCATTTTGAAAGAAAATAGTGTTCTCGCTCTTCACTTTTTCCTTTTTATTGCTGACCAATAAGAGGGTCGGAATTTTACTTGCACTGTGTGATCTCTTACACTTTTGGACTTCTGATTTGGACTTCATTTAATGAATTTAAAACTTTTAGTTGTGCATCATCAGCACAATGATTGTCTTGCGTCAGCTATATAGGAAGGTGGTACGATGTAGCTTTGTTCTTTGGCAGGGGCATCTCCGCGATCATCGCGGTTAATGCGGGAGTGCAGAATCATTATCTTGCTCACTTGATCGTAATATATGTGTCTTGATATGTAACTTATATTTAAGTTGTGTTGTTGAATTGAATCATTTCAGTTTTTTCAAATAAATAATAATATAAATATGTTTTGAGAGAAAAAAGTATTCAAATATCTACTAGAATGACATTCATCGACGATGTTCCACATTCAAAATTATTGAGACACATCTGTTTAACACATCGTTTCCGTAAAATTGCCATGCAGTTTGGCAAAAACATAAAAAAAATTATAATCAATAAAAAAGACAATGTGGTTAAATATACAGTAAGACCTCGGTCTTACGCTTTTCAAGGAAACAGCAAAAATTATGTAAAAGTGAGGAAAACGTAAAACTGGGAAATAAAAATGTACTTTTTAAATAAAAACTGTTAATACCTATTTAAATAAAACTTGAAATAATTTCATTCACTCGGGAACATATAAAGCAAAACTCATTATTTTATCTGTGTGCATGTAGTGTAGGTAAAATATTTGAAAATGCAAGTATGTTTTCAAAAATTTATATAATTTTTTTATCTACGCCTTATCTATCTTTTTGTATTATGGACTCTACAATAAAAAAAAATCTACTTCTCGATGCACAACTATTCTTGGTGGTCAATCACAGCTTACGTAATTTCTTACCGAGGCATTTCCCCCCTCAAACATATTTTTGCTGGCAAAACGTAAAAAAACCCTGTTTCATCTGCATCGAAAGTGTCCTTTGGATCATATCCTGGAAGATTTGGTGTGACAGAAACTATTCTGACAATACCGTTTCCATTTCGTTGTATTGGGAATTCAGAGTTATTTTTTAAAATGAACCGCACCACAAGGCGCTTGCATCCTTTTCGACTTATGACTTTTTATGATTGTGTAAAGTTGAACATGAGATGTTAAGCTTCTTTGCCAGGTCAATGCGCAATCAATGTGTTTAAAATAATCATCTTCAACTCAATAGTATGTCTTTGTTGCGACATTTTAAGAGCAAATTATGAAAGTATTAATGATTACAAAAGGCTAACGTAATAAAAATAACAAATAATATTTAATGTCAAATGATTTTAACAGAAAAATTTAACAAGTAATGTGAAAATAAAATGAAAATTGATTTAATAAAAGACCATCGAAAAACTTTAAAAAACAATGCATAATACGTTATAAAATCGCCTTAAAAACATTGTCAATTGTCACAGTGAAGATTGTAGTAGCGCGCCATCGGAACGGCGCGGCGCGGATGACAGTGAAGCGAAAATTGTAATGGTAGTCGTTCGGCAAAAATACAATTACGAAACCCCTAAAAAATATGATTGTTACAAAAATGAATTCCAGTGTCGCAGCTTCGCAGATAAATGGCGGATAAAAGGAGTTATTTTTGTACAAAAAGGATCATCAATCAAGCGTTAAAAATATTTACATTGCGTAATTATTGTGTCCCTTTTTACGTTTCTTCATTATTAGAATTTGCACTCACTCGGGTCAAAACTAAACATGACTGATGAATGAACATATCTGGAATCGTAAAGCTGGCATGTTGAAATTTAAAATTCGAGTAGAGTTGGCGTGTTAAGTTTTTGAAAGAAAAAAGTCATATTCAAAATTTCCTGCGTAAATATCAATGAATATAGAGTGGTGTGTTGAATTTTTAAAATGTTGAAGTGTAAAACCAAGTAAAAGTAAAATTTTATCCGCGTAAATTGCGAGGTATATGCGAAGATGAAACAGAACTTTGATTTTTTGGCGTACATTGCGGAAAATGTGGAACGTAAAACTGAGGTTTTGCTGTAGATGAAATCTATGACACTTATCAAAATGACATACAAAAAAAAATTGTGAAATGGAAAATGTTTACTCTTAAAATAAGTGAATTGAGTGATTAAAGTGTGAAACTGAATTAACAAAATTTGCACCTTGATTGTGAATAAGTATATTTTAATTCATACTGTAGCCAAAATATGTGGATACTATGGACACTTTTTATCAAGAAATAGAGTGATAAATTTGACATCGCACTGTAGCCAGTGTAGGAGACTAAAAAAATGCATTTTTAGGAATGATACAAATATTATTTTGTAGGAAATTATTGCATTTTTGATATAAAACATAGTTTTAAAAAGTAGTTAAAATATTAAAGCATGTAAGCATACACCACATATGAAAACGGTGTGAAAGTCATTCCATGTGAAATCATCCACCCAAGAGTCGTTGCTTGACCATTTCAATTATTTTTTACCATAGTAGTTGGCTACCCCATCAGTATGTAGCTCAAAACGATTTTAATTTAATTTTAACTGCCACCATTTTGGATCTAATCTCAATTTTCTTTGCAAACAACAGGCAAAAACGGAGCTTTGCAGAGATTTTGAAAAAAAAATTTGTTCTCCCCCATGTAACTGTAACCTACAAATGTCATTGAATCTTTTTTATGATAGTGATAACCAGAACCTTTTATCTTTTATGGGAAGAGAACAATATTTTTTTTTCAAAACCTTTGCAACGCCCCACTTTTGCCTGTCACTGCAAAGAAAATTGAGCCTAGATCCAAGATGGTGGCAAATAAAAATTATTTTATTTGCCACCATCTTGATATTTTTTTTATATTATTTTATTTGCCACCATATATGAGCTAACACTCATGACGTTTACCTGTGGTAAAAAAAAATATCTAAAATGGTCAAGCGACCATTTATCTTTAAATTAAGCGACTTGGCGTGGAATGACTCGTGAAGTAAATCTAAAATGATTTTTGGAAACAAAATGATGCGTACGAAATATTTTTTTTTACTAAATCATGATTTAGGAACATTTTGGAAGGAATAAAATACGAGGAAAAATGAAATCATGTCATTCAGGTTAAGAGGTCTCTATCCATTGTCAAACAACATACAATGTACGCATGAAAATCTTTAGTTATAAAATATATATATATTTTAGAATAGAATATATATAAATATATTTTACAATGTAAATAGTTATTATAAAATTCTTTTAAAAAAAAAAATATCAGAAAGTTTCAAAAGAGCACAAAAAGAAGAAGTTATTGGTGTAATTCTTGTCTTACGCGCCAATTATTAAAACGCAATTGTACATTGTTGCACAGTGATTAACAAAGGGAAAAATACAAACATAAGTGAAAAGTTTATTAGAAAAATTAAAATAAAACAAACATAAAAGACAAAGTATGATAACTAAGGGTGGGTGCCGGTGGATAATATCTAGAGGGAAAAATAATAACAAAGATTGATAGTCAAAATCTATCTATCTCAAACAATGTAATATTCAACTAATCAAACTTATATTCAAGTAATGAATAAAATTTAATAATGTAGATGACATATACTAAGAAATATAATTTTCACAAGAGTAAGTCGGAAATTTAAAAAAAAATTATAGTCATTAACTTTATAATTTATGTAAATATTTAAAATAAAATAACATTAATATTTAAAATTAATTTTAACAAAACAGCAAATAGTGACTTCACTGCATTATAAATGGATGTGTTATATGTGATCGTGTGGTTTATATAACACATCACTCAAGAGCTCTAATAAAAAAAAAAATTATGTAAATCACCATTTTATTTACTAAAATAAAAACAATACCTATTAATATAAATAGCGTGAAAATCAAAAGAAAAAAGTTTTAAAAAAACTTGCCAAGATCAAAAATAAAATGTGTTATACACGTTATGTATTGGGTATTTTACATTTATAAAGATGGGGCACTACTAAAAGAATATATAATATTAATATTATATTATATTATATAGAAGCCATGTAGCATATTATAGCAGTTAAAAAAATTACATATGAAACAATTCAAATAAATGAGTAAATAAATAAAAAGCAAATAATTTTATAAAACTTTTAAATAAACTTATCCTAATACAGTAAACTCTTGATTACTCGGGATCGGATTATCCAGGATGTTTTGAATTTTGAAAGTCATTGAATATATTTTTTTATAAAAACAAATATGAGTTGTGCTTTCAGTTAAACAGTGTGACAGCTCTAATATAACTGTGGATCAAGGTGTCATCCAGCAACTAAAGGTCGCCTATCGCAGAAACTTGCTACTTAAGTTGGCAACAGAAAATGAAATTTTTTTAAAAACTATCTCGAGCATGGGGATGACAGCACTCTCGCTGAAAAAATAATGTTGAGAAATATTCAAAGTAGAATTTGTCAAAAAACAGTAAAGGCCTTAAAGCAATTCTCCATGCTTTCTTATTTCTCTAATTGGGTCCATATTTTATTGTTGATTTATCTTATTTTTAAAATTATTATTGTATTAAAATTTATACTTTGTGGCCGAAATTGTGGTGATGGATAATAGACTTTATTTTTGAAATAATTGTGTTAAATAATGTATGTAGCGAAAATTATTTGTATAATATCCCCCTTTGCGCTGCTGTGTGCCTTGTTTTATAAGTACATACACATATACGTCAATAGGCGAGGTGAGCAGAGTGCGTGATTTTTGTATATTGTTGAATATTTTTTCAATGTTTTTGGATTAACCGGGTATTCGATTGTCGAGAGTTTACTGTATATATTAAAATATTTTACAATGAAACCCCACTACACATTTCATTCCAGGAGACTTTGAAAAGCGATTTAAACAAATGCCAAATAAATTTTTCCACAAAGAAATAATTTTAAATTGGATTAATCTATTCTAGATCCTGATGTCCAAAACATAAGTTCAACTTTAATTCCCATTCAAAATTCTTTAAAGTTATTTTTTCAATTCAATTGTCATTTACACTGACTTGAGTTTGAATTACTAATCTTTTTTGGAACCGATTTACACTGATTTCCAGTGAAAATATTTAATAATAACAAATAGAAATAAAATAATACGTAATAAGCAATAAATTCACGGAGCTTGTATAAATAATACTTAGCGAACGGGAGCCAACCGGAGACTCAACACATGACTCGGATCACGTAGTACGAGTTCCGGGCAAATGTACGAATGACAAATTTGATTTGATAAAGTTGTATGAATCCCGAATTAATTTTACAAGTAGAGAGGTGGACGAATGGCAGGGTTTCGCTGTAAAAATGTAAGATATTTTTTTAACAAATCGCAATAAACTATTCAGAATAAACCATAAACTCAAATCATGAATAAACCAAGGCAGAATGTAAAAAAATATTGAAACAGAAAAATCAATTATAATATTCCACCACCCCCACCAACATTAGTTTTAAGGTGAGCATTTATAAATATGTGACTAATACTTCTACTACGTATATATAACACATAGCCTACAAGAGTCCAGTCTTTCTTAGTGTCTAGGGTAAACCTCATTTCTCAAATATTATTTTAATTTGGTAAATCATCAATCATGACATTTTTTTTTTATAAAAAATATTAGAGAATTATTAAAAAGTATTGAAATAATTCATGCAAAAAATTAATTAAAAAATGAACAAGTCTGAATTTTCTAGAGCCCTAGATAAAATAATAATACTTAATATTAAACAAGTGAAATATTTGGAAAAAAGTTTTGATGGTAAAAAAAATGGAAAAGAAAAATATCTTGGAAAATGATACAAATAGGTAAATAAAAAACAATACAGTAAAATCCTATTAATAAGGAGAAGAAAAATTTGCAAAACTTCAAAATATTGTCTAATTTCAAGGAAAATGTATGATTATAAAAAAAAACTACACGCATTATAACTTTGTTATTAAAATTCTTCCATTTATGTGATTTGGAATTGTATTGATTTAAACTATTGTATTATTTAAACTATTGTATTCAAATTAACAGGGTTTTACTATATTTGGAACAATTTGTGTTAATGTCTGGGGTACAATATTGTTACAATTACAAGACATTCACTGATTCAATAATGCATTCTCAATATTATACCAAAACCAAGATGCAAACCATGCAAATAAAACAGCCACCCTCTGTCACCATTTTATTATCTATTACCAAAGTCTGTTCCTGTTTGAATGTAATATTAAATCTCAACATGGTCTACTGATTCAAAGGAATGTTAAAAATATTTAAAATCATTAAAATAGAACTAGTGGATCTTTTGAAAAGTATGTGTAGTTTATTTGTTTATTTTCAAATAAAATTTTGAAATGGCTTGGCCAGAAGAATAATTAGTGAATATTGAATTTCGAATATCGAATAATAAAATCAACAGGAGCATTAGGATGAGGGTGGTGATATTTTTGTTTTACGCTTTTTCATTATATACAAATGAATGATAAGAATGCTGCTTTTGAAATTAGTAAAATTAACTTTGTGGTTAAAATTCATTATTTTATTTTATTTGTCATAAATTAAATAATTTGAAATCGTTGGAGATAAATAAAGCATGCAAAACTAATCAAAAAATTATAAAAATCCATTTAAAATTAACTACGAGTCGCATTCTAAAATTTTTTCCTAAAAATTATTTGAGTAAATTTGTAATAAGTAATAATTTGATTTAGGTACTAAACTTAATTTTTAAATAATTATTGTTTTTTAAAAATAGATTCTGGTAAAGAAACAACATATTTCGATTAGTATCGACATCCTGAAGAAGAAAATTGTATTTTTCAAAACCGGTAGATGTATTTAAACTCAATAAGTGGTTAATAAAACAAAGTTAACAAACAAAAATAATAATAATGCTCTCTCAAGGAATTGGTTAAATATTATAAATGGACACTTACCAAAAGTAACAAAAAACGGTAAGAAACGGTAGCAAATAAATAAATAAAATAATAATAATAATCGAGAAGTGTGGGTAAATCTACCGATGCAAATTAAAACTTTTAAATTGTGGGAACAAATTCTCAATACCAATTGGACAAATTTATGATATTTTAAAAGTATAAATGAATGATAGGTTTTTGTGTTAAGCTAGCCCGAAGATTAGTTCTATGAAAATTAATAGAATCTCCTTGCATTAATTAACCTGATTATGTCCTTTAGGAAAAACTGCTGAAGTTTTGGTTTTCTCTAGCGATGCTTCCTGAAAAAAACATTAATACATATAATATATAAATACTAGCAGAAGGCTTCTGCTTTACTCTCACTGGTAGCCACTATGCGGCCACTATCAGTATTTCTGTACCGACTGCTGTTGATGGGAAGTGTAGTGGATGTGTTCAAAAATAAAAAATAAAACATTGAAGTAATCTTAAGGGAGTACATTAATTTTTCCAATTCGAAATTATATACTCTTTCAAAATGAGGATAATAGTTAAATTACTTATAATATCACGTAAACATTAAAGGATGTTATTTATTAAGTAAATCTTGCTAGAGGAAGATTTTGATAGAGACTGAATGGACAAGAGATAAAATGGTTGATATTTTCGCATTCGAAACAAGAGTATCAATTTTGACATTTTTAAAACACTTTGTGTGAGTGAAAACAAATGTTTTTAAATAATATATTGTATTTACTTACACGTTTTGAGGCTTCCATTACTATTTAAAATCAAGTTTTATATCAGAAACACAATATTTTATTATTAAATAAAATTTATATTGATCCTATTAACTAATTTCTACCGATAATTAGTAAAACCTTATTATTCGTAATGCGTATGCATTTTTTATACCCAAAATATATAATTTGTTCACGTAATTCGCATATTCAAGTGTTTTTAAATCCAAACTTGTGTGACTACACATTCATCATCCCTTTGTACACATCTGTGGCTAACTCCACCGCCTAGCCAATCACGACGCTGTTATGTGGGTATTTATTATTCATTTTTATCAAAAGTAATACAGTAAAACCGTGATATAATGAAATCCAAGGGACCAAAAAATAAAAATTCTTAATAACGAATTCCCACATATAACGAAAAAAATAAAAAAACCTACTATATGTTACGCGCCGTCGCAAAAAAATGTTGCGCGGCTTCAAAAAAGATCGCAAATTCTGCAAACAAAGGAGGAAAAAGGCCATAGGGAACTGAATACCTACATATTTTTAGTAGTTTTGTTATTAAAACAGATAAGCAAATGGATAATCAAAGGAATTAAATTAAGAACAGAGCCTATTCAACGCCAATTGGAAGATATTTTTGTAAATTCCAGAATATTGCAAACACAAAACAATATTGAAATTGTGTTTAAATGTAGAGCCGCTTCAAACATAGTTTTGGGCATGAAACACAAAATAATTCAAAAATAAAAATTTTAGTTGAATCGCGGCATTTTTATAAAATGAGTCGCGTATAAATTACGAAGGTGCTTACCGGTAACGGCGGCAACCACTTCAAAATATATTTATAATCGTTAAAATTGTTCACTTAAAAATTATCGTTAATATTGTTCACTTAAAATACACGAAAACAATAGTTAATAGAAATACAAAATACCGTACAAAAATAGTCCATAAAATATTTTAACGAATTATTTATATTATTGACGAGTTCACACGAAAACAATTGTCAAACGAAAATGAATTTATGTAAATATTCAGTTCGGTCATGCAATAATCGCGTTAAAAGCTGAACAAACTTAACTCTACAGACATTACACTGAGACTGACATTTCCAATAAGTACATACTGCAACTTTCGGGGGGTTCCTGTTAATTTTTGTATTTTACAGCTTTTTGTGTCTGGGATTGCAATTATATTAGAGGCATATGCGTACGTAAAACGTGTCTAAGAGAACGCCGCAAGAATTATGTCAAATGGTTTTATGGGCATACTATGAACCCAAGAAGAAGTTTGAATTGTTTTACTACCTTGTCAGCCGACCGCCGCGCACTGCCGAAAAGGTCATAAAACCATTCGCATACGGCAGATGCATCGGCGCGGCTTTGTAAGTGCGAAATAATATTTTCATCTTTTAACATTTTTTTATTTCGTTATAAATTTACTTAACCGTTTGAATGCTACGCGTCGCAAAAGCGCTGCGATCGTTTGTATCGGAAATTGCTTAGCACTTAAACGGTTAAGGGTATTGGCATTTTTTCGTACGGGACAAAAATGATTTTGTTATAAATATTAACGGGATTTCGTTATACAAATGCATTTTTGTATGAAAAATTGGTTTTAGGGACTAAATTTCGATTTTTTTTCAATATACGTCATTTTTCGCTATATCGGGTTTCGTTATATCGCGGTTTTATTGTATACTAAATTTTACTATTTTTTAAAGTATTACTTAGATTGGACCTTTACACTAATATAAAACTAATAAACTGAATGTTATTTGCCATAATTAAGAAAATACAAGCATTATAAGACCGTAAGAAATGAAAGCTTGCCCTTAATTGTGTGCTATGTTCTATTGATTTTATATCTGTTTTTTTTTTTGTTTTTATTTAAATACACAACCTTTGTATTTAAATACACAACCTATTTTCTTCTTTTTTTTTCCTTTTTCGTGTTTCGTTTTCTAAAATGGCACGAATATCTTGTAATTCCTTGACCACTTGAAAATATAGAATTTATTTTAAAAACAGACAAAAATTGATGTCAAAGATAAAATTTTATTGCGTCAAGCACTAATGAACCGTTGAAGGGGCCTGTTTTTAATATATTTAATAAACATTTCGACACATAAAAAGCTGAAATAATAGACAGTCTCTATGTTGACAGCGACAGCGCGCGTAAAAATGCAGACACGTAAACTGACAATGCGTTTTTTTAAATTTCTTTCTAATGTTGCCATAAAAAAAAATTGTTCTCATTAGTTATAAATTGGATTTTTTTTTTAATTTCAGTCCCGTGAGTTAAAAATTAATGAAGTTTTAGTATAATTGGTAGGTTGGATTTAAGTTTTTTCACTTCATATCGCCGCACTCTCGTAATTACCGTTACAAAATGTCGAAAATATATGCTTTCACAGATATTTTAGCCACAATATAAATTAATATTGAAATTATTTACAACATTAATAGCTAATTTCATAAAACAATGTTTTCTAAAACAAAGTAAACATTTCATGAGCGTTATTTGTATGTTAGTCGCAATTAAATATTTTGTTTATATATAACACTGTTGTCTTATAAACACTAGTTGTCTGTTTCATAGATACTATATTAAATCATTTTAAATCGAGAATATTAAACAAAATAATAAATTCGTATAGTCAGTCTAAAGGTGCTTTTTCTGACTACAAAACCTATTTTAATTTCTTAGGCGGGAAATTTATTATTTAGAAAACGTAAGCATTAAAAAAAATAGGTAATTTGTATGGAACTTTTTTGGGACCGAAGCATGTGTTCTTATTAGGCGGGAAAACCTATTAAAGGGGAACTTATTAAGTGGCTTATTGGTAGGGATCACTATATGAATTAGGTACTCTAATTTATATAGTGATCCCTTGAAAATTAGATAATAAATTATCTAATTTTCAATGGATTGATTCAAAAGACAACACACAATTTATTTCATTCCATAATATTAATATGAAAAAACGTGGAAAAGATTATAGATATGAGGTATTTTTGACACTTGTATGAGAGGTATGACACTTGTATCGACAGCGAGAAAATCAACAATTTTATTGTTGTCTCTTTCTATTCAAACCTTCCTCTCTCGCAAAATTTACATAACAAATAACATCATTAATTATAGCTGTGAAACTTTATAAGAATGTAACTATTAGTCTCATCTTGAAAGAGTAAGTAATTCGCGAAGAATTTCTTAAATTTCACACTGGAAAAATGAAAACACGCTTTTAGAAATGATCATCCCCAAGTTAAAATAAAAGATGCCAGAATAATAAAGTACACATTTTAATTATAAAATAATTGCCTCAAGCCAAGTTAATAAAGAACTACTTACCCTGAGATCTACATTTTGGGCTGGAATGAGCGGTGGTGGTAGCTGCTGCATTGATTCAGGACGAAAGGATGACAAAGGTTCTAAAGTTGAAGAATTTACGACAAAGACTGGCTCCTGCCTGTCAGCCTCGCAGAAGAAACTCTCGTGCGGTACTTGAGGCTGAATTGGGGGCGGAATGTGGTAGCGCATGGATTGTTCTACTGGTTCAGGTCCAGGATAGTTAGAATACATCACATTAACCGGCATTTCAGCTGATATATTCGGGTGGAACTGGGGTACCACCTGAGTCGGGGGTATCTGGTTGACAACTGGCATGTTATGTGCATGATTCAATGCTTCCACTTGTTGTTTCTCCACATCATACAAATTCTGTAACACAAAGCAATAATGTTAAACAATTATTTAAGATTTAATTTAACATGGTAATGCAAAAAGCAGCCAGTCTTAAAAAAACTCACTATTTACGATAACGAACGAAATTCAAGATTTGACTATTCACTCCTTGTGAAAAGAATATACAGGAAAACTCTGTTAATTCGTAAAGTTTTTTAAAGACAACATTAAGGGCGAGCTTTCGTTTATCCAGTTTTAAATTTGCGAAATAATAAACAAAGTAGATATGCTTAAAATACGAGGTTAATAGTTAAATTCTTGTTAAGTTCCAAAGAAATAATTAAAGACGTTATTTATTACGTAAATCATACGAGAGGAAGGTTTGAATAGAAAGAGAACAATAAAATTGTTGATTTTCTGGCATTCAAACACAACTCATGTCTAGAGATTGATTCATGACTTATCTAAGTTTTTCATAATAATATTATGGAATGAGTGTTGTCATTTAACACAAAACAAAGTATTTTAAAAATGTTGAAAATTGTTAAAATATCCTGCAAATTGAACACTATTAATTTTTAACATTTTGCTAATTTGGTTCAATGCAGATTTTTCTCCGTAATCTTAGCTTCAAGATTATAAGAAAATATATTTCGTTAATACAACTTTACCAAAATTACTTTACCAAAATATATTTCGTTAATACTTTACCAAAATTAAGTTAATTTTGTAGCACGTGGAAAATGCATCTAATACTAAAAACCCACACTTTCATAAAAAAAAAACTGCGAAAATTTGAATTATTATTGGAGGCGCCGCCTTAAGATAGCTATATAAGCTCTCCCGGACAACACTAAGACAATTTAGAAAATATCAGATCCTGCACCTCATCATCCAAGGCAAAATATACAGCAGTAGACATTAGAAAAATAAAAAATAAATTTGTACACGTCGCTGCTGTTGACATCGCGATTTTCATACTGAAACATGTTGAATCTCCATTATTTCAATTTCTTATGTGTCAAAATGTTTATCAAATAACATATTTCTCCTGATTAAGAGGTGATGCGGCGATTCACGACTTGATCAGTATCACTTGACGCAACAAAATCACGCACATTAATTTAATTGGCGATCGAACTCGCCTTTTCCATCAGAATTGAGATATTTAAAATGTTCGTGAAAAATAAATGAAAACTTGTAAATTCTCATGTCTCACTGGTTGAAGCTTATTATTTTTAAACTTCGAATCCATTTAGGTATTCGGGATTCGATTTTTTCCAATTAATTTTTTGTCAGTTTTCAAAATAAGCTCTATTTTCCAAATGGTCGAGGATTTACACAAATTAATTATCGGCAGAAATTAGTATGAAATGTTATTTTCGCTGTAATTTTTTTTTAAAAAGGTGCGAAATATAGTGTTACGAATTAACAACAGAGTTTTACTTTACAATCAAATCTACTACATGCTTGAATTTTCTTTATCTTTAAAAATAATTATAAACATAACTGTTTCAGGGAAATGAATACCACATTTGGTCCATAGATGGTGATAGTGTAGTTGTGTTGTAGAGATGATTGATTTATGTGAGTGTTAAAAAATAAATGCGTTACAAAAAAAGAAGACTGAATAAAATAAGTAGAAAGTGTTTTATTTTTAAATAAGCTTGAGTGCCATAAATTTCATAGAAAAACATGACATTCAAAAACGCAAATAACAAATTCATGAAATAAAAATTCACTCGTGGAATCGCCAATACAAAGTGAAAAAAATGGGACAACCGCACCATTAACACGGTTGGTTGTAAATCAAAACGGTAATAATTCTACTCGGGATGTGACTGTAGATGAGGTTATAATAAAATTCAATGGGAGATATTAGATTATACAAGGTGTATTAGGATTTTGGACATATAACTCCTTACCATGTAATTAGGCTTTGGTTTCTGATACACATTCATGAAAACCGGTTCCTGTTGCGGCTGGTTCAAAGTAGATGGATGCTGTTGATTTATTGAAGAATATAATTGTTCTAACACAATTGGTTTTTTCTGATCCTGAAAAAAAAAAGTTATTAATTTTTGCTAAAACCAAAAAACAAAAGATTAAATCAACATTTTTGGAATACTGAGAACTTCTTGCACATAGTACTGACAATTTTTTAAACACATAAACGTAACACCTTTTACAATAAAAGTTCAGACATGCGACCTAAGTCCAAAAAGCTCACATCTAGTGTAAAATCCCGTTATTGCGAAACCCAAGAAATCAAATAATATTTCGTAATAATGAGTTCCCATGTGTAAAATTCTTTTATTTTATGTTCTGTATCAATGACTGGAATCGCCCGGTGGCTTGACAGTTTGGCCTTATATGTGATGGTTTTATATTGGCGTGAAGAGAGCTGCTAATTAGCTCTGAGGAAATTGTTCGCCAGGAACATTCGCTATCTCTTTTTGGTACAATGGAAGGAAGGCGGTTTGGCTCTGACAGTTCCCCTTAACAGAATTTTTTTTATGGGGTAATTTTCTAGCCAGTTTAGCGAAGCTAGGCAGAATGCACACTTTCTGGTGTTGCTTCTACACCGGCATCTCTTAAGATCGAGTTAATCCAACCTCCTATTGTCGCCCGCAAAACTGGCTTTATTTTCCGTTGTCGCTGTGAAAATCTTGTCCATGCCTGGTCTTTGTCTCGGTTGCGAGAACGCAATCAGTCTCCGGAGCCAGAGCAAAGTGTTGGGTGTTCTCTTCCTCAGATCCTTCTATCTTCCAGCCTGATTGTTGGTGCTTTACTGTATCGGATAGTGCTCTAAAAGCTGGCCATAATATGAGTCTCCGAGGGGCAACAGATTGTGCACTCTTCGACACGATGCCATGATAGCCACCCTTTTAGACACATCATGTAGGCTGGTCCTCCTCGGCAGGTTTCTACATAGCCAATCCACAACTAATCGGAGTTCCAGATTAGGGGTTTCTCAGTGTATCCGTCAGTTGCCAAGATAGCTTTAAGGACTAAGGACATATCTGACAAGGAAGTCTGAGCTAATTCTGTCAGCATTAGGAGCTGGGTCACAGAAGGTTACCAATGTGGTTCAAGGAGCTAAACCCTCGTGGATGAACAAGTTAATTAAAACCTTGCAACCATTGCAATTGGAAAAATATGAGGTCGGATAGAATTTTTGCAGCACCATCGTTGCCATGTGTCCCAGGCTGGTATGCACGTACCTTGTGTTGATGTTCACCAACAAGATTTCAACAGTTGCTGCTCTTCAAGCCTACAACCCTTTCTAGCCCGCTACTATTTTCTAGACCTCCAGTTGATGGTCCTGGATCTTTGATGTGGGAAACCCAATTAATGTATCAATCAGGACTCTTCCCAGGTTACCTACACTTAATGGGCTCCTTCTACCCGTTGCATCTTAGAAATTTCTGGTGGGATTTCACTATTGGTAGGTGAAATGGCAATGAAGGTGGCACTATGGGGGTGCTAATTACCTTCTCCTGCGCCCCGTTCTTCAGGGTGCAACTTGCCAGTTCATCCCTATTGACAGAGATTCAGAGGTTGGAGGAATCTTAAATGCATGTTTCTGTACGAATGGATCTCTGAGACCCTCCAATATGGCCTTTCTCTGGTTCTGAATACAGTCCGTCCGTTTGCCACATATGATCTGCAGGATTTCATCCGAAATCTTGTTGTAAAGTGCATCGCTGGTGAACATTCCCTGGATCTTTTCAAAAAGAACTGAAGAAGACAAGTCAGTGCCAGGCTCCGATGCCCGGTTCACTGTATTCACTTCTCTCAAAGTCTTCTTCTGGGCGAGTAAAGCGTT
This sequence comes from Eubasilissa regina, assembly GCA_022840565.1. NCBI lineage: Eukaryota > Metazoa > Arthropoda > Insecta > Trichoptera > Phryganeidae > Eubasilissa > Eubasilissa regina. The sequence continues at coordinate 21,276,661 of JAINEB010000033.1, forward strand.
GAACAGAGTAGCGATATTTCTAACGAAACCATGTGAACGGGAGCACTGTCGATCCTCTTAAAGCCATCATTCACTTCCAACTCAATAAAAGTGGGAGTCGTCGTGTAATAAATACAGGAGCTATACTGCCACCAAATAACACTTCCTTCAGGACACCCACTTGTTGCAACAAGTGTTTGACACGTGGGTAAAACGCCACTCGGTACTTGGGATTTTTCAATACTTTGAAGGAAGATTCGAACTCAAGGATGTTGAGGATTGCGTCCATTTTCTTTTATTAAAGGAATGTACAAGTTAAAGTGGGAGTGTGTTTGAGCTCGTCTAATAGCAGTGAAAAGAAAAATATGTCGCAAGTGGGGAGAAAATATGTCGCAAGTAGGGAATCTATGGGTAGGAGTGGGCGTCAGACAGCAGGCAGTCTCTCTCATAATGGATTCCAGTCATCGATACGGAACAGAAAACATATTTTTTTGTTTATGTAATAAGGAATATAATACCTGAGAATCCCAAACAGATTGCACAGGAATGGGATCATGTTGACGAATTGGCTGATGAGCCTGGTGCATGAACTCTGGACGCGGTGGGGGCACCATCATACCAGGATGGGGGTAGTTTGGGGGTGGATGACCTGGCTGCCAGTATACCCCACCAGCATTATGGGGAGCTGCACCCCAGTCAGCCTGAAACATAACAGAAGAAATTAATTAAAATACATGTTTTCTGTACTGACATCAAATTTACCAAAATCATATTACACAATTCATAAATCTGACATACAATACAATGAGTAAAAATCCTTTGAATGATAGAGAAACAAAAAGAAGAATGAAGTAATTTATTGATACATCATTTTGGAAACAAAAGTGCTATATCAGGATATTTTTAATGTATGTCGGATGCTATTCGTCAAATATGTCAACAAATAATGTTTTCATTTTAAGAGTTTTAATATTAAAAATGTATAAATTAACCTTTTTATATAATATCATAAGTCAGCTTTACAAAATATTTGTCTATTAGGTTGATGCTCTTTCTATTCGTCAAATGCAATTGTTTTTCAAGCACTAAATGGCTTAAATAGTTGAAATTAGTTACTTAGTTAATTACATAATTGATAAAGAATCTGGTCAAATCAGGTACAGATCATCCCTATTTAAGCAAAGATAAACTAAATATGTTTTATCGTTAAAATGGCAATAACTTTTACATCAACCCAATATTGCATAATGATAAAACCCCAGAAATGTGTCAGCTGTACTTGAGCCCAAACTAAACTGCTCCCAAAACAGAACAATTTAATGGATATTAAAAATTTAACAAAAAGTGTTTGAAAGAGGATTTTTTATAATTATTAGAAAGAAAAAAATATTTTTTAATGTTTAAATATTTGCTACATTTTCTTAGTTACGTAGTAACAGGTAGATAAATAATATAATATAACAAATAAGGCAAGCGATTTTGAGGTGTCACACGCTCAATTGTTTCCATAGAAGTTTTTCATTTTACTAAAAAAAGTTTTTTTCAAATATTCAAAATTTATTATTTTATATTATATATAAATTTATATTATCAAAATTTAAAATTTATACCAGAGAAACAAACACAAATGTGCAAAGCACAAATAATAACAATACAATAAAACTCCATAAATTTTAAATTCAAGCGACTAAACACATTTTGCAAAATTAGTAAAAAAAAAAAAAAAAAAAAAAAACTTGTGAAAATGGGTAAAATTTAGTAGCAAATATAAATATTTCATCATTATAAAGTTTTGGCAATGGTTATTATATTAATGGCAATATTAATATTAACAATTTGGGTCTAGAAGGGTTTGAATTATGTCAAATTAACTGGGTTTTACCGTAAAGCAAAAAGCATTTCAAAATTACGTAAATACTTTAAAATCAATAATAATTTTAACATCACAAACAATATAATTTAACATAGAGTGCTACTATGCGGTCTCTAAAAAAGAGTCTTAATAGAAGAGGAGATAGATAAACGAAAAAATTAAAAGCTAAATATTGAAAGTATAAAATGAAAAGCAAAGATCGGAATCACCAACCAAAGAGGACCTCTTTTGTCTTGGGAAAATACATACATAGAATATTAGGAACATTTAAATTATTAACAGAAACAACACCAGAATAATAAAGAAAGAGTCTCACAAATATCAGAAAAATGAAACTGAACAGCTTTGTGTACAACAGAGTTTTTTCAAATGTAAAACATTATATTTTTATTTGTTAACTTTGTTATCAATAAGTGGTTAATAAAACAAAGTTAACAAATAAAAATAAGAATTTTAACCACAAAGTTAATTTTGCTAATTTCAAAAGTATGTATACATTAACCTAAGCAGCCTCAAGATAAAATGCTGTCACAAAGGCAAATTTTTCTTCCTCATGTGAGAACAGCCCCATTGATTCAAGGTCATGCAAGGCAACACGGATAATCCAATTTTTTTTATGAAAATATAAATTCAATTAACAGTACCGTGCGTTGGCGTTCGTATCAATGGGAGCCAAAATTACAACACCACCTGGATACCATATTATATGGGGATACACCATATTATATGTAAATAAATGGACTAATATAAAAAAATTTGGTGATAGAAATATTGGTAAATAAATGCAAACATATATTACTTTATCCCACTTCCTCTCGAATAATGGGATCTTCAGCTGGTATAGTGAAATAATAATTGCCCCATTTTATGAGATCACTACCACAACAGGTACAAATACAAATAATATCTGATTGTGTCATTTGGTCATACTGTTTAAGACCTGAAGCTGAATCAATATATAGAAGTGTCTTACCGAAACGAAATAGCAGAACGGATGTTCGATTGGTCCAAAAAGTAATGTAATTAATTTTGCAAGAGTTCTAATTTAATATTAAGTAATTGAAATACAAAATGTTTATTAATTAACATACTGACCTGATTTTCGATTTCAAGCGGCTATGAAAATTGAGAATAGGATGATAAAATACTTTTTTAATTAATAAATTTGACAGCATTATAAACATAACAATGTTTAATTTGTCAACTTTAATGCTGATGAAATAATGCACTATTTCTATATAGATTAAGATTATTAAAGCATAATAAAGCATGTTGTGAGTTATTTTCTGTTTTTGGAAAATATTAATATTATTACTATGATTCTGGGTAAATTTGCGTAAATATTATCAAGTGTATAGAGTCAAAATACATATAATATAAAGTAATAAGTTACATTCATAATTTAATGACACGCTTGCTTCGCATGTTGTTTAGTTTAGCATTGTGTTTAGTACATAAACTTTAGGCGTAGAATTTGCAAAAAATTAAGCGAACACGAGAAGAATTGTATTTGTGATTTCTTCTGCTGGATGGTTTTGGTTAAAACATTAACTTGCAAACTTTGAAATGTTTGCATGTGGACATAAATGTAATATTAGGGGTACCAGTCGAAAATGTCGCATTTCAGTATGGCCCTTGTTTGATCCTCAGTCGCGTCCGTCTCGTCGAGTCGTCAGCACGTAATATATATTACTTTTGTTCCTTAACATTTGGAGATCATCTTTCGAAAGTTATTTTTATTTTTGTTAGCGATACATTTAAAATAGAAGGGTTTATACCAGATAAGAATTTTGTGCGCAGTTGCTTGATCTACGAGTTCCACCAAAAAAACTCTGCGAGGAAGGCTGCAGAAAAAATTTGCAGTATATACGGTGATGTGATATCCATTCGCCAATCGCAAAAGTGGTTTAAAAAATTTCAGAGTGGGAATTTTGATACGGAAAACCAGCCTCGAAAAGAAAAGGTCTTTAAAGTGGATGATGACATTTTAATGTGTGAAGTCGAAGCAAATCCAACAAAATCAATTCAGCAGATTGCAGACACACTCGGATACTCCTGGTCGAGTGTAAAACCCATTTGAAAAAAATCGTCGAAATAAAAGTTAAGCGACCCAGAATGCACGCAGAACACAAAGTTTTTTTTCAACACGACAGCGCAAGACCCCACACTGCAGCGATTACTCGAAAAAAAATAAACGCCTTTGGCTGGAAACAAATCGATCACACTCCATATTCACCAGATTTAGCCCCATCAGATTACCATTTATTTAGATCCCTGCAGCATTTTTTATCGGGAAAAAATTTCAACAACTTAGACGAAATAAAATCTGCCCTTGATGACTATTTCCAGTCTAAACCAGAAACTTTCTATTCAAAGGGCATAAAAATGCTTGAAAATAGATGGAAGACTGTATTAGAAAGTAATGGGGAATATATAATATAAATTTTTTCAAATAATAAATGATTTTAATTTATATTTGCCTTTTTATTTAAAATGCGACATTTTCGACTGGTACCCCTAATATATAATACATATTAAATATATCTAATAAATATATAATTTAGATATATTTGGAGTGCTTTTTTGATTTTCATTCGGGCACGGCCTTGTCCGTAAGATACTAATATTAATTAAATTAATGTAAAATGGTGAAATATTAATAAATTTTAAGTGAATATATTACCATAAAGTCCATTTGAATTGGTGGCTGCTGAATGTCAGTCGCCGCTGGAGTATTATGTTGGGGATATTGGGCCATTGGGGGAGGAACTTGCGATCCACCAGGCATGCCCTATACAATAATATTAATCCTTACATGTATCAGTAGATTGATCACTTCTTCTATTATCCTAATAATTTTGATTTGAAGTTTATTTATATTAATAAAGGGAATAAGTACAATGTGTTGCTTTATTTTTGTTCTTATATTATAAAAGGAAAGGTCAAGTAGAAAGGGAGAGGTTCATTGTTCTGGGTCAACTAGACACTGGTCCTCACTGTTTATGCATCCCAGGAAGAAACTATTAGTTTCTCCCTAGTGATGAGCTCAAAATCACAAACCGTGAGTCAATCACTGATATATTTGAGTCACACTCACCGTCAGTGATTGAATATCTGGAAATATTGTGATTCGTGATTAATTTTATTTATATTTGGTTGTGAATCATGATTCAGCACATGTGAATACGAGATGAAAATATTCATGAAGAAATTATGTTATAATTCGTGATTAGCGCCATCTAGTAGATTCTGCCGTAACATTTTGCACATTTGACCGGAAATGTTGAAAATTTGACCCGAAAAATAACACATTTTTTTAATGTTTTCAATCTCAGTTATTTCCGATGGTCTTAATCGTTTCAAAGAGCGATGACCTTATAGCTATTCGCCTTCACCACAACCTTGAACTGTGCAGAGTATAAAGTCCGAGCCACAAAATGTTCCCTGCAGTTGCCGTCTACGGCTCACCTTTTCAGAGCCAACTACGACTTTGTGGGCCATCAAACTGTCATCCTTACTTACATACTTTTTACGAAATTAGAGGCTTTATCCATGACTTTTGCGATATTTGCTCAATCTCATCTCGAAATTTGTAATTTATTTTGTTCCTTGAATTTCTTATTAACGGAGTTCCGCGTAATACATATTCAATTTTTTTTGGTCCCTTGAACTTCAAATTAATGCGGTTCTACTGTATATATTACTTTATGTTGTTCAATGCGAACATTATTAAAAAATATTCAAAACTAATTGAGTTATAAACTGTTAAATTTTCACAATATTATTAAATGAAATGCTTTGTATTGATATAATTAGAATACTTTAATCAATATACATTAAAACCTTGTAAAAAATCAATGGACCAAAAAAAAAAAATTACACGAAACCCCATTCATTAACTTAAAATTCTAACAAAAATTGGCAATCAGTGGGTTAAGCACAAGCGTCTCAAAATGATCTCTACTAACTGCAAATTGCCAGGATTTTCAAATTAATGGGGTTAATCAACTATAAAATTGACATTTAGTCTTGTGTTATAAAAATTTAAAATAAATGGGATCCGAAAAATTGGGTTTTGAGTGTAGTACATTTACTTGCACGCTTTAGGGCTTTAACTATTACTTAACACTAGGATTTGTATCAAAAATACAAACTTTTGGTGCAAAACGTTTTCCAATTTCCAGTAAAGAATTTACGTGGTCATATTGTTATGTTATAATAGTTCAATACATGCACATGACAAACCAGGTGTATTCTTAGTTAGTAAACTTCTAACTTCAAGAAAATGCTGCAGCACCATTCTACTCAGTGTTTCGTCTCAGTACATCAATTGAATCAGTTAGACAGAAATCATTAGCCCAACTGTGGCAATTATTAAGATACGGCTACAGTTGGGCTAAGGATTTCTATACAATTAACATAATAAATTAAATACTGTACTTACTCTCATTTGGTAGTTTGATGGATTGTTTTGCATGAATCTGCGGTCCATGGTGTTGGGGTCAACCGTGTCCACCGGAATTGAAGTCTGATATGAAAGAAAATATCAAAAGTTAAGCAATAAAGAGATAAGTATACAAATAAACAGGTGACAATAATAAAACCTTGTTACATCAAGATTTTGTATCAGTAAAGGGTGTCCAGCAGAAAATTTAAATATTAAATAAATAAATGCAAATAAACAATGCAAATTTTACGTTTTATAAACAATATCGTTTTAATGTCGTCCATTTCTCTCAAGACACTCTTGCAATCGGACTCTTAAATTTGTGAACACGAGAAAGCAAAGCATCAGTTCAATGGCAGCAATTTCACGGCAGATATTTTCTTGTAGGGCCTGAATTGTTCGAGAATTATCACTGTAAACTCTCGACTTAAGGTATCCCCACAAAAAAAGTCACACAGTGAAAGATCCGGTGACTGAGGTGCCCAGGGTATGTCTCCATACTAGCTGATTAATTTATTGGGAAAAATTCCCCTCAGCTTCTCCATTAAAACTCTAGCTGTGTGGCCCCATCTTGCGTAAATTGTGTTCTGTCGTTGAATCCGGGAACAGTTGCAGTATGTTACGTAAAAACATTTCGTAATTATAATTTGATAAAGTAACTCCGTTCGAGTCGAGGAGAGTCGGCATGTGTCAAGGACAATCCGGGCTGGATGGCGCATAATAAGCAAACCAGGCGCTGGATAGAAAGGTTCTAACTCTCGCGCGTCATTTTGGTCTGAGCGCTGATCACTTTGGATGAAAGGACGCGAAATTGACTTACACCTACTGGAGAAAGTTCTGCACACAATCTGCAAATACGCGTGCAGAAACACTTCCTGCCGGTAAGAAATATAGTATCTGACTGTGCTAATTATAGACTTTCTCTTTCCAACATCAGTATGCGTAAGTGAAGGAGCGCGAATTTCTATCCCAAAGATATCTCTTTGACACGGTACAAAATCAATCGCGTGCTCATCTGCGAGGGCTAGTTCAGATCTGGCAGCGGGGCAACTAAGAAGTTCTTCAAAAGTTCGGAGTAACTCGAAATATAACACGCGTATTTCGGCTTTCACTCTCGAGTTGACCTACCTATAATCCAATAACATTAAGATTTATCAGTTAAATAGCGTATAATTAAACCACAGCCCATTTAAATGACTGCAAGTCTTGGGATTTGGAGTGTTACCTAGCTAATATTAAAATAACTTGTACTAAGTAAAATCAAGTGAAACAAATGGTTACATCTGGCATGTGACCAAGAAAGCCACGGAAACCTTGGTGCTACAATAATAATCATATTGTTATATATATATGTAATTACGCGATAAACACCTGTTTTTGGAGCCACGTCGGATGAAACTCCACCATCAGGCCTTGTTTGAGGCCACGTCAAAAAGCTTGAGTAGACCATCACCACCCAGCACAGCAGAATAAAGAAAGGTACTTCTAACTCACACTACCTACATTTATTTACGGAGCGCGCCTTAGCACAAGTTCTTCCCTCCCGCTCAAAAAGTCTCCACTTATTTTAATTATGTTGTAATATAGTTGTAATACTTTTTAGTTTAGATCTAAAATGGTGAATGTCTTTAAAATTGTGAAATATCTTTAAAATTATAAACTGGTGAGGATACTACCTTGCATGTAACCTCTAATATTACTTTATTTTTTATCTAGTTAAGTTAGAATAAATGATTATAGAAAAATCCCAATATTAATTTTTATTGAAAATTCCTTCTTCCCCCTTGATTGAATGATCGAAGCAATGAATCGGATCCATTTCGGTACAGCCGAACGACCTGATAAGGGTACCTCATGCTAATTAAATAATATATTAAATTGTGTTGGTTTGGTTACGTAACAAGTATCAAAAACTCCTCAATTATTCGGCAATACACGTCAGCAATAACCATCTCTCGCTGGTTAAAAAAATAAGTGCCAGTTATCAGAAATTGGCACTTATTGGCAGAAATTGCACACCACACTGTCGTTTTGGACAATGCAAACATTTTTGATGGCGTTCCCTCGATTTGTCGCATCTTACGTTTTGTTTATTAACAATATGTTTCCAAGCATACGTGCTCTTTCAAAACATTCCAGCATCAATCTCGCTAAGGTTTCACATTAAGAATGGTCATTTGCATTGAGCATTTGCAGTTTGTATGGGTGAAACTGTAGTTTCTTTTTCAAAATAATGTGCACTGTTGATTTTTTTATTCCAGTACAAGCTACAATCTTCCTTATCGATTTATGCAGATTGCGCATCACCGCACTTTAAATATTGCTCAACCGCGAACGGACCAGTGACTCATTGTGACTGGCAAATCCACAAACCATGCGCGTCGAACAATACCCCTCCCACTTACCTCACCATGATGGTTTACGAGCAATTATAATTTAATCTTGAAATTTTTCCGCTGGATACTCTTTTTAATAAATATTGTGTTTTCGAGATGATTTTGTGAAATATACCAAAAATATGTATGCTTTTTACGAAATTAGTGCCTTTTTTGAAGACTTTCGCAATTTTTATGCAAAAGCATCGCAAAATTTGTAAATTTTTTTTTGATCCCTTGAATTTCTAATTAATGGGGAATGAATTTTATTTTAATTGGCCGCTTGAACTCCAAGTTAATGAGGTTCTACTGTAATATAATCACAGGTTTTCACAGCACTCATTTATCTCATAACATTTCGGACCACATTGCAGTGGCTATCAAAGGTTGATGTTCATCGTGATGGTGAAAGTTTATTTAATATATATTAATTTCAATGTAATTTTATATTTCAGTTGAAATTGACTTACCTCATAAACTTTGGACAGAATGTTATTTGGCAGTAAGAATGGGATATATCCTCCGCATAAAGCAATCAGCTGTCCTAGCATTACAAATTGATAATCACATCCCCTGCGAACGAACAATGTGCTTGAAAAATATCCTGAATCAAACCAATCAGCCATTTCAGCTGATGAGAATGGACCTTGTATATCACCCTGAAAAAACATAAAATGATTTAACATTTAGTCAGTAATAAAGATGTGTTGAAAAATAAAAGCAAAATAATTATTTTGACTGGGGATTTGCACGAACGGGAATTAGAAAAAAAAATGGTTTAAAATCAGCCATTGGATGTATGTATAGAGAAGAAATGAGAATGTAACAGTTTGCATGAAATGTATCTGGAATAGAATGCACTTGACACAAGGGACTCGACCATAAACACAAATTCATGATTTAGTAGTGATTGATAAGACTCTAGACTCCACACAAAGTGAGGTCCGCTACTGTTAATACCAAAGTGTTTCGGGCCACCAAAATAAAGACGGATCACTTCCTTATAAACATATTCTGCGGATGACGATCCAAGAAGAGATATATTGTATTGATCCCTTATAGAGTCGAAGTCAAAAAGGTTGCAAAAGGATGAGATGACAGAAAAAAAAAAAATAATAATAATATACGGTTGAATAAGAAGCGGATGAATGATTCCAATCCGCAGGACTACATCAATGTATTCGCACAGAAATGCCCTACGATTTAAATAATAAATATGAATATGTTCAAAGTACATATAAAATATATTCTATCATTTTAAACCATAACTCACTTGTGGATCCCTGTAAAACCAATTCTCTCCTTCAACAGGGTATGAAGCTGGCTTATTTTGATCCATGTTATAATTGTGAGGATGTTTTTGACACATTGGGTCCAAACCAGGCTGTAAACAATAAAATAATTATACAGTGCATAGGTGTAAAAATATATAAAAAGGATTGTGATGCATTTTACATTGGACAAGGTGAAAAAAGAATAAGAAAAAGATTAGAAGAACACAAGAAAGCCATAAAAACTTCAGTCTAAACTCCGAAATGGCTGAGCACGCAAGAATGGAGGGCCATTAATTTGATAACAGTAATTTACAACTCATACATAGTTGCACCAAAGAACAAAAATTAGATATTTTAGAAAATTTAAAAATATGTAATAATAACAATAAAAACATAATAAATATTCTAATACCGCCCATTGCATCCCTTCTCTTACCCATTTTAACTTCACCCCCACCTCCGTTAACTCCAAACACACCGTATACATATTACTGTCTGAAAGTGCTTTTAATTTTAGTTGATCTATAATACTGATAATGGGAAGATGTTCCTGGGAAGATGTTATATATCATTTAACATGATGAAAAGTGTAGTGGAATAAAACAGAGTTTTTACTCAATTTACAAAATATAAAAAGGACTACTAAATCTACAAATGGTCTATTTATTTTGTCCATCAATTTGTTTGTATTATTTAATGATGTAGAAATTAATTAATCTGTGCTTTTAAATATTATTTGCATTAAACAGTAGAACTTCATCAATACAAAATTCAAGGGAATGACTTTCAACAAGTAAAAATGTTTGTATTTGCAAAAACATTGTGTAATTTTGAAACCATTATAAACAAATTAAGAAAACCATTCAAAATGTGCAGTATTTTAAAATTTAGCTCCGATTTAAATAATCATTGAATACAAAATAAACATTAAAATAATTAAAACTAGTGAAAAATGACCTAAAACTACTAAATCTAATTATGAAATTCTGTATTATATTTTTTATTACAAACTATTTTCTGGAAACAATATAGGCGGCCCTCATAGACCAGTAGGCATGACATTGGCTTCTCATATCAGGGACTTCGGGTGCGATTCGGGTGGTTTTCTCAATAATGGGCGTTTTTGTGATTGTGCCTCATCATAGACTTTTGTAGTGTTAAAAATTAAAAATAAAATATGATGAATGAAATATTGAAACATACCGGTAACATAGGGTTGGGCACGGCTGATGCATTGGACAGCTGCTGTTGACTAATATGCTCATTGGTAGGATTATTTTCATTATCCTGCTTCACAACAGTGTCTTCATCTTCCAATACAAGCATCTTTACAATGTCATGCATCATATCTTCAACACTTCTGTAAAATAAATTATCAATGTTTTATATTTTAGTTTGTATTTTATTGAAGTTAACGCAATTCGTAATGATCACTGAAACCCCTATAAATGTGGTATTACACATGTGTTTCAACTCAGTTTACAAGTGATGATTTGCAAACCAAAATATTTAAGATCACAAAAATAATTAAATCTACTCTTACATACTACTACTACAGTAAAACCTCATTAATACGAAATTCAAAGGACAAAAAAATAATTCTAATGGCGTGAAACATTGTTAACTCAAAATTCAAGAGACCAAAAATAAATTTATTACGCGGAACCAATTTGACAGCAGTAGATATGAGAAAAGTTTTTTATTAGAACAATATGGACTAGAGTTGCTATGAATTGCATGGAATCATAAAGATAAAAACCTAAAATTGAGGCCATTAATTTAATATATTATATATTCGATTTGCAAAGGTAATAAATTATTATTAAATAATCAACTTACTTATTTTGTGTATTAGGATAAGGATCATCAGCTTTAGCCTCAGTAGCATCATTCTGCACTGGATGAGATTCTTTCTGAACATTTTGGGTTGAGAACTTAGGTTCCTCAGCTGCAACTGGCTGACTTTGCTTCTCGGGTTGACTTGATCTGTTAAAGTAAAAGAAAAAATTTGTAAGTGATGCGTCATGCTAGATATAAATATAGTAAAACCTCGTTAATTCAAAGGACTAAAAAAAAATTGATTTGAATTATGCGAAAAAAATTATTGCGCTGAAACGATTGAGTCAATCAAAGGCGAAAGGTGTCTCACGGAAATTAAATTAAACGTTTGTCACTAATAAAATGTCAAATTATAAGATTTGGGTGAATTTGTTTAGGTACAAAAAATATATATTGAATTTTGAAATCAAATATACATTTCACAAAGAAAATTAAATTTTAGTGCTAACTAATTACGAGTTATTGTTTGAATTAATGAACTTTTACCGTATAAAAGAAAAAAAATCATTATTTGGGAACCAAATATAGTAAAACCTTGTTATTGCAAAATCCTAACCAAAAAATAAAATTTCATAATAATGAATTCCATATAGTAAAAAAAATTTTTTTTCCTAATATATTAATATTCCGCTCACGCGAAATAAATGTAGCGCAGCTTTAAAAATGTTGTAAGTTTTGCAAACAAAACACCCATTATTAGTTTAATATGGAATAAAAAAAATAACATAATAAGGTATTCTGCAAACAAAGGAGGATTTTCTGTATAAAGAAAACTCGGAATAATCTATATAGTTTTGTTTCAACAGATAAGCAAATTGATAATAATTAAGAAATTTAATTAAAAACATTTTTCGAAACAATATAAGATAACCAAAAATTCGGCGATAATTGTCATGCAAGTATAAAACAAGATTAAATTTTAACTATGTTTAATTGTAGAGCTGCTACAAGCATTGAGACTTTCGCATCGGGCAATTGATCTTCATATTTCTTATTTAAATCGTAGAGACGACTTCGGAACCATAGTTTTTTGTCAAAGGTTAAAACTTTGCAGGAATTATCACGACCTGAAGCCATTTTAGGGTTCCACAAAATATTAAAAAATGTACTTTAAAGAATAAATTACGGAATACTAACACATATAAATGTCAGTAAACAAACACACAAAAACAATTGTCAAATAAACACATTAACGAAAATGTTGTACGCAATATTACCGTTCATTGGAATTGATGTAAATATACAGTTATAATGTATAAGTTGACGATGATAATGAAGATAAAAAACGAAAATCAAAGATAATAATCCGCAGAATGGCGATACCATACACAAAGCTGATGTGCGCGTGTCCTAAAGTGTGACTCCGGTTTCGATTTCGGGGGTTTTTATTTTCTCTAGCTGGTCTAGATAAGACCTGTTTTTAGAGGGAAGGGTGCCATTCAACCTATTTTGACAATGGGCAATAAATCCAACTTAGACAAGTGGAGATTATGCCAAATAGCTTTATAAGAGCCTATTATGATCCCAAGAAGTTTTACAAAGCAATAAAACAATTGACAAACATAATCGTAAACGGCCAAAATATATTTTGAAATATTTTTGTTGTAAAAAATTATATTTTCATTGTAAATTTTTTTTTTTCATTATATATTTACATAAATGATCAGAATTTTTTCATACGGGACAAAAATAATTTCTTTATACATATTAACGAAATTTCGTTACATAAATTCATTTTTGTTTGAAAAATTGATGGCGGGGAATTAATTTTGAAAAAAATTTCGATATATGTCATTTTACAATATGGGGTTTTACTGTTTATATAAAAAAAAGGGAATGCATTGTTAAACATTGAAATGAATACCAAATTTTTAAATTTTAATTGAAATTTAAAGCCAAACATGAAAACCAAATTTGAACAATAAACTTTCTTGTTTTGTGCACCGCGTTTATTTAATAAATTGCCTTAAAGGGTCTAAAGTGATTCAATAATTTTAAACTAAAAATAAAGTGGTTGCTTGATGTGGGTAGAAAGCAAACTAATTTGTCATTTGTGCTAACCTAACTACCTACACTTTTTGTCTCCCAACTACATGATAGACAAAAATCTCTATAACTTTTTTTACAAGAACATTTTATAACTTCTGATTGTACTTTTTTTTTACATAATATTTTATATCTTCTGACTGTAACAATTTATAAAAACTGTACAGATAATTGGTTTAGAACAGACCATGTATAGTAATTATATTTTCATATGTATTATTTTAATAAAAATAAAATATGCTCCTAAAACGTTGTCTAATTTTTTTTTAATTGAGTACTTAATATGGTGAAAGAATTACCCGGCAGCAGCAACCTCAATTGGCTTGGCAACCTTCGAAGAATCCGACACAACAGGCTTTTCTACAGGTGTGTTAATGCTTTCCTTCTCTACTTCAACTTCTGGCTCAGGCACTTCCTGAGAGGTTGAAATTGATTCAGCCGTGTCAGAAACACCGAGATCGACCTTAGAATTAGTCTTCTCCTCAGTCTGAAAAGTAATAAGCACATGTCAAATCACAAATCAGATCACAAAACACATATGGTAAAATGCCCAAGAATAAGCAGGGTTGATGGATTCTCAAACTCCCTTAACATACAATATAATGTGCATGGACTCATCAACACTTAACCCAGATGTGCCCATCGTCCTACATGTAAGACAGTTGAATTAGGTTCATATTTTCATAAATTATAGGAATTTGCAATGTTCTAATATATTTTTCGTTTTCCGTAATTGATTGTTTTCCGTAATTGATGGTACTATTGCATCACCTGTCTATTGGCTTTTGGACATTTATTGAACATTTTAATATGATTTCAGACATTATTGAAATTATATTATAAATTAATAAAAACTCTTGAGCACATCTGGGTTAATACAATATTAATAAGAAACGCGAGTTTACAAGCAAAGTATACTGTACGTTTCAAAAGAGAGCAATACAAGAAAGCATTGCAAGAAGAGATTCACACTAATTACGTAGTTGTCCGCATGTGCGAGCATCACAAATGTAGGGTATTGATGGCATATAGGTTCACATAATCAATTTATGAGTGATATGTTATCTGTCACGTGATAAATCTGTGAGCAGAATGCTGTGTGTTTATAAATGCATGGCTGTATAATTTTTCAGCATACAATTATTTTCGTTATTCTGTAATTCAGTATTATGATTAAATTTATTTAATTAAATAATTTGATCATATTTATTTTTGACCTGATAGCACTACCGGATAGCTATATCCCTATTTTTGTATGGAGACAAAACATCAGTAAAAGGATTGATTTTTAGCTGAATTGGCTGATTTTCTATGGTTCAATGCCTCACTACTCAAATAAAATAAAAATTTGTGACAAGTGTGACGTAACATGTGAACCACGGACCTCTAAAGATGTCCCCTGTTTTTCACACGCTATATTATAAACACAAAGACAACTTCAAATATAAGCAACTTTCCTGACCATTTAAAACCTCAAAATAAATCATTTCGAAAAAATAATCATATTTAACATTTTCCCTATCAAAAATTACAAAATTTTACTTTAGATAATGAAGACTCCTGTCATAAAAATAAATTCCCTTTGATTTATTTATAAATACTATTATTAAAAATAAACTTTTACTTATTTTTATATTTCCAATTTCAATTTAAAAAATCAGATATCTTATGATCAATAATGTTTTAAAATTATTACCCAGATTGGTTTTAAACAAATACATACCTTCACTGCTTTCTTGTTCAAAAATCCAATATCAGTAGCATTGAACACTTTAGCATTCGAGCCATTTGGATTTTCAATGGACGCTTTAACAATGGCTCGCATAAATGGACCAGAACTGGCCGATTTAGTTTTCATATTGCCTTGTGAGTACCCACGTGTTAAAGGAACTGAAAATAAATTTTAAAAACATTAAAAACTATTCACTTCTTATGATGTTTGTGCTTATTATAAGAATTCTAGTTCAAATCAAAATAAAAGACATGATGTTTGTGTTGGTACATTTTATAGGGATCTATTATGTTAATGCCAGGATAACCAATCCTCGGTGCCAGGACTAAAACTACCTGACATGAATTTTTCCCTACTTCTAGCACTAAATCTTACCAATCAATCACAACAGACTAATCTCGAAAAAATGACACGTTGGGGCAAAGGTACCTTGAACGTCTCCGTGAAATCGCGCATTTGCTATATACTTTGCATTTATATTTTGTGTAAATTTTAAAGTTACCCCTATACAGTAAAACCGTGATATAACGAAATCCAAGGGACCAAAAAATAAAAATTCTTAATAACGAATTCCCACATATAACGAAAAAAATAAAAAACCTACTATATGTTACGCGCCGTCGCAAAAAAATGTTGCGCGGCTTCAAAAAAGATCGCAAATTCTGCAAACAAAGGAGGAAAAAGGCCATAGGGAACTGAATACCTACATATTTTTAGTAGTTTTGTTATTAAAACAGATAAGCAAATGGATAATCAAAGGAATTAAATTAAGAACAGAGCCTATTCAACGCCAATTGGAAGATATTTTTGTAAATTCCAGAATATTGCAAACACAAAACAATATTGAAATTGTGTTTAAATGTAGAGCCGCTTCAAACATAGTTTTGGGCATGAAACACAAAATAATTCAAAAATAAAAATTTTAGTTGAATCGCGGCATTTTTATAAAATGAGTCGCATATAAATTACGAAGGTGCTTACCGGTAACGGCGGCAACCACTTCAAAATATATTTATAATCGTTAAAATTGTTCACTTAAAAATTATCGTTAATATTGTTCACTTAAAATACACGAAAACAATAGTTAATAGAAATACAAAATACCGTACAAAAATAGTCCATAAAATATTTTAACGAATTATTTATATTATTGACGAGTTCACACGAAAACAATTGTCAAACGAAAATGAATTTATGTAAATATTCAGTTCGGTCATGCAATAAAGCTGAACAAACTTAACTCTACAGATGTTACACTGAGACTGATATTTCCAATAAGTACATACTGCAAATTTCGGGGGGTTCCTGTTAATTTTTGTATTTTACAGCTGTTTGGGTCTGGAATAGCAATCATATTAGAGGCGTATGCGTACGTAAAACGTGTCTAAGAGAACGCCGCAAGAATTATGTCAAATGGTTTTATGGGCCTACTGAGAACCCAAGAAGAAGTTTGAATTGTTTTACTACCTTGTCGGCCGATCGCCGCGCACTGCCGAAAAGGCCATAAAACCGTTCGCATACGGCAGATGCATCGGCGCGGCTTTGTAAGTGCGAAATAATATTTTCATCTTTTAACATTATTTTGTTATAAATTTACGTAAATGTATTGGCATTTTTTCATACGGGACAAAAATGATTTTGTTATAAATATTAACGGGATTTCGTTATATAAATGCATTTTTGTACGAAAAATTAGTTTTAGGGACTAAATTTCGATTTTTTTTTCGATATACGTCATTTTTCGCTATATCGGGTTTCGTTATATCGCGGTTTTACTGTACTAACTAAGTTAACAATAAATTTACATAATTACCTTTTTTCTCAAACACCATCGTAGCAGATTGACTGTGCTGAATAGGCGATCGCGATACTTCGGGTTCTTTCTCATCCTCGTGAAAAGCTCCACTTGAATCAAATGATCCACTTGGTATAGCTGAGTTATCGGGATTAGCCCTGAAATATTGAATTGTATTCATTTTTTTTAATTATGAAGGAAGAATTGGGGAAATATATTGTTCAACTTTTGAAGCTTTCCAGCTGTATTTGGATAATATTTTTTGACAATCTCTTGTATTAATTTGATTTTTTAGCAACTGTTGGCATTTTGTATGAGTTTTGCATTAATGCTATTTTTGAGATTATAAAATTATTAGTCAAAATCATAAAAACGTTTTAATTTAAATTGAATGAAATACGGAAAGTCTTGAGGATCGCAAACCACACATTAGTGAATTTCAAAATACTAAAGAAATACAAATAATTGTCTGTACATATAAAACAATGGCAATAAAATAATTAACAAGATATGAGAAAATCCAAGAAACGCCTTGACAATAAACATAAATAGAAAGAGAAATGTCTATATAAAAATGAGTACAAATTAAATAATTCATTAACTCAACCGCGTACTAGTGTTTGTACAACAAAATATACAAACGCTACGTAAACAAAAATAATGATGGTATTAATTCAGAACAAGATTGGCAGGTACTGACATTCTCAGAAACTAGGAGAATTATGTTACCTATAAGGGCGCAGAAATAATATTTGCTATCTTGTTCTAATGTCAAGATAACAAGCGAGAAAAAAGAATGTGAATTAATGTGTCACAGAAGATAACGATTTAAAAATCGAGGACGCACTAGATATGTTTGTCATATTTTTTTAGTATACTGAATGCGAACTTCATGCGTTGGTACAGGGACGGATACTACCCATTTGGATCTTTGGATGGACTTTAACATTTGACAGGTTCATTGCGTAGCGTACATGTATTTTGAAAAAAAAGGCCATTTGACAAAAAAATAAATCGACAAACTCATCTGATGGGGTCCAAAAATACCTTTGAATAACAATATTTGATTTATAAGTACAATTTAGTATGAAAACATTCCAAAGATTACATTCTATTCTAAAACTTCTAGATCTTCGAATAAACAGGATTTTACTGTATTAATATTTTATTATAAAAATGTATTGAATAATTAAGAAAATTTGAAGAAAACAAAATTTTTAACAATTCGTTTATACCATGGTTATCATATTGGGAGTATGCATTAATTCATGCGGTTTTCTAAGAGAGGGCGTTACTAGTATTATTTCGCACCGTGTTCATCCGTGACTATATTCATTTGAAAGCTACTGTCATTGCGCGTCTTTTTCAGTATATGTCATTTGATTGAAGTGTAAACAACATTTTTTTCTATTCATTTGAACATGTCGAACTTTGTGCCAGAAAAAGTGTTTTTGCGGGGAGTTCTTCTTCATTACTTTAACATGAAGAAAAGTGCTACCGAAAGTCATCGTATTTTAGTAGAGGTTTATGGTAACCATGCTCTAGCTGAAAGAACGTGCCAGAAGTGGTTTGCACGGTTTAGAAGTGGCGATTTCAACTTAGAAGACAATGAACGACCCGGACAGCCAAAAAGGTTTGAAGATGAAGATCGGGTCAGACGATCAAAGGGGACCTCTACCGAACACAATTAATTCGTTTGAAGAGAGCGATTGCGGAAAAACGACCAGAATATGCAACCAGACACGAATCCATAATTTTCCATCATGACAACGCTCGGCCACATGTTTCAAGACCAGTTCAAAACTATTTGGAGAACAGTGGGTGGGAAGTTCTACCTCACCCGCCTCATAGCCCAGACATAGCCCCTTCTGATTACTACTTGTTCAGATCAATGCAGAATGCCCTCACCGGAATACGCTTCACTTCAGAACAGGGTATCAAAAATTGGCTTGATTCGTTCTTCACCACCAAGCCGGAGAAGTTCTTTTGGGATGGAATCCACAAACTGCCAGAAAGATGGGCAAATGTTGTAGCTTCCGATGGACAATACTTTGATCATTGAGTGTATAACCATTTTTTCACAATAAAGCCTTA
The DNA here is from genome assembly GCA_022840565.1 of Eubasilissa regina. Lineage (NCBI taxonomy): Eukaryota > Metazoa > Arthropoda > Insecta > Trichoptera > Phryganeidae > Eubasilissa > Eubasilissa regina. The sequence goes on from JAINEB010000033.1 coordinate 21,296,115, forward strand.
ATTTTCGAAAAAAAAACGCATGAATTAATGCATACGCCTATTATAATTAATTAATTATATATATAAAAAATGTATTCATTAATTAATTAGTGAAGTTCCTTTGAAATTGCTGAAAAAGATTGACAAGACTGAAAAAGACCACACGATTATAACAAAATTTGGAATACTGGCTAAACCTAGAAGCATATACTTGTTAATGAAACTATGTAACCTGCAAAACTATAAAAAAATAATTTATTTTTGGTACATCATATGTGATAATATAAAATTATATTTTTAATTAAAAATGCATTTGAATTTATTTTATTTTTTATAAAATGAATTCAATTGTAACATCAAAATATTATAAATACTAAATTAATGTATTAATTATAAATATATACATATAAAATCAATTTTGTTGAAAAATATTGTTTTAGCGTCACCGGGATTCGAACCTGGATCTTCATTTCCAATCCGGGGAAGTGCACTACCTTTGTGCTATAACGCCATATAATTAATACATTAATTTAGTATTTAAAATATCACAGATCTATGTTCTGAATAATTACAACTTCACAATAAGAATGTGTTTTCCTTAATAATCAAAATATTAAATTGCAATTAAATTCATTGTATCCTGTATTCTTATAATTGCAGGATTAAAGACATTTAAATTGTAAGTTTTAGATTATTTTTAATTATTTGATAAGGAGAATGAGAAAAAATATATACTATAACAACATTCTGAATATCAAGGTACAGCAGGACACATGAATAAATAAATTATTAACTCACCATTCAGGTAGTAAATCATCAGGACTGTGACTTTCTCCGGCCCATGTCTTGCGGTTATTGGCCCACGGAGGTCTCTCTCTCCTGTCTCCTCCCCTCTCACTCCATTCCTTATCTATAACATAAAGATTTTTATAAATTATTATTTTTCCAATAAGTTGTCTTTACTAATGTTAAAAAAGAACATGTTTTTAAAATGCTTTCTTTATCTGCAATCGCCGCCATATGAACTTTGCTTATTAAGCTAAATGTAATCAAGCTCATACAGTTGTAAGGTTTAGCTTCCCGCCATCATACACCTTCCTATCAAACATTTTGAGACACAATACGCAAAATCAGTGCATAAACAGACAATTGTGAGTAAAACTCTCAAATAGTAACTATGGATGAAAGTATTTTGCTTTTATTTAATTTAGTAATTAACAATTGGTGTCATGATGGGACAATGGCATAAAGGAACTTGTGAAAGAAAAGAAGAATGCGTGGCGCTATCTGTTGACAGTAAATGAGGATGAATACACGAGAGCAAAAAACCTATACAAGCCTGTAAGAAAAAAGTTAAATCTGGTGTGAAAGAAAGGAAAGAGCGGCTGAAAAGAAAGGGGTGAAAATGACAAAATTTTCAGGATAATAAAAAATTCTTCTGGAAGACAGTCAAAAAATCCCGATGTGGTGCTGAAAGCAATAGTATGAAAGCTATTAGGTCAGGAGAGATGTTAATGAATGAGGATGAAATAAAAGATAGATGTACGAAATATTTCCAGGAAACGTATGAGTGTAGAGAATACAAATGAGGAATCACCTGAGGTCTCTTTGGGGTAAGTATGAATGAGGAAAATGATATAAATGCAATAAGTATGGAAGAAATAAGGTGTGCAATAAAACATATGAAGAATGGTAAGGCTGTGGGGTGTGATAACGTTACTGCTGAGTATATCAAAGCTGGTGGCCCATTAGTTAACTTGTGGCTTCATACACTCTTCAATCAATGTTTGGAGGAGAGCCAGTTAGGTTGGAGGAGGGCTGTCATTACGCCTTTCTACAAAGGCAAAGGGTTGAAAATGGAATGTGATAACTGTAGGGCTATTAGTCTACTGAGCTCGATTGGTAAGCTGTATGCAAAAATTTTAATAAAAAGAGCGAGAACGGGGACAAAAGAAAAAGTATGGGATGTGCAAAGCGCCATTGTGGGTGGAAGAGGATGCATGGATCAGATCTTTTCTCTATGAGTGATAATGAAAAGTTTTTGGCAAAAAATCAAAAACTGTTTTATGGCTACGTAGATCTACAAAAGGCATATGATAGAGTTATAAGAGATAGAGTTTGACATTACAAAGGATATCAAGTAAGGTTGTATCTACATGGCTGTCCAACTTGTATATGGGTAATTGTGTGAAAGAACTGGAATGTATGAATGTGGGAGCAAAAATGGGCGATTTAATTGTATGCCGATAATGCAGTACTAATAAGTAACAACAAAATAACCAGTTTTTCCTCAATTAATTTTGATTGCAATATTTTTTCTGTTTGTTTAAAATATTTTTCTCTCTACAAATGTTAAATATTCATGTCTTTCTTTAAATGTTAAGAGACCGTAGATATTGTAAAATATTTTGAGTTTAGAAAATAATGAGAATGGAATGAGCACTTACAGCATTTTGAAGACATTGAAACTAGTCATGATTTTAACTTTTATGACAGTGACAGATCCTATGAACATCTGTCACAGCACAATCCAACTATGAAACGACATACTCATCAATGCACCAAATTTAGTTGTAGATGACAGATGTAAATGTATAAATCTAATACAGAAATTCAAATACCACATTGATTGTTTCTAAAGGAACTAAACGCTTGCGTCTCTAGACTTTATCCGAACAGTTAGAGAAGTTGCACATATTGACAAACATGTTTACTTAAAACAGGTGGCAGGTTATTGTTCATTATATCCAGGTGGAAAAATAGAGAGTCCATAAAAGAATACACTATTCTGAAATGAACTCGTCAGGTATATGTGTGATGTGTATTCTGTTCACGTACAAATAAGAAACAAAACATGTAAAATAAAAAATTTTCACCCAGTTTGTTGTTCAATAAGAAATTAAATTCTGTGTTCTTTATGAAAAAAATTAATAATTTTAGTAATATGTTTTTATGACTAGGCTTTTGACTGTGATTGTGTTCGATTGTGACAATGATTAATAACTGATTAACATAATTCTTTGATCAATGACCGGTACTCTAGAAAGTAAGCTTCCGACAGTTAAATCTTAATTACCAATCATCGTTAAATCTCAGTTACCAATCATCGACACAGTCACGTAACTGTTTACCGTTACTAGTAGTGATTGGATGATGCGCGCATGTTGGCAAGAACGACAGCGTGATAGGGATAAAAGGGCATCACACTCGGACACATGAAAAAGATAAACGTCTCCATCTCTCCGGAATCGTAGATCAGAGCACATTTCTTATACTGTATCATACTTGTAAGATCTGTAGTAAACTGAATTGTTGTACATGGTGTACACAGGGACTACCTGAATTCCCGCACACAAGAAGACACCATTGTTTGCAGCTGTAATAGTCGGGTTAAGGATATAACATATATACAGAAAAATTGATAACCAACAGCAAACACACATATCATTATTTTGATGTGAAATTTTTGATTTACATCATTTCCGACACACAGTAATAAGTTCTACTTAATTCCGCTGCCATAGTTGCAGTTAGCAACCTACAAACATCACATTTTATCGTTGACAATCAAATGTTATGTATGTTATGTTACATACTTTGAAGTTGTTTATCTCCTTGATTGTTAACATTTTTCTGTTCACCTCAAAAACCCCTGAAATTTGGAAAATTAGCTACCTTACACCCTGCACATCTTGACATATTTAGTTTTTTCTCTCTTTGACGTGTGGGTATAACTTCACTAAATGTTTTGCAGATTGTATAGGATAATCATATGAGGAAACAGGTTGAGAAGTAGTACTAGACCAAACTTATGAAATATGATATTTTCCAATCAATCTGTAACATTTATTGATTCTCCAATCATGTTTTTAAAAATAATAAAAAAATTTAATAAAACCTGTATCTTAAACCTTGAAGGTTATAAATAGATCAATTTAAATTCATTATTCTTAGTTTTCAATGTTTGCTAACATTTATAACTGCTGAGTGTTCTGTCTTTAAGACATTTAGAAACATTTTCAATTATGTCTTACTTTTCTTAAGAAAACATTTGACTTCCCTCAATATATGACATTTCAAAATATTATATGGTCCCCGAGACCTACTTTATACCAATGCAAACGAATTTATTAAATTTAACTCCATTAAAACTAATTTTGTGAATATTGGCACCCACCACTTGCTTTCTGCGACTGATTGATATTAATACTTTCCACAAATATTTGTCAAAATTCTAATTTATATGACCTTTTATTTACTACTGTCCTGCTCCGACTTCTTTGGCAAATATTTATTAGAGATTTAAATTATGCTTCTAATCTTAGTATTTCATTGATAAATTGACAAATGTGAACATTTATTTAATATTATAAATTTCTATTTACTGTCTGAAGATTTAAAAAATTATGTACAGTATCATCGAAATGATTGAAATATATATAACTTTTGGCAGTTTTTAAAACATAAGTTGTGAATAAAATATTGTAAAAACGACCCTTCATTTGATGCAAATTAAGTTTCAGAATTGATAAGAGAGGTCCAGGATCGAATCCCGTTAGCAACTAAATATTTTTTCGATAGATTTCCCCCAATTACAGTATAACCTCGCCAATTTGAAACCCGGAATATAGAAATTCTGTGCTTGAATCATTCTGTCAAAAAAAGCTATAGAATAAAACTTTCACACTAAAACGCATTTACATTTTGAAAAACTCACGAATTCGCATGTTGAAATTAATTTTAGTCCATGGAAAACAAAATGAACTATTTTTATAAATAATTTTTTTTTTCCGTAATAACAAATCTTTCATTCCAAGCGTGGATCATATCAATGCGTTTTCGCCATATCACATTTTATTCTTGGAAAATTATAATTTAGCATTGGGCATCAGATGCCACTTTCAGTTATGTTGTCATGTATCAGTTTGGTGTGCGAGTACAGTAATAAAATTATTTTGCGGTGTATCCTAGTTTCTTTTCGTTTTGCTTGTGTTTTAGTTATTTTGACTCGCTTGCACACATGGCACTTACTCGCACCATGCACCCATAGCTCCTGGAGCGCACACATGAATCCTGGCACGCACATTATTTATTTAAGATTAAAATAACAAAACATAACATATAAATGTTTGTAATTAGTAATAATTTTGATCGATAATGTTAAGATCTAGGGAGGAACAAATGCTCAGTAATAAAATCGATAAAGCTAAAAAATTTTAAAATTTTGAAATATAAAAATTTTCATTAATACGAAATGAGTTTTTCAGTCCCCTGGATTTCAAAATAGCGAGGCTATACTGAACTTAGAAAACAAGTTTTTATTCAAATTGTTGTTTTTCAACTGAATAATATTCAAATTAAAAAAAAATTACCCATTGGATAACCTTTCTCCTTGTGTGCCTCTCTTTCAGCATCCTCATCTCTCCACGATAACTTTTTTCCTAAAGAAAAATACATCATGTCAGTAGACATACTTCACTTTAAATTATTTATAAACTCATGTTTATCAATTGATATCATATATATGAATATTAAGAAAATTATTATTCCTTAAGAATTATTATTATTATATTTATATAAGGCATGTGAATATCTTTCGGTTTATAATAATATTAATGATTTTTAAATTCATATCCATGATTTAGAAGATGTCTTATAGCTAAATGTAATGTATGTAAGATAATATCACCTGCAGTACAATCAATCAATTTACTTTGCAAATTTATAAAGCTCATAACAATGGAAAAATCAATATGTACTTAGAGTGAGATGATTGATTGAAAAATGTTTTTCTTTTTATAAAATGAGTAAATTATTCATTTAAATAGTTCCTAATATTATTAATTGTATTATTTATTGACTGATTAATTGATCCAAAGGTCGAATATCAGATACCCGACAGCCAATAATACAGTACAAGTCAATTAATTTCAACAATGATAATTCATAATTGATGAAAAATTTACTTTTAAACAAAAAGTCGCTCCAGGTGTTAATCTCAGAGTATAGTAAAAAATTAAAGTAATGAACACAATATGGCTAAAAGAATTTTCAGACCATCAGTTATTATTTTATTTTGTTATTTGACTATTATTGTAGGTTTATAAAATTTAAATAATTATTATGGAATTTCTTATGTTTACATTGTTTTTTTTTAATTCTGAATTTATTGGCTGTGTTGCACTGTGTACCATGATTGTTTATGTATCTATAAAATTTATTATATTTAAATTTATGTTATCTTTAAAAATTCTTTGAGCATAAACTTTTATGTCAAAATTATGTTTTTTGTAAAATGAAAAAGTTTTTAAATTAGCGATTTGGTGTGTAGTAATTTATGTTTTGTATATTTTTATTATTTCTTAACATCGTGGGAAAAGAATAATATATATTTTTATTGAGTAATTGAATAGTTTGTATTATTTTTTTTATAAATCTGATCTGCTGAATTTTGAATTAACTTTAATTGTATTTAACAAACTATGTTAAAAATTATCAACTTATTTAATAATTATTATTATTCTTTGACAAATACATTGGTGGAATATAATACAAAAATATTCTCAAATAGAAGATAGAAAATAAGATTGTTGTGCCATAACCAACATTGAATAGATATCTGATATTTAATTAACACCATCACATTGTATGATAAAACCACATAAGTTTTAATTTGAAGAGAATAAAAAAAAATACTAATTGAAAAAATCAAAAAAATGTAAAATGTACATTCAAATCGTTGAATCCTAGTTTTTTAAATACTCTTGTAACGTAAATGACACCATAATACCGATTATTGAAAAGAATACAGTAAAACTCCGTTCATTCGTAACTCGTGGGACTGAAATTTAAAAAAAAATCCGAATTACGAATGAGTTTTTTAAGGCCAACATTAGAAAGAAATTTTAATAAAAACGCATTAGTTTACTGCGTCTACGATTTTTAGTGCTCACCACCACTGTTGACATCGCGATTTTCATACTGAAACATAGCAACTGTCCCTAATTCGGCTGCTTCTGTGTCGAAATGTTTAGCAAATAATGAATTTCTCCTGAATAAGAAAGGTGATGTAATGAGTCCAATGAGGCGATTTATCAATCACTAGATTGAACAACACACAAATATTAATTTGATTAGTGGTCGAACTCACCTTTTCCATCCGAATTGGAATATTTAAAATACGCGTGAAAAATAATTTAAAACTTTTAAATCTTCATGTCTCGTTGGCCTTGTTGGTTGAAGCTTATTATTTTCCCACGATTTTTCAAGTTCGAACCCAAAAAGGTATTCGGGATTCGGGATTCGATTTTTTCTGCCAATTTTATCTTTGATATTAATTTTTCGTCAGTTTTCAAAATAAGCTCTATTTATCCAAATGGTCAAGGATTTATATGGATTACAAAATGTTGGTGCCATTTTAAAGAACGAAACGTGAAAAAAATAATGAATAAAATATGTCAACATATTTAAATATGAAAGGTTTAGTTTATTTAGTACCTACATATGCAAATTGCAATATTTCATTAACTAGATCAAGTGATTCAATGAAAACATTATTTTAACAACAAATTTTATAAAATGCACTATGGAATTTGATGTACATATCATATTATGTACAGAGTTTTGCCATATATCATATAGCAAAACTCAGTTTGGCACCTGTCATGCCAGCGTGCCATTTTTACAATAAGGAACAACATTGTGATTGGCTAGTAGGCGGGGCTATGTACAGATGTTTATGATGGAATGAAGGTCGCGCGAGTTAAGGGATTTAAAAACATTTGCAAGTATGCAAATTAAGTGAATAAATTATTTACTTCGGGGACTTCAATCTAGAACTTTATATTGCTGGTAGAATGCTTTACTGGTATTTTATTTTTAAGCAATATATCTAATTAATTTAGATTATGATGAAACTATGTTTTGAATAATCCAAATTTCACAAATAAAATGTGATTCCATTTAAAAAGTATTGTTTGAAGAAAAACCAACAACATGAACATACTTATCCTCTGAACTAAAAATCTACTTTCCACACCAAACTGTTGAAATATTTCAGATGATGTTGTTTAAGCAAATGAAATTTGCTGTTAAAAAATCTATATTAAATTAATAATGTCAAAAAAACCAGTGTCAGAGATCTGGATTATTGAATAATCATTCGTAATAGTTCTCTCACATATTTCATCCCCGGTGACAAAACTAAAACAATGTGCATCAGAACAATCATGTAAATCTTTAATATAGCACATACAGTAAAACCGCATTAATTCAAACCCAATTCAATATGAAATTTTCTAACATTTCAAGACCCAAATTGTCAGTTTCATACTTAATCAACCTCTTTTAACACGAAAACCCCGTTAACCGTCATTCATCAATACATTTTTACGTTAATTAAAACATTTTGAGTAAGTTATAAAACATTAACAATGCGTGTGGTTTTTTGAAGGATTGTATTTCTAACTGTGTTAATAATCTTCATTTTCCTTGAATGACATTATTGTTAACTTATCTTATTATTTCACATGAAATTTTTCAAATGAACCCGTGACACATGCGCTTATTTGATGCGGTGGTAAAATTTGTATTGCGAAAGTGTCAAAAAATGAGATAAGGAAAAATAGGTGAATTCTTCAAGCCGAAACATACCTGACAAATAAAAATGTTTAAATTTGTTCTTATTATTCTTAATTTAGTGTTATAGTTATTGTGTATTTTATTTAATGATTGTTTAATTTCCTGAGAACATTTGAAGGTAGGATCTTTACTTATTACGAGAAATATATCTAATATTCCACCCTAATTAGTTTCAGTAGTACATATGTACAATGATTTCAAAATATGTATGCTTTTCACGAAATCGGCGGCTTTTTTCATGACTTGCAATTTTTTACGTAATAGCATTGCGAAACATATATTTTTTTTGATGCCTTGAATTTCTTATTAATGGGATTCAGTAGAAAATGAATTAAATTTTTTTCGGTCCATTGAACTTCAAATTAACGCGGTTCTACTGTATACAGACGACAGTAACATTTCCGAAAACCAGTAAAATAAGTAATCACCGTAACTTAATTAATGAGTTTTTGTTGTTGAGTAATAAATTTGATGATCGATAATAGAAGATGTCGGTGTTGCAGAAAATATTGCAAACATATTAATTGATTCATTTCTGCCGTCAATATTCCTATGGAAAAATAATGTGCTAAAAATATGTTTGCAATTACCAAAATTTGGCTGCCTAGGTCTAGGGCCAGGGCCAGGACCATCAACAGAAGCCCTCCAGGCATCTTCTTCTTCGATCCCTCGTCCATAGTTACGTCTCCAGTTAGCATCATGTCCCCTAAAATAAAATGATTTTTAATAGATAATAATAAAAAAATATTTAATAAGCCTAAAATGGTTCAAGAATTAAAATCATACAGATTTTCTTTACAGTTCATTAAAATATTCAATTACAACACTCTTTTGAAAATGCAAAACTATTCAAAACAAATCAAAAGTCCCTTGATACTGAATTATGAATTCAATTTGATGAATTTATGACAATATTTCAGTCGCCTCTATCCAGTCAGTCTCATAGTACTGTGACTCATATACAAGTCGCCCGCACTTAGGGAAAGCACGGTACAACTCATATAAGTCTCATGTGAGTGTCAAGTCAGTAATTGTATGCTGAAGAACTTACTTAATGCTTATACCTTTCTGTGAAACATACTTTGTAAAAACAAATTTTCATAGTAATAACAACGTCAGAATAAGGAAATTCCGCTGTAATTAATTTTGAGAATATAATACACAATATAAAAAATATGGGTCAAAAAAGGATGTTTAGATAATAATATCAAAATTGAAATTAATTCTGCAACACGGAGAAATCATGAGATATTTTGAAAATCTGTTAAATAATAAATTAATATAAGTTGGTACATAGAATATTATGAATTAATAAAAATTGTGCATATCTCTGATCCGTATCCGATAGTGTTCACCCTACACTAGTGTTCACAACTACTACATATAAAAAGAAATAAACAAACCTATGGTAACCTCCTGTATATTCCTTTCGATTTACGTGATAGGGTGGCGGGATTTCACCTTCGCCAACAGGATCGGATATCCCACGTGCGAGATTTGATTCTACAGCTTTGCGCGAATATATTAAACGGGATCGCCCTCTGTAACATATAAAATGATTAAACTGATAATTATCTGTTAAAAAAACATGCTTCATTTGAATGGTTTTACAGAAAAAATACAGTAACAAATAAATCATATGGGGGGAAAAGAACAACTCATTAACTGTAAAGTTCATAAATTTATTACAGTAAAACTCCGTTAATTCACAACTCGCGGGACCGACATTACCAAAAAAAAAATTTTTTAAAAATAAATATAAATAAAGTGAACAATGAGAACAATTTTTTAAGACATTAGAAAGAGAAAAAAATTTAACACGTCAATTTATTACATCTGCAAATTTTTGAGCACGCTGCCGCTGTTGAAATCGCGATTTTCATACTGCTCCTAACATAGCAACTGTCCCTAATTCAGCCGCTTCTGTGTCGAAATGTTTACCAAATAATTAATTTCTCTTGAATAAGGAATGTGATGTGGCGAGTCCAATGAGGCAATTCACCAATTACTTAATTCAACAATACGCTAATTTGATTGTTGAATTTGCATTTTCCATCAAAAATTGAGTATTTAAAATGCGCAAATTTTTTGACTCTCATGCTTCTCTATCTAGCCTTAACGGTTGAAGCATATTAATTTTTTGCGATTTTTCAAATCCGAACCCAGAGAGGTATTCGGCATTAAAAATTTTCCAGCAATTATATCGCTGATAATATTATTTTTTTATCAAAGTGAGCTCTTTTAGAGAACAAAACATAAAATACGTTATATATTTATTTATGAAAGTTTCAGTTTCTTTAAAATTGAAAAATACACAAATCGCAATGTTTTGTAAACATAAAAACCAAATATAAAATCAATTGAACTGTTACACACAATTAATTTATAAATTCAATGAAAACATTCAAGTTATTTTAATAAGGGGGTACAAAAGTGAGTAGAAATACATAATTCGCAATGTGCCGACATTCACTATCCAAATAACAAATGTTATAAAATGCACTATAGAATTTGGTATACATATGGCAAAACTCGGTTCGGCACCGATCCTGCCAGCCGCGCTCTAAGCGCACCATTGTTGTGATAAGGGAGCATCATGATTGGCGAGTGAACAGAGCTAGCTTCAGATGTTCACCAAAGGATAAAGAGCAATAAAAATATGTCACAAATGTGTAGTCACGCGAGTTCGGATAAAAAAAAAAACAGTGAATTACACAAACTATTTAGTTTGGGTATCAAAAATACCTACTAACTGTGAATAATAAGGTTTTACAAATTATTGGTAGAAATTGGTATGAAATATTATTTTAGGAGCTAAAATTTTTAAATTTCATTAAAATACGAAATACGAATACATAAATTAACAGAGTTTTACTGTGTTAATTTTTAAATACATCAAATAGTGTGATATTTTTGGATTACACAAAACTGCACTATTTTTAAAACATCGCATAATTTTGCCCCATAACATGTTTATAATAAATAAATAAAACAACTTGTTTGAACTCTAAAGACATAAAGTGGATTGATAGGGAGATAAATGTCCAGTATATTCGTCAATAATTGTATGAATTAACCTGTCCGAGGCCATGAACGCGCAAAACTTTTCATGTCATGTCAGGCCATGAATACGCAAACACGGAGGCACCTTTGATCTTAGGATTCAATTTCTATTTTAGGATAGAATCACGATTTTCAACACATCACTACCTATTTGAAATTGTACTGTCATCAATGACAACGATCCTAAGCTCTCAATATTTCTGAAACCATCAAATCTGTAATTTGTCAATGCGCTTCATTTGACAGCTGCCAGAAGCCACTAGGGTTAACACTTAGAAGTTTTTAGTTTAGGGGATTTCGCAAATCATCTAATTTAGTTTGCTTTGTTTTCGTTGGCGTGATTTTCTTGGTCGAATGTGTTTCTGATTATATTCAATATATATTAGTTTTTTCCCAAAATTGTATTTTTAGTGTATTATGGGTGAATATATCTATCTAGTGTGTCTATTAAATTCACTTTTTATCTTCATGTTAATGATATTTGACTGACTTTCTATGTCTGATTTTGATTCTTTATATTTTCTATACAAGTTTCTTATATCTTTTGGTGACAACATTAAAAAATAGTGAAATTGTGATAACCCTGTAGTATATTTTCATAAAAGATTTTGATGAAATTTTCATTTAAAAAACCTCATCATAAATTTGGATAATCTAATTCTTTAGTAAGTTATTACATTTTTCTACCATATTGTATTTTTATTGTTTTTTTTATTAAATTTATGTTATGGAAAAATGGCTGGCCACAAGTGTCACCCATAATAAATAAAGCTGGCATTCACAAAAGGTTAATTTAACACATCCAGCTAATAATAATAAAGTTCCACACACTAATTGCAAGTCCTGCACCACAAATAAACGAGGCTCCAAACAGGTGGGCACGGACAAAAGTTATCAATTTTTTATAATTTTAAAAACAAATCTAAAATGTATCGATTTTTTGCACACAAGGATCTAAAAATTATTTTAAACTATGAAGTTTTAAAATTAAAAATGTTGAAAAACTATGAAATTGACAATTTGGGTCTTGTGTTTGAAAAATTTATAATTGACGGAGATTTGCTATAATGCAACCAAAGTATTATTTTAAATTACGAAATACTGGTGTTATCAAATAAGTTATTTTAGTGTGAAAATGATAATTTGGATTGTACAAATTTGAATTGCATTTAAAATTATTTTATGAGGAAATTTATTTATTACAAAAACTGATTCACTTCCACAGTAATTTACGTTTCACTCTTTAATACAGAATTAAAAGAGTTAAACATGTTGTGAATTCTTGATCTTAGGCCAGGGATGGGATTTCAGAAACCAGGTCTAATTATAACAAAAAATATATATATTATTGTAACTACTAATTCAAATGCAACTTTGTGAAAATGCGTATTCCATTTCTGGAAATTACATTAATCTCAAAATACTAGTTAATTTATTTCAGAGCTATAATACAAAATAATAATGCATCATACATACCCATAATTTCCATTGTACTCCTTACGGTTATTATAGAAGTTGTTGGAGTTGTCCCACTCTGGTGGTTCCATGCCAATTCTTCCTTCAGACATATCATTACGATTCATAGTTCCTCGACCGCGTCCTCCACTAAAATAAATATAATGGTAAGTAATTGTAATATTTGATACATAAAAATATAATTTTCCATTAAAATTATTGACAACAGCAGATAATTGTAGACTATTCTATTAACCCTTTAAGCATTGCATTAAACACAATAATATTAGTGTAAATAAAATGTTTTATTAGGTAAAGATGAAATTAAATATAATAATTGTAGTATTAGTAAAATCTTAAGTCGTCCTTCCAAAATACAAAATAAATAAATATTTATTATAAATGTTATGGCCTGACAACACTATCCTAGATTATAAACATTTCTTTTTTTTCAACTTTTAGTTATACCCACGTTTTCATGGTTTTTTCGTAAAAATAAAAAAAGGCATTTTCCTACTTTCAACTAATAATTTTGGCAGCAATATGATGGGCAAGATGACTTTTCGATTAGGAATTTTGTGGGCAATTAAAAGTTTAATAGGGTAAAGTTAGATTAATAAAAATGAAACATTTTACTTGCACATGAATGGGGTGTACAAAATGAATATTCTCCAAGATAACTCAAACTCAACCCACATTAATAATGCTCCGGAATCAATTTATAAGTAGAATATTAAAAATTAGAAATAAATAGATATATTTATTAAAACAATATTTTGTAAATTTTATTCTAATCAACAAGCAATATATATATATATATACACGAGGGCCAAGTAAAAAATAAGGTTCCCTACACTGTACACTCGCCACGCGAGATGCTAGGCGAAATCCGGCAACACTGCCTTGATTGTTGGTCCCTTAACTACATCCCCACTACCGGGAGCAAACTCTGCGACGCTCAGTAAAGGCCTGACAGCCATCCGCTATGGAACCCGCCATCGCCATTACCGCCAGGCGTGAAATCCGTTCGGTGATTCGATTTTTAAACGCGAAGAAGCTTAAACCTGTTGAAATTCATCGACAGTTGGAAAAAGTTTATGGCACAGCTTGCATCAGCGTCCAACACGTCCGCAAATGATGCAGGGAGTTCTCCGAAGGACGCACAGACGTCCACGACGAGCAAAGGAGTGGGAGGCCATCGGTGTCGGACGAAGTCGTGGCGAAGATTGAGCGCATTCTCCTCGAAGATCGGAGAGTAACGCTTCGGGAGCTTGCTGTCCAGGTTCCTGAGGTTTGTGAAAAAACCATTGACAACATTTTGACCGATAAACTTGGTTATCGCAAGGTGTGCGCGCGGTGGGTCCCACACATGCTTTCAGAAACCCACAAAGACAATCGTGTCAAGTGTGCCGAGGGGTTTCTTCGAGAATGCGCCGAGAATACCGAAGAATTCTTGGACTCCATTATTACGGGAGATGAAACGTGGTGTCACTACGTCACTCCAGAAACAAAAGAACAGTCCAAACAATGGCGCCATCCTGAATCGCCTAGGCCGAAAAAGTTTAAGCAGACGCTTTCCGCAAGGAAAGTGATGGCTACGGTGTTTTGGGACCGAAAAGGCGTCTTGCTGACCGAGTTTATGCCTAAAGGGACCACCATCAATTCGGACAGGTACTGCGAGACATTGACAAAACTCAAAAGAGCCATCCAAAATGCCGGAGAGGAAGGCTGACCAAGGGCGTTAGGCTGCACCACGACAACGCTCGCCCGCATGTCTCTCGACAGACCACCGCCCTTCTGGACAAATTCGGCTGGAAATTGCTTGACCATGCCCCCTACAGCCCTGATCTTGCTCCCAGCGACTTCCACTTGTTTCCGAAATTGAAGCAACACTTGGGTGGACAACGCTTCAATACAGATGAAGAGGTGAAAGAAGCGGTCACCAAGTTCATCGGCGGCCTAGCGGCGGAATTCTTCGAAGCGGGTTTTCAGAAGTGGATAACTCGTCAGGAAAAATGCATAGAAAAATCAGGAGACTATGTAGAAAAATAGAATAAAGTACAAGCTTTCAGATGGTTTACTTATTTATTGCAATAAAAAATACCTTATACCTGAAAAAAATGTAGGAACCTTATTTTTTACTTGCCCCTCGTATATATTACTGTAGTACCTTAAATAATCAGGTTGATAGTAATAGTTAGGCTTGGGACGTCCTCGCTGAGATGGAAACTCCTGTGGTCCGCTTTTACCCATTAATGGTCGGATTCCCGCATTAAGTGGACCCGTTCCAGCCTTAGGAGGAGCATTCCGGCTAGGCCAGTTGCGACGGGTCTAAATGGGATAAAACATTGAAATTAACTTAAAACATATTATACATTATGATAAATATCAAAAATATTAACCCAAAGAACCCAGTTCCAAATAAACTAATTTAATTTTCAATTAATAACCCACAATGTGTCTCTATTCTACTATTGCTGTGAATGAAAAGCATTTAAAAATATCTTGAAAACCTATTTTGAACTATACAACTCCTTTGACCTTTTAAAAAAAAACCTACTTTATGTAATGAAAAAATATATTAGAAGTCAGAAGGACCAACTAAAGCAACCGAAAACCTTATACCACTATTACAACACATGGATCCATCATGGATGCACCACTATTGTAATTAAACACTTGTCAGAAACAAAAATGTGATACTTGATGTAAAATAAGTTTTACAGCAGAGATAATATAATTAAAACAAATTTTTGTCAGAAAACCTATTGAAAAAATATACAAATTCACACAGTGAAACTTCCGTATTGTGAAGTTGCTATTGTATAGAAATTTGTTCTGCAGAAATTAATACCTATAAAAAAAATTTAGGATTCAACATGGATTCATGTTTTTACACACGTATAACTAAAAATATCATAAATTATTATATATCGGTAATTATCAATACACTAGCCAAAAATTATATCATATTGAAAAATATCACTGTTTCCAGAAAAAAATCTAATGAACATAACTTTGTTTCAGAAAAAAGAATTGTGTATTCTTTTTTGAAACAATGAAAGAGAAATTTATTATTTAATCATACATTCAAAAATTTTAATTTTATCGATTGATATAATTACTAAATTATACTCATTCTGCTGTGCTGTGCTTTCTCCAAAAATCTTTTAGCATATTTATTCATCTATATAACTAATTCAAAAAGCGATGTAAAAAATAGATGTAAATAATCGTATATTAGATATTGTAGCAATTCGTGGAATATGTTTGAGTTTGGGAGATTCTAAAAATGGAATACTGGGTTCACCTTCTGAATTTTTAACGTGACTTGATTGGTACTTAACTTTCATAGAGGGATTAAATACAATGTTCAGTGTCTGTGGGTAAGAATTCCCAGCTTTTAAAATACATCTTAAGTCAACACCCTCAAAGCCTACTCTATGTTATGTCCCCCAAGCAGAACATACTGGAATAAAGACTAAATGCATTGGTGTTATCTAATAAATGTGTATATTTAATGCAAAACAAACTAATTGGTAAGTAATACGCATTTGAAACTATTATTCACTGAAATACCAGATGAAAACTTTGCAAACCTGCAGCCTTATTTCAGGTTCCACGCTAGTGTGGCAGATCGTTAATATGTACTTGTAATGAGAGCTCGGAGCACGCTAGTGTTACTCACCCAACATTCGGGCTGTACAATGTTGTTACTTACACAACATTTGAACTGATCACACCTTAAACTCGAAATAAGGCTACTGGATAAGCAAAAGAGAGAGCACATGATCGACCAGAAAATGAGAATATATTTTAAAGATATAAATAAGAACATTAAAAAAAATTGTAAAGCGTGTAATTTGCATTTATATGTATGTATGTATATTTTTTCATAAATTTACAGTTTTTGAAAGGTTTGATGGTTTTGAATAATAACTATATACTAGTAGGTAAGCAACCGGCTCTGCCGCTTGCTAACTGCTAGACCCTGCGGGCGCCTATTGTGGCAAAGCTTTTGTTGAATATTAAAACACATTATTTTTTGCCCTGCTGGCGTCTCACAAATCTGGCCATTTAATCAAGCATTATATAGCCATAATGAAACAACATCCAAGACGTCCAGAAAGTCATAGAAATAGATGAAAATAGATGGGGACACGAATTATTACTATGAATCATTTGGAACAGACTCAATTGATAATTCTATCCAGGTCAGAAAACCATCCAAACAATTAGATGCATTAAAGAGCCAACTTGGAGAATTCACTACAAAGAAGAGTGTCCATATTATCTTCTGATGTATGATCTACTTTCATACTTTGAAAATTTTTTAACATAAATTTTCCATCCATATAAAAAATATATCAAACTTTGTTGTATTACGTTTTATTTCTAGACTGATATTAGATACATAAATACACATTAAAATAAGCATTGTAGCAAAAAAAAAACCAACACCAGCGGATAGAATCACAATCTTCCAAAAAAAAAAAACTAAATATTTTCTCTGCTGTAAAACCAGTATAATATTTGTTAGATGTGAAATATCACATCTTAACCGTGGTTTAAGATTGTCATACTACTGTTCTGTGTGAATAAGTTAATTCAATTTAGATAAAATGTGAAGCTAAGGCGGCGCATTCATAATAGTTTCATGTGTTACAGATTAGTACTTACCCAAATTGTCGAGCACGATAGGTTTATATTAGGGACCACTTAAACTAAGATTAATGAGCTCAACAACAAAAAAAAATCAATAGACTCTCGATTATTTGGAATGGACAAGAAATCTCAGATAAATGAAATCTTGACTGAAAATTTTTTCTTCGTTTCAACATTGTATATTTATAAAAAATATTGAACCATTGTAAATTTCACAATTCCAAATTTAAAGATACCTATGCCTGTGGATATCTTCGCTGTGGAAAATATTAATAAAAAAAATTATAATTCTGTGAAATAAACAATACTAAGTCTTGTACTTGAAATAAGCTTTGTTTTTATTGTAAACAATCAGAAAGGCTTGGGCCCTTCAATAATTAGATTAAAATAATTAGAAATAATAAGTAGTTATTTTACAATAGCAAAAGAAAATGAGATATGGTGGATCTATAAAAAATTACAGATTTTCTGAAATAATATTGCAATCCGACTGGGGAAGTGTGCGATAACGGTATTACAGACTTAGTTATATAAGGTTTATGAAGAGGAAAGAGCAGGGGCACCATTGTTGTGCACGGAGTGAGATGGGGTGATTATATTTTCGTAAGGATTCAAGAGTGAAATGAAATAAAATTTGTGTAGCATTATAATACACATTAATATCGCGGGGAGGGATGGCCAAGGGAAGGATGCCTTTGTTTTGTGCAGGGTCCTGAAGATAACTATGTAAAATTATGTTTAGATCGGTCATAGGATGTAGGATTGTATAGAGAACAGGTAGACATTCAGATAATATCTATTACACAATAAATAAACCACCATCAGATAATCGAGAATCTATTGAAAAATGACAAACCTCACTTATGAAGTGCAGCTTACGTGTATTCTTGTGCAGCACCAGCACTGTAGCTAGTTTGCAATTTTCATAATAAAATGGCGTCCAGACGCACGTCTTGAAAACTTTTATAAAAAATTATCAAATATCTTACCAAGCAGAAACCAGTCATGTGTGTGTATTTGAAAATCAATATTAGCCAATCACCAAAACAAAAAGAGCAATTAGTAGGGAAAGGACAAGACACACATCCCTATAGTATATATAAATATATATCCACAATGCACATGCCTAGGGGTGCACTATAAGGGTGACAGTTAAATGTTCAAGATTCTTCGGGTGACGACACTGGAATCTCTGCAATCTAAGAATCCACATTAATAACTCCGTGAACTGAAGAAAAACCTATATTTAAATTCAGTACTCACAGACTCGTCCTCAGCACTCTCTGCCTGAAGTGCTAAAGGTAACTGTGCCCTGTTTACATAAAGTTCCTCGTGGTTTGTCAAATCTGTGGGTGGACTTACATTCCCGTCAAATAGAGCCAGCATCTCCTCTCGTCCATAACTGCACGGAAAAAGAAAAAATATATCAGCAAATAATAAAGATGTCATTGTCAGAAATAATTGGCGATTATTTAGAATGAAGGACCAATGAACATTAATAGACATGCAATATATTTAGGACACAAAAAATTACAGTAAAAATATAAAACAGTGAAAGCTTTAACACATGGACAGTCTACATCTTACTATAGAAAAATATATAAATTTCAAGAATCGGGGCTTAAAAGGGTTGTACTTTAAACATGAAACTTGATTAATTTTGAACATATATGAATTGCCTTCCAATTTTCCCATGTAGTTTAAAGAAAAATCCAGTGCAGCAACAAACCATTTATTGAACAGGAAAACATCCATAAAGCTACCATGGATAATGGTTTATACATACCATAGATGGAAAGAGTGAGTGAGGATGAGGATATAATTATGAATGTAAGACCTTATAAATAGCAATCAATTAATAAAGATGCATTCCAATAGCACAATGATTTTGAAATGATAATCTTAAAAGAAAATCGATCTAAGGTTTGTTACTCAAAATTAAATACTTACATCAAAAAAAACTGCTGATAGGTTTATGAAATTTTTGTGTAACTGCGATAATGTGTATAGAGAACGTTGTTGTCTGTGACGAACTGTCGATAAATGTATTGTGGTATCAGTGTGCCTCCTTACTTGTGCTTGGTAATCAATAAAAAAGGAAAGAAACCTCAAAAAATTTTGCAGAAAAAAAGCCAATGAACGAAAAGAGCTTTCAACGAAACAGTTAATTTTTGGAATACATTGTCACTATCTGTAACGATATTCCCTATAATGAAAAACTCTCTGTAAAGTTAAAATTAGCAGGACTAATTTGGGTTTCAGTAAGAACCCATGTGTTAATTCACTCTCTGTAATGAAAAATTTCAAGCCATATAATCGCACTGCGGCTTCGTCCTGAGGTCCAGTGGACCAGAGTATCATCAAAAACTTGAAGAGCCACTACAAGATGCTGATGGATGGAAATTAGCAATCATCCAGCACTCTATTCACCATGCAGGGTTGCGGACCGACCGTTCCACAAATCTGAAATCCGAGCCACCAAAGCTGCAGAGCTTCGCTGCAGCGGATGAGGGTCTGAATCACATGGACTCACTGAGAAGGAAATCCTGAAAGCTGCTAAAGGAAAAAAGGACAAAGATAAGGAGGAAAAAATATGGGAGTCTGAACCGGGCCGAGGAACTTGGGAAAATTCTACAAATCAGTGTAGTAGTTAAACGTAATGGAAAAAATAATTTTAATTCTGAAAATTTACTGTTTACATTAAAAAAAAAATTATTTACAACACTTTTCTATGGGATGTGCGGATACTATATTCCCGTATCATATTATTTTTCTATATTTTAAGTTAGCTTTTTTTCACCAGTTATTTTTTTCTTACTTTTTCAGGTTTCTTATTTTACCTAGGTTTTGTTGTATACGATGGTGTGAATACAATGTTAAAATAAATGTTGTTAATACTCAATTGGCTTTGAATAAGAATGAATATCCTACACTGCTTCCTCTCGTTCATGATAATAAACATCTTCCTGGAGTCACAAAGCTGATTAAAAAAAAAGCAGAATGTATTTTTTAAAAATATAATCAGTATCTTTTAAAAATATAATCAGTATATTTTTTATCTATTCGGCAATAAGTCTGCTTTCCTAGCCCAAATGCATTTCTTTTTATAATAATTACTTTACTGGACCAAACAAAGGTGTCCAGTGGAAAATTCTCAAGTTTAATATTAAATAAAATTTAAAGAACTACAATGTTATTCTCATATTTTATTTATACAAAATGGAGTTTAACGATGCTAATTTAACATATTATAAACAATATCGTCTAAATGCCATCCATTTCACTCAAGACACTCTTGCAATCGGGCTCTTAAATTTGTGAACACGCAAGAGCAAAGCGCCGTTTCAATGGCAGCGACTTCACGGTGGATATTTTTTTATAGGGCTTGAATTCTTCGAGGATTGTTGCTGTAAACTTTCGACTTAAGGTATTTTCCCAAAAAAAAGTTACACGATGTAAGGTCCAGTGACCGCGGTGTCCAGGGTCTCCATACTTGTTGATTAATTTATTGGAAAAAATTCCCCTCAGCTTCTCCATTAAAACTCTAGCTGTGTGTGGAGTGGCCCCATCTTGCTGAAATTGTGTTTTGTCATTGAACCCGGGAAACAGCTGCAGTTGTGGTACCAAAAACTTGTCGATCATTCAGCAATACACACCAGCAGTGACTGCCTCTCGCTAGTTAAAAAAATAAGGACCAATTATCCCTTGGGCAGAAATCACATACCGCACTGTCGTTTTTGGACAATTTAAATGTTTTTGATGGCGTTCCCTCGGGTTATTGGGGCGCCAGTATCTCATGTTCTGTTTATTAACATAGTTATTGATATGAAAATGTGCTTCGCCAGTAAACAATATGTTTCCAAGCGTTTGTGCCGTTTCAAAACGTTCCAGCATCATTCTCGCTAAGATTTCATGTAAAGAATAGTCATTTTCATTGAGAAACTGCACTATTTGCAGCTTGTATGGTTGAAACTAGTTTATTTTTCAAAATAAGTGCACTGTTGATTTTTTTATTCCGGTACAGGTTGCAATCTTCCTTATCGATTCACGCAGATTGTGCATAATTTCACGTCGAACTTGAGCCACATGTTCTGGCGTCGCTGCTGACATTAATGGTCCCGGAGAAGTTGTGTGCTCGGCCCATCACTTGCTCGTTGAATATTAAAGTGAGTATAAAAAGTGTGCCGTGCATGAACCAATGAATCACCGAACTCTAAATATTGCTCAACAGCGATCGCGCGGTGCACTCCCGACCAGTGACTCACTGCGACTGGCAAATCCACAAAACACGTGCGTCAAACAAAACCCCTCCCACACTTACTTCACCCTGATAGTTTACGAGCAATTAGAATTTAATCTTGAAATTTTTCCACTGAACATCCTATATAAAATCTTATATATATAAATTGGGTCACCATATTTTTGCTTACAGATGCTTACAAATATTTATGTTCAAAAAGGTGTAAACATGAAATATAAAAATTCCTGTCAAATGTGGTTCATGTTATAATGACCAGCTAACGATTTTGTCGGATTCTTTGATGTTTCTATAATAAAAAATTTAAAATTTGGATTAGATGTGCAAGCTCTTGTATAGTATGCAGTCTTGCTTTAAGATAAGATTTTATTAGTACTGATTTTTCAAGGAATTGATTCTGTGATAAATTATTCTAAAAATATTGAACTGATATTTTTATAAATTTAATTATGCTAAAAACAAAATCAATTCAGAGTAACAGGAACTGTTTGGATCGTCTTATATTAGTTAAAAATTTGAGTTTATATGGTGTTGTGTGTGCAACAAAAAAAGAATTGTGTAATGGCATATTTGTCCATTAAGGGGTAAACTATCTCATCGTTGGAGTTGAACCACTCAACTCAAGTTGAACCGGAGTTAAAGCTGCCAAACTTTGAAATGTATCACAATAAACACATAATATTATAAAAATTATATTACTACTCTTGACATAAATGTACACTAATAAATGAGCATGAGATCTGTTCTATTTTGGACCGACTCAATATCAATATACAGAGACAATAATGAAATTCAAAACCCATTAACTAAAGAAATTCTTATTACATTAAATTTAAATAATTTGTGCAGTGAACAGATAATATGCTGAGTTGCAAGGCATCAGACGAGTGTCAGGTTTAATGCAATAATGAGTGCACGTGTGAAACTTCGATCTCTTGTTTCAGAGATATCAGTAAAGCACGGTGTGTATCAGCATACAAAATACCATAGAATGAATCATAGCTTGTTTCGAACACGACTTTGTACTCTCATAAAAAAAATATGTGAATGGTTAGTGAATCTTTATTTTACCAAGTAAAACATGATAAAGGAATTTAATTATTTTAAAATAATGTGTCAATTTTCAGTATTATAGACTTTTAACTTCATCTTGTCATTGACCAAATATTGATAATTAGATAGGTACATTATAGAAAAGAAAAGTCTTTAGAATGCACCTTGTAATAACTATAAAGCCAAGTAAAAATATATAAATATATGATATTAAATAATTACCGATGATCAGCCAGACGGCACCGATTCTGTCCTCGATTCCTGGTGTTGTTATTATTATAATTGATGGAGGCAGTAGCACTGGAAGTGGTGGGAGTAGGAGGTGTGCTGGTCGAGGCTGCTGGAGTATTGTTATCCTGAGATAAGTTATGCAGCCATTCAGGACCAAACTTCATAAATTTATCGGTTCTCTTGTCGGCCATCTTCGCAGTGTCTCTTGAAGATTTTTATCAATTCATACAGAACTGTACCAAGTTTATGATATCAATTCGACACTATAATGAGTATGGCAGATTTCAGCAGCAAAGATCTTCCACGTGTAACTGTACAAAAAACAAATGAATAACTCAATGACACACCCAAGATATAAGTCTTGTAAAAACACGCTAGTCGCATAACACGTATACATATAACTGCGAGAAAAGCACATTTCTATATATACTTGAATACGCTACAACTGCAAAAACCCATCATGCTGCACAGTCTTTATTACCAGTAAGAAAAAACGCCAAGTGTTTTTATCAAATCTAATGGAATGGTATATCACATGTGAAAATAAAACATTTGTTTTTTGATTCTACTTGTTTAATTTATTTGAGACGCATTTCGCCTCGCGCGGGCATTGTCAATCTCCTTGTACACATCTCAAATAAATTAAATAAGTACAATAAAAAAAACAAGTGTTTTATTTTCAAATATGTGATTATGGAGGTACAAACTTACCTCAGAAACAGTAAATAGGAATCTTATATATAGATTATAGTACGAAATACAATAAAATATTACTTATAATTGCCATTTCAAAAAGGGGCACTTAATGAGAGAGAGAGAAATAACTCCATATCTATTTCATAAATTATATTTTTAAATCATCCTTTTGGGAAGTATTTCAAAATCTGTTACAAGAAATCAATTAGGTATTGGGAGTATGCATTAATTCATGCGGTTTTCTAAGAGAGGGCGTTACTAGTATTATTTCGCGCCGTGTTCATCCGTGACTATATTCATTTGAAAGCTACTGTCATTGCGCATCTTTTTCAGTATATGTCATTTGATTGAAGTGTAAACAACATTTTTTTCTATTCATTTGAACATGTCGAACTTTGTGCCAGAAAAAGTGTTTTTGCGGGGAGTTCTTCTTCATTACTTTAACATGAAGAAAAGTGCTACCGAAAGTCATTGTATTTTAGTAGAGGTTTATGGTAACCATGCTCTAGCTGAAAGAACGTGCCAGAAGTGGTTTGCACGGTTTAGAAGTGGCGATTTCAACTTAGAAGACAATGAACGATCAGAAGGGTGTGTTGTATTATGAGCTGTTGAAATCGGGTCAGACGATCAAAGGGGACCTCTACCGAACACAATTAATTCGTTTGAAGAGAGCGATTGCGGAAAAACGACCAGAATATGCAACCAGACACGAATCCATAATTTTCCATCATGACAACGCTCGGCCACATGTTTCAAGACCGGTTCAAAACTATTTGGAGAACAGTGGGTGGGAAGTTCTACCTCACCCGCCTTATAGCCCAGACATAGCCCCTTCTGATTACTACTTGTTCAGATCAATGCAGAATGCCCTCACCGGAATACGCTTCACTTCAGAACAGGGTATCAAAAATTGGCTTGATTCGTTCTTCACCACCAAGCCGGAGAAGTTCTTTTGGGATGGAATCCACAAACTGCCAGAAAGATGGGCAAATGTTGTAGCTTCCGATGGACAATACTTTGATCATTGAGTGTATAACCATTTTTTCACAATAAAGCCTTAATTTTCGAAAAAAAAACGCATGAATTAATGCATACGCCCAATAAGTCAACATTAGTAGACACTTCTCCAATAATTGATTTTACGAAAACGCTGGCCATGGCTGTGCAGTGTTAATGATTAATATCGCATTATCAGGATAAATCTTTATGCCGCATTATCAGGATAAGTAGCAAAGCTAAAGGGTTATACATTATATGTTTGGCCTTTACATTATATATTAATGCAGTCTCATAATTTGACATTGCCCTCACAACGAAATCTCTACATATATTATAAAAGACAATATATATCTGGCTTTATCCCAGCTAGTGTTTTATAATGATAAGAATTATGATAGTTTAGATATTATAATTAATCCTCACTAATAGAAGAAGACAGAAGGTTCTACAACATAAAATTCTCATCTATAGTGATGATTTTGAAATTGGAAATGAACATCTTTATTTCAGTGGGAAAGGTTTAATCCACGATAACTGGGTATTTATTTACCTACTTAAAAGGCAGCGAGAACATTAAAAACAAATTCAATTCTTAGTATTCAAGGTTCTTATAATTAAGATACTGATAAAAAGAAGAGGAAGATGTAGTCAAAATACAGAATAACAAAGGTTATAGTGATAAAATATTGCCAATTACTGTGTATACTTGTCTAGAAATTCATTACCATTTTGAAATAATAAATATTAGCTCCACATTAGTCAAAATCTATTACGCATCATGTTTTACCATAATTTTTTTAAATATTTCAATACCACAAGAATGAACGTTCAACATTAAAGTAATGTTGTGTGAAGGCAGTATTAATTAAAAGTACTGGAATATGCAGAGATTAATAGAGATACAAATGTGAGTGTTCAGTGTCAACTTGTTCGGCGAATGGTACAGTGAAAACAGCCTCCATCTGCGCATGGCTGTTCTCCTCACCCTTAGATTCAGTTGAAAGTATGCGCGGTAAAACATTGTAAGTTTGATTTTTAATTATGAAGATTTAAAGTAAGATCATCTCGAAAATATTCTAAAACAATGTGTGGTGACATTAGAACACTTGCCAGTGAGGTATTGAAGTTTTGCAAAACCAAACCGACAATAAAGGACTGATATTTTCATTTGATACAACGCTACAGCGAGTATAGGTTTATTCAAGTGCTGCCAGGGTGCTTACTTTAATTATGATTATTGTTAAATGGGAATAGAATAAAAATATTCAGATATTTTTACAATATATAAAATATACCATATTAAAAAGTGGACTTATTTTTTGCTTTATTTATTAGGTTTATTTGTTGTCTCAAAGACCTTTGTCCAGAATTAAAAAAGATGGTAATGAAGTTTCTACATCTTAGTAACTTTCTACAGTATGGAAAGTATGGATCTACACACGATTTATTACATAATTCAGGAATTTTATATAGAGGGGAAAGAAGTGCCTACAGTAAAGGAATTTCAAACATTAAGGAAAGCAATTGATTACCAACGTCAGCTTGAATCACTCTGAAAGACGTTTCACAAACGTGGATTCAAATTTATGAAAAGTCGGTCAAAATGACTATTTCTCCTATAAAGATATTATATTGCTGCTTAGAGAGTAGAATCTCGCTAATCGGCCACTTTATAAAATTTGATTACTGAAATATATGGAAAACTGAAAAATCAAAAAAACATTAAAATATATAAATATTTATGTTTCTGTAGGAGATATGTACTTACTACACATGAATTTAAAAAATTGGTCAAGTTTTAAGGATGGTATCAAAACGTAAATTATGCTATTACAAACAATGCTAACTAGAATTAATATTAACACCCTGGCAATTTCTGTGTCAATTTTTGAGAAACAATCTAGTACAAAAAGAGAAAATCGGCATTAAAAAAATGCATTGTATATTCTAGAAAAAAATGCAATATCATTTTAAAATTGTTTTAATATATTGGTGCTTACCTTACATTTTACACGTAAATAACAATTCACATGAAAATAACCATACGTGTCAGCAATAAATTTGATGAAAAGCATTAAAGTTGATAGACGTTGTAAGATTATTTTTATTCTTTCAATCTATCAATAATCAAATAGCAAAGTAAATGGCAATATTTACATTGTTGTGTTAATAAAGGATAAAAATACATTGCACCTGTGATTGAAATCTTGTTAGATAACCAGACCCAAATGAAAATAATAATAAATTCTCACCCACACACAAGTCGGCAACGCAACATAATATATAAATCCAACATTAATAATACTCGATAATGACAAAAACAATACAGGGTGAACCGCCATTTTAAAAACTGAATTAAACACTAAAAAAATTAACACAAATATATAATGCAAACTCATTAAAACCAAACATTAGAATATGTTTATATTAGCAAATAAATCGCACAGTAAATGACATACTTCAGATTCATGAACAATTACGCAAATACATAAACATGTAATACAAGAGCAATATGAACTATCAAATACTATTATTCAATTTGGAGAAGGACCACAAAAAATCTGGAGTGAGTTATGTTCTCTTTTCCATATCATCACCATGATAAAAATCAACACAATTGGAATGATAACTATCACTAATTGGTCGACATTTGGTGAAACAAGATAATCCTGTAATGAATTATGAAACCTCGGAGGGCCGCTTCTTGGTAAAATTTCGGAAGCAAGAGGAACTCCAGGATAAGTTGCCACTACAATCAGAAAATCGTGGCCGGCGCGTGCATTATCAAACACACAGGTGCTAACACTCGCATAAATAAGTGACAATGTAATATATAATATACAAATCAATAGAAAGTTCCAAGAGATGATGATGTATACGAAATGCATAGAATGGAAATGGCTGATGCACATGTTCGCGAAATCAACTGTGTTTATACAAAAAATGGTCGAACTGCCGCGAGAAAGTGTTTGACTTCAATCAGACAAGAACGACATAAATCGTATGACAAAGAGCTCCGAAGCCCATAAGCGAAATTCAAAGAAAAATTACGATTTTACTAAGCCACATAGCTTACAAAATCACTATCATTGAGGACAATGTGGCGTCAGCGTTTATTGATAAGCAATCTCGATTTCAGATATTTCTTACGCAAATAATATTAACAAAACAAAATCGCATGTTAATTTTCAATATAGAATAGAAAAGTCAAACCAAACAGAAAACATACCTCAAAAGCACACAAATGAACGACGGTTGAAATTCAATATGGCGTATCAACGTGCAACCATAGAACAGAGAGCAACACGCTTGGCAAGCAAGCTAGAAGAACGAGAATGAATATAGCTGCAAAAGGCAAAGACACGCCAACAAGACATAAATAATAAAGTTCCTACCTGAAATAATTTATCTGTGGAAGATCCTACTTAAGCGTAAAATTGAGTAAAATAAATGCAATTTTTATAATTTGTACGAAAACTAATTATTTCGCATTGAGAGTAATTTTATTATATGACATGATTGTTTGGTCTGGCCATAAAACAATCGCCTAGTTACTATTTGACATAGATCGGGAGATTTAATTTATGTATATCTGTAACATTTTAAAGATTAGTTAATGAAAACAAAACTTTTGAAGGCATTTAAAAAATATATAAGTTTTGCGTGTGTTTAGGTGTAATGTTTTCTTATAATATAAATGTTTATAGTTGTAGAAGGGGGGTTACTATATTTTTAACTTAAATTTATCGGGCTACTATAATGGGGAAAAAACTAAAATGATTATTATATACCCACAACTTGACAACGAACTTAATATAAAGCCTTGTCGTAAATCCCGTAAATTTTTGACTTGAGGTAATCTCTAAGATACGAATTTGTAGTTCCCGTGTACACATCATGTTTCAGATATTCACTGTCTTACGTTTCACTTTAAGCTTGTTATATATCAAAATTCCGCCAGCTTCGCCCTGTACGCGGCCGCGTACGCCATGTTTCGCCTGCACCTCCTCTCGATGCCGGCCAGCTGGCCTACCGCGTATTGTCGGTTGTTAGGTGTCAGTTCATCATATATGTTCCATTCATCAGTTGAATAAATTTTAATTTCCCCAGCAGTAGTTAAAACGGATTAAATTATTGTAATTTAATTCATTCTGCTTGTCAACATTGTTGTTGATAAATCGAACGTCGTGTTCCCGGGTTTGAGTTGTTGTCTCTTAATCTCATTTCGTGTACCATAAACTGGGGTGAATATGGACTTTAAGGGGAATAGAGACAATCGTCAAGAAAAAGTTTAGTTTTATTACGCCACTTTGGCTAGTTTTAGACTTCAAATATGTTGTGTTAAAAAAAATATAATTTTTACCCACTGGTAACACTATTACCATGGAGTCACCAATGATAAGAGAGAAATTATCGCATAATAATATTTTGAATTATTAAATTTCAAAGATTTTGCAAGTTAACGAACAAAATTTTACACGCAAAACTTTGCTTGTACTTAATATAAAGCTGTTAAACAATTAGGTTTTTCGGTTAATCTTAATATTTCACAAAGAAGAATTTTATGTTGAAGACTGGTGTTTTTTTTTGGAAGTATTCATTAGTATTTTATATTGGTTTTACTGTCAAGTTTCGCTTATAACCTAATTTTGGGGTGAATAGGGACAAATGTTAGAGTGAATAGGGCAAGTTGTGGTATGAATAGGGACATGTAATGGGATGAATTGTGACACATAGTATGAGTTACACTATTTTAGCATTATGTCACTATACTTTCAGTTAAATTATTATCTATTTTTTAAAATTATTTTTAATTGAACTTTGTGATTTATAATGCTCATTTTTATATAGATTATTTAACTTTGTTTTTAACCACTTTGTGAAAATTTTTAATACACTAACCGGTTTCGGAAAATACCAATTCCTTCGTTAGGATGTCAAATTAACTAACCACGTCAATATGTCACGTTAACCTAATGTTTTTAAAAATCTATAAAAAAAATCTATTATTTAAAAATAAATCGAGTATCTAACTCAAATTGTTACGATGATGAAAAACGTGGAAATTTATTTAATGATACAAAATTATTGGAAACATTTTTAGGATAGGACTTAGATAATATTTTGGTTAATTTTACGCGCTTTATTTATTTTTAATGATTCTAAATTATTTAATTATAGACCGACATTGTTTATATGTAAAACAGATAATCCAGAATTTTTATCATGAATTTATTAAACATTATTTTATGAGCACATTTAACACATCCTCTGCGGTGGTGAGTCAGATCTGACCCAGGTGTTTGTAAAAATATAAATTCATTTAATGCCATTTTTCTTCTAGCTAATCTTTTATTATTTTTTTCCAAATAATTTGAAATATAAATTAATATAGTACGAGATTTAAATGAGTTATTGACAAAAATGTCAAAAAACGCCCAAAAACTGATCTGGGATAATCATTTTTATGGGATAGCCTCTCATCACTTGCACCAAATCGTATATTATCAACCTTTTAGACAGGGGATACAAAGGATGCAGCTCCACTCCAACCATTATGCGTACTAGTAATCCAGTCAAGTTATTTTACACATATTTTACTGTTTGACATCTTTTTGCTGGGCCCGCAACCCTATGGAACCCCAATAAAATAGAAAGTTAGTTTTGTGGCGCGCCGCGCCTACCTGGCTTTGTCTGGTTTTGTCCTTGTAAAAATAATAAAAATTCTAATTTTTTTCTATGCAGTGTATTGCAAGGCAGTTTACGAGACTCACAAGTATGAAACAATTTACTACTCGGATTGTAAAGACAATCAATTTTGATCGGTTGTATCTATTTTGTGTATATGTTTTGTTTATTTATTTTTCAAATTATGTCAGTTCCAATTCTTTTATAATTTGATTGGATTCCGTATTAAAAATGATGTGTATATATTTTTTTTATCTTTATATAGGTATATTTAAAAAATAATTTTTATTATGACAATAACAAACAATTTACTGACCGGATTGTCCTCATAAAAGATAATAAATATTATATATATATATATATATATATATATATATATATATATATATATATATATATATATATATATATATATATATATATATAATAGGCGTATGCATTAATTCATGCGTTTTTTTTTCGAAAATTAAGGCTTTATTGTGAAAAAATGGTTATACACTCAATGATCAAAGTATTGTCCATCGGAAGCTACAACATTTGCCCATCTTTCTGGCAGTTTGTGGATTCCATCCCAAAAGAACTTCTCCGGCTTGGTGGTGAAGAACGAATCAAGCCAATTTTTGATACCCTGTTCTGAAGTGAAGCGTATTCCGGTGAGGGCATTCTGCATTGATCTGAACAAGTAGTAATCAGAAGGGGCTATGTCTGGGCTATAAGGCGGGTGAGGTAGAACTTCCCACCCACTGTTCTCCAAATAGTTTTGAACCGGTCTTGAAACATGTGGCCGAGCGTTGTCATGATGGAAAATTATGGATTCGTGTCTGGTTGCATATTCTGGTCGTTTTTCCGCAATCGCTCTCTTCAAACGAATTAATTGTGTGAATAATTGTTATAATATTGTTGATTGCATTTCGTATAAAAAGAATGTAATTTTTTTATATTCATTTATAATATTTTTATTTTACTTACTTCTGTGTATATTTTGTTCTTATTTGTTTTATTCTGTTTATATGTATGTGCAAAAATAAAATGAATTCAGAGTATGTAAATTATATTAATTATTATAATCACTGCCACAAACTGGCAGGTAGCAGCGGACGGTTCAATGGATGTTTGAAGTTAGTCCGTGTTGAACGTTCATTGATTCGCAAATATACGTACCTACAATATTCGTAATATTTTTATAAAAACTTAAATTTTTTAGGAGAAAGATTATGGCACATCATGACATTTCATTAAATCATATTTTTGGGTGGGTCTAAAATGATCCACCACCGCCGGACGTGTTTTATTTTAACCCATCGGAGAGTAAGTGTTAAACTAGTGAGGTACCTAGTAAATTAAAGTTTTTAATTTTAAAAGTTTATTCAAATTCACCAGCGTGTTCATGAAAATGTTTCAATGTTGATTGATTTTGTCAATGATTTTGTATTGAATGACGCGCCAAGAATTTTGTGTAGTACACATCAGCATTTTACGACTTCTACGGCCACGCAGTTGCTCAACTTAGAGGGAACACTGCACTTGGGAGAGAACTGAGTTACGCAAAAGCATTTTATCCCCTCATTAGAAGAGGGGACATCTTAAGTTGTTGTTGTAAAAAAAATCATCTGTCAAATTAAAGCAATGGTGCTTGTAAACAAACAATTTAATTAAAAACATGCACATAAATCGCAGACGTGTATTATACAACCTTAAAAGGATAACGTACAAATGAATATTATTGTTCAACATTTAGGCGTAATTGGATAATTATGCACAATTGTGCCAATTTAAACTTTAATTACTTTATTTTATCTTTATTGCTCTGATTTTTTTAATCTGTTGTGTATTTCCTTTCTCACTTAACAGGGTGTTCCTCGGTGCTATGAAATATTTCAAGGGAAGGATGGTCGCCACGAAAATAAAAATATTATATGAACATAATCCAGAATGTAAGGGTGTCCAGCGGAAAATTTTCATGTTTAATATTAAATATAAAAAAACTACAAAGTTATTCTCATATTTTATTTATACTAAATGGAGTTTAAGGATGATAATTTAACGTTTTATGAACAATATCGTCTAAATGCCGTCCATTTCTTTCAAGACACTCTTGTAATCGAACTCTTAAATTTTCGAACACGCGAAAGCAAAGCGTCGGTTTAATGGCAGCAACTTGAATTATTCGAGGATTGTCGCTGTGAACTTTCGACTTAAGGTATCCCCACAAAAAAAATCGCACGGTGTGGTCTCCGTACTTGCTGATTAATTTATTGGGAAAAATTCCCCTCAGCTTCTCCATTGAAACTCTAGCTGTGTGTGGAATGGCCCCGTCTTGATAAAATTGTATTCTGTCGTTGAACCCGGGAAACAGCTGAAGTTGATCATTCGGCAATACGCGTCAGCAATGACTGTCTCTCGCTGGTTGAGAAAATAAGGGCCAATTATCCCTCATGTAGAAATTGCACACAGCACTGTCGTTTTTGGACAATGCAAACGTTTTTGATGGCGTTCCCACGTATTGTCTGGGTACTAGTATCTCATGTTTGGTTTATTAACATAGCCATCGAACTATTCTAAAACGTTCCAGCATCGTTCTCGTTAAGATTTCACGTAAAAAATAGTCATTTTCGTTGAGAAACTGCACGATTTGCTGTTTTTTTTGGGTAAAACTGTAGTTTCTTTTTCAGAATAACGTACACTGTTGATTTTTTTATTCCAGTACAGGGTGCAATCTTCCTTATCGATTTACGCGTTTTTTTCTCGTCGAACTTGAGCCACATGTTCTGGCGTCATTCCGGTCTCGGAGGAGTTTGGTTAACCATTGTTTCTTTTTGTCTGAACTTTTGAACCCAACGCCAGATAAGTTGCGTGTTCGGCCCATCACTTACTCGACGAATATTAAAGTGAGTACAAATAGTGCCACGCGCATGATCCATTGAACCACTGCACTATAAATATTATTCAACAGCAAACGCACTGTGTACTCCCGACCAGTGACTCATTGCGACTGGAAAATTCGCAAATCCCCTCCCAACAATACCCCTCCCACTTACCTCACTCTGATGGTTTACGAACAATTACAATTTAATTTTGAAATTTTTCCACTGGACGCCTTTACCCACAGGCAAACGTGATAAATAAAATAAACAAATGATTTAAATCTTTCTCAACCATTTCCCACTTGAGTGGACATGAATTTTGAAAGTTATTTTCTTAGCTATTTAGCAAGTGTTTAAAGTATTTTGATTTTGTTTTTTTAGCGGAGTACTGAACTACATTGTATTATTTTCATTCCGTTGGCATCGTTGCATCAAACAAAGAAACTTCACGTTTTGCTCCACGGTAGCCATTCATTTTTCTCTATTACACGCTTAATATTTTGTGTTTGTCTACTAGGTAAGTGTAATAGTAAGTAATTTTTATTAGGTTATTAATAAAAAATAAATGACTAAAAATACGCTTTTGTTTTCTTCTTGATTATTATAAGAGACAAGTGACAAATTTTGTTCTTACAATTTTATGGATAAATCAGTATATTTTTAATATTCTTATTCAGCGGGCCCTTTCATGTTGTGTTAGGGTTCAACACCTTTTTTCCATTTTGTATTGAGGTATAAGTTATTTGGTTTAACGTCTTCTACTTTTAAATCATTAATAGTAACATAACTACTGAAATTCCCTGGTGGGTTTTGGCTTCCTCCAGAGTTGATCTTTATTTCGCACGATTTCCTACAAGTTTTGGATTTTTAGAATGATATTGTCTTTAAGGATATTATCGCTCCATCTTAGCTTAGAACTCGTGCATCCTCATCCTCTCCGCACGGCCCAACTACCGAAGTGTTAAATATATTATATAGTTCATTATCGTAGCATCCACGCAAAAATCGATTTTACAAAACTTTTCGTCACAAAATTTTCATTTCAAAAATGTTAACGCTGTTCGTATATAAGACCAGCCATTATATACTAAACGTATATAATGGTTGGCGAACTGAACCGGTGACCTTTTTTTAAGTAGATATAAAATCTACACAATCATTTTATTTAAATTACGATCTATGGTAATAAATAAATATTACTTGGAATACTAATGGTGAAGTTTTTCTTCGAATCTGTGATTTAGCGGTGTAGATCGATATGCATCAGTTCAAATTGAATAAATTAGTACGATTCGCACTATTATGTACTAACCTTCACGTGAGTTTCATGTTTACACATTTATATATAAAATACGTATGTGTATATTTTTTGGTATAATTCTTCAATTTATTGGAGCAGTGGGGTTTAGGGGGCCAAAACGGGATATTTTATTAGTCAACCGCGTAGTATTCTTAATATTCTTTAAATAATATTCTTCTCATATATTTAATGGAGGCGGGAGGGGGCGTCATTAGGATAGTCAATTCCCGGGCGTCAAATATTCTAGTTACGCCTCTGAATTGGAGACAAAGTAAGAAAATTCCTAGTACATACATTATAAGAAAAAGATATCATGTTCATATTATTACGAAGATAACGCGAGTGTTCAAGTTCATATTAATATGAAGATAACTACGTTCACGTTAACTGATCGAAATCAGGTAAAAATAATCGCACTCTTATCTTAACGTAGTCAGTGGCGGGACTACAAAAATTGGGCTCCAATGCAGAATGGAAAAAAGGGCCCCCGAAATGAGTATTGTTAATATGAATACAAATATTAGTACTGCATATCTAAATTAGTCACTTTTCTCATAATTTTATACTTTACAAGATAATTTATGTGCGCTTGCAATTTAAAAAATATTTTCCTCGTTTTAACCCATTGATCGACATCTTCCATACGCGGCAGTCATTGGTGGCATTATAATTTACGATAATGCAACAAATTTATGATTTGTTTCTAAGAAATTGATAGCAAAGGTTCTCAAGTATCCTGACAAACATAAACAAACACAGAAATCAGAACCATAATTACAAAATAACATTAAAAAATTATCAATGAGAGAACACAACGTTGCTCTACATCATCGCTACACTAGCGCCATTTGTGGTTATATGTACTAGAGTGAAGTAGTGATCTGCGCAGGCGCTGATTTCTGGGCCTAATTCACACTATTTACAAGTTTTTAAATTCAACGCATTTCATTCTACATGCATAAATTGAGTTTGAGAATTTGAATAACTGAGCGATACTGGATGATACGAGGACTTTTATTATTTCGTGTTTGTTTATAAGATGGCTAATATCGACATACGTCGGTATAGGATAAAGATTCCAAATAATTTTGATTTTCACCTCTCCTTAGCGTATATGTACGCACTAGCGGCGGGCGAGACACGGCGACTCATATTTGAGTCACCCGCGCTGTGGTCACGTAAGGCGCGATTCATATATGAGTTACCCGCGGGGAATGGGTTAAGGCGATTTTCTCTTTACGGTTATGATCTAGCCACGCACACACCCACATACATCTCGCGCCGTCGGTGCTGGCGCGCTGACACACATACATAATACACGATCTCAAGGATATCGCATATACAGGGTGCGCTATTAGAATCGAGACAAAATTGTATTTGAAGTTCCCGTTATATTTGAATTCAGGGTTAGGTGCTAGTTGGCGCTAAAGTTAACTTAATATATCAGTAAGACTTTCACAACCTCAAAATGACCGAGCCTGTCATCCCAAGTATGGAGTACGATAGAAGAGCGGCAATTATAGAAAGCCTTCGTGCCGGAAGAACTCTTACCGAAATTATTCAAGATCCCTATGGTAAGCAAGACCAAGTTTCCGGTCAATATCCACGTCCTGAACGTCGTCTCAAGTGAGAGTGATGTCATGCCGCCGCACTTCTTCCAGAAGGGCGAAAGAAGGAGGGCGTCACGAAGGAGGTTTATTTAGAGGTCCTGAGGACAGTGGAAAAGTCGTGGACGGAGACTGGACCTCTGGGAGACCGTATATCTATCAATAAGATGGAGCACCCGTTCACATTATTTAGAACGAAATTGGCTCTCTGACAACGTTATTGACAACAAATAGTCCCGCCTTAAACCCTCTGGACTACTAAGTGTGGGGCATAGTCGAGAGACAGACCAACAAGTCAGCATCCTAACGTCAACTCCATCCGGGCAGCTATCGAGGCAGAGTTTACGGTCATGAACCGCGATCAGTTGAAAATAGCGTGCTCGCGCTTTAGGGCGAGGATCGAGGAGGTAATAGAGGCGCAGGGTGGCTATATACAATGAAATTTCCCAGCAAGGATCCTTTAAATGAGATATAACAGCATTATTTTGTATCTTTGTATATTGGCTTAAATAAACAATAACTTTTTTTGTCCGGATTCTAGCGGCGCACAGTGTATATACGTTACAGTATATTTATTACAAAGTGTTAGATAGATTTGAAGTTAAATAAATGTAATATTATCTGCATTGCATCGCTAACTAAAAATAAGTATGTAAATATAAAGTGAGTGAGTACTAAATAAATAAAGTAACAAGTTGAAATACAATAAGAACAGAAAAATACAAATCATGTCAGTTACACGTGTACTTATTTTATTCCTGCGTCTTATATAAAAATAACTTAAACAATTCCAATCAACTTTTACATTTTTGAAATTATTTGTATCGTTGACAGTTTGATAATACCCCAAATACCTTAATAAGAAAAGGTTGACTAGTTTCAGTAAAGCCTTATTTATTTTTTATAATTTATAACATGGACTACAAAAAAACATCAATTCAATATATTTACTGTATCCGAGGTAAGTTTGTAGAACCCCATAATAACATAATATGTGGAAAAAAACAGATTGTTTTTTAATTCTAATCGTTTCGCCTTATAAGACATTGTCAAACTTAAGATGCAATTCAATCTAGTTATTGATAATTCCCTTACAAGGCGAACCGCGTCTCGAATAAACGAGTAGAATTAAAAAAACAAATGTTTTATATTATTTTTCACATATGTGATCAATATTTAAAAAAAAAATTGTCTTTCGAAAAGATGTGTGACTATTTTATATAATCATATATTCCCTATTAAATAAAATTGTGTAATCGTATAAATGTGAAAATTTTCAATATATCTAAGCGTATGATTAAATTTTTAATCATCAAAAACGTTAGAGATCATTTTACTCAGAGCAACTTTGTTTTGTGGCACTCACTACAAAAATATTAACAATTATATATATATATCTTAGAACAAATTCCTATTTGCGGTTATGTGGTTGGAAATAGTACCTACTTATTGATATTCAAGAGAATTCAATGACGTTTGTTTGTTAAACGGTATTGTCTCATACAATAAGATATTTATCATTTACCTACAACACTACATGTCTACATTTGTACTATATCTTTATAAAAAAATCGATTTATTTATAAAATATTGCATGCTTTAAGCGTCGTCTGAGAGGAAAAAAAATGCGTTAAATAAGATATTAAAAGCACTGACTCAAAAAAGATATTTTTTTATACAACTGTCAATATTTAATGATTTTTATTAATGTTTAATAAATATTACACGAATTTATTACACACAACCTATCTCACCTATCTTACCTATCTTATCTATCTTACCTATCTTATCTATCTTACCTATCTCTGATTATTATTTTTCTTATTTAATACAAGTATACACATTCATGTAAGTAACTATTATTTTATCATATAATGGTTACACAAAAATCGTTTGTGTTCATTTTACTAGATCACATTTGGTACCGAGTCATCAATTAAAGAAAGAATATATCATATTTTGGCAAAATTCACTTTTTTTTTTTATACATTTACTACAGATCAATACTATTTTTATGCACATGACTGACGTACATGAAAATTATTAAAATCATAAAAAAAGTATAGAAAAAATCTACAAATTATTATATAATTTAAATTTAAAAATGGTAAGTTTTCAAATATGTTATTGAAATCATGTATATAGATTTAGTAAATTCATATAAAAATATTGATAATTTGTAGTTATAATTGCACAATGCTTAGGTCGATAAGACATTTTGTTGAAAGAATATCAATTAAATATATTAATTAGAAATATATACATATAAAATCAATTTTATCGAAAAATATTGTTGTTACGCCACTGGGATTCGAATCTGGATCTCTTTCCAAACCGGGGAAGGTGCATTATCCAACTATGCTACAGCGACAATATTTTAGCGACAAATTTTCGAACCTATATGTTACTTTTTTAATAATTTAATAACATTTAATCGTTCCATTATTTGAAAGAGCCATCTACCTTATTTTTACAGAATCTCAAACAAATCAATTTGGATCTCTTTGGAACTTGGATCTCTTTCCTAACCGGGGAAGGTGGACGTTCTGAATAATTACAACTTCACAATAAGAATGTGTTCTCCTAATAAGAAAGAATGTCAATTTCGTATATTAGATTTTGCAAATCTTTAGCACAATATTATAATTATGTGAAAACTTTGTATACAAATATATCTTGCTAATCTTCTGTAAATCAACTAACTAAATTCGAATTGATCCACGAGAATGTCCATATGTAATATTTATAAAGATAACAACTACTGCAGACGTTACTTTATCTAATACTGAGTACATTTTTGTAACTAGTTAAAGCTACAATTAGTATAAAATGATTGTATTATTGTTCATCGATAAGTCATGGCTATTTAAGATAATTCAGAAAGTACGTACTTCAGTAATTTACAACGAGATTTTTAAATGCAATCAAGTTGGCTATGATATTTCAATGTTTTACTTGACTTTTTTGTGCGTTTGTGCCTTTTTGTGCCTTTAAAAATAAGTATTTAAAACTACTTATGGATCTCTAGCCACGTACTCCAATGTAGCAAACTTTGAATTTTGTAAGTTCTGTTTAATCACTTCTACGTAATATACATCGAGAAAATAATAGTGCCTACAAAATTTTTTGTTCTCGGATTTTCACGTCGAGTTTCTTATTGCAGGGTTCATCATCAGAGCACTTGTCGCCGATGCGAGCATCTGATGATGAACCCTGCTATGGGATCCGAAACGTCAGCCAGAGATGTTGGACACGCACTGAAAAATAGTATAGAAGATTTTTTGCCTTTGCAGGTGACCTGTTATAATAAACATAAATATGCTAAACCAAATTGTAATTATTTCCTGCGTTTCATGATGTGGGCTCGTACTAGTTGTTAAAATTGGCAAATTTAAGCCGAACACACACAACACACACAAGTCGAAACATTCGACTTAAAGTTTTACGTTTTAATTATGTTATTTAATTGCATCTTGCTTTACTCTTTATTACATTTTATACATTGAACAATGCATTTACGTTAAGTTTTATAAAATAATTACCTAATTTAATGACTTTAACTCTCTTTTAATAATAATGTCTTTGACATTAGACAAATATACGCTAATACTACCCTCAAATAAATATATAAATACAAACATACACATTTTAAAACAACTCAAAACATAATTTCCACACGGACAAATACAAATAACCTACAAACACCAAGTGCACATACTACATTTGGTCAAAGGAATTGCAAATATTTTGGACCTAAACTATTTAATAGAATGCTAAAAGACTTAAATCAATTGAATTGTCCCAAGAATATGAAACTATATATTAAAACTTGGATTCTTAATATGGATAGAGCCAGTATTGGTGTACTCACCCAAACATATTGACTCATACCTATATTAATTATTGCTACAAAGTGATCGAAAAATTAAGTCAATTTTAAAATTGTTCTTGATATACACCATTTTATATAGTAATAAATGTAATTCTATCTACTTGTAATTCTAATTAATTGCTTGTAAACTATGCCCGTCTCGACACAGAATTTCTCTAGTGAGACGGGCATAGTCCAAACAGATTTTTACATAGTATTATATAGTTACAAATAAAATAAATAAATAAATATATAAATTTATACATTGATCATTCCACTTTGTTTACAACTGTACCGGAAGAATTCTGTCTGCTATAATACAGTCAAATACTAGTGTGTAGGTATGGTACCCAAATATATGTCTTACTTTGCTGAAATGTGTATTTGATTATAATATAACACACTATACTAAGAATTAAATAAATAAATAATAATAATTATTATAATTTACTAACTTACCATCACGCCGTTTCCACGCGGGGGTAGGCTGAGAAGATAGAGCGCCACACTCCTCTGTCCCGACACACAATTCTTGCATTGTTCACATTCATACATTTTCTCATACAAGCTTGCCGATTATTGAGGCTTATAAAATAAGTCTTCCGCGGACGTCCTCTATTTCTGGTGCCATCAACACTTGTCGTCGTATTTCTTGCCATTCTCTCCTCATTCATCCGTTCCATATAACCAAACCCCCTAAGTGATCCTTTCTTAATCTAACTCATTTACTTACTCATCTTACATCAGTTTTACATCGTCTGTCGTAAATAGATTTGCAACATATACGTCTAAGTGATATCATTTCCCCTAGATTCAGTCTACTTTCGTTTCTCTTCTCCCAGCTCCATACATACTCCCCAAATACAGAAACTGATCTACTGTTGAAAAAATATACAATTAAAGTAAAGATGATATTCATGTTGATATCTGATGTTTATTTTGGTTCAAAAATTATTTTTTTCTAAATTATCAGTCCTAGAATTAAAGGAAGAACAAGATTATAAATATTTTAAAACTTTTGATTCATCTGTAATTATCTACCTTTTAAATGAATGCGTAAATTCTCTTAAATTAATCCATTCATAAAAGATTAGATTATGTCATAACCATATAAACCTACAGATGTACTGAAAAATACATACAAACAATAGACTGTATGCAGCGCTGGGGGGGGCAGGTGTCGGGAGATGTGTATAAATGTGCGGTTACTATTGACGGGTGAACCGTTATTGTGACTGATTTTGTTCGAATTAACGATGATTGGTAATCGATTATTTATAATTATTTGAGCAATCGCTGACTGGTACAACATAAAACCAAACCTTGAACAGTTAAATAACAATTTTACCTGGGGACATTGTTGGTTTCATTGGTGAATTATTACCGATAACTCATTTTTTTTGTTTTTTTAAATAGAGATGCGTACACGGAACACATGTCACATCAATATTCTTATTATTTTCAAACTAAGCTAAATGCTTGTGCTATGAAAATAGGACTAACTTGCTGGTGTCCTGAAACGAGGCGCGAACCCCCGGCCACTAGATCACTACGCCAACGTCATGACCACTACATCAACAAGCTACTCAACTTGTTTATTGCCTGGCTGTTTATTGATATATAATGACCATCAATTAATGTTTTATATTATATAAGTAAAATGTTTATTTCATCTTTCCAATACAAGTATTTAAATCACAAATACAGATAAATAAAATAAACTACAGTGAAAAAAAAATTGTTTTTAGAGAAGTAATAAAAATACCTTACACTTAATAGTAAATAAAAATGTAATAATCTTATAAATAAATATAAAATAAATTTGCAGTTTTTCTCCGAGCATTCAGAAACTTGTCATAA
Source organism: Eubasilissa regina (assembly GCA_022840565.1). Classification (NCBI taxonomy): domain Eukaryota; kingdom Metazoa; phylum Arthropoda; class Insecta; order Trichoptera; family Phryganeidae; genus Eubasilissa; species Eubasilissa regina. Next base: position 21,338,344 of record JAINEB010000033.1, read on the forward strand.
AATATTCTGATATAAGAAATATCAATTATAAATTATTTTTAATGAACTTTACATTGTGGCTTTCATCAATTTTAATATAATATAATATGCAAAGTTAAAATATTTTTTCTTAAAATTATCAATTACAATATTATGATTCTATACGTCAGCCAAAAAGGTTGATAATGAAAGAATAGCTAGAAGAATAATATATTGATTGATTTGTAATATTTAAAAAATACATACATACATAGATTGGTGTAATATTATAGATTCGTAGTCTATGTTATTAATAATTTATAATCTTAAATGCAAGCTTTAGATCTGATTTTAGAATTCATTATTGTTCTACATCGCGCCATATTGACATTGAATAATAATTTCGCATTATTCAGTGTCAACTCACTACCTGCTAGTTAAAAAAACATCCTATTTTTTTAAAATAGGTACCATATTAATAGCTGCACGCAGGAGTTTCATGTGATTTATGATTATTTTTGAAGTTAAACTTCTTTGCTAACACCTACATACAGTTTTCACACGAAAAAAACTCATTAAAAGTGACGAAAACGCGTCACGGAAGTTATTACATTATTTACTTCCGTCTGTTTTTACCCTTATACCAGTCTGCGCCAGGTTCTTGATATAATAACTTCCGCGAAGAAAATGTGTTAGGGAAATTATTTTATTATATACTATTGAATATGTTCTTACCCATAAACCAGTGGTTGTTTTGCTCAGCTACCTTATTCCTGATATCCAGGCCCTCTCCAGTAGTGTGTTACACTTTGTTTAGCTAAAGAAGAACTAGGATTAAGCCAGCTAGAGTTCGTGACGCGTTTCTGCCTCCAGTGCGGTATATCTGTGTTGATTTCTAGCGGAGTTGCGATTTAAAAAAAAACAATTCTCTTTTTTTTTCGTTGATTCAAGCAAGGAAAAAATCAGAACAAAAAACAATACACAAATTTAAATTATTATTTTTCAGTATATTAATTAATAATTTGTCCAATAAAAATATTATAGTTAAAATTTTAAAAGTGGCCAACTTTGAAAGATCGCAAAAAATAAATGTTTGAAAGGAAGAAATATATCGCAAGGGTGCATTTGGAATTTGAGCCCAATAAATTATAATTAAAATTCGCATTATTAATAAACATTTTTCAAGAAACCTATTTCAATTCGGTATATAAATTGAAAAAATTTTTTTTTTTATGGCATTATTGAAATCACATATCGCAAACAGAAAACATGATTTTAGCAAAAATAATTTGACACAGAAGTAATATTATTCGATAATAAAATAAGTATTTAATACTTACGAGTTATCTGAAAGCTATGTAGTCGGGTGGCAATAGATACCAGTATGTACATAACACAATTTAAAAAACGATCAAACATTAATATGATTTTTTTTATTTAACCAAAAATTTTCCATCACATTTTCATTCAAAGCGAATTGTTAAACGGTTCTACAAAATATTACTATTGGTTGATGAAATTCATATCTATTTAGGAATAAGATAATAAATTAAATAACTTTTTTTTAAGCACAGTAATTGTAATACGCTATAATTTCAAATAAAAATATATACATAAATAATGAAATATCCCAGATATTATTTGGTGAAAAAATATATTTTAATTAATTAATTTAATTGAATACATTCATTATTTCATGTCTCCTGCCCGTCCACAACACCAGAGTCTCACAAGTGGACACACATGGTTCTCTTTCGACACTAAACTTAATAAAGAATCAATAAATGTTAACGGTTTATAATTAAAATATAATAATATTTTTATTTTCAAGTTTTGTTACAAATTTTACATTATGGTTTTTATTAATTTTAATATAGATTATTTAAAACTTTGTTTTTTAACCACTTTATTAGTTAAATTTAATTGACCAACCAATTTCGGAAAATACCAGTTCCTTCATCAGGATGTCAAATAAACTTAGTATTTATTTAGTTCATTTAAAGTTTTGAATAATCCACATTTAAAGTTTGAGTTAAACACTTTTAATATTTAACGCAAAATTTACATTGTGGTTATTCAATTTAATATTGAATTATTCATCACGCACGTTTAAGTACAATAATTTGACATATGGTTTTTGTCAGTTTTTTTAACATCCTGATGAAGTAAAAGGTATTTTCCGAAAGGTGGTGTATTAAATCAACTCATAAAAGTGGTTAAAAATAAAGTAATACGAAATTCAATAATAAAATATAATAATTCATTATATCAATTTGGTTAATTTGTTGTGGCCATTAGTCATTACATTTATAATTAGAAAGCCATTTTAAAATGTTTACATTTATATTATGTGTACTCACCGTCACTCCGTGCCTATAAAAAAATAATGTATTATTATAAAGGACACGTTTTTTAAATTCTTTAATTTATTATTTTATTCAACTCTGTCTAGACGCCATTAATTTTTTAAATTCGTGCAGAATATTAAGTTTTTTTTAAATCTATACTGTGGTCTACACTTTATAATTTATTTTAAATAAATTAATTAACTAAGTTGTTTTCTAAATGGTTCATAAAATTTTGCAAAATTAAACTGAGTTTAAAATGTTACAGTTAAATTAAGTTTAAGATTAATAAGTGCCGTATTAAGCAACATACTTTAATTTATATTCAAACTCCATAAAAAAGACAAAATTAACTTAAAAGTTCTGTAATAAAGTATTTTTGTAAATTAATGAATTAAAACCTCGGGCGATCTGATCGTAGTTTGAATGAAATGATTCCATTGTTCATTAAATCTGGTAATAGCGAGATGCCTTTCGTAGAGTGTCATAGAAGAATACAAAATAGAATTAAGAGCTAACTGCTTTAGAAAGCGAATATCAGAATGTCTGCTAGCCAAGCCGACGAAGGCTTGGTACAAGTCGTGAGACATGGGTAGGGCGCCCCATAATCCTGGGTCGTCACTCGAAATCACCACTGGGTAGTTCTCGGCCAGCATTACGGAGGCCGGGTGGTTCCGCATATCTTCCACTAACATCAACACTTGATTGGATATTGGGTTCACTTCGATTGCGATTCCTTCGTCTTTTACTATTTTGCTGATAACTGGGTGCTTCAGAAGAGCATACGCGTGACCCAATCGTTTTGCACCTAGCAGTACTGCATCTATCAAGTTGTAGTCACTAGAAGTACCGAACCAGTTCGTTTCCCCGGCGTGATAAAACACATTTAATTCTCCCGGCAGAGTAACTAATTCGGCGATGAATTCTTTCAAGGGTTTTCCCAAATCTTCTTGCCCGACGAGATCAAACCCTGCGACGTAGTTTCCCAGCTGACTCTTGATTTCCTTGGCGGTTTTTATGTATTCCTGTATTATTGAAGGCGTCACAGATCTTGATGGAGCATATATAAGTTTAGATCCAAACGTATCTGGATAGTCGTGGATAAATCTATCGTTAACATTTTTGAATATTTTAGCACATTCGACAGAATCATATGTATTTCCTTCTAAATCATAAAGCTGGGGCAACGTTGTGCGAAATTCTATGTAGAAAATATTGTCTTCGCGAAACTGTCTGAGCGCTTCGTAAAAGTAATCTTCCCAAACTGGCTTATACGTCAACATCGGTGTGATAGTACCGAATATTTTTGAAAATTTAGACCATACAACATTTATATCCGCGTACTGATTCAATGGATCGTCTGTCACGAGACTAAAGGACTTGGCCAAAATAGCATCAAACTCTTCCGGGTCTTGAAAACTTTCTCGCACATCTTTCAATAGTTGATAAATACAGTTGTCAGATTGCGGGATAGATGCGGAAAACAGCAGTCGAATACTATCATTTTGAAGACATATGTATAGATTATCCCTGTATGTTATATTCTTGACGAGGTAATTGCCGCCTATGAGAGCTGTATCGTGAACGTGAAGTGCAGCCCCCTTGGGCATCCGCCTGATAAAGTCGAAAACAGGAGACGCCTCTATGCTGGATTTTCTGAGGAAGAAATGGTGAGCGGGGTTAAACTGGGAAACGTTTTGGAATCCGTGATCCACCTCGCGGTACTTGTCTTCCATGAGGATCGAGTTGACGAACTTCTCAGCCGTAGATAGCACAATCTGTCCGCCCAGTTCCAGCGAGCGTTCCTGCTGTACGAGCTGCTCGCGTTGCATCTCGTACTCTTCCAAGGAGTGCATGACGCGCGAGTCCACGGGCCCGAGCACGATCGCCCACCAGGACAGCGCGAGAGGCAGGGAGACACATGCTAACGTCATGACTGTCGTTTTACTACTGGCGTACCGTGCTGGCCCTGGCTAATATAGACTGATGGCGGGCAATTTTACCCGCTCTTACCCGCACACAAGCTCGGATTTGACGCGCATTCAACGCCATACGCACACATTCACAGATGATTACACGCGTAGTACACTGATAGTGTACCCTAATATATCATCAATTGGAGACTTGGTAAATTTTTAGATTTTTTATCTCTACCTACTAAATTTTCGATTCGATAAGCTAACTTTATTATATAACACTTTGTTTAAAACCACAATTTTTCAAGACCTATGGTCACTTCCTCAGGAAACAATGTATACTAAAATTAAATATGCAAGCATAGACAAAAATAGAACAAATAAAAATATATGCAAATATTGAAGAAGTAACTTTACTATGTTAGATAATAAACACATTCTCGACTTCTCATGTTGTTGATTATTGTAATGCGTATGTTAGAGCAATAATAAGATAGCTTGGTTCAAATTCATCCTTTCTGAAACTACAAAAAATATAATTTTCAAATTGTGATAAGTGTTGCTCTTACCATATCAATTTGAAGCTGGCCGGTAAAAAAAAAAATATATTTTTTTTATATACAGATTTAATAAAATCTTGCAAAGGTTTATAAGATCTTTTAAAAATTAATAACTGCATAGCTCTTTTAAGATTCATTGCCTGAAGCTATCTAACTTTTTTCAAACAACTGCTAGTACAGCATTGCGAGGAAGTATGCAATGGATTGGCAATAAATTGAAAATACATTTTCTAATACAACTTTAGTCAAAGTTTTTTGATTATTGGACATTAATAAAATAATACATAAAACAAGTGTATGAGACCGTAAAATTAAAATATATATGCATATATTCGTATTAGCTTTTAATGTTGGTTAAATTCGTAAATAACATGCGAGGCGTTTCATTTAACACACTAGTACACGTAGTAGTATGTTGAATGGCCGAATGGTTTTCTGTCGTTACATTCAGAGTCCACGGAATGAGATACAATGAGATAAATCTCAAAGATTTAATTGCAAACAATCTCTGTACCATGAAATATACAAAAATTTGAACTTTTAATTTGATAGCGAAATGAGCGCTGAGATTTATACCCCTTTTGTTCTAAAAAAAGTTTAGAAATTTAAAAAAACTGCGCTTTTCAAGGCAAAATATCTTTGGTTGTAGACCAGATAAAAATCTGAAATTTCAGCCCGAAATAGTAGGTGATATTATGCATCCGTTTGAGATATGACTGCAAGCTAAAATTTTTATATGGTAGCCCACCATAGATACTTAGTGTGTAGTCACGCAATCGCGTTGAATCATTTCATATGGATTGACCCATAATTGAAAAATTTATAATTGTAGATACTTCAGATCAAATGCGTCTCTAATTGTTAATCCTATGAGAATAATTCATAACGCGTTTTTATTACATTGCATCTTAACAAAGGGTTAATTAAATAAAATACAAGCCATTAGTTTGATATTTTTAATATTATTATCATTATCATGTTGCTACATTAGATATTAAATAAAAATAAAACAATTAATAATGAAAGTATCGACAATATTTTCAAGTACAAGAACGAAATTCTACTAAATATTAGTTTATGCACCTTATTAATTGATATTTATGAGGAGCTAGGTTTGTAAAAGAAATTGAATAAATTGTAAAGTATTTTAAAAAGTATCATTGTGATTTTTTTAAACAAATACTTTTAATTTTAAATTTGAGTTGATTTTTTAGAGAAACCATTATATGAAAGACATATTTTTTTTCTACTAGCTGACAGGTTGCAATAGAAGACAGCATTTTAGTGAAAAATACAATTAATCTTTACGAATGCAGCTCCTCAAATAAAATTGAGAAATTATGACAATGAAGTATATATTCATTAAAACAATAATGATATTATTCATCAAAATTTTAAAAATTTAACTGACACTGGTAACGTGAATCTAAATATCTTAGTACATTTTTTTTGTAAATCTAACCCTGTGCCTTTATTTAATATTTTTATGTGTTTCAAAGTTAGCTCCATTCATAGATATGTAGACAGTTGGAATTAAATAAGTTTTAAAAAATTATTAGAGCGTGTTGTGGGTAATCACTTTAAATTAATTTAATATAGGATGTTGTTATAAATTTATATACAGCGCATGTTATACATATGTGATAAGTTTAAGGAATTGCCCCCCCACATCTGAATTTATGTTTGTGAGGACTCAAGCACCATTTACGAGGCAGATTCCTAGAAATTTTTTAAATTTATTTGTTGAATATTTAACAAAAGTGAGAGAGTGAGATGTATAATATATTTTTTAAATAAATATACATTAAAATATAATGGAAATAGTTTACATGAATATCTTAAAATGATTACGTAAATATAGTGCAAATGTATAGTAATTAAGATTTTTTTAAATATTGGTTAACAATTAAGTGGGTAGCTACATGTTCTATTAATACACATGTTTGTTTTGGCTGTTATTTTTGAGACAAAACGAATGAGTGATAATATGATTTTTTCATGAATATTTTACCGTAGGTGAATTTTTATCGTAGCCGACTTTTCGGGTTCTGTTTCAAAAATGGATTCACGGCAGAATAAACTAGAAATTGATTCTAATATCATCGATGGCCGTGAATATCTATGAGTTTAAATGTCTAATAGATGCCAGCAAGACTACATAACGAAGCTACGAATTAAATTTTGTCATTGTAAATTCATTGGAATATAATTTATTTTATTTTATTTTAAGATATTTCAATAAATCCATTCTCAAAAAATGGTAATCATAAAGAAAATTAACAAATTTCTTGCATTGAATTAAAATTATTTTTTTTTACTCGTATTTATCCTGAAATGTATAAATAAAATAAATAAATAAAAAATCTGTTAAAATAAAACAACAAATACTATTTCACTTACAAAGTTTATTTTCCTGAGAAGGTATCTACATACATTTGTATGCGTAAGCGTACAAGTGTACCTTGTAATATAAATTAAGAGTCTATTAACAAAACATTGCAGTTAAAGTCCATCGCTATTAGTAAACATTACCCAAACGATATCAAACATTTATGCCTGAACAGGATATTTTTAAATTTTAAAAACCAGAATTAACAAGAAATTAAATTGAAGAATATAAACAATTTATAAATGTTTTTGCAATTACATAATTTTGTATTTATATAAGTTACTTCATTTTCTACTGTCAACGCTTTATCTAAAGTAAACATTTTACATCAATCAATGTTTACAATATAAAATCCAAATTACATTTTATTTATTAAAAGTAATAATAGACATACGATGTCTAAACATAATATATACGAATAAGTGACGCGTATGTATTATATAATATACACATCTTAAATGATACTGCAATACATATTCGGTCCATTACCGCCTGAACCAATTATCTGGTCCCACATACATTGGGTGATGTTCAGCAAACTGCTACAACAATCGTTGCAAAAATGCATATAAATTAGAAAATTTAACCTTGAAGTGAATTTTGATGTATCTTCCAAAATAAACGTTCTACTTAAACACAAGCACCTTAATATCATAGCAGTGTTATTTCATGTTTATTCGTTATCAATTCACATGACAACATTTATTTACAACCTTGATCATATTTAACCGTCAATCCTTATTATAAGAATGAATTAAAAAATAATCACAAAATATATAGAATTTGACGACGTGGATGTGTCTGTAATTCACGATTTTAACTCAATAGCTAATGTAAATATATTACTATGAATTTTTAACCTTTACCATACCATGCTAAAAATACCCTACGCAGCCATGCTGTCAACTCGTGTTACTGCAAGAAATTAAAGTTTCTTTAACACTTTAAATGGGAATAAAATGCTTTTACAAACTTAAATGACTTTATAATAGTTAACGTCATAGTTACTATAAATATAATAAGAAATGATAAATACAATAATTAAATACTTTAATTTTATTCTCAAACGTTATTCTTGTAACGCATTCGTCAAAAGAGCCATCTAACATGATCTTCATCTATATATCTCATCATTTAAATTAATGTGTGATCTTTTTCACGTAGTACAAGTAATATTTTTAACGCAAAAAGCATGCAACGCATCAATTTTATATAGAATTGAATTCAAAAATGATTATTTTTATTAAGATTCGCTTTACATAATTGATTTCCCACTAGTCATTTCTAAGTGCAAATGATTTTTTAGGACTAGGTAAAATATAAGTTCTACATTGTGCATATTTATAGAAACACGATTTAATTGGCTATGTCACTGCGCGGCTAGGGAAGGGTTAAAGCGTTGCTACACAGAATATTCGTGATATTTCTAGGGTTAGGTTGCCGCCAGTTGTCCTGATTCTCTCTATCGGTTATTAATTTGGCTGTACTGGATCGTACACTTGCCTCTGCTATATGAGTACATCCTTTTGTATGTACGAGGGATGTTAAAAAATTCCAGGAAAGTTCTTTTTATTCTTTAAATAATATTTCTATGACTAGTTTGATAATTTGTGTGTGATGAATTATTCGCGGCAATCCAATATTATATTCATACTTAATAATACATCAATTTGAAATTAACTTTGCTCAAAAAAATGTAATATATTCTTAAGGAAAACACATTCTTATTCAATTATTGTAATTATTCAGAACATAGGTCTGTGATATTTTAAATACTAAATTAATGTATTGATTATAAATATATACATATAAAATCAATTTTGTCGAAAAATATTGTTTTTGCGTCACTGGGATTCGAACCTTGATCTTTATTTCCAATCCGGGGAAGTACACTACCAATTGTATTATAACGCCAGTATTTTTCATGACAAATTTTCGAACCCATATGTTTTTTTCAAATGAATACACCTGTCGTTCCATTATTTGAAAGCCATCTACATTATTTTTACAGAATCTCAAATACCTTTGAGTAAACCGACTGCGGACGCCAGAATTATCAATTCATTTTTATTAAATTTTGGACACATTGATTTTCCTTATTAATGTAATATATTCAGTTAAATTTAAAGTCAAAGTACGTCCATACGTGATATTATAAACGAAATGCATAGTAGAAGTTTATGGGGATAATGCACCGAATAAAATAGCTTTGTATGAACGGATTAACCATTTTGTTAGCGGACGTTAAGACTTTACAGATGACATTCATTGAAAAAATGTTATTACTGTACATTTACTAATTGAAAACGATCATTTCAAATGATAGCTCAGAATATCGGGATGTTGGTGAGATCCTATGAATAAATTTGATATCGATCCCGAAGTTATTTTCGCCAGAATTATCACTGTTGATGAACTAAGGTCTACCAATGACCAAAATGTAACGACTGATCGGATTTGTTATCTGCATGTTTATTTGAATTTTCCGGGAACTTTTAGAATACCCTACGCATGCATATGTTGGGCAAGATAAAGAGAATACCCGGTTCACTTCCTAGCGTATCGCATGCAGGCACATTTCATTAAATTTTATCCAAATTAATCGATTTTAAAATCAGTTTAGCAAACACCTATTGAAATTTAAATTGCAGAAAACTAATTAAATTATGTTTCATAACGAACAAGTTTCGGAATATTAATGAATGTTTTTAATATACAAGAGATAAAACAATAAAAACGATAAAGAAACAATAGAATATATTACGATTAATTACACGAGAGTCAATAACAATATATATATATATATATATTTTACAAATTAAATATATTAATTAGAAAGATATACATATAAAATCAATTTTATCGAGTTGTCGCTACCGGGATTCGAACCTGAATCTTTTCCAATCCGGGGAACGTGCATTATCCCATTATGCTACACCAACACAGTGGATTGAGACAAATTTTCGAACCTATTTGTAACACTTTTCAAATTAATACATCTATCGTTCCATTATTTATTTTCTTTATTTTTATGGAATCTCAAATACCTTTGAGTAAACCGATAGGAAACGCCAGAATTAACAATTAATTTTTATTGAATTTTGGACACGTGATACAACTCATATATTATTAAGGAGAACACATTCTTATAGTGAAGTTGTAATTATTCAGAACATTGAAAAGAGATCCAGGTGCGAATCCCGGTAGCGACCACAATATTTTTCGATAAAATTGATTTTGTATGTATATCTTTCTAATTAATACATTTTAATTAGTATTTAACAATATAATTGTATGCATCGCCATGGTAGTACAGTATTGCACCATATAATTTAATTAATTATATGGTGGAAATTAATTTATGACTGGCACAGACCACCAAATATATAGATATGAACCAACGCAACTTTTTTGTCTGAATATTTTCATTTTGGTGTCACCTACATGGTCACTTTGGTACTACTTACGTAATCAAATAACTCCGCGATATTTAAATAAAATACGACCCCATTGAAACGAATATTTAAACGCTGACAATATAATAATGCATTAATGTAGAAAATACGTCTTGTTTACACAGAGATTTAATTTTCGAAGAGTAAATACTTTTACTGTTGCATAACTGTGTCATAATCTATCGGATTTATGTTTCAATGTTCCAACCCCCTCTTTTATACGTATACTTTATTTCATGAATATTCATTTACCAGTCCGCGATGACAGGTGTTAAGATAAATAATAAATACGTAATATTATGTACAGATATTTTTCCGAAGATATACATTATATGTAATCATCAACATTGTTATATCATGTTACTTACAGAATAAAGATTACACTATTTCATTATATGTAAGTTGTAGGTTATGAGTGTTTTTAATAAATTTATTCATATACCAGTAAATATAATGTATATGCGATATAATTTTGTGTAGATGTACGATATATTCATATACAACGTAGCCAGTTCCCCAATAATTGCCAAATATTATATTCCCTTTACACTTGATTTTTTATATTAAATATAGATTAAAATAAATTTAGTATTATATATATATATATATATATATGTGCGTATTATATAATATTTAAAAATTATAATTAGTTGGTAGGCTTTAGATAATTTTCGCGGTTACTGAACATACCTATTATATTATAGATTATATCAATAATATACAGTGAGAATATTATGTTCCAGGCCGATTTTATTTGACCGCCATATTGATTCAGCAAATATTTAGCACTATATATTTGATAGTCACAGGGAGTAGTTAATTACAATTTATTATAGATTATATAATTTCTAAACAACGTATTTAAATTATTAAATATTTTTTTAATATTAATAATGGCAATGAAACATGCAATTCTGTAACCAGAACATGTAAGAAAACTTCTTGGTGGCCGAATTTGATCGATTGGACCTGCAACACATGGTTTCAACAGAATGGTGCTACCTCACATACAGCCCGAGCTACGCTAGTACTTTTGCGAGAAATTTTTCCCGGCCTCATAATATCAAAAAGTGATGATATCGACTGGCCTTCTCGATCACCTGATTTGACAGCTCCCGACTATTTTCTGTGGAGATACTTGAAAGGAATAATCCGCTAATAATCCAATAACAATTTCAAGGCTACAGGATAATATTCGAAATGAAATTGCTGTGCGAGAATGTTATGAATAATATGGTTAAAAAGGTACACATTTGTGTCGCTGCCAGAGGTGGCCACTTGGCCGATATTATATTTCATACATAATTCTATTAAACAAAATAATCGTTAAATAATAACTAAATTAAAAAATTATGTCTTATTTATTTCTTAGTTATTGAAAAACAACATCGGCCTGAAACGTAATATTCACCCAGTACTTAAAAACAGCAAGTCACAAGTTGATTTGAGATACTGTTCTTTAAAGTCTTTGAATGCGTAAGAGGCTTCTGACTGGTGGATAAGATAGATATGCTTATTATTAAACAATGTGTCTAAAAAATACATAGTAAGTATTTCTAATAAAAATCTAATTTGATTATGTTTGACAGGTCAGTAAATTCGGTGAATAATAAAAATCGAAAAACCAATGCTTTAGACATTTTTCTGCATCTATAAATATATGCGTCTAATAATCGTAATTTTTTCGAATTTTCCACGCTTTACACGTGGCATCACGCATTTTGTTTTTACGCGGAAACTGTGCCTCCGTGTTCGACCGTTATCGGATTCTTCATAAAATTACGTCGATGATTTCACGCGCTTTCTGAAATGTGAACCCACAGTTATTATCAATATAAAGATATCAACGAATCAGACTCTGATATTGATTCAGAAGCAAGTGATAAATTACGTACTTACGCGAATACTAGCATTGTAAGTATGATAAATTGAGTTCAATTTTTATTTTATTTGTTAATTTTGTTTTATTAACCACTTATTGAGTTAAAATACATCAACCGGTTTCGAAAAATATCATTTTCTTCTTCAGGATGTCAATAACTAATCAAAAAAATATGTTATTGTTTCTTTAACTCTATTTAAAAAATAAATTTAGTACCTAACTAAAAAAATTGTTACAAGGATTGTGCTTGATTTTATATTGGTAAAACGGGTCGAAATTTTAATATAAGAGTAAAGGAGCATTTGAAATGTTTGAACAATAGTGAGTTTTCAGAATTTTCTAACCATTTGATAGAAAAGATTTGGTCGTAGTTTTGATAAAAAATTGTGATTGTTAATTTTGCATGTAAACGGTGTTGGTCATAAATGAAGTAATTTGGAATCGTTGGAGATAAATAAAGCGTGTAAAATTAATCAAAAAATTATAAACAACCAACTAAATTTACACACAAGTCACATTCAAAAATTTCTTCCTAAAAATTATTCTAGTAATTTTGTATACTCTAGTAACAATTTGAGGTAATAAATTAATTTTTTGAATATATATATATATTTTTAAATAGATTCTGTTTAAGAAACCTTTTTTTTATTAATTATTGACAACCTGAAGAAGTAAATAATATTTTACGAAACCGGTAGATGTATTTTAACTCAATAAGTGGTTAATAAAACAAAGTTAACAAATAAAAATAAAGAATTTTAACCACAAAGTTAATTTTGCTAATATTAAATTTTTTTTAAAATATTTTTTAGATAAATTTTAGCGTTTTTTCTTCATAAAATCAGTTTTTTTATGTTGTTGATATGGAGATTTAGGTGCGTCTTATAATCGAATAAGTACTGTATTTACGTACAATAGTATTGTTTTTTGACATTGATATAATTATATACTTTCAATCTTTTGTCAAACCTGTCACATGTGTAAGTTATTTGAGTACAAGAAAAAAAATCACATCTGTGAGGATCAGTGATTCTCTGCAGAAAGTCAAGAAAACGAACGCGACATTTAGGGCCATGACGCGCGGAAATGTTCGAATCCTTCCGGTGTACATCAGTAGTAAAAAGGTGGTGTTTTGTCAAACATTGTTTTAGGCAATTTTTTCAAACATTAGGCAATTTGAGACAATAATTTTAGTTACTCTTACAGATCCATGTCATAAATTAGCTGTAGGAATAATATTTATTTGAATTCAAAAACGACAAAGACAATATTATCCAATGAAAAGAATGTCATCATTTTAGGATGTAATGTAATGGAACTTCTATAATTGAAAATCAAACAGCCACTCTTATTGAATAATAAATTCGTTTACAATATTAGAACAAATGTCTCATTTCAAATATTATATTATCATTCTACGTTGATTTTATTCAAAACTCTGGCCCCTTTTACTTACATAATAAATTAAGGAAAGATTTACATTACTTTCAGTCCAATTTCTCGAGTGCAGAAGACGATTCTGCTCGAAACCATATCAAAGAAAAGTCGTCTCTTGAACGAGACATGACAATTTCCAAAATAAAGAAATATGTTCAGTGAGCAGTAGTGACCGCATCGATTATACTGTAATAATTTACAAATAGAATTTCCTTGCACAATTTCACAGAAAACAATTATGTTAGTGTATTAAGCTAATAATTTGTAAGCTCATAGCGTCATAGATACAATACATGTGCATGCTGAAAGTGCAAACTTAAATTTAAAATATAAATAAAACACTTTATAAAACGACGAATCGAAAATGGTTTTTTTTTTTGATAACCTGATCCTGACGATGTGATACTTAGTCTTACAAATTCTCAGCTCATGCTGTACGGTGAACACGGTGCAGCAGTGCCTCTGAGCGATCCTCGGTAGTGTCGATGTAGCCCTGAGGGACATTGCCAAAATCAAGATTATTCATTATATCATAATCGCGATCCTTTTTCTTACAAAATTTTTCCTTGCACGCGCATTTAATAACCCATTCCATATTGACAAAATGAGTATTGTTCTTCCTGTTTTTACGGAAATGAGTAAAGGGTACACCGGATGCCAAATCATAATATGTGGTTTCATTGAACATGAAGCGTTTCAGATCTTTCTTCAGGCTGTGGTGTTCCGAGTGTCGTCTGTGCTTCTTAGTCTTCTCGCTGTTTTCCCAGATGTCTTGTCCAGATATTATATACTCCATGAGAACCTTGTGAATATCTACATATTCCTCGTCGATCATCAAAGAGCCACAGTGCATTTCGACCTTGAATTAATAAAACTCATATTTAAATTAAATGTATTTATTATCCTCGTTTTAATGCTAATGCATTACAACATTACTCCTCAAATAGCATTAAGTAATTTATTAAGGAAAACACATTCTTATTGTGGAGTTGTAATTATTCAGAACATAGGTCTGTGATATTTTAAATACTTAATTAATGTATTAATTATAAATATATACATATAAAATAAATTTTGTCGAAAAATATTGTTTTTGCGTCACCGGGTTTTGAACCTGGATCTCTATTTCCAATCCGGGGAAATACACTATATATATTATATCATTATATATATATATATATAATGATCACTTAGGCCAACCGAAGACAGGTCGTAAGCCCTGTAATTACTCCATATTTCTGTATATCTTCCATTAAATATAATAAAAATAGCTTCGTCTCTATGAGATATCTGATATTTATTTAAAATTATGTTGGTTTAATTAATAATAAATTAAGTTGTACACTCTTATCCTTCCAATATTTATCTATGCAGCGGAGACTTAGACAGTCTGCAATAGTAACAAGCGTAAAATAGATATCTTCGAAATGTATTGCTGGAGAAGGATGTTACGCATTCCTTAATCCTACAACACATCACAATACAGCAAGCCTTATCTATAACAGTGAATAAAAGATCCTTTCAATTGTCCAGTCGCATTATGCGTCAAAGTTACAGCCTAAAAAAGGAGATAATCCTGAGCAAAACGTTGGGCCGAAGAAAACCTGGAAGAGTACCATATCATTGCATTTGGCTGAAGAGACCTAGGACTCAAGAGTGAGGGCGACCCCGGACCTGGATTTATATAAGTACATTATGAGCTAATTGAAACCTATCTATGTCAATTTTGACATGAATGAGGAAATAAGAAGATTAACATCAAAACTCTGAAAAAAATATTACATATTTTTGCCATACTAAAAACGTTTATAAGTATTATGAAATCCCTGTCCCTGATGACAATATAATGAATGTAGATGTACATGTAATCGTGAGAGAAAATATGTTTACGTATCTAAGAATTGACTGTATTAACATAATACAGAATGTTCCGAACGAAATATGCATAAGGTAATTATAATATAAAATTCTGAACAAAAAACTGTTACATAAAAATTAGATCTAAGAGCTCTCTCACTAGAATGATACCCACAATTGTACAAGGAAAAATAATATCTTAGCCTCTCGTTCATCTGGCTTTACATTTAATTTTTATCATTGAGGATACTTAGAACACAAATTCTACGAAAATGTCGTCACTAAAAAAGGAATTCATAAATGGGACTGAAATAAGACATAATGAAGAAAATCTCTCTATATAATAGAATTTAACTTCAATAACGCGTGGCCTTTATATATTTTAAATTATGCAAGTCATCTTTAAAAAAACCTGTCTATTATTATAATATTATACAGCTTTATTTATTATAACATTTTCTAGAAGATGAATTCTTGAATTGAAGGTGAGTGAAGAAATGAAAATGAAATAAGTAAATATATTAAAATGATAAATAAATAGTTCAATCATAAAACAAAAAACAAAATTGGTAAAAAGGTGCCAATACTAAAATATATATTTAGCAAGCTAAGATATAAGTAACTTGTGTTACAAACCTGCAAACAACAAACATTAGGTCATAGAAAATAAACTCAATCAATTTCCCTTGGAGACTGACAAAATCCACAAATAAGTGTTTAAGTATAATATCAATCCATTAAATAGATCTGAGACTTTATGTAATAATAACGGATTAATTCTCATTTTTTTATTATTTATTATCTTAGTTTAATAACCACAATTGAGTTTAAAAAACATCTACCGGTTTCAGAAAACACCTTTTCCTTCTTCAGGATATGTCAAAACTAACTAAAAATATAGCATTGTTTTTCTATTTATCCAGAATCTATTTTTAAATTTTTTAAAATTTTTTTAAAAAAACAACAATTATTTAAAAAGTAAATTTAGTACCTAACTCAAATTGCTGCTCAATACAAATTTAGTCGAATAATTTTTAGGAAAAAATTTTAGAATAGGACTAAAAAAATTTAAAAATAGATTCTGGATAAATAGAAAAACAATGCTATATTTTTAGTTAGTTTTGACATATCCTGAAGAAGGAAAAGGTGTTTTCTGAAACCGGTAGATGTTTTTTAAACTCAATTGTGGTTATTAAACTAAGATAATAAATAAAATAAAAAAATATGAATCTTAACCACCAAGTTAATATTGCTAATTTTAAAAGGATTAATTCTCAGAATCAATAAAACCCAATACGAAACCGATATTACCATTAGTAGGTATACACACAACTGCATATTATTTATGCCACAACTATAGGCCAGTCTTTCCATTAACAGGAGTAAATAACAAAAGGTAATTAATTAAATTATTGCTTAAATGTGAAAGGTGATCCGAAGGTATTCTGATTACCTTAATGGTGACTGATCTCAAGGGCTTACAGCACGTGTCTTCGCGAACACAGCCCCCGCAAAGGCGAGGGCGGTATATCCGGCGAGAGGCGCAGGGCCCAACCCTAAGGCGCGAAGGGCGAGCGCGCACCGTCGCTTTGCAAGCGTGACCCCTCTGTAAGAAGAAAACATCTGTGAATAATCATAATGATTATCATACAAATAAAGTAATTGATTTTCGGATAGTACAGGGTAAATATTATGTTCCAGGCCGATTTTGTTTGGCCGCCATTTTGATTTGGCAGACATTTGTCAGCTTGCATTTAGTAGTCGTTGATTATAATTTATTATTGAACAACTTATGCCTTAACAACGTATTGAAAATATTAAAACATTTCATCTAAATAATAATGGCAAAACTGTAACCATTAATGTTGATCGCTACGTCACATGTTGGAAAACTTATTGGTGGTCGAATTGGGTTGATTGGGCCTGCAACACGTGTGATTTCAAGAGGACGGTGCCACCACACACACAGCTCGAGCTACATTTAAAATTTTGCGAAAAAAAAATTCCCGGCCGCATAATGTCAAAAAGTAGTGATGTCGACTAGCCTCTTCGATCATCTGATTTGACGGCTCCCAACATTTAAAGAAAAAGTCTACGCCAATAGGCCAACAATAATTCCGATGTTACACGACAATAATAGAAATGAAATAGCTGAAATAACACGTGAAATGTGCGAGAATGTTATGGAAAATATGGTGTAAAAATACGCATTTGTGCTGCTGCCATAGATAGCCCCTTGGCCAATATTATATTTGAAACATAATTGTAATAAATCAAATAATCGATTAATAAAAACAAATTATTATTTTTCTATTTCATTTCTCAATTATTCAAAAACAACATCGACCTGGAACATAATATTCACTATGTATCATATTTATTATTAGAGACAAACTCCACCTCAATTTTCTAAAACTTACAAAACAAATATTCATCTCTCTTTCGATACTTTTGTCCACTGGGACGACATCTAGTGTTCATCAGTTATGTTGGAGCGATACGCAGCACCATTTTAGTATTAATTTAGAAGAAAGAAGGTGATAAAAGAGACGACATTTCTTTTTAATTACTTGGCCGGTAAATCAGGTAAAGGATCGAAAACAGGGCTTGTAATTAGAAATTTAACTAACCGGTACGGTCGATAGTATCGATTTTGGGAAGACATAAATTATGAATGTATATGCGTTGTATATATTCCGTTGATATATTAAACTATAAACAATAAATAAATTTCTAAGTGATCTTACCTGCAATTTCACTGAATATCATCCAAGATGGCCGAAGCTCCATAAGTCTGTGTTATTAAACCGGGGGGTTTCACTCACATGTAATTAATTTTTTTTTTTAACTACAGATGCGTGTTTGGAATACATGTCACATCAATATTCTTACTATTTTCAAACTAAGTAATACGCCTGTATTATGAAAATAACAAGCTACTCTAATTACTAATGTTAATAATTATTTTATTAGGATCTACCATAGAGTTAAGTAGTATTTTTTCATTAATTGCAGATAATAGATTATGATAATAATTCATCATTTTTTCATTAATAGCAGATAATAGATTGTGTTAATAATTCATAATTCATCCATACTCTCAAGCGTGACTGAAAATTCTGATTAAAATAAAGAAAAAGTTTATCGCAATACTCGATAATTTTTCAATTAATAGTAAATTAATAGTAATTAATAGTAATTAATAGTAAATTAATAGTAATTAATAGTAAATTAATAGTAAAATAATAGTAATTAATTCGAATTAATAATAAAATATTGGAAATGAAAATAATGCTGAAAATAAAAAAGTAAATAGATATATTTATAAAAAAGAATTCATTAACTTTGTTTTAATCACTGTGAGTTGTTACATTCACAAACCGGTTTCGAAAAATACAATTTTTTCATCGTATCATTGGTCAATTTTCGCATATTTCATTACTAAATTTATATATATATATATTTTTTACATTTTCTAATTATTTTTAAAAAAATTGAAATTAAAAAAAAAAAAAATAATTTGAAATTTGGTTTAAGTTTGTTTTTTATCACTCAGATAAAGATAGAGATAGATAAAACGAGTTAATGAAATATATATGATGAAATACAAAAAAAATGGATCCGATGGATTAAATGCAAGATTGGAACAAAGTCGCCAAAGGTAATAAACATTATAACTTACATAACATTTAAAGAAAACAGTTTACTTACTATTATTACTATTATTTACTTCCTACTAAAATAACATTTCTTTATTTCTAAACTGTATTCGTGTCCTAAATATTATGCGATGAAAATAAATGCTTAAAATCTTTTAAAATTTTCAACCATTTGAATATTTCCAATATTACCATATTACTTCAGAGCTACTCCCGCAGAGCTCACTAATTAAAATCGATTCCAAAATATTAAGAGGGGATTTTGAATTCACGTTGTTGATTTTTACCGTAGCATGAAATTGAAACGAAAAACATACTTAATTTGGAATGAAGTATTTTATCAAATCAGCAGAGATCTACGGTTCATAAATTTAACACAATAAACCTGTTTTCATCAAAACCCAAGTTAAGAGCTATAAAATCCGATTGTTTTATGTGAAATGACTTGGATGACTAGATAAATATATAAAACCAAGCGCCTTAACCATTTGAAAACGCGTGTAAGTGAGATGTGAAATCTGTTGTTACTTACTTCACATATTTTAATGTATAAGTTCAACAACTAAAATGCTAGGATCAACAACTGGGTCACATTTGAACAAATGCTTTACGGTTAATTCGAAAAACTTCTTAATCTAAAAAAGTCAAATATTTGGATAGGCAAAGCATACTTAGAAATAGTAGTAGAAACAGCAGTAAAAAATAAAAAATATGTTGTTTTATCTGTTTTTATCTCCTGTAATAATTTCCTCCAGATTAGTTAATCACAGCATTAGATTTTTTACTAAAAATTTATTTGGTGCATATGAATTAATTTTCAAAAATGTTGTCCTTTAACTTGTCTTGTAAAATGCTTTACCCTGGACCTGACATTAACCAAAATACATTCCATTAGTAAGAAACTCTTACATTAACCAAAACATAAAGAAATAAAAATGTTTTTCGTATATAATATTACAATATATGAATTAAAAAGTTTAAATTTTCAGGAGAATCGGCATTCGATTATAAGATTATAACAGAAGGATCCCATCTTTCATTTATATTGTAACCTAGGTATACAATATTTTTTATCTTATAATATACCATCTAGCTGAGAAACCTATATTATCTTTAGCAATGAAATTAAAACAAATTGTTATATTTTTACAAGTATTAATTACATATCAACTGTCATCTGTAAGCGCGTTGAAAAAAAGTATCACCAGGTATATATTGTTATTTATTTATTTAATTTGCAATTTGATCCAGTAAACAAAACCACCTTGAATGAGAAAACGTAAAAGTATTTGATTTCAGTCCTTTCGTGTTTATTTAAAAAAAAAAAACTATTTTCCAGTTCACACTCAATATCGCGCTGAACCAGGTCAGATTTGTTTTGTTAAAGGAATAGTGTATGCAACACTTGTCATATTTCTTCTATAAATAATCTATTCAATACAGTGGGGGAACATTTATAAGATAATAAGTGATGAAGGTATCCAGTAAGTGTGTACGTATATGAAACCACTTGATTTGATCATCATTATCAATTAATTTTCGTGTCATTTTTCTTTAAATTGTGAACCTTTTCATTGTAAAGGTACATTTCTGATATAAATATTATTTAGGTGGGTAAATATTATTTCGATCGTTTTTCAAAGTTAAGACGTCAAACTATTTTTCTTTTTTCCTCAACGTTTCAAAATGTTGGATATTAAATAATGTTTGTAGTGTTTAATTAAAATGGATAAAGGGACGCTTAAATAATTAAACAACAAATGAAAAAATTGTAAATGTATTTGTATTAAAATCAACCTAATTAATTAAAATAAACATTGATTGATAAAATTTACTAGAATATTAACAGAAATTAAATAAATATTTGACAAATATTGTGGTATTGTTGATAAAATATAGATAATATGTACCTATTAGTCGACAAAACGAATCAAATACTTTTATCTTCAGTGTTGGCATGGAATAAAATTACTATTTGTAAAAACAGGGATTACCAAAACCACGACAACTGACGATTTATCATATTTTATTTTTCTCATTAAATAAAATATATATGGATAGAAATAAATATGTGATGTTGGTGGTATGATTGAGTTAAAATGATTTTTTAATATTTTTTGTTCCAGTTCAACCTATTTGTCGGTAGATAACAAATAAAAAGGATAGAATGAAAATATCTACAATCTTTTAGAGAGTGTCTCAAGATTCTTCCAAAAATATCACATATTTGGTACATATATTTTATTTTATTTATTTGACTATTATTGCCGATTATTGATGCTACAACCCACGGGAGCTATGAACAGTTTATTTTAAAATTAGGTTACATTTATTTTTAGATTTAATCTATTTATAGCAGACTTTTAAAATATATGAGAGTGAAGCTGAGAGTTGGCAAGGAGGAATGAAAATAAATTGATTTCTGTGAATATACGATCACTCAGGTATATTATTTGTTAACTTTATTTATAATGAAATTAAAGAATTAACAAATTATGAATAAATATTAAAAAATGTAAACAAAAAAATGTGGCCCTCTATCCTATCTGTCTAACCCCGCCAGAAACTACATGATGGTAAGTTCGTTAGAAAGACATAGTCACAACGATATGTAGATATAAAGTATTAAATGTCAGAACTCGATTTCTAAAATATTTTACATTTCCCAATTTCACATATCTAAACATAGTTATATCAAAAAGTATAAGCATATTCAGACGAGCAAGCTCGGCGACAGAAATGTTAGGACCCGGTATTCTAAATGTTTTGCGACTCTTAAAAAATAAACGTGCATAAAAATATGCATTTGTAGATTTTCAGTGAGCGGGAAAAGGTCTAAAATATGACGAAAGCGAGTAAGCAAGACCTACGCTTTCTTTATTTACAAACACATTTATTATATAACCCGAAAAAACAATTTAATCTAACATAGCACGATAAGGGGTGGGGCACCTCTCGACTTCGGGGTCCGGCACAGTTGTCCGCTAGTACTCCCCTGTTGTGTAATGACGTCTTTCTGAATGCGTTACCTTTTAGTCAAAATTGATCAATTTTGTATCAAAATTCTTACAATAACTGTGTCGTCAAAACTATATTACAAACATATAAAATTTCCCAGTAGTTTAGAATATTACTAGAAAATAAGATAAATTTTAAAATAAGATAATATTCCTTTCAACAACAACAATAAATGAAGATGTACGGCACATTTTGGGTGATTTTTCAGGAACTGAGAAAAACTGTTTATTTTATCTAATGATGGGAAAAAATAATATTCGATGTGTGTTTTTAATACATTATAAATGATAATAATATTATTTTTATCAAATTGTAATCTAAGATGAAAATAAGAGGATTGAGGCACATACGAAACTTTTTTTCAGTAGAGCAACGCTGTCAAGCACACGCCGTACAGTTAAAATGAAAACAGATTACATTATATGAAAATTGTGTTTATTTTAAAAGAACAAAGAATACATATCACTACCTTGGTAGGTTTTTATAAAACAAAAAATGTAAGAACAATATGATAATTACTTTCAAAATTATGTTTGACTGAGTTCAATGTCATGTTTGACAGAGTTCAATGTTTGATAAATTCAATGTGCCGTATAGCGTTATTCTACTCACATCAGTTGGCGTCTTTTTACAGCAATGGCTACTCCTCTCTTCCAAATACGTAGTTGATCAGCATTTTCCATTTTGACATGTTATTTTTTCTCTTTCTTTATTTATTATAATTATTTGTTTGTTATAATCTCCGAACATCACTCGGTGAAAACACCACATCTGATAAGTCTTGGGTGTTTTATCAGGTAGTAGAATTTCAAACTACCGATTACACCAAAATGTTGCGTACCTAATTCAACAATACCCCCCAAAATGTGCCGTACATCGTTTTTCGAGTGACGTCCTTAAATATATATATATATTAAACTGAATGTCTGTTAGATTATTACTCTCTTTTGATTGATATACACTCTACTATCTGATATTTCTTACCTTAACCATCTAACTACTACCCTTCAACCTCTGTCTACTAACCTTTAATCGATCGGAACCAAAATGTGTATTATATTGTATTGAATTGCATCCGTTTCCTGAACAAAATATATACACTGACTTCCTTTCCAAATTTTGTACGGTTACTTTTTACGAACCTTACGAAAATGTAATAATCTTCCCTCACTGGACAACACCTCAATACCCCCAGGATCAAATTGTACACATCGTTATTATTTATAGGCTACGCAAAACATAGGCTACTCTTTTCCCTAAGCCTTATATTTTATTTTATTTATTTATTTGACATTTTTTGTATATCAGAAGTGAACATTCAATAATATAATTCACACTTATTAGTTTATTACGTGGGGTGCACTAGGTATCCATCTCTGATATATAAAACATTGTCCTGGCTATTTTGCTAAACTACTGTCTGTATTAAAATAATAATTTTTCCGTGTTATTGGGGTGTTATTTTATAAAAATTAAAAAGAGAGTCACACTCAACAGAAATGGGGGAAAAAAATACAGTAAAAACCTAATAGGTTGTAAATATATGGTGAATTATTAGTGTATTGTATTGTGATTAAGTTGGATGCTTCTGACTGATCTCTATCCAATTGATTCATGTATTAAGTGCATATTTGCGTATTTTTTTTGTTAGTCTACGATTTTCAGTTAGTGTTAAGTATGTTGTATAGTTTTGGAGCTAAAAGCATCAAGAAACGTTAAAAGAATGTCATTGTTGCTCTCAGAACTAATATGTAGATGTTTAATGTTGTCTTGTGTCGTGACTATGATTTATTGTTAGGGGTGAGTTATTATTTGAATGGAAATATTGTACGAGTCTCAACATATAAATTAGTATTACGTCTAGAACATTGTACTCTTTAAATAAAAGATCAGATGGATATCTAAAAGGACGACCATTTGTTACTCTAAGAATTCTCTTTTTTTTGTGCTCTTCTAAACGCCTTTAATATAGACAGCTAGCATTATATGTATACAACGTACCCAAAATAAGAAATCGGTTTATTTTACTACTGCAAATTGTATAGCGCCTTTGAACCAAATCTCCGCCAAAGAAATCGAAAAAACAATATTTAAAATTTTAAGGTTCAATTTCTCAGTTCGATGTAAATATCAAACGATACCTTGTTGGGCATGAATGGCGCTCCCAGGTTTAAAATGTTCGATCAGTTTAAATTTGTAATTATCATCAGATCATGAATTTCCGATCAAAATAATAAAATAATAGGCCCTCAGAAGATTATAGATTTTTTTTTATATTAAAATAGAATTGCAATCTGACTGAGGATTCAAGGCGAAATCGCTCGTGCAGATATAGGATCGAACATTCTTATTAGTACCTTATTAAAGTACCTACATGCATTTAGGTGGTCGTTTAAATCAATGGTCTTAATTTAAAATTATTATGTAAGATGCATTTTCTGGTTTTGTTTAATATTTAAAACATCACGTTGCCGTTTTGCGAGATCTTTGTTTCATATTTACTACATAATTATGAAACAAACAGCTAGTATTTAAAAGACAACGATATTATATATAAACAACTGTGACAACAAAATAATGAACATAAAATGTTTACTTTGTTCAAGAAAACCATCTAATTTACGGAATTTACAATTTATCCTGTGAATAAATACAACATTACTTAATTTAAGGTGTCCAGCGAAAAAATTTCAAGATTTAATTGTAATTGCTCGTAAACCATTAGGGTGAGGTAGTGGGAGGGGTATTTTTCGACGCGCGTTATTTGCTGATTTTTCAGTCGCAATGAGTCACTGGTCGGAAGCGCACCGTGCATTCGCGATTGAGTAATACTTAAAGTGCCGTGATTCATTGGTTCGTCGCGCTTTTTGTACTCACCTTAATATTCGACGAGTAAGTGATGGGCCGAGCACGCAACTTATCTGGTGTTGTGTTCAAAAGTTCAGACAAGAAAGGACAATGGTTAACCAAACTCCTCCAGGACCATCAACGTCAGTAGCGATACCAGAACATGTAGCTCAAGTTCGATGTGACATTATGTGCAATCCGCGTAAATCGATAAGGAAGATTGCAGCTTTAAGTCGAGAGTTTACAGCGACAATCCTCGAACAATTCAAGCCCTACAAGAAAATATCCACCGTAAAGTTACTACCACTGAATCAACGCTTTGCTCTCACGTGTTCACAAATTTAAGAGTCCGATCGCAAGAGTGCTTTGAGAGAAATATACGGCATTTAGACGATATCGTTTATAAAACGTAAAATCCTCATTATTAAACTCCATTTTGTATAATTAAAATATGAGAATAACATTGTAGTTTTTTTTTAAATTTAATATTATACTTGAAGATTTTCCATTTCACAACCTATATTATATAATAAGCTTCCAATAGTCATCTTAAGATAAAATTTAAAAAATAATAAATTACTGGTTGAATATTGATATTGATAAAAAATTATCAGTAAAGCATGTTATCTTAATTTAAACGCTCAAAATATTGAGATAATACGATTTATTTCAAATTAAATTTACCGTCATGATAATAATAGAATATATTGTTATATATGATTAGTTAATATAATGAATATATTTTATAATATAAATATAGTTGAGTAACAATATTATTTCTTCAATATTTGCAAAGTTACTTTGATTGAGCCCTCATTTTATATTAATAATTATACGAAATACTTTGTTTAAAGCACTATTTATTCATTATTCTAGATGTTTCGATACCTTTACAACCAGTTTTTTACACTATTAACAAATAAAAGAATTATATATTAAATAACAAGGATAAGGACGATATTTAAAGAAAATCGGGGGTCTATAAATTAATTTGCAATGATTACAATTATTTTTATATAGGTAAATCGTTCAGAAATTTTGATATTCGAATTAAAGAGCATTTGAGATATATAATAACAATAATAATAACTATTCAGAATTTTCCAATCACCTTTTGGAAACAAACCATTTCTTTGATATTAATAAGGGTTTAGAAATTATATATACAAATACTAGGGGTTTACAGTTAGATAAATTTGAAATTGTAGAAATAATAAAAAGTGTCAATAGCAAGCTTAATATTATAAATAACCAAATCCTCTTTGCAAATAGTCACCTTTTAAATTTGTTTTCATATTAGTTATTCACCATTTCATATTTTTGATTTTATCTATGCTTTTTTAAAAATTTCAGTATACATTGTTTCCTGAAGATGATACCATAGTTATCGAAACATGTAGAAAAATTAATAGATAGTGGTTTAAACAAATTATTTTGTATAATTAACAGCAATACTGTTTATTAAAATGAAGCAAAATGATGTTTGCATAAAATAAATATACAGGCTGTCCGAGAGATAGCAGTCTAAACGGAATGTACGCTAAGGGATAGTGATATTCACTAGTAACCCATTGAGTGCCAAACGTAAAAGAAATAATAATAATAACAGCGATAATAATAATAAGCGAATAAAAACACTTTTCGGTAAGTTATTGAAATTTTTGTGATTTTCGAGAAATCCCCGCTTTTACAAAAATGAACGCTGTGCCATAAATACTCAACCTATCATGCTAAAATTTAACACACATATGTTATGATAATGTAGCTACCATTAAAGCAATCAGATTTTTGTTTAGAGTATACGTAATTTTCAGTTCATTCATCACTAAAGTTCAAATAACTTCTAAATCGTTGAATTTCGTATAACCTTATTTGACGCTCAATGAGTTTCTGGTAATGTCCCCTGATCGTAGGCTTCACTTGAACTACTGTATACACATTATAGTACTTTACATGGTTTATCAGATATTAAAAAAATATATATTGTAGACTCGCGATTAACTACGCCATTTGCAAGATGATAATTTTTAAACTTCTGTTAATATTTCTTTCGATAACAATTTTTCAAAGTGTTTAGTAACAGATGGCTTATATTACGGCCCGCAAGCACGTCCAATAATGACGTTCCCATCTCGCACCTCATTCATGCAACGCAGAACAACCCCTCTCAAATCCTAATATACCGACAACAAAAAAAACCCATTAAAAACCGTAGTACAATCAATTTATTGAGTTATAATTAGAAATACTATCAAATCAATTATGAGATGTACAATTATAAGACCCATGACATAAAATTGATGGATTGATGGATCCGTACATCATCCTATCCACAATATTTTTTGGGAAAATCTATGTTGCTACAGGGTGAATATTATGTTGCAGGCCGATTTTATTTAGTCGCCATTTCAATTCAAAAAATATTTGCAAGTTTGTATATAATAATCGTAGAGATTAGTTGATTACAATTTATTATAGAATATGTAATGTCTCAACAACTTGTTGAAATTGTTAAAATGTTTGGTCAAAATAATAATGGCAATGATGTAACCATTCATGGTGATTGCAATCGTCACATGTTGGAAAACTTCTTGGTAGCCGAATTTAATCGATTGGGCCTACAACACATGGAGTTTTAGTAGAACGGAGACACCTTACACACAGCCCGAGCTACGCTTGAAATTTTGCGAGAAATTATAATTAAACATTAAGTGGTCGTCTCTGGTAGCCACTTATCCAAACATAATTGTAATAAACTAAGTAATCAATAAATTAAAACTGAATTTAATAAATATTTTTAATTTCTGAGTTATTCAAAAACAATATCAGCCTGGAACATAACATTCACCCTGTACTTAAAAATAGCTAATTGTTTATTCATTTTCTACAATTACTTACTTAAAATAAATTGTAATCACTTTTCTTCTTGTTGATTTTATTTTATTAAATGAATTCATTATTTTTTCAAGTGTTGATAAAATTGCTTATTTTCAATGTATGAGTAAGTACACGTCTCTGATTAAATCTATTAGATTCGCGTCAACGTTAATTCGGGCAATATTGATTTAGATTAAAAACATTAATTTTAATTTTAATTCCTTAACATGAAGACTACGTGTAACAGATTTACAGAAATAAGAACGTTTCAATTTAAAACAATCAAGCGCTAGATATTTATCACTTGACCAATTTATAAAATTTCCATGTTGAACGGTTTGACATTAAAACTAGGGGCAATGAACTCAGATAATTTTGAGCAGCTGCGGGCACATCGGCTAAAGTGGTTATCTCTTAATAAAATTTGTTGGGGTACTCCAATGAATTGTCACTGCTTGGGACATTAGGGCCCCGAGATATTCCGAAAATTTATGTTATGAAGATATTTGTGGCGGCACTTGCAATGTTTGCCTACCTACCCACTAACAAAAATGCAAGACAAAAGATTACTTATGTCTGATTAACATAATGAATGTTAGTTTATTATATTCATTAATCGGTTTCGAAAAATACATTTTTCTTCATCGGGGTGATATCAGACAATGAGTAATTTATTATTAAAATTAATAATCACAACGCTTTAAATATTAAAAACAATTTGCATAATCTTATATATCATTTTCATTTATGCAGGGTTATCCAACAAGCGTGATAGAACTTTAAAACATAATTAAATTTAAAAAAATCATGTATGATTTCAATATTTTTTATTTACTTGAAAGATCATCGCAGATTACCAAATACATAAATATCTTTATTTTGGTGTCACTCACGCAATCAAATAGCTCCGCGACTTTTTTTAAATATATGACTCGTTTGGTACGAAAATTTAAACGCTGGCAATATAATATGCATTAATGTACAAAATATGTCTTGTTTTCACAAAGATTTAATTTTCGAAGAGTAAATACTTTTAATGTTGCATAAATGTGTCATAAACTATCGGATTTATGTTTCCACAAATAATGTGTTTAGAATGAATCTCGTCCCGTAACTAATGTTACGAACTCCTCTCCTATATGTACACATTATTTCATGTCTATTCATTTACTGGTATGTGGATGCCATTAACAATGAAACATAATTTCATTCAAATGTGCACCACGCTTACGTTTAAAATAGTCCATTCTTCGAATTCAATTTTCAGTCACTCTTTCACATAAATCTGATGCAAATTCACCAATAATACGTGTTAATAATGTTGTTTTTTTTAATTGTTCAATTACTGATTTATCAGGATAAACAAGTGACTACATATCTCCACAGAAAATAGCCTAACTGAGAGATATCACATGATCTAGGCGGCCAATTGACAGGTCCATTTCTGGAAATGATTGAATCGACCATAAATTCACGAATGCACGATGAGTTTGCCGAGTCGATGACTGATTTGATATTAAGGTTTAATAACTAGTAAACTTTGTTCAAACGTGAAACACTTCATTATAAAATGGCCTTACTTATAAACTGACTTAAAATAACAATGACTGCTGTTTAAATATTAATAGACATGGCTACTATTCTTATTTGAAGTTCTATCACATTTATTGGATAACCTTGTATTAGAAGTCCAGAATCCATTGTAAATAATTTACATACAATATACCAATGAATTTTTTTTCATGATTATGTAAACTAATCTTCTTCTTTCATATTAAAGAACTGCATTCGATTGTCGAACGTCACAAACGTCTCTGTCCTGAACCTTATCCAGAAGTTATCTGTAGGTGTCTACCTTCTGCTTGCTCATTATTTGGTGAATTCTGGACCTTCTTTTCTGCTTCCTGCCTCAATCTTACCATTAATTGATATTTTTGACGTGTGAATTGTGTCTAAGGCTACGTTCTATCCATTGACGTCTTCGATATCTATTATATACTTTTTTCCTTGCAATTTTCAAAGTCCAGCTTAATTTTACCATCCATCTTCAACACCAAACTTATTAAACTTTCTCTCTCTCTAGAATCAGGTCCCGAAAAGTGGTGTGCTCTCCAGTTGTACGTTTTGAAGAATGATTGTTGTATGTAATTATTATATTTCTGTTTATTGTTCTTAATGATTCATAATTATTTTTTTTAAATATGATAGATTGATTTTATTATTATACCGTTAACCTCCAACCTTCGATTCTATTGCA
The DNA here is from genome assembly GCA_022840565.1 of Eubasilissa regina. Classification (NCBI taxonomy): domain Eukaryota; kingdom Metazoa; phylum Arthropoda; class Insecta; order Trichoptera; family Phryganeidae; genus Eubasilissa; species Eubasilissa regina. The sequence continues at coordinate 21,368,801 of JAINEB010000033.1, forward strand.
AGATTCATCATCAGGAATAATATCGACTATTACATGATAATGGTTGATAAATAACCCAATAAACTGACCACAAAGATTTCTGAATGGCCGAGAATATAATGAATTTACCCATTGAACCAACCTCAAATTGTCGAGAAAACCTATATGAAATTGTAAAAGAAAATAATGAATTTACCCATTGAAGTAACATCAAATTATCGAGAAACACTAGATTAAATTGTGAAAATGGTTTAGATTTTTGGATTATTTTTATTTTACTCCTCTCCATAATCTCGTGCAAGCCATGAGTATATTCGCAAAACAAAATATATTCAGTTCGTACGCATTCGTATTTTTTTCCTATCAATAACCATATAAATACTAAATTAATGTATTAATTATAAATATATATTCGATATAAATCAATTTTATCGAAAAATATTGTTTATGCGTCACCGGGGTTCGAACCTGGATCTCTATTTCCAATCCGGGGAAGTACACTACCAATTGTGTTATTCCGGTGACGCAAAAACAATATTTTTCGACAAAATTGATTTTATATATATACATTTATAATAAATACATTAATTTTGTATTTAAAATAACACAGACCTATGTTCTGAATAATTACAAATTCACAATAAGAATGTGTTTTCCTTAATAATATATGTTGTATCAATGTGTCCAAAATTTAATAAAAATGAATTGATAATTCTGGCGTCTGCAGTCGGTTTACTCAAAGGTATTTGAGATTCTGTAAAAATAATGTAGATGGCTTTCAAATAATGGAACGACAGGTGTATGAATTTGAAAAAATGTAACATATAGGTTCGTAAATTTGTCATGAAAAATACTGGCGTTATAACACAATTGGTAGTGTACTTCCCCGGATTAGAAATAGAGATCCAAGTTCGAATCCTGGTGACGCAAAAACAATATTTTTCGACAAAATTGATTTTATATGTATATATTTATAATTAATACATTAATTTAGTATTTAAAATATCACAGACCTATGTTCTGAATAATTACAACTTCACAATAAGAATGTGTTTTCCTTAATAATAACCATATAAACCAATCTACTCTTATTCAAAACAAAGAAATGAATATTAACGCTTTTTCAAGAATGTACTCGTTCGATCGAGTTGTAAATCGCTCACCTAATCAATAACTCCAGACGTTCAATCCTCGTCCAGAAAACCAATTAGTTTATTTTAAATTACAGTTATCATGTACTAAATTAATGACTTATAGTAAGAGTATTAATTAAGTTCATCAATAGATAATTGAATTCAAAGATAAGGACATGCCTATTAAATAATTTTGTGATAAATAGAACTATGTCTGCTCTACAAGATACACGCTTGCATCAAGGCAGACAATGTGAGGATTAACAGAAATAATACGTCAAAATTATATAAATACATTAACAGTCGGATATCATTTAGAGCAACATTTTACGATTATTAAAAAATGAGTTAATAATTTAATAAATATAAATACCTTTGTTCAAATGATAATTTACGCATATCTTGTGATACACATTTTTAATTTCTACTCTCAAGTACTGGAATATATTTATTTTAATAGACCTTTTAAATCATCAGTTTACAGGTATGACAAAGCTTTTATATTTTAGCATTATTTAGTTAACCCTGCTGAAGTTCGAAATTTATGCTTAATAATATTAAATACATACATAAAAATATGTACACAAAATGTTTACTTTATTCAACAAAATATTCCCTTGAAATCAGTAAAGAAACATCAAATTTAGAAAATTTACTATTAATATTGTGAATAAGTTCAATATTAATTCATACCGTGGGTAAAATATAATTTTTGGTATTTTTAAACGAAAATAATAACAGCGGATTCGACGACCGTCGTGGCCGGATCAAGCGGCGTATTGAAGTTCAATGGATAATTAAAATTATCGTATTTTATAAGACTAAAAATATATTTTTTTTAAATTGATTATTGTGTTTTTAATATAAAACTTTATTTTAAATAATAGTTGAAACCTCAAAGCATGTGAGTAAATACAATATATTATTTAAAAATGTATGTTTTCACTCAAACAAAGTATTTTAAAAACGTCGAAAATTGATAATATGTATTGCAAATTGAATGGTTTGTATAACTATTAATTTTTAACATCTTGCTAGTTTAGTTCAATGCAGATTTGTCTCCGTAATTTTAGCTTTAAGATTATTAGAAAATATATTTCGTTTATACAATAATTTACCATATTAACACAATTTTGTAGTACGCGGAAAATGCATTTAATGGTCGCAGTCTTTTTTATAATGCTTGTATTGTCTTAATTTTGGCAAATAACATTCAGTTTGTTAGTTTTAAATAAGTATAACGGTCATATTTAAGTAATTGTTTTTAAAAAAAGTCAAATCTATAATATAATATAATATAATATAATATAATATAATGTATATTTGCTGATATAAATGAATAATAAAAACCCAGATTTTTGTAAATAACGTGATAATTTTAATTATTATTGAAGGCACCGCCTAAACGTGGATTACGTGAAATATAATAGGTATATGAGATGGGCGCAAATATCTCCGAGAAGCTACTATAGAGTATAGTTACGAATGAAAAACTGTGTCACAAAAGTCGAATATATTATTATGAATATTTCTGTGCAGAAATTTCATCTGTATGTTACTGCGCATCTATTTTTAATAAGTAATTTGTGACGTTCCGCTGCTTGTACGTAATCTATCAATAATATATCGGAGTTCTCGCCATTCTCGCGCTATATCAGGATACTCTTTTAAGTTTGGTAGGGAGGTAGTAGAAACTACAGATATTATAGTTTTACAATTCCTTTGCTATGCGACGTGCGGAGAATCCAGGGCTGTGAAATCAGAGTCGATTATTTATGGTATTTTAGGTGGAATCGGAGTTTTTAGAAATCGGCCCACTCCAACTCATTCTTGTAAATAATCATGTTCTAAATATATAAATTAAAATAGTACATGTTTTATTACGAGAACACATTCTTATTGTGAAGTTGAAATTATTCAGAACATAGGTCTGTGATATTTTAAATATAAATTAAATGTATTAATTAGAAGATAAACATATAGAATCAATTTTATCGAAAAATATTGTTGTTACGCTACTGGATTCAAACCTGGATCTCTTTCCAAACCGGGTAAGGTGCATTATCCAACTGTGCTACAGCGACATTACTTTATTATTATTAATTGTTAATTTTGGCGTCTGCTATTGGATCACTGAAAGATATTAGAGATTCTGCAAAAACAAAGTAGATGGCTCTTTCAAATAATGGAACGATAAATGTATTAATTTGAAAAAGATAACATACAGGTTCAAAAATTTGTCGTCAAAAATAATGTAGCTGTAGCATGGTTGGTTAATGCACCTTCCCCGGTTTGAAAAGAGATCCAGATTCGAATCCCGGTGGCGCAACAACAATATTTTTCGATAAAATTGATTCTATATGTATATCCTACTGATTAATACATTTAATTTATATTTTATTGATATATTTACTATACATTAACCCTCTTTAAAATATTTTGGAATGAGTATTCTAAATTGAAAAGTAAATAGTTATCATGGTTTACTTGAATTTAATTTACTTATTACAAGCAACAATCCTCAAACAATTCAGGCCCTACAAGAAAATATCCGCCGTGAAGTTGCTGCAATTGAACCAACGCTTTGCTGTCGCGTGTTCGCAAATTAAAGAGTCCGATTGCAAGAGTGTCTTGAGAGAAATGGACGGCATTTAGACGATATTGTTTATAAAACGTAAAATCCGCATCGTTAAACTCCATTTTGTATAAATAAAATATTGGAATAAAATTGTTGTTTTTTTTAAATTTAATATTGAACTTGAAAATTTTCCACTGGACACTCTTTATATACATATGTAGTATTCACAATTCTGAAATGGCATACAAATTGATATTTTTATATATAATATTCACAATAGATGTACATAGATACTATTATATAAGACTAGTATAAAAGCAATTAGAAGATGCAGGTATAGTGGCCCACATTAAAGACCGATATAGTGGCTACTGCGTGGCTAGGGTTACCGTTAAATCAATTTTTCGAGTAGAAAAACTTTTTTTTTGTTTTGTTTTTGCAGGCAATAAAGACAAAGTATACTATTACATAGTTCATTGTTAAAGCAATACAATAAGGGATTTACGCGTTGAAATATAGATTCTACTGAAACATTGGCCCGCAGGACTTAGTGGGCCGATTGCTTTTCTGTAAGTCAATACTGGATGCATTTGTATATCGGATACATTTATGTTAGCGGTAATTCTTTCACGAATAAGCTCTAACGCAAGCAGCTGAGCTGGTCGATGTTGCATCTGAGAACTATGTGTGAAGAATATTTCTCTTGGAGTCGGACTCAGTAGATTTTTAACGATTCCATGGCCCTGGCGGAATCGCGGAGAGACGTGAGGCTATAATATAATACATGTAGGGTTTGGGAGCCTAAAGCAAAATGTTCAACAGTCTCGGAAAGCTTGCAACCGCACGTTCACATAATAAACAGCATATTCTTCTGTTTGTACATTTTGCTCGATCTCTCTCTATTAGTTGTATGTCGTTTCATACTACGATACTTTTAATGTTTAATTAGTGAACATTTTTAACTGGCCATTTTCATTTAAAATATACATATTTCGACTGAATGTTGCGATTTTCAGTCTAAGCTTTAAACATTATCTGATATGTTTGTAAATCCATTGAAGAATTCATTTAACTTAATCCACCTGGTGCATAAAAATAATACTTATAGGGTAAATAATTATCTTGTTATATGAGTCGAAATGTGTGCGTTTTAAGTTGTCGAGTCACTCGAATGGAGAGCATGTGTTTGGAAGTTATGTAATTCTCTCCTCAGATCTCACGCGTGTTGACGTATGTCGCAGTGTATATGAATGTGGAATGTGCAAGTGAGTATATATAATAATAATAATAATGTGTTTATTCCAGTGTAAACAGGTTTTTTTTAAGGTGATTCGCCATAAAGATAATACATATTATGTTATACATTAAAGGTTATGAAATAAATATAATGCTATGAAAAAGAAAACCAAAGAAAATATCAATAAATACAATATATGCTTATAATAGTAATATATTCTTTTAAAATTAGCAAAATTAACTTTGTGGTTAATATTCATTTTTTTTATTTGTTAACTTTATTTTATTAATCACTTATTTAAATACATCTACCGATTTCGAAAAATATAATTTTCTTCTTCAGGATATTAATACTAATAAAAAACATGTGTTATTGTTTCTTTACCAGAATCTATTTTTAAAAAACAATAATTATATAAAAAATAAATTTAGTACCTAATTCAAATTGTTATTTAATACTTTATTTACTCGAATAATTTTTAGGAAAAAAATTTTGAATGGGACTCGTAGTTATATTTAATTGGTGGTTTATAATTTTTTGATTAGTTTTACACATTTGAGATGTTTGAACAATATTGGGTTTTCAGAATTTTCTAATCATTTGATAGAAAATAGTCATGGTTTTGATAAAATATTGGGATTGTCAATTTTTTTGCATGTAAACGGTGTTGGTTAAAATGAAATAGTTTAGAATCGTTGGAGATAAATAAAGCGTGTAAAACTAATCAAATAATTAATTATAAACAACCAACTAAATTTAACTACGAGTCCCATTCTAAATTTTTTTCGTAAAAATTTAAAATTATTATATATGCTGTGACTAGAGCAACATATTTAATTAAAAGAAGTCTTGAAGTACAATTATAACATTAATTTGGACAAATAAAGTTCGTAACTGGAGATGCTCGCTTGAGGTGTTTCCGAAAGGACGGGCCGAGTAGAAGCGACTGGCTTTCGCTGGCTTCTAAGAGGAGTCCGTCTCGATGTATTGTTATCCGCGGTGGGTCGGTACGCTTCGGCACTAAATGGCTGTAGAGCGCTTGGATAAACGGCTAGGAATTACGCGGCGTGTTCTGGCCTGTATATACTTAAATCTTCTTAAATAGCTTTTAATAAAGAATCTCACGATTTTTTTCCTGCACTGCATCTTATTATTTTTTATATATACTTCTCTATTTATCGGAGCTTTGAATGATTTAATTTGTTAATTATTTGTCATTTTGATTTATCTCTTTAGGTTGCAATTAAAAAAAATTGATTGTTAATTATGTTTAGATTACTTGTAATATTTTATTTCACCCAATTACCAAGAACTTGAAAGTAATTTTATTTAGTCTAATAAGATTTTCTTAAAAAACAAAAGAAATATATCAAGGTTAGCTTTTTGTATTGAAGTTATTTTTTTGAGAATATTTTCTCAGCTTCTGAAGGTTTTTTACTCATCTTTCTTCCAGTCCAGGGATCTACAACTTGCTAAAGAGCCATGAATATTTTTACAATGGCATGGTAAGCGTTGAGTTTGCTCTTTATAACTTCATCTAACTTCAATCCTTCAAACTTCAATATGTACAGGTTGTGATAGTGTTAACTCATCTGTTTCATTTGCATAGTTCTCTGGCGACTCTAAAAATCAACTGAGAATTTTGATTGAAGCTATTTCAAGATTAAGATATGATTATAGTGATCATTGATTATGGACAGATGTTTAAAAAATGTATGACGTTGACTTATATTAGGAATGACGAGTGTGATATTTGTGTAGTAAGTACACAGGAATTTTAACAACAGTGCCTAATACCATTGATAACAAGATTAAGAAGATTCGAAACACACTTTTTGTATTAAGAAAAAAACCTATGAAATATATAAGTACATTTATTTATCATACGTGCTTTTTTTCTACACTAGAAGTACGATTCAGGAATTAACAAGATTTCCCTAATTAACACTCGCTTTCAATTACAGTTAGAGGGCGATAATGAAGCTAGTCCGGACCGTAAAATAACATTACTGGAGGAGATTATGGTTAAGTCGATTTCACGTCGAAAATAATTAAATCCGAATCGGAAATAATGAGATTATGCCGATGAGTTAGACTCAATAACGAATCGATAGCTAAGCACCGCATCGGGACTGTTGGGGTGATTTTATTTTATAGTACATCGGACATATTCATTATTAAAGTCGTCTCGTTTAATGAATAACTAAGATGTTGATATATAAATAGATATTTATACAATACTTTTGAAATTAGCAAAATTAACTTTGTGATTAAATTTCATAATTTTTATTTGTTAACTTTGTTTTATTAACCACTTATTGTGTTTAAATACATCTAGCGGTTTCGAAAAATACCATTTTCTTCTTCAAGATGTCAATACTAACTAAAAACATATGTTATTGTTTCTTCACCAGAATCTTTTTTTTTTTTAAAATCTTTTTTAATAACATAATAATAAAAATAAAATTAACAAATAAGAATAAAGATATTTATATACCTAGCTTTACTTTACGCTTAACACTTCCAAAACCATACAATATCACAGGTCTACCGCTCCAATTAAACCTGTAATATTTCGGTAAATATACGCAACATAAAATTCATATTTTGGTCAATTCTAAGGAAAATATTTACGCTTTGAAAATGAACTAAGTCAAGTTTCTTTCGTCTCGAGATATTTAAAAGTTTACGTTTGAATTGATTAAAAAATATTTTTATATTACACAATATAATGTTTCAAAATTCATTTAGTCTACTAGATTTATAATTCATTTCGATATATAAATTTTGCATATAGCTTATAAGGAATTTTTTTTTATTTATTATAAAAAATTAAAAGTTGAAATGATTTACTCTATTTTCAAAATAAACCCTAGCGGAATACCGTTGAACGTCCTAACAATAAACTGAATATAACGCTTCGAATTCTTACAATTTGAATCATATTATTTTAAATTAAAGCAATGTGACGCGAAATAATTGCCAAAATATATATTTTTTATTTTCTTGACTTGTACCACTTTCATAATGATGGGCACAATTAATATTTTGATAAGTTATCCTCCAATACGTAAAACTAGACGCTATTTTAAAATTACCAATAATATTTTGAGTTTTTTTGAAAACAATTTTCTTTCTAAAACGTTAACTATAATCAAAACTAAATGAGTTTAATAGACACAAAGAAAATAATGATTGTTTGATGGTCCAAACCCATATAAGGGATTTGGATGTAGAAGAAGCGAAACTATATGTCAAGATAGACAAATCAAAAAGGTACTTAACAGAAACATTTTTTTTTCTTTCGAAAGTAGGCTATAAAATATGTTTATTTAATTGAAAAACGATCTCTTTTGAAGAAAATATATATTTCAAAAGATATTTTGTATTAACGATCAATGCCTGTTTCAAATAAAAATTCGTTATTTTTTAACAGGGGAAATTATTTTTTATTAAACAACAGAAGTGACCATAATTTGATATATTTTCGAATAGGTTGTATGTTGGTTTTTGGTAGAAATATAATTTTGAAATGTTTGCATGCTAAGATTTGGGTATTTGTCTAGATCTTATCGAAATAATTAATGGCTCATATATTGAGAAATATTGATATCGAAAATATATAGGTGTATATTATATCAGTCAAATTATCTTATATTCATTGCTACATGCGTTTAATATTTTAACTTTACTGATACGAATATAATGGTTGTATTATGCTAACATAGCTTCCTCTACACGCATAAAATGTGATTAGTGTATAGTTCATAATAATTTAGAAGTAAATGTATCAGGGTTATCAACAAATCTGTTCTTTGTAAGTAGTTTTTAAAATTACGATAAATATTTCCGCCACTCAATACATTCACATCGCTTCGCCGATAACACAATCCTTTTGAAAAACATTTCCAAAGAAATTTAATAGCTCTGCGGTTTGATGAAAAGTTAGTACAGCAATTGTTCCAGCAATTAACCAAAACCAACGTGATTGTGATTATTATTATATGGTACACTTCTAAGTAATAATGTTTATATATTTTTGTGTTATTATCAATTAAACAAACCAAGTCAATATGAACAAATCAGAAATACCTAGTAGCCAAACAGTTTTCACCAAATTCGCGAATACTCGACTTGTTAGATCCTTGGTTATCCCTACAGGATGACAAAGGAATCCAGCCAGGACAAAAGAAAAGAGGCCAACATTGTAATTGTGGGGCTCATGGTATCGACAGTATTATTTAAATAACTAAGTAACAAATTTACTTAGGTAGGCAGATGGTATGGAGCGCCATGCTGACCAGACACTGCTCGTCGACTATTCATCTTCATCTTACAATATCTGACTTACATGATCATGCTAAGACTTCTGCGGACTTTCTCTATCACAGTTTATTCGTTTTAAATTACTAAACCACTTAATTTGTTTAAATTACATTTCATCAATTAATATGAATTCAGGTTGCAGTTATTGTCCCTTCTCATCCAATTGTCACCTGCCACCTTCTGACGTCGTCGCTCCATCGAGTTTAAAGATGAAAAATACTTTTAGCTACGAGTGAGAAGCCTCAACTTCAGATACTTTTCCCCCCACGTCCATCGTATCTTCAATAAATATATCTAGCCCATTGCAGGATATTGGGCCACAACTGTGTTACGAATTAGTATTTTAGATGTTTTTTGTTTTGTTTGTGATTTTCCGGAGGTATTACATGAATAACACTTCCATTGCTTGCCCTTTGAGTAAATGCATAATTTAAGTAAAGGCATTGAGGGTTTACAACTGTTCGCACTGGTTGTAAGCTTTAATCTTCAGAGGTTGTATTTATAATTGCGCAGCTCACCATCTTTGACAATTAAATGATGTTATAACCCATAACAATCCAACTCAAACTGTACTGTCTCCAGCTTAATCGGTATCCTTTAATAAAACCTGCACCTTTGTACCTTTTTTCATTTTTTCCAGGTTCAAATTTCTCATTCAATTACTGTTCATAGTAGAATTTTTCATCTCTGGTTTCAATCATTTAAAAATCTTTTGTCTGCGTTTTGTCGTTACTGTTTAACTGTGAGATATATAATAAATTTGATCGTTTATGTTATTATTAAAATAGACGGTACAGTAAAAAATATACACAAATTTCCGTCAATATGTATATTTCTATTTAAAAAATACACGTATTTCATAAAACTACAGATACAGAAGAGTTTGACGCTTAAAACACTAATTAGTTTCAATTGTTTTCAAACGCTTCATACAATTAACTTATTAACATTCAACTAAAGCGCGTCCAACATCCATAGCGAAAATTATCTGAAGACAGAGAAACTTTCGCAACATTGTTAAAAGTTTGATTTAGAAAATCCATTTTTAAAAAGGTTGGGAGCTTTCACGACAAACATGATGGAGATAATCATGTCATCTACGGAAATTATTTTTAATCAGTAAATTTATGCTTCTGAAATATATAATTATTCATCATCGAATAAATACGATAAATATATAAAGATTTACTTGAGATAAATCTCAGTATTATGGACACGTTTTGATATTACAAAAACTCAAAGCATTTTATTAGTATATGTATGTAAATGCGACGTTCGATTTGAAAGCGACACTGAAAACGTGCGCACAAGCGGTACGAAAGTAGAACCATAAGTAACACCTACAACAATTTATTCTGAAAAGTTTGACAAATGTATCGCCTAATTCCAAAAACCCCCAAAACTGAATTTGGGGTAATTAGAGTTAAATATACAGTGTTGCCGTAATTTACTTCGATAGCTAGTCCTGGGTGTTCTAATTGGTTTGTTGATTATATTCTTTCAACCTAAAATGAAATTAAATGAAATGTAAATGAAAAGACACCGACCTTACTGCGAAACTGGGCTGTTACTCGCCGATTCTTCTACCGATGGCGGCTCTCCCTGTAGTCTTGAATCTTCTGAAAACTCGACTGGCCAGCCTCCGAAAACTTTACACAACCGACAACCAAAAAATACAATACGTTAAACGTTTTATATCACCGTCGCAAACATAAGACTGATTCCGAAAACGTCGCGGAACAGAAGCAGTTTCACTTTTGTTTCCTATTTTAAAAATCCACACAAATAGAATGCAAATATTTAAATTATAATACCAGGCCTACCTATCGAAGTATAAAAACGCGTAAATAAGCAATTTTGTAGATTTTTTGTCAACTACATACAAAACACATTTTTTCTTGTAAAAGCCACTTAAATCCATTGATATTTTGGGTTCTCTCAGACTTCATACCTCCATAAGTATATAAATTTACACCAGAAGAAATTTCATAAAAGTAGACTTATGAAATAAATCTACGATCGTGATAACGTGTTTAAATTTTATTTAAAATACGAATATAATTAAATCAATACAAAAGGTTATTTACAGAGATCCTCGATGAATAAAAAATTGAAATACCCCTTATACGCTGAATTTATTTATCATCGATAGTAAATTTTCATCGAGGAGTGCAATTAAAAATCAAAACTACTACGGTACAGTATGGTTAACATGTCATCGTGCGAGCTAGTGAAGAGAGTGGTTGCTACTCTTGACTCGCGAGTGTGAGGATATTTGTTACTGGATGATCAGTAATTGTAAACCGTGACTGTGATCAAAGCCTTATAATAACATCACAATATATTTGATAAATTAAAAAAGAATTAACATTCTAATAGTATATAATTCACACGGTTTGCTGGCGTAAATATGTACATAAAAATAAAAACAAAGTACATAAGTAGCGCCTAATTCCAAAAACCCCTGAAACGAATTTCAAATAATTTGAGTTAAATATGCAGTTTTGTAGATATTTTGCCAGCTGCATGCAGAACATTGTTTCTCGCAAAAGCAACTTAAATCCATTGATATTGCATGTTCTTAATCAGGGTTTGTTCCAAAATATCCAAAGCTGATAGAGTATAAGGTACTATTCCCCTTAAAATGAAATCACCCAATCACAACGCTTGTTGATAATCACGTGATCTGAAATACAGTAAGGCTGCCAGAACGATTACAGAGAATACAATTTTACATTACAGAATTCTCTTTTAAAATTTCTGATGTAAAAACAAACATTTTGTACGTTTGATTTCAAAATATACGTTTCCATCTCAAAAACGCATAACATTTTTAGGGGGTTTTGGAATCAGGCCCTACTTATATAAAATTATCAACAAATAATTATTTGATAAATTATAATATTTCCGTACAGGAATCATAAATGACGATATTTTCAGATACTCAATTACTGTTAGTTATTATGAGTGGAGTGTTATCAGTGATTGACTCAAAGTTCGTGATTTTGAGATTATCACGATTTTTATATTGTATTTCAGATATATGTAAGCTTTGATGTTATTTAATATTTTTGTATATGTTAATGTTTGGAATATTTTGTGTAATAAGTATTTTTTGTGCTTTGATATAAATTTAAAAACAGAAAAATATTTCGAATTTGAATATCGTTAGAAATGCGCATATAATCAATCAGCTGCTAATGAGATCTCCCAACAGTCGTGTGCGTGCTCCCATACAACTAAACTGTCGCGTAGTCGAGTGTATGCGCACGCCAATACACGGCAATGTACATAAGTGTACAATGTCATATTTAGTTGATATTGTATTTCAATTGTTTTTATTTTTTTATCGAGCAACTATCGTGTCAATAATATGCACATTCCCATATGATCCAATAGCCTTTTAACATACAACTAAATCGTCGAGCGATTAAAAATTGTAGGTGTGCGCCTAGCCTAAAAGTGAAAGACTGGAATATGATTTTGAAAATTTTAATTATGAACAAGTATCACAGTCCTGAGTAATGTTCCATTTAATTTTGGATCACAGTGTGCGTCTTTTATTTTATTTTGTGCATTGTTGTGTTGAGGAGAAAACAATAAAAAAATACCATACCTGTATAAGGCTACTATTTATAAGACGCATAAATAAGTCTATAAAACTAATAACAACTAACAAAAAATTATGCATACTTCGGACACATGAATTAAAATATGATATTTTACACTCATTACGCAGAGAAAGATAGAAGACAGCATAGGCGTAGGTAAAAATAAATTATCTTGGATGGGTTCTCTCGAAAAGTGTTGGTTCAATGTCCAAAATGGTGATAAAATACGAGATAAATCGGCACACTACAACATTGTCGCCAACCTTCTATAAAATGAAACACATGAAGAAGAAGAAGTCGTACGCGCACCCGCACCCCTTAGAGGAAACATTCGCCCTATGTATCAACGAAAAATAGTGTAAGAGGTTATATCTTCTGCCTAACCCCTGCAAGACTGAAGGGGCGTAATAGTAAGTAAATATTTAAGGTGTGACAATTTTTTTAATACCCTAACGCGTTAATCTAAGCAAATTAATTGTGTTGATGCTGTTTAAAATATAAAATATACAACATTGTGTGAATAAAAAATTACATTTAGCAATTATAAGCATACTAAAGCAAGAAGTCTAATTTTCTGTGTCCACGATAATCTCTCAATGAGATTTTGATCTCCGAGTCAGTAACGATACATCAAACTGAACACTATTATTCATTATGGTACAACTTGAATCGAATCTCCGTCAGAAATTACATTCGTGAACACGTAAACACGCCATAAAAGCGTCGACTAACAACTCGGAAGTAAAATATTTTTGTAAACTTAATTTATTTTATTTTATTTGAAAAATAAACAGTTAATCGATAGTAACAAAAATCATAATAAAAGTGTAACAAAAATTAAACCAATTACATGTTTTATCTGATATATCAATATACATGATACAGTGAAGACAATAATTTGAAAAGCACTTATTAACTTGATAAATAAATAGCTTATTAAGACTAATAGGAAACGAATTTTGCGCTGCAAAACAATGATAAAAGAATGAGAACTTCCTCCTCTATTGCAGAAATACAAAAAAGTAAAAAATAAAAATATGAGCTGTGGAGAGATAAAAGTTATAAAGAAGAAAATTTTCCAGGGGAACGAGAGGGTGAGGGGAAAGAAAAATGAGATAGGGAATATAATCTGTATAATAAAAGTAAATTGAAGACCATTAAGTTTTGTATATTGAATTTTGATTTTATTATATATATAAAATATAAAATTTATTTAGTTGTAAATTAAAATAAAGAGGGGATCGGTAGAAAAATTAGTTTTGTTTGGCATAGGTAATTATTACAATGTGGAAGGTTGAATGCGAGATTAGTTCCGGTTGACCTGGATGGCACTCGAATTGCGTCTGAGTAAATCAGGACAGTCTGCTTTGGAGTTAGCTAATTTGTACAGGAAGATGACATCAGCCATGTCTCTTGGAATTTACAGTGATGGAACTATGACAATTATAAATGACTCAGCAGTGGTGGTTAAGGTTCGATAACTACGAAAGTTAAGATATTTCAAGAAGCTATTCTATATTTTTTCATTTAAAGTAAACTAAATTACGAACATCGATATTGTGTACTTATCTAAATGTAAAGAAGAGAAAACGCATTCAAGTTTAAAAATATAATTACACAAACACATTTTTGGTTCACGTGATATAAAATAAGGCACCTCCATTTCGCGAGTTTTGAACTTAAATTTCGCGAGAAATTTCATTCGTTTGAGGTTGTGGCCTTCTTGATTATGAAAAGAAGCCGACGGAACGACGACGATGGGAAGGGATGGAGCCAGTTCCTTCATTTTACAACTTTATTGGATTTGGCAGCTTTCCGCTGCCTCACGTGCTTGGAATGCGGCACGTTACTTTAACTGTAATGTTTTCGCCTTTAGCAGATCCACTGGATGCAGTGTTACCGCAAATATGAAATGATCATTTTGCATCAACGATCGTATTGTCAAAGCAGTAAAACATTTTATTGAATAGGTTTTGAAATATTTTAAATGAAATAAAATACGTCGAATATTATACCGGAATATCAAAAATATGAGTCGAAAATGTTCAAGATGCATGCATCTCAACTATGTCAGAAATATAAGCATTTAAAAAAAGTCGTTGTTTGTGCGATTATTTCAATTAATTTAAATTATTTATTGACTAAAAATTGTATATTGAATAATTCCAGCGGTCATTTTTTATTAAATGATTTAGGGCTTGAACCAAAGATATAAAATAATAATGGATCAATTTCGGTAATATTCATTTCGATCTTTGACTTAAGGTTAACAAGATTTTATAAAAATCTCATACAGTAATATTTTCCGTTATGCTACAGAATTTGTAAATATTCCTTGAACATTTTCAAGTCGTAATTTAGATAGGTCCCATAAAATATCGAGGATTGTACATTATTACAGACATTATTTATTACAGATTTTACAGACATTATTTCTTTTGCTGAAATCAAACTCTTAAACAACTTGAAAGTCAAACCGTCTCGTGAAACAAATTGTGTTTGACGTCAGAGATTCCACTACACGCAAATATCTATAACTAATAAGAATTTAACTTAGTGTCGTGTTTGACATTTGACATTTGTTTAGATACATAGTTTTGCGATCAATACACAAATTAAGCCTGTATTGATATAATATGCAATTTACAATATTTTTTTACGTATAAATAATAGTTTGCTCCTATTGTTATTCGTATTTGCAATCTAGATGTAATCAAAAGTATTAACATACTTTTAGTATTTTATGAAATGTACTAACTACATTATTATTTGGTGACTATATACAGGATGTAACAAACCTAGTCCACAGTACTTTACGGGTGGATACCTGACTAAATTATGAGTCGAAAATGTTCAAGGCATATGTGCCTAATCTCAATCATATCAGAGATATAAGCATTTCAAAAAATGGTAATAATGCGATTATTTCGATTAATTGAAATATTTTATTGATTCCAAATTATATATTGAATATAAACAATTAAATGTCACAGAATTTCAATTTTTTGATAGACGATTTAGGTCCTGAAGCAAAGATGTAGATTAATAATTAAACAATTTTGCAAATATTTATTTCGAAGTACGTAGTTAACACGATTTTGTAAAAATTTCATACAATAATATTTTCCTTAACAGTGCAAAATTTCCACATATTCTCATAAATATTTTCTGCTCGTAATTGTTATAATTTCTTCTTTCTGCCTCAGCTTCATATTCAGGGGGGAGGCATCTAGCCTAACTGGTTCTTTTTTAAATATTGTCAAGTCAAATGGTTATGAAATGAAATTACAAAATGCCATTGTTTACAAGAAAGTTTATTATCTATATTTTACGATACTTGCATGTATTAAAAGTGGAAAATGAGCATTTTACGTGATAACTTATTAATAAGACAATTCAAAAATAATTACAATTAAATTAACATTAATTAGGTGCCCATCATGCCAGCATAAAGTTATCTACCAAATTGTCTATGTTGGTGCTTGTCTGATGTTGATTATTCAGGTCCTCTACGTAAGGGATTACCTCTTAGGAGACGCCTTCCACATGCAGATGATGATCCTGGATATTGGACGTGAAGTGTGGCCAGATGCTTGTGGTGCCAGTGTTGGGTAACGCAGTTCAGGCTTGTAGTTGATTGACCACCAGACGATGCCCAATTATCCAGGCAAACCGGGACTTTGGACGCGATGTTTGTATTCAATTTTTGTGTGCCGTATATGATATCGTCTCCCCTGATAGCGACACCAAATTATTCTCTTATTCTCACTACACCAAATTATGTTGATCGACTTTTTTTTATAGATCCACCGGGACCCTTTTTATACTTTCACATCAACGATTAAACGCAGAGAACATAACAGTCTAAGCTTAAACTCGAGGCGCACAGTTTAAATTTTCTCCGGAATCACAATTTATAAAACGCTTGCTTAATATATAAGGGACGATATTGATTTTATTTTCTAATTGAAAATTATATCCCGTCCTTGTGGAGCGAGTTCTTCCGGCCGAGAATTGGAGAAGACTGGCGCATAAGGTGAAGCGTCACGTATGCCAGATTCCTTATTGCTGTTCCCACGCTGCGTCGTGCTTCTAACAATACCGAGCTTTATTACCCTCCGTCCCTTACTTCGACTAAATACTTACGTATCCTTGAAAAACAAAATATTATTTTGGGTAATTTTGCATTCTAACATAATATAGTCAGGTATCCACTCATAAAATATCGTGGATTAGATCTGTTCACCCTATATTTAAATAAGTTGAAATTTGTAAAACATTGAGTTTGATCTTAACTGGGAATTTTTCTAATTCATTTTTAAAATTAAGTCGAATAAAGTCCATTTGATTTAATCTGAATTCCCGTATGTCTCTCACAGAATGAAATATTTTTAGAATCTATACGTAAAAATATATTTATATGTGAAATCGAATCTAAAATTATCTCTTTGAACTCAATATATTTGTATTGGGGGAAGGAAGATGTCCATATTTGCCGGGATACCCTAAATATGTGACCCAGTCCTGTCAATCTGATAATTGCATTAATGTTAAGCTATTGATGATATGTGTTATTTCTGTAATTCTGACATGAAATTGCAATTTAAATGTTGTAATAACAATATTTTTTGTGCGTATTATGCAAATCATTGACTATATATGCGCACATTGCATTTCATCCATTGTATCAATTTTGATTGTATTTAATTTTCTTTAGATATCCGCTAGATGTCAGTACAGATTAACAAAATAATAGTATTTATTCAAAAACTTTTCACATTGTGCAGTGGATATCACTGATTACGATCTCCAGTAAGTGTCGCTGTTTAAAACAGACAAATAAATTACATCGCGACGGATTAATACGTCGCTGGGAGTGGTGGAAAGTTTAAATGAATTATTCTCGGAAATAATTGCACTATAATTTTAGCAATGCAGTTCAAAACGGTTTTACACCGGTATTCAGAATTACTCAACTAGAATAGTCGGCAGTGGCGGTAACCACTCTGTACTCGACTTCCGTGGCTTGCAGTGGTGTTCCAAGAACCTAACCTTACCTAACTCGTACTTATCTCGTGTAATGCAATTATATATTATAACTTTAATATGTTTGTATTGAAACTTTCTTTGTTCACTTAATTCATATTGCAGCAAGAATACAACTGTTGTAAGTAACCGACTTTGATTTCAACCAACCTTTGGGGGTCGAACCGTAGAGTGATGCCGTAGCCGTAGAGAGATTCCATGACCTCCGTTTAACGGACTAGACGTCCTGGGAAAGACCTTTGGGATAACCAAAGGTAAAATGACCCTTAATAGACACGCCAGAAATGGCCTCCCTATTATAATATCGATTATGATTTTCGATTGTGCTTTTATGCAAAATCACACAATTTTAATTCCAGAAACCTGCTTAATTTTAAATGGTGAAGATACATTTATTTGATATTTGATTCTTAGTACGTTCATTAAGGTAACGGTAGGTGTACCGAAAAGATATGGGTATTTTTTAAATTGTCACATTGTTGAATGGACTTACTGGCCGAGTAATGCAAATATGACATTATAAGTATTTTATAGTGCTGTGAATTTATAACATCAATGAGCACAAATGAAGCAGTTGGGATCGCAACTATCACTATTTAAGTTTTATTATTGTTAGAATACAAAATTATCCAAAACAATATTTTGTTTTTCAAGGATACAAAAGCACTTTGTCGGAGTAAGGGATGAGCTTGCAATAAACATCGGTATTGTTAGATGGACGGTGCGGCGTGGGAACGCCAATAAAAAATCCAACGAACGTGATTTTAGTCACGTAGGCAAATGCACCATAAGGGATGCATCACCCTCATGCGTCAGTCTTTCTCCCATCCCAGCCGGGAGAGATCGCTCCATAAATACGATCTAGTTTTCAATTAGAAAACAAAATACTTATCGTCTCTGATATGTAATTTGTGATTCCGGGGAAAATTCAAACTGTGCGCCTCGAGTATAAAGCTTAGACTGTGATGTTCTCGATGTTTAATCGTTGATGTGGTGAGAATAAATTGTCACCATCAAAAGAGACGAGATCATATACGGCACGCGCTAATTAAGAAAATCGCGTCCAGAGTCCCGATTTGCCTGGATCATCGTCTGGTGGTCAATCCTGAACTCCGTCACTCTACCCTGGCACCATAACTATTGGCGACACTGTACGTCTCGGTTCTAGCACTATCATCTACAAGTGGAAACCGTCTCCAAAAGGTAATCCCTTACGTGAGGGACTTACATAATCAACATCACACAAGTATCGACACAGAAAATTTCGTAGTTAACTTTATGTTGGCGTGATGGACACATAAATAATATTAAGTTAATTGTAATTATTTTTGAATTGTATTATTAATATTTAATTAGGTAAAATGCTTTTTATTAACTTTTAACACAAGCAAGTCACAAATAATAAATTTTATTGTAAACAATGGCATTTTGTGATTTTATTTAATAACCATTTGACTTGATGATAATTTAAAAAGAACCAGTTAGGCTATATGCCTCCCCCCTGAACATGAAGCCGAGGCAGAATGAAGAAATAACGTAACATTATTTTATTCATTATTTACTGATGTTCGTTTAACTTACATAATTTGTTTTAATCTGAGATCCGTGTGAACTATACAGTATACTGTTAACTTGTTAATAAGGTTGATTAACACAAATACAATTATATTTATTAGTGCAGTGTCAGAGAGAAGGCTTCAATTTCTTGTTCAAATTGTTTGTTATCATACCAGGTTATTATAATCAGGTGCAGAGTTAGATGACAGAGACTGAGCTTTTATTATATTAATTATTATCGATGCAAAAAATAGCAAATATTCCAAAAAATAAGGTATTATTTTAAATATTCGATTAATTAGCGAATTGGAGTTGCTACAGCCAGATAATTAATCGAAAATAACCATATTATTAGCATCACCCGCATTCTATACATTACATAATAGATAATGCTTATTTAACGACAGCGGCATGAAATCAAAGACTATTGACTATTTTCAAAATGTGTATTGTAGTTGCCTTTCATAAAATTAAAAATATATTGTCGGTAGTAATTGAGTGAATGTAAAGTTGTTTACAATTTTAAATGAGTTACAGTCCGATGCCTTGGACGAGTCTGTGCAAAACAATCTCGCTAATTGTGACTGACGTTCTAGCGATGTTTCTTTGCAAGGTCTAGTAATACAGAATGACCACAGCTGTCTCGACGCGAGAAAGCTTTTAGAGTTGTCTCTTTTATTAGATTAAACTCAGCTCAAGACAAAACGTCATTAAAGAAATTAGAAAGTTTATTTATTTTATCGATCTTGAAACGAGTTATTCATTCAAACGATTATTAAACGAGTTATTATATTCTTTTGCACTAAAAAGGATTAAATCTATTAGAATATACTTTTTTAAACACATTTCTATAATTTTTAATAACTATATATACAAGTGATCGTATTGAATGTATTGTAGTAGGTGTGTATGCCCGTCTCTACGATGATCTTTCAATGAGAAATGTAAACAAACATATTTGTAGTCAGGACATAAAACTAACTTATTGAAAATTTAACGAAAATACATATTGGCGAAAAATTGTATACTTGTCCAATTTACCATAAAATTATTAATAATTTCCCTTTGCATATAAAACCCGCGTTTTATACCAATAACAACATTGGAAAAATTCTACTTAATTCAAAAACAATAATTAATATATTTTTTAAAAAGCTGAATATATGGAATAACTTGTAGAGATTGCGATAAAAAATGTATAGATCAAACTAACTGTCTAAAAAATAACAACTTCTCGAAATTTTTTAACCACATATTTGAAATAAACCACTATTTCAATAGTCACTGACTAAAACTTCTCAACTCGGTACCTCATAAAGGATTAGTAATGAACAATTTGGAAAACATTGAAATACACAAGGGATTAAATTCGGAGAAAACATTAATTAACAACAAAACATTCCCTAACACTTCGCCTTTATTATCCGTATTCCCGAAACCTCCCTCCTCTTCTCAAGCCCCGCCCCATTGCCCGTTTAGACTACAATTCTGTATTTAATTTAATTATCACCTGATGATGAGAGGGACTACACCTTTCGAAACGAGTAGTGAAAATAACCTAACGTGTGTGTAGTACAAAGTTTTATTGTTAAAATTTTAAAAATTCAATCTGATTTTTATTTCTGAGAGTCGGTAAAGACACGTATGTACTAGAAGCGTCACTCTAATCCGCAAGCAAAACACACTCGATAGTGATTCACAGGTCGAATTTACGCCGAGTCGAATTTGAAAGATAAATCTCATCCGTGAATACGGGCCATACATTCCTTTTATAGTGTGGTAATAAAGAAATCCGAATTAAGTTTCAAGACCAAACTGACTATTTTTTAATGCTATGTATAAGGTAGTGATGCGCTCAAAATCACGAACCATGAGTCAATCACTGATATTTTTGAGTCTCACTCACCATCAGTGATTGAATATCTGGGAATATCGTGATTCGTGATTCACTTTTTTGTTTTATTTATATTTGGTTGTGAACCGTGATTCGGTGCATGTGCATATGAAACGAAAATATTCATGAAGGAATGACGTTACAATTCGTAATTTTGCCAAAACGTTTTACGCATTTGACCTGAAATACTGAGAATTTAACCCGAAAAATAAATAATTTTTTTTTAAGGGTTTTTATTCTCTTTGTGATGATATTAAATTAGATATATATTA
This sequence comes from Eubasilissa regina, assembly GCA_022840565.1. Classification (NCBI taxonomy): domain Eukaryota; kingdom Metazoa; phylum Arthropoda; class Insecta; order Trichoptera; family Phryganeidae; genus Eubasilissa; species Eubasilissa regina. Next base: position 21,390,434 of record JAINEB010000033.1, read on the forward strand.
TTTATACATGCTAGAATATGTTTTTAATGCAAATAAAATTTGAAGAATATAAGTAAATATACTCAAAATTATGTTTCATTTTTATTTATTTATTTCGTGTATTGTGATATCGTGCGGCGCACGCGTGTTAGTAATGAAACTGTGATTACAATCACAATTTTCAATCACTAATATTATCGAATCTCGATCACAATCACACCAGTGAGTGAAAAGTAGCATTTTTGTCATCACTAGAATAGAGCCACATTAATATATGGTCACCAAATATGAATCAGAGTATGATCAATAAACCAGGCTACCGAATAGGGATTCGTCAAATACTGAGAAAGGTGAATACAGAATTTCTGATCCAGGAAGGAGACTCCAAGTTCTTACAAAAATACAGTAACATATTTAAAACAATTATTTTTTTGATTCTACTCGCTTAATTTACTTTTTTCTTTTGGTTTTAATTCTGCCGAAATCTTTTTCTGTTATAGATCCACCATGTGTGTGGAACAAGATCGACAAATTCGACATTACTGCATTAATTTTAAAAATATCATTCATGTTGAACATAACTATTTCTTAGCCATGCAAATATTGTAAATTCCAGATTACCAAAAATGTATCTCTTATCGCATTGTCTTCTTAAATTATATAGCTGTAATTTTCTATAAATTACCCATGACATTAAAAATACCTGTTGAACCTGAATGGTTACATAGAATAATTAGAAGCATTCAAAATGTATAGAAATCCTCAGAATTCCAATGAATAATGTTGTCCCCTTTCACCTCATGTAAATAAAAAATTTTAACTGTCCCCCATTATAGTTATAAATACAAGTTGTTGAGTTAAATTGTTAGATTGATAGTGCCATTGCAAGGCGAAACGCGTCTCAATTGAACGAATGGAATAAAAAAACAAGTGTTTTCTTTCCACATTATTGACTTCTACAAACTTGTCATGGAAACAGTAATAAATACAGTTCTTTAATATGAATGGAGAAGTACGCCAACACTGTAAATGCAGGTTGTATTTAAATTGAAATAATTTCATCTGTTTTGAGAAACTGACACATTTGGCGTTGACTTCGAATGATTTCATTATTTGCGCCAAATTTTGTCAAGATATTATTTAATTTAGCTCCTTTTTAAAATTAAAATTGGAGCAGACAAAAAATTACACAATCTCTTTTATCACTGAACATAGTTTATGTCTGAAAACCGCAGCGCTAAAACTAAATTATGGATGTTTCATAAACTATAAAGAGATACTACCAAAAGTGCAAGATTGTTTTCGAAGTAAAATATTTACTTTCATTATTAAAGGCGGAATCAAACCCTATAATAAATCGTATACAGTATAAGTTCGGGTTGCGGGTTCGTAAAGAATTACATTTATTAAGGAAAACACATTCTTATTGTGAAGTTGTAATTATTCAGAACATAGATCTGTGATATTTTAAATACTAAATTACATTTAAACTAGTTTAGCCAGGGTCACATACGAAATATAAAAATCGTTGATTCATCAAAAGTGAAGTGCTCAGTTTATTCTTGTAACGATTTAGAACCAACTAAAATATCAACAAATATTCATTGAATCCACTTAGAACCGGTTGTTCCATGTTGCATTTTTTCGGTTGCAACTATTTTTTAATTTTTTTTTCAAAAATTGGTTATTTAATTGGTTTATTTGAAATTTTATGGAAATTTTTTAACAGTTGACAACCGTCATTTAAAATTAATTAATTTTTAAGTTTCAGCTGGTGCACAAACCAAATAACATCATTATTAATTAATTAATTATTCATAACTTTCTATTGTAACTTTGACATCTGTCAATAAAGCTAGGTTTTTTGACAATGAAATGTGAATTAAATTTATTAGGAAAACACATTCTTATTGTGAACTTGTAATTATTTAGAATATAGGTCTGTGATATTTTAAATATGAATTAAATCTATTAATTAGAAAAATACACATATAAAATCTATTCTATCGAAAAATATTGTTGGTGCGCCACAGGGATTCGAACCTGGATCTCTTTCCTAACTGGGGAAGGTGCATTATCCAACTATGCTACAGAGACAATATTTTTAGCCACAAATTTTCGAACCTTTATGTTACCTTTTTGATATTAATACATTTAATCGTTCCATTATTTAAAAAAGCCGTCATCTACAATAATAATTACAACTTCACAATAAGAATGTGATCTCCTAATAATAATATTGTATCAATGTATCCAAAAATTTTATAAAAATGAATTGATAATTCTGGCGTCTGCTTTCAGATTACTCAAAGGTATTAGAGATTCTGTAAAAATAAGGTAAACGGCTCTTTTAAATAATGGAACAATTAAATGTATTAATATCAAAAAGGTAATACATAGTTGGATAATTAGGAAAGAGATGCAGGTTCGAATCCCGGTGGCGCAATAACAATATTTTTCGATAGAATTGATTTTATCTGTGTATCTTTCTAATTAATATATTTAATTCATATTTAAAATATCACAGACCGTCTGTTCTGAATAATTACAACTTCACAATAAGAATGTGTTCGCCTAATAATAAAGTTGTATTAATGTGTAATACAGGTCTATCGAGTCAATCAAATCTGTTCAGTATTAATATTTTAGCTGATTCTGGGAAGGACAATTTTTCAGAAGTAATGAAAACCAATTAGACAAAACGAAGAACATAACTATTTATGGTGAAGCGCTGTAATCCGAATAGTATCTGATCTAAATCAATGTCATTTGATTATAAGTAATTTTTTAATATATTTAGTTCAACTCACGCAGTAGGTAGTTGTCTCATGGTTGTGTTAAAGGTTCATGGTTTGTCACGCGATTATTTTTCTGGAAATGTTTAATAGTCACCTAGTAAAGCAATCTCATTAGTATAATATAGGTGCTTGGCCCTCAGGGATTATAGTCACTGAGTTAAAAAATAAGTATGGTTTTAAGATAATGAAGAAAAATTCTGTGAATTGTTTTGCTATCGTTTAAGTATATGTAAATGTAAATACTTATTTTGTTTAAATTATAAAATATATCGCTTTCTTCGAAATTTTAAATAACTTCCAAAAATCTTGGTTATTTATAATTATTTCGTACTTTTATATCTTGTAATAAATACTTTTTATGAAAATTTGTTTATTTTATATTTATTGTTCATTTTAAGAGTGGCTACGTCGTAAAATTATGAAGAAATATAGGAAGAAAATAATGAATACACTCATACCTATTTATTTAGTACTAGAAAGAATCCGTCAATAATGAAAGGAATTTTTTTTTTCTTAATTATATTAACAATCATTAAAAATAAAAGAAAAAATAAGTTACTTTCTTTGACGCAAAAAACCCACGCATTCACGAGAATTGACAGCAGATTTGTTTAATATTTCCATGTGAATCAATACATGAATGTTATCGGTTTTTTTAACTTAATTTTTTTCTTGGATAATGTTTTTTTTCGTTTAAAATATTCATTAAAATATTATTTGTTTATATACAATATTTTTTACGGTGTTACTTTATGCACTAGGCTTTTGTTAATTATTTACAATTTTCTGTGTTACGATTTTACTTTAAAGAAAGACGAATCGTGCAGATTGCACAATTTTTTTCTCTTATATAAATTATGATACATTTATAATACGAGTATATCTGAACGATAGCAATATATATTTTGTATAGCGTGGTCGCCCCATAGTAATATATTTTTATTCAGAAAATTATTAAGTCAGGATAACGAAATATTACAATTTGAATTAATTAACTGGCAAGTTTATCATTTAGTTCACCAACTGACACCAGCTAGTTTAAATATTAACTAACTTAGGCAGAATGTAATAAATTTCCATCTAGATAAATCAGCTTTCCATCAATGCAGTAGATATTCCTTTATAAGATGAATCGGGGTAAGTGCATCTACGTCTAGTAATTACGCTTGAAATTGGATTCTAATACCACAATGTATTAAGAAATGTTATAAATCAATATTTGAAGAGACAGTCCAGAGGTGGTGCAAATCCAAACATTAGTTAGCTTGTAATACCATTTCAAATAATGACAGTTATTTGATGTCAACTTGCGAGTTGTTACAACGTTACTATAGGTATGTATACCTTCGTTACTGATTTATTTAATACTTTTTGGGTGTATATTACTTTAATTGTTATACCTATAAAAATACAGTTTTCTCGTGAAGAACTAGGTTTCACTATTTACTAATATAATAAAATAGTCATAGTGGAACCAAAAATAAGTGAAATATTGTTCATTAAATAGATTTTTACATCCTAGAAATTTTGTTTAAATGAAATTCAGAAATGGATATGTGGATGATTTAGTCAATTAATTATTAAATTATTAATTAATCAATTAGTTTTATGAAGTAGTTAATTAATAATTTAATCAAATACTCGTAGTACACCTTGATTATTGCTTGCAAGCGCGAAAACAAGATGGAAGAGAAACTTTGATTTCAATCTATCTCCATGCATTTTAAAAGTTATTATGTCAAAGCCAAAAGCGTCGAAAAATTTCTTGAAAACTTTCAAATTGTTCTTTGAACACTTGAATTGTATTTTGATCGAAATCTAATAGTTTATTATTTATTCACGAATCAAGGTTACAGGTTGTAAGTTCATACTGGGTTTACTGTTCGGCCAAAAAAAAATGTAACTTTAATTTGTTTCATAATATACACAGTGGCCCCAAAGCATCGAATGTGGGGCATCGGGGGCCACGTTAGATATGCGATAAAGATCTGCGCTCTGCAAACTTTTGGTTTTGGTATCGATATTAGTTTCATCGCTAATATGGAAAAAAAACATTTTTAAATTCCCCTCCAGCGAGCGACAAATGTAATTATAATTTATTTTATTGTCACGAAAACACTATCGATGTATGAGTACACTGTAGTACTTAATACGTCGGATTAGAGGCTGGACCATCGCCGCATAGCGAAAATCACCGTAATGTAAAAAAATGTTTTTCTTTTCAGTTGCGAGTTCATAATAAATACTTAATACCACATTTATTGATTACGCTAGGCCATTAAAAGTAACATTACTTAGATTTTAAAAATTGTTTTTATTTCCGCGAGAATGTGAATATAATAGGAGACAAGAGATTTTTATTTTTACTATTGAATTGATAAAACTATATCGTCCTTAATACTTTTATATCTTATAGACATAATGTCCCAGAGGCAGTAGACCAAACGAAGCTTGCGGTTAATGGACAAATAGGGTTATCCAAAAATCAACTGTTAAATCACATTTGTGATTTTCAGAAAAAAGTATAAATACAGTCGATTCCGCTTAATTGGGACACATTGAGTCCGAACATTTTGTCCCAAATAAGCGGCTGACTTTAATAAGCGAAGTTTAAGGTAAAATAATAAAATACTACGTGCATATTTTTGAACTTTATTAATTAAATTATTGTATTACATAAAAATAATATATAATTATTAGGTACACACATAAAAATGAAAGAAAAAAATCAATAATGACATAAAAAATATTTAACAAACAATTATAATAACAGCAACTTAAAAAAAATAGTCATGAAAATAATGTATATAATATATTTATAACAATAAAAAATATATCATTGTTATGTTGGGCATTTATTAACATGTTTATTTTAATTTTTAATCACTGTCCCAATTAAACGGAATGGTGTCCCAGATAAGCGAAGTAAATGACTATTAGTTACTTTATTTGGTTTTTGTTTCTTGGGATTTGACCCAAATAACCGGCTGTCCCGATAAACCGGTGGTCCAATTAAGCGGAATCGGATGTATATATTTTAAATTAATTTAATTATCACAGCGTCGGTTGAATATTAATAGTGCACAACGCACAATTTTGTAAAGACAATACAAATTTATCGAAAATAACAAAAGTTCGAATAACTTCTAAACGGTTGAATTTCGCTTAAACCTATTAGACACTCAATAGGTTTGCAAGTAATGTTTCCTAAACATAGGCTCCATTTAGACAACTGTCTTTTGGACAATCTGTATAAAGAGGTAATTTTTTCATTGTGACCCAGTTTTAATTTTTTGTAATTTAATTTTAATGTCATTAACAGCATCAAGTTATAAAATGTTGTTTTAAGTTTTTTCCGTATTTTAACAAAGTTTATTGTATAATATTATAATTTATAATATATTTTACAATTTGTACACGGCGCGCGCTTAGTTCATATGTTTTTGTCGTAAGACATCCCTCATTATAATGATGGCGAACAGAGTACTGCAGTGATACGGAATGCCGCAGATTTACGAACCCTCGAGACAGTGAAAATGAGCTTCTCACGGAGCGCCGTCCCACATTGTAGGAGCTAACCGTTCATACAAACATGTTGGAATTTATGTTCCACTGCACATATTATAAATATACCGGAACTCCAACATATTATTGAATGGAAAATATTATATTATATTTTTATGTAAACATTTAGTTTAATTAATTATAATATTATCAGTGGCGTAACTACCGAAATTGGGTCCCAATTAGTGACGAGAAAAAATGCTGCTCTTGACTCGCTAGTGTGATTGTGATTGGTGTTCAATAATATCAGTGATTGAAAACTGTGACTGTAATCACAGTTTTATTACTAATGCGCACGCGCCGCACGATATCACAATACACGAAATAAATAAACATACATAATGTTGAGCATATTTATTTACATTATTAAAACTTATATTATTCAAACATAAATAATTAATGTATGTATATCTAATTTAATATCACTACAAAGAGAATGAAAATGATAATAAAAATGTGATTTTGTTTTTCGGGTCAAATTCTCAGCGTTTCGGATTAAATGCGTAAAACGTATTGGCAGAATCTACTAGATAACGCTGATAACGAATTATAACGTTACTCTTTCATTGATGTTTTCGTCTCAAATGCATAGGCGTCGAATCACGGTTCACAACCAAATATAAAAAAAAAAAAAAATGATTTACGAATCACGATATTCCCAGATAATCAATCACTGATAGTGAATGTGACTCAAAGATATCAGTGAATGATTCAGGGTTCGTGATTTTCACTCAACCCAATGAAAATGGTAAAAAGGGCCCCTAAATAAGTATTGTGTATATTCAATAAATATTAAGAACAAAATTACTCTCTTTTCTCATATAATATTCACATTTACATGAAAACAGCATATATGTTCTTAGACATTTAAAAACGATTTTTTTTAAATATTTTGAGTATGTCCAAATTTTTGTAAGAACCAATTACTGGGATTTATCCCCCGAGGGATTGTCATCAAGATATGGATATAGCCCCATACTTCAGTCAAAAGAGTCTCAGCTTCAGTGACATCTATACTGTTACATGAGAATGAATATCAAATTTTAAAAAAAAAACATAGATGGCGACAGTATAATTGGTAATAAATAGTTGAAATGTTCCAAGCACAAGAGCTTGTCTCTTTTTTGGAGACGTAAGCGATAAAAAATCTGTAATTTTAGTTTTAATAACTGATACTATAAAAATCATAAAAAATAATAAAAAAACTACATATTTATATATACAACCTCCAAAAATTAGATAAATGGGTAAACAGGCGAACGCACATTGTGTAAAGTGATCACTTAAGCCAGTCGATGACAGATTGTGAGCCCTGTAATGCCCAAGACTACCATACTTCCCATGTAAATAAAAATAATATAATAGTTTCGTCTCTGTGAGACATCTATATCACGATTTTTTAAATTTTATAATGCCGTTTTTTGTTGTGAATTACTATTAACGCTGAAAAATGTAGCGGTACTAGTAAAAATATCGATTTTAAATGGGCACGAACTTTTTGGCTCCTTGTATAACGTGGGCCTCAATTTAAACAACTGTGTCCACTGATTCCCGTATGAAATTGTTGGTCAAATGAATCGTATTATTTTAATATCTATATTAAGAATGTTAATTTGTTTAAACTACAATGTATTTGTTGCGTACAAGCATAGATGGCGAAAGAATTCGGGATACGGAAGGAATAATCACTCACTATAATCCAGATTCAGCAGACATCTCCAAAATGTGGACTGTATTTTTATTCACTATTTTGTCTTAGGTTCCGACACAGTATAGACGCGAAGTCTCAAATTAGTACAATATTGAAATATGTATTTACACAAATAAATAAATAAATAATAGTCCGAAGCACTGTTCCATATAAAGGAGGGCAAAAGTTCCACCCTTTTGAACCTACCACCGCAAATGCCCATTCATTGAATTTAGAGTTCTGGCGAGGGCCGGTCGATTCTACAACCCTTACTTCGGCTGACGTTGATCTGGGAGTTTGACGTTAACACTCAGGTTGTCTGGAATGTAGATCTCTTGAAACCACATGTATCACCTTGTACATCAACCAAGACAATTTAAATTGTACTCTTTCAGGGAAACGGAGCCAATGTAATTTCACGAAAAAGGGATGTTATGTGATGTATTATTCGTGTTGCCGCATGCAGGATAGATTGTAATCTATCCAGCTGAAATATTGGCAAGCCAGAATAAATACTATTGCAATAGTCCACATATGACACCACAAATTTACACAGGGGGAAGATTCTCCGCTGTATAGAATTATAGCCCAAATAATCAATCATATTAATTTCAAATTGTACCTATTGTTTGCAACAATCCGCTATTTAATATATTCTCTATTTTAATGCTCCCCTGTTAATCACCTCCCCACTCTTACTAAGATTCCGCCTACACCCCGTAATGTATGTCGTTTAAATTTTATACAATATTTCAGTTGTACGCCAGTCCTGAAGAAGATACATTACCGGATACGAAACCGGTTGACTTAAAAACAACACAGTAGTTTAAACAAAGTTAAACATAAATACGATTTTAAATTATGTCTAACCACAAAGTTAATACAACAAACAATTAATTAAATTTTTCCATCGAAACACGTGGAATGTGACGATGAGTATGAAATTAAAGCAGAGAATGCTGAGTCACTAATTTAACAATTTAACGTAGTCTACTGCGTTTTGTGCAGAGAGCACACTAATCCATTCGCATAAGATCCTATAACTATAGAAGGATATCCGTGAATCTCAAGAGCAAAATTTCATCATGTACACGCACCATTAAACACTATGGTCTCCATTGATTGTAATAGAATGGCGTAGTATAAAACATACAGAGGGTTTAAAATAGACCGTTCGAGTATCAGCAGATTGGCGATATATTTTTCATGTCTTAGACAATATCTAGTGAAACGAATACGTTTGATTTATTTTAGATGGAGAAATACGTTATTCTTCGGATACCAGGCTTATATAATAAAGAAATAAAATATCGTGAATGAAATTATTGCAATTGTTCATCGGCCATCTCGATAACGTTTTGTGACGTAATCGACTCTGTAAAAAAGGACACTAAATTCCAGAATACCCCTAAATATTATGGTTAGAATGTGTTACTTGGAGTGGATAATTGTTTTTCATTTAATACATTTGAACGAATATATACTTACGGTTTGAGCCTCTCATAGGACAAAATTATAATTCTATCTATAAAATCAATTTTGTGGTCTCTTAGCAAATTAGAAATATAATATTTTTTTTACAAAGGTTTTTTAAAAACGTATATTTTATAAGTCTATTATAGTAATTGTAAATCGTCTATCTTAGAATTGACCAATTTCTTTCCACTTACGCATTTTATTAATACATTTTTTATTATGTTATAAATACAATATAGTATTTAAAATTTAGTAGATTAATATAAGTAATCTAAATATTATATATTTTGTAGCACTTACAATATAGAAGAATAATATAAGTATAGGTATTATGTACATTCAGTCGAACTCGGTTATATCGAGCTCAGTTATAGTAAGATCACGGTTATAATGAGGAAATACTTGTTATTATTTTGATGCAGGCCTGTTTTCATACAACTCTTCACTATTATAGTGACCTTGCTTCACTGACATAACGCACAAAAAAATTGTTAGCAAGTGAACAAAATACATTACATGGTCCAAAAACCCTAATTCTTCAGAAGTCATAAAATCAAAAGCAGCGTCTGCCGTCAGGGTTCCTTATTGTTTACGATTCCTTTCAGGTTTGTGAATTCTTATAAAAAAAAGGGTGTTTATTTTGTGTGCGTAATAAGTTTTAAACTTTAAAACAGAGCAGTATTTTGAATTTTGTTAAGATAATGTAGTAGTTTACTTTTAAATGTTTTTGTTCATACAATTATAGATTTTTTATTTTTCATATGTGACTTGCTTTTAATTTATTGGATATTAAATATTTTTTTATAATAACGAGTAACGGATATAATGAGCAAATTTAGCTGGTTCCTTCGCACTCGTTATAATCGAGTTCGACTATATTTTGTTAATTTGGCATCAGGACGTCTGCGGAAGACTTGGCACGACCAGGTAAACCAAATACTGGAAGACAGTTCTGCTAGAAGCTTTAATAATCGACAGGCTTACCATTACGCCATTACTCCGGGGGTAGGTAGATAGGATAGAGCGCCACACTCTTCTGCCCTGACACAATTCTCGCCGCATTCACATTCATACATTTTCTCACGCAAGCTCGTCGATTGTTGAGGCTACTAATAGGATCATTTTCTAGTGTCTGGTCGCGCCAAGTGTTCCGCGAACGTCATCTGTTTCTGGTGCCATCAACATTTGTTCAATGCATCTTACCATTCTCTCCTCATTCATTCGTTCTATATGATAAAACCACCTTGTAACTTACCATGCTGAGATCATATTTACTCCTTACTCTTTATTTAAAATTAACGTAATTATATGACAGAAAACATAGACTCGCAACTAAAATCGTTCGCTAATTGAAAATATTTATGATATTGAAATGATTTATGATTGAAAATTATTTATGATATTGAATGATTACTCCAATTTAATGATTCAATGCCGAATAAAGTACATTTTTCCAACATATTTTAAAAAAAAGTAATTTGATTTGTGATATTCCATGCTTGGGTTAATATATTTATGGTCACCCTGTGTCCTATTCTTCGCGGGTACAATGGATGCTGGGGGTTATTAGCTGCACTGGATGCTTTCAATACGGCCAGGCGCCCTTTATGCTCTGTGGGTTCAAAATATTTACCGTTGACCGTACAAAGCCTTCGTTCAGCTGGCAAAAAGAAACTTCACTCCCTAAGGTGTTTGACTGCGGTCTTAGGGATGGCCTTTGTATAAGAAACTCACTCAAGAATTCAAGATAAAATATTACCGGAGTGTTAACAAAAAACGTATTTCTGACAATTAATAAATCTACAGTATTATTCTAAAATTAAACATAAATTATACATCTTGATAATTATTAATATTTTTAATTAATCTTATATACGGAATACGTTAATCTAGATTACCAGGACCGTTAGACCGTTAGATACAAGTTAAATGAATCAACGAAGTAGATAGATAAATATACAGAATAAATTTATTGTAGAAAAAATATTTAGTTACTACCGGGATTCGAACCTGGACCACTTCCTATCCGGGGAAACGTGTTGACCATTACACTACATTACATTACTGGTAACGACAAATTTTTTTTTTGTTAAATTGATTTTGTCTGTATATCTTTCTAGTTGAATTTGTTAAATATAATAATTTTATTTTGTTTATATCTGCGAGTGATCAGAACACTTTATGCTTGGTGTTCATTAATTCACATAGAAAATGGCCTAATAGAGATAGGTCTTATTTTAAGAAGTTATTTAACTATTCACTGGCCACGCAGTAATATAGGTCTATCAAACCAATTAAATCGTATTTCTATAAATAAACGCAATGTATAACTTATATTTTACTCAGTTCTAAAAAAATCATTTGTATTTAGAAATGACAGCTATGTAAAGTGAATCATAGTAAAAATAATCATTTTTTAATTCAATACTGTACAGAATTGAAATACCACTTGTGCCACGTGAAAAAGGTTAATTTAAATGATGAGAGATATAGATGAAGATCGTGTTAGATGACTCTTTTGACGAATGCGTTACAATAATAACGTTTGAGAATAAAATTAACGTATTCAATAATTGTATTTATAATTTCTTATTATATTTATGGTTATTGTGACATTAACTATTTTAAAGTAATTTAAGCTTGTAAAAGCATTTTATTCCCATTTAAAGTGTTTAAAAAACTCTAATTTCTTTCGGTAACATGAGTTGACAGCATGGCTGCGTAGGGTATTTTTACCATGGTGTGGTAAACGTTAAAAAAAAATTGAATAATTAAAGTTTTTCTATATAATAATAAACAGCGTGTATTTTTTTTAATTTGAAAATTATAACGCCAATGAAATAATGTGTAAAATAGATCTGCATTGCTGACGAGTAAAAATATACACAGTTTTTGTTGGCGTTTTTCATCAAAAAAGTTTTATGCAGATGTACGTTTGAACCCATTAGCATCGCCTCTTCAAATCTTCTCATTTCTTGGAGGATAATGGCGCTTCGAAAATCCAATCTTCCAAGGATCATTATCCTCCGACCGACCCCTAGCAAACAAGCGCAAGACACGCATCGTGGGGTTGACAAATCGATTATAGCCGAACACAATACTAGTCGTCGGCGATAATATATTGTCTCTTGAACAAATTCAACGTACATTTCCAACACGAAACAACTCAACCGTACATTTCACCTATACATATAATAAAACTACTCCAATCATTTCGTATTATTTCACCTTAATTTATTTTCATTATCCTTGCATTTTCATTTACAATTAGTATATCTAAAAGTACATACACGGCAAACTACTTATTCTACCAATGAAAATTAATACGATATTATATATGTACTAGCAGGTAAGCAATCGACTCCGCCAATTACATGCTACTAGGCCCTGCGGCTGGCTGTTGTGGCCGCTCAGGTTAATCTTAAATCTAGAGATATTAAAAATACGTTTGATTTACTTACGTCAAAATACAATAAGAAAGAATAAATATACAATAATACTTGCCATTAATTCGAAGGTTTTCGCTACGTTGATGAACTATCTATATTAATGAAAACATTTCATTTCAATTTAATATAAAATTAATTTTTGTAAAAATGATATATAAAATATAAAAGATAAAACATTAAGTGATCTAAATCTAATAATATAAAAAACACATTCGACATTTTCGCTACTTTGGCGAATATTATTTTTTACTGGAAAATAATACTGCATCCAAGACGTCCAAAAAGTTATAGAAAGATATGAAAATAGACGGGGAAACGTAATATTATTTTGAATGCTTAAATATCTGTAAAAATAGGTATGTTTAGAATATAGTCTATAACAGGAACATATATGGTTCAGATCGTAAAATTACTGTTAATAAAACTGTTAGCACCACAAAATAAATAATCCACCAAAAAATATATTCTCTAAAAATACTTTTATTCCAACCGAGCGGAGACAAAAAAAGATTTATTCTGCGCGATGCCGCGCTATCGAAAAGTTTTACAATTTACCGAAAACGAATTTATTGAAACGCCCATGGAGTTTTTTCCGATAACTACATTGTTCCGAGATGTTGCACGATATTTACCTGCTGATCGACCACCGTGTTTTGTAATGCCAATGGGTCATGACATGTTGTATAAGCTGATTATTTTTATAGATTCTATTTATTGGGTATGGTACCTATTTGGAGAGCGGGGCGAAGGAATTACTTGGCAGTCTTTAAATTATATTTCCAAAATTTAATGAGTGATTCTGGTTAGAAAACAGTTATTGTTATGGAATTATAGAATGATGTTCTAATTTTTAAAATATCACGGAAGATGTAGGATGACAGTGTTGCGCAATGTTCATCAATAATCAATAATCTCACTCACATAATTTAAAAAAAAGATATTTGAATAAGGTTTCGCATTAGTATGAAGCTGGTGGTGGTGGGATTTTTTTGGGCCCGTGAGAAAATCATTCCGCGCCCCTAGTGTATTGCCCAAACACACATTTATATATTTATATTCCTATAGAAATATAACGAAGCTTTTTAGCGCAAAGAAACATGTTTTTTGTTCTCGGACCTTTCCTTTTTTTAACATTTTAATATTTCAAAATTAGGTTATTTGCAGACTATGAACTTATATATTATATATGGCGGGAGGCAATTATGCAACTATACTGGATTAATTAAACTATGACATAAATAATAAAGCAATATGGCTGAAGAAAAATAAAATAAAACTAAATTCATGAACATTGGAAATAAAACAATACCACAGTTTCACCAGAAGTTATCATAGACGGTGAAAGTCTGAAGTAAGTGACTAAAATAAAATATTTGGGAGTCATAATATTTAGGTTCAAAATTGAATTTATTGCAAAGTACAAGATACGTGACTAAAAAGATTGCTAAGAAAATCTCACATCTGGGAAGGATCAGAAGAATTATTAGTACTGAGTCTTGTAAAATAGTATACAACTCTGTTATTATTCCTCACATCAACTACTGCAGTAGCATTTTGTGTTTGGCTAATGATGAAAAAATGCAACAATTGTCAGTGTTGCATTTTTTAAGCTAATAAAATAAAGCTTAGAAAAAATAGATATACTCCAATAATTGCAAGGCTGAAAGATCTGAATATGATGAACTTTAAGCAAAAATTATATTTTAATGTAATGATATTTATTTATAAAATCCATACAACGAAAATATTGGCAGAATTTACTCAAAAAATTGATGCTAATCAACATGAGCACGAATATCATATAAGAGGAAAAGATAGACTGAGACTGTCATTCAGGAAGAAAGTTAAATCTCAGAAATCGATGATGTACAGTGCGATGAAGATTTTTAATGAGATGCCAGAAGACATAAGAAACGAAGAGAAACTATACGGATTCAAAGTGAAATTAAAAAGATATGTGAAAGATAAGTTCTAGTAAAAAGAGACGATTTTGATTTTGTTTATATTAGAGCAGAATAATTAAATAAATAAATAAATTACCACGATTTCTATGTGTTTTATTTCATTTTAAAGTTCTATACCTCTAAAAAAAACACCCTCTATAAGATACATTTTCTTTTTGTTTGTGAAGATAAAAATCAATAAATAAAAAGATGACAGCGATGGACGGATGTGTCACTATGTCATATTATTTACTTCTTGTTTACCGCCTACCTTACGGTATGTAGGTATATTTCAAATGTAGTTAATCTGAAACTGACAATTTTATTTACGGATGAGGTTTCTCTCGAAGTATTCGTTTCGAGTGTGTCTGATGAAAAATACATATTTCAGCGAGAAGGGATAGGACTCATCACTTCGTGTATTTAGAATGACGCATCCAGTACACACGTGCCTTTACAGACTCTTAGAGTCCAAAGTTTCATCGTGGATAACTTAACATATAGTTAATGGCTTTATAGCTTATGGCTTCATTCATCAGCAAGTATAGACGTATTAGTCATAAGCGTAAAATATCATTTTTAATGTAAAATTCAATATCTTCATCCCAATCAGCTGACATGTAAAATTTATATTTTTACCACGGACCAGTAAAGGAATAGACATGAAATAAAGTGTACATATAGGAGAGGGTTTTGGAATATTAGTTTCGCTGTAGGAGCACCGTACACACATTATTTGTAGAAACATAAATCCGATAGTTTATGACACTTTTATGCGATAATAAAAGAATTTACTCTTTGAAAATAAAAATTTTATGTACATATTATATTGTCAGCGTTTAAATGTTCGTTCCAATCGAGTCATATTTGTAAAAAAAGTCGTGGAGCTATTTGATTACGTAAGTGGTACTGAAGTGATCACGTGGATGACACCAATATGATAATATTGGGACAAGGAATGTGCGTTAGTTCATGTCTTTATATTTGGTGGTTTGTGACTTTTACCTTTAACAATTCCTACACGTTATTAAACCTATTGCTATTAAATTTGTGAACTATTCATAACAAAGAAGTCTTGCGTACGCAAGTACTATAGTCACGGTGCTCAGAAATTGATCGAGAGATAGTGATTATTAAATTATGTGCATACATAATACAGAGAAGATCACTGATAGTAGATAGAAATCACTGAAAGTATTCAGCAGATGAAAGAAGAAAATAAAACATGTATCTTAGAAAATTGACTCATATTTTATGTACGTATTTAAAATATTTTCCAAATACCTCTGGCTCTAACCACTTTAAGGAGAAAGGAAACAACCGTTAATTAATATAAGATCTAAACACGTGTTCTTTCTTCATTAACTGAGAAATGTTGTAAAGCCACGAATTAATTAGTAGATTTTAACAATATTATTTAAAAATAATTTCTAATTGAAACTTGTCAGCCAAAACAAGACTAGCAGCACAAAATGGAATCCTGATATGAACACCGAAGTATAGTAGTGAAGCCTGTAGCTGGCAAAAGAGGAATGAAAGTAGACGTAATGTAATGGAAAGTAAACATAATGTAATACATGTGGCAAATCCATTTAAGAATTAACAAATTAAGAGTGAATATATAGCTGATCCAAGGAATAAAAAAGAGTCACCTAGATGGTTTAGTCATATAGAAAGAAAGAATGAAGAGAGAATGGTAAGAAATATATGTGATGCGAGTGTTGATGGTACCATCAATAGAGGACGTATGTGGAAGACTTGGTGTAACCAGGTAAACCAGATAATAGAAGATGGTCCTGTTAGATGCCTCCACAAACAAAAAGCTTGTATGAAGAGATGTACCAGTATGATGTGGATTAGGCGAGAATTGTGTATCAGGATTGTGGTCAGAGTGTGGCGCTACACCCTCTCTGCCTACCTCCGCAGTGAAAACGGCGCGGAATGATGGTTGATTTAAAATAAGTGTCCTTCTAGTCAGTATGTAACATTTTTCGTGATTTTCCTTAAAATATATTCCTTTAAAAACACATCGTGTTTTTTTTATATAATATTAACAGTCATAATTTTTTTTCATTAAGAACACAATGTTATTGTGAATTTGTAATTATTCAGAACATGGGTCTGTGATAATTTTTAAAATACTAATTAAATGTATTAAAAATATATTTAAATGCACAATTATTATTTTTAATTGCAATGTAGAGTTTCCTGAAATTAAATAATTATATTTTTGATACAAATTGTTACTAATATGATAATTGTCACATATTACACTTAAATTATTTATTAAATCTAAATATAAGTTTTTGTCAATAGTTTTAAAATTAAATATGTATCATTAAAATATAACGAATTAAAATGAATCAACGTCAACGAATGATATAAAAAAGTTAACATACATATAAAAACCTTTGTTCTGTGTCTTCTCCGCTAAACCCATTAAAGTAGTCTCACGATTATAGGGAAAAAATTCAGCCGAAAAAAAAATTCCACAAAAAAAAAATTGTAATTACGAGTAGATTAAAACAAATACAAAAAAAAATTCCTTCCATTCAATTTTAAATACCACTACTTGCTTCAAAAGTAAAGATTGAATCTAAGAGCACCTAAATAACAATTTGCGAATACGCTATAAACCCGGATTTCCGGTCGATAAGGTGTTTACAATTTTGCCAGTTTAATTTTCTAGTACCACCTACATGTGTAGTCGAAAGATTTTTTTTTTACACTTTAAATAATTTTTTGAAATTTTATTGCCCCTATTAATGCGATCCCAGATAATTGAGTCTACTAACAGCATTCCGGTGTAGTAATAATTCTCTCTGTCTTTGTATTGCTACTTGATTTACTTTACGTAATTTTTAAATAGTAATTTCCACAATTTACTTTAATTATATTATATTAATATTTGTAAATATTTCTCAATTTTCGTGACATAATTTATTAAAGGTATTTTTTCGTCAAATTTCAAAACAGTAGTTAATGTTGCTCTTAAAAAAAAATATATCTAAAATATATAACACACACAATGTTCATCGATATTTGAGATTCTGCATTAATTTTCACATTTTTCCGATTTGGTGTAATATGTTCATATTTGAATTTGGTGTGCGCTACAAAATTAATCACACACAATAATTATATTCTACAATGGATGTTAACACCGTTAAAAATCATCGACAAAGAAAACTACGATTTTGTTTAAAAAACAATGTATTTGTGTAAAACTAAATAAGCTTCTTTATTATTATTTCTTCAAACATTTAAAAGATCGATTTAAAAAAAGATTAAGACCAAAGTTTTCATTTGTTTTTATTGACGTATCATACATTTTCGATCAAAATAATAATATGCAGGCACATCTTCAGAAGGTTATAGATATTTTAGTAAAAATATGAATTCAATCCATCTGAGAATTGAGAGCGATATCGGGCGTGCAGACATATTAACGTAGGTACATTCATATTGTATATATGATCATCACAACTTGTAACTGTGAATACTAGCTTATTTGAGGACGCACGCTGGAATTTTGAAAGCATTTTAATGTATTTTGATAAACAAAATTCAAAAAAATTCCAAATCCAAATGAGTACCTAATTTTTCGGGGAGTTCCTTAAGTGTTGAACTCTACACTTTCTTCTTCAGTCCACGTTCATCCAACGGTTCTCCTAATGAATGACCTTCAATCTCCTATATTCTCTACCTACATCCATTTATTTCCGTAATCTTTTGATGTCGTAGATGTAGAGCTAAGGGATGAACCGCGCTTTTGCTTTCAGTATGAGAGCTACGCTTTAGCACCGTATTTCCCCATCGGTTGGGTTCCTATATTTAAGATGTCCAGCACATTCTCATTCCAGCTTGGTTATTCAGTGGGCAGTATCTTCTACGTTGGTCCTGCGATAAATATCTTCTAATTTTGTCCATGGCTCGCCGTTTTAAACGTCTTAAATTTGTGTTTGAAACTTCATGTAAAGAAGAGCATATATGAAAGAACTGAATGAACTGAAAGAAAGAATCTGCTACGTCGAATACTGCTAATCGAAAGCAAAATATGACTTGTTTAATCATTCTAGTATTTCGCATATATTTTATACTTATTTACGTGGCAGATTTCAAAAATATATATATTGTATTCTATGATAATATTTAAACATGATATTTTAAAAATTACAGCCATATAAAAATGTATCAAATACGTGCAAAATACTATAATGATTAAAAATGTAATTTTTTACTTACGATACTTTACGTAAGAGGGCTCGAAACATTTGTATCGAGAGTAGCTCTAAATCCGATTATACATTCATCGTTGAATGTTATTTTTAAATTAATCAAATAATGCACTTTATTATACGGAGAGTACCTACTTCTACTATCAATAAGTTTGTGTATTTCTTTACCGCTACTCTCGAGAAAAAATATTATTTTTTGTGACGCATCTGAAGAATTATTTGAATGTAGTTTCAATAATTTATCAATTAATTTTTCAATATTTACTAAATTACTTTGTAACCTTATTTTATATTAATAATTATACAAAATACTTTGTTTAAACCACTAGTTATTAATTATTCTATATGTTTCGATACCCATAGTATATAAAAAAATCGGGGGTTTGCAAATTAATTTGCAACGATGGCAATTATTTTTATATAGGTAAAACTTGCAGAAATGTTGATGTTAGAATTAAAGAGCATTTGAGATGCTTAAAGAACAATAAATATTCAGAATTTTCCAATCACCTTTTGGAAACAAACCATTTATTTGATATTAATAAGGGTTTAGAAATTATACTTACAAATACTAGGGGTTTACTGTTAGATAAATTTAAAATTTTAGAAATAAAAAATAGTATTAATAGCAAGCTTAATATTATAAATAATCGAATCCTCTTTGCAAATAGTCACCTTTTAAAATTGTTTTCATATTAATTCTTACTTCACCATTTTATAATTTTGTTTTTATCGATGCTTTTTTTTTAAATTTCAGCATTCATTGTTTCCTGAAAAAGATACCATAAGTATCGAAACATGTAGAATAATTAATAAATAGTGGTTTGGACAAAGTATTTTGGACAATTATTAATATCAATTAATTGATCAACCTCTGCCAGACCGTATACGTCTTTCGATATTTCATGAAGTTTTGTAATCCTAGTTGTACAGTTTAACCAAAATATAATTTTTCACAACCGCAATCGACATTTTCCCTCTGAGCAAAATGAGGATTAATCAAAACCCGCATTATCTACATTAATTTTAATTGAATTAATATTTCACAAGGAAATCATTCAGAATTGTTTGAGTCAAAATTTACATTTCTAACAGATTTAAAAATAATAGCGGCGAAAGACAATTTTTAAATTAATATTTTAAATTTAGATTTTATTAAAACGTGTAATATTGAATTTTCACCTAGTTAATAACCCAAAATGTCGTCAAATATTTTAAAACGTGCTTATGAAAAAACGTCAAGTCTAAAATAGTATAAATTAAAAAAAGAAAGGGAACAGAAATTACCTTCAGAGCTTCAAATTACCAGACCATTGTTCCCGCAGGAACACTGTCGTGACGTTTAGCTACCTTTTTAAAAAAAATCTCCAACAAAAAACGTATATTTTTGTTAGGCAAACTATTAAATATGTTTCAAATGGACATGAAAGAATAAATGCTCTCTTCATGATTTTCTATATTTAATGTTAAAAAAGTAATACGTAATAATTTATTTGTATTCATTTATGAACCATTTTTATCCATTAATTTTATTATTTATTTTATCTAACAATTTGTATCAGCGGAGAGATAATATTGTTAATTAAAAATTTATTTGATTTTATCCAAATATTTCAGAATACGAGCAACATAATTTATCTATCATTTGGTTTAAAATTATGTAGTTACTAAGCTGTTCATTATTACGACGTTGTGCTAATTATATTTGAAAGGAATAATATGTGCTATGGAAACGTCTGTATAAAAATCAAATTTTAAAATCTCGAATAATAATCCCACATAAATAAACGAAACTTTTTTGTATCATTACAATTTTCAGCTTGTAAAATATCTCTTTCTCAGTCGATATGCTCTTGCTTGTGCATCGTGGTCTTCTAATGTGCTTCAACAAGGCGAACTGCTTACCTCCATTCTTCACAATCCTGAGCCTTGTTTAGTGCGAGGTGATTCCGGTCTCGAACTTGATATATCTATCTTGTTAAAGATTGAACTTTCACCCTTCATCCCTGTACGTTTTCAGTAATCGCCAAGTTCTCCAGGATATCTCCACTTCTTTTAGCAGCATGGCCAAAGAAAAAAAATTCTTGCAAGTTGTGGAGAATCTTTCCGTAGTATGGAGTTTCTGGAGAATACAAACATTCGTTCGTCTTGCAGTTCATGGTATACGTGTTATATTCCGGCTACCTACTTATTTATACTTCTTACTTCATACTATTACTCATATTGCTTATTATTATATATTACTACCTATTTACTATTACTATTACTACTTACTTACATTACGGCTTATCAAAGTAGATGTAATTTATACAAGTTAAATTCATACCTACATATTATTATTGTATTAGTTTCCGTTTTAACTTTGAGTAACATGTCAAACCAACGAACGCGGTTACTTGGAAGCCCACTTAAGATTCCAGGGGTAGATGTTTAGGTTAACAAGCGGGTTCAATGTTTTATTGGGACTAAAATCTTCCCTTAAAACAAAAAATGTTTATATTAACCAAGGACGAAGGATTATACAATATACGAGACCCGAAGCAAGAGCTAGCAGATCACTGTGTTTTGGGTAAATAATAGTAATAAATTTCTCTTGCAAAGTGTAGAAAGGATGCACTTCTTCTTTAAATTCGATACTACGCTGGTGTGAGAAATATAATTTACGAAGCACACGACGCCAATATTACATTTCGTAGGTGTCGAATATATTCCTTTTTATCCTTCTCGGGAGGCTTCTCAGAGCACCGAAGCTTTAATAAGTCGGACATTTACGTTCCATGAGTCGGAGCGGTTTTTCCAAATGTTGGTCATCTTTGACATATTAGACTTATATTTTTAAAGTAACATGCTTCGTGAAATTTTCGAGCCTAATTGTATAGGTGTAAAATGGTTGTATGCTGGAAATAAAATGCGAAATTTATATGTACTCTTATATTATTTTAAATCTAAATTCATGTTTCTTGTAATTACGTTTAATATCGGGCGGTGACGTTAAAGCTCTTGTAATGAAATAAAATTATGATAAAAAGTAGATATTCTAAACAAATATAAGTAGACGTGAGATACAATAAACGCAAACTATTGTCGGATTATTTGGATTGTATTTACACGTGGTACAGCAATACCTGTATTTACAAAACGTTGTTATGCAATTTTGCTTGTTAGCGACAACACGATTGTTACCAAATGCAAAAATACAATTACGAGATTTTAGGTACTTCCCGAGATATTTTTGATTGCATAACACTGCGAGACGATCTGAAAGAAGGCGAATTTTTTGTGTTAAAATATGGTACGGTATTGTGTGGAGCATCTTAAATATAATTATATACAAAATGTAAAAGTTAGGTGAACCTTTTTCATTAACTGAAAATAAAATTACAAAAAAACTGTAAAAAACAAGACAAGATAAAATGTTAATATTATAAAAGTGTATAATTTCAATGTGTGTTTTTGAATTTATCACATATTTGTATTGGGAAGACTATTCAAAGGTCAAATTGCATTCAGTTGGCATTATTGAGTGTTCATTAACGTGGTGTTTTAATAATAGATCAGCAATTTACGGATACCAGAGAGTATATATTTGCACCTGAGATAGGTTTTGGGGGAAATTTGATAATGAGATTTAAGATTGAGAATATAACATCACAATACAGTATTTTTTAAATCACAGTAATTTGTTTCGTAGCTATCAAAATATGGAAGAACAAAAGTCTTTACCAGATATTATTAAAGAATGTTATAAAATGTTCTTACTTTAAAAATTCAGTAACTTCTTGATATATTATCAAAAAAAATTAATCTGATTGACCAGTTCAGACATCTGTGTAATTTGTTAAACCTGATATCGTAGATGAATATTTAATTGTTTATGAAAAATTTTTCCAAAACAAATAATATTATAGATACGGTTTCCAAGGTGTTAAACATAAAATAAAACGACACATTACCATTTTGTGCAACGAAACTGAAGAAAACAGAACACTACGTTTCTGATTGTAATTTATTCCTGAAGATATAAAATAGTCGATATTATTCAAATTTTTACATCTAAAAATAAAGACAACAGAATAGGTACTGTAAAAATATACGAGATTTTTTTCTTATTTATAGTGAACGCAATTAACTTTCACCTATGATAAAAGCACAATCCTGAGAGTAATCTTCAATTCTTAATGTGAATTTTGGCCATTAAATCTCGCCATTAAACGCTGCGATCATAGTTTAATTTTAATGGTGTCACTTTATGGCATACATGTTATTTATTTAATAACCTGAACTACACAGTTAATTAATGCGCTATAATTTTTAAATAGGTAAAACAAAACATTTAAATATCGAATATTCTGATCGTAGGAATAAGCAACGAGTAAGTAGTACAGCAAAACTCACCCCGATTTCTTGTACGCGTTCGATTTTTTTTCATCATATTCTATCGATACTTTCCTCGATAAAACCCGTTGTAATTCATCATTTATGCATGTAAATTGTTTTAATTCAGTCAGATTATATAGATGTCTACCATTACAATAAATTTTCGAGCGACATTTTTCTGTTTGCCAAAATACTCACTATAAATGTATTTCTATCGATTCATTCGTAATATTAATTTTTTTCTTTTATATTTTTTAATATTAAATATTATATTATATAAATTTATAATCATAAATAATAATAATATTGGACTATTTGTATAGCGCCATTTTCATAAAAACTTTCACGTCAAGGGCGCTTTACACATAAACTATTTATAGTTATCTTTGTTTTTAAAATTAAAAATTGTTATTTTAACTAATGGAAATGATTTCTTGAAAAGGTGGCTTTTTATTTTCTTCTTAAATAAAGTTTCTGGTGCACTGTTTTTTATGGCATAGGGCAAAGAAATCCGCTTTTGGGTCTGCCACAACAAATACCCGTTCACTAAATTTAGATTTCTGGCAACGGTTGGTCGGTTCTACAACTCTTCCTGCGGCTGTAGTAGAGCATGATCTGAGAGTTTGATGCATACCGTTCAAATTGTCTGGGGTGCAAAGCTCTTGAAGATACAGACACGCCATGTTATGTGTCGCCTTGTACATCAACCAGCACAATTTAAATTCAACTCTCAGGGAATCGGAGCCAATATAGCTGTAAAGGGGATGTTATATGAGAGAATTAGGATACTCCATATATTATCCGTCCTGCCGCATTTAGAATGGATTGTAATCTATCCAGCTGAAACATTATACCTAAATATTACAATTAAAAGATGAAATCAAGATCTTCTCTATCGACTAAGATGTTGCTAACTTATCAGTCATAACTTTATTAGGGCGAAAGCTGAACTATAGAATAATAAATCGAAAATATATTTTTTTATGTAAATTATTTCTTAGATAATACATATTAAAAAATTTTGCATTTGCTTAATACAATTCAATGAACATCCTTTGTTCTTAATCATATTAACTGTAAAAGAGGCGAAAGGATAAAATCTTTATTTTAAATAGATATATACAGGATGAATATTATGTCCCAGGCCAATGTTGTTTTTGAATAACTAGGAAATGAAATATAATTTGGTTTATTACAATTATGTATGGAATATAACATCGACCAAGTGGCCGCTTCTGACAGCGACATAAATGCGTGTTTTTTTAATCATATGTTTCATAACATTCTCACTCACTTTGCGTGTTATTCCAGCAGTTTCATTTCGAATATTGTCCTCAAGCATCGGAATTGAATATTGACGCAAACCTTTCCGTTCAACCCCACAGAAAATAGTTGAGAGTCGTCAAATTAGGTGATCGAGGAGGTCAGTTCATATCACCACTTTTTGATATTATGCGGCCGGGAAAAATATCTCGCAAAATTGCAAGCGTAGCTCGAGCTGTGTGTGAAGTGGCACTGTCCTGTTGAAACCACATATGTTGCAAACCAGCATGTGACGATAGCGATCACCATTAATGTTTATAGCATTGCTTATTATTTAGATAAAATATTTTAATGACTTCAACACGTTGTTGAGGCATCAAATGAACCATAATAAATTGTAATTAACTACTGTCTACGACTACTAAATGCAAACCACCAACCAAAAAAAGGCCAAACAAAATCGTCCTGGAATATAATGTTCGACCGGGAACATAATATTCACCCTGTACATCGATTTGAATGTTTTTAAAAAAAATTAATCACATATTAATAAATATAAAATAAAACAGATGTATGTTGTAGATGTATGTGGGTGTGTGTGTGGCGGGCTTAAAAGGAACGCACGTGGCCTCTTTCTCTACCGTTTGTCACCGTGAATAGTTGTATACTTTGTACTATAAGAGTATTATTATTGTAATAATGATTATAATTGACACATGAAGAGATTCTTAATGGACTATCTACAATCTTTGGTGAGGTATACAACTTGGAAAGTACTGATCACGAAAGAACATAACATATAAAAAATTAAAAAATCTGACACAGTTAATTCATAACTCAATTAATGCGCCTCGAAAATCGAGATTCTACTGTATGACCAGTGGCGTGCAATAGGCACAACTACATGTACGGTGAGACGAAACGGATCCAAAAGAAGTATGTCCGTACGGTTGCGCCAATAAATAAATTAATATCCGAGTTATTCCCAAAAACCGAAGGATACTGTCATCTGTAAACAATTTGTCATAACTTTTCGAAATTTTTAGCGATGTAGCCATAATACCGACGTAGTAATGCGCAATTTAAATATTCCATGACGTCATCATTTCGCGGTTGGTAGTAATAATTATTTTAAGGCGAGCCGCGGTTCATTTGAAATAAAACGTTAATGTTTTTGTTATTGTACAAAATAGCTTATTTATTTCGCTTTAGAAATTATGATGTGTATTTGTATGGTAATATGTATTACGTGAGTATACCCGATGGTGATTTTATTTTGTTTGAATTCAGTTTTTGACAGTTGGAACATAATTCAATAATTGCTTATTGTTCGTATTGTGTAACAAACGTAATAATGTTAATTACGCTGTATGCGTAATCATTGACATTGTATTATTTTTACCTCACGGGTATTAATTGGACACATGTTTTGCTGTGATTAGACTTTATGTTTGGTTTTGAAGTGTTTTTATTTTTGGTTGGATATGAAGATAACGATTTTATGTATTATTTTTCACTGCAGACATTTATTTTTACTCTGAACTATATTCGTATGTGATACCGTACTGATAACTTTTTCAATTTATATATTCTGCATTTATTTATTGTATAAAAATGATAATTTTATTCCCACGATTGTCCACACGTCGTATTTCCTCGATTATAAGACGCACTCTTATTTTTATATACCAATAAAAAAGAATAAAAACATTATATAAACCTTATTATAACAATCACAATTAAAAGGATTTAAAAATAGGCATATTATTTATGTACTATCACCATCAGCGTCTGAAATTTCTTCATATTCATTGTCCGATTTTTCTGAATCACTTTTCTTTTCAATGCAGCATCGCAATGTAGTTTTCTTGCTAACTTTTTAAACGGTAATTAGGGGCAAAATTTTTACTTAAACTCAAACGCTAAGACAGTGGCTACCTTAACTTGACTACCTGTTCCGCCGCCCCGGACCAATTGATCCCCTCCCCCTTCTACTAGTAATCAGTGATGATTCATTACGACTGTGGAATTTTACAGCGATTATAAGACGCCATCGATTATAAGACGCACCAAAATAGGAAAAAATATGCTTCTTATAATCGAGGAAATACAGTAATAAGAAGAATAAGAAGTGTTTGTAATTGACATATACATATATGGAATAAAGTGAATTTTATAATGAAAATAACATTGTTTTAGTGTATATAGTCATATGTATAATTGTGTGAAAAGGAAAAGGACATTTTATATTTTTCATTCATCTTAGCGTAATTCAAATTGTAGTTATTGAATTCAATTCTTTTTAAATATGATTTAAATATATTAATTAGAAAGATATTCACATATAAATTTCAAAATCACAACATCAATCATCAACAACAACATCAAACATCAAACTCAATTCAATTCAAAATCACAACATCAAACATCAACAACATCAAACAAAATCAATTTCATTGAAAAATATTGTTGTTACGCTAATTTAAAAAAAAAATTAAAAACGTCATCTGTTCTGACTGACCAATAGTTGACGATTCATGAAAGAGCATTTTTATTTTTTCCTTTAAAATCGCGTATTATTGATTTTTTTGTGCTAGTTTCTAAGTAAAAATATATTGTTTTTTCATATTCTATCATTTGGAATTAAAAATTTGTTATTTTTTAACAATTATAAAAGACACTCGCGTGGTACAATTTTATTGTCAGAAACTCACTACCGGATAGGTTGTTATGCTGTTATCGACGATGCTAAATAAGCATGTATATATATATATACCTACCTATACTAGATATATAAAAAACTTTTTTTTTCTAATTTTAAGAACAATTCTATGAATTTAAATTTAGAATTTAAATAGGTTAGGAGTTTTTATCTCTTTCTACCGATCTCAAGCTGATCTCTGGGTTTGTCTCCAGATCAAAATCTTAACACGTGTACTTGGTACTGAGATTTATCTCATTACGTGAACACGAGACATAGACACATTTTAGGGTGATGGTTTTCTATTTATCTTCAAGTTGTCCACATTTTAAATATCGATACCTTAATCTATAAAGCACCTAACTCCACCTTCGATCAAAAAACCGTGTTGATTCCATTATTTTCCTGTTTTATGGTTCTATGACACACAAAAGGCAAAAAATTCCCATCAATTTAAAACACGTGAAATTACTCGCACACATAACGGCTAACTCCAAGAAGTAACAAACCGAATCAGCAAATCGGACAACTCCAGCCATTTTGTATTGTGAATTGTCAAAGAGTAAAGTCATTTTGCAACAGCTCGTGTTTTTGATTAATAAAATTACATAAATTCAACGATTTCAACATTGATATAGATTTTAATGAATGCAAGGTAAATTTTAAATATATATATTTTTTACTAAAACAGTAACATTGTACTTTTTTGTCGTATTTTATGTAGTCAACGGAGTTCGTCTATTTGCAGACTAGAATAATGATTTTTTTTATTTAGAGCTAGCCGTTTTGTTTTCAGTTATATACCTTTCACATATATTCATCACAATAAAATATTTTAAGTCCATGTAATATTGCAATATTTTAGTTATTTTATTTACGTCCAAATCTCGATTTATGTAGTCCTTCTAGTGATTACTGCCAAAATAATATTTGTAGAATGTCATATTCCTAGAAAATAAGTAAAGGAGATATTCAGAATGAACTGATCAATCCTGATATGACGGACAGTTTAAGTAAGTTTTGTAGTAGTCTGACGATAAGCTGATGCCACAATGCTACCGAGTGATAACTTCTCATTTCCATAATATAGTATATTAAATACCTAGGAACAGTAATAGAGCCTCCAGACAAATTCTAATGTCAATGCTATATCCCTAAGTGCCGAATGAAGTAGTAAATAGCTCAGCATTGATTAACTATAATATTAAAAGTAATGAAAGATTTACTTACTTATGACTAGTGCCATATTCTGAGCACTCAGATTCCGAATTAGATTGAAATGAAGGATGGGAAAAATTGATAAACGGCAAAATATTTGCCAAGTAATAGATCTACATAGGCGGATAAGAGAAATATATAAATGTTCTGAAATTCAGATGACGATAGAAATTTTTTTTTTACAATTTTTGGAAGATCATTTGAGGTGAAAAAAAGTGTGTGTTGACAGTCTCGTAAGAGTCGCTTCCTATAAAGAGACCAAGAAAAAGAAAAGATGTTTCGAAAAGTAGAAGTGTTAATTTGATGGAATATTTTTTTAAGAATTGATGAAAATTATTATAAAGTTTGTAGGATAATGTTTTTGAATACTTTAAGCATAGGAAATTACACTATAATTTGTTTTTAATTCATAAGACCTGTAAAAATTAAAGGAGATCCCAAGGTATTGTTTCATCTTATATGTAGATTCTTAGTATGTGTGTTAAATTTCTAATTTATCATTTATTTTTATCTTAGGTGATTACAGTATAGAAAAATTTAATATAACGTTAATAGTGAATATTTTTTAAAGGTTACCGATATTCGTGGATTACAATATTTATGGATGGCAACATTAACTATAATCTTAAGTTTACTGATGATTTGATACTACTGCCACAGCGTCGTGACACTCTTATTTCTATAAAAGAGTTTGAACAATTGCCTAATCTGCATTCCACCTGATTAAAAATAAAAAGCAAAAAGTACCAAGACCTCCAGGATTTGAAAACCTCTTTGTCTTCCAATTATAACGATTTTTATGATAATATTCCGTATATTTAACTCTCATTAACTTATTAGGCTCTCAGTTTAACCTTATATTAAGTTTAACCTTAAAATAATAAATAAGTTCTACGTGCTGAAAAACCTTAGATTGATTTTTGCAAAAACCTTAAATATTTATCTGACACAAGTGTTGATGGCACCAGAAATAGAAGACGTCTGCGGAAGAGATACTGGAGGATGGTCATGTTAGAAGCTTCAATAATTGGCGAGCTTGTATGAGATGTATGAATATGGATGAGGCGAGAATTCTGTGTTACGAACAGAAAAGTGTTGCGCTCTATCGTCTCTGCCAACCCCTGCGGGGAAACGGCGTGATAATAAGTTGGTTATCCAATTATGTTTCAGAATTTAAAAAAAAAACATAATGGTTGCACTACACTATCATGGAAAATCAGCTTACTCCACATAATATTTTACAAATTTGGTAAAGAAATTCAGCTATTTCAAAATATTCCCTATAATTACTAGATAAATCAAAATATCAATAAAATTTATCAGCCACTTTATTTCTGCATAAACTATCTACCAAAATGTGTTTTAAAATTTTCGTAATCGTTATAATTATAATTTTTTTTTATAATTATAATTATAAAACAGTTTTTTGATGCTTCTAAATATTGGAGAAAATTAGAGTTAGCTGCTTTAAAGATTAAGGTATCGATATGAATAATAATTGGTATTATGGAATATGAAAATTGTCATCCACGTAGTGATGTAGATTCTACAGAATAACAGCAACTAAAAGCTCGCATGCCGGCTGGTTATCGATTTATAGATTGCGGTTAAAGCACCAAGTCATTTACCTGAAGTTCTTCAAGCATAACACGCGTGCAAATCGAGGCCAGTTCTTAACATGGTTTTCACATAACTCCCGCGACATTTTAGGTTAGAAATTTTCAAAGCGAGAGCCATAAATGTTAAGGTATATTGATTTAGCATTACTCTTTTATATATTTAATTCATAATTTTTTTTTGAAATATTTGTTATTGTTATGATTAGAACCGTAAATATGGAATGATGTAAAGTTATATAGATTAATATTGGTATGAGTCCAGAATAGCGATGAAGTATCGTGAAAATTCCATTATTTTGATGTCATGGAGATGTGTGGCATTACGACATGGTTTATATTGTTAGACACAAGAAAGTATTGAATACCAATCTACATGAAACAATGCAAGAGAAGCTGGTTGCTTTTGTGAGGAAATAATTAAATTTCTAAATAAAGATGATTCATTGTATGAATTATGATACGTATACATACAGTGAAATCTCGATCGATCGTTCCTCAAATAATCGTTTTCCCGCATGTATCGTTTAATTCTTCCAGTCCCGAATTAATTTCATACAAAACACCCAAAAATTGATGGCATGGATCGTTCCTCATGCATTATTTTGCCGCATTTATCGTTTAATTTACGCAACATACTTCGTAGCTAAATGCTTGGTTTCGATTACCGGCACTCGTAAACAATGAGCGGAACATTCGAGAGAGAGAAAGACAGAGAAAGAGAGAATACTGCTATTGACTGCCCCTTGACATTACAATACAAAGTTAAGTTAAATTTTTTTTGTTACTGTGCAAGTGCAACTTTATAATTTTATTTGTATTTAAACACATTCATTTACATGTTAAATATGCATCCTTTTTAGAATATGTATTAAATATTTAAGTATGAAAAATGAAATTTTTTCTATATTCTCGCATTCATAGATAATTTCAATAGGTCCCTTCAAAAACGATAGAAGGAGGTTTCACTGTATATGGAATTTTCTGGATTGATCATGTTACTAATGATAATATATTAACATGCATAAATAAGTCAAGAGAACTAAAAACCACTATCAAACAATATAAAACGACATATTTCTCAAATAATGAAATATATAATAATAAAATATAATGTCTTACAATTCATCGTTTTAACATATTACGAGAGTAGCTTTATTTTCAGTACAACACTATTATGGCTGTTTTATAGATAGAGATAAATATGATCTCTTACAATTAATCACGTGAAGAAGAGAGAAAGCCACAGAGGTATAGGTTTAAAGATGTCATAACCTCAGAAAATGGCTTAATATACTGATAAGATATTTGATTCTAAGGGGTGTCTCCTTCAGCTGTTAGATATTATATGTATATATATTCTGCATAATTTTACAGATTACGAATAAAAAAACCAGTTCTATTTAATATTATTTTCTATATCGATGCGAGAGTAAAACGAACATTTGAATTTAACCTACATTCAAAAACATTTTCCAGTCGGTAACATTTCATCAAAAGTCCCACCGATTGAGAACAAGTGAAGCAAATAAACGTTGAGCTCTTAATGACTCCCAGCGCACCTAGAATTTTGACGATTTCATAAAAAATTAATGAAACTTGACACCCAGAAGCTTACGAATTACGTCACACGCAAAGCCAAATACTATTTGTTTACGTTATAACATATTTACTTCTTTCAGATATCATTCATTAATAGTATTATTATTAATTTTATTGAAATCGCATTTTTCAATACAGTTCCTTAATAATTAATATGTTAAAAAATTTACTAATATTTAATTCTACACACACATATTCTTTACGCCTATTATATATTTTGTTCTTCATTCGTTGGTATATTACTAAAAAATAGTGGTAGCTGATTTGAAATTGTAACCATTTGATATACACAAACTTGACAGTTATCATGTATACATTATGTCGTACAAAATAGAGCTATGTAGCTATGCAACGATTACTTATCTTGAAACCGCATTATTATGAATTTAACAGATCAATTGTGGATACTGAAAGAGATTGCGTGCAATATTCTGTCACCATATGGCACTTGCCAAGCTGGAAAAAATGTTGGCTACAGATATCTCCATCAGAAAGATCTTCCTTTTCATGTATATCAAATCCACTTGATCCAACAATGATGTCAACGAATTAATCGAATACCTATTGCTGAAACCTTCCCATTTATTGTATGTATATACGGCGCGTCTTTTTAGTAAGTACCGTTGCCGGATATTCCCAGTGTAGCGTTGCGGTTGCGATGGTTTCCTTTTTCTGCTGACTCACCACATGTAACGTCAAAGACATTCACATAGTGATGCCATCTTGTAGTGAATGATTCAAGATAATAGAATAGAGTCAGCCCAACGACTGATTCGTTTCTTGAATGCGCGAAACATGAGACCAGCTGACCTTTTTTGTAATGATTTGGCGCCAAGTGATTACTATATTTTCTTTAATCTGAAGCGGTTTCTTGTTAGCAAGCTTTTTGATCACGATAATGAACGAAGACGAAGTACAGACATGGTTTT
Organism: Eubasilissa regina; assembly: GCA_022840565.1. Taxonomy (NCBI): domain Eukaryota; kingdom Metazoa; phylum Arthropoda; class Insecta; order Trichoptera; family Phryganeidae; genus Eubasilissa; species Eubasilissa regina. The sequence goes on from JAINEB010000033.1 coordinate 21,423,277, forward strand.
CATCGCAGACGGCATCGTTCTATGACGAAGGTATACCAAAATTGGTACCCCATTATGACAAGTGCCTTAATAATGGTGGTGACTATGTTGAGAGGTAGTTTAAGGTGTGTAGCGTCCGAAGAGAGTAATGTGTTGTAAAAATGATGTTATGTTTCTTTTTTAAAAAAATCCGCTATATACTTAAAAAATGCTCCTCGTACATTCATACATATATACTATAAAACATTAATAAGTGTTCATTTGGTAAATTATGTTTCTGTAACATTTGCTGAATTTCTTCAATAAACAATGTATTAATGATCAGTGATGGATGGATTCCTCACCAGTAGACGTGTTTGTGGTCTAGTGGTTGCGATACTCGCCTAGTGATCTAATAGTCGGGGGTTTGATCAAGTCAGTCCTATTTTCATAGCACAAGTGTTTAGCTTAGTTTTTAAATAGTAATTTGATACGTATTCCGTGTACGTATTTCTACTTTTATAAAAAGAAAACTTATTTAAATTACACCAAATACTTTTGATCCAAGAAATATGAATTCATTTAGAATTAGTGATTATATTTATTAACTTAGGAAAAAAACTCATATTAATTGTTTCAAGTGCCTTACTACAGTACAATTATACACTTGTTCCGAAGTCCTTAAATAAAAACTTAGTGTGTAAAGCTTACGCACTATTGAAGTGAAACTTCTAAGCCTTAGAATATAGTTATTATTACCGAGACCGATGTCGTCTCTTTCACACGTACGGGCACAGGATTAAAATATTTCAATCACACAAAACATATCAATTTATGTGATTTCTCAAATGAAAACAGTATTACTGTAGAATATTTAAAAATATATTTAATGAAGTATTTGAGATGTGGATAAAGAAAAATAAGTATTTTAAACTTCAATATCTTTAACATGTGATGAGATACCCGGAGAAGTACGAGATCTTGCATCTCATAATGCAGGGAAAGATTGTTGTAAATCGGGGCCCTGGAAGAAAGAGAACTTTATGGCTGAAGAACCTTAGGCTGGTTGGTCAGTCTACTGTAGAGCTGCACCGGGCCGCAGTGAACAAAGTGATGATAGCCGACGTCCATTGAACGGATAGGGCACAAGAAGAAGAATACGTATTTTTATTTCAGATACGTACTGACGGTAACCTTTGACACTTTTTTGCTAAACCGTGGCTAAAAACATTAAGACGCTAATAAAATGTAAAAATTTTAATAAGAAAAATATCCGAGTGATCGATATTTATTTTTAAAAATGTACATGTTAAAATCTATAATAATGCATTCTCTGTTATTGACGTTAATGAATTAATGTATTACTAAAATACCTCGGTATATGCGCTAGGACATTTATCATGGTCATTCTAATGGATACATGATTTATGCATTGGAATAACACAGATTGCATGACTCACCTACATTATACTGTTGATATTCGAATAAGATCAATCATTAAAAACCAAATTATTCAAATAATTTTTAAATACTAAATTAATGTATTAATTATAAATATATACATATAAAATCAATTTTGTCGAAAAATATTGTTTTTGCGACACCGGGATTCGAACCTGGATCTCTATTTCCAAATCCGGGGAAGTGCACTACCTTTGTGCTATAACGCCAGTATTTTTCTTGACAAATTTTCGAACCTATATGTTACATTTTTCAAATTAATACACCTGTCGTTACAATGGTAGTGAAATAGAGATCCAGGTTCGAATCCCGGTGACGCAAAAACAATATTTTTCGACAAAATTGATTTTATATGTATATATTTATAATTAATACATTAATTTAGTATTTAAAATATCACAGACCTATGTTCTGAATAATTACAACTTCGCAATAAGAAGGTGTTTTCCTTAATAAATAATTTTTAGATTCGAATGTTTTCACACAAAATGTTTTATAATAAACGTACGTGCGGTATTTTTATAACAATTAACGACATTTGATTTATATTAATTAAATTTTTGTAAAATAAACGAGACCTTATTTTATTAAATATTTGAAAAAATTACAATGTGGCCTCATTTTATTTTAATAATTATACAAAATACTCTGAACTACTATTTATTGATTTTTCTATATGTTTCAATACCTATGGTAACTTCTTCAGGAAACAATGTATGCCGAAATTAAAAAATACAAGTATAGACAAAAAAAAAAAAAAAAAGTGAATAAGTAAGAACTAATATGAAAACAAATATAAAAGGTGACAAGTTTGCAAAGAGAATTTGGTTATTTATAATATTAGGCTTGCAAATTTCAAAGTTATATAACTGTAAACCCCTAGTATTTATATGTATAATTTTTAAATCCTTATTAATATTTTTTTAAATGGTTTGTATCCAAAAGGTGATTGGAAAATTCTGAATACTTATTGTTATTATATATCTCAAATGCTCCTTAATTCTAATATCAAAATTTCTGCAAGATTTACATATATAAAAATAATTGCAATCATTGCAAATTAATTTGTAGACCCCCGATTTTTTTTAAATATCGTCTTGATCCTTGTTATTTAATATATAATTCTTTAATTTGTTATTAGTGTAAAAAGCTGGTTGTATAGAATTTGGGCTATTTTTTATAATTGAATTTGAAGTAAGATTATTGAAAAACACAATTTTTCTCCACTGCTTTCCATTATCAATAATAGGGGGGTAAATATATGATCTGATAAACTTTTTCTTATACCTTTTATTATCTATTTATTTAATATTATAACCATTACTAATTGCAATTTCAACATAGAATTAATATATTATTATACAAAAAAGATGTAGAATAATGAATGAATAATGGTTTAAACAAAGTATTTTATATAATTATTAAGACCTTCTTTGGTTAATTTTCTAGTTACATTCTCATATTGAAACTAAGACGAATAATAACAATATGAGAAAATAATTATAACTTGTAACTATAAAATATTTGATGGATTACAAATATTCAAAAACATTTAAAAAAATCGCATTGATATTCGTTTTAAAATTTGTCGCAGACAAACATCATCTGAAATGAAATTTCAGAATGATTGCATATTAATTCTAAAAATTTAAATGTTTGGAATACAAACGCTCCATGATTAGATGACGTTAAATCCATTCAGTCCGTAAATACATTCCGATGAGAACTGCACTTGACGTTGATCGGCTCTGAATTAACGTTAGGGCAAATTGGTTGCGAATTTGAAAATAGATTATGTTAAACGAAACATGTAATACCCCGATATCCTTCTGTATGTCACGCTGAGGGAAATTTGAAAGGAAACCGTTACATTACATTACTGTAAAGTGTCAATTTCCTTTGAAACATGTGAATGATGTAGGTGGATTTGTGGTATTCTGATGATACATTTTACTAATAAAAAATAAACACGTCTATTATAATTATCAACATTTTATTAAGGAAAACACGTTCTTATTGCGAAGTTGTAATTATTCAGAACATAGCTCTGTGATATTTTAAATACTAAAGTAATGTATTAATTATAAATATATACATATAAAATCAATTTTGTCGAAAAATATTGTTTTTGCGTCACCGGGATAAACTTAATAAAATAAAATTTAATAAAAATGAATTGATAATTATGGCATCTGCAGTCGGTTTACTCAAGGGTATTTGAGATTCTGTAAAAATAATGTAGATGGCTTTCAAATAATGGAACGACAGGTGTATTAATTTGAAAAATGTAACATATAGGTTCGAAAATTTGTCATGAAAAATACTGGCGTTATAAAACAATTGGTAGTGTACTTCCCCGGATTGGAAATAGAGATCCAGGTTCGTATCCCGGTGACGCAAAAACAATATTTTTCGACAAAATTGATTTTATATGTATATATTTATAATTAATACATTAATTTAGTATCAACATTTTAATAATTCGAATACTGTAATGTTGCTGTACAGTAGGTGTGACCGACACAAATCGCCGGTCACCAAAATAAAGGTGGTGGAGGGTTGGAATCGGAAGGATGGGTTAGATAGTAAGTAGGGAATCGGATGAGAGAGAGGATGTTGGGAGGATGGGTACCTTCGATAGCGGACCAGGATGGACTCACGGAACCAAAGGATAGCTCGACTCACCTTGTTAATGACGCCATCACGTTGCACTTCCGTAAGTTCACCCAATGTAGTAAACGACACAGCACAAAAAAAACTCTGATGAGTGTCACATTCACCATAACAAATTCACGGCGGTGTGCGAATAGAGATTCAACACGAAGAATCACACAATACACTTTCTCTCTTCTCGACCTCAAAAAGGACCAACGAGTCGAGCCAAAGTGACAATGTGTACCGGGGAGAATAGGCTATGGGAGTATGAATAAACTAAAAACTGGTGACGATATACTACTAGTAACAATATTATAACCGAATGAATAAGTGTGGAAATATATGTGTTAACTAAAAAATTATAATTAATTTTATTCATTGCGAATACTGAACAGTAGGTAAGCAATCATTTAAATTTTGTCCTATGAAGGTTTTTCGCACCCTTCCTAGAACGTCTTTTAAACACTAATGAAATAAGAATTTGTAACTAAAAGTTATCAGTAATTTAGGAGAAGATATACAAGGTGTAACAGACCTAGTCCACAATACTTTATGGGTGGATACCTGACTAAATTACGAGTTATAAATCTTCAAGGAATACGTGCCTAATCCAACCATGTCATAGATATAAACATTCCAAAAAAGTCTTAATTATACAATTATTTCGATTATTAGAAATATTTTATTGATTCTAGAATATATATTGAATACACAAAATTAAGTCAAAAGGTCTAAATATATTTTTTATTGCATAATTTAGGACCTGATGCAAAGATATAGATCAATAATAGATATATTTTGCAAATAATACATTTATTTCGAAGTACGTAGATATGTTAACATGATTTTGTAAAAATTTCAAACAATTGTATTTTCAGTAACGATGCAGATTTTTCACATATTGCTTGAACATTTTCGACTAATAATGTAGTCAGGTATCCACCCATAAAATATTGTGGACTAGGTCTGTTATATCCTGTATAAAAAATATTCAAAATGTCTTCAAATTGTTTGGTGTGTGATTCTGCGGGTTCACAATACTTCTTCCGAAATGTAATAATTGGCGCAAAAAAATGTACATAGGCGCTATATACCATATTACTACTCGATATTATGGCCTTTGGTTAACTAGAACTCTTTTTCGATCAATAAAGCATCGCACTAATGCAAATATTATGGCCATGATCATTATAAAGGAATGAATTAATTTCTTGCATTTAATTAATTTGTCTTTCTCACTATTACGGCGATGTCATAAAATACAAATTAACTATGTTACTAACGATTTTTAAGTAATCGAATTAATCAAATATACATAGGTATTTTCACTTCTCTAGGGGTTATTATGTGATTGTGGAAGGTTAAATAATTTATAAAATCTGAAAGAAGATAGTCAAATAGCGATAGAACTACAGGATATAATAAAACATATTACGACTTTAGACTACTATTACAAAACTTTTGAAACACTGTCTTTTCATGACAACTTTAAAAATAATTTAAGAATATGAATAACACAAGACAGACATTTAAAATATAAAATCCTACTAAATACATCCTGAAAAAGCGCTAGTAGATTCTTCCAATTTTTCTGCCATATAGAAAGACCTGGAGGAGTACCACAATGGGTGTATCTGGCTGGGGAGCCTGGAGACCCTGGATTCAGCTTTGTGGAAATGATACTAGCCGTGTCTCGACTGATTGAAGCCAGTACTCGTCAATACAGAACGTACAGGAATGAATAAGAAGGCGTAGATTGAGAATACTATAATATCGTACAAAGATCACAATTCGAAATTTTTTAAACCACTGAATTATTTTTAAATTGTCCTGAATTGTTTTGTAATCATTAATTGTGATGGAAATGATTTTATTGTGAACGATAATTGAAATGTGAAGTATATATTTTGTTATGGACGCTAATCATATTTGTGATGAGAAGTTTTTTGTTTTGAACTCTAATTGAGAAGTGAAGTACTTTATTTAGAAAGCTTCAGCGTAATCTGTGGTAGGTAATATCTTGTTATTTAAAGTTTGTTCGAGACCTATTTGCGATACGTGATTTTTTTTTTCTATTTAATTTTTATACGTTTAGCTTAACTAATCCTATCAAACTCTCTCGTATCAAAAACTAATCAATGATGTGTTGAAAAAGTTTGCATGTGCTACGATCTGAACATAAGTTTGAATCTTGAGGCTGCTATATTATGTAAACTATATAATTTTATACATATAGAAATACGGCGAAATTACTAATTTCGGCGGATTTTGCTCTTACAGTGTGTGTCCACGGATGAAAGTTTAATCTCTCAATTTATCGATTTATCTTTGATTTATCGGTAAAGGAAATGAGATAATCTCAGACACATAGTTAAATACATCCCAATACCATGTACACTGAGTTAAGATTTTAATCTGGACTTAGAGATCAGCGTGAGATTTGTAGAAAGCGATAAAAACTCAAATTGGTGTTCAGCGAGATTTGACTTACACGCGTTACCTCTAATCTCATTCGTGTACATGCGTCATTAAGATATACGAAATTTACGGGTAAAGTTCGATATACATATATATATATATATATATATATATATATATATAAATTTTAATCCAAATAACATCACATTACTTTAACACAGCTTTATCAGTATCCAGATAAATAACATATGTCTTAATTTTTATTTTAAAGATAAATTAATCAAATATTAAATTAAATGATTATACCTACTGATTAGGCATTAGGACCTTTGTAGGTTTTTTTTTAAATGAATATTAATGCAGTATTTATGTCGATTTTATTCAACAAATAAAATCATTCTAAATACTAATTAAATGTATTAATTATAAAGATGTACATATAAAATCAATTTTATCGAAAAATATTATTGTTGCGCTACCGGGATTCGAACCTGGATCTCTTTCCAAACCAATTTCATTATCCAACTGTGCCACAGCGACATTATTTTTGACGACAAATTTTCTAACCTATATGTTACACTTTTTTTTGTTATACCTTTGAGTAACAGACGCCAGAATTTACAATACATTATTTTATAAAATTTTGAACACAATGATACAACTTATATTATTAGGAGAACACATTATTATTGTGAAGTTACAATTATTTAGAACATGGGTCTGTGATATTTTAAATACTAATTAAATGTATTAATTATGAAGATATATATAAAATCAATTTTATCGAAAAAATATTGTTGTTGCTACCGGGATTACAACTTCACACTAAGAATGTGTTCTCCTAATAAAATCTTTCTGATAAGATTCTATGTTATCATATGTGGTACTATAAGCCGATATTAATTTATCAATTATATAAGATTGTATAAATATTTTTCTATTTTTGTTTAATTATGTATGTACCAAAGTTATCATATTATATTTTTAAATTCAAACTATATATATATAAAATATTGAATTTGCCTAATTGTTACCTATCATTAATTATTTATTGATGCATGAAATTTTATTAATATTTTAAATGATCTTACAGTATTTTACGAATTTTGACAAGTTAAGTAAAAAAAAAAAAATTCAACGCGAAAAATATTGTATTCTGTACAAAAAGTGTAGCGAATACATGAATGGTACCGAGATGTTAAGAAAGACTCAGTACTCGTGAATGTTTGAATTCAGTATCCCATATGATTAATTTTAAAGTTTTGCTGATTCAACATTTCTCTTTCATTATAATTTTTATGTGAAAACAACTTAGCTCAGTTATTGCTCAAAACAACGTCTGTAGGCAGCTACTATAATTGATATAAAATATTACCATATCGTATTAAATTACCTGGGGTCGGCTTATTGCAGCTTCGCTTGCAATCAATTAATATGAGTAAATACCTACTATTTGGGACATATATTTATTTATTCTTGAACGAAAATAATGAACTGTGCCTTCCCCCTCCCCTCCACCAATCACCCGGCCGCCACCAATCAAACGGCGACCTTGAAACAGTGTGGTTGTGCGTGATCGTAGTATTAAATTGAGATATCGCGTCTAATACAGTGCATTCTAAAGGACTAGGACCCCTGAACGAAGAAAGTAATAAATTTATAGTCCACCTTGGAGGTGCCAGAAGAACTAGATTGTGGTGAGTGCAAACCTCCTTCCGAATATCCTGTTTCTTCCGGCATCTGTGCTTTTACGCAACACCTACTATTAATATATTTAAAACATGTGTATGGATTTTAAAATAATGACAGTGAAATAAAACCATATAAAATAAGTTTTGCAAGTGTAAATTAACACTCAATCTAAAACGCTAAAAATGTATTTTTTGTGCAAGTATACAGTTTATTACTTCATTAAAATTCTTTAAATTGATGCGAACGTATTATTGTAGTACTTTTAAATTTAGCAATATTAACTTTGTGGTTAAAAATCATATTTTTTATTTATTATCTTTGTTTTATTAAGCACTGAATTGAGTTTAAATACATCTACCGTTTTCGAAAAATACAATTTTCTTCTTCAGGATGTCATAACTAACTAAAAACATATATTATTTCAAAAAACATATATATTCACTACATTATAAAAACATATATATTCACCAGAATCTGTTTAAAAAAAAACAATTATTTAAAAAATAAATTTAGTACCTAACTCAAATTGTTGCTTAATACAAATTTAGTCGAATAATTTTTAGGAAAAAATTTATTTTTTAAATAATTGTTGTTTTTTTTTTTAATTTTAAACTATACTAACATCAGCTTTACATTATTTCCTTATTTCTTCATTCTTTACTCTGTTCCAGGTTTACATGCATAAATATTTTAGCGCCTATTCTACGCCGAACGCATAAATATTTTTGTATTATTTGAATTTTAAAATTCATGATTCAATATCGTACAGAGGTATTCAGTCAGAAATGTAAAGAACCAATATGCATGTGACAGTATAAACAAGATTATATACAATATTAATCCATTCAGTGACAGAAGCGAAGTTGATAATATGTCTGCCTGTGGTTCATAAAATACTACATAATTGTACGTATTTATTTATTTTACATACATATTTTTGTTCTAACAGAGGTGAATATATTATACATAATAAACATAAGACATAATTAATACTCATAGTTTATTGTGTGATATGTTGGAGTAGACTTCACCTCTGATATATACAGCGTTGTCCTGGCTATTTTGCTAGACTGGAGTCTGTGTTAAAGTAGCCAGTTTTTTTCCGTGCTGTTTTGGTGTTATTTAAATCATCGACAGGAATAAAAAGAGAAATAAAAATAAAATATATATATATATATATATAAAAATAAAAAATATGTAGTGGTGTGAAAATTTATTAAATTTTTAAAATATATATTAAAAATTATTTTGAATAATTTTTCTTATATAAATGTACCAATAACTTAATTTTGATCTGACTTTGGGATCATATAATGCGCTGATGGATACAAGGTTTACAACGGTTAGATTATTATTTAAATATTTCCTCTATTACTCCTCCCGAGTCCTCTCAAAAGGCGAAGGTTAGATACGGTAATAAATATTGACGATACTCACCGTCTGCGAAATTGCAGAATGTTTGAAACTTGTCTATGCGTAGACGCCTTTGTTTAATTTTGTTGATCAAGTATCGGCTTTGGAAACTAGTTAAGAATGTAGTTAATTATTTCTCTAACACAAAATTTAGTCAATTAACATTGGCCAAAGCCACCAAATACAACCGATTCATTTTTTTTTATTTTGACTTGACAAAGTATCATATTAAACTCTGCTTGGGTAAATATTTTAAATCCGAAAAATATTTATAGTAAAAATTATATAAAATAAAATATAGAAAATATGATTAAGACCGTCAAAGTAGGTAGGTAAGATCCATTGGCTACAAACAGCTGGGGAATGAGGTGTAGGCACTGCATTTTATGTGTATTCAAATCCGTTTTTGCAAAAAAACTGGTAAATCACAAATAGATATAACCCAATATATATACATATTATAGTAAGATGAAATATATACACTTACGTATCTAAATTAACACAATTAAATTAGTCATTACGTTCCCTTTTATACTCCTTACATCACATTGTTTATAGATTTTTTTTTATTGCTCATTTTTCCACTATTTTATGAACCTTGTCGATATTACTGAAATATTCTGTATCTGCATTCTTCAATTCTTTCATTTTTTCGCATTTACACGATAAGGTGAATTTTCATCACTAAATAAGTGAAATACTAAAATAGATTTTTTAAAAACAAAAGGTAATTCTAATATAAAACTAATTAACTGAACATTATTTGTGATAATTAAAGCAATACAGGTATTAATTAAAATACCACCACCCCTATTAGCTTCGTTTCAGTGTGGCAAAAAGGTTACGGAAAGAGATTACTAGTTACGAAAAACTCATATACATACAAATACATATATTTTCTTAAAATCCAACAGTCCAAAGCCAAGATTACTAAATAAATTTGTCCTAAAGAAATTAACAAAATGTTAAAAGATAAATACATTTAAAAACCATTAAATTTTCATAATAATATTTCATTTTTTGATATATGTTAACAAATATTTCAATAATCGAGATTAAATAAAATTATAATGTAAAAAAATATATTACATCCACAAGTAACTAATATAATATTCTTTGAATGTGATTCACTAAATTGCCTCTCGCGCATTTAACTCCACTCAGTTTAAAAAATTGCATCTTACTTTGGAACAGGCAACCCCTCGTACAAAATTACATGTAGTTTATATAAATGACCTTAAGTTTTACTTTGCTTCCTCTGAGAATGGTAATTGCAGCTTTTAAAGTCACATATTCAAAATACAATAATACATTGTCTCAAAAGACGGATTCATAATTAGACACTTAACGTCAAACGTATTAGTAAATATTATTTTATTAATATTTGTATTTTTTATGTTAAGTACATATATGTACATAAGTAAAGAAAATTTATTTATCATTATGAGTGTTGTGATTTTATTACATTTGCTAGGCAGATTTAATTGATATTAAATATAATACTAGGATAAAGCAGTCGGTAAAGCCGACATTGGTAGATGGTGATCACTTCGTGGTCATGGTCATTGTTTCCATAAATTTTATTTTTCAATGATGATACATATAGCGGTTTGAATCTTGACTAAAAATATATAATTTTATAATAATAAAATTCGCAATCCGTAAGGTGTGATCACGTATCCGCATTTTATTTATTATATACGGGTATACAACATTTAGTATTGATATTGTTATCCATTTTTAGTTATTCATCGTGTTCATAGAAAATTTAATTTTAGAATGAATGAATGATATAGATTCTTCGTTGAAAAGTTTTTCTTAGATAATTACGTAATTCGTGATAAAGTTCAACAATTTTAATTGAAAATAAAATTAGTTCATTTTTTAGGCCTCCCCAGGCGTTTTATATTTATTCAAAACTATGTTTAAATGCCGGGGAACAGAAAGCAACTTTAAAAAGTATATATAATTAATTATATTAGAAATTATGAAATTGTAGATATTTTTCTAGTACATAAGATCGCTTCAATTACATAATTGCTAAATATAGATTTTTACAAAATATACTAACGTATATATTTTCTCATAATAAAAATTTAACGCTTTTTCATTAGAACTTTACTTGGCTAGTTAATATTGTTTTTATAATAAATTATTTTAAAAATATACAAGTACTTGTGAGAATTATAATTAAAACACTGTAGAAGTATTGCTAATATATTTGTAATAATGATGGTTAAAACACTCTGCATGATTTAGTGGTCGGGGGGGATCGAATCTCATTTTAAATTATTTTTATTTATTTATTAACAATCTATTAAGTCATTTCAAGTACATATAGTTAAATACAACTCTATGACATATATTCAATTGCTATTTAATCAATTTTTAATTTTGTTTTATATAAATTAGACTAAAATCGTACTTAAATAAAAATAGCGATACACTCTTCATTAATTTACATGGTAGTTATTTTATGATGCAATATTTTTTTCTATTTTAAAAAAATTAAACTATATGCTACATACACCACTGAATTTTATTTTTATGACAACTATAATTTTCAGAGATGCAGTCCATCTCATCAGCAGGTGTAAAAAGTCATCATAATAATACAACTCAATAAGCTTAGTTTTAAATATAGTCAGAATATTGATGTACTCGCTTCTTTTTATATCAGATATTTTTTATATCATAAAAGTATAGGCGAATTAAATATTTCGCTAGTTAGATATTTATAAGTTATTTAATTTAGTTACCTAGTTTTAAGCAAGGCATAAGTAATATTTGGATTATTAAAGAAAACAATGTTTGTTGTAAAGTTGCATTTTCAGAACGTAGTTCTGTGGTATTTAATACAAATTTAATGAAGGAACTAGAAAAATATACATAAAAAATCGTAAATTGCTACCTGGATATGAACCTAGATTTCTTACTATCCGGGGAAGCGCGTTATCCACTTTCACTATAGTATTCGAATACATTTCCGACAAATTTTTAATTTATATTCTGTAATATTTTTAATTGATACATCTAGAGTGTTTTTTTTTAAAGAAATAGAATTTTAAAATGAAATAAAACACATAAAAATCGTGGTAACGACCATGGTATTGGCTTTATTAAAAATATAATTTTATACCATTAGTGTTTAAATACGATTTCGCGCATATGGGCGCCGCGGTTGGCTGGAATAAAGCGCAATCTGGAAGCCCAATTTTCGACCACTTTGCAAACTGAGCATAAATCAACTGTCAGCTGTCAAATTGCCTGTCGCTGGAAAAAATGTTGCCAATTTGAAAAACAAACCTCTTAAAAAACATCCTTTACTATTCCATTATTAAAAGCAACTAAATATTTTTCCGATTGATAGATTTTTTCTGTACATCTTTCTAGTTGATTCATTCAATTTATATTAATATTTAATTTAATTATAATGATAATTCAATATTATTATTAGTTATAAAACTATTCTCAATTGCATTATACGGCAGCGGAATATGAGCCTTAACCGTGGCAGAAGAAAATATACAAAATATCTAGGAGAAGAAGGAGCTTCGAAAATTTTTTGAAGCTAAGTTACCAGAGAATTGACTGTAGAATTAGGTGGAACCATGAAGTTTTAAGGTTTAATACTAGTCCATATAGTGCCTTCTACAAGGGGTGGCATCTATAGAACTGCATTAGCAGCCCCAAGGGATGCGATTACTGGAAAGTTTTCGAGAAAGATGCAGGAATATTTAGTATTCACAGGAGAACTTCATGCGAAGATAGACGACAGTGACGAAAATTCCTATTTAAGATGGCAAAGATCATCAATGAATCGTAGCCATATGATGATTATGATAATAATTATGATTTCTATGCAGTTATATCTATGTAAATACAAGGACGAGTCTAAAATTATCTACATTTACAACATTACGGAAGCCAAGCTCGTCGTGTATGATTTGATTGGCAGAACGCTAGACGCTACCTCACCGATGGTAACTCGCCTATTCGCTAGAACTATATCTCAAGCTTGCTGAATTTTGACGTTCATGGTGGAGGTTGAGGGCCATCCTGCTCCCTGTTCGTGAGTCACACTCTTCACAAGTCACTCAGTCACAACTTCTAGATCCACAAAAAACACTTTTACGTGATAAAGCACTGTCCCCGTATTATGATAAACGTCTACGATGATTTTCAGCCCCTTTCACACCCTCCGACCAGAGAAATCAGATCACTGCTCGTTGTTCCTCCTTGATGCAAACTGCTAGCGGAGCGAACATGTTAATGATGCGATCGGGATCAAATTTCGTACATGTGACCGCAGTTGTACCAACTATAAGGTGTCTTATGTCAAACGTGTAGATAATGTTTGACTTGCCCTCGTACAATATTGTGTGTTCAACAGTTTTTTTTTTATATATATTAAATTTAATATGCTTTTTAAGTTATATGTTAGTAAATTATACACTAACTTTGAGTGACTTTAGTATATACACCAACCGGTTTTAAAAAAGTATGTAAAATATAAAGCACATAACTAACCACAATCTTTGTCGGCGAAATATTAGAAATACTAAATAGTAATATTTGTCATGTGTGCATTATCTGTGTGCGCAGTCTGTTTTAAATATTTTTCTGCATTTTTGCAACCTACACATCTCGAATACCTATTAGCATCGAAAGTCGTGACTCCGGCGTCAACAAATCCTTTTTATTGATTGGCTGTCTGTAAAGAAAAATAAACCATCGGAAATCCGGAATGCCACCGGCCATTTTGCATACCTATTCATTTATACAGCATTCACTTAAATTGGCGTTCAATTGAATCCCTTTAAGTTTGCCTCTGGTCTGAAAAAAATATAAATCTAATTTTACAACATCATGACTTCCAACTAAATAATCCAAATATATTCTTTTTATTTTTATTGATATGTTTTAATAGTTGTAAGAAGTATAATGCAAAGAAAAGAGTAGAAAAATATTTTCGATTAGATTTTCTAAAAATTTTTCAATACTTATAAATATTTTTAATGATGAGATGGATTTTTAAAATAGAGATGGAAAACACAGACCACCAAATATATAGACATGAACTAACGCAAATTTCTTTAATTTTCGAAGAGTAAATACTTTTACTGTTACGTCATAAACTATCTGATTTATGTATCCATCAAGAATGTGTATAGAATGCCCCTCGTCCCACAACTAATGTTCTAAACCCCTCTCCTATATGTACACTTTATTTCATGTTTATTCATTTACTGGTGTGTGAATAAAAAACTAAATATAGACACGATACACATTAAATGGAAACACAACATTCGTTTCATTTTCAAACGAAGCAATACGCGCGTGCTTTGATAAATAAACTTCTTATTTTCTCCTTCATGTCATAATGCATGCATTGTAATGCTCAAGTCCCGATTTTATGACCGCTGTGGCACTCTCCTAGCTCTTATTCGGCCCAAAATTGTGCCATCTCATGTTTTGTTTAAAAATTTTAAGTAATTTTTTAGGGCTATAGGGATAGGGCTTGCTATGGTTGGATTTGATCCAGGATTAAGGTATTTGTGCATCACGCTATCAACATTCTTCTCGAGCAATATATTTTAAAAGCGTCTGTTTTGGATATATATTTATTTGTGTAAATACATATTCTTTTGAACGAAAATAATGCACTGTGCATTCCCCCTATTCCCTTCCTCTCCAGGCACGCAGTCGATCAATTGATTGGCGACCTTGAACGAGTGCGGTATACGTTTACCTAAACGATTACAAAATTACTAATTTGAGACTTTGCGTGTTGGAACTCATCGTCATCTAAAGGAACCTAAGACGAAGTAGTGAAATTTAACATACAGTCCACATTTTCGAGGTGCCAGCAGAATCCATATTGTGGTGAGTGCCAAACTCCTTCTGTATCCCGAATTCTTCCGGCATCTAAGCTTATAAGTAACAGCTTCTATTTTACGCATGTCGCTATTGTAGACTGTCCAAGTCTTTGCTGCATACATAAAGATTGAAAAGACAAAAGTGTGAACCAACATAATTTTAGTTGCTTGCTTGATGTCACTATCTTTTTATATTCTCTACAGTTGGTTCATGGCAACTTTAGATAGTTTTTCACACTTTTACCAGCGTTCGTAATCAGTGCACCCAAATAAATAGGAAATATACGTGCTATGGAAATATGATCAACATGGTCTCCGTGGTAGAATTTGTATCGTTTTTAGTTTCTTTCATTTTTCTAGACTATCACCCCCAGAGCATGACACTCTACTACCCCGTAACCAAGCCACCTCAACTCCTACCACCCTCAAACCTACTCAACCTCCTGCGCTCTTGCAACGAATTTTATTTGATGATGAATAATTAATTAAATATATAAATATTATTTTATTTTTTATATAAACCGGTAAAATCTACTATTTATTTATTTACAAAATAATATATATGTATATATATTAATAATATATTAATAATATATATGTATATATTATATATATATATATATATAAAATGACAA
Organism: Eubasilissa regina; assembly: GCA_022840565.1. Classification (NCBI taxonomy): domain Eukaryota; kingdom Metazoa; phylum Arthropoda; class Insecta; order Trichoptera; family Phryganeidae; genus Eubasilissa; species Eubasilissa regina. The sequence continues at coordinate 21,439,388 of JAINEB010000033.1, forward strand.
CGAAAGAACAAAATAAAATTCATTTAGTAATTAATATGTCTAATATGAATTAAATATGTTAATTAGAAAGATAAACATATAAAATCAATTCTATCGAAAAATACTATTGTTGCGCCACCGGAATTCGAACCTGGATCTCTTTCCTAACCGGGGAACCAACTATGCTACAGCGATAATATTTACCTTATATATATGTTACCTTTCTGATATTAATAAATTTCATCGTTCCATTATTTGAAAGAGCCCTCTACCTTATTTTTACAGAATATCAAATACCTTTGAATAATCTGAAAGCAGACACCAGAATTATCAATTCATTTTTATCAAATTTTGGACACATTGATACAACTTTATTATTAGGAGAACACATTCTTATTGTAAAGTTGTAATTATTCAGAATATAGGTCTGTTATATTTTAAACATGAATTAAATATATTAATGGAAAGATATACATATAAAATCAATTCTATAGATATACATATAGGTTCAAAAATTTTTTGCTAAAAATATTGGCGCTGTAGCATAGTTGAATAATACACCTTCCCCGATTAGGAAAGAATTCCGGTGGCGCAACAACAATATTTTTCGATAGAATTGATATTATATGTATATGTAAGTGTATCCTTTTTGTTCTGAAATTTTTTTTTTCAAAATAGTAGTAAGATAGTAAAAAACAGTAAGAAATTTAAAAAAAATTGAATCGATGCTGATTAAAATTAACGTGAATTAAAAATAACAAGGTAATTTGAATGCGTAGATACTTCTTACAATTATTAATATTTCATTTTCTTAACGTGTTTAATGTATGTATGTGGTATTTTATTTGTGATGTTCCATTAAAATGGAAGACGATCCCGTTCAAAAAAAGCAACGTTTATAAACAGAAAGACAGAAAAAATGACAAGTTCGATAAAATGACGACATTAAACAAACTGCTTAGGGAAAATATAGATAGAATGGTAAGATGTCGTGCTCAAGGAAAATGGGAAATATAAACTAGAGGTGCAGGTGATGTTCTCTACCATGCCAACCAACCTGTGTTCATTTTTGGTCCCTTAAAGGATGGTGAATTAATTATTTTTCAATGTTCTTTTGAAAAATTCTAAACTCTCGAACGTTCCTCTTAGATTAAAGTGAATTGAACCAATCTAACAACGTTTTCTGCAGCTCTCATTATTTCTATTATTATATTATTATTTCTTGATATTGCTAATAAATGTCTTCATTAAATGGATATACTCCAGTGTAATGAGCTCAAAATCACGAACCGTGAATCAATCACTGATATATTTGAGTTACACTCACTATCAATTATTGAATATGTGGAAATATCGTGACTGAAATTTTTTTTTGTTAAAAATTCTATTAATTTTCTGACGCCATTCGATTATCACTGGAATCAGCGCCATCCGCCGGATTTTCCATAAATTGATTAGCGCCATCTAGTAGATTCTGCCAAAACATTTTACGCATATTTGCTGAGAATTTAACCCGAAAACTAAATTATCATTTTTTAAAGCATTTTCATTATCTTTGCGACGATATTAAATTAGATTTATATTAATTATTTACGCTAGAATATTTTTATGCGAATGAGATTTTAATATGTTTTTTTATTTCGTGTATTGTGATATCGTGCGGCGCATGTCACAGTTTCAGTCATTGATATTATTAATGATTCGAGAGTAGCAACTTTTCTCATTACTAATATACTCACAATAATGTCCCTATAATATAAAGAGTACACAATATAAAGAGTAGTCTATGGCTATCCTAAATACACAGCAGCACCCAACGGTCCAATTATTGAATGCCGCTCTGCCGAGCGATTTACAGTTTGAAAAAAATATTGAAATTTTAAAAAGTAACATTTATATTATCCTGTAAAAATTTAGTATTACTTATATTGAATATCTAGTGAAAAGCATTATTAGATGTATTATATGTTATAAACAAAAGACGAGCATTACCCGGTACAAGTCTGTAAGATATTATATATTAAGGGAGAGGGCGGGTGCCTGTTAAATTGGATTATATCAGCTGTTTGGGACTTATACTTCTATTTTTCTACTAATGTTCAGTTCCTTCCACCTTCCCTTCTCTCCCCGCTGCTAGCGAGTCAATCGGCAATCTTGAATCGGAGCGGTTAAACGCTATTATCAACCTAGAAGGCTCCGTGAGTCTGCAAAATAGTGATATAATTTCTTTGGCGAAATTGATTGAGAGACCCAAGAGACCATGACCTCAATTCGGTGAGTCCCTTTTTCCTGCTCCTATTCCTGTATTTCTGGTACCTAAGGTGCGATTCTACCACCAGCCTCGGGACAAAACTGAATGAACCATGTAACTACAACTGCTATATTAGGAAGTATTTCTATCAAAATTTACCGAAAAACATCTGCTGACTTCTTGAAAACGACTTATTAATATTATTATAATAAAATGTACAGTTTGGTATGTAACATTTATAATAATTGAAACACGGGAAATATTTTTCAAATCGTTAATTAATTAATAATGAAAAAATCCTATCAGGTTTCCAACCCACACCTTCCGCGCCGGTTGGAATTTATTATTCGTTCTACTCTGCGTTAATGCTCTATAGTGGAGCAGGCTAGGATTTCACAAGGCTTTAATTTAATCCACCAAAAATTTTAAATGCTTTGTGTTGAACTTTGGTATGCCTGTGTGTCCTAACACAATGTAACAAATGTAACATTTTTAGAGAGAATTAAATTAATATTTTTAATAAATATATACATATACAAAAAAAACGAGCGCGCACACGCACACGACGAAATCGAGTTTCAGTATGTTGATAAATCTCAACACTATGTAAACCTGTAACATATTTGATCACAATATATTTTTTTAACATTCAATAGGACTAAAATCCTGACCGTCGTTTTTATTATCTTCACAGAGATCATACTCATTTCGCAAGCAAAACTAATTTCACGTCATATCGACAGGATATGAAATCAAATGTTTTTATATTTTACGAATACATCAATTTTAAAGACATTATTGTAAATTAAAATCAGTTTTAGAATGTTAAAGTGGTTTTGATCAATATATATAACAAAAAATTTGCGTATACATTATAAAGTTATGTCCAATTTCTCATCTCACAATACATAAACCAACATTATGTTCATAGTAGTACAATTTAAGTAATTTAGACAATGTACATTTTTGACAAATTTCGATGCTAAATATTTTAGATTTATACAGTTAAAACTTATTTTTTATTTATTATCTTTGTTTTATTAACCACTTAATTGAGTTTAAATACATCTACCGGTTTCGAAAAATACTATTTTCTTCTCCAGGATGTCATAACTAACTAAAAAGATATATTATTGTTTCTGTACCAGAATCTATTTTTAAGAAAACAACAATTATTTAAAAAAATAAATTTAATACCTAACTCAAATTGTTACTTAATACAAACTAATTTAACTACGAGTCGCATTCTAAAATTTTTTCCTAAAAATTATTCGACTAAATTTGTATTAAGTAACAATTTAAGTTAGGTACTAAATTTATTTTTTAAATAATTATTGTTTTTTTTTTAAAATAGATATAAATACTCGTAGTAAAGAGTAGTATTTTATTTACCATCCATAATCAGCGTTTTGATACTTTTTAGAAATGCATATTTTCAAAAAGCAGCAGCACTCGCATGTACGAAAATTAAAATATGTCCTGGTACGTATCTAAAAAAATAAATTTTAAAAAATAACCTACAAACCAAGCAATACTTTTCCAATAAATGAAATTTTAAATAGACAAAAAATTTGTTATTCAATTTTATTCTTCAATTATTTTCTTCCCAGCAAACTATACAAACTAACTATACTATACAAAATACACACACACGCATGATTTTTACAAATAATTATGAGAGTACTATTTGTGCTCACTCAATTTTTTTACCCAATAATAAATTTCGTAGTGTAAAATACACAATATTTTATTATGAAGTTACGTATTTTTTTCGTCGTTTGCTGGAAAGCAAATCATTTATTTGGTGGGTTGTTCTCATGAGACTAATTATGAAGCGGAGTTTGATCAGGAAAAACAGTTCTCGATCCTACATTTTTTAATGATAACCGTCATCTCAGATATTTATTCGAAACAAAAATTTTATCCAGTTCTTAATAATGCTTTAGATAGACTTTTGTCAATTTTATAATTTTAAAATAAACCCTTTAATTTTTAAGTTAAAATACCATATCATTCCTAAAGTAGAATTATTTATAAACTGCTGACAATTTCAATGCTGTAAAAACGTATAAATTTAATATTACAACATAGAAAAATTACACAGTGACATACAAAAAAGTGGCTTAATGGAACTTTATAACGATAATTTTATTTCAAATATTGGAAATAACATTATAAAACAAAATATTAATCATTTTTTTCTAACAGTTTATCTTTAATTATTATCAAACTATGTAAATCCATCAATTAACGATGGGAAAAAAATATATTTTCATACTTTTAAAATTAGCAATATTAACTTGGTGGTTAAGATTCATATTTTTTATTTATTATCTTAGTTTAATAACCACAATTGAGTTTAAAAAACATCTACCGGTTTCGGAAAACACCTTTTCCTTCTTCAGGATATGTCAAAACTAACTAAAAATATAGCATTGTTTTTCTATTTATTCAGAATCTATTTTTAAATTTTTAAAAACAACAATTATTTAAAAAGTAAATTTAGTACCTAACTCAAATTGCTGTTCAATACAAATTTAGTCGAATAATTTTTAGGAAAAAATTTAAAAATAGGACTCGTAGTTAAATTTAGTTGGCTGTTTAGAATTTCCTGATTACTTTTACATTTAATAATAATTTAATAATAAAATACAATTTACATTAGAAATGGAAAATAATTCTACCCTAAATTTTTTGGATCTAACATTGATTAGAAATAATAATAAAATTGAGTTCAAAATTTTTAGAAAACCAACTTTTACAGATACTATCATACACAATGAATCTAATCATCCATTATCACATAAACATTCAGGGTTCCACTCCATGATACATCGTTTAGTCAATATTCCTATGTCAACATCTAATTTTAATATTGAATTGAATACAATTAAAAAAATAGCAGTTAATAATGGGTATAATACATGTTTGATAGACACTATTTTAAAAAATAAATTAAAAGAATATAATAATCAGTTTTTATATAAATCACAGATGAAACATAATGATAATAATGATAATTGGCGTAGGATTTTATACATAAATAACTTTTCGAAACAAATATCTAAACACCTACCACGAGATATTAGACCAGCATTTTACACAAATAATAGTATAGGAAATTTACTCATAAATTCTAAGGACAAGGATGATAAATTTAACAATTCTGGCGTCTATAAACTTAGTTGTAAGGATTGTGCTGCATTTTATGTTGGTAAAACGGGTAAAAATTTTAATATAAGAGTAAAGGAGCATTTGAGATGTTTGAACAATAGTGGGTTTTCAGAATTTGCTAATCATTTGATAGAAAATAGTCATGGTTTTGATAAAAAATTGGGATTGTCAATTTTGCATATAAACGGTGTAGGTCACAAATTAAATAATTTGGAATCGTTGGAGATAAATAAAGCATGTAAAAGTAATCAGGAAATTCTAAACAGCCAACTAAATTTAACTACGAGTCCTATTCTAAAATTTTTTCCTAAAAATTATTCGACTAAATTTGTATTGAACAGCAATTTGAGTTAGGTACTAAATTTACTTTTTAAATAATTGTTGTTTTTAAAAATTTAAAAATAGATTCTGAATAAATAGAAAAACAATGCTATATTTTTAGTTAGTTTTGACATATCCTGAAGAAGGAAAAGGTGTTTTCCGAAACCGGTAGATGTTTTTTAAACTCAATTGTGGTTATTAAACTAAGATAATAAATAAAAAATATATTTTCAAATTAACGTTCTAGTATCAAACGAAAGTATTATTGAACTCACGGAAAGTAGGTACATACCTAGATTGGATACGCAAAACTTAATTGATTCATTTCAAAAAATTGATTTTTTAAATAATATAATTCTATATAATATATATATAATATATATAATATAATAATATAATTCTAAATAATATATAATTTTTAAAAACCGTCAAAAAACAAAAGAATTTAATATTTTCGTAGAAAACAATCACTTTATGGTTTGACTTATTTTGTTAAATAAAATAACAATAACTTTGTATGAATCCCCGAAATTTATTGTATGTCGACCGGTTTCTTATCTCAATGGTAATGGTTTCTCAGAATTTGTCAACCATATTATTGAAAAAGACCATTCTTTTTATAATACCACAGATGTCAATATCCTCCATAAAAACGGGCCTCCGGTTGAACAATTTAGAAGCCTTTGAAATAAAAAAGGCAATAAATATTGGTACGCCAATTCTTCATAATCAAATCGATTTATATATTAGCCACATATTAGGTATGTTTCCTTTAAAATCAACTTAATATCCATCAACACTGTATTTTCCCATTCCTTAATGTCCCATATATCCGTATATGTATTCTGTCTCTCTTTTTCGCATATAATTTATATTCTGTCTCCCTTGATGTTTAATTTAACTATATATGTATTCTGTCTCTCTCTTTCACATGTAATTTTATATTCTATCACCCTCTTTATGTATATGTTAGTGTACTCTTCTATATTTATGATCAGTCCTGATGAAGCTTGAGCGAAACCGGTCGACGTACAATAAATTTCGTGGATTCATACAAAGTTATTGTTATTTTATTTAATATAAAAGAATTTAAATTCGGATAAAATACTACTTTATATCACATTTCCTAATACTTCACCCTTACTATCCATTAACGAGCAAACATCCTCTCCCCCCTTTTACACCCCGCCAGACTACCCGAATAGATTGACACGAAACTGTATTTAGTTTAGTGATCACCTGATGAGAGGTACTGCATCTCTCGAAATATTTATAATAGTGATGAAATAATCCAAGGTGTGTACAGTATAATGTTTAGTTTTCTGAAAAAATAAATTACCTTCTTGCACCATAAAGTAACCAGTATTCATAAAACGCCTAAGTATATAAAAAATAATATCATTTTAAAACAAAATCAATTGTAAACTATGATCTCTCTTGCTTTGTTATATAATATTTCGATAAAACTTTTAAAATCTATTTGAATTAAAAAGTTATTAGGTAGAAAAGAAAAATCTATACAACAGAATATCGATTAAGAATTGATATCTTGAAACATTACAGAAGTGGTTACATATACTTATTATACAGTTATCTAATTCAATTAAGCAAAATTCATTTATATTGATATTATCTATATGGACTATGCCGGAGTCAAAATTAATTTTTTGAAAGTTTGAATATTCGTAAGATCAGTATCATTGATGATAGTTAAGATTAGGAAAATTACCCATTTGAATAATTTTACAACGATTTCTACTAGACCACTCATAAATACGTCAGAGCAATTTATTTCACATTTTTATTTTTGCGCAACACATTTTTGGAGCCCAGGCTAAATATTAAGCCACGAGGGTATACAATTCAATGAATAGTAAATCTCTAAATTGTTACGTTTTCTTCGAGATGTCAACTCTTATTTATGTCCCAACACAAAAGTAGTTTCCGCAAGGCTCCACGAAAAGATTGCATTTTATTCACTGGCATTTAGATTGCTCAGATAATCTCTGAATGACGCTCTTGAAAAATACTCGAGCGAAGGTTACCAAACCATTCCAACAGCGGTACTTCGGTGTATTAATATAACTTAATGAAGAGCGCCAGCTACTTGGAGTTATAAAAAGTGTGAGGGCATTCTATAAATAATTTTGTAATGATGAAACATCACGAATTTTTAAAGAGTATGAGAAACGAATAGGTTTGGAACCAACCTAAAAATGTATGTCTCGTGTCCACGGAACGAGATACGAGATACATCTCGGAGATTTAGTTGAGATAAATCTCAGTTCCGTGTACAGGTTGATTTTTTGATCATGGCACTTTAAGAATGTGTTTTATACCGATTATTACTATTAAGGTGTTATTAATATTATTTCATTCTCTATCCATAAAATAATTAAACATTAAACAAATCTGTGTATTATTATATTGTAATAATAAAACAAATTATACTAGCAACAGATTCGTTAGTGGCCGATTAGTGAGTAAATAATCGATCTATACCGAGATTTTGATCTGAAAATAAACTCATAGATCGCTTGAGATTGGCAGAACGAGACAAAACGCAATCCTGTGTGCACTGTGCTCGATTGGACAACGAGACTCAAAACAATAGACACCTACAACTTTTATTCCAAAAATTTGTTAAAAAGAATGCATTAAATTACTAATATATGTATTCCTGCTCTAAGGGAGATTTAAAATAATAAAATGGACGAAAGAAACACTGGTTAATAGATTTACCTATTTTGAATATGACATCTGACATAAAATCGTAAAGTATGAGGCGAGACAAAACAAATATCAAACTCTAACTTGACGGCGAGTGGCGGTGCTCAAATCTCTGAGACTAACGCCGAGATTCCAAAGAATCTCATGGAAGCATAATCCCGGTTTCAGGGATTGTCTCGAGACTGTCTCATCAAAATCTCATCCTTGGACATTGGCCATAAAATGTGACATTCTGGGTGCGTTAACGAGTTATTCATTAGTCAGTGCTAAAATTATGAAGTTAAATGTGAAAATTTTAACCATTGACATTAAAACACAGAGTAGTTAGAAATTATAATAAAGTGTTTAGAATTTATAAGATCCTATCGTTTTATTGTAAATATTTCATATTAATAAATTAATTGTTTTTTCAATGAGGAAGTTAGAATTGTTTCAATCGTAAGGACTGATCGATCATTAAAAATCGTAATAATTTTATACGCACATTTATAAATTTTTCTAATTTATTTTTTTGATTAAAAATTTATTTATCTTCTGTGCACAGTTTTCTAGGATAATCTGTCGTGTATATCTGACCTTTCTGACCGACGTTCTCGGATTCTATTGCAGGGTCCATCATCGGGTCTGATGTTATGGACTACAATGAGATCCGAAACGTTGGCCAGAAAGCTTAGATTAGCCCAGAAAACTGTACACAAAAGATTATGGATGGCCACGGTTTTTTTTTTTGTATATTAATTTTATTTTATTCTTATCTGTCATAAAATTAGTTAACGGTTTAAATTATTAACTGGATTTCGATTACGTCATACTACATTACTTTTGCACAAATGTTATTGACACGTTATGTTCAATACATTATACTTACCAGGTAATACGTAATATGGTAATAACTGGATATCTGTGAAAACTAAAAAAATAATATTCCATTCTTCGTGGCTCTGAATCTATTTATAATGTGACTGTTTTAAAAGGGACTTTCGCGCCAAGGGTGCCGCCCGCGGCTGGCGTAACTCGGCCGCAAGTATTGCGGAATCTCAGATCTTGTTGAGCCCTAGGCACTTACTCACAACTTAATTATAACTGCCTATCGGCAATTTCGTGCTAAATCTTAAAAAAGTCTTCAATAATATATATTTAAAAATAAATATAGAAGGAGTTTTAGCGAAAAACAAAAAACGTTTTTGTTCTTTTGTAGATCTGCCAAAGGCATATGATAGAATTATAAGATAAAGATTATGGAAGGTACTCTTTGATTACTGGGTGAATAGTTAATTTATTCACGCAATCGCATCCCTATACGATGGAAGTTCTGTGCGTATAAGAATCAATGGATCATTCACACCATTGTTTGACATTACAAAGGGTGTCGAGCAGGGTTGTGTAATCGATGACTGCAACTTATATATTAATAATTGTGTGAAAGAATTGGAATGTATGAATGAAAATACTATTTTAACTGGTTTTTATTTTAAGGAATCCTCTGTGAAAACTACTCGAAATGAAATTTCAATACATTCAAACTCATTTTGTTATATTATCTCTAACACTGATCTCAACCTTAGATTATGAATGCGAATGGTTAGATGCTATGTGTTCTCGATATTATTTTATGGAATAGAAGCATGGGTACTTAGCGAAGAAATGATAATGCGACTTAAAGCATTCTGCTGCGTAACTACGCCAATGCAACCAATGCGGTACGTGGGGACCATGTTAGGCAGGGACCCAAAAGATTTGCGCCCTACACAACTTTTGGCATAAATATTTTTCTATACGGGTTAATAATTTTTATAATCCACTAAAGGCAGATACTATATTTACACTAATAATTCACTTTAGTTTTACAACACTCTCACTACATTTTTTTTTCTCTATTTCTTTTTTTTATATATTCCTGTCGAATTTTTATCTTTCTAATTTGAATTAAATAATACCGCAATAGCACGAAAAAACTGTATACTTTAACATAGACGGTAGTTTAGCAAAGTAGCCAGAACAATGATGTTATATCAGAGGTGGAGTCTACTCCATCCCTCACAATAAACTACGAGTATTGTACTTAATAGCAGTTTAGTTGTATCTTATGTTTATCATATTATATTATCATATTCACCTTTGTTACAATAAAAACATATATGTTAATACAGTCTAGTAAATAAATAAATACCCCGCTAATACATCAGCTTAGAAACCAGACTATCGCCGTAAAGCGAAAATGTACATGTAACGTGTATTAATAAAAAATTAGTCGATAATATATGTATGTACAGAGGGGGCCCTTTTTTCGGGCCGTAGTTACACCGTTGGAAGCATTTAAGATGTGGATATAGAGTAGAATGCTCAAAATAAGCTGGATGGATAGAGTTACAAATGAAGATGTTATGGTCCAAATGAATAAAGTATTTAAATCTTCAATATCTCAAACATGTGATGAGCTATCCGGAGAAATGCGAGATTTTGCACCTCATAATTCAGGGAAAGATTGCTGGAAGAAGGGAAAAAGAAAAAAAATTTTTTAAAGAACTTTAATTGTCGGTGCAATTCTCCGATTCTGTCCTGATCTCCGTCCATAAATATTGGTATAAGCTTAGCACATTAGGGAAATGAAGCCTGAACGATTAACCAGGGAAATAAATAGTCTGAAATCATTCCAGATGTGGTGTTGGAGAAGAAGGGAAATTACAAATGAGCATTTTCTGTGAAGAGTACAAGAAAAGAAATACATAAGAGACACTATCGAAAATCAAAGGGACAAACGGATAGGACTCGATACACATATCAGAAATGTAATTGTGGTATAGATTAAGGTAAGACGCTTGAGGAGGAGCCAGAAACAAAAATACATTTACCAAATAATGAGCGAGACTTACATTTGAAATTATGGCGTACAAAATTTGAGAAATTAAAAACCATGGTTATTATCAACAGATTACGATTTTTATCTAAATAACCCATTTGGATAAGTAACGTACATAATCCTTATATAAGATAAAATGAAATAAAAGAATTATCCTGAAAACACTATAAGAAGGGAACATTAATAGGTATTTTTTATACAACTTTATGAACATTTACCTCATTTAATGTAAGAAATTCTACAGTAATTATCTGTTGTTAACTTATTATAATATATCAGTTTTAATTTAAATGTGCAGAATAATTTTCGTTTGGTTTTCAATTTATATTATATGGATATTTTTTAGTCCTTCTTCCTATTGCACACCGGGGTAAAAAAAGTAGAACCTATCTTCTTCAGAGTAATTAAAATATTCAACAACATTTTTTGTAAATATAATTACTAACCGCATGAATTAAAAATACGTAACAAAATGTACACTTTTTAATTTAATGACTTCTTTTTACTAGGTACCTGAAAAGTGAGGATTCGTAACATTCATTATGAGATTGCATTGAATTAACTATACCTAGAATTTCAGCCTCGGAATGCCAGTGAAAAACATTATCTTTGTTTGCTCTTTTAGTAGCGACGGCAGCGTACTGATTTAACTAGAAGCTTTAAAAAAAGATACATATATTTTAAAACAAATTAAATTAATCAATTTGTATCTATCAATAAATTATTTGGTTGCCACAGGGACACGAATTGCAATATTAATTTGATTGCTCTAAAAATGAAGTTATAGATATATCATTAATAAAAACTGCAGAATTTAAGTTTCAAATTTGTCGTAAATTTAATTGGATGACGTGGCTAATTGGTAACGCATTTCACTGGATAATAAAAGTTCCTGTTCCGTATTCCGGTGACTTTTTCTTGTGACCTATCCGTTCAACGGACGTTGGCTATCAAGACATTGTTTACTGAGGCCCGGAAAAGCCCTACAGTAGGTTGGCCAAACCGTTGCCTTAGGTTCTTCAGCCATGATGTTCTCCTTCTTCCAGGGCTCCGACAACTAAATATTTATTTCAAATGATTCATTTAATTTATTTTAAATACATCGCAAAACTATGTTCTCACATTGAAAATTTACTGTAGTGATGTGTTTTAATTAAAAAATAATAAAATATTATCTTACTCACAGATATCATAAATTTGTGAATGTGTTCATCGATACATGTAAACTTGATATATAAAAACTCGTTATAAATTGGATAATCTGATAAATGATTGTATTTTTTAAATCTTTTTGTTCATATTAAATATTACAGAGCTTCCAAAAAATGGATATATCTATTTTTAATTTTGTGTTCGAAAATAAGGTATTTAAATTGCGCACTCCATTATTGTGTAAATGTTGACAGTTAAAAAACCATAGGATTTAGTTGGTGTGAATAATGGCTTTCCCCTATTTTAGGGAGGTTTTAACTCCATTGTTATTGCAGAGCACGTGCTTCCCTACGTATGTACGATACATACCTAGGGTATTATTTCCAACAACACGCGCTTTCAATGATTTATTAGCATATCCTTGACCTGAACTATTTGCATTAAAGTTTAGAATGTTATTGCGGCAAGCAGCGAACTTTATCAAAATATAGCTCTAAAGGTTTATCCCTATAATCAGTAAACACGAAGCAAATAATATTATAAAATAATGTAACTTAAGGAGTTAACAATTACAGATACAGTAATCAAATATCAAATGAAAGAAACAAATTTAGATATTAATATAGTTTTACACCACCGAGACTTGAATCTTGGTTCAAGACCTTAAACCATATTCTGCCGATAAAGAACTTTAACTGATTAAGTTATCGTACGCCCTATATTAAAATCGCCAAAGCTTTTCTACATATTGACGTTTACTAAGTGCGGCGAGATCTTCTTATTATACAGGGTACGAAAATAGGTATTGATCATTTGTAAGCACTGTGGGGAGAAGACAGAAACCGAGTACAATATAGTTTGCTATATTATGCAGTATTATATTTTATTTATTATATCTATGAATTCGGACCTATTGAACTCATCCAGTGAAACCCGATGATAATCAAGAGGCCATCGGGCCATTCTAAAACCTGTCAGGCTAACGAAATCATAAAATTTTGTGGAAATACATGACATTGAATTTCAATAGACATATAAAAATGGGAGATACTTGGGGAGACCTTCATACAGCATTGGATAACATAGTAACAGTATAATTTTTATTTTACTTTTTTACTTTTTTTTTAATTAAATTTTAAATTTTTACTTTTAAAATTATTTATACATGTACGTAATTAAAATTATTTTAAAATACAGCCGATTTCGCTTAATTGGGCCAAATCTCTAGGAACGCTAACCAAACCAAGGAACTAACAGCAGTTTACATAGCTTAATTAAGACAACATTCCGCTTAATAGGTATAGTAAATTTGAGATCACAATACGTTACTTCAATATTTGCAAAAAAAATCCCCTTTGCAAGCAATACAGTCTATCGCTGATAGTTAGCGAGCTATAAAAACCGACAGCATACAAAATTGTTTTGCTATGCGGTTTTAAATCATCAGACATTCTTGAAATTTTGAGCAATGAGAAAAATGAGGTTATGTAAAGTTTCTATTGTTAATTATCAAGGAATCTCGACAATAGATTTCAATTTACCATGAAAATTAAGATAATGAGGATCCAATTTTTGAAGTCGTTAAATCAAAACATCAAAATTCAATGAAGAAGACGATGATGACGAAGATCCACCTGTATTTTATTATTGAATTACCTAAATTTTTTAATACATAATGTGTATTTAAAGAAAAATATTAATTATTTATTAGAAGAACACATTCTTATTGTGAAGTTGTAATTATTCAGAACATGTGTCTGTGATATTTTAATTATGAATTAAATGTATTAATTAGAAATATATACACATAAAATCAATTTGATCGAAAAATATTGTTATATAATGTGTTCTCCTAATAATAAAGCTGTATCAATGTGTCCAAAATTTAATAAAAATGAATTTTAATTCTGGCGTCTGCTATCAGATTACTCAAGAATATTTGAGATTCCGTAAAAATAAGATAGATGGCTCTTTCAAATAATGAAACGATTAAATATATTAATATCAAAAAGGTTACGTATAGATTCGAAAATTCGTCGCTAAAAATATTGTCGCTGTAGCATACTTGGATAATACACCTTTCCCGGTTTGGAAAGAAATCCAGGTTTGAATCCCAGTGGCGCAAAAAAAATATTTTTCAATAAAATTAATTTTATATGTATATCTTTCTAATTAATGCCTTTAATTCATATTAATTGTTTAATTTTACGCTCGCCTCAGCTAATGGGGGCAGCCGCTTAATTGGGCCAAATGTTCTAGTCCTGATGTGTCTCAATTAAGCGGTATCGATTGCGTTGGTAAGTGAGTAGTAGATACAAACTGGTTGAAATTACTCTTCAAAAATTATTACGCCATTCAGGCTTGCACTGAACCCTGTTTCATCGATTATACCTACAAGATATAATTAAATATTTGAATACACATTTTTATTAGATTTCAAAACATCGATAAATATTTCTTCGGTCGCTGAAAAATAAAATCTTACGTTTTATTTTTCGACACCCCTTCCCATCCCCTGTAAATATTCACAGCGAAACCTTATTTTAAAAGTCGTTTCAAAAATTATTCATTATTTATTCTGCCATTACATTATATTCTTGTAAATGTAGTTTACTCGCAGTTATTTACAGAATAGCAGAGATATTTACACAATTTACGTTCAACTTCTTATTTTTTTATAATTATAGCGTTTTATGTTATATTTCATTTGAATTGTTGGCAAACGTTTCCTATAACAAAACACCTGTAATACAGTGCCATGGAAGGAAATATTGTAATATTTCACGAGCTTGCAAGTGCAAGTATATCCTAGTATAAAATTGTACGGTTGTTGAAAAGTTCGAAACAGATACAAATTGCCTGTCGACTGAAGACTGAATACTGAATACTTTTTAACCGTTCAAAACAGTTTAAAACTGCGTCAAGTATTTATTAATAATATAATTTTTTCTTTAAATTGATTAAAAAAATGTAAGAGTCACGTTCGTGTAAACTTTGAAATATTAATAAGAAACATCTGGCAGATTTTTTTGGAATAATAAAATTTTTAAAAAAAGTCTTTCGTTCATCAAAGTTTTAGCTTTGCATTTCAGAAATACAATATAAAATGTTTTTTTGTTAGTCTTAAAAATAGGTAAAATTAAAACTTCAGTTTGAACAATGGAAATGGGGTAATGCCAGGACAACTCCACATCTAGGCAGTACCTGGCAGAGACTGGTAAACACTGTTGCAGCCGAGTTGCCAAAAAAATAATAGAAATGTTTAACGAGTTTAATGTTCTGTAAAGATGGAAATAGACTCGCGTCAAAAGTATATATACTTAAATACAAGCGTTGGTGATTTATCTTCTGTGATTTTCTATGTGAGTTTAGGCATAATTCATGTTTTTAAAACTTCTGGAGATTAACAAAAGTATACTGCGTATGTCTTATAAGTCTATATCATATAATTTGTATCTATAAAACCCGTTTTTATGTATATAATTATTTTTTTGTGAGTTTAAATGAGTTAATATCGAGCGTTGGTGGCCTATTATTTTAATTAAAGAGATATCCCGTGGACACGTGATTTTCTCTGTTAGTTTAGGGATTATTTATGTTGTGTAGATTGACAAAAGTAGACTGCATCCAATTAGTATTTTTTAGATAAAAAATCAGTTTTTATGAAACTTCTATTTTGAACATTTTTCTTTTTGTTCTTACTCCCGTGAAGGCAGGCTAGTCAATTATTATTGTATTACTCAACGTTTTAAATTACAACGTACGCCAAAGGTGAAGAGTGGATGAACAAGACGAATAATAAATAATCTCTATAATATTATTCTGGCTCATTTTATGTTCATATTCACATTCTGGCTCATTTTATGTTCGTTCACAGTTTACAATTAAAAGTTTTACTCACTCTGACGCGATGGTGAGTAACACCCCTGTGCAAATAGGAGCCCAGCCCCTTGCAGCTTTCTGTCTGGCAGAAGCGAGTTCCGTTTTTCAGGAGGCATTGGGAGTTGGCATTTGAACTTCGATGAGCGACGCCTCCGCCGCAATTGGAAGAACAGTCACTCCAAGTGGTCGATTTCGCTTCGCAGTGGGGTTTCGGCTCGGCTGCAATCACATCCAAATATTTTTATTTAACGAACTTATTTTCCATAATAATATTATTATGGAAAATAAGTTCGTTAAATAATATTACGTAATTTACGTAATATTACGTAAACATTAAATACACTACTAGTTTGCATATATTAACATTTTATTAGTGAATATGTTCTTATTTTTAGCGATTTACTCGTACGAGAAACTCTGAGTAGATGATTTTTACCAAATGTAAATAAAACTATTTGTTAAAAACGAATATTCTGATATTATATACAGGCCTACTTTAATATATGACGACTAAATATGGATCCTTAAAGAGAGAGAAACAGCAAAAATCTAGGCTGCAGAAAAGAGAAAATCTTAGGGGAGTAGCGTGAGTGTCGTTAATGAACTGTGATCGATATAAGAGAAGAGCCCTTATTTCTGTAAATAGAAAATTTTTAATTATGGTGGCTAGCACGTATCTTGCGAATGCTGGAGGCACAACTAACAAAATGAAGTACTCTTGAGGTTTTACGAAAATTGGACAATATAAATATGCTATTAGTCAACAAATTTTAATTTTTGTAAGCGGCTAAACATCTAAAGATCTATTAAGGAAAACACATTCTTATTGTGAAGTTGTAATTATTCAGAACATAGGTCTGTGATATTTTAAACACTAAATTAATGTAATAATATTGATTGATTTTATATGTATATATTTATAATTAATACATTAATTTAGTATCTAAAGATCTCATATTGAACATAAATTAATATTTTCGCCACATTCCAGTATTGAAATAATATTATCATCCAATTTGGATATATGTAGCCCGATTGATTTTACGATCAATCAATTAATGGAATGGATCAGTCACTGCATATGTTCTATTTACTCACATGCTTTACTCATAACCAACTACTAACTAACTAAAAGCTGTCACGTAGGTATATAATTGCTTTAATAAAAATGAAACGAAATATTTTTTGCAAAAAACCCCAACAGACCAATAGTCACTAGAAATTTTGTAAATAAAATATGTATATAAAACAATAATCCGTATTTCTATTCACGAATAATAATAAAATTAAGAATAAATAAAATCAAAACGTTAGTAAGTTGGTAATGAAGTTTTTTTTTTATTGTTTTTGTTGTTATAAGCAACATTTTTTTTGATACAGTACAACGTTGATTTTTATAACAATTTAATATTGCATTCGACCGTGGTAATGTTGCATTCTCTCCTCATTCGTCCGTTCCATATGACCAAACCACCTAAGTGATCCTATTATCTTAATCTTACTCATTATACTATTATTATTATTATTAATAATATTAGGAAGAAGAAATACGAAACGAATGTAAAGCTGATGTTTAAACCGTTGTGTTATTTTTACGTTTTTACGTTGGTTTCGATACTAACGTATCTTTGTCAGAACTGGCGTAAAAGTAACACAGTGATTTAAACAAAGTTAAATACAAATACAATTTTAAATTACGTCTAACCACAAAGTTACCGCTACAAACACTAACAATATATATTACAATTGTTCAATTCCAGATATTGAGAAGTTAATTACAGTTTACATAATATTTCCTTGCCATGATTACATATGTAGGAGGTTAAGACACTCCTTCATTTCATCGCAAATTGCATTTGAATATTAGACTTCGTTCAGCGTACTCAATATTCAGAATATGACTAGAACAAATTTTTACTCGAAATCAAGAATTTCTATTTGGATGGGTTTTAAAATCCTAAAGATAATGTAAGTTAGCAGATGCACAATGTAAATTCAAAGTAATTTATTGAATTTAATAGTAATGAGTTAATATTTAAATACAAATTAAATGTATTAATTAGAAAGATGTAAATATAAAATCAATTTTATCGAAAAATATTGTTGTTGTTACCGGGATTATAACCCGATTACCGATTATGCTATAGCACGTTTCCCGGATTGGAAGAGACCCAGATTCGAATCCCGGCAACAACAACAATATTTTTCGATAAATTAATTAGTATTTAAAATATCACAGACTTATGTTCTGAATAATTACAACTTCACAATAAGAATGTGTTCTCCTTAATAAATTAATCTTTTATTATGAATCCATACGTTATTTTCTCTTAAAAATATCAATATATTTAATTAATTCAATCATATTTAATTAAAAGTCAATTTGAATCGGAAAAAATCTCACGAATAATCATCTATACAAGTACTTTTAAAGTTAGCAATATTAACTTGGTGGTTAAGATTCATATTTTTTATTTATTATCTTAGTTTTATTAACCACAATTGAGTTTAAAAAACATCTACCGGTTTCGGAAAACACTTTTCCTTCTTCAGGATGTCATAACTAACTCAAGTAAATAAGTATTTTCGAATTGTACCTCTGGTTGATTAGAATAACTGTATATGTGTATGCATTTCTGTAACGTTATAAAGTACACGGATGAAACTTTCGTCTCGCGTAGATTTATATATTCTCGGTAAGTTGATAGTTGGTCATTATGAGCCGTGTATGAAATATAATAGACAGCGAATGACATCTCGCTTGGCCCTCAACTCTGTATTGTTATTTAATGCGAGTTTCGAGACAAGAGACTAGTTAATTAAGAAATCAGTTATTTTGGTCCAGTGTACACATATTATATTTTAGTTCATAACATCTACATTGGAGCCCGTAATAATTAACAATAATCTTCTTCGAACACATCATCAAGCTATATATTTAGATTGGTTTGATCTCATCGATCGCATCCGCAATAATAGAATTGCTGTACTTGGATATATCAAAATAAATTTCTTATTATACTAAATATTTATAACGTACATGGTAAACAATATTAATAATAAAATATTTCAACTTTATAATTTCTTTGTGTCATTATTATGACACCATTTGTTTTATTTATTTTTTTATTTTTATGTAAATCTAATAATGCAAACTGAAATACAATTATTTCGTAATATTTGAAGAATTATGGAATAAAAAATGGAGTCATACTTTATATAACGAGTACAGGTCGATTTTTCGGTTACGACACTTCAGGAATGTGTTCAAGAGTCATAATCATTATTAAGATTAAATTATTAAATTATGATACGTAGATTTATTTAATATTTATTTATTTTATGGATATGAAATGAAATAATATCAATCACATCTTAATGATGATAATAATAATTCTTAAACACATTCTTGAAGTACCATGATCAAAAAATTAACCTAAAGAATGTGTTTCTAATTTGTATAAGTATTTTATATTATTTTTTCCTCAAGTCAAAGATCTTTTTTAGAAAGTAATGTTATATAATATATTATATTATTATTGCTTTTAGAGTTTGTTTAACTTTATTATCAGATATGACATATTTTAAACAAATAACTCAATTTGTAATAATAATCAATTTACCAGCAATGGGAACAAGTACGGAGCACAATTTTTCGACTAGAATATTCAAGGATGAAATTTAGTAAATATTTATTTATTTGTGTTAGCGCCGTTTAAAATTCTATTAAGTTTTTTGTCGTTTGACTTATTGCCTCATGCATACATTCAATTAGCGGTTTACCAAAATTTAACCTACGTATATTCTTCCCTTTCTTTCCTCGCCTATTCTTAAGCACGAGGAAGAAAGAAGATGTGGCAATGATTAAAGTCTTCTAACTGCAGAAAACTTTTGTACTGACAATTACTGTTGCTTCACTCCGTTTTACTCCGCTAACGCTAATTAGTTAATCTTACCGCAATTCCGCTAATACATAATAATCCTTTTCGCGAGTGTTAGTATACGCGCCGCTAAGCTTGTATTTATGGTGGAGAGGAATCTATCAATGAACTAGCATCCGACAGACGAAAATTAAGTGCCTTCCTTTCTTTCTCATATTTCCACTAATTAGTATAACACGAACATATTTTTCTGTTTTGTTAGAACAAATAAATAATTTTATTTATATTGTTGTGTATTCAAATAATTATAAGTTATTATTGTAAAACCAGCCAAGTTTTACATATTTCATAACACACCTATTTTAAGATATTCTAGATTAAACTTAAATGCTAGTTTATTGTATTTTCGTATGTGTCGAGTCAAATTTACCAAAACATCCCTGATTAATCCATTTTAATATAACTTAATCAATAGTCCCATGTAAAGCTGTTGAGTCCTAGCCGATGGAAGTATACCGGCCGATGATCGCATCCGCCCCAGGGCTCCACCTATCATACGTACTTACCAATGTATACATAGGCTGGTGCATTCCTGTTGCCGTGTGTAGCAACGGCAGGTGTACTCCTGATTTAATACGTAGTAATGGGAGGTGCTCAATAAATATTTTAGAATTTAATCCCTCAAGTTGTAATGTTTACAACTCGCCACGTTCATATGAGGTAAACAACCGCAGATAAATAGTTCGATCGGTGCCGACGCGCGGGACCGCTCGGCTCACGGCGCCACTTGAGTTCGGGGAGACGCGCGAAGCGGCGCGTTGCGCGGCCGGAATCGCGAATTGTATCAGAATAATATTTAGATCTTTTTGATACTAGTGCATCATCTGTAGAATATTGTAGTATCTAATTTGCATTGTACTCTCTTCCTATGCAGAAATGACAATTTCCTTTTTCAGGCCCCGGGCTCCCGGTTCTAATCTGGAGTTTCGGCAGTCTCCATTAGGGATGAAAGCATCTTCGACACACCCAGCGTAACTGCCACGATCCCATACGATAGAGGATCAAGTATGTGCAGAAGTTACGACGCACAGATTTCCAGGTCACGTGACCATCGTTTTAACTTAGTTGTAATGTCAAGAGAAAACTACAGTTCACTACCGTGGAGATGGGATCAATCTTACGGTGATGATTTGCCTTGCGTCCTATCCGATAGGCTTGCCACAGGAATAGATTCAACGATCTACAGGGTGGCCCAAAAAAAAGTGAGAATGTGATATAATTACATCAAAATTAGTTTAACTATAGCAACAATAGCTTAAATAGTTTACTAATTACTTACTTACTTACCTATTTACTTATATTACGTTTTATTTCGACAATTTCCGGTCGCCATCTTTGATTATTAATTTTCCCATTGTTTATATTTGGTTTTATCAAATCGTCGCCCGGAATGACAAAAATCACTGCATAAAACCGTATTCTGATCAAATGTTTGCGAATTGAAAAACGTCGCAGTGCTAGGAAAACGGTCAGAGTTTCAAAACAAAGCCTGGAGTATAGCTAGACATTACAGCAGGACGGAGCTCCATCTCACACAGCCAGAAATACAATCAATTTTCTTCGTCGTGAAAATGTTAATTTCATCGAGCCAGGCCAGCCCAGATTTAAACCCAGTAGATTATGCAATATGGGGTGTTTTGATGATTTCTGATTAGCTAAATATTGTGCAAAAAAAATTACATTAAGAATTATAATTAATTATATTATATTTTAAAATAACTCATGTGTAACCTGTATATTAAATCATATATTTCATCGTCCCGTTTAGTTAAATACACTATTATTATTATTAATGATTCTTTATCTTTAAAAATTAGAGTATTGCACGTTTTATTTTATTCACGTTGCATCGCGCTGCGTTCAGTTGCGTCATCATTAAAGTGTGCATTTGAAAAGCCCACGGGCGAGTGGAAAATTTTTGCATTGCCGCGTCGCAGAACACCAATCCAGTGTAAACATTAATTTTCAAATCATTTAGAGGGTCGTTAGCGCCCACAAAATATGCACTTTCTGTTTCGTTCCGTTTGGTTTCCGAAATAAAAATTATGATAGTTTTGACAATGAATGATATTAGTGGCGACAAATTTATAAAGATATTTTTAAAACAAATAAAAAAAAACAACTAGAATAGCATAGAAAAAAATCTCTTCATCGAAAAAATATTTTAGATAGATTTTTTATGTATGTCTATCTAGTTGATTAATTTAATTCGTAATAAAAAAATTACAGACCTATGTTCTGAAAAACAGCGATATTAAGATATTAATAATTTACATTGTTTTTCAGCCAATTTGATTTGCCATATAATTAAATTTTTAAATAAACGTCGCTTTTGGAGGGGTTCGGATCAACTTCCCGAAAGCCAAGCCAAGATATTTATTTACATATTTTTAGGAAAATATACATAAGTTCTTCTAATAAAACTTTAAATTAATAAATTAACTTTAAAACTGAATTTCGAAGACTATATCAAATGAGCTACATATTGGCGTCAGAGTCCAAAGACTCAAGAAGGCCTTTGTTGCTGTTACAGATTCATTTAATCTGAGACAACCCACCGTCATATAATTTATTTATTTCCATTAACGCTCTTGTGGGCTTTTACATAACAATAATAATTTATTTAATTTAAATATAACAGTACAGTTTAAATATAATATATTTTTAAAAACTAAGTATACTTCAAGTACAAATATATCTTCAATTCAGGTATAGTACCAGCAAACGATAAATGTTAACGAAATTCTACCAAACCCATGGATCCGTATTATTGGGGAGTAACAGCATTATTATGTCTATGAGTACCTACAAAGAATACTTAATGTTATCTCGTTTGAGTTGGTACTTTATACGAAACCATTTGTGTTAACTCAGGGCAGTCCAACATGCTGTTGATAATTTTATGCAGAAATATTATATCGCTAACTTATATTTTCTATCGTAATATGCAATTTAAAATTGATAAATCTTAGAAATTTAAGTTACACTCTTCAGATTTTTATAATACGTTATCCATAATAAGGAGACCACAGAATCTAGTTAGATTCCAGCATACTTCTTCCCGTAGCGGAGTAAAGTTTTTGGCTATCGTAAACACAAATCCTAAGGATTTCATCGCCTTGTTACAAAGTTCGTTGTAATATTGAATAAATAACAATGATTTCGTCGAAGATCACACACCTAATACTACTTAGATCAGTATTGCTAATGCAGTATTAAAATACGAGCTGGTTTTTACTTCACTTTTTATTTTACATTAAGATATATAATAGTTCGTTAGCACAACCCCACATATAAAGTAGATTTAGATTATTTTGCAAAGTAATGCAGTAATTTATGTTAGAGATTGCTTTATATATTTTAAGATCATCTGCAAACATGAACCGTTAAGAATGTCAATAGTGTCGTTTATGAATGGTAAAAATAAAAGAGGTCCAATGTGGTCCAAGACCCTTGTGGTACCCCGCTGGACCTTCAGATTGAAATGATTTATATTTATGTATTTTAGGTAAAGTTTTCTAGAAGTTAGGTAGCTGTCAATTCATTTTGAGATGTTCTTGCTTATTTCCAAACCTTTTAATTTATTAATCGTAGTTTACATGAAACCTTGTCGAATGCCTTGCTAAAGTCCATATACATCACGTCAGTCTGCAATTGTTTATTCATATTAAAATATTAAATCATATTAAAAAAACGTAAAAATACGCAAATGCATAACCACAATTTTTTAAAATACGAATCTACAAATAGACTTTCTTTTTTCTAAAAGAACATGCGAATACGTAACTACATAAAAATAATAATTCTTTGAAGTTGGGCTATCGAAAAGTTGGACTTTCAAGTTTCAAATAAAGTTTCAACTTTGATAGCATCCTTTTTAAATGCATTGTTTTATTCTTTCCCAAAAATGATATATTCAATAATATTGATCCATATGGGTACTAAGTATACAGGTATATCTTTATTTTTCATAACATGTATTATATGTTATGAAAAATATTGGATGTATTTAAATGAAATATTTATGGAATATTACTGTAATAAAAACATATTTCATCTGAAAAGATTGTGTTAAATCCGAATCTATTTGATTTATATACGTAATGGTCAGTAGTGGATTTAATATTCGACAAGGAGGCATTTGCAGGCTGCCACGCTATCTCTCTATATCGTTTAACGAGTAATATTGCCTTTGCTGGCTTTCCCGCTGAGCCGGGGTCTTTATCTACGTTACTTTGGAAAACGTTTTCAAAAAATTAAGGACGCCAAAGTAATCTGAAAAAAGGCGGTGTTGAAGGGATTGGAAATAGAAACGAAATAGTGTGAACAAAATGCTCTTAATGGATATCATAAATGGATCGCCTGGATCTAAAAGCAAAACTAACATGCCACAAGTAATCATTTAAAAAGTGATATACTTATTTCCAGATAATAATTTATATTATAATTGCGTGTGCATCCATCATACTCGTATTCAACGTATCCGTTGTTAGTGTTATTGCCAGTTTGGTAAGGAAATCAGCTAGATGGCAGTAGAGATTACCAAAAAATAAAAATATATTAATTTACAATATTACCGCGTTGTGCAATAGATGCCATTAATTAAAGTTTCTGGTAGATGTTGCTGTTAAAAACAGATAAATTACGATGTATTCGGCGCTTAGCCGCAGAGAGGTTTTTTATATATTTAATGCATTTACATTACAATACAAAAATATATGTCCGTAGTCTAATTCATGGATACGATTACTCGATAATTTTAGCATTGCAGTTTAAAATAGTTTTACATAAAATATATTATCAATTTAAGATAGCTCTAGGTATATAGCACGTATAACATAGTTTTACCAATATTTTATTTTTTCTTACTGTAAATAAAAACAAAGTACACATATAAAGTATAATAAGAGATTTCCGCATTGAAATATTCCGGAAGTCCTGGTTGCGCAGCGGCTACCACTGGCTGCACAGCGACCACTATCGGCACAATGAACGCCCTCAGGGTCTAGCAGCAAGTTTTTTACTAATTATATATAACACTACTAGTTTAATATAGGACTATATTCCAAACGTTATCCCATCTTTGAAAATATTATCAATTATCTGATGATTTCCTCAATATACTTATATAAACGGTGTTTTTTTAGAGATATTGAACTTTAAAATTAAATAAAAATCGTGGAAATGGTTTTGGTATTGGATTTATTGGAAAGATAATTTTATACCATTAGATTTTAAATATGATTTCGTGCATAAGGGCGCCGCGATTAGCTCGAATGAAGCGCAATCGGTAAGTTTAATTTTCGACCACTTTTTGGAGCAGCTGGGGACATATATTGGCAATAACGCGACGAATGTTGGCTTCCAAATTATCTATCGTCTCTGTTTTACTGGCGTAGATTAACGACTTCACATATTCCCACACAAAATAATCTAAAGGTGTTAAATCACACGATTTACGGGAGCCCAATTCACAGGTGCATTACGCGAAATTATGCATTCATCGAATGTTTCCGTCAATAAATTGATTATGGCGCGCGCTGTGTGGCATGTTGCGCCGTCTTATTGAAACAATACCTCTTCTATATTAATGCCGTTCAATTGGGGAACGAAAAAGTCAGTAATCGTGGATCTATTGCTGTGCACGTTAGTGAATCGACTCATTCGGATTAGCTATAACTTCTTCGGTGCGCACTGTACGACATCGGTGCGCACTGTACGACGTCTCTGCGCATACGTTTTATCAATTAGAGTGTGCGTGGTGCGAAAAAGATCCATGGTTATTCGTATTAATTGTTTAGATGGACGATTATGTGGACCGAATGGACGCAACGTATGGTAAGTTTCTCGAACTGAACCACGATTTTCGAAATAAATTTGCACAATTTTCAAGCGTTATTCTTGCGTAAGTCTATTCATGGTGAAATGGCAAACCAAACTGAGCATAAATCTGATGTCAGCTGTCAAATTGGCAATCGCTGCAAAAAGTGTTACCAATTCGAATAAAAAACTTTCATAACATTTTTTGTCGTATAAAAATATGAAATATCGTAAAAAAATTTAGTGTTCCAAGAAATTCTATCTATTTAACCAATCCAATAGATGGCTGTGAGTATATGTGAGATTGCATTGGATTCCATTCGAAACATTCTAAAGAAAAGTGACCTGAGTTCATCTACGACTTCATTACCATGTATATGGAACGAGTTTATTTTACTGTTCTTTAAAAATGAGAATTCCGTGAAAACTATTTGAAATCACATTGATTAAATATCGTTTTAATACAATGCGACGTCGCTTAACGATGTAAATTCGAAATTAATATTTAATTAAAAACAACAAGAGATTAATAAATTCTAATATAAAATAACACAAGCTCCTAATTGCGTTACTCATTAACGAATATGCTGAAAGTTATGTTTTTTTTTATAATTGTAGGTGAGGTTTCAGCGCTCCCACCCCATACGGCCCAACCTTCTAAAGTGACCATGTGAAAGACTGATAATATAATTTGTTTAAGTAACAATATGTACACACAATTAATTACATTTTATTTATATTAGACACAACGTAGGTACTAAGGTATAATAATGAATTACAACCGGATCTGGAATCTCTAATTAAATTAACAAATGATTAATTAAAAAATAAATACTCAATATGATTCAAAATCTTATTTCTAAAACGAAATAATGCATTTGAAACTCATTTTTCATCATTTTACCCTGTGGCGTATCTACACCAATGCGGTACATTATGGGCCGCGTTACTAAATTACTAAAACTTTCCGATTATAAGAATGTACTAAAAGCACCCTTTAATAGACCACCCCTAAATTTATTTATTTATTTATATATATTGACATACATATTTCTATTTTAATAGAGGTGAATACATAATAAACATACATATACATATTTTATTGTGTGGGATGGAGTAGACTTCACCTCTGATATATACAGCGTTGTCCTGGCTACTTTGCTAGACTGAAGTCTATGTTAAAGTGGCCAGTTTTTTTTTTCGTGCTGTTGTGGTATTATTTATCGACAGGAATAAAAAGAGAATTACAAATATGTATAAAAAAAATAAAAATATATGTATTGGGAATGTTGTAGGACTAATGAGTTATTAGTGAAGGTATTGCATAAATTATATTAGAATGTTGGATAGTCATGCTTCTGATTCATCTTTACCTGATTGAATCATATATTGGGTCCATATTTATGTAATCTTATTGGAATTAAGCGATTTCCAGTTGGTAATGAGTGTGTTGTATAGTTTCGGAACTAAGAACATGTAGAATCTTTTATAAAATGTCTTTGTGGACATTTTATAAAAGACTGCATTTATGAATAGACTGCTCTCTCGGAACTGGTGTGTGGATATTTGTTGTTTGTCTTGTGTTGTGTCCATGATTTATTGCTTGAGGAGAGTTGTTGTTAGCATGGAAATGTTGAACGAGTCTCAACATAAAAATTTGTCTTATATCTAGGACATTTTACTCTTTAAATATAAGATCTAATGGATATCTAAAGGGACGACCAATTATTACCTTGAGAATTGTTTTTTGTGCTTTTTTAGCCGACTCCAATTTTGTTTTTGCTGCTCCTCCCCAAACTAAAATACCATAATTAATTAAGGAGTAGCACAGTGCCACAATGGACTATAATGCAAAATATAAAAAAGGGTCCCCTGTATATAACTATATTAAGATTTACGTGGTAATAATATTGGACTCTTGCCTTCTATAATGTGCACACTTTCACATGTAGAGATATTACCACATGCTCAACAGCAGAGCGTGAACGGACTTTTGGACCCCTGTGTAATTTGGGCCCCAATGCACCACACTGGTTGCATTGACGTAGTTACGCCACATTTAATGTATTGTACATTGTGTAGAACAAACCTGACCGACATAACATGACTATCTCAACTCAAGAGAGCAGTCTATCGGCAATAATTCAAATCCTAGTATTTACCTTTTACTGAAAGATTTATCCGTTATGTTTTAATAAACAACATATTTATTAATTTGTGATCAGTATACATTTTTCATTTTACGAATATTCGAAACTCCGTTGACTATCGAGGTTGCGATTCAATTGGTCATGTTTATATCAAACATCGATCATTCAATCGCAGAGCGAATACCGTTCCCGTGGGACATCTGCATTCCCTGTTTTACGTAAACAGTCAATCAATCAGTTGAGTTAGTGTTATCAGAATTTTATTTCATTTATAGTCCAAAATAAATTAATTTAAACGAAACAATTTGTATAAATGAATGCAAGTAGTATTATTTTTTACTTTTATCGTCAATCCTTGTAAATATATTTTTTTCAAGTTAATGAATTGCTTTTGGTCCATGTGAATCTATTGAATCTTCAAAAAAAAAAAATTGTAATATTCATCTCCAATCTCAGTTATAATAATTGTCATTTTACTAACATTTTTAAATATTTACTTGCTTGAGCAAACAACCATGTGACGATTCAAATGAAAGTGATTTAAGAAAATTACTGGAAGTTCAGATTGGGTAATCTTGATACTCACGTGGGTTGCACATCCATTCTCGGCAGCAACGCCCAGGTACATCAATCAGACGAGGTCCATTACAGGCATCCTTGGGGACGATATTCTCTCGTGGACAGCGGGATGCACACGCGTACGTTCCATTCTGAGAAGAAAAATTATTATACTGTAGTATGTTCATAGATCGATAAGAAGCAACTCTCCGGGTCATATATACAGGGTACGAGAGGGAAACTAAAAAGAAAAATAATTCTCAAAAAAAATTACAAAACAATTTGATTTGACAGTTACTTGGTGTAACATTTTAAATTTTTTAAATATATAATTTTTATTTTCATTTTGTACTACTCACACAATTTTTTGATTTATATCACTAGTTTCGGGAAAAGCAGTGCTACAGGTGTAAATTGAACTAAAATTAAATAGAGTTGGCTATCAGGGCGGTGAGGCACTTAAGAGTGGGAGTGGCTTTATTGTTTCCAGGAAACATTTCTAAAACAAAAATAGATATTTAAAAAAAAACCGGAATATATCATATAACTTGTGAAGATTGTAATAAAAAATACATTGCCCAAGTCGGGATAAATTTAAACACGCGAATTAAGAAACATCAACATCAACACTCCCTGAAAGATAATAATTTCTCTGAATTCGCTAACCATATCATTGAAACCAACCATTCTTTTGATAGCTACGATCTAAAATTACTCCACATCGGTACCACATGAAATAATAATGAATAACCTTAAAATAATAGAAATCTAGTAAAATTTGGATTCGGAGAAAACATGAATGAACAGTATAACATTTTCAAATAGCCGCCCCTGCAGAGCCTAGCTGTAGGCAATCGGCGACAGCCGATGAGACCCTGACCGCGAAGCGGTTCCCAATTGCCGCGTACTGGCCACTATCGGCCGCGAAGCTAAGCTAAGCGAAACCAGTGATTGCTTGAAGAATTATGAATATTCAGTTGACAATCATTGTTGAATCACAATCACGGTTTAAATAAATCATTAATCCGTAATTTATATTATATATATATATATAATTAATAATAATCCTGAGAACTATATTTTTAAGATGAATTATTTTAATAAAAAATTAAATGAAGAACAAACAATAATTAACTATATTTTATTTAAAATTACATAAAGAATTTGTATTAGTACTTAGTTAAATTTAAACAAAGAAAGTATTTAGAAAGTTGTAACCGAATTGTCTAGTGAATTGTGAAACGAGGAAGTTGTAATGGCTGGCCTCAATCCAAATAATTTAGCTGACCCAGAAACTAATAGGCTTCAGTTTATTTCGTGATGGTAAGTTTTCAGTTTATTTCATTAATTGATTCGGACATCGTCACACCATATTCCTTTATGAATGGGCGAAGGGTCCGCTCATTTCGTTTTTTTGTATTTTTTTCACATCTATTTTATATCTGTTTAATAGTAATTATCAATATCACAGCTATAATACATAGATATTTGTCAATTATAATAACAATAATAAGATTAGTGTGTTCTTTTAAGAAGCGTACACGTATAAACTTTTGCCTCGAGAATAATTCTCTAAAATTCAGTGCACTCGCCGTTTATTTCAATGCTTTCTGGCTAGTATTTTTTTACTAAATTTAATAAATTTTGATAAGAAAGGATTATGTTTTCTTGATTTGAATTCTGAAAATTATTTTTAACACTATGTATTACATACCTGCATAATTATAAAAAAATTATCTATAACATAAACATTTTCAATTTAAAACACTTTTTTGATGTGAAGTTGCAATTTCGGAACATAGATATCAGACGCGGTCGCTTCATACATGATTTGGATGCTCTGCATCCCTTGTGTTCTAGAGTCAAAAAGCTTTGAACTTTTTGTTTCTAGCCGAAAACAACACTACTACTGCAAATAAATTCGTCCTGTCCTTTCGAGACCAGTTATAACACACACAATGACACAGCGCGCGCACGGAATGCATATATTATACATTCTCAACTTTCGAACATCTATGAATCGCATAAATATATTGATACCAGCAAAATTGGATTATATCATTCTTTCCGTATCCACAAATTTTGAAAGTATTCGACTTTCGCGCGTGCGCATTCAGTTCCGCCAGGTTTTCGAATACTGTATACGCATTCGTTAACATCATCCAACTTATAAAAAACAACATAAATGCTTAAAATAATAATACAATGCACAGAATAGCATACATATTACGAAGCGACCATATTACTTTGAGGAATTTGTTTGCGTGACGCATTTTTTATAGTTTGGATTAAATACCGAATCATTGAAACATTGTGAATTGAATGTGTTCGTAGACTAGTCTGTAGATTTGTATATTTGATAGTTGATATATACTTATTATCCAGCATCCCTACTATAATAAGTCACCGACCGCCACTGATAGATATGTGATATTTTTAATACATATTAAATAAATCAATTCGAAAGATACATAGAAAATATATTTGGTTGATACCGATATTTTTAATATAATTAGTATTACATGTAAACTTATATTTTCTCATATACGTATACTAAAATCAGTATTCTAAATATCTTCAATCATTAACTGTAGTTAACAATACATAAATATTATATACTACAGAATTTATTTGTTAAATTTTGACTCAATACAATTCCCTTGCTTTTCAATTATTTAAAGTTATATGTATATATATCGAACTGGTGTCTCGTCTAGATTAGATCACGTTTTTTTGTAGATAGTTTCCCCAGGGAAACTAGACCGACGTTTCGATACGGTAATACGTGCTATTAGCAAGGCATTGCATCAAAAGTACAACCTTACTTTTTTTCCCACAGTCGAGTTCATTTAAATTCCAAGTCAACCCATCACCAACCAACTCTGTATCTTCCTTCATATGTTTATATGTTATACACATATATACAAAAGTTTAATTTAACTTTAATCTTACATATTTTCCTTTACCTTGTGTTTTATTTTAGATTTAATTGTGTTTTGCCTTCAATGAGTTACTTGGTTTTGTTGAATAAAATTTGTTTGCCAATTTGCCCTAAAACAGGTCCATTGATCATCGTTCGCGTGTGCAGATACTACATTATATTTTGTGTATCTCTCTGTCCCCCCCCATATCCTACACCCCAGAGCACGACTTTTATGTGTGTATTGTCTATGACTTTTGAATTATCAAGGAGAGTGGATGTCCTGCTACGTATTTGTCACTAACTTGAAGTTATTGTAAAGTTACTTGTTGCTAGTGTGTATTCGGTTCCTCGCATGTATGTGCCAAAACCACTATTGTGTAACACAGTGCTTTGAGCTCTGTTTCGAAGAAGTTTTCTGAAGTTCAGGAGCTGTGACTACAGGAGATAAAATCCAGGTAAGTCACGTTCTTCCTGGTTGGTCGTCGAGTTTTTATTGTCCTGTTCCTATACCAAATTCCTATTAACCTTCCTACATCCCGTTTCCCCACCACTTTTGTAAACAATATATAACATCTTCATTAGTTCCTCCATAACAAATTATATAAGTAAAATTGAACATTAGCGCAATTGATTGGTCGTTGATTTTATGAATATATATGTACTGAAAACATAAAAACCTTTGCGCATCCACAAAAGCTATCTTCAAGTGAACCGGAGCGCGTCTTAAGCAAAAGTTACTACGAATGATACGTTTCCAGAAACTTTGTGAGCCCCAGGTTCAAACATTGGACTAAGTTTTATCATGTGTTAAGTCAAAATAACCAACAAGCTGTTGGTTGAATATTATAGAACATATATAATATATAATGGAGGACTCTCAAGTTTTAGTTATTTCACATGTAATGGATATAGGTAACGCGTATATTTATATTTTTATTGTTTACCTTTAAAACGTATCGACATTAATGAATGCGCTCTGGGATTACTTTGATGGGAACGTCTAAATACTGGTAATTGTAAAAAATATCGCTTTACAATTATATTACAAACTTTCTATATTATTTTAAGGTGACGTAATTCTTAATGGTCCTAGTAGGTAATACAATAGATTTCTTTTTTAATTATTTTCTAAAAAAAATCTTCAATTCTTCTTAATAATTTTATATAATAATAATAAGTTAATTCCAGCGTGATCAAGTTTTTTTTTTAAGACCCGATTCTCTATAAATATAATATATATTATATAATATATTAAAGTTAAGAAATATTATTCAAGTTATGAAAAGAAAACCAAGGAAAGTATAAATAAATAAAAAGTTCACACATATATATATATAAATATAAACAAAATATAAATACTACATATATAAATACTTCAGTCACGGCCATTATTGTTTATGTAGCTATTCTATAGATGTTGTCATTCTCTGGTCAGGGTACCAGCTTTCCATAAGAGCGCCGCTTGCATCAGAAAGTTTGTGCTAAGCTTCAGTCGCAGCTTTACGCCCGCAACTCGATGTCTCAGAAGCGGAACGAATCCATCTATACGGCCTTCAGTAAACATTATAGATGCGCAGCAATAACGCGCCAATCCGAACAGTATTCTGTATGAATTGTTGTACTGAATTCGGAGACGATTGTACGTCACTTGCTTGCATTTCGACCAGAGCTCGCAGGTATACATGATGGTGAAGAACGATTTAAACAGGATCCTCTTCATCTCCTTACTGCATCGGTAGAAACGCAACTATCAACTATCTCCTCTGCCGTTCTATGTCATCATTGAATATATGGCCAAGGTATTTGTCATCAATCAGGTTATACTCGTATCATCTGGTCAATTTCCACACCTTTCATTATCGTAACAATTTAACATTATCATTTTATCGTAACAATTTAGTACTTGAATTATTTTTTAAATTTTAAATTAAATTTAAAATTCTTTTTTTTTAAACATTAGAATATCGTGACATATATATTTTTAGTTAGTTAATTCATCATCCTAAAGAAAGAAATGTTATTTTAGAAATGTTAAGTGGTCATTATAAACAATGTTAATCAATCTATAAAAAGTATATTAAATAATATTGGATTTATTTAATTTGTATTAAAAATACCACTGTACTATATTCTAAAAATGCAAATTTACAATAAAAAATGTGTTCTCCTTAAAAATAAAAGTTTTACTACAGACTACCAAATATATCGACATGAACTAACGCAAGTGCCTTGTTTCAATATTTGCATTTTGGTGTCACTCGCGTGATCATTTTGGTACCACTTACCCAATCAAATAGCTCGGGGTTTTTTTTAAATATATGACTCGATTGGAACCAAAATTTAAACGCTGACAATAAAATATGCATTAATGTAAAAAATTCGTCTAGTTTACACAAATATTTAATTTTAGAAGAGTAAATACTTTTACTGTTACATAAATGTGTCATAAGCTATTGAATTTATGTTTCTACAAATACTGTTTGTAGAATGCCCCTCATCCCGCAACTAATATTCCAAACTTCGCTCATATATGCACACTTTATTTCATATCTATTCATCAACTGGTCTGTGAGTCCAACAGTTAAAGTTAAAGTACAATATGAAGATGAAATTTACAAATGAAGCTAACAATTTTTATGAAATATTAAAAATTAAAGAAAAAAAAAATTATCTAAGAAAATATTATGTGATAGGCGTAATAAATGAATAAAATATCTCACGGTACATCTATATCAATAGTAATAATAATGTTACATATATCCATAAACTATAAAATTAAGGTTTAATGAAGAATACAATCCATGACACAATAAATTTAAAATTAGGTAGAAGGGATGAATTTAAAATTAAAATGTGTATAAATATAAATATCGCGTACAAGTTTTTTTCAAATCTGTATAAATGATTCTACGAATTTCAAATGGCCGTGGAAAGTCATGAAAACGGGTATTACTCGATGAAAAATGTCCCACATAATTATTGCAATTGCTTTAATATCTTTCTCTAAATGGGCAATATCTGTCTGTGCGTCATATGTTATAATTTTAACATGAACCCTAAATAAAAATATCTAGTGAGGTCGTGAGTTCATAGACGCCAGACGAAGGATCCGTTTCATTCCATCCACCTCCCAGGACATCGATTTAAAAGTAAAATGTGGCTATGCTCCATTCTATTGAAGTTGCCTTACGATTTCGGTTTCGTCAAGTTGTGGATATTTGTATCCATGTACAGATTGTTGCTATTGTTGGAGTATAAATAGTTGCTATTGAATAGAGTTTCCCAAAAAGTAAAATGGTTCGACATTCCTATCTCGCATTGAATGAAATTGGATCACCGTTTCGATGTGAGCCACGCCATTAACGTTGCACATAAGAAAGTTCCTAAACTATATACAGAAAAACCTCGCTCAACACGAACTCAATTTACGCGAAGATCAATTAGCTCGCTCAATAAAAATGATAGTTTCCAGCTTTAAGCGGCGCGGTTAAGGTGATTATCATTTGACTTTTTTTCAGAAGAGCTGGGCGAAAATGATCTTCATAAACTAGAATAATAGCGTGAAGAAAAGAAATATGAGAAAGAACAAGAAAAGATTGGTATAAAGTTAGCTGCAATATAACTCGAACAAACATTCGACAGCATCGAACGCGCAATATGAACATGTAACAGAGTCAAGACTTCAGACCCAACACCAATGAGTAAGCAGCCTGTGCATGCGTCTGTGTTTTAAATTAAATTATACTGTATTTTTTAAACTCGTTCCAAACGAATGTGTATTATCCTTACAAATTGCAGATATATTATAAAATTTCTCAAGATCAAATATTGCATCATATTTTGTTAGTTGCACTTATTATTTTTTCCTTATTTTCCTTCTTTCTTATTCTAAATTTATAGTTGATAAACTAATTATATATAATGTGATTGTTGATTAAAAATGTTGAATGTGTGCCTCAGCACGGGTAAAGCCCAGTGAGACAGATATTAAAATACTCAATGTACTTACAACATATCATATGAAATAAATAAATAAAGAAAATTTTATTTGATGCAGACCAGAATATGAAGGGAAGCCAAGATTCGCCGAAATTTTGATAAAGCAATAAATACCAAGTTATGAAAAATTACATTATGAAATGAAATAGTCTAGTCCTGTTCAAACATTATATTATGTTTGTTGTTCATTTTAAATTTTAACACAAGTGTCGAAGAGCATTTAAAAATTTTAAACAGTACTGGTTTTTCAGAATTTTCCTATCTATTAGAAAATGACCGTACTTTTGTTAAAAATTTTGGATTCTCTGTTTTACATGTTGGTCTTAAATTGAATAATTCAGAATCATTAGAAATAATTAAAGCGTGTAAAACTAATCAAAATATTATAAATAACCAACTATATTTAACCATAAGTTATATTCTAAAAAAAATTTCCATTAATTTTGTATCATTAAGTCAATTTACACATCTTTCACTATCATAATAATTTAAGTTATTTATTTATTTTTTAAATAGAATTTTTAAAACATTAGAAAAAAATTAGATATATGGTTTTAGCTAGTTTATTTTACATCCCGATGAAGAATTTTCCGATACCGGCTAGTGTATTAAATTAAACTCATAAAGCAGTTAAGAACAACGTTTTAAATTAATAGCGTTAATTTAAGATTTAACATTTTTAAGATAAAAATAATTCATTAAAAATGTTTACCCGTTTCACACTTCTATAGGTAGGCCTGGTATTAATATTTGAATATCCGCATTCCATTTGTGTAAATTTAAAGAGAAACAAAAGCGAAACTGCTAGTTATCGGTTATATAAAGTGACCAGCAGAGTTTGAGAAGATTCAAGAGCGACCATCGGCGTCTAACAGCCCAGTTTCACAAAGGTTGTCTTTTATTTACATGAATTGAATGAATATATTCAACAATATCAATAGAAAACCCAGGAGTAGCTATCAAAGGTAATTACGGCAACACGCACAATTTATTTTTAGAAACCTTATTTATAAAAATGAACTCAACCATTGCTAATTACTGAGAGGGATTGAGCGAGAGAGGTTGACTTGTCTCGTAGAATAGAAAGGCATTAACCAATAGAAAGGTCTATAATCAGAGTTTTTGTTTTGATTTTATATATAAAAATATGAGAGAAGTTTGGGAAAAATTCGTAAACTCGAAAACCACCGGTTTTGAAGCATCGTTGGAAAAAGTGCGTTCAACTTCAAGGATTATTATATTGAAAAGTAAAAATATTTACAACTCGAATATGTTTCTTTCGATGTTTTCTAATTTTTTAGCCTACCCTAATACATATTGTATTATTTTGAATTAAAAATGACGAAATATATTCAAAATTTACACACAAGTAAAATATATACTAAAAATTAAAAATCACTCGGTTCAATACAGATCAACCCCACTTTTATTTTGTACATTCTTTCCATGAAACAAATATGTAAATTAAAACGTTTAAACTATACCAATTTAGCAATATATATGAGTATTCGTAATTTTTCAATTTGTGGATGAAATGCTGGGCGTTGCATGGGTAATAACTCCCCCCCCCCCCCCGCCACATGACCGAACCCACCCATCGCTAAATAATCCCCCTCAATAGACCTATGTTAATCGCCGTCAAAATACTCTTAGCAACCCCGTTACTCGTTAATCTTTAATATTACCAGGCATCGTGTCTTCAGATATTATGTTACATTTCCTCAAAATTTACTATACGCTGAGTACGACACAGTAGTACATTTGCAGTCATCCAGATTCCCCGTGTACAAGCGCATCAGCGATATTCACTTTGACGCTGTGAATATGTTTGCGTATATTTATATATTGTATTAACCCACCTGTTTCGCGACGATGCGACACTTCAAACGTGTGGCAACATTTCTCCTCTGTTTAACTTTGTCACTCTGGCATACAGATATACGGTATAAACTTGCAAACAGAAGCCTCGAGAGAACAGTCCGGGGGAAAACGCTGACGCATTTCCTCACTGTGTTTCTAAGCCGCAGACCGCGCAGCCATTCTCGTCTCTGGAACTGTGAAATGAATCCTGAGCACACCTTAACCCATTTAGTTACCTTCGGTGACTTCGCCGCTCTCTCTAATATAACCACACACCGGCAATTAAGATCCTATGCCACGCGGTCCCGGCCAAGGTTTATTATCTTGGATTGAGACGAGGTGTTTCAGAAAAATTTTGGTGTATATAATTCCTCTAATTTTAATTTCCTAATTCCTCTCAAAAATCTATTACACTTTTTTAAAATTTAACGCTATAATTTGTGCGGCAGGAGAGAAATATACCGAAGGATTGTGAAACCCGTCTGGCAAAAAGATGTAAAGAAACTTTAAGGTTCGTAGCTTCATTTTATCATAGTATAACAGTTACATGTAAGCACTGGAGTTGAAATTTTGATTTAAGGCAACTGCTTTTTTTTTATTTTAAGCTTAAATTTTAACAAGATATTTGTTAAAATTTGAAAGCATTATATATTTTTTTCAGTCACTAAAATTGATTCGGTAAATAAGCGAATAAAATGTTACATTATTCGTAATTCTAATTTACGAATTTGGTTCATTTTTTATCTTATTTCGTTGTTTATAATCAAATTGTGAATTATGCGATTAAAATTGTATACTTAATTATACAATTGTTTAAAAAATTACAACCTACGAGAGTGTGTCGAAGATGGCTGAAATCCCAGCTAAACAAATCCAGAATTTGCGAATGAGTAAAATCTTTAAATAATTAATTATGAAAGAAAAGAAACATCTTTAAAATGTCAAAATGTTTTCAAATTCATTTCAGCCCTAACACCCCTTAATCCTTTTATATGATAAGAATTTTTGAATGAAGTAAAATAAATCAATTAAAAATATTATTTTACTATTTCGTAGCTTCTTTAGCCATAAAATTACAAAATAATTCAATTAAATAAAAATTTCGTAATATCACTGAAGAATGCAATGTCCTTTCGAGAAATGATAAAAAGAATATAATATATCGTAAAATGTGTATATATTTATTGTTTTTAAATTCTAACATGATTAAAAATTTATTTTATATTTCATGTAACTAATAATATTTTACCGGAATAGTTGAACCCATAGAACCCATAGACAGTACAGAAATTACCACACACACGCCTTTAATTGGGGGCAGTTTCAATTTGAAAGAAAGATTTTTGTTTAAAAACTAATGGAACTAGTCAACGCTGACGTCAAAATTCTAACACTTTATCGAGATTATTTTTGGGAGAGTTTACACCGAATCTTAAATATAATGTCGTTTCAATTTGAAAAGTATAACATGTAGGTTCGAAAATTTGTCGTCAATGTACTGTGTGTTGTAGCGTAATTAGTTAACGCACGTTCTACGGATTAGAAGAGATCCATGTTCAAATTCCGGTAACAACGATAATATTTTTCGATAAAATTGATTTTATATGTATATTTTTCCAATTAATACATTTAATTTGTATTTAAAAAATATCACAGACCTATGTTTCGAATAATAACAACTTCACAATAAGAATATGTTCTCCTTAATAATACCATCGTTAGTTTATATATGAGCTCTAGAATACGGCTTGTGATTAAATAGAGATACGTGTATACTTTCGTACATATATATTGTTTTTATATATTTACTATGATGCTTGGACAATATTTATGGGATGTCTCAAGAAGTCATAATTAAAATATCAAAATGGTTTGACTAAGGATTGCTTTACTTAGCTTTTTTATCTCGACTATGTGTTGTAAATCATTCGTGGTAAATGCCGTTTGTATTTATTGAATGCAAATCAACATCTAACATAAATTAAATTAGTCAGTCAGAGAGATATAAAATTTTCATCTAGTTAAAGATGTTTTTTTAACAAGAATTGAGAAGGTACAAAACTCATAACTATTATTAAACTGTTTCACAGTTTTTATTCGTTTTATGACCATAACTACTCGCGTGACATAAAATAAAATTCGGCGAACTATAAAAAAGGTGTGGTGGCCCTACTCGCGCCTCACAGATCTGCATAAACAAATACCAACAGCCATACAGTCCGCCTGGTACCCGTCAAATTGCAGGGAACAATACACTGCGATGGAACCAGACTGAGTAATCACCAGAACCACTCACTCTTCTCCTGGCCAGCACATCTTCTCGCACGCACCTCGGCACCGCCGTCAGCCAACTACGTTTAACTTGAACTTTGTATAATATAAAAAAAAGTGTAAATTCAATTGTGCTTATACTGTAATCAAACGCAACTATCGTAAGTACTGTTGCATTCATAATATGCCCGCTCTAGCCATAAACACTCACAAATACCAGCCTCTATATTGGTAACATTTCATATACGAGGGCTGTCTG
The DNA here is from genome assembly GCA_022840565.1 of Eubasilissa regina. Lineage (NCBI taxonomy): Eukaryota > Metazoa > Arthropoda > Insecta > Trichoptera > Phryganeidae > Eubasilissa > Eubasilissa regina. Next base: position 21,479,518 of record JAINEB010000033.1, read on the forward strand.
AAAAGTTTCCGACCTAACAAAAAAACAAGATTTAAAAAAAAAAAAAAATTATTTTTCTACATAGTCTCCTTGTAAGTAAGTCTATACACTTCTCTCAGCGATGCTCCCATCCCTTTAACACGTCTAAATATTACTTGGAATCTTTCTCTGCAAAATAGTTATTTACGAAGGTAATGACCTCATTTGAAGAAAATCTCTGTCCTCCGAGCGCAACTTTTAGCTTATAGAACAAAAAAAGTCGTTTGGGGCTAGATCTGGTGAGTAAGAAGGGTGGTTAAGTAGTTCAAAACGTAATTTATAGATTTTTGCCTGGATAACCGCTGAGGTGTGAGACGGCGCATTGTCCTGGTGAAACAATTTTTTTTCCTGCAAATGTGGCTGTTTTTCCGCAATTTCTGCCATCAGTCTATCAAGTAATAGTGCATATTATGCTCCTGTAATGGTTTTTCCTTTTTCAAGATAACCGATTAAGACAACTCCACGGCTATCCCAGAAAACAGTCGCCATCACTTTCCCAGCCGAAAGAACAGCCTTTGCTTTTTTTGGAGCCAATCCTCCCTTCGCAGTCCACTTTTTTGACTGTATTTTTATTTCTGGAGTATAATAGTGTATCCAAGTTTTATCCACAGTAATTAATCGACGCCAGAACTATGATTTATTGTGACTCAACTCCGCCAACAGAGCGTTGGAAATGTTCATTCAAACACGTTTGGTCCGGAGTAAGCAAACGCGGCACCCAACGTGCGGCCAGCTTTCTCGTGCCTAAATATGTGACAAGCACGTTCTTTGGACATATTCATAGCCCCATTATCTTTCTAACCTTAATTCGATGATCGTCCAGCACCATTTGGTGAACTTGAACGATGTTATCGTCAGTGGTTGCGGTTTTTGACCATCCCTAACGTTCATCGTTACCCAAGCAGACAGCCCTCATACATCCTTCTGATACATCATTAATACAATCGTCATATTGGTGACCTTTCCGAGTCTACAATAATCTGTAACACGAATCACCGTAAAGACATGAATAATTACTTGCTCGCGACACATACGTATAACGTAGGTAGGAGGTACAAAATATTATTGAATTATCATGGATGGGTAATTGAGAACCGTGACAACCGGTGTTGCCCCAACTTCTGACAAGTATCCTGACTCGAGGATGTGCATATGATATTTTAAAAATTAATATATTTTCTAAATTAAAATATGAATTCAATAATTAATATTAATTTTCAATTATTTATAACTCTTTCAAAATAATATACGAGTATAGAAAATAAGTTGAATACATTTTGTGACACATTTTCTTAGACAGATAAAAATAGGTCCAATAGGCTTACCAAAAGATGATAAAGTTCATACATACTTTATGTAAAGATTTATATTAAATATACCTACATTAATTGTTCAGATTCAAAACCCGCCCTACTTAATATTCTTCATTTCGAATAAATCGCCGGAAACAATTCTGAATATTGAGAATTCTGAGCGCTGTCGAACTCCAAGCCAAAATATTCAAATACATTTTATAATGAAATGAAGAGGAGTTTAAACCTCATACAACAGCGTAAGGCAATACATAAAATTACAAAAAAAATAATCAAAATCAATAAGGTAGATTTTGGAACAAAAAGATTCGTAGGTACGTATTATAAGATTTACTGATATTGTTATTTTATTAGATTTCTTTAAAGCCCAACCCAAACCCAACATATAATAATAATTTCCAATCAAATTATTTGAATCTATTTGAATCCAATATTTGAATCTGAATGCATAATAAGAAATGAATTGCTACCACATTCAACCAGCTCGCTTCGAGGCACCTAATGTTCCACGTCTACTTCTGAGTTTCCAGGAAATGAAATTCCATGTGGCTATCTTCGGCCAAAATCATGCACACTCTATCGATACAAGGATGACATTTTTACGACTGTTGGGCTGTTCGTCCCACATATGGGTGTAAATGATAATATAAATTACATCGAATACATCCATATAAATCACGTCCACCTATCTGCCTTCAACCACCCGAAGCCATCCGAGCATTTTTACCTCCGTCGCAAACCATACATAAACATGGAAAATTGTGGAGCATTTTTTTCAAATCTCGACTAACGCAGAGAGTGTAAATTTACAGAAGAGATTTATACTTTTACATGGCTACAAACCGGAGGAAAATGATTTAATTCTGCTTAGTATAAATTTGTACAATTGTGTACAAAAAAATGTATTTTTTTGAAGCTTCATAAATTATTAAATACTTTTGTTTTTGAAAACCAGATAGTTTTTTATTAACAGCAAATATTTATAGCCCGTTACTAAGGATTAGATTTTTATATTTTCTTCAGAGACAACTCTGACAGGAAGGATTTTGCCCCAATAAGATTGTTTGGAGTCAACTTCTTTCATAATCCACCGGTATGCACAGCGGCGTAACTACGCCAATGCAGTCAATGCGGTTCATTGGAGCCCACATTAGACAGGGGACAATGAGGTATACGTAATTTTTCAAATCCACGTCAGCAAGAAATGGAACTATAAATTTGTATTAAGAAAACTCATAAAAACATTATCGATGTACCTATAAAGTACTCCGCTAATACATAAGGTTAGGTTAAGTTAAGAACCATACCATCGCTGCAAAGTAAAAATGTGCATACGAGTATAAATGATATTTATGCTTGAAACAAAAAACTAAAATCACTGAAAAAGTTTAATGATTTAGGTAATCAGGACGAGTCTTATAAATGCAATAAATAATAGATAAAAAAAGGTCATTTCCGTTTTGCACTGGGCCTAATTTTTGTAGTTACGCCACTGGGTACACACCAAGACTCAAAGATTCATGTACCACCATTCATCTTACGACTCACTTCACGATTGTCCATTGACCGTTGATGTTTCGTTCATCCGTTGAGTGAATTTGAATCTCCCCATTTAAAACAAAATAAATTATTGTAATTCTGTTTGTTAAATTTTTCAGAATAAATAGTTATATGTATTTATGATTCTAGGTGATATTTATGTGCAATTATCAATGCAAAGACCATGTATCTTGTCAGTCCTAATCTCGAGCGGTGATCTCTGAAGCAGATCAAAATCTGCTTCAGAGATCACCGCGAGATCACAGAGAGAAAATATGTGCACACGGTTCTGAGATTTATCTCAACTAAATTTCTGAAAAAAGTTTCATCGTATCTCATTCAGTGGAAACTGACCTTTATATTAAGACAAAGAAGGGAAATTATCTACGACAAATTATTTATAACAAAACCAAATATTATATAATAAACACGGCATAACAGAATACCCTAATTTAGTATTTAGTCGTAATTTACTCATATGAATTAATGTTCCATTCAGGAAATATTTTAACAAGTTATGTGATGATTTGGTTTGATGACAGTATTGTCTGTTTACATATAGAATTTGTCTACACTTTAAGAAAAATTAATGTTAAAAGTTACTTAAAAAATATTTATATTAAACACGTACTAATAATACTCGTATAAATAATAAAACTATACATGTTTAATAAAACTATGTACATGTTTAAAACTATACCATATTGTTACTCTACTCTACTCTAAATACTAATACTCTAAATTATACCAAAGATTCCAACGAACGAAAAAAATGTTTATTCTGATGTTTCGTTACTTTTGGTCCAGTCTGAACGCTAACTTGAACATAAAATTAACGGTAAGAGCTCGCTCCAACGAAATACAATATCATCAAGAATCTGCAAATTATTCATCCGCGTGACTTGGCAGTGCTAATGAACAACATTTTATTCAACAAAAAATATCTTGTTAAAAGTGACGCACGATAAAAAATGAGACTTTGTTGAAACACTTTGCCTTTATTGTTGCTTTGTTTTCAACATGGAGAGTGTTATTAAAATTCCAGTAACAAGTTTTTAATGTGTAAATAACAAATTAATATTAATCATTATATAATAATAATATTTTATATTGCCTTAACGTGAGTCAGTTTCATATATCAGTTTACATTGTCAGTGAGAAAACACACCAAAGTTACGAGATCGTGTGTCTCATAGAACGAGTTTTTAATATACCTAGATTAAGATTACTTAAATGTTTTCTTTTTTGTATATCCAATAACATTTATTATGCATTTACATTACACTACCCATGTATATGTTCAACTTTAAAATAAACAAAAAGTATTTTTCTTTCTTTTAAATCAACATATTGACCATCTCTTATCTATGATATTGACACGGAAACATAAAAATGACGTCTTTAAATAATAATAATAAGTAATAATAATGTAATTATTATTATGTGAAACGCAAAAATGCTTTTTTTATTAGTATAATATGCATTTAAGTATAGATGGAATTAGATGGATGATTTCTCACTCAAAACTAAGATATGATATTTGACGTGAAAAATTTGATACGATTATTGACTATTGACTAACTTATTGTAGTTAAAAATACTTTATCATATTATATTATATTTTTGCAAATGAAAAATATAACTTTTCGTTCAAGAAACACACAGAAACTCATTATTTATTCGGGGTTAACGCATTATTGCAGAACACTAACCATGTATACTAGATCTGCGAGATCCAAAATTATCATAATTGCGTTACTTGATTAAGTTAGGTTGTACTGTGTTAGATCACCTCCATTTTGGTGATAAATTATATTTTCAATATTAAAATAAAAGTTTTATGGAAAAATCGGCCGTGGCTATGCAGCGGCCACTAACTAGTATGATATTTAATATATTGTGTGCTATGCAAGATCGTTAATGAAAGTATAAATTATGAATATGATTATTAATTACATACTAGTATTCCGTCTTGTCGAGTTGGAATTCAATCATTGATTGGAAGTTCGATTGATCGGAGTTCAAACAATCGTATTAGTGCTTTTGCTTAGCTCTTAATTAGTTTGTTCTGAGACTCCCATTCTCCTAGCAGCGTCTGGACGACATACATACTACGTAATAATATGGTATAATGTAGAATTGTAGTGGAGTATCTGCATCTGCCAAAAAGATTGCCTATTCTAATAGGCGCAAAACTTTGACTCGCGGATAGTTTATTGGTGTACTTGTGATCGTCATTCTAATCAAAAATTATGAATTACATTCGACAACGAAAGTTTTTCAGATTTATTTTTATATAAAAAAACTCTTACTAAAAAGATCTCACCGAGTCTAATCAACATTATGTCTCGGCGATAAGCGGCTGTTGCAACTTGACATTTGTTACATACATAACTTAACAGATCTAGTCCACAATATTTTATCAGTGAATACCTGACTAATTTGCAACTTGAAAATGTTCAAGGAGTGCGTATAAATCATGTACCGTTACGGTAAATATTGTCGTGTGAGATTTATACGAAATCATGTTAAGTTTACGTACTTCGAAATGAATATTTGCAAAATAGACCCATTATTATTTTATATATTTTCTTCAGGTCCTAAATATTCTAACGAAAAACTATCTGGCAGCTCAAAATTCTGTGACTTACTTATTTTCTGTATTTCATTTTTATTTTGGAACCAATTAAACATTTCAATTAATCGAAATAATCGCATTACTACGAGTTTTTAAAGACTTATATCTCCGACTTGGCTAACATTAGACACATGCAACTTGATCATACACTAGGTGTATTACACAGTTTTTTTGTTTTTTATTATTTTGAGAGCTAAAAATATCGATTTTAATAAATCATCTCTCGTGTGCTAAAGTTTTCGCGATTATTAGTTTATGAAACTGGCATCTCTTCTAGGTTAATGCACGTTTTTTTTGTACATGTTTTTCTTGGGTAAACGTTTCGGCACAGTAATACGTGCCATTGTCAAGGCATTACCTTAATAAATTACGATTCCATATATATATATACGTGTGTGTGTGTGTGTGTGTGTGTGTATATGTTCACATATGTTTTGAAAGACGTATTTCATCATAATTTAAAAAGTGTATGATGTAATGTAATTTTCTGACGTAAATTTATCTTGAAGAAATTTCGTAATTGTGAATTTATTTGTGAAATGCCAGTGATTTAAATATTTTATTCTAAAAATATAATTGACATTTTACAAAAGTTATTTATTTTCATTTACGTTAGGAATTTTATCGATTTTCCGGTAACTGTTACTTGCAAACACGTTACAAATACATTTTTTATTTATTATCTTTTATTAACTAATCAAAAAATTATAAACAACCTACTAAATTTAACTAGGAGTCGCATTCTAAATTTTTTTCCGAAAAATTATTCGACTAAATTTGTATTAAGTAACAATTTGAGATAGGTACTAAATTTATTTTTTAAATAATTGTTGTTTTTTTAAAAATAGATTCTGGCAAAGAAACAATAATATATGTTTTTAGTTAGTTATGACATCCTGAAGAAGAAAATTGTATTTTTCGAAATCGGTAGATGTATTTAAACTCAATTAAGTGGTTAATAAAACAAATATAATAAATAAAAAAAATATAAATTTTAACCACAAAGTTAATATTGCTAATTTTAAAAGTAATACATTTTTTATTTATAAATAAAGTATTTGAAGGTAACATACATTTTTATGAATGTATGTGTCACATTTTGTCGTTGTTTTTTAAAATGTTTATTATATTGATTCTTACTGAAAGGTTTTTTAAACCATTTATTTATTATATCGATTCATCCCGAAAGGCTTGACAAGTTTACGACGCACTGCATTCAATAGAAGAGGGAAGGCGGTCAAGCTCTCCGTACCTTTCAATCTCCCTAAAACGCTTTCAACGAAATATTTCTCCCGAGACAAATATTTCTTCCCGAGAATTGGCTTTATAAACGTTTTAAATTTGTGACTCTCCGACAATAGAGGTTAGAAAAATACCTCCGGTACCTATTGTACTTTATTACGTCGTAAGGAAACTCCCACATCTTTCGAAACAAAGACGTTCCAAGAAAAGGTTCTTCATTTAGATTGGGAGACAAATAAAGAAGTTAACGATTTTTAGCGGAATATTTAAATTAAATAAAAAAATTAAACATATATATAATATTTTTAAGTATTTTCTGTGAATTGATTTGAATTATTATTAAAAGAGCCATATTGTTAATTATTTTCGTACCGAACTTACTCGTGAATATTATTTGTAGAGATATTGTGAGTATTATTTTTCATCCCCTTTATCCTAATCGAGTCGGAGGCCTCAGGGTGGTGGCTTGGACAGTATTCTTCCACCGCTCTCTGTCCCGCGCTGTGTCGATAACTTGGGGTCATTGATAGTTCCATCTTTCTTCGTAGAGTTTCTCCATTTGCCTTTTCCCTGTTGTTCTGGATCATCCTACAAAATCTTCTTCCTTCTGACACTGATGAGAAAATCTGTTTAGGCAGACTTTCGTATTATATGCGGAAGATATATCCAAGTCAACATAGCTGAGATTTTTCTATTTGGAGCAGCAGCGGGTTTATTACGAGATCCTCTCGGATGATATCGTTTCTAATTTGATATCTAACTGTCACTACCGCTACTCCTCTTGTGTATCTCATCTCTACAGTCTCGATTCTCGATCGATTCTTCACCGTTAGTATTCAAAGTTGATGGCCGTATATCAGGGTTGTGGCGTGGAGTATCATTTTATCAATTGTATTATCATTAGTATAATGCTTATAAAAACGCATTTTTATTGTGAAGTTGTAATTTTAGATAATCAGTTACTATTTGATATTTAAAACAAATTAAATAAATCAATTATAAAGATACACAGAAACAATATTCTGGGTATGTATCCTGGTCTTAACCGAATATCTTTGATATATAAATCTGTACATTTTTCTAATTGATTTATATAATTTGAACTATTATTATTTGGCACATTGAGAGTTCGATTTATAAATGTTAAAGTTAATCTTTATTTAAGATTCACCGTACTCTAAAAATATTAGACTAAATTATTGCAGTGGTATTAAAGCTCTTGGGATTTCTCAACATGAAGCCGAGAATTTTCATAGCCTTATTAGTTATGGAATTAAAGTGCAAATTAAACTGTATTCTCTGTCAAATGAGATACAAAGTTGTACGAGTTACGAGGCTATTTTACGTAAGAGTTCGGATAAAAAATATGTAATAATTTTTTTTTATTGTGCAGTGGCGTAACTACTATCTGGCAATCCAGGGAAGGCGCCTGGAGCCGGGAATCACTGAACAAGTTCAACAATTTAATAGGTTTAAAAAACCTACTTATGAATGAAGAGATCGTAAATTTTAATATAAAATAATTGCTTGTTACCTTCAAAGTAGTATTAATCCATTTAAGGACAGCAGCAGTAGTAACAATTATTTGTATATAGTATTAACCATTTTAAAGATATATATGTACCTAATAGTGAAATCATTCAATATTAAAATTTAATAATAAAATAATTTTCTAGTTGTTATTATTGATAATTTTTAATAAAAATATAATTATATCGTTGGATATATAATAAATCTATAGAGTATTATTAGGGGTAGGAAAAGGGTATGGGCCCGGAAATAAGTTTTCTTGGGGGTCCTGTAAGTTTTTACTACGCTACTGCACCAATTTTGGCAATTATTTTAAATAAAATATATTTACTCTTACCACATTAACACAAAAAGTACTTGCGTCTCGTCATATGAATAATCCACTTTAGAAAGAAAATGGCTTATTGATACCACCGTGTCCGAAAAATTCTACTCACGTATTTGAAATTATGAAGAACCGATACATCTTTCATTTTTTCGTTAGTTTATTTTTATATATAACATCTACCCCACTTTAAAATTACTTTTTAAAAATCGATTAAAGTCATTCCATTGATTACCGTTAAATATATACATACACACTATTTAGGTTTGAGGTTCATTTAAATAATCGACTAGTTTTTTTAGCGTCATCGGCTTCATTGGCTTGGGGTTCGTTTAAATTGATTTATTTCGTTTTTTCTGTTTTTATAATTATAAAAACATAGTTTTTTTTCTTGCTTTAATTATTTGTACCATTTGTGGTAATTATTTTTTAAATTTATTGTCTTTTTAATCTGTTTTAAACGATTTTCGTAGTTTTTCTTTTTTTTCACTAGAAATTTCTTTTTGTTGTTTACCTTGGCAACCACCAACAACGGAATGGGGGCAACTGAAAAGTTGTCCCCGGCCCCATCTGACATATCCGATCCAAGAAAACGGAGAGATGCGTGTCCGGGTGATACGACATCATCAAAAAAACCCAGAGAGTCTGTAATGAATTCTTACAAATCAACTGACTGTGGTCCATATACAGTTCATGTACAGAAGATTAGCGGAGATGACAAATCCTCACCCATCCATCCCATACATTTCGGAAATTTTTTGTTTCGAAACAAAATTAAAAATATTTCTCCCGGGGGAGTCAAATCTCTTGGAAAATTTAAAGTGTCTGTCCAATTTAAAGACTATAAATCAGCAAATGAATTTTGCTACTCCTCTCTGACCATTAATCAGTACTCAGCAGTAATTCCGGCTTACCAGGTTACTCGCATGGGTCTGGTTAAGGGTATCCCAGTCGATATGTCAGATAATGACATCATCGAACAAATCAATGTTCCGGATCATTTCGGAAAACCATCTAAAGTCCGACGATTAAATTACAAAGATACAAAATCTGGTACTGTTCAGTGGCTTCCATCTCAATCAGTCGTGATAACATTTGAAGGGCAAAATCTTCCAAAGTATGTATATTTACATTATAATTCTCTTCCCGTAGAACAGTATGTTTTTCCAACAATACAATGTTTCCGATGCTGTAGATTTGGTCATACGAAAACTGCATGCAGATCCAATCCCCGCTGTTTTAAGTGCGGCGATGCACACCTGGGCGAAGAATGTCCCAAAATAAACATAATGCCTTCTTGCCTCAATTGTTCTGGTCAGCACAACGCCACTAACATCATCTGTCCTGAATTTACCAGACAAAAAAATATTAAGCATATTATGGCGTCTGAAAACCTTTCCTATTTTGAGGCATCAAAATCCTTTTCTCCTGCAAAATCTTCCTTTGCGGAAAAAACTTCTACGTCATCTCCGACTAAATTTTCTGCATCTCCTCTCTTCTCGCAAGTACTTGCGGAAAAAAATAACCATGTCTCTATGAAACCATCTTCACAAAAGAAAACTAGTTTCACTTTCCGTACCCCAAAAACATATCAGCCTTCTTATCTATCAAATGACCAATCCACATTAAATTCTATATATATTTCTCCCAATGGTAATTCCCAATCTAATGATAACTCCAATGGAGTTGCTTTCCTGTCAAATAATGATTCTCTTTCTTTTAATAATAATAATTCTTCTGATATTATTAAAACTTTATTAACTCTTTTAATTAATATTATATCTCAAAATAAAATACCGTCCAACGCTGCCGAAATAATTTCAAATATATCAAACTCTCTCCCAAATAATGGCAGTTCTTCTTCAGTGGAACACGAGAAGCGCTGTTTCTAATCGAATTAATCTTCTTTATTTATTACAAAACTACTCAATTTCTATTGCTTCCATCTCAGAGACATGGTTTAAGCCGTCTCTCCGTTTTCATGTGAAAGGATATTCATGTGTTAGGTGTGATCGGTCAGATGGAGGAGGAGGTTCTGCCATCCTAATCAAAAATGGTATCCCATTTCAATCAATTCCCGTTTCTCCTCCGGATCATAATGTACAAATATGTGCGATACGTTATGACAATATTACAATAGTTTCCACATACTGTAATCCATCTTCTGTTTTTAATCTTAATTGGTGGAATAACTTTATATCTTCTTTACCTTCACCGATCATTATAATGGGTGACTTCAATACACATTCTACCGTTTGGGGTTGTTCTTCTGATGATAAATCTGGTAAAAGAATAATAGATTTATTAGATTCTGCAAATTTATGTTTACTTAATGATGGTTCTCCCACAAGAGTACCACTCCCCTCCCAAAATCCTAGTGCAGTTGACCTCTCCATCTGTTCTAGTAATGTAGCATCGTTGCTATCATGGGACATTGTTCCCGATTGTTGTGGTAGCGATCACTTTCCAATAATTGTATCTTTTCAAACCCCTCAAGTCAGTAGAGCTACTCCGAGACCTAAATATCGACTGCAATCTAAAAAAGCTGACTTACTTAGCTACGCGATAGAACTTGACAGTGCTATGTCTTCTTCCTTTCATCCGTCAGATAATTGCATTCAGTCTTACAATAAAATGGTAGACATTCTTAAAAACATATCTCAAAAACATATCCCTTTTACTATTTCCAATTTACATGAACCTCATCCTGCACCTTGGTGGGATCTCGATTGTACTCTCGCTGTAGGAAAAAGGAAAAAAGCCACTAAAATTTACTGTAAAAATATGACTTTACAAAATTATCTTGAATTCAAAAAAATCTCTGCTCAAACCAGACAGCTTCTAAGAAATAAAAAAAGGGCAGGATGGACTTCATTTTGTGAGGCCTTATCTCCAGATACTACTTTAACCACTGTTTGGAAAATGATTCGAAGATATAGATCTTCATACAATCCTCCTATCCAACTTGCTCCCACTTCTTCTTGGTTGAATAATTTCATGGACAAATTAGCTCCCTCTTTTTGTCCATCAGATCAAGAACTCCCTCAGCCATCTAATCTCACTAATTCTCATCCTCTTGAAGGCCCCTTTGTTATTTCTGAATTAAAATTTGTTCTTCAAAATTTAAATGACTCTTCTCCTGGACCAGATGACATTCCGTATTCTTTAATAAAACTAGCTAATTTAAAATTCCATACAATAATCCTTAATATTTTCAATGAAATCTTTTCCACGGGTTTGATCCCTGACAGTTGGAAATCTCAATATATTATTCCAATTCTCAAACCAAATAAAGATCCATCAAATGGATCCTCATATCGTCCTATTGCTTTATCATCGTGTCTTTGTAAAATAATGGAGCATCTAATTAAAAATAGGTTAGACTGGTTTGTAGAACATAATCATCTACTTTCAAAATCACAATTCGGTTTTCGGAAAGGCAAAAGCACTCTGGATAATTTGTCTATTTTTACTACGGTTATTAATTTGTCATTTTCTAGAAAAGAATATTTAATGGCTGTTTTTTTAGATATCATCGGCGCATACGACAATATTCATATTCCAATACTTGTGGATAAACTCCGCAAGATGAACATTCCTGAAAAGATTATTATTTTTATAAAAAATCTTCTTTATTGTAGAACCATCCATGTATTCGTGCAGGGATGTGTAGTTGGTACTAGAGTTGTATGGAAAGGTCTCGGACAAGGATCAGTTTTAAGTCCAATACTTTTTAATTTATATATATCAGATTTAGAAGCTGTTATTACTAAACACTCTAGAATTATTTCGTTTGCCGATGATATAACTATTTATATTTCAGAAAAAACAATTTCTTTGGCTTTAATTCAAATTGAGAAAGCCCTGAATGACTTAAGCTTATGGCTTGCATATAACGGTTTGCGCTTGTGCCCAGAAAAGAGCAAAATTGTTGTTTTTTCCAAAAAAAAGATAACCCCAAATTTCATTGTACATTTCGAAAACCAACCCCTTGAAATAAGCTCGTCGGTAAAATTTCTTGGATTAAATTTCCAATCGTCTTTATCTTGGTTTAACCATATTTCTGAAATTTTAACGAAATGTAATAAAAACTTCAATGTTATCAAAGCAACAGCGGGAATTTGGTGGGGTTCTCATCCTACAGTTCTAAGATTAATGTACAATGCACTTGTCAGATCTCATCTTGATTACGCCTCTTTTCTTTTGGATCCATTGCCAAAGTACTTAGCAAAAAAGCTTAATCAAATCCAATATAAATGTCTTAGGCTGATATCTGGATGCATGAAATCGACACCAATTAACGTTCTTCAGGTAGAAAATGTCGAACCACCTTTAGAAATAAGACGCCAACTTCAGTCTGACAAATTTTTTGTCAACCGTCTTAGTATGCTTTCTCATCCATTAACACCAAAGTTACAACTTTTGCATAGTTACTGTCACAACAAACCCTTTTGGCGAAACAAAAAACATCCCTTACTTGTGATGAGTTACCATTCGTTATCTTACTACGACCTAAAAATTTATCGAAGTCATTCAATTCCACTGTACCTGATCCCATATGAAAGCATTATTTTAGAAAATAATATCTGCCTTGATTTGGGTTTATTAAAACAATTTTGTTCATCACAAAATGCTTCAATTGTTCGCAAAGAATTTAATCGGATAACTAACGAAAGATGGCCTGGATTTTCTTATATTTATACAGATGGTTCTAAAACTCAGTCTCCTGTTTCAGCTGGAGCAGCATTCCTTTGTGTTAACCCATATTCAACCGAAGTCTTTAAACTCCCAGATGATACGTCTAGTTTTGCTGCTGAATCGATAGCAATTCTTGAAGCCCTTCAGTTTGTTGACTTACATGGGCTTGATAAAGTAACCATTTTTACAGATTCACTCAGTTGTCTTAAATTATTAATATCTTCTCCCTTTAAATCAAACCTGTCACATATTTTCGTCAAAATAAAATTTCTGCTTTATAGCTTGTTTTTCAAAAATTCGAATATTATTTTAGCGTGGATTCCCAGTCATGTTGGTATAATTGGTAATGAAACCACTGATTCTCTGGCAAAGGAAGCATGTAAAGTAGGGAATCTTAAACATGATCGTCTAATTGCGTCAGATATGATTACAGTTCTAAAAAGAAAAAGTCGGGAAACTTGGAGTTCTCAGTGGAATGAATCAAAATTAGTTAAAGGTACATTTTTTGGCCATATTCATCCAAGTATTCTCCCTAAGCCGTGGTATGTAGGTTCACTTTTAAGTAGGGATAAGATTGTAACTATATGTCGCCTAAGATCTAATCACTGTTGTTCTACAGCTCATCTCTTTAAAATTAATTGTAATAATTCACCGATATGCGAGTGTGGTATAGGTGTTGGAGATCTCAACCACATATTTTTTGAATGCCCAATAATGGTCGATAGGGAAAATTTAATAACAAATCTAATCAAACAATTTGCAACTTTGCCATTAAACATACAATCTGTCCTTTATTCACCAACAAATCATGTCATATTATCTTTATGTAAATATTTAAAACTTAATTTTATGAATCTTTAATAAATTTAAGTGTATTTTTAACTATATTTAAAATAATGTAAATATCAATAAATTTGATGTAATGTTTTGGTTGTTTCACAATGAGAGAAATGTGAACGTATAATTTATATACCCTCACAATTTTCTTGATTATCTTAATATAAGGGAATCTCAATTGCAATGATGATTATTTTGTTTAAGTTTTTATTTATTACTTCCTTTGGTGATTTTTATAATTTGTTAATATATTACAAATATACTTTATGTTTATTAATATTGTGAATGTATACTTTCATACATTCACAATATTGTCTCGATGTTAAAAATATTATTATATTACAATTAAGAGAACTGTTTTTGTACTTTTATCTTTGAAAATAGTAATGTAAAGTTTTGTTAAAATAATTTTAGTTGTTTTTTTCGGTTTTGGTCTATCATGTTTGGTTATGTTATATTGTTCAAATTAAGAGAAATGTGAAAGTATAATATATATTTACGCAATTTTCTTAATACATTCAATTAATACTTTATATGAATTAAAATATTACATTGTTTTTTTATTTTAGTTATATAATTTTTTTTTAATCAATCCTTCACTTATACTTCAGTTATAATTGGTATATTTTTATTTTACAATATAAATGTTCTTCTTCTTACTATACTATGTAATGTATGTTAATGAATGTGTTAATTATTTTTCAAAAATCAAATACTGTTACTAATATTTATTAATAATATTACCATGGTTATTTATTTATGTTAATTATTTATATATTTAAAAAATTGTATTATTTCATTTGTATATACTTGTAATGGCTAATTACGCCTAATTGGCGAAGGCCATAATAAAGAGAAAAAAAAAAAAAATAATAATAATAATCGACTAACAAATTTCCATTACTGGTAACAATTTATTTTTTTTATTTATTCCAAATTATTTAATTTGTGACCAACACCGTTTGTATGCAAAATTAACAATCAATATTTTTTATCAAAAATTTGTATTAAGTAACAATTTGAGTTAGGTACTAATTTTATTTTTTAAATAATTGTTGTTTTTTAAAAACAGATTATGGTAAAGAAACAATAATATATGTTTTTAGTTAGTTAGGACATCATGAAGAAGAAAATGATATTTTTCGAAACCGGTAGATGTATTTAAACTCAATTAAGTGGTTAATAAAACAAAGATAATAAATAAAAAATATGAATTTTAAACACAAAGTTAATATTGCTAATTTTAAAAGTATAAAAATTTATTTCATTATTCAACTGTTCTCTCTCGAAAAATAAATATTTCTTATTAAGTCTTAAGGAACATTAAATATGACACAAACCTATCCACAGCTTTTATTCAATTAAAACAATGATTTTTAAATAAATCATTTTGAATTATATTTTTATGTATTAAAAAAATAAAAAAATATTTTATTATAAACAAATGAAAAGATTCTTTGTAAGGGATGGCAATTATTTTTTTTAAATTATTAGGTGACTTTGGCCAAACACATACGTTATTTACGTTTTTTAATTTTAAAAATTGTTTGTGTTTTGTAATTTTTATATTAACGTATGTTTTTTTAAACAGAGTAAAGTATCGTAAGTAAAAAATAATATTTAAAATCATTCTAGTATTTTGCGAGAATTCGATACATTTTTAAATGCCTGTAATTCGTTTAATGTTATGTTTATTAGTACCTACATATGTAAATATATATATATACATATGTGTTTTTAAATCTACCACATAAATAAGTATCAAATACATACGAAATACTAGAGTGATTAAAAATTACATGTTTTACTTACGATACTTTATGTACGAGGGGTCGATATCCTTGATACCTATACAACATACGTATGAATATTTATTAAAATATATTTTCGTTTTTATTAAATGAAATTCATATTTTCGATTCAAGACTTCAAAACTTTGACTTGACCTGAGAATTCGAGAATACAGAATCCCTACTGACTTGTTATACGTCAAACGCCAAACGTCAGTCTATCGATCGTTAACGATCCGTTGTTTCTTTGGGTGAATTTAAATTTGAGTACTTATTTAAATATTATATTCTTATTTAGATCAAAGTTGTCCACAAATGTTGCCAACAACATGAACATTCTTCCAATTTTGTATAAATACGCTACGTAATTATAGTACCTTCCTTCGATTTATTGCAAAACAATCGCGTGACTACCTCGATTCGTGTTTCAAATTATTTACTGCTCAACCGATCACTTATATATTTCATTAAATTATTTTTAACAACGGAATTTTAGGAATATAGAATATTTCATTTCAGTTCATAAAAATTGTAATGAAAAAACACGCAATTCTACCAACGTACCAGCGTATACATAGAAAATAATTGAAATGTACAGTGATTATGAACAAATCAATTATTTTTAATAAATATATATAATGTGAGAATAAAATGTAAAATTATTTTACATATTATTACTGAAATATTTATCCTTTGATACATTTGAAAATACATAATTGTGTAATATTCTAAGAATTAAATAACTACAATTACAATACAATTGTTCATCCACCTTTGAAATATATTATTAACATTCGCAGTCTTTAAGTTTAAAGAAAATTAATTATTAAATGATAATAAATCTAACCATTCCATAAAAAACAATAATTTAAATAAATAAGATGAATCAGTTAAAAAGGTATACAGGAAAAAATCTAATTATCAAAAAAAATATTTTGGTTGCTGCCAGAAACTTTTCCTATCCGGGGAAACGTGTTACCATTTCATCATATGAACCAATTATATTTTCGACTAATTTTGAATTTATATTCTGTAGTTTTTTTTTTAAATCTAACATTGACTCAATTGTTCGATCCTTTAAGTCTAATTGTTATACATTGTTCAAATTTTACGTAACTCGTAATTAGTAATTAGATATTGATATCGAAAGAATTACTTATGCTGAACCACTTATGCTGAACTTATAAATGAAGTTTATGTTCATTTACATTTAATAATGACATTTGTAACATACACAAAAAATTACTCAGTGTTAGTTTTTTTTTTAATACACACTTATATTTATTCAACAAAAGCATATACTTTTAAAATACAACTAACTTGAAAAGCCGCCAGAGGGATCTGAAACCCCGACTTGTTATTGATGGCGGGCCCTTAAGGGCGTTTACTTTAACTCTATTTAACTTTATGTAAGTCGATTAGCTTAACAAGAGCTGTTCATCATTATAAATCATATCGAATGACTCGCGACGTCTCTCGAGCGACATTACGGTACATTTTCTGAATTTGTCATGTTTTAAATGTTTCAACCATTTTTTGTATTTTAAAAAAATAATAATGTTGTGCAATTTGGCATACAAATTCATAACGGTTCATGAAAATATTACAGTTGTGGTACATTTTACAATTTTTTGATCAGAATTATAAATAGTGCATCATTCAGGTATAAATAAAACAGTAATTTATGGAAATATGGCTGTCATATTCATTGACCTTATATAGTTATTTAATTAAACTTTGCAATAACTGGCTGATACACCCTGCTTTGCAAGAGTTATAATCAACGGCGTAATCCATGTTAGTAAAGGGCCCAAAACGTTAATACAATCGAATCTCTATATTCATAATATTCGTATTCCCCCATATTTGTTAGTATATTCCGTATTCGTCGTCACTCCCACTGTCGGCACTGGCGCTGCAATCGCACGCCAATCAGCTAAACGTATTAGGTAGTTGTAGTTAGTCTGCTTTATGCGGTCGTTGTACGTGTATCGTCGTGTGTGTGTATTTCGCGCTAATTTTTTTTCAAAGAAGCAAAGATTTTTTTTCAGTTACGAGTGCATAAAAAGCATTAAAAACTTATTTTTTTCGTCATGAAAGTGAATATCGTAGGAGAAAAATAGACCAATTTGGCTCCAACTTTTTATTGGTTAAAACTGAGTAATCCTTAATATTCTTCAATCTTATGTATAGGGGGAATATTGCATTTTACTTTAGAGCCATCCCAACGTCTGTTTTCTATTTATTATTAAGGCTCAACATTCCTAGTTACGTCATATAACTCCCCTCTTCCTCCCCCTCCGGCATTAATCCAAATAAATCCGAATTATATACAGGATGTAACATACCTAATCCACAATATTTTATGGGTGGATATCTGACAAAATTACGAGTCTAAAATATTCAAGGAATATGTGCAAATTCAAATTCAGCTCAAAATTCATTGATTTTTAATTTGTTGTATTCAATATATGATTTGGAATCAATGAAATATTTAAATTAATCTAAAAAATCGCATAATTTTTTTTTTAAATGCTTGTATCTTTGACATGGTTGAGATAAGGCACATAATCTTTAAATATTTTCGACTAATAATTTAGTCATGTATATATATATACAGGATGTAACGGATTTAGTCCACAATATTTTGTTGGTGAATACATGATATATATATACAAAGGACAATCAAAAATATATATGAGATGCACACATACCTTGCACACACAAAGGGTGCGACAGTCTAGAAGGAATCGCTCTCCGTGGTGGTGCACTGAGTCATTCACCTTGCACAGCTTTCCGGTCGGAACTAGAACAATTAATTATATCATGGTTAAAACATTATCTATTCAATTACGTAAAATGAACATATTATATTGATGTTTCCAAATATTTGTAAAATAAATTAATGTTCACCAAGCTCTTACTAACTAACCAAACTAAAAAAAGGCAAACTGAACACTAACTAAAATTAATTAATTTAACTAAAATAGATTAATAATTGAGTCAATGTTTATTTTGTAGAGCTCTATTTTATTAATTAAAAATGATAATAATTAAAGAGGCGACCTTTCGAAGTTTTATGAAAATCGCTTTAATTAAATTCACTAGAATTTTTAAATATAAGAAAATGTATTATATTTTATTTTTTTGAATATATATGACGAATTTGTTTTTATTTAAAGTTTATTTATTTTTCTTAATAAATTGTAATCCAAATCAGATTTCCTTGGTGGAAATACTCACTATTATTATTTTTTTTTTTTGTAGCATAAATAAATAGTACATTTGAAAATAAAGGTAATTACTTTACTAGATGTGGTCTGTTCTAAAGCTATTACCTGTACAGTTTTAAAAGTTTCAAATGTTAAGATACAATCGTCATGAAGTAAGGTTAGTAAGTATAATGTAAATCAAGTTATAAAAGGTTATGTGAGAAAAGTACAATCAGAAGTTATAAAATGTTATTGTAAAAAAAGTTATAAAAATATTATTGTCTGTAATATACAATAGTAATGTAATACAATAATAATGTACAATAGTTGGAGTCAAAAATGTATGGGTAGTTAGGTTGGCATAAATTATGAGAACATAAAAAGCCAATATATTATTATTTTTCTGTAACTGCCCACAAATATGTATTTTATAAGGAAATTTAATTTATAAATTTAAAAAAATACTAGCATGCCCGCACAGCTACCGCACGGTAGCAGACGTATCCTGCAGAGACGCAGTACTCTGTTTTCAATCTCACCCAACAAAAAAAACCCCACTTTTCTCGGTATCCCAGAATTGGAAGAAACAGAACCGACGTACATAGCCAACAACCTAAGGGGTGGTGAAGAAATTGTGCAGGAGCTACACAGACTCACCCCGTGCACCTAAAAAAAATACCACTTCTCGGTATCCCAAAATTGTAAAAAATAGACCCGACGTACACAACTAACAACCCAAAAGGGTCAAAGGCCTGTTGATCTTTGAGAAGCGTTAGGTAAGATTACTAACCACGTAAAAAAAAAACACCACTATTCTCGGCATCCTAAAATTGTAAAAAACAGGGCTGACATATACAACCATCAACCCATCTCTCCAGGTTTTAATAAAAACAAACATTTTGTTAATACTCATTGATAAAACCATAAAAAGTGATTTGACAGAAAAAGAAGAAGAAAAATAAAAAAGAAGAATAATAATCCATCATTCATGGAGCTTGTATGAGAAGATGTATGAATGTGGTTGAGGCGAGAATTATGTGTCAGGACAGAAGAGTGTGGCGCTCTATCCTCTCTGCCTACCCCGGAAACGGTGTGATGGTAAGTAAGTTACGGGTTTATCTATCACCAGAACTGTTCTATTTAAATATTGAATAACAGACGCGTAAAAGAACTAACTCCTTCGACCGGTCTGTAGTAAGACAGGCATATTTAAGTCACGTGTACAACTGCGAAATAATAATTAATTCAATTACGCTTTTAAAAAATCATCATTGTGTCATTCTAGACATAACCTATAAAAATCCAAAAAAACGTACAGAAAATTTTTCTAAGTATAATGTATGACTTCACCATAATTAACCAAATTCCTATTAACCACGTGTACAATTTTTACACGTTTCCCAAAAATCATTTCGACATCTTACTAACCTCTATCGAATTCATTTCATGGCTCAAAAAAAACATGGCTGACCAGAAACGTCAAAGTCATAGCTTAAGGTTAAATTGAATGACATAAAACAGATGTTTATTCAGCGACCATTTTGTGAAAATTTAAAACGTCAAAAAAGCGCGCTAAAATTATGGCACAGGTAAAACAGCTGATCATTCACAGTTTTCAGGCGGCCATTTTTTAAATGAACGAATCAGAGCTCCTCCAATAAGAATCTTCGATTATCGCTTGAAATATAGACGGTTGCGTTTGATTAATAAGTCTGAAAAAAATGTTCTACATTTTATTCGTATGTAGGTAGGTACGTCGATTTTTCAAAAGCGACAGAGCCGACGTACACAACTAACAACCCGAGATGGTCAAAGGCGTGTTGATCTTTGAGAAAGGTTAGGTTAGATTACTTACCACGTAAAAAAATACCACTATTCTCGGCATCCTAAAATTGTAAAAAACAGAGCCGATATACACAACCAACCCATCATTCCAGGTTTTAAAAAAAACAAACATTTTGTTAATACTCATTGATAAAATCATAAAAAGTGATTTGAAAGGAAAAGAAGAAGAAAAATAAAAGAGAAGAATAATAATCCATCACTCATCGAGCTTGTATGAGAAGATGTATGAATGTGGATGAGCGAGAATTATGTGTCAGGACAGAAGAGTATGGCGCTCTATCCTCTGCCTACCCCCGCGAGGAAACGGCGCGATGATAGGTAAGTAAGTAAGTTACAGGTTTATCTATCACCAGAAGTATTCAATTTAAATATTGAATAACAGACGCGTAAAAGAACTAACTCCTTCGACCGGTCTGTAGTAAGGCAGACGTACTTAAGTCACGTGTACAACTGCGAAATAATAATTAATTCAATGACGCATTTAAAAAATCATCATTGTGTCATTCTAGACCTAACCTATAAAAATCGAAAAAAACGTATAGAAAAATTGTATGTATTTCACCACAATTAACCGAATTCCGGAGTGAAAACATCAATTTTATCTTGTGCGGGAAAATATAAAATATCTATGACTATTGCAAGCTGTGAAATCTGGATGTCGATACCTGACATAAAAAAATGCGCGAAAATCAACAGCTGTTTATTACAATGCCGAGTCGAAATAAAGTCATACATTTGAAACGTCAAAAAAAAAATTGCGCGAAAATTACGCACTGCAATAATGACAGGTAAAACAGCTGTTTATTTAATTTTCAGGCAGCCATGTATGAAATGTAACCAATGAGGGTATTGACCAATTACAGCCCACGGTTGCTGCTTGAAAATATGAAGTGTTGCGTTTATTAAGAAAATATCAAGGTTTTTCTTTTTTTTCATTTTCTTTCATTTGTATGTAGGTAGGTACGTCGATTTTTCATATAAAAATTACGCGTTTTTTAGATTTTAAAGGTGAATTTTAAACGATAGAAGCTAACAAATACGAAAATAAATTATATTCCATTGTGATGTATGCACAGATGTAATAAAATTATATTTTGGTCGTAAATTCGCAGAGAAAAGCTGAAAAATACGAAATTTCACTAAATCAGGTTTCATAAGAAAATTAGAAGACGAAGAATTTAAAAAAAAGTGTGTAACGATACTACTCATCGGTGGCAATTGCCAAAAAATATTAAAATGATTTTAGCTCTTAAACTCGCAGAGTTATAAGCGAATGAAAAAAAAGTTAGGCTAATTAAAAAGTTAAAATTTCCAAAAATCACCAAACTAAAACAGTTGTAACAAATAGAGGAGAAGAAGAAGAATGAAAAGAAAAAAATTTAAAGACTCAGTCAACCTTCGGACGTCTGGGAAAAATATCAGAATGCGGATAGAACGCCTAATAAGCGAGATATTAACCAAAACGTGTGTGACAAAATCGGTTACATATAAACATATAAACATATAAACATCGCGAAATAGGGCCTATTACTTTAATATATACTAGCATGCCCGCACAGCTACCGCACGGTAGCAGACGTATCCTGCAGAGACGCAGTACTCTGTTTTCAATCTCACCCAACAAAAAAAAAAAAACACTTTTCTCGGTATCTCAGAATTGGAAGAAACAGAGCCGACGTACATAGCCAACAACCTAAGGTGTGGTGGAGAAATTGTGCAGGAGCTACACAGACTCACCCCGCGCACCTAAAAAATATACCACTTTTCTCGGTATCCCAGAATTGTAAAAAATAGACCCGACGTATACAACTAACAACCCAAAAGGGTCAAAGGCCTGATGATCTTTGAGAAGCGTTAGGTTAGATTACTAACCACGTAAAAAAAAACACCACTATTCTCGGCATCCTAAAATTGTAAAAAACAGAGCTGACATATACAACCATCAACCCATCTCTCCAGGTTTTAATAAAAACAAACATTTTGTTAATACTCATTGATAAAACCATGAAAAGTGATTTGACAGGAAAAGAAGAAGAAAAATAAAGGAAAAGAATAATAATCCATCACTCATCGAGCTTGTATGAGAAGATGTATGAATGTGGTTGAGGCGAGAATTATGTGTCAGGACAGAAGAGTGTGGCGCTCTATCCTCTCTGTCTACCCCGGAAACGGCGTGATGGTAAGTAAGTTACAGGTTTATCTATCACCAGAACTGTTCAATCTAAATATTGAATAACAGACGCGTAAAAGAACAAACTCCTTCGACCGGTCTGTAGTAAGACGGGCGTATTTAAGTCACGTGTACAACTGCGAAATAATAATTAATTCAATTACGCTTTTAAAAAATCATCATTGTGTCGTTCTAGACAAAACCTATAAAAATCCAAAAAAACGTACAGAAAATTTTTCTAAGTATAATGTATGATTTTACCTTAATTAACCAAATTCCGGAGTGAAATCATCAATTTTATCTTGTGCGGGAAAATATAAAATATCTATGACTATTGTAAGCTGTGAAATCTGAATCTCGATACATGACATAAAAAACGCGCGAAAATCAACAGCTGTTTATTACAATGCCGAGTCGAAATAAAGTCATACATTTGAAACGTCAAAAAAAAAATTGCGCGAAAATTACGCACTGCAATAATGACAGGTAAAACAGCTGTTTATTTAATTTTCAGGCAGCCATGTATGAAATGTAACCAATGAGGGTATTGACCAATTACAGCCCACGGTTGCTGCTTGAAAATATGAAGTGTTGCGTTTATTAAGAAAAAATATCAAGCATTTTCTTCAATTCATTTGTATGTAGGTAGGTACGTCGATTTTTCAAATAAAAATTACGCGTTTTTTAGATTTTAAAGGCGAATTTTAAACGATAGAAGCTTACAAATACGAAAATAAATTATATTCCATTGTGATGTATGCACAGATGTAATAAAATTATATTTTGGTCGTAAACTCGCAGAGAAAAGCTCAAAAACACGAAATTTCACTTAATCAAGCTTCACAAATAAATTAGAAGAAGAAGTTTTTTTTTTAAAGTGTGCAACGATACTACTCATCGGTGGCAATTGCCAAAAAATATTAAAATGATTTTAGCTCTTAAACTCGCAGAGTTATAAGCGAATGAAAAAAAAGTTAGGCTAATTAAAAAGTTAAATTTTCCAAAAATCACCAAACTAAAAGAGTTGTAACAAATAGAGGAGAAGAAGAAGAATGAAAAGAAAAAAATGTAAAGACTCAGTCAACCTTCGGACGTCTGGGAAAAATATCAGAATGCGGATAGAACGCCTAATAAGCGAGATATTAACCAAAACGTGTGTGACAAAAACGGTTACATATAAACATATAAACATCGCGAAATAGGGTCTATTATTTTAATATATATGACTAGCTTACCCGCACAGCTGCCGCCCGGCAGCAGACGTATCAGAGACGCAGTACTCTGTTGTCAATTTTCAGAAGAAAAAAAAAATCTTAACACACTTAATAAAACTATAAAAAGTGTTTTGATAGGAAAATAAGAAGAATAAGAAGGAATAATTCATGTTTTTAAATACATTACGTATTCACCTACTTGTAGAATTTTTCAAAATTAAAATCGTACAAAAACTAACCAATATAATCAAGTGTTGTGGCACCAGAAATAGAAGACGTCCGTGGAAGACTTGGCACGATCAGGTAAACCAGTTAACGGAGGATGGTTCTGTTCGAAGGCTCAACAATCAGCGAGCTTGTATGAGAAGATGTATGAATGTAAGTGAGGCGAGAATTGTGTGTCAAGACAGAAGAGTATGGCGCTCTATCCTCTCTGCCTACCCCCGCGGAGAAACGGCGTTATGGTAATTAATAATAAGATAAATAAGTATCGAACGTCTAAAAACAATATTCATACTATTTTGAATTTAAAAATAATAATAGACATACTCATACATAATAATAATAGAGAAAATTAAGTAAATTAAAAAAAAATCGCACTTAAACTAACCAATATAATAAAAAAAAGTGTTCATATAAATACAATAATAGAGCTATAATAATATATAAACTCCTGTTGTATACTAAAACTAACGCCAATGCTATTTCGATTGCAGTCAACCAGGCGTCTCTTTAATATATACACATATCTCTTTAATTCAAATTATTAGCTGTGCGTTACACCAATTGCCAACTCTCAGGCATATTATACTTATATCCAACACGATATGTTTAATAAGACTTGAATGACGCAAAACACTATTTTCAAAATATTCATACTAATTTGAATTTAAAAATAATAATAGGCAGCATTCCAATTATCTGCACTGTGCGGCGTACTATCCTCTACGACGTTTGTGAAAATCAAAGAAGAAGGTGGTAATTTAAACGATGATAATGACGGATTAACCGGTGTCGGATTAACCGGTGTCGGATTAACCGGTGACGGATTAACCGGTGTCGGATTAACCGACGTCGGATTAACCGGTGTCGGATTAACCGGTGTCGGATTAACCGGTGTCGGATTAACCATTGTCGAATTAACCGGTGTCGGATTAACCATTGTCGAATTAACCGGTGTCGGATTAACCGGTGTCGGTTTAACCGGTGTCGGATTAACCATTGTCGAATTAACCGGTGACGGATTAACCGGTGTCGGATTAACCGGTGACGGATTAACCGGTGTCCGATCAACCGACGTCGGATTAACCGGTGTCGGAATAACCGGTGTCGGATTAACCGGTGTCGGTTTAACCGGTGTCGGATTAACCATTGTCGAATTAACCGGTGTCGGATTAACCATTGTCGAATTAACCGGTGTCGGATTAACCGGTGTCGGATTAACCGGTGTCGGTTTAACCGGTGTCGGATTAACCGGTGTCGGATTAACCGGTGTCGGATTAACCATTGTCGAATTAACCGGTGACGGATTAACCGGTGTCGAATTAACCGGTGACGGATTAACCGGTGTCCGATCAACCGACGTCGGATTAACCGGTGTCGGATTAACCGGTGTCGGATTATCCGGTGTCGGTTTAACCGGTGTCGGATTAACCATTGTCGAATTAACCGGTGTCGGATTAACCGGTGTCGGATTAACCGGTGTCGGATTAACCGGTGTCGGATTAACCATTGTCGAATTAACCGGTGTCGGATTAACCGGTGTCGGATTAACCGGTGTCGGATTAACCGGTGTCGGATTAACCGGTGTCGGTTTAACCGGTGTCGGATTAACCATTGTCGAATTAACCGGTGTCGGATTAACCGGTGTCGGATTAACCGGTGTCGGATTAACCGGTGTCGGATTAACCATTGTCGAATTAACCATTGTCGAATTAACCGGTGACGGATTAACCGGTGTCCGATCAACCGACGTCGGATTAACCGGTGTCGGACTAACCGGTGTCGGTTTAACCGGTGTCGGATTAACCATTGTCGAATTAACCGGTGTCGGATTAACCATTGTCGAATTAACCGGTGTCGGATTAACCGGTGTCGGATTAACCGGTGTCGGATTAACCGGTGTCGGATTAACCGGTGTCGGATTAACCGGTGTCGGATTAACCGGTGTCGGATTAACCGGTGTCGGATTAACCGGTGTCGGATTAACCGGTGTCTGATTAACCATTGTCGAATTAACCGGTGACGGATTAACCGGTGTCGGATTAACCGATGTCGGATTAACCACGGTCAGATTAACCTGGATCGGATTAACCAGAATCAGATTAACCGGGTTCGGAATAACCGGGGTGCCACAGTTTGTATTTATACTTTTGTTATAAATAATATTTTTGTTAAAAATAATATTTTTAATCATCAATATATTTAATAAAACCATAAAGTGTGTTTAAATAATAAATTAATTTTTATTAAATAAATTAATATAAATTTAGCTATCAATAGCATTTAAAAAAATTAAAATCGCACTTAACGCACCTATAATACCAATTTTTAATTTTTTTTTATATGAAACAGCTGTTATCAATAATATAATTAGCGGCCATCTTGCATGAATATTATTATAACCAATGCATGAATATTACTATATCTTTAAACCAATCAATGCCTTCCGCCAATAAACGGCCAGGGTTATGGACGAATCGGATCACTCGTCCAATGAACGGCACTGAAAATACCACTCTTATCGATAAAAGTTTAAAAAACATATTTTTACAAAACATTGGCCGGCCATAAAAAAAAACATCGCGAAAAAATTTCAATTTTAAAATGGACTTTCTTATTCTTAAGAAATTTCAACGTATTTCAACGACTTTTCAAGCGCTGTATTTCAAAAAAATGTTTACATAAAAAAAAAACATTTAAAATTAATTCATAAATATTTTATTTATTTTGTGGAAGACTTGGCACGATCAGGTAAACCAGTTAACGGAGGATGGTTCTGTTAGAAGCCTCGACAATCGGTTAGCTTGTATGAGAAGATGTATGAATGTAAATGAGACGAAAATTGTGTGTCAGGAGAGAAGAGTATGGCGCTCTATCCTCTCTGCCTATCTTTGCGGGGAAACGGCATGATGGTAAGTAAGTAAGTAAGTAAGAAGTTGATACTGTTGGATTAATCGAGTGTTTATGACTCCTGAAATAGAGGACGTCTGTGGAAGACTTGGCACGATCAGGTAAACCAGTTAACGGAGGATGGTTCTGTTAGAAGCCTCGACAATCGGTTAGCTTGTATGAGAATATGTATGAGTGTGAATGAGGCGAAAATTTTGTGTCAGGACAGAAGAGTATGGCGCTCTATCCTCTCTGCCTACCCCTGCGGAGAAACGGCGTGATGGTAAGTAAGTAAGTGTTGTTGGCACCTGAAATAGAGGACGTCCGTAGAAGACTTGGCACGATCAGGTAAACCAGTTAACGGAGGATGGTTCCGTTAGAAGCCTCGACAATCGGCGATGCTTCTAACGGCAAGCATAGCCAGCATAGCCGGCAACCCAAGAGAAAAAATACAATTTTTCTCGGTATAATTCTTTTCCGTAAAAAAATTAATTAACTCTAAAAAATAATTAAAATCATCAATACATTTAGTAGTGTGTTTAAATAATAAATTAATTTTTATTAAATAAATTAATATAAATTTAGCTATCAATAGCATTTAAAAAAATTAAAATCGCTCTTAAACTAACTAATATATTCAAAAAACCTATAATACCAATTCCACATATTACTGCCCTCTATCGAATTCATTTCGTAAGTCAAAACGTCAGCATGGCCGTCTTGACACAACTGTCAAACTATATTTTAGGTTAAAAAAATTTGACATAAACAGCTGTTATCAATAATATAATTAGCGCCCATTTTGCATGAACATTAATCTAACCAATGCATGAATATTACTATATCTTTAGACCAATAAATGGCTTCCGCCAATAAACGGCCAGGGTTATGGACGAATCGGATCACTTGTCCAATGGAAGAGGTTACAGTGCGGACCAATGAAACGGATTGTCCAATCAGGTTAATTTGCGGCCTTAGGTTATGGCCATAGATTAGAGAAAAAATTCTAGAATCGATATTTTGGGGGTCTGTTGTTTTAATAATTTTACAATTTTAGGTACTCTGATTAAATTTTCACATTTTTTTTCGCGTTTTTTACATTTAAAAGACGTCGGTTAAATTATAGGAGTTTGTTATCTTTGAAATAAATTCTGGAGCGTCTCGATCTATCTCCTAAAATATAAAAATAATTAATTCATCCAAAGGTTACGGAGAAAACGTGAAAAAAACGAAATTCACCTTTTCGAGTTTTGCGAAAAAACTAAAAGCGGGAAAAATTTAAAAAGTACGCCCGGCGATGCGGTCGGCCGCGGGCCATCGCCCAAATATTTAAAAATAATTATCGCTTTTAAACTCGCAGAGTTGTGAGCGAAAATGTAAAAGTTAGGCTAAATAAAAATATAAAATAGCTAGAATTTGGCCAAACCGAAACGGTCGCGATAAATCGAGGAGCGGCGGTGGAGAAAAAGTGTCTATGGCGAAAAGTTTACGTCGGCCTTCGGCCGTCTGGCAAAAATAAAAAATACCCAGATATCTGGCGGGAAAGCCCCTAAAAAGCGATCGCGCGGTGTGACTACCTAGCCGGTTGTGACATATAAACAACACGAAATAGGGCTTATAACTTTAATATATATGACTAGCATGCCCGCACAGCTACCGCACGGTAGCAGACGTATCCTGCAGAGACGCAGTACTCTGTTTTCAATCTCACCCAACAAAAAAAAAAACACTTTTCTCGGTATCCCAGAATTGGAAGAAACAGAACCGACGTACATAGCCAACAACCTAAGGGGTGGTGAAGAAATTGTGCAGGAGCTACACAGACTCACCCCGTGCACCTAAAAAAAATACCACTTCTCGGTATCCCAAAATTGTAAAAAATAGACCCGACGTACACAACTAACAACCCAAAAGGGTCAAAGGCCTGTTGATCTTTGAGAAGCGTTAGGTAAGATTACTAACCACGTAAAAAAAAAACACCACTATTCTCGGCATCCTAAAATTGTAAAAAACAGGGCTGACATATACAACCATCAACCCATCTCTCCAGGTTTTAATAAAAACAAACATTTTGTTAATACTCATTGATAAAACCATAAAAAGTGATTTGACAGAAAAAGAAGAAGAAAAATAAAAAAGAAGAATAATAATCCATCATTCATGGAGCTTGTATGAGAAGATGTATGAATGTGGTTGAGGCGAGAATTATGTGTCAGGACAGAAGAGTGTGGCGCTCTATCCTCTCTGCCTACCCCGGAAACGGTGTGATGGTAAGTAAGTTACGGGTTTATCTATCTCCAGAACTGTTCTATTTAAATATTGAATAACAGACGCGTAAAAGAACTAACTCCTTCGACCGGTCTGTAGTAAGACAGGCATATTTAAGTCACGTGTACAACTGCGAAATAATAATTAATTCAATTACGCTTTTAAAAAATCATCATTGTGTCATTCTAGACATAACCTATAAAAATCCAAAAAAACGTACAGAAAATTTTTCTAAGTATAATGTATGACTTCACCATAATTAACCAAATTCCTATTAACCACGTGTACAATTTTTACACGTTTCTCAAAAATCATTTCGACATCTTACTAACCTCTATCGAATTCATTTCATGGCTCAAAAAAAACATGGCTGACCAGAAACGTCAAAGTCATAGCTTAAGGTTAAATTGAATGACATAAAACAGATGTTTATTCAGCGACCATTTTGTGAAAATTTAAAACGTCAAAAAAGCGCGCTAAAATTATGGCACAGGTAAAACAGCTGATCATTCACAGTTTTCAGGCGGCCATTTTTTAAATCAACGAATCAGAGCTCCTCCAATAAGAATCTTCGATTATCGCTTGAAATATAGACGGTTGCGTTTGATTAATAAGTCTGAAAAAAATGTTCTACATTTTATTCGTATGTAGGTAGGTACGTCGATTTTTCAAAAGCGACAGAGCCGACGTACACAACTAACAACCCGAGATGGTCAAAGGCGTGTTGATCTTTGAGAAAGGTTAGGTTAGATTACTTACCACGTAAAAAAATACCACTATTCTCGGCATCCTAAAATTGTAAAAAACAGAGCCGATATACACAACCAACCCATCATTCCAGGTTTTAAAAAAAACAAACATTTTGTTAATACTCATTGATAAAATCATAAAAAGTGATTTGAAAGGAAAAGAAGAAGAAAAATAAAAGAGAAGAATAATAATCCATCACTCATCGAGCTTGTATGAGAAGATGTATGAATGTGGATGAGCGAGAATTATGTGTCAGGACAGAAGAGTATGGCGCTCTATCCTCTGCCTACCCCCGCGAGGAAACGGCGCGATGATAGGTAAGTAAGTAAGTTACAGGTTTATCTATCACCAGAAGTATTCAAGTTAAATATTGAATAACAGACGCGTAAAAGAACTAACTCCTTCGACCGGTCTGTAGTAAGGCAGACGTACTTAAGTCACGTGTACAACTGCGAAATAATAATTAATTCAATGACGCATTTAAAAAATCATCATTGTGTCATTCTAGACCTAACCTATAAAAATCGAAAAAAACGTATAGAAAAATTGTATGTATTTCACCACAATTAACCGAATTCCGGAGTGAAAACATCAATTTTATCTTGTGCGGGAAAATATAAAATATCTATGACTATTGCAAGCTGTGAAATCTGGATGTCGATACCTGACATAAAAAAATGCGCGAAAATCAACAGCTGTTTATTACAATGCCGAGTCGAAATAAAGTCATACATTTGAAACGTCAAAAAAAAAATTGCGCGAAAATTACGCACTGCAATAATGACAGGTAAAACAGCTGTTTATTTAATTTTCAGGCAGCCATGTATGAAATGTAACCAATGAGGGTATTGACCAATTACAGCCCACGGTTGCTGCTTGAAAATATGAAGTGTTGCGTTTATTAAGAAAATATCAAGGTTTTTCTTTTTTTTCATTTTCTTTCATTTGTATGTAGGTAGGTACGTCGATTTTTCATATAAAAATTACGCGTTTTTTAGATTTTAAAGGTGAATTTTAAACGATAGAAGCTAACAAATACGAAAATAAATTATATTCCATTGTGATGTATGCACAGATGTAATAAAATTATATTTTGGTCGTAAATTCGCAGAGAAAAGCTGAAAAATACGAAATTTCACTAAATCAGGTTTCATAAGAAAATTAGAAGACGAAGAATTTAAAAAAAAGTGTGTAACGATACTACTCATCGGTGGCAATTGCCAAAAAATATTAAAATGATTTTAGCTCTTAAACTCGCAGAGTTATAAGCGAATGAAAAAAAAGTTAGGCTAATTAAAAAGTTAAAATTTCCAAAAATCACCATACTAAAACAGTTGTAACAAATAGAGGAGAAAAAGAAGAATAAAAAGAAAAAGATGTAAAGACTCAGTCAACCTTCGGACGTCTGGGAAAAATATCAGAATGCGGATAGAACGCCTAATAAGCGAGATATTAACCAAAACGTGTGTGACAAAATCGGTTACATATAAACATATAAACATCGCGAAATAGGGTCTATTATTTTAATATATATGACTAGCTTACCCGCACAGCTGCCGCCCGGCAGCAGACGTATCAGAGACGCAGTACTCTGTTGTCAATTTTCAGAAGAAAAAAAAAATCTTAACACACTTAATAAAACTATAAAAAGTGTTTTGATAGGAAAATAAGAAGAATAAGAAGGAATAATTCATGTTTTTAAATACATTACGTATTCACCTACTTGTAGAATTTTTCAAAATTAAAATCGTACAAAAACTAACCAATATAATCAAGTGTTGTGGCACCAGAAATAGAAGACGTCCGTGGAAGACTTGGCACGATCAGGTAAACCAGTTAACGGAGGATGGTTCTGTTCGAAGGCTCAACAATCAGCGAGCTTGTATGAGAAGATGTATGAATGTAAGTGAGGCGAGAATTGTGTGTCAAGACAGAAGAGTATGGCGCTCTATCCTCTCTGCCTACCCCCGCGGAGAAACGGCGTTATGGTAATTAATAATAAGATAAATAAGTATCGAACGTCTAAAAACAATATTCATACTATTTTGAATTTAAAAATAATAATAGACATACTCATACATAATAATAATAGAGAAAATTAAGTAAATTAAAAAAAAATCGCACTTAAACTAACCAATATAATAAAAAAAAGTGTTCATATAAATACAATAATAGAGCTATAATAATATATAAACTCCTGTTGTATACTAAAACTAACGCCAATGCTATTTCGATTGCAGTCAACCAGGCGTCTCTTTAATATATACACATATCTCTTTAATTCAAATTATTAGCTGTGCGTTACACCAATTGCCAACTCTCAGGCATATTATACTTATATCCAACACGATATGTTTAATAAGACTTGAATGACGCAAAACACTCTTTTCAAAATATTCATACTAATTTGAATTTAAAAATAATAATAGGCAGCATTCCAATTATCTGCACTGTGCGGCGTACTATCCTCTACGACGTTTGTGAAAATCAAAGAAGAAGGTGGTAATTTAAACGATGATAATGACGGATTAACCGGTGTCGGATTAACCGGTGTCGGATTAACCGGTGACGGATTAACCGGTGTCGGATTAACCGACGTCGGATTAACCGGTGTCGGATTAACCGGTGTCGGATTAACCGGTGTCGGATTAACCATTGTCGAATTAACCGGTGTCGGATTAACCATTGTCGAATTAACCGGTGTCGGATTAACCGGTGTCGGTTTAACCGGTGTCGGATTAACCATTGTCGAATTAACCGGTGACGGATTAACCGGTGTCGGATTAACCGGTGACGGATTAACCGGTGTCCGATCAACCGACGTCGGATTAACCGGTGTCGGATTAACCGGTGTCGGTTTAACCGGTGTCGGATTAACCATTGTCGAATTAACCGGTGTCGGATTAACCGGTGTCGGATTAACCGGTGTCGGATTAACCATTGTCGAATTAACCGGTGTCGGATTAACCGGTGTCGGATTAACCGGTGTCGGATTAACCGGTGTCGGATTAACCGGTGTCGGATTAACCGGTGTCGGATTAACTATTGTCGAATTAACCGGTGTCGGATTAACCATTGTCGAATTAACCGGTGTCGGATTAACCGGTGTCGGATTAACCGGTGTCGGATTAACCGGTGTCGGTTTAACCGGTGTCGGATTAACCATTGTCGAATTAACCGGTGTCGGATTAACCGGTGTCGGATTAACCGGTGTCGGATTAACCATTGTCGAATTAACCATTGTCGAATTAACCGGTGACGGATTAACCGGTGTCCGATCAACCGACGTCGGATTAACCGGTGTCGGATTAACCGGTGTCGGTTTAACCGGTGTCGGATTAACCATTGTCGAATTAACCGGTGTCGGATTAACCATTGTCGAATTAACCGGTGACGGATTAACCGGTGTCGGATTAACCGGTGTCGGATTAACCGGTCTCGGATTAACCGGTGTCGGATTAACCGGTGTCTGATTAACCATTGTCGAATTAACCGGTGACGGATTAACCGGTGTCGGATTAACCGATGTCGGATTAACCACGGTCAGATTAACCTGGATCGGATTAACCAGAATCAGATTAACCGGGTTCGGAATAACCGGGGTGCCACAGTTTGTATTTATACTTTTGTTATAAATAATATTTTTGTTAAAAATAATATTTTTAATCATCAATATATTTAATAAAACCATAAAGTGTGTTTAAATAATAAATTAATTTTTATTAAATAAATTAATATAAATTTAGCTATCAATAGCATTTAAAAAAATTAAAATCGCACTTAACGCACCTATAATACCAATTTTTAATTTTTTTTATATGAAACAGCTGTTATCAATAATATAATTAGCGGCCATCTTGCATGAATATTATTATAACCAATGCATGAATATTACTATATCTTTAAACCAATCAATGCCTTCCGCCAATAAACGGCCAGGGTTATGGACGAATCGGATCACTCGTCCAATGAACGGCACTGAAAATACCACTCTTATCGATAAAAGTTTAAAAAACATATTTTTACAAAACATTGGCCGGCCATAAAAAAAAACATCGCGAAAAAATTTCAATTTTAAAATGGACTTTCTTATTCTTAAGAAATTTCAACGTATTTCAACGACTTTTCAAGCGCTGTATTTCAAAAAAATGTTTACATAAAAAAAAAACATTTAAAATTAATTCATAAATATTTTATTTATTTTGTGGAAGACTTGGCACGATCAGGTAAACCAGTTAACGGAGGATGGTTCTGTTAGAAGCCTCGACAATCGGTTAGCTTGTATGAGAAGATGTATGAATGTAAATGAGACGAAAATTGTGTGTCAGGAGAGAAGAGTATGGCGCTCTATCCTCTCTGCCTATCTTTGCGGGGAAACGGCATGATGGTAAGTAAGTAAGTAAGTAAGAAGTTGATACTGTTGGATTAATCGAGTGTTTATGACTCCTGAAATAGAGGACGTCTGTGGAAGACTTGGCACGATCAGGTAAACCAGTTAACGGAGGATGGTTCTGTTAGAAGCCTCGACAATCGGTTAGCTTGTATGAGAATATGTATGAGTGTGAATGAGGCGAAAATTTTGTGTCAGGACAGAAGAGTATGGCGCTCTATCCTCTCTGCCTACCCCTGCGGAGAAACGGCGTGATGGTAAGTAAGTAAGTGTTGTTGGCACCTGAAATAGAGGACGTCCGTAGAAGACTTGGCACGATCAGGTAAACCAGTTAACGGAGGATGGTTCCGTTAGAAGCCTCGACAATCGGCGATGCTTCTAACGGCAAGCATAGCCAGCATAGCCGGCAACCCAAGAGAAAAAATATAATTTTTCTCGGTATAATTCTTTTCCGTAAAAAAATTAATTAACTCTAAAAAATAATTAAAATCATCAATACATTTAGTAGTGTGTTTAAATAATAAATTAATTTTTACTAAATAAATTAATATAAATTTAGCTATCAATAGCATTTAAAAAAATTAAAATCGCTCTTAAACTAACTAATATATTCAAAAAACCTATAATACCAATTCCACATATTACTGCCCTCTATCGAATTCATTTCGTAAGTCAAAACGTCAGCATGGCCGTCTTGACACAACTGTCAAACTATATTTTAGGTTAAAAAAATTTGACATAAACAGCTGTTATCAATAATATAATTAGCGCCCATTTTGCATGAACATTAATCTAACCAATGCATGAATATTACTATATCTTTAGACCAATAAATGCCTTCCGCCAATAAACGGCCAGGGTTATGGACGAATCGGATCACTCGTCCAATGGAAGAGGTTACAGTGCGGACCAATGAAACGGATTGTCCAATCAGGTTAATTTGCGGCCTTAGGTTATGGCCATAGATTAGAGA
The DNA here is from genome assembly GCA_022840565.1 of Eubasilissa regina. Lineage (NCBI taxonomy): Eukaryota > Metazoa > Arthropoda > Insecta > Trichoptera > Phryganeidae > Eubasilissa > Eubasilissa regina. The sequence goes on from JAINEB010000033.1 coordinate 21,515,381, forward strand.
AAAAATTCTAGAATCGATATTTTGGGGGTCTGTTGTTTTAATAATTTTACAATTTTAGGTACTCTGATAAAATTTTCACATTTTTTTTCGCGTTTTTTACATTTAAAAGACGTCGGTTAAATTATAGGAGTTTGTTATCTTTGAAATAAATTCTGGAGCGTCTCGATCTATCTCCTAAAATATAAAAATAATTAATTCATCCAAAGGTTACGGAGAAAACGTGAAAAAAACGAAATTCACCTTTTCGAGTTTTGCGAAAAAACTAAAAGCGGGAAAAATTTAAAAAGTACGCCCGGCGATGCGGTCGGCCGCGGGCCATCGCCCAAATATTTAAAAATAATTATCGCTTTTAAACTCGCAGAGTTGTGAGCGAAAATGTAAAAGTTAGGCTAAATAAAAATATAAAATAGCTAGAATTTGGCCAAACCGAAACGGTCGCGATAAATCGAGGAGCGGCGGTGGAGAAAAAGTGTCTAGGGCGAAAAGTTTACGTCGGCCTTCGGCCGTCTGGCAAAAATAAAAAATACCCAGATATCTGGCGGGAAAGCCCCTAAAAAGCGATCGCGCGGTGTGACTACCTAGCCGGTTGTGACATATAAACAACACGAAATAGGGCTTATAACTTTAATATATATGACTAGCTTACCCGCACAGCTGCCGCCCGGCAGCAGACGTATCAGAGACGCAGTACTCTGTTGTCAATTTTCAGAAGAAAAAAAAAATCTTAACACACTTAATAAAACTATAAAAAGTGTTTTGATAGGAAAATAAGAAGAATAAGAAGGAATAATTCATGTTTTTAAATACATTGCGTATTCACCTACTTGTAGAATTTTTCAAAATTAAAATCGTACAAAAACTAACCAATATAATCAAGTGTTGTGGCACCAGAAATAGAAGACGTCCGTGGAAGACTTGGCACGATCAGGTAAACCAGTTAACGGAGGATGGTTCTGTTCGAAGGCTCAACAATCAGCGAGCTTGTATGAGAAGATGTATGAATGTAAGTGAGGCGAGAATTGTGTGTCAAGACAGAAGAGTATGGCGCTCTATCCTCTCTGCCTACCCCCGCGGAGAAACGGCGTTATGGTAATTAATAATAAGATAAATAAGTATCGAACGTCTAAAAACAATATTCATACTATTTTGAATTTAAAAATAATAATAGACATACTCATACATAATAATAATAGAGAAAATTAAGTAAATTAAAAAAAAATCGCACTTAAACTAACCAATATAATAAAAAAAAGTGTTCATATAAATACAATAATAGAGCTATAATAATATATAAACTCCTGTTGTATACTAAAACTAACGCCAATGCTATTTCGATTGCAGTCAACCAGGCGTCTCTTTAATATATACACATATCTCTTTAATTCAAATTATTAGCTGTGCGTTACACCAATTGCCAACTCTCAGGCATATTATACTTATATCCAACACGATATGTTTAATAAGACTTGAATGACGCAAAACACTATTTTCAAAATATTCATACTAATTTGAATTTAAAAATAATAATAGGCAGCATTCCAATTATCTGCACTGTGCGGCGTACTATCCTCTACGACGTTTGTGAAAATCAAAGAAGAAGGTGGTAATTTAAACGATGATAATGACGGATTAACCGGTGTCGGATTAACCGGTGTCGGATTAACCGGTGACGGATTAACCGGTGTCGGATTAACCGACGTCGGATTAAGCGGTGTCGGATTAACCGGTGTCGGATTAACCGGTGTCGGATTAACCATTGTCGAATTAACCGGTGTCGGATTAACCATTGTCGAATTAACCGGTGTCGGATTAACCGGTGTCGGTTTAACCGGTGTCGGATTAACCATTGTCGAATTAACCGGTGTCGGATTAACCGGTGTCGGATTAACCGGTGTCGGATTAACCGGTGTCGGATTAACCGGTGTCGGATTAACCGGTGTCTGATTAACCATTGTCGAATTAACCGGTGACGGATTAACCGGTGTCGGATTAACCGATGTCGGATTAACCACGGTCAGATTAACCTGGATCGGATTAACCAGAATCAGATTAACCGGGTTCGGAATAACCGGGGTGCCACAGTTTGTATTTATACTTTTGTTATAAATAATATTTTTGTTAAAAATAATATTTTTAATCATCAATATATTTAATAAAACCATAAAGTGTGTTTAAATAATAAATTAATTTTTATTAAATAAATTAATATAAATTTAGCTATCAATAGCATTTAAAAAAATTAAAATCGCACTTAACGCACCTATAATACCAATTTTTAATTTTTTTTTATATGAAACAGCTGTTATCAATAATATAATTAGCGGCCATCTTGCATGAATATTATTATAACCAATGCATGAATATTACTATATCTTTAAACCAATCAATGCCTTCCGCCAATAAACGGCCAGGGTTATGGACGAATCGGATCACTCGTCCAATGAACGGCACTGAAAATACCACTCTTATCGATAAAAGTTTAAAAAACATATTTTTACAAAACATTGGCCGGCCATAAAAAAAAACATCGCGAAAAAATTTCAATTTTAAAATGGACTTTCTTATTCTTAAGAAATTTGAACGTATTTCAACGACTTTTCAAGCGCTGTATTTCAAAAAAATGTTTACATAAAAAAAAAACATTTAAAATTAATTCATAAATATTTTATTTATTTTGTGGAAGACTTGGCACGATCAGGTAAACCAGTTAACGGAGGATGGTTCTGTTAGAAGCCTCGACAATCGGTTAGCTTGTATGAGAAGATGTATGAATGTAAATGAGACGAAAATTGTGTGTCAGGAGAGAAGAGTATGGCGCTCTATCCTCTCTGCCTATCTTTGCGGGGAAACGGCATGATGGTAAGTAAGTAAGTAAGTAAGAAGTTGATACTGTTGGATTAATCGAGTGTTTATGACTCCTGAAATAGAGGACGTCTGTGGAAGACTTGGCACGATCAGGTAAACCAGTTAACGGAGGATGGTTCTGTTAGAAGCCTCGACAATCGGTTAGCTTGTATGAGAATATGTATGAGTGTGTATGAGGCGAAAATTTTGTGTCAGGACAGAAGAGTATGGCGCTCTATCCTCTCTGCCTACCCCTGCGGAGAAACGGCGTGATGGTAAGTAAGTAAGTGTTGTTGGCACCTGAAATAGAGGACGTCCGTAGAAGACTTGGCACGATCAGGTAAACCAGTTAACGGAGGATGGTTCCGTTAGAAGCCTCGACAATCGGCGATGCTTCTAACGGCAAGCATAGCCAGCATAGCCGGCAACCCAAGAGAAAAAATACAATTTTTCTCGGTATAATTCTTTTCCGTAAAAAAATTAATTAACTCTAAAAAATAATTAAAATCATCAATACATTTAGTAGTGTGTTTAAATAATAAATTAATTTTTATTAAATAAATTAATATAAATTTAGCTATCAATAGCATTTAAAAAAATTAAAATCGCTCTTAAACTAACTAATATATTCAAAAAACCTATAATACCAATTCCACATATTACTGCCCTCTATCGAATTCATTTCGTAAGTCAAAACGTCAGCATGGCCGTCTTGACACAACTGTCAAACTATATTTTAGGTTAAAAAAATTTGACATAAACAGCTGTTATCAATAATATAATTAGCGCCCATTTTGCATGAACATTAATCTAACCAATGCATGAATATTACTATATCTTTAGACCAATAAATGCCTTCCGCCAATAAACGGCCAGGGTTATGGACGAATCGGATCACTCGTCCAATGGAAGAGGTTACAGTGCGGACCAATGAAACGGATTGTCCAATCAGGTTAATTTGCGGCCTTAGGTTATGGCCATAGATTAGAGAAAAAATTCTAGAATCGATATTTTGGGGGTCTGTTGTTTTAATAATTTTACAATTTTAGGTACTCTGATAAAATTTTCACATTTTTTTTCGCGTTTTTTACATTTAAAAGACGTCGGTTAAATTATAGGAGTTTGTTATCTTTGAAATAAATTCTGGAGCGTCTCGATCTATCTCCTAAAATATAAAAATAATTAATTCATCCAAAGGTTACGGAGAAAACGTGAAAAAAATGAAATTCACCTTTTCGAGTTTTGCGAAAAAACTAAAAGCGGGAAAAATTTAAAAAGTACGCCCGGCGATGCGGTCGGCCGCGGGCCATCGCCCGAATATTTAAAAATAATTATCGCTTTTAAACTCGCAGAGTTGTGAGCGAAAATGTAAAAGTTAGGCTAAATAAAAATATAAAATAGCTAGAATTTGGCCAAACCGAAACGGTCGCGATAAATCGAGGAGCGGCGGTGGAGAAAAAGTGTTTATGGCGAAAAGTTTACGTCGGCCTTCGGCCGTCTGGCAAAAATAAAAAATACCCAGATATCTGGCGGGAAAGCCCCTAAAAAGCGATCGCGCGGTGTGACTACCTAGCCGGTTGTGACATATAAACAACACGAAATAGGGCTTATAACTTTAATATATATGATGATATATTTTAATATGATATGGTTAAACGTTTGTATAGTTTATATTTTATTTTATTCGACGATTAAAAAATGTTTCATGAGTAAGAGCTATGTTCCCGAATCTATAATGTAATTATATTTTTGGATATACTTAACTATTATAGCATAAAAATGGATTCAGTCGTTGTTATATTTTTGAAAAATAGATTCATGACTTAAAATAAGACAATCAAAAAGGATAATGCTCCGACATAATTCTTCTGTATTTTAATTATGAATTTTTGGAAAATTCTCGAACGGACACCGACACCGAATGCAAATGTCTGAAAAAGGACTAATATCATAAATCTGAAGCATCGACGAGAGTAGGTTCATAAAAATATGTACGATAAGTAGCGTTATATCCTCTGTCTTCAATCTGGAAAATTTGATGTGATGTTATGTATGTAATATTTTAATAAATTTGACCATATTTATATAACAGTATTTACTTATTTATACTCAGACAGAGAGTGACACAAAATACAAAAATACATTGCAATACATAATTAAATTAGTGTAAATTATTCTGTAAAACTTCTGTCAGTTGATCGGTCATATACGAATAATAGTGCAACTAAGTGAATAGAGACATATATATAATTTATTATGTGTGTTTTGGTATTTTGAAGTGATTAAATAATTCCGATATAGCTTCTTCGCTGAATATCCGAAACATTTAATATGTACTTGTATAATATATTAAATATCTTTTCGTTTCAAAAAACAATTTCTGTGCTTTTTGACGGGCCTTGAACGATTTGATTACAAATTAAAAACAGTTTAAAAGCAATAAATGCTATAAATTTGTTTCCTTGGGGAAACAACCTCATTCATCGTAACGGCATTTTGATTAAAATTGCCTACGCTTTGGTTATAGTTCACAAAAAATTATATTAAAAAGATCAAGGCGTCTCTCACATTCATATTTTCTCGACAAATTCAATGAGTTTTAAATATAGGACTATGAATTCAAAGAGAATATTAGTTCCATCAATTACTTCTTAATGTAAGAAGATCATCATTTTCCAACACAAATTTATTCCGTGACTCAAAAATTTAATTGAGTAGTATGTATATATCAGTGGCGTGCAGTAAGCACAAACTTAGGTCATGCTACTAAGTATCAAAAAAAGGTTAGAAAAAAATGTTCTGTGTTTGTTAACAATTCTATCAATTTAAATTTGGAGAAAGTGTGTCATCTGGGACACACTTTTTGACCCTTTGGGATCGAGTACAAGGTTTTATTAAGAGCAATTACACTAGTAAGATAGCAAGATAGATGAGAGACGGCACCTTTGGGGAGATGGACTTTTTCCTTCCTCCCCTCAGTTGCCGTCCGAGAGAAAGGCCAGGGGGGTCCTCCGGTGTTTGATAATTATTTGGTGCAGCTGGTTTCGGAACACGGCGATTTTAGAAGTATATGACTTTGGTCTCGTGAGTCGGGTGAGACAAACGCCGAACCACATCCTCGGGCGATACGCTATATTATACTAGGTCTATTTGTTAAAATATTTGTAAACTATCAATAAATAAAGTATCGGGGCCAACGAGGGATTTTGTGATGGCGGCTGTGCGGCTCCGTCTTGTCACTATGTGCGAGAAGAAATCGCACAGCTGCCTAATAGAATTTTTTTAAATGCCAACCTGATGGCGAATGAGTGGGACCATATAGAAGCTTTTGCTTATAAATGGCCCTGTATAAGCAGCGGGTTCACCCACCCTCATTGGTTAAAAAAAAAATTAGAATATAATTGTGAATTTTTTTTTTTTTTTAAATACAAGTTGTTTTATTGCTCCGTACCGCATTCTGCTCTACTTTCTACTCTGCTTTAGATTATGCTTAAAATATTATCTAGGATTTCTCCTTCGGACAACGGACTTAAAATAATTCGATAACTGTGCTCAAAAACATATATTTAAATAACAAACTTTGCAAATTACCATAGCTAAAACTCATAACAGAAATAATTTTATTTCAACATTTCATTTAATATTTGTAATAATCTAACTTTATAATACCGCAACAAATGCAAACTCGCTCGCCTGACAGATAATAAATAGACGAATATTTTCTCTATGCAAACACTGAAATACGGAATGACTGGAAATGACGTTGGAGTACACCATTAAAACAAATGTATGGAAGGTGTCATTGCGCGTAGTTTTCAGTAAGAATTAATCCCTTTTAAAGACAACAGAATTAAGCACAAATTGTTTTTAAGATGCAGAATACTTCCAGAAGTAAAGATGTCAACATAGGTTGAGTAAGAACATATTTAGTTCAATGTAATTCTTATACCGATCTAACAAACAAGTTAGATGCATACCGACGAGTATATACTGGCAAATTTACTGCCAGCATGACCACAAAGTTATACAATGAAGCAATTTTTCTGAATAACCTACGGCTAGACAAAAAAGCTTTTCAGCTTTTTTGATTGTATGCAGAGCACATCCCTGATATATACGACATAAAATACAATTTGTGACCCATTTTAAGTAAATTACTAAACATAGCAATCTAAAAACCATTATAGAATGTATAAATATGCAAATCCTAATCAAATACTGGAATGAAGTAGGCCCCGTACATTAAATAAAAACTGGTCTTAAAAAATTAAAAATGAACTGCAAGTACTTCATAATTGTTCTGGTTAAGCTTTTAAGCTAATGAATATTTATTTAGTAGTAGTTATATTTGCGTTGATGTCAAACTAAGAGGAGATGAAACGCTTTATTTCACAAATAATATACTGAATCTAAATTTAAAATAAACAGCTTGAATTTAAATTAAACATCGTATTGTAATTCATTAGCAAATCGTGACATTTGTTTGAATGTTTGCATTGAAAAAACTTTTCAATTTTAGTTTGTGACCATCTCTATATTGCATTTATTTATCTAAATGATATAAAGATTAAAGAAAAATAATCTCATTAAATACAATTTATATACGAAATTGTAATATGTACATACTTAATACAATATATAATCGTTGAATTAATTAGTGCAACATTGTTGTATACCAAATTACGCACATTTTAGGGTTGTAATTTTATATAAAGTACATTATTATTTATAATATATTAAAAACACACTTTGAATATTATTTTTTCCCATCATTCTATAATATATACAGTATCTCTCAGCTCTTGTTAACTCACCAAAATATGCCATACATCGTTGTTCGAGTGACGTCTGTAATTATAATACTTTACAATATTCTTCACGTTGTTCGAATGACGTTTTTAATTATAATACTTTACAATAATTACTCTGACTGCGTGCATCCTGTAAAATATTTTTAAGAGCTTGTTTGAATTATCTATGTCGCTGTGTTTAGGGTGAACTATTTCAGAGTGGAATAATATTTGATTTATTAAATTGGTATGAGGATTTTACTTGTTATACAAAACATCCAGTACTGAAAATTTAATAACAATATCAATATTGGAATTTTGACATTCCTACATTATTAAATGATATAATAGAGACTGGCTTTAGCTGTTAGGAAGTTTTAATCTAATATAATATTAATTTGTTGAATATAATGAAATCACTTTACGTATTTTGGAATGCTGAATACAAATACGAAATATTCCATCACACCATAGTTTTTATTCACATATTCATTAATTTAAAAAAAAACATTGATTTGAAAATAAATTATAGGAATAATAAAGATATTTTACTTCTAAATATTTATTTCAGTACGGTTATACTGTCCCGTGAGCACCTTTGAATTTATAAAGTTCGTACAAAATTTCCCAAGGGAGCCAAAAAAAAAAAAATGTTTTGACCAGTGTAATAATCCATATACGTATACAGGAAAACAAATAATTATTCTTATAATTATAAAAACAGTGATTCTTTTCGCACAATATTTTTTATATGAAATGAGTAAAAAAATATAATACCAGCAAAGTTACAAAGAAGGTTGAATATATACTTGGAATCACATCAACTACACTTAACAGTTTCCTGTACAGTCGTATTAAACGCAATGTAAACATAATCGACAGTATAATATGAACATATTAAATGTGATTAAAAGACAAATAATGGGTCGTCTATATGGTTAGGGTACGCAGTGTACCTATTAACGAGCAAATAATGAGATACACAGAAATATTGAAGGCAACTAAAATACAGGACATCCGAGAAGATATGATCAGACAAACATTGTTAAAGATGACGCTGTTAGATGACTACAATAATTGACGAGTTTGAGAATGAATATGAAGGAGTCAGTAACCAGTTGCCGGGCAAGACTTTTTACAAGTCAAAAACATGAAAACAAAAATAAAACAATTCTAGAATTAAAAATTTTTTTTGAAAAATAAATCATAAATACATGACAAGCTCGAGTAACTTTTTTTGGTCGAACATATATGTATACATATACGTTCTTGGGCGATGAACAGACATTTTTTTTATTTTTATAGAATAGTTTGACTTACTTTCATCTCACCAGAAATAATACGATTTATTTATTTAAGTAAATATTTAGTCAAAACAGACCAACTTGGGATTTCAGTGAACATTCTTAAACACTAAATAGCTTCATGCTTTAATTCAGAGTTCTTATCACGTACCTATGATCTGGGATTTTTAATCTTAATTAATCATCTACAGGTATGTGAGTGTATTGAAGATTTTTAATAAAATAAAATCTAATAGCGTTTAATTGAGTAAGTTGTACAAATAAATAAACAGTAGTTATAGTAAGTTATACAAGTTTTTTTTTCTATAAAAATAACAACTAGTATTTTAATAGTTTATGTTATAACCATCCAATCGTTTTATATACAGGTGATAAGAATTTATGTTAAATAATATATGTTTAAGTGAGATTGAGATAATGTTTGAAAAATATTTTCGTTTTATTTTTACCGGTTAAAAGACTACATTTTCAGATGTGAATACAGATGTTTAAAATTAAAATAATAAATTCTTTCAGAAGCTAGCAATACACAAAATATAAACTAATAGAGATATAAGTATGTATTTCTTACAAGAAGTTTTAAAAAATATCCTTAACGTATGTATTCATTATAACGAAATTATTTATCACCATCACTAGATTGCTTTTTATACTCGTTTGAAATTATATTTAATATTTTCTGTTCTATTATATTGTATTACTTTTATATGGATATACCTATATAGTGCAATGTTGCATCCATTTTTAGTGTTGGTAAAGAAATCCGCTAGATGGCAATATAGATAACAAATAATAATAATTAATATTAATGTTATTGTTATTTGTTTTATTAACCACTAATTGAATTAAAATACATCTACTGGTTTCGAACATGTGTATTCAATAAGTGGTTAATAAAACAAAGTTAACAAATAAATTTAAAAATTAAAAAATTAAAAAATAATAATGGTTTTTAACCACAAAGTTAATTTTGCCAAATTTAAAAGTAATATTTATTTTCATTTACAATCTTTTCGCGTTGTGTAATAGATGTCACTGATTAAAATCTTTGGTAGGTGTCATTGCTAACAGCAGGTAAATAAATTACGTTACAAAGGATTAATACGTTACGATTTTTTGCGAATGATATATTCAGCGCTGGGCCGTAGGGGGGTTGATTTATTTTTTATATGTTCAATGCATTTATATCACAGAACGAAAATATGTGTCTGCAGTTTAATATTTGTCAAAAACTGCTGTGAATAGTTATTTGATACGATTACTTAATCATTTTAGCATTGTTTAATTTTTAAAATTTAACATGTCCATATTATTTCATTTCTTTAAGTTTTCTATATCCTTTATTTTTATAACTTTTAATAACATTCTGACGATAACAAATTAAATTATGACAAATATATGCAGAAGAAAACCATTTACCTAAAAAATATTTAGTTGCTACCGGATTCGAACCTGGATCTCTTCATAATTAATCAGTATTTAAATATCACAGACCTATGTTCTGAATAATTACAACTTCACAATAAGAATGGGTTCTCCTTAATAATATATAAATATAACCAAGTAAAGAATGTTCACAATGATGTAATATTAAAATCGGCCATTATATTCGATACAACCTAATAATATTGTTGCAAACGATTTAAGTGTCTATATTTGTACAGTTCTATTTATTTGATGTATAATGTATTTGAATAATATATATACATATACCAGCGGTGTACAGTTCACAAATTCAAACGAGCGATAATATTATTTACACAATAATTATTATCGCAATGTTCACATTTTAATCTATCATAATATTCTACAAATATAAATATTTAACTGTTTTTTCCCAGACATTCTAGTTTACCTCAATGCGAGAACTGCATGCGCCTGGTACACGTAATTGATAGTGTGTATAAATAAATGATAAATAGATGACTAGTGATATACAATAATGTATTGTTTCAAATATAAAAAAATATGTAAACGTGTGTATAAATTACCTTTGCAGTAGCCGACGGCAGCCCCTCTGTAAGGGTAGCGGCATGTTAATCCTTTGTTGCAATGAGCCGCGCGACCGCATCTCTCCCTGACTCCTCGAGAGCAGCATGGAAGCTGGAAACGATTTACATTATATTATAATATCGTACACATTTTATCAATTTCAATTTGAAGTGAACCAATATGCAAGACCTATCTAGAACATAGAAAAGTATTCTCAGTTTTAGTGACCAATGTAACTTAACAAATTTAGGTAACTATGATACATCACCAGCGCTTATACAAATATCAAGGGAAATTTCTGTCGTATTTCTATCTACTATTGCCACTCCGTATCATAAGGAATATTTTATGAACATGTGTCTGATTTTGTATTATCTATATAGAGATAGATTAAAAATAAAAATTTCATATCAGCAAATATTATGTACGTAAATGAAAGACAAATTATGACCTCAAAACCACTCAACGTTGACGAGAGTTGTTGCACACAAAACTATAACTCCGTAATTGACCTGGTAAAATTATATTGGCTAAGTTCGTTAACAATCCTGATCAGCCATTTTATTTTAATAATCACCGGTCTCGAACCAGGAACTTTCTATTTACCAAATAAGCTACAATGACTCTATGGAAAGTCGACAAATTTCATCTACATACGAATTTATGTGAGACATATTTTTTTTGTTGGAAGCGACAAGAGACGATTCTGGGTTCGAGTTTCGGTGACGACTATGATATTTTTACGATAGATATATATATTTTTTTGTATATCTTGCTAAGTGATTTAACTAAAATTTGACCAGTAAATGAATAGCCATGAAATAAAGTGTACATATAGGAGAGGGGTTTGGAACATTAGTTGCGGGACGAGGGGCATTCTATACACATTCATTGTGCAAACACAAATCCGATAGTTTATGACACATTTATGTAACAGTAAAAGTATTTACTCTTAGAATTTTTTTTATATAAATAAGACATATTTTTTAAATTAATATAATTTTATTATTATAGTAATTATTATAAGAAAAAGTCGCGGAGCTATTTGATTGCGGAAGTGTTACCAAAACGATCGCGTGGTTGATGACACCAAAACGAGAATATTGAATATTTGGTAATCAGTATTTTTTTATTATCAAGGAATGGAGGTTATTATTAATAATAATATTAAACTATTTTCTGTTAATATTATTAAAAAATATTTCGATGAAATCCATTCTAAAAAAAATTATAACTTTTTGCATGAACAATTTTAATTTGAAAACTTTATTTACTTATTCACGTATGTCAACGATCCGTTGCGGAAGCAATGAATACAATTAGCATCACATTAAGGGAGATGCCGTATTGTGACGGCGCCGGTCACGTGGGGCAAAGTAATAATGCTGTGTTTTATTTATGACCTGACACCCGCTCCGACCCTCGACCCTCGCGAGGGGGGGAGGGGGCGCAGCGCACCTGGGTCGGGCCCTAAATGCGAATTCAGGGGCGGATCCAAGACTGAAATGGGAATGTGAAAAGATGCCCCTTTTCAGACAAAATGCGACCGCAAGCAATTTATTTTTAGAGACCCCTAGCCGCGACCTCTAGGCTTTGGCGACAATAAATCTCCGCGGTTTAATAATCGCACTGACATAATACGTTACCTTCCACTTTAGGTAATCTCTCAAAATATCGTAATCAAATTTTAATTGAACAGTTTTTAAATAATCGAGGGCCTTTCATTATCCCAAAAGACTTACTATATTCAAGCTGTTCTGTCACCAAATCAGAATACTGTGAATAGATAAATAAAAATAAATAAGCCCAAAAAAAGAAATCAAATATCTTGGTGTAATTATTGATCAAAATTTAAAATGCCACAGTCACATTAACAAATTAGTGAAAAGAATAAGAAAATGTATTTATATATTCATAAGATTAAGGAGCATTCTAAGTATAAATAATTTTAAAAAGGTATATTTTACTATTGTTCACTCACTACTCCAGTATGGAATAATTGGGTGGGGAGGAGCATAGAATAATATTATGAACTCAGTAAAAATAATACAGAGAACAATTATTAAAATGATATTTAAAAAAAGATCAACTTTTTCAACACAAACACTTTTTGCAAAATTCCCAGTCCCCAAAGTTGAAAACGTTTACAAAAAAACCTCAATTAATCAATTAATTAAAGAAAATAACACTTGAAAATTTGAAACAAGCACATCGTTAAGGTTTAAAAATAACTTTAAAATCTCTAAATGTACCACCAAACACTATCAGCAAAATTCTATATATTTAGGGATAAAAAATTTCAATAGCATCCCTACACAAATTAAAGAAATAAAGGATATAAAAGAGTTTAAATAGAAACTAAATGAACACTTCAAAAACACATAATTGGACAATAAACAATATTACAGAATACTTCAGAAGCACACAAAGGGACAATGAATAGAATATGTAAAATTATCATATAAATTATTGTAGAGTAACTCCCTCTCCAAGCACAAGAGCTGGTCTCTTTTTTGGAGAGGTAAGCGAAATGAAAACCATGTATGTATGTAACATTTATTTTGCCATTGTATTTCGCTAAATAAATTTAAAAAATATATATATTGTGCACACCCCTGTACTATCTGTAATCTTAATTTTTAGATTTTTATTTAATGCATTTGTGATCGAGTAAAGAGTTAACAAATTAGGAAAGAATGTAAACTGATCTTAGCTTAGTGGATACGAATAAAAAAGGATCGCTTAAGAATGATGTTCGACGAAATAATACGTCCGCAAGAACAGCTAGACTAGCCACTGAGAGATGGTCTTATTACTTATAACTTGCATGAGAAAATGTATGAATGTTGATGGGGCGAGAATTATGCAAGTTATTTAAATCATTATATTATTATTATTTATTATTATTTATTAGTAACTACATAATATATATAAAAAATTTGTTTGGACTGTGCTCGTCTCACTAGAGAAATTCTGTGTCGAGACGGTCATAGTTTACAAGCCATTGTTCAATTAATTAAAATTAATAGTAGATAGAATTACATTTATTACCGTATAAAAGATGTACATGAAGAACAATTTTAAAATGGACTTAATTTTTGAATCACTTTGTAGCAATAATTAAAATAGGTATGAATCAATATGTTTGGGTGAGTGCACCAATACTGGCTCTACCCATATTACGAATCCAAGTTTTAATATAGTGACAATTCAATTGATTTAAGTCTTTTAACATTCTATTAAACAGTTTAGGTCTAAAATATTTGTAGTTCCTTTGACCAAATGTAGTATGTGCTCTTTGGGTCTGTAGGTTATTTGTATTTGTCCGTGTGGAAATTATGTTTTGGGTTGTTTTAAAATGTGCATGTTTGTATTTATATATCTATTTGAGAGTAGTATTAGCGTATATTTGTCAAATATCAAAGATATTAAATTGGGTGATTGGGGATTTGAGGATAACTTTTAATATAATTTTTTGAGCTGCTATTATTGGATTAATTGCAGACATAGTCGCTCCACCACATATATTGATTCATTACTTAATACTAAAAGTAATTAATTTTAATTCATTAAATAATCTAAATATATCTATATTTAACATTAAAAATAATATTATTTATGTATACCCCATTATGTGCAGAAAAGGGGTAAATGGACCAGATTAATTAGTGTACAATGAACAGGAATAATAATCATAGCGTTTTTCGAACCGGGATTGCATTTGTTCCGATCTATTTTGAGCACTGATTAGCTAGCCAATCAGTGATAGAATTTTAGATAAATACGCCAGCGAGCTTATTCAGGCTATTGTGCTATAAGCCATGTTAATAACTTACGTAATCTACCCGCTGCTGCATCGTTAATATTTAACATATTTTAATGTACATATTTTACATTTTCACATTAATTTTAAATTTCATAATGTAAATCGCAAAATAGTTTTTACACGTATAAAAATATTTATTTATTGTAAACGCCCTTATTCAGGCATTAATAGTTTTTTTTTTTAAATAATAGAGAATCACTTCGAAAGCGCAATACAAAGAAAATACTATATAATATATGTATGTTTTTTATAATCAAAATTATAAATAAAAAAAGTGATGTTAAACAAATTGAAAATTATACAAAATGAATAAAATAAAACAAAAATTATACGAAAAATACATGGGAGTGTAGTAGAAAGTTGGAAGAAGTGTCATAGTTTGCAAATTACACACAACTAGTCGACAATTATAACATCAGTTTTCAACACACTTGAACATCAATCTTGACAACACTTTGACGATCAGTAAAGCTATCTATCCGTCACCATTGACAATTTAGTTCTATGTTAGTTAGTTAGGTAGTTAACAGCAAAAATGTCAACTACCTCTGGTATACTCATTCCCCAAAGAATGTAATCTGGGGACTGCGGAGTTAGCTAATGCATTTGTTCTAACATTACCTCTTTAATAGAACAATGGATTGTGTCTCGATGACCTCAATGGTGCGTGAAAGTCAAGCAGACTAATAATTTGGGGGCAGTCTATCATACCATTGATGATCCTATATAGAAATATAAGGTCGGTCACCATACATCTTACTGATAATTTTAACATTTTCAGAAGGATAAGGAGAAAATCATAATTGATATCCTCAGAGCGTAGGAATATTTAATTTATAATTAATGAATCTTAAAACTTTCTCTAGATTTTTTCAAACACCGTCAAATGAACAATGTAGTGAGGCGATCATATTACTGAATTATATTCTATATATCTGAGGTCTGACTAGAGAAATGTA
This sequence comes from Eubasilissa regina, assembly GCA_022840565.1. Lineage (NCBI taxonomy): Eukaryota > Metazoa > Arthropoda > Insecta > Trichoptera > Phryganeidae > Eubasilissa > Eubasilissa regina. Next base: position 21,531,096 of record JAINEB010000033.1, read on the forward strand.
AAGGACTTTATAAGTACTCGACACTTTTCTCTATAAAACTTTGGATAACTAATATACCCGACAGTGTTTACTTTGCTATCAAAACCCTCAGCAACATGCCTTTTAATATTTGAGGAGTACAAACCATAGGCAACTTTCTACCACAATATTTATTTTGAAAAAAACGCTAGATACTGATAAAATTAATTAAAAAATTAATTCAGAACTTTTTAATAATCACATAGTAGAAATGAGAATAAAAATACAATTTATGTACCAAAATTAAATTTTCTATCATAATATTATTTTAACGTGTTCAGTGGTATACTGTATTATTGCCAGTAATAAAAACACCAAAGTAGCGAGATCGCGTTTTTTACTGTCTGTAATTTTTTAAATATTTTCTCTTTTGTACATTCAATAATATTTACATTATAGTACTCAAATATATATTCAATTTGAAATTAAGTCTATACTTCCTTTATTACGAGTAAGAAGAAACATGAAAGTGACAAAATCGTATGAATTTTTTCGACTGGCAAGTATAATATATTGACCATATATCATTGAATTTTAAAGTTTGTATATAAAATGGTTTTTAATAACTCTGGAATTAGATTACTTTAATGTTTTCTTTCTTATATATTAAATGCATACACTTACATTATGTCAATAACATATATATGTCAATAACAGTTATTTTTACAGTTACTTCTGTGAATAATTTTTAAATATAATACTCGACCATTTTAGAATTGCAGTTAAGAACGGTTTTATGCAAAATATCGTATTCTCTTGAGATTTTAAGTTATTTTTAACCTGTCCCTATTGCTTAATTTCTTTAATATCTTTCATGTTTATTATGTTTTTGATAACCAAATCACTTTAAGGTATCTCTAGATATACGTATGTTCATAGCGTGTTACTAATAATTCAATTCCATGAGATATTAATAAGTGTTTAAATATATAATTATTTTTGAGGTTTTTGTTGTCAAAACCCTTTCAAATTATTTTGAAATGAATCAAGCAAGATCTAAAATGCTAAGTAAGTAGCAATAATGTTTTACTCGAATTTGATTTAGTTAAATAATCATACGTAGTATTCACAATTCTGAAATAGCCTACAAATTGATTTTTGTATATGTACTTACTATACACAGTGGATACAGATAATATTATATAAGACTAGCGGAAAAGAAATCGGCGCGAACGGATATGATGGCCGCTTTGCGGCCATAGTTATCATAGAATCTATTTGTCAATGCGAAAAACATAATTTTGTGATATAATTCGTTTTTCTTTACTAGAAATAAAGACAAATGCACTAGATGCTGCATTGTTAAAACAATACAAAAGAGATTTCCGCATTAAAATATAGATTCTACGGAAACTCTGACCACGCAGCGGCAACCACTACCGGCCTTTTCTGCTACTTTATTTATATAATTGATTTATAAATGCCAACCCACATTTGCTCCCAAAATTCAAGGTTGGTGAGTTTTCTTGATTTTTTTCGGAGCATCGCGTCCTTTTTCGACCTTTAGATGACGAAACTTCTGCAGAATAACATTCCGTCTTTGAATTACAATTTAATCAAGAGCGAAAATTATACAACAAACTGTTTAAATGAACTGAGATGCCATTTTGTCATGTGACTTTTTTGAACGGGAATAACTATTTAAATTAAGATTGCTACTTTTGCTTCTAATGGGAACATTATAAAATATTTTTCTATTACATACTGATGAGTTTGCGTTTCAAATGTATGTTCATAGTGATATTCTCTAAACTTTTCCATTCATACGTTATTTAGTTAATTTTTTAACAATCTAACAACCGTGCATGAAAATGAACGAGGCAAGAATGGTATCTAAAGACAAAAGGTGTAATGTTTTTATTTTCTATGTCTTCTCCTGCGGAAAAACTACGTGACGGTAATTTAGTTAGTTTATTGTTTTCCTAAACAAAACGATATATGTCAAAATATAATAAAATAAATAAATAAATTTTTAAATACTAAATTAATGTATTAATTATAAATATATACATATAAAATCAATTTTGTCGAAAAATATTGTTTTTGCGTCAGCGGGATTCGAACGTGGATCTCTATTTCCAATCCGGGGAAGTACACTACCGATTGTGTTATAACGCCAGTATTTTTTTTGACAAATTTTCGAACCTATATGTTACATTTTTCAAATTAATATACCTGTCGTTCCATTATTTGAAAGCCATCTACATTATTTTTACAGAATCTCAAATACCTTTGAGTAAACCGACTGCAGACGCCAGAATTATCAATTCATTTTTATTAAATTTTGGACACATTGATACAATATATATTATTTAGGAAAACACATGTGTTTTCTTTAATAAAATAAATTTTTATTGTTGTAGCTTAACCATTCAATTTTTCCCATTAAATAACTAATGCAAATCTGCACGCATCTACACGAAGCAGTTGTGCTAAGTTCCTAACACCGGACAGCATCGAAATTAATTGTCATAGGAATCTAACAATATTTACATATATTTCCTTTCCTCTCTGATTTAAAGAAGTGCGAATTTTTACAAATATGAAGATACTGCAAAAAGAAAATTTCAACCCGGCGACAGATACTACAAGTAGTTCATACTTTTGTTTCAATCTGCCCACCCTTGTGGCAGTGATTTTTCAATAAGACTTTGATCTATTCGAATCAATAAAGGTGCGTATGTCCCGGATATGTCATCCTAATCTAGAGACTGTACAATTACTCGATATCATGAACTACTAAAACATCGAGTAGTAAAATCTTAAAATATTCGAGTACTTCTAACAGTTTCCAATGTATCAAAATACCTATTAATATTTCAAATACATGCACATATAATAAATTGTCTCGCCTAATATTTATTATCAAATTCAGTACACTACACAGATATTTTCATGCGCCTCTTTCACTCTCAACGATTCATATGGAACTGATTTTACTTTGGAAGTGTAAAATATACAGATGTTTTGGATTATAATTTCCCCTGACGGTTAGCACAAATACAAACATTTAATATAATTTCCTGGTTTTACAACAATCAAAAAGATTTTTTTCGATATTTTATATTGATACATACCATTGATAGACAAATCAGGAAGACACGAAGACACAAAAGAAAATGTTTGAAAAAAATTGTAAAATGAGATATTGACGAAAGACCGAAGAAAGAGAGAGAGAGAGAATTATAGAAAGAATTGTGCATCAGTGGAGTGAAGATGGCTGATGACGATAGTGTTATAGAAGGAAACACGTTTTATTTGAAACATAAGTGTGCAATAAAAGAGAGATATGGGGTCATATAGTAAACAGAAAGGAGAAATAGGGTTAGAAAGGATAAGAAAGAATTGAAATAATAGGTTGTAGTTCAAAATTAAATGCCTCAGAAATATTACACATAAAAACTCCTTCCGATACTTGGAGATCCCAACAAGTCTAATATATATATTGTCTCCTTAGAATATATATATTTGTACACATAGGCCAATCTAGGACGTACGTGAAGAATATGGGTCATAACTTACCTAAAGGGTATCACCATTTAACAATGTTCCTATTTTCAAAATTGTAATCAAAAAATGAATTTGTTAATTGTGTCCAAAACATGTCCACTTCATTTATAATTCATATGAAATTTGATACTTTAATTCAAGCAATCATATATGTAAAGTATCAATTACTTTTAAAGCTCCCTGTACGTCACATAAAAAATGATATTTCTGGGATATTATGTAGGTACCTACCTACCTATGTTATTATTTTTTTTTTAAATGAGAATTCCATTTGTTTTAACTTTAATAGCTTTATCATGGGCAATGTGAATAAAAGTTAAAGTCGTAAAAAAATATTACAAAAATCATTATGGATACTTCGTCGATAATAAAATCATTAAACTTCTCTGTGTTATAAATACAAATAAATATCTAAGCTTAATAATGTTATTTGATCAATAATTTGAATTTTGAAATATTTCCTTAAGAAATATGTTTAAAATTTGATACACATGAATTATGTTGTTATATCAATAAGTACATAAGTGCGCTTAGCTTGATGTCAAATAACTAACTTCCTAACCTTATATTTCCTACGACATATTACTAACATTATTGTCATAAATCATTGAATACTTTTGTTAGAAGCTTCAATAATAGGCGAGCTTGTCTGAGAATATGTATAAATGTGGATGAGGCAAGAAATGTGTGTCAGGATAGAAAAGTATGGCCCTCTATCTTATCTTCCTACTTCCGCGGGGAAACGGCGTGATGGTAAGTTATTGTCGTGGCACCAGAAACAAATATCATAAATCATTGTCGTGGCACTAGAAACATCATGAACAACAAATATACTAATTTAATGAATTAATTATAAAGATGTATATGTGAAATCAATGTTATCGAAAAATTTTGTTGTTGATACCGGGATTCGAACCTGGATTTCTTTCCTAACGGGGGAAGGTGCATTAGCCGACTATGCTACAGTAGACAGTACTTTTGACGATAAATTTTCGAACCCATATATTATACTTTTCAAATTAATACATCTATCGTAGGATTATTTGAAATCCATCTACTTTATTTTTACTGAATCTCAAATGGGTTTGAAAATTTGTCGTCAAATATACTATCTGTTGTGGCATAGTCGGTTAATGCACCTTTCCCGGATTGAAAGAGATCTAGGTTAGACTCCCGGTAACAACAACAATATTTTTCAATAAAATTGATTTTATATGTATATCTTTGTAATTAATACATTTAATTAGTATTAAAAATATCACAGTCTTATGTTCAGAATAATCACAACTTCACAATAGGAATGTGTTCTCTTTAATAATATATATGCTATCAAAACTGAAAATCAAATTTGGTCTATGACGTAACCTTTCTAAATAGTGGGTTGAACAGAGGCACTGAAAATTAAAACAATTCACCGTGTTATACATATATGGACTGAAAAATATATACTATTACTCCATATTCAGTCATGATAACAAATACATTTGACTGTGTTTTTAAAAACATTTGAAAATATTAAAATATCATAAACGAGCAAACAATAAATGTGAAACTGACGAATCCACATCAGAGCAGACTTGGTAGAAGCTAGCAATGAAGACACGCATGCGTAAATATTGAAAATGAAATATTTATTTTATTTTAAGCGAACTTGGATGCCCGAGCCCTGAGCTATTGTGTATTTATCTTCGCACGCGTGTTCGTTTCGGATGTTGTTAAAACGGCAAATGATCAGATATCGTCCCTGAATATTACATCCAAGATTACACCCGAGTGCGATACGTGGCACTGAAGAAAGTACAGTGTATCGGCACATATTTCTAAATACTTACGGCAAACCACTGTCATCATTTTTAGCTGCTAAACGAAAAGGTTATGCATCACTCTAAGGATCACATTAATTTTAAAAATATATGTATAAAATCCCAATTTTATTAATATTTTTAATGAAACACATTTTCATTGTGAAGTTGCAATTTCACAATATAGTTCTGTGTTATTTTTAATGCAAATTATCTATAGAAAAAATACCGGTGGCTTCATATTTTTATTTTTTGTATATCTGTTTAATTTATTAATTTAATTGGTACTTTTCATATTATTTTTAATTCGAATTCAATTGTACTTGCGTAGGTTGGAAACAATTAATATACGTATTAACTCCCATGTATATTATCCGTATAAAATATTGTATTTACTAAAACTTTTCGATGTTAGCAAATCTATATAATGCAATAATGAAAACGACAGATTGTGAGTGAAATCATGGGATCCATGTCACATCAATATATTCTTACATATTTTAAAAGTAATCTAATTGTCTGTATTATTAAAATTATAAATATTTTTCTGGTCTTCGGAGAGGAGAATAAAAAGTTCCCAACCTCTCGGCCCCCTAAGCGAGTGTTTTATCGTTAAACTAAACAATTAATTTCTTAAAATAATGTTATGTTTCCAGAAATATTTCCTTTCGATAGGCTAATTAGTGTGTGCGTTCGAGTGTATTCAAAATCTTGATTAAGAAAATTAGCTTAGCTTTCTTTAGGTAATGCTGCGATTAGAAATACTATATCAATCTTTAGAACCGTTAACAATTTATTACATTACAAAAATACAATTTAAATTATTTAATTATAATAATTAAGGGATTTTAACATTTTTTAAATTATTATTTTGTGATTTACACGAACAGTGAGTGAAAGACTTTTGTGCGAAAGAGGTTCTACTTCTAGAAACGTGTAAGAGAATATTACATGGAGAAATATTACATATATATAGGGATTAGTCAATTAGAACTAATATCATTTTAGATATTTAGCAGTCATCTCAGGAGCTCGCTTTGGCAAAGATCTTCATATTATCAGCGTAAATTAGAAAGTTGGAAAATTGAAAGCAGGTATGCATGTCGTTTATATCTATTTTGAACAGTAACGAAGCCAACAAACTCCTTTGAGAAACTATGCACACCCACTCTGATTTGAAACCGCCCACAACGACCACTTGATTTATTTTACTGATGTAGGAAATAAGCCATCTTAGTAATGGATGAGTTTTGTAGAGGTTTGTTGGCAACGCTTTTTTCAGCGACCGCCACTTTGATAGCTGACAGCTAATTTGTGCTCAGTTTGATTTGCCATTTCACCATAAACAGACTTACGCTAGAACAACGCTTGCAAATTGTGCTAATTTATTTTGAAAATCGTAGTTCAGTTCGAGAAACTTAACGTGCGCTACGTCCATTTTACGATCGACATAATCATCCATCCAAGCAAATAGTTCGAATAACCATGGATTGTTTTCGCATCACGCGTACTCTAATTGATTATGATGTTGTACAGTACGCAAGAAGTTGCTGTGGAACGTAGTATTAAAGAGGACTCAAATGAGTCTATTCGCCATCGTGCACAATGTCCATCCACTTTAAGGAAGATTTTGCGGAAAGATCTTGGTTACGAGCTTACAAAATCCATCTTGTGCAAGAATTGAAGCCGCGTGACCATCATTGAAGGAATTATTCGATGAGCACATAATTTCGCGTAATGGACCTGTGAATTGGCCTCCTAGATCGTGTGATGTAACATTTTTGGATTATTTACTGTGGGGATATATGAAATTGATAGTCTACACCGAAAACTAGAGACGATAGACGACTTTGAAGCCAACATTCGTCGCGTTATTGCTGATATATGTCCCCAGCTTCTCCAAAAAGTGCTCGAAAATTGGACTTCCATATTGCGCTTTATTCGAGCCAGCCGCGGTGCATATAATGGCATAAAATTATCTTTTAAATAAAACCATTATTTTACGTGTTTTATTTCATTTTAAAGTTCTATACTTTTCAAAAAAATACCCCATAGATCTCTATGGATTCCTATGCTTGTAAGTTTGCCAATTAAAATGTGATGATCAAAGTTGTAAAAAGCTATACTGCTTTCTATGTAAATTGCACAGTTTACACCTGCTAATCCATTAAGGATACTTGAATGAGGACAAGTTAGAAACGGTGGTACACCCCGCAAAGAAACCGTACTGTTACGAATTTTCAAACAATCTTTTCAAATGGCTTCATAAATAGTTTTCAGATAGGTCTATAATTAGTCAGTTTTTTTGACCAGTTTTAAAGATTTCTACTGGTCCGGAAAAATACCTTCGTCGAGAGATATAGCGAACAGGAAACAGTGCGGAACCTTCCACGAATGACGGAGGAATTCTAACTGGCCTAGTGCCTTTATTCAAGCCCAGAATATTTATCTACGTTAGTTTGTCGAATAGGCTTAATCGTTAAGTTGACATGAAACATAACAAGTATTATAAATAAACTGAATTCAAAGAAACACAATTTTAATTGAGTTTATAATATAAGTAGCACAGCTTGTACAATAAAACAGACATCTACTATAAAAAAATAATAAAATGCCATGAGAAACTCCTTCACATAATAAATTGATATGAAAAATGGGAGGTATAAAGGATAATGTTGTCTACGAATACGAAAAAGAGAAGTGAGCAGCCGGTGGTGAGCTCGGTGGTTGTCGAGGTTGACGACGTTTGAGGGGCTGTGCATATTATAAGACGGCATCTTGCCGACGATGAAAGAAGAAAACTAGTACACGTTTTATGAAATTATTTTATTACTGAATTATATTAATTTTCTTGGATAAAAATAACATTTCTTATATAGTTAAAAGGGCGAGTTGTATACATTTTATTAAATTAAAATCGGACCACAAACAGTGTAGTTATTGGCAATGAAGTATTTGGTCGTTACACTCAGTCACTCCGTCGGACAAATATTTGATCGGCGCGAGCGATAAACACGTACAGACATGTAAAAGTGCATCGTAGCCATAATATGTACTGTGTGTGACAATTTGTGAGAAGTATGAGAGAAGTTTGATGTCACTTCTGTCGGTTTTCGTTGATTTATTTTGTCCGGTGAGCATATCAAAAAAGTACATTAAAATATTCTACAATATATGTATATATATATAAATATCTCTGTCTATATTTGTGGTTATGTCCTCTAATAAGAAGGAATTGATGGAAACCCACTTTCCCGCAAACCCAACTCAATTCAGCGTGACATTATAAAAACAGGATTTCATAATAATGTTTGTTAACGTGGGAGGGCGCTTCAATGATAATCTTTTAATTAGAAATTCTTTGACAATATTTCGTTACAGAATTTTCTACAAAAGTTTAATATAAGTTCCATATTTCATAAAAATTATAAACACGTGTCTACTTACACACTCAGAGACAGACAACACTCGCGTGCGTTTCAAAAATTAGGATTTTATCATTTTTAATAAAATTTGTATAAATGAAATACAGATATGTGTAGAAATATTCCATATAAAAATTTATCTATTTTCAAAGATTCAGAGAATTTCTAAACATTGACATTATTGCGATAGTTTAATAACAAAAAAACATATCCACAAATTGTCACGTTTTCAGAAGAGATGAAAACAAGTTTTTTTTTCAAGATTGAGGGTTGATTAAAATAGTAATGAAATTTTAACAAATACATAAATGACATTTTCTTTTTTAAATAAATACCATGTGTATATCGTTGGGTTCATTTTCTAACTAGGAACTCAAGATATTAATTAGTTTTTTCATTTTCTATAATTCTCGGGAAAATATTTCTTTGTATTACGGGTAGAACCGTTTATTCAAAATAAACATGCATACATAACTAAGATATTTTTGTAGATAGGTTATTGTGTAATTTATTTTTACAATTTCATAGACAATCGATATCATATAATAGCAGAGAGAATAAGCACACTTATTAATATTTTTATAAGGACTCTTCCGTCAAATACTGGTCATTTAAAAAATTGTAAATTACTCGCATATGCGTTGTATGATATGAATTGTAATATAATAAAATTATTATAGACTCTGTTATATATTTATATAAATATCTCTGTTTGATTTTGAAAACAATGGATACCAAAAGCACATGAATTCAGTAATGCCCTAGACAAGTTATAATCATAATAGCTTATTAATTATATATTGTTTCTGCAGAAATTGAATTTCGATCTTCCATGCATTGGGACGGGCCCACGGGGGCCAAGGGAGTGATCGGGTATTGGAATGGATTCAGGCGAGATAGACGAATCTGGTTAAAGGCGTATTTAGGGTAGAAGACCAAACCGGCATGAATGGGACGGACGAAATTTCGATGGATGGAGATTTCGCAAAATCGGTTTTGGACGATGTGTGCATTGTGGATTAAAAGCGGTGGTGAATTATGGTAGTGATATGATTATGCTTGCTATTATACACTGGGGTAAAATTACAAAATACATGTAATTATAACTTTAAAATATAATTTTTAGAAGATTTTCGTTTATTCAAATTATAGTAGGATATTAAAAATAGGTAACTTTATCTCTATTTTTTTTGTTTAAATGCATCTTTGTTAGTTTAATTATTCGATCGTTGATTACTTGCGAGGACTATTTATTATTGAAACAATTTATTATAGACTGTTTTTTAAAATTGTTACAAAAATAGGCATGAGTATTAAAAGTTTTAATTATTAATATTCAAGGTAATTTTTAAAACAATTTTTTATTCAACTTAAGAATATTTTAAATTAATAAATATTGCGTAGTCAGTGTACGCATATACTTATACATTGTCTTACAAATCTATTGTATCGAAATGAATTGCCAAGGTATGCATCTTATATTTTCCCGCATTAATTATTAATTATTATTAACCCCTTATAAAATTTTAACAACAAGATGTATAATGGACACCTGCATTCAGATTATTTAAAACAGATTTAAAATAATGACCCTTCAGAAATATGTAAACATATCATTTTTAAATGAGATTCAAGGGGTAGTTTATAAAGAGGACGTACATCTTGATTTGGCAATATTTTCTTTTGATATCGTTGTTTAACTATAATTATACAGTTTTTATTAAATTACAAATTAAATTAAGTTCATTTGCTAGATAAGTACAATGAAATTTCAACAAATATCGCAAACTTTGACAACATATTATATTATTGGTTGATATGACATGGTTGGCAAACGTAATGCCACCATACAAGTGAATTTAATTACAAACTTTTTTCTATACACAGTCTTACTACATACAATAAATATACGACATTAGACGAAACCTGTCCCTTCTACTTTTAAATGCTAATCTATTTAGCAACATAATACGTAAGATCGTAAACAGCGTGTAAATCAGCGCCGGCGCTAGACTTATTTCCGCCACAAGCAAGATTGTTTTTTTCCGCCCTAGTAACTTTTAAGTGAAGATGATGTTTTAAATTTTTGTAAAACCAACATCATACTCACTGAATCGGTCACGCGCGTGCCACACATGTTAGGGGCGATTCTGGACTCTAGTGTTGACTACAAATTACTGCTTTATTAGGAAATAACTGTTATTTATTGGATTTGCTTTCTAGGATTGTTTATGCCTGGATTATTTTTATTCCACACTGTTGGGGAATTTTAACTTGGGAATTTATTTTTTAGTTTTTATAAAATAAAAACAGGAGGACGGCCGAAGGGCGTCCGAAGGGCGTCTGCTCCGTCTGTACGTAACGCCGGCGTGGGTTTAAATTGTTATATACATAATATTATACATATATTAAAATATGAAAGGCAATTGTACCAGGAATTTTTATTTTCTACCAGAAATTAAAAATATGCGCATATATTTATAAGAATATCTATAATTATCTGTAAAATAAGCTGTTGAAAAACAAATATAAATAAAGCAAAATTAATTTTTTGGATTTTTGAGAATTTCAGATCCTTTAACTGAGAACTTTTAACTTTTACAGTGCCCATCATCAAGTTATAGTATGTTTGATTTCCCCGCCTACAGGCATAGTGGCCTATCCAGGGCGCATTGGGTTCATAATTTCTCTAAGATTCAGCGTGGATCTCCGCCACCCCAAACCACGCCTTTTTCTCTAGTTTGCTTCATTTGATGGAGGTCATTAATTATTTATTTAAAATATCTAAGCTTCTCTAACACAAATCGATACACAAGGCGATATAATATAAACATAAAAATGAATTATGGAAAATATAGCAATTGAACCTCAACCCGGCTGCGGACCATTCTCGGCCTATAGCCTACAAGATGCAGCAAGTTATATTTAACCTTTGATAAATTTTATAAATTATTTTATTTTGATATAGATTATTTTACTTTATTTTTAACCACTCGATGAGTCATTTTAATGCACTAAAAATTTAAAATGAAGTTAAATAATCTATATTAAAATGAACATTAATCACAAAATTCAATTTGCATATATTAAAAATAAATTATTATTATTATTATTTATAGGTAACAAATTTTTGCAAAGAATGCATACTGCATTGCATAAATTATCTACATACACCTATACTTCATTGCGCTAACTAAATTGTTGGAATATAGTACGTCATTCTGTATAGAGTAGGGGCGGGTCACAGTATTTGTGTATACCTATATTTAAATTTAAAAAACAACATAAGATAATCGTTTGCATATTTGATTAAATTCTTATTAATTAACGGTCACCAAGTAACTAAAAAATACAAAGTTTCAATAGTACATACGTACTATTGCAAAGAATAGGAAATGAAATGTATTAAATTGTATCACTTCTGTAATTCATTAAAAACTTCCCTTTCAGCACCCGGCAGTAGCGAGAATAGACAATACAGTCTTAATGATACATTCTCTTCTCTTTATCTCGTATCGTGTATACTTTATCTAACCGGAAACACTTCCTCTTACCGGATGTACTCGCTTTGTCAATTGGAAACATTATGTAACTACCTCTATAGACTGGATAAATTATTTAAGTCTCAGAAGAACTTAAGCATACAGCCTGAGAAACTTGGGGTTGCTTTTCTCTGGGGCTTTTAAGAAGACCACTGACATTCAATTTTGTTAATTTAATTAAAGACCGTAGACATTTAATGGGATTAATTGATGCCAAAAAAAGTCTTATATCTCAAGTATCTCAAACAATAAGAAGTATCAACAGTGTGAGTCTGAGGTGTCATTGGCCACCGGTGACTTTTTGTAGAAGGGATGCTGGATAATAAATTTGCGATTTACCAATGATTCAATTATACACTCACACAATTCACTATTTTCGTTTACAGCATTAGAACACGTCGGTGAAATATCCATGATATTTTCTGTATTCATTTTTAAAAATTTAAATGACGAATTAAATAGATAAATAATCGAAGGATATTCAATGTTTCAATAATTCGACTTCAAGTATTCAAACCAAACTGTCAAAAATACGTCACACAAAAAAATTTCTCCAAACAATCCGCTCACTTCATAATACGAGTATGTATGCTATCCTGTGCACTATACCCATAAGCATTAAAGTCGTTTCTTGCACGTTGGATGCTATTAACGCATGCATATACAGTAATCGAAGACCTTGACAAACAAAACTGAATGTGCATGAACTTTGTGGGTACGGAACAAATAATAGAATCCACTGTTGCTGGTATCTGTGAATTTACACAATTCATAGATGTACAAAAGTTAAGAATGTACCTATACGTATTTCGACTCGCTCCGTGTGCGCGCCATATCGTAGTGTATGTTATAGCTGGTCTCTGAAGGACAGGACAAATTCTTTTGCAGCAGTGCTGTTTTTGGCTAGAAACAAAAAGTCTAAAGCTTTTGGACTTCCGTTAACAAACAGGAGAAGCGCTGTCTGTATCTCGTGTAACCCTCCATTCATTACAAAAATGTGATTCCATATTTAAAAGGAAGGGTGAGTTTAATTGTATCTAATGTTAATGTTACGTTGTATCGTGTTATGTACCCACACTAAGAAGGCGCCATTTTCGTATGATTCATCACTTCATGTAACTATGTGATGGCTAGTGTGATAGTTATGAAGAATTGCCCATGAACCAGGGTAGGATGACGATGGATGATTTGGATCCATCCGCTCGATATTATCTCCACATGGAAGAAGAAACCATTATTTCAATATCTCGCTGTGAACAACGTCAACTTACATAAGTAACCCAAATTTCAACCCAAAAGAATTCGACCTGGTAACCTACTAAAAATGAACTTTTATTGCATTAGGATTGCTCTTCGAACGCTGGTCATTTTTTCCATCTACTAGAGGTATTGTTTAATATGAGTGACAGTTGACTTCTTTCGCTGTGGTTAAACTTGATGAATAAATTCCATTTATGCTTCTGAATGAAGCCACTTTGTGTTTTTAATCTTATTTTATTTATTTTCTCTTGAAAATGGCTGTTGAAGGCAGGTGGGAGATATAATAGCCAATTCTGTTGGTAGTACTCACCAATCTCATTTTCTACTTTGGATGTGGACGCGCTGACTTATGTCGCGTACGTCAAAATATACAAATGTTATTGTAATATAAACCCTTAAATTTTCAGGCCATTGAAACAAGAAAAATTTTGATATTTAGGTCAGCAAAAATGTGTGTTCTATTTACGAGACGCTTGAATAAATGAGTATTTCTCGACTGCTAGAAAACGGAGCTTATGGTCATAATTTCAAATAACACACGAGTGACCTACATCGGACCCAAAAGCTTATCGTCCAATCACCCTTGCTGCCCACGCTTGGTTAATTATTATAAAAAATATATTCAATTATTTTTCTTAATCAAACAATTTGCCATTGTTCGCCAATTCGGCCAATTTAGGTTATTTGATCAGTGGCGAATGTAATTTTAGCATATTTTTCCATTACAACTGTTCTCAATTTTTAACAATTCTAAAACAAAGATAAAGAGATTTGAAACATTTGGTATGTGTATCTATAGATGATTACTAAAAATTAGCTGGGCTGATAGGGTTACTAATGATTCCACTGCGAAAGGAAAAATAAATCCTTAAAACGATAAAAATCTGTTGTTTTTTTTTTTACTATTTTAGCCATAGCCACATCCAGAAAAAATTAAGATCCTGCATAATATCTTCATTCAAGGCCCTGAAAAATGGAGTATCAACATTCTAGCTAAAGAATCTAACTGTTGCAAATAAAATATCAATCAAAATAACGGTAAAATAACAATGATAAGCGGACAAGTATCAGAAGATGAAGACTCTCATAAATATTTCATATTTTTTGTCGTATGTGCAATAATGGTCGGTAGTTGGTAAAAATGAATTTAAAATTAAATACGTAGATACGTAGTAAAAATTACATTAATTGTTTTTATAACTCCGTATGCGTAGTTAATTTCTATTCTTAAGGAGAACCCATTATTATTGTGAAATTTCACTTTTTTTTAGAACATAGTTTTGTGATATTTTTAATACAAATTAAATATATCAATTAAAAAATATACAGATAAAATCAATTTAGTGGAAAAGTATTTTTGTTGCCACCGGGCTACGAACTAGAAACTTTTCCTATCCGGGGAAATGCGCTGACCATCAACATAGTAAGTTAACGACATTATTTGTCAACCGAGGCAAGACTAGCGGTGCACAATGGAATCCTGGTACCGTCACTGATGTATGGAAGTGAGGCCTGTAGCTGGCAGAAAAGGAAAGAAAGTAGACTGAATGCAGTGGAAATGAGATCACTTAGATGTATTTGTGGCAAATCTATTTATGACAGAGTAAAGAATGAAGAAATAAGGAAAGAATGTAAAGCTGATGATAGTATAGTGAGTAAGATTAAAAAATGATCACTTAGGTGGTTCGGTCATATGGAACGGATGAATGAGGAGAGAATGGTAAGAAAGATGCAAGTGTTGATGGCACCAGAAATAGAGGACGTCCGCGGAAGATAACGGAGGATGGTTCTGTTAGAAGCCTCAACAATCGGCGAGCTTGTATGAAAAGATGTATGAATGTGGATGAGGCGAGAGTTGTGTCAGGACAGAAGAGTGTGGCGCTCTATCCTTTCTGCCTACCCCCACGGGGAAACGGTGTGATGGTAGGTAAGTAAGTAAGTTAACGACAAATTTTCGAACTCAAATGCTGCACTTTCAAATTGATATATCTGTTATTCAATTATTAAAGGCAATCCACTTCATATTACTGAGAATCTCAAATACCTTTGAATAAAACCCGATAGGAGAACCCAGAATATAATTAATTAATTAATGGTGATAGCATTTCACTACCAATGATCCCAGGAAACTTTTAATCCTGGGCGATGATCTTCTGATTTTGATCTCCTTTACGCGCCATACGTATACGGTCGAGAGATTAAATAATAAATTATTATAATATTTTCGAGCACATTTCACTGGTCTTGCACTGCCTGCGGCGTTTTTTACCAGGTCAGATAAAATCTTAAAAAACAACGGAAGTTCTTCTGGTTTCAACTGGTACAGCCCAGCCTAGAACGACTTTTAGATATGCAAAACGGATTGTCTTTTTCTAAATACAAGTTTAGATGACTCCGTACCATTCTATCAGCCGTTAGAACTTACAGACATCAAATCTTTGATCAAGTCGTCAAGAGAATATCGTAATTTTTTTTCAAATATAGTTCAATTCCTTATGAATCGCGACTTTTCAATTATTATCAATTTGGCCCTAATTTTCTTGGCAACTTTTCACACCTTAAAGTCCCTCAATTTACACTATATACATATATATAATAAATAATTATTCAATTATTGATTTGAAAAATTTACTATGCTTATTACGATATCAACATTGAATTAGTTTGAGCAGATACAGAAAGATATTTGTTATTTATCTTTACTTCCTTTTTTCTTCATCAATCAATGTCATATTTATACCTACAGGCAAACATACGATATATTAATAAATAAGATATTTAAAAATATTCAAATCTAAAAATGTACCAAAGCATAAATCTATCTTTCGAAATAAAAATTGCTACCTGAACTTGAACCCAAAAATTTCTTTGTTTATTATTTTATTTTACTTGATTTTTACTATGGCACGATTATTGATATTAACTAATTTGATTTTTGTTTCTTTAATTATTTATCTCTTTAATTGAAAATTATAATAAGTTTTTCAATTTTTGTGAATAAACCTTATACTTCACGTAATCTACAAAGAAAATTGCAGAATATAAGTACTTTGAGAACAATAATTCACTCAATTAGAAACCAAATCATATAATTTAGTGAAGCTAAACCGTCAACAGCATCCTTATCAACATTCAGAAAACTGCGAGAGCTATAATAATAGTAATAATAAGAAAAATATTTATTATATAATAATTTTGAGCAATTTAAATTGTACGCAGTGGGTAAGAGAGTATTTTTAAACTTTGACAATTCCAACAGTGAACAGATTCACCGAAGGTCTAATACTTTTCATTAATTTCAATCGTTTTAAAATGACCAATCTAGTATTTTAGATACAGGCTTGAAAAAATATTATATGGATATAATTTTAAGTAATTGTAAGTATTAAATATCTTAAACATGAATTAAATATATTAATTAGAAATATATTTCTAATTAATATATTTAATTGATATTTAAAGTATCACAGACCGTCTGTTCTGAATAATTACAATTTCACAATGAGAATGTGTTCAACTAATATTAAATATCTGTCTATTTTCAATGAATTAAGTTATAATGTAAATATAATGTCTAAGTAGCATTAGTATTAGTTACAAACATTCACCAATAGTTGGCGGTATAGGCTTACGAGCTGAGCTTGCGAATGCCTCAAGAGGTTAATCTCATATTAATGTATGCAGTTGGAGCCGGCGCCGCCAGTTTCGACTGTTCCGCATTACTAAGATGAAAACTGAATTACCTGGACCACCCTTGCTCCGACTGAGGGTCGTTATGTTTCAAATGTCATGAAGCCCAATCGTCAAACTGGGTGACCTCACACGGAACAGAGAACCGTCGGTTTACGTATGCAGAGAAATGGTTTAGTTAATTGTATTAGAGATAAATTTGTAGAACTACATAATCACATATGTGTAAATAAAAAACTTGTTTTTTTATTTTACTCGTTTAGCTTTAAAAGGACATTATCAATCTAACAATTTAACTCAATAACTCGTATTTATATCAATCATATAATATACAATTTTATTTACATGAGATGAAAAGGGACATTATTCATTGAAATTCTGAGAATTTCCATACATTTTTGAAAGGTTCTAATTATTCTAAGTATGTTTCGACACTAATAATATTTTAATGTCATAGGTAATATGTAGAAAAGGATAGGTATATAATTTTACAATATTATACTTATCCATTAATATATGTCAACTCAGTTATCTCATCTTCTTACCAGGAAGA
Organism: Eubasilissa regina; assembly: GCA_022840565.1. Taxonomy (NCBI): domain Eukaryota; kingdom Metazoa; phylum Arthropoda; class Insecta; order Trichoptera; family Phryganeidae; genus Eubasilissa; species Eubasilissa regina. The sequence goes on from JAINEB010000033.1 coordinate 21,548,896, forward strand.
CCTAATGTACACTCTACAAGACTCCAATTAACTGACTGTACTCGCCTATGTTAGTCTGAAACACTAACTGACAAAACAAAACGATTGAACCCTTAATACTCGTATGTATGAAAAATAGATTAAGTTAGATTAACCATAATAATACCAGATGAAGACAGTATAACATAGAGCTGATGTCAGCGTGATCCAATCGATCAAAGATGGTAAAGTAAACTATCCTGGTAAAGTCATGGAAGATCAGGAACCAGCAGAGAAGATCTACAACCCAGAGGGATGCAGAAGGAAATGAAAGCGTATTGTAACATTTGAAATCACGCGGGCAGACCTAAGGCGACATCTACCGGCCGGTAGAGCGAGGTCGGAGTAAGGAGGGGGACTTCGTTACGAGCGCCCGAGGAGAGTGGGTGTATCGCGGCGGATGCCCTGCGGCGCTCCGCCGAGTACTGAGTATTGGTGTAAAGATCGAGAAATGGCGAAAATGAAGACTGGATTTTATTATCACGGAAGAACAAGAGATATTTGGGCCTTGTTCTGCCGGTGAATGTCAATAAAAGGACTCTCCACGGGAACGAGCGGGAGACTGCGAGCGAATACGGAAGCGGGACGAGCACACTATGACGACAAGATTGGTCCCCAGAAAACCTCCAGACGATGAGAAGATGCTTTGGTCCGGCCACGGAAAGTTAGGAATCCCTCTGCGTGTAGCAAAGACAATTATACCCTGTTATGTGAATAAAGTGTAAATAATGTGACTATAGTGTTATTATTGTCTGAGACCACCCCCACACATCTGAGATAGGCATTCTGACACCAACTCATAGGTACCCACAGACTGAGTTTAGCTGGTGGCGTTGTGCACCGGATTCACGGTCACGGCGTAACAGTATGTTTTTTCGAAATCATAAAGGCTTTGACAAGTAGTATTTAGGATCGTAAAAACACCTACTACAATGACATAAAATTCTCCGAAGACTCATATCCAATTAATAACACATCTCTAGGGTAGCTCACTAAACCCCATCGGCAACTTTCAATGAATCCGGCGCCGTTGCAGCAAACCATTATCAGCTTAACTAGTTAACGTTTGTTTTAGCGAAACAAGCAAGCTATAAGCTCAGGACAACTACTTATGGGAGATTTTGAATAGTCGTGAAAATCTATAAAATTATTTGTCTGATAGCTTACCGATATGGTAAGGGTATACTACTGTACTGAAGTACTGATAAAAATAGTATGCCAATATTAATAATCTGAAATTTACTTCATTTGTAATACAATAAAGCTCTTATTGAACTATTACTAAATTATTTATTACGGAGAACACATTTTATTGTAAAGTTGCATTTTCGGAAAATAGTTATATGGTATATTAATACAAATTTAAAAAATATATATTTACAAGTTCAGATTTTCTCAAATACCCAGGATTAAATTTCGATAAATCGTTGTAAAGTATTTTAAATTCTGAGGATTATTCTTTCAAATACAGTGTGACCCTAAAATCTTTTTAATTTTGTTTCACTCGCTACACCAACATAACGAGTGGTGCAGGGGCGGGGGTATGCCGAACGCTATCCGCGTCCTTGGAAATTCAGTCGCAATGGAGAGCGTCCTTACCAATTGTTCGTGAAATTTTCCCTTGAAAATTGATATCCTGACGAGGTGACATAAACTGGCCCCTCCACGTACCCCAGACTTGACACCAATGGACTTTTTCCTGTGGGGGCTACATTAAATCAAAGGTATACAGTAACAATCCTCCCTCTCTAAACCAATTAAAAGAAAATATCCAAGAATAAATGGCAGTGATCACGGAGAAAACGTGTCGAGCAGTTCTCAGAAATATTGTCTCCCGTTTGATGAAGGACCTTATTTGTTTTCCTGAAAGACTAGAAATATTCCGTTAATTCTGTACTTACTTCGCTACTTCCCATTTCATAAATATTTCTAGCTCTCATTATTTTACAAGTCCTCTCATACGAGATAATTTTATTTTAAGTAATTAATTCGAGTCTAGTCTAGCAAATATTTTAATTTAATTCACAGCACACCTATAGCCGACACATTTAAAAAAAATTCTAATTAAACAACTTCGAGCAAGGCTGCCGTTATTTAGGCTTTCCGTTATAATTAAAAACTTGACCACTACACTTCCCAGATTATGAATGACCTTATACATTTTGACGCTGTTTTTTTATCCTAACCCGCCAAAAGGTCACATGAAAAGAAAGGCTTGTATAGGATTTGGACAAAGCTTAGAATTCTAAAATTTGTTTTAAATTTAGGCCCTCTGTAGTTTCTATAGACATTCACAAACATTCAGTTTTATAAATAAATTAATGAAAGAAATGTATTCAACCTTGTTTTATAGATATAATTAATGATATATATTATTATGCACAAAGTTTGGAATTTTAGCGTTCCTTCCTTTCGAGTATACGTCGATCAAAGATAATTTTTACCAATTTCCAGGCTGTGAAATGAAAAGAGAAAAATCGATAATTTTTCATTGACAGAGTAAGTGCGGCTGAAAGCGGGTAAATTATATATTATGTAAAATAAATAAATAAATATTATTATGATGAATTTAAGAATGTACTTTAATTACAACATAAAATGTTTTTAATTTTTAGGTACTCATAACTCTTCGGCAGGAATGAAGAACACATTTGTACTCATTACCCTGGATAGGAAAAATATCCAGATTCGAATCTGAAATACTTTTTCAATAAATTAATGTTTTCTAGTTGACATATTTAATTCGTATTTAATATAAATTATATCAATTAGTAGACATTTTATGTAAAGTAAAAAAAGTGGGCCGATTTTTAAAAAATTTTAGATTTTTTATAAAAATTACCATTGCAATCTGACTGAAGATAACGATATTATTTATAAAAAGCATTTTTTCAGCATCTCAATGCCAATATTAAAATTTGGGTGGTTTTAAAATTCCACGTGGTGGTTAAAACAACCCCTAATATTTTAAAAATTATTCACTAGTTTTTTGGTATCGAAAACAATACTAAACATTTAATTTAGTATCAAAAAGACGGTAGTTTTTTTTTACTTAATAACATTTTTATGAATCCACTAAGTCATAAATTGAATTATTTTATATTGTGTTCGTGTGAAATCGAGGCGGAATAAAATATTTTTTTACCATAGTAGGCCCTCTTTTTGTCAGTTTTACGTAAACATGAATACAGATGATTTTGCTTTATTGTCAACATTATTAATTCACTGAATTGAGTTTAAATACATCTACCGGTTTCGAAAAATACCATTTTCTTCTTCAGGATGTCATAACTAACTAAAAACATATATTATTGTTTCTTCGCCAGAATCTATTTAAAAAAAAACAATAATTATTTAAAAAATAAATTTAGTACCTAACTCAAATTGTTGCTTAATACAAATTTAGTCGAATGTTTTTAGGAAAAAATTTTAGAATGGGACTCGTAGTTAAATTTAGTTGGTTGTTTATAATTTTTTGATTAGTTTTATATGCTATAATTAATAATTCCAATTTTTTTATCAAAACCGTGACCATTTTCTATTAGATTCTTTAAATGATTAGAAAATTCTGAAAACCCACTATTGTTCAAACATCTCAAATGCTCTTTTACTCTTATATTAAAATTTTTACCCGTTTTACCAATATAAAATGCAGCACAATCCTTGCAACTAAATTTATAGACAACAGAATTGTTAAATTTATCATCTTTGTCTTTAGAATTTATGAGTAAATTTCCTATACTATTATTTGTATAAAATGCCGGTCTAATGTTTCGCGGTAGGTGTTTAGATATTTGTTTCGAAAAGTTATTTATGTATAAAATCATACGCCAATTATCATTATGTTTTATCTGTGATTTATATAAAAATTGATTATTATATTCTTTTAATTTATTTTTTAAAATAGTGTCTATCAAACCTGTAGTATACCCGTTATTAACTGCTATTTTTTTAATTGTATTTAGTTCAATATTGAAATTGGATATTGACATAGAAATACTGACTAAACGATGTATCATGGAGTGGGACCCTGAATGTTTGTGTGATAATGGATGTATGATAGTATCTGTAAAAGTTGGTTTTCTAAAAATTTTGAATTCAATTTTTTTTTTTTAATCAATTTTAATCCAAAAAATTTCACTCAATTTAGTGATTAAAAAAACAAAGATAATAAATAAAAAATATTAATTTTAACCACAAAGTTAATATTGCTAATTTTAAAAGTGTTATTAATTCATTATTATTAGTTTCGAGAGCATCAACGACATTTTATCAAAGATTCTACATGTTCCTAGCTCCGAAACTATACAATACACTCAGTACCAACTGGAAATCGTACAATTCCTATAAGATTACACAAATATGGACCCAATTTATGTTTCAATCAGGTAGAGATGAATCAGAAGCATGGATATCTAACAATTTAATATAATTTATACAATTCTTTTACTAATAATTCACTAGTCCTACAACACTCCCACTCCATATATTTTTATTATATTTTTACTTTTTTATTCATATTTGAATTTTCTTTTTATTCCTGTCGATAAATAACACCACAACAGCACGAAAAAAAAACTGGTTACTTTAACACAGACTTTAGTCTAGCAAAGTAGCTAGGACAACGCTGTATATATCAGAGGAGAAGTCTACTCCATCCCACACAATAAACTATGTATTATGTATGTTTATTATGTATCCATTTCTGTCAGTACAAAAATATGGATGTCATAATATATATAAATATATAAATAAATTTAATAATATGAAATATACGAAAATATAAAAAATGTAACTATAAACGTGAATAACACTACAATACTTAATTCATAAGGAAGACAGGAGCAGGGTCCACTTACCCGATCCGGGATGGCAACTTCAATCTCCCAGTCCTGACAAGGATGGCAGTGATCGCCTGACTCGCAAATAACTTCCGAAAATAATCCTATTACTATCATCAACTTCACCACATCAGACAGCATCTGAAATATAATATATATTTTAGTCTCAATTTAAGTATCAATGAAATATGTCAATACAAATTAAATTAAACAACTAGAATGATATGCAGAAAAAAATCAAATTCACAAAATAATGGCGTTTTCCTTAATATATAGGGTGTAACGGACCTAGGCCACAATATTTTATGGATGGATACCTGACTAACAATAACAAGGAACATGCACCGTTTAGGAAAATATTATTTAAGAGAACACATTCTTATTGTGAAGTTGAAGCTATATTACAATCAGATAATGCACGTTCCCCAGATTGGAAGAGATCCAGGTTCGAATACCGGTAGCAACAACAATATTTTTCGATAAAATTGATTTTATACGTATATCTTTCTAATTAATTAGTATTTAAAATATCACAGAATGTGTTCTCCTTAATGATGAAAATATTATTGTTCGAATTTCTTACAAAATCATATTTTGCTTTAAGTGTACGTAATTCGAAATAAATATATGCGTAATTTATCCATTATTAATCTATATATTTGCTTCAGGTCCTAAATCATGTAACAGAAAATAGTGTGGCTGCCCGAAATTCGATGACCTTTATTGTTTTCTAATAAATATGTAATTTGGAATCAAAAAAATATTTCAATTAATTGAATTAATCGTATAGTTACGATTATTTTTAAATGCTTGTATCTCTAACATGGTTGAGATTATGCATATATTCCTTGAACATTTTTGGCTCATAGTCTAGTCAGATATCCATCCATAAAATATTGTGGATTAGGTCTGTTACATCCTGTATAAATTATTTTAAAGTTTCCAAATTTAATAAAATGGATTCATTAATTCAATTCTGGCTTTTCTTATCGGCATTTAATTAAGGGTATTTAAGAATCGTCATAATATTAAGTTGATTGCTTTTAAAAATGGAATAACAGAAAATGGAATAATGATTGAATATATTACAGAATATAAGTTTAAAATTTGTCGAAAATGTGCTTCTCCAGTCCAAGTTCGAATTTCGATTGCTACTAAATATTTTTTCGATAAAATTTATCGAAAATGCGCTTCCCTAGTCCAAGTTCGAATTTCGATAGCTACTAAATATTTTTTCGATAGATTTTTTATTCCATGTCTTTCTAGTTGAATCAAAAATTTTAATTAAAATAGCACAGAACTATGTTCTGAAAATGCAACATCACAACAAAAAATATGTTCTCCTTAATAAAATATGTATTTATTAGCAGGTATTAATATTTATGTATGTATTCTTAGCGATAACTTCAATTCCGAGATAATTGAAAAACATTTCATTGCGAAATATTATATCTATTTGATATTTATAGTATTTTGTGTAGGTGTTATAAATAATAAAGAAAAATTCTGATTATGAGCTTCAATATCACCAATATTGGGTGGGCCAACTTGGGCTGACTATTTTTCAAAATGTATAACTTTGGTTTGGTTTTTTTTAATTATATATTGTTTTTACAGATAATAAAGAATTTATGAATGTTTACAATAGCTATATACCCAGTGCAAGAGCGTGTTAAAATTATTGAATTTTATTACGACGATTTCAAAAAAATCCAAAGTTTGCTTGCCCTCCCCGTTCCCCAGATTTGACGGTGCCTGATTTCTTTTTGTGGGGCTACTTAAAAGGACGAATTTACACTAACAAACCGGCAACAATTCAGGTACTTAAACAAAATATTCGTACAGAAATAACAAATTAGGAGACAGAAACGTTGCGTAATGTAATACAAAAAAAATACTTTAGAAAGAGCAATTATTTGTCAACAAGAAAATGGAGGTCATTTAAATTGTGTTATTTTTCACGCATAAATTTTAAAAAAGTTAACGAAATACACTGAATAAATATTAAAATTACAAAAATTTATGCATTTTACATCAGTCAGCCTAAGTTGGCCCACTCTGTATAAATAAATTGGGTGAACCAAATATTTTTAAATCCCTTCTTATTTTAAATAGCAAAAAATGAAATTACTGAAAATATTCTCAGAAATTCTGCTTAGAAGTAGTGGTACGAGTTTTTAAATTAAAAATCCAAAAGCTACACGGCGATATTTCTAAAAAGCTTATTTTTGGTAATTCAACAGCAAAGGGGCTATTCTAGTGAAATAGCGAATGATGTTTGGGGTGCTTTGGCGTTTTTAGAAAAAAAGTTCACGGTTAACAACTTCACTCTATAAGTGATCCACTAGACGAAATACTTCTCAGAGTTTACTTTGGCTTTACCGAATATAATTATTTCGGTTTATTATTTTTTTATTTAAGTACTGCCGAGTAAATTATCCACCGAAACATTAAGGAATTAAAATCATTGCAAACAGAAAAGCACAGTACTTCTATATGGGTAATTCGAATCCTTAGTATATTTTTCATATTCTTTGATCGACACGAAAAGTTTTTTAATTTATTTTTGAATACTAGGAAAAAAAAACTAATCCAAAAAATAAAAAAAATGATAATTTAATATTCGGGTTTCATTTGAGAGCCTTTTAAATAGGTCACTAAATAGAAATCAAACCTCTTTACATTTTACTAAGAAAACATAAATTTATCTACGAGTTCGGATAATTCTCCGCAGATTATAATATTATTATATATATATTTGCTGTATTTAGTTGCTAGTTTTATATTTTTCCATTAAAAAATCAATGATGTCATTCAAAATTATTAAGAATTACTAAACAGACTAATGAAGCTTTCAAAACAAATTGTGTTAAAATTAAGCAAAGTTTATGTATAATACTTAATTATAGCAAATAATTAATCGCAGTCTTATAAAAAACATCCAAATTAATTTTGAACGGAGAGAGCATTGAATCAACATTTTTGGAAAATTAAAATTTATATTCGTAATGTGGCAAATGTACACAAGATAAACATTGATTTTAAGAAAGCATCAAGTAAAAGTAGGAAATAAATATAGGTAATTGCATAATAATTCAACTCATCAATTTACACATTATTAGCTCAGGAGAGGATAATTACACATTATTAGTAAGGAGAGGAAGAGTAAGAAACCAAATGTTTATAATAAATCCAGTCAGTTTATTTGCGTATCTGTGAATGACTTGAACACACATTTTCAATACTTAAAAATGGCGCCCCATTATCATGATGAAATTATAACACATTCTTTGGGGACCTACTTTCAATGATGCATATTAATAAATAAAATGATTTGTATTCGCGAAAATTTCATTTCACAAGCGATTACATATATAATATATAAATGTTTAATATATAGGAATAATAGTATAAAATAATAAACACATTTATTATTATGTTCAAACATATTTTTTTATGTTTAATACTGTTTTTCATATTAATTTCCCACAATGATTTTATAATAATTGTAAGTGTGTATGTGTGTGTGTGTGTGTGTGTGTGTGTGTGTGTGTGTGTGTGTGTGTGTGTGTGTGTGTGTGTGTGTATGTATGTGCGTGCGTTCTTATACGAGTATAGTTGATTTTATGTTATAAATAATTTTTATGAATACTCACCATTGCGATTCTGCTGCTTGTTGATATCAGCCAAAGATATTTGTCTTTTGTTCCTGTTGATTAATCTTACATCACTCAATAATAATTTATTGTTGGATTACCTAAAACCAATAATTTTTATGCAAAGAGACATTCACACTAACCGCCGCATTTATAATTTACAAAGTTTCAGGAATTTACAGAACCCAGAGGAAAATTAGTAAATAATAATTGTACTAAAAAAATACTTATTTTGTTTGCTACTTTTTATCACGCGTGTAGGGTCGATATAAATAAGATTCAATCTGCTCTTAAGGGATAGATACTAAAAAATTATTTCAACCCTTGTAATTTTGACGGAATTATAGAGGAAAAGTGTTTGCAAAAATTTATGGTATCAATTAATTTACTATAAGCGCCAATAATTTTCGTTATAAAGAGAAAGAAGGTTCATGTAATTTGATGACAAAATATACGCAATACATAGTGATGATTCCATATATCGGAAACGCGTGCAGAGAAAAATATATGGTATGCATCTATAATCAAATAAATAACTTTTAACATTATTAAGTAATGTTTTTTACTAATTAAAATTAATCTCATCCTGTAAATATGGCATTTTATCACGAATGTTAGAAAATTTTTTGTTTCGATCAAGTAAATTCCCTACGCAGTATCGCTGAGAAATTATTTTTTTTAAATCTACCGCGCCAAGATTGGTCTTAAGCAATATAAGAAATGGCAAGCACACAGATCTTTCAAAAATTTTGCGTCGCTATAATCGCAGACATTTTATCAAACTGAAGCAAATACAGCTGATTATTGTCTAGTAAGATGCAACTACTGAGGAAGTTCCATAGGTTTTTTCAACCAAAACTGTCAATATTTATGTTAGCTAACAATGTACAATTATATATCTATATATTCTTTGTGTATAAATATGTTTGTATACTATGCGGATGAACATTATAATGGATATATCTGAATATCGGGACTATCAATTTTATCAAAATCGTACAAAATATCAGATAATATACATCTATTAATGGAGTTCATGAACGAATTCCCAACTTATATCATTATAATGTTAAGCTCATAACAAATAAGCTTCTATAATTTATTTTTTCAATGTCAATAGTTTGAAATGTTAAAAACATTTATATATTCATCATATATTAATAATTATTATGCAAATAAAAGAAAAATATGATTATATACACATTTTTAATGATTTGTTTTTTTGTTAGTTTTGGCCCATATTATATATGTATATGTAGCCCAAAGCTGCCTCTTATTTAAATCTGGCCTTGAGTCCAGTAATACAATTCCCATTTTTTTCATTTTATTTAGAAAAGGAACAGTTGAGACAATAACCTCTTTAAAATAATTATTAACTTAGAGCAAAGATATCACTAACCACAGAATAATAAAGTTTTATTCAAACAAATATAGGCTTTACATTTTTTCGAATAAAAATAATTTAATTCAAATTATTCAAACAATAGCATTCAAAATAATAATTAAAGCAAACGAGGGAAATAAAATATTTAGATAATACTGGATATCGTTTCAAATCTTATATCGCTCTCGCTTTATAAATGGACACTGCAATAGCAATATGCATTTATCATTTTCAAATTACTAAAAACCTACTTCACCCCCACTTGAATAGTAATTAAATGATTTCATGTAAGTCAATATTATATTTTTTGAATAATCATATCACAATCATCACTAATGATTGTACTACTGACATTTTTATACTTATTCTCTGTGCACAAAACACAGGCTGTTCAGATAAACCTTTGGTGGGCAAGTACACACCAGGGACGAAACTAACGTCACATTATGCGTTATCATCCAGTGGACCTACATTAAGCTTTTATTAGATTATCAGCGATGTTTTATAGGATAATTAAGCAAATAAAATACATTTCTGAAAAAACACGCTATCAAAAAATGGACTCAACCAACGCTAGTAACCAACTTCTACTTCTCAATTTCATGTAATTTAAATAAGCTTACTTCAAAATATATGTTAATAAATATATATTAATTATATTTTATAATCCACATTTAATAACTAAAATAATAACTGCTGACCACTACTTAAAGATCATATTTTTTTCTGCTGTCGCATAATCAAATTAAATAATAATAATAGTAATAATAATAATAATACATTTATTAGGTTCACTTTTTACATGTATCATGTACTTATATTGATAAATAATGTCTAACGGTCTGACGTATTACTCTTCCAAATTAATATTCATTAATAATACATTACTATAAGTGTTGCGTAATATTTCAAATATCGGACAAATGTACCGAGGGTATGCATGTACAATTTGACCAAGTAAATACAACATATCAGTAAGAAAGTAAGACATATATTTGCGTATTTATATTATAGTTTTATATTGTTTCATCATCATAGGCGCAATTTTGTGAGAATTGTGAGAATTGGCCGCCCTTTCTTCATTCTTGTATATAATATCCTGCTGTCTGTCACGGGTTACCTGTGCCCAATGCTGGAGTTTTTATCTTCTTCCCCATCTCAACTTATCTCAGTAGATCTTCCTCTTGCAAGCTTGTAGTCAAGGAGCCTCTTAGGAGTTCAGTTATTGTCCATCCTTGCTACGTGGCCGGCCCAACGGCGTTGTCTCAATTTAATCTGTCGTATGATTGGAGATTCTTTAACAATTTACGTAACTCGTGCTATATCTTGTACACAACGTATCACTTCCTGTACGGCTCCGAAAATATTTCCAAGTTTTTCACTATTTTTTTTACGGTTCATCATTCTGAGCTGTACGTCACCAGTGGCGTGCAGTAGGTATAGATTTAGGTTATTCTGTTACCAATGATATTATACAATCATATATAATATATGTACTACAATATATATTGTACATAGGATTATGAATATTCGTTTAACCAACGTCTTTATGCAAAATGTATCATGTATTTTTTAGTAATTTTAGAGTACTATTAATAGTGTTTTTAAAGTTTAAGTTTTAACGTAAAATAATACCTTCATACCCATATAAAAATCAATTTAAAAAATGTATGGACGTTTTAAAAACATTTTTTATAACTGAACTTTTATTTTATTGTTTGAAAATTCTTGACGTAATAACTAAAGGAAATAATTATTTTTATTAAAGGTTAACATAGGAAATAGTTCTGTCAATTGCTTTCCATTTTTCCTAAATCAAAAACAAATCCATGCACCAAATGCAAAGAACGATTGTGAAGTCAACACGTTAAAAATAGTAAGATATAAAATTCGCAAATAAGTAAAAAGGGAAGTAGATACATCAATGATTTAAACGCAGCTGTGAGCCTTTCAAATGTTATTCTGTTAAAAAAACGGCATGTGTAACGACTCCATAACCAGTATATAGCCTATTGTATGACTTAAATAACACATTAGCTTAAAAATAGAAGAGAGTAATGTGAATAGCTATAATCGACGCACTGTAGATACGTCGACAACAGCGCTACGCTACAGCGATGGGTTGTCGTAGTAGTTTTTAGAACTAAGCTATTAAAGTTTTTACTGGTACACAGATGGCGCTAATTATAATAAATCACGTTAACGTTTACGTTATTTGTTTCCCAGAATTTTTAGTAATGCACCGCTTTTTTGCTTGTATACACTGCACTTCGCTGATCAACACTGATGTGTGTTTTGTACAGTTAAAATTTAAATTATCTTGAGAAAGGTTTTGATTTAAAATATGGATACTAAAATATTATTTGATATTATGACTTGAGATAAATAAACAAAAATATTAGAGACTAGAAAGATAATAAAGCATGTAAACAATTTTATCTTTAAGCAGCTATCAAGAAGCTGCACAATGATATAACGACAGATGAAAATATATTTTAAAAATGTGAAACCAATGCTCGTTCCAATTCGTCATCAATCATATCATTATAAAGGGTGTCCAGCGGAAAATTTTCAAGTATAATATTAAATGAATAAAAAACTACAATGTTATTCTCATATTTAATTTAAACAAAATGTAGTTTAACGATGCGGATTTTATATTTTATAAACAATATCGTCTAAATGCCATCCATTTCTCTCAAGACACTCTTGAAATCAAACTCTTAAATTTACGAACACGCGAGAGCAAAGCGTCGGTTCAATGGTAACAACTTTACGGCAGATATTTTCTTGTAGGGCCTGAATTGTTTGAAGATTGTTGCTGTAAACTCTCTACTTAAAGTATCTCCATGAAAAAGTCGCACGATGTAAGGTCCAATGACCGAGGTGCCCAGGATATGCCTCCGTACTTGCTGATTAATTTAGTGGGAGAAATTCCACTCAGCTTCTCCATTAAAATTCTAGCTGTGTGTGGAGTGGCCCTGTCTTGCTGAAATTGTGTTCTGCTATTGAAACAGCTGCAGTTGCAGTACCAAAAACTAGTCGATCATTCGGCTTTAAAAAAATAAGGGGCAATTATCCCTCGGGCAGAAATTGCATACCGCACTGTCGTTTTTGAACAATGCAAACGTTTTTGATGGCATTCCTTCGGCTTGTTAGGGCACCAGTATCTCATGTTCTATTTATCACCATAGCTATCGATATGAAAATGTGCTTCGTCAGTAAACAATATGTTTCCAAGCGTTCGTGCTATTCCAAAACGTTCCAGCATCGTTCTCGCTAAGGTTTTTCGAAAAGAATAGTCATTTTCGTTGAGAAACTGCACTATTTGCAGTTTTTATGGGTGAAACTGTAGTTTATTTTTTTAAACAACATACACTGTTATTTTTTATTCTAGTAAAGGCTGCAATCTTCCTTATCGATTTACGTGGATTGCGCATAATTTCACGTCGAACTTGAGCCACATGTTCTAGCGTCCCTGCTGTCCCGGAGGAGTTTGGTTAACCATTGTCCCTTCTTGTCTGAACTTTTGAACACAACACCGGATGCGTGCTCGGCCCATCACTTACTCGTCGAATATTAAAGTGAGTACAAAAAACGCGACGCGCACGAACCAGTGAATCACCGCACTTTAAATATTGCTCAACCGCGAACGCGCGGTGCGTTCCCGATCAGTGATTCATTGCGACTGGCAAATCAGCAAATCACGTGCGTCGAACAAAACCCCTTCCACTTACCTCACCGTGATAGTTTAAGAGCAATTACAATTTAATCTTGAATTTTTTCCGCTGGACACCCTATATATTCCTATACTGACACTGGCAAAATGTCATGTTTTTAAATTAAAACGAAATACATAGCTGACCAATATCCAATAAGTCATTCACATTCCTCGGCCATACGGGGGCTGAAGTAAATAGCTTCATCGTATTTCAAACATCACATAACGTTTTAATTTCAGTAAAAATGCTTAAAAATATGTGAAATACTAGTAAAATGTGTACTTTAAATACTGTTTTTTTAATGACTATATATATTTTATTATAATATATTTTTTTATGCTATCAGTAAATAGCACACTTCTTGTTATACTTATAGTCTCCGCCTGGAAGAGCTTCACTATGGAGTGTTTAGCTAGTCACCTCTTTTTCAATTATTTTTTTTTATTCTCATTAAGACTGTTAAAAATGTTAATAAAAATATTCTAAAGTTTTACGAGTCATGTTTTGAAATAACTCTCGACCGAGATGGCCGAGAATTCAAAATTAAATGTCTAACAAGCTAACACCATCCACGGAAAGTGAATGATGTAAGACTTGCTATTAGGAGCATAAATATTATATATATAAATAATAAAAATATATTTATTAGAAGATATAATCAGATATAATACATTTTATAAAAACATAATCAGTAATTAAATACATATTTCTATGAGAATCGGAGAATCATCTATAGGAAGTGAGTATATAATCAGGGGCGTACTAACTGTGCATTACTAAAAATTCTGGGAAACAAATATAAATTAAATAATCTATAATATGAATCGTGAACGTATATTTACGGATTTACTACAATTAGCACCATCGGTGTACCAGTAGAAACTTTAATAGCTTGGTTCTAAAAACTACCTCGACAACCCATCGCTGTAGCCGTAGCACTAGTAGCTACAATGCGTCGATTGTTGCTATTCAAATTACTATCTTCCATTTTTAAGCTATTGATTACTCAAGTCATACAATTGGCTATTTACTGATTGAAAATTCCTTTCGGTTAATCAGTTTTATATGGAGTCGTCACTTATGCTGTTTTTTAACTGAATAACATTTGAAAGGCTTACAACTGTGTGCAAATCATCGAAGTGTTTACTTCCTATTTTACTTATTTGCGAATTGTACTATCATACTGTTTTTAACGTGTTGATTTCATGATCGTTCTTTGCATTTGTGTGCATGGATTTGTTTTTGATTTGGGAAAAACGAAAAGTAATTGGCAGAACTATTTTCTACGTTAACCTTTAATAAAAATAATTATTTCATTTAGTTATTATATGAAGAATTTTCAAACAATAAAAAAAACAGTGTTCTTAAAAACGTTCATATATTTTTTATATTGATTTTTATATGAGTAAGAAGGTATTATTTTACGTTAAAACTTAAACTTTAAAAACACCATTATTAGTACTCTAAAATTACAAATAAATAGATGGTGTAGGGTCGTATAAACGACGGATTCATTTTGTCTAAAAACGTATGTTAAACGAAAGTTCATAATCCTATGTACAACATATATTATATATGGTTGTATAATATCATTGGTAACAGCATAATATAAATCTATACCTACTGCACATATTTTATTCTGTACACATATATTTGGTTTCAGATACAAATTTATAATAGTCAGTAATTTCTCTGATTGTAAGGGGTATATATACATCCATGTATGTAAGGGGTATATATACATCCATGTATGTAAGGGGTATATATACATCCATGTATGTATGATATTCGTATTCGAACGGCTCAACCACCTAACTGAATCGGTCACGACCATGTCACGACCGATCGAAAATTCGGTCATCAATATACTAGCGTGACTCATAAAATACTTGCTCACATTTCCGCCGCTCGCTATATGTATTATTGAATATTGCTTACAAAATTGGATTCCTTCAAACTAACCAACCACACTACACATTTACAACAATAATAATTTTAACATATTTTTTGTAAGAATTCCAACAAAAGCTTTTCTATCTGTTGAATTTTATTTGATAACATATTATTACGTTTAAAATC
This sequence comes from Eubasilissa regina, assembly GCA_022840565.1. NCBI lineage: Eukaryota > Metazoa > Arthropoda > Insecta > Trichoptera > Phryganeidae > Eubasilissa > Eubasilissa regina. The sequence goes on from JAINEB010000033.1 coordinate 21,564,596, forward strand.
CTTCTGAGGACAGGCATGACAAACGTACTAGAATGATTTCTAAAAAAAAAATTCATCAGTCTCTACACAATTAAAATATTTGTAAATACAGTGAAACCTCCATGTGTCGTTTTTGAAGGGACCTATTGAAATCAACTGTGAATGCGGGAATATAGAAAAAGTTACATTTTTCATACTTAAATGTTTTATATATATTCTAAAAAAGTTACATATTTCACATATAAATGAATGTGTTTAAATAAAAATAAAATTAGAAAGCTGCACAGAAACAAAAAAAAACTTAACTTAGTATTGTATAATGTCAAGGGGCAGTCAGTAGCAGCATTATCTCGAGTGCCGGTAATCGAAACCAATCATTTAAATTAAATGATTAATGCGGTAAAATGATGCATAGAGGAACGTGTGAGGGAAGGTTGGTTTGTGTTCTCGTGAAAACCATTTTTATCCGAACATATTTATTCTCATCGGGGAGAAGCCACCGAGAGCAAGAAACAACCCAGAAGACGTAAAGTTTATGTAAAAAACGACGCACAGTTAGTGAAAGGTGAAAGTCGGGATGTGCATCTGCGGTCCGGTCGGTTCGGATACTCGGCGCCGCGTCCTTCGCCGACCGCCTCCTGCGCTGCGGGTATATTGGTGCACATCTGTGGTGCACGTGTGTCATACCCGCTGGGCGGCGCAGTCCGGCCTTCCTCGAACGTTTCCGCTTTGTACGCGTGGAATGGTGGAATACCAAGGAATGACAAAACGAGGGACATCTGGACGATGCGTGCGAGCCGCCACAGGTGTTTTGTATGAAATTAATTCGAGGCTGGAATAATTAAACGATACACGCGTGAAAACGATAATTCGAGGGACGATCGATCGAGATTTCACTGTATATGTATTCGTGAATACAAAATTATTCCAATTCATGCATTAATATAAAACACATCTATAATGTTTATTGCAATAAGGTAATTCGGAAAGGATTGGGGACCATACTTCATACAACATCTCACAATTTAGTACAATCGCAAATGTTGGCATAATTCTGAAATGTCTGCACAATAAACTGAGGCAGCTTATTTAAAAGTTGTGAAAACTTATTAAATAATAATTAAGTAAATACTGTATAATATTCACATCAGAAATATATGAAACAGTTTTTTTTCAAATGCAATTTTTGGCTTGTTTATTTTCTATGAGAAAATCGTATCTTCAGAACAAAAAAATCAATGTGTTATATTAACCAAATTCGTATATTTCAAAGAGATTTGACACGTGTTCAGTTTCTTTTAAAATTTCCCTACGCGTGACATACAGGACATTGAGATATTATACGTAAGACAAGATTATTAATATTAAGTTTTTGTACGTTATCATACTAAATCCCGTAGTAGACACTTTTTAATCAATACTTTATATAGTTTTAAGAATATAATAAAAAGGTCATTCTAATCCCATAATACGTATCTAAAATGTGAACTGTTCAGTAATGGCGTGAATATGTTATTGTTATTTATTCTAAACTCTCACGACAACACGTGTATTCAAATCATAGTTTATTTTAGTAAAAGCAATGTGCGAAGGCTGTTAAAGTTTTAAATAATAAAAAAATGCTTCCCGAAAGAAAAAGTGGTATTGCGTATTTGAATAATAAACATAAATTTAGATAGAAATTATAAGCTATACATTATTAATTTATAATTTCTACAATATTTACCGTTTTAAAAATACGTTACAATAATATAACATTTATTTCACACATTTTTTACTTTTTTTTTAGTTCCACAGATATATTTTAGAAATTATACAAAATATACAAGTACAAAATAAATCAATTATTAATTTATTTAAAACATTAACGATTAGCTTATATTTTTAAAAGCTGTCAATTAAATGTATCTAACTAGAACATACTCTCATACATTTTTGCCTTAGAAGAATCCTTCAATTTTTGGGAAAATAGCTAGAAGAAGCTTGTTGTGATGGACTATATTGAAGGGCGAAGAAAAATGAGAATATCCCCCACCATTTAGACCAACCTATTGGAAAAGGCAACAGGCAACAGGATACCGAGAAAAGTGGAAGAGCATAGTCAAGAGGGCGTAAGTTCATGGAGATAGCGATCCTCAGTCATTAGGGACTGACGTGAAAGAGATATTTCTCAGTATTTTTATGTCTATGTATAATTATAAGTGCGAATTAATAAAAAAAAAGTTAATTTAAAAGATATATTTTCAACACTAAAAAAATTAATAAAATAAGTCAAGGTTATTTTTATTGTATGAGTAATATTATTTCGAGAATTTAATGACATGAGTTTTGTGTAGAAAAATTTATAAGGTAGATGGCTCTTTCAAATACATTAGTTAAGGGTAATATTGTAAATATAGTATATCATTTATTAACATAAAATTTTAAAAAACACTTGACTTTGATTAAATAATTATATATTTAAGGTATAATACCATTTAGAAAATATGTTATTGTAAGAAATTGGAACTGGAATAAATGGCAATTAATATTTTCAATCTTTTCAATATCGGTTTAGTAAAAAATATATAGAATCATATCAATATTCTAATACTATTACTGTTTTCCAAACTAATCTACGCGTTTGCACTACGAAAGATTTGACCGACTTGATAATCTTCTGAGCTCCCCCTTCCGGTAACCCCCGACCACTAGACGAGTCAACAATCATTTTTGCATTGTGGTTGTTGATTTAACTTTTATGTACGTATCACAAAAAAAGAAACTGGAGTATAAACGTTAAATAAAAATATGTTTTATTAGTGCACACAAAATTAATAAAGAATTTGAAATTTTTTACTAAAAGCAACTTAAGGTCTAAAATATAAAGATACACATTCGGTCTTCCATCCGCGTTTCTACATCGCTTGATTGAAAATTACTTGATCGATAATGCTGCTTTTACATTAAATTGTTTCTGATAGAAATATTTTAAAGAAAATGACAATGGTCATAATATCACATATTAACTCGTATCGTGTAATTTCAATCACCGAGAGATTTAAAAAAAATTTTGCTTTAGAAAAGACCTAATATATTTTAAAGACTAGACAATGATTAATAATAATAATAATATAGACATGTAACACGCAGTCATTATTTATGTAAAAAAATATATATAATACATATACTTACAAATTATTATAATTCCTTAAAAACTTAAACTTAAACACCAATTAAAAACATAAAAATATAAATATTCAATTCAAGAATTGCACATTTTATAAGAGAAACTTTTCAAACTTTCTTCTAGAAAAAATATTTGAAAGATCTATGGCGTAACCAAACACGGCAGATTTAAATAAAGAAACAGGAAGATTAATTATGTAATATGTTTAGTCTAAAAATGTATTCAAAAAATATTTTTAATTTTTTAATGGTAACGTAGAAATTTTCCTAAGATAGCCAAATAACATTTTGTTTTAAAGTTTTTATCGGCGCATGGAATATGAAAACTTCTCGCAGACAACGCGACAGACCTGTTCTACGAGGGGGTTACGACTGGCGTAGCAAGTTTCTTGCTACGAAACTCTTCAAATTGTGCGCGCGCATCCTCGTACCTATCTACATACATACTCGTGTAAAGCAACTCAAATACTCCTCCGCTTTTGACACGAAACATTGGAAATATTTATTAAGGAAAACATTTTTTTTTCAGTTGCATTTTCAGAACATAGTTATGAGTTATTTAATAAAAATTAAATGAATCAACTAGAATGAAACACAGAAAGAAATGTATACACATGGCGAAAAAATATTTAGTTGCTTTTTATAGATTTTTTCTGTACTTCTTTCTAGTTGATTAATTTAATTTGTAACGTATATTTATGTATACTTTTTCTTTACACCCAATAACTATGGTAACAAAGTATATTTCTTAGGTACCTAATCTAGATGAACAGAAACACTGATATTTTGATTAATAAATCTTTAGAAAATGGGTAGTGTCTCAAGAAGAAAACAAAATATATAATATGCTTTTCGTTTGGAGTTTACTGTCTGCATGTTACAACGTATTTTTTCTATTTTTATTTTATTTTCGTATCTCGTATTTCGTAGAGATTAGTCAGACTAATTGGATTAATTTTATCCAAAATGGACCACAAACAGTGTTTTTATTGTGGATGAAATGTTCAGCTAAACCTCTAATGCTAGGATGATAGACGCATAGATACTCCGGTGTAGCCCTGTATCGTGGATGCGATATATACTCGTACTGTATAGCGCGATTGGTGAGAGGTGTGATGTCTCTTTTGTAATAATATTTCGTCTTAATTGTCAATTTTCGATGATTTAATTACTTGGTGTAAATTGGAATGTTTCCCAGCAAAAAATAATGTAGCAGACAAGGTACTTAGTTAAGGGTTTTCTTTGCTGCCAAAACCCTCAGCAACAATACTACTCAACTATATATTATTTATTATAAACACCTATAAAAAATACCGTAAACTAATAACATTATAATTAAATTAAACTGATCAAATAGTTAATTACGGTGGGGGGAGGATACAGAAGAAAAATTCAATTTGAAAAAAGATACATTTTCGGGAGTTGAACAAACTAGATCGTACTGAACATGGGTAAAAAATAAAGTTACTCTTAAATTTACAGAACGACAATACATGTTATTTTGTGTACCAATTACTCGTTATATATAGTTTTTTTATATATAGGGTGTCTCGTATCTCGTTATCCAAACTTCAAGAATGAGTAAATCGATCTATTTTGAACAAAAAATATTCTTAATAATTTGTCGATTTTCCCCCTGCCTGGCGAATTATCAACTTTCTATTTTTTTATTTTTCAAAATTCGCATTCAAAAGGTTAAGCATTATATATATATATATATATATATATATATATATATATATATATATATATATATATATACACTCTATAGTTCGATGACCTCAATACATACTGACCCACTGACGTTAGAATTTGCAAGGTAGAAAAAATATAAGATAAAAAATGCCGAGATTGACAACATTTTTTTTTAAAATTGTAACACGTAATGAAAGATCGTTTATTTTTTTTCAATTATTTCCGTGCGACCATTGCTTACAATAAAATATGTAAAAACGTAAAATGAAATATAAAAGACGTTAATTTTTCGGCGTCAAGCTTTGATTGTGAAAAGGATTTTCCGAAATTTGTGAAAGTAGTCTTCGAACGGTTGTTTAAGTTGTGTTGTCAAATCGGTAGCCATTTTTTAAATTATTCAAAACGTTTTTTAAATAAGTACCTATTTAAAATATGCTAACGCCCGACGGACCTCCATTGTGGAACATGCTGAAACCACATTCCCCGAATAATACTAAGTGGAGTATCTTCCAACATTGAAGGTAAATCGTACTGTAAGAATGATAAATAATTAGCACTAGTTATTCTGGGTGGAAGAAAAAATGGGTCAATTATTTTATCATCTAAGATGCCATCCCATACATTCACCGACCATCTATATTGAAAATACGAGGAGCGCACGGCGCGAAAATTTGTCTGGGACCAATAATGACTATTTCGCGAGTTGAAGAGGCCAAATCGCGAAAAAGTGTATTCATCAGTCCACAAAACTGTTCTTACGAACTGATTATTTGTGGATTCCAAATAATATTCACTTGATTAAAAAATTAATAACGGATATTGAATTTATACAGATGTGCCAAAACAGACTTCTTTTCCGAAGTAAATACATTTTCAAAATAAAAATCTTTATCCTTGGATTCAATGACACAACATTTGAAAAATGAATTACCTAAGCCTCAAGGAGATTTTTATTTATGACGTAATAAATAAAAATTTGCTAATATTTTTAACCTCATTCTATATATCTCATTCTAGTAAATGGACCTATTTTATATTCATTTAAAATATTTTCCCTTCCACGGATATTTGAAAATAAAAATGTTTACTATACCATTTACATGTTTATGGACATCGTCCATCCAATATTTACGTTTGCCATATAATGTTAAGGCGCGAAGTAAAAAGGGACACATGATTGGGTTTTTGGCTACTTGAATAATTTGTCACTTACGACGAAGATGTAGGTTACTAAATTCGAAGCGTTTTCGAGCTACCCGAAGGGTTTCACAATGATTCTAAAAAAATGAGGCGCGTGTGTTTCCCCGTATTTTAACATACATTTTAATAAACAGCATACAATGTTTTCATATTTTCAATAAATCGTATTTATGTTAAATATTATTACTTTTACGAATATAATTTATTGTTTTAACAATTTAGTTCAGTTTTTATTTTAAATCTTATTTGTATTTTAATGTCATTAACTTGAAATATAGAATTATTAATTCCACATTAAATTATATTCTAAATTGTTTAATTTAAATAAATTATGGTTTTATTTAATTTATATTAATTGCATATAAAATTATATTTTAAACCGTTTTACTTAAATAAATTATGGTTTTATAAAATCACGCCCAGATTGTGCGTAATTTTGTATAAATGATATTTAAGTGGGATTTTTGTGTAAACTTAATTTTTCATTTTGATGTGTTATTACATTAGTATTACATTCCGTGCGACGTTTCTGTTCTTTAGATTTCTGAATATTACAAGATTAGGAGTAGATAAATATAGATACCTATCTATATTTTTTATTAGTAGGTAAGCTATTTACATTTGTTTGTTTTATTTTAAAAATTATTTTAGTAATTTGCGTTTATTTAAAAATTCTTATATACTTCATACGCAACATTTAAATAAAGTTTATTCAGTATTTGTGTTTTGTGCCGATTGAAACAGCGCACCATAGTTTTAAGTTCAGCAGGACTCTTAGCGAGTATCGGTCGCTACGTATATATATTATGTACAATATTTACGTACGTATTTGTATAGCTACAGTCAGCTGTTCTAAAATTTCAAAGCGGTGGTAAGAATAAAATATTATCCAGAATTTTTAAATCTTTTTATTTGATTTTTATCACAGATAAATATTTTATAACATTTGACATTAATTAGTAGTATTAGGTAGTCCAACGTTTTACAAAAGATATTGAAAAAAAATGCAAATTTTGATGTCGCATAACTCCTAAATTCTAAATATTTTACTTAAATGTAAATAATATTTTCTGTTCTAAATTGAGTGAAGAACACTTCCCCGCAGTTTTTGCTACTAGCTATGAGACACCCGGTATAAAAATTTAGTAGAATTTCATAAGACGTTAATTTATGTTTCAAATATATTACTTCAAAATTAAATTCATCTCTTTATTTTACCCTTCTTCTTGCTCTCTCTTTTTTGAAAAAAAATGTGTATCCTGTACATTTTCAGTGACACATTTAGTTTAATTATAAATAAAAACGATATAAAGAATTGCAACTTTACCAATCAAAAGTAAATGTATTATTCGATTTTAATCATGTTATATTATGAAGACTTTAAAAAATATATTAATTTTAAATTTTAAAACTTCAAAGGCATAATTTACTTAATATATTTCGAATAACAACAGCTAGTATAGTGGCGTAATTATGCCAATGCAGTGCACTGGGGCTCACGTTAGATGAAGGTCCAAAAAGTTCGCGCCCTGCAATCCATTTGGCATTGATATTTTTGCAAGTATCGATATTTTTCTCAATGTTAACAATAGCCCATGGCAAGAAATGGAATTTTTAAATTTGAAAAAATTGATTTTCAGCTATTTTATGAACAGAGTTAAAAGGAGTACCACGCTAATATATTAGGTTAGAGACCAGACTATCGTTGAAAGTGATAGTCGTGTTAAAGTGAAGCCTGAGAATACTCAATTTTTATATTATATGAAACAAGGGACCATTTTTTTCTTTTTGTTTGGCGTATCGTGCGGCGGCGTAGAATCCGTGATATGCGTTATCTAGAAAAGACGAGATCACGCAACCCCCGGCGCGGACATATCCTAGAAAGACATTTACAAACCCCTCGGGAAGTTTAGAAGAAATAAAATGCATTCTTGCCCAGTTTATTTCGTTTGTAATACAGATATTCTTAAATTTAGACAATGATTGAAGAGATGTAATAATCTGCACATAAGGTGAAAGAGACAAACCAGGAAAAGGTTTCCAGGGATGGTATTTTACAATTTCTGAGACATGTTCAGGCAACTTTATAAGTAGGTACTCATACATTTTTGGACGCATTATCTCTGGTTTTTTAACCACAGATATCTAATGAAAATAAATTCATCTGCGTCTCCTGTCACAGATGAAATACCACCGAGGTATATCTCTTATCTACGATCTCTTATGATCTCTTACCTGTGTCTATGGATTTATTTACGATTCTTTTTCGATTTCTAGTGTATTCGATCTATTAATTAATTTGGTTATGAAATGTGTTTATTCGTTATAAAATATACCAAATAACATTTGATTCTGGTTGTTTAAAATAGCACTTATCATGTCTCTATTTAACTTATTACGTCCCAGAATTCTATTGAAATCGGTAAACCCATTGTATTCTACTGGAAAAACAGCCAATATTGGAAAGCACGGAAATATCGCTTGTTATTCATCAAAACCATCAGCATCTAAAGGAATTTTCAAATTTACATTAGTAAGTGCGAGTGTTGGGGCGCTTGTTGGAGTTGGTTATTCCGGATACACACATTACCAGATAAACCAATCTCGTGTACAGAAATCTTACAAAAATGATGAATCGCTAGTTCTTCAACATTTACCAAATGTGAAGCCTACTCGTAAGGTAATTTTACAGAGCTTCGGCCGATGTTTTCTAAATAATTATTTTAAATCGTCCCAAGTGCTCTTATAAAAATGACACCTTTCTACCTTATTAAAATTGATATTTTTATATACAAGTAAAAGATTTGCAATTCCTATATATCTTAGCTAAAATAAGCATTATATAAACTTTTTTATTCTAATATTCATTTTATAAATTATACTTCCTGATGCTTGGCCAAAATTGACTACAAATAAAAATGTATTTTGTTTGATGGAATGCAGTTTTAATTAATTTAAATATGATTGAACCGGTTGCCAATTATGACATAACAGACATGAGGCTTTAATAGTGTGTTTTTGTGAAACTAGTATTACCTGCAATGTATATGTCTTGGCTTAAATATTTATTTGAATTAAGTGTTACCTCAATTTACAAACAAAAATCCTGATAAAAAAAATGCTTCAGTTTGTGAACAGAATTTCGGTTTACAAACAGGCAGGCAGTCTCAGAACTCACTACGGAAGAACTGGAATGGCTTCTTAATGAGTAGCATAACACGGTGACAGGATATATTATTTTCAAAGACTGATGAACGAATGGAAGATGTTCCTAGGTTCTCGATCCATGAAATGTGTGCAAAGTGGAGTGAGGTGCAAAGTTTTGTGGAAAAATATCACCCTGATAGAACTTTATCAAATTGTGTTATAAACCTATTTAATGATAATGTCATGTCTCATTTCCGCAACATTATAAAAAGCAAGAAGAAACAAATATTGTTGCATAAGTTTTTTTTGAGATAGAATCAAATATTTTCATGGAAGGAGAGTCCCCTTCCAAACAATAACACTTTACTACATATTAAAAACAACTAAAGTAAAGTTTGTTTTTATGTTAATTCTTTTCATTTCATTATTTCCAACTCATTTCAGGTTAAAACCATGATTTTTTATTACTCTTATATGATTTCAAGATGTAGAAAATAAATATGATAAAGGGTCATTTACTTGTTGTCTTAAATAGATTAAGACATTTTACAGAATAAATTAAGTCCGTAAACCGAGGTTCCACTGTACTCGACATTGAAAAAAATGAATTAAATATTTTTTGTTCTTCATTTAGGTAAATTATTTACATTGTTGGTTTTATTATTTTTTCAGGTTGTTAGTCCGACTGACACCTCAAATCTCCAACTAGTTTTATTTCAATATCAGACATGTCCATTCTGCTGTAAAGTTCGAGCATTTCTTGATTCTAATGGGCTATCGTATGATGTTGTTGAGGTAGACGCGGTACTTCGCCAGTCTATAAAATGGTCAAAATATAAGAAAGTGCCTATTTTACTAGCGAAAACATCAGCTGGTTACGTGGTAAGAATTTATATTTCCGTGTACTCAAATAACCTTACATTTCTTTAAAAATAATTATTTTATTTATTGATTTTGTAGTAAATTCACAAATGTGCTTTTTTCAGCAACTGAATGATAGTAGCGCTATAATATCTATTTTATCCTCTTATTTATTGGATACGTCTCAAGATATCAGTGAAATCATTCAATATTATCCATCAGTTTCCTTTGCTGATGATAATGGAAAAGACAAAAATGAAATATTGAATAAATATTTTTTGATGTATAACCAAGATCCAAAGGATAAGAAAACTGAGGACCTTAAGTATGTTCAATTTGAATTTATATACTAATATTAATTAACACAAAATATGATAATCTTTATTACCAGTAAAACAAAAATAGTGGTTTCCAAAACAAAATTTTTGAGTGTACAATATGAAGAAACTATTTAAAGATAGAACATATCCCCTACACTAACAGCGTGATTTTGAAGCTTACTATTAAAAATTATTTTTCAGTCAAGAACGCCATTGGAGACAGTGGTCTGATGATGTTCTTGTGCACATGCTTTCACCAAATGTTTACCGATCCGTAGAGGAAGCGTATCAAGCATTCAATTGGTTCGCCGAAGTTGGAGATTGGAGAAAGCATTTTCCTTCATGGGAATGTTCCCTCATGATAAATGTTGGAGCATATGCAATGTGGTTTATCAGCAAAAGTTTGAAAAAAAGGTAAACAATTTTTACACCCCCTAATACCTATAGATGAAAATCAAAGTAATAGTCACTGACGAATTAGAAAAAAAAAGGATCAGAATATTTAAGTCGAGCAAACTCGTATTGCAAAACAATTACATACTACTTTTCATAATGGACATTAAAAATATAGTGATATCTAAATAAAAACGTGCTCACGAAATAGAGGCTACAATGTTTTTCAAATATAGTCGATTCCGCTTAATTGGGACACATCGGGACATGGACATTTGGTCTAATTAACCAAAGCGAGCGTAAAATTAAGCAATAAATATTTTTCTTTAAATATACATTATATATCAATAATTCTTTAACAAAAATATAAATTATTCCTGTCTGTCCTTCCTGTAACACCAATTCCTCAGGCAGTTGATTTTCTTGTTCTAAGAGACGCATTATAGTAGGTTTTAATACACCAGTTATCTTAAGAGAGCCGACGTTGATTTGTATTAAATAGCTGGCTTTTAATTTTATCCAGCAAAACAATTTTACTTCAGTGTCAAATCATTTTTTGGCATTTTGGAAAGGGTCAAAAAATTTTAATAAAGTTGACAAAGGGCATATTTATGCGGGGAATAAAATTGCCCAAAAGATATGTCGTATTCGCAGGGCAGTGTAGTGCTAACTGAAACAGTACAATAGGTAGGTCGTTAGGCGACCAGCACACCAACGCAACAGTAAACAATGAAGTTATGTGTATACTATGTATTATAATCTTAAATTTTCTGATTTCTTCAATTAAGCGATGTAAATTACTGTAAGTTCTTTGGTTTGGTTTCCGTTCCTTGAGATTTGGCCCAATTAAGAAGAATCAATTGTATTAGTGACAAAAATTATTTTGTTTTAAAAGTAGACTAAAGATATACAGACTTAACTAAAATATTGAGACTGCAAGGATCAGGAGCAAATCAATATACGGGTGATACTTATTTGATATTAATTTCCAGACATCACTTGAAGGACGATGTTCGCGAGTCACTGTATGATGAGTGCAATAACTGGGCAAAAGCTGTTAAACAAAATGGTTCAAAGTTCATGGGTGGCTCTTCTCCTGACTTATCCGACATTGCTGTTTATGGAATTTTGAGCAGTATTGAAGGTTGCGATGCCTTTAATGATTTGATGGAAAATTCTAAAATTAAACCATGGTTCACTAATATGAAACAACATATTGTTCAAAACAAAGGAGCCGTATATTCGTAAATGGTAAATAGTTCTGTCCTTTTACATAAATAATTGACATATTCCTAGAATAATTTGTGATGTACTATTGTATTTATCAACAGTATAATAATTTGCGAAATGCGCTCTTTTAGTATTTATTTTCGATTGGCAATACTTTAATATAATAATTGTTACTAAACACAATAAAACTTGCCTTATGTAAAAAATATTGTTCTTCCTGCCCTTGACATCTTGTTAGTTGGTACTTATAAAATAAATATGGAAAAACAATAATAATGTTTTTTATTTTGCATTTGCTTTTATAATAAATATGCTTGCTTATTTTTTGTAGAAGTTTGCATAGCTTTTAGAAATTTACATACTGAAAAAATCCTAGAAAATAAAAATAAGAAACATTCCAAAGAAAAGTGCAATCGTCAAATTTTTATGATTTACGTTTTATTTAGTAAGTAGATGTGATTCTCTATGCCTCATGAAAAATGTATTAAATTTAGTTCACTCCTTCTCCATGAGCGATTGCAATTATCTCTTTTCGACGGGATCACTTGTGCATCATACTCCGCAGTAAACTGCAGCAATAGCGATTCTTACATAGTTACATGTCAATCTATCAATAAAAAAATTATTACGACGAATAACAGTTAGGTTATTAAACTTTCAAAATTAACTTATGTCGCTTTTCTATGTGATGAGCGATATGTTTATTTTCTAAAATGTCCACTTTTTTTGCCACACCCAACTTCTTTTTCCACATTCTCGGTGTATATGTTTGTATAGGAAAATTAAATTTTGCCAGTGCTGATGCCAATAATTTTGACTGCAGTTGTGACATAACCAAAACTAAAAATATGTTATATTCCATATATGTATATAATTTATCCAAAATTTACCACAAGTCTTCTTATTGTAATGTGTATATATGAGATTTGAACCCGAATTTTACTCTGAGCGCTTCAGCTAGACGCCCAAACGATTGGATGAGGGCCATACTCATTTTTTGATAAGCATTTCAAAATACATTGTAATGTTTAAAAGTAACTATAGTATAACCATAATAATAAAAATATAATGGTTGATTATGGAACACAGAAAAGCCACAAAATAAAAAAATTTCATTGATTTTTTTAATGTAATTTTTAAGGATAGATTGAAAATTTGTATCATTAATAACAAGAAAATGAGATATAAAATGTGAAATTAATATATCCATAATAATAGAATATGAGATGGAAATATTACACACATATGTGGAAATAACTATTTATTATTTAAATGTTTAAATTAATAGGAAATATTTAACTAAAAATGTTAAAAACTAGTCATGATCTCAACCTTAGGTTACAAATGTGAATGGCCACATGCTATGTGTTCTCAATATTATTTTATGGAATGGAATTTTACCTAAGAAATGATAAAGCGACTTGAACCATTTAAGATGTGGATCTTCAAGTAATGTTCAAAATAAGCTGGATGGATAGTTATGAATGAGATGTTATGGTTTGGACGAATAAAGAATAAGTATTTAAAACAATAAAAATCTGAAAATTTAATATTCTCAGACATATGATGAAACATCCAGAGAAGTATGAGATCTTGCATCTCATAATGATGGGAAAGATTGGTAAAAGTCAGGGCCCTGAAAGAAGGAAAACATTCATGACTGAAAAAATTAAGGCATTGCTTTGGCCAGTCTACAGCAGAACTTTTTAGAACCAATGTCCATTGTACGAATATGACACGAAAAGAAGAAAAAAAAAACTAAAAATATCATGTACAGACCTTAAATTTAAAATAATTAAAACAATTTAATAATGGTATTAAACTGATTTAACACATTGCCTGCAAGTTTATATTTCTTCTAAACTATGAAGTATTATAAAAACAAAATGTAAAACATTATTGTTTAATGCATGTCTTTAGTAAATAATGCATAAATATTAATTTTCGTGTGTATCTTATAAACCATTTTCTTATAGATACACATTGCGTTAGTTGTATAAGCCATTGCATAAAAAATATTGCTATTTTGTTTGCGAATGTAAAATACAAAAGATTTTTCTCTATCATGTTTTTCTTTGGTTGTATAGCTAAATAATTAAAACTTTATAGATAGTGCAATAACTTCACTTTTGATTTAAATCTTATAAAATGGTGGAAGATAAATAAAAAATCTTAATACAGTGGTGCCTTGACTTACAAATTTAATTTGTTCCGTGACGGAACTCATAACTCAAATTACTCGTATGTCAAATCAATTTTCCCCATTAAAATGTCATTAATACGTTCCGGAGCCCTAAAAAAATGTTTGTTACATGTTTTTAGCGTAAATAGCTCGTGCCTTCTTACAGATTATAGCCTCTGTCACGGTATCTCCTGCGAGCTGCTTCTCCATCAACCATCCTATCAGCAGTTTCACCATATTTTCATGGATAGAAATTACTTTCTTTCATGGATACGTTCTTGGCTGGCTTTATAGCCTTTATCAACTACTTCTGTATGGTGCAGATTGTAAAAGAGCTACGTTCGTACTGCTTCGCCAAGTCGACTACACGCACACCTTGGCCATGTTTTTCAATAATTTCTTTATTTTATTCAATGCACATCATCCGCTTCTTCTTTACACTGTCCATCGCATTCATTTTCTTCAGACCCGTGATTGGAAAAACAAAATTTTGTATAGAAGCATCAGTATTGTGCTCGCAGTTATTATACAGATGTTGCGATGTTTACTTTGGCGTTCGCTGCGCCAACTAGCGAAGGGGTATCTGAAGCTGGCTTGTAACCAGGATTTTAGCTCTCAATTCAAAGCAAAAAAAAGGCTGGGAGAGCTTGTATCTCGAAAAACTTCTTAGTTGGGGCACTCGTAAGTCGAGGTACCACTGTATATGACAAATTCAGATACCTGATACATATTTAAATGTCAGGCCTTAACCCTTTTTCATGTTGACATTTGTGGAGCGATGAATTATTTTTTATTATATAAGTTGTATCAATGTGTTCAAAATTTAATAAAAATGTACTATTAATTCTGGGATCTCCTATCGGATTACTAAGTTATTTGAGATTCCGTAAAAATAAAGAGGATGGCTTTCATATAATGAAATGATAGATGTATCAATTTGAAAAGTGTAACAAATAAGTTTGAAAATTTGTCATCAATGCGCTGTGTTGGTGTAGCATAATTAGTTAATGCATGTTCCCCGGACAGGAAGAGATCCAGGTTCGGATCCCGATAGCAACAACAATATTTTTGGATAAAATTGATTTTATATGTTTTGCTTACAATAAATAAATCCATTTGTTTTTTAACATGCTTCGTGATTAATTATTTTTGTTCTTGTATAGTTCACTTTTTATAAACATGTATGTAATTTTTTTTTTAATTGAGAAAGCCAGCCCAAGATTAAATCTAGAGAAGGTTTAATTTATATATATATATATTACATTCCTGTAATAAGGCGTATTGTATCAGTGGGTTAGGGACAAAAGGTGTAGGTATGACAATATAATATAATGACACTATAACAAAAAAAATGTTACAATGAACAATTATCAATATAATCAGAGGATACAACAATGAACTGTGTGAAAAATATCATTGGTCGACATAGCACGTGTTCTCGAATAATGTTAGGGACTTTCCGCATTTGCGAATGACTTGTCTATATGTCGAGACTTCCTACTTGACTCTACATGATTATTTTAAGATTTTCATTATTAGAGATTTATATATTTTGTATAAATATTCATTTATATGTTTTGTATAAATGTTAATTAAATAAATTTTATGTTATGCATAGTTAAATTTTTCCTGTTAAAATAGTTGTGGAGAATGCTCTTGCCCATGAAACGGATTACCCCTAAGTACACATATTTCAATGTATGATATAACGAATAAGGTTCTATTGTTGAACCAATTATGTTTGTTCTAGAATACCTAACTTTGTGTAAAAAATACAAAACATATTTAAAATTTAAATGCACCTAGAGTTGGACTCAAAATGTATAAGCTACAAGGATTGTAAGTATTGAAGTGGTGACAAGCTGTATACTGATATTGTCGTCATTTATTTATTTAGGTATTTACGATTAGGTATTCCAGTGGATGTAAGTAATTCATTAAACATTTTGGATGCAGCCTATCTGGTATTTACTACACTACTATACGCTGATGTATGATTTTAATAATAAATAGTGAAGAAAAGAGGGTGTTGTATTTATCTACTTGAATATTACAGATCAAATAACACCCTTCCACATAAGAAAAAATACATTAATCAATCTGAGGCATTTAGAGACTACTTTTTACACCAAAGTAAAGTCATTCTGTGAGATTACAGAAATCGATGCAATTGATACATCTATTATTTCATGAAACTTCACAACAAAAATGTTTTCTCCTTATATATATATATAAGTTGTAACAAAGTTTATCCAAATTTAATAAAACAGATTGATTAATCAATGCTGACATCTCCTGGCAGGTTTTACTCAAAATATATTTGAGATTAACCGCAATATAAAGTTGCTTTTAAAAATTGAATATTAGATGTATTAATTGGAAAGATTACAGAATATAAGTTCAAAATTTGTCAAAAATGTATTCGATTGCTATATCAAAATAGTGAATACACTTCCCCATATAGGAAGAGGTCTAGGTTTGAATTCCTAATTCAACAAAATATTTTTTTCGATAGATAGATTTTTTCTGAATATCTTTCAAGTTGATTAATTTAATTTGTGTTAAAATACCACAGAACTATGTTCCGAAAATGCAACTTCACAATAAAAATGTGTTCTTCTTAAAAAATAAAGCGTGCCTTTTTGATCTCAACAATTGACGTAATCAATAATAATTTTGTAATATTTTGCCTGATTTGAGTAATTCAAAATGGATTATCCCACCAGACAAGACCTTTCTTAAAGGCTGAGTTCAGGGGTTGTTCTCATTACCTACCTGCTTCATTGATAGCCACAGCATTTTGTCTTTTCATACAGTACCCATTCTCATCCCTAGTTACCATATGATGTAAAAAAGGTGAATTTGTTTCCTGTATGGCCAAAGTGTCACGTTTGTAAGCTTAAATCTTATGGTACCCCATAACCCACGTTTCCGATTTTTTAATGCTTTGGACACTGGACCGTGATGATCCAGTATGGTTAGCTAATTCTTAAATTGACATCTCTGAATCGATCTCAATTTTACAATTTTAGGTGTTCTACTTTGTGATTTGTTTTCAGTACTAAAATCTCCAGATTTAAATTGTCTAAACCATTTTTGGCATTGATTCAATACCGTAAACAGCACAAATGTTTCTGGTGCTGTAAGCTGATGAATTTTTTTGTTGAAACTCGCATAAAATACAATTGTATAATTGTTTTGTAAGAAAAAAATCTGTTGTGAAAACACTTTTTTTTGTAAAGTAAAGTGTGGAATATGTTAGGAAAGATCGAAAAAAAAAAACACTTGAAACAAAATGACTTGCAATCAAGCCAGCAAGCAAGTCACAACAGACTGACATGTAAAATAACATCTTTTTTTTAGGAACTAATGGGAATATTTATGTATTATCTCTCTAAAATGTGTTTTTAATGTTGACTGATTTGAAGTTCGAAAATGTAAGATTTTCTGTAGTAGAAGGGAAAGCAGAATTTAACACCAGTTCATCAATTTGCTATATGTAAGGTTATGAAAAATAAAAATAAAGTATCGTTAAATTTTATTTATTTTTAACACAAAGTATTTACGGCTACAAATTCATATGTTATATAGTATTCAGTTAACTGAATCAATTGTTGTATTTATAATCATTTATATTTTCTGGTGATTTATAATCAATGAACTAATTAAAATTTTCTGTTTTTTACTTTTTACCAAATATAAAAAATGGTACAAAGCAGCAGATTTAAATCAATAATTATTTTGTTCCCATTTCATACAAAACATCGAAAGGTGGACAATGTATAAATACAGTACCATTTAAAATGCAAATAAAAAATTTTAAAGTTACTCTTATGTACTCAGCATTAGTGTTTTAATCATAAATAAAAATTATGATGTAAAAAATTGCACCAAAAATGTATTTTTCGTTTCATAGTATTACTAAGAAAATTCTTGACCAGGCAGATATAACAAGATTATGTCTGACATACAGCACACTATTCTCACTCAGATTTAAGATAATTTCAGAAAAACTAACATTGTGGATGATGATTTTCCTGAAATCATATTTAAAGCTATATAATAAGGTCCTCTTGATACGAACCCTGTTTCAATGGATTATTGAGCTGAACTGCAATTTACTGCCCACTATGCATAAATCTCTCACCTGGAGGATATTTAAATAATTAAACATTAAAATGGAGTTCTCTTCTCTCAGAATGCACATCTATTGACTATGTCCATTTAAGGATAATGACACATGAAAGCACTGAGATGATAAAAGAACACAATGGATTCATAAGATTATTCATCCCTAAAACATAGATTAAACTAACTATTAAATCACATAAACGTGTATTATATCCTGTTTTATTTCGTTTCATCTAATGAACTTACCTATAACTATATACACTAAACACTCATAGCAAACTATTATTTTCCACAGTGAAACCAGTTTTGAAAAATGTTCTGATTTAAATAAGTGATCAGTTGATAATAGTTTTCCCTTTGATAATTTTTAAAATGGGTTATTACAATCTTTACTGTATGTATATAAGTAGACATAACATTATTACACGGAATATATAAATTATTTAACACATTAAAATGAATCTGTACTTGCCTATTTAAGCCAAGGAGAATATAAATTGAATTATTGTGTTATCTCAGACAGTATATTATTTATTATCTGAAATAATTTTCTTAAATTGATTCTGATGGTCTAATGATAAAGGTGATGAACTGGAAAATATTTTCTATTCAAAAGCATGGTAAGTAATATGTGAAGTCAAATTTTTTAAGAAACTCTAGGGTACCAATTGTATACTTGTTTATCACCAATCCCAAAGGTCAATAAAATACTATACATTAACCCGATTGTGAAATGAAACTTATAAATTATGAATGTTATCAATATAATTGATATATAAGAAAATGTATGAATAGAGTTATAAACTTGTTGCTGCATTACTCGGGAAAATGATATCGATTATTTGCGATTTTGAGCAGTGTGTATGAAGATTCTAGGCCCTTGAAATGCTTGATCATGTCGGTGACCCTCCTCTGTCTATTTTATCAATAACCATCAAATTTTCGAGGTTAGTGGTAACGATGGACTTTGACAAGCAATATGTTCAAATTTCTTTAGGATGTGGTCTTAGTCTCACGGTGTACACCCTAATTTGGATGTCAAGCTCTTTCATAATCAATTGATTGGTGTGCCTGACTATCCATGGTATTCTTAGGATACGTCGTCAGCACCATAACACATTGCGTTGATCATATTTAGTTTAGTCCACGTTTGAGCCCCAGGGAGAAAAATGGGAAAGATTAAACGAGTCTCATCTCTGTATTTCTCAATATGCCTTTGTCACTGCCTATCTTTCACAATTTAATCATTTCCTCCTGTTATGTAAATTTTTCTTTTTCACAATCTCCTTCGTCACTATTACATGAACTTATCTATATCATGAACCAGAGTATTCGTTCTCATAATGGTATTTGCTTTGTCGATAACCATTACCTTCATCTTACTCTTATTAATCACCAAACCCAGCTTACGGCTTTCTTTTCCTACACTAGCAAGAAAGTGCTTCATTTCTTACTCAAAGGCAATCAGCATTCCATCGATAGCGAATTGAATACCAGATTTTTCTCACCCCAATGCTTATACCACCTTTTCAACCATGAAGCAAAGAATAAATTGGCATTCATAATGTACTCAAAGTTGACTATTGGTAAATCACAATATTATAGATTTAAAAATTCTGCAAAGATAAAAGTATTTGTGGTTTCTCGGAAAAAATAACTTATTTTCCAATTATTATTTCCTACTTTGGCTTAGTGCAGTTTTAAGGTTTAACAAGCTTTGCTAAACTTTTTTTCTAATGGCAGATAAAATGGTCTGGTCTCCCGAGACAATACAACATGATCACGCATAAGCCTTTTTATTTTATTTGAAGAAATTTCAAAAACAAATACCTCAACCATATCAAATGCCTCATCATACCAATGGATTTGAATTTTTTTTTAAATTAGCACCCCAATTATCAATGTTTGGACGATTAAGAATCTGTACGTAATTCAGTCTTTTATTTTCAAATGCAGAATTCATTCAAAGTTTTCTATAAATTTTTGGATAGGAAGGTGAATCTAATCCTTGAATACTATACCTCTGAGCGGACTATGGCTAAGTGATTTTCATTGCAAAAAAAAAAAATCTAAACTACTACAGAAAACACAAAATTGTCTTGTACATTTCATACAATTACAGAGTGAAAATGATTAAATAAATACAGAGCATTATTAAAAAAGCAAATCAAAAGGAATTTACTAATATTAAAGAAATACGGTTCACCAGATACTTTATTCTAGATTATATGAAAACAGAAACCTCTAAATAGACATTTATTAATATATAAATACAACATTTTATGAATACATTTTTATATACATCGCCAACTTAAAAAAAATGGTAAGGTAAATTAAAATCGCATGACAATAGCATGCGCTCACTGTGATGTAATATGATTTGTATTAACAAGTAAAAGAAAAATGTTTCACCAAATATATATAACAAAACAATTAATTTTCATCAGAATTGAAAACAAACAGAAATCAAATAACTTAATACAACACCTGAACAAAAAATTCATGCACAAATGTAAAATAGTAAAATAAATGTAGAAAAAAGTTCATGCTGTCTTGCTGGGTAACTCACGTAAATTTCGACCATAATAAATGTAATTTCTCATATTAAAATATTGTTATGAAAAATTATCCTCATTCAACCATCTATATAAAATATCTATCAATAATATTATTTCAAAATTAGTGCAGATCCTCCAAATAAATTGATTTGTATTAATGCACAGATTAGCTAGGCTCATTGAAAAAAAGTGAGTGAATTTCAAAAGTTAAAATGAATGCTTGCCTAATTTAAAGCTTTACCATATTATTAGACTTACTTAACCAACAGTGTGCAGATTTTGGGGATTCAGAGTTAAATTAATGTTAAATCTTAAGAAATTAGGAGACATTTATCAATATATTTTCTTCTGATGTTAACATTTGGTCAGAAATTCACTAAATTGCAAAATTATTATTTATGTATTCTCCAAGAATTACAATTAACATCTTCTGAATATTTTGAATACACTAGGACTACTGTACACAGTATTTAGCAAAATATTCAATTTGAAAATAAATAATCAATATTACCGAGTTGGGGTAGTTACCAAGTTAGACTAATTAAAAAAAATCACATCTTATTAATAAATTTTTGTATATATGTATGTATGTGTGAATATTGAGTGAGTCTAATAATATGGCAAGTAAAAGTATTTTGATTTAATATTCCTAAAACAATTATGTATTATATACACTTACAGTGGAAATTAATTAGATTTTCAAGGTCAAGTTATCACATTTATGAAACTTTTAAAATTACTTAAAGAATCGGATCCCTATCGAATTCACTTGATGGTTTATTGAATTAAATGTAAGAAACGCAACATTAAAAAAAAAAAAATTTGAATTTACTTGAAATATTGTATAACGGAATAAGAGCAGTATGCTGGTAGTATGATAATAAAAGTATTAAACTAACTAAATAGAAATTCCGTAGCTCTCTGCATATCCCAGTTGCACGTGGATAGAGCTACAATAGCCTGACATTCATCAATACCAATGTCAGTCAGATGCTTGGCCTTTTCCTCGAATATTGAGTTTTTATATGGCCCCCCCGCATAGATGTGTGTCCACTGTTTGGCAGTCAATCGGAACATATCATAGTGCTCTTTGAATTGTTTTGCAACAACAGCATCCTGTGGATCATCAGGCTCGGCGGCAGACATCAATGCCTGCAGTGACAGAAGGACTGTCCGCAGGGTCATGGCAGCTGCCCACTGGTCCTTCAGAATATCGAGGCATATGGCACCCGTGACTGATGAGATGTTTGGATGCCATATCTTAGTGACAAACTTCACCTGGAAATATTGATTAAATGATTTGGATACACAAAAACAGGAAATTCTGTCCATTTTGCAAAAGACAATATTATTTGTTTTGGTTTGCAGGAAAAAAGAGAAAATTTTGCAGAAATTCTTTCCATTTTAATAAAGAAAACAAATAACTTTTAACTAAAGCACTTATTAACTGTAAATATTTATTTGATTTAAAATTATTTAAATTTGAATAGTTATATAACTCTGAAAAACAATTTCTCTCTTATATTGTTAACAGTGATCACAATTTTTTTAATTAAATTTCAAAGGGGCATACATATTTTTAAATTGTCAGTGAACTTTTTAAAACCAAGAGAAAATCATATAAACTTAATATTTCAATAATAATTTTAATAAGTGGACTATACACAATGCAAGTTAATACATACAAATAGCAAATGCATACAAACATATTTACAATACGTTTAATAAAATATATATATATATATATGTCAAATAAGAATATGCCTTTCAATATTAATCCCTTTTTAATATATAAAAACATAAATCATCTTAAGGGTGAGCTTTCATTTTTCCAGTTTGAAATTCGAGAAACTCTACACTAATTAGATATGATTTCAAGACTAGGTTAATAGTTCAATTCTTATAAGTTCCAGAGAAATAATTAATTAAGTTATATATAATATAAGTAAATCATGTGAAAGAGGAAGGTTTGAATAGAAAGAGACAATAAAAATATTGGTTTACACATTTGATACAAGTCTCAAGAACAATTCGTGTCTAGAGCCTAATCCAAATTTCTCATATAAATGTTATGAAATGAGTATTGTCATTTGAATTAATCCATCGAAAATTAAATATATTGAGTACCTATGAATATGTTTTGAAATCAAGCAAAGTACCTACATATATTTTGATGGTCGCTTAAATCAATATTCTAATAGTAAAAAAAAAACCCTCTAATTTAAGAAATTTGCTACTACTGTGAGTAAAATATGCGTGAAAACATATATTTTCGGCATTTTTAAACGAAAATTACAAGAGCGCAGACTAGACATTATTACGGCCACTGTCGATCGGCATTCTGAAGCTAATAAAGAAAATAAAAAATACACATTATTAGGATCAATATGAATATTATTTAGTAAGAAATTATTACATTTTTTAAATCAAACTAGATATTAAATAATAGCTAAAGCCTCAAAGCATGTGAGCAAATACAATATATTATTTAAAAACATATGTTTTCACTAAAACAAAGTATTTTAAAAACGTCAAAAATTAATCATGTCCTGCAAATTTAATGGTTACTACTCTATTCATTTTTAACATTTTGTTAATTTGTCTCAATTGAGATTTGTCTTTGTAATCTTGGCTTCAAGATTATAAGAAAATAGATGTCATTTATACAATAATTTATCATATTAAAATAATTTTGTAGCACGCGGAACATTCATCTAATGATCGCGGTCTTTCTTATATGTCTTAATTATAGCAAATAACATTCAGGTTTTTAGTTTTATATTAGTGTAAAGTAATACTTTTATAAAAAGTCAAATCTAGTGTATAACTTCTGATATAAATGAATAATAAAAACACACATTTCATAAAAAAAAAAAAAAGGTAAAATTTTAATTAACATTGAAAGCATGATAAAATAGAAAATATCAGGATGTTACATAAGTCGGCACTTTTTTAACTAATGGAAAAAGTGCCATTTTCTTTGAAAACTAGACATATTTTTATGTTGTTTTGCAACAGCAGTTATACCGGAATGCTTATTTTTATTTTCAATCTTAAATTGATGGTACAGGAAAAAATACCAGATATGTTACATTCTGATTTATGGGTCTTAACTAGGATATGAACAACATTTGTAGTGCAATAAAATTAAAATATTGTTAAAAGTGATCCAAAAAATATCATTCCGGTTATTTTGACATCAAAGTTTTATTGAAGGTCTCAAGGAGGGTATTAGCACCGTCATCAAAGCGGACCTAAAATTAAGGGTACGGTACGAGTGGTTACACAAAATGCACCCAGCTTCAGTCCGAAGACAATTAAAATAAATAGGAAATATGTTTCAGTGTGGCAGCATGTCTCAACGCCAATTATTGCTGATTTGGAAGCAGTCTGAATCTTTTTGGGATGTGTTTTTACAGGAGATGACGAGTGGATCCTTTATGTCATCACCTAACTTAAAAAACAATGGAAATTATAAAGTTTAACTAACCTAACTCAGATTCCTTTATCTCCTGTGCCTGCATCAATTTAGGGGAAAAAACAAAACCAGCATGACTAGCATTGCAAAATACAATGCTTTTATTGACATCTTTGGACGTTTTGAAGTGTGAATCTACTGAGTGGTGTTGTGGGGACCGAGATAAATGGTAATCAGAAGGGGCTAGAGAAAAAACTGCGTGAGGAAGAACTACTCAACCCAATGAACAAAGGGCGTCCTTGTGTTTTCATTCGGCAGTATTACTTGCCTAGTATCATTACCAATAAATGTTTTTTTTTTCTCAATTGCATTGGTAACACTCAGCAGCGACTGTTTTACTTGGTTTAAGCAACTCATATCAATGCAATATACTCTTTATGTCCCACCAAATGCATAATAAGCCTTTTTTTCTGTGACTATTGAGTTTCACAATCATTTTCAATTCACCTTCCTTGATTGTTGTAACACTCACTTTTCATCTCGTCACTATTTTGTAAAAAAAAAAAAACATTTTTTTGTACGTGGACAGCAGGGAAACTCTTTATTTTCAGGAGAGAGCATGTTAGGTAACCGACAGCTCGCCTTCTGAATTTTCCCCAGGTTTGTAGACAAATTCATATTGCTTGATGAATTACTCCAAGTGATGGTGTACACGCTCTGACTGTCTGTCATGGCAGCAAATCAATTTAAATAAGTGCTACAGTTCGTTGTTTTTAGGGACTGATAATTAAATTGTACACCTAAAAGGTGTAATGTATTCAATGAATATATTAATTAGGTTAACCAAAAATATTTTATATCGACTATCTTTTAATTTTCCTCAAACTGTTAGTCCACTCTTTGTGTATTAAAATCTCGTTCATGCGGTTTATATTTTTAAGCACTATTTAAGCAATTAGGAATTGATGTCTCGGACCTAGCCATTCAATAAACAATCATCTGGGCATTTGGGAGTTTGGAAAGGATTAAAACTAAAAGTTTATTTTATGCTCAAAGAAAAAATATCTCAAAAAGTAATCTGCTTCCAGAAACGAGATCTTTTAAATTAAATCTGTCTTTTCCCAATCAATTAAAAACTACTGTTTGGGAAATTACAGATATATAATTAAGAAAATTGATGCCTGCACAAAATATTAATATGAAATGTTTTTTATTTTAACTAAATCTTAAAACTCAACATTAAAATAGTATGTGTGGAAAAACCTAATGCGTCTAATAATTTGTCCAGGACATGTTAATGTTCATCTATTTACCACCGGATAAGTGATAGTACATTTTAATTTAATTTAATAATGCTATATTTATTCATTAATTATCAATGCTCCTAATTCAAACTAAAAAACAGCTATCATGGATGTACTCATACAGTATCAAACGTAACAAAACAGTGATCGTCTCATATAGGGCCCCCTTTCATACCCATTCAACATTGGTATCTTCTATAAAAACCTTCTAAGAAATGTATTACAGTGCACTGTCATACTGTTTCTTGATATAAAATGAACGGGACATAACTGTAACACTACATAGCAGCGATGATGAACCTTTTTCCATAAGTGGGTCGATGTACATGCCAAATTCTTAACAAAATGTATGTCGGATAAAAATTAAAAAAATAATTATTACAAAATGATATCTTGCATTGAAGGTTCGTTTCACAACACTTTCATTATAGATAAGATAAAATACATTAATATTTACTTCCTCTTGGTTCAATACTCAGGTTTTGTTTTTAAATGTAAATATTTCTGTAGGGGCGGTGATTTAAATCCAGCATTGCCACTCCTATCCCACAAACGACATGAACGACACCTGGATTGAGGATGTAGGCTGCTGCAAAGAACACTCACCCCAGTCTGGCCCAATCGCTCACCGACGGCACTCTTCCCGTTTCACCACGCGCGCACCAACGAGTCTCGCCCGGCACCCGAGCGCCGGGCTAGTCTGAAACCGAATGCCACCAACTCGCTCCTTTACTTTTCATATTTCACACTATCCCCCGTACTTTTCCTGGTCTATCCTCTGACCGAATAAATAACTACACCAACCACGCGTTTCATTCACCACACCACAAGAAACTACCCCCACATTTTTATAAATGTATATCGATAATAATTGATGTATAGTAATAATGAAAGGAAAGTGCCCATTAGCAAAACAACAATAAAAAGAACTTCATATTTAATTTGTATTTTTAAAAAATGCTTTGCCCGTGTGTCACAGGTTCATCATTTCTGCTATAGTAGTATGGTCGATGTTGATTATTTTAGTTTTGAATGCTTTTTTTAAGTGTATTGTTAATTTGAAATCAAATTTATTTAACAGTGATATCATCATCCATCTAAGATGTCCCAATCCAGTACAGCATTAAAGTAAATTATTCCATTTAACATACTTACCAAATATTTGAATCGCAAACATTTGACAAAATGTAAATACTATTTAGTAAACCTTATTAATCAAAGTTAGTGAATCACTGAATAAATAGTGAAATTTTGAAAAAAAAAATGTTGATTTGGGTCTTCGCTATATCCAAAAGTATGATGATAGAATGAGCAACTGTTGACTCTAGAACAGTGTGTTTCCAACAATATGATTATAAGCGCTCGTGGAAAAATATGTTCATAAGGAATAGTAAAATACCATAATCAGTTAATGAAAAACACCAAATTCATCACATCACACTATTTAAATACATTTTTAATAATATTGTACATAAAATATTATAAATATGATATTAATTTAGATTCAAAATAATACTGTAATAACGCCAAGCCGGCCTGACCCCGCTAGTTACAAAATAAAACTGAAAAATTGTATTTAGATAGATGTCGCTACACAAAGCAAAGTTAAAATACAAGACGTGTCAGAAAAATAAATAAAATCACGCTGGACTAATACGCCGCTGACCGTGGCAGAATTTTTTTGCAACAGATATATTCAGTACTCGGCCGTAGAGGGGTTATCTGTTTGAGACAGTGATACAGAGTTCAGTTTATTACTTTCATTTGATAATTATTTAAATCTTCATCACTAAAATGGAGATAATTTTGAAAAAAATTAATTATTAAAATAAACCACAACATTGTTTATTTCACACTACACTTACATTAAAAATTAAAACTTTGAAATATTAAAAGTAATAAATTGAAGACATTGTTTTTTACTCTACAACATAGATAGGAATTTGTGCATTTAAGGGGAATTTTATTTTTACATCTTGAAATTAAAAATCTCAATGATATTATACATTACATATATGGTGATGTTTTTTAAATGATCACTAGGATTTACAAATGGGCCAGAATCTATGCACTAGTACTATAGACAGTCTTGAAAGAAATATCTTTTCATTTATCATGAATAATGCCAACAATCTGTTGTTGATACTTTTATAATTTTTTTCACAAATGACAAATCAAATTAATTTGCAATTCTTGAAACCTTTTTTGCATTGACTAGTGACAGGGGATGAAAAATGGGTTGTCTATAACAATCAAACCAGGAAACGACACTGGGCCGAGCCGGGACAAGTCCCAGAAGCAGAACTATACTTTGTGTATGGTGGGATATGAAGGGCATTATGTATTAAGAGTTATTGCAACCTAACCAAACAATTAATGCTGCAAGATATTGTGAACACCTGCAAAAATTAAACTCTGCAGTCGTAAAAAAACAACCTGAACTAATCAATCGCACTTTCATCATGACAATGCGCAGCCTCATTCTACAATAATAACACAGCATAAATTAAAGGAGCTCAATTCGGATGTTTTAAAGCATATACCTTATTCTCCTGACTTAGCCCCTTCTGATTTTCACTTGTCTCTATAAAATTATTTAAATGGAAAAAAATTTAGTACAACAGATGGGGTGAAAACCGCACTAGATACACTCTTTACATCGAAACCTGAAAGTTTATTTTCTAATAGGATTAAAAAGTTGACAGAACGATGGGAGACAGTCATTATCAATAATGGAAATTACGTAATTAATTGATTTAATAAAATTTATCTGAAAACATTAACTTCTGTTTACTTAAAAAAATACGACGTTACTTATGTATCAACCTAATATTATTGTAACTGTCAGTTGCGATAACACTACACTACAAATACACTACAATAATGTCAAATACACTACATTACAAGTGTTAAAACAAAACATAATTTTCTATCACCACCTCACAAACCTCAACAATTCCAGAGCTAAGAATAAAATTTTATGCAGTGATTTTTTACATTTGGACCTTCAAAATTACATTGCTAAAAAAAAGTTAATTTATTATCAAAAATACATGATATATATTTCTCAAAAAAATACATATAAAATGTATAGAAAATGTTGAAATTGTCTCCTTTATATTTTAACACAAATAACTGTTCATTTAGTCATATAACTATACATTGTTGATAATTGATGACAAACAAAAAATATATATTTTGTTTTAGCAGCCTTTATAAGCTAACAAAAATTATTATAAATAAAAATGAATTATCTCATATTTTTGAAATTTCTTAAATTTATTTAAAAACAATGGTCCAAAGAACAAAAATCGTACAACATATATATTTTACCGTAGTTCTAAAATCTGTGTAACATAGATGTAAAGTGAAAATTGAAACCAAGTCAGGGATGTATGGTGCTCTAACCTTTCTTCTTATTCCAACTGAGATTTAATTGTATCTTTATGTGAATGGCAATCTATATAGTTTGTAACTTTAAACCGATATACAAAACAGACAAAATATTGTCTCATGACAATATACGTTGACAACACAATATTTTTTTGTGTACAATACTGGAATCATAATGTGGTTAAAGTGTATTCTTGAAGTTGATATAGGGAAAATATTGTGGAATTGAATAAATTTTAAATCCAGATTAATAAACTCTTTGCAGCCATTAAAAAGTATGCACATTAAAATTTCACAAAATTGTTTTGAATTTTTTTTTAATTGTGTTTACTGATGAAAGTTCTATATTGATAATTATCGTAACTTATTTGATATGGGCAATTTGGCATCAAATACAACTACGTATAGATTACCGAGACAGTATGGTAAAACAAAACTAACTAAATTTTGAAACAAATTCTACAATTGTAACAATACCTAGAGAAAAAAATTGTAAAATTTCACCAAAAGTGACATTTTGTGAATGTATTTTAAGGAAATTTATTAAAAAATATTCAAGAACTGCATATCATTAAAAAAAATCCTACTGAAAGTTATCATGAAATCAAGTCAATTTGCTGAATTTTAAAATGAACTACAATCGACCAGTGTGTCTACATTTTCAATCTGGATGGTACAAAGGCTGTACTTTAAGACAAAGGTATACGAAGAAACCTCTGCTGATGACTTAAATTTTTAAAAAATACTCCTCCCAATAACATCTATACGGCCAGCGACTGATAGATCGGATGTGGCGCTGTGCTTATTTATCTTGAATATTAAAATACGTTAATATTAGAGACAAATAACCACAACACCGCGTCTGATATATCAGTCGCTGGCCATCGAAGAGTAATGGGATAAAGGCATATCAAATGTAAATTTTCACATTGGAAAGAGTGGAGAAGAATTGTACTTTGCAGTAAGCCAAAATTAAACTTATTCAGTTCAAATAGCACATGAACAGAATGACAGAGAAGTAACAAAGGATTTAACCAAGATAACATTGTGCAAATATTTAATTGTTCATCACCCAAACAATTAAATATTTGCCCTATCATAATATGGTAGTATTTGACAGCGTGTGCTTTAGGACAGTAAAATTTATACAGGGGACTATGAATGCAGAAAAGTAAATTTGAAAATAAACCGTTGACAATCTAAAATGAAAACCTCACTGAACACATTGTGGCTCTAATAATTCTAGCTCACTCTGCGAATAAATAATTGTTGTATATGAAATATTATATAGTAGATTCCCGATTTTCTGGGATGGTATTAACTGAAACGGTTAAAATTTCAAAAACCATCAAAAAATATTATTTAAAACGAAAATATTACACATTGCTCATAATGGCCAAACCCTTGTTTAAAGTCGAGCACATCACTTGTCAGTTGTGGCCATCAAGTGATCTCTCAAAACATTCAGTTAATTTTTATTATTTTGTTTGTTTGTTTTTGGGTAAGTTGCGTCCAGTTGTCATTGTGAATTGTTTATAATAGAGCACAGTAAATGTGGGGCGTGCTGTTGTCATAAGGCCACAGCTAAAGCAAATTTTTTTTATGACGATTCCAAAACGTCTTTTGTATGATTAATGTGGTTTAAATATGACAAATTACCATTCAAAGCGAAAAATTAAGCAGTGATGATCTAGCTGCACGAGAATTCACCTCTAATTTATAAAAACTCAAAATCAACCATGTTCTCTACAAAATTTAAACTACAGAATCATTTCTTGACTATCTTGAGCAGTATGATGACAGGCACTCTCGCTGAAAAAATGTTGCAGAGAAATATTTCAAATAAATCGTTAAAAACCAGCAAGGAACAAAAACGAGTCCATTTTACTTTCTTCTTATTCTTTTTTGTTGACTTTTTTACTAAAATAAATAATTGTGTAAAAAAATAATTATGGTGAAAATTATTTGACAACCTTACAACATCCCGATCAGCATTTACACAAACGTACATGTGCGCAACTTTCAGACAGTGTGTGATTTTTGTAACTTTTGAACGTTTTTCAATGTTTTCGGATTAACAAGAAAATTCAATTATCTGGGATTTTTTTCATCACCTATGCTGAATGATCGGATGTCTACTGTATACAAATTAATTTAATTCAAGTTCTAAAAACGTTCTAAAAAATAGAATATCCGAGACAAAAAAACAACAATCTTGAATTAATCATATGTATTAAGGCTTCCCTATCAAAAATAATTAATATTTCTACATTTTTTGCGAAAATATGGATTTTTATTATTAATTTATATCAGAAGTTATACACTACTTTGACTTTTTTTTTAAATATTACTTATTATTATTAAATATTTACATTAATGTAAAAGTAATAAACTGAATATAATTTGCCATAATTAAGAAAATACAACCATTATAAGAAAGACTGCAACCATTCAATTTATTTTCAGCGTGCCACGAAATTACCTTAATATAAAAAATTCTTGCGTATATAAAATATATTTTTTTTAATCTTGAAGTCAAGAATACGGAGAAAAATCTGCATTGAACCAAATTAGCAAAATGTAAAAAATTAATAGATATAAACCATCAAATTTGCAATACATGTGATCAATTTTCGACATTTTTAAAGCACTTTGTGTTAATGAATTCAAATTACTTAAAATAATTTATTACATACACTTACATGCTTTGAGGTTTCAGCTACTATTTAAAATCAAGTTATTCTTACTACAAATGTTTATATCGAACCTATAAGAATTATAAGAAAAAATATTTCATATATGCAAGAATTTTCTATATTAAGACAATTTCATGGCACGCGGAAAATAAATTGAATGGTCGCGGACTTTCATATAATACTTGTATTTTCCTAATTATAGCAAATAACATTCAGTTTATTAACTTTACATTAGTGTACAGGTCCTATCTAATAGTTTAAAAAAAGTCAAATCCAGTGTATAACTTTTAATATAAATGTAATATAATATAAAAATATTAATTATTTTTGAAGGTGCGCCCTTTATTATAAATTAATATTTATCTGTTATTAAAAATAAGAAGTAATGAGTTATTACAATTAATATTGTATTATTTACATAATACACGGTGTCAAAAATCTCACGCAGTTCAGTTGGATCTGCAAAACAATAGTTTAATAAGAAAGTAAACATTTTTATATATATAACAGATTGCTTTTAATAATTTCCAAATAAAAATGATATTTAACTATTAAACTAACTATTGCATTAAAACATGCAAAATATTTTTAACAGAAAATAAAAATACTAAATTCTTATGTGCGTACTTTTGAATTATGGCGGGTGTAGTATGTCCTATAAATGTAATTTTGACATCGATATATTTGACTTCCCACAGATAAACGAGCCACAAGCGAATGCGCAGATTAATGATTTAGACTGTCTTTCATTTTGAAAAAGAAAATGCGTGTCAATGACCATTATGATATTTGAACGAACGCCCATGCATTGTCTGATTGTGAGGATTTACCAGTCTAAATTTCAGAGTCAAACAGTCATGTATGCTACAGAGACAGGAATATTTGTTTTTTTACACAAGTCAATGATCCATTCAAAAAATCAAATGGACAATATTCCACTGCCCAACAACAAAACTCGGTCAACTGTCTGAACTATATTCCTGCTTCTATACGATACACACTGCAAATAAATCGTTCCTCTAAAATATCAATGGCTGCTATAAGCACCAGTGAGGGTAGAAGCAAGCATACTGCTGATACGCATCGCAGTGAACTTGTCTCTATGCTCGTTGCGAACACATTGTGATCAGTCATCACTTTACTCACAATAGAAATAATATATTAGCACGTTTGCCAAGATGTTTCGCAATTTGGATATTAATTTACTAATTTGATACATTTATAAAGCAGAATTATTATTCATAAACAAAAAAACTTGCACATAACAATTGATATGTAAAAACAAAAATATCGCCACATTAATTCTGTACATTTTCTGTATAACCATTTCACATAAAAGGCAAAATAAAAAAAAATAATAAAAGGAATAAGAATAAATAATAAAAGAATCTGTGTGATGTAACAAATATGAAATCGCAAAAATCACTTACTATTAATCATTATGCAACGCAATGGATATGTTCGCATCAAAATAATAGAATATGAAGTGAGCATACCTTGGGTGGGTTGAAGGGGTATGTTTCTGGAACCCTGATTTCAAGAATAAAAGTTCCACCTTCATAAGGAGTATCCGGAGGTCCAGCTATCTCCCCTTGTAATTCTGTCCAAGAATCATTAAGCAGTTCCACTTTAATTGAACATTTTGCCAACTGAAAAATGTTATTATTATCTATAACTTTCAAGAACTCGATAAGTATTAATTAGACCTTACTACTCAATAGTAAAAATAAGATAAAGCAAATATTGATTAAAATATGAACTTCAAATAATAATCAGATAAAAATTTATCACTAAATTCACAGTTTTTGGATTGTATATTAATTTATTGTGTAGTTTCAATTTCCCTTTTTTCTCAAAAACTATATTTCGTAAGATTGATTAGTCCTTTAATTTTTGGGGTAGGTGTAAATGTAGTAATCGATTATGCAGACAATTTTTCTTAAGCATATTTAAAAAATTTATATAATGTCAATTTAGGAAATATTTTATTTTTATATAATAATTGTTAATTCGTTTTTATAATATTATAGATCCCCAGAGATTTACATTATCAGTCAATCATATAATTTTATTGCAATTTTCAGTGTGACAGTGACTTGTAACTGTTTTTAATTAATCATTTTTCCATGAATTCAGTATTTAATATTGTTTTCACATAAGAATTACATAATATATTATTTTTAAGGTAATTCGAGGGGTGTAGTCTGCAATTGTGCATGCAAGTGGAATCAGGGTGTTGCTGGTTTCCAGCACAGTTCTACCAGTTAACACCAACAGTCAAAAAGCTAAATCATTTCTTCAAAATTCCAAAGCTACCCTTGAAGTCATATATAACATTACATCAAAATAGTATAGATATATATATATATATATCATTAGGGTTTATAAAATGTTTCAACATAGCCGGATTCAGAACCTTTAAGAAATAATAACATATTAAATAAGATACTGTGATGACATAATCCTAATTTTATAATTATAAAAGTAGGCTGATATATTTTAAGACCATCATAATTAACAATATACATCATGTACTGTTGGGTATTCTAAAATGAATGTAATTAGTTCTAGAACCTCATTTTTTATAGCTAATCTATTTGTTCTAACATACATTGAAAAATATATACTTCATGTACACTTACAGTGTAGAACAAAGTTACCTCTTTTACAATTTTTATTATTTTTTATTTAAAAGTTACAATTATTTTAGCAGGAAAAATAATACACTATTTATTTATAAAAAATACATTAACAATATTTCCTTAATGAAAATACAAAAAAAAAACTGTCTTTAATAAAAATCGTAAAATAATGATACTAAAAGTGGAAAGCCTCAACACGTCATTCGCGAGCACATATTAATTATGTCAGCCATTAGTATTTTCCCATTCCATGGTTCCTTATATTATCTGCGATTATCATAGTATACCTGACTAAGATATGGTTATACATCCATATGACCTGATTTTATTTTTATCAAAACAGGTTTTTTGCAGTCAAAAAATACAATACAATAAATATACCAATAACAAACTACTAGAGTATAAATAATATAAACTTTAAAATGTTAGTTTTAATAAATATTAATTAACAAAATGAATGAGGTGGCAGAACTCATTCAACTCTAAAAAGTAGATTACAATATTGTCAAAATAAAAGATAATTGTCCATTTTTACATATTTCAATAAATTTGATTTTTCCTCTGGTTAACATCCATTTTTGGAATTATCTTCATTTCATTCAAACAGTGTTTGTGCAGAATATGCTTGAGAATTATGACATGATACGCACGAAAATTTAAAAATATATATATACTGAAACTATCCTAATAACAGCTATAGCGGGTAGGAATCTTTTATAAGCAAATAATTACTGCACACAAGCATATTGCACTTCAACCAATTTTAAATGCATTCAATTTGTTGTATTTACATACCAGGTTTATATGTTATATGTAGACTAAATCTTTGCCCAGTTAGTGAATTTTTGAAAAGATTCAAAATCTGAATGGTTTTTGTTATTTATTATAGATGGGTTAATTTAAAATACAACTATAATTTAATAATACAACATTATATCTCTAACCAAACAAAGGAACTGACACCTAACTAATGAAGAGAACTTAAATGAACAACTTTACTTTGGATTATATTTTTGTTTTTGTAATTGTGTGAAGAATGTTATTAAGTGGTAAAATCATTTTAAGTAAATCAAAATTTAGTACTTGGATACCAACCCCTATCAGACACAAATTAACCCAAATACCCATTTCTGTTTTTGGTAGAAAAAGTTTATCAGTTGACCTTGCAAAAGAAATGAAGTGTGTTAAAATGAATGGAACCAATTTGGACAAATGAAATTTCAAAAACAAACAACAAATAAAAATGTACAAATAATCACTCATAAAATTAACATGAAGGGTGTGTTCAAAGATACCTACTAGAAAAACATTCATCCATCCAGAAAAAACGATTTTAAAACATATGACGATTGAGATCATTTTGGTTTAAAACATGTGACGATTGAGATCATTTTGGTTTAAAACATAATATTTATCATCGAGCTCTTTGTTAAGAAAGTATAGAAAAATTGTATACGATTAGAAAGGTGTATCGGTAAATCAAGTAAAAACGATAAAATCTTTGAACCTATCCGAAACTATTATAAATTAAGATGGTGTTTGTGTTTTGAACTCCGCGCTGTCAGTTGTCGTTGCGTGTACAGATGGTTGCCGCGCCGAGAATACCAAGAAAATATTAACATTAAAATGGCAAGTCATTTCGATGAAAACGTCGTTAATAACGTTACAACGAAATTAATTTTAAAAAGAACCAAAATTATACATTCATGAATTTCACATCAACCTAGAAAAACGTAATCGAGTACACGAAATATTTTTCTCCATGCACACTATTATCGTAACTGACAGAAATTAGTATAAATAAGATTAAGGTTTCAAATATTTTTTAAAAATAACTTACTTCCTCACTCTTAATAACTTCTTGAAATTCTCGTTTTATTCGCTGTACAGCGATATTCGCCATATTTACAGATGACAAACAATTTTCAGCAACGCTAATAACTAGTAGGCGAGAAAGAAGCGACTTCTCACGACGCTGGTGGAAAAAACAGACCATAAAATCATAGAAAATGGTAAGTACGCCATAGACATTCAGCATAGATAAGACATACAGCCATTCAGGCAGGCAGATACCTAATAATTTATAAATTACGGTAAAAAGGGGTAGGTAGTGCACTATTACAAAAACGGGGTAATTCTTCTCAAAATCTTCTTAATTAAAACGCGAGCGTATCAGATTCAGACCTATTAATTAATTATTGATCGTGGATACATAAGTTATGTGGCCTATGTTAAGAGAAAGCTGTCATTTTGTCATAAAACAGACTTGAGTTAACTATACTTTCTTAAAGACATTAATTATCCCACTAATTAATAAATCATATGAGCATTTTTGCGATTGAGCATGAAATTCCTGATAAAATAAATTTAAAAAAAAAAAGATAATAAAAAAGTTTGCAGAAATAAAAATGAGAAATTTTTTTTTTATGATTTTAGCTTAGTTGATAAAACTTTTGTTTAGTTTTTATATGATATAAATTTTATTTATTAGATTGTGTTTGTATCTAGGTACAGATAAGACTGGGCAACAAAATGATATATTTTTTTTAGTGACGGAAAAGTAAGAACTGATTTTAAATATTCTTGATTTGCTGGTTCTAAAAATACCTGGCATTTTTTCGTATCAGTTCTAGTTTTTGAGATACAGGCAATTTGATTTTAGTTCTGATAAAAGGCAAAAATAATAAAATCTTCAGAGGCTAAAATTGATATTTCGTACCTAAAATTAAAATCTAATTAGTCAGTTTCAATTATATAGTATCCATGACCGCAAGACCTGACATTCCTATATCTGAGTAACCCCCACCATGAACTAATTAATAACTCTCTCATATTACCTATATCTAACACGATTCAGTTAATTATCATTTTGTTTACAGTTTCGACGTTATTTAATAATAAAACATTCAATTAAATCATGGCATCAACAAGCAGATGTAGATGTATGAGTCATCCAGACGTTTTTTTGTTATGTATGTGACAAATACACTTTGACAGAAAGTAGAAAATCTATTTCTGACTTTGAGAAAAGGGCTAATCTGGCTTATTTTGGCGTCCACTTGAAAGACCAGGATAAATCTTGGGCTCCACATTTCGTAAGTAAAACATGCACTGAACATTTTCGACGGTGAAGAATTGAAAAGCGGAAGTGCCTAAAGTTTGGAGGGAACCGAGAAATCAAGTATGAAGAACGTCAGTGGATGATTTGTGTTGATCTAAAAATGGTAAATTTCCTCCTTGGACAACAAAGTGGATATACAAAATATCCTTGTTTTTTATGTCTTTGGAACAGCAGAGCTAAGGATCAGGACTGAATTATCAAAAATTTACTTTTAAGAAATGTAATAATTCAAGGAAAATAAAACTTAATCAACGATTTTTTGGTGGCTAGAGAGAAAATCATATTTCCACCTCTGTATATCAAGTTGAGGCTTATGAAGCAATTGGTGAAGGTTTTAAATCGAGATAGACTTTGTTTTGGCTACTTGACACAAATATTTCTTGGGATTAGCACAGAAAAACTAAAAGCCGGAATATGTGATGGTCCTTAGATAAGGCAGTGTATTAAAGATCCACAATTTACCGGATTAATGAACGAGAGTGAATGTAACACTTGGTGTTCATCTGTTCAAGTTGTAGATTTCAAAATCAGCACTGCTGGCAGCCGTTACAGGTCTGGCTCGATCCTCTCTCTCCTGTTTCATCATTTCGCAACGCCGGTTTTGCCGGCCCACGCGCGCCGAGCGAGATCACCGACTCGCTTCAATTTCATAATACACGCGCACCTACTGCATCTTCATTTATTTCTTTCATTCTATCTGTCTTTATTGTTCTAACCAACACAATAAACATCAACACGCCAATCACCACCCTTTCATTTAACCACCGACCTAACCCCCTAAAAATTGAAAAAAAAATTCTTGAAAATCGAAGGCAAACAATTACACAGAATTAGTGGAAAATATACTTTCCAACTTTAATATTCTCGGTTGTAACAAGAGCATAAAAGTTTACTACCTCCACAACCACTTAAATTGGTTTCCAAAAAACCTAGGTGATTTTAGTAAAGAACAGGGGGGATAGATTCCATTAGGATATTAATATTACGGAAGATCGATGTCAAGGAAAATGGGACACATGATAACTGAGTACTGTTGGAGTCTTCATCAAAACTGTTCCGGTAAACTCCATACTAGAAAATCGTATAAAAGAAAAATTTTAAGTGAAAAGTGATGAAAGTATATTTATCTACTGTGTAGAATAAATACCTTACTTTGTATTTTTAACTAGCAGTTGGAGCAAATAGTAAATGTAATGATGTGAAATGTACACTAGTTAAAAATAAGATGATTCTAAATTCTAAATGAAAAGAAGCCAATGTAACATATCTCAAAAACTAGATCTGATAGACTAAATTTGATGACTTTTTTGGATACTGCACCCCAAAATTACCTAAAAACAGTTAAAAAATTGCTGGCACCAAA
Organism: Eubasilissa regina; assembly: GCA_022840565.1. Lineage (NCBI taxonomy): Eukaryota > Metazoa > Arthropoda > Insecta > Trichoptera > Phryganeidae > Eubasilissa > Eubasilissa regina. The sequence goes on from JAINEB010000033.1 coordinate 21,603,397, forward strand.
ATGCGTGTTGCCCAGTGTAAGTTTTAGCTTTTACTGTTTTATAGTATGCACTTGACTATTCATTTTATGTTACATGTACCTTTCTAAATATACATTTTTATTATGATTTAAAACTATTTGATTTTTACTTTATAAGACAAATATATTTTTTTTAAATATATGTTTAACGGGGCGGCAATTTGTCTTTTTGTCCAGAACGACGTAAAAGCTGGAACGGGCTCTGCTGGAGAAGACTTCGACACCACTCCACGGACTAATATAAAGTAGTTATTAATTAGATTAAGTTAGCTGTAAGCATTTCTGCCTGTCCATTCGTATACCTGCAGTAGAAATAAATAGTTGATTCTTGTGTTATCTGCGTTCTAAATAGTTCACCTGTTGTATCCTCTCATAACCAAGGTTCATATAAAGGTGTGATACCTACATGGGATTGAATCGCGGAGCGATTTATTTACCAGAGTACGAGGTGCCTCTATAATAAAATGATTTAGAGCCCATAATTATTTTTTATACTCTCTTACCATGTATTATATCCAAACGGACAGCAAATATATTTGCATTGTGTTGTTGAAAATCTTTTGTAACACGTCGATCAAACGAAAAATTATATCCAGAATTCCAGAACTTACTAGGAATCACGTTTATGTATGTATGGAACACATTTATCGGATAATTATGTGAAATACATTAATCACAATTTTAAATTGAGATTTCTAAATTCTTCCGCAAGATGCTGCTAGTAAACAATTTATTTAAGCGCACAAATCTAAAAAAAAAATCTAATTTGTAGTTCTATCTTAAATAGGTTATCATCTGCCCCTTTTCCACCACTTTAACACCTGACGCTAATATATAATTGCCCATATTCTGTAACACTAAGTTAGTATCTTGTTCACCCTGAAGAAGGAACGGTGGTTGCGAAACCGGTTGGTGTTTAAACGAATTTAAAATTAATTGTTTTCAATTATAAGTATTTATAAATAAAATATTATTTATTATTTTAATTTCTTTCTTAATGTAGCAGGAAATATATTTTAATGGTTTCTATTCACCCTTTTATAATATATACATATCACATCAATCAAACATCGGCGTTTTTAAGTATTGTTTAGATGAGAATATTGTTTTTTTTCTTTATTTAACGAGTGGCTCGAGCGAGCCCCTCCAGCTCACCACTGTTCATAAGTTCAAACATTCTTAAAATACATTAAAAAATCTTACTATCCTAAACATAAATTTACTATTTGAAATATATATTATTATTATCATAATTGTTTCCTACTTCCCAGATTTAGGCTGAGATTATTATAAAATCATTAAGTGTTAGGTGCATTATTAAAATTAAATAAATATAAAAATTAGTAGAGATCGGTAGTAGGTAAGTAAAACAGATTTCCAATACAAAATGTGAGCGAGCATCAAATGGACAATAAGACACCTATATGCGTCTGAGGATATTGTCGGAAAGATATTTTTTTTGTTACGAAAGTAGTATAATATTATGTATGATACACCCGAGTTTCTGACCTATGAATGAAAGTCCAAAGTTAATTTATTCAAGTTGGTTTACTTCGTTTATTAATTTACCAATTTCACCATTTCCCCAAATTTGCTAAAACGTGTTGATTTGATTTTGAATAAATAAAGAAAACAAAGGCGTACTCGTTTAATAGAACACTGAAAGTTTTTTTAAACTTTTAACATATAATGTTTTATTCGGCAAGTTCTCCCGTAAAATGCGTCTGCGTTCTTTATTTTACAAAGTAATAACAATAATAATACATTTATTAGGTTCACTTTTTACATGTATTATGTACTTACATTGATAAATAATATCTAACGGTCTGACGTATTACTCTTCCAAATTAATATTCATTAATAATACATTACTATAAGTGTTGCGTAATATTTCAAATATCGGACAAATGTACCGAGGGTATGCATGTAAAATTTGACCAAGTAAATACAACATATCAGTAAGAAAGTAAGACACGTGTTTGGGTACTCTGCCTGCTGCACTAGTAATTTACTGTATATTGTATACTGTACAGACAAAATACAAAAATATTTTGGAATTCGCTATGAATTAATCCCCCCCACAAACTACACGAGTGCTCTACCATCTTGCTGTTGTCCTAATACAGTGCCGTGAGCCGGATACAGGTGTGCCGCGGTCAAATTCAATGTATTTTACAATTTTATAGATATATTCGAGCATTTTAATGAACTTAATAAAAAAATTAAAAGTCGAAATGAGAATATATTGACGTGCTCCGACAAATTAGAAGGGTTGGAAAAATTTTTTTTTTGTAAAATTTGTGAATTCTAGGAAGAATTTTGGTGTGTCGTAGGTGAAAAAATGTTGCGAAGCACTATCCTAATAGACTGCAGTATAAAATTGCATTTTAAGTTTATATAATGATTTTTTTATATTATATAGTCTAAATCCATCACTAAAAGGATCACTTAGGTGATTCGGCCATATGGAACGGATGAATGAGGAGAGAATGGTAAGAAAGTTATATGATGCAAGTGTTGATGGACACCAGAAATAGAGGACGCCCGTGGAAGACTTGGCACAATCAGGTAAACCAGATAATGGAGGATGGTTCTGTTAGAAGCCTCAACAATCGGCGAGCTTGTATAAGAAGATGTGTGAATGTGGATGAGGTGAGAATTGTGTGTCAGGACAGAAGAATGTGGCGCTCTATCCTCTCTGCCTACCCCCACGGGGAAACGGCGTGATGGTTAGTAATAGTCTAAATTATACTAAGTCTAAAATACCACAGCATAATTTGGGAACAAAAAATTCAAAGTAAATCTAATTAATATCATCTTTGTAATTGTATAAAATTCATAAATTTATTGTAATTTACTTTAGTTACGAACCGTATTAATATTTTTTGGTGACCATTTAGGTGGTTTATTTATGGGATTAAAGGTGACAATAAAAAAAACGCATGTTTTAATTTTCGTATTTATTTAATATCTAAAATTATTGATAAATATATATTTACAAACCAATAATTGTGATGTAGACAATTTTTTTCCCCCCAAGTTTTTTCACATGTTTTTTTTTAACATCGCACAACTTGCTCGGCTATATATAGTGTACAATCAACTCTGAAAAAAGATTAGTTGCATCAAATAATGTTTGTTCTGAAAATAATCCAGAATAGTGTTTAATTAATTATAATTTTATGTGTATTTCGAGTTGTCAACAAGTTTCTGATACACTAATATCTAGGTGTCCTGTTTTGTGTAAAATGTATAATAAAACGTACCGTTAGTTCAAATAAATAAGTCGTGTAGTTTAAAATAATGCAGTACGATAAAAATATTGATAATTTTTCAACTAAACGATATAATATCTAAAGACAATACGCAAATAAACGTACTTCTCTATTTCACTTATTCGATTATTATAAAATAATTGTTCAACATTTAGAGATGCCTTAACTTTCGTCTAATTTGAACGATTTAAAAAAATATTTTTTGAAGCTGTCTCGGAAAATTCTCATCACAAAAATTATACGAACAAAACAGTTTTATCAATTTTTGTCCAGTTAAATTAATTTTCTTGTGTTATAATATATGTACTTCTAATCGGAGAGAGGTGGCGAATTGGATATTTTTTTATTGAAAATATATAATTGAAATGCGCGAAGCAAAATTGAAATACAAATATAATAAACAGAAAAGTAAGGAATTAAATTAATAGGTAAAGTTTAAAACTAATGTGACTTAATCACAAAGATGTACCTAATGCGGGTTGCGGTATTGTAACCTTTGAGGCACTAAAGGCTGTACAATAATTTATTGAACGTATGACAATGTATGTTATTACTGTTTTTAAATTGTCGCTAAATCTTTCTTTCTTGACTATGTTTACACCGTTTAACAACGGAAACTCTGTATAGTTTTGGCCAATAGATTTTATTATCGGACGGAAAGAGTAATACTAAAATTAAACGGATTTGAAAAACTATCAATGCCCAGACAGCACATTTTTGAATGACGTTTCTCTAAAATGTGTAAAACGCAATTATATGTTGTTTGGAAATTAATGAGTAACATCTTTTTCACTTAAACGAGGGTTCCCGGCCGTCTGATGGCCAACCGTCTTCTTCCGGCTAACAGGGAGGATAAGCCTCTTGGAGCCTCCGTCGCTGGCTCCTCACTCGCCGCTACTGTTTCTTGATTTTCTTCCGAGGAGTTGGAAGCATTTGCACCTTCTGCATCAGCTGCACCAGTATCTTGCGCTGCATCAGAAGCCTCAGTGAGCGTTTGACTCTCTGTAGAGGATGCGGTTGCCTGAAATTGACAAATAACTCATTAATTCTATTGTTTACTTTGTCAAAAAAAAAAAAATGTCGGTCCGATCTTTCATCCATGCCACAGATATTTTATAATGCCATGTCTCGATCAGCAGAAAAACCTATCTTACGGTAATGGAATTATCCTTATTGAAAACAAAATTATGTTTTTTATTTATGACATGTATTGTTATGTACGTACCTACCCTTCGAGGCCACATCCTTATTTTATTGCCAACCCCAACCTTTCTCGATTTGCAGAGAGACATGTGTTCGAACTATTATTTTAAGAGTTTTGTCTTATTTTATTATTTAAGCTTTCTGTAAGTAGGTGTACTGAAACGATTATAATTTATGACTTGGTTTACCCGGATTTAAACTATCTTCGAGAAATATCTTTTTAAACCATAACACAGCCCTTCAGAGATCAGATCGTATCTGACATCCGAACGAGAAAGAACTCAAAGTCTATTCGTTTCAATACATCTCCGTAAACACGCTACCTTATAAATTTGTGCATTTACAATATTTCAATAAACGAATTATTTACAAGTACCGAGTCGTGATTTTAAGACCTCCCGAGAAAGGAACATAAAAGTATTGACAGACCTTCCTTTGTACCTAGTTACCATGTTAAACGTCCGGAAGATGTGTTAAATCGACCTGCAACTTTAATTCGTCATAAACATATTTTACTTTCATTGCGAAAATAAAAATAAACTTTGGTACCCCTGGCAATGACAACTTTCTGGACGCAAACTAATCCTCATAAAACAATTTTAAAAATGTGTGTTTTGAGAGATCGCTCGACGAACACTTGACGTTCTCGATTCTAAAACACGTGTTTAATTGCCGTTATGAACAATGTGGAACATTTTCAAAAAAAAATTTTTTTTTAATTTTCGAAAAAAGTCCCGGTTAATGCATATCCCGGTTGATCCAATCCCGGATAATCGGGAGTACTGTATTTATTTTGTTATAAATGTATTAATTTTTTTTCGATAATAAATGAATATTTTTGCAAGGATTAAAGAAATTTTACATTAATTTGAAAAATAAATAGAAAATTTTAATTTCTTGAATATTCAAGATACGATAATCCATTAGAATCCTTTTAAAAATAAAGGATTTTACACATTTTATTGCCTATTGAATTATCTTATTAAATTATTCAAGTAAGTAGTATTCACAGAATTCATAATTTTTCCACTCGTGCTCCGAGAAAAATAATCCGGCATATTCAAACTGACAAATCTTAAATATTTATTTATTAATTATAAAGATGAAAAATATTATATAACAAAATAATAATAAAAGATAAATAACGAAAGATACATGGAAATTTTTCTTCCTCAAAACCTTTTTTTGTCAAGTTTTAAATGTATTCTCGGAAAATAGAATCGCCTTCATTTATTATCACAAATTAAATTGAAATATAATGACATTTTTTATAAATTGACTTACTTCAGGTTGTGACTGGCGTCTGCGTGCCAGCAGGGGGCTGGGACGACGGGGCGCGGGGGGAGCGGCCACCCGGGGGCGCGCGGCAGCCACCTGCAGACGGGGACGCCCCTTCAGCCTGTTCAGGGGGCTACCCACTGTACTCTCTCCCGGCTAATGAATATAAAATATAATTTAACTAAATGTAACCTGCTGTTAAATAAGAGCGAGTTAGAAAAACAGCGAAAATGTTTTTATTGTTCCAACAATTTTTTTTTTTTCCCTTTATGATACTCCTAATTGAGTCGCACAGCGGCCCAAGTGAAAATGTTCATATTATTAGTTATACTCTCAAAATTAATTGTTTTGTATTGACTTATTTTTTTGTGCTGGGTCAGATATAAGCATATATTATATAATTATAACATCTTTTCAATCCCTTGTATCTCCATTTGATCACTTTTCAGACAGGACACTCAATTATTATACACCGTTTAAATTAATATCGTTTTTTCTTACTAAGATTGAACCTAATTATTAGCAACTACTGCAGAAAAAAAATTATTATTATTTATCGGTAGAGTATTTATTATATATATCACTGAATATTGTTTTACACAATTGATTCGTGACCATTTTTATTACATTACTTAATATGTTTTTGGTAATTTTAATATTTTCCACTTTAATTTAGATTTTAGAAAGAATCCTCTAATTAAATGAAATCTCACATGATATATTTGGTTTTCTAAGGCTGAGAAAATAATTTAATGGACATAAATCACATATTTTTTTAGCCATATATGAAAAACATATTACACTTAAAAATATTCTTATAAATTTATTTCAGGAGTCATGGTGGCTTTTTATCATTCAAGATCGATGATCTCGAATGATAAAAAGGGGGATGTCCCCCTTGTTACATAATGTACATAATATATAAAATCTCATGCAAAGACGCCACAGTTATTTATATAATCTTTAAATATATATATATATATATATATTTATAATCGTTTGGCACTCGGTCCGAGAAATTCGAGAAGTGTGGACGAAATGTTCACTCATGTGTCTCAATCTCAATCATTATGTTTCTAACCTGTTGAGTAGTAGCTTGGTCTGACTGTTCTCCGCTGGACAGATCACTAGTTTCCGGGGCAGGTTCCGCGGAGGAGCTGGGAACTTCAGTAGTGCTACTGCTTGTTGCGACACTTGGGGCTCCTCGACCTCCGATATTTATACGAGGGCCCGGTCTCAGGGGGCGCACGCTGCCGATCAATCTACCGCGACTAAAAAATAAATATGTTTATAGAGACTTTGCTTTAATTCAATGCAGTTCAAGTTAATCATAGAATACTAGGAATAAATTGAAACAATTAGAAAAGATTTAATAAGAATAATAAAATTATACTGTTAACGAAAGTGCCTCGAAACACGTGAAAATAAAAAGTTTATAAAAAAAATATCCCTTTATATTTTATTAACAAAAAAAAGCTAACATTCACAAACAAGCTAGCCAAAAGCGTACTCAATTGTCCGTAAAAAAATTCGAATCCACAAGATATGTTTGTCGTGCTCATAACAAATCTTATTTGATGTGACAAATTTCTATAGTCGTTGACGAAAATTTGTTTACAATAATCAATTTGAAGAAAAAAAATCGCAAACAACATTAAAATTGAATTGTTTTGACTAATTAGTATAACTAATTACAGTGTATAATAACACAATGTATGAATAAAATTATTATGACGACTATGTCCCGACTCACTAGAAAAATAATTATTCTTGTGTTAAGTCGGAACCAACATTCCTTTACTGAACATAATATTATAATAAATTAATTATTTTTACGATTGCCAAGGCTACGTGTTGATGGTATAATAATAAGCAAAAAGATTCAAGAGTCATACTTTCTATTTCGTTTCCCCATCCCGATATTCAAAATAATATTTTGTTGCGGTTTTAACATTTAAAAAAAGAATTATTTTGGAAAAATTAATAAATATTTTTAATTAACATTTGCATTTTCTTACCATTTTCAAACATGCCAAAAGCGTGCGCTGTACTATGACAAGTTAATTTATCTTTTGTCTACAGTTTTTTGTGCTGATCTATCATATATATCTGACCTTTCTAGCCCACGTTTCGGAAAAGTAAGATGTAAACGGCAAATTAGCCCAGAAAAGTGTACACAGAAGATTCTGAATGGCCGTGAAAATCTAAGAATATTTTTAAGTTCATTTATTTCAATGTGGTAGATAATGTAAAGTAATTAAAATGTATATATTTATTATTTGTAGTATTTTGAATTAATATTAAAATAGTTCGATTAATAGATCGTAACACGAATATGTAATACTTGAAATAGTTGTAATAATATTAAACACGAGGCACACCAAATATAGACACCACACCGCAGCATCAGTGCACGTATGGCAATGAAAATTAACATTAGGTAATGGGAGAAATAGGACGCGTATACACGGTGTGCATTCAGTGTTCGCACGCTCATTTTGTTACACGTTTTTATTTAAAATTTTGACACAAATAAATTACTCTCGCTAGGGAGTGGCGTGAGTGCGTATGCTCACTAGAGGTAGTCTCGAGCCTACACGAGGATCATAACATCGCCATTTCAGTTCCTAAATGAAATAATAATATTCGCTCACAAATTAAAATGAATGCTTAGTAAATTATAGGTATTCTAAGAGCACATAACAAAGGTGAAATGTAAGACTAGCATCTGATCGCAATATACATTTTTTTTTAAATGTTACACATATTTGATAAATACAATTATTTTTTAATTGACGCATTTCTGAATGTTTTTTGTAACAAGTGATATTTTCTTACCCTAAAAGAGATCTCGGAGTGCTGGACGAGGGTTCTAGGGACGAAGCATTCTCTGGGGTTGCGTCCGAAGGTTCAGTTTCAGCGGAGGCTGGGACGGCTGTGGTGCTGGTGGCGCCCGGCAGGGGTCGACGGCTTCTCGGCTTGAGACCTGGTCGTGGACGCAACCTGAAATTGAACGAAAACATAAAAATTAATTAACCTACAATTTATATATAAATTTGTCATTTTTATGTTATAACAGTATTTACTACGCGTTATTTTCATTGTAAAAATTGTACAAAATATTCATTTTATTCTGATTTTTTACTTTATTAACTAGTTTAAATAGTAAATAGTAAAATAATTAATATTATAGATATAACTTTTAGCTTCAATGTGTATTGTGATAAATTTAATTATAATTATGATATATTATGTTTTAAGATGCTTTAGATGTAAGCTAAGAGTTACAGTCATCGCCTTGGTAAACTCATCGGTTAATAAATATATTATTCTATATAATTGTTTTTAGTACCTTGCTCCAACAGATTCCGTGGTGGATGAAGAATCTTCAGAAGGTGAAGTGGTTGAGGTAGTCAGGGTAGGGCGAGATCGGCCGCTGAAACGGTTGCGGCTCAATGAAGGCTGTGGATCCAAGAAATTAAGTGTCGAATAAATGTTTAGGTATTTGTAGAATTATTTCAAATTCTTTTAAATAATGTCAATTATGGATTTACTTTGTCTTTGACCATTAAAAATAATCTTTTTAATTTCACCTCTTATATTTATTTTCTGTACAAATATATGTATAAAAGTCTAAGGTTGGAATCAGCTTGATAACTGTAATAAAAATTCCTAAATTGTATATTCAGAGTTACTCAAAATGATGGATATTTCCTGAATTATACGTTGCATGTGAATGATCTATATATAAATTGATAGAGGAGGTCCGAAAGAGTGCTCGCGCCGCCAAGCAGTCATTTCGCGTCAGTTGTGAATAAAATGTTCAGTTCTGGCCCTCAAGATCTCCTGATCTCACGCCCTGTTACTTTTTCTTGTGGGAGTTCATAAAATAAGCAGTTCAACCAACAAGTCGTATCACAGCTGCGGTGAATTCAGTAACACAAGGAATGTTTCATCGGGTGTGGAACGAGTTCAGCCACCGATTAGATGTTTGCCGTGCAGCCAAAGGGGGTCACATTGAATATTTATATGTATCTGAGAACTTTATTGTGAATATTATCAAACATAATTTACTTCTTATTTGTCACTCGTTCGCAGTTTGAAATATAGAGTTACGGAAGTCAGTCCATCATTTTAAATGACTCTGTATAATAAAGTTATTTTAGAGTGAAAAATCAAAAAGACATAAAATCTCTTACATGTTATCGTTTCCATAGTTCCGTGACCTTAAAAGTAAAGTCAGTTTGTATGGACGTATTATAATACACGTATTAGATTATTACGTATATAAAATAGCTTGCATGTATTATTATTCGTATTTGTAATTCGTACGACACCTGCGTTAGTGATTGTTTCACAGGCGCTTATTCCGATATGGTGCGTGTGAGTAGGAAAGTGGAATATAATAAATTTTAACGCTTTGTAAAATACGTAATAATGTGAATTTGTAGTTGTGCCGAATTGAGTCAAATCTAAGTAGCCGCTAATGAGATATGCGCACCAATACTAATTTCAAGAACGTGTACAATCTACCAGGCAAGCCTCGCTGAAATGTTATTGTGACAATAGTTTACTGCTAGGTTAAGTTCGATAAATTTAATCAAAATATCAACAAATTTGGAACCCGAGCTCGGTGGGTCTAGTTGGTCTTATTCGACCATTGTGACAATATACTAGATCCGTTCTGGAGTCTCCGTCGATACGTCGCCCTACCGGGTGTCCCAGATTGGTTGAGATCTGAGATTAGAATGACTCGATCTGTCAAGTAGTCCGCGCGAGTTATCTGATCACCGCAATCGCCGCATTACACTTCCTCGTGTTACATTGTTTTTTAATCTGATGATTTCATTGAAAGTTGAATCCTCTTGGTATTTCTGTTATTGTTATATCTGACGGTTTTAATTAAAGGTTAAGTTTATAATAATACTGAATGTTTACATATTTTTTCGAAGCCGATGACGAAACATTTGAAGATATTCTCTACTGATGTTTAAAAATTAACCAATCTGAACATCATTTCAATACAAACAATCATGTAATGCATTTTAATGTTACAATAATTATTCACGGCAGTATTTGACAAATATTAGACATCAGTGGCATCTATTGCACAATGCGGAAGGATTGTAAATTTTTTATTTTTTTTCTAGTCTATACTGCCATCTAGCGGATATCTAAATAAAATGGATTATATTAACACAGGATACGAAGCGCAATCATAGATTTATAGTGAGTCTTTTATTTCAAGAGTTCATCACTGTACATCAAAAAAATTTGGAATTCAAATCTTATTTTATTTATATATTTTTTCCATTTTCAACAAGTTCCTATTTCCTGTCAGTTGTTTTTTTAAAACAAATTAAACAAATATTGATAATTACCTTCCGGCTCTGCACTGGAGCAGCTTCCTCTTTGGTGATCTTCTCTTCTTCGTGGTCAGGGGCGCTGGTGGTGCTGGATGATTTGCCCCTACCGAAGTTAGGCCTTGAACTGCCGTAGCGTCCTGGCAGCCAATCAATGGAAATCGTGTAGGATATTTTAGTTTTATTTACATAATACTCTTTATTTATTTTCGGAAAAAAAATCACAGTAAATAATATAATTTATGCATTAAAGGTAACATTGAAAATCCGCCTGTGCTAATTATTCAATAAGCAATCAGTTTATATATTACGCAAGTATTAAAGCAAGACATTAAATTAAATAATAAAATATTATTTTAGCACCTATATCAAAACAAGGTGAGATGGGGTGGGGATGGGGTGGGGATGGGGTAGGGATGTGGTGGGGATAGGGTGAGAAAACTACTGAGAATTATGGAATAGTATTTACAAAGAATCTAGAGAAATGATAAATTTGTGGCACAAATTCAAAAGAAGAATCAAAGTAAAAGTGATTCATAGATATGTTTTTTTAATAGTTGATTTCAGGTTAAGTATTTATTTATTAGTAAACTCCTCAAATTCAGGCAGTTGATTTTATTTTTATTATTATTCAAACCGAGTTAAAGCCATTCCCCTGTTGATTGTAATATTATGTCAAAATAAAGTCTGTTAATAGCATTAAATAATTAAATTTTGATAAATATATATTAGGTTTGCAGTTTTTTAAATTATATATTATAAAATAAATTTTTAAACAAAAATTACAACAATCAATGACGTAGAGATATCAACCAATCTGTCGATGCCATATTTATAAAAATCGGCTGGTCTGGTATCGAAATATTATAGTTATCGAGCCAATTTCTGAGGTCTTCGTCATTGTTGAACATTTGATTAGAGAATGACCGAAACAGGCGATGATCTGACGGAGCGAGGTCGGGACTGTGGAGTGAATGCGGCAATATTTCCTAGTTGAACTCCTGGGTGACCATTTTAACCTTGATTAAAGACGAAATGAAGTGTGAGTCGAAAATGTTCATTTTATACAACTTGACACCCCATTATTTGAACTTAAAAATTAATAAAAACTATAAGATACAGGAAAACGGCAACACTGACGTTTTAGAGCAGACAAAATGCTATCGAGTAGTATGAAATTTTTTGTCACAAAAAAACTTGATAGCGCTTCAAAAAAAAAATCCTAAATCATATTAAACGATCCTATACAATCCGGACTCGGTTCTTCTATTTTCCAAAGGTCTTTTGAAACTTTACATACATTTTAGAATTTGTGTTTAGATTTTTTTTAAATTTTCAATTTTAAATTTTCATATTTATTTACATGTAACATGGAAAATAAATAATAATCTTTTGTGTTCATATTTTAAAATAGCACACTTCATGTTTAGTGCATATCAATAAGTAATAAGTATTCATATATGGGTTCGGCATTTCTTAGTAAATCATAATTATGATTTATAAAGCGAATTATATAATTAAACTTCAGCGAGAGTCCTTGAAAGGAATGTATGAATGAAACACAAATATCAATTTCTTTAGAATTACATTTTCCGAGTATTATAAGTTGTATGTTTCGTGATTTTTCATGTCTCCACATATCAACGTTTTTATTAATGATAATAATTTTTTTTAAGTCTTTATATCTCTCTTTTTCTCATAATTTTCACTCTTATCACGATGAATTTTATTGATAGATACTGCCATCTCTTGTATTTCGAATACTTCAAAACTAAGAACCGATCGAAATTAATCTTTTAATAATGAAATCAACTAATTTCTGAGATAAAACTAAATAAATAATACTAATGTATTTATTTTATATGATTTTCAATACCCACTATGTTTTTAATAGACCGCGGTGAAGATATATTGTTCAGAAGTCAGGTATTCATAAGAAACATTAGATCACTTTAAATCGTATTGATTATTAAACAATTTAATTTTAATTTTGCTCAGTTCAGAATCCGGAAACATTTTTAAAGTTCATGTTTAAGAGAAACCGAATAGAGTATATTATCAATTACGGTAATATTGTGAAGAGAAGACAAAACAATATTCATTAGATGCAAAGAGCAAAACCGAATTGGACATCATTAATATTTATATGATAATTATACCACTTACCTTAAAGGTCTGATATGTATAATCATGCATTAAAATATATAATTATGAATACGTATTTTTTGTTATTTATAGCCACTATACTATGTACTAAAATGGCAAACGATTCCGTAACGCTTTTACTGGGAGCTCACGACAGAAACTAAGCTAGCAGTAATTACCAAAATAGTTATGAAATCGCGTATTGTCATGCATGCATATATTACTCGCTTTAAAGCGCAAAACTTCCACAATATATCACGTGATAATCGCGAAAATAAAACATTAAATTAATTTTAATAAAAACATAATAGGTTTTACGTCATCAAATTTATTCCTAGCGTCGTATGCGATCACAGAGCGGACAGCGCGCTCGAGATGTCGGCTCGCGCGCACCAACACTCGGATGCTTTCTACAGTGAAAGCAGTGTTGTGAAAGCGTTCCTCGACCAGATTTTCGTTTATCAAATCGGGAACTAACCTTTGAAAGATCACACCGCCGCGGCGAACGTCTCCAAGTAATGAACAAAAGGCTGATCTCCGCATTGAGGTCGATCGCTGCACAAGTATTTAGGTACCGAGCGTCAGATAGAAATTAATACAAAACTGGCTAACGATCATTACTATCGACACAGAATTTCTCTAGTGAGACGGGCACAGTCCAAACATATTTTTACTTTGTATTATATAGTTACAAATAAATAATATTGTCGCCTAACATCACAGAATTACAAAACTGTCCGTGTCAAATTAGATTACATTTATATTTAAATCAAATACACTTCACTGCATTGCCTTGGAAATATGTGTGATGTGGTGTATCCGTATTTTTACAATCAATTTTGTATCAAAAAAGTTTAAATAAAACGATAATATTATTATGAAGCAATATAATATCAATTTTTATTAATATTCTACACATTAATAGTAAAATAAAATGAATATGGTATAATTATCGTAAAATATTAGATCGAGCGGCAGACGATTTTTTGGGTTTTGCTTTCGGATGTTCAAGTACTCACGCATACGTAAAGGCTGTCTACGAGACCTCGACGGAATGGGTTCAAGTATTTGAAAAGTGCAAGTGATTACGTAATAAACTGTTGTGGATACACCTTGATAGTAAAATTATATAAATATTCGCTTAGCATCACGAGAATGAACAAGTGGCGAAACTCCAGGCGCCTCGGAGTCGCTCGCTTGAATGGTTCTTAACTTTTACATCGTTTTATATGATACAATTACTTTATATCACGAATTGTTTCATGTCATCGCACAGTTGGCGGTCTCATGCAAAGTTGGCGGTGTTTTTCTGAATAATTAATATTGTTACCGAGATTAGCCAAGTGAAGGAGGAAAAAAGGAAAAGGTTAGTTGTCACAATCATCTGAAATTAAAACAGTTACTGAAATGTAATAAATCGCAATAAAAATGTGCGAATCGCAATGCTAAAAATAATACAAAATAAAATAGAATTCGAGCAATATAAAACGCTTTTTCGTAATGTTGTGTGGGAAAGTAGGGTAAGATTTTTGAATGCGCAATGAAATGAAAATGGTACGTAATATGACAGACACTAGGCTGTAGGTGTGTGGGTTGCGAGGCTCACCTTTGGGCTTGGGCGCGGCGGCGGACGAGCTCTCGCCGGAGGGGGCGGCCGTGGTGGCGCCGAGCCTCGGCTTGGCCGCTCCGCGGAGCCTGAAGCGGGAACCTCTCGCCGTAGTGGTGGTGGTAGGGGCGGGGGTCGTGGTGGTGGTGGTGGTCGTCGTGGTGGTCGTCGTGGGCTCTGTTGTTGTCGTGGTTGTTGTAGTGGTGAAGTCTTCGGTGGTGGTCAACACTTCCGTAGTGGACATGTCATCGTCGCTGTTTTCAGTCATCAGTTCTTCGTCCTCTTGGGTGGTGCTCATCACATCATTTTTCAAGTTCTCTCCGGCCAATATGGCGTAGAGCTCGAGAGCCACCTTGTCCATAGCAGCCATGGTGGTGTACTCTGTAGTGTCTCTTTCTTGGGCTACAGTAACAGTGTCCGACAGAGCTTCGGCGGAGTCTTTGGTTTCATCAGAAATGGTTTGCGCACTGCTACCGAAAGCTATGCTCCTTCCTTGTTCGGGTCCGTCACTCTCTTCTGAAGCCGACTGTTCCTCCGATAGTATCTTAGGTTCGACCTTGCCCCTCGGACTCGACACTTCAGATGCCAGAGTAGATTTTTGGGACTTCTCCAGTTCTCTGTCCTCCACGCTGTTTATTTTCGAACGAATTTCTTTATATTGGGAGACAGGGACATCGCTGGCGTGAGTGTTAAAGCTGGCTGAGTCAACTAACTCTAAGCTCGGCCTCCTGAAAAAATGAAACCAAATTATCTTCACCCTTACTCAGTTTACCATAGAGGTCTATTTGCCAATATAATGATTTTCATTCGCATTGATTTTTGTATTTCAAAATTCATTGAAATATAATCGGGTACCTACAGTATTTATCAACACGTTGTGTTCCATAGATATACGCTTGCCACGTGGTTTTAATAAAAAGTTAAGTAATAAGTTCGACATTTGAAAATAATTTATTTTCCAAATTTGTGAAATACTTATTAGTGACTACAGTCTGTCGAATTATCACATCAACTTCTTCATCCTCTCAAAAAATTCTAGAAATACCTAAGTAGTAATTTAATTATATACTTTTTTGTTAAACTTTACGTATACAAGTGCATAACATTACAGAAACATTAATTTCAGAGAAACGTATAATGTTTACAAGGCATAGTATTTCTTCCATTCCTCTTTCGCGAGGAGCCGAATTCTATCTTGCATCTCGAAGATCGAAATTCAAACCCAGCACAGGCAATAATATAATTAGGTTTAGAAGAATTATAAACTCTTTAATAACGTGAAATTCAATAAATTCTTAATGATTAAAAAAATTACAAGAATTTTTACGAAATCTAATATGTATGTTAAGACAGAAAATATCATTCATTGGAAAGTTAGTTCGAACAAACAAAATGCATCAATTGTGGCCGAATTATAAAGATTTTATAACAAAAATACACAAGTTTAATCCAATGAACATAAAACTATTAGAAGATTATTTTAAACAATTTATTTATAAGAGGCGATCAATTTTTTTATGACTTTCATTCATATCGATTTTTAGAACCTTAAGACCGATCGCTATCAGTTATTAGCCTTCTGTTATCCGTTTCTGTTTAGTCTCTATATTTTTCTTCCTCATTTTTATATTACACCATACAGTGTGACCCACCATTTTATATTACACCATATGACGTACGTACGAATGGACATAAATCGTAGTAAAAGTTTAAACCTAAAAATCATTATTTTTGTTTTGTCTGTTTGAACAATTTGTGTAATCAAGACTCGGGAGAATCAAATTCGCCCAACTGATGAATGGAACGTCAATGTCAATGGACTGATATTTGACATATATTAAGCGTGAAGTGAGACTCAGTGTGTATACGGTAATCTACAAAAACCTAGAGTGTCTCCAAAGAATGGAAGTATAATCCCTGTCTCAGAGACAGTCTCGAGTTGAAAATTCAAAAATATCTCATCCGTGGATACCTGTCATAAAGAGAGCGTATTTAATATAATAGAGTTAATTTTCTTTATGTATATTATCACTAAAATACAATAAATTGTATACTTATAGACTTAAAATATCTAAAATGTAAAAAAAACTTTAAAAAAACATATTTTGATTTGAAATGTTTTACGCTGATAATACACAAATATTACTTACATATGTTAGTACCTTGCCATAGAAAGTTAATGAATGAAAGTTTGAAACGGATTTTAAAATAATATTATTAATTGACATGGCGGTTACTTTGTGGTGTAACATGATTATTTATCACCTGATAGGTCACAGTAAGTGATAGTTATTACCTGATGATGAGAGAAACTGCACCTCTCGAAACTGTAGTAGTGACAATAACTCTACGTGTGTGATTTTAAAATATTCATACACCTAATGTGTCGTAAGAAAATGATTTTATTATTTTAATAATTATACAAAATACTTTGTTTAAACTAATTATTAATTATTCTACATGTTTCGATATCATCATCAGGAAACAGTGTATACTGAAATTAAAAACACAAGCATAGATAAAAAAAACTATAAAATTGTGAATAAGTAAGAACTAATATGAAAACAAATTTAAAAGGTGACTATTCACAAAAAGGATTTGGTTATTTATAATATTAAGCGTGCTATTAACACTTTTTCTTATTTATAAAATTTCAAATTTATTCAACTGTAAACCCCTAGCATTTATATGTATAATTTCTAAATCTTTATTAATACCAAAGGAATGGTTTATTTCCAAAAGATGATTGGAAAATTCTGAATAGTTATTGTTATTTAGACATCCCAAGTCATCTTTATTGTTTGCTGAAGAAGATACCATAGGTATCGAAACACGTAGAATAATTAGTAAATAGTGGTTTAAACCAAGTATTTTGTATAATTATTAATATAAAATGAGGTCACAAAGTAATTTTGCAAATATTGAAGAAGTGATTTTATTATAATTTGAACATTATTAATTCCTCGATTTCATTTTTATGAAGAATTTAATAATAGTTTTAGCTTAGATTCAAAAACAATATCAACTATTTATACATTATTATTTATTATTTGACAATTCAATTTACGTGTGATTTGACAAAAATGCAATTTTGAAGTTAATATAAAATTTGTAACACTAGTAATATCGGTGGTTTGACAGTACTATTTAAATAAAGCATGAAATTGAGATATTGATGTATGAACTACTAATATTAAATTACATTTTTGGTATTTCTTCCATCATTTTTTCCTTCTATAAGGTGTGGATACTAAAATTGGGCTACAGATATTTGCGTACAAAATACAACAAGCAATGAATCGTGCATCGACACTTGCTCTACTCTGTACTGTACGACTTTTGAGTCGAGTCTCCGGGACGAGTCTCATCCGTGTATAAGTGCTATAATACAAGTGCTATAATACAAGTGCTATAATGCCAACCAGTCTCGGAGGATTTTATTAATGTTTTCAATGCTTCATCGCATATGTGTACTTATAAAAATATATGAGTTTTAAATTTTGTAAATATTTTTTTATATATAATTTTAAAAGACGTCTAGTTTGAAACTATATGCATTCCACCTTGAGAGATTTGAAAGATATATTTACTTAGTAATTTACTTCAAAAGTTACGTAAATAAATCCCATCGGGTTAAAAAGTTGACGAGTAGTATAAGAAAATGCCAGAGTTAAATGTCATTTGGTATGGCATTTTGTGAAGAAAGACGTATGAGAGGAATTATATGTCCAATGCGAATAAAATATCAATTGTTGTTTTAGCAGAGAATACGTGCTCTGATTTACAATTTTCATATATTATGGGGTGAATGAATGATAACATCATTTTGAAAGGTTTGCACACACATTATTTTTATATATTATACCTTAGCAACGAGCTATTTATCATATGTTGAATTGAACATTATAAAGCTGAAGTACGTGTTGTTTTGTTAGTAAAGAAAATGTAATATTATTAAGAAAAGGGATCCTTTACCAGATTTAAAGAAGAAGCCTGAAGGTAACATAAACGCTAGCAGCGTGTTACTTGTTATAGAGCAGAGTTTCAAGTCGGCCATCAAAATATTATGATATTGGCTTACTTACTTACTTAACATCACATTAGGCAGAGAGGATAGAGCGCCACACTCCTGTCCTGACACACAATTCTCGCCTCATCCACAATCATAGATCTTCTCATACAAGCTCGCCGATTGTTGAGGATTCTAACAGAACCTTCCTCCATTTCTACTAGTGTCATCAACACTTGCGTCATATAGCTTTCTTACCATTCTCTCCTCATTCATTCGTTCCATATGACCAAACCACCTAAGTGATCCTTTCATAATTTTACTCACTATATTAACATCAGCTTTACATTCTTTCCTTATTTATTCATTCTTTACTCTGTCATAAACATATTTGTCACACATACGCCTAAGTGATCTCATTTCCACTGCATTCAGTCTATTTTCGTTCCTCTTGTGTCAGCTCTAGGCCTCACTTTCATACATCATTGTCGATACCAGGTACCGCTAGTCTTGCTTCGGTTGTCAAATTCCAGTTAGATATAATTCCATTCAAAGCGCCGTTCACTTTATTCTCAGCTGTCACCCTCCTTTCGATATCATTCTCAGCCTTTCCGTTTCTATCGAACATACTTCCCAAAAACACAAAGTCGTCTACTTGTTCAAAATATTCATTACCTCCAAGTAGTTAGCACGGTGTCTTGCTTTCTTTCTTCTCGAATACCATCACTTTCGACTTGTTAAAATTCATCACGAGATCGCTTTCCTTGCATACATCGTACATTCTACTCACTAGACTCTGTAGTTCTTGTTCATTATTCGTCATTAGTACTGCATCATCGGCGTACAATAACAGCATACAATCAAATCGCCCATCTTTGCTCCTACATTCGTACATTCCAGTTTTTTCACATAATTATCCATATACAAGTTGAACAGTCATGGAGACATTACACAACCCTGCTTGACACCCTTTGTAATGTCAAACCATGGTGTGAATGCTTCATTGATTCTTACACACGCAGAATTTCCTTCATATAGGGATACGGTTGCGTGTATAATTTTACTATTCACCACGTAATCAGAGTGTACATTCCATAACGTTTCTCTTATAACTCTATCGTATGCCTTTTGTAGAAGGCACAAAAACTTTTCCGTCATCACTCTCATGAGAAAAGATCTGATCCATGCATCCTCTTCCATCCACAAAGGCTCCTTGCAGGTCCCATACCTTTTCGGTCGTCACCGTTTTTGCTCATTCTATTAAAATTCTTCCATATAGTTTACCAATCGAGCTGGGAAATAAAAGATTTCTTGTGAATTCTATGATTGTTCATTTTAAGAAATAAGGTACATACCTGACGTTAGCCCTTGGCCTGTTTTTGGTTTGGCCGATGCTTTCCTCCGCGCGGCTGTCCGAGTGTGTTCTGGACTTGTGCCTCACGGCCTTATCAGCACTATCATCACCACCCTTTTCGTGAGCGCTTGGAGTGGTGTTACTTCTGGATCTAGGAGGGAATCGTGTATTAGCAGGAAGTCTGAAATATTACGTTAACATGACGTGAGTACCTTCATTCTCGACAGTAGCTTTATTCTATCAATAAAGCATTAATGTCTACAGTATTTGCCTATAACCAAATATTAATGATTTTTTAAATTATTTATATTTATATTTATTATTGTTCAATCATAATCATGATTACCTTTCATCAGCGGTATCGTTTTCGGTAGTGGGAGCTAAATTTCTTCCACGGTAACGGCTCCTGGGACTTCCGGGGAGGACTTCATTGTTTTCTGGTGCAACAGTTGTCGTGGTCGTAGACGAGGATCGCTCTATCGAGCTGTAGCGATTTTTATTACGAGTACCGGTTGACGCAATTTGATTCGCAGCTACGTGATTTTGAGGTCCATCGTGAGAGTTGAATACTTGCGCGCTCTCTTCGGACGATTTCTTCTCCGTACTTTCGTTTTTGGAATCTTCTTCATCGTCATCGGAATAATAATATACGTACTCGTACTCATATTCTTGACCATTTGGACCCTTTTTAACCTGAATTCTGGAGTGTTGCTTTTGTTCCGAGCCCGCAACATCCAGTGGAATGGTCGAATCGGCAGATACGGCAAGTAGTCCGCTGTTGATGGAATCAGCTGATCCCAAGTTAACTGGTAAAACTTCGAATGACCTCGGAGTAGATGGTGCTCCGGTGGTAAGGACAGGCCTCTGCGTGGTGACATCTGGTGTCTCAACCAGTTTACCTGATTGAGACATGGGCTCTAGTTCTACTTCCATTTGTGGATTCATTTCCACGGTCGAGGATTTCTCCGAGATTTTAATGTTTTCGATTTTGGAAAGCGGCAGGTCTATTTCAATATCTGTGGGCTTTAGAGGTAACGAAGATGCCTTTTTCTTGGACTCTTTTTTGATAGCTCTCTTGTCTTCTTCTATTTCTATGATACCTTCACCGCTTTCTCTCTTCACATTGGACCTGGAATAGATGTGTCCAGACTTCAGGGCATCGATAACAGGACTGAACTCTGGCTTAGATTTAAGTTTGCTAAATTTTTCAGACTTTTCCTCTGTATCCCGACTGACGTGGTGCGAGGGAAGTTTTTCTGGAATTTTGTGAGCAGTTTCAAAAAGGTGTTCTTTGGCCTCTCCGACTTTGGATTGCCTGATGGGTTGCGGTTGACCACCAGAAACAAAGACGTATTCATCTCCACTCCTTGGCTCCGTGATTAATTCTACTTCCGATCTGCATACCGCCAGCAAACACGTCACCGAAAGCCTATAAAAAAATTTTTTTTATTAGAATGTGCGAAAAAAATAAACTCGGCATCATAAAATAATCCAAAATCCTTATCTTAACATTATATAACACATCCTTCGTCAATTAATATGTATAGGAATAAAGATTTTTACTCTCTCAGTTTCCTAGCGCGCTTACCGAATACAAACACGCATCTAACGATGAAAGTGTATTATTCCAATGACTCAGTATTTGAGAAATTCAAATTAATTTAAATTCGTCGACCACGTACATATTTTTATTGACTTTCATTTGTGACGGTGATGCTTCGTTAGTGAGATTGTAGAATATTAATACTCGCAAAAAAGGTGTTTATCCATACCTACTGGCACAACGTGTGAAGAAAACGTCGATCAAATAAAAATACAAAATATTCTGTATCGTCCTATTTCATGTCTTTATGTATACTTCTTAACATATATCAACGATTTTTTTTAATATATTCATATTAATACATTTAACGCCTTATTACTGTAAAATTAATAATATTCTATTTTAATTTATTTTTAATACATTTAATTAATATAACCCTTTAACACATTTAAAATTATTAGGGTTCGTGAGAATATAATCAAAGTAAAAAATATAGTGATTCAATATTGAGAAACTCACATTTTTAAACATGTGTTCATTTGTTACATATGGCCAAACTATAAAACCGATTATTTAATCTTTTGTTTTTACCGTTTTCATGTTTCGATGGTGAAGAAGTTAACTGTAATATAGCGATGAGTTTTATTTTATTCCATAAACCATGTGGTCTCGGGAGTTTGGCACTCGCTGACGAATGCCTACGTTAGAAATTAGAATTAGTTCACGATGTCTCGGTGCGGGCTTGGGAGGGAGATTCCATAAACGGAAATAAAACTATAACTAATTTGATTCCATAAATGAAAATGATTACGTACGTATTAGAGTAGTATCATGATTTATGAAATTAGAAATGAAAATAGACGTAGCTAATTGTCATGATGACCAGATTTTCGCAAATGAACGTTATTGAAATGGTTAAATTGTTAATTTAAACGAACGGAATAATGATTTCAATAATCTATTTAGTCATGTGAGCCAGAGTTGCATCTGCCGTTCTATTTTTCATCCATATACGGTCAATCAAACACAACACCAAAAACTATATTGTTGGCAAAGATATATAATATATATTTTTATAAAAAGCATTCTCTTATTTATTAGATACCATTTATAAACAGTTAATATTTTTTAAAAAGAACTCGAAATGGAATTAAGATGGTTGTATTTAGTCCAAAAACACATAAATAAACACCTACGAAAAATTCAAAATTTAACTATTTCAAAAGAAATATTTAATTGAGAAATTTACAAGAATTGCGCTGACTTGTCACTGCCTTGATTAAGTTTAAATCTATATTTTTATTATTGGGCTAGGTAAGATCATTATTGAAATTTTCGGGATGCTTATTTAAGTTAATTGATCAATCAATATACCTACTTACATTTTTCTCATACGTCAAATTTTCAAATGTTAAAATGTCACCCCTTAATACACAAATTAAATCAATGGTTGTAAAATTAAATTTAAAACATGTTTAGTCAAATTTAAATTCGTCATCTACGAAATTTTTTTATCGTGCAACTTTTTTTTTTTTTTCAAACTATAAAAATGTATTATTGAGGTTGATACACGCATCACTTAAACATCTACCTTATTTATTCACTAATTGCATAATAATAAGCGCACTTAATGGAGGGAGCTTGAACTATCTCAAGATTTACCATGAGTTACGAATGAATTCTATCTACTTATCGATAAATTAACATCTTAAAATTTGTTATATTTTTAAAGATTAAATTTAATGTGGATATAAATTGATATTTATAATAAAATGTTGTTACTCTATCTCTCGTGAAAACATGCGACATATAAAACAATATAATAAATCGTTTTTACGTAATACTACGATATGTGATTTTTTCTTTGAAATCAGCACATTGACCACACGATATTAAGTGAACAAAATACAAATGTACTATTTATTATTTGCTATAGAAAATGCTTTTTAAGTTAGAGATGTCTCAAATTAAAATTCTTCTCCACATTTCGCATTGAAAACTTTAACACGCATATATTTCAATAAATTTACCGAGATGTCAACAATTACGTGGTTAGAATATCTTGAAGATACGTCGGTGAGTGAGAATGCATTTACTGTTTCGTTGCAATGAATTTTAATTGACTTACGGAGAAGAGCTCTTGCGGGTGAAAATAATAAATTGTCGTTTTTAAATGCAAACAATACACATCGTATAGTAATATTATATTGACACTAAAAATATTTTAAATTATATTATTAATAATAATTTTGTTAGTTTATCAAAATTTGGACAATTGATACTAATAAAATTTATATATTCAGATGTTAAATTCAGAATCTTCTCTGTAAGAGTCATTTAATATTTCTATTACATATCTACCAGTATTAGTAATATTTTTAATACATTCCTAAAGGCCAGTTATGTGATCGGTAGTAACATTTTATTATAGTAACTTTTTACTAACGCCTGTAGTTAGAATCGTTTGCGAGTTGTTCAAACGTCAAATTTACTATTGTCAAAGTATGGATGAGATGTCTATAGGCGTGACAAATAATCATTAAATATGCTTTATCTGCGTTCGAAATCTGTCACTTCCGAGGTGAAATTTTTTCGTATTATGTGCTAATGTATATTAAACAATGAGATCACTATCGGACGAACTCTCATCATAAAATAGTGGTATATTGAACGATTAATTGTTGTGTACTGCAACTTTCAAGGTATCAAAGTCCGCCATATTTAACTATCGATTTCGTTTTTAGCATAGGATATCGGAAAGTAAAATGAGTTTACTACGGGTGTACTTTCGAAAAGTAAATATTACCAACGATCAAACTTTTAATAATATTTAATAACTTTTTTTATTAAAGTGAAAAGTTACTATTGATCGCACTAAAAGTTGCATTTTGAACTAATTCTATAAACATTTTTCTCGAATAACGCTATTCAATTTATATTTTGGACTGTTGATTGTAAACTGGGTTACGAGAATAGGTTAACTTAAAAGTTAAGTTGGTGCGTTAGCGTGCACATGACATCAATTTTTAAAGGTAATTCTGGCGGTAGTAGGAAACAAGGTAGCCTAGTTTGGTCAACGAACACGAAGAAATTGCTCGCCCGCTTTTTCAATATTTCAACATCTCGGAATGAACTTTTGAAAGTATGTTTATAGTGACCATACGATTATATTAGATATGATATAAATAAATACCACGGGTTTTTTATCAAAAAAAATAATATTGTATCATTGTTCTCATTATATATACATAATTCATTTTAAATATACAAATACTATGTAAAGAAATGTTTTAGTTAAAATAGATCTCGAATAAAAATTCAATTTGGGCTACCTATTATCCAATACCTAATTCCTATGGTTGACGAGCGCTGAAACCAATCTTGACCACAATGAATTGGTTGTCCAACAGTTTATTATCTTTTTTAAAATATGTTGAAAATCAAAGTACGGAAATGTATTGTTATATTTGAGTATTTCAGCTTTTTGAAATGGAAGCAGTCGAGCCAGGGCCAAAGTTTTGTCAAAATAATGACTTATAATTATAATTGTGTTTCCGGACTCTGCGTTTATAACATGAAGCTCAGGAATCGCTATAAAGAAAAATAAGAGAATAAATATTACAGCCCCAACATATCAAATAGAAATCACGAAAGTTGACTGTTAACAACTATTAATTTAATAAATTGGCACGCATTATGACATTCCATCATTTTTATAACGAGATAAAAATCAGATTCAATATCGCAGTGAACCCCAATATTTTGATTTCATCATATATGAAACTAGAGTGGGTTCATCATATATGAAACTAGCACGTGCCCGGACAACGACAACAACAGCCACGACCATCATTTGGCCAATAACTAACAAATTTAAAGATGTGACATTTTCTACTAAAATTAATTAATTATTGTGTTTATTTAATGACAAACTTATGCCAAGAATACAATATATATATAAATATATATATATAACGATAATATAGATATAATAAGGTCAATAAAAAACATTTGATGACAACTCAAGTCCCCTGATCAATTATAGAAATATTCAAAAATCGTATTGAATAAACTCATCTTGTTTTTTGTCATTGATATAACTTTATTTTAATGAACAGTAAATACAATTTTAAAAAAATAGCTGATGCGTTTATCAGCTCCCGGTTCCCATCAGCCTTTATTGAGAGGTTAAAGATGTGTACTCAAATAATACCTGATGTGCAGTCGAGTCGTTAAAATCTCATTTTTAAACGAAATGTTGCAAAACGAAAACATCCATTAGAAGGAAGATATGAATTTCATATTTCTCCATTGCTCAACGTGTCATAATTAAAATAATATTATTAACGACAGAATTTTCACATATTCAACAATAGCAATTATTGAAACACAACTTTTTATGTTATCTCCGGTAATTATTTGATATTTGCGCAGGTACTTTTACGTACAATGAACAATAGTGTCCATTATTAGCAATTTTTCTTATTATATCCAGCCTTGAAGCTAAAAGTGAGAGAACATTAACGTGCTCATTGAATGATTTGACCGAATAATATAATAAAAGGTATGAATTAAAATTTCAAGGATTTATTGGTTTAGGGCATGTCAGACAACAAAACGAATTCCGAAAATTACAAGACAATAATGTTTACCTGTCTAGTTTTGTAAAACACAAACAAAATAATACCGCTTCAATTACGTATAAGATATAACCACAATAATATTTTCTCATCGGTCGTTACTCAACTCGTTTAATGACATTTACATTTCCTAATACGACATTTAAAGCTGATATATGAAAACGATTCGAAAATGCAAATATTTTTAGAAAAATTATGAAAAAAGAAATTTGAGAGAATTACATCGTAATTTATATGTGTTAGTGCACTACTGGTTTATACTTACCTCATAATAACTTTTCCTAAAGATGCGTAAACACTTATGAGATTTGTCTTGAGATTCGTATCGAAATTCGCGCAATGGATACTATAGAGTTGAGCGCCTACTTTTACCGCAAAATATCCGAGACCAAAGATCAAAGTCTCATCCATGCAAACCCAACAAATACTAGAGTGATTAAAAATTCGAATCACTACTCACATTGTACTGAGCTAAATGATTAAATTTTATCATACGCTAGTCTTCTCTGAGTCACTTTCTTATTATTTACTGTATTAAAATTTCTTATATATGCTTTAAAGTTTCTTTTTCAAAAATAATTAATATTTTCGTCTTTTTTACGAAAATGTGGGTTTTTATTATTCATTTATATCAAAAGTTATACACTACATTTGACTTTTTTTAGATAGGACCTTTACACTAATGTAAAATTAATAAACCAAATGTTATTTACCATAATTAAGAAACTGCAACCATTATAAGAAAGACCGCGACCATTAAATTCATTTTTCGCGTGCCACAAAATTGCCATAATATAGAAAATTCTTGGATATACGAAATAAAGAATAAGGTGCACGGAAAACCAGAAACATAGAGCGCATCATATAATTATTTATATGAAAATAACTTAAATGAATATCCTAATTATATTTATTCTTTTGATACAGTTGTTTACAAGTAATACACATTTTTATTCAGAAGGGAGATAAATTAATAATCAAGGCAACTTCAATTCAAGACCAGCTGATCCTCCGTGCCCAAATATGTAAACGACCACACCTCGTGTCTCTGACATTTCCCAACGAGGCTGTATTGTGGTACATGGTACACGGCATTTGTGTAACACCGTTCACCTTCGTCGCTTTGTACCATTCCACGCTGTAGGAAAAGGTAGGTAGATTGAATATTGAAATAGACACTTAAATCTCATTCTCCTACAATTAATGCTCTTGGGCCATGTTTTAATGGGCCCATTGTAAAATATTTCATTAATAAACAATTGGTTGTAACTCCGTCAGAGTAGAATTTTAACTTTGTGATATCTCACAAAAAAGTATCAATATTTGCGAGCTATTTTTAGATCAAATTCAATTATTGATACATTTGTCTTATGTACTTGATGCCACGCCTTGAACTAGAAATGTAGAATTAATTAAAAATTGTCTTCTCTGTGACACTACAGGGGTAAACATCTTCATGTTTTACGAAACGTGGTCCTAAACAATGAAAAAATGTTTTGTAAAATAAATGTAATGATTCGATTACTTCATAGAGTCCAAAAATGGCATTGACATTGAATAGAATTTTAGTATTTAGAAAACTAATAAATATACAGCTAAGCAATAATATTTTACGCAAAAAAAAAAACAAATAAAATGTTTTTTTTTAAACGTTTCCATGCATAATTCATTTGTGACAAAAAAGTAAAACCCGTATATTTATTCAACTTTTTTCTATATTAATATATAATGAAGAAGATCCGAAACATAGATAAAATTTCAAAAAAACGCTAATATTTCGTTGTTTAAAATAACACTACTTGTCAGAGGATTAAATAAATTTATAACTGGAATGGCAACCTTGATCCACAACATTTTTTAAATTATAGAATACATTACTTCCGTGGTAACAGTCTCATTTAAAAATACACACACCAATATACTTCCTCCCTGTCATCAGCAATATGACTAAATGTCTAAAATTGAATTAAATGTAGATTTTTCAAATAAATAACAAGTATATTGATCGTATCTATCGGTACTTTACTAATTGTAAAATATAGTTGTGACTAATATTCTTTGCAAGTTGTTGTGAAACTTCCTTACTCGAGAAGGTGAATACTCCCCCAACCTCTCGCCCACCAGACAGTCTACAACGTAGTTGCGGAAACAGGCTGCTTCATGACAAACAAGGTAGGTATAAAGAAGGGTGAATGATACCTTCACGATAAGGTGACATATTCCATCCGAGGACAAATCATTTACAATGGCACTTTATCAAAAAAATACGCGGCTAGTATAAGTAGAATAGTAATATTTTATGTATAATATATTCACAATTTATTTAAAGCGACAAATCTCTTAAAAAGAATTACCGTTTAGAATTAAGGTCGAGTAGAAAGAGAATAGTGAAAATATATTTTTAAAGCAGATTTCAGGAGATTATTATTATTGTTAATGCAAGAATTGCACAAAATATGTATGAGAGCTTGGTTAGAATTTAATTTTTATCTAAAGATTATAATTTTTTTATTTTAAATGAAATCGAATATAATTATTAACATATATTTTATACGCTTCAATGATGCGGGCATTTGGGTGGTTGTAAAATAATAATTATTATACACAACTTGTTATTGTTAAACTGTCAATATATAGAATGTATTCATTAAATATTTCAAATTAATCAGTACAAAAGTAAGAAGTGAAACTGTACAACATTGTGTGTTGAAAATAACTATGTATATGTATATAATATGTGCTGTTCAACCTGTTTATTTCGTTACTAGCAGAAAGTTAGCGGCTATATTGTGTGGCCGCCGCACGGACATATGGGGGCCACCATGCGGCCACAACGATTGTCTTTGAGCAATCGATACTGTCTTGACTTGAATCCCTTGTGCAAGGTCCCTTAAAAATTATTATAAAGCAGATAAGTAGTACCAAATTATTGCAGATAAGATTACATTTATCAAATTTTAAATCGCTCAAACGATTTATGATATACTATCACATTGTTTAAATGTATTCACTTTATTTACTCATATTTATTTATAACGAAAAATAATAAAATGAGCACTAAACTTGAGTTGTCAGCAAATATTTGTATTAATTTAGCAATTATTAGTAATATATTTAATCTGAAAATAATTTGTTTGCTGCAGTGACAATAGAAACAAAATTACAGAAAAATATAATCAATATACGAGTATACATAGTATGACTAAAATTCCTTCAATTGAATATTCCGAATGAAAACATTTATATCATATGTTTTATTTAATACTATAAGACATTTGTCAGTTATAACAACCGGAAATTTAATTATTTTTACAATATTTTATTGGTTAACTTTAAATCCAATCAACAAACGTTTTAGTCTTAGGCGTGTGGTGCGGCTTACTACCAAACTTAATTAATTGTCCTTAAACCAACAATCCATAAATAATACGCAGTTATAATAATAATCACAACAGTTATAATTCAAAACGTATCATAACGTACCTCTCCTTCCCCCAAACATAAATTCTGATTTTGTTATCATGTCATATACGAGTATTCAAATCAACTCGTCAAATTTTTAACTTACTTCCAATTTTTACTAGGGTTTCATGGAATTTTTGACATACCATTACAAGTGTGAGTTTACAAAAATATGAACAGCGAAATCAAGTGGAATAGATAGTGTACCAACTTTATTGTTGGTACACTATATTTTCCAGTTATACCTAATTAAGCATTTTCACTCCATCTAAATATCGTAACCATTGACAATTACGTTTATAAATTTGGCCCACATCTTTTTATAACAATGCATGTTGTAACTATGTCGTAACAAAATTTTAGTCGGAATAAAATCGTATTGTACTTACTTGTCAAGAGTAACCCTACGTAAACCCGAAGAACGTATGAAATTTACTCAGCAATAAAGTGTCGAGACTTATCGCCACTCGGTTCGTCATCACAGCGTGTGAACACAGTTTTTCGGAGGTGCTCAACGCTCTTGCTCAACTTGCATTTCGTTACGTGTTGCATTTATTACAGTCCGCATTGAAAACATTCCTTCGGAATTCCTATCGAACACGCAGAGCATGTTTTAAATATTAGGAAGCTGACCCATTTACCGGCTACAATACGTATAAAAAAACAAACTGGCTAGACGAGAATTATGCCCTCGAGATTAAGTCAGCCTTTCGCAGACGTACTTGAATATTGTACGGGTGAATTCGTCACTTTCACGATCGTAGCGAACATTTGCGAACTGGAATGAAAACATTATATTTCGTTGCAATCTGTTGCATTCGCATCTGCGTTGAATTTTTAAAAACATTCTGATGTTTGAATTATGAAAACATACCAATGGTATTATAAAATATATTTACATTTATTTGACAGAGTGTATCTATTGACGGAATAATACATTAATATAAATGGCGTAAACGCTGATTTTTCTACACGTGGAATGTTAAGAAATTATCACATAGGTTAAAACATTTATTTTAATCAAAATATTAACTCATTTTCACATATCCGCATCAACAAATACCAAAGAAACATTACGAACGACAATATATCGTACAGGTGTGTGAGTGTAGCCCGATAAGCAACTTTTCGTCATCTTATTAGCACATCTGCACGACCAAGCCACTTTCATTTTCAATACCTATACGTGTATGATTTGAAAGTATTTTCTGGTTTGACCTAGACATTCTTTTGCATGGGAGATAAATTATCTCCAAATTAAAAAGTTGTCTGATATTTAAGTTATAAGCTGATGTTCGACGTCTAGAATGAAGAGTTTCGGCCGTAAAAAGTATGGTATTAATACTATTCAATCTAATTGCTGTTCTTATTAATACGAAAAATCATAAAAATTTAGCGCTTATAATATAAACTGATATCTTAATAGTACAAACATAGATCCTTTTGGGAATAATAATTATTTAATTCAGATAATCTCATTTTTTTGATGTTTTTGATGTGATAACATATTATTTTATGACTTCCAAAAAAGCAGTTGACGAAATAAAATAACTTCGCTCCTTTCTTCATACTATTGTATTTTACTTTTTGCGTCAACGTAGCGTACGGGGTTTGCATCTTCCCATTCAATATAAGAGATATATTCGTAATATTACGACAAATTCTCTATCTTTTTCTAAGTGATAGTTCAAATTATTTTTCGTCTATGTCTTTATACGTGATCATTAAATATTTTATATATCTTTTGTACGCTATGTAAGTAGGTAGAAAAATATTTTTTTTTACATCACTAAATAAATTAAACCTGTCTTTGAATATAATACAAATATTATACATTTCAGTGTGTAACAGTAAACGAATATCTAAATTTAATAAAGACACGTCTAAACATGCATATAAATCACATTGCCATGTATTGAATCTGGCTTCTTCAACATTTTTGTATGTTTATAATTAGGTATTGGGGTTAATGGGAGATCTTATTATTAATAAAATCATATAAAAGACATTTGTGCCCGTGTGTTATAGTATCTCATATAAATTCGACATATTTTTATAAAATATACACAATATTTTTTTTAATCTTTACTGTGTAAGTATAATATATTCTAAAAGTTTCTCGTTTATAGGTGACTGTCACAAATTTCTAAAGATATTTTTGTCTCAGTAAGATGGTTGATTTTTCCTATTGCTTTGTACACCAAACTTCTACTCACTACATCTAAAATTTCTCTTAGATATTGTATTGTCCAGTAGAAATCCCAGGAAAGAAACATAAACTGAAGACTGAACAGCTGCGTTTCCCGTCAAGTGAGTATCTAAATATTCTGTACTGATATTCCAACACCACCGCAGTAACTGCACACACTTGAGACAATATTCCGGAAAGAAAGTTTCACAAACACACATTCATTTTTCGAATGATCATTATAGAGACCCGTCAGTAAATAGACAATAAAAATAATTAATAATCTTAACAATGGTTTTAATTGTAGGTATATACAAACAAACCGATGTTTTGCGGTTAAGACAAAGTGCGATACGATATTTGATTTCAAAATTTACTTTGCACTTTTATTTTGGCGTGTTAATTTCCAATTTGTATCTCGCACAGTTCACCGTAACCAAATAGAAAAGTCTTAAATATTAATCGTTTCGTACGTAACGGAACTCAAAAACAACGCGGCCCCACCTGGCGCTGTGCTATGTGCACACAATTCTTAGAATTAGAATTACGAGATTCGTCTCTAGTTCAAGGTTGATAGCAATTAGGTGAAAAACAAATTGATTTTTATATACGTATAATACTGCTGCAAAAACAAAGTTGATTCAATATTGACTCATTTTCATTTCTTAAATAAGTCAATAGAATCTTTATATTTCAAGTTAGTTTTTTTTAATATTTTCTTAATTGCAGCTTCTTTCGTTTCTTAATACAAAATAAAATTAGGCATATTTGAAATACATTTTCTTATACTGTTTTGGTGATTTATATAATATAGCCGAGTGGACTAACATACCAGACTCAGAAATCAGAATCGGATCTAGGGTCAGTATTATATTTCCGGCCAACTGAAAAAACTTTTTTTAAGCCAAGACACAAACCACTTTATTTATTTTCTCTGATTAGTTCTGCAGATATTGTCTTTGCGAATTATCTCTGAGGATGTGAAGCTGCTGAGCCAGTGCCCGGCTCGCGCTGGTGAATTCCACAGCAGACGAGATCTCCGCGTTATTCATTTCTGATATAATAATTTAAAACGATACTAAACTGAATGGGGTAATTATGTCAATAAGTACAATTTTTAAAAAAAGAAGTAAAAGTTGTATCGAAGTAAAACACAGTTGTATCGAAGTAAAAACTATTCATGTGAAGCGATCCTAATAAAGTGTCATTAATCTTAACTGTACACCGCGGTAAACTTTTTTATGCATAGATAAAAACAACGTTTTTTTAAATATAACCATTTATTTTTAACTGCAGCAATATTCAAGTATCGTAATCATTTAGTATTTAAACAGTGTAACAGCTTTACGTTTAATGATTCCTGAATAGGATACTGTATCTGAAATCAGAATACATTATGGTTGTATTGTCCCTCGTAGAAGCTTTTACAAATATATTCACGCTTTAAGAGGAATAGACTGTATTGGTGCTCTCGTAAAAAGGTTCATTTATAAATGCCGAACACTTATAGTCATAATAAGTACATTAATACCAAAAGTCGTTTTACCTTTTTTTTCAGTGGTTAGTTGTTTATTTATACTGTTATGTTTAGAATACTGAATAACTAAATAAATTAACTTTTATTATATTTATTTGGTGGTTTGAATGCAGATTATTCATTATCAATAACCAATGACTGCTTGTCATCTAAGCAACATGATGCGGTACTGACGCTTGTAGAATTGAATTGGAGCTGGCGGAGAAAAAATTAATTTATAGTATTGTCAGGCACGTGTAGAAAGTTATAATATATTAAAAAATCAGTAGAATAGGAGTGATTGCAGCATAATAAACTAACACACGAAAGGATGTCAGAAAGATTGATAGATAGTGTTGATAGCGTCAGAAGACGTGGTTTGTTAACCAGGTATTGGAAGATGGTCATGCATGAGAAAATTTAAGAATGTAGATGAGACGAGGACGTTGTGTGTTGCGTCCCTTCAACTCTGACTAAGTTTATAAAAATTCGCCGTTTGGTAAATCCTTTTTTCTGAGTTCACACACATTACACGTGGACTTTGTGAACCGGCACATATTCGGGTAAGTACTTACATCTGGCATAGCTTCGTGACTTGCTCGTGCGTGAGGAATACTTAAACGTGATCGCACACTAAAGATAGACGCCGCTCCGTATGCTGCACAACGTGGCGATGGGAATACTCCTGTACAACGAGTGAGCGTTCGTTTTACCCTTTGCTCGTTCTCAATGCCACTGCACTGTGGTGAAGCGCGCACCTTCGGTGTGCAATATCTGCATCACTGTCATCATTACGCAATCGACTTTTAGACGTACAGAACCGTTTTACCACGCAGCCATGTCTGAATGCAACAATCATTGTCGGTATTATTATTGATTGTTTGTTGGACTCCGACTGTATCTATTTGACATTTCTTCAACATTTCTTACGCATACATATTGTCAATTTTCAATAGATTGGTCAACAGATGATGCGGATAAATATATTTATTTATTTCAACCAGCATTCAATCAATTTGTGTATTTTGTCACCATGGACAGAGCTTAATTAAGAGTAGATGTAGCAATAAATGTAACCACTTTTTTTTTACAATTAACAATTTATTTCTAATGATCTTATCAGCTGCATAAATTGGAACTCTGGGAGGTGGAGCCGAAATATACATTTTTTAAATGTTTAAATATGCATTTGGCGATAAACAAATAAGTAAGACGGCCACCGTCGATATAGTCCGCCGACTCTCGCGTTGGGGATATCTGCATTCCTCGCGTGCAATCGTAAAACATCGGGGTTGGGCCAGTTCCATGTGTCGAAACTCATCAACTGCCCTCGACTCATTTCACTCCTCCCCACTCCCGCGTTATCTTCAC
Source organism: Eubasilissa regina (assembly GCA_022840565.1). Taxonomy (NCBI): domain Eukaryota; kingdom Metazoa; phylum Arthropoda; class Insecta; order Trichoptera; family Phryganeidae; genus Eubasilissa; species Eubasilissa regina. The sequence goes on from JAINEB010000033.1 coordinate 21,638,368, forward strand.
TCTCACCGATCACGTGACTGCTCAAGGTCACGTGCATCGCGTCCAGGCCCGAGCGTCTTGGCGGCAACTCGCGAGGAGAGATTTTGAATATATTTTCTTATTTTCACCTCTGGTTGCGTCATCGCCCCAAGCTGCACAATAACACTATTAAAACGGAATACATTTCCCCGTCTGTGGAGAAAGTGATCGGTGAAAAACTGCATATACAATACACACACAATAGATTTTTTTTTAAAACAAATCGCCTCTATTTTATTTACCGTATAAAACATCTTTATCAATTTAGTGCAACTATTAAATTAGGTAACGGTTCATTTAGGTAAAGAGATTTTTACAATTATTTGAATATTAAGAAACTATTATTCGAGATGTTTTAAAACTGACGTAAATACATTAAAATGTGTTACATAAATACATGTTTGTAAAAAAAAATGCTGTTATCCTTGGCCGGGGTATTAGGAATCGATTCAAAACCCACGAACGTTGGTTAAGGATTCGTGGGTGCCATCCGATGTGTCATAAAATCGTGATGCTTTTAAATATTCTTTGAAATATATTATGTCATATAATAGATTGTGCATTTTAAAATTTTATTCATAAAGTGCAATATTTCACATGAAGATTTCAGTCAATAGTTAAATCGATTAGTTTTTAACACCTTATTTAACATTAATATAATATTACATATATGATTTTTTTGTCAGAACCTGTCAACTTATCGATATTTGATGGACAAGTGGAGAACCTTGTTGAAACCTTTACGTTATCGTTAAAAATATAGTATTAAACCTTGATCCAGTTGCGTGATCAAGACACCCGATAATAGTAAGTCAGATATCTGATACACCTATGCTTTAATGATCAGTTTCACTTCAATACTTGTGACAACACTGGACTCCTTGATAAATGTATTTCATTTAAAATCCGCTCCGCTGTAGAATTAATCAGTTGGGAATTCAAGAAACGAGAATTCAAAATTTGAAAGATGTTAATTTATGTAATATATTTGGGAGAATACACAAATATAATAATAATTTAAAAAAGTGTTATCCTCTTAACAATGTTACAAAGGATTTATTTAATTATTATTATTATATTATTATATTGTTCAACACCAGTCGGGCAGAATTCACAAAATACAAAAATATATTTTTATGATATCACAATGTGAGAGTCAAAATGAAAGTAAAAGAATAAAATAGCCAACAAAACGTTTTTTTTTTAATAGATATACCTACTCATACTCATTCGCACATTACATTCGCAGTGAAATATTGGTTAAAATCGGTTTGGAATCGGTACCGGTATATAAACGGAACGATTATTTCTTCCAGTCAACTACATACCTGTATTACATATTTAATCGGACATTTCATTTAAATCTAGAAAAAGTTAACCTATAAAACTTGAGTTACTAAATTGTTTAAATTCCTCCTCTGCACGTCAATGGCCGTATATTTCTTTCAAACAATAATTTACACAACTTTGTAACGGAGCCTACTAACAATTGCCAAAAATTCATTGTATAGTTTTCAAATTGGAAGGAATTTAAATAAAACTACATATCCTATTATACACTTTTTGGTTTGGTGAATAGAAGCAAAAATCTTTAATATATGTATAAACTTAGTAGATTTTTACATTCTTAGACACCTTACGCTAAATGCCTGATAGTAACACCATTTGAATATTATTCTAATTCAATCCATTAAATGTATAAAAAAATTAATTTTTCATGAGTATATTTTTATATAGTTAAGAAACTACCATTTTTGGTCAGTTTTATATTAATTTACAAATTTTTAGAAAATTTTCATTTGTATTGTGTATATATGATGATATACCACATTTTCAATGTATACGTACTTGGATTTTTTGAAATTATTTTTATTTTGTAGGCGTCGTCTTTCGATCCCGGTACCTCTCACATACTAAGCCAGCGCTCTGACGTCTTAGCTACTCTTCTAGTAGACTGTGGCGTCAAATTGTTGACCTTTTTGTATTCAAATTCAAATTCAGTAATTTGTATTTTGGATATACCTATTTTATTATGTGTACATTCTTAAGATAAATTTTTAGTACGAACATTTAATTTTTGTGGAACGAGTGAAAGGATGGTAGAGTGTTGGAAAGGTCAGGGACGAGGACGTCCACGAAATATCTAACATGATCAAGTGTTGTTAAAAGCTTCAATAATCGACGAGCACACATTAGAAGATGTACGAAAGTGAACGAGATAAGAGTGCGTATCTTTGCGAGGAAATAGCTTGAAGCAACTAAAAACTATTTTTGGCACAGTAGGCATAGAAAGATTTTACATAACTATGCGCATAGTATATTTTGTTAAAAATATGTTTATATTTGTATATTGGCGAAATAAGAAAAGCAGGATAAGTGACTGAATTCTTTAAAAGTGATATCACTAAAGTGAACGGCAGAGAATGGCTTATGATTGGGAAAGGTAGTTGGCATTACGAAAGGGGATCAAATATCTGGTAAATATTTTTTTTATGAGATCGATGACTACATATTATATTTAATCAGAAAATAAACATGTTTTTAATAATTAAAAATAAAAAAACCAAGAGAAAAGCGGTGGTCGGTGACAGAGCGTGGATGGTGCAAGAAGTCAGGGACAACCGCTCGGTATCTAGCACAACCAAATTATTTCGTTTGAAAGAGGGATAATCTATAAAAGCGTACATCGGGATATCCAAGAAGATAATAAACCTAACTGTTGCCCAACTTGACCCAAAGGGTTTTAACACTTTATTAGCAGCACATAATAAAGTAAAAAATTATAAACAAAACGAAGTTTAAAAATGATCTTTAATAAAATACTGTTTATATTTAACAATGATTTGTGGTTTGCCTTGTGCCTAATTAAGAAAAATAATAATGCAATGATACCGTGTAATACGGAAGACGAATCACCATTCCACAATGTATGCACAAGAGTTGAATCGATTTGTGTTTGAGATGCGGGTTTATTGCAGATATCAAAATGAGCAAATTCAGAGAGGAGTATTCCGAAACAGGCCTTTTGTGGGAATTTAACATTTCGAATCGCGATAAATAACGAGGATGTAAAGCGAGGGTCTCTCTCTCTCTCTATTATGCAACTACTTCGTCGGCCATGTTGACCTTTTATCATTCATATATTGCTCATCCAAACAAATATGTAAATATTTAATATAAACGGTCATGTTTCGACACGTCAAATTACGAAATCAACATCCAGCACAAGTGCGATAATGAAAATTCGATAAAGGCTTTTTAATACGTTTTTGGCAAAAAAAAAGACAACACGACAAATATTACATGCATGGCTACTGCATACCGGAATAACGGTACTTAAATATAAAAATATTCCGCTTATCTAACATATAACTTTAATGTAAGGAGTTCTGTAATTTACATCATACTAATATCACTCTAGATCATGTTTGTACAACTAAAAAGTGCAAACGCATATTTAAAAAAATGTATATGATTAAAAAACACCGCGAAAAATTATGAAAATAAAAGTATTTATTAATTAAATTTAATTTATTTTAAATATTCAGTAGACTTCATATTTTTTTTTGCTAGATTATCACTACTGCATTTTTACTTGTTTAAAAATATCTTTCCACCTTCCGAGATTAATTTTTTAAATTGAATTAAATTATGTAAGATCGATAAATATATTTACTACCATTCCGTGTACTTAAAATTCTTTAGGCAAATAACACTCTTGAAATATTAATACGTGTCTAATATGACTTCGTCTACTATTATTGTCTGTAGGAGAATCAATGATCTTGCCCTCGAAAGGGTCCAGAATCTTCTCCTTTTCGTATAATATTTCAGAATTTAATTAAGCAATTTATTTATCCTAAACTTGAAAAATATGTAACTTTTGTAGAGAAAAAGTAAATATCACATTTGAAGTAGTCTACAATAAACCAATAGAAAATGAAAAGAATGTGCTCTGCAGACAAACTTGATAAGTGTCTGGTGCTTAAAATGATCCTGATTCTCTGGTTTAGCCACCGAACCACTAAGAATATAAATATTTATGCAATTAATTTCTCGGCTCATACAAAATTGGCGGGGAGGCCGTTTATTTATTTGCCCGAGGGGGCGACTGTTTCTCGCTATATCAGTGCCGAGAACACTTGAATAACTCAAACAACATGGTTATTTTGTAAAGAAAGATATTTGTCAACTCGCACACCGCAACAATACTGCCGAATTTTTGACAAAAATAATGCACATAATGTACAAAATATTTCCAAACCTTAAAATCGAAATAGAAAGTCAGCCGTTACGTACGCAAAAGCGAGTTTTCTCATAACTCGATATAAATAAAGAATCAAATAACCCAATGCCCTAGTTGTACGATACAACTATTTTCGCGGTTTCCAAAGTTGCAAAATCGCGAATTTATTGCATGGTGGACGAAAGAAATATTAAAAATAAGCACTAGCTAAACTTATATTTCCCTACCAATATAGGCCTACTTATTATTGCTTCTTACGTTAGGCATTCATGCGTGTAAAATGCGCATTGGTTCTGTAAAGACTTGATTTCAAATGGAACAATAATATTATTCCTTTAACATTGTTTAAATCGGTATCTAAAATATTTAGAAAAAGTAATTTGTTAATAACACAGTGGCAATTCTAAATATTTATTATACTTTTTACAATTCTTGTGGTTTCTTTAATTAGGTAATATAAACCAGTTTCATTAATTATTCGTGAAGTAAATTAATGATTGTATCAGATTGATTTGTAATTTCTCAACACAGAACAAGTAAAATGAAGCACTAATGATCAGCTTTCAGGCATGCACTGACCGGTTATTAAAGGTCAGCCCAACACAAACGAAACATAGACAAATATTACTGAATATACATACAGTGCAATATTTTTACCTTGACGTCGAAAATAGTTTTTGCTTAAATTTGACATTTAGAAAAGTATTACGAAAAGTGAAATTATTAACAAATATTAGCGCTATTCCTTATTCGAAAAATTTATTAATGTTCTCTAGGGTGTACGTAACTTTAAAGATAAAAATTCTAACATCTGTGCTCTCACTTAAATAAATAATCGATGTAAAGTTGTAAGAATGTTTAAAGGTTGTAACTGTATTGGAATCTCAAAAACGTTCCGAAAATTATGTTTTAACCCTTCCCTAGCCATGTTGTAACACAAGTCGCCCCAAATAAACCTGTATATATACAAAATTAATATATTAACTTGCCCTAAAAATCATTTACGCTTAGAATAGACTAGTGATTTGTAGGTTTCACTTTATAACCAATTATGTAAAAGTATTTTTTTTTAATTAAATTAAAATTGCTACGTTGGAAAAAATTGAATTTGCAATAAGACAGAAAAAGATCAAACATTAGTTTCACAGTGAAAAGAATAACAAATATACGAATATAATTATGTATCTTTCTCACTAATTAAATGAATAATAATAAGAAGGAATAGACAATTTTTATGTACTACAATTTTTTTTTCACTTTTAATGCTCGATATTTAGAGGAAATGTATGACATTGAATATTTTAAAGCCGTGTAAGCTCGTAAAAGTATTTTTTTTCATTAAAAATGTTAAAAAAATTCTAAATACTTAATGGTAAGACGAGTTGATAGCATGAGTGCTTACGAATATTTTCTATAGTTAACATGTCTCTCAGTCATGTCATGTCTTGAATATCATCCAACGTTCTTTCAAGCATTGTTACTGTTATTAGATCAAATAGGAAGCTTCAGTAACTTATATTACTGGAAAAGAAGTCATATGATTTGTGAGATTAAAAAACATAATTCCGCGGGGACTCAAACCGAGGCGTTTGAGAAAGTTATTTGTGAGCCGGAGATTAAGGTTTTGTTAAGATTTTTTTTACTTTTTTTGAGATGTTAACGTTACATAGCCATTACGACGAACAACACTACATGAATGCGGAAAAGTGAACGCATTCTGTTAGTACATAATTACCTTCTCCAAAAGCTACCATCTCTGGTTTCCCAATGTCACCTTTTAGTACTAATTATACACGAGGAAGTTATGACAAGGCCGACATCCAGTTCAGTTACTTTGTTCAAAGTTCAATCACTACGTTATGATGTCTACCCTTCTTTTGTATTTTAAAATAAATATAAAGTTATTTATTACGCTTCGTTAAAATATTTTCGTAAAAATATTGATAAATCTCATGGTATACTTGGTTTGGTTTACCCACGTTTCGGTAAAATACTTAGGACTCATCGTCAAGGCTAATATCGGTGAGAGTGACTCGTAATGTGTACCGAAAATACGGCGTGCTATCTTATGTGTGCATAATCTTGAAAGAGATTGCTGGTATTGCAATCCATGGTCTCAGATAATTGAGGATGCTGAAATAATGGTCTTAAATGATCTCTTCGAAATAGTCGAAAGCCAATCTATTCATCACATTATTACAGCAATGATTATTCGTAATCTCGCAGATCTTAAAGGAGTTTTACATGTCATTTTTAATGTATTTATTAGACTTTATTGATATACATATTTTTGTTTTAACAGTATGTCTATTGAATAAATAAAATATTTATTTCTCGTTTTTTAAGGTGTAAGTTCATAGACAGTTGAAACATGCAGAGGGTAAGGTTGATGGGGATCAGTTGGTTTAATCTTCTTTCCTTAAAAATTCATAACAGTGTGTAAGTAAATGACAACCGTTGGACCTATATGGTTTACCTCGGCATTCACGTCCATTTTCGTTTAACAATTTGCAACTAGATTACAAATTACAAAGAGAGGAAAATTTTCAAAACAAACGTTAACCTAAAATATTTAGAGAATATTGAAATCACGTAAAAATTAATAGTTTTGCTGGTGCCGTTAAATTTTAAGTTTAGCAAATCTTATAAACTTTTCTGTTTTGGAAACTTTTTGTTTCTGAAGCGAGTTTACCCAGTACCTAAACAAATCGAGTCGTTGTTGGAATACGGTGTGTTCAATAAGTTCATCGCACTAGCAGAATATAAACCTCCAAATTATTGATGTCGAGGGTTCCATAATGGTATCTTAGTAACAACAAGCATTTTTTCAGGCGAAACGCGGAAATATCAATGGAATAAATCAAATTGAATGCCATAGAAATGCGTTTGCCTAAATTAATATGCGGTCAGACTAAGAAAGATACAAGGACACGTAAGAAAATAATGCAAGGTCAAGATAATGAAACGTATATCAAGAATGCATAACCTCTATATTATGAGTTCAATTAGCTTTTTTTTGGTGCAGTCATGATCGATTTGTATTAGATGACCCTGCAAATATCCCACTTGTAAATTGTCAAACGATGTATTAATAAATTAAGATCAAACTACCAGCTGTCTGGTCTGTTTCCTGGCACGTATCAGTATATTAATGAAATAAATCGATTAACGTTTAGACAGGTTTTTAAAAAATAATTATAATAGAGATGCGTACACGTAAATACGTGTCACATCAATATTCTAACTATTTACAAACTAAGCTAAACGCTTATGGCATGAAAATTGGACTAACTTGAAAGCCTCCTGGAACGAGGCTAGAATCCCCGACCACTAAATCATTAAGGTATGGTATCGTAACCACTAGACCACAAGCACGTCAATTATATTATTATAAAACATATTAATATACAAGTAATTAAATTAAATTATTAAGAGTGTGATATAACCCTTTGACTGCTCACTAATGATTAAGTAACATCGAGACTATTTTGCAATATAAAAATTAGAAATATTACTTACTGCAGAAGGTCTCATCCAGCCGTGTAACTACGCCAATGCAACGCTAATATACCCAGCGATAATATGTATTAACATATATATTTTTTAATTTAACAACACTAAGAAATGAAATTATAATATTTTTAAAATCAATAATAAAATTGTGAATATTATGGGAGACAAGAGTAAAATTTTATTATTCGAAAGAAAAAGAAAATAAAAGGCATCTCCTCGTTAAAGAACTTTCGTGATTTAACTAACTCAAGTTCAAATAGCAGTGATTCCAACCTTCATAAGGAATGGAACTTTAAATAAGATTTAATGAATAAAACCATGTGGTACTTGATATTATTATATCTGTGTATAAGGGTACCTTATTTCCATTTTCTATTGAGGCTCAATTTTTTAGTTACGCCGCTGGTCTTGTGACGCAACTTCCGGAAAATTTAAATTAAGTTTCTTCGATAGTGCACATACACATGCACAAATATATGAAATATGTCAGATTTTGTCCCATAGTTATTATCAAATATCAATTATACTTTCCGAAAAAAATAAACTTGTAAATATAACGGATATGAAAAATATTAAAAATTCGTAGCTCAGTTAATATTGATCCTAGAGTGAAATTTAGTATTTTCCTTAAACACGCGGATGAAATCTACATGATTCTTGCCAGAAAGGATTTTTCTACTGAAATAGCAGAATTATGCAGTTTTTGGTATTTTTTTAGAAACAAAGTATGTAATATTTTTATTCTTGATTTTAATAATTTATTACATCTATCAGTAATTTTTGACGAGAAAATATTCGAGGCGCGCATGATAATACTAACTAATAATGAAAGTGTTTCTGTTGATGACGATGAGAATCAAGGGTGAACATAACTTCAGTTATAGGTACTAGATTAAATTTATTTAACTAATTTAATTGATTTTTATAGTATAGAGTCATGAACATACAAAAGTTAAACAAAATTTACAACCTTCAATATTAAAAGTTTTGTAAGAGTCGTTTCTAAAATACTTAAGTATCGTTCAAATCGACACAAAATATATCTCTTTCAGGGTACGTATATATGTTGATTTTTTGATTGGCGAAATGCATGTAACCCGGTTGCATGACTAGATATTAAAAGACTTGAAATAATTATATGAATTATTGATTTATTGATGCGGAAATTACCCTGAGATTTTTGCAGTATTTTTAATAATTATTCACGCAAGTATCTGCATAAATTATTGCAAAACGATCATTACGGAATAAATTTAATACGAATTATTTTTAAAATTACTATTTAACTAAGAGTAATTATTCTATTTGGACTCTTTTTAAATATATTATATAATCGAATATGTGAAATTATTTCGTTAATTTTGTGCGAGCACTTTTACTGAAAATTTACATTCATTTTAGTGACAGTCCTGCCTGCGGGTTTTGTTTTCACAAGCGTTTGGCTCAAGGCAGAAATCACATTTCGCTCACAAACCAGTCGGTCGTATTAACACGTCACGTCCATCAATGTCTTAAACTTAAGAATTAAATCTCACAACAGCACGTTTTTAAAATAATTCAACTTGTCATATCTGTTGTCTATATCCAGTTTTTAATATAATAATAGTTTTTTTAACACCAGTAATCAGTCTGGAAGACGAGCCGTTGCACGGTCATAATTTTTTCTCGATAAAGAAAAAACAGTGAAATAATTGACCACAAATCATTTCTGATGATGGTGTTCAATTTATTGCAGCTAATAAAATGTTTTATTTTTCAAACATTTATTGCTTTTTTTATTTTTTATTTATGTTACTAAAAAACTAGCACATCATGTATACCAGATGTGGGTAAGTACATAACATATTTTATATACATACTTCATTAAAACGCAAATGGAACATTTTTCTACTTTTAATACAATCCTGTCCTGAATTCAACTAGGTTGTGGTAGCAAATTATGTATTCGGTGAATGCATGAATATTAATACGGGTATATAGGTATATTGAAAGTCATGTGATTGCCTTGACGTTTGAGTTACATTCCCGATCCATAACGAGTTTTAATAATTTTTAAATCGTTTTCCTTAAAACCCTTCTTTGTCAGGTTGACAAATAACACATCGGTAAAATGTTTTGCTTTCGATTTAAGCATATTTAATTAAAATTAACAACATTCGTTTGGAGTAATTTAAGATTGTACCATTTTTAATATTAACCCGATATCTTATTATTGTGTGAATTATATTATAATTTTTTTAGAACAATTAATGCATATCCATAGACATGAACATAAATAAGTTCAGTTAACGAGTGGATAAGAAGGAAACCTATCGTATTGACCAAAGCTAATATAATATTCTGACACAAGAATTTATTATTGACAGTTAACTTTTATAATCTATAGCCACTATAAATATATGATAGTTACAACTTGTTATTATTTGATGTGAATAATTGATTACTTGAAAAGATGTCGAGATAATCGTTCAGTAATATCTTTAATCAGTTTCGAAATAAATAAATGCATTAAATCTAAATTCGTACACGAAAAAGTTGAATAATGAGTCTATTATAATTAAATAATATAAAAAAGTATGTTTCAGGAAGAGCTTCGTGACGTGGAGCTTCTAGTAACTTATAATTCTAATCACGCCCCTGTGAAATGCGAATTTGTGTCCCGCCCGTTCTAAGAAATGTGACAGATCGCAGCATATCAAGGTGATGACGTGCAAGTACGTGCATTATTACAATTTTGAATACAAAAAATATTTAAATACGGTGATAAATAAATATGTTATTCAATTTAACTCGATCCACTATAATTACAAACTGCGTCGGGTTTTTTAACCAGGAAGTTTTTCCACCGAGAAGGACATTTAATAAATGATATCGTTTGATGCCAAGCGTAGTGAGGAGAAACCCCGGAGGTGCTGCCGCCTCGGACGGCCGTGGGGACTATTGAAAAAGCGAAAGTTATTTTGCTACTGACCTTTAACATTACTCTGTTTGATATTGAGGAATAGCTGTGAGGCACATCTCTAGAGCGAGCGGCGAGCTGATCGAAAGGCAAACCGGCTTTTTGTTTTACACAAATCACACACTTTTAAATAAAGTATTGTCAGCGATGTGTACACTTCATCTGCAACTTACGAATGCACGCCATCTGATAGATGCACATAATTGAAAAATATGATAAAATATTGTGTTATAATTTACTTACAGCGTTATCCTGAGTAGCATGGTGTCCACAGTTATTCAGACCTTTCCTTTACAATCACCAATCAATTTTATTGTCTTTCGATAAATTTGCTCTACTTGTTTTGATTTCACTACCTCACAGACGTTAGAAGCGTAAAATGTCGGGAAACTATGCACATGTCAATTAATTGTGAAAATGGGAAAATCGCGACAGTGAAACTGAAAGTGGCGCTTATTGTGTCGTGAGCACCGTGCGGGATGAACCGGAGAGCTTATTCCGCGAGTCGCGCTGTTCGTCCCAGCAAACCGACTGTAGCTCGGCGGGCCTCTCTCCGCCGCTCTTTATATAGCGCTCGCCCCTTCCGTTGGCGGGCGCCGAAGGTAGGCTCTAGAGGTAGGCTCGCGCCGAACCCGGACTCTCGCACATTTCCCTACTGGACGGTGACGTCACCACCGAAGGTTCTGATCATCAGCTTCGTGACATTTCATTACATTTACACAAATATCTTGCAAAACTTTCCGCCGCTTCTCGCTTTCATTATCACGCTTCACGCTCATACGCGCGCTTCAGGTGTCGAGTCCTGACCTGCAACCGGCTTCGAGGGACAACCCACTTCGCTGCCCGGTCCTGCCTACCGAAGAGACGTTCACGGGAAATCAAAGGCCCATGAATCCGTCATGATGAACTCGGTAGCATCCAAAAACTATCAGTAATTTTCTACATCAGACGAAATAATTTTTCTACGGATATGACGTTGGGTTTAGAAAAATAGTTAAGAAATCAAAAAAAAAAATTAAATATATTAATTTTATTTTTTAATACTTGTTGCGAACTTTACATTGTGTTTTTAATTCATTTTAAAATAATTTATCTAATTCCGATGTTTATAAACATACTGCTTTCTATATTGGGAAAACAGGTCGAAATTTTAATATTAGAGTCAAAAAGTATTTAAGATGTTTAAATAGTAATGGTTTTTCAGAATATTCCAAATATTTATTAAAAAATGATTATAATTTTGATAAAAAAAATGTGATTGTCTATTTTACATATAAAAAATGTGTAATATGTCTAAAATTGAATCATTTAGAATCGTTAGAAATATAATAGAAAAGAACCAACTAAATTTAACAAGTCATACACAATTATTTTTTTTCCAATAATTTTGCATCATTTAGTTAATTTAAGTATCTTTCATCATAGTAATAATTTAAATTAGATACTAGACTAATTTTTAATTAAATAATTTTTCTTTTTTTTTTAAATAGACTTAAAAAACATTTGAAAATTTTGATATATGGTTTTTAGTTAGTTTATTTGATATCCTGATAAAAAATGGTATTTTATGAAACCGGTTGGTGTATTTAATTTAACAACAAAAGCGGTTATAAATAAATAATAATTTATATTAAAATATATTAATTTTTCTCTAACTCTCATATCATACTATATAGCGTTAATATATAATGTATTATATACTATATTTAACGATTAAAAAGCTTTCACAAATGTACAAAGGACAACACATGAAATCGCTTTCTTCTGACCACCATTTTTCTTTTTACGTGACGGGTATGACGTCACGAAAAATCGTAAGGTAGCTAAATTTCTTTTTGTGTTGGTTTAAATCTCTGAATATAGTAAGGCAGATCAATTGTTTAGGTAAGAGAAATGGATAGGGTGGATTGAAAAATACAACAGGTGCAAAAAATACAATACCTAATGCTTCTAGTTCAGGAATTATCCAGTATAATTATACCAAAATCACATCGATATATGATATTAATTAGTATCTTAATTAATTATATATACATGATAAAATTGGATTTAAAACAAAGTAAGCAAAAAAAATTTTAATTTTAACAATACTTGATAATTATTAAATTTTAAAAATTAAAAAAATAAAGACAAATTAATACAGTTATTTTTTAACAAATTGAGTCCTAATTGTTTCAAGTAATAATTGAAAAATCGTCTTGAATGTTTAAATATTATTTTTAAATTATAAGTTAATTTTGTAAGCCACCCAATGCTCTTGGACTACGGAGGACTATACAAAATATAGACAAGAAATAAGACGACCAAAGAAACTGACTTAAATCGTATAAATTTATTCTTACAATCTTCAATATACCACGTCCGACCTATACAACAAATTAATGAGTCGAACGAACTCATGCCAACTATTCAATGAATTGGAAATTCCAAATGACATATATAAAAGCTTCAAAAAGAAGAATGATTAACCGGTGTAGATGATTTTTAATAAGTACAAACATATTTTTACTTTAAGCACTAAATTTAAATTCGTTTAGAAAAAAATAATAAATTATGAAATTTAATAAAAATCTCACTTTTGACATATTTATGAAATTTAAAAAATTATGTGATTTTACTAAATTGAAATAAGAGTTGAGAATTGAGAATTGAAATAAAAAATAACATATGAACATTAGGGATTCTGTGTCGAGACAACCCGGGAATTCCGTGTTTTTTGCTGTTTCTGTCTTGAGTTGAGTCGGGATTTAAACATCATTTTAAACAAATTGACTTAAAGCCATTTGACTATTGTCATACAGTTGGCAGTGACCCACCAACGAGCTATCCATTTATAAGTAGGTATATAAAAAAAATTAAGCTTCCATAGTTTATATGGTCAGCCATAAAGATACACATTAAATGAAATTAGTCCTAAGATATTTACTACTAGCATAAAAAATCAGAAATACATAGTTTTTTTGGCATTTTAAAACAAAGGATTAAGTTTCCTTGTAAAATGTGATATAAAAAAATTAGTTCATGTCATCTTTTGACACAAAATTTGGGTAAGATGAAATTATTTGAAAAACTTTATTAGCGGACTACAGTTGACTTTAACCAAATACTTACGTTATAGTCTTCCGATGTGTTTCTTTATTAATTGATAATTTTTATATGTTTTTGACTTTTTTTTAATTATTTCCATTTTTTAATTTTTATGGTTTGTGTTCAATATATGTGTCAAATTAATTTCATTATAAAAAAAACTACAAAAACTATTTCATCAAAAGTTTTAATTTGTTTTAATAAATTAATATTAACGTCTTTATAATATACATATAATAATAAAATATCTTCAATAGCTAATATACATCATACATATGAACATTTATTAAAATATCTTTTCATGTTAATTAAACTAAAAGTCTGGAACACAGAATCCCTAATACTCATACGTGACTCTTGTCAAATTGAAGATGCACCAAAGATGAATTTAATTGGAAATAAATTAATAATAATTTTAAATTAAATTACATTTTTATTTGTGATCGTGCGATTTTATTTTAATGTTGTTAATGTTAGTAACATTATTGTGTGTAACATTTAATGATATTTTTAAAATTGAACTTTGTGAGTACTTTAAAATAAACACACGTTATTGTAAATGTATCTATCGCTGTAGGGAAGCATTTCAGTGTGAGAGAGAAAAAGCATTGTGTAAAATTAAAAATTACATATTTAAAAATAATTTTTGTGCTACCAAAATGAACATAGGCAACCGTTAATCATACATAGGAAAGTACATAGGATGTATTAAATACTAATTAAATGTATTAATTATAAATATATACATATAAAATCAATTTTGTCGAAAAATATTGTTTTTGCGCTACCTCTCCGATCTCTATTTCCAATCCGGGGAAGTACACTACCGATTGTATTATAGCGCCAGTATTTTTCATGACAAATTTTCGAACCTATATGTTACACTTTTTTTAATTAATACATCTGTCGTTCCATTATTTGAAAGCCATCTACATTGTTTTTACGGAATCTCAAATACCTTTGAGTAAACCGACTGCAGACGCCAGAATTAACAATTCATTTTTATTAAATTTTGAACACATTGATACTTGTGAAGTAGTTTAATACTTCATCTATCGACGACAGTTACTGTTACTCTTGAAACATGAGTAGTGTAAATAGACTCAAGTAGAGTTATAACAGTGTTTTATTAATATTCATCCATTTTGATGATCATTATAAAACTCTAAATCTAACGCCGATTCTATCACTAATATAACATAGACAATTTTTACAAAATGTATTGTTTTGATATTATATCTTTATGGATATCATAAAACAACAGCTCAAATTTTAAATGATAATAAAAATGATTGTGATGTATATTTATATATATATTTATGTATGTACATAATATAATTTATTTTTGATCTTCTGGTGTAAAATTATAATGACGCGATTATATTTTCATAAGATTTTCGTCTCTATGCATCTCTGGTACAAGGATTATGCTCCTACGATATTCTTTGAAAATAACTCTCGGCTTTCGTAGTCCATCGTATATATGTTATAGTGGATGTGTATTACCAGTGAGAATATATTTTCACTGACGTTTCAGTGAAATCATATCCGAATACGTTTCCACTAGTGGAAATATATTTCTACTGGTGGAAATATAACTTCACTTGCAGGTTTTATCAAAAGTATATTCTACCCTAACCTATAATTGAACTTAACCTAACCTAACCTATGTATTAAAAAGGAAATAAAAATTTCTGAGGTTATAAACACGGTAGTTTATGTAGTAAATAATTTTATTTAACATAAATAAAAATATTATAAGCGAATAAAAGTGACAGTTGTAAACGCCACCAAACTATTTGTTGCCATGCTGTTGGGCGACACATCGACACTTCAGGCCAAATATTTCCGCACGGCGTATTCTCGCTTGTCAACGAATACAAACTAACTAAATGTAACTAGTGAATTTGTATCTTCATTGTTAGATATACATCCGCTGACCAGCTTAGCAAAAATATACTTTCACCAGTGAAAATATACTCTCACTGGTAATACAGATTCACTGTAACATACACACCAACTCTCAGAGATCCGAGCACCGCCACTTGTATAGTGTCTCCCTTAACACTTGTTGCACGTCAAATGTCAGCCCATGTTCGCCAGTTGGGTGAATTTGAATAAATGTTTGTAATCTAATTGCCTTCTGTTCGACTAACTTTCAAAATAAATACTTTTAGGTATATATAGTTTTAGGTGACGTCTGTCCGCACGATTCGAGTTTCGCTATCAAATCGAATACCACGGGATCCATCTTATCAATTCCGTGGACTGATTTCTAAATTTATCTCCAGGTCGAAATCTCAATACAACAAAAATCTACAACACCCTACCAATCCTAGTAGAAGTAGAAATATAAAATTGAGTAAAGACTTCATTCTTCTTATATGATATATAAACAATATGGTTACCACCTTATAAAACAATTTAGCACCTACTTGAGTCATTTCCGATATTCAAATTATATTTTACTGATTAATAAAAAAATTATCTTACTGCACTTTTCTGTTGGTCTGCGATGTAAGTTTTAAGAATTTCACTCATATATAATACACATTAAATTACCGATCTTAAAGACAAACATTGGGTAAGGACACAGTGATGTTTCATGGTGTACAAAAAACTTTTCCCAGACACAGAATCGGAATGACCTCATTTCAGTCCCCAAGTAATTTTTTTCAATTGCTTACCATGTGTTTTTATATGATTGCGCCAAATTGGTTAGGTTGGCAATACTGTATAATAAGAATTAATAGTTTTTCGTCTATGCACTTTTAATATGAAATTCAATTCAGCTCGTTCTTGGCAGGCGCGCCACTTATTGAAATTATTCATTAAGGGCCTCTTAATAAATACCCGTAATCTTTTACCAAAATAGCTATAAAAAAATATTATATAATTTAAGGTTTTCGATTTATATCTCCTGCGAAGTAGTCCAGTTGTGCCGTAATTTATGAGGCAATGGCTTTGACAATGGCAAAGATCACCTGTAGTCCTAGAAACCATCTACAAAAAACTAATTCAGAAGAAATATCAGTTCCATATATATATTCCTACTTGTATACGATTCGATGATCGGGTTTCAGAGTAGTGATTGAGATTTTATCCAATTTTCCCATGAAACCTATTAAAACCATTTTTACCTAATTTCGTTTTACATATATCATACATGGAGACCATTATGTTCTTCTTCTTCTTGTGCCCTATCCGTTCAGCGGACGTTCGCTATCATCATTTTATTTACTGCGGCCCGAAAAAGCTCTACAGTAGACTGGCCAAACCATTGCTACAGGTTCTTTAGCCATGATGAGTTTTTGTTTTGTCATTTTTCCCATATCTTTTCATCTTCCTCTCTACTCCTCGACTAAAGACACATAATGTGTATTTGTTTCTACTAGTGTTATTTATTTTTGTTATCCTTTTAGTGTTACTTTAATCTGTTATTTGTGCTCTTACTTATTTGTATTTATATATATTGAAATTTATTTATTTAATATGTTTTTATTTATACCTCAATAAAGTATAAGTTCTCGGGGTCTATGGGGGCAATTTTGTGTTGAAAGCTGTGCGGCACCCCCCTGCCACTATGTGTGGAACATTAAATAAATGCAAACCTGGTGGCGAATGAGCGAGATCATGTAGGAGCTTTTGCTTATAAACGGTTATGGGTAAGCGGTGGGTCTGCCCTCATCATCATGATGTTCTCCTTCTTTCAGGGTCCTGACTTCCAGCTATCTATCCCTGCATTATGAGATGCAAGATCTCGTACTTCTTTGGATATCTCATTACATGTCCGAGACATTGAAGTTTTTGGATTTTTATTGTTTTAAATACTTTGTTTTCTCTATTCATTCGTAACTATCCATACTGTTTATTATGAGCATTCTTCTATAATCCACCTCTTAAATACTTCAAGTCGTCTTATCATTTCTTGGGTAAGTGTTCGTGCTATTATATTAACATTTAATTAATCGATTTTCTAATGAATATATTTAACCAAAACGAAAACTGCATATTTAGAAAAATATTTTGGAATATATCAGTGGAATTGGAGCTATTTAGGATTAAGATTGGCAAAACTAATAAAGAACTAAATTTTAATATCTTTTTTAATTAACTATCGATGTATTAAATATAAAAATACAAATTGATAGTCCGTTTTCTTCCCTCCGAATCTATACGATCAGAATTTATACTTTCACTGCTTTCCATGTGTTATAAATTTAGTACGTTCGCGTGAAGAGTGGATAAATTGTTCTTACTTATAATTGATATAATATAATTACAAAAAAACACATTTGTAATATTTTTGGTTTTTTTATAATATGTAATTTATTGAAAATTTTCAAAAACGTCTCAAATTTTTCCACAAAATTTTCAAATGTTTACATTTTTGTAATCAGCGGTTTAATATACTGATTAATTTATTAAAGTATTAAGTTGTTATTGAAGTATATTTATTTTAATAGTGTTGTATTTATATGGTATATTTAATAAATAAAAAAACGTTGTACCATCTCATACCATTCATTATACGCTGTATAATGAAAATATGACCACTAGATCACTAAGCCAGCGTCTTAACCACTAGACCAACAAGATACTCGCTACATTATATGTGAAAGAATCAATGGATCATTCACACCATGGTTTGATATTACAAAAGATGTCAAACAGGAATGTGCAATGTCATGTTGCATAATTTTGTGAAAGAACTGGAATGTATGAATATAGGATCGAAAATGAGCTATTCGATGGATAATGTTTATTGTGTTATTACGCAATCTCGAATAGTGAACAATATTTACAGAGTCTGATAAGTAGGATGTTCGATGTGTGCAAGGAATGTGACCTTATGATGAATGTTAGCAAATATATGGTGATGTTGTTGCGATGAAAGAATGAAAAACAACTTGCAAAATACTGTTGAATATTTGAAACGACAATGCAAGAAAACGAGAAAAGACTAGCGGCGTATAATGGAGTCCTGGTACCAACACCGATATATATGAGCCTGGCGCTGAATAGTACACTAAATACAGTGGAATTAAAGTCACTTAGACGTATGTGGAGTAAACCCATTTATGATAGAATACAGAAGGAACAAATTAGAAATGAATGTAAAGGTACTTTGGCCTTGAAGAACGAATGAATGAAGAAATAATATACGAACATCATGATGGCACTAGAAATAGATGACATTCGCGGAAGACTTACTTTTTAGTAGCACAACCATGTAAACCAGATATTAAAAGATGGTCCTGTTAGAAGCCTCAAAAATCAACGAGGTGCATGAGAAGGTGTTTGATTATAAGTAAGGCGAGAGTGGTGTTCGTGACAGAAGAGTGTGTTGTCCCATCATCTCTGGTAACTCAGTTAGTTAGTACGAAATGCTATAGACAACATACACAATTAATGGTAACCAATTTAATTTTTATTGAAATGTTGCATTTCTTCAGAATACATCTTCACAAAATACATCTTCACAGAATACATCTACACAGAATACAATTCTTCAGAATACAGAATTGATCATTTAATTCACGTAAATATTTGTATTGCGTAATACAATGGATATTTATTCCCAGTCTGTATTCAAACTAAGTATAAAATCTTCACATCTCAATTTTTATTTTCTATTTAATAACGTATGACTGACTAGCTGAATCCAACGGCGTAACTATGCCAATACGGTGCATTGGGGCCCATGTCAGGCAGCCAAACAGTTCGCGCACTACAAACCGTTTGGCATCGATATTTTTGCGAATATCAATTATTTTCTAGTGTTAATATGCACTGATAAGGTCTAAAATCCACCAAATCAAAAACCGGAATTATAACATTTAAAAATCGTTACTCGGGTGTATTACAAATTACTATAAATGCATACAGTAGCGGTACCTCTCTAACGACCAGATCATCAATGACAATCGATAATCGCCTTAAAGATAGTATTTTTAAAATTAAAGGTACATATAAATGTCTTAAAAAGATTTTCGTGAAAGTGCGAATATTGTAGGAGACAAAATACTAATTTTGTTCTTACTTTTGTACTAATATTCGTATACCTTATTTGTATACAATTCTTATTTAGTGGGCCCTTTTTTATTTCTGCATTGGGGCCCAATTTTTGTACTTATCGGTACCAATGCGTGTACAAAACATAATAATAACTAGTGAAGTACCTCGAGGACGCCAGCCAAAACCTCCATCCTCCCTTCAAAGCTACGGTATCTACAGTTTTATTTATAACTAATTTATTTACCTTGTAAATAATAAATATATTTTTTCGACCTAATAAAATTGTGTTCATTGAGCATTACTGAGAGTTAGCTAATTTTATAAATAAACTTCATTTAATAATAATTAAAATTAAAACAAATGCATCTATCTAAAATTATTATAGTTTCCTAACTGCATGTTTGCCGTTTTCAACCAAAATTTAAGAAATTATAAAATTATTTACACCTCGTAGTATAAAACATTTATTCAATTTTCAAACAATGCCATTTTACTGGGCAAGATATGAAGTAAACAAAAACATTAAACCACTTTTTCAAATTTTTCAAATTCATTTTGTGGTACCATTTTACACATTGTAAGGATTGCAACTATTTTTATATATGAAAAAATTCAAGAAATTTTGAAATTAAAGTTAATGAACATTTGAGACGTCTAAACAATAACCAATTATTCAGAATTTTCGAGTCACCTAACAGAATGTAATCACTTCTTTGATTTAATCACAGGTTTCAAAAACTTACACACAAATATTAGGGGCTTTCACTTGGATAACCTAGAAATATTATAAATTAAGAAAAGTATTAATAATAACATAAATATTATAAATAATTTTGTAAATAGCCTTCTCTTAAACTTGTTTACATTGAAGTTACTTTGTGCATACTTAATTTGTAATCATGTCTCCATTTAACTCCATCCCTTCATAATTAAAGAATCTATTTTTATATTTGTAAATTAGTTTTAGTACATTTCTTGTCCTATGGAAGGGAGCATCACTCCCGAAACATGTTGATTTTTTTTAATAAAAATTAATCGTGGTACGAACAAAGCGTTTTATTATTTTATTTATAAAAACTTAAAGCATTGAATTTATATGACTGTTTTATAAATCGTGAGATAAATAATTAAAAACTTTGAATATTTACTTGTCACGCGGAGAGCCAACAATCGTTTTGCCAAAAAAACAATACATAAATAATATTTGAATTAGCGACGTACATACAGGGTGAATATTATGTTCCAGGCCAATTTTGGTAATTTATTCACATTTGGTTGTCGTAGAGAGTAGTTGATTACAATTTATTATATAGCATTTAACGCCTCAACAACGTGTTGAAGTCATTAAAACATTTTATCTAAATAATTGAAAAACTTATTGGTGGCCGAATCAGGTCGATTGAGCCTGCAACACGTGCAGTATCAATAGAATTGTGCCACCTCATACACAGACCGAGTTACGCTTGAAAATTTGCGAGAAATTTTTCAATGTCAAAAAGGGGCGACAATTTACCTAATCGCCATATAAATATTGATACATCATCTCTTCGGATATTATGTAAAAACAATTGTATTTTCCAACAAATTTCTGAACACCATTCGATTCCTAGTATCACAAAAAAAATTATAATAAATAACATTTCATAAATTTTTGTTGTGATATTAAAGATTTAGAAAAAACTCTGCGAATGGCCCAAAATACGGACAGTTATGAGATCGGCTGGTCACGTCGTGAGAAGCGAAAACTCACCAAAAACTCTTCAGAGCCTCAACCGTAATTCTACTATTGGTCTTACCAAGAATTAAATGAGAAAATTGCAGGTCTCGGGTATGACTCGAGACAGGGATGTCTGGATGTCTGGATTCGTGTGGTATGTCATGGACTTGGATGACTCGTAGCGCGAAGTGATGATGTTAACGATATATTAAGGTAGAATGAAAAATCATATTATTTCATTTCACTCAAAAATGTTACTTTTAATTTATTATACAACTAAACAAAACTAAAATATTTGGGGATATGCGTTAAGATGTTCGAGTGTGCGGTTACGATTGAACGTTATGATTATATGTTAAGAATCAAAAGGTTATCTGTGTGTGTGTCTGGTTCCCCCAATAAATTTCACTCAGCGCTTACTTGTTCTGTTAACGTTATTAAACGCGGAGTGTGTACGTATATTTGACCAGAGCAGGTTGGACAAGAAAGACGACTGTTATAATAATATTTATTTATTTTTGTAGTCATAGTACTGTGTTTTATATTGTTAAAATAAGATAAAACATTGCAGCAAAGTAAGACGTATATTTCGGTGCCCTGCCTGCAATACTAGTATTTTATTGTATTATAGTAGGAAGTGCTTTTCCGGTATAGTTCTAAATAAAGTATAATGTTAAATGTATAAAATATGAATATATAAAGTATATAAATGCAACGTAAAAACTAAACTAAATGCTAGTTGACAGATGATGATAGTTGTATAAATACAATAAGGGCGGACCCATTGGTTACCCAGGACCGATGCAATAAGCTTAAGGCTTCTATCTCGATCCTACTTATTCGCCGCCTGGTTGGCATTTTTAATGCTACTAGGCCCGCATATTGACAGGGCGATACCGCACAGCTTTCAAAACAAGATTTGCCGTCATTGTCCCCGGTTAACTCACTTTATTAGTAAGTAAATAAATAATATTTACAACACATAACATAAAGATAATATAAAAATATAAAATAGGGGAAGTGAAAAAACACTCCCTTCCAGGGAACGGCACAAAAGAAAAACATATAAGAGACACTCTCCAGGCACCATTACCGGAATATTTAACCCACAAGAACAGTAGTTTGGGCAGAAGGTAGAAAAAAAAAAGATAATGAAGTTACTCACCAGCAGCAGTTCTCCGAAGGATCTCCCATCTGGAGACCCACACTCAAACAAAAGGCCCTAAACAACTCCAGATTCCTGCCATGCTTGAACAGGTCGAAGTTCCTGACGGTACCTGGATCTATTCCCTTCAAACCCTCTAGCATATCGTGCCTTGCATCCGTCATAATCACGTAATGCCAGAAGATGTGCTCCATTATTTGTCTAAACCGGCTGCAGGTACATCATGGGTGCGAAGCAAGCTCTAAATCGTGTAGCTTACAGACGACCCGAGACGTACAGTTACAGTTAGAAGTAAAGGGTTTTTCAATAGGGACGCTCAAACTTTCTTTCAACAGGGACAAGAAACTACGCCATATTTCTTCAATTTTTTTTGAGGTTAACACTCGTACTTAGTTGGCAAATCATCATGGAGCAGTACACACCGGAGCAATGTTTGCAAATTATTCAAATCTACTACCAAAATTCGCGTTCGCTCACCGCAACTTTAAGAGCATTACGACTATTTTATCGTCGTCATCACTTGCCTGCCACATCAACAATTCAACGTTTGGTGCAAAAATTTGAAAGCACATTGTCGCTACACAATGTTCCAGTGCCAGTGAGACAAAGAAATGCACGAAGTGAGGAAAATATTGCCCCCGCTAGAGCATCTGTTCTTGATGACCCAAATGAGTCACTAACACGACGTTCTCAACAATTGGGCATTTCTGTGACGTCATTGTGGCGAATTTTGCGAAAAGATCTTGGCCTACATCTATACAAGATCCAGTTGACACAAGAACTAAAGTCGCTTGACCATTTGAAGCGTCGCCAATTCCTCAATTGGGCTGCACGACAATTTGAAAATGATGCTGAATTCCATCGAAAAATCATCTTTAGCGATGAAGCTCATTTTTGGCTCAATGGATATGTAAACAAGCAAAATATGCGTTATTGGGCAGGCACCAATCTACACGTGCTTCACGAAACACAATTGCATCCCGGAAAAATCACTGTTTGGTGTGGATTACATGCCGGAGGTGTCATTGGACCATATTTTTTTGTTGATGATGCTAATCGTCATGTTACTGTGAATGGTAATCGTTATCGCTCCATGATAACTGATTATTTTTGGCCTCAATTGCAAGGCATGGACTTGGCCAATATGTGGTTTTAACAAGACGGCGCTACCAGTCACACGGCACACGCAACAATTGACTTACTGAAAACCAAATTTGGTGAGCGTGTTATTTCGCGAAATGGACCTGTTCAATGGCCGCCTAGATCATGCGATTTAACACCATTGGACTATTTTATTTGGGGCTATGTTAAATCTTTGGTCTATACCAACAAGCCGGCGACGTTACAAGAGCTAAGAGAAAATATTGAACGCGAAATTGGTGCGATTCGGGCCGAATTATGTGAAAAAGTGGTGGAAAATTGGATTCAACGATTGGACTTCTGCAAACGTGCCCGGGGTGGTCATGCAAGGGAAATTGAATTTCATACATAATTGCCACTAAATGTACTTCAATTTTTTTTTAGATATATTCATTCGTTTTTGTTTTATTTTAAAAAAAAGTTTGAGCGCCCTTAATGAAAAACCCTTTATATGCAGTAAAAAGTCTACAACGAGGAGAAACATATTCAGGGTGCGTTCAAGAGCCATCGACGGTGTGGAGGCGATAGACATCCACAAATACTTCATTTTAAAATAAGTAGAAAACACTTTAAGAAAAATTCCCATTAATACTTGCTAAAGGAATACAATAATGCCTCGAATAACGACAACTCGCTAAAACGGTACCATTGCATCCAAGCTCTCCCATCACCGCCTTTCTACTCGCTATAATGGCACCCTGCCGTGACGTGAATATATCTACATCTCTTCTAGAAATCATTAAATCATTATTTTCCTTTTTTATGACACTGAAAATAATAAATAATATAGACCATACATTGTATAATACCTTGGCCATATATTCAATGAAGATGGACAAGACGATAATGATATAGAACGGCAGAGGAGACAGTTGAGCGTTCGTGCAAATATGCTGTCACGGCGTTTCTACCGATGCAGTAAGGAGGTGAAGAGCATCCTGTTTAAATCGTTCTTCACCAGTATGTATACCTGCGAGCTCTGGTCGAAATACAAGCAAGTGACGTATAACCGTCTCCGAATTCAGTACAACAACTCATACAGAATAATGTTTGCTCCGCTTCTGAGACATCAAGTTGCTGGCGGCTGTAGCTCAGCACCAACTCTCTGGTGCAAGCGGCGCTCTCATGGAAAGCTGGTTCCCTGACCAGATAATGGCAGCGCCTACAGAATAGCTACATATACAACAATGGCCGTGACTGAAGTAGTTATATATGTAATATTTATATTTTGTGTGTATATATATATGTGTGAACATTTTTCTTTTTATTAATTTTTTTTTAATTTTTTTATTTATTAATATTTTCCTTGGTTTTCTTTTTCACAGAAATATATTTATTTCATAACCTTAATGTATAACATAATATGTATTATCTTTATGGCGAATCGGGTTAAAAAAAAACCTGATCACGCTGGAACAAACACATTATTATTATTGTCACGGCACTAAATAGGATGGACGTTGGCCACCTCAAGGAAATCATGCTACTTCTCTCAGCTCCGAGCCACATCGCCATCAATCGACCTGTCACCAATCAAGGGTGTCGCGTTCTTCGTTTATGGAATTTCAGATGCATACATAGTGAGGACTCTTTCATCCGAGCCAGCTGCTGAGCCCAACGAAGTCACTGATAGTCACTGATCACTGATGATCATAGACCTCATAAACTTCGAAGTCGTAACGACGACGTGAAATATTATCATTGCAAATCGAACCAAAAATCCTTCTCACAATTTTGTGCTTAAACATCTGTAATTGAATAGAGTTGACGGAGCTCAGGTTTTTGCTCATAGACCAAACTAATAAATACATTTTTATTACATTTCAAATGGCTAGTGACTAGTATGCTCATCATTTTTCTTGAAGAGATGTCTACAAAATTATTTTCATAACTGCGTCAGATGTATCCGTGTATAACGATTTGCATACTTGCATTGATGATACAAGTGAAGAAATACCGTACTTCAAATAATAGACTTTTTCGGTTTACGGCCCTAGCCCGGAGCCTAAGAGACTGTTATTACGATGCATGACAGTTAATAAAATATAATCAGTACAGTGAAACGTCAATTTCAAGTTTTTGAAGGACCATCACAAAAAAATTTAAACAGAGGGAAAATGTAAATTATTAAAATTATTACAAAAATCAAACAATGTGTTTTGCTGCATGTTTTTTTGGTGTTTTCAAATGGTTATTTCAAAATTATAAATTAAATTAATAGTTTCTGATGGTACATTACTAATACTAGTAAAATATGCTTTGCGGCCTTCAAAATGCCTCATGGCATCGTCCTTTGTAGGAACTGAGTTTATGGGATGAGCAGACATTTCTTAGTAGTCTTAAATAGTCCACTTTTTCATCAATTTCCACTACGCCGATATTATTATGTTGGAGTCAACGTCTAAGTAAGTCTGCAAGGTTTATTCCTAAATTCTTCCCAAGCCATTAATGTTGTTTATATCTTCTACACAATTTTGTTGCTGATTCCAACTTGTAAAAAACAATATAAAAACGAAACATTAAATCACTTAGGTATGAGAATGAAAAATGCTTATAACCGATATGCAAACGGCCAACACACTCTTGGTTCTATGAAAGATTACGAACACTGGCCGAACGAATTTCAATAAATTTTAGACGTAAATCGCGGGAAAGACAAACGTAAAATAGGGTTTTTGACGTACTAAAATGACACGGGACTGCAGAAATAACACGCTAATGGAGGGAAAACGTGAATTCCGTGCATGTAAAATCGGGGTTCCACTTATTTACGGTGCTTCAAATTATTATGGAATAATTTTCGTTGAATTTCGAAGAAGGCCACATGACTTAAATAACTGGCGTGGATTCGTCTTGAAAGTGTGCATGCAAGTATTTGACGTGATGATAGTAATTGGATGAATGTGATTAAGAAATGGAATAAATTAATCAAAGTCGTAAAGAATTATTGGTGAAATACGGATAAACACGACCGGAACCATTTTAACACTGCATCAGAGAACTTGATTGAACATAACCTTGCTAGAAGTTATTCAACACCGGTTAAGTTGAACGCCTTGCAAAAGTTTATTAAAGCATTTATTTTTTTCATAGATAATAACTAAATCTTTTATAATTAAAATGTGTACGGACAGTTTCAATTATCATGCATCTATAATATGTATGTATCTATAAATAGTAGGAACATGATTTTAGTCGCTTTTCATGATTGAGTCGTATGCAATAATCAAATTTAAAATTTATGAATATCTCAATGATTTCTAGTGTTAATATATTTTATTACTGTTATATTTATTCTTGGATGTTACTTCTATCATATTTGAACTAATTTGTGTACTCGATCTAAGACGATCAAACAACTTTGCTATGAATCTAGTTTATTCTAGACGTAAAAAAAAATCGAAATGTATAATCGTTTAAGAATAATTAATTGAAAATCTATATTATTTTTCTCATCTTTCAGTTCAGCAAATGAGAAAAATCAGCGTATATGTAACATTTTACAATATCTAAAAACTTCTTCTTATATGTAACATTTTATAATATCTAAAAACTTCTTCTTATATGTAACATTTTATAATATCTAAAAACTTCTTCTTATATGAAACATTTTATAATATCTAAAAAATTCTTCTTTTTATTTGTTATCTTTGTTTTATTAACCACTTAATTAAGTTTAAATACATCTACCAGTATATGTATTTAAACTTAATTATGTGGTTAATAAAACAAAGATAACAAATAAAAATATGAATTTTAACCATAAAGTTAATATTGCTAATTTTAAAAGTATAAAAACATTCTTGGCTTGGACCAAGTTAAAGGGTTGTCCCCCCGAATGGATTCACATCGGTTCAGGTGAACCAGTTATTATATCAAAATTGGCAACCATGTATATGTTGAACCGTTTCTTGTTAAAAATCTGAAATACAGTTGAAACATATGTCATGTCGAGAATATCTATTAATTTTGGTACTTTTAACGAAATTTTTTTATACTACAGATACGATGAGTCCTTGATGAGTACATATTTATGATATACCTACTAAACATTGTCGGTAAAAATAATAAATAATTAATTTAATTAAGTTAAAAGTATGCAAAATCAGTACATCGATTTGATTTGATATGTATATATAACCTGATTCAATTAATTTAACAATATATATTTCGGGATGGACAATAAAAAATAATTTTATTATCAATTCTTTAATATGTCCAAGAACACATAATTACTGGATTTTCACCTACACAGACACTGTTATTAAACAAATATCAGATATCTCAGAGACAAAGTTATTTTATTATATTAAATGGAAAATATATGAAAGTATGTGATAATTACAAGGCTTACGACTTGTCTTCGGTTGGCTTAAATGATCATTTTATATATATAACGATCACCAATTCTCACCACTCAATCTCTACATTTATCTAATTTGTAAAAGTTGTATATATGTTAGTATGTGAAGTCGCTTCGAGTACCACTACACCATCGTCATCTATGGACCAAATTTGATAATTCATGTTTTCCTTTTTTTAAAACAGTGTATATGTCATCGCTATGAGAATCTGATGAAATGATGAAATTAAATAATACGCCTGAAAAATCAATATTTTTTAATTTTTTTATAATTTTCTTATTTTGACCTGTATTTTATATTCCATATATCTTACATTAAATATAATTTTAAAAACTTTATCCCTACGAGATATCTGATATTTTTTAAATAAATAATTCATTTAAAACTTTTATTTCATTTTATTTCTTAAATTAATGTTAATATGTTATTCCTACGAACAATATAAATAGACAAGAAGTACTGAAAAATGCATGTAAAATATATACGAATTGCATTTGATATTTGGAGGAAATAATTATTTAGATGAAATGAGAACCGAATAATAATTTTAATAGAGAACATCGAATAGAATCTGAACCTGTATAAGTAACCTGAAATCTGCTAAATGGGGCCCATTTTGTGAACATCTATTTATTAAACCTGTTATTTGCTACCAAAAATACTTACTGGAGGAATTCCAACATAAAGTTTGAAATCAAATTTGATACATAGTTTATTTTCCCTACATATTTTAAGAAAAAAAAAAATTTATGGATTTCATAATAAATAAAAATATTTCTTTCGAAGTATAGATATTCAAAAGCAAACATATTGTCTATTATCCCAACAGCATTTACCTAAATTATGAACAGCATTTACCTAATTTTTTGGCAGCATTCCTACGATATTAAATGATATATGGAGTTATACTTCGCATGAGAAAATGGTTAGTGAGTTAAAATTTCTGACTTTGATGGAAAATAAAATAGATATATTCTAAAACATTAGACATTAAAGTAATTCGATAAAAATTCACTTGAATTTAGAACAAACAAAGAATCTGAATACTCGATTTGGGTTTAGCCCATTCAGAGTCTCTCAAACCCTAATATTATATAATATTTATAAGCATATTATAAAACTAATATTATTTATTTATAACTGAATATTTACGTTTAGGATATTTATTAACTCCAGATATGTGTACTCTATATTTTTTAAATCGTGCTTGGCAACCAGCCGTTTCCTGAATAATAATACTACTTTACTGAACATTGTGTAGTCAATTTGAAAGCATTTATTTATTTGAATTCTGTTTCATAATTCTTTAATAACATCCGATTATGTATTTTTATCTATTGTTAGAACGTGGGAATAATTATTCTTATTGCAACATTTCATCTGTGCCATAATCAAAAATATAATCTTGATACGCTGCAGAGTAGTCTTTGTTATTATACTGCACCATTCGCTTCCACTTCTACGATCCAAGATCCAATATTGGCATTTCAACCACATCATTTTTTAAATATGAATTAAATATATTAATTAGAAAGATATACATATAAAACCAATTTTATCGAAAAAAAATTGTTGTTGCGCCATCGGGATTCGAACCTGGATCTCTTTCCAAACCGGGGAAGGTGCATTATCCAACTATGCTACAGCGACGATATTTTTAGCGACAAATTTTTGAACCTATGTTACTTTTTTGATATTAATACATTTAATCGTTTCATTATTTTAAAGAGCCATCTACCTTATTTTTACGGAATCTCAAGTACCTTTGAATAATCTAATAGCAGACGGCAGAATTATCAATTCATTTTTATTAAATTTTGGACACTTTAATACATCTTTATTATGACAGACCTATGTTCTGAATATTTACAACTTCACAATAAGAATGTGTTCTCCTAACATTATATCTGTTTATATTTTTTTTGTTAATTTAATTATGCAGGATTGAGTATGGATACCAGATAACATATATTCGTGTATATGTACACGTTTATAAAATAACATCCAACAAAAATTAAATTTATGTAATGTATATAAAAAATACATAATATATAAAAAAGTCATCGATTTTCTAACATGTTGATACACTTTCTTAAATTAAATAAATATAGTTTTGCGTAAATAGTCATTTCTATGCCATTGGTACGTGCGGGGAGTATAAAGTTGAGTTTATCGGAGTGCATTAATCTTAGGATACTTGTCTCCGGTGATTGGGAGCTTTGTGATGCCTTTCACTTCTTTCTAGTGTTCATTCGACAATTCCGTAGATATTATGCCATATTTTTACTATAATTTGAAATATAGTTTAGCGCGGCCACCAAGAAATACCAATGAATACAAAGTAATAGAGAATTTTGCATTTTTTTCAAAAGAGCTGTAAATTTATATGCGCTGCAAGAACGACGATTATAATATAATACGTAATTCAAATACCCTAAAATGAAATCAGCGGAATTATTTTTAAAAAACCGAAATGTGTAATGAAAGAGATTCGTAATAGACGTTTTGTTCCGAAACTTGACTCAAAAACTCTCTCCGCGTTCGCACAACAGTGGTGTGCCAAAAAGAATAAATTGCACAAGTTTTGAATATCAAGAATAACGAAATGCAGCCTATGTTCTGTTCAGGATAACCGCTGGCGTGAATGGTAGACGTGCATGTGTATGTAATTTCTGCCGAACCAGTTTAAACATTTGCTGCTGACATTGGCCCGACCCGATGAGGATGGATCGAACGTCTACACGCCGACTGATTAATCAGATATTCTCGGTAAATTAAACGACCTTAACATTTATCGGGAATCTTTAAAACATACTCATCGATCGATAATTTTCTAATGGTTTAATTACTTTTTCCAGGAGTTCATTTATAACGTTTCATATAAAATATATATTAAGTTGGCCAAATAATATTACACGAAAACGTCAATTAATGTAACGATCTTCTTTGAAATACCGATGCACAAATTTAATATTATATTTTAAGGTCAAGGTGATTTCTTAATGTTAATTACTATCACTTCTCGTTTTAATTATATTACCCGAAGACGGTTGCCGTAAGCTAAACCAAATTTTGATTACGCGCCTATACAAAATAATATTGAAATAACATTATTTTCAGCAGATATTTTCTAACACTCCGGTCCCCTTAGTCTAATGACAGCGGCGCAGCACCCATTGTCGTATTGTGAATTCATATCAAGGGTATTCACCTATTTTTTGTGTCACATAATTATTTAATCTCGCACATAGATCTGAAGGTGTCCCCTTTACTAATCAGGGCCGGAACAATTTGTAAAAAGCCTCTGACCCTGGCTTTTTGGGCATTCACTTTCTTTTATAATTAATGATTTCGTTAACATTGGCAGTGAAATTATTCACAATTTCAATTTTTATTGAGATTCATAATCACTTCATAAATTTTCTTTTATGTATTTTTTCAAACACAGATGATATTTATTGATTATCTGGTAATTATAGTAGTGCAAACGCCATAAATAACCCGAGAGATCACACAAAAGCTTGTAAAATCTTTGTATTAAATTATTTTATGTTAATTAACCTAATATACAAAAAAAAAAATTAAAACTGTGACAAACCGAAGAAATGAATTCTGAATAAAGTAAAGATACAGAGTCTAAATTAACATTTTTAAAATCAACTGAGAACTTTGTAAAAAAAATGATATCATATATTAGTCCCATAAATCTTGTAATTAACATAAAAGCAATTGCTATGTGATATTACGATTATGAAAATTATTGTAAATTTAAAAATAAAAATCATTTTTATAATTCGTTATAATATAAAATAGTTTTCATATGAATTGTTAATTGGTTAAGATTGCCAAAAATGATCGAGTTGATCCTCAAAACTGGGCAATATGAATCCATCAAATTAATTACAAGTGTTAAAAAATTTCAAACCCAAATAATTCATTTTACAATTAATTAAAAATATTACGAAATTAAATACTTTACAGACTTTAGATCAAAATAGCTTACGAGTAAACGAACTGAAACTTCTACTGTGATCAAAACGTGCAAAAAAAACAAACGTGACTACTCAGTTTATTACTCTTTTAGAAATTAATATTTTACAAAAATGTCAAATCAAGTGATCAAATCAAAAAAATCAAGTGATAAAGTTTGATGTAAGGTGAAGGACCCAATATCTGGCAGGGCCCCATTAACTGGTAGGGCATCTATAAAAACCATCTAATAAGTCTCCATTTTAATAACATTAACTTAATTTGTAAATTGGACCTTGTGGCACCATATTACACCCACAAATTAACAAAGTGCGAGCAGTAAGTTCAGTTTTGTAAAAAAGTGGTTATGTTTTTATCAAATCTTAACAAATAATATAAGGATATCAGGTTTTTATTCTTTTTATCTGTGTTTTATGAAGTAATAAATACTTATTTAATTATTTGCTCCTTAAATTAAGGTTTTTCGGTAACAAAACCTTAAATGCATGTTTTAATTTCGAAGCTATGGGGGTGCCAGTTATTGGTTCTGAAAAATAATGAAATTCCAATACCTGCCAGTTATTGGTTCTGAAAAATAATGAAATTCCAATACCTGGCACCCCTGCCAGGTATTGTGGTATTTTACTTTTTTACTAAGTTATTCGCGGATAATTTGCTCTTGTGATTTACTCTTGCTTCCATTTAAGTTTCACTTCAATTAACACACATTTATCAGTTACTGTCATAGGGTGCTACTTACTGGGTAAGTCATTTGCCAGGTATTGGGTATCACAATATTGCTTATGCTGGATTTTGCATTGTAATAAAAATATTTTATTTTTATTTGTAGTATGGCTCCCCAGGTGAAAAAAAAATTATGAATAATGATCCAGAAGACATGAGAAAGTCAATAGAAGCAGTAAAAAGAGGAATGTTCCAATCAAAAGTAAGCAAAATGTTGAATATTCCACGTTGTATGATTAAATGTAAAGGACCAACTACGAATCTTACTACTAAAGAAAAAAATATGCTAATACAGTAGCATTTTCGTTTAACGAGTCCAAAATTAATTTCGAGAATCAATCTTTCAATCACCTGTATCTTCAAAAAAATAGAGATTAGTTGCAGTCAAGATACACTGAAAGACCTTTTGAAATGAGTTGAATCAAGAATACCAACACATACTTTGAAATGTCTGGAGTTGACCCGTGGAAGATATAACCCTTTTGGTTTTTTGGCGCAACATGGGTGTAACAAAAAATTCTCTATCGAACGAAATTGAGGGATTTCGATAGATGAAACCGTAGACTTAGCAGATGCAATAGAAAATAAGTTGATAGTCAAAAGTTAAAGAAGAAACATTCTAACATCTCAAACCAGAAAATAAGTTTCCTTTCAAAACGTTCTATCCTTTAAAAAAAACTATTTAATCTGGCCTAATCCGCCGGATTGCAAATTAGTAAGCGTAAAAAAGAAAAAGTTCCACTTTAGAATCTGAATTAGAAAATAGTGATAATTGAATAGACAATGACTCTTCGCTAACGCGCCTGCAAGTTGGTCACTTTATTTTCTTCAAATATCAAGAAAACCAAAAAATTGTGAAATCTTCTGACGGGTAAATTCCGATGCAGCACATATCTCGTCTATACTTCTATACTTGATATTAGCACGTGAACTTGGCCCAGGATCCCTGATGTATTTTGGTATAATTATTATAAATCAGTACACCTGTTTTTTTTACTAAGCAATTAATATTTTGTAACCGCCAGTCCATCTATGCCAGGAATCGGAGACAAGTGAATTTGACTATGCCAGCTATTGGTGTCATAAACAGCATTTTTTATACAATATAAATAAAATATTATATTTATAATTTATTTAATTTTTTATTACACCAGCTTTCAGAAATGTATCGTTTGTTCATTGGATAAAATTAATATCCATTTTAGTCACCATGAAAGGTTTAACAACTAACGAAGTTCTTTCCCCTTAGTGCCAGGTAAATGGGTCTTTCACCTCGGTAATATTAATTATTACACAACATATTTTACGCAACCGAGGAGTTGGAAAATTATGTCTAGACATTTTCATTCAAATTTCTAGGGAAATTCGAATTATTACGATTATTTGACTTTACTTGAGAGTGAACTTTAAACACGGGTCAATGATTGTCTTTGAATTTTGCATTAACATCATTGATTTAATACGTAATTTAGTACGTGTTTTAAATCGTATCCTGCTCGCGAACAAAAAAATTAAAACATACCAGTGAAATTGTTTACAATGCGTTTAAGTATTTTTCATAAAGTTTAATCATTATTCAATACTTTGTCACAATTTAAAAAGCTTAACATGACTTTTTACTAATTAATTATTTTCATCAAAATCAAAATTCAATACATAATCATAAGAACTACCTAATGACATTTTAAGGAAATTGATGATAATCAATCCCAGTGAATCCAAGATAGCATAATTTTGAGAGAAGTAATTCAAGTGATTTTAACATATATTCTTCTTCTTAAAGGATATTCTCTTTATCATTCACTATTCCTCGCTTTTATTTTATTTTAGATTTAGCATCTCATCTACTCCAGCAACTAGATCATTATTCTATTTTCTCGGCAGACCTATTTGTGTTCATCCTTCTATAATTTCTTCCATACACACCAACTTTATTTAATGGATATTAAAGGAAATAGCGAAAGTTTCGACTGCATAAGTTTTTTTTTCAATTAATGGATCATTATTGTTAATTTACTATTATTTTTACTATATTTTATTTTTAATTTCCCTTAGTCATTGATAATAATTAAGATCTTATAACTGATCATGTTTGCATACTCAAAACAAAATATAAATGAATATATGTTAAAATTCAATTAACACCTTTGAGGTCATTATCTCAAAACAGAGTCTGTTAGTTGTAGTATCTATTAAGTGTCAGATGGAACCTTGTTATTCTGAGGGGTCGATTTGATGGGGGTATTTACTACGTATTATGTAAGCACACATACAAATATATGGTATTATACAACTACCTACCCTTAGTTTCATATAAATGTGGAAACACTTAAGTGGTTGTAAAATTAAATATACCAGGCCCTGTGGGCGACTATTGTGGCCGCATAGCGACCAATAGTAGCCGCTACGCGGCCATTGATGACCGCTACTTAATCAGTCTCAACTGAATCTATATTTCAATGATAAACCTTTAATAAAATCTCGATGTAATTAAAATTATTCCACCTTTGTGGGCGGATAGACAATATTAAACACAAAAATGCTATTTGGAATCGGATGAATAGTTTTCACTCGAATTTGATTTTGACAAAATTTTGGTCGAAACATAACCAAAAATCGTTGTTTTGACATTATGGAAATGCTTTACTCTATGGTATAACCATAGACAGTATAGATAAGAAAAGATGACAAATGTCATGTATGTTTTTTTTATTCGTAATAAAGACAATGGATATTTCATTATTTACTTATGTACTGTTATTGAATATACAAAAGAGAAAACATTTAAAATACGTTTAAGCAAGCACTTTCACAACCACAAATGATACTACCGAATCCACCACATCCAGAAAATCATAGATATAGATGGGGAAACGTAATATTTTAACGTAATATACAACGATTTTCGATAATAATTATTTGGTATCGCAGTTACAACCTCGAAGTTTACGAGTTCTACGATGTCCTGATCAGTCTTCACTATGGGCGCACTAACATTTCATAAATCAGAAGGGAGACGGAATACAGATAGACCACGACAGGGATCTATTTACATGCTGTCGAGGTCGACGTCTGGCGAATCAAGGCGCAGAACAGAAGGAATGCACAGACTTCCTTGAAGCAGTCAAGGCCCATCGCGGACAACTGTCATTATGGTGAGTATGGTGATATAGTCATTATGATGATAAGTCATGTAACAACGTCAACAGCAGCAACTATTTAGTCATTTCTTGAGATTCCAAATATGAAATACACCATATTCCATTTTTTTCATTCAAATATAGATTATCCGATATGAAATACTTCATATACCTAGGTAAATATTTTTACAATAATAGGGAATACTTTTAGTCGAGAATTAATCTCTTATTTTATGTATTAATATAAATGTTATATTTCTATGATATAATAATACTAATATCAAATATAATACTATAATTCTCTCACATTAAATATTTATCTCTCTGTCTCACGTGCACATAAATATAATAAATTACTTTTGGACATGAGCATGACTACAATTATAATACAAAATGTATAATTCACCAAAATTACACATTTTGTATTCTAATGTATGTATGCGTCAAAGACTTTCTGTTAGAGGCCAAGGAATATACAAATAGCATTGTTTGACAGCAACACTGACACATTGTTGTTTTAAAAAACTGTTACTTATTACCGTTATTTTGTCAAGGTATTTTTTCTAGGTACACACCTTTTATATGCGAATATTTTTTTAATGTATAAATAAAAATGTATGTGAACTTGGAGCCCGAGGATTTGATAATTAAAATAAAATAAAAAGTTTTACGACAACTCCATATAATATTTTATGAGTGTACATCTGATTAAATTATGAGTCGAAATTGTTCAAGAAATATATGAAAATTTTGCACAGTTAAGGAAAATATTATTGTTTAAAATTTTTATAAAATCATGTTAAGCTTTAGGTCTACAAACTTCGAAATAAATAATTGAGAAATTTATCCATTATTAATCTATATTTTTGCTTCAGGCCTTAAGTCGTCTAATAAAAAATGGTTCGGCCATTCGAAATTCGATGACCTTTAATTTTTTGAATTCAATATATAATTTGAAATTAGTCAAATATTTAAATTAATCGAAATAATCGCATAATTACGTTTTCTCGTATCTCTGCAATGGTTGAGATTGGGCACATATTCCTTGAATATTTTCGATTCGTAATTTAGTCAGGTATCTACCCTTACAATATCGTGGACTAAGTCTGTCACAACCTGTATAAATGTTTATTTTATTAAAATAAATCATATTAATTTACATTAATATATATTGTATTGTAAACATTCTAGGAATGCAAAAATAATTTTATTCCATTGTCTATTCTTTGTCATTCTTTACTGTAAAAAATCAGGACACCTATACTCGTGCAGATAATAAAACTGCTACAACAGTATATTGAATTACCTAATTGCATCTCTTGATTAACTGTTTATATATATTTATATTTATATATATTTATATTTATATATATATATATATTTTGTACATTGATCATTGCGCTTTGCTTACTGTTATACCGGAGGAACACTGTCTGCTATAATACAGTAAATTACTAGTGTAGCAGGCAGGGTACCCAAATATATGTCTTACTTTTTTACTGATATGTTGTATTTACTTTGCTAAATTTTATATGCATACCCACTACATTTGCATACTACATTTGTCTGATATTTGAAATATTACGCAACACTCATAGTAATTAACTAGGTGAAAATGTATACTTAATGAATATTAATTTGGAAGAGTAATACGTCAGACCGTTAGACATTATTTATCAATATAAGTACATGATACATGTAAAAATTGAACTTAATAAATGTATTATTATTATTTATTTTATTTTATTTATTTAACTATATATGCATACCTAATATATATACGAGTATATATATATATATATATATATATACTCGTATATATATATATAGATTCCATCTCGAATTAGGGGTAAATAAATAGAGTATGGCCAGTTTAAGAATGCTACTGAAATCATCTTCACAGAATCGCATTTGAAGAAGGGTTGTCACCTAGTCCAATATGACGCCAATCAGCACTTACATTAAATTAATTATTCACCGCTTGACTTGCAAGCGAATCTGACTATTTTGTTTTATCAGATCGCTTTTTAATATATTCAACCCAATCAGCGAGATGCGCGTGGAAAAAATCCCCGCCGCATTCTTACAGTGGGCATACTCTAAAATAGTTATAATATAGGTAAGTACTTAAATAACTGGAATTAATTACAACGTGAAATTTCTTAAGAGATTAGAATCATTATTTTAATTGTTATTGGTCATTTTAGCACATACATATTGTTGTATAATGCGTCAGCATACTGTCCATGAATCGACGTTTCAGAACTTTAGTTCGTCTAATTACATTAACCGGATTGTTTTGAGTCATTATTTTCTGTGGAAAATTTTCAATTGAGTTTTAGTAGTAACTTACAATGACGCAGTTTAGGGAGAGGTCAAAATGTGGTACAAAAAACAGCCAAGCTTGTGGTCAGATTTGTATCGAAATTTACTTTAATTAGGTATCTATTAATTGATACTGCGAATTAAATATGTCACTATCTCCATTATTTCATTTACCTGTAATAAGGTGAAAATATTCATTCATATAATCACCACTAATACCGGTTGAATATTATGTTCCAGGCCGATATTGTTTTTAAATAACTAAAAAATTAATCACATTTTTTAAATTTTCTTTCTATTTATCAATTATTTTTGTTATTACAATTATGTATGAAATATAATATCGGCCAAGTAGCCGCCTCTGGCAACGCCACACATGCGTGCTTCTTTAACTATATTTTACATAACATTCTCGCACACTTCACGTGTTATTTCAACAATTTCATTTCAAATATTGTAATTGTTATTGGCTTATTGGCGTAGACCTTTCCATCTAAGCACCCCCACAGAAAATAGTTGGAAGCCGTCAAATCAGATCGAGGAGGCCAGCCGATATCACGACTTTTTGACATTATGCGGCCGGGAAAAATTTCTTGCAAGATTTCAAGCGTAGCTCGGGCTGTGTGAGGTGGCACCGTCCAGCTAAAACCACACGTGTTGAAGGCCCAATTGACCCAATTCAGCCACCAAGAATATTTTTTCCAACATGTGACGATAGCGATTACCATTAATGGTCACAGCATTTCCATTATTATTTAGATAAAATGTTTTAACGACTTCAACACGCTATTGAGGCATTAGATACAACAAAATATTTACCCAGTAATTATAACTTGAAACGCCTTTAAAACCGTTTTAAACTTGAATTCATTTTTGGCTAAAAGATAGTCGTTTTATTGGTGAATCTAATTTTTTTTAAATTAAACTTTTTCCAATTTCTTTAATTCATGAGGTACCTGTAGTCCAATACTTTCTATATACACATATACACATCTTTTCGTGGTTTGTTGACTTGGGGCTCCCGGACCTTTTTTATCTGGTTTTCCCGTGTATATTAAGATTATATTGTACCTATGTATAGTCACACAACCTTTCGAACATTCCCGTCGGTTATTGAGACTTTTAGCAGAAACGTTTTCAAGTATTGATTTACCTGGTGCCGATCCTTTTGCTAGTGCCATCAGTATTCGCCTTACAACTGTAGTATAACTCGCGTTACTATTCTCTTCTCACTCATTCGTTTCACATGTCCAAATCGTTAAAGCGAACCATTTTTAATTCTATTCACTGTCCTAGGATCAGCTATATATTCGCTCCTAATTTGTTCATTAACTACATCATCATGAATCATACTTGAATGATCTCTATTTCCTTCCACTTTTGACATCTCCGGGCTTTATTTTCATACATCGGTGTTTGTACTAGGACCCATTATGTATCTTTAATCTTGCTCCGGGAAACGAAATTTCCATTAAAAATAGTACAATCAAAATGCCCTTCACTTTGTTCCCTTCAGTCACCCTCATTTTTACAAATACTCTGAAGTATGTAGGTAAGGACTTGGCTATGTAGGTAATGGTGGCTTTTTCATTTATGGAATTTTGGGTTTCCTGCCAACAAAATCAATTTTTTCATTATGAACCTAACAATTGAAAAAATAATCGACCTAAAATAAAAAATGCTTTGAATGGTCCTTACAGATACCCTGAAATTTCACTAACATTGTCACTTATGGAGAAAATTTTAAAGTGGTTTATTGAAGTGGAAGAATATTTGAGAAAAAATGATTGGTGTGATATTTTGAAATTCATCATTCATGTTTTGATCATCTTCAAACCAGCATAGCTTATTTCATTCCGGATGATTTGGGAATTAGTAATATTGAAAGTAGTTGGATGGCACAAAGTTTCAATGAATTTATTACTATGTACGCTCTAAGTATATCAATTATAATTATCTCCTTAGCCGTCTGAAATTATTAAAATTATCAATGAGACGTATGATGACCGACCTTGTATTTCTTTATAGCATCATCAATGGTATGATAGACTGCCCTCAGATTGTTGATCTGCTTGACTTTCACACACCACTGGGGTCATCGAGACAATTCATTATTCTTTTATGCGGGTAATATCAGAACACAAGCATTAGCTAACTCCGCAGTCCCCAGATTGCATTCTTTGGGGAATAAATATGAGGAGGCAGTCGACATTTTTACTGTAAATGTAACTCTTTACAGGACTACATTATTACAATTGTTTGTGTCTCAACCACAATTGTTTTTATTTTTCTCCGCCTTTCCGTTCCTATCATACAATATATACTTTATAAATACATGAACTCTTCTACTTGTTCCAAGTATTCATCGCCTCCCAGTACTTTCAGTTTGCTAACATTCATCATAAGGTCACTTTCCTTGCATCATCGTACATCATCCTTGCATCATGTCACATTGTACATCATCCTTCACATTGCACATACATCATCCTTGCATCATGTTACGTCGTACATCTTACTTACGAAACTCTGTAATTCTTGTACACCATACAATCAAATCGTTCATTTTCTCTCCTATATCGTTGTTCTTTCACATTATCAATTCAAATTAAGCAACCACAGTGACATTGCACCACTCTCTTTAACATATTTTTAATATCGAACCATGGTGTGAATGATCCATTGATTCTTTAACATGCACTAATTTTTTCGTATATGAATGCGATTGCGTGTATAAGTTTGCTATTTGTCCTATATTTATACTTTCCATAACATTCATCTTATCACTGTATCGGAAGCCTATAATTTAATCACTCGCAAAGAAAAAATATGATCCATGCAGTCCCTCCCACCCATAAAAGCTCCTTATCACATTATCATCACAGTCCTTAGACTTTCTATTAGAATTCTTCAATATCGTTATTATTTCCTTCTAATTTTCTTATTCCAATAACTATCGTAAATTGAATGATCACGAATAGAACCAACGATTAATTTACACTGACACTATTTCACTGTGGCCTATGTCATTATAATTCGAATCAAGTTCGTTATCTCTACTTTCTTTCTCAAATTTTACGCTCTCTATCTTCGTACTAAAACATTTACCGTTCATACGCTTAACATAATAAAAAAATATCGTTTAATAAATCTATACCTATTTTCATACACTACAATAACATAAATTTATCATCACTATAATAAAATATTTTTTATTAAGGACAACACATTCTTAATATGAAATTGTAATTATTCCGAACATAGGTCTGTGATATTTTTTTAAATACTAATTAAATGTATTAATTAGAAAGATATACATATATAATCAATTTTATCGAAAAATATACTGTTGTTGCTATCGGGAATGGAACCTGGATCTCTTTCCAATCCGGGGAAGGTGCATTATCCAACTATGCTACAGCACAACCATTGTCGGCAAATTTTCGAACCCAAATGTTACATTTTTCAAATTAATACATCT
Organism: Eubasilissa regina; assembly: GCA_022840565.1. Taxonomy (NCBI): domain Eukaryota; kingdom Metazoa; phylum Arthropoda; class Insecta; order Trichoptera; family Phryganeidae; genus Eubasilissa; species Eubasilissa regina. The sequence continues at coordinate 21,680,251 of JAINEB010000033.1, forward strand.
ACCGTTCTATTATTTGAAAGCCATCTACTTTGTTTTTACGGAATCTCAAATACCTTCGAGTAAACCGGTAGGAGACGCCAGAATTAACAATTCATTTTTATAAAATTTTGGACACATTGATACAACTTATACATTTTTAAAGAGAACACATGCTTATTGTGAAGTTGTAATTATTCAGAACAGACGGTCTGTGATATTTTTTAAAATATTAATTAAATGTATTAATTAGAATCAATTTTATCTAAAAAATATATGCAATTGGATAATGCACCTTCCTCGGATTGGAAAGAGATCCAGATTCAAATCCCGGTAATAAACTCATTTTACTTTACTTTTCACAGCTGTTCTAAAAGTCATCTGACACATTGATACTTTAAGCAGTTGCAGTATACGACAATTAATTATTCAACATCCCTTTATTTTAGTGATAAGAGTTCGTCCGAAGATGATCTCGTTATTTAAAAAAATTTCACCACCGACGTGACATATCGAACGAAAAGGCGAAAAAATCCATAGACAATGCATAAAATAAATCACATTTCATGATTATTTGTCACACCTATAGGCATCTTCATCTAAGTTTTGACAATAGTAAATTTGATGTATCAACAACCCGCAAAAGATTTTTACTACGGGCGTTAGTAAAAAGTTACTAATGATCACTCAACCGGCCCATAATATTTTTCAGCTTTACGTATGCTACTGATTTATTTTTTAATTACTCGATAAAAGGCAGAGTATTCTATATCACATGTAGTTATAAATAATACCATAATTTTTCAGGTAAATTATTACTTTGTCATACTGCATACCTACCTTTATTTGTTATTAATATTATTATTTTTAAAATGCGTAGTTTATGAAATCATTGACCACTTAAATTATATTAAATATTGGTTGCATATCTCAATTCGTTTTAATAAAACAGTGTAGAACCTGCTTAGGTACAAGTACTTCGTGCGACTAGTCCAAAGTATTGTCGAAAGCATAATATATTGAAATTAAAAATTTAACAAAGTTTTAAGTTGAATAATATTTTTTGTTATTAAATAATCATTTTAACGGATACCCTGATAAAACTTGCCAAGAAAACGGCGTTAGAAATAGCGCATTAAAAAAATTCGAAACATTTTTACATATTCTCTCCTTTTTACCGATACCGGGATCAGACGTCTTATGAATTATTTTTTTTGATATAATATATTTTAAAGACGCTGAGTATACCGCTACCTGCCACAAGCGAGCGCTCTACCATCTCGGTATTCCCACATTTGACTGCGATGTCTAATTGTTATATTACTGTTTTTCGCGTTAAAATATAATGTATTCATTTAGATAACATATAATATAATAGATACACTTTAATATAAATTTTATTAACATATAATAGATACACTTTAATATAAATTTTATTAAAAAAAATTTTGCAAATTAATATTAAGAGCTCATATTTTTATGTAGCTATTTTCACATCTTATTTGTGTTTTTTTGATAGTGTATGGTTTATATTCTGTCACGCGGGGGATATAAATCTTAATTTTATTTATTTAACTGTATTTATTAATATTATGTATGTATATTCCATGCAGTGTGCAGTTTACAGAGCATCGTAAATGCGCTGTGTACAAAAAATTTTAAGAATAGCTCGCACAATCAGATACACCAGATATTGAAATATAGCCCTGCTAAACGCTTAAACTAACCACCGGGCTTCGCTTATAATTACATTGAATAAGAACGCCCAAGCCAGGGCAGAAAACCTTAATATTTTATTCTCTCTGACTATCCCTGCAAGAAACGTGACAAAATATTGGAAAAAAATAATCTTAATAATTCAAATTAAAAACATGTTTACGAACCAAACTAACCGTCGGGCTCTCTTTTCGGACTTTGCTTATAATTACATTCAATAAGAAAGTAAATGCCTTGCACATATTTAATTGCAATATATACCTATATATCATAAGGTATATTTTAAAACTACACGTTACTAGGTAAAAAAAACTTTTATTGCTTTCCGCCAGATGTCATGGTTGTAATTAATGTTTGAACTGGTTTAAATTAAAATAACAATGATTGAAGTTGATTGCATTGAATGCACGAAATGGAGGAATTATAGTTTTCTTTTTTTATTTGAGACTTGTACTAAATTATTATAGTTTATAGGTATTTTTCAAAAAATAGTCTATTGACGAAATATTATTATAAATCCAATAAAATGTTTATGTTGTCAAAAAACATCTGAAACTTAATAATTTTTCTTAAAATGATTTCAAATAATAGGTATAGTTTCTTTTTTAAATTATATCCCAATTTCACCCCAATATTTAATACTTTTAAAATCGACAATTTCCAATTACAATTAACAAGTAATTGACAATTTCTTTTTTACGTGTTACGTGTACAATGTATGTACAATAAATTTTGTATAAACATTCCGAATAATGCGATATCAATTTAAATCTTATGTAGTGAGATTTTTTTCTGTGAACTGCGAAACACATATCTACACTCTGCTACAAATATTAACTATTCAAAATATTAATTTTCTTCTTCTTAATTACTATTTGTTTAGCTGTTTGGCAATATAGTGTTAATTATATATGTGTAGTGAATGAGGAACCGAATATAAATAAATCTTGATAAATAAAATTCCACGTTAGTCGGGCGACTTTTCAAATAAGTTTCAAAAATCAAAACATGTAGGTGTTTAGTTAGTGTTTAAACAATTCGAGCACATACGTTCGATTATATGTGATTTTATTTAAATTAAATTAAAAACGACTGTTTCCAATTCGAGGAGTCGCCCGACATAACTTTCTAATTGTATTCAGTTTATTTACTATTTTTAAAAATAATCAGAATCATTTTTACATGGCAAAAATGATACGAAATCTTTGGTTTCTAAAATATATTAGCCCCGATCTGTTGATGCGCGTTCAGTAAGGGACGTTCAGAAATAGGTACGAGACAGATTCCCCATTGTGAGTCCGGCGCACGGCTTCCGCGAACATCATTGACACATCAATGCACTGAAAACAATACAATAAATAATGCATTAGATGATACATGACAAGACCTTGGGGGAGGATGGTATTAATGCAGACCGCATATCGCTACAAAAGTGTGTGATGTGAAACTACTTCTTAATTAGAGTCATTTCATATACTTTTCAGAAACAATTGTTTAAGAAAATATCGAGTGAGTAAAATTTTTGGTAATACTGTTATATATAAATATCGTATACGTGCATTATGTACATTTCACTGGGAAAAAATTTACATTTATTTTTCACAATATTTAAAATTCCATTTGTTAAAAAACGGTGGCTTAACACAGTATTTCAATTTTAAGTAAGTAGTAGTCACTGTGTATGCACTGTATTTATATAGAAGATCTTTTCCTAACTTTGGAACGTGATTATTTCTAAAAAAGTAAATTGTTAGAAATATGATGATGTATTTTTAGTCACGTTTTACCAAATTGTGTACACATCAACGATTCACCAAATTGTGGAGTTTTTATAAAATAATATAGTTTAAAATCCATAATTAGACCATATCACGTAAAATACAGACTAATAATAAAAACGTTTTCTAACCAATGTTTTTTTTTTGTCAATTCGGAAAAATGCTTAGGCAGATACCAAATAGTTTTACAGACTAACCACAGATGTCGCCGAGTTGTCCGTCGTAGATCTATAATGATACTAATTAAATGTATTATATAATATATGTAAGTACATCTAATGCAAACTTTATGTATTTATGATGAAAATAGGTGCCTATCAATATTAATTAAATTATTTATTTTAATAGAGAATTATTTTTTTTTAACAAAACACAATCGTCATATCCACATGAACGCAAAAATGAGAAATACATAAAAGCATATTTCTAATATTTTTAAATTAACTATTCACTTTTATTATATAAAAAAATTACTTAAATTATGCATCTCTAGTGAAACGTCTAAACGTGTTTTTGATAATGTGAGAATTTAATCTAAAATGGTATTCATTGAATGGTCTCATAACCTCGTTCCACCAGCGGAATCTTTTTTTGACCTACCTAATACAAGTCCTTGGCATACGCTCTCCATATAATCAAAGATTTTTACTTTAAATCCCGCGTGATTTCATCCAAAATCAGTTAAGAAAAATGACGCCGAGTAGAAATGTTTTAAATATTTTAAATCAAAAGGTTTTAAAGCAATGTCCACGGATAAGAGTGGACCGGAGATTCCCATAGGATTCTCACAAAAATGGCTATTATTCGTGATATCGTTTCAATTACAATACACCTCCTGTTCATTATTTTAGTTTCGATAAAAATTATTTATTAAGTTTTATTAATAAATGTATGCTTTGCAACAGAATTAAGTAATATTTATTTTTGCCAATTCAGAGACAGTTTTAGTTTCATTAGAGCCATAAATCAACCCTCCTGGAACGGCAAAAATGTGTCAGTGAGTTTGAATCAACTTTTTTTCATAATTCTTTTTACAATTTATTTCAAAATATAATTACCCTCACTTTCTATAATCTTTCCCCATCTTTCTGTCAATTTTTCAATCCTTTTCTTGTAGAAACTTTTCGGTTTTGAATTTAAAAAGTTAACAGGTGTGTATCGCACAGAATTGCGAGATCACAGCATAGGCGCCATATAATTGATATGATAAGACACGTGTCAGTAATTAAAAGGTCTAATCATCGGCATGGCGCCAAAAAAACCCGTGGGATAGATTTTAGGAAACCAAATTCTTAATAAAATGTCACTGCGGCAGCCTGTCGTTGAGTAGGTACTTGCAAATATGACTATGTATTGTTATGTATTTGAATAATAACAGGGTATTCTGCAATCGGGAAGCCATCGTGTCGTCGTAGTGTACTGATATTGAACATCTTTTGCGTTTCATTTCTTTCGATCTCATAATCATCATTATCATCATCGCCGATTGAAAGAAGCTTAAATCGGCGAACCACCCTTGTCTACATTATTGTTTCCTGTACGGAACAAGATGGTTTTCCACATCACTCACACTATTATTTTTTGTTCCCTCTTAATGTGTATTCCACGGACCTAAATAGGTAGTAGTCCAAAGGACTGAGGTCTGGTGAATACGCATGCTTTAAAACCTCCCAACCCACCTCATTGATTTTATCACGTGTCGTTTTTGCCTTGTGACGTCGTGCAGAAAAATCGTTGACCAAATTCGGACATTTATTTTTTAATTTCTCCTTAAAACTTGCAAATTGTTGGCAATAAACATCTGCCGTAATTGTTAAGCTTGGTTTCAGTCATTCATAATGCGGTATCCCTTGCACGCCCCACCAAATGCCCAAAAATACTTAACGAAGGGTCATTCCTGGCTTAGGGCTTGGAACAGGTACTCGGTTCGTCGAAAATTATTGATTTTATGTGACATATTGTCATACACTATCTACCGTTATGATTTAAGACAAAAACGGATAAGATTTTTGCCTTGACAATAGCGAAATGCAAGTGTTCCACTGATCTTATTTGTAGTCATCGGACAATGCGTGTCGGACCCAAATATGTTTGTTGTGCGGATCCGTTTTAAATGTTCTTGTATTTTGAACCTTGGAGGTCGTCGAATTTCGAGGGTCGTCTTGATCTAGGGGCGTCTTTCAAATATTTGTCGCCCAATTTGAATAGTCAGAACCAAAACTAACATATGTTTACTGTCAGAACTACCCTATAAACTTCGGTAATGAGTTCATTAGCCTTGGTGGCATTCAAACCCCGATCGAAAATAAATACGTGTTCTTCACGTCCTTCGGGCTTTGACATTTTATCCTTAACAATAAAATAAAATTCACGACACAAAAAATAAAGTCAAGGAATATTACAATAAAAAAAAAACCTCACGAAAATGTTTACTTTACCGTATCTGGGCACAAACTGAGCTCAAATACAACACGTAAAAATAATGGATTAATTTCCGGTACCCCTAATATAATACAATATATATATATGTTACAGTGAATGTGTATTATCAGTGATCTAATATTTTCACTAGTATAAATATAATTTAACTAACTCAGCCAGTATAAAATGTATCAAACTGTTCAATATCAGTGAAACGAACAGATGATCCTGTGTCATTTATGGCGTCTGACGTCGGAACATTTTAACCTTTGCTAGTGACGCGTCGCCCAACAACTGCGTTTTAAAAATTAGTTAACTTATTATTATGATTATTATTGTTTACGTTAGTGTTAGAACATTATTTTTAAATCATATCAGTAAAATTGTATTGTCCATGTAATGGCAAATTTTATCTAAAATGTACAGTTTTGATAACTATAAACGATACGATAAAATAAATTTGAAAACTTTATTCATAATATAATCAACACGCAGTTCAAGCAAAAACAAAAACTGTCAAATTGACCGCTTATAGCAGCATATAATTTCACTAGCGCCTATCGATTAAATTACGTTTTCACTAAAACTCCAGTGAAAATATAACTTCACTGGTAATACACATTCACTGTAACATACATATTGTAGCATTGTATTGTAAGTGTACACTTTTTGAACAAAAATAAGTTGTCGACCGTTCTGGTTCGTTAAATTTTCCATTTCGAGCCCTGGCAATCTCACGATTAAACCGTGGACTCGACAGTTTTAATAAAAAACACTAAAGTCAGACAGTAATATTAAAACTCGATATAATAACTGCTCAGTTTCAAAAATACACTGGATAATCGAATAAACTGACAAGCTACCCTCGAAAAAAAAATAAGTAGGGAGATTATGGGTACAGAAATAAAATATTACATACTTGTATTTTTGGACACCTTTTCATGTGTTCGTCTTGCGGGATAGTGTTGGTCACAACGACCGACTCAAATGGTGCCATATTGATGCGTTCGAGGGCTGGTCCGGAGAATATCCCATGAGTCAACACCGCGTACACCTGCAAACGTAATTTGTTTTGCTGTACTTACTATTGATCTTTAGACTTTACCTAATTCGAACAACACGACTTTGGTATGAATATTTTTTCATGTTATTCCACTTACTTCGCTTGGGTTGTGCAAACGTCTCGAAATTATTATGAAAGCGAATCAGCGATAACTTTATTGCAGTTTGGTATTTCCCCGAGGTCAAGATATGTGTGACGCCACTGCAGCGCAGCTTATAATTTAAATGAAGATGCGTTAGCCAAGGTCAACCCGACCGCATTTATGTTCAAAACTAGATGTATTGATATGTACCTCAGTACATGATATTTATTAGCTTGATTACCGGGTATTTATATCTCGAGAACAAGGAATCGATTCTCACATCCAACAGCCTTGAGTCAGTCCTATTTCATGTCACAGGAAACCCAGATCTACACAAATAAGACGGTACACATAGAAGTCTAGAATTATTTTCTTTAAAATTGGGCTGCACATGGATAATTTGTATGTGTAGATAGTTATAACAAACAAAATTTTATGTCTGTTTTTAAATTGAGTATATTACTGAATGTAAAACATCACAATAATTTAAAGATAAATAAATATTAATAATATAAGTCGAAAATGTTCAAGATGCACGTGTTTAATCTTAACCGTGACAGAATACAAGCATTTTAAAATAATTGTAGTTATTTCGAATATTTTAAATGTTTTATTGATTCCAAATTGTATATTAACTGCGAACTTCGAGCGGCAAGGCTATATTTTTTGTTAGATGATTTAGGGTCTGAAGCAAATATATAGGAACATAATGGAACAATTTCGCAAAAAATTATTTCGAAGTATTTACTACTTATTAACATAATTTTGTAAAAATCTCATACAATAAGATTTTCCGTAAAGGTACAGAATTTGTACATTCCGTTCTTTTGTACAAAAATTATAATAATTATTAGTTTGTCAGAATAAAATCATTTAACATATTGCAGACAATTTACGAAACGACGTGGATAAAATTGTAGATATGATCGGAAAGTAATTTGACATGTGTCAAACTGCTCCCCCTGCAATTTTCAAGATTTATAGAAATAAGGAATCAGAGAAATAGAACAAGTGAGAAGAAATTGAAGTTCGAAGTGGGACCAAAATAATGAATTATTGAGATAACTGTTGAATGTGAAAAAAATGGTGCGAATTATTTTGTCAGCCCATTGTACTGAATCAATCATGAAAAAGTAATCTAGATTTATGAGTATGAGTTAGACGACAAAAATTTAGTAGATACCCACTTTTTATGCCCTCAAGATAATCTTGAAATCCCACGAAAAAAATAAATCAAAAAGTAAAAAAACAAAAATTATTAACTTGTTAAAAAAAAATCTGTACCTAAAATAATAAATCTTCTACAATGATTTTAATTTCACATATTTGAACGACGTATACTGAACAATCTTTTGATCTAAATCGAATTCAGATAAACAAATCTAAGATAAAAATGGTTTTAATATTAAATAATCATCTTAAAATTTTTCTAAACTTTTTAACTTTCAAAAACATGTCAAAGAATGGAGACACAACAATATGTGAAACAAAACAAACATGTTAAGTAAGAAATATTTCACTTTAGATGTCATTGGTTAATACATTAACAAATCACGGGTCATATTGAATTTTCGAAATAGTTGTATTTAAAACCATGTGCCATGCTAGAATGAGCGCGAAAAAACACAAAATGATTACTGTGAAAAATTTGTATAATACGAATAAGTACTTGTAATAAACATACTTGCCTATTACTCGTATACAGCAGCACTACAATTTTCAAATTTATAACAATTGACTTGTTGAACTTTCGCCTTCGGAATAAAAAGGTCGTTTCACTGAACTCCAGTAAAATGTATCAATTTACCCACTCGTAACAGGTAACCAGAAAGATATTTGGATTTTATTAGAATTCAGAAATTTAAATGAAAACAAATAATTTTCAACTTTCTACATATCTAAATTTATATATTACGCATATTTTAAAATATTCACAGTATAACTACCCTATAGATTGGATAACTGAATCGTTATTCACGATTAAATTATGCGCGAACAATTAAATAACCAGAAAATTGTTTTTTTCTTAATGATATTAATTCATTATATTTTTACATGTAAAGTATATTATTTTTCACAAAGAATGTATTTATTCATTACAGTAAATTTTGAACTGACTGTAGACTGCAATGTCAAATTGTAATTTATATATTTGTTATCATTTACTACTTGTACATTCTTAAAATTTAATTTTATAATTAAATTTAACGACAGCGTTAGTATTCTAGTCTCCCACGTGGAAGACCGCGGTTCGGTTCTCGATTTTTATTTTATTTATTTAACTGAATTTATTAATATATTATTATTAATTCTTTTAAATCGGAAAAAAATTTATGCGAGAGTGGTTTGTATTAAATAGCGCTGATTACTCTAGGAGCATTTATATTTCCCCTATTTCTCGCCAACTCACAATCGACATAATTCAAAAAAGAGAGTTGTATCGTATAGTTTGTTGTAAAGACGAGGAGTTGGGCATTTTAGGTATGAAACTACCCAAACACTAATAAACCTTTTTTCTTTTTCTTTTCCTATTCTTTTAATATTCCATTATGTCAAGAGCACGAGAACATTTCATATTGCCATACTGGTAAATCCCTATACAATGAATCAACCTATATTATTGTAGTAACAATAATACCAGTTCATTATTCACAGGGAGAGCAAAATATATAAAAATTGAAAAACAAAATGTCAAGTTGCAAATCGATAATAGTGTGTAATAAAAAATAATCCAGGTATAAACAATCCAAGAAAGCAAATCCAATCAATGACATTATGGTTATTTCCTAAAAAAGCGGTAATTTGTAGTTAACACTAGTGTCCAGAATGTATTTTGGTAAAAAGCCGCCCATGGGCAAGTTTCAAAATGCCAGCCTAACAAAATACCGCTCCTAATTTGTGTGGCATCATCATCTTCTTCATTTATGTTACTAGAGCAGAAAAAAACAATCTTGCCTGTGGCGACAAAACAATGCATATGTAAAACCGTTATTGTTATTTTTTAAGGTACCTACCGCAAAAATATACACAAAAAACAATCCTGTACTAAAAATTGACTACGTTGAATACGTACTTTAGTGGCACCCGCTTCAACGAGTTTATCTGCAGCAAAACAGATGGTGCCGCACGTGTCGGCCATGTCGTCCACGAGGATGGCCACCTTGTTGGTCACGTCTCCGACCAACACCATGGATGCAACCTCATTAGCCTTTTTCCGTTCCTTGTGAATAAGGGCGAAATCCACGTTGAGGCGATCCGCGATGGAAGTGACCCTCTTGGCGCCGCCAGCATCAGGCGATACGATAACGCAGTTCTTCCAATCCGTGATATTTTCCTTTATCCATTTGACAACTGCCGGTTCCGCCAACAGATTGTCCACGGGTATGTCAAAGAAGCCTTGTATTTGCGAAGCGTGCAGGTCCATGGTTATGATATGGTTGGCTCCAGCGACAGATAACATATTTGCGACAAGCTTCGCAGAAATCGGAGCACGACTCTGTTGAATTTAAATAATGAAATCATTCATAAGTTCTCTGAAAAACACCGCTGTGTACCTTATTAATAAACTTTCAAATGAATTTATTATAATATCTAATCTCAGTAAGAGTGCAAAACTTAATAGTAATAATTAAAGCATATTGATACTAAGTACATAATAAAACGAATTAAAGAACATACTACATACTGAAAAAAATAGTATTCAATATTTAAGAAATACACTAACAAAATATACATAAGTTAATTGCGTAAATAATTTTCAAATCAATTATTGCTAGTTTTTATTTTTTACTTACCCCTTAACAGCCATTCTGTAAAACTATTTACTCTTTGTCCAAAATGTTGAGCCTTTAAATCAAATACTGATGCGGTCAGTTATATATTCATCTATAGCAGGACCATAATTTGTTCACTAATAACATGCCGTGTGTGAGATAAATGGTAAGTATGGATTAGTAATAACCCCATAACAGTAACGATTCAACCTTATTATCAATAAATCTCGCAGCATTAATGATTTTATTATTTTCCATGAGCCTAAGCAATGCTTGAGGTGAATCAAATACAAACAACAGGCATCTTTTTTTAAAATCATAAATATTATATGATAACACATACTGATCTCTTATGAATAATAAAACAAAGTGAGAGCGAACATTTGATAAAACCATGAAGATGATCTTTAAAATGTATTAAATGCCAACACAAGTTTTCCGCTCATTTGAGGTAGAATGACTCAGGAATTGGCAAAAGAAATAAACAAACACTACACTAATCATCAATTTAAAAAGATTAGAATGCTAAACAAAATTGTGTTCCAAAGGGTAAAGAGTATTAACCTAAAACTGTAAGTAATCCGCGATGAACTGGATATGGACTTAAGCATCACGATTTTTAAAATGTTTCTAAGTTTTCAGAATGAACAAACCCTGCAATGGAAGCTGCCAGAGAGATGGAGATATAAGACAGAATATCCCAGAAAACTGAATACATAAGATCACTATTTTAACCAAATATTGATTTTTAAAATGTTTCTAGGTTTTCAGAATGAACAAACCCTGCAATGGAAGCGGCCAGAGAGATGGAGATATAAGACAGAATATCCCAGAAAACTGAATACATAAGATCACTATTTTAACCAAATATTGATTTTTAAAATGTTTCTAGGTTTTCAGAATGAACAAACCCTGCAATGGAAGCGGCCAGAGAGATGGAGATATAAGACAGAATATCCCAGAAAACTGAATACATAAGATCACTATTTTAACCAAATATTGATTTTTAAAATGTTTCTAGGTTTTCAGAATGAACAAACCCTGCAATGGAAGCGGCCAGAGAGATGGAGATATAAGACAGAATATCCCAGAAAACTGACTACATAAGATCACTATTTTAACCAAATATTGATTTTTAAAATGTTTCTAGGTTTTCAGAATGAACAAACCCTGCAATGGAAGCGGCCAGAGAGATGGAGATATAAGACAGAATATCCCAGAAAACTGACTACATAAGATCACTATTTTAACCAAATATTGATTTTTAAAATGTTTCTAGGTTTTCAGAATGAACAAACCCTGCAATGGAAGCGGCCAGAGAGATGGAGATATAAGACAGAATATCCCAGAAAACTGAATACATAAGATCACTATTTTAACCAAATATTGATTTTTAAAATGTTTCTAGGTTTTCAGAATGAACAAACCCTGCAATGGAAGCGGCCAGAGAGATGGAGATATAAGACAGAATATCCCAGAAAACTGAATACATAAGATCACTATTTTAACCAAATATTGATTTTTAAAATGTTTCTAGGTTTTCAGAATGAACAAACCCTGCAATGGAAGCGGCCAGAGAGATGGAGATATAAGACAGAATATCCCAGAAAACTGAATACATAAGATCACTATTTTAACCAAATATTGATTTTTAAAATGTTTCTAGGTTTTCAGAATGAACAAACCCTGCAATGGAAGCGGCCAGAGAGATGGAGATATAAGACAGAATATCCCAGAAAACTGAATACATAAGATCACTATTTTAACCAAATATTGATTTTTAAAATGTTTCTAGGTTTTCAGAATGAACAAACCCTGCAATGGAAGCGGCCAGAGAGATGGAGATATAAGACAGAATATCCCAGAAAACTGAATACATAAGATCACTATTTTAACCAAATATTGATTTTTAAAATGTTTCTAGGTTTTCAGAATGAACAAACCCTGCAATGGAAGCGGCCAGAGAGATGGAGATATAAGACAGAATATCCCAGAAAACTGAATACATAAGATCACTATTTTAACCAAATATTGATTTTTAAAATGTTTCTAGGTTTTCAGAATGAACAAACCCTGCAATGGAAGCGGCCAGAGAGATGGAGATATAAGACAGAATATCCCAGAAAACTGACTACATAAGATCACTATTTTAACCAAATATTGATTTTTAAAATGTTTCTAGGTTTTCAGAATGAACAAACCCTGCAATGGAAGCGGCCAGAGAGATGGAGATATAAGACAGAATATCCCAGAAAACTGAATACATAAGATCACTATTTTAACCAAATATTGATTTTTAAAATGTTTCTAGGTTTTCAGAATGAACAAACCCTGCAATGGAAGCGGCCAGAGAGATGGAGATATAAGACAGAATATCCCAGAAAACTGACTACATAAGATCACTATTTTAACCAAATATTGATTTTTAAAATGTTTCTAGGTTTTCAGAATGAACAAACCCTGCAATGGAAGCGGCCAGAGAGATGGAGATATAAGACAGAATATCCCAGAAAACTGAATACATAAGATCACTATTTTAACCAAATATTGATTTTTAAAATGTTTCTAGGTTTTCAGAATGAACAAACCCTGCAATGGAAGCGGCCAGAGAGATGGAGATATAAGACAGAATATCCCAGAAAACTGACTACATAAGATCACTATTTTAACCAAATATTGATTTTTAAAATGTTTCTAGGTTTTCAGAATGAACAAACCCTGCAATGGAAGCGGCCAGAGAGATGGAGATATAAGACAGAATATCCCAGAAAACTGAATACATAAGATCACTATTTTAACCAAATATTGATTTTTAAAATGTTTCTAGGTTTTCAGAATGAACAAACCCTGCAATGGAAGCGGCCAGAGAGATGGAGATATAAGACAGAATATCCCAGAAAACTGAATACTTAAGATCACTATTTTAACCAAATAACACAATAAAAAGTTTAATTATTTATATAATGAATACAGTACAAGAAATCAAAATGACCAAGATGCATAGTACATATTCAAATATGAAATGCAACAAGCTTTACTATGTATACGTGCAACATTTGGCCAAAGGACCCAAGATGATTGCACAAAAGATAAGTGATGGGATGTGGTACAGATGGAAGGAGTTTGGTACAGGAAGAGGAGCATCGAGGACCAATCAGACACCAGGAAGAACATGACATACCTGCCAGTGTTCACCCTCCTTTCGGTTGACCCGCCATAGGTTTTCTTGACTTCAGGAACGCACACTTCGCTGATACGCACGTGTCAGTCGGATTTCTACACCCACCACATAATAGCAAATATGAAACTTAATTCGGTACGCATAAAAGCGGAAACCGATCACAAGCATAAAACGTTATATACAACAGTTTAATCTGATACGCTCAATTGTCATATTTCAACAGTTTAACGTGCTCAAATAGCGAAAATGTCAACTTCCAACAGTTTAACTCATCAACTCCATAGCAGGACGTCAAACTGTTAACTGATTAAAGACATAGATAACACAACACACACAGAAAAAAGATCGCACTCTGGATATAAGGGAGGGGGAAACAGTTAAGTAATGTGGCAGAAACCATTACATCCATGACCGCGATCTATGAATCCATCATAAAGTAAATAAATTTACCCAATACAAATCTCTTTCGGATAAAAATACTAAATTATTCTTAGATCTATGTATGGTAAAAGTGAAACATTTAAAAAATACATGAATATGGATGTTCAAGACGTGCAAGATTATTAAAATAATTTTCTTGTATATTGTTTTGACAATTAAATTTTAAATCTTTAACTAATCAAATATCATTGCTAAATTTATAAGAACACTCATCCTTAATTATCAGTCGTTCTTTATTCGCTGCTGGACGAAGGCCTCCCTAAGTGGATTATATTTTTCTCGGTCCATTGATAAGATAATTTCGTCATATCAATGGGTTTTAGTCTGTCTTGCGAGTCTGCCTGTTGCTATTTCATCTACTTGGGTGCTTCATCGACATTAAATCATGTGTTTGAAGTATTCTTGAATCCTAAAATGGCTTATCTATGTATGTATCATATAATATAAATGATGATGTCATTGATATAATATTCCTTGTAGGTAAAGGTGAAAAGGAAGAAACACGTTAAGTGAAGGTCAGAGATGACAATATCAACATCTTTATTATACGACATTACTAGACACTTTTCTTTCTTATAATACTCATCAAATTATGTTAACCCTTCCCTACCCACGCAGCGACATAGGTCTACCGAGCCAATTAAATCGTATTTCTATAAATATGCCCAATCTAAAACTTACATTTTATCCAGTCTTAAAAAATCATTTGCTTTTAGAAATGACTAATGGAAAACCAATAATATTTTTTTGAATTCAATGCTATATAAAATTGATGTGTTGCATGCTATCTACGTTAAAAATATTACATATACTGCGTGAAAAAGATAACACATTCATTTAGATATAGATCAAGTTCATGTTAGATGGCTCTTTTGACAAATGTATTGTAAGAATAACGTTTGAGAATAAAATGAACGTATTAATTTATTATATTTATCATTTTTATCATATTTATAGTAACTATGACATTAACTATTTAAAGTCATTTAAACTTATAAAAGCATTTTTTTCCCATTGCGTGCTTACAAAACTCAAATTTCTTGTAGTAACACGAGTTGACGGCATGACTACGTAGGTATTTTTAGCATGGTATGGTAAACGTTAATTTAACCCTTTTTCATTATTTATAAATAATAACTGATATAATACAACCGATTGACTTAATTTATTAGTTTGTTATAATAAAAACGGACACAAAAATACTCTAGAAAAATTTTATGTTGTATAAAAATTCACGCAATGGTGAAAAGTTGTTTTTTAAATATAAAAATTATACTTTAACAAAATTATAATTATTAATTATAATTAAGGTCACTAAAGAGAAGAAATGTTTTAATTTAATATATGTGTAGGAAACAGCATTTCAAATTCCCCGCGTCTCAGGCGGCATCGATACTGGCGACTGCCCGATCCGTCACCGACGATCTCTCTTCTGTTTCACCGCTCCGCAACGGCGGTCTCGCTTCGAATATTTCATAATTCACGCTCACCTCTTGCATCTCTCCATTATATCCGTAATTCTGTATTCTTTGCTCTATCACACTGTCACAATAAACATCAGCACGCCAATCATCACTCTTTCATTTAACCACCGACCTAACCCCCAAATATATAAGTCAAAAAACTGTACTCAGAAGATTATGTGTGTCAAGTTCTGATTTCGTAAACTTTTTCTGTAATCATCTAACTATCAGATACAAAACTAAAAAAAATTGGAAAAGGGATGAAGCTCTTCTTCGGTAAAAGAAGCCAAAGAGTTCAGAATAAGAATTCCTCATTTGAACTCTTTCAAATACTAAACGGACATGAACCAACCCTATTGTATCTAACCACCATGCTTTTTCTACTTCATTAGCGTCCTATTTTTGTTTTCAGACTCTATTTAAGACAATAAATAATGATACACATATATAATAGTTAAAATCACAAATAATATTTAATACATAAAGCCCAACACTAAACCTTGACAAATAACACGCGAGGTAACAAGCAGACACTCAACAAGTATAAAATAACCTAACCTAATCTATTCATTCTTGGCGTCAGCAATTGGCGGGAAGGAACCCTTTGCAGAAGACAATGGAGACCAGAGTTATTGAGGAGGCCAGAACCCGTACCGGGTTATAGAGGCAGGGATTATTATGATGGAAATAATAAATATATAATAAAACTAATGATAAAAGACCTAAGAAGTTAAATGAAATGTGTTTATAAACGTATAAATAAAAAGTAATGCATCTAAGAAATAAATAAATAAATATATTTACTGTTTCCTAGTAAAATTTGTAGAACTCCATAATCATACATATGATAATAAATCACTTGTTTTTTGATTCTACTAGTTTAATTTACTTAAGACGCGTTTCACCTTGTAAGTGCATTGTCATTCATTTAATACACAGTATCATTAAGCATATGTCTAAAATTACAGGACATATGTGCGACGAATTAGGTAGGTGTACGTGTGCTCCATATTTTATATTGATATATATATAAAATTAAAAATGAGTAGTATGTTCAAATCCTATATTAATGATATATATATATATATATATATCATTAATATAGGATTTGAACATATTACTCATTTTTAATTTTTTAATGAGAACCACATTTTAGTTTTTTTTTTTTCTGTATATCTTTGTAATTGATTAATTTAATTTGTATTATTATAAATTACTTAATAAATAAGTAAACATTAGATGATTATTTTATTATCTTTCTCATAGTAAAACTGATAGCTGATAGCTGACATCTGTGGGTAATTGGTTGCGATATTGGTCATACTAGCGTGTTTGGTACCGTGGTTTACTCTTCTACTTGAAATGTTGAATGTGTTATCGAACATAGATATTTCTCGTTTAAGTGATCACTAACTCTCTGCCATCATGTGACCGGCCATACAAACTTTATTAACTATCCGTTGTTTTATATGAAAAATATCATTATTCAATTTCGATACGTTACTTGATAATTAATTTGCTATAATTTGTGACTGGATCTGAATAAAAAATTATATCGCTTCATCCCACTCACATATTCACGTTCCTTACATTTTAATACAGTGGAATCCCGATTTTACATGCCCGGAATTCACGTTTTTCCTCCATTAGCGTGTTATTTCTGCAATACCGTGTCGTTTTAGTGCATTACAAATCTTATTTTACGTTTGTCTTTCCCGCAATTTACGTCTAAAATTGATTGAAATTAGATCGTTATTTGCCATAGAGCCAAGCGCGTGATGGTCATTTACTTATCGTATATACGTATTTTTCATTCTAATACCAACGTAAGGTTTATTTTAAATTGATTTTTACAACCTGGAATCATCAAAAAAATTTCGTAGAAAATAGTATAGATAACATTGATGACTGGAAAGAATTTATGAAATAATCCTTACTAATACTTAGACATTGACTCCGACGTAATAACATAGGACGAAGTGGAAATTGATGAAATAGTGAACAGTCGCATAAACGAAAACTTGACTGAAGAAAAACCTTTCTACAAATAAAAAGTGACTACTCATCCCATAAACCCAGTTCCTACAAAGGTTAATACCTTGAGGCATATTGAAGGCCTCAAAGCATATTTGACTAGGATTAGCAATGAACCTCCAGAATCCTTTAATTTAATTGATAATATTGAAAGAACTATTTAAAAACAACAAAAAAACATGCAGCAAAAACATTTTTAGATTTTTTCAATAAAATATAAATATTCTGTTTTTTTCAATACCCCTAATTAACATTTTTGGTCTATTTACATTTTTTTTATTGTCCCTTCGAAACCTTAAAATCGGGGTTTCACTGTAGTTGGAATTGGTTTCGATATGCCCTAGAGAATTAGCATATTTTACGAAACAAAAATACGATCAAATAAGAATCAACCACTAAAAGACTGTTTTGTGTCTTTGTTTTTTACGGAGTATTTTCTTCAGGGTCCTAGACTGCAACTGAGCAGAATTCGGACGGCGTTCAATATTTTCTTTCGTTAAATACGTTTATTAATTCACATTAATTATACAAAATTAGAAACGAAATGCGTTCAACATTACATTTATATCGGGGAGAGATGGTGAGGTGACCAGAGAGAGTGAGAGGGGGGTGCCTTTCTAAAGATAAACTATATGTAACGGATACCTTTCAATTTAATATCAATTTATGTTTGGAGAGGGGTAGCTAGGCTGAGAGGGGATTATACATATATAACTATGCACAGTTCTGAATAGTAGCTACAAAAAATTTGGTATAGATCGATCGTAGGGCATAGGATTGAATAGAGAACAGACCGATTAGAATGTGCACTTCTTTCATTGAAAATATATAGCTAAATACTAATGTGCCTGCCTTATTTTAGCGGAAAATAAAGTGAAAACAAAGCCAAAAATTTAAAAATCATACTGAGTGTTTGACTTTTTTCCATGGAGGACTCAATCTAGAATTAAAAATGTTATATTTGTAATATGTAAGTACATCTTTGGTTCCAAACGCGCCACTTAATAGGATCACTTGGAGAAAGAAAGAGTACCGACTAGAAAACTTAGTATTTCTCAATTAATCTAATATTACAAACATGTTTTCTATTTAATTTGTGTTTACCAAGCGAGTTACCAAATCACATGTTTTTAATTGCATCACATTTTCCGTCATCAAAATAAATAAGAATATTCTCGCGAGCCAGTATTATTATATATAATCAGGAAAAACAGGGAGTTTTATTATATATAATCACTAAATGGAACAACAACACTGAAATTCTAATGTTATTATTATTTACACATTTTGAATGATAAACTAAATTAATACAGTGTCATATAATACATATTCTAGAGAATGATAAACTTATGACCCATAGAAACATATATTCCTACGAACGAAATAGTTGTTGAAATCAATACGTAATACAAGTTACAATATTAAAAGAGTTTAACCACATCTAGTTCACGAATCATTCTTGATTAAGGGTGGATTGCCTGTTTAAAAGAAAAAATCTTGTATTTATTATATTTGTTAAATTATTATAAACTATAATAATTAAACAATATCAATACCCAATATTTAAATGTATTAATGAGAGTTGTATGTTACCTACAAAAAGTATGCAGTATATTTAATCGGTTTATGACATGATTTAAAAAATATCAAAAAGAGATTCATTAACAAATTTTTCGCCCTCCTCCCTTCACTCACTGTCATGGTTTGGCCCTTTTGATGTCACTAAATATTTCTGTAGTGTGAATAGAAATTGCGTTGATTTCTTTTTATTTTGCAACATCTTCAACAACGTCGTACCACGGTAAGTAAAACCAATTTGTAACGGAAATTCGGAAAGGAATGAATGAAGAACATAAACAAGAATATCGTACAAGAGGAAGAGATAGACTGAGGTTACCATTCAGAGAAGGCTTAATTTCAAAAATTAATGATGTACAGTGCGATGAAGACTTTCAATGAAATGCCATATGATTATATAAGAAAGGAGAAGGAACTACATAAATTCAATATTAAACTAAGCAAAAATATGTGCAAGATAAGTTATAGTAAAAAGGAGCATTTTAATCTTATTTATATTAGATTATATACTGGTGTATATTTATGTATGCACTATTTTAAGAATAAATAAATAAAAAATTCATTCATTGGTTCAAGTCAGAAGACATTGGAAAAATTACTTATTTTATTTGTAAAGTGTACCTATTACTTAGAGAATACTGGAACTGAATCTATCACATCCCATTATATTATAACGTTCCAATCCACCGATAGTCCGACCCGATACCATGGCGTGCGGCCAGATATCGATAACACTTTCAGTCAATAATTATTTAGTACTCTGTTAAAACATACGTTAACGAATACATCTACCTTAGTCAAGTTATTATATTCAACAGCGGTATTACAAATCAAAGAGCGAATGGCGTTCGGCTGGGCAAACTTCGGGGACATCAATATTATCTTCAAATCAAACATGCCACTAAGTCTTACGAAGAAAACCTTTCAATATCAATTAGCGCCGGCGTTCCGCACAGGCGGAGGCGGCCAAATCAAGGGGGCGGCCAAAAGTTTATTAGCTATTTCCTAATAAAGCAGTAATTTGTAGTCAACACAGGTGTCCAAAACGTATTTTGGTTAAAAGCCGCTCTTGGGAAAGTTTCAAAATAAAATACCGCCCCTAACGTGTGTGGCACGCGGGCAGCCGGTTTAGAGGGCAGCCAATTTATAGGGATGGTTTTACAAAAATTGAAAACATCATCATCACTTATATTATAAGAGCGTAAAAAAAGTCTAGCGTCGGCGCTGATATCAATGCGTAATATTTGTTCTGACATACAAGTGCGAAATATGGACACTCACGAATACTGTGATGACAACCAACTCAAACTCGTGAATGTCATTTGGAAGGAGGGTTTGTGGTGGAGACAGCACTGGGTACATGAATAAAGGACGTGTGAGGGGATATGTACCAAACCAAAATCAAAGGCGTAAGATACCGAGTGACAAATATGAAATGACAGTGGGTAAAAGACCCACTAAATTACAATTTTAGTGTGTTTTTGATGCTTGAAAATATTTGGTCTGCTTTTCACCCTTAAATAAATAAATAAATAAGAAAGCTTTAACATTCCACCCTGCTCCATAATTTTCTAGCCCGGCCCTGCTATGTCTGAATTATTGAACGCTACCCACAGAGTAGGTTGCTCAATTTGTAAGCTCTGTACAGCTGAAATATTTGTAAATTATCTCTTGATATATCTTTGCTGTCGTAATAATAACCGTGGTATAGGTATCTAATGAGACGAGAAAATAATAGATCGAATTAAAAAATGACTGAGTGAAGACTGACATGAGAAGCAGCGAGCAGACAGTGATAAAAGATAAACCTGGAAGGAGTTGAGAATATATAGTATATATTCTGGACGCAAGGATGTTGAAGATGGTGACATGCTGAGACTCTATACATAAATAGGATTGTAAGAACATAAATAATAAAACGTAGTTTCGAGATTTTTAGTACAATCTTATGAATTTTGGTTCATAATTTTCACAGAGACTCGAACATACCCTCACTCAAATGACACATACACCTAAATTATCATTAAATACATTTATCACCTAAATTAATTTCCATCGCAAACCCTTCCATAAACTCCCTCGGTCTATATGATCCTTCATCTGATCCCCATCATCTTCGTCCTATTTCACTTTATTACCCTGTTCTTGACCCTACTGAACAAAATTTATAAAAAGATTCTATAAAAAATTTCACTAAAAATATAATAATTTGTAAAAAATTCAACAAAATCGAACAAAAAAAAAAGAATTAACAAAATATATAATTTTATAAAATGTATTTTATAAAAAAACTTTACCCATTTTTGCTACTACTTTATACCTGATATTAAAAAAAAAACAATTTCATCATGTTCCCCGAATAGGGTCCCGTATGTCGAATACTTATCCCTCCCCCCTTTAACAATCGAATCAGAGAGGTTCATAATTTGATTTCAATAACTTTGCAATCTCATCACAAATACTTGCATGAAGCATGTGTACGGATACTGATCGGTATTTACTTTTGATAAAATCTAATTTCCAATCAGTCTAATAAATTTATAAATGCATGTGCAGTGCAGAGGTTTATGCAAGAAAAAAAAATGAATAAGTTTTCAATGCGTACAACAAAGTTTTCTCGGTAATAAAAGCAATAAAAATATTTTTTTAAATGTACAACCAAGAAAAATACAAAGATTCGCGTATAAAATGAGATAATAAGTATTATCAATCGAATTTTTTTTACCAGTGAGCGATAATGAAGAAACCAAGCATTGAACTAATGAAAGAAACCGAACTGTCGTCTCTGTCTATAGAGGGCATTCATTAAATAAGATAATTTAATGCGTGAAAATAATTCCATGAACTGAATGATTGGTAGCGCTTCACCCAGTGTTTTTTTAATATTATTTTTATAAATGCATGCTGTATTATCTATGTAATGATTGATGGATGAATGGTTTAGACCAACGGTCAACTCTCAAATTTTGTGAAACACACAATTTGAATAATCTTTGATAAAATTTACACGATACTGTTAAAATTTTTCGCGAATCAATAAACGCATAAAAAAGAATCACGTGTAAAAAATTCAACTTGTTTAAATTATTATATGAAGGTAACAACAAGGTTATGATTAAAATAAATCGCATATATTTTTAATTGTCATATATTAACGAGTGTGTAATGCAGAAAAATGTTGAATTTGTGAGTTTCGCTCATCAATCTAAACATAAATATTCATATTGATATATGTTAGTGTAGCCCTTGTATT
Organism: Eubasilissa regina; assembly: GCA_022840565.1. Taxonomy (NCBI): domain Eukaryota; kingdom Metazoa; phylum Arthropoda; class Insecta; order Trichoptera; family Phryganeidae; genus Eubasilissa; species Eubasilissa regina. The sequence continues at coordinate 21,703,010 of JAINEB010000033.1, forward strand.
TACCCTGAATTTCCATTCATTAGATTTCATGATCCTGCTTGGCAGCACGCTGTCATCGTCGCCAACATTCTGCGATATTTTTTTATTAATTATTAAATTATTTCTAAAATTAAGTACCTCATTCGTATTACAGTACAATATCACTAATTAATAATACAAAAATATTTCCAACGGTAAAAGCAAACCTAAATGTTCTAAGTAAACTAATACACACTAAATTAAAAATTACAAGTCGTCCCAAAAAAATTTAAGAAAATAATTACGTGATACATAAGTGTTAATTCTACGATAAAGCCAAAGTTCAAAATAAATACGAGATATATTTCTACTGAGATTTCTTCAATAATTACTAAATCCTCTGCAACTAATCTGTTCTATCGACGACGTTATCGAACTACATATACATTACATATTACACAAAAGAATACATGTATTTATTTTTTTAAATATAATTAGAAATGATTTACAACTACATATAATATTTTTCAGAATGTCTTGTCTAGTTCAAAGTGCATAATCAAGTGATGAATTAATTTTGCTAACTATGCGCCACTGAGGTTAATATTTTCAAATAGTTTCAAACATTAAAACTAATACCGTTCTAGCTTGAACAATTGAGTGTAATGCGATAATATAAATATCAGACTCCAATTTATTTATTTTTTTATTGTTTTTAAGATATATTTTTTTATCTTTATTATTTTAAGTTTTTGACAAACTGGTGAATTTTGTTTAAAAATCAATAAAAAATTTAATAAATAATCCCGATTACTTCTGAGACTTGAATCCTGTTCAAAAAGGGATTACATTTGCTACATATATTTATTAAGAAATGTGAAACGTTATTATATCTCTCCCTGTTCATAGAGTCCAGTGTGAAGCGTTAAATATATGATCTAACCTTATCCTTCTTGTCCTGGCGAGCGTATGGGAAACAGGGAATGACGGCGGTGACCCTGGATGCAGAAGCAATCTTACAGGCATTAATCATGATGAAGAGCTCCATCAGATTGTCGTTGATGTCTCCACAGCCACTCTGCACCACGTATACATCCTCACCTCTTACGGACTCACCAATTTCAACACTGTTTATTTGAAAATACAATCACTGTTGCTTGGCGTTTCTCATGTGATCAAGAGAGGAAGAATATAAAAATCAATATTAATTTAATAATCTAATACATAACATATTTAATGAAACGCTAAACTAGTGATGGTAAACCGTTATGTGATTGTGTCGATGATTGATAACTGAGATTTAACTATCGGAGACTTACTTTCTAGTGTACTACTCATTGCTGTAAGAATTGCGTTAATCAGTTATCAATCATCGTTACAATCGAACACAATCACAGTCACAACAACAGTTAAAATAACGGTTTTACCATCACTAGTGTCAACACTTTCCTACTGCAAAGCAAATCACTATCGCATGTATTCTACAGATACATATAAACTACTATTTACAGTAGTTACAAAGACATTGTATCTAATATCACAGAATATTTTATTTGCCCTCTTTATTTTTTACTCATTAAAAATATGTAATGCCCATGACACGTTAAAAATTATTTTTAGTGCATTTTTTTAAAATAATTAAATATAAAAATTTTAAAATAAATAAATTTAAAAAACTCGGGGACAACTGGAAAATATATTGATTTAGTAGACTTAATATTGCAAACCATTTGAGACAATTTTGGCTTTTAAAAAGATATAAAATCTATCAAATTATTATATAATTAGACAGTCATTTAATTAAATGTTCATGTTTGCTTTGAGATCAGACATTGATTTTTTAGTTTGTAATTTGCCAATATCAATAAATAAAAATATAACACTAAACTTATTTATTATTTTATTGTGTGAACAAATTATATTACATAACATACATAGGTATACTATATGTTTTTTAGTTGTTATCTTTGTAGGACCGTTTATTTTTGTGTATTTTTAAATTGTATTCATAAACAAATACTCTTATTACAAGTAAATATAATAAATTATACAGTGTATTTATTTATATTGTAATGTTTGCTACACATACGATATATTTGTTATTGTGTAAAAAAATATATTAATGTCTCAAGACGAATATAACGTAATTTACAATATCGCAAACATCAAAACATGGCAAGTACACAACCAATATTTAAAAATATTCGCAGACATAAAAATCGATGTATACAGGGTATAATAGACCTAGTTCACAATATTTTATGACTGTATATACTAAATTACGAGTCAGAAATGTCCAAGGAATATGTGTCTAATCTCAACTATGTCAGAGATACAAGCAATAAAAAAACTCTTAATTATGTGATTATTTCGATTAAATGTAATATTTTATTGTTTTTCAATTACATATTTAATACAAAAAATTCAAAGTCATCGAATTTCGAGCAGCCAGACTATTTTTTGTTAGTTGATTTAGGTCCTGAAGCAAAGATGCACGTTAATAATGAGTAAATTAACGTAGACATAAAGTTCAACATGATTTGGTAAAAATTTTAAGAAATAACATTTTCGACTCATAATTTAGTCAGGTATCCACCAATAATATATTATGAACTAAGTCTCTTACACCCTGTATAATACGAAATAGTATTCCAATGAATTTTCAAAATAAATTTCGCAAAGATATGACGCAATCGGATTCGATAGTGGTACAAAGTAATAAAAGTATAAAGCCATGAATATAATTTAATGGTATACATCACGTAGTTGTGCGTAAGAAGAAATAGAAGCAGAGCAAGTTAGGTAATTTAAAGTTTTCGAGCGAAAACAATGCACAGTATTAAACATATAAAATTATTAAATTGACTATTTAGTAAAAATGTTAGATAATATTATATTGAAAAATAATCTAACTTACTGACATAATGTATAGTTGGAAAGATTGCAAGCAGTTTCGATTCTTAATGCAAGTCATAGCGACATTTCCCGTCGTTCAAAACCCATGAAAATACATGATTTGTTGAGTAGATATATGTTAAATCTAATGCTTTTTTTTTTAGTAAGTTTAACCACAATATTCATGAAGATTCGAATCAAAATTATCCGTGGTAATGGAACACTTTAACTTATACTTTTACTCAATCTACTTTAGAAGCCTACTCATTTATTAATAATATTAATTTAGTCGTTTAAATCCAAACCCCTCTATCACGAATTGTATGCCTAGAAATCACAGAAAACGATTAAAAATGGATTTTTCATCTAAATGCTTCAATTGATATTTTGAAGATACGGTGTATATATCAATACTACAGAGACTGCAAAAAAAATATATAAATACATTGTCGATTTTGAAAAATTATTAAATTTTTTGCCGCTTTTACTATTTATAGCAGTGTTTGAAATTTAACACGCGTATTTTAGGTGTTTGTCGCTCACATTATTTGACCTTTTTTGGTACAATCAGTGGAATACCACTAAAAACTTATGGTTAGGTTAAATACTCAATTATAGAAGGTTTTCACACGAAACTTAAACTTGTTTTTGTTTGTTCTATTACTTAAATTATTCTTTTTGACATAGCATTTGAACCAAACGCAAGAATAATTTTTTCCTAGTAAAATTGCATTCAAATATACACATAGGAGTTAGAAAATAAACCACTCAATTGTTAAATATGTGCTCGGGAATTATCTAGATATAAGGAATGAACAGAATAAATCATAAGATAACTAAAAATATCGTAAAAACGTTAAAGTATAATATATTACATAATAACGATCTATACTACAATAATATAACATAACCTATTACCAAGAATACGAGATCCAATAATATCATTAATAAAACTGGATATGATTAATACGTTATATTCAAAATATCACAAATTCGTGCATAAGATGACACCTTATGAGGCAATCTGTAATATTTAAAAATATATTGACAAAACGATACTAACAAGCAAAGAAAACTATTTAGCTTATTTACCGATGAAAAATTAGTAAAATTACATACCAAGTCTCCAAATTACTAAATTTCGTCGTCACTACCCTTCCCAAATCTATTCCCAACCTGTCGACTATGCTTTGAGCCAGGCCGGGGTGAGATGACCCCCCGAATAACTTGATGTTAGGCATTCTTCGTTCTAATCGCACTAAATTTTCATTTGAAGTGGTCTCACCAACACGTTCGTCCGTTACGTTTTTGGAATGCATATGGATAAATTTTAGCGATAAGAAGGTAATAAATACTTTAATACTGTGTTGTCATTCGTAGCCATAGACGTGATTCAATTTAAATATAAGAATAAACGGCGATTACTTATTAAAAATAACTTATACAATCCAAAAATGATATGCCTACTTTAAAAATGCAGGGTTAAAACATCGATTTATATGTTTGGCTTACTAGTTTTCAAATGAATAATTAATTATGATATGAAGTTTAAATTATTCAGAGCATATGTCTGTGATGTTTTAAATACTAATTAAATATTAATTAAATCAATTTTATCGAAAAATATTGTTGTTGCGCTGCGCTACCGAGATTCGAACCCGGATCTCTTTTCCAATCAGGAGAAGGTGCATTACCAACTATACTACAGCGACAGTATTTTTTGAACCTATATGTTACACTTTTTCAAAATAATACATCTATAGTTCCATTGTACGAAAGCCATCTAGATTGTTTTTATGGAATCTCAAATACATTTGAGTAAACCGATAGCAGACACAAAAAAATGTATTAATATAGGTTATTAAAAATACTGTCGCTGTAGCGTAGTTGGTAATGCACCTTCCCCGGATTGGAAAAGAGATCCAGGTTTTCTATAAAATTGATTTCATATGTATTTAAATCTTTATAATTAATTCATTTTATTAGTATTTAGAATAATTATTATTATGTAAACAAAAGTCAGGGGCGGGTGAGAAAATTGACGCTGAATTTGTGGGATAGATGTGTTTTATTAAAGGGTTTGATGTTTTCACGTAAAAATTAATGAAAATATTTGTAGTGCCTTATATTATATATTCTTATTATGCATTTAATTGAGCAAAGTATTTAAAAGTGTATTATAGAAGTATAAAATATAAAATAAAATAAATAATAATTAAATTATGACATTAAATTTTAAACCTGGGTTGGACATGTAAAATAAATAGTAAATAAAAATATGGAGGAAATGATAGAATAATAAAGATTTTTAAATGCTTTTAAAGAATTTCGTATTCTAACGAGTTCATTTAATTACTTTTTTTGTTGTGTTGCAACAATGCATTTTTAGATTTTTTTAATGTTCGCCAAAAAATATCCGTGTATATATTTTTAATTTGGTTTAAGTAAATTAAATTCATTGCCATAAATCCCAACCAAAGTATTTTACTGTAATATATTGAATTACAGCTTAACATTTAAAAATTAACTCCTGCGATCTATGTCGTTTCTTAATTTTAATTAAACGTAGAAAAGAAATGATATAATAAGTCGTCTTCGAAGACAATTAAATTTTATTGAACCCATATGACTAAAAAAGTTGAGCTCCAATGTAAAATGGAATAAAATATATGTATTCCATATAAATATATGTATTCCATATAAAAATATATGTATTTCATATAAATATATGTATTCCATATAAAAATATTAACTAGGTACCACATGCTTTTACCCATTAAAATAAACATAAAATTGATATCTTGTAATAACAAAATTATATTTTAAGACATTTATATGCTACAGAAAAAATATACTCGCTTCGCTTTAACGCTCGTGTCCACAATAATCTCAATAAAAGTACGTATGTACTAGATCCATACAGACAGATGATTCATAAATTGCTTCATGCTAACTGTCCATTATGCGTACTTGAGTCGAATCTCCGAGAGAAATCTCATCGACTTTTGCTTTGAGGTGATGGTAAGGATCCTAACCCGACGTATTAATAAATAAATAATACAACACAAAGTAATGGCTTTTTAAATTTTATAATTAACACTGGTACAATTATCGATACGAAATGTATTATATGGCACGAACTTTTGGGCTCATATTTAACGCGAGTCCCAATTAGAGCCTCCAATCCGAATATTCGAACCCCGAATATATTCGTCTGGTTTTTAGTATTCGTTATTCGAATACTTTATAAAGTATTTGTAAAGTATTCGCTCATATTTATATTATAAGATTTTTAATATTTTTCTAAACGAAACAAAGGTTTACGAACCCTGGAAGTCACATGCAAGCATTCATTCATTTATTCATTCAGGTATACGATTTTTTTCTCCAGAAGTACCGCTATCGGCTATATGAAAGTCGGACAGTAAAGATGTAAACGCCTTTGTCGGACATCTTTTGCATTTGCCTTTTTTTTAAGTCTTCTGCTTATCTTTATGGTTTTATGACAACGAGCACTTATAATACATTGTTTTGTCAACGATGGAGTCGGCTTTCTATTATTCTTTACTATTTAGTTTTCATAAATACTTGAGCCGACAAACAAGAAGTTATATACAAAATAATAAAAAAAAACTTGCACGTAGGGTGTGAGATATGAAGTAATATAAACATATCTAAAATTTTGTCAGTTATCGAGAGAATACTGAATCCTCTTTATCTCCACGAAGAGTTCGAGTTCTGCAAGTTATTAATCACGAATCTTACATTTTTGGAGAAACATTTGAAACATTTCTGTATTTATCATCCGAAGTAAATTATTCCTTTCTTAAAAATTTTACGAATATATTCGAATACTCTAATATATTATCATTAACTATTCGATATTCGAATAGTTAGAATTCCGAATATTTGTAGCCAACGCGCTGCATTGGAACTAACTCCCAATGCAGCGCATTGCCAGCATTGGCGCGGTTACGCCACTGTCTGTCATTACGTAGGTCGTACAATTATGTAAAAAAATCAAGCCATTGTCCAAAATAGAAAGATCTGAATCGTCTGACGCAAGATACAATTCGTGGCTTTGGTACAATGAATGGTCAGATCTCAAGGAAATCGGATTATCTTCATCCAATTGTTTTGAATTTTTTTAAAACAAAGGATAATCACAAACTTAACCTTTATTGGTCAAATCTAACGATCACTTTTAGTTTAGTTAACCTAATATAATTACAATAATTATTTTATTTACTTCCGTCTAGAATAGAACCACGCTATTTGCAATGAAAGCCTAGTATCATTCATCTGACGCAGACTAAATTCCGTATCGAAATTCAGAGTTGTGGCTTGTTGGCGTTCTTAACGGTTCTCCTTCACCTTTTTTTTTGTCAGAGATCGCCATTTCGAGTCACCGCCAGAATGCATCTAAGACTAAATCATGGACTGTCTATCTTGGATCATTATTTGAGGTATTAGTGCACACTGCCGTCTAAAAGATTATGAGCACTAAATTTCAATGCCACCCTGACTCTTCAACAACCCTTGGTCGGTTATAAATTATAAAGGGTTTTTCATTAAGGGCGCTCAAACTTTTTTTTAAAATAAAACAAAAACGAATAAATATATCTAAAAAAAAATTATTATGTTTTGAAGTACATTTAGTGGCAATTATGTATGAAATTCAATTTCCCTCGTATGACCACCGCGGGCACGTTTGCAGGAGTCCAATCGTTGAATCCAATTTTCCACCACTTTTTCACATAATTCGGCCCGAATCGCACCAATTTCGCGTTCAATATTTTCTCTTAGCTCTTGTAACATCGCCGGCTTGTTGGTATAGACCAAAGATTTAACATAGCCCCAAAGAAAATAGTCCAATGGTGTTAAATCGCATGATCTAGGCGGCCATTGAACTGGTCCATTTCGCGAAATAACACGCTCACCAAATTTGGTTTTCAATAAGTCAATTGTTCCGTATGCCGTGTGACTGGTAGCGCCGTCTTATTGAAACCACATATTGGCCAAGTCCATATCTTGCAATTGAGGCCAAAAATAATCAGTTATCATGGAGCGATAACGATTACCATTCACAGTAACATGACAACATCAACAAAAAAATATGGTCCAATGACACCTCCGGCATGTAATCCACACCAAACAGTGATTTTTCCGGGACGCAATTGTGTTTCGTGAAGCACGTGTGGATTGGTGCCTGCCCAATGACGCATATTTTGCTTGTTTACATATCCATTGAACCAAAAATGAGCTTCGTCGCTAAAGATGATTTTTCGATGGAATCAGCATCATTTTCAAATTGTTGTGCAGCCCAATTGAGGAATTGGCGACGCTTCAAATGGTCAAGCGGCTTTAGTTCTTGTGTCAACTGGATCTTGTATGGATGTAGGCCAAGATCTTTTCGCAAAATTCGCCACAATGACGTCACAGAAATGCCCAATTGTTGAGAACGTCGTGTTAGTGACTCATTTGGGTCATCAAGAACAGATGCTCTAGCGGCGGCAATATTTTTCTCACTTCGTGCATTTCTTTGTCTCACTGGCACTGGAACATTGTGTAGCGACAATGTGCTTTCAAATTGAATTGTTGATGTGGCAGGCAAGTGATGACGACGATAAAATGGTCGTAATGCTCTTAAAGTTGCGATGAGCGAATGCGAATTTTGGTAGTAGATTTGAATAATTTGCAAGCGTTGCTCCGATGTGTACTGCTCCATGATGATTTGCCAACTAAGTACAAGTGTTAACTTCAAAAAAAATTGAAGAAATATGGCGTAGTTTCTTGTCCCTGTTGAAAGAAAGTTTGAGCGTCCCTATTGAAAAACCCTTTACATAACGTGAATTATTTACATTTATTTTTACCTTAAAACGGGACATCTACTAGTTCTGACGTCTAACGTACGATGGAGTATATAAACGGGTGCATAGTTTGCTAAAATGAAGGGATCACGTACAAGAAATTTAAATTGACTACAACAACACACTTCAATTAAAAAAAAACAATAATCAGTCGTCAGGAGAGATGCGCGAGCTGTTTACGCGTACTCGAAACTGAGGAGCGAGCGAGCTAGCAGGCTTCTGACCGACTTAACATATATTTGTCAGCGCCGCGCTACTGAGGCGCTACCGTTGATTTTTTTTATTGTTAACGCCTTTTTTTGAAATTATGAAAACGGATCATTTCAGCGTTCCGAAACTGTGCTTGGGGACAACCGGGTAGGCTACCCAAAAACTGGATGGTCCCGTTCAAAACGGGACTTATGGTCACATTAGATATACAAGACCTCAGATAAATGAGTTCTTGTATGATTTCCAAACCGTAAGTAGTACTCCAAACTCGATCGACAATTGTGCCCATTATTATAAAAGTGGTCTATGTCAAGAAATTAGAAAAAAAAAGAGTATATCAATTATTTCGTGTCACATTGTTTTAAATTAATATAATATGATTAAAATTTAAACAATTGTGAAAATTTTGAAACGTTATATTGTTTATTTTGATAATATAATAAGTCATTTCAACCTTAAATTTTTTATTCCCTTATAAGCTGCATACAACATATATATGTCGAAATAAATAGTAAATCTATTAAACGAAATACATTATGAAACATGTTGTGTAATATAAAAATATTTTTTAATCAATTCAAAAGCAAACAAAATAAACATGACTCAGACCACTTTTAAGACTTTTGTTTTGGTTCTAAATATCTCAAGACCCATGCGCCTATTTTCTTCTACTACTCTGGAAAATGAGTGAATTTGAATATGGCAATTTTTAATTATATACAATTGTTGCTTATTTGATATCGTGCTAACTTCTTGTCAAATTACATACAAATTACAAAATATGAAAGCATTTATTTTAAAAGGCCTTAATTACGAAAAGATCAGGCAGGGTGCACGAATAGCCATTTAGTATTACTGTAATAAAATATTAGTTACTAAATTGATATTTCTAGTTCCGGCATTTGTGAACTTGTGTAAACAAACAAGTGAGTCTTGGTCCCTTGTATTATGCGACAGTGAATCACAATTTAATTAAATGATTTTAGTTTTTTTTTTTAAATTTTGGATTGTGTCTACTAATATTTTTTAATAAGTCTTTGCGAATGTAAACAGAATTATATTGTAGATTCTGCTAAGTTCACGCTATTAGCCTATCTATTATCATATTGTGCTGGAACATAAGATAGATGTAAATGAACAAATAATTTTTATTGTGGCTGGAAATTAATTATAAATAAATTATTTTGACCGGTGAAAAATAAAAATTAATAATATAATTGTCATGACATGAAAAAAGATAATTAAGTAAAGTTAAAAAGACAAACAATGAAGACAAAAAGCGTACGAGGGTGAAATGTTAATGTTTATTATCAATTCAGTGCAGACTCAAGGCGTTATGGGTCGAAATATTAACTTAAGGCGGCTAAATTTAAGTGGCGATGAAATTAATCATTTAAAATATGCAAACTGCAATCTTTGTGTTTCATCAAATAAGTAAGATAAAAACACAAATTCAGTTATCTTATAACTAAGCGATTAACAAGACGATACCATCAATCCAATGTAATAATAGACTTAAGAACATCATGGACTAAACCTGAATAAAAATTTACGGCGAATTGGCCAAAAACTCGAAACTGGAACTAAGCTAATAATAGGTTTGATGTATTGTAGATCTACATAAATAATTTACTTTGGCTCAAAAACGCTTACCTTATGTAAATCGCTTTTAAAAATAAAGTTGTACTCAAGTTAACTATATTTCAATTCTAATAGATACATAAAATGTTAATTAGCATACAACAAAATATAATCCTCATGTTCTTAAAATATCACTCGCTTTACGCATATTTCAATAGTATGACTTGAATGCTAGTCGTAAATACACAGTTTTTTTTTTAATTTTACCCTTTCAATTGATGTGTTAAATTGATAACTCGAGATGTTATCAGTTTGTAAAAGTAGTTATCAAAAAGAATACAAGCTCCCAGGTGAAATAGTCGCAAATCGTGATGTGGTGTATTATTTCTACAAAAATAGTCCTAATTGTAATTAGCGTAAATTCCACATATACGGTTTATAAAACATTTTTTACGCTCTCGGTGCAACACTTTGCAATACCTTTCTTTGCCATAGAAAATTGCAAAATAAATTATTTTCAGCATTTATATTACTTATCTATGATCAGTATCTATCAGTCGTATTTGTTCCTAGCTATTATCCATAACAGTCTGAAGTTTGTAACATCTGAAGTCATCAATGTCATAATGTCATCTATCTACATCTATGGTCTGGACGTCAACGGTTTTCGCACATTATTTTGTTGCATTTTTCGCCGCAAAAGCATATTTATTTATCATATTATTCTTTAAAATACTGGTGTTGTTAGTCTTTATTGTGAGATAATAATGAATGTGGAAGTGCACCCTCTCACTGCGAATCCAACCCAAGCATGGAAAGAAATTTCTCGAACACAAAAAGTGATAAAGGTTAATGCCAGACCGCCTTCAACCAAAGTTACAGACGATAAAGTGAGAATTGTCTGCATGAGTGATACGCATTCACTCACCAATCACATAAAATTCGAAGTTCCCGAAGGAGACATATTTATCCACGCAGGCGACTTCACAAGATGTGGACAGTTGGAAGAGGTTCAAGAATTCAACAACTGGATTGGTAGGCTGAACAATGTCTTGTCTTTTTAAATCGTTTTAGATTTATGTTACTATATTATTTTGATGGAACTTTTTTGAAGTCGAATATTTATTGTTAAAAAATATTTTATGAATTTCGGGATATTTTTCTAAACATATTAAATTGATTCAGTTCCGTATTTACTGTTAGAATGTGAAACACAAAATTCGACAGTAACTATATATTACCTTACTAGAACAATTATCAAGGAAATCAAGAGCTTGATAAAACCCAAAAGACGAAAAATATATTAAGAAACAAAATAAATAATTATATTTAGAATAATGACTAAAGTTATGGACATCGTAGGCATGGAAAGACAGCGATGTCTGCTATTAGCTTCTGAAATACTTTTCTATAGGTACGGGTGGAATGCAAATCTATGCATGGACCACAGAGCAGATCAGTACATGGATTCGTTTAAAGCATGAATTTCCCCACGATTTTGGCCAAAATTGATTGAAAGTAGAATTCTGTTACTCCCCTTGATCAGTCATTCCCAGAAGTTTAGCGAACAAGCACTTGCGGTGGCAGGCCCAAAAGTGTGTAACTCTTTACCCTTCATCATTAGAAATGCTTTAGAGATATTATTTAAAAAGAGATTGAAAGTGCACATTTTCACAAAATTATATCCATAAGTTCTAATGACAATTTTTAATTTTATAAACAAATGTAGGACTAATCAGTTTATGTGTAAAGTGTTCTTGAAGTGAATTTTTTTACTAAAATGGCGCTATGTAAATTATCCAATATTATTATTTACTGAATTCTTGATTTTGAGAAGTTTATTGGTTTCTCTTCTGTTTATTTCTCCATTGGATACTTACCAGGCTGCATTTATACTTTCTGGCTTCGGGAGTCTGCACATTTCTCTGGGTCTGAAGAAAAATTGGACAAAATAAAAATTTCAATAAATTAAAACTTTCTCCAAGTAGTGCAGTTATAATCAGATAGCAGGTGATATGAGACATATCAACATATTGTGGTGCAATAGATATAATCAATGTGCAATAATTTTATCTCTTGAAGCAATCATTGACTATATTTTTTTTAATTTTATATCTAGCAGTATATTGTACACAGTGTTATAATTACCAGAATTTTGTATTTAAACATATCAACTATTCTCTTTATGGTGATAATTGCTCAGTAAAGTTTTAACAAAAATGTTTCTATAAACATTGTATTTTACTTACTATGAGTATTAATAAACAATTGATATAAAGGAAAGACTTGAATTAATAATATAAATGGAACATATGTTATGTAAAATCTTATTTTTTTAGGAAGATTACCCCATAAATACAAAATTGTTATCGCTGGAAATCATGAGTTGAGTTTCGATCGCAACTTTACCCATCCCCTTCAAAAAATGCGTTCTGTCCTTGATGGAATACCAACCTTAGGAATGGCAAAGGAAAAGCTTAGCGATGCAATCAGTAATGTAAATATAAAGGAGGAACTGACTAACTGTATCTATTTACAAGATTCAGCTGTTAAAATATTTGGAATAAAGATTTACGGAACTCCTTGGTAAGGCTTGAACTTCAATAATATTTCTAAATTTTCATCAACTTTGTTAATTAACTTTAAAAATTTGACAGTTTTTTTATGCCAGAGGGGTAAATATTATTACTAAATAATATTTCAAGGAGTTAGAATTTGAAAGTCTTTATTTTATGGTTCTTATTAGCCGATACGGGACAGTACGGCTTTCTTTTTTTTCATAAATATCATACACATACATAAATGTCAGTAACATATCATAATAAATTTTTGCTCCTTTACAGGCAACCAGAATTTTGCAAGTGGGCTTTCAATTTACCAAGAGGGCAACAATGTCTCGAAAAGTGGAATCAGATTCCTTTGGATACCGACATATTAATATCACACACTCCACCAATTGGACATGGTGATCTTTGCTGCAGTGGAGTTAGAGCTGGTTGTGTAGAATTGCTACATGTACTTCAACAGCGACTTAATGCAAAATATCACATATTTGGTCATGTACATGAAGGCGAGTTTTTTGTTTTGTATTCAAAATATGCAAGTAAATATTCTAAAAAGGATCATTTTAATCAAGAATAATTATCATTGAGTAATACCTCAGTTTACAAAGTCTGATTTGCGATTTTTGCATCTTGCAAACTGTATATTTAATTATATTTTTTGATGTGACATTTGCAAACATAAATTATGGTGAAAAACGAAGCACGATGACATTAAAAAATAGTCACAAAACACATTCTTGTTTCGCTCAATGATTAATACACAAATTTAATGATTTACAAAATTAATACAATATCATGCATTTAATTATCTCCATAAACTGAGAAATATTTATAAAAGTTAGATTTCTTATTAAAATTCAACCTGTTTATCAAAAAACGCTGTGTGCTTGCTCAAAGCTTTTAATTCTTCGTGATATTCTGTTTTATATTTACCAATTAAAGGACAAAAAAATATAAAATTGCGTAAATATAGCAAGTGAATTGAATTGAATTGAACATTTTGAAGTGAAAAGATGTTTAATATTGTACTACATGACTTACTTATGTTGAAGAAATAATATATTCTTAACCTTAAGAATATAACTTTGTATGTACCTACTGTAAAATTATAGCATTAAGAAATTAAATTTTCAAAGCGTGTGAACTGATTATTTTCAGGTGCGATGTGTTTTGTTTGCTTGTTTGCGAGATTTTTAGCGATAACCAGTCCAATTCAAAATAACAGTGGCATTTTAACAATTAAAGACCGAAAGCATTCTTCAACAAGCTTTGTGCCAAAAACAATGTCGTGGCGTAACATAAATTAGTAAAATATTATAATATTTATATTTTTAATTTATATTATAATAATAATAATTTATATTATAATATTATGGCCTACAACGCCTCCAAACATTGTAAAAATACCATTGCAACAATTTCGCAACGAGAGATCTTATTAATGACTTCCTTATGATGCTTTTATTTTTTGAAATTGGAGCCAATGCTTTGTCTTTATCCATTGAGAAAATAGGATATCAATACAAGACATTTGACATGCATCCGATTTAAATATGTGCATTTGTTTTTTATAATGCAATGCAAAGAAAAAGAAAAAAAAATGTTTTTATGTTGGTAATAAAGCGAACATTACCATTTTTTTTTTGTTTTTTATTGTTACAGCACAATGAAAATTCATAGCAAAGGCAAATGAATTAAATAATTTTACTTAAAATAAGTAATCATGAATCTAAAAGTCGCTAATATTGTATGTTTACTTTATCATGCTTATCGTAGCTTGTTGGTCTAGCGGTTAAGGCGCTGGCCTAGTCAGTCCTGTTTTCATAACATATACATTAGTTTGAAAATAGTAAAAATATTGACGTGACACGCATCTCTATTTAAAAATAAATTAATTACCCACTTAAATAACAAAATAAGAAAGTTCAATATGTTCTTGGTCAAATTAACACTCAATTGGTAATTAATTATTATTCTGTAAAATGTATTTGACTTTCTGCAACTTGGCAATCTATCGTTCATTATACAAATAATATTTTGTCAATATAAAGAGAACTTTGACATGTTAAATGTAAGCGAAGCGTTCAACGTATGTACAAATTAAACTAATAATAATTAAATCAGTGAAAAGCTTAGAGAAGCTTTCCGTGTGTGGTATCAAATAGCTATCTGTACTGTTCACATTTTTTTAAATCGCATCGCAGTCAACGTAAAGCGTTATGCTGACTGCAATGTGAGATATCTGTTAAATTTGAATGATTATTTGTAGTTCAGTGAGGTAAGTCATAAAACAATTGTCTCATTTACCAATCATCATTATAATTGAATACATCACACATCAGTCACAATAATGGTTTAGTTCATCATTTATTCTTTCTACACTTTTTGATTGATTCCTAACAGAATATTGGAAACATTTATGTAATACAATGTAATATAATGTATTGGAATTTTTTATTAATTAAGTACACATTAGAATATCAGTTTTTCTAAACTTAAAGGACTGTCAAAAGGAAATTTTAAATAATGCAAATCCCACTAATTTGAGAAATCTCAAATTTGCAAAAAATATTGCATAATTTTATCTAACAGTACTGTTTTTACAAATTAAAATTGGTAAATTTAAAAATGCAGAGAGAATGGGGCGAAAAATATATATACATATGAATATATATATTTATATATATATATATATATATTCATACGCATACGGACTGAATAATCAGATTTTACGAATGATCAGTAGAACTGTGCGTATATATGCACAGTTCAAAAAAATATGCACCATAAAATAACATTTCATACACATTCATACTCATTTCTACTGATTATTCATAAAATCTGATTATTCACAGTTCGTATGCGTTTTTGACACCCAAAATAAATAATTTGTTCACGTAATTAGCATATTTGAAAATGTTTTTAAATCCCTAAGGCTTACCTACCCCTACCTGGCTCCGCCTACCTGCCAATCACGACGCCACGCGCTGGCATGACAAGCGCTGAACTGAGTTTTGCCATATGACATATGGCAAAACTTATGTACGTAATATATACATCAAATTCCACAGTGCGTTTTAGAAGATTTATTGTTGTTAAAATAATATTTTCATTGGATCACTTGATCTAGTTTCTATGTTTATAAAACGTTGTGATTTGCATATGTAGGTACTAAAGAAACTACATAAATCTTTCATATTTAAATACGTTGATTTTTTTTTTTCACGTTCTAAAATGGAACCAACATCTTGTGATTCGTATAAATCCTTGACCGTTTGGATAAATAGAGCTTATTTTGAAAACCGACAAAAATTGATATCAAAGATAAAATTGGCAGAAAAAATCGAATCCCGAATACCTCTCTGGGTTCGAACATGAAAAATCGCAGGAAAATAATAAGCCTCAACCAACAAGGCCAGCGAGACGTGAAGATTTTAATTTTTTAAATTATTTTTCACACACATTTTAAATATTCCAATTCGGATGGAAAAGATGAGTTCGACCGCCAATCAAATTGATGCACGTGGTTTTGTTGCCTTAAAAGGTTGCTGCATCACCACTCACCACACACCTTTCTTATTCAGAAGAAATACGTTATTTAATAAACATTTCAACATATAAGAAACTGAAATAATAATTATCATGTTCAGTATGAAAATCGTTATATCAACAGTGGCAGCGCACACTAAATCGCGGATGCAGTCAACTAACACGTCTTTATAAAAATTTATTTCTAATGTTGCATTTGAAAAACATTGTTCTCATTATTCGTAATTTGTTTTTTTTTTTTAAATTTCGGTCTCGTGAGTTACAAATTAAAGGAATTTTACTGTATGTGGTAAATTAATTAGCTAATTTATTTATTGGTCCTCAGAAAATATACAAAGGGATTCCCAACAACTACTATTTGTTGTGAATGATATATAGTTGCGTATTGTAAATTTTGATTATTTCGATTTTGCTTTTGATTTATGTAATGTAAAATTGTATTGTATTATGATAGGGGTTCAGAATTATTATGAATTACCAAGGTTTTCGAATTAACAAAATTTTCTTAGAATGATAAGTTGATTATTTGGGTCATTGTATATCTTGAATTGTTTTGTATTTAAATTTGTACATTTAAATACAATACATACATAATTTGTAATACAGTTGTTATATTTTGCCCCAATAATTTATTTATTTATTTATTTTCAGGATATGGAATCTCATCTGATGGAAAAATAATATTCATCAACGCTTCTACTTGTGATTTAAATTATTTACCCAATAATCCTCCAGTTGTATTTGATATCAAAATACCTCCAGGGATTTCTAAGACGTAAATCAGTAAGAATATATTGCTTATTTTCTTGTAAACTTTTTGTTTGTTCTTTCCTGAGTCCCCATTTGAATTCCTCCTTGTACAGACAGTTGACTTTAAGGTATGATAATATTATCTGTGATAATTCTTAGATTACCACCAGATTCCCTTGGAGTTCTATCCTCTGATTACTGTCTAATTAATAACTTGGGTCCCAATTCTTTGTTAGTGAAACTCAGTCTTTCCAGGTAACAATATTATATGTAACATACAAACATTTACTGTCAAATCAGAGATTGACTGACATATGGATATTGCACATGGCTGATTATGCCGTTACTTTGTATTGATGTGACAAAGCCACTATGCTAATGCACAATAGGACATGCAATATCGTTATAAATATATATTTTTATTTTTCAGATTAATCATTGAACCAAGAAGTATAATAAATGATTGAGGGAAAATCGTCTGTGATGTGAACCATTGTATGACTGTACGCTGAGGAAAAAACTAAAACTAATCTAAGTATTAAATCACCAATCTTCATTTTTTATTGTGCAGTAAAACTTTTAAATTAACATTAAATGTTGAATCAAATTAACATTAAATGTTGATTTTCTTTATTTTGTTTTCACAATTTTCTGAACCATCGCTACTTAGAATTAATTTAACCAATAACAGCACTGTTTTATGAAGCCCATATATTAGTTTGAAATTATAAATTTTTTATTTAATATCTATATCCTTATTGTGGTCGTAAATACTTCGATAGCTAGTCCTGGGTTTTCTATAGGTAATGATAAATATTGTAAGTCAATCTATGCAAATCCAAAATACACAAACCTTTGTGAATCTGTGCTAGTAGACGCTGATGTCGCTCTCCTTGTAGTGTGGTGGTCCTTAACTCTGCTGGCCAGCCTCTGAAAACTTTCTCACAACCGACAATACGAAAATATGTAATACAAAATGTTTTTACATCGCCGTCATAAATAAGTCCGTCCGATCCGAAAAACTGTATATTCCAGTAGCAGCTTCGCTTTTGTTTTCTGTTTTTAAATCCACACACACTCTAAATTTTATATCAGGCCTACCTATCGAAAGTATAAAAGCGCGTAAACATTTATTTTTCACCTACTATGTTCAAACCATCCAAGCAACCTTTTTATAATCTTTTCTATATTGTTGGATGATTTTGTCGAGCCTCTTTGTATTTCTTGGACACAAATCATATTTCCACAGCTTTATAATTTCTTTGAATTATAGTCTTACTGATGTTTGTCCATAGTAATCATGTTGAAGAAAAGCGATAGTCTCTTTGTTGTCTTAAATAAATCATCCCAGACATAAGCGCACTCTTTGTGTTTTCCAGACCTCTGATATATGCACAGACCAGTAAATGAATAGACATGAAATAAAGTGTACATATAGGAGAGGGGTTTGAAACATTAGTTGCGAGACGAGGGGCATTCTACACACATAATTTGTGGAATCGTAAATCTGATAGTTTATGACACATTTATGCAACAGTAAAAGTATTTACTGTTTGAAAATGAAATCTTTGTGTAAACAAGACATATTTTTTACATTCATGAATATATTTTCAGCGTTTAAATTTTCGTTCCAACCGAGTCATGTATTTTTAAAAAATCACGGAGCTATTTGATTGCGTAAGAGGTACCAAAGTGATCACGTAAGTGACACCAAATTGTGAAAACATTAAAACAAGGAATATGTATTAGTTCATGTGTATACAGGTGGCCCAAAAAAGTGAAAATGTAAAATGTGATATAATTACATCAAAACTAGTTTAACAATATCAACAGTAGCTTAAACAGTTTACTAATTTACTTACTTACCTACCTATTTAACTATATTACGTTTTATTTTGACAATTTCTGGTAGCCATTTTTGATTATTAGTTTTTCCATTGTTTATATTTGGTTTTTTCAAATTGTCGCCCAGAATGACAAAAATCACTGCAGAAGACCGTATTCTGATAAAAAATTTGCAAATTGAAAAATGTTGGGAGGCTAGGAAAACGATCAAAGAGTTTCAAAACAAAGCCTGGAGTATACCTAGACATTACAGCATAACTCCATCTCACTCAGGAAGAAATTCAATCAACTTTCTTCATTGTGAGAATGTTAATTACATCAAAGACAGGCACAATGCCACCGAACAGCCCATATTTAAACCCAGTAGGTTATGCAATTTGGGGTGTTTTGATGATTTCTGATTAGCTAAATATTGTGCAAAAAAAATTACATTGAGAATTATAATTAATTATATTATGTTTTGAAATAACTCATGTGTTACGAGATGTTCTCACTTTTTTTGGGCCACTATATTTTATATAATTTGATAGTAGATTTAACTCAATGCAAAAGATGCGCAACAATATTAATAACCAACTTCTCAGTCATATTTTTACAATTAATACTAGAATTAAATATCCAGATAATTTAATGTTATTTTAATTTGTCCAAGGTATATTTACCGTATTATGGTATTATGTCAAATTTTGTTATTGTTTCAATGTTAAAAATTTTTTTTTGTTAAAATACAATACTGTTTATATTTTAAGGTTATTTTTAAAATACAAAAAGTATAATTTCAATAGATTATTTCACTATATTATAAGAAATATATGTACGCGAAAAAGGGCAAATTAATATATAATTTTAATATGTGCAGTCTTATTATATATTTTGTAAATTATTGTGAAATAATTTTATAAGATTTTCATCTAACGTAGTGAACATCAAATCAAAAAAGTTTTATAATCTTTTTATTATTTTTTTTTTATATAATTTATGTGGTGCCCTCGTACAATGGGAGAGAATTTTTTTCTTATAAATACCTCTGAATATACCAAAACATTTTACACCATTATACAGTTTTATACTTGTAACATAACACTAATTAATAGATTTAAAATATTTATTAATTTATTTAGAAAGTACTCAAACGCAAACAATGAATTAATTATTATTTATTCATATAAATATATTACACCATATATTGCACCATTTAAAAATTATCAATCTTCAAAGATGCGTCTTTCTGTACACATATTTTGTTGTATACAACTCACTGGTTGCTGTTTTACAGATTTTAAATTATTTTATTAAAATATAGGTTTGATGAAAACATTTTTATTTATTATAAATTCATACACCGCTAATAATCCTGATGTAAACAATATTTTTAATGAGTTAAATCCCATTTAAAAATGTGGGACTAGTCATTATCTGACAATCTAATAATTTGTTTTTCTGTTGTCCTTTTATAAAGTTTATTTTGATCTTAGTGTCCAACAGACAGTAATGCAGTTAGGTTCTCCTTTTAAAAAAACACTCAGATGAACATGTTTTCCTTAAAGCGATGCTTTCCTTTACTTGAGTAAAAAAAAAACAAAAATATTGCATGATAAATGACATGTGACGATTACCGATAAAACATTTTCCTAAACTTTTCTGACAGAAAATTAGTTTAGTCGTCTTATCAATTCGTATTGAGCAATTCCAACTCCAACAATTGAAAGATTTTAACAGACACAAACGGTACCAATGTTTGGGCATTTCTACAAGTTTATCTAATTAGTAATAAATCATTGATAAAGGACCTTGTACGACTTCACAAAAAGATGATGGGATCTTGCCCCTAGTCGAAGCTGTACAGGTATTCTCCTCAAGGAAGTACTTTTGTCCAAAATGTATCCCAGTTTTAATAATGATTTGGATATATATTTCTAATGTATTCTCTTGTTAGTTTATAATTTTTTTTTTTTTTTGTTTTTTTTATATTCTTGCAGCGAGATGGTTTAAATTTTTTAAGTAATAATTAACATTAACCATTACTTTTATTTTGTTTGTAAGTGTTATTTATTTATCCCATTTCTTATTATTGATTATTATTGGTGTACGGTGAATAAGTAAGTGTAGAATCTCAGGCGTGAGTCCATGACTGTGAGACTTCATCACCCATAAAGCCGTAACGGCAGAGGAATTTTTATATACTGGCGATAGCTAGACAAACTTATTCAATTATGTGAGTGCGACATAAAATAAGGGAGTACTGTGTACCTGTGGTATCAGACATGGAGAGTTTGTGTCGTGTTGGTGCTAACCTGCTCCAATGCATGACATATTGCATGAATTTCAGTATTCCTGGAAGTAGACTACGACTGCTGTTAATTCCAGCAAATATGTGGTAAATGGAGAATTCTGGGTAATATGACGGACAAATAGAAAGATTCAAATGGCTGGAAATACAATTGGTTGGTTTAAATATAAAAGTAAGAATTAATCATCAGTGTGGTAATTGAAGAATGGATGGGGATGGAAGAGATTTGGTGGAATAGACTATGAGTTACATGTTGTTTTAATCACAAGATATTCCATCAATATTGACAATACACAATACTTGATTGATTGTGTTATGGTTGATTAATTTCTTTAAATAATTTCAATAGTATTGAAAAGAAAATTAACCCATCCACTATTCAAACCGCGCCAGGCACATTTTTAAAAGTGTTTTGAAAGTGATTGGCCCGTTCCATTCAATTCCGCTCTTTAAATACTTATAAATAATAAATCCGGCGATTAAATACCCACAATTACTGCCACTACCGCAAATCATTATTCAAGGGTAGATTGCCTTTATTAATAGAATAATATAGTAACATTTTAAAAAGGTGAATGTATTAAATAATTTTGCTTAAACATTTACTACACGAAATAGGTTTGAGGAGATTTTGCAATGTGTATTTGTATTTCGGCAGTATAAACTAAAAGCTTATAACAAAATGGCCAAAAAGCTGAAAAAAGACAATTCTACATAATGCGACCATTGTAATGAATGTTATATTGCAAAAAATGAATATTGCGTTCTTGCAAAAATACATCAGATTGAGTAATTGAAGATATTTTACATGTATTCTGTTTGGATAAATATTCAAAACCAAATTCGTATTTGCTATACGGTTCTAAGTTGTATGATATGTCAATTATTCATAGATTTTTTGTAAAAGGTGCACTCAAAACGAGGATGAGCACACCCTTAAAAGTGGGGAATTATGAAATAATGAGTGACATGTCAGTCAATTCAAGACATGAAAAAAATAATACATTTAACAAAGAGAAATTGGCAATAAAAAAAAAGAATGAAGAAATCCCAGTATTAAACATATTATGCTTAAAAAGTCTTAGTGATGAAGTCACAATTTTCAGTAACAAAAGGCACTTTTTATAGTAAATAGTAAGCCATATGTACCTGTAACTGTTTAAATCACTAATGTCCACAAAGTGTAATACATATTCAACTGATGATAAATATTTAAAATGTGGCCGAATTAAGAATTTCCATGCCGAGAGCTTAGTCAATAACCAATCTAGCTGAAGTTTATACTAAATTTTTTCTGTCCATCTATTCTGTAACAATCTCATGGGACTCTGAAGTCTATGAGAGCTATACACATGTTATGGGACTTATTTGCTCTCTAAGATATCGGGGCAGTATATACTATTCCCAAAGTTCTAGGTTCATTGATCTCCATTCTCCAGTTAAGTTATCATGTATTAAGCCGTAAATCTTGCATAAGTCTTTATTTTTGAAGACCTGTAACCTATTTTAATAAATGTATATTTTCGTAAAATTTTCCGTAAGTTATGACATAAATTGACTAATTCAAAAATTATCAATCCCCAAGAATACTATCTATTTTATAATAACTAAATATAATCATTATTTTGTTTATACTTAATAATTAAATGTTTTTAATTATCATAAACCTTACTGTACTGTTTCCTAGTCCTGTAACCAACGGAGTTCCGGGAGAGTGAAGTACATACGTAGAAGTACATGAGAATAACTTGGCTGATATTTTTAGCATAATTCAAATGTGTCAAAATAACATTAAATCAAACTTCACACTAAATAAGTATTAGAAATATAATATTATTTTTATCTTGGATTGATAAAAATAATTATGTATTAGATATCTTTTATTAAAGTACATACTAGTATTTTAATGCCTACTGACTATAGCTGGGCTTCGTCTTTTGGAGGTAAAAATTTTACACAGTATACATATAAAAATATGAAACAGATTATTTTGAAGATACATAAAAATTCAAACAAGAGGCATTTTAAAATATTCTAAAAATCACAAAAAAGAATTGAAATAATATAATTCAAAATATACTTGAAGAAAAAGAAAATAGTAAAGATCTGCAGTGAATGGTACGCATACAGCAACACTATACTTAAAACATGAATACAAATAGATGTATTTATTATGAATTTAGATGAGTTTGTTATTATATTTTAAAATTTTCTAATAGTGACATAATCTGTAACCATCGAAAACTTCATTAATAATATTTTTATTTTGAGTGTGAGTTTATGTTATTGTCTGACAAAATTTAATTGTATTTGAAACAGTTATGAAATACTAAGTGTCGTGTGGCATTTGTGAAAGAGATAAATGTGACAAAGCATTCCACATTAAAAACTAATTTGATATATTACAAGTGAAATGTAAACTCACATATTACTTATATATAGATTATGCAATTTAATTTTTGTCATAAAGTTGTTGAATAATATTTATTCATTATGTAATTTTTGCTGGGTTATGCGCCGTTGGTTGTTTTTTTTTTTTATCTTAGCTGACGTTTCCTGCCTCCTGCTGGTGACAGCCATTGAAATGTGATATAAACAATCTTACGGCAGAATAACCCACAATAGTATCTATTATCAATTAACGCCATGAACTACAAGTGTATTTAGTTAGCTTGTGTACGTAATTTACGCAATGACATAAATAATATCTATTATCATTTAATGACCACAAACTGCATATTTAGATAGCTTGTGTATATTATTTGCCCTCTCTTACGCCCGCACTGGGAGGCTTTTATATTTATTAGAAATCAATGTGTAATAAAAAATGAGAATCAAAGAGAAACAGAAATATATGTCTTTAAAGATTATATAAAATGTTGGGTGGAATTTAATGATGAGCTAAACCATTATTTTAACCGTTATTGTAACTGATTGTCAAATTTGTGTTTGATTGTAACAATGATTAGTAACTGATTATTCGTAATTCGGTGAGCAATCACTGACATACTGGAAACTAAACCTCTAACAGAAAAATATCAAACACACAATCACTCACAATAACGTTTAGCTCATCACTAGTGGAATTATCTGACTAGTCTCAAGTATACTTGCAATATGTGAATAAGGATACATGGTGTGGATATTTTACACTTTGTACATAGCAATTAATACATTTCTTCCTATGTGTGACATTAATAGAGTTGTGAAAATACAATTCAAGGTTTTGGTGGATGAAGTGTTATGTGACATTCTTTCATAATTCTTTTTGTCTCTATTCTGTCACAGAATATGTAAATATAAAGTGGATGAAGGGTGTGTGTGAACAGACATGTTCTTAAGCGGATTAAAGCATACACAAAAAAAAAAAGCTAAATGAATGATTTACCTTCAATTTATTCATTTTTTCAACAATTTCTAATTATATTTCGCTTTCAATAATAATTATCGTTAGCAATAGGATAGTTTCACTTTTTTTAAATAAATATTAAATGCAGAAAAACAAGACACAGTAGACACAATTAACCAGGTTGCGGATTAATCGGGACATTAAAATTTTTTAATAGTATTCTGAAATGTTACTTAAAATATAAAAGTAATTTTTTTTTCGAATATATCATAACATGTACCAAAAAATTGAACTGGTTAAAATGCAAACATGTTATCAACTGGAAATCTGTGTAATTTCAGGAATCGTTTACAAATTATTATTTGGGTTGGTTTAGATTCAGTGTCTGTTTTTGATGCAAGTGGGCTTGTGCATTTAGTCTAATTTATGATTTTTGTGAGGACTATCCAGAATGTCTACTGTTCATATATTTTTTTATGATTATTAAAAAATACGATTTATTTAAATCCTGTCAAACTAACAACAGCACTCAACATGTGACAATGCTGTTTTTCTGTGTTAGTACTGATTTAGAGAGGATGCTGTAATGAGACTAGGTTAGGTGGGTGATGTGCGGATAGTGCTAATGAAAATTTAACTGTGCTAATTCACTGTATTGTATTAAAAAGGTGTGAAAATCTTATTTTCATTTATAATTTTGACTATGTCAAATCTCGTAATAGTAAAATATTTTTTAATTTACGAGTATTTTATATCTATATTGGTTTGTAGACAATTTTTTACTGTATACATTTTTTTTCTATGCGTGTTTAAAATCAGTCAAGTGTTTTGATGCATAGTTCATTGAAACTCAACGTGTGTGAGAATCTTAAATCATTATATCGAGATACAGATTTTTTTCTTCTGATTTTTAAAAATAGGTAAACTATGTACCTTGTTTGAGATGTTAGCAAAATATTATGAATATACATGATATTCACAAATGAATGGATTGATTGGAGCTGTCTTCCTGAAAGTTTCCTTGTAAGATCTAACATCTACCAGAATGTATACATATGTATTCTTATTCGGTAAAACCTATTGCTTAGGACTCTATTTATATTACATATTTATCTAGTCAATGCTCAAAATAAGACATTTTATTTTTATTATTTTGGCTGTGAATGGTGTAATTGTAAACCTGAAATATCCATTGGATTTATTGATAAACTTTATAAAAAATAACATTTAATCCTCATCTGCATTAAAGATATATTGTATTGTGTTTAAAACCTGGAAATGCATTTTATTTCATGCTTTAATATTATATAAAGTATAATTAACAACCACAAAAATTAACATACAATGTTTCGGGAAAAAATACTCATATTTGACCATTGTGATTGTGATATTTTTCATTTTTGCACTAAAGTATTTCATTCAGACGAAAAGCTTAATGTATCTTAATTTTTTCATATCAATAGCAGTAGTTTTGAAAATTAAGCATTATATTTATTTTAATAGATTATCCAAAGATTTGAAAGTTTTTTTTATGAATTTCTTGATTTATAAGTTCGTAAATATTCTCCAATCTCTGTCTACATAAAATACCTAATGTTTGGGTTCATGGGCACTAAGATTCAGCACCATAGGTGCCAAGAAACATTAAAAGTGATTATTTCATATCATACGTAAGCTTAAAACACATAGCTGCCAGATATATTATAAATGCGTTAAATAATATTTATTAAATAATTGTCTTCTTCGTGTTATCTGTTTTTACTGATACTTCACATTCATGTTCTTTGTTACCATATTTATTTTATTAGTTTCACAGACCAGTAAATGAATAGACATGAAATAAAGTGTACATATATGAAAGGGGTTTGGAACATTGGTTGCAGCACGAGGGGCATTCCACACAGATTCTTTGTGAAAATATAAATCCGATAGTTTATGACACATTTATGCGACAGTAAAAGTATTTACTCTTTAAAAATTAAATATTTCTGTAAACAAGATGTATTTTTTTACATTAATGAATACTATATTGTAAGCATTTAAATTTTCATTTCAATCGAGTCCTATTTTAAAAACTTCACGGAGCTATTTGATTGCGTAAGTGGTACCAAAGTGACACCAAAATGAAAATATTGAAACAAGAAATTTGCATTATTAATTCATGTCTATATTTGGTAGTCTGTGGTTAGTTTATATATTTTGGTTGCAATTTCTATTGTTTTTCTCTGCTGCCAAAATTTTTCTTTTCAACCACTACACATTTTAAATCATAATACATATATGTTCTTATAATAAACATGTTTTGTTGAAAAATAGCTTCAGAATAAAGTTATTTGGCAAATAATATGTTTTTTACTTTTTTATTTAAATCCATTATTTTCTTATTACATTATAATTCAATCTATTTTGTCAGTGTTTTTTAATAATATATCCGTTAAATGAAATTCTACTATGTAAGTATATTTTATTTTAGGGGTACCCAAAAAAAGGGTATTTTTCTACCTGACTAACTTTGTCAGTCAGTTGAGATTTGCTTGCTGACTTGACTGCATTTATTTTTTTCATCTTCGGAACATATTCCACACATAAAACTTAAAAAAAACACATTTTCAATTAAGGGATATTTTCCTGAAAATATAATTTTACGCCGTTGTGTGCTATAAGAGTATCATAAAAAAAATGGCAGCCACTGGAACCAGCCAAAAACATTTGTGCAATTTTATGACATTGTATTAAATAATTGTCAATGTCACCAACGGTTTATGAAATTTATATCGGGAAATTTTAGTACTGAAAACAAACCTTGAAGTGGTACATCTAAAATTGTCAATAAAGATTTAATTGCTGCTGAAAATTGAGGCTAATTCAAGAATTAGCTAACAAGACTAAATTCTTTTGGTCCATGTCCAAAGATCCATTAAATAATCTAACAGATTTGGAAACATATGATATGGGTGCCGAACGAACTTAGCAATGAGAACAAAACGGCATGTGTACATACTGTGATGCTTTAGTCGTGCAGGAAACAAATTCACCCTTTATGTATCATGTGGTAACTGAGGGAGGTATGAGAAACGAAAAATGCAATGGTTGTGAATGAAGCAGGTAGTAAGTAGAATCCCAAAACCTGGTCTTTCTTTAAAAAATATCCTATTATTTGTTTGGTGGGATAATTCATATTGAATTACTCAAACCAGCCAAAACAATAGCGGCAGAGACACACTGTGGACAGCTACATCAATCACATCAATTGTTGAAAACAAAAGACATGCTTTGGTAAATTAAAGCACAATATTTTTCCAACATGATAATGCTCGTCCTCATACAGCACAAATTTGGCCCCAGCTGATTATCATTTGTTTAGATCTATAAAGCATCATTTAGATGGAAAAAGATTTAATAATGTTAGTGAAGTAAATATGGCCCTAACATAGTATTTTGCATCAAAACCTACGAGTTTTTATAAATGAAAAATCAAAAACTTGCTTGAATGATCGAACAAGATCACATCTATTGACAGAAAATATGTTTTCGAATTATGTTGTTTAAGAAAATTGTCTTTCTTTTCAAAAAACTAACATCTCTTTGGGATATCCTCAATAATTATTAAAACAACATAATAAAATGTGTATGTGTGTACACATAATAAAACCAAAAAGTGGTTTTAAAATCCTTTTCTTTAAATTGGCTGGTCACCTCTTTATAGAAGGTGCTCACAAAAAAAAACATTTTTACAACTTATACTGCTGAAAAGTAAAAAAAAAGATATACAGAATTCTATATTCCATTGTCAGGGTTACGAACGTCAAGAAGGTTCGTAATGTAGGGCCCCAATGTAGTCCTATTTAAACTAGCAAATCTTGAAAGTGCTGGAGGAGGAATGAAAGCAGCGGTAATGCTGAAATAAATCTGACTAACTGAATTATTAGGTCATCTTTACATTATTTCAATTAATATTATTTATTTACTTTTTGATGAAGTTTCCCGGCTAATCAATCGCTCAAATTTGCTACCGATTTATTAATGAATTAATATGTACAGGAAAAATGGAAATGAATAATAATAATAATTTAGATTTATACTACAGAGTGTGTTATCTTGTTATAAAATATTTTAAAAAATATATGTAAGCCAAAAGCGATAATAAAATATAAACACGAAAGGAAAAAATTGAGTATAGGTAATTTATAAGAATTACGATTAAAAAACACTAATTATTAAAATGTGTCTGCTTTCAGTAAATTTCTCAAAATTATAAATAATATAATGTAATAAACGATTGCCCATTAAAACAAACAAACGCCACTAAATAACATCGTGTTTTATTAGTAAAACCTTAAAAGCGAGTCTCACTCGACTAGTTTGTGAAGTGTAGCGTTTTTTTCTCATACTAACTAGCTCGAACATCAACAAATTCGATGTATTACCTCGCTACTCAGAGTGCTGAACGCGAGCGCTATCCTGTGACGGTGCTCAAAATAACGAATGCAAAACCGTTATGATAGCGGTATGTCAACTTTTTATTCGATGTTTTTTTTTGTTCCGGAAAGGTATATAACACTGCGATTCGACAAAAAGAATTAAGCTTTACCAATTTAAACGAGTAAAATGACAAGGTTTAATTATAAATAAATTTATTAAGGTCGTAATTAAAAAATACATAGATAAATAAATATGCTTTCATCCTTGTGATCGTTGAACATCTTGATTTAAATATTGAATTTTGAACGTCGTGATTTAAATATTTAACTTTGAAAGTCGTGATTTAAATATTTAACTTTGAACGTCGTGATTTAAAGATTTAACTTTGAACGTCGTGATTTAAAGATTTAACTTTGAACGTCGTGATTTAAATATTGAACTTTGAACGTTGTGATTCTTATAAATTTTAAATATACAATGCTTGGAACAGATCATTTA
Source organism: Eubasilissa regina (assembly GCA_022840565.1). Taxonomy (NCBI): domain Eukaryota; kingdom Metazoa; phylum Arthropoda; class Insecta; order Trichoptera; family Phryganeidae; genus Eubasilissa; species Eubasilissa regina. The sequence goes on from JAINEB010000033.1 coordinate 21,732,791, forward strand.
TTCATGTTCAATCTAACAGGTTGCCGAAGGCACGTGTATTGAAAAGCCATTGTCAATTATGCGTAATTTAGGGTACGGGAGGTAAAAAGTGTTAACTTAAAAAATTGGTTCCCACAAAATTAAATAGGGACTTTGGCCCCAATGCAAAATTAAATTCCACCCTTTGTAAAATTATGGTATGTAAGAACATTAAGTACTACACATATACACAATAGTAAGAAGAAAGTTGATTTTTATCTTCTACAATATTCCTACTGTCAAGGAAGATAACAAAATGTGTTTTCAGGCATTCATATGCTTATAATTGCTGATTTTCGCTTTGCGGCGATAGTTTAGTACTTAACAAATTCAATTTCTTGCTGCGGGTGATTTTAAAAATTATTATACCATGTTAATACTGGGAAAGGTTTCGATACTAGTAAAATAACGTATGGGGGGCAGACTTTTTGGCCTGTATCTAACGTGGACCCAATACACAGCATTAGCTGACAGAATACTGAGACGGATAAGAAATTAAGGCAAAATTATCTATTACAAATTATTATCACCACATTTATGTAAAAGATACTTTACAAACTTAACTCAATTTTATTGATCTATCAAATTTTTTTCACTGTGTTCAAAAATATTTCACAAATCGGTGAGTATTTAGCAAAATTCCAAACTACCTGTGCTGTTTTATTTATACCCTGTCATCAAGATCATTGGCCTAGATTGAAAAATGAATTGTTCTTATATATATAATTAAATTAAAACTATTGTCGGATTCATTTTACGTTTAATTGTCAACATTAAATATTAACCCTGCAGCTAAAAAAATAGTAATTTATTCACGAAAATGTTATCTTCAATTGAATTAGAAGTCACTCGATATTATATAAAAATGTAACGAATCACGATCTACACACATTATGAACCAAAGGTGTATTATTATAGTATTTTTTTTCAAAATTGTGAAAATTAAATATCTTGATTTACTTGCTAAAATTGTTTTTAGATTAAATGCCATCTGAGATATTTTACACAATGTAATATGAAAAAGTAGTGGTGTGTAAAACTGATATTTTAAATTCCTACATATTTATAAATGATGTGTATTTAAACCTGTAAGTGATGTGGGGAATCGGTTACCAAAGTTAAAGAGCCACTGCTTTGTCCCAGACCTATCCCATGGAAGGTATATATATGTACTCGGAACACGATCGGTGAACTCAGTTCTCATTGAACAGCGAATAGGTCGGGTTCTTATTCAAAGACAATTCGTATATTCAGTGTTTTTCTTAAACAACGTCAAAATGAAAGCAATGCATCACCTGATGCTCACGATACTGCTTTGTGTGTCGTATGTGTCATGCAATACAAGGTATGTTTTGATTTTCTGATTTAATATAACACATTTTTGATCTGACAGATCATACGAAAAATTAAAATTTTACGATACCGGTGGCAAAAGCTAGAGTACAGATAATTATTTTGAATTGATTTTCGAACACCTTTAGATAATTTATTTTTAAATGAAAATAAAGAACATTTTTTAAATAATATTAAAAACTGAAATCAGTGCAATTATTTTTTTTGTGCATATTAATACTAAAACTAGGACACGTCTAATTGATATAATTGCCGCTGAAAATTTAAATATAATCACTTTTTTTTAATTTACATGATTTTGTTAAATATTTTATATTTATAATTAATAAAAAAAATAGTAATGTTTCTTATTAGGCAATTATTTTGCGCTCTTGTTATTGAAACCCATATTGTTTTGCGACGCCAGAAATCAATGTATCGGATTGCAAAAATGTATCCAGAATGTTCTACGACTAGAATGAAGATTAAATATAAAATTATTGCGTTTAGTTTTAATCGCGCTAATGGTAGATACAATTTTATATGTATTTTAAGAAATTCTTATTCTAATAGTTTATTAAAGAATTTTTGTAATAATATTTGTTATAGAATCAAATGTTTTTGTAATGGGAAGTCAGTAATTTATACAAAATAAAATCTTCCCTTCTCGCCATTCTTTACATTAATACATTATTGCAAAATTTATATTTAACAGTGTAATATTTGTGTTGTTTAGTTTAAGAAGCAATTTGAGGTAATAATATTTTGTATATGTAGCTGGAAGTTTCTGGGAACCACTCAATATGATTTTATTTGATACTACTCGACATCTCTCTAAATAAAATATGTATAAAGATCCAGAACTTTGAAAACAAAAACACTAGATAGAAAATGGTTAGTATCTGCGTTAGGAACGCGCAGTCATAATGTTTATTATTAAATCCATAAAATAATAATATTTTTTAACATTTAAAGATGAATAGGTGCTAGAAAATAAATATTACATAATTGGGTAAATATACTGTGATGCTACTTTGTGTGTTTTTGGCTTAAACAACGTTAATATATACATTTATGTTATATACACAGAATAATAAAATCAGAGTGTATTGGGGTTCCTTTCACATTGTTTGACGATAATCATTAAGACTAAACAGTTATCTGGGTATATACGTCATGTAATTAATTTCTACTGTGTTAGTTTCAAATGAAGAATCCGTACTTCTTATCACATAAATATTTCTGTTATTTTTCAACCAAGCCAAAAGTGCTTGTACTATTTACGAGTAGATATGATTGTCTTACATGAGTTGTCACTAACGGGATAAGACCTCTCTACAACGACGCAAACCAGATTAGTCATGTTTCATGTTGATTAGATTTTCTGTTTAGATATTTTAAATTTACAAGACGCAAGTTTTCTTCTTCTTTTTCTTATGTATAACGTGTTTTTATCAATGTGAACGACGAATTACAACGAAATAAAGCAAATATAAATAGGTTGCTCTGATACAGGCGTCGCCTAGTTGAGCAGCGTCATCCGATAAACTGGTTAAAAATGTACCTAGATATAAAATTATATTTTTTTAATAAGTAACACTGTTTATTAAAATATATAATAATAATTATAAAAAAAAAACAAATTGTAATATTTTTTTTAAATAAGTTTATTCGAAAACGATTTCTTCTACGTTATGTATTGAACATTTTTTCTGTGGTCGATTACAACTGTATTGAAAAACTAAATACCTAATTATTTTCTAATTGAGTTAAAACCCTGTTTTATTCCACTATATTATTTTTTTTATTGTACAAAATAAAATTATTTTTATTGTGTACAAAATAATCTTGGAATTCCACAAAGTTTCACCAAAAACTTTTCAACAGTTAAATATATAAGTTTAAAAATTACTTAATATTCAATTGATACATTTACAAATACTTAAAAGTAGATTTTTTATAAATCTTATAAAAAAATTAAAAGAATAAGTATATCGTAATAATAAAATAAGATATTTTTGTATACTATTTAAAAAAAATTGTAATGCCAAGAAAAACAAAGACAATATTTTAAATAACGTAAAAATATTTTTTCAATATTTAGTTCAAGCACGTTTTTGAGTCTTCAATTAACACAATTTTACTTTGTACACACCGTGTCGTATACGAGTGTAATAGAAAATACCGTTTTTTTCTCTCTTTTCTTTTCATGATTGGTTTTTGTCCCCATATTATACTCGCGTACACATAGCTGGCGTTGAATATTTCGCAGTACCGTTATACGCTCTCTGTTGGCTTGAAGAAATTATCAAGTTTTGTCTGGAAACGTCAGTTTTAAAATAGCATAACTGTTTTCCAGTGATGGCTTGACCGTATTTCTTAGTGCGCTTCTACAAAGCCTCGCAAAATGTGACGCATCGATTGTTTTAATCATAGTCGCGGATGATTATGGACCTTGCCTTACTGATCCAGCTGCTGCTTTACAGTCGGAAACTCAATTTGCCCACAATAAGATCTTAAAACCTTTTGTATTTCTCGATTTGATTCTTACAATGAGAACATAAATCCTTTTAAATTTCTTCATCTGAATTAAAAATTATTCGTAATGCGAGGCAAAGAGAAAATAAATCAAATCAATGTACAAATTATACATCGGGCATGATCCTGTTTGTTCGAACGTCGTATTCACCATAATGGAGGAAAACGGATTATATAGAACGCCACACGCGACACGCATGTTTCGTTTCTTTTTCTTTTGTGATGTTTAAACATTCACTGAGAAAACTTTTACCCGATCATAATGGATATTTATATTCAAGTAATGTGTACTAGTTTTAAATTTGTAGTTTACTAACGATTACGAGGATGACTACATTTAACCAATAGGTATAAACATTAATCATCAATAGAACTATTAAAGGTTTTTAATGTTTAAACGTTAGCAACTTTAGCAATTATGTATTGTGCAATATATCGTGGTCGATCGGGAATATTACGATATCCAAATCGAACAATTGTTCAGCCTAGCTCCAGACCACTCATCAGTTAGTTAAATTATTCAATGCTCTTCCTAAAAATCTAAATATAGAAGAGAATTATACAAATATCAAAACTAAAGTGAAATTTTTATTAAGAAAATCAACAATTAGGTAGATATTGAAATTATACACACATTTGTACCATAATTAAAAGTGTATATTGTATATATTGCAAATTTAAAAAGATAGAATATAGATGTATGTATAAAAACAAAGTTTCTGATCTATTTATTATCATAACATAAAACGATGCTGTGCTAATTCATGATATACTAATTTTATGAGTAAACACGAATCAAAAATTGTGACATTTAATTAAATTTTCTTGTCACGAGCTGACAATTGACATTCAAATGTTGAGTTTTTATTCAATCTTCAGAAATGCATTAGTCAAAAGCACGATTGAACGTTATTACTGATTCATTATATGTAATACAAATTCTAATCAGGACTTCGATTGAGCTTGTTCAGTGACTAATAAACCACAACGCAAACTTTAATCAAACCGATGATTTTAGTGTCTATCACAATAACGGTCTGTCTCACTAAAGCTGAACTATGAATAAGCCAGTAGAATGAAGATTCCACAAATTGGCAATTATGTACTTAAACAGAAGCAATCAGTATTTACTTAAACAGCAGAGATTTCTTAAAGCAATTACTTAAACCGTACCGATTTATTTTTCTATGTAGTATAGTGGCCACTTTGCAACAATGTTGAATGCGTAGCCATGGTTGAATTTTCCTTATTTTATGTTGAAAACAAAATTTATTACCAAAAAAGGGAAGTGTTCTGACACAGTACAACCTAATTTAATCAGTTAACGATAATAATACGATAATTCTAGATCTAGTATGCTCTAGTATACATATGTGTATTAACAGTGTTCTGCAACAATGATGCATTGACCCTTAAAATTGGAAAAAAAATAGTTATTACTGTTTACATTTGTAAAAATATTTTAAGCAGGTTAAACATCTGCAAAGTATTTTCATTAATAAGTTAGCCGACAATCGTCCAAAGGAATATCTAATATATGAATATATAAGTAAAATATCTTTGAGTTAAGTGAGAAAACCATCCATATATCTTCGTTTTTACTTAAATACATATTACACTGATAAAATAGCATTTTTGCCTTGTTGTATAATAATAATTCCTTTCATCTATCCGTGATTCTTACATTTAGGGCCGGTTGTGTGATCAGTAGTAACTTTTTACTATGGTATCTTTTTACTAACACCCGTAGTAAAAATTCTTCGCGGGTTGTTGATACATCAAATGTACTACTGTCAAAGCATAGATGGAGATGTCTATAGGCGTGACAAATAATCATGAAATATGCTTTATTCTATGAATTTGTTCGCTTAGGCGTTCGATATCTGTCACTTTGGTGGTGAAATTTTTTCGTATTATGTGTAATAATGTTATAGTATACAACGTGATCACCATTGGACGAACTCTCATAACTAAAATAGCGGGATATTGAATGATTAATTGTCGGATACTGCAACTTTCAAAGTATCAAAGTGACGGATGACTTTTGAAACAGCTGTGAAAAGTTCGCCATACTTAACTATCGATTCTCGTTTTTACTACCGGATATCGGGAAATAATATGAGTTTACTACGGGATGTACTTTCGAGAAGTAAATATTTTTTTACTAACGATCAAACAACCTGTTTTTGCATATTTTTACTTTAGTAACTTTTTTTACTACAATGGAACCTCTTATAACGAGATTAATTCGTTCCAGAATCTTACTCGTTATGTGAAACAATTATTCCAATACTGGAAATATATTGGAATTAATATCTCTCCATGTACCATCTAGATCAATCTAGATGAAAACATTGGAATATTTCCAATGTTTTCATTAATAGTGTCGCCTTGCAATTGCTTTTCGTTTATTCATATGAGAAGCAATCTTTCAACATCATCAAGAATAGGTAACCGTTTCGTGGACACTCCCTTTGAAGCATCTGTCTTCTTAATTTTGTCCTTCTTCTTGAGGATAGTGCAAATCGTTGATATAGACCGATTGTATGTGCGCGCTAGATCAGCCACGCTCACACTTCGTTCTCGCTTTTCAATGATTTTACATTTCATTTCTACAGTTTTTATTATTCTCTTATGGCTGTCTTCTTCAGTGACATTTTTGGAAGGGTTATCAAACTTTGCACAAAAAAAAAAAAAACGCCTGAACTCAAGTTTGGAAAAATGTGTGATCACATGCGACACTAACGTGCTAGCGGAACGAGTGATAACCAGAGACTGACTGAAGATGGAACTTCCCCACTCGTTATGCGAAATGTTGCTCTTTAAGGAAGCGCTTTTTCCACAATCTGTTTTGCTCGTTATGCGAATTACTCGTTATGAGAGGTTCCACTGTATTGTAAAAAGGTACTACTGATCACACAATCGTCCCTTAAATATAATTATATAAATACACTATTTTTATGCCAGTTTTGACAGCTATTGTTTATGTGTCAATAACCAAAAACAAATCTACTTTGATTTGATATGGCTTCGCTTACAAAAGCGATATCTTATTTTTTTTGTTGAGGCCGAAATATACTTGACCTAACCGGCCTCTACCATCTATGTATTTTGTAACATATTATGACTACGGTTAAGTTGGTTAAAAAATATTTATTTATTTTCAAAAATGATTGCACGCGTATGAGCGGCATAATATTTTTATATTAGAAATTCTGTCAATTTTTGGAACCCTCATATAAAGAACATTTTTAACGAATGGAAATCGTTTAATATTAAACCATGAGACCGTAATATTTTTTTTTGTGAATTTCACGTTAAAAGAATTAATACATGCCGTCCTAGTCAACAAAAAAATGAAGTCGTAAAGTCATAAACATTCTATGACGACAATATTTAATATTCTCTTAACATATGTATCACATAGCGTTTTGTTGGGACCAAAATATTTATTCACTTCTTTCACTGTTTTGTGATTTTTAATATTTTAGATTAAAAATGTAATAAATTTTATTACTTAACGTGTTCATTTTGTGGATTAGGTTTCCATTATGCAGAATATTTTATAAAAACGCAAATCGTTTGAAACCACAGACTAGTAAATAAATAGACACGATATGAAGTGTATGAGTGTGTGAGAGGGGTTTGGAATATTAGCTGCGCGACGAGGGGCATTCTACACACATTCTTTGTGAAAACATATATGCAACAGAAAATGTATTTACTTTTCGAAAACTAAATCTTTGTATAAACAAGACGTATTTTTTTACATGGATGCATATTATATTATCAGCATTTAAGTTTTCGTTTCGCGTAACGATATCCCGACTGTTGTCCAGAAACACCACAGTTTTAATATACGAAACACTTATCAAACCAGTACTTACATACTTAGATATGGGTTGGGTACTGAGCACTGACTGAGAAGAACGTGTGTGCACTTAGCGTCGGCGTTACGCACAGGTGGAGCAGGCATCTGCCTGTGGCGGTCAAATCAGGGGAGCGACCAAAAAATATATAAAAATTGAAAAACAAAATCCACAGTTGCAAAACTATAATAGTGTGTAATAAAAAAAATCCAAGAAAAAAATCCAATAAATAACATTATAGTTATTTCCTAATAAAGCAGTAATTTGTAGTCAGCACTAACGTCCAGAATGTCTTTTGGTAAAAAGCCACCCTTGGGCAAGTTTCAAAATGCCGGCCTAACAAAATATCGCCCGTGGCACCCGGGCTGCCGATTTATGGAGATAGTTTAACATAAATTGAAAACATCATCTTCACTTATGTTACTAGGGCGGAAAAAAACAATTTTGCCTCTGGCGGCAAAAAGTTTTGCCCCGGCGCTGTGTGCACTGGACGTTTTTGAAAGGAAAATTTTGGGGCTGAAATTTTTGACAACAATGAGCTTAAGGTTTATTAAAATATAAAGCCTTCGGTGGTTGGGCCACATGGAGAGAATGATGAAACAATAATCACTGAAATCATTGCTGAACACAATGGCAGGAGCTCGGGAGGATCAAAGCTAAGACAAATGACAATGTTTTTAAAGACCTATCTGTTTTAGAAATCTAGGACCGGAGAGGAATATCTCGTAATATGAATCAATGGAGGAAAATTCATGAGAACGCTAAGACTCATCTGAAGAGCCTATAGTCATGATGGATGATTATGATTATAATAATATTTTTACGAATTGAATTAAATGAATCGATAATCGATAAAAATTCTGGGAAACAAATATAAATTAAATAATTGGATTAACATAAACGAAAACATTATTTACAATTAGCGCCATCTGTGTACCAGTAGAGACTTTAATTGCTTAGTTCTAAAAACTACCTCGACAACTCGCCGCTGTACCCATGGCGCTCTCGTGTATTCGACGCATCGAGCTATTCATATTACTCTGTTCTGTTTTTAAGGCAGTGAATTACTCGAGTCATATAATTAGTTATTTACCGAATTGAACATTTCTTTCAGTTGATCCGTTTTGTATGGAGCCGTTACCTATGCTGTTTTTTTAACAGAATAACATTAGAAATGGTTTCAACTGCGTGCAAATCATTGAAGTGTCTACTTCCTCTTTTACTAATTCGCGAATTTTACTATCTTACTATTTTTAACGCGTTGATTTCATGATTGTTCTTTAAATTTGGTTTTTGATTTGGGAAAAACAAAAAGCAATTGGCAGAACTATTTCCTACGTTAACCTTTAATAGAAATAATTATTTTCTTTAGTTATTACGTGAAGGATTTTCAAACAATAAATGAATCATGTTCAGTCATAGAAAGTGTTCTTAAAAATGTTCAAACATATTTTATATGGCTAAGAAGGTATTATTTTACGTCAAAACTTAAACTTTAAAAACACTATTAATAAGTACTCTAAAATTACAAATAAATACACGGTAGGGACATATTTTGTCTAAAGACGTTGGTTAAACGAAAGTACATATATTGTATTACATATGATTGTATAATGTCATTGGTAACAGCGTAACCTAACTCTATACCTACTGCATGTCATTGTCAAATACGTACCTGAAAATTAATCTGCGGAAATTGCGAACACATGATCGACCTCAAATCCCAGTCGGGGCCGACTCCGCAAAATATTATTTATCTGAGTTTTCTTTTGACACGTCAAGTTGCAAATTTAAATTACGCGTGTATAGCGGTTATTTATTATATGGACTTTAATTGTTTACAGTCAATTTCGTATGTAGGACAATTTTTAGTTTTATTTTTTTGTCGAGATTATGCGACGTTTTTTATACGGGTCAATTTTTTCCGCACTACTCCGGATAATGGAGCGACTACAAGGTAGATTACAATAGATTACAAAAACTTATTAACGTATTAAACTATGGGCCCATTTGTAAGATTTGAGAAGGTATTATGAATCTGGAGCGTACAACTAGAAGAAAACAAGGGTGGTTGAATGAGGTCCGAAAAAATGAAACACAAAAATATGTTCACTCTAAGGACACTGCGGTGAGAGAATGATTTCCCAATCGCAGTGAACCTGCTTTTATTTCATTTTGGACAATGACAGTGTTATTTATTCGTCGAACAATTAATCATTCATGAGTTCAATTTCGGGCCATATCATGATATCTACCCAACATTAAACACATGAGGTACTAGTCTTATAAACAAATATTAATTTTGATACATTCGTTTTAATGTTGATGTTATTCCCACTAGGTACTTAAACAGATGCCAGAAAGGCTTTCGTTGTAGACAGTGTCACTGTTGTCTAAGTAGTTGCCGGTTTTTCACTATCTCGTGTTCGGGCGCCGGTTTCATAGTTTGATTTTTGATTATGTATATTAATTTGTGTTCGCCCTCTGGTACCTTATTTCACAATACCGCGTTCCTAGGATACACTCTCCGAGGATCTCACATTATTTTATTAGTTCTGCTTCGTTTTTAACTCACTTTTGATAACGTATCGTTCATACAATGGTTGCAATTCTTCATTGTTTATAGCATATTTCTTATAATATTATAATTATCTTAACATTACAACAAGGCGGCCCAGATAGGCTGTAGATTTTGTCTCCCCCTCTGTTTTGGTTCTCGTTTATACATTATTTTGCCAGCTGGTACTTATTAATATCTCGATAAGCTGAACACCCTACGTTCCGCGAACTCGTCATTCCCGACGATTTTAAAATATCATACAGCATTTGCTACTCTGTTTGGCACAAAATCCATGAATATTATGGGACACGCGAATATAATTGGTACTATTCTTTTTTCGGATGCTAATTTTTGTAAATTTTTGTTTAACAAATAGATTAACAAAGATGTCTATTTTTAGGAATGAACGGGATTCTATTCGAAGATCTGGATTATTGGACCGTATCTCTATGCTGGATTCGAACGGTTTTGATCCGTTCGTTACCTGGCGTCTGAACTTGGGAACAGGATCGCTCTGGCCCGGAAACATTCCGATATTCTCGCAAAGGCCCACATATCCTTATTCTCCCAATATTCCATCAAAGTAAGCCAAAATCATTTTTTATTTTATTTATATGTAAAGATTTTTTATACATAAATAATATATTATCTCTGCAGCTGTCGTAATTTGTATTTTTTTTTGGAAATTTGAAATTACTGAACACTACCACTGAGTATAAAGTGACTCTGTGAGCTCTTATATTTTCATCCCAAATTATTGTGTCTAATAAATATATTTCAAGCAGGTAACTGTAATACCTTCTTGGAATCTATTAAATAACAGCAAGAGCTTTAAGGCACATGTACGAGGTTGAAGCATCGTTCTTGAGTCTCGGAGATTTGACGCTAAAGTTCGCTATGCTATATATCAATTAGTCAGTCTGCTCTCTTTACAAAATACAGTAGACAACGAATGACTTACTTACAGAACTACAGTCATTTACGTGAGTTTTAAGAGCAAATTTAAATTATACTTGTATAGATCAATGACTTAATTCTAATAATTCCAGAATTATTTACTATCTATATTTTATTTGCAATAATTTATGTTATTTCATTTTGCGATAGTGAAAATTATTATATAACTAGTGTTTAAAACCAGTTCTAGAGCGTTGTTCAAGTATCCCTTTTTCTGATTTGAATATTCTTCCATATTAATACTAAAACCACAAACATTATTTTATAACAAAAGTATTGAAGCATTGAGAAAAATGAAAAACAGTCATAATGAGCTGAATAATTCTGCAATAGACGATACCTATTAATAATAATCGCCTACCTATATAACATTAATATTTTCAAATTTTTGGCCGAATAAATGAACATTGTTAGCTATTTTGAAAAAAGTAATTTCGGAACGAAAATGACACTTGACATTTCTCTTCAACGAAATGTATGAGTTTCACATTTTATTTTTGAATTGTGATGAACAGACAGCAGGATTTTATTTATAATATATTATTTTATAAGTAATTTTTTGTTTATAGTGGCCCACGACGATTTCTTCGAGAAACTTGTCAGGGAAGCATTTATTTATTTTATGTCATGTAGAGGAAAACATTTTATCTACGAGATAACCCTTGGAATATTTTATTAAACTTTAACACGGTATCAACTCCTTGACTCAACATTAAGGTCATTACATATTACTTATTTAATAAATACTCGTGTTTTCTAATTAATTAAATAATCTCTAGGGATGGTAATAATTGATATGTTTTATATTGAAATCCGCAATATAGGGCTTTTATTTCATTGACGAAACATATTTGTCAGAATAAAAAAATTTAATATCAGAAATTTCTTCACAGAAAATTTTATAAAACTTACTAATAAAATATATTTTTTGATTTTAACCTAGAAAATGTTTTATCGAAGGCCCCCCGTGTAAAATCGAACGTTAGAAATAGCGCGCTGAAACATTTTATATGAGAATGACGGGTGAGAGAGTATTATAGGAATATTTTTACGGATATTTGGTACCTTTCTATACGACAACAGAAATAAATATATTCAATTCAGGGGTGTCAAATACATTTTTTATTATAGAAAAAATATTTTTTGACGTAGAACGCATATTTTTAATATTGAATATGATGTAATACATAATACATAAAATGCGTCACTAAACTGTGTTAAAAATTAGAAAATGTTTATAACTTATTATAACTAACCCGCGGAGGAGGTTCGCGGGTTAGTTATAATAAGTTAGTTATAATTAGTTATAAGTAGACAAATAAGAGGAAGAAATATATAGAATAAAAACATATATGCAGGGGCGGTATGATACATGTGTCTAAAGAGCGCATCGATTTTTTTCTGAAATGCTTATATTATACCTACATTTGGAATATTAAATCTCCCTTTTAATCTCAAGTTATTTTAATTAAATAGTTGTTTTATATAGTTGTTTAATTCATTTGAACAATCGATAGGGATGATGACGAAGAAACTATTTTCGGCGATCGTGAGCCTCTACAACCCAACTCAGATGGCGTAGTGGACCCTGAAATTGGACTAAAGACATCTTCCTCAATAAGTGATGGACAGGAGTCTGCAGATAGCGGTGATTTGCAAAAAATTATTAATAATTTTGAGTCGGACCTGGATGGCTTTAAAGGAGTATTCCACATTTTCGGTCTTCCGGCATCACTACCGTGGTGGAAAGGGTAAGAAATGTTTATTTTTATTTATTTTACATATTTTAATCAGGCTATATGATTTGAAAATAAAAATATAATGTTTCTTAAGGACCTTTTCACCAAAATGTTGTCCAATATGGATTCTATGACGCACAGAATATTTTTTTCGTAATTGCAAATACAGAAGAATAAAAAATATAATAAACCTTATATTTAATTTTATGTATTTTACTTAATCCTTAACTATGTATTCAAATGAATAACAACATTAAGTTTTTGATGGGGTCATGAGTTGCAATTACTGATTGATTAAGAGGAATAAATTGTTTTTTCTTTAGAAATTAAGTAGCACATTAAAACGTAATCATTTTTTTTTTACAATAAATTTTCATCAAATATTTCCGTAAACAAAATGGTACGAAATAAATTAACATCATGTATTAACAATTCAACAGTGTACCATTGTATCAATTTATCGCAATCAATTTGGTTACTTGAAATGTTATTTATTCATTATATACATATATATATACAAACATAATACAAACATTCTCTTGTACATCTGCCAAACTCATATCACCCTCGTTCTGTCAAAATGCAATGAATTTTTTTACAGAAAAATTTATAATATTCTGGAGTAAAATATTTTATAGTTATAATATTTTTTTTGTCTTTAATTTAGCATCTACCTACAATAAGTTTTTAATGTTTGCCTGAGTACTGCCCATTAAGGCTGGCGTTATGAATACAACGGTGTACGACAATTTAATGTTTTATCGAATCCAAAGACAATGGTAGCAGTCAAAACATATCCACCCGTAGAGCCTAGTAACAGTAGAAACAAGGGTTAACTTATTACACACTATCAGAAAACAATTTTCTTTTTGCTAGTTTGTAATTCATCCTTGTGTAATAAACAATACATAAGTTATTATTTTTTTTAATAACAAATTCAAATGACAGTACGACTTATATATAATTTTCCATATCTCTAGAAATAAATGCATACCTTGGATATTCTGTTTTTTTATGTAATATACCTACATATTATTTTCATCCTGCATAGGATGTAACAAACCTAGTACATAATATTTTACCTGACTTAAGAATCGAAAAAATTCAAGGAATAGGTATGCACAAATTCAATACCATTATTGAAAATATTACTGTAAAAGATTTTTACAGAATCATGTAAAGCTTTAAGTCTACATACTTCTTAATAAATATTTACGAAATTAACCCATTATTATTCTAAAGGATGTCTAGTGGAACAACTTCAAGATTAAATTGTAATTGCTCGTAAACCATCAGGGTGAGGTAAGTGGGAAAGGTATTGTTCGACGCGCGTGATTTGTGGATTTGCCAGTCGTAATGAGTCACTGGTCGGGAGCGCACCGCGCATTCGCGGCTGAGCAATATTTAAAGTGCGGTGATTCATTGGTGTTGATTCATTTCTGTACTCACTTTAATATTCAATGGGTAAGTGACGGGCCGAGCACGCAACTTATTTGGTGTTGGGTTTAAAAGTTCAGACAAGAAAGAACAATGGTTAACCAAACTCCTCCGGAACCATCAACGTCAAGAGTGACGCTAAAACATGTGGCTCAAGTTTGACGTGAAATTATGCGCAATCCACGATAACGAAGATTGCAGCCTGGAATAAAAATACTGGAATAAAAAAATAAACGAAAATGACTATCATTTACGTGAAACTTTAGCGAGAACGATGCTGAAACGTTTTGGAACAGCACGAACGCTTGGAAACATATTGTTTACAGACAAAGCACCTTTTCATATCGATGGCTATGTTAATAAACACATAAGAACTGGTGCCCCGACAACCCGAGGGAACGCCATCAAAAACGTTTGCATTGTCCAAAAACGACAGTGTGATGTGCAATTTTTTCCCGAGACCCTTATTTTTTTAACCAGCGAGGGACAGTCACTGCTGACGTGTATTGCCGAATGATGGACGAGTTTTTGGTACCGCAACTGCAGCCGTTTCCCGGGTTCAACGACAGAATATAATTTCAGCAAGACACACAGCTAGAGTTTCAATGAAGAAGCCGAGGGCTGAACTTTTACGAATAAATTAATCAGCAAATACGAAGACATACATACCCTGGGCACCTCGGTCACCGGACCTCACATCGTGCTATTTTTTTTTTTTGTGGGGACACGTCAAGTCGAGACTTTACAGCGACATTCCTCGAACAATTCAGGCCCTACAAGAAAATATCCGCCGTGAAGGTGCTGCCATTGAACTGACGCATGTTCGCAAATTTAGGAGTCCGATTGCAAGAGTGTCTTGAGAGAAATGGACGGCATTTATACGATATTGTTTATAAAACGTAACAAAAACACTTTGTCCGCTCGATGTTCGATGACCTTTTATTTTTTATGTTTAATATATAATTCGGAATCTATAAAATATTTCAATTAATCGAAATAAACGCTCTCAATTTTAAATTCGTATTAAAATGATGTGTACTAGGTGTACAGAAACACGATTTACTTTATTTTATCCACAATTTTGTTTCCGTCTTTAAAATATACAAAGTACGCAAAGAAAACTTACCTTATATTTCAAACTGGAAAAGTAAAGAATGGTTTAAATCAAAAAGATGGAATAATTTTTTATTTTATTTTTAAAGAAAAATAGGTACCTATCTACTATTTTAATTAAATAGTTGTCAACTAGTAAAAATGTGTTTAAAATAAATAAATAAATTTTGTTCTTTAACCTGTCTTATAAAACATAAATTGTATGAAAACTGCGATGCGAATTTAAAAATTCTCTATAATAATATATTTTTTTTTATAATATTCGTTTCCGACCAATCGCCTTAACACTCGTGCATACAACAAATCAAAACAAAAAACACATCTCATTGTTATAATTTACATTTATTAAGGAGAATACATTCTTATTGTGAAGTTGTAATTATTCAGAACATAAGTGTGATGTTTTAAATACTAATTTAATGTATTAATTATTAATATATGAAAAATATTGTTTTTGCACTACCGGTATTCGAACCTGGATCTTTATTTCCAATTCGGGGAAGTACACCACCAATTGTGTTATAGCGCCAGTATTTTTCACGACAAATTTTCGAACCTGTATATTACACTTTTTCAAATTAATACATCTGTCGTTCTATTATTGTTTATCCTTCAACACAATTGGTAGTGTATAAAATTTCATGAAATGAAAACATATATTATTTTGCTCGCCTGTTATAAATGTTTATTTGGAAACGGACCGCGATATCAATCTGAATATTAATTCCAGTATGTGTTTGGTACTACGCGTGACATTCCTCTCGGAGTTCCAGAGAGTATTCGTCATTACTTACATTAAGTCACGGTGACGGGGTCTCATTATTTATCAACTCTTCTTAGTACCGCGTTAGTCATAATAAATTTCACCAACGTAAACAAAGTGTTTCGATTGAATAAGCATAACACACGTATTTAATGACGACGGCATCGCAAGACGTACACAAAGTGTTAAAAATGTCGATCAAGATGTTCCCTCGCATACTAATAACGTTTTAATGTTATTTTCTCATTTTCAAGTATTCTTTTGTACATGTTTATATTCTGAATTCAAAACACGCGTGTAATCAAATAACCTTATAAACACTTTGAATCTTCATTATACGTAAATAAGGTGACACTCATTGGATACCTTTGTACTTGTTGAGTCCCTACAGCCTGCATTACGAGCCTCTAATGTTCATTAATTATTTTTATCTAAATAATTATTTCACTGTAATAAAGATGCTAGAACTGCATAATTCATCTTTATTTAATTCTCGTATCCACTTATGGGCTTATTCGAGAAGAATCCATCTGTCAGTTCTTCCGACTTAAGAAATCAATTTCATAATAGAATTAGGCGATTGAATTGTGGTAGTGAAACATACTCATTTTACTTACTTACTTACCATCTCTTCTCATACAAACTCGCCGATTATTGAGGCTTCTAACAGAACTATCCTCCATTAATTGGTTTATCTTGTCGTGCCAAGTCTTCCGCGGACGTCCTCTATTTCTGGTGCCATCAACACTTGTGTCATATATCTTTCTTACCATTCTCTCCTCATTCATCCGTTCCATATGACCAAATCACCTAAGTGATCCTTTCTTAATCTTACTCACTACACTAACATCAGCTTTACATTCTTTCCTTATTTCTTCATTCTTTACTCTGTTATAAATAGATACGCCTAAGTGATCTCATTTCCACTGCATTCAGTCTACTTTCGTTAGTCATATCCTTTTAAGAGACTCAAATCGTTATTTTCAACTAATTTTACAAAAAGAATTAATAGTTCTTAGTTAGTTAATGTGGTTTTAAATTTTATTAGTAAAAACCACAAACCATCAAAATTGACTGTTCTGTGGTGGAAACGATCTAGCAACGATTGTCAGTATTTTTCCGATTTACCTTATCTTCTTCATTCATTCGTGATTAGTGAATCCAATCCTGAGCCAAAGTAATGCCGATTTTGCCGATCCGGGATCAGTCTCGGGATTAGAAAATTTCTTATTAGTGTTACACTTTAAAAAAAACCAAGGAATTTAAACAAAAAATAATACAAGATTGTCAAGTAACATTTGAATGAAACAATTTTATTTCGAATTCAATTGGTGCATTTTATTTCGAATGCAGATGGTGCATTTTATTTCGAATGCAGATGGTGCATTTTATTTCGAATGCAGATGGTGCATTTTATTTCGAATGCAGATGGTGCATTTGATGTATCCACGTAAATGTTCACCGTATATTTGGCGAGACACTTATAATAACTCTAACGTAGTTAGTCTAAATACTATGCGATAAATCATATAGATTTCGTGGTACCAAAATTGAAACCTCGATGTAAATTCTATTGCTTCGCTTGCAATGAAACTGAAAATAAATTCGGCTCATCTGATTAAAATTTTTCGACAAAAAAAGAAAAAATGAGCACACAAGATATAAAAAAAAAAATTTTAGTCTCCGTCGGACACTACTTTCGACCTTAAAAAATTGTGAATGGTTTTGGATTCGTACAAATGTGTAGTTTTGGTGATAGACAACGAAACTATGAACATAATTTTTGGGATATTGCAAATTAGACAACGATTTATGAATATTCTTTTATTTCTCAATTCTTTAAATGCGAATGCTTTTCGCGGTAATGATATAATTAAATACTAATATTGTAAATAATATTAGTGTTGTTGCACCCGGTACCAACAATATTTTTCGATAAAATTGATTTTATATGTGTATCTTTTTAATTAATACATTAAAATATTACAGACCTATGTTCTGAATAATTACAACTTCACAATAAGAATGTGTTCTCCTTAATAAAAATATAATTATTGGTACCTACATTAACGCCGCAATACTACTCCAGGATCAAATAGATCCAATTTGCTGATCAATCAGTTGAAAATAACGACTCCTAATCCTCCTCTTCGTGAGACGAAAGTCACATTGATGTCACAGCTTCCCCCTAATTCTCTCGGTGGACTCGTTAAAAATTGAATTGTCTACCCAATCATCGCTATACATGTAGTTACACAACAGCAGAAGCAAAATAAACTACTTGAATTGTATAAGATGCCTTGATGTTTTCCTTTTTCCTCTCGTTTCATTTTTTATCTTTCTTTATTCAACACCCACATTCAAAAATACACGATGGATATATAACAAATAAACTTGTTGGTGATCTTTAGAACTAATAAATGTATGAGTGCGCTACAAGACCATTCAGTATCGAAATTTTGCTTTAATAATGGCTTTGCAAAGCTTAATAATCTTTAAGGATAACACATTCTTATTGTGAAGTTGTAATTATTCAGAACAGACGGTCTGTGATGTTTTAAATACTAATTTAATGTATTCATTATAAATATATACATATAAAATCAATTCCGTAAAAACAATGTAGATGGCTTTCAAGTAATAGAACAACAGATGTATTAATTTCGACTAAATTGATTTTATATGTATATATTTATAATTAATACATTAAATTAGTATTTAATAATCAGATTTGAATAGCTGATGCCTGCACCTATCCGTCTAATATCATGATCGTTCTTCACCCGGTATTTTTTAACAGATGACAGATCGCGTCCGTACATAATAGTGTGTATCTTATATCGAATATATTTTCTTAAATGAATTGTGATTTTTTATACATATGCCTATGCCTATTCATGGAATCTCAACTGTGACATAATTTGTATCCAGTATATTTGTTACGCAAAAACTTCTGAACTTCTCAATAGCACTCACGAACTATTTATGGAATCTCAACTGTGACATAATTTGTATCCAGTATATTTGTTACGCAAAATCTTATGAACTTCTCAATAGCACTCACGAACTACTCATGGAATCTCAACTGTGACGTAATTTGTATCCAGTATATTTGTTACGCAAAATCTTCTGAACTTCTCAATAGCACTCACGAACTATTTATGGAATCTCAACTGTGACATAATTTGTATCCAGTATATTTGTTATGCAAAATCTTCTGAACTTCACAATAGCACTCGCGAACTTACTTCGAAGGCGCAAAATAAAATTTCTCATTCCCATAATACGTATATAAATATTTTTAGATCACTAAACTCAGATTAGAGTAACTTTAAAATGAAAAATCTCTAAAATTGTTATTTTGGGTCTAATTTTTTCAAAAAATCATTACATTGTGCATATACTTCCAATTTCTTCCCTGCTCAACGTTGACAGCAAGTCATCCAATACTTCTCAATCATAACTGACTTACTATTACGCTGTTTCCGCAGAGGTTAGCAGAGAGGAAAGAGCGCCACACTGTGCGAACATACCACTTTCATGCTTATCTTACATCTTCTCGTGCACGTTATTCGGCTGTTGAAGCTTTTAACAGAACCGTTTTCTTCCAGTATATGGTTTATTTGGGTACATCAAGTCTTTCGCGTATACCTTCTATTCGTGGAATTGTTGAGCGAAGCCCAAAGTTTTTTCTGCCACCTTCATCCCTGTCCAGCGAGTCATTAACCTATAAAATCATTCCTAACGTCCGTGCATCAAGCGTGAATCCATTAGTTCCGAATTAGTTCCGTTAGAGCGTAAATCATCAAGTCATCAAATAATCGTGGTATTTACGACTTACGGCAACGATGATCAAAGGTTTGGCATCTGTGACCGTACCAGTTTGGGCACAATTTAATTTGAAGATGTATAAATGTATTATTAAACATGGATGAAAGAGAGACGTACGTACGTAAAATTGACAATTACCAAGTACTGCATTCATACGACATTACCCATTTTAGATACCTGCATAGGTAAATATCTTATTTATTATTTACTATTAACATAATGTAACTATTATGGTACGATAGTTATTTATCTTCCGAGCCATTACTTTTATAGATTTAAAATATTATAAATAAAGCGAGAACAAAGTAAAACCTTTAGCGCTTTGGTAATTTTCTCTATATTTCTTATTCTTGAAGTTTGAATGACAGACTAATCGATAATGTTAACTTCACCGCGTGTTCGTTAATTTGATTAATAAGTGATGTATGTATTGTCGTAAACTCAACGTGTTCATATTTTTGATGCCGTAAATTATCGAATTGGGTACGAATTGTATATAATTTATCTAAAGATACACAATTGACGTCTTTAATTATTGTTCTAATAAATATTATATGTGTTGTTTTTATATACTTAAACAATAATCGATGACGCTGTTGTCTCGATCATTTATTCATAACCGGTTTGTTCGGTTTTTTTAACCGGTTCACGAAAACCGGTGTGAATCCATAAGAGGACATCACTGTATACGGTCTAGAGCTGGTCTAGAACATTGGTTAATTGACCCAAATATGAAGTTGTATTTATTGTCGCTTGCGGAGTCGCCGCTGATGTACGCATTGACGATATGTGGTGTGTGCCTTGAACGTGATCTAATATATCATAATATGAATCACGTTCCAACTCCCCCACAGGAAATTAACGTTCAGCGCACAAACAGCCCGTTTCCGTCTCGACTGCTAAGCGCTGCATTAAAACAAAGATGAACACAATGAATATCAACCTGTAATAATTGACTTGCAAACCACACGTGACAAGCTGTGGGGTTTTCCTGGCAATATTGAAATATAAAAGTCCGCTTTCTTCGTATGGCGCATGGATAAGAGAAATAATATGTATAGATAGAATAGATGAAAAACTTGAAACATTTTTCTATGGCTTCAAAAACGGAAAACTAGGCAATCGTGGTTTCTTTATAAACAAGTCAGGTGTAGGGGGTAGACGCCATGCCATTTTCACATCTGTATTTAAATATTTTTGTATGCTGAAATTGATTTTACAATAAAAAAAAAAGGTTAATTTATTAAAAAGATAATTTAATTTAATAATTCTATAAACATATCAGATGGAAAACTGATAAAATAATATTTATAAAACATTACAAAATCCGAACAAATTTTTTTTTATCTAAACATTTTATATTTAAAATCAATCTAAAAAAAAACTTGTGCACGATTATCAAGATTTTAAATTATATTTTTTAACCAATTGTAGAGAGAAATTTATAATTCATCACAACTTCCACTTCATTACCACATAATCTAAAATATTACGCGTCAGGGAAATCAAAATTATCGCTACTATTTTTCGGAATAATACCGCAGCAGCGGAGTCTTCTAGAAACTTTTAAGCGGCCATCTTTCTTTTAACTTTTGTATGAAGCGCGCATGACATGCTTACGTTAGGAAAATTAAATGTTTATTTCGTAGAAAATCCGCACAACGCGCGCAACGTGAAACATTATTTCTAAGAACTAGACTTTATATACATATTTTATATAAATATTGGATTCACCGTTTGTGCTTTTGTTTTGAATTTTTGTGCATTCAGGTTAAATCTAATCTATGCTTCATGTCTACAGTGTACAGGACCCCTTTGTGTCTCTTTCTTTCGAAAATTTAAAATAAAAGTAAACTAATTTATTGTTAAGATTATGCAAAAAATAATTAATGTCCAAATAAATCGAGAATATAAAAGTTAAGAATGTGGTTTATCTAAAGCTATAAAAACAAATTTAAAAAATTCTATTCAATGTGAATTATTGCCATTGTAAAAATATGAGGGGGAATTTTACAGCTCATCTCAGGGGGGCACAATGTCTAGGGATAGTTCTGACTGTGATATTGATATCTCTATCCTTGTGTTGAAAACTTTTAACAATCGCTGAAAATACATAATACATAAAAAGAAGGGATGCATCCATCCTGAAATTACAAAATTCAATTAGCAAACAAATCTTACAATATGATGCAGGATTACACAGATGCCTAATATATTTGATTATTCTCACCCTTCCTTAATTCTATACGAAGTCACATCTTCATTATTTTAGCATCGGAACAACTTCCCGTGCTCGTCAAAACTTGTCAAAAGAAAGAACGCTAATGAGAATTTTTTTCTTACGCGGTGCAGTGTTGCCAATTGGTAAATGTCAACTCCCAACATATCTCGTGCGCAGTAGGTACCAAATATAAAGTAATAATGTATATTATTTTTGCCACGTAATAGTATTGAGCGATTGGAAGCCTAGGTAGAGGAACGTCGAATAGAGTGATTAGTAATAAGGCTGCCGCAAATGGAAGATAGTTGTCTGTATTTATATATATATTTACTAATATATAACTATTTATAAAACTATATGTATATCTGTGTGTATGTTCTCTGTATAATCACATATTTTGATTGATCTAGACCATATTTTACGCAGTTACTCTTTAGGACTCTATGCACCTACAGACATACACCACCTATTGGCCACACTACATCCTCCCACCGGTATGAATGTGGATGTGAATGCCATCCATTTCAAATTTTGCTCAGTTGCACTCTAAAACTGAAAAATACAGTCACCCCACTTCACCCTTCCGGACATCAAACCATCCTCCTGTTTGACCAAATTTTGCATCATCACTCTTTAGGACCTCCGCAAAATGAAGGTACCTCTCTTCTCCCATACCCAAACTCCCTCCCCGAATCCCGGGCAATGCTAAAGCATAGGTCGCTCATATCATCATAAAATGTTGGTAAATTATTCATTGAATTCATTAATTTTCAAAGTAATAACTAACTGACTAACTATCTCACCAAAATAATTTAATTAAAGTGGTACCTCGGTGTGTTACATTTTTGTGTTGCAGTAAACCAAATCAAACCAAAGTTATGCAAACTGAGATAACATGTATTTAATATTTTTAGATCCAATGTATGCATTGAAAGGATCGAAAAGGATAGCTCTGATGATGAAGATATCACCAGTGACAAGGACATAGGAAATCCGTTCATGGGTAGTGTTTCCTTGCAAACGTGCATACAATCACCAATAAAATATGTATGTACCCACAAGTAAGTAGAAAAAATTATGAGTGCTTAAATAAAATATTTATAAAATTAAAATAATTTTTTTAAATACTTATTTTATATTATAAGATTTTTGCCAACATTAACATAATATTTAACATGAGACTATTTTATATTAAGGCGTACATTACAATTGTATAATATAATTGTTTTTAAAAAATTACATTTTAAATAGGTTTATTGTTTGTTTAATAATATTTTGATTGAACAAAATTAAAACACTTTTCTATGATAATAATTTTTTATTTATTTTATAAAACTCATCATTTTTATAGGCAACATAGAAATGGTATATTTAAGACGTACACTTTAATTCATCAATGCTGTCATGGTTTTGAATTGCAAAATGGAAAAGAATGTGTAGAGGTATGTGCCCTTTTTTTTGCATGTGTAATATTATTATTTGATATGAAATGATATGATTATTTAGCCTACATGAATAGGTTTAACAGTGCTACCAACTTTAAACTTAAAAATTAATTTCTTGAATGTGCTACAGTATCGTTTTTAAATACATATTACGTATTAAGCTTGGCAATGTCTGAATTTGATTATATATATCTTTCCTATGTGCTTGAATGTTTTATTTGGGCATGTATGATATTAATTAAAATTACGTACATTTCCAGGTTGAATTGTTGCCATTAATTGAAACTATTAAAAACATGAACGGCACTGAATTTCTAGCAATTTCACAGGATATTGATAATCAAATCAAAAAAGACAATCTTACTGTTTTCCTCCCTAGCGATGAAGCCTTTAAAAAATTTGCTGATTTGATGTTAGAAACGGTAAGAACAAATACATAAAACTGATAATGAAATAATAAATAAAAAGTTTCAAACAAAATGTTTTTATAAAACTTTTATTCATTTTATAGAATCAGGTGGAATTCACTGTTGACAATGCTCGACGCCGTCGAAGAGGAATTAATGGGATAACAACGACCCAATTATTATTAAATCACTTGGTAAATGGTATAAATGATATATCTCCCGATGATACATTCCAAAGGTAAAATATTTGTTTAAAAAAAAATATATAAGAAAATCAAGTTTTTATTGATAATATTTCCAAATAGTTTCAATCTACAAAATATATTTTTATATAACGTACAAATTTTCAGTTTGCTTTACAATTCGACACTTCAAGTAAAATCTTCCATGTCTACCGAAGGGGAAGAAATTATGTTAGTAAATTGTGCTAAAGTTCTGTCACCCAATGTGCACGCCACAAATGGAGTTGTGCACAAAGTGGACCGAGTTTTGGTGAGCATTTCTTTATACTTGCTTATACTCATTTATTATTTTCAAGGGTGAAAGTGCAATTAAATTTTTTTAGGTTCTATATTTCTATAAATAAAATAAAACGAAAAAAAAAATTGTGGAATTTTTTCAATGAAAACAGTCACATTTTTATTGTTCATATTTTATTTACCTACGTAAATGTTTTTAATCCCACAGTATCACCGATAACAAAACTTATGTCTATATTTGTAATGATTGATGATGATATAAAATGGAATTTCTCTTTAGTTTTGTAAAAAAATATTAAACCTTAAAAATCAAGTAGATAAACAATTTTGTGAATCATCAATGCGGGTTTTCCAGTTGTTCCCAAACCTTTTGGAACATCAAATTGTCCCGAATTTGTAAATTTCAATAATTTATCACTTAACATGACTGGTTTAAAAAAAAATTAATTCACTACTAAAAAGTATTTCCTGTATAGTGGCACGCTTTCATTTCTCAAAAGAGAAATGTTAAAATTGGTAAAAAGGCACAAGATCGTAGTCATATTTTTTTTAATTAGCGTCTTAAATATAGTTATCATATTTATACTTTTTGTTACGAATTTATTCATTTTTACTCTAACTGGTTTTTTTCATAAATATAACAGACAAAATATACAAATAAAATATTAGCTTTGATGAAAAATTTACACGCATGCTATAATACAAATTATTGATTTATTTTCCCCCTCCCCCCAACCTGTCCTGGTTTATTCTGTGATAAATCTGAGACCCCTGCATTAATGGTGTATGTATGTAAAAAAGAAAGATATGTGAATATATTTATTAATATATTGTTGCAGGTGCCTGTCAAACGCAGTATTTCTGAAATCTTAAAGTTAAAGTCTGAATTGTCTACATTCAATGAAAGTAAGTACATATTGAACTATACTCTGGAAAAGTTAATACATAGTATATAAACTCAATAATTAATGAATCAAAATATTAAGGCCATATAATTTTTAATGGTGTATTTTCAGACAATATATACAATACATTATACTTATATAATTTACATATTTATGTATCATATGAATTGTAGCCATTTTTACTGAGGATTGTGATTCTCTTGCTGGAACTGACTTTCTCCATTAATCACAACTATAAAATATAGAGAGCCTATATTATAATGACAAGGAATGTAACATTTGAATCTTTATTTCACACAGCGTTTGAGTCTAGTATATTTAAAAAGATACAGTCAGGTATTTTATAAAAAATGTTATTGATTATAGAACCTCATTTGTTATATCATCTATTTGTTTTAGGATTAGATAATTAGTTCCAGATCCGCACTTTAGAGCAAAATTATCATTCAACGCAAAAACAAAAATATATCTGTAAAAACTAAATAAAAATTAAAAACAATCTTTTCTTTGTGAAAATACAAATAAACCTCTAATATAAAAGACATAAAAAATTACATAGGTAAACTGGAAAGACCCCAACACATTTATATTTCATTCGCAAATGTGTGCTATGTTGGCAAATGATATTTTTGCTGATTTTATTGATAATGTCATTCATTGTAGCATATCTGACTGTATTTAATATTGTTCATTTATGACATAAGTAAGATCATTTGTTGTATCCATGTGTATCTGACTGTATATGATGTATATTTGCATTATAGCGTTGTAGGCATATCCGACTGTATGAAAAAATAAAGTAAGTAAACAGACATATTGTGATTAATGATCAAATTATTGTTCATTGCTACTTTAAAGTATTTTTAAAATTTTCGATGCCTAGGATAAGGATACTTAAGCACAAGATAAGTATGCGCACTATTTTTAATGCGATTGTGTGAATATATCAAATTGACCTGGGAGTGCAGTACCGCCTGTAGATTCTTGGTATCTGAAAGGTTAATAATAGTTTTTGTTGTATTCAATTTGTATTGTGATTATTTTTATTGCGACATTGTATTGGAGCACTCTCCAATAATTACAAATTCTTTGCTGGTCATATTGTCAGTTTGGGTGAAGCCAACCCAGACTACTTAATTATTTGCATTTAATTTATTGTCTTATTTTAATGCGATAGATAGCATAACATTAATTAATTTATAAATAATTATAGGTATATTAAAAAAAAATACTTAAGCCTATTAATAAATTGTGGTGAATAATTACATCTATATGTTTTTCAGGATAGTTAATCATTTAATATATGTGATTGTTAATGTTGACTGGATAATGTTGGGTTTTTCTGTTTATTATAATATTTATTTTTCTTTATAGTTCTAGAGAAAACTGGATTAGCCATGAATATTGGAGATGATGAAACTTGGACAATATTTGCCCCATCAAATGAAGCATTTCAAAAGCTCGATCAAAAAGTGTTAGAAAAATTAATGAAAGGAGATAGCTGTGCCAAAAGTATATTTTCTTACACTTATATTCATATACATATTTATAATTCATTTGTAATAATACCATATTTGAAAAAATTATACTGTTATGGAAAATGTAGACTAACCCACTTGAGATTCAATTCAGATCCTCACTGCTATGTGCAAGAAAGACAATAATATTATATATATAATAAAATATAAACGAAAAATATTAAATATGAATTCTTATTTTTTTTTTTACAGCAAGACATTAAGATTTATTATTTTGATAATTTCACCCCTTAATCTTACAGATATTCTGAAACATCACATGCTGTCTCAATATCTGTGTGCCGCTCACGTGAATTCCAAGAAAGTTATTGTAAGAAATGCAATGGATGAAATGTTAGAGCTTACTATACCCAAAAAACCTGTAAGCAATAGAGTTGATGATTATGTAAGTTTCTTACATTATTACTACAGTTTTTAGATATTTTCTAAGGGAAAAATCACCCATGAATCGAAAAATTTTTTTGAGCTGGATTTCTATGTTGGACCAAATATATATATATATATATTTTCATATGTCACCATTTTAAATGTTCCTACATATACAGGATTATTAAAAAATGACTCAATTTTGTAACTCTATATTTCAAACTGTCAACGAGTGACAAATACAAAGTAAATTGCCTTTGATAATACTCTCAATAAAGTTTACAAATACAGTTTATAAATGTTCAATGTAACCCCCTTTGGCTGCACGGCATACATCTAATTAGTAGCTGAACTCGTTCTATACCCGATTAAGTATATTTTGTCCTGAACTCATGAACACAGAAAATCTTCTGCTGCATAGTAGCCATTTTACTCGCAACTGATGCGAAATTACTCCTTGGCAGAGTGAGCACTCTAGCGGTCGTTTACGCAACTATGTGGTGGGATTCGAAGCTTTCGGACCTTCTCTATCAATTGTTATGTAGATCATTCACATGTAACACATAATTCAGAAAATATGGCAGTATGAAATTTAATCCATCATTTTTAATAACCCTTTACATTCTTTGATACATATAGTAATATATAATAAGTTTTTAGCAAAAAAGATCACGAACACACGGTATAATAATCCACTGGTCTCGTCTAGTCCTGCTACTGGTGATTTTTCCTACACTAATTTGTACTTAATAACATTCTGATATAATTTGTCATAATGACACCCAATTATAATATGTTTTATTTAGGATCCAGAAGAGACCTTCACTGTAAACAATGTGAAAGTTAGTAAATCTGATATTGTGGCTACCAATGGAGTAATTCACATTTTAAATGAAGTAATAATTCCTGATTCAGGTAACACTAATCTTTATTTCTATATTTATAATATATATTTTTTAGTGTAGTACTAATAGAATTGATATTTTTAGCCATGTCAATAAGTTCATTACTTCTGAAGAAAAATTTAACTAAATTTCATAACATTATGGAGAAAGCTGGTATGATGGATGATATACAAAATTGGTCAAATATGACATTTTTCGTTCCAACTGACTTAGCGATCGAAAACTTCATAAAAACGGAAAATAGCAGTATCAAGGCTATATTAGAAGGTAAAATGACTATAATATGTAAAAAGAATTAATGACTATAGCATTTTTTAATCACAGAAATATGAATTGTTTATATATTATTAAAAATAGAAATAATTAAGAAAGGTTTAAATGAATTAAGACACACATTTTGGAGTTATTTGTAACTAACTCGAGTTTTGATCTCATCATATTAAATGTACTTCAGACATATTGAGAGTTATATGATAGAGATAAGCAGCATACAAGCATTATATGATTTTAATATATTTATATAAATATATATTTCTCATTCTTTCATTGCACCCATAGATGCCGCAAATGGTCCAATTGATAGAGAATCCCAAGATGATTTGAAGAAATTTGCTCTACATCATATTACACAAGGAGCTTTACAAAGTTGTGAGCTGGAAGATAATGCGATGCTTGATACACTTGATAATTCTGAACTGAGGACCAATCTATACACAACGGTAAAAAAATTAGCCTTAATCACAGACCAGTAAATGAATAGACATGAAATAAAGTGTACATATAAGAGAAGAGTTTGGAACATTATTTGCGGGACGAGGAGCATTCTACACATATTCTTTGTGGAAACATAAATCTGATAGTTTATGACACATTTATGCAACAGTAAAAGTATTTACTCTTTAAAAATTAAATCTTTGTATAAACAAAACTGATTTTATACATTTATGCATATTATATTGTCAGCGTTTAAATTTTCGTTCCAATCGAGTCATATATTTTTAAAAAGTCGCAGAGCTATTTGATTCCGTAAGTAGTACTAAAGTGATCACATGGGTGACACCAAAATGCATTGTTGAAACAAGGAATTTGCATTAGTCCATGTCTATGTATTTGGTAGTCTGTGGCCTTATATTTTTTTTAATTATACTAAACAGTGTTTTTCAATCTTTATCAAACTGCAAACTGAGTAAAATATATCTACTGTAGTAAAAGATATGTACTGTCTTGCAGTAATTCTGTTTTGTTAGTTAATGTAATTATTATTATGTGATAATTTTCCATCTGGGGTTTTCTAAAGTAGATGTAACATATTTATTCTACACACATCCAATAGTACTACCTATGCAATCATAATATTAACATAACACTGTTGTGACATGCCTTGATGAATATTTTTGACGAGTTAATGTTATGATCGCTGGCAATGCGATCCAGGTCATAATTTTTTTGATTTTTCTGTTTAATTGGGATTGAAATGCCATAACGGAGTTGAATAATAGTTTAATGCAATTTTATATTTAATTCTAGCTCCCTGTTTTTACCAACATATACAATCGTGCAACTGTGGACTGTGCGAGGCTTTTACATTTTGATGATCTGCAATGTGATAATGTTTTACACCAAATTGATAGGCCATTATTAACACATAGCGGTTCTATTTTAGATCAAATTAATCTTCATCCAGACTTATCTATGCTCAACAAGGTAATTTTTTTTTTTGATGAATTAACATATTCCGTTCCTGTTTTAGATAATTGTTATTTTATTATTTATAAAATGTGTATTGCCATTATATAAATATTCTTATCTAATAAGGCAATAAAGATCACACTTTTAGAGATACTGCGATTGCTTAAACCTTACATGAAAACATTGCGATTTGTTTTGCTTGCTTAAATCAACTCAAAAGGTATTTTTTTTAAATGATTGCGACTTTAAACGCGAATGATACCATTTTATTTTTTACTAACAGTGACTGGAATTCATTGAAGTGTCCTTTAAACTATTTGTGATTCAAATTATATATATTTGTTTGTTAATTTGTTTTCTGTTAAACTTTTTACAGATTTTAATTGGCACAGAAATGGAAAAAATTCTTAAGAATGGAAAAAATATAACGTTTCTTGCACCAGTAAATGAAGCGTTTGACTCTATGAGTAAAAGTATTTATGAAGATTTACTTGCAGATAAAACACTAGTTACCGATTTGATGAAACTCCATACTTTCAAAGGTAAATTGTTTATTATGTACTTATGTATGTACTAATATTGTGAAAGAAAGCCTAAAAATTTTATTAAAAAATAGTACAATTTTAGTGTGTACAAGAATGACATTAAATATCAAAAAATGTGATACATATGTACACATTGATAATTTACATTTAAAAAATAAAAATGATTTAATAATGTTTACTTAATCATGAGTCAACAGAATCACAGGAGTGGGCTAGTTAAAAATGATCTTCAAGTTTTTGTAATTCTTAAATGGATTTGAAATCCATTTTTCGTGTATATAGAACTTAAAACAGAAGTTTTAGTTATGGTATTAAACAAATATCAGATATCTCATAGAGACAAGACAGATATCTCTGAGATATCTGATATTTGTTTAATAATAGTGCCTTTGTAGGTAAAAATCCAATAAGTGTGTGTTCTTGGACGTGTTCAGATATTGCTAATAGTTGCGGTATTATTTAGACAATATTTTTTTGAAATTGTCATATTATTTTATAGGTGTTACATGTTGCTCCGGACTTTATAACTCTCCTTGGCCTTTGACATCTTCTCTTGTCACAATCAATAATGAATTTGTCCAAACTCGCCACAACCAAATAGGCTCTGCAACAATCAAAACATGTGACCAGGTTGCCACAAATGGAGTTCTGCATTTAACTAACAAGGTTTGACGAAATATTAATCTCTTTTTATTATACTATATTCAAACTTTGTCTCGTGATATTAAAATATTTGTTTTTTTTTTTTCAGATAATGTATAAACAACTCAGGCCAAAGTCGAGAAAACCCAACATTGATATTCTCCTTTATGGAATTTAAAATGATATAATTAATGATTCTCATATTCATAAGTTTAGTTTCTAACCAAATACATATATACTACAAATACATATTAAATATCTTTTCTTTGTGTGGCATACTCACAATCGTGCGTTTAAAAAAGCTATTCTTATTGCATGGTTAATGAATGAATTTTGGAAAATGTGAAAATATGTTTTTGAGTTAAAATTATTTACAACAAATCTAATTAATTTAAAAAAATATTGTTTCTGTCAAAAAATAAAATATTATAAAACAACATAATTATTAATTGATGCAAATAAAGTATATTTTGCTTCCAATTACGTAGTATAACTTCATGAAAAAAGTAAAAAGATTATTCAACACTCCTCAATATAACAAAAGTAATTAGTGATTTTGTTACAATCGATAATTCAGAAATTGGGGAATGAAATTATGATATAATATATTATAGCCTGGGTATACTTATAACAAAATAGTGTTTAGAATCAGAAGTAAAGATTCAAATGAAAAAGTTGAATCAGTTATCAGGATTATCTAACTTCCGTCGATCCACCTGACGGAAGTATGTTGTTTTGGTAAATTAGGATGTATGTTTTTGATTTTCAATGCTTGTATTATTACTCAATGTTAAGATTCATATTTTATATAGGCGATCATAATTAATATTCATTAGAGAACATATCTTATTTTAAGAGTTCATCAATTAGAGTTACAAAAATCTGCACTCTAATATTTAAGATTCTCTGCTATTTTACTTGTGTTGTGATTTATGCAAACGATTAAAAATTTCTAATATAATATACTATCACATTCATAATCTACTCATTTTGGTAATTAATTAATATAATATTGTATGTTTTGGTGTACCTACAGATATTGTATTTATTGTTGTAATAGTTCATGAAAATAAATATAAATGATAATAAATTTGTTTTTTTTTTCTTCAAAAATCCCTGTCACAACAAAAGATGAAAGCTTCTTTCAGACTATTTTTCCAATTTTCAAATCAACTTGTCGGTTAGAAACAACATGACTCAATCTATTAATGATTTTAGGTTATCAATTAAACAAATACTAATTAAGAAGAGACATATTTTTAAATCTTCTTACATAATTGTAAGCAAGTTTGTAAATAATTAACTAAATTTACTTTTATGAAATACAATAAGTAAGTACGGATATCTTCTGAAGTGATTCAAATATTGGGTTAATTGAGAGTAAATAAATAAAATATACATTATTTTGAAAAAATTTCATTCAGTTATTTTTTAAATACACATGCATATTACATTTATTCATTTATGATTCAATGAGACAATATTTTAATTGAAATTGAATCCACACATAATTTTCTAATATGAAAAAACATATACAAGAATCAAATCAACTAATATTTTTAATAAAATATAAAAATGGCACTCTAGTATGGGGCAATAATTGTGTTTGGAGTCCCAATTGGAGGACTTCTGACATGCTCTATTCCGTAACTATTAATAATGTATTACATATTTACCTATTTGCAGAGAATTGAAATACAATAATCCTCTGAAAATAAACTACTTTGTAACAAAGTGGGTAAAAAAACGCCCTAAGGTGCATGTGCAAGTGTAATAGTGTTTTTGACTTCATAATGCACAGAACTATGGTTAAATATTATTGGATATCTTTCAATGCTCGACTCCCTTCAAATACGCATTCCTGTCAAAGTGATATTTCTCCCGCCGTACAGAACTTCACTACTGACTTTAAAGTCTACTTACTATCTCAGTTGCACTTTTAGTCTTTACATGGAATTAAAGAAAAGGTTGAATTGATAGATCAGCGTCTTAACAGTGGAAATACGACCCAATGTTGTTAAACAATATATTGTGAGTATAATTTAAAATTTCTGCAATTAACACAAAAATTGTTCGAATAGCATGCAATAGTGCAATCCAGAACAGATTAATAGCATTTCAATTCATTTTAATGGGGGAAATTGATTTGACATATGAGTAATTTGAGTTAAAAGCTCTGTTACAGAATGAATTAAACTCGCAAGTCAAGGCACCACTGTATTCCTATTACCACACGCGTGGAACTTCTCTACATACCATGCATCTATTGTATCTCGTGTAGTATTGGAGTAGGTGGGAAGATAATCGCATCTTTAAATCAATTTAGCTACAGATGACTCGGTAACACAGACAATCTGATTATGCTGACATTTTACACTTTGCTTGTTATCAAACACAAAAAAAAGCAACAAAGGGAGGTAATTTTATGTATATTTTGGATAAATTAAAAAGAAACCAAGAGTGCTGTGCTGTAACAATACCAAAAAAATACTTGCTAGAAGAAGAAAAATTTACTTCACTTCTATATGTACAATATATATTTGATTAATAAAATATATTGTATCTTTTATTAAAGTGTTCATTTTGTAAGTCATGTTTTAGACATTTTGTAGCTGGGCTAAAAGCGAGCGCACACTGAGGACAAAACAGCTGTACGACAGTTTGCCACCAACTGTTCTATCGTTCGAAAATTTAATCATCAGTGTGCACACTGCCATACATTCTCAGAGACTGAATTTAGAAAATATATTGAATTAAGTTAACACACTGCTGAGTCTCTATAAAAAATATAAATGAATTTGTATACACAGTAGTAAAAAAAAAGCATTTTTAGGATTTTCCACCAATTCTGTTTATTTTTGAAGTTCATTTTAAAAACCCATACAAAGTAATTTGCAACTGATGTAGGAGAGTTGGAACGGAATACATATATTATAATTGGTAATATTTTTACAAATTGAATCTTGTGTCACAATCATTATTATTTTACAATTCTTATTATTTGTTATATATGTCGTTCATTTATTTAGAATTATTTACAAACGAATCACAAAAATGTATCTGCATTCATATTTCATAATTAATCATTTTTATTAAAACAAAATTGGGTGTTTCAATTCAAATTATAATAGATAAATAAAGTTCATTAATATATCGAAAAAATATTATTGTTGCCACCCGGACTCAAAGCATTTCGCAAATTTGCCATTAACTTACAATGTTGACGTGGTGTAATAGGTCAGCGCACTTCCTCAAATAGTAAGGATTCCTGGTTTGAGTAAATTTTTTATGATAAATTGATTTTATCTGTATATCTTTCTTATTGATACATTTCATTTGTATTAAAATATGACAGAACTACGTTCTGAAAAATTGCAACTTCACAATAATAATTTGTTCTCCTTAATAACAATATTATACCTTGGAATTTCAATCATGTATTTAAGAAGTAACTTCTCTACATAAATCTAAACAATGTCCAAACTCCAACTCAGGCAACTCAAATAACATAATAAATCATTGTCTGGAAAAAGTGTGTGTGTTTATAAAGCTAACATTAAACTGATGAACACAATAAGTGCTGATTGTTTATTTTTCCTTTAACCACAAAAAAAGTTTGCAAGTATAATTGATTGTCAATTATTAATTTTATATTATGGTTAATAACTTTAATCTTTTTTTGCATCCAATATTATTATTGTATTGTTATGACAGCCGAATCTAATGACCCCTAATAATGGTAAATCCTTATTGGACGTGATTTGTGATTATAATAAGTATTGAAATTATTTTCAACCACATGTACAGTGTGGCCCAAAATAAGTGAGAACATTTCGTAAAATGTGATATAATTACATCAAAATTAGTTTAACTATATCAACGATAGCTTAAATAGTTTATTCATTTACTTACTTACCTATTTACTGATATTACGTTTTATTTTGACTATTTCCAGTCGCTGTGCGATCTTTAATTTTCCCATTATTTATATTTGGTTTTTTCAAATTGTTGCCCAGAATGACAAAAATCACTGCAGAAGACCTTATTCTGATCAAAAATTTGTGAATTGAAAAACGTTGGGGTGCTAGGAAAATGATCAATGAGTTTCAAAACAATGCCTGGAGTGTAACTAGATATTACAGCAGGACAGAGCTTCATCTCACACAGCCACAAATACAATCAACTTTCATTATGGTGAGAATGTTAATTTCATCGAGCCAGGCATGTGGCCACCGAACAGCCCAAATTTAATCCCAGTAGATTATGCAATATGATGTATTTTGATGATTTCTGATTAACTGTGCAAAAAAAATTACAATAAAAATTATAATTAATTATATTATGTTTTGAAATAACTCGCGTGTTATGTTACAAGATGTTCTCATTTTTTTTGGGCCACCCTGTATATCGGGGAAATAAAATACAACACATCTTAAAGTGATGTTAATTTATAATAATTCATAAATTACCCAAATACTTTTGTTGGGTAATCGCTAATGAAATTTTAAAAATGTGTTTTTTTTTTATATTTCATGATAAAAAATGTAAAATTGTGAAATTTATATAATATATCAATACAACAAGAATGGCAAGAAATTGAGATAACCAAATACAGTGGAACCCCGATTTTACATGGCCGGAATTCACATTTCCCCTTCATTTGCGTATTATTTCTGCAGTCCCGTGTCATTTTAGTACATTAAAAACTCTGTTTTATGTTTTGTCTTTCCTGCGATTTACGTCAAATATTTATTGAAATTCATTCGGCCAGTTCGCTTTTTGCCATAAAGCCAAAAGTGAGCTTGTCGTATATACACATTTTTCATTCTCATACCTACGTAATTTGTACATTTTGTTGTTTTATTGTTTTTTAGAAGCCGGAAAAGGCAAGAAAATTGCGCGGTAGATAGAATATACACCATTGATGGGAAAGAATTCATGAATAACCTTTGTAGACTTATTTAGACGTTGACGCCAATATAATAACATTGGACATAGTAGAAATTGATGAAATAGTGGACAGTCATATAAACGAAAACTTGACAGAACCTTCCTATAAAGAAGAAATTTCTGCTCATCCCATAAACCCAGTTCCTACAGAGGATTTTTTTTTAATACCCCCAATTTACATTTTTTTTTAGTCCCTTCAAAAACCTAAAATTGGAGTTCTACTGTAATTGATTTTAATTTATTGATAAATAATACCTACTAATGAAAAAAAAAATATTATAATTAAAAAATTACTTTTGAAATAAAAGATTTGTAATCAATTCATACAATAATATCACCACAACAATAAAGGCAAAAAATATGCTCAACAAAATAGTTCTTATTTTAAAAGTACATTCCAAAAAGGGAATAAAATACAACAGAAAGTAATCGAATGTTTTTTATAATTCACAAAATACCCAACCATAACTAATGAAATAAAAGATTTGTGATAAATGTATATGATATTATTCAAAATAATATTAATCAACAAGTGAAAATAACAAAGGATATCAACGAAAAAATAACAAAGTAACTCAACTTTCTCAACAAAATAACTATTCTTGATTATTAACAAATACAAACAATATACAATTAAAATACAACACTAAATACACACTATTGAAATATAATCATCTTAAAAATGCCATATATAAATAGGCTAATAAACATGGTATGCCTAGGATCAAAGCTGCAATTCCAGCACGTAGATACCTAAAAAAAATATAATTGAAATTCAAAATTTTATATCGTATGAAAATAAAAATATAATATAATTGGAATAGAAAATCTTATATACATATCAGGGGGGTACCCATATGTATTGACACATTTTTTTAATGAAACTTAAATTTATTTTTTAAATCATTTATTTAATCTATTTATACAAAATAATTTTCATGATTTTCGATGACTTTGACGCCATCTATTTGGTAAATCAAAAATTATTTTCTTACAAAATTCTATAGGTTTAGAGTCGAAAGGCCGATTTTATCTTGTCTTGTGTTTTGAAATTTTTTTCTTTTAAGAAATGTTCCAATGAGCGAAAAAGATGGTAATAAGTTAGAGTCAGATCTGGAGAATAAAGCCTTCAAATTCAACTCATCCATTTTTTGGTCAAATTAGCTACATGCGGGCGAGCGTTGTCATGCAGGAGGATTAGTTTTTCGTTTCTGTTAACTAAAGCTGGTCTTCGAATCTTCCCCATTTGTTTCAAGCACCTTTGAGTTGTCAACCATCAAGTACGAACTTGACTCGATAATTCTTCAATGGTGAGACTCGGATTTTTCTCGATTTCTTCTCTTAGGGCTGCTTCAACCACTACACGAGGTCGTCCACTTTTCGGCTCATTTTTTAAATCAAAATTTCCAGATTTTAATTTATTAAACCATCTTTGGCATTTCTGGATGGTTAATGTGCCTTCATAAACCTCGCAAATATTTATTGTTGCCTCCGATGCGTTTTTTTTTTTTGCATGAAACTGAAACAGCATGCAGCATCGCAAATGTTCTTCAGAAGAATACGTCTGTCATTATTAAAGGGGACAAGTAAAAAAAAATTTTTACTCCACAAAATAAAGATAAAGACCTTTCACAACACACCAAATATTCCGATATGTCTTTCTTAGTCAAAGACTGAATGCAACTAACCTAAAACCATGCTTTCCGAGAATGCGTCAATACATATGGGTACCCCTAATACATACTATTTAATATGATCCAATACAATTTTATTACAATAAAATCCAAAAATGGTTGGATTTCATTATGATAAATTTGATCAGAAGGAACATATAAAAATGCATGGACAAATATGAGGCAGAAGATACATATTTATATACATATTGTTGATTATTAATCCCATACGTCTTCTCTTATATTTTTTTGGGCAATATTGTGTCTCCGACTTCTATGACTGACAATTCCGATTCCATTGCAGGACCCTACCATATGATCCAAAACATCAGCCAGAGACACAACAGAATAACCCAGAAAACCCTACACAGAAAATACATACAAGTGTGTATCTGGTTAAAATAGTTTTTGTATTTTTATGGAGAAAAGTCTGTTAATTTGTGTATCCATATTTTGTATTTTCACGTAATTCACACTTATTTCAAAAATTTTTTCCCTGAAAATAACATTTCATACTAATTTCTACAGATAATTCGTAAAACCTTATTATTCATGGTTCGTATGCATTTTTTATACCCAAAGTAAATAATTTGTTCATGTAATTTGCATATTCACATGTTTTTAAATTTAAACTCGCGAGACTACGCATTTATCATCCCATCATAAACATCTGTAGCTAGTTCCACCCCCTAGCCAATCACGGCACTTTTCCTTATCGGCGCGCTTCAAGCTCGCAATTCGCGAGACCGCGGCCGAACTGAGTGATACCATATTTAAGTATACCAAATTCTCCAGTGCATTTTATAAGATTTGTTGTTATTTTGACAATAATTGTCGGCGCATTGCGAATTATATATTTCTACTCAATTTACATTGAAACTTGTAATTTATAAATGAATTGTGTGCAACAGTTTTATTGATTTTCTATCCGGTTTTTTGTTTATGAAATGTTCCAATTTATTTAATGTAATAAGGAAACTGAAAACTTTGTATTTAATACACAATCTATTTTATAATTAAAGAAATAATATATATCTCATAGAGGCGAAGCTATTTTTTATTATATTTAATGGAAAATATATGGAAGTATGGGTAATTACATGGCTTACGACCTGTCTTCGGCAGGCTTAAGTAATCACTTTTTATAAATAATAACATTCACTTATCCATCTCCATATCTATGTTATCTATGAAATATCTAATATTTATTTAATAACAGTGTGTTTTTAGGTGAAAATCCAATAATTGTCTGTTCTTGGACATATTCAAATATTTCTATTTTATAACTAATTTTTTTTCGAATTTCGTTTTCTAAAATGGCACGAATATCTCATAATTTGTGTAAATCCTTGACCATTTGAAAATATGGAACTTATTTTAAAAACTGATAAAAATTTAGATGATAGAAAATTTCAATCCTGAATACATCTTTAAGTTAAAACTTGAAAAATTGCAGAAAAATAATAAGCTTCAATGAAGTATGAAGATTTAGAAGTTTATCATTATTTTTCACAGGCTTTTTAATATTTCTTTTTAATGTTGCCATCAAAAAATTGTTCTCATTATTCGTAATTCAGATTTTTTTTTTTAAATTCGGTCCCGTGAGTTACGAATCAACAGAGTTTTACTGTATTCAATAAGGGCTGTACATATTACTGTAACATACAACAAATGTATACTACGCCGTAACAGATGAACATTAACAATACGGTAACATGTGGTACAACAATGATACTAATAATAAAAACTCATATTTGCAACTTCATGTTACTGTGCACATTACACAGTTATTTATTGCCATCAATTAGAAACTTTAAAAAAATTAAAAATTAATAAACTTTCAAAAGCACTCACAAAACAAGACAATCAAAAGTAAGTCATCCATCATCACAATAACACACAGCAGTGATTATCCATGAAACATATTTGAAACATTTTATTTCCGATAAAAATAAATGAACAGAGATAGAAATATAAAATAGATTTTTTTTATTAAAAAGTCAATTTTTGTAAGAATTAATTAAGCATCTTGTTAATATAAAAAAAAAATGTTTCTTTCCGGTCCACCTAACATACATATTGTATATAGAAAATAAAACTAAAAACACATGTTATAAATTTAGAGAATTTAAACTGTTTTGAAGTGATGACACCAGATAACGTCATTATAATGTTAAGACGCAATCTATTTAATTAGTTCAGATGCTTTGAGGGAGAGAAAAAAAATTAATGAAAATCTAATCTTGTATTAAACATTTTGATACAAAATTAATTATAAAATAATTAATACTGATAAATATGTGAAATATCTTACCAGTGAAATTTCAGGGTTCTTAATAATTTAATAACATTTTCAGTTTGTTTTCGTGTATCTTCAAAAGTGCCAGAATTGTCTATGATAAAATGTGAGTTGGCAACTTTCTCCTCCAAAGGCATCTGAGTGTTAATACGCATTTTAGCAATCTCTGGAGAAAAATCATTTCTATGGCATAGACGTTCCAATTGTTGTTCATCTTCACTAAAATAAAATGAAAGAGTTTTATGAACATTTGTAGAAAAGCTCAACAATTTATTTATTATGTTGTCTAATATTTCTCAACATTCTCAGTCTGATGGCTTTTAAAAAAAAAAAACTTTTATAGCACAATAAAAATAGTGAGGCATCCTTATTTCATTAATAAACACATGTCGTTAATTAATTCAATAATATTATTTTAATGCACTAGTTAGAAAATATAAGCTCTCTCACCTTAATATACATTATACAATTTTTTAAATTAATTTTATTAATAAATAAAATTGGAAAAAAGATTATATGAAAATATTTTTTCTCTTAAAAATCTTAATTGAAATTAACATTAAAATTTAACCAGAATTTTTGTACCGTTACACACAAAGTTGGAATTATTTTTGTGCTCACATCATGAAGCGCATCATCACCACTTCCTATTATGTAAAATATATCTGAATTTCAATTTGCATGCGGTAAACTGCATGACTCCTTCGGCAAATATGACCAATAGTGTCTGATATTTATGTACATATGTAAATTGTGATATAAAAAAAACATCAATACCCAACAACATATTATATTCAATCTTTGATGTTCCTCCCTGTACAACAGCGGCTTAAAATGGCAAATACTATATATGGACAGGCTTTATTCTTATAATTTCCCAAATATTTCCTTAGGACTTGAAGGAACAAAGTGAGCAAAAACAAAATAAAATATCAATTACCAGATGACTGTGATAATTTTGTGCATAAAACCCAACATACGTCCAGTTTCAAATAAAAGAGGAAGTTCCATGACAATAAAGGCATGCCCTTGAAAGAATTTTTGAATGGCCATCTTTGCTAGTACTCTTTGTATGCGTGGGTGAGTAAAAGAATTCAGTCGGCGCCTTTTCTCTGGATCTTCAAATACAATTGCACCAAGTAACGTCCTGTTAATGCTGCCATTTTCTGTAAGAATGTCTTCACCAAACTCATCGCGAATCAATGTCCAAGCATATTGTCCCGGTTCAATTACTGAAATAGAAAATCTTAACTTAATTTATTTTTACAAATATTAAAAACAACAAAATAAATTTTGCAACACAATATTGCATAAAACAGTAAATTTTAGTGATTAATCACTAAATATTTATTAATAACAAAATTTTATATCGGCTGTTGTTTAGCAAAGGGATCTATAAGAAAAAAATTGTTTGTTGTCTTTCTATTGATCATATTGTTGTATTATTACATTATTTTTTTAAAAATACTTTTAAATACTTTCTTTTTAAAAATACTTATTTTATTCATTAAGATTAGCTTTATTTAGTTCCAATATAGTGGAATGCTCTTTTGCCATGTAATGAAACATGATTAAATATGATACAATGTTTTGGACCAAACAAATTTATTTTTTTCGATAGATCGCTTTGCCATACAACCACTGGTATGTATTATGCAACGGCAATATCTATTTAATTAATAATATTATAAATACATAAGTAAGAAAAATAAGTTAATAATTTTGAGTAAGTAATGACATTAATAAATAATAAGAATTACATTTATATATATTATATCTGGTTGATAAGTTCAATTTAATAAATTAACTGAGGTTATGTGTTTTCGCTTATACCCTCTCGCTAAGAATATAAATTAATATTCAGCAACGCTGGTATACATTTAAATTCGCATTTTTGTGGTTAATTAATTTCATAGTAATCCGCTTTCCAAATTCTATAATATAACATAAGTACTATTAGTGCTCCGTATCCGGAATTCAGAATTAATTATAAGATAGGGATTTAGGGGGAGGAGTGGCTATTGTTTTCCACACTCTAAATAATAACAATATACAATTTGGTTCAGGCCAGAGATGGTGTTGGGAGGGTTAAAGGGGGGTTACTATATTTTCGTCAGGGATATAAAGAGTAAATACGTAAGATTTGGAACAATTTACATGACATTAAATATGATACACTTTATACCAGGGAGGGGTTAGCATAGCCAGTAGGAGGGACCATGTCTGTATTTTGAGCAGGATCCTAAAAAGTAAGTATGCAAAATTTGGAATGGATTGATTTCAATAAGGAGCATTCAAAATGGGGTAGCTAGGGGGTGAGAATATGGTGCCTGTGTTTTAAGCATGTCCTGAAGAATAACTATGCTAAATTTAAAATGGATGGCATTAAATTTAAAGCACATTTATATTTGAGAGGGGATAGGATTGCCAAGGAGTGAAAAGATTGTGCTTATGTTTTGCGCCAATTAATAGTAACTATGCAACATTTGGTTAGTTTGGTCAAAGGTGTAGGAGTTTACAGAGAATAGACAGGAACTGAGTTATATGTACGAGTTTTGATCAAAAAATAATTCAATCAAAAATTCGCAGGCTGTATAAGTCTAATTGTCACAGTTTTTTTTTGTTGTGTTAGTACACTTGGCAATTTTTTACTGCAATGAATTTGCATTAAATTTAGCTTTAAGAATGTTGCTTTTTGTATATATGTATAGATAATTTAGGTTTGTAACATCCTGTCAAAAATATGTATACACGTAATAATTATAATAACTGAATTGTATACAGTAGAAAACAAAATTGAGTTATCTGTTTATTTATAACAAATTTAGAATTTAGTTTTGGATCACAAAATTTTGAGATCAATAATAATCAATCAACTCGGTTGTAATGGTCTTGCAAATACAGTTAAAATATTAAATTTGTATTAATCTAAATATCTAATAGGCAAATCTAGGCAAATAAGATGTCAAAGTATCTGTGTACTTGTAAAATATTTTCAGCATTTTATATAAATAGTTTTAAGCCTTTAATTTACCTGTCTTCAAAGAATAATGTGTAGATATTTTACAATAAGAACTGGAACATGAACATGCAAAGTCTAAAAGTCGGTCGAGAAAAAAAAAAGATTTAAAAAATATGATTTGTAAATTAAATGTCTTATGGTGGGAAGATTATCATGGGTTCTAAATATCAAATGAATAAAGGCAACTGGAAATTCAAAGGAAAATTATAAAGTGTTTGTTAGCAAATAAAAAAATAAGACTGACTCTCTCGAGCAATCTGATCAGCATCAATAACTGGAATGTCATACTCCTTGAAAATTTGTAGAACCGTACTCTTGCCCGTGGCCAATCCACCCGTTAGACCAACAACGAACATGCCTGCACAATTTTGTATAACAAAATCTAAACTTGGAAATATTTTTGATTCACTTTTCAAGCACAACAGTGTACGTCTATTATAAACGCCGAACGATAATTACTAATGATAAACTCAAATAAACTAAAACAGATGTCAAAGATAAACTAATCATAGATAATTATTATATATTTGACAGTAAGTACAGTGTTGCCATGCGTTCTACCGTATAATTTCCCAGAGATAAATAATATGAATTGCCGAAAAAACTAAA
Source organism: Eubasilissa regina (assembly GCA_022840565.1). Taxonomy (NCBI): domain Eukaryota; kingdom Metazoa; phylum Arthropoda; class Insecta; order Trichoptera; family Phryganeidae; genus Eubasilissa; species Eubasilissa regina. Next base: position 21,776,643 of record JAINEB010000033.1, read on the forward strand.
TTATATCGAAATTACTAATAAGTTAATCTTCAGTACGTTCAGATATGTTAACCTTTGATATTCAGTTTACCATGTTCAAAGTTACATAAGTACGAAATTATATAAATATTTTTTCAGTAGTCAGAAATTTTTATTTGTCCAGAATTATTAATTTGTATAGCTCCTTCAAGGTTAAATCAGATCTGATCATACTAATGATACTGAAATGAGTACGCTAGAAAATATTAATATCTGCTCTTGACGCCATCTTTGTATTCACATAAATATTTTTTAAAGTTGATGTGACTTATTTACTAAGTTTGGAAGAATGGCATTATGTTAAGTGTGTGTAACATAGCAAAAAATAAATATACCTAAATAATCACATGACTTTGACGAGAGAAAAAAGTATTTAATGACAAATACAATAATTTTAACATATGTAAAAACAACTACTTGTTTACGATGCTTCTAGTTTTAGTAGTTTTTTTGAAGTTTTTGTATAACATTCGATACATCGTGGATACAATTCAATTCAAGCACGTGTTTACACATACTTTGCAGTAGTACTATGAATTTTCGGTCATTTTGGCGAAAGAAAGTCCTGTTCACTAAAATGCATTATACATTTTTATCGTTTATTCATTAACCAAAAAGTTATTAATGATATGTTTTGATTGCAGACTCTGCGGCTGTTTTTGACATCAAAATAATTTTGAACGATAATATTTCAGATCACTTGCAGCTTGCTTAGCAACACACAAATGTTCAAAAAATTTAATATGTACGGGGGCTATATGATCAATACCCATATTTAACGACTGATGGCACCACTGATGCAAAATCTGTTTACTATTGTTTAACGCCATCTTTCGAAAGACGCCTGTCAAAATTTCAAACAGATTTCTTGAATAGTTTTGTTTTGATAACTGTTGAAAGTGGTAAAGTTTGTATTTGTTTATAATAATGGAAAAGATTCAGTTCGGTCAGTGATTCGATTCCTTTTTTGGATGGAAAGATGTGAGAGGAAATTAAAGTGAAGTTGCATGCCGTTTATAAGGATCATGTACCTTCAATGACTACCATCGGATATTGGTTTAATAAATTCAAGCGTGGCCAAACATCCGTTTTTGATGAAGAGCGTCTAGGCCATCCGATTGAGGTGACTATATGAAGAATATGGTTAAAAAATCCATAATACCATGTTAGCAGATCGCCAGGTGAAGATCAGAGAGCTTTCTGACATAGTAAACATCTTAATTGAATGCATATAAAATCCTATACGAAAAATTGGGCATGAGAAAGTTATCGGTGAGATGGGCGCATTTGTTCACAGTGGAATAAAAACGGAAACACATCACAACTTCGGAGCATTGTTTGGATATGTTTAAGCGCAATCCAAAAAAGTTTTGGATCATGGATCAAACATGGATCAATCACCATACGCTAGAGATGAAAGAACAGTCAAAACAGTGGACTTCACCTGGCAAACCTGGTCCAAAAAGGCGAAAACGGTTCCATTTATCGAAATGGTCATGGCCACCATTTTCTCGGATTCACGAGGCATCATCTTCACCGACTATTTGAAGAAAGGAAGGATATTCATGGGACAGTACTATGCTGATTTATTGGGCCGATTCAACGCTGAATTGATGAAAAAATGTTCAATTTGGCGAAGAAAAAAGTGTTTTTTCACCATGATAACACACCTGCTCAAACGTCCGCAATCGCCACAGTAAAGCTGGTCGAATTACATTAAGAATTGCAGCCTCATTCATCTTATTCTCTAGATTTGGCGATTTCTTTTTGTTTTTAAACATGAAAAAATGGCTTAGCGGAAAGCAGTTCACGTCAAACAAGGAAGTCATTCGAGATTGTCATTGAAACAGAGGTCTGTTTTGCTGAGTTCGATAAATGATATTTTTTGGATTGCTAAAAAAATTCGAAATATCGCTGGGTTAAGCACTGTATCAAGCTGAAAGGAGACTAAGTAAAGAAATAAATAAAATCAATATATATATATAAATGCGTTTCCTTCCCTAATCATATTATTGCTTATTACTATTACGTTCCCTAATTACTTATCATACAGCTCTTGTACATACCCTAATTCTTTTTTCTTCTTTTTAATTTAGTTCTTTCATGTATTAAGTATATGTCTTAAATTTATAAGTGAATAATAATTGGTGAATGAATGGCCATTTTCACAATATACTTGAGATTCCTGTATGAAATTATAACAAAATATTTAAACTGATTTAAAATAATACATACATTTTACAGTAACGCATTATTAGTTGATTGAGAGACTCATTGTACAGTTGTTGGTTTTTATTTTTATTTAATATAGTGAACGGGTGAACGGTTGTTGGTGAAAGTGAATTCATTCGACAAAATGTGAACTGTCCTAAAAGAATCCCATTCCCATAAAATAGAGATATATTTTATATTTATATTCCATGGTATTGTACTCTTATCTATGACTCCCACCTATAGATAAGTTCCCGCCTGCTCCCACGTTTTACGTTCTTGGATTTTGACATTTCCATTTGAATAAGATCATAAATAGCGATAATATTATCATTAATATAGACGCACGTTCAACGACAAGCTTGTGTACTAAAGTCCATATTTTATATTTCAGGTGAATTTTAGTCGTCTGATTTAATTACGTTGACTAACAGTCGAGGTTTTTTTCATTTAAAACTTTTTTATTGAAGTTTGATCACAATGTTCAAGGTTTGTATAAAGTTTATTTTTCTAATGTATTCCTTCTTTCTTTAGAAACAGCATAGAATTGCAATATAAAAAACAATTCAGGATATTAAAAAATAAAATAGATTTTCGTTTTCACTTCACATACTAAAAGTAATTTTTATTCCCGCATTTTAATCTAATGTCACTCACACTGAAAAATAATTTTAATCACTATTCGCGGTTTTATGTTTCCATCGTATTGTGTGATAATAAAATTCAACTTCAAAATAGTCTTTATTTAATTAAAAAATAATGCATGCAAAAACCAATTTAATTTCCCAAATTTCTTCATGTTTTTTTATTAATTTACCTTAGCTTTCTTATACACTTATTTGTACTCCCTATTTAAGTAAGGACAGTTTGCCTTAAAATGACCAAATATGTATTAATATGTGAAATTTATTTAGTGAGGGGTCTTGGTGTACAAAGGATGTATAATCGCAAGCAAAACTTGTAAAATTTTAGACACTTGAGGTATTTAGAGATTAAGTATTTTTCTTCTTCTCGCATAGGATGTAACTTTAGTGTTGATATTTGTTTTATTAAATGAAATGTGACAAATATTGTAGAAATTTGAAAATAAGAACAGTTTGTAATCATGCAAATATTTTTTTATTCTAGGGTGTGGTTGGACTTGTTACTGGAGGTGCCTCGGGACTAGGGAAAGCTACAGTGGAGAGACTGATAAAGGAAGGTGGCAAAATTGTAATTTGTGATTTGCCCAGCTCCAAAGGCCTTGAGTTGAGCAAGGAGATTGGGAGCAATGCTGTGTTTGCTCCTGTTGATGTAAGATATTTTATTTAATGTATTTATTGTTTTGTTTGTTATGGTCACTAGTCTGAACTAAAGAATTTTGATTTAATAGACAGTGCTACTTCAGTACTTAATGCTCATCTGAAATGTATCTTTGAATTCATTCACCATTCTTAGGAAATGAATTAAAAAAAATAATGTTTGAAGGGGAAAGGTAAACTATGAATAATTTGCAGATTTATTGTCTTTTAGCAGACAGTTAATACAATAATGTATAATCATTCAGTCATTGTTTTCTTAAGTTTAATTACTTATAATTCCATAATAAATTGTTCAATTCATTTCCTATTCTAATGGATATATTACATTTTAAGTAATTTACCAAAACTGAATACTGAGTACACTGAGGATTTTGAAATTCACTGAAATGCGATAGTCATTGAATTGAAGAGGAATTTGAGCCTCTTTGTCTAATTATGTCTCTGTGACGATGTAAGAAAATACATTAAATATCTTTTGGAACTCAATTCTTCTAAAATCAATTATGATAGATTTTAGTGTTATTAAACTATGTATATAATTTGCATATAAGTACAGCAATCTAGAACATAATGTAATATATTTTAGATTGCTGTACTTATTTGGAAAATTGGCAAAACTGTGGTTAGCAAGACTAGAATTTCATAGACCATGGAGAGACATTTAAATAAAATAATGTTGTCTTTATTATTTGGATCAATTGATCCTTTATTTTAAAGATCTTTCTGAATTCCTGCTTATGACTGCAAAATAAATTCTAAATTTTGTCTTAAAAATTTAAACTTCACTTCTCTTGCAGATCAATTGCTTGAAAATGGCCAGCAATTAAATAAAATTAAAAATGCCATATTTAATAATGGTGAGAGTTAAAATTGGCTATTGCGCATTCTTATTTTTTAACTCCCTCTTCAATACTGAGATTGACAAACAGCGATACAATTGAACTGGTTCTCTTCAGTTAATTCTTCTATCTCAGTTTCAAAAGTTTCTCAACATCAACAGGGTGGATGTTGGTTCTAATTGTCTCTCTATAATTCAGTGAACCTCTTTGCATTTTGAGAAATAAAAACAGGCAGTTTTTCTGTAAAATTTGTTAATTTATTTTAAAATTTCTAAAAAAGAATCTCTATTAAGAAAAATGAATTTTAAAACCGCGATTAATTAATGAGAGATTACTGTACAGTAAGTTCTCTTCAAGCAAACTTTCAAAGATACGTCTGTGTTCAATTATTATAAATTATATAATACATACCTAAAGAAGTGCAAAATTCAAAATTGTACAGGAATTTCAAATTTGGCAGCTGTGCTAAGTTTAGTTTGTATCCCTAGTGCTTGGCGGCGCGCAGAATCCATTATTTCTGTAGTCAAGTGTTTCTTATTTAAGAAATGTGCATGTGAGTTCTTTCTCGTAGCTGTATTTTATCAAATTAAAATGTGTGATTTATTTTGATTCCATGATTCTTGATTTCTTTAATAATATGGTACTTTTACACTAATCAGTATTCTTAACTTTAATTACATATTAGAATTATTTATATTTGATTCCTGTACTTGTTAATTAAAACATGTTTTATCGTAAGATGCTAGTGTCATCTGTGGGATCGTATTTATAAAAGAACATAGTTTAATTAACAATCTAGTACATACGTAAACAGTTTTCAGGGTGAAGTTTTCAGGGTGATGTCGTGAAAGAGTGTAATATTTTTTTATCATATGTGGGCACTACTCCTAGGGTAGTCAATTAATGATATGACATTTACGTTTCCCAAGTTTTGATGTCATTCTAATATAGAAAATTATATATAGGTAATAAATAATATACTTTTGATTGGTGTCGAGCCTCGTACTCAAAGGAATCGGGAGGGGCTCGCCATTACCACTTAATTTTATTTCTGTGTCTTAGTTTCTCCGCCTCGCATGCACTCTTCGGTGGGAGAATAATCTGATTGGAGAGGCATACTTCTTCCCACAGACTTCACATACGAAGCGGTTCTGTTGTGTTGACCGATTTCGTTGTCGCATGGTGTCTGCTTATTTCTAGCTTGTCTAGTCATCGCAACACCGTTAGCCTGAGAGCAGATACTCCTCCAACTCCCATGATCTGCTCCCAGTCCTTGCTCCACACAAATTCACCGTTTACTGGAGACAATCTTTGTACATTTCTTCTGCCTCCCAGCCCTTTCCCTGCCCACGATCTTTCCGTACATGACATGCTTCGGAAGTCTATGATCACCTCTGCGTATCATGTGTCCAGTACACCTTAGCCTTGCCAATAGAATTTTTTTTAGTATGTATTCATACTTTTAATATTCATTCACTTACCTTATTATGTACATATCTCAAATATTATAATTGGTTTGAATGATATTATATAACATTTCCAATCTTCCAAATTTTCCACTATAATGATGATGTAGTATGTTCTGGATAGCATTGTTATCTTTTTTTTCTTATCATCATATATAAATATCTGTACAAATAAGTTTCCAAGTATCTGAAAATTCATTATCATATTAGATGTAGTGATAAAAATGATATGAAAAGTGTGTTTTTGCATAATTAAATTTAAAACTATATTTTTATTTTAATAATAAATAGAAAATTCTTTCCGTTGATCTATAAACATAAAATTATGTTTATTCCAAATTCCAATCCATTATTTTCACAGATACGAGCTGATATTTTTCATTGATTACATGGCTTGTTACAATGTATGTCATATTTAAATTATCTTATTAAATAAAGATTTTATCAAAGTAAGCAAATTGATTTGTTAAAACAAAAATGTAATATAATCAATAATTAATGTTAATAATAATTATTAGCTTATGTCAGCATAATCAGATTGTGCCATATATAAATAAATAATGTTTGCATCTGTATTTATACAATATTTGTGACGTACATCATAGCGAGATATTATGACCTTTTAATGAAAACAGTTCTTATTTGATAAGAAGTCATATATTTATATATACACATTTTTAAATGCTGAGATACCTTTTCAATAAAATGTCTTTGTCTATAAAAAAGGGTATATATATAATATAATTTCTAAACATTATTGAAGATATTTTAAAAATTGAAATAGGTATAAATCACGTAAACACCAGCCGTTGTGGACAGATAGTTGAATGTAAATGATATCAAGAAGATATTTAAATATAGATACTAGTATAATTTTACAATTTAGTTGAGTTTTTTCCCTTGTTTTTGATTTTTTGATGACTAACTTTAATGAATGAAAAATAATTGCATAACATGGCGGTAGTAACCTGATATATTACACAATATTACCTGACTTAACAAGCGTATGATCTTAGTGTCGTAATCATAAATTTGTTGAAAATAAACAATCCTGACAGTTATATCATGTAAATAATAAAATAATATTTCATATTTAAGGTTTGCTCAGAGGTTGACATGCAGAATGCAGTAGCACTTGCCAAAGACAAATTTGGTAGATTGGATGTGGCAGTGAACTGTGCTGGTGTTGGTGGAGCATCCAGAACCTATAACTTCAAAAAGAAACAAGCCCATTCTCTGGATGAGTTTACCAGGGTGATACGGGTGAATATAATGATTATTAGCGTGTTATACATATGTGTTTATAATATGCAAGCGTTATATCTATTATTTGATTTGTATTATAAAATTAATGAAATGTTTTTATATTATAAAATTATTTATTTATTTGCATTTTCTGCAATAATTTGTAAAATGTTATTATTTTATTTTTAAGTGTGAACATATCCGTGTACCTGTATATTATTTTCTCGTTAGGGCTAGAATACTGTGTTTCAATTATGCAAAATTTTATGCTAAAACAATGCATAAACAGTTACGATAGTTTAAAAAGGCTAATTGCTGAAGAACATAAATGAATTTTGGTACAATTGTAAAATATATCATTTATATTATAAACAATATCAAGACATGTAATTTAATTATATGTACTACCTGATGTGGTAGAAATTTATGAAGTGTTCCCTGAAACATTCTAAATGGCAAATGAATAAAATCAAAGCAGATCTTTAATGTAAATAAAAAAATGCCTTCAATGCCACCTTACATAAAATGCATGGTAATTCAGCAATAACTTTACTGACTTTCTGAGTAGTCACTTGTTAATGCTCAGGTGTGTCACTCTCAGTACTTTGATGTCTTTAGGTATTTGTTTTACTTGAATACATTTGTTGAAAATTAGCACACGTCTGTTTTAATCAAAAGTATGCTGTTTAGCTGTTTTTGTAATAAGAATATACGCATCTTATCTACTCTGTATGGCTTGACAATAATATTTTCTGTCCTTCTCACTTTACATAAGATAAAACGGGAGGGTGGCCCAAATAAGCGCGGCATGATTATATTCTCAATTTGTTTCTGTTCTTCAAAATTTGTACCAAACTTTCGATTAACTGAGCGCAATTAACCGGAAGCTGCTGTATTTTGTGCGTATCTTGTCATTGTTTTTTAAATATTCTGTCCACAAATATTGTACTTATTTTCGCATTTATTAGTCATTAAACCATTTATTTTATTTTATATGTGTACTAAAACTAAGAGATTCATTGTCGAACTACAGTTCATAGAAACTTGATTTAAATGCAGTCTACATAATTGTAAAAATTCATTTAAAAATTCAACAAATTCATACAAATTATTTTGTTTAGTTAATTTTTTTTACTATGAATTTGATCCGCGCATTAAAGCTGCAAATAATATCAATTAACCTGTTACAAATAATTTTACAGTAATTTATCTATGATGCTTCTTTTAAATTATTAGACTTGATTATCTTTACAATACTTACAATAGATATATATATATATATATATATATATATATATATATATATATATATATATATATATATATTTTTAATAAATAAATATCAGATATCTCATAGAGACAAAGCTATTTTTATTATATTTAATGTAAGATATATAGAAATATGGGCTAATTACAGGGCTTACGACCTGTCTTCGGCTGGCTTAAGTGATCACTTTATATATATATATATATATATATAACATTTACCAATTCTCACCCCTCAATCTCCATATTTATCAAATTTTTTGAAAGTTGTAAATATATATGTTAGTACATGGACTTGCTTTGAGTACCACTAAACCATAGTCATTTTTTAATTAACCACTCAACTTTATTATCTTATGACAATCAAAAATCTATATTTTTGTATTCATATATGCATATACATATGTATATACTTTTAGAAAATTTGGTAATAATGTGACAACTTGCACACAAAAATTGTTATAAATTTTTACAATAATTTAATTTCTTTAAAGTACATAATTGGAGATACTCGTTTTGATTGTAGGTAAATCTGATTGGGTCTTTCAATGTGATCCGCATAGCTGCTGGCTTGATTGGAGAAAATGATCCAAATGTTGACGGTCAAAGAGGTGTTATTATAAATACCGCTAGTGTGGCAGCTTTTGATGGGCAGATCGGCCAGGCTGCTTATTCAGCCTCTAAAGCCGGTGTTGTTGGAATGACATTACCAATTGCCCGAGATTTGTCTACACAAGGAATTAGAATTGTCACCATTGCACCAGGTAATAAAGATAACAGCTTTATCTTTAATCAACACAATAAATCAAACACAATTTTTTTGGTTCTATATTTAATTTTTCCAAATAATCGTTGAAAAATTAAATATATAACCCAAAAAAAACGTGTCTGATTTATTGTGTTGATTAACATTGGAATTCTATAAAATGAATACCGTATGTATTAAAAAAATAAAATAAGCTTTATCTTTAGCGTAAGGCAATAATACAACCTTATATTAAAGACCGCCTATACTATACTAAAGAAGTTTTTATGAAATCAGAATAATCTAAAACCATGATCACAATAGCCTGGCACCTACCTGTGCAGTAATACAAGTGAATTCTGGGTTTAAGGTGTACAATTTTGATTATTTGCTTTGCATGTAATACTTAAAAAAAATAATTTTATACAAGAATATTGTACAGTGGTTCCTCAGTATACGTCCTTAATCCGTTACAGATCTTTGGACTTATACTAAACTAATTTTTCCCATAAGAAATAAAAGGAAAATGATTAATCCGTTCCCACAGACAAAAATCCTATCGTTATTAGCATTAATGAGGTTGTATAAAATATATTAAACACGGCTTAATACTAAAATATATAAATACAAAAGTAATTAAATTAAATAAATGAAGATTTAAAAGATTGAAGATCATCAGGTTTGACGTTTAAGTACTAAAAATCTGTCCAAAGAAATTTGCTTCTGCCTTCTCCTCTGGATGTTTCGGAAATGTGACATTGTCTGGTCATTCCAGATAAAAATAATTGTGAATAAACACAAAATCACATGAAATTCACCAAATGGTAGAAACAGTCGTACTGACGCTCGTGGGCAGTTGTGGCAGAGATGCCCCTCTCCAAAGACTAAACGAGACTGAGGACGTAAGCGCGCACCATTTGAGTCATCGCCAAACATAGGTCATATAACAAACAAGGGTCATATACCAAACAATGGTCATATACCAAACAAAAAATTTACATCCAAACAGGATGTACACCAAATTGTACTTATACTGAGATACCACTGTATTTACATTTTCATTGTGATTTTAAAAATGTGTATTTGGTTTATCCATTCTTATTTATAAAATTTAATTCAGTAGGTAAATGCAAGTTCAGAATTTATATTGATTTTTATTATATTATACTATTACATTAACTGGAATTATAAATCCATATTTGGATAACATGGTTTATTTAATCAATAATCAATACTAGTACATAATCATTTTGTGAATTCTTTGTAATATTAGGAATTCCAAAATAATACATTTTAATTATTTCATTAAATTAAATTATTTTATTTAACTAGATTTCTGGTTTATGATAAACCGGATGGGTGGAAACTTAAGCTTGATTATTAATTATTAATTCTGATGGCGATTTTTGTGATCTTCCAAAGTTATTTTTTTATTTTTTCAGGTCTTTTTGATACTCCCATGTTAAGACAGCTTCCGGACAAGGCAAGACAATTGTTGGCCAGTACTGTTCCATTCCCACAAAGGTTGGGATACCCGTCTGAATACGCAGCACTGGTAGCAAGCATTATTGAGAATCCTTTACTGAATGCTGAAACTATCAGACTTGATGGTGCATTGAGAATGCAAGCTTAATTAAATGTCTGTAGGAACAAATATGTATATACAAAATTTTTGATATTCCATTAAATGTTTTTGTTTAAAAAAATTATGTTTAGTTTTGAAATACCCTCTTTCCTTTAAATATGCTACAATATTTTTTGGATGAATAAGTAAATACATACAGGTGTGGTTAATATAATCTAATAATTATTGAATACTTGTATTTTATATTTTATGCTTTACGCTGCATTTTGAATTTCAGTTTCTATTCAAAGAATTTCCGTTTAGTGAATTTCTTTAAATCATGTTTAAACGGCCTTTTTAAATTATAGATTTGCTTCAATTTGCGGGCCAAATTTTTTCGATTTACGGCCAAAAAAATACGCTTTCAGTGCCTGTCGTTTCGAACAAGAAATAAACATTCTTCTTCAAATTGATTCCGATGAAGATCGCAGCATCAAAGTTTCTCGAGGTATTAATGCAAAGAAGAATGACAAAAAAATAATGTAAACCAGATTCTTCCACAACAGCGGATGGAGCTGATGACAGCACAATATCACGTGATTTTTATGTTACTCTTCGGGCTCTGTTTAGAATCGTTAAACATTTTTATTTTATATATTTTATTTATTTATCTATGTGGGTCCCTCATGACTAAGGATCGTGATTTTCATTAACTCCCACTCTCTTGACTATGCTCTTCCACCTTTCTCAACATTTTGCAGATCTTAGGGCTGTTACCAGAGAAATGCCTGTTGCCACTTCCACTTGATAGGTTCAAAGTGTTGGAGATCTTCCTCTTTTGACGTGGCCCATCACAACAAGCCTCTTCAAGCTATCTTCCCTTCTTGCAAGATGTCTGTCTTTGATGTTCAGTTCCAGCAGAATGGAGATATTTGTGCGTCTTTTCATCCACGGTATACGCAACATGTGTCTCCAGCACCAGATCTCAAAATAATTCATTTTCTTACTATAGTCTTCAGGGTCCATGATTCTATACCATATAAAAATAGAATGCACCAAAGACTGTACAAGCCTAACCTTTATTATCTTGGAAATACCGTAGTCTTTTCATATTTGGCAAGTCTGGACATGAAACTTTTCGCCATTCCTATGCATTGTTTAATTTTTGGCTCGTAGCTACCGTCATCAGTAATTAAGACGTAAGTCAGTAAGTTAGTCTAAATAATTGGAAGGGGTCCTACAGAATTGGTATCAAAATAAATGATTTGTTATGCAGCATTTTACTTTACGACCAACTTTCCTGGAACGTATCTAGGCCGTAAAGTGAGGTATGGGTGTACAAGTTACATTATTGCTTTCAAAACTGCATTAGGGTCCCGATTTGGTTACAATTTGATGAGGGTTACGTTTTGTAAAAATACAAGAAATTTACAAGATGCACTTCGCAATTATCGTGAACACAAGTATTCTCACAAAGTCTTATATAATGCTAAAAAACATTACTGTTCTTGGTATAAATGTTGGGTAGTATTTTAATAAACCTACAATTATTATATATCTAAAAATTAAAAACGTTACATTGACAAAGTATAATTTTGACATATTAACTTTCAAATAATAAATTCTAATAATAAAAAAATATCAGATGTGTGTTAATTTTTAGTTTTTAAGAAATCTAAAGTTTGCTGTCTTGCATTCAATTTAGAAAAGATAACAAAATCTTTATAACACTGGACATCTTTAGCGAATATCATTCGCAACGCTTTTGCTTCAGCTTTCATCATTATCATGCATAGAAATCTCCACATGTTTGTCTATCATTACAAACACTCCTGCTAACAATTAACAATGCAAATTGAGACACTAGCTGACATTATTCAATAAATATTTTAGTTATAAAAAAGACAGTGACCATCTATACTTTGATGTTTTAAATGTTTGCAGATTGTCAATTTTTTTCCTATCAATATACATAAACACTTTATAAAGTTTGAATAGTTCTTTATTGAGTAAATATATATTAATTTCTAACTTGTTTCTGTTTAAAAATTTGCTTTAGTGTAAGTACAAGAGTTGATTGATAAGTATTCAAAATTACAAATTTAAAACGTGTACAGATAAAAAAAGATAGAATCATGACAAATATCAGATCATTTCAACAATTACTTTTTACGTGAGAGTTTCATTTTTGTAAAAATGGAGAAAAAGGAAGTTTGTGTCATTATCAAGTTTTACTTTTCGAAAGGTAGACTACCATACTGGATGGCGTTTTGGGGGACTTTTCTCCTTCGTTGAGCACTATACGCACGTGGGTAACGAATTTTAAATGGGGATGTCGATTTAAAATGGTTACGAGGCTCAGAGATGGTAAGCATTTCTTCTGAATGTGTTTGTAAAATTTTGCTTGAGAATTTGGGAATAAAGAAGCTTTGTGTGCTTTGTTTGGTGTCTCGTTTGCTCTCAGACGATCAAAAACAAAGCCGAATGGATGTTTCAGAGGATCGTTTGGAGCTCTTTAGGTGTATATTTTTGCAACATTTCGTCACGGTTGTTGAGACATGGATCCATCATTACGTACCAGAGACAAAAGAGTAATTTTCATGGATTACCTTGAAAAAGGAAGAACAATAAAAAGTGAATATTCTGCGGGCCTGTTACAAAATTTGAGCGATAAAATCAGATACAATGACCCCATTTGGTAAAATGCAAATTTTGTTTCATCAAGACAACGCCCCAGGTCACATGCCGTTGGTTACAGTGACTAAAATTCACGAATTACACTTTGAATTGTCCCATTCGCCTTTTTCACCAGACTTGACTGAGTGTGTTGAGGTAGAATGAAATTAAGTAGAACAATAAATTACTTTCATAATAACATTGAGTTTTTTCTTGTTCATTTCGAAATCTTATCAATTATCCCTTTTATGTGTATAATCGTGGAACAAAAAAAATAATTATTGAAGAAATATTGTCAATTTAGTGTGACTGTTTTCGAGAATAATCTGTTCAATCTCATGTTACAACTCGTTTTGAAGTCAGGCAAAGTACTAGAAAGTTTTCCATTTTTGTTCTGGTACAAATAATCAACAAATATGAGTGTGTACAATGTTCTTGCAATTAGTATGCAATTCAACGATAATATTATCACCTTCATGCTGTGCATATAAATGCTTATTGTCACAATTGATTTTTTTCTATTGTTAACAGAATATTTTGTACATCTGTAAGTATTCTGTCTGAGAGGGAAGAAAATGATTTAAACTTTGATCACTGAAATTTTTACAAAAATGTTGCTATATTATTTAGAGTGATGAAGTCAACAGATTTATGATTTCAAGCCTCTTATGTAATATGATATATCTAACTCATATATCTGTACTCAAATCAATAGTTCTAAAAAATATTATAAATGCTACTTGTTTTCTTGTTATCTCATAAACACCAGAAAAATTTGATGCATTTGTAAAACAGTTTTAAAGAGAAAATTATTTTCAGAATTTTGTTGCAAAAGAGATCAATGTCATGTTGTTCCAAGGTTACGATATGTTAATGAATTTTCCCATTGGAATTAGATTTTTTCTATGTATCTTTCTAAGTGATTTATAATTTCTTTTAATTATCAAGGAACTGTGTTTTGAAAAATCGTATCTTCACAAATAAAATGTTATTTTAAATACTAAATTAATGTATTAATTATAAATATATACATATAAAATCAATTTTGTCGAAAAATATTGTTTTAGCGTCACCGGGATTCGAACCTGGATCTTCATTTCCAATCCGGGGAAGTGCACTACCTTTGTGCTATAACGCCAGTATTTTTCTTGACAAATTTTCGAAACTATATGTTACATTTTTCAAATTAATACACCTATCGTTCCATTATTTGAAAGCCATCTACATTATTTTTACAGAATCTCAAATACCTTTGAGTAAACCGATTTGCAGACGCCAGAATTATCAATTCATTTTTATTAAATTTTGGACACGTTGATACAACATATATTATTAAGGAAAACACATTCTTATTGTGAAGTTGTAATTATTCAGAACATAGGTCTGTGATATTTTAAATACTAAATTAATGTATTAATTATAAATATATACATATAAAATCAATTTTGTCGAAAAATATTGTTTTAGCGTCACCGGGATTCGAACCTGGATCTTCATTTCCAATCCGATTTCCAACAATATTTTTCGACAAAATTGATTTTATATGTATATATTTATAATTAATACATTAATTTAGTATTTAAAATATCACAGACCTATGTTCTGAATAATTACAACTTCACAATAAGAATGTGTTTTCCTTAATAAAATGTTATTTCATTAAAAATTAAGATTTCTTTATTAACTGGTTTTGTTTGTTGTTGCATTATTTGTTTTGTGATATTCAAAAATACATTTCAAAGCATATCATATTCATTTCTAGAACAGTACAGTTTTTATTCAATAGTAATAGTTTCTAACCTTTACAATAAAAATAAGTTATTGAAGTTGTTATGTATCTCAGTGATCAAAAGAATACCAAATTATTGATGAATAATAAATAATTATGAAATAAAACACATAGAATTTCTTACTTGGGTTGCTCAAGCGTATTATTTTTATTATCCAATAAATTTTATTATTAAAATAAAATATTTCCAATAATATTCTTATTATTTATATCTAAAATTAAACTATTAAAAATTGGTAAAATTTAATATAACTAACAATATAATAAGAGGCGCGTTTTTAATTAAGTACCGAATTTTTATTTTAAAGAAATAACATAATTTTTACAACATTTTACTTTCTTCGGAAGCTACACACCTTAAACTACTTCTCAACATTATCACCACCATTATTTTGGCACTTGTCATAATGGGGAACCAATTTTTGTATACCTTCGTCATAGAACGACATCACCTGGGATGAAAATACTTGCCACCGAGGAACCGCTTCAGATGAACAAAAAATATGGAAATCGCCAAATCAGGACAAAACAGGACTCACTGGGCGATGAATATCAGCTGGTTTCATGTTTCGTGCATTCAAGAAATGAATCACTGACTATCTCACAATTAGCGGGCCGATCTATTGTCTTGAACATTTCAACCACTCACTACAAGATGGCCACACTATATGAATGTCTCTAACATTGCATGTGGTGAGTCAACAGATGATGGAAACCATTGCGCATGAGCAACATCGCAACTGCAGCGCTACGCTGGGAATATCCGGCAACAGTACTTACTTAAAAAACCTGGTTCGTACTATTGTACATTTTTTCTATAATACTATTATACAATTACTCGAAGCTTTTCTAGATATGACACCTATAATAATAATAATGTTTATTATAATTTTAATATTTATATTAATATTCTGATATCTATCCACCAAAATAAGAATCTTACTGCATTTCATAAGTAGTAAGTTTGAACATTGAAGCCAAATTGTCCAAAAAATTTTAATTTTGTAATCAAATAACCTTTTTACATCTTCCCTTGAATAATTTTTGCACCAGATTTGCCACTATTTTGATTTGCTTACCTTCCATATGATAATTGCGTTTTAGATAAATATGATCAAGTATTATCGACTATGACTAGCTGATCACAGCAGCAGCTTTGATGAAAATAAATAATGTTGTTTTGATGCGTTGCATAAGTTGTAATGAAGAAATGGTAATTGTAAACATATATTTTATACATATAACCTTTGTGTGACATTATTGAACCCATAAATCTTAGTTGATATTTACATATTCCTAAGCTATCAATGATCAATTGCTCTATATTGATAGAGTGATGTAACTTTTGCATACCTGGTAATATAAGTGAGACTTGGTGATGCGTTTCAAATATTGGATGAAATTCCTTATCTCACATATAAAAAACAAGTAAATAAGTACAAGAGTATCATATTGCAAATTAATTGGATAAGTTTTTTTTTTACGGAGAACACATTATTGTTGTGAAGTTACAGTTTTTCAATACACAGTTCTGTGGTATTTTTAATACAAATTAAATTAATATATTTTTTCTATATATATTTCAAGCTGATTAATTTAATTCGTATTAATTTCTAAGTTAATAGGTAGAATTAATATTTTCCATTAGGCAGCCAATATTCAGTGTAATTGTAAACAGGGACTGCAAATCTTCATGTTTAAAAATTATCCTTATCAAGAAATATTGAGATAATTTCATATTTAAATTAAGATACATAAGTACCATCTATATATTATATTTTCGCAAATGCAAATTACCTGTACAATATTTTTAGCGGAGACACAAACCTTTCCTTCCCGGCAGGCGGCGCGAGTACCACCAAAATGATGGCGATACGTATTTAAAACATTTTCAATATTGAAAAATATTTTTTAAATAAATTTTTAGCAATATCTTAATAATTCTAATAAAACTAAATCACCTGCTTTTATATCTGATATTGACATTGATCTCATGGCAAACAGAGTCCCAGGTACTAAGACCCCTTACTCCTTCATCTATTATAGCAACCGATGCGGTAATTGGGTTAGGTGGTGTTCAACAAAAGGAGGAAGAGAGAGAAGTTACTGCAGGCCCATGGCAGGGATCTGCTTTCTTGAGGCAAAGTTTTTAATAATCTAATAGGACCATTTTTGGTCGCCTAAATCTAAATCGGAAGGGAGAAATTAAATTGTATGTTGAGAGGGTATTTATGGTAGGGTTCAGATGGTTTTCACTACAGTATTTCTGGTTTTCAGAAATACTGCGGTGAAAACAGAAATAAGCTTAAATGATTTATGACATTAAGTGATGTACTCCGTACGGTACATACTCTCCATCATTATTATCCATCAAAAATATATAGGGAAAATGCGTGGCGTTCGGATGTTTGTGATGCGGGGGAGTTTCTCAGATTTTTAAAAATACATTACAGAGTGATTAAAATGAAAATTTCTATTGTTTTAAGAGTCCAATTGATAGTATATTTCGTAGTAATTCTACTAGTAATATAATAAGTTTGTTTGTGAATATGTATGTATGTATGATTACAATGATATTATTATAGAAAAATCTGTAAGCTGAAGTTGAGCATGATTATACGAGTATTATAGCATATTATTTTGATGGGAAATTCATGATATGGTGAAAGCTTTCTTTAAAAATTGATTGTATTAAGATAGATGTAATATTATGACATTATTTTTTATGAAATACTTATTTCTCACATGCATAAAGATCAGCTTTATCATTGTAATAGTGAGATACTCTTTTGCTATATAATGAATCATGATTAAATACAGTGATTTGAATTTTTTTTTGATGAACCCATTTGTCATAAAACCACCGGTAGGCATATGTATTAGATTGTAATCGTATCGTATAATAAGGTAATAATAGTACAGTATTATTAATATTATATAAACGTATGATGATATTCAGTGGCGTAACTACGCCAATGCATTGGGGCCCACGTTAGATAGGAGGCCGATGGATATTATTACGAGTATAATTTTTCCTAGTACTAATATTTTTTAATTACACTACAGTAAAAATGGCATTATAAAATTAAATAAATCATTCCTGTGATACCTTCTAATACGTTGGATTAGAAGGTATCACAGACCATAGACGCAAAGCAAAAATCCATATTACCCTTTACCTTTGTAGAGAACCTCTCTTCCAATCTAACAGAGTGTGGCTCTCCTCTAAATATTGCGCATGAAGATACGAGACAACTAATGGGCCACCAGCCTTGATATACTTAGAGACAACATTATCATACCCCACAGCCTTACCATTCTTCATATGCTTTATTGCACACTTTATTTCTTCCATACTTATTCCATTCATATCTTTCTCGTCATTCATACTTACCCCAGAGAGCCTCTTGAGGTGTTCCATATTTATATTCTCTCCACGCTCATACGTTTTCTGGAAACATTTCATCCATCTATCTTTTATTTCAACCTCATTCATCAACATTTCTCAACAAATAGCTTTGATACTACTGATTTCAGCACCACATTGGGATTTTTCGACTGCTTTCCAGAAGAATTTTATATTATCCTGGAAATTCTCAGTCATTTTCACCCCTTTCTCTCTTTTCAACCGCTCTTTCCTTTCTTTCACAACAGTTTAAACTTTTTTCTGGCAAGCATTGTACAGATCTTTTGCTCTCGAGTATTCATTTTCATTTACTGTCAAAAGATAAAGCCACACATTCTTCTTTTCTTTCACAAGTTTCTTTATGCCTCAATAATCAATAACGAGGCAACAATTGTGAGAATTGTGTGTCAGGACAGAAGAGTGTGGTGTTCTATCCTCTTTGCTTACCCCCGCGGGAAACGGTGTGATGGTAAGTAAGGATTTTTACTGCTGCAAATTCATATGAATGCCTAAAAATATACTTTTATCATGAAAGTGTGAATTTCGAGCCAGGCAGCAAGCCAGCAACGCTGTACGTAATAACACGGTTCTACATCCCTTGCACGTACGTACTACTCAGTACTATGTGCAGAGAGGTATGCGGAAGGGAGCTAGGATAAAGCGGGGCGATCAATTTGGACAAAATTTGTTAAATCTAATCATATTAGCCCGGACACAACTGAACTGCATTCAGATATCATAACTGTGGCACATTCAATTAGTCAAGAAGGCTTTGAAGAGCTTACGATTGAACATATCGCTGAATTGATGAATTTGATGAAGTTCTCAACGAGGAAGAAATACTCAAAACTGTTTTAGAGGAGCACACCAGCCCCAAGGAAACCAGTGACAATGACGAAGGATGCCCAATAACAGCGTATTCAATCTTTGAAGGCCTGCAACTGGCTAATAGGAAATCATTTTATTACAAATGATTACAACATAGAACGAGTTCTACAATTTCAACTTGTATGGCTCGTAAATTTAATTTTTATACAAGTATACCCATCCACCATTAATTATTATATATTTCAGTAGACTTTCTTTACGCGGTTTTACGTGGAACGTATCCACTGTGTAGAAAGTAATCCAGTGTGTATTGGTATTGCGTGATTTATACATTAAATAATAAGAAAAAATAGTCTCCTGTCTCATATAATATTTACGCTTTCATGAAATATAAGTATTCTTAGGCATTTACATATACATACTTGCAATTAATTTTTTTTTTTTTAACAACAATGGTTTGGTCTCTATGGTGGACATATCAGCGTGGTACTGCTGTATATATATAGTTTTCAAGGGTTTTTTGTAATTTGGGTGTGAAATGATTTTTAAAAATGAATGTGGACCTGTCTAACCCCTGATGCATAGCATTAGAGTTGTTACACCACTCTTGACCCATAATGATTTTGACCAAGGGTTGTGTATTTCTGACAGATACATAATTAATATTCATTTTGCCTCATTATCTGTCATCAAGTGTTACGGAGTCTCTTCATAGGAAAATTCAGATGGAAAAGAGAATTTGGGTAAAGTAAGTGATTTTGGCAGTGGCGTAATTAGGGGCCCAAACAGTTCGCAGCGTACAATCTATTTGAAATCGATATTTTGCGTGTATCAATATTTTTCTTGGCGTTAATAATAATCCACAGCAAGAAATACCATTATGAAATTGAAAAAAATCGCTTCTCACGTGTATTGCAAAAACACTCAAGCATAGCTCAGGCTGTGTCTGAGGTGACACCGTCCTGTTGAAACCGCTCGTGGCCTAATCGACCCAATTCGGCCACCAAGAAGATTTCCAACATGTGCCGATAGCGATCACCATTAATGGTTATAGTATTGCCATTATTATTTAGATAACATGCTTTAACACGTTGTTGAGGAGTTAGATACTCTATAATAAATTGTAATCAACTACTTTCTACGACTACCGAATACGAACTGACAAATGTTTGCCAAATCAAAATGGCGGCCAAACAAAATTGGTCTGGAATATAATATTCACCCTGTTGTATATCCAAATACACAACAGACATAATTACAGAAATCGATAATGCGACAGTTAAACCGTTCTCGTTTTTCGTGCGAAAGTGGTTTACATTTAGATAAAGTGTATTTTCGTCGATTATTTAACTAAATGTGTATTTATCCTACAATAAGTGCGAAGCGTTGATTATACGGGTGCACATTTTCTGAAGTAATTCTCTCTGTAATTACAAAACACAACTGCGATATAGTTTAATAATATTAATGTTTTTTTATTTTTGTATATGAATACAACCTCTCTGATAGCGCATATCTACGAACGAGGTTTCTCTCGGAGATTCGTGTGGAAAGCGCGCAAAGGACAGTACAAAGCAAGCTATGATTCATCATTTATTACGCAGAGTAGAATGATGCAACCGGTATAAACCGACCTTTATCGAGATCAAAGCATCAACAGTGTGCTTGAGCCATGAGTTTTTAGTAACTACTTACCAAAAATATACAGCTGAAAACATTTAAATAATTTATTTGTTTGAACCGTGCTCTGGTACAAGACAGTAAACCAAGTATTTTTTGGGTTTATACGATACTTTTATACACTTTTTTTTATATTATTTTCATTATACAACACCGCTATACGCACATAGGAATTTTTTTAAACAGCTTATATAGAAATAATCAGTGCTATCAAGATATACTTTAATGTACCCCGAAAATTATAATATTTTTATATCGTTTATATCGTATTGAATACTTTCAATACTAATTCATATTTTTGCATTTTATATATATATAATTTATATATGAACCTACTAAATTAGATATTCTTTAACCATTATATTATAGATTACAAATGTATTATATAAATTATTACAGTGTAACTCCCTCTCCAAGAACAAGAGATAGTCTCTTTTTTGGAGAGGTAATCGATTAAAAAAAAAGGTAACTTTAATAATGTATAATACTCATATTATAAAAAATTTCATAATAAATAGATTTCAGTTTATAATAAATAAATTAAAAAAATATATTATTTACATTGCAATGCATAATATGTTTACAGAAAAATCTGCAAGCTTCTGAAGTTGAACATCCTGTATGTATTATTATTTTGATGGGAAATTCATATGATGATAAATTCAAATTAAAACTTTCTGTACTGATCGAAGATTTTTAATCTTAGCGCGCTATTTGTACAGATCCGGACAACGGCAACGACAGTCGTCACAATCACTCAATAATTAAAATGATTCGAGCTGTGACACGGCGGCCGCTTTCTTTAAAAATTGATTGTATTAAGATAGACGTAATATTACGATGTAAGGACATATAGGAAGTTTATTTTTCACATTTAAATCTTTTCATCTACAATGTATTCTTTTACGTTATATGCTTTTATAAATTGAATTATTCAATCAAATTTTTCTGCCGGCAGATGTTTGTATTACTAGTTATAGTTATTGCCGCCTTCTGATTCGCGACTCATGGTACAGTTATCATACTTCGGGTACTTCCCGACGATGGGCTTCTCTTCTCCTACTACTTCACACTATCCTAAGTGGGGAGCGATTTCAATTCAAAAACATTCATTCAATTCAATTCATTTGTTACATCTCATTCAAAATAATAATAAAGTTCCTTTTTCTTCATATCCAGCTCTGCTAAATATAAGATCTTTGGGTGGACGGTATATTAATCATTTGTACCATAATCCCATGGTGCCTGAGAGCTGATTAAAATGTTGATTAAAACTTTGTTAATATAGTGCATTGAGCAAACATTTTTTTCTGAATATCCTATAGTCTAAAGAACGACCGTGCACGATCATTCACAGTGAGTCAATCAGAATATTCTGCCATAGAATGACGAGGAGTCTTTGATATATTTTTAGATCAGTTTTCCCCAGACTATCGTGCTAAGTAGCCAAAATTATGAAGATTAGTAAAAATAATAAGGCGTGTTTAGCAATTATATTAGCTCTATCTACTTCAAGGAATCCATAAACTATTTCACAAGCTTCAATGGAAACATGTCAGGCAATTAATTGTCTTCGTTCTCCAAGACTACATGAATATAACCCCAAATAAAATAATGCTTTTATTTCTTTATTAATTCAAACAGTTTATATTTATATAGTTACGTTAGTTAGTTAAATCAATAAAGAGAGATCGGAGATCGCTGTAACTAGAAAAACACTCGGCAGGGAAAAGTTTCGTCTAGTTTAATAAATCGTTCCAACACAAAATCATTTTCATACACATTCACAGTTGTTGCGCCGTCCTCCATTCCTGCGAGTTAGCACAAGACTGACGAGTGGACTGACACGCCCCATTACACGATCATTCCGACTGACAGTCTCCTCTCCACCCAGCATGATTGATGCTCGGATTTTAAAATATTTAGATATTCGTCATTCACGGTCATCATTCCTTCAATCATTACTACAGATTGGCCCAAAAAAAGTGAGAACATCTCGTAACACGTGAGTTATTTTAAAATATAATATAATTAATTATAATTCTCAGTGTAATTTTTTTTGCACAGTATTTAGCTAAAGAGAAATCATCAAAACACCCTATATTGCATAATCTACTGGGTTTAAATCTGGGTACGGTGGCCACACCTGGCTCGATGAAATTAACATTCTCACGACGAAGAAAGTTGATTGTATTTCTGGCTGCGTGAGATGGAGCTCCGTTCTGTTGTAATGTCTAGCTATACTCCAGGCTTTGTTTTGAAACTCTGATCGTTTTCCTAGCACCCAGACATTTTTCATTTCACAAATTTTTGATTAGAATATGGTTTTCTGCAATGATTTTTGTCATTCTGGGCAACAATTTAAAATAACCAAATATAAACAGTGGGAAAATTAAAAATCAAAGATGGCGATCGGAAATTGTCGAAATAAAACGTAACATAGGTAATTAAGTAAATTAGTAAACTATTAAAGCAATTTTTGATATAGTTAAACTAATTTTGATGTAATTATATCACATTTTACGAAATGTTTTCACTTTTTTTGAGCCACCCTGTATATACCGTCAGTTCGAATGTCGGTATCACCGGTGAATGTCATTCTGAATGAACGTGTAGGGTCTGCTTTATGCTTTCGTCCCAGAAACACACTTGCACTTGAACAAGACTCTTTTATACGCGATTCTTCGGTATGTAATACATACACCAATTCGAATATTCGAACCCCGAATATATTCGCCTGTTTTTAAGTATTCGCTCATATTTATATTATAAGATTTTTAGTATTTTTCTAAACGTAACAAATGTTTACGAACCCTGGAAGTCATATGCAAGCATTCATTCATTCATCCAGGTATACGATTTTTTTCTCCAGAAGTACCGCTATCGGCTATACGGAAGTCGGACATTAAAGATGTAAACGCCTTTGTCGGACATCTTTTGCATTTGCCTTTTTTTTAAGTCTTCTGCTTATCTTTATGGTTTTATGACGACAAGCACTTATAATACATTGTTTTGTCAACGATGGAGTCGGCTTTCTATTTCGAACATATTTGAAATTTGACACATGCAATGCAATTATATGTTTATGTTTATTTTTTTTGTTTTTTTAAATTAAAATTAATTTCAACCGTTTTATGCACTTTTTTATATTTAGCTTTAAAAAATATAATTTTCACTATTTTTTATTGTTTTTATATATGTATATTTACAAAATTGAAATATTTTTTTGTTTTTTTTTAAATTTGTATTTCTAAATTCAACATTATTTTTTAATATATTTTTTGTTGTTTTTTTTTGAAAAATTTAAATAAATAAATTCTCTACAATTATTCAAGTTTTTTTTTTAAATATATATAATGTATTTATGTGTATTTATCATACGAAGTAAATTATTCCTTCCTTAAATTTTTTACGAATATATTCGAATATTCGAATATATTATCATTAACTATTCGATATTCGAATAGTTGGAATCACGAATATTTGGACTGTTAGTATGTACTTACTAAGTATGTTCTTCCAAAAGGACCAACTTATATGATGTATATATATATATATATATATATATATATGTGCCCATCATTATGAAAATGGTCCAAGTCACGTTTCTTTCGTTTCGAGATATTTAAAGGTTTGCGTTTGAATTGATTATAAAATATTTTTACATTATACAACACAATGTTTCAAAATTTATTTAGTCTGTTAGATTTATAATATAAAATAGATAGAGAACTTAGAATATGTGTAGACTGCTACACGGTTTTCCGCCAGGCGGGAGAATTATATTTTTATTTAATTTATTTAAATTATTGTTTTTTTTTTAACCAGAAAGATGTAACATGTGTACGGGTGACCAAGACAAGCTATCACCAAGATTATCCTTGTCTCGATTGAAAAATATTAAATGTGTTTGTATGGCTTTAGGTATATATGTGTAATTTTAAACAATCGAATTATTTTTATTAAATTTTTTACAAAAAACATGTTTTATTAAAACGTATGTATGTGGGTCATCGGCGGGTCATAGTACATATTATTTTTTTTTATCAATAGAATCAAGGCTTTTCTACATAAAAGTAAAATGGTCGAGCAATTAATTTATGGAGGTTATTATTTTAGATCTTGACTTTTAACGCTCACTGAAGATTTTAAAAGATTTCGAAATGGTTATCATCGTAAGTCATAACCGTCACTAAATCGTATAGATTTTGCTTGAACATTATATCATTAACATTAACATTAAATTAGCAATGTCGTTACGCACTTTTGTATAGTCTATTGAATTAATGTATTTTGTTATAATTGATTAGGTATTAATAAAAAAAACTATCAGCGAACAATCGGCCACGGCTAATTGCTTGCTACCAGTCCCTACGGGTGGCTACGGTAACCGCTTTGAGGCCGATAGTGTCTGATTTGACATTGCCTCTAATTATGTGAATATCTCTTTAAATATACTAAATACAGAGTTTATATTTTAGGTATTCATCCGTAATATATTTATGTATTAGATAAAATAATTACAATATGTAAGTATTTACCATTCGCAACAATAAAAAATGTTTTCTCGAAGAATCTGACGTGAATTTATTTATACGTGTATGTGTACATGCGGAGAAGTGCGGACGGCGCAGTGCGCGGAGCGCAGGGTGTCGGATACCGATCGTCACTTTAGTAGCAGAGTGTGCGCTGGTTGAGTTAGACGTGTCCTATGCATCTTTGTGCTCTCATTCGTGATGATCAATGTTTTTTCTTTACACAATTTACTATTATTTGAATGATTAATATAAGTAATAAATGTAAACTATTCATATTTATCCGACTTAAAAATTACAGAAGTCTACATGTACACTGAGTTTACAGCACCGGAACGCGCACTTTATATTATTTACTTATTGTTATATCCTTAACCCGACTATTACGGCTTGTCTTCTTGTGTGCGGGAATTCAGGTGGTCAAGAATTCCATGTACAATAATACTGTTTATTACGGGTCTTACAATTATGAATACAATATAAGAGATGTGTTCTGATCTACGATTCCGGAGAGAGAGAGTGCGCGCTCCCAAACGCGACGCTCTTTTATCCCTTCTACGCAACCATTCTTGTCAACTTGCGCGCGTCGTGCAATCGCTACATCGTGATACATCACACTTATTAATATCTTAGAGAACTAAAATATGATATATTTACGCTATATACGTGTAAACCTAAAATTATCTTAAATTATAGTAGGTACACAGGAGTAATTTTAACTTTTAACTAATACATGTTTCAAGCAATACAATACAAGCAATTATAACCTAAAAATATTCAGTTCATAGGTTGCAGTTTTAATAATGCATTTTAAATTCAATATATATTTGTGTATGTCAATGCATAATAAATGTTATTGAATATATAAAAGAGAAAATATTTAAGTAATAAAACACGTTCGATATACTTATATAAGAAATACTATCTCGTTACTTTGATGTTTTTTCTTATTGGTATTAAAGACAAACTACACATATATTGGATGCATTATTAAAAGAATATGGATTAAATATGAATTAAATATATTAATTAGAAAGATATACATATAAAATCAATTTTACCGAAAAATATTGTTGTTGCGCCACCGGGATTCGAACCTGGATCTCTTTCCAAACCAGGAATATGTTCTGAATAATTACAACTTCACAATAAGAATGTGTTCTCCTAATAATAAAGTTGTATCAATGTGTCCAAATTTAATAAAAATCAATTGATAATTCTGGCGTCTGCTATCAGATTACTGAAAGGAATTTGAGATTCTGTAAAAATAAGGTAGATGGCTCTCTCAAATAATGGAACGATTAAATAAATATTGTCGCTTTAGCATAGTTGGATAATACACCTTCCCCTGTTAGAAAAGAGATCCAGGTTTAATAACAATATTTTTCGATTAAATTGATTTTATATGTATATCTTTCTAATTAATATATTTAATTAATATTTAAAATATCACAGACCGTCTGTTCTAATGTCACAATAAGAATGCGTTCTCCTAATAATAACGGATTGTTTATTTTTTAAATAATTTATGAACATATATATATATATGTTCTATATATATATGTAACCATCTTTTAAGATGCATATTTATTGACTAAACCAAACGATATAGATAGATATATGATATATATATATATATATATATATATATATATATATATATATATCGTTTGGTTTAGTCAAATGTAAAGTAAATACGAATTAAATATATTAATTAGAAAAATATACATATAAAATCAATTCTATCGAAAAATATTGTTGTTGTGCCATCGGGATCTCAACAATATTTTTAGCTACAAATTTTCGAACCTTTTTGATATTAATACATTTAATCGTTCTATTATTTGAAATAACCATCTATCTTATTTTTACGGAATCTTAAATATCTTTGAGTAATCTGATAGCAGACGCCAGATTATCAATTAATTTTTATTAAATTTTGGACACATTGATACATGGCCGATGTTATTTTGAATAACTAGGAAATAAAATACAATTTTTTGATTTAGTTTTTGTTTATCGATTATTTGGTTTTATTACAATTATGCATGGAATATGACATCGGCCAAGTGGCCGCCTCTGGGAGCGGCACAAGTGCGTGCTCTTTTACTATATTTTTCATAATATTCTCGCACACTTCGGGTGTTATTTCAGTAATTTCATCTCGAATATTGTTCTTCAGCATCGAAATTGTTGTTGGTTTATTGACATGCATATATATATATATATATATATATATATATATATATATATATATATATGCATGTCAATAATATTTATTGAATTGCTTGTTTTTATATCATCAATGTTTTTATTTTATGTTTAGTAAATGCCACGTCATCATCATTGTCATCGTACACTAAGTAAATGGGTTTTAAATATCAATATTACCGGGAAAACAAATTGCAGAAGAGATATGGCACCTCGAAATCCATATTTATTATTTCGCTTACAATATTATTACATTTTTATATAAACCGGTTTGTAAAATGAATCATTTCTAGGCTAATCCGCGAAAATGAGTTTAAAAACCAAAATTACATTTGAACTTTTTGCATGACTAATTAATAATACATAGAACCTTTTTAAAAAATCAAGATTCATCACGTACTTCTGAATTATTTGAATTTATTCGTTCACGAATTATTTGCTTATCATGACTAAGGTATCATACTACCCCTACATAGAATATGTATGTTTCTCTGGATAAAAAAAGTATTCATAAATTTGGTAAAATAAATAGGTTTTTTTTAACACTCAGTTGTTTTTTGCAATTGGCAATTTGATGTTTGGAATGTACAACAAATAAAGCATTTTAAAGATATAAATCAAATATAAACAAAAAAAATTGCATACAGTAGCACCGTACTTGTATTTAGTGATGAGTCCAAAATCACGAACCGTGAGTCAATCACTGATATCTTGG
This sequence comes from Eubasilissa regina, assembly GCA_022840565.1. Lineage (NCBI taxonomy): Eukaryota > Metazoa > Arthropoda > Insecta > Trichoptera > Phryganeidae > Eubasilissa > Eubasilissa regina. The sequence goes on from JAINEB010000033.1 coordinate 21,805,138, forward strand.
GTCACACTCACCATCAGTGATTGAATATCTGAGAATATCGTGATTCGCGATTCATTTATTTATTTTATTTATATTTTGATATTTTGATTTGATTATGATCCGAAACGCTGAGAATTTGACCCGAAAAATAAACTCACATTTTTTAAAGCGTTTTCATTCTCTTTGTGACGATATTAAATTAGATATATATTCATTATTTATGTTAGATTGTGTTTTTTACGCAAATGATGTTTTAATAAGAGAAATAAATATGCATAAAATTATGTTTTTTATTTATATCGTGTATTATAATAACATACGGCGCCTGCGCATTAGTAATGAAACTGTAATCACAGTCACAGTTTTCAATCACTGATATTATCAAACACTAATCACAATCACGCCAGTGAGTCAAGAGTTGCATTTTTTCTCATTACTACTTGTATTGCGTGTGAAAGGTACTGGGATAGATGGGAGCCTCTAAAACATTTTGATTTTAAAAAGGTTTTATAGGCGCTCGGCATCGATCCTGGTAAAGGCGAAAAAAAAAAAATTTTAATCAATTTTCTTCACAAACTTTTCTGGTGGTTTAAAAAATTTAATATAAATTATTATGTCGATAGTATATAAAAAGAGTTCACCTCAAGTCAAAGAACATCCTGGGCAATTAACGCCAATTACTGGAATAAAACCACTTTTTTATCTAAGATAATGTACTGTTTTTTATTAACATTTTCAGCTGAAAAGTTTTCAACTGTTTTACAAAAGAAAACAAGTTTTTTGATGGACTTGTTTTCGAAGAATGTTTGTAGGTTAATTTCTCTAGTAGATAATGATTAACAAGTAATTGGTTAAATTCTGTCTGTCAAATAAAGTGTTTTACTGTAAATAATAGTCTGTCTTTGTGGTTTAATATTTAAATAATCCCGAATAATTGTTAATAAAATTTCCGGGAAAGCGTTTGGTTTAGTCAAATGTACAGTAAATACGAATTAAATATATTAATTAGAAAGATCAATTCTATCGAAAAATATTGTTGTTGTGCCATCGGGATCTCAACGATATTTTTAGCTAGAAATTTTCGAACCTTTTTGATATTAATACATTTAATCGTTCCATTATTTGAAAGAACCATCTATCTTATATCTTTGAGTAATCTGATAGCAGACGCCAGAATTATCAATTCATTTTTATTAAATTTTGGACACATTGATACATGGCCGATGTTATTTTGAATAACTAGGAAATAAAACACAATTTTTTGATTTAGTTTTTATTTATCGGTTATTTGGTTCTATTACAATTATGTATGGAATATGACATGCCTCTGGGAGCGGCACATGTGCGTGCTCTTTTACTACATTTTTCATAACATTCTCGCACACTTCGGGTGTTATTTCAGCAATTTCATCTCGAATATTGTTCTTCAGCATCGAAATTGTTGTTGGTTTATTGACGTAGACCTTTCTTTTCAATTACTTTCACAGAAAATAGTTGGGTCCGTAAATAAAACCGTCAAATCAGGTGATCGAGAAGGCCAATCGATATCACCACTTTTTGACATTATGCGACCGGGAAAAATTCGTACTTTGGGCTGTGCATGAGATGGCACCATCCTATTGAAACCACATGTGTTGCAGGCCCAATCGATCTAATTCGGTCACCAAGAAGTTTTCCAATACGACGATAGCTATCGCCATTAATGGTTGCAATATTGCCTCTTGCATCCTGAAAGAAATAGGGCCCAATGATACCACGGTAACTCTGCGTGGGTGTAAAGATTGTTGGTGTATCAATTGAGGTTTTTCAGTATCCCGATAATAACTATTTTATTTATAAACAAATCCTGCCAAGTCTAAATTAGCTTTGTCACTCATGATGATTTTTTTCAAAATACTGAATTTTTAAATTAACTATGCAATAGAGAATTACAAAAATTTTATCTGGTAAATAAACAAATGACAATTCAATAAAATTACACGCTTGGCATAACAATTCTTATCATAGCTTGGGAAAATTCATTTTTTTTTTTCATACTTAGAAAATATTTAAATATAAAACTTTTTACTGTTTTTAAATCCGTTATGTTTCAACAAAATATTTTGGCAAATAATAAGAATGATATATAACATGGAATGGAACAGTAATGAATTTAAGAATTATCATACACACAATATATTATATTACCATATGGTTAAAATAAATTGAACATATGCAGTTAGGTTACTGAAGTGTAGTAAGTCTATTTAACAGATTGCATACTAAGTGAGAAAATATCAGATTGCTTTGAACTAAAGTTTTATACAATATAATATTATATTATATTAATATTTATAAACCTAAATTAACAATGACACAGTAAATAAAATAATTATTGTGATTTATGATTTCCACTGTCCTTTACGTTAGGTATTAACATAAGTCCTTCCCCGATACTTTTCCAATTTATTTTAAATGTCTGTGGACTGTCGCTTGGTGCATTTTAAGAATTTGTGCAACCTCTTGTACTGTAATTTTGGGTCCACTTCAATGACAGTACCAATATCCCCTGTGAAACCTATTAACGATCAGTAATTTAACAATTTCAATATTTTTAAACGACATTGTTTGACACTTTATGATCACCGTCAACATGATTACCGTTACAAAATACTGAAAAAACTCTTTTACTTTTAGTTTTTGATGTATGCGTTATTGTGCATCAAAGACTGGAAAGATTTAAGAGACATTAAGAGAATCGACAGCCGATTGCTTGCTGATAGGCCCTGCGGGCGGCTTTTGAAGTCGCTTCGCGGCTACAATAAGGGTGAACAATGCACTATTGTTAAAGCAATATAATAAGGGATTTAAGCATTGAAATATAGATTCTATGGAAGCCTTTCAGCCGCGAAGTGGCCTTAATAGCCGCCCGCAGTGCCTAGCAACAAGCAATCAGCTGTTGCCGATTGCTTTTCTGCTAGTAAGGTTTTATTATGCGATTGGCGGGATATATCGGGATATATATGTAATTCACTTTGAGTTATTTAAACCAATATGATAAAGAATATTTTCTGCCAACAATTAGAAAAATTGAAATTGAACTTAAAGATAAACGAGCAGCTTTGATGAGTCGAAAGCAAGTCATCCTTCATCACGATAATGCACGACCACGTACAGCAGTGATCACTTGGAATTTTTTTTACTGACTACCATTTTTTCAGGTAACTGGAAAACTCTATTCGTAATAAAACATTTCACAATCAACCAGAAATCTAATATTAAATCCCATCACGAAATATTTTGATTCAAAAGTTTTTTTAAAAGTGGATTTAACAAATAAGTTTCTAGATGGGAAACTGTCTTAAATAACAGCGGAGATTATATTTTAGTTTAACATGTTAATATTTTTAACAATTAACAAAACGTTTTGATGTCACCAAAAACAATGTATTTTTTTCTTTCCAGTCCCACTAATATTTATGATGTTAATTGTCACACCTTATTTATAATTAAAATGAATTAATTAGAAAGGTATACAAAAATCTATGTACCAATTTATATTAAAAATATATTTGGTTGCCACTTGATACACAAAATTTTTCTTAACCCGGAATTTTTCCTATTCAGGAAAACGTGTCACCAATTAAGTATCCGACAAATTGGAATTTATTCTGTGGAGAAATAAAACATAATTATTTTTAGACCCGTTACTAATTAGACTTCGTGAAATTATTCAGATTCTTAATATTAATTATTTACCTCTTGTTTTAGTATGCTCAAACTATTACCTTAAAATTTTCAATCATGTTTAGGGGGGGGAGTCTTTAAAAGCTCTCTATCTTTGCTGTGCTTCCTGAGAACCTGCTCATTTGTAACTGGCGCTGTCCAAGAAGTCTTGAAAAACCATATTTAAAAGGCTTTGATTGCAGGCGCCTGCCTGTGGCGGCTGAAAAATATATACAAATTGAAAAACAAAATTCCAAGTTGCAAAACGATATTATTGTGTAATAAAAATAATTCAAACAATCCAAGAAAGCAAATCCAAAAAATAGCATCATAGTTATTTTCTAATAAAGCAGTAATTAGTAATCAACACTAATGTCCAGAACATGTTTTGGTAAAAAGTTTCAAAATGCCGGCCTAATAAAATACTGCCCCTAAAGTGTGTGGTACGCGGGCGGCCAATTAATGGGGATGGTATTAAAAAATTGAAAATATCATCTTCACTTAAGTTACTAGGGCGGAATGTTGCACAATGAAGGAGACATCTTAATGAAGGCTCTTCGGGTCTTTATTTCTCCTTCAGGATTCTTCTATGTTTATCTACTGCGTCCAGATATCTGTTTTGTAAATCGTTTCATTCATTATATGGTTCACATTCGCTCACTTCACGAACGCTTCAGACTCTTTTGGTTGTATGCAAAACATTTTTCATTTTCGGACCACTATTTTCGCTAATTCAGTTCACTATGTTTGCAGTTCTATAATGTTGACGGCTGTAAGGATTGTATCATCGGCAAATCTAATGTTGTTTATTAGTTCTCCTCCAATGATGGCTCCTTTATCCATACCATCAAGGCCTTTAATATGGCTTCATTAAATACAATTCTAAATAATTAAAGAAGCGGAGAGGTTAAGTATGTGTAAATTAATTTATGTGCAATTAATTTATACCTGTGAGTCTTAAAACGGGTATCTAGTATTAGCGGGAGTACGTGATGTACATCTATTTGGAAAAAATACTTGTGTTTGATTCTTTTATAGCCATTTATAAATTGTTATAAGTATAACAATTTTATTTATTTTCCTTAAAATTATAATATAGTATAAATATATTAAAATATGAATTAAATATATTAATTATAAAGATATACAATCAATTTTAACGAAAAAATATTGTTGTTGCGCCACCGGGATTTGAACCTGGATCGCATTCCAAATCGGGAAAAGTGCATTATCCAACTACGCTACTGCGACAATATTTTTAGCGACAAATTTCGAACTTATATGTTATCTTTTTGATATTATTTGAAAGAGCCATCTACCTTATTTTTTAAAGATATAGGTTCGAAATTTGTCGCTGTAGCATAGTTGGATAATGCACCTTCCCCGGTTTGAAAAGATAAGATTCGAATCCCGGTAGCATATTTTTAGATAAAATTGATTTTATATGTATATCATTATAATTAATATATTTAAAATATCACAGACCGTCTGTTCCGAATAATTACAACTTCACAATAAAAATGTGTTCTCCTAAGTATAAATAATGTCTTAATAATTGCACATTTTTTCTCAGTAAGTATACAGGGTGGCTCAAAAAAATGAAAACATTTCGTAACACATGAGTTATTTCAAAGTATAACATAATTCATTATAATTCTTAATGTATTTTTTTTTGCACAATATTTAGCTAATCGGAAAACACCCCTTATTGCATAATATACTGGGTGTAAATCTGGGCTGTTCGGTGGCTACATGCCTGGCTCGATGAAATTAACATTCTCACCATGAAACATTCTCACCATGAAAAAAGTTGATTGTATTTCTGGCTGTGTGAGATGGAGCTCCGTCCTGCTGTAATGTCCGGTTATGCTGAAATATCTAGCTATATTCCAAGTTTTGTTTTGAAACTCTTTGATCATTTTCCTACTACCCTAACGTTTTCCAATTTGCAAATTTTTGATCAGAATACGGTTTTCTGCAGTGATTTTTGTCATTCTGGCGACAATTTGAAATAACCAAATATAAACAATGGGAAAATTAATAATCAAAGGCGGCGACCGGAAATAGTCAAAATAAAACGTAATATAGATAATTAAGTAAATTAGTAAACTATTTAAACTATTGTTGAAATAGTTAAAATAATTTTGATGTAATTATATCACATTTTACAAAATGTTGTACTGCGTGCAAATCATTGAAGTGTTCTTTTTCTTATTTTACTAATTCGCGAATTTTACTATCTTACTGTTTTTAACGTGTTGATTTCATGATTGTTCTTTAAATTTGGTGCATGGATTTGTTTTTGATTTGGGAAAAACAAAAAGCAATTCGCAGAACTATTTCCTACGTTAACCTTTTAACCTTTAATAAAAAATAATAATGTGAAGGATTTTTAAAAATTAAATTAATCATGTTCAGTCATAGAAAGTGTTCTTAAAAAGTCCATACATTTTTTACATGGGTAAGAAGGTATTATTTTATGTTAAAACTTAAACTTTAAAAATACTATTAATAATACTCTAAAATTACAATTAAATACATGGTAGGGTCGTGTAAACGACGGATTAATTTTGTCTAAAGACGTTGGTTAAACGAAAGTACTATATATTATATATTATTGTATAATATCATTGGTAACAGCATAACCTAAATCTATACCTATTGCACGCCACTGATTATGAGCCATGCCTCATCTAATTGAGGCTACTAAATATGACAATTCTGACAAAGAAAGAATAAAAAAGAATACACATCTAATTCCTATGATTTATTTCGTTCTTATGTTATTACACTTATATAAAATTTAAAAAAGTTCAAGAATAAAGAAAAAACTTTAGTATTTTTTATTTATTATCTTAGTTTTATTAACCACAATTGAGTTTAAAAAACATCTACCGGTTTCGGAAAACACTTTTCCTTCTTCAGGATGTCATAACTAACTATATATGTTTTTTAAACTCAATTGTGGTTAATAAAACTAAGATAATAAATAAAAAATATGAATCTTAACCACTAAGTTAATATTGCTAATTTTAAAAGTAAAAAACTTTAGATTTATTTTACTAACTTTGATACCACTATATATTTATTAGGACAGACGCACACTGACTAATTCATATAAGAAAAATCGTATTCAATTATTGTATTATAGAAGATCAGTTAATAAATAGTGAACGATGATATTTGACATTTCATATTATCGGTTACTCCTTATCCCTAAAATGCGAAGTCGATACTTAAAAAAAAGTAATATCACCAAATGTAAAAATAATTATATAAGATTAGAAGATGGCACTGTATGAATGTGGATGAGGTGAGAATTATGTGGCGCTCTATCCTTTCTGCCTACCTCCGCGGAGAAACGGCGTGATTGTAAATAAGTCAGTTAAAAATATTTATAATATATAATAGCCTAAACTACGGCATAATTAAGGAGACAGTGGATAACACTTACATTATAAATATTGGCTTTATTTATACAGTGGAACCTCGGTTTACGAACTTAATTCGTTCCTTAAAACTATGAAAATCAAATTCTTCGTAAATCAAAACAATTATACTCATAAGAATCAATGTAAAATGTATTAATCTGTTTTAAGACCCTAAGAAAATGGCCCTTTATCATTTTTATTTTCTACTTCTTGCTTTAAATCGTAAAAAAAAGTTATATTAAAAAACGTAAAAATAAACTTTACATTAACTTATTTTTACAAAATATGTAGTAGTGTTATTGTTTGAAAGGGGACTATATATTAAACAGACGTAAAACACGATTTGATAAAGTTTTATCAGGGTGATATTTTTCCACAAAACTTATCACCTCACTTCACTTCGCGCACATTTCGTGCATCTAGAACCTAGGAACATCTTCAATTTGTTCATCAGTCTCTGAAAATCATTTTTCCTCCATCACCGATCTCAATTTTGCTGCTCATTAAGAAACTATTACAGTTCTTCCGTAGTGAGTTCTGAGATTGCCTGCCTGTTCGTAAACCGAATTGTTCGTAAACAGAGTCGTATGTAAACCGAGGTTCCACTGTGTACGTACAATTGTATTTGTCAATAAATAAATAAATATAAAAGGTGCTCGAAACGTAAATTATTAAAACATTTTTTTCGGCAGCCAAGCTGATTTCTTCCGGTTTAAATGTAAATAATAATATATCACGATGAACTCTGACCTGATTGGCAGAGGAAATGTTGGAAATCTTTGTCAAGAATGGTTTTCCCCGTTTAAGCCGTCGTCCCCTCCACGCCCTATGGAGGCTGGTGGTATAAATAGCCCCAACAAGTAGCGGATACACCATTGTACGTCTGCAAGTTCAATTATTTTCACGCTCTGAAATATTAATTGCGCAAAACAGTTTGTTATTAACTATGACTTTATTTCGTCGGTTTGCTGTTTTAATGGGCGCGTTCGTGGTCTTGAGCTGCTATGTACACGCTAATGAAAAAGATCGTGAGTTATAAATATAATTAATTACATTTTTTAATTATGTACATTTAAATTAAATTACCTGATATATTTACCTCTAGCAGTTAGTCAGATATTAATATGTTTTAAATAGTATCAGTTATACATAATAATATAAATTAATGTTTTGATTTTTTATTAATTTTACGTAATACTGTAGTATCTATACATGCGTAAAGAGTAGCAATAATGATGTATTTTTAAATTATACATTTTTATAATAATTTATTTGTGTTATTAAAAATAATATAACAGTGTAATCTGTTGTTTGGAAATTAATTTTTTATACATTTAAATGTGCATTAATTCATTACAATTTTATTATTTTAGTATGCAATTAAAATCTCTCAAATTTAATAATGCATTCTGCATTCTGAAGTCTTCTATGTCGTTTTATTATTAAACATTTTAAGTGGAAAATACTATTCTATACTTTTATTTATATACATTCTTTTATTTAATAAGTGTTATATTAATATACATTATCCTCGATACCTGAATTAATATTTTAAAGAAAATAATAATATTGGCAATAATAATAAAGTTAACATTTACTATTTCGTTATTATTAAAAACAGTTCATTTTTCTAAAGAATATCGAATATTTATTATAAACATATATTGCTGTGAGCTATTTTCCTAAGCTATTAATTTACTATTATTACCTATGTTATGTGAACTTGACTGATAACTGTATAATTTGACGTCATTCGTAGATAAATGTAATTAGCTTTTCACACCAGTAATATATTTTAAGTAATTTTCCATATTATGTATAACATATGTAAAAATTATATACTTAAATATATCTGTACTATGAACATACTTTTAAAATTGTAAGATATGATTTATTCTCATGAATCATAATTATTTACATTATTAATTATATTTGATACTATAATTATTAATTGATATATTGAACATGACATGTTTTTTTTTGTTTAAATTATTGGAGAATTTTACAAAAATTTCCCTCAGAATATTTGAATTTAAACATAAAATTTGTCGTCAACTTACTATGTTGGTGTAGTGTAATCGGTTAATGAATTTCTCTGGATAGGAAAAGATCCAGGTTTGAATCCCTTTAGCAACAAAAGTATTTTTTCATTCATTTTTTTTATATGTATATTTTTCTAATTTAAATATTTAATTTGTAATAAAATTTTATTAGCAATATTTGAATACGTCCAAGAACACACAATTAGTGGATTTTTACCTACAAAAGTACTGTTAATAAATAAATATAAGATATCTCGTAGAGACAAAGCTATTTTTTTATTATATTTAATGGAAATTATATGGAAGTATGGGGTAAGAGATGGCGATGGTGTAGTGGTACTCGAAGCGAGTCCGCATACTAACATATATTCAACTTTATAAAAATTGATAAATGTGAAGATTGAGGGGTGAGAATTGGTGAACAATATATATAAGTCAGCCGAAGACAGGTCGTGAGCCCCGTAATTACCCCATATTTCAATACATTTTCTATTAAATATAATAAAAAAATAGTTTTGTCTCTATGAGATATATAATATTTATTAAAAATTTGATATTTAAAATACGTTTCTATTAATATGAAGTCAAAGTTTGTTTATTTATTTATTATCAAGATGTTTCCCAAAGTACAGGCAGACAGAATAGAATAACTTAACTAAATCTTGATTTATATTCGTCGACCTTCACATCCACATTATAGAGAAACAATAATCCGACACCTCATATTCCTGGTGCCTAACCCTTTTCTCTTTCATGCATTTCGTACAAACAAATTTCATAAACGTCCCTTTCTTGAATCCATCAAATGTACAACGCATATATTTTGTCGCAACCCATAGAACTTACTAGTTAAATAATGTATGCTTAATTTTCTACAACAATGGCAAATTATTAGACAATTAATGTATTTTGGGTTCTATGACACGTGCCAATGGACTCATGATAATGTTATGTCAGTTTTGAAATTGCTGACAACAAATTAATGTGATAATGTAATTGATTCACTTATTTAGACGTTCCAATTCTAATATACTTACGATTAAAACCATATTGTTATTTATATTTTATATATAACGAGCTGCACATGAACAGTACTTAACTCATCCGCATGTCGTGTAGGTACCCACACAGGTATTGCTGTGGGTCTGATTACGCAATCGACGAGCGTAATACACATATGTGACTACTCGGCATGTGCGTAGTTGCTGGATCATATGAAAATCAGAAGGCGTAAGATTTGTTACTGTATTTTAATTTCAACTTTCACACTTTCCACTATGAATTTTAATCAATTTGAATATGGAGCGTGATCGTATCGAGTCCTTGTAAAAATCATTCATCCACTATTGACAAAATGACTAGAAAAATTGGGCCCCAGTGCAAAATGGAAAAAAACTGGCCTCTGCGTATGAATTGTATATAAGATATAAGAATATTAGGTATAATGCGGTTTTTAATAATAAGATCACAATTGACATTAAACGAAAAAACTTAAATGTGATTTTAGGTATTAATATGCACCTCTAAAAAAATTCCTTTGCTTTACGGGGATATTCGCTTTACGGCGATGGTGTGTTCCTAATAGATATATTAGCAGGGTATTACTGTATACATACTATAGATAATATTTTCGCGAATTTTCGTAATACAAGTGAGAAACAATATCAAAAATTTTACTTCCATTTCTTGCTGTAGTGGTTTTAAAATAATGTAATGTAGGGCGCGGACTTATTGGTCCCCTATCTAATGTGGGCCCCGATGCACTTCATTGGCTTCATTGACCTAGTTACGCCACTGTATATAAGTTATATATTAGTCAATACAAACCATTTAATCGATTAAAATTATTATAACTTGCCTAAATAACAAAGCTCTTTGTTCATCGCATTTTTATAAATGATAAATTCTGTACTTTATTAAGAAACTGTAAAATTTTGATAGATATAAGTCAACATTTATAAGAAATGATTGATATTAAAAATGTATATTTTTCTGTCATCTTGAACACCCCACAATTCATTTATTTTATTTTATCAATTATATAAGTTGTAATTTTTTACCCTACATTATCGACCAATACTGGTATTTGTTAACACGTTGGGCAGATCTCTATTAGTGTGGTAAGGATAACTCGTATTTTAATCGAATTCATATTATGCCCAAGATGTCCGAATAATACATTAAAAATTTGTATTTTTGAGCACTAATATTGAAAAAAGTTATGGCATTCATATTTAGACACGTGTACAGTTATATATCATAGGGTTTTACATAGATATAGCTACAATATTATTTCATTTATTATATTTATATTACTTAATAAAATGTTCATTCTAACTCTTCAGATAATTAACATTGTTGTAAAGAACTAAATTATTCATTATTATATCAAACTATCTACAAAGTATTTGTATATAATATTAAAACATATATTTAATTAATGCAAATTTGATAGATAAACATGTAGATTTCATGAACGATCCCAATAAATTCCAATCAGTATAATAATATTCTAAATTATGTGATATAATGTGATAACATTCTTTCGACGTAATACAAAATAAGATTAATGTGAAATACTAAATGGAAGTAAGAAAAGATAATATTATTGTATTATAGGTACATTGTGTAGAAATAAATAGCATATATTTTTAAAGCGTGTTTTTTATTTGATTTATTTAGATTAATATCCAATTTTTCTTCAAACATTCTAATACTCATAGTATATCTAATATATATCAAAAACTACTTTATACAGAAAAGATTTTCATACACGAAAGGCGGCAAGGTAGTCCGTATTAAGTATATTTAGATACTAGGATTGCGTTTGAATCATATTAAGGTATTGGATAAATTAAGATGGTTCCATGAAGCCTCAAAATACATCGAAGTAATAACGGTCGATTGATATCGTTTAGTTTTATCTTCTCTTAATATAAAATGTGAAAACGAGTATTGTCTAAAACGAATGGTTCACAGCTATGTGCTTGCTAACGACGCCCGCATCTATTTCTCAGCTGGCTTTGCGTACCGCTATATTTCGGCTATGGATACAAAATATCAATAAAAATCTGTAAATTACAATAAGTACTCAAAAAACACGAGGGATCCCACATGTTTTTGATATTTTTGTTGTCTTAAATATAACCGTATAAGTCTTGTTATACGCAATCGTGAATTTTTATGATTTGTTACTGATCATAAATTTAATTTCAATGTTCAGCGGAAAAATTTTCAAGATTAAATTGTAATTTCTCGTGAACCATCAGATTGAAGTAAGTGGGAGGGGTAATGTTCGACGCGCGCAATTCTTAACACGACAATAATTTATCACCGCTTTGTTCTTACTGTCGTATTGTATATTTTCCAACTTACTTGCAATATTTAAATCCCGTTTGACGGCGTATCAAATTTAAGATGATTTCAATTTGTTTCTATTTGTACATTATAATTTCCCAAATATTGCGTCAGTACGGCCTGCTGAGAAATATTAACCCTTATTTTAATAATTCCACAAAATATTTAAAAAGATATTTAAAAAAATGTCGACTGATTAAATACTCGCTTTGGGTCTTTTATTTATGTTCTCGAACGTTGTATTTCAATAAAAATAACAATAAAACTAAGTATCTCTGCTAGACGACATTTTGCGTAGAATTAAATTTTTTTTTATAATAATAATAATATATCCTATGGTAATCGATCAACAAAAAACTATGTATCAAAATTAGAACATGGAAATTGTCAGAAAAACTTCACTAAACATTAAAATCTAAAACACACTCATATTCTTTTATAAGCACCGCCAACTATAGAATATATAAATATATGTTTTGATAGACACACATACAAAACATTTCTTCATCTTATTCATTATTATTATTTAAATATCTTTCCATTTAAACAATGGGATAATAGATCAATCATTTATGGTCGTTCATATTTCAAAGAAGATAAATACTACTTTATTGAAGTCAATGCAAAATTTGATGGGGATTTCATCTCGTAGATTTAATGACAGTTTCATGTTTCTGTTGATGTTAAATTTATACGTGGATAAACGTGTAAAAAAATCATAGAGTTTATAAATGATTTAAGAAGTGCGCATTGTTGCTTTGCACTGTAATTACTTACTTACTTACTTACTTACCATCACGCCGTTTCCCCGTGGGGGTAGGCAGAGAGGATAGAGCGCCACACTCTTCTGTCCTGACACACAATTCTCGCCCCATACACATTCATACATCTTCTCATACAAACTCGCCGATTGTTGAGGCTTCTAACAGAACTATCCTCCATTATCTGATTTACCTGGTCGTGCCAAGTCTTCCGCGGACGTCCTCTATTTCTGGTGCCGTCAACACTTGCATCATATATCTTTCATACCATTCTCTCCTCATTCATCCGTTCCATATGACCAAATCACCTAAGTGATCCTTTCTTAATCTTATTCACTACACTAACACCAGCTTTACATTCTTTCTTTATTTCTTCATTCTTTACTCTGTCATAAATAGATTTGCCACAAATACGTCTAAGTGATCTCATTTCCACTGCATTCAGTCTACTTTCGTTCCTTTTGTGCCAGCTCCAGGCCTCACTTCCATACATTATAATTATGGAAATACATATCTGTTTCAAAGATATGGAAAAAAGATGGTTGAATAAATAATATTACGTTTCCCATTACGCGATACGTTCGATGTGGTAGATGCTTGAAACAAAATAATAAGCTATCATAAAAGGTATTTAGGATACTGTTGGGAACACGAATCTTTTAAAGAATCGGTCTTCGTACGGACAACTGTACACGTGAAATATCAGTCGATCTTTTTGTTAATTTCAAATTAATTTTGCAAATACTCGTAGTTCACAATATTAATGATTTTTTGTTTACAGTGGTCGAATTGGATTCTATATACAATGAGAAGGAGTGCATCCTCCAAGGAGGGCTGTGTGTAAAAGAAAGGGATTGCCCTTCGGAGCATCTCACAGCGATAAAGGGACTCTGTCCAGAGCAACGCAACAAGGGAGTGGAGTGCTGCTACGGCAGTAAGTCAAGTATTTTTTAATTCAATCTCAAAAATTAAGACTTTCAAAGTAACCCTCCATGGAAACACTTGGAAAGATGCTGTGGTGGTTGACGAAAACATAAAAATTTGGTGTGCATAAAATATAATATATATATAGCGAATACCTCTGGGGTTGGGATTACTATTTTAAATGAACAATGTGTTTCGTTTTTTGATCATTATTTATCATAATAAAAATACGTGAACAATCCACGAGTGTTCGTAAATTATATGGGAAAATTACTAACCAGTTATGAGAAATAGTTTGCAAAATTGGAAACATTTTTAGTTAGAATTGAAGTAGAACAGTATTAATTAACTTAAAATTACTGTATATATATTTATATATATATAGTTTACTCGCTACTCCAGTATGGAATAATTGGGTAGGGAGGAGCATACAATAACATAATGAACTCGGTAAAAATAATACAGAGAACACCTTTTCAACACAAACACTTTTTGAAAAATCCCCAGTTCCCAAAATAGAAAATATTTACAAAAAAAAAAAACAATTAATCAATTACTTAAAGAAAATAACACTATAAAATTTGAAACAAGCACATCATTAGGGTTTAAAAATAACTTTAAAATCCTTAAATGTAACTACCAGCAAAATTTTATGTACTTAGGGATAAAAAAAATTCAATAGCCTCCCTACACAAATTAAAGAAATAAAATATATAAAAGAACTTAGATAGAAATTAAATGAACACTTCAGAAGCACACAAATAGACAATAAATAATTATAGACTACAAATGTATAATTCTATATATAAAATTATTACAGTGTAACTCCCTCTCCCCTCCCTCTAGTGATTATAATAACCTACTCATATATTTTATTAATAATGTATAATCGGGTGTTGTTATTAGGAATCTGTATCCATAATCCTAAATACACATATATTACAAGATACGTTGAAGCGTTTTTTATAATATAATAATAAACGTTAACCGTTTATAGAAAATAAAGTTTGTAAAAAATTCGTTATAATTGTTTCACCCAGTGAACTACTTAAATCGTCATTGTTTACATTCATACAATTGTAATAATATACGCTCATGGGTGAAGGATACATCAATTTAACTTGACATCATTTTATTATGCAACATTAAAGTCTTCAATCAACGTTGCTGCTCCACTTGTCCTTGTGGTAGAATTGACGAGCTCAAGCAAAACATAATATTGAACATAATACTTTGTGCATTCGCGTAATAACATGTTGACATTCAATTTAATTGAATACAAGGATGAAAGTGGTCCGGTATATGCGCGTCTTTACGAGCTGTATCAAATTAGATCAAATGTAATACGCATTCTCTCCGAATTATTCATCTTTAAAATCGAATTATTAAATCAAAGTGGTTGAACTAGCATTTGTATATATTATTTATAAATTATATAAAGTTCTTGCCTAAACGGCCAGGTTTATGAGACTCCTGTCATCTCATTTGTCTTATGGTCATATCACGTCACACTCTATAGTTTTTTTCCTTATTTACGTCGCTGTCAAATGTGACATGAATGTTTTGTTCGTATTTTTCATGTTTATACAATTCCAGGGAGAGTAATACTGAATGCACTAACAGAAAAGCAATCGGCGAAAGCAGTATAAAGATTTTTGCTCCTAGTTCAAATTAAATTATTCTATTATAGTATACGAATTTATGGTATATTGATGTATATCTTTATATCGCTAGATATAGAAACATATATATCCACTTACTCAAACACATCTCAATTTAGTATACTATATTTTTTACAATGGTCATTAGACTATTTTTGTCAGTGGATAGATCTCCTATGATGGAGTAAAACCCAAAACCCTAATTTATTTAGATTATTATTCTATATTTTTTTTATGAATAGTAATGACCGCCCGCATCGACGTTAATATCACCACTTTGGGGAAATTAAACCGATACAAAAGATGAAAACTAATGAGATATGTAAAAGTTACAAATTTCAAAAAGAACACAATACAAAGACAAAATAAAATTATTTACAAAAAACAAAAGGCAAGGAATTTCTTTAAAAAAATAGGCTTTTTAAACGTTTAAAACGTAAAACAATGGACATTTATTCAATAAAACAAATGCAGTAAAGTTGTTTACCTACTTAAATTCTTTGCAAATAGGTATATGCATTCGTGTAGATATTTTCGTTGATATGATATGTAGTGGAAACATTTCGAGTACTACTACACTATCACCATCTATGGATTAAATCTGATATTCATTTCCCTGAATTATATATTTTTCCATTAAATATAATAAAAAAAGCTTCGTTTCTACAAGATATTTATTATTTGTTTAATAACAATGCCTTTGTGGGTGAAAATCCAATAATTGTGTATTTTTGGACATATTAAAATATTACTTTCAATTATTAATTTATTATTAAATTATTAATTTCATTAAATAGTTAAAAACAATGTTAAATAATCTATATTAAAATGAATATAAACCACAATGTTCAATTTGCAACAAATATTAAAAATACCAAAGAGTATTTTTCCAGAGAGTCGAACTATCCTATTGTACTGAGAAAAATTTTGAAGCCAAGTCTTGTTGTATGTGAGAGGCTTGTTCGGCAATGATCGGCAGTTCTCGAAAATACCCAAACGTAAAGGGCGTTACTTACAATAACACCGTAAGTCAATTTTCACAAAACAACTAATTAAGTAAATTTATTTTATTTTCATACTAATCTGGTTTATTTATAAAGGTCAATATTTATATCGTGTTTTGTTTATTTCAAAATGTTGCGTTGTCATTATTTGAGGTGTTTTTAATCGTTTTAAAATCGTCAAAGATAATGTAACGTTAGAACTCATTATATATTTTATTTACTGAATTCACGAGTTTAACGAAGACGACCAATAAGGATTGTAGGGATTGGTTACTAAATTTAACAAGATTAGATTTGCTAGATAGTGTGTAGTTACGGAAACAAAAGTACGGCTAATGTTTCCGTAAAACTTCTGCTGTCAATTTTTAATGTCTACCATTATGTTTGGATATCCTGTAATTAATTATTTTCCTACAGGGGATTTTATTTGTAAATAAAAATATTTTCTTTTCCATTTTTAATGTTAAATTTTTGTGTATTCGTTAAAACAACAATTTAATGTATTTGTTCTGCTTTTTACAGTATCAGTGAAGGAGACTAGATGTTCAATGCGAGGCGGAAGTTGCTCGTCTATCAAGAATTGTGGCAAAGCTCCCAAGGACAAATTGGCTAAAGATTGCAAATCGGGCGAAGTTTGTTGCATATTCCTCAAATGAGATATCAATCATCGTAATCAATTATTTAAAGCGCTTCTTTGCAAATTGTACCGATAGTTTGTAAGAAAATATTTTGCTCGAATTTGTAGAATTACTAGAACTGTTTTTTATATGTTTGTGCACACATGCTTTGTAACTAAGTTATACTTAATAATGATATAATCCGAACACGAGCGCTTTTTTTGCTATACGCCCCGTGGGACCTGAGATGAGAGACGTTGATTAATTTTTTTTATAATTTACACACAGAAGTTAAATAATACCAAATATATTTATTCAAACAAATTTGCGTACCGGCCTAAAAGCCTGATATGTGTACATATGTACATATTTTACTTATTTATTTATTAAATATTGTTGATATGGTAACGAGCGCATGCACGAAAGATTTTTTTTAATTTAAAAGATAAATAAAACGCGAATCTGCTTCAAAAGAGTATATTTAATTAATAATAAAATAATGACTGAAATTATTAAGACCTTATGAGAAAAGTCCTTAAGAGAAAAGAGGTCTGGCGATATTTGATCATTATTGTTCATATGTTTTGGCGAATATCGTTGTAATATAATATATTATTATTTCATATTTAAATATTATCAGCGTAAGCGATTAAGAATTTGCGAAAATTTCTTACTTAATAGACATGTCAAATAATATGTACATTTTTTATTTAATAAGAACCAGATAAATAAATATTATATTTATAATAAATTCATACCAAACTAAATGTGTTATCTTTCATTGAAAATGTAATGCGTATTCCTGGAAGAGAAATTAAATCAATTTTCTGACATTTTTATCTTAGGGCAGCGATACTCAAATGATAGCCCTCTGCGGGTAAAAAAGTTGATTTATTTATTTTTTATTTAACAAGGGGGACCAGCTTCTGAGTGACTAAGGCCCTCCGTCCCTTCAAATCTTCTGCTGGTATGAGTGAAGGTTGATCGTTTACTCATTCACTTCGTTGCATTGGCGAATACTGTGTATTGCATTTCATACGGAAAGAAGATTAACTCAGTCGATTGATTGAAAGTATATATCACCGTCTTCCTATTTTGTTCGATGTTGTCGATATTCTTGCGAGTACTTACTTGCTTACTTACTTTTCCCACGCTAATATTGAAATAATCGATTCTTACTTATATATCGAGAACATTAACATAATATCATTACGTTAATGTGAAAACATTATCGTAATATCCCGCTAATACGCCGATTAGGGACCAGACCATCGCCGTAAAGCGGAAATGACCGTAAAGCGAGCCAAGGTTTTTTTTCAGCTGCGAATGCATATGCCTTTAAAAAATATTTGCACTATTACGATAGGCCGTTAAAACCCCTAAAAATGATCACTACACTATTATATATATAGTACTAAGAATCGTATACGATTATTTTTTATTGAGGGTCCTTTTCTATTTTATCGAAATTATACCTACTTAAGTTCAGTGGGCGAGTTTAGGAGTATACTTAAGATCAATGGCATATCTAAAAACTTCATAAATACAAATAAATAAATACAACATGTAGAAAGAGGCCCTTAAATAAACATATTGTATATAAGATCAGGAACTGAACATTAAGAACAGACTCCTAACCATTTACGTGAGACGAATCCTTCAATCTTGCGAGAAGGGAAGATAGCTTGGAGAAGCTTGTTGTGGTGGGCCATGTTAAAGAACGAAGAGGAAGAGGAAGGTCCTCAACTCATTGGATCGATCAAGCGGAAAAGCCAACAAACACTTCTCTGGTGACATCCCTAAGATCTGCAGGATGCCGAGAAAAAAAGGAGCATATTCAAGAGGGGAGGTTCACGAAGATCGCGATCCTCAGTTATGAGGGACCGACGTGGATATAAGATATAAAAATATTAACTAGTAAGAGTAAAAATAGTAAGAACAAAATTTGTTTTTTGTCTCTTATAACATTCACATTTTCATGAAAAAAAAATTTGTTTTGTATTTTGAGATCTTTGTCTGCTACACTCAGAAGTGAAAAAAATCCTTACTTAATTAATTTAAGGCGATATTCGTTTTAACCTGGCGTAACCCGGCCTATCAGAGGAGTACCTACTACTGTACACATCGACAATGTTTTCACGAAAAATAAATTTATGAATTTAAAATCCCAATGTATCATGATGTAGCGATTGTATGACGCGCGCATGTTGGCAAGAATGATAGCGTGGAAGGGATAAAAGAGCGTTGCGTTCTCTCTCCGGAATTGTAGGTCAGAACACACCTCTTATATTGTATTCATACTTGTGAGATCTGTAATAAACTGAATTGTTGTACATGGAGTTCTTGACTACCTGCATTTTCGCACACAAGAAGACATCATTGTTTGCAGCTGTAACAGTCGGATTAAGGATATAACACTTATTATGGTGAATTTTAAAAATTATTAGTCCATGTTAGTGTTTTGAAAAGTATTGATACTCGCAATAGCATAGATACCAAAAGTATTGTAGGGCACGGATCTTTTGGGTCCCTATCTGACATTGGCCTCAATACGCTGACTGCACTGGCATAGCTACGCTACTGGTTAAGATGCCTCTTCAGCTGGAAAACTTGCATCCTGGTAAACTTGACACGCATACAAATATCAGAGGTGAAGTCTACTCCATCTCACACAATAAACTACGAGTATTAATTGTGTCTTATGTTAATTATGTTATAATATATTCACCTCTGTTAGAACAAAAATATGTATGTCATCTAATAAATAAATTCAAGTAGGTATATCAGCGAATATAATTTCTAGAATAAGGTCATCAGACTAGCGCTGCGTGCACCTAAAAGGACCAGGATTAAGTAACTCCATCACGACTCGGATATTTCCCCAGCAAAAGAATTCATAAAACACCTCTCCAAGCGTTTTTATGCTGAACTCCCACAGCACCACAACCCCACGATAAACGTTCTATGACATAATGGCCCCCTCGCGTTTTAAACGTCCCAAAACTGTCCTCCTTTAGAGGTTATCTTCTGTCTCAGCTAGCAGCCCCTGCATTATTGCAGTAATAATATAATAATATATAAAATAATAATAAACACAGACCATTTTTGCTAATGCGCCTATAAGGCATACATCATGATGAAAGACCAAGGGATCCATATAGACCCGGTACTCTGAATGAAATATAATTAACTAAATAGTAAATAATTATCAAATTAACAGGTTTAACCAATGTTGTGCACTGAGAACAAACCAACGTTAATTACTTTTATGATTTTTTTAATTATAAAGAGAGACGAATTCTAATTCACGCATTTTAATAATTTTGAAAATGTCATTAAAAAATACCTAATAAGAGTTATATTTGTTAGACTTGTTCATTTGCAAGGGTGGTTTGAATGCGGTTAATGTTTTTGATTCTGTAAATATGTAAAACGTTAACATAATGTTTATGTCATATTTATCTATGATATTATTATTAGCGGCGACAATCCGATGTTATTTTTAATAGCGATATGTGGAGTGAGTCGCTAATAAGCTAGCCACTTACGAATATTAGTCATTTCAATTAAACTGCGCTTCTGTGTGCCAACTACTGTTACAACGTTTTGAATCAATTGGCGTTTTTGATTAGGTGTCAAGTGTTAATAGACTAGCTATCCATCGACATATTATTTCCACTAAATTTTTGATAAAAATGCAGCACCTAAAGTTAATATATCTTATTTTAATTTGTTGATTAGTCATATCAAGTTTCCAAGAAATTTTAAAATCATTTTATATCTTGTCAAATAAGGGTAGAAATTTATTAAATGAGTGGAACTAAAATTTTTCATTCTATGGCAATACCGAATTACTCACTTTGCTTATGAAGTTTGCTCTGATTTGCTCTACGTCAGTTTTATTTATCCTTTATTTAAAAATTGTTTACGTGTTCATCGTTTAAATCTGATTAAGAATACTTAAAGGAATAAACCAATACGCAGTGGAACGAGGGAAGTAATTTACTGCGTATTTCAGAGCTGTTTACCTGAATTTAGAGCTCTAGTCTAAAATAGATGGTGTTTACAAACGAACTGCTGAAATGACTGGTACGTACTACAGTTTCTTAACAAATTTCATTAATTTTGTATCTATGTAAACAATATTTTAGTATATTTATGCCGATTTTGAAACAATTATAACCTTGTGCATTCAGGTGTAAGGTTATGTTTTGTTTCCGTATTTGACAGTTTGTTGTTTACAAATATCGACGTCGAAAAGAAAAACGTCATAACTCAATTTTTTACATTTTTTATTTATAATTTTTTATCTTTGCTACTTCTCTGAACTCATAAAAAGTAACCTTTTTACTAATTAATTACATTTCCTAATTAATCAGAATTCTAATCATGTACCTTACACTCGCAGGGAAATCTAAATCAACTGTCAGGCGTATCGTTAAGGAAGGTGAAAAGAAAGATGGCAAATTTGAAACGCCGGGCGAAAGAAAAAAGGGGCGCCCAAGAAAAGAGTTAGACGACTGATATTTATACCATTCGACAAAAAATTCATTTTTTGTCGAATGGTATAAACGAAAGGGAGTGCCAACATTAATAAATTTATTGACTGTTCTCAAAAAAGACATAGGATTTAACAGTAGCCATGAATATTTAAGGAACATTTTGCATTCAATCTGTTTTATTTACAAAAAAATGTAGAATAAACCGATGCGCTTATTGAAAAAATCTAATATAGCGTTGAAGAGAGGGCATTATTTAAAAATCATGGATAATCTAAATTTACCCGAAGAATTACAATTTTTTTGTTTATTTATTTATTTGGATGAAAGTTATATCCATTCATCCTACATCCTACAAAGTGAAAAAGGTTTTGTCTCTAACTCCCCTTTAATTTTAGTGGGACAAACAAAAAAGGAGACTAGCATTCTGAAATGAATGCTCATAATTTTAAAAAGTGGGTTGTCAAGAAGCTCATACCCAATATAAGATTCATCTATAATTGTTATTGACAACGCGTCTTATCACCGCGTTGTGAGGAACAAGGCACCAACGTCCGCGACGAGAGTTGATGGCATAAAAGCATGACTATTATATAATAATATTGTTTTTAATGATTCATTAAGGAAGCCATCATTATTGGCGCTTGTTAAGAAACATAAGCTAGAGCCTATATATGACATAGATGAAATATTAGGGGATGAAATTGTAAGGTTTCCCCCTTATCACTGCGACCTAAATTCAATAGAATTAATTTGGGCATTAATTATGAACGAGGCAGAACATTATATGAGGATATCGATGACTTAATAATACGTTTGGATGAAGATAGTGATACGGAAGATGAAGATTCAGAATATCAAGAGGATGAAGATAATTTTTCTGGTGTTGAATTAATAGACTGATTTTTAAATATTATGTAGTTTTTATAACAAAATAAACATTGTTGCGTCATTCCGTATTACAGTTTAAAAAATCATTTGACAATTGTAAGACATTTTTTTTACTTATTTTATTTTAGCAAATTTCTTTATGTTTCACCGGAATATCAAACCACTCTTTCATCAAATGAAATATCAATAAAATAAAATCTTTTGAACGCAATCGGGTGAAAATGTATTTTTTTTTGCTTTAAGTGTCTGTCCATTTTGCATTGTTTTTATTTTGAATTAACCTTTAATAAATCACTATTTTAATATACAAATTTAAGAAATACAAAAAATCACCTTTCCATGCAATTATCTCGCTTACAAATCGTTAAATAAAAAGTTTTAATGTACAATTGTCTTAGAATATGATGTAGAATTATCATGTTTCAGGAAGTTTGTACCACTGATTTCTGAATAGCTCGCATACATTATTTAAAATATGTACTTGGATCGTAGTGCTTTTTTAAAGTTACATTATTTTACCTTTGATACATTTTGGTGTTGCCATTTAAACGATTGGAGGGCCCCCATTTATTTTCTATACTTATTTGACAAGCTATATCTATAAATTATTGTTAATTTTCTTTAACAGGCAGTTAACAAAAAACAAATGTGAAACAATATTATTATACTTTACTAATTTTATTATTATTATCGCAACACGATGATGCATTGACCAAAAAGGTCCACTAATATGTCAAGTTAGAGATCAGACCAGTACCGCAAAGTGAAAATTTTTCTGTTAGGAGTGCATATAATCGTCTAAAAAATTTTTTTTCCTTTAATCTGAAAATTGTAAGAGACAAAAACCCAATTAAGTTGTTACTATTATTAGGTTGGGTATGATTAAAAGAACGTTATGGGTTTATTTTCAACTTTATTTCCAAAGCACGATCAGACTACGTACGACCCACGGCAAAGGCGGTAAGAAGAGTGGCATATCCCTGAAGTCAGTTGCGCATCCTTCCTTCTAGTGGCAATCCTGGCAATCTCTTGTAGTGGTTATCCTGGAGTGCGGTCTTTGAATATTTGGTGCGTAACACTATCTAATGTATAAAATCGCATAGTAAGTACTTAATATTATTATATTATATATACGGGTACTATGTACTCATGTATGTACTTGTATATATGAGTATATATTAGTATTTGGCGCGTAACACTACCTAATGTAAAAATAATGTGTAATTACTTAATATTATTAAATTATATATACGAGTACTATGTACTCATGTATGTACTCGTATATATAATATACGGTTTTATACATTAGATAGTGTTACGCGCCAAATACTCAAAGACCAAATATATATATATATATATATTTGTTTCGCTTTTAGGTTTTTTTATCTTACTGCGATGTACTGGTCCCCAACCTAACATATTAGTGAGTTACTGTTGCTGCATTCATCGATAATGTTTTCGTAATACATGTGAGAATTGATTGTTTCAATTTTACAATTCAATTTCTTGCTATTTAGTATTAACGCAGGGAAAGGTATTGTTTCTCGTAAAAATATCAATGTCAGATGGTGAGTCCTTTTTGGATCTCATGTACTGCATTACCTTAGTTAAGTCACTGTATCTAGGATAAGTCATCTTCCCAAGAGGACTTCAGGAGAATATATATTGAGAACTTTTTTAAATCTATAATAATAAGTAAGGAAAACATTTCCTTTATCCTTTTTCAAAAATAATGGTAAGCATGATGTTTTATTACCGCCATCTTTCGATAATTTCTATATTAGTAACTGACAGATATGACAACATTTTTAAAAAGGTTCACAAATGTCACTTTTGTAAAAATATATTTGTTATACAAATTAAGTGAACCAATTAGAAAGATATACAGAAAAAATCTATTTATCTCGATAGCGACTAAATACTTTTTCTGAATATCTTTCTAGTTGATTAATTTAATTTGAACTACAAATATATTTGTATAAGAGTGACATCTGTGAATTTTTGTACAAGTGATTATCATATCTCTGTTAGATACTACCATTATATTTTTTTGATAAATTGATTTTTTGGTCTATAGTTGATTTATTTAATTAGAATTAATATAGCACAGAACCATGTTCTGAAAATGCTACTTCACAACAGTAATATGTTTTTTAATATATATATGTATTTTTTCAATTTTTTCAAGTTGACATTGGTCGATGATCAATAAGATTGAAGATCACAGTTGCTGTTGCACCACCTTCTTCAAAAAAATATAGGCCGATCACATCAAAGTCAGTAACTACACACTAAACAGTTATGCAAGGAGAGTGGAGTCGTGTTTAGCTAGATACATAAAATTCTACTTGTTTATGGTCCCACTGATATGGAAGTGAGCCTCATCACTATTCAGAAGAACAGCTGCAGCGGGAACCTGTTCAAGAATTTCCGCACTTAAGAGCTCTGTCATTGGCATGATCTCTCACTTAATTCATGAGTCAATATCATTTTAAATCGGCATGCAGTATCATCCTCAAACTTCAACATATTTTCCCAGGGCCAAGGTATGCTTATGAGCGGATTGCTGAATGAATGATCTTATTGCTTCCATATTTTCTGGTGTTCTAATGGGTCTGTTCTGCCAGGCGATTTTCTTTTCCTATAATATGAAGATTATAAATCCATTGCAAAATCGTTATCCGATCTGACCCAGATGCATTTATGAGTATGAAGTGTGCATGGAATGCTTTCTGCGTCATAATCACAAAATGGTTGGACTCATAATACTCTTAAATAATAAAGCCCCGATGTGCACGTGTCCAACTTATGATGGGAACTGAAAACGGCAGAGAATTAGACCTAACCTAACTCTCTACCCCCCTTACATCCTGCACAGTGCCCCCTTGAAATTTGGAAGATCTTTATGCTCCACTCTGTATTAATATACTCATCCCTCATTTTACGCGGTAGATACGGTCAAGGAAATTCTGCGTAAGTTGAGGCATAGAAAAATGGATCCAGACATTGACATCATACAAGCCTCCAACAAACATTATACATACAATATATCAAAATTGGAAGTGATTTTATATAAAATTAAATTAAGTTGAAACCAAAGCAAGCAATCGGAACCTTACGATAGATCAGATCCAGGCAAAGGATCAAAAATACGTTTTTGTGAATTTTTAAAAATAATTTCCCACCTATACTACCATACTAAGCACAGAGGGTATATCTACATTTTAAATAAAGCGGAGATATGGAACCCTGATTTTTTAATTAATGTCAGTTGAGCATGTTCTTTGGTATAAATAGATTTCTTAGTTATTTATAATTGTTTTTATCAATAATTTAGGTTTAATTAAAAATGCAAATTATTAAAAAAAAATGTAAACATTAGAAATAATATTCTCCATTTTTTCTTTAGTTATACCATTTGGTTTGGAATAAGAAAAAAATCATATTTTTAATATTTCGTCACTTCTCTCCAATTATTTTTTATATTTGAATCATTAAACCCTTTTCTGCGATCATTTCAGCATTTCTCAAGCAAATATGCAAATTTATTTTTTAAAAATAATATCCATTTCTAATTAAACAAATGAGCTTTCCTAAAATTATAGAATACATTTTAATTTAAGTATAAACCAACAGATAATGCTGTAACGGCTTCATATTTCAAGTAGGTATAATTTTTATATAGAGAAAAGGGTAACTAAGTTTTCTTAAATATTGGACAGAATAACAATTATTAAAACTTATTTTTATAAAAACAATTAATAATGACCATTGGAAATCTATTTATACCAAAGATATTTATTGAATCCTGAATATGTTTAATTGGCAACATGGATGTTGTTTCAAGCCGTAAGTAACTAATACACACAATTCAAAATATAACTAAAAATACTAAACTATAATAGCGGTAATACTAAGGGAAACACTACCGTTGGTTTAGTAGTAAATAGCAGTAACCCCCATATCCCCTAGTGAATTATGATTTTTTTTATAATTATTAGATAAAAAGAATAAATAACACCAATTTGGTTCGTAGTTTCACTTTTTATTCTCTAGCACCAACAGAATACGTAACACATTAACATGGGCGATAAAAACAATAACAGCTCTGGAGTTGATTACACGCCCACCTCTCTAGCAGCAATGTTGGTCGTCTCTTGTAGTGGCTACCCTGATTGATTATTTGGCGCATAACATTCTCCTAGCCTGAAACTTGTTGGGTGCACTCAACATGAACTACATTTTCGTACCTAAAACAGAATATTGGATTATACGTGAATTAAGTGTCTTATCGGTGTCACAAGAGAGTGCTCAAATTCTCAACTTTAAAAGGGAGTATCCATAGGCCATTAAGTTATAACCTTTCCTAACCTTTTAGTGGGTTAATTAGGTCCCCAGTCTCTCATATCCCCACTACTGTGATCAGATTCAGAAGTGCCTGCATTCAATGGGGGCATATAACCTCATTACACTTTTTATCTTATATCAGTCATTTCCTAAAACGACCATTACTTTATAGTTTCCAGTTTCTTATTCACTCCACTCATTGTAAATGTTGGTGAAATCTTTCCATAAAACCAAATTACCTACTTTATAACTCCTAACTTTCCTTTTCTTATCATATTGCTCTTTCATTCGTACTGCCACTTTCTTTTAGTTCCTTTAAGCCCTCTGACGTAAGGTTTCTACTGACAGTTGATGACTACTTGTTTCCATATCTGGAAGCTAAACATGAATTCAAAAGTAAACATTTGGTGTTGTTAATGCCTTAGATTTTATTCGGTATTACTACTTCATCCTATCTATTCTGGCCGCTTACAATCTCCATATCGAAATCTTGAATACATTTGCGGTATCATGACTCGTTTAATAAAGGCAGATTTTACTGTCACACAATCAGTTACCACTTTAAATCACTAACTGGCCAAATATATTTTAGAGCGTTTCAGAGATTCTAAGACAGCAAGTGTTTCCAATTTGTAACTAGGAAATAAAACACAATTTTATAATTTGCTTTTTATTCATTGATTATTCGGTTTATTACAATACTATACCACTGATTAGTCTTTGTTTGTTTATATTAAGTGTAATAAGGATTGATATGAATGTACCTGCAGACATTGACAAAGTGGCCATCTCTGGCAGCGGTACAAATGCGGGCCATATTTTTCACAACATTCTCACACACTTTGCGTGTAATTTAATTTTGAATGTTGTCCTGTAGCATCGGAATTGTTCTTGGCCTATTGGTATAAACTTTTCCTTTCAGGTACCCCCACAGAAAATAGTCGGGAACTGTTAAATCAGGTGGTTGAGGAGGCCAATCTATATCACAACTTTGACATTATGCGGCCGGAAAAAAATTCTCGCAAAATTTCAAGCGTAGCTCAGGCTGTGTGTGAGGTGGAACCGTCCTGTTAAAATCACACGTGTTACAGGTACAATCGTATGGACGTTGAAGGCAGCAAAATATGCACCTTTCTTTGCTTTCTTTCACTCCAGCAATATTTACATCTTCTTTTTTGCCATAATTTTCCTTTCGGGTAAGGGAGGCCTTTCCACTTTGTTGTACAAATACCCTTTTCAGTATACTGGCTAACAGGCTCCTCAGTTTTTAGATTCTTTTTTACAAGTTCATCTGGATTGATTTTTCTGTTGCTTTTCAAAGTGCAAATGAGTGAGTATGGCTAACTCCGGTGATCTTTTTACTCAAATTCTGGTCGGCAGAACCACCATACACAATTCTTTTCAATGTCAAATCGTTAGATTCTTCCAACATGTACGTGATGCCATACTTTGCCCTTTGTCCATATACTGCAGAATAATGAGCTTTCTTCGTTCAGTGATTTTGGAATTAAAAACAATATCCATCCGGTCATTGAAAACATCTATTAGTGTGCCTTGATTTTTTGCTTGAAGTTTCTCACACGTACATTACAGAGTTACACTATGTTGATGACTGTGCTTTGGTCGCTCACTCAGAAGAAGACCTCTAAAAGAGCATTGGGGTTTATACAGAAGTATATCAGATGTTTGACCTAGAAATAAATGTACTGAAAACGCACATTTTGGAATGATCTCCAGATAACATAACACTGAATCCACCTGACATCAGAGTGGGAGGAGTACGTCTGGAGAGTGAATCCAACTTTACCTATTTAGGTAGCATTCTTACATCAAACTCCTCACTTGATGACGAACTAAAGAATCGTCTCAGCAATGTATCAGCAGCTGTCGCCAAACTAAATAATAGTCTTCAATAGCAGAGATATTTCTCAGTCTACTAAAATATCGGTGTACTAAGCTATTGTTCTTCTGTATGGGATTGTGTCTTGAGTACATTACAGAAGACACGTTAAATGTCTGGTAATATTCCACCAACGTTTCCTTCGCCGCATTCTGCAGATATACTGGAGTGACCATGTATCCTATGTCATGGTTCAATATCGCGCTTGGCGTTTCAGTGTTCCGTCAACGGTTCAAATAACACGACAGTCACAATGAAGAAATTACGCGATTCAAATATAGTCATTCAAAAAGATCAAAATTACACAACAGCAACTCAAACCAAAACTATAACATGGTTAATGAAATCAAAATGGCGTCCCGCAATATTATTATGGTTACCGAAATACTCATTTTTATAAATTCTAATCGCCTTTTTCCGAGTTAAAACTATTATCCCACTTCTGAATTATTAGATAAAGAAAATAAATAACACCGATTTGGTTAGAATTTCACTTTTTATATCCAACATGGATAAGAGATGATTTCCAAGCACCATTAGAATCATAGATAAGAGATCAGAATTCAGAATACACAGAATGATGACAGCTTGAAATTGGTTGCACATTGTACGAACACCATTCTAGCGGCAATGTTGGCCATCCATTGTAGTGGCTACCCTGATTAATTATTTGGCGCGCAACATAATACTGTATACAGATACCCCTTTTAAAAACATCGTTTTTCTCGATTTCTATTGTACACCTATTGATATAGTTACCTCTTTTGTACAGCATAATAGTTTTACAATTTACCAATTTCTAACAATAGAAAAAGATGTCTGTTTTTTATTTGAAAAATGTAACTTCAGGACGAAAAAAATCAGATGCCAAAGAAAAGTCACACAATTTGTCAGTTTTCTTTTAAATTTGCCTATAAAGAAAACATTAGCTATAAAGCTGGACTTATTTATATTGAAGGTTATTAATATATTTAAAACTTTAATTTATTTAAAAAGTCAATGAAAATATACATCGTTACAGAAGTAGGCAATCAGCTTTTGCGTGTCCAAAAGTCGTCCTTGGGTGGGCTGCACCAGTTGGAACCAGAAGAACTTCCGATGAATAAGTTTTGAATTTTTTTATTTGACCTAGTAGAGATTGTCATCGGTAGAACGTGTCTGAATAAACATAATATAATGATATATTTAATCTCTCTGAACTTACCTACCTGGTGCATAACCTAATAAGCGAATATAGATTAACTATGGGCACCTAATTATAAAAACATTGGATGTAAGTAATTTTTCTGCAAAGGATATATCTTTTGGAAAATAAATTTTTAACTGTCAACAATTGTTAACAACTAAAAATTGTGAAATATTTATATCAACTTTTCTAGTTTTTAACAAACAATAGCGATCATTATTTTATTTGTAGCAGTTATTTCTTAAGTAATACAAAAGATAATGAGAACGATAATAGTAACAATAATAATTTATTACACCTAACCGTGAACTGATCAATAAATCAGACCCTCCACAGTTTTCATCAGGTATCATTAGGAAAAACATTGGAACAGGAGGCGGAGAGAAGAAAAAACACAAAGTATCAAGAAAATTTGTACTACTTAAAAATTAGGATTCATTGAAGAACCTAGGCAGTGAGCTGGATCCATGGCCTCTCTGTGTTGTATGTTTTGAAAGCTTATCTAATGATGCATTGAAACCTTAAAAACTTGACAGACACTTGTGTTCAAAACACCTGGATTTAGCTAAAAAACTGCTAGAATATTTTTTTTAAATGCATGAAAATATGCAAAAGCAAGTTATTGTTTTTAAAAAAAATGACCATGGAAGATAAATTATTATTAAAGGCTTCTTATCTGATAGCTAATCAGATCATGAAGGGCAAAAAGCCATATACGATTAGAGAATAATGAATTATTAAGCCTTGCATGTTAAAGCCTGTGAACAGATTTTGGGAAAACAGGCTGTCCAGAAATTGTAAGTAATTCCTATGTCTGAGAATACTATCAAGCGCAGAATCGAAAATATGGCCAAAGATATTGAAAATCAGATAATAAAAATGGTGAGAAATCATTTTATTCAATTCGACATGACGATTCTACGGACATTACTAACAAACCAACCCTTCTTTATTTTGTGAGGGTTAAGTGTGGAGGAGAGCTACATGAAGAACTACCTTGTTTGTTTAATTTACCGGGTAGAACAACCAGCTCTGAGATTTTTAAAGCACTTAATAATTGGACATCTTTCAGAAATTGTTGTAAAAGTTAAGAGTATTGTGCGCTCAGACATTTTATCTACACACTGCATCATACACCGTGAACAACTTGCAGCGAAAAAAATGTCCCCAGAACTACATGAAGTATTATCAAATGTCATTGAAATTATAAAGGAAATTCAACACAAAGCACTCAATTCTCGAATATTTGAGGCACTTTGCGAAGAAATAGGTTCTGGGTATACTCGTCTTCTTTGTCATGTTGAGGTGAAATGGCTGAAGAGGGGCAAAATATGAACCCAACTATTTGCCTTGCGGAAAGAAGTCAAATTATTTTTCCAACATAAAATAATCCAAAATTTCATAAATTTGTCTTACGATGAATGGCTAGCAAAGCTTGCATACCTGACAAATATTTTTTCATTGTTCAATGA
This sequence comes from Eubasilissa regina, assembly GCA_022840565.1. Taxonomy (NCBI): domain Eukaryota; kingdom Metazoa; phylum Arthropoda; class Insecta; order Trichoptera; family Phryganeidae; genus Eubasilissa; species Eubasilissa regina. The sequence continues at coordinate 21,836,914 of JAINEB010000033.1, forward strand.
ATTAAACTTATCCTTGCAAGGACAACTTTGGGACAAATTCAAACTACAAAGCAAAATGGATGCATTTTAAAAGAAAATATTACTGTGGCAAACACAGTTGGTTGAAGACGATCTGCAAATGTCGTCAAATTTTGATAAATACATAAGGGAGAATGATGTTAACCAGCAAGTGCACTAGTTCAAAAGCATTTGAAATCACTCACAGAATCATTTGCTCATTGTTACCCAATGAATGAAGATCACAGACATGGTAATACGTGAATAATAGTCCGTTTACAGTGAACATTCAAGATAGTAATTTATGTATGAATCCTATCGTCCGACGACATTCTAAAAGCTAAATTTCATTCATCCTTATCAAGGCCTCAGTTTTGGCTTTCCATAAAAAGTGAATGCCCTTTGCTTAGTGAAAAGGTGATAAAAATTCTAATTCAATTCTCCATACCTTATTTATGCATGTCTTGACACAGAATTTCTCTAGTGAAACGGCCACAGTCCAAACAAATTTTTATATGTATTATATAGTTACTAATAAATAAATAGGAAAATGTCTTTTCATTTGTCATAGCAATCAAAACATGGTACCGATATTGACTTGAAATAATTGCAGTTCTCCGTCTTACAGTAACATCGTCGGAGCCAAATATCAATTTCAAGCTAGCCGGAACATCCATTACCAGAAAATGTATACCTAATGCTAAAAGTTTAATGTAATTATATAAACCATCTTTTAATTGTTTTGTTTTGACATTTGTAGGGATCAGATATCAAATTCAACGCCATCTCAGCCGGCATCGATGCCATTGACATATCGCTGCCAGCTGCCGCTACAGGGCTGGCATGATTCCTTATCTCTCCTGGTTCATCGCTTAGCAACGGCGACCTTGCCGGCCCACACGTGCCAAGGGAGACCGCTGACTTGGTTCATTTTATAATACATGCGCACCTTCTATATCTTTTCATTTCTTCGTTGCATTCGTAATATCTGTCTTCCTTGTTTGATTACCCAACTCAATAAACATCAACACACCAATAATCACTCTTTCATTTAACCACCGACCTAACCCCCAAACATTTTTTGTATAATAATAAAGCTTTTAGAGTGCACTAGAGGTTGACTCAAGAAATACTGTTCAAGATTAGTCACGGTGGTTGATGATATTTTGTAAAAATTGTTTTAAATATCATCTTCCAATCGGGTTTTTTATTTCAATGTTAAGTATTAAGAATAATATTAGCTGCAGAGAAATGTAACAGTTATATTATTTTTCGCTTATCTCTAAAAGAACATAACTTTATATCGACATTTGACGATACCTGAATAAAATCATGAAATGGATGTCTTAATAAGTACCTCCCATACGTAATTACTTAATTTACGAGGCCGAGATTTATGGATGATGCCCTTGTAAGGCCCGAAGTGGACTCTGAACGGCACAACATTTGTAGTCGGGATATTCGAGAGGCTCAGCTTCTCAAATTCCTTTGGGCAGCCCATTGGTTCTTGCAAACCGTATTCATCGACTGCTCTTCAGCTCGCACTAAGGATACGCATTTTATGAGGAAATATAGAGGTTCTTCACGCATCAAAGTCGGACATGTATATCCATTGATATTATTAGACAAGACAAAATAATTTATTGATAGAAATGACAAATAATGAACAAGTGAGTAGAACGTACAATGTATGCAAGGATAGTGACCTTATTATGAATGTTAACAAGTCGAAAGTGATGGTATTCGAGAAGGAGGAAAGCAAGACATCATAAATACTTGTAGGTAATGAATGTTTGAAATAAGTAGATGAGTTTGTGTATTTGGTATGATGTATGGAAGTGAGACCTGGTGCTGGCAGAAGAATGCAGTGGAGATGAGATCACTTAGGCATATATGTGGCAGATCTATTTATAACAGAGTAAAGAATGAAAAAATAAGGAAAGAATGTAAAGTTGATAAGGTGGCAACTAAAATAAAATGGCAAATTGGATTGTACACTGGATGAGAGATTGGGCCGAATGTATATGAAGGTTGATCATGTTTATTTTCATTTTGGCATCTATATACTACTCAACCAGTGTAACTCACCTCACTGTCCGGGATCACCAGGTTCAGCCAGTGCTTCCGGCAATGGTTAATAGCTTTGCAATGTCACACCCTGAAAGCACAATTCTGAGTTACACACATACACAAGTGAAAGTGGCGTCTCTTGATTTCATCAGTCCTGTATGCGATACTGACTGCCTTCTCCGCAATTGCCGCTTTGGGTAAACTGCATTCTTAATATTTCCATTACTCCTCGACTATAGATGCAAGGAAAAGTGTGCATGTATGTTTACTTGGTTCATTTGTGTCCATATCGATATCTCTCTCTTGGTGATCGTAGTTGTGCCTTCTTGTTTTTTAATGTTGTTGAAATATGACAACAGCGATCAATATCAGGATCCTCATACTCCCAATGTGCGGGAGAAACTGAAACAAATTCGCTTTAGGCATGTCTTGCATTTCAAGATAACAAATATAAAAGATAGATATTGTCTTTTATATTTGCAGAGATTCATATTTTATAACAATTGCCTACTCTGGATTTGAGATCTTATCTACACTACTTAGGTATATAAAAATATATCATAATGTTTAATATTTTTCTCAATACAAGTGAAGCTCGGTAAAGCCAGCATAAAAATACTAGTCTGTATACTTATGAACAAACATTAAATAATGTAAAAAATATGTTTGTAAAGATATTATAATTTGTTTTTCTGATAGATAGTATTATGTATCGAGGACTTAATTGTCCACTTTTGTCTACGAGATTCCTGCGAGGCATTCTCCTTTAGCACAGACTTTGGGTGACAGTAAATATCTACTTGTAAATGCCTCCACAATTTCGTCTCCATCTTCGTGAATCGTGAATCTTCTGCTCTGACAGGCAATACTGGTGGATTAAGTTGATGTGTTCCTAATGTGATGTATGGAATAATTCTAGGGAGAACAATTTTACAATAAAAAGAAGTTTCCAGATTCGAGTCTCGGTGGTAGGTTCACCAAACTTTTGGATAATTTTCACGGAACAAAATGTTTTAGAAATCCATAAATTCACCTGTAAAATGTGAATTTAATAATTTATAATTAATACAATTTTTACAAAGTCACATTAAAATCTGGACTTGAATAAAAGGGTTGGGCCTGATGGAATCCCTCCCTTATTTATATAAACGTGTTACTTTAGTATTGTTATTCCACTCTTTAGTAAATCTCTCGATGAAGGTATTTTTCCAGACCAGTGGAAAAATGCGTATATTATATATATGTTTCATATGCTTCATATTATATTATATACCTGCGTTTCCTCTCCAAGCACAAGAGCTACCTTTTTTTTGGAGAGGTATAGTGATATATAAAAAATATGTTGTTTGTAATAGAATCGAGTAAATTATAGATAAAATTGTAAAAAATTTCAAATTTCAAAAAGCCACATTGTGCAAGTTTGTACAATCTATATCCACATGAAAAAGACGTTCTGCAGTTATGATTTCAATCTTAGATTAAAAATGTGAATGGTCAAATGCTATGTGTTCTCGATATTATTTTATGGAATGGAAGCATGGATATTTACCAAAGAAATGATAAGGTAACTTGAAATATTTGAGATGTGGACCTATAGAAGAATGCTCATAATAAGTTGGATGGGTTGAGTTAAAAATTAAGATATTATGGTTCGGATGAATAAAGAAAAATAAGTCTTTAAAGCAATAAAAATTCGAAAACTTTAATATCTCAGACACCCGGAGAAGTACGAGATCTTGTACCTCTTAATGTAGGGAAATATTGCTGGAAGTAATGTCTCTGGAAGAAGGAGAACATCATGGCATCACCTAAGACAATGACCAGTCACTGTGCTTTTCCGGGCCACTGTAAACTATGTTATAATAGCCAACATAATAGGTAACGCCTGTTGAACGGATAAGACACGAGAAGAAAAAGAAAAAGATAAATATTACCCAAAATGCAATCGACAACCGGGTATTACAAGTTATGCAGATTCTGTGGGATTACATATATACATATACATTTATTTGTTTATTGTAAAATATAAGAGATTCGGAAGGCCTGTATAGCCAGATTACTTCATGAGTAATGACTAACATAAATTTTGATACAAAATGATACTATGTGAAGCCATTTAAAACCTTTAAAAAAACTAAATTAAAATTATTATGTAATGGTGTATTATATCTTTTATATTTATATATATATATATATATATGTAAATTAATGTTTGTTTGTTTGTCCCGTATGTCTTCCTATACCGTTCATCCGATTACGATGAAACTTTGGTGAGTTGTTGTGCACACGTCCGCGAAGGTTTCTGAATTAGTACAACGGTTTTACAAGAGGTGGCGCGCGAGTCGTTTCAACAAATGTGCGTATTTTACATAGTTTATTGCTATGAAACTTTGATGAGTTGCTGTGCGCACGCCTGCGAAGGTTTCTGAATTAGTACAACTATTTTACAATGAGAAAGTTCGCCGAAGAAAGTGATCTGCGCGTCACGGCTATCAGTTTTATGGCAAACCATATGTCGTGAAATGTGAAATACGGACACGTTGATTGGCTATTTTTAGGATTTTCTGTGGCGAATTTTCCAAGAATTATCGCTTTTTCTGGCGACTTCTTCGTATACGCACCAGACAGAAAAACAAACAGTATTGTGTATCCAAAAGCACTTCAATAATCAGAATTAAAATACAAACATTTTCTTTCTTTGAGTGGTATTGCATCGCATACCGGGTACTCGCTAGTTTATAATAAATATACCTTAAGTTTTCTCTGAGACAGGTATTGACCTCGTAAAGCGGACACGGGATTTTTGTAATTAAACTTTTGTTTATATATGGATTTTGTAAAACATCTTAAAATGGTGGTGATTTTTTTTTAACATTCTTAGAAATACAAGAATTTCGAGTTTAGTATGGGCAAATCTTTCTAATATAGACACAATCTGCAGACTCGTGCGCAAGTGTTTGAAAAATATTACAATTTAGCAAACGTGTCTAGATTAATGGTTGAAAACTTTGTTAAAATTCTTTCGCAATTCATGTACTTATAACTTTTGAAAAAATGTTTATTTTTACTCAAATCATTTTTTGTATTTTTTCATACTTACGAATTCTAATATTTAAATTTTTCAAATTGCAGGGTAACTTACAAGCATAGCCTACAAGATTCCGTATGCAACCAACTTCAGGGAGGTCATTCTTTTCATTGCAATAGGAGATAAAACACAAAACTCAAACCAAATTCTTGTTATTTATTCTCATTGTATTAACAATTACCAGATTTCTCGTAATATCTCTTTTAAAGGTCATTGAGTTTGCAGCTTATTTGCTGTTGCGTGTGTGTAAAATAAATATAAAATTATTGAGAGGTTTAGAAATCGTCCACATCTGACTTAAGAAAAATATACGTGAAGTGTTTGAAAATAATGATATGGTGACAGTTTAACAATTGAAAACATGTTTATATGTTTTAAAAACATTTAATAAAAAGGATATCAACTTTAAAACCTCCTCTCCGGCAATAAAATCAGTTTCAAATACGTCTATCCCAATTTCGCCATTTTGATGGATATTGGCGGGATTGTTTTCGAAATTCTCACCTTTTCTCAATTCTTGCGCGCGCGTGTGTTATGTGAAAGGAAAAAATTATATTTTATTACATTAATTATTGACATTTTAAAATCGTATTTGTTAGAAAACGATTCTTAGTATTGTAGGTTTGTGTGTACATATACTAGGTGTGTTTTAATTTTAATTTTCAAGCCATTCAGTATGTGCCTCACATTGGTACTCGAAGCTGGTGACGGCAATGAGATGAAACAAGCGACTGTTCTCTTCGGAGGTCACGATCGGCGGGCCACCATGGTCAATGTTGGATATTTACTTCTCGTGGAACAAGGAAAAATTATTCAACACTGAAAAATTCATCTACAAATAAAGTCATAATAAAATATGTTTAAATTCTCGTGACATGCATAACAAATTTTAAATTCAATTTAGGTAGATTTTTTCTAGAAATACTATTTATTATAAAGAGTCTCATGACTTGAAAATTTTAAAACGTTATCTTCGATCATGCTCAGGTGACCTCGAAATCGCCATTAAAAAGTTTTTACGGATTTTGTGGATACGAGAACTCGAATTATTTTTAAATTTCGATCAATCTCAGTTAAGTTCGTTAGCCAGCTTGATCCCCTATCTTGTTTCAAATGTTCATAAACATTGCTTCTAGAAGAAAATGTAAAAAAGCAGACATACGAAATCTACTTGTCTCTCTCTTGGCAGATCGAACGGCTAGATCGAAATGATACGCACTTTTCTTTCACTCTAATTTTAATTTTTTTCTTTTCCTTCTTTATTCTATTCTATTCTATTCTGTCCTATTTCATTGTGTTTTAAAAATAGGCAAACAAATATTTTAAATTATTTAAATTAATTTACATTTAAAGTTATTCAATTTTGTTATTTAAATCATTTAATATTAACTGTTTTGATTTCGCTGTTAGATACGACGGATGAATTTGTCTCTAGCACATATCGGTCTAGTTAATTATGTGTGTACTTACCTATGCATGTTATTGTATCAGAAAGGCTAAATAAATAAATAATGACCGTGGCCGCTTCATTGCCGTGGCCGTTTTTTACTGTTTTACTTATATTGATTACAATAAGGTAGTTAGTAAAAGTATCAAAGCGATTAGCGCTGATGCTCTTGCAGTAGTAGTATAGCCGGTCTAGCAGTATTCAAACGTACGTAAAGTACTCGTATCGTAGACGTAGTATTAATATTTTTTATTAATTATCTTTGTTTTATTAACCACTTGAATTGAGTTTAAATACATCTACCGATTTCGAAAAATACAATTTTCTTCTTCAGGATGTCATAACTAACTAAAAATATATATCATTGTATCTTCACCAGAATCTATTAAAAAAAAAAACAACAATTATTTAAAAAATAAATTTAGTACCTAACTCAAATTGATACTCAATACAAATTTAGTCGAATAATTTTCAGGAAAAATTTTTATTGGCTTACATTTATTGGAATTATTTATAGGAAATTAGTTTTACATGCTTTATTTATCTCCAATGATTCCAAATTATTAAATTTGTGTCCAACACCGTTTATATGCAAAATTGACAATCCCAATTTTTTATCAAAACCATGATTATTTTCTATCAAATGATTAGAAAATTTTGAAAACCCACTATTGTTCAAACATCTCAAATGCTCCCTTACTCTTATATTAAAATTTCTACCCGTTTTACCAATATAAAATGCAGCACAATCCTTGCAACTAAGTTTATAGACGCCAGAATTGTTAAATTTATCATCTTTGTCTTTAGAATTTATGAGTAAATTTCCTATACTATTCTTTGTATAAAATGCCGGTCTAATGTTTCGCGGTAGGTGTTTAGATATTTGTTTCGAAAAGTTATTTATGTATAAAATCCTACGCCAATTATCATTATTATCATTATGTTTTATTATGATTTATTAATTTATCATTATTATCATTATGATTTAAAAAAAAAAAAAAACAAAGATAATAAATAAAAAATATGAATTTTAACCACAAAGTTAATGTTGCTAATTTTAAAAGTAGTAGTAATGATAGTTGCAGAAGTTGTAGAAATGGTAATTTTCATTGTCAGGCTGCCTCCGGTGTTTCGGTGTAAGGAAAATAAATGGGCAAAATGGAAGGACTCCTCTTGTATATGATAAATATGAATATATCCATTCAATAATAAATAGCTAAGTCCATTAATGAATATTAAACTCGAAATTGGTCTCTTGTTTCATATAATATTGACAAAAATAATGTGTTTTAGACTCGCAAATGAAAAATATTATTGCTCTCTTTTACACTAATTTTCCTGTCTGATCCCTAACTCGACGTATTAGCAGGGTACTACTATATATTTTTCTTTTTCGCCATTCCCTAGTTACGATGGATTATTATTTTATTTCAACTTTATTACATACATATAGGTACATTATAATTTTTATTATTTGCCAAGCTGCATAACAGGTTTACGGCTGTTATGCACGGCACCCTCTGGGCAGAGGGGTTCTGAAAGACGGACCTTTCTCCTTTCCTCGGTTATTACGTCAGTCTCCTTTAATGCACTTTGTGACCCCATTATCCTCGAACATGGACCGCGATTTCCCAGTGAACAGAGTGTCCACATCTTTAGGGAGTCTTTGAATCTTTTCCCCACCCTATATTATTTTGCTGTGAGATAGCTGAGCAAAGATAACTTGTTTGGGAAGCCTTGTATAATCTATACGCACACAATGTAGTTGGTTCTTCGGGATCGTAATTTTGACAGTGGGAATGTTTGCCTTTTCCAGGATATTCAAGTTTGTTCTGCGCTCTTCCCATTTGATACCTAAGATCTTCTTCAAGCATCTCTTGTGATATTTCTCGAGAGGCTTTAGGTTAGGTTAGGTTAGCACCCATTATTAGTAGTATGGGCAATACTATAACACGATAGATTAACACTTTGGTGCTTTTTCGCAGCTCGTGAATATCAAACACACATTATGATTTGTAGTAAAGTAGTTTGCCAAATGCGCAGGTTGCACTTCATATTCTGTTCTTGATTTATACATATATGTTAGCCTTTTGTGATATATAGCTATCTAGGTATGGTCTATGGTATCTGAGTTTTTGCTAAAATGGCGCAATTATCAGGATAGTCTAATTCTATTATGGACACGACTGTCGTTCTTGTTTTTGATTGCAATCAAAGTGACCTCCATCCATCATATACTAAATAGAGACTCTCGTCATAGTATTACCGATCGAGTGAACGCCTATGTAGAGGATTTAGCTGTTGGCATTTTTCTTGTATTTGACTGACTACAAGTATCATGTCTGTTGTCCCTCTCCCTCTCACGAGGCCTAACTTCACACCGGGACTATAATGGGAGCAGACGATTTAGCGGTGTAGATACCAACAGTATACCAGCGAATGATAACAATGCAATACCACAATAATTGCTACAGGAAGCATTCTCATATTTTTTGAAAATTGTGGCAATACTTGCGTTTTTTCAGTCACCAGGCATTTCTTTAGTTTCCTTTATACTCATTATATTAAGAAGCGTGAACTGCAAGGTATATACTCCATATATTATTATTTAAGCTGGAATGTCATCAGATCAAGCCGCTTCGTGATTTTTAAACCTTTTTATAACTGTTTTTGTTTCTTCAAAATTTGGAAGCTTTTTGAAAAGAGGAATTGCTTAATTATTTCAACAGTTGACTCTGTCTTGATTAAGGAGTTTCTCAAAGTGTTCCTTCCACTTCGCCTCAATATCTTCCTTTTTTGTAAGAAGTTAGATGGCATCTTTGGTGTCTCAAGTCTAGACATGGGTATAAACACAGCTTTCGTTTGTTGAAAGAAGTTTCTAGTATCATTTTATCATTTATATTAGCATAGACTTGAATTTCCTTTCCTTACTCGCTTGAAGTATGGCTTTTGTTTACCTGTTGCTCTTTTACTCAGTGACAATGGTTTTATCTTATTTTCTTGCCAAGTCTTTTTTTTACATTGAGTAACTTTAGTATTTCAGGGACATTTTTATCAAACAATCTTTTTTGTATTCTATCGCATTTTTGCAAGCTTTGTGAACGGCGTTTTAAATTAAACTCCATTTTTTTTATAGGCTTCCATAATACGTTTCAGGAACTACAGAAAGATTTTCTTGTAGGTGTGACGATGAGATTTTCACACCGTTTTAGTGATTTGGGAGCATTCATTGTATACATACATAGCATACATTGAAATATTTCCGCATTGATTGTTGACTTATTCTGTGTTTTTTTACTAGGGTTATACTGCAATACAGTTTTAACAAGTTGATCTGTCCAGTAAACTTCGCATCCATAGACAGCTCTTGTAATCTATACATTATTTTCAATTATACCCACTCGTTTCCCAATAATACCTTTCCAGAAATTGTATTCACTTTTAACTCTGGTATTGAAGTCGCCAAGCAAGATAATATTATCTTCTTTAGAAATTCCCGTGTGTATTTGGTGTAGTTTTTATTAAAAATCTTCCTTAATTTCATCCTCCGAGTAGAGCGTAGGAACATATGCACTTATAATAACGCTGCTCGCATAAATCGTTTATAAACGCCATCTGGAAGTTTGATTAAGTTTTTGACAAAATCAGAAATGATCTTGTCATAAGAAATATGGCCAATCCAACTCTGCGAATTCGTCTTCCTTCCGCTGGTTTCCCTTTCCAGATAAATATAAAACCGTCTTCCTCTCATTGTTTCATTGAGTACGCAAATGTCTATTTCGTATCTGGCATCAAAAGCAATCCGTCTTTCAGGTCGATCACTAGTTGTGTGCGTGTATTCCAAGTTGCGAAGGAAATACGAGTAGACTTAGTTAATTTCTTTTTTGTTATTTTTTGTGACCGCATATGAGTGATCCCGCTGAATACATTACCGCCATTGTTTAAGGTGTAGATAATATTGCACAGTATTACACACATGCCCTTTTGGGATAATGGAGAGCTTGATCCAATGGCAAGGGTGGTCCGTGACGACTAAGCTCTTCGTTATTTTGCAGCCTTTTCCGATCAATGCATACGGCTTAGTGCAAACCTCGGTACAACAGTTATTCAGATGTGACCTCAGGGCAGCATCGGCGCCGATAGCTTAATGATGCATTACCACGCATTAAGTTAATTACTCTTTATATTTAATTTGTGCATTAGCCATTCAGACAATTATAGTCTGACCTGACACCTGTCACTTTTGCACTTGTCACATCGGTTTTCTCAATTCCTGTTTGTAGGCAATCGGTTCAACAATGACAACACTTTTGAGGCTTCTGGTTGGTTATAGCGAAGACTTCGACTTAACTACACAATTACTACTGTATATATCGATAATGTTTTCACATGTTTTCGTAACATACCAACACGAGAAATGAATTTATAAATTTTATAATTCCATTCCTTTACTGTGATGGATTGTAAAAATTACTAGAAAGATACTAATAGATACCAATAACCTTAATAATTAATATCAATACCAAATGTAGGGCGTGGGTCTTTCGGATCTCATTTTAATGTGCACCCGAATGTACCACATTGGCTGCAGTGGCGTAGTTACGCTCTGTTGGGTGTAACAGCAGCTGTACTTTTGTGGTGCACATTTTGACTTTTGGATGGTGCTAAGCTGGTGCTGCTGGCAGTGGTCTATGACTGCTCCTTAATATCACTTATTGGTATCTTTTCCATCCCTCACAGGTGCTTTATATAACACACTCTTTAGCTGTGATATAACGGATATCCGTGGAGAGGCTGAGATATCCGGGGGAGTGAGGTGGATTAACTACATTTTTCTCAGAATCCTAGAGTGCAACTGAACAAAATTATATTCGGTATAAAATATACTTACATCGCGTAGAAGGGGGCAGGGTGACCAGAGCGAGGTTTCTTATGTTTTGCGTAGACTTGTAACGGAACGAATGGAATTTGAAGGATATAAATTAAATAAAACTTTTTATTTATTAATGAGCCCCTTTTACATAACAATTTAGATTTGCTTCCAATTTAAATTTTCTTAGCAATTTGTTATAAAGGGTGTCCAGTGGAAAATTTACAAGTTTGATATTAAATAATAAAAAAATCTACAATGTTATTCTCATATTTTATTTATACAAAATGGAGTTTAACGATGGTAATTTAACGTTTTTTAAACAATATCGTCTAAATAACGTCCATTTCTCTCAAGACACTCTTACAATCGGACTCTTAAATTTGCAAACACGCGAAAGCAAAGCGTCAATTCAATGGCGACAACTTCACGGCGGATATTTTCTTGTAGGGTCTGAATTGTTCGAGGATTGTTGCTGTAAACTCTTGACAAAGATATCCCCACAAAAAAAAGTCGCACGGTGTAAGGTCCGGTGACCGAGGTGTCCAGGGTATGTCTCCGAACTTGCTGATTAATTTATTGGGAAAAATTCCCCTCAGCTCGCCATTGACACTGACTGAAATTGACTGTCTCTCGCTGGTTAAAAAAATAAGGGCCAATTATCCCTCGGGCAGAAATTGCATACCACACTGTCGTTTTTGGACAATGCAAACGTTTTTCATGGCATTACCTTGGGTTGCCGGGGTAACAGTATCTCATATTCTCTTTATTAACATAGCCACTGATATGAAAATGTACTTCGTCAGTAAACAACATGTTTCTGAGCATTCGCGCTGTTCCAAAACGTTCCATTAACGTTCTCGCTAAGGTTTCACTTAAAGAATAGTCATTTTTGTTAAGAAACTGCACGATTTGCTGTTTGTATGGATGAAACTATAGTTTCTTTTTCAAAATAACGTCCACTGTTGATTATTTTATTCGGATTTATGCGGATTGCGCATAATTTCAGGTGGAACTTGAGCCACATATTCTGGCGTCGCTGCTGACGTTGATGGTCCCGGAGGAGTTTGGTTAACCATATGTTAACTTGGCTGAACTTTTGAACCCGACATCAGGCAAGTTGCGTGCTCGGCCCATCACTTACTCGTCGAAAATTAAAGTGAGTTCAAAAAATCAATGAATCGCCATACTTTAAATATTGCTCAACCGCGATAGCGCGGTGCGCTCCTGACCAGTGACTCATTGCGACTAGCAAATCAGCAAATTCCCCCCTTCACTCACCCTGATGGTTTTCGAGCAAATACAATTTAATCTTGAAATTTTTTCGCTGTACACCTTATATAGTCTGAGAGAAATGTATGATGCATGTTTGTCTTATTCCTTTTTTAGATCCTTTAAAAATAGCATGCTGCTTATTTTATTTTGTTCCTGGTCTGATAATTGTTGTGAATTTTAATTCTCCCCCCCCGTAAAGAAATACAATAAAACTATTTTTTATATAGCGAAGTTGAATATTAAATTACCTTAAACTTGACTGGTTGGGTAATGTATTGTCTCTTTTAGTACTATTATTATACATATAAATGAAAAATGAAAATGGTAATTTATAACTGAAGATCTTGTAAGATCATGTACAAGGCTTCATCCGATTTTACCTATATTTGAACACGTTATATTATATTTCAACCTTGCCTTGACGATAAGTAGCATAACTTTTATCGCAGAGAAGAAGAGGACCCTAGTTATAGGAATGCAAACAAATTGTATAGCCCTGTCTTTGTAGCCATCATCCAATTCTCACGATTGTGTTTCATATATCTAATATAATTTTTTAAGAACACAGTTTTGTTATGTAGTTGATTGATTTTAAAAATGGAATAATAGATGTACGAATTGGAAAGATTACATAATACAAGTACAAAATTTGTCAAAAATGTATTCGATTGCTATAGCCACATACAACAAATATATAGACATGAACTTACGCAAATTCTTTGTTTCAATATTTTCATTTTGGTGTCATCCTCGTGATATCCATATATCACATCACTTTTGTACCACTTGGGCAATAAAATAGTTACGCGACTTTTTAAAAATATTTGACGATTAGAACGAAAATTTAAACGCTGACAATATAATATGCATTGATGTAAAAAATACGTCGTGTTTATACAAAAATGTGTTTATTCGAAGAGTAAATACTTTTACTGTTGCATAAATGTGTCACAAACTATCGGGTTTATGTTTCCACAAAGTATGTGTGTAGAATGCCTCTCGTGCCGCAACTAATGTTTCAAATCCCTCTCCTATATGTACACTTTATTTCATATCTATCCATTTATAGCGAAAATGACAAACTTAGGTTAGAATCCAGGTTAGAATTCTGGTAGCAACTATATATTTTTTTGAAAGAGATTTTTTCTGTATTTTTCTTGTTCGATAATTTAAAATGTATTAAGAATATTATTTTAATTCCTTCAGCTTGATTTGAGATATTATTTTTTGGTGACTTGAGATATTTTAGTTTTTTATTATCATTATTTTATTTGTATTTAGAATGCATCTTGCACCGAGTCACTTGTTTGGTTCAGTATATTGCTCTAGTACTCATGTATCACGATCAGCACAACCTTCTAATTTTTCATGTCGTTCCTGCTCTTTGTACCTTTCGATTAAATTCAGAAAATTATTTTCTATTTTTTAATTCTTAAATTAATAACTTCTGAATCCTCAAGGTCTCCTCTTCTCCATTTTATCGCTGTTTGATAACTCAGAAACTGTATAAATTTAAAATGTCTAAATTCTAAAATAAATATTGTATCACTATTTTTAATATTCTCAACAACAACCACGACCTCCACCACTTTTCCTGAATGGGGGTTGTTACCCGACCGCATTTAATTTAGTTGTCATTACTGTATTACTGTACCGTTATATTTAAATTAAATAAATTTTTATTCTTATGTAAAAGCCTACAAGGGCGTTGATGGAAATAAATGAATAAATTAACACCCGATGATGAGAGTGAACTATTATAGTCATGATAAAAATAATACACAACTGTGTGTGCAATATTTGTACGGTGTTTTGTTTGGTTCATTTAAAAAAATATATAATAGTAATACTATAAATAAATTATTATTCTTATGTAAAAGCCCACAAGGGCGTTGATAGAAATAAATAAATAAATTAATTAACACCCTATGATGAGAGTGAACTATTATAGTCATGATAAAAATAATACACAACTGTGTGTGCAATATTTGTGCGCTGTTTTGTTTGGTTCATTTAAAAAAATAATAATAGTAATACTATAAATAAATTATTATACTTATGTAAAAGCCTACAAGAGCGTTGATACAAATAAATAAATAAATAAATAAACAAACTAACACCCGACGATGAGAGTGAACTATTATAGTTATGATAAAAATAATACACAACAATACTATAAAGTTATGTATATAATTTGATATTTACATTGGCAAATACGTTGCGTGTATAGTAACTTGTTTTAAAAAATCTTCCGTTTTTAAAAATGTGTTGATCTCAAGAAGCAACTGATGCAAATATATCTGACGCACAATTATTGCATAATATATGTCCAGCAAACGGTTGCATTGTTTGAAACCGCGCAAAGTGGGTGGGATACGGGGTAACAGGTAGTTAGGGAGGTGCATGATGGGGTGGTATTCATCAGGGATTTCCGGTAACTAAGCTCACCGTCCTGTTGACTGTCAGTTGGTGAAAACCTCCATTGCAGCTTTGACGCATTCAGCGATTCAAATGAGTTTATCGCAAATCGACGTAATTTACCATTTTTTTCGTTGATTTAAAATAAAATCGAATAAATTTGAAAGTGCTGTGTTTTATAAAATTTTTGATGTTTCCCTACGATTATAACCGACTGCCGGTATATCCATTTGCGATGAAGAGTTTTGGCCCGCCAGCACCATATTATCCGCGCCATCCATCAATCCGTGTTCCGATTCCTAACCAAAAGAAGTAAGTAATTTTAAATTATTACATATTGATAACACAGCTGTGTATAAATTAAATCTCTCACCGGAGACAATTAATATAAATTTTTATTTGTACCATTTGTTGTGTGGAGCAAATCAAGTTTAATTTGTATTGCAATGATTATATATCATAATATTATCAATAATGTTTTTTATATTTGATATCTATTAAAAAATATAACTAATGTCTGTGAAAAAATTAATGAATCTACTCAAGGACAAACCATAATTTATCAATAATATTTTTTAAGAGATGCGTTTTAAAGTATCTCAGTGACGTCTTAGAGAGTTATTAAACCGAGAATTAAAACTAATACATTTTTATTGCTGTTTGTATAGTTGATAGTATATTTAAAATAAAATAACGTTCGAAATATTGTTGTACATCAAAATAATTAAAAAATTATATTTTTAAAACATTTAGTAATTTATTTGAAAATAATACATAAATATAAATTTTGCGATGCATATTTCTTGAATTTGTTGATTTATTTTTCTCTAAATTTGCATAATAATTTTAATTACTCATACAACAGAAGATATTGGGATATGATTATATATTAAAAAACTTACTTAAAAATCATTCTTCATAGCAAAGCTAATTATTATTTTAAAATAATAACGCATAATCATAATGTTTGGTGTTACATTTAGGGATTTTAAAGTTAGTTTTTTTTTTCATTAAGGTTTAAAAAAATAACTAACTTTAAAATCCCTAAATGTAACACTAAACACTACGATTATGCGTTATTATTTTAAAATAATAATTAGCTTTGCTATGAAGAATGATTTTTAAGTAAGTTTTTCAACCACATTTTGAAATTAAATAAAAATAAAATTAAACATATATAATAATAAAATATTAGAATCAGTCCATAACCACTTACATGCCAAGTCGGTGCTTTACCATCTAAGCTACTCCCCCTCTCAGTAGACTGTCATGCAAGTATATAATGCTGATTTTTTGTGTTTTAATTTAATGCAATGATTTATATTATAACCTAAATATGAATTAAATATATGAATTAGAAAGATATACATATAAAATCAATTTTATCGAAAAATACTGTTGTTACGCCACCGGGATTCGAACCTGGATTTCTTTCCAAACTATACTACAGAGACGATATTTTTAGTGACAAGTTGCTTAATGGACCTTCCCCGGTTTGGAAAGAGATCCAGGTTCGAATCCCGGTAGCGCAACAAAAATATTTTTCGATAAAATTGATTTTATATGTATATTTTTCTAATTAATATATTTAATTCATATTTAAAATATCACAGACCTATGTTATGAATAATTACAACTTCACAATAAGAATGTGTTCTCCTAATACAGGGTGGCGCATACGTCGCTTTACCATTTTAAAATAAAATATCATTTTTGTAAATTAATGTACTTTATTAATTTTTTTGTTTACAAAGCTTAAAAATTACAATTTTTTTTTTATTTGTATGAAAAAGCATGTCATGTAAATGGCCTCCATTTTCAGCTTTGCTAACACGAGCTCTCTTTGTAAGGCATTTTCCATGACAGTTCTCAGCATCTGAGGCTGTATGGAACTAATTTCCTCCTGTATGTTTGCTTTAAGTTGTTAGATAGTTCGAGGCTTATTTACGTACACCTTTTCTTTAAGATATCTCCGAAGGAAAAAGTCTGGTGCTGTCAAATCAGATGATCGTGGAGGCCATAAAAAATCGGAATTTCGAGAAAATATTCGATCTTGAAACATCGCAGTTAAAATTTGCATAGTGGCTCTAGCCGCACGTGCAGTTGCACCATCTTGCTGCCACCAATACCCTGCCATATTTGCTATCTCAGGCTGAAAAAAATTTACCAGCATTTCTCTATATCGCTCACCAGTTACAGTAACTGCATTTTCATCAGAATCCTCAAAGAAGTGAGGCCCAATAATCCTTTCTGAGGTTACTCCACACCATACTGTAACCTTACGTGGGTGCAGTTGACTTGCATGAACGTTACCCTGTTCTCGAAAACGCTTCACCGAGTTAATTATTGTAGGCTTAGTAGGAGAATGCCTAACATTGAAATGGCGCATAAAGGATCTCTGTGATAAAATAATTGAGAGTTTATTTTCAAAATAAAATTCAATTATCTTCACTCTTTCTTCGGTTGTAAATTTATTCATGGTTAAATTTCCAAAGATATTTTATAATCTAGAAAAGAAAAAAAAATTAATAACAAAAAAAATAATATTTTATTTTAAAATGGTAAAGCGACTTATGCGCCACCCTGTATATGACATCTGTCGTGTAAGTAAATAATTATGATTTTTTTATGTTACAATTTAATGGGTTGATTTATATTTTTGATGTACTCAATTATATCTTAACGTAATGTATCACGATGTCCGAATGCGTGATGCGTGCATGTTGGCTTGACTGACTGAGTGGAAGTGATACAAGATCGCCGCACTCTGGCGCGCGCTCTCTCGCATCTGGGTCTTGGTTCCAATCGCATCTCTTACTTGTACTTAACTGTAAGCTTTGTATAATAAATGTTTTGTTACCACAATGGGTTACATTGTGAAACCTTCATCCCGCACACAACAAGGACCGAAAGCAGATAATGATACATCAATCCGACATTTTAATATCCAACAAATCGGCACCGTCGGGATATTGAAAATTGGCTCAATCGGTAGGATATAACACTTAATATCAAATTTTAATACATATCTACTAATATTTCATTTTATTCCAATAAAATTGATAACTTCTTAATTTGTTTAAATGTAACACATTTTTATCGTAAAGTTATATTTTTAGAACGTAGTTCTGTGATATTTTAATACAAATAATATACAGAAAAAAATCTATTTCTTAAAAAAATATTTAGTTGCTACCGGGATTCGAACCTGGATCTTTTCCTATTCGGGGAAGCGCGTTTATCATTTGTTGAACTTATATTCTGTAATCTTTCCAATTGATAAATACATCTATATCAATCCGGATTGGAAGTAGTCAGAAAGTTGATTAATTTAATTTGTATTAATATTAGTTCCTGTTGAAATTTGTAACTCTTGTTACTTTAGTGTGGAAACTGGAAAATGCTATTTCACGTCTTGCTTGATTCCTCGACCATATAGTATTTACATAGTATTCCCGCCCCCGTAATACACGCAATACAATTTGACTGCAACTGCAAATCGAAGACGTAAATAATTGAGCGGACTAAGTAGTGAAAAGTATTCAATTTGAATGATTAATATGCCTACAGTGGTATATTGATTGGTCAACAATTCTGGGTACCGTGTTAGTGAGGCATATCGTTAATGTGGACAGTCCGAGCGCATTGGCCGTTCTTAGATGCGCAACGCTTGGACTGTTCGCATTAACGATGTGCGATGCTATACCCGAAATAAGGCTTCAGGTAGGGTTACCTCGACAACTATGATTACGGTTCGTGTAACATTTCATCAACACGATTACTGCGGTCTGAGTATTGTTATAATGGTTTACACCGCCTGGAGCGGGCCGGGCTGATGGGTGATGCCGGGGGCGAACCAAAGCCCAGGGCGCTCGCTGGAGACACGGCGGGCGCACACGGGTGGGGGGGACCTGTTAGCCCGGGGGCATCATTTTGAAATGTAGGCGGCGGCTTCTCTTGCCGCGGGCGATGTAAAAGATGGCGGTGTATTTGGCGGGGCAAAAACTTTTCAATGCTCTTTAGTCATTTTGGGAAAAAATATCTAAATTTAAATTAGCACGCTTACACTTCAATGTTGTAATAAAAACGGGTGCTGTGGTCCACGGGTAACGAAATAGCTAACAGATTTCGCAAATTAAAATGTTTTTTTAATGATATATTTATTAAAATTTTTTGTCAGGGTTGACACAAAAAAATATTGTTGCTGGCGAACATAGCTCACGTATGACGTCCGTTATTGAACTTATTATTCTTATAATTATTTATCTATAGAGTTATAAACATTAAAATAATATTAAAAATAACAAACCGTGAGAGAATTCAGGTTAATAATATAATCTTCAACAATTAATAGTAATGAAGAATATAACAAATAATATTAAACTAATTATATAACTGAAAAAGTTGAAAATGAGTATAATTAAACAATGACAGCAAGATTCAGCAAATTTTCAGCAATAGCTAATATTCAAAATATGTAAATCTAGTCGGTTTAGTAGAATTCCAGCGGTCATAAAATTTAGTCATATGAATTAGGAGCGTTCCGGTAAAGGTATTTCACATTAACAAATGTAGCATGTAGAGTGTATTGTGATCGTATTCGTTAAGACTTAAAAGAGATTTAATTAATTTTATTATTAACTTATTATACATATAGACAATACATTAGATTCACACTAAATATTTCACAGCTTTAGCGATTTATTTTGTAAGTCACAAGTAAACTTCTTGTGCTTTATCCATTCATCGGACGATGGCTATCATAACTTTATCCATTCCTCGGACGATGGCTATCATCACTTTATCCATTCATCGGACTATGGCTATCATTACTTTATCCATTCATCGGATGATGGCTATCATCATTTTATCCATTCATCGGATGATGGCTATCATCATTTTATCCATTCATCGGACGATGGGTATCATTACTTTATCCATTCATCGGACGATGGTTATCATCACTTTATCCATTCATCGGACGACGGCTATCATCACTTTATCCATTCATCGGACGATGGTTATCTCACTTTATCCGTTCTTCGGACGATGGCTATCATCACTTTATCCATTCATCGGACGATGGTTATCATCACTTTATCCATTCTTCGGACGATGGCTATCATCACTTTATCCATTCCTCGGACGATGGCTATCATCACTTTATCCATTCATCGGACGATGGCTATCATCACTTTATCCATTCATCGGATGATGGCTGTCATCACTTTATCAATTCATCGGACGATGGCTATCATCTCTTTATCATTGTTTTAAATATTATATTTCTTTTTCATTATTTATCCGAACCATAACATCTTCATTCAATGCGATTCAATTGATCATCCAGCTTATTTTTAGCATTCTTCTGTAGATCCACATCTCAAATGCTTCAAGGCGCATTTCCATTTCTTTGGTAAGTGTTCAACCTTCCATTCCATACAATAATACAGAGAACACGTAGCATCTGACTATTTGTATTCGTAATATAAAGTTGAGATCATGACTGCAGAACACCTTTCTCACGTAGATAGGCCTAGTTGATAGTAATATTTTTTTTTACTAATAAGTAATTTAAAAAATTTAAAATACATTTTTATATACGAAACACCGAGAAGAATAATTTCAAATAATGTAAAATTTCTTCAATATTAGCAAAGTTATTTTTAAGCCACATTTTATATAAATAATAAGATAAAACCCTTTTACTTTTATAGTTTTATTTTTATCTATGTTTGCATTTTTAATTTTGGTGTACATTATCTACTGAAGAAGATACCATAGTTATCGAAACATGTTGATTTATCAATAGTGGTTTAAACAAAGTGTTTTATCTTATTATTTATAATGTAGAATTTAATGCGCCAAGAAACGTAATTTGGTGCAAAATTTATAGAATTGCTGATTATTTTGCATAATGTTACGGCATGAAAAAATGACACGAACCCGATGGAGGGTGGTTGCACATACTCACGGTCCACGGAGCGCCGCGGCGAAGGGTGGCGGAGAACGGAAGTAACGTTGTGGCGAAGCTACACTTGTAGACGCCAAACGCCTTCGTGTCAGTCGGCGAAGAGCTCTGTCGGTATTCGGTTGCGGTCCACGGTATTCTACGGAACAAATCCGTTAAAGAACGTAAACAATAACACAGAACGCTTCCCGCGTTTGCATGTTTGTTGCATAGATTGTCTGTGTAACTTCCGGCCGCGATTGACTTGTTCGATTTGTAGATTGTTTCTAACATTGCCGCGGGTCGCATTCTGGCGGTAAAAGTTCGGCGGTACATCAATTAATCTGTCATTTCACGGCCTTAAAATTTTCCCCTTCGACATCATCCGTGTTCCGGGACTGCCGCTTCTGATGGAAGGTCATGCCATGCCTGTCTTGGAGGCTCCTCAGCCGTCCCCAGCTCCGAAAAGGTAAGTTCTTGAAGTTCTCTCAACGCAGCTATTCAGTCAAACAAATCATTATTTTTTTAAAAGTAAGCTTCTATACGAATCCTCTGAGTTATTTGGGACATGGAACCGAATCCCATGACTTTATTTACTGCCAATTAAAATATATTTCTTCGTTTTTATTAAATACAGTTTTATGTATATTTATAATGTTCTGTAATATGTATTGGTAATATGTAATAAGGTCCCTACCATATTTAATATACGAATAATATTGAAAGAAATTTTAAAATTAAAAACCTGTATGCAATCAGATTTTTTTATGTAAAATATTATATTAGCAGACTACTTACAACATATTTAAAATATATTTATTTTTCGTTATTACAATTTTTTAAATAATTTTGATATACAGCAATATTCCGAAGCTTATTATATTTTAAATATACTG
The DNA here is from genome assembly GCA_022840565.1 of Eubasilissa regina. Classification (NCBI taxonomy): domain Eukaryota; kingdom Metazoa; phylum Arthropoda; class Insecta; order Trichoptera; family Phryganeidae; genus Eubasilissa; species Eubasilissa regina. The sequence continues at coordinate 21,858,925 of JAINEB010000033.1, forward strand.
TCAACTATATAAACAGCAATACAAATATATTAGGTTTTATTCTCGATCTAATAACTCTTAAAGAAATTACTGAAAAACTTTAAAACGCAACTCTCAACTATATTTTTTTATAAAATATTTTAATAGAGTTGTTAAAAGTAAGTTGGTTTATAGCATAAAATAAAATAGTTTTATTTTTCAAATACGTACATATTTCTCTATTTATATACCAATTTTCCTGCGGTCAACAGCGTATATCCGTTTCCTAGTTATGAGGAAATAAGTACTGATACAAAAAGTAAAAATAAAAACGGTCCCACCCGAACCTGCCAGCTCTCAGCATTCATTCATCATCATACTTCCAAGAAGAGCAGCTGTGGTCGTGGAACTGCGGCTATGGCATGGTTGATCTGTTATTATCTATTTCGATCTGTGACATTCTAGGAGGTGGGCTCTGTATTGAAGTTTTAACCAGGTCGGTTCATCGCGATCTGGTTCCTTTCTTGAATCACCAATTTACATTACATAGTATCGGATCAGCACCAATTTATAGAGCGTCTATCCTCTAGAGCTTCCGTTCTCTCCATGTCTCAAGTCCATGTTTCAGAATTTGTGTTAATTCAGGTCTGTTACTGTATTTTAAATCAATGGCGGTTATTATTATTTTATCTCGGCTTATGGCGAGGCTCATTCGTTACTAGGATGGTGAGAAGCTCCTCGACATTGTTTGCCTAAGTATAAAAAGGTAGCATCATTAAGGTAGCTTAAGTATAAAAAGGTAGCATCGTAGGATTATAAATTTATTTTCCATCAATAAAAATACTTGCAAATACAAATTAAATGTACTAATTAGAAAGAAATACATATAAAATCAATTTTAACGAAAAATATTGCTGTTGCTACCGGGATTCGAACTTAATTTATCAATTTGAAAAGTGTAACATATAGATTCGAAAATTTGCCATCAATATACTGTGCTGTAGTATAATCGGTTAATGCACGTTCTCCGGATTGGAAGAGATCCAGGTTCAAATCCCTGTAGCAACAATAATATTTTTCGATAAAATTGATTTTTTGTGTATATCTTTCTAATTGATACATTAAATTAGTATTTAAAAATATCACAGACCGTATGTTCTGAATGATTACAACTTCACAATAAGAATGTGTTCCCTTAATAAGAAATACTTTCGCAACTATTTTCATAGAATTATTAGTGTCGATTTAATGAATCCAGTGGCAAAATGCATCCTGCGCTAGTGTGGAAGATATTAGAGTCGCGGTGTCATCAATTCTCACCGATGCACTATTTTTTTCACAGAGTTGAATAGAGAGAGAACTCATTATCCCGTCTGAATTTTCACCGCTTTTTGAATTCACGTCTCTTCAAATCATTCATCCGTCCATGAATACTTCAGTTTCAGACTGCCGCTTATTTCAATATTGCATCCAGTATTTTCATTTCCCACTCAAATCCTACTGTTCAAAGCGTCAGTAGTTATTTCTAAAAAGACAATAGACATAGTTTTTTTTTTTGTTCGTTAATATAGTGACCGGGTATTGTATTCTGTACCTACCCCCAATCTATATGTACTAGATTTTGACACATTTTTAAATTAACATGTTAGAAAAGATACAGCACTCACATGTTAATTAATTAAAAAATATCATTTTACGTCCCGGTAGGTAGATAAATTATTTATACATAAAATTTAAAAAAATAGCAATACATACTTAATACCTACGTACACATAACACAATGCAAAACAATTTAAAAAATTAATTTCATTAGTTTTTTCCTTCCCAGTGAACTGTACAGATAACACGCATAAATGCGATGTTTACACATAATCATTAGTCCATTAATTGCAGGTGCGTGAATTGCATACAAGAAAAAAAACTGTGCATTTCTAAAAATTCTGGGAAATAAAAATAAATTGAAAAGACCCTGTAAAATTCTAGCCGTTACGCGAATTAGCGCAACCCGGTATATGGCATAACCCACGACCTTTGTCTAATCGTGGGTTATTAAGAAAAATTGCGAATCATTTATCAACAACTTCATTTTGATGTTTGTAGGCAATTTGCCAGCACGTAAGTTCGTTATCCATTTAAGTTGTCTGTTCAATCCGTATGACAATCATACTGAACTAAATATTTTCTTACTGAACCAATGTTGGCATCTTTACGTCTGCCAATTTTCTGCATTTTTCAAACAATTTATACTTAATTCTGTTGTCTTCGAAAGGGATTTATCCTCACCGAGAACTGCGTATAATGATACCTTCTACACATGTCCATATTTGATTTGCAAACAGACTAAAAGTTCACCGTCATTGTGCCAACGTGTTTGCAAAATAAAAGTTATAGAATATAATTTATTATCTGTCAAGCAAGCGAGTTGGCATTTTTTAGATTATTATTACGTAAGATAGATTATTAACTGAAATAAATTTATTTATGTTATGAGTTTTGGCTATGGTAATTTGTAAAGCTAGTTATTTAAATATATGTTTTTGAGCACTTTTAATGAATCATTTAAAATCCGTTGTCCGAAGGAGAAATTGCAGATAATATTTTAAGCCAAATCAAAAGCAAAGTATGGTACCGAGCAATAAAAGAACTAACCCTATTTAAAGTAATAAATTCACAATTATATTCTAAATTTAAATTGATTCTGGAAATTAGAATAATTTTTTTAATATTAACATTTTTGTTATACCTATTATATACTTAGTAAGCATCGTCGGTAACAGCATAACCTAAGTCTATGCCTATTGCACGCCACTGACTAATTGTACACTACCATTTTTTTATTATCTTAAAGACCTAGAAATAAATTAGAAACAATTTTTTAAATATTTAAAAAAAAATGTTTATTATATTAATTTATTTATTCAGCTAAAGAATATTAATATTTAATAATTTTTAAAACCACTCTAGAATATATTTTAAATAATGGTAATATTTTTTTTTTGTTTAAACTTAAAACGTAAAAAAATATTTACAATTATAACTAATAATGATTTATTTTTTATTGATCCTTTTACGAATAAAACTTAGCTGTCAATGTAAAAATAAAATTTTACTAAAGTACGACGTAAAGAACAATTATGACGAACATTACTTGGGCTGATATAGTTCTAACAGAAGAGCAGTTTACCAGCAATAGTTTTCTATCTCTGTTTATTAACTGTCTACCCACCACCATCTAAAAGTTGACTTATAACACATTATTACAATTAAGTAATATGGATATTGCACATCATATGGAATTCGATTACTGTAATTGAATGGTAAAATATCATTATCAATAAAGTCTATTAAAGATTCTAGACATATTTATCATAATCATCATTCCAATTGGGTAGAGATATCATCCTTGAATTAAATAACACCACAACAGCACGAAAAAAAACTGGCTACTTTAACACAGACGTCAGTCTAGCAAAGTAGCCAGGACAATGCTGTATATATTAGAAGTGAAGTCTACTCCATCCCACACAATAAACTACGAGTATATTATACTTAATTGCAATATAATTGTATCTTATGTTTATCATGTTATATTATAACATATTCACCCCTGTTACAACAAAAACATGTATATCAATAAAGTCTAATCGTTGTCAACTTGTGTCTGCCCATTGCATCCCTTAGCCTTCTTCACTTCTCTCGTAGGCTGGCTTTCCCATCCACTGTCTCTTAGCCAGTGGCGTAACTAAAAAAATATATTCAACAAAGAAATATATTCTTGATTACTTCTCTAGACTAATACGCCGAGTATTGGAAAACTACATATTTGGTTATCAATCAAATATTTAATTACTAAGGGCCGGTTGTGTGATCAGTAGTAACTTTTTACTATAGTAAAAAAAGTTATTAAAGTATTTTTTTTTTGCGAAAATGGGTTGTTTTATCGTAAGCAAAAAGTTACTACTGATCATAAAACTGGCCCTTAATATATAAAGGTTGTCCAGCGAAAAATTTACAAGTTTAATATTAAATAATAAAAAAAAACTACAATGTTATTCTCATATTTTATTTATACAAAATTGAGTTTGACGATGCTAATTCAACGTTTTATAAACAATATCGTCTAAATGAAGTCCATTTCCCTCAAGATACTCTTGTAATCTGATTGAATCTTGAAATTTGCGAACACGCGAGAGCAAAGCATCAACTTCACGGCTGATATTTTCTTGTATATAGCTTGTAGGGTCTGAATTGTTCGAGGATTGTTGCTGTAAACTCTCGACTATATCCATAAAAAAAAGTCGCACGGTGTAAGGTCCGGTGACCAAGATTCTCAGGGTATGTTTCCGTACTTGCTGATTAATTTATTGGGAAAAATTCCCCTCAGCTTCTCCATTGAAACTCTAGCTGTGTGTGGAGTGGCCCTGTCTTTTTGAAATTGTGCTCTGTCGTTGAACCCGGGAAACAGCTGCAGTTGCGGTACCAAAAACTCATCGATCATTTGGCAATACACGTCAGCAGTGACCGTCTCTCGCTGGTTAAAAAAATAAGGGCCAATTATCCCTCAGGCAGAAATTGCATACCACACTGTCGTTTTTGGACAATGTAAACGTTTTTGATGGCGTTCCCTCGGGTTGTCGGGGCACCAGTATCTCATGTTCCGTTTATTAACATAGCCATCGAAATAAAAATGTGCTTCGTCAGTAAACAATATATTTTCGAGTGTTAGTGCTGTTCCAAAACGTTCCAGCATCGTTCTCGCTAAGGTTTTATGTAAAGAATAGTCATTTTCATTCAGAAACTACACGATTTGCAGCTTGTATGGATGAAACTGTAGTTTCTTTTTCAAAATAACGTGCACTGTTGATTTTTTTATTCCAGTAAAAGCTGCAATCTTTTTTATCGATTTACACGGATTGCGTATAATTTCACGTCGAACTTGAGCCACATGTTCTGGCGTCGCTGCTGATGTTGACAGTCCCGGAAGAGTTTGGTTAACCATTGTTCCTTCTCATCTTAACTTTTGAACACAACATCAGATAAGTTGCGTGCTCGGCCCATCACTTACTCGTCGAATATTAAAGTGGGTACAAAATGCGCGAAGCGCACGAACCAATGAATCACCGCACTTTAAATATTTCTCAACCGCGAACGCGCGGTGCGCTCCCGACCAGTGTCTCATTGCGACTGGCAAATCGATGTTTTACGAGCAATTACAATTTAATCTTGAAATTTTTCTGTTAAACACCCTTTATTTTTTATGAAAGCACATTTTATTGTGAGATGCCTTCAGAAACCTTACGCCATTTTAACCATATGAATTGTCAACAATTTAAGGCTTGTTTAATATGTAACCCGCGATCACTAAATTTAATTTCACATCATTATATCAATCCTTCTATATCCATAACACACGTTATTCAAATAGTACTACGTTCAATTTTACCTGGGATGCGATGTTTTTATTTGCTATGGTGTTTTGTTGGACTTGCTGACTGGTTTTGTGGATTTAAGTGTTCGTTTATTACCTCATTGTTTGTCAGGGAAGAGGCTTACAACCAGTCGACCTATGGAAACCTTTCTCGGCTCAAAGCTCGTCTGGTACAATACAGCGTACCGGGTATTTCCACGCCGGGTAGAATTCTAAATGAAAATGAATATACCTATTGAAGGGATACTAAACAGACTTTTAAAAAGCTATATAACATTATTTTGTTATTATTTGTTAACAAAAATAAACATAACAATATTTTTCAAGCGTACTTGTTTTGTTTTCTTCTATGAATAATGAACAAGAATTACAGAGTCTAGTGAGTAGAATGTACAATGTATGCAAGGAAAGCGACCTTTTTTTGAATGTTAACAAGTCGAAAGCGATGGTATTCGAGAAGAAGGAAAGCAAGACACCGTGCTAAATACTTGTAGGTAGTGAATGTTTGTAATAAGTAGATGAGTTTGTGTATTTGGGAAGTATGTTTGATAGAAACGGAAAGGCTGAGAATGATATCGAGAGGAGGGTGACAACAGGGAATAAAGTGAACGGCGCTTTGAATGGAATTATATGTAACGGAAATTTGTCAATCGAGGCAAGACTAGCGGTGCACAATGGAGTTCTGGTACCGACACTGATGTATGGAAGTGAGACCTGGAGCTGGCAGAAGAGAAACAAAAGTAGACTAAACGCAGTGGAAATGAGATCACTTAGGCGTACATGTGGCAAATCTATTTATGACAGAGTAAAGAATGAAGAAATAAGGAAAGAATGTAAAGCTGATGTTAGTATAGTGAGTAATATTAAGAAAGGATCACTTAGGTGGTTTGGTCATATGGAACAGATGAATGGTAAGAAAGATATATGTTGCAAGTGTTAATGGCACCAGAAATAGAAGACGTCCGAGTCCGAGGAAGACTTGGCATGATTAGATAAACCAGATAATGGAGGATGGTTCTGTTAGAAGCCTCAACAATCGGTGAGCTTGTATTAGGAGATGTATTTATGACTGTAGATGAGGGGAGAATTGTGTATCAGGACAGAGGAGTGTGGCTCGCTAAGTAATTAAGTATTTTGTAAGTAAGTAAAAAAATATACATTAAAAATAATTATTTAGTTTTTTGGCCATAGTCAGTCAGTCGAATGTCAAATTTTAATATTTTGTTATATATAAAGTAGGCATGTGTAAATACAATATTTTGTTTTTCTCAGTCAGTTTCTTTTTTCAAAATGATGCAAAAAAAAAATTAAACATTTATGTACTTAATATCATGCAAAATTAATTTTTGTTTAATTAGATTAAGAGTTGTACTAAGAGCTAGTTTATCCAATTATATTATATATATTAAAATGATATAAAAAAATAAATATCATGAAATAGTCACACCAGAAAAATAGACAAATAGAAAATAGCAAATAACTAACTCATAGATATTTATAAAAATATACACGATTTGGAATGTTGTAGGTCTATAAAAACCTAAGACTATTAAACTGGCTGATAAAAATGCACTTGCGAAATGTCTGGACCACAACGGCGATGTCAAAGGATGCACGATTAATTAATTTATCAAAGATTGAGTTGAGAACATTTTCGCTGTCATTGTATTGAAATCCTCAATAGATTGTTGTGATTATTTCTTGATATACATACATTTTTTATTATTACACACTGCAAAATTTTAAAATAAAATTCAAGGCAGAAAGTAGTTCATCTGCGCATAACTCTAGAATTGATCACATGCTCGTAGACTATGCACGTAGCATATCAAAAAATCTGGCATGATAAAGTCTACAGAAAGAGGTATATTGCAGTTATTGAAAAGCAATGCATGTTGTTATTTCGTTAGAAAAATACTAATCGGCGAAATGATAGGTTTATAGATATTGCCATAGATTAGGAAGTAGAATACATACATATTGCTTAAACGTGTATGTGATTTTTAAAGAAGAAATTTAAAATGTAAGTTATCTACCAAGGAAAATAATAATATTTTTATTGAAACTATTTAATATTTAATTAGAAAAAAACAAACGTTTTCAAGGTTTAATGTGGCATAGAATTATAACTAATAAAATAATTAATCCATTGAATTATATGTTCATGCATAATTTAAAGTGTACCTGTCTTTGTTTGTCTATCATCTATTCAATCTTTACGCTTTGACCAAGCTAAACCAAATTTTGCGTATTCTGTAGAACCTTGTGCAAAACGTAGGGTTCCACTCTTCTCAGGCATAATATATATGTGATGAGATGTTTGAATTTGCGCGCCGAGATCTGGGTAGCCTATTTTGCTGACTTATGATGATTGGTTGTCTAAATGAACGAATCAGAGATGAGAATCCGTCGCTGGCGGGCAGTAGAGCGAGACGTCACTTTTTGTGGGAACGCTCGAAAAGAGGGCAGCGCGTCGGTGGTGCCGCGCTTCGGAGGAATATAGCAGCGAGAGATGACGTAGATTAGGAGTAGGTCCACCCGCGGGTTGAGGATAGACCCCGCTGCAACGAGCAAGGAGCCGGCTTGAGAGCGATGGCCGATGAATGAGCGCTATGGACAAGGCTGGACGGGATGGAGTCCGGTATATCTCCTGGAGTAAATGATGAATCCTGACGCGGGCGTGTGGCGGCCCGGGCCCTCAGCTGCATCGGCACCCCACGGCCGCGTTGGTTGATGTTGCATTTTCCGTGCATCCAATGTCGGGATTAATTGAGTTTTGTGAACAAATGTGTAATATGTAAAGCAAAGTCGCCTTTGAATAAATTACCATCCCATTCGAGGTAGCTGGTGATATCAGAGCACGCACACGAGGAGCCGGACTGAGCTAGATCGGTGGCGGCCCCCATGGCTTCCTATCTTCTTGGGCCCAAAGGCACCGTAACAATAAATATATATTTTTAAATTGAGATGTCAACACGGAATACGTGTTACATCAATATTCTTACTATTTTCAAACTAAACTAAACGCTTGTGCTATATCTTGGAGTGAAGCGTGAACCCCCGATCACTTGACCAACCACTAGCGTCTTAACCACTAGACCAACAAGTTCTATACTCTGTATACATTTAATATAATACTGTATGTATTATATTAAATGACGTTCATTTCAAATTTTGCTCAGTTGCACTTTAGGATTCTGAAGAGAATATAGTCATTCTACCCCATCCCCCCGGATATCTCACACTTCTTGCTCTTGTATTTTTGGATACATTGTTTCTGGGTTTGTACGAAATGAACTTCTCTCCCCCATCACCTAACCTAACCCCCTCCTGAATCCCGGGCAAGATCGAGCACGGACCGCAGAAACGACAAATTTATGTATTTATATATACACTGATAACTATTTTTTGGAGTAGGCAGAGAAACAATATTTTTATATTCAACAATATATAAAAAATCTCTGAACTGAATAATAATTAGTGTGTGTAGGATGTGCGGTACGTATAATAGTCACCCCATCACATAACGTCAAGGAATTAAAGCACGTTATTAATATCTACACTCGGAAAATCAAACAGTGGGATCCGCTTAATTATGAAGGTTGAGCCGCAGGGCCCCTGATCCTCGCTCCACCCAACCACCCATTTCCTTCCCAAATAATGTTTTATTAAAAACTTAGTCCTCGGTTACAACAGAGCGATTTGCCTGAGCCGAGTCTCCGAAATCCACCCCATCCCTTGCACGTTGGCCCCACGGCTGTTTGTTACCACGAGTAGCTGCTACTCGAGCGCCAGAACAATGCTAAACACACTTTCCCGAACAAACACTCTCCTGCCTGTCTATTCGTCATAGAGAAAGTAACTGCATACTGATGCATGGGATATTTAAGCCTCTCATTACTTATATTAGTTAATTTCATAACATTCAAATTATGTTAACTATTAATTAACTAACTAACTTACCATCATATCGTTTTCCTGCAGCGGTAGACGAGAGGATAGAACGCCACACTCTTTTGTTCTGAAACATTCTTGCCTTCTCCATTTTCATATATCTTTTCGTGAACGCACTTCGGTTGTCGTACTTGGTTTGTATGGTAAAGCCATTATTTATTTATATCATCCTCTCTTCTCTTATTCGTTCCATATGACCAAACAATCTCAGCGATCCTTTCTTCATTCTATCGACTACCCTACACCACAAACAATTTTACATTCGCTCCTAATTTGTTCATTCTTCACTCTGTTGTACATAGATTTTCCATACTTTTTTGCCAATTCCAGGCTTTACTCATACATTAGTGTTGGCACCAGTACTGCACTATGCGTCGCTAATATAACTAACTTATTTTAAAACTGTATAAAGGCTACTCTATTATATAGTCACCAAATATAAATTCTCACGGAGAAAGTGAGATTGAGAATTCGGGCTGCCGAAATGAAATATACGAGTATTAGGGGACGGATAAGAGAGTAACAGGAGTAAAATTATTGGATCTTGTGAGAAATTCTGCAATAAGGGATACCTTCTACTCTTCTACGTGTATAATGGTCTCAATTGAGAAAGCCTAGATACCAAGATTCTCTTAACAACTTCTTGGCAACTCCGGAGGGCAGGCGGCCGGTGGTTCCAAATCATGTTGCGATAAATAAGCAGCAAATACTTTACGAAGGCGGATTGGACGTCAAATGTAGAAACAGCGCAAGATAGGGGAAGATGGAAGCGCCTTGTTGACACTTTAGGCTCCTCACATAACTTCCTAGGATAAAGGGATGCAAATTATGATGAAGAGTTTCAACGTAAAAGTCTACGCATTGAACGTAAAGAATTTCACACTATTGTAGTATGATTATTATTATTGGAATTCTTCTTCTTCTTTTGATTAAAGATTATTCACTTTTCAAGCTCTCAGAATAAATATTCAAATTGTAAATAATATAAAAAATGACAAAACTTTTAGAAATAATGTTTTAAATTGGTTGTTAAAAGTAAGTAAGAGCGGATACTGATTGTAAACTGTTATATATTATGAAATAACTACATTATGTGGCTTTGTATGACAAGTTTAAGGACATTAATTTATTTATTATCGTATCAAAAAAGTAAATCGATTTTTTCTCTGATTTTACCCTAATATTTTATATTTTCACTTTTATTTTACCTAGTATTCAATGAGTTATATTAATACAAATTAAATGTATTAATTAGATAGATATACATACAAAATCAATTTTATATGCGTATTTTTCTAATTAATATATTTAATTTGTATTAAAAACGTCACAGACCTATGTACTGAATAATTACAACTTCACAATAAGAATGTGTTTTCCTTAATAAGAGTTATATTAGTTTATGTAAAATGATTTGTTTGTCAACTTGGCCTAATACAGGCTTGTCTAGTTGGGCCATGCATTTTAAAAATCTATCATCAACTATCTATTTAAATAAATAGGGGTTCTATATAAATGACTTTCGGTTTTACGACATAGACAGGTAGACTTTATATGGTCTTGGTGACGAAAATAGTATCAACCATTTTTCCTAATCATTTAATCAAGTTTTTGTCATTAACGAAAAAAAAGCTGTAACTGAATAGGGGGTAAGGTACGTATTTTACACAAACAAAACGCGTAACATATCTACGAAACGACATTAAAAATATATATATTATAGTATATATTACATATAAAAATATATAAATAAGGAAAGAATGTAAAGCTGATGTTAGCATAGAGAGTAAGATTAAGAAAGGATCACTTAGGTGGTTTGGTCATATGGAAAGGATGAATGAGGAGAGAATGGTAAGAAAGATATATGACGCAAGTGTTGATGGAACCAGAAATAGAGGACGTCCGCGAAAGACTTGGCACGACCAGATAAACCAGATAATGGAGGAGGAGGTTAGAAGCCTCAACAATCGGCGAGCTTGTATGAGAAGATGTATGAATGTGGATGAGGCAAGAATTGTGTGTCAGGACATAAGAGTGTGGCGCTCTATCCTCTCTGCCTGTCCCCACGGGGAAACGGCGTGATGATAAGTAAGTAAGTATATTAAATGAATGAAATATTATAATGGAAATATATTTCAAAAAATATTTTAATTGATATGCATCTATTTATATAATATATCTATCAGTCAAAAATACACCATGTATGTTGGAATGTTGGATACACTAAAATCATTAATTTCTAAATATTATAGTAAGTTATTAAATTGTACAAAATGTCAAGCGGTAAGATACTCGCGTAGTGATCAAGTGTTCAAGTCTCGTCCCAGAAAATCATGAAATTTTATGTGTCGCTTATCTTGGTTTAAGTAACAATAATATTTAATGTTTGTAAATTTATTTTTCAAAATAAAATAAAGTTTCCGCTCTATGAAAAGAAAAATAATATTACACCTTGTTTACGCAGATCGAAAAATGTTTATGAATTGAGTCGAAAGCCATCAAAAGTATTACATTTAATAATGAAAAAGGGGGATTTTTTTTTTGTTTTTTCCGCGCAGTTAAATCTATAAAAGGGTTGGAAAAATATGATTATTCTCATTTAATCACAGTGGAGGCTTAATCATGCAGAATTAAAAATAAATCCAATTAAAAAAAAATCTTTTTTTAGAGTACTATTTTTATATTCATGGAAAACGAGAAAAGCTTTTGCGTGTCAAAACAAGTGATTTGTAATGTGATTTCAACATAAATATAATAAACATTATTTTAGTCTGAAATTTCCCAAGTAATATCCTGAATTGGAACTATTTGATTCAATACTAGTACATATAAATTCGATCAATAGATGTAAACCAGTCGAAATGACAAACTTGATATTTTCTTTCACATCTGTTTAACTATTTAAAACACCTAAATATAATATAACATTTTTAAGTGACAGTAACGATTACCAATATTTTTCATTAATTTATTTTATTCTCATTATTACTTAACATTCTTGTTGTGAAGTTGTAATTATTCAGAACATAGGTCTGGGATATTTTTTTAAATTCAAATAAAATAGAAAGATATACATATCACAAATCAATTTTAGGGAAAACTGTTGTTGCTACCGGGATTCGAACCTGGATCTCTTCCAATCCGGGAAACGTGCATGAATCAATTATGCTATACCAACACAGTGCATTGACGACAAATTTTCGAACTTATGTGTTACAATTTTCAAATTGATACATCTATCGTTTCATTTTCTTCATTTTTTCGAACGATTTTTACTTCAAATACTTTTGATTAATTCGATAGGAAGAACCCGGATTAAAAGAGATCCAACAACAAAAATATTTTTTAATAAAGAAAATATATAAAATTGAAAAATATTGTTTTTTCAGGCGTATTCTAGTATAATGTGTTGAAAACATTTTACAGATAAAGAATATAGATTTAAATAATTAAAAAAAAAAATTAGAATCTCATTATGACATGTATGCTGTTTCATAGAAATGAATATCAAATATAGTCCATAGGTGGCGATAGTGTAGTGGTACTCGATGTGTTTCCACATATTAACATATACACAACTTTAAAAAAATTGTTAGATATGTAGATTGATTAATAGGTGAGAATGGTGAACGTTGTATTTGTATAAAATGATCACTTAAGCCAGCTGAAGACATGTAAGCCCTGTAATTTCCCATGAGATATCTATTATTTGTTTTTTAACAGTGCCTTTGTAGGTGAAAATCCAGTAATTGTGAGTTCTTGGACATGTACAAATATTGACAATACTTTTAGATAAAATTGATTATATATATATATCTCTCTTTTTAATTAATACTTTCAATTTGTATTAATTATTACTTAAATACTAAATTAATGTATTAATTATAAATATATACATTTAAAATCAATTTTGTCGAAAAATATTGTTTTAGCGTCACCGGGATTCGAACCTGGATCTTCATTTCCAATCCGGGGAAGTGCACTACCCGGTGACGCTAAAACAATATTTTTCGACAAAATTGATTTTATATGTATATATTTATAATTAATACATTAATTTAGTATTTAAAATATCACAGACCTATGTTCTGAATAATTACAACTTCACAATAAGAATGTGTTTTCCTTAATAATTACTACTTAATATACACTTTTCGGGATTTATGTTAAGAGTTACTTTTATTTTGTTATTATTAATACGATTGGGAAATATTTTTGTTGCACGTTAGGTAATAAAACACTTTTAAGATAAGTTGATTTTTGATTTTCGTTACCGTCTGTCAAGTTACCTTTCCAATAATTAATCTTAAATTTCGCATTTGAATTTTGAGGACATCGGCTTAAAATTCGCATTGCATGGTAATTTTGTTTAAAATTAATAGATGCAAAAATTGTCTGTAGTATTATAGTCGACAACTGTCTTTAAATGTAAATGTTTTAATGAAATATATGGATTCTGAAATAGTTTCAAAACATATTTAAAATAAGCCGTAAGTAAACATTGTGTAAGTTGGTGTTGAGGTTTGGTGCCGATTTTCTTACGTTAAAATACATATTTTGATAATAAATTGTTATGTTATACGCTAGCCCTAGTGCATCAAACGTCTCGGATGAATGGGAATGGTCTTAAACAAACGAAACACTTGTTTACACATAATACAGTTTATTCGCAATCACAACAAATATCCGACAACATATTTGGAGGATTTGAGTCTTTCTATCTTCTTTGCTTGTCATCATTCTTTTCTCAAGGCGAAGACACTAGTTTGTTATGAATTTAATACTAATCTTATGGTTATTACAAGGTTAAGATATTACTTAAATTTTGAACGAATGATGCGGGAGCCATGCCAAAGTTGTCTCTCGCCATCGAGAGACTTCCAGATTGTCACATGATCCATTTCTCCCGTGCCGTCCGCACAGATACCGGCCAAGATTCTCATCCTGCCTCCACCCAGGTGATGGGTCCATGATGTGGGTGGATCGGGGACCTCGAACCTCCCGTATCCAACGCATCTCAGTAATTCTTCTTCCAAATCTCTCCGCCCGTCTCGCCGGCTCGAATCCAAGTTCCCCCCTTTTCTTTCTCGGATCGGTAATGTAGCGCTCGGTCTGCCGTGCAATTTTTAAATGTCACAAAATATTATTTTAGAATAATCATGTGTTAAATCACCTGTAAATGTATGCAAAATGATTAAATTTGTCATATTGGATTTTTTGCTATTCTTGTATATTATTATTGTAAGAAAACAAAACATATTAAAAAAAAGTGTAATGTAATATTTCTGATGATTATAATAATACTAATTAATGTATTAAAGAACAATTACAATTTTACTTCAGCGCAGATGAAGCGTGTTGAATGAAATTCTCCAGCATTTCAAGAAGCGAATACGTGTCGTCTAATATGGAGATAAATCAATTAATCTAAACGATAAGGTAAAATTTACATAAATTTATACATTTATGGAATATGTGATTTTTTCACATATTTTCAATTTATTTAATTCCACAAAGAGCCAGGAGCAATAGGACCTTGTACCATGCGATAAACAATACATTTTTGTCAATATATTAAATCATTTTGTATATTTCTGTTCTTAACATTTGTAAGTGCCTTAATATCTGTGTTTGCTATTATTATGTATAGTTTTAAATTGAAAGATTGATAAAATATAGTTTATTTTATGTGCTCTTTTAATTGTATGAAAATTTAAAAATTTATATATACGAGGGCGAGTTAAAAATTATCTACACTTTTGTCATTACACACCTTCAAAGTTGTCATATTGCTTTCTGCTCATGCATGCTTAAAGTTGGTACGATTTCGTGCGTCACGTTTGCGAAATTTGATCCCGATCGCGTCATTTGCCTTTCGGTTATTACAGTGTTAACTTGTACATTCCGCTAGCAGTTTGCACCAAGGAGGAACAGCGAGCAGTGATCCGATTTCTCTGATCAGAGGGCGTAAAAGGAGCTGAAATTCACCGTAGACTTTTATCACAATACGAGGAAGGTGCTTTTTATCACGTAAAAGTATTTTTGGTGAATCGAGAAGTTTAAAAGTGGTCGGACTAGTGTGACGCACGAAAAGGGAGCAGGGTCAAACTTCACTACCGACAAGACTCAGCAAGCTCGAGAGATAGTTCTAGCGAATAGGTGAGTTACCCAACAAATGTTACACAACGAGCTTGGCTTTTGTAAAGCACGTGTAAATAAATTGTAGAACGAAAAATGTAGATAATTTTTGATTTACCCTCATCTAACCTTACTTCATTGTTGACCTGTGCAAGCTGATGACCATGAAATATTCCGTCCCATAAAAAGTACTCAATTTTGTCACAAGTTGCTAAAAGATCTTAAAATGTTAAATTTATAGTATGGTGTAATTAAATTAAAAAAGTGTTACGTAATAAGGAACAAAATAAAATAAATATTTAAATATGGTAATCAGAGGTCAAGCGACAACCCTGGATTCTCAGAGTAACGTAGAAAGGCGCGTGAATTGCAGAATTTCACACTCAATGCAGGGATGGAATTTTCAATCATTATAAAATATAAATTCGAAATCCCGCATCGCATTCTAAAATTGTATTAATTTTTAGTAAAATCATACTTTATTTGTGACATTACTATTTTTTATAGTTCGCAGTTACGCAGAAAAAAATATATCTATTGTATATCACCGGGACTCAAACCCAGAAATATCTATTAATGTTATAAAAGTCGCTAAATTTTACCCACATAAGTTTGTTAGTGACTGATGGATATATTGTATCAAATTTTTTTATATTATTGATAAATTATTTTTGATGAATTTGAATTGTATTCAATTTTAATGCCTAATTAATTTTTTTATACAAATATCTAGCGTTAATCGATATAACACAACAGTATTTATAATTGCTGTCTGACGCGTACCGTGATACGAATATCTATAAAATAAATTCCAAATGTTATTTGATCCAACACTGTTTTTCACATTGTATACGTAGAAAAAGAAAAGGTCTGTAGTTAGATGTAAGTAAAATGTGCAGTAAATGTTAATTAATTCAATGTTATGACTATTTGCGCTTCGACACAGCGCGATCGCGAGCTTCGGATCGTTAACAGCTCGAACGAACTGTCCGAACAGTAAAGGAGATTTATATCATGTCGAACGAGAGAACACGCCGCTAAAGCTACCGATTTTAAGGCATGAAATTGTACGATTTACGCAACCCAATCTGCCTTCCGTCTCGGCCGAAACCGTGTGCATTCTGCGTGGCAACCCACCGCGTCAATATTATTCGAATGGAAATTTATTAAAATGGTTTTGTTGGCCGTGCAATAAGTTAGCGCTGTAGTTGCGGTTGCGAACATTTCTCCATGTCTCGGCCAGTCATAAAGTAGATTCTGCGCGGAAAGCTCGATCAGGAAAACTTTGAATTATTGAGAGCCCGTCCGAGGGGGGGACCGCTCGATGTGAAAACTAACTTTTTATAAAAAATATACCTGTCAACGATGTAACCTTTTTTTTAAGTCTATGTATGTACACGTATATAGTGAAAGTTGAGTAAAAAAGGCAGCTATTGCTTAGGTCGTCGGTCAATGATGGTAAATTTATTTAATAGAAGCAAGAAAGTCATGGTCACGGATACGAAGGGATCTCAAATAGACGACGACTTCTTGGCATACCCAAATTAAGATCTTGAGGCGCACCGTGTCTTCGAGTAGAGTGTATTGTAGAGTTGTACGCCTGGCGAAAGCCTGGCTTCATCCGAATAATGAATAATTAAATACTAAAATATGTTTTAATACAAATTAAATGAAGATAACATCTATTTAACGAAAATATATTTTATTAAGGAGAACACATTGTTGTAATTATTCAAAACATGATGTTTGATGTCACGATGTGATGTTTTTAATACAAATTAAATGTATTAATTAGAAAGATATACATTTAAAATTAATTTTATAGAAGCGTATTGTTGTTGCTACCGGGATACGAACCTGGATTTGAATCCAGCGAACAATGATCGACAATATTTTTTTATAAAATTGATTTTATGTGTATATATTTCTAATTAACAGACTTATGTTCTGAATAATTACAACTTCACAATAAGAATATGTTCGCCTTATTAATGAAAAAAATATTTATTCAATTAGCAAATATTAAAAAAAAAACATGTATATATTTAGTTTGCTTTGGGATGGACCTTTTCCTATCCCGGGAAACGCGTTAAACAATTTCACTACACCAAGTAATTACTTTTTTAACAAACTTTGAACTTCTTTTTAACTTCAAGTTCAACTTCACAATAAAAATATGTTCTTAAAAATAAAAATAAAAATATTTTTAAATATCTTACGCAAACACGTTGTGGTTATTAATTTTAATAATAAATTTTTCACACCTTTACAGTTTTCTTCATGCCAATTCAATTTATCCATCTGTAGAGTATATGCTTCCCAATGCTGATACTAAAAGGTTCTTCGAAAGTGTTTGCATAATCGTATTTTCGTAATAAATCAAAAGTTTTGGGTTCAAAACGGCCTGTCCAACATTATTAAGCGTATTGCAGGGGAACACTATGCACGTATGTGAATAGCCAAATGTTATATTAACATTAAATGTATTTGGGAGTGTGCTGTGATAAATAATAAAGTAATGTCTCACTGATAAAGAAGCTGCTCTTAATTGAGAGGATTAATTAAAAAAATGCTCCCGAGTATTTTGATTATAACTTAACAATTTGGTATGCACTTTTTAAGATATTTTGTATTGTTAATGGTATTTTAGCAACTAAATATTATCGTACATTATACAGATCTCCTAATTATGACTGATGCGTTAAATATGTTACTTATGATGTGTTAAAATAGTTGCTCACAGAACTCGGAAATTTTGTAAAAAGTATTAGCGACATATTTTTAAAGTAATAGAAAAATTAAAGATTTACATCATAATGGAATGAATTTTTATCACTTTCAACATCAAGAATACAAGATGCACTATTAACTATTTTGTCGTAATTTAGATATTTTAAATGGATTCAGTTGAACTCGAATTGTGAAAAATAAGACGAGGTCGCTTAATTCGTAGTTACTTCCGCTACAATATTTTGTAATACAGATGCCGCGAATTTAACCAATATCAAAAATAAATATGGCACGTGTTAAAAATATTTCAAGATGAAAAAGGTTGTAAGAATTTTGTCAATATTGCTGGTTATTTAAAAAAAAAACAAGTTTTTTTCTGGTTTAGAATCTTTTACAAATTACACGTTTGCGAATCGCTTTATTTATTTCGTTTTTATTGCTTTTCTTTGTTTGTTTCCCCGGTAATAAAAGCAAAACGAAAAACTCATTTTTCTCGAACCTGAAGCATTTTATGATGTTTATATAACCTGATAAATGAACAATGTGAAGGTTCAAGAACTTTTTTAATTTAAATTATTATTTTTTGTTATTTAACAGGTTTTGTGTTCGAGCAGAAAAGAGTGACGTAATTGGAACTTCGATTCCATTTGTTTTAGTATTAATCAGCAGGGTGAATTTACCTTGCGATATACGGATTTTGTGACGTGCGGGGCCGGATGCTGTGTGGGAGTCTGTAGTTCCATATCCGTGTCATGCGCCACTCTCGTTAAATATCCCTCACGTTAGTGATGTATAGACTTACTTCGTGATTAACTTATTTTCATTCGCCAATGTTTTCAACTGTGTATGGATACTGGGGACCTGTACGTTGTATCTATAAGTCAAATCAAAAAGCATATAAAAAAACATGTATTTTGGAGAATTTTTATTGAAGTGTGTATACAAATGAATGATATTGTTTATTTGTTTCTTTCTTCAATTGGGTGTATTTGGTTCTTTTATTTTTTGTATTCGATTTATTATTATACGACTCAACACAATAAATCAAACACAATTTTTTTAGTTCTATATTGGCTACAACGGCCTAGACAGCCGAAACGATCATTTAGAAATTTAATTAGATTTAGAAAAATTAAAGATAGCACTAAAAAAATCGTGTTTGATTAACAATTGAGTATATTTGGATTTGCCTTTTTTATCATAATATTCGTTTGAATACATTAATTTCAAATTTATACCTAACTAGGTATAGTCTGCGTTAAACTCAATATAATGTTTCATTTACATGAGATTTGAAAACAATACTTAAACGTATATTCATTAAAGAAAACTATATACAGGGCAACTTTGATTAAAAATATTACATTCTTATTTTTAGTAACTTAAAATAATATCATCTTTTTATTATTTTCGATTGAGGGACATTCTCCTAACACTATATTTTAAAAGATTTTATTATTTGTAGATTACTAATCTTTGTGTGACCAATAGAAAATCATTTAGTTTTGTCTTAAAATAAGGTTTTTGATTCTATTTTTTAAAATTTTAGAAATTAATTAAAAATTAATCTTAGTCCAGATCAGCGTTAAAGTCTTTTCTTTTCTATTGATTCAAGATATTGGGTACTTAGAAAAAAATATTAAGTATATACATATATATATATGTTTTTGAATATATTAATTTAATAAGTAAGATATGTGAAAAAAATAGTCTACCTCCGAAAATTAATTTTATAAATTTTCATCTCGCAATAACTGCTTAAAAAATAATTTGGCACTATATTACTATACTATAACGTAACTAGCTTTTTAACCGTCCTAAGACGCTATGGTCAGATAACATGAGGCATATTGTTGTCACAGGACAGGAAGCCGCGGAAAATTGTTTAAAAATAGAAAAAAATATATTCAACACTGAACACATATCGGCGAAAGAAGAAGATCAAAAAATTTTAATTTACTTTAGAAAGATTTTAAATAGACAACGGCAAAACATTTTTAGTTTAAATATCAGGATTAACGCAGCACGCAAAGGCTACAGTTTGAGTTCCTTGGTGGCATAAATTACGATTTTTAATCCATTAAAGTTTTAACGTGCTCTTCAAACTCTGTATGGCAGAGACGGACCATGTTAAAACATGGGTAAATGTGGCAGAATCTAGTATTTCCTTACTAAGCGCTGATAATAAGCAACGTACGTATTGTGATCGTACACTAAGTGGTCAAACAATCGCCAATATTAACAACATCGTTAAATTATTACTGAAATAATCTAAGCTATTATATATATATATTTTATAATATTAATTTATAACTTTTTTTTTTAACTAATGTCAAATAAAATGATTTAAAAAATATTAAAGCCTCGGATGACAAGCTTTAAAACGTCGAAAAAGTTCTGCCTGTTTTTGTTCGAGATTGACCAAATTACTAAAATAAATTTTAATTAACCGAATATACATTAAAGTATGAATATATTACCTTGTTACCAAAATAAAGAAACATTTTTATAAATATAAATGAAAGTTATAAATAATTAAAAATAATACTTGTTGAGTTTGAAAGAGAAATGCTTATTTAGGAAAATAACACGATCGGGTTGAGAAATATTTACAACAAATCTATTCAAAACACCTTTTCCGCAAATATTTTGTTATTATTCTTTGTACACACGAATATTCCATTTTATAGTTTATAACTCTTTAATAATATTGAAATGAATTTTTCGATTTCAAAGTCATATTTCTTCTTTTCATTAAAACATATTTATAAAATTTTACCATTAATTATTTGTGAAAATCCGCGCTATTGAAATCCTTGATAATTGTATTACAGAATGTAGTGACATGTACCATGATAACATCTCGCACAATCGATTCAGGCTTGTAATATTTTCAGGCATTCGCGATGAAACGTAATAAACGCGCTTGATAATTTAATATTGTTAACTGAGAATTTTCTTGTTGTATAATATTTTTATTTATCAACGAGAGCATTATACAGTTATATATTAGGATACTATTAATGTAATTCTAATATTTTAAGTATGGCAATGCGTTTAATGTCATCAGTCCAGCATAACAATAGCGGTTGTCGTTCCCTCGTAAATATATAACATGTATGTGTTTAACACACACACTCAAATAATATAACTTGGCTGAATACACGAGGTAAGATAACATTTTTCCGACAATTATCGATGTTTTATTAACATATTATCAATTAGAAAGAAATTTTACATTTTGTTGTTATTGAACGCACTTGACACAATTAAAAAAAAATATGAATGTATCGAATTGTTTTTTTTCATCGTCTGCTCAATCCCGAGTTTTATGTCTTATTTTAATTTAAGAAATAAAGCTTTTTGATTTATTTTTAAATTTCAGTTTCGATAATAACTAAATATTAAATTATGCTGTATTATTGTATATAAAAGTAAACAATTTTGAAATTGTTTTCAATCCCTGGGACAACTCAGGTCTTCACTATTATTGTCGTTCAGCTCGAACAAAAATGTATTATTATTATTGACAAATAATTATAATAAATTTTCTCAGCCCTGGTCGCGGGACCGGGTAGCTACCTGTCTACTTACGTACGCGCCATATGAATTATAGCTGACCTGTCCGCTACGTATGTTCATGTCCAATACAAATTTGTCACACGATACTCGCGTCATGCGTGATAATGTCTTACTTTCAGTGCTGGAACTCATTTGAATAATATTATTATTATCTATGGTTGTTATGATTTGCAGTTTCAGACAATTGCGGCTCAGCCCACAGCGGCTAATGAGAGAATTGTCGGTTTCTACCTGATACAAATAACAATTTTACTATACCCACATTTCGATATTGCTAAGAGAAAATGTTTCTCGTTACAAAAACATGAAACAATTGTATTGTTCTCAAATGTGCAAGCATTTCAGAAATCGAAATTATTCGTATTTAATGCACGGTGAAGTTAATACTTCTACATTATTATTGTTATAGTTTGTATGATTAATTTGAATTTGAAATTACATAAACTCGAAAAATTCTTCTATGGTGCTATAGTTCAAATCGAGCCATGACCTCCTCGTTTTTGAAAAGCATTAATTCTTATTCTTGACGTTGACTATCGTGTTGGCTGTCATTACATTATTTATTGCGACCAAGCTATTGCCTTAAGACCGGTTGTGTGATCAGTAGTAATTTTTTACTATAGTAACAAAAGTAACTACTTAAAAAGTAAGTTAAACTGTTTGAGTTTAGACTTGTGGATGCCCCGTGGTGTAAACGTGGGAGAGTGGAACAGACGCCTGACCATATTTTGTGGAATTGTGAGATACTTAGAGATGCACGCGAATATATGATTGGTGGTTTAACTGGACTTAGACACCGCCCGCCCTGCAATTCAGACCTAATTAGTAATTGGACAAATCTTATATTATACAATTTATTAGGGTATGGATGACAAGTTGGAGCTTCTTAGGTAGGTAGTTATGTCGGCCTGCATGGGTGGAATCTCCACCTACACTCTCACCTCTCACTCTCCATACCTCGTGTACCTACTGCACCTTAATTTTACACAAATTTTCCATCAATATGTAAAACTATGTTCTATGGATTTATATTATATGTTTTTTTATGAATGAAGACATCACTTACGTAAGAACGCTGGAAGGTCAAAATTTTTAAATTTTTGCGAAAATTGCTAATAACCACATTGAATCTTCTCTTTTTTCGTTTTGTGTAAACTTGAATATGTAATTAAATTAAAGACGCGTATTTTTATTAGCTTTGATGAGTGGGACCGACAAGGAAATCCTAGATTCTAAACAATCCCGAGAAGGGGTGGGTCTCCTCTCCCCTCCAGCTGTTTTTTAATAAGTAAAAGAAGTTATCAAAGTAATATTTTGTTATATGATCGTTAGTTAAAAAATATTTTCTTAAATATAGAAATTGATATCCGATAGTAAAAATGAGAATCGATAGTTAAATATGTTCCAAAAGTCATCTGACACATCGATACTTTGTAAGTTGCAGTATACGATAATTAATCATTCAATGTCTCGCTATTTTGATGATGAACCTTCGTCCGATGATGATCTCGTTGTTTAATATATTAGAACATAATACGAAAAAATTGCACTACTATAGTGACAGATTTCGAATGCCCAGGTGAATTAATCCATAGATAATGCATAAAATAAAGCTTGTTGGTGTAGTGGTTAAGATGCTGGCCTGGTGATCTAGTGTTCTAGTTCGCGCCTCTTTCCAGTACACCAGAAAATTAGTCCTATTTTCACAGTACAAGCATTTAGCTTAGTTTGAAAATAGTCATAATATTAATGTGACGTGTGTTCCGTGTACGCATCTCTCTTATCTTAAAAATAAAATAAATAAATATATCTCATGATATATATCTATGGTTTGACAGTAGTAAATTTGATGCAACAACTTGCAAAGTTACTATTGATCACAAAACCGGGCCATAGATTATTTAGCCATGATGTTTTTCTTCTCCCAGATCTCCGATTTTCAGGAATCTTTCTTTGCATTATGATTGTAAGATCTGATACTTCTTTGCATTATGATTGTAAGATCTGATACTTCTTTGCATTATGATTGTAAGATCTGATACTTCTCTAGGTGTCTTAATACACATTCGAAATATTGAAGTTTTAAGATTTTTATTATTTTAAAAAGTTATTTTTGCCAATCGAACCCTTCATTTTTTGGACATTTTACGAAAAAGGAAGATAGTCTGAAGATGCTTGTTATGGTTGGCCATGTCGAACGACGAAGATTAAGATCCCCCACCCATTGAAACGACTAAGTGAAAAAGGTAATATACATTTCTCTAGTGGCAGGATGCCGAAAAAAGTGAAGAAGCACAGTAAAGAGGGCGGAAGTTCACGGAGATCATGATCCTCAATCACGAGGGACTGACGTGGATGATGATTTTTCTTGATTCAACCGAACCATAAGATTTTCCCTCAAATATTATATGTCCATCCAGCTTATTTTGAATATTTTTCTGTAGAACCACATCTCAAATACGTCGCCTTATTATTTTTTCGATAAGTGTACGTATTCTTTTACATAAAATAATTACGAGAACACATAACATCTGCTGATTCGCATTCATAATCTGAGATATACCATGACTGCGAAACATATTTTTTCAGGCGGACAAACAAATTAAAAATCTAATTAAACCACGAATAATACATTAATGATCTATTTGATTCTATAAAACAGAGTCAATAAATGAAAAATGGATGACTGAATATTGCAATATATGAAGAAGTACATTAACAAATTAAATGTATTAATTAGAAAAATATACATATAAAATTAATTTTATCGAAAACTATTATTGTTGCGTTACCGGGATTCGAACCTGGGTCTCTTCCAATTCGGGGAACGTGCATTAACCGTTTATGCTATACCAACACTACAAATTTTCAAACTTATATGTTACAATTTTCAAATTATTAAGGAGAACATATTCTTACTGTGAAGTTGTAATTATTTAGAACATAGGTCTGTGATAACACAATTGGTAGTGTACTTCCCGGGATTGGAAATAGAGATCCAGGTTCGTATCCCGGTAGCGCAAAAACAATATTTTTCGACAAAATTTATTTTATATGTATATATTTATAATTAATAAATTAAAGGAGTATTTAAAATTTTCAAATTAATACATCTATCGTTTTATTATTTGAAAGTTATATTCTTTATTTTATTTTTACGGAATCTCAAATACCTTTCATTTATATATATATATATTAAATTAATGAACGATACATATTTTTTAAGTCTACTACTAGATGTTTATTATCTTACAAAGTTTGTTTTAATTATAATTAAACAATTTACAATGCATTAAAAGAAAATTAATACTAAGTATATTCATAGATAGCAGTTAAGGGGTTAACCTTGAATCACATTATATTTTCTTTGAATACACTGAGTCATTAATAAATGAGACCACGATGAGTTCCGGTATCGAACCCACGGCCCACATGGCGCCATTTAACAAGCATAGTTCGATCACTCACCTAACCGGAAGTCATGTAACGTTTAATGTCCAGCAATGGTTATTAGATCAGCTCTGAGTGCTTCAATCATATATGACTCATTCAGACTCAAATTACCCGATACTGTCAGTGGATACGCGATTGAAACGTATGAAATTTGCAACAGCAAAGATTTTTTTCATTTTTAGAATTTTTATTTTATTGAGGAATTTTGACAGTTGAAACACATTATTACAAAAATAATAACTATTTAACATGTGATACTAATAATGAAGATCCACAAAAATATTTAGATACATAGATGTGTTTAGATGCAGAAAATAAATGAAAAGAAAAAAAGAGGAAGAAAGGGTGTGGAGGTCGCAACTATTGTTGCGGTAAAGGGAGAGCAAGATGTGTTTATACGTAGAATGATTGGCTAAAATTGAGATTATGGTGGTTCATAAAAATAACCCATTGAGCGTAGTAAGGCTAATGTTGAAAAAGTCAATTTCTGTAAATTTCTCATTATGGTATTTGCATGACCGGTGGATGAATGAATTTTATTTGTAAGATGTTCTACTTCTGGGAATGTGGATGAGTGCCGGGTCGATCTAGATGATACGTGGAGAGATATTAATTCTGATTGACTGGGGCAGTCAATATGGCCTTGCAGTAGTTTGAAGAGAAGTATTTGGTCAGCACGTGTTTTTCGATGTTCTAAGATTTTCATATTGCGGATTTTTGATGCACCTAAATAGAAGTTGAATGAATGTTAAGGAGACAATAATAAATGTTATTTATATTCCTATTATTAGGTATGGCAGTTAACAAAACACAGTTAAGATAATGTGACTTAGGTATATAATATTTTTTATAGACAGCAGGTTTGTCAGAATAAGTCAAAAACGAGTAGTATAGGAAATTTTTAAATGATTAAATGTAGAATGGAAATGAATTCTTTTTAATCTAAACTTTGTGCTACACACACGTTGAATTATGCTGTCGCTACTATAGTTTCGAGAGGTGTAGTCCCTCTCATAACCCCGCGTGTGTGCAGTTCAAAGATTTAGATTAGTGAAAATTAACGTAATATTGTTATATCACAAAATAACCGTTATTTGTCTATTATATAATAGGAAACTAATTCAATTATCCATTTGGCCTAGCGGTAGGACACGCGCCCGGTGATCAAGCGGTCGGAGGTTAACCCTCGTCCCGGGAGAACAGCACGCAATCCTGCTTTGTGATACGTGATATTTTACAAAGCGTGGAGATTTATTTATCTGCACATGTAGCTCGCACTTCTAAATATAAAAATGGAGGTTATTTACAAGATATTAATTTTCAGATATATAAAGCTCCGAGAGAAATGAAATCTTACAAATTACATAAGCGTATTTTATTTTTTAATTTGATTAAAATGTTCATAAATATATCCTTAAAACAAATACGAAACGGG
The DNA here is from genome assembly GCA_022840565.1 of Eubasilissa regina. Taxonomy (NCBI): domain Eukaryota; kingdom Metazoa; phylum Arthropoda; class Insecta; order Trichoptera; family Phryganeidae; genus Eubasilissa; species Eubasilissa regina. The sequence goes on from JAINEB010000033.1 coordinate 21,885,603, forward strand.
AGTATCGTTTAATTAAAATAAAATCAAATTAAAATGTAGATTCTAGAATACCTACATATTAAATGGAAAAGTGAACATAGTTCAAAATAAAACTGATAAAACTCAAACTTACGTAAAAATATAATTACATGTAATGGTTATGTAAAATCAAAAAAATTAAAATGATATTCAATAATAAAAACTTACAATTTAAAATAAAAGCAAAAAAATCTTAATATTAGTAATGGGCTATAGTTATTGAGACTGATTGTGCGATAGTGATTGTTTACTGAGATTTAACTGTTTGAGGTTTAGTTTACAGTGTATTGCTAAATTACAAATATTCAGATACCGATTATAGTTGCAATCGAATACATATATCACAATCATAGTCAGAATCACGGTTTAATTCATCATAAGACCCAAAGTGTTTCATGCTGTCATAATGGCCGGCTGGCGATCGGTGCGGTAATTCGTCTTGAAACTTGGCTGTGTATGTCTTGTTTAATTTGAATACATTCATCCGTTATTCACCGACAAGGTCCCAACAGCCAGGTAAGCGCAGAGTTTCAAATTGTCCCGCTTTTAAATATAAACCATATCGGGAGCAATGACGCGAGGCGGGCTCTGTTCGCAGAAAATCGGGATCGTTGATAGATATCGTAGTAAATGCTTACCTAATTATTTAGAACGCCGCCGTCCGTAGCGAGCGAATTCAGGAAATCATTAACGCATTCTGTAATGCAACAAGCGTGCGTACCACACCCGAACAATGCTCGATCGGCCTCCAATGCAGTGGAAGGAGAGAAATAACGTTTTAACTGGGAAATGTAATTTGTTTACAACGAAACATGCAATAGCAAACATTCAGGCATTCACTGGCGTGGCGACCACTTGCAGAAATGTTAATTTCTCACGCGGTTAAGTATCGAATTACTTAAATTATTTATCAACGTGATATTGTAATTATATTCCAATAATATCATATCACCACAAAATAAAAATACATACAAATACAACAATCTTACTTCTGAAACATCGCTAAATAATAATAAAAAGTGTTAACGAATTAAGTTTTAACTTTTTGGCTAACCTCACAATTCCAGTGGGTATTTTTAGTACAAATTAAATTGATCAATTAGAAAAATATATTTATTGAGAGAATATTTGCTGTTAATAATGCAATAATGGATTTATCAGTTATGAAAATATACAGAATATAAATTCCAAATTTGTCGTAAACGTGATCGGTTGATATAGTGGAATGTTAACACGTGTAGAAAATGGCCCAGGTTAGAATCCCGATAGCAACCAAATATTTTTTCGATTACTGATTTATTTTCTGTATATCTTTCTAATTGGTTAATTTAATTTGTATTAAAAATAATATCAACTAATGTATGTAATTTTAATGAAAACTAAATATTTTTGAGTTTAAGTAAGTTTTTCAAATCGGACCAGTAAAATTTTAGTTATCTAAAAAGAAGTGATGCCGGCTAGTCATTCCATACTGAAGTACTAACAGTACTACATGACGATACGATACGATTTATGATATGTCAAACAATTATGATGATAATCTACGAGGGCCATTTTTGAAGTAATAATCGTTTGCCTTTATTAATAATTTAAGTAGGCGCTCTAGACTGGAAAGTTGTCAGGAACTTGTCTGTAACCCTGCTTATCAGTTCTGAGTTTTTCAGTGTGTCAGATATAATTTCTCATTGGTATTTTATCAACTGTGATTATTATTAATTCCGCCGATTGTTGCTCGACCTCATATTGCTCGCCAAAAGAGTTACAGACGTGGAAGCTACTGGAAAATATGCGCAAACCGACAAACAGACGGCAGACTTCTTCAACTTACTTACTATCGCGCCGCTTCTCCGCCGGGGGAGGTAGAGAGGATAATTAAATTAAAATTGTAATTAAAAAGTTTTTGAGTTACGGTATGAGTTTATGACAAAACGATTCTTACATTAAAAATGGCCCTCTTATCATTTCAAAGAGATGAATAAATAACATGGAAACCAACTCCATCTGAATTTTCCAATCTCATTTAGTGTTGAGGTTTTTTGGGCGACAAACTTTGTCACTTATCGCAAATTTTTCAGGTAGTCAATAATGGTGCGGTACATAGAACGCCCATACGCGCATGTGTACACAAGTCATGCTTCACTTCTGATTTGTTGTAGATAAAACAAAGCTAGTGTACATTAGTGGATACAGACAATAAACCCAGAGCGGCCACGTAATTACCTACGTGGGCAGTAAATGCATTCTTGTGCCTTGTATGTCCTCTGTGCCGGGATACTGCAGGGCGCCCCGCAAGAATTCCGTACTTGAGGTGACACAGCCACCGTAAAGCGATTTAACCATTTTATCGCGGGCATAAATACATTGCGACTGTTCCATTTGTATCGCGCGTCTGACATTCGCCGTATTCACGAAGGTAGAATGTACAGGTACGTACACAGTATTGTTACAGAACAATGAACATTGTTTGTTAAATTGTCGTAACATTAACGTATTGATCGAAAATCCTTTTATTAAAGAAATAATGTATAACAAAAATAATTAAATTCATTTTGATTGGAATACTATTTATAAAAATTGCTTTTAAGTAATATTAATCCTTCAGTTTGATATGCGAGAGCTGCAATTCATATTCTGATAGTTCATTGTTTAACCCTGTTTAACCTTTACCATACCGTGATATAAAATACCTGTATACTGAAATATGAAAAATACTGTCAACTCGTGTTACCGTAAGTTCTATTAGCCTTTGAAATGTGAAAAATGTTTATGAAAAAAATGGTTAATGCCATAAATTTACTATAAATATTAAGCATTAAATATAAAAAAAATATATAATTCGGAGCATTCATCAAGTCCTGTATATGAGGTTGCATTATATAATACAACCTTCCTTTTTATCTTACTTTAATTAGTGAGAAAGAGACACCATTATATACTATTCACTGTGAAAGTAATACGTGATTTCTTTCTGTCTTGACACAAATGGTATTTTTGTTAATGTATTAATTTGACAACGGATTGAATTGAAAGATAATTATTTTTGTAGAATTCGTCCCACATACTTGACTTTTCACTAGTCATTTCTAAGCGTAAATATTTTATTATTAAGGAAAACACATTCTTATTGTGAAGTTGTAATTATTCAGAACATAGGTCTGTGATATTTTAAATACTAAATTAATGTATTAATTATAAATATATACATATAAAATCAATATGAAATGAAGATCCAGGTTCGAATCCCGGTGACGCTAAAACAATATTTTTCGACAAAATTGATTTTATATGTATATATTTATAATTAATACATTAATTTAGTAAATATTTTACTTCAATTTAACTAAAATATGAATTGCATGTTGCGTGTATTTACCGAAATATTACAGGATTAATTAGAGTGGTAGACCAGCGTTACTGCATGGTAAGGGAAGGGTTAAATCGTTCTTCACTACCATGTATACCTGCGAGCTCTGGTCAAAATACAAGCAAGTGATGTATAACTGTCTCCAAATTCAAACAACTCATACAGAATACTGTTCGGATTGGCGCGTTATTGTAGCGCATCTACAATGTTTACCGAAGGCCGTGTACATGGAAAGCTGGTTCCCTCATCAGAGAATGGCAATGCTTACAGAATAGCTACAAATATAATAATGACCGTGACTGAAGTATTTATATATGTTGTATTTATATTTTGTTTATATTTATATATATGTGTGAACTTTTTTTAATTTTTTAAATTTATTTATATTTTCTCTGGTTTTCTTTTTCATAACATTATATTTATTTCGTAACTTTACATCATATGTATTATCTTTATGGCGAATCAGGTTAAAGAAAAGAATCTGATCACGCTGGAATAAATATATTATTGTTGTAAAGGTTTATTGCAGTTGACATAGCAGTCCTTTATACAATCAATTCATTCATTTTTTAAAAATATTTTATCTTTGCCTAGCGTTGTGGTAATTGATAGAATAAGAATAGATAGTAGAATTAGTTGAAACTTACATTTATCAGTGAAATGTTGATGATGCTATTTTAACCTTAACCATACCGTGATAGAAAATATTCGTAAGCACCCATGCTGTCAACTCGTGTTACCGTTAAGTATTTAGAATTTTTTTAGCATTTTTAATGAGAAAAAATACTTTTACGATCTTAAATGGCTTTAAAATAGTTAATGTCATACATTTCCTGTAAATCTCAAGCATTAAAAGTGAAAAAAAAAGTAGTATATAAATATTATGTATTCAAGTTTTATATAATACGACATTCTTTTTTATTATTCTTAATTTAATTAGTGAGAAGCATACATAATTTGTTGTTATTGTTGTTTGTTATTCCTTTCACTGTGAAACTAATGGTTAATCTTTTTCTTTCTTACTGCAAATTTTTTTTTCCAACGTAGCAATTTTACATGGGATTGAATTGAAAAATAATTACTTTCACGTAATTGGTTGTACAGTGAATTCTACAAATCACTAGTCTATTCTAAGCGTAAATGATTTTTTAAGGGAAGTTAACATACGAGTTATATTAAGTGTATTTACGGAAATATACAGGTTTAATTGGGGCGATAGACTGATGTTACAGCATGGCTAGGGAAGGGTTAAAAATATAATGCATAGAGAAAACAAAAATGTTGACAACATATGTTTATGTTTTTGTTATTATACGAGGAAATTTCAGTATACAATGGATGGCCTCTTATTTTTTATAAATAATTGTTGACTGCATTGATTTTGTAAGTAAACAAATAAATAATAAAAATGAGTCACGAAGATACCGCTTGTTTGCATATGAACATGTAAGCAAGACATGCAATTAATGTAAATAATGCAGACAAACAGGATTATAAGTGATTTTAAATTTTAATTGAACAGTTTTTAAATGTAATTGGTGGCGGTGTACATTTGGGCATAATAACTTAATCAAATAACTTAACTAAATACCCAACCAGATATATTTTTCACATAGTTTAAATACTAAATTAATTTTATAATGTACCGTTGCGGCAGTGACACATGTCAGGCAAGTTTCACGCGTTTTCGCGACTGCCGTCATGCCGTGCAATCCCGCCTGGCAACAGATCGGAAATACAGTGTGCAACATGTATTGTGACAGTGTGTGAAATTGATTTAAAAAATATATATTTGTCCGTATAAAATTAGCTTTATATCATTTCGGCTAATTAATAAAATAATAAATGATTCATTTCCATTTTTAATAAAATTCAAATGAATTCAGTCTTGATAAGGGTTTGCACAATATTATTAAACTAATTAATCTCGGATAACTCATCAAAGTGGAATTCATTCCATTAAAAGTAGTTTTATGCGTACCTGCTATCGAATTTTTGAAGTATTGTAGTGGATAATATTATTAAAGTACTGATTATTTAATTAGTTTAATACCGCTTTTGACACTTGTGAACTGCTTGGCCAGTATACAGGAAGTATAGGATGTTCAAAAATAAAAAAAAACAAGATTAAATCGTAATTGCTCGTATCGTAATCAGGTTGAGGTAAGTGGGAGCGGTATTGTTCGACGCGCGTGATTCATTGGTTCGTGCGTGTTGCGCTTTTGGTACTAACTTTAATATTTGACGAGTAAGTGATGGGCCGAGCACGCAACTTATCTGGTGTCGGATTCATAAGTTCAGACAAGAAGGGACAATGGTTAATCAAACTCCTCCGGGACCATCAACGTCAGTAGCGACGCCAGAACATGTGGCTCAAGTTCGACATGAAATCATGCGCAATTCGCGTAAATCGATGAGGAAGATTGCAGCCTATACTGGAATAAAAAAATCTACAGTGCGCGTTATTTTGAAAAATAAACTACAGTTTCATCCATAAATACTGCAAATCGTGCAGTTTCTCAACGAAAATGACTATTTTTTACGTGAAACCTTAGCGAGAACGATGCTGGAACGTTTTAAACAGCACGGACGCTTGGAAACATGTTGTTTACTGATGAAGCACATTTTCATATCAATGGCTATGTTAATAAACATAATATGAGATACTGGTACCCCGACAACTCGAGGAAATGCCATCAAATACTTTTGCATTGTCCAAAAAGGACAGTTTGGTTTGCAATTTCTGCCCGAAGGATAATTGGCCCTTATGTTTCAACACACGTCACTGTATTTCCCGAATGATCGACGAGTTTGTGGTACCGCAACTGCAGCTGTTTCTCGGTTTCGACAACAGAACATAATTTCAGCAAAATGGGGCCACTCCACATACAACTAGAGTTTCAATGGAAATGTGTGGGGTATTTTTCCCAATAAATTAATCAGCAAGTACGGAGACGTACCCTGGGTATCTCGGTCACCGGACCTTATACTGTGCGACTTTTTTTGTGAGGATCCTTAAGTCAAGGGTTTACAGTGACAATCCTCGAACAATTCAGGACTTACAAAAAAATATTCGCCGTGAAGTTGCTGCCATTGGACAGTTGCTTTGCTCTAGCGTGTTCGCAAATTTAAGAGTCCATTACAATAATGTATTAACGGCATTTACACAATATTGTTTATAAAACGTTAAATTAGCAACGTTAAACTCCATTTTGTATAAATAAATTATGAGAATAACATTGTAGTTTTTATTTATTTAATTTAATATTCAACATGAAAATTTTCCGCTGGACACCCTATATATAACAATGTCTGAATATATGTTATTAGAGAGTAAATTAAATTGACGTCACAGAATAGATATGAAACAGAATCACACAATTAAAAAAAATAATATTTATGGATTAGCCGAGTCTGAGTCGTCTGAAATCAACCGACTTCGCATTATTTTTTAATGAATCTGTAATATATGTGTTGGTTCTTTATAATGTAACGAATGTGAATGCTTCAGAAGTCTGCGGCGAGAGCGAATCATTATTACTGGATGCTTATGCATATCGGATACATTTATGAGGGCGGTCAGTATTTCGCGAATTATTATATATCACAGTGTTTTTTTCCATGTTTTTCGCTTGGATAAAATTATTCGCAGTTGGATTGTATTTGATTTGATGTACTGTACTGATTTTTAAACGACTCCGTAGCAGTGGCGGTCGATGACTTTTTATAGAAGGGATGCCGGGAGACAAGTTTATACTACTATAACATATAATCAAAGGATATTCAATATTTCAATTATTCGGCTTCAAGTATTCAAGCCAAATTGTCAAAAATGCGTCACATAAATAAATTTCTCAAAACGATCCGCTCGCTTTGTAATATGCATGCTATTTAGTGCATAAACGTTAAAGTCGAGCTGAATCCGCATGCGCGAATGTAACATACTTTCAAACTTTGTGGATATGGATACGGAACGAATGATAGAATTCACTGTTGCCGGTATGTATATGTATGCTGTTGAGAGTATATATGTATTTCGACTCGCTTTGTGCGCGCGCCGTGTCGTAGTGTGTGTTATGACTGGTCTCTGAACGACAGGACGAATTTATTTGCATCAGTGCCGCACAAGGGAGCATCCAAAGCATGTATGGAGCGACCGCGCCTGCTCGTAACCCTATATAAGATTCTCTTTTGTGTTCATATGCTTTAGGTTTTTATTTGTGATGTATTTGTCTTATTTTAATGTAAAGATGTGGGAAGCATTGCCTTTTACATGATTTCTGGAATGAAATAATGTTAGAATTGATTTTTTCAAAATAGGACTCATAAGTTATTGTGCACATTTTTCGGGATGAGATTGTGAACAATGTGATGGAATTAGTCTTGTGAACGAGTGTTGGATAAGACGGTTTAACTACGGTTTACGGTGTAAAAAGCGCGGACTCATCTTATATATAATATCCCATTGTCCTTTTGCGTGCCACGCGTAAATCAAAGAGAAAAATACATATTGAAATAAACTGTCAATTTCCTGTCAAACGATCAAGATGTATGTTAATTTTTTTGATATATTTTTATTCTAAATGAACATTTTTTAAATAGCTAACAAATATGTCTATATCTACTGTCCCAGGGCGTGTTTTAAACGATAGTATTCAAAATATTTAATAAAAATTATATTACTTATAATATTGATTTTACCGCAAAAAGCTTCTATCGTACTAAGATGGAACGTGCCGCACTTATAAGTGCCGGAAGTGGCGTAGACACGTGCCTTTGATGCTAAAGCCACAACTTATATTTACGTATAGTCGGCATATTAATAATTATACCACGTTGTTCGGATCAAACCAACTTCAGGTAACCTGTTAAAATATAACATTTCGAATCACCAAGGATCAACCTACGGATTTAGTACTATTGGTAGATTTAAAAAATAACAAACGATAAACAGAGATTAATCCGTTTTGCATTTCTTAATAGAACTTAGTCTGTTTGTTGATTTTTTTAAAGGGACAGTTGGTTTGTGCGTGTAAGTTTAAATATTTAAATATATTATTATAGTGTTACATCTTTAACTCGTGCTGATGATGATGTCGACTGAATGCTTTGATATAATATAAGATATTTACAGTTCAACGGTTTGGAGGCAAAAGGTCGCTACGCGACATATTTATCTCTTTCACACGCTCGTCATCACACCAACCTTCACGGGCTCACGCATTCGTACCATAGATACATTACATAAAGTATATAAGTAACATGTGTTGATTGTATTTACGTTAAATTTCACTGATATTTTGATGTGGTATACAAAGCAATCATAAAAAAATGGATGTATTCAAAGTTATCCTTAATCAATATATTTAAAATATAATAATCAATAATAATCATCACTAACTTTGGTTATGATAAACTCGTAAGTTTGATATGAAAATGTAATACGCCTTAGTAAGATTCCCAATCAGTGGTGCTTTAATTGGCCGCGATATAATAATCCGGTTTAAATATTGACATCTGTAAAATGTGGTGCTTGTTTTCATATAATTAATTCCTCCACTCGAACAGTCCGCACTATTCTGTTACAGCTAACCGTTAGAGAAACCGCTCTTGTAAATGTCGTGGCGTTAAATTGAACATTACAATATTGGAGCAGTGTTTGTAGATTGTAAATTATCACTACGTCTTTTATAATTAAATTAAAATTATTTTAAAACAAATAAAATTAATCAATTATCTGTCGAAAATATATTTCGTTACCGCCAGGATACGAATCTGGAACTCTACGTGTCTGGGGAAATACGTTTTAATATCACAGACCGTGTTCTGAAATTGCAACTTTGCAATAAATCATAAAATATTAAATTTAGTCATTTTGGTACTTATCGTTTCACTATTTATCATTATTTATCTTATGTATTAAAAAGAGAACACATTCTTATTGTGAAATTGTAATTATTCAGAACAACATATGTCTTCAAAAATACTGGTGCTGTAGCGTAGTTGGTAACGCAGCTTCCCTGGTTTGGAAAAATACATCCAGGTTCGAATACCAGTAGCGCATCAATAATATTTTTCGATAAAATTGATTTTATATGTATATCTTTATAATTAATACTTAAAACAATGATTTTTAGTAAAATTCAATTTATAATAGCAATAAGTATATGTACAAAAGAATAGCCCGATATCTGATGTTGTTATGAATTGCCGGTTTACCCCAAAAATTAAATTAAACTATCTATATTTATTTTATTGAATTAAATAATGAAAGCGCATTCATTTGTTAGTTTTACAATATGTTGCGTATGAGAAATATCTTCGATATTGAATGATAGGTGAAGAAGGATGCTATGAAGTGTATTTTTGTAGGAGTGAAACATTGGTACAGGTACATATAATAAAATACATATTAATGATTCAATATTTCTTGTCATTTTTAAATGAATATTTTTACAAATATTTAGCTGACTTAAACATATAAATATTATCGTTCTTCTTTAATACACAAACCGATTTGTAATCTCAGAATGCAGTTACAGTTTATAACATTTCGAATAGCGTACTATTTCATTTGTGTCACTTATTAGTGAAAGTAATAGCGGATCTTTGACTCCGTTGGCGTTTCCGTGGTTTATTTGAAGCTTGCGAGAATGCGTTAAAAGCTTAATAAACATTAAATTCTTTTCATTTTCAACCATTTAGTTCATATTTTAGTTTATATTTTATTAACGCATATTTGAAAATCTCTTTACTATGAGTAAATATTAACCTTCACAAATGGTACAAGCTCTCAATTGCTTCCGAGTGTCTGCGATTTAATGTGAGCAAAGAGAGTCATCATTCCGGTCTGTACTGTTACGCGGTAAGTTATATTAAAGATTAAATCTTACTGTTTAAGATACTGGTTAACTGACTAGGACGAGTAATACACCTACGCTTGATGACATTACCCCCTTCTAATCTAACAGAACCATTGACAAATTACTGCTGCGTGCGCAACGGATAATCTATAAGAATTCATATATTCTAGTAAAAAATACTTACACATAAAGCAAAAATATTTTTTGTAAACACATATCAAAAATATACCCAATCGATTATGACTTTTGAACAACATATTATATTTGAACAAAAAAAAAAATTCAATATATTAAATTAAATCTAAATACTGATTAAATGTATTAATTATAAAGATATACATATAAAATAAACTTTATCGAAAAATATTATTGTTGCGCTGCCGGAATTCGAAGCTGGATCTCTCCAAACCGCAGCGCAACAATAATATTTTTCGATAAAGTTTATTTTATATGTATGTCTTTATAATTATACATTAAAAATATCTCAGACCTATGTTCTGAATAATTACAACTTCACAATGAGAATGTATTCTCCTTAATAAATTAAATCTGATTAAAAAATAATTTCTCTTTACCAAAGTTACTTATTTTAATTATAATTAGTACCATATTTATTAAATATAACTAATCCATCATTTAATAGTAGCATCAATATTGTTTTTCGGTCAAGGATACTGAACATTTTATGTCAAAATTCTCTATGTAATTTTTTTTATATAGTGTATTTGTAGAAAGACAACATAATTTAATAAAAATACATGTAAAGTATTTTTAGAGATGTTTAGAGATATTTTTCGAAATGCAATACAATTCTATTCATATCAGCTTTAATATGTGTGAAAAGGCAATTAATGTAATTACTGAATACGAAATGCATTTGGGTATGCACCTATTATCGTATTGAAGGGTGAATTAGACAAGACGCAGAGATCACAGGGAAGCGAAATACTGCCCTGGGACCGAATACCTTAGAATAAATGATTTTAGAATAAAGGATCAGTGATGTGAGGTAACAAATTATAGTTTGGAATATTTGAATATGTCCAAAATTACACGATTATAGTATTTTCACCTACAAAGGCAATGTTATTAAACGAAGCTATTTTTTATTAATGGAAAAATATGCAAGTACGAACTTTGTGAATATCAAATTTAGTCCATAGATGGCGATCGTGTAGTGGTATTCGAAGCGATTCCACATATTAACATGTATACAACTTCTAAAAAATTTGATATATATGGATATGGATTGGGTGGAATGGTGAGCGTTACATCGTGTAGAGTGATCACTTATCTAGCCGAAGACAGGTTGTAAGCCCTGTAATTACCCATACTTCCATATTTTTTCATTAATAAAAAATAGCTTTTCTTCATGAGATATCTATTATTTGTTTGATTATAGTTTGCTTTAATTAGAATTGTAATTTGAATTCGCAAGGACCTCGGATTTACGATGCATGTAGATTATCAATGAAAATGTGTTGCACCGCTCCTAGCGACTCAATAATGCGTGCCACGTTCTACGGAACATTTGTAGTATGTTTGTTAAACCGGCGTCTTTATGAAGCCGTCGAGTAATGAAATTAATTAAAATATAATTCAACGAAAATAAAAAAATTCTTAAAGTATAATTTTTTGCTTGATTTTTGATTTGAAATTTTTTTAGTGTCCAGGAAATTCAAGCTAAAATAATTTTCATCTGTGTCATCTGATACATTATTGACTTATCTTAGCTATTGAAAATATCTTAATCGAAGGATTAGTTTAAAATTGCGTGAAATGGAATTGCCAGCTTCAGGATTGTTTCAATAAATCAGAAATATCGAATATCACTACCTGATTTATTGCCATTGAAGCTAGATCATTCGTTTCTTGTATAATATCGGTTCAAGACAAGATAAGCAGTTTACAAATAACAGTTAATCATTGAAAAAAAAATAGTACAGGGTAAATTAATTCTTATTTACCTTTTTGAAAATATTACCTAAACTTTTAAGATTTTTATTTTATTTTGTAGTGTAGCTACAACAATGATAGATAAAAGATTTTAGAATGATCAGTGCACAATAGTTGAATAATAGGTTCAATAATTTTATGCATCTGGCTTCTTTTTTATACTTGTATTTCGTGTTACTAAAAATTATAATAATTATATATATAATTTGAGATATTCTTGGTAGTTTTGATATCTCTAATATTCTACAGAATACATAATTATAAATACAAATTAAATATATTAAAAATATCACAGAGCTATGTTCTGAATAATTACAACTTCACAATAAGAATGTGTTCTCCTCAATAACACAATTACTGCATTCACACATATTAAATTAAAAAATATTTTTATTTATTTTATAGATAACAGGTACCTTACTAGAACAAGGAGATGGACTTGTAGGTTTGCTGTGAATTGTAGGTACATAAGTACATATCGAGTTAAAGCGCACTTAGCTCCCCGGGGGATCTTAGTTTGTCATTAGCAATCGCCGCGTGCACCGGGCACAGCTCCTCAAGTTCTTATTATTAAACTGCTTACTCGTTTTATTGCCAAGGTTGCAGTAAAATGGATATATTTGACAACGCTTAATCCATAATTCAACGAAACACATTGTCACTGTCTTATATCTGACCTCACCCAATACAAGATAAGCATTTTTTTTTTATTTTTTAGAAAAGTAAAAGAGTTTCTTAATGCACGAACATAAATAATACATAAACATATAATTACGTTACAATTTAAACGAATTAAAGATATCTCATAGAGACGAAGTTATTTTTTATTAATGGAAAAATATAGAAGTTGGGTAATTACAGGGCTTACGACCTGTTTTCGGCCTTTAACGGTGCCTTCGTAGGTGAAAATCCAGTAATTGTGTGTTCTTGACATATTCAAATATTAGAATCAGAGTTTGTTTGAAATATGTGTACTCGCTGTACTACAGAATTTAAGTTATTTAAATGCATTGAAAAATATTTTTTTAATATTCCATTACTATTATTCTATTTTATATATATCATTATTTTATTTTCATTAGGGTATATATACGATATGATATAATATCGTCGAATACTTAATACTTATAGTATAATTTAATGGAAATGCAAGCTATCTTGAAAAATTAATTATATTGTACAGTAAAATGTATATTATTAAATATAAAAATTATTTCATATATTACACAAATTATTTACTTATTTACATTTCTACTATATTTTTTATTTTATTTCTGTTTCGTAGATACCGATACTTTACGTTAATATCATGTTTAACATAATATTATACTTTTTAAGTTTATTTACCTAAATATTTTATCTTACTTTTATACCTACTTTACCATATTAAAACTAAAATGTTCGTACTCCCCAATTGATTTCTTTATTGAGTCGGGTAATTTTGTAAACAAAAAATGTATATTGTATCAATATAAATAAAATAAAAAAATAAAAATTGTCTCGTTAAATATCGTCTATACTAACACGATTTTTAAAGTAATGCTAGTGATTGGAATTACTGAACATACTATTTAAGTACGCAGTTGCATGTTCTCATACTTTTCATTAAAGAATTTAAAGTTAGCAATATTTGAATATATTAAAGAACACACAACTACTGGATTTTTACCTATAAAGGCACTGTTATTAAATAAATATCAGATATTTTATTATATTTTTAATGAACAATATATATAATTATACCCCCATATTTATTTATTTAATTTGAAATTACTCATATTAAATATTTATATTTTTTCTAAAGGGCGGAGCAGCGCACTGCAGCAAACTGCTGAACTAGAGACGAAAACAGATCGCCTCTGAAACTCAACGTTAAAAATATGCACAATTGTGATTTATTTTTATCCAATAAATAAGTTTTACAAAAATACTTCATTACATGAAAAATTTATTCAATTTTTTTATAAAACTAAAGAAGGTAGTTTTCTTTGTAAAAGAAACAAACAGTGTACCGAAGAATATTACAATAGAATGAGAGTTTTTCATTTTTTTATATATTTACCTAGGAAAACTAAAGTAAATTTCTTTCAGGCGTACCTTAAATAGTAGGTATGTTTAAAACATTTATAATATCATCCTACAGAGGCGTAACTAAAAAAATGGGTAAAAAAGAACCCCTTATACGACCTTACAGCCCCTACTCTTTAGGCCTACTATAAAAAAACAACGAACTATAATTTTTAATATGCAGATTTACTAATTATCAAAATAATTTATACTATGTACAATCATACAATTAGTTTAATGTATTAATTATAAATATATACATATAAAATCAATTTTGTCGAAAAATACTGTTTTTGCGCTACCGGGATTTGAAACTGGATTTCTATTCCAATCGGGGAAGGTACACTACACCAATTGTGTTATAACGCTAGTATTTTTCATGACAAATTTTCGAACCTATATGTTACACTTTTTCAAATGAATACATCTATCGTTCCATTATTTGAAAACCATCTACATTGTTTTTACGGAATCTCAAATACCTTTGAGTAAACCGACTGCAGACGCCAGGATTATCAATTAATTTTTATTAAATTTTAGACCCATTGATACAACTTATATTATTAAGGAGAACATATTCTTATTGTGAAGTTGTTATTATTCAGAACACAGGTTTGTGATGTTTTAGATACTAATTTAATGTATTAATTATAAATATATACATATAAAATTAATTGTGTCGAAAAATATTGTTTTTGCTCCACCGGGATTCGAACCTGGATCTCTATTTAAATTGATTTATAATGAATACATTAAATTAGTATTTAAAACATCACAGACCGTCTGTTCTGAATAATTACAACTTCACAATAAGAATGTGTTCTCCTTAATAATCATACACCTCTTGAACGACATTACAAAATTTAGTATAGTTACATTATAGAATTTGCGCCCTATTCCTGGTCGTCCTATCCCTTTCCCAAGATACAAATGTGTATTAAATTAAATGCCACCCATTCCAAATTTTATAAAGTTACTTTTTAGGAAGCGTAAAACATAGACACCTTTCCTTCTCTCTTTGATATAAATGTATATTACAGTCACTTCACCTTCTCCTACCGAAATATACAGTGTATTATATTAGATATGACATGCCGACCATTCCAAATCACTCTTTAGGACCCCATAGCGCTGGACTTGGACACCCTACCCTCTCCCCTAACCACCCCACCCATTCGCAATCCGACTTATTATATAGTATTGTATTATATTGAATACCTACCAAATTTTATTAAATTGCACTCTAGGATCCTGAAAAAAATATAATCACCATACACCTTCCCGCGGAAATCTCATCTTCTCCCTGCCTGGACCTAGTTATATTATATTTTTTTAGCGTAATATATTTGAGTGTTTAATATGAGCACTCGCAACTAATTTCGTTTCTAATCCGACGTGTTAGCGGGGCACTATAGTAAACATCGATAATTATTTTTACAGGCACTTGTAATACACGTAAGAAATAACTTTTTAAATTTTATATGTATTCGTTTGTAGTTTTGAATATTTAAATTACACTAAAACTCAAAAAATTAAAGCATCTCGCTATTAATTATAATATAATTATAATATAATAATAATATAATTTAAAATATATTAACAATATTTGAATATGTCCAAGAATACACAATTACTGGATTTTTACCTACAAAGGTAGTGATATTAAACAAATATCAGATATCTTATAGAGATAAAGCTATTTTATTAGGGGTGAGAATAGAATAGAATAGAAGTTATATATATAGCCGAAGACAGGTTATAAGCCCTGTAATTATCCCACATTTCCATATATTTTCCATTAAATATAATAAAAAATAGTTTTATCTCTATGAGATATCTGACATTGGTTTAAAATATATTTCATATTTTGTA
Source organism: Eubasilissa regina (assembly GCA_022840565.1). Taxonomy (NCBI): domain Eukaryota; kingdom Metazoa; phylum Arthropoda; class Insecta; order Trichoptera; family Phryganeidae; genus Eubasilissa; species Eubasilissa regina. The sequence goes on from JAINEB010000033.1 coordinate 21,901,743, forward strand.
AAGTAAATTTGTATTCATAAAAGTTCGTTTATTGACAGCTTTTAAATGACATATTTACTCGATAAATAATGCACTGTTTTAATGATTTCGAATATTTAAATGATCAAATCTCGAAAAACGACAGCATCACATTGCATTGAAGCGTTTGACCGATGACAATACACGCATTAAAAAGAATTTTTGTACTAACACTTTTTTTTTTAGTGATACGTGATTACTAAAATTCATTTATGTTAAATATTACATGGCAGATTACATATTTTTTTTACAAAATATAACCCATTTATCTATCAGATCTAGATCTATCACTCCTATACCTTATTATACGATACCTTATTATTTAACTTTGTTTCTATTTTTGTAAGGTAATTAAATAAGTGAAAACAGTCTATTAAATCCAAGTAATTGTTTGATTTGAGTAGTAATTTTATCGAGCCAATTAAAAAATATTTATGATAATAATAATACGAACAACCTTTAAATTTCCACATTCTACTTTTTTTTTCAATGTAAAATTGTGTACCGAGGCCCGTAGCGGTGCTCACCAACGGACTCTGCCATTTTATTTTGCCGTCGGCCATCTAAAGCAAGGAACTATATCAAATCTATGGCTACATATAATAATAATAATAATAATAAACAAGTAAAAATTCTCCCCGAGGGGGTGCGAGAATATTTATGGGCAGATGTTAACCCTCCAACTGTCGAAGTTGATCCTAATAATTTGCTACAAATAAGGCGATGTGCTTCTAAAATAAATGTATAGCGAGATTTCGTAAAAATATCAGCTTTAACATACACGTTTCTAGATTCAATTCTTTTTGATGTAAAATCAACAGCATACACGTGCAATAATATATACTTGTATATAACACACAAAATTGTTCTTTTTTTAATAGAGGACAACTTTAAGCTAGAAAAATCAATTTAAAAGTATAGGATAGTAAAAGAGTGGTATTAATATCAAAATATCAAATACTAATTAAATGTATTAATTAGAAAGATATACATATAAAATCAATTTTATTGAAAAATATTGTTGTTGCTATCGGGAATCAAACTTGGATCTCTTACCAATCTGGGAAACGTGCATTAATCAACTATGCTACAGCACACAGTACTTTGACGACAAATTTTCGAATCTATATGTTACACTTTTCAAATGAATACATCTATCGTTCCATCATTTGAAAGCCATGTACAATAAAGTATATAATTACATTTAAAAATAATTATTATGTTTAGCAGTGTATAAGTATTCATACCTATAAAAATAATATAATCTTCAGCAGTATTAATCCATATTATTTCAGTCAGATTATATTTTAGCATGGAGATAATTTATTTGAGTATTTTTTGGACTATAGTTTAACTAAATGCGAAACGGAAATGCATAGATAATTGCCACCACATCTGGAACTGGATTGTGTGGGTAAGTAGCAGACGTACGCTTAAAATATTTCATTGTTACTATAAAACTTTATTTTCTGATTCGATATTTAAGTTCTAAATAGTTTTGATTTTATTTAGTCATCTATTGCTGAATGCTGTACGCGCCACGTTTGATTTGAAGCGTTGAAAGTCTAATCTAATCTACGTTAGAATATTTTTCAACGCTTCAAATTAAACGTGGCGCGTACAGCATTCGGTAATAGTATTCATGTAGATTAATACTTCGTAAATGGCTAAAACTCGTTGCAGTTTAAGGCATTTTCCTGATATTTTCACAAAAACATGTTTTGTTTTTACACGGTACACATTGAGTTTATTTAATATTTATATACATATACGAGTATATATTTACCTAGTGTATGTCAGCTTGTTTAAAAGAGATCTTGTTGTGTTACAGACTTGTAAATTATTTTTAATTTTTTGACATTTTATGAATAGCGGCGAGCTGAAAATTTATTTATATTGAGAGATATTAGGAAATATTATGTAAATGTTGAGGGGAAAACATTTTACGCGGACGCCACAATTGAATAAACATGGGACGTATGTCATCAGGCTGTTCGTTTGTGCCTTTATTGAGGTTTGATTGACGTCAGTGATAAATTTCAATTATCCTCTGTGATCAGGTTTGCACATTCCTCTGTTATAGTTTAACTGTAATAAATATATTATTATTTTCAGGTAGCTGTATGTAATACTCTTAAGTTAAATAAATAAAAATATTATTACATTTCATTTATTTGAGATAAAATTTTTTTTGTAAGAATAAAATCACCCATTTTGAGAAATAAATATCATAAGTCATATCCATGCTTACCTTGGTAAAAAAACTTGTAATAGATAATCTTCTTCTGTTATTCGATCACTAAATAAAATAAATGCAAATCCTGATATTCAGTACCGTCGGGACATGACACTTAGACTATCTTGCTGATACTTAGATTATCGTTTTAGATGTGTATAAAGTAGGATGTCAGTGCTAATCTTGCTTTGTCTTGGTATCTTGGGGTACTTGTTAGTCGCAAAGCTTGAATTTGATTGACAAATAATTGTACAGTTTAGTTTGATATTGAAGAGTAATTAGATTTTCCATACATGTGTGATATTTTGGTTATGTAATGGTTGGAAGTGGAAAATGACTCTATTTTACGCAGACAATACACTTGTAGTAAAAAAATATCATTCTTTGTATATTGCATCAACATTTTTGGAGGCTGTGAATTCCGAAGCATGACCGCCAGCGGATCATGGCGGCGAGCGGGTTGCTCCGCCCGAGGCTGGCTTGGCGACCGCAAGAACGCCGGTCGGCTGGCTATCTGGATTGGCCCGGGGCTCCGGAGATCGATCACGGACCCCCTTATCGGCTGGGGACCGGGATGGGCCCCCGCGGGCGCAGCCCTACCCGCGGAGCATACCTGGCCCGACGCGAGGATTGCGGGACTCGATATGCCAGGGCAGAGCGCTGGACGATCTCTGCAGAACGCGGACTGTAAGAAAAGCATGTTGGGATAAATATTAATTGTTTAAAAGTTAAATTACAAAAAAATTAAGATTTATAAAATAGAATTAGATTTGAATTCAAGACATCTGATTTTCTTAATCATGCAAATATAATATTTCAAAATCGCCATGCAACTATATGATTATAATAGCTGAAAACGCTCAACTAGATACCCAAATTTATAAATATATTAAATATTATTAATCAAGAGAACTATACTGTAAATAATTAATTAATTACAGGCAGATATTTGTTATTATTATATCTATTTCTCGCTGTATTTAGAGTTAGGCTTAGTTACAGGAAATATATAAATATGCAATGTACGTACAAAAAAAATATTTTAATTTAAATAGCCCTACAAATCACCTAATTTGACTGTAATTGTGACTAATTTCAATTCAACAAATATCAATCCTATTTCTTCTTACTCTTTAATTATTGTAAAATAATTATAATGTGGTTATTTCTTAATTATAAGGGAATATAAAATGAAAAATACTTATGACAACACCTTTTTAGTCCAGCATAGTAAATGTGCCCGGCATGATGGTGAATTCAGGTCTCTCCACGTTTAGAAGTAGAATATTTTTACTGCAAAGTTAGAATTTATTTTTTATTTTGATTTAAAACTCAAATTCAGGCTTTGATGATGTATACTAAGAGTAAAATGGTGATTACTTTTTTCGTCAGAATAAGATTAGCTTCTAATTAATCATAGATTGTTAAGAAATAACGCTGTAAATATCTATAATATAGGGTGGTCCAAATGAGCTTGAAGGAATAAAAATATCTACAACTTTTTTGTTTTTATTTATTTTTCTGTTTTTTTTTTCTGGTTATATAACATTTCTTGGAGATATATAATGGATACTTATGATGTGCAGCAATGTATCAAAATCATTGAATTTTTATATTCTTCTCAATCAACTCAACGAAAATACTTAGTCTTCTGTTTTAAGAAATAGTGTTCAGTGGCAGAACTTCCAGGAAGAGGTACTCATCAGCCTGTGCGCACTGAAGCAGTTATGGAGATTGTATGGCAGAGTGGAAACGACGATCCACCTGTCTCTATTCATCGTTGTTCTACTCAATTGGGCATCTTCAGAACATTCTTAAAACTGAATCTTAAAATGTACACCTGATATGTGCCATTCATTTTAACCCTTTAGTCTTATTTGGACCACCCTTTATCAACATTCAGTAGGTGTAACCACATCTACACTCTACAAGGATGAATAATGTGATTCTACTCGCGTGCTTGAGACGTTAAGATTTATTTTTGTTCCTAAGTATCCAGTTAAGCTTTTTAAAGGCCTCGTTTTCTCTTTTCAATTTTGTTGGTTTGGTTCTACTGTCCTAATTTAAGGATAATCAAGGGCGGATTTATCGTGTGGGGGTCTTGTTTCGCTTGATCTTTGGGTAAGCGGGGCTCTTCGCAATTGCGACTATTGTAACAGCATCTATGCTGGCCTGCCAATATTTCAGCTGGATAGATTACAATCCATTCTAAATGCGGCAGCACGGATAATATATGGAGTCTACAAATTCTCTCATATAACATCTCTTTTACTTCTACTACATTGGCTCCGATTCCCTGAAAGCGTTGAATTTAAATTGTGCTAGTTGATGTATAAGGGTATACATAATATGGCGCTTCTATATCTTCAAGAACTTTGTATCCCAGACAATTTGAATGGTAGACGTCAAACTCTCAAGTCACACTACAGCCATAGGAAGGGTTGTAGAACTAACTAAGCGTTTCCAGAAGTCTAAATTTAGTGAACGGAGATTTGCGGTGGCAGGCCCAAAAGCGTGGAACTCTTTGCCCTCCGTCGTAAGAAACAGTGCATTAGAGATTTTATTTAAGAAGTAACTAAAAACGCACCATTTCAAAAAATCATAAGTGAAAATAACAATTTTTAATTTTAAAAAACAGATAATGTAACTATAAACAATGTGTGTAAAGCGTCCTTTAGGTGAAAGTTTTTATAAAAATGGCGCTGTACAAATTATCCAATATTATTATTATTATTAATATTGCTCTATGAATCCACTAATCTTAGGTATAAACGTTTCTCTAAAATTTTAGGTATGTTAAAATAAATTAATGAATGTTATGTATCTATTAAGTTTTTTAAAGCCTTTTATGGAGTCGCTTTGCAATATAAAACAAACAAAATCATTCATTTGACAGCAACCGATTATCGAGTAAAACCAAGTAATTGTATTGTGTTATTGCAGAAATATTATTATAAAAATAAAGGAGAGGTATATTTTTGTTTGTATTATATTTTACACTGCATTATTTAAAATTATAAAAATCTCATATCATACTAAAATTAAGGTTACAATACCATGTATCTATTGCACGAACACTCAGGAACATGCCGTAGGGCTGGTTGAATGGCTAAATTCAAACAAAAACATTTGATTCAGACCATTATGCACGAACCAAACAAAGTATTTAAAAAACGTTTTCATTTTATTATATTTAAGTAATAAACAAATTGAACAAATAAAAAATAAATATTTATTTTCATTTTGGTTGATTGAATTGAATTTTATATGAATAAATTAAGGTTATACAAATTATTACTTTCCCGTCATTATTGAAGAGTTATCGTTTATAGTATCGTATATAATAATTGTTATATTGTTCACAATAAATTATTCTGTAATGTGTTATGCATTCTTAAATTGTTTACTATTCCTTTAATTTAAATATAAGTCTCAATCATAGACCACCAAATAAATAGATATGAACTAACGTAAACTCCTTATTCAAAATTTTTCATTTTGGTGTCACTCACGTAATCAAATAACTCGCAAATTAAAACGCTGACAATATAATATGCATTAATGTAAAAAAAAAGTTCTTGTTTACATAAAGGCTTAATTTTCGAAGAGTAAATACTTTTACCGTTGCATAAATGTGTCATAAACTATCAAATTTATGTGTCGTTGGATATATGTGTGTAGAATGCCCCTCGCCCTGCAAAAAAGTTCCAAACCTCTTTTCTATATATATACACATATCATATCATGTATTTTTATTTACTAGTTTGTGGTCTCAATGATTGATATCAATGTTTGAAGAGAGAACATGCATACCTACTGGAGTTGCTAGCGGGGCGGGCGCCTGGCCGTGGCATCCCGTCAAAAGTTCCCCTCGCGTACTAGACGAGGCGGGTGCCAAAACAATGCAAGTCGGCGTTGCATTCTGAACACCCGATCATTTTGCTAGTCTAAATATACTTTAGACGTGAACGTAAACAGCAAGGTTTACCCTTTTCACAGTAGGATGACAGTGATGCTAGCATTTCAGTTGCAGCCTTCGCTCGATATCTTGATGGTACCTACCGATAAAAAAACTAATTAGTATTTAAAGTATGAGCTGTCTAATATACCTAGTTAAATTCAACACAAATGGTACAACGTATAAATACTTCATTTTTTCGTTGTATTGGATTGCGAGTATTTATAAAGGTGTCCCGACAAGAGCGGAAAATTTAAATTTGAAATAAAACATAGTTTTTTTAGATTAATCATAAAGTAGGCATGTGGTAATTTTGAATGGAACAACACATCTTATAAATACCTTCTTCGGCTTTGCTGCCACATTTGCGTTCTTTTGATGAAATTTTCAATCATGGTTTGGCATAACTGTGGCTGGATTTCAGTGATTCAGCGTCTAATCTTCCCCTTCATCAAGGCTTGGGCTGTCGTGGCCTTGTTGATATCAAAAAACCGCAGAGAATGATGTCCAAAAGCATTAGATCGCACGATCTAGGCGGCCAATTCTGGTTGCCCAAACAGAAAATTACACAACGAGGGAATGTCTCGTGCAATAATGCCATTATTTCACATGATGTGTGCCAAGTGGTACCGTTCTGTTGGAATCATGTCTTCGAGATCCATACCATCCATTTGCACAAAAAACTGGATTATCGTGCCGTTTGCACATTGTGCATTCCCAGCAGCGTCCAGTTCAAAATCTACACCAAACAGTGACGCGTTTGGGATGCATCTCCTTCTCATGAAACACGTGTGGATTTTCGTCTCTCCAAATGCAGCAATTTTGCTTGTTTTCGAAGCCATCAACACGAAAATAGGCCTCATCGTTGAAGATGATTTTGTTGGAAAATTCGCCATTAACTTGTTGTTACTGTTTAACAATAAGAATGCATTGTTGTGTCGAATAGCGATCCGTTTTTAATAATAGCGGACTGCCTACCATCGAACTGTTATAATGGTTTGACTGTTAAAGCACACTAGCAAAAATGGCGATATAATAAAAATTTAAATTTTCCGCTCTTCTCTCGCTTTAAATTCATTTATTTTAATAAAATGGCATCTCAACAGCACGAAAAAATCTGGTTACTTTAACGTAGACAAGAGTCTAGTAAAGTAGCTAAGTAATAAAAAAAAATTGTTAACTTAATAGGAATTTACTTGTAATGTGTATTATATAATATTATTGTATGATCACTTCTGATTAAAAAAAAAAATTTCGTCAATAAATATTATCTTGGAAAAGGGTGTTTTTTTAGAGGTATATATATAACATTAAAATAAAATAAAACAGATAAAAATTGTAGCAATGACCACAGTATTGGCTTTTTTGGAAATATAATTTAATGCCATTAATGTTTAAATATGATTTCACGCATATGAGCGCCGCGGCTGGCTCGAATAAAGCGCAATCTGGAAGTCCAATTTTCGACCACTTTTTGGAGAAACTAGGGATTTATATCGGCAATAACGTGACAAATGTTGGCTTTCAAGTCGTCTATCGGTTTATCGGCGTAAACTAACGACTTCACATATTCCCACAGAAAATAATTCAAAGGTGTTAAATCACACAATCTTGGAGACTAATTCACAGGTCCATTACGCGAAATTATGCGCTCATGGAATGTTACCTTCAATGATTTGATTGTGGCGCGCGCTGTGTGGCATGTTGTGCCGTTTTGTTGAAACCACAGCTCTTACACATTAATGCCATTCAATTGGGGAACAAAAAAGTCAGTAATCGTCAATTTATAGCGCTCTCCATTATTTGTGACGTTCTGGGCGGCATCATTTTTGAATAAATATGAACCAATGATTTTACCAGCCCATAAAGCACACCATACAATGACTTTTTGTAGATGTAGCGTCTCAATAATGCAAATTCGACAATTTTGTTTGTCGATGTAGCCATTCAACCAAAAATGAGTTCATCGCTGAACAAAATTTTATGTTGAAAATGAGGATCAACTGAAATCTCGTTTTCGGCCCATTCACTGAAAGCACGATGCACACGATGGTAAAGCGACTTCAATTCTTGTACGAATTGAATCTCGTAAGCTCGTAAACCAAGTAAAATCTTCCATAAAGTGGATGGACACAGCTCTAATTGCTGTGCATGATGACGAATCGACTTATTCGGATCCACCTCAATACTACACTCCACTACAGAAACAATATCTTCGATGCGCACTGTACGACGTCTCTGCTGATGTGTATTATTGGTTAGAATATACGTGGTGCGAAAATGATCCATGGTTATTCGATTTACTTGCTCATCAAGTTCAGTTTGCTATGCAACGAATCTTCAAGGATTACGATATAAAGAATATGAAGCAATGTGATATTCGTAAATTACTATTTTTTTTAAGTCCCATTAGATTTGTTTTTAAAGTCATTCAAGAACGATTCGAGCCCGTTCTTTTGCAATCACAAAATCCTTATTTATATTTTTTATAATGAAACAAAGATAATAAATATAAAATATGAATTTTAACCATAAAGTTAATATTGCTAATTTTACGTTATACATACATTTGATATCTTTAAATATTTAACGTGTTTTCTTAAAATGATGAAAATTTTTTTACAACTGATACTTAATTCAAAAACACCCGCAAATAATCCGCCAGTCTAAACAAAATTCTACTTAAAGTTAAGTACTTTTATGCATCTAAAAAGCGATAGGGAATTTATCGATACGTTTTTAAAAAATATTTTACATAGTCAAAATAATTTTGAAATTTGTTTGTTGTTGTTTTGAAATTCAAGCTTAAACAAACAGAACGTAAATAATGTGAGGAATTAAAAAATTAAATAAATTGTATTATATTATTAGGAGAAACACATTCTTATTGTGAAGTTGTAATTATTCAGAACATGGGTCTGTGGTATTTTAAATACTAATTAAATATATTAATTAGAAAGATATACACATAAAATCAATTTTGTCGAAAAATTTTGCTGTTGCGCCACCGGGATTCGAACCTAGAACTCTTTCCAAACCGGGGAAGATGCATTATCCAACTATGCTACAGCGAGATTATTTTTGACGACAAATCTTCGACAAAAATTAATATTTATTATTATTCCCGGTGGCGCAACAACAATATTTTTCGATAAATTGATTTTATGTGTTTATCTTTCTAATTAGTACATTTAATTAGTATTTAAAATATCACAGACCCATGTTCTGAATAATTACAACTTCACAATAAGAATGTGTTCTCCTAATAATATATAAGTTGTATCAATGTGTCCAAAAATTTAATAAAAATGAATTTTTAATTCTGGCATCTGCTATCGGTTTACTCAAAGGTATTTGAGATTCCGTAAAAACAAAGTAGATGGCTTTCAAATAATGTCGCCGTAGCATAGTTGGATAATGCACCTTCCCCGGTTTGAGAAGAGATCCAGGTTCGAATCTCGGTGGCGCAGCAACAATATTTTATATGTATATCTTTTTAATTAATACATTTAATTACTGTTTAAGTGAATTGTAATACCAAATTTAGTTGTTGTTTAAATGTGTGTATTAATGCGTATAGTTGATTTGGTTTTGTGGAACAATGAGTGATAAGTGGGCAAAAAAGATTTATATATCATATATGTGTTGTGGGGACCACATATAGAGGGCGTCTACGATCAAGTAAATCAGATATTAGAAAATGCTCTTGTACGAAAACTCGTAAATCGAGCATGCATAACGAAAGAAAGTGTGTAGTATTTTATCATTTTCAACAACTCCTATTGAGAAAAGGCGTCACGTTAACTGCTTGTTTAAAAAAGCATAGTATCAGGATTAATTTTTTTTTAAGTATTTGATTTTTATCTTCTACTTTAAGTTTTCTATTGTGGAAGTTAGATTTTATCACTGCTGTATCATCCATGTTGATTTAATACGGATGTTGTAAAGCGGTGGTTTTCCGTTACGTTCTACCGTTGTTTCCACTCCGCCTTGGACATCTGGTTCTAATCCTAACCAACGTCATTCCTCTTCAGTACTCGCCAGTACTGGCAAGTGTCGCTATCCGATACCAGGGATTTGAAGTCGGAGTTAGCTTTTCTTAGATAGATTGTCTTCTAAGGCTCACCAGACTCATATTCGCGATGTGTTGGTTCACAAGAGGTGCTTTATTTCCCAGCTACTTATCATGAATTTATGTAATGTCCATAGATATATTTATATATATTTTTCCATTAAAAAATTAATCCCTTTCACAACGTCATGATTAATGACATTGGAGGAAGTCAGGAAAGTGCAATACGAAAAGTTTTATAAATTTACTGCAAATTAATTAAAAAATCTTGTTTTTCGTTTCCTTTTGATTACAAAATCATAAAACAATTGGTGTTAAAGAAAATATTTGTTATATTGCGACATTTGTATTTGCCAGAGTTTGAGAAAATATGAAATGCATAATGAACTGTTTAAAAAATAGGTTAATTTATTAATCTTTCTGAAGCTGGCAGAATGCAGTGGAAATGAGATCACTTGGGCGAATATGTGGGCGAACATTTATGACTGAGTAAAGAATGAAAAAAAATGTATCGCTGATCTTAGTATAGCGAGTAAGATAACGAAAGGGTGATTTGGTCATATATAACGGATGAATGAGAAGAGAATGGTAAGAAATATATATGTCGCACAAATGTTGATGGCACCAGAAGTAGAGAACGTTCGATACCAATATCGGAAACAAAGGACGTCTATGAATAACCTAGTATGACTAGATTCATCAAATACCGGAAGCCTTCAACGAATTTACACGAGAAGATATAAGAATGAGGTTTCAGATATCTAAATTGATTATTTGACAGATGCTTATTGTGTGTACATCCATGACTTTCTAATAGACTTTCTTATACAATATTAAAGTAACGTCCTAATTAGAGAGAAAGAAATTATAATTTTAGTCTACAGTCAGATATGTTACATGTGTCAATCAGATTAGTTATATCTATCGTTTTTGTAGATAATCATTAGATATATTAATGAATTTGAAATGAAATCACATTTATTTGTGAAGTTACGTTTTCACAAAAAATATTCCCTGCTAATTAAAAAAAATAGAGAAATCACTTAACAAAAAACACGGAAAAATCTATCTATCGTACTAAATTAAGTGCTTGAAATACAAGCCATTGATTGAATCAAATGAAATAATTTGGGTTAACTTAGACTTTTCGATTAATTATTAACATTACTAAAATTTCATTCAAATAATATTTGAAGAAACTAAGTAAAAGCTGAGTGTAGCTCAGGTAGTTTTCAAAATTTTTTCTTACACTCGTATCTTAAGTTTTATTAATTTGTTAAAATGTAATGTAAATACTAAATTAATGTATTAATTATAAATATATACATATAAAATCAATTTTGTCGAAAAATATGTTTTAGCGTCACCGGAAAAATACTGGCGTTATAGCACAAAGGTAGTGCACTTCCCCGGATTGGAAATGAAGATCCAGGTTCGAATCCCGGTGACGCTAAAACAATATTTTTCGACAAAATTGATTTTATATGTATATATTTATAATTAATACATTAATTTAGTATTTACATATCACAGAGCTATGTTCTGAATAATTACAACTTCACAATAAGAATGTGTTTTCCTTAATAAAATGTAATGTAATTTAATTAGAGAAAAACATAGGTAACGAAAATTAAACAAATATTTTTTTATCTTATATAGATTTTTTTTTATTGAAAACAATAAAACAGGTAAATAATTTCACTCGTATATGATTTTGAGTATGTTAATTGCTTTTGATATTAGAAATATGTTTCCTTTCTTATTTCTTAATACATGGGATTGAAGTGTTAATTTCCTTTGATAAACGAATTCGACGGATTTGTAATATTTTTTTAAAATTCATTTGTATTCTTTGAAATATGTATTTTTTACAAGTATAGTAACGGCTTTTTAAAATAAACTTAGTAAACGGTCGAGTTTTGTATGAATGTAAAAAGTTGAAAGTTTTTTTATTATTAAATTACCAGTTTTTTAGTAGTAGTAATAACCTTCGGTCACGTATTATCACATTTTGAAAATCACTGCATTATTTAAAGTGCTCGTGCTTGGGCGAGTGCGCTGCGTTAAACATATTTTAAAGCTACAAAAGATTTGTTATTGTGCATTTAAAATAATTTTTCACTTTTAATTCTTCTTCTTCTGCCGATATGCATCCAGTGTTGAATGTAGGCTTCCCTATTTTTATAATTTTCTCGCAGTTTTTTCTTTCTAAAGTGTCTTTGCTGTAATTTTACCCAAAAATTTACCTGACTGCTTTATAGGACATGTAAATGGATAATAAATAATAATAGTCGTTATATGGGTAGTACAACCGCAGTACTACATATGCAGTAGAGATCTGGCTTCTTGATTTGTTCACAGCTTTCAAAAGATGAAACTCGCAACAGTTGACTTGACATTTTAACAGTCTTTATCATAGATCTGGAGTATATATCTGATGGTGAAATCAAGATAAATATATTTATTCAGTGGCAGAATGCTTAAGGACTGCAATTGATAGTCATCTCTGTGAGAAAGTTTCGATCAGATACGTTTTTTTTACTCTATCGGTATCTTGGGATCGATTTTGATTATTTTATTTATTTATTTATTATAAATAACACCCTCGGTAAGTTGAGTTGAATTATTTTCGCATATTTATATCTTTAACAATTCAATTAAATTTATTCGGTTACAGAGAAACTCTCTAGACTAGTCCAGCCGGCGGTCTAACTGGGACCCATGTAATTAATCGTACATTTTTTGTGCTCGGTGTCTCTAAACTCATATATTATATGATATGAAATTTATAGCCGAAATGTATCGAAATTTTTGCCATATTTAATTTGATCGCAACTTTTTTTTTACACTTGTGATATGAGGTAATGATGACTCAATATGTATTATTTTAGCTTAAATTAAATTCAAGTATATTCCTGGAATAGGTTGTTGACTGGTACAATGTTTTTGATTTAATATTTTTTCATCACAGACCACCAAATATTTTCATTTTGATGATCACTTACGCAACAAAATAGCACCGCGACATTTTTAAAATTTATGACTCGATTGGAACGAAAATGTAAACGTTGACAAAATAATATGCATTAATTAGGAAGGAGATGAGTCACCCAATAGTAAGTAAATACTCTCATAAATGTCCTTCGCTGTTTCCCTTCCAGAAAAAATATTTGAATCACATCACGAATTTATATTTTTCACTTTTACTCAAAACACTTATATTTAAGCAACTGTCAAATAACAAATTACTGTCATAATGATTTGAGATCATTGTTTTCATAAGAAGGAAACTTTATGACTTACATATGATATTAGGGCCATCTATTAGTACGCGATCCAAGTTACTTATCAAACCACCCTCGCATGTATCAGTTGGAGAGATAACAGAATATAACTTCAAAATTTATCGAAAATGTATTCAATTGTTATAGTAAAATAGTGAATGCGCTTTCTAGGATAGAAAAAGGATCAGGTCTAAATGCATGTAGCAACTAAAAAATTTTTTGTCTATCTTTATTTTCCTTCTAGTTGATTAATTTAATTTGTATTAATTAAATTATTGAATATAAGAAGTTTGTACCTACCTATTATTATTTTTTTTTAAATATTATGTTTTGTGTATTTTATATTAAAAACAAGCTGAACAGAAATAATTACAAATTAAGAAATAAGATACATAAAAATATCATAGAAAATCGAAGGAACCAATGAATAGGCCACATTTATACCTCAAAAATGTGGTAGGCACAGAGAGGAAAAAATCATCAAAAAATTAACTAGGTTTTTAAAAGCACACAAAAAACACAAAAGGGACGTACTTGTAAAACATCACAAGTAGACCCGATTCTTCTATCTATTTCATCATCCAAGTATTATTCTACTTTATATTACTCTCTTTTTATATTTTATCTTGAAAAAACCTCGAATTTATGTAATAATCACGCTTTAATAATAGTTCAAAATAAATATTAAAAAAATGTACGCTTCTCTGAGTCAGCCCGTACTTTTCGGCAGGATGCGCCTCGGCCGCGGGCGATTGCAGAAGTGCCTGCGGCCGCGCCGCTCGTGGGGAAGTTAACTCGCCGCCCGCCAGGGAAGGGCGAATGGAATTTCACAAAGCAGAAAATAATGCCAGTATGGAATTTGTTAACCCGAGTGATGATTAGAGTCGGAGATAATTTCATAGTCTTTATATTTATCTAGGTATTTTAAAATTCATATTACGTACGTGTATTTTAATAAAAAATATATTGCCGAAGGTGTCATGATAAAACTTCCTGAAAAAACCAAAGCATTTTTAAAACTACAAGACCTTGAATTTATATAATGTTCTAGTAACATGTAGCTGATTGTATTTTTGGCGTCGATTCGATTTTGTATGTATGAAAATGAAAATTTTTCAACAAAGTTCAGTGCAGTGTTCAGGTTCTAGAGAGGTTAATTTATTTCGCGCGGAGATGGTGTTACCTGCAGCCAAGCTTTCACACAGAGCTTCAATGTTTTCATGTAAGCGTCGTTCACAGTGACGTGTAGGTGTTCATATGTCACGCACAGAGCCTGTTTCTCATAATTTTGCCAGTAAATGCTGAATGGCGACATATTTTAGTGCTTTCACAATAAGTAATCGTTATTGAACCATGCAGTACTCCATTTTGTAATATACTATTCTCATTTTTTAAGTAAATATTGTTGCCGGATATACCCGGTGTAGTGCTGCAGTTGCAATGTTGTGCATGTATAATCTATTGACTTTCCTTCATCTATTGACTCATCGCATGCAACGTTAGAGACATTCTCATAGTGTGGCCATCTTGTAAAGAGTAGTTGAAATGTTCAAGACAATATAAAGACTGTGAAATATGGTCCGTGATTCGTTTCTTGAATGCACGAAACATGAAACCTGCAGATATTCATCGCCATGTGTGTTCTGATTTGGTATGAAGTGATTTTTACATTTTATTTCATCTGAAGCAAGCTTTTAATGTCGGCGATGAACTTAAAGACGGAACATAGACATGGTTTTCATCTCAGGGGGCGTCGATTTATGACTAAGGTACTGTTAAAATGCAAAATCACCCAAAACAATATTTTGGTGTTCAAGGTTGTAAAAGCACTTAGTTAAAGTAAGGGATGAACCAGCCATAAAAGTCGGTATTTTTAGACCCCTAAGGCGGCGTGGGAACGCCAATAAAATCCGGCGTACACGATTTTCGGCACGTAGTGAAATGCACCATAAGGGATGCATCACCTTCATGTGGCAGTCTTTCCACCAAGCTCAACCGGGAGAGATCGCTCCGTAAATGCGATCTAATTTTCAGTTAGAAAACGAAATTAGGATCGTCTCTGTAATTTGTAATTACGGGGTAAATGTAAACTGTGCGCCTCGAGTTTAAGCTTAGACTATGATGTTCTCTGCGTTTAATCGTTTGTGTGAAAGCACTCAAGTTTCATGATCCGATCAAGTCAAGGTCCCGTAAAAAGCCAAGACAAATCATATACGGTACGCGCAAATTGTGATTGAGAAAATCGCGTCCAGAGTCCCGGTTTGCCTGGTTAATTGGACATCGTCTGGTGGTCAATCCCGAACTTCGTCACTCTACCCTGGCATCACATCTATTGGCGACAAATTACTTCAAGGACCATCATCAGCACGTGGAAGACATCACCGGAAAGGTAATCCCTTACGTGAGGGACCTGCAGTAAATATTAAACAAGAGTCACACACAAAATTTGGCAATTAACTTCATGTTGGCATGATGGGCTCGCAAATAGTGTTGAATTAATAGTTATCATTTTTTTAAATTTGTATTATTAATAATAAGTAGGTAAAATGTGTTTTATTGTTTTAATTAATACATGCAAGTCACAAAGATATTAAACTTTATTATAAACCATGGATTTTTGTGATTTCTTTTCATAACCAATTGATTTGATAATCTTTTTTAAAAAAAGAACCATTTAGGCTATATGCCTCCCCCCTGACCATGAAGCCGAGGCGAAGGAAGAAATTATGTAACAGTACACAAAAATTGGTACTCCGTTATGACAAGTGCCTTAATAATGGTGGCAACTATGTTGAGAAGTGGTTTGAGGTGTGTAAGGTCCAAAAAAAGTAAAATGTTGTAAAAATTATGACGTGTTTCTTTAAAAAAAAAACGGTTCTTAAAAACGCACCTCGTATCCTACTATCTGCATGATAACTGTCAAGTATCAACATATTAAAAACAACACCCTTTATAATAGCAGTACTAGTTCTGTCGCATGTCACATGATTAGGCTTCATTAACCTTGGATCTCACACACTTGTGTACTTGTGACGTTCTTTTAATATCCTGTTCATTCTTAATTGTCAATTTATAATATTACTTTTATTTTTATTTAGTGTATTTCTAATTTCTCAACCATAAATAATTGTATTTTACAATACGTTATTCCCCTAATTGTCTTAAAATATTTTTATACTGTAAATTAATGTCATATTATGAAGTTTTTAATGGGATATTTATTATAATTTAATATGGAACATGAAAGATTTTGTGAACACCATAATTCCATTAGAACTCAAAATGGATGGATAAAACAATGTTAAAACTCTACTGGGTGTTACAGTTTCTCTCGAAACTCGAGTAGAATTAAAAACGGACCTATAACATTGTTTTATTTATATACCATCCATTACACTACAAAACTAACTGATAAATTGACGTAAGTACTCGAATTGCCATCTTGTTTATAAATGCAGGCTTATCAAATATCTAAAAGTAATTGCTCATTCCATTTATATTGGTGTTAGAGAAAAAAGTAAATAATATACTTTCACACATACACACGAAATCTATCAGTTTTGATAATGACATTTCAGCATATATACTCGTTCGTATCGTACCACAACTGTGAATTTAATTCAAAATTTCTTCAGTTTCTGATATAGACACCTGTGCGTCTTGAAAACACCCGGTTTCTTGAAAATATATTTTAGCGGGTGAAAGCTGCGACTTTGTTTTTCAACGGTCCAAACACCTCCGCATTTTAAAAATGTTACTGGAGTCATGTTGACTGTAATGGTACGTCTTTACCAGGTGTGAATTAAGAAAACACGTGGTTTCAGCAAGACTGCGCAAGCTGCCACACAGGGTTATTGCTGTTCATCAATGCAATTAAGCGAAAACATCTTGCATTTTTTTTGTCGCAAGAGATCAAATAGAGACAGCGAATATTTGCCCTATATTTGTAATCCACTCAGGTCACTGCTATCACTTTATTTTTAAATATAAAAATTGTAACTTTTCGAAGAAATAATGCGTTTTATTGAAATATTAAAATAACGCCTCTTAATGAAACACTCTTTATAATCCTACCAAATTTCTGATACCACGGCCTGCCTTAACATAAACTAACACAACTCCATCTTCGACAAATCTAATCGAATTGTTGATCTAACACACAATAATCTTCAAGTCGTAACAGCCTGCACCTCTCTTCTCACACCTCTTAACGGCCTCTCTCTCCCAATGATAAGCATCAAATTACAAACATTTCCTGAACTCACATGACAAAGTAAATTGCATAGTTTGATATTAGAAAAGCAAATTTCGAGTGCGAGTTAAATCGGAATGTTTTAAACTAAACTGTTGCAGTCGCAGTAGCATTGTATTTATTAATTGAAAATTGTATTTATCGAGATTCTGTGATCATGTTTCCAAAAAATCAAAGTAAAATTAAACACGAAATGTCGAATTAAGCGCGATTTCAATATATTTTGATCTTATGGCATAAATTGTATTAAATCTATATAGATCGCTACGTATTAAATATATATCTGGACTACTTATTCAATATTACTGATTGTTAGTATATGTAAATACCCATAAGTGATGTGGCGTCAAATGCAATACTGCATACCCGTGGGCATTTACAACGCTGTCCACGAAATATTCTCCGTATTTACCCTTACTGACGTCATTATTTATCTATGAATTTCGATATGATGAAAACCCACAATCCCAATTATTATCAAATTATACAAATTTACTATCCGTTCAAAGTTTACTACGATACTGTTATATACAAAGGGTTTTTATAAATTTGATCCTTGATTTTTATTAAAAACATAACTTGTCCATAATACTATGTTCACTTGGTATAGTGGTAGATACTGATATATTCAAATAAGTGCGGTTGATTGACTTGTAAAAAACATAATAATTTAATGTACATATCTAAAGTATCTGATATATCACCAGCCAATATAAAAAAGTTTGACTTAACAAATAAAATAAATAATTTACTAAAAATGAGCACAGAATCGTCAAGATCCATAAATGAATAATAGTTATCTTAATCTTATTTCTTTCAGTTTACATTATATATATTTTTATTTTTATTTGTAGTAATATATAAACAAAGAATATACATACATAATGTATAGGACTATAATAGTATTTGTTCACTATGTTTAATATGTTGTACTCGTATTTTACTTAGGTATATTTTAATTAAATGTATTAATTATAAAGATATACATATAAAATCGTTGAGGTCAAAATTGTTGTTCCGCTACCGGGATTCGAACCTGGATCTCTTTATCCAATCCGGGGAAGGTGCATTACCAACTATGCTAAAGCGCCAGTATTTTTGACGACAAATTTTCGATCCTATATGTTACACTTTTTCAAATTAATACATCTGTCGTTCCATTATTTAAAAGCCATCCACATTGTTTTTACGGAATCTCAAATACCTTTGAGTAAACCGATAGCAGACGCCAGAATTAACAATTTATTTTTATTAAATTTTGGACATATTGGTTCAACTTACATATTATTAAGGAGAACACATTCTCATTGTGAAGTTGTAATTATTCAGAACATAGGTCGTGATTGTATATGTATACCTTTATAATTAATACATTTAATTAGTATTTAAAACTTCACAGACCGTCTGTTCTGAATAATTACAATTTCAAAATAAGAATGTGTTCTCCTTAATAATATGTATGCATTATAGATTAAGGAAATATTTTGTATATCTTCACTAGTTCTAGCAAAAAATTCAATCAGCTTAAAAATTTAAACATACTCTTTGTGTATACAAATTAATACTCTAATTATTTTAAAATAAATAAAATAATATCACGAGTGCACAAAAAATAAATTATATAGGTTTTGATTAATTCATTTGAACAATTCGATATCCTGTGCTGCGTTTGATGCAATGCGCCGCAGGATGGAGTCACTGGGATTATTTCAATATTAGAGGAATACTCAAAATACAATAGAATATTCGTGAATTTAATAATGCAACCACTAATAACGATAACGCACGTTAGATTTCCTGTAAGTACTATTGAAGTGTAAAATGTCCTGCGTTGTTTCCTAATGATTAATCTCACAAAGAGCTATTATTAATGGGTAATGTAGTAGCCCAAATCAATTAATATTGTTTGTGTTCAATATTTGAATACATTTATTTAAGTTCTCGGCTTGCTTTAAATATATTATATTCTTTGAAAGCATTCTCTATACAATGAGTGTAGAAGAAATGATTAAAAATACAGGGAAGTAAAATCCGGCTAAAAATATAGGCTAAACTATTTAAAAAAAAATACATTTTTTCATGATGAGATTGTCATTTAAATTCTAGAAAATATTGAGAACCTAAACCAGTATGAATATATAGAAACAAGCCGTCATCTGTTTTGACAGTTCAAATTTATATCGTTACGGTTTAAACACGATTGTTTTGACATCAAGAATAGTGATCTTTAAATCGTTATTCGAACCGTTATTGTGATCGATTGGAACGATGATTGATAACTGATTATTAGTAATTTTTAGAGCAATGACTGGTACACTATAAAGTAAACCTCTAACAGTTAAATCTTAGTTACTTATCGTAGTTAAATCTCAATTACCAATTATCATCACAGTCACATAACGGTTTACCAATCAAGAAGCAATGGGTTGGCGTATCTTATTTTAATAATATATTAATAGATATAACCGTAATATCTTGTTGTTCGTTACAAATTCAAATTTAAAATAGGAAATTCGTCCGTTTCATAGAAGAAAAGTGTGAATAGAAGTGCTCTTTGAATGTGCATATTAATTATGTTTCTGGTTATGAAGGTACATTTAGAAAAAATAGTTAACAAAGAAATTTACAGATGTTTGAAATTTTTTAAACATTATGTTGCTGTTGTATGGTGATACAAATTAATAAGGATTAAAAATAATAAGGTGATTTAAATTTTATGTACGTACCTAGGTAATGAATCTAATTATTTCATTTTTATTGATGTTAGATATAATATAATATATATATATATATATATGTTTTTTTTTTAAATTAGATATATGTACACGGAATACATGTCACATCAATATTCTTACTATTTTAAATCTAAGCTAAACGCTTGTACTATGAAAATAGGACTAACTTGCGGGTGTCCTGGAATGAGTCGCGAACCCCCGACCACTAATCACTAGGCCAGCATCTTAACCACTACACCAACAAGTTACTATTAATATTAATATATGTTTGTGGTGTTTCACTAATACGAAAAGTGATCTAGTTCAAAAAAGTGACGCTTTTATATAGACAAAGACAGAAAAAATTACAAACTTGATAATGTAACGACTCTTAACAGACTATAGGATAATAGAATAGTAAATCTTCAAGCATAAGCTCTGAACAAATGCAAATAGCAGGGGTGTGCACTGTATACAAGCAAAAATCTGAGCATTACTAAAATTTTTGGTTTAAAATATAAATGAAACAATCCATAATATGTTATAATTACGCTAGCCCTCACCGTGCATCAGTAGAATCATTTGTTGCTTAGTTCTGGATGCTACCGATGCCACCGGAGCGCTGTAATCCTCTACCGGGTTATTAATTATTTATAGCTACTACAATTACTAGCCACTGTTTTAATCTATCGTTCTATTCAAGCCATACAATTACTACCTACTGAATTGAAAATTCTACTCGGCAGAGTCAAAAATGTATCAGCTGATCCATGTTCTTACTTATGCTGTTTCCTAACAGAATAACATTTGAAAGGTTTTGAAGATGACTTAGAGCTGATTGAAGCATCTACATCCTCATTTACTAATTCGCAATTTTTTTTACTGGCTTACTAAACGTGTTTTCATGTTTGTTCTTTGCGTTTGAGGACAATACATTTTTAATATGATGGATTCATTTTACCTAAAGACATCGGTTAAACGAATGTTTATAAACCTATGTACAATGTAGCATATAGTATATTATATAATATTATGGTAACAGCATAACCAAAGTCTATACCCACTCCACGCCACTGCAAACTAGATGTGCAGCTGATATTCTCACCTATGCAAACCGTCCTATGCGTGTTATGACGGGGTTTAAATATTAATTGAAAATTGATATGCACATATATCCGGAAACTTCGACAAAGGAATGTTTAGTAAATCAATGAAAGGGACATAACCGTGGAGGGACACTAGACCTGATGATGTACGACATTATCGTCAACAACATTGAACACGCGTGCGGCCACAGAACCAATTGATTTATAAAGATAACTTTCGAATCAGCGTGTGAAAAAATCCTCATAAAACGCATTACTTATATACGTACCTAGCAAGATGATGAGAGAGAAAGAACAAATCGATAATGGGATAGCATTGTCTTCTCAAGATAGCCCTCATTCTGAAATGTCGGCGTGGGATTGTGGGTAGATTTTACGTCATACAGCCGGACCCTGCTTCGTGCCATCAGAAGTGCCCGAGGCTTAGTGCCATTTACATTATATGAGGAGGTATCTGCCGGTACCTGGCTGCCTGGCCGCCTTGGATCTTGGATGGATCACTATTGCCAAATGGCAGCGCGCTTAAGATCGAAAATCGACAGTGTATCGTTATCATTTCGAAAGCCCTGATCGTTATGCTGCCCAGCTGGTACTCGCAGTTATTATATTTACATGGTCATTTGGTCTCGCAATGAACATTTTGGAGAATGACCAGTGACAAAATAATTTATTTCTAAATTGTTAACTTAATGAATTAAAATACATCTACCGGTTTCGAAAAATAGAATTTTCTTCTACAGGATGTCATTAACTAATGAAAAACATATGTTATTGTTTCTTTAACAGAATCTTTTTTTAAAAAACAATAATTATTAAATATTAATTTAAAAAATAAATTTAGTCCCTAACTTAAATTGTTACCGGATGATAAATACAAAATTATTAGAATAATTTATAGGAAACAATTTTAGAATGGGAATTGTGGTTAAATTTAGTTGGTTGTTTATAATTTTTTGATTAGTTTTACACGCTTTATTTATCTCCAACAACTCCAAATTATTAAATTTATGATCAATATCATTAACATGCAAATTAGACTATCCCAAATTTTTATCAAAACCATTTTCTATAAAATGATTATCAAATTCTGAAAATCTACTGTTATTCAAACAATGATAATTATTATTTGAAAATATTATTATAAATTATTGTTTTTTAAAAATAGATTCTGTTAAAGAAATAATAACATATTTTTTTGATTAGTTAATGACATCATGTAGAAGAACAAGATATATCGAAACCGGTAGATGTATTTTAATTCATTAAGCGGTTAATAAAACAAAGTTAACAATTTAAAATAATGGATAAGATGGACAAAGTAGATTTTATCAATCTTAAAAATACAAAATAATTTAAAAAAACCCACTTATTAAAACAATATAATATGATACCTACTCGGAAACGGTCAACAAGCTTGTATGTAAATGAAATGAATTATAATATTTGTATTTCTATAATAAAACAAAGTTAACAAATAAAAATATGAATTTTAACCACAAAGTTAATTTTGCCAATTTCAAAAGTATTATAATATTCATATTAAAGATTTTATATTGATGCATGCTATAAAAATAATGTTGTTAAATAAACGCCTATTTATCGGCACTGAAAAAAACGAAATTCTGAAAACTTTTCGTACGTAACATTAAAAAAGTGGAACTCGCACATTTTTCAAAATAAATAAATATCTTTACTAAAAAATCAGCATATAAGTGTATTGTAATATTCTACGTCGATGTTTTATCATATTAAATATCAAATGTATGAAACAAAAAACAATCTCAAGAAATTAGTCGAAAAATAAATTGGAAAAAAAATATTTACATCATATAAAATTTCATAAACATGCATTCACGCTGTATGTGGGGCTATTCATTTTTTAACAATATGATATATTAGAACTTTGGATTTCGTGACAATTTTATTCCGTCCGTATATTTTATTTAACGAAATGTTCCAACTATTAAATAAACTACATATAAATAGTTTTCGCATAATGTTTGTCACACTTCTATAAATAAACAGCGAGTGTAAGCTATAAGTATGTATATTTCCAATAAAATATTTCTATAATCGTCTGGCACTTTATTTTATGAAATAATATAATTCTCTGGACGTTCTTTTTGTCGAATTTCATTCGATACTCGAGTCTCAAGGCCTCGTTCCCGCCCGTTGATAAAATCTGTTTCTCACCTGTTTAAAAATATTATTAATTAACCTACAAAAATTGAAGAAACTGAAAAGTAATTCTAGCATATTTCATAAAATTGAAAACTGAATCGATGCTGCTATGTCAAGGTTGCATAAAGGGAAGATTTTTTATATCATATTTCGAGGAACGTAGACATTAAAAAAAAAAAAATGTTAAAGGATCAATGAAGTTTTGTTTTTGAATAGGAATTGAAGTTGGATTTTAATATGAATAATTGACGATTTTAGGAAGATTTGTTTAAAATTATAACTTTTTATTTATATTTAGAAATAAGATTATTTTGAGGTTGCCCAACTATGTTACTTTCATAAGAGCTGGTTTTGCTAAGCTTCACTCACTAGGTAGGATATCGAATTCTTATATTTAATAATTTAATTAATACAAATTAAATTAATCAACTAAAAAGATTTACAGAAAAGAATATTTAAAGAAAAAATATTTGGTAGCCACCGGAATCGTTTCCTATCCAATAAATTGTTTTTGTATCTTTCTAATTGATTCATCCGATTTAGTATGTTTGTAATCTAATGCCTGTTATATTAATTTTGAAAATTACTATGCAAATTTCAAATGCAAGCCTGTCAAATGCCTGAATTCAGATAAAATGTTATTATTATTTGTTGATCGATGCTAAATTAAATTTAATGGTTTTTACAAAGTTTGTTATTTTGTAAATTAATAATTTTACTATCTGCACAGTTACTCTATAAACATTAAATTTACACGTTTTTTTCCGTATTCATTTATGTAGACATAGGTCGTACGGGTATGGAAAACCGTAAATGTAAAATTTTTTGTTTAGTGTTAAGTAAGGCGGACCCGGCGGGTTATCGGAGTACATGCCTTGAAACTGCGTGGGAGTGAAATGTAAAAAAACATCTTTCTCTGACATTCGGAGAGCTGGACCTGACGCAGGGCTGGGCAGGGATAGGGGGGCCCCAGGCGGGCCGGCGGCGGCCGTCACGCCGGCCCGACCGGAGCTTCCCACGGGCTGCGACGGACGCGGGAACGGAACGGGACGTGTAGGTAAAGCATACGGCCGCCGTAATTTGTCACGTGATACGAAAATATCTGGATTTTTGATAAGTTTTTTTTAAGTTGACTGACACACGGAAAGGTAATTTTTTAAATGTCCTTCTTATTTTGTTTATCATAAAATACCAAAATTCTTATATTGTGACGCAATAATTGGTTTAGACTGTGAGTGGAGTGGAATGATTAGAATACATTTCCTCGATGGGTAACTAGACAAAATTTGGAACACATGGCATCTAATACACTTTATATTTATGTAGATATGTGGGAGGAGGTGGGACGGCTGGACACCTCAAAGGTGGCTAAGAGGATGTTTGTATTTTGTGCGGGATCCTATAGAGTAATCACGCAGTAAATTGTATAAATAAATAATATTTACGAGCACTGATAGACAATTAGATTAATTTCTCGTTTACATCAATACACTACACAAAAATATTAAATGCACTATGGAAAACGAGGACAATAGTTTAAATTTTTGGACCTCTCTATCAAAGATATTAATACCACTGATACCGTAATTCCTGCATTGTATTCCCACCCCCTTGCACATAAAATGGCCAGCTTTTCCATTCCATGTTAAATAGAATAATGAAAGTCCCACTAAATACAACTGATTATGATAACGAAATTAAAACAATCAAACAATTGCTATTAATAACGATTATGAATGCACATTAATAGATTAAATACTAATAATAGATAATACTCTTTGACGAAAAATATTATACACGGGTCCGATTCTACGAAAATAGCACACTATTTTCCTAACCGCATTTTACACTAATAATATTGTAAAAATTCTTTTAAATTCTAAAACAAAAATAGGCATTTTATAAATAAGTGGAATATATCAAATAACTT
Organism: Eubasilissa regina; assembly: GCA_022840565.1. Taxonomy (NCBI): domain Eukaryota; kingdom Metazoa; phylum Arthropoda; class Insecta; order Trichoptera; family Phryganeidae; genus Eubasilissa; species Eubasilissa regina. The sequence continues at coordinate 21,927,494 of JAINEB010000033.1, forward strand.
ATGGAGATTGTAACAAAAAATACATTCGATTGACATCAATATAATTGATACCAATCATACTTTCGGTAGCCATGATCTAAATTACTCCATATGGGGGCATAGTAATGAATAACCTCGAAATGTTAAAAATCCAGAATAATATGAATTTTCAAATTCTTCGCCGCTTTTATCAATATTTCCCAAAAATAATGAACCCACCGTCCCATTAACCAACTGTATTTAATTTTAGTTCACTTTACACCTGTATACGAGAAGGACTACTATTCCGAAAACTAGTCATGATACAACTCAAAAAATTGTGTGTGTGTAGTACAAAGTGAAAATAAAAATTAACTATTCAAATATGGATTGTATATAGAACAGGCAGAGAAATATGAATTATCTGTCTTGAAACATATTTATTTTTACTGCATATGATTAATTGTGATGTAGTATGATATATCTTGTATGTTTTAACATTTATTGCCCGGTGGGTCAAAACACAACACATCCGGCGGTGGTGGGTCATTTTAGACACACCTCAAGTTTCAGTTCAGTTTTCAACCGTTTTGTGGGAGATTTTTTATAGATATTTCATTTTTAATATGATTTAATGAAATGGCATGATGTGCCGTAATGTTTCTACTAAAAAAATAAAGATAAAAATTAAAAAAATATTACGAATAATGTACATATTCTCACACATAAACAGACGCCCTACACGGCCAAAATACAATTATCCACTGAGCATGTAATCTTTTCGTCGGAACCCGAACAGGTGGTGTCATAAAACTTATAGGTAGGCGCAACGCCCCTCAAATAGTTGTATTACTGGCATTAGTAGACGAAAATAAGTCAAAATCCTGGTATACTTTGTCTACGCGCTCAAAATATTGATAATATATATTTCGGTGTAAGATTTTAGAGGGTTTTTTCACATTTTTATCAATAACTTATTTGAATCTTGTCCGATAACATTTATTTGTATCTCAAATTATTTGGAAATATTTAATAAAAATGATCTATAAAGAAAGCAGCATTTAACGAATATTTGTAGAATAATTCATATTTTTACAAATACCCGGGTCAAATCTGACCCACCACCGCAGAGGATGTGTTAAAATATTAAAACATATTTTTTAGTTATTGTAATTAATATGTTATAAATGATAAATGAGAAAACTCTTCCCACTAGAAGTATGGTTCTTGAACTAGTGAAGAGATGGTCCAGTAATCCGATGTAATGAAACTGCAGTACTGATTAATAAAAAAAATAATTCAATACAGCCATTAAAAATTCTATAACATAAAAGGGTACAAGTTTATAAAATCTGGCTATCTGGTCACTTAATAAAGTAAATCTTTAGCGTTATGTGATCCAGCTTATGTCTATATAATCTTGACAAATGAGATTAAAAATATAATTAAATTGTTAAATTATATAAACGCAATCAATATAATATTTTATAATCATGGGGTTCATCAGAAACCTCACACGGAACGAAATATGCATCTAAATATACCATTTTTATATGTATTTCTATGAGTTTTAGACTGGTTTCACTAAACAACCAAAATAATGTTTACATTTGAAATCCCTAGAGTAGCCTCTAGGACGAGCCTTACAATGCCATGGCCCAAGGGAGCTTCCCAGAGATTAATTATGGTTAGGTTGTAAAGTATCGATTTTCCCGTGCAGCCTCTTCTTGCAAACCTTTGTTATTACAATGACATTTGAGTGGCGCTATTGTTACAGGAAAACAAAAGCCCCAATCAGATGATTGCCGTGGAAATTTTTGTGATGACTTAGTATTAAAAATTATTCAAATAATAAATACATACAATAAGCAATATCATTATAATCTAATATTGTATTTTATTTATTAATTTATTAAAAAACACAATATTATATATGTTTCAATCACAAAAAAAAACATTTTATATTAAATATCACATCATAATTTTCATCCCATTATCATAGAATGGTCGGGGTCTAAAATCTTGTTTAATTTCCATTGTTTGTTTCTGTTTATCCCGACCTGGAGCGACCTACTGGCCGTCTTAGTAAGGTCTTAGTAATCATTCCTATTCTGTTCGTAAGACGTGTCCAAGACAACTCAATTCAGATTTTTATGTATGTACACAGTAGTAAGAGCTCCATGCCGAGGGTCTTCCGTGGTCTATTGCGGTACTTCTTACTTGGTCCATTAATATCACTCGTTAGTTCGGATTTTTGGCTTCACTTACTATTTGGTGACCATATTATGGATCTGTACTCAGTACATAGCTTAGTCTTGTTGTTTAACTCGAATTTCTTCATCTATATTCTATAAAAAGGGTATATACTCTATATATACTTATTGATTATTAGTATTTATTTTATTACGTTGTATGATGTGCAATTTTACGTTTTATATTTTTCATGTTTGTATTGTTATTGAAACTTGATTTATTAGTTTTAAATTTTCACACATTAATTATTATTATTTTTTTCATTGAAAAAACATTTTTATTATGAAGTTGCAATTTCTGAACATAGTTTTGAGGTATTTTTAATACAAATTAAATGGATTAATAAGAAAGATACACAGAAAAAAATAATTTATCGAAAAAATATTTGATTGCTATCGGTAACTGTAACTAAGTAATCGGTTGCTGTAGTGTAATTGTAACATGTTTCCCCGGATAAGAAGTCCTGGTTCGAATCTCGGTAGCGATCAAATATTTTTTCGATGAATAGTTTTTTCTGAATATCTTTCTGTTTGACTTATTTAATTTGTACTCATTTTATTCACCTGAATAATATATCCCGTGTATGGTGGCGATTCAATACAAAGCGAACCTTTGTCTTTTGTACGTTTCTATTTGTTGATAATACCTACGTTGTTAACAATTTATTGAAAGAGGCTCAGTTGTGTGCAATTACATGCAAACAATATGAAAATGATTTCGCTCTACGTTAAAGCATTTCCGCAGCCATATAAAGAAGTACGCCTCCGAGAAATTATTTATCTAGCTGCTCACAACTAGAGCCGCGAGTGGAGTTACTTATCTGGGTAGGCGAAAAGTTAACAGCATTTCTTCCCCGTTATTCATCAAGTCAGATAAAGCGTGGCGCCGTTTTATTTCGCTCCGCTCATTTCGACAGAAATATTCGTCGGTAAGAATCCGTAATAAGATTAAATCAAGCGGAACAACCCTGAGGCGAATATTATTTCTTTAGCAACAGCTAGCCCCTACGGGCATATTTATTTAAATTGTCTTAAATAAAAATACACCACGTGAACTGGTGATGCTTGTGTAGCCTTATATAATATAATGTATTTCTTTTTTCAACATTGAGAATCTGCATTTTATTGTTTCTCACTTCCTCAATGGCGTTGATATTTATCTCTATCTCAGTAAATGTGCTCATGACTGAGCATTGTGGTGCTCTAGTCTATTTCAACTTGGTGATTTTGAGCCTGCTTTGACCTGGGCCTTCCCTCAGATTTGATCTGTTGTGTTGGAGGTCGAGTAGAGCTGCGGAAAACACCAAGACTCAAACAAGTCAGACTTTTACAATCCTTGAGATGGAGATGGTTCTTCCAAATTTTGATCAGCTTCGATTAACCATACTTATTCTCTTTTGGACCTCGACTCCGCCGTGTTCTATATAAGTTGTGATATCCACATTAAAAACGTAATTAATATTAATACTCTTTAGTAATTGTATTAAAGTATCTCGAACTTAAAATGCAACATTTCAACAAAAATATCTTCTCTCGAATATGTGACGTAAAGTATCAATTTTTCTCATCTCAATTTCTCTCTCAATTTTCTCTCAATCTCTCTCATCTCAATTTTTAGACAAAATGATTTATGAATTTTGTAGATTATAAATTTATGAATTTTTGAATTATAAGATGATGAATTTATGAGATTTATGAATTTTGTAGATTATAAAACTATGAAATCATAACATTTTTTACAATTCAAAATATTTTTTATAATGTTATGATATCACAGACTTAACAGAAGTTTTATAATCTACAAAACTACATTCATAAGTCATTTTGTCTAAAAATGGAGATGTCACAATTTGATACTTAACGTCACATATATAAGTTGTATTAAAGTTTCCAAATTGAATAAAAATTGATTAACTAATGAAATTCTGGCGTATCTTATCTGAGCAATATTTGAATATGTCCAAGAATACACAATTTCTGGATTTTTACCTACAAAGACACTGTTATTAAACAAATATCAGATATCTCATAGAGACAAAGGTATTTTTCATTATTTTTCACGCCTAAAATTAAACTAACTATTATTACAAAATAGCTTTGTCTCTAGGAGATATCTGATATTTGTTTTTTATGCTATCTGATTTTACTCAAAGGTATTTGAGATTCACCGTAATATAAAGTTGATTGTTTTTAAAAATGGAATAGTAGATGCATCAATTGGAAATATTACAGAATATAAGGTGAAAATGTATTCGAATGCTACAGCAAAAATGAAGAACGCGTTACCCGGATAGAAAGAGGTCCAGGTTCGGATCCCGGAAGCAACAAAATATTTTTTCGATTGATAATTTTATTTTTGTATATATTTCTAGTTGATTCATGTAATTTGTACTAAATAAGTTTTAGATAGATAGCTTTTTCTGTATATATTTTTAGTTGATTCATTTAATTTGTATTAAAATATACACAGAATTACGTTCTGAAAATGTAACTTCGCAACAAAAATGTGTTCTCTTTAATTCTTATTCTTATTTCGCTTGTACTATGAAAATAAGACTAACTTGCTGTTGTCTTGGAATGAGGCGCGAACTCCCGACCACTAGATCACTAGGCCAGCGTCTTAACCACTACACCAACAGTTAATTATTTATATTCTTTATTGTCATACTATCGAATTATATCTTAAATAGTTCATCCACAAGGCTGGGCTGTACAGTTTTTGCTGCAATCATTATAGCCCTGCTCTCTGATGCCATCTGTCCATCATGTTTTCAATTTCAGTTAAATTTCATGCAATAACTCAGTATTTGCTTATTATTTCTCAATACTTTAATCTTAATTCTACTAAACTGGTAACTGGTGATTCAGACCAGTTAATTACTGAATAGTGAGGAGCTAAGAAGGGAGATAATTAAGTTCAATGATTTTTTTTAACATACCGTAACTGCTTAACCTTTACCATTCCTTGTTATAAAATATTCGTACGCAGCCATGCTGTCAACTCGTGTTACTATTCTAAATGAGAAAAATGTTTTGATTAGTTTAAATGTTTATTGTCTAAATATTGAATATTAAATGTGAAAAAATGATTTAATATAATAACATATGTAATTTGAAGCATTCATCATGTTCTATATAATGCGACTTTTCTTCTTTTATCTCTTTATTCAATTAGTGAGAAAGAGATATAATTATATTCATATGTTTGTTATTATTTTCACTGTAAAATTAAAGTATGATCGTTTTCTATCATACCGCAAATGGTATTTTTGCCAACGCCAAGCAATAAATCACGGACACAACACTAGACAAACAACAAACATCAACACACCAGTTCCGAGAGCAACAACGACATTTTATCAAAGATTCTACATGTTCCTAGCTTTGAAACTATACAATACACTCAGTACCAACTGGAAATCGTACAATTACTATAAGATTACACAAATATGGACCCAATATATGATTCAATCAGGTGGAGATGAATCAGAAGCATGGATATCCAACAATTTAATATAATGTATACAATTCTTTTACTAATAACTCACTAGTCCTACAACACTCCCACTCCACATATTTTCATTATATTTTTATTTTATTCTTACTTTTTTATTCATATTTGATTTATCTTTTTATTCCAAATTTTTATTTATTAATTAAACACCACAACAGCACGAAAAAAAAAACTGGCTACTTTAACACAGACTTTAGTCTAGCAAAGTAGCCAGGACAACGCTGTATATATCAGAGGTGAAGTCTACTCCATCCCACACAATAAACTATGTATTATGTATGTTTATTATGTATCCACCTCTGTTAGTACAAAAATATGGATGTCAAAATATATATAAACAAATAAACAAATTAATTTTAAAACGGATTGAACTCATTTAGTTATTTTTGAAGGAGTATCTTTTCAAAATTGATTTTTAACCAGCCATTTCTAAGCGCAAATGATTTATTTACGGTTAAATGAAATATGAATTTTATGTAGCGTGTAATTATTAAGATATTATAGGTTCGATTGGCATGGTAGACATGTGTTACTGCATGGTTTGGGAAGGGTTGATACATTATTTAACAAATGCAGTCTCATGTCAGTCTAAGTTATATTGTGGTTTTCGATTTAGTGATATCATGAGTAATTTTGTTGGTAATTATTGAAACGTATTGCACCATCCTTGCACAAAATATGATTTTTCTTACGGTTTTTTCTCATGGGTATCTAAAAAAATTGCCATGACAATGTTCTTATACATTCATTCGTGAATATCCTATAAAATTTTAGCTAAGTATTGCATTGTAAGATCGGGAAATCTGGGCGACCAATTGATATCGTCGTTGAACTTTAACAATTGACTTTATTTCAATGAATACATGACGATTTATTAAGGAGAACACATGCTTATTGTGAAATTGTAATCATTTGGAACATAGCTCTGTGATATTTTAAATACTAATTAAATGTATTAATTAGAAAGATATACATATAAAATTAATTTGATCAAAAAATATTGTTGTTGCACTACCGGGATTCGAACCTGAATCTCTTTCCAAACCGGGAAAGGTGCATTATTCAACTATGCTACAATGACAGTACTTTTGACGACAAATTTTCGAACCCTTATGTTACACTTTTCAAATGAATATATCTATCGTTCCATTATTTGTACTTTGTTTTTACGGTATCTCAAATACCTTTGAGTAAACCGATAGCAGATGCCAGAATTAACAATTCATTTTAATTAAATTTTGGACACATTAATACACCTAATGTATTATTAAGGAGAACACAATCTTATTGTGAAGTTGTAATTATTCAAAACATAGGTCGGTGATATTTTAAATATTAATTAAATGTATTATTGCACCTTCCTCTGTTTTGAAAGAAAGAGATCCAGGTTCGAATCCTGGTATCGTGACAACAATATTTTTCGATGAAATTGATTTAATATGTATATCTTTCTAATTAATACATTTAATTAGTATTTAACATGTTGATTTGCAAAACAGGTAGTAACCAGTCAAATTCACCCTCTTCATTGCATTCTAATATAGTAGCGCACATAAAATCGCCAGAACCCATTGGCGCTCCCTGTATAGACAGATGTACAGTGCACAGTGGGTTCCGATTTATATTGCTGGGTCACCGTGGTGCCACAGGCACGAGCCTGAGCGATCGGTCGAGCGTCGCGCCCATACAGGATTCGAGAACAACTGTAGGTTATTACCACTTCTTGATAACAGGGTATTTCTGCTATGGCGACACCGACTATAGCTTCTGGCTACCGGCTGTGCTCCAAATCAGCCCGCCGTGGCGCCGGACACAAAAATAAATCACGTCCATCACTTTAGCACCGAAGGGGTACGCAATGATGATTATGCCCTATACACCTAATTGACGTCATCAGGCGATCACGCTAACTTTAAGTAGCGAAATACGGTAGTCTAGCATAGTCATATGCGTTGTATCGCGCCTAAATTATATCTATGCATAAATTGTAAAATAATAAATTTAAACAAATATCAGATATCTCATAGTGACTAAGCAATTTTTTATTATATTTAATGGAAAATCTATGGAAGTATTGGGTAATTACAGGGCTTACGACCTGTCTTCGGTTGGCTTAAGTGATCACTTTATATATATATATATATATATATATAATATTGTTATATATACATAAAATGTTAATTAGTTCCATGACTAAATAACATTTTATCTCATAAATGTATCTTAAAATGATACCGTTCAAGAACTGGGGCTAAGTTAGTTGTGTATATGACAGAGTATCTGAATACAATAATAACTCAAAATTCTTGTTTTTTTTGAGTTGTCTTAGTTTTGATCTAGGTGTGCGATATATACAAAGTTGTATATGTGTTGGTATATACAACTAACACATATATATATATATATATATATATACAATGTTGCAATAACTAATCTAATATATGTATAACTTTCAAAAAATTTGATAAATGTAGAGATTGAGGGGTGAGAATTGGTGAACTCTATTATATATATATAGGTCGTAATTCCTGTAATTACCCCATACTTCCATATATTTTTCATTAAATATAATAAAAAAAAATAGCTTTGTCTCTATGAGGTATCTGATGTTTGTTTAATAACAGTGCTTTTGTAGGTAAAAATTCAGTAATTGTGTGTTCTTGGACATATTCAAATATTGCTAATAAATTTAACGTCACTGATTCGTACTCCCATCTATATAATTTTTGTAAATTGAATTACAATCATAAAGGTTTTTGAATGTTGACAGTTTTCTTTTCAATTCATTTCTTTCATTTCTTTTAACCATGCTGTGATAAGCTTAAACAATCCTTTATATTTCATAATGTAGGCTTTGGTCTAGAAAACTTAGGCAACAAATTTATTACTTTTAAAATTAGCAATATTAACTTTGTGGTTAAAATTCATATTTTTTTTATTTATTATTTTTGTTTAATTTTTTCGTAAAAATTATTCGACTAAATTTGTATTGAGCAGCAATTTGAGTTAGGTACTAAATTTATTTTTTAAATAATTGTTGTTTTTTTTTTTTTAATTTTTAAAAATAGATTCTGGTGAAGAAACAATGCTATATTTTTAGTTAGTTATGACATACTGAAGAAGAACATAGTATTTTTCGAAACCGATAGATGTATTTAAACTCAATTCAGTAGTTAATTAAACAAAGATAATAAATAAAAAACAAATTTATTATTAACCCTTTTCTAGCCATACTGTAACATAGGTCTACTACACCAATATATATATATATATATATATATATTTTCCAACAGCCAAAATAATATTATGACGTATTTAATTAATTCCTCTAATAACTAACTCTCAATTTTTGAAAGAACGTCAGAATGTTTGTTATAATGATGATTTTTTTTCAGGCGCAAGGCCGATCCTCGCCTGGACACAGAGATGATGCTATTGGAGCCAAAGGATCTTTCGTGTACCAGCCACATAATGCAGAATAACAACATGATGCTTCAGAACAACCTGCATCGGCTACCAACTGCATACTCCTCAGCTCCTCCGCATAAGATGAGGTATGTTATAATTGTGTACACTCATTACTAAATCAATCTCATTTAGGAAGATATTCATTAGCGTTAGTTTCTTTCTGTTTACAATTTGAGTCTTTTAAAGATCCGGACTAGACTCTCAAAAGTCTTCTCCTATCCTCCATCTCCCACACAAAATTTGCCCTGCGGGTAACATAGACCCCGACCTAATATGGTCAGTATTTTGTGTGGGTTAATGTAAAAGTATTGTAAATAAATATGTTCCTCTGTAATGGGCAGTTGACTAAACTCTAAGCATGCATGTAGTCAAATATCTGAGTTGTTTTTCTAAATTAGCATACTTCATACAGGGTGAGTATTATGTTCCAGGCCGATTTTGTTTTCCGCCATTTTAGTTTTGGCAAACTTATGTCAGTTTGAATTTGGTAGTCATAGAGAATAGTTAATTACAATTTTCTATGAAGCATCTATCGCCTCAACAAAGTGTTGAAGTCAACACATTTTATCTAAATAATAATAGCAATGATGTAACCATTAATGGTTATCGCTGTCGTCACATATTGGAAAACTTCGTGGTGGTCGAATTGGATCGATTGGAAACCACATATGTCTGCAACACATGTAGTTTCAACAGAACGGTGCCACCTCACACACAGCCCGAGCTACGCTTGAAATTTTGGGAGAAAATTTTTCCGGCCGCATAATGTCAAAAAGTGGAGATATCGAGTGGTCTACTCGATCGCCTGCTTTGACGGCTCCCGACTATTTTCTGTAGGGGTGCTTGAAAGTAAAAGTCTACGCCAATAAGTCAATAACAATTGCGATGCTCGAATAATATTCAAAATGAAATTGCTGTAATAACTCGCAAAGTGTGCGAGAACGTTATGAAAAATATGGTTAAAAAAACACGCATTTGTGCCACTGCCAGGGGCACCCACTCGACCAATATCATATTTCATACACAATTGTAATATATTAAGTAATTGATAAATAAAAAAACAAATTATAAATTGTGTTACGTTTTTAAGTTATTCAAAGACAACATCAGCCTGGAACATAATATTCACCCTGTATAACGACAATCACCATGTAACCTATATTTAGAAACAAAACCGCCACTATCTAGTTGTCCAAATTGAGATAAACGTATTTGTAACTGATTTATATTATGTTTTTGATAAAATGCTTCCTAAATGAATACTCGTAAATACAAAGCTGCCACTATTGTCATATAATTTTCAAATGCGTCGTTTTTTATTTTTCGTCAATTATAATGGCGATTTCCGAACCTTTTATATATAAGTTTATCTTTACCATGACCATGACCATTACTATTTATCTTTAGTCGAGAGGGTGGGAATTCGTAGAAATCGCGATCCTCCGACATGAGGGATCGACTTGTATGATGGACGATGAACCTTACCCCGTGTCTCCGAAGATTTTAAAATTTATGTAAAATATTCGACGCATGATCGTGGATTTGTATCGATGCTCAAAGTGTGTGAATATATTTTTGATTAATTAAAAGCAATCGACCGATGTATTTGTGATTGATAAAACACTTAGAGTAAATTATCTTGTCTTGTATTCCTTGTGTAAGGTTAAAAATGATTGAAATCACTATTTGACATACAAACGCATTGTATAAATAAATGTGTGTTTACATTTGCCTACACATTATTATTATTTTAATTTAATGATGTCACATCTCTAATTAAACTAAGCGTTAATGATGGGTGATTGCCGTTGTCCGCGCTTGCGTCAATAGCGAACCATGATCAGTGCATTGAGGTCCACGTTAGACAGGGGTGTTTTAAGTATACACGTGAGAAATATTATCGACAGTAGTACCCTACTTAGCGTTAGCGGTTTACGCACAAATTATCGCCGTAAAATTAAAATCGCATTAAAGCGAAGCAAGTATTTTTAAAATTAAAAGTGTATATCGCGCAGGATTGAGAGGTCGCCGAATTGATGCCAATAAATTGATGTAATAAGAACATTTGGCATTTATTAAAAATATATTTACGGATCATTATTATCATCTGTATCAGTTTTAAACATAAATTTTAATAAAATTAAAACTTTTTAAAGAATCGTCGAATATACCATTTTCAGAATATATGTGTCTTTTATGAATATGAATATTTAAAAATTGTTTTTTTTTTTGATATTTGCAAAATCGATTAATATATTTCCATAGAAGCATTCCGATGATTGATAACTTGATTTCACATTCGTTTTATGGGAATAGATTATGATTTTTTTACGATATCCAATTTTAACTAAGGTTTCCATTAAAACATTTATTTCATAACTACGTTAAAAATAGAACGTTAGAATTAAAAAATTTGAAATATTTTATATAAGATGTAATATATAAGAACGTTGTTATGGGAATTAATCATCTTTGTAGACACCTATAAGGAAGAAATATGTAAGAAAAAATGTATTTTATGCAAATGTGGTATGACTTGGTTAATGAATTTGTGTTAGTTATAGAATATGAATTATTATTATTTATTCACAACTTGTTTGTTTATGTTTTTCAAATGAAATGAAATAAGCGGCAGCTCAGCCCACAAGAGCAATGCAATCCTTGTGAAACTTTAAGTTGATTATCTTATATTGTGCAATCGCCCTAAGTCTTCAGGGGCGCAAAGATAATCTTCATGGTACAAGATGCAGTGTGCGTCCAACCTACGCTTTGCCGGCGTTACAGTCCAAGTTTCCACACACATTTCAGTCCAAGCATGTCCCATGAGTGCGATGAGCGTTAAATACAGCTAGCTTATTTGCGAGCTACAGAGTGATCGACGACCATGCCTGCTCCGAGACGAGTAGGAACAAAATAAAAGATGAAACGGTGCTAGGGTTTTTCCGGACAGGATGTTTTCGGACAAGAATTTTGGCAACGACAGATTTTTACGATAATATCATCAACATGGCGCCAGAAATACGTGAGATAGATTTTGGCAAACAAAAACTTTCATGTTTTGATAAAATGGGTCTTGGTGGCGCCCGTTTCTGCCTGCTCGATGAAATGGTGGGAAAAATTAGAATGAATTGTTTGTATCTGAAATAAAACCAACTACACTATGAGTGGGAATGTATTCTCGATTCTTTCGCCGCAGTGTCCCTAGAAAGAACATATTTCTGTGTTTCATTTCTACTGACCTCATCATCATCAACGCCAGTTGAGAGTAGCGGAGATCGGCGAACCACCCGGGGTTTCTTGTGGCTGTACACATTAAAGTGTTTGTAAACGTCAAAGAACACACATATTTTTTCATGAAAATTTGAATATTATGTGAAACTAGAGACTATTTTTGTCCTAACTGTTTATTGGATAAATCACACAGTACATTTAATATTTGTGTATATATATATATATATGTATATGCATTACTTATTTGAGGTGCCATTTTTTCCATTTTGCATTGGAGCTCAATTTTTATAGTTACGCTACTGGTCTTGATTAAAGATTTTTCCGTAGAATCATTAAAATTTGATTGAAGATGAGCGATAGCGAGTAGTTCGTTCGTATATCATTCGTAGTAATGCAAGACGATGATAGTCTGAAGTTGTACTATTAGAATATATGTGTGCAACTTGAATTCTATGTATTTATTCTATTCTATGTACCATATCTATGCAGGTAGGTACTGTACGATTGTCATGTTGACTAAAGCTGTAAAAATAAATAAACCTAGTAATTGTATAGAAAAATATTTATTATATAAATACGCAAGTATCTACTATCTACTTTACAGGCGTTAGTATTCACCAGATTCACCATAAAAATTGTGATTTTTAACCACGGTAAAAAAACTTTAAGTAATAATACCTTGAAATCTCGACATATTTTAATTTACTTGATCGAAAAAAATCTCTGTTTTGTGCTTACCTTTATAAGGAACCGAAATACTTGTATATTAAGCTGACCAGTCATAAAATATCATATATTTAATAAAATATAACACGCGCTACTACATTATACATCTTTTTATTTATTTTATAACCAACCCTTTTATCAACCAAAGTATTTATGTAAAATAAAAATAAACTAATAAAGGTAGTATACTGAAGTAAATTATTTATATTTAAACGAAACAGTTGTTTTGGCTTATTTATCCGATTAATAGTTCGTGCGTGATAATAGTGATCTGGTGTGTTTTTGTACTTTATATAAATCAATACTTTAAATATTATGAGCACGGATCTATTGAAGATTATCGAGCCAACAGATTTATACGCTGCACGTCCCCAAAGTAACGTATCTACTGAATATACAGATTTGCCAACCAATAGACGGAGATATGCAAAATACACTTTTCTATAGTAAAAAGAACTGGATCACATTTTTGTTACCGTGTTAATATAATATAAAGATGTATAGATTGTTTTACAATTAAAATACGTAAGGAAATTATTATGTTTTGTATTTTGACAATGATATCGCATACCTACATCAAAACTAAGACAACTCAAAAAAACAAGAATTTTGAGTAATTATTGTATTCGGATACTCTGTCATATGCACAACTAACTTAGTCCCAGTTGTCGAATAGAATCATTTTAGGATACATTTATGACCTATAATGTAATGTAGTTTTGTAATTTTAGTTACAAAAAAAATTGAGAATTTTTTTTTTTTTTCTACTGAAAAATTACTTTTTGAGTTTTGATCTAGGTGTGCGATATATTTATTTTCTTATTATTTTAGTGCTTCCCCCGTTATCATTAATGTTAGGGATCGTGTTGATGGTCATTACTTTATTTGCAACAGCTCAAAAATACAGGGTGAAAATTATGTTCCAGGACAATGTGTTTTCGAATAACTAGGATAAACACAATATTTTTATTATCAATTATGTATGGCTTATGACATTGGCCAAGTGGCCGCTTCTGACAGCGGCGCAAGTGTGTGCTCTTTTAACCATATCTTTTATTTATTCTTGCACACTTCGCTTGTTATTTCGGCAATTTAATTTCGGATATTGTCCTATAGTATTAGAATTATTGTTGGTTTATTGGCGAATACCTTTCCTTTCAAGTACCTCCATAAAAAATAGTCGGGAGTTGTCAAATCAGACGGTCGAGGAGGGCAGTAGATATCACCACTTTTTGACATTATGCGGCCGGGAATTTTTTTTTCATAAAATTTCAAGCGCAGCTCAGGCTATGTATGAGGTGGCACAGTATTGCCATTATTATTTAAATAAAATATTTTAATAACTTCAACACGTTGATGAGTCATTAAAATGCTCCATAATAAATTGTAATCAACTACTCTCTACGACTATCAAATTCAAACTGATAAATATTATCCAAACCAAAATAGCAGCCAAACAAAATCGTCCTGGAACATAATATTCACTATGTAGTTGGTCTGTGGATTTCTCGAACTTAGATTCTTTAGCCAGAATGTCATCCTTCTTTCAAGGCTTCTTTTTCTAGTAATTTTATCTTAAGTTACAAGTGCAGGATCTAGGATCAAGAACATTGCAATTTTTGAGTTTTTATTGTTGTAAGTTCACCAGTGACCCTTTTAACCCAGCTTATTCTTAGAAATCGTCTGTAGATCTATTCTTAAATACTTAAAGTCGTTTTAGCATCGTTAAGTTTGTGTTTACGATTCTATTAGTATAGGGAACACTCTACGCCGTATTATTCCCATTAGCAGATTTATATTTAGGCTGTGTATGAACAATGTTTTATTCAAGCAGAATTGTTTTTATTTAATAGATGCATCTTAGCAAGACTATTTTGTCTACTCTTTCGTCTTATTTCATCTATGTACAGCTCGCCATTATTAATTTCGTTTCATTTGCTAATGATCATGTATTTTGTCTTGTTTGCATTTAGTTGAAGACCATATGCTTCGCATTAACCAGTCCTATCTGTAGAACTTGGAGATATTCCATGAAGTTCGCTAGAATCACAATATCGTCTGCATAACGAAGGTTATTTAGATTCTTCCTATTCTTTATCAAGTATTTTTCTGCTCCATAGAGAGCACTCTCATATATTTTTCTATACAGAGATTAAAGAGCATTGGTGAATGAATACAACCCTGTCTTACGCGTTTTTTTATTTCTACTTATTTGCTTAATTGGCCTTTTTCCTTCACTGATACCTATTAATGCCATTCATATTTGCTCTGAAAAATAGCAACAGCATATTAAAAAAAAGTGAATTGAATGTCATTACATAAAAGATATCGTGATAAAATATTATTTAAAAATCGCTGATGTGTCTTTAAAGACATTGCATTAAATATTTTTTTTCTTTCCCAGCGTTGTCCGTGATTTAAAACCGACGATTGAAGGGTAAGATGAGGAGGTTTCGTTGTTTGTACAGGCCCTAAGGAGTAAGGATATTTGGTCTAGACAGAGGTAGTATGATATATCTGGGAGAGCGAAGCGGATTGACCATATTTTACTCAGAATCCTAAATAGTACCTACTACTGATCAATATTTGGAACTGATGACATTCAATACAATTTACATTTATAAGGGAGGCAATAGGGAGGTTGTATTCATGGATAGATTCAAAAAAGTAACTATGCACAATTTAGTTTAGATCGGTGAAATGATGAAAGATTATATAAAGAACAGACAGACAGTCATTCAACTTTATAGATATAGATTAATTAAACATCTAACAAATTTAACGCTTTGAAAATAACAAATACGATAATTAAATTATATCTGGTTGTTATTTTTTGCAGGCTGCTTTCTCCGAGTGCTTCTCCGGCAACGTCTCCGACCGTGTCCAAAGCTTCGAGCCCCACGCCGCCTGTTCTCGGCCACCCTTCGATGCTCAACAGCAACAAGTCCATCGCGGGCATTCCGTGCGTGGCCGGGGCATCTCGCTTCTCCGCTCCGGTGCACATTGATGTCGGAGGCACCATTTATACGTCATCACTGGAGACTCTAACGAAGTGAGTGTATTCATTTTTAGACTTGATCTGTGACTGCTTTCGAAATATTAACCTAATTTAATATATTTCATTTATAAATTTTATTACCTTATTTAATAATATTATTTATATAACTCGCACACGTGCATCTAATGGTGAACCGTCATGTGACAATGATTATGTCGTTGATTAATAACAGATTCAACGATGATTGGCACCTTGGAAGCTTACTTTCTAGCGTACCAGTCATTGCTCGAATAATAATCAGTTATCAATAAACGTTATATTCGTACACAATCGCAATAAACAGTTTAAATAACGATATAACTATATATATATATATATATATATATCACTAATATAAGTTATTAAGCAACGTATTTTGTTTAGTGCCTATTTTAATGTACACATTTTAAATTTAATTATTAAAATTTTATAAAATAAATTATAGAAACACTAGTAAGTTTTAATGGCGAAAATTCTTTATAGATAGTTTAAAATATCCAATAGTTTTGCAAAAAGTGAAATGTACTATTAAAAAATGAGTACTTTAATTAGTGTTTTTTATAATCAGTTGCTTCATAAAGTCTAATTTGAGTAGCTTGTTGGTGTAGTGGTCAAGGCGCTGGCCTGGTGATCCAGTGGTCGGTGGTTCGCGTCTCGTTCCAGGACTCCAGCAAGTTAGTCCTATTTTCATAGCACAAGCTTTTAGCTTAGTTTGAAAATAGTAAGAATATTGATGTGACATGTATTCCATGTACGCATCTCTATTTAAAAAAAAAAATGTATATTAATGATAAATAGTTAGTTATTGTAGTTAACTTTGCCACATGTAAGAAAATAAATTATAAATTTTGTTAAGGAGTGTTCAGTAGGTTAAAGTTCGGATGAAATCTGCTACACGCAGACTTCTCTAATCTTCTTATCTTGAATATTATAATATTATGTAAACTTTTGAGTATATATTTTTTTTCATACAAATTTAATATCGTCTCTGTATAAAATTACAATAAATTGTAATATTATAGAGTATAATTAATATAACATTTCTTTGATATATATATTTGATTGTATTTGTGTAATCGCATCTATAAAATTATTGTGGAGCATTAAATGAGGCCACCGTTGTAACAACACTGTATATCAGTTTTAAGCAGATCTGTGTTATGAATGCTATAACGTTGTATATCTTCTTGGACGTCGAATGGTATATTAAACAACCATATAAAATAAATAAAAAATACTATTACACACATTTTACAAATGAGCTTTCCTGCAATGACACTGTATATCATTCAAGATAGCCGACGCTTCGTTTATTTATCAACATTTGTAAAACAGTGTTGTTGCAGGGGGGATTCAAATTTGAAGTAAATAAATAAATAAAACTATATTATTCATAGTATACATATATACAAAACTTTGTTAACGTATTATACAAATGTGTTCCGTTTGACCAAACCACCTAAGCGACCCTCTCCCATTCACTCTTTAAAATGATATATTATAAATACACATCGCATACGATATAAGTCTGAGTAATTTCCACTGTATTCAGTCTACTTTTGTTCTTTTTGTGCCACCTCCAGATTTCACTCACACACATTTGTGCAATAAACTATAATTCGACGTGCAACACGAAAATATTGTGGACATTTTTAATAAAATAAAAATAAAATCTCTGTTTTTCTATTTCTCTCACGAAGGAAAACGTTGTTTTCCAAAACTGATTGGGTTATAACATTAAGTTCGTCTGGTCAAAGTAAATTGTATCAACTTTATTACATATTTTAAATTCTCCTTTAAACCAGAGAATGTAATCTAGACAAAATTCAATAACTCCTTATTTTTCCAACCAATTTATGCAAAAAAATATGTTCGAGCATTGGGAAATTTGTTGTAATAGATCGGATAACTAATTGCCACATGTAAATACTATTTCATCAGATAGTGAGAACTTTGAGCGAAGTATTAAATTCATGTTCATTGAAAAATTCATGTTGTCTATTATTAAATTATGTAAATAGTAAGTTAAATGATGATAGTTTATTAACACGTACACCGTGAAATGACTTGCGCTCAAATAAATCACATGCAATAAAATGATTCGATTAAGTAATAGATTTGAAAGATGAAGTGCTTATGATTGTATAATTAAGACTCATTACTAAGGAATGCAGTTCTGAGAATTAACGTAAATATTCCATTGACCTGTACAAAAAATACTATTCAAAGTGGTTTCATTTTGGCAATGTAGTGTATCGGCAGTGTTGGGTACTATGGTAAGGTCGCTCGCGGACTGACACACGGGTTTGCGCAAATAATATATGAATAATAACTCGCGCACAAATAACCCCACCGCGATAGTTCATGTATGTTTATTTTTGCGATTTCTGCGATACTGCGATTTTTAATTTCGTTAGCGATCGCACTGTGTTTCTTCGTGTGACTATTTGTTTACTGTGCGATGTTTACTGTGTGATGTTTACTGTGTGATGTTCGTGTGACTATTTGTTTACAGCATTTATTTGTGGAATGTTACGGATTACATCATTTGAAAAGTTGGTGGTGCTTGTAGCGGAGTTGTTATCATTATTATTATGTAATTAATTATATGTAAGACTACATAGTTATAAGTGTAACATAATGTGAATAAAATATACAAAACGAAAATACGAATTAAATGCTTATAACGGATGTTTAAAAAAAAAATTAAATTTAAATCGTTATTTAATAAAGTGATAAGAAAGTAAAACTGATTATTAAAAAAGCAATTGCATTTATAATTATTACTATTTTTAAAATAATATAATAAATTTGATAAATTAGCAGGGTATGTAGACGAAACCATTTACCTTGAAACTGCTCAGCTGGTGACATATCGATCTTTATCACGAGTTATAACTATTTGCGTTGCGGATATAAACTTCAGTCTACAGAGGAAATGTTTCACCTGTCTCATTTCCGTTTAATGGGTTCTGCGAAATAAATCACCAGACCAAAATTACTGCTGGTTTCAATATGAGTGAAACGTTGAAGAAAAGCGGTTGATTGTCTGGTTGTCGCTATAAAGCTATGATATTTTTAGAAATATTTTGAAAGGTAAAAAATAATATAGCAAAAATTATGTTTCTGACAGTCAAGTGAAGTTTGACTTGTAATGCGAGGCGTGAACAAGTATGTGAAGAACACCGCTGTGTAAGGAAAATCTTATCTTATTATTAATATTAGTATTAGTATTATATTATTAATTATTATCTATTAATTTATATTAGTAATCTAAACATTTTTGATTTATTATGAATTAAAAACTTTTAAATATATGTAATAGGTATAAACGAAATGTTTTTTTGTACAAATGTAAATAGCTTCGTATTACAACGTTTCGAATAACGATTTTTAATCTTCGGAAAAATTGCAATAAGAAAAAGACAAATAACAAATATATTTTATCAATATTTACTTCAAGTTGAGTGAGTTTCACATAATTGTGCATATTAAAAGTTTTTATAAATTTCCTTGCACTTTACAAATTACCATTTTACAGTTTATCTATTACTATGATTACTTTCTTAATAAATTAGTTGTCATTTAACGGCGAATATATATATAACCTAATTAGTCAGAAGCATCAACAATTGATGACCATTAATGAGAAAATGTATGAATAAGGATGAGGCGAGAGTTGTGCATCAGGACAGAAGATAATAAAAAAACAATAATATTTTTTAAACACTAATTTAATGTATTAATTATAAATATATACATATAAAATCAATTTTGTCGAAAAATATTGTTTTTGCGCTACCTTTGTAAGTTAACATACACCACGTCAACACACTTAACTTATAGGTTAACTTACTATGTTGACGTGGTGAATATCTTTCTAATTGATACTTTTAATTTGTATTAAAAATCACAAAACTATGTTCTGAAAAACTGCAACTTCACAATAATAATGTGTAATCCTTAAAAATTAAACTGAATAACTACAAAGTTAATACTTTAAATATTATAAATACAATTCAGGGTTTGGTTCCTTTAAAGTAATTATAAAAATGATTTTCTATCTATGTAAATAATTAATCGTTGTTAGAAATGTAAAAGATGGAAATATGAAAATTTCCTTCTGTCGTACATAAGTTACAATTGAAATAGTAATTTTTGGTTGCAGTGTAACTTTAACTCATTTAGTTTTGTAATACATAATTTATTTTGGAATACATAATTTATAACTAAATGTTACAATTTTTTTTCGCGTTTTTAAGTAATTCTAAATTACGTGGTTAGCCAAGCGGATAACCAAACTAAATTACATTCAAAAGCTATTGATTTAATTTATAGCAAACAGGTTGTGGGCCGTGGTTAAGGTTGTATGTTCGGATGTTATTTGTTTATTTATAATTATTTGCTTTCCGTTGTTTTGATGTCTAGGGATGGAACTTAGTTTGCTCCCGGTAACAAACTGACGTCTGAACATCCCCCAGTATAAACTGACACGAAACATCCCCTGAAATCAACGCTACTATTCATTTTTACCTCCGTCACTAACGCGTTCAAACTTTTGTCAGGGGAGGGGGTATTAATTTGTACCCTTTTATATAAACGTTCCTAAACATATATTTTTACAATTAATTTTGCGCAGTGTATTTATATATGTGTATATCTTTCTAATTAATACATTTGATCAGTATTTAAAAAAAATATCACAGACCATCTGTTCTGAATAATTACAACTTCACAATGAGATTGTGTTCCCTTCATAATATTTAAATAACATTAATAAATTATTTTATTATTGACTTTTGACCATATTTAAAAGCTTTTATTACTGTATTTTACTTCCTATGGGCCGATTGTATGATCAGTAGTAACTTTTTTTACTAACGGTTTACTAATGCCCATAGTAAATCTTTTCGGGTTGTTAATACATCAATTTAATTACTATTAAAACATAGATGGAGATGTTTATAGACAAGTATCACTTTGGTGGTGAAATTTTTTCGTATGATGTGCTAATGTATACTAAACAACGAGATCATCATCGGACAAATTCTCATCACTAAAATAGCGGGATATTGATTGGTTAATTATCGTATACTACAACTTTCACAGTATCAATGTGTCAGATGACTTTTGGAACAGCTATAAAAAGTCCGCCATATTTACTATCGATTCTCGTTTTTACTATCGGATATCGGAGAGTTAAATAAGTTTACTACGAAATGTGCTTTCGAGAAGTAAATATTTTTTTTCTAACGGTCTTACAACCTGTTTTTTACTATAGGAAAAAGTTACTACTGAATACACCACCGGCCCTATGTGTGTATCTAAATTGTATTTATTCATTTGTGTCTTTAAAACTATTATCTTATTAAAGTGTATTACTGCAAAGTATTGCAATAATACACCTGTATTATATTTTTTTGGGATTTTAATTTATATTAATACGTATATCGTTCACGATTAAAATAGTTTTATATTAATTTTAAAAAGTAATTCATTAATGGTGAATACTGGCATTGTATTTATTATTAGGAGAACAAATTCTTATTGTGAAGTTTTAATTATACAGAACATACGTCTGTGATATTTTTAATACTAATTAAATGTATTAATTAGAAAGATATGCATATAAAATCAATTTTATCGAAAAACATTGTTGTTGCTACCGGGATTAATTATTAATTTGAAAAGTGTAACATATAGGTTCGAAAATTTGTCATCAAAAGTACTGTGTGCTGCAGTGAAGTCGGTTAACGCACCTTTCTGGATTGGAAAGAGATCCAGGTTCGAATCCCAGTAGTAACAACAATATTTTTCGATAAAATTGATTATATATATATATATATATATATATCTTTCTAATTAATACATTTAATTAGTATTTATTGTACTTACTACATTTTTATGTGTAGGA
The DNA here is from genome assembly GCA_022840565.1 of Eubasilissa regina. NCBI lineage: Eukaryota > Metazoa > Arthropoda > Insecta > Trichoptera > Phryganeidae > Eubasilissa > Eubasilissa regina. Next base: position 21,949,594 of record JAINEB010000033.1, read on the forward strand.
ATGAAATTATGATGTTTGGGTGAGTAATATATGGATGAGACTAGCAGTAAGATCGATGTGCATACTTTGGTTATAGAAAACAAAACTGCATACAATAGATTATAACGAATGTCAGTTCTCTTCGTGTTTAATTCTATACCATTATTTAAACGAATTTCTTGACAAATCTCATCAGTGTAACACGCAACCCAAGATTGAATAGGTTTTGAGGAATTTATTTAATGTTTTTTTTACAAGGATTATCCATTTAATGATAATAATCAACGTATAACATAATAACGAAATAAATTGTGAAATATATTCATTAAAGATTCAAGTGAGGCTTTGGATGTCCCTTCGGTCGGCACTTCGGTTTCCTGCACGGTGTTCGGAATATGGTGTGATATTATCTCAGTCGAATACCGCGGTAAGTGGTACAAGCAGTCCACCGCCGCGTTCCGCTATTTTTGGTCCACCCAGGGCATAGAAAGGCCGGCGGATTATCCGAATGCTCGACTCGCAAGCTGGAATTCCCCGTTTATTCGCCTGGCACGAAGTCAACACGGCGACCACTTTCGAGGCTTTTGTTCATTAGTTCGTAAGAAGGGTTATTTTATTTTTACAAAGTGGCCACGCGGTGTGGACAGCGAAGGCGTGTTGTTTGTCGTAAATCTCATTCGATTGATCGCGATGTCGATACAGAAACGATACGCCAGTCTTGTGTTCTGAAAAGCGGAGGGCTTAAAATGAACTATCTGATATTATTTGAAATTGTAAACCGTATTGGCAGTATTAATACACACCGAAACTCGGTGGCGCGCGACTCGCTCAATTCCTTTTAGAAATTGCCTTTATGAGAAGTAACACCTATCGTTTTAATGTATAACACTAAATTTAAGTGCACAGTGTGCATTAGAGCATCGATTACTGTGTTTGTATTTTACGCGTTGGACTTTAATTAATTACATTATGAGAACAAACGCTATCCATGTAATTAACATCTGTAGTCCGCCATTCTTCACTGTATCCTGCTTTTGATCTATGCTGTTCTTTTAACTACCATAGATAGTCTATGCTTTCCGTATAACCATCGTCTGGGAATATTCAAAGTTAATGCCCAAGCACAAGGGTCAGATATAGGGCCCAAGCAGTTCGCACCCCACAATCCATTTGGCATCGATACTTTTTCAATGTTAATATGGACCGATAATGTCTAAAATCCATCACAGCAAGAAATGGAATAATACATTTTTTAAACATGTTATCAATGTGTATTACAAAAAAAAAGTGTAAAAATTGTGTATAACGTCAATGTACACAGTAGCAGTACCCTGCTAAAGGCCAGACCAAGCGATAATACAAGCCTTAAAGCTAAGCAATTATTTTTTAAATGGTAAGTGCATATCAATACCTAAAAACACTTTGCTATGTTTTTTTCGTAAAATGTTCGTATATCTTATTATACTTATTCAGTGGGCACTTCTTTCATTTCTTATTCGAGCCCAATTATTGTAGTTACGCCGCTGTTCATACTGTCGTTACTACTCTAATGCTGTGGGTTAGGTAAGATAGGGCCCTAAAAATTCCTTTTCCTACACCCGAAAAAGTATCAATACTCGTAAATGTATTGATACTTTTCTCAAGGCTAATTATGCATTCATAATTTTTTAAATCTAAAAAACTTTAAAAAGAATTGTAAAATTTGAAAAATCATTTCTTACTTGTATTAAAAAAATACGCAAAAACATAATCGATGTATACAATAGTCGGATTAGGGATCAGATAATCGCTATATAGTGAAAATTGTTGTAAAATATAAATGCCTTAATACATTTGTGGTGGTGCACACTCAATAGCCATTCAGTCCAACTGGTACCCGCCAAAAAAAATAGTCCGAGTAACCACCAGAACCACTCACTTTTCTCCTGGCCAGCTCCTTGAACACATCTTCTCGCACGCACCGGCACCGTCAGAGAACACGTTTAACTTGAACTTTGTATACTATAACAAACAGTGTAAATTCAATTGTGCTTTTACTGTAAACAAACACAACTATCGTAAGTGCTGTTCATTCATAATATTCCCACTATATCCACAAATATTCACATAGATACCTGGTTCTATATTAGTAATTTTTCATATACATACGGGAGAACCGAGGAGGTAAAGGGCCCTCGATTCTCACCGATCATATCCTTCTGACACAAGTAATCCCTATTGGTGACTGTTGCGTACAAGCATAGATGCCGGAAGAATGTCAGGACAGGAAGGAGTTTGGCACTCATCACAATCTGGATTCTGCTGACATCTCCAAAATGTGGACTGCATATTTTATTCACTATTTCGTCAAAAGTTCCGACACAGTCTCAAGATTAGTATAATATTGTAAACTGTTCCGTACACGTCATAACCGTACTAGTTTAAGGTCGCCAATCGACTAGTCGGCGGCTCGGCCGGGAGGGGAAAGGGAGGAAGGTACAGTGAATTATTTTCGTTCAATAATAAATATGTATTTACACTAATAAATATATGTCCCAAATGGTGACCCAAATGAGTCTATAATAATATGTAACCTGAAACTCCATACATTTTTTTTGTGTGAATATTATAGGAGACATGAGACCAATTTTATTATTATTATTAAATATATATATATATATATATATATATATATATACATTACATATTTAGGCAGCTGTTCCATTTTGCTAATTGCGTTCCATTAAGGTTCAATGCCTTTTTTTACATTTTGTATTAGGGTCCAAATTTTAAGTTTATAATATCAATCTTGAAATTTCCATCCCAAAATTCTACACGTCGTATTAACGTACATGTAAGATCATCGTCTGAGATTATCTTAATTCTTCCATTTGCTTTCTTGTCACACGTGACACATGACGATCGAATAATTTTATATTCACCTGTATATGTCCGCACTGTTTTTTCAGCATGTAAATTTACAAAAATATTGTGAACATTTGTAAAAAAAAAAAATTATAATATATATTTACGCAATTTTCTTAATAAATTCAATTAATACTTTATATGAATTGAAATATTACATTGTTTTTTTATTTTAGTTATATAATTATTTTTTAATCAATCCTTCACTTATACTTCAGTTATAATTGGTATATTTTTATTTTACAATATAAATGTTCTTCTTCTTACTATACTATGTAATGTATGTTAATGAATGTGTTAATTATTTTTCAAAAATCAAATACTGTTACTAATATTTATTAATAATATTACCATGGTTATTTATTTATGTTAATTATTTATATATTTAAAAAATTGTATTATTTCATTTGTATATACTTGTAATGGCTAATTACGCCTAATTGGCGAAGGCCATAATAAAGAGAAAAAAAAAAAAAAAAAAACATTTGTAAATAAATATTTTGGTGAATTGTTGATCATGTTCGTTTGATCCTATTCTAAACGTTACCGGTAATAAAGTTACCCCTTTAAAATATTTTCAAATGCATCTATTAACATTGGTGTGTATACAATTATACGTATAATTAGTAAATTACTTTTTTTTTCTACGTGTTTAATTAACTACATAAATTTGAATCGAATCATTACGCAATTTCGTTCAATTTGGTTCTGTATTCAACATTCTGTGTGCTTAATAACTGTCTTGTGTTTGTTTCAATAACCTTAATAAATTGTCCATTGCTTAAACATACATAACTGGAAGGAAATCATGACAGTGCTCAACATTAAACATTATGTAATAGCAAATTTGTTGTGTGCATTAGAACAACTTACTGTTGAGGTACTGAGATAATGGACATTGATTGTAAAACATTTTGAAAATACTAAAATATTTTCGAAAAATATTTAGACACTTTGGAGATTTAAATGAAATATCCGAATTTCAATTTGGTCTCAAAAAAAGAGTAAATTTTATTTTTAGAACATCTGAAATTCTATCTGTACCATACGAAATGAAAGAAGATTGATTGAATTAACATGGCAGCTGAATTTCCGCCTTGCTGTACTTACCGTCATGCCCACCGTAAGTTAATCCCATTTTTAAAGCACAGGGTGCTAATGTTTAAAAATAATAGGAATTTTGGAAAATACACTTAAAATATTGCAACTATTAACAAAATATAATCAAATGTATAATAGGAGAGATGCACAGATAAAATCAATTAATCGAAAAACCATTTTGATTGCCACCTGGACACAATATTTATGTCTTTATGTCTTTCTAATTGATACATTTAATTTGTATTAAAAAATCACAGAACTATGTTCTCAAAAACTGCAACTTCACAATAATAATGTGTTCTCCTTAATAAATATAATCTATTTTTCATTTAGTTTATCTTGTCAATTGCTGTTTATAGTTATCATATTTTCTATACTAACTGGTGTTTATATTTGTCATATGTACTAAGATAGTAAAACTTTATAATAATAATAAAATTTGATAATTTATGTACGAGTACGACATTTTCAAATTCACATTCACAGTTCAATTTCTAATCATCAAAAAATTCACAAGCGCATTCATATGGTTTTGTAAAATGTATATAAAAGTCTTCCGCTGTAAATTTTACACATTTTCAGTCCTGGATTGGTTACAAATAAATAGCGTAATAATTAATTAAACAATAAGAAAATCTCTTTGTTTAAAACCACTATTTATTGATACATCAATATGTTTCGAAACCTAGAAACGTTGTAAACTAACATTAAAAATACAAGCATAGATTAAAACAAGACTATAAAGGTATGGGTAACTAATTAGAAACTACTGTGAAAACAAATATAAAATATTTAATTTGCTCTTAACATTTTGAAATATTGAAGTATTAATAATTAATTAACTTGTTAAAATTATCGGAGTATAAATTAATTAAAATAATATTGAGGGTAGATTATTTTGATTGAGAGGTATGTACAATTGTTTTAATCTTTCAGAGTTTCACACTTCTGTAAGAGCTGAAGCGAGTTGTTGCAATCTCCGGGTCACACGTCCCGCGCAATGGTTAACGACAATTCCGGTCGTAAATCGGAATCACCGCAGGGTAGGCGAGAGAAGTAGGGAAACGTGGTACAGGATGAGATCGGTGAGGGGATAGGGTCTTCTAGTCGAAGGACCAGTAATCTCGGGAACTGGGATTCGGAAGGACTGCTCGCCTTACCTTGTATATGACGTCTCCGTAATCAATGCAGTCGTTGCCGAGATTACACAATAACGGCACGCGGATGAGCCGATATCCGCTCCCAAATGAAGACGGCGATGTCACAAGTTCACCCAAGGCACAAACAAACAATATCACTGTGCACACAAATCACAAACAATACAGTGCTGATGCGCTGGACCTGAAAAGTTCACACCGTGAATGCTATCGCGATGTCGAGATTGAGAACAATATCTGTCAAATTGACTTCTGCTGGCGTCAAGGTCATATTTCACACTGAAAGACGAGCATGAGGAAATGTATGGATATGAATTTAGACGCGAAAGTCTCAATGATATTAGTCGCGGCTGATTCGAAAAGACGCGCGAAAAGTGTGTTTACGAATTCGGAACACTTGACATGTAGTGACATTGACGTGAAGTGTTTTGTTTACCTATTGGATTGATAAACATTAATATTTTATAAAATCGAGGTATAATAAAATAATACAACTTAATTATTCATATTGGGTGATACTTGATAAATATTATAGAACCGAAAACCTTCCCGTCGTTCTAAAAAATGAAATAAATTATATAGTTTTTACTATTTAATTCTATTGTTACTCCCAAGTTTATGCTTACAGACATTTTATTGGAATTAATTTTAGAGGGCATTTTTAATGTCAAAATATCATATCTCAAGGCATTTTTAATGTCAAAATTTGTGTCTTATATTTGCATTTCAGGAACATGAAAGATATGTGTGCATTTTTATCTTAGAAAATTTCTACTTTATAATTGTAATTGAATTATAATTGTAATCTATTAATTGTAGATGAAATAAATAATAAATAAAAATTCTTTTGAAATTAGCAAAATTAACACGGTGGTTAAAATTCATTGTTTTTATTTTTTAACTTTGATTTTATACAAATAATAATATAGGAAATTTACTAACAAATTCTAAAGACAAAGATGATAAATTTAATAATTTTGGCGTGTAAAAACTTAGTTGCTGCATTTTATGTTAGTAATACGGGTAGAAATTTTAATATAAGAGTAAAGGAGCATTTGGGATATTTGAACAATAGTGGGTTTTCATAATTTTCTAATCATTTGATAGAAAATGGTCAAGGTTTTGATAAAAAATTGGGATTGTCAATTTGCATGTAAACGGTGTTGGTCATAAATGAAATAATTTGGAATCGTTGGAGATAAATAAATCGAGTAAAACTAATCAAAAAAATTATAATCAACCAACTAAATTTAACTACAAGTCCTATTCTAAAATTATTTCCTAAAAATTATTCGAATAAATTTGTATTAAGTGACAATTTGAGTTAGGTACTAAATTTATTTTTTAAATAATTGTTTTTTAAAAATAGATTCTGGTAAAGAAACAACAACATATGTTTTTAGTTAGTATTGATATTCTTCAGAAGAAAGTAGTATTTTTCGAAACCGGTAGGTATATTTAAACACAATAAGTGGCTAATAAAACAAAGTTAAAAAATTAAAATAAATAAATATTCAATCGAAACAGTGGCAATTGTATATACCTACTATTAAAGCAAAGAGTAATATTTCACGGGTCATGTGATATGTTTGACATTACAAATGCGAGGGTAGTGGAGATAGTATACATTGAAACATATCAACAAATACTTACATCATTATGTAATCGGTTTAAACACTCAAAAATATATATTTTTACTTTAATTAAACACAACACGAAGATTGAGAAAATTAATGTTATTCATATGAATTCAAACAAATGAGCTAGCATTACGGAGTTGATGTGGATTAATCTACGTATGTAATTGATTAATATTATTTATTCCAGAATACAATATTGGAGAAAATATCTCCTAGTAGATACTTTTAATGATTATTATGGAGATTTCGTCCAGTCGAGTTTACTGAACTGACTGCGAATATCAAGTTTTCACTTTAATAATATTGTGAGGATATGCATTGCGTTAAAGTGTATGAACTAAAGTTTGTCCATTGTCTATTTACATATTTACTTCAAAACATACACAATTAATAAAACTCAATTGCAATTAGAAATATCTTTCATTCAAATGCCGTAGTTGAATTATTATCCCTAATAATATAGCACTTCCACATCTTTTATCTATGACTTACTGGATTGTATTGTACTCGGACTGTAGTATTAATACGTATACACTGTCTTTATTACTAGTAAAAAAAAACATACGATAGCGAAATCGTACGAACTTTGACGACTGGAAAGTGGATTAACCATCTGTCGTCTTATTTTCTTATATATGCTGTCATCTCTTTTATCTATGGTCAGTCGCATGTCGTAATGTGAAAGCGACGAGAGATGTTAAATGATTCCTATTTTAAAAACTACCGTGAATAATTGATAGTTATGATAATATAATTTTTGGTAATGTTTGCGACCTAATATTTTTCAAAATCTGTGCGGAAATAATTCATTATGAGCAAAATTCTTAATTGATTCTAGGTTGAGTGAGAAAACTATTATATTCATCCGATTCCGCTTTACTTAAATGTAAATTATACTGATAACATTTTTGTGTTTATTATTGTCTATCCGCGATTCTTACATCACAATCTAGGTATTATATTTGTTCATTTTGACAGCTATCTAAGAATAATTTTATATACATCGTGATTTTATTTACTTGTGGTTTGTTTCGGGGAAGGCTCTATAAAAAACTCTTTCATTTAGTTGCCAGATGATTTAAAATAAATAAATATTACTTTGGTGCATTTGCATACTGTAATGTAAATGCAAAATAAATGTTATCACATATATAAAAAAGAAATCATAAATTCAGCATCAGGGGAGCCATTGATAATGAAGAGAACACTTATAAATAAAGTTAATAAATTATTAATGAACTTAAACTTAACGATTGTATTTGTTTTTATAATAATTAAAATTATAATTTTGTTTTTTTTTGTTTTGTTTAAAAGCATATTATAATAATTTACTCAATAAAGTGTATCTTATTATTCACTAACGAACTGCTTTCAAATGAAAATACTTATTAATCCGAAGTGTTTTCTTAATAGTCACATTTTGGTTGATTTTGACCCGCAGCCAAAAAAAGGTTGCCGACGCCTGGTCTAGAGCAATCTTAGGTAATGTTTAATTCAATTTTGGTACCGCAATAAAAATATAGTTTTATATTGAAGTTGTACACAACAATTATAGGAGGCCCTTAAATAAACAATATCACTTTTATTTCCCTTAGGTAATAATATTAATAATATTTTCAATTCGGAGAATGAGGCGGAATATAATAAATTTTTGGACGGATAGGAGTCAAAAACTACAGAAATACAATTTTTGCTGTTTCTACGTCATATTTTGAACAATGCCCTGGAACCATTAACAATATCCACACTTATTTAAAAAAAAAATCACATTGTCACATGACTGGATATGAAAACATATTGCTCTCTAGACGTAGCATATTTCAAATTGAGCTTTTTACATCTAACCTAGGTAAGACCACTTCACTCTATCAACTATTCTGAGAAAATTTTAAAATATGATTTCGACAGCCATACACCTACTTTTATGTATACATATAACGTCTTGTTTTTATGATTGCGAATTAGATATAGAATAGATTTTTAAATTTCTAAATAAATAGATTTTTTTTTATAACCAATTTATCCGTCAATGACTTACACTTATTTTTTTTAAATAGAGATCCGTACACGGAATACACGTCACATCAATACACTTACTATTTTCACACTAACCTAAAACGCTTGTGCTCTGAAGATAGAACTGACTCGCTGGTGTTATTATTTCTTTATAACTAAAATTATATATTTGTTTCACGCGGAAGAGGCGTTCGGAAAGAAAACGGATTCATTAATTTCATCACGAGTATCAGTGATAAATATTACTGAGGATAATAGATACTTGTACATTATTCTAGTCGAATCGTATAACAATAGTCGTAATAAATTACAGAGTACTCATAAAACGAGCCGAAAACATCATAAGTAACGCATCATGCGCAGACATTTAAAATCGTCCGTCACCCTTTGTGGTTATTTCTGAGTACGATGCATAATCTCAATGTTTTGGGAACCAGCTCACATCTGTATCTAAAAGTAATCAATGACATTAGCAAGTTCTACGGAGTGTGCTGGGTTTCCATTGCAAGGGGCTTTCATTAAGTTTTGAGAATTAATACTAATATGGTTTGTGAAATGCTTGAAAAGAAGGGTCGTCAAAGCCAGCGTAAAATTTTGTCATAATTATTGTTCATTATAAGGAACATTACTTTTGAAATTAGCAAAATTAACTTTGTGATTAAAATTCATATTTTTATTTGTTATCTTTGTTTTGTTAACCACTTATTTGAGTTTGAATACATCTACCGGTTTCGAAAAATACCATTTTCTTTTTCAGCGTGTCAAAACTGAATTTTTTTGGTTGCTACCGAGATTCGAACCTGGACCTCTTTCTTTTGAACTTATTTTCTGTAATCTTTTCAATTGATACATCTATTATTTCATTTTTAAAAGCAATCAACTTTATGTTGCGGTGACTCTCAAATATCTTTGAGTAAATCATGTAATTTTTTTTTCGATAAATAGATTTTTTTAGTACATCTTTTTAGTTGATTCATTTAACTTGTATTAAAATACTACAGAACTGTGTTCAGAAAATGCAATTTCACAACAAACACGTGTTCTTAAAAAGATGAAAAGTAATTAAATAATAAACGAATAATATCCAGCTTTTGATTGACTGTACAATAAGATTTGTATTTACGGAATGTGCCGAGTCACGCTTGTAAAGGTAAGTTGTTTATTGTACATTGGTATTTACTTGTGCAGATGATTTATTTTAATGAAGTAATGGAATCGAAAGTTTGTTCCTCGGCTTGAACACGGGACGGCGTAGTTCCGTTCAGGAAACACTACCGATGCAATCCGGGCTGCTGCGTGGCCTTGTTTAGATTAAGACATGTAACGTACGTACGCAGTGAACAGTGGCAGCTTTTTTGACTTTGTCGGCGTCGCAGTTTGGTTGTATAATTTGTCGCGTTTGATAAACAACCTCAACCACAAGGGTAATTTATAATATTTAAAAAAATAATTACATTAATTTAATTAAGCTTCAATAAAATTTAATTTAATGTGTTAGGCTGAAAATACAATATTGCATTCGGTTATTTATCTCACATGTAAAGTTATAAAATTCTCATTTTTATGAACGAGGCGCGTTTTTTAAGTACCGGTGTCGAATATTACCGATGTAGCGCTGCGGTTGCGAGGTTGCGCACGCGCAATGCTTTCTTTCATCTGTTGACTCAACGCATGCAACGTTAGAGACATTCACATAGCGTGGCCATCTTGTAGTGAGTGGTTGAAATGTTCAAGTCAATAGATCAGCTAGCCGACTGTGAGACATGGTCCGTGATTCGTTTCTTGAATGCGCGAAACATGAATCTTGTTGACATTCATCACCATGTGTGTCTTGATTTGGCGCCAAGTGATTTCTATATATTCCTTCATCTGAAGCGATTCCTTGGTGACAATAATGAATTCAAAAGACGGAGTACGAACATGATTTTCATCATAGGCGGCGTCATTCTATGACGGTTGTATACACAAATTGGTGCCCCGTTATGACAAGTGCCTTAATAATGGTGCGACTATGTTGAAAAGTAGTCTAAGATTTGTAGCATCTGAAGAAAGTAAAGTATTGTAAAAATGATATTGTGTTTCTTTAACCCTTCCCAAACCATGGAGTAACACAGGTCTACCATCATAATTAAAAAAACCTGTAATATTTCGGTAAATCCTTGCAATATGTAATTCATATTTTAGATAATCCTAAAGAAAATATTAGCGTTTAGAAATGACTAGTGAAAAACCAATTATGAAAATGGAATCGTACAAAAACAATTATTTTTCCATTCAATCCGTTGTAAAATTAATATGTTGGTAAATATATCATTTGTGATATGAAAGACAAAGATCAAAATGAAAAGAACAACAAATACACAAATATTTCTCATTAATTAAATGAAGAGAGATAAGAAGGAAAGACGCATTGTATAGGTCTTAATGATTGCTCTGAATTATGGTATTAATCATTTTTTTCAAAATTGAATGCTCAATATTTAGAGTAAATTTGTGCCATTAAAGCCATTTAAGCTAATAAAAACATTTTTTCTAACTGTTATTTACGGTAACACGAGTTGACAGCATGGCTGCGTTCGGATATTTCATATCATGGTATGGTAAAGGTTAAAAAAAATATCCGATACTTAAAAAACGAGCCTTAACTGTTCAATATAACAATTGGATATAGTTAATGTATTACATATTTATCCTCATACACTTACCTAGGTACTTAGACATGTTGATAAATTGGCGATACCTAATGAATTAAAGGTATTTATTTACGTAAATTATTTTCTAACTTTTTCAAAGCCGTTCTTGGTACCACCTACCTTGCACTTGGTTGCCATTCATATGCAGGTAGTACTTAATAAACCCGTATGATTGGAGCCAGCTGTATTGATGTATTAGTGCATCACCCACACACGCAACTTGATCTCGGTACTTTGGCGTGTGCCAATAACTTATCGTTTCCTGTTTCAGGTATCCTCACATTGGAGTATTTTATAGCCACTTGTTATAGTTCAGCTAATGTCCGTGTAGCGCGTGACTAGAAGTAAATTGCTTTCAGTTTAAGAAATACATTTTCTTTTACTATCTTATTAAACTAGCTAAAGTTGATGTGTGTTGTAAATAATAAATATTACGATAATAAATTAATTATGATTACTCCGCGACACAAAATGCCTCAGTATCCAGTAAAAGTGTACTTGAGTCTTATCACGGTGTAACGTGCCCAATATTACACCGAAATTGTATTTTTTAGAACTAAGAGTGAAGAATAGTCAATTTTAACCAATAAAAATTTTTTAATTAGCGATATTTTTGACCGGTACTAAAACTATAGAAGTGCATACAAACAAACAAAAAAAACTTTCTTAGATTTTCACGGCCATTCAGAATCATCTGTGTACATTTTTCTGGGTTAATCTGCCGCGCATGTCAGTGGGATCATAAACGTCAGCCAGAATGCGTCAGATTATCCCAGAAAACTGAACACAGAAGAAATAAAAACATTAATTATGACATTCTTATTTCTAATTCACCAATTTCACATATTTTAATTCGACCAGTTTCCAAATTGTAAATTAAATGGAACATTAGTAGTAAGATACTAATACATTTTTTATGAATATACAGTTATTTATGCAAAATTGTAAGAATCATACGTTTAACATTTAGTCATAACGTATTATTTAAATCAATCTATATATACAAAATAAATATATTAAATTTAATTCTTAAATGTACACCATTTTAAGTCTACAGAATGACAATTATCTGGTACGAATCACCAAAATAATGAACTCTAATAAAAGTTACAATGGTATCGAAAAGTAACAACGTAGTTAATTATTTATTTAATTTAACAGTTGTCAAAATTCAAATTAATAGTGTTATTACTACAAATTTATTATTGTAGTTCCTCCTTTTCAAATTCTTTATTATACAGGGTATAACAGACCTAGTTCACAATTTTTTATGGATACCTGACTAAATTACGGACCGAAAATGCTCAAGGAATATGTGGAATATGCATAATCTCAACAATATGAAAGTAAAAAAAAAAAATCGTAATTGTCCGAAATATTTTTTAGATTTCAAATTATATATTAAGTACAAAAAAATGAAAGGTCATCGAATTTCGAGTGGCCAAAATATATTTTGTAGTCCCTGAAGCAAGTATATAGATTAATAATGGATACATTTTGCTAATATTTATTTTGAGGTACGTAGATTTAAATCATAACATGACTTTGTAAAAATTTCAAACAATAATATTTTTCGTAATATTTGCACATATTTCTTGAACATTTTCGACCCTTAATTTAGTTAGGTATCCACCCATAAAATATTGTGGTCCAAGTCTGCTACACCTGTATAATATATCTGGTTTTTTTATTGATTTGGTGTATATTATACCATGTATAAAAAATATTTTTGCCTCTAAACGAATTTATTGAATGTTCACATATTATTATATTCTAAGCTGAAGTAAGAAGTCAATTCAGATTCATCAGCATTTAGATAAACTTGGTTTATTTTTAATATACCTGAATATGTTGAATGTTTATTTAATTTAATAATATGCGTTATTTAAAAATATTTTTTGCATCGCTAAAACCATTGATTTTAATTAATTATTAGGAGAACACATTCTTATTGTGAAGTTGTAATTATTCAGAACATAGCTCTGTGATATTTTAAATATTAATTAGAAATATATACATTTAAAATTAATTTTATCGAAAAATATTGTTGTCGCGCTACCGGGAGTCGAACCTGGATCTCTTTCCTAACCGGGGAAGATGCATTATCTATTTATACTATAGCGACAATATTTTTAGCGACAAATTTTCGAACCTATATGTTACCTTTTTTATTTTAATACATTTAATCGTTCCATTATTTGAAAGAGCCATCTACCATTTTTTTTTGTATCTTGTTCTCTGATCTTCAAAATGTATATCGAGATTTCATTTTCAGGTTTTCTGAGTCCAAGCTGGCGAGGCTCTTCAATGGGAGTGTGCCCATTGTCCTGGACTCGCTGAAGCAGCATTATTTCATTGATCGAGACGGCGGGATGTTCCGACATATCCTCAACTTTATGCGGAATTCCCGCGTGCTTATTCCTGACAGGTTCTCCGATATCGATCTTCTGCTGGAGGAAGCTCGTTATTTCGAGCTTAGTCGTAAGTCATGGCTTCATATATTTTTGATTGTTTTTTATGTGATTATAAAATATTATGGCTGAAAACCCCGTAGATTATTTTAGTTTATGTGGTACCGTTGCAAAATATTATAAACAATGTCATTTGCAAAATAACCATCCTTGTCCACAGGAATTTACACTAGCCAATACAAACGTTGTTTAGTGTGGGATTTTTTTTTCTCTTTATTTATATAATGCGATTTGTTTGAATTGATTATAGCGTTTATATATTTAACAAACATGCGATCACAAAGTACGTAGGTAATAGAGTACCGATCTTATGTTCTTAAAGATTTATCACTGGATTTAAAAAATATATCAAAAATGTTTGATTTCCTCTTATTTTATTTTCTGTTAATTTATAATCATTATATACAAAATAATAATAATACCGAATTTAACTTAATACTTTTTTATCCATCGTTCATGATAAATTTGATGTCAAGTATTTTTACGTAAATTTAAATGTAGTTCCAAATTTAATAGAAAGTAGACCCCTGTAATACTCTTTAAATAGTTACAATATTAACTGTAAGTCTGCTTATTTTGTTGTTTAGTTTTTTTTTTTTTGTAGCTGTGCGATATTGCGATATTCACATTTTTATCTATATTCTGTATTAATAATAAATATATTGCTACAAGTGTAATGGTACAGGTGATATGCGAAAGATTTGAAGAATAAATTTCAATTCTATTTAGTGTTTATAACTCGTCCCAGAACGGGCGCGAAATGCGTACAGTACTGCAACAATTCAATTTTCAAATTTATAACAGTAGAAATGGCCTTGTTTCTTTTCTATTTGAAATATATACCTCCACATAAAAAGGTCAAAAATTATTTAGTGAACGTATAAACAATTGTTAGTGAATTGTATTATCGTAGAAATATTATTATAGTATTATCATAGATAACTTCCAGAGAGATCCTAATCATATTATTTAGTTTGACTTGGCGAATTTCCTAAATTTTAGTATTTTGAGATTAAGACAAGCTTTTCAGTAACTATAATCAAGCATACTTCAGAGAAAAACTGAGATATTATTATCTCAATTTTTCACATCAATTATTCCATATTAGGTTTTTACATAATATGGAATAAATGATGTCAAAAAATTTTGACTGACGAATATTAAATGGGAGGTTGACTAAAACCATCAAAATATAGGCCGAAAAGAAGCATGGTAGATCAACTCAAAAGAGTTATGTTAAGATATTCATTAGGTAATTATAAGATTTGGTTGGGTCATAATAGTTTTATAACAATTCATTTACATAAGTTTGGTCGTCTAATAAGTCTTTGCGTTTTTTTTTAATGCTGTATTTCTGCTATTTTGTTTTTTATGACAAAAAAAGACATACTATTCAATAGCGTTTTTTCTGCTCTGATACGTCAGTGTCGCCATTTTCATGTATCTTATAATTATTCTTAATTGTGGTCTTAATGGATTGTCAAGTTGAGAAAAACGAACATTTTCGAGACACTTTTCGCTTTTAATCATGGTTCCAATGCATCTGCAATGCAATTCTGTCGCATCCACTCTACAGTTTCAACCTCAGTCCATCAGATTATTAGCTTGTTTGGTTGCTCTCCGCTCAAATGCGTGGCGTTAATTCAACATCAACAATGACTTTAGAATTTGGCCCGATAACTAATTGGACATCCACAAATTGCTTGAAAGATGAGATAAAATCCTGAATAATAACATCATTGATTGAAATTTTGTAATTTGTATCTAAAAATTTGATTTTATAATCATATAATTAAGTAAGGAATGCATTCAATTAGAGTGTCAGCCTTATATTTTCATGCAGTGTTAGGTGCATTACCACATACTTACATAATGAGAATTTATATAATTTAAATGTATTAATTGATCTTTATCATTGTTAATTGTCTATATTGTTGTATTTCATATTGAATACGTGTAGATCGTTCTAGCTAACAAATACATTTGTAGGTAGATGAATATTAAAGCATAAGTGTACGTGTTAATACATGGTCAGCGTGTATTTTTAAATTCGTTCCGTGTGTTTGTAAACAAAAGAAAATAATTCTAATATAAAGGGGAATATAAATACGAGTGGTAGTTTGTCGGAATGGCCCGCGGTGCCTCTACCCAATCTTGTATTTGCCTGTGGCTAAAATAAATAAGAGCGGGCCGCTACGGCGCGCATGGCCCGCGGCGAGCCCTTGAGGCACCGGTACAGGCCTTCTCAACGGGCGGCTGAGAGACGGACAATAATAATTTAAACATCTGAGTTGGACGCGCGGATAGTGTCTGATTAGAGACATATATACTATATACACCCTGGCTGTTTCTACTTACGTATAGCACATTGTGTGTAATGTATTATAAGATAAACACGACGTATTTAAATTTTATCACGTCGCTTTATTTAAATCTTATCACTAGATAGATTTACAAATACTCTAGTTTTTATTTTTTTGAGGCAAGCTATCTCTTTAGCATAAATGAAGGTATAAAGAATCATTTTCATATCATCAAGAAATCGAATAAGTATATGATTATATTTTTCTCACGTCTAAATATTAATTTTTAAGATATACAAAATGTTGTTTACTATAAATAATAAGTTCCTTGTTCCTAAAACATATTTTTAAATGTTTGAAAATTCTATAACTGTGTGTCGTTATTATTCATTAGATTAGATTCAGTAGATGAACGGGGAGGTTTGTGTGTTCGCTAACTTCCTCATATGGTTATTCGCGTTTTTGAGAGAATGTAACACACAGATTAACGGCGAAAATAGTATTATTATATAAATGAAAGCGTACCTCGGTGTGATAATTTTTATTTTTATTTATCTTCTCCAAGTAGTTACAAATTATTTTTAAAAAATCGTATGTTTAAGCATTGCAAATTTACAAATTAATGTAAACCAATCTCTCTGGTGCAGCATTAATCAATCGCTTATAGATAAACCTAAAACAGATACGGGTTTTTAAATAGACTTGAGAAGACTAAATACATGACAATAATATTCTTTGTATTTCCAAACTGAGGTAGGTGTTTGTGCTATGTAAGTGGGACTAATCTGACGATGTCTCGAGACATGGCTAGATTACACGATCACTAGGAAAGTGTCGTAATGATGGATTAAATAAGAACTTTAACATAATTGATCATATTTCGTCGTGCTGTTTAACAATTTTTTTTTAAATAGAGATGCAAAATAGAATACACGGAATTCTTACTATTTTCAAACTAAGTTAGACATTTGTACTATGAAGATACCACTAACTTTCTGGTCTCCTAAAACGAGGCGCGAACCCACTGACCACTAGATGCCTTAACCGAATGCTATATTTATAAATATGTACTCAAGTTTTCTAACACTAGTAATCAAGAATTATTGCACAACAGAATTATAAAAGTCAATGGCACTGGCAGAAAAATAATGAATTGTTTGATTTAGTATTCTGATATATGTAAGTTCTAACAATAGTCACTTTTATTTATCTTTTACTTAGATAGTTAAATAGATAGTCTAAATTGTATTTATTGGGTGGGGAAGGGGTCTCAATTTATACAATAGAACTAAATTATAATATTAAAAATGGAATTAAAATTGAAAATCAACACAAGCGATCTTTTATAACGTTACATGAAAAATTTTTGATCTCGTTTGTCGAAGATAGTCAGGCAACGTGATCGAACCAGGTCGGAAGCAGTGCTAAGGGTGCTTGTCAACAGATGATTTTATTTCCGAAACACGTATAATGCAGCAGTCAAAGACAATACAGTGCTGTGCATTGAAATATTTGTTGTCTCGTTTTTTTGCACTGACCAATTGATGTACCTGTGTCGACCGTCGAATTACCAGGGAGAAACTTTAGCCATGCACATGCACCATTAGCAAACATATTCAGCAAATATTGGTTTGTTTATAAGATCACATTTGTTAGATTATATGGCACTTAACTAGGCTTAGGCCTGTTCTAAGATACAATATGTAATTTGTAAGTATATATGTAATAAGCAATATTTAAATATATCCAAGAACACACAATTACTTGATTTTTACTTACAAAGGCACTGTTATTAGACAAATACTAGACATCTCATAGAGGCGAAGGTATTTTTCATTAATGGATAAATATGAAAGTATGGGTAATTACTAATATACTGGTCAAAACAAGAAAATATGTAAAAATTGAAAAATATTTATTTTTCAGACGTATTCTAGTATAATGTGTTAAAAAACATTTTACAGATAAAGAATATTGCTTTAGATTATTTCAAAAAAATAATTAGATTCTCATTGTGACATAGGGAAAATGAATATCAAATTTAGTCCATTGTAGATGTGATTCCACATATTAACAAATGCACAACTTTCAAAAATTTTATAGATATGGAGGTTGATTGGGCGGAATGGTGAACGTTACATTGTGTAAAATGATCACTTAAGCCAGCCGAAGGCAGGTCATGAATCCTGTAATTACCGTGAAGAAGATACTTCCATATTCTATTCCATTAATGAGATTATATCTATTATTTGTTTAATGTATGTAATAAATCATTATCAAATCTATGTTGTACAAAATATGGAATAATATTCTATTTTATAAAGTAGTATATATATATATATATATATATATTTCGATATACTATATCGAAATGACGAAAGCGCCTATGAGACTCAAATTGTTAACGAAATTGTGGTATTGATTTCAAATGCGAATAGCAGAACGCGGTAGCTGTTTAAACGTTATAAACTATAATAGGCTTATTTTGCATTTAAAATCACGGAATCATGGAAAAAGAACATCAAAATGTTCAGGTGTTCAAGTGTTCAGTTTAAAAAATTGTATTTTCAATCATCAAACATGACATTTTTTTGACAATAATTGAATATTTTTAATATTTAAATTTATGTACACTTAAAGATCAAAAATAAAGATCGTATTATATAAAGTAAAATTGTAAATATATGACTATTGAAAGAGAATGTTAAAAGTGAGAAAAAAAGTATTCTAATTTTAAATTATAAATAATGGCAACATATAAGAAGTATGATCTAAAATATTGACGAAATAACATTTACAAAAAATTATGTGTGGGCAGAAATTTCATAAAATGTGCGTATTATTCATGAATATTAAATATAAAAAACAATTTATTTTAGTTATTTAACGTTGCCTTACTTCGGATATCGTCACTTACATCGTTACATAGGATACCATTACACGAACAAAAAATAGTATACCTACCATTATCCAGTACATACAGTTAAGTACGATAAGTATTATATATCATCGACTTATAACTGTTATTTGCACTTACTAACCGGTTTTTAAGATCTGCGACATCTTTTATTTCTTATCTCTGAAGGTTTCGTTGTTAATTGGGTAATACAATCGGGATAGTATCAATATTGTTATTCTATTCCATTTTATTATAAAAAATACCGACAAAACTCTAACTGGGAATTATAGCACGTATGGTAAACATTTCTCGAATTTAAAAAATATTATGCAAACGACGTTTGAATACTTCTGAAATTCACGACGACTTCTCACGCCTGACTAACGAACGTTCGCTATGTTAGATCGTTCAAAATGAACTTTTAGATTGAATGATTTCTTTAAAAATTTTATGTATATTCAAGGGTATTTAAAATTAAATAATTACTTTGAAATGAAATAAAAAGAGATCTTTTAACAAAAAAATTAATTCTAGACAAATAAAAGTAACGCGATAGTTTGAAATGAAATACGAGTGACATGCTTTTGTTGTAAACAGGTTTTTTTTGTTTTTTTGTATTTTTTTTCATTTACCCACTAATTTATAAGGAAGAAAAAAAATGTCTATCACTTATTATATATCATTATAGCTAACACAAGGCGAAATAGCCAAGAATAATTATTTTCGGAATTAAATACCTGGTTTTTTGATTACGACTGGTTTTAAAGTAATTTTCCAAATTGAATACAGTTTGCATTGAAAATATTACTTTAACAAAATACGAATGATTTGCACGAAATGACACTGACAATAACCTGTCTTGATTTAATGATTTGAAAATCAATTTGAGGCTTCTCGCTGGGAAATATGAGCTTTATTTATATCTTCGTCAAGAAAGCAATTAGCGTGCTTGTAATGAAATAATTTGATTTTATTTATGATATATAATAGTTTGATACTATGACAGAAAATTAAAAATAGATAAAAGCGACTTTTCTATACAAATTTTAATTTTGATTGCTTGATGATGTTTTTCATGATTACAATTTTTACATTTTTTTTAAATTTTGTTGACATCAAAGTCCCTTAATTGTTAAAATGTATTATAAACATTTTTTTAAAAATCATGGTTATGATTTAATTCAAATTAATAATGTAAAAAAAGCGATTTATTCGTGTAACTTGTTTAGTATAAAAT
The DNA here is from genome assembly GCA_022840565.1 of Eubasilissa regina. Classification (NCBI taxonomy): domain Eukaryota; kingdom Metazoa; phylum Arthropoda; class Insecta; order Trichoptera; family Phryganeidae; genus Eubasilissa; species Eubasilissa regina. Next base: position 21,969,994 of record JAINEB010000033.1, read on the forward strand.
ATATTAGTTCAACCCAAATTTTAAATCTAAATGATTATGTAAGTATCGTTTGTACATCTTTAAATATTTACTCGAATGTTTTAGAGTAGCCACTCTTCAGTTATTAACTAAAATGATCTACAATACATATAATTGTTAATATACACTTTTCATCTATATAATAATATCCTACGCGTAAAATAAAAAATTTCTACCCAAAATATCTGGCCATGCAATGTAAAAAGTAAAAAATAATATTTGCGGTATGTTAAATGAGCCGAAAATAAAATATCTAGTTCAAAGTAGTATATATAGATACGTAAAAATTTTTACTAACAATTGTGTCATAATTGAGATACTGCTTCGATCGGATAACTGCCCAAAAGATTCATGGTTACGAAGTGATGAGGATTTATAGTTCAAGATTGCATATAATACATGAAAAATATAAACATGATATTTCTGATATATTATTTACAGTTTTAAAAAATCGTTTATTTAAATTGGAGTGAGATATAAAAAAAAACAAATATATGTATCGTGTTATGATTTTCTGTACATTCTTAGTTTTTCATTTTGAGTCCTATTAACGTACCTTAGGGTCCAGTCAAAGTCTAGGAATTTAATAATTAACTTAACTAACTAACTTATAATCACGTCATTTCTTCGCGAGAGTTGGCAGTGTTACTTATTCTGTATGTATATCTCACTTTTCACCTACGTTTATAAATCTTTTCATGCAATTATTTTCATGGCGATTATTGAGACTGCTAATAGGACCGTTTTCTTGCATATAGTTTACCTGATCTTGCCAAGTCTTTCGCGATCGTCCTCTATTTCTTGTGCCATCAACACTCGCGTCCTATTTAATCATTCGTTATAAAGTAGTAGTAGCTTGTTGGTGTAATGGTTAAGACGCTGGTCTAGTGATTTAGAGGGAAGGGGGTTCACGGCTTGTTCTAAGACACCAGCAAGTTAGTCCTATTTTAATAGTACAAGTGTTTAGCATAGTTTGAAAATAGTAAGAACATTGATGTGACATGTATTCCGTGTACGCATCTAAAAAAAATGTGTTTGTTATTCTTATTTTTTAGAAAGCATTAAAAAATAAGAATAACAAACACATTTTTTTTAGATGCGTACACGGAATACATGTCACATCAATGTTCTTACTATTTTCAAACTATGCTAAATACTTGTACTATTAAAATAGGACTAACTTGCTGGTGTCTTTAGTCCTATTTTAATAGTACAAGTATTTAGCATAGTTTGAAAATAGTAAGAACATTGATGTGACATGTATTCCGTGTACGCATCTAAAAAAAATGTGTTCGTTATTCTTATTTTTTAGAAAGCATTAATATTCAATAACAAATTATTCCACATAAAAGCAGACTTGCATAGTAAATACATGAAGACATCCCGTGTCTTCTGCAGATTGTAAAACCATATTTGTTACCATATGAGAGTGTGAGGTATACTTCGTGGAGACACGTAGGAGTTGGAAGGCTTTGATGTTTTAATTTGAGCTAATACTATTTTTGTTCCAGCTATGGTGCGCCAGCTGGAGACCATAAAGCTGCGGCAGGCGCAGTGTAACTCGGTGCCCTCCAAGTGTTCGGCCCAGTCGTACGAGTGCGTCTCTCTTCGCATAAGCCCCGACCTTGGGGAGAGGATCATGCTTTCGGGAGACCGGCTGATTCTGGGCCAAGTATTTCCGGAGACTAATCAGGCTGTGATGGATGCGAGGCCCGGCGTGGCTTGGAACCAACAGGACAGCCATCACGTGGTACGCTTTCCTCTCAACGGATACTGTAAGTTGAACTCAATACAGGTTATTACTCGCCTGTTGAATTCTGGATTCAAGTTGAGTGCTTCTAGCGGCGGAGGCGTTGAGGGCCAACAGTTTTCCGAGTTCCTGTTCGTGAAGAAGATGCACGCACCGCCTGCAGTTTGACGCCCAGATCCGACGATTTAATGGCCACACGCAAACCAAACTGCACGTCACTGACACCAGCAACCGCGGAGAAGACCCACTGCGATTACGATTGATTGAGTCATTCATCCTTTTCATCATAGATTTTTGAATTCCTACCAAAAAATATCATGTCCCGAATTTTACTCAGAAAAATTAAAAATATGTTTTTTACTGATAGATAATATTAAAACAAAAAATTAAGAATCCTCTACATTTATTTTCGTACTAAAGTTTCTAAATCAATTTTTAAAGTTTAATAAGCTTGTATGATTTTAGCTGTTAATCGTTTTATCAATATCTTAAAATCTGTAATCATCATTTTGGACTACGTGCTACGGATCCCATCAACAGCAGAAAACATTGCAGAAAATTAAAATATATAAAGAATACGAATCCGTAGTGTTCGTTTCATAAAAATTATTGTTACCCGATTTTTAATTTTTTTCATTGCATTCATCCCATAACTCAAAAAAAAAAAAAATACTCTAAATCTATATTTGATCTTAACGCATGTATACTTATAATCGCATTTTTACAGATATATAACAAAATCTCTGATTTATAAGATTGTATACGATTTATAGCTTTATTTTGTTAATGATTTTTTTTTTGCTTTTGATTAATCTTACTCTGCTTTAAACGTTGATTGATAAAAAAGGGAATAAAAAAAGGATAAAAAAATATTATAAGTGTTTATTAGTGATATAAGTGATAATGTTTTACGTTGCTATGTTTGTGTTAACATAATATATCTGATATCTGTAATTCCAAAGATTTAATAAATAGTTATTTACTCAAAATAATTCGGACACCTATAAATATTGTTACAACTTTGTGTTAAAAGGTACACTTGTTGTGTAGCTTTGTTTCTATTAGCTATCTTTTATGTTTTCTTATTTCAATTGGAAAATTTTATTTTTATGAAATGTATTTGGAACATTCCTCACAATATCTATTCCTGTCATTATTATTTACTGACTGCTGAATGTATTATAAATATGATTAATTTATGTATTACATAATTCAACAATATATTCGAGAGATTTTTTGAATGACAATAATTTTATTATTCAGCCAAGTCATGTATAGTTTATCTATAAATATATATGAAATTCATTTTGTTGATAAAATTACACAGTAATTAATTATTGGGTGAATATACTTACTTGTAAAAAAGTAGCCAAATTTTATTATGTTATATAATTAAGTTTTTATTTCATCTTTTAGTATTTAAGCTTATTTCTTGTTCGACTGATTGTATCGAAAATGGTTTAATTTTGAAGTGAGAATAATTTTATTTAAACTATCCTCTGTTCGATTATGATTTAAGCGATTAACGTTTATTATGAGACTACATTAAAAAAACAATTGACTTATTTTTAAGACATATTTATTTAGTTATTAGAAGAACAGTATATATATATACGATAAACAATCGTTACAAATTTCACTACTTGCGAGTAAAAGTTTGTTCTTACCAGAACTGAAAAAAAATTGTTTCCGTTGTAAGTAACAAAACTGATATTAAAAGAAACATATCTTTATGATTCATAAATTATTTAAAAATAATGAATGAATTAACTTTAAATTATTTCTATTCAGTTACTGCTTAAATAGTATACAATTTGCATTGTAATACAAGTCTGTAATATTTACAAATTGTATCAAAGTGTATATTTTAGTCACCTTGCACTCTCTCAAAACTGACGTGTATTCAATATTGCTGATATTCTTTTATACTACTTCTTTAATTATGGCATAATTATTTTCAAAATTGTGATGAATGAAAAGAATGATAGGGGTTTATGTCATAAATCATAATTTATCTGATTATAATATTATTTCTTTTCAAAATTAAAGTCATGTAGGTAACTAAAGACAGCACTTTCTCAGTACTTGAAATATCCTTCGATATCCCAAAATAAAATTAGATGATGTTGATGTTGGATGTTGTTCTCAAATAATAGTTGCATGTTATTAAATAAACTTAACAGTTTTGAATTATTAAATGTTAATGTCATAAATATTCAAGTATGTGGTTAACATTTAGAAACAGAATTTAAACATACTCGTCTATCGTTATATGCACCAGTAATTTATTATTACAGTAGTCATTAAGTCAGTGTATGTTTGTTAATTCAAAATGTATTAAAATCAAATTGATATATATATGAAATCAATTTGATAGGTATATATAAAATCAAATTATAATATTTCTTGTACTTAAATTGAAATCAATAAATGGAGGGTCTTCGAAAGTTTTCGTTTTATTTAATCACCTAAATTGACAACACTTAAAAATATTGAAAATTAAATTAACCATATCGCAAACTTTTTGTTAAATATCTTAGATTGTCCAAATAAATTATTTAAAATATAACTTCATATCTCAATTTTAGAAGATCGTTTAAACTTTTCCCTTATTTTAATGCAGTGTAATTATTATAAGGAATTTTAACAATGTGTATTAAAGTCAGTAGTGCTATATGGTTGCTAAACTTGGAGCCTGGAAGTTGGAAAATTCACCAGATAACTGATTGGTTAAGGATAATCGCCGCTAAGGATGAATGGTTAAAGAGCTTTCGCACAAAGGCTGAGACTAACCGAATATCTCAGCAATACTGTCATATAGTCAAGAAGACTAATAAGGGATGGGCATTTTGTGAGATGTAACGGCTCCAGATCACCCAGTAAGGTTTGAGGAAATGCCGATGGGAACTCGGTCTTTTGGACGCCCAAGAATGAGATAGGCGGACAATATTCGGAAAGAGGCTACGAGGCAGCGGGGCTACAAATTTCTACAATTTAAGACACAGAGGTCGATTGTAAGTTCGGCCATGGACCTGAAAGATCCTTAGAGCCAATTATGATACATTTTAGAGATGAATTAGAATTAGCTACATCCAAGGCTTTATTAATTTTTATATTTAAAAAAACTAACACAATTCCCGGAAAGATGTTAATAGTTTTCGACAGACAATTTAATTTCGCGTGATAACTAACGAGAAGGTCGTGTACTAAATTAGTTTATCATTCAAAAATCTGTTATCTATGTTTCTTCTGTAGAGATAATTAGTTGATGGAAACTAAGCAACATATTAATTAAAATAAGCATTCTGAAAATGACCTCAATCGGAAAATTGAAATTCTTAATCATTTATACTCATACATATATACTTACTTATACATAATAAATACAAGAATAAACATACGATATATGTTATAGTAATTGTATATTGCCTGCGAAGTTTTATTTTCTCTACTATAAATAAAATTTCACTAATTCAGTAAGTTTATATACATCAAACAATTGATTAACAATTTCACTGCTCAGTATCAGTGAAACTGTATTTGTTTACAAACGGTTGATCAGGTACACGTAAGTAGGTATATTTGTGTCATTGATGCCATCTGACGTCTAAATATTTTGGCTTTAGCTGGTGATGTATCGTCCTACAAATGTGTTTTGAATGCTAGTTATTTTATTTAGGTTAGGCTAATATTAGTTTTAGAACATTATTGTAAAATTGTATTGTTCATGTATTGGTTCCGAAAAATAAAAATACAATTTTTTTGAAAATTAGTATAGCGGGTTTTCTTGAATATACCTATTTAGATAGATATTTTTCTGTCTCCGACACATTTAAAAAAATAAATATATGTAGTGTGCTTAATGCACGCTGTTGGATACCTTGTCTTCAAAATGCTTAACAAAATGGTATGATTTTCATTTTTTTGTTTCTAAAGACTTTCAAAACATAAATTTTTCTTTTCTTAGACATGAATAATGAATGTTTTAATGGTGTGTACCCGCTAGACAAAGGAAGTCCACCCGAAAGAGGAGCCTGAGGTGGATTGCACCAAAAAAGTTATGTCGTGTGCCTGTAATATTGAAGAGATAAAATAATTTAGAAATTCTGCCAAATAATAATTACCACGAATCGATTATATCGGAATCTACTTGACGACTTCAATTAGAGATATATATACGACGAAATATTTTTTAAAATTACTTACGTGAAAAAAAAACTACCTTTTTTATATCTATTATATTTTATAGATTTATCCAATTGCTTTTAATGAATGGTACGTATTTTAAGACCAGAGAGAAAATGTTTTTATTACATAAAATAAATGAAACTCAAAATTATCGTGAAAATAGTTTAATAAATTATAGCTAGGTACTTAGTAATAACATTTTTATTTTTGAATATATTTCGTACTGGGAAATCATTACATCTCTGAGTTTGGTACTGACTTTCACTATCGTATTTACCGATATAAAATATCCTTTCCGGTACTGGATGCAAAAATCAGACAGAAAGGAAATCCTGTTTTATTATAGGAATTCTACATATTTATTTACTTTCTTCTACAACTATTAACAGAGTTAACGAATTTTTAAATTTTTTGGAACAGCCTCGATTTTGAAGAAACGAGATGGTAAATCAGCTTACCGAGACAAAAATTTTTTGGAACATTTGAATCGATCACAATCTCTTTGTTTAAGTAGGTACAGCAACAAAAAAAACAGGTATAATGCTAATAAATGTTTGTTGAATGTACATTATTATGGTTATTACTCAGCCAATATTTATTGTTGATGTCACAGGCACTTCCAATTAATAATAACTGTTATACTAACCGAGATATCATATCTCTGTGATCTGCATAATTAGTCTGGTATAAAGAGTCTGATATATATATACGAAATAATAATTATTGTTAATTTAGGCGGGTAACAAATATTATATTTCGCAGGATTGAGAATATAATAGAATAATTTTATTAATTAGTTTTTAATGTAGATATATTGTACAACTGCCATCATTTATAGTGAGAAATTGTGATACATACCTTTTCACTCTACAAAACCAAAATATGTATGTATTGAGCAGTGGATATTGGCCAGAATTACAGAACAAAACTGTATGTATTACAGCTGACACATTATGAGCAAATCTATCAATGTTAAATATTATTATGTACATGTTATATATTACCAGAAAACAAACAGCTCTGTTCATATCAAAACACTCTGTCATGACATGAATGTTTTGATATGAACAACAATGGAATAATAATTATATTTAAAGAATGATGTCGATACTAGGCCACTAATAATACTAATGATTTATGTCTGAAATCTGAAACTGTCCTCTGATGAAAATAAACTTAAAGAAAAATAAAATTATATGAAATTCGAGTTCCATTCGGAAACCATTTTGCGATTCGTACCGTAATGTATGGGGACGCGAGCTGATGAATATTAAAGTTGGGTTGGGTTTTGTTAGCGGAGCTCTGGGGGCGTAGCCTCGGGCGAAGGCTCCGCCAGAATGGCGTCTTTCCGCTGTCAATGGATAAGCGAAAGGTTCTCTGGTGTTACCAAACCACCATTTGGGTTGTTCAGTCGTATATCGAGTAGAGATATGCGTTGTATAAGTAATCATTTTTATATGAAGATATAAACGATTGCGCTTGTAAAAATTTTAGGTACTATCCTTAAATTTAATCAAATAATCACATAAAAAAATATCAATACAATATTTCTAGATCCAGCCGAGTACTTCCTATACTTTTGTTAAAATAATTTTTTAATAATTTAAATTGGGGCCAGATTAATCTTAAACGTATGAATATTATTAGTATTAACCACTATAGCATTTTTTAAGGCAATTGTTAGATTAATGGGGTCTGTTGAAAATCTGTACCAGAACTATAAAACTTATCTCCAGAAATTTATGTCGAGTGGAGGAATGAGGAGAGAATGGCAAGAATACGCATTTGTTGATGGAACCAGGAACAAAGGACGTCCACTAAAGACTGGTTATGAGCAGGTAAACTATTAACATTGGAAGATAGTCCCGTAAAAAGCCTTAACAATAATTAAATAATTAATGAAAGCGCATGAATAATAATAATAATAATAACAATAAACCAAGAATTGTGTCAATTACAGAAGTTTACAGAAGTTAAATTAGGTCAGGTTGAATTGGAAATCGAATTGACTTTTTATTTTGGAACAAAAAATTTTTTTACCCACATTAAATAATATAGTTATTCATATCAGCTGGATAAAATATGATATTTGATCATTTAAATAATATAATAATTATTATATCATCATGAGAAAAATGTTTTTATTTTTTTGTCTACTGAAAAATGACTTTGAGCTGTCTTAGTTTTGATCTAGGTGTGCGATATTGAAATTAAAAAATAGTTTTTAGCAGTTATAGGTCGCAAATCGAGCACTTCAACGCTGTATTTTTGAAATTCCATAAACGGTGGAGTAAATAAAGTCGTACATGAAATATTCGTTTTCGATCCTACGCTTTAGATACCCTTCCGCCGCAGGCACCACGAGCGCTGTGCGGACGGCCGGAGGGCAACCCTGCCTCGCTGTCCCCCGCCCCCCGCCGCACGCCCTTGTGTTTCCCATTCCAGTTTTGTATATATCTATTATATAAAATAAATAACCAGCCCATCCGCCCCGGGCGCTCTCGGGACGGGGTGGTTCGCCGCCCGTGGCGGGCAAAAATTAAGATCCCTGATGACGAAGTATTAAAATGTACGAGCACTGTGCACCTACCCAGTTCCTATCCACTGGTCGGTCAACACAAAAGTGAAAGCCGAATGAGGCTCTTTACAGCTTTTTACATTTTAATAATATTTTTAATGTTGTTAATGTTGTTAATGTTCAATTACAAAATATTCCACGTTATTTGATATTTGATACAATATGACAAACATCAAACATAAAACGTCGCTATACGTCTGTTAACAAATAACAAAAACGCGTGTATAAAAGACGATATTAATATTTAGATATAAAGAAATTAACTTTTTTTTGGAACTTCGGTTTCTTGTCAAACATGGTACCGGGTCCGCTGGACACCTTGCCCCTTCATCGTGATGTTAGCCTAAGTGGCCTGAGAAAATTTTATTTTTAGGTTTTTATTATTATTCTGCTATTATAACATAGCGAAAGAAATAAATACATTGAGCTAAATTATAGATAGTGTTGGAACATTCTGTATCTGATAAAATAGACCCTCAATCATTCCCCTAAGATCAATCGTTCAATTTTTTTGGCATTTTACGAGCAGAGAAGACAGCTTGGAGAAGCTGTTTGTGGTGAGCCACGCCATTGAGACGTGGTAGTGGAGACACATGCTGTGCATTTTGTAGGAGCTGGACATCATGGACAGACCCTCAACCATTTGCCTGAGACGAATCCTTAAATTTTTTTGGCATCTTGCGGGCAGAGAAGATAGCTTGGAAAAACGTGTTGGGACACGTCGAAGACGGAGAGGAAGAAAAATACCCCCTACACATTGGACAGACCAACAAGTGGAAAACGCAACAGGCACTTTTCTGGTAAGATCTGCAGGTCGCCGAAAAAACTGCAGGAGCATAGTCAAGAGGGCGGGAAGTCACGAAGATAATGATGATTACGATGAGGGACGGACGTGGATGATGATAGATAATTATTATTAATCAATTAGAGAGATATACTTAGTAAGTAAGTAATTAAAAAGATATACAGAAACATATTACATTTTCGAGAAATTAATATTCTGTAGTTTTTTTTATTATTTGTGTAATTGGTACATCCATTATTATTTTATTATTATTTTTTTAGTTTGTCGAAAACGCAGTCAGTTGATGTGGCGAAATGGTAACACGTTTCCCCGGTTAGAAAATGTTCATAAATTTTCGTAGATTTTTTATGTATGTATTTTTAATTTGGCAATTTAAATTGCATTAAAATATCACAGAACTATGCTCTGAAATTGTAATTTTACAACAAAAATGTGTTTACATTAAAAATATCATTTTTATATTTCCTCTTCTTCTTCCACGGTCTACGTCCCAAAATGGAATTAGGCTATCCTTTACAATTGATCTCCGCTGACTTCTGACCTTTCAAAATCTTTTCCAGTTCTCGGGCATCTATCACGCTCTTTCCCAGTCAGACTACCTCCTTCTTAGTCTACCTCTAGTCCGTTTCCGCTGGGGCATCCGCGTGTTCGTGATCTTTGGTGTCGCGAAATTATAACATTTTATTCCTATATTACTACCAGCATAAATAATAATGTAAAAAAATAATGTACACAATATTATTGTGAAATTATCTATTATAATTATATTACAAAAAAAATATTTTTATTAAAATAGATAAAAATAATATATTTTTTTATTTATTATAACAAAATTATGGTCATATTAAAATTCAGGCGAATGATTTTATAATCTGCCAAAATGCTCGCTGAGAAGATTTAAATATCCGTATATTTACAATACTTTGTTAGTACTTGGCATTACTTCCTTCTTTAAAAATATAACGTGACATGTGATACCTAATATTGAAATTACGGAAAAGAGTAAAAATACTCGTCGAACAATTATATAAATGACCAAATATGTATACGAGTACATCACATTTTATTATATTAGTTAGGCATAATTATGATTTTTAAACTTAATATTTTACTGTATATTTAAGAATACTATAGGATCAAAATTAGTCGAAGATGTACGACATCACTTTTATCGCAATCTACAGCAAGACACCAAGCCTTTGAATCAATTGAACAGTTTAAATATCACGTAATGAATATGATGGGAAACAATGATTTTCAAGATGTATTATTACGGCAATCCGGCTCTGGCGGGTAGACCGTCAAATTTGCGCTGTCAACGGCCTAGCTCAGTCTGGGCATGTGCATGTGTGAATGTGTGGGCTGCTGTCTCGGATGGGTGGAAATGGTAGAAAAAGTAAAAATTTGTTTAACACATGATGTACGCTATATTTACAGTAAATAAAAGAAATGCCCAACACATGTTAGGGTTACGGTTATACAATCAGTTGGATTGTGGCGACGGCCGTTCTGACCAAAGTTCCATTAACATTTAATGTTGTTAAATGCACGCCATTTTGATGACACCAAGTGGAAGGCCTCGCCTCGTTACTTAGCTCCAAACTGGCAATCTTCACACAGGTCCAGCAAGGCGATCACACTATTACGTGGATGAAAACGGGGCCCATATTCTCCCGAACACCGCGTGAAAACATCCCCTGTTCTTCGTCCCTCGCCATTTTCCGCTCGCCTTCGCTGCCGGCCACCTGGCAGTCCGTGCGGATGTGTCACTTCCCTCGCTCATTCCCACCTGATTCATCCGATAGCCGTTTCTCTACAGCCTGTTTCTTGCTGGTCGCTAATACAAAGCGCAGCATGCTTACGTAGCTAGTTCCCATGTAACAATATATCGCAGGATAATGTAGGAAACGCTTCTTGCTTTACTCCAAGGAAATTGCTTTCATCAAGGCTGTTCTAACAGAATCTAAATACTAAACTGAACACAACGCTGATTCAACCGACTATTCTACATGTATGAAGCTTGGTTCGTCATCTTGATCTCATATCTTGGGTAAGGTTTACGCTTCATTATGTTATAATCTAATGGAGCAGGTTAAAGTACTTGAATATTCGGGATGGGAGATGAAAAAGAGATTCGTATATGGAATATGCAATGGTAGCCATATACAGACTTGCTTGCTTTGCAAACATAGCACCCTTTTTACAAACTCTAAAAGTCTTCGAAGAAAACAAGCAACAAGAGCCATCAAGCTGGTGGTATTAATTTTAATATATTGGGGGGCAGAACAGAAGCTTAAGAGTATACTAACTTACTAGAGCACTATGGTTTGGTATCATTAATTAATACACCAACAAGAGCTACGTGGGAGGGAGAGACTTGTATCGATCATATATTTGTTAAAAATTATACGGAATCAGCAGTCTTCCATATTTCTCATCTTCATCATAGACCATTGCACCACTGCAGCAGGAATTCAAAATGCAAATAAACATCCAAAAGTTTAACATTTTACAATACTACAATTGAATACGATGAGCTCAAGAATAGCCTAATCAATGAATTTTTATCGTACACTCACACTAAATTAGTAAAAGGGAACCCACATAAAAGTCTACATATCAAGCCTTGCATTACTTCTGGAAACGTAAACGCGTAGATGTAATTCCTGTCCAATATCTACCCATTACCCCCTCCCCCTATAACTAGAAGAGGATCTTTTTCGGTAGTTGTATTCTCTATGATTTTTAAATGAGTTAAAGCTGAATCTTTGAACTAATAGATATCGTTTTACCATTGTGTGCGTTGACTGCTGTCAAGTTTGATCTGTCGTGTAGGAACGAATAGTTGGCGTGAAAAATGAAAAAACTGCTGCTTGTGGTACTGATACTGTTTTTCTGTAATCGATTAGTGTTTTCTTCTTGTTATTGTGTATGCCACTTGTTGACACTTGGCGCTTTTACTGAAGTGTATGTTCAATAGTGCTTCATGTGGAACAACAGAGTACGTGTTCTGGAGTCAGAAGACCTGCGGATCTAGTGGAAGAAGATCCAGATATCGAAAGGAACATTTTACAGGTGGGTTGTATTTTTGGTTCTGGGTGGTCCTTCAGCCGCCGATTGTCCCTTATTTCCCCACCCCACAGACAAATAATATCAAGACGGATCTGCAAGAGATGCCAGTGAGTGCTTAGCAGACTAGCTCACAATACGGATGTCAGAAGATGGATGAAGATCTAAAGTTTCTGCGGTCGTGGATTCTCGTCCCAGGAATCCGTAAAAGAAGAACGACAAAATCTGTAAAAAATAATATTACGGCTATCGCCGCTTGCTTTTACTACTCCCTCCAGGTGGGTAAAGTGGCAGTGATGTATCGAGCGATACTTTACGAGTTAATTTATGAACCCATTGTAGTCACTTGTTCTTCAACTCTTTCTCTCACATAACTTATCATTTTTTTAACGTAATGTGGCTTTACTCTCAGTCTATTAACTTTGAACTGGAACTGATCTGTCTGCGGTTCAGCATCTTAACAAACCTGACTCATTCGTCATTTGTCCTTGCAATTTGTACATGTTAGAATTTTATCAAAAAGTAAATATTGTAAATTATATCAATATTTTTTTTTAGAAACCAGTTTAATTTTACTTGAAGAATTATTAATATGATTCAAAAAAATTACAATCTGACTGCTAAAATAATATGAGAAACAAACAATTATTATATGCCAACTTACCGGGAGAAAATATCGTAATGCCACTCAGTTTTGGAAAGAATTTTTATTTCGTTCACTTGTAAATCAATAAACTGGTAACACGATACATATTTATATATATAAGTAACGTTAGTGTACCTAATTAAAATAACGATCAGCCTGGCTAGTAAATTTCACGCACAGTTCGAAACGCCTAGCACTGATTTCAATGTTCGCCGCTAGGATTGCGACCGAGATTTTTCGGGTCGGACCAGCGCCAGTAGGTAGCCCACTTCCATTCGCGCTTCGAGCTATGAGGGTCGCCCTGCGTGCAGCTGTTGGCCGTTCCCGCCATGTTGTGAAATTCATATTTGAAGATGGAGCCCGTACGAGATCCAGGCGCAGAGACAACGCCAAAGAGGCGTTGGGACGTCGCGCAAAGGATATTAATTGAAGGGAAATAATGAAATTTCCCTTCTTCTTTTTTTACGATCTTCACCTCTACTTCATTTTTCTTTTCTCTAACTTCATTTTTTTACGTTCATTTTTACCTTAATTTTCTACTTCAATTTTTACATGCCTTCTTTCTCTACATTATTCTTTCATTACATTATTTTTACCGCGTAAAATTACGGCTTCTTCTCGACACCCGTCGACAATATCTTATAATGGTCCACCTGGGAGAAGAAGATTCGTGCGTGTGCCGCTGGTTGAAAGAGTGTCCTGACCACAATTGCCAGGTATTCAGATACCGCGGTAGAGGCTGCTCTCAGGAAACAGAGAGAGTCGGATGCAAGAAGATGTCAAATTTTACCGTGAGAGCAAGAGAAATCGCCGCAGGTCAACATATTGTTTGGGATATTATTATTGTCGTCGTCACCTCTTACGTAGCTCCGAACTTAATTTTTTAATTTTAATTTATCAAAGTAGTCTTCCATTCTATTAATCTTTGGATAAATTCAACTAAAACTTGTTGACTCTTTTATTCGCAATATCACCTCTCAAACTTTACTTTTTATTTTCCCAGAAGATGGTTAAGATGGATCTCCACACTAAGTAGGCAGCGTCTGATTCCCGAACTCACATATCATGTTCTCTGTTGTGACTAGACGGTGGAGGATAATACCGTTAGTATACACCTCACATATATATATTGTACCCTTTCCTAAAATAATAAAATTAAAACTTTTCGTGAATATAGTAATACCGGGTATGATATTTGTGGACTTGGATTTAGTTGGAATGGCATTATAAAAGCTCCCACAATCAAATCTAACATTTTATTGAGGGGAATATTTGAGATCCTTTTGGTAAGTAGATAGAAACATAATATATTAATATGTAGTGTTTGATTTCGAGGTGTATTTATAAAAATATAAAAATATAATTATGGTGTGGGTTATAATAAGAACTAACTAATTAACTTACACCGTTTCCCCCCCGAGGATAGTCAGAGGGGATAAAACGCCATACATTTCTATCCTGAGACACAATTCTCGCCTTATTCACATTCATACCTATTTTTATACAAGTTCGCCGATTATTGAAGCTTTTAACAGTACCTATCTGGTTTCCGCGGACGTCCAGTATTTCTGGTGCCATCAATACTTGCGTCAAATATCTTTCTTACCATTCTCACCTCATTCACCCGTTCCATATGACCAAACCAACTAAGTGATCATTTTTTAATCTCACTCACTATACTGAGACCAGCTTTACATTCTTTGCTTATTTCTTCATTATTTACTCTGTCATAAATGGTATTGCCATATAAACCCCTAATTAATCTCATTTCCAATGCATTCAGTCTACTTTCATTTCTCTTCTGCCAGCTCCAGGCTTCACTATCATACATCTGTGTCAGTACCAGGACTTCTTTGTGTACCCCTAGTTTTGCCTCGGTTGACAAGCTCCCGTTAGATATAATTCCATTCAAATCGCCGTTTACTGTATTCCCTGCAGTCATCCTCCTTTCGTTATCTTTGTCAGCCTTTCCGTTTCCATCAAACATACTTCTCAAATACACAAACTCATCTACTCGTTCCAAACATTCATTACCTACAAGTATTTAGCACGGTGCCTTGCTTTCCTCCTTTTCGAATACCATCACTTTCTAAGTGTTAACATTCATAATAAAATCTCTTTCCTTGCATACATTTACTTACTAAACTCTGTAATTCTTGTTCACTATTCGCCATTTCAATCTCGGATGGACGATTATGCGTAAGTTTCGCAAACTGAAGCACGATTTGCGAAATAAATTCGCACAATTTGCAAGCGTTGCTCTAGGGTAAGTTTATTAATGGTGAAATGGCAAACCAAACTAAGCACAAATTAGCTGTCAGGTGTCAAATTGGCTGACGCTGAAAAAGTGTTACCAAATAGAAAAACAAACCTCTAAAAAAACATCTTTTAGATGGTAGGTACAAAACAAAGTACAATACAAAAAAACTCTTTTTGTTGTTGTTTTAATATTTGGTACATGCAGGGAGAGGAAGAGATGTCCGTGGAGGTGAAAGGTGGTCCTAGAGTGTAACTGTAAAGTGAGGGAACTCAACATAGTACTCATTTACATCGGAAGGATAATAGTAGATACTATTTTATAACAGCTAGCCCGGGAAGGGGCGGAGGGTGCCTATGTGTTGCGTAGGATTTTAAAGAGTAATTATGCATAACTTGGTTAAGACTTGGTTAATAAGTCAACCAGTATGCGACTAAATATAGAATAGAATGACAGAACGTTATTAGTTTTATACTATGTACTATTTGGAGAATATATACTAATAGAACGAACAGCACAGAAGTGAGTTCAATATTTTCTATGCTGATAAATACCTTGAAAGTGCACCACGTTTAGGAAGACCCCAGGTTATTGGTCACAAACAGTTATGAGACGCTGTTGAAATAAAATTTAAAGTAACGAACATACAAGCAAAAAAGCTGTGCATAATTAAAAATTCTAGAAAACAAATATAAATTTAAAAATTAGATTAAAATTAACGAAAAAATATTTTACAATTAGTGCCATCTGTGTACCAGCAGAGACTTTAATTGCTTAGTTCCAAAAACTCACCGCTACTAACCTCATGGCGCTCATTTTTTATTCGCCGCATCGTGCTATTTTAATTACTTCATTCTGTTTTTAAGCTAGTGAAATTACTCAAGTCATATAAATGGCTATTTACTGAATTGAAAATTCCTTTCGGTTGATCCGATTTGTATGGAGTCGTTAACTATTTCAAATATCAAATCACTTTTTAAAGGCTAGAGAAGATATTTAACATGACAGAACAGGTCGAAAATATTGATACAAATTAAAACGCGTCCCAAGATATTATGTATTTTACTCAAATGCTACGATAAAAGGTGTCTCGTGAGAATTCGAAATATTTAAGACTCGAACGTGCCGATCTCACATTAAATATGAACACAATAATTTTCACCGTTTTTTTTAGGTATTTATATTGTATCATGTCAACGATCAAATTAATCAAAAGGATGAGGAGCCCAACACTAATGATCAAATACATATCTACAAATATACGTACATAATTCGGGTAAACTATACAGACATTTAACGAGTTCTTATATATATTTTTTGTTACTAGATAATTTACATTAAACATCATTATAAACATAAAATTCTCATTAGACTAAAACTTCTTCATCGTGGTGAAAATGCATCCCGGTAGCTATGGCGTTATCTGCCGCTAGCTCTGTTCCCATCACCAAGTGTCAGGCGTGGCAAACAACCCATCTGGGGGCGACAGAAGCTGGAGTGGATGATGCGCCATCGTTTCCTGTGCTGCATCTCCAGTTTTAATAAAATAATTTAAAAAATCGAATCGAAAAATTATCAAAAATATGAAAAAACTTATAGCTCAAAATGATCGGATAAAATCTTACAGTTATCAAAATTATTAATACTATTTAAAATGATAAATAAAATTAAAAATACACAAACACATATTTTTTAGAAGAATAGTGAACATTCATTTTTCCAGTTTGTATTTCTAGGTATTCTATGCATATTTCATACTCTTTCAAGACAAAACTGATTGTTAATTTGCTTTCAGTATCATCTAAATATTAAAGTACGTTATTTTCACGTAAAGTTTGCCAAAGAGAGAGGTTTTAGAAAAAAATGTATACATGTTAATATTGTTAATGTACATGTTAATATCATATTAATATTGTTGAATGAAACGTGTTAATGAAAGATTTAAATAAGTTTCATTAAATTAATGTGATTTTTAATATGGTAATTTGATAATATGATAATTTTTATTTATAAAAAAATATTCAAGCAGCTTCTTTAGTCAATTTGTTATAAAAACTAACGTTATGTTGGTATTTTAATTTTATTAAACTCTTTTCTGTCCTCTATACAAATATATATTTTTTACAATAACACATTTTTATTGTGAAGTTGCATTTTCAGAACAAGGTTCTGTGGTAATTTTAATACAAATTAAATGAATCAACTAGAAAGATAGAGAAATAAACTATTTATCGTAAAAATATTAAGTAACTAAATATTTTTTCGATAAATATTTCCGTACATATTTCTAGTTGATTAATTTAATCTGTATTAAATAATTCTTTTTTCGTGTCATATAATGATGAAATTCGTTTTTTTTATCTTCGTTTAATATAATCGATTAAAATACACCACGTTACCGTTAAGTGGAACGTTTTTTGTATAATTTTGCTATGTTAAAAAAATAACGGTGTTAAATATGTACGGAGTATTATAATGCAAAAAGCTTCAAATGAAGTATCTACTTAAAATGTTTTATATAAATAAGAAAAAAATATTTTGTGAATTTATAGGTGTATACAAAGATTTCCATAACGAAGTACTTTTCTGGTACACTTAAAAATAATTTAATGGCTTTCTAATTAATGTTTCCTCTAAAGTGTGCTGGTGGACGCGCGTACACGATTTTGTATTATGGCGCACACTAAAAAATATAGCGGGCACTCAATTTTTAACAAGACTTCTCATTTATATGCTGCCTTCAATCGAAGTTTGGCGACCATATTGATTTATTTAAGATTATATTTTTCATTGCAAATAATGAAAATATGATCTCATTCCTTTCTTTGATAGTTTTTATTAGTTATCTTACGCGTCTTGATACGTCTTCATTAGTAATGTGGCCAACCCATAGTAGCCTTATGCTGGTGTAGTAATGTTTTTCGTGTTTTCTCCCCCAGCGCATTAATATTAACACGGGTTCTTAAAATTGCAATTGAGTTAGTATTATATATATCAATAAATTAAAAGGTACACTAGTTAAAAATTAAGCTTTATAAAAATTTAACGGTTTGTAGTGATTTTTATCGTTATGCTAATAACCGGTGATCTAGTGCATCCACTTGACGAGATAAAATACATGTTAAAACGCAATAATATAATTTTCATGTGAACAAGAAAGAGAATTACTGTCACCCACGCGCAATCTCATTGGAAAAAAAATCTAAAGTCGTGTTTGAATTCTCGCTTGAGGGGTGGCTGGACCGAGCGAGCGCACCGTCCGACTATTCAGACCACATCGTAAAAAATGATTACTAACAATGTATAACGGCCCTCGTTTCGGCCGTACACAGTCACACATTTTTACGTGAGCGCGGGGAAGCAGATCGGTCAGCGCGGATTGCGCCCCGAGACACGTCAGACAGGACCGGCCTCGCTCGAAGGTCTCGACATGACCCGTGTTGTGGGAGGTTTCATGGGTGACCAGTCGTTAACGTCTATGGAGCCTGTGAAGTCTACGGATAATCAAATAATATGACACCGCAAAACATTACAGCATGCTGAGATAATTAAATCGGTAGTATACTACGAAGGTCATGTGAAATTATGTCGTTTTTACGATGTGAAACGTTAAAAAAAATTGTTTTTTTTTAAGTTTTGAAGTAAATTAACATAACTTAATCTTGGTAATTAAGATACCCTGCAAAATAGCCCCATCAAAACGTTATTATCATCCCTGAATAAACTGCCTCCGGGAAAATTATCATGATTCATCTTCATGCCTAATACATTGGGAATAAATGTTAAAAAAATATATCTATTGGGCTATAGCTGTAAACAACTACTAAATATTTCATTTTACCAAAGCAGCACGAATATATTGTAAAAGGAATGGTAAGTAATGTACTTTGTTAAAATGCCTAGAATTTATTATTAGATTTATATTTAAAAAAATAAATAATTTGAATCCCAAAACGCCTTCATGAAAAATATCATTATTGTTACATGGTAATTCAATTTTTGTTGGAACATAAACATGAATTTCAATACTCTTACTCTTGTAAATCTAATGCTATGAAAAATAATTATTGTATCCCAGGCAAGTTAACTAGGTAAGCGACTTTCCAGTAGTCTAAAGAAGTTCATAATAAAACAAGATTAAACGTGTAATGACACACAGATCTTTAAATTTAAATTCTAGAAAATGTTCATTATTAATATTGAAGTAAATCTAGATATTTGATATATAAAAAACTTTATTTAAATACAAAATCTTAAAGAAAAATCACGTGAGACACATAAGAGAGAATTTAAAAGTATTAGAAGATCAGTGGATCTGTGATGGTTTAATAATTTACCAGAGTAAACTATCTTTGTGATATCAATCAAAGTACAGCACTTGAATTCCATTTGGAATATTGCAGAATTGAATAATAACTTTTTAAAGATGGAATAATACATGTTTCAATTGGAAACACTACAGAATATAAGTTCAATGTTTGTCGAAAATGTATTTGATTGCTATAGCGAAATTAGTGAACATTCCTCCCGGATAGGAAGAGGTTTAGGTTTTAAATATTCTGTGTATCTTTCTAATTGATTAATTTAATTTATATTAATATAATGTTTTAAGTAGCTGGTGTGGTGTAGTAAATTAATTTTGAAAGGGCACTCTAGGTGGTTGTGAGGGTGATGAATCAGTAAGATACTAATCGGAAAAACTTTTTTGTGAAAGCCAATCACTAGATGTACAATTATTTCGTTATAAGCTTCATTTTAAAGTCACAGTTTCGAAAATGAGGACAACGTTTGGACAATATTTTTACGTACTGGCTCATCACTGCTGGATCATACGTATGACTAGACACCAGTGGAAACAATAATTATCCTAAAGCAAGCAAATCAAATGCTTAACGGTGACTTAAAGAAATCGATTGGAATTATTCATTATTAAGGAAAACACATTCTTATTGTGAAGTTGTAATTATTCAGAACAGACGGTCTGTGATATTTTAAATACCAAATTAATGTATTAATTATATATATATATATATATATATAAAATCAATTTTAATACATAATTTAGTATTTAGAATTATTCATTCCCAAATTATCAAGTAATTGGTGAAGTGTGATTTGGTTGGTCATGTTGTCGTTAATATTTGTTTGTTATATTATATTATTCGATAGACACGTCAATCAAGCATGGTGGGCAAGGATACTGTAGTAATAATAATATTTTTATTTTTTGATTTATATTACAGTACATTGATGCAAAGTAAGATATATATATATATATATTTGGGTACCCTGCCTCCTGGTACACCAGTATTTTACTGTATTACAGTAGACAGTCCCTTTCCGGTATAGTAATAAACAAAGTGTAGTGTTCAATGTACAAATAAATATATATAAAGAGTAAATCAAGATGCGATTAGATAGCATATAAATACATTGTAAAACTTAAAGTAAGCAAGTGCATTGTTCAATGTAGAAAAATATATAAATAAATATTTATACATATATATATAGAATAAAATAAGATGCAATTAGATAGCGTATAAATTACATTAGATATCATATAAATACAATATTCAATGTATATAAAAAGTAAAAAATATTATATAAAGAGTAAAACAGGATGCAATTTATAAAATATAAATATAATGTAAAACTTAAAGTAAAGTAAATGCAATGTTCCAGTTATAAAAAAATAAAAACTAAGTAAAGTAAGAGTAAATAAGTAAATAACACAAATATGAAGTAAACTTATGTAAAATTGTAATGCTTAATATAAAACGATTGATGTAATTGATTGATAATATATAATTTAATATAAATAAATAAAAGTGGTCAGACTCTTACCAAGGCCAACAAGCGCCCACTCGACGTCTTTAAGAGAAAAGTGCTGTACAAATATACGAGCCAATACAAGAAGGTGATAATTGATGCCTGATACAACCTGAAGTTGTAGAGTCTCTTTTGAGAAGAATGCATCTGCATATTCTTTCAAGTTGAAAGACTCCAATATACAGGCCATATAGCACTTAATTTAAGAGAACAGCTGGAAGGGGGGGACCCATCCTTACCCGGGACCGGTATAGAAGCTAGGGCTCCCTTGTCAATCACACTCATCAAACCTAATAAAAACATTAATTTAAATCAAACAAAGGTGCAAATATTTTTAGACCATGTAGCACTAATGGACTGTACCCAATCTCAGACGCATGTCCTAGATAATAAGCCAGATGGTCGCAAATCGATCCGTAGGAGTAGGTCGCCAAGGATACTCGGGTGATTCGTGCAAAATAGGGGGAGATGGAGAATACCTTAGGGACAAACTAAAGCCTATTCAGGATTATCATATCCGTAATGAAGATTATGATGAAATAAAGAATGATTGTATAACATTACAGCTTGCAGAAATGGTGCTACTGTGGATCTTATCCGTGTTTTATTAACCATGACATAGCGAATATATTTTTCTTTCATGCAAAAAAATCGATTTTAGATTCGGGCAATCTGTTAATTTAGAATTGACAAATATCTTGTTAGTTCACAGGAATTAATTTTATTTTTACAATTAAATAAGTAAATTTTTTTTTTTAATCCGTTTACAGTCCAAAAAAGCCTACAGTGAAAAAAATATTTGGTAATAATTTTAAAATAAAATTCTATATACTTACTTATCTAAATTATTTAAAATATATTAATTTTATTTATGTACTTAAGTTAAGTGTCTATTTTTTGTCTCTTGTCCGTGTTTGTAAGTATGTATGCATTTATTTTTATTTATTAATTACACGAATAACATTGCGAAGTATTTCTGATTCATTCCCAGTATTTTTTGAACAGAGACGAGCGCACGGAATACATGTTATCACATCAATGTTCTTACTGTTTTTAAACTAAATTAATCACTTGGAAAATAGGGCTAACTTGGTGGCCTACTAGGGCAAAATTGGAACATACAATTTCTTAATCACACCCAGATCAACAAGCACATCACCTTCGATTACTCAAGATATCTAGATATTTAGGGGGGGATTGTTTTTCTTATGTTTAACTTCAAATTATTAGTAAATGTAAAATACATTTAAAAAATCAAAATAACTTAATCAATAATAGATAGAAAGGAAATCGGCTACTCTTTTGTTGTTTATGATATAATATATATGTAGGTGAGAGCCTGTCAATAATAATAAAAAATCATATTTTCAAATTTATCAATTCTAGGTATCTAATTAGATTATTATTGGAAACATGGGAAGTAAACACCTATACGCAAAGTTCAGTCGATTCATTTATTAGAAAAATTGATCGTTTAGACTGCAATATCAAATGCAAATCAGTCGAGTGACAAAGTGCGATTATATATATGAATATATATATATATATATTAGAAATACACGTGCAAACGACATGCGCTCGCAGGCCTTATTTTTATATTTATTCTTCTTTTTCTAATGTTTGCCCAGTTATCAAATGTTAAGAAATAATCTCTTACCTATTGAAATAGTTGGACTGCGGATTTCCCGACCCATTGCATTAGATTTTGCCTTGAATGATGATACGCTGGATCTGATATTTTTCTGGATGTCTAAATATATGGCCAAAATATTGCATTTTCCAATTGATTTATTTATTCTTACACATTAAAATCAACACATTGTCATTGTCATTTTTTAGTATCCCTATAAATCCAGCTTATTTTTGTACTCGTATGTTGATCCACATCTGAAATGCTTCAAGGCGCTTTAGGATTGCTTCAGCGTATGTCTACGATTCCACACCAAATAGAAATACAGGGGACACATAAGGCTGTATCATTTTCATGTGCGTGCGTATATTTTTATAATATTTCCAGCCGCACGCCTGACGATGCTCAAAAATTACACCCGGCTATTTTTATAAGGAATTGTTGTGACCATATATCGCTGTTTGACATTAAAAGAGTTGAGAATGCTTTTTGTGACGGTTGTGATTGCTGCAGGGCAGGAGTTGTGAAATATGTCCGCCGAGCCCCGCCGAGCCCCACCGAGCCCCGCCGAGCCCCGCCGAGCCTCGCCGCGCCGCGCTCCGGGCGATGGATGGAATGTTTATTGCGCCCCCGGGTGACCGCAGTGCCGAGGAACCTCAACGGCGCACAGATAGGGGCTTCGGAAACTTACTCAAATTCACGGGTTTTTTCCAATCGCGCATTCATAGGCTACTGACATTTTTATTATACTTGCGCATAAACTTTATTTTTATTTATTTTTACCTGGAATTTATAAAAAAAAAAATACGAACCTATCTTCATATCTTCAAAGATCTTAACAAAATGGCAAAACTTACACAAAAGATTGAAATACTAGACAAATATATAAAAAAAAAAGGAAAAATGAATTATCAAATTTAGTCCATAGATGGCTATGGTTTAGTGGTACTCGAAGCGAGACTACAAACTAACATATACACTACTTTAAAAAAAAGAAGATAAATGTAAAAATTGAGGGAAGAGAATTGGTGAACGATATATATATATATAAAGTGATTACTTAAGTCAGTCGAAAACAGGTCGTAAGCCCTGTAATTACTTCATACTTCCACATATTTTCCATTAAATATAATAAAAAATAGCTTCGTCTCTATGAGATATCTGATATTTGTTTAATAACAGTGTCTTTGTAGGTAAAAATCCAGTAATTGTGTGTTCTTGGACATATTCAAATATTGCTAATAGTACTAGCGTTGATCAAATGCAGAGAATCATATTCTTAATGATTACGAAGAGATCAGTGATTTTATCTCCTGAGAGCCTCTTTCTTTCTTCCTGAGAGGAAGGTCCGAAGGAGAATCGGTATAATCAAACCTAAAACAACATAATTTGAAAGAACTACTCCAATTGAAGAAACATATAAGGTTATTTAAGTCTCGGTTTCCTCTATAGTTCTGTATGGAGTTAAAACATGTATAAATGTAAGACAAAAGTAGAGACGAGCTATATATATAATATTATACGGAATGCTTGAAAGTATGGGTATTACTGGGCTCACGACCTGTCTTCGGCTGGCTTAAGTGATCACATATAATAATATATAAGTGTCTCCATTTTTCAGTAACTCTATACAGAAAAAAGAGGTGAAGATCGCCGGGAGAAATTAATGACTACTGGAAATGTGAAAAACACGGAAAGATGATGAGAGAGAGGATCTAGCACGATGGACAGATCAAGACAATTTTTAATAAATAATTTCACCACATTGTGTTTTGTTTTACAAATAATTTGAACGTGCGTGATGCAATCGCTAATATTATACTTTTGCAAAATACATGTGTGAAAGTGAAACTCAAAATAAACTCATTAATTATTTTGCTTTTAAAACTGTTAGTAAGAAGAAAATGGTGTACGCTAAAAACTCAAGTATCTAGGTACTAATGAATTTGGATTATTAAATCTGTTTAAAATGTGCAGAAAAATTAGTAATCTTAATACGAAAATTATTTCAAAATAGCAAATGTGGGACAACAGAAATCACCCTTTTTGCAAAAAGTCACCTTTTTAATTTGTTTTCATATTAGTTCTTATTTATTCACCACTTTATAGTTTTGTTTTTATATATGATTGTATTTTTAATTTCCATATGCATTGTTTCCTGAAGAAAATATAATAGGTATCGAAACATGTTGAATAATCAATAAATAGTGATTTAAACTAAGTATTTTGTCTAATTATTTACAACAGAAATTTCTTCACGATATTGAAAAAAAAGCCGAAAGAAATGGATGAAAGGTCCCTTGCTTCTTATATTTGAAAGATCATATATTTTTTCAAAATTAAGTGAAAAGATTGAATATAATATAATAAATATGTTATAACATGATAATTAATTTAACTCAGATTGCTAATTTTTTTCCTCTTATCATGGAATAGACAACTTTTTAAAAACATTTAACATAACGAGACAAATTTGTCACAGGCTGTAATGATAAATGATAAAATTAATATTATAAATTTAAATATTTTTCAATAATACAAAATAAGTAGTAATTGATTAAACCTCATATTTTTTCCTTCTGAAGATACGCCACTGTGTTATCTGGACGTTCTCTTTTTTAAAGAATAAACCACTCATTAATTTAACATATTAAAATCATATAATGTATGATTGAGAATAGGTATATATTTCCTGATTTTTTAAACACGTATAATATCAAATATAACATGAAGATAATTATAATTTTAAGCACACCACATTTCACATGTAAATTCAGTCACAAAAACAGGCCAAATCTTTATGATACATGGTGAATATTATGTTCCAAGCCGATTTTGTTTGACGGCCATTTTGGTTTAACAAATATTTGTCAGTTCGTATTTAACAGTAATTGAAAATAGTTAATTACAATTTATTTGAAGTATCTAACGCTTCAATAACATGCTGAAGTTATTATCTAAATAATCGTTCAATATGTTCAATCGTTCAATGTACGAAGAAAGTTGCATGATTTTTTTGGTGTTCATTACGTGCCAGGCAAGTCAACCATTCAACGTGTAATGAATAATTTTGAAGCTCTATATACACTGGCAGATAAACCGAAGACAGGACGATAATGTAGCGTACGTTCGACAGAAAATATTGATGCAGTGAGAGGGAGTGTTTGTGAAAGTGCTGCCACTTCTTCTCGACGCCGTGCGGAACGATTGGGAATGGTCTCAAGTAATTTTGTTAAAAATACTCAACAAAGATTTGCATTGCTACCCGTATAAAATTCAATTGACACGAGTCATACAGGAAAATGACCATTTACGCCGACGAAATTAGAGCGTAAATGTTTTGCATCCCAATATTGATAACACCATTTTAAAAAAATCATCATGAGCGATGAAGCTTATTTCGACTTGAGGGATTTTGTTAATAAACAAAACAACCATTATTGGGGCACTGAAAATCCTCAATGGATACACCAACGACCTTTACGTGTATCTTTCGAATTGATTGAATCCTGAATTGAAAAACGTCGGTATGCTAGGAAAACGATCAAAGAATTTCAAAACAACAGACATTACAGCAGTACGGAGCTTCATCTCACACAGCCAGAAATACAATCAACTTTCATTATTGTTGAATGTTAATTTCATCAAGCCAGGCATGTGGCCACCGAACAGTCCAAATTTAAAGCCTGTAGATTATGCAATATGGGGTATTTTGATAATTTCTGATCAGCTAAATATTGTGCAAAAAAAATTACATTAAGAATTATAATTAATTATATTATATTTAGAAATAACACATGTGTTGCGAGATATTCTCCCTTTTTTTGGGCCATCCTGTATATATCATATATATTAGAATATTTAATGCCATAGTATTCAGAATTAGTAGAAAGTTAATGTTAGTTGTTGACTAAAAAATATTAAGTATAAAAATGAACATTTCCAATATATCCTTTTGTTTGAATTTAACAGAGGAGTTAAGGCATCGGAGGCCGCTAGAACTTATGAATTTATTTATTTACTTTGAAGTGTTTCCGATGGAATGTAACCATCACTTCCGGGATATATTGACATTATTGTCAACAAGTTCATCGCCTTGGGGCCGGAATTAAAAAAAACTACCGGGAAGACGGCATTAGGTAAGTAAGTGATTTGTTAACATCCGCTATATTCTCCTGATTTTGTTCCATTAGATTTTCATATTTTACGCATTCTATTCTATAATAATATGTCGTATTTATCAATGATATTCAGTACGTGAATAGTAGTTTCGTTATAAACGAGTACCTATACAAGTTCATTAATTTGCCAGTATTGGTTCACTCACACAAAAACATATTGATTCATACCTTTATTGAATATTGCTACAAACTTATCCAAAATAATTTATTTGAATGTCCGCTTTAAAATTGTTTTTCATATACACCTATATATAAACTAATAAATATTAATTCTACCTACTACGCGTAATACTACTTCATTGTACAATTGCTTCTAAACTATGCCAGTATCATAGTCCAAACATATTTTTTACATTATATTATATAGTTTTATGTCATTTGATGATAGGAACCTAAATATTTGCAATGTTAACAATAAATGTTTAAAGTTAAAAATTATATCTATGGCACTAATAAATTCTAATCAAATATTGCATTCTCCAACAAGTTTTTAAATATAAATATAAAGTATTATGAAGTACGGATGATATTTTGGCCTCGAAGCTAGGAAAGTTTGGCGGTGAAGATTGGCGTACATCAGTTGGTTAGTTTGCTTTCCGTACAGTACACAATAGACAACGGCACAGTACAGTACAAATAATAACTCGGCATGTTGAGTAGTATCATTTACCGCCACACTATTCCAGAGCTAAATTTAATCAGTGGATACTCTATAATTTCATTAATGAATAATTTGAATTTCTAAGAATCAAGCAAGAATGGAGGTTCTGGAAAACAAACGTAAATATTGACACTAACATTACTTGAATGGAACATTTCAAGAAACCTCTTGAAATTTTGCGAAAACTTTAATATTCATCCCTTAAAATCTTGGTACGATTGGTTCTGATCCTGGATATTCACTTTAGTGTATCGTGATTATTGATATATATTTATCAAACTGACAACAGATGTCAGTAATTTATCTTAGATGTTTAGCGTAACTGTTTAGATACTTACTCATCAAAACAACAATAGATGTCAGTAATTTATCCCGAATTTTAATTAAACATCTCAACTTTTTATTATTGTTCATATTTACTCATCAAACTAACAATAGATGTCAGAATTTATGCCGGGAATTCATAAAATATTTCAGTTCACTGATAATGTTAATATTTTCGATCAGCCTAATGCTTCCACACTTTTCTTACCTATCCTTTTTTTGCTGCCGTCATGTCGGTGACTTAAAACAAATAATAAAATAAAACAATATTTTTGAGAAAATGCCATAACTGTTTTTACTTGAAACGATTGATCTAGTACAGACATAAAAAACTATCCTTTCGTCAGCGTTACCTTTATACTGTTTTATACTAAAGAAAGAAGCGATTAACTTCTATGCCTTTAAACGTTTTATTTCATTTTAGTTTAATTATTGTATCACTAATGGAATTGATTTTTCAATACTTAACTCAAAACAACGATTTTTGTAGTTTCGCCCTTGTGTTCCTAAGCTCTCGATGTATTAAAATCTTAAATCTTCTACTGTTAACATCTTTTGTCAGGTTTTGCAGTCATTATAATAATTGTTGTTGGTCTGCTTCCATCTATGTGAGACGACAGTTGAAGCATCCAGGTTTGAATCAATTTTTGTTGGTGACTTAAGTACAATAAGAGACCAACTTACCCTACTTACTATATTACCTCGCTCATCATCATCATAATTGGCAACTATGATTTAGGCCCCTTCCAAGATCTCTCTGTCTTTTATTTTGTTTCACAGTTTTTGAAGTACATTCAGAAAAGAAAATTTATAAAAAAAATTACTAATTTATAAAATTTATTACGTTTCTAAAGTACAAAATACTAATATATTATTAATGAAAGAGCAGAATAATAACTGTGGGCATATAAAATTTAGAATTTATATATATGTTTATTTTTAAGTACAATTGTGTACTAAAAGTGATTTAATTATTTCAAATAACAAATATGTTTAACAAATACTTAAAATTGTTTATTCTGAAAATCTTACAGTAATCAGTACATAGTATTTTATCCAATTAGCTGATTCTGCTACTCACGTTCTTTGAAATGCAACGTCAGCAGTGCCTTTGTGTCAAATACCAGTCTAATAATCATATGTTTTATTTATTTATTTTAATATTATAAAATATAATTCATTTTAGAACTATCAGTGGATTTATATATATTTCATTTAACATTTATTTTTTCTCTATGAGAGTAGGACTCGTTATAGAGAAGGAGTATATACGAGATAATTTATGTTTCAGTTAGTCTGTGTACATATTTTTTTACTTCAGTATAAATTGATAGTAGTCTGTAATTGTTCTAAGTGTGATGTTATTTCATTTAAGAGATAAAGATTTTTAATATTATTTAATTTAAGAGATATAGATTTAAATTCTGAGAGGAATCTGAATTTTCTTTTTCTTCTTTACCGGTACGTAAATACGTACAATTCTCATGTGATAAAAACACGTTCGTGAATATCGCGTCATGGATGGTAATACGGTTCCCACCCTTGTACCTGTCTATCCCGAGTCGTTTTCCCGGGTGGTAGCGACTATGACGCATTTCCATCTGTTGTGATTATTCTTTAAACTAAAAGACAACAACGCAAAAAATAATTTCAAAAAATAATAGTCTGAAAAGTATTGATCGAACAAAGTTATACAAATCAACATAGGAATTGATATGAGAATAAAAATAACTTCACTTAGAACGTGTGCGTCAGCAACCAGACCTTTTTATACTCGTAGCTGTTTGTATACAGATTTTTAGTTGTATGCAGCAAAGATGTTCAGCTAGTGGGATAATTCGTCAATATTTGGGAAATCATCGTTTCTGATTAAAACACGACTTTAGATTTTAATTCTTTATTCGACTCAACTTTTAAATTTACATCAAATATTTGTAAACATATATATGTATATGTGATTCACAGTTAACATTTACAGAAATACAATGACTTTAAATAGTAAGAGATATAAGATCATGAAGTTGTCACTACTACTCAAAAAGATTCATATTTATTACATCCATAAATTTGTAATGTATGTAAAAGATTAATATTTATTACATCCATAAATTTGTAATGTATGTATACTAATCCATTCAGTTTTACTGTTACAGAGTGATACTTTATTACTATTTCCACATCAAAATAATACTTTGACACATATCTTGATATAATTCATTATCTTAAACCTAATTTATTATAATCGGCAAATCTGCCAAATCTGATAATTGATTGAATTGGGTAACATTTTGTTATGAATATCCATTTAATTTGAAACACACTTGAAAAGATCTACTTTTGAATGAAATTTATATTTTAGATACCTTGAGTGGTTTTAATATATTATGTCATGTGATCGCGACTCTAAAAAGAAAAACTAAACAATAATTTATTTATGTACACACATGACTGAAATATAATAATACAGTTTTGTTCAAGATATAAGATAATGTTATCTAAATATTACAGAACTGTAAAATATTAAATATTATTCTGATCTACTGTATTTAATAACATATTGAACGAGTTTTAGCAAACATGTACGATATTTCTATCAATTGTATTAAATATCATTTAAACCATCAAATACACACATAATTTAAACACTGAAATGATTATTAAATATGGTTGATATATAATGTCAAAATTTATACTTGACTTTGCATGCTTCAAGTGTGAGATATTCATCTAAATATTTTTTTTAATGTCAACATTAATATTATTAAATATGCTATTCAAATACAAAGAGATTGAAATATTTTAACCACATTACACTTTTATACAGTTATTGTAGTGTTTACATTATTTAATCACATAGAATGAAATTTTTTTTTTGTATTTAACAATCGCTCAAAATTAAAATAAAAGTAAATTGAGGAGTAGGCCGATATTTTAAAAATACTAATACAATTTATGGGGACAACACAAGCCTAATGACCGCTAACGAGCCCAGGTTTCATTTCGTCAATCGTAACGCGCATAAAACACGCAAACGCAGGTCAGCAATGACACGCCGAAGATATTAAATATTCAGCAGCTTTATACATTTGATTTTTATAAAAATACTTTCTATTCATAGTTGCATTGATTCAAATACAAGTTCGTGTTTCAAAGTAAGCTCATTTTTTTTCATATACAATATGATTATTTAAGATACATGTTAAATATTCTCAGAATTTTTAAAAGTCGTTTTAAATTATTATAGAGTTAACGATTTTCGTAAAACAGAATTGCAGTTTAAATTGTTACAACTGTAGGAATGCTGCTAGATGTAGATATTTCATAAATTATAGATTTTTTAACATTTTTTTACCCCTCAAGCCAGATTGCTCGGATTGTTTTCCCAAAATAAATTTAGATTGAATGATATTTTCGGAAATCATATCGAAGTAATTCAAATGTTATTTTTAAATTCGACCGAATGGTATATTCCAAAGCTTTCATATTGATTTACCTGAAGTAATCCAAATATTAAGTTTAAATATCTCTGGTTACGTAATTTTATTTATGAAAATACAATATTTTACAATTTTTTTCACTTCCCTCAATATTTCTACTTTAAAATACGCGATACCTCTTTATAAAAGCAATTGGACGAATTCATTTTATATATCTATCTACTTTACCTAAAAAGTCATTTGAATTGATGTTTTTTTTTAAATTATAGGAGTCCAAATTCCCGAATACAACAATAATTTTCAACAAAACAAGGTTTGTGCCTTTAGATTGAATAATTTTATATACATTTTTTACATTAAAAGAATTCCCCGAGAAAAATATGAAAAAACACATGTTCTCAGTACCCAGCACACTAGAATGAGTATTTTAATGGATTTTGATAAATGTTAACACAAAGGTCAAATGAAAAATAGGAACCGTATCATATTGCACATTTTACACTCTTTTTCCTAAACAAGACAAGGAACAATAATAATAATAAATATATATGTATATATAGGGTATAACAAACCTTGTTCACAATACTTTGTGGGTGGATACCTGACTAAATTATGAGTCGAAAATATTCAAGGAATATGTGCAAATTCTGCACTGTTATGGAAAATGTTATTGTTTGAAATTTTTACAAAATCGTGTTAAGCTTGAAGTCTACGTACTTAGAAATAAATATTTACGAAATTGTTCAATTATTAATCTATAGATTTGCTTCAGACCCTAAATCATCTTGCAAAGCATAGTCTAGCTGCTCAAAATTCGGTGATTTTTAATTTTTTGTATTCAATATATAATTTGGAATCAATAAAATATTTTAATTTTATCGAAATATTGCATAATTACGACTTTTTGAAATGCTTATATCTCTGACACGGTTGATATTATCCACATATCCCTTGAACATTTTTGACTCGTAATTTAGTCAGGTACCCATAAAGTCTTGTGGATTAGGTATATATACATTAGATACAAAATAATACATACAAAAGTAGAAAATAGTATAGATAAAATTAAACACACACGCGTATGATTTTAATATCCCTAAAAACACATTTTGCAAAATATGAATACATAATAATTAGATGTTTAATTCAGATAAGTTGCACAACTATTAGCATACGTATATGTAACTACTCTGCGGTACGTTCCATTCTTTGCTAAATAACGATTTTTAAAGAATTGCTGAAGGATTCAGACCTACATGAGAACACAGCTTGTGCAGCAATTAAAGAGGTGGTGCTGTCTTCTAACACGACGTCTCAGAAGCAGACCGAACCTATCGACACGGCGTTCGACAAAAATTGTGGATGCGCTACAATGACGCGCCAACTCTACCGCTATTCTGTACGAATTATTGTATTAAACTTATAAGTGGTTGTATGTACGCCAATTAATTATATTCTTCTTACTAGAGTTATTATTATTTTAAGAATATATGTTTCCCAATTAGTTAATTAATTCGCACTCACAAGATGGGAACTCAAAACATAAATAAATAAATGAAAAAAACAAGTATATATTGTATAGCAAGTCCAAGTTAAAAAACAATGTACAATAAAACACAGACATCATTAGAATTAGTATATATATATATATACTAATTCTTTTCTGTGTGACTAAATTTCTTGAATTGCATTATAAATAAACACTCCATTTATTGACTATTGAATCTATTGAGAGACTCTTTTATTTCACTAGCTTTATGTTGACCATTCGGAAAACTAAAGGTTTTGTATATTACTTTATGATAGCGGAAAAGTTGAAACATTATAATGATCTGGTTAATTTTAGTTTATTAGTTTAATCAATTATATATGGTCCGTGTAAAAAAAGGGAAATGCGATGATGGGTTCCTATTTTTTAAATTGACTTTTGGGTATTGTTTTTGGATTTTGTATCAGGCATTACCTAATATCGGCTTTATCAAAAGTAGTATTGAATATATGGTGATAAAAATAATCGTGTTTTGGTGAAACTTCATTACATTTTAAAATATATACAAAATATATTTAAATACACTTCGAAAGTCTTTGATTTATTGATTGTCGATAAAATATTTTCAATATAATATATAGATTAAATTGATATGGGCTTGTTGAAAAGAAGCACGGGGAAATATATTTCCCTTAAAAGTATTCAAGCAGGCCCGTTCTCAAAGAGTACATGTATTAAGACACTGGGAAAGGATCACAAATGAAAGCTATTGATATCGAATTATTGATAAATGTTGTGTGTCATATTTGATTAATATTCATACCGTCAAAAAATAGGGCAAACGGGTTTTCGTGTCGATATAAGTGATCAGATTGCAGAAAGTAATAAGAACATATTTAAATATTAAACAGGACTAAATGTTGCTGTAAAAATATTAAAATGACGACAAATGCTTGTGGGCGAAACGTAATATCAAGTAATAAATATTAGTTTTGTAATTGAATAAAAAAATATTACAAGACAATCCATTAAAAATTTGACATCACATTAATGACAATAATTTAGAACCTTTAATTTACATTACACAATAGCTCGAATTTGGAGTCTCCAGAATATGTGTAGAGCGAAATTAAATATTCATCAAGTATTGGTCTTATGAGTCAAGCCTTTTCTGCTCCTATATGTTTAATTAAC
Organism: Eubasilissa regina; assembly: GCA_022840565.1. NCBI lineage: Eukaryota > Metazoa > Arthropoda > Insecta > Trichoptera > Phryganeidae > Eubasilissa > Eubasilissa regina. Next base: position 22,004,050 of record JAINEB010000033.1, read on the forward strand.
GACCGTTGTTGATATGTCATGTATTCACTGAAAAAACTACCCATATTTGGTACTAGAAGAACACCTCAAGGACCAAAATACGTTTTCATGCATATTTGTTTCTTTATACGCAATAAGCAATCTATCACTAAAAATATTAGTACAAATGACAGAAAATTTTGTATTTTTCCTCAATCGGTCAAATTAATAAATAATCCAATTGATCTGTGATGTCAATAAATATAAAACTCAATTCACAAACATATTTACAAAACTTGGAGAACCTGTGAATGTATGAAATTTTTTATTTAATTAAATCTGATCCCGAAAATGCAATATAAACACGTCGTAGGGAGAGAAGGGCAATACCATTCCCTACAGATTGCCCAGTGGATTTCAAAATTGTATTAAAATATAATATATAATAGTTAAAAAACTTTAGGAAATATTAACTTTTATTATTTTAATTACAAACTGTTTATTTAGTATTTTTACGTTAAAACATTGTTTTTTTTTCCATTTATTTTATCTCCACCTATATTCTGTACTCTATCAATTTACTGCGTAATATTTAAATAATTATTTAAAAAATATATTTTGTTCTTGCCGATCTAATACAATATAATCTATTTCCTTCTTATTATCATTTCTTGTCACATTTTTTACTATTGATTTTAAGTGAGATTTATTATTTTAATAATAATACACAATAATAATATCTTGTAATACTGGTTAATTCCATTTTTATGAATCGTCCAAGTCGAGTATTTATTTACTTCATCCTCTATCCTGAAGAAGGTCGCTCCGAAAACTATTTATATAATCTCTACATCATATTAAGATCAATTATATTATTTTAATGGTTAAATCATAATTAGTTTATATTAAAATATTGAATAATAAGTTGTGTGTTTGATGACGTCGTTAACAAATGTAATAAGCAAACTACTATCATTTTAATGACTATTCGGTATAAATTTCCCGTTGATCCCCTTAGGTACCAAAAACCATGAAGAATATCATTTTGCAATTGTACAATTTATAAACAAAAATTTGTAATAATAAATGCAATCTTTACGTAAAGATTTGAAAAGAATTACAATGACTGTTCAACAAAGACTGACACTGACATTTTTGCTAATCGATTTTTTAAAAATCATCACTGATGTTTAAACGGAAATATATTTTCGAAAACGTCTATCATACCATCCTTGCATATCACGTTTCCCTATGAAATTGAATCTTCTATAAAATGTTACACATTTTCCTAACGCGCAATTTTGACGCAACTTCGTAACAAATTTTGTGACACATGATGCGGAAAGGTTTCTAAAACATATCCACTATTAAAACGTACATCAGACATTGACGGTATCTACGTTTGATGTATTTTAATGAAATTATTGTACTGACGGTGTCATATTCTTTTGACTTGATACTTTCGCATCTAATTTATTATTTAACGAGCATGCTTTTCATTCCAAAAATTACATTTTCAAAATAATTTATTACAAAATATAAATTGTATGATTCCGTATTATATTCGAATCTGCGAGTTGTGGAAATTGTTTAACCGTGAAAGATACGTGAAATTTACCAACCGAAATGTGAATAAGTCACAGCCTTTATGGAACAGCCTTTGTTATAAGAGCGCAAATATAATATTATGTACATTAATTGGTTTAAAAAGGTTCAGTAATAATAGTAGGACTTGAGCAATCAGCACAACCATTGGAGGGAAAAATACAGTCAGAGGTATCAAGATCGAAGACAATATGGTAACATTTAAATGGGAATCTTACCGAACTACTAGTTAAATATTTTTTAAATAGCTGTATTTCCATTGCGTCAATCTTTTTGTCCATTCTCCAATTATTTTTGAAAATAATATAAATTATTGTATTTGTGTTACATTTTACTTACAAGTAATTTTTAAAAATATTTCTCTATAGGAGATTTCATTAATAGTTTTTTATGAAAATAACAAAAATAATATCAAATGACAGGGATGAAATTCATAATAGTTTGGTATACTTTATATATATCAAAGTGTTCCCAAATATAGTTTATTTAATATATATATAATAAGATATAATAATTCATTCATCTTATACAGCCATAACAATTGCAGAGACGATAGAAACGTATCATATTACAATTAAACTTTATTAGCTACGTTCAAACATTGATTACATTTTGAGAGAAACACGTAAATATTTAAATACCTTACTGATCTAACGTCATACCATCAAAATACGTCATACCATCAGTCGATAATAATAATAATAATATCATTACACTCTTCCCTTCAGTATTTGGTGCTGTTGTACCATTCTAGGATCACAGACAAATACGACAATTTAAGTGTCCCTTAGTCGGGTAGAATCACTTAACCTACCGATAATTTTATGATTATTTTTTATGATTACAAGACTTCAAAGGTAAATATAATTTGGATCCAAGATTGTCAGAAATTTACACAAGGCGATAGTAAGGAAGTTCAGAGAAAGTCTTTAATCAATATGTAAAATGTTACGGAGCACGCGGACAAACCAACACCCATATGTCCAGAAAGAGAGAATGGGCATATCAAAATATTTAGAAAGTGTGTTTATTGAAACATTTTAGGTGGTTACAGGGTGTTTCAGGGTACATTGAGTAAAATAACACCAAACATTGATTTATCTTAAAACCGACCCGCTGATATGTCTCCTATCTCTCTACATAGAATGCATGTATCTTATCCCAGCAAATGGTGTCTGAGAAGGTTTTCCACGGTCAACATACGTGTTTCTGGTTCGTGGCTACATATCGGTCAATTGTTTCATCCTCAAATCAGGGGACAATATTTGGTAGATACACGAACAGAAACACTAGCAAAAAATGTCTGTTTACATCTTATGTACGGCCGGAAAACAGCTGGTACTGTAAATGACAATAAACGTGGTTAGATCATAAGTAACTACTCCATAACATAAGCAGTCTATTCTCCTTAAATATGTCATTCCTCTAGTCTACCAACTACTTCTACCTACGGGGGCCTCGGACAGCGCCGCGTTCGGCCGCGTCCGGCCGCGCCAGGCCACCAGCCAGATTCCACGAGGAGGTACGGGGAAGTGGCAACGCGCAAGTGCATTTAGTCGTTAAAGGTGATGTTAAGTGAGGGACACTTCCGCACGGCTAGCACGGGCGGGGGGAACGCCCGGCTGTTGATCGCGGCCCAGTGGTGACCCTGAACGGAGCCAGTGAGGTGCCTTACCATGCCGGAGCCGAGCTGCTGCAGCAGGCCGGACCCCTGCGACCCGCCCAGGGCGGCGGACGGGCGTCGGGAGCGGATGGACTGCATGGACGACGACAGCAGGAAGGGCACGCTGCTGGACGTGTTGGGCATAGAGCCGCCCTGCAACACGCACATCCAGGTATATTCCCGCTCTTGCGCCGCGCCGGAGTCGCGTCTCGCTCACTGACGGCACGCGGCTCCGTGCAGCAAAGACTCGTTGCGTCACGTGTTACACGATACGCATATCCACTTTGTAAAATTACATACCCGTTAACTATTGAAAATGCCTCTATTCATCCATAGGATATATATAACAATATTCATTTTTCACATTTATATAAATCATTCAAGCCGTAATGGAAACTGCCGGCTTTATTAGGCAATAGGAAAAGTTACTACTTGAGTTCTTGGTTTGAGAGCTTCAGGTAATATTTAGAAATACAATTCCCAAATTAACAATTACTTTACGCTTGTATAATTATATGTTTGTTTAATTTTTATAAGTTTGTAATTACCCTAGTAGCATGATCAACTATAACCAGCGGATGATCTTGGAGGAGTTCTTGTGAGAGGTTTTACATGAGAAATTTACCAGAAATTAATAATCTTCGAGAAATAAAATGACACTAAAAAAAAAAGTTTAATTTGGGATTTAAAAGCTTAAAAGCTTAATTTAGCATTAAGCTTGGGTAACTGCTTTCGATTAACTAAATGTGATACAATTGAACCGCCAGCTATACGACAGGGCGTAAATAAAGGCGCACTTACTCAATGCATTAGAATTTCAAATTTATAGAAATTTTGTTCTAAGGACAAGCACATACTATTCACATGTATTTTTTATTCCAGTACCGACAATCAGGTTATTTTTTTGCGAGAATAAATAATACATGAATTGAATCAATATTCCATAAAAAAATAAAGGCTTCTCATTTAACCGTAATGTAGAATTACAAATGAACCAAGATTTTGTAAAAAGATTCTTTTAACTCAAAATGTAAGCATAAAAATCATTTTATTATGTCAGTTGATATTACTTTGGGTAATGTTGCACACGTATTACTGAACAAAAATAATCGACCTTGACAAGGGTAAAACATAAACCAAAACATTTATATTGACTTGCAAATCAGTAAAATATGTTCTTAATTAATAATAATGGAGCATTTTATATCACACAACTTTACTGTTGACAACTGAAGCACATAATATGATAATATACTAAATAATACATTCAAGTGGGTTGTATGAATGATTTCTTTCACTACGTATAGGAAGAGTACTCACGATCATGCTCCGTGCAAGCTGCATAGAAGAACAGATAGCGACAGTAATTGGACTCGCATATAAAGACAAGGCTGGCAGTGTGTTTGGACACGGCTACATGGATTTTTTTAAGTTTCCGCGTTAATAACCAAATAAATAATCACTGGTTAAATGTTGTATTTTGATATTGAAACAAATATTTTATTAGTCAACTGCCAGTTTCTAAGCGACTGTCAAATACGAAAACTCAATCGTCACGAAATTTACACTCTTGCGAGAAATGAGTTTACGAAAACTGGAGTTCTCGGATAAAATGGCAGTATCCGTTTGATATTTCATGTATTTTAAAATTAGTATTTCTTTTGAGAAATGAGTATATTATGTATAAATGAGCGTTTTATAAGTGTAATTGCTATTAATTTGAATAATCCATGTTGCACATGTTGGTGTTAGTTAGGACAATCACAAATGGTATGAGAATGAGAATAAATATTTTTGTATGAGATAGATATTTAGATGTTTCGATATGGAGTAGATTTTGAAATGTTTCGATATGGGTCAGAACTTGAAATGTTTCGATATGTATACGAGTATATTGAGAATTTTGTCATTTTTACAAAAATTAAATCCATTTAATAAAAGAAAAAAAATGTCATTTGCTATTAGTAGGAATAAAAAACGGTACCGTTTTCTATTTAGAGCACGGACTCTTTCATTGATTTCGTTTAAACGTACATTTGATATTTTGAAAATTATATTTGCAGGTACATCATGCAAAATTGTACTATACAATTATAAAAATACAACGATGAGAAAATAGCATAACATTTTGTGTACCTTAAGTTTTCGTATGAAATGAGTCCATTTACTTTTTCTATAAAGGTTCTCACGACTAGTCTAGTACGTTATAACATTGTAGTAAGATTATAAGATTTTTATTCTCCGGCAACACCCGGAGCGGGGAACCTTACTTACGAACGATGGCTGCTAGCATAGATGATATGTGATTGAAAAAAGAACATAAATTATTAGGCATAAAGCATTTCTTACATCTGCTGTGGGAATACTATTTTCATTCTAGTCTAATGGGGAATTTTTCTAATTTAATATAATACAAAGCTCGTCCGCTGCATATCGCGAGTCTTCAGAATCGGCTCCGCATGATGGGATAAACTTGAACATGGATGGGTGATTCAAGATGCAAACGAATGATGAAGCTGAAATAATATTACAACGATTGATTGTACCCCGGATGCGTGCAATGAACGGTTGTATAATGTGTGGATACACCGAGATGACAACACCGACAAAGGAGAGCGAGAGCCACCCTCACGGGCATGTCTTGTGACAGTGTTCTTCCATCGGGTTTCGGTAGTCGCGGATATTACTAGCAAGGAAGGCTCGTTACCGCACGCTGCGATGCGTGCGAACGGACAGAGCCCTCCGTACTGTTAATATGTAAGGAGACTGGACAAACAAAGCCAAACTGAAAGAGGAAAGGGCAAGACAGAATGAGAGAGACGGCACGGTGTTTGTTGCAGATCAGGTGGTGTAACTTACAGCATAAGCTGTGGAGGATGGAACAGAGAGGCTGGAGCCTGAGCCGCCGCGTCCGCCATAACGGCCCTGCCAACACATTACCAGGTCACTCCTACTTCATTACCTCACACGACGTCGGGATAAATGTCATCTAACACTCTACAAGAAATATCTTCACTCAAGTTAGTCAGATAGATTTGTTATGCTACTCTCGATTGTGGACAGTTTGCAAATCGTGCCACTAAAATGTTGTCCCTAAGGGTTGAACTATGTCATGAAGTTCTACGTTAGCAAAACTATCTATAAAAGTCAGTACAGGCTTTCTGAGACTTCTTTCTGGGGTTTCTTAAGGTTTTTACAAATGTTGAGATTTTATAAATGTGATTTATATTTCATTTCTGTCTCAAAAAGATTGTATGAATATTATAGAATTTACAAAATTTATACGTGAGCGAATGTGCACATATCTTAACGGAAATATTTTTTTTTCTAAATGTGCTGAAAAATTGTTCAGCGTAATAAAAAAATTTTCGAATGAAAATGTGCAATATTTTTGAGACATCAATTATTAAATAAGTGTATGTACTTATAAAATCAACACATTAGATCCTTCAAAAAAACCTTACGAGACCGCACCAATCCATCTCTAAAACTCCAATTAGAATTGCGATAATCTTAAAGAAAGCGAAACTAACAGTCGGAGGAGACAGGTTGACGTGCGAGCCGCGGCGCTCTTGAGGGCCGATGCTGGAGTGGCGGCGCACGGGCAGGCCGGCCGTGGAGCCCGGGGAGCCCCCGCCGGGTGAGGAGGCGCACGAGGGCGCGATGCGGATCTTGGGCGTCATGAGCGTGTTGTCCGACAGGCGCCGGTTGGGGAAGGCGCTGGCCACGCGCAGGAAGTTGTTGCCGTCCTGCGAGGCGGAGCTGGCCCCGAACCACCAGGAGCCTAGCAGGCCGGTGCCGCCGCCGCTGCCGGCCGAGGTCACGCTGGTGCCGGCAGCACCTGCGCTCCGGTACACTTTGGAAGTTTAATACCATTAAACTATTTATAACGACTAAAGAAAGAACATCAAATTAAGTAATATGTTGAATTAGAAAAAGTTGAAAATTTGATTTTGAAATAATTGAACTAAAGCACAAGCCACTCGAATTACTTTATTTGATGCCGGTCGGTTTCGGAGCGACCGACGATTATCAAGGCAGAATAAAACTAATCAAATAATGCATGATGTAGTTCATTACTTTACTGTAATTATTTTGCAAAAATATAGAATCAAAGTTATGCACATCATTTTTATTTTTAACTTTATGTATATGGATATTACTTTATTTATTGATCTTTTTTAATACATATTAAAATAGAGAGAATTATAATATATATATATATACTTAAACAATATATTTATAAGTAATGATTTGTGACAGTCGATTTGGTAATAGAGAAATAAAATAAAATATTCAAGCAAATGACCAGTTGAGTTTTTTCTGGCCATGTCTTCGGCACTCGAGGTTTTCCGCTGTTCCACGCGTAAGTTTGGAATATTGAACGGGGGAGCGTTCATGTTGTCAGTACTGAGCTGATGGTGCAGCGGACGCTTGTCTATGTTGATCATGTCGACCTTCAGCTTTGTCAGCTGACTCTTCTCCACAAGTTCAAACATCTCGCGAAGTATCTGAAACATTATTATCCTTCATTTAGGCAGGTGCTCTGTGAGTGTGACCTGTATTTTATTTTGAAAGGAAAATGGGACTTTAATTCTGTCTAACAATATTTCATTGTCTTCATATTTATATTTTATTCTGTTTGCTTTAATAAGACTTGGAAAAAGACTTAAAATAGTAATATATAATAGAAAATGTATGGGACAAAATATTGGTACAAATAATTTAAATCTTTATGGATCGTGCCCACGATAATCTCTCAATGAGAGTTTGATCTCTGAGAGTCGCTAAAAATTCGCGCGCAAGGAAAATAACGGACTGAAGATTCATAAACCGTATCGCACCGAATTCTGCACCGTTTATTACGTGAACTCGAGTAGAATCTCAGAAATCAATTGTAAACACGCGCCATTGATATTTATCTCCTTTATTTTATTTATTGCAAAAACATAATATTTTGAAGAGCGTGCATGATTTCACACATTATTTGAATATATTGTTTCTCAATTGTATGTTTTTAATAATGAAGATATTTTCAAAATGATAATTTAAAGTACGTATGAAGTTAGCAAATAAGTTGATTCAATGAAAATTCCAGAACATTTTAACAATAAACTATTGAAGTTTATAATATTGAATAAGGATAATGAAATATGATATATCATTTACATGGCAAATGTTTAATATAGATAATCTGAATTATTTTATGACTAAGATTAAGTGATGTTGCATTTCGGTAATAAAAGTATGGATATCGCCTGTGGGTGTAGTGAAAATCTTCAAAGGTCCGACTATGAATATAGATATTTAGAACATACATGAAAATGATATGCAAATATGTCCATACATAAACAGATTTTCAGCCATATTCTTAAAGATTTTTAACCATACTTTAATGAATTAAAATCAAATTTCAAATAGTTTATTCCCCCGTAATCGGATTGTGTATGCCAGATTAATTATTTAGCCATGAAATAATATATTTTATTGTATATATTTTTCATAGGTCTGTTTTTTATACGTACATCACTTTTGTCAAAAAAAAATTTTACATTCGTTAATTACGTTCTTTCACAAAAATATGTAGCATTTATGACTGAAATACATAAATAAGTTCAAATTAATATATTTCAAAATTAAACTATCCAATGTAACTAACTTGAAACTTATATCTTGTAAGCAGAAAAAAATAATTTTACGAATTCAAAAAACATTATTTTAATATAGATTAATGAATGGTTTTATACACCAACCGGTTTCGGAAAATACCATTTCCTTTATCATGAAGTAAAATTAGCTAACTTAGTAATTTATCAGATTATTTATTGTCTAAATTTAACAGGTAGGATGGGTGAAAGAGAAATGTACGTAGAAGGGAAAGTGATAGACAAGATTAGATAATAGAGACATGGTTGAGGTTGCAAGGTACATTTTCCGTTAGGATGATTGAATTGTGCAATGTTACGAAGGTTGAAAGTATGACTGAACGTCGTAGATGATTGGTATCATTGGTATTTTTAACTTGGAAGGCATCGCATCCGCGGTCCGAGAGATCGGAAGAGTCCCCTCGAAGTGTGACGTACTGTGACTTGCGATGGGTGAGTGCACTTGTTGTTGTGGGTTAACACCGCTAAATGAAATCAAGCTTCACATCTTAAAATCAAACTTATAAACAAGAAACAGGCACTGTTCAACAGAAATCATATTTCGGGTTTGTGTGTCTGTTTTCCGCTTATTCCCGTCACTCGACGTCAAACTCCGAGTAGCAGTTATTCTTATTCGTATTATTATTTACATATAATATTTAAAAAATAATAATTAAATAATGGATACTCAAATATGGCATGTTACAAAAATGTTAGTTTTTAAAAGTATTTATTGCATTAAGGTTTATAAATACCAAAATATTAAAAACAAACTATTTAAAATGCAGTAATAATTATTTTATATTAATTATTATAATATTGACATATTGATATATATCATTATTATTATTTAATCTTCCATATTTACGAAAGAAGAAACAGTATGAAACACCGCAATAGTACGAATCGCGCCCTAGCAACTGTACACAGCATACGACACGCTAGTACATCGTATCGAACCGATTCAGTAAAGCAGCTAATAGTTTTGTCACTTTATTGGGAAACGAGAATAGTTAAATATGTTTTAATGAGCTTCGTTTGTTGGGAGATGAGTGCTCGCTGAACTTTACAACTCGATATTAAATGTATAATTTCGAAAGTTGCTTTTGATGTATACAATTGATCGACATATTCGTATGAAGCAAGTTTGGCAGCTAATAAATTGTGTGTTAAAATAGTGCGGTAGAAAATTTCGTAACTTTTAAAATATTTTCACCATTATCGGTAACCAGGATCGATTTCAGTCGTCTCTAAAACTTTTTCGAAATTAAAAATGCCCGTATTAATAAATAGTTCAAGATATTTGTAAACGATCACTTTTTAATAATATCCGTCGGTAATTTAGGCATCCTCTCCCTTTACATAAGAACCCCGGGTTTTGTTCTTCGTCAGGGAGATTTTTACTTTAATCTTATTAATTTAAATGAATCTATGAAGATTTTTTTCGGACTAGAAAATAATATTTCATGCAGAAATGGTAATATATATGGTCTGGAACATATCGTATTTTTTATTAATGTTGAAAAAATTTGTTTTAAAATATTACTGTGGTTGGTTTAAAAATATCAGTCAGGTATTTTGACAATTAAATTATGGTAAACTAAGATTTGCACGATGAATATATATATAAATAAATATCCACCCCGAGAATTCATATATGTATCAGTTTTAGAATGTCATTCCAGCAGTTCCAGCGTTAACTGTCCATTGTTCAATAGAAAACTTTTTTTTTTTACTCCTCGTTTTTTTAGTGAATATTATATTTTATTAAGGAAAACACATTCTTGTAGTTGTAATTATTCAGAACAGACGGTCCGTGATGCTTTAAATACTAATTAAATGTATTAATTAGAAATATATACATATAATTATCGAAAAATACTGTTGTCACGCTTCCGGGATTCGAACATGGATCTATATTCCAATACGAGGAAGGAATGAAAAGATATATATATATACTTTTGACGAAAAATTTTTGAACCCTTTTTCAAAAGTCAAAAGTACTGTTACTGTAGAGTAGTTGGTAATGCACCTTCCCCGATAGGAAAAGAGATCCAGGTTCAAATCTTGGTAGCGCAACAATAATATTTTTACTCTGGAAATTATCAAATATAACTTTGTGGTTAAAATTCATTATTTTTATTTGTTAACTTTGTTTTTTTAACCACTTATTGAGTTTAAGTACATCTACCGGTTTCGAAAAATACCACTTACTTATATACTTCTTCAGGATGTTTTTTAGTTAGTATTGACATCCTGAAGAAGAAAATTGTATATTTCGAAACCGGTGGATGAATTTAAATTCAATAAGTGGTTAATGAAACAAAGTTAACAAATAAAAATAACAATATTTTTCGATAAAAATGATTTTATATGTATATTTTTCTAATTAATACATTTAATTAGTATTTAATATTGTATATTTCATATTTCATAGACAATGGGAAAAGAACTATGCGAACATATGTCCACTATATACTACGTGATTAGGAAATCCAATCCTGGGATTATATTAACAGTATTTATGGATCACGGGATTAGTACATAATATAATCTCGAAAATTTGGGGATTAATATTTTGGATTAATTTTGGCGTTCTAAAATTATGTTATGACAAAATGAGGAAATCCTCAATATTTTGATACTGTTTGGAGCATGTTATTCTAAATATTATTTAACATTTATCGCATAGTCAAATTGTTATTTGTCAATCTTGTATTATTATTTACATAGTTTTTCCTTCAAAGATTCCGTACTAAAATAATTATCTTACACAAATTGTATTTGTTAGGGATTATCACAGTGGACTGTATGAAGGGAAGAAACAGGATAACACAATACTTGAATACTACCACTGACCTGTAGTCCCGCCTCTCTCCACGCTCAGCAATTGAAGGATCCCTCGACGGAAGCTGGGAGTCACTTTTAAGACGCTCGTAGTTGTCGTAGAAGATACCGTCGGTCACATTGCAAAGTATCTCGCGATGTAGGCAGATGACCGGCGCGTATTCGAAAAGGGTACAGAATGTAATGTTTTCTGTACGGCGACCAAATTACCACTGATTCCCGCATTGATGGACAAGTAGATAGAACCAAGTATGTGTCGGAAGGTTGGAAGGTATCTATAGGTATTAGGAATACAATTTCTCTAACAGTATTTGTTTGTTCAGGGGTTTTTTTTTTTACAAAAATATTTTATAATGAAGAAATAACAAAATTAAGATAAAATTGTAAAATTAATGAGCAAGTGAGTATTTTCTAATTTCGTGATTATCCAAATTAATTCCCAAAATTCAGGGATTGAAATTTTAGCTCGGGATTGGATTTACTATCTGATTTTTATCGAGCTACACGTATTGAAAGTATATTTAGATTCCACATAAAATGTAGTACAAGAAACCAAAAGAGAAGATTTGCATTGCTCGAATATAAAAACCAACCCTTCCCCCGTGTCATCTGCCCAACATATTCTGCCCCATCTTTCTTAGCTCTTCTCTCGCATCAGTGTAGAATCATACCATCCTTCCTTTTCTGAGAAAAGCAGGCGGACCCCACCTCCCTATATCGTCCCGGGGGTAATCCACATTCATATCTTCATAGCTCTCTACCCGGGTTGAATTTAGAATTCACCTATATATATATATAAAAAATACGAACGAAAAATAATGGAATTTAACAAAAGAAGCTGAGATACTTTGAAATTCACAAAACTAACTAAAAGCGAATATAAGCGGTCTAGTTTAGTTTAGTTAAGTTTGCAAGTATGTTTGAAATAGATCAAAAAAATGAAAGTCGTTTATACAAGAAGTCGAAGATAGTCAGGCCTGATTTGATCAAGAAACATTTGTTAAATTTCGGTAATTATTTCAGAAGCTCAAAAAATTGAAAGTATATAAGTATACGGAAAATCAAAAAGTCACTTTTGGTGTATCAAGATAAGAGTGTGTGACATTTTAATCTCTCTGCAATCCCTGAAAAATCAGCATGAAGTGAATTTCCTAAATAATGAAGCGATGAATTATCATAGAAAAACAACATTAATTGTGAAAATAAACATGGATGAAAGTGTCGACATTTCTTTATTTATTGTTTGGTCCAGGTTCTAATCCCGGTAGTAACTAAATATTTTTCCGTATAATATATCTAGTTGATTAATTTAATTTAAATTAAAAATACCACAGGACTATGTTCTGAAAATTCAACATCACGACAAATGCGTGGTCTCCGTAAAACCTATTAAAAATCAATTGAATGAGGAATAATATTGCATGGGAATGGTTTCCTAATTTGATTTTGGGTTCCGCATCAACTATCGGTGGCCAACCTATTGGATAGGGTGGGATATAGTAATAGTGACCCAGCACAAATTGAAAGAACTGAATTGCTCTATAGTTAAGCACCAAACATATTTTCATGATCATGTTCCTTCGTTTTTCATCTGTTCAGGTTGTTACAACAATTTTCAAATTATCCCTCCATAGAACCTATCCTTGCTTTCAAGATTGCTCGCATTTATACGAGTGGTATGTATAAGTTTATTGATGGATACAAACTATCATATCACTTGAGAAAAAGTATATAAAATTGATTAATTAAATAAAATTTTGGAAAAAAGTTTTCATAACAAAAAAACGCAATAACTTTTGCATCACCCTAGTATTTTGCCTTTTAAATTAATTTAAAAATAGTTATACGTTTTCAATATTTTGTATATTTATATATACAGGGTGTAATAGACCTAGCCCACAATAATTTATGGTGGATACCTGACTAAATTACAAGTCAAAAATATTCAAGAAATATTTGCCTTATCTCAACCATGTCAGAGATATAAGTATTTAAAAAATCTTTATTATGCAATTATTTCGATAAGTTTAAATATTTTATTCATGTAAATTATATATTGAATACAATAAATAAAAAGTCATCGGATTTCGAGCGGCCACACAGTATTTTGTTAGATGATTTAGGGCATAATGCAAAAATATGGAATAATAATTGATAAATTTCGTAAATATTTATTTCGAAGTACGTATGTACGCAGATTTAATATTTTCCGTAACGGTGCAGATTTTGCACATAATCCTTAAACATTTTTTACTCATAATTTAGTCAGGTATCCACTCACAAAATATTGTAGACTTGGTGGTTTATTGCACCCTGTATATATATTATATTACTTGGAAGGGATGACATTTTTAAACCGTATCAAGAAATGGTATTCGATGGAATGGCTCATCACACAGAGAACTAGTGGCATTGCCGTTTGAATGTTTTGGCTCAGTTTAGTTAAAGAAATAATGAACTATTTTAAGATCTTTAGATGTCTTATAACATAATTTAAAAATATATTATTATATTGCATTTTCCATAGTGCCGGATGCCGATGCCAAAGTGCACATGAAGTAGTAATTTGTAGTGCTACTATGCTATCCACCATGCTGAATATTGCGTGTATAATACCTCAATTAGAAGGCCAAATTGCTCCAAATTGATGGAAGGGTTGACGGTTTGCGGCATCAGTAGCGGGATGACTCTTGTTGCCATGACGCTGACGGTGAGTCCATACTTTTTATCGCTCATCATGAGTCTATAAATACCTGCAATTCAATACCCTGTTTGAATACAAAATGTTTTAATTTTTAGTCATTACGATCGCCTTTGCACTGCAATTGAAATCGCAAAACACGCCGGGCAACAAAGCTAATAAATATAGTGTACATATTCATAAATGAAGCGCAACTATAGGAGAGAAATTAAACATCTGGTCGCTCGCAATAAAACAAACCACATGTGCAAAAATATAGGTTTATTACAAACGCCACAATATTTACGCAGGTAATACCCAATTAAATATAATTATATGGTTGAAAAATATCCATTAATTAATTATTACCACTTCAGTGAAATTCAAAACGAGTTAACTTGAAATATAATTTTAATTCGTTCATCAAAAGTTAAACAACGTAAGACTTGGTGGAAACTTTACATCATTGTGTGCGTAAGTTTCTTAGTTGATATGCAAGTGTAGTTTCAGAATTCTTTGCAGGGTTCATCATTAGAGTCAAAGTCGCACAATATCTAACATGAAGAATCCTGTAAAGATTACGAAATACCGGCATGACATACCAACTTATAATATAATATACATTATCTGATGTTTGAGTACTTGAAAGTTTACTAACTATTTATTTGAAATGTGCGAGACGAAAACGTTAACAATTATTTTCTACACCAAATGCGAATAAAGTTTGACCATTCCAAATATTTCTGAGTAGAAAGTAATAATACTTACTGATAACACGAACAGCAATAGACGGATCATTCAGACGAACTTCCCACAGAAGCGGAAGTACTTCATCCATGATTTGTCCTTTGTCTAAGCGGTCGATCGTGCGCTCAATGCACCTGAGAACGCTGGCGATGATCCGCAGATCGCCTTGATTCTTTTCAAAGAGAATTCTCGTCTTCGGGATGATCATCCTCCTCACAGCGTATTCATCAAGATAATCGGACACGTCATTCACAGCGTTGAGAGCCGCACTCTATACAAATATACAATAATGACATTCACATTTGTATTATTGACAACTGGGATGATGAAACAAAATGTGTTTACGACCTACCTGAATTTGAATGGTTGTACTGTCGAAGGCGTTGTAGAGAAGAGGAAGAACTTCAGAGCGAATCTCTTCTCGTGGGGTTTTCTCCAAAACGTACTGTAAGTTCTCCAAAATCGTTACGGATGCTTGGATAGATTTAGGGGATGAGAAAATTTGCCTACAAAAGAGGAGTTTTATTAGAATCCTTATTATTATCGTCTTTTGTGCGTTCCTTAAGTTTATCCAAATGTACATGACTGAGATAAATTAAACAAATTAGCAATCGCTCCTGTATGATTACTATTCTTTCTCGAAATATAAATAATGGCGAAATTTTTCTTTATTGAAGATGAAAAATGCAAAATATTAAAAAAAAAAAAAGGATACATTTTAAGAAATAAATGCTTACTTCAGGGTCGGAACCATATGTATCTCATACTCTTCCATGGAAGATTCTTTTACCATAAACATCACCGGCATGAGAACAGCAGCCAACACCTCTCCCATGTTAATTTCCTGTTGTAGGTTTGGCCAGACGTGCTGCCACCACAATTTCTGCAACAAACACAATTAGCTATATACGTCAAATTTTCCTACTGCAATGGTTTCCGTTTACATCTATCGTCTGAATTGATGAAACAGCACGCTATATACACAATTATACAGTATTATTATTTCCAAACCCTTCTAATAATATAGTAATATGCTTATTTTACAAAGCTAGAATGATTGAAAATATGCATTATATTACATTATTGTGGAGATAATTCATTATATAATCTATAAATGCACTTAAAATATTAATAACATAATATAAACTTAAAATATTAATATATTTCACAACAATTAAATTATCTCACATTTAAAGTGATCATTCAAATACTCAATAAAATATTTAAACGTTAAAAAAAAAATCGCACGTAGGCGCATAGAAATTGAGAAAATGCAATTTTTGTCTATCGCGCTGTCAGATTTGTCAATTTTGATATTAATATAAATCTCGATTATTAGATTTCATATTGTTTCGTTTATTACAAAAACTTTCAAACTTGAAACCTTTAATTTGTTTAAAATGTATAACACTCGTTGGAAAATTATTCTTGATGGAATAATCTGTTTCAATGTGAAATCGACTATTCATCCAAATACAAGTTGTTTACAATATTATTTTTCACATTACATGAAGTATATTAGTACACTTTTTTTTTCAAGTAGCACATAGAGCATAATAATGTGCAAATATGTGTTCCCCGATAACTGGAATTTTATATTAAAAAAAATAAATTAATAAACAAGGAGTAGTAGGTACACAAGTTTTTTATCGAACTTGATTTCATCTTTCAAATTTTAATATATACTGAGTGACAGTTTCGATGAATTATTTCCATTTATACAATTTGCAAATATGCGTTATAATTTCTAATAAGAAAAATTCATAACATACATGTATAACAAAAAAAAGTATGCAATAAATATTATAATTTAGAATTTAATATTAATATTATTAATCTCACAATCCAAGGTGATGTGGAAATTATTAAAATCAGAAGCTGAGTAATTATATTATTGAACATGTACTACAATCATAACCAATGCAACTCGGTTCTGAATGTCGCTAAATAAAATGTCCGAGTTGTCTCAGAAAATCTTACCTAAAATAAATAAGGATAATGGAGTAAATATAGAATAAGTAGATAGATAGATTAAACAGCAATATGAATAAATGTAGATAACTATTTTTCAATAAATGAAGGATTTTTCACAATTTCGCTTATAAATATACAGAGGGAGAAAATTATTTAACTATTCTTCTTATTTTCAATCGGTACTTGAAGTCGTTGGAGGGCCAAGTTAGTGAAACTCATGTGCAGAACTTGTAAATTAGAACACGAAATCTTAGTAAAACTAAATGGAACACGAGAGACAAATAGTGGCTACAGATTAAAAAAAAAGTAATCAAACTTTTACTCTTGTACATGTGTATACTGAATACGAAAGCTGAAAATATTATGCTACACCATTTCGTCATTAATAAAGTAAAACAAACTTTATTTAGTATGCAAAAGGGTTTGGATTATCTATCGTGCATGTTATGTATGGCAATACGATGATTGAATATTACATTTTATTACATATATATTTAAAGATATAATTCGCTTACTAATTTTCGCAAAAAAATAAAAAAAATACATGTATATGAATAAAACTTTGTTATTGCGTCGAAGATAAATACTTAATCGTTTCAAACATTTTTATAAAATTCTAGCAACACTTGTCAAGTTTGAATTTTATAAAAATGTGCATCAATAATATTTTTCTTAAGAAAATGCTCTGCTTTAAGAAAATATTTATGGTTAATAATAGTAAATTATCCTGTTTATTATTTTATGGCGATGAATTTAACTCAATTGACTAGATTCCGAGAAAAAATAAATGGTTTATATTCCCAGGAGGAATTTTATCTCGCCATTTTTATTAACTTTACAGCCGGGTTGTTTGAAACGATTATTTCCAGGTTGTTTGAAACTCTTTTCAGATAAAAATCCAATAGAGATATTTTTAAATATAAATAACTCGCAAGCAAAGATTAAGATTGATAATAATTTAAACGCATTTTTTTACCTTTGCATTAAGTACGCAGAATTTGAACAATTTTATTAGTAATATTTTTAAAAATATTTATTTTTTAATTTCGTTATTTTCGTAATTTAGCGAAAAATTCGAATAATTAAGGTTTTCTTTTTAATACATTATTCTTACTTTGGGGAATAATTATTTCTTAATCATCAGGAAATTGAGCATAATATTACTCTATTAGTTTAGAATTATCTGAGGATGAGTAGACGATTACCAACGACACCATTTTTACCCTTCTTGTATTTCATTTACTTAATCACAATAATTAATCTTGAAATCGAATGTAATAATCACTTCAATCATTTTTAACATCTCAAATAGGTTTAATCAAAATTAACCTTATAACTAGATTATTCTGTCAGCATTTTATATAAGTTTTCACTTTTACTCACATATTACAAAATCATCTTCTACAACATTAAATGCCTGCTAGACAAATATGTAATTATAGGCATAAATTGATTTTAAATAAATATTAAATTATTAAGCAATATTAAAAATATTTATATTCAGTTACCAAAACGTCAAATATTTTCTCAGCATTGTTACATCAAGCCTGACAAACTCGTAAGGTTAAAATAATTTAAAATGAAATATTATTACAAAGATTGCCGTTATAATAGCGCCGTACTTCGCAAGTACTCACAAACCAAGTAAATATTGAATCGAATCTAGTTTTGTAGTCTAGTAAGTCTCATCGTATTGTTTAAGAAGTAATTCTCTGACTATAATAATAAGAAAACATTCAAGGATCGAATTCGAATGGCACTTTTACTATATTTATCCCGAAAACTTCGTATTTTAGGAAAAGTGATTTTGATTTGCGTGATCCAACCTAAAGAAAATAAATATCAACAATCTGAATTTTCTTGAAGAATACTGTTGTATTTATCTAATATTATATTATGAAATTTATTGAATGTTAATTCGAATTGTAACACTCCCACTTTTCTTAATAAATAATTGAGTTATTTTTGGATAAACTAATTTTATAGTTTTTATGTAAAACAAATCGAATCAGTATTTTATATATATTATAGCTATAACTTATGTAGTTTGTGCTCTGAATAGTGTATGTGGAGATATCAGAAATAAAATATTAGAATAGATTGGAAAAGGCTTTAATATATTTAAATTTGTAATTTTAAAAATATATATAAAGCCCATCTTAGTTATTAAAAAAAAAGTATATGAATACCTCTATAGTTAATTCACAATAAATATACTATTTGCACTAATCGCTTCTTTCTTTTTACTTACAGGATCTCAATCAAAAAGAATGGGTGTCCCAAAGCAAATTCAAGTTAATTACATTATTTAAATCGCTTTTTTGTACTTTTTGAATTACGGTTCCGATTACGAATTACACACATTTAAAATCATTTTCATTTTGTAAACCTACTTGTTTTTTAATAGCAGTAAATCAAAATTTAATATCTGTCAACTATTAGAAAAGTACGTATTAATTTTACGAAAATACTTTGCTATTAAGGAGAACACGTTATTATTGTGAAGTTGTAGTTTTTTTAGAATATATTTTTGTTTAATTTTCCTGTATGTCTTTATAATTGATACATTATTACTAATTTGCTTGCTAGGCAAGTGGTTAAGGAACTTATAGTTGCCGTGTATCGAATATGTTGTTTTCTGCTTGAAAAATAGTATTATTGTTGTATATTATACATATCCGCCAATAATTAATCCTAATCTTCTGAGAAATAATTTAATGATTCTATCATTGATTCAACATAAAATTGTAGTTATGAGTGGAGTTAATCTTTATTGACCAATTTATGTATTTTAGAGAAACCTGCACACCCCAGCGGTAAACTAAATGTATGCGAACGTAATATTACTATAACAGAGCACCTGACTGTGTTAATGATTGATGAGCAATAGATAATTGATGTACTAATACTACTAATACTTGCGCAACAACCAAGCATTTCACAATACGATGAACAAATCTCTCTCTGAGAAAAATATTATGAATCGTCATAAAAATGTTCAAATGTAATTCTGGTATAACTGAATGTATGAAACTTCTGAAGAAAGCTCCATTGTGTAAGTTTTCTTTTCATTTCATCATTATTTTACAGTACTGTGGAAGTAATTTTAGCATTTAAGCAACATAATATTTTGAACTTTTAAAATTATTACTCAATATTATTTATGTACAAAGACTTGGTAATTTTATTTTGTATAATAATTTTGTCGTTGAGTAAATAAAATTTTACTGAAATACGCGCGCTTATAGTTGCTCTAATAAAAAAAAATGTTATCAAGGAGAACGCATTCTTATTGTGAAGTTGTAATTATTCAGAATGCAGGTCTGTGATATTTTAAATACTAATTAAATATATTAATTAGAGAGATACACATATACAATCAATTTTATCGAAAAATATTACTGTAGTAATGTATAAATTTGAAATATGGGTTCGAAAATTTGTCGTTAAAAGTACTGTCGCTGTAGCATAGTTGGATAATATACTTTCCCCGGATTACATTGAATTCCTGTAGCTCAACAACAATATTTTTTAATTAAATTGATTTTGTATGTATATCTTTCTAATGAATACATTTATTAAGTATTTAAAAAAATACGTTTTTACATTAAATTACGACCCACTATATATTTTATGTTCAATTGTTTCGATTAAATTGACTTTAAAATGAAAGTTGTTTAAAAAGCATCTCAAATTAAAGGACATAAAAATTAAAAAAAACATTAAAAAGTTTTGAACTTTTGTAAAAATTAATTTGTTTTTTTGGATTACCCGAGATAAATGTGGATACAGGGATGCAGACAGAGAATGTGTATCTACCGCCGTTTTAAGACTACAACGGGCCCCTACTTACAATAGTATAATTTTTAATAACAATATGAACCGTGACTAAATAAATAGATTTAGAAAAATATTTCATTACTTTTAAAATTAGCAATATTAACTTTGTGGTTAAAATTCATATTTTTTATTTATTATCTTTGTTTTATATAAATATTTCATTAGTTGCGTCATTCAATTACGCAGAAGAAAAATATTACTGTCTTGATACTGAAAAATATTAAGGGATACATGCACCCGCATATATTGTTTATATACATAGGATGATTGCATCGCAAAGTCACGGAAATAAACAAGATCTGAAGGTTTTTATTCGCTCAATTGTAATTAATATTCTTCTGCCTTTCTACTGCTATTTA
This sequence comes from Eubasilissa regina, assembly GCA_022840565.1. Classification (NCBI taxonomy): domain Eukaryota; kingdom Metazoa; phylum Arthropoda; class Insecta; order Trichoptera; family Phryganeidae; genus Eubasilissa; species Eubasilissa regina. Next base: position 22,025,368 of record JAINEB010000033.1, read on the forward strand.
CAAATATTTATACAGAAAATTATGTTTTAGATTTTTGAGCCAGAATTTTAAATGCCTCTTAGATTATTTACATAATTAATATATTATAAATAATTGACAGGAAACATAAATTTGTAATATATTTATTTAGGCAAAGTATTTAAATAATTTTATCATCATTCCATAATGTGCAAAGGCTACACGTGTGCCTTCATTTAATGTCATAGGTGTAGTTAATATAATTTCATTATATAATGTCCACGCTACCTTTGCCATATATCTAGAGTATTTAGCAATTAAACAAGTATCCCCTATCGTTACTACCCAAGAGTATGTTAGTGTAAAGCGAGCTTGCATAAGAAGGTTCACCACTAACAAGCTCAGAAGTGTGATATAGTTATTTTACACTAGATATTATGAACATAGATATTTGGAGCTAGTGTTTAATCAAAATTAACCTTTGCAGAGTCTGAAGTCATTATATTATCTTGGTGTGTCCTGGTGTCAGAATATTGAACAAGAAGGGTTGAATGAATACACAAGTACTCATCTTAAATATGATCTACAATCCTTTCATACATTATATTTTTTTATACAGTTATCAATTTTTTATTCAAAAATATCTACACTGTTTAAAAAAATCAATATCAAAAATACAATTCAGAATTAATTTGATCTTAATCTCACTTGTATAACATTTAAAATAAATATACATTTGTACAAATATTATAAAACACAAAAAATTCAGTATATTAATAAAGAACTCACATAAACATTGATTCAATTAAACTCTGACAACAACGAATTTTCAGTATTTCTACAGAAAAAAAAAAAAATTAATTATTGCTGAATATTATATACTTACTCGCGGTATATAAGGAAGCATGTCCATCAAGGTTGTGCGATAGAAATTAGCCTTATGATTAGGCTCTTTCATCAGCAATACATCAAGGCTTTGTAACACAGGGATAACTGGATCCCTAAAATATATAAAATATAAGTGTATTGTATTTTATTTGGATTATAAACCCTAATTAGAATATGATAATGTTAAAAATGTATACATAAAAAATAAATTAATTGATACTGTTTTAGGTTTAACTATTTTAAATCTTACGAGCGTACATAGATGACTCGTTGCAATTATCTTTCAATTCATTCTATGTGAATGTTCCTTTACAATAGTGTGGTGTGTAATGCATACGGTTCACATGTTGATTGTTTGTAAAAGCGTAAGCACGAGTTTATAAAGTTTAGCACGTACTCGTATACAAGACGACTGTTGACACAAAGCCCTTAAGGCTGTGTCACCACACTCGCAAATATTATTACCTACTACAAGCGTGATGGCAGGATAGTGGATAGGTAACTGAATCCGCGCTATCGTTCGAAGAGGATTAGCAAGATGTATCTAGAAACTATAGGCACATTTATGCATGGGCGGTGCTTAACTCCACAGACTGGTGATCCACTCGAAATTTATGGAAAATCATCGCTTGTTTAAAGTTTAAATAGAAAAAAAAAAATATTTTGGTACTAGGTAGGTAGTTTGTGGGTGCAAAATTTCTTTCTTATTTCAAAAAATAAATGAGTAAAAGTTAAAATAATATTTTACTAAAAAAATTTTAATGATAAATGCTGTATGAATTTGAAATGAAATCGCTCCGCTTATGGAAAAATGATGCAATTCAAAGTATAGAACTTTACAGTATATTTTATCAGTTTCAATGTATATTGTTGTATACTTAATTTCATTAATCGAGTATTTCACGTCATGTAAAACAGTATGTAACAGTTGTAAATAAATATATAAACGGTACTGTAAGCCCAATTAGGTATTTTATATGGATGTTGTAAATAGTTCTTTTCAGTAGTCCAAATAAAATGAAAAGTATAATAAAATAAAGTGATAAAGGAAAAGGTTTGTGGTTAAACTTTTCTCGGGATACGTGGAGAGACTTGAGGCTCCACATTGCTAAAAGATGACTATTTAAAATTACATTTTCCATCCGTAAATTTTTCATTTATTGGTTAGCACAACATCGTATACGTCAGTTACTATGTAGTTTGGGGAATATTGCAAATCCAATTGTCAATTCAGAGTATTAACATGATTGTAAATTAATAATAAGTTATTTGTATAAAACCGATAATAATATTTTTTAAATTGTCCGAACACTACATACGGATATCGTCTTCAAGTATGTCAAGAAATAACTTGTTAAAAATATTGTAGTAGTAAATATTATCTTTCTATTTAAAATAAAATATTAAAAATGAATATCTACAAAACCAGTCCAATATCTGGATATCACTCAATACATATTTTAATTCATTATTCTAAGTAATTATTTAATGTTAAAAAAATCACGCCTTTATATATTAAATATTTGGGTATTATGAAAGCTTTTTGTTTTTAGCGACTCAATTAAATCTTTTAATCAAATAATGAATAAATAAATAAAAACATAAATTTTATAAAACTTATATAAAAATAATATATAATATTTAGCAACAATTAGAAAGTAAATAGTACTTACCCAAAGTATTTAATCATTGACAGTAATTGAGACGTGGGTCTGGGGTTACTGTCACGCGACATTAGCCTGGTGACTGCTTCCTGAAGTCCATTCGGAATGCGAGGCAAAATTAGATGCACCTGATCGTCAATCTAAATAAAATTAAAGAAAAATTGGTCCGAGGATTTAAATGCAGCAAAAATATGAAAAAAAGTGGCACCAGAATCAGACTATGATCACACAAGATGTGGCTCATGATTAGGTATCAGGTACTGGAAGATATTTCTATTTAATGTATCAACAATCGATGACCATATGGTGATTCACCAGTGAGCAGTATTGAGTGCAACTGAACGCGCTAACACACTAAAATATGCCGGAGTATATCAAACGACGAATGCAGTCGGTGGCAGTGAGTATCTCGCGGGTAACGCGGGATGCACGAACCATCGTGCTTGGGCACTTTACCGGCGTCCATCGCAGCGCCTCCGCATCAGCCTTTGTTACGTCGGTCTCAACCATTGTAACTTGCTTCAATGAATTAAGTGCCAACATGTAAGTAATTTCTAACGATAATACCTGCCGCCTGCTTACTCTTACATACCTATATTGCAATTATATTGAGCAAAATGGTGACTATTGAACTTTAAACTTTCTAAAATACAGCCTTCAGCTAACATCCATCTCTATAATACTTACTCATGAACACTAATCCAAATTGGTAACCCAACACTCAATAACCAGTAACATACCCTATAATGCTTGACCTACTGATTCATTACTTATATCATACATAATCCCCATAACCATGTACAAGAAGATGGATGAAAATGGATTAGACCAAAATTGTGTCAAGATTGTAGAAGAGGGTAGCGTAATATCCGAACTACTTACCTAACAAAAGTAAAATAATTGAGTATTATTAAAAATGTAAGTACATTTTCTTTAAATTTATATTATATGTGTTAGGTTGTCTAACAAGTCTTTGAGATTTAGTACAATTATTTGTCATTCCATTATTTAAGCCCAAAAATTAATAAAAACTATAAAGATGCAGTAAAATGGCGACACTGACGTTTTAGATCAGAAAAAAATGCTATCGTATGTAATTTTTTGTCATAAAAAAACAAAATAACGGAAAAATAGAATTAAAAAAAAACTGCAAAGACTTATTAGACCACCCAATATTATACTTAGGTACCATTATCTTTTATCAGTTAAATTCACTTCTTTTACCTACTATGTTTTTCCATTATTACGTATATTTTGAAATAAAAATAATTTAAAAAGAATAATAAACAAATTTAGTTCCACACCGTGAAATGACTTTGATAATAAACTAGAATTTCTCCTACAGAAAATTCTTTAAAAAAATAAATATTAATAAATTCACTTCTCAATACTTGCAAAATTACTTAGTGGCTTCATTTTATATTAATAATTATACAAAATACTTTATTTAACCACTATTCATTAATTATTCTCCATGTTTAGATACGTATGGTATCGTCATCAGGAAACAATGTATACAAAAATTAAAAATACAAGCATAGATAAAAACAAAACTATAAATTGGTGTAAGAATTATTTTTATACAGGTAAAACTAGTTTATGCTTGTATTTTTAATTTCAGTATACATTGTTTCCTGAAGAAGATACCATAGGTATCGAAACGTGAAGAATAATTAATAAATAGTGGTTTAAACAGGGTATTTTGTGTAAATATAAAAATAATAAATTCAACTAATTCCCATTAATTATCATAATGGAATAAAATGCAGCTTTGATATTTCAAATATTTATTTTATGCAAATTTTGCATAATTGACAGAGATAGTAATTGATATTGATAATGGCAAAAATAATAATGCTGTCCGTATTCCTATCTTATTGATATATCCTCATGTATTTAATTTTTTTTTTTTTTTTAATATTATGGTACGAATTCATTCATTTATTCCAAAATTCGAACTAACGCATGAAAACCATTTAATATGATCCAATATATAACTTATGTAGTAAAAGACTAAGGAATTAATTGTTTATATTGCTGCCATCAACAATATTTTTAAAAGAGCACTAATTAATAAGAGCACTAATTTTTCAAGCGAACACTAATTACACAAAAAAATAGATTGTTATTAATATAATTAAATTAATATTTGACCAACTATCGTTTACCCCTGCCATATTTATGATAATATTACCATTGTTTTATAGAATAGTGAAGAATATAATATAAAGAAAGAAGAGTGTTTGACTTTCTATGAATTCGCTGTCTGTTGCTGAAGTACAATTCATAGAAAGTAAAAATCAATATAAATCATTTCCTTCACGTGTCAAAACCTATCTTGTGTAAAAGCGCATCGCTTCGTATTTTCCTTCTTGCAGATATTAAATATATACTACAGGAAAATGAATCCTTTATGAGAGAAGTAATACATGTGTAATTAAAAATGGGCCATTCACATTACAATAGGCGTCAAACAATGTAATGTGGCTGTTCATCTTTTACATGGACAATAATAATAAGGTCTTGGAATTAGGAGCGAAAATTGCCGTTTTGATTATACGCTGTCAATATACAGATTATACGTTGTTAATAGCTAATAGTGCCTGGTGACTAGAATCTGATCTACAGTACAAGGTGAATAGAATTTCCGATGCAAACGTGGCGAGTGAACTTCTGACGAATGTTAACAGATCGATCAAATGCGAAATGTTGATATCAGAGAGCGATGAAAGCGTGATATAATATGGTGCAATAGTAAATAATGAATGCTTTGAATAATCGAATGAGTTTGTGAATTTGGGAGTATGTTCACTAAGATGTACGGTAAAGTTGAGATATATATATATATATATATATAATAACATACTCCCAAATTCACAAACTTATTCGATTATTCAAAGCATTCATTATTTACTATTGCACCATATTATGTCACGCTTTCATCGCTCTCTGATATCAACATTTCGCATATATATATATATATAGAAAGGATGGTGATAAATGACTGAACGCAGTTAATAAACAAAAATAGGTTCAATGTCTACTCTATTTACATTTTAAAAAATTGATTAATTTGTGAATATGAACCTTCTTTATATTACAAATTTATTTCTAGACCAAATCCTTATTTTTGTTAAATAGTTATTTTAAAATATTTTATGATATCGTATTGTTCATTGGGATGTTATGTTATTTTTTCATTTTTTGTTAGGTACATGTATAACATACATAATGTTATAAAAGTTTATGCACATACTTCATTTGTTGGTTTGTTAAAAGATATTTAAAATTCAACTGTAGTTACCTACAGAATACTTTATTGAAATAATACTTTTAATTATTATTTTTATTACAATATTAATACATTTTATTATTCCCGATTTCTTCTGTCTACATATATTTATTTACACTATTTTAAAAATGCAAATAATATTATATCAATCTCCGTTTCAGTCTTGTTTCCGTTAAACTCTACATCTATTGCCAGACTCGAACTGAGTGATTGCGAGTTAGACAAACAGAATACGGAGGATGGCAACGAATGGATATATTTACATATGGAAATATAAAGCGCACATTGGTTTTCAACAGTTGTGTTAAAGTAGAAAATATTACAATCATTTATAATTTCGTCACAATATTTTTATATTTTTTTTATTATTTATTTATTTATTAATCTGATATAAGTACAATGATACAATACAATTATTTTTTCTTCTCTTGAAATATCTTAAATTAATAATATTTATTTATTATACATAGCCTAAATAAAAACATATTTCACTCGATCTCAGTTCAAGATATGTAGATTCCGTTTAATTTGGAATATATTATGGAGCAAACAAGATAAACACACTGGCAGGTTTGAAATATCCAAAATAAATAAATTTTATAAAAACCATCCACAAAACTATAATAGTTGTGGAAATATATTTTTAGAAACTCGTGTAATAAAAATAATCTGTACGGTAAGTGAATTCGATCATTATTAAAAGTTAAGGATGTTTGAAATATTTGAAAGCTCTAACATATATATTTAAATCAGATTTAAATATAATTTCTCTACTAGTTTTGTGCAATATTTAAAATTTTTTTTAACAGTCCTATTTTATACATACAATAAACATTTTTATTTTATCATTGAAGTTTTTAAAAAATCCAATGAACTTTTAGAAACACTTATTTTTTAGAAATTCTTACATACTATTTTTCTATTTACTTATTGGCATTAACATTATATATATTATGGCAAACAAAATTTATACCTCAAACTTGAATATGTGAATATTGAAAATGTGAGCCTCGTGACATCATTAAAACGAAAATTGTCCAGGTCATGGTGTGAAATATTTCTGTGAAATGCGCAAAGGTGGTGACTGCTTCTATATTAGCCAGACGAGATTACCAGGTCACGCGTACCCTTATCACTTGACGGCTACCCGTGAACTCCCCTTCACGGTAAGGATCTATATTACATTCACCGAACCTCGGCGATCCTGGCACCCATAAGCCATCAGACACCTCAGGGGGACTATAGATAATCTTTTACCCCTTTCTCCACCTGGCAAGAACAGTTCTTCGAAGATTTTACGTCCGATCATGTCCTTCTTGGCTGTTTATTATTGAATCAGTTAAATTTGATTCCTCTATACGGTCGCCAAAGACAAGATTTTTATCATTTTTTAAAAATATTTGTAACTCCGTAGGGTAACGTATGAACATACTCAAATGCAAAACGTACATGGAAAGCAATAATGATTATGTAATCAGAAAGAATGAAACTTGCACAAAAAGTATAACATCATGTCATATGTATTTTTGTAATAGTACTTTGATTGTACATTGTTTATAAATATATAAAAATAATTATAACTATTTGTAATATTTTTTAATAATCGTGCTAATTTATCACTCTGATCGGCCATTATCTTTGCAATTGGTAAATGGATTTTTTAAAATATATTTGATGTAATTTGCCGTTATGTGCCCAATTTATAAAGATCGTTGATGATTAAAACGGTAGTTGGATTAATTACATTGCCCGAAGAGTATGTAGCGCTATGAACGATACAATAATTATCACTTTGACTGATTTCTTTGTATATTATGATAATGCTCGCGCACTATGAATAATGCCTATTATTCACTTGGTCCATAACAGCTCTAAACTAAATGATGTGAAAAAATCTAAACCTGGATTATTGACGAACACAATAAATATTCTCTTAAAAATACATTTCTAAAAATAATTTACTTTAATTTAATAAAATAATTTTGCATCTTGTTTTAGCCAATTATTTTTCAGATGAATACACCGCAATAATTGTTTTTGAAACCCATTTTATAATAAAAGCAATAATTAATCCGAAAAGCATGACGCTTTATGAAAGGTCGTTTGTATTAATTATTGCCTTCGAAGTTACCATCTACCAATGAAACATGTTTGAAGCGAACAAAGCATTAATCGATTTCTTCAAAATATTGCATCGAATAATAAAGGATATACCTACTTACAAACAATTGATTAAGGTATTTCTCATTTCAAATATTGATTGTACGTGATGTGAATATTTTAGATACTGTTAGGGTCTCAGGTAAATGGTGCAGGAATAATTATAATAACATACTTCCTTTTATATTATACTTGTGTACGTTTATGATACGTTTTATATTATGTCATGTAGACCCTCTCCAGCGCTAAGTGGAATTCAAAATATAGAATGATTCGAATATTTGTATGATTAAAATTGTTTTAGTAATAATAAAAGAACGATCTGTCATTAAAATATCAAAATGGATATATTGATACGGGGAAGAGCGAATTGCTGAAAATGGAAGAAGAACGGAAGGAAAAAGTATGAACACGCAAGTATGGATGAACAAAAAATGATACTGACGATCAATGATGAAGATGAACGGAAGGTAGATATAAAAAGATATCACGTAAAAGCTAACAAAATCACTTCAAACGCTTTTTTTTTAACAACTGCACAGAAACACGATAATGCACCTAATAGTTTATGAACGACACGTCACCAGAGGCGTATTCTCCATTTTTAGTACTTGCCCATTATTTAATCATAATTTTGTTAGCAGCAACTACAAATAGTCAAACTTCTTTTAGATTCTCGTGATTTCACGTGTTTTAAAATTGATGAGAATTTTTGTCTTTTTTCAACCAATAATTTATTCTACTAGAATAGTCAAAATATTTCATTTCATGAGATCTAAAAAAAATGTTGCTCACACGCCCCAAGTAAGTAGTCTTCATTTAAATTCTAAGAGCTATACAACGACATTTGCAAAAAATGTTTTGTTACTCCAACGGTAGAAGTGCACGTGATTGAGTATCAAAATCGTAGTTTGAATTATGGCCATATGCTCTAAATTTTCAAAACAGGAGACAAACCAAAAAATCCAGACTGCATATATGATAATCATTAATGGAATTGATACGATGATGAAAACAGACGATTTCGGTCCTTCGTCGCATGATGAATTATTTTAATATTCATAAATCGTAAGTAATGATATTTTTTTATTCACTATTCAAATGTATTTCAAAACCCGTAAATACGTATACAGCTACACAAATATCATAAAAACGACGAATTAACACAGGAGAAAAGAACAAAATAAAATATACATAGATAATAAATTTAAATTTAAATTGAATTATAAAAATTTTGTTAAATTTTAAAAATATAATTTTCTAAATTAAAAAATATTTTTGAAGGTTTAAATTGATCATTTAGGAATTTTCAAAAAAATATAAGTTTTCTATCAAAATATAAAAAAAATAAACCTCAATAATTAGACTTACCAGCTCCATCTGTTTGCTGTAATTGGATGCCGAGTAGTTGGCTTGTATGAGCGGACGCCCATTATTGAAGATAGCACAGATGGTCATCCCAAGGGAAAACATATCAGACAAGACGCTGCACACTGCGTTCTGCTGGATCTCCGGAGCTGTGGAAAAATATCGGAAAATAAATCGTTAACAACATAACATTCCCTAATACTTCGCTTTTATTGTCCATATTCCCGTTAACGACCGGAACCTCCCCTCTCTTCTCAAGCCCCATCTCATTGCCCGAATAGATTACAATTCTGTAGTTAGTTTAATTATCACCTGATGATGAGAGGGACTGCACCTCTCGAAACTAGCATGCGTAACCCAACATGCGTAGTACAAAGTTTATTGTTAATATTAAAATTTTAAAAAGTTTTAAAAGATCTTTAATTAAGAATTAATTGTCTTTGATACTAAACGATACTTTTATATGTGTCAGGCCAAGATACAGCATTCATTTTCACGTACTATAGATTACGCGTTATTATTACAATCCAAATTGGATAAAAATATTGTTTTTCATTTTGAAGCATCTCGGTTTTCTTGGTGATCCTGGAATTTTCTTTGCCTGAAATTACGAATAAATAAATAACCTTTAAGTATTCGAAATAACTAGCGGTACGTACCCGGCATGGCACGGGATTTAGATTTAGTTATAGTTTAATTTAACCAGGATTTAGAGAGGAATAATGATGTATACAAAATTTGGTCCAGGTAACGGAAGAGAGAAGTGTCCGGGGGAGTGACCAGGGAGAATAGACCGTTTTGCGCAAGGTCAGTATGCGGATAATGATTTTCCCTAATGATTAATCAATTTTATGAATGATACCACAACTCATTACTATAAAATAAAATATATAAAAAACAACGAAGTTCTGAAATATTTCTTTTTATAGGTATACCAGAAGATTGTTTATTTAATAAGTTGTCCGAAGACACAAAAAATAAACTAAGTTGAAATAGCAAAATGTGACGTAAATTGGAATTATTCTTTCAGTTTTCTTCTTTTGATGAAAATGGAATAAGAAAATATTAGATACACGTAACAATTTTGTAAAATAACAAGTTATATATTCTTTATAATACTCAAGAACTGTGTAGGTAAGTCGTTAGAAAAATATTTGTCTTCTCTATTCAAATAGTAAAGATTTTTTCCAGAGTAGACTTCCAATTTATAATAAATAATCCACACATAAAATGAAGAACCGTGGCCCGCGGCTATTTCTTTTTATTTTGGTATTATTATATTACATATATACAACAAAACGTCTGTCTAACTATATGTTTTCTATACAATCCTTTGACTGATCTAAACCAAATTTTGTGGGTTTTTTTTTCGGAAACTTCACAAAATATAGACTCATAGCTACCATGTAATATATATTATTTTAATTGCAATTTGTTATAATTTTTCAGAAATACTCTTTAAAACTCCACGCAATACGTGGGCATTCTTTTCTTTCCCCCTGGCTAACATCTTTTTATTATAAGTATGTAATAAATCGAATTCCGTCCGTCCCAAAAGTAACTTTTTAAGACCCCGTTCAAAATATAGGATTCTTCCTACTTCACTTGATAATCTCACCCTCTCCTACTGATGTAAATATGTATTACACTTAATGCCTTCCGTACCATGTATTGTTCAGTTGCACTCTAGGATCCTGAAGAAATAATAGTCACCCCATCTCAACGTCCCGGATATATCACCCTCCATTTCTTATTATTTAGGGCCTGAGAAAAACAAAGGCACTTCGCTCTCTAAATCCAGGAGATTTTATAATTAATGACCAGAGATAATTATATGTCAAAAGAAGAATAGAGAATATGATATGACAGTTTTAATAGAAGGAACATGTTCTGCACGTAATAATTTAAAAAATTTGGAACTGATTTTCTTTTAAAGGGGTCTTTTATCAATATAACCAATTAATTTGTTTAACATATTTTATGCTATTATATATATAACATATACATGTTATTAAAAATAAATTATTCATACTAAATAAAATATTCGCTCCAGAGAGGCAAATCTAATAAAGAACTTTTTTTAACAAATAACTTATAAAAAAAATAAGCCAAAGAGATCATATGAAAAGAAAATCTACATAGTTATCCATTAATAAAATATTTTAATTTTCATAAGGCACAAACGTATATACTATATTATATATTTATGGTGGGTTTTGTATCTACAGTGATACATTAGACTCGAACTGCGGAGTTTCAATTTTAAGTGGTTTGAAACTACATTATAAAATTATCAATTTATGTGTTTGAACGTATAAGAGTGGCTTGTTGGTATTGATTTTCGTATAAATAGTTTGCGAAATTGAAAAAATGCACTGCGAGTTTTACCCGAGGCATTGCATTAGACTTCATTATGATTTACAACGAAATTGCTTTGCGAAATCGCGTAGCAAATTTTTCCCGCTTCTTAATTAATTAACTTAGCATTCTACCCGTAATACATATTAGAAAAATAATCTAACCGATGTAATCTAAGTCCGGGAGAACCATCTTGGAGAATAGACAAAAGAAGAATGTAGTATATATTAGAAAAATAGTCTTACCAATGTAATCTAAGTTTGGTTGTACCATCTTAGAGAATCGAGATGACCAAGCTGCGCAACTCATTGGGTCAGGACTATCGATGTCGATAACGCGCTCTGCAAACAATATTTTAGTTATTATCACGCACACAACTAATAATATGTCTGATAGATATGGATTACGAGGGTTATTTTCTGGTATTAAACAATAATTAGGCAATTTAAAAATAAAAACAATTTTGTAAATTTGTATGAATTAAAATTATTATCATTAAATAAATATCAATCACGTAGACATATTATGATTTTTTCTGTGGTTAAGTACTATTTATATTTTTAAAACTTCTGGAGATTGACAAAAGTGTACTGCGTCTGTCTTACAAGTCTTAATAATATTTTTTTATCTAGAAAACCCGATTTTATGAATAAAATAGGCTGGAGCCTTTTTTCACGCAGTCTGTTTAACCTCAAGCGTTGGTGATTTGTCTTCCACAGGCGCATTGCTTATTATTTGAATTAAAGAGATATCCCGTGGATACATTATGATTTTCTCTGTGAGTTTATGCACTATTTATGTTTTTAAAATTTTTGGAGATGGTCAAAAGTATACTGCATTTAATTAAGTCGCCTTTAACATATTATAATCTTTATATCTTTTTTTATATGGAAACCAGTTCTCATACTTCTATTTTGAAAATTTTTCTTCATCTTTTTCACCTTTTTGTACTTACTCTTCATAGTCTTTTAACGTATTTGCTCCCATAGAGGAGCAGCAAGAAGGCTAGTATTATATTAAATAAATATTAAAATTTTTCTCATATTCACTTCGACGATTCGGTATAATATTGCAAAAAGCTTATTTAATTTAATTTTAAATTATATTAAATTTTTATATTAAATTAAGATTTAGTTTTTGTAAATGTGTGTTTCGTTGCCAGTGAATAAATCAAACTTTCGATAATATGATCCAAACGCAAGTTCTTTTGATGATAAATAGCTCTATTAAAATCCAGATCCCTGTATAAATCCGCTTTTCCACCGAAACCCATCCATCCAACATAATTTTCAGTTTCTAATATTTTACTCTCCGGCCGTCTCTTATAAATCGCAATATTTTTCGTGCAGAAATAATGAGAATTTATTTTATTTTGGAATCAGATGCAGTCTATTTTCTTCAGTAGAATGAAATTGAATTACTATAAGAATATTTTCTGTAAAACAAGTCTTAATTTATTAAAATGTTTTAAGCAACATTTTAGAAAATATCTTTCAAAAAACAATATTTAAATTTTGGACGTATTTCTACGAAACTTCCATGAAACTCTGTGACAAAAATTAGCTCGAGTTAAAATAATGTTATTTTTAAGGAGAACACATTATTGTGAAATTGCAGTCTTTTAAAACATAGTTCTGTGGTATTTTATTACAAATTAAACGTATCAACTTGGAAGATGTACAGAAAAAAATCGATTTATCGAAAAAGTATTTAAGTTGCTACTGGGATTCGAACTTCTCTATCCGGGAAATGAGTTAAATTGGTTTTTTCTGTATATCTTTCTACTTAAGTTGATTCATGACTATTTTTAAATGAAAACAAAAGTAGATTTTTTTTTACAAATTTCATTAATAATAATTTTACATAATTTACATTATTGCTAATGACCGTCTCTCCGGTTTCGATCCAAAAATCTAAGTGCGTTTTCACCTTCTATGTTGTTTTAAGTTTTTTTCATCCAAATAATTTTGTAGAGATAAAAAAGGTGAAAATCTGATGGAGCAAGGTCAGAAGTCTCGGTTTTTTTCAATTCCCAGACTCGAGACCCAATTCCCGGGACTCGAGACTTTGATTATTTTCACTATGAACGACGTTATTAAAATACCTTATATTTCGTAAATTCGTCCATTCATCCATAGTTAGGCTGAAGCGAGCGCCAAATTCTTTAAGATTATTAATTTTTCTAATAATCTCTTTTTTTATCTTCGTAAAAATTTAAAATTAATTTTATATTATCCGACTGATTCTTCGGCAGCGTATAACCCTTTTGTTCGATGGATTCTCGAATAAAAGCACCACTTGTAATAGCTTTCGCAGAAATACCATCTTCAGCAGCTAGCCGGGCGACAATTTCAGAAAGTGATTTTCTTTGAACGTAATTTGATAATGACGGCTGACTTATTTTGATTCTCTTCGGACTTTTCGAGCATCCTATATCGGTCGATTCCGGAGTTTTTTTTATCGATGTGTACTTCATGAATTCTTTCTAAATGTCTTCCTAATATACTTATGTTTGACCTCTTATAAGAGATTCGCTTCGGATAGTGGATACATTAGGCTGATTCCTTTTGTATGAACGACAAAAAAAAAAAAAAAATATATATATATATATAAGGTAAATAAATAGTAACCTTTGTAATTTTAGTTCGAAAAATTATAAGTACAAAATTCGGAGTTCAGAATATATAGCGACGGAAACCGTTAGTACGAGAAGAATGTATTTGCCTAAAGTCAAAATACAAACTGATACTTTCTTCAAATGAAATCAACCCGAGGAGAATTATTTTAAATTATTCTAGACAACACGTACATCGAATTTTTATTTACATGCCGAAAAGAATCGAGAGTAAATACTTCAAAATATTCTTTTTTCGTTTAAGTGATATTTTACAAATAACGACGAAAGCTTTCACTACAAATATAATGGTCTCGTTACAATAAATCATTGTCACCTTAAAAATATTTTTTTTGATCGGTAAATTTTAAAGGATTTTTTTTATCACTGCCGAGTGCCGACGCAACGTGACAAGGACAATCGAGTCATTTTGCCGATACTTCCGCTTGCTACCAGCTTGAATACAAACCGGGCATGGGTCGTTTTCGACAATGCAGATTTTATTTTGAAAAAATAAACGTAGGATATATTAAATAAAATTGAAACGGAAAGTTTTCAGTCCTGGGATATTTTTTTAAAATTCCCGGAACTCGAGACAGCAAAAAATCTTTGAATTCCCGGGTTGCCTCAACACAGAATCCTTAGTCAAGTGTTATGGAGGGTGGATGTTTTAAAAACATCCCAGTTGAATTATTTTGATTTGTGCTGCGTCATAATTACAGAATGAGGCTGCGCATTGTCGTGGTGAAAAAACACCCACACATCGTACTGGGAAAACAAGGCCAATGCGATGCTAATGTCTTACCATGGTCCTTTGACTGATTAATACGATATCTGCGGTATTTTGATGAGGATCAGCTGTTATTATAGAGGTTAGCATATCATCGAGGGTGGTTAAAGAGCGCACCGCCCGTTCTTCATCAGCTACTAATAAATTACCAGATCTGAACTTAGCAAACCATCGCTGACTGGTTCGAACATCGATACCACCCCTACCGTACACATCACAAATATTTTTAGTTGCTATTTTTGCATTATGTTCTGTATTAAATTCAAAAAGTAAACAGAGTCGAATATGCTAAATTTATTAACACGCAGAATTCGCACACGTCGTATATGTTCATACTTTACTTTATATATTTATTATTTTTACAACATGTTTTATACCTACTATACTGTGGTTTTTAATCCTAGGATTGAACGCACGCGAATGAAAAAAGGCTGCAATTCTCTTTATGTAACGTAACCCGCCGTATAAACGAGGAATTCATGTAACTTTCAGATATTATATTGCAAAATACATTTTGAATAAGTAAACAGAGTTACGTTAATTTAGTCCTAGATAAAAATCTGTTATTTGTGAACCATCTGGCTACGCATTTCAATAGAGTCATATATATATATACATATATACAAGGAAGTCTTCTATTAGAATATTCCCTGAAGACATCCATCGCTCCGCGGAGTAATATATCAATTTTGTAACAGATTTACTCTCGGTGAATAGTTGTTTATAATGATTCCTTATATATATGTTGTTAGTTCTATGCTTTTCATACACATTATTAATGATGTTAAGCGGATTTCAAATTACAACAACTTTAAGCCTGTTGGACCGCATATCCATGAGCAATGAAAATCACTGAATATGTAAATTATTCGACACTTATTAATAATATTTCATTACACACATTACATAATGTTGAGGTAGAAATTTTCTCACTTGAAATATATTATATGTATCATAAGGAAACAAACATACAACTTTTAATAAAATAAACAATAGACATATAGGTACATTTATAATATTGTACTATAAAAATATTAATAGTAAATTAGTAGATTATTAACCAAAGTAGTAATTTTTAGTAATCAATTAATATTTTCATTATATAGGTAAGTGTTCATGAGAAATATATATTTCCTCTCTTAGAAATTTATAACTACGCTACATAATTTCCATGTATTAACTACACTCAAGTCTTCAATTATTATAAATTGAAGACTTTTTAGCATTTTTGTAGATATATTTCAAAATTCTTCCATAGACTTTATGTGTTGCAAATAAAATAAAATCACTATTACAATAAAAATTGAAGTGAAAGATAAAATAATATTAAAAAATTACTAACCGACAAATTCCAAACCAAACAGTTTCCACGTCCCTTTCTTGGTGATCAGGATGGATGTTGGACAAACGTTTCGATGAATTAGATGAACGTTGTAATGGAGAAATGTCAGCGCTTCGGTAATCTAGAATAACAATTGGTAATTAAATAATAGCAAAACTACTGTTCAATTTAAGGGTTCGTAATTTACTTTATCCTAAAATGTATAAATAATTGGTAAATTGTAATGATATGTGTATATATTGTTAAATAATTGTTATTGATATGTGTATATATTGTTAAATAATTTGTAATTACATTTTGTAAGAATAAAATGAGGAGTATATTATTAGATAGATGTAAACAGTTTGATTAGTTAATTGTTTGTGTCTTATAAGACACAGCTTATAAGCTGTGAGAGTTAAACTGATGTGTGCGGTTACTATCATAGATATTGAAAGACACTCACAATACAGTTCTATATGTTATAAAGGGTGAATATTATGTTCCAGGCTGATGTTGTTTTTAAATAACTAGAAAATAAAATAAAATTTTTGTAATTAAATTTTTATTTATCGATTTAATATTTTATTACAATTATGTTTGATATATGACATTGACCATGTGGCTTTCTCTAGCAGCAGCCCAAATGAGTGCTCTTTTAACTTAATGATGATTTTTTTCCAAAAGTCGGGGTTATCAATATTGAGCTGCAAAACATGTGCTGTTATATTTTGTTAAGATGATAGATGCCTTACAATAAATTATAATCAATTGCATTTTACGAATTTTAAATATAAACTGATAAATATATGTCAAATCAAAATGCAAACTAAACAAAATCGGCCTGGAACATAATATTCACCCTATATTATTGAAATTTACCCAGAATTGCCCATTATTAAAAAAATTACGGACAGGGCAAGCAAAACATCAAGTAAAATTGTTTATTTTATAAATATTTTTTTTACATACCAGTTTTTAATTTTGTGATACATGCACGCTTGTGGCCTAGTGGTTATTATACTCGCATAGTGTTATAGTGTTCGGGCCATCAAGTTAGTTCTATTTTCATAGCACTAGTGTTTAGCTTAGTTTGAAAATAGTTAGAATATTGATGTGACACGTATTCTGTGTACGCACCTCTACTTTATAAATAAAAAAAAAGTGTTTAGTGTAAATATTTTTTAATTTTAACAAATCAATAAAATTCGAGATGTTGCATAATGAGGCAATGTTGGCTAAATAAGGACACATCGAAATAGTAGCAAGAAAAGTTGGTAGATTCCATAGCAGCTGACTTCGTGTTGAAGATGGAAAATGTAGCTAAATCAGTCAAAGATTTGATTATAATTTAGTTTTATTTTTAATACCACAATAATATGCAAAATATATAAAAATATAATATTTATAGATAGATAAGCGCATTACATATTAATACATGTACAGTACGTGAGTTCTGTAATATAATAGTACAACCGTTTCCACTCCTTCCAGAACAGTTGAAAGATAATGTTCAGAACGTTTTCTCAGATAGATAGCATTTTACGTGAAATCCGATTTCAGTATCCAATAAATTTGCTCTGGCTTGAAATGCATTTTTGTGACATGTTATTACGAAATAACTTTTTCACATCGGTTATTTCCGAATGTACATCCGATTCAAGTTTACTTTGATTTTTATATTATATACATGATTTATATGTTTAAATGTTCAATGATATTTTTATATACCTAATTGCTTATACAGGATGGCGCATAAGTCGCTTTACCATTTTAAAATAAAATATCATTTTTGTAAATTAATGTACTTTATTAATTCTTTTTTGTTTACAAAGCTTAAAAATTACAATTTTATTTTGATTATGTATGAAAAATGATGTCACGTAAATGGCCTCCATTTTCAGCTTCGCTAACACGAGCTCTTTGTAAGGCATTTTCCATGATATTTCTTAGCATCTGAGGCTGTATGGATCTAATTTCCTCCTGTATGTTTGCTTTAAGTTGTTGGATAGTTCGAGGCTTATTTAGGTACACCTTTTCTTTAAGATATCTCTTCTTTAAGAAAAAGTCTGGTGCTGTCAAATCAAGTGATCGTGGAGGCCATAAAAAATCGGAATTGATAAAATATTCGATCTTGAAACATCGTTAAAATTAGCACAGTGGCTCTAGCCGCATGTGCAGCTGCACCATCTTGCTGCCTCTAATACCCTGCCATATTTGCTATCTCAGGCTGAACAAAATTTACCAGCATTTCTCTATATCGCTCACCAGTTACAGTAACTGCATTTTCATCAGAATCTTCAAAGAAGTGAGGCCCAATAATCCTTTTTGAGGTTACTCCACACCATACTGTAACCTTACGTGGGTGCAATTGACTTGCATGAACGTTACCCTGTTCTCGAAAACGCTTCACCGAGTTAGTTATTGTAGACTTAGTAGGAGAATGCCTAACATTGAAATGGCGCATAAAGAATCTCTGTGATAAAATAATTGAGTGTTTATTTTCAAAACAAAATTCAATTATTTCCACTCTTTCTTCGGTTGTAAATTTATTCATGGTTAAATTTCCAAAGATTTTACTTTATAATCCTGAAAAGAAAAAATAATAATTAACAACAAAAAAAAAGATATTTTATTTTAAAATGGTAAAACGACTTATGCGCCAGCCTTTATTATTTTTAAAGAACTAGTTTTACTTCATAATATATTGGTTATTGTCGATTATTGATTGCAAGTAAATTACTTATTAAAATACTTAATACACAGCAAATAATTGAATACTGTATTTTTAAACGTAATAACTAATTATGGATAATACTCAAATAAATATTAGATACTTTAGAAATTATTATTTATGTTATAACAAACGTTTCCTTTAAGCTGCGCGCGCGTGCGGCCGCGCAGCAGTTTTGAAAGAAGAAGAATAGAACAAAAATGAAATTTAAAAATAACATTAACTGCGAATGTTGAGTCACCAATTATTCGGATAAAGAGTGTCGAGAGGAGTGACAATTGCACGCTCTTGCATCCTGCTCGCGTGCACTCAAGTATGATGTGCAATGGAGATAGATAGAATTTTTCGGACTGGTGTGAATTACCAGTATGTATATATCAATTCCTGAACGCATTCGTCTCAAAGATAAGAGTGAAATTCCACACTCTCTTGCTTGCTTCTCTTCGTTTCAGTTGTTAATATTACCAATTTTCGCCATTGTCCAATTTTTGATATTTGTTATTTTATTCTAAGTGATTTTTGATATAAGAATAAAATAACACCCTCAATCATTAACTTCCCTTCACCCTTATACCGCGTAACATTAATTTTCATTTCTAATGTATCGTATAATCTATGGATAATTCAAAGAAATTATGTAATTGGCTGAATTTATATTTTTCACATAAAAAAATATTATTACAAAATTACTATGAATGAACTTTTAGGAATTATTTACATTAAAAAAAATCGAAGATATTTTATATATATTTACAAAATATAAACTGATTAAAGTTACTCACTTTGGGGATACTTTTACTGCCATGCTTGTTTAGTTCTTATGTAAAATACAGTCACATATTAATCGTAAACTGTTATATGTTTCTTTAACATATAATGAATATTATTATTAATAAATCGGTTCAGGTTACGCCATTAACACTCTTAAAAATAAAATAAAGAATTTGGAAGGATCCTTACTTTATTTTTAGGATTCAAAATGCTGAATTCATTTTCTACGTTGTCAAAAATATTTCTTTTGCCCTTAAATTTGAGGCCCATGCTTTTAATTTCGTTCGAGACTAAAACTTTTTTATACCACGAATTTTTTTTTCTTGAAAAGTTTATTCTGAATACTTTTTGTGCCATCTGCTATCTGATTATTTCTTCTATGGACAAGCCATTTTATTTGGGAAACATAAATATTTAAATATTTTTTTCTAAGTATTCATATTCGTCATTTGACAAAGGAAGAAATGATGAAATTTATATAGTAAAGTATGAACAAAAATACAGGCTACATTGACCAATCGTGATTCTTCGATGATCTCTTTTAAAAATGTATTCTCCGAGACTGATAATTTATTTTATTCCCACTTGCTGAATCGTAAAAATTTATATATAACACAAAATCATATACCTTATAATAAAACATGAAATAATAAGATACGAGAATACGTACAAGCTGTAAGTACGTCGCATTATTTTATATTGCTGAGTATACATCATAGATTCTTTTATTATTACCATAGAAAATCACTGATAAAATTAGGGCCTGCGTTTAAAAGTAGTTCTATTAGATGATACATGGAAAAAATTACCGAACATTCTATGAATCATATCAAAATTTCAGGCTGAATTTCAAGAAAATTATGTAATAATCGATGTCACAAATTACAATACAAAATTAAAAAATAAAAACGATATTTTTCCATTTTCTTACGGAAATCTGTAAAATATTCATCTGCAATGGTTTTTTATTATTAGACTTCCTTAAAAATAGAAAGGTCAGCTCGTATATTGGATTACTGCAATGAAATGGAAGTGGAAAATTGACGGTTTGAATGTTCTGGAGAATATTACGAAACGTAGTTTTTTGCAACGATGAAATAAAATATTGATTTCAGATCAGGGATTAGTTTTAAGTTTTTAAAATATTTGAACTAAAACTTTAATTTCTTCGTGATAAACATTTTAAGTTATGCTTGCTTTCACTAAAACTATCAATACCTTGAGTTATTATGCACTGTGATTCTAATAGGTATATTACACTAATAATTTTCAATGGATGCTTATACTTAGGGCTTCCAATTAACCGCCTAATCTGACATCTCAATTTTCGATTATTTTTACAACGGGTAAGTTGTCAAGAAAACACGTTGAACTTGAAATCTTATTCAGTGTTGAATATAAACTTTTTTTTGTATTCCGCAGATTTTTAATGCGCTTTGAACATTTTTCAACATTTTTGATCGTGATCGTTTTGATTCTGCGTCCTAAGACGCTATAAAATATCAGTTAAATGCAGCATGCATTTTAATAATTTTGAAATAAATTTGAAAAGGTCGGTAATACGATGAGGAAATAATGGGATGAGAAAAATTCGAAAATAGTTAATCGATCGACAGCGTCGAGATGGTTATAAAAAATAATATCTGTGAAATAACACGTTATATTTGAGTCATTGGCCAAACGCCACACCATAATATAGCAAAAATAATGCGGTAAAATTTTATAAAAGGTTAACCGAATAAAAATAACAGGTTCGGCGGTTATTTTAAAATTGTTCAAATAATCGAACGAAATTAGATATGAAAATATTCAAGTTTTATATTTGTGACAATGTGTGACGCCAAACGATTAATTAAATAATAAAGACAAAATACCTACCGTTGTACTTTATATAGCTTCTTGAAATCATTTTATCATTTAAAGTACAGGGTGAATATTATGCTCCAGGTCGATTTTGTTTGACGACATTTTGGTTTGGCAGACATTTGTAGAGAGTAATTGATTAAAATTTATTACGGAGCATCTAACACCTAAACAACGTATTGAAGTAATTCAAACTTTAAAACAAACACAAATCCGACTTTTGTAAAGACGATCATGAGCGACGAAGCTCATTTCGCCTTGCCGGGTTTTATTAATTAACAGCCATTATTTAGGCACTGAATATTCTCAATTGATACACCGACGACCTTCACACTTACGCAGAGTTACTGTATGGTGTGGGCCAGCAGAATCATTGGGTCCTTTACCTTTCAGGATGCAAGAGGAACCCTGTAAAAAATTATTGGTGGTCAATTGGGCCTGTAACACATGTGGTTACAATAGGATCGTGCCACCAAATACATAATCTGAGGTACGCTTGAAATTTTGATGAATGGAACAACGTCGGCCTGGAAATATTCACCCTGTAAAAATTCAAGCTATAACCTTTTACAAATCCAAAGACGGACATGCTGCTTAAACCTGATTTTTAAGCTATGTAATTTTTACTTTTAAAATTAGCAATATTAACTTGGTGGTTAAAATTCGTATTTTTTATTTATTATCTTAGTTTTATTAACCACAATTGAGTTTAAAAAACATCTACCGTTTTCGGAAAACACCTTTTCCTTCTTCAGGATGTCATAACTAACTAAAAATAAAGCATTGTTTCTTCACCAGAATCTATTTTTAAATTTAAAAAAAAAAAAACAACAATTATTTAAAAAATAAATTTAGTACCTAACTCAATTTGTCAACATCCAATATTTCTATGTCAACATCCAATTTCAATATTGAATTGAATACAATTAAAAAAATAGCAGTTAATAAGGGGTATAATACATGTTTGATAGACACTATTTTAAAAAATAGATTAAAAGAATATAATAATCAATTTTTATATAAATCACAGATAAAACATAATGATAATTGGCGTAGGATTTTATACATAAATAACTTTTCGAAAGAAATATCTAAACACCATTTAGACCAGCATTTTACACAAATAATAGTATAGGAAATTTACTCATAAATTCTAAAGACAAAGATGACAAATTTAACAATTCTGGCGTCTATAAACTTAGTTGCAAGGATTGTGCTGCACTTTATATTGGTAAAACGGGTAGAAATTTTAGTATAAGAGTAAAGTAGCATTTGAGATGTTTGAACAATAGTGGGTTTTCAGAATTTTCTAATCATTTAATAGAAAATAGTCATGGTTTTGATAAAAAATTGGGATTGTCAATTTTGCATATAAACGGTGTAGGCCACAAATTAAATAATTTGGAATCGTTGGAGATAAATAAAGCATGTAAAAGTAATCAGGAGATTCTAAACAGCCAACTAAATTTAACTACGACTCCTATTCTAAAATTTTTTCCTAAAAATTATTCGACTAAATTTGTATTGAGCAGCAATTTGAGTTAGGTACTAAATTTATTTTTTAAATAATTGTTGTTTTTTTTTTAAAAATTTAAAAATAGATTCTGGTGAAGAAACAATGCTTTATTTTTAGTTAGTTATGACATCCTGAAGAACGAAAAGGTGTTTTCCGAAACCGGCATATGTTTTTTAAACTCAATTGCGGTTAATAAAACTAAGATAATAAATATATAACTTTTTTTCACTTTATAATCTTCTTCTTCTGCCGTTTAATATAGGCCAATTTTTTGCATTTCTCAGATGCCTGTCTCTTACGTTTTGCTTGAAAATTTGTCCAACAATTTGCCCTGACGGATAAATAGATAGCATTCAAGACTAAGGAAATGTTGATAATCACCTGAACCAGCCCATAACGCATTTCCATATCGATGAAGTGGTACTCCTTGGCGTGCTGCGGCTTTGGAATCGGCATACCCACTGGTGCAGACGCTCCAGTCGCCGGTGGTCCAACACAGGGCCCACCCCCAGCCTCCTGCGAAGAACACATATATGTTATTAAGATGTTTTAGATTGACCATCAAAAATTATTCTTGCAAGAAAATATTGACGATTAAAACTAATCTCTTATTAAGGAGAACGCATTCTCATTTGAAGTTGTAATTATTCATAACATGGCTCTGTGATATTTTAAATACTGATATATATATATATATTATATGTGATTTTATATGTGTATTTTTTTATCAGATAATATATATATATATATGTCTATATATCTATTTTATATATACATATATATATCAATTTTATTTCAATTTTAACCTGGATCTTTTTCCAATCCGGGTAAGGTGCATTAACCGATTATGCTACAGCAGAAAGTACTTTTGACGACAAATTTTTGAACCAATATGTTACAATTTTTCAAATGAATACATCTATTGCGAAATCGTCTACTTATGAAATGAAATTAAAAAATAATTTAATTTAATTTATCGTAAACTTATTATATTCACTATTCAGATCTCGATGTAAATTATAATTTTTTCGATCATGTTATTTTTAATGTAAGTAATCGCAAAAACGAACATGATTAATGCCTACGGCTTTGACCCTTGGTATTTTTATCATTGCCAAGTTTAACTTGGACGAACTATTCCTGTAAATTTATTAACATGAATTGTTTTGATGATACTTAACAGTCGTAAATTTACTATATATATTATAGTAATGTTACAACATTGCGTAATTTTTATTTGTCGTTTATTTTATTGATGTACCTATCTATAGGTGCTTGACAAAGATTTTGATTGGAAAAAAACATTTTCTTAAAATAATTATTTTAAACTAAACGTTGAGACTGATTTTTCATTTTGTTATAGTTATCTATCTAGATTAGATACACGAAGGCGCGTAAAACAATATATACAATTTCGCTATAACACTCTTTCAAGGTTGTCACACTGCCTTCTACGCACGCATGTTTAGAGTTGGTGTGATCGCGTCGTTTGCTTTCCGGCCATTACAGTGTACACATGTCCGCTCTGCTAGCAGTTTACATCAAGGCGGGACAACGAGCAGTTATCCGATTTTTCTGGTCGGAGGATATGGAAGAGGTTAAAGTTCATCGTAGACTTTTAACACAATGCGGGGACAGCGCTCTATCACGTAAAAGTGTTTTTTTGTGGATCGAGAAGTTTAAAAGTGGCCGGACGAGTATGAAGCATGAAAAGGGAGCAGGACACCCGTCTAACTCCACCACGGACGACAAGATTCAGCAAGCTCGAGGGATAGTTCTAGTGTATAGGCGAGTTACCCTCGGTGACATAGCGTCTTCTTTGAATGGTTCTGCCCATCAAATCATCCACAACGAGCTTGGCTTCTGTTAAGTCTGTGTAAATAAATTCTAGAACGAAAAATGAGATAATTTTTGGCTTTTCTTCGTGTATATTATTTTTATTATTATTTTCTGAAGGAACCCGCATCAAATAGTTCTGAGAAAGACTTTTACACTTCCGAAATTTCGAATAAATAGCATTACTCATTCTCAAGGACTTTTTATCCTGAATCCTGCCCTAAACCGACGAGTAAACTATTTGACTATAATCTTTTATTCGTGAAAACCTTAAATATAATATAAAACATATTGTAGTTTCCGTTTATTACAACAAGAACAAAAATAACACCTTGTTTAAATTTGATTTAATTTATAAAAATATTTAAAATCATAATAAATTAATTACATTTTCAAGAAATAAATAATATTGTTAATGCTAAACGAATATAATTATTAGAAAATCTTTAATATGTATACAAACTTATTTCCTTCTGATAATTTAATATAACGTTTTAACATTTGGGGATATCATTATATATATTCTGATATTATACATTTAACACTGTTAAGATTCATAAATAAATAAATAAATAATAATCTGGCGGTGCGGTAAGAAGGGATGATTGTGGCTGGCTTAGTAAAGCAATAAATGACTGTGCGGTTTGGTTGGAGTCTTATTCGGTTGAATTGTGAAATAATTTGTTTAATTTTAAACATGAAATTACTTTTAGTATTATAAAAATTTCCTTGTGGATTGCCGGTCTATTAATTGGGAACACAAATATTAATATTAATATAAATATTAATGTTTTGGTTCTATATAATCGCAAAAATTTTAAATCATAACTCTTATCAATTTTTAAATAACTAACACTAAAATTACAATACATTTTTAAATAGTTTGATTAAAAATAATACTATTTTTATTTATTAAATTTGTTTTATTGACCACTTATTGAGTTTAAATACATCTATCGGTTTCGAAAAATACAATTTTCTTCTTCAGGATGTTAATACTAACTAAAAACATATATTAGTATTTCTTTACCAAAAAAAAACAATTATTTAAAAAATTATTATGTTTTGGTTCTATATAATCGCAAAAATTTTAAATCATAACTCTTATCAATTTTTAAATTACTAACACTAAAATTACAATACATTTTTAAATAGTTTGATTAAAAATAATACTATTTTTATTTATTAAATTTGTTTTATTACCCACTTATTGAGTTTAAATACATGTACCGGTTTCGAAAAATACCATTTTTTCTTCAGGATGTTAATACTAACTAAAAACATATATTATTGTTTCTTTCCAAAAAAAAACAATTATTTAAAAAATTAATTTAGTACTTAACTCAAATTGTTACTTAATACAAATGTACTCGAATAATTTTTAGGAAAAAAATTTAAAATGGGACTCGTAATTAAATTTAGTTCGTTGTTTATTATTGTTTATTTTTTCCTAAAAATTATTCGACTAAATTTGTATTAAGTAACAATTTGAGTTCGGTACTAAATTCATTTTTTAAATAATTGTTGTTTTTTTAATAATAGATTATGGTGAAGAAATAATAATATATGTTTTTAGTTAGTTTTGACATCCTGAAGAAGAAAATGGTATTTTTTGAAACCGGTAGATGTATTTGAACTCAGTAAGTGGTTAATAAAACAAAGTTAATAAATAAAAATATAAATTTTAACCACAAAGTCAATTTTGATAATTTAAGAAGTAAAAATAATACTTGTATTTTCTGAGGTCGAATAGTTATTTTAGACCACAAATCGCCAGGCATGGTGGAATATACTGAAATCGAATTATTTTTCAGTTTCAAAAGAATATGTATATATATATTATGACGATATATTTAGTACCTACCGCGCACGAGATGTGACACAACATGACATTTACAAAATGCACCGCGTAAGATAAAGTTTATCTGTGGTATTTCTTGTTTTTTTTTTAACAATACGCGCACGAAATAGCTGCTATTGCTACCATCAAGAAAATGTGATTTCATATTGAATTAAGGAAGGGTGAGAATGATTAAATATATTGGGCATCTGTGTTATTCTGCACCATATTGTGAGATTTGTGTTCTATTTTACTTGTATGTTTGCAGGATGTGAAGCATCCCTTCCTTATATGACAGCAAAGAAGTCATATAGATAACAATACTTTTTTTATTCGTGAAGGATTTCTCATGAATAAAGCAGGACGGGGATACGATTTGGTCTAATCCGCTTCTTTAGTTCAAAACTGAACTGTTTTACAACAGAAGAGGACTCAAGAATTTCATGTAAGTTCAAATGGAAGAAAATGACCCAGCCTTCCCGACGTTTTGATAAGTAAAGAGATACAAGTATTTACGGGTGCCTCGAAACATCAACTCTGAACGAAGGCTGTGGATCGCTGCCGAAGAACGAAGAAACCTCGCCTTTAAATGGTAAATTATTAATATTTGAAGTATCGTAGTCTTTATTCTTACCTTTTTAATTTGAAATAATAACTTGCTAGTCTTGTTAATTACAATTGGACGAAAGTCTATTATTTTGCTAAAGAAAACATGTTAAATCAATCTTTATTTGTGATCACATTTATTTGATACGATTTTTGCTATATTTAACCTGACAAACTTAATAGGGAATTTAAATTTTTGTAATATAATTTCCTGGGTGAAGAGTTTAATATCCAATGAATCTAAGTGTTTTATCTCACCATTAGTTTTAGATAACTTGTTGATTTAGACGTTCACACGTTAATAAAAACTCTATTATTTTATTAAGGTAATACTTGCCAATCAATCTTTCTATGTAATCACATTCAAGTGACAGGATTATTACTACATTCTTTATAATTCGTATGTTTTTGTATCTAAGTAAACCATTTAATTATGTTATAAAAATTTGTAACTAATTTTTTTTTCCCTGAGAATGACAGCTGATGTGAATGGGAGGCGACATGGTGAATTCTGTGCATCAGAATCAAGCACCTCATGGTATACCCAGAACGAGCTGGAGGACGGATGAAATACGACGTCACAATATACATATTTTGGAAATATTAAAAATATATATGATTTTAACTGTAATTTACTAAATTCGGAAAGGCGAACCACAATAGAGGATTTTTGACACGGAGTCTACTTGTACATATAGAAAGATATCAATAGAGGTGGCTTGGAAACCTCTTTTGAATGCCATGATGTATTTTTTTGGCAACTCTAAAAGTAAGGCAAACAGTGGGTTGATACTGATTAAGTTGGGATAAACTTCAAGAAATACTTTATGAATACATATTGGATCTTGATTGGTTTCAAGTACTGTTACGGAAAATTGGTTATCAATATAGGGGAAAATAGAAGCAGCTTGTCAAGAATTTAAGCTTCCTATCGTTCTACGATAAACTGAAAATATTGATGATTATGACATTTTTGTATCAAATCTATGTTTTGAGTATACCAGATAGATTTAAGATAAAAATGAGAAATACTAGATAAAAGAGATAATTGAGAGACGATTTGTCTTATTAGTCGTAATTAATAGATATTCTTTTTCTCATTATGTGAAGGCTTATGGCTACCGGAAAATAAAAAGCTATTAAGAATATACTTTCCAACTTCCCGAGCATAATATATTTTTTCTATTATGGTATTTCATAATGTCCAATGATAAAATGTATAATAGAAAATTTTAATTCTATAAAACGTATCTTGAAGTGAAGTTGAACTGAATTATGGATTTCAGGTTGTTTTAGACATTAATGAACAGGAATAACACCGAACAAAGCTAAAATGTGCCGATAAGTTTTTAGATTGACCATTAGTTTATTGTATAGAACTTTGTTGTTATTGGAATAGTCGATGTGGTTATTCGGCTTCGTTAAACTTTGCCGGGAAGCATATTAGACGTCTTTTCTTCTCTCGATTTTTTAATAAAAAAGTTAAATGGAAAATAAATATGTTTTTGTTTATTTTGGTTTGTAAAATGCATACATAGAGAAAAGTGAAAAAAAAATACTGTCTCCGATGGAACAGTTTTATTTTATTAATATTATCAACGTTTGTTTTATTTCTATATATTTAAACATGTTAAGAAACATTTGGGGTATTAAATAAATATAAAAAAAAAGAATATTTTTTTCCATATTTAAAATTTTACGGGGGTATAAAAGACGTTTTTTTTCTAAGTAACTTTGTCAATTAGTTGTGACTTGCTTTCCGGTTCGACTGCGTATCTTTTTCTTGGAAGTTTTTATTCATTCTTTCTTAATATATTTCACTTTAAAAACTTTGGAAATAAAAGTACATTTAAAATGTGGGGATTTTTGCGATTTTATATGAGTTTCACCAAAAAATTTGGCAGTCACAGTGATTAAAAATATGTGTGTAGTTTATGGAGACGTACTGAATGTTCGTCAATGATAAAAGTGGTTTAGGTAAAGAAATTATTGCTAATGGGAATTTGTCAGACTAGCAGTTCACAATGTAGTTCTGCTACCGACACTGATGTATGAAAGTGAGGCTTGGGGCTGGCAGAAGTGGACCGAAAATAGACTAACTGAACTATACTAATTATGACAGAGTAAAAAATGAAGAAATAAGGAAAGAATGTAAAGCTGATCTTAGTTTAAGAAAGGATCACTTAGGTGGTTTGATCATGTAGAACGGATGAATGAGAAGAGATTGGTAAGAATGATATATGACGCAAGTGTTGATAGCACAGGGACAAGAGGACGTCCGCGAAAAGCTTGCCTCGACCAGGTAATCCAATTACTGGAAGACGGTCCTGTTAAAAGTCTCAATAACCACCGAGCTTGTATGAGAAGATGTATGAATATGAATGAGATGAGATTTGTAAAGAGTGTGGCACTCTATACTCTATGCCTACCCCCGCGGGGAAACAGCGTGTGGTAAGTTAGTTAGTGTAATGTATCATGATGTAGCGAATGTGTGACGCGCGCATATTAGGAAGAATGGAAGCGTGGAAGGGATAAATGAGCGTAACTCTTGGGCACGTGCTCTCTCGCAACGGTATCTAATATATTTGTACTTCTAATTTTGAGATCTGTAATAAACTGTATTGTTGTTACATCGAGTTACCTTGACTACCTGAATTCCTGCATGCAAGAAGTAAAAGAAGACATTATCCTTTGGAGTCGAGACAAACCGGTGCAAAGGTTTAATAGTTTGTTTGTTAAAATAAACTGATCATTTGGGCGCCTTCGTCATCGTTTCATATAAAATCTCTGTCTCACTAGAGAAATTAAAATACTTCTGATACGAACTCGATACAGTATCGTTTAAGTTAGGTAGGTTTTAATATATTTTTTATTTGTATCTTAAATAAATAGTGAGTGTTCTCCTAAACGAGTATCGAGGCAGGGGACTGAGTAAAACAAATACATTCTGTGTCTGAAAATACCAAATTCAGTAAAAAATATGTATGTATAGCTTTAAACGTACGTATGGAAGTATAACATAAAATATTATTTCAAAATTTGATTTTTACATACGTAAGATTATTTAGGTTTTTATTAAACTTACAACTTCTTAAAAAATTACTTTGTTATTTATATTTGAGTACTTTTCTTCTCAAACAGTTACTCAATATTTTTGGATTTAAAGACTATTATAATCACCATTTAATGAAAATAAAACAATTATATAAAAGTATTTCGAATAGTTTGGCTTGCTTTTGTATTCTCAAGAATAACACGATGAAATACAAATCTGTCTATGACAGATGTCCAATTAAAAAATCACCACTAATGAATGAACACTAATATTTGTTGCTAATTTTATAATGCGTTTTATCCATTTTAATGTAAACTATTTAAAATTTTGTTGTTAATTTTTATGAGTAAAATTGAATTATTATTTTTTATAATAAATTTTAAAAACGTTAGAACAATTTGACATACGTGGTTTTGGTTGAGTAGTTCATTTGACATCCTTATGAAAGAAATGGTATTTTCCGAAACTGGTTGGTGTATTATATTTAACTCATAAAATAGTTGGAAACAAAGTTTGAAATAATTTATAATAAATATTTTTACGCATTGCGAAAGCAATACATGAAACTTTAACAGTTATGCATATATAGAAATCTCTAACAGTTTTTAATTTAAATGTATTAATTAGAAAGATATACATATAAAATCAATTTTATCGAAAAATATTGTTGTTACGCTACCGAGATTCGAACCTGGAGCTCTTTCCGATCCGGGGAAGCTGCATTATCCAACTATAGCCACAGTACTTTTGGGACAAATTTTCGAACCCATTTGTTACACTTTTCAAATTAATACATCTACCATTCCATTATTTGAAAGCTATCTACTTTGTTTTTACGGAATCTCAAATACCTTTGAGTAAAACATTAGAAGACGTCAGAATTAACAATACACTTTTATTAAATTTTTGGACACAATGATACAACTTATATATTAAAAAGATCCAGGTCCAACAAGAATATTTTTCTCTAAAGTTGATTTTATATGTATATCTTTCTAATGAACACATTTAATTAGTATTTAGTAGATATCACAGACCTAAATTCCAAATAATTACTACTTCACAATAAGAATGTGTTTTCCTTAATAATAAGGATTTAATTATAATAAAATTAATGGAAATATGTCACAATTTAATGTACATTATTGGCTATAGTACTTTTAATTTTTAATTTGCGGACAAGCAACTAGGAAAAAGGTTTGTGGGTCTATCAAATAATAACATGTTTTATGAGTCGATATAATTGAATTAATTAATAAAATTAACATTTAATCGGCCGTGAAAATTTACATCTTTTTTTGCGGTGTATTTATGCGTCTTTTTGGTAGACTTTGATAGAAATACCACCAGAAGGATTCGTGATGCAGGTTCCGGAAAATTTATTTTGACGAGATATAACAGAATTTATCGATACGTAACTCTCGAAGTTCTTATCTGATTTCAATCTAACTATCGGGAAAATTGATCTGTTATGAAATCTGCCTGAAATATAGTGGTTGCCAGTGCCGGATGGCATTTAAAAAATTAATATTGTCGTGTCACATACAATGTGTTTAGTTTATTGGGCCACGAGACAAATATTAAAATTATTAGAATTAAGACGAATAATTTATTTATTACTTACGGTACTATCTCTAAATTTTAATTACATTACGTACAGATACATTGAGAAATGTTCGAATATACAAATAATAAAATAAACATTGCAGTCGAATTTCATATGCTAAAGAAAATGTGTTGAAAATTAATAATGTTATTTGAAATACTAATTAAATGTATTAATTAGAAAGATATACATATAAAATCAGATTTATCAAAAAATATTGTTGTTGCGCTACCAGAATTCGAACCTGGACCTCTTTCCAATTGGAAAGGTGCATTATCTAACTATGCTACTTACGACAGTACTTTGATGACAAATTTTCGAACCCATACGTTACACCTTATTAGAATGCGAAATGGCCCAAAATAATATTTTACGGCAGTAATAAAACTAGGTATTGTTAGACGCAGATGCACCGACGCAGCGTGGGAACAGCGATAAGGAATAAAGACTGGCGTACGTGACCAATGTCAGGACGGCAAATGCAAGGAGTGCATTTCTGTATACGGGTCAGTCTTCACCAAATTTCGGCCGGGAGAACTCGCTCCACAAAGACGGCATCTAATTTTCAAGTAGAGAATAAAATCAATATCGTCTCTGAAATATTAAGCAAGCGCTTTATGAATTGTGATTCCGGTGAAATTGTAAACTATGCGCCTCGAGATTAAGCTTAGACTGTGATGTTCTCTGCATTTAATCGTTGATGTGAAAGTATTAAAAGGGTCCCGGTAGATCTATAAAAAAGATTGATCAACATAATTTGGTGTAGCGAAAACAGACTGTCGCTATCAGAGCAGATGGTATCCTATATAATTGGGTTCACCGCACGCAAATATTTCATAAGAACATCACGTCCAGAGTCCCGGTTTGTGTAATTGGGCATCGTCTGGTGGTTAATCTACTACAAGACTGAACTCCATCACCCTACGCTGGAACCACATTTCACAAACAGCTGGCCACACTTCACGTTCAGGATCAAGGACCATCATCTACACGTGAAGGCGTCTCCTGAGAGGTAATCCCTTACGCGAGGGATTACTGCATAATCTAAATCAGACGAGCATCAACATAAACAATTTAGTAGATAACTTTATGCTGGCGTAATGAACATACACATTTGATGTTAATCTCAATGTAATAATTATTGAATTGCCTTATTAATAAGCAATCACGTAAATGCTCATTTTGCACTTTTAATAAACTTTCTTGTAAACAATGGTATTATTTTATCATTTCATAATAATTTGACTTGACAATATTTAAAAAAGAAAAAGTTAGGCTAGATGCCTCCCCCCTGAATTTAAAGCCGAGTCAGAAAGAAGAGAATCTAACAACCTTTCTAATTAATACACTTATCGTTCTATTACTCGAATCCCCATAGCGCAACAGTAATATTTTTCGATAAAATTTACTTTGTATGTATATCTTTCTATTTAATTTTTTTAATTAGTATTTAAAATACGAATATGTTCTCCTTAATAATATTTAAGTTGTATTAATGTGTTCAAAATTTAATAAAAAAAAATTGTTAATTCTGGCGTCTTCTAGGGTTACTCAAAGGTATTTGAGATTACGTAAAAACAACGTAATGAAACGATAGATATATTCATTTGAAAAGTATAGCATATGGATTCGAAAATTTGTTGTCAAAAGTACTGTGGCTGTAGTTGGATAATGCAGCTTCCCCGGATTGGAAGAGATCCAGATTCAAATCCCGGTAGCATATATTTTACGATAAAATTGATTACATATGTATATCTTTCTAACTAATACATTTAATTAGTATTTAAAATATCACAAACCCACGTTCTAAATAATTTCAACTTCACAGTAAGAATGTGTTCTCCTTAATAATAATTGATGAATTAACAAGGCAGAAATATCAAGTCGTGATCTATATCTGACATTTTGGTCAATATTGGTAAAAACATGTAAAATTTCTCAGCTTAGAAAATGACAAGAAAACAAAGTTTTATTTTAGAAGCACTTGTAATATTTTTCAGAATAACATGTCGATTTGAATATAAATGAAATATACGAAATATATTAAATAATATAATTAATATATTTTATTGTGTATACCCGTAATCAGTAGTCGATTTACTTTATTACTATAAATTACGTATACCTATACCGACACGTTTATAAAAGTTTCACATCATGTGCACTGAACCAAACTTCGCAGATGAAATCGAAACATTAATAATATTTAAAAATTAAAAGCTCAGTATCTCAGTTTCATGTAAACATCAATGAAGATGGTCCCGCCGCTTACCCAGAACCATTTATAACCAAGAGCTCCTATGTGATCCTTCTCATTCGCCGCCTGGTTGGCATTTTTAAATGCTAATAGGCAGCTGTGCAATTCCGTCTGTCACTTAAGTGACAAATCGGAGCCGCACAGCCGCCATCACAAACACCCTCATTGTCCCCGACCTTTTAATTTATTCAGAAAAGGAAACAAAATTCATTTTCAGGAAAACAACAATTTGTAGACAGACTCATTAATATTAATATCATGATAATATTAGTGATGTAAACATCAGATGATACCTAGTTGTTTCAAGGGTACGATGAAAAGTTCAATAAAAGTATACGTTAGTCAAAAAGAGGGATACAAAATCAAAACCGCAACTATCCAATTGACGAAAAATAGAGGGTGCCATATTAATAATAATTGAAAATGATAATATGACCCAAGTGACAGTTTCACAATTGATAAATGATTTTGAAAACATGTGTGTATGTTTTAATAGCATTTTATGAAAAGCATATTGTTTTTAAAATTTCCATTAAAATCAGTTCCAAACATACGTATTTATTAATGTCGTCAATTGGATAGTTGCGGATACTAATCGCCGAACACAGCTCATAATCATCAACTTTGAATCGACTTACTTGGAAAGCCAAGATATTGGCAAGGCTACACATCACAGGTTCAGTAGCGAAAGCCAGGGTCTCGGCGCATTCTTCGACAGCATGAAGGATGAGCAGCAGTTTGGACTGCCGGAGCCTCTCCAGCTGGCGCACTGAATTTCGTAGCATTTCAGTCACAGTTTCCTTGCGTTTCGGCTTGTGCAACTTCTCAGCAATTTTCTTCTCGAAGATAAATATGGAGCATTCCTGTAAAAGAAGTTGCATCTATTTAGTTAAAAACAATTTTTCGTCTCACGGAATTCACAATAAGAATCAAGATTAGACTAGTTATCTAAACAGTAAAATTAATATTTTTAATACAAATTAAATGCGTCGATTAGAAAGATATACGGATAAAAATCAATTTATGGAAAAAATATTTTTGTTGCCACCGGGACACGAACCTGGAACACGGGAAAGTGCGCTGACTGATTACACCATATCAACACAGTAAGTTAACGACAAATTTTCGAACTTATATGTTACACTTTCAAATTGATACATATGTTATCATATTCTGAAAAACTGCAACTTCACAATGATAATGTGTTCTCCTTAAAAATTAATAATTGTTTGTCCGCTTTTAAATAATAAGATTTAATTCCATCGCTCTTGGGAGGGCTGCGCATGCCTTTCGCGGATGTACGCTGTCACTAAAGATCTATAATTTATTTTACTATAATGAAATACATATTCACATTTAGCGTTAAGAAGAAAATGGATCATTGTTTTATATTAAATTCAGAAAATAATCATTCACAAAATATCTTTGACATTTCTAAAAAATAATAATAAAATATTTCACACCTATCTAAATACAAAGGTGGTTTCAGATGAGCTTGTATAAAATTACATTTAGAAATGGTAATGTTGTAGAAAACGAATTGTAAATACAAATTTATTTATGTATGTGTATATCTACACGTATATTTGTATGTGTATTATATAAATGCACTTCAACATTAAAAGCTGACTGCCGACCCGAGGGCTAATCCAGCCAGAGTAACAAAGCACAACAGTCCGTTTGCATAATTCAACCATAGTTAGTCTGCTGCGACAAAGAAACTCAAGGGACCTGGAAAATATGATATATTCAAGAAGTACATATAGTAGAATTTAAAAATAAAACTCAGAGATCAAAGCAAATGATAGCTTGAAGGAATTGCTTTATCCTATATAAATAAATGAAATACTGCATTAATATGACTTTTTTTTTAAGTATTAGTACAGTATTTTAATTGTAGATTTTTTTAAATTTAGACAATTTTTATTGATTGGTAACAACTGGACAATCATTTAACGATATAAATAAGTTTAACAAGGGGAATAAATTTAGAAAACTATTTTACTCAAAGTTTTTTAATTAATGAAAATTATGTTGTCGTCTAATAAGTATTTTTTCGAAATGCTATTTTCTCGCTATTTCGTTTATTTGTGACAAAAAATGACATGATTCAAACCAATTTTTCAGCGCTAAAACGTCAGTCTCACCATTTTTCTGAATCTTATAGTTTTTCTTAATTTTTGGACTTAAATAATGAAATGTCAAGTTGAGAAAAACTAACATTTTCGACAAACACAAAAACTCAACATGGTAATTCTGCCACATTCAGCCTACTCTCCCGACGTTGCTCCGTTAGAATATCATAATTTTCGGTCGCTCTCCAATCAAATGCGTGGCGTTATGTTCAATAATAAAGATGCGCTTAGAAATTGGTTCAATAAATGTTATAGAAAAGGCATCCACAAATTGGCCAAATGATGATATTTTTTTAAAAATTTATTAATATTAGAAATGTAATACAATTTCAATAATCAGTGGATGTATATATAAATATTTAAACATTTGTTTGTTCTCTATGAGAGTAAGACTCGTGTATAGAAAATGAGTATATTCGAGTTAATTTATGTTTCAGTTAGTCTGTGTACATATTTTTTTTACTTCAGTTACAAATTTATGATAGTCCGTAATTTGTCTAATTGTGATGGGGAGATTGTTAAAAAATTTGATATCTTGATAAATATATTGATTTTGAGTTGCGGTAGATTTTAGTTTTGGGATATCAATTTGATCTTCATATCTTGTAGATCGGAATTCGCTTCTAAAATTTAATTGATTTTTAATTTTGAAAATTTGAATTATTGAATTTTTTTTGTATATGTCTATTATTTTTGGTACTTTAAAATCTGTGAAAAGTTGTATACTTGGATAGTTTTTTTTTTAAGATATTTTTATTATCATTTTTTGAGTTATTTCTAATTGTGACTTTGAAGTTTTATATGCACCTCCCCATCCAATAATACCGTATTGCAAATGCAAACGCGTAATATATTATTTTCAGATATGTAAGTGATAAGATGTTTCCGAGTCTAAAAAATATGCAGGCAGTTTTCCTTATTTTGTTTGTGAGATTAGTAATATGTTCTTTCCATTTGAGATTGTTATCTATTATGATTCCAAGGTACTTGATACAGTCTTTTTCTTAAATTGATTGACATTGGTCACAAGTGTTTTCTTGAATACGGGCCTTGGTGTGAATTTATAATGGAGATTACATACATTGACTGAAATGTTGTAATTATTTAAAAAAATGTAATTGTTTAAAAATTTGATTTAATAATAAATAATTAAACAAGACCGAAAAATACTTATTAGACATCCAAATATATATATTTTTTAAATATGTAAACGCAAGTATTATAATGTCGGTTCCAGTTCGTTCATCCTGAGATAGACATTTTTCGTTGTTAATGAATAATCAGCCAATAGAAAATAAAGATAACAAAGTGACGTTAACACAATGATAAATATCGCCGAGTAGAAAGTAAACATAAGTTATGAAAGTTTGTTTAACTGTTTTAGTCTCACGGCTATGGTTGAAGTTATAAAGTCCGATTTAGCTCCTGAACATACAGGTTATGAGACGAGCGAATAATGTCTAGATCTAAATTATGACAGAACAGTCTTACCGAAGTTTTTATATTTAATTTGATTAAAACCGTTTTAATTTATTATATTCGTGTAGGTAGTTGAATTCGCAATTTACTTAGAATATACTAGTAAAGTTGTTAGTTTCATACGAGTGACTGATAGTTATAACGTATTTCATTTTTGTAAATGTATTTCTTTATTAGATCACTTAGGAATATATATGTGGCAGATTTATTTATGACAGAATAAAGAAATAATTAGTATATATAGTGAGTAAGATTAATAAAATATCGCTTTGGTGATTTGGTGATACAGGTGTTGATGAGCAGGTAAACCAGATCCTGTTAGAAGCCTCTACAATCGGCGAGCTTGCATGAGAAAATGTATGAATATTGATGAGGCGATAATTGTGTGTCAGTACAGAAGAGTGTGGCGCTCTATCCTCTCTGTCTACCTCCGCAGGAAAACGACGCGATGGTAAGTTAGTTGGTAAGTTATCTCTCTAAATTTGTAATAAATTTGGGTTGTCATATTTTACTAACATAAATATTTTTATAATATGTATTAAATATTAAAGAAAGAATAACTGATTAATAAAATAAATATATTTATATCTACAATAATACGCGTGAGTAGAAAAAATTCAATGTAAAAAATATAAATACATGCCAATAAGATATATAGAATAAGACAAATATTTGTACAAATTCGAAATGTGTATTTCACATTTTATCAGAGCAACATAGGATGTAGTATAGTAGGCTGGCGTGGAGCCACTTTCACCATAGATACTTTATCCATTTATCAAAGTGTAAAAAGTCGTAATTAGAATAATTTTTCATAAACCCAATGAGTTAAATATTAGGCCCCTATTTGTAAAGACGCCATTGAAAAAATTACATGGCAACAAAACATGATTTTATCACAAATCCTTACTATATTAGAGTAAAAATTTAACGACGATTAGTTCTGTAAATCAAAACATCCTTTCCTCAAAGTGTGTGCCCTTTATTATGAAAGTGGTCTAAGTCGTGTTTCTTTCGTTTCGAGATATTTAAAGGTTTGCGTCGGAATTGATTAAAAATATTTTTATATTACACAGCACAATATTACAAAATTTATTTAGTCTACTAAATTAATAATTTATTTCGACATATAAATATTTTTGTATATGCACTCTTTTTTATTGTTAGTTTTAAATACGCTCTGACGTAGCTTGAGCTACGATAAACCGGTTGGCGTTTAATAAAATTCGTGGTGTTGAATAAAGTGACTGTGTTTTATTTTATATATATATATAATATATATAATACGGAACCACAAGAATAGGCAACTGCAACACAAATTAAATTCTGAACGTTATTAAGCTGAGAAGCTAGCTGGAAGACGTCTTTAGAAGCACAAAGCTGTTTTCGTCTTATTAATAATTAAAGGACTTCAAGTCAATCAAATCGAGAATCAAGTCGTCTGCCTTAGAACTAGAGGTACAAATTAAGCTCGTTGGCCTCATTCAATATAATAAGCGAAACCAACATTAAAATATATATTAATGAATAATATCTTATTTAAAAACTATTGATATTAATAATTACAAATTGACATTTCTTCTTTCTTCATTTTTTCTTTTTATTCCATTTTTTACTTTCCACGTCTGTATTAGAAATGAGTGGTGTACACGAGAGATAAATCTCGATGAATAGTTGAAATTGAAGAAGCTAGAGTGACAAAAAAGATTGGTGAAGATTCAAAGAGAGTGGAAGAGTCGTGGGAGGCCTTCATCCAGCAGTGGATCAAAAATTGCTAATAATAATGATAAAACACCCTCAGTACTATTAAAATGTACAAAATGTTAAATAAAAAGAAAATTCACAAGATATAAAAAAAGATGGGGAACTAAATAATATGTTTATGTAAGGAGCAATACATTATTCATTTGACCTAGAGAAATATGTAAGTAATACAAAATAAATGAAACAACTATAAAGACATACAAAAAAAAATGTTAATCCAAAAATATTTTGTTACTACGGGGATTCGAACCTGTAATAATAATAAATGTAACGTCTTTCCCCGGATAAGAAAAGGTCCAATAAATACATCTCTGGATGACTCATAAGTTTTTATTAAAAAATATCACATATGTTCTGAAATTGCAACTTCTCAATATAAATATGTATCTGCCTAAAGACCAGTATCCACGAACGAGATTTTTAAAAGATTGTCGACTTGAGATAATCTCTGAGATAAGTATTTTGGTCCTATGAGATTCTTTCTTTCTCAGCTTTAGTGTTCCCCGTGTACATACCATGTCTCAGAAAATCGCTGACTCACTCCTTAATTCACGCTTGTCACTTGCCTACTTCAAATGTCACTGTCGTTTGTCAATTGAGATGTTTTGAATACACCCAACAGCAGTCAAAATAAATAAATAAATGTATTTCAATTGAATGAATGAATAAATGTTGCGTCTTGTTGTCAAACCGAACGTCGTATATATAAGTTTGAGTTTTTGTCTCGTTCTATTAATATAAAGCTGATCTCCATGTCCATTAACTCTCTGAGATTATATCATCGTGTCTCCATCCGTGGAGATTGGCATTAAAATAAAATATGACACGTTATTTTTGAAATTATTTTAAAAAATGTATCACAATATCTTTTGCTATTCCCCTTGGGCCTATTATTTTCCGCATCACGAGATAATACAAACGACCTCCATGTTTTCAGGTACGTAAAAATTTATACGTGATATATTTTATTAATTATGACCCAGAAATACGGTACCTTCTCAGTTCATTCGTTCCAGTGCACAATATAACTCGGTGTATAAGTTATCATTACCCCTGGAACTATCATTCATATATAATCAAGAAGATTAATCTGCATTTCCGTAGGGATGGAAATATTTCTCTTATGTATACTCATCCTTTAAAAATTACCGGTACAATTTTTTAATACTGATTATATCACCACCAATATTATTTGTGTATTTATTTGTTTTAAAATTTCAACTTCGCAATAAAATTTGTTCTCATGGAACTGGATCATTGAAACATCAGTTCCATTTAAACAATAAGCAATACATGTTGGTCACAACACAAGATAACGAATAAACATCTACATACCTGTTCCGAGAGCAATAACGACAGTCTTTTTACGTTTCTATATGTTTTTAGCTCCGAAACTGTACAACACACTTAACACTGACTAGAAATCGTTTACTTATAAAAACGATATGAAAATGTGGACTCAATACATGATTCTATTTAGAGATCAGTCAGAAGAATCGCTATTCAACATTCCAGCTTAAACACAATACAATACACTAATGATTTAATTTAGATTTACAATACATTCACTACACTTTTCTATTGTATCTGTTTATTTTTTTATATATTTCTGTCAAATCTTAATTTTTCTTTTTAATTTAAATTAAATAATACTGCAACAAAACGTAAAAAACTGTCTACTTTGATGATAGTTTAGCAAAGTAGTCAGGAAAACGCTTTATATATCAGAGCTGGATACCTACTGCATCTCACACATTCAACTAATAAGTGTGTTATATTATTGTATGTTCACTTCTGATGTATACAAAAATTATGTCAAACAAATAAATAAATACCCTAACGTGGCTTAATTGTAATGCATTCTCCTGGCAATAGAAAGATCCGAGTTCATATTCAAGCGGCAACCCAATATTTTTCCGATAGGTAGATTTTTTACACCTATATATTTTTCTAATTGATAAAATTGCATGTATTCTGGATATTCGTAACTAACGTATTTAATTTTATATAAATATTATAAACTTTCATTAAGGATAAAAACTAAACAGAAATCAAATTAAATGAATTAACACAATCAGAAATTAGAAAAACAACAGAACACAAATCAGAAAAAATCTATTTTAATTGCTACCGAGATGTGAGCTACGGTAGCAACTAAAATATTTTTTCAATAAATAGATTTTTCTGTACATCTTTCTAGTTGCTTTATTTATTTTGTATTTAAAATACCACAGAAATATATTCTGAAAATGAAACTTCACAATAAAAATGTGTTCTCAAAAAAATAAAAGTAAACAGTATTCGTTTAACATGAATATTTCTCTTTTCCAGGGTATTTGGTATTAAAAGATAGAAATTGGTCTCTTATTTGTGGATTTTTTCTATCGCGTATATATTTCATTCTATGGGATAAAGTTGTATCTAAAAATAGAAGACACTTTGAAGATTTCAAAACAATAAAAAGTCTGCAATAGTCAGGGAGAACTTTAGCTTAGTCACTAAAATAAATACTTAGTTTGGATTCCATTGAAAAACATTAAGTATTTAATTCTTAAGAGAAGTTTTATATTTGGTAATGTTTCATCAATTAATTATTAGTTATTTTTATAACTCAACTTTTTTTTCAGTTACATATTTATTTATATATTTTATTAAAGTTATATATAGTTTTAGAAGGTTTGTACAATCTCCTACTGTCACGCATTAAAATAAACTGGGCCATTCTCACGTACTTTATTACTTTTATACTCATTGATGGGTGCAGGTTGTTTCTCTTAAGATTAAATAAATCGAGGAATAAATGTAACTAAATGTGACTATATTGATAAAAATAATATGACAGAAGAAATTAACCTTGGATTGAATATTTTGCGTAAGAAGGTTCTGTTGAATATCAAATTTTTGTATTTACTAAATTCTCTTAAAGAAGCAACTTTTAACTAATTTAACTTTTACTAACATAACAGGGCTAGAGTTCCCAATTCTTTAGATCTGTACTTACGATTTTTTTTTAATAGCTTGAGATTAATTATGTTTATACAGAGCAAGCAGATTTGAATTTCTTCATTACTTCATATTTAACTTTAGATTTTAGATGTTAAATAGAGACAGGGTATCATGGATGATATAGAGTGCATCAACAATGAATTTAAATGAAGAAAACTTATTTTCCAAATCAATGTTCAATTACGGTGACTCCGCGTAATTTACGTAAAATTTTGGGTCATAATCATATGTCTGCAGTAATAATAATTTAGTGTTTATTAGCGATATTTAAAGAAATTGATTTAATAGCGAATCTCCTAAAACCTTCATTAACTCGATGGGTTCGATAATAAAATACGATAATACATTAAAATAATACTAAACTAAATTTCAGGCGAGCGATTCAGGATAAGATACGAATTGATCTCTCGAATGCAACACGTGTTTAAATGTCGAGTGAAACAATCCCGCAAGTGAAAAGTGCGTCCGCCGAGTTCGCGCACCATCCGTAATGATGTTGTTATAGAGTTGAGTTGAAACTCTAGCGGAGCTTCGAGATGTCGGGTTTATTTTTAGAGAGAGAGTTGGGGTGGGACACACAATCGATCGACTCTCTCCCCCAAGCAAAATCAGTACGCTTCGTTTCGGGAGAATGACAGAATCCTTCAGACTACCGCCGGCTGTGGCTTA
Organism: Eubasilissa regina; assembly: GCA_022840565.1. Taxonomy (NCBI): domain Eukaryota; kingdom Metazoa; phylum Arthropoda; class Insecta; order Trichoptera; family Phryganeidae; genus Eubasilissa; species Eubasilissa regina. The sequence continues at coordinate 22,068,918 of JAINEB010000033.1, forward strand.
GGACGTGGGAGGAGAGGCAGCATTAAGTAATACATCTTCTTCATTACCGCAATAATTGTCATTCGCTACTGTGGGAAAAAAATCAATGCTCATTTTCAGTTAGTCCTAAAATATATCATCCTTATTAAGGCGGATAACTAATAATATACATATTTATAAAATCTAAAATATTTCTTATTTTTCATGATTTATTGTCTTTACAATAGTAAACCAAATCCAACAAAGTAGTTTTTTTTCTAAAAACAATATATTATTACTAACTAGAAATTCCAATGTTCGCACCTCCGCGACTTAATTAAATATTAGTGATGATAAACCTTTATGTGACTGTGAATGTGACGATGATTAATTACTAAGATTAAATTGTTGGATGTTTACTTTTTAGTGGTGCACCGACGTTTGATCCCCGACAGTTGATCCCTCGGACACTTGATTCCTCTGCCAATTGGAATTGGAAAGTAAAAATAAATATTTAACATAAAAACGATTTATTTTAAATATGAAAAATTCTTAATTATCTGGAATTACATGTAATTTCGTATGAGAGCAATATTTGTATAAATTTGCTTCCACGGATGCTGGTATTTACGAATATAAATAGGCAATTGTAGAAGCTTTGAGGGATCAATCGTCTGGAGGATCTTTTTAGATTTAGATTTAGATTATGGATTACTCTTAGCTGGAGGTTTGAATTATTATTTATTAGTTATTGCGATTAGTCGGAAATACAAGCGAAATTCAACGTCAACGAACACTTTTTCTCACAACTTTACTTGCATTTTATATCATATTTTTCTACGGAAAAGTACCATATTAAAATTTATTCATTAAGTTACATATATTTTTAACATACACATATTTTTTAAATCACACCAAATAAATAATTTAATCAATAAATAAATTATCAAATCAACATTGTTTTAGAACCAAAAAAAAAAAAATATTCTTTTGCGTACGTCATTTTCATCACTTGTTATGTGGTTGACAACTTTTTAAAATCAACAATTCAAAAGAATGGACACTATTCTTTAAAAATAAATACAAAAATAATTTATTCCGTTATTAAACTCAAAATCGAAAAAAATATCACTCAGAAGGGTCCAAATAGCCGGGCAGTAAGGTCATTCGTTGGTGCCGCTGTTGCGCATATTAAATTTCATAAATATTTTTGCTTGTCCAGTGCAGTATACTTTACAAAGTAATACATAAATAAATTGAATTAAATTATTATTACCAATGTACGTTTTCTTATTGAACACATTTTAAAGATTTTTGTACTGATACTTGAAGTTTATCAAAGAAGCAGGCGGCGAATAATATTTACTAATATTTTTCAGATTTTAATGGATTTGAAAACGATTATAATTGATGGGAAATTGGAGTCATCAGGAGATTTAGATAACTAAAAACGTTGAGAAGTTGTTAATCCTAGTGGCAACGTAAATTTTAATATTTTTATACTCAATTTTTTAGCACAAAACACAAAAAGGGTCCGTGATTTTTTTCAGTTCTTGTTAATGATTTATATTATTAGTATAGTTATTATTACTATAGTTAAAATAAATACAGTAGTATTTGCCAAGAAATGCCATCACACCATCAGCGAAGAAATATTTTAATAAAAATAAAGGCAATTACCTTTATTTTTTCATATGTACTATTTATGCTACAAAAAAAAAATTTTAATCCCTTCGACCAAATATCTAAAGAACGCGTTTTGAATATCAACTTGTAATAAGCAGGAAAAATAAGTTTTTTTTTTAAAAATGGATTTTCAAATTACATTTCAACTCCCATTTACATAAAAAACGACATAGTTAATTAATTGATAATTTCAAAACGACCCGGAAGTTTGAGTTATGCTTATTATAAAATAATATACATGTATAAAATATTATATACAATTAAAAAGTTTTACATTATTTTTACGTGACAACATCTTTGACAACTATTGTTTTAATATTTGATATTAATAAAATGCTGTGCATTCTTACTTATACTTGTACTACATACTTATGCATTTCTAGTTTTAGGAATTTTTTGTGGAAAATAATAATTATAAAACACTAAACTATTTTTCTAATTCGATTTATCTCTACTTACAATTGTTTTTGTTTTATATAGTTGTACTTGTAGGTAGCTCAATTGATTTAATTACTATGTAAAATGATTTTAAAAGTTTATTTTTATTTATAATTTATCAAAAAAATAGCAGCTTTGTTTCTTGTAAAATTAAAATATGGCTACCACGCGCCGCCCGGATGCCTCCATCACTTTAAATGTGTCGTGAGACACCTTCCCCTCGTCCCTTTCGAGAATTTCCTTACCACGCAACTTTTTTACGTAGAATCTGACCAAATTTCAGTGGCTTGCAACCTAGACGATCGCCTTAAGTTTATTATTAGATTTGTAAGGTGAGCATGCGGTTATCACGATACATAATATGAAATATTTCTTTCATATTATAGATATTAGAACATATTTTATTGAATTGTTTTAAAATTATGAATTGAACAATCAAATCATTAATCCAGAAATTGTACTCGTATAGTCTGCTGGTGCAAACTAATTCAATAAACTTGTGAGCAAGCTGGTACACTGCGAGGTTAATTTGTGTATGAGCGTCACATTAAATATTCCTAGTCCGCTCCAGAAGTGTATTCGTAAATTTATTAGGAATCCAGGAACGTGATACACATTTTGAAAATTATTTCAGATTCACTGTTGTTTTTGGATTATTCTGTACTTATATTTACTTAAAAAATCTTAATTTGTGGTAAAATGTACGGTAGATTTTTGTTTTTATTATTTTCTAGATATTACCGAAATTAAGGATATGAATATAATATATTCCGTCCTTAATAATATACTCTCAAGGTTATTTCAGAACTAATTGTACCCCTTTTATTAGCCATTATCAGATAAAGATAGCCCCCAGAGTTTTTTAAAATTTAAAAATGCTAAGAATTTTTTTTACAAAAATTTAAAACTTTCATAAATGTTAAATTAATGTTTAGAATTACTATTTAATATATATAAACGTTAAAAAGATCTTGCTTTAACTAATCTTAGACATTTTAAAACATTAAAGCAAATACATTGTGGTTTATTTTTAATAATTAATAATTTATTAACTATAAATTTATACTATATTTCTTATAGTATTTAAAAACATAAGAATATTTTAACATATTAATATTTTAGTTAGTCTTTTCATCCTGATGAAATAAAATGTATTTTTCCAAAACCGGTTGAATATAAATATAAGTAACTCGCAGTGGGTTATAAAACAAAGTTAATAAACTATTAATTACTAATTTTAGAGTTAATAGTATGTTTTTAAATATCGTATGTACTTAAATAAATAAATAAATACTTGTTTTATTTGTTACATAAAAATATTATTTATGTTTAGAAACCGACTTCACTTGCTAAAAAGAATGTAAATATGAAATATTTTTATGTTTCTAAAGATACTTTTCCCGGATCCCTGAGATAACAGGGCTGTATTAATGGAAAATCATTTCCTTTTAGTATTGGTCTTAGTTAAAGAAAACTATTATTCTACGACGGTAAATATTTTAATAGGAAATCTTGTAAGAATAGGCTTTGATTGAAGAGACTTTTTTCTTTTGAATGTAAGTAATATTACGAAATAAATATTTGTAATGCGAGTATCGTTTATTTGCACTCACACATTTAAACTAAATAAATATGAAAGAGAAAAGATATACTTACTTCAACTGAGAAAAAAAAAATTAAAGTGTTTTTTATAATAATTTCCAATATTAATTATATTTGATAAATAACATATTAATTCCAAAAACATATATTTTGTTCAAAATTAACCATCTTATAATAATGATATAATATTAAGTTTTTTTTTACAATATTGTCAAATATTAAACTAGCATAAAGGAATGCAGTATCGCCGATTGTTGTTGACAGACTAACAGCAGGCTGTTGTGGCCATCGCGTGCCACAATCTCAAAGTGGAAAAAACAGTGAAGAGTTGTATCTTATATTCTAGTCCTACGAAAAGTTTGCGATTAAGCAACTAAGTAAAATCAAAAATGATTGCAAATTGATTAGATTTATGGCATTAGAATTTTGATAATTCTATTAGCGTTGTCGTAAAGAATTGAATATTTGAATACGTCCAAGAAGACAATTACTGGATTTTACCTTCAATGGCACTGTCATTAATCAGATATCTCATAGAGACAAAGCTATTTTTTATTATATTTAATGGAAAAAGATCTGATTCTCATAGTGATGACATACATGCTGTTAAAAAATTGAAAAATTAATTATCAAATTCGGTCCATAGATGGCGATGGTGTAGTGGTACTCGAAGTGAGTCCACATACTGACATGTATACAACTTTCAAAAATTTGATAAATATGGAGATTGAGGGGTGAGAATTGGTGAACATTATATACATACATATAAAGTGATCACTTAAGCTAGCCGAAGACAGGTCGTAAGCTATGTAATGACCCCATACTTTCATATTTTCCATTAGATATTAAAAAAATAGCTTGATCTCTATGAGATATCTGATATTTTTGTATTTTTTGTTTACTAATAAAATATAGACAATACGACATGCTAATTACTATCTTTTATTAGTATTTATAATCCCAGAACCAATTTGTTTTTGTGTATATAATGTGTATTATATATTGTGTATTTTGTAAAGTTAATCAATTAAATAAAATCATCTTAGAAATGATTAAATTTGATTAACATTGCAAATATTTTCTGGGGGCAAGAAATGGCAACATTATTAATCACGTAGAAAAGGTCCGAATCCAAATATGTATAACGAAGTCATCGTCACATGTAATACAGAAAATTTAAATAATAATACTTGTTTCTAAGTCCTACGTTCGACTGTGTGGGCGAATCCAGTGTATTCTCAACTAAAATAATAGTACATGTTTTGTCATTGTGTACGTATGATTAATTAATAATTATCAATTTATTATATGCACTAAACTTAATTAGGGAACTTGTGTTTATCTAATTTACCTCTCAATTCATACTGTAGTTTCATCGTGTTTCCCACTGATCATTGTTATGAACTGCCACGTATTTCCATAGAATTTGATGATTTCGTCAGCCCGACCTGAATACTATTATTCCCCTCGGGTGACTGTATTCGTCCAGCAATAACATATTGTTTAACAATATCGAGTTTTCTAAGGGTATCTTCAATCGAAAATATATTTTTAGAATCGAATGTCTTTCATAGTCAATGAATCTGATACTTGGTAGTACTTTCGACAGCTCTCTATGATGGTTCTGTATGTGGCCAATTGCGCTGAAATATTCTCCAAATGTTCCATGTTCTCTTGACTAGTTCCTGTCAAGTATACTTTAATTTTAGAAAATTTTATTAAACAGCTCGTACCAGATTGGCAGATTTTTTGATTTGAGTTTATTTGATACCAATTAAATGTGTAAATTTGAATATTTTTGTTGCTACCGGGATTCGAATCTGGATCTTTTTCTATCCAGAGAAATGCATTAACCGATTATGCTACACCAACTTAGTAAGTTGATGACAAATTTAATCAGTAAATATATTTCCCCAGATAGGAAAAGATCCAGGTTCGAATCTCGGTAGCAACAAAAGTATTTCATAAATAAATTGATTTTAGAAGTATATCTTTCTAATTTATACATTTGATTTGTAATAAAAATATCACAGACCTATGTTCTGAAAAATGAAAACTTCACAATAAGAATGTGTTCTTAAAAAAAAGAGTTTATTTAAATTATTTTTTAATGAAGAATTATGATTAGATGAATTATTCAATTTCTCCGGCACGTCCTCTTTGCTCAAGCAGGCTGTGAAGAGCTGTGCAATTACATCGTACACAGTATACTATATTCTCCTGTGGCCTTTACACTCTACATACCTTTTATCTATATTATTATTATATTTGATGTAGCTGAGTAAAATTGCAGGAAGTTGCTCTTCGTATATCTCAAGTGTTTGGAGATTCAAGTTCCTCTCACTGGTGTCAGAAGCATCACAAAAAGAGCGCCGTACAATTATTCAACTCACTTCAGCATCCCCACCTTAATATTTTTTAATGAAAATTATGGCATCTTGTAACTGACACATGCTAAAGTAATCAGTTTTATTTTGATATTTCCTCCACCAGCGGGAGAAAAGGAAAAGGGTTTTAAAATTATAATTTTATATCTAATAAATACCTTTCACATCTTTAAACTTGCTTTTTTTGTTTTTCTTTTTCAACTTGATACTGCATTATTTAAGTCCAAAAATTAAGAAAAAATATAGGTAACGGAAAAACGGTGACATTGACGTTTTAAAGCAGAAAAAATGCGATCCAATATATGTCATTTTTCATAATAAAAAACAAAATAGCGGGAAAATAGTATTTCAAAAAAAAAAACTGCAAAGACTTATTAGACGACCTAATATATGTAGTTGGTGTTATTTCAAGATATCATTGGTATGTCTATAATCCGATGGCCAGCGATGTCTATAAATGATGGCATAACACACTTTAATAAAAACGGTGACATTGAAGTTTTAAAGCAGAAAAAATGCGATCCAATATATATCATTTTTCATAATAAAAAACAAAATAGCGGGAAAATAGTATTTCAAAAAAAAAAACTGCAAAGACTTATTAGACGACCTAATATATGTAGTTGGTGTTATTTCAAGATATCATTGGTATGTCTATAATCCGATGGTCAGCGATGTCTATAAATGATGGCACAACACACTTTATAATATGACGAAGAGATTCCTTTACAATATAATATGTCTTCTTCTTCTCTTCTCGTGTCTTATCTCGTGACGTTTAATAGATATTGACTATATTTCCTAATCATTTGATAGAAAATAATCATGGTTTTGATAAAAAATTGGGATTGTCAATTTTGCATATAAACGGTGTTGGTAACAAATTAAAAATGTAAAACTAATCAGGAAATTGTAAACAGCCAACTAAATTTAACTACGAGTCCTATTTTAAAATTTTTTCCTAAAAATTATTCGACTAAATTTGTATTGAGCAGCAATTTGAGTTAGGTACTAAATTTATTTTTTAAATAATTGTTTTTTTAAAAATAGATTCTGGTGAAGAAACAATGCTATATATTTTTGGTTAGTTATGACATCCTGAAGAAGAAAATGGTATTTTTCGAAACCGGTAGATGTATTTAAACTCAATTCAAGTGGTTAATAAAACAAAGATAATAAATAAAAAATATGATATTGACTATCGTATTGGCTATTTTTTACTGCAACTTGGAAAAGCTTCACAACAAACTGATCGATCCATTGCTTCTTGTTTATTGTTCCTCTTCCAGCAATCTTCCCTTGCACTATGAGATGCACGATCTGATATTATTTCTCACTGCATGTCCGAGATATTGTAGTTCAATAACAGATAATTTTTGGAATATTTATAGTTTTGTTGGCATCTTGCACGCGCCCAACAAGTCAACCTGACAGCCATATCAGTCCACCTGGTACCCACAGAGACTTAGCTAACAATACATCGCGAAGATCAACCACTTCTGGCTTTTTCTCCTTCTTCTTCTCGTGCGCATCTCAGTACTGCGTCAAGTGAACTTCGTTAGTCTCGAATTTTTTATAATTTAACAAACTGTGTAAATTCAATTAAAAAAAACTAAATAAACGCAACTTCTGTTAGTACTGTTTCATTCGTAATACGGCCGCTGTATCTGCATACACAAGCACAATCCAAACTAATTTGATTACTATGTAAACTCATTCACTCTTCATATAAAGTGGTAACATTTCGTACTCATGAGGGAGGAATCGAAGAGGAATAGGGTCCTCGAATCTCATCGTACACAATCCCTATTAGTTATCTCAACGAGTCGATATTAACAGATATACGTAGCTTCTACAATTTTAAAACATTATCTTTATTTACCAGTTATTATTAACTATCTATAAGATATTTACTAAAATTCTCTCATAAGCTATAAGCTGGATTCAGGGGAACGCTGCCAAGAATACAAAATGCTACTGTGTATCGGATTCATCGACTATGAAAAGACATTCAATTCTGTAAAGAAAATCTTTATTGTAGATTCCCTAAGCAAACAAGGGATTGCTAAATGTTATGTAAATGTAATCAGTTGTGTATTCAGTAACGCAACAGTGTCCGTTAATCTTCATAAGCCATCTCGTAGATTCCCTGTCAAGAAAGTTGTCTTTCAAGGTGATATTAAAATATTTACGGCTGCTTTCGAAATTATGTTCAAGTAACTTGATCACAAGGAGTTGAATAAAAGGCGAGTATTTAATCTATCTACGTTTTGCAGATGATTTTGTGATCTTTAAAACAGAATGCAGGAACTATCGGAAATCAATGAGAGGGCATGATTAAATATAAATGTTTCAAGAATTAAAATGATGATGATCTGCATTGTTGAGTTAATAGATGATAACGAAACTCTTTGTTAATAGATGATAATTTTTAAGACGAACACATTATTATTGTGATGTTGCATTATTTCAGAACATAGGTTATGTGATATTTTTAATACAATCAAAATGTATCAATTAGAAAGATATACAGTTAAAATCTATTTATCGAAACAATATTTTGTTGCTACCGAGATTCAAACCAGGAACTTTTCCTATCCGAGGAAATATGCTGACCGAAAAAAAAAACAAATATATATTTGTTGGACCGATAAAAATATTATTTTTGTAAGAAATCATTATATTTATTTTTGGTACAAATATTAGTATTAAATAGTAGTTGAAGTCCTAAAGTATGTAAATACAATACGTTAATTGAAATAAATAAATAAAAATTATAATGTAACACAAATTTAGTGAATTTAGCATAATCGTTCCGCTCTTGAGACATCGATTTGTGGGCGTAAAGCTGCGGCTGGAGCTCAGCACCAACTCTCTGGTGTAAGCGGCGCTCTCACGTAAAGGTGGTTCCCTGACGAGAGAATGGCAACGCCTACAGAATAGCTACATATATAACAACGGCCGTGACTGAAGTAGTTATATGTGTATTATTTATATTTCGTGTATATATATGTGTGAACTTTTTACTTTTTATTTATTTTTATTTATTAATATTTTCCTTGGTTTACATTTTCTTTTTCATAATATAATATTTATTTCGTAACTTTAATGTATAACATAATATGTATTATCTTTATGGCGAATCGGGTTAAAAAAAAATCTGATCTCGCCGGAATAAACACATGATTATTATTATTGTAAGTTTATTAGCGCTCTGTTATTTTATTTTGAAATATATCTGTATATACATATGCGTATTTAAGTAACTAAAGAGTTTTCTGGTACACTAAAAAATAATTTATTTTGCAATCTTTCAATTAGTCCTTAGATTGCCTTTATTATTAAAAATAATGTTCAGTTTTTGTATTAGTAAAAAGGTTTTACCAGTGGCGTAACTACAAAAATTGGGCCCCAATGTGGAATGAAAAAAAACCCCCGTATATATGTAGTTTATATAAGATATACGAATATTTGTACTGCATGATTTATCGATTAAATAGTAAAAACAAAATTAATCTTCTATAATTTTCACACATTCATTCTTGAAAAAAAAGTATTTTTACTTGCAATTTAAAAAACATTTTCTTTGCTTTAAGATGATATTTTCGGTTTTCAGGGTGGTCTGATCCTCAACCTTATATTATAATACATTAGCAGGGTATTGCTTCTAATATACACTGATAATGTTTTCATAATACACGTGAATAACGATTTGTATTTTTCAATTTCTTGTTTTGGTAGATTTTATACACTATCAATCCATATTAACACTAGGAAAGGTATCTATAACTATAGATTACAATTATAATCATAAAAATCGATGCTAAATGGATTATAGGGTGCTAACTTTTTGGTCCCCTGTCTAACGTGGGCCCCAATGCACCGCATTGGCTGCATTGGCGTAGTTACGCCACCGGGTTTTACCTAAGTATTGTTTAAAAAAAATCTAATTTGGTGTAGGTATATCTTCCGGTATGAATTAAAAATAAAAACTCATATTTTCGTAAAAAACATAAAATGATGAATAACCTCTTACTATTGTTGAGCTAAACGCTTATGCTATGAAGATATAACTAACTTGATGGCCTCCTTTAACGAGTCTCGATTACCCGACCACTAGATCACTAGGCGGGTATCGTAACCACTAGACCACAAGTAAATCAAATAAAATTTCTGAATTTAATTATTGATTAAACTGACGAATTATTTATGCCGGTTGTAAAATAAAGACTTGCATTATTTTGTAACACTTAGACATATATTGGTTTGCTCAGAACGGATCGATAGGCATTATTCTTGGTCGACCACAAAGCAGATGGTTTAAATTTATATACAAAATAATTAAAGCACTATTATCGTTATAATAAATCATTGAATTGCTAACCCTTTAGCTCCTGCTTGTATTTCTGTTTTGACATTGTGCCGCAGATTACGTAGGTAACATTTGTAACTTAAATAATTACTTGTCCTGACTTTGCCGTTGGTAAACATTCCTGGGTGAAGTTCGGCCTCTCCGGAGACCCATCACCCCTATAAATAAACCAGACCAAACCTGAATAGACATTGCTTTTGTGTCCAAATATTTATCCAATTTGAACTCCGAGGTTGCGATTAATTTGCATTTTGTGTTTCGTTTATTTCTTGCACGTAAATTTAAACCAGCGTACACGACATTCAATCTGATAATGAAAATTGATACCTGTACAAAAATGTCAACTAAAACTACCGTAGATCCGTACAACAGTCTATTCTTAAAGATAGATATAAGTTATTAAGGAAAACACATTCTTATTGTGAAGTTGTAATTATTAAGAACATAGGTCTGTGATATTTTAAATACTAAATTAATGTATTAATTATAAATATATACATATAAAATCAATTTTGTCGAAAAATATTGTTGTTGCGTCACCGGGATAAAACTTTAAGAATAGACTTCAATTTTGTCGAAAAATATTGTTTTTGCGTCACCGGGATAAAACAATATTTTTCGACAAAATTGATTTTATATGTATATATTTATAATTAATACATTAATTTAGTATTTAGATATAAGTCATTAAACATTAACATATGACGTTAAATTACAAACATGTATTCAGTTTCATCTACAATGTTTGCTGACGGCCGTATACATGGATTTGTTCAGCTTCTGAGACATCTGAGTGGGCGTAAAGCTGCGGCTGGAGCTCAGCACCAACTCTAGTGCAAGCAGCGCTCTCATGGAATCTGATTCCCAGACCTGAGAATGGCAACGACTACAGAAAAGCTACAGATACAATAATAACTGTGACTGAAATGCAGTATTTATATTTTATTTATTATTATCTTTATGGCGAATTGGGTCTTCATAAAAAAAACAATCATTATTATTAATAACTGCTGCTGAGGAGATCCAAAATCATTCAATTAAAAAACAAAAATGACAAATGAAACGGGATGCAAAATGTCGAATCTCTGAGACATAGTATGTACACGGGGACTACGAAAGTTGAAGGCTGTCCTAAATCTCCTAAAAATATCATTCGTGGACATTGCTATAAAGGCAATACTGCAAAGAATATTACCGTAAAAAATATTGAAAAGTCGACTTGATTTGTCTAAATTCAAACTGTGTTGATTGTTTATCACTGTAAATAAATTGGGTGTATAAACTATAAATAAAGTTATTTACTATTTTTTTTAGTGTATATAACAGTATAGTAAGAATAAATATATATATATATAATGGCAGTTAATTAACAGAACCTGAAATTGAATCTGTCAAAATCAGATATTTAAAACAAATTTTAGCATATTGAAGGGTGTGCGCACGCACTTTATTTAAATTAAAAGGTAGCAGAATTATGTCAAGTTCTAATTTACATTCAATTTATCGCCAGTTTTAATTTGACATGATTTGAGATTCCTAAAATCAACATTATAGTTTTAAGTAACATACAGGTGAATATTATATTCTAGGCCAATTATATTTGGACGACATTTTGGTTTATCCGTTCGCATTTGGTAGTCGTAGAGAGTAGTTGATTACAATCTATTATGTAGCATCTAAAGCCTCAACGACGTGGTGAAGTCATCAAAACATTTTATCTAATTAGTCGTTCGACTTTTGTAAAAAAATCACTTAGACTTGGCAGGTTTTGTTAATAAATAAAACAGGTGTTATTGAGGCACTAAAAATTCTCATCATCAACGACCTTTACACCCACGCAGTTACTGTACGGTGCGCCATGTGGGCTGGCGGGAACATTGGGCCCAAATTCTTTCAGGATCCAAAAATCAATGCTATAAGCATTAATATTATAGTTATCGCTATCGCTATGCATGTTGGACATGGTGTATCGTACGGATATGTTAGACATGTTGGAAAACTTCTTGGTGGACGATTTAGCTCAATTGGGCCTATAATTTAATTTAATTTAATTTTATTTGGGTATTTTGACAGGGTAAATTTAATACAACTAACATAATAAATGCAATGTAATGATGCAATTTATGAAAATACACATAAATATTTAGGTACATAAGTATGTTTAGGTGCAAAAGATAAATAAAAAGAGAAAAATAGGGAGAAAGAGTGAGGAGGTCGCACTATTATTGCGGAGAAGGAAGAGCAATACGTGTTTATAGGTAGAATGATTGGCTAAAATTGAGATTGTGGTGATTCATAAAAAATCATAAAATCGTAGTAAGGCTAATGTTGAAAAAGTCAATTTTTGTAAATTTATCATTATGGTATTTGCATGACCAGTGAATTAATTAATTTTGTATGTAAGATGTTCTACTTCTAGGAATGTGGAAGAATGCAGATTGCCTGGTCGATGTAAATGGTACGTGGAGAGATATTAATTCTAATTGGCTGGAACGGTCAATATAGCCTTGCAGTAGTCTGAAGAGGAGTATTTAGTCAGCACTTGTTCTTCGATGTTCTAGAAATTTTATATTGTGGAAGTTTTCTACATCTAAATAGGAGTTGATTGATAGATTAGATCTAACATTAAGATATCGAAGAAACTTATTTTGAATTCGTTCTAATCTCGCAATATATGTAATCTGCCATGGGTTCCAGATTTGATATGCGTACTCTATGTGACTACGAACGAATGCGTAATACAGTATTTTAAAGTAATATGGATTTTCGAAGTATTTGCAGGTTCAAAGTATGAATTCTAGCATTCTATAAGCCTAGGAGGTAATTAGGTCAATGTGATTTTTGAAAAGAAGTTTGCTATCGAGTTCCTAAATCTTTAACATCCGTTTTATTTTGTAGCTGAGTTCTGTCTATTGTATAAGTAAATGAATGTTGTTAAATTTTCTTGAGAATGTTATTTGAAAACATTTTTTAGCATTTAGGAGGAGTTTGTTCACCTTGCAGTAGGCTGCAACGCGGGTGATATCTTATTAGATTTTATGGCAGTCATCTAGGGAGCTCACTTTAGCAAAGATCTTCAAATTATCCGCGTAAAGAAGAAAGTTGGCAAATTGAAAGCATGTGTGTATATCATTAATATAAATTGTTTGGGACATATATTTATTTGTTTAAATACATATTTATTCTTGAACGAAAATAATGCACTGTGCCTTACTCCCTTCCATTTCCTACCCGGCCTCGCTGCCTATCCAGTCGATTGGCGGCCAGTGTGGTTACGTTTACCTAGACGATTACAATATTATTAAAATAACAATTTTCAAATTTCTGATAATATAATATAAGCTAAAGAACAAAAAAGTCATTTTCGTATATTTCAATTCGTATATATATTTCAAAGGAAACTATGTTTTGACTACAATTTAATGTATCTGTTTCCTTTCAGGGTTCTCTATATTTATAGTAAGAATATGTTACTGGCAATGAATATTAAATTTTTTTTTTTATATTTTCGTAGAAAGTAATCACTTTGTGGTTTTATTAAATAAAATAACAATCACTTTGTATGAAATCACGAAATTTATTATACGTCAAAATAATGTATTTTCCTCTCCCTTAATGTTCCATCTACCTGTGTATGTATTCTGTCTCCCTCTTTCACATATCATTTTTTATTCTATCTCCCACTTTATGTATATATAAGTGCACTCTTTTTGTATTTATGATTAGTTTTAAATACGTCCTGATGAAGCTTGAGATAAGCAAAACCTGTTGGCATATAATAAATTTCGTGGTTTCATACAAAGTGATTGTTATTTTATTAAACATAATGTTCTAATTAGTATATATAAATAGTTCATAGGCATTACGTACATATATATATTTACACAATGTTATTCACATTAATTTTTCTCGTAAATTTCATACGATATATGTTCCCTAGGATTACATAATATATATTTATCAAAATCTATTTATAGATCAAAAGAAATTGAATAAAGTATGAATGAAAATGGCTTATTATTCAATGAATATATATTATTAACTTCTCAAAGTATACTTTTAAAAGCTTAAAATATTACAGTTGATAAGCGCCTACTTGGAATATAAAATAAAAAATTGTGCTTTTACAAAATAAAGGGAGTTTAATATATCGGGTGACAGTTAAAGATTAGATTAATATAAGGACTAAGTTAATTTTTCTTTTTAAATAAATACTTTGATAAAACCGTAAACTTCTGTAATACTAATTAATTCCAGAATATTTTTAATAATTAAATATATTGTTTGGTTATTTCTTCTTTCTACCTCGGCTTCATGTTCAGGGGGGAGGCATCTAGCCTAACTGGTTCTTTTTTTAAAATTATTATTATCAAGTCAAATGGTTATGAAATTAAATTACAAAATGCCATTGTTTACAATAAGTTTATTATTTGTGACTTGCATGTATTAAAAGTGGAAAATTAACATTTTACCTGATTACTTATTAATAAGACAACTCAAAAATAATTACAATTAAATTAACATTATATATGTGCGTGCCCATCATGCCAGCATAAAGGTATCTACCAAATTCTCTATGTTGACTCTTGTCTGATGTTGATTATGCAGGTCTCTCACGTAAGGGATTACCTCTTAGGTGACGCCTTCCACGTGTAGATGATGGTCCTGGAACCTGGATGTGAAGTGTGGCCAATAGTTGGACCAAGAGTTCAGGCTTGTAGTTGATTGACGATGCCCAATTATCCAGGAAAACCGGGACTCTGGACGCGATGTGCTTATGCAATTTGTGCGTGCCGTATATGATATCGTCTCCTCTGATAGCGATAATTTATTCTCACTACATCAAATTATGTTGATCGTCTTTTTTTTATATAGATCCACCGGGACCCTTTTTGTACTTTTACATCAGCGGTTAAACACAGAGAACGTCACAGTCTACGCTTAAACTCGAAGCGCACGATTTAAATTTTCCCCGGAATCACAAATTACAAAACGCTTGCTTATTATATCAGAGACGATATTGATTTTATTTTCTAATTGAAGACTAGATCGTGTTTATGGAGCGATTTCGAGAAGACTGACGCATGAGGGTGATACATCCCTTATGGTGTATTTGCCGACGTGACTACATCCGCCAGATTCCTTAAAGCCGTTCCCACGCCGTATCGTGCGTCTAACAATACCGATGTTTATTACCCTGTCCCTTAGTTCGAGTAAGTGTTTTTGTATCCTTGAACAAAATATTGTTTTGGGCAATTTTGCATTCTAACAATATATAGAGTTTTTTGGAAGACCGCGATCATTAAAATCAGAAATCTTATTATATTATATTAATAGAATATATTATTTTCTTTAAATTTCTGAAGAAAAAACTGAACTAATGCAATGAAAACAATATCAATCAATCAATCTACTAAGTCAATCCGTTAAATATGCGTGATATTTTTGGATGCTTTAAAAAAATCGTATTGGTATTAACGGCTTACATTATAATATATTATATAATTTGAATATTTTGTAATTACGAAACAAGTACATCCAAAAACGGCAATACAGAATATTTAAGTGCATCGTTTAAAACAAAAGAATTAGTGTCGTAAAACAAAAAAAAAATTAATAAATTGTCTGGAAATTTAACTGACGTTGCCTGTACTTTATAAATATTTACTAGATAATAGATACTTTTTATACCCATTGATACCTACATACAAACCTAACGCAATAAATTTTGTTAGTTATATAAATGTTCTTAACATTGAAAACTAAATAAAATTATATTATTTCTGTTAAGGCGCCACTTGCAATAATAATTCATATTTTGGCGTATTTTACGAAAATGTGGGTTTTTATTATTCATTTATATCAGAAATTATTCAATAGATTTGACTTTTTTTTCAACTATTACTTGGATTGAATTTTTACATTAATATAAAACTAATAAACTGAATGTTATTTGTCATAATTAAGACGATGCAAATATTATAAGAAAGACCGTGACCATTAGATGGATTTTAGGCATTGTACAAAATTGAGTCAATGCGCTAAACGAATGCGTAGACGAAATATATTTTCTTATAATCTTAAAGCCAAGATTACGGAGACAAATTTGTAGGAAACCAAATCAGCAAAATGTTAAAAATTAATAGAGTTATAAATCATTCAATTTGCAGTACATTTGATGAATTTTTGACGTTTTTAAAATACTTTGTTTTAGTAAAAACATACGTTTTTAAATAATAAACTATATTTACTCACATGCTTTGAGGCTTCAACTACTATTTAAAACTAAGTTTAATATCAGAAACACAATAATCATTTTTTAAATAATATATTTCCAGTCTTATGAAACACGATAATTTTATTTGTCTATCGGACCTTCAGAGCGCCGTTCGATTCGGCGATGACAAACGTGGAATTTGTACTCCGTTGGATTTTCATTAAATTTGCCTATAAAACACATTTTATTACAAATTTTGACTACACTATGAATGAATATTATACTTATTCTCGATACCAATTGCTTATTTTTGTAAATTATATGGTTTTGGGCTGTTTTTATACGAAAACAGATTATAATTTTGACTTCTGAACATAATAAGTATGTCAAAACCTACGTTACGGATCTGAGCGCTAAGAATCTGACAACGCATGCGCGGCTTGTGCTGGACGTGCATGCGCGGGCTTCGTATGCGCGTCCAGCACATTCATTTATTTACAGATTCAACGTGAAATTCGCGAACCCGTGTTTTTTTTTTGTTGGGTTTGGTTCTCATTATATTTTATTATACAAATTATTGTTCTGAAATTACTGCCTCCTGTGACTCAAGATGCCTAAGGTCAAAAAGTATCCATTGACACGCTCTACGAAATGTTCCAACAAAATTTTAAATGTTCATAAACTTGGAAAATTTTTTAAAAACAATCGTAACGTAAGTTGATAATTTTTACCATCCCTATAACAATTGTCTATTTGATTTAACAATATAAATTATATAGTTAAATATACATATATTATGTAGTGCAGATAAATTATTTTCTATTGGAAATACATATCCGTAAAGATAAATAATTGTATCAAAAGAATAATACATGACAGACCTGTCTGATTGATACAAATTTATTTGTTATAGTCATATAAATGAATAAACACGTATTTTAATATTTTAGACATGAAAATACTGATTTTATTATACATGTATTAACATTGTTCTTTTCTATCATTAGGAACTTACTGAAATACAAACAGAGGAGGACCACAAAGCATTTCATTCAACCAGCATTGTAAATACATAATTCTTTTGTACAGTCTGTTGATTTTATCTCTTTACATATTATCAAGATAAGGAATCTTATGCTATGAAATATTATTGGATATGTTTAATTAAAATAGATTTAGTTGTGGGTGTTTCCATTCAACATTACCCAATATATTTTCTAGTTTGTGGACAAATCATTGCAACTATATGGTGGAGTATGCTATGTTAATAGACATTGTTTCCATATCTAACCAATGGTGGCATCTTATATTATTAATCAAACCCTTATTTCAATTTTAGATTATTATTGTATATTATTAAAGTACATAAACATAATTTAATAACAATATTATAAATTATTTTCAGGATGTTCCCGAACTGAGCATTGAATGTGTGGATTCATGTGAACTTCCTAAATTGGATGGCAAAAGAGTGGTCGACATACACCAATTCTTTTCCCAAATTAGTGAAATTTACTCCCACAAATCGATGTTTGGGTGCACAGGAACGAATATTGAATATGTGAAAGAATGTAAGATTGGTTTTATTTCTAAATTCAGTTTAAAGTGTAATATGTGTGGATCAAATTTTGTTTTGAATACGTGTGAAGACAAAAACAATGAAATTAATATTAACGAATCTTTTGTGTCAGGAATCATTACCATTGGCTCAGGATTTTCTGGTTTAGAAGAGCTAACAGCGATTATTGGTATTCCTTGTATGAGCGAAAGAAAATATATTAAATGCCAAGAAAAAGTATACGATTGGTGGGAAAAAACCAAAATAAAGAGTATGGCGGAAGCTGCGCAGGAAGAAACTGAATTAGCTATTGCTAATGGATGTGTAGATAAGAACGGAATGCCAATGATAACTGTGGTCGCAGATGGATGTTGGGCAAAAAGATCATACAGAACTAATTATTCATCCCTGTCTGGGGCTGCTGCTATAGTTGGCCATAGAACAGGAAAAATTTTATATATGGGAGTTAAAAATAAATATTGTATGATTTGTGCTCGTGTAAATACTATAAACTCTCCAGTGTCAGAACACAGATGTTTTAAAAATTATAGTGGTTCTTCTAGTGGAATGGAGTCTGCTACAATTGTCGAAGGTTTTAAAAATTCCATTCCAATGTATGGGTTGATATATTCTAAATTAATTGCAGACGGAGATTCCAGTACCTACAAAAAAATTTTAGAATGTCGTCCTTATTTTTCACTTCTTTTCCCATTTCAGTACGGAAGATTTTAAAACAAAGAGTTAAGCGATTACGCGTGGCTGTCACTAGCGCCATTAAATATAGAATATCAGAACACAATACATTGGAAGAAAAAATTAGTAATTTGAGCCGTGACATATTAAACAGTCATAGACATGTTTTTGGGGACCATTTAAAATGTGATGCGTATTTTTGTAAAAATTTTAATTTGGATCAAAATCTTACAGGAGATTTGATATCTTGTAACTTATTTTCAAAACTGTTATACCATTGTTCTCGTTTGGCCAATAATGCGCGTAGTTTAATATATAATGTAGATAGTAATATAGCTGAAACCTTTAATAGTATAGTTGCTAAATTTATAGGGGGGAAAAGAATAAATTTTACAGGAAGACAGTCATACAGTGGGAGGTGTGCAGCTGCTGTAGTATCTTTCAATTCAAAAACTCCTCACAGCTTCTTGAGTAAATCTATTTTTGATACAAGTTCAAAAATGTCTATAAAACGTTTGGAAGAAAAGAAAATTAGGATAGGGTCTTTGAGAAAAAAGTATATTAGAAAAAAATCTGAATTAAAACATATTACAGTGTCTAGGGAAGACGCTGAATATGGTGAAAATTGCCAGAGACCTGATATGGATGAAGGCACATTTAGTAAGGCAAAGGAAGACTTTTTAAATAAACTAACGTTGTCTGCTGCAGAACGACTGGATATTGAAAAAAATACCCGTTTACAATCAGATTGCGGGGAATGGTTAGAAAAAAAAAGAAATTTATTAACAGCATCGTGGTTCGGGAAAGTTTGTAAAAGGCGGTTAGGCATAAGTTGTGGGTCTTTGGTAAGCAGTATGTTGTATAGTCCTTCTTTATGTCATGTATCGTCTATACAATACGGGAAAGTCAATGAATTTACTGCACTTCGGCAATTAGAACTTCAAGAAAACATTACAATTGATAGATGTGGCCTGTTTATTGATAGTACACATCATTTTTTGGGAGCAACTCCGGATGGTACTTCTGATAATGATATCATTATAGAAATAAAATGCCCATCATCTGCTTCAAGTATGACTGTTGATGAAGCTATAGAAAAGCGAAAAGTAACATTTTGGAAATTAGACAAAAATAAAATAATGAACATTAATAAAAATCATGATTGGTATTATCAAGTTCAAGGACAATTGCACGTTAGTAATAAAAATATGTGTCTTTTTGGAGTTTGGACGAGAACAAATTATAAAATTAAAACAGAAAACATCTATCGAGATGATAATTTTTGGCACGAAAAAGTTTTTACAAAACTTCAATCGTTTTACATGGATTGCATGGTCCCGGAGTTAATTGACCCAAGAAAAACAAGGTTCATGGATATCAAAGACCCGCAACATATAATTAAAGCCATAGAAAATAAAGCTCAGCAAAGCACACAATCAAGGAAAAGAATAGAAAAATTACTTTAATCATTTGTCACATCTGTGGTCTTCCGGGACGAGGTTTTATTTTTAATTCAGGCTTTAATTTGTTTGATGACCCCAGACATTGATAAAATGATTTAGAAATAAAAATAAAGATAATTTGTCAGTGCTATGGTATAAGGATTAATAATGACTGCAACAAGTCAAACAGTTTGTTTCTCAAAAGTATGCCCGGGCGAATGTAAGGAATAGAAGTAATATTTATAGAAATAATATTGATTGAGAGAGAAATATTAATATAATAATATTGATTGAGAGAGAAATATTAATAGAATAATATTGATTGAGAGAGAAATATTAATAGAATAATATTGATTGAGAGAGAAATGTTAATAGAATAATATTGATTGAGAGAGAAATATTAATAGAATAATATTGATTGAGAGAGAAATATTAATAGAATAATATTGATTGAGAGAGAAATATTGATAGAATAATATTGATTGAGAGAGAAATATTGATAGAATAATATTGATTGAGAGAGAAAGAACATCACGGGAAGACGGGTTTTCATATACCTACTGGGGATTCTTTCCTGTCAACTATTATGTTAATAAAAAAAAAGAAAATGCAATCATCTGAATGCCTCCTGGGTGGTTGTGGAATTCAGCTCAAAGCTTTACTTTCACATCAATAATTATGCTAAGAATTAATCTGCATTAATGTTTTCAGGTACACCACCATTCTGAAGAAGGATAATATGATTGATGAACAACTAATTCTTTAACAGTGAATAATAATACTCATATTTTCATTTATATTTTAATATTCAATATATATGTAATGTATTATGTGTATTAAAACAATTAATAAATATATAAAAAAAAAACAGTTTTTTTTTTATTACATAATATAATATTAGCATAAATAGTTCCCTCTTCAAAAATACAACTGCTTCAAAAGTTATCAACATTATTTATCAGTATGAATTTTACATCAATTTTTTCCTTATAAATCAGGGAAAAAATTTAATATTTTATAATCATATGTTTATTGACACAAACAAAGGTTTTTATCATAAAAATAATTCTTAGGTGAGAACTTTAACTTTAAGATAATTTCAAATGGCAACACATATGTATTATGAATGCTGAAGAAATGGTTACAAATGGTTATTGCTGATAGCTTATTACCTAGGAATTTAAGAAAACCAACAATTGTATACTTGTCCCTTTCTACTGATACCTTTCACTCTAGCAATATTTACGTAAAAAATAACGCACTTTTATGTTTACTTGATATTGTAAATGAATTAACTATTAGTCTCATTTCAAGATGAAGGTATGCAAAATGCAAAAATATCTCGAAATTCAAACTGGAAAAATGAAAGTAGCCTCTTAAATGTAATTCACATTTTATTATTTCGATTATAAATGATAAAAAATATAATTAGTGTATCCAAAATTAATGAACAAATGTAATCATAACTGCAGACGATTGATAAAATTTCAGCTGTACATATTATTAAATGTGATTCATAACATTTTCATTGGCCTTCGTATAGAAAATTATCATTTTTATAGTAAAGACTTTTAATTAGCCTTTATATAAATAGTTCTCAAACCTTTAAAATAGAATGCAGAAGATATTTCAAGTCAATAAATAGAGATATAATTGGACAAGGTTGAAGATAAACGTCTCAAATAATAAAACAATAGTTAACTGTTCTAATTACCCGATAGTCATGTTAATGAATGCAATTTTGAACAAATCGAATAACCTAGAATAATAAATTTCGCATCAGGAGGCCGACAGGTCGCTCTAAAAGCTGCTAGACTTAAATTAAATTAAACCCTGCCATAATACGTGATAGAGAATAACAAAGGACAGGGAAAAGTATTGATATTATACATATAGATATTTATACTTTGAAAGTGAAAACCAAAAATCACGTATTGGAAAGGAATTTAGGAATTTTGATCTGAACTGAAATTTTTCCTTCACTTTATGGACGTCTATCACCTCTATAGCCATCATTAATGTCAACGACCTTTGAAGGCACTTTATTATTTACCAATGTATACAACCAGAGTTCCTAACAGCCGCATAAAACACGCCCGGTACCGACGTCGGGTACCAATAACATGTGCCCGCAACCATCTGGAAAACTCACTCATGAACTCCGCTCCTGCCTACCAAATTAGATTAGGAAACCCTCCTCTCTGTAGACTGTTCACTGTACGGATATTGTATTATTAAGGAGAACACATTCTTATTGTGAAGTTGTTATTATCCAGAACATTGGTCTGTCATATTTTAAATACTAATTAAATGTATTAATTAGAAAGATATACATATAAAATCAATTTTATCGAAAAATATTGTTGTTGCTTCCGGGATTCGAATCTGGATCTCTTTAAAATCCGGAGAAGGTGCATTTAAATAAAGTAGATGGCTTTCAAATAATGAAGCAATAAATGTATCAAATTGAAAAAGTGTAACATATAGGTTCGAAAATTGGTTATCAAAAGTATTGTGTGCTGTAGCATAGTTGGTTAATGCACCTTCCCCGGATCGGAAAGAGATCCAGGTTTGAATCTCACTAGCAACAACAATATTTTTCGATAAAATTGATTTTATATGTATATCTTTCTAATTAATACATTTAATCAGTATTTAGGATATTGTATATTTTTAAGGTGTAACTGTGCTCAGTAATAAACTTGTGTCAATAGTAAGTTCTTTTATCTTTGTTTCTTAAACTACTTTGGCTACACTCACTTATTTAACCTTTTAACTTCCAACTCCACTTGAAGTGGAAGACACTACATAGGGTAAGACTAGGATTTAAGGATCTTGACTTATCTATCAAAACATGGGACCTATCGTTCACAGATGGCAATATGATTTAAAAATATGACTTTAATCCCTACAAGTTTGCAAGGTTCAAAAGCGCGTGTTAGCACGCTTATAGCTTGGCGTGACATACAAAATTTGGGCGTGCTAATGCGCTGATGGCATTTAAAAGGTTAATACACTCCGCGATCTTTAAACGAACATGTGTGTGCATGGATGGTTATTGAAGTACTCATCGCTCACACAACATATCCATTTGCCGTACACCCACACTAACATCAAAAATAATTCTACAAATTAGTTTTACATAATCACATTTTTCTCCCCATAACCCCTTAATGGTTATAAGCAATGTGCTGAATATTTGATAAATATTTTGAAATCTGTAAATATACATATGTCTCAATGTCTATCTGGCTGTCTGTCCTCAATAAACTTCTGCAACCATTGATAGTCTAAACCAAATTTTGCCAAGTGACTTTCAAGACCCTATACATTACATAAGCACCCTCACCCTCCCTCTGGCCACCCCATATCTTCGCTTCGATATAAATTAATAACATAATGGATATTTTGTATAGCGTCATTTTCATAAAAACTTTCACTTTAAGGGCGCTTTACGCATAAACTGTTTATAGTTTTACAATTATGTTTGTTTTTAAGATTAAAAATTGTTATTTTCACTTGTGGAAATGGCTTTTTGAAAAGGTGCGTTTTTAGTTTCTTCTTAAATAAAGTCTCTGATGCACTGTTTCTTATGACGGATATTTATACCACGCTTATAGGCCCGTTCACTAAATTTATATTTCTGGCAACGGTCGGTCGGTTCTACAACCCTTCCTGCAGCTAAATTAGAGGCTGACCTGAGAGTTTGACGTCTACCATTCAAATTGTCTGGCTTACAAAATTCTTGAAGATACAGAGACGTTATGCTGTGTGTCACCTTGTACATCAACCGGCATAATTTTAATTCGACTCTTTCAGGTAATTGGAGCCAATGTAGCTGATATAAAAGGGATGTTATATGAGAGAATTTGCAAACTCCGTGTATTATTCGTGCAGCCACATTAATAATAGATTGTAATATATCCAGCTGAAACATTGGCAGGCCAGCATGCTGTTATAGTAGTTCACGCGTGATACCACAAATGCATTTATAATAATGAACCTTAAGAAAATGTCTCCGAATATTTTTAATCTGTCTCAGTTGATAAAAGCATGTTTTACTGATTTGCGTATTCATTGAAAGATTTGAATCAATGTGCACGCCTGATAACTTCACTGCAGATTTAGCATTCGCAGACCTCTATTAAGTTTTGCCTATAATTGTGTATAATATTAAATGCCATCCGTTTCAAATTTTGTACTGTTACTATTTAGGACTCTATGCAAAACATCAGAATCTTACCTTTCCTTATGATAACTCAGTTCCTCCACCCGATATAAATGTGTACTATACTACAGCGGTCGCCTAACTTTAGAACCTCATGGACCAGTAAATTCATAATTTTA
This sequence comes from Eubasilissa regina, assembly GCA_022840565.1. Taxonomy (NCBI): domain Eukaryota; kingdom Metazoa; phylum Arthropoda; class Insecta; order Trichoptera; family Phryganeidae; genus Eubasilissa; species Eubasilissa regina. The sequence goes on from JAINEB010000033.1 coordinate 22,093,618, forward strand.
AATCCCGTGGACCACTGATAGGATTATTTAAAGTGATAAATATATTTAGAAAAATAGTGATCAAAGAACACATAAAATGCACCTAGTTATTAAATTAAAAATTTTAACCAAATTATAGAAGCTTTATTAATAAAACAAAAATTGTAAAAACAAAACAATTAAAATGTGGTTTAATTATATTAAAGTTTTAGTATTTTATATTTTATGTCTGATGTATGTTCTGGTTTGCTTAAAATAAGATTATTGATATTTGGCTCCCATAATGTTACTGCAAGACGGAGAACTGCATTTATTTCAAACGTGTTTTGATTATTGTAATAGATGAAAAGGTTTTTTCGCGTAAATAAGTTGTGGAGAATTGAATCAGAATTTTCATCGCCTTTTCACTGAGCAAAGGGTTTTCACTTTTTATGGAAAGCCAAAACTAAGGTCTTGATAAGGATGAATTAAATTTAACTTTGAGAGTGACGTCGGACAATAGGTCGGTGAGCCTTGAATGTTCGCTGCAAACGGATCAATTATCCACACATTACCATGTCTGGGATCTTCATTCTGTGAGCGATTCCAAGTAACTAAGGTTGCCACTTGTTGGTTAAAATCCTTCCCCGTATATTTAATTCTCCTTCGTGTATTCATCAAAATTTGAAAACATTTCCAGATTCAGATTCAACCGACCCCGTTTGCTACAGTAATATTTTCTTTTGAAACGCATCCATTTTACTTTGTAGCCTGTACACGTCCTTAAGTTGTCCTTGCAAGGATATGTTTAGCTTAAAAAATATCTGCCAGGTATGCAAGCTTTGCTAGCCATTCATCGTTGGACGTGGCGAGAGTAAGACAAAACGTGTGTAATGCAGCTAGCTACATGTCTTACAGATAGAGATAATTTCATGCATCTTGCATCGTTTATTCGCGCGAGTCATTTATTTTTCTGGGTTGGTTTGCTTTGTTTTAAAAAAATGCAAATAATGTCCATATTTTCTACGTACCAGTGAAATTTTCCCGCGAATAACCGCTTACACATCTATCTTCACTTCTACACTTACATACTGAAATTCTGTTCTCTTTTTTACACAGTTATTCCACCCTACTGCTCCATACATCTCACCTTCCCATTGCCAGATCCAAATATTGAGGGCCTGCGCTAAACAAAGGCACCCTCGTCCTTAAATTGCTATTGTAAATTATAACTGAATCTGAATCCCGGACAACGCCGGATACTGACTGTTACTGGATTATATAATAAGCTTTATCGAATACAACCTTTGAGTTTCATTTTTATTTTAAATTTTCGGAAATAGAAACCTCAAAATTATTGCTAAACTCTTAGCGGTTTTATCATAATTCAAATATTCAATTACCAATTTCATGGTTTTTCATGCAACCACGTTGATAAATTCTTGGTGAAAATTCACTACAGAATATTTTGCAGACGCTTTTTGTGAACTAATGGATTTTGTGAGTACATAAGTGTTTTATTTACGCTCTATCATAGAATTGTGGATGATTTTTGAATGGCTGTATTTTGCAAATATTATTTTGAAAAAAATATAATTAATCATATCCGTACATTTGTATTTATTAAGAATTAATTACTTAACCACGATCAGTTTATGAAATTTATTTTAGTTTTCATTTGATCCAATCAAGTGACTGTTAAAATATTAGTTTTTTTAAAAATATATATAATAAATTTACACGAGTGATGTTATTATCAATCACAAATCAGCACTATATATAATATAATAATAAAAAACTGTTAAAGTGTAAATATGACATAATAACCTCTTACATTTAAATATTTATTATACCTGTTCAAAAGCTCTAACGCCCCGCTGTTGTAGCCTTCCACCGTCAGTGCATTAAAAAAATTGTTAACTCCAGGCTTCAATTTGTCATCACCTCTAGAACGTTTTTCATCCAGGAATTCATTAAGATTAGGAAAAGATTAAAATCGCTCGGGGTAATTTTTGGACCATACGATGGATTGTCGAACACCTTCCATTCAAAAGTGTCCAAGGCTTTACTGGAAAGTTTCAGGCACAATTGGTCAAATAGATTGTCGGTGGACGACTACAATGGCGGGACTTTTAAGCTCCTGAACAGATGTGATAAATGTAAGACGTGAAGAAATATATTAAGGTACTGTATGTAATGAAATATGAAATTATGTAATAAAAAAGCTTCAGGTTTGATTTCCAGTAGCAATTAAATATTTTTTCGGCAAATAAATTACTTTAGTAAATTTTTATATTGTTGATTAATTAAATTCGTATTAATTATGTATATATATATATATATAATTTAGTATTGATCCATTTGCAGCGAACATTCAAGGCTCACCGACCTATTGTCCGACGTCACTCTCAAAGTTAAATTTAATTCGTCCTTATCAAGACCTTAGTTTTGGCTTTCCATAAAAAGTGAAAACCCTTTGCTCAGTGAAAAGGCGATGAAAATTCTGATTCAATTCTCCACAACTTATTTACGCGAAAAAACCTTTTCATCTATTACAATAATCAAAACACGTTTGAAATAAATGCAGTTCTCCGTCTTGCAGTAACATTATGGGAGCCAAATATATATATATATATATATATATATATATATATATATTATTGTTTGTTATAATATTGTTTTTGTGTCACTGGGATTCGAACCTGGATCTCTATTTCCAATCCGGGGAAGTACACTACGAATTGTGTTATAACGCCAGTATTTTTCATGACAAATTTTCAAACCTATATGTTACATTTTTTCAAATTAATACACCAGTCGTTCCATTATTTGAAAGCCATCTGGATTATTTTTACAGAATATCAGACGCCAGAATTATCAATTCATTTTTATTAAATTTTGGACAAAATTTAAATTTTATTAATTTAGTATTTAAAATATCACAGACCGTCTGTTCTGAATAATTACAACTTCACAATAAGAATGTGTTTTCCTTAATAATATATATATATACATGAGTATACATGGTTTGTTACATATTGCTTAAACAATTTCTTCTACGATAAATATATTGATATATTTATTATTCCCGCGAAGGTCTTCGCCACTGTTAAATAATTGACGAATTTATTTTTAGTTATTTTGGCGTGGGATGTTTTTTGTTGTGCCAACATTTTAGTAACGTGGCATCGGGAAAGATGAGATGAATAATTAAAAACGAATTATTATTTTTTATTTATTATATTTGTTTTATTAACCACTGAATTGAGTTTAAATACATCTACCGGTTTCGAAAAATACTATTTTCTTCGTTAGGATGTCATAAATAAGTAAAAATATCTATCATTGTTTCTTCAACAAAATCTATTTTTAAAAAAACAACAATTATTTAAAAAATAAATTTAGTACCTAACTCAAAATGTTGCTTAATACAAATGTAGTCGAATAATTTTTAGGAAAAAATTTTAGAATGGGACTCGTAGTTAAATTTAGTTTTTATATTAAGCGACCGTAAAATGGACGTAGCGCACGGTAAGTTTCGCGAACCGAAAAACGATTTTTGAAATAAATTTTCGCAATTTGCAAGCGTTGTTCTGGCGTAAGTCTATTCATGGTGATATGATAAACCAAACTTAGCACAAATCAGATATCAAATTGGCTGTCGCTGGAAAAAGTGTCGCCAATTCGAAAAACAAACCTCTAAAGAAACCACTCTTTATATTATACTTTATAAGTGGAACTAAAGTGGGTCACTTGGTGATCCGCGGGTCATAGAATGCTGATGCAACAACTCTTACTTTTACTGATATTTACCCTTATTTTTATTAATATTTTGTTAATTTTATTGATTGTAATAATTTTTAGATATTCTAACTAAATTATATATTATTTCATTTTACCAACCGTTTATTATTTTTATTTATATATTTGAATGTAATATAATTTTTTTATTATATTTTTCAGTGAAATAACGATGGTAAATTCAATCACCTCTGTTACCTTTTCCAGATCCTTTGAAGGTATTCCTGTCTGTTTCAAGGAGCCAATAAAGAATTTTATGCTTCCTTTTCGAGAATAAATGTTTCTAAGAAGTTTCATTAGGCGAGTGGATGTACAATAGTATTAAAGGAGTTATTTAAAAGTAAATAACCTGTTTATTACTCAATGCAGTATAATTACAATTAGTTATTCCGCTTTACCCTAACGCGATAAGAGTTGCTTGAAATTTTTAATGGTAAAAATATTGTTTACTTTTCTTTGCGTAATCTTGTTAGTTTTGAATAGTTTCTGTGAAAAAACGCCATGTCTTAGACACCACTTTTGCATATGTGGTGGGTGAATCTGTGGATTGTCCGACGGCAACAGCACGCAGGCTGAGTACAGTAACCGATGCGAGCTATCCAAGTATATAAATATATATTTTTTTAAAACCGGTAGATGTTTTTTAAACTCAATTGTGGTTATTAAACTAAGATAATAAATAAAAAATATATTTTTTTGCTATATAATTTCTTCTTTGTCACTAATCTAATATTATTATATCAAATTATATAGTATAATTAATCTAAATTATGATACACTGTGAACTGCTTCCAAGGGTTAAATCTGCCAGCAGTGGTACGTGGGGTGAGTCTTCTTTCCTTACTTGTATTTATTTTTGTGTCCTCTTTTTTCCCGGAGTGTGTCCTGACGTTTCTCCCTGCTCCTCGGCATTATGGTTTGTAGGTTACTATTATTGTATTATTATTTATTTAATGTTACTCATATGTTTTATTTATATATAATCAAAATAAAAGAAAGGTCGGGTACAATGTGAGCAAATTTGGTATAGGAATTTACCAAATTTCGTGCGCAGTAATGCCCAATCCACCTCCACAGCCCGACAGCCTCTTTTGTAGCATTAAAAAAAAATAACAACCAGGCGGTGTAAGAGTAGAATCTAAATAAAAGCCTTGAGATTATTAAATCGGTCCTGGGAATGTGGTGGGTCTGCTCCCATATCCATGTTCTAGGCTATATTTCTTCATCTGGCCCGACAGTAGTGTTCGATTCAAACTCCAAATCTAATCGCACCATTACAAACGGTATATTCTAGAAATGTTTTGTAACCTCGCTTGTAAGCAGTAAGTATGCGTTTCTATTCAAATCACCTTTAATATCATCGTTATCTACCGACCTCACATATAACCAAGTTAGACTTGCACAAGTTAGGCTTACTTTGGAGACTGATACAGTCTAATCGTCTGACACCTCAATCGACTCACACATAAAACACTACATACAACTCTATCTTTCAAACATATAATGTGTTAGTCTCGCGTATTCTACTCCACCGGATGATCTGATCATTGTATTGGTTTCTTCAAAATCGTCTATATTTTTTTCTCGTTGGTGCCTACAGAGATATTTAATATATGTGACAGCGTTCTTATATATTATAAAGGATGACCAGTGGGAAATCGTTATTCTCATATTTTATTTGTATAAAATTGAGTTAAACGATGTGGATTTTATGTTTTATAAACAATATCGTCTAAATGCCGTCCATTTCTATCAATACACTCTTGCAATTGGGCTCTTAAATTTGCGAACACGCGAGAGCAAAACGTCGGTTCAATGGCAGCAACTTCACGGCGGATATTTTCTTGTAGGGCCTGAATTGTTCAAGAATTATTGCTGTAAGCTCTCGACTAAAGGTATCCCCATAAAAAAAAGGAGTACGGTGTAAGGTCCGGTGACCGAGGTACCCGGGGTATATCTCTGTACTTGCTGATTAATTTATTGGGAAAAATTCGTCTCAGCTTCTCCATTGAAACTCTAGCTGTGTTTGGAGTGGCTCCATCTTGCTGAAATTGTATTCTTTTGTTAAACCCGAGAAATGTCTGCAGTTTCGGTACCAAAAACTCGTCGATCATTCGGCAATACATGTCAGCAGTGACTGTCTTTCACTATTTAAAAAATAAGGCCCAAATTGTACACCACACTGTTTTTGAACAATTCAAACGTTTTTGATGACGTTATATTAAGTTGTAGGGGTATCTCATGTTCTGTTAATTAACATAACCATCGATATGAAAATGTGCTTCATCAGTAAAGTCAGTTATGTTTCCAAGCGTTCGTGCTGTTCCAAAACGTTCCAGTATCGTTCTCGCTAAGGTTTTACGTAAATAATATTCTTTTTCACGTCACGTTTTTTCGTTACGTGGTCACGTGCTTTGAACAATATCCCTCCTACTTACCTCACGCTGATGGTTTACGAGCAATCAAAATTTAATCTTTAAATTTTTCTGCTGGACACCCTATCCCTCCACCCGTAAACCTCCCATAAAATGTTACGTATTTGTGAGTTTTGTAACACATTTCACCTGGAAATCCTTCGAATAATATGATATATTTTAAAATGTATTCAATTACATTCATTATTTACTTGTGTGTTTTAATTTACAATTTCTTGGGAATAGAAATGTATTTTTGTTTTTGAGTCGAAAAACGTACATTCAGAACAAAAAGGTCATCCACCTAGTTTATATATTTCAAATGAAAATTGACTTTTCATTCCAATGTAATGTATCAGTTTCCCTTCAAATAACCTGTGGCAGCACGCCGGCGCCAGGGTTTCAGAAATGATCGTTAGGGTCGATACACGGCGCTGCCGACAAGCGTGCACCAAGCTGACCACTCTGTCTTCGATTTCAGCACGCGGCGATTGTTTGGCTCTAGAGCGCTATACATATCATAACATATAACTTAACGGTAGTTTAAATATTAACACAATTAGCAACACACCGGCGCCCTTTCAGAAATGATCGTCAGGATCGCTACACGGTACTGTACGTGTGTACCAAGCTGACCACTCTATCTTCGATTCCAGCTCGGCGATTCCAGCGGTTGTTAGGCCCCACAGCGCTATACATATCGTAAAATCTAAATTAACGGTAGTTTAAATATTAACCTTTACCATACCGTGATATAAAATACCCATTTGCAGCCATGCTGGTAATTCGTGTTACCGTAAGAAATTTATAACATTTTAAATTTGAAGAAAGCTTTTGTTAGTTTAAATGACAATACAAATATTAATTCTAAAAAACTACTCTAAATATTGAGCATTAATTACGGAAATGGTATCAATATCCTAATATAATATCATCAAGTCCTATACAATACTACATTTTTTCTTACCTCTCTTCATTAAATTAGTGAGAAAGAGAGATCATATATTCGTCTTTTTGTTATTATTTTTATTGTGAAATTAATGCACCATATCTATTGTCTTACCGCAAACTATATTTTACAACTGTGTGAATTGAAAAATAATTATTTTTGTAGGATTTGCTTTACACACCTGGTTTTTCACTAGTCAGTTCTAAGCATAAACATTTTCCCTAGAATTAACTAAAATATTAGTTATATGCTGCGTATATTAACCAAAATATTATAGTTTTATTTGTTGGGGGTGGGGGGGAGGGTAGACCTATGTTTCCGCATGGTTTTGGAAAGGTTAATAAATATAGTAGTTAATTAATATGTATATTCAACCTTTAATCTTGTATTACAGAGGAATCAGTAAGTCGCTCTTAATTTATTTTCATTCTGATCTACGTTGGAATGGCCAGCGAAGTGGATTGCGATTATTAATACGCAATTGAGGATAGGAGCATTTCTGTAAGGGATAAAAACATTTTTTTTTTTGGAAAACCTATTTGCATATTGATTTCATTGGACTAGTTCTTTTACACGACGCGTGCCAACAGATAAACTGCATATTTACCAGCAGCGTACAGTCATTACTTTGAATAAGCTCTTCTTAACTATAATTTATGCAAAATAATTCGAAATAAAATAAATATCTCGTAATATTCTTCTCACTATTTTTACCAAATTACCTCCAAGGCCTATAGAATGCTAAGATTCATACTTCTAACCTGCAAACACTTCCAAAATCCATACTGCTTCAAAATACTGTATTACGCATTCGTTCGTAGTCACTTAGAGTACGCTTCTCAAATCTGGAACCCACGGCAGATTACATATATTGCGAGATTAGAATAAATACAAATAGATTTATTCGACATTTGAATGTTAGATCTAATCTATCATTCGGCTCCTATTTAGATGCAGCGAACTTCCACAATATGAAGACCCTAGGACATCAACGAACACGTGCTGACCTAATACTTCTCTTCAAACTACTGCAAGGCCACATTGATTGTCCCAGCCAATTGGAGTTAATATCTCTCCATGTGCCATCTAGATCAACCCGGCAATCCGTACTCTTCCACATTCCCAGAAGTAGTACATCTTACATACAAAATTCATTCATTCACCGGTCATGCAAATATCATCACGAGAAATTTATAGAAATTGACTTGTTCAACATTAGCCCTACTAAGTTCAAAGGTTTTTTTTTATGAACCACCACAATCTAAATCTAAATTAGTGGCCTTTCACTATAACTATAAAAACTCATATTACTCCTCCTTTACCGCAATCTTAGTTGAAACCTTCCCACCTTTCTCCTTCTTTTATCTAAACATACTTTGTATCCAAATATTTTTTGTGGATTTTCTTTATTAGTATAGTATGTTAAATAATTATTATGTTTTTTACAATATGTTTTTACTGTCAAAATCTCTTAATGAAAATAAAAAAAATAATTATTGTCATTTTATTCAGATTTTAATATACCATAATAGATAAATATTTAATTTCGATTTTTTTCCAAAATATATAGCACGCGCTTGAAATACACCATTTACTTTGACTTAACACATCCAAATCTTAATTTAAATAATTTTTTAACAGTAACTTAATGCCAGCGTATATGTTCAACAGGTAGCCAATTCGTACTTGCCTGTTGCGCTCCTGGCGGTCATTACTGAAACCAGGTGTTAGCGTGTTGCCACAAATCCAACGCGAGAGTGGCAGAAGATTATTGAGGTATTATTGTATATATGTATGTAATTGTAGCTGTATTACTTAAACGTGTATGATCTAAAATTATATTACATCTCAAATTTCAGGTAGGTGTTGTTTTATATATTTCTCATATTCAAATATTGCATCACTTCCTTTATCTTTTGTCATTTACAATTTTTATTTTCCTTTTTTCTTTTTCTTCTCTTTTTAAGTATTCTCATTTTATATTTGTTAAACCAATTATTTTTAATATGATTATTGATTAACAATATAAAATGTTTGCATCGGCACGGGCGAAGCCCTGTGAGGCAGATATTAAAATACTAAATGTACACACAACATATGATATGAAATAAATAAATATTTTACGTATATAAGAAAAAAGTAATCTCAAAAAATAATATTAAAATGTATGCATTTACTTATTTATGTTCACAAAGATTTCAATTGCTCAACATGTATAAATATACCACGCAGTCAAAAGTATAGGCGTATGAAGCATTAATAACGATGCTGGTGGATGTCCGATAGGAATGGGTGGCGATAAAAAATTCCTTCAGAGCATGTCGAGCCTGCACTTTAAGCGAATTTATATTTATGTATTTTTTACTTTATTTTCCAGACGCTTCCACCGTAAAATCAGTTATGAAAAACATTTAAAAAAATTTCGTAACGTATTAGTTATCATTTTTATCTCGTGTTTTGGTATTCGCTGTACCAACTTATCTACTCCAAGTTATCTACTCACCCAGTTGGCTGCCGTGCCAAATTACCGTGTATGAATGAATTATTATTAAAACACAAGATACCATAAATATATATTTTTTTAACAGAGTAAACAAATTTTAAACGCTTAACATTTTTAAACATTTAACGTCGTGTTCTTGCGTGGACTGTAATATATAAAAGAGTTATTACGAGTATTTAGTATCTTTGTAAATAGCGAGAAAAAAATACATTCTATGCAGGGGTGGTATGATACATGTGTCTGAAATTATTATTGATAACTATTTTAATTTATCAATCATATATTTTAATTTAATGAGTAAATGCTTATTTAGAAAACAGTTAATCTTTTTTTATGAAGGGACTGTATTTTAACCCCAGGATAAGATACAGTCCCTTCATAAAGGCTCACAGCGGGCTCGGTGTAATGAACAATAATTATTTTATAACTACCTAGAGCGTAAATGATTCACGGTTGCGTGTGAAAGAAATTGAAATTAACGTTCAATTCGTTGCATACTAGTATGTCGATGAATTCGGAAAATTCAGGCTATTGTACGGAAAACTCAGTACGAGTAATTTACCAAATTATTGAAGGATTTTGTATTCATTCCCAAGTATATTATTATTTTTTGTATTTTCGTATATGTGTTGTGAGGGTGAAGGTCGGCGTTCTACCTTCTCATCGGTCAGTCAGCGGTGAACACAAGTTCCACGGAAACGCGTACCCGGCTTAGTTTGTCACATTCTGCCTTCATCCTAAACTGGGAAAAATGTATGAATAATACCCGGAGGAGATAAATGAAGAGGTGTTATTATTATTATGTTATGTTATTATTATTATTATATTATGTTATTATTATTATATTAATAAATGGCATCTAATCATAAAAAAAAACATAAATGACATTAAAATCAAAATACAATTCACTTCAACAAATCTTAATTTTGTCGGGTTGGGCGCGAGTTCGATGCTCTTCACGAAGGGAGATGACAACCAGATATTACAATAGATGGCGTCACTCCGGTCTATGTTGGTCTGAGCATGCCATTTTCATGGTCCATCTTTGTAGTTGATTCTCAGCATCCAGGCCGACGCAATAGAACTGGTATGCAGAATTGTAGAAAATAAGATGTAAAGTAGTCCGTGGTAATAATGACACCAAAACCGTAGTAATGAAAGTAACCAAAGGGAAACATCTTGTTTGCGGTAAAGATTATTCACTATACGATTAGATTAAAAATTTATAGTAAATTATGCACAAGTGATTGAATAACATAAAAGTATTTACCCTTTGGTTACACACAACTTTTTGATCCTATTTAAAAGAGAAAAGACCAGCGTAACATTCTTTCCTACTATATTATTTTTTTATTTTACAATCAATGGATTTGCCCTGTATATGCTGTTAAAATGCAAAATCACCCAAAACAATATTTTGGTGTTCAAGGTTGTAAAAGCACTTAGCCAAAGTAAGGGACGAGCGAGCTATAAAACTTCACTATTGTTGGACTCCCAAGGCGGCGTGGGAACGCCAATAAAATCCGGCTTACACGATTTTTGTCACGTAGTCAAATGCACCATAAGGGATGCATCACCCTCATACATCAGTCTTTCCACCAAGCTCAACCGGGAGAGATCGCTCCGTAAATGCGATCTAATTTTCAGTTAGAAAACGAAATTAGGATCGTCTCTGTAATTTGTAATTACGGGGTAAATTTAAACTGTGCGCCTCGAGTTTAAGTTTAGACTATGATGTTCTCTGCGTTTAATCGTTTGTGTGAAAGCACTCAAGTTTCATGATCCGATCAAGTCAAGGTCCCGTAAAAAGCCAAGACAAATCATATACGGTACGCGCAAATTGTGATCGAGAAAATCGCGTCCAGAGTCCCGGTTTGCCTAGTTAATTGGACATCGTCTGGTGGTCAATCCCGAACTTCGTCACTCTACCCTGGCATCACATCTATTGGCGACAAATTACTTCAAGGACCATCATCAGCACGTGGAAGACATCACCGGAAAGGTAATCCCTTACGTGAGGGACCTGCAGTAAATATTAAACAAGAGTCACACACAAAATTTGGCAATTAACTTCATGTTGGCATGATGGGCTCGCAAATAGTGTTGAATTAATAGTTATCATTTTTTTAAATTTGTATTATTAATAATAAGTAGGTAAAATGTGTTTTATTGTTTTAATTAATACATGCAAGTCACAAATACAATAAACTTTATTACAAATATAATTTTTTTGTGATTTCTTTTCATAACCAATTGACTTGATAATCTTTTTTAAAAAAGAACCATTTAGGCTATATGCCTCCCCCCTGACCATGAAGCCGAGGCGAAGGAAGAAATATCGTAACAATGTTTAATTGATCTTATTTCTATTGGATTTAGTATATTTTCACTTCTATACGTCAGTGTTAGTTAGTACCTGAACTTTATTTTGCACCGCTAGTCTTGTCTCGGTTCATTTCAATATTTTTCTCGACTTTTTCATTTCTATAAAACATTCTACTGAAATAAAACTCATCTGCTTGTTCCAAACATTCATTACCTGACCGTATTTTGCACACAGTCTTGCTTCTCTCCTCGAATACCATTATTTTCAAGTTATTGACGTTCATAATAAAGTCACTTTCCTTGCACTCATCATATAATGTAATACATCCCTTTGCATATAATAAACAGCGTATATTCAATTTCATTTCCACACAATTATTTATATACAAGTGCAGATAATTTAAAACTTCATTAGATTGGGTGGATTTAATCACAAGTGTTGGTTGTTACTTGAAACATTGTGACGTGACAGGATCCTCGGTAAGGATTTCTTGGATGCGGTGTATATGGGAGACTTGTGGACCCCAAAATAACCGCATCATAGACTCATCCCTCATCCCCTGGGTGGTTATTGGAGGAAGTGCATGGCTGGTGGCTGTGCGGACCGGCAAGGTCCCCGAATCGGAAGTGAAAAGATGGCTGCCTCGAAAATGAATTGGAGGCGAGTCGCAATTTTGGCCCGGTCTTCTGTTGTTCTGGAGAACAATAGACACCTCAACCCGGGAAGTAGAGCAATGGATCGAGTAAAATAAAAATCTGCGAAGTGACTCCTCGGTTGTTAGTGAAGTGGGCGAACCTTGTTCGTGAGAATCTTGTAGTGGCAAACCTGAAGATTTTAACACTAACCGATCTCGTATTTTGTTTAAACCAGAATTGTATTTTGTATTAGAAATTATTCGCGATTGCATTGTTAGATTAATTTTCATCCTTCCGATGAAGCAGCCGATACCACAAATTAGAATGAGCTTGGCCAGTGACAGTGTCTTCTGGCGTACAATCCGCCGAAGCCGGATCGCACCGTAACAATATGTTTAAGCATTATACATGGTTCGGTTGGTAATTATAATTTTTCAAAATACGTGAGTATGTACATTCCAGTTACGTTGGTAATACTACAAACTTGCGGCGGCCAGAGTCAATCGAAACGCCCTCTTATCGCGGATTTATTGACGATGGTAAGCACGAGATATAGATCGCATTTTGTTGTCTGTTCAAATGTCGGAGGCTAGTCAGATGGAAGTCCACGGAAGACCATCAGGAGATTGAAGACATCGAGTTGCCGCCCAGCAGATTGCAGACCAGGTAAACCAGATGAGTGAAATTGCGTACTCTGTACATTATCAATAGAAAACCAGGACCTGACCTTCGAAAGAATTTAATGGCTACAAAACATATTTAAATAAACTAAAGTTTACAGGCAGGGACGTCTCGTGGGCGTAGGCAGGTAAGGCGGTGCCTAAAGGCGGTGCCTAAAGATGCAATTTTTCAGAACATAGATCTGTGATATTTTTAATAAAAATTAAATATATAAATTAGAAAGGTACATATATTTTATATGTATATATTTCTAATGTACATTTAATTTTTAATATAAATATTAAAATGAATGTCTTGTACAAAAAAAAAACTCCTAAAGTAATTTAAAGGCCACTTTGAAAGTTTGTTTACCAGAATTTTGCGAAAACAATCCGATAGGAGACACGTGGTCAGTGGTTCATATAGGTATAGGGCATGTGACATGAGTGCCGCTATCGGCGCCCCGGGAGAACTAAACCTAATTAGTTACTTCAAGGAAATATAAACTTTCGGGATCGTATGCCTGGATGGCCAGCGGCAACTGTAAAAACCGCATGCGATGATTTATACCATAGGAGCAACAGCGGGGGCTGGGAGGAGGAATTATGTAGCGAAATTTTAACGGATGCGCATGGTTAGTATTAAATTACATATCCTGTTTTGTATATAAAAGTCACGCCATATTCACAAGCCGAGTAGTCGTTTTGAATATAAAAGTCACGCCATATTCACAAGCCGGGTAGTCGTTTTGTATATAAAAGTCACGCCATATTCACAAGCCGGGTAGTCGTTTTGTATATAAAAGTCCTTTGATCATTTGAGATAATACAAGTGTGTAGATAAATAATATTGAATTATTATTAGTACTAAGGTTTTTATTATGAATATGTACCGATGTGAAAAATACACCTGCATAACACAGTGATGAATGAATGAATGAATGAATGAATGAATGAATGAATGGAGAACATAGACTTAAATATATATATATGTATTAGCCATTACGATTTTGATAGAACAACAATATGCACAGAGATCCAGATCGTTTAAGTTTAATATATTCAATACTTCTGCCGGTGCCGTAACAACAAAGCCACACGCACTGATCATAATAACTAACAAAATTACTAAAAAATGTTACCAGATAAAAAATACCATAGAATATTTTTCCCTTTCAAACATCAATATGATCGTAAAAAGAACTGCGTGATCCAAAATGCTGCAGTAAAAATACTGGAGACCGAATTTTTATGATTGCGGTTTGAACTGAAATGATGTTGTCGTCCTTAAAAAAACGAAATTGTACGGTCGTAAACAAAATTGTATCTTGTGTCGGTGAAAATAAAATTTAATGAATTTTAAAATTAGTTTTAGAAATTGTGTTTTAAAGAATATTGGTGAAATTGTATTGCCCGTGTATTGGTTCGAAAAAATAAACATGTAATTTATATCTAAACTATGCACTATTTTGACAACTAGACGACAAAGTAACTCGAATTAATATTTTTTTTCGTATAATATTTACATACTGAAAGCATAATATATCAAATAAATATTTAATTGAAATATTATAGTTATGTAGAGCTTTTTTAATTGTATAGAGTGCATTCCCTTGGTAATCATGCTATACGCTTTCCAAGCAATGTAGATACTATTCTATATTCATCATACAATATAGCTACCATTCTGGCCATCAAAACCATAATCTTGGCACTATATTCAAGAGCATCAATAGGCTTTTGCAACCGTATAAGCGTCTACAAATACATATACGCTAGAGACAAGACAATCCAACAGATAGATTGAATTAGTCCTATAACCCTTGGTTGGCCATGACCTCCATAATAATTTTCCTCAATTAATTTCTATTATATGGCGTCTCTCTTCTGACCAGAATTTATAATACAGATATATTTTTGAAGATATTATCACTCCGTCTTAGGCTTGGCCTACTCCTGCACCCTGTTGGTCTTATCAGTAATTTCTGTTCAATCAATTCAATAAATGTCGAGTTCAAATAATCAAAAAATATCTCATTAAATAAAGTATAGAGCTCGTTGTTGCGTACGCCTCAAAAATTTTCTTTCAAAAACATTTTCATTTTTCTTATCTCTTATACTATCTGATATTTAAATATGCCTTTAAGTTAAAAATATGTAAATTTCCAATACATTTGACAATGATAAAATTTTTAATAGAAATATGTTTATACCTTCTATAACTTGTATTAAATCACGGAACTAATCTAAAACTTGTATTATCTGGACTCCTATCTGAAAAGAATAAAATGTTAGTACTGTTTATGTTAATTAAATGGTTTGATATTTTATTATTAACTTTTAAAATATGATGATATTCTAAAATAAACACCTGAGCTGCAGTCCGGTAGGATTATTGAGACGGAAAATGTGAAAAGTTGTCTCGAACGTAGTTCGGACATTAATATTTATCCTTTATTCCACGGCAATACATAACATGCGGGAATGTACAGGTATCCAGCGGAAAAATTTCAAGATTAAATTGTAATTGCTCGTAAACCATCCGGATGAGGTAAGTGGGTAGGATATTGTTGACGCGCATGATTTGGAAATTTGCCAGTCGCAATGAGTTACTGATCGAGTGCGCACCGCGCGTTCGCGGTTAAGAAATATTTAAAGTGCGATAATTCATTGGTTCGTGCTCGTCGCGCATTTTGTACTCACTTTAATATTCGATGAGTAATTGATAAGCCAAGCACGCAACCTATCTGGTGTTGGGTTCAAATGTTCAGGCAAGAAGAGACAATGGTTAACCAAACTCCTCCGGGACCATCAACGTCAACAGCGACGACAGAACATGTCTCTCAAGTTCTCCGCGTAGATCGCTAAAGAAGATTGCAGCCTGTACTGGAATAAAATAATCAACAGTGCACGTTATTTTGAAAAAAAAACTACAGTTTCACCCATACAAACTGAAAATCGTGCAGTTCCTCAACGAAAATGAATATTATTTACGTTAAATCTTAGCGAGAACGATGCTGGAATGTTTTGGAACAACAAGAATGCTCGAAAACATATTATTTACTGACGATGCACATTTTCATATCGATGGCTATATTAATAAATAGACCACGAGATACTGGTGCCCCGAGGGAACGCCATCAAAAACATTTGCAATGTCAAAAAACGACAGTGCTGTGTACAATTTCTGCCCGAGAGATAATTGGCCCTTATTTTTTAACCAGTGAGAGACAGTCACTGCTAACATGTATTGCCGAATGATCGACGAGTTTTCAGTACCGCAACTGCAGCCGTTACCTGGGTTCAACAATAGAACACAATTTCAGCAAGATGGGGCCACTCCACACATAGCCAGAGAATTTCAATGAAGAAGCTGAGTGGAATTTTTCCCAATAAATTAATCAGTAAGTACGGAGACTTACCCTGGGCACCTTGGTCACGGAACTTACACCGTGCGACCTTTTTTTGTGGGGTTATCTTAAGTCAAGAGTTTACAGACCAATAATTCTCGAACAATTAGGCCCTACACGAAAATATCCGCCGTGAAGTTGCTATCATTGAACCGACGTTGTTCGCAAACTTAAGAGTCCGATTGCGAAGAGTGTCTTGAGAGAAATGGACGGCATTTAGATGATATTGTTTATAAAACGTAAAATCCGCATTGTTAAACTCATTTTTGTGTATAAAATATGAGAATAACATTGTAGTTTTTGTTTTTATTTAATATTAAGCTTCTAAATTTTCCGCTGTACACCCTATTACAGTAATTTGTCGGGAATTTAACGAGGGAATAGTGAAGAGAAAATAAAATATTTTCTAATTTGAAGTGGATACAACATAATGGTTCTCACTAGAAGTTAAATCAAATATTGTTATCTAGCTCTAATACAAGACGGTATTTAGGATAATTAAACTATATTAAGCTATAGTTAAATCATGTTATATTAATAGATTTTTGAAAATGTCCTTTGACATATTAATTACGCCATAATATATTGTTATATTTTGCGTACCTACTTGATGTATTCCATAGTATTTTATTTGTTCTAAGATGTGATAATTACATATTTAAACTAAATCTAAAGTTTATGCATTATATTTATATTAATAGTATATTTACGCCCTTATGGGCTTTTACAAATTATTAATATAGCTAGTACAAAATAATATACCATAGTAAGTAAAATTCAGTTAAAGTACACACACACACATATATATATATATATATATATATATTTAAAAAATTGACAAAAAAATCGTGTGGAAGTATATTATGATACATAATACTAAATTGAGTAGAAGTACATATGTGTATAAGAAAAACAATATATTAGAAGCACATTAGAAGCAAAAATGAATAAATTGACAAAAACAATTAAAATTTTAGATTAAACACAGAACGGCTTAAATACTTAATCAATTATACTTTTGTCTCAATACGGCATCAAAAATATTACTCATTACTTATAATATGCATAACTGAGTTTATTTTTGTCACGACTGTAGTTTCGAGGGTTGCACTCCCTCCAGGTATAAATACCATCAACCCTCAAGGTATAAATACGCCTGTACCTGTTACATACAGCACACTCAATTCAGGACGGATAAAAGGCTATACCTCGGTTTCCATTTTAAGTTAATGTTTCACGGAGCTAAATAAAATCGGAAACGTGGGTAAGTAACAAAACATGATTTATTACTGATAATCTTTCAGCGTTACACATTGTCCGACAAACTTAACTTAATCTTTATTTAAATAATTTGACAAAATACTTTGTTTAAACCACTATTTATTTATAATACAACATGTTTCGATACCTATGGAATTTTTTTCGGAAAATAATCTATACTGAAATTAAAAATACAAGCAAAGATAAAAATAAAACAATTAAGTGGTGAATAAGTAAGAACTACAAATTTCGTTCAACTCCAATAAGATTACAAAAATATGGAGCCAATGTATGATCCAATCGGGTAGAGAATAATCAAAAGCATAAAGCTAAAATAATCATTATACAGTGCCTTCACTAATAATTCACTAGTTCTACAACACCCCCACTACATTTTTATTAAAAAAAAAGTTATCTCTATTTTTATTTCTGTCGAATCTTTATCTTAAATAACACCAAAACAGTGCGAAAAAAACTGGTTACTTTAACACAGACTTCAGTCTAGCAAAGTAGCTAGGACAACGTTATATTATAATATCATATTATATTATAATGTATTCACCTCTATTACAACAAAAATATGTTTGTCAATAAAGTCTAAATAAAGAAATAATAAAATGAGACTACAAAGTAATTTTGCTAATATTGCGAACTCTTTATTTATTTATATTAATGTAAATTTTATATTATTAAAATAGTCGTACGTCTTAATTAACTTACCATCACTCAGGGGCAGGCAAAAAGAATAGAGCATCACATAAAAAATTCAGACACTCAATCATCTTCTCATGCAAGCTCGTCGATTATTGAGGCTTCTAAGATAACCACATAATCGAGTATCTTCGTTGATCGTGCCAAGTCTTCCGCGGTGTCCTCTATTTCTGGTGCAATTGACACTTGCGTCATAAATCATTCTTACTATTCTCTCCTCATTCATTCGCTCTGTGTGAACAAAATATCTAAAAGATTATTTTTTAATCCTGTTCACTTTATTAAAATCAGCTTAACATTTTCTTTACTTTATCATGAATAGATTTGTATATACAAATACATTCATATCTATATTGTATAAACATATACATTATATTATTAAGGAGAACACATTCTTATTGTGAAGTTGTAATTATTCAGAACAGACGGTCTGTGATACATTAAAATATAATTAAATGCATTAATTAGTATTTAACATATACATTCGGCTAATTGACTTTTTAATATTTCTACGCATTTACGATATAATTGAAAATAAACTACAATATACTGGAGTGAACTCAATTGAAGTTTTAGCTATATTAGAAATGAATACAGTCAGGGGTTGTTAACATTTTTCATACTTAAATTTAGATTTAGTATTTATACAATGGTGAGAAATTCAAAACACCTACGATCCCGAGCGATGTATCGTTTTATGCACCGAATCGATGTTTATGACTGCGGCTGGAGAAGCCAAGCGAAACGATAACAGACACGAATTTATGTATTTACTCTATTTTATTTAAGTATACCATGTTCACTACCTCGTATTTATATATTTATTGGTTAAGATGTTATAAATGATACAAAAGAAAAAATATAAATAACACAGAGAAAACAAACTAGATAGTAGTGAGGTTAGACAAGGAAGAAGTGAAATAATGAATGTAATAAATAGAATAAATAAATATGGAAAATAAGCCAGTTCAAAGTCAGAAAGTTTTTATCTCATCTTTTCATTATCAATTAATTTTATTTCAGTCTGAAAAATTTATTAGATGGTGCAAAGTCTGTTTTAAAATCAAAACTGACACATGACAGAATAACCCTGAAGATTCACCGATTACCAACCGTCGACGGTGAAAATCGATAGACTTGTTTAATTTATTAAAAAATTTTCCAGGCTTATTTCGAGAAACATTCAAAAAGTAACAAGTACTAATCGAAGGTACAATTAATTCTTGGATAAACTGAAGTATATTGCAGCCCAGTTATGTCTTATGACCACTTGACGCGTAAATCATAATTTTTTTAGTGTTAAAATACACTGAAACGTATTTATGCACGTTGGTATGTTCGAAGCGAAGAGTTTGCTAGTCATAAAAAATAATTGACTAACACAAAATAAACAAAACCACCTTTACACCTGTTTATTTATATTCAATGTGCATTTTATGCAATATACGGGAGCGAAATTTTCACAAAACGATGTTACTCATAAAGTTTATGTTAAAATAAATATGGTAATTATAATAATTATTACAATAACAATTGTCATGATTATTAAGTTTAATTAATTATTTGTGCAAACTGATATCTATAATTAAGATTACACTAATATAAATCAATGTAATCACATCTTGAAAAATGCTGTACTCAACGGAAAAATGCTGTATTCAAAGAATAGTTGGGCTGCGAATTCTTTCAAATCCTCGGTCTTACAAGAGACCGCTGGGCGTAAATGAATAATTAAATTTCTTGTAATTATAATGTATAAGCGATCTCTTTTTAGAAATATCACAAATATTTAATACAAATTCCTTAAAATGTTTGCTTCATAAATATTCGCTTTTAAAGAAAGCCTTTCCATCCAATATTCCAAGTGATTCCCAACATGTGTTCCACACTTCAAACCCTATAAAGTTTGGGATTCCGCGATATAATAAGTTTTTTAATGAATATTATTTATTTTTTTCATTATTTTCTTGTATTTTCAACAAATTAATTTATTAAGGAAAACACATTCTTATTATGAAGTTGTAATTATTCAGAACATAGGTCTGTGATATTTTAAATATTATACTAAATTAATGTATTAATTATAAATATATACATATAAAATCAATTTTGTCGAAAAATATTGTTTTTGCGTCACCGGGATTCGAACCTGGATCTCTATTTCCAATCCGGGGAAGTACACATATGTAACATATAGGTTTGAAAATTTGTCAAGAAAAATACTGGCGTTATCGGGAGTGTACTTCCCCGGATTGGAAATAGAGATCCAGGTTCGAATCCCGGTGACGCAAAAACAATATTTTTCGACAAAATTGATTTTATATGTATATATTTTTAATTAATACATTAATTCAGTATTTTAAATTAATTTATATTTTTTGATTATTATTTAATAGTCAGTATTTCAATTTTGTTTATCAAGATGACAAGGATTCCGCGACTAATTGATGATAAAATATATAAAATATTCTATGTGTTAAAGTTTATAAAATATATACCATAATTAGAAATTTTATATTTTTTTATGAATACCATTGAATTCGTTCATTGTTTTAATAATTTGCAAAACATTTTCTAAATAAATAAAATATTCTTCTTCATATATTATCTTTTATACTTGCACGGACGTCTTTATGACTTAAAAATTATACCTTCACTGTTAGTTAAACTGCCTGCACTGTGAAATAATGTAAAATAAAAGTTACATTACACAAATATAACTTTATTTAAAAAAAAAACTGCCAATACATTTTTAATTAACATTAGCCACTGACAAAAATATTTTAATAATTTATATATTATATTTCTACGGGAATGGAATGCATCGATGAAACGAGGGAGGTTTAAATTTTAATGAAATCACATTTTATTTAGAAGTTATAGTTTTTTATAACTTGGAACGTAGTTCGGTGATATTTAATACGAATGTAGATAAATCACTTGGAAAGATACTCGGAAAAAATGTATCGATAAAATATAGCCGTAAAGAGCTTTAACCAATTAAGTTTCGATGATATATGCAGAAGTCACCAAATATCATCATTTTTAAACCATCATACAGTATTAGCCTTAATTTAATAACATTATTAACACATTTATTTTAATATATTATATATACAAGTACAATATATAGCCTGTCAACAAATTGTGCGAGGACTAATCATTTATGTAACTTTAAGAATATTACAAGAAAATAATTAACTTTGACGCGATAATCGGTTGTTTTATACGAAATATGCATTATATCAATATTCTTACAATTTTCAAACTACGTTAAACACTTGTACTATAAAAATATGAATAACTTGATGATCTTCTGAAATGAAGTTTCAAGTTCACGACCATACTGGGCGAGTATCTTTATCATTAGATCAACAAGCAACAAAAATTTCATATCTACATAAATTTGCAAATTGGGACGCTTTAATGTTTCATGTTTTTCACGCCCGTCTTGGAGTTAACTACTAAATGTAATTTTAAACAACTAAATAGATTTATAAATATATACATATATGTATATTAGGAACTTTACTCTTTAGGAAGACGCCCAAAACAAATATCTAATTGGAGTGGCTCAAGACTAATATATTTATACAGTCATCAGTCATAATACAACGATACGTATTCTTTAGTTAAGCCTTAGGACAGCCAAAATATAAACTATATATATATATACATATAACTGAATGTCTCCATATAATCCTAGACCCTTTTACCGATTTCAGACAAGTTACATAGTTACTTTTTAGAAAGATGACCAAAACAAATATCTAAATGGTCTCAAGACTAATATATTTAAACAGTCAACAGTCATAATACAACGATACGTAGCATTTAGTTATGCCTTGGAACATCCAAAATAGAAACTATTTAACAAGATATATTAATTATTAGGAGAACACATTCTTATTTTGAGGTTGTAATTATTCAGAACGTAGGTCTGTGATATTTTAAATATGAATTAAATATATTAATTAGAAAGATATTCATAAAAAATCAGTTTTATCGAAAAATATTCTTGTTGCGCCAGATATACATATTTAATTCATATTTTGATATGTTATGTTGCAATACAAAATATAATGCTTTTTTTATATTCCATTAATTTTTTTTTAATATAATTAAGGATAGCTATAAATAGAAAAAAACATACAACGAACAATACGATGAACAGAAAAAATGAAATTAAGAATTTATACTCAACTTTTTATTAATTGATTATATTTGTTTGATATGTGTGTGCCATAATAATAATTATGTGATTTATATATGCTATTTTTACTCACATTAATGTGCTAAACGTACTTGAATTCTTTATTCATATCTTTTAAATAATAAATTTCATATTTTAATCCATAAATACGTGTTTTTCTTAAATACAAATTTAATGTATTTATTAGAAAAATGTACATATAAAATCAATATTATCAAAAATATTAGAGACCCATGTTCTGAATAATTACGTCACAATAAGAATGTGTTCTCATCAAAAATATATAAGTGTAATGTGTTTGAAATTTGATAAAAATAAATTATTAATTCTGGCGTCTCCTATTGGATTACTCAAAGGTATTTGAGATTCCGTAAATATAAAGATGATGGCTTTCAAATAATGGAACTATAGATGTATCAATTTGAAAAGAAACATATAGGTTCGAAAATTTGTCATCAATGCACTGTGATAGTTTAGCATAATCGTTTAATGCATTTTCCTCGGTTAGGAAGAAATTTAGGTTCGCATCCCGGTAGCAACAAAAATATTTTTCGATAAAATTGATTTAATATTAAATTTTTTAATGTTAAATTTTAAAAAGATTTAGATTAAATATCGAAGACCTATGTTCTGAATAATTTCAAGTTCACAATAAAAATGTGTTCTTCTTAAGACGTGTACACAATATTGTAATATGGGTATTTATTAAAATGTAATAAATATGTATTTAAATAATTGTAATTT
Source organism: Eubasilissa regina (assembly GCA_022840565.1). Taxonomy (NCBI): domain Eukaryota; kingdom Metazoa; phylum Arthropoda; class Insecta; order Trichoptera; family Phryganeidae; genus Eubasilissa; species Eubasilissa regina. The sequence goes on from JAINEB010000033.1 coordinate 22,117,201, forward strand.
AATTTTTAATAGACCTCCAAAATCTTCATTTCATACATTATTAGATGCTAAATCAATATTCTATTCACATCTTTACTCATATTCAATCAAATTTTATCTTAAATATTTACCAATGTTTCTTTATGTAATCCCAAAATAGTCTGATATACAGTAAAGTAATTAATGATATTTTATAATATTTTTTGAAAGTTTTTCTTACTTTATTTGAATTGAACACTAAAATAAAGTTCCCTATTTTAGTCCAATACACCTCTGGTTAAATTAGGTAACTTATAATAACGCAAACGACAACGTGTGTTCATTGTATATATAATATAATACTTCTTCAAAGTGAAACCCTCTTATATTATATGTACCGGTCAAACGTGGGTTAGACCCATACTTGAACATCAAAAGGCTCCACTTCCGGAATATTAATGACTTGATGAAAATAGTTTTTTAGGTAACTTGAATAGTCAAACCGAAAGCTTTGTCCTAATTTCCCCCTCAGAAAAATTTATCGCATAATTTTTAATTAATTATAACTATTATCTCTTTCACTTTATTGATTTAAGTTACACCAAAAAATTCAAGATTCTTTGGTTTTTCTATATTTTAGTTAATTTTGAACTCATGAACGTTTATTTACGTATATAAACATTAGAAACCAATACCCAATCCTTTATTTATGATAAAAAATTATGCCGATAAACTTTATTGTAATTTTTGTATCCCGGTAACAAATACAATATTATTAAGGGAAACACATTCTTATTGTGAAGTTGTAATTATTCAGAACAGACGGTCTGTGATATTTTAAATACTAAATTAATGTATTCATTATAAATATATACATATTAAATCAATTTTGTCGAAAAATATTGTTTTTGCGTCACCGGGATTCGAACCTGGATCTCTATTTCCAATCCGGGGAAGTACACTACCGATTGTGCTATAACGCCAGTATTTTCTTGACAAATTTTCGAACCTATATGTTACATTTTTCAAATTATTATATAAAAGGATTAACCTGTTCTACAACGTTGTGAATGATAAAATAAGTTAAAACAGATGAATCAAATAAAAATAGAATTTATACCTTGTTTCATAACTTTGATTTTAAAGCTTTTGATTAATTCAGATTTACATTTCGAACATTTCGTGTAAATTAATCACAGACAAAATCTGTCCTTTCTGTGTTTCTCGATTATTCTGATAAAACTGTTATTTTAATGAAAATAGCAATGTAGTATCAGTTTCATATTCCATACATTGAAACTGCACTTGATTCCAGTGATAAAACATAAATTTAATTAATCAGTTTCTATTTAAATTTACATACAAAGATCTTTTATATTTACCTATAAATAATATTTTAGCCATAACGCTGGACATTTATTTACATTTGATATAAGAAACCTACACCATTATTATATGATAAAAAAATTTTATACAAATTAAATATACACATCCTTCTAAAAAATCTATATATGGAAACAAATATTTTGTTGCTGACGGGATGTGAAACATGTTCTAAAACTGTAACTTCACAATAGCAAAAAAAAGAAGTTTCTCCATAATAAAAAAATTTGTCGATTAACGCAAATTCATTTACCTTTACATATTATTATTCTTAAATCTAATCTACCCTACTCAAATACGTTTTACGTACTCTTAAAGAAACATATAAATGTTTAATTATGTGATTATTTGCTATTAATGCGAATGTATGAGCAGAGTCAGCATTTGATAGATTTTGCTGGTAGTAAAACGGTAGAGTTCATGAAAAATATCTCTGAAGGGCGTGGGATGAATACTAATTTCACTTAATTAGTTTTGTTTTGGAAAGTCAACTTACGTATGTCTGGACTGAAGGAAACGGAGATATTAATAGTTCACCCCAAGTATTCACAAGATTGTATTTTTTCTATGAACGAATCTCGTAGACCCCCGCAATACTCGAATGGTTGGATCAATATACTATATCGATAGATAATTACATACACGTGTTGCGTTTACTAAACATGGGATAGTTACTTAATAAAAATTTTCGAGTAGACATTTATTTATTTACATGACTAAGCTGATATTAAGTGAAGTTTTCTTCAATTTTTAAAACTATTTCAATCACATATAATGTGCGTGGACTCAATTAAATGTGTGAAGTTTGGATAGAAAGTAGAACTGCTGTGTTTAAATGACCAATTCCAAAGTAATTTTATTTTGTAACGTTTATATTACGGCTAGTATAATATTATTATAAATTTATGTGAAGGGAGTAAATAAATTCACAATTAGATATTAAATTTATACAAAATATTGTATAAAAACTTCAATGTGTAACCAAACGTATATATTAAATAATTGACCCACTTTCTTAATTTTTTTACATTGCACACTAATTTTGTCACGATAATGCCCCCTTATAATACTAGATAAACTTCTGAATCACACACTATGCATTTCTATAAAAAAAATAAAAATTTATTTATCCTACCAAGATTTAGAATTTTGAAAGAAATGAAACTGACAAAACAAATCTAAAATACCGAATACTAGGTGGCTGGCTTTGCCGTAATCTATATTCTATTTAAAGAAAGTTAACAAACTATCCGTAAATAGAATTATCATCAGTTTGTAACATTACCCTTCAATTACATTCCTTTAAAGATAACAGATATTTAAATCCATAATTGGACAGTCTGAAGTAACATAGATATAATAAATTAATTACGAAAAATTATTTAATGTGTTCCTACATTAATTAAAGTCATTATTCTAAACACGTAATTAGTATTTTACCTGCATATTTGAAAGAGTTTTTCTCTCAAAATAATAAATAAATTGCCAAATAACGTTACACATGTATCTTTTCTCTACTCTTGAAAATTTTTATTTGGGGGAGTTTGTTTAAAAATTGAAATTTCTTACTAAAAGTCGACTTCTTTTTATGGTTTCGAGAACACCTTGTATTTCAATAAATATAACGAAAGTAATACAAATAAATCATGTTCCGAAGATCAGTGGGAGGATACACAATTTATTAGTACATGTAAAAAATAACAATTACACTCATTAAATATTAATATGTCTATTAATTTGTATTATAATATATATTAACAATTGGCCATGTTGTGATCGTTACTTAGTCATGATTAGTGTCTTTAGAATTGATAAATCGGCGAAATAACATTAACCGGCTGATGCAATTACCGATTAATCTCCGAAACTCTGGGAAGGCTGAGAAATGCACGCTTCTCAGTCCCGACGCTAGACATTTTGCCGTCACCGGCAAGATTGTTTTTTTCCGCCCTGATGTTTTCAATTTATGTAAAACCATCCCCATAAATTGGCCGCCCCTAAATCATTCGCTCGCTTGCCACATACGTTAGGAGCGGTATTTTGTTAGGCCGGTATTTTGAAACATGCCCAAGTTACCAAAATACGTTCTGGATAGTGATGAGAAAAAATACTACTCTTGACTCACTGGTGTGATTGTGATTGGTATTCGATTATATCAGTGATTGAAAACTGTGACTGTGATCACACTTTTTGATATCACAATACACGTAATAATTTAAAAAAAATAATAATTTTGAGTGTACTTTTTTATATTATTAAAATTTTATTTGAGTAAAAAATATATTCTATCATAAATAATTAGAATAATTAGTAGAAAATTATTGCATATGCATGCACATACCTACAAAATGTAAAAAAAATAACAACAAAATAGCATCATCATTACCAACAAAAACAGATTCCAATAGATGGCACTGATTCAAATGAAATCGATTTAACCGGCGGCCTTAGAAAATCAATAGAATTTTTAACAAGAAAAAAATTTGAATCACAAATCACGATATTCACAAAAATTTTATCACTGATAGTGAGTGTGAATCAAAGAGATCAGTGATTGACTCACGGTTCGTGATTTTGAGCTCATCACTTGTTCTGGACATTAGTGTTGACTACAAATTACTGCTTTATAGGAAATAACTATGATGTTATTTGTTGGATTTGCCTTCTTGGATTGTTTATGTTTGGATTATTTTCATTATACACGATTATCGTTTTGCAACTTGGAATTTTGTTTTTCAATTTTTATAAATTTTTCGGCCGCCCCATGATTTGGCCGACACAGGCAGGCGCTTGCTCCACCTGTGCGTAACGCCGGCGCTGATGCTTCTACAATAGTGTTTTACTAGTTATCACTAGTATAGAGTGAAGAACGAATACGTTGGGAGTGAGTGTAGTGCATAGTCGACAAGATTAAGAAAATTACACTAAAATAAACAATTGGACGATGAATATTAAATTAAATTTTACACATTTTATGCAGTTAAACTAATCGGCACTACAAAGCTTTAAGTGAAAAATATCCATATATTTTGACAATATTAGACTTCAGTATCAGAATTGTCATCCATTTTCTTGCACTGGTCATACTCGACAAAATATATTTTTATTTTATTTAAATAAATCTTTTAATTCTCCACATTCCTTCATTACACTAACACAGGCTACTAAAGTTCTTAGAAATGGAATACCCATCACAAGCGCTTACTTAAGTATATAGACATACGTGTAAATAAAAAATAAGAGAGCAATCTGTGTTATGTCTCGTCATCTGTGTGCAAGTTTCCATAAAAAAATGTAATATCTCTCATCAATCTACGTATTTTTTTCTAAAAAAAAAATATGGCTTACACCCCGAGCATCTTAAGTTTAATGCTATGCATAAATCGTCATAAACAGTCGAATAAAAAAATATCGCTATTGTCCCAAATAAATAAAGTAAATTTTCTAATCATATGATTCAAACTAATCATTGTTTCATACCGTATATTATTTATCCGTACCGTATAAAAGAAATTAATGATTAACCTAGAAAAGGGTGGAAATACAAAAAAAAAAAAATCAGAAAGACTGTTGGAAGCAATATTACTTTAACCCCTAATTTTAATATTCCCAATAACCTTTTACGCTCCACCACTCTGCTTTCAGCTTAACGGGGTTGTATTTAATTTACTTGTTACTTCAAGTCTCGAAACTATAGTCGTGTTCAAATTTTAAAACGTATTTGTATACTGTCACATTACGAATTGTAGGTGGCAAAAGAATGTGACGTAGTACTTAATTAGTAAAGTAAACATCCTGATTATGTACTTGCGCTCGGCGAAATCGCCAAGCAGTAGTCCCAATGTTGGCCGCGGGGATCGGATGGTCACGTCGTATCGAGGAGTGCTCGCTGGCCTTGGTACATTATTCTACTCGCAGCTTCCAGCTGGATGACTTACCGGTCGACAGAGCCTAGGGCCACGGTCCCGTTAATCCGCGTATTCTTTGTAAATATTGTAAGGATGGAGATCTACAATCAAACCAACAATTGTGTTACTCTGATGAAACGAGATGGAAATACTTGAAAGGTAAATCCAGTTAATTTATTAATTTTTCAAGCACTCATTTTCTAGTATTACAAATTCTAATTGTATCGTAAAAATTTCTCTTGTTACAGGAAATAAGTCAAATTTCCCTACTTCTTTTTCCTATTATTCTTTGTCTTTCTTTCTTATTATTATTTATTTACTTCAACTTCTTTAATTAGTTCTAGACTACTTATCTTTGTCTACTTGAAAGGATGCTTCGAAGTGATGGCGGAGGGTTCAAACCAGGATTTTGTATTGGAATTACTGATGAAATTTTATCTGACGGATATAATGGCAGACGGTGGATGATCCGCCCTACACTCCAAAGTCACGAAGTATTTTTTTAATGTAATATTATTGTCGTCACCACCTTTTTAACACAAAGTCCATTCTAATAGTTGGTGCAAACTTGATTATTTGGAAATTATTTTGTAACTCTGTATTTATGACTATTTTTTTGTTTAAAATTAATTTAACAATGAATCATTCTCTGGCACTTTTCTGTTATTCTTTTTACATTATAATAAATTTAATGTATAATTTTACTTTTAAAATTATCAGTATTAACTTTGTGGTTAAAATTCATGTTTTTATTTGTTATATTTATTTTATTAACCACTTAATTGAGTTTAAAAACGTCTACCTGTTTCGAAAAATAACATTTTCCTCTTCAGGATGTCATAACTAATTAAAGACATATTATAGTTTCTTTACCAGAATCTATTAAAAAAAAAAACAATTATTTTAAAAATAAATTTAGTACGTTGCGTAACACAAATTTACTCGAATAATTTTAATAAAACAAAGATAACAAATAAAAATATTAATATATAATTTGTTACATTTAGTATTTTATTTGAGTAAAGAAGTTTTCCCAGAAGATGGTTAAGGTATGTCTCAACATTATGCTAAGTAGGTAGCTTCTGTTTTACGTACTCACTCTCATGCTCACCACTAATTCTGATCTGTGGAGGATAGTCCGCCAGTCGACACCTCACAATATACTACAAAGATTTTTTTTCTATAAAACTATTAAATTAGATTGTCTAAACTGAAAACATTGCAGCATTATGATATATACGAGATTTTATTTAATAGTACATTTTATATATTCTTTAATTTTAAGAATATTTTTATCTAATTTAATTTAATCTAAGTATATATTAAAAAATATGATGATATATTTCCTAAAATATCTTGAGTTGAACCATGCATGATTTCAATTGTCATGGTTTAGACCTGACAGATTTAATCGCTCTCTGAGTGAAATTGTAGCAAAATTATTAATGGCTTATTTAATGTCAAACATGAATATTATTTTATGAATAGTAATTTTGGAGTTTTATCAATATTTTCATTCAGAGTGCGGATATTATTTAAAATTGTAAATTTTAGATATAATTTTCACCAATTTATTATCACAATCATTATTTCCGAGATTTAAAAAACTTTTTCATTTTCTTTTCCTTCTTCATCTCATTTATTCTAATCCGGTTGTCACTGCCCTGCGTTGTGTCGATTACTATGGGCCACTGATAGTTAGTTTCTTCATTTGTTCTTTCCATGTAGTCCAGTAAAATTAGACATTGCGCGTTGAGGCAATAAGGAATTAAGCCCCTTTTTGTCTAATTTCACTGGAATAATGTTCTATAGTTCTCTGTTCATAGCCGCCTGCAGGGCTAGGCGGCAAGCATCGACAGCGGTTACCAATGATCGTGTAGCGACCACAATAGCTGCTCGCAGGGTTTATTTGGGATTGCTTATTTGATAATACATTTATAATTTGTATCAATAATTATAATAATATATTATTTCGTATTGTAAGTTAAGTTTTATTGTAGCGTATTTCATGAATAACAATCTCATAAAAGAAAACTGTCACACTATTTAATAATATAATCCATTCATTGGAAATCATAAGATATGATTCCTAAGTATTTGTCATTAAAACAATGCAAAAAACATTTTTATTTATTTTTTAATTCAGCATTTATCAGACTTTTTAAAAAAAAAATAGAGATGCGTACATGGAGTACATATCACTATTTTAAAACTAAGCTAAACGCCTGTACTATGAAAATAGGACTAACTTGCTGGTGTCCTGGAACAAGGCGCGAACCTCTGACCACTAGATCACTAGGCAACGTCTTTACCACTACACCGACAAGCTACTCAAACCTTGAACCCAGGACCAAACTCAAACTACTACAGCTACTTAAACCTTGAAATCAAGACTTGAACCCAGGACCTTTCTTACCGATAAATTATTCTCCCAGCTGATCTAAGGCAACTTAATGCTTCATGCTTCAGATTTGTTCTTTGCATCTTCTTTTGTGATACATTTATTTTTTACCAATAAAATACTGCTAATTTATACAAGATGATTCGTTTCTCAGATTTAGTTGTAAAGCCTGGGTTTCGCAATCCTGTAGCACAACTTTTATAGCCACATTATAGACCCAGAATATGGTATTCCTGGATATCTATTTGCACCTGAAAAGGTTCTGTAATACGAAGTGGGAGAAATTTCTTTCTTAATCCTCTCGTCAAATTCTAATGGTAATAATTTTCGGATATGTTGGTCACAAATATGTAAATGAAGAAGAATATTAAGAGTGCAAAGAAACAACTATTAGTATTGTAAACATTTATTTAACACAAGAATCGAAGACAGTTCATTAAATACATTATTATAAGAGGCCTAGTTTCAGTACTGTAGTCCAAGGACGCTTATTTTTATATAGTCTTTTTCAAAATACAAATTCACTAATAAAATAATGGACGAGTTTATATATAAATTATATATAAAATGTCAATTATATATAAAAAAAATATATAATTGACATTTAAGTACAGTCCCTGGAAATTTATTTCTTGAAAATTATGTTTTATTATTATTATTTATTTCGCTGATACTCTTCTAAACGGCAGGTAACATTTCTGAGAACTGCTCAGTACGTATTCTCCGTGGTCGCTGCCATTTATTCTTGGATATTTTCTTTTAATTGGTGCAGAGAGGAAGGGCTGTTAATGTATACATTTGATTTAAGATAGCCTCATAAGAAAAAGTCAATTGATGTCAAGTCGGCGCTACGTGGAAGTCAGTTTATATCACTTCGTCGGAATATCAATTTATCAGGGAAAATTTCACGAATAATTGGTAAAGACACGCTCCATAGTGACTGAATTCCCAAGGATGCGGCTAGCGACCGGCATACCTTCCGCCCCTCTCACACTCGTTTCGTTTTGCCATTTCATTTTCTTGATGTTTAATACTATCTTTAATAATCGTAGATAAAAAATATATTGATTCCCTACAGCATAGCTTCTGAATTGATAACGTTTTTATATTAATCAGAAAAAAAAATTGTAGAATTGATTACATTATTATTATAATTTTTATTTTAATACCTTTAGTACCAATAGTCTAAATGACAATAATATTGCAATTATTAATAATAACGAAGTGAATAATTGGATTAGATATAATTGTGACTTTTCAACATTAACGTAAAAGAGTACGTTAATCGGGCAATTTAATGTATGAGAGCTCATTGATATTTCAGTGAGATTGGAAATTCATTAACTTAAATTAATTCTAATCAACCAAGCGACCAGTTTTAAATTCGCAAAGTTCGCATTATCATTCCGTTATCGTCCGTAAAATTGCTCGGTGAATTTATTATATTATAAAATGCGCAACTTGTTTGTGATATTCATTATACATATAATATAATATTTTATGTATAAAAGAATATGAGATTTCAATTGAACTATGTACTTCATTTTTATTTACAATGTGTTCTTCCATGTATAATATTTATTCGCATACCTCTATCAAATACATGAACATTGACATTTTTATTCCTTTAATATAACTTTATACGTAAAATATTCATATAAATATATAATAATTCATTAATCCAAAACAATTAATCAAAAACAATTCATAGATTTTATATATAAAAAGGTTTTTCTTTTATGAAAATATACTAGGTGGGTGATGTAGAACCTTTTTCCACAAGTGAAATTCCAAAGTATATGCCCAATTTAAAAAAAAACCCTAGTCAAATAAATAAAATAAATAATAAAAATACAAATTAAAGTATTGATTAGAAAGATATACCCGGGATTCAAATCTGGATCTCTTTCAATCCGGGAAACGTGTCTTAACCGATTATACTACAGCACACAGTATATTAACGGAAAATTTTCTAACCTATATATTACACTTTTCAAATGAATACACCTATCGTTCTATTATTTGAAAGTCATCTACTTTATTTTTACGGCATCTCAAATACCTTTGAGTTAATATATGTTTTCGATGCAAAATGACGTCTTGTACTGAAGGTTCCTATCACAACACTTTATTACAAATAATACAAAATACACTATTATTTTTCAATTACACTGTATTTACTAAACCATTATTTCTGATTTAATCATTCATTTCCTCTTAAAGCATCAAAAGTAATTATTTTAAACTCATTTTGATGTCTTGAAAAAATATACTGATAAAATAAACATTAAAATTACCCGACCTAATTTGTTTGGGCGTCGACAGTATAAGCTACAAGACATTAAAACAATAAGAAAGTGCACTGACGTTCTCTCTACCATACTTCTAGCTAGATTAACTGTACTTTTTTTTATGCGTACTGTGCAATAAAAAAATAAATCTATTTTAAGAAATTCTACTCCTCTTAAATACGTACCGCAATAACGTAGCCACAAATTAGAGGTTATAAGCTACTTATAATTTTCCGAGAACTTTACCACTAGGTAAACAAATTTTATAGAGGTTTCTCAAAGAATACGAGCTTACAGAATTTTAAAAATCAAACGTAATAATACGAAACATCTTTCCGCGAATCAAACATCTATTGTAGATTTAAAATAGTTCAATATGCTGACTGGTTGAATAGAAAACTAATATAGCAATAGTTAACAAATTTGCGCACAGTATAAAATATAAAGATCGTGTATGCATATGAGGTTGAAGAGATCCGTTATTACATTATACTTTCTTAAAACGATAAAAAGTGTATCTAGCTCATAAATGTAAATTTAACATCAAAGAGAAAATATACACGCATTAACGTAACATTTTGTAAAATTTTCTTTAACGATACGCTTCTTTAAAATACTGCTACAATTAGATAAGGCATCAAAAAACACCTAAAATAAGACTGAATATATCAAAGGTTTTTTCAATATTCAATGAATAGAATGCTTTCGTTTTACGAGACATATTTTGAAATATCGTGTACAATCAAATTTCTGTTTCAAATGTATTTTGAATTCCCTTTTCATGTCGATCCCGTGTTACCAAAGATGACTATGAAGAATTTTTTTTTTTTACTTAATTTTAATATTTTGACATTTATTTTATAAATAGAAAACAGTAAAGTACACAAAAATAAGATTTTATTTATTATTTAGGAATTCAAACTTAAATTTATAATATTTTTTATTATTTGATAATATTGCGTGATCAGTATTAACTTTTTACTTTTGTAAAAAAAGGTCTGTCACAGATGGTGAAATTTTTTCGTATTTGTATTAAATAACGAGATCATCATCAGACGAAGTCTCATCACTAAAATAGTGGGATATCGAATTATTAATTGTTGTATACTGCAACTATCAAAGTATTAATGTGCAGATGATTTTTAGAACAGCTGTGAAAAGTCCGCCATATTTAACTATCGATTCTCGTTTTTATTATCGGATATCGCAGAGTAAAATGAGTTTACTACGGGTTGTACCTTCAAGAAGTAAATATTTTTTTCTAACGATCAAACAACCCGTTTTCGCATAAAAATACTGATCTAGAAACACTTACTACTGATCACGCAATCGGGCCTTCGTCGAATTCGGAAATACGATTATATTAATATAATTACTCAAACTCGAAACATTTAAACAGTGCAGCTAGTGTGTATGCATGATATTTGTATATAGATATTAAATTTTTATTACAAAAAAAACCTTAGATAATAATTATTTGTTATGCGATGCATGAATATATGTAATGAAATAAAAAAATTCATCATAAGTCAACACAAAAACTTTTCTGCATACCTGGATATTTTATGAAAATATTAACATTATAAATATATATTAATTTTCAGCATATATTTACATAAATTTATTTATTTTATTAGCTTTTATAGATATCTGTCCGATTTTCAATTATGTAATTGGATTTTTGCCCTATTTGGAAGGGGGTGCTGTGTAATCGCCACACCTATTAAAATGTAATACTCTCTTTCCGACCGCACTCTTTGAAATATGTTGGAGCTTAGTGATAGCTTTAAAGATTGGTGGACAGTCAAATGATGTACATATTTTAACCTTCAAAAATAAATAAGTACCAGTAGCGGCTCGTATTTTAAAATAAATGTAGTGTACTCACATTTAAATGGTACACTCAGATGATGAGTAGGTTTGTTCGTATTTTCACTAAAAAAAATCGTATATTACGAATATGCGTTTTTTTATAAAAGTTAAATAATTACATTAAATATTATTTTTAAAGTTATTTAATGTATAATTTTTTAAAATAAAAACACATTCGTGTTGTGAAGTTACAATTCTAGAACACAACTAGTTATCAAACTAAATTAATCAATTCGGAGGATATGCAGAAAAAATCTGAATACCAACGGGATACAGACCCGAATCTTTTCTTAACCTTGCTACGTTAAGAGTAAGATTTCAAAAAATTTGAGACATGTAAATAACTATTGCGCTAGCAATAAACTTGATTTAATCTGAAATATATTTGGTACAACATATATTTTAAATTAAAACACATTTTATTGCGAAGTTGCAATTTTAGAACACAGTTTCATGATATCTATTTAAAACAAATCAAAATTATATGAATCAATTCGGGTTCGCATTTCAATGGTAACCAGATATTTTTTTGATTGATTGATTTCATTAATTTATCTAATTTATTTTTAAATTTTTCTTGCTGAAATGGTTTTGACGAATGGTAACTTTACTTTAGGCTGTGAACTTGGAATGGATTATCCCTAAAAACATATATTTCAATGTATGCTAGAATGAACAGGTACAGCAATATACACAATGATGTTCTAGAACCAATTACGTTCGTTCTAGAATTCCCGACTGTATAGAATTTTGGCTACAGAAAACGGCGTTAAAACGTGAAGTAAACATAAGATAACAAGGTGCGTTGTGTCTGAGAAACTCCCACATCGGCAAGAGAAGGTTAAGTGTAACATTATATATTAAAATATTTATTCTTACATTTGGTTCAGCTCCGTGTTCATTATTGATCCAATTTTTGCCTTACCTGTAACAAAAAATAAAAATTGTTATACCATCAATATTTTCGATGCTGATTACCTGCGAATATTTTCTCTTCTTTTCCTCAGACAGACAAAATAACAAAGCTATTGTATGTAGATAGAACAGCTGTACTATGAAAGGTTTAGTCAGCTGTGAGCAAACAGTATTGGAATACACATGGTAGTGATCACATGATTCTGACTTTCTATGATTTGAGTGAATTCATTACATGTACAGACATAGCCTTATATATATAAAATATATAATAAAATTTCGAAACATAAAAACATAATTACTTTTTCATTATTTGCGACTGGAAAATATTTTTTGTAAAAATCTTAGAACACACCATACTCTCAATATTAGCCTACATAATTTAGCAGTGCATTGCACGTTTACAATTTACTGATTCGTTATTTGCGATAGTGTATCAATAAATAGGTAATTGATATAACATTAATAATTAATTCAGCCGTATCATGTAGCATTCATAAAACATTAAGTATATTGTTAATTAGTGCCTTTTAATAAACAAGAGTTTCGCTTTGTTGACAGAATCTGTCAGGCATTCATTCAAATGAAACAATTTAAGGTAGCTAATCTTGTGAAAATTATTGTACGAATATTCAAATGTTACTCATAATAAAGGTAGTTATTTAATGTTGAAGTAGGTACTTTAAGCCTTAAAATATTGTTACTTGCTATTAAAATTAAACAGCATTGCAAAATAAAATATTGTAAAAAATATTCAAACACCTCGTTTCACATTTAATGAATCAACTTTAGAATTTTTTTTTTTTTAAGCTTAAAGATCCTGTATAAAAGTAATACAAATTAAATGTATCAATTAGAAAGATATACAGATAAAAAAACTACAACTTCACAATAATAATGTGTTCTTCTTAAAAATATTACATAATTGTAAATCGATTATATTAGTTAACCAAGTTTACGAATCTTATTTTCATTATTAACAGCATTAAATGTGACCCAGAAAATAAGTTTCTGGGTCACATTTAATGCTTAATAAAATTCTTACACTCGTACAAGGAAATGTAAATGGATCACAAAAGTTATATAATGTTTTCCGTAACTGTAGCTAGCTCTGTACACTGAGTTCCAGTGACGTAGCAACAAATTTCCGGGCCTTCAGTATATCGGCCTCTAACCTCCCCCTCCTCCAAAGAAAACACCTTGTTTCAGTTTTAAAAAATGTAACATTAATTAATTCTAGAAATATTTTCGTTTAAACGAGGTCACCACCGCCACACACTCGTGTCTTTGAATTAAAAACCTTACTCTTAGGTTGAGAATCGTAGTATCTCACGGCAACGTAATTGCGACCTAAAATAAGTTTGAAAATTGTATTTACAACAGAACGCAAATCTTCACACACAGTTCGAAAATAGCGCTCAATTAAAATTTCTATATATAATTTTTTTTAAATTCTCATGTACTCGTGAATAAGATTTTTAAATGTATGCTACAATTATTGCAACTGTTGAACTTGTCTGGACACAAGGTCTTGGCCCCCGGGCGACTGCCCAGGCGGTTGCTACGCCACTGCGCCGAGAATTGGTCCCAGGGGATATGCACTTTGCATATCGAGTTCTAGCCCTGATTTTGAAAATTATTATTTTTTATCAAAACTGAACAAGAATAATACAGAAAAGAACTAATTTCCTGGAAAAAAATGCTCGCTTCATTCAAACAAAATGTTGAATATATTTTTCGATAAATATCTAAGTATTAAATGAAAGAACAAAAAATATTTTTCTTGGAACGCGTGCGCCCGACATACACCCCAATTAAATTTTAATGATCATAGTACACGAAAAAATTACGATCATATATGAGAAATAATATTCGACTAGCAATACTGATGGAATTTGCTCGACTGAAGTGAAGGATTCGGTCCAAACAAATTCAATTATTGACGTTTTGATAACTTAATTGGAGACGGATATAATTATATTTCTTATATGGTCTATTAAAATCCAATATATTTGTAATGTTTTTAGTGATTTTGTATTTATATTGCCTAATTTTCGACTGCCCAAACAGTACAATTTAAACTAAATACAGGGTGAATAATATGTTCCAGGTCGATATTGTTTTTAGATAACTAGAAAAATAAACATAATTTTTTAATTTAATTTTTATTTATCGATTATTTAATTTATAACAATTATATATAAATTATAATATTGGCCAACAGCATAAATATGAGATCTTTTAACCATATTTTTCATAACACTCTTGCACACTTCCCATGTTATTTCAGCAATTTCATTTCGAATATTATTTTGTAGCTTCGGAATTGCTGTTGGATTATTGGTGTAGACATTTTCTTTCAAGTATCTCCATAGAAAATAGTCGGGAGCCATCAAATAAGGTGATCGAGGAGGCCAGTCGATATCACCACTTTTTAACATTAAGAGGCCGAAAAAAATAAGTTTTCCAACATGTGAGGATAGCGATCACCATTAATGGTTACAGCATTGCCATTATTATTTAGATAAAATGTTTTAATAATTTCATCACGTTATTGAGCCATTAAATGCTCCATAATAAATTGTAATCAACTACTCTATACGACTACCAAATGCGAACTGTCATATATTTGCTAAACTAAAATGGCAGCTAGATAAAACCGGCCTCGAACATAATATTCACCGTATAGCACAATCATTCCTTTCATATTATTATAGAAGCGTTTTATCTGGGAAATATTAAAACTATGTAATATAACTAAAATATGAAACAATATTCTTGACTGCAATTTATCTAAATATTTAGCAAATACTAATTGTATTTATCCGTTAGACGATACATAAATAACAATCATAGGAGTCGTTTGTTTATTTTATATAACACTGCACAAATAATTTGTTTATTTTACTTTAAGTTCTCACGTTTTGTGTGCCGCCACCTCTTTCTGCACGTACAGGTTAACTATTGTATTTACAAGGATATGCCGCGTCTCGCTCGCTGCGACCTCTAGAGTAAACTTGTCTGTGACCTAAGTGTGCGAAAGATACGGTACCGCGATCTGTGCCATCTCTTTCGTACGTGCAGGTTTTAAATATTTGCAACGACCTAAGCGACGTGATTTTCTTGAACGATATTTTTTTGGAATGCATTCTAAAATGTTTTACGAATGCAGTATTTCTGTAAAACATTTTTAGATGGATTTTGATTATTCGTTTTTCTTTCAAATCCGTATGGCGGTGACCGCTAAAAGATTGCATCGCTTGACTTGTTAAAGAAAAAGATTTTTGAAATATGGACTTAATTGAGTAGGAACATTTCAAGAAATATACTTTATATACTTTGTATACCTGTGTATGTAAAATATTGCACTCTTATTTGATAATATTTTACTATTACTTATACCATACCTGTTTTTCAATGTTTAAAATAATATTTATTATTTACAATGAAAAGTACGCCACAGAACAACGTAACTTAACTAAATAACGCAAAAAATACACAATCAAACATGTTCTTATAAAATAAAAATGTAATATTATTTAAGGTACCCTTCAGGTGATTTTTATAACGTACATTGCGTTTGATTGTTAACGGTCTACTGGAGAAATTGTACGTTTGCGAGTTGTCTATTAGGATGACGCCTGTCGCCATAAACTGGCAGCGGAATTAAATGGATCTCGTGTATTAATCGAAATCTATATAAATCTGTATTAATAAATATATTAATGTATTTTCCATTGTGTACACGAAGAATTACATAAAGATTTTATTGTGTAAATATCATTACAATCTGACTGAGGATGATGGCGATATCGGTATTACAGACTGTAAACTAGTATATATAAGATTTACTATTAGACGCTATTATCTACTGTCGAGAGATTCGATACAACAATAAACGATTTATTCAACACGTTTTAAGAGACCGGTACAAAGCATCTGTTGAATTATTCTATTAAAATAGGTAGAGTAATATGTTAAAAATAAATATATATGAGTACTGAATATTGATTTAAATTGAAGAATTTTAATAGTTAAGGAAAGCATAACACAATCAATATTTATCCTAATAAATGATATATATTTAATATTTGTTAAAAATAGAATTATTAAAATAAAACAATTTGACATGAGGTTTTAGTTAGTTTATTTGACATCATCATGACAAAGTGATTAAAAATAAAATATTAAATCATTTATATAAATTATGTATTTGCGCAAAAAAATAAAAAATTAAAGTCAAATAGATACTTAAATATTTTATTTTTTATACATATTACTGTTTATTAAAATCTAAGCTGTGTTTATATGTAATAGAAATTTTAAAATAAAAATTAGTTAAATTTGAAAATGAATCTTTTTAATTATTTTCAAATTAAGGTAAAACATTTTTACTTTGCCCTCCGCCATCCGCATCGCTCTGCTAACCGACGAACGACAGCGAAAATGCAATTAAGGGAGAAAATTATTTGCACGAGATAATGAAATTTGAAACTAAATGTATTAATAAATAAGAAATGGAGTAGGGTTGAGAATTTATTATATCTCGGAAAGCGGCAAAATATTTTTAAAAAGCCTTAAATTTGCGCCTTACAACTGACCGAAGGAAGGTTAGTGAAGAAATGCGAACACTTCTGTGAAACGTTCCGTTGTGTGAAACATCTTTTCATTTTTTTCGCCAATTTCAAACACGATCGATATTGTTGAGATCTTTGTATTAAAACTTAAAATGAACTCAGTTTTCTTTGCTGTTCGCAATCATAAGCGATGGAATATAATCCAAATGTTTATATTTACTTTCAGCGTTCTATTATATATCTCTTTGTGCCCTATCCGTTCAACGGACGTTGGAAATCATGTCAGTTATCATTACTTTATTTTCTGCGATTCGGACAAGCTCTAGAGAGACTCGCCAAACCATTGTATCAGGTTTTTCAGCAATGATTTTGTTTGATCATATAGGAGCTGATGCTTATAAACGGTCCTGGGTAAGCGGTGGGTCTGCCCTCATAGCTATGATTTTCACCTTCTTTTAGTACCTTGACTTCCAGAAATCTTTCCCTGCATTATGAGGTGCAAGATCTCGTACTTCTCCGGATGTCTCATTCTGTCTGTCTGAGATATTGAAGTACCTACAATCGAGTCCAAATACCTAGAGCACCATTTAAATTCTCAAATGATGCAACGCATTGCTACACAAATATCATATCACAGCAAATCGTCAGCGTTAGCTTTACTACTTGCAATTGACATTAAATAATATAAACCTTTCAGTAGTATAATCATCTTATGCTGAGAGAAACAAGCATATTCAACCCTACGGCTACTAATCAATTAATTCTAGTATAGTAAGCCCCAAGGCTACAGCCTGGCATCAAACGAGGGAGGGGAAGTAAATTATCAAAAGAATGTTCCAAAGGATGTGGCCAAGAACGGATCTTTGAGGGTATCCCTTAGAAATTTAACGGAATAATATAGAGGATTCTGCATCGATTATATCCCAACGGTGCTCTTTGGAGAAACATCTCTATATACGATCGAATGTTAGGAGCACTCTAGGAAACACCTTCAAATACGAAATTTCAATGCTATCATAAGTAATCACTTCATGAAAATATCACGCGTTATTCACGCAATTAATTTCCTTAAGAACATTTTTAAATCATCAATAAAAAACTTTCCATTCAAATTATTATTATTATCCTATTTAAATATACTCATATACAGTTGGGTCATTAGTTTTTGTACTTTTAAATCACTTATTCGCGGAAACCGCACGAAGAAGGAGCACGCGAGCGACAGCGCGCGGGAGTTTGGTCCTTGAATCAACGGGGGAATAAAGCGCGTTCTGCATAAAATAATTTAAAAAAATTAACGATTCTTTTATGATTGTTCGGCGCCTGTTTCGTGCTCAATATCTCACTACAGTGTGAATCAACGTCCTAGTGTTAATTTTATTAAATCGTAGCTGAAGAAGTTCGAGAAGACCGGTTCAACGCTAAATAAGAAGAAAACTGGGCGACCACGGAACAGCAGAAGCGAAGTGAATGTCGCGCAAGGTAACGAGTCTATACGAGAAGATCCGGGTTTGGTGACACGCAAGCATTCTGCTGCTATGGTAATACCAAGATTAGTTTTGCGTCGAATTTTGAAACGGGACTTGAAACTATGCCCATATGAGATCCAATTGGTGTAAGATTTAGAACCAAATTATTGGATTTTACGAAAAAGATTCGTTGAGAAAATGTTCGAGCGGTTCACCAATTTCAACAACATGTTCTTCGAAGAAACTCATTTTAATTTGAACGGGCTTGTTAATAAGCAGAATTGCAGGTTCTGAAGCAGGGAGAACCCCAAGATCAAACATCAAAAGCCTCTCCATTCTCCAAAAGTGACAGTTTGGGTGACTATGTCATCAGAGGGTATTATCGGTTCTTATTTATTTGAAAATGCACTTGACAATTCAATTACTGTTAATTCTGAAGAATATGTCAACATGCTGAAGGATTTTTTCCCGCCAGAATTCTGTCAATTCCCAGGATACAATTAGAGGATTTGGATGCAGTAAGATGGGGTAACTTGCCATTCTTTAATATGACTAAATCAGTGGTGAAGGAAATGTTTCCTAAAAAACTGATATCGCATAGAGGAGACATCCCATGCCCCGCCCCCCCGGTGCCCAGATTTGACACCTCTTAAATTTTTTTATGAGGTTATCTCAAAAGTCGTATTTACTTAGATAAACCAGCCACAATAACCTAACTAAAGGCGAATATTTGTCAAAAGATAGCCAACATTCCACGCGCTTTGTCTAGGTGCCAGATTCGAGGAATGCCAGTGGCGGGATGGTGGAATATTTAGACGACACTATTTTAAGACACGATTTTCCCAAATATGATATTTCAGTGAAATAAACATTCATTATCATACGAAGTGTAGACTTTAAATTTTTTTAATTGAACTTTATGAAATGTTCCAAAAAATGCTAACATACTTTAAACGATTATAAAGTCAATTTAGTTAATGTAACTATTTTGTATTTTTTATTTATTATCTTTGTTTTATTAACCACTGATTTTAGTTTAAATACATCTACCGGTTTCGAAAAATACCATTTTCTTCTTCAGGATATCATAACTAACTAAAAATATATATCATTGTTTCTTCACCAGAATCTATTTTTAAAAAAACAACAATTTAAAAAAAAAAAATTTAGTACCTAACTCAAGTTGTTGCTTAATACAAATTTAGTCGAATAATTTTTAGGAAAAAATTTTAGAATGGGACTCGTAGTTAAATTTAGTTGGTTATTTATAATTTCTTGATTAGTTTTACATGCTTTATTTACCTCCAATGATTCCAAATGATTTAATTTGTGACCAACACCGTTTACATGCAAAATTGACAATCCCAATTTTTTATCAAAACCGTGACCATTTTCTATCAAATGATTAGAAAATTCTGAAAAGCCATTATTGTTCAAACATCTCAAATGCTTTCTTACTCATATTAAAATTTCTATCCGTTTTACCAATATAAAATGCAGCACAATCCTTGCAACTAAGTAAGACACCAGAATTGTTAAATTTATCATTTTTGTCTTTAGAATTTATGAGTAAATTTCCTATACTATTATATGTATAAAATGCCGGTCTAATGTTTCGTGGTAGGTGTTTAGATATTTGTTTCGAAAAGTTATTTATGTATAAAATCCTTCGCCAATTATCACTTTTATCTGTGATTTATATAAAAATTGATTATTATACTCTTTCAATTTATTTTTTAAAATAGTGTCTATCAAACCTGTATTATACCTGTTATTAACTGCTATTTTAACCACAATTAGCAATATTAACCACAAAGTTAATATTGCTAATTTTAAAAGTGTAACTATTTTGGTCCAGACAATATTAATAACACATATTTATGAAGTTGCCATCTTCACATATTATCATGTTGAATTTGAGTGCATTGTACCTCAATAGCTGCCTTTAGCTTTATAATTATTGCTGGTTTTGCGCCATAGCTCCAAAATAAATTCAGCAGTACGAGTATTCAAAGATGCTTCTTTACCCAAACCATCTGTTCAGCAGATTTTTATCAAAATAGGTAAAGGAGATCATATCGTGATGGTAGGTGTTTCAAATTACACAAACCTTTGCGAACCTGTGCTGGTTGAGGCCGACGTCGCTATCCTTGTAGCTTGATGGTCCGCAAATATGCTGGTCAGCCACGTTCACACCTTCACACAACCGCTAATCCGAAATTATATATACTAAAAGTTTTATTATTGCCGCCGTAAAAGTCCGTCCGAATCACAATGACTCTTTTCCCAGAAGCAGCATCGCTTTTGTTTTCTGTAAATTCAAATCTACACAAATAGAACACACATATTCAAAATTTTATATCAGGCCTACCTATCGAAGTATAAAGCGCGTAAACAGTAGGTACCGAAAATAAAACCTCATCAATAAAACTTTTCCAATTTGCTAGCTCCAAAATGCAATGTCTATTTCAACAGAATAATTCAATCAATAGCTGCTTTGTATCAGCCACTTAAGACGTTTAATAAAACCTTTAGTTCTTCATCGAATCACTCGTCTCTATTTGATTTGTTTTCTTTGGTAGCTTCTAACAATAAATCTTATACTGATGGGGCAAAATTGACTACCATTTAAAAATTAAATAACTTTTGTATATTTATTGTTTTTTTTCACAGACTTTTATTAACTCTACAAAAACTTTCTTTCTTCTCAAATGTGAGCTTCATGGAAAAATGATTTAATTTTTAAATGGTAAGAGACTAATCTTCTATATATATAATAAGGTTCTTCGAAGGTCTGTAATAAGAATAAATAAGATAGATTTATAATTATATCTGATATTTGTGGAAGATTCTGAATCAAAGCGTGCTATTCGTACATACGGGGGCAATGGTATGACAGTCGTCATCAACACTCAGTTAACAGCTAACATAGACTTAGTTATATTAAAGGACACAGACAAGGAATATTATCATTTTACAATCAGCCAAAACCAGTAAAAACCGTGAAATTTAACATAAAATATATAACAGCTGTGATGTTTGTTATAATTAGAGATCGCCGGTATTACATTCATATCTGTACAAAGATTTATGACTCCCTAGTTACTCGTGTGGCAAATATGAACTTGATGACGCGGGGGTAGCGCGAAGCGTCTAAGATGAGGGGTTGAGGGAATGGTGGCAGTCTCGGTCGGCACGGGGGTGAGTGTGATTCTCGGACAGTCGGAGATCGGGTGAGCTGATGAATTTTCTCGAGTAGATTTTTTTCGAGATATTTTAATATTGATTATCTGGGACGATCAAGAACGCGCAGGGACCAAGATTCGTTATCAGCGATAGGGAGAATTCTCAACCATAATCAAATTTCTATATTCACAAAGAAAACCGACAGTGTTCTGAATTGGAAAGACGTGCGAAAGAAAGTACGGGAAAAGAATTCGACTAATCATAACGATTCGATATCGACTTTGCGACAATCGAGTGTACTCATTCATAATCGCAAATTTTTGACGCTTGCAGACTGGGCAGAGGACTAGGATGCAGAACTCTTCGTAAGCAGATCGGAAAGCTGAGTATTTCATTTCTTGCATATTTTAACACTACTAACAAATATTATTAGATAACTCAGTTCATCATGTGTTCAACATTTGAGCAGTCAACTGGCGTATTCGTGTGGACTAATAAAAATTCGAGTTTTCTTGGAATGTCGAGAAATATACTATTATTTGTATATTTATTTATTTGCGTATTTAGGTTTATTTATATATGCTCTAATGTGAACAAGATCAAAATGTTCCTTTGTATTACAACCAGTCTTGGACATGATTGCTTAGTTTGATTCTACGTAGTTTTTCTTCCGTATATCATCTGGTATTTCGCGGAAAGTCTATAGGCTGTCAAATTCTATCTATGGTGTAGTAACTGCTGCCCAGTGCTAGTAAATAATATGATGAATTGATATTACAAGCAATGGTTGGATATAATTGAAATTATCCGAAAGTGCATGTGTATATTTACTTTATAGCCAAATAAGTGCCCGCTTTTTCGTGCGAATTGAATATTATCAGCATGGATATAAAACGGCGTTTATTTTAATTTAACCAGAAGTCAAACTTATAACCAACTTCGATCCGAATTCTATAGCGAAGCTTACTCGCTAGTATCCGCACGAATAATTCGCCTGCTAGAATCAGCAATTCATGTATCACTTGTTGTGAAGTGAGGATCCTTATTTATTTATGTATTCTCTTAATTTTTCGTCTAACAAGCTGGATATTTTCAATTAACCACCTTTCATCGTACATGTACAGTTTAATTTTTTTTACGACGATTTGATT
Source organism: Eubasilissa regina (assembly GCA_022840565.1). Classification (NCBI taxonomy): domain Eukaryota; kingdom Metazoa; phylum Arthropoda; class Insecta; order Trichoptera; family Phryganeidae; genus Eubasilissa; species Eubasilissa regina. The sequence continues at coordinate 22,140,312 of JAINEB010000033.1, forward strand.
GGAAGGAAAGATACCTTAGAGGCTGTACAGGGTCATCCGATGTCATGTGGTGTAGACGGACTGGCTACGGATATGATGGTTGGTTTGTAATTGCCAAAACGAGAACGTTAGTGGACATCATCGGTCTACGTTAAATACACAAGGCTAATTTAACGTATGTTTACCGTTCATGAAGCTTTTTCTGATTCGTGGCGTAAAATAGTCTGCACTAATTTTGTATTGAAATGGTTCCTGCGTAGTCGCTGTGATTCCCGTACTTCAGTTTGTCTGATGATGATTATGATAGAATAATCTTAAGTATGTAAAACCCTGAGATAGTGTTCCTGAAACGACATATAATCGTGCTGTTGCACCGGTGACTTACACAAATATACACACACCAACATTAAAAATACTAAACTGAAACCAGCATGTTCCAGATGTAATGTCTAAGATTTTGTGATCCACACAAAAATCAAATCAAATTATATCACCGGGCATCGCCGGCGAGAGACGCACGATTTCGGACGAGCTTGGAGTAAAATGGGCACTTTTCCGAAGCAGTCTCGTATTGAGATGTACGAGTGAAAATTCAACAGATAATCACAATATTTATATTCAGTGACGGACGTTGCATAGGAACGCTATTTTTTCCGACCGATACTGAATCATCTTATCAATGCACTGGACATAAAGGAGCACGAAAGTTGCATCTGGGACAAGTCATAACTAATGATAATTATTCACTTTGACATCGACCGAATAAAAACTTTTGACTATCAACATTATTAGCTTTTTGAACTGAGTGACCAGGGTTCGGAGCTGAGGGGTCCTCGCTTATGACTGGAAGCTTTAGCGCTTAGAAGTATAGGTGTCGGTCAACTCAGTCTGGGGTTGAAGGGGAGGAAGACGTACGCCAAAAACCGATGTCTATGTGGACATGTTATAGCATGGGTATCTTCCAAGGTAAATTCTCAGACACGATGCATGATATTTCACATTTCATAACTCTGAACAGCTACATGGCACTTAGACGAGAGCTTCATCAGTCGACGGAGACAAATTTTCAGTCAGGTAGGATAATTACTTTTCCATTTCCAGTTCTGTATAAATTCACACTTGTTTAATTGGTATTTTATGTTATTCCAAAAACTACCCGTTTCAATTTGTTCTAAAGGGATGAAATTGTGTCTGTCGAAAAGATTACGTTGAATTAAAATTATTAAATTAAATTATTATGGTACTAGATTTAATAACCTGGGGTCATCTCATTTAATATAAAACACAACGTGGGGTGAACGGTGACGCCTGACGATGCACACAGAACCATAATTCAAACCACGATGAATTGTTGATTACTTTTACATTAAGGTATTTGGTATATCCATTTTAATAATTCTCTATAGATTTTTTGAATAGTTATATTTCTATATTTTCATAAAGCATAATCGCAAACTTGAAGAAACAAGTTATCATATTCAAAAAGTGGAAATTATTCGAAACCATCAGACATTTGGCAAAATTAAAATAAGCATTTTATAGCAATTGTCTTCGTACGTAGGTTACGAAAGAGTTACGCAGCAAGCTCTTACATTGCAAGTCGTACTGGTCGCGCGACAGAACTAGAATTCATAATAATTTATAATTATTTTAAGTAGAGAAAAACGCGTTTCATTACGTTGGTCCCGTACGTTTCATTACGTGGCCAGAAGTAGACTTATTCAAATATAATTATTAAATTAATTAGAAAACAACGAAGTTCATTATTCAGGAGTTGAAATGAAAAGCTCAAATATATATTATTTTTACAATTAATTCGCGATTAACTTAAATACATTACAAAGCTTAAACTTTTAGAAAATGAAAATAATGACTCGTATATAAAGTTGATAGAGAATGCGATAGCGCTCTTCGAATTACCCTTCAAAAATGCGAAGAGAGCTGTGGCGCCCTCAATTATATTTCCCATATGGCATTGCTAGACATGTAGCGATTCTAATTTGCAAGTGAAATTTACAGTGTATTTTTTCAATTTTTAATTATACCTTTATCTACCACAAGAAGGGCAAAACATAAACGAAAAGTGATTTTGAATGTAGATAGCGATAATGAATATTTTGTTAGTGACAATATGAATATAAAGCAGAATATATTATTTTCTACCATTTTTGAAAGGTGTAAAGGAAATATTAAAAAGGTTAAAACAAGCATGGTTATATTCAAGCCTTCCTATAAAGCTTAGTACTTATTATGAACTTCACGTAGTGAATAGTCATTAATGTGATTAGTTATATGTCACACAGTGTTCAACAGATTAGAGAAATTATAAATCTTATCTTATGGTGGTTCTGGTGGTGTTATCTGTTAGTTTTGTTTTACAAACCGGTACATTAGATAAAAGAGCCACAGGACGAGTATATTTTTATTTTTAATGTTTGCAACTTTGTGGTTCATTATGTTATCATATTTAAGTACATTTTTTTAAATAGATTATTTAATTTTGTTTATAATAATCACTTAATGGGTAATTTTAAAACACCAACCGGTTTCGGAAAATATCATTTCCTTCTTCATGATAAATTAACTAACCAAAAACTTATATGTCACGTTATTCTGTTGTTTTAAAATATCTATTTTTAAAATTTAAAAAGTTTTAATAATAAGTATTTAAAAGAAAAATTCTAGTACTTAACTTAAATTTTTACGATAATAAACGATGTGGAAATTGACTTGTTGATACAAAATTATTATAACCTTTTTAGTTAGCCATCGTCAATTTTACATCACGTGCAACTAATAAATAATAAACAAATAAATATTTTTTGATAAATTAACCAGGTTCTACAAGAAATTATTAATAATTACGAAAAATATACCATAAATAGTTATTTATATTACCTGTATTTATTACAATGATCGTAACATATGTATACACTGTATATATATATATATATATATATATTGTTTTATTTATTTATTATCTTTGTTTTATTAACAACTTAATTGAAATTTTTTTGGAAATCGGTAGATGTTATTAAACTCAATTAAGTGGTTAATAAAACAAAGATAATAAATAAAAAATATGAATTTTAACCACAAAGCTAATATTGCTAATTTTAAAAGTATTATATATATATTTATTTATTTTGTAAATTATAATTTGGGCCATAATATCAGTCTTGCATTTATTTTTGAAATATAATTTTGTAAAAATAAAAAAAATCACTTTAAACAATAGGATGTGTAATTAACCATGACAAGTATAATTAATAAATAGTTTTGTTATACCAATGTAAGTTATATATAATTAGGTAGACAGTTAAAAATAATTAATAATTTTTGGCCCCAGAAAGTATTCCAAGATAATGAAATTAACATCCAAGAAAAATGAATTATGTTTACTCATCTGTTACTAACCTGGATATATAGATTTTGTACTCTGATAGTTATAAAAATGAAATGTTAGTACAATGCATTAACACAGCAAATTTACATTGGAATTTCTTTGTAAATGGCTGTTCCGATGTGAAGACACCCATATATCCGGAAAATTATTGGTGCCGCGCGCCCGACGAGAATGCAAATTAATTAATTTCCCTTCTGCTGGAACTAACTATAAACGTGTTTAATTTGCTGTATAAAACAATACACCCCTTTTCAATTTCATACAACGTTCTGTAATAACTCTTCGAATATAAACATCGGAACGTTTAGAATTAATGTGTAGTTATTAATTGGTCTGACGATTGATGCCTATTAACTACGGTCCACAATGCAATATATAGTTAATTGTTAAAATATGTAGCTAATTGATGTTAATTAACCAATTGGTCTAGACGCTTCATCACATTATTATCTAATTATAAATAAACTAGATTAACCCGTGGACACCACGTATCCATAATTTTAATTGTTTTGGAAAATATCTTCATAAATAATAAAACAATTTGATATTTATAATTTTTTTATAATAATTGTGTTTAATTGACGACGTTTACTTCACTATTTGATTTAGTTGAATGCATAGATAGGTAAAATAAATTTCGGCATCCATTGGCACATAATATAATAATAACTGGAAATTAATTAAAAACGCATTATTAGACATCATATATATGGAAATAAAAGTATTTTATTTTTAAGTTTCAAAGATAACATATTTTTGTTGTGAACTAAATCTCGGTAGCAACTAAATATTTTTTCGGTATATCTTTTACACATTTTTACTGTATATCTTTCTAGTTGATTAATTTAATTTGTGTTTAAAAAAGGATTATACAAAGAATGATGAGTTTTATTTTAAATGTATATTTTTAAAAACTAAAGTGATGAATCTGATTTTTTTTTTAAATGAACTGAAAAAAACTGTTAAATGTCTACAAATGCATGTCTTACTTTGGAAGAGAATATATTTTTGGTGTAGTAGAATTTTTCATTAAAACACGTATAAAATTAGAAAATTTTCATGCTCGGTAGCAGCTACTCGGTAATTTTAGAATTTTGTATAATAATTTTCAACAAAATAGAAACTTTCCGTGAAAGGCCAAATACTAATTTCCGAGTATGTACCACGCCCCGAGGGCATAGCAAAACAAAGGCCTAGAAGGGCTATTCAGATATCTAAACTGAGGCCTTACTTATTTTAAAAATTGATATGATGATGATAGTAAAATTAAATATGTAATTTATATTCATTCCTAAAGAACAGTTTAAAATGTTGTTGTTTAAATATATGTATACATTTACCGGGCAAACTTCAGAGGTCTATTGAATGTCCCTAAACTAATTAAACAAAAAAAAAGTTAATACTAACAAAAATGATATATATATATATATATATATATAATTCTATAAAAAAAACTGTATGATATGTAATATAATGATGATAAAATTAATAAAAATATTCAGGTATTACGGAAACCTAAATTTTAAAACATTACAATAAAAAACCACAATATCTTCATCATTCATGAATGCGTGGAAGATGTAAAAATTTATGAACGAAATGCAATAATTTTGTTAGACAAAATAATGATTTATTTATGTAGCAACGTTATAAAATCAACTAAATGTCATATAATAACAATCACATTACAAATTGAAAATGAGAATATTTTATAATTTTCAGAAAACTTTCACGCCACAGAGATATTACAATTCCTTAAAAGCATATATATAAAGTGCAGGAATATAATAACTAGATAATTGATTGAAATTGTAGTATGTTTGTACAAATATTTGTATACTTTAACATTCCATAGTTATTAGATTAAGCTTTACAACGTTCAACCAAAGTCAAGAAAAAAACAATGCCCACAAGTAAAAAAATAATTCAATAACTAGTCACAAAATCAACAATTAAAAATTTCAATGAATTATTGAACAAGCGATCTAAAGGTTTGAACAATTTTTTAAAACCAAACACTTATTCACAATATCAAACGTAATTCGAATCTTTAGAAGTTTCAGTCAAATACGAATGTATGTATATAGCAATTTCTTAAGGAGTAATTAATGGAAAAATAATCAAACATTTATTTAACATATAATTTTGATTTCTTCTATACCGATTCCACAAACTAGATCGTATTTGAAGGTATCAGGTCTAATCACGTCTCACCTACCTAAGGCACATAGGAATCACATAAATAAATAAATAAATAAAGTAACATATTTTTAAGGAGAACATATTTTTGTTGTAAAGTTGCATTTTTTAAAATTATTTTGTTGTGTTTTGAATACAAACGAAATGAATGAAAAAATATTTAATTGCCATCGAGATTCGAACCGATTAATTTGTATTAAAAGTAATAAATGATTACATAATCTTATTTTGCAATATTATTTCAAAAATAATCACCTTAGATTTATAATGCATCTATTAAAATACAGTCGTATGTACAATCATATAAAATTTAGAAAGTATGAGAAGATGTATAAATATGGATGAGACGAGAATTATGTGCCAAGACAGAAGAGAGTGGCGCTCCATCCTCTCTGCCTACCTCCGCAAGAAAGTAAGTAAGTTGTTATGAATTAATAATAAATATTATTCTCAATTTGCAGATTCTGACACATTAATAAATAATACCTTAGTATTTTGAAATAGTAAATGATCTACGAATGACAAAATTGATTATTTTTTTTACAACTTTATTTTCAATTTCATGAATTTTATTGTTTTAAATCCATGTAAAATATAATAGATAACTTTTAAATGAATTATTCAGTACTGTGTTCTATCTGACATTCACCGCTTTTCTGTGAATACGTACAATACATTTTATAATTTGTTACACACACTAAAATATACAATTAATTAGTATTTAATGTACAATAATAAATCCTTCGCTTTAATTTGATATCTTGGATAGATTTTTAAAAGTAATGTACAAAGAATTAAAATAAAAAGTTCCTGTCAAACGGCAATAGTTCAGACATTCCCAGTGAAATGTACTGAAGAATATTTTATCCGCACAGTTAAAGAATATATTTCCAAGAATGTCTCAGTAAGAAATTTCGTCGGTGTAAATAAATATCTTCATGGAATACTATCTAGAGGCTGGGGTAGAGAAGAATAAATATTTATTTAGTCGTTTCAAATTATGTCAAAAAAGAAAAAGATAACAATTATTCAGGGAGACTCGCATCTATCTCAAATAAATTTAATTTCAAAACGTGATCAAATGCATGATATTTTTTCCTATCTGTCGCCACTATTTACTCATTTTTCATGACAATAATTTATTTATGCACACCTAATACGTAAGTAAATTTAAAAAATCTATTTCGGTGTAGTTTTTCCATTTAAACAGATCATGAGGGGTTGTTATTTTGTATTTCAATAAGACCGTATCTTTTTATGTTGTATTTTTGTCGAGTATCATGTCGTTCGGAACTCGAATTTCTGTAAATGAAACTATTCGGATGGCGTGGCGGTGACAGCTGAATTTAAACTATGTTTTTACTGTGGCCTATGCAAAATTCAAATTTATTTACGCAGCGCTAACATAGAAAACTATGTCTTATGATAAAATTTTATCTAAAAGTAAATATTTTAATAAAAAGAGTTCTCTAAGCAACCGTATTAATCCATAAAATCATTTTAAAAATAAATTAGTAGTAGTAAATAAACACGAATTGAAGAATTTACCCCATTTATTTGTTGATTTAAGTTATTATTATAATTAATTTAATTCTGGCGTCTGGTATCGGGTTTTACCCAAAACTATTTGAGATTTACCGTAATATAAAGTGTATTACTTTTAAAAATGGAATAATAGCTGTATCAATTTGAAATATTAACGAATATAAGTTCAAAATTTTTCGGTAATGTATTCGGCTGATATAGCGAAATCGGAGAACGCGCTTCTCCGGATAAGAAGAGGTACAGATTCGAATTCCGAGAGTAACTAAATATAGATAGATTTTTTCTGTATTGTATTTATCTGTATTTCTATTTGATCCATTTAATATGTAGTAATAGAATTTTAATGTTTAAAAAAAATTTATTTATTAAATACGATAATTATATATTTATTGTATATGTACTGAATTATGATGAAAATGATCACATGTTCGGAAAATCCACAAGACTCACAGCACTCGTGAAAATTTTAATATATCCTTTAATTTTCCGGTACATAGATAAAAAATACTTATTCATATTAACGTTATTAACGATATTTTAATTTTTAAAAATTACGTAACATGTACCTGTCTCCACAAAGTGCAATGCTAAGCATTCTAACAAATAAAAAATTTTAAAGCGTCAAAAATAAAATACGCATACTGTGGGAGTATTAATTGAACTCTCTATTTTTTTTTATGTGTACACATTATGTGTACTTTACTTGCATTATTAATGAGGGATAAATATTATATAAAATATATCCGATTAATTACATTATGTGTATTTTACTTGCATTATTGATGAGGGTTAAATATTATCTAAAATGTATCCGATTAATTTTCAAAAAATTGTGCTGCACGATTTATTAATTTAGTTAGATAGTTACTCGGGAAGACATAGCTCGGCTCCAGCAAAGGTAGAGTGACCTAATCATGAACGTATCCCGTGCAATGTACTCGTTAATTCCCTGGACGTTATCTATGGCGGAACAGTGAATTGTGAACTAGAAACGCTAGCATTTTTAACAGAAAAACAAACCATTAACTCTTTATTGAAGACATTTAACCTATCCAAAGAATAAATATTGCACAAATGGTTATACCAAGGAAATGTAAATATATATGTTCAATATGCACGCATTTTTCAGTTAAGTTAAATGAAAATTAACAATTTTTGTTTGCGATTAATATACATCTGTAAAAATAAATATGAATGCTTATTTCATGTATATGAAAAAAAAAAAATTAACGTACAGCCTGGCCAACGTTATAGAACAGGTTTTTTTTTTAAATTTTTGTTTATATAAATATCTAGGCCTAATTTGTGGAAACACCTAATATTTTATAATGTTTTCTATAGTTTAGAAACCATAGTAAAAATAAAAATATAGAAACAAATAAATTTAAATTAAAACATCAAACATTTACATAAAAAATAAAAAAAAACAAACTGATGTATCTTTCAACAAGCATCAGAGTAACTCTTCCTCATGATCTCTCAGTTATTTAAATTTATTTTTGAAATACGCGGGCGATACAAGTTCAAGAGAATATTAATACTAATCAAATATATACCTACCTACCTAAATAAAATCAGAACATTTTTAAAATATTTATTTATTTATCATTTTTTTGATTTTCTAATATTTTTGTTTCTTTGCGTCTCCCATTCGGATACTCTCTTGTCGGAGAGATAAATTAATATCCATTTCAGATATTATTTCAATGATAAATTTATCTGTTATATAATAGATTTGTATATATATTTTATCATTATATTTTAATAAAAATAAAATTTTATAGACTTTCTCCAATCTTTTAGAATTTTAACAACATATTACAATTCCTACGTCGACGTAGAAGAAAACTTAGGTTAGTAAGATGTGTGACTAAATATAAGGTTTTGAATTTTTAGGAATACTTTGACTGTTTTTCTGTTGAGTGTACGACTATATACTATTTTTATCTTCTGTATATTTTAAGTAAAATGATTATAGTTTTTAATAATAACTAAGATTTTCATAGATAAAACTCCGATCCCTGGCAACTTTCTGCAATCGTGGCGGTTTCCCTCCTTCGGAACATTATATCCGAAGGGATGTTTGTACCTACCAGCAAGCTTGACTAACAGCAAAGTTTATGTACTAACAAACACATTACTAAGTTAATAATAGTGTCAGCGAAGCGTTTGTTGAATGTCTGAGCAAGATGAGTCAATAGTAATACAACTGTAATTGATTATTAATTCTATTATAGGTACCTATTCACTTGGGTATTTTGATCATCATCACGACGCTACTAGATTATTCAAGATGCAAAATATTTCTGATTCTTTATGTGTTTAGTAACCGGACCCTTCACCCGTAAGTACAGGTGAATATTATGTTATTTTGAATAACAAAGAAATGACTTTATTTATCGATTATTTAGTTTATTACATTTATATACGAAATATGACATTGGTCGCCTTTTTGGTAACGGCACAAATGCGTGCTATTTTAACCATATTTTTTATAACTCAGCAATTTCATTTCGAATATTGTCCTGTAGCATCAGAATTGTTGTTGGCTTATTGGCTTAGGTAGGATTTTCCTTTCAAGTATCTCCACAAAAAAATTCTCACAAAATTTCAAGCGTAACTCAGGCTATGTATGAAGTGGCATCGTCTTGTTGAAACCACAAGTATTGCAGGCCCAATCGACCCAATCGAACCACCAAAAACTTAAATAGACCAAGCCATCAATATATCATAAACTGTTCAAAAATATTAGGACACCTGGTAAATATAATGTAAAATTCAAAATAATTTTTCGTACTTACAGAAAATGCCAATTAATGTGAAAGTTTATCAGTGTTGGTAAAGGATCGTGGATGTTCCACAAATACTTGATAATCTTCATCAGTGAGCTATTTTAGCGATAACCGATAATATAATTCGAATAAGCGTCGATCGATTCAATGTTTGACATATTTGTATCATAATTCAATAAATTTATTAGATATTGTATTTTTTCAGATACGTTTACATTTATATAACTTAACATATTACTTGTATTCATGTGATGTTTAATTAAAAATGAAGCCTGTGTTTAAAATTATTATTTTAATCGTTTTAATATATTTAACCATTAAATTTTTCTATGCTCAAAATTATAATATGTACGAAATATAAAACAAATATTTTGATAAATAAACACAAAAATTTCAAGATTGTTATATTTCACATCGTTTTTAATTAAAAAGTAATTATAAATTTAATTATAGTGGCACTAAAATAAAATAATTTATACTGGTTGAGCCGCGTATCTGCCATGTAAAAGCGACAATACTGAATTCAAGCATTCCTTGCCGAGTAGCAACACCGTCCTCACCCTTGTAGGGACCGCTTGAATATCTTGTTTTAGTCAGTAACTTGTCTGATATTGTAAAAAAACTCGAAATGATTTATTTCTGTCGACGGTTTCACTGTGGCGGGGAAAAAAAATGTTTGCTGGAGAGAGTCGTTAGTCATGCTGAGAAGAGAGTCCCACGATCTCAGCTGTCTGTAGAAAAATCTAGAAAATATTTTTAAAAATATAATTGTAAAACGTGGATTAATTTAAAAAAAATACTTTTTTACATTATTCAAAGATTTAAAGCTATATTCTGCCGACTCGTTAAGTTAACTCTTTGATGTACAATAAAACGAAACTTGTACGTTAATATAATACGTTTTAAGGTCGGTTGTGTGATCAGTAGTAATTTTTAACTATGGTAAAGTTTTACTATAATATCTTCACCCATGGTAAAAAACGCTTGCGGGTTGTACGTTAAATTTCTTACTATCAAAGTCAATTCCGCCTAATTGTGTCAAGGCGAATAATCATCAAATACCTGCGAGTATTACCAAAATTGATTTATTTTAAATATTCACCATTGGCAATACGTAAAATTGTATGCTTTATTTATTTTGATATCTGTCATTTTGCTGGCAAAAAATCTTTGGTAATATACAGTAAACAGAGAGATCATTGAATGATTCATTTTCGTTTACCTACTGCAATTTTCATAATTACTTTTTAATAAGCGATTAACGGATTCACTATCGGATATCGGAGAGTAAAATTAATTTACTATTGGATGAACTTTGGAGAAGTAAATAATTTATACCAACGATATAACGTACCCGTTTACGCAAAAAATACTATAGTAACTTTTTTTAACATAGTAAAACCAGTGAATGTTGATTGGATGGAGTGATAAGGTTGCCACCTCTTGTCTCCGATATCTCAAGTGCTATAAACTGAGGAGAATTTTTGGGGATCCCGTGAGCGGGAGAATGAGGTAAATTTGTATATAAATGGGGTAAATGTGTATATGTTTCTCAAGATTTTGTGATTAAGCACGTGTAGTTCAGTGAAAATTGAATATATTCTCTGAACTTCAATTGATATATCTGATTCTGCTACATATCGCTACATTGATCAAAGTAATTAATATGTAATCAATGGAGTAAGTCGAGAGCGAGAGAATAAAACATTCAGAATGTCTTAACTTCGGTTACGATTATTTGATTAAAATTTTTGGATATACTTTCTAATGTGCTTAATTATATTTTAAGATATCAAAACACATTTCAAGATATGAAAAATGATTACGAGTGTTTTGAAAATGGTTAAAACTGATTGTTTTGAGTATTTTAAAAAGTGTTAATTACGCTGCTATTTAAAGATCTCAATCATTTAAATTCAACATCTTTCATATTTTTTAACCCTTATTTGTAATATTGATTTAGTATGCACAATTCGTTAATTCGCTTATTTTTTCAATTGAATTATTTAAGACATTTAATGTGATATATAGGGTGTTCAGCGGAAAAATTCAAAGGTTTAATTGCAATTGCTCGTAAACCATCAGGGTGGGGTAAGTGGGAGGGGTATTGTTCGACGCGCGTAATTTATTATATATATATATATATATATATATTTATAATTTATTATTAACTTATCTGGTGATGGGTTCAAAAGTTCAAACAAGAAGGGGCAATAGTTAACCAAACTCTTCCGGCACCGAATAACATGTGAGATAAGGAAGATTGCAGCCTGTACTGGAATAAAAAAATCAACAGTGCACGTTGTTTTGAAAAAAGAAACTACAACTTCACCCATACATGCTGCAAATCGTGCAATTTTTCGACAAAAATTAATATTCTTTATATTAATTTTTATTATAATATTTCTTAGCAAGAACGATGCTGGAACGTTTTGGAACAACACGAACGCTCAGAAACAATGTTTTACTGACGATGCACATTTTCATATCGATGGCTATGTTAATAAATAGAACATGAGATACTGGTGCTCCGACAACTTGAGGGAACGCCATCAAAAACGTTTACATTATCCAAAAACGACAGTGTGGTGTGCAATTTCTGCCCGAGGGACAATTGGTCTTTATTTTTCAACACACGTCACTATATTTGCCGAATGATCAACGAGTTTTTGGTACCGCAACTGCAGCTGTTTCCCAGGTTCAACGACAAAACACAATTTCAGCAAGACGGGGACACTCCACACACAGCTAGAGTTTGAATGGTGAAGCTGAGAGGAATTTTTCCCAATAAATTAATCAACAAGTACGGAGACGTACCCTGAGCACCTCGGTCACCTGACTTTATACTGTGCAATTTTTTTTTATGGGGATACCTTAACTCAAGAGTTTACAGCGATAATCCTCAAACAATTAAGTCCCTACAAGAAAATATCTACCGTGAAATTGCTGCCGACGCTTTGTTCGACCGACGTTTTGTTCTCGCGTGTTCGCAAATTTAAGAGTCCGATTGCAGGAATGTCTTGAGAGAAATGTACTGCATTTATACATTTTTTTATATAATGTTAAATTAGCATCATTAAACTCCATTTTTTATAAACAAAATATGAAAATAATATTGTAGTTTTTATTTTTATTTAATATTAAACTTGAAAATTTTCCGCTGAATTTTATATTAAATATATGTTTTGAATATTGAGTTTTATAATGCAGCATATTATTATTTTGGGATTTAGGGAGCCATTTATTGCTTAACGATAACCATTTTCAATTATTTTAAAAGATATTAGAATCTTACGAAGATTGGAACAGAATCAAAGTTTAGTATTTTTTTATAAATATTAAAAGTTATAAATAAAGTGGTTCAGAGTAAAAGTAACTGAGTTTAATAGAACTAAGTTTTATTATTTGTACACGAATTAATTAATTTCCATGAATTTACATTCTAATAAACAAAGTATTTACGTAATTTAGTAGGTGTCTCTTGGTATCACAGTATAACTCTTCCTTACCATAAAGTCTTTACAAAGTTCAACATGCGCGAAAATCCCATATCAAAGGCTAACTTTGAGTAGCAGTGATCGTTGAAATAAGCTGGAGAGAAAATTCAGTTATTAAATCTTTGCTTTAGTTCAAATTTCGCTTATTCCGTACTCAAAACTGAACACAAAGCAATATTATAAAACACAAACATATCAAAACAAGAAAAAATTTAAATCATACAAAGCTTTAAAGTTGTACATATTAGTTTTTAGTGTGTTGTTAGTTTTAATATAATATACAATTTTAAATATATAACATACTAATTAAAACAAATTTACGTTCACAAACAATCATGTTTGTGAACATAATAAAGGTCCATATAATCAGGTTCATATAATTTCAAATTAATATAAGCACAATATACAATTTTAAAAAGATAACATTATTTTTCGCTGGTAGGCTTAGCCCAATTTGGGGGTTGTCTGTTATTCGGCATTATTGAGTCTCGTGTGTAATTATCTCTTCTCGCAAACAAATTAATAGACATTTAAATATCTCAAAATATCCTGAAAAACAATTCTTTATTTCAAAATTAAAATGTTAGCTTTTCTAAAATGGTGTAAGCAACGATGTTGTCGGGTTCCCGGACGAGAGATATTAATTAAAGCAAAACAAAAGTCGTTTGGCTGACATAGACACCACGTGGAGAAATATAATTTTAAGCCATTCATGGTATCGAAGACTTATCATCTTTTGATGTTTCTAGCGATTATATTACATGATACGGAAGTGTGTGGAATATGAATTTACACAAAAAATAATACGACTTACTAAACATCTTACTATGTAAGTAGGATCGGACTTAAAGGAAATTACCACACAAAATATTTTGTAAATGAACAAAGAAATATTCTGAATAAAAATATTTTTTATATGAATAAGGTAAATTTGTATAGTTATGTAACTAAATAGCCGGAAATCTATAAATGAATCAGAAACCTTTGTGTAAAACTGAGTGCGTAGAGCTTAAGTGAAACTTCTGTACCTCAGAATATAAAAGAATTATTATTTCTTTGATAAAGCACACGTTCAAAAATATTGAGAATCAGAAATATTTATTTATTTAAAAAAATGAGATTATTGGCTTATGATAACTTTAATATAATACAAGTGTTCTTATATCTCTATCTAAATATCTTGCAAAACTGCACATGCATACCATCATAAATAATTTCGATTATTTTAGTAATTTGTTGGTTAGATGATGCGTAAATTACGAGAATTGTTCGTTCATTTTATACAATACATTGAGCTGCACGAATTATTTACTTATTTTATTATTGGGTGAATCATTCTCACGTTTTGTGTGCTATCACTCTTTCGTAAGCATGCGTTACAGACACGATTACTCTAGCGGTCGCAGCGAGTAAAATGCGGCACGTATTTGTAAATTGTTGCGTCGTCTCTTTTGCTTGCATGTGCAATATTTCACGTTACGGTGGTAATAAATAGTATTTTGTGGCACATTTTATGATATATTTTTAATTCTTTATTTTAGTTTAAAATCCACGAGACGGTGACCTTTGACGGTTTGAATTAACTGTACCGTGGCTGATAAAGGCTTCATTTCAAAAATGTACATCCCCTACTAGAAACTCCACAATGGGATGTCATCAAAAGCTGCTGAAAGCACCTGAATGGGAATGGATAATTAAAAAAAAAATTAAAAAGTGGATAGATAATAAAGGAGGACAAATAATTAAAAACGTATCTTCACCTAACGGTGGATGATGGACGTGGATTTAAAATAATGGTCCTATAAAAAATAATATTTTAAGGAATAACAGCAGTGAAACACCTGCACCCTTATTTAGAGGTTTCGTATTTGAACTGTTTTCTTAAAAATATCAATATAATTTATTATATATGAAAAATATTTAATAGAGGCATTTATTATAATGCTATTATGGATTCATTGTTCTAGTATGGGGTAGCGAGGGTGGGGATAATAATAAAGAGGGTTCGTAAAATGAGGAGCGTACTGCACGTCACTGTGGATGGCAGGACCGTTACTTATATATATTTAAATAAATAATAACTTGCGTGTTCGATCAAATTAAACATATTTTTACATTTTTAACAACGAGTATATCAGACATTAAAATATTTCCTTTATCAACAAGAGAATCCGATATCTTTACTAAATTATTTATTTATTTATTTTATTACATGAACATAATTCTCAAAAATAAAAGGAAAAGATTCAACAAATAATATTGAAACAAATAACGTTGTATTCTTATGTATTTACATGTACCTATATAAATATGTATACATAAATATAAATATATGTTTATTCACAATTGTGGGAGTAAGTTCAGTAAAAAAGACGTTAGAGTGCTGACAACGGACAAAGTGAATAATAATATTTCTGTGAAGGTGTATCAGTATTATTGAACCATTTGCTTAATGTACCGAAGGTGCGATTGAAAATAAAGACAATTTGAATTCACCCCAGGTACGGAGATATAGGGTGACTGGATTCAACGAAAAGTATTGCTATTTGTGGGTGTCCTTTGTTTAGTGTTTTTAAAATAATTAGTTATTTTGAAATAATTATAATCAATTATATGTATATATGATAGTTTGATCAATAACCTCCTTCCTTATATCTGGTAGCTGAAGAATTCTTCCTTGTAGAATTCGAATTTGGAAAACTTACAGTAGGTATTCCTGAAAGGATCTGAATTAATGATAGTCCAACCAAATACCAACAATTTTTACCGAGTAACCACAGACCAGTAAATGAATAGACATGAATTAAAGTATATATATAGGTTTTGGAACATTAGTTGCGGGACGAGGGGCATTCTACACACATTCTTGGTGATAACATAATTACGATAGTTTACATTTATGCAACAGTAAAAGTATTTATTCTTCAATAATTAATTTTTTGTATAAATAAGGCGTATTTTTTACATTAATGCATATTATATTGTCAGCGTTTAAATTTTAGTTCTAATCGAGTCATATAATCATATTGAAACAAGGAATTTCTGTTAGTTCATGTCAATATATTTGGTAGTCTGTGTGAGTAACCATGAAAAGACAAGGTGTTGTCACGATTTTATTATTGACCAACACTAACCTTAACATTCACCTTTTTAAATCTCTGAAACCATTTTATTCCCATTCAATCATCGAAAATAAAATTTTTTTCATCAGTTTATCTTTAAAGCATTTTCGGGTGTAATAATTCTTAACATAACGAAGGTTTTGATATGGGCACTAACTTTAGTGCGCATTTCTGAAAATATCTCGGCACTTAATTAAATTAGGGTTCCTTAGGAATACCTACTTAACAAATGTTTGTCAAACAACTGTTGCTTGAAAACCAACTTGGCATAGGTACCTATGCACGTGCTACCGCGCAGAAATTTGGAATTATTAGGTTTGAGACTTAATACTGGGAAATTTTAGGAGATATTCTTGAAAATTTTCAAAACATTCACGCATCACACGTAGAAACCAAAGCAATACAGTTCTGAAAGTCTAACAAGAAGACTTAAATGATTTACTTCATTCAAATTCGTTTGTTGTTCGTCCGATGAATAGCTTCAAGCTATGCCTGCACCAGCTCTCATATTTGAGCCTTCCAATCGATCTAATATGTAGCGCCTAATTCCAAAACCCTCTAAAACGAATTTGTATTTTTGAGTTATGGATGAAAATGTATATTTTGAAAGCAAATGTACAAAATGTTTGTTTTTACATCACCATTTTTTAAAGAGACAATTCTGTAAAGTATTTTTTTTCTGTATATATATATATATATATCGTTCTGGCAGTCATACTGGATTTTAACATCAACAAGCGTTGTGATTGGCTGATTTCATTTTACGGGGAATAACAATTTATTCTGTCTGCTTTGGGGTATTTTGGAATGATCCCTGATTTTAAACATGCAATATCAGTGGATTTAAGTGGCTTTTGCGAGAAACAATGTGTTCTGCATGCAGCTGACAAAAAAATCTACCAAACTGCATATTAAACTAATATTATCCGAAATCCGTTTTAGGGAATTTTGGAATTAGGCACTACATACTTGGTTAATATTAGCCAATACCTACTGAAAGTTTGTGTGTACAATTTTAATAATAATGATTTATTTATAGTTCTAGATTTCATAATGGTGACTGTGGTGGTTGTGGTGGTTGTGGTCAGTATTTATTTTAACAGCTGCAATGTCCAATAAAAAACCTACAGCTGCTCATACGCGCATCCGTACTTTTGTAGGCTGCTGCTTCGCTTGCTTAGCGACACGGTCCAATAATTCATAGTCATGAGTTTATTCACCCACTTTCAGCATGTAGTACCAAACTGATCTTTTCCTGAAATAATTTTTCCATATACATATCTATGTACATTAATAATAATAAATTGAATTGTCAAAATAATTCACAATACGTGAATGTTATTTTTCGAAAAACATTTACAGCACATGAATATCATCTGAATTCATAAAAGTAGGCCACTCTTTCCGAAGCTTCCATCAATAGTACTATACTTCGATGAACTAGGAAATATTGTTAATAAGCGTACAAATACTAATTGGACTTTACAATGGAATGATCCAAGTAATCGCAAGGGATATTGACTCAAAAACATTCAAATATTTATTCCCCGCACTCCCTGACTCCCTGGTTATCCAAAAGGAAAGCTTTCAAAATAACTATATCAAATAATCGTAGAATGAGAATTGGGCATTGTTCGAAAAAGGTATTTGAGATTGGATGTAACATAAAATTAATTTTTGGAATGGAAAAACAAATGTATCAATTTTAAAGAGCTGCAAAATATATGTTCAACATTTCGTCGTAAACCTACTTAGTTGATGTGACAAAGTTTAATAACGCTGGATAGGAAAAGGTCCAGGTTCGAATCCCGGTAGCGACTAAAATATATTTTTTCTGTACGAGTGTATTAAATTAGCCCAGAACTGTTTTGGAAAACTGCAACTTCACAATAATAATGTGTTCTATTTAATTGTATTAAACGAAAATGATAGGTATTGTCTTTTGATATAACATATTCACTTAAATAATATATTATTGATACTTTTAAAATTAGCAATATTAACTTGGTGGTTAAGATTCATATTTTTTATTTATTATCTTAGTTTTATTAACCACAATTGAGTTTAAAAAACATCTACCGGTTTCGGAAAACACTTTTCCTTCTTCAGGATGTCACAACTAACTAAAAATATAGTATTGTTTCTTCACCAGAATCTATTTTTAAATTTTTTAAAAAACAACAATTATTTAAAAAAATAAAATTTAGTACCTAACTCAAATTACTGCTCAATACAAATTTAGTCGAATAATTTTTAGGAAAAAATAAATAAATAAAATTATTCGACTAAATTTGTATTGAGCAGTAATTTGAGTTAGGTACTAAATTTTTTTTTTTTAAATAATTGTTGTTTTTTAAAAAATTTAAAAATAGATTCTGGTGAAGAAACAATACTATATTTTTAGTTAGTTATGACATCCTGAAGAAGGAAAAGTGTTTTCCGAAACCGGTAGATGTTTTTTAAACTCAATTGTGGTTAATAAAACTAAGATAATAAATAAAAAATATATATTATTGAATTCTATATAATGAAGTTTTAACTTGTTAAATGACACCAATCACTCTTCAAGGGTGAATTGCCTGAGTAAAAGATAAAAAAGGAGAACACAATTTCTCAAATGAATTCATGAAAAAAAATCACTTCTTAATCGAACAAATAAATCCCATAATTGGAAGGAAAACCATTAAACCTACCCACTTCTTCTTTGCTACACGTATTCAGCTTTAAATCCCGACGTGAGATTTGTTGCAAGTATAATTTAAGCTTTGTCACGAGTCAGTTTACTAATCTCCGGTTAGCAGATCGGCGAGATAGCTCTTGAATTGTTATACAACCTTCCCTTGCGTAGGAGTGCTTAATATTCCAGAGAAAAATAAAATATACAAAATGTTTTATTTATGTTTAAGACATTTTCAAGTATAATTTTGTAATAAATATTTGTCGGTAATTAAAAAAAAAAAAAACTAAATCGTTGTTATATAATAAATTCACAAATTTAAAAAATAAAGAATTTAGAGGTAGCATCTTAAAATGCTACAACTTTACATTGTGGCCGCGCTCAACGAACAACGAAAGGCTAATTAAGTGAAATGTGTTTCGTTTTCCTTGTACATACACTGCTAGAGATTTGTTTATATCCAACACGAGTAGGTATCAGGTGAAGAGTGGTATGGTAATTAATTTATCCATTTTCAAACGAGCTGCTTACGCTACATGGAATGATTTATAGCTAAATTAAAGAATTTTATTTTTTTAAAGAGAACACATTATCATTTATGAAGTTGTAATTTTTTCAGAACTTAGGTCTATGATATTTTAATACAAATATTAGAAAGACCAAATCCCGGTGGCATTTTCGATAAATTGAGTTCTAAATTGAATCTGTATGTATATGTTTCTAATTAATGCATTTTATTTGTATTAAAAATTATCCATTTATGCTTAAGATCTATGCTAAATCTCGGACATTTCCGAGATTTATTAGGGTGTGGGTCTCCCGCTGGATGTTACTGGAATGGACGATGTCGGAAAGAGTAGTGGCTAGAGAGACCTAACGGAGCATTCCACTGGCTCTCCCTCGCACCTCTTGTGACCTGGACAGGGTGAAGTTCTGCCGGACTGTGACCGAGTTCTGCGACTACAACACACAAATGTGACGTCTACCCTCCCTTTTTAGCGATGTATGATTTATATAGTTTTTCTCTGTCTGCCCTTTGAATTTAATATGATAACTAGTCTCACGTCAAATTGTACAGATATGGCTCTGGTATTATGATACCGGAGCCAACCTATGATGGAATTAAGATTTTAGTAACTGAATGTAATAAAAAATATTATAAATTAATTAAATCACACGTGTTTCTATTTTTATGTATGGGTGAATAAATTTTTGTTTATATTTTAGATTTACCAGATTTTTTTAAAATTTTATAAAAACGTAATCAAGTAACAAAAAATACACTTACATAAAAATACGAACTACAAATATACGAAAATAGTAAAAAAAGTTTGATATGTGTGATATTATATATTAATTAATACATTGCATTAACATGTATATGTAAAAAGTAATACACGAACTACTAAAAAAATATAGCACACAAAAAAACATAATTTGGAAAACATATAAATATCCACATACTCGTATATGTACCTATACCACAGATCAAAAATAATCATTAAAAAAATGTAGGTCCATAGATTATAAACCCTTTTATCCATTTTAAAAAATATGTCCGGCATGTCCGGAAAGATTTTGACATCTGTTTCGTTTATGAGTGAATATAAATTCATAAAAAAGACACAACATACCCCATTCAGATAGAATATACAAACCATCCGTGAGAACAAAAGTGAACCGATATGAATCTAAAGTATATTATTTATAAGAAGGTACAAACACAGCAGTTCACACATCATTCAGCATCAGATGAACGTTCTATTTGCAGAGTGATTCAGAAAAATTGAGCGATTTTCATCGGAATTTAGAAATTAGAATGTCGAAATACCTCTATTCGAGGTAGTGCAAATTGTCTGTTGGTAATGGAATATTAACATGGCTTGTTAATAAGCTCTCATTAACGCCGAACCAAATAGACTAATCTATCATTACGGGAACTAGCCTGCTGGATGCACGTCAAATTTGATAATTAGATGAACCAATGTTTGTACACGGTAAGCCGATGATTGACCCCCTGTATTTACAGATCTACTTCCCCTTTATAACCTATAGAGAATACTACGGTACAAATACCGTAGATAATTACTATCGTGGATGTGTGTATTCATCTATATTTTATTTTAATGCAGTTCTGAATTCTGTTTGGGGTAAATTCATATAATAATACTTTATATTAGGTATAACATATTTAATATGCCTATATTCAAAATTAATACCTTTTTATAAAACAAGATTATTTTTATATTAAAATACGCAAACATGTCACAAAACATTCCTCTAATTTATCAGTCAAACGGTTGTCTTTGACTGATAATGTGTACCTGTGATAATAATTAATGATAACGTATTTTAAAGGATTAGTACTATTTGCGCAAAGGGCTCGGCATAACGTTTATAATTTATATTCATAACCAAGAAGTAGAATTCACGGCCGGAGTAAAATAATCGTAGTGATTTTAATAAATTTGAATCACAGAAATAACAGAAGCCAAACATTAGGGTCGTAAATGGTCTAATTATTCAAATTAAAGATAATACAAATTAAATGCCTTAATTAGAAAGGTATACATATAAAATCAATTTATCGAAAAAGTATTGTTGTTGATAAATTGATTTTACATGTATACCTTTCTAATTAAAACATTTAATTTATGTTAAAAATATTACATACCTATTTTGTGTAAAATTGCAACTTCACAATAAGAATGTGTTCTCCTTAAAAAAAAAAAAATTAACTCACTTAGCGCTGAACTTCTGGCCCAAGAGGGTGTGTCCTACTACGTACAAAATACGATGAAGTGTCGTGTTTTGGAACGACGCTTCATCGATAAAGCATTCCCTGAAGATGGGCAATGAGATTTCATCGAAACGTTGGGACAACAATGTATCAAACCTAAATTTTTATTGAAGTGAAACTTCTTAAGCCACGGTATAGTAATTTGAAAGAGCTTTCAAGGTTATCGTCCTTCAAATTTGAAATGAAAATTATATCTTAAAATCTAAACAAAAATATTACATGTTTTTAAAAATAATGGTTTCGTTTAAAAAATTCGCGTCGCTTTTGTCGTTTCTATAGCGAACACTTTTACTTACAAACCGAAAGCGTTTGTTAAGTCATGCCTTCAGACTTTTCTATACAATTCATACAATCTTGTGTTCGGGGGTAAAAAAGCGACATGTTGAAAATTCTGTCTCATTTCAACGATTTGAAAGTTTCGTAAATTTTTGTAATTTTTGAAAATTAAATTTAACTTACGAAAAAATAACGATCCGACTGATATTTAGATAGATTACTGAAGAAATTGATATGTCTGAATAAATAAATATTATTGTTTAATACTCTTTTGTTAATGTGTCGTATTTTATCGAAGTTATAATAATGTTTTTTTTATTCTGAGGATAAGAAAACTCACTTTAGAATTGATTACGGGTGTACGCCAAGCAAGCGCGATACTTCAATATGCTTCTCCCGTTGTTATACTGAATAAAACAATTTTGTGAGAACAAAGGTGGTAACTTATAATGATTTCCGTGATCCATTTTCATCTGCACAAACATGTTACATGCATGTGAAAATTTGATGATGGAGCTGGTTACAGTCTAGTTCAGCTCAATGATTGTTTCTTTAATAAAAGCTTTTATTTTATTATTTGTAATATAATCATTTATTCAGAAAAATGACATACAAAAAAGGTTTATTATTGGTGATACGAATAGACATGTCGCATTTTATCTACGTTTTTTAAAATCATTAATTTATATAAAGAATATATATTGCCCGTTTTGTTTGATAACCTTGTGCCATGTTTCAGTGACTTCATAATCCTCCACATTAATAATGCCTATGTACATAAATATACATTATTCGAACGTAAAAACCACTAAAGAATGAAATTAAACATTGAAATATCACAGTAATGACAGTCAATTCTATTTAAATGAGAGCGTTGTGCTTCTTTAAATCACATCATTCCTTGACAATTAAACCAAAGTAAATATCATATTAAAAAATTATTCAAATAGCGCTAAAAATCTCTACTGAGAAGTGAGACTGAAAAATTACGAAAGCTATATTTTTTTGGGTGGTTAAAATACATGTTTTTTTGAAAATATATAGAGTATTTATAGTACACAAATAAGAATTTTTTTTTTATAATTTTTATACATATTTATATTAATGTTTGCGTACGAGTATATTTGCGCATGGTCTTGTATGTTTGCGCATGGTCTAATATCAATGATGGATGAATCGATGTTGAAAGTTTTTTAGAAATAATTATATTTCCAAATATAGTACAATTTATTACTATCACAACAGAAGACTTATTATTTTATATAAAGTTTATATCGATGTCGGTAAGTCTGTGTAGTGATATAAAATATGTATTTGAGTAAAAATTACTGTAATAATATAATTAAAAAATGTTTTGAGTATTTGAATATTATTTTGTAAAAATATATAGATAAAAAGTGAGATTTTAGTCATAGGTAAGTGATGTTCTAAGTTGCTAAATAATGTTGTTACGATTTGGCAAAATTACTGTAAAAAATTCTAGTGTATCTCCTACGAAAGTAATTTTAAAGAAATAGTTCAGGTGAAATTATAGATCATAAGGGCAAACATGAATGCATAAAATGGGTTAGAATTATTTTTTCATTTTACGCATTTAAAAAATATAAAGATTGTGACAGTCCTAGTCCACAATATTTTGTGAGTGAATACATGACCAAATTACGAGTCGAAAATATTCCAGAAATGTAAACTTAATCAAGTCAGAGATATAAACATTTGAAAATAATTGTATAGTATGCGATTATTTCGATTAATTGAAACGTTTATTTATTCTAAATTATACATTAAATACAAAAAAATAAAGATCATAAAATTTCGAGTGGTCAAAATATTTTTTAATACATGAATTAAGGCCTGAAGCAAAGATATAGATTATTAATGGATAAATTTACCAAATATTTATTTCGAAGTACATTGATTTCAAGCTTAACATGATTTAGTAAAAATTTCCAACAGTTATATTTTCCGTAATGGTGCAGAATTTTCACATTTTCGACTTGTAATTTAGTCATACATAAATTATGGTGGACTAGGTCTGTTACACCCTGTATATACAATAAAAAAAAATTCAATAATTTATATAAGAAGAAAAAAATACAACAGGAATAAATCAAATTTATCTTGCTTAGGCATCAGTGATTAATTTTGAAATGAAAAATAGAATTACTTGTTTGAATTAATTAATTAATTATTAAATGTCTTTAGTGATAAATAATTGTATTTGAGAAATCAAACACCGTCATAGGAGATGTATCTTATAATCCAGGAATCTCTTATACCCTTTTACCCAATTCCCTTTAGGAAAATAGGGTTTGGGAAACAACGCCTTCGCCTTCCTAAACTAAATAGGTCTTGGTGTAAATTCATTAAATTGGTACTTGTACGGTTTGCGCAGATCGCAAAGGACAGCTCGATAGAAGGTGAGTGTCAGAAGGAGACAGGTATTTAACCATTGCTTACGTTTACCGTTCAAACAATCTATATTCCAGTACAGGTTGGCATGGTAGGACAAACAAAAGTACAGAAGGTTTGTTTCGAGCGGTTTTTGTAGTTGGAGTTTTATTCACTCCTGTAATTGTTTTGTAATTTTTTCTTTCTAAATACTAATATTTACAAAAATTAAAATATTTTTTCGATGACTATATTATTATTCATTACATATTAATTTTGATCACAATGTTTCAAAACGTAAAGATAATTTTAAGGAAAACATATTTTTGTTATGAAGTTGTATTTTCAGAACACAGTTCAGCGATATTTTTAATACAAATTAAATTAATCAACTAGAAAGATATACACAAAAAAATTGTGTATCGAAAAGATATTTAATTGATTTGAACCTGTCTAAGGTCTATACGTCACTAAGAGATATAGCCATATCGAGTCTGGAAAAAACGCACTAAAATACATACATTCATACGACCGATAAAAATATTATTTAGTAAGAAACAAAAATAAGTTTTAAATAACAGTTGGAGCTTTAAATACCATAAAAATATGATAAATATAATAATTAAAACCATAAAAATATGAAATAAGATCATACTAACGGTTTATAACTTTATTCATTTTTAACATTTTTGTTGGACAGATTAATTTTCATAACATTGGCTTTGGATAAAATTAACATTGTGCTTAATCACTGTGAGTTTAATATATACACCAACCGGTTTTTTAATAAAAATAAATAACTATAATGTTTTCGCAACATATATTTAAAATAATAAAATTCTATTTATATTTCACTTCTGTAACTGGAGAATTTTATGGCTTACTGAAACTAATTAAATGGACGCGGTCTTTCAATTATTTTCTATATTGTCCTAATTTCAACAAATAAATATTCAGTTTATTGGTTTTATATTAGTACAAAGGTTTTACGCAAGTTATTGTTTCATAAAATAATCTCATCTAGGGTGTAACTTTTGATATAAATTAATTATAAAAACCTACATTTTCGTAAAAACCGTGAAAAAATGAATTATTATTTGATGTCCTTTCTTAAATATTTTTCTGAAAATTCTAATTTTATAATAGTATCTACGACTATTCAGAATAGTATGATTTCGATTTGTATACAGAATTTACGACCCGAACAAATCCTTCTCTTTTAATAGCCTTCTGCTACGTTAAATGGCAAATGCACCCTAAATAGGCTCTATTTTTATAGTGATGTGGTTTTATAATTGAGTAGCATGTAATATTTCCATATTTCATCTAGTTCATAAAAACATTATATTTAATCATTTTTGCGAATTATATAAATATGATTATTACACAATAAGAATGTGTTCTCCTAATAATAAAGTTGTATCAATGTGTCCAAAATTTAATAAAAATGAATTGATAATTCTCTCGACTGCTATTAGATTACTCAAGGTATTTCAGATACCGTAACAATAAGGTAGATGACTCTTTCAAATAATGGAATGATTAAATGTATTAATATCAAAAAGGTAATATATAGGTTCGAAAATTTGTCGCTAAAAAATAATTGGATAATGCACCTTCCCCGGTTTGGAAAGAAATCCAAGTTCGAATCCCGGTGGCACAACAAAAATATTTTTCGATAAAATTGATTTTTTATGTATCTTTATAATTAGTACATTTAATTAGTATTTAAAATACAAAAATTGTTCTAAATACTTTGTTTTACGGAAATTTCTACTGTCGAGGTTATTGTTACATGATTTAAAAATTAATATGTGTACAGCAAAAAAGCAAAGCAAAAAAACAGGTTATAAATCTTTCTTCTTATTGTGCCCTATCCGTTTAACAGACGTTTGATTTCATGTTGGCTATAATCACTTTTTTTACTGCGGCCTGGAAAAGGTTTACAGTAGACTGGCTAAACTATTGCCTCAGGTTCTACAGCCATGATATTCTTCTTCTTCCAGGACCCCGACTTCCAGCAATTTTTCCTTCCATTATGAGGTGCAAGATCTCATACTTCTCCGAATGTAAGATTACATGTCCGAGACATTGAAGTTTTCTGATTATTAGTATTTTAAATAATTACTTATTTATCTGAACCATAACATCTCATTCGTGATCTAAGGTTGAAATCATGACTGCAGAACATATTTTTTACACAGATAAAGGTTGTACAAGCTTGCTCAATGCAGCATTTAATTTCAACAGAAGGGTTCCATATTTCATTTATATTGCAGCCCAGTTGTATAATACTTTGTATCTTTTCCAATTTATTTCCAGTAATATAAAGAATTTTATTGTCGGCTGCGTTAAGTTTGCTAATGAGCATATATTTTGTTTTAGTTGTATTAAGTTCTAATCCAAAAGTCTGACATGTGTTTACTACTTGGTTGAGAAAAAGTTGTAAATCTTTAATATTACTCGCTGGAAGTACCGTATTATCTTCATAGCGCAGATTGTTCAGAATCTTTATATTTATAATAAGTTCTTGAGAAGCTTCTTGGAGAACTTCATTGAATATTTCTTTGGAATATAAATTGAACAACATGGCTGAGGAAATATATCACTGTCGCACGCTTTTCTTTATTTCTACTTCGTCTGTTAGATCTTACTGCTGTTTTCTGGTTCCGATAAAAAATTCCTATTATTCTTATGTCTTTATCATCAATCCCAGAAGCTTACAGAATCTTTGAAAATAAGATTAACGATCTTATTATACGAGGTTATTGAACCTGCATCTTAGGAATAATGTCAAGACAATCCTGCAAGATGTGGGCGGATGCCCGGCAGACTGAATCACAAATGCGATGCTAAGGAATGTATGACGCACTATTGTGAATACAGTCATAAACTTTCGAGTTTCATGAAGTCACCAAATAGAAAGAAGAATACCCAATTTGCATCAAATAAATTAGGTTCTTACGAAATGATGTAGATGATAATAATATAAGTTGTATCAATGTGTCCAAAAAATTTAATAAAAATTAATTGATAATTCTGGCGTCTGCAGTCGGTTTACTCAAAGGTATTTGAGATTCCGTAAAAACAATGTAGATGGCTTTCAAATAATGGAACGACAGATGTATTAATTTGAAAAAGTGTAACATATAGGTTCAAAAATTTGTCATGAAAAATACTGGCGCTATAACACAATTAGTAGTGTACTTCCCCGGATTGGAAATAGAGATCCAGGTTCGAATCCCGATAGAGGAAAAACAATATTTTTCGACAAAATTGATTTTATATGAATATATTTATAATTAATACGTTAAATTAGTATTTAATAATATATATGTTTGGTTTAATGAAAATATGTATATTTTATTGTCAAAATATTTTTTTTAACATAATACAATTGACATCGCACATTCTCATTAAAAACTCACGATATGTTAAAATCGATCATTCCGGTTGCTTGGGCTTGGGCATTTGAATATAGATATTAAAACTAATTTTCAAATAAGATAAGTTTCGTTTCGATTTAACTCAATAACACTACAGTTATACAATATCGGAAGAAGATGTCATCAGCAACACGAATAAGTATTTAAAACTACTTACGAGAACTTTGCACAATGCATGTTACAGTATGATTTAACTTGTATTGTATTCTGAACATTTAACATGCATCCTTAAAATTTTTGTTTATTTTATTCAATTCTACTTAAGTTTCGTTTATTTGTATTATTAAAATCATATTTAATATAATAACACAGGTTTGATATTTTGATTAATGTTTAATTTAAAAAAATGTTATATTGTATTTTTATATCTGGTACTGGAGACGTTCATTGCACAGGGTATACCGTGGACGGCGAGACGCACGAATGTCTCCATTTTAGTGATGGGAAAAAATGGTACTCTTGACTCACTGATGTGATTGTGATAGATATCATCAGTGATTGAAAACTGTGACTGTGATCATAGTTTCATTGCCAATATCATATCGATATCACAATAAACGAAATAAATAAATAAGTTAAAAAATATAATTTAGAGCGTCTTTACTTATATTTAAAAAGACAGAGAAATCTATTGAAAGGAGAGTGACTGCAGGGAATAAAGTGAACAGCTTTGAATAGAATTATGGCTAATGAGAACTTGTCAACTAAAGCAAGACTAGCGGTTCATAATGGAGTCCTGGTATTGACACCGATGTATGGAAGAGAGGCCTGGAACTGGCAAAAGAGGAACGAATGTAGACTGAATGCAGAAAATGAAATGAGATTACTTAGGCGTATGGTAGATCCATTTATAACAGAGTAAATAATGATGAAATAAGTAAAGAATGTAAAACTGATCTTTGTATGATGATTAAGATTAAGAAATGATCACTTAGGTGGTTTGGTCATGAGGAGAGAATGGTAAGAAAGATATATGACGCAAGTGTTGATGGCAGCAGAAGTAGAGGATGTAGAGACGACGTATCAGGTAAACCAGATATTGGAGGATGGTCCAATTAGAAGCCTCAATAATCGGCGAGTTTGTATGATAACATGTACGTATGTGGATGAGGCGAGAATTGTGTCAGGGCAGAAGAGTGTGGCAGAATCCTCTCTGCCTACCCCCGCGGAGAAACGGCGTGATGGTGAGTACGTAATTATTTGTTTGTTTTCGTGTGGCATTGAGGTTGTGTTTTAATAGTACGTACACCATGTGATATTTGATAAAATTATTCGATGCAATCAGTGTCATTGTATATTACTTTCAAAATTAAATGTAAATCATTACAAGTTAGTTGATATTAAGTAGAATGTTGCCAATTCTGATGACTTCTACTATGTATAAACCATGCTTCATGAGAATATATTTGATCATCGAAAGCAATTATCATCATCAATAGAAGGCTGATATATCAGAATAGTTTCTATCAGTTCTAACCATCATCCAGTTGGAATTATTTCAGACAAAAGATGGTATAAAAAATGTGCTCCAACTAAACATAAAAATTTCTTCAACGAGTTTTTTTACATATTGTTGCTTTCATGAAACAAGTAATAAGCCGTAACAAGAGAAGGATCTCGGGGAACTGGGTCATGTTAGCGTGCCAAGGTCTCCGCCGGGCTGTGGCCTCAACGCTTCATTTACTCCTTCCTCATTTAAAACAAATACATATTTTTTTAATTACGCATTGATAATCGAAGATTACGATATATTAACAGATTTTCAATTATTTTTAGCGATATATAATAAAATTCACAACGGTTAGGAATCTCGCATATTTGATACACTCTTCTCTTTTTCCTTACTGCAAGCTGAACAATTTTATCCAATATTCCAAACTTTTGTTTACACACAATTATGTAGACTATAACGAACCATTATATAAAAAAATTGGCGATACCGAGTGTATACGTTAAATCATTTTTACAAATAAATTATAAAATTAAATGAATCAACTAAAAAGATATACAGTAAAAATCTATCGATCGAAATAATATTTTTTATGTTTGCAGCGTTAAACTTTGTGGTTAGACATATTTTTAAATAGTTTCAGGGAGATATGTATCCCTGTCAATTACCTTCTTACCCTTACCAAGACTCCGTCTATGTTGTTTAAATATTATATAATAGTTCTGCTATACACCAGACCTGACGAAGATACGTTAGTATCGAAACCAGTTTAAAAATAACGCAGTGGTTTGAACAAAGTTAAATATAGATACAATTTTACTAAATATTTTTTCGATAGATAGACTTTTTCGGTGTCTTTCTACATGATTTATTTAATTTGTATTAAATATCAGAGAATAATGTTTTGAAAATACAACTTCAAAACAAAAATGTGTTTTCTTTAATAAATTATCCAATATACTATATTTAATACCTTTGATATTTAATTCCTTTAATATTTGATACATTTGGTTTACACCTACATAATATGAAAGTCCATTTTGGCAATATAATATTTTTTGGACCGACTATTTTAGAATAATCTGTGAGAAATTTAATATTCATTTTCTCAAGTATCAAGTGATCATTGTTTCGTCGATGTTACCATTGTGTTTCAATATACTGGTCGCTCGCCTATCTCTTACATTTTTTCATTACAAAGTCAAATTCCACAGATTTATATAGATTTCTAAAATTCTGCTAATATTTCTTCATAATAATAACAGTACAATTAATAGTATGATGAATTTTTTTTAAAAAAATAAACTATTACCGATTTCCATCTTTTTTAGCTCTCCGTGATTTAAATGATCGTCTTTGTCTGATATGGGATCATCCTGACAGCATTCAACATTAGACGAAATTTAGATCAGTTTAATGGTTTAGCAAAATTGTGCGAGAAAATATGAGAAATAGCAGAAGGCGACGAATTTGTGTACGGATATAAAATAAATGATCGCTTACTCAAAAGATCGTGAGCTCGCTAATCATCCTTCTCAAATGGTAAACCTTTTCAAATAGAAGGGCCCCTTCCTGTTCAGACCCACGACGGAAGATTTCACAATTTTGCCAGAAAGACTATTCTTTCTGATAGAATAACCTCTAAATCAGGCCGTGTATTTCACAATAAGTCTTTTATTATATCTCTCAAAAATTTCATATTAAGTAAAAAAAAAACATGATTTAGACAGAACAAACGCAACAAAGGAAATTCAACGCGACTCTAGAAAAAAATATTCTCATTTGCGAATATTTAAAGAATCCTCCAAGATTTCGGCGAGATTACGACACAGTGAATGACAAAAACTGAGGATATCAGAAACCGGGCACAAAGATGATTTTCAAATCATATTAAATTGATTTTTATTTAAGGGATGACAATATTTTCAACAATTAAATATTTAAATTAAATATAGATCTAATTATAAATATGCGAAATTTGTGGTAATTAGAAATTATAATTATTTTTATTATAAACGAAAAGTTTGTTACATATTACTTATTTTATTTACTACACGACTCATAGTTTTAAATCAACTAACGCAGATATGTATTTACATTATATAAATTGCCCAATCTGAGGAGAGGTTATTTGCATGGTGGGGTGGCTGTATCCATTAAGATACATATTTTAATGTCTTAATGTCTCGCCGCCTAAACCAATAATATACTTCGTTTTGAGAAGCTTTGCTTTTATAAAAATGGTAAATATTTAATTTGCAATGAATTAAATATTACTATATAATATACTGTGATATAAAACATGTTGAAAATAAATTAGTGTTATTTTATTTATGAAAACTAAATTAGATATGACACTTGAAAAGATTTATATTGCCGGTAATTGTATAAATAAAGTGTGATTTAAAAAAAAAAAAATATTTATTAATGCTTTATTATTTTTTATTTATTATTAGATAAGAATCGAGAGAAAAATGTATAACGTGAAAAAAAGGGTGAAATAATACGTGTTAACTCGAGGAAAATTGGAGATATCATTTGTACGACGCTAACGTCAGAAAACTAGACAACGGACAAAAATGAGTTGTATTAATGTGTCCAAAATGTAATAAAAATGAATTATTAATTCTGGCATCTCCTATCGAATTAGTCAAAGGTATTTGAGATTCCGTAAAAATAAAGAAGATGGCTTTCAAATAATAGAACGATGTAACAGTGTGTTTATGTTCAAAAATTTGTCGTCAATGCGCTGTATTGATATTAATGCACTTTCCCCGAATAGAAAGACAAGAAACCAACAACAATGTTTTTCTATAAAATTGATTTCATATGTATATCTTTCTAATTAATACATTTAATTTGTACGTTATATTTATTGTGTTTTAACTATTGCACAAAGATTAAAAATCATCCAACTGATATTGTCAAATAATCTTCTTGGAGCAAAATGCTCCGAGATTGTTTCCAGTCAAATCTCATTCTTGACATCGGCCATAAAAGGCAGTAGGTTGGACAGAAATTATTTCTGGAAAAATATAGCTGTAGAAAAAATGATTATCGAGATTTCTGGAAGCCATATTGTTTATTATCCATCAACTCAATGGACTGACGACACGAAAATAATTATTTGTGAAAGCAGGGCAGAGGATAAAGAAGCGTAGTGATCGTTATTAACCAACAAATTAATCTTTTAGTATTATTGTTATGAAGCGAAGTCAATCATCAGCGCTGAGATGGCCGGAATGTTCATGCTATTACGCAGGCGCGCACGAGTCACGTGCCCATGCACTAGCGCGCCCGTGGAGGAGAGGAGAGGGGCAGTCACCAGAGGGCAAGCAAGGTGGACACACGCATCTGCGGCGAGAACACGTATCCCTCCCAGGAGATAGACACCGAAGCATCCTGTACAACACCTTCGGGGCTGAGCGCCTGACTTGTTTTCAACCTCGACGCATTCTCTCCACCACTACGGCGGCATTCATCTCCCATCGACCGTCGCCTGGACAACCTGGCCAGGGACCGGACCATCCATCCCGGAACGTCGCGACTTCCCCGGTGAGTCGCCTATGGATTTTGTACCAGCATTCCCTTTTTAGTGGCAACCGTTAGTTAGGTTTAATTTTTATCAACCCCCATGTCTGTTAATTAGTTTAGCATTTAAGCTCACTGGTCCTCTTATTAAACATCGCCCAAGAGGCTACTAAACACTGTAAAAATGTCTGTTAATTAGTTTAGCATTAAAGCTCACTGGTCCTTTTATTAAACATCGCCCAAGAGGCTACTAAACACTGTAAAAATGTCTGTTAATTAGTTTAGCATTAAAGCTCACTGGTCCTTTTATTAAACATCGCCCAAGAGGCTACTAAACACTGTATCTCCGTTCTTTTTTATTGAACCTATCCTTTTGGTGGCCCTCGGGGCTGCGATGCCATCCCATCCTGTCATCGAACGAAAATAAGTTTTAAATGTAACATTATATATTAATTAACATATGATTTATTGTAACTAATAATTAACAATATATTTATAACATGATTTTTAGCGAGCGAATTATATTTATGTTCCACTAACCTAGGAGACATGTGAAGCGTGGCCTCTTAACTTTACCATGTGTGTTAGGTTTGATAATAATTTTTAATTATCCTAAATTTCATTTTATGTTCATTTGTATTCTATATGTTTTGTAATACACAAAGTATAAAAAATATACATGTATATATTTGCAGACAGCTTTTCTTAAATGCAACATAATCTCAACTAAAGAAAAGAAAACTCGAGATAATATTATTTTAATAGCTAATAAATTTATGAATAAAATAATTTTAATAAAAATAAAAATAATCGTAATGTTGTAAAATCCATCTCCAAAACGAATACATTTAAAAAATATATTTATTTTATTTGATATGTTGAGTAAACCCCGAGTAGATTGTCAGATTTGGGAATCTGTCGTGAATTTAACTACTTGGTTAACATAATAAACCTCTAGAGCTTAGCACCAAAACTTGTGATTTTAGGTTCTATAATCATAATTGGTATCTATTACCATTAATAAACTATAAATACAAAGAATTCATTAAAACTTTCACGTATAGCTTCCGTAATCATTATTGTTCAGGCTTTCATGACCATTGACCAAGAATGTATAATTTATAAGATACAGAAATAAAATAGACAAATGTTAATCGATAAATAAAGAGTGTTTTATCTGAGGTTCGTTTTCCCACTTGGCAACACTTTTTCCAGCGACAGCTAATTTGTGCTCAGTTTGGTTTGTCATTTTACCACGTGAATAGACTTACGTTAATACGCTAAAACAACGCTTGCAAATTGTAAAAAAATATTTCGACATAATCGCCCATTCTAGAAAGTAATTCGAATAACCATGGATTATTTTTGCACCACGTATACTTCAATTGAATAACATTAATATAAAAGAGCTGTGGTTTCAACAACATGGCGCAACATGCCACACAGTGCGCGCCACAATAAATTTATTGAAGGATACATTCGATGAGCCCATCGTTTCGCATAATGGACCTTTGAATTGGCCTCCAAGATCGTGTGACATTCGTCGCGTTATTGCCGATATACGGCTCTAGCTGTTCCAGAATTTATTCGCAGTCGCGGCGCCCATATGCGCGAAATCATATTTAAACACTAATGGCATAAAATTATCTTTCCAATAAAGCCAATACCGTGGCCATTACCACGATTTTTATGTATTTTATTTCATTTTAAAGTTCTATACCTCTAAAAAAACATCCTCTACATAGAACAGATCGATATTTCCTTTCTTTAATTGTTATGTAAGTTTTATGAGAATTATAAGATGCTTAAATGTTTTGGAGAAATCAACTCTACACTATTGGCAGATATAATTATAGCTACCCAGGAAAATACATTTAAATAACTGGAGACACGTCCGACAAAACTGTTAACAGAACAGAGTTGGGTGCCTGACCATGGTTTTCAAATATGATATCCAATGTTTTTGAAACGAAAGTTGTTCAATAAATATACTTTTCACGTGTTCACGCATGACTGTATGAACTGCCAATAAAATACAGATTTAAAAACTCAAAGCAACACCAAAGGAAATATGTGCACAAGTATGTACATCGAACACGAAGAATCGTAAAAAAATGTAAGAGAACAGATAATAATAAACGATTTATTTTAATTTTATTAGATTAAATTAAACACAATCACTTTATATAAAACCACGAATTTTCTTAAATTACAAGTAATTTTAACAAATCCAATTAAAACATTTAATTAGTAATTAACAATGTAATAGTTTAATACTCTTTTTTATGGTTGAGAGTTTAAAAATACTATAATTTAAAAAAAAAATCCGTGCGAAATTAACAATCGAGTAAGATATTAAAACCATTACTTAGTGCAATTAAATATAATATTGTTGCTACCAGAAAAATATTTAGACTTTTTTTGTGCGATTACCGTTAGTAAGTTTTAATCAATCTCATTCTTGACACTCCGGAGAATGTTCCATGTTTCATGGATATCGTTCCGAAGTTGAATTTTACTTCTAGGCGTAGTTTCCACGGAAAGCCTGGATGCGCACGTTCCCGGGGGGAGTCGCCCATTTCACACCGCGCGTCCCGGGCACAATGCGGCATCGGTCTCGGTTTCTCGGATAGACAGACACTGTTTCTATTTAGCTTTTGTAGCATAGTTCTCGTGGGATTTTTATTGTAGTCGCTTTACGTCGTCTTCTACATCGTGGTATCCATCAGGGTTGATGCAACCACATAGAGGAAATCAAATATGTGAAACTGGTAAGGAACTCCATATGCCCCATTAGTGATGGTTCATTTTTCAATTGGCAATTTTCCATTCTGGTATGATCCTTACTGCCAATGCACACCAATCAGTAGCAGGAGCAAGAGAGAGTCTGAGGGATCCTATCAGAATCTTACTGATAGGTCCATAGTCCATTGTCTCTCATTTATTCAACCACTATAATGATTATTACCATTTAACCATTCATCTACAATGATGTAACATTGCCCTTAATTATTTATTTATTTATTTAATTCTTAACATAGTGCATACATAAGCACTTCTATATATGCTCTAATACAAATAAATTTTTTCTCTTACTAAAACTTATCTTTTATATATCTGGTCAGTTTCACTTTAAATTTATTAAATTACTCCTACTCTCTTGTGTTTTCTGACATTTCATTAAAAATCTTCATCGCACTATACATCATTGATTTCTGAGATTTGCTCTTCTTCCCGAATGGCAGTCTCAGTCTATCCCCTCTTCTTGTACGATGCTCGTATAAATTTCGCCGATATTTTCTTATTGAGGATGTTATAAATAAATACCATTATATTAAAATATATTTTCTGCTTAAAGGTCATCACATTCAGATATTTCAGAATTGCACTGATCCGAATATATATATATATATATATTCTCAGTTTTATTCTCAAAGCTTTATTTTGCAACACTGGAATTTGTTGCATTTCTTCTTCATTAGCCAAAAGCAATGCTGCCGCAGTAGTTGATGTGAGGAATAATAACAGAGTTGTATACTATTTTACAAGACACGGTACTAATGAATCTTGTGATCCTTCTCAGAAGTGAAATTTTTTTAGCAAACTTTTTAGTCACATTTCTTATAATTTGCGATAGATTCAATTTAGAATCTATTATGACTCCAAAATATTTTATTTCAGTCACTTCCTTCAGACTTTCACCATCCATGATAATTAGTGGATTGATTGCCATTGTTTATTTCCAATATTCATTAATTTAGTTTTGTTTACATGGATTTAGGAGAACACATTCTTATTATGAAGTTATAATAATTCAGATCGTAGGTCAGTGAATACTAATTATATGTATTAATTAGAAAGATATACATATACCATAAAATCAACTTTATCGAAAAATATTGTTGTTGCTACCGGGATTCAAACCTGGATCTCTTTCCAATCTGGGAAGATGCATTAACTGACTATGCTACAGCACACAGTACATTTGACAACAAATTTTCGAACGTATATGTTACACTTTTCAAATTAATACATCTATCGTTCCATTATTTGAAAGCCATCTACTTTATTTTTACGGAATCATAAATACCGCTAAATATTTGGATAGGAGACGTCAGAATTAATAACTTTAGGTATTTCTTTGTGATATATTTATGAATTGGATAAAATAATTAAAATATATAAGTATTTACCATACGCAACAATTAAAAATGTATTCTCGAAGAACCTGATGTGAATTTGTCAATACGTGTATGTGTACGTGCGGAGTGGTGCGGACGGCGCAGTGCGCGAGGCGTGGGGTGCCGGATGCCGATCGTCACTTAGTGGCAAAGTGTGCGCTGGTCAAGTTAGACGTGTCTTGTACTGTCGTTGGTGATGATCAATGCTTTATCTCATTTTCATCACTTTTACACAATAATTGATATAAATATTCACTATGGTACCGTATATATCTACTATTATTTTAATGATTAATATATGTAATAAATGTAAAATATTTATCCGACTTAAAAATCGCCAAAGTCTACATGTACACTAAGTTTACAGCACCAGAACGCGCGTTTTTATTTAAATACCGTGAGGGAAAGTTGCCACCAAAAATAGAGAAAGTCTGCAGAAAACTTGGCACAACCAGGTAAACCAAATACTGGAAGATGGTCGTATGAATGAGGCGAGATTTGTGTATCAGGACAGAAGAGTGTGGCACTTAATTCTCTCTGCCTACCCTTGCGAGGAGGTAGAAGTGAAATGAGTAGACAAAAAATATTCACATCATTAAATTTCAGTAGGTAGGTACTAATGGTCGATCGAACATCAAAAATATAACGATTCCATATTTAAGATGGAATCCAATCATTTTCACAAATTATTACAATAATATTACAGAATTGTAAACAATTCAAAACGTTATGCAGAAATTAAATTTAAAGTAAACGTCACTGAAGAAAATTTATTTTATCTGCCAACAATAAAAAATAAGAAGACGATAGGATAATTTGATAGCACGACACGTAAGATCAAACCCATTATCAATTATCCAAAAATCAATTATACCAGTAAACATACGTTATCACGATGTAAGGTTTAAATATCAATTATATTACTGAACACTCTCACCCAGGCTCCAACTACGAACGTAAGACGAATAGTTTATGCTTACGTTGATAGATGGCTACACAAACCTAACATTTATATTTACATTATCAATTCATACTCGAAAGTTTGTTATTCTATTTTGTTCTAATTAGGATTATTCTCAATACAAAAATTTCTTTAAGGATAAACGTAGGAGTATAATTATAATTTATCACGATTTTACATAAAACTTTAATACTTTTTACCTTTATGTAAATAAACAACAAAAAAATCATATCAATTTTATTTATAAATACAAATTAAATGTATTAATTAGAAAGATATACATATAAAATCAATTTTATCGAAAAATATTGTTGTCGCTGTCGGGCTTCGAACCTGGATCTCTTCCAATCCGTGAAACGTAGATTATCCGATTATGTTATACCCAACACAATGGATTGACGACAAATTTTCGAACCTATATGTTACACTTTTCAAATGAATACATCAATCGTTACATTATTTGAAAGCCATCTACTTTGTTTTTACGGAATCTCAAATACCTTTGAGTAATTCGATAGGAGACGCCAGAATTTTTATTAAATTTTGGACACATTGCGGTTCCTTAATGGGAAGCGTTTTGCTGACGACGATGAACTTAAAGACGGAGTACATGGTTTTCATCCCAGGCGGTGTTGTTCTACGACAAAGATATAAAAACATTGGTGTCCCGTTATGACAAATGCCTTTATAATGGTGGTAACTATGTTGAGAAGTAGTTTAAGGTGTGTAGCGTCCGAAGAAAGTTAAGTGTTGTAAAAATGTATTTCCCTAAAAAATAATTAATAATAAATGCTTATTTAAAAACGCGTCTCGTATCACATAAAAATCAATTTTCACTATATTCTAATCCTTTCACTATGTTTTTAGAAGATACATATTTTGAATTAGTTATTAATATTTTTTATTTATTATCTTAGTTTAATAACCACAATTGAGTTTAAAAAACATCTACCGGTTTCGGAAAACACCTTTTCCTTCTTCAGGATATGTCAAAACTAACTAAAAATATAGCATTGTTTTTCTATTTATCCAGAATCTATTTTTAAATTTTAAAAAAAAAACAACAATTATTTAAAAAGTAAATTTAGTACCTAACTCAAATTGCTGCTCAATACAAATTTAGTCGAATAATTTTTAGGAAAAAATTTTAGAATAGGACTCGTAGTTAAATTTAGTTGGCTGTTTAGAATTTCCTGATTACTTTTACATGCTTTATTTATCTCCAACGATTCCAAATTATTTAATTTGTGACCTACACCGTTTATATGCAAAATTGACAATCCCAATTTTTTATCAAAACCATGACTATTTTCTATCAAATGATTAGAAAATTCTGAAAACCCACTATTGTTCAAACGTCTCAAATGCTCCTTTATTCTTATATTAAAATTTCTACCTGTTTTACCAACATAAAATGCAGCACAATCCTTACAACTAAGTTTATAGACGCCAGAATTGTTAAATTTATCATCCTTGTCCTTAGAATTTATGAGTAAATTTCCTATACTATTATTTGTGTAAAATGCTGGTCTAATATCTCGTGGTAGGTGTTTAGATATTTGTTTCGAAAAGTTATTTATGTATAAAATCCTACGCCAATTATCATTATTATCATTATGTTTCATCTGTGATTTATATAAAAACTGATTATTATATTCTTTTAATTTATTTTTTAAAATAGTGTCTATCAAACATGTATTATACCCATTATTAACTGCTATTTTTTTAATTGTATTCAATTCAATATTAAAATTGGATGTTGACATAGGAATATTGACTAAACGATGTATCATGGAGTGGAACCCTGAATGTTTATGTGATAATGGATGATTAGATTCATTGTGTATGATAGTATCTGTAAAAGTTGGTTTTCTAAAAATTTTGAACTCAATTTTATTATTATTTCTAATCAATGTTAGATCCAAAAAATTTAGGGTAGAATTATTTTCCATTTCTAATGTAAATATATATTTTTAAAAGTATAGTTATTAATATTTTTACACTAGTGGATAACTTGGATAATCGATATTTTGTATGTTTTTTTTTGGTTCTACATAATGCCCTACGTTCATTTAATGGTATAATAGTATTTATCAGCGTCACGGTTACGTGCAATTTGATCTGACTGGAAAGCTGGACCTGAAAAGGTTCTGTAGCGTAAAGAAGGCAGTGTTTTCACTCTTAATCCTCTCGGCGAGCTCCAAAGAAAGGTCACCGTAGTATACTTGAGCCAGGTGTGATTAATGACTGAAGGCAGTGTCCACACCTATTCAGAACTTTACTATATCTTTAACAGTCTAAAATACAAGATGGAGGATACTGAGATAGGCTGGCTACGTTGTAAAGAGAAAGATCTAGGATATGTCTCCAAGAGATCTTCGATCAGACATATGCAGTTTTGGATAGGAATAAGTCAGACTCATAACACCGTTGATGATGATGATGATATCTATAATTTATTTTAAATCGGTGGTAATATTTTATCATTTCAATTTTGATATTAAAAAAAAACGAAATCTTCTACATACGTGATTCTTCATATATCCGCATGAAAATACGATTAATATACTTACACAGATAAATATGCTATGAAACATCGAAAATATTTTCATTAGAAACTAAACGTTTACTATTTTTTCCAATACAGTTGATATATTAGAGTTATATTAACTTATCAATAAGTAGACGGGTTTGATATAAAATATGATTAAATAGAGGTCTTGTTATTGATATCTTGAGCTGTGTGTTCATCTGTAATCTTCAAAAATAATAACGTTATCCGAGAACCGACCATCATCTTTTTGGAAGCAAAACTCTACAGAATTCATTCCGAATAACATTTTTCTTAAGTCACGTCACGAATAAGCATTTTGACGAGGTTTTGTTCAAAAGTTTGAAGAAAAGGAAATTTACTTTTTGCAAATAAAAATATTTTATTTATTTGGATGAAATGAATAAATAAAATAATTTTTTATTACATGAAAACACATTTTATTGTGAATTATTATAAATTTCATAATTATTTATTAGAGATTTAAATAACACTTTAGATGAGTCAAAACGAATTTATAAAAAATCATTATTATCATTTTGATCTTCCCCTTCCTTATCCTAGGAGGTTCGAGGACTTAAATACGAGATAAGGCGCTTCCATCTTTCTGTCTTGCGCAGCTTCGGTAGTTGCCCAGTCAGGATATACACTCAAAATTAGCACAGATTAAAAAAAAAAATTAATCATAAATTTAATAAAATGTTTTTTATTTGCAGATCTTTGATCCTCGTTTAATTTGCACGCACGAGCATGGATTAAAACTTATAATTAATGTCATATATCTCATAAATGACGGATAAATATTGCTTCGGATATGCATCGCACCGCACAGCGTAGTATAGGAGCATTAACGTATCAAATGGTAAACATAATTCGAAGCCAAATCGCACTACCCACCTGGGATTTACACGAGCAAATATTGATGTCTCTCCATAATATATACCTATACCTATCATTAGATTCACGCGGGTTGTTTTGCGCGATTTCTTAAAGCGGTTAAGAAAAGTGCACATTAAAAGACAATTAGTCTTAAGGTCAGGTCAACGCAGATGGAAAAGAGAGACACAATAGCCATTTGACAAAAAAAAAACTTTATCTGTGGAATTCCTTCGATAGTTTACCTGACCTGCAATCTTCTTCCGGTTGGCCAGCCTCCGACGCTTACCCGTTCCGATTGGCTCCGGCCACCGCAAGTTTCTAGTATTACCCACATAACAGGAATGTACACACAAATGTATTTTGATAAATACCAACCAAACTATCTATAACGATTAAACTGAGATACATAAACTTTGCTGAGATATCTATTATTTGTTTAAATTAAGGTTAGATTAAATTTTCTGATAGGTTTATAGGGATATTTCTGTATAATATTATTTTTATGTTCTCAGCATTAACGTCAATGTAATTCTGAAGTCATAACTATTATACGTCAAGTGAATAACTTCCGAAGCACAATTTGTGCTAAAGCACGTTCTGGTAACTTTATCGTGATGAAAACGGATGCACATCTTGCCTCGATGACACGAATAATTTTTATATGTGCATGTTCATTATAGGTGCCAAAAATATTTCTCGTTAAAATTTGTTTTTCGATTTACCTGCGAAAAAAAACATATATTAAAAAAGTGCGTGATTCGTGTGAAAAATCATTGTGCATCGAACACGTCAGGTATTTATGCTCGACATGCTTCGAAAGTCACACTCCTAAAGTATTTAACGAATAGTAGAAAAATATATATTTTTTTAAATTTACATCACTTATATTTTTTTATAAATATATATTTTTTTACAAAAAAATATATATATATATTTTTTTTTAATTTCAGTTTTGTGTAATTTTCTTCCAAGTTTGGTAATAAATGTTAAAATTTATGACGAAAGAGTGTTTCATTTATCATATGTAAAAATAATAATTCTACAAAAAGCATTTGTAATAAAATTATGTCCAATTAAAGATGTACGAGAGACTGTTTGTGCCACTAACGGTGTAGGTCGTGAGGATGCCACTCCTCCTGAGTTAAGAAAATGAACAGAAGAAAAAAAATGACGAAAAGTGACATGCATAATTAATACTCATGCAAAATGACGATAAATAACTCAATTATAATATTTTTTATTTGTTATCCACCAAGTTAATATTGCTAATTTTAAAAGTATCAATTATAATATATTATTATTCTCGTGGCAT
This sequence comes from Eubasilissa regina, assembly GCA_022840565.1. NCBI lineage: Eukaryota > Metazoa > Arthropoda > Insecta > Trichoptera > Phryganeidae > Eubasilissa > Eubasilissa regina. The sequence goes on from JAINEB010000033.1 coordinate 22,183,307, forward strand.
GTGCGCGCTAGTTATTAGATATGAGTTTAAGTATGCGTTACGGTTATATTACTAAGGTGAATGTCAGCAATTCTCAACATGTGGAAAAATTTGTATCCCGCAAAGCTTAATTGAAGGGTGTACGCAGGAGCATTGTGAAACAGAATTAGGATGCTAATGTTAAGGGAGGTGAAAAGCAGAATAGATCAGCAAATCTGATGATTTTTTTGGCATCTTTGGATCGTTTAATCTCGGCGTATCTACACACCACGCCAGTTTAGCAAAACATATCTGATTATTTCAAGTGGAATATGATATTTCATATATTTTGTTATTCATGTTTTAAGACAAAATTTATTTAAAATTTTTGAATAATTCATCATCATCATGGTTATTAGCCATTTTCCCTACCTTCGAGTGAAAATATTTTCAACTTAATTAGGTAGTAAATGTTTTATATATATATATATATATTTTTTTTAATTTATGCATTTCATTTAGATCACGCCACATTGGGTCTGGGAGATGAAGAGTACTTGCGAGGAAAGGCTGTAGCAGTAAGGACAAGTGACGGTGTCAGCTGCAGGTCCAGGTCACGCGACGGAGATAGCAAACAACCGTTTCATTAATTGAAATAACAATAGGCACAAACGTAATTGGATTTGTATTACAAATACCACAGAATTATGTCCCGAAAACTGCAACTTTACAATAATAATGTGTTCTCCGTAAAAAAATAAATAATTCACTACGTTATTCTAATAATAACACTTTTTTGCATTACAATAATAATAATAATTAGAAATATTTATTCGATGCTCTGCAGCGATGATTGTAATACCCCTTTATTATTACCAAAACAATATCTATTCATTGATTCCAAGCTAATATTTAGAATTAATAATACTGTATTATTAAAAATATTTATTCAATGCTCTATAGAGAACCCGTTCGCACGGCACGGATTTAAACCGTGCATCTCGGAATAATGGTAATGCTCCTTTAGTATCCAAAATCATATCTATTCAGTATTATTCATTCCAAGGTAATACCTAGAATAAATAATACTGTATTATGCAGAAATATAGCTTTGAAACTTTTGTGATAAATGATTCCGGCTGGATATGAGCCGAGTTAGAAACTTTCATAAAGTAATTAGTAAGATGTGGTTTGTATGTACACAGTAATATGAGAGTTGATATTGAGGAACAAATAGCTTTTGATAACAGTTGAGCAATATTTTTCACTGTATTAGAAACGTCATTATTTGTAACATGTAATGGTGTTTTATATTTACGGATAATTTTATATCCTATGCTAGTGGAACTTTAAAATGACAAAGCAACAATATAGAACCATATAAAGACCATACACAAGAAAAATTTATTTGATTTTTTTTTATGTTAAAATTTTACAATATCTAATAAATTAAAAATACCGGTTTCGAAAAATATAATTTCTTCTTCAAGATGTCATTAACCAATAAAAACATGTATCATTGTTTCTTTAACAGAATCTATTTTATTTATAAAAAAAACAATAATTATTTGAAACATTAATTTAGTATCTAACTTAAATTATTACCTGATGATATAAAATTACTGGAATAATTTTTAGGAAAAAAAAAATTAATTCATTAAGTGGTAAATAAAAAAAGTTAACAATTTAAAATAATGGATTTTAACTACAATGTTGATTGTGCAAATATTAAAAAAATAATAATAAAAATATATATTATCAGCTTATACGTGAGATAAGTTAATTCATAGGATAGCAATAATGAAAATGTTGAAGCGAACTGCTCAGATTCTCAATTAGTAACCGGAATAAAATATTTGCTACCATTCCGTCTTACTTCTCCTATTATTACTCCTCAGTAATTATGATTATCGATAGTGAGAATGTTCTAAAACTTTACGGATACGAAAAGTCAGGTTACGAATGCATTAATTGATGTACATTAATTTAGTCAGCTTTATGAGTTTATTTATTATATTTGTGAATTTTCAAAAATAAAATAAAATATTACACACTTGCTGGAAATGTTTAAACCACTAAAATAATTAATTAGTCAATTTTGATTAAATCAATTTACAACTTTTCTATTCATTTTCAAATTTGCATTTAGCAAATTAATTTCACGATAAATAAGATTATTAAGATAAAGTTATTCTCGCTAGTACGGATCGCACTAACGAATTAACTTTTACCAAAAACGTCCCTTGGAGCAGCAATTAATTTGTTCACTTAAAGTTTTTCCAATTGTTCATTATCACTCGAATACGTTTACAATTTCCAGCTGCATTATAATAAAAATAATTATAATATAATATTCAAATATAACTATTTACTCATTAAATAATTATTATATAGCATATTTATTATTATATAATATATAATCTGTCAACATTATTTTATAATTTTATTTTAATTAAATTCAACCGGCATTCGATAGAGTTAAGAGAGGCGCAGCTTTACGGAAACTTATTGACTTGTATGATTGTATTATATTCCATATTAATTTGTAATTAAGAAATAATACAAAAGTGTGTATATTCGTCTTTTACAATAGGAAAATTAATTACAGAATCAAAAGCAATATGATTTAATTTGCTGTGTACATACATACCATTATATACAGGTTTACCGCGTATTTTGAAGTAATAATTTTTACTTTCGTATTTTTTCAGGCTTTTGACATTATGTACCGCGTACTAGATAAAGTTCTAGTTTAACTGGGAATTCCAAAAAAAATCGGCAGCACTCATTAAAATTCTGAGTCGCTAACATAATATTATTTTTTTATTTTTAACACATACGGTATTAATTTTATAGAACTCCATTGTTAATCAACACAATAAATCAAACACGATTTTTTTGGTTTTATATTTAATTTTTACAAATAATTGAACGATCGTTTCGGCGAAACTCATTCCAACTCAAATCTCTTCTTTAATCGTATCACCGATATATCTGAATCATTTAAGTTAACATTCCTTAGTAAATCGATGATATAGATACCAATATTTATTTCTCCATAATACAAGATGACCCCTACTTCAACACGAGTCAGAGTGATCGTATAATATGACTTTTATTTTTATACGAATAGTCCTTAGATGTTTTGAAAATAATGATGATAATATTTTGGTTTACAATATTTTTTAAATGTTTAAATGTTTCCATTACATGATATGAAATTCTGTAGAATTGTTGCTTGCTAGCAGTAAAATAAATACTTCATCCATTACTCTTTTTGCTACGATAGTTTGAATCAGCCGTACTCAATCTTTTTTTCTACGTGTTACGCGAACCACAACATTATACTGATATGACGAAAATAAAAATTCATATAGGAAAAACAGTATTGGTTGAAACCCGTTTGATTCAAGATTAGGGCGCCACCTGATAAATCAACACATATTTTTTTAAACTAAAACAGAATGATAATAGCATTTATCGCTTATCAGAATACTACCCAATACCAGTTCAAACATTAACAACAGCGTATTTCCCTATATGAAATTTTTTTTCGTCGTATCTGCATTCTATACCTCAAAATACAATAATGAAAAAAATAATATTCAAAACTAACGTGTATCCAAGCGTTTATTATAAATTAGTGTGATTTTTGATGCTGAGATAATTTTTTTTACTATTTTAGACAAGAGCAATGATTGTTCGCGCGTATCTCAAAATATTCAAAACTAAGAAAGCCAGATTTTTTTATAATCACCTTCCTGATAATAAATATGTTTCGGGCCGCACATAAAAGCTTGGCGGGCCGCATGTTGAGTATGACTGGTTTAGATGGTGCTTATCTGTTAAAGTAGAAAATGCAAAATATGATAAAATAATTTCGCATTTCTCACCATTCAGTGTACATTTTTCTTCTGCCAAAAGGCCGGCGTGTACCAGTGCTAAGACCCGATTGTGGATGGCTAGACGTGATTATGAAATAATCCAGATAATTTTGTTTTAACTAGTTTAATAACAAGTTAATAGACTTATACGCTTTTTTCTGCACAAGTTGGCAGATAAGTAATAATTTGACGCTTTTATATTTTGGCCTTTTATACTTTCATAAGCATTCTTACGCTAATTCTTCAATTATTGACATCTTTAATTTATTAACAAGTCATCTTCAAATATTTGGTTAACCTACTCACGGTTGATATTATGCACTTATGCTGTGTTCCTGTTCCATACTCATATTATTCTTTTATTTTGCCATCCTCCAATAATCATATTCTTTTGATTGTTTCTCAAAAATTTTTCCTAAAACTACAAAATCTTTTTTTGATTTACTTCAAGGATGTATAACCATTTAATAATCTAATAATAAGGTTGCTCATTCTTACATTTTCTTTTAATGAGTGTAGTAGGTAAAAGTTTTAAGAACCCACGTGAATCATTCTCTTTTTCTACCATAGTCTATATTTAGTACCACAAATATCGCAGGTCTGTCAACAAGGAAAGATCAAACAATGATTGAAATGTGATATCCTTCTTCCTGATAAACCAATCGTTTTGAATTTTATACAGGAGATACTATTTTTGCTGTTATTGGGTAACCCAATACCAATGACGTGCACTGTATACAAGCAAAAAAGCAGTGCATTACTAAAAATTCTGGGAAATAAATATAAATGAAATAATCTTTATATTATGAAAAGACCCTGTAAAATTCTATCCATTATTACCCGAATTAGCGTAACCTTATCAATGACGTAACCCACGACTTTTGTCTATCCGTTGATATTTAGAAAAATTGTGAATCATTTGTAACAACTTCATGTGCATGTTCGTCAGCAATTTGCTAGCACTTGCGTATTGTATTAACCTAACTTGTTTTTTTCAATTCTCTTAATAATTGTATTAAACTAAATATTTTCTTACTGAATCTATGTTGGTATCTTGACATCTGCGAATGTTGTGCATTTTTCTAACAATTTGTGCTTAATTCTGTTGTCTTCGAAAGCTGCGTGCAATAACACTTCGATATATTTATTTTGCTTGACAGACTAAAGGTTTTATTTACATCGTGTATTCCAAGCTATGATTCTAACATCATTCCCAATCATTCCGTATTTTGGTGTGTGCGTAGATAAAATTTATAGATTATAGTTTATTATGTGTCAAGCGAGCGAGATTGTATTTTTTGGGATATTATTATGTTAAATTATTACAAAAATTAAATTATTTTTTTATATAAAATTGTTATGTGTGCATCTATACACTGAACCAACATTCCGATCTTTTAGTCTATCAACTTTGACCTTTCATGATTTAAGGAAAGCATTGTTTTAAATAGTTTTGTTTATGTCTTTTGTCTAATCATTAATTATTTCTATGATTATCTTTTAAAGTGTACCCAATTATAATAATCTAGTTAATTATATTTTCTGTAAAAGGTTGTGCTTTGAAACGATTATTTGATATCATTAAAAATATTAATTTGTTTACCCGATGTGCAGAACCCGGATTTCAGGTTATTTTCAATATTGTGTAATGGGAGTATTATTTCCAAAATTGTGTTTATAAACCATAGCATGATCATTCAATAGTCAGATCGTATCTGAAATTCAAACGAGAAAGTACTGAAAATCTATTCGTTTCAATACATCTCCGTGGATACGCTACCTTATACAATTTAGCACCTTTATTGTATCAATAAACAAACTCTTCACAAATACCGAGTCGTGATTTCAAAATCTCCCTATTGAAACATAAAAAAATATATTTCTATTATGCGTTTTGGCTATGCTAATTTATAAAGTTAGTTATTTAAATAAATGTTTTTGAACATATGAAACATTTTGAATTCGTTGTCCGAAGGAGAAATCGTAGAAAATATTTTAACCGAAATCGAAAGCAGTGTATCTACGGTATCGAGTAATAAATGAACATGTCTTTTTTAAAGTGATATTCTAAATTTAAATTTATATTCTAAATTTAAATTGATAGAATTATTTTCAAAATTATAAAAATAATTCTGTCAATTTACCTACTATATTTAGCATCGTCGGTAACAGCATGACCTAAGCTTGTGCCTTCTGCACGCCACTGCGCAATACTTATTATTATTCAATATTCAGATTCGTTTGTTAGTGAATACTTTTCTACCAACAGGTGAATGTCACATTGTTCCCAAAATTATTCGCCTTATCCACGCTTAATTTTAAATGGTTACCATAAAAAAGGTCTGGAATAACATAAAGAAATGAATTCGGTATTCGGCTGTTATGAACTGATTTTGAGGTCGAAACTCTACCATAGTTATTGAATAAATTTCATCTCCCTTCTAACAAACAGAGATCAATATTGCATCTCAGTTCATTAATTGTGTATTTCGTGAAATTGGATCAAGCATATCAAAGGTTTGAGTGGAGCTTTGAGCAGTCATCTAACGTCTTGAGCAAATCTTAATCAGTCATTTAATGTCTTATATTTAATGTTCCCACTTTTCAAAATAAATAGTTGTACGAATTTGTGGTGGTTTTAAGTGACGTTAGTGTGCACGTATCCAATCTCAAACTGATCTCTGAGTTTATTATCAGATCAAATTTCCAACACGTGTGCATTATTTTGAGATTTATCTCAACTAAATCTCAGATTATTTAATTTTGTCTTCTTCATTGGGTACAGAACTTGATTGAATTCATTTTTTAATATTCTGATGTACTTATCTTTGCAGATTTGTAATTAGCACGATAAATGTATATAAATTATAATGCTTTTTATTATTAATTCACTTTTCATTATTGAAAATGTCTTTACATACTTATGATACATTTACTTATATATTTACGTGCATTATAAAATGTTTATTTGATTGTGATGGTGACCTTTAAGGCAGAATTGGCAGATTAGTGACTAAACACTGTTACAAATACGTAGATTAAAATGGCGGTGTCTTTGAACAATTTCTGTAGAATGTTATTGTTTTTTGATATGTTATATAAACCATAAATAATTTATTTATTTATTTATATATATTTTGACGTCCATATTTTTGTACTAACAGAGGTGGATACGTAATAAACATACATAATACATAGTTTATTGTGTGGGATGGAGTAGACTTCACCTCTGATATATACAGCGTTGTCCTGGCTATTTTGCTAGACTAGAAAGTCTGTGTTAAAGTAGCCAGTTTTTTTTTCGTGCTTTTGTGTTATTTGGAATAAAAAGAGAATTCAAATATGAATAAAAAAGCAAAAATAAAATAAAAATATACGGAAAGGGAGTGTTGTAGGACTAGTGGATTATTAGTGAAAGAATTGTATAAATTATATTAAATTGTTGGATATCCATGCTTCTGATTCATCTCTACTTGATTGAATCATAAATTGGGTCCATATTTGTGTAATCTTATAGGAATTGTACGATTTCCAGTTGGTACTGAGTGTATTGTATAGTTTCGGAGCTAGTAACATGTAGAATCTTTGATAAAATGTCGTTGTTGCTCTCGGATGTGTAGATGTTTGTTGTTTGTCTTGGGTTGTGTCCATGATTTATTGCTTGAGGAGAGCTGTTGTTAGTATGAAAATATTGAACGAGTCTCAACATTAAGATTTGTCTTATATCAAGGATATTGTACTCTTTATATATAAGATCTGATGGATATCTAAAGGGATGACCAATAATTACCTTGAGAATTGTTTTTTGTGCTTTTTTAGCGGACTTCAATATTGTTTTTGCTGCTCCTCCCCAAACTAAACTAAACTAGTAAAAATATTTTCAGTTAACTAAATTATGCCGCGCACCGTACATTATTATTTTTTATGTGCTACGATACTAAAGAAACATGCCTGAAAATCAAATTTTCAGTAAATGTATTTTTATGAAATGTGTGCGGTAATAATGAACAAGTGAATTTTATTTCTACAAACGCAATTTGAAAGCAAATAGCCAGTATCATATGAATATCTAAGTACCAACGTTGGTTTCAATAAACATAATAGTGAGAAACAAACAAATGTAGATTTCGCATTATAAATATAACATACGTATCCCAAGTTTAAATTACATTGTTGTTAATAAATTTATTTTTATTGTTAGTGAACTTTGTTCCACCCTGCGCCATCATCCGAGGATGGAATCCAGCGCACAATGCCACCAGCTAGACTCAGTCTGTGGGTACATTAGGGTTGGTGTCGGAATGCCTATCTCAGATGTGTGGGGGAGGTCTCAGACAATAATAACACTTTAGTCACATAATTTACACTTTATTCACTAAACAGGAGAAAATCGTCATTGTAACACGTAGAGGGTTCCAGATCTTTCCGTGGCCGGACCAAAGCATCTCTCGTCGACTGGAGGCATCCCAGTGGACCAATCTTGACGTCAAAGCGTGGACCGTGCTCGCCTCGCTTCTCCCGCTCGTACCCACGGAGAGTCCTTCCTTCATTGACATTCACGGGCAGAACAAGTTTACATTTGTGTTTATCTTTAATGATCTATAGCAGCGGTTCCCAACTTATGTGCTGCGAGCGGTTGGAACGTGTGCCGCAATATTTTTTGTATAAGGTAAAATTTCAGCTTGTTGCTAAATTCAAGAAAATTTAAGTAAGCTAGTCTGATCAATTTAAATTATGTTTTTATATATTTTAAAATTGACTGATAGCAAGTATTGTCATCACAATACTATTGATTGTAATGCAACATACGTTTCTATAATATTGTGTTGTGGATAGGGCACTGCATCACTCCCTCTCTTGCAATGTTTGGGGCGAGCTGTACCCAGTAGCCAGGATGCACACCAAATCAAGTAAAAAATCTGCGTGAGCTATTGCGCGCGCACTGGAGGGTTGGCGGTGGCAAAAGCTGGCGATATGAGGACCCTCTCATTTCTAGACGTTATTTTCGCCCTCCGTAGTCTATTAACCTAGTTTCGTGTGTAATCCGTGCACACGAAACTAGGTATATCTAAAATATCTTTATTTATAATCAGTGAATAAACGACATTCTACGTGAGTAATTAATTATATCTGGTTTGTCATTATGTTCCTTCATACATTGAGTTTTATGTGACCAAATTAAGCTGGCTGTAGATGAAATAGTCGTTTAAACACGCCTTGGAGCCATTGCTACATATTTTGTCAATAATCATTTACCTTAATGCAGTATATTAACCAACAACTAAAAAATATGGTTACTAAGAATTGCATTTGGTAATATTTTCAGATGAAATATGCAAAAAATGTTAACTCAAGAGTATGAAAAACGTGAAAGGTACCTAAACAAATATTATTCAGTTTGTCGCAAAAAAGTATTAACAGTGGTGAGAATAGATCTCGTGGACTGTATTCTACGCTGGTTATGTTTAGTTGACGCAACTCGAATTGGATTAAGAAAGGGATACTTGCTGAAATGACTCGGCCTATCTTTGTCTCAGTTCTGGGCTTGACGCCAAATTACACTTCCCTTGACTTGCACTATCTTGATGAAGAAGGAAGATCTCGTTGCATTTCGTGATGCTGTTGATATCGATTATTCGTGGTCCGGATAAGTTGCAACACACGGAAATGCTTTGCACACTACCCGCCCGTCTTCCGAAATCCATACTTCACAGATTAGCCAGACAGGGACAGGTATATCGAAGGATTATTGGACCGAAGGAATGTACAGGGAGTTTTCGACTTGTGTCAACACATAGTGTACCGTGATGTCAAAAAGGTTAGGAACCATTATTGTATAAACTGAACCACTGTTGGAACTAAATAATAAAATGTTTAAATCCTCAACGGGTTTATTTAAAAGAAAACTCTATTTAATATTGGAAATTTTGTTTAGTCTTTTAACATGTTACCTAGATATAATGCAGTGCCCTGTCTGATAAATACAACGGACAATGAAATCGCTTAATTCCATAATGTAAGACTCAGCATTTAGATCATTGTTGATCACAAAGTTGTAAGAAATTGTCTCGTGTTTGTTTTTGTTCTGCTTGACTTTTAAATTTTAAGTGGCTGTCTTCGTGTATTTAAATACAGACTACCAAAAGAGATGATAAAAGACAATAAGGTATCTTCTTATGGTAAGATTACAGTCATAAAAATTACCGATGAAGTTCAGCCAGCTGGTAAAATATCTTGGTTTTTAACAAGATTCCCAATATTATTATGATAATACTGTAACAAGTCCACATGAATATAATGATCGTATGAACAAAATAAAAATAACAGACTTTACGCCCGAGCTAGGCTTGAAATTTTGCGAGAAATTTTTCCCGGCCGCATAATGTTATAAAGTGGTGATGGTGACTGAGCTCCTCGATCACCTGATTTGACAGCTCCCGACGACTTTCTGTGAGGGTAGGTCTACGCCATTGTAATTGATTGCAAAAAAATGGTTAAAGTTCTAACAATAATTAGATTCTCATTGTGACATATATGCTGTTTCAGGGAAATGAATTATCAAGTTTAATCCATAGATGGCGATAGTGTAGTAGTGCTCGAAGTATACACAACTTTTAAAAATTTGATAGATATGGAGATTGATGGGTCAGAATGGTGAACGTTATATTTATATGATGTGATCACTTAAGCCAGCTGAAGACAGGTCATAAGCCCTATAATTACCCATACTTCCATATATTTTCCGTTAAATAAAAAATAACTTTGCTTCTATGAGATATCTATTATTTGTTTAATTAACAGTAGATGAACATTCAGTAATTGTGTACTTTTTGGACATATTCAAATATTGCTAAAGTACTAACAATTTTTTTATATGTTAAACTTAATTTAACATCGTTTACTTAATCCATTTTTTTTAAATGTTAACCCAGGCCATAAATTCTCTAATTTATTTTACTAAAATTCTAGGAATTTTTAAAATGTAATTTACTCCAAATCTTTAATTTATTATTTAACGAAAATTCTGTATGTTTGGATGTAGAGCACAGCAGATTCAAAGATGGTTTGAAAAATAAGAATATTAAATATTAAGTCACTCGAATTTTTTGATTCTATGTATTCAGTTCTTGTATGGTAATTAGGAGTACGAAAACTTTAATACATTATTATTTTTTTAAATAGAGACTCGTACACGGGATACATGTCATATCAATATTCTTACTATTTTCAAACTAAGCTAAATGCTTGTAATATGAAAATAGGATTAACTTGCTGGAGTCCTGGAACGAGGCATGAACCACCGACCACTAGTTCACTAGGCCAGCGTCTTGACCACTACACCAACAAGCTACTTATTTTATGTAAATTTGTTTCATAAGAATTAACAAAAATGGTTTATGGGATTTCTATTGTATAAAGCGGAAAATTATTATTTTACACTGAAAGATACATATATTATTTTAAAATATGATTCCAAATATATTTTTATATATTATTTAAATATATTCAAACGGTGATATTATTATTTTTTTCAAATTGAAGGTATGAGGTTTAGTCAGAGTAATCGACTCTAAATCGAGACAGGAAGATCGAGTAGAACGATTGGTACTTATCTATATTGATATCGATCGCCTGACCTCGGAGTCACTCCCATAGGTACCGTCTTCTCGATCGACTCGATTTAAATGTATATTATATTGAATGCCATCCATTCCTAATTTAGCTCAATTGCACTCTAGGAAATTAAAAGTCACTCCGCCCTCTCAGATATAAAACTTTCCCTCTGCCTTTATCAAATTTTCCAAAGATCGTCACTCTTTAGTGTCTGCGGCATCCCCTTCCATCGTCCATTAACCCCCTACTGAATCCCGAGTACGAGTCGCTAGTGAATTATATATGGCACCGAAAAGCTTGATAATCACTACTGAACAAGTTAATGGTCTACAGGTGATAGAATTTAAATACAAATTAAATATATTAATTAGAAAGATATACATTTAATTTGCATTTTAAAAAATATCACAGACCTATGTTCTGAATAATTAGAACTTCACAACATAATATTATAGTTTAATTTGATTTAAAGTGAATTGTATTGTTTGTACATGATCACTTTAGATAGAAAGTGTAATAATGCGCGAAAGATTTGTCCGACCGTGTCAACGCTATGTAGTATACACAAGACTACAAGGGCCAAAATAAAGGGCAAGTTTTTCGAGTTTTTGGCTCATAACATACATAACCTTCGAAAAATTGTTCGTGTAAACCTCAATCTGCACTCGGAAATTTATTATTAACTTCAAATTTGAAGCAAAGGTACACAATTGCACGAGGCATATTATACGAGTATTCACACACAGTATCGGTTAATTACTTCGGGTTCTTGTTTGACTTTCTTGAATTTATATTCGTAATTCAATATCATTACATTAAAAATATAATTTAAGTTAAAGGTGCAATTAAAATACTTATTTCTGTGGAATTTTTTTCAATCTTAATTACGTGTTTTTAATTTTTATTAAGAAAATTTATGTTACGATATTTATTAATAAATGTATAATGTTTCAGGTCCAAATTAAAAATAACGATTCTGAATATAATTATGGATAATTTTTTACGTAATTGTACTGATGTACAGCATTTTCATTTATGTTTACTTTTTATTATTTGTTTTATGTGTGTGTAATATAATAATTAATTATATTATGATTAATACTTTCCATATTTTCTCTTATGTATTTCTATGCTATTTTTTTTAATTAGTCGTCACCATCTTTTTTCATAACATCCAAGTAAATTGTAATTTGACTCTTGTTCAAAGTGCTTTTTAAAATGAATATATATTATTTATATCTTTCTAGTTGATTCATTTTAATTTGTATTAAAATACCACCGAATTGTGTTCTTAAAAACTGTAACATCACAATAATGTATTCTCCTTAAATATTTTGTTGCCTTAGAATAAAACTAATTTCAAACGGTTCCTCTCTCCTTGTACAAAGTCATCAGGATACTGTACCGGATCGTCTTCTAACTTATTCATTTCTTTGACGATGTTTGAACATCAACTTTCTTTAGATCTTCCTCGTTGTCTTCTACCAGTAACACAATTCTCTTAATACACTAACTCAACCAAATAGCATCGCAAGACGTACGGTTGTCTTGTATACACGATCTTTAGTTTAGATCGGCATTTTTGGGTTGCAAATAACACCTATGAGTAAGCATCACTTTTGCCATGAGGTTTGTATTTTCTGATTAACACCGGTCTAGATTTCATATTTGAAGCTATCATGGACCCCAGGTATTTAAATTGATCAGCTCTCGGATATCACTCTAATCAACTAATGCGTGATAATGTAAAAAATATACATTTTAACAAACACCCGTATTTAAATATTATTTTGCAAAAGTTTATTTTATAAAACCTTTACCAACTCATAATAATAATAAACTAATTTTTCGTAGACCATAAGATTGTATCCACTAGGGCCTGTGAAATTTATTTTGCAAAAGCTTTTAAACTCAACCATTCATTGAGGTTAAAATTATTTCTAAATCTCATCATCAAATCCAACGCAAAAAATATCGAAGTGCTCCGCTGTTTGGAATATGCGCCCCCAAAATATCGTCAGATGGAAAGCCTAATTGAATTTTAAAATTAATACCATCATAATATTCTGAACGAGGCAATACCACGTCATCCCCGAAGATTTAGTCATATACAATATTAGCAATAAATGTTTGTAGGGATGATTACATAAGAAACCTTAAATTCGTTCCCTCGATCATTTATTTAGTTTCTTATATATCATTTTACTGAAACTATTCAATCGAATCTAACTCAAGGTTTAAGGACTAAATATTAATGTGGCATGGTATTTACGTTACGTCTGCCATGGTTTATTGATTGTGAGCCCGAGTATCGCTGAGGAGCCTTATTTTCGAACCGCACGCTCTTCCACGTGCTGTGCATGTGTATCCGCGGAGCAAGTGTATTTTGAGGGACGGATATTCTTCCTTTTCTTTCTTCTTTCTCCTTTTATCGGTGATTACATCAAACCTCTTCTGTTCGCATATTTCTACAACGCTTTGTACTTTTTGTCGCCATTGACCTCGATCACGGGCCGCGCTATACCACATCTGCTTAGATTCGCCTTCAGGGTGTGTTTGAGTATTTTCCTCGACCTATCCTGTCTTCTTTTGCCGTGATATAGCTGTGCAAACATAACTTGGGAAGCCTTGTATAATGGTAAATATATAACTTCTAGAATGTTAAAAAACATTTATTTATTTAATTTATTATTATTAGACTTCATTGGACTATAACATAAGTGAATACAAAATATTATTATTGAACATGATGAACTTATTACAATTATATTGCTATTAAGTATAATACTCGTAGTTTACTGTGTGGGATTCAGTAGGGATTCACTTCTCATATATACAGAATTTATTAGACTTTATCGACATACATGCTTTTGTTGTGACAGAGGTGAATATATTATAATATAATGATAAACATAAGATAGAATTATATTGCAATTAAGCATGTACTCGTAGTTTATTGTGTGGTATGGAGTAGACCCCATTGTATACAGCGAGTATACAGCATTGTCCTGGCTACTTTGCTAGACTGCTGTTTGTGTTAAAGTAGCCAATTTTTTTCGTGCTGTTGTGTAAGATAAGTTTCGATAAGAATAAAAATAAAAATAGACAGAAAAAGAGTAGTGAGAGTGTTGTAGAATTAGTGAATTAGTAGTGTAGATACTGTATAATGATTATGTTAGAATATTGGTAGCGATGCTTCTAATTGATCTCTACCCAATAGGATCATATGTTGGGTCCATATTTGTGTAATCTTATTGGAAGTGAACGATTTCCAGTTGGTGCTGAGTGTGTTGTACAGTTTCGGAGCTAAGAACATGTAGAATCTTTGATAAAATGTCGTTGTTGCTCTCGGAACTGGCATGTAGATATTCGTTGTGTTGTGTCCATGATTTATTGCTTGGAGTGAGTTGTTAGCATGTTGTACTTTTTAAATATAAGAGCTGGTAGATATCTAAAGGGACGACCATTTATTTATTACCCCAAGAATTGTCTTTTGTGCTATTTTCGCCGACTCTAATATTGTTTTTGCTGCTCCTTCCCCAAATTAAAATATCATAATTAATTAAGAAGTGGCAGAGTGCAAAGTACACCGATCTTAAGAGTTTGTGATCAATTATACATCGTATTCCTTGTCCTGGCTACTTTGCTAGACTTCCGCCTAAACGTAAATAGCCAATTTTTTCGTGCTGTTGTGGTGTTATTTAATTAAAATTAAGTCGATAAAGATATAAAAAATTAGAAATAATAAAAAAATGTAGTAAATGTGATGCAAATCTACAGTGAACTATTAGTGTATTGTATTGGGTTTAAGTTAGAATATGATTAATTATTTTCTTCTTTGGCTGTATTATAAGACTTGGAAGTCCATGACCGCGTCATCAATACATAGAGTTATCCATTTCTTGCTGGTCCGTTTTTACTATATAGTTTTGTTTTAAAAAAAAATAGAAATGTATTCTTACTATTTCCAAACTTAGCAAATCGTATGAATTATTAAAATAGGACTGACTTGCTGGTCTCCTGGAGCGAGGCGCTAACCCTCGACTACTAGATTACTAGGTCAGCGTCTTAACTACTAAACCAAGTCTATATAGACCTCTGATATTCCACGTAGCGCATTTCAAGTTTATATATATTTTCGTTGGTCGTTTATCAACGTCCAGCCGGAAATTATTAATTAATTAAACAAATAATAAGAAAAACATTTTGTTTAAAACCACTATTTATTGATACATCAACATGTTTCGATACTCATGGTATTTTCTTCAAGAAACAATGTGTACTAAAATTAAAAATACAAACATATATAAAAACAAAATAATAAAAGTGTATATTATAATACTACCTATCTCAGAATAGGTTCGTTTTATATATCTAGCGAGGTAGGTAGCTAGGTGGGTGGCTTACATGTAAATGGAATGAAATATTAATACTTGGACCTTCTGGTGTATTGGTTACTATAAGGATTTTTATATTTTAAATTAATGTATTAATTATAAATATATACATATAAAATCAATTTTGTCGAAAAATATTGTTTTTGCGTCACCGGGATTCTAAACTGGATCTCTATTTCCAATCAAAACAATATTTTTCGACAAAATTGATTTTATATGTATATATTTATAATTAGTACATTAATTTAGTATTTAAAATCTCACAGACTTATGTTCTGAATAATTAAAACTTCACAATAAGAATGTGTTTTCCTTAAACTACTGACTTTATCATGTAGCGCCTTAAGTAATTTTAAGTTTTAATCATTTTTGTAGTAAAATATATATATTTTTTTAAATTTATGCTAATATTAAAGTAACTCTTTAATGATCCATTTACGATGCTCCTGGATAAGAGACATAAAACTCCACGAAGCTTTACACAAAAGACTTGTCATTGACGGCTTGCTTCATTTACTTTCCGCTTAATCGTTACTGCAACTCTGCTTTTGTCATATTATTCAACGAAAGTAATAAGATTGTAAGTATTTTTCTTACAATATTTGGAGTGTATTAAATATTGTAGTAGTAACTTATGTTATAAGTAAAATATGGTACATATAATCTCGTAAACATGGTACACATAATTTCAAGATGCAGTTAAAGCATTTTGAAAAATACCTAGTTCCTATTAATGTCAATGTGATACATTCCATACACGATTATGTATTTATGTAAAAAAATACAAATATTGTTATTCGGGGAATATGTGCTTTCCCTTTCTTTAACTATAATAATAATTAAAATAGGACGTACATACAAATAGACAATTGTAAAAATAAATAATTATTCCTTGTTTATTTATAATAAACAGTAAACTTGAAACTTATTAAAAACCGTTATGGATGAAGTTGTGGGCATTTTATTCAACTAGAATGACATTACAAGTAGTTTAATTATTACATTAAAAAATTTTAACCCAAAGTTATTTGATATGCAATTTATTTTAAATTAATTAATTTATAAATGAAGTCTAAAGAATATTGCTGTTTAAGGAAGTACTCTTTCTGAAAATAATATTTTTAATAAAAATGAATTAATGGCGATTGTATTCAAGTTTAATGCATCACGAAATATGTACCTTCTACAGAAATACCGATGTTACAAGCGTAACTTTCAGAACTTAATAAACCTTGTTGCATTTGCGTAATTTCGCTCGTTACGGTGCGCGGTGGAAGAAACGCGATCCTGAATCAACTTAATGGTAACTTATTGAGTAAGTTCACAGTGGGTCCTTAGTTATGCTTCCTGGAAGCAGGAGGCAAAGTAGGAATGCAATAACGTTTGATTATAAAATTTCATTTGGGGTCTCGTAAAATAGCTTTTCTAAATAAGAGATAATAAAACAATGGTTACTCGGAGCAGAAGAGCTTTAATGGAACTTTTAATAATGCCTCGAATACTAATCAAAATCTAAAACTCGTTTTGTGATTTGAAATGGAAATGAAAATATTGAATGAAAAAAGCAAAAAAGTTTCACTATGAAAGAGTGTGCTTGACAGATACTCCGTTATTATCAGTATATACAGGGTGTAACAGACCTAGTCCACAATATTTTATGAGTGGATGGATACCTGGCTAAATTATAAGTTGAAAATGTCACGGAAGATATTATTATTGATTTTTACAAAATCGTGTTAAGCTTTAAATCTACGGACTTCGATATAAATATTTTCGAAATTTACCCATTGTTAATCTATATCTTTGTTTCAGGCGTTAAATCATCTAACATTAAATAGTCTGGTCACTCTAAATTAGATGAACTTTAATTTTTTGAATTCAATATATAGTATAGAATCATAATTATTAAGGAGAACACATTCTTATTGTAAGGTTGTAATTATTCAGAATGTAGGTCTTTGATATTTTAATTACTAATTAAATATATTTATTAGAAAGATATACATTTCAAATCAACTTTATCGAAAAATATTGTTGTTGCGCTGCCGGAATTCGAACCTGCATCTCTTCCAATCCGGGGAACAGGAAAACGAATATTATATATTTTATAGCAAACATGAAAATTTACTATTTCAGTACCTCACAAACTGTAATACAAAACACAAACTCACGATATGTTTTTGACGTGAATACGTCTAAAAGTTCACTGCAGTACTGGGTGACACTACAGAAAATTTCATATAACTTTTGCTTGATAATACAAAACCATTGAATAACTCCGAAACTACAAGTTTGAGTGGAATGTTTTACTTTTATTCTAAATGGTATATAGTTCCGTTTTTCCAAAACAGTGAGGTGCAGTACGCGAGGGGCGAGGTTCTACGTACAGCGGCCATTCGGGCGTCGGCGAATGTTTACAATTAGTACAGCTCGAGACTTCAGGCAGCCATGATGCTGGTTTTGGTCTCAAACAGTAGATTTCAATTACATCCGCATTTCAATTACAATCTAAGATATTTTGAGTATGTCCCAATCACTGGGATATATGCCCTGAGGAAATGTCATCAAGATATATGTAGATGTTCAAAGAGACGAAACTATTATTTATTTTTACATGGCATAGTTTACAAGCAATTTTTCAATTAATTAGAATTACATTTATTACTATATAAAAGGTGTATATGAAGAACAATTTTAAAATGGACTTAATTTTTGGATCACTTTGTAGCTATAATTAATATAGGCATGAGTCAATATGTTTGGGTGAGTGCACCAATACTGGCTCTACCTAATTACATTAATACTAAAGATCAAGTTTACATCATATTATATTTCTTTTTTAGAAATTATCTAAATGATTCAAAATTATTGGAAATATTTTAAGGATTAGTACTATTGTTAAATGGCATCAAAAATAGAAATCTCGACTAGGTAAACAAAATACTGGAAGATAGTTCTGTTAGAAGCCTCAATGATCGGCGAACTTGTATGAATGTGGATGAGGCGAGTATTGCGTGTCAAGACAGAATAGTGTGGCGCTGTATCCTCTCCGCCTACCTCCTGAGGAAACAGCGTGATGGTAATAAGTAAGTAATATGGTTACATTTTTCTGGTTATTTAATATATTTTGGTTATTTTACACGCTATATATATTTTTAATGAATCTCGATTATTCAATTTAAGAGCAACATTGTTTACTTGTAAAATAGATAATTCCAAATTTTTAACAAAAGTATGAACGTTTTCTAATAAATGATTAAATACTTCAGAGAAACCATGATTATTCAAACATCTCGAATGCTCTTTGAATCTTATATTAAAATTTCCATCTGTTTTTCCAACACAAAAAGCTGTACAATCTTTACAACTAAATTTATAAATACGGGAATCGTTAAATTTATCACCTTTGTTTTTTGAATTTTTTAGAAGTTTTTCTACATTATTATTTGTATAAAATGCTTTTCTTATATTTGGTAGTAGGTGTTTAGATATTTAATTGAATTTTTTTTAAATTAATTTCTTCCATTTACCTATATTATTGTATTCACCAATTTATTTCATTTGATGTGTGAAGTGGAATGATATATTTAGAATTGTGAATAAATAATATTTTTAAATTAAACCAATCGTGGTGGAGCTACAAAGATCTAGAATAATCCATCATTGAGCAATTTCAGTGGAAAGCCGATTCATTGACAAATCACGTAGGAATACAATGATATTATTTTTTAAATATTCCTTTATGTATTTTTATGCCCTAAACTAACGTACGAATCTCGTTAATTTTTTTATCATAAAACACGCTATGAGCACTTCGATCACGATATTTACGACGCTATTTAAAAAAAAATCTGAACCATACGTGTAATGTAATGTAATGTAGATTTTTATTTCTAAATCTGATTACAGGTCACCCCTCTCTTTCCTCCCTCAAACATACTGTACTGTACGTTTAGGCAAAATCAGCTATAACAATCATGACTGGATGATTTGGAAAGATGTGAACGTTTAATATTAGGTTCTTTATCATACAGGGTGAATATTATGTTCCAGACCGATGTTGCCATTTTGGTTTGGCAGATATTTGTCAGCTTGCATTTGATAAAAATGTCGTATAGAATTGTTAATTACAATTAATTGTGGTGTATTTAGTGTCTCAAAAATGTGTTGAATTTATTAAAATATGTTAAAACAGTTTTTTAAAAGGTTTTTCAAAATCTGAAAGTACCTTCAGTTATCTCGGCAACAAATTACTTCACATATCAGAAGCCAAACATAAAAAGGGCATTTTTGTTGGCTGAGATATGTACAAGAAAAGTAATGTTAGGTCAAGACTTTTTCTGCATTATTAAGAAAGTGTAAAAAGTAGAGTTTAATGATTTTATTTTTAAGAGATTATGCTTTAAACATATCTGGAACAGCAGTATTCCATTAATCTAAATCTCTTATGCTAATAAATATGACAACTAGAAAGATATATAGAAAAAAACAATTTATCAAAAATAATTTGGTTGATTTGAAATGACTAATTAAATTGATTTTTTCTGTACATCTTTCGAGTTGATACATTTAACTTGTATTAAAATAAAACAGAACTATGTTCTGAAAAATCTGAAACTTCACAAAAATAATGTGTTCTCCTTATAAATCTCTTATGTCTATGTTTAATTTTAATTACAATATTGTTTTTTACTTGCTGTTTATATACATACTATTGTACACCCATAAACTAATTTTCTTCTCAGTACAGACTTTCGTCTATTGAATTGGATAATATTGATAAAGAATATTAAATACGTTTTATAGATAAATATTCAGTACACAAAACACGGTACAATTTAAATGCATCATAGTGATACCAAAGTGTATGAAAATCGATTGTCTATCTGAAAAGGGCCAATTGAGCAAGTGGTTATCGCTCTAACCTCAGATCGCTCAATCCCACGGGATTACTCCCGCTGTCAAATTCATTAGTTACCACAAGGAGTTTGTTCAGTCATTCGCAACAAAACTCTACAAAAACATTGTCAATTTCCTTTCGATGATGATTTTTTTTTCGAAGGAAGATGCCGAACGGTTTTATATATAAAGGCAAGCGAGAGAGTGGTCGTATAATGAGCGAGTACCTAATTACGGAATGCTCACAATGTTGCTTGACCTCGAGAATATTTATACGCGCCCATATACATAGGATAAAACCGCTATTGAATTCGTCAGTTGCCTTGACCTCAAAGTCAAACTGTCTACAGAATGTAGGGTTGAACAGTCTGTAGATACACGGTTGTTTTTGCCAGTCAAAACATATTTAGAAATACACAGCTACAAAAAATGACAAATAGAATTTTGCCGTCAATCAAATAGTTTAATCCAACCGATCTACGGTAACCATTTTCTAAGAACTGGAATTTTTTATGTGGTGAATAAAAATATGAATAATAAAATAATAATCATAAATATATAAAAATTATAGAGTACACAATTTAAAATGTTTCATATAAGAATCTAAAAATAGATTACACAAAATAAATGACAAATATATTTGATATTATTAAATTTAATTAATAAAAATATTTTAAACACAAATTAAATGTATTAATTAGAAAGAAATACATATAAAATCAATTTTATCAAAAAATATTGTTGTCGCTACCGGGATTCGAACCTCGATCTCTTTCCAATCCGGGAAAGGTTCATTAACCAACTATGGTACAGGAGAAGGTAGTTTTAGTTAGTTTATACGTTTCGTTTAATAAATTATATTATTATTATATATTATATACTTTTGTTTTAATTATAATACCTTTAATTATTTAATAAATATTATTATTTAAATTATATTATTGTATCAGATCATGTAGTATGCTTATTACTAAAGAAATAAAATATACAAAATTATTAAAGAAAAAATATATTTAATACAAGTAAAAATATTTAAAAAAATATATCTCTGAGCTGAACTGAAAATCGAATACCGAAAAAAACTTTATTTTATCGGAACGAAAACCGGAGCCGAACTAATATTTATTTTTACAATTGAATCGAAATGAAAACCGAAATGAAAAAAATAACAGTTTGAAGCCCTGGGAAATATACAGCTGATATTTTAACGTTACAATGCATCATTATGTACTCATTTTCACCTATTGTTCTTGAATAATAGAGAATCTCCGCTAATTTTGCAAATTATCTCTATAAACAGTTTACCCCGATCGACGAAATTAACCCGATCAGGCATTTATTAGTAGGAGAATCGTCAATATGAATGAGCGGCCCCAAATACGATACGGGGCTGTACATTGTATAGAGTACTTATGACAATATTGTGTAGGGGATGTTTTAGATAGAATTCATGAAATTTATTTTAAATTTATAGATGTAGAATGGAGTGTATTACGTATTACATTAACCGTGAGGTTGCAATTCTTCAACCTCTCCAACAGTGCCTTTACATCACTTTCATGTTCTTCGAAAGTTACGATACGATAATATCATCCAAAAACATTATCGTACCTCCTAACCATTGAAAAGATGATGCTATCGCATTCACAAATATACCTGAGCTCCTAAAAGTCCACCGACGATCACTGCTCCAAGAAGAACTCGATCCTCTTTGCCCCTCGCTCGTTCTGCCGTTTGTTTCCAATTTGTTCCCCTCTCGAAACAAATTTTAGCCTTAATCTTGTCCTTATTTTCTTGATGTCCAATATCGTAAGTAGTACGTTTCAAGTTATACACCTCGTTTATATAGATTGTTGGTGGTTCAAGAGAAATTCTTATGTCACAATTATAATCTTTATTACACGAATAATACTAGGTATATAACTAGCCTCGGAGCCAAATAGTAACGCAAAAGAGACGCGCCTCGCACGCGTCAGCCTTTTATCTCCGCTCACAAACACACACATATACATCTCGCCCCGGCAGTGTATTCGATCTCAAAGACATCAAAGAAATAAAGGTCTATAACCTCTAAGGTCTTGTAAGTACTTCGTGGTTTATCCTTTAAATAGTAAGAATACTGTCTCATGTCTCATATAATATTCACACTTTCCATGGCACTTATATGCGCAATATAAAAATAACTTATTTCCCTTCGATTTTCACATTACGGTGATGGTCTGTTCCCTAACCTGACATAATAGCGGTGCACTTCTGCTTTATACATGTATTGATGAATTTTCGTAAGACATGTGAAAAACAATTTTTTTATTTTATAATTCCATTTATTGCCGTGAAATACTATTAACACTGGAAAAGTACCGCACCATACTCGCAAAAATATCAATTTCAAATTAATTATACGGTGCGAACTTTTTGGATCACTATCTAACGTAGGCCCCAATGCACTGCATTGGCATAGTTACGTCACCGATCGCTGTGCTCGTATATTAAAATGATGCATCCAGTATATACGTACTTTTACTGACTCTCATAGTAAAATGTGATTCATACATATGATCCTAAAATATAATACTAATAAACTATTATTTTATTTATTATTATTTATGAATATTTTAAAGATTCATGTAAGTCTCGTCATCAAAATATTAATGTTCTGTACAATAAATAAATAATGTTTTTGGGGTAAGGAAACATTATTATATGCATCACCCTGGTTGTCGTAAAGAGGGGAAAAGACGCACATCTTTTCCATCGCATATCATTATAGTAACAACGACATTTCTTCCGCGACAGCGTGTACCAATCTATACATACTGATTTGGTAAGTAAGCTCGGTATACCAACCGGCGTTTCCCCATTTTGTGACATCTCGAGTTCTATTGCATTAAATTTAAAGCTACCATAAATCAATTGTGTAATGTAATTAAAATTTGAGAACTTTAAATTTTTTTGTTTCAACGTGCTTTGATATTACACGTATCTTAATATGAACATATCTATCGGTATCCATAATAATTATAAACCTAAATTTAACCTTTTAAATGCCAAGACCGCGTTAACATGCCAAACTTTGTACGTCACGCCAAGCACGTTAACACGTACTTTGGACCATGCAAACTTGCAGGGATTAAAGTCATATTTTTAAATTATTAGGAGAACACAATCTTATTGTGAATTTGTAATTATTTAGAACATATGTCTGCAATATTTTAAAAATTAATTAAATGTAATAATTAACAAGATATACATACAGGTTGTATGAAATTTGTCGTCATTAAATATGTCGCTGTAGCATATTTGGATAATGCACCTTTCCCGCTTTGGAAAGAGATCCAGGTTCGAATGTCGGTGGCGCAACAACATTTTTTTTGATAAAATTGATTTTATATGTATAGCTTTCTTATTAATACATTTAATTAATATTTTTTAATCATTTTGCCATCTGCAGATGACAGGTCCTAGCTTTTGATAGATAAGTCAAAACCCTTAAAGTCTAAACTTAACCTATGTGGCATCATCCATTTCTAATATTGTTGGCAATTAAATGGTTAAGCAGAGCTACTTTAGAAATAACTAAGTACTAACAGTGTTGTGACCTAAGCATATTTTTCCATAACTGGACATTACGGCAGAATTTTGTGGAAAATAATTGTGTTAGTTAGTTAGAATTTTTAATTAGATTTAGTTAAAACATTTTTAAATATCTATATACAACTTGGCTGAATTACCACTATTCATATGTATTTCACTGTTTTTATTTAGCTGCTGTCCAAATATTACCATTATGGAATACTCCAGAAATAGCTCGGCGAACGTACGTTACATTACTTAGGGTAGTTAGGTACATCACTCGGAGTCTTCTAGTATTCCATTATTAGAGGATTTCGCGCTTATGTAAAGTTATGGGAACTCAAATACTGAAGAACACGTGAGAGAATACGTTCTACTAAAAGCGTAAAATGAAGTGTATTAATGTTTTAAGTAGTTTTTGGCAAAAGTAATAATTTAATACAAAAATATCTACTATCTGAAGTAAATATTACCAAACAATCAAACCTCGTGCAAATTAGCGCGAGCGCATGTACACCAACGACTTTCTGTCGTACGTAGAGCTTCCGAATCGGGTAGAACCGGAACCGGAGAACCGGGTCCCCGCGTGTTTTTAAAAATAACCGAGAACCGGATATTTTTCAACAAGTACCCGGTTATCTAAAAATTTTTGATTTTTCCAAATGAGTAATCATTTGTCATACTAATATATTATTATTCTTGTGGCGTTCAGGTGTGAAAGTATAGAAAACGTCATCATAAATACAACTGAAACATAATTTATTAGCAATGCGGAAATTGAAGCTTTCATTTCCTAGGGAATATTGCTTTTAACCATTTCATCTCGTAAGTCAATCCTCAGTAAACATTATAAATCCGACCCACAACTCGCAAGTCTATTGTGAGAAACCAATGCACGCTGTTCATTCAAATGCGATATTTACCGACGAGGATATCGGATGCTGTATGATACAGGCTTATAGAGCAAGACTTTGACATTTACAATGTATGGAATATGTTTGATTTTAGACTCGTAGACGCCCCGTGGTGCGTACTTGAGCGATAAAATCAAACTCTGGAACACATTTTGTGGCATTGTGTGATAGAGATGGATGCTCGTGATCGTATGATTGGAGGCTTAACTGGTTTCAATGGTCGGCCTGATTAGTAATCTCAAGTTGTATAGGGATTTCTTCAAAATTTGGATTACGAGATGAAGTAGATTTGGCGGACAATGACAAGATCGTGTCAGCGAGAACGCGGACACTTCACTTTTCATAAGTCAAATTTTTAAAACAAACAAAATCGTGCGTAACTCCGTTGACCTGTACATACATCATTGTGTTTCATCCAAGAATCTTCAAGGGAGAGCGTACTTGATAATTAAACCTCTTTTCGTTTTTGCGATCTCTTATATTAGCTTTTATTTTTTATCCCCCTTCTTTTCTGTTTATTAATTGTACATTTCTTGTTTCTGTAGCACTGTGTTTGGAACCGATAAAATAAGTTGAAACTTCCCCCCTTCTAGCGCCCCTTTATTTGATATGTTCAATAAACGTATATGTTTCAATACATGTAGTACAATAGAATATAAATATACAATGTACGTAATGAAATAAAATGCATTTGTTCTTGTATTCCGTTTATGACATGAGTGTACATGACTATTTCGATTGTATAAAATATTATACAACTATTATTTAACAATTATTATTTATTTTATTAAATATTATTTGAATGCAATACTGAAATCATATTTTAGTATATATTGTATATATATATATATCTAATACAAATATGAAATTTTGATTAGTATAATGATTATAAAGGTGGAAAAATATTTCCCAGAACCGATACCGAACAGTTCTTTCATGAAAAATACCCGAGAACCGGATAGTGAATTTGACCGGATATTTGAATGGCCTAGTCGTACGACAATTCTGTCGTGGTGGCGAGGGCTATAAGAATATATGGCAGTGCGCACACTACAGACTCAATTTTCAGACAGGTGATGGCGAACTGTCGTTAAAATTGGTTTGTCCTCTGTGTGAGCTCGCTCTAAGTAAAAACACAAAATAAATAAAATAAATTTAAATGAAAATAAAAACTTAATACTTTATTTAATCTATTCTCATCTAACACTTTACTCCAATTATTAGATTGTGTTTTACTTAATGTAACATTCACAAATAGGTGTTATACATAAAATTTACAAGGTATGTGGGCGGTGTATACACCTTCTAGTAAAGGTAATAATTTAAACTGATTCATTTTTTTCATTTGTGTCTATTATCACTAAATCAGCTGCAAAATGTATGCTTTTACAAGTAAATGTTTAAATTTAACTCTTTGCTACAGATATATCAGATGCTAAAAAAATTCTGCAGAATGGCATGTTGCTTTTTTTAATAACAATACAAAATCATTTAGAATTATACTAATATACCTGTAAATAAATTCTACATAATAATTGAACTACATAAAAACATGAAAATGAGTCGATTCACCATCGTGCATAGCAATTTATAAACTTTTTTGTTCTCCAATTGAATGGAATTAATATGGAAGAGATGCGGTTTTAACCAGATATTCAAAATTATTGAAGAAAAAATATATTTAATACAAGTAAAAATATCAAAAAAAAAATCACAGCTGAACTGAAAATCGAATACCTAAAAAAATGATATTTTTTTCGGAACGAAAACCGGAGCCGAACTGATATTTATTTTATTTCATTTTAAAGGTCTAATCCTCTAAAAAAATAATCTTTGTAATCATTTAACTTATCAAAAATTATTAGTTGTTAAAATTATTATGCTGATGACTTACATTTATAAGAACTACAAACAGAAAATTTAATATAACTATCAATATTAATGTTTTAACTGAAAATGTATATATTTTTTACAGTTAAATACTTTTTGAAGTAAATCCGAATATTGTTAAACATTAAAAAAAAAATAATGAAAAAATAAAAAAATAGTGGTTTAAACAAAGTGTTTTTTCTTATTATAAAGTAATTTTGCAAATACTGAAGAAGAAATGAGATTTTTTTATTAAAAATCTAACAATATTTGAAATGTAAAGTAATATATAACTTCTCTGTGACAGTATTATTCTCACACGAGTAAGTTTCATGCCCAGACTTTGCAGAATCTGTAAGATATATTGCAATGTTATTGGTATTTCTAGATATGAAACGAAACATTTTCTGCGATCTTGTTTTATTAAAAAGGGAAAAATATTAATATTTTGCTTGGATGTTGTTTAAAAGAGAAATAACTAAGAAGAAATACTAACAATATATCGTATTAAACTATATGTATATAATAGTAAGAAGTACTTTAAGAACTTCGGCGAATCAGTGGTGTTTATTTTTAATTTCGGCTGGCTTCATAGCAGATCATTACTTCGTCAGTGTAGTGTAAAACTAATTACTAAATTAATGTATTAATTATAAATATATACATATAAAATCAATTTTGTCGAAAAATATTGTTTTAGCGTCACCGGGATTCGAACCTGGATCTTCATTTCCAATCCGGGGAAGTGCACTACCTTTGTGCTATAACGCCAGTATTTTTCTTGACAAATTTTCGAAACTATATGTTACATTTTTCAAATTAATACACCTGTCGTTCCATTATTTGAAAGCCATCTACATTATTTTTACAGAATCTCAAATACCTTTGAGTAAACCGATTTGCAGACGCCAGAATTATCAATTCATTTTTATTAAATTTTGGACACGTTGATACAACATATATTATTAAGGAAAACACATTCTTATTGTGAAGTTGTAATTATTCAGAACATAGATCTGTGATATTTTAAATACTAAATTAATGTATTAATTATAAATATTGACAAAATTGATTTTATATGTATATATTTATAATTAATACATTAATTTAGTATTTAAAATATCACAGACCCATGTTCTGAATAATTACAACTTCACAATAAGAATGTGTTTTCCGTAATAAAACTAATTATTTTAAAATATTGCCTTAATAGGTTGGTTAAAAAATGTCTTGTAAATAAATTGTTAAAATGCCTATTCTCAAAGTTGCTATTTCAAATTCTATCAATAAAATCACGTTTCGTTATATTTTTTATTTTATAACTCAGTAATATGTCTATTATCATAAACATTTTAATAAATTACTCACTATCTAAATAAGCTTAAAAGTCGTGTTAATTTAAGTATGCTAAAAATAAAAAATATTCTCATTATTTTATTTTTATTGAAGTGATTAAAATGGACTTGTGATAATAGAAGCCTTCGAAATTCATTGTACTAGTATAGCTGGAGAAGAATGTCGAGTAAAGTGGATAATACGATGTATTCATGTTTCTATTTTGCAACAAATCCAACAACGATCAATTCTATCTACGGTAGTAAACAAAATATTTGGAAAAATATTTGGCCACTTTATATACCAGTAAAATAGACTAGAAGGTGAAACCGTCCGGGATAATCATCAGGATATCGAAATAAAATTTTAGGACGAATAATACCTGGAAGACAATGGTGAGTGGATAGATTGTATTTGGTTAAAGAGACTGAAGAAGTCAGTCGTGAGGGCTTGGACAAGTCTTACCAAGTCTTGTGGTGGTCCATTATGAGCCGTGTTTCATTTTTTTTATGGCGTTATACACGATGTCCAGCGGAAAATTTTCAAGTTTAATATTAAATTAAATAAAAAAACTAAAATGTTATTCTCATATTTTATTTATTCAAAATGAAGTTTAATGATGTTTATTTTACATTTTATAAACAATATCGTTTAAATGTCATCCATTTCTCTCAAGATACTCTTGCAATCGGACTCTTAAATTTGCGAACATGCGAGAGCAAAGCGACGGTTCAATGGCAGCAACTTCACGGCGGATATTTTCTTGCAGGGCCTGAATTGTTCGAGGATTGTCGCTGTGAACTCTCAACTTAAGGATCCCCACAAAAAAAAAAATCGTATGGCATAAGGTCCGGTGAACGAGATGCCCAGGGTATGTCTTCGTACTTGCTGATTAATTTATTGGGAAAAATTCCCCTCAGCTTCTCCATTGAAACTCTAGCTGTGTGTGGATTGGCCCCGTCTTGCTGAAATTATGTTATGTTGTTAAACCCGGGAAAAAGCTGTAGTTGCAATACCAAAAACTCGTCGAATCACCACACTTTTCAACCGCGAATGCGCGGTGCGCTTCCAAGCAGTGACTCAATGTGACTGGCAAATCACGCGCGTCGAACAATACCCTAATACCCACTTACCTCACCCTGATGGTTTACGAGTAATTACAATTTAATCTTGAAATTTTTTCGCTGAACACCCTACACTATGTCGATACAGACATGAAGAAAGGCAGAAGAAAGTGGGTGATTCTAGAGCATTTTGCACTGTAAAGTTGACAAAAATGACCTTTATTAAAATAGTATTCACGTTTAAAAAATGTATTACAAGTTAAATTTTTACACATTTCAAAATATCATTATAATATTCAATAAAACGTTAAGCATTGAGCAATTAAATCGTGCATAAAATAATTCAATCGCACGTAAAACGAATAAAATGCACATTGAAAGATTTTTTATCGCAAAGTTGTCTATTGCGCCGTCAGTTTGCAATCTCGATATAAATAAAAATTGAAATAAATAATTGTTGCTTAATGCACCTTCCCCGGATTTGAAAGAGATCCAGGTTCGAATACCGGTAGCGACAACAATATTTTTCGATAAAATTGATTTTAAATGTATATCTTTCTAATTCTAATACATTTAATTAATATTTAATGTATTAGATTAATTTAATAGACCTATGTTCTGAACACTTAAAACTTCACAATAAGAATGTGTTCTCCTTAATAAAAAATAAATAATCACTTAGTAATGGTGTTCATTTTTGTGATAGGTGCTTTGAAATTGTTAGTTTAATTATCTTTGTCGTTATCGATTACTTGTCTTTTCTGGTATTTTTGCTCTTCTTTACATATTGTCTGCAAATGTCACGAAGGTATGACCATCGTCAATCAGATCTCTTTTCTTCGATCTTACCAAATAATTCCAATTGGTTGGGACAAGTGGAAACAAGTATAAATACATTGAAATAAAAACACATCATGGTAGTGCCTGTCTAACTTGGAAAGTAAAAAGGTTTCTATCATTCCATAATACGATCAAAACGTTTGTTTTGTTTGTTTTCGTAATGGATTTTTCAAGTTGTTTCGAAACATAAACCTTGTATATATAAGCAAATGTTTTTGTTGAGAGACTTCATTCAACATTTATTTAGTTTACTTACATTACACATGCCCACGAATTTAATTTAGAAATTATTCGTTCAAACATCTCCTGAAAACGATTTGAGCTAATGAATGAAGTTTTCACGATAAAGGGTTATTACAAAATAAAATATTTGTTAAGTTTGCATAAATAATCTGAGATGATTTTAAAAATAAGTATATTAATATTATATTTATTTATTATTTAATTCATGTTATAAGCATGGGGAAATATATGTAATGTGAGATTTAATGTGCGTATTTGTCAAAATGTTGATGGATCAGAAGAATGTGCTTTAGCGTTAGTAAATGAATGTTTGTTTGAATTATAACGCAAAGTGTGCGTGCGGGTGTGTATGTGTGCGTGTTTATATGTGATAAACAACAGGATAAACAATAAAAGACTACTTACAGTAGACCAATATGTTTATTGATGCTTTAAACACAGTTACAAATACAAGTATAAGTAGTAAAAGCTCTACAACGCGATGTACTTGTTAGAAAACTTGTCAAGAAGGCGGAGGCAAGAAGAAATAACGCGCTAGGGCCGGCTCTCTGGGTGGCTTTGGCGCGTTCAATTGTTATTTGTTGGAGGTCGGTGCTGGGCGTGTTTTTAATGTTGATGAGAGCCTCTTTTTATGCATATGCACGTATATGCAGATTATGGAGTACCTCAATCACCTCCATACGAGTATAATAAAACCATTATTTTCAATCAAACATTTCATTTACATTAATAATGCAGATATTTAAAAAAAATAAAGATAATATAAGATAATAATAAATAAGATAAATGTAACGTATATAAATATTATTTTTAGATATACTGGTATCATGGATGAATTTATGCATCTTTTCAATTATTATTTTTAATTTAAAATAAAAATATGCAGACCGAAATCCATTAACATTTTTTGCCAGAGAAAAGTAACATTTGATTCAATGAAAATCTCATTCATGACCCGGGATCTATAGACTTTTTTGAATATGTAATGAACCAAGATATGACATTTTAATGTTTAAGTCTCCGGAAAATTTTTTAGGTTACGGTATGCTTCATATTTTTTTTTAAATATCATGACATTTTTATCATTAAAAATTATTAACAGCCATGATTCTAAAAGTTGCAACTCGTCCAATAAGAAGGATTTTAATACCGTTTATGGTATTCTTATGATTAAATCTGGAACAATATATTTCTTATATATAGACGACTTACTTCTTAAAAAGTTTATTTTAAGAATACAAACTTCTAAATAAAATTAAAAGAAAAACACAAATAAACAGACATTACCATAAATGTTTACGCTCATGAATGAATGGAATGATTGTTTATCATGTTTCATATAATATATATTTTTTAAATCAGACCCCAATATTAGCGACAAAAATCAGCATACAGCAGTGCCAAATACATATTTTAAACAGTAACAGCAGTAATAACGAATCAAATAACTGAAATAGATAAGTGATATTTTACAAAAGTGTTATTTTATTTTCTTATACGCCTACATATTTTGCAATCCTACAATTTTCTTTGAGAATATCTCAAGAAATTTAATAGAAATTCTTCTACGTCATGTGTTATGACTCCTCGGAAAAAATAAGATGATGATTATACGTTTTTATGAATACGAAACCACAAACACAAGACTTTCACGTTAGATTTTTGTGTTAGGTTATGAGGTAGAATGGAGAGAATGACTGTCGGAAAGCAAAGACGAAAACGCTAAAAATAACCTGGTCAATATATAAAAGAGAGTATAAAAGAGTAAATGATATATTAAATTCGCACATTAGCGCTAGTGCATTGGAATTCAAATATTCCGTTTTCATGCGACTGATATGGATATATACTTGGTTTCTTTGTTATGCCATAAAGCGAACCGGAAAAACTAGACAACGGCGCAGCTTCCTGGGTCTCGGAAAGGCTCTTTATTTTTAATTAAAAAGCGAATCATAATACTCAGAAATCATTCGTTTTTTATTTGCCGATTCAGCATAATAGATATAAAAGGCCTTTGATAAAACAGTTCATCTTTAAAAAATAAAAAATATTCGTAAAATTAAATATTAGCCAGTCTTAATTGATTAATGTTATCGATAATTTGAATAATTTCTTTTTAATCGGTGATCACTTGCAACTTTTGTTTGCTTTTTACCGTTGTTTGATTATAGTGTGTTTGATATTTTTATGAAAAGATATTTATTAATCAAAGGTTTTACACAGATACAAATCTTAAAGAAATATCGAAAATACTATTGATATCTGCTCCGCCATATGCAATAATGAAAAATGGGCAGCCGAGTTCAAAAATAATGTGGACTAACCTAACCTAACCTACTTTAAGGTATTTCACGGGAAAAGAGCTTATTTGGATCGTGAAACATATTATTCATTTTAATCATGATAAATAGTCCGTAGGATACATAAAACTGATAAGTATTTTCATTGTATTATAGATTATTCAAATATTACCTTATGTAACCAAATTTTAAAAAAAATCAAAAGTCTTTGTATTTTATTCCAGCGCCTCTAATACTCTAGGTGTATCAGCTGACATGAGACTGAGTTCAATTAGATGAGCCTGCAAGTTTATTGGGCTAGTAATTGAGCAATTTTAAAATGTCTACTTAATCTGTATTCTAGAACTGGCTTTTGGAAAATCAAATTACTTTGACTTTATAGAATTCTGTAAATAAATCAGTAATATTTTGGTAATAGAATATCACAGGTTCAAGTTTGGCAAAGAAAATTTATTACAATTATGAGAACAGTATTAATAAATTCTTTCAACAATTGTACGCTGTCATTTCGCCTTAAACAATTTACCGAAACAAAAAATATTTTATCTCAAAACATACACAGTATCCATCCGAACAAAATAGATACAAATGTATGTATTTAATTATATAAGTTATTTATAAAATGGTAGCATAGGTGTGTACAAATGTATCATATTTGGAACGTGTCTATGAATATAGTACTTTATTTCGATACTTGTTCACATATTTGTGTTTCTGATAACTGTGCAATATAATTTAAAATAAATGAGATTACATTATTAAATATTACGATTTCAAAATTATGATTTCACGAGAATGTTTTTATGTAAAGTTGTTCAAATGATATAACAATTTTTAAAGAACTTAAAAAAATATACACAGGTATATGTATTTATTAAACATTATTAGATTTTTGTAACAATTTTATAACATACTCTAGTTAAAATAATTTATTTTTAATCTCATTTTTAATAAAATATATACATACTGTTGTATTCCACTATAACATTGTGGTAATTCATTATAAATATAATTAAAAACAATTTACTTTGTTTAAACACCACTTTATTTATCCTAACACCAACTGGTTTCGGAACCACCCTTACTTTTTGTATATCCTGAAGAAAAAATGCAAAAATGAAGTGGTGTTTAAATAAAATTAATTACTTTTAATTATAGTTAAAATATATACGGCTTATATTATAAATTTATTTGCTTTGAATAACTTAGCACATAAAATAGACCAACCCCAGAGCATAGAACATCCAAATATGACGATTTTACTGTTACAATAACAAAATATTTTGATGACTAATTTTTACCATGCGTTTTCTAAATTAGCTGGCTGTCTAAATTTACACCAAGCCTACGAAACACGACATACCGTTCGCGATCGTGTTATTGATTTTATACTCCAGGCACCCTGGATGGTTCTAATATGCTGGTTTGAGTACGTAAGCATTTATTTTTGTTACACTTTTATAATATGTAAGATGTTATTAATATTTTATTTAGATCGGTTATTTTTTTACAATTTTTTTTTATCCGTTAGTCTTATTGAACTATTACAATTATACATTTACTATTTTATTTTACAGAAGATGGTGTTATTTAGTTTTAAAAATTTCAATAAAATTATATATCCTACAATTGTTTACTATGTTAGTTTGTTTATGAGAAACATTGAGAAATTCTAGGAATCCGCTTAGCCACGCTGGACTGGGTGGAATACCTACCATCGTGATCAACTCGTAAATTATTTCATCAGACATTTGGTGCCGGTGGTGTACAATTATAAAGTTCCCCAATAACATATTGAAATGGGCCAGAATATCTTTTATCAGAGTTGCTGAGTGCCGCAAGTACAATTTGAAATTCTGATTTATTTTCGTATATTCGTATATTATGTCTGTCTACCTACATTGATTTATTATTATACATTAAAAATATAAATTATGTGTGGTGGAGATAATTAAAAGTCGGGGAATACGCAATTTTTTAAATTATATTTAAATAATTTATACATAACACTGCCCAAAAAAAAAAATTGAAAAGAAAATTAAACCTGACTTTATACGCAATTGGATCCCTGATTTAAAAAATGGCATCAGATTTCCTGTATCAGCTCTAGTTTTTCCCTATATAGTATACTCGATTGTCAATTAAATTCAGATATTCTCGATATTTTTACCTTTGACAACAAAGTGATGTTTCATTTGCCATTGCGATAGTTGGGTTAGACTCATGTCTCACTGTATCAAAAAAAATGGCATTTGAGAACAGATACAACTTTAGAAAAACTAAATATAATTAATAAACCTTTGGTTTAAAAAATAGAAAATTATCCTACGACCATTGGATATAAAAGTTGGCCTAATGAAACAACTTGTTAAAGCGTTGAATAAAAAAAGTTCGTGTTTTGAATATTTATTAAAAAAATTCCCTGAATTCCAGATAAGTTAAAAATTAGAATTTTTGATGGACCCCAAATCAAAGAGTTTATAAATGATTCCTCATTCATAAATTTTAAAAATTATGTTGATTCCTCTACCTGGTCATTATTTGTTGTTGTGATAGATAACTTTTTTGGGAAACACAAAGCTGAAAATCATTCACACTAACTGAAAGACACGTTGATAAATTTTCAAACTCGGGTGCAAGATGAGTATTAAGGTTCGATTACCTTCGCAGCTATTTAGATTGCTTTCCAGATAATCTTTGGCATTTAAATGAAAAGCAAAAATGACTTCACCAAGATATCAAGAATATGAAAGAAATATATCAAGGGAGGTAGGATGACCTCATGATGAAGATTGTTGGAGCCTTCAAAGGGAAAGTTCTTGCTAAACCTCTTCAGAAAAAGTTATGAAAGATTATTTATAAATTCGTGAATGATATTTCCGTCCTATTTATTGTATCTATCTCTTTTTTTGAATGTTTTTCTATGTTATCATGTTATGGAAATTTATTACATGTTACATATTGAACATATTTACAGTATATTTTTTGATAATTAGCACGGATAAATAATTGTATGTAAAATAATACTTTATCCTGAATATTCGTTTGTTATTATAATAATAAATATAAGATTTTAAACATAAACATATTGTTTTTCTTTGTAAAATATAATATAAAGTAAAATTTATTTTCTACACCATATAAATAAAATCAAATAAGTGAGTATAAAAAAAAAAATGAATGTGATATATCTCGAAAACTAGAGCTGATAGGAACAATCTGATACTTTTTAAATCAATGGCCTAATTATATTCAGGAATAGGTCAATCTTTTCTGGCACAAAAAATGTGTTTTGGCCAGTGTAATAATTAATTCAAAGGTAATATTATAATTTTGTAATAAAATTACGATTTTGTATTTTTTGTAATATATGTGTTAGGTTTCTCTCTCCTATAAGTGTTATCGCATAGTGCAGCATCTTTCATCTTTCATCGATCTTTGTAATATTTTTGTCACTATTGTTGACTACGAACGAACACCTTTCTCATTATTTTGTCAATTTAGTAATACGTCGATCAGACGGAGACATCATTTTTAAAAAAATTTAGAAATATTTTTAAAAACATATTATGTATTATTTGAATAAAGAAAATTAAAATGCTTATTTATAATTTTACTTCTATTTATCATAAGTAATTTATAACTACTTTTTATTATACTTAAAATTGCTAGTCTAGTTAGTAAAAATTGAGAGTAAGAGTTGTCAAAAAATAAGCTAACCTCGAATTGTTACTCATCACAAGCAAAATCAGGTGAATATAATACAAGCTGTTACAGTTTACTTAGTAGCGAGCACCTCAGTCTAGAAATATTTACTTATTAGTGTAGAAATTTTTTTCAAGATTCATACATCACTCGCTAATTCAATCGTCTTAGGTTTCAGAACAAAACTATTTTCAAAAAAATTTTGATCTACCAGCAATTAATTACAAACCAAGAAAGTTAAATTGAAAACAGATAACTACAAATAAATAAAATAAATAGTATTATTTTATTTTTTTAATAGAAACCATAGGATAGATCATTTCTTCAGCAACCTCCAAAGTACGTATTGTTAAGTCGATTTTTGGAGTTATCACCATTAAATTAAAAATGGATCACCGGAATTTCTTACTTTTGAAAAATATGTTATTTATTAAAAATATACAACATATATTAACCATAAATTAAATATATATTAACTAACTAACTTACCATCACCTCGTTTCTTCGCGGGGGTAGGCAGATAGCATAGAGTGCCACACGATTCTCGTCTCATTCACATTCGTACAAATTCGCCGATTATCTATCGACCAGGACCATTCCCCAGAATCTGGTTTATTAGGTCGTGCCAATTCTTCCACGGACGTCCTCTATTTTTGGTGCCATCGACAATTGCGTC
Organism: Eubasilissa regina; assembly: GCA_022840565.1. Classification (NCBI taxonomy): domain Eukaryota; kingdom Metazoa; phylum Arthropoda; class Insecta; order Trichoptera; family Phryganeidae; genus Eubasilissa; species Eubasilissa regina. Next base: position 22,220,578 of record JAINEB010000033.1, read on the forward strand.
ATATATCTTTCTTACCATTCTCTCCTCAACTATCCGATCCATATGACCAAACCACCTAAGTGATCATTTCTTAATCTTAATTACTATACTAAGATCAGTTTTATATTATTTAATTATTTCTTCATTCTTTACTCTATCATAAACAGATCTGCCACATATACGACTAAGCGATCTCATTTCTACTGCATTCAGTCTACTTTCATTCCTCTTCTGCCAGCTCCATGCCTCACTTCCATACATCAGTGTCGGTACCAGGACTGCATTGCGTACCGCTGGTCTTAACTCGGTTGATAAGTTTCGTTAGATACAATTCCATTTCGATATCTTTCCCAGACTTTCCGATTCTATCGAACATACTTCCCAAATACATAAACTCATACACGTGTTCCAAACATTCATTACATTCAATGTATCAAGTTATTTAAAAACAAATTATTCTTAAATGTTATATTTTAAGTGTTTCATTTACATAAATAAATTATTTAAAAATGCGATTACCTAAAAATGTATTTTAATTCAGCTTAAACAAAAATTGAAATTATTTTTAAATAAGGTGGTGATCAGATCTGTAAATAAATATTTTTTAATTTATTATAAATCATGGTATAATATTTTTTATCTGTGAAAATGAATATCATATAAGCTTTTAAAAAATTTTTGGTAAAATAAATCATCAAAGAATGATATAATAAAAAATAATAAAGGTACAGTATAATAAAGCTGTAAATGTTGAAATTGTATTTAATGATAAAGTTAGTTGGAGTAGTACACTTATTATCAACTAGCTGAACCTCCAGGGATGTAAAAAAAGTAAAATAAACAATTTAATACCCTTATTCCGTAAGCAAAGCACAACATTTTAGTGTACGTTAAAATTTTTTGCGGCAGTGTCGTCGATTTCGTATAAAATTTGTCGGCTCACGCTAAAATCTACCACTAACATTATAATTTTAACGGGCAGGAATATGGTGCTTTTAAACTTTCAGCGGTCGCTATTTCCATATTAATTGTCAAAAATGACACGTAAAAATGTCGTTTTTCGATAATCATATCACGAAAAATGTTTTAAGTGGTAATTATTAATAATGAAGACTAATGTAATTGTTATCATACGATAAGTCATGATTATTTTAGGTTATTTTCTCATTTAAAACTGCTTTAATCTAAGTATTAATGAATTTCGGGCCAAAATTGACGTAGACATTGTTGAAACGAAAAATTGTCATAATAATACATTTTACACATTCAATGATAATTTTATCTGTAAGTATAATATATATTTAGGTAAAAACTAAATATTATTAAGTTATAATAAATATAAATAAATATTATAGTTATTTGGCATACCCATGAAACGCTGGAGGATTCAGAATCCAAACAAAACTCAGATGATTAGATATCGCAGGATAACGCAAATTACAATATTTCTCAAAATAATTAGTGGCTTGTGAGAGACCAACTAAAAAGAGTCACCGATGAACTACTGAATTCGAGAGAACTTGTAGCTGATTTCATGATAGATTTTTAGCGGTCCGTTGAAATTGTATTTTGTTTACTTTTATGAATAAATTAAAAGGTTGGGAACAATGAGGGTGTTTGTGATGGCGGCATTTAGCATTTAAAAAATGCCAACCGGGCGGTGAGTGAGAAGGACCATATAGGAGCTTTCACTTATAAACGGACCTGAGTAAGCGGTGGGTCCACCTTCATTGGTCCGTTAAAATCTATGTGTTTAACGGGACCGATAAAATTATCGATAGGGAATACGAAATTCTAGATTTCAAATTAACGGACCGCTAAAATCATATATTTTTAACTGACGTTAAAATTAATGGAAGAGATACGGAATACTGGTCTAAGGTTTTAACCACAGTCGCGATAATATAATATCGCGATACTATAATAGTACAGTGAATAGTTAATGCGGAGATACTCGACCCTGTCGTCACATAATTTAACCGGCTAAGTGCTGACCAGACAATTGCTTAGGAAAATAATTTATATTCAATTCATAAAAATAACCAAACATTTTACATTTACATACTCATATATGGGTTTACAGATAGCATACCTAACCAATGTGTGTTTTAATTTTTATGGAATTTAAGAGTATTAGCAATTAGATGAATATCGTTAAAAATATTCATTTCATAAATATAATTTTTGATTTTTAATTTTTCTGTTTTTTTCCTTTTAATTTAATTTGTTACATTACTTCCAACTTATAATCTAGCTTATGGAACCTTATGGCTACCTAACTCAGAACAGGTACTTTATATGTATCTAGCGAGGTAAGAAGCGGCTAACAGGCTTGCCTGTAAATGGAATGTAGTATTAATACTTGTTCTCTCCGGTGTATTGGTTACTTTAAATATTTTTATATTGATGCAAGCTTTAAAGGAATGTTGTTTAAAAAATAAACGCTGAAAATGAAAAAAATATTCTGATTTATTGAAAAGTTGTTAAAAACAATAATCATTTACAATTCTGCATATTAAAAAGATGTAAACTTTTTTTTACTATTTATTTATTATTTTGATTTTCAAAAAATATATAACACAGAATTTCCACAACATTGTTCAAATGCTAATTCAATTGACGAATTACACCCTGCGCCTCGTAATAAAAAAAATCTTGCTTCTTTTACTAAAAAAATGAATGATTGAAATCACTTAAATTCATTCTATAGATTTATAAATTCATTCTTCATATTTTGAATTAATGATTTCGATGTCCCGGCTCATATAAAATATGTAGTCAGTGACCTAGTTTGTATGTAATACTTGTACATTTTATTACATTATTATTACTAAAATTGTTTATTTTACTGAAAGCGCTTGAGTGACAATTAACAAAATTGGTTTACATTCTAATTACTGTTGAAGCGGAGCTTGAGTAATTGATCTGTGTAGAGTATTGTGTGTCGCTAAAGCAAAGAAGTTTTCTGCTACCGCGCTACAATTTAATAGTACGAAGTACCATGCCGAAATAACCCGGCACTGGGTCAAGGTGCTGGTAATGTAAGAGAGGAGCGAGGTAAAATTCGGGTAGCTTTCCTATGTAGGGCAATCCTCCCCAAACCGAAAGTTCTCCCTCCTGAACATGCCCCCACTCAGCCTTCCCAAACCCACAGCATCGATGCTTAGCCAGGGTACGGCGATGACGTCACAATTTCCATCCCCTCCCGGAAAGAGCGTAGCCACACGCGACCCAGGTGAACGGATATTATGTCGCGCACGCGAACACTTGTTGGAACATCGCGTTTCCCTTGAAAATAAACAAAGCGCCTCAATTATTCATTTTTAATTCTTTTTCTGGCCTGTTCTGTTCGTCTTCCAGTTCCCAAAATAAAGAAAGTATATTATATTTTTTAAATTCGTAAGAATTTTTAGATGCAAAGTATATATGTAAAGTGACAATGTTTTCAAACATTTTATTCGATTTAATTATATAAGATGACTTTTATCAATACTTACATGATTGTAAGATATATAGTGATCGACTAAAAAAAATATGACTACTAAAACCTCTATTACTTTATTTTAGTGCATTATATACAAATATATGAAAAAATAATCAATCGGAATTGGAACCACTTAGCAACTGATCGCTGATTAAATTCAAACTAAGCTTTACAAAATCGTTGCTAATTAACGAAATTACATAGTACTATACATACAATGTAATTTAGAAACTAATTAATATCGTAATTAATAATTTAATAACTTAATATATATAAATATAATATACTTTTGTACAGAATTAATTAATTTTTCAAATTTAATAAAATTAAATAAGGTAAGAATCGGCAATAGCCGTGTTTTAGGGCGTTGGCACAAAAATAACGAGAAAATGAAAATACTTATCACGTTCACTGTTCTACCTTTTTAACTGACTGTGCTTTCGCATCAAATTAAAAATATGTTCAAGTAATAAGAGGTTTCACCTGATATTTTGAGAAAAACAAAGAGATAGAAAACGAAAAACAAACCAAAGCTTTTAATTTAAAAAGTGAAATCTGGAATAATATATTTTTTAAAACTGCCATCTTCTTTATAATATAAGAAGGTGGCTTTCAAATAATGGAACGACAGATGTATCAATTTGAAAGTGCAACATTTAAGTTCGAAAATTTGTTGTCAACTTACTATGTTGATGTAGCATAATCGGTTAATGCATTTCCTCGGATAGGAAAAGACCCAGGTTCGAATCCTGGTAGCAACAAAATATTTTTTTGATGTATTACTTTTAAATGCGTATCTTTCTAATTTATACATTTAATTTGTATTAAAAATATAACAGACTTATGTTCTGAAAAGTTGCAACTTCACAATAAGAATGCGTTCTTCTTTAAAAAAAAAGTTTTTTATTCTTAAAATTGGCAAAATTAGCTTTGTAGTAACATAAAATTAATTATTTTTATTTGTTAACTTTGTTTTATTAACCACTTATTGAATTAAAATATATCTTCCGGAAAAATATCATTTTCTTCTTCAGGATGTCAAGAGCTACTCAAAAACATATGTTATTGGTTCTTTAACAGAATCTATTTTTAAAATACAATAATTATTTATTCAAATAAATTTAGTACCTAACTTAAATTGTTACTTGATGATACAAAATTACTAGAATAATTTTTAGGAATTTTTTTTAGAATGGGACTTGAAGTTAAATTTGGTTGTTTATTTATATCCAACTATTCCAAATTATTAAATTTATGACCAACACCGTTTACATGCAAAATTGACAAACCCATTTTTTTATCGAAATCATGACCATTTTCTATCAAATGATTAGAAAATTATGAAAACCCACTATTGTTCAAACATCTCAAATGCTCCTTTACTCTTACATTATAATTTCGACCCGTTTTACCAATATAAATGCAGCACAATCCTTGGAACTGCACCAGAATTGATAATAAAATTAACATATGGTTTTTATTAGTTATTGACATCCAAAAGAAGAAAATGATATTTTTCGAAACCGGTAGATGTGTTTTTACTCAATGAGTGGTTAATAAAACAAAGTTAACAAATAAAAATAATAAAAAGTTTTTTATTTTATGTTTAAAAAGGTTAGAATGTATTTATAAGGTTTTAGGAACGAAAATAGTCCGTACAAGCATAACATTTTTTAGTTCTTTTTTATACATGGGAGGCTTCTTTGGTAGATTGGATATTTTTACTTTTGTACGATGTACTCGAATATTTTCACTCATCCGTAATTTAAGCCATTTTTTAATTTCTCAATATTCTATGATTCTTTGAAGTTTCCATTGAAAATAGCAAGTTTGAGATTTTTTGACCAATTTGAGCAAATAATCTACATATGAATACATATATACATGCGTCATATAAATAAAATATACTGCAATCTCACGTCATTAAATTGATTAAAATCCAACGTCTTCCAATGTGCCGGGCGGGCTGTGGCTTGTGGTTGGAAGAATCTTCACTACGTGCGCATCTAACATTTCATACATACCATGGAAGCCGACGAGCGGCGAATCGAAGTGCAAAATAAAGAAGAACGGAGGGAATTCGGTAATATCATGACAAAGATGATGACGAATCTCTGCAATTTAGGTGTTTATACAAAACATTGGTAAAATGTATGTTAATTACCTTTACACTTTCCAAATAATTTAAAATTAATTTTCATTATTTATGATATTTATTGACGTGTATAATATATGAATTAAATTAATACAATACAATTTTTTGTGTTACTTCAGACCTTTAGTAATGAAACCCACCCCATTGGGCTTTATTGAATTAAAGCAAATTAAATTTTTTAATGACTCCCCAAGCTCAAACTATATACAAGACACAATGTTTAATTTCAACTATTTGAATATGAGTAACGTTATTATTTAACACTTGATATTATTTAGTAATTATGATTTTTAATAAAAAAAATTAATATCATTAAAGGATGATGAAACTTAATCGCTTACTGGGGACAAGCTTTTTTAAATAAATTAAAAAATATCTGGCATCTTATGATCTCTCCAGCAAATGATACTCGGTTAAAATAAACTGGATGTTGCTATACCTGCTTGTGATTACACTATTGAGAAAAAAAGATAAAATATTTCTATCATTATGGGCCGTGTCAACGGATGAGACTTTTGTGGGATCTTCATCTTGAGACAATTTCTGAGACAACGATAATGCTTTCATGAAATTCTTTGGAAACAACTCTCGGCTTTCATATCTAGCACCCATGTTATCTAGCACCTCACTTTACACTTAAACATCAAATAAATGTCAGTTCCTTGACCTTCAATGTCTCGCGTGTCTGTTGAGTTAATTTGAATCTCCCTTGCAGCAGTCAAAACAGAGTATTTGAACATTTGTTAATACAAATAAAATTTTAATTAAGGATGACATACTATTATTGTGAAGTTGCAGTTTTTTCAAAATATAGTTATATGGTATTTCAATACAAATTAAATGTATCAACTAGAAAGATATACAGAAAAAATCAATTTAATCAATCAATTCAAATCAACTAAAATATTTTTAGAATTTAAAAGATATACAATCAAATTCAATTTGCCAAAATCTTTTTTTTTTTGCTACCGGCATTTGAACCTGGATCCTTTCCTGTACTGGGAAATGAGTTAACCGATTATCCCATACCAACATATTAAGTTGACGACAAATTTTCGAATTTATATGCTGTAGTTCTTTTAATTTGTATTAAAAAACTGCAACCTAGCAATAATAATATATTAATAATAAGAGAAAATGTTTATAATTTAATGTCTTTATTTGTCTAACTCTCAGATAAACTATTGCCTATTCATATATCTATGATTCTGGGTGAGGTGTGTGCACGTGTCGAGTCTTTTTGTCAAATCGAACGCCATGTACACGGATAGATCTTATCAATTTCAATTGGTGATCTCTGAGATTATCCTCAGATCTAAAACTCAACCTAACTATTTACCTCAACAATTTCTGAAATTATTCTCATTCCGTGGACAAGGGCCGATACGGTAAAGTCACTCAAGTACTTCGAAACATTTTTAATTAATTGAACATTAATAAATTATGATTATGGTTTCTCAAATTAAAATTTATGAACCCATAAAAAATATTTCTAAATATAGCATTATTATAGTCCCTCCACCTGAGCTTGCTCCAAATAATATTTAAGGGATATTTTTTTAACCAAAAATCCTCCGCAAGATGACGTAAGGACGCTTCCAACAATTTATGAGTAATTGTCCGTAACGATGTCGGATGTTCTTATTGTTTAAAGCAAAAAAGTTTTATGTTTTAAATATGACCTAGGTACATGAAATCTGCTATTTTGAATAATTTAAAAATGATGATTTGTGTTTTTTCTCAATCTCAATCTCAGACGCGCTATTAAAAAAATATATTAAATAAATATTTAACCTTTCCTCTCCAATGATGTAAACTGAGTTTACATTGCCTCTAATTATGTGAATATCTCTGTAAATATACTATATACAGAGTTCATATTTTAGGTTTTCCTCAGTAATATATTTATGTATTGGATAAAATAATTTTAACATATAAGTATTTACCATTCGCAACAATAAAAAATATTTTCTCGAAGAACCTGACGCGAATTTGTTAATACGTGTATACGTACGTGCGGAGAGGTGCTAATGGGGCAGCGGAATGCGCGTTTTTATTTTAGCACCTTAAGGGAAAGGTTAACGTGCTGGCTTCCCAAAGATATGAATCATCATGTTAAATTAATCAAATGTTTTATTTTAATGTTAAGGCCCGTGTCCACGGAATGTCTGTCTCAATGAAACTTTGATTCGGAGTCGCTAAAGGTATGTACTGGATACGTCATTCCAATCCGTGAACAAACTATATGAGTTGATATATTATAGAACACTTCGCACTGAATTATACACCATTCTTGACGTGCGCTCGAGTTTAATCTCCGAGAGAAATCTCATCCGTATGCAGGGGCTATTAAATTTAACAAAAACGTATATTGAATCGTATAATGAAATGAAGCAGAAGTATAATAATGAGTATTTACCTAACAATCTTTATTCAGTCCACTGAAAGGGTTGATATTTAGGGAGGCAAAATATTGACATAATACTCCTTTGTTAGAAATCGCCTTCACATCCTTAGAATCGGGAAGATAATAATTATATTTTAATGCAAATTAAAAGAATTAATATTATATTCATTAATGAATTAATATTTCAGTAATATTTAAATACGTCCAAGAACACACAATTAATCGTAAGCCCTGTAATTACCCCATATTTTCTAAATATTTTCCATTAAATCATTACGTTTCATCTTGGTTACCTTAATGTATTCAGGTGAAGACCATTCACCTCGGATTCATGCAGGGCACCGGTTAGTTCAGTTGATAGACACCTGAGTTAGTTCTCACAGAAGAATCGGTTATTTGGTAGATGGTATCATTGCAATGGAGGGGTTTTGCATTCATTAAATGAAACGGGATCAAGAGTATACACGAATTTATTATTGTATCAACATTATATAAAAATACGAATCCTAACAAACTTAATTATATGTAGGGGAGAATAAAGACTGGTTAGTACGCCATGTCCCTGTTTGATCCGTCAGATAAATCAATATGAACTTGGTCTGGACGTTCCCGCGTCTCCAAACGATGATCGGCTTCGACCTTAGAATGAGGTTAGTTTGGCAATTGTGGCGCGAATACGCGTAGCGGTGGGTTTACACTATGCACTTTCTGATTTTAAAACTGGAGCAACATTTGCAACCTCGACACTACGGACTGCGTAATTTGAAGTCGCCTCCCAACGGCTAACTCGATTGCTTGACCGTTCTACCGCGGAATGTTCTACCGCGAACGCTGTATTTTACAAGTTATTCGGGAGACGGCCGTACACCCGCGTGCGTTTACAACTCATCGGATCTGTCGTGCCTATACTCTCCGAATCAATGATATGGATTCGGCATCGACCCGCCCTATCAGATCGTAATCATTGAAAAAACGACCTCTCAGGGGCAATTCGAACTCCTTTCCGCTTCGGTCTACTTTTTTGACCGACTCGCCTCTCGCCTCGTCCTCGTTCGGGCTCGCGGCTCGAGTCGAACGTTACCAAGGACCTCCGAAGCCCGAGTCAGCGTGTTCAAGACAGCCGCCCGAAGAGTGTTGGATGTGTCTATTGCGTTTTAAGCAAACCAGCGCGCGACCCGAAGCCATGATATTATATGCAACGTGATAAAATATAATAAAAATAGCTTCGTCTCTACGAGATATCTGATATTTATTTAATTAATATTTAGTTGCTGCATATTTCTAAGATAAGTAAATTGTTTCTATTAAATTAATCTACTTGATTAATTTAACTTGTATTAAAAATACCACAAAACTATGTTCTGAAATTGCAACTTCACAATAAAAATAATGTTTTCATTTAAAAATTTATATTTTATTCTACATTATTGTATACAAAATATACTTAATGGTACTTAAAGCTCTCAATTCAATAGAAGGTTTGCACGCTCCGGAATATGTGGAAGAAATGCCAATAGAAAAGGCAGCAATGGCGACCAATAAATTGCTTGCACCAATATATTATGTATTGTGGCCGTGCATTTTATATTGCAGGACTAATATCCGTAATAAATTCCGATTTGAAGTACCTAACTAACTATTAAATATCACTGAATATTATTTGAGTTCAGAACAAAATTGTTTGAATGTGCGTTCAGAACATCGCACATATTATACCAATTTGGGTATTTGTTTTGCTTTATAAATTCAAAAATATTTTTGTTGTTAATCTTTTTTCAATGGAACGATATGCCGTTTATGAATATAAAAATATAAATAAATCAATCAATATCAATCAAAATAGTTAATGATCAGACGTGACTATCGTTTTACAATGTACCTGTAATAACGAAACAATAAAAATTTTGAAAAAAAACATATATTTTAAATACGAAAACGTTAAAAAAGTTAGGATTCCGCTCATCTCTCTCTCATTACATATTTTATAATTTTTATAGAACAGATACATGTATACAAAATACCTATAATGAGGATGTAATGAAATATTTTCAATCTCAATTAAATATAATAATACACATTTAAAATCTGAAAGAAATTTTATTAATATTTTTGTGGATTTTCTAAATTAGAGTATTGTTGAAATTTTAAAACTTTTTATTATTGTATAATCTTGGGAAAATGACATCGTTTCAATTGAGAATTTAACCGTCTGGTAAAATATATTAAAATGTTAAATTAAATTTTATTACGGTAAAATACTAAAGGAAGTCATAAAAAAATTGTGAGTACAACATCTTTAAACTATATTACGGTAGCAAGATGTGTACGGTACTCAAAGCTCATGGAGTAGACAGATTTTATAATATTTAGCAGAAAAACAATATTTTGAGTCATTAAGCATTTCATAAGACCTACTGCACGAACGTAACATACGCTTTGGGCTATGGTAGATTTGTGTTATTGTGTATCCAATTACAAATTAATAATAAACAAGAAATGAAAATATATTTTATTTTAAATTATACATATTTGTACAATCTAATTAAATCAAAGGTACCCCTTTCTACAAATAAATTGGCGAATTACATTAGTATTAAATGTATTCTATTAGTGTGGAACAAGACATGTCAATGTGTTAGGTAATTCATTACGTAGATTTTATAAAACACAATTACACTTATAAAAATAATGAATTTTATTATAGTTATCTTTCTGTTCCTCTTATATTGAATAATAAATTATTGTTTGTACATGTACAATAATTAATCGAACTGTTTTGTTTTTATTTATTACTAATTTATTGTTTGAAAATCCTTCACGTAATAACTAAAGAAAATTATTCATTTTATTAAAGATTAACGTAGTAAATAGTTCTGCTAATTGCTTTTTATTTTTTCCAAATCAAAAACCAATGAATACACCAAATTTAAAGAACAATCGTGAAATCAACACATTAAAAACAGTAAGATAGCAAAATTCGCGAAATAGTAAAATAGGGAGTAGACACTTCAATGATTTGCACCCAGTTGCCTTTCTAATGTTATTCTATTAAAAACAGCATAGGTAACAACTCCATTCAAAACGGATCAACCGAAAGGAATTTTCAATTGAGTAAATAGCCAATTATATGACTTGAGTAATTCATAACTTAATAATAGTACAGAGTAATGTGAATAGCTCGAAGTGGCGAATACTCAAGAGCGCCATGAAGTTTTTAGAATTAAGCAATTAAAGTCTCTACTGGTGCACAGACGGCGCTAATTGTAAAATAATGTTTCCGTTTGTGTTATTCCAATTGTTTAATTTATATTTGTTTCCCGGAATTTTAAGTAATGCACAACTTTTTTGCTTGTATGCATTGCACGCCCCTGCTATTTATCTACTATCATATCCTTACACGCTACTCGCCACTCTACTATACAGAAAAATAACTCTTTACTTACTTATCATCGTGCTGAAAGAGTAGGTAAAGAGGATGGAATGCCGCCGTCTTCTGTTCTGATAGACTGTTCATTGTTCACTTTGTGCAATAGTATAATAAATTATTGATGTTTCTAATAAGATGCACTTCTTCAAGTTACTTTCAATGTCGCCTCAAATATTTTATTTATCATCTTCTCTTCGGTAGGACGCTCTAGATACCCAAACTATCTCAAATATATTATTTTTAGTTCATAAACTATATTACAAATGACTACGCTGCTTACTTTTTCATTAATAATAATGCCCACATAATTTTTTTTTTCCGCGATTAAGGAGATCCCAATCCCACACCAGAATTTGTACGGATACTGCACGTTTCTGTTGGTTTTGGCACTCGCGTGGAATGCATTCCACCCTTACCATACGCACGCTGCGACCTTTTCCTAACATGTATTATTAATTAAAATTATTAATATGCTTGATATTAATCGAGAATAGATTTATCTCATCCTTTATATATATGGATAACACAATTTACAAAATATGCATTTAAAAAAGTATTTTGAAAGCTTCAAGTTTCACTTTCATACATCATTGATAGTGCAATCTCCGGGTTGCACATCCCATGAAGAGAATGCGATAATTCCGGTTGTACGTCGCAATTACTGCTAGATTGGGAAGGAATACCGGGAGATGAATATAAAAAAGGGTTGGTGGGGGAAACGGATTTGGGAGGAATGCTCACCTTAAGTCTCCGAAGTCCCTGTAGTTGTTATATACTGCACCCATATACTGTAATGTAATTTCACTCACAGCATACACAAATATCAAACAATCATCCAATCGATACAAAAAAAAAAAAAAAACAGTGCTCCACCGCACTGGATATGATTGGTCTGCATCGCGAACGATATCGTTGCCGTTGTCGAGATCAACTTCCAATATTGATTGAGGAAATGGTTTGAGGATGAGAATTTGGACGCAGACATGTGACAATAATATTCTTCGTGGTCAATATTAAAGCTTGCCAAAAGTGTGCTTATACGAATACGAAATAGTGATAATACCAGAATTTTATCGGATATTTCGAATATTGTGTTATATAAGTATGTGATCTGAATTCAGGGCGCTGTTTACTATTATTGAGTTAATATAAGTGTTTGATTCAAAGAAATGTTTACTCTTGCACATTTTCCCGATCGTTTTATACTTTCCCAAATAGGTACTTAGCTCTTTTTTAAAAAGTTTTTATCCTTTAAACTTACTCAATTTAATCTTATCAATTGTGTGTTTTTCTATTCTTATGAAACTCTCAATTCACGCAATTATAATATGTATCGTTTTACTGAATATTGAAGGCGTACCAAAATATTTGTGAATTATTAATAAATACTCGTATTTAATTAGTAATAACTTAATTTTTTTACAGTTTCAATTAATTATGTTATTTTGAGGATTTTACGACAGAAATTTACAAAATTGATTATTTCACGAAATCTTGTGTATATATAGAAATCAAACATTTTGTCAATATTTTTTTTATTTCATACTTATGGCTATCAATCAACATATCATGTTGTACAATTTTTTTGTATATCGAACAACATATAGGTAAATATACTCTCAACCTCTCAAGCGGTGACTTTACAGTCGTATAGTTTACAAAATACATTTTCGGCTTTATTTAATATTAAGCAGAAAAGTTAAGCCACATATATAATTTCAGAGTTGGATATAATGGATTATACGCACTATAAAAAAATAGTCATGAGATAAAGAGTGACAAATTACAATATATTTTAGTGTTCCAATAATTTTGATTTATTAAGGTGCTTTATAAATCTCAACCAAATATTTGTGTAAAATATATATTCTTTAAATTATAATTACGTGTATAAATTTAAAAATAAAAATTCAAGCTATATTACTTCTATGGTTTACGCTTTCTTTAAAATTTGTATTGCAAGAAAAGCGTATAAAGCGTAAAGAAAGACACCGTTTGGATAAGTAGCTACGTATAGTGTTGTAGATATATCGATACACTATCAACTATTCGTTACCCCGAGTGTAAAACACTTCTATATTAATTTCGCTGGTGTACGTACTTCTATTTATGATTCATAGGGGAATCTAATTACTAAAATTGTAGTTAATTTATTGTTCATTAACTAAAATAAATATTTAAAACTATTTTAAATACACCCTGACGAAGCTTGAGCTAAGAAAAACCGGTTGGCGTTTAATAAAATTCTGGTTTTATACAAAGTGATTGTGTTTTTATGTAATCTAATATGTCAAACCACAGAATAATTGCTTTCTATGATTAATTTTTTTTATTTGTAATTAATAATTATTTACAACGAAGGAATGAACAACCATTGCTGAAAACAGGGAGCAGGAGCTTGACCAAAGCTAAAATGGAATAAAAATATCATACCTGCCTTAGAAATTCTTGAAGATCAACTAACTAGGGGTTATAGAGCCAATAAAATAAAATAAAAAAATAGTTATAAAAAAAATTACATCAGTATGTATGAGTACCAAAATGAATATTTTAATAATAAATTCGTATAATCCCATCATTCTTCACAGGCGAAAAATTTTGTAATTTTCAATCGAGCTATCAGCTATAAAAAAAAAGTTATTTACTTTTGACAAAGGCTATGAGGAGAGTGAAAGCACTAGCTGTTACATATTTTATATTACATGGTTATGTAGATTTAATTTAGAGAGTTCTTTTAATTTTCCTACATGAAATTTTACTGAATATTTTTTATAAGTGTTGAAAATTTTCATGACTGCTTTTATTTAAGAAAATGAAACATTTTTATTAACAAATAATAGGTACTTGTTTTTACGAACTATGGTACACAATATTATCAAGTGAATACTCGTATAATTTTTCCATATCCTTTGAAAGCATCTCGAAGGCCGCCCACGTTGTCCTAGTAAACAAAAAACTAATAAATAAACTTTTTTTCTACAGGGTGGCGTGTTGTCATTGAAATTTTTTTAGAGATAAATCCATTATAATGACATAATGATAATATTTTAGAGCAGTATTCTCTGAAAGTATTTTTTCTAGTTATAGAAATTACTTAAAATTAAAAGGTGACAATAAATTGACTAGTGTTAATTAAAAAATAATGCACATAAAATAATTTAATAAAAAATTGACAGGGTGCAAAATTTAATTAATCATTAGATTAGTATGGGTGGGATTGGAAAAGAGGTTATGTTTTTATAGTGATACAGATTATGAAGAATTTTAAAGTGTTTATGGTAAATGGACTGTAAAAATTAGAACAAATCAAACAGAACGAATCAGGATTGCATTCATTAAAAAATTTGTTGATCGGAGCTGTTCATATTCAATTCAATATAAAACAAAACTTTTTTAAGTATTTCTTAAAATAAGATTTATAAATAATAATTATACTTATTAGGTATTAATTATTGGTACTTACTGCGAGCGTACTTAGTAAATGTTACCACCCACATGTGGTAACGATGCTAGTATCAGTGATTACCGATGTTGAATAACGTTAAGAACTAAAACTAAACCTTGAATTTATAAAAATTACTATGCATCATTTATTTTCAAAACAATTTATTAAAAATTAAAAGTTGAACCAAATCCTAACAAAGTGAACTAAACGCTACCAGCTGCATAGTTGTATGCCTGCGCAGGCGTCAGAGGGAGTTGCCTCATAAAAGCTGTTCGGGTGCGGGACTGGTTTGTTCCAAACTTAACATATCTAATACATTTCATTGTCTCACTAAGCTAAGCTGAAACTTTACTGTTTGTTCATTTTAGATACACGTACGTTTACCTTTTGTATGTACGTATATCTATCGCATGAAATATAGTAATAAAAATAAACGTTAAATAGAATGGCTCGCAATTAATTAATTATTTAAATAGACTTCGTTTTAAGAAGCAATTTTCATTACTTACTGGTATATTAAGCTTGTTATATTTTTCATAAAATCTCGAAATTTTGTTGTTAATCATCGGTAATAATAATTGTTAATTTTATTGTATCTGAATTAAAATATATTAAATGTTAATATGGATCTGCCATCGTATGATCAACAATTCATCATTTCATATGAAACTCAAAACACAACGTGAAATATAAATTCAGTGAAAAAACGTTATTTTTTCTTCATCTATATCAGTTTGCTTTCGGCACTATCAGTTTTCCAATAACACGTAGTTTTTTTACTCCATATAACATATAACAGGTCTGAAAGCTTCTTTGAAGCTTTTTAAGTAAATTCTTTAAATTTAAAAATGTACGCTATTCTCCAGACATAAACAACACTAACAATCTGATATTAGTTTTATGAAACTAAGAAATAAACAAACATACTTAAAAACTATACTACATGCAAATTTGTGTTTTATATATTGCTTGGAAAAAAATATTAAATGCTTTGTGTGATATCTCTCTTTAAGAAATTTAAATACAGGTGATTGGTAAGGAATATATTAGTTAGGAGTGTATTCCCAAGCTCTTCTTCTTTAAGTTATTAATAAATAAATAAAATGCAAAATCAAATGTGTGATTAATTTTATCATCATTTGAATTTAAATACACGATCAATATTCATACAATGTTTAATTCATTCTTAAGTATAGATATGTGATGTATCTTTCAATTCGTTCAGTTACGTGTTATTGCATTAGGTATATAGGTATGTATGGAAAAATGACAAAGTGGACATTTTATTATTTTATTATTTTAAGTGGACAAAAAAAAGGACAAAAAACAACGTTTAACGTTGTTAACAAGGACAAAAAAACAACGTTTATTCTCACGAATTCTTGTCTTGATTTCATTTGGTATATCATTATCTGTAATATATTTGGTATATCATTTGTTATATCATTATCTGTAATATATTTGGTGTATCGTTATCTATAATATATTTGGTATATAATTATCTGTAATATATTTGGTATATCATTATCTGTAATATATTTGGTATATTATTATCTATAATATATTTGATATTATTGACGGTTTTAAAATTTTGCAGCGGACCATGTTATTTATACTATTTTCTCATCAACATATAACATATTAGATTCACTGTTGCCACATACACATGTGAGACAGAAAACTTTTCGAAAAATATATGGGCCGGTGAGAGATAATCAGTCAGTTCAGTGGTGTATTCGCATTAATCAGAAATAAGACATCTTTAGTTAATAATTGCAGATACTCCACAGTTGTTGTAAGTCATCTACCACATCGATACTTTGAATGATGCAGTATACGACAACGAATAATTCAATATCCCGCCATTTTAGGGATCATTCGTCCGATGATGATCTCGCTGTTGAATTTATATTAGCACATAGACCGAAGACCAAAGCAAAGTGACACATTTTTAACGCAGTAGTAAATAAAGCCATAAACAAAGTATAACACGGTATGTATTGCCAATGATGAATATTTAAAATAAATCAAATTTAACGACATTCTCAGATATTTTATGAATATTCGCCTTTGACAATAGTTAACTTCGTTCAAACAACCCGCAAATGTTTTTTAATACGTGTGATGATGAAAAGTTAAAATAATTCTACTGATCAAATAACCGGACCTTAGAAAAATAACAGGTTAAGAAGTCTTAACACGAATCGCAATATTGCTGATCTTATGTTCCAGTATAGAATTGTAAATAGTCTAGTCGACATTACACTGATTTCTCAAAATTAAAGCTTCGTATAAGCACCAGCTCTCTAAATGGTATGTGTTCACTGATTTCTGAGAGTCTGCAAAGGTCGGTATGAACTGGTGGCCACTCTGAGCACAAATAATTCATGGCTCATAACACATATCCTTTAGACAAGTCTCATTCGAGTGCATGTGTCATTATTAAACGTTAAGAACTGATATCAAGCATAGCAATACTGAATCTTTAATCTTTTTTCACGAATGTGTAATAAGTTAGATGAATAATGAGTTGGATATTTTCTCCAAAAAAATTATATTAAAAATAAAATATTTATTTATCTACCTATGTTCAAAATATAATTCTATATTATTCTTTTTATGCTTCGTGTTTCCAGCATATATTTAATGATAATTTAACTATGTATTTAAATTATTCCAAATTCTCATTATTTTATATTTATTTGTCTAATAATAATTAACAAAAATGTATAATATGTAATAGTAAAAGATGAGTGTTGATGGGTTATCAAGTATAATTCAAATTTATGTAACACTGTATAAATTTTTATTTTTATTTTGTCGTAAAATTATCACTGTAATAATTAATAAATTATATAAATTTGTTTCGAATTTCGATTTCAAAAATAAAAACAGGCATATATATATATATATATATATATATATATATGTTTAAAAAAGACTTACCTTTGCATCACTCTTGCGGTAGCCATCGTGGATCTTCCACACGTGCTCCGGACCGCAGGAAGCCACCTGCTTGCTGATGTCGAAGAACTCCACTATCGGGTTTGCATCCCAGGGATTGTGTACTACGACGGGAGCGCTCTTGAACTTCGCGAACATACTCGATGCCAACATTGTGCGTTGATTCGGATTCAACGTTCCAAAAGACAGTTTTTTATTCGAACACTTATTCATCCACGAGCCTTCGCCGTTCGGGTCTCCGGACAAACGCGAAATCTTGACGCGTTATACCGAGACAACTGAAAGTTTGCGATGTTCAAAGCAGAAACTTTGTAATTAGACAATTTACACGATCATATCAAAATATCGTGGTATTTAACATTTTTCAATTTATTTTTGATGCCGTTCGGGTTTGTATTCAGACCACTCTTTTAATAGAATGTACGTAATAAAACCAATTAATACGTAATTTTGTCATCCTTTCGGTATTTTCAGGGCTATGAATTTGAAATCGTTGATTTGTAGTATTAAGCCGAGTACGACTCCTTTTTTTAAAAAAATATGATATATTTTAATAAATAGATAATATTAAGGAAAACACATTCTTATTGTGAAGTTGTAATTATTCAGAACATAGGTCTGTGATATTTTAAATACTAAATTAATGTATTAATTATAAATATATACATATAAAATCAATTTTGTCGAAAAATATTGTTTTTGCGTCACCGGGATTCGAACCTGGATCTCTATTTCCAATCCGGGGAAGTGCACTACCTTTGTGCTATAACGCCAGTATTTTTCTTGACAAATTTTTCGAACCTATATGTTACATTTTTCAAATTAATACACCTGTCGTTCCATTATTTGAAAGCCATCTACATTATTTTTACAAAATCTCAAATACCTTTGAGTAAACCGATTGCAGACGCAAATCCCGGTGACGCAAAAACAATATTTTTCGACAAAATTGATTTTATATGTATATATTTATAATTAATACATTAATTTAGTATTTAAAATATCACAGACCTATGTTCTGAATAATTACAACTTCACAATAAGAATGTGTTTTCCTTAATAATGTATGTTGTATCAATGTGTCCAAAATTTAATAAAAATGAATTGATAATTCTGGCGTCTGCAATCGGTTTACTCAAAGGTATTTGAGATTCTGTAAAAATAATGTAGATGGCTTTCAAATAATGGAACGACAGGTATATTAATTTGAAAAATGTAACATATAGGTTCGAAAAATTTGTTAAAAAAAATACTGGCGTTATAGCACAAAGGGAGTGCACTTCCCCGGATTGGAAATAGAGATCCAGGTTCGAATCCCGGTGACGCAAAAACAATATTTTTCGACAAAATTGATTTTATATGTATATATTTATAATTAATACATTAATTTAGTATTTTAAATAGATAATGTATGTATCATGGTTATAAAGTAAATAATGTGTATGTTTCAGAAGTATGAGGCGAGAGTGAATCATTATTAAAGGATGTATGTGCGTACCGGATACGCTTATGCGGATAATCATTATTTTGTAAATTATATCATTCTCTCGCTCTAGCACTGATCGATGACATATCTGAGAGCTGTGTGTGAAGTGTAAAAAACTGAGTTTTTCGTTTTTATTTTCAGAGTCGGATTAAGAGATTTAAACGAAAATTGACCTCTATCTAGTGTGAACCCGAATATACGTTAAGTGCTACGAATAATATGTATAATGTATTATTTTAGTTTATTTTATTGAAATTAAATTTGACGATAAATCGAAATAATGGTTGATAGTAGGATGTAGTATCATGTTTATTATTCACTGTTCTTGTTAAAGAGTGGTCACTCCAAAACCTTTCGGCGTCAAAAAATAAAATATTAAATACATCGTAAATGGCTTAATTATTGAAAAAAAAAATTTCTTTTTAAATTATCTATTCCATGACTGGCATTGGTTGCTTGCTTTCGAATAACGATAATATAATTTATATATATAATATGTTAATTTATATAATATGTTAATAATATAATTTGTATATTAGAAATTACCATTATATGTAATGATAAATCTTATGTAATATATATTTAAGATGACCATTGTCATCTGTAGTATTTCTAATTTTATCTCCGTTTCAGTGTAAGTATTAATCAATACTTACATGTATTGATTCTATATTGACTATATAATGACTTCTCTCCAGATATCTTCATTTATTTTCGTGGGTAAACTAGCAGTACATTTAAAAAATCTTATTTTATATGAATATAAACTAATTAGATAAGGACCATCTTATATGCATCTATAGTTTATTAAATAATATGGATATACACAATAGCAAACGGAAAAATCGGTTTTGACTGATAAAAAAACTATTTATAGCAAGACGATAAATTCAAAATAAATATATACATACGTACGCGTTTACAAATATTAAAGGCTTGATTGTATTGAGTTCTGACTGAAGTTAGTAACAGAGAGTTTTAAAATCATAGATTGATGAATACAGGAATATAGGAAGTAGCTGAATTTTATATTAAACACATTGGTGAGCGATACATAAAAGATTTTTGTCGTAAGTTGGTGTTACAATGGGGGGACTCAAGGTCCACCCGGTGTACCTTCTAGGTATTCTCATCTCATCTTTGGGTGTTCCAGGGACCGAATTCCCGTCGGATTTTCCTCGAAGTCTTTCGGAGTTATCTGGAGTCTTCGTATCTGACAACATCCCATTTCCCTCCCCTCCTTACCCTTTCCTATTTGTATGTTCAGTTTAAAATCACTCTTTTGTTTTTTTGTTTCAGTTTATTAATATTATTATTTTTTTAAATATATATTAGTTTTTAGTTTATTATATTTACTTTTATGTAAAAGTATTTTTGTTTATTAATTTCTGAAGAAACTTTACTGGTGTTATTTTTATATATTATGTAATTATCAGTTATTATTGTTACACTGTTTGTTTCTCCAAAAAAAACATGTCCTGTCCTATCAATTTCAGTTTTATCGATTCTTGGAGTAGCTATAAATCATGTTCGAATATTTAAAGATATTGCTGAATTTAGCATTGGTGTGGAAACTTCGCAGAATTTTATTTCAGTCTATTTGAATGACTCAGTCTTGTTTCTTTGTAAGGTTCCAAATCTAGCGTCCATACAATGTAATCGGCTTATCTATCTCAACAGGCAAGGTAAGCAGTATTTACATTATATTAGTATTACTATTAATTTATCTATTTGCAGAATTCACGATTCTCAAAAGTAATTAAATTTTAATAAATCATGTAGTATTTTAATCAAATTTAATTTTGTATGTTCAAAGTACCTACATTTTTCAAAACAAGATGCGTGATCTCAATATATCATTTTACTACGTATTTCAATAAAAGTTAAGACGCACATAAAAAATTGTCTTTTCTGGGTGTTTAAAATGTTATGAAAAAATAAAGACTGGAATGGTGGCATTGCTATATAGGTAATTACTTTCATATATGCTGAACTTCTTCACGGAGTAGAACAAGATAACTTGAGATAAATGGAACCAAAAATCAAAGACATGATTGTTGGTTTTGTTGGAGCACTTCCCACAACCTGTACGCATCATGAATGACTTCAATTATCTCGGGTCCCGTTTTTAATTATTAATAGTTCTTGCGAGGCCGAAATTAAGAGATAAATAACAAATGTGTGATATGTCAAAACTGGATAAAATTTATAAAAACAGAACGCGTTTGGTTGTCTTTTTTTTTCAACAGCTTCTGCGGAGTAAGAAATATTGACATTGCGGGCAATAAATAGGAAGACACAGACTAAAATGCGAATACATACTTTAGTTGGTAATCCTGGGTTTATGAAAATATTAAATATCTATCTTCAAGTTTTGGGAGGCCATCGGTGTCGAAGCTAATGAAAACGCTCTCAGAGACAGAATGTTAATAGCGGGCGAGCGAGAGCAATATCTCGTTTAATCAATTTAAGTGTTGGAGACTGACTAGCAGAAACAGTACTACCAGTAGAGCGAAGGCAGGAGAAACAGAGCAGATCAAATTGAAGTCCAGGAGATCGTCACCAGACAAACAAGTTAATGCCTTTACATGCATAATATTCTGGAATTGCATACAATAGAAAAATAAAATTATTAGTTATTCGATTTTTGATGAAAAAGTCATTTCCAACAAAAAACTTAAATGTGTGCTAGATATTCGTCAGTGTCTAGCTTTTATTCGAAAATAATTTAGGCTGGACATAATTTACTCGCAGTCGCTTCATTACCTCCAATTAAGGTCGGACAAGCCTCGCACTCGCGCACGTTTCATTAGCTACAGTTAGAATACTGCATTAACAGTTTGTCCGGCGGAAACAAATTATCAACGTACATTTCGCCTATCGAAAAAAATCGATTTACATGCTCTTGATAAACTTAATTGATAGTCTTCGAATATATTTATATGTAAGTAATAAAGAGAAAATATTATATTCTTCATATAATATTTTAGTATCAATTTTAGACGAAACTTTACAAAAGGAATAAAACTCGAAATACATACATTTTCTGTCGTGTGTATTAGTAAATCATTGGTTTATAAAATATTGGCTAGTATATACTATTATTCAAACTTAGATAATCATTAAATGATATGAATTACATAACAAGGAAAACTTTATGAAATATGTGAGTATTATATTAATAAAAAAAATTGTTTCTACTATAAAAATCATTATTATATTATTAGCCGAATAAATACAATTTTATTTTGTTGTTTTAATAAATATATTTTATACTTTTTTTTATTATAACTCTTGCAACAAGCATGACATTAACCACTATAAACATATGCTATGTTTTAATTAACAAATATTCAATTATTTTTATTACATTCACGTTGTATTCAGGCGTATTTTTAATATTTCATTGAGAATCTACATATCCGTTTTGAGGGAATAAGAGAATATTTATTGTTCAGTGCACATTTTGGTTTTGTATAGTATTTATTATAGGATTTATTATTTTAAAAAAAACTGTGAAATTCAACGTCATTTTTTACTTTTTTGTTTACGCGTTGTTTAAAAATACAAGCGAGGAGCTATCGGAAAAAGAAGAAAAATAGATAAAATATTAATCTTTTATTTTTATCCCAACACATTGGTCGGAATAGCGTTCGAAAAATTTTAAAGAATATAAAAGTACGAGCCAGTATTTATCCTAGTACATTTTTTTCTATCTTTTACCATTTTTAAATTTTCAGGGATCCAATCCGATAAATAAATCCGATCATCCGAAACCAATTCGTTAATAAATCCAGTCGTTAAAAGTACGACTGGATTTATTAACGATTAATATATTATAAGGCAGAAAATTTTAAATTGTAGTTGTTTAAAATTAAGCTACGTGTAAATTTATTAGTGACGAATATAATTATAAAATAATAATACTACTTAATATTGAAAATATAAATTATAAAAATTATACCTACGTTAAATAATATTTAAACAAAAGTCTATCCGAGTCTATCAAACGCTAGAAAGTAAATAAATATTTTTTACCTCATCGATTAAGTGTGAGGTGTTTTTAATACTCCTCTTTTAAAAGAGAGATTTCAAGAGATTCAATCAAATACTTAAATATGTTTAGTTATGAAGCAATCAATGCCAGTATCCAACAAATAAATAAATATGTTCCAGTTTTTACTTCGCAAATAATGTTCCTCTACCAGCGCCGGGTCTGAAACAAAGAAAAAAATCTGATTACTTTAAATTTCCTATATAAAAATTATACATTCTTAATAAATTTAATAACCTTGAATTGTATGGTACTATATTTATATAAAAACGAGGAAAATGAAAGTATGGTGTTATTCAACCGAATATTTTTTGTTTTTATAAATTTGCATTAGAAAAGTAAATCAAATAAAAAAAAAATTTAAAAAAAAAATCATTATTGAATACATATGTACTTTCGAATTACGTAACAATATTTAGTAGGTAATAATCCGGTTTTGTTCAATTATTTATAAAAATATCTAATTTTTAAAAAAAAATTACAACATTTCAATGAATGGTTATTCACCCTTATTATTCAGGACTTTATTTCACCTTTCAACCAATTTGTCGATGCCTTTACTATAAAAATCGACTGGTCTTGTATGTAAATATTTGTCAAACCAATTAATGTGGTTATCGTTGCTGTTAAACACAATGACCACGCCACGAATTTGATTGGAGAGCGACCAAAAAGGTGATTCAGTGGATGCGACAGAATTTCGCAGTTGAGCTTTTGAAACCACGATAAAGGGCGAAAATAAATGTGTGTCGAAAACTTTCGTTTTTCTCAACATGGCAAACCATTATTTAACCCTAAAAAATAAGAAAAACTATGAGATACGGGAAAATGGCGACACTGACGTTTTAGAATAGAAAAAATGCTATTATATTTATATTATAACAAAAAAACAAAATAGCGATAAAATTGCGTTTAAATAAATAAGCAAATACTTATTACATAAATCAACACATTAAATAGAAGAGTTTAAATTGCGCAATCATAGTTTGCTACCTTCCACTCTCTGTCGATAATTTGCATATATTTAAGTATTTTGTTACGTATCAATAGTTTTCTTAAAAATAAACAGACAATTACAAATCGTCGAAGAGAATACCGAGCATTAAAATTACCTTGTATTTTAGAGCATACAAATAAGAAAATAATGAAAATCCTCCCAGCTCACCGAAACCAAGAAAATATGTAAAGGACGACCGAAGAAGCCAAAACCTTGCCAGTGTAAAATTTCAGTTGGATGTTTCTAACACGAAAACGTAATTTTAAAGATTTGAGCTAAGTTTCCACCTGCGTGCCGTTGAATCATAACTCAATTATTATTATTACATTATCCAAATTTATAATTTTACATTATTCTAATTTGAAAAACTAATGGTTTCGATTTTCTTTCGTCGCCTAAAGACTTTTGCAAAATTAAAAAAAAAACTTTTTTTAAAGATGGTAAAATTTCAACCAACTCTAGGATATTTTTACAAGAAATAAAACTTTTTTTTCTTCATAGTATCACAAATTTTAATTGATAAACTCGTATTGACATACTAATCTTGGATGAGTATAAACACTCGATAACAATAAAGCTATATAAATTCATAAAATAATATCGGTATATAAAGAAAAAACCAAATTCATATATAGTCATAATATAAAAATATTGTTAACAAATATTAAACAAGCAATTTAAAAAATATGAAATGGTATAATGTGTTAATAATTCAAATAAAATTACTACATATATATATGCATTTTGTATGTACGCATGTATATATTAAGCATGGTATGTGGTCATCGTTTAATAAATCACTTGTTTGTAATTAGAATAAATTTATTATGCTGGTAATCTTTATCTGTCTCGATACACATTATTGTGACTAGGCAGCCATAGTAGGTACATATAATTTGGTTGTGAAAATTGCATAGCTGTAAAATAAATTAAAAAAATTTATCCGAATTATTGAATCTAGTAGATTTAAACACTGCGATCAGTAATCGCTTTATATCATCAACGTATCGAACGAAAACTGAATTAGTTATTTTAATTTACGCAACGTTTTGCTGCTATAACAAGCACACTGATTGATAATTTGATAGACACATGAAATACAAAATAATTATATAATGTAGCGGTTTTATAATATCACGAAATATTACGTAAATTATTGACCGCAATTGTATTGTGTAATGAAACATGCAACACCACAATTCATAATAAACGGATAGACAGATAATGTTGCTTTTTTATTAAATATCTGACATATGAATTAAAATTACAACGCAATTCTGGGATGGAAATTAAATAACAAAGAAATTTAATATATAGATTATCATTTTATAATAATTGTTAAAATGCAAAATCACCCAAAACAATATTTTGGTGTTCAAGGTTGTAAAAGCACTTAGCCAAAGTAAGGGACGAGCGAGCTATAAAACTTCACTATTGTTGGACTCCCAAGGCGGCGTGGGAACGCCAATAAAATCCGGCTTACACGATTTTTGTCACGTAGTCAAATGCACCATAAGGGATGCATCACCCTCATACATGAGTCTTTCCACCAAGCTCAACCGGGAGAGATCGCTCCGTAAATGCGATCTAATTTTCAGTTAGAAAACGAAATTAGGATCGTCTCTGTAATTTGTAATTACGGGGTAAATTTAAACTGTGCGCCTCGAGTTTAAGCTTAGACTATGATGTTCTCTGCGTTTAATCGTTTGTGTGAAAGCACTCAAGTTTCATGATCCGATCAAGTCAAGGTCCCGTAAAAAGCCAAGACAAATCATATACGGTACGCGCAAATAGTGATTGAGAAAATCGCGTCCAGAGTCCCGGTTTGCCTGGTTAATTGGACATCGCCTGGTGGTCAATCCCGAACTTCGTCACTCTACCCTGGCATCACATCTATTGGCGACAAATTACTTCAAGGACCATCATCAGCAGGTGGAAGACATCACCGGAAAGGTAATCCCTTACGTGAGGGACCTGCAGTAAATATTAAACAAGAGTCACACACAAAATTTGGCAATTAACTTCATGTTGGCATGATGGGCTCACAAATAGTGCTAAATTAATACTCGTAGTTATCATTTTTTTAATTTGTATTTTTAATAATAATTGGTTAAATTGCTTTTTTTATTGTTTTAATTAATACAAGCAAGTCACAGATATTAAACTTTATTATAAACCATGGATTTTTGTGATTTCATTTAATAACCCTTTGACTTGAGGATAATAATTTCAAAAGAACCAGTTAGGCTATATGCCTCCCCCCTGACCATGAAGCCGAGGCAGAAGGAAGAATCATCGTAACATAATATAGTTTTAGGTGAATTTTTATAACTAACCGAGAAAAAATATTTATTTCTCATCTCAATATGCAATGAATTTCTGTTACTTAAGATGGTGTGGGGAAAAATTGACTTTAATGTAGAATGTTTTTATAGAGGGCTCTCTAGAATATTTGTCATGAAAACTGATCATTGAAAAATATAAATATTCGTTCATAACACTTTTATCTAGTGTATAATTTACTCCTTTGTTTCAAAAAGACTTTGACGACACTTTTTGAAATTAGTTTGTGTTTGGTATCACACATATACCAAGCGAGCACTTTGTCTTCATGGCTACGCAAGTTAAATGCCAAATTTGTAAATTTGTCGTGTAACGATACAATTGGCGATTTTTTTAATGTTAAAATTTAGTACATTGATTTATAAATTATTAACTTTAATTTATTACTAATTGAGATAAATCTTTGATTACCACCACATTCACTTGGAGTTATATCCTCTGATTACTGTCTAATTACTTGGGTCCCAATTCCTTGTAATATAAAACTCAGTATGTCCGGCAACAATTATAAGTTTATTAAAAGTTATTACAGTAAATATAAATTACACACTTCAGAGATAGACTTATTATTCAGAAGAAACTGTGAGAGCTGTTCCCCCTGAGGCAGCCTCTTTTAAGGTTCATCCCCGACCATTCATCTACTCACTTTCATGGCACATACATTTACAAATTTACAAAGTGACACAATTTTTAATTTTATTTGATTAATTAAAGGATTTTAACACAATAACGTTTCATAATACATTAACATAATATATAGCATGTAAGACTAATTATAAAAATCCACAGAGATATTTTAGCACTTTGAAATAAAAATAATAATGGTTATGTAAAAAAAGGTGAAATTTGTAACAAGCTAGTATTAATTAAGAGTTTAATATTTTTACACACTGCAATTTTAAAATATAGCATACATTATTCCTATTCTTTATGCTGGAGACTGGCGTTCGTTTCTCCGCTTAAGAGATTTTCTTATTTTAATTAGATTTATTTAACCGTAACTGGTTTTTATGATCTTATTTTAAAATTAAATAAAAGTTTATTTGCCTAAATATAAGAATTGTAATTTCTTATGACGAAATGATTTGAATAGTAATTAATTGAAATACTATTACCAGCTGATTTCAAGTTGATAATGCCAGCGGGAATCGTGCAAAGAGATAAAAGTTTTGTCTAACGGGAAGAAGAAAGAAAGCTGTCTATCCTATCTTGTCAGAAAAGTAATGTTTATCTTCCCAGGGAAAACTTAAAAAATACTTTTTTTTAGTCCAAGTAAACGTAAGCTATAAAAAAAAGATATTAATATATCATATTATAGCTTTGTTTTTACAATTCATTCGATTTGGCAATTCGCTATTTTTGGTTATTAATCGACATATTTTGATTACTTTAAGTATACTTATCCTAAGACTTGCCAGATGTTATTGAATCGATCACTTCGGCAAGTTATTGTTGAGCAAAATTAGAAGCAAAGTGCAAAAGACAGGAAACTGAAGAAAGAAAAATCTGTAAGAAGACTCAGATTGGTAGATTAAAAAGTGAAAGTTTGAATGTTTTCATATGCACAATAACATAGTTTTGTTTAAATATTCGAAATAAGGCAGCACATCTGCCTTAGAACGTGTAAAATATCAGATCTTCTACATAAAAAGATGAAATGAAATGTTATGTGGGTAACTAATAATATTTTTATAATTTAAATATTTGGTACCGTACTTTTAAAAAATACGTATTCAAATTTCAATTATGAAAAATTGTAAAATCCAGAAACATTTAAAATTAATTTTCAAATTTAGAATAGCAGAAAGGAAGTCACAAATTTTTATATTTGAAATATACACTTTGTGATGTTAACAAGTCATATAAGCTGATAAAATAAGAACTGAATCACCCCGACTATTGACGTTTTTAAGCGTGCCACATTTTTTTTATAAGCGGGCAACCCCACGCGAAGTAACGTCACGTTGCTTTGCGGCGAAAGACGAGAAAAAACGCAAAATAGCAGATTGTTGGACTAAGCGGTGTTGAAGAGCGGCCGTCAGCCTTCGTCACTTTATTGTGACTCTTATTTGGAATTTAAGGGGAAAAATATTTGATTATCATTAAATATTTGTGCTGATCTGAGAGCACGCTGTAATGGCCACTAAATTGGTCTGTAAATGAACGAAGGGCTTGTTGTGTCTGACACTGATGATTTTCCCCGAAGTGTCGACTCAAGGGACTATCTCGCGAGTTATCCAGCAGAACCCATCTGCTTCAACCTATGTGTCTTCTAGCTGCAGCGGGAGGGTAGTTGACATTTTGAGACCAAAGAGAACGCCCGATTTTTGTACGATTAAAGGAAATCATTAAGGTAGTAGCTCTGTTTTATCATGTGATCTGATCACTGTGGACTTCCGTGGTTTTTTTAAAAGGTCAAAATATAATAGAATCTACCTCAGTTGTAAAGGATTGTATTGTTGTTGGATTGTACATAACCTATCAATCTACATTACTGTGTTCGTAAGATTGTTAACTAGTACTTGTATGTAAAGTTGTTATAATCTATTTTATCTCATTGCACCGAAGAGGAATGCAATCCCTTTGCATATTCATAGGTGACATATTTCAAAATAATATTAAGCGTATGTTCACGACCAAACAGTTACATAAGGTCGAACTTGGTTTTTTAAATTATTACATTATTTGATGTTGAATAACGTATTTCATACATTTTGTGTAATTCAAATTTTTTTCTAATCTATTACTTACATAACCATGTATATATATATATATAATATTTTGTGGTTATTTTCTCAGAATGGGGTTTTTGAACATACATCAATCGTGCACCCGAGTCATCAATTTAATACTGCAAATATAATAACTGCGAAATCATTATATATTTTATTACATGCATATGTTGGTAAATTATTTAATTGCTTGATCCTCATTCTAGCAGACCTATTCCATTTATATAGGTTTATGGTGAGCCGGGTGCACCTGGTGGAGCAACATCAAACTACCGTAATGCCCCACCACCGTAATGGTCGTGCACTCCGCGCCAAACTGCCACTTTTATATCGATACCATCAATGCGAGATATCAAGATCAACAACACCATTGCATCAAACAAATAATACTTTTTGTTTCATTCAGCTCGTACCACTGTCTGAACAGCTTCCTCTTTCCATAAAAAAAACTAAGGTGAATACCAAAATATACGATCCCGAATGATCATTCACATACCCGATCGTTCTGATCTAATACATACAGATACACATATGTCGACAAACGTATAGTTTTAAAAATGGTTATAATATTGATGTATCACATATTACATTTCGTATACCTATATTTAAAAAAAAAACAGTTATCCAATTTTATCCCGCGCTTGTAATACAATGTTCAGAATCACGAATTCAACTCGAAAATGCTAATTTATTCTACATATATTTTATACAATATTGTGTACGCATTCACAAAATGTATTCAAAGGCATTAGGGAGGGAATTCAATCTATTGGTTCCACGCACTTTGTGTAATTCTTCCCCTGGTGTTTATCTGACTACCGAGGGCGAATTAGATTTTTTCCTGTAAAAAAGATACATTTCTCTTCATATATTGGAAAATTTGACAGGTGATATTTTATAGGATGGTCCACTATTTGATCTTATAATTATTGAATTTATCGTATTTGTATGAGAAACAAATATTTTGTAAGTTTTTGTAATATAATAAATAACACTTTTATTTATTTCATTTACGCAAAAATCGTACGCATGTACACCAAACAATATTTATACTCGTATATAAATAAATAAAGTATTTTAATTGTGAACCACGCCTACGACGGAACTGTTCGTATTAATTAAAAAGATATACGTATAAAATCAATTTATCGAAAAAATATTGTTGTTGCTACCGGGATTCGAACCGGAGAAATGCATTAACCGATTATGCTTCACCAACACAGTAAGTTGACGACAAATTTTCGAACTTATATGCTGTAATTTCAAATTGATATATTCGTCATTTTTAATCTCACCAATCCTACAAATGATGCCTTCCTTGTTCATGTTTCATAGATAATAAATAATAAAAAATGTACGAATATAATTCTTTAAAATGATTTATTTTCATATAATATAAAATCAACTGGAAAATTAGTTATCAGCAGATATCTTTTACATTTGCACTTGTAAATATTATAAACAATGAGTGGGAATTTATTTAAATTAAAAAGCAATTCTTAGTATTTTAATTGTATGAAAGATTTTAAAGTACTTCTACATCAGAAATTTTGTTAAAGTTTCTTCGTTCAGGGGACAACGGCATTTAGAGTTTTTGAACAGTCATACATCTTTTTATCTTAGCAGTTGTACCAACGTAGATATACCATCGTAATATCAGCTCGAACCATTTGTCGTGAATTATAAGTATTGGAAATAATTTTAAACATGTCCGCATTGTAATAACTTAATATAAACCTGTATGTAAATTAGTTCTTAAATGGTAACACATTTGAACATTTAAATAAATTCTGGGGGCTATCTTTATCGGATAAAAATTAACAAAGGCACAATTACATTACATTACATAAATCTATGATATATGGCTGATCGAAGTCAATTAAATTCATTATTTTTTAAATAAAATCAAATTTTAATTGTTGCTATTTACAATTTTCAAAACATAGCTTCTGATAATTAAAACAAATTAGATAAATTACCTAGAACCATATACAGAAGTAATATCGGTCGATGATAGATTCGTAAAATGTAAAGTGTAGTAAATAATTATATTTTGAACATTAATATGTAATAATATTTTAAGATAGTCTTAAAATATAACACAATTCTAAATAGAGTAATGTGGTATCCAACTGAAGATATTTATAATAATGATTAAAAAAATTACGTGCATACTTTAACTCTACCGATTAAGGCATCGTAAATCGACAATGCATCAGTTTTATGTTTTATGAGCGACGCGGTTGTTCAAGAGATATAAATTAATAATTATTTCAGAAACAATCAAGAAAAATGAATATAAGCTTATGCATTTTAGGAACTGCGAGACAAAAAAGATAATCCCAAATTTTGAGTCCAAAAATGAAGTATTTTGTATATTTTGAAAAGAATTTTCTAGTCCAGCTTAAAGGATTATTAAAATATTTATTTGGAAATGAAAAGGTTATTATTACTGCCAATGCTGATATATTCTTATTCAGCTAGGACTGCTAAGCCTGATATATTATTCTTCAGCTCGGACTGCTAAGACTAATAGAAATATTGTTCTTCAGCCTGAAAAACATGTTGGGCTACCTCACAGGAAAACTTTCGTTACTTGTATAGAGTGCGATTTGTTTATTTAGAATACAATACAAATATATTTTTATATATAAGGACATCCTGAGGTAAAAAATTCTAATTTCACGATCCTAAATAATAGGGAAATTGAGAAAAGATTGTTTGCCAAGGGTTATAATACTCGATGTAGAAATATCTTTTCTCACAGAAAATACTATAAAATCTCTGAATAAATCTATATTTGGTTATCGATATGGCTTGAAAGATCTTAGGGTACAGATATTTTTAGATTGTCGACCATTCATTTCACATTTAATCGTATAAAAAAATAAACTATTAAAAAAAACATTTGAAAATATAAGATTCAAATATTATCTATGCCGAGAGATCCATATGATGTCATATTATTATATCAGATCAAGAAAAACTTGAAAAAATCAAAATAAACCGAACATACATATTTTTTTAATTGTTATTATTGGTAGGTTTCATGTAAATGATGTTTTTATAGTGGTATGGAACTTTAAGATGAAATAAAACACATAAGAATTGTTCTAATGGCCATGGGATTTACTATATTGGAAAGATAATATTATGCCATTAGTATTTAAATATGAAATACGCATATGGGCGCCACGGTTGGCTTGAATAAAGCACAATCTAGAAGTCCTACTTTCGACCACTTTTTGGAGCAGCTGGGACTGGATATCAGCAAAAACGCGGCAAATGTTGACTACCAAGTCGTCTATCGTCTCTGGTTTATCGATGTAGACTAGCCATTTCACATATCTCCACAGAAAATAATCCAAAGGTGTTGAGGACTAATTCGCGAAATTATGTTTCATGCTCATCGAATGTTTCCTTCAATAAATTGATTGTTGGGCGTGTTGTGTAACATTGTTACGTAATTTCTTCCTTCGCCTCGGCTTCATGGTCAGGGGGGAGGCATATAGCCTAAATGGTTCTTTTTTTAAAAATATTATCAAGTCAATTGGTTATGAAAAGAAATCACAAAAAAATTATATTTATAATAAAGTTTATTGTATTTGTGACTTGCATGTATTAATTAAAACAATAAAACACATTTTACCTACTTATTATTAATAATACAAATTTAAAAAAATGATAACTATTAATTCAACACTATTTGCGAGCCCATCATGCCAACATGAAGTTAATTGCCAAATTTTGTGTGTGACTCTTGTTTAATATTTACTGCAGGTCCCTCACGTAAGGGATTACCTTTCCGGTGATGTCTTCCACGTGCTGATGATGGTCCTTGAAGTAATTTGTCGCCAATAGATGTGATGCCAGGGTAGAGTGACGAAGTTCGGGATTGACCACCAGACGATGTCCAATTAACCAGGCAAACCGGGACTCTGGACGCGATTTTCTCAATCACAATTTGCGCGTACCGTATATGATTTGTCTTGGCTTTTTACGGGACCTTGACTTGATCGGATCATGAAACTTGAGTGCTTTCACACAAACGATTAAACGCAGAGAACATCATAGTCTAAGCTTAAACTCGAGGCGCACAGTTTACATTTACCCCGGAATTACAAATTGCAGAGGCGATCCTAATTTCGTTTTCTAACTGAAAACTAGATCGTACTTACGGAGCGATCTCTCCCGGTTGAGCTTGGTGGAAAGACTGACACATGAAGGTGATGCATCCCTTTTGGTGCATTTCACTACGTGCCGAAAATCGTGTACGCCGGATTTTATTGGCGTTCCCACGCCGCCTTGGGGGTCTAAAAATACCGACTTTTATGGCTGGTTCGTCCCTTACTCTGGCTAAGTGCTTTTACAACCTTGAACACCAAAATATTGTTTTGGGTGATTTTGCATTTTAACAACATGTTGCGCTATCTTGTTGAAACTTCAGTTCTTTCACTTTAATGCCATTCAATTGGGGAATGAAAAAGTCAGTAATCATAGATTTGTAGCACTCTCACTGTTCTGGCCGATATCATTTTTGAAGAAACAAGAGGTTTTTCGATGCGCACTGTATGACGACTCTGTGGAAGCGAATTATCAATTAAAATATGCGTGGTGCGAAAATGATATGGGCTCGATTACTTCTCGGGTGGACGATTATGTCGACAGTAAAATGAACGTAGCGCAAGGTAAGTTTCACGAACTGAACCACGATTTTCTAAATAAATTTGCACAACTTGCGAGCGTTGTTCTAGATGAAATAACAAACCAAACTGAACCCAAATCAGTCATCAGCTGTCAAATTGGCTGTCGCTGAAAAAAATTTTGCCAATTCGAAAAACAAACCTCTAAAAAAACACTCTTTATATTTTTATGAAAAATCTATTGATTCATAGAAGATATCGTTTTTAATTTTTAACCCGCGCTATCCAAGTAACTCAAATATTTTTTAAGAAAAACAATTTTTTGTTGTGAAGTTATAATTTTTTAACATAGTTCTGTGGTATTTTTAAAACATTTTAAATTAATCCACTAGAAAGATATACAGAAAAAATATATTTATCGAAAAAATATTTAGTCGTTGCCGGGATTAGAACCAGAACTGTTTCTTGTCCGGGAAAACGCGTTAACCAATTTCGGTATATCGATACTATAGATATATCAATTATAAAGAATAGTAATTATAGCGAAATTGGTTAATCCATTTTCTCGGATAGGGAAAAGTCCAGGTTCGATTCCCGGCAGCAAGTAAACATTTATTGAAAAATCGATATCTTTGTTAGTTGATTAATTTAATTTGTACGTAAATAATTTCCTAGTAAGAGTATAAAAAGTATCTAAGGGAAATTTAAAAAAATGTACAATTAAACTGCATTTAAAATCTTTAAAGTTTGTCCAATAATATTATAAAAATAATTTTAAAAGAGTACTTTAATTGAAATAATAATAACTACAAATATATCAAGATATAATATTATCGCTAAGTTGCTTAAGGTTCCTTAAGAAGAAAAAACGAAATGGTCATAATATATTTTTAAATCATACGTAAATTTCAGAGAAAGTGCAAATTACCCCGCATCTGTTCTGTACACTTAATTAGAGTATTACGAGCCTTATATAAAGCTGTGCTTGAGAGCAAAGTCCCCTTTTTATTTTTTTTATAATTCGCGACCGTTTCTGCGTCTTTAGCATTCCAATCAGCCTTGATGAAATTCTAGAAGAAAATTTCCGGTCCGGAAAGCCTTGATGTTTTTCCTTGAGTTTTATTTAAAATGAACTCTTGTAAATACTAATACATACAGCAACCATTTTAAACCTTGAAAAAAATGACTTATTGACGCATTTGGATTGAGAAAATAAATTCATACATTCTTACTTTTATACTCGTATACATACATCATTAGTATGTTAGAATGCAAAATTACCCAAAACAGTATTTTGTTCAAGGATACAAAAACACTTACTCGAAGTAAGGGACAGAGGGCAATAAATATCTGTATTGTTAGATTCACGATGCGGCGTGGGAACGGCAATAAAAAACCCGGCGTACGTAGTCACGTAGGCAAATGCACCATAAGGGATGCATCACCCTCATGCGTTAGTATTTCTCCCAATCCCAGCCGGGAAAGATCGATGCATAAACACGATCTAGTTTTCAACTCTGATATAATAAGCAAGCGTTTGTAATTTGTAATTCCGGGGAAAATGTAAACTGTGCGCCTCGAGTATAAAGCTTTGATTGTGATGTTCTCTGTGTTTAATCGTTGATGTAGTGAGAATAAATTGTCGCTGTCAAAAGAGACGAGATCATATACGGCACGCACAAATTGCATACGCATAATTGGACATCGTCTGGTGGTCAATACTGAACTCCGTCACTTTACCCTGGCACCACAACTATTGGCCACACTTCACCTCCAGGACCATCATCTACAGGCGTCTCCTAAAAGGTAATCCCTTACGTGAGGGACCTGAATAAGCAACATCAAACAAGAATCGACACAGAAAATGTGGTAGTTAACTTTATGTTGGCATGATGGACACATATATAACGTTAATATAATTGTAATTATTTTTTAATTGTCTTGTTAGTAAGTAATTAGGCGAAATGCTTTTTTTCAACTTTTAATACATGCAAGTCACAAAATAGATAATAAACTTGATTGTAAACAATGACATTTTGTAATTTCATTTCATGACCATTTGACTTGATAATATTTTTAAAAAAAGAACCAGTTAGGCTAGATGCCTCCCCCCTGAACATGAAGCCGAGGCAGAAAGAAGAAATAACCTAACAAGTGTACTAACGGTGCATTGAAAGAAATACCTTAAGTCTTCTAAACATTCTCTGTACATCTCAATAATTAAATATGTAATGATCGAAATGTTACTTTGCTGTGATGCAAACATTAGATACGTTGCCAATATATTATCAATTTTCGTGCAGGCAGTCTTTAACGTCACATTTTTTTGTTTGAATTCAAAAATGTCACAACTCTTCAAATAAAATTCTAAACATTATACAAATAACGTTACTAATATAATCTTATAAAATAACCATAAAAATAAAAAATCGTAACGTGTCTTAGATACGTGTATAATACCACCTCCGCATAAAATGTTTCTATGGTTCGAAAAAATATCCAAAAATCGTGTCAGGTACGGATACTAACCACTGCACTGCTGATGAATATAAATGAGACATCAAATTACATGTTTACAAATATCTTAAGATCTTTAATAATTAAACTTATTATAAAGTTCAGTAGTTTTCAAATAAGATTCAATATGAATATTAAAATTTAATGCTAAGAATATGAATATATTTATTTATCACAATTTGATTCTACAATCTAAGGAAGGAACAGAAGAGGGAAGAACGGGTAGAGCATAAGTTAAAATAAAGCACAAGACAAAATGTTACGAATTTTTCTAACGCAGTTTTGTGACATGTGTATACGCTGAATAAACATATTCTATGTTAAAACCCGTTTCGCGTATTTTCACAATATTCTAAATAGAAAAAAAAAATATATGTATGAATATATTTTATTAATTCATAAATACAGTAAATTTACTATATATATTAGGAATTATATTTCTAAATTTATTTTGGTAGCCTTTTAAACACTGTAATTACCATAATACAAATTAAATTAATCAACTAGAAACATAAGCGGAAAAAATCTATTTCGAAAAAATATTTAATTGTTACTGAGATTCGAACCTGGATCCCTGGATAGAAATAGGTCCAGCGCGTTCACCGTTTTCGCTAAAGCAATCGAATACATTTTCGACAGATTTTGAACTTAAATTCTGTAATCCTTCCAATAATTGATAAGTTGTATCTGTTTATATTGAATACTCAACTTAACACTCAAGTATTACCGAAAAGGTGATGATAAAAAATGATAGTTTCATAGTTAAACTATATTTTTTATTTGGACATCCAAGGATCTTACAATATAAAAATACAGTCATCAAGCCTTTATTCTTAAACAAAAATAATTGTAATACGCAGTATGTAATTAAGGCAATATCTTTGCGGTTTGGCATTTTTCCTGAAAACTCTTTATTGATTATTTTAGTAGTCGTTTATTATTAAGTCGCTTTAAATATAAAATAATGTAGAAGAAAATTGATTTTGCCGTAGCACCTCAAAACAAACAAGATTCGCTCTTCACCTTTTCCTAGTGTAAAGGATTCCAGAAATAACGCCGCAGGGGGTATGACGTCATAAATATACAGAATATACTTATCTTTTAGCCATAGCTAAATAAAATTAAGTGGCCGAACCACCGCGAAGGCACTGCGCGAACAAATTTGCAATATTCGCCCGATACCTTTACCAGATTTTTAATATTAAAAAAATATATATTTTTGGATTACCTATAATGTATTATAAATATGTATTTTATAAAATAATTTTCTTAAATCAATAAAATAATGTTTGTTTTAAAAGTAATTTGTCTTCACCGATGTCGAACAAACGTATTTCAACAATTTTATTTTATTTTAAATAATTTCATTACAGAATGTCGTATTTTATGGAGAAATTGAATTTATTATTAAGAAATATTTATTATTTTTGTATACGCTTTTATATTTTTAGTAATTTCCCATGTAAAATGACTATTTATTTTCGTAACATCTCCATATTTTATTCATGTTAATCCTTTTTATTCCGAAAATGTGAATATTATAGAAGCGAATTGCCTGAACGAACAATGATATCCCTGTGAATGATCCCTTATATTCCGAATGGAAGGTAGTCTTTATTAACATCTAAACATTTCATATCAATTGTAATCTCTATCATCACCAGATAGCGATTTATGCCTTGTAAGCACACTGAATCTGTAAATTTCTAAATCTAAAAATATTTCGAGCTCAAATAAATTTTTTCATAGAAATTAACTTTAATACATACTGAAGGGAATTATTATTGTTGAATAATCCAAAAATTTTGAAACGAGCATTATGTATTAAAAAAATTGCGCTAAGAATATTATATTAATTGTTTATTAAATGAAATATGTACGTTAGCCATTTATTAATTCACCTGAAAGTACCTAAAGAGATAAACATTATTTCTGTCCATCGTCTTTCATTTACCATGTTTTACACTTACATTATTTTATTAAATAAAAACACTTAAATGATTTTAAATCTCCGAATTTTTTTGCTGAATATTAATGAGAATACCACAACAATAAGTATTAAACTATAATTAGCTAATATCATTTTATTTATTATTTTATTAATGAAAAATATTATTTTAAAATATATAATTAGTTTGAAAGACATATCGTAGTCGATTTCAATAATACTATAACTGTTTATATCTATTTATATTGTACATATATACAAAGTGGGCTGATGTAAAATGTATATAACTTTTGTAATTTTAATATTTATAAAAAAAAAATTATTACATGCAAGTGTACTTTATTTATTTTTTAATCTATATGTGGAAAATAACACCATTCAAATTACCTATATTTTCTTGTTGACAAATAATTGCTTTTTCTAAAGTATTTTGCATTATATTACGCAACGTTTCTGTCTCTAAATTTGTTGTTTCTGCACGAATATTTTGTTAAAGCTCCTGAATTGTTGCCGGTTTGTTCGTGTAAACTCGGTCTTTTAAGTAGCCCCACAAAAATAAATCAGGCGCCGTCAAATCTGGGGAACGGGGAGGCCGAGCAAACTCTGCATTTTTTTAAATTAGCCGTTCACCGAAAATAGATCGTCGCGAAACATAATAAAATTCAATAATTTTAACGCGCTCTTGTACTGGGTATGTAGCCATTATAAACTTTCATAAATTCTTTATTATCTGCAAAAAAATTAATTAAAATAAACCCCACCAAAGTTATATTTTTTTTAAAATAGTCAGCCTAAGTTGACCCACCCTTTATATGCGTAAAATATCACAGGCGAGGTATACTATCTATTACGTTGCCGAATTAATGTGATATGAAAATATACCTTACAAATTGGTAATAATTTTTTTTAAATAATAATAATATAAATTTTTGTACTAAATTTTGATGTTGAGAACGTATACATAATGAAGTAAATCAATGTATTCAGTTTTAACACAAACGTCAAATATGACACATGTTGCGTATTCTGGGGAGAATGTCTCTATTTTGCAAGAGCTAAACATCAAAGAAGCTCAGTGATTTGCCTTAAATGAATCCTTCAACTTTTTAGGCATCTTACAAGAAGAGAAGATAGTTTATTGTGGTGGACTACGTCAAGGGACGAAGAGGTAGAAGAAGATCCCACACCGACCAAGTAGAAAAAGAAACATGCACTTCTCTGGTGACAATTCTAAGATATGCAGGATATCGGGCGAGGATGTAGGAGCGTAGTCAAGAGGCAGGAGTTCATGTAAACCACGATCATCAGTCATGAGAGACCGACATGGATGACAATTTGATACCGCAAATTTTTTTTTATTCCAACTTTATTTCATGCGTATCTTATATTTGCATCTACAAAATAGTTTTACGGTAAGGATTGCTCTTCAACAGTGTTTAATCAACAACAATCAACAATCAACAGTGTTTAATCAACAAAAATCAACAATCAACAGTGTTTAATCAACAAAAATCAACAATCAACATTGTTTAATCAACAACAATCAACAATGTTTAATCAACAACAATCAGCAGTGTTCCATCAACAACAATCAACAATCAACAGTGTTTAATCAACAACAAAAGAAAATATATTAAAATACAACTTCTCAGTATATAAATGAAATAAATAATTACAAGTGAATGTGTTTTTTCACTTTACATTTTAGAGTGGTCGCAGGGGTCTCCTAATTTTTCATAATATTTAATAAGTCTTTATTTAGCTTATTAAATATTCGTGGCACAACACATTATCTCGTTCTCTCATCGTACACGATGTTTGCGACCGGTACTCTAACGGTTCGACCAGACTATTGTATAGCTATGGTGCGGGTCACAGCAACACGAAATCGATATTCGGCGGCTCCAAAATATAATATATTTAATTTCAAATAAAGTTTTGAAGTGGGCGGTATCGATTCTGGTACCGGTAAAGGTAAAAGTTAAGCACAGGGTAAAAGTAAGGGAATATAAAAAGAACGAAATTTTCAAACGCAATTTCTCGAGACAAATTTTACTCGGGGACCCACTGAATAAACATATATGTTAAAACCGTTCAATATATTCCATGTCAGACCGTTCATTACAAAACTTAAATCCTCCATCTATGTATGAGGGACATTGAGTGAGTTTGCTTCTATCACATTAATTATTATGGAGTATATTTCATATTAAAGCTGTGAGATATTTGTTTCAATTTTGGTTACATTTTTCATTCGTAATGAAATAAATCATCGTTTTTATCAGCCATTTTAAATAAATAAATCTTATTAATTCAAGACACACTTTGCTATATTTTTTACGTTGTGTTTTATATTAAATAGGGAAATAAATATTGTTGAAATGCTTAATTAACTTAATCAAGTGGTGTTCGAAATGTTTCAATCGATTTCTTTAGATTAAATTAATAATAAGAGAGATACAATGATAAACGTAGAAATTTACATGTACCTCAAAAGTATGAAGAAGCAATTAAATGATTTAAATAGAAGAATAACAATTCCACACTCCAATTGAACAATCTACCAATGAAACCGTCAAATCTCAATTTTACCTATGAATGTTTCATTAAACATAAAGTACAACTGTATTTTAAAAAGTATTGTGGGAAGATGTTTTTTTTTTAATTTTCGTAGAAAGCAATCACTTTGTGGTTTGATATATTATATTAAATAAAATAACAATCGCTTTGTACGAAACCGCGAAATTTATTATACGTCAACCGGTTTCGCTTATCTCAAGCTTCATCAGGACGTATTTAAAACTGATCATAAATACAAAAAGAGTGTCCTAAAGAGGAAGAGAGAGACAGAATACATATATAGTTAAATAGAACATCGAGGGAGACAGAATATAAAATTATATATGAAAGAGAGAGACAGATTACATACACAGACAGATGGAACATTAAGGGAGGGAAAATACAGTGTTGTTGGATATTAAATTGGTTTTAAAGAAAACATACCTAATATGGGACTAATAAATTAATTAATTTGATTATTAAGAATTGGCGTACCACTATTTATTGTCTTTTTTATTTCGAGGGCTTCTAAATTGTCCAACCGGAGACCAAATCCGTTTTTATGGAGGATATTGACCTGAATCAATGTTTTTTTCTAATAATTTAACAATTGTCTCTTCATTTTGACTTTGCAATGTGGGCAAACAAAGTATTTTACGTGTAAACATCTTAAAATATGTTTCTTAAGTGACTATTTGATCCAGTATCTATAAATAGCAAGAATAGTCCTCCAATAACCCGCCAGGTGGACACAGAACTTATTTGTAAATTCAGTACCTAATTTAGTATCCACCTACGCAACGTACAGTGCTAAGCAATCTTTTTCTAACAAATGAAATTTAAAAAAAAAAAGTTATATAATGAACTCCTTCCTTCCTAGTGAACTATACACTAACGCATACATTCTTACACACACACACACTCGGAGCTGGGCAGCAGTTGTTACACCAGGTTTAAATTCTTTAATTTTATGTTTATATAATTTTTCAAACAAGATGAAACAGATTCAGATATTTATTATATCCGGAGAGAATTATACAACCAATGCGCAAGACCTTGTTAATTAAAATTCTTGAAATAATTAATAAAACCAACCAAATAAAATTATTCAATCAACAGGAATTTTATGACAACACAAATCTATTTTTTGTTATAAATGTTAAAAATATAATTTCATAATTGAATTGATATGATAAGAGAATGTTAAAAATAAATCGTTTTTGAGACAAATTAACTTAATTTAAAAACTCCCACCCTCGTCTCGGACAAAGTTTTACTTGAGCATGAAAAATTCGAATGTTATGAGATTTTTCTTGTCTTATGACGTACCTCAAATGCCGAGTGAAAAATTATCCGGTTCAACAAGCTGTGAGATTAAGGATTTTTATTTGACTACAAAATTAAACTTCAATGCAAATAATGTTTTCTGAAGATTTATATTTAATAATATTGTATAAATATTTTTAAGCAATCCAGTCATGTTGCAAGTAAGTAGATTATGTTTCCACTCACTTTCTTCATTTAAATTATTTATTTAACAAGTAAAAAAAATTAAAATCCGAGGAAAGCATCGGAAAGAATGCTTATTAAAAGCAAAAACAAACGCCAAGAAAGCGCTGGTCTGATTAATTAATAATACCACGTATACGTGAATGTATACGCAATATTCTCTCTTGTACATAAACACTTACTATTAAAATAAGTATTCGGAAATATTACCGACTAAGGAAGAGAAGAGAAAAAAAAGAGAAATAAATTATAAAATGTTGGTAAAGATTTTTATATTACGTGTGCACACGCAAAGTACACGGCTGGAAAACACAACCATTATCTTATCGTATAAAAAATAAATTAAAGTTAATATGAAACACTGTCGGCCCATAAGCTTACTATTAAGCCCTTATAGAGGTTTTACCAAGATTCCCTTCGATAGACTAAAACCAACCTCCGATAAAAGTTAACGGAGATAACAGGCAACTTTTGGGGGAGGGTACAATACAATGAAGCACATTCGGGTATTAAGGGAGATCACGGTACGTCACCACCGTGCTTAGCTATCGGAAATTACGAAAAGGGTTTTGAACTCGGCCAAAAGACAGAATAAGTAAAAGAAATTATAGAAAAATATAATGTGTAATTAATCAAAATAGTTTTTGAAAATAAAATACTAGGTTTTTTTTTTTGTAACATAAATTAGTACATATGAAAAATAAAGGTAATCGCTTTACTAGTCGTAGTCTGTTCTAAAGCAAAATAACCTGTACAGTTTTTAAATGTTGTAAATCTTAAGAGGTAAGTTAATGAGTGAGTTATACAAAGTTATGTGAAAAAAAAGTATAATCAAAAATTATAAAAAGATATTGAAAAAAAGTTATGAAAATATTATTTTCAGTAATATACAATAGTAGATGACAAGAATGTATGGGTTGTTAGGTTAGCACAAATAACAAATGTTTAATTTTGCTTTCTACCTACATCAAGCAACCACCTTGTTATTTTTGATTTGAAGTGATTAATCACTTAAGACCCTTTAAGGTTTAGAAAAAGTTATGTGAAAAAAAGTTATCAGAAGTTATAAAAAGAAATTGAAAAAAATTTATAAAAATATTATTGTCAGTAATATACAATAGTCGGTGACAAGAGTGTGTGCATAAATATGTTTCGGCATTTTTCTGGTGCGCGCAAGCCCCATCACCTTTCTTAATATTATGATATTTACTCCTGTGCAATTATAATAATAATAATAAAAATAATCATCATAAGAACATGCTTTTCTATTTAAATCTGTATTAACGTAAATGCAATTAACAAATACTGAAGCGTGACTTTTGTAAAATATCTAAAATAAAAAGTCACTGCACCGCTTCTACGTATCTTAATAATATGTTAGCGATACATTTTATAATTACAAATTCTTTATTTTAAAACTTTATATTGTGCGTTTCGCCACAATATTAGACTGAAATTGAGAATAGACCTATCAAAAAATTGTAAAAAAAAAATGTCAAATTTCACTTTGGTTTTTATAAATTTCGAGCTCAAATATATTTCATTGTCATAGACTATGTTGCATTTTGAGTACAGCGAATTATCATCAGAAACTTGGTACTAACGAAAGGCTCTCCACAAAATACAAGGAAAATAATTATTTCGTACTTTAGACACGATGCTAGGAAATATCGAAACAGTCTGGAGAAATTTATGATCACTGGGAATGTTTGAGGTTAGTCTTTAACAAAATAGACAGGTCGAGTTTAAGCATGACCGGAGCCTCGCTAGACGTCGCACTAAATAAGAATCAGGATCGCAAAGAGTAAAGCATACAAACAGTGGCACTTCACAAAAACATAAAATTCACTCTCGAAAAGTGCGAAAAATAATAGTATAAATTTCCTGGACTTATTA
Organism: Eubasilissa regina; assembly: GCA_022840565.1. Lineage (NCBI taxonomy): Eukaryota > Metazoa > Arthropoda > Insecta > Trichoptera > Phryganeidae > Eubasilissa > Eubasilissa regina. The sequence continues at coordinate 22,265,123 of JAINEB010000033.1, forward strand.
ATTAAAGTTAATAATAATAAATTACCGTTTAGTATCTACCAGAAACCTACACCCACTGACACCGTGATCCATGTATCATCTCATAACCATGCACACAAAATTACTAGCTTCCTCTACACGCTAAACAGATTGATTAACATCCCACAAGTACCGCCAATTATAGTCGCGAATTAAAAATAATATACGACAAATAACAAAAAAAAAACAACTCACAGAAAAATATTTATTTGTGCTCAAGACAAAACTAACTTCACCGAAAATACTTATAGACGGAATTGTATACTGGTTCAATTTCCCACAAAATTACTAATAATTTCCATTTGCACATGAAACCCGCGCGTTACACCAACAACATCTGCAAAATTTTACTCAATTCAAAAACAAAAAATAATATGTAATATGAAATAACTTGTTAAGATTGCTATAAAAAATATATAGGTCAAATCGTGAGAAATCTAAATATGAGAATAAAGGAACATTGCCGCTGCCTAAAAAATAACAACCTTTCGGTTCTAACCACATATTTGAAACAAACTGCTCTTTCGATAGTCATAGACTAAAACTTCTGTCCTCGGTACCATATTTAGGATTAATAATGAACAATTTGAAAACCGTTGAAATACAAAAGACTTTAAATTAGGAAAAAACATTAATTAACAATATAATATTCCCTAACACTTGGCCTTTATTGTCCATATTTTGTTCATATATTATGAACAAAACCTCCCCCATCTACTCAAGCCCCGCCCCATTGCCCGAATATACTACAATTCTGTATTTAGTTTAGTTATCACTTGATGATGGGAGAGACTGCACCTCTCGAAATTAGTAGTGAAAATAATCCAAATTGATGGTAGTACAAAGTTTTATTGAGAAAATTAAAATAATTATTTAATTTATATTAATAATACCACAAAACTACGTTCTGAAAAACTGCAACTTCATAATAATGATATGTTCTCCTTAAAAATAAAATATATTTGTCAAAAATACAATTACCAATCGTATACAATTTTTTTATTACTTGTACCTGATTATGATGGCTTACAAAAGGAAGAATCTTATTCAGAGCCATTGGATATGCGATACAAAGGCTTTCTAGAAGTTTTCTACCCCGTTTGATCTTTATAATACAGCAAGTTTTATTTTGATTGACTGATTTAATAGATATCAGTATTCGTTGTCTTTCATAAAAATAAAATTGTATAAACCTTATAAGCCTATTTATTGCTACCTGCTTTCAATGTTGATAATTCTTTTGCTGGATATTTTTATTATTTAGTATTTTACTTGCTTTGACAACATTGACGTAGCAACGCAGATGGACTATCATCTCTCCAAAGAACACACTTAGTTTTCCTATTTATTAATTGAAGATAATTACAATAAAATTATTTTAATCAGTAAGATTAAGAAAGGATCACTTATGTGATTTGATTGTATGGAACGGATGAATGAGGAGAGAATGGTAAGAAAAATATATGACGCAAGTGTTGATGGCACCAGAAATAGAGGGCGTCCGCGGAAGACTTGGCACTAACCAGATAATGGAGGATGGTTCTGTTAGAAGCTTCAACAATCGGCGAGCTTGTATGAGAAGATGTATGAATGTGTATGAGGCGAGAATTGTGCATCAGGACAGAGGAGTGTGGCGCTCTATCCTCTCTGCCTCTGATGGATGGTTAGTTAGGTGTTATTTCTTTATTAAGGAGAGCACATTCTTATTGTGAAGGTGTAATTATTCAGAACATTGGTTTGTGAGTTTAAATACTAATTAAATGTATTAATTAGAAAGATATACATATAAAATCAATTTAATCGAAAAATAATTTTATTGCTACCGAGATTCGAACCTGGATCTCTTCCAATCCAAAATCCAAAATTTAATAAAAATGAATTGTAAATTCTGGCGTCTCCTATTGGATTACTCAAAGGTATTTGAGATTCCATAAAAATAAAGTAGATGGCTTTCAAATAATGGAACGCTAGATGTGTCAATTTGAAAAGTGTAACATATATGATCGAAAATTTGTCGTCAATGTACTGTGTACTATAATGTAATAAATAATCGGTTATGCACGTTTCCCGAATTGGAAGAGATCCAAGTTCGAATCCCGGTAGCAACAACAATATTTTTCGATAAAATTGATTTTATATGTATATCTTTCTAATTAGTACATTTAATTTGTGTTTGTTATTGTTTTGTTTGGTACTTCTTTTGATATACGAGTAATATTTTATTGCGATATTTTTGTTTCTTCGTGATATTATGATACTCAAATATGATTTTGCTTCTTAATGGTTCATAACTTTTCCTTTTATTTTATATATTGAAATTTTTTTTTTAAATCTCTGTGTCATATATACATTTTAATAAATGTATGTGTATTATTTTGGTTCACTGCGTTAATTTTAGCGTATAAATTACAGACTGACCAATCATTAAAGTAGTCTACTCTTGTACTTTGACAGATATTTATCAGAGTTATAAAAATGAAGTATTTTTTTCGTTTTGTTTTTGTAAATAGATCTATAATATCTATAATTATAACTGTTATCAGTAATCATAATTATTACTTGATAACTTTGAACTAAACTCACAAGCTTTGTGCCTACTAAAGACCAACTTAACAAAAACAACTAACAAAGACTTTAATCTATAGATCGAAGATTTGTTTTCCACAACTGAAAAAAATTCAATTTTCAGTGGCAATTAAATTTAATAATAAAATTACTATTGAAAGGTAGCACATACAGTAGAAAATAAATTGAATATATTATATCATGCTACCCCAGATATTTAAATACCGCAAAACGCAAGAAATTTTAAAACTGAATAAAATTATCTTATCCAGAGATTACTTTAAAGGAGCCATTGTAATGTTTTTAACTATTTTATATGGAAAAATTAGATGTTGTGAGATATTTTTTTACTATGTTTGATATGTTCTCCAGACATTATGGGTATAATTGGAGAAAATATTGATAAAAAATACATATATTCATAAGTGTAGATTCCACCCCATTATAGTTAAGAATTTATGAATAATTCTGAACAAATTTATTTTAATCTGATTTTAATTTTATAAACTGATTAGATAATCAAAATAAAACAAATTATTTAAAATTATTATCATGCCCTCACAATCAGCGCGGTGTAACAAATAACGAACGAAACTTATAAAATAGAACGGTAAAACAATTTTCTAAGCTTCTAATACTCTCGGAGACGCTAGCCATATTATTACTATGTAAAAAATATGTAAACTCATGCCTGCTGAGAACACAAATATGTGTGAAAAATGCACCAAGTGTGGCCCTATAACTCAACTCAAGTTGCATTTTATAAAAGCAATTTGTAGACTTGTTAGTTTAATATTTTTTTCCCGCAATTGTTTGAACATTTTTATCATAACCTTTTCCAAATATGTGTTGTACTTGTGAAATAGCATTAGTTATTCTACAATTCTACATTAAATTACTATCGTAGACATGGAGAATAACAAGATGTAATAATTATAAATCATTGGTTTAATTCAGTTACATTTACATATCTGTAATATAAAAAAACACACTAGGAAAATGTAAAATACATTTAATTTACGTTTTAGACAAATATAGAACTTATATTATGTATAGTAAAAGTTTTGAGTTTGCATCCCAGTAGTAACTAAATATATTTTCGATATATATCAACAACAAATATATGTAGATTTGTTCTGTATTCCAATTAATACAATTAATTTGTTTTAATATCACAGAACTATGTTCAGAATTTGCAACTTCATAATAAAATGTGTTTTCATTAAAATATATAAAATACCCTTTTGTTATCCCAAGTATTATATTGGTTGCTGTGTTATATTTCAAATAAATTACATAGCTATAGAAGTTACAAAGAATACAACGACAAGATGAGAAAAGTATTGTTTAAATATGTAAACTTGCATTGCTTTTCTGACTGAAAAGATTTATTTTGTTTTTTTCTTATTTCTTTAACCCCTTCAAACCTGAATTAAATTGAACATACCCTTGCATAAAAACATTTTTTTTACTCTAATTTGTATAAGGGGCATTAAAAAGCAGGAAATATTTTTCCTATTTATTTTATAGAAATTACACTATGTACATTGAGATGTAAAAGGTCTTTTTTTAGAGGTTTGTTTTCCGAATTGCTAGCGCTTTTTTCAGCGACAACCAATTTGACTGATGGCTGATTTGTGCTCAGTTTAGTTAGCTATTTCACCATGAATATACTTACACCAGAACAACGTTTGCAAATTTATTTTAAAAATCGTGATTCAGTTCGCGAAACTTAGCGTGCGCTACGTCCGTTTTACGGTCGATATAATCGTCCATCCGCGCAAGTAATTCGAATAACCATGGATCGTTATCGCACAACGTGTACTCTAATTGGTAATACGCATCCGCAGAGATGTCGTCCAGTGCGCATCGAAGAAGCTGTTGCTGCGTAGTATTGAGGAGGACCCAAATGAGTCGATTCGCCATCGAGAGCGCTATTTGAATGGCATTAATGTGGAAAAGCTACGATTTCAACAAGACGGCGCAACACACCACACAACGCGCACCATAATCAATTTGTTGAAGGAAACATTCGATGAGCGCATAATTTCGCATAATGAATCTGTGAATTGGCCTCCAAGATCGTGTGATTTAACACGTTTGGATTATTTTCTGTAAGGATATGTAAATTTGATATTCTACGCCGATAAACCAGAAACGATAGACGACTTGGAAGCCAACATTCGTCCCGTTAATGCCGATATACGATCTCAGCTGCTCTAACAAGTGGTCGAAAATTAGACTTCCATATTGCGTTTTATTCGAGCCAGTCGCGGTGCCCATATGCGCGAAATCATTTTTAGACACTAATGGAATGAAATTATCTTTTAAATAAGGCCAATACGATGGCCTCTACCGTAATTTTGATGTGTTTTATTTTATTTTAAAGTTCTATACCTTTGAAAAAATAATCTTTACTAAACGGGTTTGAACATTTTGATTATCGTAGTATCTTTATATTACTGGAGCTTAACAAAAACTCAAAAATATTTTGAAAATGCGTGTTTCTTAATTAAAGAAGAGTATTTAGTGAATTTAGAAAAGCACTAGTATAATAATTTTTTTTTTAAAAATGCGTTAATTAATAAAAACAAGAATACTATAAAACTTTTTACATGTTACCATAAAATTTTAGAAAACAATTACTTTTGGAAGTGTATTATACATTTATTTCAATAAATGGAAAGGAAAAGGAGAACCTAAGAAAATAATTCCTTTTATTCGATAAAATTCATTTACTAATTATGTATGTATTATATATCATTATATTATGTGAACGAATAATAAAATACATAAACAATGGAATTTACTGTAATTAATTTTGTAGGTAATTGAAACGGAACGCACATTAAAGATTATCATCAGATATTTGCTAGATTAGCATGTATATTAGTAAAATGGTATCATAGTATAGCAAAACAGTGATTTACAATGAGTATTACATAAGTAATGTATGATCTTAATTTCTGAAATATTTATAACAAAATTAACCAGTAGAATTATTGCTTGGCGTCGCCGTATTATCTCTTATGTCGTTTTGTTAAATATTTCACTCAACATATAATTAAATTTGTCTCAAAAAAGGCTGATGTAAGTATCAAAAGTTAAGATGTAACAGATTTTTTATACAGATCATGCCAGTGTACATGATGGCTTCCATTCAAACTTAGTGTACATTATAATGTACACCAGATCTGAAGGGGTTATATGAAAACATTTTCCATGCCACAAGATGGGTTTTCCGCTATGTGTTGCCTTATTCCTATAAATAAAGATAGTTGGCTACTTCCATTGACTGGCGCAAGAAGCGTGTCCCTGGGACGCTGCCCTGAGATAACCTGCGAGACAGCGATTATGTTCACGGCCTCGAGTGTGCAGTGTACAGAGCCAAGAGCTCTACAAGCTAGACTGCTTTCCCCCTCACATAGTGCACCGTGTAAACTCAAAACATATATCAATGTTTTGAGAACGGTTTTCGCTGATCAAACTTGGCCGTATCCAGGTATATATATTTTTTATCAACTTACAAATATATATAGACGAAATTTGACTTATGTATAAGGCCATCATAACTTAATCAATTTAACAGTATACAGTTCCGTTATAATTATATTTTTTCAAGACATAGATTATTTCTGTGTGTATTTCTAAGTAAATTATCTAAATTTGTTTTAATTATTACGGAACTATGTTCTGAAAAACATAACTTCAAAAATAAAATGTGACTTCATTAAATAGTAGACTAAAAGTATTTAACTTCACAAAGCACCTTGCAATTTCAAAAAATGTATTAGTTCATTACGAGCACAAATAACAAAGTAGATTCTTATTAAAACAATATGTCAGTTAATTACATCAAATAACAAACTGTATTTTATAATGTTGTGCATAATATTATACTTGTAACGAAAATATATCATCATAAAGTTTTCCTCCAAGACCTGTGCTAATCTGTGGCTACCAGCCATAGTGTTAATGTTGTGTACGTACATGTTTATTGTAATTAGTATTGAATTGAATTAAAAATTATCATTAAATATAGGTATGGTCTATATATAAACACAAACATAAATAGGTCATTCGGTTAAGTAATAAATTATTTTATATTCTAATAATATAATATAAAATTTTTATTTTCATTGAATGCCAATTTCAAAGGTACGATTAAAAAAAGCGGTTTCAATTTAAATTGATTATTGTCTGCCCTTTTGACAGAATGTATTTAAAAAATCTCCAATAATTTATTATTACGTCCGATGAAGCGTACATCAAAGAAAATTTCCGTTACTGACACTAACCGATTGGAGGCAGGTTTCGTGAGAGACTGTAAAATTAAATTAGCCCAGCTGTAACCGATGAAATGTGGGAGTTGGCCGTAATCTGAAAACATCTGCTCGTCTCTCGGCTGCACGCTAATAAGTTCGCAGAGACTTTTGTAAAAAAGTCCGCCACTTTTTCACAATACACATAATTATTGACAATAACCATCTGTAACTGTTCAATACATTATTTTTCATAAAAAAAAAACATTTTATTCCAGTGCAACGTAGTTATATATTATTGCAACACATTAATATATTATTACTACAAATCTACTAAGATAATGGCACCTACCTAAAATGAATTATCAAGGGATCCTGCACATCCAGACGTATTCTGGCATAGTCAAAAACAAGTTATTTAACCATATTACTTCTATTTTTTAAATATTTAGTGCAAAAACATGGTGATCAGTCATTTTTAATAAAATTTAAAGGTTTTACTCAAGGATCTTTGTAAAACATTATAATAAAAAATATGGTCTCATCTAATAGGAACATATTTTACACCAGTAAATATATATAAGAGTAATAAGGTGGGATATGATGGGAACATATACTCGTAAATATTTAATAATAAATAATTCATTAATATTGTTTATATTATTTTACTGCGGTTAAAAACAAAGTTAATGAATTATTTATAATTGAAATGAATAACCACAACGTGTTTGTGTTAAATATTAAAATATATAAATGTCTTACTAATATATTAACATATATAGATGGAAACTGGTTGGAATTAAGCTCATCAATATAGATTAAATGTTCAGTTTTTTTTCCCTTCGCTTTATTTTTCGATAGATAGATTTTCTGTGTGTATTTTTTTTAATTGTTCTGATTTGTTTTAATTATTTAAGTGCTACGTTCCGCAAAATCGTAACTGGACAAATAAAATGTGATTTAATTATAATCAATTATAAATTTGGTTTCAAATTAAAGGAGTCTACAGATATGTAATTGTTTGTGCATACAATGTGTATTAATTTCCTCGATTTAAATAAAGCATTTAAACCCGTGAGGAAACTTCAAGAAAGAAAGATGCCCAGTGAAATTATAAATTTTCTGACCGCATCTTATTCTTATAGTCTGGAAAAGTAAACGGAACAGGAAAATAAAAAGTATATACGGGATATGGAGTCAGACAAGGAGCTTTCTTGCAAGTATTTATGTACATACAGCTAGTGTAATGTACATACAGCTAGTGAATAGTATTTTAATGTCTTGTGATTCGTTTTCGACTTTACAAAAAATTATTGATTTAAATATATTATAAATACTAAATTAATGTATTAATTATAAATATATACATATAAAATCAATTTTGTCGAAAAATATTGTTTTAGCGTCACCGGGATTCGAACCTGGATCTTCATTTCCAATCCAAGCACAAAGGTAGTGCACTTCCCCGGATTGGAAATGAAGATCCAGGTTCGAATCCCGGTGACGCTAAAACAATATTTTTCGACAAAATTGATTTTATATGTATATATTTATAATTAATACATTAATTTAGTATTTAAAATATCACAGATTTATGTTCTGAATAATTACAACTTCACAATAAGAATGTGTTTTCCTTAATAAATATATTATTTCCATTTTCCGATGTATTTACTTAATTGTTACATAACATTTTGCTCTTCAAAAAAAAAATGCGAAAATATGAATGAATATTAAATTTAGGCCCGAAAGCGATAAGGGCAATAGACAGCATAGAAATATAAACCTTCGAAATCGGTAATGTTAATATTGAACGCGGGAAGAGGGAATAACATGCTACCGACAAATCTTAAGGGGATTAATTAAAAAAGGTTGTCAAATATCTTAGACATGAGTATAACGTCTGAATTTTCTGATGATGCTGTTGTAAAACATTATAGAAGAACTAAATGCATTCGAATCAACTTGTGAATTAATAAATTTATCAATCTCTGTAGATATAATTGATAAATTTCATCTATTTCTGACGTACTGGACTAGCTTGTTCTGTATAGATAAAAATATAAATATATAATACACAGGTCGTACTGAAACGCATGCAAAAGTATTATACAACAAAGCATATCAAACTATGTTTGTACTTTTATGGTATTGTAGTACCTCAGAAATGTTCACGCAAAAGCAAAGAGACGAAATTCGAGTTTTCTGAAGCATTGCGTCGCTGTTATTATAAAATATTATATTATTCAGGATTTGTACAAATTGATCTGTTGTCTTGTTATCTAAAATAAATAATAAAAAATAAATTAATAACAATAATAATAATCTTAAAAATAAAACGCTAATGTCCTTCTGTTCGTCACAAATATTAAAAATAAGTGGAAAGTTCATATATTTTATTGAATAGTCAAATTCCTTTGAAAGTGTATTTATTTTTAATTATAATTCTGAAGGTAGATTTTTTAAAGATAAAAATCTACTATCATAATTTTGAAAAATTGGAACATTGCAATGCTGCAAAGAAATATAAATTAATATGGATTTAAAATAATAAGGTAATTAAAATGTTATATAGGTACTTAGGTAATCATTGTTTAATTTTCTTGGCGTTCTTTTTCGTTTTATTCTTATGACGTTGTATATTAAAAAGTGATTGATTTTTATTTTTTTATGTTTCATTAATATGGAAGAAAAAGATAATACGACGCTTAAATAAAGAAAGACAGTAAAAATGAAAAGACTTGCAAAAACTGTTGATAAAATGATAGATCGTCACGCGCAAGAAAAAGGGAAACAAATAACACAAACTAGTCTTGAAGCTAATGTTAAATAAATGATAGTAAAATAAAGCCTCTAACTGTATTTTATTAAGGTGGGTTCAAGTCTTATTGTTTTAAATACTAAATTAATGTATTAATTATAAATATATACATATAAAATCAATTTTGTCGAAAAATATTGTTTTAGCGTCATCGGGATTCGAACCTGGATCTTCATTTCCAATCCGAGGAAGTGCACCACCTTTGTGCTATAACGCCAGTATTTTCCTTAACAAATTTTCGAACCTATATGTTACATTTTTTCAAATTAATACACCTGTCATTCCATTATTTGAAAGCCATCTACATTATTTTTACAGAATCTCAAATACCTTTGACACTAAAACAATATTTTTCGACAAAATTGATTTTATATGCATATATTTATAATTAATACATTAATTTAGTATTTAAAATATCACAGACCTATGTTCTGAATAATTACAACTTCACAATAAGAATGTGTTTTCCTTAATATCTTATTGTTTTAACCATAGACATCCGTGTTGGCATATTGCATTGACACCAAGATTTATAAATTTTCATATCAAGAAAATAAGTTTATTTTTAGTTAATATATCGTAGAGTAAATGTAGTTTTCCCCGCTCGTAAAACGTACATTACGTCGACTTCAGCCGCAGTGGTGCAATATAAAACTTTATGATGAATGAAGTTTCTCTATGAAGTTAATAACTATTTGATGAACATTGCAATGGCGGTAGAAGAGTGACGAAAAATTATCTCGTATTTCCGCCGCTCTTTTACGACAATATCCGCGTCTATATTTAATTAAATGGAAGCCTATTCAGAGTCTATTATACGGAGTCCAGTTTTGGACAATGGTGTGTTGCCACTAATAATTAAATCCATGGCTATCGATCGCAGCAGACCTTCGTGTGCCGCTTTATGGCACCAGCAAATGGCGTTTATAATAATTATATTGCCGTAATTCCTCCAGCATGAGCGATATGGTGCATTCGCGATAATTGAACATCGTTCGTATCAAACTTTATATGTAAAGACTGCATCACCCATTGTTCCATGTTTTCGTCTTTTAGTATTATACCAGCTGTTGTTTTGATTTTTCTCACAGAACAAAGAATAATAAATATTATTTATGTAATAAAAGCGAGTTCAGCGATTTATATTAATAATGACGTGCTTGTTGGCTTAGCTGTAGATACTTACCTGTAGATTAAGATTATAAATTTCCGGATGTTAATTCATCTTCTTCTTCCTTTTTAAAGGTCTCTGAAGTCTACGACAGCAGTCACAGTACCGTTCAATCCTTGACATTGCCATTGTGGTTCAGTCTGTTGGATACTCCTTCGCCTACCTCTTATAGATCCGTTTTTATTAGACACTTAAATGTCTCGGGTTTATTTTTCCGGAAAACTTCTGACATTCATACGTTCGAAGTCGTTTTTAAGTCCATATGTCTATTTCATCAGCAAGTATTCTTCGAACACAGGTAAACGGAAAAAAAAGGAAATAAGTAAATGCCAAACATAGTACGTGCAATGATTTGATATACAGAGTGTAACAGACCACAATATTTTATAGGTGACTAAATTCCAATTCAAAAATATTCAAGAAATATGTGCCTAATCTCAACCATTCTAAAGATATAACATTTAAAAAAATCGTTATTATGCGATTATTTCGATTAATTGAAATATTTGATTGATTCCAAATTATATATTGAATACAATTAAATTATTAAAGTTAAATTATTAAAAATTATTAAATAATTAAAATTAAAGGTCATCGAATTTTTCAGACTATATATTTTTTTAAATTATTTAGGGCCTGAAGCAAATATATAAATTACTAATGAATAAATTTAGAAAATAATTATATTGAAGTACTTAAAGCGAAGGACTTAAAGCTTAACATGATTTTGTAAAAAAATCAAACAGTAATATTTTCCAGAATTTGCACATATTCAATGATCATTTTCGACTCGTAATTTAGTCTGGTATCTACTCATTAAATATTGTGGACTAGGTCTGTTACACCTGTATAGTAATGATGCGTTTACATTAATGAAATTTTGCTCTCGCTTCAAGGTTGGTATGCAACAGTTAATTATTTTGACCTGCGTACAAATAACATAATGAAAATTAACAGTTTGGTCCTGTGTTAGCTCTGTACTATCCTTTGTGCGAGTTTCGAAACAGACGAGTCATCCGGGCTCAAACACCTCAAAACGATTAATTTTATGCTTCAATAATCCCCATAAAAACACAAAAAAATTATTTGTTGTTTATATTGTAGAATTATAATATTTATCGTATGATTACATTTTTTTTTTCATAAATTAAATATGTTTAAATAAATAAAAAAAGTATAACAAAAGTACTATTATATTTTTAATATTTGCCTATAACTTTGTTGTTAATGTTCATTTTTTATATTTTTTATTTATTATCTTAGTTTTATTAACCACAATTGAGTTTAAAAAACATCTACCGGTTTCGGAAAACACTTTTCCTTCTTCAGGATGTCATAACTAACTAAAAATATAGTATTGTTTCTTCATCAGAATCTATTTTTAAATTTTTTAAAAAACAACAATTATTTAAAAAAAAAAATTTAGTACCTAACTCAAATTACTGCTCAATACAAATTTAGTCGAATAATTTTTAGGAAAAAATTTTAGAATAGGACTCGTAGTTAAATTCAGTTGGCTGTTTAGAATTTCATTTTTTAATTTTAAATATATTTTTTAAACTACTTAAATATTAATAAATACACCAACTTTCTTCGGTTCAACCACTTTCATTAATTAATATTTATGTGATTAAAAAACAAATAAAAAATTAATTCTTACTCTTCTCACATCAGAATGTAAGATATTATTTTACAGAATTTATTTTCTTTTAATTAGATTTATTTATAGTATTTTAACATATTTGTGTTTTGTAATGAGAAAATAATTCGCAAAATATTTTAAATAAGGAAACGAAATGTTATAAATATACGGTTTTTCATTCCTGAAATTGCTTAGTTGGTTTCCATCAATATTCTGATGAGTTCCAATGTTGAAGCGAAAGCTCTACTATAATAATTGCCACGCTGAAACGCAATGCTGAAACAATGGAGCATTCTGGAAATTGTGGTTCGACCATCGATGATTATGACTATAATGGCAATTTATGACAGGAAGTCATTGGCAGGGTAGACATTGAGGAGGAGGTCAAGCTTGATGGACAAGAATGTAAATAATTAAAATTTCGAAAATGGAGAAATTAAATTTTTTTTCACGAGCTACAGTAAAAAGTAATTTATTAATGATTTTCAACTTACCAATACAACAAATAATACATGATGTTAGGTATCGAAATTAAAATTAAGTCCCAACCACGTGAATGATAATGTAAGTACCTACCAATTATAATCCTGGGTGAAAATATTCATAGATATTACAATTTTTGGAAACAACTCGTTAATTTATTTTGATCTTCATAAATCTTTCGGAGAAGTTTGGGAAGCATTTATATGTATTTAGTCAAAATGATGCACGGATAATTCTGAATAGTGAGCGACCAATTTTTCATGTTCTGATACTAGAGATACTTTTGGGTAATTACGAGGACACTATTGTTTTGTGTGTCGCAGGACAATTTACAAGAGCTTATCGTATTTAAGCCTAATTCTACCCTCGTAGATCTATTCTCTAGATCAGGGGTTGGCAGACTTTCTAGTAAGAAGAGCCAAATATTAAACAAACAGAATATCAAAATCTTCGTAGAGCTGCAACATAAAATTTCACTATTTTCACCATATAAATTTTAATAAAAACGATGTGAAATCAAGATTTTTATTTAAATCTTAAATTCACATTACAGTTGTAGGCGACTTAGAAGATTAGAATATGTTATAAGCTTCAGTAGCTCAGTATATTACTTATGAAATAAGAAAACCTGAATAATTGAACACAAATAATACACTTTTTGGGCTTTGTAAAGTTTACTAGTTAGAACAGTAATTTTGCATCGCTTTCGAAAGCTTTGGCGAGTAGATACTTATTTTCAATTTTTGGCATGATTATAAATTATTAATACTTATTTTTTATTTGATTCATGGAAGTAAATGTTTATTCGTATAAATAGGTAGAGCCAAAGATTGTGAGGATGGCAAATACTAGTCTTTTATTACATCATATGTTTCAGGCAAACTATCCCATGTATCAAATATATTGTAGATGAAAATATGAGCTGGAGTTGAAGAGTCACAAATGTCTATGAAAAGAGCCGAATGCGGCTCGCGAGCCGCAATCTACTGTCCCCTGCCTTAGATTCTAAATGGCGATAATTACGTGTGATATATTTTTTGGTGACGCCAGGTACAAACATAAATCAAGCCAATGACGAAGCATTCTAAAAAGAAACATTTGCCTAGGACATCGGATGGGTGGTTAATAAAAAAATGTTTGGATACCAATATGGTCATTAGTCTTCTATAAAAATATGAAGACAGTGAAGTAGGTGGTCAAGATAGGATAAATACAAATCTTGCAGCCATCCAAGACTGAGGATGATGATGATAATAATCACGCATGTTTACAATACGATTTGGTAAGATAATTTAATTTCAATTGTAATATAACTATACAATTAATGTAATTAACAAGAATATTTTATATTGCTGTTAATTTGATTCCGTTCATTGTAATAAAAAATAATAATCGTAAATTAGATTACGTATTAAAGAGGTTACATTAAAAATTATTTTAATGTAACCTCCTGTAAGAATGTAATTTTAATGCAATCGTGACAAGTTAAGCTGGTGTTTTAATATAAGATAATATTATAGTTATAGTGAATTATGCCATTTGATTGTAATGAATATAATCAAAGTTATCATAATGCATAAGATAGATTACAAAAAATAAATTTTAAGAACGATTAGCGGGTTAGAAAAAAATACTAGTTTAGGCCTAAGACAATGTCACTGACCACATCATATCAAAATAACCAATGGCGAGTAAAGAAGACTCCATTGTTTAGTTAAATCGTACAAAATTTAGTTAGATAAGATTTTCTTGTTCCGGAGATATAATAAACGCAATTAATGTCTTATTCATTATAATATTCTTTTACAATTCTCCAATGACCATATCGTAACTTGAGCTCGTATCTATTTAATAAATAAATTTATACAAAATATTGATGCTGATTTGATAATAAAATTAAAACATATATTTCTTAGTTTTTATTTAAATTTTCATACAATATTTAAAAATAAAAAACGTTTGTGGTTCCCACTGCTTCGAAATCAAATCAACTTGTCTTTTTGAAAATAAAATGATATTTTAAATACTAATTAATTGTGTTAATTATAAAGATATTCGTATAAAATCAATTTTATCGAAAAATATTGTTGTTGCTATCGGGATTCGAACCTGGATCTCTTTCCAATCCGGAGAAGGTGCGTAAACCGGCTATGCTACAGCAAACAGTACTTATATGTTACACTTTTCAAATGAATACATCTATCGTTCCATTATTTGAAAGCCATCTACTTTATTTTTACGGAATTTCAAATACCTTTGAGTAGTCCCATAGGAGACGTCAGAATTGACAATTCATTTTTATTAAATTTTGAATTCATTGATACAACTTATATATATTATTAAGAAGAACACATTATTATTGTGAAGTTGTAATTATTCAGTAGATGGCTTTCAATTAATGAAACGATAGTTGTATTCATTTGAAAAGTATAATATATAGGTTTGAAAATCCAGTGTGTTGGTATAGCATAATCGGATAATGCACTTTCTCCGGATTGAAAAGGGATCCAGATTCGAATCCCAGTACCAACAACACTATTTTTCGATAAAATTGATTTTATATGTATATCTTCCTAATTAATACATTGAATTATTTAAATATCACAGACCGATGTTCTGAATAATTACAACTTCAAAATAAGAATGCGTTCTCCTTAATAAAGTGATGTTGTTTGTATTTTACAAATTGAACAATGAAAAATTTAAATTCCTTTTAGACATGTGGGTATGCTATTTATTTTGTTAAATACATAAAAATATAATTTAGGCAGCCAATCTTGATATTCAAATCTTTTCTCTCGTTTTACTAGGAGATATTTTATATAATAAATGTGCTGATTATAAGGCAGATTTAAGAGTCAAGAAATAACATAAAAAGGAAAATAGATTACAGGAAAAAATAAATGGAAGCAAAAAATTGATTGTGAAAAAGTGTACTCAACGGTGGAATGAAAACATGGAATGAATAAGATGAGAAAATAAAAATCGTAAATATTTAAAAAAAGCGCTTAATAAATGTCGAAAAAATATTTCTTCTCTTCGGAGATTTCTTCGGTCGATGTTTCGAAACTGCTTATACATGCAAGCTACGCTAGTGATACAATCCTTGCTCATGGGCCTAATCATACACGGGAATCGCCTAGAATACTTAATTTTTAAATTAGTTCATAATTTTCAAATAAATGTAGTACTTCCCTTTTTTTTTAATATGGTACAATGAGTTTGCGACGCATTTACGTGAATCTTAGAAACTCTAAGCGATTGGTCAAAGTTCTGGTGTTTTCCATAGCGTAGAAATATGAACTCTGCGAAAGAAAGAAAAGAACATGCTCGACGCCTACGAGATGTGGTGTTGGTGTTCTGCGTATACCATGGGCCGAATGCCCAATCGCGAATGCCTCCAATCTTTAAGAATCTAGATATTAATTATTTAATACTTTGAGCATATTGGTAAAAGAGATGAAGATAATTTGGAGAAATTAGTAATTACGGGGAACATATATAGCGCCTAATTCAAAAACTATGAATTAGTGTTAAATAAGCAGATTTATAGATTTTTTTGTCAACTACTTGCAGAATACATTGTTTTTTGCAAAAGCCACTTAAATTCAATAATATTGCATGTTCAAAATCAGAGTTAGTTCTCATGTTCTTCTTGTTGCTATTCTCCTTAATATGAAATCAGCCAATCACAACGCCTGTTCATGATCACGTAATCTAAAATCAACTATGGTTACTAGAACGATATATACAGAAAAAAAAATTACATTATAAAATTGCTGTTTACAAAATGTTGAAGTAAAAACTAAAATTTTGTAAATTTATTTACTTTCAAAATATACGTTTTCATCCATAACTTAAAAACACAAAAAGTCATTTCAAGGGGCTTAGAAATTAGGCGATATATATAAGGACGAAAGGCAAAGGTTCGATCTTTAATAAAATTGACAAGTCAAGTCCGAGACATGACCAGAATTCGCTACATATCGTAATAACAAGACCCGAGACCGCAAAAAATGAAGTCTGAACTGTGGAAGCAGAATAAGTAGGACCATGATGCTCTGTCTCAGTACAGTATTCCCACAGGGTAGTTCAATTGCTATTAGGATGAATAATTTATGTATTTTAAACAGTGCTATAAATAATTTATTTATGAAATTAACAAAAAATGTGTGGCTTTTATGACTCGTAAATATAGTACATTCAAGTTTTATAAATTACTTTTAATAAACAATTAAATGATATTTATTACAATGAGTTTCCTGGAAGTAAAGCGAACCCACTTAATAATTCAATGGCAGCTTTGCTGATATGGTTGTTAAATTCACCGTTGGAAATGAATCTTTTCCGCGTCTCACTTCGTATAAAATGTAAAAAATAGAGATTCAATATTTTATAATATTCTAGGAGATATTTTAAGATTTCTACAAAATATGGTAGTATTCATAAATATTATAAATAAAAATATATTACAGGTTTCGTAAAGTAATATCCAAATATCCTGCGTCATGCTTTATGGTGGGTAGGAAAATTATTTCGAACTCGTTCTTTAAAAGTAGATAAGATTTATTTTGATTATTTACGAACATATGATTATTCATAATTTCATTTGATAGCAAATGAGTTTACTTTGGCAAATACAGTAAGAGTGAATATGAGTGAATGGGGTGGAGAGGGTAGTGTCGGCTTGGCGCTAGGATTGCGGCAAGCTGACACCACCCTAGCATACATTAACATAACAGTGTAGACCAAATATATATGATATACATATTTCTTTTTTAATGTGTTTGTAGGATAGTCAGTTTTTAATTATTATTTAAATGACAAATCCGGGTTACTTTAAAATGGGTGTAATAAAAATGTAATATTTTTGGTTATTGATTTAGCACATTTTTACTCCAATATTTTCAGTTCTTTCGGTTAAGGCGGCCAGCCCTATTCCATATCTTTTTTATTCGAACAACTTGTCTTCTACTTTGGACTAACGTCGGATATTTTATTTTATTATATATATATATATATATATATTATGTTTTCCTGGCTCTCTGGATGATGCTGTACTAATGAATAAAGACTTTTATTTATTGTCATTTCTTGTGCAACTTACAGGATATATTATACTTGAATATTATAAGTTTTTATATATTTTATTGAAGTGGATTTTTATATTACATTACATTATATTACAAATGCATAAAATATTTTAAAAACTAATAAAATTTAAATTATTTTATACATTATTATTAATAATATTTTATCTTGAATATTTCTTAATAGTCTTTAACCACCAGTTTTTATTCAAAGTGTATTATTATTATAGGTATTAAATAAATCTACTCCGCTCACTAAAAACATACATATTATAAAAAATAGATATCTTTTTTTAAATTGATGGTTACCCAAAGACTAACTGACTCCTAAAATAAACAAGAAAGTAAACAAAAGCACAACAGTCCCAATTATAACGGCAAGGTACGGTCGCCTCACTTTTAGAGTCCGAGTTTTTGTTAATAGTTTGCAAAAGGAATTCAACCTAAACTTATTACACCGCAAGAGTTTCAAAGGATCACCGGTAAATAGCGAATCCATTTACATTATTTAATAAATCCTAGTAAGAAAGTTTCGACTTCGCGCAAACTCTCGGACAAGTCAAAACAAATATTTTGTGGAATGATCATTTAATTAATAAATATTATATCAATTTATTAATTTAGGATACTCATAGAGGTCAATACGCTATACTATTCTATCCAGGCATACCTTTCTTGCCTTGTTCACTTTCATGCATCATTTGATGAATGCTCCTTGATTCTGGCTTCTAATAAGCTACATATAATACATTTATATATTCTTATTGCTTTCTTACTACCCTCCCCTCGCTCTTTGTTTCAAATGACAAAGTTCTGTAAAAAAAAAAAAAAAAATTTATAAAAATTATATAAAATATTAAAATAAATAAATATAATTTGTCGATGCCCATTGCATTATTTTAGTATACTTTAATTTTTCATGGTAAACATACCCAAAGTAGTTAGTAATATAATATACATCAGAAAGATTTTTGAAGTGTTTTCTGTACCGAATGGGTTTGTGTTATAATGTACCCAATGGTACCTAATAGTACTGTAGTGATCTTTGTTTATATGTTTTTTATTAATTTCTCTGACTTATTTTATGTTTACTCTAGTCATTACGTTTATTATCCATCTAATAATATGATAATACTTTTTCGTTATTAGATCTGTATTTGAATATGTTAGCCATTACCAGTAAGAAAAAATGCCAATGTAGCGAAAATGTTGAACGTATTTGAATATCTTTAGCTCAAGATCATTTAAATGTTTTCTTTTATATATATATATATATATATATATATATATATATATATATATATATATATATATTCATTTTAAAATTTTAAAATGAAGTGCACATTGTCTTTATTACGAGTAAGAAAAAACATGATATCATATGAATTTTACCGACTGGCAAGTATATTGGTTATCTGTTATCTAGCGTAGTCAATCATCTATGAAATATATGTTTGTAATGATTACGTTTGTTCAAAAATTATTTATTGTAAACATTATCTTAGTTTTTTCAATAATGTTTTTAAGTAGAATGACGAAGAATATTTAATTAGATATATTTAATTCAAAATTGGTAAGTAAGAACACCGTATGTACAATTCTAGGGAGGGCAGTGCATAACGCACTAGCAGAAAAGCAATCGGCTATTACCGATTGCTTACTGCTAGCCCTTGCGGGCAACTATTTTGGCCACTTCGCGGCCGATAGTAGCCGCTGCGCGACCAGGACTGGTGACGCAGTTCTCCGGTAAAGGAAACTTTCGGGTTGGTATCCCGGTGGTAACCAAATATTATTTCGATACATAGATTTTTTCTGTATACCTTTCTAATTGATTTACCTTATTTGTTGTACTCGTATCGTGTAATTAAAAAAAAAATTAAATACCAACGAGTATACATGTATCGTAGAGTTATGTTCCAAAATTGTAACATAACAAAAAAAATGTTTTATAATAAGAGTAAAAAATATATATATAAGTATTACTAATATTTATCTACGTGATACAACAATTTATTTCAGACATCTACACAAATGTGATGATATTGCTATTATAATTTATTCGTAAACATCCGTCTACGGTTCTTTAGTTTTAAGGAAAAATCAGTCAAAAACCGGAAAATTGTGTTAAATGTAAAACAAATTCAGTGATCAAGATATTTTAATGGTTCACCAAGTAAGGAAAAAAAAACAACGTTTATCGAATAAAAAAAAATTGAAATATCGAATTTTGTTTTGTCCGGATGGACGTCTACTCTTCAAAAGGGTTCAAATTTATTTTCTTCAAATAATGTTGAATAAATATATCGAAAAATTGGGCAGTGGAGACAGAGGCTAAAGAAAATGGAGACGTAAAGTAGCCACCCCATAGCGTATACATCATTATTTTCAAATGTAATTTAACGATCGTCAAAAGATTGACAAGCCCAATATATATGTAGATTCATAAATATATATTGATGAAATTTTTGCAATGGGAACATAAAAAATTACAATAAAAAATATGGATAATTATTTGTCTATCTCTACATAACTGTGGGGTATATTAAATTCAATTTGTAACACTTCAATTGGCCACAAAGGTTCAAATATAGAAAAACTTCACAAAAACACCTAGGCTTAAGAAAATCACATAGATGTATTGTGTCCTTACCAGGAATCAAACCTGATGCATCTGTATAAGAATCTGTATGTTATTCCCACTGGACTACCAAGACTGCCTTTATAATATGATAAAAAAAATATCTGCCATATACTTTTTTTTGTTATATGATTTTTCCAAATAAGTTCGATTTCGGGATACTTACAATACATCAACGAAACAAGCATTTGAGAACTAATAAATTGTGTGTCAGGCCCATCATAATATATGAAATCGTATGTGATCAAAAGATACCACCAATACTAAATCTGCATTGATAAAGTCAGAATTGAGTGTTCGCTTCATCTTGGAAATAGAACACGCAATACATTAAATAAGATAAACATGCGACGTGAAGGATTTTGTCAGTTAGGACAGAAGCAGAAAATTATTTTAGAGATCATATAGTACGGACTGAATTGCGCACATCGTGACATGCGAGAGACCGACAGGCGGACGACCGATGATCAAGTGATGTTCCAAGAAAAGATACGTAGATCCCCAGATCTATTATAAGAAGAAAATAATATAAAAATTGAATAATTTCAGCGTAATTTGTCCAAAATTATTACTAAAAAGAATTTTTTATGCGAATGATATTCTTAAGAAATTAATCAGTTATCAGACAAATGCAGCTAGCACATGTGTGAAATAATATTTTATTGAAATAGTTTATACTAATATCCACTACTATCTACTATATTATCTCTACTAAATTATTAGATTTACTACTAGATATCTAGTAATGTTGTTACTAAAAATATTATAAAGCAATGTAGTAGATTACTCAAGATTAATAGTGGAAATGTATGTATATTTTGAACTCTCTGCCCTAGTCAAAAATTATTTATTTAACTTTTATTATGAGAAAGATTATGAACATTAAGAAATTCATTTAAGTTTCAAAGACAATCAATGTATTTGACATTTTTCCCTATTTATAATCTGATTAATTTCCCAAAATTTTTATATATTGCTAATTTTTTATATTGTATTATTATTATTGTAGATATGCGTATGTATATTTTTTTTATCGTTTTTAATTTCTTGTAAACAAATTCTTATATCTAGTTTATATGGATTTTGTATTGAATAAATGTTCAAAGTCACTCCCATAATTCAAGATCTTTCTTATTTGGGGGTGAATAGCTCTGATATTGTTTTTTTTATTGTAGAATATGTAAATAAACTTAAACATCATTTTAGAATGTTGCAGAAAAAAATTCAAAGAAGGTGATCATTAAAAGCAATATGGATTCAAAAGAATACAATCGTTCTTTGCTTTCGAGCAATCAGATTTATAATTATTATACTTAATACTTAAACGGTAATAACAATTTTTGTTAAAATAAATATCACGGTACAAATAATTCAGCGTAGGATTTTAGCTAGCTTTTTAATATCAATATAAATACAAGACAATACTCAAGTTAAGTTTGTAAGAAATGAGTTTTTAAATGAAATATAATAAACATTAATTTATATAAATTTGGAAAACAGCCTGTATAAAAATAGATGTGGTTGACTTGATATTACCTTTAGATTTCTACCTTTTTCATTACTTTTCTGTAATCGCGGTCGTATAAAATATGATTTCCTTACAAATTATCGCCAATTAGTTAAGTCAGTTTCGTTAAGTCGATATTTTGTATTCCTAATATATTAAGTGTGTAAATACATCAATCAAAAATTTTAAATCAGAATCGCAGGGGAAAATATATAAGTATTGTGACATTACAAAACTAATGTCACGTTCGAAATCGCCCCGTCATTATTTTTAATGTCAGTAATTACGAACAATACCCTCGTGTTGGCAGTGCAAGCGGTTTTAAATGTTATTAAATCAGTCGTAGTCCATGGTTCAGATTAATTTTCGATCGGAGCTGTCAAAAGATGCGACTTGGCTACGGCCAGCTAAGCCATTTATTAAGAATCCAAGATATAACTGTAAGGATCCAACATGTAACCGAAGGGAAACAAGATGTTTCCCTTCTATCTACATTATTTTTTCTACACTTTTTTCTACCCATCTTATTTCGTCGGCTTGGGAAGTGGAAAAGGTAATTACGTGACAATAGGTCACTGGGATGCTCTACTTTAGATGGATGACTAAAGAGACATAATTTGGGTGACGATGACATCTGGCACGTGAGTAATCCATGGAATATGATGGAATGTGCACGGACGAGCATGGAATTTGAGGTTGTGTCATCTTTTGTTAAATTTTGAATCTTGTCGTCACCAGCCTGCCCAGAAGCTCTTCGAATTCACTTTCAATCCGACGGAATTTAGATTATTTGATTTTGATTGTAATTTATTCTAATATAACCTGTTTTTTTATTAGATTTCATTCTATAACGTAAAACATATTTTCATTTATCTCTCCCAGGTATTAATAATATTTTTTCCCAGTTTAGAACAAAGGCAGAATGTGACGGAACAATTTTGGTAAGCGTTTTTGAGGTTAAGAACTCGCCGTTCTTATGTTCTCCACTGACTAGCTGGTGATGAGGATAGAACGCCGTTCTTAACGCTCACAGAATATCATATAAGTACGAATGGTAAATAACTTGAATCAAAACAGACATACTTAGACATGTCATCTTAAAAACTTCACAGTATATAAACATTATTGTTTTATTTCTCGGTAACAATAATAACAGTTTTCTAGCTTATAAATATATAATATAATAATACATTTATGTATATTATGTTTATATTTTGAATTGGCATACATCTGAGAAAAAATTCATATTATCTATGTTACTGTATATCATGATATAGTATTAATTAATTGATTGACCGTCCAACTACGTAACACGTCAAAAAAATTCTGAAATGTATTTGTATAATTTTATTTTGTCATTTTTTTTTTAATTCGGCAATTTTTTTGTTTCTTTCGACAGTTTTTAGTATTAGAGAATTTAAAATGTCATTTCGGAGGTCAACTGGTAAAATACTTCACATCAAGCTGTCGTGTTTAGCTCAAAAAGACTGAAGACTAAAGCGCAAAAGTAATAATCATTCTGTCTAAAAAATGTCCACCGTGGCAAATAAAATCTATATTTCCTCTACATAATACATATTTTTATGTGTGTGATTTAGGTAATTATG
This sequence comes from Eubasilissa regina, assembly GCA_022840565.1. Lineage (NCBI taxonomy): Eukaryota > Metazoa > Arthropoda > Insecta > Trichoptera > Phryganeidae > Eubasilissa > Eubasilissa regina. Next base: position 22,288,927 of record JAINEB010000033.1, read on the forward strand.
TTTATATCTTAATTATTTTTTACAGTAATAATCACAATGTTTATGGTATCCTTAAAAACTTGATATACAGTTGGTTAAGATCCCCAAAGTTTTAATTAGGTGAATTTGTGTTAAGAGTTTTCACCCTTCTAATTCGCGTATTCAAGATAAATACTTAAGATGTTGATAACTGGAAAGCAATTAGTAAAAGTGGACTCTACTTGTACATTAGCCAGTAAAGCCTCATGGAGAGTACTCAGAGAATCGTAGACTGTGATATACTATGGAATTGAACTGTCAAATAATTATATATATATATATATATATATATATATATATAAATTAATATACACAAATTTTTAAAATAGTATTAAAAATATATATCACATTTACTAAAATTCATAATAATTTAAGACTCGTTTTACATACTGCAATATTTGAAAAAAAAATGTTTGCAATAAACTCACGGATATGACAAACATAAAGATTAAATTATAGTAATTATTCGTTTATTTTGAGTCACATTTCGTATATTACGTATCTGTGTGTCATCAACATTCATTTTTTTTTATCTATAACATTCAGTAACTTACCTACGTATCATTTGATTATAAAACTTATCCCATTTTTATTAGAAAATTGCGTACCTACAATGAATATAAATATATTTTGTGTCAATGATTTAAAGATCAATTTATTTAATATAGTGTATTTTTAATAATATTACAGTCTGTAAATTTACAACATACTAAAACAGCAGCAATAAAATCAAAGACCTAAATTTTTTTTCAAGGGTTTCAAGTATTTAAGTGTTCATTATTATTATTTTTGAAAAAAAAAATAAACATTCTAAGGCTTGACAATTTCTCAGTGATTTTGATAATGGTTTCGAGTGTGGGATTTATAATTTAACTTTTAAACCTCAGTTTAAAAATTTTGCAACCTTAAAACTTAATATTTTTTGATTCGTTGTTCTGTCTAATGTCCTCTCTTAATGTTCTGTCTAAATGTATATGCATTCCGTCTCTCCTTCCGCATATAATTTTATGTTGTCTCCCTCTCTATGTATTATATATATAAGTGCACTCTTTTTGTATTTATTGTTAGTTTTAAATACGCCTTGACGAAGCTTGAGCTAAGCGTAACCGGTTGGTGTTTAATAAAATTCGTCATTTTATACAAAATGATTACTTTCTACAAAAATTCAATATTTTTCGTCGGCTGTCAGTACATTACAATATACTCGTATTTTCCCAGATGTATAAGGAGTATCTTATACATATATTTTAAACCATTTTTATATTACTACAATTTAAAATATGCACTAAGTATTGTTATTATAAATATATTACAGATATATATATATTAAAATAATCATTTAAACTGTAAATAATGAATGTGGGTCACGTCTTTAATATAACTGAAATATCAAATAATACATTTACAAAATATGTATTTGGATTGGTTTTATTTACATTTTTATCCAGTGTGGTTTTTTAAATTAAATATTTTATTGTTCAGTTCTAGAGTTTGTATTACAACATTTCCATTATAAATCTTTGAATAGATGAACACGAAGGTAATTCCAATCTCAGTTCCGATTACCTTGGAACAAAAACTCATCTCCCTTACCTAGCAACAAAATTGAAACTAATTGAATTATTTTTCAATAGTACAAATATTATCTGGTCGCTACTTTTTATAATTTTCATTTCATAATTCGAGACTGCAATATACCTACAAACCAGTGGCGTTCAGCAGGTATAGATTTAGGTTATGCTGTTAACAATGATATTATACAATCATATATAATATATGTAATACAATATATGTACTTTCGTTTAACCAACATCTTTGGGCAAAATAAATTCCTCTTTTATACGACCCTATCACGTATTTATTTATAATTTTTGTGTACTGATAATAGTATTTTTAAAGTTTAAGTTTTAACGTAAAATAATACTTTCTTAAAAAATAAAAAATATATGGATGTTTTTAAGAATACTTTCTATGACTGAACATTTATTTAATTTATTGTTTGAAAATACTTCACATAATTACTAAAGGAAATAATTATTTTTATTAAAGGTTGACGTAGGAAATAGTTCTGCCAATTGCTTTTTGTTTTTCTCAAATAAAAAACCAATCCATGCACCAAATTTAAAGAACAATCATGAAATCAACAGGTTAAAAATAGTAAGATAGTAAAATTCGCGAATTAGCAAAAGAGAAAGTAGACACTTCTATGATTTGCACGCAGTTGTAACCCTTTCTAATATTATTCTGTTAATAAACAACATAGTTAACGACTCCATACTAAACGGATTAACCGAAAGGAATTTTTAATTCAGTAAACAACCATTTATATGACTAGTAATTCACTAGCTTAAAGACAAAACTAGTAATGTAAATAAGACGATGCGGCAAATAAAAAAAGAGCGAGATGAATGAATTTTTAGAACTGAGCAATAAAAGTCTCTACTGGTTCACAGATGGCAATAATTGCAAAATAATTTTTTCGTTGATGTTGATCAAATTATTTAATTTATATTTGTTTCTCAGAATTTTAAGTTATGCACAGCTTTTTTGCTTGTATGCATTGCACGTCCCTGCTACATACATAGTCGTCTAAAATGTTTTCTGTTCAAACAGTATTTTTTTGATAATTGTAAAACAATTTTTTTTTTTTTAATTTTATGTCATACTACACAGAGATACACTGAATTTCTTGGTGAGATTGATTTTAAGGTATTTTGATAGAGCCTGATTTACCTCTCAGATTAATTAATTGTGTTATGAATGCTGTCCATTCCAAATGTTGAATAATTACACTTTAGAATTCCTCGCATAATACAGGCATCATTCCCCACGATATAAATGCGCATTGTATTACATTGAATACAACCAGTTTAATATTTAGAATTGTTGCTCAATATTTGGAATTTTGAGTTCTGCACAAAACATAGGCATTCTACACCTGATCATCTATTACAAATTTTGCAAAGATATTTTTTAAGACCCAACGCTAAACATTAGAACCCTTCTCCTCACATCTGGCTACGCCATCTTCTGGCTTCGATGTAAATGTGTATTTCATGTATACTTTTTAACATCCTGCATAAATCTCAAAAACCTTCCCTCTGACCACTCACCATCTCTTCCAATATAAATGTGTATTATGTTGAACGACATCCAAATTTTATTCATTTGCACTCTAGGAGCCACTCTCACCTCGGGATATCGGCGTATTATTTTTCAATATGATCACTGTCGTTCGAAATACAGTACTAAAAGTAAAAATGCTTCACGCGCTCTGATACAACACTGAGGAAAAAATGGTCGTAATAAATTAGATAAATTCTTACTTGTACGAATAAATAAGTTCATTTATAATTTTATGTAGGGACCGGCAAAATAGTTTCACTTGGAAAGTTTTCATCTGGATCTTTAGTTATTTCATCATAATAACATAATAATATATTAACGGTGCACAGTAGAGCATTGATACTAACAATATGTGTAGAAGTGAAGTTTGAATAACGACGAACGAAAGTAAACTGATGCAACTAAAATACGGTAGCTCAGACTTATTAAGATAAGCCTATCCATTTACGACTAACTAAAGAATAAATTATCTTTGGGTATAGAATGGAATTAATAACGAGTAACTTAGGTGGTTTGATCGTATTGAATGAATGATTGAGAAGTGAAATGCAAGAAAGAATAATAATGGCATTAGAAATATATTTCTAAGTCTTACAAAATTATAAGACATCCACGACAAATCTAATATGATACTACTAGACTTCTAAATTTGATAGACACTAGACAATTGCTTAAAATAATATCAGAATAGAAGAGGGTTGCGGTGAATTCTCTCTGTTAAAAATAAATTATCATTATAGGTAACTATAATATTATTTCTGTGCTTCATTTCAAAATGTTCATTATGTTCCGGATCCTATAAATTTAAACATATAATCGTTAAATATATGTTTAAATTGGTTTGTTAATATCTGTTTGAAATATTTATAATTTTATATTAATATTATAAAGTATTAAGGCAAACACATTCTTATTGTGAAGTTGTAATTATTCAGAACATAGGTCTGTGATATTTTAAAATATCACAGACCTATGTTCTGAATAATTACAACTTCACAATAAGATTGTGCTTTCCTTGATAATATCTGTTGTATCAATGTGTCCAAAATTTAATAAAAATGAATTGATAATTCTGGCGTCTGCAGTCGGTTTACTCAAAGGTATTTGAGATTCTGTAAAAATAATGTAGATGGCTTTCAAATAATGGAACGACAGGTGTATTAATTTGAAAAATGTAACATATAGGTTCGAAAATTTGTCAAGAAAAATACTGGCGTTATAGCACAAAGGTAGTGCACTTCCCCGGATTGGAAATAGAGATCCAGGTTCGAGTCCCGGTGAAATTGATTTTATATGTATATATTTATAATTAATACATTAATTTAGTATTTAAAATATTATAAAGGGTTGACGCACATATTAATAATATTCTGCATTGTTCACGATTGATTTCCAACATTCTGACAGTTTTTCCAATCCACGCCTGAAAAAGTTACTTTTGAAAAACAGTCTTTGATATAAAGATTGTTGAACAGAGAGAGCAAGATCAAAGAATAGGGCAGATGTGGAGTAACCTACCAACCAAACTCTTTAATATCCACTTTTGTAAAGTTACCAGTATGCGGACAGGCATTACTTGACTGAAAAATCACTTGATACCGCTTTTCCAATCGTTTATTTGAATTAAAGTAAATCTCAAAAGTGATGGTTACATCATGGATAAACTCATAGAAAAAAATATGAAGAAAATGTTCATTTTTTAGCTTTAAAACTCAATTTTATTTAACTAACAATTAATATAAACTTTTTGAAATTTAAAAAATTCAAAATGTATTCAATAAAATAATAATGCTGTTTTAAAAAATATATATATAAAGATGATCTAGTGACACAAATAAATTAATAAATTATTTTATCAATTAAAAATATTAGTCACCGATATCTTTTCATAGAGAGATATCATAAAAGGTATTATTTGTATTTCTGTAAAACTTACATTTAAAAAAGAACTGCCGATGTGAAAAATTGCTACAAAAGATTTCGATATTGGAAATAACCTTTATCAAAAATGGTATCTACTTGGATGACTTAGGGGGAAAATAGGAATTCACCGTAAATAGCAGAGCTGAGAAGTAAAATGTAAAATGAAGTAAATAAATTCAATAAAAATAGGCTACAGCAATACTTACTGTATATACACTTTTTACATGGATATCAGTAAGGTTTTATTTATGATCTTTTAAGAGCTATATTAATATAATGATAATATTTTATTTGATTTGTTACAGAATGATGTTCTAGATACCGTACGTGAATAAACAAAAAAAAAACAATTTAGACATATTTATTATTTTCTCTAACAATTAAAGAGTAATGTTACAAATAAAAGATTACACGTTTTAACTCATTTCACTTTACCTATAATTCGTCTGGCGACGACTCGGGTTGTTTTTAAAATCATCGTTTCGATTGCATTAATCAAGGCGTATGATACTGGCAATGTTCATTCCACGATCAAGGGGGACGCTTCAATATTTTGAATAATTCAGAAAAAATATTTGAAAAATAAAAATTCATAACATTTTGAGGCACGGACGTCATGTGAAATTTGTTTTAGATCAAACAAATCAAATTTTTCATCGATTTCCCAATATGCTGTTAATATTAAAGTATTCTATAATTTATGAATGTGGATACGTAACATAAAAATATTTCAATATTTTAATATGTCCAAAAACATTACTGGATTTTCACCTACAAAGACACTATTATTAAACAAATAATAGATACTTCATAGAAACGAAGTATGGGTAATTACAGGGCTTACGAACTGACTTCGGCTGGCTGAAGTGATGATTTTATGAATATCAAATTTAATCCATAGGTAACGATAGTGTAATAGTATTCGAAGTGATTCTACACATTAACATATATACAACTTTCAAAAAATTTGATTTGAAAATTGTAAATTTGGAAGTGATCACTTAACCCAGTTGAAGACAGGCCACTTTACACAAGGTAACGTTCACCATTCCACCCAATCAACATCCATACCAATCAAATTTTTTTAAAGTTGTATATGTGTTAATATGTGGAATCACTTCGAATACCACTACACTATCGCCATCTATGGACTAAATTTGATATTCATGACTTAAGCCAGCCGAAGACAGTTTGTAAGCCCTGTAATTACCCATACTTCCATATGGCCATTAATAAAAAATAGCTTCGTCTCTATGAGATATCTTTCATTTGTTTAAAAATATTTCGTATTAACTTTGCAACATTAACATTTATAACAAATTTACTATCACGATATTTCTGTGGGGATATGCAGAGAGAATGGAGTGCCACACTTTTCTGATATATAACTCTCACCTTATCGATACATTCATACAACTCACACAAATAGCGTTCGGGACTCAGAGCAATAATTTAAAATAAGAATTTAGAAAAACGATTATTTTTATTTTGATAAATTTTAGATAATGATGCATGTAAAATTTAGTCCAGGTAGTAAGAGGGTAAAATTCACGAAGAAGTGGGGCAGGATGACTAAATTATCCTCAGAATTCTAGAATGCACTTGAGACAAATAAAACACATTTATATCGTGGAAGGAAGGGTGAGCGGGTGGGAGAGGAATGGCTAGCTGACAGCGGAAGGTACTTATGGTTTGCCCAGGGTCCGAAAGAGTAACTATACAAAATTTGGAATTGAAGGCATTCAATTTAAAATAAATATTCAGTGTGTAGACAGTTAAACTTGTTAATCATATATGTATTATATACTCGTATTTGTGTAATTTTCGTAGTGTAAAATGAATGATTTGAAAAAAATTAGTCTTCTTCGTAACTCGGTAGATGACAATTTAGATTATTTCAGGATTTACGGAGTAGATTACGAATTGCTTTATGTTTTTATTATCAATGCTGATTTGAAAATTGTTATTACCCTTTGAAAGGTTCACTCGTATATTTCCCACCCGAAATCCGATTTTTTTGCACGATACCACCCTCCTCCCTTTCTGATTTATGTATATTTGATATGTGATTACTCTCTTCCCCATATTTATTATTATTATTATTATTAAAATATTAATTATTTTGATGTGACCTTTTGTAGTCATCGAAACAGTTTATAAATTTAACATCGATACTATATTTAACGTGGATGGCGGCAATAATGTTGACGCATATCTTTTTTACCGTTAGTATATTTGAATCTAATATTGTTCATATATATTAAAAGATCTATTATGCTTGAATGTATTAATGTAAATATCTGGTGCCAGCAGAAAATATGAAATTAAAATATGACCTTATAATTTATGTTGCGTTTTATAAAGAGCTTTCCCAAAAATTAAATCTATGCAGAAGAAAATATAAAGCAGATTCATAAGAAATGCTTCGAACTTATAATTAATATAGTCCAAATAATGATCGAATATGACTACTTTGGATCGCATTAATATTTTAGAATAGTTAAGACACACTTGAGGTTCAATCCGAAGTTTATATATCATTCTAAAACATAATTTAATTTAAACTTTATTTATATCCAGAATCATCTTAATTCAATCTCTCAATAAAGCTTTCTAAGATTTCTACACGCATGGAATATAACTCGTATCACTGGTTGTTAAGTTTTAATTTAAATTACTGAGATGCTGATTTGATTACTTGTTCAAAATAAAGACAAGAAGAAAACTTTTTGTTGAGAAAAACAATCAGTATCGCAATGTTTAATTACTCACTACATACATACAGAGATAAAAGTTAATGTGAAACTACATGAGGTATACATTATATTTTGAGTAATTGTAAAAGGGTGCTTATTAAATGACATTATAATAAACTCATAAAATACAATGATATTTTATTTTTAATTTTCATGATTAAGAATTCATTACATTGGTACCCGTCTTGCTTACTTTTTACACTGAATGCAAAATTTAAAAAAACTACAAAGTTATTGAAACAATATGAAGAAGCTTCCTCCAATCGACTCTGATTCCATTAGTTTCCTATTTGTACTCCATAAGATGATTAGAGTATTATTAGTAGTATATATGTAATTTGGAGTAATTGTTAGTTTTAAATACTAAATTAATGTATTAATTATAAATATGTACATATAAAATCAATTTTGTCGAAAAATATTGTTTTTGCGTCACCGGGATTCGAATCTGGATCTCCATTTCCAATCAGGGGAAGTGCACTAACATTGTGCTATAACGCCAGTATTTTTCTTTGATAAATTTTCGAACCTATATGTTACATTTTTTTTTTTTTTTTTCAAATTAATACACCTGTCTTTCCATTATTTGAAAGCCATCTACATTATTTTTACAGAATCTCAAATACCTCTGAGTAAACCGACTGCAGACGCCAGAATTATCAATTCATTTTTATTAAATTTTGGACACATTGATACAACATATATTATTAAGGAAAACACAGGAAGTGCACTTCCCGGATTGGAAATAGAGATCCAGGTTCGAATCCCGGTGACGCAAAAACAATATTTTTCGACGAAATTGATTTTATATGTATATATTTATAATTAATACATTAATTTAGTATTTAAAATATCACAGACCTATGTTCTGAATAATTACAACTTCACAATAAGAATGTGTTTTCCTTAATAATTGTTAGTTATTTAATTTATTTTATATATTGGTATTATTTAATGTTTACATATATTTATTAATATTTTACCGATTTTTGCTATCAAAAACAGTCGCACAAATATTTTATTTTTTTACATTTATGTAATAAGTGTTTAGTATAAATAGGTGAAGGAATAATAAGTATGATTATATTACTACAGATAGTATAATATATCAATAATAATTATAAAATAGTGTCATTGCTCTGTAGAATATTTAACAGTTCAAACGATGTGTGTAGGAAAGTTACACTCCATTGTATTGGATAAGACTTGTAATTATGCCTCTCTACGAAAGCGAATGCGGAAATTGTAGGAATATTAGTCTATTAAGCTCTCTCGAAACTTGTAAAGGAATATTGAAATAAAATTGTTGAGTAAATTGAAAGAGGAAGTATTTAATACAACAGTAACATAGTTGTGGTTTGTGATGATCTATGGCAAAGGATTGTCGATGGTGCGACATCATCCATGGATGACGCGGGAAGAATCAGTGAAAAAGCGCGCGCGAAGGAGTGTTGACGTTGTGTGGAAAAAGGTATTTGTTAACGGTGAAAAAGGTGACAATAACAAGCTATTTCGGCCTGTTAACGATGGCGACAGTAAAAATTGGTGATTTGGTGAGATGTTTTGACGGTGAAGGAGACGTTATTCAGTGGTTGGAGAAATTGGAATTGGTGGCGAGATTGAAGGATATCGGAGATCTCGCAACCGTCATACCGCTATTCTTGGAAGGGTCCGCGTTTGCCGTCTACAGCGAATTGAGAGACGAGGACAAGAAAGATGCTGAGTGCATCAAAAAAGCCCTGCGCGATTCATTCGCTATGAACCCGTTTCAGGCGTACGAGCAGTTGGCCCAGCGAAGGTGGAAAGATGAGCCTGTCGACGTGTATCTCACTGAGCTGAGAAAGTTGGCCAAATTGGCGGGTGTGGTGACGGACCAGTTGCTCAGACGAGCATTTGTTGTGGGATTGCCGGCCACGATATCACGTGAGCTCAGGGCGTTGCCAGGCGTAGAGACGATTGCGCTGTCATCCCTGCTCGAACGGGCGCGGGCGTTGATGGCTGAACTGCACGATCCGGGCGTCGCGGCTGCGGTCGTTAGACAATCAAGTGGGACACCGAGGCAATGTTTCAAGTGTGGTGGGCCACACCTTATGAGATATTGTACTCAAAAAGCTCTGTCGTGTTGGACATGTGGTGAAACAGGACACGTGTCACGTGAATGCCCCACGAAGGAGGGAAACGGGAAAGGAAGAGCTGGTGCGCCGGTAGTTCTTCCTCGTCAACATTAACGGCGCTACCGATTGTGAAGATTTGTGTGGGAGGAAAGTTGGTGCGAGCATTGGTGGATACGGGGTGTTCGAGAACAGTGCTGTCCAGTTCCATTAGGTGTGACGTTCGCAGTGGCGGGAACCGATGCAGGTTGATTACTGTTGATGGGAGTCAAGTGCCGTGTGTGGGCGAAGCTGTAGTCAGCATTGACGTGATGTGTGGGGCGAAAAATGGTGAGCGAAGGGCCCAATCCAGTGGAGTGTGGGTTAGTTGTGTGGTGGTGAACAAGTTGTTTGATGGCGTGGATGCGATTATTGGGATGGATTTCATAAAAATGTGCGGAGGAGTGACGGTGAATGATGACCAAGTAATTTTTTCGAGTGTACAAACAAATCTTGATTGCCATGTTATAAATGCGGCAGCTGAACCTGAAACTATCTGTATCGAAGATCAGGACTTTCAAGCACGGTTTGATGGTCAGAAGTGGTGGGTTAGATGGGCGTGGAAAGAAGGACCGGTAGCTTTAATGAATGACATTGCATCATATTCCAGTCTTCACAAGCACGATGTGAAGGATGCGATCAAGGACGAACTGGAGAGGTGGATGAAGGAAGGCTGGTTAAAGCCGTGGACCGGGGAGTGCACGGGTGTTGTACCACTACTGGGAGTCATTCAGAAGAACAAGGGAAAGGTCAGGCCAGTGCTGGATTATAGAGAGCTAAACAACCATGTGCAAAGTCACACGGGGGAAGAGGTCGCAGTATGTGATGAAACTCTCAGGAGATGGAGAAGACATGGTGAGCTACTTAAACTCCTGGATTTAAGGTCGGCGTACCTTCAAATCCGCGTTGACGAAGATCTGTGGAAATATCAACTTGTGAGATTTGAAGACAGAGTGTATTGCTTGACGAGATTGGGTTTCGGGTTAAACAGCGCTCCCAAAATCATGACAAGAATAGTTAGAGAGGTCTTGTCAAGAAACGAGAGAGTTAAGCGAGGCACTGACAGCTACATTGACGACATCATAGTGGACGAGACAGTGGTTTCAGCTGAGGAGGTAGCGGCTCACCTAAGGAGGTATGGATTGGAAGCAAAGCCACCATTAGATCTGGAGGGCGGACGCGTTCTCGGGCTTCGAATTGAGCGAGAAAATGGAGTTCTGGTGTTCAGGCGTGGGAATACTATTCCTGAACTGGAATCAGCTACAAAGCTCACGAAGAGGCAATTGTTTTCTGTCTGTGGGCAGTTGGTTGGCCATTACCCGGTGTGTGGGTGGCTTCGGGTTGCTTGTAGTTTTGTGAAAAGAGCATGTACTGGGGATACATGGGACTCACATGTAGGAGAAAATGCCCAGAGAATTCTCAGTGAGGTGATCCAAAAAGTAAAATGCGATGATCCCGTAAAGGGTTTTTGGAATGTTCTTGCAGATCTTACGACGGGAAGAGTGTGGTGCGACGCAAGTTCATTAGCGTTCGGAGCTATGGTGGAAATTGATGGGAAAGTTGTAGAAGATATGTCATGGTTAAGAAAGACCACGGACGTTGGTCATATCAATGTGGCAGAACTTGACTCTGTTGTTAAGGGAATAACGTTGGCATTGAAATGGGGACTAAGAGCTATGGAGTTGATGTCAGATTCCGCAACAGTGGTGGGATGGGTCACGTCTGTTTTGACGAAGGATCACCGGATCAGAGTTTCTGGTATGTCTGAAATGTTAGTCAAAAGGAGGCTTGGACTGATAAAAGAGCTGGTGGACGAATATGGTCTCGAGTTGACCATCACTCTTGTTAAGTCAATCGAAAACAAGGCAGATCCTTTGACAAGAGTTGATCGCAGATGGCACAGAAGTGATGTGGCGGCTGTGGGAGTGGTTGAAAACTCTGATGTGAAACGCTTGCATGATCAACATCATTTTGGTGTAGACAGGACTCTTCATCTAAACCGACTGGTGAACCCGGACGTTCGGAGAGAGGAAGTGGTGGAATGCGTAAGAAACTGCATACAGTGCCGGACCATAGATCCAGCGCCTGATAGGCACAACTCTGGAGTGTTGAACGTGGAGCACAATTGGAGTAGGATCGCAGTTGACGCGACGCACTTTGGGAGTAAGTGCTACCTCACTGTCATCGATTGTGGGCCGAGTAGGTTTGCCTTGTGGAAAGAAATTAGAGCCGAGAGCAGTGAAGATGTGGTCCGTAATTTAAAGGAAGTCTTTAGAGAAAGAGGTCCCCCGGACGAAATTTTACTCGATAATAGTAGAGCATTCCGTTCTCTGGCGCTACGAGAATTGTGTAGGGAGTGGGGTGTTCGCCAGAGGTTCAGAGCCGCTTATCGTCCGTCAGGGAATGGAATAGTCGAAAGGCATCACCGCACGATAAAGAGGACTGCGGCACGGAGCAAGATCGATCCCCTGCAAGCTGTATTCTGGTACAACTTAGCATCTGCCCACCCGGGTCAAGAAGAGACGTCGCCTGCCAACATTGTGCATGCTTACATGTGGCGGCACCCACTCGTACCACCTGCTGAACTAGAAGAAACTAAGGAATCCTCGTACCGCCCAGGCGATGTTGTAGTTTTGAAGCCGCCCAATGCAAGGTGTACCACAAGGTGGCAGCCTGGTATTGTCACTCGGGTTGTGAGTGACAACAACGTAGAGATAGACGGTGTGCCGATGCATGTGCTGGACATTAGACGACTGTTTGACGACAGTGGAGAAAGCGAATCAGAAGATGCAGACGATGAGGAGCTCAGTGAGGCTGTGGAGCTGGATGAAGGTATAGCAGCAGAAGATGATGTGCCAAACAAATCCGAAGGACAAAGACGGGGAACCAGGGTTCGGCGGCCCCCGCAGTGGCTCAATGATTATGAGTGTTGATTGGTGATGAGGACATCAGGAGGGCGTGTGGTTTGTGATGATCTATGGCAAAGGATTGTCGATGGTGCGACATCATCCATGGATGACGCGGGAAGAATCAGTGAAAAAGCGCGCGCGAAGGAGTGTTGACGTTGTGTGGAAAAAGGTATTTGTTAACGGTGAAAAAGGTGACAATAACATAGTTACACCAACCAATAATTTTTTTGGACTTACCATCAATATTTATGGCGATGCGAAAATCATAAACGAGGGTTGTACGATAAGTACCCGTATTTAACGACTGATGGCGCTACTGATGTAAAGCCTGTACACCATTGGTTAACGTCTCTTTCGAACGATGCCTGTCAAAATTTCTGACAGATTTATCCAGCAGTTTTCGTTTGATAGCTGTTGAAAGTGGACAAGTTTGGGTCTGTTTACAACCATGGAAAAAAAGCAATATCGGTCAGTGTTTCGATTCCTTCTTTTTGATGGGAAGACGTATGAGGAAATCATAGTAAAGTTGCATACCGTTTATAAGGATCATGCACCTTCGTAAAGTATTTACAGAATATGTCAATGCAACTTTATTAATAAAATTTGATGTTATAAACATTTTAAGGGGTTTTTAAAGTTAAAGTTTTAACGTGTAATAATACTATAATCCATAAATTTAATACAAACATTTTATTGACGTTTTTAGAACACTTTTCATGATTGAACATAATCTTTTACAGTTTGAAAACCCTTCATGTAATAACTGAAGCAAATTGTTATTTTTATTAAAGGTCAACGTCGGAAATAGAATTGCGGGTTTCCTTTTCTATCAATGAAAGTGAAAAATTTTGCATGTTTTGTTTAAACAAATCCATTACAATAAAAATTCGTTATCCTCGGACCCAAAAAACAATCATGAAAACTAGACAGTAAATTCGCGAATTAGTAAAAGAGGAAATACATATATCATTTGTGTAGAAATGTAAGCAATGTTAAAAACCTTTCAAATATCATTCTGTTAGAAAACAACATAAGCAAAGACTCCATGCAACATGGATCAGCTTATCCGTCTCTGACTACGCATATTTTCTTAGTGATCTTCCCTACAACAACACCATATATCATTCAAGATAGCCAACCCTCTGTCTAGCTATCAACGTTTGTAAAAACCAATTTACAGTGTTGTTGAAAGAGGGGTCTTGATTGTAAGGATTTAGCTACAGTGCACACTAGTCAAATAATTCTTATTATCGATTAATAAATTTAGTTTAGTTTTCTAAACAAAATAATATTACGCTACCCCATTTACATCTATGACTTTCTTGATGTGGTGGCCGTAGCGGCTTCGGTAGTGTCATTATGGCTGTACAGTACTTGATTAAACGGACAGGTCTGTGAGTCGCGAGCATGGTAAAAATGAACGTGTTTTTAATATCTCTTGGTTGAAATTACTTAAATGTTTTCCCTTTTATATATTCAATAACATAACGTAAATATATTTTCAATTTGAAATGAAGTGTACATTATCTTTATTACGAGTAAGAAAAAACGTACATGACATCTGTCGTCTTTTCTTATCTATACTGTCTATGGTATACCATAAAATAAAGCCCTTTCTGCAATGTCAAATCAACAATTTTTGGTTTCGACCTAAAATTTGTCAAAATAAAATTTGAGAGAAAACCATTCATCCGATTCCAAATAGCATTTTTGCATTTATTATTGTCTATCCACGAATAAATGTGGATATAATATCGAGATTTAATTTAAATGTGGTTAATTTCGGGGAAAGATCTATCATTGAAATGTAGATTCTGTCACTGACCGCGCAGCGGCTACTATTGGTTGCGATGTGGGCACCAATGGCTGCACAGTGGCCACTGCTGGCTACAATAGCTAGTCGCAGGGCTTAGCAGATAATCAGCTATCGGCTATCGTCAATTGCTTATCTGCTAGTCATACTGAATTTCTTTAAACAAATGCCAATAAAAATATTTCTACTTATTCCCTTTTAATAACCCACTTGTAGAATTATTTTATGTAAACATTTCACTGTTCACAATAGTACATGGGAGTTTCAATGTGGTCTATGGTAAATTATACAACATAACAATGTGTTAATTGTTTTAGTGTTTAATTTCATGTCGATAATTTTACATATTTTCCGAGAGTTATAATTAGATTTTAGGATTGAGTATTAAATTTAATATCTAAATAGTACTTGTATCCAATATTGGTTATTCGAGAGAGTTAAAACCTTAATATTCTGCTTACAAATCGATTTAGATAACATATAATATATATATATACATATATACATATATATATATATATATATATATATATATATATATATATATATATATATATATATATTGTATTTGGATCTTTACAATCTTTTGAATAAAAGTATTTTTATTTTATTTTTTAAAATGCATGAATGAGAATGTGCATATTAATTAATGTAATAAGTCGTGTCAATTCAATTATATTGATTTTTTAGTATTATTTAATGATTGAAGGTTAAGGATCTAGTGTACCAGTGACTGCTCGCCGAAATATGAATAATTACAGTACCAATCATCGGTATAATCGAACACTAATAAAATAATCACAGTAAAATTTTTGATTTATCTCGTCACTTAACTAGTCCAAATTATGAATAAGAATTAGTTTTAAAAATGAGCCTCCCACATTTTAATTTGCATCTTTAACATCTCCTCAGTGAATATCGATGATTAATGTATGTTCTAACATTTATAAATCCCACTGCATTAAATTATGAAAGCAGATTATAGTCAAAATGCATTTAATACAAAACAAAGAAATAAAAGTTTATTTTCAAGGATTTGATACACTGAGATTACGAATCACGAGAATATTTTCATGCAGACATTATAAATCTGTGGATATTATAAGATAATAATTACAAGGTGATGTCTGAAGCCTCGACTAAATAATTGACAGTTGTGTAAAAATTTTAGTACCTTTATGGATGACAGAATAGTATACGTCAGGAAAGGAGTGAATGGATTCCAACCCCTGAGAATACGGCTATTGTAATAATTATTTAATTATTTTGTGACATCCTTTAATATACAGTGAAACCAAAATATTACGTTTACTGACTCCATTAATAATCGCTCAAAACGCTCAACATTTATCTTACCTATAGACTACCTGGCAAAATATATTTAAAAGCTGGCTCCGTGGAATATTATTCTGATCAATAAAAAATATTAAAATTTATTAAGGAAAACACATTTTTATTGTGAAGTTGTAATTATTCAGAACATAGGTCTGTGATATTTTAAATACTAAATTAATGTATTAATTATAAATATATACATATAAAATCAATTTTGTCGAAAAATATTGTTTCTGCGTCACCGGGATATATCCCGGTGTCGCAAAAACATATGACTATGTTCTGAATAATTACAACTTCACAATAAGAATGTGTTTTCCTTAATAATATATGTTGTATCAATGTGTCCAAAATTTAATAAAAATGAATTGATAATTCTGGCGTCTGCAGTCGGTTTACTCAAAGGTATTTGAGATTCTGTAAAAATAAGGTAGATGGCTTTCAAATAATGGAACGACAGGTGTATTAATTTGAAAAATGTAACATATAGGTTCGAAAATTTGTCAAGAAAAATACTGGCGTTATAGCACAATGGTAGTGCACTTCCCCGGATTGGAAATAGAGATCCAGGTTCGTATCCCGGTGACGCAAAAACAATATTTTTCGACAAAATTGATTTTATATGTATATATTTATAATTAATACATTAATTTAGTAATTAAAATTTACAAAAAATATAATGTTTACAGACAAAATAGAGATTTGCATTGGAAAAATAATGACATATGAAATGGTAGAGATAAAACCGAGTCGTCAACATTTAATTTTAACTATAATTATGCAAGATTCCACAGACTATTTTAGACAAATTAAAACATTCAAATACATGGGCTCCGAAAAATTGACAGACACTATAACAGACTCTGACGTTTAGCGTAGAATTAATATAGTTGCTCAAGTTAAAGTCTTTGCCTGGAGTCTTTGGATAATAAGATTCCAATCAAGACAAAGTTTATAAAACAACGGTTGAGTTAACTATGCTGTATGGGTTCGAGCGTTGGGCGAGTATAAAAATTCAGACATAAGACCTTGCTGAGATGAGCCATTGGAGTCACTCGATTCAACAAAATTAAAAATATTGTAGTAGAAAGCAATCACTTTGTGGTTTGAGATATTATATTAAATAAAATAACAATAACTTTGTATGAAAACATGAAATTTATTATACGTTAACCGGTTTCGCTTATCTCAAGCTTCATCAGGATGTATATAGAACGTATTTAAAACGTATTTAACGTATTAAATGTATTTAAAAATTTCAAATATGTCCTGACGAAACTTGAGATAAGCGGAAACCGGTTGACGTATAATAAATTTCGTGGTTTCATACAAAGTTATTGTTATTTTATTTAGTGAAATTAAAAATGTTTGACGGCCCATATTCCTGAAAAATATTATATAAATATATGGTATGGATATACGGATGAGACGTATTGCGAAGGAGGGAAGGAACTACCTTCGAATAGCTTCGGTCAGCCAATGTAGAGCATGAGTAGGACGAACAGGATAAAGCAAGGACGATATTTGATATTTGTCAGGTATCAAAATAAATATTTTAAATAATGGAATTTATCAAAATTAAAATTAACTTGTTGAGTATCTTAATATATGTTATTAAAACTCCATCCAATATTTTTGAACTATGGCATATTTTCTTATACTATCGATTGCTAACAATTTATTGTTTGGGAAAATAACATTTTTATGTCTAATAATATGTGATTTATTTTGCCTTTCGAAAAGTACCGAATATAATTAAATTCTAAAAATACTGAAAATCATTATCTTTTGTGTATTTTAATGTATTGTTTTATTGCGAAGGAAATTTCACTCGTCTGTCATCCAACATTTTTATACTTATATTCCTATTCTAGTACCGTTAATCGTAGTGACATCTTGATTCTCTACACCTTTCAATACTAATCCCTTCTTAATATTGGAAAATTATGGTGTTTTTTGTAAAATAAATATAAAAAAATAAAGTCTAAAACGATTTAATAATTTGGTATCAATATCTATAAATATATTGAAAAGAACTATGTTTTAAACAAACTAAAATATACTAAAGAATCAACAATGTCAACACAATTCACAAATAATCTACACTCATACTATTACACAAATAATTTAAACACAATTTTTCGGATGAATGCTGATAATCTCTTTATAAAAACGTTAATAAAATAGTCACCAGACGCCTACACTAGCCAAGAATAAAAATCTTATTCTTAGGAATTAAAAACAGGATTATTCCTATCATAAATTCTAGTAGACAGTTTTTTGATAAAAACTTAAAAAACGTAAATGTTAAATATATAAAACACTCGTATTTGTATATATTTTTATTTTAGTTACTTATTAAGAATACGGATAATGTCTTACGTCCCTTAAAACAACGCGTCCGTAAAAGAAAATGTCAAATTTCAATGGCAGTGCATACGAGTAGAAAAAGATATTGAATTCTTCAATCAACAAGTTAGGATGTCATTTGCTCTAGACCATGCTCTCCAAACATTATCTTATATAGCTTTCATTTCAATAAATTCCTTTCTTTGGAATTTCTATTATAAATTAAATTTAAATCTGTAATCTTTATAACTTTGCAAAAATCTTTGTTGGCTATGTAGGAAGATCCGTTGCTCTGATTTAAAGATGATGTGATTCAAGAGCTTCATAACCTTCTCCTTTTTGTTAGGAAGTTGTGCTCACCTGAATACCTTTTGTATCAGCTTAGTAATTCCTTCATACGATATTTCCTTCAAAAACAAGTAAAGAAGATGTAAGCATGATGATTGGCTATCTGCACCCTAAGATCGCTTGAGCGACGTAAATTTCTTTGCAGAATTTTTCCTCAATAAAATTGGTTTTATTATTAAAAAATAGAATATTCACATGCATGTTGTGAATAAACTATTATAGATAAACGATAATCCTTCTGATATGTCTCGTTTAGCTTCTACTTTCAACTCTAATTTTTCCGCACGAGTAATACTTGTCAAATCATCAATTTTTCATTTCTACGCTCAAGCGGATTTTATACAGCTTAGACAGCCGACGGTCTCTGGAATTCTCATAGATGCGAACAATCATTTCATGGTTAGACTCGTATTTCTTGTACATCTTTACGTCGATTAAAAGTATAATTGATAAATGATTCAATAAACTTCAAAGTTTAAAATATCATATTTCTTTTAATTGTATATATTATATATACAATTATTAGGAGAACACATTTTTATTGTAAAGTTGTAATTATTCAGAACATAGGTCTGTGATTTAATTAGTATTTATATATTGCGTTTACTGTCCCTCTCCATATTTCTGATCGATCAGTTAACTGCGTTCAGTAGCAATCTATTTTTATTTATCTTACTTATGTACTTTTATATATATGTGGCGACTAGGTTGATTAGCTGACAGAATGTTCACTAATGTTCTCGATTAGGACGTTTCGTAGCACCAGTTTAAATTTGAAAATTGTTAAATTTATGATCAATTTACCAATTTAGAAGACTAATTTCTAACGATAACGGTTGTATATTTAAAAATATTGAAATATAATTAATAAGATTGCAAGTACCGGACTACATAAACTCTTTTAACAACACTGATAAAAAATTTATTACAATAATAATAAATGAAAAATATTTTTTTCAAAATATCAATATCATAAGCACATACATATGTAATAATTCTTAAATAAGAATGCTCAAACAAGGGTTGATTCAAAGCTGATATATATATTGGTAACAAAAGTTTTCAAATTACCAATATTTTTAGAATTATTTTTTCAAAAATACTTAACCGTTTAACATTTCATCACTTACCTAGTTTTAGGCTCTATATACACATATGTATACAATGTGCATATATATATATAATTTTAAAATTATATTAATTTTATATGTACACATATTAATGAAACTTGTCTTTAGCATAATTTATTGTTGGATTTGAGAAATGCCGAAATAAAGTAAAACATATATAAGATATTTATGCGAAGCAAATGGCAAGTAGATTTATGCCACCCTTTCTACCTTGAATTATTACATTTAAGTGCCTAACAATTGCATATTTTTTGTAGTATTCTCAAATATAAAATAAGCAAATTATAATAGAAAATAAATAAAAAAATCTAGGCCTATAAATATTATTAATTATAATTTGTGGTACTTCTAAGTACAGTCAAACTTACATGACATATACAAATATATATATATATATACATTGTTGAAAATTTAAGAAAAAAACTTAAATTAAAATTGCTATTAATGATCACAAGAAGTACAAACGCGTCAAACCTAATCTTGTAAGAATGCGCAACTGAAATTTCACCTGATGCAGTGTTGAAAGTACCGCTAGGGTAGAAAGTGTTAAAAAAAAACATCGCAATCTAGTATTATAAGAAGACCAATTACACAAATATTCTGTTTTTTATTGTTAACGGAGTTGACTAATGTTAATATATTTTTTAAATAATATTTTTATCTATCTAATTCATAGAAAAAAAATTATATTGTGGCTATGTATAATATTTTTTTAATAAATCCTATAATTAATTAATTAATATTATATATTTTACACTTTACTAATACTAATACATTAATAATCATCGTAAAGGACGTCACCAAAATAATCATTCTAAATCACAACCAAAAATATACGTCGTGAGATAAAATACCACAAAATTTGTTTAATTTGTAATAATATATTTAATAAATATATTTAAAACAATGCAGATATTTGTTTTAATTTTTCCAATAAAAAAGTTACTAGAGTTTAATTAAATATTGCGGACCTTCGTGTTACAGAATTCGGGATAATCTTATTTTGTCTTATTATCTTAATGAGCAAAATATTAAAAAGAGTTATGGCGGTGCTCCACCCGTGATGGATTGCTCGAGAGTGTGGAGTACACATATATAATATATAAGCAATCAGAATAAAATATATTTTCTACATAAATATAATTTCTATCGATATATTAGTTGATAGTTAATCAAAACGATCCTGAAAGGGAGGTTTGGAATAAAAATAAACGATAATAACAAAATTCATTAAATTTGATGTTTTAGTTAGTAATTTGTATGAATAATAATGGAACGCACTGACAATAAAAAATAAAAATATTATTTATCTATAATTATAATAACAATCTTATAAATCGATAGCTCTTTTTCTTTGAGAGGTACCTAGTCAAAAATTGTACTCCCAAAGAATGAATTCCTTATATTATGGATCTTTAAAGAAGCTATAATTTGAATACTTTTTTTTTTTTTAAATTCATTTAGAGAAACTATTTTGATTTGTAATTTTAAGTTAATAAAAGCTAAGTAAAGCTTAAAAAAATATGGACGTACAGGC
Organism: Eubasilissa regina; assembly: GCA_022840565.1. Taxonomy (NCBI): domain Eukaryota; kingdom Metazoa; phylum Arthropoda; class Insecta; order Trichoptera; family Phryganeidae; genus Eubasilissa; species Eubasilissa regina. The sequence goes on from JAINEB010000033.1 coordinate 22,310,321, forward strand.
ATATTCCCAATTAGTTAATAGTTAATAACCGGCAGAAATGTCTTTTACCTGGATAATAATATATATTATATTATTTTTCCTGTACTGCCAAAAATTCATGCAAAGTTTGTGCATTTTATGTTTTGATAATAAATTCAAAAAAGTATAAGTGATAACATTTATACGTATTTTTGAAAGCATTAAAAATATTATTATACAGTTTTTTTTAAAATAAATTTAATTAATTGATCTATTTAAATGTGCAAAGAAATAAAAAATAAGTAAATTGATTCACAACGCTAAAAGTCTGAATAAATTAAAAAATGGTGTTGAACGACCTTGACCTTTCGTACAATTATCTAGGTTTATTTTTTTTTTAATTTATGGGTCCGAATCGCTAAAAATAAATTGTTTTTATTATTATTTAATGGTGTAGAATTTTTGTCTTTTAAAAAAATATATTTGAGGAGATTCCTACCTGTTGCGGCGTCGGGAGTCCGGCGCGCGACACTACCGGCTGTGCGTAGCGGCCGCGTTATATTGCCGCGATGCGTCTTATTTCCCGGACGGCGTCGAAGTGTGAGTGCGCGCGTCCGCGTCCCCATATTTATACCGACGGTGCCCCCCACCAAGGCACCCCGCGGAGCCGGGCAGGCGTGGGGCGCGCCGGCGCGGCATCTCACCTGGCGCGACCACCGAAGTGAGGAAAAACGTCAATGGGGACCCTTCCGGGACTCCATCCGAATGCACCGCTACGTTGGACCCCATAATCATTTATCGCGTATTATAATTCTTATAAACAGCAATAAAACAAAATTCAAAAAAAAAAATCTAATTTCAGTTCCTCCAGCGAATAAAAATTTCATTAAAAAAAAATTTACACTAAAATAAATCAACAGGTTTTCAGAGAGAATAGAATAGTTCGAATATTTTAAATTATAAATTCTTAAAATGATGTAAGAAAACTTTACTTTATTAATATAATAAGAAAGAAAAAGTACAGTCAAGAAAGAATATACAATAATAATATACAATCAGGTATACTATAATAATTAACTTTAGTAGTCATAATGTTAACTAATATTTTAAATAAAAATATTGATAGATAAAATGTGGCTACAAGCGCAAGGTTTTTACAGTAAATATTAATGTATATACTCATACGTTAAATACGGGTACCATATCAGCTCAAACCATTTCCCACACACCCAAGTCTCTCATTTCTTATGATGGATCGAGCGGGGGTAATTATTCTTTCAGATTATTAATGTATAGATATAGACCGATTATTATAGAATTCTATAGACAGTGCTTCGTTAGTAATAGTATTTTTATGATTAATACTAGGTAATCTTAATTCTGTTTAATTACTGGAAAAATAATGATTTTTATATGACCGAATAACACTAATAAATTTATTTTAATTTCTGAAGTCTATTGTAATAGAGAAGGTTTCAAATATTTATTTAGTGCCAGAACACAGTCATTGTATATGTATATTTTCATTGTAGCAAAAATAATTTGTAGTGGATAAAAAAAAAAAATTATTTTGTTTATTTACTGAGTTTTTGTAGTAATTCAATCTGTTTTATTCTTTACACAAAGATAACTTATAACATCGAAGGACTGCAGTCAATGAGCAAGATGGATTGATAATGAATATACATTTTTCGTGGTATTCTGAGAGTAAGTTTATACAATATATAAATCAGAAGATATTTTTAGAAAAGCACTAGAGGAAACAAGACCATGATATAATTAAGATAAATCTTCAAATAATTCGCTACGCTAATGATAGCGTCCTTCTTACCGAAAGTATGAAAGGTATACAAAGATCCTTGAACATGGTTTATTTTGGTAGTTTTAATAAATGATTCCATTGAAAATAGGAAAAAATCTGATCTTTATATGGAAGAGCGTACATGAGTACTTTAAACATGCTATCTTCTTCTTCTTGTGTCTTATCCGTTCAACGGAAGTTCTATCATGTTGGCTATCATGACTTTATTTACTGCGGCTCTGCAGTAGACTGGCTAAACTATTGTCTCAGGTTCTTCAGCCATGGTATTTTCCATCTTACAGGGCTCTGACTTCCAGCAATCTGTCCCTTCAATATGAGGTGCAAGATCTCATACTTCTCAAGATGTCTCACTACATGTCCGAGATATTGAAATTTTTTGATTTTTGTTGTTTTAATTACTTATTTTTCTTTATTCATCCAAACCATAACATCTTCATTTATCACTCTGTCTATCTTAAGTATTATTTTGTATATCCACACCTCAATTGCTTCAAGCATGCTATGAGAGGTGATCAATTGAAATAATACTAATCGTATTTTCTGATTGAATAACTAGCGTGGCTGGTTTCATTGCAGTTCATAGTCAGAGCAGCTACCTCTAGTGATAATAATTTCGATACTCCAGGTTAAAGTAAATATATGGTGCAAAGTTGATGAATAAAATCCGAAGAAGAGTTATAAATAACAATAATAATTTATTTTTTGAGTCATAGTACAGTGTGTTACATAGTTACAAAAAGATAAACATTGCAGCAAAGTAAGGCATATATTTCGGTACCCTGCCTGCTACACTAGTATTTTACTATACTGTAGCCGACAGTGCTTTATCCGGTATAGTAGTAAACATATAATAATAGTATAGTAGTAAACATATAATATATAGTGTAATGTTTAATGTTCAAAAAAATATATACATATAAAGTAAAACAATATGCATATAAATACAACTTTGACATGATTATGTCTGCTATGTCGAAGATGACTAAAATTTGAAAGAATTGATTCATCTTAGAGATCTTAAAAGTCAGACTGGTTTTTTGCGGTGTTTTGCGTAGCTCTGTATGAAGTCATAACATGGACCCTGAAAAGGAAATAAAGAAACATGCTTGACACTTTAAAAACACAAAAAGACACAAAAAGATTTTTTAAATTAGTTTAGCACATCACACGTTATGTATACAATTATATTTTGAAACTTTAAACTGTCAATATCTCTTAATTAATAAATACTGTGAACTGCGAAACCAACGAATATCTATTTTCTATAAGGACTCCGTATTAAAGAAAAACTCTTTCATACTCTGGGCAAGAGACAGCGACCGGGGCTTCGCTAAAAACAAGGTTCTAGTACGCGAAGGTCGACTCTTCAGCAAGCAGTTCTCGATGTTGAAGACGACAAGAGGACCTCGATGCTTAGTCATGAGCGTATCTACTAAGATAAAGAAGAAGAATAATATGTATTTAATATTATTACATACACTTTTAAATTATTCATTCATATATATTTTTTTATTTACTCTTCTTTCATTTTATTCTGTTTTAAATTAAGTCTTTTACGCTGTATTACTGTCAAATTGATATATCTTAATACAAATTAAATATATCGATAGAAAGATATAAAGGAAACAAAAAAATGTTGTTGCCGGGATTCGAACCTGGATTCTTTCCTATCCGGGGAAATACGTTAGCCAATTAAACACCGTTAGTAAGTTGACGACAAATTTTCGAACTTATGTGCTGCAATTCTTTCAAATTGATACGTGTATTATTTCAAATTTTAAAAGCTATCATTAATTTTTGTGAAAATCTCAAATACTTTTGTGAAATATTCTCTAGGAGACACCATCAATTTAATCAATTCCTTTTTATTAATTTTTGGATAATCTTTAATATAACAAATTTATTAATATCTTTCTAATTGATACATTAAATTTTTATAAAAATACCACGGAATTATGTTCAGAAAATTTTTTTTAAAAAAAAACTTCACAGTAATAATGTGTTATTTTGTTTGTTTTAGACAAATGGTTCCATATATAAAAACACATCAGACTAAGTTGATTACTAAAATATAACATTTCTTTATACATATTGTAAGGTTAGCTAGATTTAATATTATTTTTGGTAATCGTTAATTCTAATAAATTCACGACAATGCAATATTTTTTTAATAAAATTTTTAAATTCGCATTTTCTTTATATTCATGGCTAACTGGAAATCACTTAAATTCCTCGTACCAATTTTTTTAGTCAGACGTTTTACTTTAAGAAGAATATAATCTGCGATATTCATGATTCAACTAAATTATCTGAAAACTAAAATAAAATACAAGAATATTTATAAATTTTCAGACCTATCTGTTAAACACTAATATTTGATTCCTTAAAATAAAATGTGAGTTCAAAATTTATAAGTAAAGTAACAAATTATTGAGATTCTGCATAAATCTATGGTAGTTTACATACAAATATTTTAATCAATTTTATTAATAATTACTTGAACTAATTTGTCACTTTACTTACATGAGAAGAGAATTCACAATAATTGTTAGTTTTATAAATTTACTTAAGGTTTATGAATCTTTAAATCACTCCGACATTGTTGAAAAATAAAAAAGCAATCGTCTTAACTTGTTCGATTTTGTAATTGATTGATAATCGTTAAACCTATTTAAATAAAAAAATAAAATGTACATTATTGGACTTTTAAGTCTTGAATGATGGAAGATAATTTTTAATTTTAAGATTTAAAATATCTTCATCAAGAAGTAAGTAAACTTTTATCAATTTGAATCTTTTTAAAATTCCAAAATTTATTTTTTTAATGCTGATGATTGAGAAGTGTAGAAAAATTTATATAATCAATTAAAAAGTACAATAATTTATTAATCTGATTTACTTTAGTGTTTTTATTTTTAAATTTAGAGTGCTTGATAGAATTGAAGCACTGGACGATTTGATCCAAACAAAACATTTTCAATTTTCAGTAAAATCAAAAAGATTTTTCGTTCAATTTTGCTTCAGCCAGTATGCAGAAATTTACATTTAAAAAATAAAAGCATGCCGCCGGAAAGCTATTGTTTACCGTTACTGAAAAATACTCGTTTTGAATACCATTGTAATCTAATAATGAAACAAAAATCACAATGCTATCTGTTAATCAAATTATAATAATTTTTATGATCCTTTTTTATTTGGCCGAATAACACTAAAAGATTTATTTTAATTTCTGGAATCTATTTTAATAGAGAAGGTATACAAATATTTACTTATTGTCAGTACACACCGTCACTGTATAGTCATGTATATTTATATTTTTATTGCAGTAAAAATAACAAGTAGTACATAAAAAAATAATTTAAATAAAAAATATCTTATTTTGTTTATTTACTGAGTTTTTTAAGTAAAACAACCTGTTTTATTCTCTACACGAAGATAACTTATAGTAACATCGAAGGACTGTAGTCAATGATCAAGAGGGATTGATAACGAATATACATTTTTCATGATATTCTGAGAGTAAGTTTACTTTCTAACCTTTACTATAATATATAATCAGAAGATATTTAAAAAAAAGCATTTAATAAATCACATAAATGATTCCATTGAAAATGGGATAAATTTTAATCTGTATATGGAAGAACGTACATGAGTACTTTGTACGTGCTGTCTTTTTTTCTTGTGCCCTATCCGTTCAACGGACGTTCTATCATGTTGGCTATCATGACTTTATTTACTGCGTCCCGTAAAAGCTCTACAAAGCCAAACCATTGTCTCAGGTTCTTCAGCCGTGATGCTCTCCATCTTACAGGGCTCTGACTTTCATCAATCTTTCCTTGCATTATGAGGTGCAAGATCTCATATTTTTCAAGATACTTATTAAATTTATGGTGCACCATTAAGCCTGGTGGTTGAATTTTTTTTTGTAAATGAAATGTTTTCAGCATTTCATGAATTTATTTAAAGTAAAATATGATTTAATGTATGCAATTTAAATAACAGAAATTTTAATATATTGAGAACGCGTATTGCCCACCATGTTTAAGGACTTATTTTAAAACAAATACGTAACACATAACATAAGAGAAACAGTAATCGTCAGATATTATTAGAATTTCTTCTTTCTGCCTCGGCTTCATATTCAGGGGGAGGCATCTAGCCGAATTAATTCTTTTTTAAATATAGTCAAGTCAAATGATTATGAAATGAAATTACAAAATGCCATTGTTTACAAGAAAGTTTATTATCTATATTTTACGATACTTGCATGTATTAAAAGTGGAAAATGAGCATTTACCTGATTACTTATTAATAAGACAATTAAAAAATAATTAGATTGAGATTAACACTAATTAGGTGCCCATCATGCCAGCATAAAGTTATCTACCAAATTTTCTATGTTAATGCCCAATTATCCAGGTAAACCGAGACTCTGAACGCGATGTTCTTATGCAATTTTTGCGTGTAGGATATCGTCTGCCCTGATAGCAACAGTTTGTTCTTGATACACCATACTATGTTGATCAATCTTTTTTTATAGATCCACCGGGACCTTTTTTGATAGTTTCACATCAACGATTAAACGCATAGAACATCACAGTCTAAGTTTAAACTCGAGGCGCACGGTCCAAAATTTCCCCAGAATCACAATTTATAAGGCGCTTGCTTAATATTTCAGAGACGATATTGATTTTATTTTCTAATTGAAAATTAGATCTCGACTTCGTGGAGCGAGTTTTAGTGAAGACTGCTCGCCTAAAGTAATGCCTCCCCCATGGTGCATTTTCCGACCTGACATTCTTCACGTACGCCAGATTCCTTATCGCTGTTCCCACGCTGTGTCGGTGCACCTTCGTCTAACAATACCGAGTTTTATTACCCTCCGTCCCTTAATTCGACTAAGTGTTTATGTATCCTTGAAAAACAAAATATTATTTTGGGTAATTTTGCATTTAACATCATCAAAAGTTAGATTACGTTATGTACCGTAGAGCCCGGAATTACGTAGTATAATAATATAGGGTGTCCAGCGAAAAAATTTCAAGATTGTAATTGCTCGTAAATCATCAGAGTGAAGTAACATTCCAACAACATTTCTCCGGATAGGAAGGCATCAAACAAAAATATTTTTTTGATAAACTGAATTGTCCTCTGTATCATTCTAATTGATAAATTTAATTTGCATATATCAAGTTAATTGTTATTGAAAACAATCGTATGAACTCCAAAATATTACGTATAGCAGAGAATTTTCTAGTTAAAATTTGAAATACGTATTTTTCGATGTTTTTTTTTTACCTCGATACTCCATTTTTATTTCTTGTAATTGAAAAGATAAAACCACTAATATCGCTGTCTTTCATGAAAGTCATCGATGTTGAGAATTCTGGTATTAATTCAATTCTAAAAGTTTTTCTGTCAGAACTGAACCGCACTAACTATCTGGAAATAACTTTCTGTTCATTTTTATAATATTTCTAAAAGTTTTATGAAAACAGAAAAAAGCATATTTTTGGTCCATTTATCATACATATAGATGACAATATTATTAGCAATTGATAGAAAGGCTTCTTTGACATTTAAGTTTAAATTAATGCAGTGAAATAAGAAATAGTATAGCTAGTTCATTATTAGTAAAACTTGTGCACCAGATATCACAAACGAATACCTCCTTATTTTTAAATTAAAATCTCAAAACATATACATGATATTAAGATGTATCTTTTCTAAATCTCTGAGACTATCTCATCGTGAACGTGCCCTAAAAATGTTATCATCATACGCTTATATTATATTTTCGCGATCTTAACGATCTTTTCGGCGAAGGAACGATTAGCGAAAGGGCATGCCTAAAGCGGTTTGTTCGCTTCAAAGCTAGTGATATTAGCTAAGTCAAAAAAGGGTCGATCTTCGGATATTGATGATCAAGCTCTTCTGGCTGTGGAAGAGAAAAGTTGCACCACCAAGACACTGGCTGAAAACTTCAAACTTTTATCAGATCCACGATTACGGTGGTTACTCTCCCGAATGATAATTTTATATAACATGTTTTGAGTTTGTTTTCATTTTTAGTTATGTTACAATATAATTTTAAAAAACGGCGGATAACTATATATCAACCAAATAAAAATAACAATACTTTACATAATATAGTCATTTCGCAGTCAAGATATTAGATAATTTAATAAGAAATAATAAAATAACAGTCAAAATGTTAAGTATATTAAAATATTATGTTAGTTACCTGCCTTGAAACAAGAAGTTACTCGAGAATTGGCGCTGATGCGCAATACGGCGTGGTACAAATTAACCGATCCGTGTTTGCTCTGTATACTTTCGTACTTCTACTTTGAACTTGTGCTCTGGTGCAGTAACTGGTATGATTAATCTAAAACCGCAGTTACACACCGTACAGTAAAACGTCGACAAATGTAATTAGCTGTAAGTTTAAAAAACCAACGCAGCGTTCTAATTATTTTTTAGAAGGCTTCATTAATTGGTAGTCTTTAGACATATTGACTAATAATTTTTTAGACAAAGCACTATGACATGATATTGTTTATTTTATTTGTTGTTCGAAGTGTTCAAAAATTTCCGTTAAGTGATTTTTATTCTTTGACACTGCCCAATACGCCTAGTTTGATTACAATTGTAAATTTGAGATCTTTAATATTTTATTTATATTGTATTCACACTCTTATAGGTCTTTACAAAATTAATTATATTAAAACATGTGCAGCTGTACAAGTAGTATGGAATATATAAAAACAAAAATTGATTTAAAAGAAAAAAGGATGAAGCAAAAAAAAAAACAGTAAATATTTAGATTTAACATATAATGGCTGAGTACCAAAATCAATTCTACAACATCACTTTTATATTTAAACATCGGAATATGTTTACAATATCAAAATCGTTCCCAAGCTTGTGAAGTTTCCTTGTGAGTGCATTCCTATAAGCAATTATATATGATTAATTTACATGGAACAACGTCGACGACCTAGTACTACGCGCGCGAACGTGGTACACAATTAGTTAAAATTGAAATCAAATAAAAATAATAAATAACTTGAAGTTCTTCTATATGACAAGTTAATTAAATTAAGAGTACTCATTACAAAATTATAATTCATTTGTTCAACGGATATACGTATATAATTTGAAGTTAGTAAATCATAAAAATTTATGTTGAATCCTTTCTAACTTTAATTCATGCACTTTATAGAACAGTGACCAAATTATTGAGTTGTATTCTAAATTACTACGAACCACAGCCGTGTATAAAACTTGCAAGTAAATTGATATGTTTCATCATATATATTATTCGTGGGAGTTCATAATTATATTAAAACTTAATTGAAAAATATGTGATTTTAAAATCGCTGTACAGATGTTTTTTACACCTAAAACCCCACTTTATACGGATGTATTAGTTTTGTTAGCGGGAGAGAACAAATTAAAAACGACAGATCATGTAGAAGACAGTCAACTTATCATTGCTGTCAACTAATAGAAAGTTATTATCAAATAACGGTGCAAATGATAGCGTGATAAAAAATTATATACCACAATGTCAAAAAAAAATCATGGTCGAGTGATTTTACTCCACTATGAGGGATACTCTGGCATGTTCTACCAAGGTCTCTCTACACGAGTTTCAATTGGAATTAATATTATATTTTCATGGGGAAACTAACAGTAAGTAAAATTTTAAAAATCTAATTTCACTTGAACATAAAACTAGCCTAGGAACATCTTATTATATAATATTGATCGATACACAATAACAAACTATATATGATATATGTATCTGCATATATTTATACATACATATGTAAGTACCTACATACTTACACACATAAAATACTAACTAAATTATAGTAATATATGCAAATTCTGCACCGTCATAGAAAATATTATTGTTTGAAGTTATTACAAAATCATGTTAAGGGCGTGTTTTCAAAAATAATTTGGTTAAGTAGTTGGTTTTTATTATTCATTTATATCAGAAGTTATACATTAGATTTGATTTTTTTTAAAACTAATACTTAGATATGATTTTTATACTCATTTAAAACTAATAAACAGAATAATTAAGACAATACAAGCACTATAAGAAAGACCGCGACCATTAGATGCATTTTCCGCGTGCCACATAATTGTGTTAATATATTAAATTATTGCATAAACGAAATATACTTTCTTATAATCTCGATTCCAAGATTATGTACATATTTAAAAACATCCTTGTCGGAAATATTATGTGAATAACTAATTGGTCTGAAATAAATACTTTTATTATTTAATAGAATTATGGTATTAGGATGTACATTACGAATTGAAAATTTTATAAATGGTGGTCGAAATTATTATTTTTTCAAAAAAAATTCCGAATAATTTTAATAATAAAAATATTAATATTTCATACTTTCACTTGATTATAGTAGAGGCATTCGAAAAATATCCGGTTCATAAATACGATACTTATTGTTCAGATTCTCATCTCGTTTATTTTTTGATATACATAGGTATCACTTTCGCTTGAAAATCGTAGTACTGAGAAAAATGCTTTAAGTGTAGTAATTTAGAATTATTCGGCTATTCCGGTCTGTATATTATGTCCAGTTCAACTATTTTTCCTTATATCGAGTCATCATAATTTATTTGTTGTTTTAAAGAAACAAATGTTAAAATTTTCAGAGCTTTTGAATCTGCAATTGGCAAATTTTTGTCTAAGTATCAATAGCTGAGTATAGTAGTATCAATAGCTAAGTATCAATGCTATTGTTTTCATAATTTTAAGTAGAGGTCGTATCATATCAGGGGCTGTAACTTTGAAATTGTATTCTCATTTCAGGAGTATAATTCTTAAAACTAACTTTACATAAAATAAGAATACACAGTTTTCACAAACTCCGATAAACGAGAATATCCCCTTAAGAGAATTAGAAAGTTGGTGATACCGCACGGAAAAGTGTATTGTCTCGGGTGGTTGAATAGAATATAAAGCGGTTGATTGAATTTGTTATCTATTTGTTTGCATTTTTTGGGAACAATGGAATTTTTTGAAACACCTTATGAATATATCATATTTTAACAATGCGGGTTTATATTATATGATACATAATTTTAAAAACATTACTCGCGTGATTAAAATCACGCAGATAGCTCCTTACATTAGTATAAAAACTCGCCCTAATATCTATTTAGTAAGCAGTTCATGATCTTTTCATATTAAGAACAATACTTAAGGTGGCGCCTTCAATAATAATTCAAAATTATGCGTTTTTTGTTACGAAAGTATAGGTTTTTATTATTCATTTATATCAAAAGTTATACACGAGAATAGACTTTTTTTAAAACTATTACTTAGATAGGATTTTTATACTCATTTAAAATTAATAAACTGAATGTTTTTTTGAGATAATTAAGACAATACAAGCATTATAAGACCACGACCTTTAGATACGTTTTCCGCAAGCTACAAAATTATGTTAATATGGTAAATTATTTAAAAATTAATAGGTTTATAAATCATTAAATTTGCAAGACACATTACCAATTTTAGACGTTTTTATAATACTTGGCTTTAGTGAAAACATATTTATTTAAATAATATATTAGGCTTGATATATAATGTTTTAGGCTTCAGCTACTATTTAAAACTAAGTTTTATATCAAAAACACAATAATAAGTTTTTAAATAATATATGTTCAGTCTTATAAAATACAATAATTTTAATTTTACATGGAACTTCAATACGCTGCTCGAAACGGCCATGGCGGTTGTCGATTCCGTGCTGTCATTATTTTCGTTTAAAAACCCAGAAACTATATGTTGTCACGCATATTTTACCAACGGTATCTAATAATATTGAACTTATTCATAACATTAATATAAAATTTTATAAATAAGATGTTTTTTTAGTGATTTTAAGAGAAAACAACATTTTATTGAACAAAGTAAACATTTTATGTATATTATTTTTATATTTGTCGCTATTAAATATTTCGATTATATATAACACTGTTGCATTTTAAATACAAGTTGACTGTTTATAAATAATATATAATTATGAAACAGACATATCACTAAAACGTCAACGTATCATTGTAAATCGATAATATTAAACAAAATAATAAATTGAAGCTATCATAATAATTTTAGATTTAGAACACTGATTTAAGCGATTATTTAAATACAAGTAGGTAAGATACTTTGTCTGATTTTAAAACATATTCATATATATGAATTAGGTACTTCAAAAAATGGTTTAATTTTCGATAGATTGATTAAAATCACTCATTCCATAATATTTATATGAAAAACAAAAATCATGGATAATCCATCTAGATACGAATTATGTCTGAATGCAAGAAAATCAACAATTTTATTGTCGTCACTTTCTATTCAAACTTTCCTCTCTAGCATAATTTACGTTACAAATAATGTCATGAATTATTTCTCTGAAATGTTTAAGAATTGAACTATTAACCTCGTCTTGAAAGCATATCTAATTTGTGTATAATTTCTTGAATTTCAAATTGGAAAAATGAGAGCTCTATGTAACTAACTAATAACTATGCTCTAATAACTTTTCTTACGCCCACGCGAGTGCGAGAGTAAGCGTGTAATCCAAAACGTGCGTATTTGCTAGTATTTTGAACTTTCTGTATTTGTTTTTCTACGACGTCAATCGAAACTTAGTGAAAATTTGAGCAGTTAAAGCATACATAAATTACGTGTTGGCTATTTGATTTTGTAAGTAAATAATAGGTATCCATGAATTGCATACCGATGCAGAAAATTCAAAGAATGAAATGTTTTATTTGATATAATCAGAGAAATACTTTTGAATTCAACGTCCATTATTTTATTTTGTGTGAATTTTATCAGTATAAAACGTGTATAAGATATGTTCCGTGCGGATTTTATTATTATAAAATATGTGAAAGATTTGTTGTGTGTGAATTTCATCTGTATGACATTTGTACAGGATTTGTCTAGTGAATTTCATCAGTGCAAAAAGTGTAAAAAGTTGCTTCATGTGAATTTCATAATTATAAAATGTGTATAAATAAAATAAGTTTGTGAGTATACCGACAATATTGAAAGGAAATTAATAGTTTTTATAACATTAATTAGTTTTAAAAATACAATAGCAAACAAATTTACATAGTTTTATGCGATAACAACGTGATATAATTGACAGCCGATCTTTTCTTCGTTTTGTGTCGCTATGCGACTCAAGGTATGTTTGTTTTATGTGCAATACGGATGGCAGACGAACATAAAGTGTATATCATTTATATTTAAGATATAGTGAGCGATCTACCGAGTACATATAAAATATTTAAGAAAAAAAATTTAATGTGTTTCAATTGAATAATGAAATAATCAAGAATACGCTTTTGGAGCAAACATCGTGTTTTAATCTTAAATTAGTGACAACACAGTTTATTTGACAAAATCGAGATTTAAATAATTATATTGAAACGTTAAAAATTAAAACCGACAGATATTTTTCTCTGCAACTTGAAGATCTCCAGGAATATTGAAAGATATATTTACTGTATTTTATATAAGCATGTACAAGTTCACACATATTATGAAAGTCAATTTGAAATATGCCTGTCCCACAATAATAGTCTGTGCTAAAACGGCAAAGTTTACAATAAGTTGTTATAGTTAATTATTTCATGATTACCAAGCAAGAAACTTAATTACTTAGTAGAAGTAAAATACAAAACGAAATAAATGTAAAATACTTCACGGTTTTTACAAGTGATCGAGTTATAAACTTTAATTGATTTAAGGGTAAACATTTAAGTTTTCAGCGCTATCTGTATTTCGGTCGTAATTTTTCAACGAGTTAATGAATTTTTCAATGCCAATTTTTTCCACGCTTTTTAAAACAATATGGTAGGAAACTTGATATAGATACCCTGCAACTGCACAACAAAATATGCAAAACATTACGATCAATTTTCTAATTTGTTTGGATGCAGGTCGCTTATAAGGCTTTGTAGAATTACCATCTTTTTACCGCAATCTTTAAATTATGAAGAGTTTTTATTTTTCTTATGATTAAGATTGTTAAAGACTTGAATTGATAAATATATAAAACTTATTTTCCGAACCAGGTGTGTTTTGGGGATTATTAAAAGATTTATGAGTTTTTTTGCTTGTGTTGGTACTGTGTTTCTTCATAAAATATGTCGGAATTCTCATACTCCAAAACGGATAAATATATATTCTGTACTAGTTATTAAATGGAACTTTCAGAATAAATTATTTATTTATTATTGTTGTAGATTTTGGTCTGGAAAAGTGATATTTTGAAAATTAATTAGTTCCGTACACATTGCTTAGTTGGTATAAGTCCACTGAGTTACTGTGTTTATGTATGGTATAATTCGGTAAGGCGAACTGTCAAATTACATTACAAAGAATACCAAAGTAACGAAGTTTTCAGAATAACGAAGTTTTTTTGACAGACCGGATGAATTTACTTATTAAATTTATTGAACGAAATTCCGAAATAACGAATAGAAATTTCAGTGTAACGAATTTCTTTGCAAAAATTTACCTCAATTTGATGGTATAAAATATACGGCAGACTGGCAATCGTCGCATTCATTGCTTCCCTGAGCAGTGAGGTGTTCGGACGTGGTTAGATCAAAGAAGTGGTTGTACGGAGTGCATAGACGCACCTACTTACACATCGGTCGATCATTACGTTACGGTGAAGGAAAAATTCATCGCACTAGAAAAGATAAACTCTGGAATGAAAAAAGGTGACGTTGCAAATGAATTTAACATTGCACCATCTACGTTATCGACCATTTTGAAGGGCCGAAAAAAACTTGAAGACGCTTGATAAACTACTTAAAAACTACACAGCTTGACAAACACTGTTTTAATGCTAACTAGCGCATGCATAGAAACAAATGATTGCGTGATAGGTCTGGGCCATGGCTAGGTGACAAAATTATGTCTACGCAACGTGTTTATTTCATGATGCCTTTGTTATTTGTTTACAGTATTTTGAAAATGTTTTTCATATACAGTACAATAGGTATATGGTTATCCTTATATTCGCTATAACGAAATTTCAGTATAATGAAATAATTAATTCGGTCCCCCGAATTTTGCAATTTTGATATAATGGGATTTGACCTGTACAACTGTAAATAACGATGTATAAATAAATAAATATATTTTTCTAAATATTCTTTATCTAAGTACCGAACCTTTTCAATTTTAATCTTTATAACTATAAACATGAATTGTATTTTGATAAAGCTCTACTGCTAGTGTTCAATCTTCTAATCAATAGTGGTATAAATGTACTCTCTTACTGCGGTTTTGGGAAAACTCCACCTGTATAATATATATAAGCAGGAAGTACTCAAGTATTTTAAAATCATCGAATTCATATTTTTGGTCTATTTTCGGACATTCTCAGATCTGATGGTAATTTTTGGCTAGCTTCAGATTCTCGTTGTCTTCAGCATGACGTTGCTTAGCACCTTTTCCACGCCTGCGGACAACTGCTCAGCTCAATGTCAGCTGGTGAACACCGACTGCTTCTGAGAAGACTGATTTTGTAACTTGTTCTAGGTAGACTTCAACATTTCTTAATGAATATACTTTTTTTATTTATTTTTCTCTCAATAATTTAGATTTTGACTTAATGTATAAATTTTGTTTTATTAAATTAAATTATTATTATTATTAAATTAGTTTAGTTAATTTTTATTTCTACATTTACAAGATCGATATTTTTGAACAGATTCACATTGATCACTTAATTTTGGATCCATGTGTTTAATGTTTTTGAAGGGACTATTGTTTTACTTTTAGTTTGTTTATCGCTAGTTACCAATTTTTAAATATATTATGTTATAAAATATGTTGAATAATATGACGTTTGTAACGGTACTTTTTTATGTTTCACTTATGATCAATAATTGAGACATAAAGTAATTTGGGGAAAAAAACTTTTTCATCATTAAATACATGTCGTGTGAACAAGTTTTACAATATTGTTGTAAATGAATGTGGATAATATACAAATTAAATTAATGAACAAGAAAGATTGTTAGAATGCAAAATTACCCAAATTAATATTTTTTTCAAGGATACAAAAGCACTTAGTCGAAGTAAGGGAAAGGGCAATAAACGTCGGTAATGTTAAACCCACAATGGGGCGTGGGAACGTCAATAAAAAACCCGGCGTACGTGACTTTGGTCACGTAGGCAAATGCACCATAAGGGATGCATCATGCGTCAGTCTTTCTCCCAATCCCAGCGGGGAGAGATCGCTCCATAAGCACGATCTAGTTTTCAATTAGAAAACAAAATTAGTATCGTCTCTAATATTAAGCGAGCGTTTGTAATTTGTGATTCCGGCGGAAATGTAAACTGTGCACCTCGAGTATAAAGCTTAGACTGTGATGTTCTCTGTGTTTAATCGTTGATGTAGTGAGAATAAATTGTCGCTGTCAAAAGAGACGATATACGGCACGTGCAAATTGCATAAGCACATCGCGTCCAGAGTCCCGGTTTGCCTGGATAATTGGACATCGTCTGGTGGTCAATCCTGAACTCCGTCGCTCTACCCTGGCACCAGAACTATTGGCCACATTTCACATCCCGGTTCCAGGACCATCATCTACACATGGAAGGCGTCTCCTAAAAGGTAATCCCTTACGCGAGGGATCTGCATAATCAACATCAGACAAGAATCGACACAAAAAATTTGGTAGTTAACTTTATTTAGGCATGATGGGCACTGTAATAATTGTAATTATTTTTTGAATTGTCTTATTAATAATTAATTAGGTAAAATACTTTTTTCAACTTTTAATTCATACAAGTCACAAATAATAAACTTTATTGTAAACAATGGCATTTTGTAATTTCATTTAATAACCATTTGACTAGATGATAATTTAAAAAAAAACCTGTTAGGCTATATGCCTCCCCCTGAACATGAAGCCGAGGCAGAAAGAAGAAATAACGTAACAAGATATACAGAACAAATCTATCTATCGAAAAAATATTTTGTTGCTACCAAGATTCGAATCTGGACCTCTTCTTATCCGGAGAAGCTCGTTCACCATTTTGCTATAGGAATCGAAAATATTTTCATAATATTTCCAATTAATACATCTATTATTCCATTTCTAAAAGTATTTCCAAATAGGAAGGTCCAGGTTCGAATCCCGGCAGCAACTAAATATATATTTTTTTGTAAGTATATATTTCTAGTTGATTAATTAAATTAGTAATAAAATAGCACAAACCTATGTTCTTTAAATGCAATATCACAACAATAATGTGTTCTCCTTAATAATTAAAATGTGTTTTTATTATTATTCAACTTACGCACAATCTTTTCACTTTTTTTATTATTTAAATTTATCGTTAGTTCATTTTTTTAAGTATTGAAATGTTTACGTTTAGTCGCATCCAAAAATAATTATATATCACGTAAATTGCGATTCCATGTCATTTTATACATAATGTTTGTAATAAAGATATTTTTAAGGATCCAAATCAATTTTAAAAAGGTATAGAATATATACCTTTTGTGAGGTGTAGAATCAAAATCAGATATGTCTAATTTGTATAGTTTTTGAGTTAGGTATGTACAAATATAAAGAAAATTAATGCCTATTGAAATGTAAATTAATGCTTATTAACTAGCCTATTGAAATTAAATAAATATCACCGAATTTCGTATAAAAACGCATTAAAATTTGCATGTTACTTCAATCGTAGACAATCTAATAGATAATTAATTCAAACCCAGACAAATATGTTTTCAGCTAATAAGACCACCGAATTTAGTCATGTGACCGATAGTTACCGGTCATTTTCACTACGATTCCAAGAGTGAAGTTGTAGTACAATTTTTTTTTGTATTTTACTCGAAAACAGGTAAAGTGAATATGTCTGCTTGTGATTCTGGACATCCCATGTGCAGTTTATTTTATGCTCTCATGGTTTTCAAGGGTTGGTAAAAAATATTATTTTTTAATCTATAGAATAATATGTACCTGAATTAATGTAACTAACTAACTTACCATCACGCCGTTTCCCCGTGGGGGTAGGCAGAGAGGATAGAGCACCACACTCTTCTGTCCTGACACACAATTCTCGCCTCATCCACATTCATACATCTTGTCATACAAGCTCGCCGATTATTGAGGCTTCTAACAGAACCATCCTCCATTATCTGGTTTACCTGGTCGTGCCAAGTCTTCCGCGGACGTCCTCTATTTCTGGTTCCATCAACACTTGCGTCATATATCTTTCTTACCATTCTCTCCTCATTCATCCTTTCCATATGACCAAACCATCTAAGTGATCCTTTCTTAATCTTACTCACTATACTAACATCAGCTTTACATTCTTTTCTAATTTCTTCATTCTTTACTCTGTCATAAATAGATTTGCCACAAATACGTCTAAGTGATCTCATTTCCACTGCATTCAGTCTACTTTCGTTCCTTTTCTGCCAGCTCCAGGCCTCACTTCCATACATCAGTGTCGGTACCAGGTTTCCATTGTGCACCGCTAGTCTTGCCTCGGTTGACAAATTTCCGTTAGATGTAATTCCATTCAAAGCGCCGTTTACTGTCCAATATATAATATATAACGCAAAACGAACAAATTATATTGCCATTCGATAAAAGAAATATATTTAATAATACAAACTTCTCTTTTTATACTAGCAGAGATTGTTTCCTGAATTGATTTTTGTTACTAAGGTCAATAATGTTTTTCCAATATGTATGTTGAGTGGCATGTTAGTTCGTGTACTAGGAAATAAAACACTGTATTTTTCCGCTGTCTAATGTAGGTTATTATTGACTTTCCCATAATGAAAGATATCTCGACTATACCATAACATGTGTGCGATGTGGCTGCAAACGAATGAAGCCAAATATAAAGTGAAGTAAAAGTTGCCAAAGTATGATTAACGAAAAATTATAATAAGTTTATTCGGAAAGTGCTAGTCTCAAATTTTCAGGCTAAACCTTGACGAATGTTAAAATCAATCGTTTATGTCGTGAAAATTCTGTTATTGAAAAATGTGTGAAAATTTACCGAACCCATCATACATTTCCTTCTCTTTATAAATATTTTTTCTGGTATTTCAAAGATAAATGTCAGCTTTGGAGAACTCTTTGTTTCCAAGCATTAAAAATAAATGCTCTGTAATGGGCCAAGCTGCGGTTTGTACCTACGCAAAATTATGTTATTATAGTGTTTTGAGGTTACTCCAAGTATGTGCGGGTGTGGTTAGGACACCATTTTATGCGAGAATGCGTAAACTCGTATTAATTAAGGGCAAGAGGTTTTTATAAACAATTTTAATGAACAAATGTCTTCGAAATGGTCGCTACAGTTTTTTATGACATTTTTCAACTCAGCGAAATATTTCATTATCCTAGAACTAATTACAGTTTTATTTTATTATTACCTGGAGCAATAAATCATTAGAAATTGAACGTTCTGTTCCGTGCGTATTTTTTTTTTTTTTTTTTTTTTTTTTCTCTTTATTATGGCCTTCGCCAATTAGGCGTAATTAGCCATTACAAGTATATACAAATGAAATAATACAATTTTTTAAATATATAAATAATTAACATAAATAAATAACCATGGTAATATTATTAATAAATATTAGTAACAGTATTTGATTTTTGAAAAATAATTAACACATTCATTAACATACATTACATAGTATAGTAAGAAGAAGAACATTTATATTGTAAAATAAAAATATACCAATTATAACTGAAGTATAAGTGAAGGATTGATTAAAAAAAATTATATAACTAAAATAAAAAAACAATGTAATATTTCAATTCATATAAAGTATTAATTGAATTTATTAAGAAAATTGCGTAAATATATATTATACTTTCACATTTCTCTTAATTTGAACAATATAACATAACCAAACATGATAGACCAAAACCGAAAAAAACAACTAAAATTATTTTAACAAAACTTTACATTACTATTTTCAAAGATAAAAGTACAAAAACAGTTCTCTTAATTGTAATATAATAATATTTTTAACATCGAGACAATATTGTGAATGTATGAAAGTATACATTCACAATATTAATAAACATAAAGTATATTTGTAATATATTAACAAATTATAAAAATCACCAAAGGAAGTAATAAATAAAAACTTAAACAAAATAATCATCATTGCAATTGAGATTCCCTTATATTAAGATAATCAAGAAAATTGTGAGGGTATATAAATTATACGTTCACATTTCTCTCATTGTGAAACAACCAAAACATTACATCAAATTTATTGATATTTACATTATTTTAAATATAGTTAAAAATACACTTAAATTTATTAAAGATTCATAAAATTAAGTTTTAAATATTTACATAAAGATAATATGACATGATTTGTTGGTGAATAAAGGACAGATTGTATGTTTAATGGCAAAGTTGCAAATTGTTTGATTAGATTTGTTATTAAATTTTCCCTATCGACCATTATTGGGCATTCAAAAAATATGTGGTTGATATCTCCAACACTCACTATATACCATATAACATATACCACACTCGCATATCGGTGAATTATTACAATTAATTTTAAAGAGATGAGCTGTAGAACAACAGTGATTAGATCTTAGGCGACATATAGTTACAATCTTATCCCTACTTAAAAGTGAACCTACATACCACGGCTTAGGGAGAATACTTGGATGAATATGGCCAAAAAATGTACCTTTAACTAATTTGATTCATTCCACTGAGAACTCCAAGTTTCCCGACTTTTTCTTTTTAGAACTGTAATCATATCTGACGCAATTAGACGATCATGTTTAAGATTCCCTACTTTACATGCTTCCTTTGCCAGAGAATCAGTGGTTTCATTACCAATTATACCAACATGACTGGGAATCCACGCTAAAATAATATTCGAATTTTTGAAAAACAAGCTATAAAGCAGAAATTTTATTTTGACGAAAATATGTGACAGGTTTGATTTAAAGGGAGAAGATATTAATAATTTAAGACAACTGAGTGAATCTGTAAAAATGGTTACTTTATCAAGCCCATGTAAGTCAACAAACTGAAGGGCTTCAAGAATTGCTATCGATTCAGCAGCAAAACTAGACGTATCATCTGGGAGTTTAAAGACTTCGGTTGAATATGGGTTAACACAAAGGAATGCTACTCCAGCTGAAACAGGAGACTGAGTTTTAGAACCATCTGTATAAATATAAGAAAATCCAGGCCATCTTTCGTTAGTTATCCGATTAAATTCTTTGCGAACAATTGAAGCATTTTGTGATGAACAAAATTGTTTTGATAAACCCAAATCAAGGCAGATATTATTTTCTAAAATAATGCTTTCATATGGGATCAGGTACAGTGGAATTGAATGACTTCGATAAATTTTTAGGGCGAAGTAAGATAACGAATGGTAACTCATCACAAGTAAGGGATGTTTTTTGTTTCGCCAAAAGGGTTTGTTGTGACAGTAACTATGCAAAAGTTGTAACTTTGGTGTTAATGGATGAGAAAGCATACTAAGACGGTTGACAAAAAATTTGTCAGACTGAAGTTGGCGTCTTATTTCTAAAGGTGGTTCGACATTTTCTACCTGAAGAACGTTAATTGGTGTCGATTTCATGCATCCAGATATCAGCCTAAGACATTTATATTGGATTTGTTTAAGCTTTTTTGCTAAGTACTTTGGCAATGGATCCAAAAGAAAAGAGGCGTAATCAAGATGAGATCTGACAAGTGCATTGTACATTAATCTTAGAACTGTAGGATGAGAACCCCACCAAATTCCCGCTGTTGCTATGATAACATTGAAGTTTTTATTACATTTCGTTAAAATTTCAGAAATATGGTTAAACCAAGATAAAGACGATTGGAAATTTAATCCAAGAAATTTTACCGACGAGCTTATTTCAAGGGGTTGGTTTTCGAAATGTACAATGAAATTTGGGGCTATCTTTTTTTTGGAAAAAACAACAATTTTGCTCTTTTCTGGGCACAAGCGCAAACCGTTATATGCAAGCCATAAGCTTAAGTCATTCAGGGCTTTCTCAATTTGAATTAAAGCCAAAGAAATTGTTTTTTCTGAAATATAATAGTTATATCATCGGCAAACGAAATAATTCTAGAGTGTTTAGTAATAACAGCTTCTAAATCTGATATATATAAATTAAAAAGTATTGGACTTAAAACTGATCCTTGTCCGAGACCTTTCCATACAACTCTAGTACCAACTACACATCCCTGCACGAATACATGAATAGTTCTACAACAAAGAAGATTTTTTATAAAAATAATAATCTTTTCAGGAATGTTCATCTTGCGGAGTTTATCCACAAGTATTGAAATATGAATATTGTCGTATGCGCCGATGATATCTAAAAAAACAGCCATTAAATATTCTTTTCTAGAAAATGACAAATTAATATCCGTAGTAAAAATAGACAAATTATCCAGAGTGCTTTTGCCTTTCCGAAAACCGAATTGTGATTTTGAAAGTAGATGATTATGTTCTACAAACCAGTCTAACCTATTTTTAATTAGATGCTCCATTATTTTACAAAGACACGATGATAAAGCAATAGGACGATATGAGGATCCATTTGATGGATCTTTATTTGGTTTGAGAATTGGAATAATATATTGAGATTTCCAACTGTCAGGGATCAAACCCGTGGAAAAGATTTCATTGAAAATATTAAGGATTATTGTATGGAATTTTAAATTAGCTAGTTTTATTAAAGAATACGGAATGTCATCTGGTCCAGGAGAAGAATCATTTAAATTTTGAAGAACAAATTTTAATTCAGAAATAACAAAGGGGCCTTCAAGAGGATGAGAATTAGTGAGATTAGATGGCTGAGGGAGTTCTTGATCTGATGGACAAAAAGAGGGAGCTAATTTGTCCATGAAATTATTCAACCAAGAAGAAGTGGGAGCAAGTTGGATAGGAGGATTGTATGAAGATCTATATCTTCGAATCATTTTCCAAACAGTGGTTAAAGTAGTATCTGGAGATAAGGCCTCACAAAATGAAGTCCATCCTGCCCTTTTTTTATTTCTTAGAAGCTGTCTGGTTTGAGCAGAGATTTTTTTGAATTCAAGATAATTTTGTAAAGTCATATTTTTACAGTAAATTTTAGTGGCTTTTTTCCTTTTTCCTACAGCGAGAGTACAATCGAGATCCCACCAAGGTGCAGGATGAGGTTTATGTAAATTGGAAATAGTAAAAGGGATATGTTTTTAAGAATGTCTACCATTTTATTGTAAGACTGAATGCAATTATCTGACGGATGAAAGGAAGAAGACATAGCACTGTCAAGTTCTATCGCGTAGCTAAGTAAGTCAGCTTTTTTAGATTGCAGTCGATATTTAGGTCTCGGAGTAGCTCTACTGACTTGAGGGGTTTGAAAAGATAAAATTATTGGAAAGTGATCGCTACCACAACAATCGGGAACAATGTCCCATGAAAGCAACGATGCTACATTACTAGAACAGATGGAGAGGTCAACTGCACTAGGATTTTGGGAGGGGAGTGGTACTCTTGTGGGAGAACCATCATTAAGTAAACATAAATTTGCAGAATCTAATAAATCTATTATTCTTTTACCAGATTTATCATCAGAAGAACAACCCCAAACGGTAGAATGTGCATTGAAGTCACCCATTATAATGATCAGTGAAGGTAAAGAAGATATAAAGTTATTCCACCAATTAAGATTAAAAACAAAAGATGGATTACAGTATGTGGAAACTATTGTAATATTGTCATAACGTATCGCACATATTTGTACATTATGATCCGGAGGAGAAACGGGAATTGATTGAAATGGGATACCATTTTTGATTAGGATGGCAGAACCTCCTCCTCCATCTGACCGATCACACCTAACACATGAATATCCTTTCACATGAAAACGGAGAGACGGCTTAAACCATGTCTCTGAGATGGAAGCAATAGAAATTGAGTAGTTTTGTAATAAATAAAGAAGATTAATTCGATTAGAAACAGCGCTTCTCGTGTTCCACTGAAGAAGAACTGCCATTATTTGGGAGAGAGTTTGATATATTTGAAATTATTTCGGCAGCGTTGGACGGTATTTTATTTTGAGATATAATATTAATTAAAAGAGTTAATAAAGTTTTAATAATATCAGAAGAATTATTATTATTAAAAGAAAGAGAATCATTATTTGACAGGAAAGCAACTCCATTGGAGTTATCATTAGATTGGGAATTACCATTGGGAGAAATATATATAGAATTTAATGTGGATTGGTCATTTGATAGATAAGAAGGCTGATATGTTTTTGGGGTACGGAAAGTGAAACTAGTTTTCTTTTGTGAAGATAGTTTCATAGAGACATGGTTATTTTTTTCCGCAAGTACTTGCGAGAAGAGAGGAGATGCAGAAAATTTAGTCGGAGATGACGTAGAAGTTTTTTCCGCAAAGGAAGATTTTGCAGGAGAAAAGGATTTTGATGCCTCAAAATAGGAAAGGTTTTCAGACGCCATAATATGCTTAATATTTTTTTGTCTGGTAAATTCAGGACAGATGATGTTAGTGGCATTGTGCTGACCAGAACAATTGAGGCAAGAAGGCATTATGTTTATTTTGGGACATTCTTCGCCCAGGTGTGCATCGCCGCACTTAAAACAGCGGGGATTGGATTTGCATGCAGTTTTCGTATGACCAAATCTACAGCATCGGAAACATTGTATTGTTGGAAAAACATACTGTTCTACGGGAAGAGAATTATAATGTAAATATACATACTTTGGAAGATTTTGCCCTTCAAATGTTATCACGACTGATTGAGATGGAAGCCACTGAACAGTACCAGATTTTGTATCTGTGTAATTTAATCGTCGGACTTTAGATGGTTTTCCGAAATGATCCGGAACATTGATTTGTTCGATGATGTCATTATCTGACATATCGACTGGGATACCCTTAACCAGACCCATGCGAGTAACCTGGTAAGCCGGAATTACTGCTGAGTACTAATTAATGGTCAGAGAGGAGTAGCAAAATTCATTTGCTGATTTATAGTCTTTAAATTGGACAGACACTTTAAATTTTCCAAGAGATTTGACTCCCCCGGGAGAAATATTTTTAATTTTATTTCGAAACAAAAAATTTCCGAAATGTATGGGATGGATGGGTGAGGATTTGTCATCTCCGCTAATCTTCTGTACATGAACTGTATATGGACCACAGTCAGTTGATTTGTAAGAATTCATTACAGACTCTCTGGGTTTTTTTGATGATGTCGTATCACCCGGACACGCATCTCTCCGTTTTCTTGGATCGGATATGTCAGATGGGGCCGGGGACAACTTTTCAGTTGCCCCCATTCCGTTGTTGGTGGTTGCCAAGGTAAACAACAAAAAGAAATTTCTAGTGAAAAAAAAGAAAAACTACGAAAATCGTTTAAAACAGATTAAAAAGACAATAAATTTAAAAAATAATTACCACAAATGGTACAAATAATTAAAGCAAGAAAAAAAACTATGTTTTTATAATTATAGAAACAGAAAAAACGAAATAAATCAATTTAAACGAACCCCAAGCCAATGAAGCCGATGACCCCCGTGCGTATTTGAATTCAATATTATTGCAATCAATTCACCGGTTGACAGGAATATTTCCATTTTCAAACAAACTTTATTTTGTTTTTTCATTGCCGATAATGTGGTTAGCTAATGCACAAGGATAATATATATTAATAATGGATTTATAAATAAATAGATACCGTATTATATTATAAAAATCACTTAGGCATTTGGATTGATACCAAATCATCAAGACTAAAGTTTTATAAAAAGTCGACTATTTTCATTCAATATTTTTGTATTGTTTTCATTAAATTTTGAGAAAGTTGTATCCTCGTTGAAGCAGTATTGAAAAATCATCTTAAAACTAAGCTAGACTGATGGAGTGAAAAATGTCACCGTTCTAATGAAAATAACCAAAGACCATAAAATCACCATAAATCAATATAACTAATATTTTGGACACCTTGAAATTTATGATACACTGCACCTTCTAATAAAATAAAAATTTAACGAACGACGAGACGGCAGCCATCTTTCTTCCGGTCAGCTATAAATAATGTCCGATTGGTCAACATAATTGTAAACATGTGTTGAAGTATAACGCATTTGAAAAATAAATTTTTTGGTGTTGATTCACGTTCTTTTATATTGTATTTTTAATATGGTAAGTAAATAATTAATATTTTAATTGCTCTCTCCTTCTTTCTCCAAATAGTGTACTTGTCGACGTAATTATTGTATGTATATTTATTATTATTAAACGTCTCATTTAATAATATAACCGAAGTTTTTTTTTGTATTTCTATAAAAATAAGATAAATTAACTTTCCAAAATGCTTACATAAGTAATCTAAATAGGCCACAAGATTAAATTCGAATTTAAATTTAAATGTAATAATATTTAACATAAGCCTGGATGAAATGATTAACTAAATCAAGGGAGAAATAGGAGGAAAAGACCGATTTTAATAAAAAAAATCAGGAATAATGGTTGAGTTAATTGATGA
This sequence comes from Eubasilissa regina, assembly GCA_022840565.1. NCBI lineage: Eukaryota > Metazoa > Arthropoda > Insecta > Trichoptera > Phryganeidae > Eubasilissa > Eubasilissa regina. The sequence continues at coordinate 22,336,737 of JAINEB010000033.1, forward strand.
AGAACTTTAATCTGTTTCAAAGTACAAATTACAACATATTAAAATATTTAAAAAATCTAACGTTTACTTTGCAAAAAAATTAGAATAAAAACTTGTTAAAGAAAAATTTCCTAATCTATAAAATTTTCTTAAGGCTCTACGGCGATGAATATTAGGTAATTAAAATTAACAATAAATTTAATATTACATTCATCATCTTCTTCTTACACGACACTGCATCTCAGGATAAGATTTGACTTCCTCCACAAATGCTCTTCATCGACTTCTATCCATGGCTATATTTTCACTCATCCTGCTCCAGTTTTCTTTCATACAGTCAATTCACCTATTTCTTGGACTGCCTCTAGGTCACTCCTACTGAAGTATTTCGCTTTGTTGTGATCTTTGGTGTCCTGTCATCTGTCATTCTTTCGGCAAGGTCAGCCCATCGCATTCTTTTGAACCTACAGAATATTATGACTGTTTCTTGCTCAATTAAGTTTAAAAACTCATAATTGATTTTCTAGTGTAGGTCTTTTATATTTTTTATATTTGTTGTAGTAAAAACTGCTCATTTATTTTCTTCGATTTGGCTTATTACTAATTATTTTTTATTGCTTATTGGAAGCTACGGTGCATCTCCGCGCATGGATTGAGGCATTGGGGACGAGTGGATAATTACCGTTGAGTACTTGCGCCGCCAAGATTGACGATGTCACCCGGGATGTTGATATCTCCACTAGGAGACGTTAATTTATTTCTGTGGGGTGGAAAATCATTATTGGTGATGACGGCAGAAACTCGATCAGGTTACAGTATTTGTAAATCCCGGGTATAATTGACAATTACATTAAAAAGTCGAGGTCAACTTTGAAATGTCCAGTGATAACCTGTCTTCCATCAAAATATTGAGACATATATATACGAATAGTGTTTGCTCGTAAACCCTCGTGTCCGTGATCCAAAGAGAAATGCAAATGTTTGAAAACAGTAATTCACATGGTTATCACTGCAAACTGGTATACAAGTATTATATTTTATGACAAATCAATTAATACTGAATAATAAAATACTCGTTGCTTTACGAAAATTATTCATTAAAATAAAATTGTTTCACATTATTTCATTCATCAATTTGTCATTGTTTTGAATATTTTAAATGAATAATTTTTATTGCGAAGTTGCAGTTATAGAACATACATTATAGATATTTTCAACAAATTGGATGAGAATATATTATTGCGTTGTAAAAATAATGACCCAAAATTATATATTTTGTGATCGTCACATTTTAATGATGTGAACATTGGTGTCGCACGATATTCAGATTATTCTGTCCGTAGACTGAAATTTCGCCAGCCGTCGCGTAAGCTCAGTCACTTCTGCCACGGACGCGGTACTGGCTAAGCCGTCGCCTTTCGGGGCGACGGGTGTCATTTTCGGATCAAATCCATCATTATTAAAGGGTTAAAATTAAATTAATTTATTCGAACATTAGTGCGCTTATTGTTAACTGTTGACTCTAATTCTTATGAAATAAGATAGTTCCTTCCTGCATTGGAACAAGGAAATATGGTCGCATACAATAGTTGTTGGTTCTTGGGGATAATTAGACGATCAGATTTGTTTTACGGCGACAGATGATCTGTAGGAAGGATGTCGGCTTGTAATCCGTGGTTAGGATTACACATCGGACGGAATTTATTTTGTAAACTAATTATTGTAGTCGAGAGCCTGTGGAAGATGCAGTTTCACTCAATGTAGTCATTTCTCAATGTATTTCTGTGTTTTGAACTAACTATTGTACTATTGCCTAATTATTGACGATCACGAAATCACGCCCAATGGAACTGCCAGGCATTAATTTCTAATAAAAATAATTTATTGTCATGGAAAAAATCTGTAAATTTAGAATTCTGCAAAATCATGTTGATCCAAGACAATTTAATACATTGTTTAATATTCATGTTAATGGGGATTATGATTGCATAGTGACAAAAATCTACTAACGCTTATATCTTAAGACAAAATATATGTGCTTTTCCAATAACCTTTACCATACCGTGTTAGAAAATATTTGTAAGCACCCATGCTGTCAACTCGTGTTACCGTTAAGCATTTAAAATAGTTAATATCAAACGTTTCCTCTAAATATCAAGCATTAAAAGTGAAAAAAAAAATTGTAGTATATAAATATTATGTATTCAAGTTCTATACAATACATTTTTTAAAATTATTCTTCATCTAATTAGTGAGAAGGATACATAATCATATTCCTATGTTTGTTATTCTTTTCACTGTGAAACTAATGTTGAATCTTTTTCTTCCTTACTGAAAATTCTATTTTTTCCAACGTAGCAATTTTACATGGGGTTGAATTGAAAAAGAATTACTTTAACGCAATTCACGTATAAATCACTAGTCTATTATAAGCGTAAATGATTTTTTAAAGCAAGTTAAAATATTAATTTTGAGCGTATTTACGGAAATATACAGGTTTAATTGGGACGGTATATCGGTGTTACAGCATGGGAAGGGTTAATAAAATAGTAGAAATAACTTCTCACAATAAGCTGGTGGTTCATACATGCCAAACGATGCTAAACCTTGTGGCTATACTCAACCATAGACAACGGAGAGTATACGGTATTTAAAAGTACAAATTGACCAACACCTAAACTGGAGAAAACATATTCAGTGTCTCACGAGCCGAATAAGAAAGCTTGTCTATTTTTTTAGGGAAGCCAGAGAAGTACTCGATACATCCTTGAGAAGAATTGTATACTTTTTACTATGCCAATGTTAGTTGTGGTGGTGCAGCTAGTAGTATTCTTGAGTCTGTAAGTAAAGCTCAAAAATTATTTTGAGAGTTATTCATAAGAAACCCTTTCGCTATCCTTCAAATGAACTCTTCAAAGAATATCACGTCCTAGACATCCGTCAAATGTATATTATTGGTATACTAAAACACTTTTACCGGCATAACTAATATTACCAACAAATTACGCACTCTCACTTAATAAGGACATAGGCTAACTGTCACTATCTTATGTCAAAAACAATCAAAACTTTTGCACAAAGGTTTAATTTATTTCTAGCACCAAAAATATACAACGATCTAAATGCAAAAGTGAAAGATTGCAACCAGAGTCTTGCATATTTTTCACGAAAAGTACAGTTCTAACTCCACGAAATGGAAATAAATTACGCCCAAGAACTTTTAATTAGGAGAGAGAATAAAACTGCTATAACACTTGAGAATAAAGCTGCTATAACAGTACATATATTGAATTACCTAATTGCTTCTCTTGATTAACTGTTTATATATATTTTGTACATTGATAAATGCACTTTTCTTACTGTTATACCGGAGGAACACTGTCTTCTATAATACAGTAAATTACTAGTGTAGCAGGCAGAGTACCCAAATATAAGTCTTACTTTCTTACTGACATGTTATATTTACTTTGCCAAATTTTATATGATACATTTGTCTGATATTTGAAATATAACGCAACACTCATAGTAATTAACTTGGTAAAAATGTATACTTAACGAATATTAATTTTGAAGAGTAATACGTCAGACCGTTAAATATTATTTACCAATGTAAGTATATAATAAATGTAAAAAGTGAATATAATAAATGTATTTTTATTGTGAATATTATTATTATTGAAGTTATTTTCATATGTGAACCAATTTAGAGGTTAGTTACTGCCAATTTGCAAAATGTGAAATTTTTGTTTGGTTGAATCATCGTTGAATCCATTTTATGATTATTCTCTTTTGGGTATTGATTTAATATAAGAATTTGATTGATTTACTATTAGAATTCATAATAACTGATGTATTGCTAAATTTATTGAATAGATTAATTTTTGAACAGAAACCTTTTTCATCGTAGCTTATTTTCCTCATTTTTTCCTCAGTAAAGAAGAGAAGCAGAATACTGTAGATTGAAGTAAGTACGCAGTCCTGGGGTTGAAGAAACTCATGCTCTCCTTTATACTAGTCGGTGAAGGACTTCTAGCTTAACATTGGGGTTGGAACGCCGCTCACAATATCTATTCTGTATATCTTTCAAATTGACAGTTTTCGTTTTGTGTAAGATTCACTGTTCCCGATGAAGAATAGCCACTAGTCAAAGGCAGCCGGAGTCCTGTTGTGTAAAGTTTTAAGATGCCAAACAGACGGTGTTCGGATGTAGCACACGATGGAGCGTGACTTCTAACCAGAGTCTTGAGGAATTATATCTATACAAAACCAAGTATTTTATTTTTGGGTAACACAGCATATGTGGACAGGAATCAATAGAATGGTGGTTTTGTAACCATCCTGTATCGTAAAGCACGTACTTAGATATAATGTTTTGGCTCTTTCTATTTCTTAAAAAAAAAAAACTATATTGTCACTTACACATTATTATTAATATTTTAAATTTTCGTACTAGACTAACTTATTAAAAATAAAACACGACCATCCAGGTCCACACCCCGCAATCAGTGCAGCGGCTGTCTCAAGTCTAGCCGTGGGGGGATCCGAATTCGCGCTAATCTCTAGTAGATATCAAAATCTTCGAAGCTCGTTCAGCTGGCTCAGCTCAGCTCAATATTAGATTTCTTTGAGATTTATTTATATATTAGGTAAAGCGAAAATAAATCTCTTTTTTTGCCTTATTTTGAAACCAGTCTGTCACCAGCTTCCGTTGAATCAACACGTCCGGTCGGTATCATTTTAAAACTCTGCTAATAATCATTCTCTCTGATAAAAAAATAATTTTTGACATATAGTAAAAGAATGCAGAGGCCAGAGATTGAAGAAACATATTTTCTGTGCTTAGTGATGTTTTTATTCGATAAAGGATTAAAATCAAAGAAGCTACCCAAACCATCTGCGATACTTATGGAGACATTTTGAATCCTCGAAAATGCTATAGATGATTTAAAAGGTTAAAAACTGGTGATAGAGATTTAAAGGACAAACCAAAATCAGGTAGACTTTTTAAAATCGATGATGACAGTCTCTGACTGAGGAGAACTGGAATCTTCGACGGGCTCACAGCCGAAGTTTTGTGTGGGGAAATCGGCTTGTCAGGCAGCTTCGCCAGAATAGACTTCGTGGACATGGATAAGTCTCCATGCGTCGAATTTGACAAACTCTCGAAATTAGATTTCAATATTCTATCTGTGACAATCTCTTTCTCAATGATGTCAGCTTATTTGGGGACATTGTCTGAGGTTCGTATGTTGCTGTTTTGAATTTGATGTTTGTGTTTCGCGGCAAATCATAATCGCTGTCTTTTTTGTTTCTGATCGCCGCCTGATCGTTTGATTGCCGCCTAGAGTTGAAATCTTTTCCGTTTTGGACCATGTCAGGACTGTAAGATTTTTTATGTTCATACTTTTTGGAATAGAGTTTATTTTTTTTCATAAAACCTCCGATCGTTGTTTAAGAAATCTCCCATGAAGGAGATGCCTATCAAGTTGAATAGATTCGGTTGGAAATGACAAGCCGTTCATTTGATTGACCGACATTTGACTTTTGCTTCGAATTTTTTTCTGTTCTCCGTATTAGTACTTCGATCTCCGTTAATGTTTTACTAGTCTCCGTTGATTTCATTTCCATTCTGTTAATAACAGGGCTTTTAAACTGAGTCTCCCTAATAAAGGATTCACACTTCGTAAATATGTTAAATCCAATTCTTCTCGGTTCACCATTCGATAGATTGATCTTGTCTGCCATTCGGTGAATAGCTTCAGAAGTGACTTGCTGGTTTAGCTCTTCTGCATTTTATAACCTCACTTTCCCACCTGATTCGAATATCTTAATAAATTTAATTGACTGGTTCCTCATATCATCTTGTACGAGGCTTGAGTCATCTTGATAATTGTATGTCCGTCAATTTCATTTCTTAATTCTTCCATTACCATTTTGGTTTCTTTAATAGTGATTTTATTATTTTAATTTTATTCCCCAACATAATTACAGGATTGCTCCTGAATTTCTCCTGCAAAAGCCTCGTTTCCTTTTCAGTCAAGTTGGCGTTTATATCGTCATTGTTGACTTATTTTATGGATAGAGATTGAAATTATATTAATAATAATAATCGGTACATAACACACTTTTGAAGTGCCAAAAAATCGACCTGTATCTAAAACTTACCTTCCTAAAATCATTTCTCTGCTCTAAAATCAATTGTATTACTACATTTAAAATTAGCAATATTAACTTTGTGGTTAAAATTCATATTTTTTTATTTATTATCCTTGTTTTATTAACCACTTAATTGAGTTTAAATACATCTACTGGTTTCGAAAAATACAATTTTCTTCTTCAGGATGTCTTAACTAACTAAAAAAAAAATATTATTGTACTAATTTAGATACTAAATTATTTTTTTTAAATAGATTCTGGTAAAGAAATAATAATATATGTTTTTAGTTAGTTATGACATCCTGAAGAAGAAAATGGTATTTTTAAAAACCGGTAGATGTATTTAAACCCAATTAGGTGGTTAATAAAACAAAGATAATAAATAAAAAAATTGCCCTGTTTGTCGACTGTCCATTTCACAATTCCTAACCATTAACTGATTTACAACTTATAAAAAAATCGCTAATCCAATTTAATTTGGTGTGTCCATGGACACATGAGGCACTAATGAGAACGATACATTTTTGGTGCGTTAATGTGACACAAATTCAAAATTTATTGTCAATTACCAATCACTCACTTTAAAATATGATTTACCCAGTTACTGGAAATGATGATACAGTAATGATATTAATTTTAAGCTATCGATAGGGAAAATTCTATAAATTTCAATGTTCGTTATAATTATCGTTCAAATATTAAAATATGCATTTCCCATGATTGTGCAAACTAAAGCAAATATTTAAACACTTACCACAAAACATTAGACCTGCATTTTATATAAATAATAATATAGGAAAATTACTCATAAATTCCAAAAAACAAACATGATAAATTTAATAATGTGTTTATAAACTTTGCTGTTAAGATTATTCTGTATCGGAAAAATAGGTCTAAATTTTAGCTTAAGACTCAAAGAGCATTTAATATGTTTAAATGGTAATGATTTTTCAGAATTTTTCAATCATTTATTAGAAAATTATCATAATTTTGATAAAAATATGGAATTGTTTGTTTTACACATAAACAATGTTGGTTTTAAATTACATAATTTAGAATCATTAGAAATAAGTAAATCGTGTAAAATTAACCAAAATATTATAAATAAGCAATTAAATTTAACCGCTATGCCAAAAAGTTTTTAAATTTTTTTATCATAATAAAAATAATCATTAAGTCAATTTCCACATTTTTTTTTCATCATCGCAACAATTTAAGTTAAGTAACAGATTTCGCCATTTTTTTTAAATGAATTTAAAAACATGAAAATTTGACATATGGTTTTAGTTGACATCCTGAAGAAGGAAAGTGTTTCCGAAACCGCTTGGTGAGTTAAATAAAATTGGTTAAAAACATAATTATATATAATTTATATTAAAATAATATTCATGTTTATTGCCATAATAAATCTAATAGATTTGTGTTACCGCTTGACTTTCATCAATATTTACTATAATTTATTTTTTGAATCTAGTTTTTCTGTCTTCGATTTCATCAATTGAACTATTAAATGATGATTGATTTTAGACCATGAGTTTATATGCAGAGAGCTGTACAACTACCATGTGGCCGATGGCTCTAAGCAATTCAGTAGTTTTTGGCATAACTCTTGTTATTTATTATTTTGTGAATTTATTGCCAGGATCAGTGAGTATCGGTGCAATGGTGTTTACGGCATCCTTTGCTTTTAAGATTTTGTAAGTTTTCTATTTTATCTATTATTTATGAAAACTATATATGTTAAGGTGACAATCCTGTTTAGGAGAGAGCACTATTGACGTTTTACATAATACTCACATGTACTGACAGTGTTGCAACAATAACAAGGATATTTGAGTATATGAAGATGATTATTGATCTTATACACTTTCAATACAAGGGATATATAAATAATTTAGTTACATGGAAATTCTGGATTTAAATGTTATTTTCAGAGTTTCTATTTAATTTTTTAGGATCACTTTGAAATTACGTGTAACTAAACGGACGAACACAACAATTAAACAAATCGTATGACAATTTATCCTCAATAGTTCTCAGCAATGCAGTTCTCTAATAGTGTCAATAATTATATATGACTCACTCTATCAAAATTTTAAAGAATATCTAGAAATTTACAACAAATAAACATTTATAATGAGACTAAATAATGAGATACTTTTAATTAACGTGTAAATTATTATTTCGATTCATTATTTCAATAACTGAATAGTTTAGTAAATAAAATATTATTTTTCTATAAAAAAGTTACCATATATTTATCAAATATCTAAACATAATCAAGTAAAAGCCGATCTGTAATATTTGAAATACTTTATATATAGGTGCACATAAAACTGCAAAGTCACAATTAGAAAATAGTCCTCCAATTGTCAATCTCCGTCGCCAATACTCAAATCTCGGCGGAGCGCCGCTTGGCGTCCGCCCACACGCACCGCACAGCTCGGGCGCTCGCTACTAAGTCCCCCTCTACCTTCCTCCGACTTCTCTCTGCACCGGCCGCGCCTACTCGCGTCAGTAGATGGCGCCCTCGGTCTTGGCGCGTAATTTCGAAATGTTACATCATATATATCCACTGATTATTCAAATTGTATTATATTTTTAATATTAATAAAAATAAAAAATAAATTTAAAAATATATGTTAAATTGATGTTTGTAATACAATAACACATATTTTTTATAATTTTATAATTCGTATAATATTGACATTCCCGCCAAATAAATGTTCTTTGTAGGCAAAACAATTATATTTATTTAGTAATTCGATCTTTCGATTTTCTTCGCAAACTTATTTTAAAGCATTAGTTTAAAGATACCTATTACATGAGCGTTTTTTATTTAATCCAAACATATTCGACTTGGATTTTTAAAATAGATATGTCGTTGAAGACAGTGTCGCTCCCTTTTTTTTAGATTTTTTTTATGTTTTTTAATATTTTGATTTTTGATCAAATTTTTTTTTGATATTTCAATTGTTTTGTGATGATTATGATGATCTTACTATTATTTAATATTGTACATACTTTACCCAGAAAATAGAATTTTGTGTACTTACGTGTTATATCATATGTTTTTGCAAACTCTCACCAAATATCGAATTCTGCTTGTTTGTTTTCTCAATTTGGGAATTGGAAGAGGGAGGAAATCTAAAATTAGGAATACAAAGATCTCTTATAAAAGGTTACAAAGTCTGCCAAATAATAATAAAGCCTTTTGAAAGTCAAACGTGCATAATTTAATTTATTTCTTTACCTGATTTATGATACCTGAGTTAGGATATATTCAAGCTACTATAATTATTACAAATATCATTGTTATAATTAAATATATATTTTTAATTTATCACAAAATAACATTATCGTATTGTTTGAAATTAAAAATGTATATCATAGTTTAGCAGAAGGTATCGTGCTTTTATCTTTTTGTATTGGTAAAAAAGGTCGCAATTTTAATATAAGAGTAAAGGAGCATTTGAGATATTTAAATAATAGTGGTTTTTCGAAATTTATAATCATTTGTTAAAAAATGATCATACTTTTGATAAAAAAATTGGGATTGTCTATTTTACCTGTAAATGGCGTTGATCTTAAATTAAATCATTTGGAATCATTGAAAATAAATAAATTATGTAAAACTAACCAAAATATTATGATCAACCAATAAATTTAACCACGAGTTCCATTCTAAAAAATTTTCCTAAAAATTATTCAAATAATTTAAGTTAGGGACTAAATTTATTAAATTCTAAATTAATGTATTAATTATAAATACATACATGTAAAATCAATTTTGCGTCTGCAGTCGGTTTACTCAAAGGTATTTGATATTCTGTAAAAATAATGTAGAAGGCTTTCAAATAATGGAACGACAGATGTATTAATTTGAAAAAGTGTAACATACATGTTCGAAAATTTGTCATGAAAAGTACTGGCGTTATAATACAATTGGTAGTGTACTTCCCCGGATTGTAAATAGAGATCCAGGTTCGAATTCCGGTGACGCAAAAACAAAAATAGAGATCCAGGTTCGAATCCCGGTGAATTATAATTAATACATTAATTTAGTATTTAAAATATCACAAATATGAATAATTACAACTTCATAATAAGAATGTGTTCTCCTTAATATAATGATTTCGTCTCTCAATTAGATTATAAGTCTAGCCCAACTATTGTCTATATATATATATATATATATATATATATTCTCCTTAATACTAAATTTATTTTTAAAATAATTATTGTTTTTTTAAAAAAAGATTATGTTAAATAAACAACATAACATATGTTTTTGATTAGTTAATGACATCCTGAAGAAGAATATGATATTTTTCTAAACCGGTAGATGTATTTAATTCATTAAGTGGTTAATAAAATAAAGTTAACAATCTAAAATAATGAAGATATTTTCAATTAGTTTTGTTAAAAGTATTTTTTCTACCTCTTACTGACTATTCCTTTCTTACTTCATTGATAACATACAGCGTATGGACTTATTAATATATCAATAGATCTTCTTCATCTAAAATATTAACAATATTATATTTCTTAAGTAAGAAGTCCTTTATTAAAGGTGAATTAATAGAATGTTGTATCTTGTTTTTGAGTTATCTCCCTATGAACCCATTTCTCATACGTACGTAGGCGAATTTTAAAGTAAGGATCGTTTGCGTATATAAATAATTTAAATAATAAACACTTTCACCTAGAACCTTGTCAGCAACTTATCATAACTTGTCTGTAGCATCCTTACAGTTTTGCGGTACCTACCTTGAGGTATTTTGTTAACAACATCTTTCATTAATCCCACCAATTACGGGGTGCGTTCGTAGATTTGTTTTCAAAATACAAAATATGGTAGAAGAGCTGCGGTTTGGGTGGGAGCTATTCTCCATCTTCCATATTGCTCAGACTGAGACATTGAACTTTAATCTTTTATCGAAATTAAATAATTTTTTTGGGCGGAATTCTAAACTATAACAAAATCTACTTTTATTTACGCAATAACCCATTCACGTGATAAAATGCGACATAAATATCATATATTTAAGTTTATTTTAAGATAAGATTAGATCGAAGGAATGGAAGGATTCTAAATATTATAATTGAAAAATATATGTAAGCATAATTTAATTTATAATCTCATCGGTTAATTTATGTTCTTTATAAATGAATAAATTCCTAATATTGGGCTTCATTTTTTTTTTAATAAGATGGTTAAAATAACAAATGCAATATCGGTACGCAAGAAAGGTATAAAGAGCAGGTTGTACATATCAGTGTGTACCAATACGTACCCTTGTGAGTTCTGTTTGGAGGTAGCAATCGACGAATGTCTCCAATTTGTGTACATTCTGGCGTGGTATTGAAGAACTACTACAATGTATTAAATTACATTACAATTATATTAAACAAGATTTTATTTATATTACTTTTCAGATATTACCTATTGGAATTTAAAAATATTATCCAAAACACCAGGGTCACTCAATTCGCGAACTATTGTATAAAATATCTCAAACTTTTGCTGCGCTGTAATGTTACATCTGTATTATGAACAGCTGTCAAATGTCATGTCAATTTACCTAGTAGTTTTTGTTGCTTAAATAAAATCATCTTAGTATGTTTTAAGAATGGATTAAACTGAACATCGCTCTGTGATAAAAAGATCTAACGCCAACGGTAATTTTTAATGAGATGAGATGTGCTCTGCACCTTCTTTTTCAAATGTAAAACAATGTGCGCGGATTAGAATAACGCGTTCAACACTTACATATCTTTACATATACTCAGAGATCAAAGTCTCATTAAGAGATCATCGTGAACAGGTGATCGTAATGTTCCGCGGCACCAAAAATCATTTAAAGAGCACATTGTTGCCTTAAAATATAATCGATATTAAATTAACATTTCATATATTTACCTTTTTTAATAATTATATACTTATCTTATTCAATAATTAGGTACCACAATGTTTTTATTCATTTTCGTCAATCCTATTAATGTTCACTGAAACGTCGGCCAAAAAGGTCAGATTATCCCAAAAAAACTATACACAGAAGATTCTGAATGGTCGACACAATCGAAATAAATTTTTCTTTAGAATAATACAGGTTTCAACAATGAAAATCTACGATTACTAAACGTAACCACATCTGATTTATTAACCTGATACTTGACTTGTTTGATTGGTAATAGATAAACCAAACCTCAAAAATAATATATTTTTGGTTAGTGAAAGTGTTTTGACGGTCAGTCAGATTACATTAAAAATTAAAAGTATTAAAAAAAATACATTATTCCACTATCAGGTCGCGAATTTTTCAAATGATCCATGTGTAAAAATACAGTTATATAGAATTAATTGAAACGTATAATAATAAATTATTATTATCAAATTATTGAATTACCATCAACGCCATGTTAACAACTTGACGTGTTACGGTCAAAAGGAATTGTTAAAATAAACTGATATTAACCGAATAGAGTTGACATCAACATTAAAAAAACAGCCAACTAGTTGAAATTTGAATATACAAATATTATTTTTCCGACTAACTGAATTCCCTGCGTAATATTCATGTTTGCTAACCTTTGTCAAATACCTATTGTAAATACATTTTCAGTTGAAATTTTGCAAGTTGGATAAAATAAATGCAAAATAGTATGTAGTTCTATGTATGTGTGATGCACGTGGATGTTGAAATTATTTATATTTAAATTATACATATTTTAAATTGTCGTCTCCTGTCGCTTTCCATGATTTTAATAATAAAATATTTTAATATAAAAATAATGTAATATTAATATTAACATAGTTCTAAGATTTTATAAATTTATTATCAACATAACATCCTTAGTGGTCTTGTGTTATGGTATTATATTGTTAATAATTATTAAAAAAAATATTTTTTCTTTTAGAGTGATACGTGCTAGGCGTTGTCTGAAATTCAGGTGTAGTTATAATTATAAATAAGAGTTTAGGTTGCTTTGCATAGGATCTAAACTATCGATGTATGCAAAACTTAGTCCAGACAAGAAGAGGGCGAGATGTACGGAGGAATGGAGTAAGGTGATTTTATTTTCCTAAGGATTCTGGAATCAAACTGAACAAAATTTAGATGGCGTTCAATATAATACGATACATGTTTTATCGGGGGGTGAGATAGTCAGGACCTGTGTTTTTTGCGCAGGGTTCTATATAGAAACGATGAAAAATATAAAAAGAATTGCATTCAATATTATATATTATAATACACATTTATATAGGGAAGATACGGTAACTATAAAACATTATAACAAAACTATGCTATTTTATAACACGGTTACCATGACTTCATAAAAAAAGTTTCATAAATAATAATGATTGAATTATTAAACATAAACATTTATTGATATTTTTAAATATTATAATGTTATAATTCACGAGATTAACAATTTCACGATAATTTTCAGAAATTATAACTGAAGATGCAAATAAAATATTATTTACAATGATAATAAATAAGGCCATAATAAATCTATCATAAAACATGTATCGCAAGATACCTTAGCAGATTGAAGACCGACGTGTTTCACTGCGACAAATATTATTAATGCCTATAATATTTTACTTACACCAATTTTTATACATTTACTCATATATTATTTGATTAAAGTTTCATATTCACATTTTTGATAATAATGATTCAAACTGTCGATATAGTTCGAAGCTATGTGGGTAACTTTTGAAATTGTTCGCGCAGCAATACTCTAAACTATGCAAGAGAAATGATGATATGATTTCATGTGATCAAATCAAACATGCTTTCAAACCGCAGAGAGATAATGCATAATCAGATATACCATTTGACGCAGTGCTATACTAATAAGTACTTACTCATTTGCGGTTGTTAATGATACCCTGAATGTGGAGCTAAAGGGTAATTCACATTGATTGTGCGAATTTACCCTTTAGCTCTTAACCTAACCTAACCATACAAAATGTAATAGATAACGATAAAATAAATGAAATTTTCGATATGGACGCCTGTTTATCCAGCGGGAAGACATTTGTCTGGTGACTAAATGTTCAGAGATACAAGCCGCGAGTCAACACAATTTTAAATCCCAAGCACAAGCACTTTAAAAAATATTCATTTAGTTAATTATCTCGCAAATCTCTAGTTCAGTATCTCACTAAAATGTATTGTACTTTTGGCTATTCAGTTACATAAAATATTAAAAATATTTCTTAAATCTATCAAATCATTTTACGAGATTCGGACTTGGAAAACATAATTATTCTGAAAACAATAAATTATATAAGTAACAAAAATATAGTAACACATATGCCAGAGGGTTAACGCATTGAAGGTGTTAGTTTTAATGACACATTTTTCGTATTTTTATGATTAGTGTTAAAGTATTATGATTACATTTAGCAAGGCATTAGTTCCTATATTCATATATCTTATCTAATCTTTATTAACGTATTATTAAAAGTCTGTTGATTGAATTGTGTTCAATTTTTTGACGCATTTCATTAAAAAGTGATATTTTTGCAAATCTAAACACAATCTACAATTCTTACTTAATACACAAATAATTAAATTTATTAAAAAAAATTGTTTAATAGTTTAACTTGAACTCAATTTTAATTAATTAATGCATTAGAGTCAAGCCTCTGAGATGTATATAGCTTTCTAAAATTTTCAATAATCAGTATATTTTTTATGTGGATAGTTTAAATTTCAATATTAAATGTTAATAAAATAATCAAGATGAAATATGAAATTACATAATGAATGAAAAATGCTTTCAATCACTTTTGTATATGCTATTTATTAGTAATAATTGTATGTGTCTAGATACAAATATGTTTACAAATGTGATTATAAATTTCATTTAATATATATTCTATGATTTATTTTATTTCAAATACAGTATTGCCTTATTTTCAGGATATTATAATTCTGTTTTTTTTTTGTTTTATTGGTTAATATTACGACGTAATAGTACGACGTTATGACCATTTTTGTAATAAATCCGGACCTTGTAAATATTTTTATAGTCCGTGTCCATGGATAAGATTTTTATAATGTTTTCGACTCAAGACAAATACTGAGTCAGGGATTACGCTCCCAGGAGATTATTTTGAAACAACTCTCGCCTTTCGTAGTCCACTGTGTACACAGAGATTCGCGGCCTCGCGCCTCACTTCATGCTCATCAAACGTCAAATATCATCTATCTATTGACTGTCAATGTTCTGTACGACAGTTGGATGATTTGAATCTTCCCAGCAGTGGTTTAAATTTTTGTAATTTAATGCTTTCTATTTGTCAAACTTTCAGGATAAATAATTAATAATAATATCTTTGGTTCTAGATAACGATGTCAAGTCGAACGTCATGTAAATGGGTTTAATTTGTTGTCTTTTGGTAGAAAGAGACAAAAATCAATGCTCGAGATTGGTAAATCTCAAACTGATCTGTGAATTCATTTCCCGGGTATCTTTATTAGACTGAATTATTTAAAACTTCAATTTCTTTATTAAGAATTGTGGAGTTAATCGTCAACAATTTGGTATGACACAATATTATATTTCCATTGAATATTCTTTATGAAATCATTTATAAAAAAATAGAGTTTATTTTTAAAAGTAATAAAGCCTTAAAAAACTCATTTGTTCATCAATGATTAAGCCAGGCGTTTTAATTGTTTAACATATTTTAAAAAGAGTTCATTTATTACTATTATCATATGTACATAAATCAAATAAATTTACACGAGTTCCATTTTCAATAATCTTTGGGTGTGTACATTGAGAAAAAAATTAAATGATATTTTATTTAAAATCTAACTTTGAATTGACTATATGATAAATATAAATCCTTTTAATTTTACGTATGTATATCCTAATAAAGTATTAATAAATACTTTATATATTTTTTTACTTTAGTGAATTTAAACTTCAAACACATCTTCGTCCTTGCAACACTCGTCTCATTTATCTTATTTTGCAAGACGTATCGATTGTTAAGGTTTTCTTACAGAACCACCTTCCAGTTGTTATGAAAAATGTTGCCTTCCTTTTCTCGTAAACTTATTGCTCAGCGAGAACACCATGAGACAACTTGGCAGGGTTCATGACGTTCCTGACATATTGGTTCGTCATTAAAACAGGCTGGTGTCATTGCCCCGAGGGCCACCAAAAGGATAGCTTTAATAAAAGAATGAATAAATGTTACTTAGAAGCCTCTTGGGTAATTTTTAATGAGAAAAGCTAACAAAACAATTATGCCTTATAATCTTGCAGACTAAGATGAGCTTATATATTAAATAATTTATAAATAATTATTTATTGATTACAGAATGGTGGTCTCATAAAAACATGTACTCAAATAAGGTTGATCTCGGTTAACAGTTGCCACTAAAAATAAATGCGAGTTGAAATCTACAGAGGACTTACCCGGGGAAGTAGCGCCATTCCAGACAGCTGGTCCGGTCCGTGGTCAAATAGGCGAGGGGACAGTCGACGGGACTCCGAGCAGCAGACATAGCTGTGATGAAAATATCTCGATGTGGATTTTAGACACGAACGCTGGGTTTAGGCACAACGCGGCAAACGCTGCTCCTATCAGACGTCGCGTGTTACGGCAAGGATTGCACCCGTACCGTTTGTTTTTTAGTGATTTCGTAAGTGTCCGCACCCCCCCTATCTATTGAGTACGTCTCAACGCCTAAGATGCGTTTACCCCTGATCCTTAACCTAGCGCGATTGCCCTTTCACTTTTTTCAACGGGCGCGTTCGTGCTCGGGCACGTGACTGATTCGCGCCTGCGCAACAGAGCACAAATCGTTCAAACATCTACGCGCTGGTGGTTAGAATTGACTTCATAACACAGTATCTGGTTTACCTGTTCGTCCAAGTCTAACTCCCTTTATTTCTAATGCCATCATTACTGGTACCATACATCGTTCTAATCATTCTCTTCTTATTCATTATTTCTATCAACTATAGCAAAACCAATCAAAACCATTAAAGCGACTCTTTTTTAGTCCTATTCACTAGGTTAAAATCATGTGTATATTCTCTCCTAATTCTTTAATAATTTGCTCATTTTTACTACATTAGTCAACTTTCATTCCTCTTCTGACAGCTCTAGATTTCAGTTCCATAAATTATTATTTACTTTAATACAAATTAAGTCAATCAACTAGAGAGACATATAGAAAAAATATATCTATCGAAATTTTCTGTATATCTTTCTAGTTGTTTAATACAATTTATATTAAAATACCATAGGACAACTATGTTTTGAAAATGCAATAAAAAAAATGTGTTATCCTTAATTATGATGTACTTTAGTAATATAGATAATACAATATATTATTATACGATAATAGCTAAACGATCGCTGATGCGATAAAGTAAATAAACATATTAAACACAATTACTCTGTTATTTCTTTATTTCGAAATGTTATTTTAAACATTTTACCTTGATAAGATAAGTCGTTTAATAGATTATTACTTTCATTGATAACATCCTGATATTAATTTATAATATTTTACATTGAAGATATTTGTATTAGTATTTATACAGCATTACTAACTGAATTACACTTCGTCGGCGTAAAAATGTTTAAATTATTAATAATTGTATTTTGTCTTGAAATGGTGTGGTGTAAGTAAAAAAATAGTTATTTATTAATTCAATACAAATGTATTGTTAAATGTTATTTTCTACATATTGTTTCCTAACGGAGATCAGTTACTATCATGGAAATCTTCATTTTGGATATTGTAGTGCAAAATAATTCAATAGAACCACACCCGAAACAGTCGTTTAATTTTTTCAGCCATTTTGTCATCTGAACCGACGTCTATTTTCACTAATTTTTCTTTTATAATTTACTTTTTTTATACTTTTTTATTACAGTTTTCAGATTTTTGTTATGAGTCTAATTTCCAGACTTTATTCGTCCGTTGTAGAAATTAATCATTCGGTCCGTCCAGGAGATTTTTTCACCGCCTGCATTTTGACATTTCCAGGGCTTTAATCTTTTCACCAAAGCCTGATTCCGAGTACAAATTTTCGTACCGTAGAATATTGTTAATAAGCTTTTGCAAATGTTAAATATTTATAAAAGTAACCTGAATATTAATGTTTATGTTTCGATGCGGGAAAATATAGCTACCCAAGATGTATTTCATTATTTAAGAAAAACATTAATTTAATAAAATATCACACAATTTTTTTATTAATATTTTTATACTTCGTATAGAGACACTATTTATTCAATTAGCTTTTATTACGTGTATCCAAAGCATTAGAAAAAAAAAATCAAAATATTTTCGTTTGTGCGAATTTTAATGTGAGCAAAAAAAATCATTCATTATTTTTGTGTCGGAATGTATTGAAAATATCATGAATTAATCATTTTAACTTGTGTTAGTCTAGAGAGAGCATTACCTAAAATACTTTAAAATAAAAATAAAATTTAAATTTTAAAAAAATAAATAAAGAAAAAAAAATTTAAAAAAAATAAATAAAAAATAAAATAAAATAAAATACAAAAAATTAAGATAAAAACATTCAGTTTTTTTATAGACAATGTTATCAGAATATAAGCCAAGTATTTTATTTTTCGTTTTTGATATTATCATCTAACAGGTCGTCCAGAAAATAAAATTGTTAATGGAACACCAGCAGCGAAGAATGAGTTTCCTTTCATGGTGAGTTTTTTAAAATAGTTATCCAAA
Organism: Eubasilissa regina; assembly: GCA_022840565.1. Classification (NCBI taxonomy): domain Eukaryota; kingdom Metazoa; phylum Arthropoda; class Insecta; order Trichoptera; family Phryganeidae; genus Eubasilissa; species Eubasilissa regina. The sequence goes on from JAINEB010000033.1 coordinate 22,355,621, forward strand.
TATTTAAATCTCTTTATTTTATTCTGTAAAAGTACGAATCGTGCATTGATTCTTTTTTTTAAGCATATATTTTACTTTTTTAGATTCATTTTATTATTGTCGTATGGAAAACTTGGAAATATCATGTGTGTGTATATTATTATTAATACCATTATATGAAAATTCATTCTTTATTTTATTTATTTTTAACACAACAGACCACGAGGCCTAATTATTGTAGTTACACATATCACAAAAACATCCCCGTTTGATTTAATGAGAGTTAGGCTCCATGTTGGGCATCATTGTTATGCTGCGGAAGTGCAGGACGGGGTTCCGTTAGCAAGTGGCAAATTTGAGATTACGTGAGTTCTTAAAAGTCAGAAACTCATGTATGATAAATGTCGCGACTAGCGAACATTCCGGCCTCTTGCCGTCTCAGTAGAGTGAAGTTATCGCGGAACTAAGTATTGCCATGATTCGAATTGCGGCTAGATGCCCACTAACTAGGTACCACCAGGGGCAATTATTTACAACGTAAAAATAAGTTGTGTCCTCAATGGGAATCGAACCCGGAGTCATGCCCACTGTACTACGAGGGCCGCCGTCATATGTATATCTATCTTATTATTAAATTAATTTGTGTTTTAAATACCACATGACTATGTTCTGAAATTGTAACTACTATAAAAATGCGTTTTTATTAAAAATATATAAGTATTAACAAAATTTGATAAAATATATTACTTTAATTCTTCCGTCTTCTAATATATATATTACTTAAAGGTATTTAAGATTCATCACAATGCAAATTTAGTTCATTTTAGAAATGGAATAATAGATGTATCAATAGGAAAGACTACTTACTTACTTACTTACCATCACGCTGTTTCCCCGTGGGGGTAGGCAGAGAGGATAGAGCACCACACTCTTCTGTCCTGACACACAATTCTCGCCTCATCCACATTCATACATCAGCTCGCCGATTGTTGAGGCTTCTAACAGAACCATCCTCCATTATCTGGTTTACCTGGTCGTGCCAAGTCTTCCGCGGACGTCCTCTATTTCTGGTTCCATCAACACTTACGTCATATATCTTTCTTACCATTCTCTCCTTATTCATCCTTTCCATATGACCAAACCACCTAAGTGATCCTTTCTTAATCTTACTCACTATACTGACATCAGCTTTACATTCCTTCCTTATTTCTTCATTCTTTACTCTGTCATAAATAGATTTTCCACAAATGCGTCTAAGTGAACTCATTTCCACTGCATTCAGTCTACTTTCGTTCTTTTTCTGCCAGCTCCAGGCCTCACTTCCATACATCAGTTTCGGTACCAGGATTCCATTGTGCACCGCTAGTCTTGCCTCGGTTGATAAATTCCCGTTAGATATAATTCCATTCAAAGCGCCGTTCACTTTATTCCCTGCAGTCACCCTCCTTTCGCATTCTCAGCCTTTCCGTTTCTATCAAACATACTTCCCAAATATACAAACTCATCTACTTGTTCCAAACATTCATTACCTACAAGTATTTTGCACGGTGTCTTGCTTTCCTCCTTCTCGAATACCATCACTTTCGACTTGTTAACATTCATCATGAGGTCGCTTTTCTTGCATACATCGTACATTCTACTCACCAGATTCTTAGTTCTTTTTCATTATTCGCCATTAGTACTGCATCATCACTACAGAATATAAATTCAAAATTTTCCAAATACGTGTTCAGTTGACATAGTTAAAATGGTAACGTGCTTCCCCGGATAGGAAAAAGTCCAGGTCGGAATCGCGATAGCGACCAAATATTTTTTCGACAGAAAGATTTTTTCTGTATATCTTTCAAATTGAATTATTCAATTTGTGTTAAAATTTATTGTAATTGATGTTCACTGATGGTATTTTAATAGTATAAATTGTTCAAATACCACATATAAGCGAGTAGTCACGGGTGCGCGGTTTATTTATTAATGCAGCATTTGTTGAAACACATTGTAACGGGAAATAAATCAAAATTGTACATTTATTTGATAGAATGTGATAACTTAAATTTTATTTTGTACTTTGTGTCGTTTCTTACAAATGGTGACTTAATTTTTGAGAAACAGATCTGTGACAAACATTCACAGTTGCTTGAATTTCCTTCACCAGTGTAATAATCTAAATTAAGTTTTTCCAAGATTAATCTGTCTTGGCCTGCAATATGTCTAAAGAAATGCAGGATAGTGCTACTGCTTCTCTAACAGTATTTTAATATGACATACTTGTATTATTTTTTTCTATCGTTTGATAATACTATCGAATACAAGATGAATATTATGTTCTGGGCTAATTTTGTTTGGTCGCCATTTTGATTTGGCTGATATTTGTCAATTTACTTTTGGTAGTCATATTAGTAATAATTGATTACAATTTGCTATGGAGCATCTAACACATCAACAACGTGCTGAAATCAATAAAACATTTAATTTATTTATTTTAAAAAAGCCAAAAAGTGGTGATATCAAGTGGTCTCCTTGATCACCTGATTTAACTGCTTCCGACAGTTAGTGTCATATTCTATACATAATTGTAATAAACCAAATAATCTATAAATAAAAATAATATTAAAAATTGCGTCTAGTTATTAATAAAAAAGTTTATTAGTTATTAGTAAAAAATTTGTCTAGTTATTTAGATACACCATCGGCTTGGTACATAATATTTTTTTGTATATGGGGTGGCGATTCATAAATCACTGTTTGACTGCGGAATAATATGACGCATTCAGTACATACATATAACACACACCTCTCAGTCTCATTGAAAGATCAAAGTCACATTGAAAGATTATAGTGGATCTTGTAAGTAATTATGTAATGTAACAAATATCATCACTTTTTAAAGAGAACACATTATTATTGTGAAGTTGCAGTTTTTTCAGAACATACTCATAGTTTTTTGGTATTTTAATACAAGTTATAAGTATCAAATATAATGAGGTATTTGAGATTTGTAGCAATAAAAAGGTGACAACTTTATAAAAATGTAACAGATGTATCAATTTGAAAGAACTGTAGCATATGGGTTCGAAAACTTGTCAATTTATATGGTTGATGTGGTGTAATGGTAACATACTTCCCCGGATAGGAAAAGATCCTGGTTCGAATACGGTAGACACCAAAATATTTTTTCGATTATTTGTTTTTTCTGAATATTATTATTTTTAACACTTCAACAAGGTTGAATATTTTTAATTATACCACAGATTAGGCGGTATAAAAAAAATTGACATGAATATTCAGGTCCAAATTGCTGGAACAAATATAAATACATTCGTTAAAACAACTGAATTTAAAAGAGGTTTTATTAAAATTAATTTCTTAAACTTTGTTTACCCATTTCATAGGTGTCAATCCGTTCCAGAAGAGATACCCATGACTGTGGGGGCACCATTATCGACAGCACGACCATTTTAACTGCAGGACACTGCGTGTGCGGGTAATATAACTTAATTTTCCTTAAATCATACTTCTTTAAATAATATGTAACAACAAAATTCAGTTTTTAAACATTTCACATAAAAATCACATGAAAGCGCATATTGTACAATGAGTTAGTGAAGCATATCAGAAATGGGCTTTTGTAGCTTTTTGAGTTTTTTCAAAATGTGTAATACTTTTTGAGATATTGGCGTTCAATGTTGGGCGTCTTGAAAAACGCTCGGATCATCAATATCCACCGTGCGACGTTACATCTCTCGTACGTACTGGCCAGTACTAACAATATTAGTATTAGAGTACTAGTAATTATTTTTAATAGTACGAGGTATATCATATTTACTTTTTTAAAGGAATACAATTTACAATTAACTACAAACTCTTAAGATCGATGTACTTTGCACTCGGCAACTCCTTAATTAATTAATTATGCTATTTTATTTTCGGGAGGAGCAGCATAAACAATATTAGAGTTGGCAAAAAGAGCACAAAAGACAATTCGTAATAATGAATGGTCGTCCCTTTAGATATTCATCAAATCTTATATTTAAAGAGTACAATGCCCTAGACATAAGACAGATTCATCCAATTTTTCCATGCTAACAACAACTCATCCCAACCAATAAATAATAGACACAACACAAGACAAACAATGAACATCTACACGCCAGTCCCGAGAGCAACAACGACATTTTATCAAAGATTCTACATGTTCTTAGCTCCGAAACTGTACAACACACTCAGTACCAACTGAAAATCGTTTAACTCTAATAAGAATGCACAAATATGGACCCAATACATCTCGATCCAATCGGGTAGAGAGCAATCAGAAGCATGGTTTTCCAACATTCTAACATAATCATCACACAGTGTCTACACTAATAATTCACTAGTTCTACAACACTCCCACTATATTTTTATTAAAAAAAAAATTATATTATAATATATTCACCTCTGTTACAATGTATGTCAATAAAGTCTAAATAAATATTATAATAAGTATGGTGATACGAGTACTTCTATGGTAAAGCAGTAACACAGGTCTACCGAGCCAATTAAACTAGTAATATGTAATGTACGCGGAATATAAAATTCATAGTTATTTAAATCGAAATATTTATTAAATATATATTTATTTTTATATAATTCAATCCGATGTAAAATAATACGTTGGATTTTAAATACGATAAAAAATAATTTGAAATAAGACATCATACCTTAAACCAGGGAATAGTAAACAGTGAAAATAATAACAAGCATATGAGTATAAATGTCTCTCTCCAATTAAAAGGTTAGATATAAGGTGGAAGGTTGAATTCGATGTGACTTTACAAATCCTCCATATTATAATTATCTTTTTTCACTTTTAACATTTTTCTAACGAACTTAAAGGACATAAAGAGCTTATTTCATTTTAAATGCTTAAAAATCTCTTGTTTCTTACCACAACGTAAGTTCACAGCGTAGATACGTACGGGTATTTTTTATTACGTGTGATAAATGCATTATATTGTGCTTACTTACTCATTTACTTACCATCATGCCATTTCTCCGCTGAGGTAGGCAGAGGGATAGAGGGACACACAATTCTCGCCTCATCCACATTCATACATCTTCTCATACAAGCCCGCCGGTTATTGTGGCCTCTAACAGGACCATATTTCAGTATCTGGTTTACCTGGTTGTGTCAAGTCCTCAATGTCAGTGTAAAATTAATGGCGTCCAAAAATCCCAAAGTGCCATCGACACTTGCGCCATATATATTTCTTACCATTCTGTCCTCGTTCCTGATCCTTTCCTAATCTTACTCTCTATACTAAGATCAGCTTTACATTATTTCCTTATTTCTTCATTCTTTACTCTGTCATAAATGGATTTGCCACTGTATTATATGATGGTATTATATATTCATACACGCGGCACCGATATACCTCGAATATCCTTCCTATAATTAGGGCTCCCAAATAATAAATAGTACCTAGTATTCCTTTTCCTTCATTAGTTATTAGCTTTTATGTAAAAGGTTTAAATAAAAGCACAAACAAGTTCTTATTTTAAATAAATAAATTTTGTTTACTACTTTTAAACTAAATTCTTTAATAAATCGTATTATATTAATGATAGTGAAAATTTAAAAGAATAATGCTTTACATAAATCTATTTCAATTTTATTTAAGAAAAAATATACAGTGGATAGTATATAAAAACTAAATTATTTTTTACATGGAAATTCAATTAAATCAATGTGCATTTGTATTAAAATATATTATTTATTTTATTTTATATTATTTTATATTTATTTTAATTTACATGATCAAATCACGATAAGCACATAGGCATCATATATTGAACATATGGAAAGCTCACATTAAAAATTTACTTTGGTGCCCTTCCCCAAACAACTTATCTTTATTTAATAATGCTTATTCAATTTGCGCACCAACATATCCGAAACGAAAAATTATTCTTTACTGAAATTAACACCGCCCACAAGCTTTGCGCCACAGAACATTTACGGTCCAAAAATAACTAGACAATCCAACGTCCGGGTCTACAACGTGACTGTGAAGCCAATAGTACCTGGGGCCTTATGGATTTTTACAAGGTCTTCAAAAACAGTTTAAAATAATATCGGTTATATGATCAAGGCGAGTTAGGTGAGCTGGTCAGAAAAATCGAGTACTCTGGAACTCTTCAAAAGGACGTCGACAGAAGTCTCTCAAGATTAATGGTGGAATTCAGTGAAGAAATATAGAAATATAGAAAGAAGAAGTTGCAAATATATTGTAGATTTTAGATTGAAAACGGAAATATACGGAAAACGTTTATGAAGTCAGCCTTGGACATGGATGGTCTATAGCGTCAAATGATGATGATTTATATCGGTGTATTGTAATTTTATAAAGCATTACTATCTATCAATTTGAAATCACTCAAAAAATGATGATAAAAATAATTCTAAAAAAGTACCAAAAATAATAGACAAAAAAATATATATTTTTTAAAATACTACTTTTTTAAATATTAGAAGCGAATTCCGATCTAGAGACCAAATTAATATTCCAATACTAAAATATACCGCAATCCAAAATCACTATATTTATCAAGGCATCAAATTTTTTAACAATCTCCTCATCACAATTAGAAAAATTACAAACTAATATAAATTTGTATCTGAAGTCAAAAAATATGTACACAGACTGACACTTAAATTACGCATATAGACTTCTTTATATACGAGTTTTACTCTCATAGAGAAGAAATAAATGTTAATATAATATATACATATATATATATATATATATATATATATATATATATATATATATATATATATATATATATATATATATATTTCCTTTTGATTATTTTTAAAATGTATTAATTACATCTTCTAATATTAAAATTAATAAAAAAATAATAAAATCAGGTGGATAAAGTAAGAATATCTATGAATTAGCTTTAGTTGCCTGAAAATTGTATGTCGGTTAAGCAAATAAGTAAATATTTATATTATCGTTATTACAAATACTAAAAAGTTACGTATTATATATTATTGATTCAATGAATTATTTTAGAAATGTTTATGGATGATACATGTATTATTATTAAGGAAACAAAATCGGCTAGATTAACTTGCTTTTCAAGTTGTAAAGAATATTAAATTATATTTACATCTTTTTATTGTATTTACATATATATTATAACAAACGCTACTAATACGTGCATATCGTGTGGGTTTATACTTATTAAGTGCTTTAAATAAATTTATTTAGTTGACCTTCTCGACGCATATCCAATCATCAGATGGAATCTAAAAAGATAACCCCAGATACAATACCGATAGAATATGTTTTGCTCTTTGTATATAAAAATGCTTTTCAATCCATCTAGATTATAAATAACCCGGTTTTCAAATAGTAAAGGAAAATGATAAAATAATCCGGTTTCCGTTAAAATGGTTTTGGAAGCCCTACTCTTTATTCCTGTCAAAACCCGCTGGATTCATTCAGTCCCTCTCGCATTCACATTAAGATCTTTGAATTTAAATTACAAAAATCATAGACGTGTGACAAAAGCAATCATATTACGTTTTACATACACACATTTCTCGTACAAAACATGATGTTGGTGAAAGTCATTTCATTAAAAAATAATATTTATTTAGAAACTTCTAATATGATCGATTGCTTTAAAAATATTTCAAATAAAAACATCTCTTACATTTCAGATACAGAGATCCTTTACCAAATATTCAGTATGGAGTAGGAACCATATCACTGGATGGCCTCACCATAATTCAAATGAAGAAAATCACTTGCCATGAAGAATACACGGTGTATGGAAACGAATACGCACATAACGATATTGCACTTGTCAAGGTAAAGGGAAATATTCTCAAAATTATTAGTGACTGCATTTTAAAGGTTATTCAGAAGTGAAATTTTATCGAAAATGTCGTAATTCTGATCATTTATCATAATTACGATTATCAAAATTTTCGGTGCTTTAATATTGAAGATAAAATGTTCGCATTAATTATATTTTCTAGGCTGGATAGTTATTAGCTTCTCGAAAATGTCGTCGAGGAATGTTGTGTGATACTGTCACATGCGACCTCAGTCGGGGTACAAAATATTTTTTATATCGTTGTAATACGATAAAAAATTCGCAGTGCGAAAGCCATCATATCAGCAAAACGACGAAATATTTTTGTATATCTAAAACTAGACAGCCTACGTGAAACAACCCACTTCTCGAGTTACATCCATCTCAAGTGCCTTCTTCAGTAACTTGTTTTCCTCAATAATGAATATTTATAATCAGTCCTTGTTCTACGTAAGAAATTTTATATTTATTTTTGTTTTTTATTTATAGCTCATCAGTCCTATGGAATTAGGCGTATATGCTAGTGCAGTTTTGCTTCCTCCTCCGGGATTTGAAGTAGAGGCAGGAACCCCTGCTGTACTTCTTGGATGGGGATTAAACGAAGTAAGGAGCTTTTACCATTACATTTTGATTATACATATTGTAATTACAATTTTATTTATTTATTTTATAGAAACTATTTCAATGCAATAAATATAACCAACAACTTAGAAAATATAACGGAAAAAGGACATAAGATATTATTTAGATTGAAAAAAAAACTTTTTAAATTATAATGAATTTTTAAAAGTAATGTCATTTTTGTTGGAATTTTTATTGAGAAATTAAAAAATACTAATAATGAAATTAATAAAAGCATGCACTGACAGTAAAACTGTCAGTGCATGCTTTTATCAACTGAGACAGATTAAACCTTCCTCTTGAGGCAGCCCGTCTACTTATAAATGCATTTGTGGTGTCACGTGTGGATTATTGTAACAGCATCTATGCTGGCCTACCAATGTTTCAGCTGAATAGATTCCAATCTATTCTAAATGCGGCTGCACGGATAATATATGGATTATTGTAACAGCATCTATGCTGGCCTACCAATGTTTCAGCTGGATAGATTCCAATCTATTCTAAATGCGGCTGCACGGATAATATATGGAATTTCCAAATTCTCTCATATAACATCCCTTTTTACATCAGCTACATTGGCTCCGATTCCCTGAAAGAGTTGAATTTAAATTGTGCTGGTTGATGTACAAGGCGACACACAACATGGCGCCTCTGTATCTTCAAGAACTTTGTATCCCAGACATTTTGAATGGTAGACGTCAAACTCTCAGGTCAGGCTCTAATTTAGCTGCAGGAAGGGTTGTAGAACCGACCGACCGTTGCCAGAAGTCTAAATTTAGTGAGCAGGCATTTGCGGTTGCAGGCCCAAAAGCGTGGAACTCTTTGCCTTCCGTTATAAGGAACAGTGCATCAGAGACTTTATTTAAGAAAAAACTAAAAACGCACCTTTTCAAAAAATCATTTCCATAAGTAAAAATAACGATTATTAATAAAAAAATATAAAAAAATTGTAAAACTATTAACAGTTTATATGTAAAGCGCCCTTGAGGTGAAAGTTTTTACGGAAATGGCGCTATACAAATTATCCATCATTATTATTATTATTTAAGACTTATCTGCAGATATAGAAGCTATTTAATAGAATTTTGTTAAAATATTTTAATTTATACAAAATGTAATTTCTGACGAAACGGTCATATTGCATAATATTCTGCGAAGCTATAATAATCTCGAGCACTTGAAATACCCAGGATGAAATGAATGTCAAGTATTGTTACGTAAATTATTTAATAATTTATGAACAACGTAAACATAAATATATTGATGTTTAATAGTTACAATCTTCTATGGAATTTGTTAAACTACTTATTTAAGAAAAAATATTTTGAAAAAAATAAGTTGGATACCTTCTAAAATTTTACTTACAAATTTAAAAAAATATTTTAATTAATATTAATAATTTTTAATTTCTTGGTTAATAATCTACTCATTATTAAGGCGAGCACAACCTTATTGTGAAGTAATTATTCAGAATATAGGTCTGTGATATTTTAAATACTAATTAAATGTAATAATTATACATAGATAGATACATACATAGATATACATATAAAATCAATTTTATTGAAAAGTGTTGTTGTTGCGCTACCGGGATTCGAACCTGGATCTTTTTTCCAATCCTGGAAAGGTGCATTGATTTTATATGTATATCATTATAATGAATACATTTAATTAGTATTTAATCTGCTCATTGATTAAATATATTTTTAATGATCTTATGCATTCTGGTTTGTTAATCTTTATCTATACCTACCAAAAAAAAAACAGGAACAGAAGACGTCGTGGAATCGACGAATGTACATGATAAGCTGTATAAAAATGGTAGCCAAAATTTTTCTAGCCTCTCTACTTACTGTTAACTAGTTATTATCTACAATACATCTGTTAATGAAGTACGCCTAGCTGACAACATTTAAAAAAAATTAAAATATTTAGGATTCAAATCGGTATTAAAATTATAATGCTTTTCCATTGTGAGTTTTGTAAAATATTTATGCAAAATATACCTAAACAAATATATTATTTAAAAATCTATTCAAAATTCCGTGTTCATTATTATCCTGGGAGGAAATTAAGAAAATATTCAAGAAAACTTCTTTTTAAGAGTAGGTATGTTTATTCGCGTGCATATTATTATGGTAGCGCACGTGCAGAGTGTACACGGTGCTCGAGAGTGGAAAAGCAGAACTCTTAGCAATATTTGATTTCTACGCTTATTGAAAACTAGTGTACAAATCAAATAAGTTAGGAAACGACATTTTTGTGAAATTGAACATGTTATATTATGCGATGATGTATACAAATAAGTAACAATACATATACAATATTAGAATATTTGTTTTTCTTCTTAGATACTATTGTACGAATTAAATGAATTCTTTAAACTGTGAATGATTAATTATTATGTGATTATAGTTTTAGTCATAATAATAATCTCAATAAAATGTGTTTACAGACTAATGGGATGGTGCAGTCCAATTTACAAAAAGTGAATATAGAGATCATTTCTGAAAACTTTTGTAAATCAGCATATCCTAATAAAATTATCGAATCGAACGTGTGCGCTGGGCTGGAGGAGGGAGGTAAAGGTCAATGCAATGTAAGACTAATATCAATATTATATATTATAAAACAATATCGAAAATTATATATCTATTTATTGTATTAATTCTCTCAATTGAAATAATAAAAAAATAATCTCACTTGAAAACTATTCCGGGCGTCTAATATTATTTTAACTACATAAGGATCTACAAATCATTATTATATTAAATAACTTTATGCTATTCATTAAATAAGCTTTTTTCATGTACATCATTATCTATGAATAAATAAAATAGATACTATAAACAGAAAATGCTATAAGAATCCAAAATACGTAAATTGTATTTCAATTTTATTGTTATTTCAGTTGTGTATCAATTTTATTCATTCATTAATATAATATTTTAAATAGATACAAAGAACGAAACGATGAGTTTTTTTAATGGCGTGTAAATAATGGTGTAAATATGGATTCAAAAGTGTGTGTTATCTATTATGATGTCTGTTTCATATCATGTGAGTAAATACGCAATAAGAAATAATGTGCATTATCGCTAATGCTGATTGGCAAAGACTCGATTCAATGGTCTCCAAAAATCACCAAAGTTATATTTTAATATTATTCTCCCTGTCTATATTTCTAGCAGAATAACTGTATTATGAAGAGAACACATTCTTATTGTGAAGTTGTAATTATTCATAACATAGGATATTTTGAATACTAATTAAATGTATTAATTATGCAAATATACATATAAAACCAATTTTTTCGAAAAATATTATTGTTGAGCCACCGGGATTCGAACATGGATCTCTTTCCAAACCGGGAAAGGTCCATTATCTAACTATGCTACAGTGACGATATTTTTAGCGACAAATTTTCGAACCTATATGTTACTTTTTTGATATTAATACATTTAATCGTTCCATTGTTTGAAAGCTTTGAGTAATCTGATAGCAGATGCCAGAATTATCAATTCATTTTTATTAAATTTTGGATACATTGATACACCATCATTATTAGAACATTATTATTTTGAAGTTGTAATTATTCAGAACAGAGGGTCTGTGATTTTTTAAATATGAATTAAATATATTAATTAGAAATATATACATATAAAATCAATTTAATGAAATATATTGTTGTTGCGCCACCGGGATTCGAACCTGGATATCTTTGCAAACAGGAAGGTGCAGTATCCAACTATGTAACAACAATATTTTTCTATAAAATAGATTTTATATGTATTCTTTCATATTTAAAACTGTATTATGGTTGACACACACATCGACCTAGCTTATTCTTTGCATTTATTACTATTTCATAGTTAGTACGTTTCTATTGTACACCTCGTAGTTGGATTGATGGTTGTCCAATCTTATATAACAATTACATTTTTATTACAAAAATAATACAATGGTGGTACGAGGTATGTAACTCGTATCGAAGTCAACATTAACGCAGAAAAGAGACCGCGCCTTGTGACCCTATTTATCCCTGCACACCTGAACAAAGGTACACATCCCGCCACACACACACACACATTTATATAAACTAAAGGGCATCAGATTGATTTAGATTTTTTTTAAAATTATCTAATATTTTTATTGTTGACTTTATTACACTGATTTGTTTTCAGGGAGATTCGGGTGGTCCACTTCTAGTTGACGGCTACCAAGTTGGCATCGTATCCTGGAGCGAGAAGCCTTGTGCCGCAGCCTTCCAACCCGGTGTCTTCACCAAAATTTCCTCCTTCCTCGATTGGATTAACAAAAATATATAGCTTTCTAATATTCATCTTGCTAACACTATATTGATTTCATTTTTTTATATAATATTTCATTCCAATTAATGATTAGCTTACGTTAGTAATGTTTTCTGATACGCTCATGCACCAAAATTTGTATTGACATGTTTTCAAGCTCGGCTATTCACAATTTTTATGAAACTCGAAAGAATGATAAAAGAAAGTCATTACTTTTACTTCAGTTCTTCAGCAGAATGTCATTTAAAATAATGTACTATGGATGATGTGCAACTTATTGAAATAAAAAGAGTGTACTGCTTTAAAATTGTTAGTTGTTTTAAACAGTGATTGACGAAACGTTGAAATACTAGTGCGTAGTCCGTACTATGTATTAAAAGTATCTCTCTCTCTCTCTCAGTTGGTTAGCGTGATCATTAAGTCTGCTTCACTTCGCGATCATGACTAGTGCGACGTGTAGCGAAGCTCCGATAATTTTTCTAACTCTGTCCGTCTTATAGAAGATCTTCCTCTAGCTCTTCATCCTTGTATATTCACATTCCATCTCTTTTAGCTATATATTTAAAGTTCGCGAGAATTATTTTCCTGCATTTTATAGAGAGCCATTCTTCAGCATGGAGTTTTTGAATATTAGAGACATTAATTCATCTTGTACTCTGTTTTTCCCTTTCTTCTTTTATTTATGTACGTGTATGTATACGAAAAATGATGCGTGAACGTTTATACAAATGAGAATAACTATGAAATAATGAATTTTGTCTGTAGAAAGTTCTGTGAATGAAAAATACCAAATCATATTAGGGACTTACGTGTGAATTTATTACTTTTCTGGAGCCAGAGTAGGTATCCCGAGGGAGACAGTAATTTTGTGTTTCACTAACCCAGATGTCGGCGGACCGCGGCTTGCGAGCCGTATGCGGCTTCTTTCATGGACATTTGCGACTCTTCAACTCCAGCTCATATTTTCATCTACAATCATATTGGATACACGCAATAATTTTCCTCCAATATATGACACCATAAAAGAGCATTTGCCATTCTCAAAAACTTTGGCTCTACCTATTTATGCGAAAAAATATTATCTTCCATGAATCGAATAAAAAAATCGTTAAGAATCAAATTAACTGACGATAATTTACAATTACACCTAAAATTTAACAAGTAATTACTTGTCAGACATAGCTTTCAATGGCGATTCAAGGTCACCACTCTGAATAAGTAAACTTTAAAATGTTCAAAAAGTGTTTAATTATTTAGATTTTCTTGTTTTATAAGTAGAGCACTAAGCTACTGAAGCTTATAACTTCTATATTTTATATTATATTCATCTAATTAGCCCACGACTATATTGTGAATTTGAATTTTAAATAAAAATCTTTATTTTACCTCGTTTTTTTTCAGTGAAAATTATTAAAAAATTTTGAGATTCTGTTTACTTAATATGTATTTGGCTCCTCTCACTCGAAAGTCTGCCGACCCCGGCACTAACCGAACCGCGCGCCGACAGCACGGTAGCCCGGCCGATCCTCGAGCAAACAACCGATGTTGGTATTCTAACATGTCATCGTGGCTTTCGCTTATTATTCGGTAATAATATTTATTTTTCAAAGTATGCAGGGTAACTGGTATTTCTTTGAACATTTTTTATGAAGTTGTGATGTTTGCGCAAAAAAATATTTAGTACACGTTTACCGAGTGGTAGATTTATAATGCTGTACAGCTAATTAATGCGGTTGAGTCATCTTAAGAGCGGAGAAGACTGCATTCCGGGATGTGAAATGAGGATATACTCGTAGAGAGAGATAGGGATGCGTTATGTATATTTAGACCAGGACCGTTGTATAAAATTAACGTTGTAAAGCTATTTCAGCATATCTGCTTGGGAAATGGGTTCACAATACGAGTATATGTTTATACAAACAAGGTTTATACAAAAAATCCATTTTATCACTTTTATACCATTTATCTTAACTATATATTATTTATTTTATGTAGTTTTTGCTTTATGAATTACATATTTGCGTTTGTTTTATCTATAAGGCGTGTTTTTTTTTAATTCTGGCTAACACGAAGCTTACTTATAATTTCCTTCACAATGCGTAGGAAACGTTCATGCGCCCCATTTTCTCTTATGTTTAAATCATTAATATGTATTTTTACCAGGTTTTATGAAATTATAAATAAAAATTAATAATATAAATTGCTCAATTGTTTTCCTCTCGTTCGCATAATTTTTATTATTAACATGTGTTCATATTCATATATATCCTATATATTATAAACATTTATATATATGTAATAAAAAAACTCATATTGGCGAAAATTTACGCAATTGAAAATAATATACGTCAACATAATATGTTTATATCAATTTTGTGAATCATTGTTGTTCAATCTCTACTTTTTGTGATACACTCAATGAATCTCATAAGATTAAAATTTAATTAGTTAACATAGTTGTTGAATTTGGATTATTGACGGATAATATAATTAGAATGATAATTGAAGAATGGTCTACACTACAAACTATATATCTATATAATTTTAGAAAAAAATTCTGACTACTCCGGTGTTCAACAGAAAAACTCAACAAATTTAAAAATATCAGCGTTCAATAAAAAAACGTTACAAATGTTACATTTTGAGTTGGGTTACCTCAATGGACGAAATAGAAGCATCCGAATTATTTTGAGGGGAGATTTTAACGTTCCAAAAGATAATGCCTGTTTGACTGAACTCAACACCTTTTACTTTGAATATGACAGGCATCAATTATATGGTGAAATTTTTATGGCAGTTAAGTGTACACACAGCTTCATGGGTCGATAAGAACGTCGTTTCCGCTATAATGGTAAAGGAAATAAAAAATATTACCGTTAATACCCAGGTAAAATAAAATTTCCTACCATTGCTCGCAGTAGAATACGGATATTGGAATGCAGCGAAAAGTTATCGAGCAACAAGTACCATAGAGAGATTCAAATAAATTACAACAAACATAATTAATATAGAGTAACATTTGAAATAATATAAATAATTCTCTTGAAGCATCAGCACGCTAACAATTCTAAAATAAGAAACATAAAAAATGATACTAACATTTTTTGAATGCACAATAAACTCAATTCTCCCAGCATCTCAGGAAGTGTTCAAATGACACTAAACTGTCGAAAATAAAAGCAAGATTTTCTCAGAGCGAAATTCATGAGTACTAAGAGGACGTACGAAACACATGAGTAGGTACATGGTGATGGTTCTGTCAGTAAAAAACAGGGGAAAGATCGTAAAAAAAACTTACAAAGTACTCGGACATGAGATACAAATAAAAAAAATAAAAAGTAAAGTTTTAATCAAAAATATGTTAACGGTATAATGAAGTAAAATAAATCTACATTACTGATGTTTATTTAAAAATCTATTGATGAAAAATTTACTAAAATATGAAAAACATCGCGTATCTCTATGCACAGTCCAATCTCGAATATCTCTAAACCGGTAAAAAATACCCCACGATCAATAAGGTCATTAAGTAATTAAGGGTCTCTTTTCTATTCAACGCTCACCCTTAGGTTAATTTAGTGTGTAAATTCATTCAGAAGTGAAAATATTTGTAAAATGTGTTTTATATTTTTCAACCACCACCGGAACGTATGTGTAGCTAAGTAATACAATGAGCGACTGAATTCAAGTTAATTAACCCAACTATCACCTCCGTATCATCATTACTTTCACTATCAGCAAGTTCAATCTGATATGTATTTTAAATTATATGTTTTGATATGTTCTAAAATGAATGTGATGTTTACCCAGTCGGTATCACAAACTGCAGGGCAACTGAGTAAGTAACTTGAAGACGTCATGGCTGGCACCGGGCTACTATCGATGAATGAATGAATGAAAACGGCCACAATGACACAACCTTAAAATTGATTATACTGGCTGTCATTGCCGTTTTCCGTGCTTGTGCAAATGGGTCACCTTAATTCAAAAATCTTCGATCACAATTGAATTTTAATTATCAAATTAATTTGTTATTTTTATTTGTTAACTTTGTTTTATTAACCACTTATTGAATTAAAATACATCTACCGATTTCGAAAAAAATATTTTTCTTCTTCGGGATGTCAATAACTAATCAAAAATATATGTTATTGTTTCTTTAACAGAATATAGTTTTAAAAAACAAGAATTATTTAAAAAAATAAATTTAGTACCTAACTCAAATTGTTAATTGATGATACAAAATTATTAGAATAATTTTAAAATGGGACTTGTATTTAAATTTAATAATATTAGATAACTTTCACCCCACTTTAGTTGGTTGTTTATAATTTTTTGATTAATTTTACACGCATTATTTATTTCGAAGGATTCCAAATTATTTAATTTATGACTATCACCGTTTACATGCAAAATTGACAATCCTAATTTTTTATCAAAACCATGACCATTTTCTATCAAATAATTAGAAAATTCTGAAAACCCACTGTTGTTCAAATATCTCAAATGCACCTTTACTCATACATTAAAATTTCTACCCATTTTACCAACATAAAATGCTGCACAATCATTGTAACTAAGTTTATAGACACCAGAATTGTTAAATTTATCATTAACTAAATTTAACTACAAGTCCCATTCTAAAATTTTTTCCTAAAAATTATTCTAGTAATTTTGTACCATCAAGTAAAGTTAGGTATTAAATTTATTTTTTAAATAATTATTGTTCTTTTAAAAACAGATTCTGTTAAATAAACAATAATATATCTTTTTGATTAGTTATGGACATCCTGAATAAGAAAATTATATTTTTCGAAACCGATTGATGTATTTTAATTCAATGAGTGGTTAATAAAACAAAGTTAACCAATAAAAAAAATGAATTTTAACCACAAAGTTAATTTTACAAATTTTAAAAATAAATGAATTTGTATTCATCATTAGATTATGAATTTCTATTCAAACTAATATCATTGCAAGCTAACTTAGGATGAGAGTCATATCGATCATACACATGATAGATTATGCCAGTAGGAAGGATTTCTGGAGTCGCAGATGAGCTTTTCATAATTTTTTTAATCAAACGTGTGCTTTGACAAGTAGGTTATCGTAGTTGACACAGCATCTGGTGCGCAATATTCTTATTTTTAGTATAGAAGAGTTATCATAACATAATGTTAGTCTTTTTTTTCTAAGGAAATTGACTATTCATGATCGTTTTATTGGGTCATAACTTTTATCTATATTATTTGTACGTGTATCTTTTTAATTCATATTTTCGTCTCATAGGTTTCATTTTGATTATCGTATTGAAATTTTACTTTTCACACACATCTACTGTTCATCGTTATAACTCAATATTTATCTTATTTTTCACACTTTTTATTTTTGTAGTTATATAGTTATATTTATTGTACTTTTCATTTTGTAGTTTTCCTGAGCACACAACTGAGATACACAACAACGGGTTGTTGCATAAGCGGCGATGCACTGCAAGTGTTTGGCAATTTCTGTTGATTGATTAACTCTGCAGTCTCCCGAACCACGCCCCGCAAATCCCCGCGCTTTTGAGCCCAACGGCATATTTGATTATGTTTCCTTGATAATCCGTATTCAACTACTCGGTTCAACTAACGTAGTATGTTATTACTCTATAATATTAGTTTATACCTCTTGTATTATAATGCCTCTTTTTTTCTATATTTATTACTCGTAATATTACAATAATATCCCTCAGAAATAATTTACAGACAATTTACAGACTTTTAAAAATTATTTTTTATTTAAATACACTCATTATGTATAACTGTAACGAATACTAAAGCCTAAATTCTCATATTAAAAGAATAATTATAGCATATTTTCCGTATTCCAGCATATTTTCTTAAATTATCTTTACGTAAAAACATCGCTTTAATACAGGATGAATATTATGTTCCGAACCGATGTTATTTTTGAATAACCAGGAAACGAAACACAATTTTTTATTCATCGGTTATTTGATTTTTTACAATTATGTATAAAATATGACATTGGCCAAGTGGCCGCGTCTGACAGTGGCACAAATTCGTGCTCATTTAACCATATTTTCCAGAACATTCTTGCATAACAATTTCTCCCAAAATTTCAAGCGTAGCTCGGGCTGTTTGTAAGATGGCACCGTCCTGTTATGCAACAGGACGGTGCCATCTTACACCACATGTGTCGCAGGTCCAATTGACCTAATTCGGTCACCAATAAGTTTACCATCACCATTAATGGTCACAGAATTGCCATTATTATTTAGATAACATATTTTAATGACTTCAACACGTTGTTGAGGCATTAGATGACCCATAATAAATTGTTTTCAACTACTCTCCACTACTATCAAATGCGAACTTTCAAATGTCTGCCAAACCAAAATGGTGGCCAAACAAAATCGGCACGGAACATAAATTAAGTTATATTTAAATGAGTCGATGTATATTTTGGAATACATTTACATTATTTACAAATGACAACAAAATCAACAA
The DNA here is from genome assembly GCA_022840565.1 of Eubasilissa regina. Lineage (NCBI taxonomy): Eukaryota > Metazoa > Arthropoda > Insecta > Trichoptera > Phryganeidae > Eubasilissa > Eubasilissa regina. The sequence goes on from JAINEB010000033.1 coordinate 22,374,915, forward strand.
TCAGCCTGCAACAAATCGTCAAGTGTATGCCATTTTTCTCTTATTCATTGTCACGTATTTCCACAGAGTTTAATGATTTCGTCAGTCCAACAAGTTTGGGCAGTCTTACGATCTTTCGATTCCTCTCGAATACCACTGGATGACTATTTGTCCAGTATAACATATTTCGTGACATTTTTTAATACATTGTGTTTACATGTGTAGTTATGTAATATTATTTTATATTTTGAAGCTTCAATTAATATATCTGATTTAAAAAAAAAAAAATAGTTATTTAATATGTTGTTTGTACATACAGTATTTTAAGGCTAGGCTTTACCCGTATTGAGAAAAACATTTTACACGGTCAATCAATAAACATATTTTAAATAATTGGTTCAGCAAATCAGCAAATATAAATTGAGAATAATGAAAGAAAGAATAAAAAAGGGAAATAAAAATTGTATTTAACAACATATATTTGAACGTGAAAAACATTTAGAATAAATACTTGAATTTTTTTAATAGATACAGTAATAATTTTATAATTTAAGGTTGGTATTTAATCAGCATTGATATTTATTATATTTTATGTTAATCTTCAGTGAGTTAAAATAATACAAGTTCAAATTATAGAATATTCAATAATGAATGTTCAATGTTGGTGGATCACGCACACACACACACACACACAATCAAGCCGCTCTTGTGTCACTAATGTTTGGACTGAGGTCTTGCCGTGCTCGCTCTCACACATACATATATTATCTCATAGAACACACTGCATTGACTCTGTGCGTGTTCATATTGGAAAGGCACAAATACATTTGATATTTTTATAGACTTTCGTCATTGTTAAATCTTTTAACAAAATTGTTATGCAATATATTTTCATACATGCACACATAGAAAGAAGAGTGCACATATATTTTTATTATTACATTTACTTTTTTTTTTATTGACAGGTTCTACTGATCCTTGTATACACATATACTCGATACAGATATACTGGCAGTAAATGCAAAAAAAAAAACTATCGACAAAATATTGATTTAAAAACATAGAATTAACACAGCTGAGTCATTTTGAAAAAACGTCAAAACAGTACAAAATTAAATTATGCAAAATTTAAAAGTGATGAGAAAATTATTGATATATTAAACTGATATCGTAGGAGGTACTATTATTATTAAACATAACACATTCTTATTGTGAAGGTGTAATTATTCAGAACAGACGGTCTGTGATATTTTAAATACTAAATTAATGTATTAATTATAAATATATACATATTAAATCAATTTTATGGAAAAATATTGTTGTTGCTGTCGCGATTCGAACCTAGATCTCTTTTCAATTCGGGGAAGGTGCATTTCGATGAAATTGATTATATATATATATTTTTATAATTAATACATTTAATTAGGTATTATTATTAATTAATTAATTAATGTATTTGCGCAAATATACTCAATAGTCAATGGTCAAAATCGTTATAACTTTCATGGGATAAATTTCAATCCATATCAATTTTTCACAATGACACAAACCAATGATTTTTATAATTTATAGTATTAATATAGTGCAGAATATTGATGATGCGATACGTGCAAATGTCACACTAGAGTAAACTAAAAAATAAAGTGGTTAAAAAAAGACCATATAAATTCGTCGCTCGTTTCCACAGTGACTACATATTTTATTCAGCACCCATAAACGGTTTAACTTATGTTACATTTTAGAAATTCACATATTCGAAAAGCCACAAGGAAAATCAAAACATATTCTTTCTCGTGCCGGTAAGTAGCTAAAGAATTTATTTATGATTTTAGTATGACAGTACCTAACCAAAACGTTTTAATGTAAAAGAAAATCTATGTAAGTATTTTATTCAAAGGACACATACTAGCCAACCGTTTTCTAACAAATGAAATTTTAATATGTAAAAGTAAATTGCATTCCTTTCTTCTTTCCCTTCCAGTTCCTTCACGTATAACACACACACATACGCATGCGTAGTTTACCATGTGATTTTGAACTAACTCAATTTTTATTATTAAAGAGAACACATTCTTATTGTGAAGTTATAATTATTCAGAAAACAGGTCTGTGATTTTTTAAGTACTAATTTAATGTATTAATTATAAATATATACATATAATAAATACATTAAATTAGTATTTTAAAACTCAATTTTTATTGGTATCAAGATAATATTAGACTATGTATATGTGCTTTGAATACGATATGACAATTTGGCACTCCATGACAACGTGATAGATACATTATTTATGTTTATACATTTTAAATCACAATTGTGCCTTTTTACCAGTTATTTTGGGCTTTCTAATTCTATTATCCCTGTTCACCGCTAATCGTGACCTACGATTATTATTTATAAGTCCCAACCGGCTTTTAAGGAACTTGCACAATTGAAATATCCTTCTCTATTCTCAGAGTTTTGATGATAAAGCTATTGCGATAGTTATTCATTTCTCTTTACGAACAAAATACACAACAAATGATGGCACTCTAAGCAAATTTCGAGCCAAATTTTTCATCTGTTACACGCATCGTAGTGCAACGGCGCAATATTTTAAAAGAACACATAATTCAATAAATTTTTCATTTGGTAACAATTATTTCGTTGCTGTTATTTCAAATTTATGTTTATGTTTATTTGTATTTGTGGTACGCACTTGCAAATAGCAACATTTTAAAACTGCACGCGTATCCTCGCAGTCAAAAGACACGAGGTGTTGAGTGTAATAAAACAACACCTTCCGCACAGATGGTAAGCTGATGCTTATGACTTGTCCGTTCAACAGTTATCAAACAAAGATTACATCTAAAAGGCTGATTGATATTTGATTTCAGTTTAGTAAATAATGCAAATATGTATCATTTAAAAAATTATAAATTTCGTTCAAAATTCACTAGTTTCTCTCTAAATGTTTCAGTGTTGGTATGTGTTTCTTTTTGATTACATAATAAGTAATGTATCTACATATATTTTCAGCATGTTTAAAAATTATTTTTCGTCTGTATATTTGATATTTAAAACAATGCATGTTCTAACACATACAATACCTTTTGTATAGTGTGGTTTCTTCCTTCGCAACATTTATCACTCACTTAGTTTGTTCCAATAATGTCAAACGTGCTTTTCAGTTTCAATATCAAAGGCGTACTCCAATATTTCAGAAAAGTTATCTATTTAAAGTTGTCTCTGCCAGATTATTTGAGGATGCCGACCGGGTCTATTCCAGAAACCTTTTTATTGATTATTGTGATTTTTCTAAAAACAAAACGTGGTATTCTTATAAGATTGCCTGAAGTATCCAATTCGTATTTCACAATATATAATCAATTATAATATATTATACTAACTTTGCGATTAAATATTTTACTATAAAAAACTTTGCATTTAAGCATTAGAGTTATTTTTTATGACGACTAATTTTAAAATTGTCGCTTTTTCATTAGTTTAATTAGTTTAATTCGACCCTGATAACGGAGTAATTCGAAACCAGTCATCATCAAAAAGTAATAACTTCTTATTTTTCTTCTTGTGCCCTATCAGTTCAATGAACGTTGACTCTCATCATTTACTGCGGTCCGGAAAACCATTGCATTAGATTTTTCAGCCACGTTGTTCTCCTTCTTCCAAGGTCTCGGCTTCCAGCAATCTTCCCTTGCATTGTGAGATGCAAGATCTCCGGATGTCTCATTACATGTCCGAGATATTAAAGTTTTCGGATTTTTATTGTTTAAAATACTTATTTTTCTTTATTCATCAGAACGATAACATCTTCATTCGTAAATCTATTCATCCAGCTTGTTTTTAGTATTCTTCTGTAGATCCACATCTCAAATGCTTCAAGTCGCCTTATCATTTCTTCGGTGTATGTCTATGCATCAATTCCATAAAATAATCATCGTATCGTATAAATATCGAGAACGCATAGCATTTGACCATTCGCATTCGTAATCTAAGATTGAGATCATGACTGCAGAACATCTTTTTCTTTTTCGTAGAAATTGCAAGTAAAACCCCGTTGGTTAAATATAAAATTTATTCTATTCCAGGCAATATTTATTTAGACTCAAATAATAGATACATTATTCCAAGTCGAACTTTGTAAATTCAATATTCCTAAATAGTAGAATTTTATTACATCAATGTAAATATATTAATATACATATTTAGGTATCTTGCAGTTTTTGGTACTTTAGATAACTAGGGAAAGGAAAATAATTATATGAATACTCTAGGTGTTGTTTTTCATATTATACTAATTAACCTTTTACCCCATAAATTATTTCCGAAGGGTGGGTAGTGGATCCGCCAGGGGAGTCGGGGTGGAAAGCAACAATGCCGCACACGCAGGCCTGTAATGTAATTAATGTGCGGTATTAACTCTCTCCTTAAATATTGATAGACTGGCGATGGTTGTATACCCAGCCCGCCGAGCTATTTGCTGTGCCCGTTTGGTTTGACATCGCATGGGAAGTTGGTTTACTGCCAGTAAACTGCCGTAACCTTTGCCAATTATTAAACCTGTAGAATGTGATTTCTAAATCTGGTAAAACTTAAAACTCTAGAATACAAAAGAAAATTTCGAAAAAATTATACGGATTTAATGAATTTTTTTTTTTTGTTAGAAGACATCCCAAATATTTTTCAATTACAATTTTGACTATCAATTCCGTAGAAAACAAGTACTTTTAAATGTTTCTTTCACATTAGTTAAAAATATATAATATGACATGAATAAATATTTATTTACATTATTACCTTTAAAGCTTAACATATTAAAAATCAATAAAAAAAAATATATTATATTGTGATATGTTAAATCAAAATAAGTAAAACAGTTCTTTTGTGTTTACTTCGCAAATAATTCAATCTTATTTCATTTAAAGATTGCAAAGGGGAAAAAGTAAAAAATAAATAAAAAAAGATGAATTTTTTTTTTTTGTTAGAAGACATCCCAAATATTTTTCAATTACAATTTTGACTATCAATTCCGTAGAAAACAAGTACTTTTAAATGTTTCTTTCACATTAGTTAAAAATATATAATATGACATGAATAAATATTTATTTACATTATTACCTTTAAAGCTTAACATATTAAAAATCAATAAAAAAAATATATTATATTGTGATATGTTAAATCAAAATAAGTAAAACAGTTCTTTTGTGTTTACTTCGCAAATAATTCAATCTTATTTCATTTAAAGATTGCAAAGGGGAAAAAGTAAAAAATAAATAAAAAAAGATGAACAGCAATGACAGTACGTATATGTATTGCTACGTTAGAATTTAATCCTTCGGGTTGTGATTTTTATAACTCTCCACGTGCATGTGAGGTAAACACTGAATCGCAGCTAAGTAACATGTTCGGTGTCGACTTGAGTTCTGTGAGACGCGCATTGCGGTCCATTCGTACACGAGCGAAGGAATATCAGGGTAAGATTTAGATCTTAATGATACTAGTGCATCATCCGTAGAATATTGTAGTATCTAATTTACATTCTACTCTGTTCCTATGCAGAAATGACAATTTCCTTTTTCAGGCCCCGGGCTAAGGGAACCCGGTTCTAATCTGAAGGTGGCATCACTGGTAGTTAGGATATGCGATGGAAGACAGTCTCGAGTCAACGATGCTTCGGGATGATTATTGTTCCACTTCTTTGTCAAGTTGTACTTGTGAACAGATGCCAGAACGGGGAGATCGATTACTTGACATTTATTTTGTAATAAACAATCTTGTTGTTTAACCTCTTTCATTAATTAGCTTTGATTCCTAGTCCGAATTACGCAACACTGAAATAAATTTACCACAGGTGAAATAAAAGTCGTCAGTTGAAGGTAAGTGCGCAGGACTCGATTCCAGCCGAACCCACATTTTCATGTCAACCACTGTCTAGCCTGGAGTTGTCCTGGGGTTCCCTCCGCAAAAGCAAGAACGCATCGTAACAATATGTTTATTGCTTCAATTATCCGCCCCAACAATTTACACATACATAAGTAGTTTTCTCTTTTGTTCAATATTCTGTAAAATTTAATGTTTGAAACTAAATTTAATTTTAAAAAACTAGATATCCTTTAAAAAATTCTTTAAGATATCGACCTTTATTTAAAATGTATTAAACACATTACTTAATTTGACGTCAACTGGTTTTAATACCACTTTTTCTTCGGATGTACTAATGATGACCAATTCATGGGTCCAGGACGACTAATCCATAAAAAATACGAAAATAATTTAACTATTGGTCGGAGGTATATATCCAACCTAACGAAAATACAATCTCATTGAAACTTGTCAAATTATTCAACAATGGTTGATACAAAGTTCGTTATTTGTTTAAATTAATCATTATATCCAACTTACAACATTATAACTAATACATTTATTTGAGACGGCATTTGTGTAATGACCTCGCAACGCGAAACACGTCTCAATTACATAAAACGAGTAGAAGCAAGTGTTTTATTTCCATGTACTTCGTTTCTATTCGACAACAGATGGCGCAAAACAGTTACCAAAACTGGAGTAAACAGTATGAAACCATATTTGTTGTTGACGAAATATACTATAATTCAAGACTAGAAAATCATATGAGACAAGTAAATATCCAACATATTTGTACCGAACAGTTCTTTTCCGAAGTTTAATTTTCTTTAAATGGACACTGGTACTATTTGTCATGTTTCTTAAGCCTGGGAATTCCTTTATTATTAATATTTTTTTATACGTATATAATAATATATGTATTTCCACAATTATGTTAAGTAATCAACAACTACATTTCATTATAAAAATATAATAATCCATTATTTGGATTTCAATTTGAATTTTATTAATTATTTTATTTTTAATATCTGCGAAAAATGCTTTTTGATTTTTGATTAATTGATAAAAATATTTATGAAGTTAGTAAAATATATTTAAAAAAAACACATCAATTTTCTAGCGTGAAAATAGAAATAATAATATTTTAACTTAAAATCTTAAGACCTTAAAATTAATCATTAAATGTTTTTAAGATCTCTTAAGACTAAATGTTTTACCAATTATGGTTTGCGTCTAGACTTAACATAGTTGTAACTTCGTTTCAAGATCTAATAAACACCTTTATATTTATTTTCATAGATGGTTTAAGAATGACACATTGGATCTAAAACCAGTTTGTTTATGACGAATGTAATAACATATCGAGTAATATCGTAGCTAAAAATTTTCATTTTTTGCTTATCTGTCAGTGATACAAAATATATTAATATTGTCTTGTAAATAAATAGAACGCAATTTGCTGGAGTATTCCAATTTAATTTATAACAAATTAATTAAAATACTAATTTTATTGGTAAAATTCATTTTGTCCCTTTCATTTTTCCTATCTCTGCTGACATTGTTGTATTTAATATGTAAATAATTTGAAATCATACAAAAATTATTTTGAATATTTTCGAACCATATTGTGAATTAAAATTTAAAAAAACCATTTATATGTAGATCAAATAAGTATATCGTAGACTAATTCTGTTTCAAAATTTTATGATAGGAAAGAAATTATATGAAATCGAAAATGTTCAATTTTTCATTCATTTAGAGCCTTACTAATATATTTAAAAAATAAAGTTTAAAGTGAAAGTAATTTCAAAGCTAAGTTACCAAAGAGTACATGTAATTTAAATAATATTATTTGAATCTATCCCGCGTTTTAATTTCCAGGACTCCAAAGATCGAAGCGGAAATTGTAAAATGGCGTAGTTGGTAGGAAACCTTGCTAAACTATCTATAAATGTGTATAACGCGAAGGCCCAGTTGCTCAATCAGTAGCTAATAACTGTTAACATTCGTCAAACGTATTTGATTGAAGTTAAGTTTGGAATTATTTTTATGTTTTATTTTCATATATCAAATTATTAAACATGATATTTTAATAGAAAATTGATTTTAGTAAATCGAAATAGTATTTATACTTTTGAAATTAGTGACAAATAATTGCATAAAATGAAATGATAGGTCTTCAATTTGTTAAGAATTATTGAACAAGACGTATTCTAATTAAGTTCGTATTATTTATAAATAATAAGTCAATCTATCTGCTCGGATAACATAAAACTTTATTTAAAGAGTTTGTTTATTTATACGTTGTGCGTAAATCCCTATATTATAAAGGTGCATATATTTGCCATACATAAATCTATTTTGGTTTGATCAATATTTTATCAATACAAAATACATGTAAAACGTTTAATGATAAATCCAGTCGCTAACTACATCGTTTTCAGTTTGTGACGCTACTTACGAAAACGCAATAATAAATAAATAAAACTAATATTTCAAAAATTATGTGTAATAGTGAAAAATAAATGAAAGAAGTTTACACTCCTAATCGAAAATAATATATAAGGTGTTTTGGTCGGTACCAAATCAAATTATTTTTCCTAATAATCATGCTTAAAACAAAAAAAGATGTATTCTTTCTTTCACAAGTAAGTACATACATTGAAAACATTTTTTTTTTACATTTAATCTTTTCAGATCTGCTTTAAGATTTTTAATTCAATCAAACTGGGTGAATATTATGTTCCAGGCCGATTGTGTTTAGCCGCCATTTTGTTTCGGCAGATATTTGCCTATTTTCATTTTGTAGTCGTAGAGAATTATTGATTACAATTTATTGTGGAGTATCTAACGCTTCGACAATGTGTTGAAGTCAATAAAATATTTAATCTAAATAATAATGGCAATGCTGTAACCATTAATGGTGATCGCTATCGTCACATGTTGGAAAACTTCTTGGTAGCCGAATTGGGTTGATTCAGCATGCAACATAGAACATAGAACGGTCCCACTTCACACTCAGCCCGAGCTACGCTTGAAATTTTGCGAGAAATTATTACGACATTTTATGTTAGAAAGTAGGCCTGGAACATAATATTTACCTTGTAGTACAGGAAAAACGAAATTCTGTAGATACATACATACATGTTCTAGAATTACAAAAACTAACTCATCACGTAATACATATTGTGAGTACACAAATATAGCCAGACAAGTACAACCTCCGAATATTTTGAGCTGATAATAAAAAATATAGAAAATAAAAATAGTATGATATTCTTCTGCCGTGGGTCGATTTTATTACCGTAGCTAACTTCTTGCCATATACTAGTAGCTGTTATGGGGGCTGATCTAGCAACCCTATGTAAGGACTTAAAAATTATACTAACGATATCGTAAATGTGTAAACAAATTTGTATAATATGCTACAAAACGTTTCTTATAAATCAAATATGTTCGTTATTTGTAATTAAAAATTCTTAAACCTAAAGCGACTTACACGCTCATTCAAAATGACATTCACGAGTGAGATTGACATTTGGACTGACGGTGTATGGTGATTATTGAATGTGAATGACGAATATCTAGATATTTTGAAATTCGAGCATCAATAATGCTGAGTGGAAGGGAGACTGTCAGTCGGAATGATCGTGTAGTTGAACACGTCAGTCCAATCGTTAACCTTGCGTCAACTCGCAATCATGGAAGACGGTGCAAACGTTGACTTTAACAATCTTACCAACTATGAAGATGATGATGTGTTGGAACGATTTATTGAACTATATGACACATTTCCTTGCAGGGTATTATAGTGTTACGTTGTAGTTGCTAGTTATAGTGGTCTCTAATATTTCTTTATTGATTTAACTAAATCAATATAAACGGAACTTTACAAATATAAACTGTTTGAATTAATTAAGAAATAATAAATATTTTCATTTGGACTTACAATCATGTAGTCTTGGAGAACGAAGACAATTGCCTGACATGTTTCTATTAAAGCTGGCGAAATAGTTGGTGGAGATATTGTATCTAAAAACTTGAGATGTTCATAAGATCGTCCAGTTACAAGAAACCACAATACAATTGCTAAACACGTCCTGTTTACGCGGCTTGTTACTCCAATTGGTACCAATGGGTTTCCTGGTTGATAGTATTGTGCATGTGTGTATGTGAGTATTGCCGCCTTTTTTGGGTGAATGGAAGAATCGGCAAACGATATGCAGGTCAATTATATCCCATGCTTCGACCAGTCCAGAAATGATAAATAAACTGATCGTCGGGAGTATGCACTACAATAAAAAGATTAGTGCAGTACTCATGTATCATACTTGCCCTTATTGTCGATCGGAAACATGGAAACCAGCTATCAAAGTCATTCACATAAACACGAACTTTTCTTTTTACTAATCTTCATAATTTTGGCTAACCAGCTACTTAGCACGATAGTCTGAGGTAAACTGATCTAAAAATATATCATTCGGAATGTCAGTCAGAATGATAGTGTAAGGTACCTCGTCAATTTGAATGTCCATCATTCTGATTGACTCGCTGTGAATTTCAATCAGAATATTCGTGCACGGTCCACTTTAGAGTTTATTCGTAATAAATGCCATATACACATATTTATATAGTACGAAATTAGAAATCGAATAAATTCATATAATTTTGGTCAATCGTTTCGGTTTATTAAATAATGTCATATTTTCATCAATAATTTTTAATATATCACATAGTTTAATAAATAATTAGTAAAGAGTGTATTAGAAGATATTCAAAATGAATAGAATAACATAAAATATACGATAACCATATTATTATCATAGAATCGTGGAAATTAATAAAATATTAATTTACTTTAAATAGAGAGCCATGCATTGAAAATCCGGACTCAACGGAACGTTGGGGGTTGTTAAGCCGGGGGGTAGCGCGCGAGCCCGGATATCCTTCAGTTATATCGGCGCCGCCGGAAGGTACGCACCTCGTTGGTCGACATGAAATTTTAAGCTGACAACATGGAGTACTGGGTCAGGAATATGAATCGCGTCAATCTTCAATACCTTAATATGATAAACAACAATAAACTTTTTGTAGATATGTGGTATAAACAAGAATTTGTTTAAATTTTTTTTTTTTAAAAGTTAATTATGTGACATATACGTGAGTTTTGAACGTGGTTTAAACAATTTAAATCATCAACGCTTTGCAAGTTAGTGCTTCAATGATATATGTGATATTTATTAATATCATGTTTTGAAAATGCCTGAATAAGTGCATCCTGTAAACAGTGTCATTTGTTAACAAAATCAAAAATGAGGTAAGATTATTTTGTCTAATTTATTTTTTTACATATTTAATTTTTTATATTACTTCGTTGATTTTATTTATAGTTAATATGAAATTTTTTTTTTCTTATTTTGTCAGCCTTGACTGCAATAAACACATAATTATTTATGTTAGAAACCAGAATCATTTCCAATAGTATCCAATCATGTTAGCATTTTTAACGCACTTGCTGTCACTTTGTTTTTTTTTTTAAATAACTAATCTATTCTAATAAAAGTAAATTCATTCATTATTTTTGAAAAAAATACTTCGATTTTTTTTAATAAATACTAACATTGAATACGTTGAGTAATTTTTTTTGTAAAAGTTCGTTGATACAATATTTTTTTTAGTTTATGATTTACAATTTAAGAAATATCATTTAATTTATTAATTGTTATTAATTTATTGTTATGGCATATGTTCCCTGAGTGAGACAAGTCTCACGATGAGATAGATAAGTCTCCGAATACTGATGTGAGATTTAAAGGACCGTATACAGTATTTAGATTTTAATGGGTTTTAAATTAAAAATTTTAATTAACAGTAATTTTTCTGAGGTGAATAATGTATAGGTACTTGATTGTTATTTGATAACGATAATTTTAAAAATTAGTAAGTTAAACAATTTTTCTTAATATTACATGACTTGGTTATTGAGTAATATTTGTGCTGTGGTGTTTTTCTTTTTTTAATGTTTTACTATCTTAATAAAGGGTTGTTAAGGTGATTTAAGTACGGTAATGATTTTAAATGAAACTAGTTGAAGGTAAAATGATTAGAAGCCGCAGAGGCAGGTATGTTTAGGATAATCAGATAATAATAAATGACGCTGTTAAAAAGTTTATCAATCGACAGGCAGATAATATGTATGAAAGTAGATTAGTGGTAAGTAGATTGTATATGTATCTAAAAGATGGGAGGAATGAAAGAAGAAGAAGAAGGATGCATAATATAATACATATTTAATATAATATAATATCATCATCATGTTCAGTCATTATCGATATTGCTACATGAGAGCTTCCCTATGATTCTGCGATTCTCTACGGTTCTTAGCTAATCACTGCCAGTCACACTTTTCCAATTATTTTGTCTATCCATCGAAACTCTGGGTATCCTCTAATTAGATTTTTAACAGTGACAATGATATCATCTTGATATACGCTTTAACCCATTTGTTTTTTTTTTCTGTCTCTTTCAGTTATTCCCAACATACTTCTTTCTCTACAGCACTGTGTCTTCTACTATATACTTATCTATACTTCCGGAGCTTCTGTATAATAACAAAGTATATATGACGCGAGTGTTAATGGCACCAGAAATAGAGGACGTCCACAGAAGACTCGACATGCAAACTCGACAGACTCGACACACTCGACAAACGTAAGCAGGTAAATCAGATACTGGAAAATGGTCATGTTAGAAGCCACTAAAATTGACGGGCTTTTATGAGAAAATGTATGAATATGGATGAGGCGAGAGTTATATGTCATGAGTGCTGCGCTCCACGCTCTCTGCCTGCCACCGCTGAGAAACGGCGCGGTGGTAAGTTAGTTAGTTTTATATTAATATTTCTAAAAATTTTGATTACGCATACATATGGTTCCACGACGTCTCTTGCATCGACGCACTAAATCAGTGGCGTAACAATGGGGCCCCAAAACCAAAATGGAAAAAAGACCTCCAAATAAATATTGAATGTGGTATTGCGTGGTTTATTCATTATATAGTAAAAAGAAATAGTATCGGTCTCAAATAATATTCACGCTTTCATAAAAAATAGGTACCTACTTAATTCGATTTAAGATGATTTTCAGTGAACAGCGATGCGCTGGTCTCTAACGTGGAGCATTTGCTTTATGTATATATATATATATATATTATTTTTTTAAATTTTTTTTTTAAGTGTTTTCATAGTACACATGAGAAATGATATTTTAAATTTGATAATTCCATTTCTTGCTGTGGATATTCTTGCTATTTTCAAACTAAGCTAAACGCTTGTGCTATGAAAATAGGACTAACTTGCTAGTCTTCCGGAACGAGGCGCAAACCACCGACCGCTAGACCAACAAGCTACTTATTTCTTTCGTTACTGTAATTAACGATGCTATTATTTGTATTTTTAAGTAACTTGTTTTCAATATTTATTATTAACATTATGTTTTTATATTATTTTTGGTCGTTTTTAATTCAAGGGAGATTATATTGAAAAGCGTCTGCAAAATAATTTCTCAAGTACACCGCGACTATTATCCTACTGAGACATGGCTGCCACACTAAAGCCGATTTATGACTTATGAAATTAATATTGTATATGAATAATAATATAAATTTTAAATGCAAATAAAATAATGGTGATCAATTAATTTTTTATTGTAATTATCTGTTATAATATTACGCTAACATATGCGTCTGTTGTATCCATTGCATCCAATGGATCCTGTGCTAGTGTCATTGCTTGTAAGAAAAAATACCAATGTGGCAAGTATTTATGTCGAACGTATTTTTAATGTCTCTTGGTTAAGATTATATAAATATTTTTTCTTGTACGCAAAAGTATATTTATATAATACTTTTAAAATTAGCAATATTAACTTGGTGGTTAAAATTCATATTTTTTATTTATTATCTTAGTTTATAGCAGTTAATAACGGGTATACTACATGTTTGATAGACACTATTTTAAAAAATAAATTAAAAGAATATAATAATACTAAATTAATGTATTAATTATAAATATATACATATAAAATAAATTTTGTCGAAAAATATTGTTTTAGCGTCACCGGGATTCGAACCTGGATCTTCCTTTCCAATCCGGGGAAGTGCACTACCTTTGTGCTATAACGCCAGTATTTTTCTTGACAAATTTTCGAAACTATATGTTACATTTTTTTCAAATTAATACACCTGTCGTTCCATTATTTGAAAGCCATCTACATTATTTTTACAGAATCTCAAATACCTTTGAGTAAACCGACTTGCAGACGCCAGAATTATCAATTCATTTTTATTAAATTTTGGACACGTTGATACAACATATATTATTAAGGAAAACACATTCTTATTGTGAAGTTGTAATTATTCAGAACATAGGTCTGTGATATTTTAAATACTAAATTAATGTATTAATTATAAATATATACATATAAAATCAATTTTGTCGAAAAATATTGTTTTAGCGTCACCGGGATTCGAACCTGGATCTTCATTTCCAATCCGGGGAAGTGCACTACCTTTGTGCTATAACGCCAGTGTTTTTCTTGACAAATTTTCGAAACTATATGTTACATTTTTTTCAAATTAATACACCTGTCGTTCCATTATTTAGCGGTGACGCTAAAACAATATTTTTCGACAAAATTGATTTTATATGTATATATTTATAATTAATACATTAATTTAGTATTTAAAATATCACAGACCTATGTTCTGAATAATTACAACTTCACAATAAGAATGTGTTTTCCTTGAGAATATAATAATCAATTTTTATATAAATCACACATAAAACATAATGATAATAATAATAATTGGCGTAGGATTTTATACATAAATAACTTTTCGAAACAAATATCTAAACACCTACCACGAGACATTAGACCAGCATTTTACACAAATAATAGTATAGGAAATTTACTCATAAATTCTAAAGACAAAGATGATAAATTTAACAATTCTGGCGTCTATAAACTTAGTTGCAAGGATTGTGCTGCATTTTATATTGGTAAAACGGGTAGAAATTTTAATATAAGAGTAAAGGAGCATTTGAGATGTTTGAACAATAGTGGGTTTTCAGAATTTGCTAATCATTTGATAGAAAATAGTCATGGTTTTGATAAAAAATTGGGATTGTCAATTTTGCATATAAACGGTGTAGGTCACAAATTAAATAATTTGGAATCGTTGGAGATAAATAAACATGTAAAAGTAATCAGGAAATTCTAAACAGCCAACTAAATTTAACTACAAGTCCTATTCTAAAATTTTTTCCTAAAAATTATTCGACTAAATTTGTATTGAGCAGCAATTAGAGTTAGGTACTAAATTTATTTTTTAAATAATAGTTGTTTTTTTAAAAAATTTAAAAATAGATTCTGGATAAATAGAAAAACAATGCTATATTTTTAGTTAGTTTTGACATATCCTGAAGAAGGAAAAGGTGTTTTCCGAAACCGGTAGATGTTTTTTAAACTCAATTGTGGTTAATAAAACTAAGATAATAAATAAAAAATATAAAGTATATTTAATTTAAAATGTCTTATGGCCGAAGTAAGATCTCGCTATTAGGTATCGGTATAGCTATTAAGTATCGCTATTCGAAGCAAAGATAAATTACAAGACGTGTCAAATAAATAAATTAATACGTCACTGGCCGTGGTGGTAAGTTTTATTTGAGACGAATATATTCGGTACTGGCCTGTAGAGGGATTGTTTTATTTTTACATTACGAAAATATCTATATGCAATCTAAAGTTTTTCAAAAACTTATGTTAATAATTCTTGGATACGATACTCGATCATTTTATCATTGCAGTTCACAACGGTTTTACATAAAATATCGTATCCCTATTATTTTTATTTCTTTTATGTTCACTATATCGTTCGTATTTATGCAATTAATAACATTCTGGCGATAATAATATCAATTTAAGATTGCTCTAAGTATATATATGTATATTGTATGTATAATTTTACTATAATTTTTTATTTTTCTTACTGAAATTAAGATAGAGTACACTACATAGAGCACTGTTAAATCAACGTAATAAAGAATTTCCGCATAGAACGATAGATTCTAAGGAAACCCTGGCCGCGAAGCTGCCATAATTGCCACTAGAGTAGCAAGCTATCTGCGATTGTTGATTACTTTTCTGCTAGTTATTATTATTGTAGATACATATATTACTTTTATTTTACAAAGGCATTCATCTTCATGAAGACCGACGTATGCAGCAGCAACATGGTAAAATTGAAATCAATTTATTCATATGCACAACAGGATAACTATGTTGGTGATAAATATCATCCTCAAAATTCAAATTCATACTGCTTCTCTGCTTCGAACGACGCGATAGGACTTCATACACTTGAAAAATGCCGATAAATTGTTTTCTATTTATGTAGAATAACGTATCCAGTGTTCAATTTAAACGTCAATTTTATATCACAACATGGTTTGATGTGATTTTAGGTCCGCTGTATGCAATAGTTTTCAGAACTAAAATTTAATCAAAACACCCCCCAATTTTCTCCCCAGAAATTCATTAAATTTTCACACTTCCGGCGGATACTGTCATATTTATCAGTATTTAATAGTTGTCTGTGAAAATACTGAAGGTTTGACTATTTCAAAGTCCCGGGACTCTAATAATTTTATGGTTCCCACTCATTTTTGCTCATCAATAAAATTATGGAATTATAATTTGTTTTGATAAATATTTGTATATATTATATAAAGTTATGTGTGTTAAATGAACGAAATTTAATTTAAAAATGTTATTTTTATTTACACATTTATTTATTATTTATGAAAATACATAATACAACTACATAATCATAACCACAAAAAACATATCGGTAAATATTTTATTTTTGCCTATCAAAATAAACTTTTAGAAATACCAATGAATTTAAAGCCGAATCAGACAACCTATATCTATATTATGGATAGAATCGGCGTTAACTTTGAAGAGTTTCATCATAGTGGATATGAATAAGGAATTTGAACTCGGGTAATAATTTGTTAAACAATATAACATTTTCTAACTCAACTCCTCTCCTCTCAATATTCCCGTTACAACCACCCATCCACCTTCCACTAGTAACTCCGCCCCCTCCTCCTCCATCTGTCAGTACCTAATTACTTGTATGTCTACCACCTTAGCCATTACTTCTATATTTGTATGTAGTTAATTCAATACATAATGATGAGAGTTACTGTTTCTTTAGAAAATCGAGTAGTTCTAATGAACTCAAGTAGAGTTATAACATTGTTTTATTTATATCCATCCTGCTAAATATTGCTGTTGTTGAGAATATTTTCTAGTTTTCTGTTGATGTTGGTTATATCGCCAGCAATAATTTACATAAAAAAAATTACATTCGTTCTTCAGTAGATTGGAAAATCTATTTATTAATGGAGAAATGTCTGGTTGTCCGTGGTTTATCTTTTTAATTCTTCATCCATTCCTTTTCATTCATTACGGTACCTGAACTTTCTTCATTGAAATAAAGACGTTCTACTAAATTTTATCCATATTTCAAATACATTTTTTGGAGCAATTCTCAAAATGCTTTTTATTTGCAGCGTAGTCCGGCGTTTGTAAAAAATGTATTGAACTAATAAGTTACTTATTTCTTCAATTTTAAATTTCAGTACTGCAAGCTTGTTGAATTAATTTTTCTGGAAATGAAATGATCCCAACTGTATCGTTATCGATGGGAAAATTTGTAACCGCGTTTAATTACATCATTATTTTCTAGGGATAACTCCCCTTGCATACAATTTGTTAAAATTCTGTGAGGAAATACCATGCTGATAACAACACACATGAGGCAATTTTTGCTAAAATATACATGTTTTTTTTAGATATAAGCTTATAATTTTATACTTACCTGCTTTCAGGTAAGTATAAATCTCTCTCCATATAAAGTATAAAGCTCTCATCCATAAAAAAATTATTTTTGAAAATAAAATGTACAATGTATTATGCACATTTTAAATCAGAAAGTCTTGACTGGAAATAGCAAATAAGCGGAGAATTACCGAGAATAAAGTCCCGGGATGGATCTTTTCGGTCGGTCATGAGAACCTCTTCATAAAGAAGCTTGAAATCAGTATTATGCTTTATAGAGTAGACCGAAATTATTCCAACGCTTTCCGCAATACACTGTGTCTAAATCATTCACGTTAATATTGCGAACTACAAAAAATATGCATAATCGTACATTGAAATGTGAACTCAGTCGACATATCACTAATAAGTCTGAACAAATTTGTTGGTTAAATAAAGCTGATATTGGCCTTTTACAGTAGGAATGTTAAGTATACTTAGTAGGAATGTTTTGCTCGCTGGTGTCAAACAGGCACAATATTTTGACTGCATCCCGTAGGCGCAAATAGTTGACCTACAAATTAACACCAAGAAATCAACATAACCTACAAATTAGCACCAGTAAGTGCTCCATGATACAGTTTACCAGAAACAAGAATCTGTTTAACTTCCCTTACTATCTTAATAATTACCTCTTGACCAAGAAATCTAAATCTAAAGATTTTGGGATTATTTTGAATTCCAAATTACTCTTCGACATTCACATTGACCATATTACTCCCAGAGCAACTGAAATATTAGGTTTCATAGGTTTCGGGTATGCAAACAATTTAACAACATTGATACCATGAAAACATTGCACTTCTCATACGTCCGAAGTATCATCGAATATGCCTCCCAAGTCTGGATTCCAAGATATATACATCAATAGAATCGAAAAAATACAGAATAGTTTTTTAAAATATCTTTACTTTCTTAGTTATCGAACCAACACTGTTGAATCATCTAATATTTTCAAAATTCCATCACTACAAATTCGAAGAGACACGACCGATGTCATATTCTTACACAAAATAGCCAACTCCAAAGTAGACTGTCCTGATTTACTTAGACACATATCTATTCGAGTGCCTTCTAGATCAACCAGAACTAATCTTATATTCAACCTTCCACATTGTTATACCAATTTCAAACGTAACTCATTTTTCTACCGATCCTCTTTATTTTAACTTACATGAATGAATTAAATCTTTTCAATACTTCAGTTACCACAATTTAATCAAAATTCAATATATAAACCTTAATAGCCTTCATTTTATCTATATTACATAAATTTTATTCCCTGTTCCATTTCCTTTCCCCTCGCCCTCCCGTTCCCTTGGAAAATTTTCTTCTTTTTAACTTTTATCTCTCCTTTGCTTATATTTTTATTTTCTACTTTCTCTTATTTTACTATTCTTTTTTTATACTTCTGCAATAGAGGATAAAGTTCTCAAACCTTTATCGTTTTTAATGCGGCATAAAATTTATTTCATGTTGAAGTCTTAATAAGCTATTTATCAATTTAATAAGCCTTTCAAATTATTGTCTTACACTTTATCTAGTATATTATTATTTCAGAAAAATATGTTGGTGGTTCAATTTTTTGCTACGACATTATGATTTTTCTTTTACATCGATCAACTATTTATAATATTTTCCAAATAAAATAAAATAATACATTTTTAAATGTAATGATTTTTTAATACCTTTTACTCATTCAATATGAATATAAAATAAAATTGAAATGTAGATTTTTTATTGCATTCCCACATTATTTATTTTGGTGAAATCTTAGAGAATAAAAAATATTTTATCTGTTTTTCAGAACATAGTTCTCTGGTATTTTTAATACATATTAAATAAATCAACTAGAAAGATATACTTGGTTGATATGGCAAAACTGGATAACGCGTTTCCCCGACTAGGAAAAGTTTCAGGTTCGTATCCTGATAGTAACTAAAATATTTTGTCGATAAATAGATTTTTTCTGCACCTATATATTTCAAGTTGATTAATTTAATTAATGTAAATAAATGAACTCTGAAAGTTTGATTGGATAATTTTGCGGATTACTTATTTTATTCAATGATTTTAACATTATTTTTTTTTAAAGAATTTATTCTTTGTAAATTAATATTTATGATTTACATTGCCAAATATCTAAAACATTCTTCTCTATATTTTTTAGTGCTATTTGATAATTTTTCAAAACTGTTTTTGTTTCCTCTTAAAATACTATTAATTAAAAATTAATTGTACTAAATTAAAACAAACAGGCTACCTAGATACTCTCATATATGATACGACTAACACGTATGATGGCAAATGTGAGTCTTTAGGACACGCTAAAACTATTCGGTATCTAGGGATTGCTATTGATGATAAACTTAGATGAGAAGCTCATATCGATATGTTCACTGGTAAGCTCAATAAACTTATGTACTGCTTCAAGATTTCAAGGAACGTGCTGAACCTGAAACAAATGCGTAATGTATATTTCGCACTCTGTCAGAGCATCATAGGATATGGTATAGTCAGCTGATTAAAATGCAAAAAGTCATAATGATAATAATTCTCAATAAATCCTTTCACCATGAATAAGAGCCGCTACTCCAAAATCTCAAGGTGCTAAATATCAGGCAATTATTCATAAAGATATACTTGAAAACAGAATCCTGCGCCTTATCGTACATTCTAAGTGTACTTGGGCAAAAACTTAAAGAAAACTAGCTGTCCCGTTGATGAAAACCTCAATTGCTCAAAGACATGCATGTTTTATAGGACCGCGAATATACAATAAGCTACCACAAGAGATGGTAACAGTATCGTATCCTCAATTCTGTGTGCTTATAAAGGAATGGCTTTTCAAAATTGGAAGAAGTTAGCTGGGAGAGTTCCTTAAATGATCAAAGCTACTCATATTATGTATTCTAGCTTATTGAACCTTATGGCTACCTACCTCAGAACAGGTACTTTACCTACGATGTACCTAGCGAGATAGAAAGCGGCTAACAGGCTTGCATGTAAATGAAATGTGTACTTGTACTAAGGATACTAAGTATATTTGCACTAAGGATTTTTATATTGATGCAGGCTATAAAAGAAATATTGTTATAAAAATAAACGCCAATTTATCGGCATTGAAATAAATAAGGATATCATATATATGCATAATATAAAATTTCGTAAAGAAATTGTACAAAATATGATTAACAATTAATGTTTCAATGTCTTCTGTGAATGTGGAATTATAGTTTCTCGGGGTATTATGGATTATTAAGGTAATTTTCTTATATCTTTAATGACGCTTATTTTATATTTTACGTAGAAAGGTACTAGAATAATTGATTAAATAATATTTATTTAAAATGAGTTTCTGAAACACACATATGTACCTATATAACAGGGGCGTACACTGCATACAAGTAAAAAAAGTTGTGTATTACTAAAGATCTGGACAATAAAAATATTTTTTTATCTTATGAAAAGACCCTATAAAGTTCTAGCCGTTATTACCCGGATTAGCATAACCCATCGCTATATTTTTGTCTAGCTGTCAACAGTATGAAAAATTGCCTCTCCTTTGTATTCAACTTCATCGCCATTCGTCTCCGCATTTTGCTAGAACGCACGCATCGGTCACGTCTAACTTGTATAATCCCTATGAGAAACGTACTAAACTATATACTTTCTTACTCAACCTATTGGGCGTCTTTAACGCTGCCAAAATTTATCTTTTATTCAAACAATTTGTGCATAATTCGAAAGGGATTAACCCATACTGAAAACTTAGAGTAAAAACACATTTACATATTTGCTTCGCTAACTAAACTATTTTCCAGAGTGTATCTCAACAGACAATTTGTTATTTGTCAATCTGCGAAGTGTGAGAAGATTTTAACACATATTCAAGTAGATTATCACTTTTAGTTACTACATTAGTACGTACAGACATATATTTTAATTAATAGTATCAATTCAATCTGTTTCTGTTTTTATGAATTAGTTTTTAGTTAGCGCTTTCACTGACGAAACTGCCAAAAAGAAAAATAAATGTCGTTGATGTTAAAAATCATTTCAATCGAGTTTTTAGAGAAATTGTAGATAATATTTTTAGCGAATTTAGAGAACGATATGGAGCAATAAAATAACTTACCTTTTTTGAATTAATGTATTCTTAATTATTTTCTACATTTAAGAATTATTAATTTCCTACACAATTGTTTTCAAAACAAGAATCATTTTATTCACATTCTTTCAATTTTGATCGCCTTAAGAATGAATTAAATTTTGTATACAGTTAACTAAAACGAATTCATACTTATTACAACGACTTTTTATAACGATATTATCGATGAATTTACGAAAAAACAGAGACGGGTCGAATTGGAATACAAATAATTATCTTTAGTATTTAAGATTACGCTAATGCGCTGCAGCTGACGATTAGCCCCAGATATTTATTCATATAGCTGGATGCCATTTATATTATTCACTTTTGAGATATCTGGGGCAGCTAAGAGAGTTCTCTTCTGCTCAAAAAACCCATTCGCTTACTATATATATATATGTAACCGAGACAACCGCATCCGGTTTTCGTACATACCTAAGTTTAAGCCTACTGCACGCCACTGCCTATATATAAATATATTCATTGCTGAAAAATATGTTAATATTAGTTTTATTTTGGATAAATTGAACATGCCTTTTAACGAAAATTAAAAGTGATAATAATTTACTTTTAACGCATCGCCCGATCTAAATATGAGACATAAAAAACTTAACGTAAAATAAAATAATTATATTTAAACAAAATTAAAAATTACATTACCACTGTTTTATTTAACATCACAAAATATTCACCATAAATTTATTACGCAAAAAATTTAGTACGCAAAAGATAAAAATATTTTTTATTATGTCACGTGTTTGAATATTGAACTTTTTAATAATATTCTTGTGAAAATATTATCAAAAATTGTAATAATACCTACGCAAGTAATACAGTTCAAAAATAAATCACTGGTCACTTTTAATTTGTTTTTTTTTTTTTTTCAATTATTAATCAATACAATAATATTATTTCATCATTAACATCAACAATGTCAAAATTTTTAAAACAATTTTTAAACCATTGAAACATCACAGGCGTATCAAAATTTCAACATTCATAAATCATTTAATTTTAACGAGTAAAATACACCACCAGGAATATTAGATTACCGTAAAAAATAGTTTCCAGCTATCGATTATCACACACTCGTGTTTTTGAAAAAAAATATTGTCTGATATGAAAATACTGATGCGAATATTATTTAATAATTGAATTCAAATATATTGTCCTAATACTATTAAATAATACTATTGAAAAATCACAATGGAAAGAGTCAATAAGAATTTCGCATTTCCAATGCATTCGAAAAATTTTCCAGTATGCAAATATATTTTATTAATATATTAAATATTTCTATAACGCTTAATGGCGTACCTCGATCTCGAATATTGTGAAGTTAGTTCTTTGTTCTCTCTATGACCCCTAAGTGCTTAGTTATTGGACCCAAAATGACCAATTATAGTATATTATTTTTCATATTTTTCTAACTACTTGACACTCAAAATACAATAAAATTGAACATATATTTTGTTTAACTACTGCGACTTTAAAAAAAAATACATATATATATATTTTATAAAAGCTATTTATGTTGGTGTTGTTTACTC
Source organism: Eubasilissa regina (assembly GCA_022840565.1). Taxonomy (NCBI): domain Eukaryota; kingdom Metazoa; phylum Arthropoda; class Insecta; order Trichoptera; family Phryganeidae; genus Eubasilissa; species Eubasilissa regina. The sequence continues at coordinate 22,398,411 of JAINEB010000033.1, forward strand.
TTAAGTTACCCATCCCTTCCTTATCCCATCCCCTGATATAAATGTATAGTATATTGATGCCATCCGTTCCATATTTTGCTCAGTTACATTCTAGGTCCCCGATGAAAATAAAATTAATTCACTTTACCCCCCAAACATTTTACCTTCTCCCTGTCCGGACCAAATTTAACATATATCGTTACTCTTCATGGCCTGCGCAAAACAAAGGTACTCCCCTTTCCCTAAATACCCTTTTTAAATTATGACTAAATTGAAACCCGGACTAAGTAAAATTATTTTAATTAGTACCTACAAACTGCATATATATTCTAACTATACCTATTCAGTTATTTTAACTTTTTTGTTAGCTCTTTAATACGAGTATACGTTTTTAAAACCAATTTTTATTTTACATTATTACCTGTAGATGAATGCATGTGTGATATTTTATATTAAATGTATGTACTTCTGGATAATATGAGAAGGATTAACAGGTGCCGCTAAGAAATATGTTGGATGTAAGGGATGTGAACCAGGGGTTGTAAAGCCAATAGCCTGCTAGAAACTTATCTTAATACCTTTATGACGTATTTAATAAAATCTATTTAAGAAAATTACAGGCTTTTATATAAAATGGTTTAGTTTGTTTACAATTTTGAAATAAATGATCAACAGTTTATCAGTTATATAATAATGTTATTTTATTAAATACTAAATGAATGTATTAATTATAAATATATACATATAAAATCAATTTTGTCGAAAAATATTGTTTTTGCGTTACCGGGATTCGAACCTGGATCTCTATTTCCAATCCGGGAAAGTGCACTACCATTGTGCTATAACGCCAGTATTTTTCTTGACAAATTTTCGAACCTATATGTTACATTTTTCAAATTAATACACCTGTCGTTCTATTATTATTTTTACAGAATGTAGATGGCTTTCAAATAATGGAACGACAGGTGTATTAATTTGAAAAATGTAACATATAGGTTCGAAAATTTGTTAAGAAAAATACTGGCGTTATAGCACAATAGTAGTGCACTTCCCCGGATTGGAAATGAAGATCCAGGTTCGAATCCCGGTGACGCAAAAACAATATTTTTCGACAAAATTGATTTTATATGTATATATTCATAATTAATTTAGTACTTGAAAAAATATCAAAGACCTATGTTCTGAATAATTACAACTTCACAATAAGAATGTGTTTTCCTTAATAATATAATAATGTTTTTTCACAAACTTATTTTGAACAAAAATAGACGCTATTTCCTCTATTTACTCTTCTTTAGATCACAACAAAAAAGTTTATAAATTTCAAAATAGAAAATGACAGCTCTTTCCTGGAGGGCATTTAAATTTTACCCACCCATTTGCGTGTCAAAGCAGACTCGTATTTACAATTTTGCAAATGTTCGAAAATAGACCAACCGCATTGGAAATAATCACAGTTAATAGTTTCAATAATTTATTGATATAAACTCGTGGAACAAATAAACCTACTTGCACAAGTATCAAAGTACCTCTGCGTAGATTTTTTTTTCTGCATACATGTTCGTCGTTGATGTCTAGAAAGTTACTAAATACCCATAAAAATGATCTTACGTAGTCACATCTACCTATTAATTCACCTTATTAACCTTCTGCAAAACGGAAAAAAAATTTGAACATAAAACACCTATTAAAATTAAGAATTTATTTTAAATACAAATTAAATGTATTAATTAAAAAGATATACCTAAAAAATCAATTCTATCAAAAAATGTTGTTGTTGCTACCGGGATTCGTACCTGGTTTTCTTCCAATCCGGGGAACGTGCATTATCCGATTATGCTATACCAATAGAGTGGATTGACGACAATTTTTCGAACCTAAATATTACACTTTTCAAATTAATACATCTATCGTTCCATTATTTGAAAGCCATCTGCTTTGTTTTTACCTTACCTTTGAGTATACCGAAAGGAGACGCCAGAATTAACAATTCATTTTTATAAATTTTGAACACATTGATACAACTTATATATTATTAAAGAAAACACATTCTTATTGTGAAGTTGTAATTATTCAGAACAGACGGTCTGTGATATTTTAAATACTAATTAATTAATTGATTTTGCATGTTTATCTTTCTAATTAATACGTTTAATAAGTATTTAAAATATCACTGTATTTATTTATTTAATACTTAATTATTTAAACATTCACAGTCACAAGAAAGATACTTCATACTACCAGCAAGGTACCTAGTACCTAGTAGTGAATTAGTTATTCAACAGATTACATAACCATCATCACTATTGGCTCTGCAACCCCTGGTTAGTTTTGCCCTCTTCAAGAACTTTCCTCCATTGATCTCTGTTACGACTCATTTCTCTGCAATTTTGGATTTCTAAGATAGATATCATCACTCCATTTTACCTTTGTCCTTCCTAAGCTCTTGCGTCCTGATGATCTTGTATTTAGATCATCAAATATAATCTTTGCTCGTGGTTGATACTTTATCGCCTCCCACTCCCCTCCGTCTCTTCTCTCGCTCCCACCACTCGCTGTCCTCTCGCTCCCCTCATTTACCCTCCCCTTGCTCCATCCATTCCCCATTCAATATAAACACCATTGAAAATCATTTTGTCTTGAAAGATACTTCATTTAGTGGGATGAGGGTAGTTTATTTTTCGAAATCAGATGTAATCAGTAGTTTTCCTCTTATTTTATAAGATAGCAGCGGTTCTAGAGAGGCGGCAGCTTCACTTTTTCACTAGAGCAACACATTCCTGCTGGTTCGCATTATATATTTTTTTGCATGATAACGTTTACATTCAACATTCATCCGTCCCCCTTCATTGAAATGCTCTTAACTTTAGATCTGAATGTCGATTCACAATTCTTGATTCTTCCTTTCTACTTCGATCTTGTTGTACACGCAGTACTCTTTCCTCCGAAGTTTCTCTTGGCCTAGATGTAAAAGCTCTCATATGCTCCTGCTGTAGACAAAGCTCCCGTTGTTCAGTTATTTCTGACGTCCGAATAGCTTTTTGTATTTTAGCTGCAGGGTTTTCTGACCAATAGCCGTTATCTTTTTCGGCGGCATTTCGGTAGGTATGAATTAATATTGTAATTAATAATTGTTTATTGTCTTGAAGAGTTGAGTTTCGATTTGCTATCGGTTACGTCATTAACACTGTTCTGGAAGGTTCTACACTATGCTAAAGAGTAAATGAACACTGCGCTTTTACTAACAATTAATTTATTTTACAGTTAAAAACTTTTAAAAACGAAACACCCCCACGGAAACTCTTTTTTGTATAAATAGCTATTCCACATCCACAATTCCGCGTCCATACATGCCAATGTATCAACAGTATTCCAATAAATAATTTTAAACAAAAGTAGACTTGAATCTGCCATAAACATTTTGAATGTGGAACATCGTCGGTAATATTCTCTTATTACATCAAGTGTACAAAATTTGTAAAATTTGCTTTAGTACCAAAAATTTTGCTTTAAAGGGTGAGAAAGGAGGATGGGGGTGGTTTTTTTTGTAAACAGTGACCTTGCTCTTGTTTTGAAGGTCAAGTGTGCAAAGTTTCACCAAGCTGGGAATAAAACTGTAGATTTGTATAAAAAACAAACAAACCAACACTCTTTTTTAAATATACAGATAGATAATAAAAATAGATAAATTGCTAAACTAATCTTCTAAGGTTCTAACGATATCAAGCTATATATGCCTAAAGTGTAATATTTTTCTCGGTTTTATTAGCGTAGCCGTGACAAACTGCCCCAAGCCACCAAGTCAATAATTAAATTTCAATCACATAATTTCTTCTGCCAGTGACAGAATCAAAAAAGTGTATTTTCTTAAATAAAAATACCGTAATTTGATCTTAAATTATGATTTTATTACATTTAGGTTTTTTAGTATTAATAATTATAATTATACAAAAATAATTAAAGAACAAATACATTTTTTTTGTGAGTGGGGAATGTACTATGTCAAAGGTTTGTGCAGTTAATCATTAAATAACAAATATTGTGTGAATGTGGATTAGGCGAGAATTGTGTGTCAGGACAGAGGAGTGTGGCGCTCTATCCCCTCTGCCTACCCTCGCGGGGAAACGGCGTGATGGTAAGTTAGTTAGTTAGTCAAATGTAAACAAATATTATTGTTGTGAAATGTGACATAATGATTATAATGAGTGATTAATAAAATACAGAAACATTAATTCTAATTTTATAATTTCCAACTGTTGAAATGAAACCGTTTATTTTTCTTTTCAAAAAATGCACCTTCAGAACAAAAGTGTCTCCAGATATTTCATATTTTAAACGACATTTCACTATGTAATGATGTACAATTTTTCATTCAAATATGATTAATTGTCAGGACCTGTCTATGATTAATTGACAGGACCTGTAACTTCAGATTGGATGCCTTTAATAACATCTTATGTTTGTTAAAAAATGTCATTGTTGGCCTCTATATAATGAATTATATAATGTATATATGACGTATTATGAACTGGATTATTTAAAATAATGACTTGAATAAATAAATCTTGAAAAATATTAATGCAGGAAGTATGGATTTCGTCCACTGAAATTAATTTTTTTTTCCTCTAAAACGAGTTATTATTCCTGTATCAAATATTGAGTCTATGAATTAAGATAAAAACATATTTGAATTTGAAAATTGGATGTTTCCAAAATATTATTTTTTGGTAGAAGCGAACGATATGGTTTTTATGGTTCCACCACCTCAAAAACTTGTAGACTGTGCACGAAGATTTTTATTTTTTAAATAGTGATGCATGCACGAAATACGTGTCAAATCAATATTCTTACTATTTTCAAACTATGCTAAATGCTTATGCTATGAACATAGGAGTAACTTGATGGCTTCCTGGAACGGGCTAGAACCCCCAACCACAAGATCACTACGCGAGTAACCACAAGCACGTCAAAATGAAAGAAATAAGGTTCGTTTCGATGAAGTAAACTAAATAAGTAATGTTTTATTTTTATTGTTTACCTATTGGGGGAATGGAACAAAGCGAATATGCCAATAATGTGGCTTACAAACCATTTAATATATTATACTCGATTATTTATATTAATCATAATAGTTTAGTATAATTGTTTAAGATTGTGGTTTTATAATCCTTATAAAAAAAATCATTTTCATTTTTTACTTTTACTAAAATTGTCCCATCCATCCCCACTCTCCCGTAGGTACTGTCTCAATACAGAAACTATTCAACAATAAATAAGCAACAGTTTAATTCTAGACAAGCGATGTAACGTTTTATCATTTTACAGATACATTAACATGAATGTGACCTATGGATCTGCCATAGTGCTTGATGAATCCATCCCGAAGTTTACCCGATTACTTCTTATCACAGTAGCTTTCGCGGTTGGATTATTGGGCAACGGTGCTCTTATAACAGCTCTAAATATTGGCCACAGCTTAAAGCACTCCAGTAAGTTGCTCATTTGTTTAATTACAACATAGGATTTCATATCATCTTAAAGTCAATCTTCTGATCAGTTATTTTATTTATTTTTTATTAATTATTAATCACTAACACTAGATTAATTTAGGTCACATAAATGTATGTATATATGATATGAGATGACATTAGATTACTGACAACATGTATTTCTTTATAATTTTTTTTCTTTATACTATATTTTAAAATATATTATTTTAACCATTCACAACAATAGAAATATTACTTAAAGATATTTATTTTTCGAGTAATTCATTTAAAAGAAACAATTTAAGTACTTACATCTCTTTTGAACCGAAAAAATCCAATCACAATACATTTATTTACTATAATATTTCATTTCTAGGGTCAATTCAAACCATGAATGTTAAATGTGCACTACTGTCAAATTTTGACAAGATTATTATTAATGTTCCATCTGATTACTTTTTTGTCTTTTTTAAATATAATTTATACATTTTTTAGACATGAACCAAATGAAATATTATTTGAACCTTTATTTTGTAAAACCAAAAAAATGTTTCTTTTTTTCCAGCGGTTGTGAGCATACTCAGCATGTGTGTTTGCGATACTTTGTTGTGTCTTATATTATTTCCTATATCTGCAGCAACTCTCTTGTCGACGATGACTCACAAGGAAACTACTGATGCGTGCCTCGTTCAGTGGATCCTTGTGCTCTTCGAAATCAATTTAACCTCCATCATCATGCTAGTGAGTATACTTCATGCTGAAATGTACGTACTTATGACTGAATTAACAATAATTTATAAGTTTTAGTAAGCAATACATTAAGTTAAATAATCTAAGTTGATAAACGTGGATTAACAATTTTATTAAACTGTAATTTTTTCATAGTTATATAATCTAGAAATATATTTAGAATTAAAAACACTTTACTATTCAAATCTAAAATACAGAGATATAATTAAATGTGAAAAAATAAAGAAGTAACATTAAAGTAAATTCTTTAATGGCACTGTTTTAGTCAAACTATAACTGCACCCTAACATCAAACTGAGAAAGTTCATTTAAGGATCAATGCCGCTGAGATGAGGTTTCTTTAGGAAGTCATGGGGGTGACGTTATATTAATTGAGTAAGGAAATCCATAATTAAAGAGAACCTAGTAACGGTTTTTCTCAATGCGTTTATTTTAATAGTGATCCAAATGACATGTAATCCACTGACCAGTAAACGAATAGACATAAAATAAAGTGTACATATAAGAAAGGCGTTTGAAACATTAGTTGCGGAACGAGGGGCATTCTACACATTATTGGTGGAAACATAAATCCGATAGTTTAAGACACATTTATACAACAATAAAAGTATTTACTCTTCAAAAATGAAATATTTGCGTTAACAAGACTGTTGCGTTAACAAGTTGAAGAATTTTTACATTAATGCATATTATATTACCAACGTTTCAATTTTCTTTTCTTTTTTTTAAATGCTTAATGATTGCATAAGTGGTACAGTAATCACGTGGGTGAATCAAAATAAAAATATTGAAACAATAAATTTGCGGTAGTTCATGTCTATATATTTGGTGGCCCGTGATGTAATCAGTGGAAAAATTACCCCAACAGATTTTATCGGTCATGGAAGGCATCCAGTTAGTATCTCAGATAAAACTGGAGAAAACATATTGAGAACCTTTGGTCTAAACACAATGGAGTTCTGGTACCAAAATTAATGTTTGTACGTGAAATTTGGTAACAGAATAATAAAATCTAGTAATACAAGCGATACTGACATTACGGCGTATGAGATCTCTCTCTGAGATTTTCCTCGAAAGCGGGCAAAAGTCAGTACAGAGTTGAGCGCAAAGCAAATTATGAATCATCACCGCATGTGTTTTATCTCACATATAAATTTCTCTACACATAAAAATGTCTCACATATAAATCTACAAATCTATCATCCGTGTATACAGGCCATTAAAATGCGTTTCTCAGTTTATTTAAACTTAGCATACTTAACACTGCAATATTAAGGAAAGTGCAATACAATGACTATCGAGTCAATAAAGCAGTTCGTCATTATTTCAATCTTTGAGACGTTTATCTTCAATCCTACTCTGATATCTGATAGTTCTTGAAATCAATTGACTTCATCTGGATCGTCTGAGAAGATAATGTCATCTACAAAACAGAGATGGCATAAATGCTTGCCATCATACGAATGCCTTTCTCCGCCCATTCTAGTTACCTGAACAGATTTTCGAGTATAACACATTTAATAATGTGCTTCATACCAATACAACCGATTTCAATAATAATAAGATTCTCTAGAAAATGTACTTCTATCGACTTCAAGTTACTTAACTTAAGATGTATTTAGACGTAATATAGTGAGAATATAAATATGCCGAAGTTGGTAATAAATAATTTGCTTGTAGTAACCTCTAAGCTGATAGATGGTTAATGGTAGCATTTTAATATACGAATAGCAAAGATAGCAGAAAACTCTCGGCTAACATTTCATGAAAGGGATACATTTAAAAGTTGATGCATTACACTTTTTAATTTTAAGTGAATCAAAATCGACCGAAATCACGCACCATGACATCAATCTACGAAGGTAAGTTAAGATCACTGTTGATTTTTATGAAATTATGTACATATAAAAATTTACTAGACCATTGCCTAATAAAATAAATACCCATACTAACATTATATTTCAAGATTCCCGATTTAATAAATTTTCAATGATGATTTTCAAAAAATTAAAAGTTTTTATGTGGTTGGATATAATAATTTATTTGAACACGTTATAATTTGATATCGACCAGTTTCGATACTACTGTATCTTTCACGTTTATATCCGTCTTTTTAACGAAATCTTACGTACCATCTTTTATATTGTTGTTTTCTGAAAAATAAATATCCACATAAATTTCACATGAATTATAAATGGGTAATTTATTATTGTCTATACATATTTCTTAAAAATTACAAATAAATAAAATAAAAAATACCATATTGATAAAATAAAATAAATGAAATAATATATATGTAAGTACTCGGAATTAATAAATGATAGGATATATTACACCAACGTTTTTATTACCGCTGAATACGATTTTTTATCAGCTGACGGCTATTGAAACTCTATATGGTATGATATATTGGACTTTAAAATTGTTCAAAATAACATGCATAATTCTAGCGACTTCTATTGAATGTAAAATGAGTTTTATGACAGTAAAATGGATATAATATTTATTATAAAAATTGTTATGTAATTGAACATTGAATCCGATTAAAATTAAATATTTTAAATATTGAAACGCTCCTGATTCAATCGTTACCAGATTCAGGAGTTATCCGAGTCTAAAATTATCGTGCGACTGGACTGCCAAGCTTTTAATGCACGAGCTGTTAGTAAATTGCACGTTCTTATCCATTAACATTGTGGACTTAGTCTATTATCCTATTGTGATTTGTTGTGTAATGGCCCGTATCCACGAAGGAGATTTTCAACTTAAGACAATCTCTGAGATACGGATTTTGCTCCCATGAGATTCTTTGGAGACAACTCTCAGCTTCTGTAGTCTCAGAGACTTGCTGTCTCGCGACCATAAAATGTCATTGTCGTTCGTAAGGTGAATGATTTTGATCCGCTCAGTAGCAGTTAAAACTGGATAAATATTTGTAATTCAACAACATATATTGATGTTAATGCTTAATGACTTATATTAACTTCTGAACACTGGAAAACCGCGGCCCAGAACCGAGGAAAATGGCGTCAAAATGTACATTGTGCAGTGGAAACTTGCGAACAGAAGAGAGCTGATACAATTACCGAAAAAAGGAGAAAGAGGAAAGAAAAGGAGGAGAATCCGTTACTCAGAACTCAAAACCCAGCGGGTGCACGTGTGCAACAAGTGGGAGGGTGTACGGTTCGAGAATTAGACTCCTCAGCCGCACTCGGACTCACAATCATTAATCATGCCAGACGTCATGCTCGTGACGAGGAACCACCAAAGATTAACCATTTAGAATGGATAGTTGTACGAATCTGTGGTAGTTTTAGGAGACGTTTGTGTACACGTGTCAGATTTCGCTATCAGATCAAACGTCGAGTTTTTGTCTCTTTCTACCAATCTCTCAAAATCTCAACAAGCGTAAAATTGAAATGGTTCTCAACTAAATCTCTGAAATTATCTCATCGTATCAATTGGCATGGACGCGGGCTTTAAAAGTGAGAAATGAAAAAATGCACCCAGAAATTAATATTTTGGAAAGTTTCATATCTAATCACTTGACACCGTAGCTTGTCCGTTTAATGGAATCATTTAGTAATTTTACAGTATAGCCTCCACACTTAGCCTTTCGAAATAATTCTTAAAAACTACTATATTTATAACGTATATTAGAATATATTATTTATATAAAATGAATATGAATATATTTTAATGTGATAAAATATAATAAAATGTATTTGTGGTGCACGCCATAGTGAATCGCATAGCGTATTGGACTACTAATGTTGTATCATAAAAATCAACAAATTTTTTCCACAAAAATATTTGTAAGATGAACAATCAATAAATGAATAAAAAAATATACCATTATCTGTTCCTTACAACAAGCGAAAATTGCGATTGTAAAATGTACATAATACTTTGATTTATAATATTTGCAAGCTAATTCCCCTCTCTTTTATCTTCCTGGTTGTATATTTCATTTTCAAACATTCATAATAAAGTGAAAAATATTTGCGGTTTATTCAAGCGCAGTATATTATGTGCAGAATATTAAAGACAAACATTTGTTTTGCGTAATAGTTTTTATTGCAGGTTAAAAAAAACAAACATGTTAATATTTGTGTTTAATAAAATGTGGTTCAAAAATCATTTTACATTATTGGGTGCCTGGATTACAACAGATATTGACTACGATGAGGGGGTTAGAATGAAAATCGAAATGAAGAACAATACTTTCACTTACTTAAACTACTCCCGGAGAAAGGGGTGTAAACAAGATTATTGTATTTGTGGGGGAAAATGTTAAGGATTGGGTGTAATAAACAAGACATCTTGATACCAGAACAAGACATCGTGTGATGTATATATTGATACTAGAACATGGCATCGTGTGATTAGTACGTGCACATGTACTAATCACACGATGTCTTGTTCTGGTATCAATATCAGGTCTTATGATAAGAAGCTGTAACGTTAATTTACCTTAAATGTTTCAAGCAAGTTTTAAATTTCGTTCCATCTTCTCATGTGCACTTACGGTTAGATAAAATATTAATTCAAATAATAATATTATGTGATTCCTGTTATAAAAATGGCGATATTTACAAAGCGAGTGTACTTTATAAACAATTAAATATATATATGTATATATAATAAGATAAACAAAGTGTTTTATCTTATTATTTATATAATATGTGGTCACAAAGTGATTTTGCTAATATTGAAGAAGAAATTAAATATATGTTTTGATGAAAACACATTTTTATTGTGATGTTGCGATTTCCGTGATATTTAAAACAACTTAATCAATTAAAAAGGTATACAGAAAAAAAATCGATAGAAATAATATTTAGCTATTACCGAAATATGTAGGTAGATAGATAAGTAATGGAAAAAATATGAGACTTTCGAGTTAAAACTCAATACAACTAAAACAAAATATATGCTCAGTATCAAACAGAGAGCACATCTGACAATGAAAGTCTTTATATTGCTGGAACTAAATTGAAGAAGATATAAAGTATTATATCTCTCGGTTGCAATATAAATGAAAGCTGACAACCTTCTGTTGAAATCAAATGCCGCATTGAGCAAGCTCGTGTAACCTATATCCGTATGAAAAATATATTCTACAGAGACCACCGATTCATGAACCCGGGATGGTAACAAAATATTTATTCATTTTAATGAGAACACATTATTATTTGTGAAGTTGTAATTTTTTCAGAACATAGTTCTGTGATATTTTAATATAAATTAAATGCATCAATTAGAAAAATATACATCAGATAAACTCAATTTAGCGAAAAAATATTTTAGCTGCCACCGGGATTTGAAACAGGATCTCTCGCTATCGGGGGAAATGTGCTGTTTAAGGTTATGATGTTTTACTTGCGGCGACAAATGCAAATGTTGAAAGATTTGATTGGTTGGAGCTAAAACCGATTCTTCAACCGATTGAAAGCAAAAAATATTTTTTGCTGAATTATTAATAATGTATTTCATTATATACAATAAAATACGTTAATAATTTCTTGCCATGTTTTTAATATATATTTAACCCATTCTCCGCTGTAGGCATATAAGTCGTGACTCGTATATGAGTCGCCGTGTTTCGCTCGCCGCTAGTGCGTACATACGCGCTGAAAAGTGGTGAAAATCGTACCAAAATTATTTGGAATCTTTATCATACCGACATCTGTAGATATTTGTCAAGAATTATTAGCCTTCTTATAAACAAATACGAAATAATAAAAGTCCTCGTATCATCCAGTATCGTTCAGTTATTCAAATTCTCAAACTGAGTATGCAAAAAAAGTATGCGTGTAGAACATAATGCGATTCAAACTATAAAATTAAATTTAATGTCAGTATTTAAAAACTTGTTAATAGTGTGCATTAGTCTCGGAAATCAATGCCTGCGCAGATCACTACTTCACTCTAGTACGTATTAATATCACCACAAATGGTGCTAGTATAGCGATGGTGTAGGGCACTGTTGTGTTCTCTCGTAGATAATTTTGTTTACGTTATTTTGTAATTATGGTTCTGATTTCTGTATTTGTTTATGTTCGTAAAAATACTTGAAAACCTTTGCTATCGATTTCTAAAAAACAAATCATAAATTTGTTGCATTATCGTAGTGTAAAGTCGTAAATTATAATGCCACGAAAGAGTGCCGCGTGTGAAAGATGTCATGCGTATTTATGAAAGCGATCAATGGGTTAATGTAAAATACGAGGCGTCGCATCAAAATTAAACAAGTAATGTATGGTTAATGAAAAATTTGTTTCAGCTCATGGCTTGGGAGAGTGCATTCTACTTGTGTTATGGACAGACGACATTTGGAAACCTGCTATCCTGGATAGTCAAATCCAGATTACGAGCTTTCTCTTTTCACTGCACTATCTGGTTTACAGCTTTCTTTGGAGCGAGTGTCCAGTACTTGAATGGATTCAATTATTGCACCAAAATAAAGGCGCACGCACAGCTTCAATTTCTAATAATGACTGTATTAATCGTTATACCTTGTTCAATATCATTACTCACATACACATGGTTATTTTGCGTTGTTTCCCACCCACACCCTCGCATTAGACGCTCCGAAGAATACCAGCGAGACTACGTCTCAGCTAAATCTAATTATATATGTTTAATTATATTTATGGTGGTGGTATCACCGCTGGTAACAATTTTTGTAACAGGAAATGTTAACATCGTTTCCATAGAAGCTGTTTATAACATGGTTTGGGCTATACTATTTAAGATTCCAGTCACTCCATTTATTTGTGCGCTTTCAAACAAAAAAATTCGTCCCAAATTTATAAAAGTGTTTTATTATATTTTTTGCAAGGTTTCCCTAGATGCTAGAGTCCCCCCAATGTTAAGCCCGAATGTAGTTAGGGGTAAAACACGGGTTCACCTTTTGTTTGATTTCCGTTATCCTCGCCACGATAGTTATGTCTAGACGTTGTCAAGAATTGATTTATTTATTTATATGTAATTCTAATGTTCTCTTCTTTAAACAACTAGTTATGATTTAATGTATATATATTATTTAAAAAAAAGTTCGAAATCAATAGTTACATTCATATGTGGAATATTGAATGTCAATCTTGAAACATTTATTAAAATTGATAGAAAACATGAAAAATTATCAATATAATATATGTGTTTACCTACTTTCATGTAACTTTGATGTAATGTTTGTTGATTATAAGTAAAATAGGGGCGAGTATTGGACGAAATGTGTATTGAAAAATGATAACGTCAAGGTGATGGTCTAACTGTGGTACTTTAATAAAAAAAATAAAAGATTTTTAAATGTATACAAAATAAAATAAAAACTCTTATTCGTAGTATCAAGTAATAGTTTACTTTTTCAAATTTACTCATACCTGTCTTACAATTAGGTTGTGATCTTGTTCATCTACATTGACATATTAATTGTCATTGACTTTTTAATAAGGTACTAATGAACTGTTAAATTTAAGGTTTTTTTAAAATTACCCAGAAGAATAAAAATATATTCATGAAAAATTTGTTAGTCTGTTAAAGCTACACAAATATAATTATAATTATATCAAATTTATTTTATGCACTGACTATCTTCCATTAAAACTTTTCAATATGATCTAAATGTATTAAAATGTATAAATGTATGATAGAATTTACCACACAGTTATAAATGTATAAATGTATGATAGAATTTACCACACAATTATAAATGTATACAATGAATTTATGACGTAGAGATATGAGTAAAGGAAACTTGTACAATGCTTGCATCATATTATGCAAAGAGAGTTAACTAATTTTAATTATCCATTGTTGGCATGGTTATAGAGGAAATTATTGATTTTATGATGTTGTATATTATAGAAATGAAGCATGTTACTTTTATAATACCTTATTTATATTATTCAATGTTAATACAGTTGATAATTGCCCTTGTCCACGGATGAGACTTTTAAGAGATTGAAAATCTCGAGATATGCTTCCATGAGATTCTTTTGAGATATCTCTTTGCTTCTGCAGTTCCCGTGAACATGCCGAGATTCGTCGTCTTGCGTCTCACTTCGTTTTGTTATTAACCATACATGTTCAGTTCGTCAGTTGGACGAATTTGAATCTCCCCAGCGACAATTAGAAGAGAATAAATGTTAGTAATTTAATTTTCAAAATAGATAGTTGTAGATTTTTATGATTATCGGTGATGTTTGAGCACAAATGTTGTGTTTCGTTGTCAAACTGAACGTTGTGTATAGAGGTTAGAGTTTTTGTCTATTTCTAACAATCTCAAACTGGTTTCTGAGTTTATCTCGGGATCAAAATATTCATAGTATTGAGATATATCTCAACTAAACCTTTAAGACATGTCTGTACGTATCCCATATCGTTGTCTGGATCAATATTTGATAAATATTCATGAAAACTAATGACGTAATGTTCCATTTTTCGCTATTACTTTTTTTCGGTGAATGTAATATATATTTAAAAATTTGTATTCCTTATTTCCTGATTTAAACAGTCTTCTAACAATTTTATACTCCTAATTGATTCATGATTATTTAAACTGTATGCTAAACACGAGATTTTTCTCGTAAATTATTATTAGTAAAATCTACTAAATTATTGATTTTTGCAGGTATTTTACTATAATAATCTTGATTTATTTAAAAAAAATTATTTCAATTCTGTCCATTCTGCCCATGTTGATTCGCCTTTGGTATATTTTTTTAACAAAAATACATGGATGCGTAAATGGTAGCTTGGAGATGAGATTAATATTTTTATTGAACATCGTGAAAATATAATTAAATTAATGTGTGTACATATGCGTCTAAAAGATATTTAAATAAAAAGAATTTAAGAATGTGACAAAAATATGGTTCTAAATGCTGAATATTTCATAAATGTATGTAATGTGCTTGTAAAATATGTAACATAAATGAAAAATGTACATTATTTATTTTTAATTATAAAATGTATTTTATTAATAATAATTTGTATTAACAAGAAATAAAAAAATTGAGATATCTTAGTCACAATAATTTTAAATTGTATGAAATGTGCTTATTTACATTATGTACATACATAATTTAAATAAAAATGTATATCTGTTCAAAGGCATTTTGTAAATTGAGTTAAAAAACTTTGTTTTATTTTATTATATTAGATTAGAACAATTTCGAGAACATCGCTGAACATGAACATTTGACAATAATAATTTATAACTTTTACATAATTTCGCCGTAGGTCGAAAGTTAGACATCTTAGAAAAATTTGAAATTTTGAATAATAAGAATAACAATAAGAAAATAATAAATATCCAAATACCGCTCATTACACCTCCTCTCCTATCCATTTTAACTCCTGACACGCCCTTAATTACTGCCTGAAAATGTTCTTAATTTTAGTTGAATTATATTATTGATAATGGAAAGATGTTCTCGAAAACGTTCTAACGTTTAATATAATAAAATATAATGGAATAAAACCAATTTCAACTCAATATACAAAATAAAAATGTATATTATTTTATTAATTATTATTCGGGATCACATATTTGATTTTAATGTGACCATTGGGTACCCATTGCTAAAAGTCACAAATTCACCGACAACAATTTAATTAATTGCAAATTAAGTGATATCAAGCTGGCTATTTATATTTATTTATTTTCGTTTAAATAATTGTAGTTGTTTTTGTAACGAATCCGGTATTCTTATTTTCTAAGAATATTGTGTTATAGAACAATAAGGGTTTTTTGTTGAGGTTTATTACTTTAATATGTCTGAAGGGTTCATTTTTTCAATCAGTTGAGTGGTTCAGGAAAACTCGGATTTGGTACCAAAGCGAGTTCTTATTTGTAGTATTATAACTACTTTTTTTTAAATTTAAGCTCACTGTGGAATATGATGGGAGAAAAATATACGAATGAAAATATGTCTCTAATTATTAATGTTTCGACTGTTAGTAATAATATTGTTAATATAAATACGAGTGCATATGCGTTCCATCCACTTACGAGTATACGAGTTCTTCTCTCGCATCTCAGTATACAGCAAGCATGTCAAACTCAGAGGATCTCTCGGGTCAAATATACAAGGTCTAAGATTATGTGGACCGCATAAAAACAAAATCTTCAATATTTATGGAGAGATGGGTTTATTTCGAAAAGTACGTACAATCGTAAAATATTTTTTTTCTGCCTGACACTTGGCATCTGCAATTTTTCCTACTGATCTGGCAGGAGACTTATTTCCTTCCATAAGTGAAAATAACTACTCGCATCGATAAGTAGGTACTTCCAAACATGTAAATAATTTCATATGCGAATTTTGGAGTGTTTTCAAACCTGGCTCACCAAATATTTGTAAAATTCAGGCACCCCAACTTCATTAAATTTTACCTTCAAATTTGAATCGCACTGGATTTCAATTATCTTCATTTGCATGTGATTAAGTAAATGATTCAATCGAAGAAAACTCGTGTTTCAAAGGTTTAAAATGTGCAAACCTTGTTTAAAATTCAGTTCTAAAGCTTAACATTTTTTCTGCATATTTTTGATACGATGCAGGTATACCTAAACTTGATTTGTTTATGTTGCATATCAAAAGATACGTTAAATCTTAATTTTTCAACTGCTTTTCCCAAAGAACTACATTATATTTAAATATTTTAACTTGGTCACACATATTCGTAATAATTTGAAATTAATAGGCGTGACATACAGAAACGTTTGTTGTTCATGTCAAGCTGTTACCATAGATATCCATGCCATGGATAAATAATACAGATGTTTCATTATCTTTACTAAAGTTATTTATCATATGAATGTAGAAGCCGCAGACCGCAAAGATATTTGTTGTGGGACGCACGCGGCCAGCGAGTTTGACGTGAATGGTGGCCCTTTTTGAAAATGCTGTACTGTATTAATATATAAATTGTAGCATCTGGCAAATCTGAAAACCATTCAAAATGACAAAGAAATTCATTGTCAAATTAATTTTGTTATCCAATTTGGTCATTAAAAATGCTCACTTAGATACATATCTTTGACAGACAAGAGCGCGTCTAACAATATCAATAATCAGACAACTATATGGAAGGTGATGCGGATGCACCATCCTAATAAGAAATATTAAAATATAATTTAATATTATTGATATTAACTATTAATCTTTCATGTATAATTTATAACATTTATTAAGTTTTTATGTACGACTTGTTTAACTCGTATTTATATAAGAACTGACATAATATAATATTGAAAAATGTTTTACTTCTTACACAAAGTAATACATCTCTAAGATATCTCAAAATCTTATTTTATTTGACTGACCATTCCCGATTCCCGATTCGAGAACAACTTCTCAACAGAACCTGTCATCAATCTTCATTTCAGCATTCTACAGCTCTTCGGTGTAGGGTGATGTTGAAAATCCTCGATTTTGACATCTTAAAACTATTTACTTTTGTTTATTTATTTATAATTAAAATTAACTAATTTAAAATACATTTATGCTACCAATTGAACGATCAAGGATGGAAACTTGGACAATACAGTGCTTTTCGCACGTTTTATATAATATATCAGATAAAGAATATTTTTTTTAAATGTTAAAATTAACTCGACACGGGTATAAAATGATATACCGACTTGGGTCGTAATTATCAAAATCGTAACAAGTTTTAATAAAAATTGTTAAAATTCTTACGCAAAAATTTGCTGAAAGCTCGCTGGTGCATTTTTGTTTTTTTTTTTTTTAATATTTTGTAAATTTCGATTTTGAAGTCTTATATAAATGTATTATTCAATACTAAAAGAAAATATGCTTTTACAACTTTTTAATGAATTAGCTTATTAAACTTTACAAATAATTTGACTATAATCTCAACTAGCCTATTGTCAATAGCAAACGTAATTATTTATAATATTTTTTAAGTATTCTTTAATCTAATTTAAAAATTGCTTTATAAATTAGATTAAAAAACAAATTAAATGATATTTTCAAGTTTTTTTTTTTCTATCCGACGGTAGATGTCATACATGTCGGATGTTGTGAATTTTACATATTTATACTGAAATAGCGGATTATACATTGAACATAGTACATTGATAAGCGCCATCTGTTGCCAGTTATCCTTAATATTTTTCAAGAATGTTATTACGACATAAACTACATGTTTAAGTAATATAATAACTTAACTTTGCGAAAAATTTTTGTTAACTGTAGTACTGATGGTAAGTAATGGTTTAATTATGGTTCAATTTAAATAACTTATTTTTGCATGAAAGCTCTGATAAATAAATATAAAAATCAGACTTATTTTTATTTTATCTGTCAATTAATTGCAATCGTAACAAAACTTTCTTAACGATAGTAATAAATCTAACTTTTATCATTTCGCAGGATTAAGGAAGTAGAGATGCTTGTTTTTTCAATGAAAGTATTTTTAATAGATATTAATTAGAGAAGTAGAAATCTATTTAAAAAATTGAAATAGAATAGGTTCTTGTTTGTTTTCTCTGTCAAGAAAGGCGTTTTTCTTTTACGACTAGAACAATCAGTCATCAGTATTTGTGTTTAACAAATATATTTTTTAAATATTTTAACGCGTATTGAAACTATTTATACTTACTTTAATGAGCATGGGTTGCTTATTGATACAATAAAACAAAAAAATTGTTGATATTTTAACTACTAGGATAAGCTAAAAAATTAATACCTTAAAAAAAACCAAATCACTAGAGTATGTTAAGAAATATTTTTATTCTCTTTGATATTGAATGCACTTTTTCCAAACATGTTTCAAAGCCGTTATTCTATGTTTTTTAAGAAGATTCGAAGAAATCTTTAACATACTACCCGTACATCTTGTAAATAAGGTGGATGGCTCAGCAATTAAAATACAGCAAGGCCATTTTGAATCGGCACATGGTCCTAGATGATGCCTTTAGTCAGTATTCTGGATCTTTCCATAATGAATTCGAAATACTAAATTAATGTATTAATTATAGATATATACATATAAAATCAATTCTGTCGAAAAATATTGTTTTTGCGTCACCGGGATTCGAACCTGTATCTCTATTTCTAATCCGAGGAAGTATACTAACAATTGTGTTATAACGCCAGTACTTTTCATGACAAATTTTCGAACCTATATGTTACACTTTTTCAAATTAATACATCTGTTCCATTATTTGAAAGCTATCAAGTTGACATAAGAACATTTTATCGCTAAGTATAGCTAAATATGAGCAACTTTTTCAAAATATCAAACACACTCAGTTTGAACAGCTGTCAAAAGTGAACGAAAATTCCAAGAGAGATGTTACTAGAATTAAAAGGATTCAAAAAGTAACAGACCTAGTCCATAATACTTTATGAGTAAATGACCTGACAAAAATGTGCAAGGAATATGTGCAAATTCTGTACCGTTACGGAAAATATTATTGTTGGTTTAAAATTTTTACAAAATCATGTTAAGTTAAGGGTAAGTTGTTTAATCAGTGGTAACTGTTTAATATGGTAAAAAATTACTAAAGTTAAATTTTTGCGAAAACGATTTTTTTTATCATTGATAAAAAATGGAATGGTTAACTAATTTTACTCTCTTTGTAAAATTTGAAAATTTGTAAAAACCAAAAATCGTCGGCTAAATATGGCAGACTCTTCACAGTTGTTTCAAAAGTCATCTGTCACATTGATACTTTAAAAGTTGGAGTATACGACAATTAATCGTTCAATATCTCGCTATTTTTGTTATAAAAGTTCGTCCGATTATGATCTTGTTTTTTAATGTACATTAGTTCATTATTTTGTATGAATGTGAATGAGGTAGGAATTGTATGCCAGGACGAAAGAGCGTGGCGCTTTATCTTCTCTACCTAACCCCGCGGGGAAACGGCGTGATGTCAAGTTAGTTCGAACATAATCCGAAAAAATTTCATAAAACCAAAGATAAAGCATAAAATGAAGCATACTTCATGATTCTTCGTCTTGCCACACTGTGAGGCGAGGTTTCGTGTCTATACTTTGACAGTAGTAAATTTGACGTACTTACCGATAATCCGCAAACATTTTATTCCACGATCGATGGTAAAATGTTACTATAGTAAAACTTACCATTGTCAAAATTTACTGCTCATCACACAACCATTACGTATTTCAAAATGAATATTAACAATACATTGTTGTTTCAAATATCAATAACAATAATATTCAATAACAAAAAATAGTCTGGCCGCTCGAAATTTGATGACCTTTAATTTTTTGTATTTTTTTCACCGAAATCCCCTCCTCCCCAATACCGCTCACATACCGTCTTCCCTATATGTGGTCGATTTAGCTTAAGTTTTAGTTTATTACTGAAGATGATCCAGTGAGCATTGAAAACGTTTTAATTTTAATTTGTTATGAAAGTGTTAGTGTGAAGTAAACAACGTTGTGTTTTATTTGATTAATTAATTAATTTTTCTGAAAGTTCATTACAAGGAACATTCACAAAGTTAACACGAAAATATTTCAATTACATAATAAATTACGAGTTTTTTGAAATGTTTATATCTGACATGGTTGATATTAGCCACATATTCCTTGAACATTTTCGACTTGCAAATTAGTGAAATATTCACCCAGTAAGTATTGTGGACTAGGTCTGTTACGTGACGTGTATATGCCTGTAATAACGGTATCACCCTTATCCTCAGTCAGATTGCAATGAAATTTGTACAGAAAATATTTTGTGATTTTATTTTTAGTCGTCACTGCACTTTTAGTAGGTGTTCTCCGTGATTTAGATTTGAGATTACTAGCACACCTATCTACGTGGGTACAGCATTGTTCTGCTTAAAACAGAAAATAGTCTCCTAACCAAGGAAATTCGATAATTCCTCCTTGGATCTCGTATCGTTGTAATAGTTTGTTATATAATAACGGCATTGTAATAGTTTAGTGTAGTTGTCAGAGTTAGGAAACATAAGCCTTGCGGTATTCTGGAACGATGTAGTTATATTAAGTTATTTTGATTACTAGTGAAGTGAACTGGTTGAACGTCATGTAATTGTCTAATATGTAAGAAGACAACATCACTTATGCAAATGTAAACAAACTAAGAAGAATTTTTTTTTTAAATATTCACACAAACTAATATGTTATGTATATTATGGCTAAACGTTTTCAAGTGCGGGGTCAGTCTTTTAAAAGATATTTAAATCAAGTAAATAATATATATTACGAAGGTCGATCAGAAAATAAGGTTAGAAAGATCGTGAGCGCAAAATTGGTAGAACCATGTTTCAACAATTTCTAACGAAATTATAAATCTAAATAATATGTTGACTGAGAAAAAATTAAGAAGCATTTACGTTCTTCTCATATTTGATTTTTATTCTGCGAAATTTCTCTCTTGCCGTATGGTCTTCTTAGATTGTAAAATTATATTTCTATAAATTACCCATGATATTAAAATATCATTGGTGTTGTGTTATTTAGAATAATTAGAAGCACGTATGGAAATCTTCAAAATTCCAATAAATAATGTTGTCTCTTTTCATTTCATGCCAATAAAATTGTATAGCTGTCCGCCATTATAGTTATAAATACAAATTGTTGAGTTAAATTGTTAGATTGATAATTAAAACGTTAAAAATTAAACGAATAGAATCAATAAACATGTATTTTATTTTCACATATGTGAAAATTGTAAACTGGTTGGTGGTTGAACCATGTGGAGAGCATCACCGAAGTTCTTGCTAAACACATTACTAACAAGGCACAGGAGCGATAATATTTTCAAAGATCTTAGAAATCCACAATTCCAGAACAGGATTAATGAAGAAAAATTCTTGAGGACGCCAAGACACACCAAGAGTTATTAAACTAATAGTGATGATGATAATTAATAAGTTTGCATAGTTAAATTTGCTGTAACTGATACAAACAAAAATAATATTAATTTTTTTTTCAACCCCTTATCTTAGGAAGCTCGGAGGCCCAAAGTTTCGACAAGGGGCTTCCACTTCATATCTTCATATCTTGCGCACAAACACAATTTTCTAACCAATAATGAAAAATTATAAAAAAATATTGAAATAAAAAACAAAAAACTAGCTATTTTGAGGCATTCAAGTTAAATCGATAATATTTTGTGCGAGTGACGCTCTGCCGTTCAGTCTGTCGGTGTCGAAACCATAAATGACTGAAAGCGCTTTTTCCGTTAATTGATTTTTATAAAAATAACTACTGCAGGTCTGTAGTTGACTGACTGACTGACTACTAAAAACAAAATATATGAACAGTATTAATCCTCGCCCGTGAATATACGGAGACGTAAAATTATAATCTGTTCCAGTACACATGTAAATAATTCAAACCATTCGGAGCTTTGTCGAAAGTATTTAGTATTTTTACATTTCATTTTTTATGAACAATATTATTTTATTTATAAAGATGCGGTACTATATCAAATTTGAGGATGCATAAATAAAACTAATATACTGATAAAATTTAGTCAGATCATTCTAGTTAATTTTAATTAATCCCTATTATCCTTAGTATTCATTGCTAATAAAAAAAAATGCCGAAATAGCGAATATGTCGAACTTGTTTTCAATATCTCTAGGATTAGATTACTTTCATGTTTTCACTTTTATAAATTCAATAGCAGTACGAAAATATATATTCAATTTAAAATGAAGTTTACATTGTCTTTATTGCGAGTAAAATAAAACATACAGTAGCGACATCGTATGAATTTTTTCGACTGGCAAGTATATTGACCATCTGTCATCTCACTGCATTTCTGGTTGTATGTAATTTGTCGATCGTAAATCATCTGTCATATTATATTTACGTTTGTTCAGTAATTATCGATAAATTTGCGATTCTTATGGCCTTTGTTCACAGAATGAGACACGATGTCATAAATCTCAGGGATTTAGTTGAGATAAATCTCAATACCATGTTCACGTGTTGAGATTTTTATCTGGACATGGGACATTAAGAACATATTGTCCCTTAACAATTAAACCAAAATACATAAATAGCAGTGTTTTTTTTCGTACGATTTTTTTATTTTAATTTATCAATCTGTTTTGATTCGATTAAATCTGTTTAACTTTTTAAATTAAAAATTTGTTAAAAACAATCAAATAAATTAAATTAATGTACATAAATTGATCGTGTTTTATAAGATTTTTTTAATATAATAATATTTTAAAGAGATTATTAAGTCAAGATTTAAGTAAAATTATTAATCCTCTATCGGCTTACAAATTATAGCCTGTATCGGCTTACTAAATTACTAAATTATAGCCTGTATCGGCTTACAAATTCGTGAAATATCGCTATAATTTCAAATAGTCGACATTCTAATGAAACAGTACCTACAAGTATATTTTGTTTTATGATATTGCAAAAAGAGAAATGAAAATCGCAATAATTTGGTAACATTAAAATAAATATCGCAAAGCTATTATAGGAAAGGATTTATTTGAAAGCACAAAGCATAATAATGTTTATACACACTTATAATACATTACATTGAATTATATTATGAAAATAGATACAAGCAAAAAAAAATACGTAAATAATGGTTAAAGATTGTAAATATATGTTATAAAAAAATAATAATATGTCAATACGTTCACATCTATATTTATAGAAATAATGCACATACGTGAAAAATTTCCGTAAAACATAAAATCAATCGCCAATAGTTATTGAAAAATGCAAAAAATATCTTCATGAGTGTCGGTTTGTGTTTTGTTCTGTAATGTAAGATAGAATTATTTACGATTATTTTATACACATTGAAGTCATTTTCATTAACATATTTTTACTATGTACACAATTATTATATTACTACAAATCTCAAAAATGAGAATGTATTAATAAGTAAATACCTTGATGATATGATAATGCTGACAGTGTTTGGGTATGAATAATTAATAAATGCACATGAGTAGTAGTGTACTTACGTATAATATGGCAAATACAATGTCTCCTTAAAGAATGCACACCGCGAACCTTTAATAACTATTAGTTTACTAGATTTAATAACTACTTGACAATTAATTTATTTGGTCAGTAAACTGATATTTTTTAAGTATTTTAATGTATTGGAGAAAAATAATGGCTCAACGTTGTTATTAATATAACAAGATTAATTTGTCATGAATTTTCATTTGAAGAAAACTCCTTACCATATTTTTGCTCCAAAACGCAAAAATCCAACATGAAATATTCTAATAGTGATATCCTGAGCTGTCAAAAGACGGAGAAGTCCTGTGTCCTTGAGATCCGAATGATCCTTGAGATCCGTGAGATCCTTGAGGTCCGTTAGATCCTGGAGATCCTTGGGATCCTTGATAACCTTGAGATCCGTGGGATCCTTGAGATCCGTGGGATCCTTGAGATCCGTGAGTTCCTTGTGATCCTTTGTAACCTTGAGACCCTTGGGATCCTTGAGGACCTTGAGAACCTTGGTAACCTTGTGAGCCTTGGGATCCTTGGTATCCTTGAGCTCCTTGGTGTCCTTGAGATCCTTTGGATCCAAAAGATCCTTGGGCTCCTTTAAACGCTTGGGATCTTTGGGGTCCCTGAGATCCATAGGAACCTTGCGATCCTTCGCCTTTGTATGAACCATCGTTATTTCCGGAATATTGACTGTAAAAGGTCACAATATATTAATAATATGTTCGGTTATACGCGAACAATTTGTATACATTTATCGCAAATATTTTTTCGATTATCTATTTCACAGTTTTAACTTTTTTGCATACTAATATTTAGTATATATATATATGAATATTTATTTACACATATATATTTTTATTAAGGAAAACACATACTTATTGTGAAGTTGTAATTATTCAGAACATAGGTCTGTGATATTTTAAATACTAAATTAATGTATTAATTATAAATATATACATATAAAATCAATTTTATCGAAAAATATTGTTTTAGCGTCAAAGGTATTTGAGATTCTGTAAAAATAATGTAGATGGCTTTCAAATAATGGAACGACAGGTGTATTAATTTGAAAAATGTAACATATAGTTTCGAAAATTTGTCAAGAAAAATACTGGCGTTATAGCACAAAGGTAGTGCACTTCCCCGGATTGGAAATGAAGATCCAGGTTCGAATCCCGGTGACGCTAAAACAATATTTTTCGATAAAATTGATTTTATATGTATATATTTATAATTAATACATTAATTTAGTATTTAACATATATATTTTCCCAATTATCTGCATTATTACGACGCAATTTTTAAAATAAAATATAATGTTGGCTAATCAATTGGTAAGGATTGCCAGCTTCTATACTGAAAGTTTGAAGTTAACATTCATCAGTGAATACCAAAAATTCAAATAAACATACCTTTTTATAATATATTCTCACCTGTTAGGATTTAAAGCTTCTTCTCTCTTGTTCTGCTCAATGGATTCCTTGATAGCCTGTGGGATTGGTGGTGGAGTGGGCAGATGAGCCCCCATTGGATGGAAACCGTTCTCATCAGCGGTGTATGAAACGGAATAGTCTCCGCCGTCCGGGGCGGTGAAGGCGAAGGCGCCGAGAGCCCCCTGTCCTCCGTGCCCGCTCTCTTGGGCCTTGATCTTGTTACCGGTCTCGTAGCTGCAACAAAATATTTCATTGTATTTTTTCACACTAAAATAATTCAAAATTATCTTCAACTTCTTAAATAGAGACATTAAAAAAAATCTTTAAATATTTTTTTCTACAGCAAAGTTTTGTAATTTTTCGAAATCAAAATTGTCGAAATCTATTATAAAACAAACGTTTTTTTGTCTGCATTCTTTTGGTTTAATTACTTAAAATATATACGGACAAATTAATCTACTTAAAACATTAATTTAAACATAAACAATGTATTCATTAAATATTTCAATTATTTACCTGAAGCTGTAGCTTCCATCGCCATTATTTTCATTGGTTGACTTGAGAATTGGGATATCTTGTCCAGTAGACTTGAAAGAAGCCTGATTGTATCCTTGGAACGCACCTTGTCCTCCTTGGTTTTGTCCTACAAATGATGGCTGGGAGCCACCGTTGAATCCTTGGGATCCAGAATATTTTTGGCTAGAGAAGCCGCCTGCTCCAGACCCAAAACCTTGTCCAGAAGCTTGTCCATTATGGCCACCTTGTCCTCCTTGGCTATATTTTTGATTGTTTCCGAAAGCTCCATTGCTTCCCTGGTCTATCTTTTTCTGAGCTCCGACAAATCCATTCTGTCCATTCTGGTTATATTTTTGTTGTCCTCCAAATCCTGCTTGTCCTGATACGCCCTGGCCGGCCTGACCGTATCCTGCTGATCCACTTTGACTTCCGAATGCTCCTAGCCCTCCATTTCCTTGTCCTCCATGACCTCCTTGACTACCTTGATAACCTCCTGATCCGCTCTGGCCTCCCTGACCATATTTTTGTCCTGTTGATCCACCGAAACTCCCTGATCCACTTTTTACTCCTGCAGATGCACCCTGCCCTCCAAAGCCTCCTACTCCACTTTGTCCTCCTTGACCAAATCCAGTAGATCCACTATGTCCTCCATAACCATCGCTTTGTCCCCCCTGGCTATATTTTTGTTGTCCCGAAGATCCGGTTTGTCCTCCAATTCCTCCGAAACCACTTTGTCCTCCCTGACCATATTTTTGTTGTCCTGTCGTTCCGCTTTGTCCTCCAAAACCGCTTTGTGCTCCAAAACTGCTTTGTCCTCCCTGACCATACTTTTGTTGTCCTCCAAGTCCTCCCGATCCACCTTGCCCTTCGAGTCCTCCAAAGCCGCTTTGTCCTCCCTGGCCCAGTTTTTGTTGTGATCCAAATCCAGTGGATCCGCTTTGTCCTCCAAATCCAGTGGATCCGCTTTGCCCTCCGAGTCCTCCAAAGCCGCTTTGTCCTCCCTGGCCCAGTTTTTGTTGTCCTCCAAATCCAGTGGATCCGCTTTGCCCTCCGAGTCCTCCATAACCGCCTTGTCTTCCCTGGCTCAGTTTTTGTTGCCCTCCAAATCCGGTGGATCCGCTTTGCCCTCCGAGTCCTCCATAACCGCCTTGTCCTCCCTGGCTCAGTTTTTGTTGTCCTCCAAATCCAGTGGACCCGCTTTGTCCTCCAAATCCAGTGGACCCGCTTTGTCCTCCAAATCCAGTGGACCCGCTTTGTCCTCCGAGTCCTCCAAAGCCGCCTTGTCCTCCCAGTTTTTGTTGCCCTCCGAATCCTGTCGTTCCACTCTGTGCCCTAAATCCTGCAGAACCACTTTGACCACCATGTGCACCATTGCCATGACCTCCATTATTTCCTTGGTTATAAGCCTGAGATCCTGCAAAGGATCCTGAAGCTCCTTGACCAAATCCTGAACCACTAGAAAATCCTTGAACTAATTTCTGTGGAGCTCCACTACTCTGAGTAAATGTCGAGGTCTTGATGAAGCCTGACTGTCCTCCGCCAAAACCTTGTTGACCCTGGCCAAAACTTGATTTTCCAGAAAATCCCTTTCCGATTCCATTTTGGGAACTAAATGATGTCTGTTGCGATGAAAAGCTTTCCACCTTGCCAAAATCTGGCCCAGATAGTGATTTGTGCCCGGTAGATCCTGGAGGAAGATATGATGGCACCGAAAGGAATGCTGCGCTTCCTCCAGCTGTGTTTGCATTTCCCGGAGGTAAATAAGTGTTATCGAGTTTGGCACCCGAACACGCCACCGCCAGTAAGGTCACCACGCACATATACTGCAAGAATAAAAAAATAAAAAATTATAATTAGCATGTACGTATATTACATAAATCGTGCAATGTATCTGGAAAGGAAGATAATAAATAAACTAATAATTGAATGTTTCAAAAACATACAACATTCAATCTATTAAAAACCCGGTTTGCCACTATTGAACAATAAATAAATGGTTCATACACAAACGAACATTTTCAAACACTTATAACGTCGTATAATACTATATTGTATGTCATGATATTTTACGTTACAAAACTCGTGAGTCACGCGTTCATAGAAAATAACACATGATTCCCAAAACCCAGTCTTGGCGAAACTTCACTACTGCATTCTGTATATAATCTGATGTAAAAATAGTTTTCCTATTCAAAAGGTTATTATTTTATTACGTAAATCGTATAAAATATCACAAAGAATCTTTGGAAAACAAAGAACGTACACCGAACTACATTTTTAACATAGAATAACTTTAATATTATTTAAACGTTCGCATTATAAATATTAAGTCCGTAGAATTTAACAACTTGTAACCTTTTTATACAACAGGAAAACAATTTATTTTACACAGTATTCGAACTCCTTTCAAAGGACGACCCGATATTTAATTATATAGTTTAATACCAAACTTACAGTATAAACCATCTTCTTATGTTTTGATGTGACCTCACTCAAAACCAAACCCGAATGATGCCTGTTATGGTCCAAATCACAAGTATTTATACCATTTTGCACTTAGAAACCCCACCGCGAAACACGGAGAGTAAAAAAAAATTGAATCTATCGAACGAGATGATAGCTCGCTTACTCACCACTATAGTGAAAGGGAAGACATTGAAATCTTCGCCAGGATACCACCTCGATGCGTATCAACTAACCAAGGATTATATGAGTCTGTACACCTTTCGTCAAAAACTATACTTCTGTCTCGACGTGTCAAATAGGATTTATAAAATAAAACCTTGTGATGATTTTCCGCTTCTCGCACTTAAGATCCGCTTAGAAAATTACCTCCGAGATTCATTATTGTGCTAATCGTTTCAAAATAATATTCATTTAGGATTTTTTTAATCAAAGATAAGGATTTGTGTCAACATTAAATATGTTTATTATATTCAACGGGATCCCTAGTAAAATTTATCACGAATACAGCTTCAGAAATAGCGCGTAATAAAATTTCATTAACATGTCAATTCGTTCAAGCACTCACACTTTTCTATTAATTTCACTTTCATGTGGATTGACACCAGACTGAGGCTTGTATGAAATCAAAATGATTTTGGAGTCATCAACCTATCCCGGTACCTCTCAAATACTAAGCTAGTGCTTTACTATCTTAACTATTTCCCTAACTATTATACTTTATTATTTATTTTATAATCTGGTTATACTTTATTATTTATTTTCATACAAATGTTTTTTTTGTTTTAAAAGTTATTACTACTGGTGAACTTTGTAACAAGCTAGCATTTATAAAGAGTTTTAGATATTTGTAAACGACCATTTGGTTCCCCCCCTCCCCCCCACAGGAAGATTGTGGTTTTTAATTTATTTATTTGACAATATTTTTTAATACTTTTTTGTAACTCCATAAAATAATATTCTACCCAGGGGTTTTAAGCCTTGTGTCTGAAATATGTGTTTTTATAGCACGATCTGAATACGTTGATGAAGTGCATAAAAGGGTTGTAAATAATTATGGTAAGTCCCAAAAGCCTTGTGGCCATATTCAAATAAAATTAAAATAAATTGTTAGCCTTAAACTTATTAGCCACATAGAAATACATAGATTGTTTATATAATTAGAAATGTAGCAGCTTGTGCAATGAATGTTTTATTTTTAAACGAAATGAAATATGCAGATCTATTTATGATAGAGTAAAAAATGAAGAAATAAGGAAAAAATGTAAATTTGACCTTAGTATAGTGAGTATGATTAAGAAAGGGTCACGGTCAAGTATGAATGAGAAGAAAACGGTAAGACATATGACGCAAGTGTTGATGGCACCAGAAATAGAAAACGTCAGCGAAAAACTTGGCACGACCAAGTAAGCCTAGTACTGGAAGATGGTTCCGTTAGAAGCCGCAATAATCGGCAAGCTTGTATGAGAAGATGTATGAATGTGGATTAGACGGAAGAGTGTGGCGCTCTATCCTCTCTGCGAGGAATCGTATTAAATTATTTTCATGTTCCCAATACTTATTATTATTTTCTTCTGTACATCATGACAAATATACAACTCTATGCAGAATAGAATTCAAAGTTTACTTTATTGAAAAAATTGAAATGAACGTTTCCGTTAACGTTTACGTTAAGACGAACGTAATATAAAGAAAACGCACTTAAGTAATATCAGAAAAATGTGTCGAAGAAACAAATATGGTTTACCATGGTGACTTCATATTTTATGCAATACCCATACGCTTAGATACATAAAACATTTACATATTCGAATAATTACAACACATACATGTTCAAAAATTAAAATATGCCCTTTCACATCTCAGTAGGCATGTAAGCACCTTCCTTACCAAGTCAGTAATAATAATACATACACACATACATACCTGGTGCTCCGTATTCGTAATTATTTTTATTTTTAATAGGTGAGCACATATACTTCCATAACTTGAAACCAATTTTATTGTAAAATGTAGTGCTATTGTCACCAATTTTAGTTTTAATCTTATCCCTTAGCCCACACCCAACCAGTACACATTTTCCTTTGATTTGGTTTGAACTCATTCAAATAAAATTTATTGATATTTAGAACGGAAGTGTTCTCAAGTGATTATTTGTATCTGACAAATATGTTATATAACGCTGTGATTTTGGTGTGTTGTAGACGTAGAATCTCATCAGAGTTTTTTGTATCGTGCATTGGGTAAACTTCCAGAATATCATAAAGACGGTGTCATCAACCAGATGAGTCGAGCTGTTCTTTTGGTTCCGTGAGTTCATCCTGGTCCGCTATCGAAGGATTCCCTTACCCTCATCATTCTCTCATTTTCGATTATATCTCCAACTGATCCAGTCTCTCTAAATTTTTCAATTAATCTCTTTGCAGTTGATGAACTTAAAACACTAATCCGACCATATTTTGTATTAAATTTTTGAATTGCGGCCGCCAAACTTTCATTATTTTTAAGATATTGTTCAATGATGAAAACACGTTGTTGTATCGTGTAACGCCCCATTTTTACTATCCCTAAACTTTCAGCTGTCAAATTTTTTTTTCAGGGTTGCCAACAATTAACTGCAGAAATGGCGGCAAATTCAAATCTAACGTTAATTTTGGGACACTCGTTACTGTGCTAGTGTTTTCTAACAAAATAAATTTTAAAATTTCAAAAATAATTGTAATATAATTTATTTCTTTCTCTCGTTTCCAGTGAATTGTACACACAATACACACACACATGCCATATTTATGCATAACCATGAGAGCATTAATTGATTTTTGTAAATGTAATTTTTGTTTTTAATTATGAAGGATGTATTAAAATACCATAAACCTGCCAGAATAAAGTACTACATGTGAACATTAGCAAATGAAATAGATCGGAAAGAGTAGACCAAATAATCTACCTCTGCAGCGGATTAAATGTAACTACTAAAAGAAATAATAAGAATACGGCTTGAAACATTTGAAATACGGACAAACAACTTAAAAATATAAGCTGGATTGCGAAGGTCGTTATTGACAACATGTTGATTTGAACGCGAAAGAAAAATTAATCTTCAAAATAATAAAAAAACTATAAATTTCAATATTTTAAACTATAAAATATATTGAAAAATATAAGCTCCTGCATTTCACCGTTCAAGGTAAAATATACAGGACATCCTGACTGAATAAGCTAAGGCTTATGGTTCGGGAAATCCACAGACTACCTATTTTGAGCCGCTTCCAATAAAATAACAATCGCCAACACGGTCACTTACTTTGATAACCGTACAACCATAAAAGCGATATAAAAAAAAGAAAAATGTCGGCGATTTGAAAACATTTTTTTCAAAAACGGATTAATTTATTATTTTTCTGCTTTCTCTAGCGACTAGATCATCCAAGTCAAACAAATCAAGCAATCTAAGTGATTAAACCAAACAAAATAATTGAAAAGCGAAACATGCCTGAGCGTTTACAAAAATTAAGGTTTCTTGACAATACGCTCCACAGCAAACAACAATCAGGTAAATAATTATTTTCATTTTTACTTGAATTTAGAATTTATTTTGTCTCTCACTGTTGATTTTCACAATTTTTATGAGCAAATAATATGAGTGAATTTTTGGCCAACAGATTCACCCTCTACTATTCAACCAAATTTATTTATAATATTTATTTATAATGTTTTGCGAGACAAACAAAATACATTAACTGAGTGTAACGCGAATTATGCGACATCCATTGCTTTATAAACATATGTTTGATAAGCCTCGATGGTATTCGAACATGATATTCGCTTTTCCATATCAATTCATCATTATCAATATTCCGAGTCCAAATCTGGATCCGATGACGCAGCTTTCTATATTAGTGGCACGTGTCCGCAGAATGTGACACGATTTAATTGAGATGAATTGTAGTACCATGTATACGAATTGAGACTTTAATCTGTAGATAATCATAATAATAACATGGTTAAAAGAGATAAAAACTCAAACTACTATATATAATATCCGATTTAATAGCGATACTCAACAAAAGTCTTCTAAAACCATTAAAATCTAGACAAACAGAAAGCGCACAAAGGCATTAAATTACAAAAGTTTAGTTCTGATGCCTGTTTTGACTGATGCTGCTGTGGTTCAAATTCACTCAACTGACGAACGAAACATATATAGTCAATGATGTGACATTAAACATTTGACGTACAAAAAACGTGAAGTGAGATGACGGCGGAATCTCTGAGACATAGTGTGTGCATGGAGACGAAAGCCGAGGGTTGTCTCCGAAAAATCTCATGGGCGCAAAACCCATATCTAAGAGATTAACTCGAGTTGAAAATCTTATAAAAATCTTTTACATGGACACATACCATTGTGGAATAGAATGAATAAGTCAAATAATATCCCTCCCGTGCGGCTAGACGGGATGTAATTGAGCGATCAATATAAGGTCAAATACCTTGGCCGTATATTCAATGGAGATGGAGGAATACTAGACGATGATGTCATAGAATGACAGAGGAGACAGTTTAGCGTTTATGCGAATATGCTCTCACGGCGTTTCTACCCGTAGTAAGGAGGTGAAGAGAATCCTGTTTAAATGGTTATTCACCAGCATTTGTATTTTGTTTGTATATAAAGGAGTTTTTTTAGAGGTATGGAACTTTAAAATGAAATAAAACACATAAGAATCGTGGCAATGGCTGTTACGATACTTCTTCTTTCTGCCTCGGCTTCATGTTCAGGGGGAAGGCATATAGCCTAACTGGTTCTTTTTTAAATTATCGTCAAGTCAAATGGTTATTAAATGAAATCACAAAATGCCATTGTTTACAATTGAGTTAATTATTTGTGACTTGCATGTATTAAAAGTTGAAAAAATAAGCATTTTACCTAATTAATTATTAATAATACAGTTCAAAAATAATTACAATTAACTTAACATTATATATGCGCCCATCATACCAACATAAAGTTAACTACAAAATTTTCTGTGTCGATTCTTGTGTGATGTTGCTTATTCAGGTCCCTCACGTAAGGGATTACCTTTTAGGAGACGCCTTCCACGTGTAGACGATGGTCCTGGAACCGGTCGCCAATAGTTGTGGTGCCAGGGTAGAGTGACGGAGTTCAGGATTGACCACCAGACGATGTCCAATTATCCAGGCAAACCGGGACTCTGGACGCGATGTGCTTAATTACAATTAGCGCGTGCCATATATGATCTCGTCTCTTTTGATGGTGACAATTTATTCTCACCACATCAACGATTAAACACCGAGAACATCACAGTCTAAGCTTTGTACTCGAGGCGCACAGTTTGAATCACAAATTACATATCAGAGACGATATTGATTTTGTTTTCTAATTGAAAACTAGATCGTATTTATGGAGCGATCTCTCCCGGCTGGGATTGGGAAAAAGACTGATGCATGAGGGTGATGCATCCCTTATGATGCATTTGCCTACGTGACTAAAATCACGTTCGTTGGATTTTTTATTGGCGTTTCCACGCCGCACATCTATTCCATCTAACAATACCGACGTTTATTGTCCTCCGTCCCTTACTTCGACTAAGTGCTTTTTTATCCTTGAAAAACAAAATATTGTTTTGGATAATTTTGCATTCTAACATGGCCATGGTATTCACTTTATTAGAAGGATAATTGTTTGTCATTAGTGTTTCAATGTGATTTTATGCATATGGGTAGCGCGGCTGGCTTGAATAAAGCGTCATCTTTCGACCACTTTTTGGAGCAACTGGGGCCATATATTATGCACTCATCGAATATTTTCTTCAATAAATTTATTATGACGCGCGCTGTATAGCATGTTACGCCATCCTGTTGAAACCACACCTCTTCCACATTAATGCCATTCAATTGGGGAACGAAAAAGTCAGTAATCATGGATATATTGCTGTGTACGATGGCGAATCGACTCATTCGGGTCCTCCTCAATACTATGCTCGACTGCAGCAACACCTTCTTCGGTGCACACTGCACGACGTCAATTAGATTAGACGTGGTGCGAAAACGATCCATGGTTATTCGAATTTTGACGATTATATCGACCGTAAAACGAAAGTAGCGCACGGTAAGTTTCGCGAACTGAACCACGATTTTCGAAATAAATTTACAAGCGTTGTTCTAGCGTAAGTCTATTCAAGGTGAAATGGCAAACCAAACTGAGCAGAAATCAGCTGTCAAATTGGCAGTCGCTGGAAAAAGTGTTGCCAATTCGAAAAACAAACCTCAAAAAAACACCTTTATTATCTTTCTGGATAAACGCAATATTATTATAATGAGAAGAATCACATTGTCAGCATGTTGCAGTTCTACTTGGCAAAGACAGCAGTCAGAAACGAGTCTAATCCCATCATTAGCACAGGAATTAATAATTGATTTAACAAAGGTTATCTTCAAGTTAACTCCCTGACCATATTTCAAATGATACTGGAGTACAAGCTGCAGTTCCAATTACACGTTGTGTTTGTGTTAGGGTTCACCCCGTCAAATACGTGAACAACTTCAAAATATGGTTCAATAGAACTTTGTAGGATCTTACTTCTGTCTTCGTCTTTGTTTACATGCTTTACATACCTGGTACTGCAAATGACTAGTTTGTAAGTAAGATCAAAGTCTTCATACAGAAAAACGTTCTACATAAAGTCGAGTCTTCGACACAAATGAATGGTCCGCAAAAATCATTTTCAAAGATGTTTTACAAAATTAATTAAAAAAATAAAATTTACATATCTAAAAATAAATCATAAAACAACTTGTTTTCTAGAAGCTATATTTTCAATTTGTTTCAACAATAATGAAGTATTCAACTTTAAATGAATTTGCTTCAGTTTTTAATGCATAATTGTTTTAAATTGTGACAGATTGTATGAAGTATAGTTTCCAATCAAGCTACATTCATGAACAGCGGTCAGTGTAAAACGGTAACAAACATTGATAAACATCTGCTAAATTGACATCGAAAAAAAAATACGACAGAAATTTAGTGACGTGTATGTCAAATAAAAAACTTTCTGCTTAAAAACGATGCTCATATCAATAAAAAAGTCCACATCGCTGGAAGCATTAAGCTACCTTCAATACGTATATTTACAAAAAACATAATTGACTAAATAACTTAATAAAAAAAGCATTTCAAACTAGAAAAGTAATATTATTAAGGAGAACACATTCTTATTGTGAAGTTGTAATTGTAGTTGTAAGACGGTCTGTGATATTTTAAATACTAATTAAATATATTTATATGTATATCCTTCTAATTAATATCATATATCAACAAATATGACAGATCTATGTTCTGAATAATTACAACCTCACAATAAGAATGTGTTCTCCTTAATAATATAACATATAAAATCAATTTTATCGAAAAATGTTGTTGCTACCGGGATTCGAACCTGGATCTCTATCCAATGCTGGAAACGCGCATTAATTGTTAATTCTGGTGTCTCCTATCAGATTACTCAAAGGTGTTTGAAATTCAGTAAAAATAAAGTAGATGTCTTTTAAATAATGTAAATATAGATATATTCATTTGAAAAGTGTAACATATAGGTTTGAAAATTTATCGTCAAAGCACTGTGGTGCTACAGCATAATCGGTTATTGCACGTTCCCCGGATCGGAAAAGATTCAAGTTCGAATCCCGGTTGCGCAACAACAATATTTTTCGTTAAAATTAATTTCATATGTATATCTTTCTAATTAATACATTTAATTAGTATTTAGAAAAATACTAGTTAAAAAAGTAAATAAATAAATTAAATATTTAGGATGTAAAAGCGATTACTTTATTTTATTAAATTCTTAAAAAAAAAACAAAATTTTATATTAAAAATATTATTATTAAAGCCGCATCGTATTTCGTATTTTAAAATTATATAAATGCGTTTGTACACACTAATGTATTAATTTTATATCTCAGGTATATTTTTCTCAGATTTTTCAATTGTGTAATCAGGAGAAAAAGTCAACAGTAAAGTTGAAATAAGAAAACACCGCATCGCATCCCGCAGTCAAGTGGATTCGTTTCTCCAATAATAATAATTCTATTAAATTCATTGTTTACCGTAATATCAATTTTATGAAGTATTGACTACGACTGTATTATTGATACTGTCTTTAGTAAAGTGCACTGACTGCCATTCTGATTATATCTCAGAAATTGCCTCATTGGTTTCTTCAGTGGAATGTGAGTACATCGCGAGAAAACAAACAATTTCTCATGTGTCATTGGTCAATTATAAAATCATTTTTTTTAATTTTATCCCATTTTTCTATACGTCTCATATGAAGATTAGTGTTAATCATATATTAAATAACTTCCCGTCCACTAATAATATAGATTCTACTTACTCAGATCGAATTATATACAAATTTTGACAATATTCAAATGTTTTAAAAGATAATAAGGATTTTAATTATTTTCATATTTTGTATATCATGTCAAACACAATATTATCTTTTATAAGTGGATAAGGAATCCGAACTGTTCCAGAAATACCTATTAAATTGTACTTTAGTATATATAATAAATATTTTTCACAAAGTTTTCAAAAACGACAAGTTGTTACAATTCATAAATTGCGAAGAATCTGTTACATAGAACAATTATAATATTATTAAGAACACATTTTTATTATGAAGTTGTAATTAATCAGTACAACTGGGATGTTTTTGAATACAAATTAAATGTATTAAATAAAAAATGCATTAACCGATTATGCTATAGCACCACAGTGCTTTGACGATAAATTTTCAAACCTATATGTTACACTTTTCAAATTAATACATCTATCGTTCCATTATTTGAAAGCCATTTTCTTTATTTTTACGGAATCTCAAATACCTTTGAGTAATCCAATAGGAGTCGCCAGAATTAATAATTCATTTTTACTAAATTTTCGACACATTGATACAACTTATATAGTATTAAGGAGAACACATTCTTATTGTGAAGTTGTTATTATTCATAACATAGGTCTGTGATGTTTTTAATACGAATTAAATGGTTATTAAACGTCCCCGGATTGGAAAAGATCCAGGTTCGAATCCCGGTAACAACAATATTTTTCGATAAAATTGATTTTATTTGTATATCTTTCTATTTAATACATTTAGTTACAATTATAATATCATTAAAAATTACCAATTCACCACTTGTTCAAAATAATATTTTCTATCTCAACCCTTAAAAATTATAATTTATTCACCAAACGCTACGCCGGCAAAAAATTTGCCTGTGAAAGCAGATACGTTGAATACTAAAATTGCTTGTACGAAACATTTACCCAAGGAATTATACTTTGATTCTGTTTTGGTAAAACCGCCTAGAATTGCATTTAATTTATTAAAGCTTAGACATCATAATATGATTAGATTATTTTGTGCTTTTAGACGAAATTCTTTTGTAGATTGCTCGTGTTGTTGGTCGTGTATTGTATTATATTATCATATTGTGTGTTGTTCGTTATATAGCTTGCCTTTGTACACAATGTGCATTGGATATTGATTTCCTCTTCCTATTAAATTACATGGTGGTAAGTGTGTACACCCAGCGCAACAAAAATAGTCGCACCCCTAAATAGGTACAAAGTTCACATGAATCGTCAATAAAACTCAAAGTAGGCATAAGAGAAAGCGACCCTTTTAATTTTTTCACAAGCATCACAGTTCAAAAAATTATTAGGATTGAAATCACTTTCATAGCCACAAAACAATGCCGATTTAAATATTATTGAAAATCTGTAATCCATAATTAATAAAAACTATTAAAGAATTAAAAACATTGTAGAATGCGTGCGATATGAAGAAATTACAGTGGAATTCATACACAATATTTATGAATCAATGCCGAGACGCATTCAGAGTATAATCTGTTCCAAAGCAGATCAAAAAAAATATTGATTTGATGTTTAAAATAAAATCCTTCTAATTTAGTTTAATTTAAAATATTAGTGTCAAAGTTAAATAACACATCGATATAGAAACGACATAGAAATCATTTTGAATTAAGAATGACTGATTTAGTTGGAAGAGATATTTATTGGTTTTTTTCCTAATAGTAGCTTTTTTTGATAAAAATATAGCAATGTAAGATTTTATGATTGCATACCTACATATTAATAAATGCTTAATAATAAAAAAGTATTATTCATACATTTTAGGTATTGAAAGTTTTGTGGACGCTCTTTCGAATTATGAAGAGATTTTATTTTCATGTCTGCACTAAGGAGCAAAATTGATCACAGCCATGACAATAATTACATACCAATAGGTTTGTTGTGCTCTTTTTTAGGCACACCACAAACACTTTAGAGTGTTATCATATATAACAATGATTAAATACTTACTTGATATTAATAATTACAGTTACAAGATTGTAATTAATCTTCTAATATTTGACAGTAGTTAAATATTTCAAAATTACATCATTGAATTTATAACTTTTAATTATTGTCCTCGGGTCTTACTTTGAACTGAAATTTGAAATTTTTTACAACTAATGTTTCTACTATTAATAATAATAATAAATAAATGTAATATAAAGAATATAAATAATTACGTTGAAAGACAAAGTTTAAAATGTCTGTTTAGAATTTTGGAACCATAGGATTTCAAATCTTTATGAAAATCATTTCATAATTTAACGTGGGACATAATTTGATCTGTATCCGTTGTCATGTCAAAGACGGGCATTCTGATTTTTAATCTACATAAGTTTATTATTTAGCATTTAAAATCATTCTAAAATGCATTCTCACTTTTTAATCTTCTTCTTCTGTCCATCTGCGTTCAGTGTTACATATAGACTTACCTATCATCTTTTATTTTTGCCCAATACCTTTATACATAATATTTTACCTGACATCAACATTCATTCAAATATATTTCATTAAAAATATGTCTTTTCAACACACATATATATATATATATATATATATATATATATATATATATATATGTACATACCATCCGATAAACACTTAACTATCTGTACTGAGTACTTGCCCGAATGCTTATTCTTACTTTTCCAAAGTGATGTTGAGAGATTAATAATTTAAAAATAAACAATAAATTGGTAAAATAATGGATCGATCTATTTATTAAAACCTTTATTGATATTTGACTATCCAATAAATAAAATAAAGATAACAATTCTTGAAATTTTCATTTCATCGGAAAAAGAAATGTATTACTCGACACCACAAAACAGAGAATAAATCTCAAAATATTTTTGATTAATCTGAGGTTTTAAAGATTCAATTCATTAACTAGTACAAAGCTACAGTAAAAGCTACAGTAAAATCAACTGTTGCTGATTGTCTATTGATATTGATTCCCTATTCAATATAAAATAAATTTAAAAGTAGAAAACAATACTTAAAACCAATAATCAAAAGATGAGCAAAAACTAATATATATGAAATCATTGTTTACTTTTAGTAATAACCGGCTTTTTAATTCCGTGTTATTTTTTTTTCACGGAACATGTGCAATAGTCTCAACATCAAAGAGATAGGTAGGTACTGATTTATGAAATGTACATATTGTTTCATTCAACTTTTCCTTTTTTTCTTTATTTTTGGCTCTGACCGTTGCTAGCAAGTCTAACTTTTTTTTTATAAATCTAAAAAATATTTCTGCGTTCTTTTTGTTAGTTGCCGATCGATTAAGTAATTATAAGATAATGTCCCAATATGACAGCGATGTGGCCGTCAATGGAGCGGCGGGACCGCATCAATGTTCAGAGGACCCAGCTTTTAAGATCATATTGTAGAAATTAGTAACCATTTATGTGACTACTTAATGTAAGTACTTAAGTGCTCTGTCGGAACTAGTTACAATAGTTATATTAAATACTAAATTAATGTATTAATTATAAATATATACTTATAAAATCAATTTTGTCGAAAAATATTGTTTTTGCGTCACCGGTATTCGAACCTGGATCTCTATTTCCAATCCGGGGTAGTACACTACCA
Source organism: Eubasilissa regina (assembly GCA_022840565.1). Taxonomy (NCBI): domain Eukaryota; kingdom Metazoa; phylum Arthropoda; class Insecta; order Trichoptera; family Phryganeidae; genus Eubasilissa; species Eubasilissa regina. The sequence goes on from JAINEB010000033.1 coordinate 22,439,062, forward strand.
ATTGTGTTATAACGCCAGTATTTTTCATGACAAATTTTCGAACCTATATGTTACATTTTTTTTAAATTAATACACCTGTCGTTCCATTATTTGAAAGCCATCTACATTATTTTTACAGAATCTCAAATATCTTTGAGTAAACCGACTGCAATTATCAATTCATTTTTATTAAATTTTGGACACATTGATACAACATATATTATTAATCCCGGTGACGCAAAAACAATATTTTTCGACAAAATTGATTTTATATGTATATATTTATAATTAATACATTAATTTAGTATTTAAAATATCACAGACCTATGTTCTGAATAATTACAACTTCACAATAAGAATTTGTTTTCCTTAATAATAGTTATATTTATTATATTTTTAATTTATGAATTTTGAATAATAGTCATTAAATATATAAATTGGAGTAAAATTAAGTAATAGGTGTACCGGAAAAAATGACGTTTTTTTAATAAAACAATTTGGTACATTTAATGTATTTATTTATTAAAACTTAGTTCCAAATATAATTTCCATTGTTTGATATAACCTCCTTCCACCTTTTAGTCAATTTTTTAATACCACGTTCGTAAAATTCAGCTGGTTTCGATGTAAAATACTCAGATATGCCATTTGTGACATCCTCATAATTTTTGTATTCTTTTCCGTTTAAAAAGTGTCGCATTGACCGGAACAAATGGTAATCCGATGGAGCAAGATCCGGTGAATATGGTGGGTGACGTACAATTGTCCAACCTAGGGCTTTAATTTTTTCTTTATTAATTTTTGAAGTATGCGGTCGTGCATTGAAATGGTAAAGCATAATATTTCGAATAAATTCTTCATTCGGTACAAAGCTCTCCATTGTATATAGGGTTGTAATTTTTTTTGTTTTAAAGCCCTAGTACACTTCAGGTATACGTAGTCAGAGAAACAGCACAGAACACGTTGTAAAAATTCGACTGCCGAAGCTCAACTGACCACTCAAAAGTAATAACAAAAAAACGACATTCTTTTCCGACCTATTAAATACGTAACATAGGCACAATGATTGCAATTAACTATTTAAATATATGTATATTCAAATAATCTGATTTAGTCCACATCCATACACTGGATAAAGAATAACTATTTAAATATATATAAATATATATATATATATTAAAATATATATATATATATATAAAATCATCTGATTTAGCCCACGTCCATACACTGGATAAAGACCTTAGCAAACGTTACTCCACATTATCAACTGCTCTCCGCATTCAATAATTTCCAGCAAAAATATCTATGTACCGGTTCAGCGAACAGGAGGACGACCTATGCTTCGAGTTCCGGTACGGAACCTCCACTCAAGTACTTTTTTGTCACAACGGTCATACTTTCTGTTACGATGCCCTAGCTTGGCGGACAAAATTTTCTACATTGGCTCAACTACAAATATCTTTATTTGTAGTTATATCTTACGAAGCATCTTACTCTGACCACATTTCCATGGCGCCTTGATTACAGAAAACTTATGTATGGATAAACAGGGATGAGGTTTCTTGGAAAAGATCAGGTCTCCGTAGAATATAAAATTAAAAGTTGGTAGTCATAGCCATTCATATATGAGAATGGCATTGAATTATCACAGCACTATAATTATACATGTTATTATTAATTTTTCATTCACTTACTCAGAATTATTGTTAATTTTTCAAGAATATGAAGATCATTACATAATTTGAATTATTCGTTTAAAATAAAATTTATTTAGTTTCTTACATCATTCATATTTAACCGAGCGATTATTTAATTTATAATATTTTGAGTCATAATTAAAGATAATACTTATATCAAAATTAAATAAAAAAAATTCAAAATAATAATATTTTATTATTATGATTTTTGCTAACTTTTCATTGGTTTATTTAAAAATATGTAATTCATTGGACTATTTTTAATGAAAACATAATTATTCAAATATTTTTTTCTGTATACCTTTGTAATTGGGTCGTTTAATTATTTGTATTAATTTGTAATGGCCGTGACTGAAGTAGTTATATATGTAATATTTATATTTGTGAACTTTTTACTTTTTTTTATTTCATTTATTAATATTCTCCTTTGATTTCTTTTTCTTTTTCATAGCTTTATATTTATTTCATAATTTTAATGTGTAACATAATATGTATTATCTTTACAGCGAACCGGGTTAAAAAAAAACCTGATCACGCCGGAATAAACACATTATTATTATTAAAAATATCAGATGTATTCTGAATAAAATATTTATAATTCTTTTTTTTTCACATATTATGAATTTTTTTTATAATAACCACTTTATGGGTAATTTTAAAACACCAACCGGTTTCTTCTTCGGGATGTCAAATTAACTAACCAAAAATATGTCACGTTATTCGAATGTTTTATAAAAAAAATATTATTATTATTTAAAAAATAAATTTAGTACTTAACTAAAATTGTTGCGATGATAAAATATGTGGAAATTGACTTGATGATAAATACATTAGAAAAACGTGACATATGTTTTTGGTTTAGTTAATTTGACATCTTCCGCGAAGTTTTCTAGTAAATAAAATATATCAATAACGTAATATGGTATATCCTCAAAGAAGAAAGTCTATATATAAATTGACTTGATGATAAATACATTAGAATAACGTGACATATGTTTTTGGTTTAGTTAATTTGACATCTTCCGCGAAGTTTTCTAGTAAATAAAATATATCAATAACGTAATATGGTATATCCTCAAAGAAGAAAGTCTATATATAAATTGACTTGATGATAAATACATTAGAATAACGTGACATATGTTTTTGGTTAGTTAATTAGACATCCTGAAGAAGAAAATTGTATTTTTTCGAAACCCGTTGACGTTTTGAAATTGCTCATTAAGTAGTTATTATACACAAAATTAAATAATCGTAAAAAGGTACAATTTTTAAATATTTAAAATATAATATATACATATAATTTAATTTTTATTTTTATTGGATTATTTTAAAACTGGTTGTCAATCGTCATTATTATTTTTTACTTAAAAACTTGAAAATGAGCTGCTTATCTTTGTATTCGCATTGAGGGAGTTACACGCGATATACCACCGAGAAATAAACTCAGAGGCAACGAGTTCAATTCCCTCCACACCGTGGTTCATTAACTTCGAAATATGTACACCATGTTATGGTTGATAAAAAACTCAATTTGCTCATCCACATCTTCCATTCTCTGCCAACTCTGATAAAGAACCAAAAAAATAAAGTAAAAAAATATCACGATCCGATTAAAAGACCGGCGCTTCATTCGATTTAAGAAGTATCTACATGGATAAAAATATTCATCATAAAATTAAAATATTTACCCGACTAATATACTCATCATAAAATTAAGATATTTACCCGATTATAATTAGTCGGGTAAATATTTTATTTTATGATGAATACGCATACATTATTAGAACGCGATGTGTAAATACATAATAATATCTTTATCTTATCTTACCTACAAAATTATATAGATTCCTGAATTATTTTATGAAAATTTTATCAGGTGAATACCTCAGCTAAGTTTGTCAACTAGCCTGATTCTTGTTTCAAAATAACAGCTGTTCAAAAACTTTAAAATTTTTAATTGCGTTAGTGAAAAGAAAAAAAAGCATTCCTCATTTTTCTTCAATTTAAAAAATATATATTTTTTATTTACAAATTCGCAACTTCGCTTATATTGGACGTCGAAAAAAAAAACATTATTTCACACACAGATATTTTATAATTGATAATTATATCTAATCACGATGTTTTAATATGTAAATGTCCTGGTTTATCCATAAAATAGATCCTATAACACGTCGTATTAGGAATTTAAATTCTTGAATAAATATTTATATTTTTTATTTATTATCTTAGTTTTATTAACCACAATTGAGTTTAAAAAACATATACCGGTTTCGGAAAACACTGTTTTTTGATTTGCTTTATTCATGGAAAACATACTTATATATATATATTTACCCGACTATATACATATATATCGCACACCTAGATCAAAACTAAGACAATTGAAAAAACAAAAATTTTAACTAAGCTGTTAACTTAGCTCCAGTTCTCGAATAGTTTCATTTTAGAATAGATTTATGTCCTAAAATGTTATTTAGTTTCATAACTTTAATAACTCAAAGTGGAGAATAATGTTTTTATTTTTTTGTTAAATAAAAAATTATTTTTTGAGTTGTCTTAGTTTTGATCCAGGTGTGCGATATATGAGTTCTATAATTTAATCCTCCCATAATAATTTTAGCATTATTTTAATTATCAAACGTACATTATTAAGTTTCACTAAATATAATCAATTTTTTACATACGTTATATTTTAAAAAATTGTGAAAATGTTAATATTAATCAAAATGAATCATACAATTTATTGATATATTAATGTATTATTTTTTACGTGTAATAAAAAATAGAGGTAATGAATATTTAAAAAGATAATTTTAATGACCAAACATAAAATTATGTAAATAAAATCAACATGTTTCGATATCTATGGTATCTTCTTCAGGATAAAATGTATACTAAAATAAAAAATGTAAGCATAGTTCCTACTTAGTTACCCACTACTAATACTTTATAATTTTGTTTCTTGAAGAAGATACCATTGGTATCGAAACATGTTGATTTATCAATTACTTTATTAATTTAGGTGATTTAAAAAAGTGTTTTGTCTTATTATTTATACAATATGTGTAATTTTGGTAATATTGAAGAAATAAAGATATTTATTTAGTTTAGTTTTATTTTGTCCCAATGAGACGTTCAGTAACCTTTTAATAATTAAACCTATCTGATTACACACATATACAATGAACATGTATATCAGATTACACAAGTGTTTATAAACATAATATATTAAAACAAAAATATTTCATATAATACATATATACATTATATCATACATACATTATAGTGTCATTTGGAGTATAAACTAAATTCAGCTGACATTTAAAATGTGCAAGTGAAGGTTGAAGTTTGTTAACACTAGGAAAGGAAATGCAACTATGATATATGAATGATTTTAGCGCTTAATTATTTCTGAAAAAGGTTATATAAATCAATTCAATTAATTTTAATAAAATCACTTTTTGATGAATTTATTAGAATATAGTTTCAGGATAATCTCATTTCGTTAAAATGTATACAATTAGTTATGTTAAATATTTTCTGATTATAAAATGGACTGCGAGTCCTGGCACTAACATATTACTAGATAATGCTTGGTGTGTTTGTATATACGTTTTTAAAAAACATTATAATCATAATATGGTCGCTTCCAATGGTAAATAATAGATGTCGCACTTAAAAACATGTGTATATGAAGTTTGTTCACTATTTCTCTATTATTTTACCAAGTCATGGGAAGCTGAACCCGATGAATGAAAAAAAAAATTAATTCATTATTGTAATTGATTCAAAACCCCTTCCAATGTTTATAACACTAACATAAAATACTATACAGAGTGTAACAGACCAAGTCCACAATATTTTAACCTAACTAAATTACGAGTCTTAAATATTCAAGGAATATGTGCAAATTCTTTAACGTTACGGAAAATATTATTTGAAACTTTTACAAAATTATGTTAAGCTTTAAGTGTACGTATTTCGAAATAAATATTTGCGAAATATATCCATTATTAATTAATATATTTGTTTCATACCCTAAATTATCTATCAAGTCTGGACACACGAAATTCGATTACCTTTAATTTGTTGTATTTAATATATAATACGGAATTAATAAAATATTTTAATCAATCGAAATAATTGCACAATTACGATTTTTTTTAATTTACTGAATACTAGTATATCCATCCATAAAATATTGTAGACTAGGTCTGTTACACCCTGTATATGAAAACTCGAGAAGTACATTAATGGGATCAAGAGATTATGTTAACAATATAAAAAATAAATTTAAGATCCTTGTTACCAGACATGCAATAACAATATAAATTTGAATAATTACTTAAAGTACTGACATGCCGATGAATGAAAAAAAGCTCGCGGAAGTCAAAGTTCGCCGAGACCTAATCAATCGCATAAGACCTAATTGTTTCTTCACTCGAGCCAAAAGACCTTGCAAAAATATTTTAAGACACAGATGCATTTTATTCTCATTTAAAAAATCGTGCTTTAAACATCACATGAAGGTACTACAGATTCAATGACTCAGAAGAAAAAAATTATTTCACGATTACATCTTGGACGAGGTATAAAAGCAATTAATACTGATATATAATAAGGAATCATAATTTTAAAACTGTAAAAAATTTTAAATAAGATAAAACACTTTGCATAAACCACTATTTATTGATAAATCAATATATTATATTTCGATACCTACGGTATGTTCAATGTTAACTAAAATTATAAATATATGCATAGTGGGTAACTAAGTAGAAACTACTATGAAAACAAATTTAAAAGTTGCCTATTTGCAAAAAGGATTTAGTTTTATTTAATGTTTAGATTGCTATTACACTTTTTTTTCTTTCTAAAATTTCAAATTTATCTAACTGTAACTGTAGTATTTGTATGTGTAATTTATAAACCCTTGTTATACTTTAAAGTTTTGTTTCTGTGTATGTTTGTATTTTTAATTTTAGTATACATTGTTTCCTGAAGAAGATACCATACCATTTATCAATAAATAGTGGTTTAAACTAAGTTTTTTTTTTATCTTATTATTTATATAATATGTGGCCGCAAAGTAATTTTGGAAATACGGAGAAATATAACATTTTTCACCATATTGTGTCGTCTAATAATACTTTTTTTGAAATGCTATTATTTTTGTGACAAAAAATGACAAACTATTTCATAACATTTTTCTATTCTAAAACGTCAGTGTCCCCGTTTTCCTGTATCTTATAGTTTTCTCTTAATTTTTGGGCTTAAATAATGGAGTGTTTATTTGAGAAAAATTAACATTTTTGACACACACGGCTCAACTTTTCGAAATAGTCATCCAGGAGCTCAACTGACAAATTCCGCCGCATCCACCCTACAGTTCCGACCTCGCTCCGTCAGATTATCATATTTTTCGGTCGGTCACCAATCAAATGCGTAGCGTTACATCCAACAACGACGATGACCTCAGAAATTAGTTCGATAGCTATTTCGATATCAGACCAGCCGATTATTATAAAAAAGGCATTGACAAATTGGTTGAAAAATGCGATGAAGTCCTGAACAATAATCGAGATTGAAATGTAATTTTTGTTGAAAAATTTGATTTTTTAATAAAAAATTTAACTAAACAACAAACGCTAAGATTTATTAGACAATCCAATAACTCCAGACAACTAACATTTTCTATACTAAAACAAAGTTATATAGAGAAAGCATCCTTAACGTGAAAACCAAATGATGTTGTGTAATTTGATAATTTCTATAATTACACCAGAAATTAATTTTTTTCAACAAATTCGTTAATAAGTAAATAATAAGTGTATGATAAATATTTATAAATAATCGTGTGCTTTTGCAATTACACAAATTTGAACAACTGAAGGTCGCACCGTCTTCCTTAAATTAAGTAATCGCATTTTTACTAACATTTTATTAATGTTACTTCAATGTCTTAGTAATAAATGAGTATGTATGTATATATTTAAATAGATTACATGGCTAAGTATTTATTTGATCATTTTCTACAAATAAAAATCACATCATTCTGGGAATCACAAAAAAAAATTAAATATTTCGAAATCATGAACTATTTGTTCCATTGTTTTATATATCTATTTTATTTAATATGTTAACTGTCGTAAATATTATTAGACTTACATTTTTATACTATAACTTATTATGTATTAAAAAATATATTTATTATCTTTAAATATTATATTTTATGCAATATTTTAATATACAATCCTTATAAATAAAATTAATTAATTAATTGATTAATGGGTATCCAATCTCCAACCGCTTGACAATATGAACAACTTTCTACTAGAACAAATAAGGAGGTTAGTTAATTTATTTGTTTATGACATAACAAAATAGAGAAAGGTCAATTTTATTAAGTACCATATATTATAGACAAATTAGGTCAATTCAATCAAAATACATTCATTTGTAATATATATAGAAAATTTTACATTGTGATTTTTATTCATTTTAGTATATATTATTAGAAATTTAATATATATACATTAGAACTATTTGATATATACAACATCCTGATAAAGGAAATGATTTTTTTCCGTAATCGGTTGGTGTACTAAATTTCATTCAAACTGGTAAAAAACAAAGTTTAAATCATTTATATTTAAAAAAAACAATTAAAAATTAATTTAAGAATGGAGTGCTCGAATAGATGTTTCATGTAGTATATTAATCACTATATTATTATTATTATTAGATTAGGTCATGCATGGTATGAAAAAAATATTCATCATACAAAAACAACATCGAAATTATGGTAGCAAAACGCATTAGTTTTATTAGGAGGCTTATTTGCTTATTAATGCTTGCAATATTATAAGCACTCGATAATACTTAGTTTATTTTATTAAACACCGGATCTTCTTTTCAGCGATTTCGTCAGCTATAATTGATTAGACCATTTAGGCCCAGCCTTTGGGCGCACAATTGTTCTGTTTACCTACTCCTCTTCTTGTTGCTGCTGCTGGTTCTACTGACCTTGAAGACCTGTTTTATGATGATTTGATCAACTGTTCACATCACTTGTCCAAGATATCGAAACTGGGAGTGTAAAAATACATAAATAAGGTAATAATGATCATACGCTTTAGTCACAATACGATTAATGGGGTTTACGATAATATTTTAATTATAATTTTAAAGATATAATGTAACATGTAGAGCCTGTGGGAGTAGTAGATTGTAAGCGACAGATATATTACGATGGTTAATGATTTTTTATTAATCATGAGGTCTGGAATGCGTCTATTTTGTTAGTTTTTTCTGACTTGGATAGATGTTCTTACAATTAGAAAAGATTAACTGATACGCTTGTACTTCTTCATCATACATTGATAGCGCTACATGATTAAATTTATTTAGTTTTAATGGATTATTAATGCTTCAGGATATGGTAGAAAATTAGTGAAGTAAATTGAATGATGAAAAAAATTTAATTAAGCTAAAAACTATATTTAATATACAATACTTATATTTATACAGGATGAATATTATGTTCCAGTTCGATGCTATTTTTGAATAACTAGTAAATAAAATACAAATTTTAAAATTAATTTTTATTTATTTTATTACTTGGTTTATTACAATTATGTGTGGAATATGACATTGGCCAAGTAGCCTCTAGTAGCGACACAAATGTATGCTTTTTAACCGTATTTTTCATAACATTCTCGCACGCTTCGCATATTATTTCAGCAATTTCATTCCGAATATTGTCCTGTAGCATCTAAATTGTCAATGACTTATTGACGAAGACTTTTCTTTTCAAGTACCTTTACAGAAAATTGTCGGGAGCCGTCAAATCAGGTGATCGGGGAGGCCAGTCGATATCACCATTTTTTGACATGCGGCCGGGAAAAATTTCCCGCAATATTTCAAACCTAGCTCGGGCTGTATGCGAGGTAGCACCGCTCTGTTAAATCAATGTGTTGCAGGTCCAATCTACCCAATTCGATCACCAAGAAGTTTTCCAACATGTGAGGATAGCGATCACCTTTAATAGTTACAGCATGTTATTATTATTTAGATTAAATATTTTAATGACTTCAACATGTTGATGGGTTATTTAATACTTTATAATAAATTGTAATCAAATATTCATCTAAACCAAAATGGCGGCCAAACAAAATCGGCCTGGAACATAATATTCACCCTATATAGATATGAATCCCTCTTCCTCAACTCCCCCTATTGCAACAGCTTCCTCTCTTACTTTCTGCAGTACAATTGTCACATAAAAAGCTTCTTTTTTTTAAATACATGCATCGTGAGGTTATTGAGAAACAGATTAAGAATATAAGACTGGTCGTTCAAATGATTTTTTTTTATGAAAAATATTATTTTTTTGTATTATATTGTGTTAGGCTTTGAATATTACTCGAGCAATATAAGTCAAGGATCTGGAAGGTAAAGATAATAAATATACCTTATATAGATTACCTAGCTCTAAAGATCGAGAAGTTTTCCTGCCATGGTTAAGACGTCTTGAGAATGCTTAACGAAACGTTCGGTAGATGGCTTTCAGAGAAAATCAGAGTTGAAGAAGATCTCAGGGCGAAGAAAATTCTCGAAAAAGTGCACACCTACTTGTAGTTAGAGGTTCAATAAAAGTTTAAGTGAAATTGAGGTTACTTGGTAGAACGAAGCATTTAGAGATCACAGCAGCATCTATTAGATATATTTCCACTAAGCTCTCCCATTACGGGCCTGCAGCTGTCGGGTAGCTGACAGGTCGCTGCAGCTCGCCCCTCCAACGGTCGTGAGGCACCATTGAAGTGAAGTGAAGTATTGTTTTCTATTTGTAACAACTAATGTCTAAATTAATTAAATATTAAAATCTATACAAATAAATAAATAATATGAAATTGCAGTTTTTATTTTATGCTTATTATGCATTTCAATTTTATTAAAATAAGACCAACAAGTATTTATTTTAATTATTGTAAGTCCGTCTAATTTATTTTAATTATTGTAAGTCCGTCTAATTTATTTTAATTATTGTAAGTCCGTTTCATTTTTATCGAATGTAACATTTTGAGTGTTGGTTTATCAAATAACGTTAATTATTTTATATGTGTGAACATCCAACATATTATTTAAAATGAATGTATGGCAAAGAGCTGGTAATTCATCTATAGTTTTAATGGTACTGGAAGTAAAGGAGAAAAGAATTATTAAGGAGAACAGATTCTTATTGTGAAGTTGTAATTATTCAGAACTCAGGTCTGTGATATTTTAAATACTAATTAAATGTATTAATTAGAAAGATTTACAATTTTATCGAAAAATATTGTTGTTGCTACTGGGATTCAAACCTGGATCTCTTTCCAATCTGGGGAAGGTGCATTATCCAACTATGCTACAGCAGACAGTATTTTTGACGATTCGATTTTAAAACTGATTTTATATGTATATCTTTCAAATTAATACATTTAATTAGTATTTAAAATATCACAGACCTATGTTCTGAATAATTACTTCGCAATAAGAATGTATTCTACTTAATAATATATAAGTTGTACCAATGTGTTCAAAATTTAATAAAAATAAATTGTTAATTCTGGCGTCTGCTATCGGTTTATTCAAATGTATTTGAGATTCCGTAAAAACAAAGTAGATGGCTTTCAAATAATGGAACGATTGATGTGTTCATTTGAAAAGTGTAACATATTAGTTCGAAAATTTATCGTCAAAAGTACTGTCTGCCGTAGCAAAATTTGATAATGCACGTTCCCCGGATTGGAAGAGATTCAGGTTCGAATCTCAATAGCAACAACAATATTTTTCGATAAAATTGATTTTATATGTAGATCTTTCTAATTAACACATTTAATTAGTATTTAAATATCGTTAATTTTACTCTTTAGATATCATTATCGTTATTAATAAGAAATAGCATCAAATGTGCTTACACTAATTAATAATCTTTTTTAAATGTTTATTATTATATAGCAATATTAGCAAGCATAAGTACATTAAAATGTTGAACTTCATACCTGTACTATAATGATGGACGTAAGATTTCTTTAAAAATACCGAGCCTAGGCTCTGATCTAGAAACATTTATCATATAATGTATACTGCTCAGTTCATATGATCATTATTACAAGAAATAATTGTTTAAAATTTCTCACGCCAGGCTCTATAACGTGCAAAAACTCATTAATTACTGTCTACAAAAAAGATTTTATCTTCTCTCGTACAGAGTCATCTATGAAACAATCTGTAAACGAGATAAAAAATTCGGCTTTGGATAATCGATCTTTCTAAAAAATAATAATTATAATATTGATTTACATTAACGTCTGACATTTTTATTAGCGGCCTTCAACTGCTAATAGTTTAACACTTTAAAGCAGTACTATGAAGCGTCGAAAAAATTATTGAATAATTGAGTAATAGTAAATTGATTCTAATAAAAATGATCATCTTCGCCAGGTCCGAACTAGGAAAATATGTTCAATATTTTTTAAGTTTTTTAAAATATCGCGTACGAATGTCGAATGTAACTGTAATAAATAGAAGAAACACAACTGCTTAAATGATTCAATGTCGATTGAAAAACGGTATCTAAAAGGAAGATAACGGTAAACGGAGTAAAAAAAATACAGTATCATTTGAAAATCTTGATTGTATATTGGTTTTTAATTAATAAAAATCTTATTCAAAAAGACTAATTTGTTATTAAAAAATTACTAAACAAATACGTCACGCTCGTTACCATGATGATTACATTTTGTATTCACTACATATAAATGTCAAACTTATGGTTTAACAATTTTCATATATTCACACTTCAGAGAAGCCTCTACACTCGCATGTTTGCAAAATACAATCGATAGGTAGGGAAATAACTTATTTGTGAATTCAGCACCTACACGGTACGGACCTACATAAAAATAATATTTGATACTTACCTGCACAACATATAATGTTTTCTAACAAATGAAAACATTAAAAATGTCATAAATCAAAGTAACTAACTAGGAGGTAACATATAGGTTCGAAAATTTGTCGCTAAAAATATCGTCGCTGTAGCATAGTTGTAGTATCCAGGTTTGAATCCCGGTGGTGCAACAAGAATATTTTTCGATAAAATTGATTTTGTACGTATATCTTTATATTTAATATATATTTAATTCATATTTAACAAAACAACATTCATTCCTTGCTTCTCAGTAAACCATACACAATACAAATGGGCTACGTTTTCATTAGAGTGCTAATTGTACTCACTCAATTTTTTTTTTGTATACCTAACCTATATAGCTCGACCATATTTCAAGTTAAGTAGTAAAATAAGCGACACTCTTCACCGTCACAAATAATGATCGATAAACATTTAAGTACGCAATATGTCAATTAAATTATTGACCATTTCTTTATCATCATTATTAATTATTGATCATTCGGTTTCCAAAAATTGCGTTGAAAAAACTTGTGTGTTTAATCAGCTATATTAACATTAAGTCCTCTTGTGTATTATAGAAATATGTGACCCAAGCTAATTAAATATTTTTATAAGCGTTGAAACCAAATTAATAGTAAAAATTTCTAGCAAAGAGATTTCTCATCCAATAAAACAGCAATGTTATTTTTTTTGCAATCGACAGGAAATGGAATAGAAAATACGAGTTTACGACAATAATCTACGTTATCAGAGTCTTTATTTCTCACTTCTTTAATTCTTCCGCGAAGTTTTCTAGTAAATAAAATATATCAACAACGTAATATGGTATATCCTCCGTTCGGGAAGAATAAGTCATAATGTATTATCGCTGTCGTATTAACGTATTATCGAAAAACACATTAAATTTATTATATTTGTGAAAATAATATTTTTTTTTATATTTACTTTTTCCGAATTTGTAGAACTTCATAATCATATTTATGATAATAAAACACTTGTTTTTTTATTCTACTCGTTTAATTTATTTGAGACGCGTTTCGTCTTGCGGGGCGTTATAAATCTAACAATTTAACTTAACAACTTATATTTATAACTACAATGGGGGACAGCTATACAATTTTATTTGCGTGAGATGAAAATGAGTAATATTATTCATTGGAATTCTGAGGATTTCCATATATTTTGAATGCTTCTAATTATTCTAAGTAACTATTCAGTCTCAACACTAATGACATTTTAATGTCATGGGTAATTTGTAGAAAAGAACAGCTATATAATTTTACAATCTAAGAAGACAATACGGCAAGAAAGACATTTTTGGTATTCTGGAATTTATATAATGTTTGCACGATTCTAGGAAATAGTTATGTTCAACACGAATGATACATAACTACATTTGTGACAGACGCATGTTGCCGGTCACCAAAAAAGGATGTAGTGGCTGGTGGTGGAGGGATGGGTTAGAGAGGAAGTACGAAATCGGATGAGGAAGAGGATGATAAGAGGATGGGTACCTTCGATAGCGGACCAGGATGGACTCACGGAACCAAAGGACAGCTCTACTCACCTGGTCGGTGACGCCGTCACGTCGCACTTCCGAAAGTTCACGCCAATGTAGTCAATGACACAGCACAAAAAACTCTGATGAGTATCACGTTCACCATAATAAATTCACAGCGGTGTGCGAACAGTGATTTAACACGAAGAATCACACAATATACTTTCTCTCCTCGACCTCCAAAGGGACTACCAGCCGAGCCAAAGCAGCAATATGTACTGGGAAATATAGGGCTACAGGGGTATGAATAAACTAAAAACTGGTAACAATATACTACTAGTAACAATATTATAACTGAATGAATAAGTGTGGAAATATATCTGTTCACCTACAAAATAATAATTAATTTTATTCATTACGAATACGGAACAACATATGTACATACAAAGTTAAAAATATAAGTTGTCGAGTTAAATTGTTATATTGATAATGCTCTTGCAAGGCGAAACGCGTCTCAAGCAAATTAAACGAGTAGAATCAAAAAACAAGTGTTTCATTTTAATAAATATGATTATGAAGTTCTACAAATTTATTTCGGAAAAAGTAAATATAAAAAAAATACATTTATTAGTAGTCCGCACGACGATTGACAATTTTGAGTTGAGGTACTCGGTCTCTTGCTCATAGGGCCCTGAACAGATCGATGAAAAATATTTAAATTGGCAACCAGATCTGCAAAAACTGACTTTTTCATATTGAACACTTACAAATCCTGCGAGACTTCAACCACATCTCTCAAAATGAAGACATAGTTGGAGATACCTGATATCGATTCATTGAACATTGTCAAGAATTACGTACTCTCTTGGACGGGTCTAGGAACGCCACCGACCGTTTAAGATATGCTTCATCTCGCAAGATGAAGTGCAAGCAGCCTCCAATGGGAATAATAATCCTGCTGTAATGTAAATAAAAGCGACCAAGAAGAAGAGATAAATATATATTTGTTTTATGTTATGTAACATAATTTGTTATTTAGTTTCTTTAAATTTTTTGTACCTAATTTTAAATATATGCTTTTGTTACGTTACCTTTTAAAATTGCCAAAAAACCATTAAAAATAGAGTTCCAAGTTTGAAGAATTATAATTGAATTAATTGTGTGCTTGTAATATTTTTGTCACCTTCCTATCATTCTCCTACGAGATATTTAATTCTTGATTTTCATTGTGTTTCATCTACAAAAAACGCGATCTAGTCTAGAAGAGACCCCAGTTCTATACACTAGTGCTTGCGGAAAACTTATGTCAAACATGTATATATGAACAATAATGAAATTTTCACATATTTGTTTACAATAGTTTAATATGCAATTTATCCTCCTTTCTTATATCATCTAGCATTTCATTAAAAAATTTAAACGAATTTCTATTTAGCCTTCTTCCAGGTAGTATATATCTACCTCTTGAATAATGGTCGTGCTCATGTCAATGTGTTTCAATTTTTCTTATAAATTCTGCTGATATTTTTAGTGAGGATTTTATAAATAAACACCACATCATTGAAATATATTTTCTATCTTACAATTTAAATGAACTTTATTTATTTATTTTATTTTATTAGATAAATTTGGGTTCTTTAATTTCAGGCAGCCATCATTGATGAATACGTTCCTGACTATTGGTATACATTTTATGATGAACCATCACGCTCGTTGGCTGGACGTATTATGCAAATCTCGAATGATGCATCGTGATCTATTTGGGCAAACTTTTTTCACAAATGCTCGATATTTTCTATTGGCAACAAAATGTCGATTGCCTTGATATTTAAATAATATTTATCGCAATATATTATTTGCGTGCATTACCAAAATGGAAATATAATATTTTATAATGCAATACTTAAGCTAAACTAAGTGATGCACAGATCAATTTATGTATTATTGTTTGATCACAGCCCAAACAATTTTTTACATAGTATTATAAAGTTACTAATAAAATAATAATAATAAATAATCAAGGTATTTTTGCTTTAATATAAATTCAACTATATTGTTCATTTATTTTTTTAATACTCTATCTTCAATTTCTAATTAAACTTAAAAAGAAGCTTCCAGGCGATTCGATATAACTCGATGGCTAAGTCGAATCTTAATTTTCTAAATATAATTTAATTTGTTGGTTTTAAGTGCAAGATTGTGTGTTAATAGAGTTTAATGGGGGAAGCTAGGTGTAAATTTAAAATCATGGTTTGTACAATACCATAAAGATAAATGATAACATCGTGGGTACCTACATAAGTATTCATCCTCAGCTGTCCAAATCGAGGACACTGATGTCGGCAAAAAGCTAGCCCGAAGTGCCTATTAGTTTTTTTATTTCAAATAAGTTAGCTCGCTAAAATAAGATAACATATTGTTTTAACTTTTGTTCAATTAAAATTGCTTGAAATTTCGGTGGTGTTAAGTTATTGATTTTTATATCTGTTTGACCCAAGATAAATATGCATGTTGTATTAAAACAAGTATCGCCAATGGAACACCGCAATTAATATACTTATCAGATACAAGAGTTTAAATTTGGACAAGGAATGCACAGAGGGATCTAATCTAAAAGTCGCTTAACTTCAAAAATTGGGCCCCAATACAAAATGGAAAAGGTTTTCCCTATATATGTATTGTATATTAGATGTGAGACAAGTAACTAATAAGCGGTTTTATCCATTGAATATTACAAAAAATGTTCGATTCCTATAATATTCAACATTCATGAAAAAACAAAAATGTGTTTTTAGATATTTTTATGAACTCGCGTATGATAAATATTTTTCTTTTATTTTACAGCGATATGTATGTATATATCGATAATGTTTTTGAAATACATTTTTAAATTATTTATTTCAAAATTTTTAATTCCATTTTTGTCGAGGTGGAATTTATAAATGATTAGTCCATATTAACGCTGGGAATAGTATCGATACCAAAAATACTGTAGGACACGGACCTTTCAGGGGTTATCCGACATTTGCGCCCCGGACAATTGCGCCCCGACAAATGCACCCCGACAAATGCACCCCGGCAAATGCACCCCGACAAATGCACCCCGACAAATGCGCTCCAATAAATTGTGTGTCCGGACTAAAATGTTAAAAAAATAAAAATTGTGACGGATATAGTTTGTTTAAAGGCCTTATGCCAACTTTCTACAGAATTATTCGTACGTGGAAAATCACTGTTTACTCTGTCAAACACATTCCACTCATTAATAGGAAACATTGAAACTGACCAGCGGTTTCGTCCCATTCTTCCGATATAAGTATTTTTCCAATAATTTATTAATTTGTCAATTTCATCATGAACACGACTGGCGTATTCTGTCAACGTGTTAGCAAAACACTTTTTTGACACTGGTATGTACGAATTTCTACAAAAGCTTTAAAAATATATCTGTCTAACTAGAGAAATTATTCAAATAATACTTTCGCGAGTGCTTTATGTATGTACACGAAAGATTAGTAAAAATATTATTTCATTGAAATTCAAATCATCATTCGCCTTGCGATTCTAAAATTTATTATTTTGTCAGGTGCATATGTCGGGGCGCATTTGTTTCAGGGGAATTTGTCGGGAATTCGTTTGGTCGTGGAGAAGGTGGGTCAAAACACTGATGCTAATTTTATGACCGCGATGCTGTCACAATGTGCGAAGAGTCACATCAAGTTCATAAAAGTCAGAGGAGGAAAAGCTGTTTTATCTGGATTTAAAGGAAATTTACTTTTTTACCAGGTTACCAGAATTATAATTTTACAAATTAAAGAGAAGAGATGTTTAGATGATCCGACATAATAATTCGTACCATTTCCAATACAATAAAACTTTTGAGTGCAAAAAATACAATAGACTTGATTATTCGAGGTTGAAGGGAAAAAAATGCATAATCTTCAAAAAAAAAGAAGATAATTTGACTTCATGTTCCCACTTCCTTGCATCAAAAGCAAAAACTGAAGCATCCAAAATTTTTTTTTTAATAAGTTCGTCAATGACCGAAAATCCAGATCGCAATTTCAAATCAAATCAAATCAGTGGGTCACAATTTTGACCGTTTTATTTTCTATTACCTATCATACATATTATCAATTTCCTCATTTCTGGGTTCACAATAGTCGAATGAAAAATTACCAAATTTAATCACAAAAATCTTATTGCCCCGATTAAGCCGCAATTCAGTCAAAGCGACCCCGGACAATTCAGAATCTCTTAGTGATGTATGTTCAACTGAACGCCGACTATATGCATTAAAGAGATTAAGTTATTATTGAAATATTTACCGACATATTTTTGAATTTTTAGAATTAAATATGTATATGATGAATCGTATTTGCATCTGAAAGTCTATATATTTTGCAATAGTTGTTTGGCAAATGCCAAATAATTTTATTTTCAATATTTATGGCTTTGATCATATATTTATTGCTTTATCGTGAATTTATTACTTTTACACTGTATTTATTATTTTTACCATCCACTTTTGCTATTTTTATTGTTCTTATTATTTTATTTAACTTTTACATTTAGAACTCTAGCCGATTAGGTATGGCTCAACTAATTTTATTTCGACATATTTTGGGCCGATAATGATGACAATTTTCACATGTCAAAGGAACGAATTTTATAAGCGTACTGTCACAAATCCAATCATATTTCATAAATTGGTAAAAAGTATATAAGTACGTTTTTAAAGTCAATTGCTTCGATTACTATTTTTGTATTTTTTTTAATGTACATACGTGTTATTCTCTGCCATAAAATGTTGAAATATCTCATCATTATTATGACAAAACATTTTTCAAATAATAATGTTTTTAAATTTATAATACTGAAAATAATTATTGATTATTAATATCATTATATTTATCTTTTAAAATTATTTTGTAATTTGTTTTATAAATTGTAAAGATAGATTTGTTTTTAATATTTTATGAAACTAATATTTTATAAGAGCAATGAAAAATCTTAAAACATTATATTAAAGTTTTTGAAATGACATTATATATAGATTCCCTAAATATCGTGCTAATTTTAACCAAAAATTTTAGAGAAAATAAACATAATTAATCAAAGTAATAGTTATTTGATTCTACGCATAAAGATGATTCACAATAACGAATTAATTACAAACTTATTTATGTATGAACGATATAAAGAATTATTTAATTTTCTATCGTTTTACTGTTATTGCCATAAATAGTTGTCGAGGTATTTAAAAAGTTGTCGTGAATTAAGATGGATAATCAGTGCTGGCTGGTACTGTCGCATATTTTCTTCCATTACAGCTTTCAATTCACTATTCATAAGTAGGACGTCCTCGACCCTGTTTATCGTGCGTCTCCGTTCTACATTTTCTACCATCATCGTTCCTTTGCCGGGAACTTGATTTAAATTGCCGATACGTTTGAGATGCGCAATGCCCGTGTTTAAATTCATGTTTAAATTAACACGCAATTTTTCTTTTTTTAATCCCATTAAATCCCAAATTAAATCTAGCAGATTCCTAACTGTCAAAAAAAACAAATATTTTTTTACGTTTTTTTTTATTTCGTCTTATACTCAAAAAACAGGTTTTACAACGTTAAACTAAGAACAATTATATTACACTAATCATCATAGTCTTGTATACTTTAGTTATCCGGTACAGAAACTCAACTCCTTTTCCTAAATTCAACCATCTACATCCACAAGGTAAATAACAATAAAATGAACTTCGCTGTTGCCCTACGTTATTTTCCCACACTTTAAATATTAAATACTCAAACAGTGAGGCTGATTAATTACTATTTAGAAATGTGCGCAGATTCGATAAGCAATACTATAAATGTCAAACGTATAAGGGTGCTTGACTCACGTTGGTCATGCCTTTCAAATCAGAAACTATGTCGCGAATAATGATAAATTGACGCAATTTGTGTGACTAATAATGTTAACATCCGCTTTCAGATTTATTATCGCGGTATTGTTAAATCTTTATAGGTGAATCATTTTTCTTAATTATCACAGTAAATAAAGTAACACATATTCTTTACAATTATTGGTGACATGCGGATTGGTTACAGATTTTCTATCTGATTTATTCCATCAAGGGTCGGTGTTATCATAGCCGACGTTTCATCATAAATGTTTTTTAATTTATTCTAATTTTTTGTGAAACATTTTTAAAATTTAAACATTAATATTCTCCAAGTATCCCCGTCTCGAGCCAAATCAGTCCAGTCTGAAATTTGCAATCTATTTGTAATAAAAATATTTATTGGGCTCTTTTGAAGTGATATAATTACGTTTTATTCGCCGTATTCGCCAATCGTTATTCATCTGTTTCGACCTGGGTTCCTTGAAGATCTTATGGAGATTCCTAAAGTTCCCGCTTACAAAAAAATAATAGAATAAATATTTCATAAAAAAACGTAAGTATACAAATATTTATATTTAATAATTAGATCTATATATGACAGAGTGAAGAATAAAGAAAATAAGAGGGAATGTACATTTAGTCTAAGTGAATAAGATTAAAAAAGGATCGCTTAGGTGGTTTGGTTATATTGAACAGATGAATGAGGAGAGAATAGTAATAAAGATGACGTCCGTGGAAGACCTGGCACGACCAGGTAAACCAAATACTGAAAAATAGTCCTGTTGTAGAGAAGATGTATGAATATGGATGTCAGAACAAGAGTATGGAGCTCTATCCTTTCTGCCTAACACACGCGTGATGGGGAATTTAATTACTTTGAGCCGGTTGTGTGATCAGTAGTAAATTTTGACCATGGTATAATATTTGTACTATAGTAACTTTTTACCATCGCCTGTGGTAAAAAAATGTTTGCAGGTTGGTACGTCAAATTTACTATTGTCAAAGCATAGATAAGAAATACACACTCACAGTGTGGCAAGACTTGCCACAATTAAAAATGCTTTTTTTTATGATTCATATATGGCTTTACTCGCCTCTGCGTTCGATATCTGTTACTTTGATGGCGAAATTTTATTGGATTATATTATAATGTATATTAAACAACGAGATCAATATCGGACTAATTCTTATCACTACAATAGCGGGATATTGAATGATTAATTGTCGTATACTCCAACTTCCAAAGTATCAAAGTGACGGATGACTTTTGAAACAGCTGTGAAGAGTTCGTCATATTTAACCAAAGATTTTGGGTTTTTACCATCTGATATTCGAGAGTAAAATTACTTAACCATCGCATTTTTTACCAACGATCGAACAACCCGTTTTTCAAAAAAATATATTTAATAATTTTTATACCATAGTGAAAAGTTACCACTGATCACACAATCGGTCCTCAGTTAAGTTATTAAATAAAAGTATTAACTATAATTATCACAACAAAAGAGCCAATCAATAGTGATGGTAAAATTGTAATTTAAAGCGTTATTTTAGTTGTTATTGTGACTGTGATTGTGTTTGATTGTAGCAATGATTGATAACTGATTAACGTAATTCTTCGAGCAATGACTGGCGGTTAAATCTCAGTTACCAATCATCGTTAAATCTCAGTTATCTAACATCGACACAATCACAGTCACGTAATGGTTTATTATTTAATTTGTGACCAACACCGTTTATATGCAAAATTGACAATCCCAATTTTTTATCAAAACGATAACTATTTTCTATCAAATGATTAGCAAATTCTGAAAACCCACTATTGTTCAAACATCTCAAATGCTCCCTTACTCTTATATTAAAATTTCTACTCGTTTTACCAATATAAAATGCAGCACAATCCTTGCAACTAAGTTTATAGACGCCAGAATTGTTAAATTTATCATCTTTGTCTTTAGAATTTATGAGTAAATTTCCTTTACTATTATTTGTATAAAATACCGGTCTAATGTTTCGTGGTAGATATTTAGATATTTGTTTCGAAAAGTTATTTATGTATAAAATCCTACGCCAATTATCATTTTTATCATTATGTTTTATCTGTAATTTATATAAAAATTGATTATTACATTCTTTTAATTTATTTTTAAAATAGTGTCTATCAAACCTATATCATACCCGTTATTAATTAACTGCTATTTTTTTAATTGTATTCAATTCAATATTGAAATTGGATGTTGACATAGGAATATTGACTAAACGATGTATCATGGAGTGGAACCCTGAATGTTTGTGTGATAATGAATGATTAGATTCATTGCGTATGATAGTATCTGTAAAAGTTGGTTTTCTAAAAATTTTGAACTAAATTTTATTATTATTTTTAATCAATGTTAAATTAAAAATTATTCGACCGAATTTATATTAAGCAACAATTTGAGTTAGGTACTAAATTTATTTTTTAAATAATTGTTTTTTTTTTTAATTTTAAAAATAGATTCTGGTGAAGAAACAATGATATATATTTTTAGTTAGTTATGACATCTTGAAGAAGAAAATGGTATTTTTCGAAACCGGTAGATGTATTTAAACTCAATTCAGTGGTTAATAAAACAAAGATAATAAATAAAAAATATGTATTTTAACCACAAAGTTAATATTGCTAATTTTAAAAGTTTTATTAAGTTATTAAGTAGACACATTATTATTGAGAAGTTGCAGTTTTTCAGAACATAGTATTGTGATATTTTAATGCAAATTAAATGTGTTAATAAGGAAGATAGACAGATAAAATCAATTTTCAAATAATGAAATAACACATGTATGAATTTTAAAGTGAAACATATAAATTCGAATATTTGTCGTTAACTTTTAATGTTGACGTGGTGTAATAGGTCAGCGCGCACGCTTCCCCGTATAGAAATGGTTCCTGGTTCGAGTCCAGGTGGAAACAAAAATATTTTTTCGATAAATTGATTTATCTGTATATCTTTCTTATTTAATTTGTATTAAAATATCACAGAACTGCGTTCTGAAAAACTGCAACTTCACAATAATAATTTTTTTTTCTTAATAATATATAAGTTCTATTAATTTTTCTAAAAATTTTATAAAAATAAATTAATTCGTTTAATTCTGGCGTCTCCTATCGAATCCACTTAAAGGTGCTTGAGATTTTCCGTAAATGTACGGAGATTGTTGTCAAATAATGATATAACAGATATATAATATCAATTTGAAATTGTAACATATGACCTCGAAAATTTGTCGTTAACTTACAATGTTAACGTGGTATGACGGTCAGCGTACTTCCCCTGATAAGAAGGGTTCCTGGTTCGAGTCCGGGTGGCAATAAAAATATTATTATTTATACATAGTAGCTCTTATCGCATATTTAGTGAAAGTTATCGACACACGGTTCTTTAAAATAATTTGAATAATAATTATTATTGAAATGTTAGCAGTATTTACGATATTAACGGTGTATATCGAAAGGTAAACCGAACATTTCAAATTACGTAAAAGGTTAAACTAAACAGCATGTGTACGTTTTGCATACGACACATGTATCTGCTTAATTTACAAACTATCGAAAAACAATAATAATTTTGTTCCATTTTGCGATTGTGAATTGAGATAAACCAGATGTAAGTTTTTAATGAAGTATTTAAAATTTAATTTAATTTTTATAAAATGTTTACTAACAATATATATTTTTGATGATCATCGAAATTATCTAATTAACCAACTGAGACCTGCGTAAAAGACAAACTGAGATTCATCAATATGATAATTAATGACAAGTACTTACTCGTACAACTCGTATATATATATATACAAATAAAATGTTGATTAAACCTTACCTATTACGAAACCCTTTCTCACGCTCGGCTTACTCTTCCTTCATGATCAACTATCTATCACGAATCACGAATCCATACTACTCTTTAGCCAAACCTTTCTTCTACCCAAATCCTCGGATCATCTCGATAAATAAATAATGTTTTAAATCATTTTGTACCAAAATGTGAGTAAATAGTGATGCAATTGATGATATAACTATAATAATCATAATTATTTTGGTGTAAAACATATCATCTTTTTAACATATTTTAAAAAGTTTATTGATTCATTAGCGACCTAATTTTATGTGTAGAGGTTTCTGAGCTATTTTTTATGTTGCCTTTTCGACCTCTCTGACTGCGTATGTTCAGTAGCGCAGCAACAGATTGCCGAGACCCTGGCAAGTACGTGTACCGAACCCCTAATCTGTCCCCGAGTATACTATTTCACAATAATATCCTTTTTAATTGTTAACAACTTAGCTTCATTCAATCACCACTATTATTAATCGTTAGAGTGATTTTAATAAAATCTCCGCATATCCATGTCTGACTGCAAGTACACTGTTATTTGTCCCCGGGCGGTCATCCAAGAAGTAGCAACGCCGCTGGTTTTGACAATATTCCCTCCAATGGCATCCAAAATGTCAGCCAAATATTGGAGACGCAGCTGACTATCCTAAAAAAGGCTACACAAAAGATTCTTAAAGTCCGTAAAATCTTGAGAACGACATAATACTACATTAATTCAGGTCTGGTAATCGAATTGAAAATAATAAATGGCATCGTCGATTTAAGCAATCGACCTGTAATAAAATTGTTTCTACTAGCGGGAAACTATTCATGTCAAACACCGCCAACCTTTTGTTATGGATACAAGATGCCGCCAATTGTTCACGGCATCATGTTTTGATTGCCATTATGTAATAATGAACGTTTCGTCAATTGTGACGCACTCAGATTGAATAGTTTTGGAACCAATGTTGCGATAGGACAAGGATTATTATCAAAGTATTAACATTATAAATGTTTAAGGTCTACATAAGCAGTGTATTTTTAAGTATTTAGATAACAATTAAAACTTTAACAAAAATGTTTTTTTTTTTTTAAAAGACTAGATTATCTTCACACAATATTGCTTGTCTTGTAACAGCTTTGTGGCTCTTGCAAAGTAAACTAATTATTTTAAGCAATTTTTTTATTATCTTAACACAAATTTAGACAATACACCCAGAAAAACAGAAAAAAATATGTATCGAAAAAAAAACTGTTGATCAGAACTTGAACCCGAATCTTTATATTCCCAGTATACACACACAAGTCGCCAAATATTATATAAATATTTTTTCTAAGTAAGACTTCCATTTCTTCCCAGTGATGACTGTTTTTTTATTCTACTCGTTTAATTTACGTGATTTTTTAATTTAACTTAAATAAAATTGTATAGTTATAAATACATTATAGTTACAGTTATAAATACAAGTTGTTGAGTTAAATTATTAGATTATAATGCGATAAAACGCGTCTCAAGTAAATTAAACTAATAGAATCAAAAAAACAAGCATTTTATTTTCACATGTGTCTACAAACTTATCTCGCAAACGGTAAATATAAATATTTTAAGTCGTTTAATTTTTATGAAAGTTCTAAAAAATCGTAAATTCACAAATAAAAAGTAAATTAAATAAGAATTATGAGTAGTTAAAACACTTAATGTTTTCTACATTATTGATGATCGCGAATAGTGTAGCTTCATTCGATTGGCTAGTAGTCTACAAACTAGTTGTCTAAAGATCCACTTCACAGAATACATAATAACTCTTATCGAATGTATGAAATTGGGATTTTTTTATAAGTTTTTATTGTCTGTAGTTACTCTGGACTTGTACCCTACATGGAGCGAGCATAACTTCTGCAAGTGCAATATTCATATACCTGTAATAATTATTATATTACTAAGAGCGGAGTTTATAACATAAGATCTCAGGTTGCACTGGTTAGTTACGAAATACATCGAGTTGTTGAAGAGTAATGCATCATAATCATCGCTTGCCTTTGGGGACATGACTTTACTGTTAACCCACACAGACAAAGTTAAGTATTTAGACGTTCGTAGGTCCATTCACTTTACAATGCCTGTTTAGGCCATTGAATAAAATCGGCAATAAAATGTGAACCATCTGACATTTAAAAATGGTTAAGTTCTCAATAAGGTTCTGAGGTGCACAAGAAATGGGCGAAACTATTCAGTGCCGGATTCTTTGTACATTAACACGATTATTATTCGCGATGCAACTACACCGGGTGCTTTGATTTAACTAATTTTTAACAAAGCAACTCTAAATGTAAAAATACGCATATGAATCAGTATATCATCATATTTTGATATACAGTATTTACATTCTAAATAAAACGCTAATCCAAAAATACAATTCATTAAATTAAGCATTAAACCACACACATATATATACAAGTTTTAATCATTAAAACATATATATATATATATATATATATATATATATATATATATATATATATATATATATGTTTTAATGATTAATTTATTATATTATATATATATATATATAATAAATATATATAAATTATAGAACTAAACGCTAAGGAAACCATAAACATGGGAGATTTCTCAGATAACGAAGTTCGTAGTTTTCAAGTTAATTAACATTAATTAATAATTAATTAACATCCAACTAAACTTGTTATTTGTTATATTAGTTAGTAGCGTATCTACTTGTTTTGTTTATATTCCTAAACTGCAGGTATGCAAATTTATGGTGCATTTTGTTTGCAAGTCGAATAAAAATAAACCCACGAAAACGAATGCCATAAAACTCCATTTATTTTCAAAGTTTATTTGGGTTTATTTGTGATCATAATGATAAAGAAAGTGCTCAATGCAGCCCAAATAACTATGAAGAGATGTTTTAGGTATTTCGGGGAGTGAACGAAAGACAAATAAGTACGTATTCACGTAGACAAACTGAACTCAAAGACGTAAAATATCAGGAATCAAAGCCGAAGTGGGCGGGGCTTTCAAGATGAGAGGGCAACAGATGGGCTAAAAAGGTTACAGAGTGGAGACCTCGGTAGATAAAAGACAATAGCAGGCGTCGTGATCCACAACACCTGTTAATATAGATGCTTGGAAAGATTAAAAGCGACATGTCTTCTACTGGACCCAAATATAGACCCAATAATGATCAAGATAATTTACTATTTCCAAGGTAAATTTGTAGAACCTTGTATACACATATGTGAAAATAAAACACTTGTATTTTTATTCTACTCGTTTAATTTACTTGAGACGCGTTTCGCCTTGTAACGGCATTTTCAATCTAACAATTTAACTCAACAACTTGTATTTATAGTTATAAAATAGAAAAATAGTCATAGTTATAAATTCATATTGTTAATTTAATACGAGTTAAATTGTTAGATTAATAATTCGCTTGCAAGGCGAAACGCATCTCAGGTAAATTAAACGAGTAGAATAAAAAAAGAAGCGTTTTATTTTCACATATATGATTATTGTATGACCGCTTTAATTTCTTCTAACACAAAAAAATATTTATATAGGATACAAATTTGTCAACAATCATATATAATTTTCTAAATATTTTTAACGAATAAGATTTGAAAAGTATTACAATGTTTTATTTTATTTTGATACTATTATAAAAATTATTAGATGTTTGATCCCTAAGTATGCGAATACTATGATTTTCGCTGAAATAATAATGGATGTTAAAAACATGTTAAAGATTAGATAATTTTTAAATTAAATGTTATTCTCAATAAATCCGACCCTGTTGGAACATCTCGTGAGTAGTGAACATTGTTTCGAAATGGCTTTTAATGCATCCAATGCCTTTATGCTGTCGGCACTTGCTCCCAATACATCAGCTTTCCTTACCAGGTCCGAAGCTATTTATTTAAAAATGTATATTAATAGTTAAATTGAACATTAAATGCTGTATGTACTATTTCCTATAAAATTTAATGATAGTAATAAATGAAATTATTTTTAATCTATCAAAATGTTGAGAGAATACTAAAATTTTTTTTTTTAAATAATATGGATATCGATAACTGCAAGATGAAAAAAAATCGCGTTACAATCATCAGTTACATGTATCATACTACCCCTGAATAGAATATTTGTTCAAAATTTCTCGCAAAAATAAATTACTAAATATTTATAAATTGAGTTAAATAACTAAAATAAAAATGATAATTTCTCTGGGGAAGAATCAAAACCCGATCACCTTCATGTCAGATGGGAATATTAATTACAGGATCTCAACGAAATGTGAAAATAACTCTTTATTAATACTAGCTTCATACAAAGTTCAACAGGAGTAAGTATTTTTTTAAACAAATTTAATTTAAGAAGAATATATTGATAATAAATTATATTATAAACAATACACGATGCATTAAATTTTAAATAAAAAATATCGGCTTATGTACTAAGAAGATAATTCGACACTACAATGTATTTCTAAGGCATTTATCTAGTCTAGAGCAATAGTAGATGAGTAGAATAGTAGAATAGTAGAGAGATAGTGAAATCGATCCTCAATACTACCTTTATAATTTAAAACGTTCTTGAATGTGCTGTTTTTGTAAATCCTGGTACTGGTAAAGGTGAAAATAAAACTCAAAATGAAAGTAAGAGTTACGGTGATAGCTTTAACTGGGGTAATCGCTGAATACTATTTACCTATATCAAAACATTTTAAATATATTTGTTTTATTTAATAACACAATAAAGCATGAAAGAAACAAAACTATTCGAATAAATATATTTTTTTAATTCACACAATAATTTAAAAAATAACAACGATTTTGTATAGTTACATACATTACTACGCGTGAATAGTTCATGGAGGCGATTCTTGCGTCTATTTTTGGGAAGGCGGCTGCAAAAAAAGTGGCTTTCCCAACGTTAGCTGGCCGCATTAGTATTGCTACATGCATCGGTAGTGGGTATATTTACGGCTGCTAGGAGTTCGGTTTATCGCACGGTATCTGCAGAATGCGTTCAGTACCACAATAAATATGATTTCCGTTTATTTATCAAATCAGAGTATATAAAAAGTATACTTAATTGCTCAAAAATTTAGTTTTTTAATGTATTGTCATCAATTATTGTATTATTTATTAATGTATTGTATCTTCTAAGGTATGCGGGTGTGCGCGCGCATACGATTTGGCATAGCGCACTCAAAAAAAATACTGACCATATTGCAGTGTGTTGATTTATCCGGTATAATAACAGTGAACCCCTTTCTGAGGTTACACAGCCAAAATAATATATTTCTACCTACACCTATGCTGCCTTACATTATCTCCACCACAATGAGTTGTAAAATATCATATTTTTCATTTCGGATAATGTGTCCGAAGTATGCAGCTTTTCTTGATAGTTCTCTTCATTTATTTCGACACTGATGCGTCTTAATACAACTTCATTAGTAATATTGTCAACCCATAGTAGCCTTTTACTGGTTTGGTAATGTTTTTCTTATTTTCTATTATAGCATTGGTACTTAAAATCACACGAAAGATTTTTTATGCCCTCGTGAATACCAGTCAGATTCTAATAGGTGTTAATATTGCATAAATAGAGTCCGTTTTATTCAAATTTAAAAATGCGCTCCAAAAATTAAATAAAATGCTAAAGGTTATATATACTTCATTTGAAAGAAAAATTTTCTGCTCTATAATATTGCTCTATGCATTGCATTTATTATTGAATTTCAAGCTTTCAAAATGGAAAGTCAAATAGACAAAAATGAGTAGCTTCAACACCTATTCGCGTTCAATGGAATAAATGTTCCACATTCAATCAATGAAATCGCTGCTCGCGATATTTACGCAGTATACTGTGAAGATGCTTATAAATGAAAGGACATTTCAATTTCAATTACGGTAATTTCGACCTAAAAGACATGGAGCGTTCCGGATGACCACTGGAATTCGATGAGGACTATTTATACTATATTATTCATGAAGATCTCCTTCAAACCGCTGTATAATTGTTTGAACAGATGAATTGTAGTCACATGACCGTACACCGCCATCTTTAATCAATGAGAAAAATCTAAAAGTTCGGCCCCTGGGTCCCACATGCTTTGATTGAAAATGACAAAAATCAATGTTCGATAATTTCTGTTGTTCCTATCGCATCGTTACTGGTGATGTAAAATAATGCCTTTATGTGAATATAGAGCAACGGAATGGGCGAGTCATGGTCAACAAGCAACGCCCAGAGCAAAACAAAATTTTCATTCGCGCAAGACGATGATTTGCGTCTGGTGGGATTGGCATTCACTACGAAATACTTGAACGCAATTAGACAGTCAACGAGGAGCTATACAACAAGGCACTTCAACAAAGAAGGCCTCTTCTCCTCTTTATTTGAAAAAACGGACACTACTTATGTTAATACGTAATATACAATAAAGGTGTATACGTAATATAATAAGGAATCTATTTAATCGTAATAAAATGTTGGGATGAAAATGATCCCTGAAGCCGGCACCGTTCGCAGTTGGGTCATTTTATGGCCGATGGGCATTTCAATATTATTTCACTATGACGCAGCGGATCATCGGACATTAGTATACCACGGAAACGCTCTCGCTTTTACTAAATATCAGATGTTATTTTTGAATAACTTTAAATATGCAAGTATACCCGTCATGATAATTATACTCCTTTACACCAAATCGATAATTCTGAAAAACATACATAAAAAGATAGAATACAAATATACGTGTGCAATATGATATATATCTAATAAGCTACTTTTTGCAAATTACTCCACTTTTATACAAGAACATATGTTCTGTAATGAACTCTCCAGACAAACGTACTAATTAATACTAACTAATTTTAATTAAACTTTAATTACATTTTGATACTTGTCTAGTGTCAAAGAGTACATAAGAGTTTCATAAAATTACCTACGAGGCCAGCTACATAATGATATATAAAATATTGTACTATATTATTTGAAAATAATAAAAATATTTTACTATTAATTAATTATATATTCATTCAACAGTCGATAGAAAACTCATAAATACCCAAATGAGATGTACAAATTTGTAACGTATGTATTTTATTTGACTGATAATATTCATTGTTGTCTGTGTACATAAACGATTTCATATTAGCCATTAGTACAATAGGAACTAGCAACGTCCAAATAATTATGAACTTGCCACACGATGTACTTGTTACCCGGATAATAAGATTTTAATCCAAATTTAATAAACCATTAATTATATGGTTCAACATTTTTTAAGAAGCCAACTTGTCCGTGTGAACTTAAGGATTGATTGCGCATTTAATTGAATTACAAATAATGTTCCCCAGCGAAATATGGGCAAAAAAGTGCAGGTTATTTGCAATCAGTTTACGAACAGAGTTAATTGCGACGCGCAAAAAAGTCTAAATTTACGAATTGGCGGAACTTGAAGATGTGGTGCTTCTTCTTCGACGAGGTCTGTCATTATGATTGATAACAACATTATTTATACGTTTTGAATTTAATGTTTTTTACAGTCTTGTGCAATCCAATTGGTCAAACATCTGATCATTTATGAAGTCAATCAACGACGATTTTGGACATTATTCCAACAGTGATTTGAGCTAATTTTCAAGACTGATAATTTTTTTATACTTCAAAGAATATGTATTACTTGGATCGTTGCCAATAAAAAATTAACATATTTCACATACAATTAATATGTGTTAACCCAGCACCCTTCCATGTAAGACTAGTGAGGTGTGTAAATTTAAAAAATATTTTTAATTAATAAATAATTCATTAACTTTGTTTTTAACCACTTTGAGTTAATTATATTCACCAACCATTAAAAATTTATATGATGATGAAAGATAATAGTTTTCGTAAGGTACTATGTTTATTTTTAATTAAATTCCTAGCACTTTTTAAAATTGAATTTAAAAACAAAAGGCATATGGTTTTAGTTAGTGTTTTATCACCCTGATAAAATGATAGCATTAAATATTAAAAATATTATTTTTAATTCAATAAAACATATGCATGTCCATTTTATTTATTTTTAAGGCATTAATAATTACTGATCGTTCACTTTACAAGAATAAATATTAATATAAATTACAGTATATTCACATACGTGTCGCGTGCTACTTTTTTTCCATCGAATTATGAAAAAGGATTTAAATGTTTATTACTTAGTTACTATTATTACCTTATATAGCTTAAATTATAAATTGCTACACGAGAAAATGTCAGACGCATACTCTTTCATTATAAAAAGCGTTGTGCATTTAAATGCACGTTGAGAAGATTTATCATGTTAATTACAGACATATGTTTAAGCAAATTAACTCAACGTTTTGTTTGGGCACAACTATACACAGACTTATCAATTTATTATTTTGTTTTCAAAGTTTTAAATCACTAGAGCAATAAGAAAGAAAAAAGTTCTTTAAACAGGTCGTACTGAATGATTAATGCGTTACATATCACGTACAACATTTAAATCTATTTTTGGCCCATCTTGCATACCTTACTTAAGTATTTGGATATTACTTACCTTGGCATTTGCATGACTTACTATATTGCGCCGAGTTACAAAATAAATAACGCAATTCGGTTCAAATCCACCGTGACAGGGCAGTTTGCCCAATATTCACTTCAATATAATATAGGTACACAGTCTTCCAATAAATATTTAAACTTTAAAATAAACCAGCATTCTACTAGATCAAATTTTAAACTACAAATACATATTTTAGTATTTAAATCTTTTCCTAGAAAGATCATTTTGTACGTTAGAAAATAAATAGATCTAATGGGTTATTGAAATACTTGTAAAATTATTAAACAAAAAGTTTATTACATACATACTTGGTAAGAGATGTGTCTTAATATTACGCTGCGGTTTATACATTGATTTCATATTCTTTATGTGTTTCAACATTATGTTGATACTAAAAAACCATAATTTTCTCACGCCTCTTAAAGTAACAGGCCAAATATTTATAAAATGCGGAGCATTGCTCCACAGGTGTTGCTAAACGTAAATATGCAGTTGTCAAAATGTTTGACTTTAATTATGAGTATTATAGTTGTAATTTTCTCTTTGTTTTATTCAAGCCTACATATTTTCGACTGCAAAGATTTATTGTTTAAAATCAGGTATCGTTAGTTATCTAACATCTGAAACCGCCACAAAGAAATAGACATAATATATGCCGTTATTATATGCATTTAATTCGTCGATCTAAATATCGCTTCCCACAAATAATTATTCAATAAAAAGCAAACGGCAAACGGTTGTCTAAAATGAAACGGTGTTTGGATAGAATGAAACGTTTGGAAGTTGGTCGGTCTCGGAGTCGAAAAACTAAATTACCAAGGACAAACATTAATTTGGAAATATTTGGTCTTGGAACTAAACTATGGAAAGAAGGGTGACTGCAGGTAATAAAGTAAATAGAGCTTTAAATAAAATAATATCAAATAAAATGTATTGCTGGAAAAGGATGTTACGCATCCTGTGGACAGCACAACGCACAAAATGCCTTAATACTGCAACAAATCCAACCACAGCAAGCCTTATCTACAACAGTAAACAAAAGACTTTTCCAATTATTTGGTCATATTATATTATATTATATTATATGAAATATCAGGGCCGACTTTACTGACTCAGATAATGTGCTGCGCCTTCCTTGGTACATAGAATGTATTGTTGTCCATCAAATAAGCATCAATTATTTTTGACTGTATTTAACAAAAAAATCAGAATCATTTGGAATTCGTGGTATAATGTTCTCATCTAATCTTAGCAGCTTAGTCAGATAATTCAATCGCCTAAATCGTCTAAAGCCTGTATTGTACGAGACAAATCCTTGAGCATTTTAGATAACTAAAGCAGATCAGGATTTGTACACGCAGTTTTCATTTTTTTTTTTGGTTACTGATTAAATACATATTTCCATCTTGCTCTGTTCACGGCATTCTTGGAGCAGCCCTGAAATATGCTGGTGTGGACTATGTCCAATTCGAGCGATGTAGCCAAAAGTGTCACAAGAATCAAACTTTCGTATTTTATTATAAATTCTGTCAGTATTAAACCTTTACCATACATGATAAAAAAAAAACACCCGTACGTAACCATACCGTAAACTCGTGTTACTGTAATTTTAAATTAATTATGATAATATTAATAGTGAAAAAAAGGATTAATATAATAAAATAATATGGAGGAATTATGAAGTCATATCTAATACAACATTACACCTTATATATCATATTTTAATTGATGAGAGAAACACTTGTATTCAAATGTTTATTATTCTTTTAAGTGTGATACATAATTACAAATGGGTTTTTTATCGCTTTTAAATAGCCAACATATCAATTTTACATAGAATTGAATTGAAAAATAATAATATTTTTATGTTTCAATTAAAATAATTAGTTTTTCACCACTCGATCTTTAAGCGAAAATATTTTCCTTTAGATTATTTAATTATGAATTTTACATTCCGCTTACTTTATATTTTACTGTTTAATTAGCTCGATAGACCTATGTTACTGCGTGGCTAGGGAAGGGTTAAAGGACTCATACTGCCGGACACTCTGAACAATCATTTCCAGTTGCATACGTCTAGCAAATTTTTGAATATTGTCATTTATTATAAAATTAATTTAAACTCATAAAATATATACGATTCTCCAATAACGATAAAATAGAAAAACCAACCGAGTTCGAGAAATATTTATGCCAATATTAGAAGTACGCCGTCAGAAAAAATAATCATATCCCGTGCGATACTAAAATGAAGCTATGATGAGTTTCTGATCGAGATTCACTCACGTAAAACGAACTTAGGATTGCGCAGCACCTACACACGTTAGTGCCAGTTTTAGCATCACATCGATCGTCCATAAACTCGATTATAATAATTTATAACGATTTGCTGGTAATCACTTTCATGGAAGGCTGACCACTTTTATGCATTGGCGTTTATTGATGTTAATCGAAACCTCTTTTTTACAATAATTCGGAAAATTGTGAAACTACTGCTTCTTCTCGTTAGTATTAAGTTTAATAATTTATTAATAACATTCTATCACGAAATATTTGTACATTACGATTTTATGCACAAACTTATGTATATTTTTTTTAATGTTTTCTTTTGATATCTAAAAGTTGTAGGATATTATTAATTTTAAAAAAGAAAAAATTAAGGGTGATTGAATAGTTGATTTTAAAACAATGAAATGGTGCATAATTAGGTATATTACACGGAACGAATGAATGGGAAGAGAATCCACGAAAAAACGGCGTGGCCAAGTAAACCAGATATATATATTATTATTAAGGAAAACACATTCTTATTGTGAAGTTGTAATTATTCAGAACATAGGTCTGTGATATTTTAAATACTAAATTAATGTATTAATTATAAATATATACATATAAAATCAATTTTGTCGAAAAATATTGTTTTATATATATATATATATATCCCGGTGACGCAAAAACAATATTTTTCGACAAAATTGATTTTATATGTATATATTTATAATTAATACATTAATTTAGTATTTAATATATATTATTGTTGAAGCCTCAATAATCAACGACCATATTGGATAAGATATACTTGTGAGGATAAAGTGAGAGTTGTAAGTCATGACAGAAGTCAGTGTGTAACTATGCTCTAAGGCTTCTTACGAGGAAGCGGCCTGAGTAAGTAAATAAATTAAAAAATGTAGTTACAATTAACATTTACGTTATAAAAATCGTTATTTATTGATCAATAAAATTAAATAAATTCAATAAATTAAGAAATAACAACGTTGAAATTTCAATTTTAAATGCACCAAGTAAGCTTCTTTGAAGTTTTAGTAATAAATAAAAAATATTTAAATATGAGTGTACCAAAATTCACGAACCATATTTTTGGCATTTGATGTGCTGTTGCAATAAATTTCAATCTATCGACTGAAAATATGATATCTTTAAAAGTTGTAGATTAGTAATTTTGCTCAGAAACAATGGAACAAAGATCACGAAACTTTTTCATTTTAATTGAAGGTCCTCTCTTATATCCGGATCGTCATTCCATTGAAATAAAAAACTCAATCGCCACTTAGGAAATACCTACAGGACCTAGTATCGTGACGTCAGAACGTTTGCTGGTGATCATTTAATTATACGTTTAATTCTTTTGTAATTTGTGCATTCGGCAATCGAACAAAAAAGTTTTTGTTCGATTGCCGAATATGCATCTGTATTGATTGTGTAACAATTTGTATTTAAAAAGTTATTGTTGATGTTTAGCTGTCAATTACGAGGTGAATGTATTTTTATTTAATAGAGTAGAGAACTTATATAATATAATACATTTTTTTTTTTTTTTTTTGTAATTTATAGACTTTTGGCACGTTGCATCCGAATAATTTTTAACGTTTTCAGAGTTAATGCAGCATTGAAATTAAAGAGCTTAATAATATTTTTTAAATTATCTTCTAGCAAAGTGTCTAAAAATAAGAGACTATAAATGAATATCCCTCCTAGCGCAGCCAAGTCATATCCTTCACTGGTCATCACGATTAATATTATTCTTCAAATACCCAGATGGACGAAAACCATGAGCGTAAATTACATACCGAATATTTTTTTCTGATCACTAGTTCCACGGTTAAGTTTAAACGTGATGTAACATTGCTATAGATGTTTTTGAAGGTTTTTTGTGATCGACTCTGTTAAGAGATGACACGTACCGTGTAATCTTTGAGCCGACCGCGAGACGAACCGGATTTATGTAGTTGCAAGTATTATATTCTTATAATCGCTTAAAATAATACTTCTTTTTAATCTAACTAATTCGAATACATAAATAAATATAATAACAGTAATTTATAAAATCAATGACTATTTAGAAGTTAAGGGAGTTAACAATTTTTTTTGAACACTTAAAACATGCGGTTTGCTGAAACATAAGGAGTATGTTAATCAGAAAATTGTACGTATTACGATATAATACATTTAAAAAGTATCGCGTAAAGTTCGATAAAAACGTGAAAAAATTTTAATGAGATTCGCAGGTGGGGATATTATATATAAGAACATTGTTACTGTAGAGGGAAGAAATATTCACAAAACAAAAGAACACCATCTGAACTTGAAACAGAATTTAAACAATATTTGAAGAAATCAAAACAAAATACAATGATCTACGTACTAAATAGGGCGGGGTGAATAAAAAATATTTTTTTATGGATGAAATGATAAATTTTTCTTGGATATGTAAAGCGTTTTTTTTTTGTATTTATTATACCTGTAGTATGTGTTTTAATACAAACAAAAACATTTAGACTTTCAAACACCACGAAAAAAAATTATTTGGAAAGTTTGTATTTTTTCGTTATTAAATCTCAATTAAGAAAGATGATATTTTTTAAATAAATGAATAATTAAAAGTGTTTTCGTATCTTGAAAATGTCTGATATTATACTATTCAGCCAAAGCGGAAAAGTCTTCCATTTTTAAGAATAATATAAGTTGAACTTATTACATACTATGTATTCCAAAAATGCATATTTTTAAATTAGAAACTACGTACTATCTATTGTATATGAAATATTGAGCATTAATTTTCTAACAATAAAGTGTAGTGCTAAATAAAAAATATCCGGAGCGCAACTAAATATATCTTTATTTGAATCCCTCAATTTCCCCCTTAGATGATTATCAATAAATTGAAAACTAAAGATTACTTTGAAGTAAAATGGTACACTGTTATATTCATATACGAATAGTTATTTTAATATAAAACAAGGAATTTCATTCTTCGCACCAACAAAATGCATCAATTTCACATGAAAACATTTGGATTTTATATAAAATATAGTGGTATTTTATTAATTCAGAAAGTAATTGACTTCATATGAACATCAAAAAAAGAAAACTAGCTACTTTAACCTTTCCTCTCCGATGATATAAATTGAGTTGACATTACTTCTAATTATGTGAATCTTTGTAAATATACTAAATACAGAATTCATATTTTAGGTATTCTTCCGTAATATATTTATGTATTGAGTAAAACAATTACAATATATAAGTATTAACATACGCAACAATAAAAAATGTTTTCTCGAAGAACCTGACGTGAATTTGTCAATGCGTGTATGTGTACGTGTGTTCCGGATGCCGATCGTCACATTAGTGAAAGATATGCCTTGTGCTTTCGTTCGTGATAATAAATGTTTTTTATCATTTTTAACACTTTTACACAATAATTAATGTAGATATATTCACTATTATTTTAATGATTAATATATAACAATTAAAAATTTCGAAGCGCCAATCTAGTGTGCTCCGTAACGCAAATTTCTATGTTCAAAATCATATAGAATTCAAGAAATTTAGCATGCCTTTAAATTTATTACACACATTGTACACTAGTGATAAACTCAATTCTTACTCAATTGATCTAAATATTTTATCAGTCATTTAAAACCCGTATATTTAGCTGATCGGTTGCATTTAATTATTTATTACACTTGTTATAGATAAATCACCGCAAGAAATTGTCTGTAAACATTATTTAATGACATAAGTTTGTACAGTAGGATAAATATTTGTAAACATGCAAGTATGATACACTATGGTGCCGAATGCTGGACAAGAAAGAAGGCGAACAAAAAATTAACAATTAATTCAAAATGATTAGCTGGGCTGGAGGAGTGACAAGCAGGGGCGTGCAGTGCACACAAGCAAAAAAGCTGTGCAAAACTTAAAATTCTGGGAAATAAATATATATAAAAAAATTGGATTAACATCAACGAAAACATTATTTTAAACACTGCAACTCACCGCTGTACTCATGGCGCTCTTTTTTTATTCGCCGCATCGTCCCATTTACATTACTCAGTTCTGTATTTAAGCTAGTGAATTACTCAAGTCATATAAATGGCTATTTACTAAATTTAAAATTCCTTTCAGTTGATCAATTTTGTATGGAGTCGTTACGTATGCTGTTTTTTAACAGAATAACATTAGAAAGGCTTACAACTGCGTGCAAAAAATAATTATTTCCTTTAGTTATTACGTGAAGTATTTTTAAACAATAAATGAATCATGTTCAGTCATATAAAATGTTCTTAAAAACGTCAATCCTATTTATATTTGAGTAATAAGGTATTATTTTACGTTAAAACTTAAACTTTAAAAACATTATTAATAGTACTCTAAAATTACAAATAAATACATGGTAGGGTTGTATAAACGACGGATTCATTTTGTCCATAGACTTTGGTTAAACGAAAATACATATATTGTATTACATATATTATATATGATTGTATAATATCATTGGTAACAGCATAACCTAAATCTATACCTACTGCACGCCACTGGTGACAAGACTGAGTATATAAAGTTCGGAATGTGTACATCAGAGTAAATTTTAAAGTTGCATCGATCACAGAGAAAATGTAAGAAGCCAGTCTGAGATAGTATTGTTACGTAACGAGCAGACGAAATGAAGGACGCCCAAAATGAAATGAAATGAACTGTCCCTAGGACAAAAAGTGACCTGGCGTTTCGTACAAAAAGAGTCGAAGAGAAAAGGTAAATATGAAAAAGAAGAAGTAGATTTGTTAAACGAATCG
Organism: Eubasilissa regina; assembly: GCA_022840565.1. NCBI lineage: Eukaryota > Metazoa > Arthropoda > Insecta > Trichoptera > Phryganeidae > Eubasilissa > Eubasilissa regina. Next base: position 22,478,667 of record JAINEB010000033.1, read on the forward strand.
TCAATGATTTACTTTTATTTTCGAAATCCTCTATAGAATTTAAATCTTTTTTTTTTCGTAAGATGTAAAATACAATTAAATATTTAATAAAAATTAATTAAATAATTTAATTCTGACGTCTCCTATCAGATTTTACTCAAAGGTATTTGAAACTCTCCGTAAATACGAAGGAGATTGCTTTAAAAAAATAGAATAACAGATCTATCAATAATAAAGTGCGACATATAACTTCTAAAATTTGTCGTTAGCTTACTGTATTGACGTGGCGTAATCGGCCAGCGCAGCCGGATAAGAAGGGTTCAGAGGTTTAAGAAGGGTGGCAAAAAAAATATTTTTTCTATAAATTGATTTTATCTGCATATCTTTCTAATTGATACACATAATTTGTATTGCAAAATATTTATCAAATTAATGGGTAAGTTTTTTTAAAATATCCTACTAAATCGTACTGTTGTCATTTTGATAGTAGGATACAAAAATTCAGTGTGATTCTCCAAATTGGATCAGTCACGATACTTGATAGTATTGTAATGGATGTTTAAATGCTTCAAAATTTCATCATGTTTTTTAACCTTTCTTTTTTCAGATCCGTCCATTTACGGGTAAAGTGTTGCATACCTCTAACGGATAGTTTCGCACTCACTCCAAACCACGATCAAAAATTACTCGATAATGCATGATCCGAGCATTGAAACAATATTGAAATAAATTTGAATAAAGTAATAAATTTTAATGAAAACACATCTTCATTGTGAAGTTGCAATTTCGGAACATAGTTAGGTCGTATTTTTAATATAAATTAATTTGAGCAATTCGAAAGATATTCAGAAAAAATCCGTCCATCGGGAAAAAAAGTATCTCGTAATGTAAATAATGTAACTTAACATTACTTATTAAAAATATTACTATTTTTAGGCTACTTGCACAGCATACGAAATTGGCTAATTTATTCTCAAAATTATATACAAGCGATAAAAGTTTTTAAATTTTTTTTAATGCAATTTTATTTGGTAGTATTTAATGAAAATAAGTTTTAGCATATTCATTTGCCAAACATCATTCTTACGTATAGATCTGTAATCGGAACTCAGTAAAATTCATTACAGGCAGCGCCGGCGTCAGACTTTTTGGCGCCACAGACAATAATGTTTTTTTTTAATTTTTTACTTAAGTAAAGATAATGTTTCCAATTTTTGTAAAACCATCCCCATAAATCGGCCGCCCGCCCTTAATGTGCCACACACGCGGAGGACGGCATTTTAAAGCTTGCCTTAAGGCGGTTTTTTTACCAAAAGACGTTCTGTACTCTAGTGTTGACCACAAATAACTGCTTTATTAACTAGCAAATATAACTATATATAATATAAATATAATATGCAAATAACTAGGGAATAACTAATAATTTTATATTGGATATGTTTTCTTGGATTATTTTTATTACACATTTAGTGATTAGAAACAAAGTTTTAAATAATCTATATTAAAATTACAATTCTGGTTATAGAAACTATTATATAGTTTTAGGCGGTAGCTTAGTAGTATGATCACTTTAAAAGGCCACGATGATCTCTCAATGAGACTTTGATCTCTGATAATCGCTAAAGTTACTTGTCTACTGGATGTTTTATTCTAACCCGCTAGCAAAACAGAAATTTATGAATCATCACCCCATGTGTGATGAATGAGAAAAGAATAGTAAATAAGATATATGACGAAAGTGTTGATGGCACCAGAAATAGAGGACGTCCACAGAAAATTGGGCACAATCAGGTTAACCAGATACTAGAAAATACTCATGTTAGAAGCCTCAATAATTTACGAGCTTGTATGAGAAGATGTGAGAAAGTTAATGAGGTGAGAATTGTGTGTCAGGACAAAAGAGTGTGGCGCTCTATGTTCTCTGCCTAAATTCGAACCTGGATTAATTAATTTGTTGATTAACTTAAGTTTTCCTATAATACCAAAGAAGTATGTTCTGAAAATGTAACTTAAAAACAAAAATATATTCTCCTTAAAAACGAGTAAATATTATTGAGTACAATCGCAATATTACTATTTAATTAGTGCACTAGATCTCAGGTATGCATTTTAATTATTCATAAATAATATAATAATATTGGTGATGGTTAATAAAGATCATACTTTATAAAGACAGCGATTATTAGATAATGATTTTTAAAAAAAATTTTCGTCAGAAGACTCCACTGTTACTGGTTTCCAGTGTCGTGTGTCCTAAATATTAGTCAGATAGTTATGTTATGCACTCAGATTAGAATTATGCATCCAGTGCATACGAATATTTTGTCTCAAAACTCACGTAAGGGGCTGTAAAGATTTTAGCGCGGAGCAATCTTTCATTCGTTACCTATTTTATTTTGTATGTAGAACAGAATGACCAACAGATGCATGCTGACCATTACCAAATTACCATTAAATCTCTAAGACGCAAGAGCGATTTTATCCTTGTACACGCATTCTAATGTGTACACAATATACTAATCCACGAATGTTATTTCATAATGCCGTTCATTCCATTCAGCATGTTCGGCTACTCAGAAAAAATCCTACATTTTATATCTCCAAAAACATTATATATATATATACATATACAGACGCCGTGGTGTATATATATACTACGGCGTCTACGCAGCATGCAAACCTTAAATTTACCATATTTACTACTTAATTATAGCACTTAAGACATCAATAATTATACTTAATAATTCTCACATTTTGGTTCACCTCTAAACTTTTAATTAATTTTATTACAAATCTACTAGAGTACTATAATTTTTTTATATATTTAATTATGTAATGAATGTCTTTAATCTTATATTTGTTATATGCACAATTTGTAATAAAAAATTGTACTCAATTATTTCCATATTCACTTACAAGTTGCGATTTCCCATAAGATTATATTTTTGGTAGAATTTCATAATACACAGAATTAATGTTTAAGTTGCACTTTAGGTAGACTTGTATTTACCTTATTTAACAGTCAAGACGTGCTATCATAAACCATCAATCATTTTGTTTTCCATTTAACTTTTGAGTGAATTCATCAACGAAACAATGTACAGTTCCTGGTTTCCGACAATTTCAGATTCAATGAAAATAATACTGATAATTAGGTATTAATTGAATATCCTGTTTGATGATCAGAATATTTTATATTTGAATCATAATTTGTTACCAAATAAAATACCGACTTTTCAAATCAAAATTGCAGCCTGTACATGCAATAAATAGATAAATACTTCGCCACTTCAATTCGACAATTCACAAGCTGCAAAAATGCGCCAATTTACATTTTTAATTGATGAATTTATTTTCACTTGTTGAATTTTTCACGAAAAATTTACGGCAGTACATAAACAAACGAAAAAAAAAACATGAATCTTTTTTAAGTTACTTTACGATATTATTTTTAAAAATTATACATTAGTAGGTACCACAATTTAGATATTTTTTTTCTGTGATATTTATGAAAATGGTATCAGAACAATAAACGAGAGATCATCAGATGAGATTGACTTCAGACTGGATTTTTATGTATTTATTTATTTAGACATGTATAACATTATTAAAGGATCATATTCTTATCGTGAAGTTGTTATTATTCAGAACATAGGTCTGTTCTGAATAATTACAACTTCAAAATAAGAATGTGTTCTCTTTAATATAAGTTGTATTAATGTGTCCAAAATTTAATAAAAATTATTTGTTAATTCTGGCGTCTGCTATCGGTTTACTCAAAGGTATTTGAAAAGTGTAACATATGGATTCGAAAAAATTTATCGTCAAAAATACTGTAGCTGTAGCATAATTGGATAATACACCTTCCCAGGTTTGGAAACAGATCCAGGTTCGAATTCCGGTAACGCAACATCAATAATTTTCGATAAAATTGTTTTTATATATATATATATATATATATATATATATATATATATATATACTAATACATTTAATTAGTATTTGACATATAACATTTGTACAGCTACAAAAAACAAAAAAGGTAGTTTGTTACATATATTTTACATACATTTTAAAATGCATTGCCCAACTAGGCAAGCCTATTTTAGAGCAAATTGGTAAAAAAATACATTTTACAATACAAAAACTCTTTATTTTATAAATACGCAGTTTTCAAAACTTACTGGAATAATGAAATCATTGTAGCTTTTAGAACGTGTGTTTGAACCTTAATCAAACATTGAGCGATATAATTGTAATATCCAAATTATCAATTTTCGATAGAAACCGTAACCTTTGTAGTGAAAACTTTACCGTTAGACCAAAAAGTGTAGTTTTAAAATATTGAACGTAAATATATTTATATGCAATAAAGAAATATTATTGTATATAAAAGTATTCGTAAAAAAAATTTGATAGCTATGTGAAGAATTTAAATGATATATTGGCGTATTCAACATTGGCATCATTGATTGATTCGTTATTTAGCGTTGTCTTTGCAGCTTCAATGTCTTCTTGATTGTGTTAAAATAGCCAGTGTTTCACTAGAAAAAATTGAAATACATAATGTATGTTGTGCAAAATTTAAATCATCACATATTTTATTTTATTATTAAAGATTTTTATGATTTAAATGATTTTTTAATTTTTTTTTTTTAAATTAATTTAATTTTTTTTTAAATTAATTAAAATAATTTAAATTAATTAAAAAAAAAATTAAAAATGTTTAAATTAATTTAAATTGATTTTTATGATTTAAATGATTTTTTAATTTATTTTTTTTAATTATATGTTATAATATTAATAATTCAATAATAATTATCTATACTATTTTATGTGAAAACATCTTTCGATTACAATATTTGTCCGATTGATAACAAAAATATCAAATGAAAACATTTACATCACACCCAACTAGTCGGCGGCTTCTTGTAGCATATTCACTATATTTAATTTGGTAGAATATGTAATGGGCGTTAACAAAAAATGTGTTTATTTATTTGATTTATATTATCGATAAAACATAAATTTCTACGCTATCTCGTGGAAGATATGCATGTGTGTTTGTGAGTTTGTTTACGTTACACGAATTAATTAAATCTTTTTTTCTTAACTGTAAAAAGAACAAAATTTTTATGTTTTTCGAAATAATTTATTAATCAACCAATTAAATGATTAACATGAAAGTTTCCGCATTAATTATAACTTCATAACTCTGGTTTCAGCTAATAATTTTTTTAGCAGCAATGATTTTCTTTTTTCATATATAAAAATAGTACTTATTGCAAGAATTATTCAGATTAATTTTCTTTCAAAAACCTTTTAACCTCGTCTAATCCAAGGATATTTTCATTAAAATGTTTACAGGATGCACGCGGTGATATATTTTTATGACAACATGTCTCGAACATGACTTAAATGCTTTTCCCGTATCTCAGCGTGCACCTCAAAGCATCAAGATACTTTGCATACACTTAAAATGTAATATATTCATACATATAAAAAATGTACTCATCTTCAGTGGCAGCGATTAAATGATGTAAGTGAGCAGAGGAAATATTTCAATTTGTTGCTAATTTCGATAAACCTACTTTCGTGATTACGAATGCAATGACGTCTATTCCGAGCCATTACAAACTACACAGATCTTCGTAATCTCGGGCAATGATCAGAGTAACAGGTTTTTATAAAAGAAATATGGGTATTGTTTTGTAAACGGTGTCTTCATCAAAATAATTAATGATTTCTATATCGATAAATTGTAATTAATTATACAACAAGATAATTAAAATTGGAGATATGTTGAAAAGTACGAATATCCAAAATACATAGTTCAGTGTGCTAATGCAGTTTTTTCTGCTGCAAAAAACTTGTAAAGAAAACAAATTAGTTCAGTATTTCAATTCATTTTTATATGATTTTTTATAATGTTTTCCATTCATATTGAATTAAAAAATTATTCTAACAAAAATACGTCTATATTTATTGAAGAACAGCGGACATTTAAGATTTCATATATACTCGTATATGAAACTTGTTTATACTTATAACAGCTATAATGTGAGTAAACTGCAGTAGCGTTCTGGTACCAATACTAACGCATTGAAGTGAAATCTAAAACTGGCAAAATAAAATGGTTTGGACACTTAGAACATTAAATTGAATATTAAATATTGACAAAAGACGAGTTTGCACGAGAACACGTATGAAAGTAGAAATAACAAGAGTTATGTAGCCAGAGAGCATAATGTGGCTATCTATCTACCCCTATATATCTACTACTATCTACTCCAATAAGTGAAGTTATATATACTAATTGACACACTATATAATATTTATTTAAGACGAACGGTTATCAATTTTTTAAATTTCTACCTTTTTTTCATAACTGTCTCAGATTGAATATGGTTACTTCCCCGACAAGTTAGATATATAAAAAATATTAATTGTCAAACGATAAATCTTTCTCGAAACACAAGTGAATAAAGAATGAAGTAAAAAGGATGGAACACGGGAAAAGATGATGCACAAATAAGAACCATGTTGAGGATTCGATTACTAGTAGTTGAATATTTGGATGAAATTGTTATAAAGGAAGATCTTTACAATTAAGATATTTAATTGTAATTTAATCTGGTAGACAGGAGTTCGCGCCTCATTCCAGGAGACCATCACATTAATCTTATTTTCATGGCATAATCATATAGCTGAGTTTAAAATAGTAATAATATTGATGTGTTACGTACTCCGTGTACGCATCTCTATTTTTAAAAAGTTCCGTGGACCACGTAAGTAACGCCTATTTTAAATGAAGCTCAAATATAAACACATCAGCAGCGTAACTACATCAATGCAGCCAGTGCGATGCATTGGGGCCTACGTTAGATTTCATAATTGCCGTATTATTTTCTTAGATTGCAAAATTATATAGCTGTTATTTTATAAAAATTACCCATGACATTAAAATATCATTAATTTTGAAACTGAATAGTTACTTAGAGTAATTAACTTAGAAAAATGTATTGAAATCCTCCCTTGTTATCCCTTTTCATCTCATGTAAATAAAATTGTATAGCTGTCCCCCATTATAGTTATAAATACAAGTTGTCAAGTTAAATAGTCAGATTGATAATGTCTTTATAAGGCGAAAAAGGTGAAAATTGTAAGAATTCGGTCGTTGAGCCAGGTGGAGAGCATCAACGAAATTATTTCTAAACACAAAACCATCAAGGCTCACGAAGTAGTATAAAACACGTGTTTTAATTTTACATCTATGATTATGGAGTTCTACAAACTTACCTCAGAAACAGAGAATAATTTAATAATAACACTGTATCCAGGGTGTCTTGTATGTAGTGGTCCAAACTAAAATCATCGATAGTTGAGACCATTTCCGATCATAATAACCCAACATTAGTCACACGGTTTTTTTGTAAAATTAAAAAAATATATATTTGCAATATTTTAATAAGAAAATGGCCACTTTTTCGAATTACTGCACATTTTAATCCTTAATTGCAAGTTTTCACCAGAAGCAAGGCCTGCAATTTAAAAAAAGATTACATTGAATTTAGCACTAACTTATTTCTATGTATAAATATTAATTTTTTTCCTGTTCCTAAATTGGGATTAAATATAGAAGTTTTCAAGCTAATGAGCACTTGGATCATGATACTTTTATTTACACCACAGCGCTTAAAACTTTGTTAAAAAATGTTAAATGGTTCGAATTCACATTTTTGCTCTCAAAACTATTTCTGTTTTTAACCTTTTTGTCACTAAGCGGCCAGAACTTCTGTGTAGTTCCGAAGCGGGGTATAGAAACACCCCAGATTATATTCATACAAATGATAATAAAAAGTTTATGACGGGCGACGTAATCTCAACCACATCGCCGGACGTCTCTTGTCCAAATGCCGCGAGTCGCGATAAGCGATATAGCCGTCTCCCTCGTTCGCATATGTGATATACGCATATGTGATTAACCAGTGCATTAGTTAGAGTGAAACAAATAATAAGCACGATAACTTAAAGATAAGACACAGGGGTATGGTATCGACATGCGCAGGTGTATGTGCTACGCGAAGATCACTGGACCGTAAACAATATTTTTAAATATTGTACGTTTAGAAATTTGAAAAACACAAAATGATAAAATTTTCGTCACTATTTTCGTGGAGATTACGAGAAATAAGTATGAAATCGTTTTCATAATTATTGAGTTATCGAATTTAAAGCGATCTATGGGGAATGTGAATACCCCGTTTCGGTAAGGCAAGGTTAAAAAACAGTGACGCACATTTCATAGAAAAACGATATTTTCTTAAGTTTTAGAGTATTAAAAAAGTAACAAAGGGTACTAATTATTCAAAAATTCATAAAAGTTAAAATATCTCGAAAACCGTGTGACATTCATTCGACCTATGATGGGTAACACTGATAGGGCAGGTCTCAGCTATCAATGGTTTTCGTTTGGACCACTACTTACAAGACACACTGTATATTAAATATCATCTACTGTATATCATTCATCATCGGTGTATATCAAGAGTGTTTGCTTACGGATAGAACTTTCCTCTTAAAGACTCGAGAGCTCTTAAAGACTCGAGACTCGAGGGCAAAAATTTCATCCGTAGGGATATATAGACATCCACTAAACATTATTTTTTTAAATTCTGAATCGTAACAAAATCTCCTCATGGTGTGCTTTGAATTTGATCAGAAATTTAAGTTTAACCTAAACTCAGGAAGTACTAAATGTAAAATGTACTTATAAATCTTTTAAATTAATCCATTTTTATTTTTACATCGATATCATAAGAAAATTTAAATTTAATCAACCAATTAAAATATATTTTCAAAATAAATAACATAATTTTCTTATCTTTTGAGTATTTTTAGCGAAAAACAATTAATATCATTTAAAAAGTGTCAGATTTGTTAATATAATATTACTTCAAGATTTGAACTACAAAAGATTTTGATTATTTATAATTTTGAAAAATCGAAAATGTGAAACGCTCCGCCAATTACCTCCCGACAACGTCCCGACAATTGCGCGCAAGACAACTGCGCGCCGATAATAGCGCGATGCGAAAGTAAATGAGGACATTTATTTCCATGTATTTCATTTATAAATAATTTTAAATGTAAAACATACTCATTCAATAAAAAAAAATCTTTAAAAAGTTTGTTAGGAAAGAAAGCCACTTTTTTTTAATCAAACCAATACATTTAATTAAATGAAAAATATGTTTTTTGTTAAATTAGGTGGTCGTGGTTAATTTATTAACTATTTTGATAAATATAGCTGAGGTTTAAATTGAACAGGTACCCTAGTAAAATTTGCCACGGAAACTGCTTTAGAAAATTTTATATTTTCTGTTTTGTTTTATTTTTACCTTTGCTAGAACTGGGAGGCCTTTGGTATTTATCTTGGTACCTCTCACTCGGTAAGCGAACGCTCTTTCTTGCTATTTTCTAAATTGATGGAGGTGCAAAATGGTCGTATAAGTATATAATTCAGATTTTTTTTTTTTTATTTGTATTTTTGATATTTATTATTTTACGTTAATAGCTATGTACTCGTATTGAATAAATGTCAAATTTTGATATAAAATTTTAAAATTAATTACCCTAGTGAAATTTGTAAAAAATATAAACTGCTTTTTTTCAAGTTATTTGTATTTCTCGGTAGTGTAATGGTAAGTATTACCATACGTCACGCAGGAGGTTGAGATTTATTCCCAGCTGGGGAAATTTTAATTTTAGTTTGAACTGTATATTTGCTGATTTATTCACACTCTTTAATATAATATTAAATAAATAAAAAAAGCAAATTTACTCTATGGTCAAGCCAGTCAGACCGTTCAAATAGGACGCTAGATGGAGGACAGAGAACGCTATATGATCAAATAGGAATCTACATCCGTGTATACGTATTTCTATATATTAATTGCTATAGATTATTCTCAAATTGATACTATATTTTTTAAAGGTTAAATTTCATACGAAAACGAGAGAGGTCAAGTCAGAAGGTGTTCAAAGAGAGGGATGGAAGGTGGGATTATTTTCATTAAAGTAATAATATATATATATATATATTCAATAAAATGTATTATTTTGAGAACATATAAAACTAATGCATCCACCCTTAAATATAAAGTGAAAGAACACTCATCTAATTATATGTCTCCTTTATATATGTTGCATTTCTAATTTTTTCTTGTCTTAATGATAAAACACTATTAATTATTACGTGAAGGGTAATCCTTGCCATAAAACTGTTCTACAGTTTGGCAAATATTGATAATTATAATATATATGTATGTAATAAAGGTGGAATTAAAAAAAAAATATATATATATATATATGTATGTGTCCAGTAATATTTTTCTTTCCTAGGAAAGAAAATTTGTTACATGTTTACCTTGTTGCACTCGTGTTAATACGTCGATAAAATAAAACCTACCGATCTAGTCCAATACGCGATCACCTTGTATCATTCTACCATCCTGGTGAAAGATAACGGACCATTAAAATTAAGATCATCTGTTTTCTCATCGAGAAAGGCAGCCTCCCATCGCGGAGGATCTCAAAGCGAATGGTAGGGGACCCAACTATATATAACATCACCAAACCCACAATGCGTATCATACTCTAGTTGGAGATCACAACTGCTCTACTTCTTATCCTACAAGCGAAACAGTCATTATTTTAAAATGAAAATCGTAAGTTTATAAATTGTTTTCCGCCGTCTACACTAGCAAAATAAAATAATTAATAATTTATTTCACCGGTAAATTTTCGTCTTCTTCTACATACCACCATCTTGTTCTCGTCGAGCGCCCATTACTTAGACTGTATGTATTGGGCCATGTGTCTCAGAGCCAATTGCCTCTTCAAGGTTTCCTGTAATGACCCACAAGTTGCCTTTCTGTAATATTTCATCTCGTAACCGAAGGTGTTCAGTTCAACGAATTAATTTTATTGGAACCTTTTGGATAATGCAGATATTTATTTTATTATAGAATCTCGAATAAATCGTTAAAAATGAATTATGTTAACTAGATTATTTTTACATAGTAATATAAATAAACGTATACAGTATATTATTATAATACATTCTGTACTAGGTGCTAATCGCTCTATTCTTCGGGATGGCTTACTGCGGCCGTCTGGACAGCCAGTACCTCCCGCCCAACTCGCAGGGAGGACAGTACCAAGGAGGCAGCTACCAAGGGGGCAGCCACCAAGGGGGCGGCCACCAAGGGGGCGGCCACCAAGGGGGCAACTACCAAGGGGGCAACTACCAAGGGGGCAACTACCAAGGAGGCAATGTCCAGCAACACAGGAACCCTGAAAATGACGTCCCCATCCTGAGGCAGGAGAACATCAACAACGGAGACGGTAGCTACAGTTACAGGTAAATTGCAAGTTAATAGTATTATAATATTCTCTCTAAATGATGGCACTGTGCAAATACGATGTAAAAAATTTATAGTATTAAGTAGACAAAAACTAATACAAGATCCACAGCCTTTTAGAATAATGCTCTAAATAATAATGTTTAATGCTCTAAATAAATACAAAATATTAATATGTATATTATATTTTGACGTGCTCGTGGTCTAGCAATTACAAGACTCGCCCAGTAACCGATGGTTGGTGGTTCGAGCTTCATTCCTGGAGGCTATTAAGTTATTCCCATTTTCATAGCAAAGGCGATTAGGTTAGTTTGATATATATATATATATATATATATATATATATATATATATATATATATATATATATATATATATATATATATATATATATATATATATATTAATAAAATCTGTTTTAAGCGTATATATTATCTAAATGGGGTGTTCTTAGTTTTGGCCGTTTGTAAAATAAAATCAATCGTGTGTGCGACACTTTTATCTGAACTAGTGTTTTGATGTACTTATAAATTATCTACTAATTTTATATTATTTATTTAATTTAGTTTATTAATTTATAAATTGCTCATGTTGCGATCTTATCAATGTTTCCTGGCTCTATCGTAGAGTTGGGCGACATTCACAAGCGAATTACTAATTATAATGCTCTAAAATATGTTGCTGTTTGTTTCTACGCTAATCACCGTTTTCTTGAAATATGGAACGTGAGACTGAAAAAATAATTCGTATGATTCTTAAGAAAAATATGTTGAAACCAGAGTAAAGAAGTCCGTGTTATTTCGGGGACATTCTGCAATGCATTTACGCTAACAATTCACTGTATGGAACATGTGTACAAACCAGAAACATATCGACCCTTACATCTGATTGTTGCAGTTATGAGACCGGAAATGGAATCCAAGCCCATGAGACCGGATACCTGAAGAATGCCGGAAGCGACAGCGAGGCCCAGACCGTGCAGGGATCCTACTCTTACACAGGACCTGACGGAAAACTGATCACCGTTACTTACACAGCTGACGAGAATGGCTTCCACGCGGAGGGCGAGCACCTGCCAACCCCGCCACCCATCCCTGAAGCCATCCTCAAGTCAATCGAGTTCAACCAGCGGGAGGAGAGCAGCAACCATGGATCAGGGTCGGGATTCAACCACAACCAGCAATCCTTCAATTCCCAATCTGGGTACAACTACTAAATTGGATAATGTATATATATAACACAAACATATTGTTAACAATAATGTTGTATTGCTATTATAACTGAAACGGCTAAAGATATCGATGTGCTCGTGCGTTTTATTATGATCGATAAAGCCGCACTAAATATCCAAATGAAAAACTTATTTTATTACTATTTAATAAATTATTTATATATCAGAATAATAATTGTTTATATTTTTATTTATTTTTACGAACCTACGTATATGTAAATATTTACAAACTGTCGTGATTTTTAATCGAAACATAGATTTCATTTTTAGCGAAACCATTGACACACAACATATATTTCAGGATTTAGCAGTGATAAAGAAGCAAAAAAGTAAATATTTGATGCGCACGACTTTCTTGCTCATCAGTTCTACAAAATCCCGTTGGTAATTCCTACTCCATAGCTATTTATAAATTTGTGACTACCCCCAATGCACCTATAAAAAATTTCTAACGTGTGTACATATATGTATTTTTTTTAAATATAAATATTTGCTATGAAAATGTCCTGTTACCTCAATAATCATTATTTGAATGTATTTTCATTAGTTCAAACACATGAAGCCAGGAAATATGTATTTTATATATACATACCTGTATTAAATATAATTATTTTTCTTGGCTTATTAGTAACATTAATAATGGTAACTTAACAATTAAAATTTCTGAATAAATAACATCTCTCATGGTAGATAGATCTCCCAATAGAAAATATAAAAATAAATATTATAGTCTTTAGCGCATTTAGCAATATATTCTTGGGGTTTTCTATGATTATTTCTCGATCAACGCGCGGTGTCGAAATGTCTGCGGCACAAAATATGTGTATGGTTGCATGTAATTCATAAATTTCAAAATGATGTTAATTGTATCTTTGCAATACTTTTTTTACATCACACAAAATCAATTTTGGGGGCACTAGGTGGTTACTTGGCTGTATTAAATTGCGATTTATATATATTTATATATACAATTTGTGATGGTTTTCGGTAAAAATGATCTTTTGGCCTGTTTGCACGTAATGAGATAAATCTCAGTACTATACATGTTGAGATTTGGATCTGTAGATAAACATAGAAATCAACTTAGGATTAGTAGAAGAGACAAAATCTCAAACCGTGAATAAGTTTCCACCGCTCTTCAAAATTCTGAGAGATTAAAATTCACCCAACGGAACATTATTGTTCGATGGATTGATATTTGACGTTTGATGTACAAGTTTGAAGTGAGGTTGTACTACAGAAGCCGAGAATCTGAAGAATTGCATGGAAGTATAATTAATTCCTGTCTTTAGTCTCATAAAAATCTCATCCAAGGACTTGAACCATTAAATCCTCTATTTCGTGAATACAAGACATTCGTTTTTAAAGGATTCTTTGTTGTCAATACATAAGATTACAAGTTTGTTTCGCGCAAGATAATCCATAAATAAAATATAATATCGTTCCAGCGCCATCTAACACTTTAATGCCGATTTAAATAAGTTTCCTCTGTGGTCATCTTCATGAAGCTTACAATAATATTAGATATTTATCATGTAAGCATAATTTATTTTAAAATAACTTCTATATGTATTTTCTATAATTTTTTTAATGTATGTACCTATTATGAACACATTTATTTTATACATATATGTATACATTTGTATATTTTATGATATATACACCTATATATTCATTTTGTTTATATTATTAGGTAAGGAGAATACATTCTTATTGTGAAGTTGTAATTATTCAGAACATAGGTCTGCGATATTTTAAATATAAATTAAATGAATTCATTAGAAATATATACATATGAAATCAATTTTATCAAAAAATATTATTGTTGCTACCGGGATTCGAACCTGAATCTCTTCCAATCCGGAGAACGTGCATTATCCGATTATGTTATACCGACACAGGTTCGAATCCAAATCGGGGAAGGTGCATTATCCAACTTATTGTTACATTGTAATTTAACAAATACTTACTTCGCATTAAGGCGATTTTTATTTTAGGCTTAGCACGCACTGCAGTTAAAGGCGCATGGTTTTTACATTCCGATACATTTCCCGATACTGCATCAAGATTCCGATACCTATACTTTATTCTTGTGTATAATTAAAACATAAGGTCGTTATTAATATAAATTTATTGTTTTTAGTAATGCAGTAAAAATTATAAATTTGATGTAATGGGACGCTTTGGTCTAGCGCAATCAATATAATTAGTGATGGCGGTCACGTGGAGATGGTGGGAAGTAAATTTAATTACGCAAGCTTTACATATTTACACATACCAACACATTTATTTACATAAAAACACAAAAAAGGGCAATGTCTAAGACGCGGACGCACTGATTTTATGTTAGTTTACCAGTCTAATATTGTTCACTGTGTTGTTCCTCACGTGGAAGATGGTCACATGTGACCACATGCGCCTACAGATGCCGCAGATCGCTGAGTGGAGCCTGCCCCCTATCCAAGGCGTAGACTCTACCGCTCCGCTCGTACGCATCCGTTTATCCCGCGTCGGTTGGCCCCCATTCTTCTGGGCAGCTTCTTATCGGGGCTTGATGGAGGTTATCGTTTCGGAAGCAATGGCGGCCAGCCACAAGCTATCAAAAGGGAAGAGAGTAGCGATGGGTCCACACTATACGAAGTACTTCAATAAACTAGTTCTTTATACTCACGCTTCCTAGTTTGCACCTTTTAAATTCAATTAATCTCACTCAGCAACGCACACAATTAACTACAAAGTGTGTATATATAGAGACGAAAGAGTTTGCCGCTCACTTCGTGTAGTTCATTGACGTACACATACTTTGCGACGTATCACACTATATTCATCGCTCATCGCTTCGCACTTCAGACACATAATTGATGTGTAGTTCAATAACGGTTTAAATAACGACTTGATCACACTTTATTGTACTATAAGAAGTGCGAAGCGATTACGACCGCCATCGGGAGTGGGCCAACCAGTGGTACCAACATACTTCGAATGAAGCGTTCATTTTGAATGCTTCAAGTTGGTGAATGCACATTTCGTGTAGCGTTCTTAATGAAATGAAGTTTTGCTCTCAAGCTTCTCGGACCCGGGCACCAGCTTCGTCGACTGCCCGCGGGAGTGGTGGTAATCTACTCTTCGCGCGCCCAGCTGATAATCTTCGTTGGCGGCGCGGGGAGATGGGAGCTAGCGATGGCTGGTGCACGAATGAAATGATATATGTTTGGGGGCTAGGTCGGTGGTTAAATGAAAGAGTGATGGTTGGCGTGTTGATGTTTATTGTGATAATATGATAGAGCAAAGAATACAGAATTACGGATAGAATGAAGAAATTAAGAGATGCAGAATATGCGCGTGTATTATGAAATGTGACCGTTGCGGAGCGATGAAACATGAGAGAGCTCGACGGTGAAGGATCGGGGCAGACCTGTAGTGGCAGCCGGCAGCGCTGTCACTAGCATCGAAGCCGGATGATATGGCAGTGAATTTGAAAGCTGACCCCTACATTCGTAATACAATAATAACACGTGAGGTGGGGCCATAACAAATTTTATATTCATTATTTTTACATTGTGTCGGTAAAAAATTTGGAATCGTCCGAAAGGTCCCTGTCTAATGTGGACCCCAATGCACTATATTGGCGTAGTTACGCCACTGACGGTAACCACCAACTTAACTGGTTTATTACCCGATAGATACATATCTAATTATTCGAAGAAATATTCATTAATTTGTAAAAGAATCATTATCGTGAGTACAACATTGACTGCGCGATTTCATTGTAGCCCCTTGCTTAGCGACGAAGGTCATATATGTCAAATGCAGGAATTGGCAATACCGACCGCGCCAAGACCGGCGGCCGTACGTTGTGTGTGTAAGATAAGAATGCAGTCAATGCATTGCCCATTTGCACATAGTGTCACACGTATTATTGTTAAATTTTAATGTTACTGAAATCTGCAAATATATATAGTATCGTTAATGCGTTAAAGTTTGTGTTTCGAGAATCGCCGGTTTGTATATGGAAGTACAACTTTACTGTAAGTGTTATCAATTTAAAATAATATATAAATATGGGAGCGACATCAAGCAGTAGTCACTTCTTAGCAAAAATTGATTTAAACGTATTGAATTATTTAGAAAATGACCTGGAGATTAATGAAAAAATATCATTATTTTTTCTACTTTGTGATGATATAACGGTAGCGCAAGAACAAATATCCCGCGCTGTTAAAACTCACCTTGAAAACAAACAAATATATTTATTATACGAATGGGCTTCGAATTATAGTGCATTTTGGAGAGAAAAGTTAGTTGAAGGGCTTTGGATAATTAAAGCATACAGTAATATAATACAGCTGGATCTAGATTTGGATACGATTAATACGTACTTCTCGCAGGAGTGCGTACAGGCAACCCACTTTGTTCATCCTTTGAAAAAAGTCTTATACGAAGTGTGTGACTCCTTAACGATTAGTAATACTCAGAAATTACTTTCAGCCCTCGTGAAAGATTGTCCCAATGTAATATATGATTCTGTAGATATAGAATATCTAGAAATTTTCTTCCTAAAATTAATAAATATTGGATACATTAAATTGGGTTCTTGGAAAATTAAAAGTTACCCGAATTCTTCTACTGAAAGAAATGTAAGAAATGATGTAAGTAAAATTGCATTTATTTTGAAAGAACTTAAGTTTGTTGAATTAAGTGATGCTCTGATATCATCACAAGATTATCATAATAGCGTGTTTAAACCTATTACTGATCAAAATGTACTGAATTTAAATTCTAATGTTAACACAGAATACGTGGAACCTGTGGAGTGTTCAAATCATGAAAAAGAAATCCAGGAAAATGACAATGTACATGAAATCAACGTAAAATCAAATAGGCAATTTCGAAAAGAAGTAAATGAATCGGATAAACTGCAAGAAGATGAAAATAACTACGTTGGAAGATTGCCATCTACATCTGAAGGAAAAGAAAAAGAATTATTATTAATGAAAGACAAAATATACAAAATAAGTTCGAACCCCATCGGCTTATTTATTATTGTAAACCAAGTTCAGTTTAAAAATGAAACTAATCCAGAGTTGACAAGTGGATTGGTTAACCGCGTTGCTACCGATGTAGACGAAAATCGTTTAACGAAAACTTGGAAATCTCTTCAATTCAATGTTATTGTTTTTAAAAATCTAAACCACGATGAAATATTACTTTTGGTCGATAATGCCTCCAATTGCTTGGCGAAACCAGAACATAGTGTTTTTGCTATGTGTATATTGTCTCACGGGGCTGGCAGAGCTATTTTAGGCGCTGACGGTTATCCAGTAAAAATTGAATCAATCGAGAGACTACTTTATGCTTCGAAAGCCCCTTTGCTTGCTGGCAAGCCCAAAATACTGATAACCGAAATATGTCAAGAATTTAATGAAGTATCTGCGAATTCACAAACACTTGAAACTGAGAGTTCATTATGTCTTATGCCAAAAGTAGTGCTAGGTGGATCGACAATTCCAGATAAATGTGACATATTTCGATACAATTCAGTCATTGCAAACTGTAACTCTAGCCGTGATCCTTGTAACGGATCTCAGTTTATTCAGTGCCTCTGTGATCATTTAGACCGAAATGCAAACACTACGGACTTCTTACATCTGTGTGTAAATGTTAATTTAGATTTGAGTCAATTGGCAACAGAGAAAATTCCAGAAATCACTTCGACATTTACTAAATGTTTATTTCTCTAAAACAATTAGTAAGTAAGTTGCAATTTCAAAACGGAATAGCAATCAAATATGTTTTCGATAAATCGATTTCTATGTACCTATATATTTCTAATTGATTAATTTAATTTGTATTAAAAATGTGTTAGAACTAGTAGTTTATAATGTACCGTAGCTGATTTTGTTCGGCGACACTTTTTGTAAAAGTAATACCAACAAAAATATTATTGTTTTTAACTTTTATATTTTTTGTAACACAACATGTTTATAAAGGTTTTAGAAAATAAGATTATAATATCCAATATTAACATTACTGCGGTCTCATTTATGTTTCTTGATATTTAATCATTTTTCATCATCATCGAAAGGAGGGTGACTGCAGGAAATAAAGTGAACGGCGCTTTTAATGGAATTGTATTTAACGGGAATTTGTCAACCGAGTCAAGACTAGCAGTGCACAAAGGAGTCCTGGTACCGACACTGATGTATGGAAGTGAGCCCTGGAGCTGACAGAAGAGGAACGAAAGTAGACTGAATGCAGTGGAAATGAGATCACTTAGGCGTATATGTGGCAAATCTATTTATGACAGAGTAAAGAATGAAGAAATAAGGAAAGAATGTAAAGCTGATGTTAGTATAGTGAGTAAGATTAAAAAAGGATCATTTAAGTTGTTTGTTCATATAGAACGGATGAATGAGGAGAGAATGGTAAGAAATATATATTGACGCAAGTGTTGATGGCACCAGAAATAGAGGACGACCGCGGAAAACTTGGCACGACCAGGTAAATCTTGAGCTTGTACGAAAAGATGTATGTAGAAACGGCGTGATGGTAAGTAAGTAATCATTTTTATTCCTATTGTAAATTACCAGGATGTTAATAGTTATTCTTTAATTTTATCGATTGATTTTAGAAATAAAATTTATACTATGAAAAGGTAGGCTTTTCGGCAACTATTCGGTATTCTGCCTATTCGGCCATTTTTTTTCTTATTCGGCCTAATACCGAATAGTAATATACTATTCGGCCGGATTCCGAATTACTTCGAAAACCACAACTATATTTTAAGGTACTGAATTTTTGATTAAAATAAAACTATTTGTAGATTGCTTTATTTATATTTCAGAAATATAATCTCAAACATAAACATAAAAATTAGTGAACAATTTTTTTCATCTTAATAATGCAAATAGGAACAAATATTATCAGATATTTGTTCCTATTTGCATTATAACTAAATTTAAGAAGTAAGTGTGGTGTAAAAATATCAATTATTTTCTCCTCATACGCATTTCCAACTTCTGAGAACAGCTGGTCTGGCAGCAGGTGCCAAAAAGTATTTTGCAGCTAATTTTAATAAAGATGATGTAAATTGACCCTCGTTCGTGACCCACCATGAATAAGGGCTTGACTGGCGTGGAATACATTTAACTTTTAAATATATCTCGAGGTCAGTAGTTCTTTTCAATCATGATCATTTCCAGGACGTTTTTCTGCAACTACTTCGTCACAATTCTCCCAAAATTATGTGTGAATGTTCTGGATCATTTCTTCCTCTTCAGTTCTCGTTTTCTTCACAGAAGAGTAACTAACTCTACTTGAGTAGAACATATTGTCTAGCTTTTTCAACTTGCGCCAAATTTGCTGAATATAATTCGGCATCGTAACTAGTTCGTAATATACTATTCGTTACAAGTCTACTAAAAAGTCTTGCGTGTAGTAATTTGGTTTGGTGAAATAAAAGTTCATCAGATTCGTCAATGAGAAAAAATCATTATATCTCTTTAAAATTATTTTATCACAGTTTCAGAATTTCCGATTTGATATTCTCGAATATTATAAAATTATGATTAACATACTAATCTAATCGATATTAAACTTTGGTATATTTTGTAGGTATTGACCATAATTGACCTATCTGGCTGGCATTTGTTAGTTATAAAACCGATTTTAATTTCACTGAAACCTGAGCGGTCTCAGTTACTATACATATATTGAGGTATTAAAATGTCTCAAAATTTTGCAACAATGATATAAATATATAACTTATATCACACCTCAGTTTTACTGAAGATATATTAATTTTGGCAGAATCATTAGAAGAACTCTATTAACTATCTATCTAACTAAACTCTTTTTATAAAGTCTGAATGAATATGAATGTTGGTAGAAAGATACACATCTTATCTTATCATCCGTATATATTTAGTGCTGGATTGTGTCCCAAGTGTCTTTCACTATTCTGTCAATAGTATTTCGCTGCCTTGTATTTCTATAGTGTTTGAATTTTTCTCCAGTCTAGGACTTTAGAACGACCTATCCCTATCGACGGCTTGATTCTCCTCGGGTACTACAGAATGACTGTTCCAATAACTGTACCCAAGTGACGTGACCACAGAATACCAAATATATAAACATGGACTAACGCAAATTCCTCGTTTTAATATTTTCATTTTGTGTCATCCACGTGATGAATTTGGTACCACTTACGCAACCAAATAGCTCAGTGACTTTTTTTAAATGTATGACTCAATTTAAACGCTGACAATATAATATGTATCAATGTAAAAAATACGTTTTGTTTACACATAGATTTAATTTTCGAAGAGTGAATACTTTTACTGTTGCATAAATGTGTCATAGACTATCGGATTTATGTTTTCATAAAGAATATATGTAGAATACCCCTCGTTCAGCCACTAATGTTCCAAACCCCTCTCCTGTATGTACACTTTATTTCATGTCTATTCATTTATTGATATGTGGACTTGGCCATTTTCTTGACACATATTATTATATAGACTATTCTTGGCTTCACATGTTTTTTATCCACACGTATTTCTTATACGCATTTCGTTTACAGTGTCTACATATGATACTCTACATCTTATATCTTTGCAAGCCCCTTTTGCGTGAGATTCTCTAAGTATTGGACCTCTCCATGTTTCGCAGTCATACGTAAGCACTGAAAGTAAACATTGGTTGAATATTTCCGTTATAGACATACTAGAGCAATGGAGTATACTCAGTGGTGTAACTACGCCAATGCGATGCATTGGGGCCGATATTAGATAGGGCCCCAATAGTCCGTTCGCCCCCTACGCGGCCATTTTGTTCGATGGTTTTCCCATAGCTAATGTGAACTAATAATTTTTAAAATTCACAACAGCAAGACATTTAATTATACCATTTAATACACACTTGCATTAAAAAAACATATCATAAACATAAGTCGAATTATGGAGAAATCCATCTCCTTAAAGTGAAAATCGCCTTATCCAAAATCTAAAATCCAAAATCCATGCTTCAGCAAGGATTTTGTGCGGTTGCGAGTTCATAAGTGTGAACATTATAGGAAACAACAGTTTCAACTTTATTCAACACGTAATACTTAATATTTTTATACCTTATAATCAAAACATATAAAGAGGTCCTTTTTTCCATTCTGCATCGGGGCCCAATTTTTGTAGTAACCCCACTGATTGTACTTTTTGGGCAAACAGCACATCTCGGTCGACAAAACCTTACAAAATAAATCAATAGGTTTACTTATACAGCTAGTAAAAACATCATTTGGGAAACTAAACCAAAAATTCTACAATGACTCAAAACAAACTTATTCAATCAATATGTCCTTCCTAACTCTTCATAGCGTTTAATGATTCTATTCACTGTCGCCAAACTTACTCCAACCTCGTGCGCAATGTCTCTTTGAGTTTTAGTTGTATGCTTGGACATTGTAACTATCATTACCATTATTATTCATGGATTCATTCATCTTTTAAGGGTACTAACGAAATGCCAAAATTTAACAACTTTCATTAAAATAACGGAAAAAATGGAAAAAATATAGCTTAACCATTCTCAAAAATATGTTGACATAACCTACGAGATATGCTAATATGAATTAAACGTCAAAATGGTGACATTGTTACCATAACAATCAAATGAATTGTTGCCAAAGTTATAAAAACAAAAAAAGTTTTGTTTCAATTAATCTGTTCGGTATTGTATAATATGGAACTTGGACATATAATGGCACGATCCACAAGCTTAGGGTAAACCAGCGAGCCATGGAACGGACTATGCTCGCAGTATCGTTGCAGGATAGAATAAAAAATGAAGACAGTAGGACCAAAATAGAAAATGTAGATAGGTCCGAGTACCTTAACAGAAGGAATAATAACCCTTGAGCAAAAAGGTAACTGTGTGAGAGTCCAATACTAAAAACCGATACGTGAGTCGTCCTCCAGCTGATGACATAAGATATGTCGCACGAAACAGCTGAATGAGGAGAACAAGAGTAGAAAGGAATGGCGGCCGTTAAGATAACTCTTTACGTGACGTGGGACGTGAGTTAAAGAATATTATTTTACACCCTTTGACGCCAATAGTCGATGTCATTCAAGTTATTTTCGTATCACGTGTTTTTGGATTGAGGAATTTTAACAAGAAATCTTTTTAAAGTTGCCCGGCTATGTAAAAAATATACAATTTTAGGGTGTATTATAACAGCTATGTTATGTACGTAAAATAATTAAACTCGGTAATTAATCTATCAGCCTGCGTGACACCCGAATTGGACGCCTAAATATTAATGAGTTATGTACGATTTAAAATAATATTAAATTATATGATATTAGTAAAATATTAATTTTACTAAATTTAACTACGAGTCCCATTCTAATATTTTTTCGTAAAAATTATTCGACTAAATTTGTATTAAGCAACAACTTGAGTTAGGTACTAAATTTATTTTTTAAATAATTGTTGTTTTTTTTTAAAAAATAGATTCTGGAGAAGAAACAATGATAAATATTTTTAGTTAGTTATGACATCCTGAAGAAGAAAATGATATTTTTCGAAACCGGTAGATGTATTTAAACTCAATTCAGTGGTTAATAAAACAAAGATAATAAATAAAAAAAATATGAATTTTTAACCACAAAGTTAATATTGCTAATTTTAAAAGTATTAAAATATGATATTTTTTAAATTATTAACTCCAGCTCTTTTCTTATTTTTAAGGAGACCACCTCATTTTCTAATAGCCGTATTCCTTTGCTATATACATATGTTATATACCACATTCCATCAACTCCAACCTAATTGTGAGTTAAACAACCAAAGTAAATGCGTGTCCGACAGAAAAATATATATCTGGAGTAATATAATTTTGCGATAGCTAATTGAAAAAAAAAATTATGCTATTTAATTTATTTAAACATAACATATTTAATATTTTATTACCTTCATTCTTATTCACATTACTTGTTATATAAATATATATATTTTAATCTTTTTAGTCTTTTAACATTTCTACGAGAGTTATGTGCATATTTAAATGATTCAAAGCATCATTAAAGAAATAAATATATATGTAAAGTCCATTATTATTTATTTGATGTATCCGAACATTATTATTTATTTGATGTATCCCAAAAAAATTAGATTATAAAAAAAACGATATTCCATATTAACACTTCAAAGTAGATAATAAATATAGATAACATTTTTAATGAGAATAAATTTTTGTTGTGATGTCACAATTTCAGAACATAGTTATTAAATTAGTTTTTCGATATATCTTTCTGTATTTCTTAATGATTAATTTAATTTGTATCAATATACATATTGAATTTTTTGTTAGTCATCTTTATTAAATACTTATTTGGCTTCAAATAAAATGTTATTTTATTTTAATACATCTTTGTAAAATGTTCGTAAATATTAAAAATATTACAATTTTTCAGCTCTCGTATAATTCCCAAAACATATTTGATATAAATATGTGAGTCATATAAAATATTAATATAATTATAATTCATACGTAGCTTGAAATGTTTTATTTAAAAATATTCGTAAAATGTATTATTAATCGACGATTCACTGTATTCAGTTCTGTTTTACAAAACATATCATGTTCGATAGAAATGAAGATTGCACATTATTATGTTGATCTTTAGATAACTTATTGAACCCTATTAAAATATAATATATAATATAGTGCATCAAAGTATCTCAAAGTAAGTAATTTGTGTTATAAGAAGCATACAATATATTATAAATTCTATAGCATTAAGTTTTTTTTTGAAAGAAAGATTTGTTGTTTGCCTCATTCCGGTAACATATTTATTGCTACTTTTGTTTTTATGTCCTTAATTAAATTAATAAATAAACTTAAATTTCAACTGGAAATTATAATAAAAATATGCTGTATGTATAACGTGCGTCCATGTTAATGCTAATGCTACTTCGTAAATCTTTTTGTTGTTTTTTAAATATTATTTGAAAACTATATTTAGCAAAAAATATTTTTTAAATATGATAATATACTGATTATGTTTGTCCACACTTTGCTATATAATATTTTCTTGTACTTAGGTTTATTAATTTATCAGGCATTTATTTTTGCATTTAAATTAGTTTATATATTTTTTCAATGATCTTTATTAGATTGTTAAATTATTAAAATGTTTACTTCTCCGTTTATGTAATAACGATGTTGGGTTAGAAGTGTTTTTACAATATTGATTTATTTATCTACATATTAAGAATAATCTTGCTACAACTTCATCTTATAAAAATATTATGCAATTATTATTGTTTAATTCTCTGGAAAATGAAAAAAATTCTCAAGTTATTTTTATCACATTATTTTTATTTATCATATTGTTTGCGTTGTTCTTTTATATATTTTTAAGTATCAGATATAGTAGTAAAAAATAACTGAGCGTTATCAAAATTCATATTTTTAAAACCGTATCCTGGTGTGTTAAATTGTGTGAAAATTTCAGTCTCTTATAATTCTATTTTGAAGAAGTGATTATTTATTTAAATTGTTAGCATTAATGTAATACAAGAATTCAATTTTTCAGTGACTTACAAATAAAATTATAATTTGTTGATTATATTGTATTTACATTACTGTTCCTCGAAATGAACTAAATTTTAAAAATAATCTTATATGTGTAATTATTCTTTACATTATTTTCTTATTATTTTATAAATTGAAGAAAGACTTCGACTTAATCTTAAACATAAATATAAAATTAGGATGTGGATTCTCTGTACTCTTTACTACGAATAAGTAAATGGTACAGATTTAAATTATTATCACTTCATCACAATCACGTATTGCACATATTACAGTGCAATATATATTTAATCGTGGGGCATCTCTTCATCACCATAAATGCACGCGATCTGAATCGATGAAGAAGTGAGGAGTAGAATTGAATAAAATTACATCATTATTTTGCAATGACAATCTAAATTTGAAACTGAGGCAAATAATAAATAAATGCTTCATAATATGACCACGCGGTGTTAATACGTGAACATTGAAGGTTTACACCATAAACCACCTAGAAGCTTTTTAAATTTGGCTGCAGTGAAGAACTCTTCAAAACCATAGACAGATCTGATCACCAACTCAGAAGTATTAAGAAGAGCTAATACGACTAGTGAGGGAGTTAGTGTCTACGAAAAACTAGCAACGAAACATTTCTTACCTTGTAATTGTAATTGTACACATTATAATAATGGAAAAGATCGAAGGACATAGGGCAACTGGTAATAGAAAGGCATCTTGGCCGAGGAACATCCATGATTGGACCGCAATCATAAGAGTAGAAGATCCGTTACGTCTAAATAGGATCGCCGGGGTGATTGCCAACGTCGGAGGGACATGACATGATACATCTGAAGACTTGTGTGGTGAAGAATACTCTTTCGCGCACTTATGTTCAGGAGAAGGTAAGTGAATATGTCATTATCCTCAGTTTTGCATATATTTATTATTAGGAGATGTATCTTTTTACAATCGATCCTGTGACCCTTGGATCAGTTAAGCAATCGCTAGACCAGAGAATATTTTAAATACTAAATTATTGTATTAATTATAAATATATACATATAAAATCAATTTTTTCGAAAAATATTGTTTTTGCGTCACCGGAATTCGAACCTGGATCTCTATTTCCAATCCGGGGAAGTACACTACCAATTGTGTTATAACGCCAGTACTTTTCATGACAAATTTTCGAATCTATATGTTACACATTATAACACAATTGGTAGTGTACTCCCCGGATTGGAAATAGAGATCCAAAAACAATATTTTTCGACAAAATTGATTTTATGTAGTGTATATTTATAATTAATACATTAATTTAGTATTTAAAATATCACAGACCGTCTGTTCTGAATAATTACAACTTCACAATAAGAATGTGTTCTCCTTAATAATCAGAGAATATGTCTTTATTAGTATTCATTGTTAACATTCTTTCCAAACTATTTTGATTATATTAGAAAATTGTAAGATTTAGTAGGTAAATTTACTCATGTTCGAAGCTTCTGCTTGGGTTGCTCCTTCAGAACATGTTTTATCGGTAAATTTTGTAAATAGAGTTCGTAGGTGCAATACGTATTATGAAGGTTGATTGATTTTATGTAAAATAATGTTACCTGAATTATTTATATCATTGTATTTTTCAGCCGACCAATACAAAGAAGTATAGAATATATATTTTTAAATCTTTTTTGAGCACATAATTATCTTCATATAATTTTATGTATGTGTTTAGCGGTTGATTTTTTTCCATAGAACATGAAGATAATTTAATGCGACCATAATCTTCGCGTATTAATAAATTTATGTATTTAAAAAATACCAATCTGGTTCAATACGCGCTCACCTTGTATCGTTACCATCTTGGTGAGTGACAACAGCCGTATGAATTAAGATCATCTCTTTTCTCATCGAGAAAGGCAGCCTACCATCGCGGAGGATCTCTAAGAGAATGGTAGGGGACCCAACTATATAATACATCACCAAACTCACAATGCTTATCATACTCTAGTTGGAGATCACAGCCGCTCTAGTTATTTATCCTTCACAAGTGAAACTAAAACTATATTTCAAAATGAAAATCGTAAGTTATTTCAAATATATTTTGATATATAATTTCTAAACTACGTGTGAATATGTTTCTCAACAAAACATTTTATTAACTGGTGATGACGTATAATTGTGCGGATCAACGTTATCTACAACAATAGTTGTAAGATTATCCCAAAAAACACTGCAGCACTAACAAAGTTATTTTTATTTAAATATATATGAGTAAATTTATTTAAATATATATGAAATATGTATGAGTAAAGAAGTCGATTTTTACAAAGAAGAAAAAAAAAAGTCTCAACGCTAGTACGGATTTTGAGTGCAAATTTTTAGGTTAAGCCTGTTTTAGCAATATTTTATATTTTTTTAAATATTTTTTTCACTTAAGAGTTTTAAAATATAGTCACGGCAAATCACAATATATTCATATTTTAATGCTTTGGTGTAGTTCTAATTATTATCATTTTTGCGTTTAGTATTGTATATATGCGTTTAGTATTGTATATATTTCTATAATATATGCGTTTAGTATTGTATATATTTCTATAATATTATGTGTTGCGATTTCATATTTAATAATATTTTGAGAACTTGTTTTTAAAATAAGTAAATTGTAAAATATATTAAAATTAGTTTAATATTTTATTCAATTCATCTAAAATTATTTTTTAATTAAATTAAATGAATCTCAATCAATGCATGTATTAAAAAATTGAATCGTAAATTATTATTCACGTGTCAGTAATAATATTAATAATGTTTTTATTTATTTTTTTGATATTCAAATGTTTTCCTTTTAATATAAATGCGATGTTGTCTTTTCTTTAGAATTATTATGCGTAAAAAAATATATAATTGTGACCGCATCTTCGCACTTTGAAAAATCGTTTCGGTTTATTACAGGTACTTGTCGCTCTCTTCTTCGGGGTGGCTTCCTGCGGCCGTCTGGATAGCCAGTATCTCCCGCCCAACTCGCAGGGAGGACAGTACCAAGGGAGCAGCTACCAAGGCGGCAACTACCAAGGAGGTAACGTCCAGCAACACAGGAACCCTGAAAATGACGTCCCCATCCTCAGACAGGAGAATATCAATAACGGAGACGGAAGCTACAGCTACGGGTGCGTTACAGATTTATTAAATTAATCGATTCAATCTGTAATATTTTTGTATGTATGTATTTATAAATCTTGAAAACTATAGAGAGATATAGATAAATCGAATTAAATAAATCAATTAGAAAAATATATAGAAAAATGTGTACAAAAAAAAAAAAAGAACCTGGAATATTTTCTTGTTGGTGACATGTTACCATTTCATTAATACGTTACCATTACATTAATACGATACCATTACGTTAATACGTTACTATTACGCATGTTTAACATTTAAGTTTACAAAAAATTTCATACATATAATATATTTTATTTTTTATTTTCATGTTTACCAATATCTCTAAACATTTTCATTTATTTTAACTGTTTATTTTTCATGATATAAGATTTATTAAAAAAAAAATGTATATTGCGAATCTATACTGTACGTATACATGAAACTATTTTATTATATTGATTTTCATGTACTGATTACTAACTTGGAATAAAGTACGTTTACTCATAATTTATGATTTTTTTGCTTAACATTATTCAAATAAATTGCGATTTAAATTTAATGAAATTCATCAATAACGTTGGAAATATTTCAGCTGCGAGTGTGTTCACGTGTTTATATATTTGGTTCACATTTTAAAGCAGAAATATTATTGCGGAACACTTGGCTTTGTGAAAATTGTATTGTTTTGTAATGTATCAAGCTGAACTAAACACAAAATCATTTTGCGAAATGTTACTTCGTATCTGTTTTCAAAAATGCTTAAGATGAATATTTATATTATGTGTGTAATATGCTAATAAAATGATTTGATTACCGTAAGATAGTGATTTTGTATCCGATTATCATAATTCAAATTCTTGTTTTAGCTACGAGACCGGAAATGGAATCCAAGCCCATGAGACCGGATACCTGAAGAACGCCGGAAGCGACAGCGAGGCCCAGACCGTGCAGGGATCCTACTCGTACACAGGACCTGATGGAAAGCTAATCACTGTTACTTATACAGCTGACGAGAATGGCTTCCACGCGGAGGGCGAGCACCTGCCAACCCCGCCACCCATCCCTGAAGCCATCCTCAAGTCCATCGAGTTCAACCAGCGGGAGGAGAGCAGCAACCATGGATCGGGGTCGGGATTCAACCAGAACCAGCAATCCTTCAATTCCCAATCTGGATACAAATACTAACTTTACACCAGCATATGATTAGGACGCATGACACATTAGAGTCCAGTGAATGTATACTGAGAAAAACCTGTTTTTAAATATCTTCATTTAAAGTTATACAGAACGAATATTTATTTATAAATAATAAAACTGCAAAGCTGATGCAAACTTAATTTATAATTATTATTAAAACTTATAGTTTCAAAATCAATTTTAAAGTTTCGTGATAATTTTGTAATAGAATTTTCTTAAATAATCAATCGAAACGCCTTAACCAGCTTTGTGCAGACTTGGTCTCTTATTACATAATAAAATGTAAAAATATAATTTTCACTCACATTAATTAAAATTATATTTCGACATGTTTAATATCACAACACTTTAAGATAGATGTGATATTTTCTCTACATTTATGTTTCTATATTTAATAAATTATTTATATTTTTAAAAAAAATATATATTTATTTATTACGCTTGTCCTAAATATTTATGTCTTATTCTTAGGCACCATTGCGGAAATTAATAAGACGCATAGAACATGTTTTTGGCACAATTAAATATTATTTTAATAGATAAAAGACTAAATATTTGTTTTTCTTGCGATAGTGCACGCGGAGAATAACAATTGTAAAATAAAAATGAAAGTTTGTTTTACGCGCCAATTACTCAAAGATCGCATCACAGGGGAACCCACTACAAGAGATTGCCGCTAGAAGGAAGTACGCACAACTAACTTCGGAGATATGGCACTCTTCTTACCGCCTTTGACGTGTGTGTCGTGCTTAGTCGTGCCTTGGAAATAAAGTTAAAAATAAACCCATAACGTTCTTATTAATCATACCCATCGTAATATTTGTTAATGATCTTTAAATGTGCATTGTATTTAAACATACTCTAATGCCACGCGACACTTAATAGCGTAGTTACAATACGAGCTTTCATGAGAGACGAGGACTGTAAAATTAATAATATCTAACATAAATAATGAAGTTTTAAATTAAAAAGAATTAATGAAACATAAATTAACGCAGTATATTTTTGTTATCTTTTACTTTGACCTAGCGACCTTTAATTAATTATACGCCATAACCTTTAAAAAAAAACATAATATCGTATATTCAATGTTATCAACAATTATTGTAAATAATAAAAAGCTTTGTTTTGAGGTTTTCTGACTTTTTCACTTAATTTTAATATAAATTATCTCCCTCCACGCCGTGCAGAATCCAAGTTACGAAATGTAACATGTGAACTGTTAGATTGTTACCGAAATCAGAAATATTCTATACCATTCTGAAATTACTAGAGAATTACATCACATTCAGAAACACTGTTACAGAATAATTCATTCTTATACACTCAAAAAACGCATTCACTTAGTATCAGATAGAACAATTTTTAAATTGTATTTATATTTAACTTTGTTTAAACCACCAACAACAGACCAATTTTTTAATAAATGAAATGTATTGAATAAATTATGCATTACGTATAAAAAATTTCCAACAAAAATATTTTTTTTAGGTTTTGTTTAATTTATGCAGCAATAAGTGTGTTTAACGTTCAAATAAAATTAATATTCGATAATATTTACTGCTACCGATGGCTCAGCAACAAATTGCCGAACCACCGAGCGATCGTGTATAATTATTAATTTATCATTCACTTCACCACAATTCTTGTTATTATTAAGTGCTTTTAATTCAAGCTTTTAATATCTCAACGTACGAGTATTTGTATTTATGCATCACTGCAAGTACACTTATCTGGATGGGCAAAATTTTTTCAATGTTAATTTTTTTCCAGCACAAAAATAACTTTTATTATGTGCCATTTTTAATTTCATTTTACTAGCGGAAACAATATAAAATCGCTTCATATAGTCAAATGTTATATTTTTAGGTATTCGAGATGCAGAGAATAATAAAATAATATACGGAGACAGATTTCTTGACAAAATTTAACCTTGTGACTATACCAAACGTATTTGAAATGATTTAAGGTAATGACTTAAAATATATTTAGGGTAATGACTTAAAATATTTATCAAAAACTTCTTCCATTGATGCCACAATGGTTTTAAAAATATGACAGATGGGAGTAAATACGTATTTAATCCCATCTATGCGAGATCGGTTTTATAAAAAATATGACAGGCGAGATTAAGTACTTATTAAGTATTAAGTAAGTATTTAATCCCGCCTCTGCAAGGTTACAAAATGCGTGTAGCCACGCTTAGCGCTTGACGTGTCATGCAAAGTTTGGCGTGTTAACACGCTAATGGCACTTAAAAGGTTAATATATCTATATCTAATATATAAGATATCTGAAATTCACTTTTTGTCCTTCATTGAGACTCAAAAAAGTATGAAAGTTTGCTATTTTTAAAAGTTTTTCTTGATTTTGTTCGGTGATCCCTCCCATGGCTGTTGCCCAGGCTTCGCTATTAACTGCTACATATTATAGGAATACTATTTAATTAGATACATTATTAAGGAGAATACATTCTTTGTGAAGTTGTAATTATTCAGACAGTCTGTGATGTTTTAAATACTAACTAATACATTTAATTTGTATTTAAAATTACATACATGGTGATCAATACGATTGTACTTCTATCTCTTTACACTTTCGTATTAAGGGAGTGATTCGAGATTCCATTCGGAATTCAAACCTACTCAGGAACGGAAGAAATCTATAATTGTTTGGGTTCTTTCTGCGTGTTTGGGTTTCTAGGTCTGATTAGCTACCGATGGACTCCCATGTGTACTGTTAATAATAATAATTTGAGTAGCTTGTTGGTGTAGTGGTCAAGACGTTGGCTTAGTGATCTAGTGGTCGGGGGTTCGCGCCTCGTTCCAGGACACCAGCAAGTTAGTCCTATTTTCATAGCACAAGCATTTAGCTTAGTTTGAAAATAGTAAGAATATTGATGTGACATGTTTTCCGTGTACGCATCTCTATTTTTTTAAGAAAAAATAAATAAATAAAAAATAAACATAAATCCATACAAAAATATGGATTGCAGACATAAGAAAAAAAAATCCTATTTCATGAAACCAAGGGGAAGAGAAAAAATATACGTCGTAATATAGATGTCATTACATAAGATCCCTTAAAACAGAGAGATACTTATATATGAGTTAAATAAACACGTAGATGGTAAATGAAGTTACAGTAAATCTAGGCAGACACTCAGGATCGAGTCAACAAAACACACTATTTTTGCCGCACGTTGTATATTTAGCATTAAAAATAATGTAAACCCGGCGGCGAATGTGTAGGATAGATATAGAAGATGGGTCCGCTCTCGTACCTTGAGGTGCGTGTTCACGGATGAAACTTTGCTCTCATGTTTCTTTTATGTTCCAATCGGGAGGTCTATAAATCACGACTCGGTACTTGTGAATAATTTGTTCATTGATATAATAAAAATGTATAAGGTAGCGTGTCCACGAAGATGTATTGAAACGAATAATCTTTCAGTTCTTTCTCGTTTGAATGTTAGATACGATCTGACCACTGAAGGGTCTTGCTACAGTTTATAAACATAGTTTTGGTGATAATGCACCTCTGGGAATAATAAGTTAGCTTAATGTCTAGGTTCCGTACCTGGTAAACAAAGTCATCAATTCAATGATGTCAATAATCCTTTCAATGCAAATCTGCTTACAGAAAACATAAATAATAAAATAATAATAATTTAGTACCGAAAAAAAGATTAACACATTATAATTCATTTCATAATTATGGTGTGTGATTACGGATTAGATTTTTGTTTCTCATTTCATATTTGTGTCTAAGCGAGATCATGTAATTCTACCTGTCCTTTACACGCTATCAAAACGAGTCTCCAAGACAAATGGCGTGCACCGGTTGGTCGTTCTGTTCTGCATTCGTGTCATTTACAAATGTTTCATACACGCAATCGTAAATAAATCATTTGGTAAATAATAAAAAATAAAACGAGATACATATCGATTCCTAATTACCATGCCTGGTTATTTGTCGTTTACTTAATACAATTAAGTATCTTTAACGTGATTTTAAATGTACACAGCAACCAAATTATTTAAGAAAAAAAAACTTCAAGCCATATGTACAGTGCAGTATTTTTATATTGAATAAATTGATAAAGAGGCTCACTTAAGCGCCTCTCGAACTCTGTTATACTCGTGTTAAATATTATATTATTTATCAATTTCGAAAACGTATTTGTTTACCAATGCCTACGCGGTTTTGAATGGATTTAATATGGTAGTTATAGTCGATTGATAATAATAAATATGCGTGTACTTATTTCGCAAATGGATTGATTACGTGTATTCAATATACAATTTATTATTATAAATAGAAGGATTAAATAATTTATTTTTCATCTCTTGTCGAGAATATATTGATATACCTATTTAATATATTGTTTAAAGTTTACGAAAGGAAGAAATTTTTGCTGTACTCTTTCAGTAAAAGGTATTAGCGTGATTTATATAATGGAAAGTTCATATTCGTACAAGTAAAAAGCTCTTACATGAAATTAAAATTATAATTTAGGCTACAAATCCCAAAATTGCTTGCTTAGTTATTTAAATTTATGACATACTTAAATTGATTTTTTTTTGTTCTTCCTTCGTGTCAGTAGTGACATATAATGGATTAAATTAGATGATACTCGGTTTGTAATACACTTCCACAAGTCCTGGTCCTAGGTTGCCCTCACAGCTGACTCCAGTGTAATAATCTTGATAAGATATATATATATATATATATATATATATATATCTTATCGAGACATTAACAGAGTAAAACTTTTGAGCGACTACAAAACTTAGCTATTTATTTATATATCTGAATCCTCTACTCGGTAAATACTAACAAATAATTACGATTGATTTTCTGTGTATAGTTTTCTGGGCTAATCTGCCGTGTATATCTATCCTTTCTGGCCGACGTTTCTGATCCCATTACAGGGTGGATGATGGCTCAGATATATACGGCAGATTAGCCCAGAAAACTATACAATACACAATTACAATTTTTTTTTATTTATCTTAAAAGTAGAGTCTATAAATTGGGAATAATGGCTATCCTCTGAATGTAAATCATATATTTTTAATTTTTTTGCATATCTGTTTGGGGAAAATAAATTATTTTAATTATGTATGTACATAATAGGTAGTGAACTTTAGATTAACTTATTTCGGTTTTTATACCACTTTATATATTTATTTTTAAGAGTAATATAAATCCACACCTTGCTGCTATTAAAAATTTACTTAACATGATTACAAATATTCATTGAAATTGATTAATAAAAAATCTATAGTAATTTTGTAACATACGTTAAGTGCTTATAAATATTATTTATTAAATACTAAATTAATGTATTAATTATAAAAATATACATATAAAATCAATTTTGTCGAAAAATATTGTTTTAGCGTCACCGGGATAATTAATACATTAATTTAGTATTTAAAATATCACAGACCTATGTTCTGAATAATTACAACTTCACAATAAGAATGTGTTCTCCTAAATATTATTTATTATCTTATCAGTGTTGAAAAATATCTGAATTGATTTTCAAAAAATGACCAAAAAAAATAAAAAAATTTTACATCAACATTTATTTTAAGTCTTGCTAAAAACTAAAACTATCAATATCGTTTTTTCTATAAAAATTTTGAAAAAAATTCAAATATACTTTTTAATTTTAGATTACTTAAATAATTCATCAATGTTTTTTTTAGAAATTAATATTACATAATATTTTGTTTATATCTTTGATGTGTTATTTTCAGATAAAATCGTGAGAATTATCTCAGTGCTCTTATTTTGTTTGCTATTATATAATATATACCTAATTAAACGTTACGCCAATTATAACGTACTCAGGTTTAATAATGTTGGAACGAATGTAGCCACCATTACCATATAAATATAGACATTTGATGGATCGATTTAAAAATTTGAAATATGAACGGACGTACCTAAACGTCTACGCCCTTAGTTTATTTTCGATCGTTTGAACAACAATATTGTTATTTCCGTAGTGCATCAAGATCATAAGCAACGCTACGACTCGGATAAGCCTTGTTTGCTTTCAGGATTTGTCGCTTACATCTTTTAGCGTTTCATTATGTTTGGGTTCCTTTATAACCATAGACAAAGAACAGAAGTTTTTTTTTCATAATTAATGTTTACCATTCGCTTAACTATTATTTAGTAATTAAGACACTATGACTAGATTAATATATGGAGGATATACTCGTATATTGAGAGGAAGGGAAAAAAATATAAACTCAATTAATCTTGCACGGAGGTAGGTGTGTATTATATAAACCATTAGTTACCTGTTAATATTTTTATTTAATCAACCTTCATACATTTCATTATTAATGATATTTATGACCCTGAAAATAATAATTAGTCTTAATTACGTATAAGTTCTTGTTATATTGCTTTCGACCATCTCCATAAATTACTTCGCTATCGAACATTAACAATTAATTTTAAGCAAGTTTTTTTAACGCCAAAGTATAGAGGAATTCATTAATATCTTAGTCAATTGCTTATTTCTAAGAATATTGTTCAGAATGTGTGATCACAACCTTGACGTAACAACCGATATAGTTCAATACGCGATTACCTTGTATCGTCGTATCATCCTAGTGAAAGATAACGAGCCGTATGCATTAAGATCATCTGTTTTCTCATCGAGAAAGTCAGCCTCCCGACATGGAGGATTTCGAGGAGAATGGTAGGGGATCGAACTATATATAAGATCACCAGATCAACAATGCGTATCATACACTAGTTGGAGATAACAGTCACTCAAGTTACTCACTCAGTTATCCTTAACAATCTGAAAATCTTAAATTTATTTCAAAATGAAAATCGTAAGTAATTTAAAATATTAGGAGAACACATTCTTACTGTAAAGTTGTAATTATTCAAAACATAGGTCTATGATATTTTAATTAAAAATATAATTTGATTTTCAATTTACAAGAATTTTATTTTAGAAGAAGTAATTAATTCACACGTTTCTACGATTTAAACTTTCGAATGATAATATAGCTTTTTTTTTATTTACATTACATTATTAAAAATACAAACCAAAACGTCGGCTATGATATGATATATATAATCGTAATCTACGAACCTTAAATAAATAACACAAAAATGTGTACCATGCGTAGTATTTTTTTATCTTAACAAAAATGTATATTGTTCTAACCTATTACAGGTAATCATCGCTCTCTTCTTCGGCGTGGCTTCCTGCGGCCGTCTGGATAGCCAGTACCTCCCTCCCAACTCGCAGGGAGGACAGCACGGAGGTGGCAGCTACCAAGGAGGCAATTTCCAGCAACACAGGAACCCTGAAAATGACGTCCCCATCCTGAGACAGGAGAATATCAACAACGGAGACGGTAGCTACAGCTACAGGTGCATTTTGTATTTATTATGTTAACTAAATTATAAATAAAATATTTTCTCGATAATGCTCTTAAATATTATCTAAACAAGATTTAAAACTTTAAAAATTGTTCAGCGGTAATGTATACTGGTAATAATGGACGTATTTAAATATTCTATAATATATGTATATTGACAAAACATAAAACAAAACTCGTTAAAAGCAGTCTAAAAAAATATTAATAATAATTGTGATCAAAGCGGCGTCTACATAATATAAGTCTTAATTCTTTCCCAATCACTTTGATACACTAACTATTCTATATGTTGTCAAGTAGTGTTTGAGAGATAGTCTTTCGTCAAAGAAAAAACTAACATTGCGAATTTTTGCAAACATGTTTTTATGAAAAAATGCGTAAGTGGAAGAAATATTTCTATAATACGCAAATTATTCTTAAAAAATATAAATATTTTGTTGACGGTCTTTTTTAAATATATATTTTGATTATAATTACTCTATTGCACAATACTTCATGTAGATCACAATAAAGCGTATTAATTAAAAGTTTGATTAGTATTCGAACACAATTTTCGAAACATTTTAATTATCTCTATACATCCCCATTTTAAGTTGCATAAGTGGTGATGATTGCTATTAAATTCGAATTGATTTCATATACAATAACACAAATCGAATTTATTCTGTTGCGCCATGTTACGTCTAATTTTATAACTTTATTTTAGCTACGAGACCGGAAATGGAATCCAAGCCCATGAGACTGGATACCTAAAGAACGCCGGAAGCGACAGCGAGGCCCAGACCGTGCAAGGATCTTACTCTTACACAGGACCTGACGGAAAACTGATCACCGTTACTTATACAGCTGACGAGAACGGTTTCCACGCGGAAGGCGAGCATCTGCCTACTCCTCCACCCATCCCTGAAGCCATCCTCAAGTCCATCGAGTTCAACCAGCGGGAGGAGAGCAGCAATCACGGATCCGTTCCGAGATACAACCAGAACCAGCAATCCTTCAATTCCCAATCTGGCTACAAATACTAATTTTACATTTGCGGGTATATGACATGACACCATGGAGTATATTTCAATTTCACTTCACAAAGTATATTTTTTAATCCAATATTATTATAATAAATCAATTCTATGAATAATTTTAATAATTACTGTGTTCAAATAATTAATCAATTGATCAGTCGGAAATAATATTTCGATTATAATCGATATTATTTACCGCCTCCAAACAAATTATATAAGAATTTATCATTTAATAAACTATTTATTTTTAAAAAAGTATTTTATTACAATTGTTATTTCCACTACTATTACTACTAGTTTTACTACTGTTAAATTTTTAAAAAACTATTTCATAAAATTTGCATCATATCTCCATTAGATTGAATGCGTCATGAGAATAAAACTGGATCATTTGAATAAACACATCTCAGTAAGCGGAAAACTGCGCTTTGCAGGTTTCAAATTCTGCTGGCGAATAATGCCATAGGAATTACAGAGCTCTTCGATCATTTATATATAGAGCTCTTCGGCTATCTATATAGACTCACTCTTCTATGTGTAAATAATTGTCTACTTCCGGTATTAATTAATTCAGTTCAGTTCAGTTTAGTTCAGTGCAGATAAATCGGCGTATATTTGTAAAATATCATTTTAATTCAGCAAATACATATGTAGCGATATATATTCGCTATATAGCGAATATATTAATGATTGCAATCTTATCAGCCGCCACCTGCATCGCTAGATACATATAAAATTCCTGTTTTGAGGTTGGTGTAGCTTACTTGCGTAGTATTTTTATATTAAAATGTTTTACTAATTTTATTTACTAAATCAAGTATTTTTTTTCCAACAAAAAATTAACTTAACATTACATTACTTATTTGTGACTATTTTCCATACTATATTTTTGAGTTGAATTGCAAAAATATCGCCACTTAGTTTGAGAACAATCTAAAAATATTTTAAATAGAAGAGAATATAATCATTTGGGTTACTTCATTTGATATGTTGTGATTGAAGTTTTTTACGGTACTTTAATTGTTATTACGCATATTAAAATTACTACACAATAATTCGTGGGTGCCGAGCAAACGAGCGATGATACGGTTGCCCCATGAAGTGATTTCCACCTTTGAATTCAGTATTTTCGAGATGTCTTTACCTGAGAACGTGTGAATATTAAATAAAACCAAGGAACTTTTATCTTAATCATGTTTATTAACACCGTCGTAAAAAAATATATTCTTTGTTTTGTACTTCTGTCTAATGGAATTATATATTTATTTCATTTTTATGAAATTATCTTCAGCTTTGACTCAATCAATATATATTAACCTTTTTCAAACTTAACAAATAACTTTCTAAAATCTACAATTTTCCAGAACAATGTTCTCTGAGCCGTCTATTAGCATTTTAAAAAATGCCAACCTAGTGACGATTGATTAGGACCATAAAGGAGATTTTGCTTATAAACGGTCTTGGGTACGCTCTCATTGTATTAACAAGTTGGTTTTACATGTGAAAATATTTAAAAAATATTAACTAAAAAGCTTTCAAGTACATAAACCAAAAATCTTTAGAAATACCGCAACAATCAGATCAATAGAGCTATTTGAGTAGCTTGTTGGTGTAGTGGTCAAGACGTTGGCCTAGTGATCTAGTGGTCGGAGGTTCGCGCCTCGTTCCAGGACACCAGCAAATTAGTTCTATTTTCATAGCACAAGCATTTAGCTTAGTTTGAAAATAGTAAGAATATTGATGTGACATGTATTCCGTGTACGCATCTCTATTTTTTTTTAATAAAAAAAAAAACTAATTTAATTTGTATTAAAATATGATTTAATTACTTACTTACTTACTTACCATCACGCCGTAGGCAGAGAGGATAGAGTGCCATACTCTTCTGTCCGGACGCCTCATCCACATTCATATATCTTCTCATAGAAGCTTGCCGATTGTTGAGGCTTCTAACGGAACCTCATCCTCCATTATCTGGTTTACCAAGTCTTCCGCGGACGTCCTCTATTTCTGGTGCCATCAACACTTGCGTCATATATCTATCTTACCATTCTATCCTCATTCATCCGTTCCATATGACCAAACTACCTGAGTGATCCTTTCTTAATGTTAATTTCTTAATTAAAATATGATTTCAAATCACAAAATTTAATTTATTCAGAATACACTTCAACAAAACACATTTATAAGCAATATTATAGAATGTAAAAAGTACAGTAAATACAACATAATAAAAATAAATATACGAAAATACAAACATGAATGTTTACAAAATACATAGAGTTATATTTTTTATCAAAGTAGAAGATAAGCAAGTGTGGGTGTTTAGCTTTAGTTGGGGAGCCGAGGGAAAGAAAAAAACATGCGCCCGAGAAAGGGAAAAGGACCAAACATAATATTAAAAAAAACAGTTTAACCAGTCAGTAATATCTTCAGAAACGGCACTGTGCATACATCTCTACTAACATAGGGTGAATATTATGTTCCAGGCCGATTTTTTTTCCATTTTCCATTTAGGTTTGGCAAATATTTATTAATTCTTATTTAATAGTCGTAAAGAATAATAAATTACAATTTATTATTTAGCATGTAACGCTTCAATAATATGTAAAAGTTATTAAAACATTTTATCTAAACAATCGTTCGACTTCTGTAAAAAATCATCATAAGCGACGAAGCGCATTTCAACTTGCGGGTTTTGTTAATAAATAAAACAGCCATTATTAGGGTATTAAAAATCCTGAATTAATACACCAACGACCTTTATACCCGCGCAGAGTTACTGTGGTATCATTGGGCCCTATTTCTTTCGGGATGCAATAGATGATGCTGTAATCATTAATGGTTATCGTTATCGTCACATGTTGGAAAACTTATTGATGACCGAATTATTTCGATTGGGCTTGCAACACATGCGGTTTACACGGCAATACACAGCCCAAACTACGCTTGAAATTTTTCCTGTTTGCATAATGTAAAAAGTGATAATAATAAAGTGACTTTTTCGAGCGCCCGATTTGACGGCTCCCGACTATTTTAAGTGGGGGTACTTAAAAGGAGGAGTCCACGCCAATAAGCCGACAACAATTCCGATTGCTACATGACTATATTCGTACTGAAATTACTGAAATAACGCGCGGTGTGCGAGAATGTTATGAAAATATGGTTGAAAGAGCATGCATTTGTGCCGCTGCCAGAGGCGGCCACTTAGTCAATGTCATATTAATGAAAACCAAATTAAAAGGTTGTGTTTCATTTCCTAGTCATTCAAAAACATCGGTCTGGAACGTAATATTCACCCTGTATTACTAATATACGTATTTCATTTTTAACGTATGCCAAACTAAGCTAGTCTCATCTTTATCTGAGACGAATTTATTTACGTTTCTCATATTTTTAATCATATTCATATTGTTTTTATGTTCATTTATGTACTTAATGATTTGTTCTTTTGTTATTTGTTTATTTGTTACATTTATATAAACCAAATGGAAACTTATATAGTGCTTATTTGATCTAGCGATAAGATTCCAACTCGAATATTCGAATATATTAGGCCTTTTTCTACTATTCGATACTCGAATATTTGTGCAACTATTCGAATAGTATTCGTATTAATCTCTAATGATGGAATATTAAACAATTCTTAGGATTCTGATTCGTACGTGGAAGAGATACATGTTGGTTGAATTGTAGATTGAATTAAAAAGCACAATTTTATCCCTCGTAGAAACTACAAATTTTTGTTCAAATAATTTAAAAAATATATTTTAGATATTTGGATAATTTTAAAAAAGGGACAGAAACGTTAGATTTATTATTTAAAACACTTTTGACAGTTAAGTCAACGTCAACCGCTACTGAGCGGGTATTTTCAACTGCAGTGACGATAAAATCAAAATTAAGAATAAATTTAAAATACTGAACGTTTTAGGCGTTGTTATTTTTAAAACTATATTTTCTTATAAATTTTGATGTACTTGCGTATAATATGATTTATTTGAAATATTCAAAATTAATTCATACTGTTTTCATACTTGTCGCATATTTTATTAATATGGTATGTGACGACTCTATAAAAAAATATATATTGCAAGAAAAATGGTATCGTAGATATTAATCACTACAGAAATCAATATACGAGTATTTTATTTTCCACTTAATACAATATTTTCATTAATTTTTAACAAATTTACTAATATTTTATTTTCATTCTAATATTAAATAATAACAAACATAATTCAATAGAACCATGAAATATATCCTAATACAAATATTGTATTCATACAGTTTACATATTTTGCACTTTAATTATTTTAATATCATAATAAGTGGTAACGGTCAGGTGTTCGTGTCTCGTTTCGGGAGTCCTGCAAGTTAGCCTATTTACTTATAGCTTAGTTTGAAAATAGTAAGAATATTATAAATAATAAATCAGTATTTTTTATAATTATAATGTTTTTTAATAGATTAATTAATCGGTATTTTTGTTAAATAGAGTGTGAGATATCTTGGTAATTTATTAATATATCTTTTATATTTAATAAATCACTCGTAGATTTATTAAATAATTATTGAGAATGAATGATTTATTACTAATATTATTATTTACCTCCATTTATGTTGTTTTGGAAAATTATGTTTGAAAATCTCTGCTATGCTAGAGAGCCTATTTTGACCATATCCATTATTTTATTTTGGTTCGCGTATTTATTCAAAGTCCCATTGGTTTTATTATAAATTTGCAGCAATAATTGATTTGGCTTATCTTTAGGATACAGGTGGTGATGGTATGGTGGTGAGCGAGAAAGGAAGGTCTTGCGAATAGTTCAGTGTCAGCCTATAATTTATTCAAAATGGACAATAATTTATTGAAAATGCACCTATGGAAAAATCAAAATAGAACATGTATTTTATGTACATGTCATTTAGGAATTCATAGAATGATTTATTGTATTTTGTTAAGTCCAATATAAAACGGAGACAAATAAATGCTTTGGGATATTTATAGCATTTCACATATTAAACTTATTTGATAAAAATTTAAGAAATAATGTTAACCGAATTAGGAATCCTTAATAAAATAAATTTAACTTAAACCCTTACTTTTTATTCTACATATAGCACATAATAATAATTTTAAAAATTCATAATAAATTTACAATAAAACGGAACATAATAAATTTACAGAACTTGAATAACGAGGTAGATTTTAATATAAATAAAAATAATTTTGCATCAAGAACTAGAAAACATTTAGAATGAAACACTTTGAAAGTTTGTACATAAATTGCAAAGGATACGGTAATAAAATGAAACAAACATACAAATAGTGCATTTTTTCCTTTCATCTAAGCGATACAACAATACAGGGTACGGCAGAACCGACTAAGCGGTTAAAAGGGGTTAATGCTCGGGCGGTGGTGGAGGGAGGCAGGCGTACGTGGTCTCCCTCTATTCCGTCTGTGACCCCATTTCAGTAACTAACATGGTTTGGACCGGAGCACATCAGGGCTTTGCCGTGCGCGCAAATTTAGAAAACACCCGATCTATGATCGCGACGTTAAGAGCTTTCAGATACATTTTCACCTCACTGGGACTGTGAATAAGCAAAATTTCTGCTTCTGGGAATTCTGAAAATAACCCTCCGAATTATTCATGAATTACCACTACATTCCCCTAAGCTAACGGTGCGGTGTGCAGTATCATAATTTGGCGTGATAGGCGCGTACTTATTTGAGGAAGAATGCATGACAGTAACCATGAATTCCTAACGTTATGTCTCAATGTTGCAAAATTTTCTGCAGCCCAGAATGGAAGCTATTGTTGAAGAAGAGGGATTGGGGGACTTGTGGGTCTAACAGCATGAGGCTACAGCTCACACAGTCCGAAATTCACTCAATATTTTGAGAGAAATGTTTCTGGTCTGGTCTCTCTCTAAGGGGTGCTGTAGGGTGGCCTGCGCGGTCACCAGATATGAGCATTAGTGATTTCTTTATTTAACGCCATTACCGCGATATGTTTGAACAAGCTGTACAAAACATCAGAGATCGTCTCTAACAATGTGTTGCTGTTAACGGCCGCCATATTGAGGCCGCTATATATTTTCAAAACTTAATGATTTTAAATGGTATGTACTGCTTACTTCGAAAATAAAAACAAATTTTCTCTATGTACCTCCATTACTTTATTACAATTCCTCAAAACTGCTTCTACCGTACATAATGCAAATCGGTTCTACCGTACATAATGCAGGCGATACAGTACAATTAATACGGTTAATAGGACTAATGCAATGTAGGGAGAGGGAGAAGGGTTCACTACCATTCCTTCAGTGGCCTGATGTGCCCATCAGCAATCTCATCAGTATTGACCATTCAGAAGTTAGAGCTCGGAGGATTTAAATATTTGTTTAAAATTACCAATATGTCTTAAATAATTAAAGACTTGAAGAAGAAAGAATCGGAACATTTCTAACGACAAATCGACAAATAATTTCGTCAATAA
The DNA here is from genome assembly GCA_022840565.1 of Eubasilissa regina. NCBI lineage: Eukaryota > Metazoa > Arthropoda > Insecta > Trichoptera > Phryganeidae > Eubasilissa > Eubasilissa regina. The sequence continues at coordinate 22,523,186 of JAINEB010000033.1, forward strand.
TATTGTATTTAAAAATATATATATATGTTACAATATTACAACTGCATCACAGAGCGAAATATTGTAAAATAAATCTGAAAATTGGCGGTTATGTCTGGCATGTTACCAAACTTCATGAATTATTTTAGCTCACTGGCTTGTAAATTTCAATAATATTTAACAAATCTATCTACCGGTAGATTTGTTAAATATGCTGCTACGAAGAATAATTACTATGGATCAACTATAATTGTATCAATATTTACTTAAAATAACATTCCAGTATTTAGAAATAGTTTTTGTTTTCTTTGTTACTCGCAATTGTTTTCATGTATATGAAATCAATGGAGTATTAAAAAATAATGAATATTATAACATTAATACTATCGCACAGATGAAATTTCGAAACCTAGAAATAATAATTTTAAAAGTAGATACGCAGCTGCTCAGGCTTAGTATATTTTATACAGATAATATAATATAAACGGAAAAGACTCAGCACTAATTCCAATATTATATTTTATCACTATTTGCATTTTTATTAGAAAACGTTAAAATTATCTTGTATATAAGTTAAGTTAATTTTTTGTAAATTACTTAATGTTATCTCTTCGAAATCGTCTCCACAATCAGCGTGCATTGAATCATTGATTGGTAATTGCAATCACATGAATTCGATATGATGAAACTGGATAATTAATGAATAGACCTTAAAAGATAGATAAAATACAACTGTAACGAGAATTTATATATTAGATTAAAATTAAACCGGTCATCGAGATATATTTAACGATTTGAATATTGCAATTAGTGTTGCAAGTGAGATAATATTTTAATTATTATGACATTAAGTTAACATTCTACAGATTTTATTGTTCAAAGTTTGGATATTTACTATTCATCGAGCGATCTGCTTTTTGGATAACTAAAATTAATCAACTAGTGCAGTAGTGATTAAAAACTTTAACAGGCTCTATTACACGGTATTGGAAAAATATATATTTTTTTAAATTGGCATTCATTCACTCACACATTGCAACTCAATATGCAATAAGGTTTTGTTATTTTTAACGAAAAATGGACATAAAAAAAGTATGTAGTTTCATTAGAATTCAATTAATTTCAGATTTTATGACTCAATGCAACAAATTAAAACAGTATTTTATTTTCATTTTTGTAGCAGTTTTTTTAAACTTGCATTTTCAAGCATCTCGATAGATTCATTTTTAATGAAATGCACCAAAATGGTGTATAAAAATGGCGTAGATGTGCATATATCTAATACAAAACTATTAATATATTAAAAATACTAAATTAGTGTATTAATTATAAATTGATTTTATATGTATATATTTATAATTAATACATTAATTTAGTATTTAAAATATCACAGACCTATGTTCTGAATAATTACAACTTCACAATAAGAATGTGTTTTCCTTAATATTAATATATTAATTAACTGTTGTATAATTAATTATACAACAGTTTTAACTGTTGTATCAATTTACTGTGTTGTAATAGTATTTTCACACCTATAATTAGTATAAATTATTTAGGTTTACTAAAATAATCTTTATTTTATTTCTACATCCTGCTATTAATCCTGGCAACCATAATTGCGCTAAATTATTTAAGTATTACATTTAAATACCATCTCCATAAATAACTTCATTTTTGAATCGTTATTTTTTTTTAAATTTAATGAGTAAGTCATTATTTATTGATATTTTAGTCTGTAACATATTTGGCAGGAATTTTTTCTATATTACATCAAGATTATTTCAACCCGACCGCAAACCTTGACGCACTCGTATTAATAAATTAATGTTAAACGACCGATCTGGTTCAATACGCGCTCACCTTGTATCGCTGTACCATCCTGGTGAAAGATAACAGGCTGTATGAATTAAGATCATCTCTTTTCTCATCGAGAAAGGCAGCCTCCCGACACGGAGGATCTCGAGTAGAATGGTAGGGGACCGAACTATATAAAACACCGACAAATTACAGTAAGTATCATACTCTAGTTGGAGACCGCAGCATCTCTATCCATCATCTATTGCCCTGAGAAAATTAATCCGATACAGAAAATGAAAATCGTAAGTATTAAAATAATTTTAAAAATACTCACTGATTTGTTTCAGTCGATGGAGAGCATAAAAACTATGTCAGGAATGAAATCAACATTTAAAAAATGTTTAATATATTTACTAATAATTTTCATAATGATAAATGTAAATCGATAAAATTCTTGCGTAAATTGAAAATTTACTTTTCTGAAACTATTTCTAAACTAATTTTATTAATTGATGTTAAGAGGGTTGTCCAAAGTAGTACTTACAAAAAAAAACCGCCTGATACAGTTATAATCCGATATTTTTCAAATGTATTAAATGGCTTCGCTTACAACTAAGGACTCCAGAAATAGAATCAACGATATATATTTAAGTATTTTTCATAAATATTAAAAAATTAATGCGTTTCAGGTACTTGTTGCTCTCTTCTTCGGGATGGCTTCTTGCGGCCGTCTGGATAGCCAGTACCTCCCGCCCAACTCGCAGGGAGGACGGTACCAAGGAGGCAGCTACCAAGGAGGCAGCCATCAAGGGGGCAGCTACCAAGGAGGCAATGTCCAGCAGCACAGGAACCCTGAAAATGACGTTCCCATCCTGAGGCAAGAGAACGTCAACAACGGAGATGGTAGCTACAGTTACAGGTGTGTTGCAGATTAATTACATTCTAAATTGCACTTAATTATGGATGACACTAAATCGGTCTAATGCACGATTTGATCAATTTGAACTAGTAATATAGTACAATATGATGGTATATTTTTTATTAAAATTCGTTTATTTCTAAACACCAAAGTTTTATTTAATATTATTGGCAGTTAAGTAATTTATTTTATAAAATTTACACTTTTTACAAAATTAAATGATACACGCTTTTCCAAATAAATATATGTACGATAAAGATTTTCTTGTCTAAAATATTAATAATTTTATTTAGAAAGGAGGATCTTTTACTCTATATAAATAAATATTATATGACATAGTTAAATGTTTAAAAAAAATCTTTGTAAATTTACTAGCTAATTAATGAATATAACTGATATAATATTCGCATTGGGAATCAAAATCAAAGAGTATTATAATATATAAAACAATAGTGAGTAACAATGTGTATAATTCAACAATGAATTATGTGCACAGCTCTAGAGAGATAAAATGAGTCAATGATTCTGTAGCGCGAGATACTGTGGCGGACAATATGTCGTATAAGTACTGCGATTATAACCAAAATAAATGTGAGTGCACTGGAAGTATTTAATGGAATAAAACAGTGGTAAAACGTAGTTAGAAAATTATGAAAATTAATGAATGATTGTATTTATCGTAAAACTCGTAGATCTAAGTTATGTATTCCAATCGAAATTTTACATTTATAGATTAATAAAATAAACTAGCAAAATTCAACATTTTCAATCACAATATGTTGTTTTAGCTACGAGACCGGAAATGGAATCCAAGCCCATGAGGCCGGATACCTGAAGAACGCCGGAAGCGACAGCGAGGCCCAGACCGTGCAGGGATCTTACTCTTACACAGGACCTGACGGAAAACTGATCACCGTTACTTATACAGCTGACGAGAATGGCTTCCACGCGGAGGGCGAGCACCTGCCAACCCCGCCACCCATCCCTGAAGCCATCCTCAAGTCCATCGAGTTCAACCAGCGGGAGGAGAGCAGCAACCATGGATTAGGGTCGGGATTCAACCAGAACCAGCAATCTTTCAATTCCCAATCTGGATACAAATACTAACTTTACACAGGCATATTTAAGACACATGACACTGGAATCCAGTGACAGGAGTCTACTGACGAAAATTTGCTTTAAAATCATCATCTAATAATCGCTGTCTTTATAAAGATATATTTATTAGCCATCACCAATATTATTATATTATTTATGAATAGTTAAAATGCATACCTGAGATCTAGTGTACTAATTGAATAGTAATATTGCGATTGTACTCAATAATATTTAATCGTTTTTGAGGAGAACACATTTTTGTTGTGAAATTGCGTATTCAAAACATAGTTCTGTGGTATTTTATTATAATATAAATTGAATTAATCAACTAGAAAGATAGGAAGAGGTTCAGGTTCGAATCCCGGTAGTCACTAAATATCTTTTCGATTAATAGATTTTTTCTGTATACCTTTCTAACTGACTAACTTACCATCAGTAGGCAGAGAAGATAAGGCGACACACTTTTCTGTGCTAATACACATTTTCTTATACCAGCTCGTCGATTATTGAGGCTTCCAACAGGACGATCTTCCAGTATCTGGTTTACCTGGTCGTGCAAAGACTTTTCTGGTGCCATCAGCACTTTTTGTATCGATACCTTACGGTTCTCTCCTCAACTTTCTAACTGATTTATTTAATTTGTATTGATATTTACTGGCTCCAAATGAATTATATAAATATTCATGTTGTTATTTAATAAACTATTTATTCGTGAAAAAGGATTTCATAATTATTTTGTTTAATTAATTTATCCTGTCGCTATTACGCTTAATACATATGATAATAGTCTTTATTGAATGTATTATGCGCATCTCAGTAAGCGGAAATTGTATGTACAATCTATACTTCGCCGCTGACACAATTCTTATGTAAAAATATTGCTGAAGACATTGCAGAGCTCCTCATCATAGGCGGAAAGATTCAGTGCACATATAACCTTGGCAATAAGCAATATCACCATCATCATCATTATCATCATCATTAACTTCGGCGTCTTAGCGTCCAGTAGAGGACATATGACAGAGGTCATCGATCCAGCGAGCCTTTGGTCTGCCTACCTTTCGCCATCCGGTCCAAGGTCTCCATCCAATCATCTTTTTAAGTCATATGTTTTCTTCACGTCTCATCAGATATTCGCCCACTGCCATTTCAGTATTGCCACCTGGTATCCTATGTCTACTACGATGCGTTCCGTTTAGCCATCTGCTTATTCGTCTTTCTGGTTGTACTGTACTGATGAGATTCGGTTCCGCTGTATATTATCCTCACCATAGTATTTCTTCACTTATCTGTTAGGTATAACTTTGTAGTTTATTATATAGTATGTTTACGATACGATGTCATTCTGATCTGAAGCCTTGTGTTTATTCATGGGCTTTAAAGAGAATATAATTTCAAAAACGCTAAAGTATGGTAAGTCATCTGTCGTATGTCGAATGAGACCGGCTCTTGGATCGATGCTGTATACTTTTGTTTTGTGGTGGCCCTGCTCGTGTCTCATAGATATGCATAAATAAATCACTTAACAGCTATACAGTCCGACTGGTACCCGCCAAATTGTAAATAACAATACTCCGCAATCGAACCAGTCCAAGAAGCCATAGAATTGACCGCTCTTCTCTTGGCCATCTCATCTAATACATCTCCCACGCACCTCGGCACTGCCTTCAGTGATTTACGTTTTTAAATAGTAATCAAATGTATTAATTAGAAAGATATACATATAAAATCAATTTCATCGAAAAGTATCCCGATAGCGCAACAACAATATTTTTAGATTAATACATTTAACTGATATTTAAAAATATCACAGACCGTCTGTTCTGAACAATTACAACTTCACAATAAGAATGTGTTCTCCTTAATAACTACTTTTTTCTTGTACTTTTTATAATGTAACAAACAAGTTTAAATTCAATCTGTAAACGCGAGTCAGATTGCAATAGTGTATTAAGAGAAATGGATGGATATTGTTTATAAAACGTAAAATCCTCATCGTTAAACTACATTTTTTATAAATAAAATATGAAAATAACATTGTAGTTTTTATTTTACCCAATATTAAACGTGAAATTTTTCCGCTCGAGATCCTTAATTTGATTTAAAAATTATGATCCAATAATTCTCAGTACCTACCTTAATTAAATGTTTGATGATATTGTAACTGAATCAATATTACACACTATCTGTCGTCCGATAGTTTGTCGCAACGGCAAGAGTTGTGGGATTATTATATTACGGCCGTATGCAGGCTGACGACTAGATGTCTAAACAATAGAACTGTCGGAGCGTACCGAAGACTAGACTTAGTGACGTATGTAACTAGTTAACTAGAAACTACAGCGGTGCATTGTGGCCCATGTTCGATAGCGGCCCAAAATGTGCGACCCTACAACGGCTTTGTTATCTACACATTTCCCAGCGCTAATGTGAACTAAAAATGTTTGAAATCCGCTACAGTAATTATAAAATATGTAAATAATCATTTTTCACGTGTATTACAAAAATGTATGTAATCTCACTAATGTTTTTTTCTTCAATAGCAACTGCACTTAAATGCCTGAAAAGACTTCTTTTTTTTAAAGTGTATAGTGACAAAACACTTTTTTTTTTGCTTACAACATAATGGACAAAACTGCATAGGTAATACTTAATACTCTTATATCTAATTTACAATATTCAATACCATTTTTTCACTTACACCACTGACTAGACTCATATGTGATCGATAATCAAAATTGGTAGCGATAGTGCGCTTAACCTTCGGGTACCTGAAGATCGAAAATAGGATCTTGGGCCGGAGCGGGGTACAAAATGACCCCATTCAAATTTGCGTTTTAATTAAGTATAATGGTGTGAGCATGCTCTATCATATTTTTAATTAAATTTCTTATACAATGTAAACAATATACTACTAAATTTGTCGTCATTTTATAAGAAACCGTAGTATTTTTAAGTGTCATCATTCATAAGCGTCCGGCTGTCAGGAGCTACGCGATCAGTATGATGCAACCGGCCGTGTCGCGTTCGCGAACACCACGTACGTGCATGTCCATACAAGTTACGAATGAGAGTTCCAAAAGTTACAGTCAAGTATTATAATATTTATTTTAAAATGCATACAACTAGAAGTGGGATGGAATTATTGGGATTGTTTTAAAATACATATAAGTACAAATGAGATAGAATTTTAATATTTCATATACATTCATCACAAAGTAAAATGATGTATAAATGACAAATAAAAATCTTAACTAACTAACTTACCATCGCGCTGTTTCCCCGCGGGATAGCAGAGAGGATAGAGCGCCACACTCTTCTGTCCTGACACGCAATTCTCACCTCATCCACATTCTTACATCTTTTCATACAAGCTCGTCGATTGTGGAGACTTTTAATATGACTATAATCCAGTATCTGGTTTATTTGGTAGTGCCAACCCTTCCGCAAACGCCCTCTGTTTCTGGTACCATCAACACTTGCGTCATATATCCTTCTTACCACTCTCTCCTCATTCATTCGTTCCACATGACCAAACCACCAAAGTAATCATATATTATACTCATTATACTAATATCAGCTTTACATTCTTTCCTGATTTCTTCATTATTTACTCTGTTATAAATATATTAGCAACATACATGCCTGAGTGATCTCATTTCCACTGCATTTAATCTACTTTCGTTCCTCTTCTGCCAGCTCGAGGCCTCACTTCCATACATCAGTTTCGGTACCAGGACTCCATTGTGTACAGCTAGTCTTGCCTTGGTTGATAAGTTACCGTTAAATATAATTCCATTCAAAGCGTCATTCACTTTATTATCTGCAGCCACCCTGCCATTACCCGATAAGGGAAATTATAAAATGGTCCCGATTGTCTATCTAAAATATAATTTATCTACTTTTTACTGTCTTACTATACCTTGTCGTTTTCTTTTTTTACGTGTTGCATTCTTTGGGATATTTATGAAGATTGCAATGAATATCACCTCAAAAATCATTCATATTTAATAAATAGTTCTAAAATTAAAATTTTTGGGGTTATGTTATGCCCCATTCCGGAACGGAAGGGTTAAGCGAGGACGACATTTTCTTATTATTTTTCTGCAATACAAGATCACCGTTATGTTGCGTGGAGATAATGTGTGACATATGTGAAGAAGCAGCTAACCATTTACAACAAGACGCTAAAAGAATATGGCGGCATATTTTTTTTAAATATTGGAACTAAGTAAAAAAAATTGGAGTGACTTGGTTTTAGAAAATAAAATATTTTTATTTTTTCCTAAAGATATCGTTGGTATTATTATCGGATGAAAAAATTCGTCGAATGCAGCGCCGGCATTACGCACAATCAAGTCCGCTTGATTGTGCGTAATGCCGGCGGCCTGTGGCGGCCAAATCAAAGGGGCGGTCGAAAAATATATACAAATTAAAAAACAAAATCCAATGTTGCAAAACAATAATAGTGTGTAATAAAAATAATCCAAGAAAACATATCCAATAAAAAAAAACATTATTAGTTATTTCCTAATAAAGCAGTAATAAGTTACAAGTGACAAAATTCCGGCCTAACAAAATACTTCCCCTAACATGTGTGGCACGCGGGCGGCCGATTTAGGGTGGTACTTTATAAGGATGGTTTTACAGAAATTTAAAACATCATCTACACTTAGTTACTAGGTAGGAAAAAAAACAATCTTGCTTGTGGCGGCGAAAAGTATGCACTTATAATTATATAATCCACATATTTATATAATCCTTCACAGACTCTGCTGTCGTACGATCCTTTTTATCCTCAGGGTGCGCCAGATCTTAATATTATTGTTACACTTGGCAGCATAAGTATTACTGAAACAATATTGAAAAAGATGTGTGGCGAACAGGATTTGAGCATCGAGAACAATGAACAGTTGTAACGATGGTACTAGTCAAAATTGTTATAATATGTAATGGTCTAAGATTCTCGCAAAGTGTAATCGGTAGGAATAGCGAGCTCTCAATATAAGGTACCGGCGGCGTCAACCAATTATAATAAAACGACGGGCGAGACGCCCGAGTAATATTTGTTTATAAATGCGTCTAGAAAACAATAAATATTACATTTGTGTATGAGTTGCACCTAACCGACACCCCATATTTAATGTTGGGAACAATATCATATCGTTGGGATTGACACCAACATTAAAAATGAATCGTGAATTGTTTTATATTAAATGAATTATGAATTGTTTTATAAAGTAATGTGAACGTCATTTTCGATTATCTCGCCGCAATGTGCCTACAGTGAACATCTTTTTGCATTTCATTTCTTTTTTGATCTCATTATCATCATCGAGAGAAGCGTAGATTTATGTCTGTCTGAAAAGTTTCCGACCTAACAAAGAAACAAGAAATTTTTTCCTCAAATTTATTTTTATTTTTTCATATAGTCTCCTTGTAAGTCTATACACTTCTTTCAGCGATGCTCCCATCCCTTTAACCCGTCCAAATAGTACTTGGAGTTTTTCTCTGCAAAATAGTTATTTACGAAATTGATGACCTCCTCATTTGACAAAAATCTGTATACTCCGAGCGCAACTTTTAGCTTAGGGAATAAAAAAAGTCGCTTGGGGCTAGATCTGGTGAGTAAGAAGGGTGGTCAAGCAGTTGAAACCGTAATTCGTAGATTTTCGGCTGGACAACCGCTGAGGTGTGAGACTGTGCATTGTCTAGGTCAATGATACTCAACCTTTTTTTTCTTCGGGCCACATACATATATTTGTAAAGCTACGCGGGCCGCAACACTATACTGGTATGACAAAAAATATCATGAAACCCACCACCCCCGTTTTTTTGGAAAACCATTTGAGATTTTAAAAATAATAAACCAAAACAGAATAATAATAGTACATATCATTTATCATCATACGGTTCGTTAAAAATTACAATAGTGAAAAAAATAAAACTCAAAAGTAACATGTATAAATGTGTTGAGGGCCGCACAAAAAAGCTTAGCGGGCCGCATGCGGCCCGCGGGCCGCAGGTTGAGTATGTCTGATCTAGGTGAAACAATTTTTTTTTCTGCAAATGTCATTTTTCCGCAATTTCTACCTTCAGCCTGTCAAGTAATGATGCATAGTATGCTCCTGTAATGGTTTTTCCTATTTCAAGATAATCGATTTAAGACAACTCTATGGCTATCCCAGAAAACAGTCGCTATCATTATCTCAGCCAAAGGAACAGCCTTCGCCTCTTTTGGAACCAATTCTCCCCTCGCAGTCCATTGTTTTGACTGTGTTTTTATTTCTGGAATATAAGAGTTTATCCAAGTTTCATCTACAGTAAATAATTCGAATACGTTTTTGAGAGCAAACGCGGCACCCAACGTGCGGCCAGCTTTCTCATGTTTAAATCTTGATTCAATATGTAACAAATACGTTCTTTGGACATGTTCATAGCCTCCGATATTTCTCTAACCTTAATTCGACGGTCGTCCAGCACCATTTGGTGAACTTGAGCTATATTATCGTTGACTTTCAAAAACAAATATTTAATGACAGCTCAGATACTCGATTTTTTCCATTTTCACAAAAACACTCACATCGACTCACTCAAACAATTGTCAAACAACTGCGCGTTCAAAATAGCTGAAATTTTGGTGAGTACTTATCAAAGCATGTGCAAACAATTTTTGTTGACGAGTGCTGCCCTCTTCATGTGGAGGTCGCAAATTTTTCAGACAGCCCTAGTATGATTAATCTTTTCGGGAGAATTTTAATAATTAAATATCTCCTATTATACTCGATGTCTTGTTTAAATATTTATTTTAGAACTTTTCAGGTAGTTTAAAAAACAAAAAATTACAGATTACTCAAAGGTATTTGAGATTTCATAAAAATACGATAGATGGCTCTTTCAAATAATGGAACGATTAAATGTATTATCAAAAAGGTAATATATAGTTTCTAAAATTGTCGCTGTAACACAGTTGGATAATGCACCTTCCCCGGTTTGGAAAGAGATCCAGGTTCGAATCCCGGGGCGCAACATTATTTTTCGAAAAAATTGATTTTATATGTATATCTTTCTAATTAATATTTAAAATATCACAGACCTATGTTCTGAATAATTACAACTTCACAATAAGAATGTGTTCTCCTATTAAGTTTAACAAACAATGTATTTCTTTTGAAATGTTACATTTCAGTATTATTTTTAGAAAAAAAAATTTTTTTTCTATTTTCAACTGTATTAGATTAGAAAATATTTGCTCACTTTAATGTGAAATAGGGGATCTGGGTTTTAATGTACACTTTTTCAATAAGATAACTTTGAAATTAGTGTGGTGAGAGTGTTGCAATTTTACTTTTGACAAAATTGTTAGCACCTTGACAATTTTTATATGTAAAACTCTTAATACAATGTGCAATTCCCATTTGTAATTATTATATTATATACTTAATTGTTCATTTTTTTGCGATAAGTCGAGTCATACGGCTGTAGGCCCCAAGATGATTAAGATCTTCCTACATATTTTTGCAAACCTCGATTATTTTCTTTTGATACCAGTTTTTATTTTTAACGCAATTAAAAATAATTGTACATATTTCAAATAACCAATATACTTACATATCTATCACTATTTTTTTTTTTAAATAAAATTTTATTTCTTGAAAAGGTCCATTGTACATTTTTAATTCACGGTTGTTCCTCGCCTCTGCATAATTTAAAAAATACATTTGAACCGAGTAATACGGAGTATCGGTTAATCAAGGTTCTACTATATTCCGAATGAGGAACCGGTTCCTAATATACCTGGATCAACGATCAGATATTCATCTGAACTTAGATTTGGAGCTGCGGTTCGGCAGATCGATATAAAATAGAGAACTGTAAACACAATGTTTGTAATACAATATTGTGCATAATAAAAAATTATAAGGCTTAAATTAAATTACACATATAATTTAATAAAAGTATATTTTCGCATTTTTTTTTAAATTTTAATTTATATGTATTGTGCACTATGTACACACAAAAGTTTTTTGTTTTGGGACCAGACTGAATTATAAAAGAAACGAGTTTGCCTTAATGTGTCAACAAAATCAAACAAAAAATAGAATTAACAAAATAAAATATTTTATAAAATACTTTACCCGTTGTTGCTACTACTTTATACAATTATATACAAAGTTAAAATGGTCTAAAATTAAAAACACATACTTCACCATGTTCCCCGTTTAAATAGGGTTTCCCCAAAAATCTTACGCCATTGTTACCTCATATGTCAGAGAGAAGAGGGTTCAACACTCATGCCTCCCCCCTTTAACAATCGAATCATATACATATTGATGTCTCATAAAAAGAGCAGTTTGTAACATAACCCTATCTAACATTTTTCAACTGATTTAGTTCTCTCCTTTCAACACTTCTGCTGTGTTAATAATTAAATTCCACGCATTACTTTTAATTGTATAGTAGATTACGACTTTTCTATATTATTCTGTACCCGTGCTTTGAATGAGAGGGCACGGTTAATTCCAGATGTAAAACTGGATGCCAGGAAAAAAACAAAAAATAATCTAATCAGATCTTTTCTATGTATCAATGAATATTCAATTACTTGCTACAGATCCAGAGAATGAAGGTTCATTCTCCAATCTCAGATTTGAATAACATTAAATCTGGGATCAATGAAAAAAATATATTGTTGATATATAATATTTTCTAATAATGCATTTGCATCAGTTACATGACTATTTTTTAAAATTCTAATTTGAATAAATTGACTTCACTGACTTGGGTTGGGTCGGGTTAGATCAGGTAAACATTGTATAAGCACATTTATATATTTATTTCATAAAATGGTTACATCATATTATATTGTAGTATTATAAATACACACACTTGTACTTTGATTATCATTTATACTAATATGAATTTTATAATTAATAAATAAATAAACTGCTTGTATGTATACAAGGTAACACATTTAGGCTTTTTATGGATACCTTTAGATACAGTTCTTAATAAAATTATAAACATAATTAAGTACAAACGCGTTTAGAAAAACAATTATTTCCATAACACACAAGTGCTAGAAATATTTTAAATAAAATGTATTGCGTGTGAAAAAATCCACTGAATTCCAGAGTGATTTCTCCACAGCTAAAATATTTATATTCTACCTCACTATTCATTAAAAAGTGAAGAGAAAACTAAACCTTTCAATTATAATCTTTAAGACTACTCAACTACACAATTATTTACTGATACATAGCAAAATATTTTTCTAATGTTTTCCATCAAGGAAGTATTACAATTTGTCACGTAATCCAATACGAAAATCTACATTGATATCAATCTAAGTTTAATTTATCAAATAAAATTAAAAAACCTCACCTTCACAAATAGAAGCACCAATCATTTACATCTCACACTAACTTCACATACATAGTGTAATATCTTTAATGGCACATTTCAACATCATTCTAAAAAAAAAATTCCAAGTACGGCCAGCCATAAACTTTATCTAATATTTAAAGATGAGAGCTGTTGTCTTGTTTGTTATGAACGGCTTTGAAAAATTGGTTTATGTTCTGAACACAAACCTATGAAATTTTACAATTACAAATAGACTGATTTTTTAAATCGCCCATAGCATTTTAATTATTAGCAAGAATCTTGAATCTACGTACCTACATACATAAGTGATTAAAGAGAGTTTTGATAAGGTGATCATGAGTTTACGCCAATTTTTCATCAATATATTATGTACATCTCTATTAAATCAATTAACTTTAAATACCATTGCAATTTTTTAAGACTTTATAAAATTAATTACCGGTTACACCGTTCATCAATATTGAATGGACTTTAAATGAAAATTAAATTATTTGCTTTGAAATGTATGTAAATTGTGGACAATGCTAGTCCTTGAAAGAGTCCAATAAATAAATAAAAAAAACCATTAATATTTAAATCACAAAACAGATTTGTGTAAATATATACAATATAAAACACAAGACAAATTAAATTTGTAATTATAAAAAAAATGCATTATAATGCCACATGAATAAAAAATATTGAAATATACTTGTACCCATCAGGTGATAAGACTAGAATATGATGAATAATTAAGTACGCATTTAGATTTGTTAAAATAATGAGTTAAAGAAGTCTATTCGGCAGAAATAAATCATTTCTTATGGAGTAAGAAATGTGACAAATTTACAAGAATTTTAACAGTGGATAAACTATAAACAAAATTCACAAAAAACACTTTAATATAATTGAAATGAACTTGAAACATTTATGGTTTCATTTTATGTATTTGGATTACGTCTATGGCACAAATGTTGCATTATGTGAATAATGTATTATGAAATATTTTCTTTGAATATTGAATATACAATTTTTACAAAAAATTAAAAACTCTATAAGACAACAGTCAAGCTAAATATTGATTGAATATAATAACTCAAGCACATTCAGAATGCTTTTATTGAGAAATAATATTACAGAACAGAAGAAAAAATATCATTCTGAAATAAAATAACTCCGGGGAATATATCAAGATAATATGTATAACATATATGACATTGCTTTAATTCTCAATTGTAACTATAATCTTTTAAATTTAGAATAAAAATACTAGAATAATTATTATTATGTTTTGTAAGAATGTGATGAATGTTTCTCTCTAGTACGAGGATGGTCTCTTATGCAAGTTTTGGCTGGATTAAATCTCCCGTAAAGATGTATTATCAGTGTATTAACAAGCACTTATTTGCCAAATATAAAATATATTATACAAAAGATTAAAAAAATACATAATACTTATGGTTCACAGAAAAAATGGCCAGGTTTGACGTATGGAATGTCAGATTATCTAATGTGAGATTATTTATCAGGCACATTATGTACATATTTCAGAATTTTGTAATTATCAAGAGCCTCCCTAAGTACACGACATGCTAATGACATTTTCTATTTATATTGCACAATAAAATTAGCACTTTCTAGAATATAAATACAAACTAAAACATCAAATCAAATAACAAAATAAAAGTGTTTACTTAAATGTTAAAAGCTACGTACATGTTATGAAAAAGACAAATTTTACAACATTCAAAATACATACAATCTATATAATTTAATATAAAAATATCAAGCACTTTCAAATTCATAATAATTGCGTATGTAAAGAGAGATCATAAAAACCCAAAAGTGCATACATAATATGACCCGCCCGATGGCGACGAAGTAAAGCATTCATATTGACATGATAATACATAAAGGGCATTAATTATCTACAAACTAATTTAATGTGTACTTTGTCCATAAATTATTTTACTTCCATTTTGAATTTGTCTATGGCATTCTTCTCTGGGAATATAAACGCCAATACGTATTTCTTTTATATGATAGAACTGACGCTTACTCCATTATTTTTACCTCGAAGACAAATATTTTGTATATTATGTACACGAGACTTCGACACAACACATATGGAGGAATAAAAAATCATATACATATTTAAAAAAATATTAACTTAATGAATAGCAGGCACATCTTAAGATCTATAAAAATAGGCTAAAAGAATAAGTGTACCGGCTTGTACCGCGCATGTATCCAGCGCCAAATTAAAATTGATGAAAAATCTTTATAAATTATGTATCTCTTACAAATTAAGCTGTCTAGAAAATATTTAAAAACACTATATGTACATATTTCATCTGAGAGACTTTTTCAGAATCTTTGGATTGATTTTAATTACTATATCGTGATGACAATCATGGCAGTGCAAAGCAACTGCAATAACATGCAGTCTAAGGTGGAAGATTATTCAAATAACTGAGAAAATTTTAAGCTAGGCACAGACTATGCAGTTAGCTTAACTTTAGAAGTATAAAAATATCTAGTCATATAAATATAAAATAAAATTATGCACATTCACAATATAATTATTGAAAAATAATATTACAGAACAGAATAAAAATGTTTATTGTGGCATGGGAACCACCCATACAAGACAAGTGTCAAAATTGTAATACAATCAGTAACCGTCTAATATTGATTAATGAATTTGACTTTAAAATAAGCTGAAAATTACTTTTATTGAACCGTCGCGGCATTTTGAAGTACATATTATTATTGTTATCGTGATTAATTTGGAATTAACATTTTACATATTCCTAGTACCTAAAATAGGAAAACCATTAAAATAATTATTGTGTAAATATTTTTTGTCATAATGAATCAATAATCAAAATATAGAAAAATAAAACAGACTCGATGATGAATGTAAAATTATACTGGCTCATCACTCCCAGTGTTAGGCAGAATAAATTATAAAAATTATATATAAAAGCATCAACAAAATTATAAAAATGAGGGTTACCAAAATACATATTTGTCATTAGAAAAGTGGTCATTTTTTTAGAAAACAGATTTTCTAGACACTCTTTACCTATTCAATTCTATAGATACAGTTTAAATCGACAACCTTTATGTGCCATAGAAAGTAACGATCCACGTGTAGAACACACAAAATAATCAGCTACCCATTTGACTTGACCTCTTGTACCACTAAATCACAGGAATTTTTAAATTAGGTCTTCAATGATTATACTTTTTGGCGTTACTTGTAAGTAGAATGATAAAATTTAAGTTATAATTACCAAAGACCTCTGGAATGAAATCTAATATGCGTACTTACCGCACATAGATGTTTGGACACCGGTCTGAAAGTTGTGATTGTCTTTGTTAAGATCAAAAAAAGTCACAAACAAATTGCTACACAGCTTTAGCAAGTTCCAGAAACATTTAAATTTGTTTGCGCCCAAAAGTTTAAAACTCTTATATTTTGCAAAACTTGTCGATGTGAAGAATTTGTTATTGTAAATTACACATTTATTTGAAAGCATCAATATGAAAAATTTAATAATAAAATGACTTGGAAAAATCCTAATATTTTTACATATCTGGATGGCAATTTGAGGACTGAAAGAGAGGCTACAAAAATCGGGCACAGGACAATCGGTAACCCTATTATGTATGTGTATATTTAACAAACGTACAAAATACTAAATCGACTTAAAGAATGGTGAAGCCATATTAAACACCACCATACCTCTATTATATTATACAGTCAAATTTAATATGTAATTTTCATGAAAAATATATGCATAATTGTCTAAAGTTAAATTATAAGATTAGATGGCACAAATTAATGGTATTGGTAAACTAAAAATATGTAAATGAATCAGAATAGAATTTTGAATGTCTCATATATAAGTATATTTAAAATATAATCATAATCTTTTTTTTTTAACACTGACTAGTACTCGATTTGTATTTTCAGTGCAAAATTTTTTTTATGTACAGTACATCATAAATATTAATGAAACTTTACAGTTGTAGAATAATTAAACATGTACATGTATAAATTTATTGGAATAGAATACTTCATTGCCAACATAATATGTACATTGAAATACTAATACTTCATTTATCTGTAGAGAAACGAATCCTGGACTCATCACCTGGATCATTAGAAGGCTAAAAAATTTTTGCCATTAAATTTATTTATTGACATACATATTTTTGTTATAACAGAGGTGAATAGGTGTTATAATATAACATTGTAATATTTTAAATACTAAATTAATGTATTAATTATAAATATATACATATAAAATCAATTTTGTCAAAAAATATTGTTTTAGCGTCACCGGGATTCGAACCTGGATCTTCATTTTCAATCCGGGGAAGTGCACTACCTTTGTGCTATAACGCCAGTATTTTTCTTGACAAATTTTCGAAACTATATGTTACATTTTTCAAATTAATACACCTATCGTTCCATTATTTGAAAGCCATCTACATTATTTTTACAGAATCTCAAATACCTTTGAGTAAACCGATTTGCAGACGCCAGAATTATCAATTCATTTTTATTAAATTTTGGACACGTTGATACAACATATATTATTAAGGAAAACACATTCTTATTGTGAAGTTGTAATTATTCAGAACATAGGTCTGTGATATTTTAAATACTAAATTAATGTATTAATTATAAATATATACATATAAAATCAATTTTGTCGAAAAATATTGTTTTAGCGTCACCGGGATTCGAACCTGGATCTTCATTTCCAATCCGTAAAACAATATTTTTCGACAAAATTGATTTTATATGTATATATTTATAATTAATACATTAATTTAGTATTTAAAATATCACAGACCTATGTTCTGAATAATTACAACTTCACAATAAGAATGTGTTTTCCTTAATAATACATTGTAATAAGTTTATTGTGTGGGATGAAGAAGACTCCACCTCTGATACACAGCATTGTCCTGGCTACTTTGCTAGACTAAAGTCTGTGTTTTTCGTGCTATTATTTAAGATTCAACAGGAATAAAAATAGAGATAAATAAAAATAAAAATATATACATATATAGAATAAAAGAAAATGAAGTGGGAGTGTGTAGAATTAGTGTATTATTAGTGTTGGCACTGTTTAGTGGTTATGTTAGAATGTTGGATAGGCACGCTTCTGACTGATCTCTACCCGATTGGATCATATGTTGGGTCCATATTTGTGTAATCTTATTGAAACTGAATGATTTCCAGTTGGTACTGAGTGTGTTGTACAGTTTCGGAGCTAAGAACATGTAGAATCTTTGATAAAATGTTGTTGTTGCTCTCGGAACTGGCGTGTAGATGTTCATTGTTTGTCTTGTGTTGTGTCCATGATTTATTGCTTGGGGTGAGTTATTGTTAGCATGGAAAAATTGGACGAGACTCAACATAAAGATTTGTTTAATATGCTGTCTAAATGTTGCGCAATAATGCTTCAAACCCTCTGGATAATATAATTCTATTGAATAATTTGACTTTTCACCAAATGTCACCAGAGTATTTTGAAATTTTTAGGTCACATTCTATGAAGAGGAAATACAAATCTAAAGAAGTCAATCCACCTTACTTTGCTCAAGACCGTAAAAACTGGAGTTTTGGTCAAGGAGATCTCACAAGGGGATTTCAACCCTTAAGCCAGTGTAATATGACTGAGAAAAAATACATATTTGTATCTGAAACCAAGTGTGAGTTAAAAGTGGGCAAAGTGTGAAAAACATGAGAATCATGTTATCATTAATATACTAATGGTATTTCAACACACACACATATATAGTTCATTTAATATCTATCTTCTCAATTCTTTGAATACTGTTATCAAATTTCCTGTCATATGTGATATGATACCCATGATATATGACATGCATAATAAAATATTATAAATATAATAAATGTGAAAGTAAAATTATGCCTTAAAAATATTATTCAGTGATTTTAATGTCGGATATTACATAGAAGCTGGTGCCATATGTTCTATACCCTTAACTTCCCAATGTGCAATTAATTTTTGAAAAATGATAGTAAATTGGTCCACTTTGTGGAATGTGAAATAAGAAAATTTTAAAATAAAAAAGTTTATAAAATTTTAAAATACAGTGGGACCCCGTTAAAACAAACCCAGGTGTATCGAAAAATAAATTTTGTTAATGCCGGTACAGTAATATCCCGTTTATTCGAAGTTGAGGGGACCGAAAATCAAGAAAAAAGTTTGAATAACGATTTAGGATAATGAAAATTAAAATTTTAAAAATTTACATACTATGTATTGATTTTGTTACATTGTGAAGTAATTATGTACACCTGTATTTAAAATTTTTAAAATAACAAAAAAGTTGTCAAAATATAGCATAAACAAATCAATAAAAGTAACATGACTTACATATCCTTTAGTTGTTTTCACGTAGTCCCATGGAATGTTTTCACTTAGTCCATTAAAATGGAGAAACAAAAATATTTGTAAAATAATCACTTAATAACTTTAACACAAATTTAAACAAAAAAAAACATTTTTTTTTAAATAATCTGTTATAGTGGATTACCTTTTTGGCGAAAATTAAATTGACAAATTTATTTGATAAGGTCGAAAAATAGCTTTGAATAATGATAATAGGTATAATTTAGTATGAAAATCTTCCGGTGGGACCACATTCTGCTCCAAAACTTCGACATCCAGCGATTTTCGAATAAACATTCTTCAAATAAACGGGGTTTTACTGTACAATGAAAGTTGCATGTGAAAAATTTCCCGTTAACCCATACATTTATGAAAATATAATATGAATTAATTGAAAAAAAAATCATTAATATAAAAATATTATTTTACAAGCGGTAGTTATCATTATATGTTATCGTAATGCCTGCAAAGTTCATGTCTGAGCCACTATGAACCCCTATAAAATTTATATTGATTCCAGTGACACCATTCAAATTTATGTTTATCTATTGACAATTGTTTTCAGATGTATTCCGGAAATAATTATTTAAAATTTATTTTGTGGAACCTTAAAATGGCTCAATTATAGCACAAAAAATGCTCTTATTAAAAGACATAGACAATAAGTCAATAGTAGACGCGGGTTAAGTAAACTGCGGTAGGTGTTAGGCAGACCAGAACAACCGGCGAATGCATTTTCTTCACTTAGATATAATGACTCAAATTATCATACAAGATCGTGAAAAAATACAAAAGCTAAACAGGAGAAAATAAATTATTATTTTAAGCAGCCAAAGTTTAACAGCACTTTTTTCAGCATCAGAAGTTACGGCATAAATAAGTAATTTGACAATTCATTTTATGAAAACGTGTCATGTTTGATAAATTTTCAGTTTTGTATTATTTCTTATATTTCATGCACAAAATTCTGAATGTTTATAGCGGCTCTATAATTAAACACAACCAAAACTAAACATTGTTTAGTTTTAAGTTGTACAGAATAAGTTATTTGCTTATGTCTGTTGAAATAACTAATGAAATTATTCAGTTTTCAATAAATAATTTCAATAATATATAATTTGTTTGCATAATGTCTTATCATGTTATCACCCATATTAAACTGACAATAGGTGTCTTATTTGTGTCACTTATAAATATTTTTAAAACATGTTATTGCTGCGGTGCAGAATACTTAATATATAGTGTTTTTTTTTTTTGTTAAATGTGGGAATTTGTTATAACAAAATTTTATTTTTTAATCCTTAGGATTTCGAAACAAAGAGGTTTTACTGTTTTATGGAATATTATGAAATATTTCAAAGTATCTAGTGATTGTTAAAATGACATACAAAATATACATATACAGGGATAGAACATAATGTCGGGAAATTCATAATCCTAGCAGAAAAATAATGCAATTGACTTGGATAATTTACATAGCGGCATTTTTATCAAAATCTTATGACAAGGATTTAAATGTATTTTTAGAATCTGGTATTTCTAACACATCTTCATTTTTGTTTGAATTACTCGGTTTTTCTTACTGTACTGTATATGAAGACATAACCACCATAATCTTTTTTGAGATGATTTTTTAAAAATATGGATGAAGGATGAACGAGAATTGTGGCAAACATTTTAACTTCAACTTTAATTACTTTTAATTTAAATATTTAACTTTTCAATTTAATGTTCTTTTAATAATTTAAAATACAAGACATTTAAACTATTGATATTTATAAATTACCAAATCAACATTTTGGCTTGAAAATCACAAACGCTACAAAAAAATATTGATTACATAAAACAAAACAAAATAAAAGGTTTATGAATTATCTAAAGCAATAAAATAACAATAATTAATACAAAAAAAAAAAAAAAAAAACACCTAATACTATTAAGAGTGTTTTCTATTATTGTACGCAATTCAAAGGGGCCAATTATTTTGAAAATTATTTTTAATATCTAATATCCTAATCTTAATCCTGCCAGAATAATTGTTTTTAATTTACTTCAAGGCCATAACAGTATAAAAAAAAAAAAGTGATTTTTTTTAAATTAATGTAAATATAAAGCAAATATATTTTTCAAAAATATTGATATTATTGTAAGTATATAAAATACATAAAAAAATATAGACAAATAATATAATTCCATACTGTTTTAATCTGTATCTGCTAGGACTATTAATTTCCAGACTCCTAAATTGTTACAATTTTAATTGTTAAAAATAAATATTTAATCATACAAAATTCTAAACTTAAATGAAAAATATGGAAGTTTTTATAGGTAAAAAGTACAATATGTAAGTGTTTTTTGTTTAAACATTTTCATGAGTGTTGAAAAGACACAAATTTTATTGAAACTCCCCTTAAACTAATATAATTTAAGTTTGGTTCTAAGAACTTCATAAAATTATGATCACAAATTTAATTGTCATAAAATTATGATTGCGAAAATCTCAAATTTTTAACAATTATGTTTAAATTCTTAAGGCCGTACCGATTTGTTACATGCTTTGTCAGTCAGGATATACTTATAAATAAGTATACAAGTATGAATATTTGTAATTTTATTTTATTTTTATTTCATAATACCACTGATATAGAAATACTACTGATATACAAATTGGAAAGTTATTTGCAAAGGTCATCAAAACGTAACATCAGTACAGCCTTGCGGATATGAAAAAAAAATTGAATTAAATTTTTTTAATGTATTTTTTTTTTTTGTAAATAAATAGATTTCCTATTTTATTGAGAGCGCAACAATCTAAGTCTATATATTCTAAGATATCTTTGAAAAATTACCAACCTATTTGAAAATTTTTATTCATATAAAAATTAGTCCTGAACCATTTCTAAGTACAATTCCAATAAATTTAATACACATAGAATCAAATATATGTTACATATTAAAAATTTTAAATCATTACTAAAATATTATGTTTCCTTTAAATAAATAAAAACTGGCCAATTTACAAATAAATCAGAAAAACAGGCTGAATTTCTAATGATTCAGCTCAATAACAAAGCTAACAATTTATGTAAAGTACAAAGATAAAAATAAATATTGGACAGTATAGTTTAATGCTGTGGATACATTTCAAGTGTACAATCAGAAGTTACATACTTATCAATAATTGTGGGCTCATCTTTCAAAAATGTGCCAGACCTTTCCATGACTGGAATACTGCTCTGTTTAGCTTCTAAAATGTCTTCTAGTGTTTGTTCTGTATTAATGGCTTCAGTGATACACGACTTTGCAACATTTTTGGTGTTTGTTGTACTTTTGCTATCATTTTGGGTGTTTGGATGAGAAACAGATTTAGCTTTGGTACTTTGTGTCGGATTATATAATGAATGTCTACTTTTCATCTGTCCCCCGTGTTCTTCAGGTTTTGGTTTTATCCCTGCCTTGCTTGTTACTTTTAGAGAAACTTTGTGGGATACTTTAGGTAATATTTTTTTATCTACAAGGGACCTGGTACTTAAAATCTTCTTACTATCCAAGTGAGGAGAAGAAATTTTGGTCAATTGAACATTATTATGACCATTGACAGGTGGTTTTTTCAATGACAATATTTTATTTTTATTTTCAGTCACTGTGGTTTTCAATATTTTAGAAACATTTTTAACGGGGCTTATATTTTTCACTAATCTCAGGTTAGCTTCTTTCTCTTTAGCAGTACGGAGACTATTTATATTTTCTTCGCTTTTGTGAACCGCTGCAGGAATAAGGGATGTTTTATTAATTGAAAACAATTTTGGCACTTTAGTGTCGGAATGATTTCTCATTACCTTTTCAGCTGTTACAGGCTGAACAGGTTTATTTGGTTTCAAAAGAGAAGAATCTGAAATCGAATGCTCCGATTTTTTTGCAGGTTTCAAATCACTATTTTTGGGAATCAGTTTTTCAGTTTTGTTCAGGAAAGGCGGAGCACGTTTTAAAGCTGGACTGGTATTACGAGATGTTTCTCCTGATGAAATAGGTGCTTGGGTTGCTAGATCACTG
The DNA here is from genome assembly GCA_022840565.1 of Eubasilissa regina. Taxonomy (NCBI): domain Eukaryota; kingdom Metazoa; phylum Arthropoda; class Insecta; order Trichoptera; family Phryganeidae; genus Eubasilissa; species Eubasilissa regina. Next base: position 22,546,844 of record JAINEB010000033.1, read on the forward strand.
GTACTTTTATAAATAGGTCTGGGTTCCAAATATCTAGATTTAGTGTTCTCGAATCTCGAATTACGGCAGCGAGGAATGAGACTTTTACGGGTTTTTAAATCATCAGACTTGTTAACTGCCGAAAGATTCTTTTTACAAGTGTTGAGACCAGAAGGATCAGCGTGATGAGGTTGATTGTGGAGTGTGGTAGACACTTTGGAGCTACTGGATGCGCTTCGAGTGCTGCTAGTGCCAGTTGTGGAATGGCTCTGAATAGTCCTTCTAATTTGGTGTAAATCCAAAATTTTTGACCCGGTAAGACTTTGTTTATCCTGAAAATTGTTTAAAAATATAAGTCTTTTAAAATTTTTATTGAAGTAACAATATAATTTACTTTACTTGGAGTACTCTTCCTATATGTATATTCACATCAGTGAAGCCAACATAAAAATTATTAAGTGGACTGAAATATGTATATAATTTTTTTTTAAATGTATGTTTTTAAATTTAATCAAAAAATGTGTATATAATATTGTAAGAAACTAAAGTGCTGAAATGTACTGAGCTAAAAGGACCATCAGTTTTAAAAATAAATCGCGAGAAACCTTAATATAAGTGAATCTAAAATCGGGCTTGCACTGTTTATCTGTAAGTCATACACATAATATATACAGTGAAACCCTCTTAATACGATCACCTTTAATACGTTTTCACGCCTAATAGGATTACATTTTTCGGTCCCGAAAAAGTCCCATACAAATTACGTATTTTTTTTATGCTTAATACGTTTTCCAAATAATAAGTTTCCCGCCTAATAAATTAAAATATTTCTGACAGAACTCAGTTAATCCCTACAAAATGTCCCTAGTAATACGTTTTTCGCAGAATTTTTTTTGTTTGACATTTATAAAAATGAAAGTGATATTCTTTCAATGGGTGCAATAAAATGAACTCTCTTTAAATGGGTTTTTCCATGTGTCATAAAAGTTTATCCATTTACAAAGACCATAATATTTGAATAGGCTAATAAAACATAGTGCCCAAGCAAAATAAATCCCAAAAATCAACAAAACAAAACCCCAGCTGTCATAAACAATACATTCAGCATGTACAATACCAGAGCCGCATTGGTAATTTTGCTGTATTTCCACTAATATCTACCTATAAATATTCCTAATTGCTTTGGAGGCAGAAAAACCCTTAAAATAAATTCTTGGAATACACAACAATTTACTTAGCTCTTACGATAATCCGCATTGAATTATTTTAGGACAAGCTTGTCTTTTCAAATAACATATAGACAAAATATGTAATACATTGACATTTTTATTTTCATCTGTTTACCCGTATTACCCTAATTATGTTTGGCCTGAACCTTTAATTTATTTCAGGAATTCCAAGTATCGAATTGCTTCGTCAAATTTTGAGTTTATAATTGAATGAATAAATTTTGTGTAATCTTATTACGTATACTGAGTGGAACACTATATTTTAGGAGTAAATACATATGGATTAAAAATACAAGTTGAAAATGTTGAATCTGCGTGTGCTGTACCTAATCTCAATCATGCCAGAGATACGAGTGTTTAAAAAAATCCTAGTTATGTGATAATTTCGATTAATTGAAATATTTTATTGATTCGAAATTATATATTGAATACAAAAAATAACTAATGAGAACTTGTCAACTGAGGCGCACAATGAAGTCCCGGTACCGATACCGATGTACGGAAGTGAGGTCGGTAGCTGGCAGAAGAGGAACGAAAGTAGACTGAATGCAGTGAAAATGAGATAGCTTAGGCGTATATGCAGCAGATCTATTTATGACAGAGTAAAGAATAAAGAAATAAGGAAAAAATGTAAAGCTGATCTTGAAAGGAGCATTTATTCACGTTTAATTTCTCGTTCTTGTTTGCTAAGAAAGTAGGAATTCACGGAGTTAATTATTCAAATTTGAAAAAAAATAATTAAACTGCGTATTTTGAATTTCTGAGAAGTACATGCGAAATGTAATGGTACTCAAGGATATATACATCAAGTAAAAATATTATGCGATAAAATTAACCATTAATACTATTCTGGATAATATACTCTTCTTAACACTTCAAACAATGTAAAGCAGATCTTAATATAGTAAGTAAGATTAAGAAAGGATCACTTAAGTGGTTTGGTCGTATGGAACGGATGAATGAGAAGATAATGGTTAGAAAGATATATGACGCAAGTATTAATAGCACCATAAATAGAGGACGTCCGATGAAAACTTGGCACGACCAGGTAAACTAGATACTGGAAAATAGTTATGTTAGAAGCCTCAATAATCAACGAGCTTGTATGAGAATATGTATGTATGTGGATGACGCGATAATTGTGTTTCAGAGCACAAGAATGTGGCGCTCTATCCTCTCTACCTACTCCGTAACGGCGTGATGGTAAATTAGTTAGTTACAAAAAAAATAAAGCTCATTGAGCTTTGAGCTATTTTTTATTAAATGATTTATGGCCTAAAGCAATGATAATGGAATAATAATAATGGATCAATTTCGCAAATATTTATTTGAAGCCTAACATGATTTTGTAAAAATCTCCTAATAATGTTTTCTGTAACGGTACAGAGTTTGTACACACTCCTTGAACATGTTCGACTACAACAATTTTAATACGATTGCTTATATTTCTTCGTATTATTGTTACTTAGTCGCAATTTCAGCTACCTCCATATTTTTTATTTGGAGAAAACGTGAAATCTGATAGAAGCGTAAAGACCAATATATTTATTAATGCAATTCTTATTATAAATAATAATCCCCATAATCTGGTTTGAAATACATAATAAATGCAACATATTTTTCCAAAAATAATCTAGTTTCCATATTAGCGGCCCTTTAAATTTCTGAGTAACGAAGACTGCTATTGATTCAATTCTAATATAAATGGCAGCGGCAAAAGCGACTGATTTTGCAACTAACACCGATTTTGAATGACCAATAAAAATAAAAATGAGTTAAGTTTGAAAAGACAACTGCATTAAAAGTTAGAACAAATAATAATGGAGGACTTTGCAACTAGTACCCTCACTTGTAGTTTACGAAATTATTTAAACATACATTATTTATAACTTTGTTTTAAACCACTTTTATGAGTTAAATTTAATACGCCAACCGGTTTAGGAAAATATCTTTTCCTTCATCAGAATGTCAAATAAACTAATTAAAACCATGTTTTTTGCATGAAAGAAAAGGAATTTTTCGAAAGCGGCTTATGTATTAATTTAACTCATAATTTTTATTTTTTTATTATTATGTTCGAAATCTATAATATCCGTTTTCGGAGAAACCACAGGGAACTACTTTCATTGGGAGCTGTTTAATTTAAACTACTTCTGGTTCAGCTTTGATTAATATTTCTTGACAACCAAAATAACCAAATTATTTATTTTCGGGACCGATACTTATTTGAAAATTTATTAATAAATAAACAAAACAGAGCAAACCACAAGGCACTGACAACTGAATTAACATAACCGGCTGATCTATTTGTTTGTTTGATTTTTTACGTCAGCACGAAATAAATAAACAAAGCAAAAGTAATGTCATCATATTTGTGATTAAAAAATTTAAATCGTAAAATTAAGGACAAAAATACTATTAATGTATTTTTGTAAGTTCGGACCTGCCATCGTTGATGTCAATGCCGACAATATTTTCCCTGAACTGAGATTCAGTAAGGGCGAGTATTCCATGTCTCAATTACGCTGATCAAGGCAATATGTCGAGTGTACAGGTAAATTATGTAAAACTCATCAAAAGGGATAAATTTTAGATATGCAGTCCATCAGGTTTTCATTTACAAACAGTACTTTTTTTAAATGTGCATTCGTCAAGTTGGCCAGGAAAAGATACGAACGTCTTGCCGTGCAAACAATTTTACATTTCGTAAAAAGTATGAACTTTCGTCGGACTTACAGGTGGCGTATTTTATCTCCGAATAACTTTGACCTACCTTATTTACTATAAAACGCCGAATAATTTGAATTTGAAATCATTTCGTGTTTTGGTCTTGTTGTCATTGGTTCTTTTACTCTTTGTTACGTCGATTTATTTTATTTAGGTAGTTAGATATTTTATGTGAGTTTAATTTAAATTTCATTTTAGTTATTTTTTTAAAATTACTTTTTAGTAGTAGTTTTTTTTTTTGCAGTTTAGATGTTAATTTTTTTTATAGATAATTATTTAGATAGTTCAAATTTTATACTTCATTTAGTTTCCTTATAATTATTTAGTTTCCTATAAGCAGTAGTATTTAATATATTTTAAGGGTGCATTAAGAGATTAGTTGTGTTTTATTAGATAGTCATCAACATTTTATAAGTTTGTTTTTAATGATTTTATTTTCATCAAGGTTTTTTATTAGCATTCTTATAATTACATTTTATTATCATTCATTTAATCTTCTCCGTTATTGTCAATTTGTTGCATTTTTGTTACTCATTTTGGTATGCCTATTTAAGGCCGTGATTTTTAAATTCATATTTATATAAGTAACCTTTATGGAATAAATTGTTTTTTAATAATTTTTTTATAAATAAAATATTTTAATTATTCTAATGTTAGTTAAAATACAATATTAGATATTATGGTCAAAGCACGGAAATATTGAAATCACTGTTAATAAGTTTTCTTGCTTAATAAGATTTTATTTGGCGGTCCCTTGGAAAACGTATTAAGAGGGTTTCACTGTATCAACATTTTTTTTAAATGAATTCCCTACAATCAATTTTTCTTACAAAAATGCATTTACATAGCGAAATTTAACAAATATGTATAACAAAATTAGTTACTAATACATTTACATAAATATACATTGAAACCATCTTAATAAGTTCCCCTTTAATAGGTTTTTCTGCCTAATACAATCACATTCTTCGGTCCCGAAAAAATCCCATACAAATTACTTTTTTTTAATGCTTAATACGTTTTCTAAATAATAAGTTTACCACCTAAGAAATTTAAATATTTATGACAGAACTCAATTTATCTGTACCTTTGTAATATGTTTTTCGGTACAAGAAATATTGTTTGACATTTTCAAAAATGAAAGTGGTTTCAATGGGTGCAATAAAATTAGGGTTTGAGGTTTTGCCCCCATTATAAAAGATCTATTCACTTACAAAAACAAAACAAACATATTTGAATAGGCCAATAAAATTTACTGCCTTGCTTCCAGGAAACAAGGATTGCGAAATCCCTGCTAATAAGTTTTCACGCTTAATAGGTTTGAATTTGCTGGTCCCTCAGAAAACGTATTAAAAGGGGTTCACTGTATATTGGAAAAAACGTCAGTAAGATGAAAATATTATTTCACAAGTGGCAGTTATTACGTAAACAGCTGACGGGAAATAGTTTTACTGACTTGACAGCGGCCTGTGTTCCTATCGAGACAGTAAAACCACCTACCATTAAATTTTATTTAAATTCTTTATTTAAAGTAAAGGTATTTGCCATGATCCCCGCGTCATCTAGTTGAACATGATTTATTTTGTTGCTAATTGTATAGGTTAGAATGACACCCTTCCTACGTATACATGCCATTATAGTACATGTCTACATGCCTCTTCTCCTACACATGTATACGCCTATTCTAGTACACGCGTACACACAACTAGAATCACTTATATTAATATAATAATACAAAATCAATACAATTTATATATTGAAATACCATTAACGTGTATGAAAATATTTTTGTAAAATATATCCAAAACAATAATTCCTGCAAAAGCTTAAATAGAGCACAAAAAAATATTAAAGGACCACTGACTTGACAGAATAAACAGGTTAAACAACCACAGTATGTATTGGGGAGGCCAGAACTCTCGGCGAATGCATTTTGCCACTTAAATGACAAAAATTTTCTGTTAGGGATATATTTCATGAAAACTGACAAATAAAATTAAAGCTTGTTATGGAAGTGACTTCATTTTTCATCAATCGCACTATACGCTGCACAAATAGTACAGCGTTATACACATTACGTACGTATTCTCTAGTGCCAATCGCATGTTTATCCAATGAAATGACTACAAGTGTAATGGCCAAACTTACCATTGATGGCATATGATACTAAAAAAACATATATAGATTTTCTTGAGTTAATAAAGAATGCATAAGAAAGAAGCAGTCAGCAATCCATAAATATTACCTCAGTCCTCGGTGCCCTCACAAGGCATGAAAGTTCTTGAAGCCGGGTTCTGGTGCGAGCATCCAAGGCATTCCAAGCTGGTGTTCTCACCAAGCTCCGCCAGGCTCCTGCACGTACTAATACTCCCTCACATCGCACCACTAGCCTGAAAAGCAATATGTTTATAGTGTTGATTAAAATACTTTTAAATAAACTCTGAGAGCAAATACATTATACTGGGTGGTCCAGTTTGTTAATATCTGTATCTATAAAGCAAAAGGATGGGAGCTCACTTTTATCAAAATCACATTTTTTTCTTCGAAAACCTTTAAAATTATATTATTTATGTTTAGTAAAAAGATGGGAGTCTTTAAAGCAGGACGAAATCTCAAATACTGCATGATATAGGACAGTGATAGCAAACCTTTTGGGCTTAGCGTGTCAAAATTTCGTACATATTTTTTTATGCTTAATACATTTTCCAGATAATAAGTTTCCTGCTTAAGAAATAAAAATATTTATGACAGAACTCAATTTATCCATACAAAAATATGTTTTTCGCAGAAGTAATTTTATTTGATATTTCTAAAAATTAATGTGGTATTCTTTCAATGGGTGCAATAAAATTAACTCCCTTTAAATGGGTTTTTCCACGTTTGTCCATTTACAAAAGATAATATTTGAATATGCCAATAAAACATAGTGCCCAAGCAAAATAAATCCCAAAAATCAACAAAACAGAACCCCAGCTTGTCTGTCATTCATAAATAATATGTTCACCATGTACAATACCAGAGCTGCATTGGTAATTTTGTTTTATTTCCACTAATATCTACCTTTAAATATTCTTAATTGATTAGGAGGCAGAAAAATCCTTTAAATAAATTCTTAGATATAGAATACACAACAATTTACTTAGCTCTTAGGTGATCCGCATTGAATTAGGCCTGTAGATTGTATCTTTGGCCGAGGGATTGGAAGTGGATAATAATGACATTGATGAGCTTTTGGAAGAGCACAGTCAAGACCTGACCACCGAAGAGCTTATGAAGTTGAATCATGTTTCACAGCAAGAAGTTGTGGGAAGAGTTTGTCAGTGGAAGAGGAGGAGGTAGCAAAGCAACAATCTTCTGGCGCAATAAGAGAAATGGGAAACTGTTGCGTTGTATATTGAGAAGCAACACCCTAATAGGGTGGTTGCAATGCGCGCTACAAATTTATTCAATAATATATAATAAGTAATAATAAGTCATTTTCTTTGAATAAACGTTACAAATAAAAAAAAATTGAGTATTTTTTTCGGCACGGAATGCATTATCACATTTTACATTAATTTATATGGGAAAAATTGTTTCGCTTAACGAGTGTTTCATATTACGAGTAAGATTCTGGAATGAATTATGCTCGTTATGAGAGGTTCCACTGTATTTAAAAAAAGTTTGCTGTGTGTACACCCCATTCATGTAATTTGTTAAGGTTAGATTGAAGAATAAGACAGTCATTTATCGACTCAATCGTCATGTGTATTTATGAACACGGTCAATGGGTTAAATATTTTTACCTCCTCAGAAGATCGATAAATGCATGCGAGGCGCGTCCCCCTTCTTCAGCCATTATGGCCTGTGCAACTGCCAGGGCCTCACATGCCTGACGAGGGGCAGCACGCTCGGCCGCAGCGGCCAGAGCATCCTCCAAGCGTGGCAGTGTCCAAGCTCCAGGTCCAGCCAATGCACGGAAGGCACGGGAACCCAACACTGCAGGTAGCCGTGCACCTGCCAATCGTACACAGGCACCCAGTAAGCGTCGTGCTGCACCTGACACAGCAGCGCTCCAACGACAACGGGGAAGCAATGCGAGGAGCTTATCGCAACACGTGACAGTTTCCAAGACATTATCAGCAGTCTGAAAAAATTCGGTATCAATCTCTGACCTGTCCAAATTTAAAAAAATTAAGTATGTAAAAAAATAAGCACAGTAAATTTCAAAAAAATTCCTTCAGAGCATAAGAAAGATCTAAATAAATATATTTGGTCAAAAGATTCAAAATCAATATACTCATTTCCCAATGTGATATAGTGGAAAACATTTAGCAAAAAAACTTGTAGTATAAAATATTGGATAAAATAAAAAAATGTTTAGGTCCCGATAAATTAATATGAGGTTTCATACATTTATATATATCTTCATATCTTTTAATGCAAAACAAAAAGCACACAATGTGAAAAGTTTGTTTGAAACCATTACACAACAGAACTGTTATACTATTTATGACTTAAATTTCTATTGACAAGGCCAGCATCCAACAATGAATAATAATGTACAAAAATTCTGCCTGCCACACCAAAAAACAATAGTTAATCAATGTTTAATTTGTCATATTGAAATTGTTCATCTCCCAAGACAAGAATAAACCTACAACCTATCTGAGTCACTGACCAAATGATTAAAGTGTTTTATTGAAATGTTCTAATTGTTTGGTATTTCGATTCATTGAAAGACAAGAAACCTCAAAAGCCATGAAGTACACCTGCTACTCCATGCCTTCGCAGCCCGTTGAGAGACTTAACCTTATGTACAAACCCATCAGTAATGAATCCATAAAGACCGACTTTATGTATGATCACTGATTTATTTAAATAAAATCATTAAATGGTAACTTTCCATTTTGTTAATAAAGTTGTGATTCTTCAGAATTAAATCAAAGTAAAGATGGCTTTTTTTCGAAAGAAAGATTTGTTGACAAAACATGACAGAAAGCGACATTTATTTTGGTTTAAAAACAAAAGAATTTGTCTGATTCTCAAAATTATTTTTTTAATGTTCATGTATATGTAAATATTGTAAGATGAATTTTTTATTATTTATGAACAAATCTTCCAAAGTAATAAGGTATTCGACAAAAGTGTCGCCAAACAGTAAAATTTATCATCACAATTGTTACATCTTTAAACCATCATATATTTTGTTAAAATAAACTAAATTGATGCAAAATTGGTACCGTGAGATGTATTTTTCTGTTTACAACAAAGAAATTTGTTCACTAATTATGTTGATATACTTGGCACTTTTTTAAAAGTTAAGTTAGACTAAGAAGGAAGGAAGGTGGGACGGATCATAAAGTATGCTTTTTTACATTTGCATTTTCCACAGTACATAATTTCTAAAAATAACAGAAAAGATATATCTTGTTTCAAAATAAATTAATATAAACACATATAAAAATTAATTTTCATAGAATTACAATAGCTATTTTTTGTAAATATATTATAAATTTAACAAAGTATTTTAATATATATACCTAGTGAAATATGAACTTATATAATATTCAATTAATTTAATTAGCACCATATTTGCACTGGTCTAACCATAATCTGGATCTGCAATTCTAATGCACATGACTAACCATATAAACAACATGTTGCTGGTAACATTTATCAATCAATTCCCGAGGCAGTGCGGCAAATTCTTTGGTCGGCCAAATACGAACAAAATATTTTGTGATCCAGTCCAGACTCTTTCTGTAGATTTCATCCAATCCGTAGGCTGAAGAAAGAGGGAGACATTCCAACACACCGACAGAGCAAACTGGACAAGGCTAAACAAACAAATATTATTGCATATTAATAGAAATTCAAAATACAAATCACATATTGTTTATCACAAAGAGCTAAACTTGGTATCAACATAATTATAATAAAAAAATTTAAATGTTTATACATACCTTGTGAAAAAGGTGACAATATTTAACTTTCAATGTGTACATCACAACTTCTTTGAGTCCTTCCAATGAAAGCATGTCTGATAATGCAGCAAGTTCAAAAATACTAATTGAATCAGGTATAGTTGAAGCACCAGAATATATATGGCAGAGTGCAAAATGAACTACATTGAAGGAGAACCTGTAAAAATTGATACATTAGACTAGACCAAACAAAATGAACATGATTTATTTAGGAATAAAATTAATCTACTCGTAGCATTATAGAAGGTAACAATAAAATTTCTAAATCACCCTCAAAGATTTTGCTTTTAAATGCCTGTCTGAAAACTGTCATGCTGGCATTCACCAATTAGGTCAAATTCACCAATAAGGTGATGCTGATCAGTTTCAGAACAACTGTTCCCAAGATACAAATAAGTGATTGGAATCTAAAGTATGCTAAATGAACTCGTAAAACCAGAAGTAAATGTGAACTGAATAATATTGATTGACATAAACTTGACATTAACTAAACACAAAAACAAAATTAAGGATAGCAGTAGATAAATATAAAATTTTATGTTAAAAAATATTTAGCACCGTGCCAAGTTATGACTTATGATAATGAACCATTTGTCCATAGTGAATCAAATAGCAGATAATACATTTTAAAGAGTAAATAGTTTTCATAATTATTCTGACTGAAGTAGTTTTGAAATTTTTACAATTAATTTTATTTTGCTGTGTGCAATGAAATGTCATCCCATTTCAAGATTCCTTTATTTTATATAGTACGGGCGAATCACTAAAGCATGCTATGTCTTTATATTTCACAATATATTTATAACTTGACAACTGATAAAAGCAAATTCAGAAATATTAATGGGGCCGTTTGTGGAAATAACAGTTAAGTCAAAGTGCATAGCTCATTTGGTTCATGACCCTGTGTTTTGATAAAATCGAGTTTAGAAAATACATAAATCAATATCATTGCAATAATTATTGGATACATACCCATCTAAAGATATGACATTTCCTGCACTTTGCACCCAACAACCGCTTAGAATACCAGCAAAATAAAGACACCTGAAATATTAATGTATTTATTTATTAATTATAAAAGAACCATTATAAAAATATACATGTAAATAATACACAGAAATAATAAAAATAAACTACAAAATCCAACAGCGAACTGAATAAATAGAATTTAGTTATATTAGGGCCCCGTACAACACAAGTTAATTTTTTAAAGTTAAATTAGTGTAAAGCTGGCACAATGTTTGACGCTACTTGGTGTGTATTTAAGTACATCAGCGAGCAACTCATATATTACTTGTCCGCGTGGTGAGTATTCATGGTTATTATATATTTTGTGGTTGTTTGATATTCTATGTGTGAAATTTATAGATATTACAATTTTATAAAATTCAAATCACATTCAAATTGAAACATAAAAAAGAGAAAGAAGAAAAGTCTTACCTGGAAGACAGGATGCACTTGTGTGCTCTAATCTTTCTTCCACCAACATCAATGGTCACATCAGGTGCAATCTCCTCTAAAAACATTCTTAAAAGATCCTCACCCAATCGTGATTTGCAATGCAGCAAACTACTTGATTGTTGCTCATCTATACTACCATCTAAAAGCACAAAATACATAAATAACATTGCAAAGTTGAAAAAAGTTATAAAAAATATACAATAAATATAGGAAAACCTCAATTAATTGGTTTTGAAGAAAACAAATGTGTAAAACTGGAAAACAAAATGGGAAAATGTTTAACCATGCGTAAAAATATAATTCAGAGCTACCAGTCAGTAGATAATTAATTTTTGAGCATATTCGAGTTTTAATATCAAAGACAACCACGGATGACAAATAGGTTCAGATCTATTACAGAGTTACATAACCTGATCCCCGCTACGCGCATCATATGATGCGAGAAGTAATCGCATCTCTCAGCGCTACGCGCATCATATGATATTTTCAACTTATTTCGTCCTGTACTACGTGACAGCGCAACAAATCGAGCAGGAAAATATACCAAAAATTAGTTCAATCAGTACTGTTGCTGACATCTTGCGTTAGTCAAGTGAAATATTTTTATTTGTTTATATAAATCAGTTTAAAAACGAAGACATCTTGAAACGCCGTCCAGTTATTTGAATTTGGCGAATTCCTTTACTTTTCTTTAGAAAACTGAAGCTTATATTGTGCTACGTATATTTACCAAAATTATTTCAATTTAATCATTGTATACCTTTTAAAATGACGGGCCATAGACTTGCGGAGAAAGAAATATTGATAAATAAGATGTGGACTCCGATTTAGAAATATGTAAGTGAAGATGAGCAAGATGAAATAATTAATAAAGATGTCAGTTAAAGTGAATCTACTCTTTTCGTCAATTGGGATAGTAGCCCTCACTTATTTGATTTTATGCACAAGAAAAATACTAATGCGTATGGTACAGTGTGTAAAACACAGAAAGGTAGGGCCACATTTTGTAAATTAAAAAAATGTGAAATGGACACCAAATAGCGTGGACCTCTTTTAGCATTAAAATGGCGCGGTAAAAGGGAAGTCCATATTCCAACAACCTTACATGACGATTCCATGAAAACGACAGCCGAAATGCATTGTGAACCTAACCTAATATTAAACCGAAATGTGTCAAGTGTATGGATTCTGTGAATAAAGTGGACATGATGTTGAGTAGTTTAAATTCCTTACGGAAAACAAGAAAGTGGTACAAGAAAGTGGTTTTCCATATAATTAATTTGATTTTACCAAACTCTCAACTACTTTACAAAACGATAACGAATAAAAATATTATAGCGGGTGAGTACCGACATTATTGTATTATTTATTACGTGAGCGGACATCTCCGAGGCCGGCACTTGACTTGTTATGATATCTTAATATTTACATATTCTAGCCGTATCGGCACTCTTTTGTTTATTTATGTATTCCAAAGGACTTTATAAGACTTTAAATATTATTTCTAAACAACCATAAGAAATTTTTTTTAAAATACAGCGATACAGATCGGCGGCAAAAAAATACAGATCGGCGCAGCAATCCGTTTGAACGATGTGACTATGATCGTATAAACAATATGATTGTATTGGTGACCGTGTGATAATATTCGTAAGACAGCAGCTTTTTCGGAGATTGATTATTTTGTTCAGTCAATATTTACATTATCTTAAGGATTTGAACATCTCAAGTGATTGTTTAAATTAACAACATTATCTATGAAGCCCTATCAAGTAATAAATCATACACAGGATGCCTTTATGGATATCTAAATGTCGTTTTAAAAGTGGTGTTTAACTGAATACACGGCTTTCGAAAAGAGGCCCGCGTAGGGGGGTATACTTGGGAGTACATTTGTTTGGCGGCTGAGAGGTTAATTGACATGACACAGGTTCGTAAATGTACTCGGCCACAATGATTATTGAAAATTATAAAATATCAATAAATAGTTGCAAAGCACCAAGATAAGCGCCTTGCACTAAATAATGCAATGAAAAGGTTTGAGAACTGTAAAAAAATAATTATTAGAAATGCGGTGTATACACATATATAACTTACCATTGCCTGAAAAACAGGAGCTGCTTTGCAAACTACTGTGTTCTGTGACATCAGAATATTGAAGCTCGGAATCTCTTAAATACATTCCAGGTGTAGGAAGATATGTCAAGGATCTATTCTGAGCTCCGAGACTTCCTGGTGTACTTTTACTAAGCTCACTTTTTAAATGAGGAAATAAACGTGTCAGGCTGTAGATATTTTCAGAGTGAAATGAAGAAAAAATTTCTGTTGAATGTGTCATACGATTATCTTCACCCCAAGTACCTTCTGGAATGGACCTTGTCATACGTGAATTAACTGGATTCTTCAAGTACTCACGAGAAATATCTAGATTCACCACTGGTAAGGGTTTATCCAAATCAGATAGCTTAACAAAGTTTGAAGTCTTAGAAGTGTCACTTTCAACTTCTTTCTCTGTATCTTTTGAATTCATACTTGTATCAGATGGCTCCGATGTTGGTAAATCTTCAATAACACCTTCAATTGAATCTGTCATTTTTTGTTCTTGAACATTAACCTTGACTTGTTCTGGATGAAATGTAAGTTCTTCATTATCAGTGATTGTAGGAGACGTGTCTTCTGTCAAATTATTCTTTTCTGAACATGTACTACTTTTATCAAATGTTTCATTTAATTTAGCATCACATTTATGCTTCTTAACATGTTGATCAACATTGATTCCCGCTGGGATTGGAAAATTCTCCTTTTTGTTATCAACTGCTGCAGGCACATTCTCTGAGTAACTGCTTTCTGACTTAGAATATGTAAAATCATCAGCAAGAGAATTATCAGACAGTGAATAATTAGAATCTTTTTGTTTATGGACTTGATTGACAAAATCGTGAGAACTTTCATTAAACTTACTTAAACTCAAGCTTTTCTGTTTGTGGAAATTTTTCAATTTATTTTGTTGATCCATATCTGAAGAGCTTTCACTAAAATTCCACGAATGTCTGTTTACATTTATTCCTGGTTTATTATTTCTGGAGAGTGTATCATTTTCATTTTTCAACATTCTAACCTGAGGCTGTGATACAACGGGAATTTTATCATCAATTTGTTCAATATTATTATTTTTTAACTCTTCAACACTTTTACATTCTTCTAATGAAACGAGCGGTTTTTTAATTTCTGGCACAGCTTTCACAATATTGTCTTTCTTTCCTTCGGTATTGACTATCAATCTAGATGGCATTTCCTTTAAATTTTTATTATCGCCCAAGTCCACGTACATAGAGAATAAGCTCTTTTTGACTTGTCTTGATTTGTCACTGTCAGAATCTTCAATTTTGTCACCCGCCTTATTTGGAATGTTAGAAAAGTCAACATAAAATCCGAGGGATTTTTTCTTTTCAGAATTGATATTTTCATCATCAATATGCGATTCTTCAAATGAGTCAACAATTTTTTCTGCGTGGGTTAATGAATTTTCTTGCTTTACAGATTCTAACTGACCATCTTTCTTGCAGTCACTCATATCTACTATCCATGAAGATTGTATTGTTCCTCTACATGCATCACGTATGAGTGGACTGATACTATTGGGTAATGAATGAGAAGTTTGTTGCAAATTTGTAACAAAATCTTCTATTGTCGCTCCCCCTGAAATTATTGGCATTGATTCATCACATTTTTGCATTCTATGTGGAGAATCAAAGTGTGATTTCATTTTAGGTGATTCTGAATAAGATTTGTCTCTACTTTCATTTCCTGAAAAGGGAATTTTCCATTCTATCTGCAGGATAGAATTGCTGGGTGTGTTCGGCATGACACATGTTGATTCTAATGAGTTAGAATTAGATTGATAGTCACCGGTGTTAAATGATTTTCCACAAACTTGCTGTTCAAACATTGTACATGCTGAACTTTCACCGCTGATCTTTGAATCATTATGATGTACATCATAACTTAATTCACTCTCATTTATTGTCTTTTCAATTGCGTCAAATTCCTCTAGCTCCAATGAATCATCATTATTACTTGCCTCCGAACTATTTTCTGTTTTCAGTTCCAAAGGTGATATGTCATTTTGAATTTGTTTGCTATTGGTGACCTGAATAGATTTTTCAGTTTGGTTTTCATTGCCAGGTGGATAATTATTTTTGCCCGAGGTATTCAAAAATAGTTCTCCATCATCAGCGAGTGTGGCTGCATCAATGAAGCAAGGTGTAATCTTTTTCATATTTGAAACTCTATTGATATCAGACACACGATGCTTTCCGACAAAACGACAATAATCTGAAGAATATATTTTTTCATGTTGTATAAATGCGTTACAGGCCTCTTTGATTTCTAAGACATTTTTGGGTGGAAAAATTGATTCCCATGATCCTGTTTCAGATGACACTGATGAGGATTCCAAAATAACAATTTCTTCATTTAAACGTTCCTTCTCCTCTTTGCTAGAAGTTTTACAAAATTCTGTTTCACATCTGTAGTTCAAATTGAGGTCATCACTGTCTATTTCAGCAGTGTTACTATTGGTATACCTCTCTGATCCCCATTCTGAACCATAGGGTGAATCAGAGTTGACAGATATACCCAGTTCCACCAATTCTTGGCAGGTCTGACTGGCATGATTTGTAAGATTTACTTTATCAATAATTCTACCAATTACGGGTGAACTAGAAGATTCACCAATTAATGTTTGTGAACTTTGACTAACTAAAGTCGGTCCACCCTTTTCCCGAATCGAAGTCAATTCTTTTGCATTAGGCGGATCTGGATGAGATTGTTCAGGATGTCTACTATAATTGTAAGAGTAACTTTGAGAATCATCATCCTTTAAAGGATCACTAGAGAAAAGTGACTCGGTGAAATCTATGCCCGACGTTTCCGATTCGGTGTGTTCTTTGGGACTACCGTAGCTTTCCACCAGTCCGCTCGAAGCACTCGTTGTTTCCAATCCGGAGTCTACAGCCGTTATTAAATTATCCATTTCTAATGGCATTGAATGACTCCTAGATTTCACAAAAACAGGATTTGAGCTTTTGGGTTCCAAAAGAGATGGATAAAAATTTGCTGCGGGTGTTAAATAGTCAGATGGTGAGCTATTGTCATCATCTTCATCAATTAAACTATCAGGTGTAAAATCGTCATTATTTTGCGAGTTTTCATCATTCTTAATTTCACTTTGTGTATCTTTGTAAAGATCTTTGGAAGAAAAATTATCTTTTTTGTTCCCAGTTTCTTGATAAGATATAATAGAGTGGTCGGTTCTAGGTCTACATGGACTGTAAAACTGTGAAGCTGGATTGGCCCACTCGTGTCCTTCAGTTCGCGGTTTGTATGGAAAATTTTTTGGAGGATTTATATTATGATTACTTAATCTCTTAAATCTACTAAAATCACAGCTGCCGGAATGTTTAAATACTTTCGAAGTATGACTAGATCGCAATGACAAAGTTGTTGGCTTTATTCTAGAAGCGGGAGTTAGTTTTACAGCTTCGTGCTTTTGTGTTTTCAATATTGATTGAAATGCAGTCAATAACTCATCTTGTTCTGTCAATTCTTGCTCCAAAAGAGATGCGTCTTCCGGAAAAATTGAAAAGTTATCGACAATCTGGTCAGATTTAATGGAAACAGTGGATGTTATGGTGCTTTTGACACAAGAAGGACTGGTTTTGGGGGTGAGGAATAAATCTGAGTCTGGGGTAAATGGTTCCAGTGTTCTGATTGAAAACTGATTGCAGTTTTTCAAATCTTCTTCTGTTGTGTTTTCTTTTAGATACTCTAAAATTTCATCCTCCTGTTTCTTGACATTGCATTCAGAGTAAGTGTCACTGAAAACATAAATAAACATATTTTCAAAAATACATTCCACAAAATACCGGTTACTTATACGTCAGGTGGATATTAACAAGAAAATATATTAATTTAATGGTACTTTATTTAATAAAGTAAAGGTGTATATATATAAATCAAGAAACTGAATGTCATAAGTCAGCAAATATAATTTGTTCAGGAGGATAGAAAAATACCATGGGTATATCCAAACCTTCTGATCATACATATACAACATTTAAAACTTTTTAAGGTTATAATTTAATCAAAATGTGTTGCTAAATAAAATCATATTTTGAATTATAATAAGTTTATTCCGTCACATTATAAAAGAATATATATACATACTTGCTACAATTATAAAAATAATTTTAACCCAAAATAAAATGTAATTTCAGCTCACCTGATAAACGATTCTATTTCAATAAATGTTTCCTTGCTGACACCTTTCTTTAAAATATTCTCTAATGTTTCATAGAACCTCGGTGATCTTGTTTTCAAAATACACTTATGCGTTGATATTTTCAATTTCCCAAGAATTAGTTCGATGTCTGTATACAGAGATTCATCAAAAATTCTAAAAGTAAAAAATATAGTATAGGTACATTATTTGAATAGGGTCGTCTAAAGAAATTATAAAAAAAGTATAAAAAAAAATATAAAAAATGCACGCACCTAAAATTATTTGTCATGGGTGAACATGGAAGACCTTAATTTATTCTTATAATAAATAATAAATAAATTATATTTTATCTCTGAAAATACAAAAAAAAAAATTAAAAAGATAAACAAAAGTTATTAAATAATATGTAATATATTTTTTATAAACATTTTAATTTAACTCTATAACAGCAAGCATAAGACAATTATAGATGTCTTAAAAATCATATTTTTTATAAGATAGGCATAAGTAAATATATATATATATATATATATGTGAAATTATTTTATCGAAAATATTATAACTTCTAAAAAAAATTTTTGATTTGTTTAATCACAAAAATTTGCTACAGTAATATTACTTGAAAATATTAAATGTAACTTTACTTTAAATAATATTAATATTTCTTTATAGTTTTTCAATATTATTACATAATAATAGAATGTTATTCTTCCATGGCAGAATTATTCAGAAGAAATTCTATTAATATTGATATTTTATTAATTCAGTAATATTACGGAAATGTACATATATCATATATATAACATCTGTACAGTACACAACAGATAATGCACTATGAAAATAGTATGCAGTTTATTATATATACTATATATGCTAAAAAATAATATTTGTGAATGTATATAATAAATTGAAAAAATGATACGAAAACCAAGTTAAAGTATTTTTTATTTAATATTAATCTTATTCAATTTTTCAAACCACACCTTTTACGTATTATGCATTTTATGTTTTTGTATTTCTCTAGATAAAATAGAAAATACTAAAAAGTTTATCTAGTGATAAGACACCCGCCTAACAACCAACCAAGTGATTGAAAGGTCAAGCCTCGACCCAGAATCCCACCAAGATTGTCAAATTTGTTATAGTACATGCGCTTAAGGTTAGTTTAAACAATAGCAACAATATTAATAATTTTTATTATGCAAACACCCTTCTATCTTAAAATAATTAAAAAGGACTGTAATTGAGTGGTCAGGATACCCACCATTGATAAGGTCTGATTTTGAATCTCTTTTATTATAATTTTCCTTTATTTACAGTTTATTTACTTTGAAAGTTAACTATATTAAGAATTTTAATTGTGCATGTTGCATAAATCTATTTAATATTTAAAAAATATTAATAAAGCAAAAAACATTATCATTGACGGTATGAACATTAACACTTTCAATATATTTTATATTGTTTTTTCTACCATCATCCATAATTATATTTCAAAATATATACTAATGTCTTTCATTTCCAAAACTAAAAATATATTAAATCTGTATGTTTATTATTATTATTAAGAGTTGTTTCTCTCATTTCTGCAGCACTCGTACATCCATCACAAATATTTATAGAACCACAATGGTGGTCACCTCACCATCAACATTAGTCCTAATAAATATCAATTTTATAGAAATAAGTTCTCGAACCCACCTAATAATATAAGATCATTTACCAAACAAGTGACTCAAATTAAAATGAAGAAAAAAATCGCTAACTACATATTTATGAGATCATTTCATAGATCAATTAGCCATTTCTGTACTAAAAAAAAAATTAAAAAACTTTATTAAATAATAATAAAAATAGTTTTTTTAACATTTCCTCTCCGATGGTGTAAACTGAGTTGACATTGCCTCTAATTATGTGAATATCTTTGTTAATATACTAAATACAGAATTTATATTTTAGGTATTCTTCCGTAATATATTTATGTATTGATAAAATAATTACAATATATAAGTATTTACCATACGCAATAATAAAAAATGTTTTCTCGAGGAACCTGACATGAATACGTGAATATGTACGTGCAGAGAGGTGCAGAAGGCGGAGTGCGCGGGGCGCCAGGTAACGGCACTTTAGTGGCAGAAAGTGCGCTGGCCGAGTTAGACGTATCTTATGTGTCTTTATGCTGTAATTCATGATGATAAATGTTTTTTCTCATTTTAGCACTTTTACACAATAATTGATATATATATATTCGCAGTATATGTATCAACTATTATTTTAATGATAAATATAAGTAATAAATGTAAAATATTCCTATTAAACTGACTTAAAAATCGTAAGTCTACATGTGCACTGAGTATACAGCACCGGAACGCACATTTTTATTTTAACATCATAAGGGAAAGGTTAAAATGGCAACTCTACAAAAATATATTTTTCAACAATATTTTAAGGAGAAATGTACAGTATAAATATTATTATATATATGAAAACGAAACATGACAATTAACAATCAGAATTGCAAAAATTTAAGAATCTTACCTCGCAATGTCGTTCTGGAGACCAATCTGAATGTGGTTATTAAGCCTGTGGGAAAGGGCGTTCAATTCAGAATCAGTAGGTCCATCCGAGGCACCCGGCCCGCCTTGCATCAACCATCACCCAAAGATCTGATTCAAGCCATCAATTAAAACAATCTCAATTAACGCGCAAATATAAGATTCAGATAAATTAAAAATAAAACTTATTCTAGAGCTGTCGATTGACATAAGTTAAATTAGAAAATTGTTTCCTCTATTCTTGGTTTTTTAAACTGTTTTGATATTTTTTCATTTAGGTTCTTTATTTTATATGTTTGTTTTATATTATTATATATAGTTTATCAAGCGTGAAATTAACAAATCTAGTCATGGTATATAGTGATAATTTAATCAGTTAATATATTGACAAAAGCCATTAACGATAATTTGTATAACAGTCTAATAAAAATTTAAACTCAACAAATAATCTTTCAATTGTGTTTCATAAATCACCCATTTTAAAGTAAACAATCAAAAGAATTTTATTATTATTATTATTATTTGATTAAAAGATTAAATAAATTATGTTTGTACGTCAATACAGCATTAGAATAAGTTATGATTATATGATTATGGAAAGCATGGAAAAACAAACGCAATGAAGAATAAAGGAGAAAAATAAAGCGATCATAAAATTATATTTACAAAACAATTATAATCTGGAAGTACATCGCTAAACGTTTAAATAAACCTTTATTTGGAAATTTTAAAATCATGATAATTATTGGGTGTCATTTTGAATAGAAATGCAATATTTTATTGAGATATAATTTTTCTATTCTCAAAAATTCATTTTTACCTGTACGATTATAATTGTTTGAATTATTTTTTAGCACTACAACAGACCACGAGGCTCAATTACTGTAGCGAAACACATAACAAAAATCATATAGATGTATTTGTGACCTCACCGGGAATCAAATCCGGAACCCCCAGTATAAGAAGCCAGCACCTTGCCCACTGGTCTATAAGAGTCGCCAATATTACACAATATTTATTGTGTGTATATATATTATAGATATTTTTTATATTATTTTTACATATGATTATTATACACTCTTAATATGATTTTATGATATTTAAAAAATATATTATTAAGAGCATTGTTTATTTTAATTAGAGGTGATTGCAAAACTTAATAAAAACAAATCGCAAGAACATTATCATGATCGAAGTACAGTCAGGATTGAACTATCACCTCTGCACTGGTAATTATCAACTTTTGCAGTGCAAACTATCTACTTTGAAATGAGATCAAATATGTTAATTTGATAAAGATCCTTTTTCTCAATTCTCAATCAAAGTTATATAAATATTATATATATATAAATATTAAAAATTAAGGGCTTTGCAACAATGCAATAGGAATACCCAAATTATTGCTGCTGTGAAAATATGCAATAGTAGCCAATTTTTAAATTTCCTAAGCATACATTTAAATCAATAAGGTACTTGGTAATCAAAATGTCTTTAATTTGAAAAGTTTATCAAAGTGCACCAGTGTGGGCATATAAATTTGAATTAATGTTTTGTTATCAGAAAAATATTTTAGCAGTTTGCTTCAAATTTTCCTTCATCTCTTGCCGCATCACCCGACAGCAGAGAATTTTCTATTTCCCTGTGGACTTTCACTGTATGCTCAACACTATGATCTACATTAATTATTTTCTGTTTCAAAGTTTCACACTACTTCGTCACTGTTAAGAATGTTGTCTCTGCAGTTTTGGGCGGTGCATTACCTGCGAAATCAAATTTTGGTGTCGAAGAGTAAATTGCAATAAATCTAATACTGCAATAGCCAGGGTCTTCTTGCATACATGATCAGGATGCACACTCAAAAGTTACAGGTACACCTCACTTTTCAACCGAGTTTCGTTCCTATGACTAAGTTGATAAGCGAGATGCTTAATCGTTTTTATTTATTCTGAATAGGGATAAACATAACATTACACAATATAAAAATACAATCAGCAAAAATTATAAAAATAATATACCAAAAAAATTCAAGTTTATTCATAAAAAAAGATTTGCATATTAACATTTTAGTCATCGAATCCTTTAAAGACATCAGTATCATTATCAGAGTTATCGGCAGGGTTATCAAATCATTTAAAGTCAGCTGTGTCACCATTGAAATTATCAGCAGGGTTATCAGCTGTAGAGGGCCCGGATAAGGAAGATGACAGCGAAAAAATTGAAGTAATTTTAGTGGTAAGGGTCCTAGGTGTAGCATTCAAGAAGATTCCCCGTCATTACCAGCCGGAACTAAGCTGATTACCGAATCAGCCGGAATTACTAATTTTGACATTTACATTTTGTTTTATTCTTAAATAGAGAAGAGATAGCTACAGAAAATTTTACCAGTTCAGAGCATCTCCACGCTGGAGAACTGGTCATAAGTCCGAGCGGTAGTTAAAAATGTAAGTTGTTAAATGAGGAGTACCTGTATTGAAACTGATTTTGCTAAAAAAAACTATTGTTTTTTTAATAACATGAACTGAATACCATAGTTCTGGTGCTTATTCTGGTAAATGAGAGTGAAGACAAATAGGTGGTAAAATTTTGGTAATTACTATTAAATCATCAAGACAAGCACATCAAAACTAAAACATTATAGATTGGCCTTAATATTTCTTGGTTCACTTAAACTTGAGAAAACCGCATGACAATAAATAGCCATAAAAAATATGAATCAATATTTTTAATGCAGTTGTGAATGGCGCCAATGGTGCATTGTTATTAATTGTGACCAACCCCTATTTTATTAAGGATATTTGTTACATACATTGAAATTAAGGATTAACCAAATTCTTAGAATAATTAAGTTAGATTTTCGCAAATCTGTCTGAAAAATTTGAATAAAAATAAATTATTCCAAACATTGAATTAAGACACAGACGAGTATTTTTTTGAAATAAGTAATTTTATTTAAATACCATTTCTTACTCTCAAACTTGCAAAGAATGTTAACTTATTTTCAATTATTAAAATATATATATATATTTTTTTTAATCTATACCATAATATTGTAATCTATATGATAATATTATAAAAATGTAGAAAATATAACGCTGTAATATCATGTGGATAAAATTAAGATGTTGCTTTAATTTTTAATGTTGTTTTAGATAAGGTTTTGAGATAATTTAGTGAGATTATTACCATCGGCTTTGTTGGGCATCATGTTATATTTAGTCACTGGTTGAAATTGATGGCAAGCAAAATATTTTTTATGAAGAAATTTTTTTGCAAATTTTAGCAGTAAGAAATATATTCAATACTTTAATAAAAAAAATGTCTGAAATCTGCTCAAACAAAAATTAATCTGACAGGAAGTGAACTAATTATGTTTAATAACACAAAATGACATTCAGTTATTTACTACCATTGACTATTGGTGATGTCAGAAAGGCTATTTTAATATGTAATGTAGACGTATGTGCAATTTATTTGGTATTTAATAATATTTTGGAAAAAATATACATTTGGTGATTGAAGACCTACCAATATTATTTGTATCTGTTACATGGGAAATAACATGTTTACGATAATATTCCCACAGTTCACATAAAAGAAAATTGTAAAACCGCAAATTAGTATCAATAAAAAATCTCCGTTGATTGAAATATTTAACACAGAATTATAAACATAAAAAAGTAGCCACAGTGTACGAAAAAAACACGATGTGAAAGCCGTTTCTATACACATAATATAATTTCACTTACGGTCGCAACGCAACGCACGCAAATCACTTGTCAAGATAAATAATATCAAATTAGCGCGTAAACATTGTTATTACATTATCGACAATTCGCCATTAAATATCTTTAAATGAAAGAAACAACAGGGTGGGTTTGGCAGGTATTATTTTTAAATAGGGAAAGGGCAAAAGCCAGAACATCTTACTTACGTGTATTATTTCACAAAATAGGTAATTAACTCTATTCCTATATCAAATCACAAAATAAAAGTACAAATTGCGTACTTCTAACAAACATTTCGCCCCATCAAGAAAGTAGAAAATTTTATCCTACAAATTCCATAGACAATAATTTTAATAATATTCGGTGCGATATCCCAATGCTAATATATTTTGACGTAACGTAACAGGGGCAGGTTGTTTAATTTTCAGATTTTTTCATTTCATTTTTACAATCGCATTTAAATATTATTGCGGATAACCATGCTATTTAATAATACTACTGTTAAAATGAATGGCATTTAATATTATATATTCATTTACTGACATATTTATATAACATTTTCTAATAAAAATAATACCAAAAGCATTATCATCGGATATTAGTTTTGTAATCACTGAATAGTAAAATGCATTACCTTTTTAAGCATTTATTTTTATCTGGATGCAATTTTTTTCAATTTATGATTGTAATGAAATCAATTGTAACTCTGCATGATACATAGTATTTAAAAATAACAGTTAATTTATTTACTGCGCCCGGAGACATTTATTGGTAAGTATAGTAAAACCTTGGATTGCGAATAACTTGATCTGCGAGTGTTTTGCAAGACGAGCAAAATTTTTAATTGAATTTGTAAATTTATATTTAAAATATGGTGTCATGAAAAATCGCCATTTTTTTATATTGTATAAAATATTTTCATCACTTTTCGATGATAATACGCTCAATTTTTTCAAATTTAGATTTTATCTTAACTCGGTTTTTATAAATTTGATCTAGACTTCGGTATTTTTCAATCAATTAGTGTACATGTGGATCAATAATTTGTTAATGGGTCACAAATTATTCACGACAGTTAGACTTATTACATATATTATTTATGGCTTTCGGAAATTCTCCGAAATTTCCATTCCGGTTACTCGAGAATTTAAAAACGTTTTGAATGTATTAGTTTTAAATAACTAGAACGTATAAAACGTGTATGAAATCGGACTATCCTCTGATTAATATATCTGGACTGCGTTATTTTTCCTTACTTTATTTAACAGAATTATACTAAAGTTACATTAAATCCAGAATTTTTAATATTGATATTGGATTTTACCCTACAACTTAATTTAAAATATTTCAATTCCTATTAAGAATTTATTTAACAATTATTAATATTGTTTTAAGTTTTGGTAAATATATGCAAGTTAAAAAATCCATGAGGATGAATAATGCTGTCCCTTTTAATCTCGTGTAAAGTGTAAGAATTATACAGTTGTCCCCCATTACAGTTATAAATACAAGTTGTTAAGTTAAATTGATAGATTATAATGTCCGTGTTAGATTGATAAGGCGAAACGCGTCTCAAGTAAATTAAGCCAGTAGAATAAAAAAAAACAAGGGTTTTATTTTCGCATATATGATTACGGAGTTTTACAAAATTAACTCTGAAATTGTAAAAAAATCATTTCTATCGTCAAAAATTTGAAAATTGAAAAACTGTTGTGCTGCTATACTAGGCTGCCGCCCGTCCTAGAATGGGTGTTATATACTTATTTAATATGTTTTATCTACAATGTATGCATTGTAATTAAGTAAAGGAAACAATAATTGTCCAAAAGTCTAAAATCAAAACTTTAAAGCATATAACCCTTTGGAACTCTTTGCTCAAATTCATTTGAAACTAGTACTTAAATAAGCATATTACAATACTTTATACCGTATATCGTTCTAATATATGTACATCCAGACTGCTCATTAATGATTAATTTAATAAAATTATTTATTTTGTAGAAATCTTGTAGGACTACTTACTTATAAAATAATCATTAGTGGGCTTCTGATAAAATGATTATTCGATATGACATGGTATGACATGACATGATTGTCACAACCATGACACATGATTTACTTGATAAAATAATTGATTAAATAATACAGCTAATGCGGAATTTTGGGGCCCCCGTCAGACGGGGGCCCAAAAGGTTTGCACCCTACAATATATTATATTTGCTATCGATACTTTTTACAGCGTTAATGTGGATTGATAATTAATGAAATCCACTCCAGCGAGAAATGAAAATATAAAATACTAATTAAATGTATTGATTAGAAAAATATACATATAAAATCAATTTTATGGAATTTTTTTTTTTTTGTTTTTGTTTTTGCGCTACCGAGATTCGAACCTGGATCTCTTTCCAAGCCGGGGAAGGTGCATTATCCAACTATGTTACAGCGACAATAATTTTGACAAGTAATTTTCGTCCCCATATGCTACACCTTTTCAAATTAATACATCTACCGTTCCATTAAATTTAAAACCATTTTTCGCGAAACTATTATCGATTTTCACAGTTGTAACTACTTCGCTAATTTGTAAACCGAAACAAGGAATTTTTTTTAAATACGTGCATATAATTACTTAGAATTACATAACGAATTATGTGTATTAAATATTCATATACCTTAAAAAATTATTTTTTTCCAATTTGTATTGGGGCATTTTTTTTTAGCTACGCCACTATTTATAGTTATTGTTATTAGTTATTAAATATATATAATTCTTATCCACGTATGTTACCTTGTTATATTATGTTATGTTAAATAAAATAAAAATCAAAACATATCAATTGGCATAACTATATTCTCTGTCTGTGCCATGCCGAATTGGTAGATTAGTAATAAAAGAAAATGGTTTTTCTTTGGTGCTCTGTGTAACTCTGCTTATCCTCAAATAGTATACCACTTAATTTTATTGCAGGGGTTTAAATATATAAATACACGAAGTTAATTTCGCTTCTTCATCCAGATACCTCTTATTTCCATCTACAGCAATGCTCGTTTGCGATTTTTTTCTGTTAGAGAGGTACATTGAACTTCCACAAAATCACAATTTCTCGGTGATTCAACATTTTAGGATTATTCAAAATGTATTTTATTAATGCAATTTTTGATTCTCGACAGTGTTTGTAAACGTACCATTACAACAATCACAGTAACACTCAAACTTTTGTATAACCTTTAAATAGCCATGAAGTATTCCGCTACTGAACAGAGCAATCCATCATAACGACACATAAGAACATAATAACTCTGTAAACTAAGTGTGGAACTTTTACACGTGTAATCAATTAAATATTAAACAAACACAGTTCTCATTTTTTCCATCATAAATTATTGTTCACAGTGTGGATAACATCATACAAAACGTTACATTTTATTAGATCAGTACATATGCAATACATATGGTGTTGGGAGCAATAACTCGTGAGGTTGACATTACAGGCTGTATTAATTACAATACATCGCAGATATGTGCCTATGCGGATAATTTAGTTATTACGAGTCGATCTAAACAAAGAATAATCGAGCATACTGCCACCCTGAAAAAAGAAGCGGAAAAATTTGGACTACATGTAAACGCCTCAAAAACGAAGTAGATACCTATATGATTAGTACACGTGAACATTAGGCACTTCAAGATGTAAGCGTAGATCACCATGTATATGAAAGGGTTAATGTTACATATCTGAGTTCTAGTTTGAACACGGTAAATATGATAACTGATGAATTAAAGATCCGAATTCTAGTTGGAAATAGAAGCTTCTACGCGGGTAAAAAAATATTAAGAAATATTTATGAACCTACACTAGAAAATGGAACTTATAGATGAAAATGAGTTATGAACTCGAAAATCTGATTGAACAAGAAACAATTGTAAGATTCTGTAGACTCCAAAAATTGCGATGGGCTGGCCATGTCGAAATAATGCCAAATAAGAGGACACCAAAGATCACCAGACCGAGTGGATACACCAGTGGAAGCAACCTAGAGGCAGGCCATGGAAGAGGTGGGCTGACTGTGTGGAAGAGAACTGGAGCAGGATAGGAAGGTCTAGGAACTGGACAAGAATGGCCAGGGATAGGAGTCGGTAGAGAGCACTTGTGAGAAGACCAAATCACACCTTGGGATGTAGTGCCGTGGAAGAAGAAGAAGAATAAGTACTTACTTAAGTGCGTCTGAGACTAAGTAGAACGATCACGAACTTAACCTTTTTTGTAAAGAAAATTTCGGTCAGTTTTAGAAGATGAATTTTGGAGTAAATGCTACAAAATATATATATATAAAACAATATAAGTATAAGCGTCTTAAAATGTATAAAAATGAGAAGACTTCGGTAGTTGGACTATGTGAGTAGGATAGCAAAATGTTGAACACCAGAATAACAGGGTCAGCAGGACCTCGGGAAGGCCTATGCTAAGATGGAGCGCGACTATATCAGTGTGGCCCAAAAAAGTGAGAACATTTCGTAAAATGTGATATAATTACATCAAAATTAGTTTAACTATATCAACAATAGCTTAATAGTTTACTAATTTACTTGCTTAACTATTTATCTATATTACGTTTTATTTCGACAATTTCCCGTCGCCATCTTTGATTATTAATTTTCTCATTGTTTATATTTGGTTTTTTCAAACTGTTGCCGAGAATGACAAAAATCACTGCAGAAGACCGTATTCTGATCAAAAATTTGCGAATTGAAAAACGTTAGGGTGCTAAAAAAATAATCAAAGAGTTTCAAAATAAAGTTTGGAGTATGGATAGATATTATAACATAACTGGACATTACAGCAGGATGGAGCTCCGTCTCACACGGCCAGAAATACAATCAACTTTCTTCGTCGTGAGAATGTTAATTTCATCGAGCCTGGCATGTGGCTACCGAACAGCCTAGATTTAAACCCAGTAGATTATACAATATGGAATTTTTTGATGATTTCTGATTAGCTATATATTGTGCAAAAAAATTACATTAAGAATTATAATTATGTTTTGAAATAACTCATGTGTTACGAGATGTTCTCACTTTTTCGGCCCACCCTGTACATGTTTTAAAGGAAAACATATTTTTGTTATGAAATTGTATTTTCAGAACATGATTGAATGGTATTTTGAATACAAATTAAATCTATTCATATTTAGCAACTAAATATTTTTTCGATAAATAGATTTTTTCTGTATATCTTCCTAATTTTAATTTGTATTAACTATTAAATATACGTATAATATTTTTCCATTGATACACGTTCAAAAAAATTTCATATTATTAACCATCAAATATGCATAATACATCATTGATCTAATATATAATATATAACATGCTTGTGGAATAGTGAAATTTTAGAATCATATGATTAAAATTGTAATATCGACGGAATCAAATCAAATGGATGTATCAAAATACGATAAAAGCATCCTTATTTTGCACATTGACTGTTATTAACTGGAATGTAAAATCAGCGTAGACTTATGTTCGCTTCAGTGTCTACGACATGAGGCCCGTAGCGAAAATTCAGTCGTAGACCAACCGCCAGCCGGTACACGGCGTGCAGTAGCCTTCCGGGCGTGCTTTAATTCACTGTAGTTCGGTTAACTTTCGCAACATTGGGGATTTAGGTAATTCTCTATTTTATATTCAATTATATTTTATTTAACTGATGATATTCATTTTTTGTTATTCGAATTTGTTTAAATAACATCCCTCAAAAGTGATACACATTTTTTAAAGTATCAAAATTTGATTTAGTATTACTTACATATCGACGACCTATCAATATAATGGCAAATTATTTAAATATTTTATTTTAAACATAATAGACGTTAAAAATAAGGAATAAAAAATATACTAAATTAATGTATTAATTATAAATATAGACATATAAAATCAATTTTGTCGAAAAATGTATCCCGGTGACGCTAAAACAATATTTTTCGACAAAATTGATTTTATATGTCTATATTTATAATTAATACATTAATTTAGTATTTAAAATATCACAGACCTATGTTCTGAATAATTACAACTTCACAATAAGAATGTGTTTTCCTTAATAATAAAAAATATTACTAACACTACTGTAGTATTGAATTATTTTTTTATTCATACATGTATTAATTCTAACTGATTAATATTATACATTACATTAATAATTAATTATGTATTATTTGAAAAGGTCCACTTAATTAATGAACACTATATAAAAGTCATTTGGTATGATTATTTTCACTAATATTGTAATATGGTAGGATAATGGATTTAATACGTCGCCAATCTTGTGTTTATGCGATTTCAGCGCGAGGGCAAGGGTTGCTCGAGTGCATAAAATGCCACCTATAAAATACCTCATTAAAGAAAAAAACAAAGGGATATTTTGATTAGGGATATTGTTTTAATCGAATGGAATATGTTTGTAAAATAATTATTTCCGATAGCTAAAACGCATTGTTTTCATTTGCTAATTTAAAATCATGCGAATGTAAAAATACACACAATTGGTTGTTGACTTGTGACGTCATATTCCGTTGTTTCTGTGCGCGCTGATGAAAATGAAAAACTTCAAACCGCCAAAAACAAACATTGAGAACAAACGACACTTTTTTTTTAGTACATGTGATATATTATTGTATGCATCGGTCACGGAAAGTTTTAAATTATTATTTTTAATGAAAACACATTATAAATACTAAATTAATGTATTAATTATAAATATATACATATAAAATCAATTTTGTCGAAAAATATTGTTTTTGCGTCACCGGGATAATTAATACATTAATTTAGTATTTAAAATATCACAGACCTATGTTCTGAATAATTACAACTTCACAATAAGAATGTGTTTTCCTTAATAAAACACATTATAATTGGGAAGTTGCATTTCTGTGGTATTTTAATACAAATTAAATGTAAAGATATACATAAAAAATCAATATATTGAAAAATATATTTTAATTGTATATATCTCGGCAGCAACTAAAATATTTTTTCGATAAATTGATTTTTTCTGTATATCTTTCTAGTTGATGTATTTAATTTGCATTCACAATAAGTTTTCTTAAATAGTAATTATGATTATTTCCGTGGTGATTTTCTTGGGTATTTCGAATCAAACAAAATGATATCATTTTGTCCATAAAAACATCTGAGTCATTTATTATTCACTTTTTTTATCTCGAAAGAAAATTTACAATTTTTTTTAAATGGTTTTCTAAAACGTTATACAGTTTTTATATCTTACAATTTCAACCCCTGAAGAAGCTGTTTTGTTTACATTTTCGAAGGTTTTTTTCGAGGGTATCCATATTTATGATTTGTCTCTGCAGCTTTACGACTAAAAAGTATTTTCCATTCCTAGATGGAGTCCATCCCAAAGTATCATCAATATATTTATGATCTAGAATATATGTATAGCATTTTCTCGTTTTAAGTAAACGACTTACGGGTGTTTTTTTAAATTCATTTAAAATATTTTCAATTAATATACAATAATGCATTCTTAAAATATTATATTATTAAAACTTGAAGTTTTATTAATTCATTCATTCAATACAGATAAGAAATACCTTGAAAGGTCGACCACGATTGACAGCACATTAATTTTATATTTCTAAAGAGTAATTTTAAAATTGACCACTATTCGTGAAAGATGAATGAAAAGAGATAAACAGAGTTATTTTTTTTAGAATATATACGGAAATGCCTTTATGAAAATAAGGTCGAAGTATTTACTCGCTGAATGCCGATGTTTTACACAAGTACATTTGATTAAATTTGACTTAGAATCAATGCTAAATAGTTCTACCATTTCACTCGCTATCGCAAAAAGATCTCATTGAGGTTCGCAATGCGATAGCTTTTAATACATAAAGAGATAGTCTTTACTTCCCGGGTATTTCAGGCTTTCCCGGATTCTGGCTAGAATTTCTACCTCATTGAAAATACTTAAAAAGTCTGAATACACTCAATATTTTCAACAATTACAATAATGGTATGATTTTCTTACAATATAGATATTTTATATTAAAATGTAAGCAGTTTACTTTGAAAACAACATTTTTGCACATTTTAATAATTACTGGCAGAAAATCAATCCTTGCTGCTAGGTACTACAGGCGGCTTATTGGCCAGGGTTTCCGTAGAATGTATATTTCAATCTGGAAATCCCTTATTATATTGATTTAACAATGCACCATGTAAAGTAAACAAAATATAAGTAAAATCATATATGCTATATACATATCGCATACCTAGATCAAAACTAAGACAACTCAAAAAGTCATTTTTCAGTAAACAAAAAAATAAAATCATTTTTCTCAATTTTTTGTTACTACAGTTATGAAACTAAATAACATTTTAGGTCATAAATGGCACTATTCGATAACTGGGGATAAGTTAGTTGCGTATATGACAGAATATCCGAATGCAATAATAACTAAAAATTATTGTTTATTTTTGTTGTCTTAGTTTTGATCTAGGTGTGCGATATGTACACATAGAACTATCTTTAGTGATTATCGTCAGAATGTTATTAATATCATAAACATAAAGAAAATAGTGAATTTAAGGAAATGAAATCTTAAGTGAATACGATATCTTAATCATCGACATCTATCAAATTTGTACTACCATCTAGCGGATTTGTAATGAAAATGAACATTAACATTCATTATAATTTTTTGCTAATCTGTTCTGCAATCTAGCGGATTATTTTAAGACTACTATGGTATTTTTTATTAACTAACATGTCCATATCCAATAATGACGAAGCGCAATATTATAATAGATATTAAAAGGCGCGCTTTCTAAAATAATTCATATTTTCGCGTTCGTATTTGACTTTTTAAAAAACTATTATTATAATTATAAAACTACTAATATTATAAAAACTAAATATATATAAGACCTTTATACCAATGTAAAATTAATAAACTGAATGTTATTTGCCACAATTAAGAAAATACAAGCATTATAAGAAAGACCGCGACCATTAAATTTATTTTTCGCGTGCTACAAAATTGCCTTAATATAGAAAATTCTTGCATATACGAAATATATCTTCTTATAACATTGAAGTCAAGATTACTGAGACGAATCTGCATTGAACCAAATCAATAAAATATTAAAAATTAACTGAGTTATAAACCATTCAATTTGCAGTACGTATGATCAATTTTAGACGTTTTTTAAACACTTTGTGTTATTGAACACATTTTTTCATAATTAATTTAATATATTTACTTACATGCTTCGTGGCTTCAGCTACTATTTAAAATTATGTTTTATATCAAAAATATAATTATTAATCACTAAATAATGTCGTCCTATTAATATGTATTTTTTATAGTTTTTTAATAGGTGATTAGAAATTTAAAAAAAACTATTTTCTTAATTATGGCAAATAACATTCAGCTTAATAAATTTACATTAGTGTAAATGTTTAATCCAAGTAATAGTTTTAAAAATAGTCTAATTTATTGTATATCTTCTGATATAAATTAATAATAAAAACCCATTATTTCGTAAAAAAACTCGGAAATATGAGTTATTTTTAAAATGTAAGCCTTAAGCATTTAGAAATTATGAGAAAAAATTCTCTCACTTTCAATGTCTATGCCGATTGTACCATAAATTTCATAACTTAAAACTTAATTTCATAACTTAAAACTTAATTTCATAACTTAAAACTTAATTTCATAACTTAAAACTTAATTTCATAACTTCAACTTCATCACATATTTTATTCGTGGAGGTACGAAGAGACCAAATCGCGCAATTCTTCTGTTCCGAAACATAATTCTCGCCTCATTCACATTCAAGCATCTTCTCATGCATCTTCATCAGTTGTTAAAGCTTCTAAGAGGACCATCTTCCAGTATATGATTCATCGGGTTATGCCAAGTCTTTCTCAGACGTCTTCTACTTCATAAATATTTCATAAATATATTTCTATTCCACAATTAAAATCTAAACAATATTTACAAAATTGAAGGAACATAATTTCCGTTCCCGTGTAATTTTACCGGTATACAGGGCGTCGGGGTTAGAATTGCCGGGAAATTGATATCGAGAAATCCCGGGACACAGGCTCCGGTGAGCAAAAGTAGGTAGTCAATGAGAACCGATGGAATCAGCTCTCTGCCTTGGCCAGCATGGGTTCTAGCTCACGTATAAATAAAGTTGAGTGTAAGGATGTACGATAATCAGCTCACCGACCTACAGCTAGCACCTGCATCTCTTTGTATTTATTTGAATTGAAATACAGTTATCGTTTTCCAAAAATGATTACTTCAAAAACTGTTAATTTGTAAAAGATTTAAAAAAATCAAGAACAGAAAATTTAGTTTAGGTTTCCAAAACTGATTCGTTGTTCTTTTAAATTAAACATTCCTGTGACAGTCAAAGAGAAAGAAACTTTAAAAATTATTTTATTTTATATTGCGGTTTAGGAGTTTGAAATTTTATACCATTTTATGGTTATTGATTTGATATTGCAGATTTTATTTCTGCTAATATTAGCGAAACGTAATAGATTATTGACAATAGCTGTTGCTAGACACTTCAGCAATGAGTGGTTTGGAATTGATAAAATTGTAAAGATAGCAATCTATGCTGTGATATGTGTAAAATATTTATATTATATTATGTTTGATTTATTTAACATCAAATTTACCGATTCCAGTAGAATCGTCAATTTTTGCATATAATATAAAATGTGCTTCACTAATAATTCTTACATTACACACATTATACTTTTGAAATATACATATATCTAATAATGATTTAATAATTACATTTTCGGTCAGTATCGAATGTTTGTATACATCATTTTCATCAATTTGTATACATCATCGTAATATGTCAATTTATGATCAGAATAGATTATTTTCAGACGATTTCATTATAAATAATAAAGTTATAAAAAAATTTTTTTTATGATAATGAGCAAAAACCAAATACGTAAAAAATTCAGGATGCAAACAGAACGAATGAAACAAATTACTTATGTGGGTTGCATATTGTATGAGAGCTGGGACCACTCCAAGGAAATCAAGTGTAGAATAGAAAAGACGAGAGATGCATTAATTTAAATTGAAACACTTTATTTGTAGAGATCTAGTACTTTCGTGTAGGATCGGTACGGTGTTACATTTTCTGTCCTTCGGTTGTTAAATCTTTATTGAAGCAGTGTTAAATAACCTTCAAACGTTCGAAATATTGGTCTACAGAAGCATGCTAAACGCATCTCCGCAGACTAGTTTCCTGAGGAATAAAACATAGATATGCATCTTCCCCAGTTTGGAAAGAGATCGAGATATTTAATTCATATTTAGATTATATATATTTTATGCGGCAAACCTTAAAAAAATCCCATGAATATAACATGCCACTTCACCATCTGTTCATTAACTTAAAACAGGCGTTTGACAGTATAAATAGAGAACTCATGTTACACACTCTGAATATACTAGGCATCCCTTAAAGCTAGCAAAACAAATAAGACTCGCGTAGATAAAGTCTAAAGCAGTTGTAAATATTTAGAATGAGCTAACGGACACTAGAAATTGAATCCGGAGTAAGACAGAGTGATGCATTCTCTAATAATAAATCTAGTATTGGAGGTAATAACTTATAAGGTTATCATTACGGGCTGTATTAACTATAATACATCGCAGATGTGTGCGTAAGCTCGTGATTTAATTATTACGAGCCGATTTAAACAAATTATGATCGATAATCCTCCCACTCTGAAAAGGCAGCGGAAAAATTATAACTACATGTAACGAAGTACATGGTTAGTACATGTGTAAAGGAGGCACCCCAAGATGTTTGCGTAGGATTCCGTGTGTATGAAGGGGTTGATGATTTTACATATCTGGGCTCTAACTTGAACACGTTAACTAGGACAACGGATGAACTGAATATCCGTTTCCTAGCTGGAAATATAAGCTTTTATGCCTGTAAAAACTGCTAGTTGAAAATATTGAGTCAGCGAAGTAAACTGCTAATATTGAAAATAACAATAAGACCAATGATCACCTATGGTTACGAAAAATAGTAC
Source organism: Eubasilissa regina (assembly GCA_022840565.1). NCBI lineage: Eukaryota > Metazoa > Arthropoda > Insecta > Trichoptera > Phryganeidae > Eubasilissa > Eubasilissa regina. The sequence continues at coordinate 22,582,885 of JAINEB010000033.1, forward strand.
CGAAGAATTGAAGAAAATGAGGTAACTGTTTTGAAACGTGAAACACTAAGAAAAATTGTTGGGCCTACACTAGAAAATGGAACTTAAAAAATAAAAATTGATGGTGAACTAAAAACTTCATTATGATGGGGTGACCATGTTGAATAAATACCAGGATACCAACAACCACGACCGAGCGGATACCTTAATGGAAGCGACCTAGAGGCAAATCAAGGAAGACGTGTGCTGACTGTGTTGAAGAACACTGGAGCAGGATGAGAGAGTCCGGGAACTGGAGAAGAATGACCAGGGATAGGAGTCGGTGGAGAACACTTGCAGAGAAGGCCAAATTCCATCCTGGGATGTTGCGCCGTAGAAAAAAGAAGAAGAAATATGGCAAAACCATGCCAATAAGAATAAAGAAAGACTATGAAATCATTCAAATCATAAAAATAAGAAAACTGATGTACTATGGATATGTCATGAGACACCTTGAGACTGCCATACGAGAAAATACTTGACATACAAGTAAAATCAACGAACAACGAGGTCCTGGTATAAATAGGAGGGCTTAAAATCACACAATGGTTTCCGAACAGCTGTAAACAAAGTCCGAATAGCCAACATGATATGTTATAATAATATAATGTAACTGATAATTGGGAGTGAAATCGCTCGAAAAGTCAAACAAATTATCATTCTTTGTCTGTTTCAATAATGAAACTAGTTAGGTATATTGCGGTGAGCAACGGCAGGGGATGATTATAAATAGCGACGATAATAACGGGAAAATAATGTGTCCGACCAACAGGGTGGTTTCGAGTGGAGTGAGTAGGGGGCAGTAGATGAGTATGGAGAATCTAACGGAAGAATGGATTCTGGTGAGTGTATTGATTTCGGATTGGATATTTCCAAAAAGCTATTTATTACGTAATTACTCTACCCAGAGGGATGGAGACATAGTGTGCAATTAATTCATAATAATTCATGTTAGTTTGATTAAAAAATATTTTTGAATAAATTCTTATTCACACCAAATTCATTGTTTTTCCCTGAAGGCCCGTATCCACTGGAATGAGATTTAGTTGAGATACATTTAAACAAAGGGTATCCAGCGGAAAAATTTCAAAATAAAATTTGAATTGCTTATAAATCATCAGAGTGAGGTATGTGGGAGAGATATTGTTCGACGCGCGTGATTTGCGGATTTGCCAGTCGTAATGAGTCACTGGTCGGAAACACACTGCTCGTTCGCGATTGAGCAATATTTAAAGTGTAGTGATTCAAAAGTTCAGACAAGAAGGGACAATGGTTAACCAAACTCCTCCGGGACCGTCAACGTTAATAGCGACGCCAGAACATATGGCTCAAGTTCGACGTAAAATTATGTGCAATCCGCGTAAATCGATAAGGAAGATTGCAGCCTATACTGGAATAAAAAAATCAACAGTGCACGTTATTTTGAAAAAGAAACTACAGTATCACCCATACAAACTGCAAATCGTGCAGTTTCTTAACGAAAATGACTATTATTTACGTGAAACCACAGCGAGAACGATGCTGGAATGTTTTGGAATAGCACGAACTCTTAGAAACATATTGTTTACTGATGAAGCACATTTGTATATCGATGGCTATGTTAATAAACAGAACATGAGATTCTGGTACCCTGACAATCCAAAGGAATGCCATCAAAAACGTTTGCATTGTCCGAAAACAACAGTATAGTGTGCAATTTCTGCCCGAGTGTCCTTATTTTTTTTAACCAGCGAGAGACAGTCACTGCTGACGTGTATTGCCAAATGTTCGACAAGTTTTCGATACCGCAACTGCAGCCGTTTCCCGGGTTCAACAACAGAATACAATTTCAGCAAGACGGGGCCCCTTCATGCACAGCTAGAGTTTCAATGAAAAAGCTGAGTGGAATTTTTCCCAATAAATTAATCAGCAAGTACTGAGACATACCCTGGGCAACTCGGTTACCGGACTTAACACTGTGCGACTTTTTTTTGTGGGGATACCTTAAGAGGCTACTTTCATTTTTCCAGTTTGAATTTCGAGATATTTTTGCACTTTGCATACCCTTTCAAGACGAGACTAATAGTTAATTCATTTACAATATCAAGTAAACATAAAAGTGCGTTATTTTTTACGTAAATATTGCTAAAGTGAAAGGTATCAATAGAAAAGGACAAGTATACAATTGTTGGTTTTCTTAAATTCCTAGGTAATAAAGCTATCAGAAAATAGGCATTTCTTCAACATTCACAATACATATGTGTTGCCATTTGAAATTATCAAGCGAAAATTAAATAATTTGTTTCTAGTTTCTAGTTCTAACCTAAGAATTTGTTATGTTTATGATAAAAACCATTGTTTGTGTCGATAAACATATGATTATAAAATACTACAATTTTGCCCCGATTTATAAAGAAAAAATTGACGTAAATTCATACTGATAAATAATACTGATAACTTTTGAAGCAGCTGTATTTGTGAAGAGAAAACTATTTATGATAATATTATATAATAATCATACTCCGGTTGTAATAAAAAAAACTGTTTTTTTTTTAAATATTTATTTATTGTTTTAATAAATTACATATATATTTAATATTAAAATATAAATGAAAATATGACAAAAGTATTATTATTCACTGTTAAATAATTAGTTGTTCATCGAGCATATTATCGTTCTTCAGAATTTCGTTGTTTTTTATTTTACACGTATTCAAAACAAAATTTGGTCAACACAGATTACATTTTAAACTGAATTTAGAAATAAAACTTTCTTCTTTCACATATTCAATATTCATTCATGTGCACCCAAACATCGATTTGTGGGAGTAAATTTGATTAATTTGAGAAAAGAATTGGTGTATGTCGACCACTCTTTTGCCATCCAATTTACGAAGTTTACACGAGTCCACACATTCAATGCTCAGTTCGGGAACATCCTGAAAATAATTTATAATATTGTTATTCAGTATTTTTATGTACAAAATATTAAAATACGTGTTTATTCATTTATATGACTATAATAAATACATTTGTATCAATGAAACATGTCTGTCATGTATAATTCTTTTGATAAAATAATTTATCTCTAAGGATATATATTTCCATTAAAAAATAATTTATCTGCACTACATAATATATGTATATTGAACTATGTAATTTATATTGTTAAATCAAATAGATAATTGTTATAGAAATGGTAAAAATTATCAACTTACGTCGCGATTTTTTTTCAAGAAGCTTATTATAACCATTTAAAATTTTATTGGAACATTTCCTAGAGCGTGTCAATGGATACTTTTTGACCTTAGGCATCTTGAGTCACAGGAGGCAGTAATTTCAGAACAATAATGTATATAATAATATATTATTGACTTTTCATTTCATTATTAATTGATTCACGCGCATGCGCTGGCTGCCATGCACTGGCCGCGAATTCGTTAGCCACCACGCACTGGCCGCGAATTCGTTAGCCATCATGCACTGGCCACGCATTCGTTAGCCATGTATGAGCTGTCAGATTCTAAAACCAGGCAAATGACGAATGTTGAATGTTGAAAGTTGAAAATTATAATCTGTTTTCGTATAAAAACAGCCCAAAACCATACAATTTACAAAAATAAGCAATTGATATCAAGAATAAGTATAATATTCATTCATATTGTAGTCAAAATTTGTATTAAAATGTGTTTTATGGGCAAATTTAATTAAAAAATTTCGGAGCGCGGACATTAGGACCGCCACCGCCATATTTGAATGGCATACTGACAGTGTGAGATATAATTAATAATATCGTATTTCATAAGACGGAAAATATATTATTTAAAAAATGATTATTGTATTTCTGATATTAAACTTAGTTTTAAATAGTAGTTGAAGCCTCAAAGCATGTGAGTAAATATAGTTTATTATTTAAAAACGTATGTTTTTACTAAAACAAAGTATTTTAAAAACGTCAAAAATTCATCAAATGTACTGCAAATTGAATGATTTATAACTCTATTCATTTTTAGCATTTTGCTAATTTGGTTTCCTACAGATTTGTCTCCGTAATCTTGGCTTCAAGATTATAAGAAAATATATTTCATTTATACATACATTCAGCCCATCGACTCAATTTCGTACCATGCCTAAAATGCATCTAATGGTCGCGGTCTTTCTTATAATATTTGTATCGTATTAATTATGACAAATAACATTCAGTTTATTAGTTTTATATTAATATAAAGGTCCAATCTAAGTAATGGTTGAAAAAAATTCTAATCTATTGAATAATTTCTGATATAAATGAATAATAAAAACCCACATTTTCGTAAAAAACGCGAAAATATGAATTATTATTGCAAGTCGCGCCTTAAGTCGAGATTTTACAGCGATAATCCTCTAGCAATTCAGGCCCTACAAGAACATATCCGCCGTGAAGTTGCTGCCATTGAACCGACGCTTTGCTCTCGCGTGTTCGCAAATTTAAGGGTCCGATTGCAAGTGTCGTAAGAGAAATGGACGGCATTTAGACGATATTGTTTATAAAAAGTAAAATCCGCATCGTTAAACTCCATTTTGTATAAATAAAATAAGAGAATAACTTTGAAGTTTTTTAAAAATTTTATATTAAACTTGAAAATTTTCCGCTGGACATCCTTTACTATGAACACGTGTTGAGCTTTTGAAATTGATAGAAAGAAACAAGAACTGAAACCGATATATACGGCGCTCGATCCGACAGCAAGATTCGACATTTACACAAACGTTACCTAAAATCATCATAGATACCCACAATTATCTACTTTAAATTTGAAATGTAAAAAAAACTAACATTAACTTTATTACAAGGCATTAAATTGCATTCAGTTATTCAGTTTCGACTTCTGCTGGAAGATTAAAAATCAAAGACAATGACATTTACGTACGTGACAAGCGTGAATTAAGACGCGAGATGACGAATCTCTGAATGTGAACGGTGTGTGCAAGGATTTACGAAAGCTGAGAGTTGTTCACAATGAATCTCACGGTAGCAAAATCCGTTTCTCAGATTGTCCCAACTCGAAATCTCTTAAAAGCCTCATTCGTGGACCATGGGCCATAAAACATTGCAGTACTGTGTAGATATCGCGCCGATAACTGATTCTAAATATGTCACATTTATTTCATTCGTATTTATTTTTCTAAATTGTTATCAGCGACGAATTCAAGTAATTCATCTATCTAGCGTGCGGTTTTATTTTCAAAAACCGATAATTCCCTATTAATACCTTCGAAATTCCAAGCAGAATATTTCAAAGTTACAAGAGGTTTTAGTATGTTTTATCTCTTGCGGGAAAGTAATGATGCTGTAAGACTTTAAACGAAACAGCAAATTGGCATAGCTCTGTAAAGCCAATCTGCATACGAAAAGATTGCCCCAAAACTTTGGCGTACAACATTTTGAGTGAGTACTGAACTATAATTTCAACAATGGGCTTTTCTTTAAGCTTTCTTCTATGTGATAACTACATCCCGCTCGCTTTCAAATTTAATGTATTATTTGTCGATTCTCCGCTTGACATACGACGAAGATCTCCAAAATCTTTTACGATACTTTCTAGGTTGACTAAGTTTCTAAATTAATGTTAACACTTCGTCCGTCTTTGATCTTTGTGTCACCCTTTTCAAATGATAATTACCAAATTTGGAAAGTTTGCAAAATGGATAAATTTATGTTGTTTTGTGAAAAGTAATCTTAATTACATTAAAACAAATTATTTAAAGTCAGATCGATTTGGATTTCGGAAGCAAAGGTTTGACTGTAGGGCACCGTTTTGAGTGAAAAATTAGATTTTGCTGGTAAGAACATACCCGTTACAGAAAGAGACCGAGAATCACAAGGATTCGAATTGATGAAGTCTTGGCAGGAGAGTGAATGAAGTGAGAAATTGGGTGCGGATTGAGTATTGAATCTAGACCTTAGGGTAAGTGTGTACACAAATGAAATATTTGACAGTAAAGATCGATATATATATCAGTTGGTCATTGCGCGCATTCAGTTGCGCGAAATTTGAGACAAAAATTTCATCCGTTTAAAATTTCACACCTTGAGATTGGTTTTGAGAAGGTTTTAAAGAGTTTTAATTAAATTGATTCTGTTGCATAGTAGATACTATTTTATAGATAAAGAAAGCTTTAATTAAATTGATACTGTGCATAGTAGATACTATTTTATAGATAAAGAAAGCTTTAAAAATATTGTTTTCTACAATAAATTCAATCAATCAACATATTTCTTATACAGAGTGAATATTATGTTCCAGGCCGATTTTGTTTTGGCAGACATTTCAGTTTGCATTCAGTAGTCATAGATAGTAGTTAATTACAATTTATTATGGAACATTTAAAACCTCAACAACGTGTTAAAGTTATTAAAACATTTTATCTAAATAATAATGGTAAAGTTGTAACCATTAACGGTGATCGCTATCGTTACATATTGGAAAACTTCATGGTAACTGAATTGGGTCGATTGGGCTTGCAATACGCGTGGTTTCAACAAGACGGTGCCACCTCACACATAGCTCGAGCTACACTTGAAATTTTGCGAGAAAATTTTCCCGGCCTCATAATGTCAAAAAGTGGTGATAACTGGCCTTCTTGATCGCCCGATTTAACGGCTCTCGACTATTTTATGTGAGGGTACTTAAAAAGGAAGATCTACGCTAATAAACCAATAACAATTCTAATGCTACTGATGAGAGTGTTATGAAAGATATGGTTAAAAGAGCATGCATTTGTGCCGCTGACAGAAGCAACCACTTTGCCAATGTCATATTTTAAATATAATTGTAATAAATAATATAATTGATAAATAAAAACGAAGTATTTTTTTTTTGTTTCATTTCCTAGTTATTCAAAAACAACATCGGCCTGAAATATAATAATAATAATCTTGGAGTTTAAATTCTGAAAGAAAATTTTTCGAATCTCTTAAGAGAAATCAACCTAATTAATAAAAGAAAATTGCTTAATATTGATAAATTTAAAATTATGATAACAGCTGCTATCTCTAATACTTAATGTTGAATATAAATACTTAACATAAATATAAAAAAATAGAAAATTATCTATAATTAAATAAAAAATGAAAATTATCTGTAATAAAATTATATATAATAGAAAATACGATTGGAAGGGACTGAGAGGGTAGAAAAAATTTCCAATTCAAACGGTAACCAATTTGATCACACTAAAAATATATTTATTTTCCAAAACTGTTAAGATAGCGCCTTCAATAATAATTGAAATTTACGCGTTTTTTACGAAAATTTGGATATTTATTTCTCATTTATATCAGAAGTTATATACGAGATTTGACATTTTTTAAACTATTTCTTATATAGGACCTTATTCTCATTTAAAACTAATAAACTGAATATTATTTATCATAATTAAGACAATACAAGCATTATAAGAAAGACCGCCACCATTATATGCATTTTCCGCGTGCTACAAAATTGTGTTAATTTGGTAAATAATTGCATAAATGAAATATAATCTTGAATCCAAGATTAGGGAGACAAATCTGCATTGTACCAAATTAGCAAAATATTAAAAATTAATAATGTTAAAAACCATTTAATTTGCAGGACATATTACCAATTTTAGACGATTTTAAAATACTTTCTTTTAGTGAAAACATACGTTTTTCTATAATGTATTATATTTATTCACATGCTTTGAGGCTCCAGCTGCAATTTAAAACTAATTTCAAGACACAATAGTCAGTTTTTAAATAATATATTTTCAGTCTTATAAAATACGATAATTTTAATTGTCGTATTTTATACGCCGCTCGATCCGGCCATGACATTATTTTCTTTTAAAAATGCCGAAAATATATGTTTTCACGCATATTTTACTAACGGTATGAAATTATATTAAACTTATTTACAACATTAGCAGCAAATTTAATAAATTTGATGTTTTTTTACTGATTTTAAGGGAAAACAATGGTTTCTTGAACAAAGATACCATTTTATGTAAATTATTTTTATATATGTCGCAATTAAATATTTCGTTTATATATAACACTGTTACATTTTAAACATAAGCTGTCTGCTTCATAAATAGTATATAATTATGAAACAGGCATATCACCAAAGCGGCAACAGGATGTTAAGTCTATCGTAGGATCGAACTAGTAACCCTATTTTGAGTCTCATATTAGTTTATTTATATTTAATGATTTATTAATTTCCTTATAATGTACAAGTTGTATAGTACCTACATAGGTGATAAAAAATTATTTCTACCTTGAAATCAAAATATAATTATACTGTAATAATAATATACAATCTAAACTTATTTTAAAATTACAAAAGCCATTCTCCAAAACTTTCAATCAGGAAGCATTTGATTCATTGGTATTATTTGATGGTATTTCGACCCCTTAGAATAACAAGGTTCCAACTAACATTTTGGACTAATTTGTGTTACTGCGTGACAAGGGTTCCAAATGCATTATTCTTTATTTCTTCCATACTCACCAATTCTATTTAACTGATATTAAAGGAAAAAGTAAAAGCTGAAATTTCCAACTGCGTCAGTTATTTATTTTAATTTATGGATCATTACTGTTAATTTACAATGTTTTGATTTATTTTTCATTTCTCTCATCTCACAGTTGGTCATTGATAATACTGAAATAAGTTAAGACCTTAAAACTGATCATATTTGCATATTCAAAACAAAATATATATACTTTTAAAATTAGCAATATTAACTTGGTGGTTAAGATTCATATTTTTTATTTATTATCTTAGTTTAATAACCACAATTGGTTATTAAACTAAGATAATAAATAAAAAATACAAAATATATATGAATATATGTTGAAATTCAATCAACACTTTTGAGCTCATTATCTCAAAACTGTGTCAGTGTCAGATGAAACCTTATATTCTGAGGGCTCGATTTGCAAAAAATTCATTGAAAATCTGCAAAATAACTAGACTATTCTCCGAAACTCTGTCAAGTTCACTGATTTGGAGTTTCATAATATGTAAATAATTTTTTTTTCTAAATATCTATTTTCCATTTCTTGTAATTAATTTTAAAAAATTGCATCACTCAGTGAATGAAATCTTTGTACCAAAAAACAAAAATGTTTTTCATCTTCACAAATTTCCTTATTTTATTTATTCACTTTGTACTCTTAATACACAGATTTACTCGGCTCAGACATTACGTTATTTTTATTATTAAAAGCACAATTTTTTACTTTTTGCACGAATAACAAAGACATTTTAAGAGGAGAATGATTATGTTTTTTTTTGCCATAAAAATAATTTTCTTCGAAATGAAATTAACGTAAGCCTGTTACCATTTCTAGCGTTCAAGGTAAACGTGTAGAAACTTTGTAATTTTAAAGACCTTGAGGCCTTAATTGAAAATAAATTTTCCCCCACATTATTTTTAACTCTAAAATATTTTACAGAAAAGTAATAAAATTTATTAAATATATACTTATTTAATAAAAAATATGTAAGTAATTAAATTCAATTTTATTTCACTCTCATACAACATATATTTATATATTATATGACTATGGATTTTATCTAAATTCCATAAATTATTTAAAAATTTCTTTTGAATACCTGCTGAACTTGCTTTAGATTGTGTATTGTATAATAAGAATAATAATAATAAATTTATATTAAAAATTATGTTATGTGGATATGCATTTTAAAATGAAGGTCCTTTTTTTAAATACATAAACAAATCGCGTATTTACGTTAGCCACTGAATTAATTTAAATTGATAATAATCAAGTTAAATGAATTTATTTTTAATATTGGGAATCTGAGATTATTTTTTCTCCATTGTCATTTTAGTGTTGAAAATAAATTAAAACAAAGAAGAAAAAAATATCTTTAGTTTTTGATATGACATGAGACAACCAACAATACTCCAATACAGTGGCGTAACGATGTCAATGCAGTCTATGCGATGCACCGGGATCCACGTTGGATAGGGCCCAAATGTTCCCAACAATCCATTAGGCATCAATATTTTCTCAGAGTCAATACGGAATTGTAATGTCTAAAATCAAAGTATTTTTTAAATTATAATAGGCATATAAATTTTTATTATTACTGTGTAAAGGGTAAAACCACGCAATACTAATATTTGTATACCTTATGCACAATAATTATTTAGTGGGCCCTTATTACATTGCCCAATTTTTGCAGTTACGCCAATGCTACAACATACAACACTAGTAGCCAATGGCTACATACGCCTTAACATTTTGCATGTTTCAGAACATACTTTCAAATATCCTATCTTGCCACAGGAAGCACTTATTTTGAAAAAAATAATCTAGATTTCTAGTCAAACGCTTCATCCGTTATGCCACCAATGATATATATCGTCGTATTTTTTGAAATTTTTAACAAACATACCTACATATCCATCAGATCTTATATTTAAAAAGTACAATGCTCTAGACATAAGACAAATCTAAAGGTTGAGACTTATCCAATAATTCCATACCAACAACAACTCAACCCAAGCAATAAATCATGGACATAACACAAGACAAACAACGAACATGCACACGCCAATTCCGAGAGCAACAACGACATTTTATCAAAGATTCTACATGTTCTTAGCTCCGAAACTGTACAACACACTCAGCACCAACTGGAAATCGTTCACTTCCAATAAGATTATACAAATACGGACCTAATTAGATCAATCAGAAGCATGGCTATCCAACATTCCAACATAATCATTGTACACAGTGCCAACACTAATAATTCACTAGTTCTACAACACTCCCACCACATATTTTCTTTTCTTTTTTTTTTCTTTTCTCTCTATATTTATTTTTATTCCTATCAAATCTTTATCTTTCTTGAATTAAATAACACCACAACAGCTCGAAAAAAACTAACTACTTACTTTAACACAGACTGCAGTCTAGCAAAGTAGCCAGGACAATGCTGTATATATCAGAGGTGGAGTCTACTCCATCCCACACAATAAACTATGAGTGTATACTTAATTGCAATATAATTGTATCTTATGTTTATCATGTTGTATTAAATATATTTACCTCGGTTACAATAAAAACGTGTATGTCAATAAAGTCTAATAAATAAATAAATACATTTTTTCGCTTTATATTATATTATATGTACAGCAATATTGTTTTCAATGAGTGAAAATATGTACGTACTTTTAAATAAGTACATTAATAATGGAGTCAACTTTTCCTGTATTATGCATAATGTATAATCAAGAAATAAAATATATCTTTCTATAACCCACATCAGCTTCGATTTGTATTGGAAGATACTAACGTGGATTGACTGGTCCACGTAACGTGTCAGCCGAAATATCAACTTCATCTAAATTGACATTTGGAAGGTTTCTAACCGATAGAAGTCCTGAGACCTGCTGAAATAATTATTCAAAACATTTTATTATGAAATATAGAATGGGAATATCATATTTTCATGTTATTGTATCATATTGCGGTGACGAAAATTTTATCTGCTATTGGTTCGCAGCCCTCTATTTAAAACCTTTATCGTTTCGCTGTTACGCATATTTTTTCACCCATTTCGTATATCGAGTTTATGTATATAGCGCGTCAACTAACGAGTAAACAAAGCCAGCAATTATAGCAAATATCGTCAGTGAATAAATAAAACTGCCTACGTGATAAACAGCTAATTGAAAAAGGAGAAAATAAAAAACTTTTTTTGATGTACATATTATAAAATCAAATTTTGTACATTCGTGTATAATATTTAATATTGTATTTATTAATATAGTAGAGAATATGTGTAATTTAGAAACCTTTACTGAATATTTAGCTATCGCTTTACCCACCTGCACCCAAATCGACAATCGTTTACATATCCGTTCTTCGGTGTAAATTCATTTTCCTGTCTTCAGGTAACAGGCAACACCAAAATCAAATCTACGAGTCGTGTTTTTACGTCAGAACCGTAGCTGGATATTCCTGGTGTAGTATTGCGGTTGCGATGTTACGCCTGCGCAATGGTTTCCTTCATCTGTTGACTCACCACATGCAACGTTAGAGACATTTACATAGTGTGGCTATCTTGTAGTGAGTGGTTAAAGTGTTCAAGACAATAGATCAGCCCGCCGGTCCGTGATTAATTTCTTGAATGCACGAAACATGAAACCAGCTAAAATTCATCGCCAAATGTGTCCTGTTTTGACCTGGTTTGGCGCCAAGTGTTTTCCATATTTTCCTTCATCTGTAGCGGTTCCTTGATGGCAAGCGTTTGATGAACTCAAAGTCTTTTTCGTGCGGATAAAGGTTGCATGAGCTTGCTCAGTGCGGCATTTGATTTCAATATTTCATCTTTCATTTATATTGCAACCTAGGTATATTGAACAAGATTGAATTCTCACGCCATCCTCGCCTGGATTGTTTGATAACAAACAAACGGATATGTAATTTTAGTAATGTACAATACTCAATTAACTCATATTATAAAAATTGTAAAAAAAAAACTTTCCGGAGGCGCCAGAAAAAATCCAAAAAAGTAATAAAATAAATCTTCAATAATAAGACAGGCGCCGGAATGTGAGAGAGTGAAAAATCGGCACCTCCTCCAAACAATAAGTAACACTGTTCACAACAACGTCTTTTTGACGCCTGTTTTAGTGCCTCATGAAAATAAATGGAACGATAAAAATTATTGAGACTGAATGATTAATTTTTTAAATGAATTAAATAATACTGTCATTGTTCAAAGTTAAAAGCAGGTTCACTGAGATCGGGAAATCATTCTGTGCCCCTCCGCAGTGTCCCTAGAAAGAATATACATGTGTGTTTCATTTCTTCTGACGTCATCATCATTATTAATAGTTGAGAGAACCATCCTTGTTTTCTTGTTTCCTGTACTAAGAATATAATACTCTGCATCTTCGCCAATTTCGTTCCAGCAATGTAAAAACTTTCATTGTCAGCTGCGTTATGTTAGCTTATGAAAATATATTTTGTTTTAGATGTATTGAGTTCCAAACCAAAATTCTCACATGTGTCCACTACTTGGTTCAGAAAAAGTTGTAAATCGTTAATGTTACTTGCCAGAAGTATCGTATCACCTGAATAACGCAGATTGTTCAGAATCTTCCCATTTATAACAAATCCTTGAATAGCTTTTTGAAGAGCTTCATTGAATATTTATTCTGAATACAAGTTTAACAGAAAGGGTGAGAGAACCCTGTCGTGCGCGGTAATTAAAATTGTTTCACTATACAGGTGGATAATATAATTATATAAATATTTTCATAAAATATGTCGTTAATAAAGTTGGAAATATTTCTACACAAAGGGTGTCCAGCGGAAAATTTTCAAGTTTAATATTAAATAAATTTAAAAATCTACAATGTTGTTCTCATATTTTATTTTTACAAAATGGAGTTTAACGATGCTAATTTAACGTTTTATAAACAATATCGTCTAAATGCCGTCCATTTCTCTTACGACACTCTTGCAATCGAACTCTTGAATTTGCGAACACGCGAGAGCAAAGCGTCGGTTCAATGGCAACAACTTCACGCTGGATATTTTTTTGTAGGGATTGAATTATTTGAGGATTTTCATTGTAAACTCTCGACTTAAGGTATCCCCAAAAAAAAGTCGCACGGTGTAAGGTCCGATGACCGAGGTGCCTAGAGTATGTCTCCGTACTTGCTGATTAATTTATTGGAAAAAATTCCCCTCAGCTTCTCCATTGAAACTCTAGCTGTGTGTGGAGTGGCCCCGTCTTACTGAAATTGTATTCTGTTGTTGAACCCGGGAAACGGCTGCAGTTGCGGTACCAAAAATTAATCGATCATTCGGCACTACACGTCAGCGGTGACTGTCTTTTGCTGGCACCAGTATCTCATGTTCTGTTTATTAACATAGCCATCGATATAAAAATGTGCTTCATCAGTAAACAATATGTTCTAAGCGTTCGTGCTATTCCAAAACATTCCAGCATCGTTCTCGCTATGGTTTCACGTAAATAATAGTCATTTTCGTTGAGAAACTGCACGATTTGCAGTTTGTATGGGTGATACTGTAGTTTCTTTTTCAAAATAACGTGCACTGTTGATTTTTTTATTTCAGTATAGGCTGCAATCTTCCTTATCGATTTACGCGGATTGCACATAATTTCACGTCGAACTTGAGCCATATGTTCTGGCGTCGCTGTTAACGTTGACGGTCCCGGAGGAGTTTGGTTAACCATTGTCCCTTCTTGTCTGAACTTTTGAATCACTACACTTTAAATATTGCTCAATCGCGAACGAGCAGTGTGTTTCCGACCAGTGACTCATTGCGATTGGCTTATAGAATATGAATAATTCTTCATCTAAACATACTTATGTATCTAAAGATTTTTATGGATTTTCATTACTAGTATCACATTTTAAATCGTTATAAGTTTACAATATCAAAATCCCTCAATAAAATTAAATTTAAATTTAAAATACTGTGATGTATGGTTCCCAAAATTATTTGAGAGGTTAATAATTTTACTGGAAGACATCACAAGAGGTTTCCCCTTCTGTCTACTCTTTCATCTTTTTTACCCTTTTTACAATCTTCTTATTTCCAACTATTTAATATTTCGCAGGTGTAAAAAGGTTTTGAATCCACTCACAACACTGTTTATTCAGGAAACGTGTATCTATTTTTGCCGCTATTTATTAGATTTCTTATATTTAAAATTAAAGTGTGGTGGTTGGAAAAGTGTAACTTGGATTTATAAATAAACTGAAGGCAAACAATATATTAACTCTGAACTAGAGCCTGAGAAAAAATAAATATTCACGACTTTTTATTCAAATATTTCATTGAACACCACATTTTGAGTAAATTAACATACATCTCGCAGAGGCCGTTTTATTTTTGTGGGTTCCCTACTATCCGTATATTCACCTGGTCTGAATTTATTTGTCATAAAATTTAACGAACATGGCAATGTCGTATCAGTTTGATTTTCCATATTTTGAATTGATTGCAAGAAAACATTAATTCATATTTTAAATGTGTAATATATTATTATGAACAAACTATTAATTATATAAAAATATATATTAACTTTATTTTCAATCAATTAATTGTTTCATTAATTAAATAATGTTCTTTCATTCTTTAATTGACTTATTTTAATCATTTTTTTTTTATTTATTTTAAAAATAAAATTACAATTTTAAGACCCTAAGATCCGCGGCCGCATAGTTGCCACTGTTGGCCGTGCAGCTGCCACTACCTAGTATAAGCAATCGAGATGACTGATTATAAAAGTACCCGCCGTTGGGTCACCTTCAGTCACACATCTAGGCCGCTCCCAAGGCGACTACAAAGTTTTTTCCGCTGCCTCGCCGCTCGTGCATTCAAGGTGGTAAACTCGCGAATGAAATAATCGTAAATATAATTTGAAATGAAATCCCTGAAGTAGTAAGATGAAATTTATCAACACCCAATTTAAATCAAGAGTAAATTACGGCATTAAACCAGTTAAATTTAATTGTATTTTTAAAATTGTACTCATTCCGGCGAATAAAAACTGATATGAAGCTAACGTAGTATTGCTGCATTGCCGATTTTATTATATTATATTTTTTTTAAATAACAATATTTTAAAACGAAGTAATCACTAACTAACTTACCATTACGTTGATTCCCCGCGGAAGTAGTAAAAGAGGTTAAAGCGCCAAACTGTTCCGTCTTTCTTACATAATTTTCACATCATCCACATTCATACATCTTCTCATACAAGCTCGCCGATTATTAAGACTTCTAACAGGACCATCCTCCAGTATCTGGTTTACCTGGTCGTGCCAAGTCTTCCGTGGATGTCCTCTACTTCTGGTGCCATCAACACTTGCTTCATATATCTTTCTTACCATTCTCTCCTCATTCATCCGTTTCATATGGCCAAACTACGTATGTGATCGTTTCATAATCTTACTCACTATGTAAATAACATTAATTAACATTTTTAAAAACGTTCATTTATTTTCTTCGTTTTGAAATAAGACATGAAATAAGACAGACTGACTGTTAAAATAATATATATGTTTTTAACTCGATTTAATAATTATGAATATAATACTTTTATATCTAATAATTAATACAATTAATCGAAAATAGTAATATTTTTTTTATAATAAACTAATTATAAAAACTCTGCTTCACATATTTATAAAAGTAGATCAAACGCCATTTTCCTCCCAAATATCAGTTGGTCTTTACAAAGAAACCGTTTAGGGGTGACAAACTTCTATCTGGTATGAGATCTATTGTACACCACTACGGGGCAGAGGAGAAGGGGAGGAGGGCACCAAGTTTCCAAGACTACCCAAAGCACACCGACTATAGAGTTGAAGGAAAAGTTTAGTATGAATGAATGTAACAAAACGAAGTTCCATTTCACTTGAAAAGATGACGACTTACGTGGTATCAAAATTTTTAGTATTGCACGTCAAACTGTATTACTACAATTCAAAAATACATTACAATACGTTTGATTGTATTTGATGTATGTTAGACAAACTTTAATTGTCTACATGCTATTATACATTAAGAATAATTGTCACATTCTTTAAATGTTGTAGTATATACAATTTTCAATATTCGTTTAACATTAACTTGGTCCATATAGTGAAAATACAATCAATACATAGATAAAAAAAAATTAATTGCATAAACAATACAAAAATATTCATAATATAAAATATTTATTAGATACTTTTAAAAATACATTAAACAGACATCTTAGGGTTGAATAGAATTTACAATATACTTATCCTGAAACAAGGTATAATTTTTTTAAATATTTGGTTGAGACAAATGACAAATGTCAAAAGGGATGAAATGAAACTCTAAATTTTTATTTTATTAATCTTATATATAATACCCTTCGTGTTGTATAGCAATTATTTTTATCAGTTCAGTTCAGTCAATTTTTAAAATATATTATTGTAAAATTCTCTGGATTTTGTTATATTATGTCCATATGTCTGCAGGTAAAAAAATATGTTGTTCTCGTTTCGGAACCGTAAGAGAAGCTTCATCGAGATTCATTCAGCTTCTGTTTCGTTTATGATTCGAATTATCGATAATTTACTGTGGAGACATGTGAAATCGCTTATCTACGCCGATAAAACAGAGACGTTAGACGATTTGGACGTCAACATTCGTCGCGTTATTGCCGATATACGGTCCCAGCTGCACTAAAAAGTGGTCGAAAATAGGACTTCCAGATTGCGGTTTATTCGAGCCAGCTGCAGCGCCTATACTATGATACTACTATGATTTTTATATGTTTTATTTCATTTTAAAGTTCAATACCTCTATAAAAAACATCATTTTATATGTCAAAAAAATGATTCCTGAGGCTTCTGTATATTTACACGATTTAAAAAATAATAATTAAGAAAGGTCTTGGGATTGGCCTTAAAAATAGCGGTTTATTGGAAGTGCGATTAGTTATTTAAATATTGCAATACTTTTGTTAAAAAATTTACATTATTTTTTTTATGTAACTCCTGAACTGACGTAGGTACTTCATTCCATTCTGAACCAAGACCATGAACGGAGAGTTAAATAAAGATTTATAATTTGTTTCTAATACAGGTGGAATTCGGGGAGAGGAATAGGATGCCGACGAGAGCTCCAATACTACAGTCTTGCTGTTGCTGGCGATCTCTTCGCAAAGGTAGCTATGCGGCAGGTATATACACAGTGGTAAGTTAAATCCAAAAATGTGTTTAAACATTATATACGTAACTGATATAGATTCCAGTTTTACAACAGAATGCTATGTACAATATTAAAAGGCGACAGGAAATAGTCGTTCGCTAAATTTTTATTTTTTTTAAATGCAACTTCTCTTTCTCTTTTTTATCGTGTGCTGATAATTGTGGTACGCCTGGAACCTGGAATAATCCATCTCCATTCTGATCTTGAGCCATGTTAAAATAACACTCTGTTAATTCATTTATTTAGTCTATTCTTCTTGCAGAAGACTATCACTATAGACAGAAGACTAAGACTCTTGCTCACCTCTCAATTGATCACAAGCTTCTCGGGACTCTCATAGTTTGTTTTGACAATACGTCCAATGTATGCAAGAATCCTTCTCCAGCATATTGTCGAAAGTCTTTCAGTAATGCTTAACTTTTCGAGGATAGAGATGTTTGTACGCTTCGCGGTCCACGGAATATGCAGCATCCGCCTCCAGCAACATATCTCGAAAGAATCCAAAATGTTCCTTCGTTCTTTCTTAATGTTTCCGTATCGCAGTGTTATATGAGAATACAATGATTATGGAAGAATACCAGAGATTTCATCAGACGAATTTAGTTATTTTTAGGATGGACCGATTTCTACTTATCTTCATCATTCCTATTCGACTTCAGATATCTGCTACACATTCGCCATGTTTTGAAATGAGAGCACTTAGGTAAACTTGTCAATCTTTTCATAGTACCTTAGGGAATTTCATTCTTGCAGGATTTTTGAATTCCATTTAATTATTGGAAGTTTCAACAGGACAGAGTCAGTGTTCGTAGTTTTTTTTTTATGCTAAATCTAACAGATTATTTAAGTGCCGAACTCTTCAACGGTGAGCTCTGGATTTGTAAATTGGAATGGGTCTCTATAAGCTCTAAAGCCAACTAATTTTTTTGACAGTTTCCCTCTTGATTCAATGGAGCCTTCGGTGCTTGAGTTGGTATAAAATCACAATGATACTTTGATTAAATCATTATTCCCACTTAGTCAGCTAACTAACTTACTATCATGCCGTTTCTCCACGGGGATAGGCAGAGAGAATAGAGCGCCACACTCCTCTGTCCTGACACAATTTTCACCTCATCCCCATTCGTACATCTTCTCATACAAGCTCGCTGATTTTTGAGGCTTCTAACAGAACCATCCTCCAGTATCTGGTTTGCCTGGTCGTGCCAAGTCTTCCGCGGATGAACACTTGCGTCATATATCTTTCTTATCATTCTCTGCTCATTTATCAGTTACATAATGATCAAATCACCTAAGTGATCCTATCTTAATCTTACTCATTATACTAACGTCAGCTTTACATTCTTTCCTTATTTATTCATTCTTTACTCAGTCATAAATAGATTTGCCACATATAAGTGATCTCATTTCCACTGCATTCAGCCTACTAGCTCCAGGCGTCACTTCCATACATCAATATCGGTACCATGACTCTATTGTGTACCGCTAGTCTTGCCTCGGTTGACAAATTCCCGTTAAATATAATTCCATTCAAAGCGCCATTCACTTTATTCCCTGCAGTCACCCTCCTTTCGATATCATTCTCAGCCTTTCCGTTTTATCAAACATACTTCCCAAATACACAAACTCATCTACTTGTTCCAAACATTCATTTTCTACAAATATTTTGCCCGGTGTCTTGGTTTCCTCCTTCTCAAATACCATCACTTTCAACTTGTTAACATTTATCATGAGGTCGCTTTCCTTGCATACATCGTACATTCTACTGATGTATGCAAGAAATGTATGTAATTCTTGTTCATTATTCTCCATTAATACTGCGTCATCGGCGTACAATAAACAGCATACAATCAAATCACCCATTTTTGCTCCTGCATTCATAGATTCCAGTTCTTTCCACGATTATCCAAATACAAGTTGAACAGCCATGGAGACATTACACAACCCTGCTTGATACCCTTTGTAATATCAAACCATGGTATGAATGTTCCATTGATTCTTACACACGCAGAACTTCCTTCATATAGGGGTGCGATAGCGTGTATTAACTTATTATTCACCCCTTAATCAGAGAGTACATTGGTTATTATATATATATATATATATAATATATGTTCAAGATAAACAGATTTGACGTTTCAACGTTATATTAGATATAGATATAGATATAGATTATAGGATTGCCGTTAACGGTAGATATAATTACGTGTGATTGGAATTGAGATCGAGGTCTATTGAAAATTGCTTATCGAACAGGCATAAACTGGATATAGATCTACATATGTTTTCTAACGATGTTCATTCTCTTAACTTAAAACAAATATTATTGGGTGTACTTACTTATTGAGTAATTACAAATTGATTAAACATAAACTAGAATTTTTCTGAGCCCGCTTGAAGTCTTCAGCCATTCCATTCAATTGTGATTCTTTTGACATGTTACAAAGAATACTGTGATAATCACAGACCACTAAATTAATAGACATGAAATAAAGTGTACATATAAGAAAGGGGTTTTGAATATTAGTTTCGGGACGAGGGGGCACTCTACACACATTCTTGCTGGAAACATACATCCGATTGTTTATGACACAATTATTCAATAGTAAAAGTATTCACCCTTCGAAAATTAAATCTTTGTGTAAACAAGACGTATTTTTTACATAAATTAATATTATATTGAAATATACGAAAATTTTCGTTCGTATATGATTGCGTAAAGTGATCACGTGACACCAAAATGAATGAAAATATTGGAACAAGAAATTTGCATTAGTTCATATCTATATATTTGTCAGCCTGTGGTGATAATTCTCTCTTTAAATTTGTATTTTGAGGATCTCGTACAAATTATATTTCTCTTTATCCAAACAGTATTGTGTATATGCTAAATAGGGTTTAGAAGTTTCAAGTATTTTTTTAATACCATTTTTATGCACAATGCAAATAAAAATAATACAAAATGACATAAAATATTTATTATTATTTTTATACTAAAATATTCCGGTAGAACAAATCTTGAAAAAAAGATACCCTAATAGATACATTTTTTTTTTACTACTTGTGATGTTCTCTAGAAGCAGCCCGGTGAACAACGCGCCGTAGTTTAATTAATGAAATATTAATATATTTCATCATCATTATCGTCATTACCAGCAGTTTTCTACCTACTGCTAGATGAAAGCCACCCCAAGTATCCCCTTCACTGCCAAGTATTTCGTCGGTCCGGGTTTTGGGGCGGCCTATCGGTCTCTTGATTTCCCTCGGGTATCACTGAATGACTGCATTCGTACAACAAAAGTCCGTCTTCCGAGCGGTGTGGTCTACCCATTGCCATTTAATTTTTTTAGCGTATTCAATTACATCAACTACTCTTTTCTGTTTTCTTGTCTACGCGTTTGTTTACCTGACCTTTCGTGTGGTACTTTTCCATCTCTTTTTGGATTACTTTAAGTTTTAATCTTTTATTATTTATGGTTGATCTAAATAAAAATAGAATCAATTTCATTAACATTCTACTAATTTTTGACATCACCAAAATAAACATTCCCACAACACATAAATATCATAGCAGTATATTAATTATTTTATGCAAAATTTTTGGCATTATTATTCATGTCAGACACATTTGTGTCAAACACATTATGACATTTGTGTCAAACACAAATGTCATAATTACCCTAAATTTGCACACAAGTTTCCGAATAGCCACGAAAATCTAAGAAATTATTTATTCGTGTACGTAAACTAAACAATACAAATTTAAATTAAAAATACAAAACAGTTCACCAGCTTACTGAGTTGTAGAATTTCATTAAAAAGTTATAATATGGTATAAAACAAAATGTTTAAATTATACGATTTAATTTAAAATCAAACCCTTACTGTGTGAGTTGCATTTATTTTTAATATCAAATACAGACATGCTTCATTCTATGTATCTTTTATACAATACTAGTGAGGGTATTTAGGATTTTAGTCAGGGGGTGCGGATGTAGTACTCTGTACTCTATTTTGCAGGCCCTAAAAGTAACGATGTATTCAAAATTTCGAAAAGATGGTTGGGGGGACGGGTGAGATGACTATATTTATTCAGGTTCCTAGAATATATTTACATCCCAGGGAGGTCAAGGGAAGAGTAAAATGCTCCTACTTTTTTCCTGGGGTACCTATTATAGAGTAAATATCGGTCAAAGATAAAATAAGATAATATCCTGCATTCCTTTGTAATTAATCTAATTTTTGCAGTCGTATATTCAAGCGTCAGTACTCGCTTTCACAAAACTCGATTCCATTCAGAGAATTCAAGCAACTCAAGTAAAGTATAAGTAGAAACGAAGCTAGAAATTATATTTTGAAACTGTTAAAACGGTACACATTTTTAAACACTTTCTTAATTTTTAATAGACATCTACTTGTATTCGTTCTACGTTATAACTGAACGTGCTAATAAATTTTCTAATTCAATGGTATTGCAAATCTGTTCACATTTTCAAATTGGCCAAAAATATTTTTATCCTATAGTATTTCTAAATTCTCCATTTGTAATAATTTAACAGTAAAGAAACCACAAAAATAAACGAAACAAAGCGATTTATATATGAATAAGTTTAATTCAATTTTTGTTTCAGGTGAAATTGTTTTTCTTGGGCTGTATCAGATTCTCTCACATTTTCCAATATTATTTATTTTAAAATATTTTATAATATTACACTAGAGTTCTTCGAAGTACATACCAATTCAATTAATATACCTAATATAATTTTTCCTGACCTACATCATGTATTTCCATTTCCTGCTTTCATAGTCGAATGTAAATGTCAGATATAAAATTGCTATCACAAAAACAATTCAATTTATAATTCGACAT
Source organism: Eubasilissa regina (assembly GCA_022840565.1). Lineage (NCBI taxonomy): Eukaryota > Metazoa > Arthropoda > Insecta > Trichoptera > Phryganeidae > Eubasilissa > Eubasilissa regina. The sequence goes on from JAINEB010000033.1 coordinate 22,605,528, forward strand.
TCTAAGAAACCTTCGTGAATAAATAGTACTGAGTTGAAGCATTCAGAAAACAAGTTTGTTAATATTGAATAACAATTCATTTTCCACCAGTTCCGTCATACGCACGTCATGATTCCTGTTAAGAAAACACAATTATTAATTATTATTAAATTTGTTTGTTCTTTACTAAAATGTACATTTTTGTATACGTATGACTTACAAAACCATTAATTTTTGTAAGCAGATTTGAAATGTGATTTTTACTACAAAAGTAAAACTACAAAAGCAGTAAAACTCTGCAGTGCTCCTGGCATCGCAACAGAAAAGGGAAAATAAGAATCTGAATCAATTTCCGGTTATTCTGAATGTAATTTAAGAACCTTTCGTATTGCCAGATACAATTTATTCATACTGTACAGCTAATATTAAATTGTTTGGTTGAACTGCTCTAAAAATTGTTGTAAAGGACAAATCGACGATAAGCAGCCATCTTTTGTCGATTGTAATAATGTACGATGTAGTATCCTATAATATATTGGGCTAGAAACGGTAGTAACGATAGCGTATTCGCTATTGTATTTGTAATGCTTCCCTTCGGCAGCTGTAGGCGAAAAATTAAACCTGACTAAATATCTGATTCCCCCTGGGAGCTAGTTCGAATCCTACTGGCTGTGAGATTTTTTTAACATTAGAATTTTATAAAATCAGATTAATTTTCAATTTTTACATTTTATTTTGATACCTAATCCATTATTGCGTTACGCTACGAACACCAGTACCACGTATAGTGTGCACTCGATATATTTAATGTAGACACTAATTAATAAGTGGTCTTCTGTCGGCTAGTCGACGCTTGGCATTTGGCTGTGGTAGACTACTTTCCTTTTTTTTGATTATGTTTAATAAATTATGTATTAAGATTGAAAAATAGGTTTTTCTGTAAGTTTGGCCATGAAGCGGCCTGCCTTGCCACAAGTAATTAATTTTCCTATCACAAATATGTGATACCGAAATGAGAAGAGTTTAGCACCCACAACAAATGTCGCAAAAATATTGTTGGCGCTCTAGAAAAATATTGAAATTGAAATTATAATTATAATTAGTATTTAGTTCCTAAATATCTATAATATGATTTTATAGAACACTTACTTGTATAATGCAATGTGCATGTCTCTCGTATTTTAAGACACTTAGTTTTTCTTCTAATAAAAACAATATTAAAAAAATATTGGGCAACATTTTTATTTTTCTTCAATGACGGCTCCAATTCGATGCATGGCCCCCACAATCTTACTCCCATGACATTCGGTATTTCTATTAAATAAATAAAGAAAAATAATACTGGTGTGCATTGTGTTTGTGCTATTATAACCACCGGATTATTTTTTCTTGTCAGAATGTAAACACACGACAGAACGATGTACGTATTTGAAATTGTTAATTTATTTGAGATAACGATATTGTAGGTGCATTCAGTATTAGATATTTATTTTCTACTTCTATAGTGTAGTGACAAAGCAATTGGCAGATCTGTCACTGTATTTCAAGTGCGAAGGTAATATTTTTTCCCTTACGTAATCAAGAAATGTCAAAGTAGTTATCAAATTATTTTTTTTATTTTTACAAGGACGGGCACCATAAACGTAGGTATATAAGATGATTGGTGCGGTGATGATGATGAACATCTGTTTCCATATTTACTGAGCGAGATAATTTACCATTCCGTCAAAATTTCATGTCTCGTCTTTCTTTATCTAAGCGTCACTTTTTCTGAACTGAATCGTCTTCCATTTTAATGAAATATCACAAAATAAACACAACAATTTTGAATGTTTAACGACAAATAAAAATTTGAAAAATGAAATAATAATACCTATAAACCTACATAAAATTTAAATTACCTCAATATTTTAAATCCATATTAATTAATATCATATAATGTACAATTTTTTTTTGATGTCTAACAGCAGATTTTTTTATTTACTATTTAGAAAAAATGCACCCCAATAACCAAAATAAAATAGTATATACAGTACGAATTTTCCATTTAATTTTCATTTGTGATAAACAAAATGACATCAGGGTTTTCTTCATTTTTTTTTATAAATTAATCTGTAAAAAGGTCAGGAAAAAAGAAAATATTCCAGAGTACGTAGATCACAGTATTAAACAAAAAATTAATGTCAGAATTATGATTTAAAAAAGTCAATTTTAAATGTGTCTGCCTTGGTGTTCCAAGGTCACGATAAATACAACATTTTACATTTACATATAGGCTCAAATTTATTTTTATACATTATTTTTGACATTTACCAAGTAAAAAAATGAATTTATCACGTAGGCAAAACAAAGTTCTTGTTCCAACACTGACGTATGGAAGTACAGCATGGAATTGGAATCAAAATCAATGGAAATGCGGTCACTCAAGCGCACGTGTGGAAAATCATGTGCGATAGAGTGAAGAATGAACAAATTTGGAGCGATTGTAGACTAGTCGATAGAATTAACACCCATTCATCTTTTAGAATTTTTGCGAAAATATGGGTTTTTATTATTCATTTATATATAGTTAGACACTAGATGAGTTTTTATATAAAAAAACAAAATCTTAGATAAAACCACTCTACTAATATAAAACTAATAAAATTATTAATATTATTTATGATAATTAAGACAATACAGGCATTAATTGAAAGACCGCGTCTATTAAAATTTGTAGTGCCTGAAAAGTTTCTAGTTAAGGATGATATAATGTTTTCTTATGATTCAAAAGCCAAGATTACGAAGATAAATTTATAAAAATTACAAAATATTAATATTGATAGAATTGTAAATGGTTAAATTTGTATGACATTATTCCATTTTATGATGGTTTTAGAATACTTTGTATTCATATAAAAAAGTGATTTAAACAAATATAATGCATTTACTTACACGCTTTGGGGGTTTCTATTTAAAACTAAATTTTGTGTAAAAATCACGATAGATAATATTTTTATCAATCCTGTGAATGTGTATTTTTGCTGGTTTTGAGGGTCTGTGAGATGGTTTAGTCATGTGGAAAGTACTGAGTATCATATACATAAGAATCATATTAAACAGATATTGAAGAACAATCCTGATAAAAGCTTCAACAATCAAATTGCGTACATGATGTATGTACCTGATGTAAGTGGACGAGGTAAGAGAAGTACGCCAGGACAAAAAAGCATGGCATTCTTCTCTGCCTAGAATTGAGTATTAAATATAACAGATATATACTTATGAAATAAGTGTGACATATAAATTTTTGTTATTTTTTAAAGGTGCCAGTTTCCAACAGTTGCTTTTATTTTCTGTATATTTAATTCTCAATATTTTAATAAAAAATAAAAATAAAACGTCTTGTTGATCTGACGTCCCCGATTTATCAGAAAAACTACTCGGATTTGATTAGTTAATGGTTATGACAGATGTCAATATTTCTTTGATAATGTTATTCGTATTTAAAAATAACTTTCAGCATTGTATATCTGTAATAAAAGGATCAGCCATCCTGAAAGTCTTAGTATAAAAATTGTATCACAATATTATGCATACAAATTCAAACAATAACCCATTTTCTATTATCATACGTTTTTTCCGAATAGAAGGAGGTCCAGGTTCGAATTCCGGTAACTATTAAATGTTTACGATAGATAGATTTTTATGTATCTCTTTCTAGATGATTCATTTAATTTGTATAAAGATTCGTTTAATTGAAATCATTTGAATTTAAGGTATATTTCTCCATCACCATCGTCACATTGTCGCACTTCCTTTACGAGGAGCGGCTCTATCTTTCTGGGAACATCACATCACCGGAGTCGATGAGCTTTCTTGAACCAGAATCTATTACTAAAAGTAAGTTAAAATTTAGTAATATTAATTTCTCAAATAATTTAATTGTTCAACTCACGTATTTTTACTGCAGCAGCGATTAGCATATTTGAACATATTGCATGATACCTGATCGTCAATTTTTATAAGTAACGCACCAATTATCCTATTCATAAAACACTTAAGTAATTAATACAAATTAAATGTATCAATTAGAAAGATATACATATAAAATCAATTTATCATGTTTGTATTTATGAGCATAAACAAATATAAACAATAACCCATTTTCCATTATCACACATTTTCCCCAAATAGGAGGAGGTCCAGGTTCGAATCCCGATAGCAACAAAAATATTTTTTCGATAAATTAATTTTATATGTATATCTTTCTAATTGATACACTTAATTTGTTTTAAAAATATTACAGATCCCATGTTCTGAAAAATTGTAACTTCACAATAAGAATGTCTTCTAAAAAAAAAAAAATTATGAATTTTTGATAAAAATATTCTATGTAACTAATTTATCCATTTACACATTTCTGTAAAATTGACTTTTATCAGAATATAACATTATTCTACGAAAATTACTAATTACTAATATTATCTACACATTTATAAGCACTGTCAATCTTCAATACAAGCATCTTTAATATGTTTTTTCCCACTTTTCAATTAATAAGTTCTCAATACCAACATTTACTGACCATCTGACCCAATAAATTAATTGTACATAAAAATGCTAGTAAATCAAAGTTTTTTAAAAAATTGCAAATTAGATAAGCTTTATATATTCAAAAATAAAACATGCGTCTTATCTCTGATATCTTTCGTAAATTTTAACGATGATCGTCCAATACGATTTTATAGATTTTCCTTAACATTTCCTGATTCGCACCTCTTTTGGCCGTCCACTACGATGAGCGTCTTCACAGTATTTATGTCCCCGTTTAAAATCAATTGCTCAGGTTTGGACAGTGCTCAACGAAAGAGAAGAGTTCCCCAAAATAGCATCCAGCATGGTTTTAATCTGAAAAGCGATTTTATTTTACAAAATGTAATGCGAATTTCTTTTTTCCTCATTTTCACCAAAAATGATTACAGATTCATTTCTAGAAGCTCTCACGTGAAAAATAATTATTGAAATGGGCTAATATTTAGCATGTATTTTAGTAAAATATGGCAGATAATAATGTCAACTTTAAAAAAAATCTAAACACGATTTAAAATGGTAATTTTGGATATATATATATATATATATATATATCAATCAGACCTGTTATACTATGATGTACAGGGTGAATACTATGTTCCAAGCCGATTTTGTTTGGCCGCCATTTTGGTATCTTTATAGTTGATTAATTTAATTTGTTTTAAAAATATTACAGAACTATATTCTGAAATTACAAATTCACAAAAATGCGTTTTCATTAAAAAAAAAACCTATAGACAGATATTTAATATAAAATAAGATTTCTGTGATATTTTTATTTTATATTACGAATACCTCAAAGACTAGAATATAAAGACCTGCGCGGTGAAAAAGAGCCAGCTTCCTGCGTTCTCTGACCTTAACCATCCGCTTAAATTATTTTTCGATTTCCTTTTAAAGATATTTTCTGTTCTTTGTATACAATTCCACCTGATATATTTTTGTTCATATTATAACATCTACGGATGTAACTCTGCTTATTTCAAAAGATTAAAATAAAGTTACTTTACTTTATATTTATTATACATTAGTTTTACTTAATTGTGTTTAAAATAAATGTATTTATTACGATTTATTTAATTTTCAGCCACCATGATCATGAATATTATTTTACTCGCTTTTTCTATTTTGGGATTTCTCGGAACGCTATTGCTTTTTGTAGGACTACACATGGTAATTATTTTTAAATAATGTATGTATTTAATTATTTATATCGCATTTAATATGTATTAATAAACAATTAACTGAATGTCGTACTATTCTGAAACCTTGCACGTAAAAATATTTTGCAAATAAAATTTTAATTCACGTACAAATCGAAAACTATTTCAAAGAACTTTACTTTCAGAATTACAGATATTTACTATGTCCCTGGATAGTAATGATGACCTTTGATACATTAATGGAAGTGATACATACTGGGCATATGTTTATTTTGGAATCGGTGAGTCTTATCTTAATTTCCTCATTTTTCCGAACCAACCGATCCCTTGTCTGTTAAACTCCACATAAAAGGGTTACGCTAATACCCAAGTTGTACGTGTAATATATTTAGCCTAACCAATATTCTATCAGATAATTATAGACTATTTATGTAAGCATGTGTTATATCGAACATACATAATGATAAAGGTTGTCTACCAAAAAATTCTGCATACTCCCTGTCGAGATCAGATATAGATTTTATTTATTTTTCACTTGAATATAATATTTTAAATCTCCTTTTTTTAGGTTTTTTTTTTTTGTATTTTCAAAATGTTTGCGACTGATAATATTACCAATTTAAAGTAACCAGTGTTCGTAAGAACACCTGTGCGAATCTATGTGAGTCCGTATGTTTAATGTTTATTTTTATTTATTACTTTAATGTTTTTCAATGTTCATTTATATTTTCTCCTTCATGCACAAGGCGTAACTGCCATCGATGTTTATTTTCACAGCTGATTACGCTTGAAAGAATACCTTTAAGCATTCAAGCGAAGTTTCCTTTGCGATGACATTTTCGTATAGTCTAAAATATAAATAGGAAAATTATTATAAGAAAATGTGTTCCTTAGGGATAGGAAGGTTGGGTAATATTTATTTATTTACATAATTAGTTAAGGGGATTTTAACAGTATAAATAATCAATAATAATAGTTGTAACTAATTATATAAATCCGCATAGTAAAATTCTGGTGCCGACGCTAAAACAAGATAGGCCGTAAGTTTTTACACTTCTTAAATCGCTTCTGTGCGGAAACCGCGCGAAGGAGTGGCACGCGGGCATCAGCGCTCGGGAGCTTGGTCCTTGTAAATAAAAACTGCAGGTCGTATGAGTCGTATGAGGATGAGTGTTTATTTCACTAAAAGAGCACAATTGGTAAAATTATGTCTAAATGTCCACCATCCACGACTTGGCTATCTTTAGACGAATATTCACCATAAGTTGAGTTATTGTGGCTGGTTTATCATTTATTATTATTTAATTTGATCTTGGTATCTCCATAGCAGCAGAACGTTTGACGAGTCGACACACCCGGATTTTCTCGTACAGACTCGATAACCTACGCGACATTCTCTTTGCTTTTCCTGCTCCGTGGCCGCCCGATTTTTTTCTTATTTAGCGTTGAACCGATCTCCTCAAAGTTCCTGAGCCACGATTTAATTAAATTATCACTCGGATATTGATTCACACGTGCCATATAGGCGCCAAACAATCACATAAGAATCGTTATTTTGGAAAACTGTTTTATGCAGAATGTGCGTTATTCCCTCGTGAAGCAATCCACCGCACCTAAATTTCCAAGGACCAAACCCCCGCGTATTAGTAAAGCCTGGAATTGTCATAAGATGAACGAATGTTGCCTAAATACGGTAGAAATACGGTTAAACAGTATCTGAAAATATATATATATATATATATATATATATATATAACGAATGTAGATCTGTTTGATATTTTAATAGTCGATAGATGGTTTGGATAGGTGGAACGTATACGTAAAAACGAAATAGTAAAGAAAAATATGAGGCGAGTCTTGAAGGCAACAGGAACAAAGACTTGGCACGATCAGCTAGAAAAGATATTAAAAGATAGCTCTGTTAAAAGCTTAAGACCATCTAACGAGCATAAAAGTAAAAACATGAGTATAAAATTAAACGAAGGATTTGGAAAAATGTTTATATGTAGATGTATCAATTATCGTAACATACAGATAAAATCGATTAATCTAAAAAATATTTTGGCTGCCACCGAAATTCTATATGTATATCTTTCTAATTGATACATTTAATTTGTATTAAAATACTACAGAACTATGTTAAAAAAAAAACTACAACTTGACAACACTGATGAAATACTCTTTAAAAATATAATTTTTAATAAAATTATTTATTTTCATATAATTTTCATCATTTTATTTGCTTTTATTTATTTTTGACGTATTGCATATTTATAATATATTATAGTTAATAAATAAATTACATATTTTATTTTTTAATTTAGTTATAGCGAGCGAACCATCACAATATTTACCATCAAATAAGAGTATTCTGTATTTGCTGTTTAATTGCGTTGCGATTATATTGTACACAAATTTAGTAATAATAATTTTAACTTTTGTGCTTTACGTTCATCACAATATTGTATTTGTTAGCAAAGACGTACATTTTGGTTCTACCGAAGGTAAGAGTATGGCTCAAAATCGATCGTCTCTATTTCATTAAGTACGCTCATTGTGAAAGTATTTGTTTCACAAACAAGCATGAAAGCAATGAAACCTTGTTACAAACAATAAACTCAAGACAATGAGTTTGCTTTAGTGACCAAAAATTTAACCCAATGTTTTAATTATTATTTTTTATAATTTAAAATATGTATTATTCATTTTTACAAAAATATATCAACATAACATTTTATTTTATTTATTTATTCCTTATACAGTGTATACATAAGTATTTTTATATATGGTCTAATATAAACAAGATCAATGTCGTACCTTTTTGCTTAGTTTCATTTTGAATCTATGTGGTTTCTCCTCATTTCTCATGTTTTCTAGCATTTCATTAAAAAATTTGCATCATTGATTTCTGAGCCTTCTTTCCGAATGGCAGTCTCACTTTATGTTGGTGAAGATGAGAAAAAAGGCCAAGAAAGAAAAGCCCAGAAAGAACAGTTTCTTCCGTATCAATGTGAGTTGTCATCAATATACAGGGTGAATATTATGTTCCAGGCATATATAGTTTTTGAATAACTAGAAAATGAAACACAATTTATCAATTTGATTTTCATTTATTGATTATTTTGTTTATTACAATTATATATAAAATATGACACCGGCCAAGTGGCCGCCTCTGGCAGCGGTATAAACGTGTGCTCTTTTAACTATATTTTTCATAAGATTCTCGCACACTTCGCGTGTTCTTAATATTATCCTGTAGCATCGGAATTATTGTTGGCTTATTGGCGTAAACCTTTTCTTTCAAGTAACCCATAGAAAATTCTCGGGGGCCGTCAAATCAGGTGATCGAGGAGGCCAGTCGATATCATCGCTTTTTGACATTATACAGCCGGGAAAATTTTCCCGCAAAATTTCAAGCATGAGGTGGTACCGTTCTGTTGAAACCACATGAGTTGTGACCTAATCGGCCACCAAGAAGTTTTCCAACATGTGACAATGGTTATAAGATTGCTATTATTATTTTGATACAATGTTTTAATGACTTAAACACGTTGTTGAGGCGTTAAATGCTCCATAATAATTTGTAATCAACTAGTCTCTACGACTATCAAATGCTAACTGTCATTATCGGCAAAGTCAAAATAGCGACCAAACAAAATCGATCTGGAACCCCTGTATTATTATACATAATCCAAATCAGAATTATGCTTCAAAACTTCCTTCAATGAATGTGCTTGTTGGTGTTGCAGTAAGACATTAATTTAATGATGGTGGTCTTATTATGATACTAAAGATTTTATTGTAAGTACTTTTGATGTGGAATAGTGCTAAGAATGTAAAATTCTTCCTGACTACAGAGGTATTCCGCAACTTGTTTCATCGCGCTGTCAACTGTGTGTTTTTATAAGCGTGCATGATTGTATCTCTCACGGGGTAGGTGACCTGGGGCAGTGCGCCGGAGTAAACTTTAAGCTCCACTGAGAGTACATATGGGATAGTTTCAAGTCTTATAAAATAATTTAAACCATCTGATGTTTGATAATGCACCGAGTAAAATTCTCAACTATTAAAGAATTTTCATAAAAATGATTTTTTAATTACCTCCATTTGAATTTTACTTGAACTTGTATTAAAACATCTTGAATCTAGTAAAGAATTACGTAATCTACTTAATAAAAATCTGATTTGTGTAATTTAATTCTTCAGAATAAAAATTTGGCATGAAAATTAAATGACACGAATTGAATTTTGAAAATTAAAATGACACGAAATTGAATTTTGAAAATTAAAATGACACGAATTGAATTTTGAAAATTAAAATGACACGAAATTGCATTTTGAAAATTAAAATGACACGAATTAAACGATTTAAAAAATAAATGGCAATTGACATGCATAGATATTTTTAATATTTTTAGAGTTGTTTTATTAATTACTTTTGAGATAGTAAGATTACAACGGATAGGATATTACATAATGATAGGTATTTTAATTATTTAATAATTTTAATTATTTACTATTTATAGAACACAAAAGTACTGTGATGTGTTAGCATATTCAGTAAAAATTGTGAATATATATTGCTAATTTTACTTTTTTTCTAATAATTATTCGTGTCTATACATTCAGTATAAACTAATCTTTTTTTTTTGTATAATTGAAATATTTAATAGTGTATTATGTGTGTGTGTAACGGTTACTATAAAGTTGGTGTTCCTTTAATATACAACTTGTACAGTCTGCGCATCGAGTGTACTATAAATTAAAACAAAACTGTTGATTTTTCAAGAGAATTTGAAGAGGAAAAAAGTTTTTCAATGAATTTTTATCATAGGATTTTTAAACCATCCCTATAAAATTATATTTGGATAGCAAATGTCTAATTACCTTTTATTTTTTCAACTCATTTTACTAAATCCTTGTTTTACATACTTTTTATAATTAACTGGAACATTAAATTCCAATTGAAATATGTATTATTTTGGACCTCTTTTTATAATAAATTTTATTGTATGCAGAATTTAAGTTCCAACAACGTCTAATACTATAAATAAATATATTTTGATAGACATATAAGATTTGTATGTGTCATTTCGATAAAATGCTGATATTCTGAACATGTTATACGTAACATAAATAATACTTTATGCGATCTATTAAAATATATTTTAATTATGTAACATTATTTTAAGTTATATATACATATCGCACACCTAGATCAAAACTAAGACAACTTTTTTCAGTAGACAAAAAAATGCTTTTTGTTACGTTATGAAACTAAATAACAATTTAGGTCATAAATGTATCTTAAAATGACATTAATGGAGAACTAGGGCTAAATTAGTTGCGTATATAACAGAGTATCCGAATATAATAATAACTCAAAATTTTTGTTTTCTGAGTTGTCTTAGTTTTGATCTAAGTGTGCGATATATAAAATTGATGTGTGTATAAAATGTCAATTCTTGTTGATAATATTTGATCATTTTAATCTACAATACATTTATATTTTAGGTCAACTTCAATCCTATAACAGCAATGTTGTTCACCTTGGACTTCTTCATAATAATGATTCATGTAAGTCAACATTTTTTAAATGAGATATACATTTTATCAATACCCACATATGTTATAATTATCGCGTCACCACAATTGCTACCACTGAATATGATGAATTAAAAATTAATTTCCATATATTTAATTCATGCAGTAGAATTTAAATTACTATTGTTTATTTAAAGTGATATTTGGCATTCGCTGTTTGTGGCAGCACAATTAGTTTATATAATACCAATGTATTACAATCACGTACGGCTACCACGTGATGTGCATCGAACACCATCACAACCTTCAAAATTCTACCTTCTCTGGACACAGTTCATAATTAAATTATTGGTGGGATTATTGCTCCGTAAATGACACTGATTTAGTTGTTTCTGATGAAAAGCGCGTTCGGTCAGTTTTTGTTTCCACGATTAGCAGTAAAACAAATATTGTGTTCACTTTGCTTATTTATACCCATGGATAGTTTTACCACGATTAATGAGATTTTCACATAATATCACAAGGATTTAGTTATTTTAAGCCTGCCTCTGTCCTTTTTTGTAGCGCACTTTGTAAGTCATTTCTTAAAATATTACGTCTGTAAAATAACTATTTTAACTCTAAAAATTGCATTAAAATTCATATTAATCCATTTATTAGCTCACACAAGTAAAAAAAGATAATATAAAGTCTTTAAGCCAAGTAAAAAAATAAAATCTAACGATTTTCCAGTACTAATAGCTTTTCTTCCTAAATAGATCATATCAATAAGACGTCACCTGAGAATCTCTGATTCTAAGCAATCACTTAAATAATCTCAATGATACTTTTAAAATTAGCAATATTAACTTTGTGGTTAAAATTCATATTTTTTATTTATATCTTTGTTTTATTAACCACTTGAATTGAGTTTAAATACATCTGCCGGTTTCTAAAAATTATTCGACTAAATTTGTATTGAGCAGCAATTTGAGTTAAATACTAAATTTATTTTTTAAATAATTGTTGTTTTTATTAAAATGGATTCTGGTGAAGAAACAATGCTATATATTTTTGGTTAGTTATGGCATCCTGAAGAAGAAAATGGTATTTTTCGAAACCGGTAGATGTATTTAAACTCAATTCAAGTGGTTAATAAAACAAAGATATAAATGAAAAATATAATCTCAATAATATCTTACGTAGGTATTCCATGAATTAGAAATTTAATCTTATCTATTTTAAAAGACAAATGTAACCTCTGCGATTTTCATACAATTTCATCATTAAAATTTAAACTTATAAGGCATCGTTTCGTTAATATATTATACTGGCCTATATGTTTAAGACTGATTTTTTTTTCTAATGACGAATGACATTTACAATTTCTCTGTTATTAAACAAGCCTCCAACTAATCTGCAAGGCTTCTACATTAAGGAGTAGAGCTTCAAATATCTACGACTGGTTTGTTTCACAAATGCTGTCGAGAGAGAGATAGACGTTATTACTCTGTCTGCTAGGGTCACCGTGCCATGATATTCGCAAACAATGTGTGCACGTCACATCTAGCCTCCGCCGTGACTTCCGGAAGAATCTACAATATTAATTTAGATGACGTCGTTTCATACAGAATATTTAATGAACGCCAAAATACAGTACGGAGTAAATTTTTTCCGTTCGCCTTTATTTTATAAACAGCATAAAAAATTACAGACTTCCAAATACATAGACATGAACTAACGTAAATTCCTTGTTTTATTATTTTCATTTTGATGCCACTCACGTGTTTACTTTGGTACCGCTTACGCAATCAAATAGCTCTGCAACTTTTTTCAAAATATGACTAGATTGGGACAAACATTTAAACGCTGACAATATAATATGCATTAAAGTAAAAAATACGTTTTTTTTACGTAAAGATTTAATTTTCGAAGAGTAAATACTCTTACAGTTGCACAAATGTGTCATAATCATTAGATTTATGTTTCCATAAATAATATTTGTTGAATGCCCCTCGTCCCGCAACTAATGTTCCGAACCCCTCTCCTATACGTACACTTTATTTCATGTCTATGAATTTACTTGTCTGTGTTAAAAAAAAACTTTTTAAATTCACGAAATAAACTAAAAAAATGTTTTATGTTTAATTTAGAAAATTGACACACGCTACAAAAATACCTATTATTCGATTCTAGTGAAAGATTATTGTACCTTTATATATATTACGCAATTGCATATTTAATACAAATTAAATTAATCAATTAGAAAATATACAGAAAAAATCTATTATAATATCTCAGAATTGGGTTCTAAAATTGCAACTTCACAATAAAAATCTGTTTTCATTCAATAGTTATATATTTTCACAAAAATTTAATAAACAACTTTCGGAAGAGTGTAAATCATTTTAATTCAAATATTAAGTATAAAAATTAACAATCAGGTAAAAACACCATTTTCATGGCCTCTAGAGTATCTTTTAATTTAAAATTCATTTTATTTAACTTCTTAATTGTTTGATTGAATTTTTATTCTAGAATTCTCAGTATCTAACAAAGGAATATAGAAATTCAAGAAAATGGGTATTATTATTAGTAACCAATACGCATGCGGAAAAAATAAATAATTAATTCCGGATTAAAGCGAATGGACTACAAATCTCAGTACGCGCAAAGCTAATAAAAGAAAAATGCGATTTGGATTATCGTTATATAATATTATTTTATTTTAATTCTCTCAGGGTATCTGCAGTTTTAAGAGATTCTTTAATGATATATTAAACAATTTAATTACGTAACTTATAACATAGGTATTGTAACTAGGTACCTATTTTATCGCACGTACTCTTTATATATTGTATTTTCTAAATAAAATAATTATTCAGTTTGTAATTAATTCACCGTAAAATATTCCAACCAATGACCTTTTAAACCTGATTGCATTCATCATACTATCATGGAGAACACTATCATGGAGAGTTATTAATTATCTATATATAAAAACCGTATTTTTTTTTTTAATCTTTAGTTTTTCTTGTATTTTAAAAATGTACATGCAAATAGGTGACTGAACACTTCCACAGTTCAACGGCTGAGCTAGCGGGTTATGATCCTCGGTCGTCAAGGGATCGACGTAACTTTAAAGAACATCCTACATATATGATTTTCATATGTCCGTCCGTGTTGCGTAACAACGATTGCATAACAACCTTAAACAAACATATATTGAGTTTCATGACAATATAAAGCAAACAAAATCTTCTGACGTGTGTAGTTATCGCGCCAAACAATATAAATTATGTCCTCAAATTTTCTGTGTGTTTTAAAATAAATAAATATAAATGTTTTCCCACTAATAATGGATTATTATTAATAATATTATATTATAAATAATTTATAGTTATAAAGCTTTTATCACGATTAATTATTACCTTCTTTTTCAGATATATTCTCTGCTATGCGTCATATCGCAGTACCAACAATACAAGTTAGGAAGAGGATTGCCTCATGATGTTCAAACCATACCTATACGGGTAACTATTACAATTAAATATTGTGTGTTTTAAATATTTTACGTATTTATTTGGTCATTGGAATTGTTTCAAAAATTAATTATCAGTATCAGAATATCTATTGTACTAGTTTTAACACCATAGAATATCCCCATATTAATTGATAACTCTTGTATATATTAAAATACATCTTGCAAGAGAATTAAACAGCGCCAATGCAATATTCTATTAATTCCAAATATGATTCATTCTAGTAGATTACAGGAGCGAATGTAGATGTTCAAAATTTCCATGGTATTTCGACAGAGGGTTCAGCGTGCGTGGCCACCAAGTGGAATAATTGGAATCAGTCATCTAGACCGTTTTCAAAATTACTCTTCCCTCTAAAATATTGTTGAGAGCGACCAACCGAATTTTGGTTCACATTATCGAATGGTGTTAGTGGAACGATTCGATAATATGATCCAAAATAGAAATATATTACTCTCTACATATAGAACGACATCTATTGCATATCATTATAGAACATGTGTTTTCCGTTAACGTTTTATATTAATAAATTTAATATAAAAATTCCCTGGCCAGCTGAATGCTATCTATATTTTTAAAACTATATTTTTAGCACGGAACATCAAATATTTTTGAATTGAAATCAAATTGAAGAAAAAAGATAGCATTATTTCTGTGACATTCTCAAGTTAGACTAATGCTTATTTTATACTTGCTATTTTTGAATACTAATTTATTCCAACTTATTATATTACAACAACAGTTTTAATATTTTGATATTTATATTAATGTCTCGTACGATATAAAAGTTTTTTCACCACCTATTAATATTGTTAAAAGTGTAGCAATCAATATTTTGAATGATAGGACTCAAATAATAAGACTGAAATATTTTCTAATAAGAATTATTGTTGTATAAACCTTTACCTAAAAGATTCCAAATCGAAACATTTTATCTCGAATAATTCTTTGTGGACAGCTACAGATTCAAGCCTGTCAGCCAAATCGAGATATTCTATCTAATAATTTTCGTTATATAATTCCAAGCCCAGTTCTATCATATGGTTTTCAATATAAATTGGGTGTAAGCTAAATCGCAATACTATATAATATCACGGGGAAAAAATCTCCCCAGTGATATGGTTCATCTCTTAACTCTATTTATTATCTTTGATAAATATAAAGATTGTGATAACAAAATAGTAATGTTGTATATACTAGTATGTAAATGCTAATCGATGGAAAGCAATATTTTCTATCGTTTTATTTATTTTTGCCAATTTTAAACATTAGTATATATCTTTTTAAATTTTAAAATGATTTAAAAGATACAAAATTATGAACACTCACTTTCTGAATATGAATAAATAAAAATCTCATTCTGTTTCTTTTAATCTCGAGAGGTTTAATGAAGGCAAAGTTTATATACATTGCGGCGTTCATTTTAGATATTTTTATAAAGCGTTTCATTCTTTGGTGGATATTTCATATTGATTCAGGTGTAATTTTGTTTTGATTCAATTTAAGGTTTTTTTTTTCAGTGCCAATATATTGTCTAAAGTTGTACATTTATCGAATTTTTTCTACCTATACTATAAAATTACAAATGTGAAAGAAATAATTTTTCTTAAAACTTTATTCGGACAAATATTTTTAACAAGTTAACATATATTTTTGTTTACCAATATTATGCTTTATCCATAGCATATTTTTATTTTGTTTGAAATATTTGTTTATCAAAAATTTAAAAAAAATAAATATGAAAATTATTGTTTACCCTTTACAAAATCCATGAAATATTATAAATTTTAACAATTCGCTGACTTAAAATACTGCTTCTCATTATTTCTGAAAAATTTAAATGAGATATTATAACAGACCTTATTAATTTATTAATGACCTAAATCACGAATACGGATAAATGTGATTTATTTGTCAGCCGCTATACTAATTCAAACGTGAACAATTTTGATGATATGATTCATGACATGCCACTAGTTTACAACTGAAAGTCGTATAATATAACAGTAACGAAATTAAAATATTTTTTTTTATTATGCAGTGTATTTATATTTCTCTAACTATTGAGTCGTACGCAATTGTATTGAATCTTGAAACAGTAAAAGTCAATTGTTTTACTGTGTATTCTATACATTAATTCGTGAATATGATTTATTTTATTTAACGTGAAAACATTGTATAGAAATTCGAAAATGGATATGTTCTTTCACATCCCAATTGGTAGGTAAAGAACTTATTTGTGAAACTAGTGCTTATTTAATTGGAAGTCTAAAAATAATATAAACCTACACAAATCACAATCCTGAGCATTCGTTTCGAAACAAATTAAATTTATTAGTGTCAGTCATTACTTTTCATTATTTCCTTCCTTTCCATATATACAAACCAGAGAAGTTTATACATATCCATGAGGGTACTTATAGTACTCAAACGATTATTTTCCTGTGTATTTTTGAACTCATCTATTTATACGTATTGTTTGTCAGGTTACATCTACAGAAAGCAGAGTTGGATTATCATCAGCTCCATCCATGCACAGAGCCTCTGATACACCCATGTTGACTGTCCGTAAGTTAAAAAATTAATTAAATTTTCATCGCAATTGAATATTTGTAGTGCCTAGTTCCAAAACCCCCTAAATTGACTTTATGTGGTTTTTGAGTTATGGACGAAAACGAATATTTTGAAAACAAATGTACAAAATGATTGTTTCTTCCTCAACATTTTTTAAAGAGACTATTCTGTAATGTAATTATTTTATTTTTGTATATATCGTTCTGGCAGCCATACTGAATTTTAGATAACGTGATCATCAACGAGCGTTATAATAATAATAATAATCATAATAATAATAATGTGTTTATTCCAGCGTGATTAGGTTTTTTTAACCCGATTCGCCATTGAGATAATACTTATGTTATACATTAAAGTTATGAAATAAATATAATGCTATGAAAAAAAAAAAAAAAAAGTTATTAAAAAGTAAAAAGTTCACACAAAAAATATATTAATATTACATATATAACTACTTCAGTCACGGCCATTGTTGTATATGTAGCTATTCTGTAGGCGTTACCATTCTCTGGTCAGGGAACCAGCTTTCCATGAGAGCGCCGCTTGCACCAGAGAGTTGGTGCTGAGCTCCAGACGTATCTTTACACCCGCAACTCGATATCTCAGAAGCGGAACGAATCCATGTATACGGCCTTCAGTAAACATTGTAGATGCGCTGCAATAGCGCGCCAATCCAAACAGTATTTTGTATGAGTTGTTGTACTGAATTCGGAGACGGTTATATGTCACTTGCTTGTATTTCGACCAGAGCTCGCAGATATACATGTTGGTGAAGAACGATTTAAACAGAATGCTCTTCACTTCCTCACTGCATCGGTAGAAACGCCGCGACAGCATATTTGCGCGAACTCTCAACTGTATCAATGATTGACTGATTTAATTTTAGTGGAATAGAAACCTATACTATTGGGGTATTTTTTAACAAACCCTGATTTTGAACAGACAGTATTAATGGATTTAAGTGTCTTTTGCGAAAAATAATCTGTTCTGCATGTAACTGACAAAAAAATCTACAAAATTGCATATTTAACTCAAATTATCCCAAATCTGTTTTAGGAGGTTTTCGAATCTTCAAAATTTTATAAAATAAGGAATTTTTATATAATTGCACATACATAATAAAATAAAAACGCCAAACATGTCTGACCCTACGACCCTTTTATGGGAACACCCATAGAATATGTCTTCCAGTTAAATAAATTAAATTAAAATAAAATTTTCAAGACAGAGAACCAAACCCTGGTCTCTCAGGGATCACTGCATTGCTCATACAAATGGTATGCGAAAATAGACGTTTACAAATATATATCTTAACGTATTTATTAATTAATATTATTATAAAGTTCACCAGGTGCAACAATTCAAATAAAATTCAATATTACCATTAAAATTTTATGTTTTTAGTGTTTTATGATTCCTTTATAGTGCAGTGCAGTAATAAAGAAATCCGAGTTAAATGTCAAGGCCAAACTGATTATATTTAAAGCAGTGTATATGGCTACAAAATATAGATCCTTACGGAGAGAGTTTAATTAATAATAAAGAAAAATAAATAAGTTATCTTAGAAGATTGGCAGGAATATCATTACTGAACCGAGTAATAAGTAACATGGTAAGGCATGGAGCCCATACTACTACATAAAGACATCCTACTGATATGTGCGACTATCAATATGTCTTCTTAACAACTCGGAAGGGAGGGCGGCCGGTAGATCGTCCTAGACTAAGTTGGAATAAACACTGTATGAAGACAGATTGGGTCATGATTGGTCAACAAATAGAAGCTACATAAAACAGAGTAAGAAAATACGGATACGGATATGAATGTATAAATAATAAAATATATCAAAATATGTAACCAATCAATTTGACACCACTAGGATTATCAAGATGGTAAAATGAGAGGTAGCAGGTTCGGTACACAGCGCTTAATTTTCTAACGTGCAATTTCTAACACAGTTTTATTATACTGGGCCACCCATTGAAACACATATTTTCTATATTTGAGATCACCGCTACAACAACACTGTATATCGTTTTGTAGCAGATCTGCGTTATGAATACATAAAGATTGTATATCTTCTTGGGCATTAAATCTTAAGCCATATAAAATAAATAAATATACTATCACATTCAATTTTTGACTGATTTCACCTACATCCAAGATGGCCGACGTTCCGTCTATCCATCGCCAAATGTAAAAACCGATATACAGTGTCGTTGCAGGGAGGGTTTCAGGGTGTGTAAACGCTATATTATTTATATTACATCAGCTGTGCATTGAGTTTAGTGAAAAATATTTAGTTATCTGTATGTTCTATAAAGTACAGTCTTATCCCATAACCTGAGCCTAACCTAACCTAACCCAACTGTGCATATTGAGCATCAACCCACTTGTAAATCAGATCTAAACCTTTGCCCTATTTACACAGGAAAGGGATATCAGAATTTCATTTCACTATCGCCGGTGCAGAAACACGACAAATATTCTGAAATCACTCTCTCGAATAAGTAGGTCAAATCTGAATAGTATACCTAAATATATATATATATATATATATATATATATATATATATATATATATATATATATATACAGATTCAGTAACCATCAAGTTGTATCGACGATTGTAAAATAGCTAAGGGTTATACTAATCCGACTTGTATAACTAAGTCACATATTTATGAGTTGCCTATCGATAATAATTTATTGAGGAAGACATTCCGAATACACTGTTTGTATATTGATTAGAACATACGCATAATATATTATAATGAACAGCATAATAAATCATTATTACCTGCCGAGCACTAGCATGTCACTGAATAAATATTTTGTTAGTTACTTGAGACGAAGTTCTGCACATGCAGATAATTTTTCGGGATTTATTTAAAAAATATTCTCTCAAGACGATTGACGATCAGCAAAAATCTATTTTTGATTAAATATAATTTTCAAATGCATGATAGTTCCAAGAGTGTTTTCAATTTTTGTCTGTTAATTTACAATTACTTTTTGATGTGTAAACACAATTTTTCTATTTTAGTTGTGTAAACATCTGAGCTCACGAGCCTCCCTAAAATGTTGTGCTAAAGTTATTTCAGAAAAATATTAAACTAAAATCTGATCAAACAAATACGTTGTACTCGTTACCGTGGCTAACAGACATTGTATTCATTACCTATAAACGTAAAACTTTCGTTTGGCGCTTTAGAAATTCACGTGTAAAATATGTTATTTAATGTGAATTCAATACTTAAACGCGGCACCCACCTAAATATTTTAATTTAAAAAATAATACGTACCTACCACAAACATTTTCGGACCTGGATAGTTGTGCTGGGCCCCCTCGAAATCGTGGATCCAGGATATGTACTTTATCCCGGATCTTGTATCCCTCCCTTTAAAACAATGTTTTTAACTTTGTTGCATTTCCTTGGAGAATGAATACAATATATTCATTAGAGCACCTAAAATTTAGTTCAGGTAACATGAAGGAGGGCAGATATTAAAATACTATTTGTGCACACAAAATATTAAATAAATAATACCCCCTTTTTTTAAATAGCATTTAAATCAAGTGTATTGAATGATTATTTTAAATGTAATCTGCTTGGTAATCTTAGAGTGTAGCAACAATAGCAATGTAGCAACAAACAGATGGCAATAATATTATTTTATCTTTCTTTTTGTTTAAAGGAACCTGCGAAAATAATAAGAAATCTTGGCTTCATCTTTTGACAATGAATGGAGATGAATACACAAAAGCAAAAGATTTAAGCAGCGCTTGTAAAAAAATATTCAAATCTGGTGTGAAAGAAAGAAAATAGTGGCTAAAAAGAGAAGAAGGTGTGAAAATAAGTTAGAATTCATGGATAATATCGAATTATTTAGGTCAAAAAATTCTGATATGATCCTGAACATGCGATTCATAGAAAAGATGTTATAGTCATAATAAAAATTATAACGCAGTCAATTTGACCGAACTATAAAGGAACATTTTAAAAATTTTTGAGGAATTTACATTTATAAATTTTTATCATTACTTACTTTCATCATTACCTATTAGAGAATCTGAAATGATGCCGAAACCACCGAAATGACAGAATTTGATAACAAAATTAGTGATAATGAAATGGATATCGGTAAAAATGAAGTTATTATTAGTGAACATAGCTCCAATTATGAACAAGATTATTAACAACGATAATCTTCAGGAATCAAATTCTAATTATTTCATATTTTTAATTTATTATCTTAGTTTTATTAACCACAATTGAGTTTAAAAAAGTTTTGAGTTAGTTATGACATCCTGAAGAAGGAAAAGTGTTTTCCGAAACCGGTAGATGTTTTTTAAACTCAATTGTGGTTAATAAAACTAAGATAATAAATAAAAAATATGAATCTTAACCACCAAGTTAATATTGCTAATTTTAAAAGTATTTTAAAAGTCTAATTATTTCGTCAACATTTTTTTTTTATCTTCTATTCTATTTAAAAAACTTTCAATATAATAGATAGATTCAAATGAGCTAATAAATAACCCAATAAAATGGTACGAAATTTGCAGCATAACCAAATTATTAAATTATCCTGTTTCTCCAAATATTGGGCGTGGAACTTTTCTGAAGAATTTAAAAAAACAAACAAGAAAATTAATGAAATCTCATTCGCAAAAAATATATATTAATATAAATCTTCTAAAGAATTTGCGAACCAACATAACGGTAGGTACCTATCTAGATAAAGTGTAACATTAAGCAACCATTTTCTAATATATTAAATTTTCAACTGTCAAAATAAATGTCATAAAATTTCATTATTTCTTTACACACACAAACATACATACACATAACTATATTATTAAACTCACTCGATTTTTTCGTACAATTATTATAATTTCTACTATTTCACCATGTATCCATAATATATACAAAAAACATAAATTAATGAAACCTTTCAAAAATGCTTGAAAGTATATGAGTATGTACTTTGATATTATATTTTTATTAATATTAATAGATCCCTCAAAAAGGAGTATAGAAGAAATAAAGAGTACGAGATGAGTTAGTGTAGTAATATGTGTCGATCAGAAGTATCGCCATGTGGTGTTGGGGCCCTATATCTCCCAGCTCTCCACATGTTCAGATGAGGAAGATATTACGGAGTGTGTGTGTAGATGTGGCTAGAGCAAGTAGAACAAATAATAAGTAACTTACAGTTGATAGGCGTTTATTGAAGTTGCTTGCACAATTTACAGAACATAATATGGCGTAAAAATAAAGATCAAGTCTATGACGAGGATTGTTCACTGGAAATGTGTTCGGGAAGCCGGCCGAGAGAGAAATGGGGATAAAAGATCGGTTTGCTGGGCTGCTTTCCGCGTATATTATTGTTGTCAATTGGCCGGTACTTGGAGAGATTATATGACCGTTCAAAGGTTCAGCCGTGGAGGCGATAGACCTCCACAGGGGTGTATATAAAAATAAAAAACGTAACAGGAGAATTAAAAACCGATTCTCACTTTCATTGATAACTCAAAAATATTTTATTTACATGTATATTTCTGAAAACTCACTGGATTAGTTTATAAATTATTTTTATTGAAAAAAATAAGATTCTAAACAAAAAATATTCAAAAATACGTAATTTCAATAGAAAAGAGGTCTACATGCGAGATATTTCTTACAGGTGTAAAGGGCTCTATATGATGTAAAGACATTGAACGATAATTTTAATCGATCGCTACTGGGTTTCGGTAGCATATTCTATGTTTCAATGATATGTATTGACAAATATGTATTAGATTGTTTGATTTTTTTTTTTTAATGCCTGAGGCTCCAGAGTATAAAAGACCCAAGTCTTGTGATAGAACTCCATAGAATTTGTTGCTTCCAGGTTTAAGCATTCTAAACGTTTCCCAGGGCTGAAAAACGTTACGAGATTTTCTAACTCTGATGGATGTAGAGTCGTCACCGGAAATTCAAATCAACATTGCCCTATAATTTTAGTTTTTCATTTCGCTTAACATTGCTTTCTTTCAACGAGAAATCTTTAAAGTTTTACTACAGCATTCCAATTTCCTTGGATAACAAAAGTGTATGTGATTTCTGTTTTCATTTCCATTTTAATATTCTGGATTCTTCTATGAGAAACGGAAAATGCATCAAAAATAATTATTACATAATATGTGATAAATATTTAATAAAACTAAATATGTAATAATTTTTTTGTCTCAATAATATG
This sequence comes from Eubasilissa regina, assembly GCA_022840565.1. Lineage (NCBI taxonomy): Eukaryota > Metazoa > Arthropoda > Insecta > Trichoptera > Phryganeidae > Eubasilissa > Eubasilissa regina. The sequence continues at coordinate 22,629,128 of JAINEB010000033.1, forward strand.
ATATAAGAATGTCTTTGTTCTGCGAGACGTGTGCTTGCTTTTACTCGTGCACGTCTAAGAGAAGCGCGAACTTTAAGGCTTTAGAACATATCGGCGGATTGTTTACAAAAACTTATTTTAAAATACTTTTAAAAAATATAATTTTATCTTATTAGGTAATGTCTTGACACACTCTCTTTTTACATCCTTTTTGTTACATATGTATTCCTTAAAACAATTAAAAATTGAAATTGGTTCAATGTGTTATACGTATTGTAGGTAAGTATTACATTCCCCTTTGCTATTATAGCAATATTTGAATATTGCTATAATAGCAAGAACACACGATTACTGGATTAAGGCACTGTTATTAAATAAATATCAAATATCTCGTAGAGACATAGCTACTTTTATTATATTTAATGGAAGATATATAAAAATATAGGGTAATTACAGGGCATACGACCTGTCTTCAGCTGGCTTAAGTGATCAAATTTTTGAAAGTTGTATATATGTTAGTACGTGGACTCGCACATCTTAAAGAGTAAAAGAAAGAGAAGAAGAGAGTTAAAGAACAGAGTGATGTAAATAGTTCGATGTGGCGAACACACGAGAACGCCATGGGTGCAGTGATGAGTTGTCGTGGTAGTTTTTAGAACTAAGCAATTAAAGTCTCTACTGGTACACAGATTGCGCTAATTGTAAAACAATGTTTCCATTTATGTTAATCCAATTATTTCATTTATATTTGTTCTCAGAATTTTTGCTTGTATGCACTGCACGCCCCTGCCATTACCCAATGTAATTCTTCAAAAGTCAAGTTTTAGTTTATTTGGTGTGTTATCTGGTTTTACTGTGCGGAAACCGTATTCACTGGGTCTACGGCCATACGACAATTAAAGAGTGCACCATAAAAATGTTTTTCCGTGCACCGTCTTCGTAGCCTGTTATAAAAATGAAGCATTTTTTGAAGTTATCACCAAAAATAACCTATCTCTACCTCCTGTGGCTTCTATCTTCACCTGTAAGATTAAATTGTAAGATATCATGCTTCTCATTGCGGAGAATGTGTCATAACTATGCGGCTCTTCAACTTTTTGATAGTTGTTATTATTGTTATCTTGATTCGTTTATACGTCTCAGTACTTATTCGTTGAAAATGTGGTTTAGAAACAGCTGCATCTCAATGCAATGCAGACTTTTAATGGTGTCTTCTTTTAACATCCAGACTTCGACTTTAAGAATAGATACTGCTAGCGTTTTATTGCATTTCGACGGGCTTATGTCTCGACTACAGATATTTTATTGATATTAATAATTTGAAATTCCCATTACCTTACTTAATGTTTTATTTTTCTGTTTAAAACCATTTTCATATTATTTATTTTATTTACTTATTTATTTATTAAACATTGAGTACCTGGGTTGCTGTCAGACAATTATATACAGAGGAAATAGTTCAACATGAAATCACGGGGACCGAAATATTTATCAAATATCAGATATCTCATAGACACAAAGTTATCTTTTAAATATTTAATGGAAAATGTATTAAAGTATGGGGTAATTACAGAACTTACAATATTTATGTTTATACAGAAATCGAGTTTACCATTATTTTTACTATGCGTAGGTACCTATATTATTTTTTAAATCGCTCTCCTTTTTTATCTTTCAGGTTTAGAAACGTCGTATATAATATATGTCAAATAAAAACTATATCAATAACGAAATTCACTATAAAAATGTTAAAAATTTAGCAGAAAATTTTCGTAAAATTTGTGAAACGCTTTTGCATGACAGCAAGATTGGGCACGTGCCACACAAGCCGGAAAATCGAGCTATTACATCAGAAATTTCCAGGATACGTAATTTCTCGTTTCGGAGACATCAATTGACCTCCTAGATCGTTCGATTAGCGACTTTTTCCTTTTGGGCTGTGTGAAAGATAAGGTCTACGATAGCACTCCAAAAATAATCCAAGCACTTGGGGTCAATATCCGAGCTGCTTTGGTGAATTAGGGCCTCGATTATTCAAAAAATAATGCAAAGAGCGGTGTCGATCACCCTTTATATTCACAAGGTTAATTTGATAAACCGAATTTATTTTAAACATTTATTGTAGATTTTTTTTATCATGTTATTTTTACAACTTTATATATTATTATTTATCGACAAATCATTGATCCGGTCTCTAGAAAGTAATAAATATTTAACAGTAATGGCAGATAATCGCATTATTTTAAAATGGTAATGGTAGTGTAAAGCAAGCGGCGTTCTTGTATATTTTAAAATATCGGCCTACTAAATGAAAACATGAGTTTTAAAATTGTAAACAATTTAGTTATAAAATCACATAAAATTTTGCCGGGTCTAAGTGTTATTTCATGCTAGCCGATTTCTCGCGTTAAACGTTTTCATGTTAAATGTGTTCCATCGTATTTATTTTTCATACGTTCACTATTACATAATAATTCGATAATAAGTGTCATATTTTTATTTTTAGAATTATTAAAAAGTTAAATTCATACACATATTTCTTAGAGCGAATTTGTACCAAAAAAATGTTCTGATGTCATATAAAAGATTTTGTAGTTACACCGAATTAATTAATTAAACAAATAATAGATATGTCATGGAGACAATGCAATTTTTTATTAATGGAAAAATATGGAAGTATGGGTAATTACAGGGATTACGGCCTGTCTTCGGTTGGCTTAATTGATCACTTTGCACAATGTAATGTTCATCATTGCACTCAATCAATCTCCATATCCATCTTTTTTTTTTAATTTGTACCTATATTAATACGTGAAACATATTAATACACTATAGCCATCTATGAACTAAATTTGATATTCATATACAGTCAGCATATATATGTCACAATGAGAATCTAATAGTCGTAGCCCTACTTACCCATACTTCCATAATTTTCCATTAATAAAAAATGGCTTCATCTCTATGAGATCTATTATTTGTTTAGTAACAGTCCCTTTGTAGGTGAAAATCCAGTAATTGTGTGTTCTTGGACGTATTCAAATATTTATAATTAATTAATTACATAATATACAATGCGCAGTCAGTATCTCGGAAGCTGTTGGAATACGTTAACTAAATAATTTACAAGCTTTGTTCATCTGCAACTGGTTCACCTAGTGTGTTTATATAATATTATGCATAACGAGTATATTAATCCAAGACAGTTATTGCAATCAACACTCATATTGTGTAAGGACAACACATTATTATTGTGGAGTTGTAGTTTTTTCAGAACATATTTCAGTGGTATTTTAATACTAATTAAATGTATCGATTGTAAAGATATACATGTAAAATCAATTTATCAAAAAACTATTTATTATTTTTATATTTAATGATGATTCGAATCCCGGTAGCAACAAAATATTTTTTCGATAAATTGATTTTATCTGTATATCTTTCTAATTGGTATTTTTAATTTATATTATCATTCATGTGTTTGCGAATCTCTAGTACCTTTTTGATGTCTCCCGAGCGTACCCTGGAACTTTTAGATCAAATCAATTTAATGAGTTGATGTGATGGTTAAATTGTTATTTAAACCATTATTGTGACTGTGATTGTGTTCGATTGTAAAGATGATTGGTAACTGATTATTCATAATTCTTCGATAAATGACTGATACATTGGAAAATAAACCTCTAACGGTTAAATCTTAGTTACCGATTAAAGTCACAATCGCAATCACATAAAGATTAACCATCACTAGTTGATGGTTACCTAAAAAATGCTCATTCATGGTTGAATTATTAGCTTAGTTTGCATATTCTTAAAGTAGATCCTTTTGTACGTTTCCTACCCCCGTTAATGTTTTCAACTACTATGTCTGTAATTTAGGCAGGGTACGTTCTTATTTTGGTAATTGAGAACACCCCTTATTGAGGGTCTGCACCTTTCGTTGATCCTGACAAATCTTTTACTCGGAAGTAGCTCCAAAAATTATACAAAATAAACACGTTTAATTTAATTTAAGGTTACACACCTATCTCCATTCCACCAGCACTAACAAACTCCATGAAGAAGAAGGCGCACATTCCCGGAAAAGCCGTGTCCTTTGCCGAGGAGGTAATTGTGGAAAATCCTGCAATCCCTTCTTCGATTGGAGGAATAAGTAGTAAGATCTTATTTATTTATTACTATTAAAAAATATTATCACCATCGCTTTTTATCGAATAAAAAATGTTTTTAGGTCAATATTTTTTTTTGTTTATTTTATTAACGCAGACAATTTATATTTCATACTAGAGATGTATCATATTATATAAGACGCAGGTTGTTACATTATTTTCTTTTGAATATTTCATTACAACATTACATTTCCAATCAAACCATACGCAGGTTTATATTGTTTATAAAATTTTATAAATAAATACATAGTTATATATTATTAATATTCATTTTAACCTTTTTATTTCCAGAGAAGCCTACAAATTTGGAGGCCTCTCAAGTGGGAACGGACGAGATTTCAACAACTGAAGAAACTGATATGAGAATAAAAAAAGAGATATAAATTTAAATTTAAAGATATAGATTACAATTGTGATTTCTACCGAATTCAATATTTGTAATTTGAGCACATTTTTATCAATTTCGACCACATTTATTTTTATTTCAAGTTGGACCATATAATTATTTTTCAACTACATACTAACGTACATTATTTTGTACTAATCAAAATTTGTATATATTACATATTTTAGTAAAATGGTTCGATTCAAGACTAAACAAAAATACCAAACATTATTCTTATGTTAGTAGGTATGTAACTTATTTGCTTTGCCTAACAGTAGTTTATTGGAAGGAATAAATAATATATATAATAGTGAAAAAACCTTATTTTATAAATTAATTCATTTGACCAATAATTTGGAACATTTTCTCATAAAACATTTAAATTTAAGTGATATACAAAAATATAATCTGAATAATATTGAAGTTCACATACACTCTGGCACTTATAATTGGAAAGTATTATCATAACTAAGACAATACTTACATACCGTAAAATATTAGACGGCAAGGAAAAATAAAAATTATACGAATAATTATTCTTGTATCATGTAGTTTATGTTATTCTTCCCATACTTTCGTATGCGTTGCAGATCCACTGGAGCGACCGTGTAATCAATGTTACATTTCTACATAGCTTTAATTGTCAGCCTGTCGAAGACATGGTCATGGAAGTGAAATTGGAGTGAACCAGACACATGATACGGATGGGTGACCGCAGACTTCCGAAACGGGAAGCCGATGGACAGAAGAAGTAGTACTTGTATTACTCCAGGAAACGTTGAATACGTATAGAGCACCCGAGGACTGGAAGCAGATGGCTGAAGATAGTAAAAATTGGAGAAGTACCTGTTCTCAGACTGACGATATCGCGGTGGCTTGACGAACAAGAGATGAGCAGCGATCGTGACGTCTGCAAAAAGGAACTGGTCTGTTTTCCTAAATAACACAAAGAGAGAGAAACCATAACTGTGTAGGAATGGCGTGCGGGTTCTCGAACCAACCAAACCAACAATTTTTCGTTGAATCTTCAAAGATGGCTTTATTTTTAAATAAATAATGTATGTTATAATTAATAATATTGTTGTTAAATATTTATTTATTAATATTGATTTCAAATACATTTTAAAAAAATGCTGTACGTAAGTGAAAAATTTAAACCATCACATTTCAACTTTTAAAAGTTGGTAATGTAATACGGAAAGAAACATAAGACCGGTTAGAAAATATAATTTTTAATATCTAAAAATATAACTGTAATTATTATCGTGCTTACGTAAGTTATACACAATGTATACATGTTTAATATGTTATTCTTGATGTTTTAAAGTATTTAGTATGTGTTGCAAAACCTATGTTATACAATAGATAATATATGATACTGTAATTAGGAAGGATGTGGGTACAAGGAGAAGTTTATGGCCTGATATATTCTTAGCATTGTGAGACTAATTTAATTGTGCAAAATAAGTGTATTGTATTTTTTTATTCAATTACTTTATGAAATAAAAAATGGGAGCATAATTTATATGAACTTTTTTTTAATGTTTACTTAACCATTATATTAAATCCTAGTGCTAGTTGTTGTTGAAAAATTGTACCGAAAAATTATTAAAAAAATCATTAAAAATAATAATAAAAGAAATATCTTAAAAAAGCTAATTCATATAAACATAAATGTACTTACGTGCGACAAACACAATTCTACAGTTTAGTTTCAAATTAATTATTAATGATTTATTTTAAATAATATGCTCAAAATTTGCAATGTTTTGAAGCAGCATAATAAGTATTGCTGTCTTTAATTATATTCTCTGGTTACTCACTTTATACTTAATTAATTTGTTGCATTTTTTAAATTATTTTTTCAAACACTGAAGTTTTATTCAGATATGGTTTATTTGATTTGATAAGTTCCCGTGAAGATAAGAGAAAATAAAATGTTGTAAATATTGAGAATGTGGAATGCACGGCGAATCTAATCTAAACATGGCGAAGCCACTATCCGTTAATAAATGGTAGTGTTATAATAATCAATGCTACACAAAATAATTTTTCGTTAAGATGACAGATTAGTTAACAAGGGCAGTCAATTGGTGGAGATGGTGTAATCACTTATCCGTGTAGTTAGGTACTCCGTTGAATTATACTTATGTTAGAAAATTGTTTAATTAAAAAATTTCGTTATAAGAGTGTCCCAACAAGAGAGGAAAATTAAAAATTTTATAAAACACAGTTTTTTTGTTGAGAAAATACCAGAATTTTTATTTAATCATAAAGTAAACGTGTGAAAATTATGTATCGAATAACACATCTGATAATTAATGCCCTCCTCGACTTTGCGTTCTTTTAACGAAATTTTCAATCACTGATTGGCATAAATGTTTGACTACAAAAAAAAACAGAGAAAGAAGTCCAAAGGTGTTAAATTACGCGATATAGAAGGCCAATTCTGGTCGCTCAAACGCGAGATTACACGACCAGGAAATGTCTCTCGTGCAATAATGCAATTGTTTCACGTGATGTGTGGCAAGTAGCACCATTCTGTTCGAACCGCGCGTCGTCGAGATCCATACCATCCATGAACTGTTCAATTCTTGAGCGCGATGCCAAATGGATGTTTCCGGACTTTCGGCCACATTTTGGCGAACAGCCGTGATGTTTTCTGCTGAACGACCTGGACAAACACGTGTCGATACTCTGATGTCAGTTTTCTCAAATTTTTAGATTTTTCTTTTCAAGTTGATACACTTGGAAAATTTTGATCACCAAAAATAGGACGCAATTTGCGAATCGTGGCGGTCAAACTTTTAACATTTTTGAAATAATGTATAACAATACAAATACGTTGTTGTGTCGAATCATTTTTAATAATGACGGACTTGACATTGAACTGTCATAATGGTTTGACTGTCAAAGCACAACAGCAAAAATGGCGCCAAATTTAAATTTACCGCTCTCGTTGGGACACCTTTATTATAGTCGGCATTGATTTACATTCTGTATTTGAATATATGACTTGTATTACAATGTTCTTCATTTAAACCTGAAGATGTATGGATAGACCTAAACATGGAAAATAATAGATAAAATACATAAAAAAAACATTTTGCGTAGCAAACATATACAGATTATAATTTTATGATTATCTAAGTTATCTCTCAATCATTATGATTTCAAAAAATTAATTCAACATTATTTTTAATATCATTTTAACACAATTATCATTGCGTTGCCGCGATTATCAATCTAACTGTATTCAAGATTATTGTCTGTATTTTTGTGAATTGGGTACCGTCTCACGAATACAGATATTCTAATTTGCGAAAATTTTATAAACGTTTAAATAGAAGAATGAACAAACCTAAAAGAGCAAATCGGTAGATAGTATACGCAAAATAAAATAATGTATTACATTTTTGTAAAAATTAGACAATTTTTATGCCTTTTTAATAAGTGTATCGAATATTGCTTTATTTATCTTTAACAAATACCCTCGTGTGCTATCCACTCCCTTAAATGTGTGCCGACATTGTAGGTATACTATGCTGAAACGAGAACGTCAGAAATACTTTAAAAAAATTCTGTACGACTATATACTCAGACTATGCAAATATGTACTAAGTAGGTTTGGAATTGAAATACTGAGTTCTTGAAGATTGGTTAGGTCGAACGGAATATGAGCAAATATCTCTCAAGTTTCTTCATATAAAATCTTTAATAATATTATATTTGGTGTTCAGAGGAAAAAATTCAAGATTAAATTGTAATTGCTCGTAAACCATCAGGGTGAGGTAAGTGGGAGGGGTAAGATCTTCGGATTTGTCAGTCGCAGTGAGTCACCAGTCAGGAGTGCACCCCGCGTTCGCGGTTGAGCAATATTTAAAGTGCGGTGATTCATTGGTTCGTGCGCGTCGCGCTTTTTGTACACACTTTAATATTCGACGAGTAAGTGATGGGCCGAGCACGCAACGTATTTGGTGTTGGATTCAAAAGTTCAGACAAGAAGGGACAATGGTTAAGCAAGCTCCTTCGGGACCGTTAACGTCAGCAGTGACGCCAGATCATGTGGCTCAAATTCGACGTGAAATTATGCGCAATCCGCGTAAATCCATAAGGAAGATTTCAGCCTGTACTGGAATAAAAAAATCAACAGTGCACATTATTTTGAAAAATAAACTACAGTTTCACCCATACAGACTACAAATCGTGCAGTTTCTCAACGAAAATGGAATTCTTTACGTGAAACCTTAGCGAAAACGATGCTGGAACGTTTTGGAACAGCACGAACGCTTGGAAACACATTGTTTACTGACGAAGCACATTTTCATATCGATGGCTATGTTAATAAACAGAAAATGAGATACTGGTGCCCCGACAACCCAAGGGAACGCTATCGAAAACGTGTGCATTATCCAAGAACGACAGTGTGGTGTGCAATTTCTAGTTCGATTGCAAGAGTGTCTTGAGAGAAATGGACGGCATTTAGACGATATTGTATATAAAACGTAAAATCCGTATCGTTAAACTTAATTTTGTATTATTAAAAATATGAGAATAATATTGTAGTTTTTTTTTATTTATTTAATATTACACTTGAAAATTTTCCACTTTACAAACAACGTTTACAAAAAAAAAAAAATAACACTAATCCTTACAACAAAAAATATCTAACATTAATTTAGAAGATAAAAATTTTGATGTTTATCACCACCTTTAATTTCTGAAAAATAATTTCGAAATTTATTGAACAATGCTCTAAAGTAATTTTTAAATTATTCAACTCTCACTTTTAATTTAATTAAAACTATAAATACTGCGATAAAAAAATATTTCTCAATGTAGGCACTATTAATAGACATTAGTACTACATAATTATTTGATTTAATATCTTTTACAGTTACTTATCAATGAATAAATTTAATATCTTTTACAGTTACTTATAAATGACAGTTACCTATCAATGAAATGCACATTATTTATTTCCACTTAATTTAAATACATAATGCTGTTCAAAATATTACGTACTTTACATGAAAAGATAAGATCTTAACTTATTTAAACCATTTGCGAATAAGATAAGCTGTTATTATTATATGTACTCATATTAGGAGTTAGCTTGTTCTAAGACGTTGTGTCTATCTTTTAGAATCACTTTTTCCCAATTCAATGTTTAAATCTGTCAGTTTACTGGCACAGGTACGATGTTTGAACATAACAAAAGTTTGACGTCACCCTTCATTTGATGGAAGCAATAATTCATCTACTATGAGCAACGTTCAATACAATGTTTCGAATAGTTAATTTGTTGTCATTGAATCCATGATATGGAAAAATAATTTGAATATTATGTCTTAGTCATTGTCGAAACCTAAAGACGAACCTTATTATTAGAGACATCTACCAATGTGTTACCAAACTATTGTTTATTTGTAATTTTAATTTATTTCAATAGATGTCTCAAAACGTGTATTTAGTGAACATTTAGTATGCCAGAATTACTCTTTTTTTTAAGTATATATATTGTAACGCGTTTAAAATGAACCCAAAAATAAATACAAAACTTAGGAACAATAAGTACTTTTAGATATTAATGAAAGTCAACGGATGAAATGATAAAATTTGTTAAAAAAATGTGTCTTCATCTGACGGTAAAAAACGCAATTAAATAATACACAAAAAAAGTTTTACTAGATAATATTATATCGTTCAAACATATTATCGTTGTAGTATTTTATATTTCCCAAAATTTTCGTGATGTAATATAATTGCACTATTTAATGGTCATTTACAATCTTAATCTAAATTCCACGTTAAACGCAATTCCACAATTTTAAAGTAATTTGCTATTTCAACGTAAATTCTGATTTAAATCTACTTGCACTATTATTAACATAATTTTTTATCTCAACGTAATGGCGCAATATTAACGTATTATATTAATAAAAAAATTCTATTAATTTTGCTTTCGTAATATTTCTTCGAGATAAGTTCAACCATTATATTCTAACTCGACAATATTTTGTTTTTTGAGAAACTAAAGAATTTACAATTCATATTTTTTAAATTATATTTTTAGTAATAAAAATTATGTTTTTTCTCATAGTTTACGTGTTCACTTGCTTAATAATAGTTTTAGTGGTTATATCTGAATTACTGGATTATGTACTCACCTATATACTCCGGAATCAACATTTCAATCCCTCTTCTCTTTCTCACAACATCGTAAATGAGAAACCTTTTATTTTTGGATTTTATAAAAAAGGAACATTTCTATAATATATCATAAGTATCAGCTCTAAACAAAAAATTATGGAATATGAAATCCCTTTTAAAGCCGTTAAAGACATGTTACTGCTTTTCTTTTTATTTTTTTATAATTGAAAGGAACAAGGGTAATAACTTTTTACGTTAATAAGAATTTTATATGCTTATACATCTTACTCAAAATATTCAAAATTTATTTGCGTATAATTTAATAATGAAGGTAATATAATATATAAATCATATAATTGATAAATAAACACAAATTTGTGTTGATTCATTTTATAGGATTCAAATATATGTAGGTATATTTTAAATAAAAAAGTTTAACAATTTATTTATTATACCATACCACCTTTGATTAATGAGTTCTTCAAATATTTATTCTTTTATTAAGGTGAAGTACAGAAATAGCGAATGAATATATAATATTAATAAATTAATCGAACTAGCTTATAAAGTTTTATTATTAATATTTTGTAATTTCTTATCTCATATTAAATATATAACTTTTCATTGACTTAATATAATATACTCATCCGCAGGATAAAAAATCGGAGAGCAACAAAATCGCAGATATGTCACAAAGGGTAGTGAGAATATGAGTGGGGTAATAAAAGAGTTATTTTCATTTTTCAACAGGAACATACGTTTATTTGAAATGAGCATGAATACAAATCATGGCATTAAGTGTTTACCATACATGGAGTGTGGTCCAACCACAACCAGCACAGATACATTACAAATAAATACACATGTGCATCAGCAAAATATACAAGAGTCAAAAGTCAGTATCTCCTTCGCCCTGCACAGCAATGCTCATCCCGACAACAATCATATTTACATGCAATTGATAATAATATTGTATTTAGCAACATGTATGTTATTATTCGTACTATCGTAAAATGCCAATTCCATTATATTAGAACACAGACACATTAAGGAATGATCAGTTGAATAATGTATCAAACTACTAAATCAGATTATAGTGCAAACTTTAAAATTGCAAAAACCAGTGAGAACAAAAATATGGATCTCAAGAGATACAAAACAAAGTTGAACACGGCCGGACATTCATTGAAAAATCAAGTTTTTTTCTAGAATACATCCAGATATTGTGTTTGCAATTATAAAAAGAACAAGAACATTAAATTTCACATCTATATATTATTAGACATATAATGGAATCTCGTCTCCTGAAAACATCATTAGATAAGCTTACAAACTTAACATTCAAAATATTTGTATACATTGACAGCTCTACATAAGCCCATTAATCGGGAACGCAAGTACGCAAATATATAAACAAAATTTCACATCGATAATGGCTTACGTAATAAAGAATGTAAATGCGTAAAGTATTAAATGTACAAAATTTTAATCATTTTTACCTAGATTGTAGGTATAATTCTCTATACACTACTGATAAATAACACATTCAAATTCCCAACGTCTTTCAAGTTGAAATCTTTTACATGGAAGAACAAATTAATATCTTCGATTCATCTTCAATTTTTTTAAATTAATTGTCCACTAATTTTGATTATTTAGTCTACAAAAATTAATTTAATATATGTTTGCTTAAAGCAAATTTAATTTATTTTCAATTCAAATATTACATTTAAGGTACCTAGTGGGGGCTTTTAAAGCCACGGAAGTAGTTTTCCTGACTGAATGTCAGCAGAGCCACAAGAAGGACCTCCAAATGATATCTGCCTTTCGATACCGAACCTTCAAACACCACTTGTACGTACATTTCTAAACCAACATCGGCAGAATATAATGCTTCAAGTGTATTCGTAAGTCCACAGGTCCACAGTGCAGAAAAGCGGAGTCAGCCGTGGTCAGATCAAATTATGCTTTGTAAGGTTTTTTTTAAATAACTTCTAGATGTTACACCGATTTCAAAATGTTCAATCCAATGTCACTTTCTCAAAAATATATCGGCCAATTTTAAATTTAAGGTTTATATTTACTTTGGATTTGACTCTAGTATAGCTCTGGTTCAGACCGGAGACTAAACGAGCCCTTTTTGTAAACATAGCGCTCTCTAGAGCCAGTCTTCATTTTAATACTTTGACACATTCATACATAGGTATTGTGAATACATTGGGATACTAAAAATGGTAATAAATGCTTTAAATATTGTAAATATCTGAAACAAAATCTTAACCTCTCGACTACGCGAGTAGAGGCGACAAGTCACCCACGAGGTCAATCACAGGGTCAGGACATCACTCCGAGAGAGTTCATGTGTCTCCAAGCAATTTTCAGATTTTCAAAAATTACCTTAGTACTAAACCTATTATATAATATATTATATTTATCAATAATTGTTCATTCACAATCACGGATTGTTTTCATATTGGATTCTCGAATATTCATCCGAATGAAAGACACCCAAAGTGAGAGTAATCTTCTTACTTATATGGTAACACTAATACACGGGAACACATAGTAAAGTGTAGGGTAGCTAAGACGATTAGCACTATTCGATCGGAGGTAGACAACAACGGTGGTTCGCCGTGCGGAGCTGCTCTGCAACGGTGGTTCCCGACACAAAGTACAGTGGGGAGTGTTGGCTACTTAGTCTTCCTCGTCGATACGTAGGTACCTTTTACTGCCTTGAAGTAACATTGGCACATTTCATTTCATCGAGTTCCCTTTAGAAGGATAAACATTTATAAACATAAAGATTTGGAAGCATACAATAATCTATTTTAATAAAACATCACATGTATTACAAATATTTGACCGATTAATTAAGATATTAACACTTCTTATCAGTTCGATAAATTTATATTATGCACTATATAAAAGGTTGTGCCACATAAAATGTAAATGTTAATTTATTCCAATAATTTTAAACATTTATAAGTTAATGAAAGCTTTCTAGTACATTTAATTTAATTTCATAAAGGTATACATTATATACATCAGTTATCTGAATGAGTGGTATAATAATTTAATAATTCATAAAAGGGTTTTAAATATATTTATACAAAAGTACAAAAAATCTATCTAAATTTAAAGTCAAATTCATAAACAATAATAATAGAAAGGGTGAAGTATAAAATGATAAAAGTTAGAGAATCTAAAATTATTTAGGGAATGTAGCCAACACTCGGGAGCGAAACTCATATATATTTATTATTACAATAATGTGGCTGAAGGATCCATACAATTAAGTCACGAAGTTGCTGTAAGAGTCTCAAAACCTTCACAATTCCTTATATAATTGTACAGAATACACCATACATCAAGTTTATATTCATAGACATTAATAACATAGAAGTTCTTATAAATATGAAAAGCTTTTCAAATTATGGCAAATATTTAAAAAAGAAAAAAAATTATACAGGTGTCGTGAAGAAAAAACCAAATAAAAATATTAATTTTATAAGTCTTGGCAAATATAATTTAATTTTTGGACACCTTAAATATTACAACGATAACTTTTCAAAAATTAAAATATTGTTTGTAAATATAAAAGAATATTAGCGAATAAAAAGCAGGTTTTCAACTGAGGAAACCCCGATTACAAAAAGTTAATTAATTACATTCAAATGTTTTTAATCAACTTAGGGTGAGCTACAAGCCTACAAACCAGAACCACATATTCTGGGCAAGTTCTTGTGTTTAATTACTAATCTGATGGCACTAATGTTTCACAAACATCGATCAATGATTTATGTACAGGGCTTACCCTTGCAACTGCACCATTCTCGTCGTCCACCCTCTTTTGCATACAAACAATCTTGTTTCGTAGAAATGCGGAGCTGTGCCTTTAGGGCTCATTTATCCTGCACTAAATTGGTGTTACATTCGGCTGAGTTGTGTAAGCCCTACTCTGTACTGACCCTTTCAATTGTTACATATATGTCTGAGTAGCTTTATGTATAATTTTTTGTAAAATGGTCATTTTAGTACGCTTAACAAAATTACTTTTTGGTTGTGTTTGTTTTTTATTTCCTCTATTTTTTGTTTCTTTCTTAACCTGTCCCATTTGTTCTTTGTTTTCTTTCACCGTTAGATTTTTGATTATCTGTTTGGCCTTTTGATTGTGTTTGGTATCCTTCTTTTGTTTTGTTTCCCTTTTCTTTCGGGGTTCTTTGATCTGTATACTTTCATGGAACAGTTTGATTTCTGCAGCTTCCCCGCTGAGTTTGAACAGCTCTACCGGCATTTTTTCGAGGTTAACTTTGGCTGCAGGACGCCCAAGAGTGGTGCTGCCAACAGCACTAGTGAGCGGCTAGTGCTGCCGCATAAGCGAATTTCAGACGTGTCTCTTGCAATGAAGAGCCAGATGATCAGAGCGGGAAAAGCAGCGATCGCAGTGGCGGCACTTAAAGGGCTTGGCCCCGGTGTGCTTGCGATAGTGCCGGGTCAGCTCGTCGGATCTGGCAAAACGCCATTCGCAGCCATCCCACGAACATTTGTACGGCTTTTCTCCTGAAAATTTACACAAAAAGTAAATAAGTTATTCGCTTTCCTAACCACATTCACTCGCATTACTTTAAAAAAATATCTAGTAGACTACTAGCGCCACCTTCATGTGCCACCGTGAGTCACAGTTTACCCGGGACGCGCTCCAAATATTACAGAGAGCGCACTAAAAGTGAGTCCACAGCAACAAGTCTGATAAGGGTGAACGGCGGGGCAGTCGGGACCAAGCGCCAATTTTCGAGTTTCTCGTGTGCCTTCCTGGGTATAAGATGTATTTTTTAATATAAACTAAAATCAGTCTAAAATAGACAAGAGGCATGTGAAAATACACATTTTTTTGATTTCATACGTTCCCCTACAACCAAGACCCTGTTAAATGAGAACAGACTTCTAAACATCTCTCTTATTTGTGTATGTAATAATTGATTATTTTATCCTTTGCGAGCGCTCACCAGCGATAGTTCTGTCGTGATGGCGAGGGTTATGAGAATGTATGGCATTGTGCACACTATAGACTAAATTTTCGAACGATGTAACAGGTGGTGGCGAACGGTTTTGACCTCAGCGTGCGCTCGCTCTTACACACAATTGGTGAAATGTATTGATATTAAAAATATTGACCTGTATGAGTCCTCTGGTGAGCTTTTAGATGAGAGCTCTTCGTGTAGACCTTCTTGCAGCCCGGGAACTGGCATTTGTGTATCCGCCTCTTGGAGTCGGGCGAGTCATGGCGGGGCGGGTGCGGCCGCGGAGGCGCCACCGCCGGCGGAGGCAGACACACCCCCTGCGACACAAGGCGCGTGAACCCGGAGGCGGGGCGGGCCGTCAGCCTGATGAGGGGGGTTTGCGGCGGAAGTAGGGCGGTGCTCTCGGGGCTGGATGGCGGAGTCAGTGTAGGAGCGATAAGCCTCAAAGCCAAGCCTGCCTTCCCTTCTTCGTAGGAATCCGTATCCTCGTCTTCTTCATCCGATCTTAGTTTAAAAATGGAATCTTCGTCCTTTCTAAATTTAAACAGAGAATCTTCGTCTCTCAGTTTGAACGGAGAGTCTCTACACAGAGGTATATCGTCATCTAGTCCTCTATAAACCAGTGGTTCTTTCCAGTCCAGTCGACTCGGAGGAGGCGGCGCTGCCAGTATATTCCAGCTACAGTCTGCTTCCGAAGTAGAATTTTTGGAGAACCGGGGTTCGTCTTTGAGATATCGCTCCATTTCATAACAATTCTGAAAGAAAAGAAAAATCTATATTTAATACAATATCTAAAATGAAAACGCATTTAATTAGGTTAATTTTTTTTGGAACAATTTAAAAATATATTTAAAACAAATTAGATTAATCAATTAGAAATATATATGGTAAAATCTATCCATCGAAAAAATATTTGATATAGAGAAAAATCAAACAAAAATATTTTAAATACTAATTGAATTATATACTAATGAAATAAATACTAATTAGAAATATATACACATAAAAACAAATTTTATCGAAAAATATTGTTATTAAGGAAAACATTCCTATTGTGAAGTTGTAATTATTCAAAACAAAGGTCTGTGATATTTTAAATACAAAATTAATATATTAATTATAAATATATACATATAAAATCAATTAAATTGATAATTCTGGCGTCTACAGTCGGTTTACTCAAAGGTATTTGAGATTCTGTAAAAATAATGTAGATGGCTTTCAAATAATGGAATGATAGGTGTATTTATTTGAAAAAATGTAAGGTTGGAAAATTTGTCAAGAAAAATACTGGCGTTATAACACAATTGGTGGTGTACTTCCCCGGATTGGATATAGAGATCCAGGTTCGAATCCCGGTGACGCAAAAACAATATTTTTCGACGAAAATTGATTTTATATGTATATATTTATAATTAATACATTAATTTAGTATTTAAAAATATTGTTGTTGCGCCACCGGGATTCGAACCTGGATCTCTTTCCAAACCGGGGGTGATGCTTTGTGAATTATCTAACTATGCTACAGCGACATTATTTTTGATGACAAATTTTCGAACCTATATGTTACACTTTTTTTCAAATGAATACATCTATCGTTCCATTATTTGATTCCCGGTTTGTAAAGAGATCCAGGTTTGAATCCCGGTAGCGCAACAACAATATTATTCGATAAAATAGATTTTATATGTATATATATTTATAATTAATACATTTAATTAGTATTTAAAATATCACAGATCTATGTTCTGAACAATTATAACTTCATAATAAGAATACTTTCTCCTAATAATAAAATATTTCGTATTATCTGATAGTAACCAAATATATTTTCGATGGGTAGATCTTTCTAAATGATTCGTCAAATTTGTTTTTTATTTTTAACAATGCAATAGACCACGAAAAATATCCAGCTTGAAAAAATCGTATAGATGTAATATATTTCTCAGCGAATTGAACCCGAAACCCCATTGGAGTAAGAGAATTAATGATTATAAATTAAATACTTATTGTATTAATCTGTAATCTCTCTATAGATCAATTTCTTTTTCAACTAAAGAATAAATCACACTCATAAAACATTTTTAGTGAAACAAATATTTTAATTACCAACATTTATTTTAATGTTCTGTCGTATTCCTCGCTCTCTTCAATTCCTCTTCAAAATCTCAGATCGGTTATGTACTTAATTAGTTCATTAATTTAAAAAATTTAAAAAATCATTAAAGTTATGACGCTCAATTAACTAATAAAAAATAAACTGCATACCCACTCAATATTTTAACAAATATATATAAATATCTCTGTCCTGTCAAATATTGATCTAGGCTATTTATTTTCCCTGATTATAAAGCTAAATTAACGTTAATTATAAAAATTAATTAAGCATCGATTAATACAAACATGGATATATATTTCATAACACAGGCTTAGTTCAAAAACGAAATTGTATTGTTCATGGTTAATAAGCGTTCGGACGTGACATACGTGCTTACTATAAACCAAGTCATATTATTCGGTTTTAACACTAAAGACTGTCACAATCGCATGATTAGACTTCGTCGACCTTGGAACCCACGCACTTGTGTACTTCTGTGCGGTAGTTATAAATAAATTGTCCATTCTGCTCAATCATCCACAACTTTTATTTCACAGTGATTTTAACTTCTTAAGTATAAAAAAGTGTATTCTAAATTCTGATAGCCCACAGACCAGTAAATGAATAGACATGAAATAAAGTGTACTTATAGGAGAGGGGTTCGGAACATTAGTTGCGGGACGAGGGGCATTCTACACAAATTATTTGTGGAAACATGAATCCGATGATTTATGACACATTTATGCAACATTTAAATTATTTACTCTTCAAAAATTAAATCATTAATGCATTTTATATTGTCAGCGCTTAAATTTTCGTTCCAATCATATATTTAAAAAATGTCGCGGAGCTATTTGATTGTATAAGTGGTACCAAAGTGCCCACGTGGGTGACACCAAAATACAAATATTGAAACAAGGAATTTATTAGTTAGTTCATGAATATATATATTTTATAGTCTGTGGGAGCGCTCCACTATAAAAGAAATATGAAAAAATTAAATAATTAAAATTATGTGCCAAATAATGTAAATTATATTTTGTATTGATATGATAAATAAATTATAAACGATCAATTTGTGATTTATTTTGTTCAGTTTGGTTATTATCTTGTTTGCCAGAGCCATCATTGCACAAGTATCCAAAGCGGCGAATAAATGTTGAATACAATTTTCCCCACCCGCGGAGCATTTAAATCACCCCACGTACATAATACCATGCAATGGTTCCACGAAGGGATATTTCACCGTATTTACCATTCGGATTGTTAATCTCTCAGACGTTTTTGAATAAGGGGATGAACAAATTAATCTCGGGCCCGGAATACTCTTAATTCCTAAGCCCCGCTTAGCGCTGAAACGAAGGAAAATTTCCAATCTGTGACTGAGCTTGACGTTCTGCTAATAAAATGTTTCAACAAATATTTGAATATCTTGAATTGTGATATTTATTGCTTTTCAGATTTTACACCATGGATGGTAGGAGTTTTAGTAATAATAATAATGATAATAATAATGTATTTATTCCAGCGTGATCAGGTTTTTTTTTTTTTTTTTAAAACCTGATTCGCCATAAAGATAATACATATTAAGAAAACCAAGGAAAATATTAATAAATACAAAAAATAAGAAAAATTTAAAAAAGTTAATAAAAAGTAAAAAGTTCACACACACACACAAAATATAATTATTACGTACGATTAATAAATTATGAAATTATAGCCGTAAGAAGCGAAGCGCACAAAATAAAGTCATTAGGAGATCTCTGAAAGCAAATCTAAAATAATTTTGTTTTGCTGGGTTTCATGTCGCCTCAGATGTTAACTTTATGTTAATACAAAAAAAAGACTCAATAATGCATTTAAATAAAAAGTAAACTCATCAATAATTTGTTCAGATAAAATTATTCGAATCCTAGTACACAGGTGCTAAGGCACTTGAAGTAAAACATTCCCTCGAAATAAGCATCTCATGTTCGATATGTGATAATCAGCCGTGCTATTTATATAGATAATAATATTATCGTACAGTCACGTTTGCCTAGAAAAATCCTGAAGGTATTTTAAGATAGCTAATTACCGTGGAATGCAGGCTTTGTCGTGGAAACGTCATTACGATCGACGGTAACGATGCCCCATGCTGCACGTAATACAATAACTATAGAAAATACTTATCCAAGTTGACGGATATTTATCCGTAATATTCATTCTGTATTTTACAGAATACAGAATGAATATTATGTTCCAGGCCAATTTTGTTTGACCGCCATTTTGGTTTGGCGGACATTTGTCAGTTCGCATTTTTTATTCGTAAAGCAAATTATTATGGACCATCTAACACCACAACAACGTGTTAAAGTCATGAAAACATTTTACCTAAATAATAATGACAATGTTGTAACCATAAATGGTGATCGCTATCGTCACATGTTGGAAAACTTCTCGAATTGCGTCGATTGGGCTTGCAACATAGGTCGTTTCAACAGGACGGTGACACCTCACACATAGCCCGAGCTACGCTTGAAATTTTGCGAGAAAATTTTCTCGGCCGCATAATGTCAAATAATATCGACTGGCCTCCTCGAACACCTGATTTCACGGCTCCCAACTATTTTCTGTGAGGGTACTTGAAATTAAAGGTCTACGCCAATATGCCAACAATAATTCCGATGCTACACGACAATATTCGAAATGAAATTGTTGAAATAACGCGCGAAGTATGCGAGAATGTTAAGAAAAATATGGTTTAAAGATCATACATTTATGCCGCTGCCAGAGGCGGCCATTTGGCCGATTTCATATTCCATACATAATTGTAATAAATAAAATAATCGACAAATAAACGCAAAAATAAAAACTTTTGTTTCGTTTTTTTAGTTATTCAAAAACAACATCGGCCTGGAACATAATATTCACCCTGTATATTAACTTTTTCAGCAAGTCTGACAGGAGTATTCAAAAAGTATTTACGCAAGTTATTTTATAGTTTTAAACTATTTTTATTCAATTTTAAAATATAGCCTCGTGCACGTTATGACTTAGATATTCAGCAGCATACTGCAATAAAGTAAACCTTCAGCATGAAAATCATTAAAATTTATACGTTATTCATTTTTATATTACATCTGTTGAGTTTCCACTCCCAATGTTTAAAATCAACATCATTTTATCATAATATTATGTTTATATAAGGTTGTGCATGCAATTTCATTGATTTTTTTTTCTGAAAAAGATGTCTAGTATACTTAAAATATTGAAGAAAATTATTTTTATAGTTTCCAAACGGATTCGAAAACTTCTGAACAGATTGGATTAAACAGAAAGAATTAACAAATCATAAAACTTTACAAAATCTACAAAAATACTACTAATCCCTAACCAAAAATGAACAGTTAAAAATATTTTTTTTATATTAATAATACTTACATCTAATGGAACGGTAGTGTACATATTGTAATTTATTCAACATCTATAGAAATACTTCGCATAAAACTCAAAATCCTTTCAAAATCTTTTTCAGAAAGCCTTTTAAGAGACCGGATCAAATTGACTGTTAACGGATAAAGGATTGTCATTTGTACAACTGCCGTATCCGGTGAGCCTCGGAAACCATTTAAAATTCATATTTTTATTGGCAAACGATGTGTTTTACACAAACGGTACCTTGTACATTTTCATTTTAGTTACTTTAAACTTTACACTTTACTTTACTTATATCTTTACAATATTAAGAAGAAATGCCCATAAGTGAAATTTCATATTTTTATTAAAGATATTTATTTTACATTTTTATTATAGATGTATAAGAAAAAAATCCCCGTAATAGAATTGATATAATTATAAATATGAATTAAATATATTAATTAGAAAGATATACATATAAAATCAATTTAGTCGAAAAATATTGTTGTTACGCAACCGGGATTCGAACCTGCATCTCTTTCCTAATCGGGGAAGGTGCATTATGCAACTATGCTACAGCAATAATATTTTTTGCGACAAGTTTTCGAACCTATATGTTACTTTTTTGATATTAAAACATTTAATCAATCCATTATTTGAAAGAGCCATCTACCTTATTTTTACATATAAAATTGATTTTATATGTATATCTTTCTAATTAATATATTTAATTTATATTTAAAATATCACAGACCTATGTTCTGAATAATTACAACTTCACAATAAGAATATGTTTTTCTTAATATATATACATATATTTATAATTAATACAAAAATATTGTTTTTGCGTCACCGGGATCTCTATTTCCAATACAGAGAAGTACACTACCAATTGTGTTATAATGCCAGTATTTTTCATGACAAATTTTCGAACCTATATGTTACATTTTTCAAATGAATACACCTGTCGTTCCATTATTTGAAAGCTATCTACATTATTTTTACAGAATCTCAAATACCTTTGAGTAAACCGACTGCAGACGCCAGAATTATCAATTCATTTTTATTAAACTCATTATAACTCATATAATAATTTATTTATTTTTTAAATGCTCAAAAATTATTTTGAATACATTTTTATGGATTTGAATTGAATAGTTAATATTTTTCATTGTAGCATCAACGCTATTTACCGGAGTATTTTAATATTTTTAAAATTGTAATCGAGAAGTCTGTACAATTGAAAGCCTTCCAAGTGCGGTTTAAATTGTGAAAATTATATTTTGCTTTTAATGTATTCATTTTAATTTTGCCATTGAACGGATAAATAATACGGAACGGAATAAATAATTGAACGGATAGATAATAATAGTGTTTTGTTTAAATTACAAATAAATGATTACATTTACAACATAAATACAAAATACATTTTTATTTACAAATATATAAAATATTTTACAAAATTGTGCAATGAAAACAACATACAAACAATGGATTTGACGGCTATTTGAAATATATTATAGTGTGAAAAGAAGAAAATTGTAATAAATTGCACCGACGTTCTCTTAGTTCAGATCCAGCAAAAAAAAAAAATTGAATTGTCAGTGAGCGACCAAGTTGTTGGAGTAAGTAAGTTGCAAGACGGAGTTTGCTGATATTTTTGTATCGCATGGCACAAAAAACTAGTCGGTCCCTAAAACAATTTATTGAGAAGTGACGTCGTGTGAATAAATCTTTATTTTTATAAATAAAATGTATATTTTTCGAGAATGAACAGAAGGCATCATCATTATCGCCATTAACCGTGGGAAACCAACTAAATTGGTTGAAATGTTTAAATATCTGGGAACGAATGTGACAAGGAACAATGATATTCAAAGATAAATAAATAGCAGGATTAAGTCAGGAAACGTTTGTTATTTCGCTCTACGGAAATTTCTGTCGTCGAAGTTGTTATCACATAATGTAAAGATTAATCTGTGTACAATACTTATATACATAACTGATAGTTATATAATACATATGTACATGAGTGTGAAGCGTGGTGCCTCACTTTGGCCCAGGAAAGCACTTATTTGACCTTCGAAAATAAAAAATTTCTGAAGACTTATTGATAACCCAACTGAGAAATAGAGGAGGTTAAGGAACTTTGAAATTCGTAAGCAGTGCGACAGATATCTTGCGGACAAGAAAAATAAAGAGGCTGTAGTAGACGGGACATCTAGCGAAGGTAAACGAATCCCGTTTAAACAGAACACTCTTACACAAATCAAAAATATCCAAACCGACGGGAAGATAGAGATCTACATGTATCTATATATTATATATGGCCATATAATGTCAAGACTGTTTCAGATCCGGGATTACGGTGCAGCAATTTTCAATCCCCGGATG
Organism: Eubasilissa regina; assembly: GCA_022840565.1. NCBI lineage: Eukaryota > Metazoa > Arthropoda > Insecta > Trichoptera > Phryganeidae > Eubasilissa > Eubasilissa regina. Next base: position 22,652,726 of record JAINEB010000033.1, read on the forward strand.
TTTAAATTATTAGAAAAAATAAGAGTTGGAACAGAGGTTTTATTTTAATTTTCGGGTATTATACATACATTAACATAAAGTACTAACAAAATTCAAATACAAAAGTAGCTACACAGGTAAAAATATAATACCAAAAAATACTTAATACAACACATTAAAATACTCAACAAACAATAAGATCGAAGTGTAAGATTTCATCATTTAGTAAAGATTTTATTTTAGTCGCTATTTTCCCACATCCGGAAAAAACCCGTTTAGATTTCACGCTGGTAAGTGGTGGTATTGATTTTAAATCCTAGTAGCATTTTTATAGATCATAATATTAATAATGTTTGATATGTCACGTAACCATGGCTGAAGCAATGCCGAAGAACAGAAAATGTGAAACGAAAATTCAAAAACATAATACTTTCAAAATGATCTGCTAGCACAGTAACCCCGATATTTTTACAAGCTCAGCACCAGGTTACGGTGACTAGAAAAGTCAGGGATTCCCGGGTCCCAAGATTGAAAGCCCGAGTCGAAACGGACCAGTAAGAGCAGGCAAATGTCCAGCAGACCTAAAACAACAGGCGATATTAAGGTTATGTTCAAGGGTTTCATAACAATTTTGAAGTCATCAATTTCATTTATTCTATTAACGCTAGAGGTCCGAGCCCGGCTTTAGATTGAGATTTGAGTGCAACTGAGTATCCTGAGCGAGATATATCCGGAATAGATGACATTCAATACATATTTATATCAGAAGTAAATCAGGGGCAGGAACAGAGGTGGCGCTGTTTTGCGCGGGGTCATAAATAAAATATATTTTAAAATTTGGTTTAGATCGATCAAAGAGATGTAGGATTGTATAGAAAATAAAATGACAGGCAGACGTACATTCACATATATCGATTTTATACTTCCTGGTCATGGAAGTGGAGAAGAAGTGGCAAGAAGAAAAAATTATATGAAAATTAATTTTTAATACAAATTTTTAAACCGCAGGTGTTATTAAATTATTGTGCGACGAGCCAATCCGTGGACCCCGAGCGTCAGTAAATTTAATTGTTTATTTTTGTTTTCATAGTTCCGGGATGTAATACATAAAGTATTTTATTACGCATAAATGGCCTACGCCTGATATTATTCGCATTTACAATCTGTTGAACACTTACGTTAGTGATTCGTTTTCCACAAGCGCTTTGCTAATATAATACGTGGAAGTAGAAAATTTTTAACGTACATAGTTTTTAATGATTTACTAAAAATATAAGAGTGATTCTTTCCTGTATTACTGTTTTCTTATCGTCGTTGAATTTTCTATTAATTCCTACTTATTTTTTTTTTGTTGCAGATATAAAAAAAGCAAGAAAATCAAAAGATATCCTAATCTCAAAAATAAAGAAAAACAAATATCCATCTAATCATTCATCTGGAACACGTCACTGTACGGAAGTGACACTTGGACCATATTTCAACAGGGAAAATCGGCTAGTGACATTTAAAATAAGGTGCCAGCAAAAGAAGAACGGAAAAGTAAGGAGAATGGAAAAGTTACAGGCGAGAGAATACAGGAAAAATTGAAAATACTATAAACACGAGAACTGAAAAAGAAAATGGATCGTATAAATACTGAGACAACCGATATCAGAAGAATTATTTAACAGCTATTATTTACACAAAATTATTTAAGTGTGAAATATTTTATGTTATGCAGATCAAGGTAATCTTTCAGGCAATTACGTGAGAAGACTTTGTACGTACTCAGTTTTAAACCGAGAAGAAACAAATACTACGGAGGTGAATATACGGAATGTGAACACGTCAATAATAATGGGAAATTACTAGTATTAATTTTAAGAAATTAAAATTTCAAGTATTTAAAAAATCCAAAAAAATACAATGGCAAAATAATTTTAATATTTAATTTGATATACTTTTATTACTGTTACTGTTAGTGTACGAGAAGATGGATGAATGTGGATGAGGTGAAAATTGTGTGTCAGGACAGAAGAGTGTGGCGCTCTATCCTCTATGCCTACCGTTGCGAGTAAACAGCGTGACGGTAAGTAAGTATATTTATAAAAGGTATAAAGAACAAATTCGATATTAAGTGGATTGGAATAACACACAGGATTTGTACTTAAAAGATCACAGATCGGAAGAAGCCAATAAAATAAATATTATTAAGTAAAACTCTGCCTTTTTTAATTATGATTCACTGCAATTATTTGATCGGTAGAACAAGCGGAACAAATATTGGATTTTTCCAATATTTTTATGTCCGATGATTTACAATATGAATTAAAATTACAATGATTTCAATTTTGAATTGAATATGTTATGAAAATAGGTCAAACCTGGATGTTGCTAGATTAATTCCCAACATGGTTACTCACATCAATACAATTAAAACTTTTTAATTAACTTATAGTCACGTCACGATGTATTAAAAAAACTCGCTTTTTATTCAACCATCGGTCGCAATATTATTTGAGTTCGTAATATTATGAACAAGTAATACTCTATGAATAAACAGTACTTTATAACCGTGCACCATACGTCGCACACCAAAATAAAACAGACACATATTGACAGCTGTCTGTATCGTATGGCAACATAAAACAAACAAAATCTACTGTCAATTCTATCACATTGAATGACTTACAAAATAAATTGTAATTTCGTTGAATTTTTAAATTAATTAAGTTAATAAAAAATGTTAATTAATATTAGCGAAAGACAAATACAAGTAAATAAGTGATTTATGTTAAGTAAAAATATTAACATTATCATTATTTAACGAGATTCACGACCTTTGATCGATTATAAAGAAGATTGGATGTCATATTAAGGGCTGTATGGATTAAATTTCTTTTAATTGATTGACAGTGTATATTTAAAAATAATAACTTTGCTTTGGACGTTCAATTCAAACGATGCGGTATCCTCGCATTCCGCCACTAAATGATCGTTGATTAGATTCAAATCAACCTAGCAAATCACACTATTTTAGCACTCTCGGTAAAACAGGATAAGTAAATAAAATACACATACATGACATTACTAATTTAATAATAATTATTATACTTATGCTATAAACGTCACACGAAAATAAAAATATATTGTTTTCAAAACTGTTTGAAACATTTAAATGAACCCAGCGATTGAGGCATCAGTGGTGAAAAGGTTGTTCTATTAATTAGATTTTCAGACTCAAGTGTTTGACTTTCATTAGCTCGGCCGGAAGGTAAATAGATGGAGCCACTCCCATCGTTAGGAATAATCATATTAATAAATTTGGTACGTTTTTCCCTCAAGCCTTGAAGTTATTTTTGAACGAAAATGAAATTCACAGAGTTATACACCTGTGGTCGCCCCGTAGTTCGATCAAACTGTAATAGAGATTTTCATCGAAAAGTCTGTCAGAAGCACTTAACTTATATACCTTTGCAATTTCCTTACTTTTGCTAGGTAATGGCCACGCGTATGGTATTTCACTAAATGCTACTTTTTAGTCAAAGCATAATTATGACACCCTTCCCCTGCATGAACATTGTATATCATTTTTTACAAATGTTGATAGATAGGGGGAGCATTGGCTATCTCGGTTGATATACAGTGTTGTTGTGGGAAAGCACACTTAAAAATTGTGTTTAATAGTATTTTATATGATTGTTTAACATACAATTCGATGCACAAGAATATATATGTACTACGTTGTGGCATTCATAACTCAGATCCGCCCAAAACCGATATACAGTCTTGTTGCAAGGGTGGTCTCATTTATATATTGGCCAATAACCTAATAACATCGCATCATGTGCACAAAGTAGACATAATATAATCAAAAATTATTTCTGATTCGTTAAAAATTCGTTTCTGGAATTTTAGTTTGTTTGGTAATGAATGACTCATAAGGGTTGGTTTTGAATTCGGATATAATGTTCCCATTTTAGGGTGTGTTAGTAAAAACTCATTGTAATATATTCTTGCGTGCCATATGGAGGTGTGACCGCGTGCGTGTTGAGTGACGATCATACCAATGTTTATGATTTGACATAATAAAAAGAAATAGAGGCCTTTAAAAATATATCATTAGTTAAATGGAAAAAATAATTGTATTTGTGAATTATTAATAAATTATTTAATATTTCTTGATGTTTTAGACATCACCTCTATTTTTGTGTCACTCGCAAAGGAAGCAACATCCAAATTTTATCTCGCGAACTACGAGTAACATTATTATGCGAATTATTGTATTTGTATTAATTGTATTTATCTTATTTAATTATTAAAAATAAAATATGATCAAGTGAAATAATAAATTCGAAACGGAGAATTATCTATGGGAAACTAATATAAATTCGGAGAGATGTACCTATTTTGGAACGAAAGCCAGAGAGAAGAGTTCAACCGGACATCGGGAGAGTGGCGTGACACGGCCGACAGAATTAATTCGGACGGTTCTACCGTATAGCAGAAAAGTGGGTCGAAAAAAGAAAATAGAGATATAAAAATATTTTTTATGAATGTAATTATAACACTAAAAATATTGTATAGACTCGCACAAAAGTATTTGAAAATGATCTAAATATTTGTGTTTAAAACATTTACGTAAATGAAACAAATACATACATGTCTTACATAACAAACCAGAAACAGAACTGAGAAAAAACAGAATACAAAACGGACAAAATTGTTAGTCACTTCAAATTATTTATTAGAATATGACGCTATCCATGAAAAATATTCGAAAAATTGTACTTCGCAGGCAGGCCTCGGTACTCGGTTTTAAATATAATAGGTGTGTGTGAGGCAAGGTATTTTTAAAATATTTTTTAATGTTCAGTGTTCGGTAATTACATCAGTATAATAATAATTGCTATGTCAAGTTAATGTAATTTAATATATATAAGTATATTTTCTTCCCACTTACGATTGCTTTTATTCTAAGAGATACTGAGTAGTGTCATTTAAATCTAGTTCGTCGGTAAACACACCAGTATTATAATAGTAATTGAAACTAAAGCTCATATAATTTTAGAGTAGAAGAATATTTTCCAATTTTATTCTTAAACAATTTAATTACGTATGAATTAATAAACCCTGCAATTCATACTCAATTTTGAAGTGCACTAAATTTTTTTAAATATACATTTCTCACTTTTAAAACAAATTAATAAAAACACTTACGTGTACAAACATCCCGATCACTTAATTCTTAAGATAAATTTCGTCATTGAGATATTTTTCAACTGTCTACCTTTAAATATAAAAAACTCCTGAGTGAGATATTTCCTCTCAAGTAATCCGGTTATTCTTTATTATTTATGTCACCCTCTTCTCTTTTTTACCTACTCCATTCTCAGCACTTTCTTTTTATTACTTCTGTAACAAAATTGGGATATTTTACAATATCTAATTTACTTGCACTTTTATTGTATTATATTGTATAATATTACAGAATAATAATATTTTTTCTATAATTTATGTAATTGTACATTAAATATTTACAGTTTTTTAATTCACAATTTTTTAGAAAATATGTTGGTAATATTTCAAACAAATGTAGGTAGTTCACTTAGAAAAGATATACAGAAAATTGTACAGCTCCACCTAGCAAATTTTACTCAAAAGTTTTTGAGAAGCATTGTAATTAAAAAGGTGATAATTTCAAACGGAAAAAAGTAGATAAATATACATAGATGAAATCTGACAATCTTCTATAGGGTTTTATTGGTAAAAGCTGTCTACCAGCATACAAGGTTCCGAGATAATGACTATATTTTATCGGTAGATAGTTTCTTTTATTATTTTTGTTTGATAAATAAATCGAAAAAAAAAATATTTTACTATAAATTATATATAAAGAAATATTTATTTTAGAATCTGTGAAGGTAGAGGTGTGTAATCTGTGCAAAATAATATTTTAACAAGGAAAATGATTTATTGGAGGCTTTGCGAGGATGGTGTAATAACTTCTGAGATATGAAAATCATTTTTTTACTGACAAACAACATTAGGATTCTTCTAAGACCGTATTTTACACCTCCATATTGGGACGTAATCTGCGGACTCTTCGTAATTGTAACAATAATTGTCGGATGCGACCAGAGTATAATTATACTTGAATTTTCTATTAAACATTTAAACTTATTATTTTTCTTGTTGTCCTTTATAGGCATTTATAAGTCCGTGACCGCAGTCACTAACCGACCATCATAATTTCCTGAACATCAGTGATTTTGACCCAAACATTTGGATAATTTCTACCTTTTTAAGGTCTTTTCGAGCGTGTTACGGGACTCGTCTGCTGTTGCTGCCTGTCCCCGTCTACTGTTTTCATTTTCCCTAACAGTGCGGTTCGATCCTATTTGTGGATCGCCGGCCATCGTGCGCGTGCATACGAACATAATATACGTAGATCGGTGGTTCTCGTCTATTACTTATCCACTACCTCCTTCTATACCCAGAATACGACCTTTTTTGTGGTGTATTTTAGTGATTTGAAGTTGTACCTTCGAACTGAAAGTATCGTTTACCATTTTGGATGCGTTGACTGCCGCCAAGTAGTGTTGGCTTATGAATTATCATGCTGTGTGGGCCTGTTGTCTGTGTGTAATCGGTTTCTCGTTACCATGCAAAACGATTTAGTGCAGTACATCTTGCTATTGTGCAAGATGTTGTTTGACACTTTCGCGCGATCAATGAATGTGTATGTCCAAGTGTACTTCGTGCTGAAAAACGTTGTACATGTCCTGGAGCCAGAAGACATATGGATCTAGTGGAAGAAGATCCATATACCGGAAGGAGCATTTCACACGTGAGTCGTGTTTACTGGTTCTGGGTGGAGCCACCCTATGTTCCCTATACCTGTCCCACTTCCGAATTCTTTCCACCCTTTCTGCATCCCTTAATTCCTTACCCCTTCATTCAGATAAGAACAATGACCGAAAATCAATAATAATAATTAAAATAAATGAACATATAGTTTTTCGGAATAATTTAGTCTTATTCTTTTCTGTTTATAGATACATAGTTCTTCATGGTTCCGTAATTTTTTGTACCAATACTGAGTTCGACTTTAAAACCATTATTTTTCATTAAAATTTTGAAAGATTTTAATTATTTTCTGTTTAAGATTAGCGTGACTTATTATCTTAAATCAGAATCCTTGCAAGTTTATTAATCGCTTCCGATGCTTACCTTTTTGAAAATTGTACACAGATTACTTTGAACAACTGTTGTTATGGAGAGTACATATTAAACATAGTAAATTACGAATAAATCCTTCCCCTAGTTGGGAATCCTTGGGGGTAAAGTGAATTTTATATCATAAGACTGAGAACTCATTTCCTGTGGAAAATGTATCACCTTTACGTTGCCCACTAAATTTGGCTTTAAAATTGAAAAGATAATTTGTATTTGTGATATTAATATACAAGCAATGTCTGTCAAAAATGCAGAGCTCAGCTTTTCTAAAGAAATGATCTAATTCCTGTATAGAAGCCTCAATAATTGACCAACTTACATGAGAATATATATAAATGTGAATAATATTTCAGAACATAAAATGATATGTGAAAACGACTTGTAAGATTAATCACACCTAAATTATTGTTAATCACACAAGGATATGTAAAACATTTTTATTTATTTAAACATTGATATTACCAAACAATGTTTAGGAAAAATTATAAGGTATAAATGACGATAAATATTTTTATTTAATTTGTATGTGTTTTCTTGAATCATCAGTAATTAGTTTAGCATTTGCGTTCTTTCGACTAATTAGATTTCGACTCGATTTCACCACAATGCTTTGTATTATTTGAAATAAGATCGGAATAAGTTGTCATGACGCAATCCAATCGTTATTTGTATGTTCAGTAATCTCCGACTGTTTTCTGGATAAACAATATGACAGTAACTAATCAGTTTGTTTGGTGACTATGACATAATTGATGTGCGAGGTGTCTTGATCGTAGGTTACGGATTAGACTTGGGTCCTGACTAGATGATGCGATTTTAAAATTTTTGAAACCCATTCTATAAAAATGAGTAGACACATACATAATATATGTTTTGTGACGTGACAAATAAGGTCACTACGTTATTTTAAGCGAGTGTCACACATTGTTCTGCACAACAGCAACATAGTTTGACGTTTTGTAACGTATTTAGTTTTAAAAAATGTTGATTTGGACATTTCTGTCGGGAAAAAAATCTGACAAGCGATGGACGAAGCAATTGCTCCGTTTTTATAATTTGAAAATGTAAAAAATCCGTGTTAATCCAGTCTGGTAAATGAAATGCAGTTTCCTTTTACAGCGTAATGTCATATTTTTTTGAAAAGAGTATTGGCACCACTGAGTTTCCTGGTTTCTAATAATGTACATATGTGTGTGTGAGTATTGCCATCCTTTTTTCGGAAAGCTAAGAAGACGGTAACCGACAGGCATCATTCTTATTACAACCCAGTGGTCCAAATAAACCAATTCGGTCGGTCGAAATCTAAAGAAGATAACCCAGCTAAAAGAACGACAACATCCAACCAGAAAGACAGGAAAAATAAATAGATTAGTGCAGTTCATATGTGTGCTTATTGTTAATCGGAAACCTGGAAACCAGCTATCGAAGGCATTTACATAAACAGCATTATATTGTTAAGGGCCCATCCATGTACACGGCATTTTTTCATAATGGGAATATATCACTCAACTAATTTGTATGCCTCTGGAATCGCCCACGCCAGGTAAAAGTGGACCGTCTGGCTTATCATATGGTATTACGAAACTGACCTTTTTGGCGTAAATAAAATGTGTCGTCCTTGCATCATCGCAAAATTGAAAAAATAAATTCATGTCAACGTTGGTGTCCCGTGCAACGTAGATGAAGAAGGTAACGTCTGTAGACGTAAAGCTTGAAGTTAGTTTTGCTGTTCACAAGTATGATTATCAGAACATAGATATTATTTGAAGTTAAAGTAATTATTTCACATATTGAATTTTTATTATTTTTAAATATGAACATTATATTACGTAATATTTGTGTTAAAACCGTCATGCAAATAATAAACAGTCAATGAGGGTGTGAGCCACCCCGGCTCACCCCGTAACAGTATTGTAATATGTAAATAATATTATGTATTTTTTTCAAAAGCGTGAAATTTGCGTCCAATTCTGTTAGAATGCAAAATTACCCAAAATAATATTTTGTTTTTCAAGGACAAGCACTTAGTCGAAGTAAGGGACGGGGTTGCAATAAACATCGGTATTGTTAGACGCAGTTAGAATGGCTATAAGGAATCTGGCGTAAGCTACCATAGTCACGTCGGCAAATGCACCATAAGGGATGCATCACCGTCATGCGTCAGTCTTTCTCCAAATCCCAGCCGGGAGAGCTCGCTCCACAAATACAAGATCTAATTTTCAATTAGAAAATAAAATCAATATCGTCTCTGATATAATAAGCAAGTGATTCCGGTTAAAATTTAAACTATGCGCCTCGAGTTTAAGCTTAGTTCTCTGTGTTTAATCGTTGATGTAAAAGTATAAAAAGGGTCCCGGTGGATCTTTATGAAAAAAAGACGGTCAACATAATGTTGGTGTAGTGAGAATAAATTGTCGCTATCAGGGGAGACGATATCATATACGGCGCGCACAAATTGCATAAGAACATTGCGTCCAGAGTCCCGGTTTGCCTGGATAATTGGGCATCATCTGGTGGACAATCAACTACAAGCCTGAACTCCGTCACCTTACGCTGGCACCACAATTATTGGCCACACTTCACATCCAGGTTCCAGGACCATCATCTACACGTGGAAGTCGTCTCCTAAGAGGTAATCCCTTACGTGAAAGACCTGCATAATCTCCATAAGGCAAGCGTCAACATAGACAATTTGGTGGATAACTTTTAACAAACACTTGATAAAATTAATTTATATTATAGTCTGGTAACTGTCAAGTTATAAGAATATTCAGAAAACGAAATTTTTCTATTAATATATTGTAGAAGTATGTTTAGTCACGAAAAAATTTTTGTTAATAATTTTTTTAATTAAAATACGACTATAGAAATTTTATTATAGGCTTAAGAGAAAAAACAGATATAAAAATATGGCCAAAAGGGTTTAGAAGCACTCAATTTTAAAATGCTTTCTTAATCTTAATGTTTATTAAAAACAAATTTACATCGCTTTTTGACGATACCATTTGGTGTTTAACTTAAAATATGAAATGCTTAAAATAACTCAAATATGCACATGCGAAATTCACAGCAAGAGCAATTTGAATTGTTATTAGTGTTTAAATCCTGTCCTAGAACGGGCGCCAATAACGTACATAGGATGGTTTCCTAATAATAATAAACTACAGTAAAGATCTTTATACAATTATTTTTTTATAAATATTTGTAATGGTGGATGAAATAAATACCTTAATGCTTCCTGCAATATGCGTTTATAGGTAAACCTCTTCCTTGAAATGAGCAGCGTATTTGAGATTTTTTTAAATGATAATCGGTACCTTGTTTCTAAATTCACCCATAATCTTTTTCTATGTCAATATAGCATCAACGTTTTTTTTATCATTAAACTGTTCACCTGTTATGTTGCGGAAGGATTTGGAACCATACTTCATACAGCGTGTCACAATTTAGTACAGTCACAGATATTTTCATTATACTGAAATATTTTAATTAAAAGTTGAACCAACTTCATTAAAAGTTGTGCATTCGAACTCATTACGTTTAAATGAACTGAATCAACTTCGAACTAAACTGAACTTCAGAAACAAAAGTGTAAAATAATTTATTTTTTGCTAATTAAATATTCCATTTTGAAAGACTTTTTTGAAAACGACACTTTCGCCAACCATTCATTTATGAACTCCAGCTTGAATTCTAGAATCATCTGCAATTTAAGCAGCGATCTAGCTCAGCGCGAAGTCAATGTCAAATAAAACTCAAGTCCTTGTCCTTAACCTGAAGATATGAGTCAACGATCCATTGTTGAAAGTTTTCAGACTGTTAGCTGTGCCATTTTAAACTGCAACATACTGACGTTGCTCGTATCCTTGACATTACCAGTTCGGCTGGCATCATGGTTCTCCATAGGGTTAGAGAACTGTGCATGTGATCGAATCAAGATTTGGCATTAGAATACTGATGCTGATGATTTGGGTTTGCGGCATTTCGTGAACATCACGTTCAAATGGTGACCCACCGTCATCGTTTGATCACCACTATTATTTCGTTTGAAGTTAGAATATGTAACGTCATTAATCCGACTGTTGATCATGACTTATCACCATTAACAATCGGAATGGAATTGTTCTCTTACTCGGCTTTGATTCGTTCAAGATTTACAATTTCTATCATCATTTGACAAGACGCAGCAAATTGGTTGCTCTATGCGAGAAGATATCAGTTTGATCAATCACCGTTGCCAAATATTTTTTTGTTTTCAAGCAAAGTTACTCGTTCTTCAACGCTAGTCCATCGCTTAAGCTGCGCAAATTTTCTAGATTCTCCGTCCGGTAGATTCAAATGAGATGTTATGTTTATGTGTGGATCATTGCCAGGAGCTTGAACAATATTGATACAAATGACACGAGGCTGTTGTGCAAACGGATGTTGTCAGTAATTTTGGTACTTCGGATTTGCTGGACAAATTGAAAAAAATTGAGCACAAATGGATTTTAAATGACCCGAGGTCTTTAGGAACTAAACTTTTCCTCAGTCAGCAGGTCATTCTGATGATCCTGATTAAATGATCTACAAAACGTACGCCCACAATCCATAGATTATGGGCGTACATTTTGTAGATTGTACGTATTATGCCGAACGTCTTGACGTTCATGATATCATTGGCATCTTCGTGGCTTGCTCATTTTGTAAAGTTGCTAATTACGATTAGCATGAGTCTGGGTCAATTACACGGCGATCCTGCGCAAATGCTGCCCCCTCTTGTCCGCGACAATTGGCGTGGTAGAGAACATCAACTGCACGTCTAGTGTGCGTTTTCTTGCACCCGACAATTTATCATTCTATCCACATTTCCCAACTAAATGTGGTTACTTTGTAGAACTCGCCATTTTTACTTTTTTTTTTATCTATCTGACCGTTTTATTCTGAACTGGATCATATTCCATACAACAGAAACACCACAAACCATTTTTAATTACTAACGTTTTATGAAACAAAACGTGATGATTCATTTTTTAAATTATTTTTCTCGCCATTTATGAAACAAGCGAATGGCAAGACAAACCATTTTGAATTTTGAAAACTGATCGTTATGAAATAAAGAATTACATACCTACATACGAATTTAAATACAGAACCATTGTAATAGCACTTCAATTTAATAAAATCAATCAACTTTTCATTAAGCCTTCCCGTGTGACACACTGAAATACGTTAGGGTTTTATATATAATATATTAATAAACAATCGGAGGTCAATGAATATCGTATTTGTATTTTGATCGAATTAATTCTATAAATATGCAAACAACTTTCAGACTTTTGTGTTGTGTATATAGGTATCTTACAAAAATTTGCATTTTAATGAAATGTATGGTTGAAATTGATTCACCAATTTTGAAAATACATCGTAAGTTAATTCGTAAATAAAAAAATAAGAAATTTTTAATAAGAAATAAATAATAGTCAAACTATATACATTTTTTCGTTATTTCATTCCTTAGACATCATTTTTGCACCACCGTAATACGTTTTGAAAATAAATTAATACGAATAAAATTAAAATTTTATTCATCTTGCCATAGAATAAAATAATTTTATTTATTTAAAAAAAAATACTTGAGCATATCTACATAAATAAATAATGTCCTAAAATAAGATAATAATGAATATTGTAATTAAAAATTCATAGCACCAACATCCATTTTTATTATTAAGAATGAAAGTGACTACATAAATTATCTTTTCTCTGCAATATTTAAAAAAAATTATATGTATTCGATAAATCAAACAGTACTTATTTTTATTTAAGAATAAAAAAGGTTTACGCGTTTGGAATATGTTGAATTTTTCCCCATGCTGCCTACTTCGAAAAATTTCAAAATTTCTCTTACAAAGTTTAGATTCAGCTTGAAGCGATTTCATTAAATAAATTATTTCAGAGTCCTAGCCTTCCTTTTAGGAAAGACAATGGGTAATTTTGTTTTCCATTGCTTACATGTACTTTGATGGCATAAAATAGACATACCTGATTGCGTTATGCCCACAATATCGGACACATCTTCACGCCTGAAGGGCATATTATAGGTACTGCCGCTGAAATACCCAGAGTTCCCGACATTCTGTCCGACCCCAGGCATTCCCCGTGGACCGGCACGGGACGGGGGGAGGGAGTACGACGGGAAGGAGGGGCGTGGAACGATGGTGATGGCTCGTAAAAGGGGGTTGACGGGCAGCCATATTGCTTCCGACCATCCAAAGTAAATGTAGAGATTATAAATATTTTAAAGACAATCAGAATCCATCCGCAATGATAATTTTCATTTTTTGCTGAAATTGTAATTGCGCGTGCCAGGCCATACAGTGGTGCATCTCGAACTTGAATTGTCACTAGATCGTAGTGATGTTAACATAGCAATTCCGCAATTTTTTCACACCAACGGAAACTAAAGTATAGTGGTCGATTGAAGGCTTTCAGCGCGATAGGAAGTGACTGCATTTGACAATTAATACCAAAAAGTAAACACCAGAGTAAGAAATGAAAATAAATATATATTCAATATTGTCATTCAAAGAAAATTTAAAACTGGTAAATATATTATAATATAACATGATAAATTTAACATACAATTATATTGCAATTAAGTATATACTCATAGTTTATTATGTGGGATGGAATAGACTCCACCTCTGACATATGCAGCATTGTCCTGGCTTCTTTGCTAGACTGCCGCCTATGTTAAACTATACAGTTTTTTACGTGCTGTTGTGGTGTTATTTAATTCAAGAAAGATAAAGATTCGACAGGAATAAAAATAAAAATATAGAAAAAAAATGTAGTGAGATTATTGTAGAACTAGTGAATTTTTAGTGCAGATACTATATAATGATTATGTTAAAATATTGGATAGCGATGCTTCTGATTGATCTCTACCCAATTTAATCATATATTGGGTCCATATTTGTGCAATATTATTGGAAGTGAACGATTTCCAGTTGGTGCTGAGTGTATTGTACAGTTTCGGAGCTAAGAACATGTAAAATATTTGATAAAATGTCGTTGTTGCTCTCGGAACTGGCATGTAGAGGTTTGTTGTTTGTCTTATGTTGAATCCATGATTTATTGAAAATATTGAACGAGTCTCAACATACAAATTTGTTTTATGTCTAGGGCATTGTACTCTTTAAATATAAGATCTAATACATATCTAAAGGGACGACCATTTATTACCCTAAGAATTGTCTTTTGTACTTTTTTAGCCGACTCTAATATTATTTTTGTTGCTCCTCCCCAAACTAAAATAGCATAATTAATTAAGGAGTAGCAGAGTGCAAAGTTCAAAAAGTCAATTAGTTTTCTTATGCGTTTAGCTAGGTTCGATATATGTTATTTCCAGTTAAGATGATCATCGATCAGTACTCCCAGATGTCGAATAATTTTAACTCGTGTCAATTTTTCACATTGACATGAGGAAGCCGTGTTCTTGTTTGTTTTGCAGTCATGTACGATGAGTGGATGTGCCCATGTTGATTCGTTATATCGATTGTAGACATTATATCACTAAGCTCGCCATATAAGACTAGAATGTCCTTATTTCGTATTCCATAATAATTCAGGTTATGGTGGTTGAAACTGTTATACAATAAACGATTAAAAATGGACCACAGATAAAGGAATAGAGTACTATAATCAACATGAAAAATATCGATACTTTTTTGTTCCGTAGTAGATGTTATTAGAATATATTATATTTACGTGACTTTCTTTATATATTATTAAAAAATAATTGTATATCAACCGCATACATAATAAGTAGCACAATTAGATGGACAAATCAACCGGCTTAGTTTTCAACGTCAATTGAATAAAAACGTATATTTACGTTGTAGAAGCCATTTTACAAGAACATTTAATATTTTAAATGTTCTTGTAAAATGGCTTCTACAACATCCTTTTAAAGAGAGCTGGGCCACGCGCGGTCGATACTTGGCCGCGTGCCCCCTAGTGCGAATCTGCGTTTACTTTGGGCACAAAACCCCAGCCAAATGTATTCCGGGAGGTTCTAATAAAAAGATAAATTACTGCAGAAACTAGTATTGTACGAAATTTAATAACCAAATTTCTAAAGTTTTCAGTTTCAAATGTTCTAAACTTATATACCACAGAAATTAAATAAACTTAAATTTTTATAAAAATCAATTATACACCAATATCCTTTAACAAATCAAGAAATAATTAAATATGATCGAGCAAATTCCTCTGAACGATGTTATTACGTTTACTTAAAAAAGTAACAAAATAAACAATACTCTTTTTAATAATTTTTTGAGAAATCTGGTATAAAAATGATGCGATTTTTTTTTTAAACATCTCCTATATCATCACATTCTATAATTTAGAATAAAACATCATGTTTTATGCTCATAAAATTAATATTTTTATCCTAAAAGTTGGTCTTACATCTCCGGAGTGTACAATAATATAGTTCCCGTAGCACTGTACCAAATTGTGGAGATAGTTTCTGCTGTTCGCAATCAATCTAGTGAACTTTCAAGTACCGCAGAGAACTTTACGCCGTACCCGATTAATATTTGCACATAATAAACACAAGTCCCTTTTGTAGAACATATGACTCGTATATTAAAATATTTAGCTGTAGTGAAATTTGCTTGTTGGTTAGACGCTTTAATCCAAAGTGATGATGATATTGACTTGAATGAATTTAGTATGAAGTTTATGTCTTATATAATTTGGCAAATGACAGCATTTATACAATTTACACATTTTTAATTATTTCTTACATAAAACGAACATTGCGGGATAAAACATTAGCAAATTTTAAATTTACACAGAATACAGAGTACCTTTAATATATTTACCCATTATAAGATTCAGTGGTCAGATAACATCACCCGAGTTGTCGAGTAAAATTGAAAACAAAGCGCAAGAGACAGAAAGCTACGGAATGCAAAAAAAGTGATACCTATATTCAACACTAGACGTAGATCGGCAGAATAAAATAATTAAAAAGTGAATAGGTACTTACAACATATAATACATATATAAAAGTAGGATTCACAGACCAGTAAATGAATAGACATGAAATAAAGTGAACATATAGAAAAGGAGTGGAGGAGGAGACGAGGGGCATTCTACACACATTATTTGTGGAAACATAAATCTAATAGTTTATGAAACATTTATGAATTTGTAAAAGTATTTACTCTTCGAAAATAAAATCTTTGAGTAAACAAAATGATTTTTTTACATTAAAGCATATTATATTATTAGCGTTTCAATTTTCGTCCTAATCGATTCATATATTTTTTTTTAAAGTTGCGGGGCTATTTTATTGTGTAAGTAGTACCAAAGTGATCATGCGGGCGACATCAATTTGAAACAAGGAATTTGCGTTAGTTCATGTCTACATATTTGATAGTCTGTGAGTACGATTGATAAAAGACTTCTAAGGTTTTGTTAACAACTGCCACATCTGCAGAATGGCTAATAAATTAATGTAGTCTCCATGTCACAGTACAGTAATACATAATTCTTAACTTCAGTTGGAAAGCAAGGTCCTCATAAAATGTTCACTGGTGACTCATTAATGTCGAGTGTTTAAAACGCTTACAGTTTAAACACTTTAAAGTGCTGGAAAATGTATTGGTTATTCATAAATTTCCGGAATCAAATAAGAACAAAGTGAAAATATTCATTGTCGGTAGGTACCGTTTGTTCTTTTGTAGAAACCATTAACACTAACTCCCGAATTAGACTGAATAGCGTGCGGAACATCAAAGGAGAGTATTATATTTATCAAGCTTTGTAAGTGGGACAATAATTATCGAAGCCATGTAATAACATAACGTCGATAATTAACAGCATGGAAATCAAGACTAAATTATATTATCGTGGTAATTTTTTTTTTAATCTTTCTTATTTCATCTTTAAAAATATCGTTTACACACATCAAAATCTTGACGAATAATGAAACTTCACGAATGGAGAAACGCGCCCTTAACGCACACTTAAAATAACCTTCTCATGTTCGTTAAACCTTCCTTTTAGCCAATTTTACTTTCCGTTTTACTGTTCGTTTAATCGTAAGTGTTTTGGCTGAGCCAACACAATATTTCTTTGACCTGTTCTATTTTTGAGGAAATTAAGCCTTAAATAGTTTCCGTTTTAAACGTACCTCATTACTTTTTTTTACTACATTTAAAAAAATATTTATTTTAAATACTATAATAAGAATTATTGTACTTTATTTTTTTATGTCGTAGATGCTTTATTTTGTGTATTGTCTTCTATTTAATATATGTATGTATAATATATTACACACATGAATGAAGCACCTATATAGCAATTTACCAACTTATTCAACTAATTAATTAAATAAATTACTAATATTAATTACCCCAATACAGACTAATTATAATTTAGTTATAATATAGTAAAGACAAATACAGAATATTTGTAATTGAGTCGACGTGGTTTATTTGTAAAGTAAAAATATCAGGGAATTATCTTTTATATCCTGAAATTAAAATCATTGTTATTTATCAAAATCAGTGTGAAAAATTCTTAAACATGATCATTTATCATTCACACCTGACGATGAAAACCTCTCTAAACTATAGTAGTGACAAATTAATTCAATGAGTGTGTAATACAAAGTTTAGTTTATTGAAAAATTTAAGTTTCAACTAATGTGAAAAATTCTAATTTTAAATTAAATTAATTAAAATGACTTTCTAGCGCAGAAAATAAATCTACACTACTGTTTGAGATAATACCATAGGATTAGTACCTAAAACTAAATTATGTTTTTGAGAAAAACGAATAATATTAATAAATAAGTTAAAATTTACTTTCCACCACAGACAGACCACCAAATTGTGCCTGTGCTTTCCACAAAGATTTTTTTTTAATATTTAAAGAATTTTTAAATACATACAGAAAAAACATTTATCGATATATTTCTCTAATACATAATAATTTTATAACTTGTAGCTTCTGAATATAAAATGACATTTGTAAATTAATCAAGAGTCTTAAAAACTTGATTAAATGAAAGCTACAGGATCGTCTGATCTTTATTTATCAAAGCCAATTTGTTATTCTAAAAAAGGTTGATAAATAGATATTCTGAAAGTTTTTAGCTTATTCTGCGGTTAAATCATGACCCAATAACTCAAGAAGTCTCACAACAAAATTAGTTGGTTTATTTAATAGTCTGTTTAGCACTAGAATCGTAAGTATACCCAAATGTTACGTAAAATCAAACAATAAATTGTGTGAGCGTGAGGAAAAAGATTTTCTAACGTGTTTGTGGTTTCGACTTTTTTGTATGATTAAAGTTATTTAAATTTCTGAGGATAAATTTTAATTGTTTTAATTAGTGAGAGACAAATAAAATTAAAATTGAATTTTTCAAAACAAATACTATACATAATTGAAGGTTGCGTACATGTGGAAAGATCTCAAAATAATTCAAAGAATTTCTTAATCTTCGTGAATTTCTAGTCATAGCGGTAGATACATTTCAGATGTTTGGCAGGCTTTGATCTCAAATTTCAGAAAATTTATTGCTCATTGGCTAACTTATTATTGTAACGCTTTTCCTGATGAATTTATATTATAACGTACATAATTAAAAATCAAGACATTATTATTTTAAATTAGGGACAAAAATTAATAAAATAAATTAATAAAAGGATCGTATCTATATCGTATTCTTATTGTAAACCTTAAATATATATACATAAAAGTATTGTTTAATAAAAATAATATTTAATGCCCGAGTACTTATAATTTAAATATGCTAAATTTCCAAGACTCTCATCGAGATCTCGGATTAAAGATAAATAAATTGAAGAACACCGCTTAGTAGTGGAGAATCGCTGTGGTTCGCCATGGGGAATATATAATTATACAATAGGGTCATTCCACATGAAATGATCCAGAAATTAAATAAATAATTGCATGAGCATTTTAAAAAAATGCTATATTTTTGTGCAATAAATTTGTCGGTAGTTCAAAGTGACTATTATTATAATTTCATTGTTTTTGTTTTTTTAGTGGCGCCATATCTATTTTACGGAGTGTAGCATATTTTTCAACGTAAAGGGTTTGCGGAAACTGAAATATTTCAGCTGCTATTTGACCTATCAACAAAGGGTTAAAAGCAATTTGTTCAAAAAAACAAGCTACAAGATTGCACATTCTCACATTGTGAAATTGCAGCCTTAATTTTTGGCTCTCGTTTTATTAAAGTCCCGTCTTCACGGGAAATTTTTGCGGGGATACCCCACCACAGATATTTAGCCTTTAAAATGCCGTTTTTGTAAATTTTAAACTTTGTGAATTTTTAGAACTAAAGCGATGTAAGCCTCAGGATTCAAATTTTGTGTATGAATACAACTAGTTCCCACCTTTTTGTAAAAAAAAACTTTTGACATCTAGCCTTTAAATAAAACTAAAAATAAAAGCTGAAAATTCACAATGTGGGGAATGCATGTAGGTGAAAAAATTGCTTTTAACCCCACGTTAATACGTCAAATAGGAACTGAAATATTTCAGTTTCCGCAAAACCTTTACATTGCAAAATATGCTACGCCCAGTAAAACAAATATACCCTCCACGAAAAAATCAGAAACAATAAAATCAAAATAAATAAAATCAAAATAAATAAAATCAAAATAAATAAAACCAAAATAAATAAAACCAAAATAAATAAAACCAAAATAAATAAAACCAAAATAAATAAAACCAAAATAAATAAAATCAAAATAAATAAAATCAAAATAAATAAAACCAAAATAAATAAAATCAAAATAAATAAAATCAAAACAATAAAATCGAAAAATCAAGTTGAGCTACCAACATGCTAAGGTGATTTGCACACAAAATATGAGATTTTTAAAAATGATCGGACAACCAGTGTTGGACTATTTTATATGGAATAATCTAACACTAAATAAATAATAAAGAAACAATAATATATGTTTTTAGTTAGTATTGACATCCTGAATAAGAAAATGGTATTTTTCGAAACCGGTAGATGTATTTAAACTCAATTAAGTGGTTAATAAAATAAAGTTAACAAATAGAAATATGAATATTAACCACAAAGTTAATTTTACTAATTTCAAAAGTAATGTTTATTTTGATGTAGGTTTCACGTTTAAATTTAAAAATTTTTGATGTAGGTTTAAAGCTTATCACGATTTTTTTTCAATTTCCTAGGCTACTAATCTACCTAATCCACTATAACAACAGCATCAGCGCTAATCGCTTGTACAACTTTACTAACTAGCTTATTGTAATAAGTATCATGATAGTTTTATAATATTACACGAAGATTTTCCGTAAGGGTGCAGAATTTGCACTGGCACTTTAGTCAGGAATCCATACATAAAATAGCGTTGACTAGGTCTGATACACCTGTCTGTATAATATATGCAACAATTGTAGTTATAAAACTAAATAAGTATATTATACCCTAATTATGTTGACTTTTTTATATGTTGTAATACATATTTATAAATTGAGTAAAAATGTAAACATACATCAATATCTAAAACTTAATAAGTTTATGCCAACTGTGTATATTAAGGTCGGTGTATCACAATGGTAAAAGCTTTGTGGGAGCTATCAAATAAAACCTCGTAATTTTGTTATTACAATTATTTATCTAAATAAGTCAATTCCAGAGATCAGTTTATTAAAATCATTGTCTTATTTCAAATTTTTTTTCACAATGAGTTTTTCAAAAATAGAAATCAAATATGTTTATATAATTAGGAGAAAGCAGCGATTATTATTTTTTACGCGAAACTTCTAAGAAAGCTTTTTTTTTGGACCATAGTAAATAAAAGCCATGGAAAAACCGTATAATGCGCAGCAAAAAAAAAGGGCCCTGCAAAGTCGAAACAAGAACGTATATACAAGAGTGGCGTATATAGAATGTAAACAACATGGTATATAACAATTTTCGATAAAGTTCTTGTAATGTAATATTCAAACATATAACAGTATCGTTATATTGAAAATATTTTTGCTAGTGTCATATGATATAATTATAGTAAAATGTGAACGCGTCGTGCAGGGTTACCAATTAGAAACATGTAAGGGTGGTAAACTCCCTTGTTCAGCTAACATTATTAATGGATATCTTTTTTTTATTTGTACGGTGCAAACATCTCTTAGTGGGAAAACGAGCTCGACAAATTAAAATCAAACAAGTTAAAATCCTAAACAAAACCATAAATCCTTATATTGCTAAAATATCCTTTAAAAATGTAAGAGTAAATTACTCCATTAAAGAATGCGTGCGTTAAAATGTTTCTAATATATATGATTCTGTATTAAATTTCGTACGTAAAAAAAATATATGTGAAAAAATATGTAATTCTGGCATTAAGATTACATTATTATTTCTTTCTGACAAACTATATAAAAAAATATATATATATCCTTAAAATTTGAATGCTGTCATTACTGGCAACTCACCTTTTTATCATCAACAATAAAATTGCAAATTGCTGGCGTATACATTACGTTTATCTTCAGGTAAATTAATAATAATTGCGATAAATTCATTTCGCTGACTTCTTTATTATAATTATCGACACGATAGTTGCTCGATAAAAAAAAAATCAAAAAACTTTATCGATCGTCTTTTGACAAAACAGTTGAACAACTATCGGTCAACATCTATGTACATTGCCGTGTATTGGCGTGCGCATACACTCAACTAAACGGTCGATCCGTGACCGTTCATTTGTATGGGAGCACGCACACGAATGTTGGGAGATCTCATTGGCAACTGATTGATTGTATGCCCACTTCTAACAACTGAACAGTACAGTCGAGTAGAAATCTTGTGGTTCATCGATTTTGACTCAATAGTTTAGCCGCTGTATTAATCGAGTGTATTCGACTAGCCTAAGGGTACTTCACTAACGATCAATTAGTCGTGAGTTCAATCCTGTATTGTCGGAGATTCGGTCTTGCATGACCATGACAGCTCTATTTCTCAAAGCACAATCATTTAGTTCTGTTTAAAAAATAACAAAAATGTTGAGATGATGCGTGTACGTTCCGCTGAATAAACATAGTTTACGTTAAAATATTGTACTTTCGAAAATAAATGAAATAAAAAGTAATCTTCTACTATGCAAAACGAAAAGTGTTCAATCTATGTGTACTTTCAGTGCTCACGTACGGTCCAAAAACTTAACAACAAAAAAACATTGTTTGATTTTTTCAATAAAAATTTAATTTAATCTGTTTTTTAAATACCCACATTTTACCTCTGTTAACTCTGTTTTTTTGTTGGTCCCCTCAAAAACTTGAAATCGGGGTTCAACTGTATGAGAGTATATGATAAGCCCTAAAACCTGCTACACTGCGGAAATATGTGGTAGCAAATAAGAATTAACAGAAAATTAAGAGACATGAACAGAACATTGATGATAATGTCGATGATAAATGAAAGCTGAACCTAATAAATAGACATCGTAATTTCAATTCCATGTGAGCTTTTCAGCTTACATTAAAAGCAGCTCGCAGCTTTCTTTCAGTTTGCATTAAAAAAACCTAATGAATTTCTTAAAAACAAAAAATTCTCAAACTACGATAAAATAAGCGGTGAACTTTATTATAAATGAATTGACAATACAACTTTTAAATTATGAAAAGTTTGAATTAACTTCAACTCAACAGCGTAGTTGGAAAAGGCTCTCTGTGCGAACTAAGTCAGCATATATCGTATATAAGGCAAAGAATAAAACAGCCAGTACGTCTCACTGAATTATTTAAGGATACCCTTTCAAGCTAACCTATTTAATTGAAGGTAGTGGAATCTCAAATCTCAAAATAAAACGTTAGAGTATCATTTGTTTATTATTACATATTGATTCTATGAACGTCTTAATTTATTTATTTATTATTTAGCTAAATAAATAAAATATTAATGAAATTCGAATACAATTAAATATTTTAAGAAAATAATTAATTACAAATAATTGATACAAACTCGCACAAGCAATTGAATAATTATATTTGTGAGTTCAATTATCAAATTTTATAACCACCTTGACGTGATAAAGTTATCGTTAATATATTATGGTTAAAATAAAAATAAAATTAACTATTTAACTTATAGAATTCCCCTGAAATGTTTTCAAATAATTTATTTCTCTAGATTTACAAAACAAATGCAAACATTTCTGTGAAATAATTTAACTGCTATAACTATAACTCTTCAATATCGAGATCGCATATGCTACGTAATAAATGTGCAAATAAACTCAATATTGTATTCTGTTCATTAATGCGAAAGTTTACAAGGCTATTGCATATTATTGTTATTTTATATATTATGAATAAAATATATTTACATGGGTTATGTTTTGTTTGCTCCCTGCTTATTTCTATTCTAATCCTGTTTTTTACATTGTTTTTACTTGTTCTTCTTTTTACTCTACTCTGATCTTTCTACCGTATCTTTACTATGCTTTTTTTACAGTTTCTCATGTCTACTTATAATAAACTGTTATTATTTTTTACTTCGATTCTTTAATATGCTCTTACTTTAATGTTCTTTACACTCTGTTTCTTATTTCTTACATGTCTTTAGTCTGTATTTAAAATTTTACTTTGTTCATTTTACTTATATTCTACTTGTCTCCTTTTTGATTTTTATATTTTTTACTATTTAATTTATTTAAATTAATTCTATCGTACTTCCTACTTATGCACATATCAGTTTTCAGGAATATCAAATACTCGTATAATAAAAAATAGCTAATTGAACCTAATGGCTACATATCTCAGAACAGATACTTTAAATGTACATTGCGAGGTAGGAAGCGGCTAACAGGCTTGCATATAAATCAAATATAATATTTAATACTTATCGTACTTGCTAGCGTATTAATTACTTTTAAAAAAATGTTTAAATAGTTTGTTAACTATCCTGATGCTCCATCTTGTTACAATATGGCGGCTGAGAGTATTTTATTATTATTCAAATGTATTCATGTTTTTTTTTAATACTACAGTGTAAGAGATGGTACATGCTTCTATAACAATATGTATATACACATAATAAGCACAAAATGTATTTTTATGGAAACATTTTGTGTTTCGGTGAAAGTTAAATCTACTCAAAAATTGCATTAATACTCCAAAATATTTTGATGTAGTTATTAATTAAAATGTCATTTTACTGTTCATATTTAAATATTTCGTAGTTTCCTTTAATACAGCTAAATTGGTTAAGTTTTTCTAAAATTTCTTTCATACGAATAGGCTAGGAATACAAAATTCAAGATCGGTTTATGTCAAATATTTGGATTATTTTTTATGTAGAATTGTTTTTTCTCAAAAATGATGATTGCTGGAGCTACCAGTGGCCACTTTCTTTAATTAAAGAAACAAGAGAAATTTTAATGACAAGTTTGATTATTCAAGACCATCTGTTTTCCTGCATTTGAGTGCTTGTAAATGGCGAATGGAAAATTTTAACATTGGAAAAATTAAATGAAGCTATTCGAACGTCTGGCTATGATAGCTTGACATTCGGAAATGCAAACAGGAATAATAAACAGACGGAAAAAAACAGAAAAAAATATTTCAATGGGAAACGGATTTTCTTCTTATGAAATCAAATGCACTCATCGTTTTGCAACTTTTCAGTACATTTACCAACAACAATGCACGGATATTATATATTTACAATATAATCGTATCTTACTTGATGTGATACCCACAGCGTCAAATCAATATAAGAAATGAAAAACAAATTTGCTCATGAAATAATATTTAAAACCCAATACATACATAGGCATGTTATCATAAAATAATCTTAATTATTCACGACATACTACTAGATACATTAATTATAAACTTATTTGCATTTATATTATTATTCACGAAAAGGGAGATAAAAGCAGTTTGTTGACAACACTTAAATTCACATAATTTCAGTATACGATTGTATTTGATAAGTCTAATCTTATTTTAAATATTTATTTACGACTAGCTAACTTACCGTTAATTAGTTACCACAAGGATAGGCAGATGATAGAAAGTCACTCTTCTGTCCTGGCGAATCTTGCCTTGTTCAATTTCATACATCTTGTAATATTTATGCAAATGAAATATCCTATATAGTATAAACAATTTCAGACGTGTTTACCAAATTGAGTCGTAAATTAAATTTAATACGTAAATACTGCAATAACATAGTTCATTTATTTGTCTCTCAAAAAAAGTGAGTCCGAGTAGCTTTGATTTTTGCTTATCACTCATAAATGGACGTAGATCATAAACTATGGACGTAGATCATTTAGAGATTTTATTATTCCGCTACTCTCGTTTCTGCATAGATTTAATAATTTTTTTTTAATGAAACTTCAAAGGAAATTAATATGAAAATTGTCGCAACTTATCAATTACCGTTTTATATTTATATTCTTTAGAAATGAATAATAATGAACAAAAATATAATTAATAAGAAATAATATAAAATAAACTGAATCAATTCGATTGATTGGACTCAGACTTGGTATTCAGAATGTTTTGAATTTATTATATTTTATCATCGCAAGAATTTAATGTCTGCGAGCGGTTTGTTAAATAACAATATCAAAACTTAAAAAACGTGAAATTTATTTAGATATTTGGTACCGATACGAGTTCTAAAGTGCCAAGCCTTTCCGCAGGGTACATTTCATGCGGGGCTGTAAAATATATCCGCCTCGTCTCGTCCCCGTGGTGATCCATCAGAAGAAAGTTTGTGGCGTCGGGGTAATAACGAAACATTCCATATAATATGTACATTAAAACCATTTATGACGATATATTCGCAACGGCTCCATAACTCCGTTAAATTATTTAAAGTGTCAATATTACGGGTTTAAAATAAATATAATATAAATAGGCTAAAGTACGTAATGAACGAGTACCAATACATACGTAGGTATATAGTAGAGTGGTCCTAATTGTTGAAGTTAAGTTCATTACGAGTTTCACCCCTTGGATTGCTTGCACACTAAATTTTAGTTAATCAAATAATCATAACAGGTGCTTCAACGGCCAATTGTGAGAAATTTTAAAACTTCTTCACAAAATTAATGTAAGTTTCGTGATTGAATTACCATTTTTTATTAAGTTAATCAAATAACTAAAATCAATTACAATCTCAGTAACATATAAATTAACTAAAGACTATCTGTTGAAAAATATTTAAAAGCCGGTTCTATGAAATTTTCTATACGCCGACGATACTTTTCTGGTCAGTGAAAACAATAAAAATTTACGAATACATTGAAAACCGGAGAATGAAACTTGCATTGGAAAATAATAGTTCACGAATTTGTAGAGATAAAGTCACAGCAGACCTTGATGTAGAGCATAGAATACAGCCCGACTCAAGTGGAGGTCTTTGTCTGAGGTCTTATATAATTTTAGGATTCTAATGGAGACAAAGGCAAAGTTTAACAAACTCCCTTTAGGCCAATTATGTTCTACGGGTCAGAGTATTGGGCGAGTATAAGGAAACACATGGACAAGATGAGCTTGCGTAGCTAAGATGAAAATGCTGAAATATGCTGGTGGAGTCACAAGATTAGGGAAAGTTCAAATTGTTTCAATGTGTGGTTCTTTTAGGGTGATCCCAATTCCTGAACAAATAAAAGAAGACCGATTCATATGGTACGAAATTGTGATTAGAAGAAAAGAAGATAACACGATTCACAAAACAATGAGGAAGGAAGACCATAAGCTAAATGAATTAACTTAATCAGTCGTGATCTCAAATATATGATCTTAAAAATATCAATGTCAGAAATTTGTCCTTGGAATCAATGGTCTGTTGTTTAATTAAACGTTTCAAACAACAAGCTAGAGATCACAATCGGGTGTAGTGTTATATCAGAAAGGAGCATCGAAGGAGCATATTTCTTTGAACATAATACGTCAATAGAGTAACGACTGTTGGCAAGTGATGACGTGATCGAAAATTTTGTGCATTCTACTGTGAAGGATAGTTCTCAGCTTCTAAGGGAAATTTTTAGTGAAAATGAATAATTTAGCGAAGTTAAACAACTAATTGGCTATCGTGTTCGTCAAATTTGATGACACCTAACTTTTTTTTGGGATTACCTGAAAAAACAGGTGTACGTTAACAAGCCCCAGACAATCCACAAGCTTAACACTCGAATATCTATAGCCTGTCATTGCGAAGCGAAAAATAGGAAGTGACATTGTTTTCATACATAAATATCTCCTGATTGCAAATTTTCATGAAAAAAATAATTATAAAACAAAAAGTTATTAAATTGTTAAATAGCTTCTAGTTTAATGCAATCTTAGTCAACTGGGACTAAAAGTTATGATTAAGGAGAACACATTACAACTGTGAAGTTGCAGTTTTTCAGAACATACTCGTAGTTCTGTGATATTTTAATACAAATTAAATGTGTCGATATGAAATATAACATCAATTTATCGTAAAAATAATTTTAAATATTCGATATATTCGAGTATATATATTTGTTGCCACCAGGAATCAGGAACCCTTCCTATCCGGGGAAGTGCGCTGACCACACCTCACTACGTCAACATTGTAAATTAACAAAAAAATATTAAATCAAAAAAATATAAAGTGGCTATATTAAATTAACGATTGCAATAAAAAAAACACATCCTTTTTTAAATAACGCCTTAGTAAATGAGAACCACAGGTGATATTTTATTTATTTAAATTGTAATATTCTCAGGGGTTTCCTTTCACAAGGTTCCAGGATCAATATATCATGCTAGAAGCGCTAAATATATGGCTCAACAAATTATTTACGCATAGAAATATGTAAAGGGTGTTTTTTTTAGAGATATAGAACAAATAAAAATCGCGGTAATGGCCATGATATTGGCTTTATTGGAAAGATAATTATATGGGCGCCGCGGCTGGCTCGAATAAAGCACAATCTGGAAGTCCAATTTTTGACCACTTTTTGGAGCAGCTGGGCCGTATATCGGCAATAACGCAACAAATGTTGGCTTCCAAGTCGTCTATCGTCTTTGCTTTGTCGGCGTAAACTAGTGACTTCATATATCCCCACAGAAAATAATCCAAAGCTGTTAAATCACTCGTCTTGGGGGTCAATTCACAGGTTCGTTAAGCGAAACTATGCACTCATCGAATGTTTGCTTCAATAAATTGATTATGGCGCGTGCTGTGTGGCATGCAACATAGTATTGTTGAAACCACAGCTCTTCCACATTAATGTCATTCAATTGGGGAACGAAAAATATAGTAACCGCTCTCCATTTTACTTATTTTTTTGGCATAAATAGTATATATGAAAAGATAAAGGTAATGATTTTACTAGATGTGGTATAATCTAAACCACTTACCTGTATAGTCATTAAATTTTTAAATTGTTTAGAGGTAAGTATAATGTTAAGTAAGTTATAAATAAAAAGTACAATCTGAAGTTATAAAATATTATTGAAAAAATGTTATAAAAATATTATTGTCTGTAATATACAATATTTGGAGACAAAAATGTGTAGATCGTTAGGTTAGCACAAATGACAAATTAGATTAATT
The DNA here is from genome assembly GCA_022840565.1 of Eubasilissa regina. NCBI lineage: Eukaryota > Metazoa > Arthropoda > Insecta > Trichoptera > Phryganeidae > Eubasilissa > Eubasilissa regina. Next base: position 22,681,545 of record JAINEB010000033.1, read on the forward strand.
TTGCTTTCTACCCACATCAAGCAACCACTTTGTTATTTTTGGTTTGAAGTCGTTAATCACTTTAAACCCTTAAAGATCTAGTGGAAATTTGTTAAATATTCGCGGAGCACAAAATAAAAAAGTTCATTGAGCAGATTTGATATTAAATTTTGGCACTGAAAAGTATCCTAAGGTGACTTGACTGTAACGTTTTGGCCGGCATCATTTTTGAAGAAACAACAGCTTCTTCGGTGCCCACTCACGACGGCTCTGTGGTTGCGTATTATCAATTAGAGTATGCGCGGTGCGAAACGATCCATGGTTATTCGAATTACTCGCTCGGATGGACGATTATACCGACCGTAAAATGGACGCAGCGCACGGTAAGTTTCGCGAACTGAACAACGATTTTCGAAATAAATTTGCACAATTAGCAAACTGAGCCCAAATCAGCTGTCAGCTGTCAAAATGGCTGTCGCTGGAAAAATTGATGTCAATTCGAAAAACAAACCTCTAAAAAAAAAACACCCTTTGTTAGGTATTAATTATACTTAAACCGTGCATGAAATAAAATTAATAAGGCATATTATCACTGCATTCCTTATTACTCAAGTATATGAAAGTCCGGTTTTGTGCACCTGAAGAATGAAGCACAAAAATATTTAAAAATTTGATATACAGGTTGTAACAGACCTAGTCCAGTTTATGGGTGGATACCTGACTAAATTACGAGTCGGAAATGTTCAAGGAATATAATCAAATTCTCTAATGTTACGGAAAATATTATTATTAGAATTTTTTTTAAATCGTGTTAAGTTTGAAGTCTACATACTTTGAAATAAACTCTTTGCTTCAGGCTCAAAATCATCTAACAAAAAATAGTTTAGCCGCTCGAAATTTGATGACCATTAAATTTTGGTATTCAATATATAATTTGGAATCAATAAAATATTTCAATTAATCGAAATTATCGCATAATAATATATTTTTTTAAATGCTTATATCTCTGACGTGATTGAGATTAGGTACATATCCCTTGAATATTTTCGACTTGTAATTAAGTCAGGTATCCACCAATAAAATATTATGGATTAGGTCTGTTACACTCTGTATAATCGAATAAAAAATTGTATACATTGACCAAATTCTGTAGTAATCTAATTATAATACGTCGAATAAAAGCTAATTATAATTTTTAGCCCTATAGGTAAACTCAGAAGATTGTTCGAGGTATTATAAAATAACGATGTTCTGAAAATTTTATGTACCACGATATATAATAAAATTATTCGACATATTGCTCACATAAAAATTTAATAATGGTCTAATATATTTAGTACAAATTATATTAATTAATAAGAAAATGTTCAGAAAAAAATCAACTATCAAAAAAAAAATCGGTTGTTACCGTGGTTTTTTTTTCTGTGTATCTTTCTAATGTTTTTTTTTAATTTGTATTAAAAGTACCACAGCACAATATTCTGAAATTGCAATTTCACTACAATAATGATCATTAAAATCAATCATTAAAAATCTGGGTAATATATTTTATTATATATTATTAAGTTTTCAATTTCATCTACCTATAATATTGAATTGATATTGATACATGTGCATATTAATTTTAAAATATATTATCATGTTGGAATTGTTTAACGAGTCAGCTGCCGAAAGTATTCATTAAAACTTTTACGGTGGTTATTGACGTGCAGTGTGAAACTAAAGATTTCCAGAATTATTGATTTGAAAATGGCCATTATACAATGCTGACAACTAGATAGGGGAAGTTATTAGTCTTTAATGGGAATTATTTAGCGGTGGTAGCAAAAGTGGTTTAGGATGTCAAGTAAAATGATTTTTAATTAAACATTTTTTTGTTGTTGTTAACATCAAAAATAATATATTACATATAACTATTTTACTATATTTATATATACACACCAATATTCCAAAATCTTTTTCAATATTATAAGCGATTTAATTTTTTTTAATAATTTGTTCAATACTAATTTTTAAATGAAAACACATTGTAAAAAAAACTTGCAAGTATAACATAATTCTACGATATTTAAAACAATCGTAGGAACCAATTAGAAAGAAATTTAGAAAAAAATTAGCAATATTAATTTTGTGGTTAAAATTCATATTTTTTATTTACTATCTTTGTTTTATTAACCACTTAATTGAGTTTAAATACGTCTACCGGTTTCGAAAAATACTATTTTCTTCTTCAGGGTATCATAACTAACTAAAAACATATATTTTTATTAAGGAAAATATATATATGTTGTATCAATGTGTCCAAAATATATTAATAATATATGTTGTATCAATGTGTCCAAAATTTAATAAAAATGAATTAATAATTCTGGCGTCTGCAGTCGGTTTACTCAAAGGTATTTGGGATTCTGTAAAAATAATGTAGATGGCTTTCAAATAATGGAACGACAGGTGTATTAATTTGAAAAATGCAACATATAGGTTCGAAAATTTGTCAAGAAAAATACTGGCGTTATAGCACAAAGGTAGTGCACTTCCCCGGATTGGAAATAGAGATCCAGGTTCGAATCCCGGTGACGCAAAAACAATATTTTTCGACAAAATTGATTTTATATGTATATATTTATAATTAATACATTAATTTAGTATTTAACATATATTATTGTTTCTTTACCAGAATCTATTATTACGTATTCGGAATTATAGATAACACGAATAAATTCAAAGTTATATTATTAATTTATAGTATTTTATTACAAAAAAAAATTTCAATCATTAATTAAATGCGCGTATCCTGAAACCTTTGAACATATAAAATCAATTACAAAAATTGCGCGAACTTTGAAAGTATCAGTATTGGTTGAAAACAAACACGGTCCTCGTATTTGATTGGATTTCTGTGAGTCATTATTAAAAGTAAATAAGAATAAATCCAAAGACACAGTCAAAATTGTACGAACGAGTTAATAATTCTGATTTTTATAAAATTTAAACGTAATCGTTAATGCTTGTGAATAATTTTTTCTCTTAATTTCAATTTAAAAATTGTTTTTATTTTTGACTCATAAATTGAACATTGACTTTTGGGTTTCGAGATATGTTTACGATAACTCGAACACCAAGTTATTTTAGATAAAATAATAAATCATAAACTTATCCGTTTATCTTTTTAAATATAAATATTACAAGTTACTAACTTTTTATCAAAATAGTCTTCCAAATTGTATACCTTGGTTTTCATCATAAATTATTGTAATAACTATATTATATTTAAAGTCCTATCGATATTTGATGCACCTCCAGAAAAATGATGGTGCTTGATGTAAAGTCCTCGAGTCGGGCATCCATAATTGCTCTATAGATGAATTTGTTAAGAAGTTAAGCTATTATACATTATTATAATGAAGTTTACTTCTGTGAGCAACATTGTTTATCAAAAGAATTCAATTTTATATAAGTATAATTTTAAAATATTGTATAATATATTTTATTCATTATATCTTAATATTTTATAGTTTCTGTGTCTGCCTCATTTTAAATACCAATATAGAAATATCTATAAAATTTAAAAGGATTTATACAACACAAAAAAAAATCATTTGGTCTTCAAAATGGTGCAAAGAGACATAGAGATACTTTTAATGGCAGATTAAATTCTGAAAGCATTTCATTTCATAATGTACATTTATCATATAGTAATCATGTGCCACTATATTCACCTCTTTTGCTTAGAGCCTGTAGAGTCCAAAAGAAAAATCTTTATGTAAATTGTACTAACTGTACGAAGAAAATGCAAGGTTATGTAATTCTCCAATTTTCACAAGCATACCGAATAATTAGTTGGTTTTCAGTAAGCATTGTTCTGTGATGAAGTATTTTACCCAGCTAAGTGGAAATCACGTTTGAATTTAATGTCTTCGTGTCTACTGGACGCTTTCAGCGATGAACTATTACAATCACATATGTGAAAAAAAACACTCATTTTTTAATTCTACTCGTTTAATTTATTTACTTGAGACGCGTTTCGCTTTGCAAGAGTAGAGACAAAATACAAGTGTTATTTTTTTGGTACAAGATTCTACAAGTTCTTCAGAAACAGTAAACTATTATAATAATGATCGCATTCTACGAATTTGTTTACTTTATTGTAAAAAATGTTTTATTCGTAAAAAAATATAAATAATCTTAAAAGATTACTCGTTTATCTCATCCTCGTAGTAATTTCTGCTCAATCACCCGCAGGACTGCTTACAGATTCAGAACTCTTCCGCAAACTCTCCCGAAATATGGGGCATTGAAAGCTTGTACTTGGAATCCTCCCCAAACCCTTGCGGCCCCGGGGCGAAAGGGGATGAGAATGGCTGCGCGAAGAGAAATTTATAAATAAATCAAGAAAGAGATCTTTTGGCGACCGCCCGAACCTAATATGACGTAACAGAAAAAAGGCCGTAAATTCAAGGCAAAGTCCTTTTCATTTCTTTTATTTTTTGGCGTATATTGCTCGTGTCCTTTTTCAGGTATAAATCTTGCAACCTCAAATCCTTAATACTTGTTGTGGACATTGATTTTAAATGCGCAACAAATTTTACACGTGTTAAAGTATAAACATATAAATCGAAGTGCCATTTATATTGCACTTTATTAGCTAATTCTTAACGTGATCCTAACTCTACGGTATGTAAGCTTTTCTTGAATACCATTCACCACACGATGTGATTAAATATACTTCAATAAAAAAGTTTGACATAACAATATGTAAGTAATCCTTTACAGGCGATCCAAAATAAAACATTGTACCGTGTGGATAATAAAATAAATAATAAAAACTATTGAGAAAATTTTCGCTAGTACACTACCGGCGTTGCCTCTGTTTATAGTGGATATGTGCTCACTACCAAACAATGTTGACGTATTTTCTTGTGAAACTGTACATTTTTATACGATATATGTAAGTAGTGCTTTTATAGAAAGCTTCCATAACTGAAGTAAAAAATACATCATATTCATAATACTGTACATCATAAATTACTCCATATCAGAATTTCCTCCCCACTATTTCAATTTTATTTCACTTAATTAAAAAATGTATTTTAATGATGTACGAAATCTACACATTTTTATTAACTATTGAGGTAAGAATTAATTCAATAATAAATATACATACATATGTTGAAAAATTAAGCAACACTAAAATTAAAAGACTGGACCAAAACATTTTTAAAAAAAAGTATTATAATTATATTAATATTAATGCTGCATTTTCCATGTATAAATTCGATAGAATAATAAAAGCTAATCTATTAAAAAATGTAAAATTGACTTTATATTATTTGTATGAATATATGTCTTACCATGTTTAAGATCGTGACTTGTATATATTGTTTTATTCCACAGACTATAAAAATGTTTATAATTTTAGCGATACTTGAATATGTCCAAGAACAGAGCTTTTATAGGTAAAAATCCAGTAATTGTGTTTTCTTGGACATATTCAAATATTGCTAAAATAATATACTGGTTAAAATAAGAAAAATATATAAAATTGAAAAATATTGATTTTCATGCGTATTCTAGTAAAATGTGTTAAAAACATTTTACAGATAAAGAATATTGCTTTAAATAATTTTCAACAAAATCAGATTCTCGTTGAGTTGACATAATATATGCTGTTTCAAGTAAAAATGAATTATCAAATTTGGTCCATAGATAATACTACCACCATAATAAGATACCATAGGCAATACAATAAATACGACTTTCAAAAAAATTGATAAATAAGAAGATTGAGGGGTGAGAATTAAATATATATATATATAACGATCACCAATTCAGTGAAGTGATAACTAGTCAAAATATAATAATTGTAATCACCCCCATATTTACTATATATATATATATATATATATATATATAATTGTAATTATTCCCATATTTTTATATATCTTCTATTAAAATATAGTTAAAATAGCTTCGTCCCTATGAGATATTTGATGTTTATAATTGTTTTTGAATAAAAGATATTAATATAAGTGTATTATTTAGATAATATAAGAGAATTATATAGATATTTAATATACACCAATACACATAATTCTAGGAAACGAGATTATGTTGCGTTCTTCTAGTAAAGTTGTTTGTTATTTCGTTTAGAAAATAATAAATAGACACGTAGAAGGAGTTGGAAAACGAAGATTGACTTCCTTGAAAAGTTAGCAGAGATTGTCTTATTTGGAGAAACATTAAACGTGAAGAACTAAGGAGCCATTTGTTTATATTGGAGCCCGTATATATATTATATGATAAAGGAAAAATTAAAAATAATATATATAACCATGAAAAAATCCGAAAATATTTTCATGAATAATAATAATAAGAAATAAAGTAAATAAAAATGTCTAGTCTGGAATAATTTCTCGGATGAATATAACTCACCCGCCTAATTTTTCTAAACACCTATGGCAACTCATAAGATATTTCGCTAAAGGGGAATTATATTGTATATTATTTTATATACTAATTAAATATATTAATTAGAAAAATATACATATAAAATCAATCTTATCGAAAAATATTGTTGTTGCTACAGGGATTCGAACCTGAATCTCTTCCAATCCGGGGAACGTGCATTATTCGATTATGATATACTAACACAGTGGATTGACGACAATTTTTCGAATCTATATTTTACACTTTTCAAAATTTTCGATAAAATTGAGGTCATATGTATATCTTTATAATTAATACATTTAATTGGTATTTAAAATATTAGAGCCCTATGTTCTGAATAATTACAACTTCACAATAGGAATGAGTTTTCTTTAATATTATTTATAAGTATATCCAAGAGAAATTATAAATGAATTTAAATCCAATTAAAATCAAGATAGCAAATATCATTTCAAGATTCAATTATTGTAAAGTTGAGTTACCGAAGCGGAAACCGCACACTGTTCTTGAAAAATACGTGGAAAATTCAATATTAACGAAATCATATCGAAAGAAAATTGATTATTTCTATAAATTATAGTTGGATGGATGAATTCTAGCTGCTTGAATTGAATTCATTTCAGAATGGAGAATATTTAGAATAATCTATTTAATGAAGAATTATTTTATAGATGGATACAATCTAATATAATGGATATATTCGAACATTTTATATTCATAAAATTTATGCATTTATTTTATACCATATTTTATTTTTATACAAATTTCTTTAAAAATTATGGTTTTCGTATCTATGTGCCGCAATAGAAAAAATTAACATACCTACGCGTTATTTTACCCTGTTAGTATAATTATGCAATCATATACGTATTTTCGACGGGAACTTTGTTGTAGTTTTTATTACTCGATACTTCAACTTTAACTGACTATTCAATATTAACTTTGTTAAACTCCTCTAATTGACAAGATATTACGAGCCGTTATCGTGTATGTCATATTATAAAATGTGTCAATATGTGTCAAATTTTATATGTCGTATATCACTGTCGAATAACGAATTAATAATACAAATAATAATTTTAATGTAAACTAATTTTATAATTAATAAATAATGGAATGTTTTATTATTTAGACTTGATCTAATTTTCATACCCCGAAATTAATCTCGAAGGATTCGGGATTAAACAATCTCGGGATTTATAAATATTGTTAACTGTGTAGGGATCCCAGTATTGGATTATCTATTCAGTACTCGTACAGTACGTAAAATATTCAAATTTCTGACAGTAGAAATGAAGAAAATATATTTATAATTACCGTCAGAAAAAAGGTTACTTTGTATCCACCTAAGGAAATTGATACCTCCCCCAATGAAATGTATAAATTTCAAATTTTCTTTCAAAGATGCGTCAGAAACAAAATTGGACTTTGATTTACATATATTTAGCATTAATTTTTCTAAAAAACAAATCCTCAACTATCGGATCATATTATTTGAATTGTTATTTAATGGAAATTAAAATATTCTCATTTAACTACTTTAGTTAATTTATTAATAATTGATCATCTCAATGCACAGCATACAATCTATTCAGTCAGTTTTATCATTTTTTCACAGAATGAATTAAGAAATCTGCAGAGAAATAATTTAGTATAATAATATACGTTAATATAGAATACCTGTGTGTGAATAATATCAAAAGCCAACGACATATCACAACTTTATAAAATAAATAATACAATTTCACTTGCGACAAGAAAGAATTTTTTCTGTAAATTTATTTCACATTTACTGCTTATACGGGCCAATTCGAATCCTTAATGGATAGTATGAAGTTAACAGGATGAACAATGACAGAGAAAATAACAGTAATAGAGATGAAATGCACCATCCATTTATTCTATGTCAATTAATCGTTTAAAAAAAGACATGAATGAAAACTAAAAAAAAACCAGATAACATAAAAAAGATAAAAAATCACTAAACATGTAAAAAAATATTCGGTTTAATACGTGATTTATAAACTGGCATTATTAATTTATTTTATATTCATTGTTCCTAGTATATACAACATATTATAGAAGAAATAACGCAGTTAAAAATTAATCATTACAAATTCATTTTCTAATTTATTTTTTTTGGTATTAATTTACTTTTTGAGTTTTTTTCTTTAACTTTTGTAAGTTTAGGCAAATTTACTTTTATCATTATTGTCACCATATTGACAAACAAAATACGAAACTGCATTACGAATGCATCGTCGAAAAACAATTCAATTCATAAAAAAGGCGTACGGGGGGTTTTTTAACCACGGGCGCTTCATCCGGTGGAAACAATCAAACAATGAGAGAAATTCTATTGTGTTGTAGGAAATTTACAAATTCACTAATGCTAATATTTCACATAATATTGCGTTAATTTGCTGATACATAAAACAGGCACGGCAAACAGTAAAGTTTAATATTGAAATAGTGGTTTTTGAAATATTTCTGCATTTTGAAAGAATATCTTGTCATTGCGGTGACGAGAAAGGAATTGTTTATCACCCATTCCGTCGCCACAAATCTTGGCTCCGTAAAATCAATAGAACGCTGCGTTTCTACAAATTCTCCCACGCCCTTTTGTTTTCCCTCAGCGATCCTATGGAAAATTCAAAAACGACATGTTAGAAAACCAATATAGAACGATATTACAATGTAAAAAAAGATTATTTTATTCGATTTTAATCTTTTATCTCTTTACCTAAGTCTAGTCTAGTCTAGGTAGAAATAATTTGAAATATAAGATAACAACATGCCAAGTTAATAAATATACAATCTGGCTTAATAATATTATTTAAAGATAATCATGAATTGCAATATTGCAATTGCGATTGATAAAGTAAAAATAAAGGAAAAAAAATTAAAATATTAAAAATGATTAAAAAAATTAAAACAGTTTTTAATTTTTAGTGATTATTTTACAATTGATTTTATTTATTGTGTATTTAAAAGTTTTCGTAATAATTTTGCGAAGAGTTTTCCGAATTGCGTGAGGTGTATTTACAAAATATGTAAATTATTGTTTTAAATTTATGTAAAGATGCTAATAGTAATAAGTGTATAATATATAAAATTATTAATACCATATAATAAAACGCCCTCAGTGAAATATTCTAGTGCAATTCATTTTAAAATTGAATAAGAAGAATGCTCGCCTATCATTCCTTTCCTGGGATCCGAGTCCGGAAGAAAAGAATCATTGTTCCGAATTCAAACTTTGCAGAAAGAACCGGGAATTTACGAAATCAGATACCAAATTCTTTAAAAAGAAAACTCAATTAAAAGTGATTTTACTTTGAATAATATTATTTGAGTAGCGGCATTAAAATTTTTGGTGCATCAATTTAATTATAAATATATATAAAATCATACGATTTACGTCCGATAATAGGTCTCGATAGTACAATTCGAAACGAAGTGTTAAAAGTGGGTATCCTGACTCCTCGCCAGCACAAAACACTAATTGGACATACTAGATTAAATTGAGATAAGCGTGATTGTAATTCATAGCCAGAGTGGAAATTTAAAAATCGAAATGCTTCTAAAAGATACAAACATATTTTCAAAAGCAGTTATCATTTGTTGAACTGCTACGATTGCTATATAATCATTTTCAAACATGTCTAACTATTTAAATAAAACACTTACAATTAATCTGTCTCCATTTTTAAAAAAAAAACTATACGCAACGCAAATTTAGGGTGAATTTCTGTGAAATCAATTGGTCAAAGAGGTGTCGTTGCCGCTTACTATGCAATAGTCAGTAGGTACCTCGCACGGACCAAACTGGTTTGTCGCAAGCTTAGTGTGTGGGACGGTGGTCTGAGGCCAGGCACATCCGTTTGCAGTCGAGAATCTAAATTGCACTTCTATGTTTCTTGACACCGAGCGAACATTGCGTAACACGAGAGAACAATGCAAACAATAAAGTTGTCAGAAATGTGTATCGAATCTAGCCGCGAGCTCGCAATTGCGCTAAAACCAAACAATAAAATATAATGTATTCATTGTGTTTACAATTGATTTACTAAAACTTTTTTCTTTTAGTCAATATTGAATTTCTGTTCATTTAATAATCTAAAAATGTATTGAAATTTGTACAATTCATTCCCGATGCAAAAAAAGCAAAAAATGGATTTGTTGAAACACAGTATACAGAGATCTCTCATGTAAAAAATGCACATAGAAATTAAGTAAAATAATCATTTTTAACATGTACATAATTATTATCATCATCGGCAGTAACAGTAATAAACAGTAGCAATAACAGTAACACATTTTTTACATTCATATTATTATCATCACCAGTAACAGCGGTACAACTTAAACTTGGTGCCTGCAGGATTTGTTGCCAATTCATTTTATCTATACCACTTCCTACAGTTCATCACCCCCAGAGGACGACTGCCCTCCACGACGCCATATCAGCTTCGGCATACCCACTTTCCTATGCGCCATTTCATCTTACAATAAACATAAAATTTTCCAACAAAGCAGAGCCGGTTTATTTTAATTAAAATGTAAGTAAAGATTCTGAGAAATATTTCCAACCAGTTTTTATCAACCTCCTTATATTGCACCGGCAATCTTGCTCTCGACAGCTAGGTGAATTCAAACGAAGGAATTCTTATGACTGAATCTATGTTTAAAATTTACAAATCCATATACTGATTTTATATTTGCTATTAAAAGTCTGTTTAGTCGATTTAATTATTTTGAATTTTATTTATTCAAATAAAACTATTCATAATTCAAGAATTCAATCTTAATGCCTAGCATTTTAAAAATATCAGGTCATATATGTCATAGCAGTATCGTGAAGCAAATTTCGATAAAAAATATTAATCCTACAGATATTCTATATATATTTTAACAAAAATATGTTTTATTTATATCCATAACTTTGTTCTTTCTTACCTAAATAAAATCAAATCGATCCAATGATCACAGTGCAAGTTTTAGAAGTATATTCCAATAAATACATATTTTTTAGTTTTCTGTTTTAATCTCTTACCTCAGCAACAGAAAAAAAAGTTTTAAAGGTATAAATGAGAATCAGTCTTAAAAATATTATTTGGATGACCGTGATCAGTATTTTATAAAAGTTTACAGTGTATTTTCAATTTTCCAAGTGAAAGTTTTTTTTAAGAAAACTTTAACTTTGATATTTTGTAATTATAATTAATAAATTCTCTTTCTATTAATATTTCTATAAAATATTAAAGATACATTTCCCAGTGACTACCTGGTGAAAATATAATCACTTTGGTAAACCCCAGTATGAAAATTATTGTATTATACCTACCTTGAATAAATATTATTAGAAGATCCAAGTAAAACGCATTCGGCCGGGAAGAAAATATTTAATTTATTTATTTATATATATTTTGACATCCATATTTTTGTACTAACAGAGGTGGATACATAATAAACATACATAATATATAGTTTATTGTGTGGTATGGAGTAGACTTCACCTCTGATATATACAGTGTTGTCCTGGCTACTTTGCTAGACTGAGGTCTGTGTTAAAGTAGCCAGATTTTTTTTTGTGCTGTTGTGGTGTTATTTGGAATAAAAAGAGAATTACAAATATGAATAAAAAAGTAAAAATATAATAAGAGTGGGAGTGTTGTAGGACTAGTGAATTATTAGTGAAAGAAATGAATAAATTATATTAAATTGTTGGATATCCATGCTTCTGATTCATCTCTACCCGATTGAATCATATATTGGGTCCATATTTGTGTAATCTTATTGGAGTTGTACGATTTCCAGTTGGTACTGGGTGTATTGTATAGTTTCGGAGCTAGGAACATGTAGAATCTTTGATAAAATGTCGTTTTTGCTCTCAGAATTGGTGTGTAGATGTTTGTTTTTTGTCTTGTGTTGTGTCCATGATTTATTGCTTGAGGAGAGTTGTTGTTATTATGGAAATATTGAACGAATTATTGTTATTATGGAAATATTGCCTTACTAAAAATCGAATATATCCGGGGTATGTTTTAACAGACGTCTCACGGAACGCATGTATGCTAATACCTATCGCCTTTGTACCCTGTAGGTGCCAGAAGGAATATTTATATACATGTGGTGTGCATTATAAATAATCAAAAATACGTTTGATGAGATCAATTCGTATTAAAAGTATTTATTCGTATTTATTATTTTAGTATTTTTTATTTATTATCTTTGTTTTATTAACCACTTAATTGAGTTTACATACATCTACCGTTTTCGAAAAACTCCATTTTCTTCTTCAGAATGTCATAACTAACTAAAAACATATATTATTGTTTCTTTACCAGAATCAATTTAAAAAAAAAATACAATTATTTAAAAAATAAATTTAGTACCTAACTCAAAGTGTTACTTAATGCAAATTTAGTCGAATAATTTTTAGGAAAAAATTTTCGTAGTTAAATTTAGTTGGTTGTTTATAATTTTTTGATTATTTTTACTCGCTTTATTTATCTCCAACGATTCCAAATTATTTAATTTGTGACCAACACCGTTTATATGCAAAATTGACAATCCCAATTTTTTATCAAAAACCATGACCATTTTCTATCAAAAGATTAGAAAATTCTTAAACCCACTATTGTTCAAACATCTCAAATACTCCCTTGCTTTTATATTAAAATTTCTACCCGTTTTACCAATATAAAATGCAGCACAATCCATGTAACTATGTTTATAGACTGTCTTCTTAGAATTTATGAGTAAATTTCCTATACTATTATTTGTATAAAATGCTGGTCTAATGTTTCGTTGTAGGTGTTTAAATATTTGATTCGAAAAGCTATTTATGTATAAAATACTACGGCAATTATGATTATGTTTTATCTGTGATTTATATGAAAAATAATAATAAATATATAAAAAAATATGAATTTTAACCACAAGGTTAATATTGCTAATTTTAAAAGTATTTTAGTATTTATTAGCATTAGATTTAGAAGAATTTCAGGCTCACGGTATTAACACTTCGATTGACTGTTATTATTTAATGTAGCAGGGGCTGGTGTTCTGATGCTACTACGTGTCTGATCATATCGATTTCAATTTCGTAATCCATCATGCGATCCGTCATCAGCTGGTAATATGGCAAACATGATATGTAGTAGCTGCATCCCTCAATTCTCATTTTGAATCCTTGAAAAATTATCTGTAATTAAATTTTAACCAAAAAAAATATATATAAAAATATTTAGTAAAAATTTTACGCAAAAATTCTGAACATTATTTTAGAAAATATTGCTTTTCATTCGCCATAAATTTAATAATTGATTGAAAATACCTCTAATAAAATCTGATGGAAACAAAACGTCCCAAAAAAAATGATTGGGGGGAATTTTGGGGCTTATAACATTTAATTATTTTATAACTTATGAAAGTTTATGGGGAGTTTTATAGGAAAATTTATGATTAGTTTGATATGAAATATCTTTTTTCAAAGATATAATTTTTGAAGATTTCAATTTCATAGTTATTTTTTCATTATTGTAAAATGCATTTTTTCCTTTTGCTACATGACTTTCTAATTTTTATATTTTCAAAAAAAGATACGCACACGGAATACTATTTTTAAGCGAAACGCTTGTGTTGCGAAAATAGAGCTAACTTGATGATGTCCTGAAACGAGGCTCGAATCCCCGACCACTACATCACTAGACGCGTGTCTGAACTACTTAATCAACAAGCATGATAAATAAATTATATCTCAAATAAAGAAAACTTTTTAAGAACATATTCTTATTGTGAAGTTGTAATTATTCAGAACATAGGTCTGTGATATTTTAAATACTAATTTAATGTATCAATTATAAATATATACATATAAAATCAATTTTGTCGAAAAATATTATTTTATATGTATATTGCAGTCGGTTTACTAAAAGGTATTTGAGATTCCATAAAAAAAAATGTAGATGGCTTTCAAATAATGAAACGACAGATGTATTTACTTGAAAAAGTGTAACATATAGGTTCGAAAATTTGTCAAGAAAAATACTGGCGCTATAAGATAATTGGTAGTGTACTTCCCCAGATTGGAAATAGAGATCCAGGTTCGAATCCCGGTAGCGCAAAAATAATATTTTTGGACAAAATTGATTTTGTATGTATATATTTAAAATTAAGACATTAAATTAGTATTTAAAGAAAACTTGTTGAAAAACATTTAAAAAATGTCATCTAATTATACTGACCATGTCATATAATTAGATGGCATGTTAATATTATAATGCAATAATAAGTTTGAATTGATTTAATGTGTGTTTCACTGTTTTGCGATAATACACAGAAATAGCTGTAATCGTCAAATGCAAAGTATAGGTTAATAAATTTGGCACTCTTCCAATTACCGCTGAAAAAATACTCAGAGGTATTAATTATCAATTATTTCTAAACAAAATCACAACCGTTTTGTAATTGCGAATGTTCGATGTATCTAGTAATTAATATATATATATATATATATATATATATATATATATATATATATATATATATATATATATCGATAAGCGGAAAACTGTAAAAAATACATAATAATAATAAATCAAATGTTACGGCAACACATTGTTAAT
Source organism: Eubasilissa regina (assembly GCA_022840565.1). Classification (NCBI taxonomy): domain Eukaryota; kingdom Metazoa; phylum Arthropoda; class Insecta; order Trichoptera; family Phryganeidae; genus Eubasilissa; species Eubasilissa regina. The sequence continues at coordinate 22,696,604 of JAINEB010000033.1, forward strand.
TATTTGAAATGTTACTGTTTTTTAATCAATTACGTGTTCCGTTTTAAATACTTATGAACATATTGTAATTAAATTTATTTTAAAAATGACGCATGAAAATCTATTTACAATTGCACTGATTTTATACTTTTCTAGAGTAAATAAAAAAAAATTGAGTTAATTTTTTTCGGTACTTTTCTAGTTAAAGCTTGTTTTTAGGTATTTTAATTCATTTGTATTAATATTATGTATATTAATGGTGTAAGATATTTTTAGTAAGCAAAGCTTAGTGCGGATGACATACCTTATGCCCGCCCGCATAGGGCACCTAATTTTTTATTGTGAATCCCTAGTTAATTTGTTTTTATATAAACAATCGGGTATATAATATTATTTTTTGGTATAATTTGGTGTTTTAATACTATTAGAAAGAAGACCATTATTTTATATACTTAAAGGAATAAACTAATCAATATTTCTGACAATAGCTTGTACCTGAGTGATTAAAAATGAATGAACTAAATAAACATTAATTTCAAATAAATATTTTATTAATACAAAATATCATATAAATATTCTTTGAGTACTTGTTACAATAAATTCCTGACTATTTATTCCATTGATGCAATATAATATTACGTTTGCCAAATATAGTTAACTATTTAATAGTATGACATCAACACACAGATTCTTCGTGAATTTTTTTCGGAATTAACGTTCAAATACACATCAATCTAAAAGTTTATTGGCAAAATGGAATAACTGAAAAAAAAAACAGACGACATTTGATAACTTTTTTTAGACAGAAGAATACAACTTTTAGCTAACATGATGATCATGAGTCAAAGTAAAGTACGTGGTTGTAAAGGATTATAATGCGAAATTGGAAAATAAGAAAATAGGCGAATGGATGGCACAAAACAGATTTACATTGAATCCATCCAAAACAGATCCACTACGGGAAGCAACACCTAGAACGTATGGTAAAATTTAATCCAGGAATCGTGTCTGAGAATGCTAAATTCGCAGATAGGTTGTTGGGCATACATTTTAATTCAGATCTATCCATGAATACACAATAAAACTGTCAGTACATGCTTTTATCTTTTGAGACAGATTAAAAGCATTTGGAGACATCTTCTCCTTACAGTCATAAATGAATTGATAAAATTTCCCATTGATGAATAATATCAAAATTTATAAATAAATTAAAGTATTTAGGCATTATTTGTCTAATTAACCTACTGGGTATTTATCAAAGTATGCGTTCGATGCGTTAAGTTCTTTAAAAAAGAATGTTGCTTGAGTAAAATCCTCATTTAGATCTAATCTCTGAAAGATTATTAGGCTTCATAGATGTGACGTAAACTGTACGATCGTAGCCCAATCGTGCAAGATTATCTCGGCAAATGGCTAATCCCAGGGTTCAAAAAAATGTAAAATAGTAATTTACTTATTATTAATTCATTTATAATTTTTAAGGAGAATACATTTTTGCTGTGAAATTACATTTTCAGAACGCTCTTCTCCGGATATGAAGAGGTCCAGGTTCAAATCCCAATTGATAATAATATTTTTGATAAATAGATTTATTCTGTATATCTATCTCTCTAGTTGATTAATTTAATTCATATTAATTAATTAATCAACCTATTATAAAGTATATCCTCGTATTTAAATTGCAAATCGGGTTTAATTAGGTTAAAGCATACTTCAGAATTTCAGGCTGACCCAGATCTTTGTGAGCTAAGTAGACACTTTTAATGATCTTAGATAAAAGATTCCAATTTACCCCAAGATATACGGTTACTGCAGATAGAAACTCAATTACCCAAATAGTCTCATATATTCTTCTGTACATGCGTATATATATATAAATAAATATCAAGAAAATAAGTCAAATTTTAGTACTAGGGTTTCAATATTTCACAATAATTTTATTACTATTTATTTATATTCTAATAAAATGACTAAATCTCAACAGCATGAAAAAACTGACTACTTTATCACAAACAAAAGTCTAGCAAAGCAATCAGGATAAGACTGAATACTCGTCTCCTCTGATATAATAAAAATGATTAAATACATTAACAAACCTTAACTATCTTATAGATATAGTTCCCGTATAGATGTACTTGTCAGACGCGGTCGCTTCATACATGCTTTGGATGTATTTGTATCCCTTGTGTTCTAGAGTCAAAAAGCTTTGGACTTTTTGTTTCTAGCCGAAAACAACACTACTGCTGCAAATAAATTCGTCCAATCCATTAGAGACCAGTCATAAACACATACTGCGACACGGCGAGCGCACGTAGCGAGTTGAAATACATATACATTCTCAACTTTCGAACATTTATGAATCACGCAAACACGCAGATACCAACAACAGTCGATTCTATCATTCGTTTCGTATCCACAAAGTTTGAAAGTATTCGAACTTCTCGTATGGGCATTTAGTTCCACCTGTCAAGGTCTTCGAATACTATATACGCATTTGTTAACATCTAACGTACAAAAAATGACTGTAATGCTTATGGGTATAATGCACAGAATAGCATACATATTACTAAACGAGTGGATTGTTTGAGGAATTTGTTTGTGTGACACATTATTGACAGTACGGCTTGAAACTGAATTATTGAAACATTTAATATTCTTCGATTATCTATTTAATTGATAATTTAAATAAAAAATTAATATACAAAATAACATGGATACGTGTTCTAACTCTGTATACAAAAATAGTGAATTACGTGTTCTGAATAATTACAACTTCACAATAAGAATGTGTTTTCCTTAATAATATATGTTGTATCAACGTGTCCAAAATTTAATAAAAATGAATTGATAATTCTGGCGTCTGTAAGCCAGTTTACTCAAAGGTATTTGAGATTCTGTAAAAATAATATAGATGGCTTTCAAATAACGGTGTATTAATTTGAAAAATGTAACATATAGGTTCGAAAATTTGTCAAGAAAAATACTGGCGTTATAGCACAAAGGTAGTGCACTTCCCCGGATTGGAAATGAAGATCCAGGTTCGAATCCCGGTGACGCTAAAACAATATTTTTCGACAAAATTGATTTTATATGTATATATTTATAATTAATACATTAATTTAGTATTTAAAATATCACAGACCGTCTGTTCTGAATAATTACAACTTCACAATAAGAATGTGTTTTCCTTAATAATTACGTGAGTGCTCGTGAGCCAATCTAGAGATTTGTATATTTGATAGTAGGTATAAACTTATTATTCAGCATCCCTTCTACAAAAAGTCAGCGACCGCCACTGATACATGTAGATTTTTTAAATATAAAAATAAGCTTATCTATCGGTGTCGCCAAAAAGACCACCGTGTAAGCACATTGTTAAAATTAAAGACATGTTCTATCGTCGTGGTTCATCTGGTAACGTAACTTTTTTCGCATTGTATGATAGTGAGTTTCACAAAATATAATATATGAAATACGTGTATAAGCTCGAGCACGCTCTCTCTTTCGGAGGGTTGCGTATCTGTCACTTGCACGTGTGTGAAAACATTTTACAACACGAAAACACATTTATGAATTGTTGTGTATAAATTTATCAAATAATATTTGAAAAAAGTTTTTGAAAATTTAACACTCATTGATGACAACAAGTCATGTTATAAAAATGACATCGTGTTTTTTATTTATTTATGTTTTATCCACATACCACCAAATATATAAAGACATGAACGAGATCACTTTGGTACCACTTACGCGATTAAATAGCTCCGCGACTTTTTTTTTTAAATATGACTCGATTGGAACGAAAATTTAAACGCTGACAATATAATATGCACTAATATAAAAAAAAACGTCTTGTTTACACAAGGATTTAGTTTTCGAAGAGTAAATATTTTTTATTGTTGCGTAAATGTATTATAAACTATCGGATTTATGTTTCCACCAAGAATGTGTAGAGTGTTCTTCGTCCCGCAATTAATGTTCCAAACCCTTATCCTATATGTATACTTTATTTCATGTCTATTCATTTACTGGCCTATGTGTTTTACCATACTTAAGTTATATACGTAAAATATATTTTTGTTTGTATCAATTTATAATTTTTATTACGGTTTTTAATTTTTTTTATTTAGTACGTCATATTTACATATTTTAGATAAATATTTGTGTCGGTAGTGCCATAAATACGCGCCGTGTTTACAATATTGTTACCAATACATAACCAAAACACTTGTGCAAGATACGTCAATTTCTTTGCCACACGTTTTGACACGTTGAAAAGTTCATTCAGACCTCATTTGGTGTTTGATACAAATGAATTTTGGAAAAAAATAGCCATTATAATAATTATAATTTTTATTTGAGTTTTTTCATTTTATTTTATATAACAATGTAAATGTGTTGATAAATATCTGTTGACTTGTATTCTATAATTAGAGACTCATGCATGCCTCATACGTATATTCCTAAGAAGCCAGGTTACAACCCATGTATATTTATAAAAGTAGCTACGTAATAATTGAATCTTAATTAATTTGATCATTAAAAAATTTAATACAAATAAGTTTGACTTCATGCAGAAAAAACTAAAAACGAAATAGAGTTAGCAAAACATAAAAAGAGATATTCGAAGTGTTCTGGAAGCGATAATAAACAAAAAGTTTCAAGTCAAGAAATAAAACTCATCAAATCGAGTTATTGTAGCGAAAAATGTAAAAAGATTTTTCATAGAACGTGGAAGCCAGCAGTCTGCTGCGCGATCGAGTGTAGTTTGATATCTTCAATCGTATATTTCACTGATTACATTTATTGATAAAAATTTAGTCTGCAAAACTAAGATTATATTTCTGAAAGCTTTCCATCTCTCTGAGAAATTAAAAAAGTATTAAGTATAGAAATAGTTTACTGGTAAGTACCTCTATGGTGTTTCATACTAGCCATTTAATTGCAACTAACTGGCTAAGTAACTAATATACGTTAACTATGTTTTTAGTAATCAAAAGAACATTATATTGTAAATACTAAAACTCTAGTAATCATTATTGTATTATGTCTTATGCTTGGTTACACATAGGCAAAATATAATCTTAATTCTGTAATTAAGGCTGAAAAATTTATCTTCCGTGTTTTACAAAAAAAATAACTATAGATACTCATCTATTAAAACATATAGATAACTTATATTAAGATAATATTTCCGACGAAACTTTAATCCTGTAATAAATCATTGTCATAACGACACGCTAGCTATCTCACACCCTTTCTATGTAATGACTTGAATGAATTAAGAATAAATTTATATCAACATGGCTGATAAATATAGAAACTATGAATTCTATTAAACTACTACTATTCAGACATATTTAATGAACAATTAAAAAGTACTTTTTTCTTTTTCAAAACTAAATTAAACGTTTTTCTATATAATATCTCTTGTAAAATTGAATGGAACATAAGCTTGGTGCATCATCCATATGTGAGAATTTTTCAACTGAATGTCTTATTATCTATATAAAAATTGTGCGAGTTCAGAAATCGAAAGAGGATCAGTCTGTAGTGTCTCGACAGAAACGAGAATCCGAGAGAAACAGGTAATTCGAGCGTACCTAACGTTCCTCTCCCCTTTGACTTTGATTCTTAACGATTCCTTTATGCTTCCAATATACCTTTTCAATATATAAAAATCAATAACAACAAAAAGTGCAATGGTCAAAGTAAATATAATTTTTATACAATGTTTCTTATATTGTTAAAATAAATTAATTATTTTTGATATCCCAATAAATGTTTACAGAAAGAAATATAAAATTATGAAAATAACATACATTTTTATGTTGTATTAAAATACAACCTTATGAAATTAAACTGACAATTTATACCATTATGTATATAATAACAAGAACACATTTATTTCAATAGTTAATAACTAAATGAAATAGGAATATGAAAAAACTACTATATAATTAAATTTTATAGTGTAACTCTGAAGATACACAATATAAAAATCTGCGTAGGTAAGAAAAAATATATTTATTCAGAATTACTTTCTTACCGTTGTGATTATAGTGTTTTCAATTTTACGACTGGGTCAATATTTTTAGAAATATAGCATTATTTATTATTTATGAACGCGCAATCGTATTTTTTTAAATGTCTTTATTTTCATCTGTTTTTAAAGGTAGTATAATATATAATTCTACATATCTATTAATAAATGCATATTAAAATATATTTTTTTTAAGAGAGAAACTATTTCTCTTGTTTAAAAAAGAGGCATCGTCATTAAATATTACTGCGAAAAGGGGTTAGTTAAAAGAAAAAAAATAATTTAAAAGTTTATAATATATTATACGTAATAAACACACTTAGCTAAACATTAGTCATACGTATTGAAATTATTCCATTCGGATCTTTTAAAAATTTACTGATTTAAGATTGTGTCATATACGTATACTTAAATATAGCAAAATAAAGAACAGGAAATAGAGAATCTATAACGTATTTTAATTTATTCTAAAAATATACGACAACACAAAATTTCTCCTATTAAAATCATGTATTGTATACAAAGGTATATAACATTAAAATACGAGTATCGTTTAATGATAATACTGTATGTACATAAATAATACTTATATAAATTATGTATGAATATTTTTGACCTACCTGGATCGGAACCTTACGAAAAGATAATTATTTATATATATATATATCTGTCGGACAAAATGTTTTACGTCATAGACATAGAAAAAGGAAATCTATAAAACTTGTACAATAATAAACGAACAGTATATCAGAAGAAAAAAATAAGGCAATTTTTGTTTTCATTTAACTGATATCTTCTATATGATACAATATGAAGTGTTCGTATTTTATTACTATGAAAGTTACCGGATATATAATTTAAAAAATGGTATAGTTTAATTCCTATACGAAAAGCAAGCAGTAAACAATATGAACACCGTTATAGAAATGTAACGACCTTATTTAGGTCGCAATATACTCGTACTTACACTACGATGTTTTATGAGTGAAACTTGTATATATTATATTATAGGTCTAAAGTACTGCAATACTTGAAAGGAAATTCCCTAAAGTAATTATAAATATTCATGTTGAAATCTTATCTTTGAATATTCCGCCACTTGGCGATAATAATAAATATCTAATTCAGAAGGCATAACTCAATCATATCAATAATTAAAAACCAAACAAAATCGTGAAACAAATAAAGAGCAATTGCTTAAAAACTTTTGCAAAATAAATTAAAATACACCTACATTTTACAAGATGTAATTATAATTACATTTTTACACGGTAGAAACAAAAAGACATTATAAATGATACGTCCTAATAATTTTTTTATATTATTTAAATTTTTTTATATTATAGATATCACAATATATATTGTACAAGTTAATTAATATTCTTGAATTCTAAACGGCATCGTTATCATTCAAATTCTGATCGATCTCCGAGAAACGTGTTTCGCAAGAAGTGTGATTAATTACACTCTACTATAATATTACACATGTTAATTTTGCAATAACTCAAAAAAGTAGATTGCGCTTTGATCTGCAAAAATGGGTACCGTATTTTAATAACTAAATTTATACACCATAGTTAACTAGAAATTTAAAAAGCCATTGCTTATTAAAAGTTGGTAGGAACTTAAAAAACTCAATTTGGTCAAAATTTTGATTAATGGGCAATGGGCGGACTGCTCCATTCAGAGGTTCATATTCAAATTTGGAAGACATTAAAAATAGTTGAAAATCAATTCTTAAGTAGTTAATGCTCTTTAAATAAAAGACTCACTTTAAATTAAGTTAAGTCACAATCGCGTGCCATTGCGAATTACAACGAACACGCGGTGAAGCTGATAAGACTTAGACGTCGAAATCTCAAAACATAATATCAAACATGTGAATTGGACACGTCTTGCGAATACCAGAGAAAAGACTATCAAGATGTATCTTTTTGGCAACTCCAGAGGGAAGACGGCTCAGAGGTGAGTCGTCGCAGACTAAGGTAATATAAAAAGCAACACAACAGTATGAAGACAGATTGGGGATCTTGATTGGAATATGAAATTGCCTTGTCGAGACTTTGGCTCCCCGACTCTCTTAGGTCATAATCATCAGTTTCTCCATTGCTGGATATGGGCCTCCCACAAGAATTTCCAATTCTCCGTCTTCAGGCCTTATCATCCATCTCTTGCCTGCCGCTCTTCTTATGGCGTCGTTCCATCGAGCTCGCACACGGCCAACACTTCTACCAATGCGTTCTTTCTCCACAGCCTATCATCTCATCGGCAAATACGTCCATCCTATTGCTACTTGAGCATGCAAATCTTTCGGGCAACACCTGTTATATTTATTCTCTGGAAAATTCGTACGTTAAGTACTTAATATATTCAAAGCATGGTCGTTTCCGTTTCTCTTTAAACAACTTTCAAAGGTGGTGAGAGCTTAACCCAGCATTCGGAATACTTCGCTCCCTAATCCTTGGAAGTAATTTCACCAATATGACGTCTTAGGATAAATGGACGAAAATAATGATAAGTAAAAGGTGAATATTAAATTTTAAGATACTTGTAAATGTCTATCACCACATCTTCGAATCCATCGGCAGTGCAGTTGTCAGACCGAGTTTTAGTTCTCCGCTGGGGAATTCGAAAAACTTGGTACATTATATAGAAGGGTGTGAAAAAAGTATGAGGTATGTATCGCGTTTTTTGTATACCTGGTAGATTTGGCGAATAATGAAATGTGTTTATTAGAATTGTTCTCGAACTCTCGAGACCTCAGCCCTAGCCTGTGCTGACGTCACGAGCCGCACAGGTATGACTTCCCCGAGAACAATGAATGTAATCATTTCGGTGTAGCGCATCGCTGCATACGCCGCTCCGGAAGACGTGATGGCAGACTATCAAAAATCGAACGTAATACTATTGTTAGACTAAAGCGTACAACCAGTGCGTATTCACGTCTCGGCACAAACTAAAATTTGCTCAAAAGCAATAAAAGGGTTATGCTTGGAATACCTTGGAAATTGAATACTAAAAGTAGAAATTCACCAGGGAGCGAATGCATCTGAGTTTGCCCAAAAAATCTGCAAGGGGTGAGCGTATATGTCGAAGAGGTAATGGTTAGACCTAGAGTGAAGGCTTCACAACAGATAGGTGAAAAGGGCTGAGGACATTGAGAATTGATGATTCTTGGTGAAGGAAATCTAAAGAGTCTTAAGCTGATGATAATGATGATATAAAACTGAGTCAAACAAAATTATCATAATTATAAGTATAGTTAAAAAAAATATAATTCGTTTATTTTAATCGATGTGTATCGGTAAGTTGAGAGTTTAAATAAACATACTTCAAAATAATAGTTAAAAATGTTACAAAATAATTTTGTTTGACTCAGTTTTATGTCATCATCTATACTTATAGTTTTAATGGATTAAATTACAAATCAGAAGTAATATTAAGGTAACAATGTAATTTTATATTTTGACTATATTAATTACGCTGTATTTATTAATCATATTTATTATAATTCTTTTATAAATATTTAAAAGCAAAAGTTTTATGGATATTTCTTTCAGGTAGACCATGCTAACTTTTGTCGAAAGGTGGTTTGTCGAAATATTTCAAGAGTATTATCTCTTCCATGATAAACATTAACGATAATTGACTGGATAATTACTCGTAACAATACATTTATATTAAAAATGTAGATTTTTTAAATCAATTGAATTTTAATTATAATTTAATATGCGTACTTGACTTTAATTTTAAACAAAACTTATTAAGGAGAACACATTCTTTTTGTGAAGTCGTAATTATTCAGAACATAAGTCTGTGATATTTTTAATACAAATTAGAAAGACGTGCATATAAAATCAATTTTATCGAAAAATATTGTTGTTGTTACCGGGATTCGAACCTGGATCTCTTCCAATCCGGGGGACGTGCATTAACCGATTATGCTACAGCAACACAGCGCATTAACGACGATGTATGCAACATTTGATGTATCAATTTGGAAAATGTAACATATAGGTTCGAAAATTTGTTGTCAATGCATTGTGTTGCTGTAGTATAATCGCCTAATGCACGTTCCCGGGATTGGAAGAGATCCAGATTCAAATCCCGGAAGCAACAATAATATTTTTCTATAAAATTGATTTTATGTGTATATCTTTCTAATTAATACATTAATTTATTATTTAAAATATCACAGACCGTCTGTTCTGAATAATTACAACTTCACCATAAGAATGTGTTCTTCTTAATAATACTCCATACTTCTGTAGAAAATTCTTCGCTATATTTTCTTCAATTTTATTATAATCCTTTTTAATTAGTTTACTTGCGTGAGGTGTATTTACAAAATATGTAAATTATTGTTTTAAATTTATGTATAAAAATCACAAAATTATACAAATAATACTATTATAATATATAAATAATGTCATAGTATTTAATAAATTATCTTCTCAGCATGGATTACAATATTTTTGATGCTGAATATTCATGGATGTTGGGGAATCACATTATAAATTCTAGGTATTATAACGTGTCTTAACGCAGGTATGATATCGGTTTCTCCTCAAAAGCAAACTATGAACTGAACTACCGAAGTACGCGTCTCCACATTGGCGCGCTTTGTCCCCGCTCGGTGAACTATGTACTTGACATACTGAGCGCAGAGCACATTGTTCGGTGCATTATACAAATTGTTGACAAGAAATTTTGCTGAACGGAATTTACTAAACTTGTCGGTAATCCTTTAATGTGTTACCTTGATTTTCTTAACGACTATTATAACACGTCAAGGATGCAATATGTATTTATACTATTTATTGTTTTGCGGAAATGTTTACAGTATTTGTAACATGGAATATTTTATACAAATAGTGCGTTATTTTATATAGCGATAAAGCTCTTAAGTTATTATGTACACCTAGTGTACATAATGACTGAAAATCCCACAAATGATAGTATGCTTGAAGAATCCAAATTAACGAGCGTCGAAACTATTGTCATTCAGCGACAACTTTGATGGATTGGCAAGACTACCAAAACTACCAAAGGAGATAACGTGCCCAGGGTAAATCGCTCACATTGGACCCAAAAAACGCTTTAAAGAATCTGTGGTGACTCTGCACGCGCCCATAGACATGGCCGTGTAAGAACTCACGTATCAACCGTATAGGGCCCAAACCAAAAAGACCAATCAGCAGACACGATAAGACAATATGCACTAAAGACGGACACTACCCAAGCAGCTAACGATTACTTTTACTCAGACCGTCCTCTCATCGACATCTCCATTCAACAGCATCTCGAACGAGCCACTCCAGAGTTCAACGCGCATTTAACTATATAATTCATTACATCAATTAGCGAAATTTTGTACGTGCTATTTCAATTAAATACCTCGCTCTAGGTACAACAACAGACACCCTATACTGCGATATATAAGCAACACGCGTGAGACTTGAAGATGTCAGGAGTTTCAGTCTCATAGCAACAAAACCTTCCGACATAAATTACGAGTCAATCATATTTAAACTACAACAACAGCTACACAGTCTAACTCTTACAAATCCATGAAAGTGAACTTTAAAAACGCCTACATTAAAGAGGTGAAGGTGATCTACCACTTACACAGGACTGCTTGTGAGCAAATGCTCCCATATCGATCCTTCTCATTCACCGCCAGGTTGGCATTTTCTTATTACTACATGGCAACCGTGCCTCGTCGCCATGCTACGTAACAAACGGCTACGATACACAGTTACCATATAAAATACACCCCTGACTGTCCCCCGGCGACAAACTTCTTTATTACCCATATAATTCAATATATGGATAACATTAAGAGCGATACTTTAGGAACTGGCTATAGGAGACAGGCCTAAAAAGAGGACAGAGGTACTCATTGGCACTCAATACTTCGAAGCAGAATGCTACAAACAGGAGAATAAAACGCAAAGATAGGGAAGAGCAAACAGAGCACAGAAGTCACAGCCGCCTACTTCCCATGTCCAAGATGTCCCAGAACTTTCCATCTGAAGGCTCACAATCGTGAAAGTGTATGTGGTAACAATAGTAACACAGTTGCTTCTTTCTCTCCGTTCCAAAACATTGTTTACATTAATAAACAATTTCATTTTCTAGTTTACGAGTATGTAACCGATTTCGTTTATTCTCAAAATAAACAATAAATTTGAAGAAAAAATGGTTTGTTTTATCTCAAAATAACCTGTTGTTGACCCAATACGGCGAGACGATATTCGAGACATCCTGTGTTAAAACATCGTAAACCAAAATAACATTAACACAAATTAAATGTATCAACTAGAAACATTTACAGAAAAAAACAATTTATCAAAAAAATATTTTAGTTGATCCCGGTAGCAATTTACTAAACTAATATTGATTTTTTCTGTATATCTTTCTAATTTATACATTTAATTTGTATTAAAATACCTATGAATAAACAGAACTATGTTCTGAAAAAATGTGTCTTAAAAATTCAAAATAACATTGTTAAATAATTACCTCAATACAATTTTTAGAAGAAAATAACAATCAAATGTATAATTTGTTAAAGAATCCAACTCTTCCAATACTAATCAATATATAATATTGACATTTATTTTTTTTTTCAACATAATTCGCATCGGTTTATTTTAAAATACTGTGGATTTTATAATCATTCCTTAGTAATTTCAAACAAAAACAATATTATTAAGGAAAACACATTCTTATTGTGAAGTTTTAATTATTCAGAACATAGATCTGTGATATTTTAAATACTAAATTAATGTGTTTTCCTTAATAATATAAGTTGTATCAATGTGTCCAAAATTAAAAAAATTAATTGATAATTCTGGCGTCTGCAGTCGGTTTACTCAAAGGTATTTGAGATTCTGTAAAAATAATGTAGATGGCTTTCAAATAATGGAACGGCAGGTGTATTAATTTGAAAAAGTGTAACATATAGGTTCGAACATTTGTCATGAAAAATACTGGCGTTATAACACAATTGGTAGTGTACTTCCCCGGATTGGAAATAGAGATCCAGATTCGAATCCCGGTGACGCAAAAACAATATTTTTCAACAAAATTGAGTTTATAACATAAATATTTATAATTAATACATTAATTTAGTATTTAAAAACAATCTAATGAAATATTTTAATTTGAGTAAGTTTTTGATATATTATTTAACTCTCTAAAATAGTTTTGAATTAAAAATAAAACTCAGTGGATGTTAAGAAACCGAGCTGCAAAACTACCGTATTCAAATACTGATAGAAGTATTCAAATGTTGATAGAAAAAATCGGTAAAAAATATTTCTCAGGTTTCATAACAAATATAAGACAGTTCTAACAGGTAATAAGATATATGTAAATAACAGGTAATAAGTTCAGTATTATCATTTTAAAAAAGAATAATATTTTTTCAATACATAAGAATTAAATGTAAAGGTGTAATATTTGTCGTTGAACGCCGAAACTATCACGTGATTAAACTTGCAATATTTAAAAAAAACTGTATGAATTCTGTAACATTTTATTCCCTTAATTGTATAAACTAGAAATAGAGGACGACCAGGTAAACTATATATTGGATAGATGATCTTGTTAGAAGTCACAATAACCGGCAAGTTTGTTTGATAAGATGTATAAATGTGGATGAGAATTGTGTGTCAGAAGAGAAGTGTGTGGCGCTATCCTCTATTCCCGCGGGGATACGGCGTGATTGTATTAAAATGTTTTACAGTGTATTTTATTGTCGTACTATCAGAACTATATTTATATCAGGGTCATTAACAACATGTTGCTAATTTGTATATTGAATAAAAAATAAATGGAATGCATTTTAGTATGTCGCTTTATTAGACTGCGTTAATATATAATTTTGCTACCAATCTTCTCCGAAATACATCATATTTAACTATAATGTACATTTTTTTAAATATTATTTAAATACACAAATATACAGCAGAAACTTGTAAACAGGTTATGCATGAAGTAAATTAGTGTATTTGAACGGTTACTGTAATATTATCCTAACTTAGGACTTGATACACGAGAAATCTGATGAAACACACAAGCTATCATTCTTCAAAATGTTTATAAGTGTGCGAATGTGTAAATACTGTGTCCGTGCATGCGTGCGCAAGAGTGCACGTGATCGTTACCACATGTGCGCAGACGTCGAGAAAGCAATCTCTCACGCCGTTGTCCCGGTTTCCCAAATATGGAAACTTTTTCCTTATATAACACAATAGTGAGATTTAACTCCCCTTCACGTACTAAACCAGACGGTGGTTGGACGAGGGCGAATATAGGTAGCTTATATTTTAAAAAAAACAATCAATATTTTGCCTCTCGTTCTTCATGGAGGCTCACGAACTGGTGATGTTGGCTACAACATATAAAGTTTAAATGAATAAAGTATGTATTTTTAAGGAAAACACTTATTTTTATGTGAAGTTACAATAAACAGATTTATTCTGTTTATTTTTCTAGTTAACTCGTTTAATTTGTATTATATTAAAAGTATAATAAATTATGTAGTATTAAATAAAGTATGTTACTTTAAATATTAACAAAAATGTCTTATTTTCTGAATAAATCAAATATTATAACTACATACATTGTTAGACAGTGTATCCTGGCAGTATTTGATTTGGCCGAACACATTGCGTATAAGGCGTATAAAGGTAGATAAGGTGCCAAACGTTAGTGAGATTGTGAACAAGCTTGGCGGTCTTGGATATCAAAGAGAAGCCGCAGCGATGGAAAGCCGACATCCGGATGTTTGATTGGGAAAACCAGCCCTCGAGAAGAGAGGAGAAGGGTAGAGGAAACCTGTGCCCTGCAATGGACAGGCTGACATTGATGATGATTATGAATTAGATAGTCCTTAAACCCATTTAATATTGAGTCTCACCTGTGTGAACAGAGTTTAAATTCAAGGCACAATATGCGACGTATTTTTCTCGGCCTTGCATGGGCATCTTGCGCACATTTTTGGACTCAAGTCGGGCTCGTCAGCGCAACATGCGCAGCTAAATATGTAATGAACAATAGCTCGGACCTTTTTCTCGAGAGTAGCACGAAGGTCAGTGCAGTCTTCACTTAGCCATTTATTTAAATACATACTGTACATTTATGTATTTGTACACGGACAGAAGATTGAATGATTTGAGGGATTTCAAAATATTAGCGCAAGAAATAATCTTTTCAGAAGCGAATATTTTGAACGATTTAAATGATTTAATGTTGAATATATCAAAATAAATAAAAATACTCAATACGATGAAAAATGTCTGGTACTTAAATGTTTGATTTTATTATAAATATTCAAAAAAACCGGTTCGACGCGAGATTTCCAATTTTAACAACTAGTTCGAACGAAGCGGTGCGAAGCCATAGGGGGATATCTCTGACTTTCGATACAAAATTGTCTATTTCAAGCTTTATGACAGTTCAATTCTACTCGAAAAAAATTTTGTCAACTACAAACTACTCAATGGAATCAGAAATAAAATGAGATCCAAAATGTCGGCCAAAAAGATTAGAAATACGATATTAGACATAAATAAAATGTGATTATGTTATTGATTTATATTTGTTAGGAGGACACATTCTTATTGTGAAGTTGTAATCGAAAAATATTGCTGTTGCTCTATCGGGATTCGAACCTGGATCTCTTTTTAATCACAATACATAATACCTATATGTTACACTTTTTCAAATTAATTAATTAATTATGTATTCATTTGAAAAAGTGAAACATAAAGGTTCGAGAATTTGTCGTCAAAAATAATGTCGCTGAAGCATAGTTTGATAATACACCTTCCCCGGTTTAGAAATCTTTCTAATTAATACATTTAATTAGTATATGATTTATATTTAAATAATAAAGTTTTATCAATTCTTTCGATATTATTATATCGACATTATATGCGATCTATTTCTACAATATTGTCGCCTTTTCTTAAATAAAATGCCTCATATACCTACCGGACGTGTTTAGGTATACCTGTAAACTATATTTATATGTGTTGATATACTTGTATAAGATAAACTTTCATCCAAAATGATTGAAGAAAATAATTTGCATGCATTGTATACGCGACAAGTTTTTAAAATATAGTTGACAATAATGATTTGTTAGCAAATGGCCAACCAAAAGGATGACCAGTGTCGGAAGGCGCACGCTGCGATCGTATCAGAACGTGTCCACTGCGTGTCCACTTTGATGAGTTCACCGCAATTGGATTTCTAGACAGTTGTCTTGGAATCAGCGTGAGGAGACGACGAGCTGGTTGAAACACGCGTCGGAATGCGCCCTGCACCGGATGCGACCGCACGTGACCGTGCCCGACTCTTATGAAGGAATAATTTATTACCATACATGGATAATATCACTGTTCGCCGTGAAGCGCTCATGTCATTGATTCCTTTAGTCCCGGTATCGGTACATATTATAAATATAATACATACAATTGATAACTATTGCGTGATATCTATGAATATAAAACTGACCATTTTTCTGACTGTTTTCAATACATCACTATATCCTTTGAACGATCTAAACCAAAATTTGAATAGGCAAATTATCTAAATATTTATAAACTCAATTGCAAATAAAAACAATTTTTGATTACGATTTTCTGCATTTTTAAATCACGTTTTAAAGATAGCTACGCTTTTGGTAAAGAAAACAAATAATTTAGATTTAATAATATAGAAATTTCAGAAATTAAAAATTATTAATACTAAATCAAATGTAATCAATAATCCATTAAACCTAACAAACAGCCCTGTGTTCCCAATTCCCCGATGTCCTTGTCCTTGTCTCCCGCTCTAACTTGATTCGGCCATGCCCCCATCAAAAACTAATTTATTTTCGTATTTTATTTTACGGAGTAGTAAGCTTATCCAACGAGAGTGCTATCGAAACCGCTCGACGTAATCAACGTAGTTAATACAAAGTTAATAAATTTAAAAAATAGTGTGCGGATACATACTCGTATATATATTTATATATCGCACACCTAGATCAAAACTTAGACAACTTAAAAAAACAAAACATTTGAGTTATTATCGTATTCAGGTACTCTGTTATATACGCAACTAACTTAGCCCCAATTCTCGAATAATGTTATTTTAGGATACATTTATGACCTAAAATGTTATTTGGTTTAATAACTTTAGTAACAAAAAATGGATAAAAATGTTTTTATTATTCTGTTTACTGAAAAATGACTTTTTGAGTTGTCTTAGTTTTGATCTAGGTGTGCGATATGTGTATTGGATAATTCCTTTTCAACATCTAATTTGTAGATACATTAACAAAAAACGTCAAATTTTATAAAATTTAACAAACTGTACGTTTAAAGCAATCATTTATATTAACTTTAATTGGAACTCTTTGATTTATAAAACGCATAAAGAGGAATTCGGTAGCTTATCGATTAAAATCCACGTCGATATATTATACCCTGCGGCATCCCCCGCAGCAGCCACTTCTCTTTTTCAATGCGTTTATAATTTATGTAGAAGACTTCTTTAAACTTTCTCTTAATTTGTTTTTGCTGACAGAATAAATATTTGCTCACCCTGAATGTCTGCTAGAAACTGAGTTCAAAATGTAACCATGTTTTCAACTGAAAATTTCCAATGGAAAAGCGAGTCAATGGTCCGATAACATCTTTTATCGATGTAATTGAACAGCTTTTCATGTCTGGTATTCAAAATATTAAAAATAAATTATATTACGTGTCGAAGCATCCAGTATCGTTTCCATGAAGAAATAAATCAGTATAATTAGAGCTTAATGTTCTAATGCCCCACTAATCTTAATTCAAAATATATTTTCATAAAGACAAATTTGAGATTTTTATTTGTAATACAAATTAAATACTTATAAAATCAATTGATCGAAAAAAATATTTTTATTACTACCGGGATTCGAACCTGGATA
The DNA here is from genome assembly GCA_022840565.1 of Eubasilissa regina. Taxonomy (NCBI): domain Eukaryota; kingdom Metazoa; phylum Arthropoda; class Insecta; order Trichoptera; family Phryganeidae; genus Eubasilissa; species Eubasilissa regina. Next base: position 22,714,597 of record JAINEB010000033.1, read on the forward strand.
TCTTCCTGATTTTATTTGTATTTATATATATAATGTCTGTAAGAATGCATAATATAAGCCTCAAATTTGTCGAAAATATGAATGATTAACGTTTCGAAATGGTAACGCGTATTCCTGGTTCAAATTCCGGTGGTAACTAAAATATTTTTTCGATTGACGTCTTCCGTATATTTTTCTTATTGATGAATTTAATTAAATTAACATGTCGGTAAAATAACGACATGTTAATGACATTATGATGAAGCACTGTAAATTATTTAAAAAATATTTTTTCAAACAAGGTATTTTGTGATGAAGTAAAATATTACCTTTAAAATTATCAATATTAACTTTGTGGTTAAAATTCATATTTTCTATTTATTATCTTTTTTTTATTAACCACTGAATTTTCTAATCATTTGATAGAAAATGGTCATGGTTTTGATAAAAAATTGGGATTGTCAATTTTGCATATAAACGGTGTTGGTCACAAATTAAATAATTTGGAACCGTTGGAGATAAATAAAGCATGTAAAACTAATCAAAAAATTATAAACAACCAACTAAATTTAACTACGAGTCCCATTCTAAAACTTTTTCCTAAAAATTATTCGACTAAATTTGTATTAAGCAACAATTTGAGTTAGGTACTAAATTTATTTTTTAAATAATTGTTGTTTTTTTAAAAATAGATTCTGGTGAAGAAACAATGATATATGTTATTAATTATGACATCCTGAAGAATAAAATTGTATTTTTCGAAACCGGTAAACTCAATTCAATGGTTAATAAAACATAATAAATAAAAAATAAGTAAAATATTCATTTAGACATTGGTATAACATGCGACCATGTTGCATTATTCACTCAATGGACGACTAATGTTATGCCCAACATGTTGGCATTATACCTCGGTGAACTAGCACTATTCCCCTGTGGCATAGAATTAGACCCACAGTGAACATTGCATTAGTCAACCGCTGAGTATTGCAATGAAAGTGACAACCGACACAGATAGCTGTTTTCTTTTAGAAATATTTTCTTCTAAAACATATTTCAGATATATTTAAAAGACCTAATATGTTCAAAAACGTGACACAACATTTTCCTGATTGTACTGATAATAATAATGAAAATAAATATATTAACAGATTAATATATTCAGCATCTTTTCAGTGGAGCTCATATTTTTGTCAAACCTAACCTTGAATATTTATAATTTCTATCATTTACGCAACCAACATAGTATTTATTTATTTATATATATATATATAGACATACATATTTTTGTTCTAACAGAGGTGGATACATAATAAACATAAGACATTACTCATAGTTTATTATGTGGGATGGAGTAGACTTCACCTCTGATATATACAGCGTTGTCCTGGCTACTTTGCTAGACTGAAGTCTGTGTTAAAGTAGCCAGTTTTTTTTTTCGTGCTGTTGTGGTGTTATTTATCGACAAAGAATAAAAAGAAAAAATTACAAATATGTATAAAAAAGTAAAAATAAAAAAAATATATGTAGCGAGAGTGTTGTAGAACTAGTGAATTATTAGTGAAGGTATTGTATAAATTATATTAGAATGTTGGATATCCATGCTTCTGATTCATCTCTACCTGATTGAATCATATATTGGATCCATATTTGTGTAATCTTATTGGAATTATACGATTTCCAGTCGGTACTGAGTGTGTTGTATAGTTTCGGAGCTAAGAACATGTAAGAATCTTTGATAAAATGTCGTTGTTGCTCTCGAAACTGGTGTGTAGATGTTTGTTGTTTGTCTTATGTTGTGTCCATGATTTATTGCTCGAGGAGAGTTGTTGTTGTATGGAAATATTGAACGAGTCTCAACATAAAGATTTGTCTTATATCTAGGACATTGTAGGTAGATTTATAATAGTTATAGGTAGATTTATTAATGAATTTTGCATCCTAGCTTGTACACCCTTCCTATCAAAATTTTGTATCAGAGATGACTACATATTTTATTCAGTATCCATAAAAGTCAAACTTACGTTTTGACACGGAGTTCGAAAAGCTACGAATACCAACTTAAAAATTAAAATTCTGAAAATTACAAATACCTAGTACCTACCTACGCAAAGTAAAATGATATTGTTTTTGCAACCGGAAATTTATCTCCTTGCTTCTCGGTTTATACGTAATCGTGATAATGTTAAATGCACACACTCGATCTTTTATTGTAGTGTTTTAATTATAAAAAATTATAAACAGTTGGTATTCTAACTATGCTGTTGTCTGATAAATTACTTTGTTTGTCACACACACCCCAGACGGAGGTTCCCTAGCTAAAATAATAGTTCCTGATAAGTATATGCCCAGCCTTATTGCACTAAATGATAAATAACCACTTAATACCTAAAATTATATAACTACACATTTTTTCATTAATTTATACAATTTGATACATACAATGTAGAATAAAATAATTTTAAAAAATAACGATTTTACATCTTGATCTGATCTGAAAGGATAACTTAGTTTGGCAATTATTAATAGAAAATGATCATAATAAAAAAATATTATTTAGTTTTGTTTAAGTCCTCAATGCTTCAAATACTTGTCACGACTCAAGGTCACAGTTTTCGCTCAATCACTCAAGCAAACTTTGTCACATGTTTATATTATATAAACCGCCCAATAGACGGCTTGGGGTTACAAAAACATACGAATATTTTTTTACTTTAAGGGAGACCACAATTTTATTACAATCTAAAAAGTTTCATTAAAGATAATCTGTCAATATTCCCGTTTTAAATGCGAGGTACGTACTCTACGTATATTTCATACTTTTACAAGATGATACTAATAGTTAATATATTTACAATATCATTGTAATGTTAAATGCGTTATTTTTTAAGTTAATGTTGTTCGATAAAGAGCTTACAAAATATAGAGGCAAAGATAAAATTGTTGGTTTCTTACATTCAACACTAGCTGTCAGAAGAATCTGATTTTTATTATTTTAGTGAATCGAAAGTTATCGTGAATCTATCAACGATGTTCCACATTTCAAAAAAAAAATCTGCTTTTGTTAAAAATGATTTATTAAAATATACAACATTGTCGTGTCATTTGTGTAATAAATATAATTACATTATGTTTCCCTATTTTAAAAATATTTCGATTTCAAATTTCAAACTAGGTCAAAATAACTAAATGTGCACGTAATCAAAGTTTTCAAGAAAATGTAATATTGTTTTTCATTCCAGTGTAAAGCGTATAAATTACAAATTTTGCTATTTATTTTGAGTATACACGTAAGTACAATGTCAACCTACATTAAAGTCAAAGTACGCGTAAAAATTTATTTAATGTGCATTTTTCTTAATGAAATAGCGGATCAACTGATTTCACGTCTAATTATAGCCAGCTGTCTAAACCAAAAACGTCAATAAAAAGTACACAATTTGGTAAAGAATTATCTTCGTTACCTTGGCATTTGACTCTTAAGAAAATATATTCTGTAGATGCAACTGAGGTATTCGAAACAGTTATTCAATAACTGGAAAGTTACAGAACATTAACACCCTTCAAAGTAGCAGCACTTACACTAGCGTAGAAATACACCACCATCCCTCCCAACTAGCCCCTAGATTTCGTACTTCCCGCCACCCTGAGCATCGACCACTTTCTATCCCTACAGCTGTGAATTATATTATCCTATTTCTCTTTTGGGAAATATAGGGTGAATCCTCTCAGCCACCCTTCTGAGTCCTTCAGGGTCTAAGCCACATATCCACGAAAACTTCAGTGAGCTTTTTCTGTCATTGTGACATACATAGGTTTTTTTTATCATCACAGTAATATGGGTCTCACCTTATATTAATGAAAGGCAGCAGAATGTTTTCCATGATAAGTTTTCCGTATTTTACCTAGAAAGAAAAGAAAAAATATATTAATTTTCTAGCATAATTTGTAGCAAAAAATAAATAATTAACTACCAGACAAGCAATTGCTTCTGCTAGGTCCTGTGAGGACCTATTTTGGCCGCCTCGCGGCCAATACTGGCAGCTACGCGGCCATTGGTTACCGCTGCGCGATCAGTGTCTATCAGTGATCAGTTATAATCTATATTTCAATGGTAGAGCTTTCCCCAAAACAAACCACACGTAAATAAAATCCCGATGTAATTAAAATTATTCCATCTTTGTAAGTAAGCTGTCAAATCGCACAAAAATGACATCGAACAGATGTATAAGAATCGCGGATAGACAATAACAAAAACAAAAATTCTAAGAAAGTGCTTAATTCTATGGTAAGCACAGCAAGTACAAGATGACAGATGTCAATACACTTGCCAGTCGTGCAAATAATTGTTAAAATATGTATTTTGTTCTTACTCGTAATAAAGACAATGTACACATTATATCAAATTGAATATATATTATTTACGTAGTTTTATTGAATATATAAAAGAGAAAACATTTAAGTAATCTTAACCTAGAGATGTTAAAATTTGTTAGACTTTTTCGCTACTTCGGCGAATATTTTTTACTGGCAAATCTACATCCATGATGTCCAATAAATCATAGATAAACGAGTAGATGGGAAAACGTAATATACATATAATAAGGATTAAGTTTAAAAAATCTTTCATTACCTTTATACATCCACTTTAAAAAAATAAACACATTAATAATCACATAAAAAATTAAAAAATAAATGTAGTTAATTAATTAATGGATAGGTATTAATTAAATAAGATAGGTAGATTTGAAGTTAGCGAACGAATGCGTTGACTACTATAGAACCTCTGAATTAATATTTTTATACATTCTACAATACTAGCATTGGGGTCTGTACATGGATGAAATTTTGTACTCAACAGATGAGAGAGTACTGGTGATAACATTTAATTATTTCAATTTTATATTTTATGGGCTGTATCCGCGGATGAGATTTCTCAGAGAGAGTCGACTCGAGTGTAGCGTAAACCGAGCCATAAATCATCATTGCATGTGTTTCGCTTGGGAATTGGAATGACGCATCCAGTGTATACGTACCTTTACTGACTCGTATATTAAAGTCTCATTAAGAGATCATCGTGGACATGGGCCGTTACAGTTCGTGTGGAGACCATAATGACCGACATAATGATTAGTTTTAAGGTCTTAACTTATTTTCAGTATTATCAATGACCACTGTGAGATGAGAGAAATTAAGAATAATAAAAAATATTATAAATTAACAGTAATCATCCATAAATGGAAATAAATAACTGATGCAGTTGGAACTTTCAGCTCTTGCTATTATATATTATAATATCCGTTAAATAGAGTTGGTGTGTATCGAAGAAATAAAGAATAATGCATTTGGAATCCATTTCACGCAAAAACTTAAATTAGTCCAAAATGTTAGTTGGAACCTTGTTATTCTGAGGGGTCGTTATGCTAATCTTCGAGAGTCTTAGGGAAAAATTTCAACTGTGTACACGCATGCTGTAATTAGATAACCAAAATAATTAACATTTTATTGGTATTAAAAAAACAATGCCTTTAAAATACATGCTGCTGGACCGAGACAGACAAATGTCTCTATTCTGCAGGAACTACACATTATACTTCACAACTATGTACTCTCAACCACTGCCCATCTTATGAGAGAAGAGAGCTTGAAATTATTGTGGTGGGCCATGTCAAATGACGGAGTAAAAGAGGAAGCTTCACCATCCGCTGGATCGACCAAGTGACTAAGCTCTTAGTTCTGCGCGATCCCAGGATAACCAGTCAAGAGGAAACCAACATCTTGAGTGCTGACTTAATAAAAGTTATTAATTTCTTAATGTGTACCTATATAGTATACAACTGATCCTGAGGAAGAGAACATAGTTCTTAAAACATGTAGATTTATATCTAGTAAAGTGGTGCAAACAAAACTACCATTCTTTGAAAAAATAAATGTATATCACCAATGTCATTCATAAATTAAAAGGTGCCCAAAAAGCAATTGAAAGGATTATGCCTGTAACACACGTTGCTCAAAAAATCTGCATGCTCAAGAATTTGTCGAAGAAATGTCCATCATTTCTTTAAAGAAAGCTCGATAAACATCAGAAAATTGGTGAGCAACACATGCGTGTGAAGGGCTGAAAGTAGAGAGAATGGGTGATTTTAGGGAGAATTCTTATATCCAGCAGGAAAAATGCGCATGATAATGAATAAAGTTGCGTTTACATTATTAATTATTCATATCATTTTACTTAATATTTTTTGATAAACAGTTTTAAGTCGAAATGATGTTACATGGTCAGACTATTTTATTAATATTCCATTTTAAATAGAAAATATGAAAATATTGTTTTCGGCAGAATGATCTGTGAATTTGAACGGGAAAGCAGATTCGACTGGCTGGGCCGGATACTGATATGTCATGACTACAAACTTCGGAGAGTTGTAAGTAGAAATGCGGCAAAGCCGTTAAATCTGCTCGATTAAACCGATCATTTCTATTGTATACCATTATATAAGAGAATTAATTAAACCGCACATATCAGAATAGGCATGACTCAGTGTACAATCCAAGAAAAGAATGTACGTATTGATATGATTACGATGAGAATTTTTCAAATTTATTTATACCCCTTTTCATGAAAGTCGTTAGCTTTACGTGGCGTCCCAACGAGAGCGTATCTCAATGTAGCCCTATTTCCACAACGATCAGTGAACACATGGCCAAACAAATTTCCAAAAATAGCTCTCTTGTACAGAGCAGTATTCATACACACATACGTATGCACTCTCACTCACCCAGTCTTCTAGTTCGTACAATTAATGTTCAATCTGTCTTCTCCCATTAATGAAATAATTAGGACGTAGGTCTAGTCGACTCCGGACAATAATAGTAACTTTGGCAGAAAATGACCGGCTAGATGGTTTGATTGTCATGTAATATGCCAAACAAATACCGTGTTTAATAATATTAAAGATAAATAAAAATATAATTTATTGTACTGAATCTTATTATCAAGAGATATTTTTATTACTGAGTTACTCACTTAAAAAGTGCTTACTTGGTATTCTAAATTCAATACACCTGGCGGACTTAGCTTCTGAACTCTACCTTTAACTTCAGTATTTTAATATTTTATTTTATTTACTAGCTGATATTTCGTAATATTATTAAAGTAATTGATAAAATAAACAGTTTATCGAAATGAAAATCTTCTCGTTAGAGAGGTTATTCTTAAACTGTAGTTACAATATCTGTAGAATTACGCATACGCGTATACTTATATACTGACTTAAACTTCGCTTAATAAGTCATTTATAAAAATTATTGGTTATTTTTTCTGGAAAAAAATATTTATTTGATTGCTAGTTTTTTTAATGATAGGTACAAGCATTTCACAAAGCAGTATTTTCAATAACTCGCTCCATGTAGTGCTTTACTTCGCCCAGTTTCAGAAATGAAAAATATTATTATACGGATATAAAAATTGTAAAATCCGAAGAAAAAATACTTTTCTTGAATATTAATAAAAAAAAATTAATAGAACATCCTGGTATACATTCATACGATATTTATTCTGTCCGGATGAAGGAACTGACGTTCTGAAACCTTTCGGCGATTTGTGTTGTTACTGAAGATTATTTATAGAAACGTATTAAAATATTTTTATATCATACAATAAATAAGCAATAAAGCTCTTAAGTACAAAATTATTACAATATTTTTTTTTATATTATTATTATAAACTACCAGAGCGATTCTGACAAAAGTAGTCATTCTACATTAACGATGCTAAATATGATGCACCTAAGTCTCTCCTTACCAACGAATTTCGAGACACTGTGCTACATATATATAATGTCAACTTACCACATCATTTCACACAAAAAAGAAATAAATCAGACAAGAATAATAAACTGAAATATTATATATAATTAAGTAAAATAAAATAAAATAAATATTAATAAAATTACTTTATTATTTTCATGTTATTAATCTATCGCATCAAATAGTGTTGCTAAAATTCACCAACATTCATACATTTTATTTTGCACGTTCGTCTCTTCTTAAGACTTCCATCAGCGGAATCTTTCATTTTAAACTTTTGTATTATGCTTCACATGTTCAACCCATCAAAGCGTCTCTTTCAATCGTTATATCGTGGTATGTAATTGTATGATTTAGACCATAATATAAAAGTTTCCATTGCTTTCAGCATATTTATTATTTTTCTAAACATCGGTTATTGACCACCATAAGAAAACTTGTGATGTATTTTGCTTTCTTATTAGTATTGTGAAAGTACTTTGTAGTGTAACATATTTTATTTATTAAAATCAATTTTCAAATGACAGTGCCAAGTCACATTGTACTAATCAACAAACTGGGAATTATCAAGTATCTTATATATATACTTTGTTTTATTGATGTGTGGTGTGATCTTGGCTTGTGCCCAACCACCAAAATTTCGTACAAGAGTACATAATGTGACGAAAAATAGGTTCATTACTATAGTGAATAAATAAACGTCAAACTTTCATTTTGGCGCGCTAATATGTCCCTTCGCGCTCCGGTAGGTAAGTAAATAACTTATTTGTAAACCGTATTTACATGACACCTACCTGCAAATATGAAAATAAATAAATAATACATACCTAGTACCTACCTACACAAATAACAATGTTAAGTGTTCGAGACTTATACATGATATACCTTGAACGACCTAATGTTCAGTGCCTCCCACCTTCCCTTCCCTCCGCTCTGTTAGCGGGCGGTCAGTCGATCAGCGACCTTGAATCGGAACAGTTACACCCTGCTATGTATCGACATTTGAATCATTCCATACAGTCTACTGCATCTGTAGGTGATCGTGAGACCCAGAAGAGGTGGAATTCAGTGAGTCCCCTTTTCCTGTTCCTACGTTTCTGACACCTAACTTCCGATTGCACCATAATGCAAATACATGTGATAAAATTTCATTTTGCCCTCCTTTCCAGTGAAATAAACTGTAAACATAACGCACACACGCATGCGCCCGGTGTTGACACATTAATTAAAGTACTAATTGCATTCATCCGATTTTTTTAAATTTACACATGAATCTCCGGTCAAATATATTTCTTTGACTGCTGAAATGAGATTTCTATCCGCGTAATCGATTACATTAACACTCTATCGAATATATAAATGGCGGTGGGCTCGCGCGCCGTATGAATATGAATTAAACCTGGCGACAAGCGAGCACTGATCAGTCTCGACGGTGCGAATTACCGCTTCCTCGTTAAGCATTTCGCCAATTAAATGTATCAAACTAGTTGACGCCAACTATTCTGGAGGCGAATTATTCACTGACGAAAATTTTAATCGACAGTACCTTAAATATTTTTTAACACATTATCATCTTATTGTCCGGATCCGGGAGTGCATGACCTTTACAACGGAGCACTATATTTGCCTATCCCTTGACATCGCCATCGTAGTCCAGTCCGCCTCTTGCTGTTCTGTCATTGTTATTTTTATTCAGCATAGTCTGTTATTTTATCATGGAGCGTTTCACATTAGAACAACGTTTACAAGATATTAAAACTTATTATTAAAATTAGTCTTCGATTCAGCAAATTAATGTGCACTTTGTGAATTTTACGGTTGATTCAATCATTTCCAAAAATGAACCTGTCAATTGGCCGCCTAGATCACGTGATTAGACTATTTTCTGCGGAGATATGTAGTCACTTGTTTATGCTGATAAATCAACAATCGAAATATTAAAAAACGACATAACTCGTATTATTGGTGAAATTGCACGAGATGTAAAAGAGGGGCTGAAAATTAGATCTAAAGAATGCATTGTATCAAACGTAGTCGTGGCACAAATTTGAATGAAATGTTCCATTGTTAATGGCATCGGATGATCATTCAAATAAATAAAAATCATTGATATCATGCTAGGTTTTTTAATATTTAATTCCACTTTAAGCTTCTATTAACAATGAACAAATAATAAGATAGACTTAATTACAAATATATTGCTATTAAGCATAACACTCGTAGTTTATTGTGTGGGATGCAGTTGGTATTCACTTCTGATATACACAGCATTGACTAATTAACTATCTAATTTACCATCACGTCGTTTCCTCGCGAGGGTAGGCAGAGAGAACAGAGCACCACACTATTCTGCCCTGAAACACAGTTCTCGCCTCATCCACATTCATGCATCTTCTCATACAAGCTCGCTGATTATTGTGGCTTCTAACAGGGCCTTCATCCAGTATCTGGTTTACCTGGTTGTGCCAAGTCTTCCACGGACGTCCTCTATTTCTGGTGTCATCAACACTTGCGTCATATATCTTCCTTAGCAGTCTCTCCTCATTCATCCGTTCCATATGACTAAATCACCTTAGTGATCATTATCCTGGCTACTTTTCCAGATTCTGCGTTAAAGTAGCCAGTTTTTTTGTGCAGTTGTGGTGTTATTTAATTAAAAAGTAAGTCGACAGAGTAATAGTTAGTATATCTGCCTGTCATGCAGGAAATCGGGGTTCGATTGTCCGCCAGAGAGATTTATATATAAGACATATAAAGTATTTTTAAAATTAATGAATCGTTTATCTTATTTAATGCAACTCAAAGATTTTAAAAATTTTAAAAATTTAATTGATTTTTAGGTTTGGGTTGTTTCACACATTTCAGTAGGTGTCATCAGGCTGATGTGAAAAAAAATATAAATGAAGCGATAATAATACCGTATCGCCACGTAATACATGAACAACGTGCCAGGTTGTGGTTTTTAATGATGATGTTGGTCAGTGTTGCCCGAAACGTAGGGTATTAGTGTCACAGAAAATTATTTTTCAGTCTTTTATTTTGTAAATATCAAAAGCACAATAATCATTAAAATAGACGTTAATGTACAAATTTTTGTAATTATGCTTCATCATATAAATCACATCATATAAAATAAGCAAAACACACAAAAGAATAACTAATTATTAAATTAGTGGCCACGTGTTAAAAAACAGAAAAGTAACATTGCGTTAACATTTTTTGTGATATTGATAAGTGTGTGAATGACAATTAAACATTAAAATGCCAGAAATTAGACGAAAACTGACCGAATTCTGAGTAAATGCGCACGAGTGATTAACATATTCTGACATATACATATGTGTGGATGGTACAAGGCGCGTTTTTTAAGTTTTATTTTTATTTGAAGAAACACACCATTTTTACAACACAACTTTCTTCGGACGCTACGCACCTTAAACTACTTCTCAACATAGTCGCCACCATTATTAAGGCACTTGTCATAAAGGGGCACCAATTTTTATATACTTCGTCAAAGAACGACGCCGCCTGGGATGAAAACCATGTATGTACTCCGTCTTTGAGTACATCGTCGTCATCAAAACGCTTGTCACCAAGGAACCGCTTCAGATTAAGAAAAAGATGAAAATCACTTGGGCCCAAATCAGGACACACAGCGATGAATGTCACCTGTTTCATGTTTCGTGCATTCAAAAAATGAATCACATGATAAGTTTTAAGACTATGTAGTTTGAAATAAATATTTGCGAAATTGACTCATTGTATAATATCATTGCCACACGCACCTTGAATATCTACCCCTAAAAAATATTGTATTCTAGGTTTGTTATATCCAGTATATATCATGTATCTGCTCTTAATGTAATCGTCCCTACTTTGTGCACCGTATTATGTATATATATCAAACGTCGGCCTAGGTTTCCCCAAGGAAACCACATATAAGAGACCGCAGTTCCATATTTACCTATATTTATATATATTTTTTAACAGAACATGTAATGGAAACCACTTCCTTCACGGGATATTGTTTTTTTTTTTTTTTTACGTTATTTACAAAGGGAATCTACCTATTCTACTTTAAGCAATGTATTTTTAAAGTACCGGTTAAAAATAGGACGATAATTTAATATCCGATGTTCTGACTAAAAGCTAAAGCGATGTTTTCTCTGCACGTTATACAACAAGCTATTCATCTGAGATCAATTTCGGTGTTTGTGTAATGTGTGTATGTGCTATTCCAGCTTGTACCAGGGCAGTATTCAGACAGACGCCTCCGGCTAATGTTGTTATTGAACAATTATTATTTTGCCGTTGATTGGCCAATATGTGATCGTAACAAGCGGTTGTTGATTACAATGTTGTACCAAATACTGATGGCGTCGTATACCGTCGAGGGATGTCTTACCAGCATCCACTAGATATTTTAATAAATTATGTGGAATTTTAGGTTCATTATAAACGCAATTTACAACGGATGAAGAAACCTTGTTTTATTGTATTAATATTATTATTTAACGTGCACAGTGTACAATGTAAGATGGTTACACGCTTCCGGTAAAATGAAGTTTAAGTGAAATCTTTCAAAGTTTGTCTTCTCTGTATTCATCGTATATTCAAAAATGTTTTAAATACTAATTAAATCTATTAATTAGAAAGACATACATATAAAATCAATTTTATCGAAAAATATTGTTGTTGCGCAACCGGGATTCGAACCTGAATATCTTTCTAAACCGAGGAAGATGCATTATCCAACTATACTACAGCGACATTATTTTTGACGACAAATTTTCTAACCTATATGTTACACTTTTTGAAATTAATACATAATTCATTTATTACATTACATAATTAATTAATTATGTATTAATTTCAAAAAGTGTAACATATAGGTGTGTAATACATTTAATAAGTATTTAAAATATCACAGACCTATATTCTGAATAATTACAACTTCACAATAAGAATGTGTTCTAATAATAAAAATGTTTTAATTTGAAAGCAATTAAAATTTGGCATTTTATAATATAATTTGAATGCATAGTGCAATGTTGTAATATCCGGCCTAGTGTTTAACGTATTTCTTCTAGACCTTTATCGTCAAAATCTCAATGACCACAATGAATCAAACCCACCTATGGGACTTTATCTGCGGTGCCCTAATACCGCATCCTATTCATAAAATGTACCGTGTCCACATTTTTATTTATTAATAAAATTTCATTGATCAACTATTAAGACAGAATTTTTAAAATTTAAAGTTAGTTTAAAAGTTTACGCTAAGCCATCGCTCTAAGGATTAAGGCTATTTATTCAAACTACGCGTCAACTACCTGACAAACTATTTCAAAATATTGATTTTTATTTTCTCCTTCTCTTCATTTTCTCCTCAAATTCTTCTCATTAGCCGCAACACATGCGAGCAACGCCCTTCATCTATTAGAAAAATTTACTAATTTCAGTTATAAAATTGTTCACATACATATTTTCTATTCGCAAACATTTCTATGATTGTATTTAAAACTATTTCATTAAAAAAAAATTGATGTGTACACAGAATACATGTCACGTCAGTATTCTTACTATTTTCAAATTAAGTTAAACACTTATATTATGAAAATAGGACAAATCTGCTGGTCTCCTGGAACGAGGGCGTTAACCCCCGACTCATCCCGATCACCAGGCCAGCGTCTTAATCACTAGACCAACAAGTTACTCTAATAATCATTAAATTCATCAGTATCATAATAATGAATTTATATTCTGTAGTGAGATGACATTATATAGCGACCTTTTAGTAATTCATAATAAATTAAAATATATTTCATGCTTTGTTTTTGATTAGTATATAAATTTATAGAGAAACAGGTGTTTTAAAGACGCGTATTTTTACATTATTATTATAACATTTGTAAAATATATTAATTACAATGATTTTTAATTAATACAACCTTTATACGTTTAGCACAAACCAAATTTAGAAATAAAATTAGATTTTGTTTGAAACAGATTTTTCATCCCTTTTCAATACATTATGTTATCACGTAGACTATTTATATCGGATTTAATTGTTATTAAAAAATTTTTTTTTTTTTAAGATCTTTAAGATCATCAAATTGTATAATATTTTTATTTGATTTCAGTGACGATAAATCGGCGTTCATTAGCAAAATAATTTTATTTTGATGCTTGCATTAATAGAAACATTTTTTACATAATTAATACCCCATAAAGTACAATAAGTGTTAAATATTACATTTTATTTATATGCAAGTCTGTTAGCTGCTTCCTATCTCGCTATGTACGTATAAAGTACCTGTTCTGAGAACACATTATTTTAATATAATGTATACTTATTTGATTATTTTCCGGGTATGTTTTTTTGATTTTTAGGAGATATCATTCTCGCGAATTATATAATATCTTGACATGACAATGATATATTCAGCAAACAGTTAATGCTATAAATTTAAAATGCATAGGTTATTTTACCGTTTAATAGAGTAGAATCATGAAATGCAAATAGTAAATTAATTGTGATTAAGGGTGTAAGTTAATTAAGTACGAATGGCGACCTAGTACGGACCACCAAAGAAGACTTCTTAAAAAATCTGGCTACGCCACTGGCTCGAGTGTAGTCGTTTCCACTGTAGCATCTGTTAAAACTATTCATCTATCACTCTCGTTATAGAAAGCAGTGCTCAACTTGTAATCAGCTCACAAAATTAGCACTTCAAAATCATTTGTTTTGTTGCTTTCAGATTAAGTGAAATAAAAATATATTTTTTGTTCTGACTATATATTTATTCATTACGATTACAGCTTTTCGGATTTTGATTTTATTAACAAATGAAAAAATGTGTTTAAAAACATCTACTTTTATTATTTAGTTCTACATAACGAAAATAGTTTCATATACACAAAATTGAATGTTTAAAATTAAATACGCTTTGTGTGCAATCCTAAACCCTTTAATTGATCTAAACCAAGTTTTGCGCAGTAACTCTTTAGGCCCCTGCTCAAAACATTCAGATGTAAATTATGTTGATGGTCATTCCAAATGTCGGTTTATTGCACTCTAGAATCACAATAAAACACACTACTTACAACCTCCACCTGCCTTGGCTAATTTTTCGCCATAATAAAAAAAACCATTCCATGTATCTACTATCATTTATAACTAAATCTGAATCCCAGTACGTACCGCTAATATATTTAATAAAGGGCTAAAAGCTCGCACACAACCTCAGTTCCTGCGTCTGCAAACGACATATTACTAACGCAAGTGTTCTACAGGTTGCAAATACGAATAATAATAAGCACAATAAACTACTATCTACTATGCACACTATATACGTACAGACTGACTTTTCTTTTGAGATCACGGAACGATGAAAACTAAAATAAAAGATGTTGTCAAAAGCCAAACATGAATACATTAGAAATTAGATTCCTTAATATATTTTATAACAGTTCATTTTTGTTTTGATATTATTAATGAATTTTTAATTGTTTATGAAGAAAATATCTTCCAAAACAATTAAATTTATGGTTTCGCAGTAACACGAGAAATCTGATTGACATAGTGAAATATTTTTATTATATATTTCTTATTTAAAAATTAAATGCCGCCATCGCGCGTAAATGTGCGAAAAAACCTGCAATGGGGTGTTTTTTGATACGTATACCAATTACTTTATCCTGTATGGTTTCATGCCTTATCCGTTCGCTTTCACAAAGTGAACCCCGATGTAGCATTGCACATCGTTCCCTTTTTACAGGAGTTGTAATGCAACGGATGATACGTCAATGAGGAGAAGCGGATGTCGCTCAACCCTCGGGTTCACAGTACTACGAACAACCATCTGGATATTCAATTTATGATTGAAAGAGAGAGAGTTTTACCAATCCTTTGAATATTTTTGTGCATGTAAAACTCATACTGAAGCATTTTAGTCATCATTGCCGACCGTGTTAAGTATGTATGAACAGAACATCAGTCAAAAAACAACAGCCTTCATATTGCTGGAACGAAATACAGTGAAGAAGATACAGAGTATTGTATATCTGAGTTAGTAGCAATACAAATGACAGATGGGATTCTTGTGTTGAAATCAAATACAAGCTCATGCAACCATTATCCGCATGAAAAAGATGTTCCGCAGTCATTACTTCAATCTTAGATTACGAATGCGAATGGTTAAATGTTATGATATTTATGAACATACCGAAATAATAAGGTGACTTGAAGTGTTCCGAATTGGTAAACACTCTCTTGACGCGTCTTTTCGAATTGATCACGACATGTTATTGACACATTTCCGCATCCATTATTTCCTAATGCTCGCCTTGTCAGTGTGAATTGTGACTTTGACGTCAAGAGACGTCAACTTGACCGATATTTGTTCGATCTCGACATCGCAATGGCTATTTCAGCTCCAGTGCACCAGCACTGTATTTTGGTGATATTGTGTTTTGATCACGTATTGTTTGTTTTGTGTACCGTGGGTGAACTTGTGCCGTATTCAATTGGGATCGGAGATTGGCTCATCTGCGTGCCATTGTGTGATCTCGGCGGCGACTGTGGGGATTACGGAGACGTCATATACAAGGTAAGGCGAGCAGTCCTTCCGAATCCCGGTTCCCGAGATCACTGGTCCTTCGACTAGAACCCCTACCCCTCACCAACCTCATCCTGTACCAAGGTTTTCCTACTTCTCTCCCATACCTTGCAGTGATTTCAATTTACGACCGATATTATTGTATTCCATCTGCAGGACGCGCGACCCGGAGATCGATAAATTTGTTCATTAGATTCTATCGATCTAGATTTATAGTTAGAATTTATGAAGCATTTGAGATGTTGAACTGCAGAAAAATTCTCAAAGTAAGCTGAATAGATAGAGTTATGAATGAAGATGTTAGGATGTAGAAGAATAAAGAAAAATAAGTATTTAAAACAATAAAAATCCGAAAACTTATAAAAATTTGGACATGTGATAATGTGACATCCAGAGAAGTATCATACCTTGCATCTCATAATGCAGAGAAAGATTATGGAGAACATCATAGCTGAAGAAGAAGAAGAAGAAGAAGTGGCAATACTTTAACAACCGATTTATTAAAGGGAATCACGGACAATTCTTTGGCCCTACATTAGAAAAATTGCCACTATATTGTAAGTAACAGCGGCAATCGACATTGTGTTAACTTAATTTCAATTGTACCATTACATCATTACAACGTTTACCGAGCGTAAACAGTGCTATACTTACATATTATATTCCAAACATTTAATGGTCGCATCATATTATATATTTTTAATTTCTACAAATCGTATCTACGTCTATTTAAAAGTCTATCAAAACAATTCACTTTGTTTAAACACCACTTTATTTTTATTATATTTATAATGAATTACCCACAAGGTTATGGCGAAATACAACAATTTAGGTATTAATTCGTCCAATTATTAAAAAAAACTATATAAACAGACACACCTATTAATATTCGAATACTCAAGATGTCTACTAGCAAAATAAGTTTGAATTGGAAATGAGTGCTGTGTTAGATTGTCATATTTGCCTGTCTCGTAACAGAGCAGGCAATCCATCACACCTGTTAGCTCCGCTACAAAAGTGAGCGGTGTTCACTACTAGTAAACCAGTTGTATGCACTAGATGTAGTGCAGCTCGTACAACGTATGTACACTCAACGAGAGATTCACTGTACCGCTGACTCTGCAACAGGGTAGTCTAGGTATATATTTCCCTTTTTTTAAAATGATAAATAATAATAATAGAAAATAATGTAACAAAATTGAAACGATACTAAATGATGTTTTATTAGAGGTTTGTTTTTCGATTGGCAACACTTTTTCCAGCGACACTCAATTTGACAGCTGATTTGTGCTTAGTTTGGTTTGCCATTTCACCACGATTAGACTTACGCCAAAACAAGGTATGCAAATTTATTTCGAAAACCATGGTTCGTTCGTTTTCGCTAGACGGCGCAACATGTTATACAGCGTGCGCCACAATCTAAACATTCGATGAGCGCATAATTTCGCGCAATAAACCGGTGAATTGGCCTCCAAGAACGTGTAATTTAATACTTTTGAATTATTTTCTGGAGGGATATGTAAAATCCCTAGTCTATTATATCTGGTTTATCGGCGTAGACCAGACTTGGAAGCCAACATTCGTCGCGTTGTCGCCGATAGTTATCGATCAAAAAGTGGTCAAAAATTAAACTTCCAGATTGCGCTTTATTTGAGTTAGTCGCGGCACCCATATGCGCAAAATTATACTAAAACACTAATGGCTTAAAATTTTCTTTCCAATAAAACTAATTTCATAGCCAATACCATAATAATTATGTTTTATTTCATTTTAAAATTCTATACCTCTAAAAAACACCCTTTATTTTAACATAAACATTACGTCCTTAGCGCAACACAGTAACAATCATTTTTTTTAAATAAGGTTAAGGCTAAGAATTAAGAGTAAATAAGGAAAATATATTTTGTATATACCTATAGTGTTGTGATTATTAGTTCTAAAGGTACTTATTCTACATTTCCCTGGTATATAAATCAATTTTCATGTTCATTTTAACCCAGCAGTTTAGCTTGCACTGGTAGATATGATGTATATATTGGTATGTATATATTGGTGGATGGTGTAATAAGTTAACCCTTCCCAAACCATGCAGTAACACAGGTCTACCATCATAATTAAACTTGTAATATTTCGGTAAATACATGCAGCATAAAATGCATATTTTAGATAATCCTAAAGAAAATATTAGCGCTTAGAAATGACTAATGAAAAACCAATTATGAAAAGGGAATCGTTCAAAAACAATTATTTTTTCCACTCAATCCATTGTAAAATTAATACGTTAGTAAAAATACAATTTGTGTTATGAAAGACAGAAATCACAGAAATCATATACAAATACAATTGTCTCTTTCTCACTAATTAAATGAAGAGAGATAAGAAGAAAGGATACATTGTATAGCTCTAAATTATGTTATTAATCATTTTTTCAAAATTGAATGCTCAATATTTAGAATAAATTCGTGTCATTGAAGCTAATAAAACATTTTTTCTAACTGTTATTTACGGTAACACGAGTTGAAAGCATGGCTGCGTTCGGGTATTTTATATCATGGTATGGTAAAGGTTAACCAACGTAGAGTTGATCTCCTTAAATAATATATGTACATGCATACCTATGACAACTCATCTATACGCGGATTACCTCAAGAGTAAATTTAATTGCGATTAGATTTAATAGCTAATCCTGAAATACTACCTGGAAATTAACTCAGAATGTCTAGACGACAGCGCAGTAAGGATAAAAATTATTAAAATCACAAGACGAGACAGAAAATGAAAAACGTGAGTAAAAGCGCAAAACTAAGATGAAGGACGTCATTCTCACTATTTGAGAGAGTAAATAACAATGGGTGTGCCATATTCACAGATAATTGATGGACAAAGAGTAATCTTGAATAGTCTCGTAGACAAATTTATCAAAGCAGTGAGATCGACATGGCAAAAATCGGCGGAGGACCGAATATAGTGACAGAAGAGTTATGACTAACGATAATAACGATAGTAACTAATAGATGAGCAATCGGCGGTAGGCTCTGCGGGCAGCTATTTTGATCGCTTCACGGCCAATAGTCGCCGCCGCGTCACCAATCTAGTATCATCAGTAGAATCTATATTTCAATCCGTAAATCTCTTACTATATTACTTTGACAATAGTGCATTGTGCATCCTTATTATATTGTTTTACATGAAATATAGATTCTACGGAAGCTCTGGCCGCACAACGGTCACCACATGCTACATAACGACCACTATCGGCCACGAAGCGGTTACAACAGCCGCCGATTGCTTTTCTGTTAGTGTTTATATATTGCTCTCCCTGGTATTGTACAAACAGTGTTTTTACGTATCAACTTTGAAATATATATACATATCCACTTAAAGACATTCTTAAAAATACGAAAACATGCATTTGTCATAGTTGACTATGATCGCATTTGATAGTGCTACCATAGATAAGGAAAGAAACTACGACGCGATGAGACCATGAGACATAGATGAGATGACAGGATGACAGATTCTCAATATAGTCGCTAGACTTAATACGATTTCACTAATGTATGTTTTTTCTTACTCGCCTTGAAATATATTTTAGATTACTTAAGTGCATTTAGATTTAGTGACATTTTTGTAATGTAATTAAAATACATAATAACAATAATACATACTTCAATTTTAGTATTGTTTCCACCAAGTAGGCGCCCGAGCCACGGCCACGGCCCTGTACCACAAAGTAGGACAGTTCCACTTAATATGCAGCAGTGGAAAATATTGGAATATGCGTAATGAGTGAAGAACGTCACCTCTTCTTTCAATATATGACATGTTTTTGACGTAAACATACCATTGGCGAAACATAACAAAAATTCGAGACGTAAAACTCTTACGTTACTCACAACTAGTCCTCAATCTGCATATCATCTACCTCTCCGTCTTTCTTCTCCTAACTCAGTCACTAATTTGATTCGGTAAAGTAAAGTAGCGTACATATACATTGCATATTTAAATAACAATTTTAACAGTCATTTATCGTCTACTATCGAATTCTTAATATGAAAACAAATTTAATTTTTAAAAAGTTAAGAAACGACAGACATATTTCAAAAACGTTTCTAAACGAGGAGAGGTTCGTATATAAATAAAAGCTTCCATATCTTCAAAATAATGATTTTTTTTAAATTTTAATTAATTATCTATTTCTCAATGTTTTAATAAGCTTAAATTGTCTTCACCGACAACTTGTAATTGTATCGTCAACATGACACATTATATTTAAGAATCAGGACAGATTATTCTGCAAGCATATTTAAAATACTAATTTAATGCATTAATTATACATATAAAATCAATTTTGTCGAAAAATATTATTTTTGCACTACCGGTATTCGAACCTGGATTTCTATTTCCAATCCGGGGAAGTACGTTATAGCGCCAGTATTTTTCATGACAAATTTTTGAACCTATATGTTACACTTTTTCAAATTAATACATCTGTCGTTCCATTATTTGAAAGCCATCTACATTGTTTTTACGGAATCTCAAATACCTTTGAGTAAACCGACTGCAGACGCCAGAATTATCAACTCATTTTTATTAATTTTTAAGCATATTTTATCATTAATTAAATTCCAATTTGTCTGTGAAATATCCAATAATATTTTTTAGTAATTTTGACCGATTTACTCAATGTAGCTCTAGTTAAACAATTGTATACGAATATTCAGCATGAGATTACGATAATAGTAAATATATCGCCTGGAAATTTCAATTTCCATACATATTAAATCGTTGAATTACGAGCATTTAGGAAACTTCTATACCGGCCGTACATAAAATATCTACAGCACTCGTTCATGGATACGAAAATGCGTTATTAGGCAATAACACAATCAACAAAAGCCATCCCAATTTGTGTCAGGCGCCTGTACCGGCGCGTTATTTTCCAGTGACGTAACCACGAGTTGTATTGAATGATTTTCAAAAATCAAAATGTTCAAAAAATAAAATTATACCAATGAAAATCATAAAAAAATTCATACAATATGACAAACTATAATGGAATTTTTGTTTCATAAAAAATATTCAAATGACAATCATTCACAAAAAGGAAACCAAAAAAATACACGTATAATATAAGTCTATTAATCAAGAAATTATTTAATGAGTGACGTATAATATAGTATTAATAAATGTTTTTTGTTAAAAAAAATGTGTTCATTTTACTTTTTTATAAAAGTATTCATTGGGGTAAGATTCAAAAATATAATTTCTATGAATTATTTGTCGTGCTACTATTAAAATTAATTATTTATGTCTTCTAAATGAAATATCTCGGAAGCAGTGGAGTATCACCTTACGTCATGAATGAAAATGATACAGATAATAAATCGTCGGCGTCGTCGATCGATTCGAAACTCGTACAAAAATCAAATCCTCAAGGGACTAATTTAGTTAGCGAGTTTATATACCTAATAGTCTCATTTCAAAAATAGAGAACATGAAGCAGAAATCCGAAGATAAAATGACATAGAAAAATCAACGATAACCAGTCTCTGGCAAAGATATGTAAAAATCAATCCATTCTGGAAATAAATCAGTCATGAAATTTGTTACTTTAGTATTCTACATAGCACGGTATGGAATAGATACATGTATATTGGTAAGGTAAGGAAAGTTAAGGTGTGATGCTGTAGACGAATGCTAAGTATGTATGTTTGCAAAAATTTTAATATTAATACCTTAAAATATTTGCAAACATATAAACAAAAAAGATATTTAATTTAATGTGACCACTTCGCGGCCAACAGTGGGTTTCCTATTCTTGTTATTATTATATTGCTTTAACAATGCATCATGTAGTGGACTTTGTCATTATTTCCAATAAGAAAAAAAAATATTGGTAAAATGATACATACCATAATATATACAGTATAGCTATGATAAATTGATATGATTATTTTCAGAATATTTTTAAAAGCATAAACATAAAAAAATTAAATAATATAGACAGTTAAAAAAAAAATAAACTTAAAATCTCAAGTGAATACGATATTTTCGTGTAAATCGTTTTGAACTGCAATGCTAAAATGATCGAGTGATCGTATCCAAGAATTATTCACAGCAGTTTTTTGAAAAATATTAAGCTGCGGAAACATATTGTGTACTGTAATGTAAATGCATTGAATATATAAAAAAGAAAATAACCCAGTGCCGAATACATCTGTTGCAAAAAAAAATTATACCACGGCCAGCGACGTATTAATCCGTCGTGGCGTAATTTATTTTTCTGCTTTATACAGCGACACCTATTGGAAACTTTAATCAATGACATCAATTAATATTAATATTCATTTTTGTTTTTTTTTTTTTTTGCTAATCTGTACTGCTATACACTAACATAGGATGCAACATAGGATACAATAGCGCAATATACATAATTTAAGGTTTCCACGAGTACTAGCGTATGGAACTGGCGTCTCTTCTGGTTTCCCCAAGGAAACTACCTACTAAAAAACGCGATCTCATCCGAAAGAGACGTCAGTTCTAAATATAGATTAATAAGCTTGTTACGTTGTTCGGTAGGTATAATTGTATTTCAAACAAATTTGTAAAATTTAGTACTAAAATTTGATAATGAGAATATATAAATAATAAAATATATTCAAATATTAATCAGTGCTTTAAATTCTCACTCAAAAATCAGCATTATCCAGGTATTACTGGCTAAAATTCTCCTGAGGATCCTTCTTTCAAATTCATCTAGTATTGCGTAATATTTCTTTGTTAGAGGCCAGGTTTCTAACACGTAACGCGTAAGTACTGGTCTTATCAGTTTTATACAGCATCACCTATGTTTTTCTGTGTATCATCTTCAACTTCAACTGTTTTTGTAGACTAAAGTAGCAACGATTACCGCACGCTGTACAAGTTTTTAGTTTTTATCTCTGTCAGTTTTGTTTATATCTTATTTTTTTACAACTGTATTATCCTATATTATACTGTGGTAGCCGCTGAATAAAAATATTTTAAGTTAAGATTTTCAACATTTAAATGAGTAAAAGAAATTTATTTAAAAGAGGAAATATTTTCAATTGGTTATTTGTATAATAGATGTTTCGCCTCATTTGTATAAAATATTATGTGAAAGTAATTTTTTTTCCAATTATAACCTTATTTTTTTCAATGAAAGTGTTATTCATCATGTTCACGTAAATATAATTTTAAAGTGCATTTTTCTATTTGTATTTTAATAACATCAGCGTTGGTTTAATTATTAACATTCTTTAAATTGGGATAATTAAATATAAAAAATAAGCAAATGACAGAAATTTTTTTGTATAGATACAAGATAGATGGCAAAGCAGTAGAAATTGGTCTTAATTTTTATTTTAACTCATAAACGAAGCTTTTAGTGGGAATACTATCGAGGAACGTATGGTACAATGGTGGTTTCAAAAATTTCGTGCTGGAGGCGAGAACCTTGAAAATGAAAAAGGTTGTGGACATTCTTCTTCAGTTAACAACGACCAACTGAATACGTTAGTAAAATCAGAACCATACATAATAAGCTTGATAAATATGCCCATGTTTGTTTCATTTCGATATATTAAAAGGTTTAAATTTGATTCATTAAAAAATATTTTTTTGAAGAATGTTTTTAGAGGTTTGTTTTTCGAATTGGCTACACATTTTTGACAGCAGATTTGTGCTCAGTTTGGTTTGCTATTTCACCATGAATAAACTTACGCCAGTACTTACGTTCAGTAAGTGAAACTTACCGTGCGCTATATCCATTTAACGATCGATAAAATCGTCCATCCAAGCAAGTATTCGAATAACCATGGATCGCTTTCGCACCACGCAAAATCTAATTAATAATACGCATCCGCAGAGACGTCGTACAATGCGCACCGAAAAATCTGTCGTTTCTTCTAAAATGATGCCGGCCAGAAAGTTACAGTCAATAGAGAACGCTATAGATCCATGATTGCTGATTTTTTCGTTCCCCAATCGAATGGCATTAATGTGGAATAGCTGTGGTTTCAGCAAAACGGCGCAACATGCCACACAGCACAATCAATTTATTGAAGGAAACATTCAATGAGTGCATAATTTCGAAATAATGAACCTGTGAATTGGCCTCCAAGATTGTGTAATTTAACACTTTTGGATTATTCTTTGTGGGAATATGTTAATTCGGTAGTCTACGCCGATAAACCAGAGACGATAGACGACTTGGAAGCCAACATTCGTCATGTTATTGCCTATATATGGTTCCAGCTGCTCAAAAAATTGAACTTCCAGATTGCGCTTTATTCTGGACAGCTGCGGCGTAAAATCATATTTAAACACTAATGCCATAAAATTATCTTTCCAATAAAGCCAATACCGTGGCCATTACCACGATTTTTATGTGTTTTATTTCATTTTAAAGTTCTATACTTATAAAAAAACACCTTTATTACACAACACAATGTTTCAAAATTTATTTAGTCTACTAGATTTATAATTTATTTCGACATATAAATGTTGCACGTAACTTATAAGGAAATAAAAAAATTAAGGTTGAAATGACTTACTCTACTATCAAAATAAACACTAGCGGAATACGGTTGAGCGTCGTAATAATACACTGAATATAAGACTTTTCATAATTGATACAATTTGCATCATATTATAAATATTTAAAACAATGTGAAGCAAAATAATTGATAAACTCATACTACTTTCATAATAATGAACACAAATGGGTGTCACACGAACTGAAGGAAAACCAATTGTCCTTACGGTAATCACTGTCTCATTATCATTCGTTTAAGCATTTCGACAACCTCTTTGAAAATCAAGCTGCTACCAAAAGTATGTTTTGAGATTTTATCAACTCCAGAACTCGGGAAATTTACTCCACCGGAATAAATAAACTTGTAATTAATATGCAAAAATATTTGGTTTTCAATTAATTTTTCGATATATAAATTTAATTATTAGCTGATAAAAAATTGTTTGAATTGAATTGAATGAAGTCAAACTGCAATTATTTTCCAACCTTTTACTTTGCTTTTTGCACTTACAATGCTTGAAATTTCCAGTGTGGATAATATCAAGTTACAACTGCGGCAGATCTAGAGGATTGATGGAACATCGAACGTAGAATTCCGTCTCGGCCCTCTTCGTATTGCTGTGGAGGCGTATCACGTTCGCCTAAGTATGAATGGACAATGATCCCATTTCTGTCTACCGAGCTACGGTGTGCTCCGAGTATATCGTACCGCTAGCGTTTATTATACGAGTTCGAGCTACCGCGAATAAAGACCGGATGGAAGCAATCTATCGACGGACACTAGACTCTGCCAACTCTTAAAAAATAATGTTATCATTGTAAATTCTCAAAAAGAAAACGTCTACATATTATAATAAAAAGATACTTCCATCAGATTAAATTCATCTCTTTCCAGTGTAAATTAAAGTTTTTGGAATTAAAATGATCTATTCGTCATCATTTTCGTATCTTATCCTAGGAGGGTCGGAGAACTAAAATATCGACAAAGCTTCAATGTCAACATCCTCCCCTGTCTTGTGCAGCTTCGGTACTTGTAAGCCAACTGTTAAGACCTAATTTGTCTTCATAGTCTTTGTTGTTGTTTATCTCAGGTCAGTCTGGGATGACCCACTGGTCACCTGACCTTCGGAGATACTCAAAGGTACGATAAGTCAGTTAACCGAAAATGCATGATCTTGTGTAAAAATAATTGTTTAAATAATAAGACAAAATACTTTGTTTAAACCACTATTTATTGATTATTTAACATGTTTCGATACCTATGGTATCTTTTTCAGGAAACAATGTACACTAAAATTAAAAATACAAGCATAGATAAAAAAAAACTATAAAGTATTAATGGTGGGTAACTAAGTAGGAACTAATATGAAAACAAATTTAAAATGTGACTATTTGCAAAGAGGATTTAGTTATTTATAATATTTAGCTTACTATTAACACTTTTACTTATTTCTAAAATTTCAAAATTATCTAACTGTAAATCCCTAGTGTTTGTATGTATAATTTCTAAACCCGTGTTTGAAACTTGTTGAATAATCGATAAATAGTGGTTTAAACAAAGTGTTTTGTCATATTATTAATATAATATGTGGCCACAAAGGAATTTTGCTAATATTGAAGAAGTAATAATTGTTTAGTAAAAAAAATATATATATTTTACAGAAACGTGACATTACAGAATTTTACGTCTTCATCTGGGTGATCCTCGTTTGGCCTTGTAACAATATAGGTTTCATATGTCATGAATGCAACATTATCCTTAAACTTCGATCAGAAATTTCTAATTCTTAGAAGCTCTTTTTGCTGAATTCTTGAGTGACTAAACAAACGCCTTTGCAATGATCTGCGTATTATCTTATTCTATTGATTGCGGTCACAGCTTTGTAAGTTGACTACTCAACCTGACTCTTCGAACCATTAGTTTAACCGGTAGTTGAGTACCTACGTATCTCGATTAAGTTCCCACTACTTCTTCAAAACAAACACACGAAATGTTCTTTTCAGTTTGTGTAACCTGGAACACAACTAACAATGAACCTAAAGTAGATAACTTGATTTCTTCTCCCACTATTAAAACAAATTTATTTCCTCTCTTTCACAAATTACCGAGCACCTGCGACAAATTCGCCAATCAGCGGATAACAGACATTTGTATTTTAATTTAATTTTCAATAAAATCACATTTAATTTGTGAAGTTAAGATTTTTCATAACACAGTTCCGTGATAATTAAAAATAATTTATATAATTATTATAATCAAATGACCTATTCAAAAGATGTAAAATTTCAACTACGTACGTTTATTAAGTGAAACATCTATTTTCTAGTGATTTATCTAAATTTAAATATGAATTTAATATATTAATTAGAAAGATATACATATAAAATCAATTTTATCGAAAAATATTGTTGTTGCCCCACCGGGATTCGAACCTAGATCTCTTTCTAAACCGGCGAAGATGCATTGTCCAACTATATTATTGGAAGAATTGATTCAAAACAGTCGATATGAATTCTGACTAGTCTCATTTTTTGTTACGTTTTCTTCTTGATAAAATTATTATTTTTCTAGAGTTGTTATGATTTTCTAGAGTTTTTTACACAAACTGATTGAATTTCCACAAAAATAATTTAAAAAATTAATTGTTGTTGACCAAGTCACACTTTGTATATCGAGCGAGCCGCGTTTAAAAACTGAGTTCATTCAAAGTGTACGAAAGAGACATGAACACATATAATTTATTGCACGTATTGATCATGCGTAAAAATCAACCCTCATTTCTGAATCTAATTGATTATTCATTGAAGCTATCACTGCTAGTCAATGATAAAAAAACTATAATCATTATACTTCAATATTGTTATAACAATTTTTCTATAATCCAAAAAAAAGTATTATTAAATATTTTTTCTTCGCTAATTTATTTTTTCTTAAATAAGTGTTAAATAAAATAATTTAAATGTATACATATATATACATATACACACGCCATCACTCTATTATTGTTATTAATTACTATTTATTATAAACAATACGTTAATGAATCAAATAAAAGGTTTAATAAAAATTATCTGTTCAAGAATATCAAACGCACTCTGTAGTTGGCAGATACGGCAGTTAATTAAATAATACCAATTAAATGTAAGTAATACATTTAATTTATATTAAAAATATCACAGACCTACGTTCTGAACTCTAACTTGAACATAGTAAATAAGACAACTGATGAATTGAAGATCCGACTGAAGCTGGAAATATAACGTTCTCCGCGTGTAGGCATCGAAGCAAACTTCTGATTTTCAAACCCATAGTAAGACCGGTAGTAACTTATGGTTGTGAAACGTGGTGCCTAACCCAAATCGAAGAAAACAAATTAGCAGTTTTTGAGTGTAAAATATTAAGAAAAATCTATGGACACGTGGATTTTACAGAATAAAAATTAATCATGAACTCGAAAATTTGACTGAGCAAGAAATAATTATAAGATTCAAAAGACTGCGATAGACTGGTCATGTCTAAAGAACGCCAGATAACAAGGCACCAAAGATCATGACCAAGTGGATACCTCAGTAAAAGCAACCTAGAGGCAGGCCAAGGAAGAGGTGGGCTGATTGTATGAAATAGGACTGGAGCAAAATGAGAGGGTCTGGGAACTAGACACGAATGACCAGGGATAGGAGTCATTAGAGACCACATGTAAAGAAGGCCAAATCCCACCCTGGGATGCAGTGCCGTGGAAAAAGAAGAAGAAGTATCAAAAAGTATACCATCAAATTTTATTATTTTATTTTGAATGCATAGTGAAATTATTTCAAAAAGACCTAAAGAAGAGAATTTACAAAAAAGTTTTCATATTATACTTGTAGAGATAATTTATATGACAGTAGCTGGTTTTTCTTCACTGCATTTGGAAGAATCGATCGAAGTTGACAAATAAATGTAAGTAAGCCAGTCTTGTTATTGTAAATATCAACAAAACTGCATTTGCGTTGCAGTGTGTAAATTTTAAACGAATTAAGAAAGTCACGCTTGAATGCAACAGAATCTAGGACACGACTTCTGACGACAAAGAATAAACTGCAAATACTTATCACTAGTTTACAGTCAAATGAAAGCCACTAAGTAGAAAAAAATCATTGCATTTATTTGATTATATATTATTATTATGAATATATTGTTCTTATTTTTTATTACGAAATTCAAGTACAGAACGTTACTCATTTGGCGCATTCTGCAAAATGAATCTGCCTGTAATGTATTGATTTTGAGGTTTCATTTTTATTTCTCGTTCAAGTTATGATGGCTTTAAATAACAGTAGCATTATACCAAACAACAACGCAATATACATTTAAGAAAAAATACATTTTAATTGAGATTTTTGGATATTACAGAATTATAGCAATCATTATAAAAAAGAGAACCGATCAATTTATATAACAAATTAATAATTCATTTGAACGAAGACCCGAAGAGCACATCAAGGGCCGTTCAACATTGAAAAAAAACAGACTGTAAAGAAATAACATAAATAATTATGTTATTTCTTATATATATAACAATGTTTTAAAGAAAACGATATTCTTGCTAATGCTAAATTATTTCGCCGCACAATAATTCAATTGGAGACAGATCTAAAAGCTACATTTTCTTAAAACACTGCTTTCATGAAAAATTTGTAATCACATATAAATTTGTGAAATGTATACTTACTTTGAATACGAATACTAAATATCAAAGACAATAAATACTCAAGTATTTTTTCCTTGTATATAATAAATTCTGTCATTTATCGGAGAACAAATAAAAGTCACAGTTTCATTACGAAATTAATTGGTAAATCATCTGTTTATTTTTAAAATTGTATTAACTAACTAACTTAGGTACAATTTTTCCATTTACTTACAGAGGTAGGAAATACCAAATTGCGTCAAATAATATAATACGTCTTATACTCTTTGTTCTTTTAAATATTAGTTTAAAATAAGCATGTACAATACACAATATCGGAGTGCATTGCCATAACTACACGGAGTTGACCAGGATTATTTTAGATGGAATATTCAATAACTAAGATAAAAAAAACAAACATTATTCGTTTTGAAATTGAATTACAATCTGTATACCTCAATACAATTTTTAAAAGAAAATTGTTACTTCACTATTCAATTATGTTTAATCTGACTTCCGCGCCGCACGGCAGTAGAAGATCGCAGCTCCTGGCTTGCGGGTTAGCCGCTGATTAAACCCTGTAACCAGCGGGCGACTGAATATTATTTTTAATGAATTTGAAATGATACTATTTACTTAATGCTATCACTGAGCTCATAAAATAACAGATTGTATGTTTATCCTAGTTTATCCAATTGCGCATTACATTTATAAGATCCTCAATTTCATGCCAATTTGTGTCGTCTTGTTTTATGACCGCGGAACGCATAATTTGTGAAAGGCCGTGCGATAAAATCTCCAACTTATGATAAAGCTTTATTATTTTCATTAAAAAAGTGTTTTATTTATACCATAGTATACATTATATAATAGCAAACTGAATATACATACATAAGCAAATTAGTACCTACATACTTTACAAAATTGGGAGATACGAGTGTTAATTTGTTATGATTATTAATGATTTAAACGAATATTAAATATACTTTTAAAATTAGCAATATTAACTTGGTGGTTAAGATTCATATTCTTTTTATTTATTATCTTAGTTTAATAACCACAATTGAGTTTAAAAAACATCTACCGGTTTCGGAAAACACCTTTTCCTTCTTCAGGATATGTCAAAACTAACTAAAAATATAGCATTGTTTTTCTATTTATCCAGAATCTATTTTTAAATTATTAAAAAATTTTTTTTAAAAAAAACAACAATTATTCAAAACGTAAATTTAGTACCTAACTCAAATTGCTGCTCAATACAAATTTAGTCGAATAATTTTTAGGAAAAAATTTTAGAATAGGACTCGTAGTTAAATTTAGTTGGCTGTTTAGAATTTCCTGATTACTTTTACATGCTTTATTTATCTCCAACGATTCCAAATTATTTAATTTGTGACCTACACCGTTTATATGCAAAATTGACAATCCCAATTTTTTATCAAAACCATGACTATTTTCTATCAAATGATTAGCAAATTCTGAAAACCCACTATTGTTCAAACATCTCAAATGCTCCTTTACTCTTATATTAAAATTTCTACCCGTTTTACCAACATAAAATGCAGCACAATCCTTACAACTAAGTTTATAGACGCCAGAATTGTTAAATTTATCATCCTTGTCCTTAGAATTTATGAGTAAATTTCCTATACTATTATTTGTGTAAAATGCTGGTCTAATATCTCGTGGTAGGTGTTTAGATATTTGTTTCGAAAAGTTATTTATGTATAAAATCCTACGCCAATTATCATTATTATCATTATGTTTCATCTGTGATTTATATAAAAACTGATTATTATATTCTTTTAATTTATTTTTTAAAATAGTGTCTATCAAACATGTATTATACCCATTATTAACTGCTATTTTTTTAATTGTATTCAATTCAATATTAAAATTGGATGTTGACATAGGAATATTGACTAAACGATGTATCATGGAGTGGAACCCTGAATGTTTATGTGATAATGGATGATTAGATTCATTGTGTATGATAGTATCTGTAAAAGTTGGTTTTCTAAAAATTTTGAACTCAATTTTATTATTATTTCTAATCAATGTTAGATCCAAAAAATTTAGGGTAGAATTATTTTCCATTTCTAATGTAAATTGTATTTTATTATTAAACGAATTAATTAAATTTAGAAATGTAGTTAGTTGACGTTGTGAACCCGACCAAATACACAATACATCATCCACATACCTTTTCCATAACAAAACATTATTTATCAAAGAAGAATCACAATCAAAAATTTTTTTCTCCAAATCATCTACAAAAATATCTGCTATTAGTGGACTTGTGGGTGCTCCCATAGGAAGACCTTCTGTTTGATTATATATTATATTATTGAATTGGAAATAATTTTGGTTCATACAAAGATTTAATAAACGACATAGATCTTTTACCAAATTATTAGGTAAATTAGATGAATTTAGTAAATCAAAAATTAAAATTTTACTTTCATTAATAGGTACATTAGTAAACAAATTAACAATATCAAAAGAAACAAGTTTAACATTGTTGGGAAGATCCATGTCCTTTAACATATCCACTAATTGCAACGAATTTTTTATAGTATATTTTGGATTAAAAATATTAAGTCTATTAATAGTTTTAGTAATAAAAGAACATAATTTAAACGTTGGAGCACTACAATACGAAACCACAGGTCTTATTGGAATATCACTCTTATGAATCTTTAATACGGAATAAATAAAAAGAATATTAAATACTAATTAAATGTATTAATTAGAAAAATATACATATAAAATCAATTTTATCGAAAAACATTGTTGTTGCGCTACCAGGATTCGAACCTGGATCTGTTTCCAAATAGGGGAAGGTGCATTATCCAACTACGCTACAGCGACAATACTTTTGACGACAAATTTTCGAACTCATATGTTACAATTTTCAAATGTATACATCTATCGTTCCATTATTTGAAAGCCATCTAATTTGTTTTTACGGAATCTCAAATACCTTTGAGTAAACCGATAGCAGACGCCAGAATTAACAATCCATTCTTATTAAATTTTGGAAACATTGATACAACTTATATATTATTTAGGAGAACACATTCTTATTGTGAGGTTGTACTTATTCAGAACGTAGGTCTGTGGTATTTTAAATACTAATTAAATTAATTCATTTGGAAACTGTAACATATGGGTTCGAAAATTTGTCATCAAGGTACTGTCGCTCTAGCATAGTTGGATAATGAACCTTTCCCGATTTGGAAAGAGATCCAGGTACAAATCCCGGTAGCGCAACGACAAATATTTTTCGATAAAATTAATTTTATATGTATATCTTTCTAATTATTATATTTAATTAGTATTTAAAATATCACAGACCATACGTTCTCAATAATTATAACTATATATTAAGAATGTGTTCTTTTAAATAAAAGAATATAAAATTATGTTCAGTTTTATAAACATTTTAACCTTTGTTACTTTTCAAATATTCATTTTTAGTATTTTTATATTGCAGCGATTAATTTTTTATTGCAACAAAATTTGACGATTAAGCATTCTATCGAAAATATAGTTCGAATCCTGGTGATAACTATATTTTTTCTATAGACACATTATGGCTGTGTAAGTGATCTAATAATTTGTTTTAATTGTGCGACTGTAAGGCGGCTGTTATTACATAAACATTACATTTTGATTTGCTTCTGAAAATGTATAATACTCCATAGTTTACTTAAACGTAGGTACGCATTGCACGTGTCCATTTGCTACGCGTTAAGTACACTGGATTCGTTTTCAAGCACCGTTGTTCAGTGTGTCTCTATTTTAATTTACTTTGAATTGAATTCATATTTTATATTCATAATTGAAATTATATTATATATTCGCTAACACAATCAAGTTTAAATTCAGTTGTCTTTCTAAGTGATTATATGAACTATGATGATTTACGATTTTTAAGTGAAATAAAATTTTTATTAGGCAAGAATATCGAATAGTTGTAATTCAGAACAACAATAAACAGAATTATTAATA
The DNA here is from genome assembly GCA_022840565.1 of Eubasilissa regina. Taxonomy (NCBI): domain Eukaryota; kingdom Metazoa; phylum Arthropoda; class Insecta; order Trichoptera; family Phryganeidae; genus Eubasilissa; species Eubasilissa regina. The sequence continues at coordinate 22,748,250 of JAINEB010000033.1, forward strand.
GGAAAAGGACGATATTTAAATAGAATCGCAGCTGCCGCGGGTTACCGACTCCTAGTCTAACGTTCCCCACCATCGCATACTTTAACCTGTCTCCCCACCACAGAGCATATTTGTGAATGTGTTACGGTAGTCTTGTTGCTCTGAACTGTGCTAGTTTCACTGCTGACGGCTGACATTGCTGCATCGCATTCGCGGTGGAACCACATTCTGGAGTAACAGTCCACGTAAGATTACGAATGTGAAAATTGGAAAAGGTTTATAGACATATCAAGATTTTAAGAACTTAAGGAAATAAGGAAAATTAAAGTAAATATTATGTTGTAAAAAAACCAAATCAAATGAATACAATATGTAACATGTTAGTCGAAACAAATGACGATATTTTTTTTGCAACCTTTACATCATTTTCCATTTATTACCAATATTAATATTTATATCAGAACAAATGGAATTTTATAAAACAAATCTGTTTATAAATATTGTCAGAGTTTAAATTTTCATTCCATTCGAGTCATATATTTTTAAAAAAATCGCAGAACTCTTTGATTGTGTGAGAGGCACCAAAGTGATTACTTTGGTGCATCTCACGCACGTGAGTGCCACCAAAATTAAAATTTTGGGACAAAGAATTTGCCTTAGTTCATTTCTATTTATTTGGTGGTCTGTAGTTTCCAGTGCAAAACTAATCCACTTCGAGGTAAATTATCGAAATTCCAATAAGAAAAAAAAGTAGGAAAGAAAATTCAACACCTGAATATGTAGGTAAAGATACTAAAATAATAAAATACTAAATAAAATAATAATTTCCTGAGTTCTGTAACCATTTATAAGAAACGTACTGTAGATTTGATGAACATTCAGAATTATCATATAAAAATACACATATAAAAAAATATTTTTAACGATAATAAAAAATCTAAAATAATTTAAAATTCATAAGAAAAACTAATTCTCATAAACGAGTTGATTAACAACCCCAATAAATAATACATTTTGATCATCTCCGATACTAATCCTGTGTACTATCAACTATATGACACTCGGACGAGTTTTCAAGTGACACGACTGCCACTTGAAAAAATGTAGAAATTTTCAAGTTTAAGGTGATTAAAAAAACTAATACAAAATTAGATCCATAGGTCCTAGTATTTCATGACAAAGTTACTATGCACTTCAAAACTGGTGGCATTCCAAAAATAAAGGATGTTAAATATAAGTCTTACTTTGCGAATATAAAATATATAATCACAAAGTTACTAATATCGTATAGTACATAAAATATATCTCGATATTGATTAAATAGATCAACCGTCCTTACGAAATTACCATAAAAATTAGATGGAAATACGATTTTTTAAATAAGTATGTAATACTCCAATACTTTCCGACGCTTACCGCAGAGTTCACCTGACATCTTCTGTGGTGAACAATTATTTCCATTGAGTGAATCAGAAATATTTCGAGATGTTGATTTTATTTCCACATCTCTGACTAAGCGTATTGAAGATCATAAATAAATACATTTTTCCAAAAAGAAAAACAGATTTTGTTTATTCTTCAATACATAAAAATTTCGTATTTTGTCTGAATACTGTTTGTGTTAAAAGGTGATTAAAACGTTTAAAACACAACTTGAAATTGAACTCAACAAAAAATTGAAACATTAATGTTGCTTTTCTTTTTGTAAACCTTTTTAAAATAAATCATAAAATCTTATTCTAAACGATTTATTAATGGATTTAAATTGCTTGACACATTAGATAATACTGTCATTTTTATTTTGGAAACATAGTATTGCTTTAAACGATCAAACAGTAAATCAGGAGTTATTACAATTAGATGATGCAATATTACTCGATAGCAGTGTAATATAAATTAATTCAATAATTTGTATTACAACCTTACAACCTGAAAAATATATATTTGGTAAAGTTATAAATAGTATAATTGAGTCGCACAGCGGCAGAATGGCTGCAAAGTGATCGATCATGAGATTGAAAAGACGACAAAATTTCATATTTTCATTAATTTAAAAAAAAGTATTAACCTCATTATAATTATACAATGCTTCTATACATCTCTGCACATTAAATTAAGCCAATACAAAACAATTATTTTTGAATGTATTAGTGTAGGTATGTAACTGATAATATAAAAAATTTCACTTGGGCCGCTCTGCCGCTGTGCGACTAAAATTAAAAGATTTTTTTAAAGATAATAATATCAACAAGATAACAACCTGGTAAACTTCAATCATCCTGGCAGATCAAGTTAGTAATATTTTCATAGCTCAAACGCTTTACTTGGTATGAAAATAGTAAAAATAATTATATGAGGTGTGTTCAGTGTACGCGTCTCTATTTTTTGTTTATATAAAAAAAAAATATATATATTTCGTCATTCAAAATTTTTAAAAGTACTTTATGTAGTCGTTTTATAAAATTAACATTAATGAATAATCCGTTATCCAACCGGGCTTCAAACTTTGATCTTTACAATATTGATGTTGTAATTTGACTTCCTCTGGAAGGTCTGAATAATGTATACCCAGTTAAAGGCTGCCCTCAACACAGCGCTGGAAATTCCAGAATATTTATACCTACATTATCCTCCCCTATTACTCACTGCAATCTGCTGGAAATCAGGATCGAGGCACTGTACGCCAATAAAGCATGCTATACACAAAGCTAATTGCTTTCAAATAAGAAGTTAAATGGCATTAAAACATGATTGATATGAGTCGAAACAATAAGTATAATTTATATATGGTTTCATTAACTTTATTTAATTTGCATTGTTAAAATTGTATTGTATCGAATGACGCACGTCTTCCGTAGGAAGGATTGTAATATTACACAGGAACAAAAGAAAAGTTTTTAATTTCATACCCTTGACGTAGGTCAACTCGTTAAACTTTTCATTAAACAAAATTAATTTAAAAAAATAAAGCATTGAAATATTTCAAACAAAAAAATAAGCTCAGATTAAAAAAAACAATACAGATACGACATCGCAACGATAATTATATATGTACCAACTCTGACAAATACATAGTGAAAACATATATGTACCCTAAATTTTATAATCTTTACAAAAATATTTTTTTAAAAAACTAAGTATAATACCTACCTATGTTGCTTACAATTTCATGCAGTGAGGGAAATTCTTCGAAATTCAATGAAGCATTCATTATATCAAAAGAAAACAATTATCTACTTAATTTTTCCCTTACAAATAATTAATGAAATCCCTTTCCTTTAAAATAAAAAAATACATGTATTCGTGTGAGATGTATGTATTTGTAACATGTGATATATAAAATTTGAAAATTGTGTAGCAGATATTACGAATATGATAATGTTGACAAATATTAAACATAAATCACTAATTTTAGAGGTTCATTTATGTTGATTATGTTCATCAAAGTAATCCAAGCAAAAACTCGTATACAATAGCTGTAATTAATTTTATTACGAAATAACAATAATAATAATATAATTTATTTTATACATTTTGAAACATGACGTGTTCTAACAATTCAATGATTTACATTCAATTTTATAGCGCCATTTTCGTAAAAAATTTCATCTCAAGGGTGCTTTACACATAAACTGTTTATAGTTCTACAATTATCATTGTTTTTAAGATTAAAAATTGTTATTTTCATTTATGGAAATGACTTTTTGAAAAGGTGGGTTTATAGTTTCTTCTTAAATAAAGTTTCTGATGCACTGTTTCTTATGACGGAGGGCAAAGAGTTCTACACTTTTTAAATTTAGACTTCTGTCAACGGTCGGTCGGTTCTACAACGCTTCCTACAGCTGAAGTTAAGTTGAGTTGATAATTTGAAGTCTACCATTCAAATTGTCTGGGATACAAAATTCTTGAAGATACAAAGGCGCCATGTTGTGTCGCCTTATACATCAACCAGCATAATTTAAACTCATCTCTTTCAGAGAATCAGATCCAATGTAGCTGACGTAAAAGGGATTTTATAAGAGATAATTTAGAAACTCAATATATTATCCGTGAAGCCGCATTTAAAATGGATTGTAATCTATCCAGCTGAAACATCGGCTGGCCAGCATAGATGCTTTTACAATCGTCCACATGTGACACCACAAATGCATTTATAAGTAGACGGGCTGCCTCAAGAATAAGATGTCTCCGAATATTTTTAATCTGTCTCAATTGATAAAAGCATGCACTGACAGTTTTACTGATTTGTATATTCAACATCTGAATCAATGTGCACGCCCAACAACTTAACTGCAGATTTAGCATTCGATGACATTGATTCCTGTATAAAGTTTTGCCTTCTAGGTGTTGCTGTCCATAGTAGTTCTGTTTTAGGTGGATTCAATGTAAGTCTATGCGTTCATTGACAATATTACTTACATTAAAAGTAGGCACAATCGAATGAATATATATTTAGAACAAAAATCATTAATTTCAATAAATAAATTTCACGTATCATCTTCATATTCTAATTTTCACATTACAACACAAACTATTACACGATAGAGATTTCTCTCTCCGCATAGAACCTTTCTGTTTCTTTAAAAGAAGATACATATTAAACAGGTGACAAATATATATCTAAGTTAGATCTTATTTAATGAAGTTAAATTTATATTAATGTTATGTTAACACTTTCATGAAGTATATATTTTTATTATATTATAAATAAGGTTTTATCCGTACGTAACGCATCTTCAGCCGTGGCAGATTAGTGAACGTATATCATCACCGAAACGGTACATTACGTATTTAATTACAATAAGTTTTTTGTACTGGATAAGTTATATTGTACTGTTACCAACTCGATATAAGCATACTTGTATTTTAATACATTACATTAAGTATCATATTTTAGTTAGTTACTCTTTAAAACCCCGCTCAAAAATAGACACCTTCCCCCCTCTGTTTGGCCACCCTACCCTCTTCACCCAACATAAATGTATAATAGGTATATTGCAATGAAAATCATCCATTCCAAATTATTGCACACTCTTTATGACCCTAACGAAAATATATAACCTCCCGCCACTCCAACCCCCAGACGCCTCACCCTATCCCTGTCTGGACCAAAAAAATGAAATTATCATCCTAACAAATATATAATAAAAAGGACGCAAACAAAAATTTAAGTACTCAATTTCAGTTGCTAACACTAATATTTACCGATCCATTTAACATTAAAATTTTACAAAATATTACGGTTGCCTTAGTATCGGCACGATACTGGGACTGTACGCAATACGCACCACACTTTCAGTATGAATAAATAATAATGATATCACCGCAGTCTCACTGCATATTCTTTCGAATACCGATATACAAAAAAAATTCACCAAAATACAATATACTTACTTTATATATATTGTAGCGAATAATGTATGTAACGAACATGGCAACATTATCAATAACGTCCGATAATACAATGGTGATCCAAGTAGGTATAGATTGTATATTTAAAAAAATTGTCAAGACACTACAGAATAAGCAAAAATGCAATTTTGTATTGGTAGAGAGACACCGCACGGCTGTCGGAAATCACAATTATTTACAAGTAATTTATTTTAAGATAAAAATGTGTAAGTACAATAAATAAATACAGTTGGATCTGTTATTGTTTGCTGAAGTTGTGATCATTTAAATATGTAAACAAGACGAGAAACAAAACGTTTATCACACAAAGTATTCCATGGTTTGTTGAAACAAAGAAAAGGTTTTGTTACGCATTTGTAATGTTACGTATGACTGTCATTCTCAAGAATAATAATAATGTCGTTAATATTTTATTAATAAAGCTCTTTCAATCTCTTTTTACTGAGACGTAAATAAGGAGCCCATCAAGTTTATCCTATGTTCTAGCACAAACTTTTAGATTAGTTTAAAAATAGTAAGAATATTAATACCGTATACACATCTACATTTTTTTTAAATGTAGATGTTAAAAAACAGATACCTAATACTGTATCTTATTAAGTATGTTGTTCAGTATCTACATTTAAAAAAATTCTACGTTTAAAAAATCGTTTATTATTTCAACAAAATAATCCTATTTGCTTAATTCAACCGTCAAATGTGAAGGAACTTGAATACTTAGGTAGTATACGTGATACTAATTAATATTTATTGAAACATACTTATCGATTCAGACCAAATTACACTTACTATAGGGTGTTCAGCGGAAAAATTTCAAGATTAAATTGTAATTTCTCGTAAGGGTGAGATAAGTGGGAGGGGTGGTGTTCCACGTACGTGATTTGCTGATTTGCCAGTCGCAATAAGTCACTGGTCGAGAGCGCACCGAGCGTTCGCGGTTGAGCAATATTAAAAGTGCGGTGATTCATTGGATCGTGCGCGTCGCGCTTTTTGTACTCACTTTAATATTCGACGAGTAAGTGATGGGTCGAGCACGCAACTTATCAGGTGTTGGGTTCAAAAGTTCAGACAAATAGAGACAATGGTTAACCAAACTTCCCCGGGACCGAACATGTGGTTCAAGTTCGACGTGAAATTATGCACAATTCGCTTAAATCAATAAGGAAGATTGCAACCTGTACTGGAATAAAAAACTCAACAGTGCGCGTTATTTTGAACTACAGTTTCACCCATACAAACTGCAAATCGTGCAGTTTCTCAACTAAAATGACTATTATTTACGTGAAATCTTAGCGAGAACGATGCTGGAAACATATTGTTTACTGACGAAGCACATTTTCATATCGATGGCTTTGTTAATAAACAGAACATGAGATAATGGTGCTCCGATAACCCAAGGGATCGCCATCAAAAACGTTTGCATTGTCCAAAATGACAGTGCTGTGTGCAATTTCTGCCCGAGGAATAATTGGCCCTTATTTTTTTTAACCAGCGAGAGACAGACACTGCTGACGTGTATTTCCGAATGATCGACGAGTTTTTGGTACCACAATTGCAACTGTTTCCCGGGTTCAGTAACAGAACACAATTTCAGCAAAACGGGGCCAATCCACACACAGCTAAAGTTTCAATGGAGAAGCTGAGGGGAATATTTATCAATAAATTAATCAACAAGTACGGAGACACCCTAGGCACCTCGGTCACCGGACCTTACACAGTGCGACTTTTTTGTGGATACATTTACAGCAGCAATACTCGAACAATTCAGGCCCTACAAGAAAATATTCGCCGCGAAATTGCTGCCATTGAACCGACGTTTTGCTCTCACGTGTAAACCTAAAATCCGCATCGTTAAACTCCATTTTGTATAAATAAAATATGAGAATAACATTGCAGATTTTTTTTTATTTAATATTAAACTTAAAAATTTTCCGCTGGACAGACACCCTTTATAATAAGTTTACCTAACAGGGGTCAAGCTAATTCAATACATTAAAAAATATGGCGCGGTTTAAGGGACGTTATTGACTGATTATTCAACAGTTATGTTTTAAAAAAACATCCAATTAACTGGTTAAAGTAAAAACATTTACAAAAAGCATTTGAATATAATATTATCCGGTCAAATTAATATAAGTAGCTAGTTTTTTATACATGTTTATATATGCACGAAGGCTTATAATATACACGTGTTGGAATGTACGTGTCACATAGATGTATTTAAAAATTACAAAGAACAATTTCGCTAAATGGGACAATCAATTAGTACGTGTGATTTGTGGGAATTGTTAACGGACATGGTACAATTGATGTTTTTCTATACATACTGCAAATGCTGTTGAAAATCATGGCAATGTGTTACACTTCAGGGCATAAAACAATGGATCTGGGTTATGACTTCATATGTTTGTGTTTAGATTTCAGCCATATTTCTACAAACATTGAGAGTTCACTACATATTAGAAGTACAAACAAGTTTATACAGCAATATAATATAATATTCATGTTCTATTGTTCTTATTAATGTGATTCTTGGTGATATTTAATTTCGAAGTGAAGCTCCGTAGCCACGCAACTAAAAATCGTTCAAGAAGTTTAAAATAGTTTTACAAAATGTATTCCCATCCTCGTAAAAGGCGCTTGTCCTGGACGGTAGCGACTGGAGCACCTGCCACACTATTGCCTCCAGTGCTGTACGTTATTTATTTTTTTTTGTAACAAGCATAGATTTGAAGGCCAGTTAACGGAGTAGGACGTGCAGAATATGAGCTGCAAGTTTAATGACAGTTGAAAGAGTACCATGTGTAGATGATTATATGGTTAATAATTGCAACCGTACAAGTTAGCAGCACGCTGGTATGTTTACGTTGTACAAGTGGTGTCTGATTGTTGCACTGAAACAGTGGCGCATTCATAAAGTTTGTTACTGGTGGGTACTTAAGACGACAGATGCGCGTAATCTGGCCATGTGTTTGTATAGATGACTTCCCATGGTTTCTCTTACTAACTTTTTATTGTATTTTCGTCTGATATCAGGGTTGACGACTACTAAATATATAAATTAAAGATAGGAGCATTTGCAATTTTTTCGTTTTTTTTTTTACACAGAATATAGTTAGTTATACAACAGGTTCCCCATAAAATTTGCCACGGAAACTGCGTTAGAAATAGAGTTACATTAACCTTGGGTTTTGACTAAATCAAAAAAAAATTGTAAGCGCCGAGTATCGAGATCCCGGTATCCTGTGGTATTTTAAATACTAATTAAATGTATGAAAATTTGTCGTCAAAAATACTGTCGCTGTAGCATAGTTGGTAATGCACCTTTTCCATATTGGAAAAGAGATCCAGGTTCGAATCCCGGTAGCGCAACAACAATACTTTTCGATTAAATTGATTTTATATGTATATATTTATAATTCAATCATTTAATTAGTATTTCAATTTAATACACATATTATATTTTATTTTTCAAAAATTACCACCGTCATTGAATTTTGTAACAAGCCAGTATTTCTAGTAAATTGCTATTTTCAAATCTTGTTTGATTATCAGCGCTTAGATTTGTCACGCGGGAGATCAGGGTTCGGTTCTCCGTCAAGGAGTTTTTTTTTTTAATTTACTGAATTTATGAATATTTCTTTCGAACCAGTAAAACATATTTTATACACGGACATGTAATGAATTTTTATTCCATTCGTAATTTACTGAGTTTATAATTTATTTGATAATCATTGTTGTTTCATTTTATATTTAAGTGCCTACCATATTATATTGCAATTTCCATTGAAGAGTATTATATAATTGCTTTGGGATTCAGCAAGTAAATACTGAATAAACCCGGCTTGGATAACTTATTTAATACTTTCTGGGAATTTTGTTACATCGGTCTCATTTCGCAGAGAAAAAACTTCATTTATTAAAAAAATATTTATCCAATAAGGCGAAATATCGATAGAATTAAATAAAAAACAGAATTCAGTTGAGAAACTCTATTTTTATTATATTTACAAAATTTCAACATATTACACCCGAATTATTGCATATTCGCGTTAAAAAATGCTTTACACGTATATGAAATGTGTACATACCTCTCCTGCATAAAATATGTTTTTTCGTGTATATTTCTTCCTCCTTATCTTAAATACAAAAATCTTATATATATATTATAACATTCACCCGCGAACCTTCTATAAAACATTACGAAAATGTCATAAATACTATTTCTATCGTTACATTTTTAGAAAGCCTTCAATAAAACTATATTCTATGATGATAAAAAAATCATCAATTGACTTAATCTATACCATAACATGAATATTTAAAAAAAAAAACAATAATTTAAACTTTGTGCTACACATACGTAGTGTTATGTTTTGTCACTGGTATATAGTTTCATGAGATGACGTTCATCTTATAAGATATAAACGATAACTAAAAAAATGATTTATATTAGTTTTGAATTAATTCAAGTTATTAGTATTTGTAAAAATATTCGTATAAAGTTAGTATTTTATTCTTAAATGTAACAAAATAATGTGCCGAACCCAGAGCACATATAATATTATACATTACTGAACTTGTCCATAAGCCGGATCTGTAATGAGTTGGACCTTTCGGAATTAATCAAAAGAGTACGGATGAAATTTATCTCGGAACTCGCATTAAGGACTCGAGGAAAGTAGAGAGCCGAGCGAACTGTCATTCATTCACTATTGTATATATTGTACACTGAGCCAAATAACCGAATGAATGACTAAGATTATTAAGAAAGAGAAATTATTTTATTTTATATTGGATCTGTATGCATAACTAAAAATAATTAATGAAAATAAACTGAATGTATGACGACATGAGTTCATTAATTAAAACCAAACTGTCTCAGAATTAAAACTATTCCTTCTTCAGGACAATACGAAAAATTATTGTGATTTATTAAAATATCTAAACCCGAAATGTCTGCTTAAAATATTATTAAAAAACAATTAAATTTTTTCAAATATTGCCTGATATACTTAGGACAATCTTTTTAAAAATCGAAAAATTAAATTAAAAAATGTAAATTCACGTTAACGTACGCACAATAAAACATTTAAACAACGATGTATATGCGTTATAAATATGTCAAAGGAACAGCCAAAGAAAAATTCTAGTTCTCAAGTACGCAAGACTCCCTGGGTGTTAGCCCATCCCTTTACAAAACACGTGGCCGTAATCGAGGGGTGGCGCGGGGAGGAAAAAGGACTAGGGAAACTCAACCGGCAGCCTTACTGCGGGTACCACGCTAGCGACGCATATCGTTAACGCGAGCAGTCCGAACGCCGTATCCATTGTTGTTACAGCCAACTCACATTAACGATACGCTACGACAGCGATACCCGGAATAAGAGCACAGGACATGGTGGAATTCCGTGAAGTTAACGCACGCGCAATTTACGCATGCGTGGACCCAAACATCGGGTTAGTAACGATTCAAAATAGAAAGGGAGTAAGAGTACGTTCCTCACAATCAAGGTTCACAGTGATAGAAACGAAAACTGGTACTTTTTATAGACTCTACACTGTTCAGGGTTTTAAGAGAGACATCCACGGTTTTGGTCCTAGAAAGGGAGGAAGGAGGGGGTTTAACACGCATGCGTGGAATCATTGTTTTTAGTCCCCTATTCCACCCTGTCTACGTTTCTAAGATCGTGCTGTCACGATTCTACCTTTCCTTTAAACTAGAAGCACGTGTCTATGCTATAAATAGGGGAATGGAATAATACATTTTTATTTATTAAATTTAATGGTTTATTTATTGATAGATGATTCATTTATTTATGTAATCCATTTTAAAAAGTAAGGATTGTTATACACCTTTGTATGAATAATCTCGGTCTGACTTTTATAAAATTATTATACACAATAAACAAATATAAAGAGTATGTATTTCTTTACCTATTCACAAATTTACCTTTAACCTATAACTTTTTAGTACATGCTATAATGAGATGAAATAAACAAAAAAAAATTAAATCAGATAAACCTTGCAAACAAATCAATTTATTATAAAGTAAACAAGATATGATTTATAACATAATTAACATTATTGTCTTCAATTTATATTTAATACAGTCTGTTAATGTATAGCAACCTCGTTACTGAAACCCTACAATTTGAATTATATTATGTTGCAGGTTCGAATTCTACGCTACAAATTTTGAAACTTTAATGAACTTCGGTGTACCATTAATAACAATGTATAAAGACAATATTAGCCTTAAACTATAAGTAAAAAATAATAATAAAGGAGAGAAGACAAATAAAATGACAGTAATGCGTAACATCATACTAAAATTAACAGGAAAGCAATCGACTATCGCCAATTGCCTGCTGCGCGGTCAGTGTTTCCGTATAATCTATATTTCAATGCGGAAATCTCTTACTACATTTCTTTAACAATGGTGGATTGTACATCCTTACTATATTGCTTTAGATGAAATACAGATTCTACGGAAACCATTGCTCCGCAATTGCTTTTCTGCTAGTGCATTATGTGTTACTCTCCCTACAATTGTACAAACGGTGTTCTAACATATTAACTTTGAAATATATATTATTACGTTATATTTGATTCCTACCGCGCACAAGATATGTTGGGAGTTGACATTTACCAATTGGCAACACTGCACCGCGTAAGAAAAAAATTCTCGCTATCGTTCTTTAGTATTGACGAGCGCGGGAAGTTGTTCCGTTGCTAAAATAACGAAGATTCGACTTCGTATAGAATTAAGGAAGGGTGAGAATAATCAAATTTATTAGGCATCTGTGTTATTTTGCACCATATTGTAAGATTTATTTGCTAATTGTTTTTGTAATTCTAGGATGGACGCATTCTTTCTTTTTCCTTTCATTATATGACAGAAGAGTGGTCATGTGATGACAATACTTTTAAATTCATGAAGGATTCCTCATGAACAAAGCTGGAAGGGGATACGATTTGGTCTCCTGCGCTTCATAATTTGACAGCTGAATTTGTTTTACGACAGAGGAGGACGCAAGGGATTCCATGTGAGTTAAAATGGAAGAAGAAGACCCATCCTTCCTGACGTTTTTATGGGAAGGAGATACAAGTATTTACGGGTGCCTCGGAACATCAAATCTGGACAGAGACTGGAGATCACTGCCGAATGAACGAAACTACCTCACGCTTCAATGGTTGTAAAACAAATTTAGATGTGAATTGATAATATTCGAAGTATTATAGTCTTGTTTTTTTCTCACCTTTTAAATTTTAATTAATAACTTGCTAATCTTGTTGTTCACATTTATTTAACATGATTTATTTGCTACAATTTAACCTTACATACTCATCAGGTAATTCAAAATTGTTGTAATAGGTGAAGATTTTCACATTCAGTGAATCAAAGTGTTGTATCTCACTATTACTTTTTAAATAATAATAATATGTTGATTTTTATGTTCACACGGTAATAAGAAATTTCATTATTGTATTAAGGCAAAATTGTCAATTAATCTTTGCTTGTAATCACATTCAAATGACAAGTTTCTTATTACATTTTACTTTACTATTCATGTGTTTTCATATCTGAACTAATCTTATTATTTTCCCTGAGAATGCTAGCTGATGTGAATGGTAGGCGATGTGATGAATTCTGTGCATCAGAACCAAGCACTTCATTCTGTATCCTGAGCGAGTTGGTGGACGTGTTCAAAAACGACGTCACAAAATATATATATGTAAATACATTCTTTAAAAAACTGACATCATGTATACATGAATGATTATTGAACTTACTTAAACATTACAAACAAAGTTAAACATTTCATTCGTGCCCCATCGCATATATCTTTTATTCTATGCATTTAACATGATTTGATAGTGCGACTATAGGTAAGCCCCTGCTTGCGCCTCATAGAGCTGGCCGTTTAACCAAACACATTACAGCCACAATGACAATATCGCTACAGTCCGAGTGCAATACAGTCCAGTAAGTCATAGATAAAAAATGGGGAAACGCTATATTATTAGGGATATTTATTAAAAAATAACCGCAACTTGTGTTGGTCTCAAATCAATTATTCTGATCCGCCAGTTATACAGGGTGTAACAGACCTAGTCCACAATATTTTATGGGCGGATAGTTGAAAATGTTCAACGAATGTGTGCAAATTTTGCACCGTTACGGAAAATATTCTTTGAATTTTTTACTAAATCATATTAAGTTTTAAGTACGTACTTTGAAATAAATATTAGCAAAATTTATCTATATTTTTGCTTTAGCCCCAATATTATCCATCAGAAAATATAAAATTCTTTAACCTTTATATGTTGTATTCAATATATAATTTGGAATCAATAAAATATTTCAATCTATCGAAATAACCGTATAATTTTTTTTTTTTTAATTGCTTAAATGTCTGACACGGTTAAGATTAGGCACATATTCTTTGAACATTTTCAACTAGTAATTTAGTCAGGAATCCATCCATAAAATATGGACTTGGTCTGTTACACTATGTACAATTATGTAAGAATTTTTTGTTTTCGATAATGTTCCATACATCAGCAACATATACAATGATAATAAAAATTATTATTATCAAATATTTTTTGTTAAAAATATTTGAACGAATTTAACATAAATGTGTTCCTTTGCAAATGTAAGGTATAAATAATTTTGATAATTGTATAAGAATTAAAAATAAAGAATGGTTATCTTTTCGTACACAGAAAGAATATAGTCAGATATATTAGATATATAATAAAACTTTCAAATTGCTAAAGTCTTGTGATGAACAAAATTAACTAAAAATTAATTAAAAAACTAGGTAATAGATCATAAATATTTGTCGCAATACGCATACATATTAATTTTTCAAAACATTTGGTGTATTCAATGTAATTAAACAAAAATGTGTAATTATTGAGCCATTAATTATTTAGTACATTGGGAAAACAAGATAGTAAAACCACAATAGTTTTAAAAAAAAATGTTTGATTCAAAACAGCAATAGGTTGATTATAATAAATTATTTAGTATAGTTTTCTTGGGTATTGTACCGTGTGTCTCCGACTTTTCTGGCCGACGTTTCGGATCCTATTGCAAAATTCAGTATCAAGGCTGATGTCGCTTAAGCCGCCATTATCAGCTCTAATGATGGACCTTGAATACGATCCGAAACGTTGACCAAAGAAGTCGCATACACGACGGAATAGCCCAAAAAATTCTGCACAGAGATTCTAAACGATCGTGAAAATCTAAAAACATTTTTAGTAAAAGGTTTATTCAAAACAGCAATAGATCGGTTGATACAAAACAATAATAGGTTGATTCGAAACAGCAATAGCAACATTTTATAATATATCAAAATAAATCATTTTTCACCTAATACGAAACAAGTAAAAACATTTTGACTCACGCGAACGCCCTTCACGAAACAATAGCAGGATTCGATGGTGTAGTGACTCACCTGTAAACAAAACAAAATTGGAAATTAAATTGACGAAATATATTTGGCGTCGGTTTAATTGAATACTTTTATAATACAACACAATAATCAGATTTATAACAAATTAAGGTGGAATAAACTGATTACAATTTAATAAAATCATAATTAACATTACAATTAAGAAAACATTACACAACCAATTAAGTTAAATGTATTTTTAATTAATATCATTTTCCTTTTGGCATACATTTTGTTAGCGTTTTATTATATTTTGCAAATATTTTCAATATTCAAAAATTCCATAATTCTATATACCCAATCCACAGATCACTGCTAAGGATATTCTTTCGCAGTGACTTGTGAATAATAAAAAAATTATTATCTTCTTTTTTCCCTACCTGTTTGTTTATTTGGCAGGAATCCTATTACAATTCCACCTTCGGTATCCTTCTCAAATGCCGAATCTTATTCCTCGGATAGTCACTCTCATCTTTCAGATTCTTCTGTCATATTTCATTCAAAAAATGTCAATGTTAGCTTACGAGAGAAACGCAATTTCCAAAAACCGGTATTTTAAAAAGGCAATTTTTGGTACGTAAGCTTCTCAGCTATTTTGCCATTATAATTTGAAATAATATAATCGACCATAAAAGCGAGTCTCTTTAATTTTTTTGTATTTTTTTTACTGTACATTTTACAGCTAATTTTAATGTCTCTGGTTCGGCATTTGCATTTAGAAGAAAAACGACATGTTGTCCATTTTTTCAAATTCTTAAAAACATACTATTATTACTTCATTAATTGAATGGTTTAGTAAAGAAGTACACTTGTGTGTAAATGACAATTGCGCATTTAGAAATCTACCAACGGCAACACACTACCTAACTTAACTTAATGTCTTTAGATGTTATACACTGGTAGAACATAATTACATCGTTATAGTAGAACATAATTATAACATTAATACATCGTTATCAAAATGTTGATTGAAATAGTCAGATCATATTCCATGAAGGTATTCTGATTATATGCGTATAAAATATGTTCTTGCATTCATGCCGGCTCCCCACATGATTTTTAGCTTCCACGTTCTTCATTTTATTTACCCACTAACTATTCGTCAATTAATTATTGTGAAATAATAAGATTACATTGTATTGAACGCTATTTACATACCTACATAAATCAAATATTACGAACCATATTAGTAAATCGTAAGTAAATATTATTTAAAAGATAAGTAATTCTCGTCGATAGCTAATTTATCAATTGGAGACAAGACCTAATACGCAGGATTTTTGCGAAAGTTTATTTATTTATTTTACTTGCAAATTAATTAACCAGGAAGGGACCAAATTGATTTAATTTCTTCCGTCTTATAAGAAAATTTAAGTTCCTAATGTATAAAATATAACAAGAACTCGACTCAAATCATTATTTTTGTCATATTTAGCCAGCGATTACTTATAACCGTAGATCTTATTACGATCCTATTGAAATAATTGACTACCCATATGAAAAACAAATACCCAAAAACAAGTACTGTGTAGTTCGGCAAATGTATTGAGTCGTCTATAAGTCTTTGAGGATTTTTTTTGGAATGATGTTTTCCCGCTATTTCGTTTTTTATGACAAAAAATAACATATTATTTGATAGCATTTATTCTGCTCTTAAACGTCAGTGTCGCCCTTTTCCTGTATCTTATATTTTCTTCTTAGTTTTTGGGCTAAAATAATGGAGTGTCAAGTTAAGAAAAACGAACACTTTTGACACATTTAATCAAGGTTAAAATGGTCATCCAGGAGCTCAACTGAGAAATTCTGCCGCATGTCTATCCTACACTCCCGACCTCACCCCGCCAGATTATCTATCACCTGCGTGACATTACGTCCAACAACGAAGATGACCTCAGAAATTGGCTCGATAACTATTTTGATACCAAACCAGCCGATTTTTATAAAAAAAAGACATCGACATATTAGTTGAAAGATGGGATGAAGTCCTGAACAATAATAGAGAATACATCATTGATTGAAATGTTGTCATTTTTGTTTAAAAATTTGATTTTATAATAAATCATTCACTAATGATATTAAATATTGATAAAAATTCTACTAGTGATAATAAATATTTTAGTAATAAAAACAACCGTAATATAAAATATAAAAATGAAATAAGAAAATGTCAAAATTTGAATAAAATTTCAACCCTACTTTCTGTGTTGAGTTCACCACGCAGACGACCCTTTGTGTTGTGCTGTCCTGCTGGTCCACCCTTGTAAACAACCTAATTACTAAACAAACAATTTCCTTTGCTTTTCTAAACTCTTTTACCTTGAAACACGGTTTTTGGGATTTGTAAATGGTTGTCAAGAATCCTGAGAGTAAAATACTCATTTCTATTGTTTAGAGTTAATTACTACAAACAATTTTTAATTACATTAATATAGCTAAGATGAATCACAGAGATTCTTCTATTAAGAAAATAATATCAGAATTATAATGCGTCCCATCAGTAAGAACGAGTCATTATTTTAATACTGGTAACCATCAATACATACTCAAATGTTTTGATAAACACTTATTGTACTTAAAATATAATATTTACTGCATACATATTGTGGTTAGTCGATTTTAATAAAATTATAAAATAAACTTTGAATTCAACGCCGTGAGTTTTAACCAGTTAGTTTTCCATATAAAACTTGCGTGGTTAAATATAATACAAATTTACGTAGTAAAGATATTATGAATATGATACGGTTACAAACGTGCAATGATTTTTAATAAAATTACTGGTACAAATTTACCGTTATTTGAAAATACGTGCGTAAGGGAAAATTCACGTCAGCTAAAATCGCCGCATTACAAATGCTGTTTATTTTGTTGTTATTAAATGGTTTTTTTTTGTGAGTGTCTATTGTGCATTCACATAATAATATAAGATGTATTGATAAAAATACACACTGAAATTTTTAATAATATGATTATAATTGCGCTAGGAATATTATCAGTATTATTTAAGTATATATTTTTAATTTAGATTCCTAGAAATTCTAGTTATGCAGAGCTTTTTTTAATGTATTCAAATGCACGTCTCGCTTATCTTAGCGAGATTAAGATGAATCTTCTTCAATGTGCGATAATTTATCTTAAAGCTAATAAGAATCTAAATTTACAACGTTGTTTTACTAAAGTAAAATTAGATTTATTTTAAATGAAATACGTAAAATGATGATAATAATTTGGAATTATGAAAACAATACTAATCTTAAATTGAAAATCTTATAAAAATATCATAAATAACCAACTGAATTTAACCACCAGTCTTATTTTAAAACTATTACCAATTCATATATGCATTTATGGTGTCACGCATAGACTTTTGTAATAGTATTTCTGCTAGCCTGCCACTGTTTTAGCTGGCATGAATGCGGCAGCTCGGATAATATAATATGGAATGTCAAAATTCTCGCACATATTCCTTTTACGTGAACGTGAATATATTGGCCCCATTTTCCCTGATAAAGTAGAATTTAAATTGTGTTAGTTGATGTACAAGACGACACATAACATGATGCCTCTGTATCTTCAAGAACTCTGCATCACATACCACTTTAATGGTAAGTTATTAATGTTAAAATGTCTAATCACAAAGTTATTACTTCAACTTGAAGAACGATGATGTTGAAATGATGATCCAATATAAAGTTCGTTGTCGTGAATGATTCAGGAAATTGAGTAGGAGTTGGATTATGAAATAAATACTTTGTATTCTCGTCTGTTCCCAGTTTGGAAAAGAAAACTTCCGAAGAATATTGGGAACTAGCTAGCGAGAGTCGAGAGGAAGATAAATGGTGTTAGAAGAAGAAAAGATAATAGCGAAAGAAAAGCCAACCCGAGAACTAACAAGTTTTTTTGTAAATACTTCGCGTTGGGGCGGTGAAAGGTTGTGAAAAGTCAGGCGGAATGAAATATGGGGCACCGAATGAAAAAATGTACTTTTGATAATTTACAAAATAACTACATTATTTTGGTAAAATAATACAAAAATCTAACAAAATATATTTATTTAATAATTACAATAAATTAATCGACACGAAAATGGTAAAACTTTTGTTAATTTAAAATTATTTATATTTATATAAGTTAATATTATTAAAACCATATGAGTTACAAATAATTTTTGGATTTAGTGGGCAAGTCTTGCGAATGCCAGGGAAACTCTCCAGAGGGAAGGAGGCCGACGGGTCGCCCTAGATCGGTGATGGCGAACCTTTTGGGCTCGGCGTATCGAAATTTCAGAGAAAATCTCACTTAACTTTGCTGGCGTGTCACCCCCCCCAACCCCTAAAATAGTATTTCATTTGATGTCAATTAATTTAATTAATTAATAAAAATGTAATATGTACGTAATAATAAATTCAAACGTCGTTGTCGGGTGGACGTCTGGTGGCGGGACACGTATTCTTTGATAACTCTGATATTAATGAACGCTGACGTGTCGCCCAAAAGGCTGCGGCGTGTCATAGGTTCGCCATCACTGCTTTTTCTTTAAAATTTGCAAATAAAGTAGCACTACATTCTAAAAACGTTTGTTTTACCAACTCTTCTACAAAAGAGGTTTCCCGTGGCGAGCAATACAATGGGCAACTTGAAAACTAGCAGGTCTAATGTTATTTTTTGGAACTTTGGATACTTTATTTTTTTTTAATATTTTTGATTGTCTGTTCTCTCTTTTATGATATAAAAATAAGTTTATAAAGATCAATCAAGCTAAGATAAATAGCAACAAATATTGTATGAAGACAGGTTGGGTATTGATTTGTCACCAAGTACCGAATTGTACAAAATGTAAACGCCTTGTGGAGACTTCTAGGAAAAGGAAAAGTGATGATGGTGATAATGAAATTTTGAAAATGCCATTCATCTAAAATGGAATGGAAATTACTATCGCAATCTACCATTGCTATAGACTTTTCTTTGAACACATAATTATCATTGACGTAATGTTAAGATTTATCAATATATAATAACATTCCTAGTCTGAATAGCATATCAGATCAGAATCAAGTGTGGCAAAAAAACCATGTAGGATGAACGTGCATTTTTAAGAGAAATATATTTTTTTATATTGATTTTATTTTGAAAATGTTATTGATTTTTATTTGATTTGATTCAGAAAATTATATTTTTTCTTGTTGTCTTGTGAAAAGAAGAACATTTATTAGAACGTGAATTAAATTGAAAAATTTAATGCATTAATTTTCATTCATTAAAGAAGTCAAGGTTATAATCATATTCTTTATCGTGTCTATGAGTATGTAAACTATGTAGGTATTAGCAAATGATAATAGTATCCAGTTTAAATATTATCACAAGACAATAAGGTGACGTTTTGTGCTTCTGAATGGAATATGTAAATTAAATAAATTCATAAATTATTAAAACTATATTTTGTTTTAAACGTTTAGATTTGAAGAAACGCGGCGTTCGTGGATAATTTAGATAACATTAAACTTCTTTTTTTTTAAGATTATCAAAACATCATCTCCCGTATAGCTAGAATTCGAAACCGGTACATTTATGAACAAGAATTTCAGTTCACTTTAAAAATATATTTTATACTTTGCCAATGCCACGTTCATATTTTGAAAAGTTGAAACACTTGATTACACAAAAAGTTATACCTGCGGTGACAAGAAAAAATTGAGGCTGCAAAATGCAATTAAAGGTGAATCGGGGTAAGAACGACATATAAATCATCGACTTAATCTTTGAACTGTTCTCAAACTTCATAGATAGAACATTGATACAAGGATCATTAACCATTTTCTAATTTAAGTCTTGAAAAACTGGAACGTAACCTGATAGGTGAAACTGAAAGCATTTTACGGAATGCAAACTAGGATAGCTGATACTGAAAGCATTTTACGAAAATTGGACGCGTAGATTGTTCTATTACTTACTTATATACTTTTAAACTTATGTATTGTAATCTTAAATTTACTATCCCAATTAAGCGATGTAAATTACTATTAGTTTGGTTTGGTTTCCGTTCTATATACACTATCATTTAAAAAAAAAAGTATTAGAAAGATTATTTTAGCCACACCCTTAAATAGTAATAAATAATATCTAACAATATTTCTCCAAGAGAAATTTGAAAAATATCTAAAAATACGGATCATATAATTTTATTAGACTACCAAAAATTAACTCGCATTAAATCATCTTAATTAGAAATATTGCTGTTAAAACAGGTTTCGTAATTATACCGGACAATATAATATAAATATTTTTTCAAGGATGATATATAAAAACATAAAAACTTATTAGAATTAACCTGAATAAATACAGATGTAGATGTTTTATATTCATGGTCGTTATTCACTATTTTACAGGATTGAATGCATACTTTACATTAATAATTTAAACGGTCTGTCTTATATAAACAATTATTTTAATGAGGCAGGTTTGTTAGATCTGTTAGATTTTCGACTTTAGAGGGTCGGTATTTCCACCTTCCGAATTTAGATCCGAAAACAAACAGAATAAATATATTCATAGTTTAGTTACAAAAATTTTACATATATTATTATTTGTGTGATTATCCATTATTATTAATATATTGTTATTTATTGAATGTGTACTCTTAACCCATATTGATGGTAAAATATAGAATACAGCGAGTGTTTTCGCGCCTTGTTACTTCGATTGGCACCACTGGATTTATAATAATAATGTACATGTGTGTGTGTGTGTGGGTATTGCCGCCCTTTTTTCGGAAAGCTATGAAGATGGTAACCGTCAAGCGTCATTTTTATTACATTCCAGTCCAGTAGTCTAAATAAACCACCAGTGCGCACTTCGGTCTGCCGAAATGTAAAGAAGACAACCCAGCTAAAAGAACAACATCCAACCAGAAAGACAGGAAAAATAAATAGATTAGTGCAGTTCATATGTGTGCTTATTGTTAATCGGAAACCTGGAAACCAGCTATCGAAGGCATTTACATAAACAGCGAGAAATAATGATAGAACTGAAGAGTTAAGATTTATATCACTCAATAAAGTATTCTATCATCTACATTAATAATAAAATATAGCTAATATAAATTTTTGTTTAAAAATAAAATTTTAATGTACTTATCCACATAGCAACGATGTAAAAAATGTAACGGTTTTCAATAAATATTAGTAGTACTCTCCTTTTAGAGCACAATTTGTCAGCCCAAATGTTATGAAATAAATGTTATGGACCACATATTAATATTTGTAAATGTACTCATATTAATGTGTAGTCCATGTGACAGCTTCGGAAGCAACTGGATAGCCCAAATAGTGTTCCTGATGAGAAATTGTAAGTAAAGAAAAGGTATTTTATAAACTACTGATAATTTATAATATATGTATGCGAACACCTAGTGCACAATATTTTAGCGCTAGATATGTCGAACTTCGCGTGGCCAAACTATTTATTTATATTTTATTAGATGATTTTTTAGAAGTATGATGACATTAATCTCATTGCAAACATAATTCCGGGTACTAATTATTTCTAAGTAGACTTAGAGCTTAACATGATTTTGTAAGAATATCATACAATAATAAAAAGAAAATCCGTATCGGTATACAATTTGTACATACTCCTTGAACATTTTCAACTCATAATTTAGTTAGATATACACCCATAAATGGACTAGGTCTGTTATCCCTGCACACTATACGTTCAACGTGTATAAATGTTGGATCGCAATAAAAATGTATTTTAATTACATCGAATGTTTTTGAATTCTCTGAAATAATATCTGATACAAATTTAATAAATGGCGAGAATGAATTCATATACCTACTGCAAACCTTTGATAAAATCTCTCGGGAGATAGTTGTTGTGTATTTTAATAATGGTTGGCATACCTTTACAGCAATCGAGAATTGAATTGTGATTTAATGGTTCCGTTTGCAGTAAGGCCGTGTCAATAGGTCGCTTCATCTGTGCACTGTGCATTGAGTATTTATGGCGCGATTACTGTTACGTGTTATTGAATTTACTTCAGTTGCTGGTATACATGGAAAAAAGTCTTCATGGCGGTCGACAATGTATAGACGCGTATTACTTACTCTGATTACCATCTAGAGTAAATATATAGAATTACATATTTATCAAATAAAAACCAGAAAACAAATATGTGGTATACTTGACGCCTGTCAAACGGGTGCATGTGTGTGTCAGGCGCCGTCGCTTTGGATACTCCGCATTCCTTATGTTGTAGAGTCAAGAAGCTTTTTTTCTAGCCGAAAACAGCACTGCTGCAAATAAATTCGTCATATCCTTTAGAGACCAGTCATAACACACACTACAACACGGCGCGCGCACGGAGCGAGTCGAAATACGCATGCATTCTCAACTTTCGTACATCTATGAATCGTATAAACACACTGATACGAGCAACAGTGGATTCTATCATTCGTTCTGAATCCACAAAGTTTGAAAGTATTCGATAATTCATGCACGCGCATTCAGTTCCGCCTGTCAAGGTCTTCGAATACTGTATATGCATGCGTTAACAGCATCTAACGTACAATAAGTTACTTTAATGCATAGAATAGCATACGTACTCGTATTATGAAGCGAGCGAATTGTTTTGGGAAATTTGTTTGCGTGACGTATTTGTTAATAATTGAAGCCGAATTATGTAAATATTGAATTTCCCTCAATCATCTATTTAATTCATCATTTAAATAAAAAAATAATATAGTTAAATAATAAAGTATCATGGATATTTCACCAACGTGTTCTAACACTGTGAACGAAAATATTATAATATGAATCATCAATAGATATAAACTTATAATCCAGTATCCCTTCTACAAAAAGTCACCGATTGCCACTGGTGTGTGTATTTGTGTGTGTCGCGCTGGGTGACAGATGCCAACCATAGGTGAGAAGATCGGCACAGGCTGCGCGGTAGGGGGGGGGACCCGAAACATTAAATAGCTCCGAAGAGCTGAGAGAACCACTCTTTACTTCTCGGTCTTCTGATAACTTCCTAGTTAAGGTGTATTGTAAATGTATTATGTACGAGTATATAAATTATAAAATGTTGCAAGGACGGATTTTATTGCTACACCGACCACTCTGATCAATCCCCAAGAAGAAGAATTACAATTCTAGGAATTGTAAATTGTATAACCTAAGTTAAAAATAT
The DNA here is from genome assembly GCA_022840565.1 of Eubasilissa regina. NCBI lineage: Eukaryota > Metazoa > Arthropoda > Insecta > Trichoptera > Phryganeidae > Eubasilissa > Eubasilissa regina. The sequence continues at coordinate 22,772,305 of JAINEB010000033.1, forward strand.
GTTACTTTTAATATGGACGCTTTGAACCGCTGCTGAATTTATAACCACAAATTGGCAGATGGGATTTTTATATGACGTCACATCATCATGAATAATGGAGTTCAGCTCATGTTTGATATTTGAACGGGTAGGTGTCCGCAAGGCTTGACGTGATAGAAAATAACAACATCGTTGAACAATGTTTACTCTCGATAAAATGATGAATGACAACTCAGTGGCTCGCATGCAACGTAAAAACCATTTAGTTTTCGTGACGTAGATGTGATCATTTTTGTTACTTGAATGTATTATTGTATATATATTGTATATATTATTATATGGCAAACGCTGGAATAAACACATTATTATTATTATTATAAAGCGGCATAGACTGCAAGGCGTTCTTCTAAAATATCCAATGAATTTATTTTAAAATAAAATATTAATAATGCCATTATCGAAAGAAAGTTTTTCTACATCAAAATAAAAAGAAAAATAATCCAAATAAAATAAATTGAACATAAAATAATTTAAATATGAATTAAATGTATTAATTAGAAAGATATACATATAAAATCAATTTTATCGAAAAATATTGTTGTTGCTCCACCGGGATTCGAACCTGGATCTCTTTCCTAACCGGGGAAGGTGCTTTATCCAACTATGCTACAGCGACAAATTTTCGAACCTATATGTTACTTTTTTGATATTAATACATTATTTGAAAGAGCCATCTACTTTATTTTAATGCTAAAGCATAGTTGGATAATGCACCTTTCCCGATTAGGAAAGAGATCCAGGTTCGAATCCCGGTGGCACAACAATAATATTTGTCGATAGAGTTGATTTTATATGTATATCTTTCTAATTAATATATTTAATTCATATTTAAAATATCACAGACCTATGTTCTAAATAAATACATGTTAATGTGTTCTCATAATAAAATAATTAATACATTGGTGTTTTAGTTGCCTGTTAGGTTACGTTGGTTATATTAGCCATAGCTTCGTGGACATGATATTTGTGTGCTGACGAGACGATGTGAATCTTGAATTTTTACGTAATAATTATTTTTTCATAGATTTCTTTTATCGTTTTGACAATTAATTTACAATGCATATTCTGTACTATTTGTTTTTTTCACGAAGTATCTGTCGCAATATTATACTTTAATAAAAAACACACAAACATTTGTGAAGTTGCAATTTTTAAAACAATTATTTTATAATTAAAACAAATTAAAGAGAAAAATGTATACTTTTAAAATTAGCAATATTAACTTAGTGGTTAAGATTCATATTTTTTATTTATTATCTTAGTTTTATTAACCACAATTAAGTTTAAAAAACATCTACCGGTTTCGGAAAACACTTTTCCTTCTTCAGGATGTCATATTTGAGTTAGTTATGACATCCTGAAGAGGGAAAAGTGTTTTCCGAAACCGGTAGATGTTTTTTAAACTCAATTGTGATTAATAAAACTAAGATAATAAATAAAAAATAGAAAAATGTATATTTACGCGAAAACAATGATTAAATAGTTTTTGAAAATGTTATATATTATTCAGCTCTACTAAAATCTACGATCTACGTCAGTTTGGTATTTTAATTGAATTTATAATTAAAGAACGAACGGATTTTTAAATAACATCTAAGGCCCATTCTCAACGTATAATATATTATGTTTAAAAATATATATAATCTACCTTCTAAGGCTAAGGTTAAGTCACATCTCACCTAAAAAATCAAAAATAATTCTAATAGATAGTGCTAGTTGCATCTCCGCTTTTTAGTATTATATAATTAATTATTTTATATGTAAAAAATAAAATGTATATTTATCTCGTGTTTTTTAAGGCTCATCTCCAAATAAAATGTATAACGTTTGATTGGCCAAAAATATTAAACCCTTTTATTTGATTATAACCAAATAGTTATTTTTGATTCTTATATGATATTTAATTTCCACTCGTCAACTGAACTATTTGTTCATTAGTAATTTTCTGTCTTCGAGACTTTGATTTTCGTTTGCTTGCTTTCTTAATTGGGCACTTTGTCATCTGACAACTTCTGTCGTCCTGATTTTTATCTTTTAAGTTTTCTTTGTTTCGCAGCTACCTACTAATCTTCGGGCAATTTCCTCCTTCCAGGCATTTTGTTACTTAAAATATTTTAATTACTGAGGATAACAATAACTATATATTTTAATAAGGTTAATTTTCAGTGTGTATGTATACTCTGAATGTGAATGACAATCTATCTCTAATCTAATGTAATAATTTTTTATTTATTTTATAAATCTATGTGGGAAAAATGAATTATTTTAACAATGTGAATATCTAATAGGCATTGTTTTCTTCCGAACTTAAACTTTGACAACATAATACATTTCAAAATTAGAACTGTAAATCTGCCCATTTTTTACTTTATTTGGTAAATATAGGATGTCCAGCGGAAAATTTTCAAGTTCAATATTAAATATTTTAAAAAAACTACAACGTTATTTTCATATTTTATTTATACAAAATGAAGTTTAACGATGATGATTTTACGTTTTAAAAACAATATCGTCTAAATGCCGTCCATTTTTCTCAAGATACTTTTGGAATCGAACTCTTAAATTTGCGAACACGAGAGAGCAAAGCGTCGATTCAATGGCAGCAACTTCACGGCGGATATTTTCTTGTAGGGCACTAATTGTTCGAGTATTGTCGCTGTAAACTCTTAAGGTATCCCCACAAAAAAAAGTCGCACGGTGACCGAGGTACCCAGGGTGTCTCCGTACTTGCTGATTAATTTATTGGGAAAAATTCCCCTCAGCTTCTCCATTGAAACTCTAACTGTGTGTGGAGTGGAGTGGTTCCCGCCTTGATGAAATTGCAATTTCAATTTTTTTCACTTTGGTGAGCGAATTATTATTATTACACGTTTCACTGATTATATTTTTAAATGTATCATTTTCTAAATTCTAATATTTTGTTTGACGCTATTCTTCTATTAATAACTAAATTAACATTATTATAAATGATGTGACTCATAACACGACGGAAGGTGAAAATACCCACCGTAGTTATCTGTCATGTTTGAGAACAAACATAAACATAAGAGAAGTATCACTATATCAATAAAATGGGGGACACTTGCCTAGTGATGAAGTTGTCGCGGGTTCGAGTCTCGTCCCAGTAGATCAATAAATTTTTCAACAACAAGCGTATAGTTTTAAACAACAAGCGTATAGTTTAAAAATAGTAAAAATATTAATGTCTCATATATTCCGTGTACACACATCTATATTTTAAAAAAAAAATGTGTCTGTGACAACGATTTCAGAAAATCATTGGGACCGTAGCGTTATACATCTAAAAACAGGAAATAGACGTCCGGGAGGATGACGCGGTTTATCCACTCCCTTGGTGGCCGCTTCGTGGTCCAATTTGCCCACCGCATTGCGGCGTGATTAAACCACCCACCAAATTCACTATCTAGTGCAAATTCACTTATCAACCGTAATTAACGTCTACCATCACCACCGATGAACTCTACATGTACACAACGTACATTAATTTTACTGCACTTTACTTTAGTTGGATGGATCCATATATAAAAAAGTATTCGTTACCATACTCTTTTATGCGAAAGCTTCATATACTATTTTGATAAAAACCAGCACAAACAACTAAATTTCTCCAAAATAAACGTAACACGTAAAAAAAACTTCGATATAATTAAAATTATTCCAGCTTTGTTCGCGAATAGACAATAATAAACACAAAAATCCTGAATTAATGTTATTAGTATTAAGATTATTAGTATTAGGTATCAACTTATTCTACTTAAAAATATTTTTGAAAAAACTGGGATCATGTTTACATAAATGATTATTAAAAACACATCTATATTACAATCTGTCAGCGTCGTTAGAAAAAAATAGTGAGCGGCCATAGAAAAAATTCGTACGATTTCATTCACGGCTTCTATGATACGACGCGAGATGATCAGCGATAAGAAAAATGACAGCTCAAAATTCGCACGATTTCATTCACGGCTTCTATGATACGACGCGAGATGATCAGAGATAAGAAAAATGACAGCTCAAAATTCGCACGATTTCATTCACAGCTTCTATGATACGACGCGAGATGATCAGAGATAAGAAAAGTGACAGCTCAAAATTCGCACGATTTCATTCACGACTTCTATGATACGACGCGAGATGATCAGCGATAAGAAAAATGACAGCTCAAAATTCGCACGATTTCATTAACGGGTTCTATGATACGATGCGAGATGATCAGAGATAAGAAAAATGACAGCTCAAAATTCGCACGATTTCATTAACGGGTTCTATGATACGATGCGAGATGATCAGAGATAAGAAAAATGACAGCTCAAAATTCGCACGATTTTCTTCACGGCTTCTATGATACGACGCGAAATGATCAGAGATAAGAAAAATGACAGCTCAAAATTCGCACGATTTTCTTCACGGCTTCTATGATACGACGCGAAATGATCAGAGATAAGAAAAATGACAGCTCAAAATTCGCACGATTTCATTCACGACTTCTATGATACGACGCGAGATGATCAGAGATAAGAAAAATGACAGCTCAAAATTCGCACTATTTCACAATGTTTTGATTTACAATGTACACTTCATATATATTTAAGTATTGTTATTGAGTATATAAAAGAGAAAATATTTAAATAATCTTAACCTCGAGATATTAAAGACCTGGCGGTTAAATCGTGCACTATACAGCCATATACACATCCAATACGTTCTAGATGTTTTGGACGTCCAAAAAGTCATGTAAGTAGATGGGAAACACAATATAAAATAAATTTTTTAGTTTTCCAAACATAAACTCCTAAATTTTCTTCAGGTGAATAGATGGGGAAACGCAATATAAAATAAGGTTTTTAGTTTTCCAAACATAAACTCCCAAATAACAGATTAATTTTAGAAATATACCTATAGGTAATGAAGGAATATCGACATCTTCTACATACGTATTTGATACCGTCGAGCTAATGTCATTAATTTTTTTTTTAATGTTTTTAGCGCTAAAGTCGAGTTCTATTTATTAATATTTGTTTTTTTCACGTAATTAATAGGTACTGAAATAAAAATTTCAGTATCAATTGGTATCATCGAAAACTATGAATTGATAACAATATAAATATAAGTACATCACAAAATAGACTTTATAAAATAATCTTCAAATAAAGCATAAATATACTTGTTTATAGTCGAGCCTTTATGCTAGATACAACTTCCAATGAACAACAAAATTATATTAATACGTGTGTGCACATACTAATACACCTACGCGAATCACAGTCAAATATTATGGAATTAAAGATAAAGAGAGAAAAGGTTTGTTAAATGTCAATGGTCAGACATATATGCCCACACGAGAATTGCAAACTCTTGTGTGTGCTAAAATAATATCTCCGGATGTTGCATTTATATGTTAACTTTTAAATTCCCAGAAACAGGAAGAATCACGATAATAAAAACTGGACGAGATATTTATTTTCGGTTTGTAAAAGTGTTTTTTTGAGAGCGGAACGCAAAGCAAGTCATTTCAAACAATTAAAACATATTTGAATAAATCACATTTTACCCACGTATCTGTGCTTTGATTTTTTTAAATACAATATACTGTCTACTGCTTTCTCTGAAAAATAATATAATTATTTGATAAATAATTACAGTCGTCTACGAGCGTGGATACAAATACACGTTTATTATTATGACCCTGGGCCAATTACATTATTATATTTAATTAAGGACGTTCCCAAAAAAATCACTTTTCTTACAATCCTTTTAAAACTTTGAATACACATACTTATGAGTGTCTTTTATACGTAGAAATTTTTTTCAGTAGTCCTTGCGATAGTAAATTTGTAAATATTGACTATAAAAATGAGCATATTTAACATACGAACCATACTCCGATCGATGTTGCAGCGCATGTTTAATTGAATAGCAATAGTAATTTTCTTACGACTTTTTTGGAAAACCCAGAATCATTAATTGAAAATTTAACAAATATCTTTCTGTAAAAATAACTTATACAAGCGGTATTCGTTTTGTTATTAAAAAATGTTAAAAGTGAGTGACTTTTGAATGGCTTTGACGTTTCCTTTTATAATTTGAATAGTGAGAGATTTTTGAACTTCTACGCATGTGAAGTTCAACTGTTTTTTATTATATTCATAGTAGTTTACATACGGGGGAATCTTCTTGAAGATTGAGTACGACTGCTCCTTAGGAACGTCCTTAATACTTTTATAGTTTTGGCGAATTTACTCATAACACATATATCCCTTTTCCATCTACAATAGCATCAGAAAACATTCATTTTCCTTCTCTTAAGGCACCCATTATCACTCAAATTCAACACGAGTCTTTTATAATCAGTCTATTGTGACATTAATTTGTCATTCATAATCATCACCTATGTTTTTTTACTGCTGAATATAGGCCTCCCTAAAGTATCGCCAATTCTCTGACTTTCTCCTTCCCTTCTCACACAACAGATTTGAACATACAAATCTGTTACCTTGTTTACCAAGGTTTATGATGATACCAACAGATATTGCCCCTCTCTGGTTCTCAGTGAAATGTTGTCCAACCAGCTGAACACATTACTTTATTTCACTTTCTCGATTCAACCTCCTTAGTTATTATTTATAGTATAACAAAGTCAATGTTGCAAGATATCCTTAATGGTTCTCTGTTATTTTGTTCATTTGTCATAATTTAGTCATGAAAATTATTTTTTCTTATCTTGACTAAACTCACTGATAGGTCAACAAGTTTCGATACATCATTGAAATCTTGAAGGATTCTTTACTTACAATAATCACAACAATCACAATACCGTGTACTTACAATAATCACAATACCGTGTGCAAATCTGAGATGTGTTATTCGTTTTACATTTATATTCAGACCTTATGATACTAATTCAATTATTGTGAATAATTATAACAATGTAAATAGTTTGTCATTATAAATGGTTTAACTAATTTAACTTTTAATTATATGTGATATTTAGTTGGTCATCATAAAAGAACTGTATTATTTTATTGTTTCCAAGGTAAGTTTGTAGAACTGCATATGTGAAAATAAAACACTAATTTAATTTACTTGAGACGCGTTTCCCCTTGTTGAATTAAATTATTAGATTGATAATGCCATTATAAGGCGGAACGCGTCTTAAGTAAATTAAACGAGAAGAATCGAAAAACAAGTGTTTTATTTTCACATATGTGAAACGTATTAATATTATAGCTCAGATCAAACAGTCGGTTATTTTATATACAATTGTCCTCCAATTTCTGATTTACTGGTCATGGACCGATGAAATCGCGTTATTGGCTAAAATTTGTCCTGATGTATGTTATAATACCTACCCATCAAATCGATATAAATCAGGAAAGGATTACTTTGGATTACTATTCCACGAACAGACAAGTCGTACCAACAAAAAGTCCAAAGTTATAAACGAGTTTTGCTTCAGTTATTCACTGCTAATCATCTGCTGAATCGAACTTGTGAACTTAAGATGAAGAGAAATTGGGATTTCGAAAGAATTTCGTAATTAGAGTATTTTTACCATATTTTTTTCTGGCAATCAGACCTGCTTCATTGCTACGAATTACTTATGATATTATAACAACTTTATATCAAGTGATTTCGATTAAGAATTATGAAGAAGCTAATAAAAACTTAATATAATTTTATTAACATTTAACGATAACTGTCTTGTAAGAAAGAATTTGTTTGATTTGTGCGAGTAAATAATTATAATCAAGACATCAATTTACGTTTTTGTAGATAAATTATTTTTTATATATATCATTAATCCACGTGGAAAATTCTCGTATATAATACATTTATAATAACCACAATAATAGAAGGAAACATAGAAGAAAGAAGAAGAGGACGACTAGACGCTCAGAAAACATTTATGAGCCAGTTACTAGAGAGGAGCAAATGTAGAAACTACCGAGAAATAAAAGACCTGGAGAATGATTAGGATCGATAGAGTGAACTGCAGACACAAATGTCTCTTCAGATGAAGAAGACATTAAATACAAAAAAAAAAATTTTTTTATCATAAGTACATACTAATTTCATTATCAAATAATACATACGAGGAACGTGTTTACATACTTCAAAAAATTAATAAAACCAAAGACGTTTTCCTAAATTCAAAAAAAATACTATCTAAGAAAATAAAGACCCAATATTTATGCATTTTTATTATACGTTGTAATTTATATTGCCTATTTTAAATTCAAACGTCGCAATCTTTAAACCATTCATCAGTATAATCTTTCGTCTAATAAAAGACAACCAAAACTGTTTACGCTTAACGGAAAAGAAAATGTCCTTAAAACATAATATGCAATAAAAACTTTATCAGTATTTTTGTCATTAAACCAAGGTATTCTTTGATATTATCCGAATCTTGAATTCAGTTATTAATTGTGCCAAAGATTACATTATAACTCAAAGATACGGCAGTTATATAATACACAGTTATATAACATATAGTTACACAGTTTTCTTGAGTTGATTACAAAAAAATATTGAAAATATCCTTAATTTTCTTTTAAAAGATCTATTTATTTTTTATCAGATCTGATAGCACGCACATAAAATGTGTTCCAATATTAAGAGATGGATCTGAACAGAAAGTGATACTTTCCACACTTGCTAAATGTAACACATAAATGTAACATAAATGTAACATATAAATGTAACATAAAATTAACCAAGTTAATTAATCAACATAATTAATGTATATAATATACACAACGTGTTTTTGAATCTAATATTATTTTAGAATTTAGCTCTAATGTATCAATAAAAATACCGATTAATTTTTCCTATTTAGTACAAATATATAAATAAGATTTAACTAACTAAATTTCTTACCATCACGCCGTATCCATACAGATAAGATAGAATCCCACACACTTTTATCCTGGCCTATCGCTCTTGCTTCATTAACTTTTTTATCGTCTATTTTTCTTATTACTCCAAGTATTTCGTGGACATTCTATACTTCTGTTGCCTTTAAAACTAAATTTTCTTTTGAATATATTTTCTTTTATATATATTGTTGCAGATTAAAAAGTAAAATATATATTGCTTAAAACTAAATGCTTATACGTACTCTAGCGGAGAAATTAAAAATGTATATAGGAACCTACTAAGGAATTTAAAATTCCAGCATAATTATATTATTGGTGAAAAAAAAAAATAGAAAATTAGAGTGAAATGTAATCTTAAAAGTTAAAATAGCTGAGGAAACAAATTTTGCTTTTTTTATTCATTTGCATGGCAGTTAACATGGTTATCCTTCACTTTAAACTTATTTACTAACAATAATTAAATTTTCAATTAGTCAAGTAGTTTATATATTTAAAAATTATATATAAAAATACATTGGTTAAATATATTTATGCAGCTTGGATATGTGAACACTCACATCATTTATGCAATAATAATTCACTATTGTAAAATACTCTTAAGAGAATTATAAAATATTATAAATGCTAATAAATAAACTTGCGTGTTAAAATAACTTAAAATGTTATTGACATTGAAAAAGAGGAACAATCCAATGCGATAAATGTAATGATATATTGGAATATCAGTTCATTCTATGTTTTTAATTATAATATTTGGCTGCTACCGGGATTTTATTTGTACGTAGTATATTTACTTGATTGAAATATATAATACACGTAATATAGGCGTCAATAATATTGCGCGTGTGCTAAAAACGCGCGCAATGTGTTGCTAAGCAACGAATATGTAACTCAAAGTATACACGAGACACGACACGGGTGAAACTTATTGCATTGAAAACTGTCTCCCTCACTCAGTCTGGACTATTTGAGTAAGCCTAAAGTTAAGCAAATTTTATTTATTTTGTAGGAACGAATCAGGAAAACATGTGTGCCGTAGGATAGACATTGATATATTTTCATTTCTTAAGAATATGTTGTGACATGACAAAGTCATATCTCTGTGGACGCCGAACTACGAAATTGAAATGCGCGCGGTGGCCATGTATTGTATATGTATTGTGAAATTTCCGCGCCCATGGAACGCGAGCGAGCGCTCCCCTGACGGCAAATAGAAGAAGTTTGACACAATCGGCCACGTCCGAACCGCCGGACGACAAAATGTAAATCTTGGAATGAAGAAAACGAGTGTAGGGTAGCCGGAAGGATGGCCGTAACAATGGACCAAGCAGGAGTCAGAGGGAAATCATCCGAAGGAACTAGGTGACATGACAATTGAAGCTAGGAGACGGAAACCGGTGACACCGGGTCTCCTTTCGATAACCTTGACGAGCAATTTTAGTGATGGTGTACAAAAATTATGTGTAAATAAATTCAAGAACCTACGTCTGACCACAAGACCTTGAGAGACTCAAATTTGTTGTTGTCGAAGTTAAGTTAAAATATGAATGAAGTTTGTGAAGGCGATTTATTAAAATATAATTTGTGTTAAAGATCTCGACCTTGAATTATACAAGTTCTTCCCGTCCCGCCCGACAGAATATTCGAAACCGCACCAAGACTGAACTGGTTGGTGGCAATGCGTTCTGGCGTTCGATCCGCCAGAACAAGCACGTATTGTAACAATTGGCTGCCATCCCGTTAACATTACTACCTTTCATTGGCATTCTTAAGTTTGTTTTCATTGTGATGGCTTTACTTGAAGACCGATTGATACTACTGCACCGTAGCTAAAACTAGTTTCACATTAAAAAATAATTTCGTGGGCAAAGTAAACCAGAAAGATAGACAAATTCTTGGTTCACAAGAAATCTTCCGTAACAATTCAAATTATTGCCACATGGTATCCGTGGGTTTGTCAAGTTTTTAATATATAAACAACATGGTGTCTTTCGTCGAACTGTTCACAAGAAATTAAACGGTATTGCACGAAGCACTAGCAGAATTTGATGCTTTGATAAATTGTCTCCTCCCATGGAACGAAAAATAGAACCTACCTACATTCTCAGAATGTATAAAGGCTTCGTCGGATGCACTTTCTTGACATTTAATTTTCTGGCGGAAATGAACCATTCAAAGGCGAAGGATATTTATTAGGGAAGTCAACTAGAGTAGCAACATGATTCTATGAAAGACTAGTCATAATACGAGGTGTGATAACTTAATTCCAGGAATGACCATAGTAGTCGTGTAATATCTAAATCACGTGAATATTCTAATTTGAACTAACATGCGCATAAATTTCAAATTGATGGTCAACTGTTAGTTATTATACGCATAATTTATCCACCGTTATTTTCATGACGTATTTTTTTTTTAATTATACGTTTAATTGACATTTGTCATAATATAGTTCTTTACTAGGGTTAGGAAATTATAAAAACATACACATATACGCCACATTATGCTGTATCATTTGGAGAAAGGGTGGAAAACTGCTGACTCATTTCGCGATCTCAACAATCTTTTCGACGAAGAAACGAATAGCGAAAGGGCATTCCGAGAGTGGTTCGTTCGCTTCAAATATAATAAAAGTTTAGACAACAAGTCAGGAAAGGGTCGATCTTCGAATTATGATGATCAGGTTCTTCTGGCGACTGTGGAAGAGGATGAAAGTTGCATCATTGAAACAATGGCTGACAACTGAATCATCAATCAGTCCATGATTACGGTGACTACGCCCCCGAATGATAGTTATATATAATATGTTTCTGTTTGTTTTCGTTTTTAGTTGTTACAATATATTTTTTTAATCAACCTAATTGTTATTGAGAAGGTAACAGATATTTGGGTATGCGTTTTAGCGATCGAAATTTAGATTAGCTACAGTGCGCTTAACAAGAGAACTTTCTGAACAAAAAAGCGATTATCCAATTGGATCATTCTAATCATTAAATAAAATAAAAAACCACAATGTTATTCTCATACTTTATTTATACAAAATGGAGATTAACAATGTGGATTTTATGTTTTATAAACAATATCATCTAAATGCCGCCCATTTCTCTTAAGCCATTCTCGCTATCAAACTCTTAAATTTACGAACACGCGAGAAAAAGAGTCGGTTCAATGGCAACAACTTCAGGGTGGATATTTTCTTGTAGGGCATGAATTGTTCGAGGATTATCGCTGTAAACTCTCGATTTAAGATATTCCCACAATTAAACTCGCACTGTGTAAGGTCCGATGACCGAGATGCCCAGGGTATGTCTCCGTACTTGCTGATTAATTTATTAGGAAAAATTCCCCTCAGCGTATCCATTGAAACTCTAGCTGTGTGTGGAGTGGCCCCATCTTGCTGAAATTGTATTATGTTGTCGAATCCGGGAAACGGCTGCATTTGCGGTACGAAAAACTTGTCGATAATTCGGCAATACACGTCAGCAGTGACTGTCTCTCGCTGGTTAAAAAAATAAGGGCCAATTATACCTCGAGCAGAAATTTCATACCACACTATTATTTTTGGACAGTGCAAACGTTTTTGATGGCGTTCCCTCGGGTTGTCGAGGCACCAGTATCTCTTGTTCTGTTTATTAACATAGCCATCGATATGAAAATGCGCTTCGTCAGTAAACAATAAGTTTCCAAGCGTTCGTGCTGTCCCAAAACGTTCCAGCATCATTTATAGTCATTTTCGTTGAAAAACTGCACGATTAGCAGTTTTTATGGGTAAAACTGTAGTTTCTTTTTTAAAATAACGTGCACTGTTGATTTTTTTATTCCAGTAAAGGCTCCAATCTCCCTTATCGATTTACGCGGATTGCGCATAATTTCACGTCGAACTTGAGCCACATGTTCTGGGGAAGCTGCTGACGTTGACGATCCCGGAGTAGTTTGGTTAACCATTGTCCCTTCTTGTCTGAACTTTTGAACGCAACACCAGATAAATTGCGTGCTTGGCCCAACACTCACTCGTCGAATATTAAAGTGAGTACAAAAAGCTCGATTCGAACGAACCAATGAATCACCGCACTTTAAATATTGCTCAACCGCGTACGCGCGGTGCGCTCCCGACCAGTGACTCATTGAGACGGGCAAATCAGCAAATCACTCGCTTCGAACAATACCTCTCCCGCTTACCTCACCCTGATGGTTTACGAGCAATTTCAAATTAATCTTAAAATTTTTCCGCTGGACACCCTATATCTACTTATTCCCTCGTGATTTCGAGCCACTTATTTTTGCGTGCGCTGCACTGAAGGGACTGATATTTTCTAATGTAACTGAGATCCAATAAAATATACCACAGGCGCTTAATGAGTTTCAGGCCTGCTTGCACCATCTAAGTCAGTGTATAAATCCACAATAGGATTACTTTGAAGACAACTACGAGTATGTAGATTAAATTACATATGTATTCTGTAAATTAAATTGTCACACATCGTGCATTTAATACATACGTAAATTACCTTGGTGCGTAGCTCTCCTAACTCTTATGAACTGCGCTAAATCTAGCTGCATTAGTATATATTATATTGATATGGCGCGGAGTGAAGAAGGGAAATAAAAATGTATTTCTAGTTACAAAAGAGATATAAGATACGCTTGTTTCGTAGACTGAAAATCAATCCGTCTTCACCAAATCGTAAAAGGATGCAGCGCGTTTAAGTTTCATTCGATAAAGTTATTCGACACCTGTGTTAAAATGACAGTCAAAGTGGTGATATTTTTTTGCAGTTGGTATTCATGCAGTTGAGGTTCATATTGCTGAGCAAAGCGACGTAATGCAACTTCAGAGTGCACGCGTAAGAATTAATCTTTAAAAATCTCTGTCTTCGGAAATACATTAACTATATGAAGTTAATATTGATGAGAATAATATTAAATTTTTAACACTTTACTAACCATTTGGTTATGCTTTTTTTTAATAGGGATAATTCTTACTCCCATCTTTAATACATAGTCACATAATACTCAAACATCAAGATTGTAAATATAATACATTCATTGTATTAATATTAAGACTTAAAATTAAAATTTTAATTAAGAAATATTTATTTCATTTCTCAAATTTTTAATTATTTTTAAATATTTCACAAATTTTTTACACTTAGAAAACAATTCTAATGAGACTAATGAGTGTGTAAGCCGTAAGAATCGAAATAATACTGCGCCACTCGTCTAAAAATTTAACATGAAACTGCAAATGAAAACTAACCATTGAAACCACCCTGATTTACCGCCTGCCGCCTGTGCGGATATCAACCCTTTATGTGACCGGGGCTAGAGATTTCCCATTAGTTTGCGGCTTCCGGACTTCCGGTGCAACTTGCCGTGATCAATTTAAGCCCTTTGCGATGAGTAGCACCTATCCTCCCATAGTGGTGCACTGATGCATTTACATCAAAATCTCCCTGAAACCCTTAAATTAATTACTCTAGAGCATTAAGGCTTTCAAAGGAGCTTTACATAAATTATAATGATCGGTCCATTATTGGTATTTTTGGATAATTCGAAAACCTTACCTATAAAACTTCATAAAAATATTAATAACAATAGTTATTTATATCTTGTCTAAGGAGAACATATTATTATATAAATATTTTTTATACATTTTATTAGTTACATTTGAATTTTTTTCTGTATAACTTTATAGTTGAAACATTTAATTAACATTAAAATACCACAGAACTATTTTCTAAATAAACTGCACCTTCACAATAATAATGTGTTCTCCTAAAAAATAAGTAAGTTATCCACATTTAATAAAATTGATTGATATATTGATTGACTCAAAGGTATTTGAGATTTGTCGCAATATAAAGGTGACAGTTAATTAAAAATGGAATAATAGATGTATCAATTTGAAAGAGCTCCAGAATATAAGTTCGAAAATAGGAAAATTCAATTTATCGGAAAAAAAATTGTTGATACCGGGATGTTGATGATAGCAACAAAAATATTTTTTCCTGTCAATTTACCTGTTTAAATTTAATTTGTATTGGAATGTAGATTGATGAGAATTATGAGCGAAATTCTATTATCTCTAAGTATAAATAAATGGATATGTAAGTCCTTTTTTTCGTATTTTTTTAGCTTTTCGCGTCATTTTCATACACGTTATTAATAACAATAATAATAAAATATTAACGGCATAGTCAATTCGTCTAAAGTTAGTCACTTTTTGATCTCGACTTGACATTAAAATATGGCATAACATGTTAGTCAGTTGTATTTCATACATCCTGTGTATCGAGTTGTGTTTCATGATTATTATTGGGTACCGTGTACTGTAATTGCTTTGGGAATTTGCGACCCTACTGCCCTGAAAGGATACAATCTAGCAATGGATTAAAGCAATTCCATTGAAAGATTGGCAATCAACCAACCTTATATTTACTTATCAAAATAATTTATTAATTTTAAATTATGGTGAATATATTATTTAATCATATAAAATAGGTCAGATTTTCAATTTTGCACATTTTCACACAAGAATTTTCTAATGTTTGTATAATAATTTTTATTTCGTAAAACAATATGCTGGCGACGGTTCAGCGATACCCATTTCAACGAATTTAAATTTACTAAGCAAAGGGTATTTTATTAGAAGTATAGAACTTTAAAATAAAGTAAAGCACATCAAAATCGTTGTATTGGCCATAGTATTGGCTTTATTGAAAAGATAATTTTATGCCATTAGTATTTAAATATGATTTTACGCCGCAGCTGTCTAGAATAAAGCGCAATCTGAAAGTTCAATTTCTGGGCAGCTGGAGTCGTATATAGGCAATAACGCGACGAATGTTGGCTTTTGAGTCGTCTACCGTCTCTGGTTTATTGGTGTAGACTAGCGACTTCACACATCCCCACGGAAAATAATCCAAAGGTGTTAAATCACACGATCTTGGAGGCCAATTCGCAAGTCTATTACGCAAAATTATGCTTTTTCTTCAATAAATTGATGCATGATTGCGTGTGCTATGTGACATATTGCGCCGTCTTGTTGAAACCACAGCTCTTCCACATTATTGCTTTTCAATTAGGGAACGAAAAAATCAGTAATCATGGATCTATCGCTGTGCACGATGGCGAATCGACTCATTCGGGTCCTTCTCAATACTAAGCTCCAGCTCATTCAACAGCTTCTTCGATACGCACTGTACGGCATCTCTGCGGATGCGTATTATCAATTAGAGTATGCGTGGTACAAAAACGATCCATGGTTATTTGAATTACTTGCTCGGATGGACGATTATGTCTACCGTAAAATGGACGTAGCGCACGGTAAGCTTCGTGAACTGAACCACGATTTTCGAAAAAAGTTTGCACAATTTGCAAGCGTTGTTCTAGCGTAAGCCTATTCATGATGAAATGGCAAACCAAATTGAGCACAAATCAGCTATCACCTGTCAAATTGTCTGTCGCTGAAAAAAGTGTTGCCAATTCGAAAAACAGACCTCTGAAAAAACATCTTTTATAATGACACTTGCACACAGAATGCGATAGAACACCTGATATAAGACAAGACAATACATTTCGGCCAAGTCGGTTTATCATTTGTATTCGTGTCTTGATTTACTTTCATGGAAGAGGAAGATGTTCAGACAGTGGCGGGGCAGATTGAGTCGGATGGTACTTACATTTTTTGTGTATTAATTTAACAGTAATCAATTACGTAGGTTATGATTATGGGGTGAAATGCTAATACAGAGGTGGAATTGTAACAATGTTGACAAGTCCAGAAGCGAACGAGGAGTGTTGGAACCTGGGCGCAGACCGGCCGGCAAGTGACGCCAGCTGCATTCAGTGTGCGTTGCGACATGTGGCTAAAGCCACACAGGTGATTTGACACTTTTCTGACAGATGCATTCAAGAATTTTAAACGGTCTTAAGTCGAGGCAATTATGCCGTTCTTCAAATTATTATCGTCATTTATATATTAATTACGCAAAAAAAACTGCTTCTTGGTTTTTATCCTTACATTGAAGAGATTTGTTTAATGTGTTTATAATCACATTTAAGATTTAAGTGATGGTAATGCAGTGTTAAATATCCATATTCTATATTTCATATTAACATTCAAAAATCGACTTGTATGTTATGATTTGTACATTATATTTCAAATTTTATGATGACACATTACTATTAATAATACAATATTATGAATAATTACGAAAAAATAAAATAACCCAAGGAAATTCCTTCAAAATAATTTATTTATGTTCATCGGTCGCATAGCAACATAAAACAAACTTATTTTATCAGCATGACTACCTGCTATCAATTTTATCAAATGAAAGTATTCAGCTATCACATTCAACTAAGTTAATTATTTCTATTGTATTTTCGTTGATTTTTTAAAATGAGTTAAAATTATAAAATTTATTGATTTTCAGTTTTTTTTAAGGAACGCATTTGAATTTGATCTTTTTTATTTTATGCTTATGTGGATGCAATTATATTGAATGCTATAAAATTAAGCATGGAGATTTTTGTGTTACATTAAAATCTTTAAATATAATATTTGCTTAATTATAATTTCGGATAATACAAGCGTGTAGTATTATAAGCCCGGTATATCTTAGCTTCCTTTTTCCTATGATTAATCGAAGATTTCTACAATATAAAACATGTCAGTCTAATGTGTAATTATTTATGCATTATAAATTTTTGGTATAAGTATTATGATCATGCCTGAATATACATATTTAATGTAGTATGTACATCTAATGGAATTAAACCCCGATGATTACAATAGATGCTTTTAATTAATTAATTAATTAACTAATTAATTATGACAGAATATTGCGCACCTGTAACACTAGATAACACAAGCAATTAGATTCTCTTTGATTGGCCGGTTATTTAGACGGAATTAGACTAATAATTCTAAAATATTATAAAGTAGAATTCTCACATAAATGAATATTTTAGATTATTAAGTATAACACATTCTTATTGTGAAGTTGAAATTCTTCAGAACGTAGGTCTGTCATGTTTTTAATACAAATTAAATATATTATTCAGAAAGATATACACATAAAATATATTCTGTCGAAAAATATTGGAAGAGATCCAGGTACGAATCCCGGTAGTAAAAACATTTACATTTAATTTGTATTAAGAATATTTTAGACATTCGGTTATAATGTACAAATTTCAGTGTTTTATAAATAATAATTGAATTGTAACCACATTAATTTACCGATTTTTATTTTCTTTTACGTATTTCAATAGGTATGGTACAACATCATCATTGATTTGCAAATATTATTTAGCTTTAAGTAATTATATTGATAGAAACGGAAAGGCTGAGAATGATATCGAAAGGAGGGTGACTGCAGGAAATAAAGTGAACGGCGCATTGAATGGAATTATATCTAACGGGAATTTGTTAACCGAGGCAAGACTAGCGGTGCATAATGGAATCCTGGTACCGACACTGATGTATGGAAGTGAGGTCTGGAGCTGGCAGAAAAGGAACGAAAGTAGACTGAATGCAGTGGAAATGAGATCACTTAGGCATCCATTATCTAGCAGATCCATTTATGACAGAGTAAATAATGAAGAAATAAGGAAAAAATGTAAAGCTGATGTTAGTATAGTGAGTAAGATAAAAAAAGGATCACTTAGGTGGTTCGGTCATATGGAACAGATGAATAAGGAGAGAATGGTAAGAAAGATATATGATGCAAGTGTTGATGGCACCAGAAATAGAGGACGTCCGCGGAAGACTTGGCACGACCAGGTAAACCAGATAATGGAGGATAGTTCTGTTAGAAGCCTCAACAATCGGCGAGCTTGTATAAGAAGATGTATGAAAGTGGATGAGGCGAGAATTGTGTGTCAGGACAGAATAGTGTGGCGCTCTATCCTCTCTGCCTACCCCCACGAGTAAGTAAGTAAGTATTCAAACGTAAATTTTAGATTTTTAATAAATGCATATGTTTTAAACATCTACTGTGGTAATCTATGTTTTGGATTATATGAAGAACTAAACATTATAATTTAATAAATATTTAGATAAGTCAATGATTTTATTTTAAGCATTTTCATACAGATTATTTTAAGATGGATTATTTACATACTATAATATATTTATTTTATGAGATATGTCAGTTTAATATACCTGGAATGGCCGCGTAGTCGCCCGTGCATCCCGTGATATAATTGTTTCGAAACAGCGTGAGTATTCGTGTTTGATCTAATAGTCGCGTTAATTTCATGCTGATAGAGCCAGTTGTTAGTTAGCTATTGGGAATGTAACAGATATCTGCGTGTCCACTTTGGTGTAAAAATAGATGATCGATGAAATTTGGAGATATCACAGTGCGATCACCGTGAGATACTTTCTGGCCAAAAAACCCATTACCCAATTAGATATCTTGTTTATTATTTTTTGCTATTTCAAAATTAAAAGCTGCGCTGAAGAGACGACGATTTTCTAATATAATCTGATATCCAAGAGAATGTGAGACAGGTAGTCCTCGGTATTCCAGTAAATATGTTCTACGCCTGCTTCCAGAAATGCTAACACCGTCTATGTCAGCGTGTACATGTACAAGGTGAATACTTTGAATGTGTAAATTTTTTTTAAGATTTATTCCAGGAATTAAATTATCTCGTACAAATATTTTCATGCTGCCAATACTATGGAACACCGCTCGTGATTCGCAGTATTATTCCACGTTAAAAAATGGCACGGCGTGAAAACTCTGACAAGGAGAAGATAACGCTTTTACAAATTGATAGTTACTAAAACACGGCAATGCTTTTTTATATCACTAACAAAAACTATATGATAAAAACACATTCCATAATTTGGAAAGTTTGCAGTGCGAGATTAATTTCATTATTCACCGCGGAGCAACTTTGTAAATTAAGCTATTACAAAATAAATTATATTTTAATGGGGTGGCAAGTTTCTCTAAAATGCCGTCAAGCCGGGGCAGCCGAGCGCTTTTGTCAGCGGGACGTCGCCCATTGGCCGTAAAAATATTTGAAAAATTCTTCTCAAATATGACCAAATAATCTAACAGCTGTTCTATTTTGTATTCGTTGAACTGTTAACTTTACCTATATAGGAATAAATATTAAATATCAAACGTAATTTTTACATGAAGTAAAAAAAATCGTAACTCTGTATCTATTAATCATAATTATTATACGTTTATTATAAACTCACATTATAAATCTTTTTTTATTTTTTTATTATCTTAGTTTTATTAATATTAATAAAACTAAGATAATAAATAAAAAAAATATGAATCTTAACCACCAAGCTAATATTGCTAATTTTAAAAGTATTATAAATCTTTACATAAAATGGTTTGACACTTCTGGTATATGAATTTTTCGACATGCAGCATTTAAAATAACTGCGTGTGTAAGCAAAACCACGTATATAACACAATGATACAAGATTGAGTTATTCCATAAAAAATCTGTAATAGATGAATATTACACACTTGACCTTCTGCCAAACTTCCATAGCATATCAAGCGTCGATATATTAGCTTCATCAATCATTAACAACGCAGTTAGCGTAATTTCGCCGGTAGAGTGCGTGCAGGATGGCGTGGAAAATACAAAAAATGGTTGCAGTCAATTTGTTGATCGATCGTCGTGTTAAACACATGCGATGAGCTAGCTGAATGATCACTTAATTGCGCTTAGCGAATTGCATTTCTGCCGATTGTTGTAATGGGTACGAGCTAGTGATGGTAAACCGTTATTCTGAACGTTCAATAGTAACGATGATTGGTAACTGAGATTTAACAATTGGAGGTTTAGTCTCCAGTGTACCGGTGCTTGTTCGAAAAATTACAAATAATCGAACACAAAAACAGTCATAATAATATTAAATAACGGTATATAATAGTGTGTTAGAAGATTTGGTGTTATGTTATTAAACTCTTTATGGGTAAAACTTAAGAAAATTTGGCGGCTCACTAGGAGGACAGAAGTGTGCCCAGTGCCATAACTATAAAGCTTAGAGCCCAATGCATAATGAAAAAAAGGGTCCTCTAAATAAGTATTGTATATAAGATATAGAAATATTAGTACTGCATGATTTATCCATTAAATAGTACAAACAAAATTAGTATCTTATCTCATTCACAAGTTCTTGCATAAATGTTCTTAGATATTTGTACGCGCTTGCAATTTAAGAAATACTTGCTTCGGTTACTTTACACCGATGGTCTGATTCCTATTTCATTTCTAGTTATGGATATCAATACTCGTAAAAATAGCAATGCCAAATGGATTGCAGACGCGAATTTTTGGTCCCCAATGCACTGCATTGGCGTAGTTACGCCACTGAGTGTACCGCGACACACCGTTTGAAAAACACCGACTAAAGACATTAGTTATTCAAGTCATTTGCATTTTGAAATGTCATAATGAACATTCTTTGAAGATATTTATTATATAAAGTTTATATTATTAGAACTTGCGACTGTACGCGGTTTGTCATACTATTTGCAATGAATATACCAGGTTTTTCAAATCTGAAGAGTTCCATCTCGCGGTTGCTAAACTCGATAACCAAGTGCACTTACGATCAGCGGCTGAGTATTACTAGAGCATCTCCGGCCTTTATAAAGAATACCTATCTTCTAGGACTTTTCCGATAATATCCTCTACCTAAATGGATTCCTGCTACTCGAGCTGGACGGGGATCGTGATATCGAGCACTTTATTTACTGCCATTAAAAGCTCTGGCTAGCTAACCATTGAAATCTATTCCATTACGAAGATATTGAATATGCACGCAAAACCTGCAAATAAAAATTTTATTACATTTTTGAAATTAGCAAAATTAACTTTGTGGTTAAAATTCATATTTTTATTTGTTAACTTTGTTTTATTAACCACTTAATTGAGTTTAAATACATCAACCGGTTTCGAAAAATACCATTTTCTTCTTTAGGATGTCAATAATAACTAAAAACAAATATTATTGTTTCTTTACCAGGATATATTTTTAAAAAAACAACAATTATTTAAAAAATAAATTTAGTACCTAACACAAATTGTTACTTAATACGAATTTACTTAATGGGACTCGAAGTTAAATTTAGTTGGTTGTTTATAATTTTTTGATTAGTTTTACACGCTTTATTTATTTCCGACGATTTCAAATTATTTCATTTGTGACCAATACCGTTTATATGCAAAATTGACAATCCCAATTTTAGATGTATTTAAACTCAATAAGTGATTAGTAACAAATAAAAATAAAATTGTTATTACTTCGGTAAAGCGCATTTTAACAAAATATTTACCACAATATTTAATTATTATTAAAAATGAAATTTTTAGACTCAATATGATACAAACATTATTTACAATCCATCTAAATATCTTACACTTACTGCACGAATAAAATCGATTATTTTAGTAATTAGACTTATGATTGGCAAATGCTCGGCGAACTGGATCACGGAGGAGGAATGAAAGGATGTACGGCATTCTGTCGCGATTGCGATTATGGACGAGTACCATTAAAGATGAAGAATTTTATTTGTTGGTTAAGTGACATATAAATGGTAATCGTGAGAATTGTTTGTGTGAGAACTTTCACTATGTAAATGTATGCATGTGTGTGTGTGTGTGTGTGCTCTGGTGCTCTCTTCCATCACAGCTTCTTCTGAATAACTTGTCTAACTCTAAATGTATAATGTATGTTACTGTATAGCATGTTGTAATAAAAGTATAATATTGTAACCTGTAAAGACTGAGTTTCACTTACAAGGAATTGGGACACAAGTAATTAGACAGTAATCAGAGGATAGAACCCCAAGAGAATCTGATAGTAATTTAAGATTTATCACAGTTTGTTAATTTTCTATTATATGTTAATGGAACTGCACAATTTTTTTTTCCATGGTTCATTCGCACTTTAGTCTCACTGCATTTGATTTTGGCATATTTTTTTATAAAGATATTAACGAACGTAGTAGGAAAATGTTAATAAGAAATGTGAAGCATTAGAAACAAAGTAGAAGGTTTTTCATTTAACTGACATGTTCGAGTACGTCAGCACATTCGTAAAAATATACATTTTTTTGATCGAAATATAGAAAAGGTAAGTGACTCCAGATGTAATTATGCAGCCCTATAACTTACGGTACAGGTTTCAAATATTTCTCATTAAATACAAATTAAATAAATTAACTAGAAAGATATACAGAAAAAAATATTTTAGATTCGAACCTGGACTTTTTCCTATCCGAGTAATGCGTTATCCAGTTTCGCCATATCAACCAAATGCATTTACGAAAAAGGTTTGAACTTATATTCTGTATCTCTTTAAAATTAATACATTGTTATTCCATTTTAAAAGCAATCAACTAAAATATTTTTTCGAAAAATTAATTTTTCAGAATATCTTTCTAGTTGATTAATTTAATTTGTATTAAAAATACCATAGAACTATGTTCTGAAAAACTGCAACTTTAAAATATTAATGTGTTCTCCTTAAAAATCACATTATTTTATTATTTTTCAAACGACTGTAGAATATTTAAGATGTATTTTTGAATACCCTTTTTCATTTCGATTTCGAATTCGTGTGACGGTGACTTTCGATCATAAGAATTTACTATACTAACTAAAGAAGTTTCACTTCAATAATAAAAATACTGATAACAATAATTATCATTGTAATAATAGTTGATTAAAATTTTAATTTGCAATACTTATGGATATATTTTTCCGTAATGATAATGTGATTAAACCAACGAACTGGACTTTATTCATATTTATCCAGTTACCAACAAAGCCACGATTCGTTGCATTTTTAAAAATGTCAATATTTGACTTCATTTAACGCAGGATGAACAACATTGATCGCTTTGCGCTGTTTTGTATATATATATTTACAAAACAGTTGTTATATATATATATATGTATGTGTCTTTTTTGTACAGTAATTGTGAATAAAGAATTTTAAAATAAGTTAAAAATTCCAATCCTTCAAGCTTATAGCGTTAATATTAAAGTAAGACATAATCATTAATTAAAACAAATAAATAAACCCATTTTAAACAATTCGATAATTAAAAAATTCTTAACGTTAACAAGTCAGAGAGCACTTCTGATCGTAAGAAACATTTGCGTAGCAACCAAATTAAAGAGTCAGAAAAAATAACTTTTATTAAAAATTAAACAGATAAAAAAAAACAATAATTTAAAAAAATATTCATTATAAAATCATTTGATCATTGTACAACTCAACCTCATACTCATACACTGTGAGGTTTAATTAATTCAGCATAAGTAGATGACCTAGCATTAAATTTCAGCTTTCGTCATTTTGCGTAGCACTTGTAACGAACTCGCGAAACACCAGTTAAGTATCACCGATTTAAGATAACAAATTTCCATGGCAGAATAGCAGAGCATAACTGGGCACTAGTGCATTCAAAAGTTTGTACATAATTTTGAAAAGTGATCTTCCACTGTGCGTTTGCATTGTCGCGAAACAGACTACGAACAGACATGGAAGGATGTTGAGCCTCACACGAAATGAAAAGATGCAAGGTTGATAATAGAATAGGCAAGATTATTTGATAAAATTTAATTTAATTAAATGGTAATGGGCAGGACCTATCACTCGTAGGACGGACCGAACCGTTGCACGAATGCAATCATTCACAGGCACCCTAGGGAAATCAAGTACCCAACGGGCACTCCCTAAAACCCACCGAATTGATGAAATCATCAAATCCTAAATCAACTTTGCGGAAATATATGACAACGAATAACAATGTTCAGAGAAAAGTGGTAGACACATGGAGAGGCCCTCCTCCAGCAGTCCATAAATGACTAATAATTATGAAAATGAGATAATCATATTTAGATTTAGTTCTAATGCTGCTCTGATGAAGAAAAAAGTAGTTTAAGTTCTGCAGCAGCTCTGTTTTAAATAATAAACTCAAGTGGCTACATAATAAGTAATTTATTCGTATATTCATTATTAAAATGTATAACCGTAAAGAAAAATAAAGTATTTTAATTTATTTTTTTCAATAAAGTAAACTTAGTACTACAGACACGTTAAGTTATTTTGACGCTACCCCCCTCCCCCTCCCGCTATCCAAATAGATTAGCACTAAACTGTATTTAAATTAGTTATAACCTGATGATGAGAGGGACTCCACTTCTCAAAACTATAGTAGTAATAAAATCACGCGTGCAGCACAAAGTTTAGTTTATTGAAAAAAAAAATCATATTGAGTCACAATGTAACTGCCATGTCAAATTAATTTACATAATACTGACTAGTGAGGATGGCTCATCTTTTAAAATAATGTGGCCATATATATTGAAAATGAAAACAATTTAATTAACTTTAACACACAGATGTTATGTATATATACATAAAATACTTATGTATGTGAAAGAGAGAGACAAAATACATATACAGATAGACAGAACGTTATGTATATATAAGTACACTTTTTTATATTTATTGTTAGTTTTAAATACGCCCTGACGAAGCTTGACCTAAGCGGAACCGGTTGGCATGTAATAAAATTCGTAGTTTTATACAAAATTATTGGGTTTTATATAATCTAAATGTTATATTATTTAATGCTTCTTGAAAAATAGAATTTCTCATTGTTAATTTATAATATTATATATGTATCTAAAATTATTATAAAATATTTTAAATACAATTTATTTTATGTTGTGGAAACTACTAGTAGAACGTGCATCCAACGTTCTAACTATTCATTTTATCGTCGTCGTTTCCATTATGTACGAAATGACCAGATGTTAATTAAATGACAGCAATGAAAACAAACATGTTTCGCAACACCTATCTTAAACAAATTAAAATTTTATGCGCATACTTATTAAAATCCTACTGTCTTAGATATTCAAAGAAAAAATAAAAATATACCCGATACTTTGTTGACCTGTTTAATTTGAAGAGCCAAGCACGAGAGTGTGGGGTTTACCCCCCACAAGCGGAGCTTTCTGCACTTTATTGTTTCGAGTAACAATGGGCGACGATATATTACCTGGAAATAAAACACAATCTTAGTTTGAATGGCAAATGTTTGTGACAAATGTTGTAGTTGTTTTTAATAATTTAGTTATTAAATATATATATAGAGATTATTTAAAATGTTGTTTTTAAACACTATATTTAATACACCAACCAGTTTCTGACAATACAATATCCTTCATCGTGATGTTAAATTAACTAACTAAAATCATATATGTCAAATTCTTCTATTTTCAAAAATCTACTTGTAAATAAATTATTTATACATTATATTAAATATATTATTAAGTGTTTGATCCAACTATAAACAAATTTGCTATAATTTTATTGTATTCAGGTAATGTTAGGTTCTACACATCAACAATATCTGCGTACTCATTGTCCAAGTTTTGAATTTTAGGTTATACAGTATTAAACTGAGCGACCATTCCAGTATTGTTAAAATAGTGTGTATATATAGTTCCAGTATTTTTGGCAGGTACAAAAAAGTTGATTAGCCTCAATAGATCAGAGCTGTCAATTATATTATACAAAATTCTAAATAAACATACTAGATCAAAAATATTTCTACCGACGTATAAAATCATGATGTGTTGCAACGAAGCTTGATACCAGCTGATTATATTATGTTATGAAAAGCAACACAATTGAATTTATCGATTGATGATTTTATATATAGAATTGGGATGCGATGTTTCTGTATATTATTTAATGTAAATAAGTAAAATTAGTGATCCGTTCAACTCCATTGTTTAAATAAACATGTTTTATATAATTTATAAATTGGACTAAACGAAACACCGCGCAATAAGGTATTATCAAAAGCGTTGTAAGGGTATCAGTTGCGGTATGATTGCGGTTAATGTACGAGTATTCTTGACAAATTTTATAAGAATTAATGTGTGTGTGAATGATTCTAAACGTTTTAAATGCAGATGAATATTCAAACGCAATTTATAGTCACACATATTAAACTTTAATTTTATTTTTCTTTTACAAATAATCAAAGGTCAGAGTTCAATGATCGTCCCGGACCAGCAAGTTGTTCTAGTGTTCTAGTTGAAGAGTTAAACATCGTTTGGAAAACAGGAATTCCGGTCCGGCTACTTTTAGAGCAAGAAGGACTGTCAACCTACAAAATTAGAGAACATTTCTTTAAATGCAATCAGTTATTTTTCATATTATCTCAGAATAGTTGAAATACCAATCAAATCTCAAATTTAATAATATTTTGACTTTTTCAGAAAGGGAAAACGTCAGTCATTGGATTTACTTAATGTATCGTTTTTAATATAACTAAATTAACAACAGTAATTATTATATAATTATTTCCGAAATACAACTTTAATTGAACCAAATAGCCGTGCGCAATTGTTTGTGCATTAATATCGAATAAACCATTTGAATATTTAAAACCAATTAAAATATGTACTGAAAAGATATTTTCTTAAAATTTTTGCCAGAATATCGAATGACATTTTAAAAAACTTAAACCTAACTCCAGAATCTGAATCTGGAATACTCGAAAACTAATAAGTATGTACTCATGTAGTCCTACAACAAATAAATAACTTATTATTTTATAATAAATATAAATAATTATTTTCAAATGCATTGTTACAATTAGATTGAAAATATTTTAGTAAAAAATCACTTTTGACTTAATTACAACTGATATCTAATAAATACATACTTTAATTGTAATTTTTAAGACACATGTAAGTACGTTATTTTTATAGCGACATTTTTGTAAAAAAATTCAAACGTTTTACACATAAATTGTTTAGTCCTATACTATTTTTGTAATTATAGATACTGCTTAACACTTAAAATTAAATTAATCAGCTCTATTCTCCCTGCCCACCCCCGCCGAGAAACGGCGTGATGGTGAGTAAGTAAAAATCAGCTTTAACAAGCCAATATTGCTGACAAAAATGGTGGATTCTTGATGACTTAATGACGGATTCTTTAAAAAAACCAATTAATTGATTTTAAATATATTTATATACAGCCGTTCACTTTATTCCCTACAGTCACATCCTATCAATATCTTTCTTACAATTTTTAAAATAATCACACTAATTCTTAAAGATGAATCTCCGTAGTCACAACAAAGATACATGTGCATATTAGAAAATTCATTATATATATATTGTAATACTTACTCTTATTCCCAAACAGCAGAGGATAGAACAGAAACGATATAAGTTGATGTAACTCATTTGTCACTTGCCCCTAGTTAATACATATTATCGTCGCCTAGGCACAGACGTACGCCAGGGGTACGTCAGGGGACTAGAACAGACTATCTTGTATTTCTTGGAGTTAGTATTTCATTTTTTGTTATTGATCTTATCTTTAATTTAATGTACTTTATATTGTACTTTACTGTATTTAATTTACTTTACTGTATATTGTAATATGATTCACGATCTTATAGTAAATAATAAATGGCACATATATTTTTTGTCATTTGTTCAAATAATCGAAGAATAATCCAAGATTCTAGACTTGAAAATGTGCATTATTATAGATGTGCTTAAATATAACATTTTTACTAAATGTAATATTTGTCATCGTGTTTCCTAATTTTTAATTTTAAATCTCTAAAAAAAATTATGTTATCATGGTCCTTAATAATAAAAATTATTCGACTAAATTTGTATTAAGTAACAATTTGATTTAGGTACTAAATTTATTTTTTAAATAATTGTTGTTTTTTTAAAAATATATTCTGGTGAAGAAACAATGCTATATTTTTAGTTAGTTATGACATCCTGAAGAATAAAATGATATTTTTCGAAACCGGTAGATGCGTTTAAATTCAATTCAGTGGTTAATAAAACAAAGATAATAAATAAAAAATATTATTATTTCATTTTTCTAACGAAAGTAGTACCTTTAATGTTTTTGATTTAAAAATAATCGATGTCTAGTTAATATTATATATAATATTAATTGATTAATAAAAGATTTTTTGTGAAACAATAAGAATATTATGACAACATGGCAGGTTGTTGCACAATACAAAACATGAAACGAATGTACACTTTGCTCGGTTACAAAAGGGTAGAATTGACGAAACATGAAACAGTTAGTCTGAGTGGTATTAACCGTTACCATACCATGATATAAAATACCCGAACGCAACCATGCTGTCAACTCGTGTTACCGTAAATAACAGTTAGAAAAAATCTTTTTATTAGCTTAAATTGACTTTAATGACACGAATTTATTCTAAATACTGAGCATTCAAATTTGAAAAAATGATTAATAATATAATTTAGAGCATTCATTATGTCATATACAATGTGTCCTTCTGTTTTATCTCTCTTCATTTAATTAGTGAGTAAGAGATAATTATATTTGTATGTTTGTTGTTCTTTTCACTATGAAAATAGTGTGTGATCTCTGTCTTTCATATCACAAATGGTATTTTTACCAACGTATTAATTTTATAACGGATTAAATGAAAAAAATAATTGTTTTTGTACGATTCCCTTTTCATAATTGGTTTTTCACTAGTCATTCCTAAGCGCTAATATTTTCTTTAGGATTATCTAAAATATGAATTTTATGTTGCATGTATTCAGTGAAATATTACACGTTTAATTATGATGGTAGACCTGTGTTACTGCATAGTTTGGGAAGGGTTAAAACTGTCAACAAACAGCTCTAATATTTATTCTACGATTTATCTTATATTTAGAATAAACGAGATTAGATAGGTTTCATAATTTAACAATAATAATGATCAAAAAAAATTATTTGCCTACTGCTTAATTAATTTATATATGTATATCAGAATATAAATAGATGCTCGTAATATAAATTCATCATTATCATCTGGTGGAACTAACGCGACAGAGTCAGTATTTGATCTCGGGTTTTAATCACTACTGTAAATACAATACATTAACAAAACTGTCAGGTGCATGCGTAAATTGAAGTCAACCACAATGACGTAACAAAAAATAATCCAAGTTGTCGTCGCGTTTTTAAATAGACGAATAACAACACGACGACGGGAGAATTGTGTAATAATTATCATATTTGAGTAGGCTGCTCGCGCAGAGCGGGTTAAACAATGCGATTGCTCAATACGTCCGTAGCTATAAAAAGCGAGAAGTAATGCACTTGATATGTGAGCGGTTCACGAGAATCTGCTTATTTTCTTTGTAACTGTGTCGTTTAAACACCATTATGTACGATCACATGTGCGCAAACACAACATTTTTCGACCATGTGAAGTTAAATTATGTTTTGTAGCAATATAGTGAGCGGGACGACTGAAAATATACCATTACGTAAAAAGCGTGCAGGTTTCGGTTGAAACGCAAGTCACGACGATGTCCCGCGTTGCGAAGTGTCGCACCCAACAATTTGCCCTTGTCGGAACGATACAAATGGATGCGAGAAAACCACTTTCTCTCCACGGATTGGTTAAATGGTAACGAACATTCCCGAACGGGTCCGAAGCGCGCTCGGAAGTGTATCGGAGGAGCAGGATTCACAGGATAACGGTGGTGGGGGAATGTCTTGATTGTGTGGAGAGAGAGAAGGGG
The DNA here is from genome assembly GCA_022840565.1 of Eubasilissa regina. Lineage (NCBI taxonomy): Eukaryota > Metazoa > Arthropoda > Insecta > Trichoptera > Phryganeidae > Eubasilissa > Eubasilissa regina. Next base: position 22,802,874 of record JAINEB010000033.1, read on the forward strand.
GCAGGAATTCTGCCAGAGCGTGTTTAGAATGATAGACCATGGATGAAATAAGCTTTGCAGTCCAAAAATTGGCTTCCTTACTTAATTACACCCAACATTATATAAGATAATTTCATGCGAAGGGTTTTCTTCCTTCCGACATTCGATATTCAATTTAATATTTTCTGGTAGAACATATTGAATAAATTTTAAAAAAGGGTTTGCTTCTGCGATAATTATTTTTGTCAACAAGTGACATGACATTTTTCAAGACATGACATTTTCAAGACACTCTTGAGGTTGTCCAAAAAAAATCCTAAGATTTGTTTAAAATATTTTTTAAACTGTACTGTCTTTGAGCACAGATTGGCTGACATATTTCAACTTTCAAACACTTAAAGTATGGAGAAATATTAATGATCTAATATGCGTTTATTAAAAATAATCCATAATTATATCAATTCTTCTGCATACCTACAGAAGATTGATTTTGCTATTTATAAAATTGATTCATATACTGTGGAATTTGCCAGCTTATAATACAGATTTAACTTTATAATCATCTGTTTAGAATATATTGTATCTTTAAAAAACAGCGTATTATTTATGTGTACTATATGTATAATTTTTTGTTAACTTTTAGTTACTTTACCGAAACTGGACCTAACAATGACATTAATGGCCCCCATTTTCCTTCCCCTTCACGGTTCCGTTCCCCCTGGAAAATTTTTTCATTTTTAATTTGTATCTATCCTCTTTTTAATTTCTTTTTTTCAACTTTTTCTCTTGTTTCTCTTATTTTTACTGATTTTTTGTATTCCTGCAATAGAAGATAAAGTTCTCACTCTTTTTATCGTTTTTTTATTTTGTTGTTTTATTGTTTTGTTTGTTTTGTAAAATTCATTTCTTATTACTAAAAGCTTCATGTACAATTTAATAAGTCTTTAAATTGATACGATAGCATATTATATTCAAATTATTTTCTTACACCGTAGCTAATTTATTGTTAATTCAGAGAAAATATGTAATTGTTAAAATATTAATTCTTGTGACACATTATTGTTTTTTTTTTTACATCGGTTAACTATTTGTTTTCCAAATAAAATAAAATACATCATTCTTATTTAATATATTGTACATCCTTATTATTTGTTAGTACGCAATTTTAAGTTATATTATTATACTTTTGTACAATTCAACGTGTTTTTTCATTTGTTTTTTATTTTTCGTCATTTGTTCACCAAATAAAATAACTAAGTATTGTAACACAATAATAAACTAACAGTTTGGTGGTTCGATTCCTGTTAAAATGGAAAATATTACTTTACGATTAGTCTATATAATTTTACATATACAATTTTGAGTTAAAAGAGTTTGTACCAACTAAGTTTTTCTAAAATGTCTAATGCATAACTAGATTAGCCTAGATTATTTCAAAACTATTATTTACAATCGTTATTTAATTACTCAAATGACTCGATATAATTTTGGAAATTTAGGAATATAAAACTATTCCATACTACCCCTAAAAATCTAGTCCTAAAGTATAACGCAAAATGTACAAAATGTGATGTACGCACAATTTGGTCCAGACAAGTATAGGTTGAAATGTCTGGAGGGTGGTTTGTGGTGACTATATTTTCCTCAGAGTTCTAGCGTACAATTGAACAAAATTCAGAACGAGTTGCATTCGATATAGTACTGGGGGTTACCAGTGGGAGAGTGCATGTATTGCACATAGTTCAAAACAGTAACTCTGCAAAATTTCATTTAAATCGCTCAAACAATAAACAATAAACAGACAGACGTAGATACGACCACATTCAATTTCCATTAGATCAATTAGTTTATATTTGAATTCAATCATTATTACAAATGACAGATTTCGATAACAACAAGCCTCTCATTTATTTCAGTTTAATTAGTTTAATTTATTCGATACGTTTTCAGATAGGCTAAATGACATAACTAATTAAAGTAAGGTAAAGTAAAAAGAAATATTGTTATTGCGAAATAGATGTCACAACAATAATATTGTAGATACTGGTCTCGGCTTCATGTTCAGGGGGAAGCATATAGCCTAACTGGTTCTTTTTTTTAAATATTATCAAGTCAAATGGTTATGAAATGAAATTATAAAATGCCATTGTTTACAATAAAGTTTATTATCTATTTTGTGACTTGCATGTATAAAAAGTTGAAAAAAAGCATTTTACCTAATCACTTATTAATGAGACAATTCAAAAATAATTACAATTAACTTAACATTATATATGCGCACATCATGCCAACATAAAGTTAACTACCAAATTTCCTGTGTCGATTCTTGTATGATGTTGATTATTCAGGTCCCTCACGTAAGGGATTACCTTTTAGGAGACGCCTTCCACGTACAGATGATGGTTCTGGAACCGGAACGTGAAGTGTGGCCAATAGTTGTGGTGCCAGGGTAGAGTGACGGAGTTCAGGATTGACCACCAGACGATGTCCAATTATCCAGGCAAACCGGGACTCTGGACGCGATGTGCTTATGCAATTTGCGCACGCCGCATATGATATCGTCTCCTTTTTATATAGATCCACCGGGACCCTTTTTATACTTTAACATCAACGATTAAACACAGAGAACATCACAGTATAAGCTTAAACTCGAGGTGCACAGTTTAAATTTTCCCCAGAATCACAAATTACAAACGCTTACTTATTATATCAGAGACGATATTGATTTCGTTTTCTAATTGAAAACTAGATCGTGTCTATGGAGCGATCTCTCCCGGCTGGGATTGGGAGAAAGACTGACGCACGAGGGTGATGCATCCCTTATGGTGCATTTGCCTACGTGACTAAAGTCACGTACGCCAGATTTTTTATTGCCGTTCCCACGCTGCATCGTGCATCTAACAATGCAGATGTTTATTGCCCTCCGTCCCTTACTTCGAGTAAGTGTTTTTGTATCCTTGAATAACAAAATATTGTTTTGGGTAATTTTGCATTCTAACAATACATCATCACACAGTTGCAGACACAGTTTCCTGGTTGCCGATCGCAACTGCCAAAGTCAGACCTTCAAAATAATGAAAATACTCGCAGAAGCTCAGTTTGCGAAACGATGTTTCACGATGCATACTATTTTACAGATTTTAGAAAATAATTCATTACCGATACCTACATAATATCTCTAAACACTAAATAAATTGCCATAACGACTATAGACAGAGAGTACAGAATGCCACACTCTTCATACAGACACACTATTTTTACCTCGTCCATTTTCATAAATATTTTCATCCTTGCTCTTCAGCTGTTGAAGGCTTTGACAGTACCGTTCACAATAGAACATTTAATTTAATGGGACCGAAAATACTTATTACATCATCCTCAACCGCCGCTGTTTCTGTTTACATCATTGTACCCGCCTGAAAGGCGTTTGTCCCGTGTGAAAGCGCCTTATTTGACTTTGAAAACTGCTGCTTTCCATTTGTTAGATTGAACGAGATTAACAATAAGAATTCCAACATAATTTAAAAAAAAAAACAACCCTTTTTTTAATACTTGGTTACGACGAAAAGAAAACTTTTTTTAACGCTGACCTACATTCTTATATCCGAACGGGATTTGTGGTTCATAATTAATTGAAATTTATAATTGTTCACACATTTTTAAATTTATAATATTATAATATAATAATTATAATATAAAAGAAACAGAAACCACAGTGACACCGTTCCTGTGGCATCATTTTTTTATATACCGAATTGGGTCATAGGAATCAAATAAGTGTTTGAGACGTTGTAAATCAATATTTAGTTTTCAGGAAGATGTGTTATTTACGTTATATATGAAATATGTATGTGTAGGTACAAGTTATAATTAAAAATAAATATATAACAACGTGTAAAAACGTATTCAACAAATAGAATATAATTAAATTCGAATGATGAATCACATTGTTTTAAAACATTGATTAGACATATGTTTGTGATAAGGATGTGTGATATTCTATCCTCTTCCTAGTATGCTTTGAATTTAATCGGGTAAATCAAGTTAGGGTGACAATCCGTGACAGTCCGTGGCCGAATGGTTAACGGGAATACGTCTTCTACGTTTGCACTCCATCAGTACGATGTCATCGCCGCCAAATATTTCGGATAGCAGCGTGCAATCGTTTATAATACTCGCCGTTTTCTCATCTAACTGCAAGTCACTCGTGGACGGCATATCCGCGGCGACCTTAGCCGCCGTAGGACTTGGCCGCTCGCTTTTTAATCTCAATGTGGCGGAATACTACACGACTTTAAAAATTAATAAATCGGAAAACTATACGACTTTAAATTTCGTTACATAATAAATATAACTCTCCATTGAACGTCAAAAAATATATAGTACTGGTTCCAATACTGTTAAATATAATATGTAAGTAGGTATGTTGACTAATAAATGTATTTCTCGATTTCTGCTTGAATTCGTACTTATCGGCCAAATACTTTGATATTATATTTTTTTTCCACAATTTTACGCCAAAACCTCACAAACTTTGTCTATATTATTATTATGTCTTATATTTGCAATTAATTTGTATTATTACATACAATAGGCTATAGTTTAACACTTTTCTAGTCCCGATAGTGTTTAAGGTTCACAAGCAACGGCATCCCAATTGGTTCTGCTTATGTAACCCTCTCGCACGGAGCGCGGAGGGAAAACGGGCGCCACCGATGCAATCTAAAGAAATCTTACATCTGTCCTCAATTTATTGACACTGTTAACTTGAAAAGCAAGCATGCAGAATACTTTCTGAGAAGTAAGAGTTTAAAATCTAATCTATTATCAGATTCAGATTTTTAATACGCACCCCTCGAACCGATTTTAAAGATAATAATAATAATAATAATTTATTTTTTGATTCATAGTCCAGTACAGTGTGTTATTATATTGTTATAATCAGATATCATTGCAGTAAAGTGAAATATGTATTTCGGTACCCTGCCTGCTACACTAGTATTTTACTGTATTATAGCAGACTGTGCCTTTCCGGTATAGTAATAAACAAAGTGTAGTGTTCAATATACTAATAAATATACATAAAGAGTAAATCAAGATGCGATTAGATAGCATATAAATACAATGTTCAATGTATATAAAAAGTAAAAAAATATTAATAAAGAGTAAAACATGATGCAATTAATAGAATATAAATATAATGTAAAACTTAAAATAAATACAATGTTCTATTTATAAAAAAGATATATTCACATCAAAATATATATTTGAGGAATAAATAATTTGAACTAGCTTTGAAAGTCTGCCCGCGAGAAGTTGACCGATGACATCACCGTTTGTGAATGCTATTTTTTATAAATGGAATGAATCGAATGCATTTTACACCGCTACAAAGTGTTACTACTTTACAAGGAATATGGTTATCTTGCTGTTAGTCACTCCTTACGATAGAGATTTTTCCAATTTATTCGATCTTTAGATATAATTTAAAACAGATCGCTCGTGTCTGGCTGTTGTCAACAAGAAATAATCATCTGCATTTATATATATATATATATATATATATATATATATATATATATATATATATATATATTAACATTTGTTTCTTCTTTATGAGAGTAAGACTCGTGTGTAGAGAAGGAGTATATTCGAGTTAATTTATGTTTCAGTTAGTCTGTGTCCATATTTTTTTTACTTCAGTTATAAATTTATGATAGTCCGTAATTTTTCTAATTGTGACAATATCTATCCATTATTCTCTTTACTACTTAAAACTACGAGCTTGATTAATTGTGTCGACACATATCGTTCATATTCAATTATAAAATAAAGACTGTTAACGAAAATGATGCAATATTATAATATGAAATGATCTTGCACTCCTATAGGAACATAAAATTATGTATGGGTACGTCAAAAATAATACTGAATGGCCGGCATCGGTTCCAGCATGCAGGAAACGCTTAAGAAAACAAGTACTTTTCATGAAAACAGAGAAAATACAAACTTTCAGAAGTCTATTTGTCTAAATTTTAACACAATAAATAGATACCTACCATCAAAGATTCCGTATACGTATTAGAAATCCACATGTTTGTGACTATTTCCTCCACCGTAGAAATATAATATGGAACACACCGATCGTCTTACGACATAAAACAAGTTCTTCTCATTTACAGAGTTGCAACATATTATATTATTGTACAATACAACAGTAATTATTATAACTTCGTGTTCTCATCATTACTGAAGCGAGTTCCTGGCATTTTAAAATATTTGCGATTATTATATTTCTGTTCTGACAAGACAAAATGTTTTGTTGAAATTACGAAGATTTAAATATATATTTCCATAGATTATTATGTACATATAAATATATATGTGTATAATAACAAGAAATGCACTTGCCGACAATGAAATGGTGTATAATTTTAAAAATATATGAACCAATTAAAAGGTAGATGCGTTAATCAAAATATGCATCATTCATATAATTTACTAACTTACTTACGCTTTAAAGAGCGCCACAATCTACTGTCCTGACATACAATTCTCAACTCATCCACATTCATACATCTTTTCATACAAGCTCGTCGATTATTAAGCCTTCTAGCAGGTCCATCTTCCAGTGTCTGGTTTACCTGGTCATGCTGAGTCTTTCGCGAATGTCCTCTATTTCTGGTGCCATCAACACTTGCGTCATCAATCTTTTTTACCATTATCCTCATTCATCCGCTCCATATGACCAAATCACCTAAGAGATCCTTTCTTAATCTTACTCACTATACTATTCATATGATAAGTATATTTAATCTAATTAAGTAATCAAATTATTGTGTTTTTGATATAAAGCTTAGTTTTAAATAGTGGCTGAAGCCTCAAAGCATGTGAGTTAATACAATATATTATTTTAAAACGTGTGTTTTCACTAAAAACAAAACATTAAAAATCGTCGAAAATGGGCAATAAGTCCTGCAAATTGAATGGTTTATAATACTATTAATTTTTAATTTTAATTAATTTTTGTTAATTTGTATCAATTGAAATTTGTCTCCGTAATCTTGGCTTCAAGATTATAAGAAAATGTATTTAGTTTATGCAATAATTTACCAAACTCAAGATAATTTTGTAGCTCGCGTTAAATGGTCGCGGTCTCTCTTATAATGTTTATATTGTCTTAATTATGGCAAATAGTATTCAGTTTATTAGTTTTAAACGAGTATAAAGGTCTTATCTAAGTAGTAATTTTAAAAACGTCAAATATAATGTATAACTTCAGATATAAATTAATAATAAAAATCTATATTTTCGTAAAAGACGCGAAAATTTGATCACTAAAAGTAGCGCCTTGACCAGAGCAAAAAGAAATTTGGATTCTCTCCAACATTACTATTTCCCATATTTCAGACTCATTCTCTACAATGCTACACACTGACGTCAGATAGAATAACGATCGTTGCATTTTTGTTGAGTATGTGGAATTTCAAATAATTTTCAAGGCAGCATTATACACGTGCGCATTCTTTAAGCAAAAGATATAATATATTTTCTATCTTATGACTGTGTATTTGATAGACGTTGAATATGTAGTGGATTACATGTATATAATGAAATTATTGCCAGCATTATATATGACAGCACATACATATGTATATAATAAAAAACAAACATGTAATTCACCATAAAACCAACCCCTTGTCAAAGTCATAAAAAAAATTAGAAAGGATATCATCCCTTAAGTGCCCAACTGATGTAATTAATTTTAATTAACTCGTAAATTACTATAGTAATTAGTAAATTTAGATATCAAACAAAATTTTTATATAATGGCTGACTGAAACTGTCTATTTTCGTTCGAAACCGACACAGAAACATAAACATTTCTGAATGACCGCTTGTCCGCATTCATTAGTCGTTTAAAACCTCAATTTATAATTGATATCTTCGTTATTCTCTCTTCATCGGTAATATATCATAGTGCAGCTACAATATAAATTGTGGTAAATATGAAACAACCACATCAAAAATATTAAATATATATATTACAAACACACTTTAATAATTAAAAACAATATATATATATATATATGTGTGTATATTGTTTACGCGTCTTGTTACATAACAATAATGTACATGTGTGTGTGAGTATTGCCACCCTTTTTTCGGGAAACTAAAAAGACGGTAACCGACAGGCGTCATTCTTTTTACATCCCGTACAAAATATTAGTAAAATGATACATGCTACATACATATATGTATGTAGCATGTATCATTTTACTAAAATTTTGTTTATTCTTATTGGAAATGAAAACAAAGTACATTAGATGATGCATTGTTAAAGCAATATAATAAGGGATTTCCGCATTGAAATATAGATTCTATTGAAACCTTGGCCGCAAATCGTTAGCAATAGTCATCCGCAGGGCTTAGCAGCAAGTCAGTACTTCTGTTAGTCAAGTAATACAAGCGCAGCATCAATGTAAAACATGTAATAAACAAAGTTTAAAAAGTTATTAAATAATACAAACTCACATCTCGAAAACCTTTACGGAGGAAGAATAGAGACGGCGGCTGGTTTGCCGGCTGGCTGGCAAGTGTTACTGCGTGGTTCCATGACGCGGATGGAAGTGCGTACCTAGAGATCAAAATATATAGAAGAACGGCACTTGTCTGGCGTCTCGTGGTCTAACCCTGTTTAGTTTCGGTTTTACACCGGGACATCGATTTATTTTCGGCTGAAAGCGAACACGGGCAGAAACATCATTTATGACCTCTAAACCATCGGTGGTGAACTTTTGACACATGTGACACGCATGCAGGCCCAACAACAGAAATGTTGGAGCACGTAGATAGTTTTGGAGGCTCCCTAGCCCTTTCCCTGCCGTAAGCGAATATATTCGCGCTAGCTCGCCAGTCCCGCCACGCCGTGAGCGAATATATTCGCGTCAATCTTTACGTCGTCATGAGAGCGTAAATAAACACGAATTTTAACTGTCACATATTGCATCTCCTACTGCCATTTGTGGGGATAAACCTTAAGACCTTATAATCAACTCATTGTGCATTTAAAATGACGAAATCTGTATTTTTGTGAAGTGCTCCATTTGACAGCCGGCAGAACGCGCTAGGGTCATGACTTTGACAGTTTCTATAGGGATTCCCACAGGCGTCAGTGTTCGTTTCCTTTGTTCGGAGATCGCGAGGTTTTTTATCTCACATTTGTTTTATTTTCGCGTATAGTATTGAGATATTTGTGTAGTATATTATTATAAATAACTTTTCAAGATTCATAGTGAGCTGTTTAACGATTATTGTGTAGTGATTTTATTGTCTCGGAGTTGCTTCGTTTGTTTGTTGCATTTTGTCAGATTTTACATACAATGACTACGAACTCATTCTAACTGCCGAATCTGATAAAAGTGATGTGGAATTTGAATTGCCAGAGATTTATGAGCCCAATGAAGACAATACTGAATCGGCACATGTCGACGAAGATAATATTGAATCGGCAAATTTGAGGAAGATAATATTGGTTCAACTAGTGGTATTGAAAGAAGTCCTGTATTTCATTGGGACAGTGATCCATTTTTACCGCAAGTGCACAATTTCGATTCTTCTTTTTTCGGCGCTAGATTGTGCACCGATGAAAGTATGCAAGAGGTAGATTTCTTTAAAAATTTTATTCACCGAAAATTAGTTGAGCTAATCGTTACTGAAAATAACCGGAAATATAAATGTATAAAAAACAAAAGTTCTTCAATAAGCTATAGAATGCAACAATGGGTCGATACAACTGTCGATGAAATTTACATTTTTCTTGGTCTTGGATACTGATGGAAAAAAATTCTAGGAACACCATTGAAGAGCATTGGTCGACAGATATTTTATTACATTCGCCAATTTTTTCCGATATAATGCCAAGAAACCGATTCCAAATTTTATTAGGAATGCTCCACTTCTGCAAGATGTGTTGTGTGCTTAGCAAAAAAGAAAAGCGGTATATGTGTAAACAGTGTAACTTAGCTCTATGTGTTGAACCATGTTTTGAACAATACCATTCTCCGGAAAATTATAATAAGCAAAAAAAAAAGTTTTACAACATTTGCAATATGGATTAAAAATAAATACATTATGTGTTATTTTGTGAACTTGTGACAACCCTGTTTATAAATTTTGTTCAAACAATTTTAGTGATTTTAGTGAAGAAAACATTGTTATTTTTTCGAAAAACATCGTGATTTGGTGAGTTTTCACATTTTTAAATCATGACTATTTATAATTAATTCATTTTTATTAAAAATTATTAATGGTAAAATGCCCGGCGTACGGGTACTATCTAAGTTTTATATGGCCGGCAGGGAAAAGGCTAGATGTGCGGAATGGCATTATATATGATTGTTAAAGGGTATATGAACCTTCAAAATATCTAAAATCTTTTCCGCAATCCTGTAAATTATGTGAAATAATGTCCCGCAAAATAAACTAAAGTAAATGTGTTTTTAAGATTGAGTGAGTGATTGTGAGCGGGAGATGTAATAAAGGGTGTTTGTATGTTAAGTACATTACCACTTTCACTTTTCACCGAAACCCCTCTCTCCCCAACCCCGCTCTTACACCGCGCCCACCCATATAGTCGATAAAATATCTTCTAGTATGAAGTTTTAGTTTATTACTGAAGATTACGCAGTAAGCGTCGAAAACGTTTTTATTTTAATTAAAGTGTAATGTGAAGTAAACAATGAGGTATTTTATTGTATTAATTAATTTAAAAAATTAAAGCTTATTAATATTTTATGTATAATTAAAATAAATTATCTTACATCAAGCCGGTTCTCCGCGAGAATAGAATGACACAAATTCTCATCTCATTCGCATTTATACATTTACCCTAGCATATGGCTCAATTGTTAAAGGTTCTAACGTCCTATAATTCTGGTGTCTTCAACATCGCATTGTATATTACTACCATCTTCTTATTCATTCGTTCCCCATTACTAAACCACCTAAGTGACCCTTCCTAAACCGTGTTCACCACACTAAGACCAGCTTCGCATTCACTCTTAATATGTTCATTCATAAATTTATTTATCACATGAGCGACCTCATTTCCACAAAATTTAATCTATTCGCGTTCTTTTTTTATTTCCACACATGGTTGTTGATTTAGGAAAAGCGAAATACTCTAAATATATGTTTTTATAAATGTAAAAATAAACACAATTATATAAAAATGACCGTTTTGTATTTTTTTCCCATAATCATCAAAAAATTTTAATTGAACATTTACCATTTGAAATTTGATTCCCATCGCACTGCATTAAAGGAGACTCCCTGCAAACCACGGGTACTTAACGATGGCAGACAGATTACGCAAAGATCTCATGGCGGCTTGCTTATTTATGTAAACCATTATCAATCTGATTGCGCAAACAATTATTTATTTAATTAATTATAAATAAATATCACAATGTTTCTGATTCAGAATTTGTCGTTCCGAATATCTGAATTAAGTGATATTTCAGATATTAATACAATGAATTAATTCTTATGTGAATTTTCGTATCGAGAACTCGATACGAAAATTCTTAAGAATTCATTAAATGAAGACAGCTTTGTTACATTTTAAACATTGACATTTCATTCAACCGAATCTTTTAATATTGTCAAGTGTCTATGGATTTAAAAAGCTTATTATACAATTTAAAAGGTTTATTTATATTTATCTAAGTTCTGGATTGAAAACTTGAACTGAATTTCGCAACAGACTGGAACTAGAACAGAAAGGTCACATCAAAAATACCATTTTTATAGACAAATATGATAGAATAGTTTCGTTTTATTTTAATTGTCATAAAAAGGCGACCATAAATAAATTAACTGTAAGTCCTGAGTAATAATATAATTATTTGAAATTTGAATACTTGAAACCTACGCCAAATGGTTGATGATCATAATAACTCGATCGTAATTAATTTAATAATATTTTTAATTCAAAAATTTAGGACTAATTAGTGTTACCATTTGAAATTTTAAAAAATCCATAAAGTTAGACATATTTGAATACACGAGAGACCATTAGTTAAGCGCGTGAACACATGAATAATGTGACATTACTATTTTCCGAGATTTGTTATTATTTTAATATTCAAAAATTTTATGATTCTATTTTGTTTTTAAATTTTCATGCGTATCTTACAAAATAAATAAGCAATAATATTTGTAACAAAGTCTAATATTAGTAATAAATGTTAACGGTGAAAAAAAAATACTATAAAGGTATATACAATATTGTGTATTTACTTCAAAACATGGCAAAAAGAGACAAAATCGTGAAGCTAGATTCAAGTACCGACTACGATGAGAGTAGGTAATACAGTAATACAGTAAGTCACATGATCAGAGACCAGCTCGGTCGCAAGGTCGAAGAACAAAAAAGCAATGTGCATTGAATGGTTCACAATGGTCATGGTATGACACACATGCATGAAACATTATTATAGGATTAGATATACTCGGATGAACGCAAGCGTCGGGGCGCCTCGGTAGAAAAACTCGTGTCTGAAACCGTATTTATAACGTTTCCAGGCCCAATGTACAATGTTTATTCTGTGCCGTTTGAAGACAAAATCACATCGATTACATAATATCCCAAGCCTCTTTCATTTGAAAAATATTTATAAAAAATACACGTAAGGAAATTTTGTTAAAGCATTTATTTTCGAATTACCGAGACTCGCGTATTTATATAAAAACAAGTAATAATATTATTACAAATGCTTATATACGAGGCGCGTTTTTAACTAAGTACCAGATATTTTTTTTAAAGAAACATTTATTTTCTTCGGACGCTACGCACCATAAACTACTTCTCAACATAGTCGCCACTATTATTAAGGCTTAACGGGCCACCAATTTTTGTATACCTTCGTCATAGAACAACGCAGCCTGGGATGAAAACCGTGGCTGCGATCCGTCTTTGAGTTCATCATTGTCAAAAAACCGCTTCAGATGAAAGAAAAGATGGAAATCACTTGGCGCTAAATCAGGACACACCTCGTGCATACAAGAAACGAATCACGGACCATATCTCACAGTCTGCGGGCTCATCTATTGTCATGAACATTTCAACCGCTCACTGCAAGATGGCCACACTACGTGAATGTCCCTAACCTTGCATGTGGTGAGTCAACAGATGAAGGAAACCATTGCGCATGCGCAACATCGCAACCATAACGCTACTCCGAAAATATCCGGCAACGGTACTTACTTAAAAAACGCTCCACGTTATTATATATTATTTACAGACAATAAAAAAAATTTAATGATGGGTGTTTAATAAATCAATACAAACAATTTAACGAATATGCTTGGTATTACTCAGGGGGAGTGGTAACCGTAGCATCGTCAGTCAGAGTTATTCTCATCCCCTTAGGGGTGATTCATGTGATTTTACAATGTTAGCAAGTCTAAAATTAAACATAATTCTTCGACCCATATAAACATCGAAGATGGCAAAAACAACGTTCTGGTAATTCATGCAGTTTGATATATTGGAGATAAAATGATTTTTTTAAATCTAAAATTTCATGACAACTGCTTTGTACATAAATTACCTCCAATTACTGAGAACTTGAGAAAATTTAAAACTAAAAAGAAAAACATTTGTGCACTATGATAAAGTAAAATAAGAAATATTATTGACTGCCCTACTAGTCTTATATTGAATTGTATTAAGATTTTAATCGAATTTCATTCAATTTAACTTTTATAATGATATCATTTTTTGGAAGACATGTATTAAATTCAGTAATTTATTTTATAATTCTAATATATAATACAATAGTTTTAAATAATTAACTATTGGATTAAAAATTATTAAACGTTCAAGAATATACTGTTGAATGAAGACATGAACTTTTAAAAAATAAACCACGATAACTTAAATAAACGTTCCTATTTTTAAATTGTCGATATGAAAAGTTTACAATTAACAGTAATAAATTAATAAGTATAAATGAAATTAGATTTTATTACAATATATAAAAGAGATTTTATTTATGAATAGAAGGTATTACTAAGTTAAAGTTGTACTAATGTTTTCGATAATTTTGTAATATTAATAATAAAATACTAAATTATTGATTGTATTCTAATTGTAAAAAATATTTTAAACTAAAAAAGAACAAATATATAAATTAAATAAATTATTTTGAGGTGTCATTTAAGAATGTATGGATTCGAGAATGTACCCTAGGACTAGTGATATTTGTCCTATTTCAAAATCATATGTATCTTAATATTCAATTGTGCTATTAGTTTCCTCATAAATATTTTCAGACAATGTATTAAAAAATATATTATATATTTAATACTTTATTTGAACTAAGGATAAATGTAAGATCTGGATTAATTGAATAAAAATGAAGTGTTCTGTAGACATTTTGTAATATGCCTACGTGTAATCGTGGAGTGAGATTTACCGAGCACAATTTTCAAAACGTGAGAATTTTATTTAAGTGAGTAGATCTGTAGCTACGGAGTCAACACCCATTAAATCAACCCTCCTTCAATTAAATATTGCCAACAAGGTCTGGTACGGTGGTGGCGACTGGCCGGCAAAACGCGGAGCAACTAAATCAAGTATATATTACGTAGTATTAAAGTAAGGTAACTGCAGAGCAAACACCCAGAGGCGTCCCTGATAAAATTAGTCAAACAAAAGTCGCACTCTAACTAAAATTTGATTAACTGCGTATCGTTTGATTTTAATTATCAAAAATTAAACAGTTGTATGACTTTGCATCAGACCGCGTACATGTATGTAGTTTTTAAATTGTAAACGAAATTACTACCCTAACCTAACCTAACTTAGGGTTCGTGTATACGAATGAAATTTGTCTCGAAGCTCGTCACTAGAAACTCAGGTAAAGAGAGTAGTGAACTGTCATTGTATTTTCTAAGCAAAGCAGAATAATTAACTCATACACATTGACTTTTTTCCCCATATCTTCAGACTCGCGAGCAAAGTCTCATTCGTGTACATGCATTTTTATTATAAAGCAAAATCTACGTACCTATTCGTCAAATTATTTTTTCATCGAAGCGTATGCTACTCGATGAATAATGAAAATAAAATATAAATGAATTTGTTTAAAAATATGTGTATTTGATTTAACATTCGTAGAAATTTATCGTAATTATGAATTAAATGAGTTTTGTTCAAAAAAATAATGTTGTCAAGATAAAAAAAATAGTACCTACTAGAGTTTTATTCTCCCGAATTTCGTATTGAATTTCAATTATTGAATCTCTTGTTACAATCGTAAGTAAGAGATAAATTATTTATTTATGTCCGAATTAAATGAAAATAAAATAAATAAAAATGTTGAAAACGTACTTTGCTAATCGGCATTCTAATTTGTACTCTAAATTCGTGTAATGGTTTTAATGTATGTAATTTGGAGCTATTAGAGAACTATGAGGGTGTATAATATAGAAAAATTATCTCCAACCCTCTTATTTGGAGATGAAACGTTTGTTTCACTTAGAATAAAATAGCGAAGTAAAAATAAATATGTACGCATTAAGTTCACAATATTTTTAAAATGTTTGATTGAAATTGTTACTTTGAAATGTTCCTATACATTTATATCTACAGTTCGGCAATCACAGTACAAAGGTTATATTACATTATTACATCACTAGTGTAATAATCTAGTGTGTGAAATGCCTGATTCATTAATTACGTGGATACTCAGGAATTCTGGAACAATTCTCAATATCCATTGAATGGATTATCTCATGGTTGCAATTGTGATGAATATAGTAATATAATGAATTCGTACATCAATTTCAAAACATGATCAGTTTCGTTGATCTGCATGGGTTTAAAATATGAAATTTCTGTTTATTCAAATTAAACCGATACATTTGTGTAATAAATAAACCATGTTCATATAATAGCAAGGTATAAAATATTTATTTAAATAATCCTATCTTTATTTTAACATGGAATATGTTTCAAATTAATTTTAATATACTAGTACCTACTATTACTTTTACCTTGTGTTTTATTTTCACCTTTACTGGTACCGGGATCAATACAAGGCGAATCCAATATGTTTATATAAAAAAAGATTTTGGAGATGCCGTATGTTATATTTTGTATTTTGATATTGTTTTTTTGTTTTTTATATATTTATTTATTATTATGTATAACATATTCTTATTGTGAAGTTGTAATTTTTCAGAACATAGGTATGTGATGTTTTAAATACTAATTAAAAGTACATATAAAATTGATTCTATCGAAAAATATTGTTGTTGCGCTACCGGGATTCGAACCTGGATCTCTTTTCCAATCCGGGGAAGGTGCATTACCAACTATGCATTACCAATTTTCGAACATATTTGTAACACTTTATTTAAGATTCCGTAAAAACAATGTAGACGGCTTTCAAATAATGGAATAATGGATAGATGTATTATTTTCAAAAAATATCATGCTACACTTCTCTTGAAATCATATATTTGTGCAGAAAAGTGGAATGTATATTAATAAAAATTACTGTTTACATAACTAGCATATAATAAATTAATAGAAATACCGATATAAAAATATTATAAGTTTCGGGGTACATGTTTATCTTTAAAGTGTTTTTAATAGCATTGATTATTTATTTATTATCATTAATCTTCCTGGTGTTTTCGTGTATATTTTACATACTTTAATATTTATGCATTCTAAACGTTAAATTGTAATACTGAAATTTTATTTGAAAAATAGTTAATAATTCTGTGATCTTTATTACAATCTTAATTATTAAAAACTTTAAGATATTCGTAAACGTCTAGTCATTTAACTGAATTCATGAATATTTTTTCGAACCAAAAAACGCTTCCTATACAGGAGTTTGAAACACTGTTAAATGTTTTGCATAAAAAAACTGCATTTCAAAAATACTTTTCACATTATTGTGACGACCTGGCACACTTGAAAATTAAAAAAAGTTAGTTGGTGTTAAACGGATGCAGTAAACAAACTCTCGTGATGGACAAATTCAATTAAAATGCCGACATCGCCGCTGATACAACTAGTACTATACCCTACTAGAAAATATTGACCATATTTCTATATCTAGGCATTCATAGCTTTCTAGAATTCATGTTATTGCGGTGAAATTTGTGCCACACCAAATAACACATGTGGCAGATTCAAACACAAATGAACAGACGTAAACCTATTTGGACACATAATATATTTTCTGACTAGGTAGCTGTGTATTCAAATGTGAAGGGTACATTCCTTAACGCTTCGTCCGCTCAGTCACAAAATTCATGAAGCGTATAGCTAGAATAGAATGAAAAATAAGGTATTCCGAATAATCTACTACTTTTCAATAGAAGAAATTGTTAAGATATATACAATTGGGATAAAGAATTTTGACGAAAATAGTTCCTGATGTATACTTTTCTATCTTTTTTATATTATTATATAAGTATGAGGCGTAGGTTATTATGTGCAGTATAGTGATGAGATTGAAATTGTGAGATTTGTGTTTGATTATAACAATGATTGATAACTGATTATTGACACATTTTTCTCAAAAATCAACGATTTATATCTATGCGTCAGTGTTTCATTGCTGGAAATTTAATGAAAACGGGCTATAATGGCCTGTTTCAAACTCCAGAAAGAAAACTAAAATTAATGAGCATTTTAAAGGAAACCATTATAAAATTTACCTAATCGATATTATTTTTGTTTTACGTATATAACCAATTAATATTTTATATATAACACTCATACATGTTAACTTAGTGTAGATCATCTGTACAGTTTTCTGGGCTTTATCTGAACTTTCTGGCCGATTTTTCGGATCCCATTGGAGGGTCCATTATCACGACTGATGTGATGTATGACTGTTGGTGTTATGATTAAGTCAGTGGTGTGCAGTAGGCATAGATTTAGGTTATATTGTTATCAATGATATTATACAATTATATAAAATATATATACTACAATATATGTTGTAAATAGGATTATGAACATTCGTTTAACCAACGTCTTTAGACAAAATGAATCCGTCGTTTATACGACCCTACCATGTATTTATTTGTAATTTTAGAGTACTATTAAGTGTTTTTAAAGTTTAAGGTTTAACGTAAAATAATAAATAATTCTTCTCCATATAAAAGTTTTTAAGAATACGTTTTATAAATGAATACATTTTTTTATTGTTTGAAAATCCTTCGCGTAATAATTAAAGGAAATAATTATTTTTATTAAAGGTTAACGTAAGAAAAAGTTCTGCCAATTGCTTTTTGTTTTTCCCAAATCGAAAACAATTTCATGCACCAAATGCACCTCGAACGCAAAGAACGGCCAACTTTAAAAACAGTAAGATAATAAAATTCGCGAATTAGTAAAAGAGGAAGTAGACATTTCAATGCAGTTGTAAGCCTTTCTAATGTTATTTTGTTAAAAAAACAGCATAGGTAACGATTCCATATAAAACGGATCAACCGAAAAGAATTTTCAATTCAGTAAATAGCCAATTATATATGTGAGTAATTCACTAACTTAAAGATAAAACCGATTAATGTGAATAGCTCAATGCAGTGAATGCACAAGAGCACCGCCATGGGTATAGCGGTGAGTTGTGGTAGCTTTTAGATCTAAGCAATTAAAGTCTTTACTGGTACACAGATGGCGCTAATTGTAAATGTTTCCGTTTATGTTTATCCTATTATTTAATTTATATTTGTTTCCCAGGATTTTTAGTAATGTACACATTTATTGCTTGTATGCACTGCACGCCCCTGGATTAAGTACTGGCTTGCAATACCGTGTCAAAAACAGGAAATGGGTAATGTTGTGTTACGTGTCAATTCCTTCTACTGTTGAATCACATCGGATCTGTGCGGACTATTCGACTCTTATGGCTTTGAATCGTCGGATACCAAGAATAGGATACCATTTGATTTTAGGCCATCATCCCTATTAATGATGTTCGCTGGGTGTTTATGCATTTCAATTGTCCCTTTAACCAGACGTGCATGATGACTCATGGACCTTTCCAGGATGTTCGGCTCAAATGCAAAATGGTGCATTGCAAATGTTAAGTGCTCAGCCAATGCCGATTTTTCTGGATGGTCAGATATACACGGCAGATTTGCCAAGAAAACTGTTTAACGAAGAACTTAATCTTTTTTTAGATCGCAAAAGGTCAATGCGATCATAATAACTGATTTTACTGTACTTGAATATTTAATTTAATATACATATTCTATGTTCATAATATAATACGTTAAACATTTAAATTTCTATTAATTATTTATAGCGTAATTTTAGCAGTCTGTTTCCTTATAGCTTGTCAGTGAGTTTTTCCCCCGTCGTTCAGTGTGTATAATACAATCAGTCATTTTTTTACAATTACGGTTATACGCAAACGATCAAACGGATATCGAAGATGTGTATTATATTTTTTGCCATTTCTGGGCGATTTCCCAAGAGATAAGAAATAACCGTTAACCGAAGTCATGAAGTTTTTTTATAAATTACCAAAATAGGCCTCCCAGTACACTTTATTATCATCGCTCCCATTGGCTACCGCGCGTCTGAGAAACCAAACTGTAGTCTAAAATTAAACTCGTCTTAAAAAAACACTTCTTATGGCTTGTGTACACAGATGAGACTTATCTCCGAGACTACGTAATTGTTCACGAAGCAAACTACGGTTCATTGCTACATGTATTTTGTAGGCAGAATGATGCAACTTATATACACCTTTACTGACAAACCTCTGATACTAAAGACCAATCTCATCCATGTGCACCACGATGAGCCGGTTGTGTTATCAGTGGTAACTTTTTACTATGGTTAAAAAAGTTATAATTTTTTTGCGAAGATCGTCGGTAAAAAAAATATTTATTTCTCGAAAGTGCATCCCGTAGTAAACTCATTTTACTCTCCGATATCCGATAGTCAAAATGAAAATCGATAGTTAAATATGGCGGACTTTTCACAGCTGTTCCAAAAGTCATTTGACACATTGATACTTTGATGGTTTGAGTATTCAAGAATTAATCATTCGATATCCCGCTATTTTAATGATGAGAGTTCGTTCAATGATGATCTCGTTGTTTAATATACATTAGTACATAATCTGACAAAATTTAAGTGGCAGATTTCGAACGCTAAGGCGAATAAAGCCGTAGATAAAGTATATTTCATGATTATTTGTCTTGCCACACTGTAAGGCGAGATTTCTTATTTGTGCTTTGACGTAAATTTGACGTACCAACAACTGGCAAACGTTTTTTTTACCACGGGCGATGGTAAAAAGTTACTTTGGTTAACCATGGTAAAAATTTACTACTGACCACACAACCGGCCCCAAAGATCAGTTTATATAGTTAAGATAAATTTTTCTAATGATTCAACAGAATCGAAACAAACGCACTTAAAAATATCAAAGAACACGTGCATTTTTCATTAACATCACGTCATTTTCCTGCAGGAGTATCCGGAGAGAATAGAACACCACACTCTTCTGTCCTAACACACCGATTCCACCTCGTTTACTTCCATACATCGTCTCACGCATAGATTGTTGAAGCTTCGAAAAGAGCAGTCCACCATAAGATTTACTTTACATTATCGTGACAATCGCCTCATATATTTTCTTTACCATCTTCTCCTTCCTCACATGTTTCACATACCTGAAGCGTATTAACCACACGTATATAAATACATGAGATTCGAAATATGCACAGACCAGTAAATGAATAGACATGAAATAAAGTGTGCGTATAGAAGAGGGGTTTGGAATGTGGGTATACTACACACATTCTTGGTGGAAACATAAATCCGATAGTTTAAGACACATTTATGTAACAGTAAAAGTATTTACTCTTCTAAAATTAAATCTTTGTGTAAACAAGACGTATTTTTTATATTAATGCACATTATTTTGTCAGCGTTTAAATTTTCGTTCCAATCGAGTCATATTTTTTAAAAAAATCGGGGAGCTATTTGATTGCGTGGGTGGCACCAAAGTGATCACCAAAATGAATTTGCGTTAGTTCATCATCTATTTATTTGGTGGACTGTGGATATATGTAATTTAAAAAATAGAAACAGTATATTTGATTTAGTGTAAGAATGTTTCTACCACGAAACGGTAATAATTAAAAAAAAAAATAATAATTAAATAAAACAAATCGAATAAACTATATAAGTAATGTTTATTCGTCTTCTTTGAAATAGATATTTTCATCAAAAGGATGATTATTTAACAAGTCATATTAATATAACATTACTTGTTAAACATTAACATTATCGCTTGTTTTGTTTTGTTATTTTTTTTTTTTAAATATCATTTTGTCCTAGCGAATATTGGTACATCTGGAAACATTTTAGATATTTATATGCAAATACATGAAGTGATGTCATTAGTATGCCTTGAATGGTTATTATCACATGCTGCTGAATTTTATGTGGCTGAAGATAGTTGCACGCGAGGAATATAAAGTTTATAACTTTCATCATGAGTTTTAAAAAACAGCGGAAACGTTTTTGTAACAACTTTATCGATATTAAAGTAATAGGTGTAACGGAAAAGAATGTCGTTTTTTTTAATAAAACAATTTGTTGCATTTAATGTATTTATTTATTAAAACTTAGTTCAAAATATAATTGCCATCGTTTGATATAACTTCCTTCCACCTCTCAGTCAATTTTTTAATACCACGTTCGTAAAATTCAGCTGGTTTCGATGTAAAATACTCAGATATGCCTTTTGTGACATCCTCATAATTTTTGTATTATTTTCTGTTTAAAAAGTGTCGCATTGACCGAAACAAATGGTTATCCGATGCAGCAAGATCCGGTGAATATGGTGGGTGACGTACAGTTGTCCAACCTAGGGCTTTAATTTTTTCTTTCGTAATTTTTGAAGTATGCGGTCGTGCATTGAAATGGTAAAGCATAATATTTCGAATAAATTCCTCATTCGATACAAAGCTCTCCATTGTATATAGGGTTGTAAATTTTTTTGTTTAAAAGTCCTAGTACACTCCAGGTACACGCAGTCAGAGAAACAACACAGAACACGTTGTAAAAGTTCGACTGCCGAAGCACAACTGACCACTCAAAAGCGATAACAAAAAATAACGACATTCTTTTCCGGTACAATGAATATGGAGAAAAATATTGTAATTTACAAAAAGTAAGTATGAAAATAAATATTTGTAATAATTAAGCAATTAACTATTTTTTATATGGAATTATTGTATTCGTGTCTGAGATAAGATTATAATATTGTTATCGTGGAGAAGATTTCAATTGAGTAATGAATTATAATAATTATTAGATAATATACTAGAAATATTTCTAATAATAATTTTCTAACTCTTTTGTGTATTAATAAACATTGTTTTGGTTTTAGTACCTATATATCAAATTAATGTTTTGTAATTCCCATCATATGTAAAAAAAATATCTTGAAAATATTTTATAACTTTACCCACGGTTTCTCCTTGAAATATTTAATAATCATAATTTTAGGATCTTAATAAAAGTAATTTTTATAGAAATATACTGAATAATTATATGTTTTAAATATTAATTAAATGTATTAATTAGAAAGATATACATATAAAATCAATTTTATCGAAAAATATTATTGCTACCGGAATTCGAACCTGGATCTCTTTCCAATCCGAGGAAGGTGCATTAACCGACTATGCTACAGCAGACAGTACTTTGAAAAGTGTAACGTATAGGTTGCCGTCAAAAGTATTTTTATATGTATATTTTTAATACATTTAATTAGTATTTAAAATACCAAAGACCCATGTTCTGAATAATTACTTCACAATAAGAATGTGTTCTCCTTAATGATTATATATCTAGTAATTGAATAAAGATACCACAAAGAAACAAACATTAAATCATAATCTACGTTCTACATACTTACCATTACACTGCTGCGTCTTGGAGGTCGCTATGAAATGCCCATCATGATTATCGCCTCTTCCACATCCATGCACCTTGAAGCACACGTTCACCGGTTCTTAACATTGCACTCTTTAAAAACATTTGCAAAAATGACGCCATCAGGCCACATTTGAGCGGTCGCCCCCGATATTTTGTATTTTTCTCCGGGCCATTTAATTGCCATTACGTACGTGTGCCGCTTTTGTATGTGCGCGTATTGTCCGTCCATTGTCACCACTACACACACACTGACGGACATCTGGCTATTAAATGAAGGAGACCAGATTGGCGTGTTAACTGAGGCGAATACTCAGTAATTCGCTGACAGTGTAGTCCCCAGCCGGGGAAAATGCACCGAGTGTCCTCGGGTGATTCCCGAAGTGTGGAAGTTCATAATACAGATATCATAGCATCAACGATATGTAGTGAATTTCGTCTTGTGTTCCTAACACCGGATTAGTGTTATTTCCAAATTAAAAGTACTAATAAGTAAAAGTATACACTGACGGTGAGCACTGCCAGACTGTGGAGATCATTCGACACTAAAATACAGATAAAAATCAAAGGCAAGGTGTATAAGACCGCAGTCAAACTTAAAGGTCAGTCAAAAAATTCCACGAATACAGCTAAGTACCAATGGGTGAAGATGCTACGCCGGGCCGGAGGTGCGATAAATCTGAACCGTATAAGAAAGAGGCAAACTAGCGCCCATCATGGATAAGCTTGAAGACCAGTAACTGTCGTAACAACTGGCTTCTAAGTATTAAGAGAGTCAAATCTCAAATAGATGAGAAAGAATAAGAAAATATTTAATAAATGTGTGTATTCCAAACCTACAAGTCCTTAAAAAATGCTTAGTTTGCTAAGTAATAGTAAGTAGGAATAAAGTGTACACTTGCTAATATGATTCAAATCATTGATTTATGTATCAAAAATGGGCTCGAACTTTAATTAATATGAAAACTATAAAATATCTTATTTATGCTTTAAATGCTTTAAATGAAACTTCTCACCTTAATCGCTTTAATGAGTACCTAAATTTAGAAGTATACATACATGTACAATTTGTTAGCCGACGAATTAGACAAATACATGTAATACTTACAATACTCATTTATTAGAAATAAAAATTATTATTTTATTCATAACGTTCAATTATAGAAGCAGAACGATAATCGTATTATATGTACGCATACAGAATGATTTCAATTATAATCTAATTTCTATAGGAAAGGTGTAAGTGTAGAATAAAAATAAAATCTATTGTCATACAGACAAAACATGATCTTGTTCATTATCTAAATTCTTTGGCAAATGTTTGGCATTGAAGCCAAACGGTATTAATAAATACAGTATTAAAACAAAATATACACGATTTTGATAATAAAGCATTTCCCCTGTAAAGGTGAATGCACAAAAGGGGAAAGATCAGAGATATATAGTTATTTTTTAGTTAATTTTCGTTTCCTTTTCATGAGGTTATGTGTTCTTTGAATGCAATGTTCAGAAGCGACAATAACGCCGTCGAGAGAACAAAGATACATAACGAATTATACGGTATAGAGCATTAAAAATATCTAGTCACTTGTTTGACAGATGCCATAAAAATATTGAAGTTTTGATCATACAACTTCAAGAGAAATTCTAAACTCTCATTTCGAAAACGAGTCACTCTCTTCGCATAGGTACCTCTGACAGGAAATGGAAAACTACCGCAGCTGATTTGGATACGCAATACATTTTATGCAATAATATAACGACAATTATATAATAAAATTCCGCTCACTGTATTTATACACCCCCACCCACCCAGTACACACCCCAAAATATTTACACATTGCATCCCACTATATTTTAAATTAATATTTTACCATTTTTTATGATAGTACTAATTAACTATGTTTAATAAAAAAATGTGTATTTATATATTGTTTGCAATGGAATAACATAGAATTAAATATGAATTAAGCGTATTAATTAAAAAGATATACATATAAAATCAATTTTATCGAAAAATATTATTATTAAGGAGAACACATTCTTATTGTGAAGTTGTAATTATTCAAAACAGACGGTCTGTGATATTTTAAATACTAAATTAATGTATTAATTATAAATATATACATTAATTTAGTATTTAAAAATATTATTGTTGCGCCACCGGGATTCAAACCAGGATCTCTTTCCAAACCGGGGAAGATGCATTATCGAACTATGCTACAGCGACAATATTTTTAGCGATAAATTTTCGAATTCATATGTTACCTTTTTGATATTAATACATTTAATCGTAATCATATTTTAATTATTTGAAAGAGCCATCTACCTTATTTTATACCTTTGAGTAATCTGATAGCAGACGCCAGAATTATCAATTCATTTTTATTAAATTTTGGACACATCGATACAACTTTATTATTAGGATAACACATTCTTATTGTGAAGTTGTAATTATTCAGAACACAATTAATACATTTAATTGATATTTAAAATATCACAGACCGTATGTTCTGAATAATTACAACTTCACAATAAGAATGTGTTCTCCTAACATAGTATTAAGACTAAGCTTGCAGCTTAAAATTAAAACGTATTCACTGTTAGGTATCTAGCTAAATTTTGAAGGTTATAAGAATTACACAGTTAATTAATCTATTCAATTTTAGTCCGAGAAACTAGCAGCGGGGATGTTACATAACGCCAACAATCGAGCTACAAATACGTTAGCTTGAATGGCGTGAGATAGTTGAAGCAATGTGCAACAAATATTAATTTTAAAGTAAAAAGCTAAACATATAAAACAGTTGTTCGATGTTTAGATTTAAAGTGAATTACTTAATGCTATACTTTATCAAGTGACTAATTTACCATTATGAATATTTTTCACTTTCATCGGGGCAAATTAGATCTACCGGTTAATGAACGATGGTAATTTTAACCATACCATTGATGGATTGGATGATTTCCTTGTGATGACGAAGGAACTGCATCTAGTGACTCAAGTAGAAAATTAGAACACTGATATGTGATATTTCGAGATGTTAGATGTTTAGAGTTGTTAGATGTTTAGATTTAAAGTGAATTACTTAACGGTATACTTTATCAAGTGACTAATTTACCATTATGAATATTTTTCACTTTCATCGGGGCAAGTTAGATCTACCGGTTAATGAATGATGGTAATTTTAACTATACTATTGATGGATTAGATGATTTTCTTGTGATGACGAATGAACCGCATCTAGTAACTCAAGTAGAAAATTAGAACACCCATATGTGATATTTCGAGAAGGCTAAATAGTCTCAAAAACATTTATTTTTAATTATTACATCAAATTGGAATACATGGCTTGGAAGGTTAAATAAGAAAAATATCTCAAAGAACGTAAAAGGAACGAAATATATATTTCAAGTTATGGATGGATGAACGATAGTCTCGACGTGATGCGTGATACAATAACTCATAAATAAAATGTTACATGTTCACCATCATTTATTGCAGCCCGCATATTTCGATATAAATTGTTAAACTCCCTGCTTTTAAAAACAAAGTATATATCCAATCAATTTGAAAGCGTTTCACCCCAAACATTCGTACCAATGCCGACATATAATATTCCCCTACTTAATTGATAGCTAATCAAATAATGGTAGTTTTGTGGTCGTTGTGTTTCACAATATTCGGATCGAACATAACGGAATTGTACATTTTTTAATAAGCAGTAAATATTTTATTATAATTTTCCGATATTTCATCTCCGAGGGGAAGATTCCTGTAACTTTATCCTCGAGCCAATGTTGTTATTGATTTATTTTACAGGGGGTAGACCCGAGGACATGATTGATGACGGCATATTTGAACGTTTGCTCTGCAGAAGAAGGGGATGAGGCGAGGGTTCGATTCGACTGACAACGACCATTTGTTTTAAGCTTGTATAACAACACACCACTTGCTTTGGGCGGATAATTTTTTTAATGTTAAAATGTAATTATTAGAAGAACACATTCTTATTGTGAAGTTGTAATTATTCATAACATGGTTTGTGATATTTTAAATATGAATTAAATGTATTAATTAGAAAGATATACATATAAAATAAATTGTATCGAAAAATACTGTTGTTGCGCCACCGGGATTCGAACCTGGATCTCTTTCCAAACCGGGGAAGGTGCATTATCCAACTATGCTATAGCATTAAAATAATATAGATGGTTCTTTCAAATAATGGAACGATTAAATGTATTAATATCAAAAAGGTAACATATAGGTTCGAAAATCTGTCGCTAAAAATATTGTTGCAGAGCATAGTTGGATAATGCACCTTCCCAGGTTTAGGAAGAGATCCAGGTTCGAATCCCGGTGGCGCAACAATATTTTTCGATACAATTTATTTTATATGTATATCTTTCTAATTAATACATTTAATTCATATTTAAAATGTAATTGTTTTTTCTCGCACTTCTTATCTGAGTAGTTCAATTATTTCGTAGTAAAGTGACACATTTGTAAAAAAACATATTTTATATAAACATTATTCAATACTAATTTAGTCTACGATTCCGTTCTACACTTATATTTACAATGTAGTATGTGCTCCATAGAGGAGATAAGTATTATAATTATGAATTAATTATGTCAAATAAAACTAATTTACATTACACCTGGCAACATGGCACCGTGAACAGTAAATACTATATTTGTTTATTAATATAAAGGTTTCTACGTAAAAAGAAACTACATACCTAATAAGACAGCATTCGTTATTACTAAACTCTCAACAATTTTTCTCTTCAACGATTTTTAATACCCGCTTCGAGAGTTCATGTCAATCCCAAATATTAATTTGTC
This sequence comes from Eubasilissa regina, assembly GCA_022840565.1. Taxonomy (NCBI): domain Eukaryota; kingdom Metazoa; phylum Arthropoda; class Insecta; order Trichoptera; family Phryganeidae; genus Eubasilissa; species Eubasilissa regina. The sequence goes on from JAINEB010000033.1 coordinate 22,830,707, forward strand.
AGTTCCGAAAATTAATTTACGTTAGTCCCTAAGACTGAAGTAACTCTCCTCAGAGTTCGCTCTCCTCCACCAATAAACTCTACCAACCACGTCCTTTCTTAATTATTTACATTGTACAGAATCTCCGTAACGAATTATTCCACAACTATCATACAAAATAAACCGCACTCAATAAATAATAATAGGTCACTAATTTTATCAACAATTTCATTCAGAAATCCATTAAATTTTCTATTTAATATTGAAATAATTAATAAATAAAAATGAAAAATCAAAACTATCTGTACGATGCGACCAACATAACATATTTTTTTCACTTTGATGACGTCACTTGTTCAATGCTCAAATATTTAACGTAGTATACGCATATATAGTACAACTTCACTCTTTGGTATTTGTATAATTAATTAACAATATACAGCCATCATTCTCTAACTACAAGGCGTTAAACGCTCAATCTAATGACGCCTTGAGCGAAATGCACATTTGTAACCTAGAAAAAATAACAGTAAAATATAAGTACGTACAGGTATATATAGTATACTTTCTACTACGAAATCATTTGTAAAACTGTTGATAAACATGCAAGCAGAAAATAAAGTGGATTCTGTGTGTGTATGTGTGTGTATGTCTGTATGGGTGTGTGTGTATTTTTATGTGGTTCCTCATAAGCCTTCATCAATGGCGGAGTTAACCGGTTTTCGATGACAGCATTATCAAAATATTCCACCAATACCTTCACAAGAGTGTGGCATACTTATATATGCACGTACAACAATGCGCTTGTCCACATATGTATGCGTATGCGTGATGTAACCGACTTCAGAGTTTCTTTTTTTTTTAAATGTTTTGAAATTTATTATAATATATAGATAAGTACGTGTGTATACACGTTTTCTTGCCTTCTTCGTCATCCAAGACCTCTGATAAATAGCCCTGCCATTTTTATTGTTGAATATACTTGCCAAATATACGATACCTTAAAAAAATATATTGTAAATTATAAGAAATTTGTCCCGTTAAACTATTAATGGAAGTGAACAATATTTTTTGGTAGCAAAAGAATTCACTTAATGATTATTTTTTTTTTTTTTAAAGGAGCATTTGATATGTTTGAACAATAGTGGTTTTCGGAATTTTCTAATCATTTGATAGAAAATCGTCATGGTTTTGATAAAAAATTGGGATTGTCACAAATTAAATAATTTGGAATCGTTGGAGATAAATAAAGCGTGTAAAAATAATCAAAAAATTATAAACAACCAACGAAATTTAACTACGAGTCCCATTCTAAATTTTTTTCCTAAAAATTATTCGAGTAAATTTGTATTAAGTAGCAATTTGAGTTAGGTACTAAATTTGTTTTTTAATAATTGTTTTTTTTTTTTTTAAATAGATTCTGGTAAAGAAACAAAAATATATGCTTTTAGTTAGTATTGACATTCTGATAAGAAAATGGTATTTTTCGGTAGATGTATTTAAACTTAATAAGTGGTTAATAAAACAAAGTTAACAAATAAAAATAATGATTATTCATTATTATTTTCCATTTTTGTTTACATATTGTTTGCTCTGGGCGACCTAGGCATTCACAAAGTTTGCAATCATTGGATATATGAAAGGAATTATTAAATACAGAGCCATTCAATCTTTACTATGCTTGTCACTTGCTTAGGGACATGCGGCATTGAATTCTCGATGAGGTCACTGCTTGCTCTGACTCATTGTATTAAAGCGCTTAGCTATTGTTAAAATACTTTCTTAAATTATAACAATATATATACGAGTATGAATAACAAATCACAATTGTATATTATTTACTAAGATGAAAAATTAATCACTTTGATTATTTTGAGGTCGACTAGCTTAGATACCACTGTATATAAGCCAGGGCGGATCAGTGATTAACTAAAAATTTTTTCAATAATCCAAATTTGAGTTATTTCGCTACTACTATAGTTTAGAGAGAGGCAGTCCCTCTCATCATTAAATGATAACTAATCTTATACTTTTATAGTTTTGTTTTTATCTATGCTTGCATTTTTAATTTTAGTATACATTGTTTCCTGAAGAATACACCATAGGTATCGAAACATGATTATTTATCAATAAATAGTGATTTAAAAAAAGTGTTTTATCTTATTACATATTTATATAATATGTGGCCACAAACTTTGTTAATATTGAAGAAGTAATCTAGTACAGTTTGGTCTCGACCGATTCGGGCAATGGAGCGTGGCATGGAAAGGAGGAGGTGATATTTTCGATCGTCAATAGTAATATAGACAGTAGGGAAGAAGTATTAGATAACGTGATGTTAATAATTAGTGTTTTCTCCAAATTAAAAAAAATAATACAAAAGAATTAAAATTTCTATAATCGATCGAAAATTTCCCTCCCCACTTTCACACCCCGCCCCACTACCAGAATTGGTCAGCACCAAACTATGTTTAGATCAGTTATCAATTGGTGATGAGATGGTAATAGCACCTCTCAAAACTATAGTAGTGTTCAAATAACTCAACTTGTGTAATATAAATTTATTGAAAAATGTAAATAATTATGTTGCACCACAATGTATGTATAAAAGAAAAAAGTTAAGAATTATTATGTTTAAAAATACAGAAAGCCCTTTGAGAAAGTCACAGTAGGAAAAGCTTTACATTTCTTTCAATATAATAACACAGTAAAAATATGCCTGAAATCCAACGCAAATTTATATTTAAATGTGCCTACTCTTATTTCAATAATCTCAAGGCCATTGTTTAAAAAATCCTCTCTATAATTTGATTTGTTTAACTAATTAATTAATTAATTAATTGATTATTTTTATACGTTGCGCTGATTTAAATTTATAATACGAAATGCTTGCTATAAATAAATAAATATTGCCTCTATTGCTCGCAGTACCTACTGTGAAAGTTGATGAATTACAAAGGTTTTATTTTGAAGCAATTTCGTAGTTAATAACATCTTATGTTCTAATACGTAATAACATCTTATAATAAGGTTTCAGTCCTCCGAACTACAATACGAACTACAATAAGAAAACACGGCTAATATTGTAGAGTTATCGTAACGGATGTAACGTCATCGATATAAGATTCATTAAATACCTTAGGTAATTCAAGCGGAAGACAAACCACAATACCTACTGATGCGGTTTTGTTATCTAATTGAATTGAATTTTTCCGTATTTTTGTTTTACTAGGAGGATATGTTTAAAAATACAAGGACGAGGTTATAAAGGTTTTCGTGCGTCAATACTTTGATTATCTTCTATAATTATTGTACAAAGTTACTCTATATAGCATTAATTAAACCTTTAACTAAGGTATCTGTTCGATTCAAATAAATAAACAGAGAAATTATATTGTTTGCTGGTAAGTTACCAAATAAAGTCATTTTTTCAGTTTGTCATTAAAAATATGGCAAGTTTTCAAAGGCTGTTATTAATACATAATTATTTTTAATTGTTTAATTGTTAAATGCGATAAAGACGGATACGCGATAAAGACGGACACAGAACGGTTTCGTAAAATAATCAAAGTTTAATTTAAGTTTTTAATCAAATTTCCTTCCAAATGTCCATATTATAAGAGGTTGGCTTTTTCTAAGACATTGTGTCTATCTATATTTGTGGGCATTTCCTCTAAAAAATTTAAAGTGCAAAAAGCTGTCAGACAAGGGTGTATATTGTCTCCATACCTTAAAATTGTCAAGAACTTCAATAAACTCGAGTCTATAATTACTGAGAAATTAAATGACGTATAGGTATGGTGAAAAGTTCTAAAAAAATCTCCAGACTTGACAAAATATGGAAGGACCGCAGAATTTCCAAGACAACGAAGGCTTGCCCTGTCTTTGGTGCATTCTGTATTTTTATATGTTGTGGAATCATGGAGCCTGAAGGCGAGGGAGAAAAGACGGTTTGATGCCTTTGAGACGTGGTGCTGGAGACACATGTTGCACATATCATGAACGGCTAGACGCACGAATGTCTCCATTCTGTAGGAACTGAACAACAAGGACAGACTCTCGATCTGCAGCCTGAGATGAATCCTTCAATTTTTTGAGCATTACTTGGATAAGCTTGTTGTGGTGGGCTACATCGAAGGATGAAGAGGAAGAGGAAGATCCCCCCACCCTTTGGACCGACCAAGTGGAAAAGACAACAGGCATTTCTCTGGTAATAGCCCTAAGATCTGCAGGATGTCGATAAAAGTGGAGGAGCATAGTCAAAAGAGGGCGGGAGTTCATGGAGATCACAATCCTTAGTCATGAGAGACCGACTTGGATGATGATATAAACATTGTGATTGGTCTGTCCTAGGACTATGTTTATGTTAATGTCCTAGGATTATGTATAATAAAAACGTGAAAATAGATATTTTATTTTATTGAAGTATTTTGACAGTGTAAACTTATTATAACTAACATAATAAATATTTGACATGTGATACTATTTATGAAAATCCACAGAAATGTTTAGGTACATAAGTATGTTTAGGTGCAGAAGATAAATAAAAAGAAAACGTGAGGGAGAAAGGGTGGGGAGGTTGCAACTATTGTTACGGTAAAGGGAGAGCAACATGTGTTTATAGGTAGAATGATTAGCTAAAATTGAGATTGTGGTGGTTCATAAGAAGAACCCTCTGAGCGTAGTAAGGCTAATGTTGAAAAAGTTAATTTTTGTAAATTTCTAATGAGGTGTTTGCATGACCGGTGAATGAATGAATTTTATATGTAAGATTTTCTACTTCTAGGAATGTAGAAGAGTGCGGATTGCCGGGTAGATCTAGATAGTACGTGGAGAGATATAAATTCTAATTGGCTAGGACAGTCAATATGGCCTTGCAATAGTTTGAAGAGAAGTGTTTGGTCAGCATGTGTTCTTCGATGTTTTAGGGTTTTCATATTGTGCTAGTTTTTTTACATCTAAATAGGGAGTTGAATGATAGATTAGATCTAATATTAAGATATCGAATAATCTTATTTTGTATTCGTTCTAATCTCGCAATATGTGTAATCTGCCATGGGTTCCAGATTTGAGATGCGTACTCTAAGTGACTACGAACGAATGCGTAATTGAGTATTTTAAGGCAATATGGATTATGGAAGTATTTGCAGGTTCGAAGTATGAATCCTAGCATTCTATAAGCCTTGGAGGTAATTTGGTCAATGTGATTTTTGAAAAGAAGTTTGCTATCGAGGATTATTCCTATTATTGCTTTTATTTTCTAACTGAGTGCTGTGTATTGTGTAAGTAAAATGAATATCGTTAAATATTCTTGAGAACGTTATTTGAAAATATTTTTTAGCATTCAAGAGAAGTTTGTTCACCTTACAATAAGCTATGACGCGGATGATATTATTTTAGATTTTATGGCAGTCATCTAGGGAGCTCACTTTGGCAAAGATCTTCGTATCATTAAATAAAAATATTATTTATACCTGACTTACAACTTTCCCTACATAATTCTTGATTTATTTAGAGAATGTCCACAGTCCGTTTCAGTCGACGTACGCCTCCCAGAAACGTTCCTCGCGGATTCCAGTTACCCAGACTTTCATTTGATCTGGAACTCTTGATGGCGATAATGCAACACAATGCTGCGCGTGTGAAAAAACCGCGATCTGCAGGTCAATGCCGACATGTTCAAATGTTTGCCCTCGCGACTTGTTTATGGTGATGGCATACGTAGGAGTGATTGTAAATTGTCATCGTTTCAATGAAAATGTTGTATCAAATCTATACTTGGGATGATATGAAAATACGAAATCAATGTGATCGCAATTTCATTTATACTATACTAAGATATCAGGCTTATTTTTTAAAACTTATTCATTTACAATGTATCTAGAAGAAAAATATGCACATATAATTATCAGGGGCGCGCACTGCATACAAGCAAATAGACTGTGCATCACTAAAAATTCTAGGAAAGAAACATAAATGAAATAATCCTTGTGTTATAATTACGCTAGCGCCCACCGTGTATCAGTAGAATCAGTTGTATCAGTTGTATCAATGTATCAGTTGCGTCATTCTGGATGCTACCGCATAATGCCACCGGAGCGCTGAAGTCCTCTACTGGATTATTCTTCATTTATTATTGTTACTAGCAACACTTTCAATCTATCGTTCTATTCAAGTCATACAATTGCTACCTACTGAACTGAAAATTACACTCAGCAGAGTCAGAAATGAATCAGCTATCCATGTTGTACGGAGTCCTTACTTATGCTGTTTCCTAACAGAATGACATTTGAAAGGTTTTGAACATGGCTTAGAGCTGATAGAAACATCTACTTCCTCGTTTACTACTTTGCAAATTTTACTACCTTACTTTTGATGATTGTTCTTTGAGTTTGAGGATAATGCATTTTTATTATGATGGATTCATTTTGCTAAAGACGTTAGTTAAACGAAAGTTCATAAACCTATGTACAATGTAGCATATAGTACATTATATTGTATTGCATTATATCATGGTAACAGCATAACCTTAGTCTGTATCTATTGAACGCCACTGATAATTATATACTTGCTCGTGATATATCTACAAAGCAGTCGAACCACAGAAGTAATGTGACAGAAATAAAATTATGTACTAAAAGTATTTTATATCTTTAAAATGAATATAGATAGCTAGAAATGTAAGATCTATCAAAAGAAGATATCGGTAATACATTAATAAGTAAAAGGAGTTCACGATGATCACGATTCACAATCATGAGGGACTGGCATGGATTATGATGAATAATAAAAAATCCAATTGTCTCTTTATTGCGAATACCATGCAATAACATTCATTATTCGAGTTGATAATTATCTTATTAAACATTAATCCGCTCGCATTGCTACTGACTGAAAGGCATTTTTATTTCATTAAAATTGTAGCGAATATTCCTGAACACTGGATAAAGCTTAATGGTACGATATGTTTGTATACAAACTTAAGTATTTTATACAGTGCATAATAATAACCGGACACATTTCGCCGGATTTCCGGACATTAACCGGACATACAAGTTTAGACTGATCGGCACACAACATTCTACACTGATCAGAAGACATGTTTTGTTTTGGGGTCAGTCTGAGTTGATATCCAATAAACGAATTTGTAAGTATAAAAAATATTACACCAGTACAAATACAAATTAGAATATGAATTAAATGTTGGTGATTTGTCATTTTAGGCATTGTTAACTAACGTTTTAATAGTTAAAAACTATTATTTATTTTAAAAGTGAGAAATTAAAACTCTCTCTACATTTTAAACTAGTTTACAGAGATGACATGAGAGCAAAGTCTCATCCGTGTACCCTTAAATCATATTCAAGGATATATTTTTAAATTTTTGACAAAACAAATATCTTAAAATTATTCTCAAATATTGTATTATAAAAATATAATATATACGTACAGTATTTTTCATCGTTTCATGGAAACTTTATTGGAAAGTTTTAATTTATTGAATAGATCAGACAGGTAGAGCACGACAGCTTCTAGAAAATGATGAGGAAGTACTCAAATCTAAATGACAGAATTGCAATCATAAACGTATTTTCCTCTTGTGAAATCCAAAGATAATAATTATAATTGAAAAGTATCTGCATTGCAAGCCAGCATCTAAAAACAACATACCCCGCTTTTGGCACCGTACTGCAAACCAGTACTAAATAATCTTAGAAAACTGTACACAGAAAATTTTGGCGAAATTCGCACACGCAATTGTATTTCTCGATTTGAAGCTGTTCACGATAATCCGAAAATGTTCCAAAATCACAACTACGCCAGTGTAGTGATATCGATCGTGCATCACCCCAGAATATACTCGGTTATTATGAACGTGGTAAAATCTCGCTCGGGTGATGCGGAGTGCCTCCGTGAACGGACCCGTTGTGCGTGTATAATTCGGTCGAAGCCGCCATGCCATAGAGCCGTACTCGCCGTACGCCAGCGCACCTGACCGCCGCCCGCTATCACGCGGTGGGCACCGACCGTGAAGCGACTGTGAACCCGCCACGATAACTGTACCATTAGTTTCACCTTTGTTCACTCCTATCCGTTATTCAATTCGTAGGGAAATGCTTTACTTGCGGCGTTACAACACGAGTACACTGGCCTAAACGCGTACAATCGATTGTAATATTTTTTTGTACTGGTCAGGCCACTTAACTAACAGTGAATAAGGCGGTAATACCAACGAACGACTCTACCAACTAATATAAGATTTTTATGTCAAATTAAACATGATTTTCAAGGCTCACAATGAATTTACTTAATTAAATATCACTACAAAATATTTAATATAACCGATTGTTGCAATAAATTGCTATTTTTGTAAGAAAAACAATTTAGGTGAATACTTTTTTATGTATATTTTTCTAAGCGATTGTTTTTATCACGTTCTGTAAAAATCGCAACATCACAAATGAAATTCGATTTCATTAAAAATTATTGTTATTTTAGTTTTATTTATTATTATTGAGTTTAGTCTGTAGAACTCCGTGTTTATTTTTTTAGGAAATTTAAAAAATCTAATTTTATTAAATTTTATTACTGAGTTCTGTTAGTTTGAGTAAAGTATTATTTTTTTAATGTTAGTGCTTAAAAAACCTAAAACTTAGAACAAAATGGCGATAGGTTGATCAACATCCATGCAACAACGGACAATGAGCAAGAAATAGAATCGTTTTGTATTTTCTTTACAATAACGTTTTGTTAAGAGAGATTGCCAGAAATATTTATCATTTAGAAAATTTATTCACCTTAATTCGGAATATTTGTACACATTTTTTAATATTTTGTTTTCACATATATATATATTGTATATTTGTATTTACATAAAAATGATTATACTTAAGATTCGACTTATTAGGGAAATTTAAAATGAAATAAAACACATAAAAATCGTGGTAACGGCCATGGTATTGGCTTTATTGGAAAGATAATTTTCTGCCATTAGTGTTTAAATATGGGCGTCGCGGCTGGCTCGAATAAAGCGTAATCTGCAAGTCCAATTTTCGACCACTTTTTGAGCAGCTGTGACGTATATCGGCAATAACACGACGAATGTTGACTTCAAAGTCGTCTATCGTTTCTGGTTTATCGGCGTAGACTAGCAACTTCTCATATCCTTATATAAAATAATCCAAAGGTGTTAAATCACACGATCTTGGAGACCAATTCACAGGTCCATTACGCGAAGTCATGCGCTTATCGAATGTTTCCTTCAATAAATTGATTGTGGCGCACGCTGTGTAGCATGTTGCGCTGTCTTGTTGAAACCACAGCTATTCCACATTAATATAATAATTGGGGAACGAAAAAGTCTGTAATCATGGTTCTATTGCTATATACGATGACGAATCGACTCATTCGGGTCCTCCTCAATAGTGCGCTCCAGCTTCTTCAGTGCTCTCTGTACGACGTCTCTGCGGATGCGTATTATCAATTAGAGTACGCGTGATGCGAAAACGATCCATGGTTATTCGAATTACTTGCTCGGATGAACGATTCTGTTGACCGTAAAATGAACGTAGCGCACGGTAAGTTTCGCAAACTGAACCACGATTTTCGAAATAAACTTGCACAATTTGCAAGCGTTGTTCTAGCGTAAGTATACTCATGGTAAAATGGCAAATCAAACTGAGCACAAATGAAGCTGTTTGTATGTATAAAATCGGTAATATTACAGAGAAAAAATAAAATAAACATGCTCAGTACATTCTCCACGTGCTCCATTCTATGGTGAGCAATTATCGAGTGGCATTGCGTCAGTTCCAAAAGTGAATCTTATATTGTGCATTAGGCTATTACATTTGGATTACTATATTATATTAACTATATGATGGACCCATTAGCGGATGCATATTAGTAATAATAGAATTATTAATGTAGCAACACGTTTTATTTATATAGCATAAGTAATGAAAAATATTTATATTCAAACGCACACTGAGGTAGTAACGATGATTCAACTAGCCAACTATCCAGATATCGCTGTTCTGAATCTGAGGACGGTCAGACGACTTCCAGCGGTTGCAGACGATTGCGATATGCGTGTATTGTTAATGTCAATTTATTTTATAATCAATAAAAACAAACTAAATTAATCAACTAGAAAGATCTATGCATCGATAAAATATTTAGTTGCTACCGTAATTCGAACATGACCTATTCCTATCAAGTTGATTCATCGAATTTGTATTAAAATACTGTAGAACTATGTTCTGAAAATGCAACTTCACAACAAACATATATGTTCTCCTTAAAAAGAAATGTATTCAATGTATAATTTGCGTATTTCTCATTTTGTATATTCCCCTCCTTAAGACCCGCTACTTATTTATTCCCTTAAAATATATTCTTTTTTTTTATTTCTAAAGAAATTATTCACTATTAAAATAATGTCTAATGAGACAAACATAATTCGCAGTTCTCCAGTCTAAGATTATATCAAAAACCTAACTTCATACATTACAAATTAAATGTATGACTAAAATATATCATTGAAACACAAACGTCTGTACTTATTAATATATTTTTTCAAATCATTGATGCACTCATAAGGTTTTTCATAAATTTCACTTTAAGTTCCAAGCTTTTCACTTTTCACCATGATTGGGACAGGTTGAACTCCACTCTTTTGGATTTATCGTAATTCTCATACGGAACGTATTTTATTGCAAGATAAGGCGTTATAACAGGCTGCTTGCTTTGAAAGCGAGTGTACCTTAGTTACGTGCAAATGAGTTAAAAGAACTCCAGAGGGACTTTGGCATGCCAGACCCGCGCACTTAAAGAATTAGCGCGTATTTCAATGGCTTGATATTTGCAATCAATAAAGACATTCCATAGAGGTAAATTACAAATAGTCGGTGACTCAACAGCGAATACAGAATCTCCTCAACTGAATGCATAATCTATAACCAGTGATGCATCACGCATCAACATGACTGCATCATAATTATACTATAATAGAACACAAATGAACTTCAACGGGAAATTGAAGAATTTTTTGCGATCTGAAAATATTTAATATTTTATCCTCCATCGTAGAATCGAAAAAATATAATCTCGGAAAAATAAGTGATGAAAAAGTGACCGAACAATTACGTAACTATATATTTTATTTAATACCCATAAACGTCAAACTTTCGTTTCGTTATTTTTTAAATTTACATGATCTATATGTTCGATAATTAACACATGTTCATTGTTTATTAAAACCTCTTAATGAGTAATTAATTATGTTTTTTGATACCGGTTGTTGTTTTAAATTACCTATTAGGTGGTTTTAATAAACAAAGATAAATAATCTATAAAAAATGAGCATAATAAACCTTCATAAGATACAATACTAAGCAACCGTTTCCTAATAAATGAAATATTTTTATATATTTCTTCTTTTTCAGTAAACTGTACACACAACACACACGCGATGTTTATTCCAAACCATTATTACTGCTAATTGTACACATGAGATTTTTTATTCGTCTTCTATTCATTTTTACATTTAGATGGTGATTCGCCCTACAAAGGATTTTTAATTGATAATAAAACGATTTATTGCTCCTTAAAAAGCAAAATATTATATCAAATTAAAAAAAAAATTAACACATTTATTTATAATGTAGTACTACAATCTGCAGAAACTGAAAATGAATAAAATTCATTTAATTTTATCAACGAACCCAGTGATGGCAAATAGGATTCCACTAACGAACCAAAAAAAGACAAATTTTTTTTAACGACTATATAAAATAGAAATTAATATAAAATTTATTACAAGTCTTTCGCCTCGTGGTACTTGTAAAACTTTTGATATCAGATTGGTATTGTATTGCAAGGTAAAGAATTCTACAGTCAGTCTCCTGTCAATTTGTTCCTAAATAGATTTTAGATTAATTTTCTGTCTTCTTCATCGAAAGATTATATATTTTCTTTCATCAATATTTGTGGTCCATTTCAAAATCTCATCTAATAACAAATGCTCAAATATAACGATTTTAAAACACACCAAATAAATATGTTAAGTTGTGTTTAATAAATCCACAATCAATAGTCCCAGATTGACAAGTTTTTATTTTTGACGAAACATGAACTATAATTTTTTTAAATAGACAATGCGCACTCCATAATTGCCGAAATTTTCCTGCAATGCACGCATTTTGGCACGCATGCCATTTATTTGCCTCTCCTGCAAAAAAGCGTATTCCAAAAACATTAATGTATTTAATAAAAAAGTTTTGTAAAAGTGGATTTGATAATTGATGTCAATAAATTAATATTAAAATGTGTTTTGATTTCAGTTGCTCAGGAACATAAAGATATCATATTATAATAACGTTGATAGCCATAAAAAAAGCATAGTCGTAAATCAGCCGCACTTGCATAATGCCCGAGATTTTCTTCAATGCACCGGCTGCATCAAGTAGGTCACTCAAAGTTTCTATACACTAAAACGATTATAATAATCAACGTAATAATATTTTATTTTTTACAATACGAAATAAATATTTTACTACCTCTAGACGAATGTCAATTAATTTATGAATAAGCTGAGGAACGATTACAAGGAGCAGCGCTGACCAAATATAATTTGATTTAAATACATAGTTGATTATTAAAATAGATTAGATATGTAGTTAAATTAATTAACATAATTAAAAACTTAACAAATTTTCTGGACACTACATTCCAAAGCTGACTAGCATTCAGGTTTATTCTCAATATCAAAGCAATATCAATAACCATGATCCACATCGCTATTGTATAACATTGTATACTTCGTCAATTTTGACGCTTTCTACGATTGAGTGGCATGAAACCAAAGGTTCAATTTCAACGATCGGTTATACGAATGTTTGTTGTCTATGGTTGCATATTTTATTTATTGTGTAATCGATTTCTGATTGGTCAATAACCAAATAGACATGAAAAAGGGTTGTGCATTCGTAAGAATCGATATTAGTAAATGATTTTATTTTTTGTATTCTCGAGTTTCGATTAAAATATAAGTTTTTGATTAAAATAAGTACTAATAAATACTGTATTCAAAGTTCATAGAAAAAGATTTGTTTCATAAATACCTATTGATTTTCTCACCCACAGCATCGTAGTGAGGAATTACGGCCATTTTTGACTCCATTTTTGATGTTTTGACAGATTATGGTTCGTTTATCTCCCTCACTTTCTCTCCATCTCTCTCATTCAAATATAACACTGACGTATCATCTATTTTTGATGGTAGGTTTAACAATCACCTTCATTACAATATTGTAATTTTGAAAATTAACCGGAGTGTACGATATCGCCTCCCCGATAAATGACATATTTTTATGTACAGTATAGTATGTATAGTACATGTACTAGTCATGAATGCGCATTACTACTTCACTTGTATGTTTGAAGGTCAACTTTCATCGTGAGTTATCCTCTCAGCGACGTGAATCACTATAACACAAAATATGTGTACGTGCATATATATCACCTATATCTATTGCGTTACTTATTTCCCATAGCATTACCGATAACACTTGTTTATCTATAGTCTATGTGTGACTTTAAACTTATTTACCAAACGAGTAATGTATGGGTGAGATGTATATACAACACTTAACAATTTGTAGCAATTGGTGTCGCGTACAATTTACACATTCATTTCAGAAAATATCCAACATCTTACTCGGCTTCACGTAGATTATCTCTCAGGTAACAAACACAATATTCAAACATGTTAAATTCTTCTCTTAATCTGATAAATGTTAGGATATCAAATATTGAGGTTTCTATATTGTATGTAAAAAAATATGAAAATGAATCGAATGCAAAAAGGCCGCTAACGTCTAACTGATAACTTTAATAATTTTGTTTTAAGAAGTTATAAAAGTAATTTAATAGTATTCAATCTTTCGAACTTAATTCGGACACTGTTATCTGTTAATTAATTTCCTTCAATCTTCCCAGGCTTTGAAATCATATACACGTTTTCAAACCATTAGAGAATACTGACACTGGATACCTAAAATAAGTTAATGATTTTGTTAATAAGCTTGAGATGATAATTGATATGTCATCATGGCAAATAAGGATGAGATACCAAATAAAAACGAGAAACATGGTAAAGTTAAAATATACCACGGATTAGGTATCCAAGTTGTCAAATGTACTATGGATATTAATGACTATTAAAATCGGTAAAATCTTATCAAAAAAGAATAACAAAAACCGTATTGGTTTATAATGTATAAATAGGTATATAATATTAATGTAAAAGTCCGTGTGGGCGTTGATTAAATCAATATATTAGGTGTACCCATAAGTAACCAATTATTTTTAGTGTGGAATGTTTGCTTCAGTCTAGCTCTAGAGTTTGAAAGTGTAAAGACGTGTTTTATACGCAATATTATAATCCGCGGTCTTGTGACTTGTGACAAGTTAATTTAAATTTTTTTATTACTCCGTTGTAAAATGGCAGACAATCAACTAACTGAAGAACGTTTACGTCATTGCATGCTGTTTCACTTTCGATCGGGTGTTAATGCAACGGTTGCAACAAAGAAAATTTGTGATGTGTATGGAGACGCACGTCAGGCTACTCGGTCAACAGTTCAAAGACATCTTAACGAAATCGGGAAGGTTTGCAGATAGGGTATGTAGGTCCCACATGTATTGTCGGAGATGAATAAAGATCAACGGCGTTCAATTTGCACATCTCTTTTGTGCAGAGAAAGAAGCGATCCATTTTTACGAAGGATTGTTACTAGTGACGAGAAATGGATCTTGTACAACAACAACAAGCGCACTAAGCAATGGCTTTCTCTAAATCAACTAGCCGTACAGCATGCAATGACGTAAATGTTCTTCAGTTAGTTGATTGTCCGACAATTTACAACAAAGTAAAAAAAAAATTTAATTTACTTGTCAACAAGTCACAAGACCGCGGATTGTAATATTGCGTATAAAACACATTCACGCTCTGAACTAGACTGAAGCAAACATTCCACACTACAAATAATTGATTACTTATGGGTACACCTAATTATAAAATTAGTTTTATATTGGAATTATGTTATGTTTTATATTTATTAACAAATTTCATATTTTTGTATTTTTAATCTATTAGTGAGCTTAATAACATTTTTTTTATTAGAATGATCTGAACGTGCCGTATTTTTTTTTTCTTTTTACAACTGTTACTACTAGAATGATTTTAAACATATTTTCTTGAATCGTTCCATTGGTTTGTAAAACCTTATCGCATTACTCATTTGTGGTTGTGAGTAAAACATTTTCCGCGAAGGCAAGCGTGATATAATGCTTTTATTGTGATTCCGAAGAAAACTAAGCATATTGATATATCACTAATGAACTAGCGCAATATAACCGCACGTCTGAAGACTTTGTGGGGCGGACAGACGTTCTTGCTGTCAAAACGTGTCGAGCGTTCATGACTTCGCGACGAAACATCGGCTTATTTCTCCCCTTGTAATGGATTCAAACCGAATCCCATTCAGCTATTAATTAAACTAAAATGTAAAGAACATCGCCAACAGACTTCAAATGCACATAGTTAATATACAGAATCTCCTGATGAAGATCTGCTGATAGGTACTAAGAATAGTAGCTCTTCTAAAATCAACTTTGCGGTTAAAATCCATTATTATAGATTGTTAACATTGTTTTATTAACCACTTAATGAATTAAATACATCCACCGGTTTCGAAAAATATAATTTTCTTCTTCGGGACGTCATTAACTAATCTAAAAATTTTAAATACTAAATTAATGTTTTAATTATAAATATATACATGTAAAATCAATTTTGTCGAAAAATATTGTTTTTGCGTCACCGGGATACGAATCTGTATCTCTATTTCCAATCCGGGGAAGTACACTACCGATTGTGCTATAACGCCAGTATTTTTCTTGACAAATTTTCGAATCCCGGTGACGCAAAAACAATATTTTTCGACAAAATTGATTTTATATGTATATATTTATAATTAATACATTAATTTAGTATTTAAAATATCACAGACCTATGTTCTGAATAATTACAACTTCACAATAAGAATGTGTTTTCCTTAATAATCTAAAAATTATTATAATAATTTTATATCACCACGTAACAATTTAAGTTAGATACTAAATTTATTTTTTAAATAACTATTGTTTTTTTAAAAACAGATTCTGTTAATGAAACAATATAACATATGTTTTTGATTAGTTAATGACATCCTGAAGAAGATAATGATATTATTCGAAACTGGTAGATGTATTTAATTCATTAAGTGGTTAATAAAACAAAGTTTACAATCTAAAATAATAAATAGATTAAATTAAAAAATTCAGAAGTTCAGTTCAGTTCAGTTTCAGTTCGCTAAACTAATTTTGGTTATCGCTTATATTATACATCCCCATCCTCGCATATTATAATATTAAATGAATTTATAGTAATTATTTCCGACCATGTTACGTATAGTACTTAATACAAATTAAATTAATCAACTAGAAAGATATTCAGAAAAAATCTATTTATCCTAATAGGGCCTCGAGAGAGATTTTAAGTGTATATAACTTAACTATATTATTTATATCGTGCGGTCATTAATCAAATGTTAATTATCATATGCAAATACTTTTAACCTTTCCTCATCGGCTTAACGGAGGTTATTGATCCATCCTCCGTTTACTTTAATGCCTTTCTGTATAATATAATCTACGGCATCTTTAAAGATAAATTCTGAGTAAAAATTAAAGAGTAGCGACAAAGTGCATCCTTGTCTCCGCGTTTTAAAATTCGTATTTCATTCGACATTACTACACATGTAATTTAGTTTATAAAAACAAATACTTACGGATAAGGTTTAGTTAATAATTATAACACATTGATAATAATTACTCTTTAGTAAAGCGTAGTAAGGGAAATATAATACTCTTCTATCACACAAATAGTGAAAAGGGGGTAATTTTCATTCTAATGGTATTACAGAAATCTACAAAAATAGAAAACTAAAGAATGCAGGCGATTAGGGCCCTTTAAAATATTTTAAAGAAGTACAGTATAGTCTGAAAAACTTTATATGTACAATAATTAAATATAAGTCTAAAAATCAAACAGACACCTCAAAAATACTTTCTTTATATTTAAATATTTTAAATTGTATAAAAGTTGAACTATCTATTGAAAATGTAAAATAATAATACAAACGAATATTATCACTAACTATCTATCACGGCTTGAAAAAATATGTTTATTTAATAAATAGTGGAAAATGAAGATAAGCTTTAAGCTTTACTCAAAATTATCTGGTTTTAAAAGTTCCTCGTAAAAGTAGACACCCGCGTAACGCAGTGACCTGTCTCACTGAATAACAACATAACGTGAACAACGAACAGCAACAGATACAAAGTCGATGTTTTAGGTTAAACTATCAATAATAACAGACATGGAACCTAGAACTCGAACCTAGACCCGATAAAGCATCGAGCGATCGAGCATACACAAAGTGAAAACTCGAAGGCAAACGAGCGCAATCGAATCTGTTTATATTTCTTTAGTAAAAACAGTATTTCTAAACCTTTTTCTTGTTTCTAAGCGGGGTCCCTCACAATTGCGACTTGCGCGACTCCATAAATCCGCTACTTCATATACGCTATGTATGTATGCCTAAATACTTCAAAACGTTTCATTAAGGATCCTGCAGCAAATTAAATTATAAACTATCAACAATGGGCTGTTAGCGAGAAGTCCTTTTTAGCGTGAGGTCGCACTTGGCAGTTTGTTGTTGGTCACTTATTTTCAGAATAGTTTAGTGAGAATAGAGACCGAAGCTTTAGCGCTCCACAAGCCGGGGTGGCAACATCAGGTCAACTGAAGTTTGTAAGATATGCAGCATCATTATCAAGAAACATTCTTCAAACTGTAGTTAAAGTAAAAACTTTTGGAATACACCGTGATCAATATTCTCTTTGTTTGGATCGCATTGTACACATAAGAAATATTTTATGCGATTTTGAAAATATGAGAAAAACAGTACCATACCAGTATGAGCTGGGTTCATTGCATTATTAATATCCCACTCTGATACACTATTGCTCTGTCTTTTTAATCTCTTATTTAAACATCTGTACTTAAGTTAATCTATATACTATATTGTCTTGAAGAATGTTGGGTCCAACTGAAACTAGTTGACTTTAGTATATGTGCATAATAAAGTGGTTTAAAACTAAAACATTATTTTATTATAATGTCAAGCCACAACGTGTTTGACATTATAATAAAATAGCCATTATAATGTCAAGCCACAACGTATTGACACTACAGGTGTCTGTTCTTTGTTTTTCCTTGTCCCTTGGTATGATGTCCAGCATGCATCTTTCACTCTCTGTAGGTATGATGTCCAACACACATATTTCCCTATCTCTTGGTGTGATGCCCAACATACATCTTTCCCTGTACGTTGGTATGATATCCAACATACATATTTCATTGTCCCTTCATACTACGTCCAAGATGCATCATTTTCTGTCCTTTGGTATGAAGCCTAATATACAAATTTCACTGTCCCTTGGTATGATGCCCAACACACATCTTTCCCTGCCTCTCGGTATGATGCCCAACATACATATTTCCCTGTCTCTTGGCGTGATACCTAACATACATCTTTCCCTGTTCCTTGTATGACGCCCAACATACATCTTTCATTATCTCTTTGTACGACGCCCAAGATCCATATTTTTCTGTCCCTTGGTATGAAGCCCAATATACATATTTCCCTGTCCCTTGGTATGGTGCCCAACACACATCTTTCCCTGTCTCTTGGTGTGATGCCCAACACACATCTTTCCCTGTCTCTTGGTGTGATGCCCAACACACATCTTTCCCTGTCTCTTGGTGTGATGCCCAACATATATCTTTCCCTGCCCCTGGGTACGATGCCCAACATACATCTTTCCTTTGGTATGATGCCCAACATACATCTTTCCATGTCTCTTTGCATGACCTACTCTAAATTTTTGAAAATCTCTTTTGTTGAGAGTCCATGTGAGAGCAGTTATGCATGATAAATAAAAGCATTCATTCATAGTAACACTTTTTGTTTTAGAAATAATGGAAGATTTAATGAGATAAGAAAAATACTTATTAAAATCATATTCATACGTCCAAACGCATCAAATTGTCAAATACTATATTAATATATATACGAGGGCGAGCCAAAAATTATCTACACTTTCACCATAACACACCATCAAGGTTGTCTTACTGCCTTCAGCGCGTGCTTACTTAGAGTTAATACGACTACGGTCACGTGTGCGAAATTTGTTCCCGATCGCATCATTTGCCTTCCGACTATTACACTGTAAAGATGTCCGCTCCGCTAGCAGTTTGCACCAAGGAGGACCAACGAGCAGTGATCCGATTTCTGTGATCGGAGGATGTGAAAGGAAACATAATTTGTGAAATTGTAGAACAATAAAGAACTTTCGATGGATATAACGTCCTAGATGAAACAGAGAACAGCCGTTAGATAAGGCCTTCTTTAAATGAGTTCTCAACAGATAAATCCATTTTTCCTTTAGCAATATATAAACAGAAAAAGTTCCTATATTTTTTCGTAAGTCAGTGGTGACTGGATAGATAGACTACAATATTACGAAATGATTAATGTAACAATCTACTCGCACGCAATATCTCACTTAAAAGACAATCTATAAAAAAAACTTATATTAAACACGTGCATCACTTGTCTATACTTATTTTATAGAAGATTACAAATATATTCCATAGTGTCCATTGTATTTGTATTGCAGTATTTACTAAGTAGCTCGTGATTCAGTATATTATGTGCTTCAAAAACAATTTAAATACTAGTGTTTAAAATTCTTTCTAGGACTTTGTTCAAGTAGTATTTTTTTTAATTGGATCATCTTCCATATTAATAAAACACCACTAACATTTTTTGATAACTAACGTAGTAAAAAAGGTTCAAAATTTTATTTTTTAAAATCGTTCGTTATGTATAGGATAAATACTAAAATAATGAAATTAAATAAAGTACTAGTTTCAATTTTTTTACCATGTGCGAGTGAGTATACGGACATTTTTGTTTATTATTTTGAAAAAAATATAACTTCAAAAAAAAAAAATATATAAAATTCCCATTTAATTTTCAATTTATGACGAACTTATTAGGATTGTTATTATTTTATAATTACTAAGCATAACTTTTCAGCTGAATAACAATTGTTTAACGCAATAAGATAAACATTCTTTTCGGCGTCGGAAATAATTTTCAAAGATTGATCATTAAACCGTGATTCTACTGAAAGCCGGAGTTTCAGCAGATTAGAGTACTTGCGAATATATAAGAGTCACAGTCATTAATATAAACGATTATCTAAAAGTGGACGGACTTTGGAAAAAGAAGAAAATTATACAATTGAAAATTTAAATAAAAAAGAAATTCAGCCATTTTTAAATCAACACGTGATACATAATTATAAAATTGGTACCTAAAAACCCAATCAATAATATTTAAGCTGCTCCGAAAATAATGTTCGATTTTAATATTGACATTTTGAACGTTCGTTGTTTGAATGAATCTTTCATTCATTTGTTCGTGTCTGGACAGTTAGGAATCTGCTTTTGTCTACGCGCCTTGTTACTTCGATTGGCATCACTGGGTTTCTTAGTTATAATAATGTACATGTGTGTGTGTGTGTGTGTGTGTGCGTGAGTATTGCTGCCCTTTTTTCGGAAAGCTAAAAAGACGGTAACCGACAGGCGTCATTATTTTTACCAAATAAACCACCGGTGCGCGCTTCAGTCGGTCGAAATATAAAGAAAATAACCCAGCTAAAAGAATAACATCGGACCAGAAAAATACCAAAAATAAAAGGTTGGTGCAGTTCACATATCATATGTGTGCTTATTGTTAATCGGAAACTTGGGAACCAGCTATCGAAGACATTTACATAAACAGTTTTATTTATTGAATCAGATATTTAATTTGCTTTACACTAATCTTTCAAATTGAAAAAAAATATATACATATATATTATTAATATTTTTGCAGGAATTTTAATTTGGGCCTTATGTATCTCAAACAGAACCCAACCAAGAATGGGGTGAAGGAATCACTTCTGAACGAAAAGTCCTACGCTGGTTCGAAAAGTTTAGGAACGAACTTGTAAGAAAGAAAGTACGCGACAAACAACACTGATCAACCAAAAATAACTCTCCTTGCTTCACGATAAATTTCACCTTTTCTAATACCTTTTCTATTTACGACAAAAAAATCAGTAACAGAGAAGCAGAAAAAATGTTTGTCTTTAGAGAATCTTTGGATTCTAATCCTGGTATAAATAAGCTTTATTCTATAGGTATAATAAGCTTGTAATTCTTTGGCAAAAATGTTTACAATTTAATGACACGTACTTTGATTAATAACTATTTATTTATTCTAAGTTACGTTTAATTGGATTTGAAGTATAAATCGGAATACTTTTGGAACAACCATGATAATAGTTTGTAGTCGCTAAATTTAATAATAATAATATATACACACCCAAATTTAAAACAATATTTAGTTATATTTCTATTCCACGTATCTTAGGTGTTTTTGAAACGAGTGTCTAATTTATTTATTTAATTTTCTATATAATATATATGTATAACAGTGTTTTAACTATACACTTTTATCAAGTATTTTAATTAAAAAATATATTTGTTATTTTAACTTTGCACTGCACAAAATAAACTTACATACTTTATTCAAACCAGTCGTGTTATTAGCTCAAAAATTGTAGGTGTATTATAAAGTTAAAATAAAAATTATATTTTTTAATTAAAATGTAAAATAACTGCGAAATCAATCAATGATCTGTAATCTTTGTTTAATTATGTTTTTCATAATTCGTATTTTAGCTTAAATATTTTATAATTAATATAACTAAAGCCATCTTACGACTAGCAGTCATATTTTACAATTTTTCTTAACCCTTCCTAAACCATCCAGTAATACAGGTCTACCGTCATAATTAAACCGGTAATATTTCGTATAATAATAAACCGGTATAAATTCACATTTTAGGTAATCCTAGAGAAAATATATAAAAAAATGACTAGTGAAAAAGCAATTATGAAAGGGAATCGTTACGTTGGTAAAAATACCATTTGTGATATGAAAGACAGAGATCACACACTATTTTCACAGTGAAAAGAATAATAAACATACAAATATATTTGTCTCTTTCTCACTATTTAAATGAAGAGAGATAAGAAGGAAAGACACATTGTATAGGACTTAATGAATACTTTAAATTATGTTATTAATCATGTTTTAAATTAAATGCTCAATATTTAGAGTAAATTCATGCCATTAAAGCCATTTAAGCTAACAAAAACATTTTTTCTAAATGTTATTTACGGTAACACGAGTTGACAGCATGGCTGCGTTTGGGTATTTTATATCATGGTATGGTAAAGGTCAACCTGACTGCAATTTATGTGAAACATTTCTTAGAAGAAAAAAAATTAATAATAATAGTGTAAAACAAACACAAGTTAACTAGTGTCGCCGCGCGTGAGTCAGACGTATTATATTCATCAAAAGTGTGCAGTCAGTTCTTAGTACTTATTGAATGTTGACTACACAAATCGAGTGGTGAGCAAGCAATCATTAGAATCTAGCTACGTAAACGCCAAGGTTGATGACGTTATACCGAACATTTCATCACGTTCTTGAAATTACATAAGCTCGGGCTGAAAGTGTTAAATGATTCTCACCAACAGGCGCGTAGGTACTTACCCAATTAACCACCCACGTGACGAAAAATATAAAAACTTTGCTTACTTATGTATAACATTATATTTTAAATTTTCGATCGTATAGCTACCGCAAACGTACAACCGAAACAAAAAAAAAGAAATTTAACCTCGAAAACAGAGATTAAGATGTAAACATGGACCGACGATGATTTGAACGAATCATTTAATTTATAACGGACTACTGCTCGCTCTGTGAAGCCATGCGTAGGCGTCAGGGTTGACCAGAAAAATTCAAGTTTGGGCCTTCTTATTTATTTATACATATATGGGAAAAATAGGCCTAATATTTCTTAAAAGAGCTTAAAATCTGTTTATTTCACAAAAATATTGCCATTAATGCGTGTTTGTATTAAAATAAAATATTGTATGTAATGTGTACAAACGAGTGTCATCAAAACATCTTAATAACACATAAATCATTATATGTTTGAATTAGGCTGGGACCGAATAAATTATTAAAACTCCATGTTTTTATCAATTTATTTAATACTCATACGTGAAAAATTGAGATTTCGTGTTAATAATCATGCTATGGCCAGAACCACTAAACTATCTTACAAAACAAAAAGTGTTAATATAGTTCGTCTATTTAATGAATAACCGGTTGCATATTTTATTTTTTGGATCAGTTAGTGTACGTCAGTCTTGACTAAGATATCGCTCAAAGTGGTTTATACAAAGTTTATTTTTTATAATTTCATCTCGAACAAAAATATTCTCAGTACAGATTAACATGGTCACTGTATTTTATTAATCAATTAACTCGACAGTTTAAATTAGCAATAGAACTAAATCGGAAATTATAAATAGAACTAGAAATAAAAAAAATCACAAAAATAAGACTTGTATTACTGCAGAAAAACTTAATCTAAATTAGTTATGAGCTAAACCGCTATTTTAACCACGATTGTGAGATTTGTAATCGATGTTTGGTAACTGATTGGCACACTAGAAATTAAACCACATCAGTTAAATCTTAGTACTAATAATAATAGCCCAGCACTAATTTAAATTATACTGTATCATTAATTACCGTATGAATGAAGCTGCCCTGAAATCATCCTAAACTTATTATTTCATTGCTCTGTGATTAATGCCGCAGGTATTCATTACGATTTTGTCAAATCCTCAATGAACTGAGAAAATTTAACGGTAGTTAAATCCAATTAAACTACTCAATATGGCGCGTGGTTAAGTAGGTAGTATTTACAAGGCAATTGGACAAGTGATGTGACTCGCACTTGACGCAGCCGTTCATGAGAAAGTTAAAGATCACATTCTAGGGTTCTAAGGGTATCCACTTAACCTCTCTCGAATTATCGCCGCATGAGTCACAAATTGTAACAGTTTAACATTCAACAGGAAATACAAGTTATGTGCTTTCAAAATCTCCAGCCGTATTTACGGTTTCTTGTGTTTACGTTTCTGTCAGTTGATGCAAGTGATGATTGCTTTAAAGTAATGCTTAAATAAGGTATCGTTTATGTATACACGCTCCCGTAAAATAGGTTTCAGTACAACCACAAGGGAAAACATTAATTATTATTAAGCTGCTGGAAATTGTAAACTATCTTAATTTATGATTGTTAGATTTACAAGCACCCCAAGGGCACTGAATACACACATATAGATATAAGATTCAGGGCGAATCCATTCAAATTGCCGGCGCGGGCGTCTAAGTCGTATTGCTGAATCACGAAACAGCCGCTGTATTGAATTAGCGTCGGTATGGAATGTGAAACAATTCCATTAAAAGTAAACATTTCTAGCCGGCCGAGACTATGCAAGAAGTCACGCTTACTAGAGTCTTGAGAGTGATGCATTTTCATTTTAACTAGTAAAATGATAAGTATTACTATAATAATTAATAAAAATAGTTTATTCGACATATCCTACGTAAACTTAAAAATATGAATTTTTAGTCGCCCGAGTATTTCCCATACATTTGATTCATATTGAATATGATAGTATTTATTTTAATATATTGCATTACATTGAACTAAATACATTTTATTTTTTTTAAATACAACCAACCAAAAATGTATCTACTGCGTACTTTACGTAGAATGAATCGATATTTTTACATATAATAATTTCAGTTTATTTTTAATTTATAATTCAGTATATATATATACATATATTGACTTCTATATATTTTTGAGATGGAGAAGACATGGAGAATCAGTGATCACAAAAATTAATTCCCGAATTCAATTTTATGATTCTGGGATCCAACATCTGTCTCGGGATTAGAAAATACTAATTTTCTCATTAATGTTGCATTTATAATAAAATCCCAAAAGAACAAATAATTTATATTTAAATATGTTCATAAAAAAAGAATCTTTGCACAAAAAATAACGTAAATAAAATACAAAATTGAGAAACAACTTTATTATTATAAATAATATGTTCGAAACAATAGCAAAGCTTTGATGTAATTTTGATTAATTTAGTCTTGGTCTCATTTTGGTACCCCGAAATTAATGCAAAATATTAATCCCAAAAGTTTTGGGAATATATATTCTAATTCCGGGATTCGTACATACTGTAACTGACTAGGGATTCCGGGATTATAATACCTACTGGGAGTGTGCAAAGATGAAGAGTGAGAGATCTTCAACAAGACGGGCAAACTAATTATATATAAATTAAATATAAATAAACAAGGCCGAGGATTGCGAAGAGTGAATACAGGTAGTTTACAATGTAGAAGCAGACGAATGGACCACGATGTTCAGACAGAGAAAGACTGTGTGTCTGGATTTGACGCAACACATGGTAATATTAAATATTTCATTAAAATACTAATTTTTCTAGGTACGCTAGTTCACTTACACAGCATGAGTAAAATAAATATAATACAGTCCGCTAATCACGAAAACGCATGAAATTAATAATTCAATATTTCTACGCATCATATAAAGGAACAATAAATATAATATTAATGATTTATTAAGTTAACTACTATCTCAAATATAAATTAAAATATATATATGTGACTCAAAATACAAAAATGATTTCAAATAGCCAAGATTTCCATGAGCTACGTTATCTGAGCAGTACACCGGGTCGGTTCGCTGGCCGAAAGATAAAAAATCTTTTCATACCTAATAAAACTGGTTATTGTTTTGAATCGAGAATAAAATAATATTGAAGCATTACGCTTTCACTTACTGGGATTCCATCCATTTCGATTAAGAAGAAGGTTTACCTGAAAAGAAATGAAAAAAAAAATGAAACAAAAACGTATAATTCGAAAATATTCATACAATCATTGTCTCTAGTAATGTTTTTCATGCATTTTTTGTTCATATTATTTTGATTCCGATTTATTTTTATTTGTAATTCTTACCGAACAAGAGAATTCGCCAAATTAACTAATGAATTATTATTTCAGTGTATAATAATTGTACTGTCATTATTAGAAAAATGTAAAAAAATTGTTTATGTATATGTGCGCGCTAATGTTAGTAGAAAATAATATAATCAAATGTTAAAATATTATAGATAAATATTACAATTGTTTTTAAATGAAAATGTTAAATGTTGAAAAATGAAAAATGGAGAAGAGTTTCAAGCTCTAAACAGAAAATCTAGTATTTTATAAACTTTCAGCTGGTCTCTATTTGCTCTTAGTTGTTGGCTTTTAAAAAAAACTCCTAAATCTCTAACAGATGTTGTTAATATCACGTTTACGTTATTTATTTTGTACGTGTGCACGATATGATACTAAAGTTGATTTCTTAAAATTAAGTGACAATGTATTTGTGTGGTAAATAATTTAAACCATTTTTATTTATTTATTTTTTAACAGAGATGCGTACACGGAATACATGTCACATCAATATTTTTACTATTTTCAAATTAACGCTTGTGCTATGAAAATAGGACTAACTTGCTGGTGTTCTGGAACGAGGCGCAAACCCCCTACCACTAGATCCCTAGGCCAACGTATTGACCACTACACCAACAAGCTACTCATTTTGAAATTGCATCTTGTTATAAATGATATCATCAGCGAAAACGTTAAAAGATAGTTCAATATACTATCGATGTATACTTTGAATAATAATGGTTCAAAATGTGAGCCCTGAGGAACTCCTCATGGTATTGTAGTAAAATAAGAACGGTAGATACTCTCCAACGAGGGCAGCTTGACGGCGATTGGTTATATACAACGTGAACCATCTGAGCAGATCACCATTTATTCCAAATAGAAGTATTAAACTTATTCTTTTAAATAATCAGTATAGACGACGTAAATTTATTTTCTGATATCTATTTAAGTAAATACATAATTTGTGAAGTACCTATGTTAAATTTGAACTATTCATAATACCAGAAAAAATCGTTTTTGCTGTTCATGCCTTGCTAAATGAACATACATATGTTTGATCGAAAATCGTTCGCTCAAATATTTTGCCGTGGACAGAATAGAGGTCTGTAACGAACGGTTAGGTCTGTAACGAACTAAAAACTTTCCTCCTTTCAGCCCAGCGTACCGTCAAGTATTTCGATAACTATATCAGGCGACTTCGCCGCACTGTACAATTAAATTAACACATGCATATATGAATATTTTCATACCTTGTATCCATTACTCTCTTAATTACATTAAAACCCTCGGCAATTATCTATCTCCTGAAGTTGGATCAATTTGGTAAACTAAGTTGTATTAATCAGTTGATTTATTGGACATATTTTATATCTAATTTCAGATTTTTTTATACACATACTGGGAAAAAATGATATAGTAGTTTTTTTGTATTGTAGTGATGACATTTTCAAAAAATTATGTCAACTTTCGTCCACGCTATCTCATAAAAATAGGGAAAAACTCTAAATTGAACTCGAGAAGCAGATAACATCATACAGACTTCGAATAATACATACAATATAAAATTAGAAAGCATTAACGATTTGAATTAAAAGTACAATTTGAAAGAACATTGTGAATTCATTTTTAAAAATCAGATACGCAAGTCAGATTCCTATAAACGGAAGTGTGAATTTTGAAATTCCTCGATCATTATAAGAATATTTTTGAAAAACAATTATGAACATTTCAATTCATTAAAAATAAATGTGCAAAACGAAATTCTTCATTATCAATATTTTTTCTATCGTATTTCTAATGAATGTAGAAAAAATATAGGATTAAAGAACTGACCTACTATTGAATCTTTGAAGTTTATAACAAAAGCAAAAATATTATCAACAGTCATCAAACATTTTAACATGTTTATAATAAAATTGTTCTCTTATTACGGATTATTTTTGTGCAATTGTTTACAGAAACAATATTATCCTACTTGAGCAAAATGTACATAAATTATTAGTTTCGTAAGAATCGAGCGGCTTCGACTTTTAATCCATTATTATCTAAACAATAGCAATAAAATTCTACATCTAATACATCTTGAGTATTTTATGTGCGTTTAGAACGAGAAATTTTACACACATTATTTGAAAGTTTCCTTACAAATTCTGCACACGTAAAAAGTAAATGCAAATATCGAAAATTCTTAAGTAAAGAAACTTTAGAATGTGAATAGTGAATCACCCGAATATCTTATCGAAGAATAGATTAGGTAAGTATACACATAAAATAGTTGTTTAATAATCAACGTTTGTTGAAAAAATATATTGCCAACTTACATTGGTTTGGTAAGAAAACTTTCGAATAATATTACATTAAAGTTTGTAATGCCTTATATATTACAATTATATTTTAATACTATATCGATTGTATCAAAATGTTAATACACAGATATACAGGAGCACAAAATTGTGTACATATGTTTTATGTAAAAATAATTATTTAGCGTTATTTGTACAATTTTTAACAGAGCACCATTTTTATGAAACCGTTTTAAATTTATATTTACAAAGATAACTAGTCAAACAATGTAATATGCAATGGTACATGCGTATTTAAGATATTAACATAGTATGAACGTAGATATACTTTTGATTATCAAATCTGTTGGCTGAGAGAAACGAACCACTATCGTTGAGTTTTAATTTGTTCGAAGTTACTAGCAGAAAACAATTGTCCGATAACTGTTTCTAGGTCCCGTAAATGGGTATATTTATATTTATAGAGCAGCCATTTTAAGGGTTCCACATCATTCATACGTTCAATGTGTCCTCCCTCATTTTAAGAATTTTATGACTTTCAGCTCTTCACACAGAAAAATATGAAATTTCGGATTCAAGCCCTGGCAGCTATTATATATAAATTAATTTTCTGTATCTCTCAAAGTGACTTTTTTAATATGTTTTATAAACATAAATTCCACGTACTTAGAGTTATATTTTCAGTGACAATTTAATGATATTCTAATAATATTGCATAAATGTTTACCGCATAGCAAATCAAACAATAATGATGACTAATGAATTAGGTCAAGCATTTGCATTTAAAAAAATTATCATACTACAAGTATGAAAATACTCGTAAGTATTACCAGCAATAAACTAAATCACAAAAAGCGACAGTTGTTTACATTCTCTATCAATAATCGAATACGGGTTTTTCGTATAATATTAAGAATCTTATTTGAGATAAAAAAAATATATATTCTACAAGAATAGACAAGAGATGTCCGAGCAATTACTCTGTAGTAAAATAGCTTTACCAGAGAAATTAACTTAATTTAACTCCTCTGTAATTAAAAAACTACGCAATAACTTTTTGAAATATGAAAGCAGTTTCTTAAAAAAGGTCTAGAATATTTGAAAGTTTCAACTTTATGAACATTTGTAGTCCTTGTTACAGGTAAATAGATTTATTTATCCATGAAAGCGATTTTTCTTACTGCATAAAGTTGCTCTGCAAGTTATCGGAAAAACATTCAATTATTGGAATCTCGAGGAACCTCGCTGTAAACAAAGATGCCTACTTACCTCGTATTTTTTAAATATAATCTAATTTAGCCGAGTACGTCTTTAATATTATAACATAAAATATAATTTTTCTTATCCTTAGGAGTATTCTTGTTTCAATTATTTTTTATCATTCCTTTTTCGTTCATACGTAAACCTACTTATTTGATATAAATAAATATTAAAATAATTTTCAATATATCTATTATTATTTTTGCAAAACTAAATTATCAATAAAATGTTTGTTTTTTTGACAAATTCAAAAGGATAAGCAGCTTATCGACCCGAACAACAGCACGTTAAACTAATTGTACATATATATAGTTTGAAAGAGGCATAACGCAATCTTTTATTTTTTTAACGGAGATGCGTGGAATAGATGTCACATCAATATTCTTACACTGGTGCTATGAAAATACCAGTTACTTGATAGTCTCCTGAAATAAGGCTCGAACCCTCGACGAATAGGTCACTAGGCGAGTATCTTAACCACTAGACCAACAAACGCATCTCATTATCGTAAAGGAAAGAGTTGAGTACGGAGCAAGCTGGTATTTTGAATTTTATTTTTTACGCAGAGCATACCGACTATTACCTTCGAGACCTGTAAAGAGTAAAGTTTCATCTGTATAAACTCACTGTAAGATATACAAATAGAAACTATAATTCAAATCTGGATTAAGGTGTTGAAAGCCTCTCCCCTTCCCCTGGCTATCCCACCCCACACCTCACCATAATATAAATGTGTATTAGATTACATCCAAATTTTAGCTGCTAGTAAATTATCAGGACAAAAACCTATATTACGTCGTCCATCTTTGACTCTATTCTTAAAATTAAGTTTTAAGCTAGAATAATGTATATTCAATGCAGTTGAACGTTGTCCGGCTTAACATTGGATTAGCATAATGATATCAAAAAACTGCTTATTATCTGACGTCTCCAGTTAAAGAATATTACGATAATACTCTCAAGAGACCTGCAACGAGTGACCCGTGATCAGCAACATGAAATATTTTAAGTCTTATGAAACCTTTTTGCTATTTTTAAAATACTTCAAAAACATATTTTTTGTTAATATGAAGATGAGATGAAGTCGATAATAATTTGAAATGGATGATTAAACTTAGTTCCTTTAATTTTTTCGATATTTATGTAAAATATTTTTTTACGGTTTATTTTATTTGACAGTTTAATGGGAATGTTGTAGTTATCATTACACTATAATTCTTATATTTAATCAATAGCCGGCCGCAAGACCTAGCAACAAGCAATCTACGATATACGATGAAACTCTGACCGCGCAGTGTAACGACCACAATAGGCGCCTGCAGGGCCTAGCAGCAATCAATCGGCGATTGCCGAATGCCTACTACTACTTTATATATATTTGTTTAAAAGTAAGTATATCAAATATAAATATTACAAGTTTGCATAGAAAAACGGAAGTTAAGGGTAAATTTTGTCGTAGAACGATTAAATTATTTATACAATATATTTATTTGTTTACGAATTACCAGCATTAGCTGGTAATTTATACACAAGACCATAGCACGGATTACCGTGGACTCCATGTGCCCATAAACTTAAATGTTTATTTTTGTTTCCATGATTTCGTGATCTTAAGTACAAACTCAATCAGTATGTAATCAGTAGAATACAGAGTATTGAATACTGATTTAGTTAGAAGTAGATTGATTACTCACTAGTTCATAAAATGTATAATATTAATTGCATGCTAAAATCACACACAAAGTTGGCACGTTCAGCTGCTACACTCGTATAACAATAAATGTCTTGTATAAATGACCGAAAAATTAAAAATAATTGTGGAAAGCATTCTGTAAAACATTTTTGTAATCAGTTTTGTGTTTGTCTTTTTTATGAAAAGAAAAATGTCTGTTTATTTACAACATTTTATTTAATTAGTTAAGTATGATGGTATATAAATACGTCAGTTTTGCTTGATACGTGAGTCACATAAAATTATTATTCATTAACCTTATCATTTCAAAAAAATATTATCTCCCCAATAACTGATTAGGCACAAATAAGATTAGTATAACTGATCTACGAGTAATTCAGTTATTTCTAGAGTTTTTCAATCATTTCATAGAATTATTCGAAATTTTAAATAATAACTGATTCCTGGCCACACTTGTCCTTGTCTTTTTTTCATTATTCT
Source organism: Eubasilissa regina (assembly GCA_022840565.1). NCBI lineage: Eukaryota > Metazoa > Arthropoda > Insecta > Trichoptera > Phryganeidae > Eubasilissa > Eubasilissa regina. The sequence continues at coordinate 22,862,632 of JAINEB010000033.1, forward strand.
AGATGACCTAATCGATATTTATGATATGCCGACAAGGTATCAAAGGAAGATTCCAATATTTTTATGAATATATTATATCTGCAAATACGCTGCATGTGAAGATAATTAAATTAATATAATTAATTAGAAAAAAGTATACAGTAAACATTCTTGTGGTCTAGTGGTTACGATACTCGACTAGTATTTGTGTTTCGTTCCAGGGGGCCATCAAGTTAGTCCTATTTTCATAATACAAGCGTTTAGCTTAGTTTAAAAATATTAAGAATATTTATATGATGCGCATTCATGATACGCATTCAATGTACGCCTCTCTATTTAAAAAAAAAAAACATAAATACTGATTTCCATATTTATGTATTTTAGACGATTTATATATTATACTCGTATATAAATGATTAATTTTAATCATGCCATTCGACTCGTAATCTAAGCATATTTAAAGGCTGTTTTTTTAGAGGTATATATTTTGACATATATTTTTGACATCCATATTTTTGTACTAACAGAGGTGGATACATAATAAACATACATAATACATAGTTTGTTGTGTGGGATGGAGTAGACTTCACCTCTGATATATACAGCGTTGTCCCGGCTACTTTTCTAGACTAAAGTCTGTGTTAAAGTAGCCAGTTTTTTTTTTTCGTGTGTTGTGGTGTTATTTAGAATAAAAAAATAAATCAAATATGAATAAAAAAGTAAGAATAAAATAAAAATATGTGGAGTGGGAGTGTTGTAGGACTAGTGAGTTATTAGTAAAAGAATTGTATACATTATAGTAAATTGTTGGATATCCATGCTTCTGATTCATCTCTACCTGATTGAATCATATATTGGGTCCATATTTGTGTAATCTTATAGGAATTGTACGATTTCCAGTTGGTACTGAGTGTATTGTATAGTTTCGGAGCTAGGAACATGTAGAATCTTTGATAAAATGTCGTTGTTGCTCTCGGAACTGGAGTGTATATGTTTGTTGTTTGTCTAGTGTTGTGTCCATGATTTATTGCTTGGGGAGAGTTGTTGTTAGTATGGAAGTATTGAACGAGTCTCAACATAAAGATTTGTCTTATATCAAGGACATTGTACTCTTTAAATATAAAGTCTAATGGATATCTAAAGGGACGACCAATTATTACCTTGAGAATTGTTTTTTGTGCTTTTTTAGCCGACTCCAATATTGTTTTTGCTGCTCCTCCCCAAACTAAAATAGCATAATTAATTAAAGAGTAGCACAGAGCAAAGTACACCGATCTCAAGAGTTTGCAATCAACTATACATCGAATTCCTTTAAAAAAGTAAATTAGTTTTCTTATGCGTTTTGCTGGGTTCGATATATTTTCTTTCCAGTTAAGATGATCATCGATCAGTACTCCCAGATGTCGAATAATTTTGACTCTTGTCAGTTTTTCACATTGGCATGCGGACGCCGTGGTCTTGTTTGCTTTGCAGTCATGAACGATGAGTATAGGACTTTGACGTGGTGTTGTTCTTTCGTTAATACAGAAACATACATATTTTGATTTTTTTGTATTAAGTGATAGGAGGTTCGTGTCAAACCAGACCATCCTGTGCACGAGTATTGACCTCTTCCCAAGACTTACCCTCAAAGCAAAGCACGGTGTCATCCGCGAAAGTGATTATATTTTTCCATTGTTTAGGGTCGTAAAGAACAATATAGAACAATAAAATGTAATAAAACGTAAAAATCGTGGTAATGGCAATAGTATTGGCTTTATTAAAAAGATACTTGTATGCCATTATTGTTTAAATATGATTTCACGAATGTGGGCGCCGCGACTAGCTCGAATAAAGCGCAATCTGGAAGTCCAATTTTCGACCGCTTTTTGGAGCAGCTAGAACCGTATATCGGCAATAATGCAACGAATTTTGGCTTCTAAGTCGTCTATCGTCTCTGGTTTATCGTTGTAGACTAGCGACTTAACATATCCCCACAGAAAATATTCCAAAGACGTTAAATCACACGATCTTGAAGGCCGATTCACAGATCCATTACGGGAAATTCGAATGATTCCCTCAATAAATTGATTGTGGTGTGCGCTGTGTGGCATGTTACGCCGTCTTGTTGAAACCACAGCTCTTCCACATTAATGCCATTCAATTAGGGATTGAAAAAGTCACTAATCATGGATCTATTGATCTTAATCTATAAATTTGCACAATTTGCAAGCGTTGTTCTGATGTAAGTCTATTCATAGTGGAAAGGCAAACCAAACTGAGCACAAATCAGCTGTCAGCTGTCAAATTGGCTGTCGCTGGAAAAAGTTTTGCCAATTCTTAAAACAAATTTCTAAAAGAACCCCCTTTATATGTTGATATGAGTTGTGAGTGACAATATTATTTAAATAAATCACTTCACAAAGGTCAACTATTTTAGCTGCAATGTATGATGATAACTCCGAATTGTGATTGTGAATTTTTACTAATTTAAGTCTTTGTAGTAAATTTATTTACCAGACATTATTTTTATGTAAAAAATTTGTATATTAATTCGAATTATTGTCCATGATATATCCTTATTTGTCCTTATATTAAATGTTTATAAATAAACCAAAATATTTATGTAGTTCTTATCGATATCAATGTTAATCGTTTCATTTTAAGCTGTGAAAGTTTCCTTTTTTTTTTGTTTTTCAATACGTATTTCGTAAAGTTCTTATTGAAATTAAAAAATATTTCGAAACGAATTCTATTAGCAAGATCAGGTTCGAATTACTGATGAAGCGCTCTGGTCTATCGTGAAAACATTGTTTCTTCTCTCATCTTACACACACGATCAACTCAACTGTCAACGATGGACGTACATATATACAATTGCCATGATATGCATATATGATGTAATTGTACGGAAGTAATACTTTATACCTATTTTTCGATAAACAAGGGAATTTCCAAATACTTTTGATATGCATATTTTGCGATAAAAAAAAAATCGTAGTTTACGAATTTTACCAATGCCGATCCAAAATTTAACGTAAAATTTCTAAACACCATAAAACTATTAGCTTTCTAACATTAAAATTTTGATATTGATAATGGCCAACTTCCAAATGAAGGAACGTGAAATTAAATCCTCGTCTCCACAGCCCGGTAGACATAAGTTACATAATTCAACTTTCATTGCCTGACGGACCTGCTAAACTTAGAGAATAGTTGGAATATTAACGTGTTATCATATATAAAAACAAAAACTAGTTTTATTTTATAAAAAAGGTAAATATTTTTAGAAACCTTTGCTCGTCGCTCAGTTAATTATGCATAACTAAATTAAATTATTCATTTTAGTATATTTCACTGAACGTTAGATCCGTGTTATTCCATTAGTGCGATATCATACTGTGCACGCGTTTAAATTAAAATCTTCATATAGAAAAAAAATATGTCGGTTAATTATTCACTTGTATGGTATAGGATAAATACGTGATAAGTAAGTTTGGTGTGGTAAATCAACAAAATTCTGAATATATTGTAAAAATTGATCTTTTCATTCGTGGTGTGATTTTAACCGAACAAGAAAATGACGGCCGTGTAGCTACAAATGTATTATATAGATAAATATCCACCGTCATTCAGTCCCGACAATAATTGCTGCCTCGAGTGCGTATGGTTGCATGCATTGAATAAAAAAAGATAGCACAGCGAGACTGAAACAACCACAAATGGCTCTCATCCAAAACGGACTTCCGGTGCGCTCGCACTCTATAGACGCAAACCGGAAACGGCCGACATCAGTATGCGAAGAGTGACCGATAGATGTATAGAAGATCAGTGTTTGAAAGATAAATTGATATGCCTTTTTCAATTTTGTTTTGATCATTTAAAAGTGAAATAGGCGTAATTTTTTATCCAGCATTTTTAATATCCTTAACCTCTTCAACCAATAAGCCTTGATTGTCTGATAATTGGATGATCAACTATAAATTTAGGTTTACACGATCGACCAAATTTGATTATGTTAATTTAAATAAAAGTTAACTGAAAATTCAGTTGCTATCCAATGTAAAACAAATATCAGATATCTCATTCACAAAGCTATTTATCTCTATCACAAAGCTATTTTTTATTATATTTAATAGAAAATATATGAAAGTATGGAGTAATCACAGGGCTTACGACCTGTCTTTGGTTGGCTTAAGTGATCACTTTATACATAACGTTCACCGATTCTCACCCCTCAATCTCCACATTTATCAAATTTTTTTAAGTTGTATATATGTTAGAATGTGAACACTTTTCGAGTAGGTACCACTACACCATCGCCATCTATGGACCAAATTTGATAATTCAATTTTTCCTTTATTGACAGCATGTATGTCATTACTTTGAGAATATGATTTTTTTTTTAATTACTTTAAAGCAATGTACTTTATCTGTAAAATGTTTTTTAACATTTTATACTAGAATACGCCTGAAAAATCTTTTTTTTTTTTCTTTTTTTTATATATATTCCATTAAATACAATATAATAAAAAATAGATTTGTCTCTATGAGATATCTGATATTTGTTTAATAACAGTGCCTTTGCAGGTAAAAATACAGTACTTGTGTCTTCTTAGACATATTCAAATATTGCTACTATCCAATGTATTTGATAAAAATGCGCTACATAACAATGTTTTTTGGGTTTTTTTTTTAAACACTGATCCAACGACCGCAACTTCAATGCAGTTTATCATATCATGTTAATTCTCATCATTCGTGTCAACAGCGCGTTCAATATATGTATCTGTTTACATAATTCACTGTTCATTCCAATTGAATAAGCTTTGTTTGCATTAATAAAGGGTGATAACAAAAAAATAAAAATTAATCACTAAGTATTATTTTCGTAAGACGAATTGGTACATAAGTACTTAATCTGAGTATAAAAATTATTTGAAAATATAAATGTAATTAAGTATAGGTAGGTATGTCATAAAATACTTAGATTATTATATCTTTAAAAAATATTATATATGAAAAGCCTTCTTTTATGTAATCACTCCGATACTTTTGATTTGTGAGTATTAAGTTTTAGATTATTAAAACAATTCATCAATAACTTTTATTTCCTTACATTATCTGTACATTCAATCACGAGCACTCGAAAAAATTCAAGCATTTTAAAGGTGTTCCAACAAGAACGGAAAATTTAAACTCGGCGCCATTTCTGCTGTTGTGCTTTGACAGTCAAACCATTATGACAGTTCGATGGCAGACAGTCCGCCATTATTAAAAATGGATCACTATTCGTAACAACAACGCATTCTTATTGTTAAACATTATTTCAAAAACTGTGAATGTTTGACTGCCACGATTCGCAAATTGCGTCCAATTTTTGGTAATCAAAATGTTCCAAGTGCATAAACTGTGAAGAAAATAATCTAAAAATTCGAAGAGACAGAGTCGATTACTGATGTTAGATTATTAACGATTAGATGTTCATCAAGGTAGTTTAGCAGAAAACATCACGTCTATTCACCAAAATGTGGCCGAGAGTCCGGGAACATTCATTCGGCATCGTGCTCAAGTATTAAACATTTCATGAATGGGATGGATCTTGAAGACATCTGGATCCTACACGACGGTGCCACATATCACGTGAAACAATGGCATTATTGCACGAGATATTCCATGGTCGTGTAATCAACCGTTTGGGCGACCAAAATTGGACGCCTAGATCGTGCAATTTAAAACCTTTGGACTTCTTTCTTTGAGGTTTTTTAAGTCAAAAGTTTATGTCCACGACCAGCCAAGCCATGAAGGAGGAGATCAGATGCTGTATCACTGAAATCCAGCCACAGTTGTGCCAAATCGTGACTGAAAATTTCATCAAATGAACGCAAATGTGCCAGCAAAGCCGAGGAGGGCACTTATCAGATGTGTTGTTCCATACGTAATTCTCAAAATGTACTTTTTGATTAAATCAAAACTTCGGTATTTTCTCAAAAAAAAAAGTATTTTATTTATAATTTAAAATTTCCGCTCTTGTTAACACGCTTTTACATTACGAAAAAATTAATTATAATTTATCAAAAATATTTTAAAACTGACTAAATTTTTGGTACTAAGACATTGAATGATATTTTTGTAAACATGTAGTCCTAGTAGTAGTGGAGCCGGCGGAACTAAATACCAATGAATTCCAGTCATTTTTTGTGTAGAGTTCGAAAAAAATTATCGGAATGCACGTCGAACAACTTGTTGAACTGTGATAACATTCCTCAACTTAGATTTCTATTATTGGAATCTAATCAACAACGGACAGTTGGTATAGCTTCTCCATCCATTCAGAAAATATATTAAAATAGACGCATTGCTTATTTTAGATGGAAAACGTGAACATTTTTTAAACACTACGCATGATTAAATATGAGATTTTTTTAAATGAGTAATAACACTATTTATGAGTAAAAATAAATCAATTTATTAACTTATTTTTCAAAATACATAACTATATCAATCACGAAAATCAGTGTTTGGATTGATTCTTTACAAAAATATTTTCAAATGATTGATATGATGGGAATTGGAACATTTTAATATTAAGGAAATTTTCAGAATATACCGAAATATAATTGAATTATGTAGTACAAGAAAGTTGTCAAATAAAATGTATACGTATAAATGTAGTCAATCAAAAACATTGACTTTTCCAAAATTAGTAATTTTTATATTAAAAAAAAATGTCGAATACTTAAAAAGCCAGCCCTTTTTAGCAAAAAATAATACAAATTTGATAGCCACTTTAAAAGAAATAAAATATTGATATTAAAACTTAATTTAAATTATTTTTTATATATATCTCTTATGTGTACCGACGACAGATTATATTCGCGACCTCAGTGGTAGCCATAATTAAGAGGTTTGTATCTTTGCAAAATATACATAATGAAAATAATAAAAACTGGCCAACCGGGGATTCGAACCTACAATCCCAAACGAAAAACTAGACGTCTACTCAGCCACAACCGATAATGCGGAACCCGTCGATATTATCGTATATTTATATACGTGTACAAGGCGTGCGGTTGCGGACAGAGCGTTTAAAGTAATATTAATAACTTTTTAAAGTTTCAAAGTAATATAATACATTTTTCGCGAAACTGCTTTTCACTCGACCTACTAATTATTCCGAATAAAGTTTTCCACCATCGTCCCACTTCAGCCCGAGCATGGAACTTCACCAAGTTAAAAAGTAATGAATATTTGATACCTTCCTTTACAATAATTTTTATCCGGTGCAGTTTAGTGGTTTCCGTCGTGCCTTAATCGTGCCTTTCCTTCTTTTATTATGTCAACTGCAACATGACGATAAGATAAATAAAATATATTATATTGATTACACAGAATTTTTTTGCAAATTACGGCTGACGTTACTCATCACCTTTCACCCAGATCCATATTATATAAATAAATTATAATATACACAATTTATAAACCAATAATATGTTTTTAATTTTTATGTCACTTAAAATCTTGCAATCTACCAAATAAATAGTTTGATATGCTTTTATAATTATACTTCTATTGAACTATTTAAACGTAATAGCTGTTATTTTCTTATACATATTATACAAATCTATTACGTGTTTTAGTAGCAAATATATTCATAAACAGATGTTTAGCAAAATCATATGTTTTACTTCAACAACCTTGATAACAGCATCGGGTCAGTGGGTATCTAAGTATATATCTATACTGCTTTTTCTGTATATGTACGTGTGATATAAATATTATGCTGATAAATAATGTTGGAAGCCGAGTGAATCACTATCTGCATTAAACGTGCCGTATAATCGGATGAATAATTCATGTATTTTTACATTCTAATCGCGCAGTCACCAGTAAAACCGTACACAATGTATCAAATTCTTCAAAATACGATGTCCTAGATGTCAATTGTATACACACTAGCAAAATTGTGGACACAATCACACTAAACTCTATTAAAACTAAGATCTCTGAGACAATACGCCACGGTTTCAGTTGCCCGTCAATCGCAATACCGCCAACCAGCACATAAACCAAAACAGGTTCTTCAAAATAATATGCACACAGTTTTAGTTTGCACATCTTTCCCACCTCTGTCACCAATAAAATTGTAGAAACCATCATAAGAAACAAAAAAAAACTCTTCAAAATAAGGTACTCTAGTTTCAGTTGCACATCAATCGCAGACACACGAAAACAATTAAAGGAATAATCATAATAAACTAAATAGATTGTATAAATTAAAATGTCAATCGCCTACAGAAGTCACCTACAAAATTGTACAGCATATTAATCTCACGATGGTCCATCCACCTATCCGTACTAATTTATCTGTGTGTATATTACTTATAGTTGTTGATGAAAAAAATATATATCTATGTATTAAATCCCCAATTATATTAACATTTCACACAAAAAAAAAGTATGTTTGTAACAATAAGAAAAAAATAATAATAATAATCAACAAAAATAAAAATAGGATTCTGATTAAATTTAAAATTAGTAATGTTTTATTGCGAAACTCGAGTGGTCGTCGATATAAATCCCTACATGGGTATAACATTACACCTGCATAGATATTTTAGTTACCCATACGCAAAGATATTTGTTGTCATAAAACACCAATCTAAGTGCAACACTCAACCGAACTAATGGTCAAATATCAAAACCAACATTCGAAATCCGAATGCAAAATAATTTGCCGATGTTGATAAGCAAAGGGCAATCGTATCTGCGGTCGGTTAATCAAAATTAGAAAGGCAATCTTAACTTTTCATTTACCGGCGGCCCCAATTAAAAACGCCTTTTAAATAAACTGAATAGTTATGAATATCATATTAACTAAACCTTTTAAATACATAATATTTCATTGCTATTTATAGTAAAAAACGTATATTTTAGACGCCATTTATGTACCAGTGGCGTGCAATAGGCGTAAACCTAGGTTATGCCGTTACCAATGATATATTATATTATTTGTACAGACATAGGATTAAGAACATTCGTTTAACTCACGTGTTTATACGACAGTGCCATTATTTATTTGTAATATTTTAATAATATTTATAGTTTTTAAAGTTAAAGTTTTAACTGTAATAATATCTTTTTATTCATACGAGATTCAAAATATTTTTTATGAACACTGTAATACAAGACATGGAATTGTTTGAAAATTCTTCATCTAATATCTGAAGCAAATCATTATTTTCATTAACTGTAGATAAGTTAAAATTAAACTATTGAAAGCAAAATATTTGGTTAGTTTTGATTAAACGAATCCATCATAGTAAAAATTCTGTAATTTTTGCAAATAAACTTCAGAACAAATGTCACCAAGTATATACTACGGCGTGAGTACGGACGTCAAAAATGCCACATTGTTTTTGAACGCAAAGAACGATCTTGAAAACGAAACATTTAGTAAGGTAATAAAATTATCGATTTAGTAAAAAATGAAATTGATATTTCAATGATTCAAACATCCTTTCATAACATATGGATTATTTCATTTATAAATTAGTAATTAAATGTATTAATTAGAAAGATATATATATATATATATAAAACCAATTTTATCAAAAAATATTGTTCACAGACCTATGTTCTGAATAATTACAACTTCACAATAAGAATATGTTCTCCTAAATAACATTTCATTTATATCTGTTTCCCTGAATTTCTAGTAATGCACAGGTTTTCTGCTTATGTGCACACCACCGCCATACATTATATTGCGCCACAAAGTGTGGGTTAAGGCAAAGGCTCAGATTCTTGGAGAGCGGGTTCAGATCAACCGGCTGCGAATTTAATTTTTATTGTGTATATTCAGCAGTGCACATGTATTAAGTTAAGTTGTACCGGGGCGCACCACGTTTAATAAATTAAAATTGAAGTTTCAACATTGAATAATAATTTTTCGGTAACACTGGTCGTGGTCATATTCACCTACTAGTGGCGGTCGGTGACTTTTTGTAGAAGAAATGCTGAAGTTTATACCTTCTATCAAATGTACAAATCAATAGATTAGCCCACGAAAAAGATGCAACTACTGACAAAAACAAAACAGTATGTCATAAATAAAAAAATCCATGACGTACCTAAGTTTTCATTTACTTACACTTGAGCTCGATTCGACATATTCCTCAAAACAATCTGCTCGCTTCGTAAAATGTTTGCTATTCTGTGCATTATATACATAAGTATTAAAGTCGATTTTTGTACATTGGATGCTGTTAAAGAATGTGTATACAGTATGACATACGGAACTGAATGCGCATGCGAGAAGTCGAATACTTTCAAACTTCGTGTATACGGAACGAATGATAGAATCCACTGTTGCCGAAACAAAACGTCCAAAGCTCTTTGACTCTAGAACACAAGGTATGCGGTATATCCAAAACGTGTATGAGGCGACCCCGTCTGCTACCTGCCTAGCAAAAACACCGATTTCCAAAATACCAATTACTTTCTTATCAATACTTATTGTTGTAAATTATTTTATCTATCCACACTTATATGAATCTACATTTTTGTATATTTGGATATGAAAATACATACTTATATAATATTATATATTAACATCTTAATAATTTTAATTAACATCTAGAATGAAACACTTTGAAGTACAAAAATTACAAATGTATAACAAAAAACTTTTTTACTATTTACGTATGATATATTAATTTATGTATAATAATATTATAATTGCATAATACATACTCGCATATGTACCATATCTCATTATAAGGCTCCGAGCATATAAACTAACTAGTTTTAGCTTTTAGTTTAGCTTAGGGTTAATCATAAATAAATAATTAACTTTTATAAATCTTTGGAAAATGGATAGTTGTAAAATGACACAAAGGCTATTTAGGATATTAATAATAGAATTGTCATTAATTCCAAAATAATAATTCTTTTCCATTGTACAAACAGCAATAAAATTGTATTTTTTTCTTTTCATAAAATGTATCTAGAAGATTTATAAATATTAATGATTGGAGTGCAAAATAATACCCATGGTCGTAGACGCAAATACAGTGGCTGAGAAACGAGCCAAGTTTAAGGTATTGTCGTTTAGGGTCTAGCGATATTTAAAACTAAAGCTACCTTCGTCTAACAATATGTATCTATATATATTATACGATACTTTATATTTCTTTATATTCTATCTGAAAACGTACATAAGATTATATTAATTGTGTGTAATATATTTTATTTAAAGGCAATCGGGAGTTAATCAATATTAATTGATTTTTTACTTGAAAGGAAATTTGTATTAATAATGTTGTTAATTAATAACTCCGATTTCAAATAAGAGTTGAAATAGAACGTATAAAAAATCTATATTTAACCGGGGTTTAAAATTATTTGCCGTTAAAAAATTACAGAATATAGAACCTTAAACAATAAAAATAATATCATCATCATATATAAGTTATTTTTTTATGAATAGGGCCTATTGCAAAATCAGCCTTCAATTATTTATTACTTACTGCATTCTGGCCTTTGTAGTCTCGGGGCCCTTTGCAGTCGCAACATTGCAACGGTGCGGAGATTTCTGGACTATCGAGGATTTCAAAATAAATTATGTTGAATCTATGAATGCTGTTATTCGATGAAATTGAAGAAAGCTTTCATACTAATGCATAGAAGACGTATTACAAAACGGGGGATGTTCACGGAAATATTTCAAAAAATATTACAATCTCCGCTATGATCGGGTAGAACGTAATCAAATGACTCAAAAATTTATAGTTATAACCTTGACGGCTTTCTTAAACTATTAAGTAATATGTATAATATTTGTAAAAAAAATATTAACTGATCAAAAGTTAATAAACGTACATAGATTCAAACTATTTTTTTAAGAACGCTTAGAAAGTTAAAGTTTGCAACATCTGCATCAAATCAAGAAAACATCTAACCTAAAAGAGACACTAATTCCATATTTAAAATTATACTCAAATGATACATAGATATACGTACTAAAACTAATCTAAATAACGATATATGTTTTTAATAATTTTTATTGACTGTAAAATAACGAACATGAGCTGAAATTGAAATTAAAAGGATATCATGAACCGGAACTATATTTGCGAGTACTCCATGAACCGTAGCGTGGTTTCGGTTTGGTACATGTTAAACATCTTGATATAACAGAGACGGAATATCATGAAATATGCTTTTTATAGTAGGCTCGGTACTATTGTTTTATGTTTATTTAGAAATTCGGTAACAAATTTAAATGACATTAAACAACGAAAAGAAGCAGAAGTCTTGGACAGAAGATGTTTATTCTTCGGACCATAATATTTTAGCTCGCCGTTGTCTATATACTATTTATAAACGTGTGTATTAAAAATATTATTTTATAAATAATTATTTATCTTTGCTCTATATCTACGCTCAATAAAGGTGACTTCCACAAAAAATACTCGAAATACTAAACGAAGCAATACTATAAAAGTGTAATTTTAAATCAATTAATAATATCAAAGATCTATAACACATGACCATTTTTTAAATGATTATTTTTACAATAATAACAATTTTCTGTACAATAATAACAATTTTCTGTACAATAATAACAATTTTCTGTACAATAATAAAAAATGAGAAAGAATGTTGATGTAATTTGTGAATAATCCGTCGACTATAACTCACATTATTTTAATTTTCTCTTCCGTTTACAGTTATGATACATTCGTGACTTCTAATCAAAAGTTGACAATAATTTATATGAACATTTTGAGGCTAATGTCAGCACGATAACATTATTTATAAATGTGACCATTAATTTAATAAAATAATATTTATAATCAACATTGTCCACACATTACGATATAATTATATGTTTATGTTTTTTTAATATGGCAATAATGTCACTCATGCTTCGACTCGCAATGTCGATCGTCTGTGTACAGCTTAGATCCAATAAATCTTAACAAGATTGTAAAGGAATAAATAATCAGAATAGGTATTTCAAAACAACTTATCACTCGGAAAAATAAAATATACTAACTATTGTTAATCCTGTAGATTGTCATTCGATCCTAAGATGTGAGATATATAGACTATCTATCAAAATATTTTACTTTTTGTGAGACATGTATTTTTTCCAGTTGAACAAAGTTTGATAAAGTAGTCAAGTAATGATAAAAATATTTACTGTATTATTTCGATACATATTTTATATGTATCTTTTAAAGTCATTTAATTTGTTTTAATTAACAGGGACCTATATTCTGAAATATCAAAAATGTAATTTAAAAATTAATAAGCGTTTTCGTCATTAATTATTAATTATTAATTTGATTGGATTACAATTGGCACAACTTACCAATAACATTCATATTACGAATACGAATTTTTTTCAAAAAAATTCTTAATAAATTGCATTTGACTTATTTTTTATTTTATTATGTGATTTTAATTTTAATTTAGTGATTTTCTGATGTAAATATGTTTATTATAGACGACAAAATCGGATAAAAATGAGAATTATGTTGAACGGAAGGTGACTGCGAGAAATAAAGTGAATGTAATTATAGCCAATAGAAATGTATTATTCGAAGCAAGACTATCGGTGCATAATAGAATTTTGACGCCAATTTAACACTAACCTAACATGAAATGAACATTAATTAACTTTACATTAAATGAAAGGGAAACCTGGAATTGTCAAAAATAAATGAAAGCAGACAGAATAAAGTGGCGGTCTATCCTCTCTGCCTAACCCTGCATAAACAGCGTGATGGTAAGTTAGTTAAGTATACGTATTATAATATAAATGATATTTTACATATTAACATACACGTTTGCAGTTGTCTATTCCCAAATCGTGGTGTTACTACAAATTTGCCAATTAATTTGCATTTACTAAAGTTGTCTAGTGTCAGCGTCGGACCTGAACCATTGTAAGCCTGCTGGGCCCCGGCGCTGAGTCGGCGCACATAACCAAGAACCGTGTCATCCACGCTCGATGGGAACCTAGGATGTAAATTAATATGTGACCATTGTACGCACAAGAAACAAGCGTGAGAAAGTTTGACAAGTGGGGAATATCACCGAGTGTGTATTTGAAATAAGAAATGTCATGTATTCAAGCCCTACCGAATCCGTTCACACAGTCCGATCTACGCGACGATTTCCTTTGAAATTTATAACATAGAATATGAATTTGTCACGAAAACTACATAAATAAAATTTCATAATATATTTACTCTCACTTTTACTACATCACGTGTTTTATTTTCACATTTATTTCAAAAATATTTCGGAGGCACGAGGTATCAATCCCTGTACCTTGCGTTAAACGAGCCGTATCGTGCCAAAATATCGTATAACATAAGAATACATTGTAGATTTTTTTAAATTCAATGGATTGCTTATATTTATTATATACTTGTGTTTTCATGCATTTTTAACATCAATACTTAATTACAATATTACAATATTATTTATTAAAAGTTAACCCATAATAAATTGTTAAACAAAATTAAATATAAAAATAAAATTTTTGCTATTTTTGCATACAACAAAGACTCCTCGCAAATACCTACCACGCGATATTTTTATACATTATAAAGACGTATTCAATGCATGAGGGGTATCCATGCATCTGTGACATGTGACGTGATTTTTTTAAATAATTTTTTCATATTAATAATAATAATAATAATAAAAAATATTCATTACTGAATATTGACTAAACATTTTTGAATATTTTAAATTTTAGTTTTCGTTAATTTCTCTTACAATTCAATGGTTGTCATAATCTCATTAACAATATGTTTTTTAAAATTATTCATATAATATTATCCATGTAATTAGAACATGCTATTACTGTGACGAGCAAACTTACTTTCAATTGTATATATGAAAGTCATTCATTTTACGTTGTGCTTGTTGAAAGCTGGTACGTCGCCATATTTTATAAAGAGCACTAGATTTTTAACTCACCAGAAATTAATAATGGCGAGGACTTTTTTGTGATGCTGGTTTTAAAGGAACGAGCTAAGAGTGCACCAAATAAAAGGCTATCTAGAAATAAAAGAGTTTAGCTACAAAAAAGACAGTTTTCTACATTGTCATAATTTACACAAATAAAATAATGGTTTTGCAGGGAATTCATATTGTTGGATTCGAGATAGTCATTTGTGATATGTACTACTTACTACACAACACCATTAGTCACTAATTAGCAGTCATCTTACTACATTTCACAATTTGTTGCTTCAAGTGGGATGACCTACGAAACGTGGGTCAAATGGTTTAATAAGCTTAGCACTTGGGCATCATATATAACCCCATCATGTAGATTCATTGCATTTCATATTATTATACTATCATATTTTTATTTTAATGATGATCGTTTTTTGTGATTCGAATTGTGATCTTGGTTAATAATTTCATATGGATGCTGAATATATTTGTACTTTTAAAATTAGCAATATTAACTTTACGATTAAAATTCATATTTTTTATTTATTATCTTTGTTTTATTAACCACTGAATTGAGTTTAAATACATCTACCGGTTTCGAAAAATACCATTTTCTTCTTCAGGATGTCGTAACTAACTACGTATTTAAACTCAATTCAGTGGTTAATAAAACAAAGTTAATAAATAAAAAATATGAATATTTTTGCATTGTTTTTAAACAAAGGCGCATAGACATGTTATTTATAAGAATTTAATTTAATGGTATACATTCATAATATAAGTATAATATTTTCATGCAATTTTAAAATATACATCTATTCTCCAAATGGTATAATATTTTTTTTAAATAAGCTTATGTACTTAGAGCCGAATTTTAGAGAATGATTATTATAAAATCTTAATTGATTTATTTTCTATAATTACATTATGTACAATGTATTATTATACATAAGTTTGAACTCCGTAAAATAAAGCTATACTGTACTCATACGTAAATACCCATATTTATTCTTTTATTTTAGTTTTGCATTATTATATTTATATAGTTTTGCATTATTATATTTTAAATAGTTTGATACAATATATCACTATGTCATAAACTAAGTTATGTAAACCTAAATTAATTAAACTTAAATGTTGTTCACTTCAAAAATAGCTTCATCGGCATCAACTTATTAAAAAAAATAGTTCATTATAAACATAATTAATTAGGTAGACTATTACGATACTCGCCTAGTGGTCGAGGGTTCGAGCTTCAGCCAGGAGGCCATCAAGTTAATCCTATTTTCATAGCACAAGCGTTTAGCATAGTTTGAAAATAGTAAAAATATTTATATGACACGTATTCTGTGTACGCATCTGTAATTATTTTTTAAAAGTATTAAACCAATTTGTACTCACAATATTAAATTTATCTATAACAGTTCACCTATCTACGAAATATTAAAAAAATTTACACAATTAAACTATCTGTAATTTTAAGAGTAGGTATATTTTGCCTAATCACGGTATATTTTTAATTTTTTTTTTTTTTTAATTTCCCAAGACTATTAAAAATGAGACGAATTAGTATACTACTAAGACTACTATAAGAAATATTTCAGTAAAATGATTTGATTTATTTATTTTAATAATCGCTTATAAGACTCCGGAAATGGACAGACAATTTGGGCAAATGCTTATGTATAAGATCCTGCAACTAGATACTGGCACCTGAAAAAGAAGAAAAATATTACCAACGTTTAACACGTAAGCGTAATCTTGTCGTTGTAGTAAAAAAAAAACAAAGTAATGATCTCAGAAGATTTATACTTCCTATCTACCAATAGATATTCACTAATATAAAATGTGTAGCTATGAAATTAACGGTACAAATGTTTATTTGTCATACAATTATTCGGTATATTATGTCACCTAGTCACTATACCAAATTGATGAGGTTGGTCAATAGGTAATAAACGTGAGTAGACGAGATTTTTTTTTAAATGTGTTCGAATAGTTTGACCAAGGCCACAATTTACTGATTTTTACTAAATATTGTATGACATCTTATTCTAAATATTTGTTTACTTTTATAAATCATTACTAAATATATTTATAATTTTTACTCAATGGATTACAATCGATTTAATTGATTATTTCTAGCTACGAATCGTTGATTAATGAAGATAGAATATCTAAGATAGATGTTGTTAGTTTCCGTCCCGATTTTTAACGAATAACATTTTATTGAAAGTCGTAACAATGTTTTATTGCATTTCATCAGTATTGTTATGGTAATTACAAATACTATACGTTATTAAATAGCTTGTTGTTATACGTATCAACAGATTTACAAGAATTGAATTTTTAAATGCATCACGTTTTCGCAATATTTTCATTTAAACCGAGCAAAGCAAACCAGGCACTAATGACGTATTTGTTTCGGTAGCTTTGTTCGTTAAGTCTTACTTCATTCTGACAGAACATGTGGCGTGAAATTATAATATTTTTGTTATGTTTTTTGAATTGTGCAAATGTAGACACACAATTATAAAAGCCATCAATGCCGTTTCTATAAATAGATTCCAATAACACAACACGTGTGTGGTTTCCGAAATGTGTGTGAAAAATAAACACATCGGATTTGCCTCCAGCAACACCGGCCATTACCCGCGGCACTCCGGGGCACAGTTTCTACTGATTGTGCGTTAGTTCTTTATGTACACAAATGAGAAAACATAATGGCGATTGAATGTATGCGTAAGAATAATAAGCACGTTGTCGCTTGTAGTGCATGTGTGCGTTCCGGATACCTTTTACGACCGGCTCGAGATTGTCAATGTTGTAATACACAAGTAAACATAGGAGCCATTTTGCATTTTCATCCAATCAAGTAGCATCTTACGTTTCGCAGTCCTGTGGCGATCTTTCTTTCATTTTTAAAGCTTTCACGTTTAAAAATTGCATTTGTATGCAACGTGCACGCTCACAATATTATCAGTAACGTAAAAAAATTGCTCTACTCGTATATAATATAAAAATTGTGAACCCTGCGAAGTTGTTGGGCCTATGGACTGGATTATGTAATATAAATTGGATTATGTAATATAAAATAATGTAGATGTGATTAATGCAGTAAACTATTTTACATTCGAACATTCTTCTAAATACCATGCCGTCTCACGAAGGCATATAGTTAGGATAGAATGTCATAGTCTTGTACTGCCACGCAACACTCGCTTCGACCACGTTTACTCATCTTTTCATGCACGATCCTCGACTGTTGAGGCTTCTAACAGGAATATCTCACAGTTACTGTGATTTATCTGGTCTTTCGCTGACGTCCTCCAATAATTCTCTAATCGTATATCTTTCTTTCCATCGTCTCCTGACTTGATTAAAGCACTCATGCGACCCTTCCTTAATCCTACGCTGCATCTGTTTTCAGACTTAATTTATTTATTCAAGTTTTATAAATGGGTTTATTCTCGCCCCGTTGATCTCATTTCGATTGCATTCAGTTTATTTTCATTCTTATTCAAGGTTTAATATCCGTATATCAGTTTTGATACTAAAACTCCTGTAAGTTAGTACTAAACACCGCTAATTTATTTGATTTTAGTATTCATTATCGTGTGCACAACATCATTCATAATATAAGGATTAAAGTACCTAGGTAATGGTTTCTAATATAAAAAAAAGCATTCCCATAAATTACCAAAATGCCATTAACCAAAGTTTTTAAGGTTATTAATCAATATTTTATAATAATATTCCAGACAAGAGTACGTATTTCAAAATATTTTAATTTATGAAATTGTACGTTGGTAGGTAAGTTGTAGAAAGTTACGAGACATACCAAAGCCATTGTTACTTACAAAGCATGTTTTCATTCTCCGCTAAGCAAATGATGTAGGCAGGCCTACCGACTCCGACTACCAACCTTCCAGAGTTCGAAGTCGACAAACTAGTAAAAGCGACCAAAAGTAGGACACCGGTCTTACACTTGTATTTCACGTTTCGTGAGAAAACATCAAATATACTTCGCGTATTGTTTACCGCATTAAAATTTTCTTTTCCTTCGGCTATTTTCACATTTGCGATGGTTGAACATTTTAACGTGAATATGAATAAATTCTTTCTATTCTAAATATAAAATAAAATGTATGATTTTACGAGAAATTGATGTTTCAACGTATATGCACATAGTTTAAATTCAAATGTAAATATATGTATGGAAACATGACACATTAAAATACGTTAACTTGGATGACCGCTGTTGAGATTCGAATTTTTGACCTCTAATATCTCTAAACGCATTCGTTTCGACCTGTACGATCTGTATTTACAATGTTGTGAAAATATTGTTTTAAAAAATAGATCTAAAATAAATTCTTCAAATAAAGCATCTTGTTCAATATGATTAAAATACATATTTGCAGTTTCATAGAAATGTGATGTTTTCTTTTAACGTAGTCGTTTTATTTTTAAACAAGTAATTGTGTACGCAATATTACTATTATTTATATTTACGCCATTATAATGCGACTATTTTATATTTTTAAAATCCACAGTGTTTTAAACGAATGTTATTTTATATATATTAGATAATTTCTGTTGTTGTTAGATGTTCTGTTCACACCTCGATTAAAACAACAAAATAGAGATGCAATTCAATAGACAGCTCTCTTTTTGTTTATATAATACACAGAGTCAAAAAATTGGTAGATGCATAGAAAAATGTGATAATATAGGACTCATATAGAGTCTACGTTATACATATAATCTAAAGTTTAGAGTTGAAACTAATACAGCAATGTTTAAAGATTTTTTATGCAATGTGCACAATAACTATTTAGCTACAAGTGATTATTAAATGACACGTTAATAATGCATGCACAAACTCACTTAATAACAATAATAATGTGTGCACTACTGTATTTATCTGTATCTATACTGTATTTATCGACCGTTGTTGGTCGGAAATGTATGTACAAATTCATTTAAATTGTATTTACATAGTTTTATTCTACGTTTAATGTGCAGTAAATATGTGATGTGTTCAGTACGAAAAAAAGTCAATAAAATAAATGCAGTCAGTATACAGAATTTAATTTACTTACACTATTTTTTTTATTGTATGTATTTTTTTTCGGAAACATTCAGCTGCTTAAATTACTGTGTTATTACAACTTCGTTTAATTCATTTTGGTTACAAAATCTACTAAAACATGACTAAAATAAGAAAACATGACTAAAACTTTAATTTTATGTGTTATCTAATGTTATATTGATATTGGGGTAACATTGGACTTTAATATTTTTGGGAGCCAAATTTCTTGAATTTTAATTAATCTTACTGGATAATATTGAAATGTACTTTTTGAAATAAAAGACTCTTCTAGTCGAGAATTAAAAAAATGTCATGACATGGTACCCTTCTCTAGTGATAGTAAGCCGTTACGTGACTGTGATTGTGCCACCGATTGGTAACTGAGATTTAACGATGATTGGTAACTAAGATTTAACTGCTGGAGGTACCAGTCATTGCTTGAAGAATTAGGTTAATTAATTATCAATCATCGTTACAATCGAACACAATCATAGTCACAATCACGATTAAATTAACGGTTTAAATAACGATTTTACAATCACTACCCTTCTCCCATTATAAATCGTCTGTTCTAACTTTATTTTATGTTTCTATTTTAATTAATTAACATGATAATTCTTTTAAAATTAGCAATATTAACTTTGTGATTAAAATTCATATTTTTTATTTATTATCTTAGTTTTATTAACCACTGAATTGAGTTTAAAAAACATCTACCGGTTTCGAAAAATACTTTTCCTTCTTCAGGATGTCATAACTAACTAAAAATATAGCATTCTTTCTTCACCAGAATCTATTTTTAAATTAAAAAAAAAAAAAACAACAATTATTTAAAAAACAATCATTTAAAAAATAAATTTAGTACCTAACTCAAATGCTGCTCAATACAAATTTAGTCGAATAATTTTTAGGAAAAAATTTTAGAATAGAACTCGTAGTTAAATTTAGTTGGCTGTTTAGAATTTCCTGATTACTTTTACATGCTTTATTTATCTCCATTTTTCAAAACCGGTAGATGTTTTTTAAACTCAATTCAGTGGTTAATAAAACTAAGATAATAAATAAACATAATAATTAATAATTCAATGTTAAATAAAAATTATTTACCATGTTCTCTTTCTAATTTTATTATAAAACATAGACGTATGTAAAAAAAAAACACTCTCCCATGGTAAACACAAAAAATTATCTTCAATAAGATAGTATATGGTATCCCATCCTTGCATACTTGGTCAACATCTATACCTTTTATAATATCGGTGATATTCAAAGTTATCTCTCTTTTGACTGATCATATCATACCCATTCAGCATTTCTAAAATAATTTTAAAGAATTTGAACGTAGATTTTCATTTTTTGCTTAAGAACACCATTATTGAGTGATGTTTTAGCTTACAAGCTATGTGTGAAGTTAAAATTGTGAACAATATTTACCTTCTCGAAGTACTAGAATACAACAGATGGTGAATTGAAAACAACCTTCAAATACACAAATACTGCCATTATATTTGCTATGTTCGTTTAAAAGTAGTTTATTAACAGTTATTAACATCAATTTCCAGAACGCTCCCTATTACACAACAACCAGAAAAAATTCATTTGCTCGGGCTTTGTCCAATATTATATTGATATTCAATATTACCAAAAATTAATTAATATTTATAAATTCAAATATTTTTGAAATACAAATAAACTATTTTAAATACGTGTAGCAATTGTGACGTTGCATTTGATACGGTCTAATTGAGCTCGTACGACGCTTCATATCACAATTGTACGTTTTCATAAATATTTGTGTATGATATCGCTGGCATTCATGTTTAATCAATATTTGAATATTACTCTATTTAAAATCTATTTCATTTCATTTTATAAAGTTGTAATTTATATTTTTTTATATAACTTTGTAACTAAACCTCGTGCGGTAGAAGTAATAATTAGTGAAATGCAATAAAGAACAAATTTTCATATAAAAAAAATTATATCATGCAAAAAGACTTTTGTATTTCTTCTGTAATCATTGTAATTGATTAACCTACCGTCGCGAGTTTTTCCGCAAGGGTAAGCAGAGAGAAAAACTATTATATAATACACTAACCACACCACTATACTTAGTAACAATTTCTCACGTGGGATTATTAATTAAGTAAGTATATGTATAAATCAAAACTAAAATAAAATAACACAAATTAAATTAATAAATTATAAAGATATACAGAAAAAAAACCATCTATTGAAAAAATGTTTGGTCGTTGTCGGTATTCGAACCTGAACCTTTCTCTATCGTTCGGTAGGTATAGCTAAATTGGTAACGCGTGTCCCCAAATAGGAAAAGGTCCAGGTTCCAATCCCGGTAACAACCAAATATACTGTAATAAAACATTATTTTTAAAGTATGTATATATGTACATATTACGTTATGCAAGTTTGAACGATGTACAGAGATAAAAAAAATAATTTTGGAAGAACATATATTTAAATTATGTGCATAGTATTTTCCTATTCCCTTTCTGAGTTCAACTTCTATGATTGATAATGTTCACCCATGTATCCATCATCGTCATCTTTATCGGTGACTCGAAAAATAAAAATAGCTCCTCGTATCAATGGCCGTATTTTTTCAATACGGTTGGAAATTAATGTCATCAAAACACGACCACTTAGTAGAATGGACTAGATGATAGTACAACAGATTTAGATGAATACTTCATATTCGCCAGCTTTCTTCCTAGGAAGTAGGTACTTAACGCCGTGCAGATAATCCAGATTTGTTTTGTATCTCGTTTTAACGAGCTAACGACTTCGCTCAGTATAAAATTATTATGTTTACCACAGCCGGATGTTTCGGAATAATTATAAAAATATATAAGTATTCGCTAAGGTCGGACTACGACGCATTGTGAAGAATTTAATTAAATATTAATAAAAATTATATGTTAAAATTGATAACATTTTTATTTTGAATGGTTTCATTGTTTGTAGATACTTTAAAACCGTAATATAATTCGATCTTTGTAATTCCCGTTGGGTTTCAATTATGCTTACAAAATATTGATAACATAGGGAATTAAGTAGATGGAATGAATAAAGATTTACATTAACTAATGGTTACTCCGACTACCGAGATACTGTAGTGCGAAAGAAAAGTTCTTAAAAGGAAGAATATATCGATTCCCTCCCTTACACGGAATGGGAGGGTTTTGAGGGAGACTCCAAATACTACCACGAGATGGTCTTGTCGATCCACGAGTGGGTCTCCGCTTGCAAAATTATGAAAAAAATATCGTTATCACGATAACGATTTTTACATTTTACACGAAAAAAACATTTTTATTTTTCTTTAGTTATATATTTTTTCAATCATTTTCAAGTTGCTGTGTTTTTCTTCTAACTGTCTTGAAACTGATTTGCTGATTTGCTTTTGCCGCTAGGTAGCGCTAGACAGGTAGTGCTAGGTATTAATCATAGCACAACTAACGCAAACAAATTCCCAAGTTACCCATGTAGACATATTAATTGAAATACTAAATTAATGTATTAATTATAAATATATACATATAAAATCAATTTTGTCGAAAAATATTGTTTTTGCGTCACCGAGATTCGAACCTGGATCTCTATTTCCAATCCGGGGAAGTGCACTACCTTTGTGCTATAACGCCAGTATTTTTCTTGACAAATTTTCGAACCTATATGTTACATTTTTTCAAATTAATACACCTGTCGTTCCATTATTTGAAAGCCATCTACATTATTTTTACAGAATCTCAAATACCTTAAAAATGAATTGATAATTCTGGCGTCTGCAGTCGGTTTACTCAAAGGTATTTGAGATTCTGTAAAAATAATGTAGATGGCTTTCAAATAATGGAACGACAGGTGTATTAATTTGAAAAAATGTAACATATAGGTTCGAAAATTTGTCAAGAAAAATACTGGCGTTATAGCACAAAGGTAGTGCACTTCCCCGGATTGGAAATAGAGATCCAGGTTCGAATCCCGGTGACGCTAAAACAATATTTTTCGACAAAATTGATTTTATATGTATATATTTATAATTAATACATTAATTTAGTATTTAAAATATCACAGACCTATGTTCTGAATAATTACAACTTCACAATAAGAATGTGTTTTCCTTAATACATATTAATTGATTTCTATACGTAATTTACGGTTATGGCCCCCTCATAATAGATTATATTCGTTATCGTTATATCTTATTAAATAAACATATTTATGTATTCTCTAAATGAAAGATTAAAAATGGCCAGCCATGAATTTGAACCTGTTCTTCCCCCATCTGATTTCTAGTCAGACGTTTAAGCCCACTTGTACGTGGTCGATTATACGAAACGTGTCTATATTACCGTATATTACACCATATGTGTTCTATTACACAACGCATACGCTATGTTTTTTAATCTTGGTCCACAAAAATAGTTTTGACCAAATAAACCAGATACCAGAAGATGGTCCTGTTAGAAGCCTCAATAATTGACGAGCTTGTACGAGAAGATATATGAATGTGGATGAGGCGAGAATCGTGTGTCAGGACAAAAGAGTGTGGTGCTCTATCATCTCTGCCTACCCTTACGGGGAAACTGCGCGATGGTAAGTTAGTTAATTTTGTATACATAACACTACACACTAGCAGTTGGTGATCTGAGCCGTCGTCTGCAGTCTGCACCTGATCTTCTTATTATTTTATTATTGTTAAAGAAGAAGATTGACGTCCATGTGAAATCCTATTATAACAGTTAAAATTGTATCCGTAACTTTTTTTTTTTTATTAATATCTTTAGTTATTAATTAGATCAGGCATTTCCCTAAATCGTTCCGGAAAGTCAAATAGATCTAGCATTATTGTTGATTTGAGAAGCTGATCAAAAGCGGTCACAAAAAACCCTAACGAAAAAAGTTAAAATATGTATCAGAATATAAATTATCTACGTCGTACAACCCTCTTTAAAATCGCTGAGAGCATACTGCGTGACTACGCTAATGCAGCCAATGCAGGGCCCCAGCTTTAATTAAATAGAATCCCAAAAGTATTGCTCCTGCAATATTTTTCCAGGACTAATGTGGATAATAATAATATTTAAAACCTAAAAATTCATATTTCACGTGGGTATATTACGAAAACAACTGAAAACATTATCGATATTTATAGAAGTAATGTGTTAGAGACTAGACCATCAGATTTATTAAATTGCAATTGCATATAAATGTCTAAAATACATTTTATATTTTTGAAAACCAAACGTTTTTTTTATTTTGAATTTTAACATCAACTAATTAGGTATTATATCTACGTAATTATTGAGAAGTTTTGAAAGCAAATATTTTGAGTGTTTGTTGTTTATACAAATGATTTTAAGCAAATCTTTCTAATCCGACTCTTGTTCAAGTTTGACCAAAAAAGCACTGTGAATCTGTCTCACTTTTAGATGACTTAAAACAACTCGGATACTTTGGATGTATGGTTGTTTGTACAGACAAATGCATACGACACAAAATACGAATACGTGACAAGAAATCTTATATTTATATGATTCACTAAATGATGACTAAAAATATGTATATAACCCTTAACCTTCAATAAGAGATATTATTTCTTTACAAGATTGACAATAATTATATTCAGTATCTGTTTATACATACTTAAAAATGAAATACATTAAATGTCCACAGATTTCTATTCAAAGTAAGAAGTAACTATTCTTTCACAAAAATTCTGAACTTTTGAATACGTTTTCTAAAGTTTGTCTTACGGCATCAAATTTATAAATAATCGCTAGAAATTTCAATATAAATATAAATTTGAGCAAATCGATAAAAATAAAAGTATGTCTTAGGCAAGTGGGAACTTGAAAAAAATAATATTGTGAAATCAAAATGTTTATCAGGTAACCAAAGAACCGTTAACGGTATACTATCTTTACGAAACCTTACACAGCTGTTGCTTTCGGAGTCGAAGATCAATTTACAGGTACAGCAATGAAATTATACTCAACTTACTATCGATGAAGTTGTACTCAACTTACTAGTGATGAAATCATACTCAAATTACTAGCGATGAAGTTATATTCAACTTACTAGCGGGGATGTTGTGTGGCGAAATTCAAATAGGAAAATTGTGAGTTTAGTTTTTACAGTAATTTAACCAGGATGCTCTTTATACCTTTCTAACCGCATTAACATACGCATGAATAATTACAAATAATTTCGTGATAAAGATATATATATATATATATATATATATATATATATATATATTTAAAAATTATTAATTTTACTTTCGTAGTAGAGATAACGTGTTGATAACGATAAGTATGAACAGATACTCGATAATCATTTCTGATTAAAAAATATTCTACCTGGAAATGAGGGAAAAAATAAAATGGGGGAGAAATAAGGAATTAAAAAACAAACAAAAAACACAATAATTCTTTGTTTTGACAGATTGGCTGTCCGAGGGCGTTTTAACAGATTGATTGTAAATATACATAAATACAAAACAATATAATTTCTTATTTATGAACTTTTGGTAATGTATTTTTTTCAGTGTTTTTACGAAGGGTTTTTGTATTAGGTCGAATTAAAAACGTTTGCTCCGGGCGAACAACCGGTTTATAAAGTTTTTGAACAACTCTGTCAGAAAAGGTAGGTCAAGTATTGCAGAGTAACGACATCACGAATACTGAAATATTCAACATATCGAAGCAAGGCGCCAGTTTCCACCTTTAATACTTTATATTGATTTGTCAGGGGATTTAAACACAGAATGGTTATTATAACACATTTTTATAAATATAAACTAATAATAAAAATATATTTATGTCATTAAGGAAAACATTCTTATTGTGAAGATGTAATTATTCAGAACATAGGTCTGTGATATTTTAAATACTAATTAAATATATTAATTAGAAAGATATACATACAATCACAAAGATATAAATATCACAGACCTATGTTCTGAATAATTACAACTTCACAATAAGAATGTTTACTCCTTAATAATTAAGTTGTATTAAATTTAATAAAAATGAATTGTTAATTCTGGCATTTGTTATCGGTTTACTCAAAGGTATTTAAGATTCCGTAAAAACAAATTAGATGGTTTTCAAATAATGGAACGATAGATGTATTCATTTGAAAAGTGTAACATATATATTGTTCGAAAATTTGTCATCAAAAGAACTGTCGCTATAGCATAGTTGGATAATGCACCTTTCCCGGTTTGGAAAGAGATTCAGATTTGAATCCCGGTAGCGCAACAACAATATTTTTTGATAGAATTAATTTTATATGTATATCTTTCTAATTAATATATTTAATACAGTTATGTGATTATTTCTTATAAATTAATTATAAGGGTTATTAATGTTACTGTAGTATACGTTACCATTTTATTTATCGATGTAAGGAGACAATTACTATTGGATAAAGGATAGTTATGCTATACAGGCAAATATAAATTTATACGTGTCTCGGACCACGTAAAGTCTAACTCAATTAGATAAAACAATATTAAAAAAGGCAATTCGGAAATCTTTAAAAACTAACGAGCGTGGAAAAAACTCACGTATGGGTGTCGAAAAAGTGATTTTTTTTATATCGAGCAAAAAATAAGAAACGCTGCTATAATATATCTCTCTCAAACTCCATGGAAATGAGAAGTATATGGGTTCTTCCATCTAAAATTTTTTTTGTGAAATCTATATAAAACAGTAAATATAACGAACGATGATTAGATGTCTTCTTAGGATTAAAGTAAGATTGATCACAATAATATCGACAAGTTTTCCAACTAACCACATAGATTGTCTTATGGATGTTTCAGAAAAAAAAAAATATTTTGTAAAGACACATTTATTTTTTGGGTTTAAAAATTAATTAAAGAAACAATTAAATACATTAGTACATTATAATTCTTATAAAAACACATTTTTATTGCTAAGTTGTAATTATTCAGAACATAGCTCTGTGATATTTTAAATGTGAATTAAATATATTAATTAGAAACATTCATATTTTCGTTATAATTCTGTATAACGGTTCAATCAGGGGATATATATATAATAAACTCAGAATTGTGTACACCATAATACATTGCAGGGACAATTTTATATTACAACTGGAATTTATATTGGGAACGAGTTGTGTCAATATCAAGCAATTTGAAAACTATTTGAGTCGAAAATGACCGCTCAAAGTACACACATAAAAATACACACATTACTCGTGTATATTGTTAGTATTTGTATATTCAAAACAAAATATTTTTTTTGGATTTAATTACTAATAACTATTATAATAGCAACATCATTCATTATCATTCTCTGCTGGATGCCTCGCTAAATGTATCTCATTGCTGCGTATTTCCTCTGAATTTTATTATTACATTCATCCAACGATTGTCCGTCCTCCGAGCGATGTAACTGTATTGATGCGATGCAATGGCATTTCATTTTTTTGATGTATTTATATCCCCAAATAAAATATATATATCAATACAAATTAAATTTACCAACTAGAAAGATATAGGTACAGAAAAAATCTATATAAAATAAAAATATTTAGTTGCTACCGGGATACGAATCTGGATCTCTTCCTAGCTTTTTTGGAGAAGCACGTTCAACATTTCGTTATAGAAATCGAATACATTTTTCGACAAATTTTGAACTTATATTCTGTAATCTTTCCATTGATACGTCTATTATTCCATTTTTAAAAGCAATCAATTTTATATTGCGGTGAATCTCAAATACATTTTGAGTAAAATCGCTAGGAGACGCCGGAATTAATTGATTAATCAATTTTCTTAAATTTGGATAAACTTTGACACAACTTATGTATTTTTTAAGGAGAACACATTTTTTTGTTGTGAAGGTGGATTTTCAAAACGTAGTTGTGTAACATTTTAATACAAATTAAATTAATCAACTAGAAAAATATAGGTACAGAAAAAACTAATGTATCAAAAAAATATTTTGTTGCAACTTTACAACAACAACAAAATGTGTTCCATAATAATGATATAATTTAAAATATATATTTCAAATTTTTATATTGTCCTGTTTACTGCTTATTTTTTCATTAATTAAAAAATCCAATTAAAATATTTGTTTTCTTGTATCCATAGATGTAAAAAAATCAGATAATTAGTTTATATAATTAACGTAACTAGTTTTTTTTTTAATTATTAAATAATGCCGTTCGATTATTTGATCATACTATCATCACAACAAAGATATTTTATTATAATTACTTTTTATAAAAATTAAAATAAATATTAAAAAAATAAATAAATAATTTTAATAACTTGAAAAACGATACTCGAACAATTCCACAAATTCCTAATTAGTAAATTTTCCTTTTAAACGTTTACTTTGAAGACTTGGATTCGCATGTAGCGTTTATGGCGCGGGATGAAATCAGAATCATTTTTAAGATTCACCACAGAAATATATAAAAATATGAAATCAGAATCATTTTTAAGATTCACCACAGAAATATATAAAAATATGAAATCAGAATCATTTTTAAGATTCACCACAGAAATATATAAAAATATGAAATCAGAATCATTTTTAAGATTCACCACAGAAATATATAAAAATTTCATACGGAAATATTGTTAATTTAATTATTACAAAGTAGAAAAAGATTATTAATGTAGTTTATTATTAACAAGACATTTTCAAAGTAGTGTTTTTTTGAAAACACCATTCATGTAATTTAATTTGTCGGTCCTTGCGCGACTCTTTAAGCTTCCAAACGTTGAGAAACTTTATTTGGTTATTGATGTGATAATAATTATTTGAATTGCACCTGAAAACTCCTCGACTTGTTGATACAAACTGGGCGAGCCCGTCGAAGCAAACCATCTATAAGAGGAGATTTTAAGAATATTTAACAACCTCCTTTTATTCCCAAGCCCTCAAGTACTTTTATCTCTCGAAATGACACTTGTGAATTTTAGAGTACTTGGTGCACAAAGCTTTTTGAATAATCAACCAACATTCAGCTCTGCTCGGACATGGAATTAAACACTTGCAGAGCGACTCAACGTTATCATTATTCTTCATGGCAGGTCGTAATAAAACTATACACGTATATTACAAAATAGCGATCAAAAATTACTAAACCATGAATTGACGGTACTTTAATTACTTTGAAATGTAGATGAGTAATCTAAACAAGTAAACAGATAATTCATAGGTATAATCAATATAATAATTTAAATTTAGAAAGATATGTATTTAGCAATAGGTATTTGTTAACACTGTTAATTCCACAATATCTAAATTTTATTCTTTTTTAATAAATGCATATTTTATTTCTAAACTTAATTTTATCCTAAACTGTAAAAAAATGTTATAAAATATATGCTGTTCTATTATAAATATTTGTTAAGTTTAAAAGATTTTGCTTATTTAAAAATATAAAAATTATTTTTTACTTTAAAAAAAAGTTGTAAATTTTCGTAGGTACTCTCTTCATAAAGTCTGTAATTACTCCGATTTCAAAGATCGAAGAATTATTCTTAGAGTGATTATTTTAATTGTGAACTTAAGTCAACTCTGAAACTCTTAACTAAAGTTACACGCTAACACTCAAGTGAACCCTTCATTATCTATTGGCACAAAATGCCACATTACAAACTCAAATATTTAAGTTTCACGCAATTACAGGCAAATATTAAATTTTAGAATATTCAGCTTAGTTATACTACTACACTTTCGTACGTCAAGGCGGTATCAGAATAAAATTTTCTCACTGAAGACAAAGTGTAGATTTGTTGTACAAATTATCTCTCTATTTTATATCACGATTTTACTAATGCATACTATATTATATGGACGTGCTCTTTCAAATTAAATAATAAATTGATTATTGGGTATATCAGCTA
This sequence comes from Eubasilissa regina, assembly GCA_022840565.1. Taxonomy (NCBI): domain Eukaryota; kingdom Metazoa; phylum Arthropoda; class Insecta; order Trichoptera; family Phryganeidae; genus Eubasilissa; species Eubasilissa regina. The sequence continues at coordinate 22,893,591 of JAINEB010000033.1, forward strand.
ATTAAAACTACAATATCATCTTACTAAAATAAGCAGTCCACGCGTATATCACTCCAAAAGTGCACACATATATAATTTAAAACCAAAATTCGTGTTTACAAGACCCTTATTAGACCAGTATTTATATACGGAGAAGAAACCTGAATCGTGAGCTTTCTAAATGGTTTATGAGCATAAAATCTTTGGTGCAATTTGCGGAGCTAATATTTGGTGACGCAGTTACAATCACGAATATTACGACTTTTACGATGAACTTGATATCGACAAATTTATTAAAATCTAACGATATCGGTGGGTCGGGAAACTGGCTCGAATCGAAGAGACTTTAGTGTGTGCGCACCTAATATTTCGTAAACCAGTAGGGAGACAAACCATTGGTATACAGCGACTCTTTTGGCTAGATGAGATTCAGAGGGAATCTCGAGATTGTCGACTGGTGAACTAAGGCGCGATACAGAGAGGACTGAAGGATTCTCCTTGACGCTGCCAAGACCCACCATGACCAGCAATACTATGAAGATGGTGATGACTATCATATTTCGACTAATCTATCTATTTACAAAAATATATATATGTTGACTTTGAAAAAATTGAGGAATGTAAATCTTCGTTTACATATTTTATCAAAAAATACCACCATAGACATAAAAGGTTTCTTTCATCATTAATTGTTATACCAGTCACTGTGTAGTAACTGAATAAAATGATTATTATAATTTTTATTGAAACAAATTTTGTACTATACACATAATGAAGTTTTGGTATTTAGAACAAATATAATTTCAGGAGGTGCAGTCCCACTCATCAACGGGTGTAATTATAAAAACAACTCAATAAGATACAATTGGGCAAGTACCTACTTGAGCAAAAGCAAAGAGGAAGAGATTGTAATAGTTATTGAAAATATCGAAAGAATGGCGATATATTATTGAGGAATATACAACTGTTGAACAGTTGATTTACGAATAGTTGTTTTTAATTTCAACGATTTCTAAATTGTTCTTAATACGGTACGAAATAGCGAAATTTGAATGTATGGTTATCAAAAGAGTAATATTAAATTATTAAAACGAAACCACTAATAAAAAAAAAATACTTATCAACAATATTAGTTTCCCCAATTCTTTAAGTTAACCCTATTATGAAGGGTGTTTTTTAGAGGTATACAACTTTAAAATAATATAAAACACATAAAAATCGTGGTGGTAGCCACGGTATTGTTTTTATTGGAAAGATAATTTTATACCATTAGTGATTAAATATTATTTCGCTCATATGAGCACCGCGGCTGGCTCAAATAAAGCGCATTGTGTAAGTCCAATTTTCGATCACTTTTTTGAGCAGCTGGGGACGTATATCGACAATAACGCGACGAATGATGGCATCCAAGTCATCATCTCTGGTTTATCGGCGTAGACTAACGACTTAACATATCCCCTTAGAAAACCATCTAAAGGTATTAAATCACACGATCTTGGAGGCCAATTCACAGGTCCATTACGCGAAATTATGTACTCATCGAATGTTTCCTTCAATAAATTGATTGTGGCGGGCGCTGTGTGGTATGTTGCGCCGTTTTGTTAAAACCACAGCTCTTCCACTTTAATTCCATTCAATTGGGGAACGAAAAAGTCAGTAAGCATGGATCTATAGCGCTCTTCATTATTTGTAACGTTCTGGCCGGTATCATTTTTGAAGAAATATGGACCCATGATTCCACCAGCCCATAAAGCACACCATACAGTGACTTTTTGTGAATGTAACGGCGTCTCAATAATGGTTTGTAGATTTTCTTCATTCCAAATGCGACAATTTTGCTTGTTGACGTAGCCATTCAACCAAAAATGAGCCTCATCACTGAATAAAATTTTGTGTTGAAAATTAAAGTTAAGAGCAATCTCGTTTTCGGCCCCACGGCGCACACGATGGTCAAGAGGCTTAAATTCTTGCATGAGCTGGATCCGTAAGGATCATGGATGTCAGTAAAGTGGATGGACACAGCTCCAATTTCTGTGCACGATGGCGAATCGACTCATTCCTCCTCAGTTCTACGCTCCACTGCAGCAACAGCTTCGTGCGCACTGTACGACGTCTCTATGGGTGCATATTATCAATTGGAATATGTGTGGTGCGAAAACGACCCATGGTTATTTGAATTACTTGCTCGGATGAACGATTATGTCGACCATTAAATAGACGCAGCGCACGGTAAGTTTCGCGAACTGAACCACAATTTTCAAAATAATAAGTCTATTCACGATGAAATGGCAAACCAAACTGAGTACAAATCAGCTGTCAGCTATCAAATTGGCTGTCGCTGGAAAAAGTGTTACCAATTCGAAAAACAAACCTCTAAAAAAAACACCCTTCATATTATTTAGTTATTTTTACTCCTGTTGATGAGAGGCTCCAAACTGTGAACTGTTGGTTACATTTATAAAATATTTATACTGCTTCACTCAAAAATATAATATTATAACAATCATATAATATTTTGAAAAATAGATAAATATATTAATATGTATAGAAAGTTGTTCAATTAGCATTTTTTAATGTAAACATATCCTTTAAATAAATACAATGGAAGTCTTGGATATTACGTGTTACACCATAATACAGATGAAAGGTAACAAACCAAAAAATGGTTGAATGGATAAAAAATTATACCGCACAATCAAGCCTTAGCATGAAGATAAAATAAAGGGTAGATTTATTCTATATTTTATCGAAGCTTTCTCAATATTTTTATTGTAGGTAATCTAATTTTGAATTTCTGATTAAATCAGCAATTAACGATACCAATTTGCGAACGAGATTCGGCTTAAATAAAGAGTGAGAATTTTGCTATTTGAGAAAAATATCCCACCCCTATTTTTGACACCTTTTATCGCATTAAAAGATAAAAATTCCAAGACCCTTCGCTGATGCCTTGTTATTATGAGGGTAGGCTAGAATTTCCGGATTAAGCTTTTGGGAGCCATATTTGAAAAAATACATACTCTAAAAAGTATTTCATATAATAATTTATTCTATTGTTGAACAAAAAAATTGATACATAAAAAGTAAACCGTAGAATAATTTGTTCAACTGGTATGCAGAACATTTTCTAATGATGGAATAAACAATTATTTTAATTAAATTAATTTAAAATTTATAGTAAAGAATATTTTATATAGGCATAAGCAATGAATTATTATTTCCAGTTGTAAAATTTCGTAATTTATTTACACAATCATTCAGAAATAATGATTTAAAAATAAATATTTATTTCGTTTGACATGTACCTAGAAAATTTAACCAAAACTTATAGTTTATTCGGATGGTAGAGCGCCTTAAAAATAATATCGTTATAAAGTGTAAAGTGTAACAATGCAAGACTTAAAATTACTTCTCAGCAATGTAATTCATACGCAATAATCGCCACATAACAGATAAAAATAAGAAATGAGCAATATCTATAACTAAAACATTACAACAATGTAAAACAATCAGTAAAAAAAAATTATTTGACACAGAATTTTTGTTCCGCATGTAATCACATACCCACTGACAGTAAAAATGTGCCAACCTAAAAGATTAAAGAAGGCGCGATGAATAGATAGTATCAGTCGCAGTGAATAGTTACTACAGTCGCGATATGATATTCACTTTATATTATATCATTGAATTATTTAACCAAATAAGTACGTACCATAATTTAAATCATCTTCTTAAACCTTTTCATGGAGTTTCATAAAGTTGTGAACGTACCTGTGAACAAAAAACCTTTATGAGTTACGTTAAACATCAAACGTTGAGACATTGATTCATTATTTAACAGCAAAATTATTAACTCAGAATAATTGCAAATGTATAATCAGATTTACGCTTCAACATAAACGCTGCAAAAAATGATCAAAACTACAACAGATCATTTGAGTTTTAAATAAATGTACATAATATATTAAGATGACTTTTAGATTAGATTTTATATAATTCAATGATTTTTGAGACACGCTACATCTCTGTATTAAAAGGGATAAATCGTTTACAATTTTGTAAATTATAATTTTGATTATTACATTCTCAAAACAATTCAATCAGGGTTGATTAACTATAAAAAAATAATTTAATAAGACAGATTTAATATATCAGAATAATAGATTTAATATGACTTAATGTGTCAGATTAACATTATTTTCATTTTCTATAATATCTACACGCGGGAGTAATAAATTTTTAAAAATACTGTAGACACAAATGGATACGATTATTCATTAAGACGATTATTTGAACTGAGTAACAATTTACTGATTACAATAAATATGCATAAATTTGTCATAATTTTAAATGCACAAACACTTTCATAATTTTATTTTATTCATAAATAATATACTTTCGTGAATGGTTTGTTACAATTATTTTTATAAAAATAATGTACATCCTTGAAAACAGAAAATATTTATATTATATATCTATCCACTAAAATCACAATAATTTAGGTAGGCATTTATTAATCTTTTCAAAAGTTCGCACAGAAAAACAAAATTTATTTCCAAAAACTCTAATATAATACACATTTATTTAAAAGTGCGCAAATTCGACGCACGTGTATCATTTGATATTTTATATTAATATGAATGAAGTGCACCCATTGCCATCCATTCTGCAACGTATCATATTTTGTCAACCTAAGTACAAAAAATGTCACGCTTTCGGGCAGGTAGTATTTTAAGGTCCCTCTTAGTATTCAACTCACGGACCAAAATTATAAAATATTTACGGACACATATAATTGAAATTTATTTATATCTTGTTTAAAATAGACCTCAACCTAAATAAAATTTAACCAAAAACTATTATAGTATTAGGTATTGATAAAACTACATTATTGTACATAATTGTATTCGTAATGCCAGCCCCACTGGGTTATCCCCGTGCTGAGGCACTACATTACATGTACACGTTTTTGGACGCAGTAAAATACATAATAAAATTTTATAAAAATTAAAAAAAAATGTTGCATCTTCAGAATATTGCAGATTGTTCAGTAAAAATATCAATGCGATATGACTAAGAATGAGGGCGATATCTGTTTTACAGACGTTTTTATTATATGTATAGGCCAGACAATTGAAATCAATGTTTTAAACAGTTACGATCCTCGTATAAGACGTATAATATAAAAACAGTAAGGGTAAATAAAAAAAATATTATATTTTTTATTTATTATCATAGTTTTATTAACCACAATTGAGTTTAAAAAACATCTACCGGTTTCGGAAAATACCTTTTCCTTCTTCAGGATGTCATAACTAACTAAAAATATAGCACTGTTTCTTCACTCAGAATCTATTTTTAAATTTTAAAAAAAAACAACAATTATTTAAAAAAATAAATTTAGTACCTAACTCAAATTACTGCTCAATACAAATTTAGTCGAATAATTTTTAGGAAAAAATTTTAGAATAGGACTCGTAGTTAAATTTAGTTGGCTGTTTAGAATTTCCTGATTACTTTTACATGCTTTATTTATTTCCAACGATTCCAAATTATTTAATTTGTGACCCACACCGTTTATATGCAAAATTGACAATCCCAATTTTTTATCAAAACCATGACTATTTTCTATCAAATGATTAGCAAATTCTGAAAACCCACTATTGTTCAAACATCTCAAATGCTCCTTTACTCTTATATTAAAATTTCTACCCGTTTTACCAATATAAAATGCAGCACAATCCTTGCAACTAAAATATTACACTATTATTGTGATAACCGCTTATAATTTTGTGTCAATGCGTTTTATAGACAACATTAAGATGATAAGATATGCGTGATTCATAAAACTAGGATTTAGAATCCAGCTCGCCCAGACACTGGAATAGAATCATTATTTTAATCTAAGGGTGTGGATACCCTATCGTACCGACACACCTGCGCAGAGACACACAGCGGTCGTCAGTAACTTTACTCCCTTGCATAATCCTTGACCGTATAACCAAACCACCTGACTGTATAAAATGCCACACATTAGTACGCATTCTTGATAATACTTATCTACATAAATGCTTTTTATTTTCTGAGAAATGTTTACGGTACATTTCATTAAAAAGTTCGAGATGTTTAATTTCATTTTTGACAACTTGACAAGTAGAAAACAATAAATATCCTTTTTTGTTTATTGAAATACGAAAAAAAATTTTTTTTTATATTTTACAAACATTTTACGTGAAGAATTGGAAGTGCTACTTCAGTAATACACAAGATTAAAAATCAACCAATTCGAAAAACCGATATCTCAAAATAGGTGTACTTCACAATAAAATTTATAAAAACATATCTCTCAACATTATTATGTTGAAAACGCGAAACATTCATTTTATACACAGTAATTTTGGATATATTGGAAAAAAAATGTAACAAATTAATTCATGTTGTTTAAAAGAACAAATAGTTAATACGTATATCCGTATCTGCTCCACGCATGGTCAAATAGATCAAATAGTATAGTATTGTACACGTCACGTAGACTTACTTCGATACTCATCTCAAAAGTTGCGCATAGACTAATATAGAGTTGAGTTGCCAGAGTAGAATTACCAACTAATATCATTACTTTCGAATCACCGAGATGAGATATCAAAGCTTTATCCGTATAAGCGCACTGTAAGAAGAGTATATTTATGATAGGATAGCCAGATAGGTGGGTACGACATATTAATAACTGTTCAAAGGTTTTTGCTGAAACTTTGTGGAATACCATGATTATTTTGTAAATTGAATTTAAACACTGTGTATTATTCCACTATATTTTATTATATTAAACATTAGAACGTTTTTGGGAAACATCTTCCCATTATCAATAATACTAAATTAACTAAAATTAATAATAGATAGTAATTAAAGGTGGTGGGGGTGGGGGTGGAGTTAAAATGAATAAGAGAGGTGATGTAATGGGCGGTATTTTGATGTATATTATTTTCTTATTATTAAAAATTTATTTATTCTGTAAGATGTCTAATTTTCGTCCTTTGACGCAACTATGTAAAAGTTCTACATTATTATTGTCAAATGAATGACCCTTCGTTCTTGCATCTTCAGACATTTCGAAATTTAAACAGAAGTTTTTTATTGCTTTTATACATCCATCTAATCTTTTTACTATTCTTCTACCACTTTGTCCAATATAAAATGCGTCACAATCCTTGCAACTCAACTTGTAAACTCCGCTTTTTTCTTCTTGGGGTATTATTCAAGATATACTTTTTAATATTATTTTTTGTATAGAAGGCGAGGTTCAATTTTAAATCTTTACAGGAATTTAATAAATCTATTGTATGTTTTTCTACATACAGTATTCTTCTCCATGGCTTTCTTTTATCGTTATATTTTCTACATATTGATGTACACGTATCACCAAGATAGAACTTCAACCCACCCTTACGAAACCACGGCCTAATAATGTGTATAAAAACATTAGTACATACATGTCTGTATACATATGTAATTTACGTAATTTCGAGGAATTACGATTAGGAAGCTTATTCGATTCATCCGAAAATGTTTACGTACCCTACAGAAATTACTTCGTAAGAACATAGATTAAGTAAAATCGATAATGTACTAAGAATCATATAATCCCTTTAAACGTACGAGAAATTCATACGCACGTGTACCTTAAGAGTACTCGTTTTTATATAAAAAAATGTGATAAATATTTATAATAAAATATTACAGTTGTTCTTAATTATGTGAGAGATTTTTAGTTCTTTTAATCCCTATCCTATGGTGTGGATAAATGTATCTTATAATACTACATTTTAAATAATACATAGGTAACGTACATGAACATGTTAAAATAAATTTTCACCAAAAGCCTCGCAGCTCGTAAGACCGTTGAGTAATCAATATTGCATACGTAATTGCGAATCTACATTCATTATATCACGTAATTCCAATAGTGAAACCACAAAGTGTCCAGTTAACATTTTTCAAACTTAGATGAACTATTTAACTGTCAATATCTACTTTCGATGCTCAATCGACGAGAATCGTGAAGTTAACTCTAAGATTAATCGAAATATTATGTCAAGAGGGTATATCTCCGTCGACCTGACATACTTTGTTTGGGACATATATTTATTTATGTAAATACATATTTATTATAAAACGAAAATAATACACTGTGCCTTTCCCCCTTCACTTCCCTTCCCGGCCACGCTACTGACCCAGCCGACTGACGACCTTGAGCCAGTACGGTTATACGTGTACGGAAAGAATCACAATATTATAATAATTCGATACTTCGCGTCTCTATTGTGTCGGAACCTTTGACGAAATAGTGATTAAAATATAAGTCCACATCTTCGGAGATGCCAGCAGAATCCGGATTGTGGTGAGTGCCAAACTCCTTCCTGTCCTGACATTCTTCCAGCATTTATTCTTGTACGCAGCATACTTTAAGTACAAATGTTACCCTCGAGTATCGGATATTTGATGGTAAAGGTCGGCATACACTGGTCAGGCTCTCCATACAAAATATAAATGAATAACTGACGTCTGCTGCCACTAAATCTGTACCATCCTTTACGCGGTTTCGTGACCAAAATGTAATGTCGAAAAATGACTTGGTGTAATATTAATATTCAAAATTATGTATGAAAACAAATAATTGTATAATTGTAAAATACTTTTTTTAAAATAGAAACCCATACACGGAGTACGTATCACGTCAATATTCTTACTACAAATTAAATTAATCAACTAGAAAGATATACAGAAAAAAATCTATGTATCGAGAAAATATTCAATTTAACGCCCAATTCCCCGGATAGGAAGAGGTCCAGGTTCGAATCCCTGTAACAAATTAATATTTTTTTCGATAGATTTTTTTCTGCATACCTTTCTAGATGATTCATTTAATTTATATTAAAATACCACAGAACTATGTTCTGAAAAATGCAACTTCACAACAAAAATATGTTATTAAAAAATATTCTTACTATTTTTAAACGCTCGTGTAATGAAAATAAGACAAACTTGATTGCTTCTTAAAACGAAGCTCGAACCCCCGACGACGTGATTCGGAGGAATGATTATTCTTTGATGACATAAAATGACATCTTCTAGCGATCCCATTTAGACTTGAGCACTGCATTGCGCAGGTATCGTGACCATGGCTAAAGCATTGAAGTTGGCAGGATATATGGTGACACAGATAGTCCGGTGTTACCCAATAGTACACCAACCGGCGCTGGCGTACCTTCAGTTTGATCCATGTTTCATTACGATGCAGGGACAACGTATTGTAAATTATATAGGTATGTGCATATTATTCGTAGAATTAGGAGGAGAAATTGAGATTAGGTGTTACAGTTGAATAATGGAACCCATAGATTAATAAGTTACCGGTAATCTACGCTACATAATAAACGCTCGAATTATAGGATGGGAAATGCGAACATACTTTAAATATAAGCCATATAATTAACAGTAATTTACTGGTGCCGACCATTTCTGCATTTATTTTTAGGTCATTCTTTGAGGTTTTAAAATAAATCACCATCGATTTAAAAATACATTTAAATAAATGGTCACGTAGCATTAAGTTACAAAATGTCAATTCTATTTTGAACTAACCCTGTTTATTTTTGCACGGCAAACATTACAGGGAATAAAACCATTTATATTTATATAAATAAAAATAATAAGCCTTTCTTCTGTCGTCAATAGAGTTTATTTAACGCCCCTTTTAACTAATTACGATACTTATCACACGTAGATAAGAAAGGTTTTATGGGCCCAGAATGAAATACTACCCAACATAATGTAAGTAGTAAAAAGTATTCACTGATATAAATATATCGATATGCAACTAAAGGATGAATTATTGACATATCTTGTTTAATAGTCGAGTCACGTGTTCATACTAGATAAATTGTTATTAAAATACCTATGATACGTGGTAATATTCCAATAATGATTATAGTTTCACTGCATTATATCAAAAACTTTTTATTTTGCCATTGAAATATATTGAGATTATGATAAGCTGGATAGTCCACATTCACAACAATTTTTTGTCATATTAATTGCCAAAAATAATTTATTCCACTCTTAATTAAAATAACTGCAACCTTCTCCCCTTCGTACGAAGGATCAACATGATACAAACATATATTAAATTCTCCAAAAATATTCAATGTGATAAATTAATGTTTTTTTTAAATCACCATATTCAAGATGTTTCAACGTGTAAAATATACGAAGAACTTCGCGTAATCTTATAATGAGGCGATAAAAACTTTCTCCAGTGCGTACAAAGGGTATAATATTGCGGAATAACCTAATATTATCTAGGAAGAGAGCAGGTGGCAGCCCTGAGTGTATATGCCGACACAGTCTCAGGTAAGATGGTGTGGGTGCGTGTGCACACGCGTGCCATTAGGACAACAAACGAGTGTCATGCGGCGTTGTCAAATTTACAGTATAGGTGAGGAAGGCACAGGTGCCGATTTGTTCAGTACTTAAATTCCGCGCGATCTTTTTTCAATACCTTTGCAGTTTCTGAGAAAGAAGATTTTTTTCTAATGCCATGTCATTAAAATTTAATAACATATGTGCACACCGGAGGAATCATTACTAACGTTGACTAATTTGTATACTGATTATATGACTTGACTAGATTACACTGGTTGCAAAAACTGAATAATTCCCGGTCTTTACCATCATTTTTAACAAAAACCAGTACCTGCGGATTCTATATCCAAAATTAAAAGCATTCATAATGAATTTTACAATTTTTATCCGTATTTTATATATATTATTATACTTTTTGCTTTTTTATGTGAATAAGTTCTTAACAAATCAATAAACAATATAGTGTAGTACTACGAGTAAGTTATGGAATTTGTGAAAGAATACGGAAGCAAATTCCAGCAGAAACAAATTTCTCAATATGTACTTATTTACAAACTCTAATATTATCTATTAAAAAATTTTTAACAATTTTTTAAATAATTAATTATTAAAATAAAATACAACATTGTTAACTTCAATTTATAATTAATTAATAATTCATACAACGCATTAATTAAATGTTAATTAAAACGTTTTAGATGCTTACTGCGTCATCGTCAGTAGTAAACTAAAACTTAAACTAGAAGATAGACTATCGACTATATGGGGGGATGTGGGCGGTATGAGAGCGATGTTGAGGAGAAGGGGGTTTCCGTGAAAAGCGAAAGTTATGAGCTAATATGGACAGAAGAAGAGATGTAATAGGGGGTGTTGTATGTTAAGTACATTATTATTATTAATATTAATCTCTATATTTTCTAGAATGTCTAATTTTCTCCCCTTTTTGCATATGTTTAGTACTTCTACTTTGTCATGGGCGAAACGATGACCCTCTGATCTCGCTTGGTCTTCCGTCTCTGAGTTTATGCTGATTATAATTAATATTTCATTAAAGTATTGTGTTGTTTTATTTTAATAATAAATTATTTTTTCAAAAAGTTAAAAAAAAAATTATAAGTTTTTTAAAAGATAATTGCAATGGAATTTTTTTTAAATATTACACAAATATATAATTTTAAAAATACAGTGAGTACGTATTACTTATCAAATGAAATTTGACATAAATTTAACAAAAATTGGTTCCAATAATAATTGGTACTACAATACCATGTTGTATCTGTTTGACATCTATGGAACTTTCAAAATATGTTAATGTTTCTGCACTTAATAAGGTTTATTGTTTATTTTATGGATGTGTTGAAAATCAACCCTAAAATATGTGGTTCATTTTGTTAATTTTAGTATTTTATTTACCACTCAAGAAAAATTCAGAAAAATTCAGAAAAATTCCAGGAAACCAATAACGTTGCTACCAGTGATAAGCTAAACCGTTATTTAACTGGGATTGTTAAATTTATGTTTCGATTATAAAGATTTACTTTTTTTATTTATTAGATGTTACAATTCGTAATTCGGCGAGCAGTCACTGGCACACTAGAAACTAACTAACTAATTTACCATCCCGCCGTTTCTCAGTGCGGGTAGGCAGAGAGGATAGAGCGCCACACTCTTCTACACACAATTCTCAAACAAATCCGTCGATTTTTGTGCTTTCTAACAGAACCATCCTCCAGTGTCTAGTTTACCTGGTCATGCCAAGACTTCCGCGGACGTCCTCTATTTTTAACGCCATCAACACATGCGTCATATATCTTTCTTACCATTCTCTCCTTATTCATCCGTTCCATATGACCAAACCACCTAAATGATCCTTTCTTAATCTTACTCATCAAACTAACATCAGCTTTACATTATTTCTTTATTTCTTCGTTCTTTACTCTGCCATAAATAGATTTTCCACATATACGCCTAAGTTATCTCATTTCCACTGCATTCAGTCTACTTTCGTTCCTCACTATACTAGAAACTGAACCTCGCATAAATAAATCTCAGTTACTAATCATTACAATCGAATATCAATCACGCCATCGCATTTGCGATAACGGTTTAGCCCATCACTTATTGTTACCTATTTATTAATACCGCCTTTTTACAAAGTTTAAGAGGGGTATCTATTTTCTTTAAATAAAATTAAATATTAGTGTTAAAATTTGATTTTAAAAATAATAAATAATAATCTATAACATTATTAATTTTAGATAATCAAACATATAAATCAATACATTAAATTGTAAAGATTTTGACGCGCTCGGTGTCGATCCCGCTACCGGTAAAGGTGAAAATTAAATATGCGATAAAATTAAACTGAAAATTGAATTGAATTAAAATTGAACGAAATACGTATATAAAAATATTACGATACATCTAACTCAATTGTATAAGCATTTTCAACGTTAAAATTCTTCTATAATGTAAAATTTTATTCATAAATTAAACTTTCGAAATTGATTTTGACATCACCTTGAGTTTGATGAAAAAAATTTGCATTTTTTAGAAATGAATCGATATGACTTAATACATATATCAATGAGATAAAAATTGATGTGTGACGTCCTTAAATATGAGTCGAATGCCATGATTATAACGTATGTATGTGTGCTCTACGTGCCACACTGAAAACGGAATTACGAGAAGCGCGAAGCATTTTGGCCTCCGTTTTAACGCGATGGTATGATAAACATTTTAAATTTAAATTGCAATTTCAGCGGCAGTGTAACTTTACCAGGCAGATCCACACAACAAGTTTTCATTAATTTGTGGCTGTGTGACGAATCACGTGCGGTTGAAAAAGTTTTGTCAAATATGAAAAAAAAAAAAGCGAAAAATTCATCGTCGGGATTTTTATTCAAGTTAGAACTGAAATGATTCACTTGAGTATCTACAATTACCGTATCTAGCGCAATTACTATGTTTTATTACAAAAGTCAGTGGCATAACCTCAAAACTTGACAAGGAGACGAAGAATCAGCCTTCCGCGAGACTTTATTCAACGACCTTCACGGTTAGAACTCGGCGATCACGCTAGCCGGCTGCACCGCACAGCCGCCGGTTCCGAGTTAACTTGGATTCAAGTCCTCCCACGTCGATTGGCTCTGATCGGACCGTGAAGACGCCATTTTTTAAATGCAACCAAAAATCGTTATGCAGGCTCGCGAACCGATTCGAATTCTAACGGACTCGTCGGGACGCTCGTGTGGGGGACCTTGAATAAAATTATATGAGAAAAAATCTGCTATGAACATAATATGTAAATTTCGCAATCGAAAGGAATGTGTTGGTGATAAAAATACTCACGTTAATGCTTATTCAATTCTTGTTGGTGTGGTGTATTTTTATGTAGATGTTTTACTAGATGAAAAGACGAGTCGTTTTAATATTCTCAATTTTATAAAATGGAAAGTAATGCAATCGAAGTTCTCATTATAATCCCCGAGCATTTGATATTACGAAGCTGACTTTGTTATTTTAGTGACACGAATAATTTAATAACTGGTGAAATTGAGAAACTTTTATTTTCAAGGAACGAAGGAATAATGAAAGCAGCTTAAATAAATACTATATCTATGCATTATTTAAAACCTGTTCAGTGACGACATGTATAAAGAAAACGTTTTAAAACAACTATTAAAAAATGTTGAATGAACACTAACGGATCCATTAGGTAACTTTAATATAAAATTAAGACACGGTGCTCCCACTCGCATATCATACAATTATTGTATTGAGAATACATACCTATTACAGATACAGTAGTACGCTTTTAACACGATTTGTGGGTTTTGTTATTTTTTTTTAAATTTCAGATATTTTCGATTGTGCATAATAAAGCTATACGTGTCAATAAATTCAGATTATTATGCACAATCAATTCTATTACAATACAGTTTTGAAATGTATTTTGTGTGTTTAGTTTACTAATTATATTACAAAATAATGTGGTCATATTATTTACTCAAAGATATTGACAATTATATAGGTATATATACATATATTTAAAGAGAACACATTATTATTTTAAAGTTGTAGGTTTTTCAAAACATAGTTCTGTGGTATTTTAAAACAAATTAAATGTATCAATTAGAAAGATAGATATGTAAAATCAATTTATCGAAAAAAAAATTTGGCTGCCACCGGGATTCGAACCAAAATATTTTTTCGATAAATTGATTTTATCGTATATACATTTGTCTAGATGATACATTTAATTTGTATTAAATATAAATTTGTTTGAATTTATACATACGGATAAAATCAATTCGTCGAAAAAATATTTTGGCTGCCACCGGGATTCGAAAACTGGTCAGGAAAATTTTCCCAAGGATCCGTACAAGTTTTACATTTAAATCTGATTAAAAGTTTTAGATACATTTATTTATTTCTTTTAAATTCCGCGTTATAATGGAATGATCAGTTTTTTCACTTTTAATAAAAGTATATCTTAAACTGAAGATAAATTTATTCCCTTCATTTCAACGTTACCTTCACATCTACGCGGCACGCATACACATACATTGCGCCACATAGCAAGATGTTTGGCTCATCCACTTAACCAGGTCCAGTCAATCGTCATAAGACGAATGCACGATATTTTAAATATATTTAAATAATAGCGGCTTACTTGTAATCCATAGAGGGATGCTAGAAAGGCTACACCGCTTAATATTGAACTTTTGTTCATTATACACATTTTCAAATGGTAATTAATTGCATTATGCCATACACGAGATTTGTCACAAAAATGATGGGCTCCGTATTGGAGTTTTGAATTTCTTGTGCATAATTAGTAATATATACGAGGCATGTTTTTTCAGTAAGTAGCGGATTTTTTTTTAAAGAAACACAACATCATTTTTACAACATTTTACTTTCTTCGGACGCTACACACCTTAAACTACTTCTCACCATAGTCTCCTTCATTATTAAGGCACTTGTCATAACGGGCCATCAATTTGTGTATACCTTCGTCATAGAACGACGTCGCCTGGAATGAAAACCTTCACTGTACTCCATCTTTGAGTTCATCATCATGAAAATATGTAAATCACTTGGCGCCAAATCAGGACACAATTGGCGATGTTTCATGTTTCGTACATTCAAGAAACGAATCACGGAACATATCTCACAGTGGGCGGGCTGATCTATTGTCTTGAACATTTCAACCACTCACTACAAGATGAATGTCTCTAACGTTGCATGTGGTGAGTCAACAGATTAATGAAACCATTGCGCATGCGCCACATCGCAACCGCAGCGCTACACCAGGAATATCCGGCACCGGAACTTATTTAAAAAACGCGCCTCGTATATGCGAGATATGAAACGCAAATGTAAAAGGTCTTCGAGAGAATCCTGGTCGTAATAAAGTAAAACGAAAACAAACAATGAAAAAGGTGTAAATAGATTTCGGACTGGAGAGAATATTTTACCTCCGCTCTATTACCTCAAGAGAGCAATGAAGAAACATTTTGAAGCAATATTTTTTTTAATATTTCTGCATTACTTCTCTAAAGGTGGAAGTAAATCATGAAGAATCGCTTCAGGTTAAAAGACATTTTGTTTGAATTATTTGTTTTCTCGTGAGATAGAACCGTGTGAAAAAAACAAGAGAGAGGACCCGATATAAATTTATTTATTTACGATCGCCAAAGCATGCTGCACACTGTTGTTCCAGCTTGATTAATCGTGATTTAGTTTTGGTTCTATTACCTCAAGTCCCATATACCTGCTCTCTTCTTTAACTTTGTGTACGATGTATTTTCCTGATTGGCGCTTAAATAAAAGTTTTCCTTAATTCTATGATAAACCCAAATTTTTATTATCCTTGTAATACAGGGAATACCCGAAATAATAGGTAATTTCTCTTTACCGCCATAATACAAAGAATTTTAAACATTTTATATATAACTGTTCAAATGTTTTTGGTGAAACTTTGTGGAATTTCACGATTATTTTAGAAATTGAGTTGAAACACTGTGTTTTATTCCACTAATGATCTGTGGACTCAGGTGTCCTTGGATGAAATATTGTTATTTTAAAATACATCAGTAGTGCAACCAAAATATTATAGAATTTTGTTGTCTTTTTATCTCCTAAATTACCAAGAATTTTGACATGTTTGGAAAACATTTTAAAGACAAATAAAATTATCGTAAGAATTTTGATATAAAAATTAAATTTTTATGTGTCAGACGATATTTTGTTTTTCTAAGGGCACAAAATACCTCACCGATATTAACAAACAAAAAATTTTAATTTTTAGTTAATTACAATATTTTTAAGATAATAATTAAATACTTGTATTATGTACCACAAAACATTTTTAAAAACTCATGTAATTCCATTGATTTTTCATTTTTGGAAACCCTTAATATTTCGTAAATTGAGTTAGTACACTTTGTTTTATTATATTAGACGTTAGAACGTTTTCAGGAACATCTTCCCATTATCAATAATATAATTCAACTAAAATTTAAAATATTGTTAGACAGTAATTAAGGGTGTGTTTGGAATTAAGGGAGGTGGGGGTGGGGGTGGGGTTAAAGTGGATAAGAGAAAGCAGATTAAAATGGATAAAACAGAATAGCAATTGCAAAATTTTGTGAATTTTACATTATTTTGCTATTATTTGTTCACCTAGCTGTAACCGACCGTAGTCACATTATGAAAAATATTACCGACTATTTCAACGCGATTTTTGACGGTGGAAACAATACCGGAAGGATGCTTTCGAAATTGAAAATTCATAATCGCATTTTAAGTTTCCAGTGCACTCATCTGATTAATTGTAATGTACACGTAGTAATAATATAACGATATTACAGAAAGAAAAAAAAAGGTTGATATATAAAATATCTTGAGTAATAAACCTGTAATAATTTTAACAATGCATTTTATGGTCTGCGTAAAAGAAATCAATCGATTCAAAACATATTTTTGTATGCCAGTTATAATATCTACTTACCAGGTCATAATTCCAAAATTTTCTAGATCAATATGACGAGTTTCAAAGGTAAATAATCGTGTTTAAAATAAGACGAAGAATGACTTGATGTTATGTTAATATTCAAAATTATATATGAAAACAAATATTTTTACAACTTCAGCATAATAAACCATAAATTATCATAATTAACTTTTGAAATTAATTATAAACAGCAAATTTGAAGTTAATTATGCTGACTTTTACATGTACAGGTATGTACGATATTCATCGTACGTGCAACCTTATGATAATATTAACACAAACTTCGACATTCAATTGACACAATATTATACTAGAGAAAATAACCCATAATTTATATAACATTAATTTATTTAAAATATCGATGAAAATACAACAGCAAAATATTTTTCCTTTATTTGATACGCTAACTGCATACTTTCATGTAGTAGAATTGACGGCAGACGTTTTATGTCATCATGGGACTCTTAGTTTTATGTTGCTACGCATCTCAATATATATTTGTTTTATGTTGATATGCGACAAGGGAGCTACGGACGAATGTAAGACAATTATAGATGTAGGATATAATAATTTTGTTAGGTGACTCTGGTACCTGCCAATGTAAAAAAGTAGTAAAAGATTTCTCACCAACCGTGTATTTAGTCGGTACCGTTGTATGATTGAACGCAGCTGGCTGATCAACACCTTTCCAAATTAAACCATTTTTTGTGCAGTTTTTTTTTTTAAATTGTTGATACGTAGTAATAATAAACAAATCTATGGTTCATTGTACGCCAAAATACATATTATTATTTCATTAAACATTAAAAAACATAAGATATATAATTTTTTGTAATACATTGACCTTTGCGTTCAAGCAAGTGACATTAGAATAAATTGTATCAGTCTCAGGGAAACGATTTAATAGTGGACATCATGGGTGACGATTGATCAATGCAGGCCCTATATTTATTTCATATTTTACTGATGTTCACTTCCTATGACGCCAAATTATTAATCTGTTTCGAGAAAACTTTGTACGAAAATCAAGGGTCTCAAGTTAAAGAGCGGGAGAAATATCTTTGTCATCATGGAAAATGATGTCAACATTATAATCGAGAAAATTTAAAAGGACCCTTTCAAATTCCTCTTGATGGGAGTGTCAATGGCATTAACATAAATCTATTTATTATTAATAATATTAAAGAAATATACTTTAAAGGACATGGTTGCAATTTAAGTAATGTGGTGCAATATAAATGGTTGAACATTATTTATAACTTTCTTATTCGCAATAAATACAATTTACACTTCATTTCAAATTGAATATATATTTACGTACTATTATTGAACATATAAAAGATAAAACATTTAAGTAATCTTAACCTAGAGATATTAAAAACCCGTTCGTTTTTGCCCTGCCCGCGTCTCACAGACCTTGCCGTTTACGTAAGCACAGCCTCAAATAATACTACCGAAGCCGCCACATCCAGAAAGTCATATGTATATAGATGGGGAAGCGTGATTATTCGTAAATGTTTACACAATTGTGTTTGCAGTCCGTTCAATTTTGATTATTTCATTCATATGTAGTTTTTCGATGATTGGCTGATACAGGCCTTAATTATTTATATGACGTCGCTTTATTAATTACTTTAGTGAAATTTTATATGCTGCAACTTAAATGAGCGGAACTATCAAACTAGCCACAAGGTAAGTATAACATTGATCAGTCGATATTTTGTTAATATAAAAATAGCTAAAAGTTTTTTTTTGTTGCCAATACTGGTGCAATATTTATGAAATAGTTTTGTAACGTACAGTTTGATCGGAGACAGTAACAATTATTGATAAACGATGTGGAAATGTGTGATTTGATCATCCCTGATCGAATGTCGCCGTTATTGGAGTAAGAGTCGCTCTCCCGCAGCTAATGTTATGTAGATTGGGACCATAATTTATGACGCTGGGGTCGCGGGCGAGCTGAGGTGTGGGCAGCGAAAAATGCCGGCTCATGATCCTGTAGTCTTCCATTGTCACACGACACAAGCACACGCAGAGGACGCGTCACAGGGGCGCACACACACGCCGACGCCAGACGGGAGAGCGCACACAATGCCCGCACTACTGAATGAAGTTGATTAAGGATTAATTGATCGTTTTCAAGTCAAATCGTGTCAAGCCGACTGGTTCCATGACTCCCCCCCCCCCTCCCACCCGCGCTGTTATTACGTGAGCTGCGCGCTTAATAACTCAAATTATTATTCCTGGCAGATGATAGCGGGCCACTCGGGCCCATTAATTAGTAATACAAAACTTGCTTAATTTCAAAAGCGCTGTAATGTTGGCCCGTACGATCGGTCGGAACGTTCGGACGAACGGATCGCCGTACTCGAACCCACTCAATACCTGAACAAACACGAGGTAACTTTTTTCAAAATCAAAATATCTGCCGGAATATGAAAAACGACCCGTGTTAGTGAAAGAATACACCGTAATTTTCGAAACGACGTGACGCTGCCTACCGAATTCCAGACAGTTGATTATTGTCGAGACCATGAGTCAAGTGGTTCAATCTGTGTATCTACTTTTATATCCGATGAGTCAGAATTGCCAGCCACCGTTTCTCGAATATGTAGGTTTTACAATGCACAATGAAAAAATATTAAACAAATATAGGTGTACGGTTCGCACGCTATTTCAACCAAATTTAGCAGCATTGTTTGAAGTCAATATTTGAATCGGTAACCACGCATTCTACGCTTGCACGCAGCCGATTGCAAATAACTATGTATTTGAGCGGTAGATATTTCTGTATCGCTCTAATGCTAGACCCTACTTAATGTCGAAACACTACTTGACTTGCTACTTGCTTAGTGATCAGATAAAAACCAGTCCCCTTTCTGTATCTTTCTCTTCCCATCCACCTTACACGGTTATATTACAAATGACGTAAGACTAAACGTGCATGAAATGGTTCATCAAAATCAGAAATGTATCAACGATAAAACCTTGTATGATGAACCAGGTAGTGTTCAGTAACTTCAAGGAAAACTGCACTAAAATAATATTCGTGTCTTTAGACGATGTTGAAGATCTTGAACCTCAATCGAAATGATTTACTTATTTAAATAAAATATATTTACTTTTATAATGGTTAGACATTATTACCAACGTATTATACGTACTTATATTTAATAAGCTTTTGATAATTTAAAATATTAAAAAAAATATTTATTAATTATTCACGTCACATTGTTTTAAATTAATATAATTAATTAATATAATATTGTAACAATAGTGTATTGTTACGACTTTCAACGGTATTCCGCTAGTGTTTATTTTGATAACAGAGTAAGCTAATCCAACATAAAAAAAATTATTTCCTTATAAACTACACGCACATTTTATATGTCGAAAAAAATTATAAATCTAGTAGACAAAATAAATTTTTAAATATTGTATTGTGTAATATAAAAATATATTTAAAAAATTCAAACGCAAACCTTTAAATATCTCGAAACGAAAGAAATATGACTTGGACCACGTTTCCCTTGAATCTCTCACTGACTTGTTTATATTTCTCACCTCTCACACGATCCTCAAAAAATTCAAAATTTATTTTCTTCCTCTTCTTCTTGATAGAGATCAACACTTCTTTATCCGTATGCATACATTTCAAAAGCGAATTTATTAAAACAATCATGTATTATACCATCACTGCAGAGAATATGTTTTTATATTAATATATTAAATACTTACAGTCTATCTATAGATAAAAGGTTCTGAAAAAACACTATTTCTAACGTTCAATTTTAAACGCCTTGGGACAACTCCTCTAAAACAATTTATATGATATAATTTACCATTATTAACAAGTTATATTAAATTAGATCTTCAGTCGGTTGTATATGATATTTTATAAATTGTTATCACTTCATGATCTTTAATATTTACTATTATCTAACATATTTTATAATCCAATGATTCTACTATATAAATGTATGTTTTAACCACCGTCTTTTTACTGTATAGTATTAGGTAATATGGGTACCTCTCTAAAAGCCGAAAAACAATTATAAAAACGATTATAAATTCAATAATAATAATAATAAATATTTGAGTTCAGATTTAACATTGTTATTTAAATATTATTAAATACTTCTTATATTTATTCAACATTCGAGAATAAAGAATTGAAAATGCATTGTTTTATTATTTTTTTTATATTTTAATTACACATAATGTACCTAATTATAAATGTATTTATTTTATAAATAAATATTTTTAAACTATTTAGTTTTGATCTTCTATTACTGGTAAACTAGTTCGATATCATTACGAAACTTAATTTAAAACTTAAATAATAGACTATTTAAAAAGGCAAATATAATGAAGTGAGAAAAAAATTATGGTCTATATCTAAAAAAAACTTCTCAAGTATTATATATATAATAATATATAGTTTCAGTTTTAAGTCTAGTTTAGTTTAAATATTAGACCGCCAAAAACTACACCATAATAAATAAATTCTCGTAGATTAATGAAAATAGTCTTTAGTTTGAATAATTTCGCTTATTTTATGAAATTGGATTGTGATAATTCCATTATCTTTAATACTATAAAAGTTTTTTTTTTCAGATATCCAAATTTGAATTACATTACATTTATATAATTTTAATGAATTTGAATAAAATTAATATTTAATAAGTCATTCGTCACTTTTTTAATATCTCGTGTAGGGGAACCACAGAAATTACTAAAATATATAATTTTATTTTAAGGCCAAAATACTATATTCGAAATTCGTTTAAGCTTTCCATTTCGTGTTTTAAACACGAAACGACGGCGTTGAGAGAGCTTTCCTGCTGCGCATGTGTCGGAGGCACAGCTGATCTTACGTTATTGAACTCCCAAAGTTGCCCTATCCGCGGCACACGATAGGGCGGAAATGTTGGGAGAAACCAAGCAAAAAGGTGTATCGCTTTCGTATTGCGGTAGATATATAATTCACTCCAATTTTGGCACATTTCGCTCGAATGCTGAATTTCACACGCGGCAAACAAAACAAATATCATGTTGCGGATAGGCTTAACATTAAAGTCCCGATCACGAAAATCTTGTAGACGGAAAAGCAGCGGAGGATTCGTAAAAAAGACATTTGTATCTTTATGACGAAGAAATGATATAAATATGAATACTCTTTCACTTTTACTGTAGAGGTATGATTTTAATTTCGTTCACAACGAATTTCTATTTATTTGGAGGGAAACGACCCTTGTACATACATGAGTTGCGTCCAGGATTGGAATAGAAGACTTTTACGTACAACTACGAATTTTGTTTAATATTTTATACGCCGTGAAAAAAATCAATTTGTCTGGGCAACGCGTCATTTGGGTTATATTAATAACGGGGAAGACCCAAACAATATTGACAGACAGAAAATTAGAAAATTCCACGTCATAAAGGATTTTTATGTTGATTAACAAAAGGCACTATTAATAGAATATCTTACATATGTAATAAGAGTGCCCATTTGAAAATTTGTAGCACCAAACAAAATTGTAGATATGTATGTACAAAATTAACATTTGTTTTCGGATGAACTAGTTCAGAGTGCAGATTTTAAAACATTTTTTACACTTATATGTAGAAAAATAAACAACATGAAATGAATCTGATTTTATTACTAGCGGCAATGATGCTCAACGGCTCAAATTAAAATATTATTTTGTATTTTATTAATTATTAAAATAATATCTAACTGCAATATTACTCCAGATAAAATAACGTTTCTTTTCAAAATCTCTGTACTCGAAATAAATTTATTGAAAATCTTAATAATATATTGAATAATATAACTATTAGAATGATTTAGTGCTGGGCGCATCAAAATCACTAGTAACTCTGTACTCAGATTACTATCTATAGATTCACATCTGTAATACCTTGAGTCGCTTTAATATTATTTCAATGAGTAGCTTGTTGGTGTAGTGGTCAAGACGTTGGCCTAGTGATCTAGTAGTCGGGGGTTTGCGGCTCGTTCCAAAACACCAGCAAGTTAGTCCTATTTTAATAGTAAGAATATTGAAATGACATGTATTCCGTGTACGCATCTCTATTTAAAAAAAAAATTATTCTCCATGATTCCATTCCACATAGGAGAACACGTAGCATTGTATTATTTATTCTTTCTTTTAACTTTTTACTATTTGAGAACTATCTTAGTCTCATGGGCCATGTTTTGCGATCATGGGATGTCAAATCTGTTAGATGTAGAGTTTTCAAATATTTTTGAATCGATGCATTTTGAATCATTTGAATGACTGCTTGAATGGCTTCTTTCTCATATTCCCTTGTGTTATCATCACTACCACCTGAGTTGATTTTCTTTTGCCTTTTTTCGGATAGGAGCAACCTTGAAACTACCTTAATTTTAGAAACGTGAAACTTTAGATCGTCTTGATTTGTAACTTAACATTCCAAACCAAAAGGTAAAGTAGGTCTCACATCAGTCTCGTACCTTTTCTTTAATTCTCCTGAGAGAGCTTTATCCAAGCACAGCTACTATTTTAGATTACGGATTCCACCTTGCATTCTTTTTCCATTATGACTGAACATAAATATTTCAAATGATTATAATGTGATCCATGTATATATGAATTTATTATATATTTCCACTTTGTCATACCGCATTATTAAAATTGTTAATTTATACACCTACGTATGTATTCGTATATAGAGAAACTTATTATTTTAATGGTGTATGAGTACATATGTGTATCCAAAAAGTTGATTTACGAGTACCAAGAACATTTACGTTATGTTTTTTATTGAATTATTTATTTATTTAATTATTTTAAGACATCTAATACTACACACATTAAATGATGAGTTAGTGATTCTCTATCATTTAAAGCAACATTTTAACTTATCACGTATTAATATTGGAACCACTCTGATAGTTTGTACTACACATAATATTATAGATAGGTATATCATGATGCATATAACTGAAAAAATATTTTTTCACCCCAATCCCGGCAACTTGAACCAAACCACAAAATAAATCTAAAGAGGTTCACGGTATCTTCGTTTAATTTCTTTGCACAATTACTCAACCCTTACTAGGTGTGGTTCGGTTCACAAAGCACTGAAGCTATGTGTACATTACACATATATTACTACGAAATACTTTTGTATCTTTGATAAACATCATAAAATACATTTTTGAGGACAACAAATTCTTGTAAGTGATAATGCTATTAAATAAATATCACAAGTCTCATAGATACGAAGGTATTTTATTATTTTTTAAAAGAATGATACATATAAATATGGAGGGTAATTACAGGGCTTACGACATATCTTCAGCTGACTTAAGTGATTACTTTATATATATATATATACAACGTTCACCAATTCTCATCCCTCAATCTCCATATTTATCAAAAATAATCCCTAATCGTAAGCTGTGTAATTACCCCGCATATTACTATACATCATTCCTTTAAAATATAATAAAATAGCTTCGTATCTATGAGATATCTAATATTTATTTAATAACAGTGCCTTTGTGGTAAAAATTCAGTAATTGTGTGTTTTTGAACATATTCAAATATTGCTAACATAGTGCTATTCGTTATCTTGCTTTCTGTCTATTTGTCCGCATTGTATAAAATCATATTTGAATAGAAATGTATTTAAAGTTGATATTGAGAATGCAACCATGTTTTACATGTTATCTTTAAGGATGTAATTTAGAAAAAAATCGTTGGCTTTACCAGGTTTTGTGAATCTAACTAAAAGTCTCTGAGTATTTTAATTTTTAACTAAATAATGTAATAAGGAAAACAGTAATTTGTTTATTTTGCTCCGTACAATTTATTCTTGTTCAGCCAGATGTAAAATACAAAGAACTAAGCTTCATTTTTACACACTCCAGTTTCTGCTAATAATTCATACAAACTTCAAATAGGCACGTTTTCTTTATTTATACTGTTTATTGGTCGAATTGATTTTTTATTTACCAAAGATCAACCCCCTTTAATATACTACAAAAGCGGAAATTATTTTGAGTAATGTGCGCACATTTTAAATCATTAAAAATATACATTTTTTGAAAATAAACTGCATCAAATGTTTTTTCAACAATTTTGCTGAAGAAAAAAACAATTTCAATGACGTTTTTACTGTGAATATTTTAATATTCACAATAAAAATACTATATTTATTTATTTTAATAAATATATGTGAAATGCAAAAAAATCAGTAGAAACTTATTTTTATTGAGCTAACACAAAAAATCTAATTTTTTCAAACTACCTTCTATTAATTTTCGTCCAAGTGATTGAATAGTAAAGCGCCCTTTAATTTTTTGCTGTAATTTTGCTGTTTTAGTTTTTTTTAATATATACGGAATGCATGTCACATCAATATTATTTCTATTTTCAAACTAAGCCAAACGCTCGTGCCACAAAAATAGGACTAACTTGCTGAACTCCTGGAACGAGGCTCGAACCCCTGATCGTTAGATCACTAGGCGAGTATCTTAGGCGCTAGACTAACAAGCGCGTGATTATTGTTTACGAATGAATTAAATGCGCATAAATTTCATAATGACGCGACTGTGTCAACCAGAAACATCTGCGTCGTGTACGGTAGTGATGTATTCGTAGTTAAAATCCGATCAACCCAACGTTGGTTTTAAAAGACCCGATTTGGGGATTTTTATTTGGCAAATAAATCACGAACCACTTGGGTAACCATTAAAAGCTGTCGAGGTGCACTGTAAATAAATAAACAAGAAAATTAAATGGAAATGGGCTGCAAAACGCTCAGAGGATGGACAATCGTTGACGGACGGACGTTGAGGACGGACAAACGCGGTTATCTAGTGATTCTCGATGGGACTCGAAAGGACGATAAACCGCCCTAAAATCCACCGGACTAATAAAATTATCAAATTCGAAGACACTTAAAGAAGCCTCAACTCAACAGTGAACATAAAACAGCAGATGATAATGAAATAACTAAATAATCCCCCATTTATTCGTCCGATTAATGTAGAAAATCATGCTTGTGTGTTATTTCATTACAATGAGATGCAGAGTACATTAATTTATATAATTTAAGATGGTATGATCATATTGATATTAAAAATATTTACTTAACAGATTCTGGACAGAGACATATTAGATATGAAAATCTATCAATAATTATTTTAGAATCCACATTGGAAAAAAAATATTATTCTCGAATATATTGCCAATGAAATATTAGTACAATTCATCTTTAAGTGAGTGGCCGCAGTTTCCGTGATGATTCCAGTTTTAATGTGCAAGCATTCCAACGTGAGGAGACAATGAGTTCTTACTCTATTCTGATTGGTGTCTGACTCAGAAATGAAAACAGTTCCATTGTATACGACAATGCTAAAACGAATACAAAAAAATAATTAACATCGTATTGAAGCGAATGAAGAAGGACTGCAGTACGCATTTGGATGAATACATTTAACTACTAATATTATATACAATTAACACAGTGTTTTATTTAACGCTTTGTTTGTGTTTAAAATACATATACACGCACATACAAGTGAACCGAATGACTGCACGAGCGTCAGATGCAGATTAGGAAAAATACCGGACGTACATAATGAGACGACACTAAAACAAAATTATACAAATATATTACACATAATATACAAACTAGCAAAAAAGAAATTGCTTCGCGGCCAGAATTTTCGTAGAATCTATATTTCAATGCGAAAATCAATTAGTATATGACTAATAATTCACCATGCGGGGTACGTTGCCTTTATTACCAGTAAGAAAAAACAAAATATTAGTAAAATGATACATGCTATATACATATATACAACTAGAAATATCTTAAATTGATATCAACTACAAGAATTTAAATAATATATGGAAAGGTAAAAAAATTAACTTAAAACCTCAAGTGATTACGATATTTTGTATAAAACCGTTTTGAAATGCGATTAGACATCAGTGACATCTATTGCAGAATGCGGAAAGATTGTAGATGAATATTATTTTTTTTTTGCTAATCTGTACTGCCATTTAGCGAATTAATTATAATATATATAGAAGATATCCAAAAACGCATAGTAAGTGCGAAGAATTATTATTTCCGCCTGCAAAATTTAATAAAATCCTGACTGTTGTCCAGGAACACCAAAGTTTTCGCGTACAAAACGCTTATCAGACCTTAGTGCTTACATGGTTACTGACTAAGAAGAGTGATTGTGCACTGGATGTTTTTGAAAGGAACATTTTGAGGTGTATCGTTGAGCCGGTTTGAGAAGATGAATTTTAACGTAGACGCTGCAACATTAAGTTTCATTCTTTATATAATGAGATAAGTGTTCCAAAGTTTATTAAAATATGATGAGAGGGTGACTGAACAGCAATCACCGAAGTCGGTATAAAGTAGTTGCAAGTACAGATAATGTATATACATATGCAAACGTTCAAGAATAAAGACAAAATTATAATAGTTGTCAGGATATAACAAAGTCCCTATCTGTTTCTAGTTCAGTTTCATTAGAAGTTTAAGATTAAAACGTGTTGACATTAATTAAAAACCTAGCTTAGCACCGAATCTGAACCACAATCACAAACGCAAGGAGCTCGGTAAGTCCAAAGCTTTAAAGACGTATCTGCCTATATTTTTATATGATCTGATTGTGTGGAATCATGGACCCTGAAATCAAAGGGAGAGAAGACGGATTGATGCCTTTGAGATGTGGTGCTGGATACACATGTTACGCATACCATGGACGGCGAGACGCACGAATGTCTCCATTCTGCATGAATTAAACATCAAGGACAGACTCTCAACCATTTGCCTGAGATGAATCCTGGAATCAATGAATGAAAAGAACATATTACTAATCTTACAAACAAAATAAGGAAAACTGCCTACATATTTGTTAGACTCGGAAACATCT
The DNA here is from genome assembly GCA_022840565.1 of Eubasilissa regina. NCBI lineage: Eukaryota > Metazoa > Arthropoda > Insecta > Trichoptera > Phryganeidae > Eubasilissa > Eubasilissa regina. The sequence goes on from JAINEB010000033.1 coordinate 22,921,976, forward strand.
TATCACTTACAAATTTGAAAATAATATTTTGCGTGTTTGTACAGTTACATTTACAATACGGTATTATTGGATGGGGAGGAGCATATAAAACTTCAATATCACAATTAGAAATCACTTAAAAAATGATGAAAAAAATTGTTCTAAAAAAATAACTATCCAACTTTTCACAGATTTCAAAGTATCTAAAATAATAGACATGTACAAAAAAAAAAAAATTACCCAAATTGTTAAAATTAAAAATAAATTTAATATTAGAAGCTGATTTCGATCTACTAGATTTAGAGACCAAATTAATATTCCAAAACTAAAATATACCGCAACCCAAAATCACTATATTTATCAAGGCATCAATTATTTTAATTTTAAGTCAAAAAATATGTATACAGACTAACTGAAACATAAAGTATCTCGTATATACTCCTTCTCTATGCACGAGTCTTACTCTCATAGAGAAGAAATTAATCTTAATAGAAATATAGAAATATATATATATATATATATATATATATATATTACTGCAGACCCGGGTGTGTTTAGTTCTAACTAATGTATTTGTATCATTATAATCTTCATCACAGTTGGTTCAACAATCCCTGGTGGGTCATGACCTACTCAATAATTTTTATAAAATTATCCCTGTTACGAATCGTTTCTATCCAGTTCTAAATTTCTAAGGCAATCCGCTATGGTCCCTCATGACTGAGGATAGCTATCTACATGAACTTTCGCTCTCTTAACTGTGTTCCTTCACTTTTACCCTTAGGGCTGTCACTAGAGAAGTGCCTGTTTGCTATTACCACTCGGTTGGTCTAACGAGTGGGAGATCTTCCTCTTGAAATTGAGGAATTTTTTTTATTAATATTAGAAGATATAATACTTTTATAAAATAATCAGTAGGATATATATATATATATATATTGCTATTACCACTCGTTAGACCAACCGAGTGGTAATAGCAAACACGCACTTCTCTAGTGACAGCCCTGAGGGTAAAAGTGAAGGAACACAGTTAAGAGAGCGAAAGTTCATGGAGATCGCTATCCTCAGTCATGAGGGACCATAGCGGATTGTCTTAGAAATTTAGAACTGGATAGAAACGGTTCGTAACAGGGATAATTTTATAAAAATTATTGAGTAGGTCCACCAGGGATTGTTGAACCAACTGTGATAAAGATTATAATGATACAAATGCATTAGTTAGAACTAAACACACCCGGGTCTGCAGTAATACTTTAGTGTAGCCATCCACGACGAGATAACAAAGCGACAGAACAAATAAAATATGTATTTCGATGGCACTCCGCATTCCCCGGAGTGATACGTGTTGACTAATTGAGCAAGCGGATAAAGAATCCACTTAAAATTCCTCGTGACAGAGCCAATGCTGCCGAAGAACTTGCAACCGCGAATCCGCCAAACAAAGTTTGGAACCACTGCGAACAGTGGAAGGTGTATTAGATTGCAGCTGAACAAATTGCATAAAGTTTAATTGGTTGCGAGGCTACTGAAGGTAATGCAGGAGATTCATCAGCACGCTAGTTAAAAGTTTATCAGATCGTATTTAAGTGTTAAGTGAAGTGTAATTATCAATTAAATACTAGAATTATTAAAGTACTCGTACCTACATGCGATTAAATGCTTTTGTTCCCTGATTATCTGCCTTTCGTAGTACAGGAACAGAACTAACTGCTTGTATCTAATTACAACATTTTTTATTTTCTATTCGTGTTAAAATTTGATCAGTTTCAATGGATATCAAGTTTTGACAGAGTGTAACCTAATCCACAATATTTAACTAATGAATACCTGAGTAAATTACGAGTAGAAAATGTTCAAGAAGTAGGTACAAAAACTGTATCGTTACGGAAAATATTACAGTATGAGATTTTTACAAAATCGTGTTAAGCTTCAAGTCTACGTACTTCGAAATAGATATTTGATTACTACCTACCTATTATTACTATTATTATTTCTTCAGGCGCTAAATTTTCTAATAAAAATAGTCTAGCCACTCAAATTTCGATGATCTTTTGTTATTTGTATTCAAAGTATAATTTTAAATCAATAAAAATTTTCAATTAATGAAAACAACCGCAGTATTATTTTCTATTGAACGCTTGTACCTCTTACATAGGCAAAGCAGATCGTATATTATCGACTTATGGATACCCAGTATAGTTACATGAATACATGATACTAACAAGCAAAAAATTCGTGATACCAACAGGCAAAAAAATGTAATATAACCAGCAGAAACTGATTGCTTTTGCTAGGTAAGAACCACTTCGCGGTCGTCAGTGGCAGTGGCAGTGTTTCCGTAAATCATATTATTTAATGTTGAAATTATAATTTATCAAAAATAGAAACATTGTCTACCACAGTACAACTAACACAAACAAATACCCGTGTAGACATATTCTTAAAATGATTTAAATACTTCATTCCGGCGACAGTTAAAGAGATTTGTGTCTTGGTTAAATAAAAACTGAAAAATTGAATTTGAACCTGCGAAAAATGTGATTAGGTATGAATAAAAAAAACAATATTTAAGCGTAGCAAGATTAAACAAATCTATATATCTTTACTACTGAAAATTATTGTTCATTGAATTTTGTATAAGATGAAAAACAAATATTTTGACAAACTGCCAGTATATCGTATATAATTGATTTTATTAAGTTCAGTGCCGATAAATCAGCGTTTATTTTCTTTCAAAATAACTTTATTTTGAAGCTTGTATCGATTTGAACATTTATTTAAGTAATTAATACACTAGCAAGTACATTAAGTATTAAATAATACATTTTATTTATATGCAAGCCTGTTAGTCCCTTCCTACCTCGCTAGGTACATATAAAGTACCTGTTCTGAGATAAGTAGCCATTAGGTTCCATTAGATATTTATTATTGTTTTTAAAATTCCTGAAAACTGATATGTACATAAGTAGGAATTAAGGTAGGACTGATTTAAATAAATTAAATAATAAAAATCAGATAAATCAAAAAGGAAACAAAGTAAAAATTTTGATACAGACTGAAAATATGTAAGAAGTAAGGAACAGATTGATACAGATAATAGATTGATGATATAGTATAATAGATGATGGTAAACAAATTAATATATTATTAAGAAGAACACATTCATATTGTGATATATTCAGAACATAGGTCTGTGATATTTTAAATACTAATTAAATGTATTTATTGTAAAGATATACATATAAAATCTATTTTACTTTATTTTAGCGTTTGCTATCGGTTTATTCAAAGATATTAGACATTCCGTAAAAACAATGTAGATAGCTTTCAAATAATGGAACGATAGACGTATTAATTTGAAAAAGTGTTGGAAGAAATGGGTTCGAAAATTTGTCGTCGAAAATACTGTCGCTGTAGCATAGTTGGTAATCCAGCTTCCTTAGATTGGAAAAGATATCCAGGTTCGAATCCCGGTAATCGAATCTTTATAATTAATACATTTAATTAGTATTTAAAATTAATATATGATATATATAGAATCTTGTGTTGAGGACATATACTATATTTTAAACACGTGTTCATTTTAAATAAATAAAAATTTAGTATTTTCGGAAAATAACTATTTTTACCTCAAAATTTTTGTATGTATAAAATTTTGTAATTTCTAACTTTTGGTAGCTTTCGATGGCCGTAAACAATCATGTATTAGGTATATCTCAATCGTCTCAATGAGATTTAAACCATCAACGAAATTTGTATGCGTTACAAAAATAATTATTTTTATGGTACTTAAATCTTCGAAGCGTAAACAAACCCAATACAGACTTGGATGGAAGGAAGTGAAATGCAGTCCTATTTATAAACTGCACGTGCTCCGAGCACATGCACGTATATCCTGAATACTCTCTCCAAACATTTCCGAGTCAGAGTCCTCTGACAGTAGGAACAAAATGTTGTATAGATCACAGATGGTAAGCTACTGGCGTGGGGTGGTTCAACCAGGGAGGAGCGTTAGAAGACGCAATGTATACAAATAAGGAAAACAAGTTTAAAATAAACCAAACTGAAGATGTCCAACTGTTTTCGAACTTGTGTATTGACAATTTTCTAACATCGTGTGATTTATTCAGTTACATCAACGATCGACGCGCGTTTTTTAATAACGTGTAAATTCATCTTGCCCGTCTCAACACAGAATTTCTCTAGCGAGACGGGCACAGTCCGACCACATTTTTACATATGCATTATACAGTTACTAATAAATACATACAACAAATTAAACAGCAAAGGCCGGTTGTTGGATCAATTTGTAAATTTGTACTATAATAACTTTCAAGTTTACTATGATTTATTTGATAACTATTGATTTATTTTAAATATGAACTCACTATTGGTAATACATATAATATTATGCTTTACCTGTCGCTTTAACTCTCATCAATAAATAGTGGAATATTAAATGATTCATTGTCGTGTACTGTATCAATGTAACAAATGACTTTTGAAGCAGCTGTGAAGAGTCCACTATTTCTAACAGACGATTTACGGTTTTTACCATCCGATTTTGGATGGTAAAATTACTATACTATTAAATGTACTATCGATGAGTAAATATTTTTTACTAACGATTGAACAACCCGACTACTAATATGATTCTGATTAAAAATTTAAATAAACAAAAATAAATGCATGTCACTGAAAATGTGCTGAGAACGAATCTTTATCAAAAAAAAAAAACTGAACTTCCAGCAAGACTTGGATCCAGGATATTTCTCTTCAATATTTGCGTCCTGTTCAGTTGCACATTTTTTTTCTCTGCAGAAAACTTCCAACTTTAATGCATTTTTTCTCAGATTTAACTTTGAACGAAATTATTAAATTAAATTTTAAACGCTAGATGGCGCCAGGAGTATTGTATGTAAATATGTATATTTTTTGCAATAATTTTCTTACGTCTAGTATACAACACTTATTAGTCCATTATTATAACCGGTATATTTTTACGCAACTATTTTTAAATTATTTATAGTACATTAATATTTATAGATGATCTTGCTATTTTTCAAATAGATCGTTCCTTCAATATTAAACCGAATCAAAAATGGCATTATGATAACTTCACTTTTTCAAAACACATTTATCATTTGCATTTTTTAAATAACATACTACGACATTGGTTTAATTATCCAAGCACAGTATGTTCTAAAATATCGTATCATTATCAGTAAAACAGAACAAAATGTAAGCTATGGCGTCAATGAAACTATCAACGACATGTTACATTTTATATGATTATCAAAGGAATCTCGAAAACATCTCTAATTACGTATTTTTAATTTAATTATATTTTAACAATATTTGAGTATGTCCAAGGACGCACAATTAATGGATTTTTACTTCCAAAGGCATTGTTATTTAGACAAATTAAAAATATCTCATAGAGACGAAGCTATTTATATTATGTGGGAAGCGTGGAAGTATGGGTATTACAGGACTTACGTCCTGTCTTCGGCTGGCTTGAGCGATCACTTTACACAAAGTAACGTTCACTAATTCTACCCAGAATCAACCTCCACATCTATTAAATTTTTGGAAGTTATACATATGTTACCATGTAGAAACATTTCAAGTATAACTTCACTATCGCCATCTATGGTTTGAAATTATCTGCGGTCACTAATGAGAATCTTATTTTTTAGAAATATCAAAGCTATATTATTTATCTGTATATATGACGAATGATTACATATTATACTAGAATACGCCTTGAAAAGTCAATTTTCAATTTTATGTATATCTTATTTACCCATACTTTCCATATAATATGATGTAAATAGCTTCGTGTCTATGAGATATCTTTAACTTGTCTTAATTATATTTTATATAAAATAGAGTTAATAGTTTATATTTATATTACCTACCCGTGTATACATGGAAATAATTCAATTATCTTACAAGTTATTAAGTGTTCTAAGATATACAAATAAAATTTAATAATAACATATCCACCTTTCAATCTGTAAAAATATATACACCCACTTGCCACTGAATCAATCCGGCTCAATTTCATCCAAATACATTTTTTTGCAAGGTTTATGACTAACACTCGAATATTGTATTTGTATTTTATTTTAAGACATTCCTCTTCATACAACTTTTGCGCGTACAGTCGATAAATTTCCACGAATGGTATAATTTTACACGGGTGCACAAAATCCCATAAAGTACGAAGCAGGATTGGAATCTTCAGTATCAAGTATCAACGTGTGAATCACGAGCTGAAGAATGACCAACTTCTTGAAAATTGTAACTAAAAACAAATTTATACATTGATAAGTATATCAAAACATAATTCACAGTAAATGTATGATATATTACATTTTATAGCTTTACAATGTTTAGATTTCATAGAATACAGGGCATTTTAGTTTCGTATTTACATACCGTAAACAACGTTGACAAAAAACTATGTCAGATGATCAATTGTTTCAAAATTCTTCGAAAACTCGAGGCGAGGGTTAACGACCCGAGAAATTGCAATATTGCTCATTATGAAATCGCGTTGTAAAACTTAAAAAATTCTCGTGGTAATAACTTTCAGATGAAAAGCAATTTTGAAGTATGGTAAAAAACAGGTAACGAAGTGTTTTTAAATCATGATAATCATTATCATCATCAGTATTTGTCTCCATTGTTGGATATAGGCCTCTCTTGCTTTGTTCATTTGGTCTCGTTATTAGGCCAATATGTTTTGATATATCATTCAGATCTCGAAACATTTTTGTAAATATATCTGGCTGGTGCCACCGACACAAGGTTATTCAATTAAACACGTGTGTATAATGATGTTTTATTCTCCCAATAGCTCAATTAAAGGTTCTAAGAAAATCCCTTTAAGAAATAGAGGTAGATCATTGCACAATAATCATTATAAAGACTCTCCTTGACACGAATGCAGTCAATCTTATAAACGTGACGCAGAAACTTCAAATTAAATCATGATAAATAAGAAAACGAGGCGTTAGCGTCTTCATCGCTACGGCATGCGAATACAAATTTGTTTATATTAAACTCATACACTTCTTTTATTTAAGCCATATCAATGTGTTGTTGAAAAGTCGCGTAATAACGTGCTTACTTATATTTTCTTATTTACACATTTTCTTTTCTTTTTAGTGGCTTTTACGTTTATACTAGAAAATATTGAATGATAATATAATATTAGTAATATTTAAATATGTCCAAGAACACATAATTACTGGATTATTACTGTTATTAAATAAATATCAGATATCTCATAGAGACAAAGCAATTTTTTAATTATATTTAATGGAAAATATATGATAATTACCCTTACACTTTCATATATTTTTCATTAAATATTATAAAAAAATAGCTTTGTCTCTATGAGAAATCTGATATTTCTTTGATAATATAATAATTTCAGGTTATAACATTTCTCACAATTTTATCCTTCTAATTTTGAATTATTATGTCATTTGAAAAATAAGTAGTATATAATAAAAATATTTTTACAAACGCTAACTATTTCTGACCGTAAACGAAAGCTAACTATTTATAACCGTAAAAAAATGCGATTAATTTACGAATAAAAAAAAAGGAGTATATTTTTTGTAATTGAGCTGCTCGAATTTAAATCGTGGAATGTGTCACATACCATGTCCAATTACCGTGGTTTTCACACAAGTTAATTGTCTGTGATCGTGCGTGTATTATAATACTTGTATTATTCATTAGTGTAGATATATTCCCAAAATACAGAGGGAGAAGGGATAAAGTAATTCAATGATTACTTTTTGTGAAATGTACATTCATTATTGAATTAAATGAGTCGCCTGTTTGAGCATTAGCCTGTTTACATATTTACAACAGAAGCTATTTGCGATACAATTGCGAACCACACTCAAGATGAAATTAATTAAACTATAATTTGTAATGGGTTGCTGCAATGTAAAATGCGATTTTCGGCTGCGTTCTCATTGGATAACTCACTTGAAAGAGTGAATCATGCGTGGTTTTAGGGCACCAGGCGGCAGCTCCTCAGCGCATGCGCCTAATATCCCCTACAGATAGATTTTTTGCCGCCAAAACATGTTAGATGTCTGCAGTCATCCACGCTTTACTAAAATAGACAGTGTTTATAACCATACGCTGTTCGTACATCCGCCCGATCGGATTTTCATAACTGCTAAGTTCATCGGGAAACAAAATATAATTGGGTGTTCAGACTGCACGAATATTTAAGTTGGATGCTCTGCACTCGTAGAATTTCAGATGATAATAGTACCTGTAACCTAGAATAAATTCTATTATGGTAAATAAATATTATTAAATTATATAACAAAAGAATGATAAATGAATATTGCAATATACATGGTAAATTTTTTTGGCCGTTTATATTTGAAATGTATCGACTATTACTTGGTGAGTAAATTGCATTTGTAAACATCAACGTCATCAATCATGGTGAATTGGATCTCTTTCAGATTGACAAGAAGATATTTTTTAATTAAGAAGAACACATGGTTGTAGTGAAGTTGCATGTTCAGAACATAGTTCGGTGGTATTTTAATACAAATTAAATGGATCGACTAGAAAGACATACAAAAAAAAATCTATCTATCAAATGAATATGTTGTTGCTAACAAGATTCGAATCCGAGCCTTATCCTATCCGGGAAAACGCGTCCTTCATTTTCGCTATAGCAATCGAATACATCGTCGACAAATTTTGAACCTATATTCTGTAATAATTTTCAATTGATATTCATACTATTTCATTATTAAAGGCAATTAATAGTGAATGGTCGAATAAAGTAATGTTTAAATTTATTTTTTTTCAAATCAACAAATTCATGGACATTTTTGGGTGGGAGGTTTCCGATCATCCACCATATAATCAGAACCTTGATTCGAGAGACTTTCACCGTCTTCATAAGCTTAAATAGTCTATTAGGGGAAAACATTTTAGAGGTGATGGGGAATTGCAGCTTCCAATCAACAAATGATTAAATGGATGGGTATAACCACAGGATTTCAAAGCTCCTGAATAGATATGGTAAATACTTAAATGTAGGAAATGATTATGTATAGTAGAATTAGATTAAAATAATGTATGTTTAAAATAATTTAAAATTGAATAACATTTAGTTTTTGGATTATCTTCGAACGTACACATACTTCTGTGTAATAAAATGTATGCATGGTTTAGGAATACGTAGGAATGAAAGAATAACAAGACAGCGAAGACCATTCAGAGAGAATGAAACAATTTTAGAATCGCACAGAAGAATTTTCAATCAATAATCCTTTGTGTATTACAGGGGAAAAAATGTTTTGTTCTGTACCTACGCTTATTCTGTAAATATTATTATCAACTTATTGCATTTATTTTCACGGGTAGTTATAAAGTTTTTAATAATATCGGTAAATACCTGCACCTAAAAATGCAATGACTCATATTAGCTTGCGGTCACAAATGTTAAAATTTTACAGAGAATTACTGAATAATTAACTTGACTAAGGGTGTTCTTGGTGGCGTGGCCATGTGAGCGGGACCAAGGCTACTCCCAAACCTTAACTAAAGAGATTTGAACAAAAATGTGCCTTTTCTCTCCTCGCAAAAAAAAAACTAATTGTCTCGTTTTGATTAATCAAATAGGATTGCAACCTGCTGATCTCAGATATCCGGTTTACCTGATCTGAAACTCACGTGCGTGTATTATAGCTATTTATCGATCGAAATAGTAAATACAATCAATAAAATATTGATAAAGGAATAAATCAATTTTTTATTTTATGTAAAAATATATGATGTAGAAAATCATTTAAGCTATATTAAGAATTCTTCGCCTAAAATCATAAATCATATTGTTATAACAAATTATAAGGGTATGAGAAGAGGGAGACGGGGAACATCATATGTTTCTGGAAAAACCAATAATTCATACGAAAGTTATTCTCCGCAACAGACATTGATTGGAACACAAACATTGATTTTAGCGTTATTATATAATTAATGAACTGTGCTAAATAAATTGAACATATTCAAGTATTTATAATATTACACAGAATTTATATTACTTGTATCGGATTAAAATGTATTTGAAGGGAATAATTATTTTAGTGTTGGATTTTCAGTTATCCTAAATATAATAAATATCTTTTCAAAATTAAAGAACTTATAAATTTTTAAAACCGTCTACTCAGGTAAACTGTGAATCAGAGTATCTGGATTTACAAAGTCGATGCATCGCGTGTTTGATGAGAGGGGGAAACAGAAAAATGTGTATATGGTAAATAAATATTTGTTGTTAAGGGACAAAGGGATTGCGTGACGTGCGGGGTATGGGATTCTAAGTCATTTTATCATTCTATTAATACAAGTTATAATCAATAATGTTGCTTTGATTTGCTACGAAACAAAGGTTTGTAAGTATCAAAAATAAATACAATTACGTAACGTTCATAAAATTCATTTGAATAAATTCATTTATTTCACTGTGAAGATTTCGTGAAATATATATTTATTAAAATCTATTAATTATTTTTATTTTGTAAAATGTATTCGTCGTTTAGCTTACAACTAAAAAAAATGTTGGAAATTAATATTAATAAATCTAGGAATGCGAGTATAAAATCTGAAGCGTAACAAATAAATTGAAATACTATGTCGATTAATTAATTAAAAATTGTTGTTTAATTTTATTACAACTGTAATATTCGTACGAATTAAATTATATTTTCGAAAATTAATATCTTAAAATATCTCTGAGACTTTTTTAATAATGTATAAAGATTAAACAAATATAGACGTACACATTTGCACCGGGAATATTGATTATCAGTTAATACTACATATTTACACTTTTACAAATATAGCGCTGAGTAAATAAACGATTTTTATCAGTTGCGGTATCGTTAGAATACAGAATTAGATAAGGTTATAATTATTTGTATGTTAACTAAGTGTATCTATTTATGTACACTGAAAAATTTTAAAATATTTTGAATCATTATTTGCTAAATGGAGGTGTATAAAAAATAATAAAATTTTAATCATGGGTGATGGTGCTATTCGTTGTCCTACTTACAATACAGTGCGACGCCTACCATCGAAACCAACCCTAGTTCTAGAACATATTGATGAAGCAATGCTCGACAACCGCTTTGCTAAGTTCAATAAATAGTTGGGACGTTTCTCCTTTATCGTTAACTTTATACTTTATTTTTAACATATTTATGGGTGCACCTAAATATAAATACTTGGTGTAGATATTGAAGATACCAGTTTACCATCATAATAGTGTTAACGTGTATTAAGATCCCCAATTAAAATACAAGTTTGAACAAAGTTGCTCTTACCGGGACGTGAATTTGCATTTGAATTTCTAAAAAGCGTAATAACGTACATTTGACATTTACGAGTATTTTATAAAATGTGTAGTCGCCATGGTAACGAGTATGATGTATTTGTTTGACCACTTTTTCATCAGGTATTTTCTTGAGATTATTCTAATACTAATTTGGGAGGCGGGAGGTGAGCTGAGATGTTTATATATCATAACTCAAACATGCTAAGAAAAGGAAAAAATATTATCAATTTTTCCATGTTATCCTTAATTTCAATTTGTAACATAATTGATATACATTTTTTAAATACAATATGAGGATCTTTTTATATATGCAAAGATCAAATGCACTATTCATATTTGTGTTAAAAATGAATAAACGAAGCAATCAGATGATAAACCAAAGAACAGAGAACGGCTCTCTTCCGCTAATACTGTTTATATTTACAGAGAGCAACGTTTATTCGAGCTGGTCGCGAGGCGCCCGGCCGCCTAAACAATGGGGGAATCTCGCGTGTGCACACAGGCCTCGCACAAATATACTGACGTCATCGGACGCCGGGCACTTAAAATCCTTCCGGCGCCGGGTCAACGAGCGAGTCGACGCCGATAGCGCGGTAGCGACGTAGGTGCGAACCCACTAACTCGTAACTCGAACTTCGCATTGTAATAGAATCCGAGGCTAACCGGAATCCTCACTCATGAGATCAGAAGAAGAAACATTCGTTTTCAGTTCCAAAGGAATGTTTTCCTGGTGCCAGTTTAGAGACCCTCAGGCGGGGTTACCGTACAGTGATGTATCTTATAATTGACGGGTTATTTGTGATCTGATAGTCTAGGTCGATCAATCTTTTACAAAATGTATTGATGTTGCTATTTCGGATTGCTATAAAATTAAGACATGCCCTGGCTATGCTATCCAAGAACCCATTCACTATCAATCGGCGTTGCTCTGGCAGCATCGATCCACCGCGATACCGAGACACTACCAATTTATATTGCATTAATGATACCGATCCAAATAGATACCTTATTAAAATTAAATTGTAATTGCTCGTAAACGCGCGTGATTTGCGGAATTGCTAGTCGCAATGAGTCACTGGTCGGGAGCGCACCGCGCGTTGGCGATTGAGCAATATTTAAAGTGCGGTGACTGCGGTACTCACTTTAATATTCGACGAGTAAGTGATGGGCCGAGCACGCAACTTATCCGGTGTAGGGGTTCAAAAATTCAGACAAGAAGGGACAATGGTTAACTAAACTCCTCCGGGATCATTAACGTCAGCAGCGACGCCAGAACATGTGGCTCAAATTCGACGTGAAATTATGCACAATCCGTATAAATCGATTAGGAAGATTGCAACCAGTACTGGAATAAAATTATTAATAGTGCACGTTATTTTGAAAAAGAAACTACAGTTTCACCCATACAAACTGCAAATTGTGCAGTTTCTCAACGAAAATTATTATTCTTTAAGTGAAACCTTAGCGAGAACGATGCTGGAACATTTCGGTATAGTATGAACGCTTGGAAACATATTGTTTACTGACGGAGCACATTTTTATATCGATGGCTATGTTAATAAACAGAACATGAGATACTGGTGCCCCGACAACCCGAGGGAACGCCATCAAAAACGTTTGCATTGCTCAAAAACGATAGTGTGGTGTGCAATTTCTGCCCGAGAGATAATTGACCCTTATTTTTTTAACCAGTGAGAAACAATCTCTGTTGACGTGTATTGCCAAATGATCGACGAGTTTTTGGTAACGCAACTGCAGCTGTTTTCTGGGTTTAACAACAGAACACAATTTTACATACATAGAATTTCAATGGAGAAGCTGAGGGGAATTTTTTCCCAATAAATTAATTAACAAGTACGGAGACATACCCTGGGCACCTCGGTCACCAGACCTTACACCGTGTAACTTTTTTTTGTGGGGATACCGTAAGTCGAGAGTTTACACCGACAATCTTTGAACAAATCAGACCCTACAAGAAAATACCCGCCGTGAAGTTGCTGCCATTGAACCGATACTTTGCTCTCGCGTGTTCGCAAATTTAAGAGTCCGATTGCAAGAGTATCTTGAGAGAAATGGACTGCATTTAAACGATATTGTTTATAAAACGTTAAATTAGCATCGTTAAACTCCATTTTGTACAAGTAAAATAAAAGAATAACATTGTATTATTTTTTTATTAAATATTAAACTTGAAAATTTTCCGCTGGGCACACTTCACAAATCTAAATAATCCTTTTCAATTCTCTTTGCTCTGGAGATGCTCGACACTAGCAAACTTACGAGTATATTGTAGCATATATTTCTTTGTATCGTATTGTTTTAGAATTAAAATTCCAGGGAAATTTTAATAATACAACAAAAGAACTTCAGCGTAAGTACTTCTTTCATTTCACGATAATTCAACAACCAAATAACATGGGCAGAAGGGATAAGATGGGCAGAAAATATCAGGTATGATTACTCCAGAACAGTACGTACTCGACGTACCCTGAAACGTCCAAGAATGAGATGAGCAATGTTCGTAAAGAAGCAGCGAGGCTACAAATGTCGGGAGATCACAGATCAAAACAATGAGGCCTGAAGGACGGTTGTGTTATGGACCCGAATGGCCATAACACAACCGTCCGAAAGCGACTACAATATTAATAATATATTATGACGTTTAGATGCATACGTCCGCGTGTGTGGACCCACCAAAATAATAGGATGAGAAATATCACTTTATGTGTGGGGCCTACTGTAGTCCCGTCAGCCAGTAGGAAGGCCGCTGCTATGCAAATGATCTATGGTAAATCGATATGGCGACCTATCACTTCTTTAGTGGAAACGGATTGAGACTAACTCTGAGTGGGGTGTGCTAGCCAAAATGCAGAGAAGAAGACGGAATCTTGGAAGGGGCTAAACGAGATGCTAGGCGTCCCTGGTCCAACTTTGGCTAATTTGGCGCTGGAATAGAGAAACTGTGTATGTTTAGTACGAAAAGCGTGGGTAATTGTAAAGTTCAAGCAATCGGCTGTCGCTAAATGCCTGCTGCTAGACCCTGAGGACGACTATTATGGCCGCTTCGTGGCCAATAGTGACCGCTGCGTGACCAGTGGTAGCCGCTGCAGGATAATTTAAACAAATTTGTTGTCATTGTACATTCCCCCTCACCTGCAAACAAAGATAATTCTCGTGTAGCGGCCCATGGACATTGCCCGGCGAGAACACAAAAATATGTAAGTACCAATTGAAGCTAGACCGGTCCTGGCGTCCTATCTATAGATCTATATATATATATATATATATATATATATATATATGACATAGGATCCCCGGTCAGCCCGTGCTGTACGTGTCAATGTGCATACGAATATATGTGACTATTGTAATCAAACGATTGCAATTTTTATTTTAGATCACAATCAGAAATATTTAAAACTTTGCCTCTCCAATAATTTAAATGTCCTTGACACCCAATTGCAATATAAATTATTTAGTGATAAATTTTTATACAACTGTAAAGAATTGATTACACGATTCGGCGTGCGTGGGTGTGAGGTATCATATATGAGTTGTACACATGAACTGCAAAAACGAATGTCCGTCACAATTAATGAACGATACAAATATTTTACTTAATTATAGTAAAAAGCAGAAATTTTCGGTATTTAAAGTATCGTGCGTCAAAAATACTAATTGCCTTTATTTAATACAGGAATGTTGACAGACAAGCCAATATTTTTTATTTGTGCAATTTTTGTGAACAGACCAATCAATTGTTTTTTGCACTGAAGAGTTATTTTTTTGGATTGTAGCGTATAAATTCAGAGTGCAGATACTCTTTATGTGATTTGTTTATTTCATTAAATGCAGTCAGTTTTTTACTGATGATTGTGTTAATTTTCAATCATAAATTTTAGAATGAAAAAATATATAAACATACCATGTATAACAGACGATATTTTAAAATTCGAAAATTTTCAAGTAATACCAATCTATCCACAAATTCTGTTCCGTTACGGAAAATACTATTCTAAGCTATAAATTTGCGTACGTCGAAATGAATATTTGCAAAATTGATCCATTATTATTCAATATTTTTACTTCAGGCCCTAAATCATCAAACAAAAATATTTTGGCCCCTCGAAGTTCGAAGTATTGAACACATATTTTTTATATTCAAGATACAACTTTTTATAATGTTTTTTTTTTATATCTGACTTGTTTGAGTTCGGGTCATATTTTTAATATGTAACATATACTTTTAAAATATTGTGCACTAAGTGTGTTACACTTAGTATATGATTCGGAGGGGGGTTTTTATTTTCACAGTGATTCATCGTGTCATACGATAATATGTACATCTTTCTCAGCGAATAAAATATATTAATATTATATAAAAACGCAGACACAGCAGAATTAATATTAATAATACATATTTATTACAAAACTAATTATATTACTGAATACAAACATTATTTACCAACACGTTAGTGTTATCTACCTTGTATATATATTATAATCGATATGTACTGATATATTTTGGAATGAAAATAGAATTACAATTCCCGATGCCAAAATTTCACAATATCTCTCGGTACTACTCTCAAATGTTAGTTAATTATTTTTGTATGTAATTGAATTCTACACTTACCATGTTATCAATTAATATACCTCTATATATTACGGGTTGCTGGGGTGTAAATAGATGTACATATACCGTTTTCAGGGTTTTGTCAACCGAGACAATGAGTTGTATATGACCCACCCACCCTATAGTTCTTTACAACCCAGTGAGTGAACTAAGTATTATAAGTGAAGTAAGTAAATGGCACGTTTCAAACTTCTCATCAACCCTTCTTTACCCTGCCTACTTTAAAATTTTACATAAATTCACGTTTGATTACAGTGCAGTATATAGGTATTTGTTATTTCACTGCGTTATTTACTTCCTAAATAACGCAGTGAAATCCCGTTGCGACGTACTGCAAAATAATTGTCAGACTCGTAAAAGCGACAACACCCTGAGGCCTGGCTGCGGGTGTAACGATCCGATGTGAACAAATATTATCACAATTTACTTCCATTGATTTGGAAATGGGCGCTTACGCAAAAAAGTAAATATCGCGCACCGTGTTTTGAGTTTTAACATTAAACTATTTTTAAATATTATACAGTATCATCATATCAGTGTAAATATTAATCTGGATATAAAATTATATTTTATACCGAAAATTTAATATACCGAGTGTACGCACTAATTTGAAGTTGCAGTACGATTTTCAAAAGCAAAATAATAATACCGAAAAGTTTTTGCCGATAAAATTAGATTTATTACATTTAAAATCTGTCGAGCAATGCGTGACACGACATGTGCTCACATTATTTATTTGTTATGAAATGTTACAATGAACCTTAATTCCATATTATCGTTATTTTCACTATTCTAAAGGTCAATCTGATATATATATATATATATTATGATGCCTGGTTGTCATTGTTCGCGCGTTGGTAAACAGTGCGCCTCGAATCAAATTCTTCGATTAGTATCGAAATTTTTAGTTTACATTTATCATAATATTGCAAATTTTAAATATAAATAATAATAATTTTCATAAAATTACAAGATTTTCTGTAAAAATATCATTGGGACATGAGGATGAAGCCAATATCGCTCGTATAGACTAACATAAAAATAATCATGATTATAATTAATTCACTCATTTATCTTACATAATTTTCAGAAATCTTAAATATATTATTTATTAAACTGTCACAAAAATATTAAGCAAATTCAATCAATTCTTTCGTAATACGTTAATGGTATTATGTTTACATAAAGATAGCGAGAAATAACAATACATATATTATATTATCGGGTATAGACAATATTCATGATTTAAGGGCGGATCAAAGGAGCGCGGAAGGAATTTCATTGAGGGGATTATTCGTTCAGGACGTGACTTATACAAAATGTACAGCATGCGTCGCTAGTGCCTACCCAAGACAGTGACCCACACACTCACATCTAGGGCTTCCGAACCGGGTAGAACCGGAACCGAGAACCCGGTTATTTTTTTTTAATTTTTGATGTTTTCAGATGAAACATCTTTTGTCACACTAATATATTATTATTTTTGTGGCGTTCAGATGTGAAAGTATAGAAAACGTTATCATAAATGCAAACTAAAACATAATCCATTAACAATGCGCTAATTTCTGCTTTCATTTCAGTGGGAATATTGCTTTTCAACTCGTAAGTCCACCCTCAGTAGATTCTACAAACTCGACCACAACTCACAAGTCTATTATAAGAAACCAATGCACATCGTCCATTTAAATTCGATATTTACCTAAACTAGATGGGAATGGTGAATAACACAGGTTTATAGAGGAAGACTTTAATATCTATAATGTATATAATACAATATATGTAATAAAATATAAATGAATAAAATATTGAATAAAATATTAATAATTATGCAACTCTCTCAACTTTTCATTCGAACAATTTTTTTTTTGTTTAATTAAATATTATTTTAATGTAATACTAAAATAAAATTTTTTAGTACATATTGTACATATATAATATGAATCCTAATTCTGGATCAGTATAATTATAATAGTGGAAAAAAATTACCCAGAATCGGAACCGAACCGGGTACCCGGTTCTTTCATGAAAAATAGCCGAGAACCGGGTATTGGCCGTATTTGGCCGGGTAGGATGCCCTACTCACATCTATAAACTTTCACCGAAAACAGTAAGTAATTGAACCTAGAACAAACATCGAGCAAAATAAAAATTTCAGGTGTTGTGGAATTAGATATTATTTTCTTTTATTTACTTTACATATAATATTAATTTATATTTTTCCATTGGAAGAAAACATCATGATTCATTCCTCACATCATTTATTATTTTTTAAATTCGCGAATATTACTCAAATTTCTAACACATTGTATTATACATTAACATCACATTGTATTGGTGGTGTAGAGCGATTGCCGTATTATTGTTGACGTAAAATTTTATTGGAAAATATTTCTTACATTTTGATTCTCTTTGATTATTTTTCGTAGAAATATCTATTGAATAAAATGTAAGATTTACGACACAAGGTAATAATCTATCCTCTATACAGTATCTTACAGGAACCTTAAGATGGTAAGTGTATCTAAATACATACAGGAACCTCAAGATGGTAAGTGTATCTGATATAAATCTTATTGTACAATATGTACGACTCTGCCTAGAAAATATTTCTACTCAACTTAATAAATAGATTATGGATATTTGTTGAATAGCAGATTCCACCACTACATCACCATGAAGACACACTGAAGCAGAAACAAGTGTAGTTTTGGTGTACGACCAGGTTATTTTGCACCCAGACTCCAGACTCCATGTTATGATTCAGTGTGCAACCAAAGTACATATGATCATAATCAAACATGCATATCCGCAAAATTTCATTCTAAACAATAAATACACAAGCTTTATACACATTTTATAAAATTGATTTCTTTATTTATAGAGGATCAAAATTGGTGGGTGTCGTACAAAAGTGAATAAAATAATTTGTTTATCAGACACCTTATATGCATATTGAGATGTTTTTAAAAAAAAATGCGGGGCAAAAATATTATCATTTTTTTCGCCAATTGTGCATTATGGTAATAATATTTCGAAACAATTATAAATTATTATTATTTAGAAGTTAATATTTTTTGAATAATTACTTCCGTTATTATATATTGCAATATTATACCCTCCAATCCAAATATTGAAGTTATGCCACGAATGCGGCACGCATCGTACTTATTATTTTATATTAATATATATAACCTTTAAACTGCTAACTGTATTTGAAATGGAAGACACCACATAGGGTAAGACTAGGCTTTAAGGGTCTTGACTTATCTATCAAAAGCTGGGACCTGTCGTCTACAGAAAGTCCAGAAAAATATGACTTTAATCCCTACAAGTTTGCAAGGTCCAAAAGTACGTGTTAACACGCTTACAGCTTAGCATGACATATAAAGTTTGCCGTGTTAACGCGCTCATGGCATTTAAAAAGTTAAACACCATGCCCTTAAAATTGATAAGTAATTACGTATATATTGAATAAATTAGAAATTGTAATAGGTTTATTTTTATAATTCTTGTCTATTATTTCGGTCGCTATGGACATTTAATACGTATTCAGTGAAATATGATGAGAGGATATTACCCATATGATTACATTATTTTAAAATATTATATGAATATTTTTTGGTGAACATTTCCAAGATTATTCAAATTATATTTATTTTGTGAATTTTGATGATATTATACCATGAATAAAATATTATCTATGTATATATTACATGATACATTTTCCAATCTTTGAATATTTTTATGTACTCAACTTGATTTTACTCCTAATGATAACAGCAAAAAAATACCGAGTTACTTATGTTTAAGGTAGTTATTAAAAAGTCAGGAATAACAATATTGCTTATTTTAAAATATCATAATTAACTTCCAGTGTTAAATGTGTCTCGTTCCGCCCTGGAACAATAATGAATTTATTTATTGAAGTGCTATCAGTGTCATCCCTTAAATTCCCATAAGAATGAAAAACTAAACCATTTAATTATTCATAATATATGAACCTAAATATTTTATTAATATTAGATATATCCTAATTTATTTTTAAGAATGTTATTTTTTTGTCATATCTAGTGTATTGACTGAGATCAAAATATTATTATTTAAAAATGGTTCAAACGTCCAAGGAGAACTGAATGCAACTCTAAGCATTCCAAATTGATTAACAATACAAAATAATTATCACTAAAACACAAATTTCATGACTTCGTTTTCGAGACATTTGGTAAAAATATTAAGAAACAAATAATGGTATTCTAGTATTATGTCATACCTCGTTCTACCACCTAAAATATAATCTCGCTGAATAAATAACAAGTGGTCATGAGCTATTTATAGTAAAATATTCACGTTGATTTTCAAACAAATATATCGTGACTTGCGCACATGGGTGCAAGAATGGTTTATATATTAGAATAAAGAATTATTACCTACTTGGCAAATTTAGTATAAATATTTTATAATGTATTTTATTAATATCATAATTGTATTTCCAGTGACAGACATCATCATACTATTAACTGAAATGCGATATCTATCGTGTGTTATTAAAAGTTATTATTAAGAAAAAGTTGCAATTATTTTACTGGAGAATTGTTATCTGCCTTACTTATGGTGTACTTAAACGTTATTATTTATTTTGATTGATATACTCGTGCAAGTTTACATCCGAGGATTTATTTTTTCAGTCGTGTTACCGGTCACATTTTTTATTTAGTTGGGTACGTAAAATTCTTAAACGTTATAAAAGATAAACGCATATTTTTTGTTGTTGTTTTAAATGATTTCTCCCTTTCTTTTACCATTCATAAAATCGACTTAATTTCTTTCTTCCGGCAGCGCGAGCTCATGAAAAAATGTTGGCACTCCAGCAACCAAAACGTCAGACGGCCGGGATACTTGGAGAACTGACATCAATGTAATAAATGAAACGAAACAAATCGGGGACAAACTAATTTTAAATTATACTTAATAATTATTAGTATAATTATTTTTTTAATGTGAAATATATAATACCAAACATTACCAAATGATCGCAATAATAAAAGTATCCATCCTTCTTTCGATGTATTGTAATTACATATGTTTTGAACGTGTCAACGGTATACGTATAAATCACATGTTCATGCGTACGTATGTATGTATGCATGTTGTAAGAACTGCTTTCGAGGTAAGGCTTTTTACGGAAAAAGTCATAGTCTACCTTTCGGCCTTATAAGGATGCCTCTGTTCGACAAGAGCGCATGTATGCCGAGGAATTTTGAAATATCCGTTATAAATGGCTGACTTATATAGCCGAGTGGTCAAGACAGCCGCCTTGATAGCAAGCAAGCGTGAGTTCGAACTGGGGTGGGCTGGTGGGAGTTCGGGAAAGGAGAGAGGGGAGAGAAGGTTGGGCGAGCCCCATGTTAAATTAAGAAAACTTTAATATACTAAGATCAAACAATTTTGCCTGTTAAGTATTATAGATGATAAAACTTCCGGGGCCTATGTTTGATAAATAAAGGATGTTTTTTTAAAGGTTTGTTTTTAGAATTGGCAACACTTTTTCCAGCGACAGCTAATTTGACCATGAATAGACTTACGCCAGAACAATGCTTGCAAATTGTGCAAATTTATTTCGAAAATCGTGGTTCAGTTCGCGAAGCTTGCCGTGCTCTGCGTCCATTTTACGGTCAACATAATCGTCCATCCGAGCAAGTAATTCGAATAACCATGGATCGTTTTCGCACCACGCATACTCTAATTGATAATACGCATCCGCAGAGACGTCGTACAGTACGCACCGAAGCAGCTGTTGCTGCAGTGGAGCGTAGTATTGAGGAAGACCCGAATGAGTCGATTCGCCATCATGCACAGATATAGATACATGATTACTATCTCATTCATACCCAATTAAATGGTATTAATGTAGAAGATCTGTGGTTTCAAGAAGACGGCTCAACATCCCACATAGCGCGCGCCACAATCAATTTATTGAAGGAAACATTCCATGAGCGCATAATGGACCTGTGAATTGGCCTCCAATATCGTATGATTTAGCACCTTTGAATTATTTTCTGTGGGGATATGTGAAGTCGCTAGTCTACGCCGATAAACCAGAGACGATAGACGACTTGAAAGCCAACATTCGTCGCGTTATTGCCGATATACGTCCCCAGCTGCTCCAAAAAGTGGTCGAAAATTGTACTTCCAGATTGGATGTAACCACAACAATTCTCAATTGTCAAAATGCTCATGCTCGCAATTATTTATCCTTCTCTTCAAAGTAATAAAAATATAAGCAATACAAATTAAATTAATCAACTAGAAAGATATACACAGATACAGAAAAAATATTTTAGTTGCTACCGGGATATGTTTTCAATATATTTTTATATTTTTCTAATTGACTAATTTAATTTGTATTAAAAATGCCACAGAATTATGTTCTTAAATCGCACCTTCACAACATAAATGTGTTCTCCTTAAAAATAAAAAAAATATATTTTTAAAAAATGAATAAATCATGTGGTAAAACTAAATTAAACAGACGATAAACACAATGAGAAAAACCCAAAGATTATTAAGGTTACAACACGTAGGGTTGTACTGTAGACTGTAGGCACAACAAAATTAATATTCTGCAGGCCCGCAAGATACTTAACGTAATTGTGGATAATTTTATAAAGGCATATTAGATCGTTAACGTTACTCCGTACTTTCGAACTATGTATGATTTGCAAAATATGTCTGTTTTTCACAGCGTTCTTCCGTATTTCTTATCCGGTGGTTTCTGAATTTCATTGCGATTTATTATTTATTATAAAAAGGAATTATAAAAATAAAATTTTCGTGGTAAATATTTAAAATTAATTTAACATTTACAAATGATAGACTCGATTCGTCATGGTATACTAATAAAAATATATAATATGAGAAATAAAATAGTGACTTTTTAATGCTGGAACTGTAACCATCAGGAATCGCAAGGAATTACTAGATGCATTTATAAAATACAAGCGTTGTATTGAGCAAGGCCGCTTGACAGGCAAATTATGTTCATTGTTGAACGTCTACCTCTATTATTGTAGCACAATTTAAGAGACAGTGATTCAAACAAAAGACACTTGCGAACAATTACTTAATAGTTGTATTCCTGTTGTCTTGTTTATCTCGTTTCCCACGAAAATAAAAAAATACAACACGCTGTCATTTATTATACAGTTCGGTGAAAAGTGAGGAACTCATTAATTTGCGAACAATATTAATTACAAATAAATACGACTAAAATGACAACGATTTTCTTGTTAAAACACACGAGAAATAAAAAAAACTGCATGGTATTTCATTTGTAAATGTTAGATTAATTATTAATAATAATATTACGCATTATTTTTATAATTCAATCGGTATCTGCCCGTGACGTCACAGTACATACAACTGAACGAATACATTGACAAAAAATAACGATGGAATTCAGAAACCACCGGATAAGAAATACGGAAGAACGCCGTGAAAGACAGACAGAGAGAGCGTCGTGAGAGAGATGATCATAACAGAGATAGATAGCGAGAAGGAACGAGCGAGAAAGAAAGACCGAGAGGTATAGCGAAAGACTGGTTTAAAACAAGTTTACCCACACTATTGACGTTCCGATCCAGCACAATCCTACTAGAGACACCCGAGTCCGTCTAAAGAAACCGCGATATGCATCAAAATAGATAATAAGTGAATTCCAATTATCCATAAAAACCGATTCGCTTCAAGTGGTCATCTTTGCCAGTATGATGATTCAAAACACCCTTTTACAAAAAGCTAAATGATTTCATCTACTTGCGAACAAGTCAGAATCTTATCAAGTACACCGTGATGACACGTGATGTAAATATATGCAAGCAACGATCGTCGTATACAAGAGATTACTCGGCTTGCATATTTTAAATACACACCTTGTTACAAAACGTCTTTTTACTGTACCCAGTAGTTACCCTAGAAGTTGTACGAGTACTTGATAAGAGTGGGGTTCACTGGTAATACTCCAAGACCTGGTTTGCGAAATCTCAGTTGCTCCGCATGATTCGTAGGCTGCTGGTACCATCGAGAAATGTCTGTTTTTTTAAAACAAGCCTTGTTTTGCTGTTATCGTAAGGCAAGCACAATGTATTTCATGTTTTTAAAACTAGCCTCATTCTACTATTATTGTAAGGTAAGTACAATGTATTTCACGTACGCCTGGTTTTTAAAACTCTTCTCATTCTACTGTTATTATAAGGTAAGTACAATGTGTTTCATGTACGCATAGTTTTTAAAACTAGCCTCATTCTACTGTTATTGTAAGGTAAGTACAATGTATTTCACGTACGCCTAGTTTTTAAAACTATCCTCATTCTACTGTTATTATAAGGTAAGTACAATGTGTTTCATGTACGCCTAGTTTTAAAACTAGCCTCATTCTACTGTTATTGTAAGGTAAGTACAATGTATTTCACTAGTCTAGTCTAGTTTTTAAAACTATTAACGTTCTTCTCTCATCGAAGAAACAAAGTAAGCGGCGTATTTCAATTCAGAAACTAAACAGAGCTACTGAAATATCCGTTTGAAGTAAGTATGTAATTAAAAGCAAGTGCTGAGATATAAATAACTATGATCTTTAAATCTAACCATGTAAACACTGGTTATTTTGTAATCTATGACTACTCTTTATATTTTCTAATAACGCGTTACATATCACAGACACATGAGTCATACCACCCCTACATAGAATTATGATTTTCTGGTTCGCCCCGTCCCACCTCCTATACAAATAATTTATTTTGGTCTCTTCGAACATATTCTGAATTTCATTCTAAGTTCAGATAATTTTGTGGAAATATTTTTACTTTGATGGTGTCTACAGAGATACTAAATACCCCGAATACCCGTAAACAATGTTCAAATATATGTATTACACTCTATAAAAACTACGCACTTTTTACAGTTTTGTAAGACATTTTTCTCGGGAAGCCTCTTATAAAACATAATATATATGTATATATATATATATATAATAAATATATTCAAGAGTAGATAACTAATCTTACTTTGACATGGCAGTTTTATTCGAGGAGAATAATTAACTAAAATTACGAAAGACATCGAACAATAAGTTGGTGACTCTCCGGTTGTGTTATACGCAATTAGGATACATTATTCGCCTATGAATGTGGGTTCTTTGTAAGGTGGACAGCAAATTGCATGTGTGACATTGAGCAAGAGCCGCACCGAGACGATGCTAAAACCTGGTGTACAATTGATCAACAAGCAGACAGCAAACGTAGATTTACACCCACGCGTCAGCGGGGACGTATTTTGAATATGAAACCGTGTTCTCATAAAACTTTCTGAGTTCACCGCTGCTAATAGAATTCATTTAGTAAGTTAGTGCCGGATATTGTGAAGCGACTTTAATAGCCAAGTAGTAGTCCTAGTACACGCGGAGCACGAATAGTAAAAGTTTCCGACTTAAGTAATTGTCCGCCTAACACTGTAGAACTAATCTGTTCCTGGACAAATCAGAATGGCTTAATTAAAAAAGGCATGCTGTCATATCATTGGTTTACACGAATTAAACAAACGCACTAAAATGACTCTACCTTGGCAGTTTGTATATAAACTTCACCACTGTCACATTATGATGACCAGCTTCAACTTTCGCGGCACTTCTAGAATACAGTTATTGAATCGACAATGCTTAATGCGATCATTTACATTTAGTACCTAAAAGGATAACCTAATATTGCGTGACGGCTGAATGAATAAGTCTATCTATTTAAAACCAAAATTATGATCATATCTTTAAATAAAATAAATGTTTGTCACCAGACATGCCGAACTTTCAATTAGCTCACGGTAGCTGTATAAATACAAAAACGTAAACGTAAAACATACGTATACCTATATTGATCGTCAACAAAATATTCATTCTTTTGTACATATCTTTTCAACATCTAGAAATATATACATACAAAGTACGTTTTATATATAATTAGTTACGTATCTTTTCAAAGAGATTGAAAATTCTGGTAACTATGTATTAAATACATATCTAAATTTCGTTCTCGTCCTGACTTCGAGAAACAAACAGGATCAGGACGTTAATATTTGCCGTATTTTATTCATCTTATAAAGTAATACTTTTAACATAAATTTGTAACATTTGAAAATATTCTCATAAGCTCCTGCATTTTATACACCACGATAAAAAATGTATTATTTTTAAAACAGTATTTAACCTTTCCCCTCCGATGATGTAAACTCAGTTGGCATTGCCTCTATGTGAATATCTCTGTAGATATTACTAAACACAGAGTTTATATTTTAGGTATTCCTCCGTAATATATTTATGTATTGGATAAAATATTTACAATATGTAAGTATTTACTATAAGCAACAATAAAAAATGTTTTCTCTAAGAACCTGACGTGAATTTGTCAATACGTGTATGTGTGCGGAATGAGTAGTGCGCGGAATGTATAGATGCCGATCATCACTTTAGTGGCAGAGCGTGCGCTGGCCGAGTTAGACGTTTCTTTTTTCTCGTTTTTTCTCATTGTTAACACTTTTACGCAATAATTTATTAACTATTATTTTAATGATTAATATAAGTAATAAATGTAAACATGTATGTTTACATGTACAGAGTTTACAGCACCGGAACGCGCGTTTTTATTTTAGCACTGTGAGGGAAAGGTTAACAACGATGAATTATAAATATCTAATATTGTGTACCTATTTTATTTTTCCAATTACACATATTTCGGTTCCTTATTAATACACACATAAAATTAGTTTGCAGTAAGATTGATTTCACGTCAGGTACCGTAGATATATACGCGACTTGAGTAATTAAGCAGATAACAATATGTTGTGATAAGTTTGACGATAATAACGAATGGGTAAATAAACATGCCACAAAAATAACGACTAGTTTCTATCGAAACTTAATTACCTTAAAAAGTGTAAGTGGATTAGATTTCGAATTTTTTGACGCTTCGGGTCCAGTTTTTTTTTTACGAGGTAATATGCCAAACTTCATTCATTTTTATTATTTTTGATCAGTGCTATTTGGTTGAAGATTACAATTGAACTTTTTTATTGTTTTTAACTTCTATAGTCATCGTTGCTGCCCATTTTTACATCAAATTTGTCGGTTTGGAGTCAGAGCTGTATCAAAAAGTATTTACCAGCAAGTACAAACTCGGTTTACATGTTAAATTTTGGCAGTCTTGTGTTTCGTGTTCAGTTTAATTACTATGAAATATTATAAAATAGACTATAAAATATGTGAAATATATGTAACTACAGAAGTCGAGAAGAAATTAATGTAATTAATCTTAATCTTCAAACCAACTAACTCCACCCATGGTCAAAAAACCGTTTTTGATATCATTATTTTCCTCTTTTATTGTTCTATAGTACACTAAAAGTCAAAAATTCCCATCAATTTGAAAATACGTGTTTTAAAATAATAAGTAAGCACTACGTGCTGAAAAATCTTAGACTGAGTCTCGCAAAAACCTTAAATGTTTACCCGACATAAGTGTTGATGGAACCAGAAAAAGAGGACGTCCGTGAAAATCATAATAGTTGCACTACATTATCGTGGGAAATCATGGGTAAAGAAATTCAGCCAACTCCTCAAATATTCCCTATAAGTACGAGATAAATCAAAATATCAATAAAATTTCTCAGCCATCCTACTTCTGCACAAACAATCTACCAAAACCTGTTTTGTAATTTTCGTAATCCGTTTAATTACAAAATTAAACGGTTTTTTGTTGCTCCTGAATATTTTAGAAAAATGGAGTTAGCTGCTTTGAAATTAAGGTATCGATATATAATATGTGTGCACGTATTGACTATCTTCGTCGGGTGATCAGGTCGAGAGTTCGAAACTCACCACCATTCTTCAAAGTTAGTCCTGTTTTAGTGGGACATTGACGAGTGACATTTTTTCTCATATTATCACACTCTCACGATAAACATTTTACTTAATTAAGATTGTTACTCGGTGGAATACCACCAAGGAACAGAAATAAAAATATATATATTTGTCGTGCAGTATCACAATCGATTTCACATTAATTTTTAAAAATACGCAGTGTTATTAATTTAAATCATAATTTGATGATTTAGTTCACAAGTTAGTCTCTTTAATACCTGAAAACATGAAAAAAAGGTAAACAACAATAGTTACATAAGAATATAAAAATTCACACAATCAAATTAATGGTACATGGTTAGTATACATCATGAAACAGATAAATCGCCAAAATATAATTTCATAAGGAAAGGCAATAATAAACGCAAACATAGTGGTAAGTGCATACATTCATTGATAACGCCAGCAAACGCAAGAAATACAGTTAATTTGTTAAATGAAATGAAAATGTTACAATTGTTTTAAAAATTTACTAGAATTTACTGCAATCCAGCCAGTCATCAATTCGCTGATATGTCTCGACGTTTTTAAGCACTGAACAGATAAGCAGTGCCTGTCCAAAATTATCTACGCAATCCACCATTGTACGATAAAAGATAGAGCGATAGCGTTTCCTATCGGAGAGGGCCCAGCACTCCTGGTCACAGACGCACGGAGTGCCTCGATCGAGAAACAAATCAGGTGTTCAAACATCGTCGAAAACATCACGATCCGAGAAGAATATTGATCTTTTCACTACAAGTCGGCCGTGCACGTTCGGAGAGATCGATGAAAACTCGGGACGAAACTCACTCCTGTAGTCATTTCATCACTTAAAGTGGGTCTAAAATTGGTCAAAGCATTTAAAATATTCAACACAATCTTCGAACACCCTCAGCTCTCGGACAACAGCTCCAAAAGTTGGAGCCGAATCGATAGAATACATTCCGAGGAACGTTCGAAGAAAGCCGCCCGGAAAAGCGTGCTACTTTTAAATTTTATAAAGAACGATTGATTTCAACAGCAAGAATATTTAATTACCTGTTGCCAATGGTCTTCGAGGGATGTCTGCGAGGAGAAGTAGCCCGTGTCGTGCACATCCTGCAGCTCCCTGAAGATGTTCCCGCTGGGTAAGATATCCATGACAGAAACTGTTCAAAGAAACACTCGGTTCATCACTCAACTGACAATCACGTTATATTGTTTTTTCTTTTAATTCGGTCACTAGACGCGGCGGCTCGCGCTGTCGACTGCCTATCGGCTGAGTTAGAGGGTACAGAGCCCGCAGCGAGCTAAACGCCGCGGACGTGCTACTCGGAATCCCCTGGCTATGCGACTGCCGGCGCCACCCGCGCTCTGCTCCTCCCTTCGGCCCCCTCCACGAGAACCGCACCAACACCGTCTCACGGCGCGGCACACTCACATTTTCTTACTAGCGCTTCCCCCACCCCACCAAACACATAATGTACTTACTATTCAGCTGTTTTCATTTATATATTTTACATGTTCTTCATTGATTCGTTTATGCAAAAAAATCCAATAGTTATCCTCGTATTATAATTGATTCATTTACAGAAAACGCACGGCTTATTCGTACGCGTAAATTTTTACTACTGGACCAATTTACGAAACGCGCTATGAACCTACAGATCGGAGGTCGATAAACCACGGCTGGTCGGACTCGGACCATTTTTTATGTAGAACAAATAATTGTTACGCGCAACGTTACCTAGATTATAAATTATTTTTAATGAAAACACATTTTTCAGCACGTATTCCCTTGATAATTAAAACAAATTCGATAAATCATTTAGCAAAAATACGCATAAAAAAACTATGTATCTAAAATGTATTATTACCGCCGGAACTCGAATCTGGAACATTATATTGGCCGTGTACTGCTGTATCAATTGGAATATTTAAAATAATAATATAAACAAAAATAAAATAAAAACACAAAAGAATAATTTACCATCCACTAAATGTTTTTCGACAATTTTGAATGGTCAAAATAAGTACATGGTGTGCTAGCAAATTAATGATTTTCTCTTACTACAAATACTCAGGAAAATAAGACTTGAAATAATAATAATCTTAAATTGAAGAATTTAGAATCGTTAGAAATAAATAAAGCCTGTAAAATTAACCAAAATATTATAAATAACAAACCAAATTTAACCACATTCTAAAAAAATTCTAATAACTTTGAATATTAAGTCAATTTCCACATCTTTCACCATCATAATAATATAAGTTAGGTATTAGATTAATTTTTTTAAATAATAATTATTTTCCTTTTTTTTAAATAGATTCTTAAAAACATTAGAATAACGTGACATATGTTTATGGTTTTAGTTAGTTAATATGACATCCTGATGAAAGAAATGGTATTTTCCAAAACCGGTTGGTGTATTAAAACAAAACAACAAGCAGATGAACAATTGACTATCGCAGATTGCTTACTACCAGGCTATGCGGGCGACTATTATCGGTGACCGCTGTGCGGTCAGTATCTTTATAGAATCAAAATTTCAATGTTATACCTTTCACCAAAACAAACCACACAAATAAAATCTATATGTAATTAAAATTATTAAACCTTTGTGAAATAGCTCTCAAAACGAACAATAATGACATCTAGGTGAGGTATAAAAATCGCGGACAGATAATAATAAGCACAAAAAATGCTATTTTATGAGTATAATGTGCATTTATGTTCAGACAGAATCGGATAAAACGTTAAAATTCATTAAGAAAGATCATTAGCATCACATACAAGATAGATAAGAAAAGATGTCAGGTGTCATGTGTGTTTTTCTAACTCGTAATAAAGACAATGAACACTTAATTTCAAATTGAATATATATGTACGTACTGTTAATGAATATATAAAAGAGAAAACATTTAAGTAATCTTAACATAGAGATTTAAAAACACGTTCGTTCTTTAAGCGTTTAAGCAAGCACTATACATCCATAATGACAACGTCCGAAGCCGCCGCGTTCAGAAAGACATAGATAATAGACGGGGAGGCGCAATATTATTATGAATAAGTCGTTAATCGGTTAAAAACAAAGTTAAATAATCTACATTAATTTGGTAGAATAGTTTAAATATAACATAAATTAATATACACGATACAACGACAGACGTTTTAAATAGATAAACTCGGGGAGCAAATATTAATATATTTATAACAATGTCCATTTAAATTACGATGAGCGTTATAAAATGTTGAGTTTGTATTATAGACTGGTAGATGGAAAGTAAAGGTGTACGAATCGACATAACGACATTCATGTTCAGTAGAGATATAGGAAAATCAACGTAGGTAATTGTAGAGAAAAATTTAGAAGCTTATTGGCTCATTAATATTTAATCGTAACTAACTCGGGTGTTAAAATATGTCATAATATAATTATAATTCTTCGGTGATCTTTAAATTATTAGGAGAACACATTATTATTGTAAAGTTGTAATTATTCAGAACAGACGGTCTGTGATATTTTTAATATCAATTAAATAATAATAAAGTTGTACCAATGTGTCCAAAATTTAATAAAAATTGAATTGATAATTCTGGCGTCTGCTATCAGATTACTCAAAGGTATAAAATAAGGTAGATGGCTCTTTCAAATAATAATGCAACGATTAAATGTATTCATTTCAAAAAGGTAACATATAGGTTCGAAAATTTTCGCTAAAAATATTGTCGCTGTAGCATTGTTGGATGATGCACCTTCCCCGGTTTGGAAAGATATCTAGGTTCGAATCCCAGTGGCGCGATAATAATATTTTTCGATAAAATTGTTTTTACGTGTATATCTTTCTAATTAATATATTTAATTCATATTTAAGATCTTCAAACTGTTTTTGGATAGTTTCAATAGTTTTCCTATATATGATATTTAGTAGGTAGTGATGACTTCGTATTGCACATTCCAAATTACTTAATTAAGCGATTTTGTGCTTATACCATTAATGGTCAAATTAATTTAAGAATCTGAGTGGAGAGTTGAAATGTTCTCCCACATCAACATATTTTAAAGAATTAGTATTAAATAAAAAAAAGTATTATGCGAATAGTTGATTAAGTTATACGTAAAAATGATTTTATAACATTTTTTAATATTCAAATTTCATTTTTTAGTATGTATACCAATCACATTCTAGTTAGCTTGCAGTTTTGGTCAAACAGCTAATGAGGACTATAAGATAGTTGATATATCATTTACGAACTTTAATAGTGGCCCCAAAATGGAGTCTGCGGTACACCAGAGGTTGATCACTGGACTTGATTCGAATTCATTTTCTACTACAAAATGAGATATGTTAGAAATATATGAAATTCACAATTTTAATATGTTTTTCAAATTCTAAATTAACTTTAGTTATGAATTGAAAAAACGTGAATTTTATTTTGTTCAAATAGAACAAAAACTTTATTAAAAATACATATATTAAAACCATCTCCCATAGTTTAGAGTTGGCTGTAAGTTATCAGTAACTAAGTTACGGGGTATTCTGAAAGGCGAGTAACCGATCCAGGCTAACTTAGCCACATATAGATAATATCATTGAAATGAGAATGAATCTATCCTCAGAATCATTCAACCATACCAAAAATATTTATCAATTAATCAAAACATTTTATTTGTCTGGACTACAATCCTATAATACAATATCTCATATTTCAACGTAAAGATGTGCAATAAGACCATTAATTAATATATAAATAAATTGTTTTTATCTTATTACATTTTTAAAAAATGATAAATAATATAAAAAAGCATGGTTATCGCCGGGATTCGAACCCGAACTTTCTATTGCTGATAAACTGATTAATCAATTACGCCTTAGATTGTATGTACTTGTATATTGCCCTTTATAGATTTATTTACGTTTGATTGTGGTCTATGTACTTATTAGAGATACATATTTAAAGAAGTATAAAGTTTTAGCATCGTATATGTGTTTTCGTATCGTAGTTTTAAGTTGTTATAACATTTTGTGGTCTGTACTGAGAAACAACGTTCCTTTAAAAGTATAACATATAAATATAGTTATAAAATTCCAAAAAATATACCTTAGTTTAGTTTATCTTTAATCAAATTACTGAAGAAGAAGAAAATGGCTAGAAAGAAATTTAAAGTTTACAACATCCCGTTAGACTATGAATAGTTTTCAACATTGCGTTCTCCAACAAAGAAGTTACAATGTGAATAAAATTCAATTAAAAAAAAGTCAACTAACTGAAGACAGTAAGAAAGATAACCAAATCAAGGTGTACTAACAATCTTCCCGATCCACGGGAATAATCAGTGGCGTAACTACAAATATTTGGCCCGGTGCAAAATGGAAAGGCCGCTTGAATATGTATGTACATTAATAATATTAAGTACTACATAGCTTCATTCATTAAATAGTAAGATTAATGGCATGTCTTCTACAATAATAATATATTAATGGCATTAATATGAAAAAAATTCCTTGCTTCGCTTTATAGCATTTTCGCTCTACGGTGATGGTCTGGTCCCTAAATCAATATTTACTACTGTATAATGTATCGATTATATAATGTTTTCTAATTTAAGATAACTCTATTTCTTGGTGTGGTTGATTTAAAAAATATATTAATCCACATTAGCCCTGGAAAGAATCCATACCAAGTGTGTTTTTCTTTGGCGCAGACTTTTTGGGCCCCTATCCAACGTGAACGCCAATGCACCATATTGGACGCATTGACGTAGTTACACCCCTGGGAATAACTTTTACAATAACGGTAAGGAAATTGTTTTTTCCTCCTTCATGTAGTGATCTAAATCAGATGAGTTTCGACTCGTAATAAAAGTCCTCACAGCTGACTCCAGGATCTTTCGAACCAGGTGCAACGTATCTATCTACCGTTGTGGCACTGTTCCAGGTATTCTTCGGCCCAAGGATAATCTGCACGTAATGTGGCCAAAGAATTGGAAGAATCTTTTGTCCTTTGAGGCTTTCTGTGATTGGTTTTGTTGGACTGAGACATTCGTGTGACATGCTGTCCACAGGATGCGTAACATCTTTCTTCAGCAATAGATGTCGAAGATATATAAGACTGTCCAGGTCTCCGCATGCATGAAAATTGTAAAGACAAGAGTGTGAACCGACACTATTTCACAAATATCAGATATCTCATAGAGACAAAGCTATTTTTTATTATATTTAATGGAAAATATATATGGGAGAACGGGGTAATTACAGGACTTACGATTTGTCTTCGGCCAGCTTAAGTGATCACTTTATATATATAAAGTCATCATATATATAAATAACGTTCACCAATTCTCACCCCTCAACACTTCCATATATATTTTCCCTTAAATATATTAAAAAATAGCTTTGTCTCCATGAGATATCTGATATTTTTTTAATAACAGTGCTTTTGCAGGTAAAAATTCAGTAAATTCTTGGACATATTCAAATATTGCCAACACTATTTCAATTGCTTGCTTTATGTTACTGACTTTCCATATTCTCTACAGTTGGTTCATAGCAACTTTATCTAGTTGTATGCATCTTGGAATTTTATGCCCACTATCACCAGTGTTCGTGATCAGCGCGCCCAAATAAATTACTTCTCTCATCCTGCTATTTGGAAAGTTTATAAACAGGACATAACAGTAACTTACTTTTAACTATTTTGCTTCTGTA
Source organism: Eubasilissa regina (assembly GCA_022840565.1). NCBI lineage: Eukaryota > Metazoa > Arthropoda > Insecta > Trichoptera > Phryganeidae > Eubasilissa > Eubasilissa regina. Next base: position 22,956,617 of record JAINEB010000033.1, read on the forward strand.
TTCACATCCAGCATAGACCAGAAATTGAATGAAATTAATAGGATTTCATACGGTTACATTTCTACTTTGGATAACATTCGGCTCAGCAGGGATGAAATTAAATGAATAAAATTGTATATAAATTAATAAAACTGGATACCAGCAATTGTACGAGCCCGAATTACGAGTATAATCCACTAATTTTGATATAAATGTGTAGCGAGAAACTGCACCTTCCTTATATGTTGTAAGGTGTAGCTAGATCCGGGGCCCCACATCTCTACCGGTTAACACAGTAGTAAACATGAAAGATGTGAGTTATCATGAGATAAAACCCCATCCGAATTTCTTACCTACCAACGGTCCACCAAATCTGCAATCATCACTTGAGGAAAAAAGATAATTAAAAATAACAAAATACAGGCAACCCTCGTTCATCGCGACCCCGGCGAGTGCGGATTCGTTATATAGCGATCTTTTTAAAAAAAAAAAAATGTGTGTCTTTGCACTTTTCTGGCTTTGATACGTGCCAGGAATCGTCATAATGAGTAGTCGCACGTACGAGCTCTCTTTCTTTCTCACTCGCATCATATATGTAACATACACACGAATATCATGAGTCTGACAATATTCAGACTGTTAAAATCACACGGCGAACCCTTGACTAATGAATGAAAGAAATGGATCGCTGTACTATTTCCCAAGAAAATGACGTTTCGGAACCTGTTCCCGTGCGATAGTGAAGTGTCAAAATCATTGAAAAGGCCCTTTCTCTTCACAATCAATGCATGGAGTTGTTAGAAAACGACAATAATCACGAGCGAGTGAGTGCTGTAAAGCGTTGTTGTAACGGCTTATTTGACAGTTATCAGTTAATATTGCATAATAAACGTAGGGCGAATAAGGGAATCTAGATTATTTATTGCAACTCGGAACAAAATTAATTAATTAATAATGTTTTATTTATCATTTTAAAATGTTTTTTTTTAAATCCCTCATTAATCGCGAAATTTCGCTTATCGCGATCATGTCCAGAACGTTTCCCCCACGATCAACAATGGTTAACTGTACAAAGGTAGGTTGCTCGTAATAAAAGAACTTGATTGTTAAAATGAACGAGTTTAAGACAATATTATTTAACTAAACTAACGTGATGAAATTAGAAGAGAATTTCATTAACAAAAATCAAGCCTATGGTAATATTTACACTAATTAAACAGAGATATCATTATTTACAGACAGGCAGATCTTCCATTCCCATAGACGGATGCTCGCCTCCTCATCGAATGCGCGACTTTCTGTGATCCTCGGTACTTGATATCAGTCCAGCGCGACAAACTCCAAATTTATGTCCTGGAAGAACCAAACCCTCTGCCGACCAGAAAATATCCAATATTGCAGGTCTCCATACCCAACCAAATGCGGAAAACATCCCGCAGGCATTTCCCCATCTGCCAGGATCCGATGGTCCACCAATCCAATGTGGCACTGACTGATGTGGCCACAATTACGTCCCGATATCGGACACCCTTTTAAACTCTAAAATGATTCCACGCCACAGTTAAGTGGTCGGCGTAAACGCCTCTCAGCGGGCCACCAGTAATCGTCTGGCACGGGAGAAGTGACCCCCACCGCCCGCCGCCTCCCAGGCATAAACTAAAATGCAGTATTTGCTGATCCCATATGCAGAAAAAATGTATCCCTTATATTATTTCTCTAAGGTACCTATTTATAACGTAAGAATGTATAATTTTTAATAAATCTTTTTTTAAGCGATGGAACGTATCCTGACATAACTTTGACTATTTTCAAAGCAGATGATAAATTCATTTTCTAATCCTTAGCGCACAAATATGTATTTAATCATTTTAAGCCTCTATTATGCCTATGTCAACACGGTTTCGTTCCTACTAGATCAATATTATTAAATCTCTTGGTGCATAACGATTTCTCGTGTTCAGAATTTCAAGAGCCATTTCATAAAGTAAATTATAACAATTTTACAATAAACTTGAGAAAATCAGTACAGCTATGAGTTTATGTTATATATAAAGATGCTCAATTTTAAATATTTCTAACAGATCTCACTTTGTAGTATTTTAACAACTGGTGTACCGCAAGCTCCATTTTGAGGGCGCTATTATTTTTAAAATTTGAAAATATGTCCTAAGGTCCTTATTTGCAGCATTTTTTAAACTATTAATGTGACAAAGATATATCAAAAATGTAGTGCGCGATTGTTGTATTAAACATGGTATGAATTTGAAGGTTGAAAATGTCATAAAATCACTTTTACGAATAATCGAATTAACATTTTGCGTAATACTTTTTCGTTTAAAGCTAAAATTTTAAAATGTTTTGATGAAATACGAGATCTGGAATAACATTTTGACTTACAAAATCGCTTACAATGTTAGGATTCACTTGAGAGTAATCAAACATGTCAAGGATATATCATCACTTTATTTAGATTTTAAACTTTATTTCGAAGTTATTTGGATGGAACCTGCAATATTTTGAAATACTCACTATCAAATACATACGAAAACTGAAACAATTCTAAAATCACCGTGTCTTATAGACATGCATGTTGAATTTTATATAAATTTCAGTTCACAGTAACAATTTCTAATTTCAATTTTTAACTAGTCTAATTTTTATTATTGTATGTTTGACATTATTTTTAAGTAACCATCGTTAAGTACCAATTTAATATTCTTTTGTCGATCTACATCTAGTGTTGAGTATAAGGCGTCTTTTTTACTGCTTTCCACATCTCTCTGTCTCTTTTTCTTTGCTTCCATCGCCTCATCAGTCGGAAAAAACGCTATTTCAAAAAATAACAACCTTAACCTAACACTACTTACTTTAAAATGTTGACAATCAATGGGAAAATGTACAACTTGGCGTGTAACCGTTCACTACCGTTCAATCTACCCAGGCTTGTAGATGGTTAACAGTGGAATGAATCGCTTATCTAGTTAGTCATTAATCGACTGCTATTCGGCTCGGCGACAGGGTAGATTGAGGGGACAACTGTATTGGGTGCCGTTGTCTAGAGTGACCCTACCCTATACCGTACCGAGGAAAATAATAATAATATCAATATTATTTCGCTCTTTCAGATAATGTAATAAAAAATGTTTTTACAAATAAAGAAAATTAGTATTTTACGCGAGTATTTTCAGATCTTTTCCAATCACTCTAAATATACTTTTTATTAAACAATGGAATTTTTTTCTCGAGGCATTATTACTCATTAAATATTTTCTGCAATCATGTATTTACAGAGAAGATTTAACAGGTTGGATTTTCGAAGAAAATATTTTATACATATATAGTCTAACGTCAGTGTGAACATATCTAGGGAGGATCCAAAAATATCAATTGCTGAAATTGAATAAAAATCAATTTTAAAACTTTTTAAACATACACGTTGAAAAAAATGTACTGGATAGAAATACTGGAAATTCTACTAGTGAACAAGAAACTATCTATTTAGTAGATCAAGTCATCTTCTTCTTATGCATAGGATAATTAAAGTTTCGTTTTTCTATTTAAAAATGTTCTTTCATAACAAAAAATCGCATATACTCGTACACCTAATTCATATTTCAATGGAAATTAGACACTTTACTCCACTTCAACATATCAGTTTCCTTTCAAACTTACAAACAAAAAAGAAAGTATTATAGACAACACGCATTAAATGATTATATTATTAATTAATAATAAAATTATTTAAAATTCTAAATTTTTTTTTTGAAACGAGCATTTTATTTACGTTATTTTTTGTTCAAATAATCCTAACATATAAATATTATAACATACATTTGTATTTATTCTTTCTGACCTTTTAATTTATTTTTTTTTAAATCTATTACCGTGCAATTTATACTTATATTTAATGTATATCTATGTAATACTATGCCTGACTCGCTAGAGAAATCCGTGTCTAGACGGACGAAGTTCACGAACAGTTTTAATTTATTTTGGTAACGAGCAAGTAATAATTAGCTAAAAATAAAATACAGGCTTGTGACTATTAAAATGTGAACATTACAAACTAAATATAAAACAAAATTCATAAAATATATAAAGGACTAGTTGGAATCTCTGTTTTACATTTGAAGAAAATGTATTAGGTTGAAATCTTTACAGTATTAGAAGATAACAATGTTATCGGCTTTTACAAGTAGTATAATTCATATCCTCTAAAATATACATATTAAGAACATAAATAAAAGCGGAAAAAAATAAAAAGGAACAAGCATGTCTAATCATAAAGAGACTAGAACGAGGACTAACAGAAGAAGAAATTATAAACGGTATTAATATGCAAAACGAATATCTAGAACAAGAAATAGACCATAATCATAACATAAAACTGATAAAACAACTAAAAAATATAGACAAAGAAGGCAAAGAAAGAGAAACCACAAACTACAAGATACAAACGACGGGAAAAATAAGAAAAATTCTAACTGAAAAAGGAAAATTAAACATATAATTCCAAAGAGTATCAATCGAAGACTGCAACTCGTTGACACAGTGCTACCACTGAAAACACAAGATGTCTGTATAAAACACAACTGCCGACTTTTCAACACTGTTCTGAAGATCACACGGAAACCAACTGTTCAAATACACAAAAAAAAAAACATCTGCACCAACTGCAGCACGCAAAATCGCAGATTCAAAATGAAATATCAAATTGAACACAGCAGATAACCAAGACTGCAATTACAGGAAAAAAATACTGCAAATTACCAAGGACAGAATTGAATATGAGTAAGTGTTTCAACTTAAAAACACATCAGTGCACACTACAATACATTTAAATAAACCAAAACAAACACCTACTCAATTATATTACTGACATATTATATTTTCAAAATGTAATATCTGTTTTTAAATTCAAATATGAACGATTATATAATTAACTCTATGGACAAAAAAATCTGAATAGATGAACGAATTTTTCATTCAATAAACGACACGAATTATATTTTATTTTATTTGTAACTATATAATATAATGTAAAAATATGTTTGGACTGTGCCCGTCTCACTAGAGAAATTCTGTGTCTAGACGGGCATATGTTACAAGCAATTGTACAATAAATTAGAATTACAAGTAGTAGATAGAATTACATTTATTACTATTTAATAGGTGTATATGAAGAACAATTTTAAAGTGGACTTAATTTTTGGATCACTTCGTAGCAATAATTAATATAGGTATGAATCAATATGTTTGGGTGAGAGCACCAATACTGGCTCTACCCATATTTACGAATCCAAGTTTTAATATATAGTTTCATGTTCTTGGGACAATTCAATTGTTTTAAATCTTTTAGCATTCTATTAAATAGGTAGGTAAAATATTTTTAGTTCCTTTGGTCATGTGTTGTATGTGCTCTTGGGGTTTGTAGGTTATTTGTATTTGTCCGTGTGAAAATTATATTTTGAGTTGTTTTAAAATGTGTCTGTTTGTATTTATATATGATATTTATTTAACAAAGTGTATTATTGGCAAAAAAATTTAAAAATTTATTAAACAGACTTATCGTGATAGCGTTAACAGAAAAACACTCATCACGTGACGTTAACTACCACATACTAAACTATGCATATTATTAAGGAGAACACATTCTTATTGTGAACTTGTAATTATTCAGAACAGACGGTCTGTGATATTTTAAATATTAAATATAAAATGCATTAATTAGAAAGTTATACATATAAAATCAAATTTATCGAAAAATATTGTTGTGCTACCGAGATTTGAACCTGGATCTCTTTCCAAACCGAGGAAGGTGCATTATCCAATTATTACGACAAATTTTGGAACCTACATGTTACACTTTTCAAATTAATACATCTATCGTACCATTTGTAAAAACAAAGTATATTGCTTTCAAATAATGGAATAACATTTTCAAACTAAAATTGACCGGAAAAATTATATCATATACCGACGACACCGTTATCATTGTAAACAGATATGACTGGAACACTGCGAACGAACATGCAAATAACGTCATGAACACACTCAAATCCTGGTTCGATAGTAATTTATTGCCTTTAAACTCCGAAAAAATCTATTACATTTCCTTTTAAATCAAAAATCTTAAAACACCGTCCAATATAAAAATTAGTATCCATGACAACAACTGCAACAAAATGACCTCTAACGACTCACGTACAATCTTAAACCTTAAAAAAGAAATCAAATATCTCGGTGTAATTATCAATCAACATCTAAAATGGCACAGCCACATTAGTGAATTGGTGAAGAGAATAAGAAAATGTATTTATATATTCATAAGATTAAGAAACATTTTAAGTATAAATAACTTTAAAAAGGTATATTTTGCTATTGTTCACTCAACTACTCCAGTATGGAATAATTGGGTGGGGAGGACCATGTGATAACATAATGAACACGGTATAACAATACAGAGAACAATTATTAAAGTAATATTTTTTTAAAAGCAACTTTTTCAACACAAGCACTTTTTGCAAAATTCCCAGTTCCCAAAATAGGAAAAACATTTCCAAAAAAATCTCAATTAATCAATTACTCAAAGATAATAATATTAAAATCGCTAAATGTAACAACAAACACTATCAGCATAATTTCATATACTTGGGGATGAAAAACTTCAATAGAGCCTCCCTACAGAAATTAAAGAGATAAAGGATATAAAAGAACTAAAAAATAATTTAAATGAATACTTCAGAAACACACAATTAGATAATAAATAATATTATAGATTACAAATGTATAACTTCTAACTGTATATAAATTATTACAGTGCAAGATTTTTGTAATAATTTAAATCAAGCAAATTTTTGTAATAATGTTACCGGCCAATCGACGGTCAACTTTGTCAACTTTTTTAGAAGAACGCACCAATTTTGAACACCTTGACATCTGTCAGGTATCAGACTACAATTAAATGATTAATTCACATTATTTTTAATTACTAACGTTAAGTTAAATATTAGCAATAATTACCGGTGCTGCCCTGGGGTCGCATCTGAGTACCTACTGTTTTGAGGTCTGCACAAAGCCTGTAAAAGGCTGCAAACTGCTGTCTCGGACCAAGCTCTTCGTTATTTATAGAATATGTGTGGGTGGTACAATTCCACGCACAAGCCTCTACCATGGCCAACCCAAAAAAGTCAAGCCGTGTCATCTCGTCGTTCTCGTAACAGGGACCCCCGAAGAAGATATTTTGAATCCACATTTTAATCTTTTAGTTTATATTGTCCGGGATACTTCATTTTTATCATGCTGTCCAACATTTTGTGTCTTATTTTTATCTATATAAATATATGTATCCAAAGTATCTTATTTTGGAGATTTTCTAATCCGGGACTGATCATCAAATTCGATTCTGAAATTGCAATTTTGATTCAATATTAGAATTACCTACTACTGTTATGCGAGGACATGACCTTACTATGTAAGGAAAAAAATGTGTAATCTGCAGCTTTTCATACTTCACTTGTGTGATCAGTAGTAAGTTTTGACCATGGTAAATTTATATTATAATAACTTTTTACCATCGCCCATGATGAAAAATGTTTGTTGGTTGTTCGTATGTCAAATTTACTACAGTCAAAATCAATCCGCCTAATAGTGTGACAATGCGAATAATCATCAAATACATTCAATGTATGCCTTTATCTATAGCTTAATTCACCCCTGCGTTCGAAATCTGTCGATTTCCTGGCGAATAATTCTTGGTTAAAAAAAAAATAGCAGGATATTGAATAATTTATTATCAAACACGGCCACTTTCAAAGTATCAATATGACAAAGGACTTTTGAAACAGCTGTGATTAATAATAATTAACGATTTTACAGTTTTTAGTAAAATTTGTTTACTACTGGATGTACTTTCGAGAAGTAAATATTTTTTACCAATGATCGAACAACCCGTTTTCCCAAAAAGATTCACTTTAGTAACTTATTTTTGCATAGTAAAAACTTACCAGCCCTTAATATACTTTTAACTTTTTTTTATCTTATCGTCTTCTTTTCTATCTTCACATTGCATTTTAACATGTCTTTATGTATTTAGGTTATTGACGAACTCTTAACCCTGCCTTCCCGAGGCGGGGTATTCGCATTCCCCATAGATCGCTTTAAACTCAATAACTCAATAATTATGAAAACGATTTCATTCTTATTTTTTGTAATCTTCACGGAAATGTGACGAAAATTTTGTCAATTTTTGGTTTTTCAAATTTATAAGCATATAATATTTAAAAATATTGTTTTCGGTCCAGTGATCTTCGCGTGGTACATGCACCTGCGCATGTCGATACCATATCCCTGTGTCTTATCTTTAAATTATTGTGCTTATTATTTGTTTCACTCTAACTAATGGACTGAGTAGCCCCATACCACAGATGCGAACGAGGGAGACAGCTATATCTTATCGCGACTCGCGGCATTCGGACAAGAGACGTCCGGCAAGGCGGTTGGGATCGCCCGTCATTAACTTTTTACTTTCGTTTGTATGCATATGATCTGGGGTGTTCCTATACCCCACTTCGGAAGTGCTGGCCGCTTAGAGGCAAAAAGGTTAACAATCCGCTATTCGCTTTCGTCCTCAGGATAAATCAATCTTTCTCTAATTCCTCCAAAATTTCGTATCCTTTCGACCACCTAATTTTTAGTATTCTCTATAGATAGTAGATTATATATTAAAAAGATTTTAAAGATTACTTGGCTTGTGGTTGGTTTTCTCGCTTTGTATGTTTGAAAATAAGCTTTTAAATAGGTTGCCTCACAGCTCTAGTGAAATTATTTAAAATTATATAAATTAGCTTTACTTATAAAACAATGATAGTTCTGCTTCTGGTAGTGGCATGAAAAAAGTATTTAAGGTACTGGTAAGGTAAGATATTTATGAAAAATGGAAGGATTGTTATATACTAATAGTAACAATGGTCATATCGATTAATGATTCCAAATTAGAATTCTGTTAAATTATGTTGCACGATTGAAATGTCGTTAGAATATTATAAATTATTAGTTATAAAAAAAAATACTGTACGTTTTCGTGGAATTAGCAAAAAATTTAATAAATCTAAAAATTAAATAAAATTACTAAATTCAAAGCGAAATGATATTTATTCGCTTTGATAAATTACGAACATTTTTATAATTATTGTATCTCATTATATTACGTATCTTTACTTTTTATTTTTACATAAGTGCAACTTTTTTAATTCCATTACAAAATAATTTGAGTGAACAGAAAATATTTCTACGTGTGTGCAATTCCTTATTAAATACAATAGTGAACTGAATTAGAAATTTTTCACTAACGAAATTAGTTTTAGTCACAGACAGAATACGAGTTTGAGTAGTATACTCTAACCAGAATCTATATCGAATGTTTGGATCTCTAAATAGAATGTTTGAATCTAAATGGAATGTTAGAATCTAAATCGAATGTTTAAATCTAAATTGAATGTTCGAACTTTGATTGAGATTTCGTATTTAAAGTCACATAGTCTTAAAATATTGGTAATTAAAATAAATTTGAAAATTATTGATTAAAATACTTTTTTTTTTTTGTTTCATACTGCATCTTCTGCATCATATACATTTGACGTTTCTTTAGTTTAACGATAAGGAACTCACCTAATAACCAAGTGGTCGGGATTTCGAGCCTCGTCCTGAGAGATTACCAAGTTAAGTATTTCACCAAGTTAATCGCTCCATTCCACAAGGAACAACGTACATACATATGATCAAAGGATCAAAAGTATTTTTAGTTCAATTCAATTTTACCGTATATCTTTCAAATGTATACATTTAATTTGTATTAAAATACCACATAACTATGTACCGAATAACTCCAACTTCACAATAATAATGTGTTCTGTTTAATTGATAAACATAAAATTTAGCACGAAAATATTATAATATGAGCAATTAAAAAGTGGACAATAAAACAAATAATTCATGATTGTGCAGTTTCTCAACGAAAATGACTATTATTTACGTGAAACCTTATCGAGAACGATGCTGCAACGTTTTGAAACAGCACGAACGCTTGGAAACATATTGTTTACTGACGAAGCACATTTTCGTATCAATGGCTATGTTAATAAACAGAACATGAGATACTGATATCCCGATAATTCGAGGGAACGCCATCAAAAACGTTTGCATTGTCCAAAAATGACAGTGCGGTGTGCAATTTCTGCCTGAGGGATAATTGGTCCTTACTTTTTTAACCAACGAGAGACAGTCACTGGTGACGTGTATTGTCGAATGATCGACGAATTTTTGGTACCCCAACTGCAACCGTTTCCCGGGTTCAACGACAGAACACAATTTCAGCGAGACGGAGCCACTCCACACACAGCTAGAATTTCAATGGAGAAGCTGAGAGGAATTGTTCCCAATAAATTAATCAACAAGTGCGGAGACATACTCTGGGCACCAGACCTTACACCGTGCGACTTTTTTTGTGGGGATACCTCCTCGAGAGATCCTCGTGATCGTGGGGAGAGATCCTCGAATAATTCAGGCCCTACAAGAAAATATCCGCCGTGAAGTTGCTGCCATTGAACCGAGGCTTTGCTCTCGCGTGTTCGCAAATTTAAGAGTCCGATTGCAAAATTTGCAAGACGGCATTTATATGAAATTGTTTATAAAACGTAAAATCCGCATCGTTGAACTCCATTTTGAATAAATAAAATATGAGAATAATATTGTAGTTTTTTTTTTATTATTTAATATTAAACTTGAAAATTTTCCACTGGACATACTTTACAACTTTTTAAAATTTTATAGATATAGAGATTGATGGATGAGAATGGTGAACGTTATATTTATATAAAGTGATCACTTAAGCCAGCCGAAGACAGGTCGTAAGCCATGTAATTACCCATATTTCTATATATTTTCCACTAAATATGCCTTCATCTCTATGAGATATGGATTATTTCGTTAATAACTTATATTACTTAGATCGCTGTGATTTTGTTTTGGTGAGTTCCTTATATTGGGTTCATACCCCTCCGCGCGCATTGAGTAGTGTATTCACGGGGGAGGTGGAATTCTAAAAACGGATATTACCATTACGCTCCGTTGACCGTGTTATATCAAAATCGTGGAAAAAAACTGGGAACGAATAAATTAGAAAAACTATTTATTTATTTATATGTCATGAGCGCGAGGCCTCGTTAAGCGTGGGCCTAGGTACGGTTGCAGCCCTTACCTTAGCCAGGTCGGCCCTGTATAATATAATATTAGTTGATGAAGAAACAAATAGTCTAAATTCACCTATCAGGAAAAACTACGTGAAAGGAACACAAAGATAGGTAAAAGATACAGAAAAAGGTTATCACGAGCTGAAACTTACATATATTTAATAAGTGATGAATAATTAAATCAAAACATATAAGAATGCTTGAAGTATTTTTATAGTGACTCAAAAAAATATCTAGTGAGTACCTACAATTAATACTAAGTACTAATAATAAGTGCTAATATTGAACTAATAATAAGTATTAATACACGATCACGTGTAAACATTGCAAGTGATTGTGTGTGTGTGTATGTGTGCTATGTGTACAGTTTACTGAAAAGGATGGAAGGATTGAAAATTTATTTTATTACATTTATTTTTGACATTTTAAACTTTCATTTGTTAGAAAACGGTTATGTATTACCATGTGTAGGTAATTTTTAAATAATTTTTTTAGATAGGTATCGTTTAGCTATTTAAAGATTCACAAATAAATATTAAATTTTTCGGACATGCGAGTGCTGTGACTTTTCGAACATATTAATTTATAAAAGAGTATCAAACGCAAGTGAAACATACTTTAGTCACCATAGTAATGAGAATGATATATTTTATTAGTCACTATTTTGTAAATTTTGTAACAACCATGACTCATAAAAACGTGAAAAATATTATGGCGAGAATTGCCATTTTAATTCTTGAACATTTTTCACATGATCCAATTTAAAATTTCATCTAATATTGCGGTTTAGTACACTAATTATGTGACCTAATATAATATAAGCAATACGGTAAAAATTATGTGTTTTGTTTGTTTTGTTGATATTTTTGATTGCGTCACCCGGCACACTTTCAATTACAAAAAAATAACCTTCTAACAGTTCACAAACTTCTTAGAGCATTGGGGGGTAGTTAAAAGTTACAAAGTATAAGTTACATAATAATAATAATACCAGTCCTCCCTTCCGACAGTTATGTAATTGTTCGTGTGTACTTCTTAATGAGCGATATTGCACTCATTCCTAAACAGTAGCGTAACTAAAAAAAAATTGGACGCTGTTGCAAAATACAAAAAGGTCCCTCTGAACATGTATTGGCCGCTATAAAAATATAATTATGATGGTTTATATGTATAATATTTAAATGTTCACTAAATAATTTTTATACAAATGAAATTAATCAACTAGAAAGATCTACAAAAAAAATCTATTTTTCAAAAAATATTTAGTTACTACCGGTATTCGAACTCTGACAAATTTCGAACTTATATTCTGTAATCTTTCCAATTGATACATCCATTATTCCATTTTTAAAAGCGATCAATTTTATATTGCGGTGAAAATGGTAATGAGCTTTCCCCGGATAGGAAGAGGTCCAGGCTCGAATTCAGGTAGCAACTAAATATTTTTTCGACAAATACCATTTTTCTGTTTATGTTTCTAGTTGATTAATTTAATTTGTATTATAAATTTCACAGAGCTTTATGCTCAAAAGCTATTACACAATAAAAATTTGTTCTTAAATTTATTTATTTTTAGCGATTTTAATAGCTTGGCGTAATTGCGTATTTATTGAATATGTTTTTTTTTGCGTTTATATTCACAGGCAACTAAAAAAAAATGCTTTGCTTTATAGCTATTTTCACTTTGCGGCGATGACCTGGTGTATGCATTACTGTATACAATTTTACAATTCCATATTTTACTGTGATCAATCCCAAAAGTTTTGTAAAGCTCGGGGCAGGGCACGCATTTTTGATAAACCGATTTACCGGTTGATATGACTAAATACCTTTATCGAATTGCCCGTAAATAAATTTCTAAGTACTTACCGGTAAATTATTTTTCACTTTTTAATGCATTATATAATAATATTATTAAACTACGATATTATGTGACAATATTTGCAGAAAGCAGGATCGTTTAGTGTTTTGTTGTATGGTTCATTTACCTGGAATTTCTGTCTTGGCTTCTGTCTTTCGACAATTACTTTTTAGTGTCCTCTGAAGTTTCACGAAGTCCAGTTGCACTATACATTGTCTCTTTCAATATTTCGTCACTATAATTTCATTAATTATTAATACATACACCTTTATAGATAACGTTGTGTATAATATAATAAGTAATATTTGTGTAAAATAAATATTAATATGTAACAATTTGGTTTAATTAAAATGTTTTTTTTTTTTTAATTTGTATTTTATACCATAATATACGAGGGCAAGTCAAAAATTATTTACACTTTTCGTTCTACAATTTATTTACACAGACTTTACAAAAGCCAAGCTCGTTGTGGTTGATTTGATGGGCGGAACCATAACGGATGTTCAAAGAAGACGCTACCTCACCAATGGTAACCCGCTTATTCGCTAGAACCATCTCTCAAGATCGCAGAATCTTATCATCCGTGGTGGAGGTTAACGGGCGTCCTGCTCCCTGTTCGGGTGTCACACCCGTCCGGCCACTTTTAAATTTCTCGAACCACCAAAAAACACTTTTACGATAAATTTCAGCCCCTTTCACACCCTCCGACCAGAGAAATCGGATCACTGCTCGTCATTCCTCCTTGACGCAATACACTGTAATAGCCGGAAGGCAAATGACGCGATCAGGATCAAATTTCGCATACTCGTACCAACTCTAAACACGCACGCGCAGAAGGCAGTATTATAACCTTGAAGATGTGTTATGGCGAAAATGTAGATATTTTACCCTTTCTACTATTTCTACCGACGCAGTATCCTTTTTAAATTATTATCCACCAGCATATACTCCTGCGAGCTTTTTACAAACGAGTGACGTACAGCCACATACGAGTTCAGTACGATAATTCGTACAGGACACTGTTCCGGTTGGCGAGTAATTGTAGCGCTTCCAGGAAGGTCATGTTCTTTTGATTCAAACAGCATTGTCCTGGAGATCGGGAACAATAATCAAAAAATGACATCGACTGCAAATTCTTCTTCTTTTGTATATTCTGATATAGATGTATTATTTTATATCTAATGTAATTTGTATGGCGAATCGGGTCTTGCGTACATTGAAGCTTATTATTGATCTGAAAAATCTTATTGTTACATTCTGATAATTGTAATTATTTGGGAATAAAATCTATTGAACACTAAAAGGATAGATTTTAGCACGGGTATTGTTAATACCGCGGCCATTTTCATTCAAAATTGTTCGTGTTGTATCAAGATACATATAATATTATCGTATTCATTTTATGATTAACCATCAAAAGATATAATATAAAACGTACATCAGATTAAACTTTTCGACAGTGAAAATAATGATAATACGGAAGTGAATTTTGAGTGATACAAACATTTGATGACACCTCAAATCCCCTGATACAGTTGAATCCCTATTGTGCACTTCGCCTAATGAAGCGGCCACCGTATGACAGAGCATGCCTGCCCCAGGGCCTAACAACAGCGATTGGCGAAAGCCAAATGCTTTAAGCTAGTAAGTAGTAAAAGTGAAGGATAACCGTATCGATTTAATAGTACCTGTGTAGAAATATTTTGTTAAAACACAGTTTTCTCATATCTTTTTGACAAATTTCTTACTTGCGTATTTATTATTCAAGAACCTTGACAGGAAACTGTGGATAGGGGCGAGAATTATGGGGTGACGTAGGGCTCGAATTGTAATGAATTCATCAGACAGGAAACTCTGAAATACATCATAAATGATTGAATACGAACTTGGAAAAAAACAAATAATGAAAACAAACTAATTTAAGGTAAAAAGGTCACGTTAATTATTGTTTTCTGATTCGCTATTGACTAATATCGAGTTACTACAGTCAAATATTTAATCCTAATTAATAAAGTATCATATTTGTGCGTTTTAGTCCAATCATATTGATAAGATAATTTTTTTAAATACAAATTAAATGTATTAATTAGAAAGATATACATGTAAAATCAATTTTATCGAATAATATTGTTGTTGCTACCGGGATTCGAACCTGGATATTTTCCTATCCGGGGAAATTGCATTATCCTATTATGCTACGGTAACACAGTACATTGACGACAAATTTTCGAACCTATATGTTTCACTTTTCAAATTGATACATCTATCGTTCCATTATTTGAAAGCCATCTTCTTTATTTTTACGGAATCTCGAATCTTTCAGTAATCCGACAGGAGACGGCAGAATTAATAATTCATTTTTATTTAATTTTGGACACATTGATACAACTTATATGTATATTATATAACCTTCTTATTGATACATTGAATTAGTATTTAAATTGTTTTGAATAATTACAACTTCTCAATGAGAATGTGTTCTCCCTAGTAATAAAGTTACTATTCAAAATGGAACGGAAATTTCCATGTCTTCGACAGTCTCTCAAACTCAAGCTACAAACATAGACAGGGGTGGTCTTCGTACCTAGCTAAGTTAAATTTATTAAAATGTTTATTTTTATTTAACGTAAAAATTTATAGTATTGACTAAGCAACTAACCTACCATCAAACGGTTTCCCCATGGGAATTCCCAGATATTGTAAAGCCTACTGTTCTAACTATATAACTCTCATCTCTTATGTATTTTTTGTGCACGCTCTTCGATTCTAACGGGACCATCATCTAATATCTGGTTTATATGGTCACGTCAGATTAGTGAAAAAAATGTTACTCTCGACTCACTGTTGTGATTGTGATTGGTATTCGATAACATCAGTGATTGAAAACTGCGTCTCTGATCACATTACCACTGCGCACACGCCACACGACATCACAATACACGAAAATATAATTTTGAGCGTATTTATTTACATTATTAAAACCTCATTTATGTAAAAAACGTATTCTAGTATAAATAATAAATATAAATCTAATTTAATATCATCGCAAAGAGTATGAAAATGCTTAAAAATATATATTTTTATGGTAAAATTCTCAGCAAATATGCGTAAAACATTTTGGATGAATCTACTAGATGGCGATGATCAAATTACGGGAAATCCTGTAAATGGCGCTAATTCAACTGATAATCAATTGAATTTTTAACAAAAAAAAAATGAATAACGTATCACGATATTCAATCACTGATAGTGAGTGTGACTTAATACATCAGTGATTGACTCACGGTTCGTGATTTTGAACTCATCACTACGTCAGATTATTAGCGGAACTCTTATATTTCTGGTGTCATCAATACTCGCATTGCAATCTTTCATGCCATTCTCTTCTGATTCATTCATTCCAATAACCAAATCATCAAAGCGTCATTTTCTTAATTATGTTTACTAAAACCAGTTTAGTGTTATATCGTGGCTTATATAAGTGTAATAATATCAGTGTTTTAAAGAAGGAGATCGGATATCATCTAACTTACTTATGAATTTGCCTATGTGGTCGACCGTTGTGAATTATGATGGCCCACACCAAGGTAAATTTCCCCAGTCGGCACAGTTTGCAAGATCGCGTTGTTCGTTTGGTTACTTCTGCCTTATCACAGTGTTCGCTATGTCTGTTTTCAAGGGACGTTGATCATAACTGTCGTTCCTTAAAATTAATTGTTTTTTCAAACAAAGTCATATTCCGGAGCTCTGGATTTGATAAAATCTCGAAATGAATTTACCCTATAAAAATGTATCGAAATGCTGAAATATGGAATAATCCGTTGGTGATATATCTGGGGAGTATGATGGATGAAGTAATGTTTCATTCCCATAAGCGTTCACAGCGTAAAACAAACTTCGTTTTTCGATTTTTTGTTTTTCGTTCAGTTCGTGCGGCACCCATCCGTCGAGCTTGTTTGATTTTTCTAGCTGTTTTAGCCACTATAACGGAAATTATGGATCAATTTATTCAAAATGGTACCAATTTTGATAGAAGTTCTAAGGCAAGACGAAGTGTCATAGATGTGATGTCTCGTTATCGACAACTGCTCGCTGAACGAAACAGGAAAAGACAAACGAAGTTAGAAGATTTCTTCATAAAAAGTCAAATGAGGAAGAACCTTCCTTATCGCTAATATAACTTCTTTACTCGGAACTTTTTTTTATTGTCATGGATGTTTTATGAAAAAAAATATATATCAGTAGATATGTAATTAATGTAATAAAAAGTATTTAACAATAAATGTTACAAGAAAAACTAATAAAATGACTTATTTTCTGTTCTGTTTCGTTGGAACTTATTGGAACGTATCCCCGCGTTAAGCTGAGCCTTACTGTATATATATATTTTTATATTTAAATCATTTGCATTTTATTGCTTTTAAACAAATGCCGGCCTAGTTAATAGAAACGTAAGTCGTAATATCATAAACAGTCAATGTTCGGTGAAGAATTGTTTATTATCAGGTATCGATTTATTTCATCGGTTTCCGAAGTGTGCGTCGCGGTGCCCTGGGGCGCTGCGATTGGCCAACAAAGGAGAATTACATGAAAAATAGTGCCAAAGATTATTTCCCCTTGTTGCAGCGATTTATGAATGTTTGTGAATCTTAAGTGAAGAGCATTTATCATACCTTATCAATTGGTTTGAAAAATACTATCAAGGAAATAATATTGACGCAGGGAAGCACATTCGCAAAGGAACAATAGGATCGCCGTGAAAAAATCTCGATGCACAAAGGGCGCCGCGAACCGAAGTCTAGAAATCGCTGGTCTGATCAATAGAAAGTTGATTTATACAGTCATAAACAGTAAACAATTTGGTGACGCGGCGGTCTATATTTTTCTTCTGAGGTACGAAAACTTTTCGCGTATTTTGTTTCATGTTAAAAGAAAATTAATGTGATATACCGCAGTGATTTATTGGGACCAGAATATGTTTTCGTGTTTTCCCATCCGAAATTGCACCGTACGTCCACACCAAAAGCGTCACTAGCTTACTGCTTCACCACCTTTTTTGAACTCACAAGTTCTTATTTGTTTATTTTCCATTTCTAGTTCAATAGCCCAATTTGATGCAAAATCGGCCAAGTCAATCTTACCAAAATACAAACCGAAAAATTCACTTTAAAGTGATATTTACCTAAACACAGTGAAATCACACTAAAAAAAAAGGTTAAAAAACAAGAACAGCAATTATTTTCCTACCAACCTAATAACGTTATGGTTTACGCAAAATTACGAAATTCTTAAACTAAGTTAAATAATAACAAATTTTAACGACCTCTATTGGTATCTCACAACCTATTGGTATATAACAGTCCACTGATATATTTATTTAGATGTAAGTATAAGACATTGAGGCGCGGTCATTAATAAATTATGTTGTTCATTTCGATTCAATATTTTTCTTGGATCTTTCTCGCTAGTAATACGTATCTCGACTATCGTTTAAATTATTAATTTGGCTACAAAAATGTTAGAATACATATTTTACATATCTATTTCCCGTACTCTGTTTCACCGCAATAATAATGTTTTGATTTTTTTTCAAAAAACTCCAGATGAGACACAACGTCGGCGATGGTTGACATTGACAAGACATTTTTTGTCCAAATAAATAAATAAAACTAAGTTGTTTTAATGTTGACAGAGAACTAGTTAGACTCGTAGTTATTTTCTAAAATGTCAAAGTTCATTTATATTGATCTAGGAGAAAATCGATGAGGCCGTCTGGCTGTCGGATTATACAGTAAAGTTTTACTGGGCCATTCTGCCGTGTGTATCCAACCTCTCTGACCCACGTTTAGGATTCAATTGCAGGGTGTATCTGTCATGTGACGCTCTATCGGGGGAAATCATAAGAGATATTTCACAGTATACGAGTATGTATGTAACATTTTAACACATCCTCTGCGGTGGTGGATCAGATCTAACCCGAATGTTTGTAAAAATATTCGTTTAATACTGGTTCCCTTCTAGCTAATCATTTATAAAGTATTTCCAAATAATTTTAAATACAAATAATTGTTATCGAACAAGATTCAAATGAGTTATTGATAAAAATGTGAAAAAACGCTTAAAAAATTACCTAAGACAGTCGCTTTTACGGAATTAAATCTCAGCGCTTACGCCGAAACATACACTGTCAACATTTTGAGCGGATAGGCAAAGGATACCAGGTATGCGTCCATGTATTTGTTTTGACTTATTTTCGTATGCCAGTAATATAACTATTTGAGGGGCGTTGCACCTACCTGTAAATTTTATGACACTATCTGGTCGGGTTCCGACACAGTTTAGTCGGCCATGGGGCAATTTTTATTTGTATTTTTGACAATTATATTCTGAAAATAACAAACAATTTACTAACCGGAATTCACAGAACACAATCAATATTATATCTATTTTGAATATAAGTTGTCTATTATTATACTTATTTTTTTAAATTATGTCAATTACATTTGCCTCTTGTAATATTGTTGATTGAGTTTCGTATAAAAACGATGTAATTTTTATAATATATTTATTTCACTTCTATAAATATTTTGTTTAAATTATTTTCATCCGGTTTACGTGTAAAAAATGTTAATGTATAAAATATTAATAATACTTTTTAATTGTTTATAACCACTGTTACACACCAGTAGGTAATGCAATGCGACGAGTAAATCACATGCTCAGTGGATGTTTGTATTTTGGCTGTGTAGGGCGTCTGTTGATGCGTGAGAATATGTACATTATTCGTAATATTTTTTGATTTTTAACTTTAATTTTTTAGCAGAAACATTTACGGTACATCATGCCAATTCATTAAATCATATTTAAAATGAAATATCTATAAAAAAATCGCCCACGAAACGGTTGAAAAACCGAAAACTTGGGGTGGGTCTAAAATGGTCCACCACCGCCGGGCGTGTTTTGTTTTAACCCACCCAAGATTTTGATCAACAGAGAAAACTAAAAAAAAAAAAAAAACGCGTTATACATGAGACACCACACACCACACCTGCATGTTTTCCTGGCTTGAAAAAATATTCATAAATTCAATTAAATAAAATTAAAGTCTCCCTGAAGGAGAACCGAACCCCAGTCTTCTGTATGATTGGCGGGAATACTAATCATTCTGCTGAGAAATGAATGAGATGTAAAAATAGCAGTTTACAAATAAGGTTAAGTTCTTTAAAGTGATTTTAAGGTATTTAAGATTAATCACAATATAAAGTTGATTTTTTTTAAATGAAATAATAGGTGTATCAATTTTAAAGAGCTACAGAATACAAGTTCAAAAATTTGTCATAAATGTACTTGATTGATATAGCAGAATTAGTTAACGCATTTCCCTGTAGAAGAAAAGGTCCAGGATCAAATCCCAGTATTAACTAAAATATTTTTTCTGTATTTCTTTCTCATCTCACTCATTTAATTTGTATTAAAAATACCACAGACGTGTTCTGAAAATGCAACTTCAAAAAAAAACAAAAATGTGTTCTTATGTTCCATATATATAAAACACACTTTTGGTGTGCTTTTTAATATTGACCGTGACTAATGTTATTGACACATATCCGCATCCAAATTCCTACCCTTGATCCCATATCTTACTGCTTGCCCTCAGTGTGAATTGTAAGCCTGACGTCATCGGGTGTCATCTGATCAATATTGTTTGTTCGATGTGGACAATTATGTTTTGTGTGATCAGATTGTTTGTTTTTTGTGTGCCATGGGCGAACTGTGTCATCACCGTCTTCAGTCGGAAGCGGAGATAGTCGACTATCCTCATGCACACAGTGATTTCGGCGACGCCACCAAGGATTTCGGAGGCATCATACTTGAGGTAAGGCAAGCAGTCCTTCAAATTCAAAAAAATCCCTTTCCCCTTATCAACCTCTTCCTATATCCATCTTCCAATTTCCTTCCCCACGGTAATTCCGACTTACAACCGGAATTATCGTAATCCATTCCACGGGAAGTGCGACCCGGAGATCGCGCACCTTAAAAAAAATACTTGCTCTATTACGAGTATTAAAAACGTGAAAAATTTATCATTGCTTTGAAATAATAAACTCGAAAAAATATTATACAAAAAAAGAAATCGGTAAAAAAAATTGTTTATTGAAAGAATATTTTAAAAATACATAAGTTCGCCCATTTCTAATTCTATAATTATTTGACAAAAAATAAAACATCACAGAAAAATAAGATTTGCAATCATCCTTATTAGCCTTTATCATTCCAGTGTTGGACTTAGGCTTCTCCTTTTCTTCTCCACAGAATATTTGTGATATGATAATAAAATTAACCATCTAGTTTTTGATTTAATTAGATTACAGGTTTGAGTTCAATATTTTCATTGAACATAATGTTACTGAAGGAATAATACATAAAAATATAAACATGACACTCAGTTTACAACATTCTAAATTATTCAGTCTCTCGTTAATGTTTCATGTAGACGAATCTTAAAAAAAAAATACATGATGTACATTTTATAATTATTAATGTGTCTACACTGTTAAACTTTAATGCAAGTTGCCTAACGCTGTTTGTGATAATAATTACAAATATCTTGAAATTTAATAAAATAATACAAAAGGGCCCATCCCTTAGCTGCCAATTTTGTCAAAATCAGCAAACTAATAATTACATTAATCTAACATTGTAATAATTATTAAGTGACATTTTTAAAAAATGTTATCAACAAAAGTTGCAAATGTCTTTCGACAATGCAAATCTTAAAAAAATGTGATATTATTGTATTCCTAAAATTAAACCAAAATAAACCAATTTCCTCTCTATGTATAGACTCTTTCTTTTAATTCCGCTCCTATGAAACATATGTACTATAAAAAAACCTACTTTACCAAAAAAAAAACATAAGATGTATTCTTTGGGCACAAAAACATGATTTAGGTACAAAATATTTATATAATATTAGAAGAACTCGTGTTAGGAAGGATGTACAGTGTAATTTTGACCTCGAGACTTAAATATTTGGCAGTAACGGTCAGCACATCAGCTGGTCAGTCTGTTTTTCATATAATATATAATGACTCAGCACAGTGTGTACCATACTTTATGCAAGTTTCAAATGTAAAATTTCATCTGTAAACAAACAACCTTATACAGAAAACTCCCTCTTATCCTTCACCACTGAAATCGGAGGGTTGCCAACCATCTTGACAGAATTTTACAAATACCTTATCATCACTACTTGGCACCTTAAAAAACAGTAATTAAGACTCTATACACCTTTTGCTAGTGAAATAATAAAAGTATAATTTAAGTAAAGAGTATATTAAGGTATTAAGTTAATAAAACCACATACATAATATATAAACTATTTATATTTTTAAATATTGAATACTAAACTGCAACAAATAAAAATACACCACCATTAAAATGTCAGGTACTTGAGAGTTCTGGTTAATTGAGTACTGGATAAGAGAGAGTTTACTGTAGTACAAAATATTATGGAGTGTTTTTAGAAGTCAAGAAAAAATATATAAAACATTATCATATGTACTTAAAAATATAATCGCACATACAATAATTAATCTTTGAGTTAGATTATTTTTAATTTAGATAAAATTCTACAAAGACAGTAAGTATAAGCTAAATATATTATTTTTAAATTATTGCATTTTTAATTTAAATTAAGTATCAAAGAAAAAATTATGAAAAAACAACAAGCACGTTTCGTCCAGTGATTATGCCGACTGTGAAATTCAAATTCTAAAAGTGGAAGCTCTACCTCTGAGAATCTTAATTTTTTAGTTTAGAATCAAAATTGTAGAAATTACAATAAATTTTATACATATGTATAAGTAAAATTATATATTAAATTGAATTGGTAATGTTCTAATTGCAAACAATGTTCATGTTAAAAAAGTAAAACTAAAACATTTTAAAAATTATAATTGGAGTTTTTTCCACACAATTAATGAAATATGATTTCAAAATTGTGTCAATCAAAATGCAGATTAATTAAAATGCTGTTGAAACTCAAATATTGTAAGGACAATAAAACTATATATAGATATGGCACAAAACTAGTGTACCATATATTACACAGTATTTAGTCACACAGTATGTGTTTATTCACACTGGGATATTAAAATCTTAACATTTAAATTTGATATATATTTTACATATTTTATTAGATGTCAAATTAATATTTTAGCTGGTGTGCCTTATATCATACTTAAGCTTATTAAACTCTATTCAAATATTCTAACAATATTTTTTATGATTTCAGGAAATTTAAAGAAATAAATTAAAGAAATAAAAAAAATAAAGAAAAAAATAAATTTAACAAATATCAGATATCTCACAGAGACAAGATTTTCTATTATATTTAATGGAAAATATATGAAAGTACGGGGTAATTAATTTGTGGTACTCGAAGAGTCCGCATACTAACATATATACAACTATCAAAAATTTGATAAATGTTAAGATTGAGGGGTGAGAATTGGTGAACATTATATATAAATAAAGTAATCACTTAAGCCAGCCGAAGACAGGTCACAGGTCGTAAGTCCTGTAATTACCCCATACGTTCATATATTTTCCATTAAATATAATAAAAAATAGCTTTGTCTCTATGAGATATCTGATATTTGTTTAATAACAGTGCTTTTGTATGTAAAAATCCAGTAATTGTGTGTTCTTGCACATATTCAAATATTGTTAAAATAATATTTATTAAGGAGAACACATTCTTATTGTGAAGTTATAATTATTCAGAATATAAGTCTGTGATATTTTAAATACAAATTAAATGTATTAATTATAAAGATATACATTTAATTAGTATTTAAAATAATATTCATTCGCTGTTTGGTAATATTTTCAGTGTAGTAAGAAATTAAATTAAAAAAATATTTTTTAAATCTCAAAATTTTTACTAATATCGAGACATAAGGCAACACATAATAAAACATGATTTTGCTAAACAGATAATCAAAATAAATCAAATACCAATAAAGATTTTGATATAAAATTAATATTCATATTATAGCAGCCCGCCCCTCACACAATAACGTCATGAGAGGTGATTTCCTATTACACACTAGGATATAGCACTAGGATTGTCACACAGGATGCACCACGCATTGATTAGAGTATTCTAGCTTAGTAAAGTGCAAAGGATTTTAAAATGTTGTAATCAAATGATTATAAAAGAGACATAACATAACAAGCTGAAAATGGAAGAAATATAAAGTTATATACAGAGTTGTCAAAATGTGCGCGATTACCTTGAGACAAAAAAAAAACATTTTTCATAATAACATTGAAATATGACTATTAAATAAAATTAAAATTATTATTATACATAAACAAAACTTTTGGCTTAACGTTATTTTCCAAAATATCAAATAACAATTTAATAGTGTAATATAGAAATACCCGCGTTTGAGAAATAGTGAGTAATAACACCATTACTAACACTATAAAAATAAATACTTATTGATGTAACAACATCGCATAGCAAAATCAATGTAATAATACTGTATTAATAATCTTTTGATGATAATAAATTATGAAAAATATGAAATATTAACACCGGTAAAACAAAACTGTTGTAATTACTCTAGAAACATTTTTTTCACTTTGGTATTACAAATTACATTTAAGATACACTATTAACACAGAACATTAAAGAAAAAAGATTAATTAATCATTACTAAGCAAAAATTGTAATCAGAATTCATTATTTTCTAAAAGAAAATTAATTTAATCCTTAACTACTGACGTGCGGTCAATTTGTCCTGTGAAAAATAATGTTTATATATCTGCTATTGTAACTTATGATTTACCCACTTCAATACCTGTGGTTTCCATTACCATAAGTCATTAGTGCAACTCCCAACCTTGTAGAGATTTTTATAATTACCGAGTATTCTGAAACAGACAATAGAGAATCTGGATCGATACTGAAACCATCAAAATGGCAGAGTTTGGAAATGAAATTAGTAATAAGGAACAGATTGGCCTTCAGAAATCAACTAACTTACCATCATGCCATTTCTCCGCAGGGTTAGGCAGAGAGGATAGAGCACCACACTCTTCTGTCCTGGCACAGTTCTCGACTCATCCACATTCATACATCTTTTCATACAAGCTCGCCGATTATTGAGACTTCTAAAAAGGACCATCCTCCAGTATTTCCTTTACCCGGTCGTGCCAAGTCTTCTGCAGACGCCCCCTGTTTCTGGTGCCATCAACACTTTCATCATATATCTTCCTTACCATTCTCTCCTTATTCATCCGTTCCATATGACCAAACCCCCTTAGTGATCCTTTCTTAATCTTACTCACTAAACTAAAATCAGCTTTACATTCTTTCCTTATTTCCTCATTCTTTACTCTGTCATAAATGGATCTGCCATACATACGCCTAAGCGATTTCTTTTCCACTGCACTCGGTCTACTTTCGTTCCTCTTCTGCCAGCTCCAGACCTCACTTCCATACATCTTCGTCAGTACTAGGACTCCATTGTGTACCGCTAGTTTTGCTTCGGTTGATAAGTTCCTATTAGCTATAATTCCATTCAAAATGCCAGGAATCAAATTATAATTATTTCTAATTATCAAAATTTTTCTATAACATTATCCATATTCAATTATATTAAGCGGATTATATTGTTTGCTAACAAGTTTAAAAAATATATGTTCATTTAAAATAAATATTATAATGGGTTGTGATTTTTATTAAACTTTGTTTGTGACTAAAAAAATATTAACTTGAACATAAACAATAATTCATTAAATTTTTATTATATTTATGTTAAAAAATGAGGACTAACCAAAATGCAAAATAATTTAGGATTTTTAATATAAATAATGCTTTATTATCGAGGACATTTTGACTGAACATCAGTAGTTACGCAACAAAAGATGTACATCAGTAGTTAAAAAGTTTATGAATGTACATAACTTGTAATCATGTACAATATAATAATACACTATATTAAATTAAGTAAGTTTTTGTATGATAATATACATATATAACATACTTTTTAATTGTGTATTTTCAATACACTTGATTAGTACATTTTATTCATTATTCTGGTATAAAATATTTCAATATATATTACATATTTGGATGTAATTTTATTTATTTACATCTCACTATTACTTTTATACATATACTTAAAAATAAATCCTTATATTTACTTTTAAATTACAATATATACATAGAATACATATACATTATAACAGAGTGAATCGCAGTTAATCGTGTTCACGTATTGTAAAACAAAGCAAACTGGCCAGAATAATAGAGACCGATGTAATTTTTTAAATTGTGCTATTCTATAATTATTATATATTAAAACATATACAGTAGACTTGATTATCCGGGATCATATTAATAGAGTTGCAGATCAACCGAGATGACTAAAAAATTGTAAAAACTGACAAAAACAAAAAAACTGTTGACATCCGCCAATGATGTGATGACAATAATTTTGGTGCCACTGTGATGTTAATTGTTAAGATTTGTTCTCACTACACAAAAATAGTAACAAGGTAATAAACAATACAAATGAAAAAGAGTCCACGGCAATATTGATATAGAAGGGCTAAGATTCTAAAATCCAAAAACTAATTGATCAAGTTTGCGAGATTTTCTAATAGCATAACTCTAGCCGGAAAACTATTAAGATATCAGCATGTGATGATTTGGATAAAGCTCTGCTTTTAACCGACAGAATACTGAGAGAATTACAGTTTTGGGGTTGTATAACTGTTTTATTTAAATCTGAACAGATAAGTGAAGTATTTTAAGATTACCCATCATCTGGGCAGTTGATAAGATTCAAGCAAAGGTATAGGATTCATACCTCCAAGCCTAGTCTAATAACAAGCATGTCAAATGTCAATGTTTATTAAACATTGACATTTGTCATATTTATTTGAATCTTTAGTAATCAATTTATGGAAAAAAAAAAAAGTATGAATTAGTTTATTTTTATTCTATCTATTTTTAGTAAATAATCCTTCAGAATTAGTTTTTTTATTAAAACAAAATTTTGGAGAACTTTACATTAAACAATTTCATAATAAAATTTAATAAAGGCCAAATTCGTTAACAGTTTTTGCGAAATTTTAGTTTCTATCCCTATCATCCCGGGTAATAATGGAGTCTATCTATTGTGATGAATTTTTGATTTCAAGAATAGAAGAAAAAATTAATATGAAAGTTTTGACAGAATGACAACCTGGATGAATGTCACACCTTCTCAAAAAAAAAAAAAAAACTATTTTTAAATAGATTGTGTCGCTTCAATTTCATCAAAACCAAAATTGAAGCAAACCTTACTAATTACTTAGAAGTAATGAACCAATGAGAAACATACTGAAAAATGTGAGTATGAACACAAAATGTATCCACAAAAAACTTTGATTTAGTTAAATCACAAATTTGAACAGTTGAATTCTAAAACCCCCCTGATCGATTTTAACAGCAATTGATATTTAATGTATTATAAAGTGATATTATAGTAACTTATAATAGCTTTAATAAAAAAAGTTACTAAAGTAAAACTTTTTTGCGAAAATGGGTTCTTTACTTGGTAAAAAAAATATTTAATTCTTGAAAGTACATCCCGTAGTACACTCATTTTACTCTCCGATATCCGATAGTAAAAACGAGAATCGATAGTTAAATATGGCGGACTCTTTATAGCTGTTCCAAAAGTCATCCGACACATTGGTACTTTGAAAGTTGCAGTATATAATCATTAATCATTCATAATCCCGCTCGCTATTTTCATGATGAGAGTTTGTCTCGTTTTTTAATATATATTAAAACATAATCTGAAAAAAATTCATTACCAAAGTGACAGAATTCGAGCGCAGAGGTGAAAAAATCCATAGATAATGCATAAAATAAATCAATTTCATGATTATTCCTATAAACATCTCATTTATGCTTTGACAATAGTAAATTTGATGTTCGAACAACCCACAAATAATTTTAACCACGGGCGTTAGTAAAAAATTACCATAGTAAAAATTTACTACTGTTCATACAACCGGCCCTAAAGATCACAAATTAAAAACAGTTTTGTGACATTCATCTGTTTTTCCATCATTTCTTCAATTGTTAACATAGACTCTCAATGTAACTGAATATATGTACTTGAAATACGCACCTAACTAAATGTAAATTTACTTTCTAAAAGGAATGTAGATTTATTATATATGTATATAAACAAAAACGTATTGAAATAAATTGTTTGATATGAATGATGTTTATAAATTAAAATAAACTAACTTAAATAAACTCCATACATTGGTTCAGTGCAAAAAAAAAAGTTTAGTTTAATTTAAATTGATAATAATAGTTGTGAATTCACCCTGCCTTTTGACCTATATTTTGTGCTAAAATGAAATAAAGTAAGATCTACAAATGTTTGATTTTTTCAGGATGTTTTGCATAGCTCTAAACAATCAAAACTAAATTGTCCATAGCCTTGATATAAAAAAGTAAAAAAACTTCAAACATCATAAGCAAAAATATTTTAAAAAGAAAAAAAAAAGACTACAGTAGCAATAAATGCTCATTCGTTAAATAATAAATGTTTGTCTAAAAACTAAAAATATACACTTTAACAATATAATTTCTTAATATGCCACAGCCAAGTACAAAATATTAAGTACAATAACAAGTAATAACAACATGATTCATATTATATAATATACGATTTCTTCTCGATATTTACTAAGTGGCAATAACAAATGTTTTATAAACTTAAATTCCAATAAATATCACATTAAATAACTTAATCAATGATAATATGGTGAATACCATTATTTAAAAATACTATACACAAAACTAATATACAGAAAATGTAGAATCATACAAGATCACAAACATTCCATTTAATATTTTAAAACATACGCATACAAAATTTCCATTGGAACAGGCTCTTTCATCTTTTGTCATATCCACAACACACCCAATCATCTTTTTTTCATTTAAATCTTTCATCTATTATATTTATACTCTATATATGTCAGTTATGTATGCGGTAAAGAAGTTATGTGGAAACACTCAAAGAGCCATGCCAGTGCTCCAGAACCCTTTCTTCTAATAGCGGGTCTGTTGAAGTATTTGACAAACACGTATATGACACTGCAGGTCAGGCAAACTAGGAAAATAGAGGTCAAGGTAAAGGAAGAATTTGACGAGTAATGTGATGTAGGGTACATCTTAGCTGCCTGCTTATTGCGCCATACCCAAATGCCTTCCTCATTCGCCTCCACGCCATCCAAGGCTTTGCCCAGAGCTGTAAAATATAATGTTAAAATTGGTTATAGAGATTGTTAATTAAGATTATGTTACCAATATTTGGATATGTCCAAGAACACTGGACACCTACAGAGACACTGTTATTAAACAAATAATAGATATAATTATATAAATATAATGTCCATCATTCTCACCCATTAATCAATTTCCATATCTATCAAATTTTTTAAAGTTTAAATGAATATCTGTAGCGTAATTTATATTTTTACAAATACCTGGGTCAGATCTGACCCACCACCGCAGAAGATGTGTTAACATAATTAAATTAAAGTAATTTGTTTAATTGTTTTAAATACCGTGTTATGAATTTTGGTGAATTTATAAAATATTTCACTTGCATCTAAATATTATATCCGTGCAGGACTCTACAAGTATCCGTGCAGAACCATGAGCGCGAGAGATACTGAGCAATACCCGGATGATACAAAGACTTTTATTATTTCGTGTTTATTTATAAGATGGATATTATCACACAAATTCATAGTTCATTATTTGAAATAACGGAGTTATAATTTGGTATATTTAAAAAAAATATAACATTTTACATGGCCATTTTACAGTACCCAATTTGGATTCTGCATTGCCAATGTAAAATTATGAATAAATCATAAAGAGAATTGAAAAGAATGTAAAAATGTAGTCTTATTTTTGACATTTCAACCACGGAAAGTGCGTAATTTGCAATCCATGAATTATTTTTTTGTATTTAACATGGTGGATAATATTAGGAATGAATTATAAATTTTGACGCGTGTAAATTGTGTAAAAACATAAAATCCAGTTTCCAATGTATCATTTATATAATAATCCAATGAAGAATACCTTGAAATGAATCCTTCTGCTGTAGCAAATGATGTGGCCTGTACAGGGAAGATGAGATGGAAGGACTATAGTTTAAAGGCTGTCCTTTAATTATCTCAAGAGTCGGACAAGCGAGGAGAGGTCTAGTACCGCCACCCATTGTGTTTTCCAAAACTCTAGAGTACTTATGAAGGTTGTTGCCTTCCATTCTTTGTGGTAATTCTGTGAAAAAATCTATGATGAAATAACATAATATGTAAAGCGTAAATAATTATCATAGTATAGCGATTGTAACATTCTATAGAATACATGCAATCTTTAAACATTTTTATATTTGAAATTGTAATCATGTTATTTTATTTTTACTGGAAATAAATTATCATGAAATCATAGGAACTGAAATATTTTTTAGTGAAATGAATTTCATGTTAAGAAAGAGCTTTCATTTTTCCAGTTTGAAATTCAAGAAATTCCACACGAATTAGATTCAAGATTCCGTTAACAGTTAAATTCTTATTAATTAAGTATAGGAGAAATATTTAATGACATTATTTGTTACGTAAATCATGCGAGAGAGTAAGGTTTGAATAGAAAAAGAAAACAATAAAATTGTTGATTTTCTCGCATTCGATACAAGTGTCAAAAACAACTTGTATCTGGAGTATTTTCCATATTGATACAGTATAATCTCGTTAAAACGAACCCCGCTATACCGAAAAATGATGTATATCGAAATTTTTTCAAAATTAATTTCTTACAATCAATTTTTCATACAGAAAATAATTTATACGATGAAATTTCGTTAATATGTTTAACAAAAAAATTTTTGTCCCGTAAGAAAAAATACCAATATATTTACTATAAAAGCTCGAGAAGACTACAATTCTGTGCATTATTATCTTCAATCTCCACTTTTTATCTTCATTATTATCGTCAACTTATATCACTTTTTATCGATTCCAATGTTGCGTATGACATTTTCGTTAATGTGTTTATTTGACAATTGTTTTTGTATGTTTGTTTACCAATATTTATATGTACTAGCATTCCGTAATTTATTCTTTAAAGTACAGTTTAAAACATTTTTTAGAACCCTAAAATGGCTTCAGATCATGATAATTCTCACAAAATTTTAACCCTCGACAAAAAACTATAATTCCGAATTCGTCTCTCTACGATTTAAAGAAATTGGAAGACCAATTGACCGATGCGAAACTCCCAATGCTTGTAGCGGCTCCACAATTGAACATAGTTAAAATTTAATGTTGTTTTATATTTGCAAGAGTTTTATTTATAGAGAAAATACTCCTTTATTTGCAGAATGTCTTATGTCATATCTCATATTAAACTGATAATGGGTGTTTTGTTTGCGGAACTTATAAACTTTTTTAAAGCCGCACTACATTTATTTCTAGGAATTAGTTAGGAATTTTTTTTTATTTCATTATATGTGGGAATTCGTTATTACGAAATTTTATTTTTTGGTCTCTTGGATTTCGCAATAATGAGGTTTTACTGTATATGGAATGAAATAAAAACGTGTTGTCATTTGAATTAATCCATCGAAAATTAAATGATTTATTAAGTACCTAATTCATATAAATGAATATGTTTTGGAATCAGATAAAGTACCTATATATATTCAGATGGTCGCTAAAATCAATCTTCTAAATTAAAAATTATTATGACAGCTTCAATTTATTATTTTGTTTAATATTATCGATTTAAAAAGCCACGTTGGAGTTTTGGTGAAATGAACATACATACTATTTATGAAACGGCTTGTGCTTAAAATGTAACAGTGTTATATACAAACAAAATATTTAATTGCGACATACATAAAATGTTTACTTTGTTCAAGATAACATTGTTTTCCTAATAATTATAATCTAATTTATGAAATTTGCTACTAATGTTGTAAATAACTTCAATACTAATTCATACTGTGGGTAAAATATGTGTGAACACATATATTTTCAGCATTTTTTAACGCAAATTACGAGAGCGCGGACTAGACATCATTATAGCCGCTAATGATCGGCGATCTGACGCTAATAAGTAAAATAAAAAAATACACATTATTAAAATCGATATAAATATTATTTAGTAAGAAATAATTGCGTTTTAGATATCAAACATGATTTTAAATAGTATCTGAAGCCTCAAAGCATGTGACTAAATACAATATATTATTTTAAAATGTATGTTTTTAACAAATTTATATAATATTAAAAATGTCGAAAATTAATCATATGTACTGCAAATTGAATGGTTTATAACTCTATTAATTTTTAACATTTTGCTAATTTGGTTTAAGATAGATATGTCTCCGTAATCTTGGCTTCAAGATTATAAGAAAATATATTTTGTTTATTGACACACTTTTGTAGCACGCGGCAAATGCATCTAATGGTCGCACTCTTTCTTATAATGGTTGTATTTTCTTAATTCAGTTAATAATAACATTCAGTTTATTGGTTTACATTAGTGTAAAGAGTCCTATCTAAGTAATAGTTTTAAAAAAAGTCAAATCAATTGTATAACTTCTGATAAAAATGAATAATAAAAACCCACATTTTCATAAAAAAAAACACGAAATTATGAATAATTTATGAAATGTCACCCTTAAGAAAAATTTTAATAAAACTTGCCAATGTTTTCAGTGTCCTAATAATGGAAAAGGTCATAATGTTAGTTAGAAAACTTAAAATTGAATATCTCCACAAACATAACATTTTAAATAATATTAAAAACATGTAAAATATTTTTCGTAATAAAAGCACCTTATTATTTTTGTATCTTTGGTCTTATTATTTATTGTTAATAGAAAGTTAAGTCATAAACAGTAAACCAACAGATAATCGCATTATGGAAAGGTGGTGTGCGACAAATGGCATCCTTATACCTATCGTTTATAGATGTCAACCAAGGCAATATAAAGTTGAGTTATAAAGTCATTCACAGTAAACCAATTGTCCACGTCACTGCAGCCTGCATATTTTTTGTGCTTCTGAGATGTATTTTTTTCATGATAAGACTTTTTTGTTCCATGTTAAAAGAAAAAAAATGTATGAAATCAGACCAGAATATTTTTTCACGTTTCCCACTGAATGTATATATATTATGAGCATTGAGAACAAGTACCAGATAAGTGTATTCTCATTGTCTCATTTATACAAGTATGTAGACCATTTTTAAAGCAAGAATCATTTGCGAGCGGAAAGGCATCCAAACAGAGAGTGTCTGTCGAACGTTGCTCAAAACATGGCAGAAGACCTGCAGAAGTTTGGGCAGGAACTACTAGAGCATCCTCTGTACAGCTCGGACCTGGCGCCATCGTCATTTTACCTTTCGGACTGTCAGCAACTGGTTCACGGAACAAGCAGCAGACTTCTTCAACAAGAGGATTGTAAAGCTCGTCTCTCAGTTTCAAAAAGTTTGGACGTCAATTTGGATTATATTGAAAAATAGTTTAAGACATATTTTCATAGTAATTAGAAAGTTTTTGAATTATAATAAATTGTTATGATTTTACGACAAAACGATTCTTACTTAAAAAATGGCACTCATAGATGATAATAATAATAATAATAATAATAATAACAAAAAAATAATACCTGATGGAATAATATTGACTTCTCTATGAGGAGCATTGTTATCAAGAAACAATTTGGGCAGATGTCCAGTGGAGGTGTAACCTAATATGGCATCCAACATCCAGAAACAGGCCTTTTCTAGGTGGCTGCTGTCCAGACAGTTAGAATCCCCATAAATTGCAAGACGTCCTGCATTCTTCATGATGTTTAATGTCTGATTACTCAATACAGTAACATTATCGATAAGATTAACAAGGTCATTGTGAGAGTTTGTTTGTAAAAGTCCGAGAACGGGAACAGAGATAACCTCTTCTGCAGCCTTTGTGTCTTTGGTATCTGGAGCAAGAATTTGTTTTCCCTGATCCATGAGGGGTGCTGTGAGCAAGAGACCTTCTAAGGGGAATGTATGTATATGAGTCCCACTAGCGTAATACATGGCGTGATCACCCCACTGAAAGTTTCCATGAAAGACGCGATCGCCAAGAGCGATTTGGAAAACGCTTAACAGTTCATTCAGAGCTGGAACATTGGCACCACCCGTTTCAGGCATCCACCTAAAAATTTGAAAAAATTGTAGTAAAAATGGTTTAAAACTTTTAGATATCTAAAATATAAAAGCATTTTGAAAACAAAAGAAATGAACAAAGTAGTAAATATTTTATTTATCCGAGATGTCATTGGTCAAATGCATTAACAAATTGTGTAGTGTTTTAGTTTCTCTGATATTATAATATAAAAAATTATTAATGAAAAGATTTTTAAGAAATTTTTTTTTATGAAAATTTGAATCAGTATTAACATTACAAATTACAGTAGTCACAATTATTCAAGTCCCGTATTATCCAAAACAAATTTTTTAAATTGAGAAATTTCCAGGCATCGGCAGGGAGGCGAACTGAACAACTGTGAAACAAAAATATATAAAGAAATAAAATATTTAGGTTTTTTTTTGTTGCCATACTATTTCATATTAAGCTATTTTTAATCACATCAAAAGTAAGCAGTATGTGATATGATGCGGCAGCTATCTGAGTTTTTGATTATTCGAGGTAGGCTTGGTATTACATTACCGCTGTAATCGTGGTAATTTAAATGATATTCGTCATAAGTCCAACCACCCTATTGGCAGACACAAATATATCAAGCATTTAGATTTGTACGTTTTTATGGCCGTCTGATAATTCTACCATGAGTAGTTTTTCTCTGGGCAGAATAGAGAGAGTACATTAGAACGAAAGTTAGTTGAAAGTTCTAGGAATAAAATGCAATGTTCACGTGGAGAAAATAAGTCATTTAGGAAAAAAATCAGGAAGATCCCAATTTCGGCTGCCAAGTGAATGCCAAAATTGCTACAAAGTTTAAATATTCGGCTAACTGAAGGGGAAATCTCTTGTTTCCCTTTTGTTAAGGGAAAAACAAAGATTATTATTCCAAATGTATAGCAATCAGTGGAGTGTATTTTATGGAGAAATCCATAGCATTGTCGAGAAATTAAAGTATTTGACATGATGTAAAGTTCATAAAATACATAGTATATGCAAAGAAAGGTTTTCACCCAAGTAAACCTTCTAATTTATTACCAATCAATAAGTCACAATCAGTTTCCCAAGCACATAGTAGTCGGGTATACCATTTAATTAAAAAATTACAAGGCAGATTGTGATTTCACACAACATGCCCTATGAATAATGATTTAATGTGATTGATAATTTTAAACGACTTTATTTTTAATTCAGGCAATCCACACCGGAGATCGGAGATACATGACAGAATAGCCCAAAATATTCATCAATAACAATATTGTTCATGCAGAGATGAAAAAAGCAGTATGTATTAATATTCACCATTGCCGTGTATTTTCATCATAAAACCGGACCTTTCTCATAACAGATGTGTTGTACCAATCAGCGAATATAACAAGAGATAGCCCATTGTCCACATCCCTTTTAAGCTTAGCAATTTCTTCCGGAAAATATTCTTCTTCTGGGTCTACAAGCAATAATGTCCCATATTGGGAAGCATCGAGGCATGTTAGAGGGGATCCTAAAATATCAACAAAACATTTAGTTTAGTTAGGAGGACATGTTTACTATATTACAGTAAAATCTTGTTAATACAAACAACTTTATTTCAAAATTCGTTATAGTTAGAAAATTTTATCATATTTTATCCCCCTAAAATGAATTTTCATACTAAATTCTACCTATATTTCAAAAAACTTGATAATTTATAACATTAAATAATTAAGAGACAATTTTTTTTACATATAATCATTATAAATGTGATCATTTGTGAGTATTTTTATACCTGCACCGGCTCTGCCACAGCCGGCCGCTAATCCATATGGGGATTGACCACCTGTATAACAGTAAATACACCCCCAAACGGCCAGCAAGATGGAAATCCCGCCAAAAGATGAGTTTAGTTGCAGTCATGTCATCTTGCGCATGTCAGTTCGAAGTACGTATAAAACATTAATAATTTCTAAGAAAATGGATTTTAATTAAAGATATGAGCAGTAGTAACGAGCACGTCAGTGTCTAAAAAGTCGGTAATATCTCCACTAACAAAAAAGTCACCCTACGCCATTTTGTAAAAAAAAATTGTAAAAATAAAATCAAAAAAGTTTTCAAAAATTCGATAACTGTAAAAATATCAGCAATTTGACGTCGATATGAGAGTGTATGTGTTAGATTTTCAAATGCAATTGAAATTTCAGTCATTTTCATATAAATCACTTTTATCTATGATATAAAATAAATCTGGCAATACAAAAATGCATATCAACTATCGATTTTGTATGGAGGAAAAATGACAATTTTTACACTTGATTTCAGATGTAATTCGTGGTGTTCTTGAGTTAAATAATATTTCTATGGGTCACCATATGATATCACTACTGGAAAGAATCATTTGATTTAAAATCTGGTACACGACGCCCGTGATATCTATCATTATTTACTGACGCTGCGCACTGTCACGTGGGTGTCGGCCATAGAATAAGGATAGCCAACGTGATATTTTGACATTTATCACTGTCTTTTTCTATGTCACAAGTTTCCGATGCAACAATATTATACAAAATAGACAGATTGTAGGTCTGAAGGAGAAATATAATTAAAAAGCAAATAATTTGACACCAACTACGTAATCCTCAATTAATTAATAAGTTGATAGTGCTTACCTAAAACTTCAACATAGTAACCCGCATTTCGAAGGTTCTGGTATAAGTCTTTAAAGTTGGTATGTATATGGTCCGCATTCCAATCAAGGGGATCATTCTTCACCTTGAGATTATCTCTTGGAAAATATCCTGGAGGATAGCGAAGGCTGTGGAACTGATCCCACACGATTCGCCTGTGTCTTGGAGGCTGAGGAATAATCTTGGCTCTGAAATAAAAGTACATATAAAATAATCATTTAATGTATAAATAGAGTCCTGCTAATTTGACACAAAACCCACAGGAATAAAATTGACATTGAGTCGAGGTATGAATGAAAGGTTAAAAACTTATATATTTTTTAAATACATTATGTACACAAACAAAATCAATGGAATAAAGCAATGTATTAGTTAATATAGTAATTTAAAATTATAGAATCAGCAATGATTTATAATGAAACAATACATGTACTAAATAAAACTAAAGAGCAGAATCAATAATATTATGCATTTAATATTTTGCAAGTTAACGGAATCAAGTGTTTTCTGCCAGTTATTTGTGAATATTCAATGTTACTTACTTACTTACCATTACGCCGTTTCCCGCGGGCAGAGAGGATAGAGAGTGCAATACTCCTCTGTCCTGACACACAATTCTCGCCTCATCCACATT
The DNA here is from genome assembly GCA_022840565.1 of Eubasilissa regina. Lineage (NCBI taxonomy): Eukaryota > Metazoa > Arthropoda > Insecta > Trichoptera > Phryganeidae > Eubasilissa > Eubasilissa regina. The sequence continues at coordinate 22,994,302 of JAINEB010000033.1, forward strand.
CATACACCTTCTCATACAACCTTGTTGATTCTTGAGGCTTCTAACAGAACCATCTTCCATTATCTCTATTTCTGGTGCCATCAACACTTGTGTCATATATCTTTCTTACCATTCTCTCCTCTTTCATCTGTTTCATATGACCAAACCACCTAAATGATCATTTCTTAATCTTACTCACTATACAAACATCAGCTTTACATTATTTCCTTATTTCTTCATTTTTTACCATGTCATAAATAAATTTGCCACATATACGCTTAAGTGATCCTCATTTCCACTGCATTCAGTCTACTTTTGTTCCTTTTCTGACAGCTCCAGACCTCACTTCCACACATCAGTGTCGGTACCAGGACTCCATTGTGCACCGCTAGTCTTGCCTCGGTTGACAAATTCCCGTTAGATATAATTCCATTCAAAGCACCATTTACTTTATTCTTCACATTTAGTCACCCTCCTTTCGATATCATTGTCAGCCTTTCCGTTTCTATCAAACATACTTCCCAAATACACAAACTCATCTAGTTGTTCTAAACATTAATTATTTACAAGTATTTTGCACGATGTCTTGCGTTCCTTCTTCTTGAATACCATCACTTTCGACTTGTTAACATTCATCATGAGGTCGCTTTCCTTTCATACGTTGTACATTCTACTCACTAGATTGTACTTCTTGTTCATTATTCGTAATTAGTACTGCATTATCGGCGTACAATAGATAACATACAATCAAATCGCCCATTTTTGCTCCTAAATTCATATATTCCAGTTCTTTTAGCATTCTTATATCAGTCTTAATACAAAGACTTGAAATTAAGATAATACCTGATTGGAAGCATGAGTGTTGTGTTGAGAAAGTCACCACTAATGGAGACATTGAGATGTCCTTGCACTACACCCTCAAAGTGCCTAGCACTCGGGTGCACTGTGAGACTGACGGCTAACCAACCAGACCACGGCCACAGCGTGCCCACATGAGAGACGCTCACCTGTAGCTGCTGACTGATGTATGGATGCCAGGTCACATTCAACTGTACAAATACATATCAACACATTAGCATTAAGTATTTATAAGCCTGCAAAGAATCATCTATACAAGCTTTATATGGTTTAATCACACGTCAATTAATATTAACTTCTCAAATCATCACTACCACAATGAGATTGTTGCACAATCACAACCATTGTCTTTGTAATTTCAAGAACATTACATTATTATACATATTACGGTATATGTAGGAATATAATATAAATCAATGACAAATTTTACTAGTAAAAATATTAATTAAAATGATAATTTTGGATTTGAGTATGTATTGTGATATCATGTGAATTAGGATTTAAATAAAATTGATTTACTCTTAGTTATTTTATAGAAGTAAAAAATGGGAGCTCATCTACAGAAAATTACAGTTTTTTTGTAAAATATTTCTGTAATCATTGCAATCTGACTGTGGATGAGGACGACGTTTGGTATTGTAGACATCAAACTAATATATTTATTACATAATTATACTTCAAAAAATAAACATATGTACAAAGTGTAATAGAATTTCTTTTGGGTTTTTCTGCCATGAGTCAATTTTCACATGACCATCTGCTCTGATAATTGCCACTGGAATGTGGTCCAAAACATTGAAACCCGCAACAGAATAACCTCGGAAGAATTTCCATTATCACTTTATGTAATTGTTTATTTTTATAACATAAGTAAAACTTATGATCAGATGATTTGCACAGTTAGTGTTAATTAATGACGTGTAATCAAATCATAGTACTATATGAAAATAGACAATATAAAAATAAAAAAACATTTAATGCAGAAAACGCATCTGTTTTACTTTCAGCTAAATGACATAAGATGAAAATATGAAGAGTGAACTGGGCCACATAAACTTTTTTCAAAGATTCAAAGTATATATATGCAGGGCAATGGCAAAATCAAATGTTATACATACCTACACAATTCCTAAAATAATACACACACACAAACAGAGAATGAATTGATTCTTACAATTGCATCATAATAATACAATTGCATCATAAAACTCTGTTTATTTGTACTCCGTTAATTTAAAAATCGATATAATTTGAAATTTTTTACTTGTTTTAGAGATTTTTTTGTCACAATATGCAAAAAAAAATATTTCATTTACAATATTTGCAATTCTCAATCTAATTTCATAATGTACGATATGTATGTTTGAAAATCTTTAAAACTTTGATTGCTCAATTAGTCTCGCATGCTAAAACTTTTTTTTGATCCCTTGAAATTCTAATTAACAGGACAGTAATCTGAATTAATGGGAATGTCTAATTAAATACTGTAAATATATATATATTATACAAACCACATTTCCTGCCACTCCCAATCCATTTAAAATTGTTACATTTACTATGGTAGGCATTCCCCCAACATACATTGGTTGTGTACAATATGGCCACATATATTGACATTCTGTTAGGTCGATGTAGGAAGGGCTGAGGCTACCTTGGGGTTCATATCCTTTCAAAAACTGCAATCCAAAAAAATATTACAATGGTATTATATTTCTATCATCCTATACAATAAGCAATGGTTAATACATTATTTACTATCATACACAATGACATGTGGACATGGGAAGGAATGAAATAATAAAAAATTGAAATGCCTATATGTGCACTATTATAAGACGCAATCGTATTATTAGATGAAACCAAAAATATATTATTAATTTCAAATAACGTCTTCAGGTGGCGCATCGATATTGAAATTTTAAAATGTATACATGGAATACATTTTACTAATTATTTTAATTTTCAAAACAAAACATTGTACTACACACACGTAGGTTAACAAAATGATAACCCATTTCCAAAAACAGCAAAATTATACATAATGATAAGTAACGCATTTCCCAAAGTTCCAAGATCGAATCTCGGTAATAACCAAATATTTTTTCGATAAATAAATTTATAGTTGATTCATTTAATTTGCATTAAAAATACCACAGAACTATGTTCTGTTAATTCCATTTCTTGTAATATAAATTTTACCAATTGTAATTAACTCTTTAACTATTCCACACTAGTCTCAAAAAACTTGTAATATGTCGTATCATACATATGATATAAAGAATATTATATGAGATATTATTGTAGTCAAATAACTAGGTAAGATCTTAAAATTAAAGTTTTTTACATCACTAGCCCGCTTATAAAAGAATAATTTCACACCCAAAAACACATACAATAAGAAAAAAACAATATTTATCAAAAGATGAACAAGGTCACATTTCACATGTTCGTACAAACGTACGCATCATGCGCACAACACGGTGCATATATTTATAGAATTCAGTAATAAAACGGCATATTATGTAAAATCTAATTAATATATTATAATAACTTTTTATTTAAAATTTATAAAATAATGAAATTTATTATTTTATTTATTATTATTTATTTATGTTTAACTGCAATAATTTTAGAATTACCTCACTACTTTAAAGAAAAAAAAAATTTTGACAGGTAAGTTTCACTGATAAGATTTTTATTTTTATTTGAAGAAATAATGGTTTTTTTTTGTCATAACTAAAACGATAGACAAACTATAAAAACACAGCACTCTATTGAAGTTAAATAGGAGCAATTGAATAAGTTAAATAGGAGCAATTGCATAAGTTAAATAGGAGCAATTGCATAAGTTAAATAGGAGCAATTGCATAAGTTAAATAGGAGCAATTGAATAAGTTAAATAGGAGCAATTGCACAAGTTAAATAGGAGCAATTGAATAAGTCAAATAGGAGCAATTGCATAAGTTAAATAAGAGCAACTGAATAAGTTAAATAGGAGCAATTGAATAAGACAATTCCGTTCACATATAAAGCTACGCTCATTATTATTAATAAAAAAAGATATTGTTAAAGAGTTTACGAAAAAAGTTTAAATTATGCAAATTATATATGTGCATACATTCATAAAATATTATAATTATATATGTACTATTATGTGAATACACTAAATATTGAATAAATCTGTTAACAATTTAACAAGTTATGATATGACGCACGCTACACATGGTGATCAGTCAAATATATTTATTATATACCACTGGTGACTAGTCAAATGTACGTATTTATTTAAGCTAAGGTATTACAAACATTGAAAAAAAAAAATCCAAAATATGAATGATTTTCTGAAAAAATCTAACCTGTAATTTCTTGTGTGCAATTCACAATTAACCCACATACGCATTATTTTAGAAAAAATCACATACCAAAATAATTTACTGTCGCCGCAATTACAAAGTATTTTTCGCATAATAATTTCAATAATAAAAAATTTGAAATATTAAAAATCTCTTATAATTAATTTTATAACCATTGCAATTAAAATAAAATTTGTCTGAGGAATTAAAATATATTTGAAATAATACTTTATTGAATTATAGGAACATATTTTGTGAAAATAAAAATTTTATTGTTCACGCACGCTTCACTCCGCACTCAACTCTAAATATCTTTTATAGATTTTTTGCAAGTCTCCGCTACAAGTCTCATCCATATACTCACTATTATAGTCATCAGAAACAGTAGTTATGAACGCGACATTCAACTTCAACATTCAAAAGAGAGCGACCCGCTAATTTTTTTTTTTTACCGTGATCAATTTCAAGATCATTTGTAAAAAAAAATTTAGGCCAGCAGATTTATTTTTTAAATTGAATTTGCTTGTAAGCCAGAAATTTTCTTTGTTTAAATCAATCTATTTTCCTAATATGTGTAAACAGTTGACTCCACTTAATTGGGACACATTTGACCCAAATTAAGCAACTGCTCCAATTAACAAAAACAAATCTAAAAATAAACAATGAATATTTTTTCTTTAAATCAACCAAAAAGTGCAAAGTGTTTATAACACAGGGATATGTGCTACGTCAGTAGTATATTACAAACACAGCCAAATTGAGGCTGGTTTCATCAGCATTGTCAATGTCATCTGCACATTCGCAATCTTATAAAATTATAGGTATTGTGTAAATCCTAAAGCAACAAGATACAACCGCAATACAAATTGAGTAGTAAAAAAAAATTACCGCTGTTGTATGTACCTGATAAGCTTTGAGCAAATCCAATTTGCCATGACCTTGTTCGAACATGCTGATATTGGGAAGTCGGCGCGCTGACGCCATGAGCGCTTGCTTCATGGAGGCCGGAGTCAGTTCCCCACCACTTTCCAACACTGCACTGGCCAAGAGTGCCACAGCTCCAGCTACAACGGGAGATGCCACACTAGTACCTGTAATTAAAAAATTGTAAGAGTTACATTGCCATTGTGCCGTTAATTATCTGACTTTCAATCAAAATTGACTTATTTTATCCATATACTCATAGACTATTAAATATATAGACATGAACTAAAGCAAATTCCTTGTTTCAATGTTTTCATTTTGGTGTCACCCGCATGGTCACTGTGATACCACTTACGCAATCAAATAGCTCCGCGACTTTTTTTAAATATATGACTCGATTGGAATGAACATTTAAACGGTGACAATATAATATGCATTAATGTAAAAAATATATTTTGTTTACACAAAGATTTAACTTTCGAAGAGTAAATACTTTTACTGTTACATAAATGTGTCGTAAACTAACAGATTAATGTTTCCACAAAGAATGTTCCAAATCCCTCTCCTATATGTACACTTTATTTCATGTCTATTCATTTACTGTACATATACTATATGTGCATATACTCTATAATAATTTTGAGAATGTATTCACAGACATAAAATATTCAACAGACCTGATAGAGAACGGCAACTTCCCTTCATGCTTGAACCTCTCACACTGCTTCCGTATGTTACAATGTCTGGCTTCACGCGTCCATATCCCTGTAATACAATGAAAAGTAACATCTTAGTTGAAGTATAGCTCCCACCTTAGTTTAACACAGACTGTTTTTGAATACACGTACAATCTTCATTACACCAATTTCCTTGAACTTGGTTGTTCCAGATTTGGTTCATGTCAATATTTTTTTAATTATCTTTCACAAATAACATTAAATTTAAATCTTAGTACTACAATACTTTACAGACCATTTTTATTACATATATACCTTATAGTGCGGTTGAAGGAAGACATGTTATAGATATTTTTCTACGAAACTGTACTGTTAATATCATTTCAGTACAGTGAGATGTGTTAAATTTGGATGTCTGCTGTTATTTTTCATAAAAATGAACTAGATAGTTCGGTTAGTTCGGCCGCTTTATTAAAACAGGCGAACTTGAAGAGGGGTGAATAAAAGCAAAAATTTAACAGAAACTTTTTATTTACATTTAAAAAATTGAAATATATAAAGATCATCACACATATACAGTAAAAGCTCATTAATACAAACTTTGTAATTCTAAAATTTAATCCTATTTTATCCCCCTCAAATGACATTCAATTTTCATACAAAATTCTACATGTAACTCGTAAAACTTGATAATACATAACATGAAATAATTTAAAAAGAAATTTTTTTTTTTATACGTAATCATTATAAATATGATCATTTTTATACCTGAGCCGACTCAGTATTGACTATCTGTATAACAGTAAATACAATCAAAACGGTCACCGGACCAGTTAATGAAAGCCCTGCCAAAAAATGAGTTTAGTTGAAGTTCTGTCATCTTACACGCCGATTTCGGAGTTTTAACATTTTCATTTATATATGTTTCGAACCCCATTGCAAGGTTCAACATCAAAGCAGACGCGACTGATGATAACCTTACCACGGAATTCGAACCGTCGGCCAAAGAGGTCAGCAACACTGAACGAAAAAGATTCCAAATGGGTATGAAAACCTGAGAACATTTTAAAATATAATGTACCTGTGGCAGTTCCCATGTTGTCATGCCACGTGAAGAAAACTTGGCGATTTGATCATCAAAGTTAATTCCTCCGACACCAATGACATCCATTTGATCTGCAGGATTGTTTAAAGTCCCATATAAAGGGCCATCATTCCCAATTGCTGACACCATTATTACCTTGAATTAATATTATAGCAAAATATCACATTGAAAATTTTTTCCAAATTAAATAAGTAACAAAACTATTTTGTGCGCGATTATATTATAGAATGTTTAAACCCAGTCCTAGGATGGGCCCCAAAAATGTACATAAGATAGTTGGCGGGGTTGAGAACATCAACTGCAGATCTAGTTTGTGTTTGTTCACATTTTTATTACGCTTAACGATTTACCATTCTATTAACATTTTTCCTACGCAGTCAGTTTAATATTGTTATTATACTTTATTTATTGTCATTTTTGCTGTCTTTCTCTAAGCATTACATTTTCTGAATTTATCTTCCAAAATAATAAAATACAAACTAAACTCCACAAATAATCTTTAATAAGCAATGTCATATATGCAATGTTAAATGAAATGTCAAGAAAAATAAATAAAAATCATTACTAGCAGAGAAGACTCATTCTTATTACTTATTCTTATTAAGTTTCTATGATCGCGCAACAGCCACCACTAGGCGTGTAGCGGCCACAATAGCCTCCCGCAGACCTAGCAGCTATAGCCGATTGCTTTTCTCAACGTACAGTACATTTTCAGTGAGAAAAAACACCATATTTGCGAGATTACGTGTTTTATAAGCCGAGCTGACAGACAAATATATACTCAAAAAACAGTGTTCGCCGTTGTCAAGATTAACTTCCAAACTTTGGTATTGGTACAACAGCGCCAGGCTCCAACTCAAAATGGGGCCAAGCATTAAGCATTAAGGATATGGGTCGAGGATATGATCAAGGATAACATTATTGAAGCGCGCCAAAAGTGTGCTTTACGAATACGGAACAACACCTTTGACAAATAGATGAGATTTTTCATTTTGAGTTGAAAAGTAATTAAAAAGTAACTGAATATTGTAAAAATTACCTTATTAGCAGTGAGTTCCCAAACTTTATCAACAAAAGGTTGATCCATAAAATCTGGTCCACCAATGCTTAGATTTAAAACATTGATCTTTTTCATGATGGCATAATTAAATGCATCAAGAAACCATGATGTATATGAAACCTAAGGGGAAAAAATGTTCATATAAGCTACTACATACATTCAAATATTGATGCTTATAAAAATATATCTCTGAATCCAAAGTATATATTGATTTCCTTCAAATACAAGAAATTTTTCATCACTTCCCATCTGGTTTTATCGTCATAAATTTACTCCAGTATAAGATCTTCAGTTTCTATAAATGTTAGAAACATAATGGTTGATCCAATTCCGGATAATCAGGAATCCACTACAATACTTCACCATTAAAGTGGTATAACATGGTAAAAACGTGATAACCAAATCACCTGATTATTGGTGAAAACTCTAAAAATATGTAAATCTGCATCAGGGGCAAAGCCTAAACATTCTTTACTGGAAGCTATGACTCCTGCCACAAATGTTCCATGACCCAATCCATCTTCCAAAGTCTTTTCATTGGTCCAATTTGTTCTTTCTTTAATCTTCTTGAAATGGGGATGAGTTTTGGCTAGCCCGGTATCAAATACAGCTACTCTTACTCCGTTTCCTAAAATTTTATATACATAGGATATTAAATCTTTATTTTAAATAAATTAATTTTGATTTTAAATATTTATTTTAGAAAAATTTTTATGTAAAGAATAATTGTGAAGTGTGTGTAAAGGAAGGATTAAAATGAAATTAGACAAGAATTATCAAACTACCTATTAAAAATAAGAAAAATAAATTAATTAAATAACATTTTTTACAAAGACTTCATGAAAAACCGCACAATTAATTTTCTTTCCCTGGTCAAAGAGTTTGTATTTAATAGGCAAATAATATGTCAAACAAATTAATCTCACAATGGTACTAAATAATAATACGTATACAGAAAGGAGAAATTTGGAAAGAGAGTTCCTAATCCTACATATTCACAATTGTGTGAGTGAAACAAAGTTTTCTTTCTAGGATGACACCACAGACCATCAAATATGTAGACATGAACTAATGCAAATTTCTTGTCCTAATATTTTCATTTTGTCACCCACGTTATCACTTTAGTACCACTTACGCAATCAAATAACTCTGCGACTTTTTTCCAAAATATGACTCGATTGGAATGAAAATTTAAATACTGACAATATAATATGCATTAATGTAACAACTACATCTTGTTTACTGTTGTTACTGTAAATACTTTTACTGTTGCGTAAATGTGTCATAAAATAACGGATTTATGTTTCCACTAAGAATGTGTGTAGAATGCCCAAACCCCTCTCCTATATGTAAACTTTATTACATGTCTATTCATTCACTGGTCTGTGGATGACACAAATATTTGTTAATTGTGATGAGACTCAGGTATTTGATATTAAGAAATTTGATTACAAAATAGTGATTACTCAGGGAGAGTAAATTGAGTTTCAAGTTACGCCCCAGTCATCAACCAACATCACTGTTCATATTCGAAGGCCCAACAGATGTCTTGAATAAGAATAGACCCAGCGTCCTTGAAAACATAGTACAAAGATCCCAGATCAAAGATATCAAGGCCCCTATGAGCAACCACAAATTTTATACGAGTAATTAGCCTTAGTCTGCCAAGGCTGCTTGAAAGTAGTAGTATAGTAGTAAACAAAATGTAATGTTCAATGTACAAGAAAAGAGTGTGTAAATTAAGTAAATAACATACAAATATGAAATAAACTTAGATAAAATTGTAATGTTCAATGTAAAAAGAGTGAAAAATGTTTAAATAACATACTAACACAACTACAAAGTAAAAAATGTAATATTCAATATATAGGTACTGTTGTAGCAGTTTTAATCTCAAGTTTGGACTTTTAAAAGTTCTTGGATATAAATAAAAGGATATATGTATAAACATTTTAAAAAAATGTGCATTTTGAAATTCTGTAATGCTTCAAATAAAGTTATTGCAAAAATAAATTCCCCATTACCTACAAAGTTCTTCTAATTGTGGAAAGCTTTGTTTGCCGAAATCTCTTTATAGTGAGTAAATTTTAATAAATGTGACAAACCTGTTATTCCCAATCCCCATAAAATATCTGCCTGAAGGACTGCCGTAATTTGACGAGGAACAGCCCTGAATAATTTCCTGGTAAAAGGACTATGATCATTCTGAAAAAGAAAACTAATTAAACATAATATTCTGTTGCATAATATGGAAAATTTATAGATGTTAATAAAATAAATCAACACTGTTTGATTATTTTCAAAAATATTATTCTTGCCTCCGACACTCACCCCTTAAATGTGCTTTACCATAATTCACTCGTTCATACGTTCGTGCCAAAACAACTTGACAATCTCTCTCAATTTAATAATATTAAAATAATAAAAACAAACCCATTGTACATATCACAACTTTCTCAATTTCAACTGTCATAAAAAGTATGTCATTTACATAGAAAAGTTGTATATATAAAAAATGAATAAATGTCAGAAAGTAATAAGTGAAATAAATCATTACTACCAGGTATGTAAATAAGAAACCGGAATTTGCCCATAGATGCCCCTAACTGTCAATATAGTTATCGTCAAACCGAGTCATTGACGCCATTTTCTTGTTTTGAGATCTGACAAAGATTTTCTACTCATAACAATACAAGTTTCATGCAACAAAATATATTTTAATAGCATTGAACATGTCGAATTTTGTGCCTGGAAACTATGATTTGCGAACAGCATTGATTTTCTGTTACCATTTGAAGAAAACTGCTGCATAATTGCATCAAATGCTTGTAGAAGCTTACGGTGAGTATGCTCTTGGTAAATCACAGCGCTTTAAAAGACAGCGAATTGAACACTGTTGGATGAGGATGACGCTCAAACGCAACAACAACTCACGGATCAATTAAATGTGACACGAGAAGCTATCTCCATACGTTGAAAAATCATGGAAAAGATCCAGAAGATGGGAAAAGAGTTCCATATCAACTGAATGAAAGACAACAGGAAAACAGAAAAACCACTTGCGAAATGCTACAAAAGAAAGTCATTTCTCCATCGAATTGTGACTGGTGATAAAAAGTGAATATTTTCGAGAATCCTAAGCGTAACTCCAGGCAAACCATCAACTTCGACTGCAAGGCCAAATCGCTATGGACGGAAGACAATTCTCTGTGTTTGGTGGAATCAGAAGGGTGTGATCTATTATGAGCTGCTAAAACCTGGCGAAACTGTTAATACTGAACGCTACTGACAACAAATGATCAATTTAAATCAAGCTTTGCCTGAAAAATGACCAGAATATCAAAAAAGGCAACATAAAATGATTTTGCTTCATGATAATGCTCCATCACACACAGCAAAAGCGGTCAAGGAAATGATTGAAGCGTTTAATTGGAAAATACTTTCGCAAGATACTTTTTAAATGTCTCGATGATTGGCTTACCTCAAAAGACCAACAGTTTTTTTGGCATGGCATCCACAAATTCTCAGAGAGGTGGGAAAAATGTATAGCTGGTGATGGACAATACTTGGAATAAAATATTTTGTTTCATTTTCATACAATAAACGTGTATTTTCTATACAAAATTTTTGGTTTCATATTTACCTACCTGGTAAATATCAGATAAATTATTCAGACAACTTGTACGGTAACTTAAGCTCTTCAAATGATCGACTGTTTGAATAATTTTATCAGAAACTCGGGTAAGTCTTCTGGTATGGTATGAAAGATAAAAATATTATTAAACAATTTTACTCCTTTTTTTATTATGGATACATTACCTGTAACACTTCGGCTTGTGACCGGGTTTGTGATTTGATAAAGCGACTTTTCCAATTTGAAAATCCTGTTGCTTCACTGGACCTCACGTTTCGCCTTCTTCGTTTGTATCTGATATTTGTATTATTCGAGGAATTGTCTTCGTCTTCATCTGCATTCACATGTTTAATGGTCCTATGGACCATTTGTTGTGATGTAACTCTTTTAATAGCGGGGTGGTCTTCAAGGGCCAAGAGACCAGATAGCTTATTTGTTTCATCTATTAACACCACATCAAAATCACTGGGATAATCTTGTGCTGGGTTTTGTCTGTTTAAAATTTTCCAGTTGGTCACCTGAAAATGAGAGATTTCTTTAAAAATATAAAAAACTTACATAGTTTTTGTTTGCAAAAATCTCAGAAAGATTTGTGTCGTACAGTGAACTGCATAAACAATTTATTTATTTATTATTTGCATAATGTATCCGTTATACAACAAAAAATTTCCAAATATCATATAAAATAATTTCTACTTAACTACATAAAATTTATTGACCAGAAAATTAAACTTGAAAAATTGGTAATATGTAACAGAAAACAAATTTGGGGGTGCTCGGTGTAAGCAGGTGGATGCATTGTAAATTTAAATTGCGTAGCGGTTGATTTATTATTTACCTTTTTAATTGTTTATACTTGTATATCACATTCACAACTTTATATTTTCTTTTCACATTGTGTAGAATAATTTCTTTGATTTTTTTTTAGCAGAGATTTTCGGGGTTTTTTATGCGAGCCAATTTTTTCACTAATTATAATACTAATAAGTATACAATTTACATATTTTATGTTCCGTTATAGATTACAAATGTATTTTATATTATTATACTTTTTATATTATTATCATTATATTTTATATTACATTATAGATTAAGAATGTACAAGCAAAACACCAACGTCCTTCGCATCACTTTTTTGTTTAAGATATTTCTACTCATTGAGTAGTCATCTTAAAGATAACTATTATGTTATGCAAGATGGAATTATATTGAAAAAGATCAGTAAAGTTAGAAACTATCAAGTTATAAATAAATTTCATATAAAATATTTAAAAAAAAAACAATTAACCAATTCTGATTGTTGCCAATTGCGTCAATACTTGGCCTGATTATAAATGATTCCCATCAATTGGCACAACGTTATGTATATGTATATACATAATTGGATTTTGAATGTTACATTCAGCATTCAAGTATTGTGATTGTAGTTATTTTTATTTTCTTAATGCTTATATATTACTTTAACACTGATTTTTTTTTTGAACTATATCAGAGTCATTGCCAGTAAGAAAAAATACTAAAGTAGCTACTAAAATACTAAAATCGTGTTTCGTACGTCAAAAAAGTACTTCAAACGTGTTTTTAATATCTCTAGGTTAAAATTACTTTAATTCTTTTTTTTATACAATTACATTAACAATAACATTTACATTTTGATTTGATCAAAAAGAAATGACAATTTTTTATTATTAAAATAAATATTTATTGATCAACTTCGATTTTTCTCCTTCAAAGTAGTTTCTGTCGGATATAATGCACTTATGCCACCATTTTTTCCAATGCAGCCGCTCCTGCGATTTTTGTTTTATCTCATCTATGGTGTCAAAATATTGCCCTTTCAATGTTATTTTGATCTTCAGAAAGAGAAAGAAGTCACAGGGAGCTAAGTCAGGTGAATACGGAAGCTGTTGCAGCACTGTGGTCATGTTTTTGGCCAAAAATGAAGTGTGAGCCAGTGCATTATCATGATGCAAAATCCAAGAGTTGTTGACCCATAATTCTGGTCTCTTATGACGGATATTCTTCCGCAATCGTCGTAAAACTTCAAGATAATACTTAAAATACTCAAAACAAATTGAATAATAGAAAAAAGACCTATAAGAGAGAATATAGATAGAAAAAAATGTGGGTTACGATTAAATCGTTAATGCAAAATGAAGATATACAATTTTCTCTTGTAATAGATGTGTCAAATATTGCCAAAAAATTTAATAAATATTTTGAAGAGATTAATAAAAGTACTCCCAACTGTAAATTTTAACACTGATGAAACTATAGAAGAAACACAGAATAAATTAGTATTCAAACTAGTTACACAAAATTAACTAAAAGCAATACTAACAAAAATGAAATCAAAAATCAAGTCCCAGTGGAATTACAATAAAGTTAATTAAAGAATCTTTACAGGTCATTGGTGAATACTTCATAAACATAATAAATTAATCAATCACTTTAGGAAAGTTTCCACAATCATGGAAGATATCCACAATAATTCTAATATCAAAAATTAAAAATACAAATAAATGTGAAAAATTTGGTTCAGTAAATATGAACAAATTCTTGAATACATTACAAAAAAACAATTTGCATTTTTTTTTTTAAAATGGAAAATACTATGCGAAACATAATGTGGTTTAATAAATAACCAGTCATGTGAAATGGCTCTCAATCTTATCTTGAAAGATTGGAAAAACAATTCTGATAAAGGTAAATATATCAATGCAGTTTTTCTGGACTTTATCTCTTGAAACCATTGACAGAGATATAATAATAAAAAAAAAACTTTGGAAACTTGGAATAAGGGGAACATCTTTGAAATACTGAACCACAAAAGCAGGGGAATAATTAATATCCGATCCCCTCCTTATTTCATTAGGAGTACCATAAGGGTCAGTTCTTGATATAAACATATAAACGATTTAATGAAAATACTAAGACATTGCAAAATAAAATTATTTGCAGACGATGCACTTATTGTATACATTGCAAGACAATTATGACCTAAATAAACATGACCTAAATAATATAGCAATATGACGGAAGAAAAATAAAACTAAAAAGTAAACAAAACTAAATCAATGTCACTATTACCAGTTTTTTTTTATTCATTTACAGTACATTTTGTTCCTTTGGCACGACTGGTTATTCTTTTGGAGTTCGAGGAGAGAAATTGTATTGTGTGATTCTTCGTGTTAAATCACTAACCGTGAATTTGTTATGGTGACACTCATCAGAGTTTTTTGTGCTGTGTCATCGACTACATTGGCGTGAACTTCCGGAAGTGCAACATGACGGCTTCATCAACCAGGTGAGTCGAGTCCTTTGGTTCCGTGAGTCCATCCTGGCCCACTACCGAAGATACTCATCCTCTCATCATCCTCTCCCTCATCCGATTTCCTACTTCTTTTTGATTCCATCCCTCCACCACGTTTACCACATCCTTTTTTGGTGACCGGTGACTTGCGCCGGTCACATTTTTTGGCCACTTCGAGCTTGAGATATTATATCTGCTCCTATATGGTGACATTTGTGTAATCCATTTATAATATTCATCATTGTTTTTTCATTTAAATGTATTATTGTCGATTGAATAAATAGTGCAGAATTATATGTGTTCACATTTGTATTAAAAAGTAACATGTAACATTATTATTTTGGGTAATTTAAATTACCAACTGGTGGGCAACTAACAATTTGAGTTGTGTTGTTTACGCCGCCATCTTGGTCTAGTGTGACAGGTGTCAGTCAGTATTTGTTTACAGATACAGGTCAATATTTATTATAGTTTATTCGAGTTGTATTAATTAATATTGAAAAATCATGGCAGCGAATCAATTTCATTATAGTCTGGCACTTTCGGAATTAGAAAGACTTTTTCATCAATCGCAAAAGGCTTTAGAAGGTGAAGATGTAGGGAAGTTTCTAATTGTGTATAAGAACATTGATACGATCAAGTCAGATTTTGTTAATGGACACTTTGCTGTGGGAACTGCTCGGAATTCTCCGGTCGATGAATTGGAACATAAAAGGATTTTCGATGCATTTCTTGATCAGTATTATGAAATTAGACAAATATTTGAACGGGTTGGGACGGTATCTAATTCCGTTAAGACGGACAAAACCAATTCTCTTCTCCCACTTCCTAAAATTGAATTGACGTGTTTCAATGGCAACTTTGCCGAATGGTCCAACTTTATTTCATGGTTCGGGGCGATGATCCATGACAATGCGGTTTTAGGTGGGGTGCAAAAAATGCATTATTTAGCCTCCTCCTTAAAGGGTGAGGCGTTAGCATCAGATGCAAACTATATTGTAGCATTTAATCTCGTCATGGAACATTATGATAATCCACGGAAAATTGCAGATGGTCATTTAAGTCACATTATAAATCTTCCGTCGTTGCGTCACGTCAATCAATTTAGGGAATGTATAAAAGTTTCGAGGGAAAACATACATGCCCTGGGGGTGTTGATGCCCGTTGAAGATTTTAGTTTTCTGTTATTACACTTTGTATTGCATAAACTGACTGTTGATTTACGAATAAAGTTTGAACGACGACATGATCAGTTCGAGTTTCCCACTTTTACACAATTGGTTCATTTTTTTAAAACCGTGCTTTGGATGCAGTCAGTGATTTCGTGGTAGAGGCGAGGGTAACTAGGCCTATTCGCGGAGTAAATGCTCTCGTTTCCACTATTCAACATGACAATGCATGCTCAATGTGCAAGGGAAATCATCATATTTGAAATTATGATACAGGCCAATCAGAGATATAATACGGTCCGGAGCTTGTCGTTGTGTGTGAACTGCTTATATCCGGGTCACGTGGTAAAGAATTGTAACTCTCAGTTCATATGTCGTCAGTGCCAGTTGAGGCCTCACACTTTGTTACATTTTACTAAATCTGGTAACGATAAGGTCAATCAGCTTCTAGACTCGAGTGCCGCAACGATGGGTGACCCGGGAAACGCGCCATCGGGGGTATCCAGTGCGTCACATTCGGTGCTATTGTCCACTATCCGAGCGGAGGCTCTAGGCCAGCATGGTCAAATCCAACCAGTGCCCATACTGTTGGATAACATCAGCCAGAGTAGTTTCATTACTGAACATTGTCGTAAGCGTTTGGGTTGGACACTTTCCAAGGTTACAATACCTGTATACGGTATAGGTGAAATGGCTTCTATGACCCTTCAGGGCAAAACATCTGGCATTATCCGACCTGCAGGTCACCAGGATATTCTGTTAATTTTATTGTCTTGTCAACCATATGTGCTAATATGCGGGAACGGCAAATGGATACTCGGATATGGGATCATATAAATGATTTGAAATTAGCGGATCCCGTGTTTGCAAGTCCTGCGCCCGTAGAAATATTGCTGGGAGCGGACGTATTTCCCTCGGTGTTACGTTCTAGTTGTGTAATCGGACGAGCGAATGAATCGATTGCACTCAACACGAGCTTTGGTTGGATCCTCACAAGTAGAATAGGAAAAACCGTGTCACCTGTGCATTCATTTGTAGCCACTGTGGAACCATCCTTGGAGGACACTTTCCAATATTTTGGAAGGTGGAGGAGAATACGAGTCCTCAAATTGCGGCTCTTGCCGATGAGTCGCGTGGACGCCATTATGTGAACCCTCCACCACGAGAAGTGACCATTTGGTTGATTGTGCAACTGCCGATTAAACCCAGTGCTATTGTTTTGGTGACTCGTGCCTCAGCGCAGAACGGAGGCTATATTTAGTCGAATGCTGTTGGTCATGTGACTCCGTATTAAGTTCAGCATTTCTTTCAATTCTGGAGATATACAAAGAGCCAGCAACATGAAGCATACTGAAAACAATTCCTATTTCATCCCACATCAGGATTTGGAATAATGAAAATAACCCAACAGAGTTTTGGGTCGTCTTCGATATTTCCATGTTCAGATTAGTTGGTACGTCATTGAACGTTGCATTATGGACTAGACCAAAGCATGGTATCGTAGATATCATGCTTTGATCTAGTCCATGGTATCGTAGATATCATTCGTCGTTATCATTTTCATCAAGTTGTCTTCCTCAACGATAATAAAAAAGTGTATCGACCGTTTTCCCTATTGAGGGTTGGATGTTTCAAGTTGAGGAAATGGCCTAGTAACCACTCAGCGGTACTGTCCCACATTCCTCAGTTATATTATGAATTGCTGGTTACGTTTGAACCTGAAGGCAATATGTTTTTGAAGATTATCAATGTTTTTTGAAACCCGATATAATATGGTTTTAATTACAATTGACAATATTATAACTGAAAGAATACGTGTGGAAATATATGTGTTCACCTAGAAAATAATAATAAATTTAATTCTTTACGAATACGGAACAATTATCATTCCTCATATAAACTGTGTACTGCAGCAGCATTTTATTATTGGTTAATGAAGAAATGCAACAATTATCAGTACTGCAAAATAAACCTTTGAGAATACTATTGAGAAAAATATAGATATACTCAGATCGATGCTGAAAGACTTTAATATGATGATCTTTAAACTGAAAATATATTTCAATATTATTGTTGTTTATTTATATATACAACCATAACGTTGAAATAATTTATTTATTATATTTTATATTTTGCTAAACAAATATCCGCAGAATATAAGAAAAATTAAGGCAAATTAACATGAGCACGAACATCATACGAGAGGAAGAGTTAGAATGAGACTGCCATTCAGGAAGAAGGCAAAATCTCAGAAATCAATGATGAAGATAGAAGATTTTCAATGAAGATCTAATAAGTCAGTTGATATAGAAAAGGAGGAGAAATTACATAAATTCAAAATTAAAACTAAGTAAATATGTGCAAGGTAAGTTATAATAAAGAGAAAAATATTGTTATATATAAATATTGATATTGTATGCAATAAATAAAGAATAAGTACAGGTCACATTAACTTTGTCCCACAATTATTTAGTCTTTTGTTAGTAGATCAGGCGCATGCAGTTCACACATTCAAATGAGCTGTGAACAACTAGAATTTCTCAGAAATAAATAAAAATTAATTGTTTACATAGGATTCCTAATCGTAATAGTATATATATCTTCCTAGTTGATTAATTTAATTTGTATTAAAATACCACAGAACTATATTCTGAAAATGCAACTTCACGACAAAAATGTGCTCTCCTTAAAAAATATTCTATGAAATATTTAATTTAGATTTATTTCCTAAAAATGTAATGCATTTATTTTTTAGAAAATGTCTACAGTTTATTTGAATGTATGAACTGTACACCCCTGGTGTGCGTGTAATGAAAATGACAAATAAGTAAAATATTTGATTGCTATACAGGTTAACGAGATATATTTCGTGCATTTGGTAACTAACCCATTGATTAATGTAATACTTACAAAAATTAGAAGACTAGAAAATTAGATCCATTCTGTTGTCTATATACAGAGTCAACACAATGACATTATCAAAAAATTAAATTACATTACAAAAGTGACCCACAATAAGATGAATTACAGACGTAGTGCGTTCCCGTGATAATTCAATTTAAAAAAAACACTTAATTTATTTTTATGCCTGTGAATGTCTCGTAGCCAAATAAATATATACACTTACTCCAGAGTGATTTAAAGCTGCGCCTATGAAAGTAGCTCTAGAGAATGACTTGTAATAGCCGGTAAAGGCCACAATATATTCATTGCGCACTATGTTAGACTTAAACTGAAAATCTAAGAAGGAAGAGTCTGTTCCATTACACTTGTTTTCGTCAAAATCGTTATCAGTTTCGATATCCGTACTGTCGATAAGACATATAAAATATTGCATGAAGCAATACAGTATCAATGACAAACGCATTTTAGTTTTCACTTAAATAATAATTGTTAATATACATAGCAAATATCATTCACAAAAATAACGTCTTCAATTACAACACTGTTGTAATTGAAGACTACAACAGTGTACCATCTTATCTATGATTACAGCTTGGCAAATAAGTGTAGAAAATAAATTAAGGCGCTGCCATAGGGCGCCGCAATCATTCAAATGGCAACACCAAGATGGTTCAAAGGTAAAAGAATGTAACTTCAAAAAAGCACTTCAAATACATTATGTATACACAATGTTCAGAAATTAATGGTACATTTTGAAAGAGAATGATTCTACATCATATTCTAAGGCATTTTTATGTTGGAACTTTTATTATTTAACGCTTTGTAAGTGAGATAATTGCACGGAAAGGTATTTTTTTTTGTTTTTATTTCTTAAATTTGTATATCTAAGTGGTAATTTATTAGATGTTAATTAAAAATAAAAACTATGTGAAAGAGACACACACTTAAATACACATTTTCACCTGATTTTAATCAAAACGAAAATTTCGTTTAATTTTATTTTATTAATATAGCATTTATTAAAATTGTGGTTTGATATTCCTGTGAAACATAAAAAAAAAAATTGCTACAAAATTGTGAAATGGTAAAAAAAATCTGAAAGGCATTTTCTGACAACTTTTTTATATCCCTTTTGTTTCCGATATTCTGAGAAGTTTTTCGTTTGGCCAAATTAGTTCTATTGGGTTTGGTAGCATTGGCAAGAGAGAAGTACAACAACAGAAATACATGCTCTCCTAATATTTCATTTTTATCAGCTCTGGCTTATGACAGCTTCCTTAATGAATTATTAAAAACAATATAGTTACCCACGTTTTAAAATGTTGAGTATTCATTTCTGAAAGATAATCTTCTTTTTTGTTTGTCCCACTAAAAATGAAAAAGGTGTTAAGGACTAAACCCGCTTCATAGAAAGAACGTTTCAGATTCGTTTCAGAGCGTAGATTCATTTATAAAGAACGAAAGTATATTGAATGACACAGTTTATCTGTACAAAGAATTATATTTTTTCAATTTATTTTAAGAATGCTGTCACCGCTTCAAACTACTAACACAATTCAAAAACTCGATACCACTCATCAAGTTTTTTTTTTCACTTTTTGATAGTTGTATTTCCAGTATCTTAACGTAAAGTTTGTCCATAAAAGTTCGAACATATTAACGTATCTTGAAGATATATACCTTCGTTCTTAGATTTTTAAGTTATATCAAACATACTATGCAACTTATATATTGTGACCTTTATCGGACATTATAAATTACTCTCTAAAGCTGCAAAATATTTTATAAACTGATCAACATCTTTTCTTTTAGCCATAATAAATAAAACGCTAAAATTGCTCCCAATTTGTTTCTGATATGTCCCAACGATGATTTGTGTCGCGGGCGTATTTTGATTCGGACCAACCGATTATTAATTGACCCCCGCGGATACTGAATGTTTTTGGGAGTGCATTTCGCATAGACTCGCGTCCCGCGGGAACCTTTTCTACCATCATTAGAAAGCCGTTGATTTATCTCGGTTATTCATCTGGGAGATTCGTCTCTTCAACGGTTGATGTAAGTACGAAGCGATGACTACACACATTACTCAATACATTATGTTCGGAGTGACAGATATAATAACCGGAAGAGCTCCCAAAATCGAGTCAATCGGTTGCCTTTTGTTTAGAAGTAAATTGTTTATCTACTAATAATCTACTATCTACTAATCTACTAGAATGAATAAGAATGAAAACGGGCAAGGAGATTACAATTCAAATGATTATGAATAAAATGTAATTATAACTGAGCAGAATGGAAAAATATGTAAAAAGTATAAGTGTAGCCGATACAAATTTCGCTCATGTAACAATGTAATGTAAAGTTGAAATAAAGAAACGACCATACCCCATATGTACCTAATTATAATAAAAGTTTTCTTCTCGGATGTAATAAAAGAAAATTCATTGTGTAATTAGATGTAATAATTTTGGTTAGTGGTAGGATTGATAAGGCGATTAATGAAAATGCATAGAATATAAGTTTTTCATAGTTTTAATGAATTGATTTTCATAGTTTTAATGAAGTTGATGAATTATTGTGGGAGTTTTAAATAAACGATTCCAACGTGAACAGCAATGTCGTTAAATTATCATATAATAAAAAATTAGGCTTAACGTCGCAATCACAAATGGACCAATGAGGCATCATCAATCCTGTGAAGACGGACCGACTCTTGAACGAGAGGTACGTCCTCGCTACAAGCACAAAGTTTAGGCAGTTTAGGCTTTTTTAGGCAGTTAAATAGAAGATTAGGAAGTTGAAGTTGAAAACGCGCGGTGGTTGAAAACAGAAGTTGGGAGTAAGATCTGGAGGTGGGAGCTCATCTTCGGAAGTTGAAGTACGAGTGGAATATAGAATTTGGAAGTCGAACAGTTGTAAAACAAGTGACGAGTTAAAAAATAGAAAGTTGAAGTACGGAGTTGAAATCAAGATGTTGTGAACAAGTTTCGAAAGTAAGTGTTGAAGACAGGATTTGGAAATGATCAATTGAAGATACGCAGTTGAGAACATGAGTTAAAAACAGGAAGTTAAAGTACGAAGTTGAAAACACGCGGTTAAAAATAGAAGTTGGGAATGAAAGCCTGAAAGTCAATCTCGGGAGCTAGAAGACGTCACGAGGTCGACCAGCAGAAACAGACAATCAATATCAGAAATCTGATACGAACATAACAGAAAGTCTGAGGATAGACAGTCACAATCTACCCAGGAGCAGCCGCTCCGTCCGTTTCGAGCAACCAGCATGATTGCCTGTCGTCGGAGCAGCCGCAGAGTCAGCCTAGAAGCAGTCAGCAGGTAACCGCCCACGCCGGATACTAACGGCATCATTTCCGGAGATCAGGACTCCGGAAGAAGATCCAGAGGAACGTAACAAGATAATCCGAGGTAGAATTAATTATAGATTAAGTTAGTTATAAATATTTCCACCTGCTCATGAGTGTAAATGTGTAATTAATATTTCTAATTTGTGGTTCTTCTGTGTGTTTACATTCATCTGTATCTTCCTATAACCATGGTACTAATGAAAGCGTGATACCTGATGGATGGGTCGCGAAGCGAACATTCTATTAGAGAGCGGGAGTCGTTCTAACGAGCGACCAGGAGCATGATGCATGTTCGATTAATCGAATTATTACTCCTAAAGAACCCCGACTTTATGTCACTGACTTTGAATTATTGCCGATTCACTTTACTTTTCCTACTTTAGTAACTAATATTATTTTGTAGAGTAAGCTACAGTGATTAAATTTAAAAAAAAAATGGAATGATTTTCATAAAACATACGTACGGTTTTTATTTCAATTCTAAAACCCTTTTACCTCGACCAAGCCAAAGATGTCCTCACATAAAATTAAACGTCTCCTCTGCGTAGGATATATACCTACGCTCTTTTTGAAAGAAATTAGTGACATAAGAATGTACTAATATCAATTCTTAAATATTATAAAGAAAAAAATGTGTTGTACGAGTCTGGGTCATGAAATTTTCTATATATCTAACTGATACAACCGGGGCCACGACTTTGTGCGCCATTCGGTTCGAGTCGGGGTTTGTCTAGGAGTCATGATTCATACCATGCTCCTGATCGCTCGTCAGAACGATCCCCGCACTCTAATGGAATATTCGCTCCGCGAACCATCCATCGGATATCACGCTTTCATTATTATTACCATGGTTATAGATAAGGAAACAGGTGAATATGAACAAGTGAAGATGCACATTATACATTTATTAGACACATGTTTATATTTACGGGCAGGTGGAAATACTTATAATTAACTTAATCTAAAGCTTATTCTACCTCGGGTTGTTCGGCGATGTTCCTCCGGAATCTTGGTTCCGGTCGGCGTAGTGATGCCGCTGGCATCCGGCGTGGGCGGCTGTCCGCTGTCTGCTCTGTAGGACTGCGAACCGGTCTGGGCGGCTGCTCCTGAGTGGGTTGCGATGAACCGTGGCTGCTTCCTCCGTCGATTTCGGTCCCGGCTGTGGTTACCTTGACGTCCCTTTGACGATTCCCTCCTCCGGACCTCGTTTTGTAGCTGCGTGCTTTCGACTTCCTTTTGACTGGCCTTCGACTTCCTTTCTACGACTCCCTTCCGGACCCCGTTTCTCTCATCCTCCCGGACCTCATGTCCCAACTCTGTACTTTCAACTGTCTGCTGTCAACTGTCTACTGTCAACTCTTTACTGTCAACTGCGTACTTTCGACTCTTACTGTCAACTGTTAACTTTGGACTGTCCATTCCGACTGCCCATTTCAACTGCCTATCGTCAACTGTCCTTTCGACTGCGTACTTTGGACTGCCTGCTGTCAACTGTTAACTCTCTTCTAAAATGGCGTCCTGGCCCTTTTAAAGAAACCGTGGCGAGGGCGTATTTCCCGCTCGGGGTCGGTCCGTCCTCACAGGATTGGTGACGCCTCATTGGTCCATCCGTTGACATCTCCGCTACACCCTCGCTTGTAGGCCTAATTTCGGCTCCGCCCACTTTCTTCGTAATTAATTATAGTCCTGCCTTATCACATAAAATCCAATAATACACTGTTCATTCGAATTGTCCACAAACCAACTTATATTCTATACATTTTTCACATTAAGATCATCAGAATTATCACTATCTCTAATTACTTCTAAGTACATCAATCAGTATAAAATACAATCAGTATAAAAACATTTCACATTCATCAGAATTATCACTATCTCCAATTACCTCTAAGTACATACATCGTTTCGTGAGTAGTTTCCGCATTACCTACACTTATACCTATTACATAATTTTCTCACCTGCCCAGTTATAATTACGTTATTATTATATTTATTTAAATTTCTTATTTGTACTTAACAGAACCTTATATCTAGTTACATATACCATTTAAGTACTAGTATCCTACTTCATACTAAGCCCACCGCGATCGATTGTCATACCCGTTAAACAATTTAGATTCGTACTCATCGCTTCAAGATCATATTCACGTTAATTATTATTTACTATACTCTAGTGATTAAACTAAAGTCTGAATTGGCGGGAATGTTATTTCTTTCAATTTTCGAGCATTGCATCACATTTCGAGCCATGTGGTTCGTCCAACGTGGCATTAAAGGAGCAGATTGCACAAAGAAACTGCGTCTTTTGTTCTAGTCACGTCTCGACCCTGAACGCTCGCTAACGGACACGTAACGGTACATTTCTTATTCTCGCCAGTACAACGGGTCCAGCTTTAATGGCCCTACGACCTTTGGTTATATCCTTCGGCAGGATGCGTCTCCTCGAAACAATGCGCGCCCTTAGAGATCTGCTATTGTTTCTCAGGAAACCTTCATAATCCCGTTATTTTCAGCCCTCGTCATTTTCCGTTCATTGCACAACACGTGGGCTGAAGGTCACTACGGTTGCAACTCGCATTTTGAACGAACCGCTAGGTTCTTTTTTGTTGAGGGACGTCCGGTCCCGTTTATATGGGTCTGCCGTCGGCGACCTGCATGCGTTTGCGAGATGTGATTTCCAGCCTTTATTTTATTTCATATATTCGGCTAATAAATGTGATAACTTCGCGTCACTTCGGGCTTAGGCATATCATAACAATTTATCCACACTATCAAAAATAGCTTTTATAGCCAAATTGTAGCCAATATATTCATATAAATTCACAGAGATTCTACTAAATTGAAAATTTTACATTTATTTCAATTAGATGTATTCAGTTTTTTGGCGACTCCGGTTAATAAAAGTTGAAAAGAGTCGATAGTCTGTGGTTACTGGATTACTCTACGATTTTGTCTGTGAGATAACTTACCATAGATATTCCAGTTAATATCTGTATTCTGTATCTTTTGGTGTCTTTTCGGGAAGGCTTCATCATAGATAAGATATATGGACTTCATCGTGGTAGCTTGTAGCTTATTGAAGCTTGTGCTGAATTAAAATTTCGGTCAGTTTAGTTATTAAACGCGCTTGTTAGTTTAATTTTAAATGGTATACCTTATTTACTTAGGTATTACGTGACTTGTAATACTATATTCCCGCAAGCGGTGTTTATATTTCAAATTGACTGAAGCCCCTCGATGGCAGCGCCGTAGGTGCCAAATTTTATAATTTTTGTGTCATGCAAAAGCCATCGTTTGCTTTGATTGTGTTATTTATTTTTTTTAGCATTGCTATTAAACATAGCACTTTAGAAATACGATAATCCAGATTCATTAAATAATATTTTATGCTGTATATAAAATGGCGGCTGGTCAAGGAGTTGCCGTAATCGGGATCGCGTATTGAAACTGACAGTGTTTTTATTGAACATAGAATTTTTTGAAATGTTTATTTCGGAATTAGGTTATGTTTAAATATGTGGAATAATTCAGCAAATCTTCTTTCATGGCGTTGTTTTCGTGGAGATTTAGTAATATTTGTATCTATGAGGCGCTTTGAGTTTTAGATAATGTTAGTTTTTTTCAGAAATTTAAATTTTGGCAGCAAAATATTTTTGGCACTGATCTTTGTTGTTAAATTAAAATGACATTCAAAACAAGCCACACTAATGATTTCTTTCTTTGAATATAATATTTAACATAACATTGATTCTATATTGTGACATCGGAATTTCAAATTTTTTATTGTTGTATATATGGTATTATATGGACTCGTTTTGAGTAAGCCCTGTAATCACCCCCATATTCCTATATATTTTTCATTAAATATAATAAAAATAGCTTCGTCTCTATGAGATATCTGATATTTATCTAATAACAGTGCCTTTATAGATAAAAATCCAGTAATTGTGTGTTCTTGGACATATTCAAATTTTGTTAAAAACATATTGTTTATATAATTTTTTTTTTCAAAACTTATAGTTCACTTTCATGATTTCCAGTGATATTTTCTATTCCCGCTGCTCTGATTTTTTTAACTTTAATTGATTTTAACTCTAAACATTGTTGTACTGACGGTGGAGAACCATGTCTAAGGCTGTTAACATTTTTATTATATAATAAAATTTATTGAATTATTGTTTTCCTTAATTAACATAGAATTTCATGTATTGGCTCCAAATGATTTGCCAAATTTTTGTTATAGTTTTTATTGTGTTACAGGTGATAGTCAAAATGAATGTAAATACTCGCATATATATTAAATAATGTGACCAACTGGTAAAAAAAGCAAATGCAATTTTGCTCTTAGGATAAAATGGATATATGTCAAGTACAAATGCTCCACTAGTATTTTACATATATTGTGATATTACATACATAAGTCAAAATGAACGCGGAAGAAAATCTAAAAATTCACACCATCGAAAATAATGAACTCTTACAACAGTATTTTGATAATTTTCAAAAAGAAATTCCAGTGAATGAAGTCATCCAGATAACCTGTGAGTTTACAAATATATTTGTATATATTTATTTGCTAGTGTGCCTATATTAATGGGGTAATATGTTTTTAGAGTTGAAGGTTAAGTTTTATGAGATATATGTGTTTCCCATGACATTGTATTTATTGCTATTTATGATAAATTTTATCTATAAATATTTCTAAACATGTGAGGATTCAAAATATCACAAATATTTTGAGATATTGCCGAGTTTCTATGAAGTTTTGATTTTTTAGGTCCAAAGTAGATTCAGTAATGGGCAGAACTTATGTTTTCAAATAGTTTCAACAAAATATATTAATGTTAATGTGATTACTCCATCATCAGTCTGTTTATATCACCTCTTCACGAAATGTAAAATATAATGCAACTTTATTAATGATTCAGCTCAAGGGGAAATCATGGATGAAGCTAATGGCCCCGGGACATATTTTATGGACCATCAAGGCCAATACTACTTCCAATCATCGTCAGATTCACAAGCAAATTTAATAGCAGATGCTAACATAGATGGTGGAATGAGGGAGTTAACGGTGACAGACGAGGTATCTCTGGTTGATGCAGTTTCTCGGGAAGAAGAAGTATGCACCATTTTATTTAACCTTATCTCCTTTATTAACCTTCTCCCACTATGTGCAAAAATTGTCTCCAGTATTATATTAATCTATTTTTATATTTAGATTTGTCCAATTATTTATAATCCATACAAACTTATAATTTAAATTAAAAATCATTTTTGAATTTTTACTTATTTTTTTGCATTTTTCTTCACAATTAAACTGACCACCTTGCTGAGAATTCCTGTCCTTTAATAAAATTTTCCATTATATAATACACAATGCTGTTTCATAAAAATGAAATGTGATCATATATAAAAATAAAATGTTTTTTTAAGATTTCACCGGAACATAGATGTAATTTACATTTACTACCGCAACACTAAGGCCGAGATTGCTTCGATGCGGTTTATGAATGAAATAATCAATAAAACTTATTTCTCAATGTTGAGAAAATTATTTTTTATCAAATACGATAATAATCTACCGCAGTATTAGTGAACAACAAATATGTAATTAGATATATTCTCAAAATATTAAAAAAGTACTATTATTCTATTTATGTTTAATCTAACTAAATGAATAATAAAAAAATGTTTTTGAATAAAAGTAAAGTTGCTTATGAATGAATTAACAATGAAAGTAGGTTCTAAATACTTTGTATTGATTACAATTTGCATATGTTCAAATATAAAAGGGATGTTTTGTAATTTTTTTTAGTTTATTAAAATCGATGTTTACATAAATATTGACAACCAATTTTCGCATATAAATAATTTTTCAATCTAATCTTACTCCAAAAAGTTTATTTCACACTCAAATTTTGGAAGGATTCCAATGCTTTGCAGGGATCTCTGATAGCAAGGCATACACAATTTTGCATGTCAAAATGATGGTTAATACTATTAAATTATAACCGAAATATCAATTTCTATCGGATACTTTTTTATTTGTAATTTTTAAGAGTAAATTTTTACTTTCTTTTTGGTCATGTTATGGTTTAAGTCCGCATACTGTAATTTTATTTTTTATTAATCAAGATTTTCTTATTTTATTTTGCAGATAACATTAAATGATGAATCCGGTGGACAAATGCTATTACCTGGTCAGGTGTACCAAACAGTGACAATTGTACCTTCAGAAGCGCCCAATGGAGAAGTGAGCTATGTTTTAATTGTGCAACAACCAGATGACAAGTTGCAGACAAATGAAAAATGTGAAATAGTACAACCAGACAACAATTTGACAGTTTATGATTTTGACGAGAATGAAGAAATGGAGGTGACCCAAATGGACTCGGATGAAGAAGACGATAAATCCAAAATAATAAAACTGCCTCAAAAGAAGTCTCAGACTGTAGCACCGGCACATATGTGCAGTTACTGTAACTACACCAGCCCCAAAAGGTATGTTGATAGTATTAATGAACTCAAACACATTGAATCTTTTATCTCAAGAGTAGCTCCAGAGGTCACAGTCATGAATCATTTATTTAACATTGTACATTACATTTTATATGAACCTATCAATATGTACAGATCTTACTGACTCTCGAGAAAAAAGAGTCTTAGTGGTGATACATCCTTAAGAGTACTTTACTTTCTGGCATGGATAAATTTCTGAAACTGTTCCGTCCGAATCTTTACTGCCAGATTCCATTCAGATTCTTTGGACCTACAAATGAAATCTTTCCTGAGTCTCTACTTTCCTGCTTGAATCCATTTTTGTCCAAATATTTCCTTTTCATTTGGAACTTATTTTGATGTGTGACCTGAATAAATCTACATTTAATGAAGAATTTACACGTACAACACCTATCTATTTTATGCGTCTGTATGTTGTTTTAATTGAAGATCGTAACATGCGGTGATGTGCAATATTGTGACGGTTTACTGAATATAATAAATTCCAGCGATTTATTTAATTAATCATCTTTTGGGATGACTAGGAATAATCATCGAATGTGTACAAATTGTGTATGATTACAAAAATAATATAAAGTATATTTAATGTTTTAAAATCTCATATTGTGTGCTTAAAATGTTTATATGATTAAAAATAAATCATTTTTGCCTGCCCGCTTGTATAATATTCCGATATATATTCAGACTTTCAGACAGGGATGACTACAATCGAGTTGTAACAAAATTCAATAATCTTTCATATTTGTTATGATTAAAACGTTTGACTTGTTTCTCGATCGTAGCATCCTTTTAGCACTTGGTACATAGTTTGTGCCTCTTACATTTTCCGCTCATTATTGCTCTCTTAACTTTTCATCATACGGTGGTTGCGTAATTAAGATTTGAACAAAGAGTGATTAGCTTTGTGTGGTATTCAAAATGATAATTTTTTTTTTTTGTATGTTATCTGGAGAATTGAAGTAATTTGAAGCCAATTTTCAAAACTTTTGCAATATTCTCAAAACAGAAAAAAATGATGTGTGCGAAACTTGCGTTGTTGATAAATTTTTGCAGTTATTATTGTATCTTATTATGTTCTGTTGGCGAAGCGTTTTTTATAATGTACTTACTATGTTTCACTTGGTTTTGACGTTGACGTATTATATTTTGACAATGCTATATAAACTTCTACATACTTAAGTAGCCGTTTTGTCTTTTTTTTTTTTTTTGCCTTTGCAGGTGATATCATAAAATAATATTGTAAATCCTTAATAAACTTATGTTGATTCGTTTTTTAAACAATTATGATTGTTGCTTGACAATACCTTTATATTACATTATTATTAATACCATCATACTGCTTCAAGTTACAAATAACTTATTAATCTAATATTTTTACTTATAGTCTCTGAGATTCAACTTGGTATTTAGAGTTGAAGTTTATCTTTTTTACTAGGCATGTGAGGGACAGAACGAGTTGGGAGAAATTGACCCACACATTGTCAAAAGGTATCGAAGCGTAGCCCTTTGCACATCTAGTATTAACGTAAATTTTTAATGGAAAGCCTGTAGATTTATTTAGTTAAACTTTTTGCGACAGTATTTATTATTTAAATTAAAAGTAAAGTATTTAAAAGTTATGTATGTAAATGTTATAACTACGTGTGATTTTTTTCATGTTACGTTCATCATACTCTTTTGAAATATAATTTCAAAATATCTTTTCACATTTGAATTCCCCCACAAAGTAATTAAATGTATTAAACAAATGTATAAATAAAAAGTGGTACGGAATTTTTACTACTTTCCCAAAGAAAATAATAAATATATTTTTACCTTCCCTTATTAACATATACTATTGTTTTAAAACATTTATAATATTAATAAATATGGTGACCTATGTAGCAAATTAACTAATTAAATTCTATTTGAAACTTTAATTAACATACTATCTCAATAATAAAAAAAAAAACAGTTAATTTGGTTAAGGGCGAGCTTTCAATTTTTCAGTTTGAAATTCGTGAAATTATACATGAATTAGATATGCTTTCAAGACGAGGTTAATAGTTAAGTTCTTATAAGTTCCAGAGAAATAATGACCTTATTTGTTACGTAAATCATGTGAGAGAAGAAGGTTTGAATAGAAAAAGATGATAATAAAATTGTTGATTTTTACGCATTCCGATATAATTCATGTCTAGAGGCTTATCTATGATTTATCCAAGTTTCTCGTATTAATATTATGGAATGAATGCTGTCATTTGAATAAATCTATCAAAAATTAAACAATTTTTCGGACTACCTAATTTATATATATGAATTTGTTTTGAAATCAGGCAAAGTATCTACAAATATTTAGATGATCGCTTAAATCAATGTTCTAAATTTAAAAATTTTATGATAGCTTATTTATTGTGTATTATTTTGTTTACTGTTATCAATTTAAAACATTGCATTGGCATTTTAGTGATATGTCTGTTTCATAATTACATATTATTTATGAAACAGATGGCTCGTTTATAAATTGCAACAGTGTTATATATAAACAAAATGTTTACTGTGTTCTAAAAAATTTTGTTTTTCCTTAAAATCAGTATAAAAATATCTAATTTATGAAATTTGCCACTAATGTTGTGAATAAGTTCAATATTAATTCATACCATGGGTAAAATATGCGTGAAAACATATATTTTCAGCATTTTTAAATGAAAAAAATGACAGCGTAGAATCCACGACCGTCACGGCTGGATCGAGCGGCAGTCGTGCTTTCGTTGGACAATTAAAATTATCATATTTTATAAGACTGAAAATATATTATTTACTTACCATCATGCCATTTCCCACGGGGGTAGGCCGAGAGGATAGAGCGCCACACTCCTCTGTCCTGACACATAATTCTTACCTTATCCACATTCATACATCTTCTCATATTATTTAAAAACTGATTATTCCATTTTTGATATAAAACTTGGTTTTAAATAGTTGCTGAAGCCTCAAAGCATGTGAGTAAATGTAATATATTATTTAAAAACATGTTTTCACTAAAACAAAGTATTTTAAAAACGTTAAAAACGTTGATAATATGTCCTGCAAATTGAATGGTTTTTTATAACACTATTAATTTTTAACATTTTATTAATTTGACTCAATTGAGATTTGTCTCTGATTCAAGATTATAAGAAAATATATTTAGTTTATGCAATAATTTATCAAAATTAAGATAATTTTGTGGCACGGGGAAAATGCATCTAATGGTCGCTATCTTTCTTATAATGCTTGTATTGTCTTAATAATGGCAAATAACATTCAGTATAAAGTTTTAAAAAAAAGTCTAATCTAGTATATAACTTCTGATATAAATGAATAATAAAAACCCACATTTTCGTAAAAATATGTGAAAATTTGAATTGTCATTGCCTTAATAGAACAGTGAGTAAATTTTATTGAGTAACGTTTAGTTATTATTTTAAAATTTCTGTTTACCTAAGGGCCTACTTTCAATACCGATTATTTATAAAAACATAAGTTTTTCTTATACATTTGTATCGGTATTTGGTATTTTTTTTTTAAAACACAAACTTACGTAGAACCTTTATCCTGTAATAAAACAAAAACATTCGGCTATAATTGTTTTATTACGGTCTAGAAGTTCATAATAAATAATACCCTTGCAATCCCACCAAACACAAGCCATAACTTTTATGGTCAATCGGACTTGCCCAGGCTCAGCCCAATGTCTTTTTTGTGTCACGTAAACTATCTATTTTTCATCTCCTGTCACTAATCAATGCAAAAAAGATTCATGCTTTTGTTTAACATCCAAAGAAACACATGTTGACACGCGATCCATTAAATTGACAGATGACAATTAATGAGGAATCCAAACGTCAAACTGCGAAATCATCCCTATGCGCTTCAGATGCTTCACCACCATCTTCAACGCGATCTATATGGTATTTTGACGTGGATTAGTGTCAATCATGACCTTCAACATGTCATCATTGGACTTCGAAGGTCGCCCCGTTTCTTGGTTTATCCGTCAATGAAAAATCCCCAGATCGGAATTTTGAAAACCACCTGTGTCAGTCAAACTTTAGTGGCATCTTCCCTGTACAAGCAAAGGTTGGTTGCCACAATCGTGGTATAGCCTTTACGAAATTTGTAAACTAAACAGTGACGAAAATGCAATTTATCTAAACTTTTAAAAAAAATCACAAAGGCTCTCTTCTGTAAAATGAGAAGACAGCTTCCTTTATACAATATTATGTTTTAGGAATAGATGTTACTCCTCAGATTCGAGAATCTGTCCTTTTTTTATAAGCGTCATAAAAACATCAAAACTTTTGCATCAACCTAATAAAATAAAAACTTATTTCTTAAAATAAATAAATAGATAATAATTAAGAAATTAAATTAAAAACATTTTACAAAACAATATAAGATATCCTAAAATTCGGTGATACTTTTCGAAATTCCAGAATGTCTTGCAAATATGAAATAATATTAAATTTTAAATGTGTAAATTGTAGAGCCGCTACAAGGATTGAGAGTTTCGCATCGGTCAAACGCAACTTCAATAATTCTATTTTTTTCAGTTGTGGAAGAGACAAATTCGGAATCATAATTTTTTATTGAGGGTTATAATTTTGTTGGAATTATCGCGACCCTAAGTAATCTTAGGGTTCCACAAAATATTAAAAAATGTACTTTTAATAATAAATTTGCGGAATGCTAATACATATAAATATTGGTAAACAAACATACGAAAACAGTTGTCAAATACGATAATGAAAATTTTGTATGCAATA
Source organism: Eubasilissa regina (assembly GCA_022840565.1). NCBI lineage: Eukaryota > Metazoa > Arthropoda > Insecta > Trichoptera > Phryganeidae > Eubasilissa > Eubasilissa regina. The sequence goes on from JAINEB010000033.1 coordinate 23,027,952, forward strand.
TTACCGTTCATTGGAATCGATGTAAATGTTCAGTTATAATGTAAAAGTGACGTAAATTGGCGATAATGAAGACAAAAAGGAAAATTGAAGATAATATTGCGTAGAATTGTAGGCATTTAAAGCGGACTAGACTTCAGATCTGCTGGTGATACGTACACAAAGCTGATGCATGACATGCGCGTGCCAATCATAATTTCGGGGGTTTCCTCTTAATTTTATTTTCTCCGGCCGCTCTAGAGCATGGGAAGAGTGTCATTCTAACCTATTTTGACAATAGGCAATAAACTAACTCCGAAGACATGGAGATTATGCTAAATGACTTTATAGGGGTCTATTATGATCCCAAGAAGAAATTTACAACAGCACAGCGATCCTCCATCAAGGTAGTAAAACAATTGACAAACATGTCCATGAACGTGTCCCGTGGCACCGCTTTTGAAATAATATTTTCGTTCTAACAAATAAAAATTTTGTTATGTATTTACGTAAATATATGGGACAAACATAATTTCATTATACGTATTAACAAAATTTCATTATATAAATTCTTATAAAAATTTCATTATATAAATTATATAAATGACATACAATTTTCGCCTCATCCACATTCATCTTCTCATACAATCTCACCGGTTATTGTGGCTTACACAACCACCTTCCAGTATCTGGTTTACCTGGTCGTGCCAAGTCTTTCGTGGACGTCCTCTATTCCTGGTGCCATCAACATTTGAGTCGTATATCTTTCTTACCATTCTCCTCATTTATTCATTCCATATGACTAAACCACCTAAGTGATCCTTCCTTAATCTTACTGAATATACTAAGGTCAGCTTTACATTCTTACCTTGTTTCTTCATTCTTTACTCTGTCATAAATGGATCTGCCGTATATACACCTAAGCAATCTCATTTCCACTGCATTCAGTCTTCTTTTGTTCTCGACTCGCTCGAGTACATATGTTAATAATGTTGTTACGTTAAAAGGAACACACTAATTACTCAATATAAATATTTTTAATGTTTGACTCCTTTGACTTTTAACGTTAATTACTTGTACTCCTTTTAACAGTCAGCCATCCGTGACTACACTGACGCCGTGACACTAATTCATTTTTATGACAGTAATATTTTTAGGGGTTTTGAATTGATTATTATTTTTGAAAAATCTTAAATATCTCATAATCATAATCATAATATAACATCTCGTATTCAACTTTACACAATCATAAAAAGTCATAAGTCGAGAAGAAAGACGCAAGCGCCTCGCAGTGTAGTTCATTTAAAAAAAAAAAACTCCCAGAATTTCCAATACCACGAAATGGAAAAGGTATTGTCAGAATGGTTTCTGTCGCACCAAATCTTTCAGGATATGATCCAAAGGATATTTTCAATGCAGATGAAACATATTTATTTTTACATTTTGCTAGTAAAAATGTGTTTGAAGGAGGAAACTGCCTTGGTGGTAAATTAAGTAAGTTATGACTGACCACCAAGAAGTATTGTGCTTTGAGAAGTTGAAAACTTTTTTAATGTATTAGCCATAATACAAAAAGACAAAGATAAGGCACTGTTAAAAAAATAGTCAGTTGCTTAAAACATAATGTAAATTTTTGAAAATGACCTTTGCATTTTTAAATATTTTATCTGCACATATGTATGTACATAAAATAATGTGTGCTGCTTTACAACACATTCCCAACTTCATACATTTACTGTATATATTAAAAGTATATGAAAAAGTTTTATTTAAGTAGGTATTAACAGTTTTTATTATTATAAAATGTCAATTTTTCCATACATTTTTCATTTCCTCACTTTTACATTTTCTTCAGTTTTACACTGTTTTTTGTCGTTCCCTTGAAATGTGTATAATCGAGATTTTACTGTATTTGTAAAATGGATAGCTATCTAAACAGCAAATAGAATACTAGAAAGTATCTAAAATAAATAATTTTAAAAGAAAAATAAGTAAAAATTTAAACACTAACATAAAATATCTAACTACCTAAATAAAATAAACCGATGTACCTAGTAAAAAGTAATAGCAGAATCACCAAAGAGATAAAAATGCAAAATGATTTTCAAATTTCGTAGTGTAAGAATAGGTGAAGGGTAATGAGAGATATAATATGACAAAAGATGTCACCTATGAGTCTTGACATTATTTTATTATTATTTTTGCTTATTTTACTTTTCGGTTTTCAGTACATATTCAAACACTTTGCTTTATTTAATTTATTATTTTGTATCTTATTCTTCGAGAAACGTTAATCGAAGCTGAACCCAATGCTCCCAATGAAAGCAGCTCCTTGTGGTTTCTTCGAAAACGGAACATTATCGGATTTCAAATATTATTATAAAAATATTACCTACATTATTATTTTTGTCTATCGTTTAATGCAGTCGCCTTCTCATACAGTCTTTACACACTGTTAATTTATGAACACTCAAACTTATTTTTTTTTTATTATATAAATTGGTCATTCGACATCAGTGTTAATTGCAAAATCAGTTGCTTTTGCCCGCTGCCATTTACATCAATCAACCAATAGCAGTCTTCGCTACTCTGAAATTTAAATGCCAGTATGGAAACTAGATTATTTTTGAAAGAATATGTTGTATTTATTTTGTATTTTAAATCAGATTATAGGGATCATCTTTCTTAATAAGAAGTCCATTAATTAATATATTCTTCATGCGTGCATTAGGTGTGTTACACCTAATTAATATACATAATAAGATGACACTAAATCTATTCATACAATTATGGATTCAAAATTTGTTGAAGCAATTCGAAACTTGGAATCCCGAAATAAATTGAAGATTCAGGCAGAACAGTACATACTTAGGGTAATACGAGCATATAAATGATAATAGGAATGTCAATGCACTATTTTGTCATCTTATCTGTTATTTGAAAAGACAAGCTTGTCATAAAATAAGGTGTAATTCAATGCGAGTCGTCGTAAGAGTTAAGTGAATTGTTGTGTTTTTCGGCCACCTGAGTAATTGAGAATGTTTGCATATTTAAAGGTAAATATTAATGAAAATAAAACAAAATTACCAATGTGGTTCTGGTACTGTGAGAATTATCTATTGCACATGCTGAACTGTGGTGGTAGTTCCATGTTTTGTTGGTTTTGGGATTGTTTAGGCAGTGAGTTTTATTAGTCTATTCAAATATTAACATTTTTGCAATTGGATAGAAGTTTTATAACTCACAGCTAAACCAATTTAAAGAGAGTTTATTTTATTGCACTTGTTGAAAGAATACCACTAGCCATTTTTACGAATCATTTTGTAAGAAAGGAAAGTCAAAAATTTCTAGTGCCAAAAAACATTTTACAGAGGTTTTTTTTGTAAGGATTAATCGAGTTCTGTTGTAAATATTTTAACTACTCAGGTGGGAAACTTTATTAAAAGGAACACTTATTAACCTAAAAAAATATGTGATTAGTATGGATCTTTTTCGAGACTGAAGAGTATGATCTTATTTGGCGGGAAAACAAATTAAAGATAAACTTATTAAGATGGTTTCATTGTATTTGTTTTTTTGGATGTGCTCATTCCATTTTAAAAAAAGGTCTATTATTAATCTGAGATGTATGATTTGCGTTACTTATTCTATATTTACGCATTTGCAGATATCATTTAAAAATGCGTTTAGTATTATGCACTTGATGTAATTGAAAAATAAACTGATTTGTTGATTTTTAAATGTTAATTTATCCAGATACCTGCTTTCTCGTCATATGAAATCTCACTCGGAGGAGAGGCCACACAAGTGTTCAGTGTGTGAGAGGGGATTCAAAACTTTAGCTTCTCTACAGAATCACGTTAACACACACACAGGCACCAAGCCTCACCGTTGCCGTTTCTGCGAGAGCGCATTCACTACGTCAGGTTATTACATAATCTTTTACTAATACTATAGAAATATTATATATAAGCATTGTCTGATTATTAGATGACCCTAATTGTAATAAAACTTTACAGGCCATTTTTATAATGCAAGATTTTTCTCTAGGCTTGCCATATTAAAGTGAACTCTTGATTTTCTTTTTATCCTTACAATTATTCTAATATAATATAAAAGAACACTCTACTTGGCATAAATCACAACTCTGTGCAGAGTGCAGTAAAAATTTAATTATTTAAAAATTAAACAATTTGTCTATTATATTTTTTGTATAATTTTATCCATTACCCATTAAATCATTTTCTATTTGATCTCTTCTTTTCGAGATTTTACATAAACTTTAACCAATTCTTAGAAAGGGTGACAATATTATTATTATTAATTATTGTGGAAACTTGCCACTGTTGTCTTTTTACGGCCACCAGCCAATTTAACATATTCAGTTAAAATGTTTAAAATGCACTCTCCATAAAAACTGTGATGTTACATTTATGTTGGTGTATTGTCAATTAATATATTAATTTGAATATGTACCGAAATAAAATATATTAAAATAATTTAGATCTACTGTTGTAGTAGTAAATGATGCGCTTGTTGGTGTAGTGGTCAGACACTTACCTAGTTATCAAGCGGTTGAAGGTTCAAACCTCGTCCTGGAAGGCCAGCAAGTCAGTCCTATTTTCATAGCACAAGCGGTTAGCTTAGTTTGAAAATATTAAAAATGTTGATGTGATATCTCTATTTTTTTTTAAAGAATGAAAAAAAAGAAGTTGTATATGTAACATCACAGTGTAGTGTGTAATGAAGTGTATATTGTACATTGGCAGGTGAGCTGGTAAGGCACGTCCGATACAGGCACACTCACGAAAAGCCGCACAAGTGTCACGAATGTGATTACGCCTCCGTGGAGCTGTCCAAGCTGAAGCGTCACGTGCGCTGCCACACAGGCGAACGTCCCTACCAGGTACGCCCACACCCATTATGCTTATTTTACAGGAGAGCTGTCCCGCCACAAGCGATACCGCCATACTCGTGATCGCCCATATCGATGTGGTGTATGTTCCTATGCCTGTGTGGAGCCCTCCAAGCTGCGTCAGCACATGCGTACGCATACAGGCGAGCGCCCATACCAGGTTTGATCTTTCCTTTGGTGTGTTCAATCCTTTGCACTCGTCACATTGCTTTTATAAATTACGTTCATCGAGGAATATTTACCTTTCAATAATATTATAATATTTGACTCTTCACTTGATATTTAATAATATGTTAAATATCATTCTATTATGATTCCAAGCAATGTGTAAATCTCTTCGAGTGTATTATTAATATTCCTCTATTAATAATACACTCTATTTTCGAGAATTATCACATGTTTTTTTTTTTTTTTGAAAGTAATAAAGTATATTAATACAGCTTCATAAATCATAATAGCGCATCAATTGGTGTCTGGGAAAATAACTACTTATTGTCTTCCAGCCCAATTACTTTAGATATCAATATTTTCAGACTCTAGAAATTGTGAATTGCATTTTGATTCATTGTAATTAAAATAAAATTTAAAAATTTAAAATCTATTTACACATTTCAAAAAATTATATTCCCCACGCGTGAATATGCATATATATTTAAATTGGACAATATAGGTCTTGTGACAGATTGGTTTCTTATGCTGAGCATATGTTTTTAAAGATTGAAACTCATTGTAAGATGAATCATATATAACATTATCTAATTTGATTTATTTTATGAAATTTTTCAGTGTGAACATTGTACGTACGCTTCGCCTGACACATTTAAATTGAAACGTCACATAAGAACACACACACACGAGAAACCTTACGAGTGTGACTTTTGCAAGATGAGGTTCACACAGTCCAACTCCCTCAAAGCTCATAAATTGACACATAATAGTAAGTTTAGTTATTTTATTACATATTTTTTTCAGCGACATATTTACTTTGATTTAATTGCATTGAATTAATAATAACTGTTGAATTGAATTAATGAATGTTCAATTCTATTTCTAGTTGGCGAGAAACCAATATATCCTTGTGAACTCTGTCCCACGACCTGCGGCCGAAAGACCGACCTTCGTATTCACATTCAAAAATTGCATACTTCTGATAAACCGTTAAAGTGCAAAAGATGTGGAAAGTCATTTCCAGATCGTTACAGCTGCAAAATGCACAATAAGGTATAGAAATCGTCCTAAATCATGTTGATTAAAACCAAGTTAATTGTATTATAATCTATATTATTATTACTTTCGCAGGTGTGACCAGTAATGAAAAACCCAAATTAGAATGGAATAAGAATAATCTCAAAATTCAATGTGTTATATTGGATGTATTGAACTAATAGTCATTCTCTGCCTATATAGTTCGTAATACACTGGTCATGGCTATATTAATATCATAAAATCAATGTAGTTCATAACTTTATGTCGCACTCTTGTGTTTTTCAGACCCATGAGGGTGAAAAATGCTTCAAATGTGAAATGTGTCCGTATGCTTCTATCTCCCAGCGCCACCTGAATTCGCATATGCTCATACACACGGATGAGAAGCCCTTCGCTTGCGAGCAGTGTGATCAGACTTTTAGGTTTGTTTATTTTAGCTACTAATTTATTATGGTATCTGTCTAAAAACTTAGTCGAAAGGGTACTACTATCCACACCACATTTTAAAATAGCTGATATTAATTCTTGATTTTATGAAACTTTATTTTTTATTAAATACTCATAATATGTGCATATTAGTGATAGTTTTTGTGACTGATTGTGTAATTGGTATTTTATTGATAACTGAGATTTAACTAGTTTAGCGGTAGTTTCTAGCATACCAGTGATTGCTTGCCAAATTACAAATAATCACTTATCAATCATTATAGTTGGACACAAATCTCACAATTACAGATAAAATAATGGTTCAACTCAATACATATATGTTCATCCTATTAGGTGAACACCTGTCTCGAGGCAAACTGTAAACATTAATTTGTAGGAATTATATGCCAAACTGATATTATATATTAGTGAAGAATTTAAAAGGGACAATATACAAATATATTTTTTAATACATAAAAGAAGAAATCATTAGTGTTAATAATATTGCGCTTCCCCATCTTTTATCTATGATTTACTGGACCGTATTGGACTCGGACTGTAGTGTCATTCATTGCGTGTACATTATCTTTATTTTTAGTAAGAAAAAACATACATTAGCGAAATCATACAAATTTTGACGACTGGCAAGCGTATTGACCATCTGTCATCTTTTTTTCTTATCTATGTTGTCATCTCTCTTATCTATGGTCAGTTGAAATGTTAAAGCGACGTGAGATGTTAAATGATTTTTCTTTTAAAAACTGTTAATAATTGTTGGTTATGATAATATAATTTTTGGTTATGTTTGCGATCTAATATTTGTCAAAATCTGCACAGGAATAATTTACCATAACCAAATTTTTTAATGTGTTCTAGGTTGACTGAGAAAACTATTCATCCAATTCCGCCTTTACTTAAATGCACATTATACTGATAAAATACCACTTTTTTAAATTTATTATTGTCTATCCGCAATTATCTAGATGTCATTTTTGTTAGTTTTGACAGCTATCTAGGAATTATTTTAATTACATTGAGATTTTATTTACATGCGGTTTGTTTTGGGGAAAATTCTGTAAAAAACCCTTTCATTTAGTTGCCAGTAGATTTAAAATAAATAAACATTATATAATGTAAATGCATAATAAATGTTAATAAACATATAAAAATGAAATCATTTAAGTAATTTTAACCTAGAGATATTTAAAACACATTTTACATACTTTTAAGACATGCAATCTCGCAACTATGGTGTTTTTTCTTACTGGCAATGTACACGATGTACGTTAAGAAAAGCAATCGGCTATAGCTGCTAGGCCTGTGGACGGCTATTGTGGCTGCTATGCGGCCAGTGTTAACTGCTGCTTGATCTGAGTTTTCATAGAAAATATTTTTCAATGCAGAAATATGACTTTGTAACATAGTAATTTTGTTCATATTGCCAATAAATGCAAAGTACACTACTTAATGCAATAATTGGCCATGAAGCGGCCACAACACCCGCCAGCAGAGCCTAGCAGCAAGCAAATGAAAATTAATCGAAACTGTTAAATATTATGTAATTTACATATGCTATAAACGTGATTTTTCTGGTTACAAGGTTTGTTAGGACATTCAGTAATTATGTTTCTTTTCTCCTTATAGGCAAAAGCAGTTGCTAAAACGACACCAGAACTTATACCATAATCCAGATTACATTCCTCCAAGTCCCAAGGAGAAGAGTCACGAGTGTCAAGAGTGTGGCAGACAATTTCGACACAAGGGAAATCTCATCAGACATATGGCCATGCATGATCCCGATTCTGCAGTCCACGAGAAGAGTTTGGCCCTTAAACTTGGCAGACAAAAAAAAATACACATTATTGATGGACAACCGGTACATATTTAATATGTTTGTTTTCAGATAATTAAATTGTTGGAAGTATTGAGGCTGATTGTAGTACACTCTTGTACCATGTGTGCCACTGGTATATGGGAAGGATTTTGGGTACCGGAGTCTGTGGATATCTTTAAAGCTTAGGAACTTCTCTTTTCTATTTCTGTTCTTGTTTTATTCTACTCCAAAAATCAATCCATGTATTTGACCTTTTACGTATAAAGTGGATGAATCTGTTTTTTCCCACTTATAATTGAAATAGTCCATTACTCCAAATCACTCCCCGCGAATTATTATCCATTATCATTATTAATCATTTTTATAGGTGGAAGTGCTTGCTGGCTCATCAATGGATTCAGAGGATGAATGTTTAGACGAGACAGAAGGAACATCCAATGACATGGAGCAGTACGTGGTTCTAGAAGTTATACAACTTCAAGGAGAGAATAATGAAGAACCGATTACTGTTATCAACCGTGAAAGTCCTTATGAACACCTTGAAATTGTTCCAAAAGGTAACAATGTAAAACAAGCATTTATTATTTTATTTTGCATACTCTAGCACAGAATGAATACCTATAATTTCAAACTGGATAAGTAAGGGATACTCTTAGGACGTATTTTCATTTTTCCAGTTTAAAATTCAAAAAATTCTACGTGAATTACACATTCCTTCAAGATGAGGGTAATAGTTAAAGTACTTAAATTGTCACTTAAATACCAAAGGACATTATTTGTTACGTAAATCTAGCCAAAGAGGAAAGTTTTGATAGAAAGAGATGACAACAAAATAGTGGATTTTCTCGCATTCGAGACAAAAATAACTCATCCACATTTTTTCGTATGAATATTTTGGAATGAAATAATATGTATATTGTCATTTGAATTAATCAATCGAAAATTAAATAATTTATTGAAATACCTAGTAAATATACAGTAAAACCTTGTTGAAACAAACCCTGCTATATCAAAAATGACATACAGTGGTACCTCAGTATACATCCTTAATTCGTTTCAGATCCTTGGACTTACTCCAAACAAATTTTTCCCTAATAAATAAAGGGAAAATAATTAATCCATTCTCATGAAAAAAATCCTATTGTTATTGGCATATTATGTATTGATGGGGTTCTATAAAATAGTTTAAACACTGCTTAATACTATAATACATAAATACAAAAGCAATTAGATGAAATAAATAAAAAATGAACAAACTTTAATTTTTGCTTTCCTGTCTCTTTTCCCCACTTGGACCTGGTTGAAGATCATCAGGTTTGACATATATGTATTAAAAATCTGTCCAAAGAACTTTGGGAAATTATGACATTGTCTTGTCATCCCAGACAATGCTATTATGGGTCGTTTTGGGCTTTGTTGGGGTGTTACTTTTCTGCAAAGTTTTTGACATCCATCTGGCAGAGATTTCCTTGATAAATGAAATAGGGGCTTCCTCTATCTCCTCCTCCGAACCTGAAGACAGTGTATCTATTTTAGTCTTGTGCTCCTTCTTCTCAAGTTCCCGCAGCACCTCAGTGGTCAGCTCTTCCCTGTACCCGTCCACTAACTCATCCACATCACTATCATTCGCATCTACATGGGTCACATAGACCTGCCCAGAGAGACAATATCATCCTCCACTATCGGCAAGCCCCTTTCAAGCACTTCTTCTGGCCACAAATTCCTCCAAACAAAGTTCATTGTTCTGTAGAAAACTTCTTGCCAGTCTTTGTCAATGAGAGATATGCAATGGACGATAGTAAAGTGATCTTTCCAAAACTCTTTCAGCGTTAATTCTGTATCAGAGGTCGCATCAAAGTGCCTCTGGAATAGTGCTTTAGTGTGAAGTTTCTTGAAATTACTAATGACCTGCTGGTCCATGGGCTGAATGAAAGAAGTAGTGTTAGGGAAGAGGAACTTTACAGTCAGCACATAATACTGCAAGCTTGGAGGGTGAGCTGGAGCATTATTGAGCTGGAGCATTATGAGAAGGGCATTATGAATTTAATATTATTTAATAATAATATTAAACCACTTGCTGAAATATTCTCTGGTTACCTAAGCCTTGCTGTTTGACCCCCACATCACAGATAACTGATTTTTCTGCACGTTATGTTTCTTAAAGTTCTTCGGATTTTCAGGGTGGCAGATCAATAGAAGCTTCAGTTTGCAATCCCCATTTGCATTTCCACAGAATAAGAGAGTTAGCCTGTCTTTCATTGGTTTGTGCCCTGACAATGCATTCTCTTATGTAATATAGGTCCTGTTATTCATTTTCTTCCAAAACAGGCCTGTTTCCTCACAATTAAAAACTGTGGGCAGTCGTGGCAGAGATACCCTCTCTCTAATAACCAAATTCAGCCAAACGAGGACATAAACACGCATCATATGACACACAAGTCATATTCTAAACAAAAATCTTACACCAAACAAAAATTTTCACATATAAACATGACGTATATCAAGTTGGACTTATTCCAAAGTGGACCACTGTATATCAAAATTAATTTCCTACAATCAATTTTTCATATGAAAATGAATTTATTTAATGAAATTTTGTTAATATGTACAATTTTTTTTTGTCGCTTTTAAAAAAATACCAATACATTAACATAAATATATAACTAAAAAAAAAATTATCTCAACAAAAATATTATTTCGAAAACGGCGCCGTTGGTCAGTCATATTTGTCAATTGTTTTACTGCTTTGATGGTGGACCGTTGCGTTACTGTGAAACTTCTCCTTGGGATCATAATAGGCCCTTATAAAGCCATTTGGCATAATGTCCACGTCATCCAATTTATTACTGATTTACGTTGATTACGTTATTTTATTACTAATTGTCAAAATAGCTTAGAATGACACATTTCCCGTGCTCTGAAGCGTACACATGTGAAAATTAAAAAATAATCTTGCGGTAGATGCAATGTCGGAGTTCTACTGTGTTCATTAAATTAAAATTATTATTTTCAGATGAAGTTAAGGAAGAAAAAAAAGTGGATCCTTTGAATACCAAGACATTCTGTAAAAATACTGAAAAAGATATGAAAACGTGTTTTGGCTTTGATGTAAGTATGATATTTACTTAAAATTCATGTAAATTATAGTAAAAGCCCGTTATTAGAACAATGTTAATTCGTAATTCATATATATATTTTTCCTCATAAATTTGAAAACTATTATTTTGAGAATTCATATATTTTGATGTTCATAATATATTTTGACAAAACACAATATCATTGTCAATTCGTCAAGTGTAATTTTTTGTAATGCACATAACAAGAATTCTGTTTAAAAATATTAATTAATTCAAACCTTATTTATTGATGGTATAGTTTTCATTTTATTGCATTTAATATTTACGAGAGGAAATTTTTTTAATGCCGAAAACATCTCTTATAAAAGTGTAGTAAGTCAATTAAGTCAAAAGTGAACCATTTTTAATTTAAAGTTTATTAACCAAACTGTTGTTTGTCATGGAACTGTAATTTTTTTATTGATTATTATTATTATTATTGATGAATCGACATACTTATGAATGGAATCGACACTTAACAAATTCTACTGTTTACAGTAGGGAGAGATGAACAAGCGGTTCCATTGAAATGAGACACTAGTGCCCGTTCGCAGAGAAGGGATGAACTAATTTTAATACAGTTTTCGTGGGGCATAAAGAATCATGTTTTATTCGCTATTTATAAAATGTAAATCACAAAATTTTGACTTCTTACACTTTTCTATGAGATGTGCGATAAAGGTTTAATCTTTAAACTTATTGTTACAGAGTAGGTATTAAATATTGTTACAGAGTGGGTGTTACGAATTAATTTTTACTGTATTTTGTTGAAAATGTTTATGTGGCGAAGCAGACTCTAAGTATAAAGTAAAGAGATGTTACATATTGTTTCAGCCTTTTCAGTTTGACATAAATGTTTGATCATATTTAGATATTTGTAAAACTTTAATAGTTTTTACTAAAATTTCAGGAAGAGGAGGGCGAAGAAGATGATCCTGAAGAATTAGAAGATGGAATTATTTGGATACAAAGTGTTGATTCAAGTTTTCAATGAACTAAAATTCGTAAGCGATGAAGCCACCACGCACACTTTTCTCAGCGTACGAAGCTAAAAGTGTGACTATATGTACATATGCTTTGTTACAAACTTAATTTTCATTATAATAATTAGCTTTTTATGTTGATTCAAGAAAACAATGGTATTATGATAGCTTTCAAAAAGTTCTCTCTTTTTGTCTTTGTTAATTTATTACAACTCTCACGATTAATATACACAGCAGAAATATATGAAATAATTTATTTAGTATTATAATTCTTGTTTTATATACTGTTAATTTTTTTGTAAAAATAGTTTCCAGTATATAAAAAGTTAATCGAGAACCTACTCTCATTTTAGAAATGAGGTTTGTTCCACTGATTGTCTTATCATTATTTGCACCATCACAGAGAAATCATGTTTTCTGGTTTATATATTGTTTGTTATCTATGCAAAATATTTATTTTTAATTATCTGCGGATCAAAAAAGTGATTGAGCATTATGTAATTGAAAATAGGTAAAGAAATTGCATATTCATAAAATCATATTTTCATAAAGAATTGTTAAAACAATATTAATATATAAAAAAGGTATAAACTGCCTAAAATAAGCTAAAATGATTGAGCCTCTGTATATTTTTATGAAAGTTGGATCGGGCACAAAATTATGTTTAATGCAAAAAACATACACAAGGCGATTTGAAAGTTTGAAAATTATCACAGCCTCCGCACTTTTTTACATCACATTTTTTTTAGATTTTCTGTTATTTTTATTAATCTATTATTTCAATTACTAAAGCGATCATTGTTTCCAAAAGTTATTTTTATATATGGTACCCATTACGTACACAATTTTCATTTGATTATTGGAAATAATAAATTATGGAAAATATATTGGCGCGCATTATTTACAAGGTGCATATTATTATCTAGATATTATGGTACTTAATTTTTGGTTCCTCCTTCAATGTTAAAATGTCAAAACTTTTTTCACAATAAAATGTCGGTACGACCAAGAGTGTACAAAGTCACATATTGCACACTTAGATCAAAACTAAGACGACTCAAAAAACCAAGAATTTTTAGTTATATACTCTGTCATATACGCAACTAACTTAGCCCCAGTTCTTGAATAGTGCCATTTTAGGATACATTTATGACCTAAAGTGTAATTTAGCTTCATAACTTTAGTAACAAAAAATGGAGAAAAATGTTTTTTTTTGTCTACTGAAAAATTACTTTTTGAGTTGTCTTAGTTTTGACCTAGGTGTGCGTTATGTTGAAGATAAAGCCAGTGGACATGTCGTGAACAACTTATCACAGTCAATATGTGAGATATTTATATGTATAGCTAGTTAATGATAAAACAATATTATGTTAAACCATGCAAACTGACATTCATAGCCTAATTTGAGACAGTGAAAATTATTACACATGTAATTATCTAAGCTATTAGGGAATCAAATCGATTCTAACGTTTTCTACTCAAATCTGTAAATTGCAGTTGAAAAAATTAATTTAATTTTCAGAGAATTGAAAAAATTACAACTTATGGATTTATAGTAAATGAGAAATTATATTTTTGACAACCAAGAAGTCAATTTCATGTAATTTTTTAGTTTTGAATTTAAATTGACTCAACATAATGGATAGATTCAAAATCATTGCAATTTTTAATGTGCTTATGAAAACTAAATACATTAGAACTTCGTTAAGACGATCCCCACCATCGATTTATATATATAATCTATTGTTTTTTCAAAATGAATTCTTTACTATCTATTTTTCATGCATATATATATATATATATATATACATACAGTAAAAGCTCTTTAATACGAAATTGAAGGGACCAAAATTTAAAAAAAAAAGATTTTCAAATTAGGAAAGTAGATTTTCATACAAAGTTTTCTAAACATCAACATATTATTGCCAATATTGCATTCATTTTTGACCAAGTCATGCACCTCTATTTCCTCAACATTTTGACAAGCACGTTATATTGAATCTTGAGTTAAATCTGTGGAGCCAACCATTGGAGGCTCCAAAATCATTTGTTAGTCAATGAAAGTCCTTTCTCGATGAGAATTGGATCAAAAATTGGAATATTGACCCACATGCATTTGAGAAAAAAATTCTGACAGCCTGCTTTCCAGCTCGCATTTTTCTGGGCGAATATGTTAACGCGTGTTAGTTTCTGTCAACTTATATATGATTCTTCAATTTTGGTGCAATTTTTCAAAATCATTGGAATCAAGTTGGAGATATCATATTTTTCATGATATTTCTCTTACTGTCAATTTTACTGTCCACATCTTTAATTAAATCTATTTTTATAGAAATGTTTTATACATACTGCAAATTGGTGCCACTTTAAATTTAAAATAAAACTACAGGGAAAATAAAACACAAAAATTTAACCCAAAAAATGTAATATTCTTTATACTTTTCAAATAACACTTAAGGCGATAGTCCATTAAAGCGGCTGATAGATTTCAGAAGAATTTTATGTAGTTTTTTTTTGGCAGGGTGGAGGTAAACGCTTTACGGGGCGCGGGAATTTAGTTCCAATTCTATCCATAGTGCTGTCGGCCGCCTGAGATGCATGTCAGAACAATTTCGCTCGATGGGCGGTGCGTGGAAATGACAAAATATAGTATATTCAAATTTTTATTTTTTTTATTACATCCTTAGAAATTTAATTACATTTTTCATTTCCTGTTTTGCTAGATTAAACTTATGTAGATTTGAAAAAGGCAAAACTTTCTATAGGTTAATCAATTTTTATAAATTAGTTTAAAATTGATCAAAAAATTAAGACAAAGTTATAAGAAAATGCATAAATAAAGTTTTTTGGGTATTAAAAAAAACACAAGGAAAATCAATAGAAGTCTAAGAAACATTTGAAAACATGAAAGAAGCATTCCGTATGCGTTGTTGTTCGTTATTGTTTGGCGGGTGTATATTACATATGTATATGTGTGTTTGACTTAAGGTTTCAACAAGCACTGCTGTATGGTATTGGGTTCTCTTCTATGTCGGATCGCAATTTTTGTAGATGGTTTCTTTGGGGAAACCTAGGTCGACGATTCAGCATTGTAACACGTGCCATTGGCCTTGCCTTAAAAAATTACAGTATGATACTCGAATATGTGAGATTTGTAGAGTACAGTTATACCATACTTTTTTGCAGGAGATATAAATCAACAAGCATCGCCTTGACAATGGCTTGTGTCACCTTGCTGAAACATTTGCCTAAGTTTCTTCAAGGAATCTGTCTACAAAAAATGCGATCTAACCTAGAATATACACTAATTCCATATATATATATATACAACTGGTGTGTCTTCTGAGTTAGATTACGCTTTTTGTATATAGTTTATGTATCTTCCTTTATATGTTAGTTGCTAATGACTTTACTGCCATCAATGGGTTGATTTATTAAAGGAAACCATATACAAAGAGCACAATCTAATCCCAAAGAGACACCAGTTGTATACACTAGTGCTTGCAGAAACCTTAAAATAAACATATATAGAAATATTTATACAATGGATTATCTGCAACATATTTAAAATCTCTACATATAATTCTGCTAAATGTGCACCCAACTAATTGCGTATTTATGTGAAATTAAAGCTCCTTCACAGTAATTTTAAAATGCCTTTTTATGGGATTGGTGTAATAAAAATTAGGTGTGCGTTTTATTTTTTTTAGAGTACTCTTAATAATTAATCATGTTTGCGACGTGGTTAACTGGATGATGTTTTATTAACAATTTTGTATCAGAAATGAAACACTTAAAATAATAATGATAGAATTCCTACTTTTAAATTAAGAGATACTTATTTAATTTGAAACATTAACAGATCTAACCTTTTCCTAAAGTTTATAGTTTATTAACTTTGAGACTTCTAGAGTATGAATAATTTACTTTTAAGAAATTGAGTTAATCGATAAATAGTCAATTTCCAAAAAATAAATAAACTTTTCATATCTTGGTTTGATTTGGTAATTTAGTTAGTATATTTTAAAATATGTGTGCATATAAAATATATGGAACTTATTGAATAAATTATAATTTGATAACTTTCCATAGAAAAATGTGATACAACATGCAAGAGAAGTTACGAGAAAAAGTGTCGTCGCTGCTGAATTTTGCTTGTATTTCGGACCAAGGTGATCGTCTCGAACGTAGACAATTGAAATTTGGTTTGAATCTATGTAAAATTTTTGTGGGATATGAAGATTGTCGAAAGGGACGAGGGGAATAAGTCGGCTAGCATATTTACAGTTCCGGGAGTGCCTTTCCATCTACATGTGTAAATTGAATTAAATTAAATACAGTTGGCTATGGAGGCCATAAGGGTGCAAGTGACATTATTTTTTTTAGATTTTTTGTATTCTTTTTTAAAGAATAGTGTCTATTCATTTAATTTCTTGATGTTAATAAGTTGTTAACATCATAAAAAGTGTTGAAAATGACATGCAAAAAGTATGTTATTTTTTAAAAAGTCTCTTAGAATATAAATTGTAAGAAAACCACTTAACCAATTTCAATTATTTTTATATATATTAAAGACAATAGTTTACTTCATAATATCAATTAAAAAAATAATCACCCATATATTCATACAGTTAAATGAAGCCTACAAAGAGGACAAATTTTCTTTAGTTCTGAAACAATGTTGGTTTGGTAATTCATTTTTTGAATAAATAATTATGTTCGTGTAGTTTTAAATATATTCATGTATTAAAAATGTATGGAACTTATTGATTAAATGTAATTTTCCATAGAAAAATATGATATAAAATGCAAAAGAAGTTGCGACAAAAAGTGCCATTTCACTTGTATTTCCGATCAATCGCCTTAATAAAGAGTCTAAAATCTTAAGAGATTCACAATTAAAAGTCAATATGTTAGTCAGGTACGTAATATTTTCACTCTATTTGACACAAAAATATCTAAGACTTGTTTTAAATGTAGAAAAACACAAAGATTGGCATATAAAAATGAAAATGTAAAACCTTAAAACTCCGAAATCGGCGTGCAAGATTTTTTAACAGAACTTTAACTTAAACTCATTTTTTGGTAGGATTTCCATCTTAGCAGTCCGCCTGTCAGTTGGGCATATATTTACAGTTATACAGATGGTCAAATGTGTCACCATGTGAGTGGTCAATCCCCATAGGGATTAGGTGCCGGCTGTGATAGACTCGGCGCAGATATAAAATCGCAAATGTTCAGATTTATAATAACGTAGTGTAATTTTGACTTATAATTATTTCATGTTATAAATTATTGAGTTTTTCGAGTTGAAGGTAAAATTTTGCATGAAAATTCATTTCAGGGGGATAAAATATGATAAAATTTTGCAATTATAACGAATTTCGAAATGAAGTTGAAGTTGTTTGTATTAACGAGCTTTTACTGTGTATATGCGTTGTTTCGTATTTGTTTAATGACGTATTGTACTAGCATTCCATAATTTATTCTTTAAAGTACATTTTTGACTATTTTGCGGAACCGTAATTTATTAGGAAATAAGTTTTTTTTTCATTATGAATTTGTTATTATGAAATAAATTTTTTTGATCTATGATTTCGCGATAACGGGATTTTACTATATTTGTTTTTGAACCTTATAATCACTTTATTTATGATATTTATGGAATTATTTCAGTGTTTTAAAGTATTTTTTTATTTAAATTTTTTTTAAACTATTGCTTTTGTCTGAATAAATCTGTTATATTGAGAAAAAAAAGTAAAACTCGGTTTTGAGTAGTTTTTGTGAAATAAAATTCTTAAAACTATATTTAATTTGATTATCAAAAATATAACTCATCTATACTGTCCTTTAAGTTGTCATATTATCAAAAATCACTGGCTTGTTCAGAATAAAATAATTACAATTTTATTTGTTTTAAATTTAAATATTATAATTATTAAAATCTGGTATCATAGAATCTTATTCATTCACACACATTTAATTAGAAATTTTGCATAATTAAAAGTTATTCGAAAATTGTACTACCCTAACTATTTTTTTCTAAAATAACTTTGTTAATTCCAAAACCTCAGTAATTTGTAGTCCAAAATAATTCTAAACTCTTATGATAACAGACATATTTGACAAAAAAAAAAGTATCTATATTTAAACATTATGTAAACCTCTGTGAGTTATTATTACATCAACCGTTTTTGATACTAACATGTCTTTGTCAGACTTGCGTACAACAGTTGTACCCCAGTCCTGACGAAGATACATTACATAAAAATGACTCGCAGTGGTTTATACATGTTTATATATGGTACAATCTTTAATTATGTCTAATCACAAAGTTAAGTTTATACGTGTTTAAATATAGGTACGATCTTTAATTATGTCTAATCACAAAGTTAACGCTACAAACATCAAGAACATTTTTTGACAGTTTCGAGAAGTAATTTGATTTTTTTTGCATTGTATGAATAAATCTGCGTAGATTCATTATCAAGCCACTGTACATCACATAACTGTGTATTGGATTAGACAAATTCCCTGAAGGCTAGCGGTGATCACCAATGATATATCTAAATTGCGTATTGTAAATTTAGATTTTTCAGTTTTAATTTCACTTTTGGAATTATGTTATGTAAAACTGTAAATGGTTAAGAATTATTTTTTATTTCGAATTACTGAAATTATTTTAGTATGAAATTGATAATTTGGATAAAGAAATATTTGTACATTTCAAATTAAAGGGATATTACCATATTAATATACATATTTGTACTTCATTATAAAAATCACTCCCTCTTTTTAAATTTTTATTACTTTTATTTTGTACATGCCTGTTATGCGATTTTTCAAAATTAAATATTTGTGCTACTTTGTATTAGAATAGAATATGCTTATAATTCTACAAATCTTTTGTCTATTTATGTTATAGCCTTCATTTAAATGATTAGAATGTCAATCTGGTTCACCGTGATGGTAAAGCAAAACTTACTTACAAGGTTTATTAATTATGTATTATATGCTTTTTAAGGTTTTTGAATTGAGAAAAATATGAATTGTTTATACATAGTAGATTTTTACTTTTAGATATCTAATACATGTTAAGTTATTTGAACATTTTTCTTATTATGTATTAATTTTATGAGGTATTAGACAAAAATCAAAATTTTTTAGATTCAAATCTTGATGAGGTTATTTGCAAAAACTTTGTTTGATTTTTTCTTGTATCTTAACAGATATATGGTGAGTTTTTTTAGGAGAGGAATGTCATCTTAATATCTAAAACTTAAACCAAAATTTATAATACCGGTTTACACT
The DNA here is from genome assembly GCA_022840565.1 of Eubasilissa regina. NCBI lineage: Eukaryota > Metazoa > Arthropoda > Insecta > Trichoptera > Phryganeidae > Eubasilissa > Eubasilissa regina. The sequence continues at coordinate 23,047,719 of JAINEB010000033.1, forward strand.
TTTAAACCTTCATAAATTATAAATAATTTTTAATCTGTATTGTATGTACTATAAATGAAGTATAACTTGTGTATTGATACACCGTCTGATATATTTTCATATTATTATATGATATATTTATATTCATATTTTCTTATTTGTTTTACTGCTTATTAAATTGATGGAAATAAGAGTTTTCTATAAAGTACAAAATATCCTTTAGTTAGTCACTCTTTTAATACCATTTTTTTTAAAACATCACTCTACTAATTACTCTTTTAAAACTGTTAAGGGCGCGCTTTCAAAAATAATTCATATTTTCGTGTTTTTTTTATGAAAATGTAGGTTTTTATTATTCATTTATATCAGAAGTTTAGACTTTTTTTTAAAGTATTACTTAGATTGGACCTTTTCACAACTATGAAACTAAAAAACTGAATGCTATTATTGTAATTAGGAAAATACAACCAGAAAGACGGTGACCATTAAATACATTTTTCGCATGGCACAGAATTGCCTTAATATAGAAAATTATTGGGTATACGAAATATATTTACTTATAATATTGAAGCCAAGATTATGGAGACAAATCTCAATTGAGACAAATTAACAAAATGTTAAAAATTAATAGAGTTATAAACATTCAATTTGTAGGATATATTATCAATTTTCGACATTTTAAAAATACTTTGTTTTAGTGAAAACATACATTTTTAAATAATATATAGCATTTACTCACATGCTTTGAGGGCTTCGCCTACTATTTATAATCATGTTTGATATCAAAAACGTAATAATTTCTTAATTACTAAATAATATTTTTATCCTAATAATGTGTATTTTTTATTTTCTTTATTAGTGTCAGATCATCAGCAGCCGTAATGATGTCTAGTCCGCATTTGTAATTTTCTTGATGTTTTCACACATATTTTACCCTCAGTATGATTTAATATTGAACTTATTCACATCAGTAGCAGCAAATTTCATAAATTAGATTTTTTTTATTGATTTTAAGGGAAAACAACATTTTCTTGAACAAAGTTAACATTTTATGTATGTCGCAATTAAATATTTTGTTTATATATAACACTTGTATTTTAATCGCTAGCTATCACTGTTGTATTTGAAAATGCCAATGTGGTGTTTTAAATCAATAATATTAAACAAAATAATAAATTGAGGCTGTCATAATAATTTTAAATTTAGAACATTGATTTTAGCGACCATCTAAATATATGTAGGTACCTTGTCTGATTTCAAAACATATTCATGTATATGAATTAGGTACTCAATAAATTATTTAATTTTTGATGAATTAATTCAAATGATAACACGGTTTTATTTCATTCCATATATCTATATGGAAAATACTCCAGATACAAGTTGTTTTTGACACTTGTATCGAATGCAAGAAAATCAACATTTTTATTGTCTTCTCTTTCTATTCAAACCTTCCTCTCTCGCATGATTTACATAACAAATGATGTCATTAATTATTTCTCTGACTAGTTCGTCACTCTGTAGTTCTCTGACTAGGTAGTTCTACGTGAATTTCAAACTGGAATAATGAAAGCTCGCCCTTAAGATACAACTGATTTATAAAAAATTTTTACTGTCATTATAATTCTCAATTGAATAAATGAGTGTTGATAAATATACAATAATTTAATAAATCACTGTTGCTAGAACAAATTAATCACTTTCCGTTTGCCTGGGCTGCACTTCGCTATTGTCGCTTATCACATTTGCAATAAGTATTCCTAGCAAAGTTGTCAATACATTTTTTATATGCTTGTACAATAGGAGACGTTGGTGTTTAAATTTTCTAATTTGAATTTGTTAGTTTCATATGTATATTAGTTCATTGTGTAAATATAAGAACATCACACAGTTCAAAAATTTCTCACAAATTACGTGGTTAACATAAACCTAATTGTTTTTGAAATAGACTTTGTTGATAATCAGATTTACACATCTTTTACTTACATGAGAAATTGTAAATAAATTTTTGTTAAAAAAAAAAACTTTTATGCCAATTGGTAGACAATATGCTGAGGTAGATATAATAATAAAATTTGGAAAAATAAATTTTCATTAAATTGCAATTCCAAAAATATGTACATAGACCCCCTACTTGGATTCAAAAGTTATTAATATTACATTTAATAATAGTGTATTACAAAAACAATGTCAATCATTATATAAAACATTATTTTTCAATATTCATGATCAAGAAAATTTCAATATTATTAATCTCAAATATAATTTTGCAATTGACTTCGTAAGAAAAATTATTTAAATAAAATTTCTTTCCGTATACATCACCAGTTAAGACCACCAGAGGACATAATATGTACATTCAAAATACAATAAAACTCTGTTAATTGGTGTAACTATATTTCGTTATTTTCACTTTTTAAAAAAAATCTAGCTATGAAAAACTTATTTGTCCATGTTATTCGCATGTTTGCGGGTTTTTAAATCCAAACTTGCTTAACTACGCATTCTTCATCCCTTCGTTTCGACAGTGATTGTCGGCACGTTGCAAATTATGTATTTGTACTCATCCTATAACCCCTTATTAAAATAATTTTCATTGAATCTCGTAATTCATAAATTAATTGTATGCAACAGTTCTATTGACCTTATATCCAGTTTTTTGTTTATGAAATGTGATAGAGAAACTGAAACCTTTTTATTTAAATACATAACATATTTTATACTTAATTTTTTTTTCTTGTTTCCATAAACATCTTGAACATCTTGTAATTTGTATAAATACTTGGAACATTTGAAAAAATGGACCTTATTTTAAAAACTGACAAAAATTTATGTCAAAAATAAAATTAACTGGATAATTTGAATCCCGAATACCTCTCTGAGTTCAAACATGAAAAATTGCGGAAAAATAATAAGCTTCAACGAAGCATGAAGATTTTCATTATTTTTCACTGTCTTTTTAATATTCCAATTTCTTACCCAATTTTGATGGAAACGGCAAGTTTGACCGCTAATCAAATTAAAATGTCGCTAATTTTTTTTTACGTCTAGCAATGATGAATCGCTTTAAAAACATTTCGACAAGCTGAAATAATAACAGTCACCAGGTTTCAGTATGAAAATCACAATATCTACAACGGCGGCACTCGCAAAAATGTGGACACGTAAACTGAAGTTTTTTTTAAAATTTATTTCTAATGTTGCCTAAAAAAAATTGTGTTCATTATTCGTAATTCAGATTTTTTTTAAATTTTGGTCCTGTGTGTTACGAATTCACAGAGTTTTACTGTATTTACATCTTAGGAAAAATTTACATTAATTAAATATTTTTATCTCTGAACAAATTAATATTTATGATGGCAGATTTCCTCCTGTAATTGACAATATGTCTATAGCCAATGCGGATATTACAATGACATTTTCGTATTATTTGCAGAAACTACTAGTTTTTATTACTCAATTGAACATCAATTTATCTAAGAAATAAAATAAAACATTAATATTAAAGGAAACATCAATTGTTAGAAATATTATATCATGTCTAAATCGGAGTTAAAAATTATGTTGCCAAAACGAATTAATGTTATGGTAAGTAATGTTTGAAAGTTGTTCATGAGACTTAATATATTTGATTAAGGAGAACACATTTAAAACATATTTTTTCTGTATATCTTTCTAATTAATTAATTTAATTTGTATTAATTAATATATTTGAGTCATTACAAAATCAAAGAAAAATATTTTTTCATCACGAGAAAATTGGTTGTAACTCATTAAAAAAGTTAGCATTCCTAAAAATAACACTATTAATGTTTATACTAAATAAATAAATTCTTGGAAAGTAAATATGTTTTTTGTGATTATTCTTATATACACCAGGACAAGTTGAATTAGTCTGAACAGGTTGCAGGTATGACGGAAAAAACATTAATTACTTTTTTGCTAATACATTTTTCAGATCTATGAATTAACAACTCCTTGATAGTGATGGTAAACTGTCTCGTCGACCGAGAACCCTCGTGTGTAACATCGTCAACGGATTTCTGCCCAGATTGGAAATGTTTGCCTTAGTTTTTAACAGTCTCATATGAAGGTCCATACACATAATTAATTTTGATTTTGGCTGATGTTCGTCCCTCAAACAAAAACTTTTTCACACTATTCTATATTCAATTTTCAACATTTAAAAAAATGGTCAGATTGTGTTATTCACCAGATGCTAATCGACAATTAAGGCAAGTGTGGACATTCTGGCATGACGGTACGAAGATTGGGGTATATAACGGCATTACAATATAAACAGCATGCTTACGTTGGTGTTTGGCTAAATCGATATGTGGGACTACAAATTGTTGAAGTTTGGCTAGAAATATTTAAAAAAATTGCCATAAATTTATTACAGTTGCATTCAACATATCGTACACCTTGATCATAACTAAGACAACTCAAAAAAAGTCATTTGTAAGTAATGTAATGTAAATGTATATATGAATAAAAATGGTCATGAATGTATCCTAAAATGACACTATTCGAGAACTGGGGCTGAGGTTAGTTGCGTATATAACATAGTATCCAAATACAATAATAACTCAAAATTATTATTTTTTTTAATTGTCTTAGTTTTGATCTAGGTGTGCAATATGTACAAGATAATTTTTATATAAGTGCAGAACATGTTTTTAAAAAGTTATTTGTGAATGCATGCATATTTAAACATAAATTTCTTCTCATTAAAAACTTAAAATTATATCATAGAAATGATCGAGTTTAATGACATTTTTTCTTTACGTAAACTGTATTAACACCCTTCCCACAGTTATATGCTAGTCGAACAGATGTTAATACCTTTTCCCTGATTAATGTGTTAACAATGTTTTACATTCAGATTTAACCACATGTATTAAATACGTTTAAGTATGTTCAGCTTTTTCCATCTTATTTTTATTGAAATTTTTTTACTGTGGAAATTAAAAAATTGTCTCATCATTTTTCATGCCAAATTTGGTTAATGAATGCATATAAAATCATCCAGAACTTACATTTGACGGTAGTTATTTATTGTGTTGTGTGCAAAATTTAATTGACGCAGTTGAAAAAACATACCACCAACAGAAAGCAATGAAACCCATGTTAAAAACAAGACAAATGACACTTTAGAAACTGACTTATTCTGATTTAGCAATTTTTTTTAATATGCATAATATTCCGCAAACAAAATTAAACAATGTGAATTTTTTTACTAAATATATATGATTGATAATAATCAAATGTGTCCAGATGAATCTACTCTTCGAAATTTTTGTACATACATTGTTTGAAGGCGTTATTTCGTAAAATGCAGAATTAAAAATATTATAATTTACATCACACCACCGTATTACTTTTGCTACAATGAATCTGGATCCTGGTAATATGTAACAGTTATTATAAATATTTGGTCTTTAAATCCTTTGGATCTCGTAATAATATTGTTTAAATGCATTAGATTTGCCTGCTTATCTCAGTTTTGAGTATTACAGATTAAAAAACAACATTTTTTAATGTTACTTTTCAAAATACTGTACTAGAATGTACATAATTTATTTATTTATTTGTAACTATATAATACAATGTTAAAATATATTTGGACTGTGCCCGTCTCACTAGAGAAATTCCGTCATCTGTGTCTGTCTCACTTGAGAAGATCTAGAATCTCATTCGTTATAGCATATGTTCATTCCAATGTAAATTAAAATACAGTGAAACCTCTATTTATCGTTTTTGAAGAAAAATAAACTATGAATGCGGGAATATAGAAAAAAGTTACTTTTTTCATACTTAAATGTTTAATACATATTCTAAAAAAGATACATATTTCACATGTAAATGAATATAAAATTAGAAAACTGCACAGAAACAACAAACTTTGTATAATATCAACTGCAGTCCGTAGCAGCATTCTCTCTGTCTCAAATGTTCCGCTCATTGGTTATGAGTGCCTTTAATCGAAACGAAGCATTTAGCTACGAAGTATGCTGCGTACTTTAATAAATTAATGCAGTAAAATGATATACAGAGGAACGATCCATGCGATCTATTTTTGAGTGTTTTGTATGAAATTACTTCAGGACTGGAAGAAATAAACGATTATTCGAGGAACAATAGATCGAGATTTCACTGTATATGTATTTTTTGTTGCTTGTTATAGCATCTGCGTTTGTTGTAGCATCCTGAATTTATTGATAACAAGTATCATAAGACTTTGCATGTAGTGCCATTCGTTGTAACACATCTGACTACAATATTACTCTGAAAATATATTGACTTTGATTATAAGACAATCTACTATTTCTGCTGTTGAAATTTAAAAAAAAATAAACTTTACTGAAATCATAAAGTTACTAACACAATAATTAATAAAAATGTATCAGTTTAAGTTTGACAATTCACAAATATACGAGGACTGTCTGAAAAGTTTCCGAGCTAACAAAGAAACAAGACATTTTTTCTTCAAATTTATTTTTATTTTTCTACATAGCCTCCTTGTAAGTCTATACACTTCTCCCAGTGGTGCTCCCATCCTTTAAACCTTCCAAATTCTCTGCAAAATAGTTATTTACGAAGGTGATGACCTCCTCATTTGACAAAAATCTGTCCTCCGAGCAACTTTTAGCTTAGGGAACAAAAAAAGTCAGTTGGGGCTAGATCTGGTGATTAGGGAGGGTGGTCAAGCACTTACCGTAATTCATAGATTCTTGATTTTTTCCATTTTCACAAAAAAAGCTCACATCGACTCACTCAAACAACTGCGCGTCCAAAATTGCTGAAATTTTGGTGAGTACTTATCAAAACATGTGCAAACATGTTATTCAACTTTTGTTGACGAGTGCTACCATCTTCAATTTTGAAATTTCTTAGACAGCCCTCGTATCTATTAACTATATGATAAACATTTTTGAGTTAAAAATATTTTGCTGCCACAGATATAGAAGTTCAACATTTTACGGCCAGCATTATTTACTAGTTACGACCAGCGTTATTTAGTAAAATTTCATTAAAAAAAGTACCGTTGTAAGATATGATTTGATATGATATATGTTATTGTATTGTATGAATTCTATTCAAATTTCGACCTGGAATGGCCATTAGACCTTAGCCATATCTTCAGTGAAAATGGACACAAGGTGATGATATTAAACAACCGAGAAAATAGTTAAACGTTTCTGTGAATATACTGTTACGGTGTTTTTACCAATGCGGTAAGGAGGACTATGCTGGAATAAACATTATATATAAAACAAAATAGTAACCTTGACCAAATTTTGTATATATTGTTACACTAAAAGGCTGGCGATAAACAAAGGTGACTCCCTCCCATCACCTTCTAATCGCCTCTGTGAAACCAGGCTAGTTAATAAATAATTGTATTTTGTTATCAGGATAGGGTTAATTAGATGTGCAATATGTTACTTTCATATGTCACACGCAGCGCGTGCGACATCATGTATTATTCTACATTATATTGTTTATTTTAGTTTAAAATTTTGTTTTTGAAGAATGATATTATAATACTTAATAATTACTTTGTCTCAAATTTAGCTCTCAATGTCGGAGTTCTGTGGACTTACCCAAATATAAGTCTGTGTATTTTTAAATAAAACTATGTTTGAAATTGTTAGTTTTAAAATTACCATAACAGAAATTTTAATTTACAAGGATACACATTTTTTGATCTAACTGACAATAAAATAAAAAATATATTTCACTTTTTGTTTCATCTTATTAATTTAAATCTATGAAATTTATTATGGGAAAAAATATTATTTGTACTCTTTTGACCAATAGTAATTTCAAACACTTACTATTATTAAATTAAATTACTATTGGTCATTTGGTTATTTATTTTCATTCAAGACTTTGCAAAAAAGCCATATCTTTACATAATTTTCTTGTGAGAAATGTGTATATTCCTATAAGAAATATAATTATGATCCCTTTGATCATTAACTTCTTATTTTTTATGTACATAATTGTGAAATTTTTATTTATAAATAAATTCAAAGTTATTCTTAGGCAAGTAGAAAATCATCTGTATATATCACCATACCCTTTATTTTATATTAAATGTTTGTAAATACTTTTTTTCTTATTCTGTCAATAAGGAGTCGATTCACACTGTTGCTATCATCATTGTCCAAATCTACACAAACTAATTTTTTGTGTCATACTAACTGTGCAATATTTCTTGTAATATGAAATTGTTATTTGAAAATAAAAACAAATATTGGCAGTCTACTTTGATTTTTTTGAATACCTGAGTGTACCTTTTTGATTAAGTTATCTTGTAATACTTTACTTACTAAATTAAAAAGTGAATTTTCTTAATGGAATATGCGATATTTGTTTTATGAGCTTGCTTGAGCTGTCTAACTTGTGATTGGATAGTTATCCTGACCACTGTCCACCTTTAGCGCCAAAGATTGGCGTTTGGATTCCAATAGCAGCTGATCAAGTTATTAATAGTCTTATTTTCATAGCACACAAGTTTGAAAATAGAAAGTAAATTAATATGACATACTTCTTTATTCACAACTTCATTTGAAAATAAAAACTAAGAGCTAGCGCACAGAGGACAGAATAGTCGTACGACAGTTTGGTCATTGTCAAACTGGGTGTACTACACAACAGTTTAGTCTTAATGGCGACAGTACAGTAGAACCTCGATGTAACGGACAAAATTTCCAGTCAAATGTGAAAATTGTTAAAAACATCTATAAATGTCATACATGTTCAAATACAATTGTCCCTCGACATCGAACATTAACGTCACTCCACAAAAGATGTGTTTTGATATATCATCCAAAAATGAATAAATAAGTTTTAAATTTTTTTATCTTTATACCTACATATAATGAAAGTGTATTTTCGGAAAAAGTGTTTGTTATTTATTTCTATTCAAATAGCAGAAAACTTTTTATGTGAAATTAAATTTTCATACATCTGTAGGGATTAGAATTATAGATTAGATTCGGTTTTCAAAGGTGTGAGAGTGGGATACTCATATTCCTTTGAAAATAAGGAAATATCATCATACTGGTGAAGTGATGGTAAAATGTTATTGTGCCCATAATTGTAACGATGATTAGTAATAGTAGCTGGTTTAATTTTTAGCTACAGTGATTGCTCTAAGAATTACGTATAATCAGTTACCAATAATTGTTATAATCGAACAGTCACGACAGTGGTTTAACTATCACCACTGCTAAAATGACTGGTACGTAATATAGTGTCCTAATAAATTTCATTTCGTACGTATTTAAAAAATGTTTTTGTAGGTTTATGCCAATTTTAGAATAATTATGTTATGATTTATGATGATGACGAATGTACATGACGAATTGGCATAATTTCACATCTATATCTTATCTATGCTCACATCTGAATCAGATGAGGTTATGCCATAGATAAGAGTTATACTTAACAAATTCACATCCGAATTTGACAGTTCGTTGTAAATAAATATTAATATCAAAGGGAAAACGTTATAACTTTTTTTTTTACGATTTTTTATTTATAATTTTGATCTTTGAACTTATAAAATGTAACCTTTTTTAAAAAATAATTACTCTTTCTGTGTAACTAAATTATTTCATTGTATTTTTAATTATTAGCAGAATTTAAAAAAGGTTAATACCTTTCACCCACAAGGAAATCCGAATCAACTGTACAACAGGCATATCATCAAAGAAGGTGAAAAGGAAGTTGAAAAATTAGAAACTCTAGACAATAGAAAAAAGGGGTGCCTAAGAAATCAGTTGGACGACTTTAATATTTATACCATTAAAAAATTTTTTACATACTACGAAAAGAAAGAGAACTTTAAGAAATTTATTGACTTCTCAAAGAAGATATAGAATTTGACGGTAGTCGTGAATATTTACAGAAAATTTTGCATTCAATCGGTTTTGTTTACAAAAAATGTAGAACAAACAGAAGTGCACTTATTGAAATCTCAAATGTGCGGTCGAAGAGAGAGCATTACTTTAAAATCATCATATAGTCTAAATTTACCTGAAGAATTGCAAAAAATATTGTTTACTTAAATCCTACAAGCTGAAGAAATACTGGCAATTGATAGATATTACAGGAGTTCAGCATGACATTTCAAAAGGGAAACGCTAATGAATGGAAAAACTCTAATTTTTAAACATAATGTAGTTTTTATAATAAATTTAACGTCATAAAAAAATCATTAGATAATTTTGATGTAAGTAGTAGTAGACAATTTTTTTAAATCATTTAACCCTTTGGTAGCAAATTTATTTTTATATTTCACCGGAATATCAAACCACCCTTGTAAAACTAAATGCTACCATCAATAATATTTAAATATAAAGTTATTTTCGCTTTGATTACAGCAAGGTGAAAATGTGTTTTTGGCTTTAAGTGTGTGTCTCTTTCACATAGTTTTTATTTTGAATTAACATATACAATTTTCAGAAACTTCAAAAAATATATTTTGCTTACAAAGAGTTAAATAATAAAAAATTCTCATGTAAAATTGTTTTAGAATACGATGTAGAATCATCCCCTTTCTAGAAGTACCACTAATTTCTGATCAACGTGTATATATAATGTGAAATATGCACTTGGACCATAGTGCTTTTCCTTTTTTATAGTTACATTGAGTTACATTATTTTACTTTTGAGCCATCTTAGTGTTGCCACTTAAACGATTGCAGGGCCCTCATTTATTTTTACATCTATGTGTATAGCTTGTCAAATAAGGCTAAAAAATAATTGAGGGCGCTGCAATAGTTTAAATGGCAACACCAAAATGGTTCAAAGGTAAAATAATGCAACTTTAAAAAAGTACTATGATCCAAGTACATATTTTACATAATGTATGCGAGCTATTCAGAAATCAGTGGTACATACTTCCTGAAACATGATAATTCTAGATTATATTCTAAGACAATTGTATATTAAAACTTATTATTTAACGATTTGTAAACGAGATGGAAAGGTGATTTTTGAGTATTTCTTAAATTTGTATATTAAAATAGTGATTTATTAAATGTTAATTCAAAATAAAAACTACGCAAAACAGGCATGCACTTAAAGCAAAATAAAAAACACATTTTCACCCAATTGCATTCAAAAGATTTTATTTTACTGATATTTCATTTGATGAAAGGGTGGTTTGATATTCCGGTGAAACATAAAGAATTTTGCTAAAATAAAATACGTAAAAAAAATGTCTTACAATTATAAAATGATTTTTTTAAACTGAAACACGGAATGACGCAACAACGTTTATTTTGTTATAAAAACTACATAATATTTAAAAATCAGAGTCTATTAATTCAACACCAGAAAAATAATTATCTTCGTCCTCTTGATATTTTGAATCTTCGTCTTCCGTATCACTATCTTCATACAAACGTATTATTAAGTCATCGACATCCTCATATAATGTTCTGCCTCAATCACGTGATGGCAACAGTTTTTCCATTCATCAGCACTGATGCTCTTATAGGCATTTTCTGTCAACTGTTTTATATTGTTTGTGTTTCGTTTAGCCAATGCCCAAATTAATTCTATTGGATTTAGATCGCAGTGGCAAAGGGGAAGCCTTATAACAGTGTGACCATGCTCCCCTAATATTTCATATATAGGCTCTGGTTTATGTTTCTTAACAAGCGCCAATAATGATGGCTTCCTTAATGAATCATTAAAAACAATATTATTATGTAATAGTCTTCTTTTTTGTTTGTCCACTAAAAATTAAAAAGGCATTAAGGACAAAACCCTTTTCACTTCCAGCATGAACAATAATCCAGCGTTTTCCTTTCAAAATATCATGTTGAACTCCTGTCACATCTATTGATTGCCGCCAGCATTTCTTCAGTTTGTAGGATGAATGGATATAACTTTCATCCAAATAAATATTTTTTTGTAATTCTTCGGGTAAATTTCGATTATTCGTGATGATTTTTAAATAATGACGCTATATTAGACTCGCTCTCCAAAGCTATATTAGATTTTTCTACATTTTTTGTAAACAAAACAGATTGAATGCAAAATTTTCCTTAAATATTCATGGCTACCGTTAAATTCTATGCCTTCTTTGAGAACAGTCAATAAATTTCTTAATGTTGGCGGCACAAATATTAAAGTCATCCAACTCTTTTCTGGGGTGCCCTTTTTTCCTTTTGCCAAGAGTTTCAAATTTGCTATCTTCCTTTTCACCTTTATTGACGATATGCCTGACAGTTGAGTTAGATTTTCCTGCGAATGTAAGGTACATGATTAAAATTCTGATTAATTAGGAAGTATAATTAATTAGGAAAAAGATTACTTTTTAAGAGTTCAGAGAAGTAGCAAAGATAAAAATTATAAATAAAAAATGTAAAAAGTTGAGTTATGACGTTTTTCCTTTCAACGTCGATTATGTAAATAACAAACTGTCAAATACGGAAACAAAACATAACCTTATACCTGAATGCACAAGATTATAATTGTTTCAAAATCGGCATAAATATACTAAAATATTGTTTACATACATACAAAATTAATTAAATTCGTTAAGAAACTGTAGTACGTACAAATCATTTCAGCAGTTCGTTTGTAAACATCATCTATTTTGGACAAGAGCTTCCCCGCTCGAAATTCAGCTAAACAGTGCTGAAATACGCAGTAAATTACTTCCCTTTTTCCACTGCGTATTGGTTTATTCATTTTAAATATTCTTAATCAGATTTAAACGATGAACACGTAAACGATTTTTAAATTAAGGATAAGCAAAACCATATTTTAGAGTTATTTAATGATAAAGTTTATTTTTATATTAGGATTTTTATTTTTTTATGTTTATTGCAAAAATCATATTAAATTGCTCAATTAATAATTTATATTAGAATATTTTTATTTATATCAGTAAGAAATTTATATTTTAGTAAAACTGACGTAGAGCAAACCATAGATAAGAGAGCAAACTTCATAAACAATGTGAGTAATTCGATGTTGCCATAGAATGAAAATTTTTTAGTTCCACTCTTATCTATGGTTCCACTTGATTTAATTTTATTCCAATAAATTTCTACACTTTTTGAGAAACTATACGCTGTAATTTCAATTCCTCGCTGGGATGATTGGGGTTTAAGTATTCCAGGAATTCTGAAAACTACGTTGGTGGTGTGTAATTACCAGTAACCAGAAGAGCCTTCTAAAACATGTGAACGCAACGTTTTTGTCGTTGCGCAATCAACATTTGTAGTGCGAGTTTTTATATACAAATTCACATTTATTTACAACACAAAGAAAAATAAAAAGGAAAATTCTTATTGCTATTTATGTCTAACCTTAATTAAACGCGGGCGCACTAATTGTTTAAATGTTTTTTCCCACTCACTTTTGTCTGTCTTCACATTTGTGGCCAATTACATGGGCACGTGTGACGCGCTGTTGGCGCGTGCGACAAGCGGCATCTGGAGCTCGCCCCTGGTCCAATTCACAGACGTGGCTTTCGCAGCTTTGCTCACCATGTGGTCTCCGTGTCGTCTCATGGTGGGTGGCCTCCGGTTCTCCGTTGTGAGCATCGGGAATATCCGCCGCTTGCCTCGTGTCTAAAGCAGGGTTCTTGGGTACCTTCTAGGAGGCATCGCAGCTTCCTGGCGACCGCGGCTGGCTGAAAAGCCGGCGGCGCCTCGGAGTAGGTCCGGTGCGTTCGACAGGCGTAGAACGAAAGAGAGTCGCTTCGGCTTGGCAGAAAACCACCCCGGACAATGCACGGGGGAGGGGGTAGCCACCCTTCGTCCGCTGTAGATGCGTGTTTGGAGCGGGGCGAGGAGGGGCTTGCATTGCCCAGCGCGCGGCCATGTATAGAATATTCAAATGTGGGAATTTTATTGTAAATAAATTCATGTGTCAATTAAATGATTAATATAATAACATGAATATGTATAGAGATAAGTTTAATTGTAATTAATAATAAAAAAACTACCGGTGAAGAAGAAGAAGAAGAAAAATACACCGTATGGACGGCTAATGGTTCTGGTTCTGAGGGGTGGGACTGAACGGCGAGCGCAGCACCACTTCCACTCACACAGCTTTAAAAGGGCTGGATGTTAGTGCACGAGAATTAGTCCACTAATTGACCATGTGAGGTCAATCTAAGAAAATTGAACTATTCTGAGGTTGGCCATGAGAAGCAGCAAGCTCGTAAACTAATTAGTCATGTGAAGTTAGTCCGAAGATCCAGAGATTAACCACGAGAAGTTAATATGAAAATGAGTCAGCCTGCGAGGGTTAAAATAGAGTAGTTAGTCCGAAAGCAGTCGTCAAGCCAGTTGCCAAGTCAGTCCGGAAGCAGTCACCAAGTCAGTCTGGAAACAGCCGTCGAGCTAATCTGGAAGCAATCGGCAAGTCAATCCGGAAACAATTGTCAATGACGCCACTTCGCCCGGCCGATGACCGAACTCTTGGAAGAAGAGTACAGCGAAGTAACATGGATTAATATAAGCTAGAAATTAAATTAGGATTAAGTTAGCATAAGAATACATACCTGCCCATGACGTGTGTAGTATGTGTATAATACAAAAATAGATATTTATAAAAATTTTAGTTTCTATAATCAACCTGTCCCTCCTAAGTGACCATCGCCACCCGTAGGTTTCATTGCACGTCAGAGAGAGGGAATATAAGCTAGAGGACGCCTCTCTCGAGTGATAACGATATTTGTGTATATCAAATTAAGGGCTTCGAGTATACAGGGGTACCAGGGGTACTAAGAATTTCCCGGTCAGCTACTATAAAAGTAAACACGACAGCCAACATCCATTAAACGGGTAAGCTATGGGGTATAAGCCAAGTATACCTCTTATCTATGGTAAGCCACGAGAAGAAGAAGAAGTTCATGCAAATCGTAGAAATCGCTCGCTTTGATTGTTATTTATTTTTTTGACACTGCTAAAGCGCTGTACTTTAAAAATGTCACAATTCAGATTTGTAAAATAATATTTTACGCTGTGTATAAAGTGGCAGCTGGTTAAGGAGTTGCCGTAATCGGGATCGCTTATTAAACTGACGATGTTTTTATTCAACATATAATTTTTTGGGATGTTTATTTGAGAATTAGGTTATGTTTAAATATATTGAATTATGCAGCAGATCCTGTTTCATGACTTTGTTTTCGTGGAGATTTAATAACATAAGTACCTATGAGGCGCTTTGAGTTTTTGATAATGTTAGTTTTTTTACAGAAATTTTAATTCTTGTACAAAAATATTTTTGGCATTATGTAAATATTGTTTAAATAAAAAGACATTCAAAACGAGCCATCCTAGTGAATTTACTTCATTGAATGGAATATTTCTCTTACCATTGATTCTGTTTTGTGACATCAGAACTGTCTAAAGTAAAAACATTTTGTTGACATTTTTTTTTTCCAAAATTTATTATAGTTTTTAATTATCTTACATGATTTCCAGGGATATTGTCTATTCCCGCTGCTCCGGTTTTTTTCTGCATTCAATTATTTTAACTATAACTATAACTTAATTTCCCCATAGAATTTCTTATATTAGCTTCAAATGAACTGTCAAATTTTTGATATAATTTTGTATTGTGTTGCAGATGATACTCGCATATATATTAAATAATGTGACCAATTGGTAAAAAAATCAAATGCAATTTTGCTTTTAGAATAAAATGAATATATGTTAAGTATAAATGCTCCACTAGTATTTTCTGTACTGTGATATTACACACATAAGTCAAAATGAACGCGGAAGATAATCAAAAACACACCATCGAAAGTAATGAACTCTTACAGCAGTATTTTGATAATTTTCAAAAAGAGATTCCAGTGAATGAAGTCATCCAGATAACCGGTGAGTTTACAAATATGTATATTTATATATATATTTATTTGCTAGTGTGCCTATATTAATGGGATAAATATGTTTTTAAAGTTAAAAGTTAAGTTTTATGAGATGTATGTATTTCCCGTGATATATTGTATATATTACTGTTTATGATAAATTTTATCTATAAATATTTTCAAACATCTGAATATTGAAAATATCACAAACATTTTGAGATATTGCTGAGTTTCTATGAAGTTTTGACTTTTTAGGCCCAAGGTAGATTCAGTAATGGATAGAACTTATGGTTTCAAATAGTTTCAACAAAATCTATTAATATATATAGTACGTTAATGTGATTATTCCATCATCAGCCTGTTTATATCACCTCTTCACGAAATGTAAAATATAATACAACTTTATTAATGATTCAGCTCAAGGGGAGATCATGGATGAAACTAATGGCCCCGGGACATATTTTATGGACCATCAAGGCCAATACTACTTCCAGTCATCGTCAGATTCACAAACAAACTTAATAGCAGACGCTACCATGGATGGTGGAATGAGGGAGTTAACGGTGACAGATGATGTGTCTCTTGTTGATGTAGTTTCTCGAGAAGAAGAGGTATGCATTATTTTTTATTTAACTGTATCTACTTTATCAACATTTTCCCACAATGTGCCAAAATTGTCTCCAGTGTTATACTAATCTATTTTTATATTTAGCTTTGGTTTGGTCATATGGAAAGGATGAATGAGGAGAGAATGGTAAGAAAGATATATGACGCAAGTGTTGATGGAACCAGAAATAGAGGACGTCCGCGGAAGACTTGGCACAACCAGGTAAACCAGATAATGGAGGATGGTTCTGTTAGAAACCTCAACAATCGGCGAGCTTGTATGACAAGATGTATGAATGTGGATGAGGCGAGAATTGTGTGTCAGGACAGAAAAGTGTGGCGCTCTATCCTCTCTGCCTACCCCCATGGGGAAACGGCGTGATGGTAAGTAAGTAAGTAAGTAAGTTTTGTTATATTTATAGTCTGTGATACTTATAAACTTATAATTTAAAATAAAAAACTCTTTTGTGTTTTTGCTTATTTTATCACATTTTTCTTCACAATATTTTTATTGAACTGACTAACCTTGCTAAGAATTCCAGTCCTTTAATAAAATTTTATATGTTTTTAAATTCACAATGCTGTTTCATGAAAATTAAACATAATCATATAGAATAATAAAACATATTTTTAAGAAGAATATTAGAGTTCACGCGAACATACATTTTATATCAAAAGTATTTTGCAAATATAATCAGCAAATACCGTTTCTAGGCCCTGTATGAAAAATTGAATATAAAGTAAACCAAAATATACTTAAAATGACTCATTTACCATAACACCAAGGCCGAGGTTGCTTTAATGCGGATTGTGAATGAAATAATCAATAAAATTGTATTAAAATTTTTCAATGTTGAGAAAAATATTTTTAATCAAAGACATAATAATAGTCTACCGCAGTATAAGCGAACAAAAAATATGTAGTCAGATATATTCTCAAAATATTAAAAAGCTACTATTATTCTGTTAGTTTAATCTATGTACATATCAACCCCTCCTATGTAAAGTATCATAAATAAAAAAAAGTCATTTTTAATCATTCTAGTATTTAACATGTGTTTGATATTTATTTAAGTGGCAGATTTAAAAAATATCTATATTGTATTCTATGATGTAATATAATAACACAATATATATATAAAATTACAGCCAAATAAAAATGTATCAAATACGTGCTAAATATTAGAATGATTATAAATGTAATTTTTTACTTACGTATGAGGGGTCGATATATCTAAATGGATAATAAAAATATGCATTTACAAAAAAGCAAAGTGGTGAGAATGAATTTATAATGAAAGTAGGAACAATGTACCTTGTATTGATTACAATTTGTATAGGTTAAAATGTAAGAGGGATGTAATTTTTTTCATTAGTTTTATAGAGCCATAAAATCAATGTTTATATATCTGTCACCAATCAATTTTTGCGTGAAACTAATTTTTCAATCTAATCTTACTCAAAAAACGCATCCACACTCAAATTCTGGAAGGAGTCCAATGCTTATGGTTAATACTATTAAATTGTAACTGAAATATCAATTTCTATCACATATTCTTTTGTTGAAATATTTAAGAGTAAATTTTTACTCTTTCTTTTTGGTCATGTTATGGTTTAAGTCCCCATATTGTAATTTTATTTTTTATTAATCAAGATTTTCTTGTTTCATTTTGCAGATAACATTAAATGATGAATCCGGTGGACAAATGCTGTTACCTGGTCAGGTGTACCAAACCGTGACAATTGTACCTTCAGAAGCGCCCAATGGAGAAGTGAGCTACGTTTTAATTGTGCAACAACCAGATGGCAAGTTGCAGACAAATGAAAAGTGTGAAATAGTACAACCCGATAACAATTTGACAGTTTATGATTTTGACGAGAATGAAGAAATGGAGGTGACTCAAATGGACTCGGATGAAGAAGACGATAAATCCAAAATAATAAAATTGCCTCAAAAGAAGTCTCAGACTGTAGCACCGGCACATATGTGCAGTTACTGTAACTACACCAGCCCCAAAAGGTACGTTGATAGTCTTAAGGAACTCAAACACGTTGAATCTTTTATCTCAAGAGTAGCTTCAGAGGTCAGTAAACAGTCATTGCTCAATCATTTATTTAACATTCTATATTACATTTTATATGAACCAATCAATATGTACAGATCTTTACTGGGTCTCGAGAAAAAAGAGTCTCAGTGGAGATCAACGCTGGCGTTACGCACAGGCGGAGCAGGCACCTGCCTGTGGCGGCCAAATCAAGGGGGCGGCCGAAAAATATATAAAAATTGATAAATAAAATCCCAATTTGCAAAATTATAATAGTGTGTACTAAAAATAATTCAGGTATAAACAATCCAAGAATGCAAATCCAATAAATAACATTAAATAAAGCAGTAATTTGTAGTCAACACAAGTGTTCAGAACGTCTTTTGGTAAAAAGTCGACCTTGGGCAAATTTCAAAATGCCGGCCTAACAAAATACTCCCATTATATAAAATCATTTTCACTTAAGTTACCAATGCAGAAAAAAATAATCTTGCCTGTGGCAGCAAAAAGTCAAAAAGGTGGAGATGCATCTTTAGAGTACTTTTTGGCACGGATAAATTTCAGCAATTGTTCCATCCAAATTTTCACTGCCAGATTCCATTTAGATCCTTTGAACCTGTAAATGAAATCTTTCCTGAGTCTACTTTCCTGCTTGAAACCATTCTTGTCCAAATTTTTTCTCTTCCGTTTGAAACTTGTTTGATGTGTGACCTTAATAAATCTACGTTTAACCGTTTAAGTGCTAAGCAATTTCCGATACAAACGATCGCAGCGCTTTTGCGACGCGTAGCATTCAAACGGTTAATAAAGAATTTACATCAGGATAAAACATATCTATATTTTATGCGTTTATATGTTGTTTTAATGTGCAATATTCTCAACAATGCGAGAGTTTACAGAATGTAATAAATTCCAGCGATTTATTTAATTAATCATCTCTTGGGATGACTAGGTATAATCATTGAATTAGTTCAAATTGTGTATGATTACGTATATATTTTAACATACTTATATTTAAAAAGTGTATTTAATATTTTAAAATCTCATATTGTGTGTATGTTTAAAATATTTATATGTATATATAATATTCCGATATAATTCAGACTTTCAGACAGGGGTGACTACAAGAGAGTTGTAATGAAAGTCAATAGTATTTCATATTTGTTAATGTTTAAAACATTTGACTTGTTTCTCGATCGTAGCATCCTTTTAGCACTTGGTACATTGTGCCTCTTACACTTTCCGCTCTTATATTTTTTCATTATTACTTAATAATTCATCAATTCTTAAAATAAAAAAATAAAAATTGTGTGTGCGAAGTTTGCGTTGTTAATAAATATTTGCAGTTATTATTGCTTCTTATTATGTTTTGTTGGCGAAGCCTTCTCTATAATGTACTTACTATGTTTCACTTGGTTTTGACATTGACGTATTGTATTTTGACAGTGCTATATAAACTTCCACATGCTTAAAGTAACTATAGTTGATTAAGCTTGTTCATACAAACAACTTTATTTAGAAATTGTTATAATTCGAAAATGTTACCATATTTTATCCCCCTCAAATGAATTTTCATACGAAATATAAAAAAACAAAATTATAAAATAAAAAATCGAAAAATGTAACAATTCATATGGGTTCGATCATCTGTATAATAGTAAATACATCCCCAAAAAGCCACCGTGCACCAGGCCGGCTAATATGCAAATCCTGCCAAAAGATAAGTTTAGTTGAAGTTGTCATCTTGCGTGCCAGTTTCGAAGTTTTAAAGTTTTTCATTTTTATATGGCTTTCTTTGTGTTTTTCTACATTTAAAACAATTCTTAGCTATTTTTGTGTCAAATAGCATTAAAATATTAGTCATCTGTACTTTGATGTTGTTTTGTACTTTTATTTGTGAATTTTGTGAAAACTGACACTCTTATTTGTTATTTGAGAAGTGTAAAGAATATTGCATATTTTTATTGCATCCTTGTGTTAAATTTTAGTCTTTTCATATTTTATTTGGCCTTTTGTTTAATTTTAAATTTAAAATGGTGTCAGTTCACGGTACATTTAAAACATCACTAATTTCTAAAAAAATGAATTTTAATTAAAGGTATGGACAGTAGGTAGGACAGTAAAATTGGCAGTAAGTGAAAAGTGACAGTTCTCACACTAACTAAATTACACCGTTTCCTCATGGAGGTAGGCAAATAAGATAGAGCGCCATACTCTTCTGTCCTGACACACAATTCTCGCCATGATTCACGTTCATATATCTTCTCATACAAGCTTGTCGATTGTTGAGGCTTCTAATAGAACCATCCTCCAGTATCAGGTTACCTGGTCGTGCCAAGTTTTCCGCGGATGTCCTCTGTTTCAGGTGCCATCAATATTCACATTATTATACTGCTTCAGTTATAAATATCTTATTAATCTAATATTTCTACTTATTCAACTTGGCACTTAGTGTAGAAGCTTCTTTTTCTTACTGGGCATGTGAGGAAGTTCATGGTAAGAGCTATGAGAAATTGGCCCATACATTTCTAAAAGGTGTCAAAGCATTGCTCTTTGCGCATCTAGTGTTAACATTAATTTATGTTAAAACACCTGTAGATTTATTTGGTTCAACTATTTTGCGACAGCATTTATTATTTAAATTTAAAAAGTAATATGTGTAAATGTTATAATTATGTGTAATTTTGTTTCATGTATGATGTAATGAGCTGTTCTATCTTTTTTTTTAGTATTATTTGTTCCAGTGTGTCTAATTTTTACATTTTTTAAATATTAATCTAATCTACTTACTTTATTTACTTCACAGATCTGGCTTAGCTAAAAGTATTTCTCTTCTCCCTCTTTTGATAGTGACTCGGTTTTTTAGGAGCAAGCGGCTCTCAGTCCACTCAAACTTTGTTATTACAACATTTATAAAAAAATTAAGAACTTTTCATAACTGTCAAAATTGGAGACACGTGGCAGAAACTCTACATAACATTCTGAACTACTTAAAGCATGGGAATTTATTATAGATGTATAAAATATTTATTGTAATTTTGTTATGGACGTATTATTACTCTGTGCTCTTCCCTTATTTTTTTTTTCATTGCTTACTCTTATTATTTTATTATAGTATTTAAAATCTTAATATGTATTTAGGATTGTAAACTGTTTTTAGATTACAAATATTTTATTGGTGGGAGCGTTATTTTGGTGCAATGTCATTATCATCAATATTTATGAAATAAATTTCTGTAAAACTTCATACATCAATTTTATTTATAGTATTATTTATTGTATTGCGTTTTTCTTTAATTTTTTTTATTTAAGTATTTAAATAAATTGATTTCAAATAAAGTGGTTCCTAAACACCAGGGACATGTAGTATTAGATCCTGGTGCATGGATAATTTAATTCTAGATGAATTCGAACACTTTGTTACCAAGATTATTTATTTATTTATATTTGACACCTTAATTGACAACTTCAACTTTTTTTGTTTTAACACTTAACTAGGACTGTGTCCTGTTCCAAAGGAAATGCATTCATCACATTAGTTCTCCTTAAATATACGAGGCTTGTCCATAAAATAAGTTCCACGGACTGCCGCTGGCGCTAGGATCGTTTCTATGCGCGACCAGACAGCAGAGGCAGGTTATTTGGTTCCCCCACTACAATTCCTCACCAAGCCAGCGTCGCTGCGACGTTTAGTCTAGGCCCAGCAGCCGTCAACGATGGAGCTTCCTCTTGCGTCTCCCGCCAGCTGCGAGTTGCGGTCTGTTATTCGTTTCCTGGCCGCTAAGAAGAAATCGGCGAAGGAAATTCACGAAGAACTTTGTGAAGTGTATGGAGAAGAGTGTATGAGCTCCGGGATGGTGCGCAGATGGGTCAGGGAATTTAAAAATGGCCGAACAGACGTCCACGACGAAGCCCGTGCAGGGCGGCCATCGGTTTCCGACGAAACAATTGCCAGAGTCGAAGCGGCAATGCTCGAAGATCGACGGACTACAGTTAGGGAGCTGTGCGAACAGATTCCGGAGGCCAGCAAAACCACAATCGACAAGATTTTGACTGAACATTTAGGCTATTCAAAGGTCTGCGCAAGATGGGTACCAAAAATGCTCACTGCAGATCACCAGTGGCAGCGGGTTGAAGCGGCCCAAGAATTTCTCGCTTTTCACGGAACAACCGAAGAGGAATTTCTGGACTCTATTGTTACTGGCGACGAGACCTGGGTACACTACACCACACCGGAAACAAAGGAGCAATCGAAGCAGTGGAAGCACCCTTCTTCGCCAAGAGCAAAGAAGTTCAAACAAATCCTGTCTGCCGGAAAAATCATGGCTAGCGTTTTTTGGGATCGAAAGGGCGTATTATTGTGCGAGTTTATGCCTCGCGGGACAACAATCAATGCTGAACGGTACTGTGAGACCTTGAAAAATCTTAGACGTGCAATTCAGAACAAGAGAAGAGGAATGCTGACCAAAGGAGTGCGTTTTCACCATGACAACGCCCGACCGCACACCGCCTATCGAACCACAGCCCTCATCGAAAAATTTGGATGGAAAATGGTGTCTCACCCACCCTACAGTCCAGACTTAGCACCAAGTGACTTCTATCTCTTCCCCGAGTTGAAGAAAAACCTTGGCGGAATCCAATTCAAGACAGATGAAGAGGTACAAAATGCGGTTGTTAGTTTTCTACGCGGACAGGCGGCAGAGTTCTATGACTCTGGTTTAAAGAAGTGGGTGCCTCGAATGCAGAAGTGCATAGAACGCAACGGCGATTATGTAGAAAAATAAAAGAAGGACTGAACTTTCCAAAAATATACTTTTCTTTAAAATTAAACCAGTTTTTTTATGTGAAAAAAATTCGTGGAACTTATTTTACGGACACGCCTCGTAGCTTCTGACGAGATGAAGATAATTAAATATATAATATTATTATTATTATTAGAAGAGTTTAAAGCAAAAATTCCAATACATATTTTAAAAGTATTAAATATTCTTGAAAATATATATATAGTATAAATATGTAGTAATAAAATACATACCTATTCATATTTTCATCTAAAGTTGTGACAATATTGTCTATTGCACCCTTTTCAAAAATCAATTTTTTAATTAATTTTTAAAAGTATCTTTTTTCTAAATTATTCCTCTACTCTAGGACCTTTTAGTTATTTGAAGCAGGATTCTATTCCTGGATCTTGTTTCTTTCAGTTTAACCTCTCCAGGAGTAGCTTTTTGGGAATAAAAATGTAGGTGAGGAGTAAGTTTTTGTAGATTTTAAAATCTCATCTTTTTTTTATAGAAAACCGTATTTTGTCCAAAAACAAACACATTGTATGAATAGAAATTTAATCACTACCAATATATGCGATTTAGCGATGATAATTTGCGAGCCTAATCCAGGTTATGTCAACCATCGGTTGCATCAGAGCAAATCATTTCTACCAACAAAAAATTCACTTACTAAGAACAAGACTGAAGAATGGCATTTCGATAATTGGGTTTGTGGACTTATATTTATATCGAATACGTCCTCATCTTCACCTTCATTAAAATAATTAGCAATGTCTTGTTCACTCAATGACCTCGACATGTTTATTTTGTTTGATTGTTCTTTTACACCAACAATAAAAATATAATAAATAACACAGAAGATGAAACTTATTTAGAAATAAATATTACAAATAATGTAATGTTAAATATTGTTCACAACAAGTAAAACATAAATAATTAATTATATAAATAATATTAACACGTTGTTCTAGATCGCATTCAAAATTGTTCAAAAGAAAATAAATAAATCAATAAAATGTACAAATATAATGAAAATACTTTTATAAAAACATTTTTAGTTCATTTGTCACCAAAAATAAATGTTTTGAACACAGCACGAGAAACTATCACTCAAATTCGTAAACAAACTGCCGCTCACAGAAAAAATGTCGACGAACTGATAGCAGATCGTTGACAATGCCACGGGTATTTAGATGTACATAGATGGCAATAGAATGTATATTTTTACCGCCATAAGGGTCCGGCCATAAGGGTCCAGTGACACTACATTGTAACGAATTTCGGTCGGCCGGCTTTTAACAGTCATACTCCCGGAGAGGTTAATATATTCATTTTATATAATTGTATATTTCGATGTACTTGATTTAGGAGATGGTAAACTGCCTTTCACCTATAGTAATATATCCTTCCGAGTATTGATTACTTTCTGGATTTTGAATTTGAACGCACTGCCTCATCCAAAGATTCCATATTCTAGTATGGATTGGCAATCCACATAATATGTACTTTTCAGAAGGCTTTTGGTTTGAAAATTCCTTATTACCTTAAATAAATATATTTCTTTTTGGGTGTGCTCATTCCAGTTGAGTATTTATTTATTTATTTGGCAGGAAAACATATTAAAGGGGAACTTATTAAAAGGGTTTCAATGTATGTATTTGTTTTTTATATAAGCTCATTCTAGTTTAAAAAAGGGTCTATTATTAATCCAAGATCTTTGATTTGGGTTACTTGTTCTATATTTACACACATCATTCAAAAATGCGTTTAGTATTATGTATGTGATGTAATTGAAAAATAAACTGATTTGTTGATTTTTAAATGTTAATTTATCCAGATACCTGCTTTCTCGTCATATGAAATCTCACTCGGAGGAGAGGCCACACAAGTGTTCAGTGTGCGAGAGGGGATTCAAGACTTTAGCTTCTCTACAGAATCACGTTAACACTCACACAGGCACCAAGCCCCACCGTTGCCGTTTCTGCGAGAGCGCATTCACTACGTCAGGTTATAACATAATCTTTTTATTAATAGAGTAGAAATATTATATATTAAGTAAAGTGAAAAGAAACATCATTATTTATTATAGTGAGAAAAAAAAAATTTATTCTGACAGATAATTTCCATTGTTATTTATGACATATTTTCACCATTTGGGTAATTTTTCGATGCCTCTTTTGTAAAATTCTTGCAGTTTTGATTTAAAAAAGGAATTTAAATGTTTTCTGATATGTGTTGAATTGAAATTTTCTATATGTTACGCTTCTCAAATTAATACATCTATCGTTTCATTATTTGAAAGCCATCTACTTTATTTTTACACATTAATTAATACATTTAATTAGTATTTAAAATATCACAGACCTATGTTCTGAATAATTACAACTTCACAATAAGAATGCGTTCTCCTTGTATCAATGTGTCCAAAATTTAATAAAAATGAATTGTTAATTCTGGCATCTCCTATCGGATTACTCAAAGGTATTTTGAGACACCGTAAAAATAAAGTAGGTGGCTTTCAAATAATGAAACAATATGAAAAGTGTAACATATAGGTTTGAAAATTTGTTGTCAATGCACTGTGTGCTGTAGTATAATCGTTTAATGTTCCCCAGATTAGAAGAGATCCAGGTTCAAATCCTGGTAGCAACAACAATATTTTTTGATAAAATTGATTTAATATGTATATCTTTCTAATTAATACATTTAATTAGTATTTAAAATATCACAGACCTATGTTCTGAAAATTACAACTTCACAATAAGAATGTGTTCTTAATATTATATATTTTCAGTTAGCTTTACCTTGTATCTGTTTTCATTTTATTTATACATATTGTATGGCTCATTAGTATTTTTTCTCTGATTTTATATATTTTAATTTTTTACTTAGCATTGTATGTACTTTCATTTTGTATCTAATTGTGTTTTACCTCATATTCAATGAGTTGTGAAATATGATTTGTATGGCAATTTGCTCTAAAACAGGTTTAACTAGTTGGGCAATGCATTTTAAAAATCTGTTTTAAAAAATCTATATGTAACAAACTGTATTATGTTTATATGTGTCTAAGAAAAAAAAAAAATTCTAATTTATTATTGTGGAAACTTGCCACTGTTGTCTTTTTACGGCCACCAGCCAATTTATCATATTCAGTCAAAATGTTTAAAATGTACTCTCCATAAAAAAACTGTGATGTTACATTTATATTGGTGTGTTGTCAATTAATATGTATGTACCGAAATAAGATATATTAAAATAATTTAGATCTACTGTTGTGTAGTAGTAAATGATGTGCTTGTTGGGGTAGTGGTCAGACACTTGCCTAGTTATCAAAGGGTCGAGGGTTCGAACCTCTTCCCGGAATGCCAGCAAGTCAGTCCTATTTTCATAGCACGAGTGGTTAACTTAGTTTGAAAATATTAAGAATGTTGATCATCTCTATTTTTTTAAAGAATGAAAAAAAGAAGTTGTATATGTAACATCACAGTGTAGTGTGTAATGAAGTGTATATTGTACATTGGCAGGTGAGCTGGTAAGGCACGTCCGATACAGGCACACCCACGAAAAGCCGCACAAGTGTCACGAATGTGATTACGCCTCCGTGGAGCTATCCAAATTGAAGCGTCACGTGCGCTGCCACACAGGCGAACGTCCCTACCAGGTACGCCCACACCCATTGTGCTTATTTTACAGGAGAGCTGTCCCGCCACAAGCGATACCGCCATACCCGCGACCGCCCATATCGATGCGGTGTGTGTTCCTACGCCTGTGTGGAGCCATCCAAGCTGCGTCAGCATGTGCGTACGCACACAGGCGAGCGCCCATACCAGGTTTGGTCTTTCTTTTAGTGTGATCATTCTTTTGCACTTGTCACATTGCTATTATAAATTATATTTATCGAGGAATATTACCTTTCAATAATAATGATGGTACTAAATGTACGTCAGCTACAGAACAGGTATTTGGCTCTTCATTTAATATT
The DNA here is from genome assembly GCA_022840565.1 of Eubasilissa regina. NCBI lineage: Eukaryota > Metazoa > Arthropoda > Insecta > Trichoptera > Phryganeidae > Eubasilissa > Eubasilissa regina. The sequence continues at coordinate 23,074,983 of JAINEB010000033.1, forward strand.
TAGAAATATGTAAAATTATCATTTTAATGTTAGAATTACATGCAGTGTGTAATAGTAATAAGGTAAACAACCGTATTAATATATAGGAGTCATTTGTTTTGAGTTTTTTCATCATCAGTAGTAGCTATTTAGAGTTATAATCTCTTTTGACTCAAGATGAAAAAGTTTATTTGATTTGTGCGATAGAGCGGACCGAACAGAAAAGTGATGTCGGGCGACGGTTTCGATGCACATCTTTCACTATAGCTACCGTTTAGAAAAGCAAGGAGAAACTCTTGCAGGCTGAAGCAGAGGGTAGCTCCAAGAAGAAGATAAGGAGAATGGAAGATTTGGGCCAAGCTTTGTTGCAGTAGTTCCAGTGTCACAATAGCTGAGATGACTGATAACGAAATTGTGAAAGCGGTTTTAGGAGAAAAGGACTGAGAAGACGGAAACTTTAGGAGAAAGGACGTAGGAGACCAGACAGAGGAACCACCCAGCATCTAGCAAGCTATTTGGACGCGACTAAGCTAGTCGGGAAATTCTTCACAGATGATCAGACAGCAGAGGATGCAGGAGAAGGTACAAACAGCTTCTTGGAAAAGCAAAAGAGTACAAAGCAAAGATGCCAAACTATTTTAAGTTTTGATTAATTATAAGATGACGATTGAAAAAAAATTATGTTATATTTAAACCGTTATAAATTAATTTTGTTCCTTACTCCTTATAACATAATCTAAAAGTAAATTGCTCGGTCCCTTAGAATTCATTATAGAGAGTGATGACTATGTAACATTATCTAATTTGATTTATTTTATGAAATTTTTCAGTGTGCACATTGTACGTACGCTTCGCCTGATACATTTAAGCTGAAACGCCACATGAGAACACACACACATGAGAAACCTTACGAGTGTGACTTTTGCAAGATGAGGTTCACACAGTCCAACTCCCTCAAAGCTCATAAACTGACACACAATAGTAAGTTTATTTATTTTATTTATTTTTTTTTCAGCGACATATTTAATGCATTTCTCCGGATAGGAAAGAATCCATGTTCGATTCCCGGTATCAACAAAAATATTTTTTTGATAAATTGAATTTTCCTGTTTATCTTTCTAATTGATACATTTCATTTATATTAAAATACCACAGAACTATGTTCTGGAAAAACTGCAACGTTGCAATAATAATGTGTTTTCCTTAATAAATAATTTACTTTGATTTAATTGCTTTGAATTAATGAATGTATAATTCTGTTTCTAGTTGGCGAGAAACCAATATATCCTTGTGAACTCTGTCCCACGACCTGCGGCCGAAAGACCGACCTTCGCATTCACATACAAAAATTGCATACTTCTGACAAACCATTAAAGTGCAAAAGATGTGGAAAGTCATTTCCAGATCGTTATAGCTATAAAATGCACAATAAGGTACAGAAATCAACCTAAATTATGTTATATTCTACACTAGCAGTAAAGCAGTAAAGCAAGGGCGATTCTAAGTCTGTGGGCGGCCATGGTCTTTTCGTAAAAAGCTAGCCTGTGAATTTTATGAAGCTGTTTCATCTAGGATTTTTTTGGGCAGCTAACAGGTTAATGGATAAACCCAGTACTTATGATGGCAGCGGTGATTATTTTTTCTATTTCTGATAACCAGAGATTCAACACAAGCTGTCGTCTAGATGTTCATTTTGATACTGAACTGGAAATATGCGGTCTTAAATCGCAGTGCATATTGGAGCGCGGTTTATTACATCGCGGTAAAAAACCGCAGTGCGTGCTAGATCTTTGTCCATTTTATAACAACAAAAAATATTGGATAGTCCCTTTATAATCATGATTACAGCACAAATTTAACATAGAACTTATTAAAAAAAAACATTGATTCTAATGGATTGTTTTTTAGTGCAATTTTTACGAAATACGGGAAAGTTTGAGGAACTCACCGGCGTTTGTATAACAAAATGGCCAATGATGCAAATAAATAATGTATTGTCTTCACAATGGAAACAAAATAATGGTGGTAATACGGAACACAAGATCAGCAACCACTGCCATTTGCAAATTCGCATCTGGGAAAATTATAAGGGCGCAGGATAATTTGTTATCTTTTTCTAATGTAAGTGAGAGCAAAAAATTTGCGAGCTAAGTTGTTGCGTCGTGGTAAGGAAGAGAAAGATTTAAAAATCGAGGACGCATAAGGTACATTTGTTATCTTTTTTAGTATACCGAAACTGAGTAAGAAAACAATGTGAATTAACTTTGTGCATTGTGAATTGGTATAGGGGTGGTGGTACTAGCCATTTACCGAAATTTGGATGAACTTTGAATAGGCACGTGTATTTTCATCAGCCAGCTGCTAATCTTTTTTCTCTTTCTTTTTTTCTTGTTATTTTTAATGTGTATTTTCCAGATTACGGACACATTTATTATTTGACAAATAAAAATAGAAATTAGGCAAAAAATATATCGACAAATTCATTCGATAGGGTCTAAATATGTACAGGATTTCACTGTATTGCTTTCCTAGATGATAGTTGCAAAATTTCAACTTGCAGCAAATTTTGAATAAACATTTTCGAATAAATGGGATTTTACTATATTGCTTTCCTAGTTGGTAATTGCAGTTGCAAGTATAATCAGTAATGAAAAACTCAAATGAGAATGGAATAAGAATAATCTCAAAATTCAATGTGTTGGACTGATTTGAATTTATATCCCGACATAATAGTAATTCTTTGCCTATACAGTACATAATACATTGTAATTTTAAGGCCCGTGTCCATGACGACGTGTCAATGAGACTGATCTCTGAGAGTCAGTAAAGGTTCTACTAATCTGCGTACAAAACATATGGGGTGGTGATTCATAAATTGCTTCACGCTGAATGCTTCATATTGAACTGTCCTTTATGCGAACTCGAGTCGAATCTCTGAGAGAAATCTCATGATCCATTGGTCAAGGGCTATGGTAATAGCACAAAATCAATGTACTTTATACTTCATTACTTGATGTCCAACTTTTGTGTTTTTTAGTCCCACGAGGGTGAGAAATGCTTCAAATGTGAAATGTGTCCATATGCTTCTATCTCCCAGCACCACTTGAATTCACACATGCTCATACACACAGACGAGAAGCCCTTCGCTTGCGAGCGGTGCGATCAGACTTTTAGGTTTGTTTATTTTATTTTGATACCTACCTGAAAACTTGCAACAAAACTTCTAAAGGGGGTGATCTACACCACATTTAAAAATCTTTGATATAATTCTTAGTTTTATTCTTTTAAAATATTAATCATACACATTAGTGTGGGGCTAAACCATTATTGTTTAGTTGGTATTCAATTGTAACAATGATTGGTAACTGAGATTTAACTGTAGTTTGGTGGTAGTTTCTAGGGTACTAGTGATTGCTTGCCAAATTACTAATAATCACTTACCAATCATCATTAAAATTGGACACAAATCTCACAATCACAGTTAAAGTAACGGTTTAGTTCAATGCTAATACATACATATGATTTAATGCAACTAAATACCTAGATGCAACCCATGTTCATTCTATTAGATGAACATCTGTTTCAAGACAAACTGTGTACAATAATTTATATATAAATATTTTTTTAAAACACAAAGTAAGTAATTATTAGTGTTGAGTGGATATGAACATACATGAGATTGAGGATTACGAAAAAGTACCTATTTAAATACTGAAAGATTATTGTCTGAATTTATCATTTAATGAATATTGAGTAATACGTAGTTAAAAGTTCTCAGGTCCCATATTTTTTAACCTTGTATTAATTATTATTAGTTGGTTTTGACGACATATACATACATAACTTCCTAATGTCCATCCACCTGTCTGTCCTGATCAGAAAAACACAAAATAAACACCCAAATGTTTATACATTAAAACTCTGTTAATTCGTATCTCACGGGACCGAAATTTAAAAAAAATCTGAATTACGAATAATGAGAACAATTTTTTTTGAAGGCAACATTAGAAAGAAACATCGTAATTTTCATACTGAAAAACATGGTGACTCTTATTATTATTTCTCCTGAATAGTGAAGATGTGTGGTGACGTGGTGAGTTCAATATTAAAAACAGGCTTCTTCAAACGATTCGCCAGTGCTTGACGCAACAAAATAAGACATTTTAATTTGATTAGCAGTCAAAATCGCCTTTTCTATCAAAATTGGGCAAGAAATTAAAATATTAAAAAGCTGAGAGAAAAATTACGAGATTCAATGAAAATTGTTCAAATTATTTTAATTAGGAGTTACAAAGGTGAATAGAAATATATAATTCGCAACGCGTCTACAATTATTGTTGAAATAACAATAAATTTTTGGATTGGAAAGAATTTGATATACATAAATATGGTATCACTCAGTTCAGCTGCGGTCTTGCAAGTTGCGAGTTCTAAGTACGCCGATCTATCGCGGAAAGAACAGCGCCTTGATTGGCTAGGGGGTGGAGCTAGCTACAGATGTTTACGAAGGAATGATGAATGCGTAGTTGCGCGAGTTTGGATTTAAAAACATGTGAATATGCAAATTACGTGAACAAATTGTTTACTTTGGGTATGAAAAATGCATACGAACTAGGTTTTACGAATTATCGGTAGAAATTAGTATGAAATGTTATTTTCGGGGCTAAAATTTAAAAAAAAAGTGCAAATTACGTAAAAATACGAAATATGGGTACATAAATTAACAGAGTTTTCCTGTACTTATTATTTAAACATTATTTTTATATACCGAGAAAATTAAAATATTGTATTTCAAAAGTTATCTCATGTAATGTGACAAACATGGTTTTTCTGGTTGCAAGGTTTTTATTAGAACATTTAGTAATTATGTTTCTTTTCTCCTTATAGGCAAAAGCAGTTGCTAAAACGACACCAGAACTTGTACCATAATCCAGATTACATTCCTCCAAGTCCCAAGGAGAAGAGTCACGAGTGTCAAGAGTGTGGCAGACAATTTCGACACAAGGGAAATCTCATCAGACATATGGCCATGCATGATCCCGATTCTGCAGTCCACGAGAAGAGTTTGGCCCTTAAACTTGGCAGACAAAAGAAAATACACATTATTGACGGACAACCGGTACGTATTTAATATTTTTGTTTTCAAATAATTAAATTGTTGGAAGTATTAAGGCTGATTGTAGTACACTCTTGTACTATGTGTGCCACTGGTATATGGGAAGGATTTTGGGTACTGGAGTCTGTGGATATCTTTAAAGCTTAGGAACTTCTCTTTTCTATTTCTGTTCTTGTTTTATTCTACTCCAAAAATCAATCCATATATTTGACCTTTTACGTATAAAGTGGATGAATCTCTTTTTTTCACTTATAATTGAAATAGTCCATTACTTCAAATCACTCCCCGTGAATTATTATTCATTATCATTATTAACCATTTTTACAGGTGGAAGTGCTTGCTGGCTCTTCAACGGAATCAGAGGATGAATGTTTGGACGAGACAGAAGGAACATCCAATGACGTGGAGCAGTATGTAGTTCTAGAAGTTATACAACTTCAAGGAGAGAATAATGAAGAGTCGATTACTGTTATTAACCGTGAAAGTTCTCACGAACACCTTGAAATTGTTCCAACAGGTAACAATGTAAAACAAGCATTTATTATTTTATTTATATTTTCATATATACATTCAAATATTCATACTCTAGAATATAATGAATGCCTGTAATTTCAACAATTACTTAGATATGACCTTTACACAAATTTAATATGTACTAATAAATCGAGTGTTATTTGCCATAATTAAGACAATACGAGCATTTTAAGAATGACTGCAACCATTAAATTCATTTTCCTCTTGAAAATTCTTGCATATGCGAAATATATTTTCTTATAATCTTGAAACCAAGATTAAGGAGGCAAATCTACACTAAGACAAATTAACAGAATGTAAAAATTAATAGAGTTATAAACTGTTAAATTTGCAGGATTATTATTTTTTTATTAATTTTCAATTTACAATAATGCCGTAGGTTAATTTTCACAAAACAACTAATTTAGTCAATTTATTTTGTGTTCACACTAACTTGTTTTTCTTGTTTCAAAATGTTGCATTGTCATTCTTTGAGATGTTTTTCATTGTTTTAAAATCAAAGATAATGTAACATTAAAACTCGTTATATATTTTTATTTATTGAATTTACGAGTTTAATGAATACAAATAATTTTGTAGAGATTCGTTACTAAATTAGACATGATTAGATTTGCTGGGTAGTGGGTAGTTTTGGAAAAATAAGTATGGCTAATGTTTCCGTAAAACAAATACTTTGTAATTCACATAGAGTTTCTTGAATTTCAAACTGGAAAAATAAAAATACGCCCTTAAATGATTTAACGCCGAAATAGCTAATTCACATAATAATTTTTACATTAACAGCGTACGTGCACACCAGAAAGTACGATTCTTGTATTGAAAAGTAGAAATAAGTATTATTTAGAGTATGAAATAATTACAATAAATTAATAAATTGTTGATAGGGCTGTAAAATATAATATTGCACAGGAAGCAATGTCGGGGTTGTACTATGTGTATTAAATTAAAATGATTATTTTCAGATTATGATGTCAAGGAAGAAAAAAAACTGAGTCCTTTGAGTACCAAATCATTCTGTAAAAAAACTGAAAAAGATATGAAAACGTGTTTTGGCTTTGATGTAAGTATAATGATTTATTTTTAAAATGTAAGATATGTACTTAAAATTCATATAAATTACAGTAAAAGTCTGTTAGATAAAATAACATAACAGATTTTCCCTCATAAATTTAAAAACTTATTTTGAAAAATCATATATTTGGGAGTTTGTAATATTTGTTGATAATAGATAAAATCTTCTTTGTCAATTTGTCTGAGTGTAATTTTTTTGCAAAGCACACAACGAGTATTTCGTTTAAAAACATTAATGAAATCAAACCTTTTTGACAACAGTTTTCAATGTGTTTTTGTAAAAAAATGTATTCCTTACCTCACTGGCTGTCAGATTATTTTATTTATGCCACTCTGTATAATGATGGCATGTTTTATTGGAGCTTTGCAAAATCGTTAAGGGTGCGAGAAGTAAATATATGACGAAAACATATCCCACATCCCTTAGAAAAGTGTAATAAGTCAAGAAAAATCAATTTTACAGGAGAGTGCAAACGAAAGTGACCATTTTTGAAGTTTAATAGTCAGACTGTTACAGTTGAACAGTGTTAATTTGAACCCCTCGAATTAACACAGTTTTTCTGTATTTGTCATGGGACTGTAATTTCTTTTGTTGATGAATTGATTTATATTATTATGAACAAAATTGACACACATTACTTTATAGAAAATGCAAATTCCACTGTTTAATGCAGGGAATGATGAACAAGTGTACCCATTGAAATGAGACACAAAGGAGTGAACTAATTTTAATATAGTTTGAGTGGAGTATGGAGAATTATGTTTACTTCACTATATATTATTACATATCTATTTATAAAATGTAAATTATAAAATTTTGACTCTTTACACTTTTCTATGGGATGTGTGATAAAGGTTTAATCTTTAAACTTATTGTTACAGAGTAGGTGTTAAATATTGTTACAGAGTGGATGTTACGAATGAACTTTTACTGTATTTTGTTGAAAATGTTTATTTGGCGAAGCAGGCTCTATGTATAAAGTAAAGAGATGTTCCATATTGTTTCAGCCTTTTCCGTTTGACATAAATGTTTTATCATATTTAGAGTTTTGGAAACTTTTAATTGTTTTTACTAAAATTTCAGGAAGAGGAGGGTGAAGAAAATAATCCTGAAGAATTAGAAGATGGAGTTATTTGGATACAAAATGTTGATTCAAGTTTTCAATGAACTGAAATTCATAAGCGATGAAGCCACCACGCACACTTTTTTCAGTGTGAGAAGCTAAAAGTGTAACTATGTGTACATATGTTTGGTTACAGACTTGATTTTTATCACTTTATAGTATAGCAAAATCCCGTTAAGGGACTGAAAAAAAATTTAGAATAATGACAACGATAATGAAAATAAAAATTTTAATTTTTTTTTTACATACTATTTTTTTTCATTACAACTCAAAGTATTTATTATCATACATTTTAAAATTACTAACAAGTTGTCAAAATACGGCATAAACAAATCAATAAAAATAGAAAATTACTGTAAATAATATTATTAAGATATTTTCACTTTGTCACATGGAATGTTTTCATTTAATCTGTATTAAATAAAAGATATTAAATAGTCGCTTGTTCAATTTTGACTTGTGTTTAAAATGCAATAGTGTTATATATAAACAAAATATTTAATTGTGACATATATAAAAATAACATACATAAAACGTTTAGTTTGTTCAAGAAAACATTGTTTTCCCTTAAAATCAGTAAAAAAATATCTAATTTATGAAATTTGCTATAATGTCGTGAATAAGTTCAATATTAATTTATACCGTGGGTAAAATATGCGTGAAAACATATATTTTTGGCATTTTTAAACAAAAATAATGACAGCCGTATTGAAGTACGATGGACAATTAAAATTATTGTGTTTTATAAGACTGAAAATATATTATTTAAAAACTGATAATTGTGTTTTTGATGTAAAACTTACCCTCAAAGCATGTGAGTAAATATAATGTATTATTTAAAAATGTATGTTTTCACTAAATCAAAGTATTTTAAAAATGTTGAAAATTGATAATGTGTCCTGCAAATTGAATGATTGATTGAACACTATTAATTTTGAACATTTTGATAATTTGGTTCAATGCAGATTTGTCTCCATAATCTTGGCTTCAAGATTATAATAAAATATATTTCGTTTATGCAATAATTTACCATATTAACACAATTTTGATTGACAAATTAATTTGATAGGGTTTGAATATCGATTTTCGATTTATAGGTACAATTTAGTATGAAAACTTTTCAGAGGGACCACATTCTGCTCCAAATCTTCTCTTGTGGTGAATTTTGAATGAACGGGATTTTACTGAAATTAGTTTATTATGTCAATTCAAAAAACAATGTTAGTTTTTATTGATATCTTATGATAGCTATTTCAGAAGGTTTTCACTTTTTATGTTTGTTAATTTATTACAACTCTCAAGAGTAATACATGCAGCAGATAACAGTATTGAGAAAGATGTGAAATAATTTTAGTTTTATAATTTTAGTTTTTTTTTTGTAAAAATTCTTTTAAAAAATTATTAAACTTATTAATATATAAAAAAGGTAAAAACTGCCTAAAATAAGCTAAAATGATTGAGCCTCTGTATATTTTTATGAAAGTTAAATCGGGCACAAAATTATGTTTAATGCAAAAAACATACACAAGGTGATTCATTCATGAATGTGTCACCGCAAAATGTTTGAAAATTATCACAGCCTCCGCACTTTTTTACATCACATTTTTTTAAGATTTTCTATTATTTTTATTTATCTATTATTTCAATTACTAAAGCGATCATTGTTTCCAAAAGTTATTTTTATATATGGTACCCATTACGTACACAATTTTCATTTGATTATTGGAAATAATAAATTATGGAAAATATATTGGCGCGCATTATCTACAAGGTGCATATTATTATCTAGATATTATGGTACTTAATTTTTGGTTCCTCCTTCAATGTTAAAATGTCAAAACTTTTTTCACAATAAAATGTCGGTACGACCACCAAGAGTGTACAAAGTCACATACGTTGAAGATAAAGCCGCTGGACATGTCATTGTGAGCAACTTATCACAATTAATATTTAAATGTATAATCAGTTAACGATGAAACAATGTTATGTTAATCCAAACATACATTCATAGCTTAATTTGAGGCAGTGAAAATTATTAGTACAATAAATTATTACATGTGTACATCTAAGACTATTAGTGAAAAATTAGGGAATCAAATCGGTTCTAACGTTTTCCACCCACATTTGTATATTGCAGCCTACATAGCAAATTAAATTTTCAGAGTATTTAAAAAATTACAACATAGTGGGTTTATAGTAAATGAGAAATTATATTTTTGACACTCAATTTAATGTCATTTTTTATTTTTGCTAAAAATCTTTTAAATTGATTCAACGTAATGGATAGATTCAAAAGCATTATAATTTTTTGTGTATACGTATTACATTTTAATACAGTTGAACTTTGTTAAAAAATTGAATTATGTGTGTTATATGCTTTTTAGTGTTATTGAATTCAAAAAAACATGAATTGTTTATACATTTTTACTTTGAGATGTCTAACACATGTTAAATTATTAGATTTTTTTTATTATTATGTGTTCATTTGTTCAGGTATTAGAAAAAATCAAAATTTTCAGATTAAAATGTTGATGAGGTTATTTGCAAGAATTTAGTTTAGTTTTTTTCTTGTATCTAACATATCTGTGGAGAGTTTTTTTTTTTTTAATTAGGAGAGGAATGTTATCTTAATGTTTAAATCATAAACTGATTTACACTTTAAAACCGTCTTAATAAATAAATAATTGAAATTTGTTATCAGGATAGGATTAACTAGACATGCAAAATATTTCTTCCGCAGTGCGTGTGGCGTCATGTATTATTCTACATTTTATTGTTTATCTTGGTTAAAAATGTTGTTTTTAAAGAATAAAATTATAATGTCTAATAAAATTACTTTGTCTCAAATTTCGCTCTCAATGTCTGAGTTCTGTGAACTTATCCAAATATAAATCTGTGTACATATTTTAAAATGAAACTATGTTTAAAATTGTCTTTAGTTTTAAAATTATTATAACATGAATTTTTATTTAAAAGGATGCACATTTTTTTGACCTAACTGACAACAAAATTAAAGATATACTTTGGTTTAGAAAATTTATTTATTTAATTTTACTTTTTGTTACATCTTATGAATGTTTTTTTTAAATCTATGAAATTTATTATGGGAAAAAAAATATTGTTTGTAGTCTTTTGACTAACGTTTTGAAATGACTATTGGTCATTTAGTTGTATTTGATTATTTATTTTCATTTGAAACTTAAAAAGACATTTGTAAATAGTTTTTTTGTGAGAAATATTAATTTATTCCAACATGAACTAATATCTATCAACTATGATCCCTTGGTCATTAACTTCTTATTTTTTATTTCTTCTGTATATAATTGTGAATTTTTTATTTATAAATAAATATAAAGTTATTCTTAAGGCAGATAGAAGGTCATCTGTATACACGACCCTATCGTTTATTTTATATAAAATATTTGTAAATATTTTTTTCTTATTCTGTCGATAAGGAGTTGATTCACACTTCCGCTAAATCATTGTCCATACCTACATAAAATAATTTTTTGTGTCATATTAACTGTGCAATATTTCTTGTAATAGGAAATTATTATTTGAAAATAAAAATAAATATTGACAGTCTACTTTGATTTTTTACATCTGAGCGTTCCCTTTATGATTACATTATCCAAAATTACAAAACCAAAATACTAATAATAATAATAATAAGTGGACTTTCTTAATGGAATATGTAATATTTGTTTTATGAGCTTGTTTGAACATATCTAGCTTCGGTGATTAAACTGTCCACCTTTAGAAACAAAGATTGGGGTTCCGATAGCAGCCAATCTAATGAATAGTCCAATTATATTTTCAAAAGAATGTATTATCTCGAAAAAGCAGACATAAATGCAGGTTGGTTGGTTGCAGAGAAAAATACTCCAAAATTTAGAATTATATAAAGAGAAATGAAGAACTGCAATAAAACTCTACCGAAAGAAGAAACGCAAAATGTTGAAAAAGACCCTAGAAGATATGGGATGACAGAGAAGTCACAATGAATCGAAAAAATTTTGTAAAACTTTCCGTGACTTATCTAAAACCTATCAGCCCAGACTAATTGACAGTGACTGTAGAGATGAGGATAAGAAAATGCTGGTGGAAAAGATGGATGAAACGATAGAAAGACTACTTCAGAAAACTCCTGAATCATAATAATAATAATGATGATCACGAGGAACAGGAAGATATGCTTTGTCACACTGCTGAAGAATTTATTGAGGTGCCTACTCTGACTGAAGTAAAACGAGCATTAAGAGGGTTAAAAAATAATAAATCTTCTGGAACAGAGATGTTCGAAGTTCACCACCAACTGTTATATCATTTGAAAATTTAGTCGTCAGTGTGCACTCTCATAGCCCACGCCATCACGACATTTGAGACAGAATATTGAGATTTTAAAAGATAAAATAATACAAATTATGTTTAATATATGCTAATGAACACAGATGCATGTCAAGTAGGTACACGCATCATTAAGCGGACCTTACATGCTTATTCAGAATAACATTCACGAGTGAGATTGACTTTAGGACTAACGGTGTATGGTGATGATTGAAGAATTGATGACCGTGAATGACAAATATCTAGACATTTTGAAATCCGAGCATCAGTCATGCTGGTGAGGAAAAAACTGTCAGTCAGAATGATTGTGTAGTGGGGCGCATCAGTCACTCGTCACTTGCATCAACTCGCAATGATGGAGGACAGTGCAAACATTGACGTTAACGATCCTATCAACTATGAAAATGATAATGTGTTGGAACGATTTATCGAACTATATGAAATTTTGCCTTACCGGGTGTTTTTCTAGTTATAGCGATCTCTAATCCTTCTTTATAAATTTAACTAAATCAATGGAAATGTAACTTCATAAATGTAAACTGTTTGAATTAATAAAGCATTATTTTCATTTATACTTACATTTAGTAGTCTTGGAGAATGAAGACAATTGCTTGACATGTTTCCATTAAAGCTTGCGAAGTAGTTGATGTAGATATTATAACTGAAAACTTGAGATGTTCGTAAGAAAGACCAGTTGCAAGAAACCGCAGTGTGCAGTATAATTGTTAAGGATTCCTTCATTACTGTATTTTGTCTAATTAAATGTGATGCTACCATCTTGAGTAGTTTTTCAAAAAGCGTTTTGTTCATACGGTAGTAGTTTCTGTAGTCATCTTCGGCCAACGTCTGTGAAATCTCACGCAGCAAGTTCAAATGTGTGTATTTTTTACATTTTTTAAGCCATTTTTTCAGATTTTCAGATTTTCTTTTCTTGAAGTAGGTAGAGCTAATATAATTACCAAACACGCTTTTTTATTTTTTACTAATCTTCATAATTTTGGCTAACCAGCTACATAGCATGATAGCCTGGGGTAAACTGATCTAAAAATATGTCATTCGGAATGATATTCAGAATGATAAGTCTAAGGTTCTTTGTCATTTCATGGCAGAATGTCATTCTGAATGTTTGTGTACGGTCCACTTATGGTGTGTGTACTCAGATAAGATTTCTCTCGACGATACAATGTTGAGTGTGAAGCGAGCTATGATGATTCATTGCCGCATGTAGATATTTTGTATGCAGAGCAATGATGTAACCACTTTTACTGGCAAATCTCTGAGATTAGAGGTCAAAGTCTATTCAAGGTTGACCACCATTATGATTAATTATTATTTTAGTTCTCTCTTTACTCCATCTTTGTTGTTGAAATTCAAACACGTTATTGTTTTTTTATTGATTTATTTTTGATGCTGTTAACACAGAAGCAGATTATATAATATAATTTTTAATGTGTATATTTTTGAATTATAATAGTAATTAATACCTTAGTATAACATTTTTCTTTATTTCTGAACCAATTTACCATTCCTCAGGTTATCAGTTCTAAGGATATGTTTATAGACAGTGGACATATTTTTAATTCACAACACCAAATACTATCGATAACACATTAATATAATATATGGATAATCAATAAACACAATACTTTATCGCCCTCACGAAACAATTTCATTTAAATTCTAAATATTTTTTCTTAATTTATGTTCATGACGAATCTATGCATTGGCATTGGATCATCACTAACATTCTTAAAAAATTGCACAAAACATTAGAAGACTAATAACAATTCATTCAGTGTAATCTTTTTACACTAAAAAATAATGGAAAGCTTATATTTTAGTCTACTTTTAAAATTATATGACACAAGTACAAAATATCTTACAAAGTTTTTCATTTGATTAATTCAGTATCAAAAGTTGAGAGGGTATGATATCCACATTCCCCCAAAAATAATAAAATATCACCATACTAGTGATGGTAAACTGTTATTTAAACCGTTGTTGTGACTGAATATGTTCGATTATTATAATGATTGGTAAGTGAGATTCAACTGTTGGAGGTATAGTTTGCTCAAAGAATTATGAATAATCAGTTTTCTATCATCGTTACAATCGAACACAACCACAATAATAGTTTAAATAATGATTTAACCATCTGTACACCATACTTTATCCAATATTAATGACTACCTATAAAAAAGTACATTCGAAATATTAATAAATTCAAGTCGGTATTTAAGATCTGATCGTATAATTAATATTTACCATGATATTAAAAAAAATCAATTAGGTACACTGAATTAGTAATGTTTTGATTATGGAATACCAAGAGAATCAAGTATCAGAACCGGTCTTAGACCAATTGGACATAGTTGAGTCTTGCTCTCTTGGGGCCTCGCATGTGCAATTAACAACCAATTAAATTGCAAGAAATTGCAAGTAACATACATTTGAATTATTAATAATATATAAAATTTTCTTAATGCACAAAAAAAATTCCTTTCTTTCTCATATTGTCATCATCAGCCCTGCCAAGTAGATTAATTAATAAATTAATTACTTCTTCGTCTAAAAGAGTTTCCAGGAATCCTAATATTCACAATTTATTAAATGGATTAAAATTTAATTCAACATTTTATGTTCATGTTTTGTTTTTTAAAACGCACTTCCGTTGGATACTTTTCGCACAAACTGGTGACGTAATACGGGTAAACAATTATTATTCTAATATATTAATTTGATATCTTATCTACACGATGCAATATGATATCCAAAGGAAATGATCGAGTTTTATTAAATTTTTTCATTTAAAAAAACTTTTATTTAAACGGTATTAATACCCTTCCCTCAGTTAGATGCCAGTCCAGTGAACGAGTATTAATTCCCTTCACGCGGTTAGTGTGACATGTAATGGAAAAGTTATTTTTAAAAGAAATAAAAAAGTAAAAACGCATTTTCGTCTAAAAACTTGGTGAATTATTTATTTTCTATACAATTGGTACAGATTCTATAGAATTTTTATGGGTTCGTATCTATGGGTAAGCGAGATATTGGTGATATGATAGACTTTAATGAACAAAATTTATAAGAGGTTTGGGTTACTAGTTTCATTTGATTTATTTATCTGATTACAGTGGTATTGGTTCTATGAGGGAGCCATCAGGTTAATTTTGTAAAATCAATTGTGAGAAAATAACAAGAAACTTACTTAAATTTGGTTTATAAATTAGTAATACCAACTTTAAATTTAAAAAATATGACATTTTAGATTAATTAACTTATAAAATAATCATTCAACTACAGAAATATTTAAAACCTCTTTCAAACTCTTAAATATTTATGTCCAATAACCAATTGTATTTGTATACATATTCCTCTTTTCCAGCTGTTGTTTGTAATACAAAATTTGCTAATAAGGCACCAGGAATATCCCAAAAATCCCAGTGAGTTATTTTGTTAGTTAACCAGAAAATGTGATTGGTCGGGTTTTAAAAGACCTTTAAATGAACTTCATTTAAAAGACCTTTAATAAATCAAAATTTAGTTTTAACAATTAGTAAGTTTATATTAATACAGTGAATATTTTCTGCTAACAATTTAGTGATTCCAATTCCCGTTAATATTTTAATAATAATTGCATTTACTAAATTGGCCTAGAAACACAATTCCTGGCATCATTTTAAGAATGCTGTAAGGGATTTTGCTACATTTTTAAGGCCTCAATATTTTCTTGCTGACTGGACTCTAGACTGGACTGGACTGCCTACTCTAGGAACCAGAAACAATGCCCAACTCTATAAAAACATTATATTAATTATCTTACACATGAAAACTAAAACAAATCCATAACCACCGCTGTGAATATTTTATATCTAGTGTTTAAAATCCGTTCTAGGAAGGTGACAGGCGTCCTAGGCGCAAATGACATTCATGAGACATCATTTTAATAATTTCCTACCTACATACATACAAATGGCATAATTGAAATACACTGAAACCATGGAGACTGAAATAATTTTCCACGTTAAACAAATTTCAAGTTAAAATAAATGACAGATGCCGGCCCAGTTAATACAAAGTGAAGTCGTAAAGTCATGCAGTAAAGTATTTCAATGACGAATTGACAATTGTGCGACAAACGGCATCTTTGTTTATTATCAGGCATCGGTCTAGTCAGAAAGTTGAGTCAAAGTAATAAACAGTATATGATATGGTAAGGATGTGGCGGCCAATATATTATTTTATTTTTCTAAGATGCAAAAATTTTCATGTGTCTTTCAAGTTAAAAGAAAATAAACATATGAAATCACACACGATTGTATATATGAAATATATGGATTTGAAAAAATTCAGTATACCTATAACATCATCATAATATGTCAAGCACAATAATTTTTTTTGTTGTATTATTTTCAGCGTAAACAAATACGACTAATAATTAATTCAGACTTACTTTAATTATTATCTGTCCCGAAAATATTTTGTTATTTAAAGAACTCAATCACTGTGATGAGATATTAATTATGACTAACATAAAGCAATTGGCTATGGCCGTTTCGTGGTCAACGGCAGCCTTGGCTAAATCAGCTAAAATGTAATTTAAAAAAATTTAAAGTTTCAAATAAATTAGGTATAACATTTTAACATACATATATATTATATGTCGTTTTGTGTCTTCATTGCTCAAATAGATTTTTGAGTCAAAATCAGTTTAATTACCGTCATCCCACAGTAATTCATTTTTAGTTCCATCAACATTATTTGAAATGTAGCATTGATTGAACCCCTTCCCGATTGATCTGTTTTTTTTTTTAATTCCTTCCCAATCGATCCTTTCATTTCTTTCAAATCAGTATTTGTTAGCCATGGTGAAATATAAAACATTACATTTTTCTTACACATTTTCAAGTCATGATATTTTGAAAGTATAATATGCATCTTCGCAGTTGACCATCTCTAAATGGTTTCAGGCTAATAATGTAATAATTTAACGCATTTCAAAAAATTTAACACAATAAGGGTTAAAAAAGCAATTATTACTATTACTTGGTAGTAATTAATTTCATTAATAAATAAAGTAATAAAATTAATTGAGATAAAGAAAGTGTATTCTTGGATATTTAAAAATATTATGCTTACTAAATTTTTAATTTTCTTAGTAACAGGTAATTTATTATCGATCAATAATAATAATAGCTCAGAAATATGTGTCTGTCATGTAATGCTGTATCTAAGTAAAATCTTAAAGAGTATTTCGCAATATTTACATGATATATCTGAAACATTTTTCTGTCACAGCTATTTTTTATGTTTTCTCTCGCTTTTTCTGTTTTTAATAATTCTGGTGATACAATTACGCCGTACCTTTTCTTCTTATTGCCTTATTCAACAATTTGCCCTAGTTGCAATATAATAATGAATGATTTTTTTTTAAAGTATTTTATGTTAGTAAATTAAAAAGTGAAAACTGTTTCATTTTGGGAGGTTAATACTTCATTTCTAAGTTTTGAATTTGATGCTTGCGAAAGAGTAATAATCTCGCATTAGTGTAAGAATTACTTAACTTATGGTAAACTTTGACAATTAGACTTTTGACAGTTATTAATTTTGATATAATGTAATTACTGCTAGTTACAACGAAAATGTATAGATGAATCGGAGAATGGAAATGTATAGAGCTCTCTCTCTTTTATAGATTACGTGATGATTCTGGTGATGTCCAAAGCTTCACAGATTTGGGTATATGTATGTTACAGGTTACAGTGAATGTGTTTTACCAGTGAAGTTATATTTTCAACAATATAAATTTAATTTCACTAACTCGGCTAGTTAAAATACATTTAAGCAATTGATTTACAATTTCATTGCTACGGATATTCCAATACACGTATGTAGGTGTACGCCGCATATGTGGAAGTGTCATTGATGCCACATGATGTCGAAACATTCTGATCATAGCTGGTTATATGTCACCCTAAAATTATGTTTTGAAACTAGTTTAGACATACAAAGTACGTTCAAGGTTTTTATACAAAGTATGTTATGTTAGTGTAAATTTTAGAACTTTCATTTTAAAGCATATAGGAAAAATTGTGTTGTCCATGTATTAGTTCGAAAAAATAAAAATATGATTTTTATTGAAAATAAACACTATGTTGATATTTGAACGAGATCAATTGAATACTTTATTCGTATTTTAATCATCATAAGCATGTATTTTAAATGTAAACAAAAACATGCAAATGTCAAATTGAGTTTAGTTGTCAATGGTAATTTATAGTAGCATTTAATTTCACTAGCGCCTATCAGTTAAATTATATTTTCACTAGTAGTTTCCGGTGAAAATGTATTCGGATATAATTTCACTGTAATGCTAGTGAAAATATAACTTCATTGGTAATACATATTCACTCTAACAAATATAATTATGGTGAACCTATATGCAATGCTTGTATGGACATCGGTAATGTCGGATTCCGACAATGTATTGGAGTAAGAATTTTACACTCCGTAACAAAATTATCGTATGAGGAAATCACCCCCACGATAATAGATCTGTCATAAAATTGGGGCAAAGTGTTTTATCACGCTTTGCATTTAACAATTTTTTTAATCATCAATAATTCACAAATCAATACAAAAAATATGATAATAATAAATGCCATTTTTATATTTTTAATAATTTTTGTGCGTTATGAATTTTTTTTATTTATAAAAAGACATTGTTTTTGGGGTTAAAATTTTTTTCTCTACTCCCTTCTGAATGTCTGTTCACATTTCTATGTTTGCATATTTCATTACATTAAATATTCATTGTCCACTGACAAGTTTTTTATTGAATAATTTCATAAATTTGGTACAAAATAAATATTATGTTCATTTCCTTACATTAGGAAACATTTAATAATGTTTTAGTAAATTTTATAGTATTAAAATAAATAAAACTATCTACCTGTGTGTTTGTACAATTAATGAATTAATAGTGAGCCCCGAGATTGCACGTAACGAACGAGCAATCTTGCGATACGGGCTTCATTTAATTAAATGGATCAATCTTTTTTCATTAAACATTAAATGTAAATAAATAATTTATATTTATTTATTTTTAACATGCATAGACATCAGAAAAATATTAGATATAAAAAATTGCATGCATTATACATCTACAAGAAAATGACTTCTTAAAATGTGAATATATAGCAACAAAACATTTAAAACAATTAGTGGATGGTGTATGGTATACACAAAGCATTTAGCTACATACTTATATCTAATTTTCGCCATGGTGGTACATGCCAGTCAGTTCTTCAAGGAAGGGAGTTTACAAGATTCACACTCTGGTCCTGAAACAAAATTAAATAACATTAGTCTTCATAGGTAGGTACTGTGTATAATTTTTTTTACATTGACAAGTTAACCACTCTATTCAATTATCAAATTAAATCAAATTATATTTGATGTAGTAAATATTAATATGTGTGAGAAGCTCCCTATGGGATCGCATTGGTTTGTGCGAGTCAGTTGCTAAAATTGAAACGCTTTTGACAAGCTGTCAGAATCAAGCATCCGGGTAACCAGATATCCTTCGTAACATTAAGAATTTGTGTATTTTAAATTTTTCTTAAGGCCCTCAAAACAGGATAAAGGATATTATTAACAACGATATTATTGAAAAGCCGAAAAATATTTTGTCTAAATTATGTTCAGTTAAAACGTGTCAATTGAAAAATAGTTTGCTATATAAAAAATTTTAAAGTTACTTTTTAAAACACTAAATGTAGACAATGAATCGCGTTCTGAGATATGATATTAATTAAATAACTTGACATTCCAAGGAATTGTCACAGAATTGTATCTTTAATTATCAATTTAGATTTGTTTAATTAGAAAAACTCTAGAAATTTAAGAAATTGCATTATTATGATTAAAAACTGAAACTTTAAAAAAATGCACCGTAATGAAGACATGACTGACCAATTAGTAATAAAATATTGTTTCATCGTACATTTGAAAACAAAAATTAAATCTCTTTTACCTTTTAGTGTAGACTTTTAAGTAATAAAAATATTAAAATATGATTTTTAGGTAAGTGGGAGGGGTATTGTTCGACGCGCGTGATTTGGTGATTTGCCAGTCGCAATGAGTCACTGGTCGAGAGCGCACAGTGCAAAGTGCGGTGATTCATTTACTCACTCACTTTAATATTCGACGAGTAAGTGATGGGCCGAGCACGCAACTTATCCGGTGTTGGGTTCAAAAGTTCAAACAAGAAGGAACAATGGTTAACCAAACTGAAAGCAATGGAAGCTAGAACATGTGGATCAAGTTCGACGTGAAATTATGCTCAATCCGCGTAAATCTATGCAGTTCCTCAACGAAAATGACTATTCTTTACGTGAAACCTTAGCGAGAACGATGCTGGAACGTTTTGGAACAGCACAAATGCTTGGAAACATATTGGTTACTGACGAATCACATTTTCATATCGATGGCTATGTTAATAAACAGAACATGAGATACTGGTGCTCCGACAACCCGAGGGAACGCTATCAAAAACGTTTGCATTGTCCAAAAACGACAGTATGGTGTGTAATTTCTGCCCAAGGGATAATTGGCTCTTATTTTTTTAACCAGTGAGAGACAGTCACCGCTAATGTGTATTGCCGAATGATGGATGAGTTTTTGGTACCGCAACTACAGTTGTTTCCCGGGTTCAACGACAGAACACAATTTCAGCAAGACGGGGCCATTCCACACACAGCTAGAATTTCAATGGAGAAACTGAGGGGAATTTTTCACAATAAATTAATCAGCAAGTACGGAGACATACCCTGGGCACCTCGGTCACCGGACCTTACACCTTGCGACTTTTTTTGTGGGGATACCTTAAATCGAGAGTTTACAGTGACAATCCTCGAACAATTCAGACCTTACAAGAAAATGTCCGCCGTGAAGTTGGTGCCATTGAACCGACGCTTTGCTCTCGCGTGTTCGCAAATTTAAGAGTCCAATCGCACGAGTGTCTTGAGGGAAATGGACGGCATTTAGACGATATTGTTTATAAGACGTAAAATCCGCATCGTTAAATACCATTTTGTATAAATAAAATATGAGAATAAAATTGCAGTTTATTATTTTTATTTAATATTAATCTTGAAAATTTTCCACTGGATACCCTATATCAAATATTACCATATTACAATGTTAGTTTGCAATAAGTAAAATTTAATAAAAAAAAATATAACAGATTGTTTGGTGATTTTAAATATTGTTGTGATAAATGCAATAGGCTGTATATCAAACAAATCTCAATTTTGTTGCACCGCAGTGATCAGCTCATTGAACTACGCAACCTACAATAGGTCACATATTGTCGTACCAATGAGAAATCGACCATCCCTCCTCTTGAAAAAAGACGAATCGGCACGTCATTGATATTGGTCATTAGTCATGGGCGATATGGCTCAGATATTTAAATTAAACATGAATTATTGGTTCGATTGAACCATTGGATCTTTTGAAAGCAAGGCTCACGGCTCAGTTGATTGACGAATGTGTTGCTCCTTGGACGTATGAGGAATATTTTCTTATATTGCTCCCGGCAGGACATTTGTATTCGAGTAACGTCAACTATTTTTAATATCGTTTTCATTTATTAAAGCTTGATTTAAATCCTAATTATTCACAGAATTGAAATAAAAAATATTTCGTTATAATGGTATGTTATCGAAATTCTTCAATTAAATAGACGAGCTATGTTTAAACAAAAAAAAAAATAAGATTCGTGAAATGACAATATTTTCATATAAGTTATTTTTTCATTTTAAGTGTTAAATTATACATTCTGACTGTAATATAATTTCATATGTACTTCTTATCTCTAGTAAATGGCCGATGAAACATGTATATTGTAATTTTCAAAATGGTATGATTTAAAAGTTTTTATTTATCATTAGCTGAGTTTGTTTACATTCCTTCAATTGTATAGTATAATACATTTTTAATTATGTTATTATGAATTCAAATGTAGTTTTTGACTTAAGGTATTTTACGCCTTAAGATTTTCATGACACATGTCTTTTACAAGATTGATGTTAATATATAAATAAAAAAAAACAGCTGTTTTCACATACCATAAAATCGTGAAATAATAAATTTTGCCCGCCAAGCTAACCACATAAATATCACTCGAAGCTGCATCTATGTTGCAAATAGTATAGAGTGGTTCAAAACTTCTTTAATATGTATATAATATATAAATCCATAATTTCAAATATTAAGTTTAACTTGAAAAAACAAAAGTATGTAAAATATTATCTAAAACAATAAATATTAATCAATCGTCATGATCTAAAAAATCTTTTTTTAAGTGGTAATAATCTGCGACAGATCCATTTATGACAGAGTAAAGAATGAAGAAATATGGAAAGAATGTAAAGCTGATCTTAGTATAGTGAGTAAGATTAAGAAAGGATCATTTAGGTGGTTTGGTCATAAGGAATGAATGAATGAGGAGAGAATGGTAAGAAAGATATATGACGCAAGTGTTGATGGTACCAGAAGTAGTGGATGTCTGCGGAAGACTTGGCATAATCAGGTAAACCAGCTGCTGGAGGATGGTACTGATAGAAGCCTTAATAATCGTCGAGCTTGTATGAAAATATGTATGAATATGGTTGAGGCGAGAATTGTGTGTTAAGACAGAAGAGTGTGGCGCTCTATCCTCTCTGCCTACCCCCGAGGTGAAACGGCGTGATGGTAAGTAAGTAAGTAAGCAATCGATCATTTTTGGGCCAAAAAGAGTTGGGATTCCAAAAATACATTTAAAACCGAAAATCTTTTGCCGGCCTGTGTCCAACTGAAGACTCGAGAACAATCCCAACTGAAGACTCGAGAAAAAAACAAATTGTTTGCAAAAAAATGTTTTTGAGCACTTTAAGTATAGGAGAAAAGTAATTATGATTATGTACTTAGAACCCTGGAGAGCCACCGTTATTTGAAATAAATTTAAATAACCAGGACCAACCAAAAGACTTGATACCTGGTTTAATTCTCTGACAAAAGTTGAATTTCTGCCGCAAATTATTACAAAACAAAGTTGAAGGTGCACAATCAAGTTTATTATAACAAAGCCACGAAAGATGTCTTATGTTATGTACGGCATGGGGGAAAGTGATGTTTTTGCACTATAGCCACTAATTTTTATCTCAAATGAAATCAACCAAATGGTAACACAAAAAGGTATTACATGGAGTGATGGTTGTGGGTAACAAAATAGGAATTCCATACTATCCAACGCACTACTCGACAACAGTATGAAGAATAATCTTATCATTAAACAGAAATATCTGGATGTTGGCCATAAACACATGGAGGACGACACTGTACACTCAACAATCGAAACAAAGCTTAGGAATCGATGACAAGTTTTTCGTCCCTGACGACCTCTTATTCAAAGCACGAGTCGACAAACCATACAAAACATGAAATTTTTTTATAATTCAACACAGTATTCGGCCAGGGAAGAAAACTGGCGACCCAGTGTAAACGATGTCGTTGCTTACCGGTATACCCCAGAAGGTTTAATAAACTTTCAACGGAACTTTGGCCATACATGGTAACCACTTTTAATTGCAATCCCAGAGGACTACAGACATTTTTACACAAAACTCTCGTTTAAATAAATTTTACATTAAAAAAAAAAATGTTTTCTATTTTAACTGATTTCTCTCTCTTTTAAACATTTAATTTGTTTTTATACAAGTAATTAAACAGATCTCCCATCAATATACATTTTTAACTTTTTTATTAATCTTAGCTTACTTTTTAAACGTTTATGTACAAGTATATAATTATATGTATTTAAAAATTTAACTTATGTCAACATTGATGAGCAAATAGTTGTATGTCAATATGTGACGTAATATACTACTTACGTCAAAATAGTGATAACACCGTTAACAAAGAGCAAATTCTATTAAGATAATAAATTTGCGAAAGAATCGGTGAGATGGGTAAAGATGGGGTAGTTTTTTGTCTCTCCTGAAAAATTTGGTATTTTTAATATACAGCCTATTGTATTAACTACAATGACATGTTAAACAATGTGTACATTTTGAGTACCTATTAGTATTATTTAGATGAAAATAGTCCAAGATATACAGTCTTAAAGGAATACGATTAGAAAATGTTAGTATTGAAATATCTTACTCGGGTACCGTAGGTTCCTGGGGAAGAGTCTCGATCACCTCTTTTTGACATCTGCCGAAGCACCCCCATCCTCCCTCCTTCGTTTCTCTGAAAATATTGTAAACGAGAGTTTATTTAATCATTGCGCATTCAACCTGAGAAAGCCTTTACGCTTTAAAGCTTTTAAGTAAGGCTTTATGATTTCCTTTCTTTTTGAAAATTGTATAAAATTTTTTAACCGAACGGATATCTATTATGGATCAATATTTTGTTAGACTCCTGAACTTGAACTGAAGCTCGATATGAAAGTACAGGGTGAATATTATGCTCCAGGTTCTAGGCCGATGTTGTTTTTGAATAATTAGGAAAAGAACACAATTTTTTAATTTGGTTTTTATTTATCGATTATTTGGTTTATTACAATTACCTATGGAATATTATATCGGCCAACTGGCCGCCTCTCTCTGGCAGCGGCACAAATGTGTGCACTTTTAACTATATTTTTTATAACATTCTCACACACTTCGCGTATTATTTAACATACTGTCCTGTAACATCGGAATTGTTGTTGACTTGTTGGCGGAATTGTTGATGACTTTCCTTTCAAATACCTCCACAGAAAATAGTCGGCAGTCGTCAAATCAGGCGGTCGAGGAGGTCAGTTTTTGACATTATGCGGTCGGAAAAATTTTCAAGCATAGATCGGTGTGTGTATGAGGTGGCACCGTCCTATTGAAACCACATGTTTTGCAGGCCCAATCGACCCAATTCGGCCACCAAGAAGATTTTCAACGTGTGACGATATCGATCACCATTAATGGTTATAGTATTGCCATTATTATTTAGATAAAATGTTTTAATGTCTTCAAGACGTTGTTGAGGCGTTAGATACTCCATAATAAATTGTAATCAATAATTCTCTATGATTAATAAATACGAATTAATAAATGTCTGCCAAACCAAAATGGTAGTCAAACAAAATCGGCCTGAAATATAATTTTCACCTGTATACACCTTCACTCATTGCTTTTTAATTTTTTAATTTAATTATTGTAAGAGATAAATACGAGGTGTGACAATTTATTTCCCGGAATAGCCGCGTAGTCCCCCATGACGTAATTGTATCTAAATCATGTTTGAACAGTTTGAACTAATACGTGCGTAAATTTTAAGCTGATCGAGCCAGTCATTAGTTAGTTATTGGGAAGGTCAGGTAATATACGTATACAGTAGGCGTAAAAATGGGCGATTGAAATTTGCGGTCTGAGTAAAAGGTGATTATCCAATTAGATCATCCAGTCTCTTCGCCTGATTTAGATTCCTGTGATTTATGACTATTTAGATAATTAAAAACTGCCCTGAAGAGACGAAGACTTTCTAATATAATTGATGTCCAACAGAATGTGATACAGGTGCTCAATGGTATTACGGAAAACGAGTTCTAGCCCAGCTTCCAGAAGTGGGAATAAAATCTAAATCAGTATACAGGGTGTAACAGACCTAGTCCACAATACTTATGGGTAGATACCTGAAAAATGTTCAAGGGATATGTCCCTAATCTCAACCATGTCAGAGATATAAGCATTTCGAAAAATCGTAATTATGCGATTATTTCGATTAATTAAAATATTTTATTGATTCCAAATTATATATTTAATACAAAAACATTAAGGTCTTCGAATTTCGAGCGGCCAGATTATTTTTTGTTACAACTAATATATATTTATGTATTAATTTTATTCACATTTATTAAATACTTTTTTTAATAATATTGTTTGTCTTGTTATTGTTCTTTCGTAATATTATATTTTCTGTCTTGTTTAAGAATTTGACTTACCGTGGAGGCCGGGTGTTCTGCCTCGAAGCTTCCGATGACACATAATGAAAAGCGAAACTCCTGCGGAATTGCACTCGTTGTTCTCTCATGTCCATGAATAGTGTTATTTGTTTCATTATAGCGGTACGAACCTGAAATATAACTTCTTTGTAATAGATTTCTACTTAAATTTTAACGGTAATATTGAAGTTCAGAAAATAAATTAGTCATAGTCGTTGAGTAGTACAATAGTCAATCCGGAAATACTAGGTCACGTCTGCTCCGTTTTAAAGTTTAAAACTTACTACTACTTACTACGCACACAAAATAAACAGACATTGTATTTTTTATAAGAATTCACAAACCTGAAAGGAATCGTAAACAATAAGGATGCCGCTTTCGATTTTATGACTTCTCAAGAATTAGGGTTTTGTATTTTTTTCACTTGTTAACAATATTTTTGTTGTTTTGTATCGGTGAAGCGAGCTTACTATGACAGTGAAGAGTTGTTTGAAAACAGGACTGAATCAAAATAATAATAAGTATTTCCTCATTATAACCGTGCTCGATATAACCGAGTTCGACTGTACTTGCTTTGAAATAGCGAGCGAGGTGGATTTTGCAGTATCCAGCACCGTTAGCTCAAAGGAAATGGGACTAGTTTAATCCAATACACGTAGAGATTGTTACGCCATCTGCACCTATTATATGACGCTGTACCATTGGGTTTATAAACTCCGTCTGTCTCCAGGCTTAATCCTTTGTTGTTCTCGAGAGATCAATGTAGATTACTGAAATGTGACTTGTCGGCTTTGACAGCATAACTCAAAGGCGACTGTACTTGCTAATCGGGCATAATATCACAGAATAATACAGATACCAATTTAAGATACTGCATTCAGATCTGTGACATGATCAATGTTATATTATTAACAGAATCGGCCTTAGCTTTGTAAAGTTTCATCATAATTGATGGATATAAATGAAATAATGTTATTACTCTGCTTGAATTTATTAACACTACTTGAGTTTTGAGAGAAACAGTAACTCTGACATCGACAGTTTAATATTTCACAATTAAATAACATTTGTAGGGATCAGAATTCAAATTCACCGCCATCTCAGCCGGCTGCTGCTACAAGTCTGGCTCATTCATTCACCGCCAAGCATTCTCTCTGGTTTCATCGCTTTACAACGGCGGTCTTGCTGGCCCACGCGTGCTGAGCGAGACCGTCGATTCACTTCTAATACACGCACACCTTCTACATCTCCGAATCTTTACTCATTCATTGTATTCATTCTATCTGTCTTCCTTGTTCGATCTATCTATCTCAATAAACATCAACACGAAAATCTACAATATCTCTTTCATTTAATCATTGTCCTAACCCCCAAACATTGTTTCATTTATATCCATCCATTATGATAAATGTTTGTTGGCCGGACTGCTATTAATAGTAAATTAATCGCTCGACGATGTAGAATACCAGTGATGTCCTCTAAATAAATTATTAACATGTTCATTTTGGTAACTAAATACTAAATACATATATTCTAATGACATTTTTTGTTATTATTCACGACCATGTTTAGTATGTAATTTATTATAAAGGATTTCCGAGGTAAGTTTATAGAACTCCATACATAAGTGAAAATAAAACACTTGTTCTTTTATTCTACTCTTGATAATGCCCTTACAAGGCGAAACGAGTCTCGAGTCAATTAAACGAGTAGTATCAAAAACCAAGTATTTTATTTTTACACATATTGTGATTTTTTCCAGAATATTTTTAATTATTTTAATGATTTGGCGATATCACAATAAATAGCAATTTTCAGTGTTATGAAATAAGCTGGTATTTCAATACATATTTGATTGTTACAAAATTTTCAGCAAAAATTATACGGTGAGAATTGTGTGCGGTATCATTGCTAACAAACAAACACAGAACACAATCATACCATACGCATAATATTTACATTAAAAGTACGCATTATATATAATTAATTAACACAACATTTTAGACACTTTTTATCTTACGCTTTAAAACAAATTCAACCGTCTACATCAAATTGATAAAAGATTTAAATGTAAATTATATAACTTCTCGTGTTCATCGCGTGATTACTAATAATTATCCATCTTTCAAGGTTAAGGGGTTTAAACAAGTTCAAGAATTTCCCTTATTAACTTATAACTTAAACTTTTGTATATAAAATGTTTGAAATATAAGAAGATAACACTGAAAATTTAAAGAATTAAAAATTATATTAAAACAATATATTAAAAAAAACACCTTTATATTATATGTACATTAGTAATGTATTATTTAAGCTATAAACAAATATGAATATAGATTAATTCACCATAAATAAATATATATAATACAGGGTGTAATAGACCTGGTCCACAATATTTTATGGCTATATACATTACTAAATTACTAGTCAAAAATGTCCAAGTCGTATAAGTGTTTAAAAAAAGTCACAATTATGCAATTATTTCGATTAATTGAAACATTTTATTGATTTTAAAAGATACATTGAATACAAAAAATTAAAGGACATCGAATTTCGCGCAGCCAGACTATTTTTTGTTAATTTATTAAAGGTGTATATTAATAATGGGTAAATTTCCTAAATATTTATTTCAAAGTAAGTACGTAGACTTAAAGTTTAACGCGGTTTTGTAAAAATTTCAAACAATAATATTTTACGTAATGGTACAGAATTTGCATATATTTTTATATAACATTTTCGACTTGTAATTTAGTCAGATGTTCACCTATAGAATATTGTGGACTAAGTCCGTTACCAGTGGCGTGTAGTAGGTATGGATTTAGGTTATGCTGTTACCAATGATATTATACAATAATATATAATATATATATATATATATATATATTACAATATATGTTGTACATAGGATTATGAACTTTTATTTAGTTTTCAGTTTTGTCTTTAGACAAAAATGAATCCGTCGTTTATACGACCCTATCATGTATTTATTTGTAATTTTAGAGTACTATTAGTAGTGTTTTTAAAGTTTAAGTTTTAACGTAAAATAATACTTTCTTATCCAATAAAAATCAATAAAAAAAATGTTTGGACGTTTTTAAGAACAATTGTTATGACTGAACATGATTATTTTAATGTTTGAAAATTCTTTACGTAATAACTAAACGAAATAATTATTTTTATTAAAGGTTATAGTAGGAAATAGCTCTGCCAATTGCTTTTTGTTTTTCTCGAATCAAAAACAAATTCATGCACCAAATGCATCTCGAACACAAAGAACGGCCATGAAATCAACACGTAAAATACAGTAAGATAGTAAAATTCGCGAATTAGTAAAAGAGAAAGTAGACATTTCAATGATTTGCACGCAGTTGAAAGCCCTTCTAATGTTATTCTGTTAAAAAACAGCATAGGTAAAGACGCCATACATTCAATTCAGTAAATAGCCAATTATATGACTTGAGTAATTCACTAGCTTAAAGATAGAACAGAGTAATGTGAATAGCTCATTGCGGCGAATGTACAAGAGCGCTGTGACTACAGCGGTGAGTTGTCGTGGTAGTTTTTAAAAATAAGCAATTAAAATATCTACTGGTACACAGATGGCGCTAATTGTAAAAAATGTTTCTATTTATGTTAATCCAATTATTTAATTTATATTTGTTTCTCAGAATTTTTAGTAATGCACAGCTTTTTTACTTGTATGCACTGCACGCCCCTGTATATTACACTCTGTATATGATATTTAAAATTGATTTGAAAAATAGGTATGTACGTGATTTTTCCTCGAACCGCGAGTTCAAAACAAAATGTATATCAATTATAAATATCTAATATAAATTGTACACTTGTATGATTGATAATCCCATAATTTAGTTTCACAAATAATAATTAAATGAATAGTCAAATAAAATTAATAGAAAATTATATAACATAAAAATAGTAGGTATCTCTAATAAATAAATATAGGTAAATAGTAAAATATCTCTACCGCTCAAGTATTGGGGCGCAACATGGTGAAAATGTATAACTTGAAATACTTATGCTCACCTCTCCATTCAGGAAACAGTAGATGAGCGCGATGAAGAATCCTTGGAACGAGGTGAGGAAATGCGTAGTGTAGGACCAGATGGCGAACTCCCATGGAGCCCTCTCCAGCGGAGCTTCAGTCATATTCAGCAGATTGGTGATGCCCAGCAAGGGCAGCAGCACCACCGCCGCTCGCACCGCTTTCCTGAGGATACGACCATCATCAGCAGCCGTTTGGAGGGCGCTCACCAACATTTCAAGATAGTAAAGCATTCGGATAGACGCAAGTTAAGGGAACAGCAATCAGCAAAATAGGACACCATTTATAAAAAATACACCCCAACTTTTCATATAGTTTTTTTTTTATTGTACATTATTAAAATTATACGTTTTTTATTCGCTTACCTCTCCAAAAAGAGAATAGCTCTTGTGCTTGGAGAGGGAGTTACGCTGTAATAATTTTATATAGAAAATTATATATTTGTAATCTATAATTATTTGTTATTTAATTGTGTGCTTCTGAAGTGTTCTATAATATTATTTACTATCTAATCATGTGTTTTTGAAGTGTTCATTTAATTTCTTTTTAAAATCTTTTATATATTCTATCTCTTTAATTTATGTTTGTAAGGATCGAAAGTCATTTCAAATCATTTATAACAAATCGAGCCTTGAGTTAAGTGCGAAAAATTAGCAATACAACTTTGTATTTTTAATGAAGTATCTAAATATTTTATCGCAATTTTACATGTAAAATAATATTCATTTGTATGTTTGTGCAAACATTATCGCCCTCATCTCAGTCAGAATTCGATGATATTTCCCAGAAAAAAATCTAGAATCCGAATTTCGAATATTTGTTTTACGTAATTTTTTTTTCCTTATTTCTCGATAGAATGAAACATCAGTGCTAATTAATTATTATAATTTTTGTGAATGATCGATTAAAGGCCATTAATATTACACCATCCAACTTGGAATGCTAACGCAAACAAACGCATAAAAAGGAATATACAATTTGATTGATATTCAATTATATATCGCGCATCGCAAACGGCACCACAAGTGCACATATCTAAAATATCTTTTTGGATTAGAAGGAGCCAGATTTTGACAACAATATTTAAAATTTAAAACAAACAAAAGACACAGCGAAATAATATATGGTGCAATTATAAAAATGTAGAATCAATTAAGTGTACAAAAATATTTTCTTTGGTTAATAAAATATTTTATGTGCTAGCCAGGGTGCGACTGAGGGCGAATAATAGCAATTTCAAATATTAAGTTCTTACCTAACTTGGTCGATTTCGCTGGTGTGACTCTGGCGTAGTTTCATCACCAAAACACGTATAATGTTCAGGAGAAACAACAAGTTTAACTGAAAAAATAAAGTTTCTTATAATATTATATATATTTTCTTTTTAATTACCTATTTAACAAAAATACAGTCTTTAATCCTTTCCAATCTGTCAAGTTTGAACCGATATTATACAATAATTAAAGAAAACAAAAAAAAAATTACAAAAATTGAAATCAAATTCAAAACAATTACTTATCGTTACTTATCTCAGACATTTATATCACTTCACACCTGCATTGAATTATGTTTTGCTGGTTTTTTACGTGACTTATTTTACCTGTAAGCTATCGAAAAAACACATTCTATGTTTTAAAAAAATTCTAAGATAGTTATATTATTTTAAGCTACTTGAATTCATGTTCATTGAATTTATTAAATTTTCATATACGATTGTAAGCGTGGAACAATAATTTATACAAGGCACTTAGGAAAAATTAACGTGTTGATAAATAATCTGAAGCAGATTAATAATTTGATATCTAGTTAATTTTTTTTGATCATTTAACGGCGCGTGTACACGGATGAGACTTATCATGAAAGGTAGGTACAAAGTTGAGCGTCGAGCGAGCTGTGATTCATTGCCTATCGTGTTGTATATGGAGAGTAGAACAGGCCCAGCCACAGAAATTATAAAACCCTGTACGCTTTGAACACTTGGTGTATGTATTCAAAGCGGAATTATAATATATATTATATATTATAATATATATTATAATTCCGCTGTATAATAAACTACCGTAATATACTATATTATTAAAGAGAACATATTCTTGTTATGAAGTTATAATTATTCAGAACATGTTATATACATGTAAAATCAATTTTATCAAAAAATATTATTGTTGCTACCGGGATTCGAACCTGGATTTGAGATTCCGTAAAAATAAAGAAGATGGCTTTCAAATAATGAAACAATAGATGTATCAATTTGAAAAGTGTAACGTATAAGTTTGAAATAAGTCGTCAATGCACTGTGTTGGTATAGCATAATCAAGGTTCGAATCCCGGTGGCGCAACATCAATATTTTTCGATAAAATTGATTTTATACGTATATATTTCTAATTAATATATTTAATTTTTATTAAAAAATATGACAGAAAAGTAAAAAAATCCGCAAGTACCATAAATAATGCTTTGAAAAATCTACCATAAAAAATTACTTTATTTGAAAACATTTCGGCGAGCTTATATCGTCACGATGCCTTATATTATATTATCTGACATGGTACTGTATAGGGTCCCTTTCGATTTTGGGGATCGGTACAAATTCTTCACTTGTCTCCCCCAGAAACCGAATGTCTGTAGTAGAATGACGCGAATGGTACGTACACGTGTACTGGCTAATCTCTGCAAAAGGTCAAAGATTCATCCGTGCACGCGCGCCGATAGTGTATTATACATAAAGTTATGCAGAGGGTAAATCTTGCTGCAGTAGGTAGATGAAATTGATTCATTCTAAATATTATTTACAAAATATCTTTTTGTAACGTTAAGCGATAGAGGTGCCATCGATGTACAGTTAAAACAAAAAATAATACAAGTTAGAGTTAGACATAAACATATATTGCGCAAGGCTCATTCTAACTATTGCAACTATTTATTACTTCTAATTTAAAAAATTACCTTTAAATTTTTATAATTAACATTTACACTTCTACATTCACATTTAAAATATATCTTTAATTTCTTATAAACACATTACTCTTTTTACATATGTTATAGTAATAGTAAATTTAATCATTTTTACCGAGATCAGCTTCATGGGTAAAAAAGGATGGATATTAATATAATTTGAAGCGTAATATTTCGAATATATAAATGCAAAGAAGCTAAGATATGAAAACTAATAAGAGGGATGCAGCACGTTATTCATTTTGGGTTCATTCCATCTTACAACGTTCTCTTTATATCTTGCGTACAAAGTGAATATTGTAACTTGCATACAATTTTCATTTTGTATATTGGATACAAAGTTCACTTTGTATCTTGAATATATTGCATGCACAAACGAATCTAAAACTATTCATATCCTCAATCCTTATAAACTGAAGATTATAATATGCAGGAGATGTAATATGAGTTAGTTCGTAACATAACGATATTGTTGTTGAATTTAAATAGCCATATTATGAAAATTGTTGAAGGACTTATTCAATATAAGAGATATTTTGTGCCGTAACAGGATAGAGATTGGCATCTTGTTGGTAAAACTTTGAATTCTACGAATAAGTATTTTCCTCTCAAGTTTGGAATCAAGAATCCACTTAAATGTCCAACTCTTTTCTTGTGTTTTATTTGTCAGCTTTGAACAAAACTTTATTCATAAAATTCCAAAGAGATTTAAAAACTAATTCAAACTATGGTTTTCTATATAATATAGAATATAATTATAGGTTGAATATATTCGGGTGACATGTGTATATTTTGAATAATGATTTATTGTTTTAATGGTATTCGTAATATATAGTCACAGTTACTTCTTTAATTCACTTTATTTTTATTTTTGTGGTCATTGTTAAACAAGCGAAGTAAATTTTGATAAAGTATGATCAAATTACCAAAATTACTCCAAGTCTCGGTCCTTCCAGTATCCAGTAATAGCTGACCAAGTTGTAACCCCACCAGCATCTGCAAGACAATCGGTAAAAAAATTTGTGCAGATCGATAATCTCTTAGTTCTATACTGAACATTGACACACGGTGTTCATTCTTGTAGTACGCTGTTTTTTTTATGTTAATAACGTTGAATATTAAATGAGTACTTACGCAGTTTTTCCGTTGAAGTACATGGCCGTGGTGACAGCCCAGGCGGAGGTCAGGAGGACTGGGAACCCCCAGCCCATAGCGTAGTAAAGCCCATGGTATCGATTCTCCTGGAATACCGTCACGGTTACCATGTTGTGAAGGTACATGCCCTCGATGAACATCCACATAAACATGGCAGTGCGAGCGTACTCGAGTAGGACGTAGGACGCCTCACACAAGTAGGGCTGCCAACAAACAAGAGATGTATTAACCAATCTCTCCACTGCTCGTTTATTCGACCCGAGAACCGGCTATTTTCTTTTCGGGATTGTCAGTCGCCATGTAGGATATGGAATAGATTCAGATTTTTTATTATCTCAAAAATTGAAAAAATATTATTATAAATTGTGAGCTGAAAACGCCACTTCTGTTCTGTATGAGTGTATATAAAAAATGCTATCTGGTTTAATGGTATTGTATTTCTGAATGAAATATACTTTGTGCCGCTCTAAATAACCGTTGTGTAATGTTCAACATTCCAACCTAATCACAATACAATACATACACTAATAATTCACTTTAGTTTTACAGCACATTCGCAACATTTTTTTTATGTCTGACGAATTTTTTCTTTCTAATTTTAATTAAATAACACCACAACAGTACAAAAAAAAACTGCCTACTTTAACACAGACTGTAGTCTAGCAAACTAGCAAGGACAGCTATCCTTACATGTATCAGAGCATCCCACATAGTAATATCTGAAACGGTGGTTTTTATATCGATTCCGGTTTGTTTAGAACGGATTGTACAAATACCTTCGCAGTATGAAACGTCATTTTGCTATGTTACGTGTCCGAATCTCAATATATATCCAGCCAGAGAGGTTATATATTTTTTTTTACAGTGATGTGGTTAGCGAGGGTTTATTAAAATAATACCTAACCGGCCCTGGATACATTTCACCATAAATTGGACACATTGCAATTAGTAATGCAGGGGAATTGTGACTATGCGAATCAGTTTTCCCTATTATTGTATATCTTTTGTATTCCAATAATTTGCAAGAATTTTCAATTCATAATTTACCTGGTTTTCTTGATAGTTCTGCTATGTGTTCGAATTCAATTTAGAGTTTTTCACGTTCTCTATGACGATATATCCTAATGGTAGTGTTTCTCTTAGTTCTCTCCGTGTTTGTCATCTATTGACTCACTCCCAACCAGTGACACGACGATTTTTAACAAGCCTCTTCTGAACTTAAGTCGACTATTTGTTCCTTTAAGGTCATGAATAGAATGTCACAATCATTCTGTCACATCTATTTATTTACAGGTTTCACTGAAATTTTACAATCAACCTGTCTTCCTTTACTATTTACACGCGTACACGCAGTGTTTGTAATAATACTATTTATATAAATATGTATTCAATCAAGGTATAATCACAATAAACCATCGGCTAGCGTAATCAATGAATTGATTAATTATTTTCGTAAATATTGCACGCATCAAAAATATCGCGCAAAAAGCTGTTTGGGCAAACGAGGGGAATTATTAATATTGACATTATTTAGGATGATTCGCAATGAAATTTCTATCCTCGTATGTAAAAAAACGTATGACAAAATATTTTACGTTTTACATGAGTTAAATTCACTCGAATTCAGATGATCTAATACAGATTTATTTGCTGTAGCTTGGCATTTAGATAAAAAGGCGGTTTTAGAAAACTTTTTTAATTAAAAATTGAAACTTTTTTAATAAATCCTTTCATATTTATATAACAAGCTTATCGATGTATATTTCCGCTTTGTTCGCATATTTTTACTTTAATAAACATACCATTACAGTTACGCAACACGAGTTATGTACAGTTTTACATTTATTATTATTTTTCAAATGTAATATTCCGACACTGCGTTTCACGCGAAGAGTATATTTCAGGGAATATAAATATAATATTGTAATGGGATATTCAGAAACTTAATTAAAACACGTAACATCATGGAGTGGTGGCGCCACCTTCTAGGGAATATTTATCAAAATCGTTAATTCAATTAAGAATTCTGGCAACTAACAAAGTTTCAATGTTAAATTAACATTTTAAAACTATTAAACGCTCAAAAATATGAAGAAAAATACAAACACAATAATATTTTATCAACAACAGTTTTCTTTCGATGCTAAAAGCGTCATATTTTCGAATATAGGCGAAACACTATTCATGGCGTAGAGTTTATTTAATTATTATTAGTGTAGTGATTTTGTTCGTCAAGTTTTCATATTTTTATATTATACATTGTAATTGAAACCTGAGATTCTAACTGGTGTGTAAAGCACGCTGGGTTAGGTCTTCTCGTAAATATCCGCAACACGCGTCCAAGCTTTGTGATTTTTTTTGGTTACATCTGTATACACGGGTTTCCGTTCCTATGAATTTTTTAAGTGATAAGTATTAGTGATAAGTTCAAAATCACGAACCGTGAGTCTACCACTGATATATTTGAGTCACACTATCACCATCAGTGATTGAATATCTGAGAATATCGTGATTCGTGATTTAATTTTTTTTTGTTAAAAATTCTATTGATTTTCTGACACAGCGATTTAAATTGATTATCATTTGAATCAGCGCCGTCTACAGAATTTTTAATAATTTGATATGAGTACTACTGCGAGCTCCAAGCGGTTCTCGACACTGCTCCCGCTTGTCAAATACGTGTTATATTCCGGCTACCTACCTTCTTATTCTTCTTACTTCATACTATTGCTTATATTATTATTACTACCTACAAGTTAAATTCATACCTACATATTATAACTGTATTCGTTTCTGTTTTTACTTTGAGTAAAAATGTAACGCCAACATGTCAGGCCAACGAACTTGGAAGCTCACTTGAGATTCCAAGGGTTGGTGTTTGGGTTAATCAGCGAGTTCAATGAACCCATAAAAATTACTGAGACTAAATCTTCCCTTAAAACAAAAAAATATTTATATTAACCAAGAACCAAGGATTATAGATAGTAAAAGATCACTATATTTTGGGTATCGGTCATGGGAAGTTCTTCTTAAATAAATTCATTATTTTCTCTTGCACAGTATACAAAGGACGCACTTTTCCTTTAAATTCGACATTACGATGGTGCGAGAAATATAATTTACTAGAAATATTGCTAGCTCTTTTTCGACACTACTGCCCGCAATGACGTATACTTTAAAGTATTTGAAACTATCGAAAGTCTCGACGATCTGTTCTATAAGTACCATGGCTCTGTTCCACCGTACTATTGAATTATTTTTAAACCAGTGAAGAGTATTTTTCAAATCATAAACTCTTGTAAAAGGTCTCTAATTGAAGCATGAAATAGGTAAGCGTTACCGGCAATTGATAATTAATTTACTTTGAAGAAAAGCTAACCGCATGTTCCTATATTCTGCGTTTTAGATAATTTTTTATAAAAATACAACTTTTGCAGAAGGTCCCATGAC
Source organism: Eubasilissa regina (assembly GCA_022840565.1). NCBI lineage: Eukaryota > Metazoa > Arthropoda > Insecta > Trichoptera > Phryganeidae > Eubasilissa > Eubasilissa regina. The sequence continues at coordinate 23,112,807 of JAINEB010000033.1, forward strand.
GTAATTTCCGAAAAATTTAATGCACTTTTTTCGACCATGACAAGAAGACTTAATTGGCCTAATCTTCCATCATCAAAATGGCTGCTGTTTAAAAACATAAAAAAATCTTAACTCTTATCAATATCGGTCTTTGAAAAAAAGTTAAAAAAGTTTTCTTCTCGTGTGTTTATCTAGTTAGTTTGATATTGCCAACACGTTTAAATTATTTTAGTTCGGGTATTTAAATTGGTATTCTAAGTTTTTAATTTTTGTACGATAAATATAATATATTATAAGATACGATTGTATAAACAAGCAACAGGTTGTATAAATAAGCAACAGGTTGTATAAACAAGCAACAGGTTGTATAAACAAGCAACAGATTGTATAAAGCAGAACTAAAAAGTAATATTTCAATTATTATTATAAACAAACATTGATTGCGTGTAGATATTTGAAAATAAATTTGTTAGAATCTTCCACTTTACTTATACTTGTAAAAATAGGATCGGAATTCGGATGAACACTTAAAAATACTGTAAATTTATTTTTTAAGCTCATCTCCCCCTATCTCATCTCCTGGGAGCTAATCCCCTTGGTCTGTGATAAAAATTTCTGTAGACCACTCGGTTTATCGTCTACGATCTGATTGTTCTTGAGGTTTGTAGTGTTTGTCTTTAAAAATTGCGCTAGTTCTTTTTCCTCAACAATGACAATATTTTTTATTCTATAACCTTCATTATATAGTAGACTAGCAGTCTTAGCATTGCCTAGGATTCAGATTGAGTAATACTTTATCGTGTACTTTATTTTATGTATACCCTAAATAATAGAAATGTATGAATTTATTTATTTATTAGACTTTATTGATATACATGTTTATGTTATAACAGATGTAAATATATTATAATATAACATGATAAACATAAAATACAATTACATTGAAATTAAGTATAATACTCGTAGTTTATTGTGTGGGATGGAGTAGTCTCCACCTCTGATATATACAGCATTATCTGGCTACTTTGCTAGACTGCCGTCTGTGTTAAAGTAGCCAGTATTTTCGTGCTGTTGTGGTGTAATTTAATTCAAGAAAGATAAAGATTCAACAGAAATAAAAAAAAAATGTATATGTAGTGAGAGTGTTATAAAACTAGTGAATTATTAGTGTAGGTATTGTATTATGGTTATGTTGGAATGTTGGACAGCGGTGCTTCTTCAAATATTGGGTCCATATTTGTCTAATTTTATCGGAAGTGAACGATTTCCAGTTGGTGTTGTACAGTTTCGGAGCTAAGAACATGTAGAATCATTGTTAAAATGTCATTGTTGCTCTCGGAACTGGTGTGTAGATCTTCGTTCTTTGTCTTGTTTTGTGACCATGATTTATTGCTGGGGGTGATTTGTTGTTAGCATGGAAATATTGGACGAGACATAAGACATATACATAAATTTGTCTTATGTCTAGAACATAGCACTCTTTCAATATAAGATATGATGGATATCTAAAGGGATGACCATTTATTACCCTAAGAATTGTATTTTGTGCTCTTTTATACGTCTCTAATATTGTTTTTGCTGCTCCTCCCTAAACTAAAATTCATCCATAATATAGATCATTTGATCTAGGTAAAAAGATAAGGGAGATGATTCCTATGTTTTTTGCAGAGTTCTAAAGAATAACTGTACAAAATTTGAAATGGATGACATTCAATGAATATAAAATACATTAAAATGTTAAATAGGGGGTGGGTTGGCAGGGGGGAGGGAGAGGGAGGGTTTGTAGGGTCCTAAAGAATAATAATGGAATATTTGGAACGAATGGTATCCAATAAAACATAATTACAACACATTTAAATCGATAGTACACTTTATAATAATACACATTAAATCGGAATGGATGATAGGAGGGTAACGGTGGGATGTGTAGGGTCCTAAAGAATAACTATCCAAAATTTGGTTTAGTTCGGTCAAAGGGTGTAAAACAAGTTTTGAGTTTTATATACGTATAGATATAATAAAATAAATACACGGATAGTCAGATAATTTGATATACTAAATGATGAAAATACTTTGAAAATGATACACTATATTAAAAAGTAAACTAATGTTACAGAAGATAACATTTATTTATAAAAAGTGATAAATTCATATTGAATTATTATATATGAAAGTCTAATTGATTTAAGTGATGAGTTAACCAATAAATAAATTAGGATAATGCATTATATATATATATTCAACTATTCCGGTTTAGCCTAACTCACGTGCTACGTCACGTTACCAGATACACGTGTTCCAACAATAATTACAGCATGTTCATTAATTAACTGGTAACTCACTGCAAGTACTTCTATCTATTTCTGTTCTGAAAGCCCGCTGTGATCAGGTTCTCAATACCTTTATGAGGTCAAACGCTTTTCGTAGATACCATTACGTAAATTTCAGCGTGCTTTAAAATTTGACTGTTATTGAATTGGAAAAAAATATGTAATTAGCGAACGGCGACAGAAAAAAAGTACGTATTTGATTCCATTATACAGTTACGTAATATATCTTTAATGCTTTATTTATTCACTGGGCACTAATTTTCTTTACTAGTAGATACAAAATAAAACTTGATATAGCTAAAATACTCACTGAAGAAAAGTTAGTTGCCTAAATATTTAGGACCGATACGTAATTTTTTTTTTCAATGATTTCAAATACTGTTACTGTATTTGTAATTAAACAATTTATTATAATGTAATGCTATGTTATATATTAATTTAATTTCTCACGTTTCGATTATATATAATACAAGCATAATAAAAGAGCTTAATACTAGTGAGAAAATACTTAATATCAGCTTAATATAAATATGATTATATATTACGAGTTGAATACAAGCGAAATAATACTTAATATGAGCTTACAATAATCGACTAGAAATCTAAATTTCATTTTAATTTATATTTAACATTTGTATAAGAGAAACACTAAAAGAGATTTTAATGTTATTCTCAAATATTGAAAATATATATTCCTAATTTATTTATGTTGTTCTATACAATTCTTCCGTATCTATAAAAACATATGCCTTAAAGTACAGGTATTTTTGCTCCTGATGAAAAAAACATTGCCTTGATTTTCACACGCATAGAAACGAGAATGGCATAGTTTATACCTCAGTGAATAAATAGTACGTTTGGTTATCAGGTTCGGCGATAGGAGATGATTAGTGAGAATGTTCCGGGCCTCAAAGCCGAAAGGGGGACAAGCTTCTTTTGTTCGTTCAAATTAGGTAGGTGTATAAATGTGTTTGCAAATAAATAAAGCGCGACTGTCTTGCTCACTCACATTTTCTGGAGTCATGTTAATGAACTACGTACGTGATTGCCCCGTGTCGGGACACGGGGCAATCTTATTCCACTACGCACTGACCCCCTCACTCCTAAGCCATTTGGGGAGCGGGGGTGGCTGAGTAAAGCCTACAGTAGGTTTTATTTATTCTGTAGAAGTGTGTATCTATACCGCACACCTAGATCAAAACTAAGACAACTCAAAAAGTAATTTTTCTCCATTTTTTGTTACTAAAGTTATGAAACTAAATAAAATTTTAGGTCATAAATGTATCCTAAAATGATACTATTCGTGAAATGGAGCTAAGTTAGTTGCGTATATAACAGAGTATCCAATTACAAAAATAACTCAAAATTCTCATTTTTTTGAGTTATCTTAGTTTTTCATTTAGGGGTGCGATGTATATTATATTTGCAATTTGATAAGAATGTGTGCTGCCATTACACCGACATTACTCCATACTGAACAGCGCAACAAAAGTTGACTAACTTATAGAATTATATGTTATCCTAATACCTAAGTTTGTTTTAATTTAAAATTCCGTGTAACTATGGCCTTGAAAACTGATTGAAATTTCCGTACCGTGGCTAATAAAATTTCACTTAAAAATGATGTGCGACACACGATTATACAAGAGCCATTAAATAGTTTGGCATTGCTCTATACCTATACAGCGTGAACATCTCGTGCAAAACAGTTCAATGACGTCGTAAAAGAAAGTTTTTGTTAAGTGAGAACATTTCGCTATGTTTAAATTTAAAAAATATGTATTATATATTTTTAATATTGGCAAAATCAACTTAGTAGTTAAAATTCATTTTTAGATTATTTAACTTTTATAAAAGTCAAAGAGCATTTAAATAGTAATGGTTTTTCAGAATTTTTCCAATAATTTATTAGGAAATGACGAATATGCTTTATTTATTTATAATGATTCTAAATAATTTAATTTAAGACCAACATTGTATGACAACGTATGTAAAACAGACAATCCCAAATTTTTATCAAAAGTATGATTAAATTTAACCACAAGTCCTATTTTAAAATATTTTCCAAATAAATTTTTCTAATAATTTTGTATCATTAAGTCAATTTCCACATCCTTCATCATCGTAACAATTTAAGTTAGGAACTTACTAGATTTATTATGAAATAATTTTTTTAAATAGATTTATTTTAAAAACATTAGTATAACATAATATCCTATTTGTTTTTGTTAGTTAATTTGACACTACACAACGAAGAAGGAAATGGTATTTTCTGAAACCTTTTGGTGTATTAATTAATTAAATGGTAAAAAAAAACATGATCAAATAATGTAATAAAAAAGAAGAAGATATATTATGTCCATTATTTCGAAATTTATTGAGGTCGCTTAAAGCAATGATGCTTTAGGTAATAAACGAAATAAATAAAAAGATTAATTATTGTAACTACCTACCTACCTATTAAGTATACCTACTCAGGTCAATACAGAGTTACTGGTACCTACAGCGTGACTAGGAAGCTAAAATCTGATTGGGCTCGTAGTACCAACAGTATAAACTGAATAAAGGGGAAAAAATTAAATAAAACAAACAACTTCAATGTAATTTTAGTCAATGAAACTCTTAAGAACATCATGTCATACATTCAACGATTATACTTTTGATTGTGTCTTTAGCATATTATCTGTGGTTTTTATCACAGAATCTAAAATAAAGCACTACATACTATAGTTTTACATAAATAAAACATATTGCTCAATATTTGTTATAGATAGTAAGATTAGTTTAGGTTCCACATGGATAATTAAACTGGTTAGATTTTTGGACAAGTTTAATGGTTTTCTGGAACATATACTCTTTATTCGTGTATTTGTGTACCGTGCCCCATTATTTTGTCGCCGGGACTGTAGCCGTAACATATATAATTGCGATAATTTATCCCGCTCTTATGGCGGCTTATGAAGTATTATTTGTCACCCATTTAATAACTATTTGTGTTTTTTTACTTATTTAATCAACATTAAATTTATGTATAAATTATACAGAAAGGACAAGAGAATTCTGCATCGCTGCAACAAGATGGCCAGACGAGGTTGACGTACGTTCCCATAATGTAGTTACACGAAATCGGCCGAAATTACCATAGATTTATCTGTCTCGGTTAACGTGTAAACCAAATTACAACACATGGTGTTGGTAGCTACTAGCGCTTTTGGTGTAATGTTATATCGGAAATTGTATATTAAATTGTTCTAGAAATCAACAAATATCAGTCAACTTTGAGATCTCTCTATTATAACTGAAACCTACAAGCAAATGCGGATCCATCTACGTTAATCCACAAAGACGATGCCAATAATATTAAATAAGTATATACAAATAATCTGCGTTCGTACCACAATTTATATTTCAGACAGCGAAATACAATAAATTATCAGTGGTAAATACATTGAGAGGTTAACAATTTGAAAGTATTGCTGTGAATTTTGAAAATCTTGAACACTAATAAAATGTTGTCCTTTTTGAATCTTTAACCATATAAAAATAATAAGTTAATATAGTAATGCGTGCTAATATATAAAATTAAGTTGTGTATTGGTAAAATTGATTTACATAATAACGCTTTTTTAAGGCTGACATCTTTGGGAGAAAATAATTTTAAGGAGGCATGTAATTGACTAGATTCGCGAATGGATTATTACTTTCATAATCTCAGCGACTTTCTAAAAATAAGTATATTTATTTTACCGTGTTATCGATGCCCTTGGAGACTGAAGAGTGCTTTAACGGGTCCTGGTTCCTCAACAGAGCTTGGTCGATGTACAAAGTGAGTCTAATCATCACTTGCACTATCATAGCAATAAAAAGGTTCTTGTGGATGCGGGTCCGATTATTCCGGAGACTCCTGCAGATAAAACGGTGCGTTAGCTTTAATGAAGTCATTCATTGTCATAAAAACATCTTTTCATAATGACCATCGTTATTTATGTAACTATTCAAACAATTGTTATCACTTTAAAAGAAATAGAGATGTGTACACGGACCATATGTATGTCACAACTATTTTTCAATCCCAGCTATACGAGTGTACTATGAAAAATAGGACTAGCTCGATGGCCTCCGCAATCTCCGGGACAGGGATTATGGTCATACGAGAGTTTTTGGAGACATTTCTTGGCTTTCGTTGTCCACTGTATCTACATCAAGTCACAGAGATACAAGCACTGTCTTGTTGTACGTCAAATGTTAGTTCATTTATCGCTTATGTTAGGTAAATTTGAAACTCTTCTGCGCCAGTTAAAACGAAATAAATCTTTATAATCTAATGCCTTCTTTGTATTACTTTCGGAATAAATAGTTGTAAGTATATATGGATCTCTGAGTTTAAATAATCTCATATCTATACCGTGTACACCTGAATTTTTTTTAAATTCAACCTCATGAGACTTAATAGACAAATAACTTAGGTTGTTAGGTCATATAGGCATTTGCTAAGTAAAATTAAAAATAATCTTTCACTGGTGTATTATTAAAATGATATTAAAAAAATAATGTACATTTTACAGTAATAATTATACTGTTGTATATACTCTTTTTAAAATTATCATTTACACGATATTCTATAAAAAAAGTTTTTTTTAAATAACATTTGTAATATTTTTTTTATTTACATATATATTTTTACCTATGAATGAAACTTACGTTTTGAAGATGAAAACTGTGATAATTTAATTTATTATTTTAATATTATTAGTATATATAAACAAAGTAGAATATTTAAGTAAAAGATAAATAATAATAATAAAATACAATTTATTTTATTTTTAAATTGTATGGTTACTTTTGGCCCACCTTGTACTATGGAGACCTTTGATTACTGCCTGCCTAATAATGTATTAGGATTGGATTGATGATTGATTTATTTGAATAATAATATTTCTGCGTAACTAATAAAACATAATATTAGAATTTCTCTTCACAATTAAAGACCTGAGTGAATTTCCACTAAGATAATTAACAAGAAAAACATATAGAATATAATGGCACAAGTACATTGATGACCCGTCTCGACAGCGTACAAAAAACAGTTCAGAGTTGAGTGACCGTACTTTGCACGCAGAGTAGAATGACGCAAGTGAAATGTAGCATCTGAAATGAGGGTCTAGAAATTATCCTGTAATAGCTCGTGCCCACTGTTGAGATTACTGTGGGAGATTTGTCTCGATGGCGGGTAAAAGTCAGTATAGAATTCAGCGCGAAGCGTTCTATGCATCATCATCGCACGTGTTTCACTCCCGGATTAGAATGTCGCATTTAGTATATATACATACATACTACTGAGATATACTCACTGAGATATCACCGTGGACACAGGTCATTATGTGTACCCTATATTTTTTCGATTATTTTGTGAATATAAGTTACCTAATTCTTCGAGATGGGGATGAGAGGAACCATTTGAGTTCATAAGTATGTAACGCCTAATTCCAAAACCCCCTAAAACGACTTTATTGGTTTTTGAGTTATGAATGAAAATGTATATTTTGAAAGCAAATGTACTAAATGTTTTTTTGTCCATCAGAATTTTTTAAATGTAATTTTTTTTCTTCTGTTTATATCGTTCTGGTAGCCATACTGGATTTTACATCACGTGATTATTAACAATCATTGTGGTTGGCTGATTTCATTTTAGGGGGAATAGCAAAATTATACTCTGTCTGCTTTAGGGTATTTTAGAACTAACTCTGATTTTGATCATGCAATATCAATGGATTTAAGTGGCTTTTACGAGAAACAACGTATTCTGCATGTAGCTGATAAAAAGATCTACAAAACTACATATTTAACTCAAATTATCCGAAATCTGTTTCAGGGAGTTTTAGAATTAGGCGCTAAGCTCTGTGAAGAAATAATTATTCCTCACTGCCACATGGAATATCGAAAATACGATTCAGAATTTTTATTGCAAAGTTTTCTGTCTCTAGTGGATTTTAGGGCGCTTTCTCTGTAATTTCGGAAATTTGACGAAAAAATTGAGATGCGCCAATTGATCATTCATACTAATAATGTAAAAATATAAAGATAATCAGATAAAGATTGACAGCCCACTCCGCGCTTTATTTGTTGTCTTTTACGCGAGTACGAGAGAGAAGTTTCCAACGTGTAGAGTCGGTTCAACTAAATGAGACTGATGTGTCATGTTTATTGGAAACATTCTTAGAATAAGGAATTCAAACAGTCCAGATTGATTCTGTCCATTAAGATCCATTTACTTTACTCGTGCTCTCGCTTCATTTGCTAAACCTCGAGAAGCTTGACACTAATGTACATTTTTTAACGACTACGAGGTACTAGAAATTAAATTGGATCTTAAAATTGAATGAAACTGTATACAAAGTTATACTAGGTTTGAATGTGTATTTCCGTTCTCAAAGATCAACATATCATTTGCACAACAATACTATATGCACTTGGGGGAAAAACAGCTTACCTGAAAATATTAGGAAAAATAATGATAATAAAGAGCTAATAAATGCTATTAAAAAACATTTTTTCACCCTTAAAATTATAATATTTTTATATCGCTAATGCTATTAGTTTATTATATACGAATTCTGGTAAATAGTGATTTTTTATTAATACACAGTCCACTTCTTTACACAAGCGTATGCTCTCAAGAGAAGTGTAGCATGAAAAAAATAATTATTGTACATTAATATTGTTGTGGCATGATTGTAATAATAATAATATATATTAATAATATATATGCATATATTTAGATTTATTAGTTATTATTTCTACTGCCCTAATGAAAGTATATTTATTGTTCCGATACGGGGTTGATTTTAAAATGAGACCCAAGTATTTTATATCGTTATTATACATCAACTACACAACGACATGTGAAGAACACCATTTCAAATTTCCAACTATAATTAAGGCATTGAAAACAAAAGTGAAATAACCCCTGAGAACCTTTGTTTTGAAAAGTAATGTTTTACATTACTTTACATAGTTTTAAAAGTAATAACAATAAAATAAATGCAAAATGGTCCATAATATTTCAAATTTGTGTATTAGTCTACTTTTGCTCGCACTGTCTGTAAATGAGTACTTTAATACCTGTAATTTATAATGTAAATGAGTATATTTAATACCTGTAATGACAGAAGATCGCTAAGGATATCAAGAGAGCCACCAGCGAAATGCTGAAACCGATAATTTCCAACTGTCTGGTTTTAATAGCAATTTCAATTCTCCTCTGCAATAAAGACATGTATCAATAAAGTAATTAAATCAAATCCATTACTATTCATTTGACATAACATAAATTTGATGTAAATTAAATTATTCAATTTAAATTAATATTTATACAATATTCGACTTCGTGATAATAAATATTATATACATTTCTTTTGGAGGCATTGAAAAGTGCAGTATGAAGGAAAATCTCAGGAACCCAGTGTAATAATTTCGCACAATATCTCAAATATGTTTTAAGATTAATTTTCACAATTTTAGTAGTAGTATTCCAGTGTTCTTGAAAAGTCTGGTAACTGCTGTTATCGTAGTTTTTAAAAAATTAACTAAACTGTTTTATATTCCTTTACCTGCGCAAAATCTTTGCTGTAGAGTCTGTTAATTAGGTCCTGAATCTCCCGAGAATAGCACGATGTGTAATTGGTCCAGCCCACACCACCGACAGTCCCATTTGCCTCCTTGCCTTCCCAGAATCCGTAGATACTGCATCTTTTAGTCACCAATTCTGTGTCAAGAGTGATTATATATGACTAAAATAATTAAGAGTATTAAATATTGCACTTTTGTACTGTCAAATTCTTTTAACTATAATTACTTAAGTAGTACATATAAAGAAAATTACGACGAAGTTATATTTATTGCAGTACTATAGGAGTATTATACAATATTATTATGTATAAATAAATAAATAAAGTTCTCTGTACAAAAATTATTCTTTTTTTAAAAAAAATAAGCATCTTCAACGACAGCAGATGATGATAGCAGTACCAACATTCATTGAATTACAAGTGGTTGAATGGAAAAACTGATACATGTTTTGTATATAAAAGCCTTAATATTTAAGAAAAATAATAGCTGGTAGTTTATTATTTTCCTAGTTAAATTCCTAGTTAAATTAGTGGATTACGTATTCAGTCTGGGTTATCAAAAAGATAGAGCAGACCATCGGGTTCAAATGATTTATTTTGATAAACTGTTAATACAGGAGAAATCCAAAAAGAGAATAATTCCTGAAGTTCAAAAGAATGAATTTCAGGAATTATTTATAAAAACATAATTATCTCAATTAAATTTTAATTCTTCTGATTAACAATCACTATGCAAAATTGAATATATTTTTTTTTAATATTGCATTGTTTGTATGCTGTGTTAATTCTACTGTTCAGGACACCTAGTTAAAAAATCATGGTTAACTACTTGAATGTATAAATAAAATTTTAGGAAAATAAATATAAATATTTCTTCAATATTGAAAAAATTACTTTTTGGCCACACATTATACAAATAATATGACAAAGTACTTCGTTTAAAGCACTATATATTAATTATTCAACACGTTTCGATACCTATGCCATCTTCTTCAAGAAACAATGTATACTAAAATTAAAAATACAAGAATAAAAACAAAACTATAAAGAGGTGGGTAACTAAGTAAGAATTACTATGAAAGCAAATTTAAAAGATGACTACTACTCATTTCTTTATAGTTTTGTTTTATCTGTGCTTGTACTTTTAATTTTAGTATATACATTATTTCTTGAAGAAGACACCATAGACATCGAAACATGGTATCAAGTGGTAACCTAACATTTCAATATAGATATTCACAACATTCATTCATATTTTTTCATAATTTATATTAAATAAAAATATAATATTAATACTATCTCTGCTGCACACTAAAGTGTACATATTTATATTATAATAGTTAATACAACTTTAAAGTAATTTGATCTGTCAAAAATTCATCGTACAATTTGGAAGCTGCCGGAATACAGGCACCTGCCTAGTCAGCAACCAGTAAATTGATTCAATAAATGAAAAATATTTTTACTAATTATACAGAGCATTAACATACAGAATTTATGAAATACATTACGAAATATTAATAAAATTAGGAAATACAATGAAATTGTTCACCTTCACATTTGAAAACCTACCAGAACAAACTGTACATTGATGTTAATTACATGTAAAAATAAAATTTTAATGTAAGTCAAATTAAATTTAAATACAAAATTAAATGAACAATAAATATACTTAGGAAATATGAAATGTAACGAATATTATTGTAGAAAAAACTTTTATGTAACTGTAATGAACTGAAACCTATAAACCTATGAACTGAAACCCATAAAGAAATAATATGAAAAACGGTTAGTTTACATAATTACTTTCCCAACATAAGAATTTTCAATTTCACCCTTAAAGAAAATAGGGAGAATTATTTTTTCACGAAAACGCAAAAATGCAGTTGATTAAAAATAACCTTCTATTTCAAAAAAATAATCCAAGGAAGCAGGTTCCACCGTATCGTGTTTCTTGTCACGTTGTTATACCTGACGTTCGAAGTCGAACAAGAAATTACTAAATTTAAAAAAAAAACTTTAGAAATGAATTGAAATAAATCATATTGTAAACAATAAATAGTAGTAATTTGATTCTTTACGTAATACGAGAGTTATCTAGAAATTTTTATAAAAGTTTTTATAAACTATGTGTGTTGAATAAACTATAATGTTGGTAATAGTCGCGACTATAGTTTATACTTTATTTTTGACTGCTTTCAGTTGATCTGGGCGGTCGTTTTTATAACTTTTTTGTACTTTATATATTTAACACTCTACTGTGTGATAAAAATTTGCTTTCGCGTTTTAGAGATTTCGCGGTAAATGTCAGTGTGCATTAGTTGGTAATACTGCTATGCGTACAAAATACAATAATCAACGAATGACAGCTAGCTCCGTACTGTCCTTTACGAAAGTTTAATCTACGTTAACGCATCCTTAATAATGATATAGCGTAATTTTAACGTAGTTCTGTTCTATTAGAGATTTTACGATATTTGTTTTCAGTTCGAATAAAGATTATATTTAAAGTGTTGTTAAAATATGATAAAAAAAATGGATAAAATAAATACAAACAACGAAAAGTCATCATGAATATGTGGTTTTTAATGGTGCGTGTCCACGGATAAGACATTAATCATTGAGAGTTGATAGTATGCACAAACGTAATGCATGTACATACTCGTAAATAACAATTCTGTATTGAAAAATTTTTTTGTTACCCAATTGCTTAATTTCATTTATCAATGAAATATTATTAATTTATATTAAAATATTAATAAAATTATGGATTTTCATAAATTATGGTTGCTATCAAGATAAATTTATCAAAATTTATCCTAGTAGGAACCAAAATAATTTTTTCGATATATAGATTTTTTTTGTGTATCATTCAAATTGATTTATTTAAATTTGTATTAAAAATACCACTGTGTTCGTATTACATGATCTTGAATTATTGTAACATAATTGAGAAACAATATAATTTTTTTTTTAACATCGGATCTAATAAATCTTATAATAATATATAATATATAAATCTTTATAACTAAGTAATTATCTCTAAGAAATGAAAGATTAAATAAAGTTATTAGATTTTTTAAAATGTACTAAATCTACTTACTCGAGGTGTCGGTTAGGCGGGCCGGGGGACAGTTCTGGGAAGCTGAAGTTCCAGCTAACGTGGGTCCCCAGCAAAGGTAGGTATCGAAGGTTGCGTTACAGTACAGTGCATCTGAAAAGGACAGATGGATTTATAAAACATTTCTATAAGAAATTATACTAATATGCATATAAAATAAGTATTTTAAATACCGATAAAAAGAGTGCTTTGATATTATCAGCAATTTCGTAGTGCTATGAAAGTTGGACTAACTTGCTGGTCTCTTAAAATAAACTGTAACCCCCGACAAGTAGATCAATAGGCGAGTATCTTAACCACTAAACCAACAAGTTTTCTTTTTGTACATTACGTTTCCCCATCTATTATCTATGACTTATTGGACGTCTTGGATGTAGTGTCGTTTGCCAGTAAAAAAATATTCTGCAAAGTAACAAAAATGCCAAACGTATTTTTAATATCTCTAGATTAAGATTACTTAAATATTTTCTCTTTTAAATATTAAATAATAGTACGTAAATATAAATTCAATTTGAAATAAAGTGTACATTGTCTTGAGTAAGAAAAAAAAAACATATTTTAGCGAAATCGTACGAGACGACTGGTAAGTATATTGACATCTATCATCTTTTCTTATCTATAATGTCAATGTTAACATCTCTTACTTACCATAGAAAGAAGCACTTTCTTAGTTGCAAAGTCAAAAATATGATTTTTGGTCATGTCATTTGGACCATTTGTCATTTGTCATTTGGACCTAAAATTTGTCAAAATCTGGAAGTCTGTGTAAGACACCGAAGATATTCAAGAAATATATTTTTTTATTGTTACGTACTTGTCACTTAAGTACGTCTTCAGTGTACACCTCGTAATGTGAAAGTCCAAGAAATACTTTTCGTGACAATTACAGTAATATACAATTTAGTTATAAGGTATATCACTACTACAAATCAAACGATAAAGTCGATGGACACGCAGAGAGAGAGATGCGCGCTCTGACGCGCATCGCCCTTTATAACGGCGGTGCGGCATTCACACACACACTCACACACGTAACTATATAATCCCATTTATAAATATGTCTTTATATAATTAAAGTTAATTGTTCTTTATCTCTTTTCTTTTTGAAAATTTTAAATAAAATTCTAAGCAAAAAATTATTAAAGGTTTAATTTTTGTCGTGTACGATGTATAAATTTCTTTTTTCTTTCTCTGAGAAATTGTGAAAAGTCTGAAGTGTGAGGAGGCGGAGAAAGATCGAGTAGAGCCATTGGAAGAGATGAGGTGGGGACAAATGGAAGATATATTTATAAAACTTTATAAATGCATATTCCCTGAATAATCTAAGTAATCTCTTCTATGCCCTAATATAAATTGTACGATACAGGTCACTAGTTATAATCCATTTCATGATGTCCTTACGTACATTCTTTCCACGTTTCTGCTGCACTTTAATCCCGAATCTGTAACAGTGTATTGTAATTCATAATAAAAAGTTTCTAAAAATGTTCGGATATTACGTAGCAAGGCTTGACGTATGTTGAAATACCTGAACAAGATTAAGGTCCTGAAATCATTCGCGCACGTTATACTTGTATGTAGGCTTACTGAATTGTTCGGACGGAAGTAAAAGAAAACCCTAAAAGAGCCTGTGATGTTATGTAAGCAGGTAGCCATTTATCTACAATGAATCCCTTATTTACATATTACACATTCCACTTGTGTGTGTAAGGTATTTTCATAAATATTTACTTCTCGGTACCATTAAATACGTCTAATACGATTCAAATAAAAATGATGATTTTAAAGATTAATAAATAATGATTTTTCAATTGAGTAGAAGTAAAGAATGAGTTTAATTTTTAATTTATTGAGTAGCTTGTTGGTCTGGTGCAGGGATCAGCAGACCGCGGCTCGCGAGTCGCGCACGGCTCTTTTCATAGATATTTACGTCTCTTCAAAACCAGCTCATATTTTCATATACAATCATATTTGATACATAGAATTGTTTTCCTGCAATATATGACATAATAAAAGAAATATAATTTTCCATTCTCACAACCCTTGGCTCTACCTGTTTATGCGAACAAACATTATCTTCCACGAATCAAATAAAAAATAAGTTAAGGGTGTTCAGTGGGAATTTTTCTATTTTTTTTTAACCAGAGACTAACCGTCACTTCTGAGGTTTACTGCAGTATGGTGATAAGTTTTCGGTACCTAATTGCAAAAGTTTCAACGGAGTTTCAATGAGACGTGGTAACTTCACACACTGCTAGGTCTCGTTGGAGAAGCCTAGGGCAATTTTCTCAAGAAAATTAATAAGCAAGTACGGAGACATACACTGGCCACCTCGGTTGCCAGATTTAACGCCTTGTGATTTTTTTTTGTAGGGACACCTGAAATTTAAAGTGTACAGTAATAATCCTCAAACAATGCAGGCCTTACAAGAAAACATATTTTTCTTGCGTATTTGGCAACACGAGGGTTCGGTTTAACCTTTTAACTGCCAACTCTATTTGAAATGGAAGACACCGCATAGAGAAAGACTAGGCTTTAAGGGTCTTATCTATCAAAAGCTGAGATCTATCGTTCACAGATGGAAAAATGATTTAAAAATATGACTTTAATACCTGCAAGTTTGCAAGGTCTAAATGTGGGTGTAAACACGCTTATAGCTTGGCGTGACATACAAAGTTTGGTGTGTTAATGCGTACATGGCATTTAAAAGGTTAATTTGTGTATTGCAAGAAATGGACGTCATTTATACGACATAATCTTTGAAAAGTGAAATCACTAAAACTAAAACAAATATAATAAACTCATTTGTTTGTTTTTGTTTTTATTTTAATTTTAAAATAAAAAATACAGACTTAGCAAAGCTTTCGAAAGCGATGCAAGGCCACCGTTCTAACTAATAAACTTTACGAAGCCCAAAAAGTGATATGTTATGGTTTTATTATTCAGGTTTTCTTTTTTTATAAGTAGTGCACTGAACTACTGAAGCTTATAACTACCATTTACTCTATTATTCTAAGTAGCTGTATTGTGAATTAGAGTGTTGAATAAAAATCTTGATGTTATCTCGTTTTTTTCGTCATTAAAATTTATAAAGCAACAAAGAAAATTTATTTTGCGGTTCTATGGAATTGTTGAGATTCGGTTTACTTAATATTTGGCTCTTCTCACTAGAATGTCTGTTGACTCTAGGTTTAGTGGTTAAGACGCTGGCCCAGTGATCTAGTAGTTCTGGTTCGCGCCTAGTCGCGCACAGGAGACCAGAAAGTTAGTCCTAATTTCATAGCGCAAGTGTTTAACTTAATTTAAAAACAGTAAAAATATTGATGTGACATGTATTTCGTGTACGCATCTCTATTTTAAAAAATAATCATTTTTAATATGTTTATTCAATGAGAACCCCGAAAACTGCTTTAGAAATAGCGCGTTATAAAATGTTTTAAGATTTTTAAATACTCTTAGCTACGATTCATATTTGATTATCAAATAAAGATGTGACATTCAATCAATCAACTCTATCAAAAATATCATACTCTATATTCATCGTTCAAGATATTAAAAATAATTAACGGTTGCAAAAGTGTAATTACCGATTTACACTGGACCACGTTGTTCATAATACCCTGTTACGCACCAGAAAATAATTATACATATTTGTCATAAAATTTTATCGTTATCTCAACATTAAAAGCTATACATATATATATATTATATATATATATGTATGCAGACGTAAATATAAATAAAAAATAAAAAGTTAAACAATCTTTATTTGATTGTGACAATCAATGAAATTCAATTACGTTAGCTGATTTCAAATGAGATCGTAGATATTATGTTTGTTCGTTACTTAGAGAATATCTCAATATTTCATCTCTGGCAATAAACTATAAAAAATTATTTGTGGCTAGCATGGACAGAGATAGTTACGAATGATAATTTAATTCTACCACGCCAACGGCATTCGTAATCTCAATAATCCCACAAAAACGAAACAAAAACAATAGCAATTTGAATCGCTTCTAGAAATGTGTGGGTGGTTCTATAAATGTATTAATTGTGTATTTTTAATTAGATACTCTACCCATTATTCAAGAAAATTTGTTTTCCGTTGCATTTTTTCATTTGTGTTCTCTTTAATTCTAATGATATCAATCTATTTTTACCGCGGTCGATGAAAGATGAAATAAGCTTACCGGCCCGCGAACAAAGGTTTGTATTTCTTCAATAAATAAACATTATTTCGTATCTACACCCGCCACGTTCCATGCGATGAACGATCGGGATTGATTGCACCCGAAATAGCTTCGCTATCGATCCACAATAGTCATTACCCGAGCAAACACTGATTTATTACTTCCAAACAAAATAAATAGCAGAAACTATTTGCGCATCTGTTGAGATCAGCGATAAATGACTTGTGGTTTGACGATTGTCTTCCTGGATGGGCGAGATTTGACCGTGCGATGTCATTTTTCTGTTTTACAAAAATAAAAGTTGCTTATTAAATGATGCACATATCACATAAGTGCACATATCATACGTATATTGTAAAAATTGGTTCTTAATGTTGCATATACATACATAATAAAAATTTGCTTATTAAATAATATGTATATACCTATATTACATATTATATAATATACATTATAACTAGCAGAAAAGCGGTGGTTATTGTGGCCACTTCGCGGCCTGAGTTTTTGCGGAATCTATATTTCATGTGGAAATCCCTTATTATATATATATATAGCTTTAACAATGGAGCATCTAGAATAAACTAAATATTAGTAAAATGATACATACTATGTGTATATATGTATTCCTAGAGCTATGTTAAGTTGATATTATTATCGTCTGAATGTTATTAAAAGCATGAACATGAAGGATATAGTGAACTTAAAAAAATGAAATATTACGGACAGGTAAAAAAAAACTTTAAATCTCAATCAGTGGCATCTATTGAACAATGTAGAAAGATTGTAAATGAATATTAATGTTCATTACTATTTTTTGCTAATCTGGACTATCTAGCGGATTTCTAAAGAAAATACACTAACAATAGAGGATTCAACGTAGCGCAATTATATCTATCCATATATTTTAATTGCGCTACGTATCCATCACTGATTTAGATCTCCTGTAGGTGTCGCAGTTCAAAGCACAATTCGTCGCTGTCCATGATGGAAAATTTTTTGCGACTGATATATTCGGCGCTGGGTCGAGGAGGTGCTTTTTTAATTTTAATGTACAATATTTGCCAAGAACTACTCTGAAAATTTTTTGGATATGATTACTCGACCATTTTAGCATTGCAATTCAAAACGGTTTTACACAAAACATTGTATTCATTTGAGATTTTAAGTTTTTTTTTATCTGTCCTTATTATTTCATTCCTCTAAGTTCATTATATTCTTCAGATTTATTCCTTTTATAATATTACGACGATAGCCGTATCAATTTACTAATATTATATATTGTTTTTTTATTATTGGAAATAATGACAAAATAAACTGCATGGTGCATTGTTAAAGTAATATTTCAAGGGATTTCTGCATTGAAATATATATTCTATAGAAATCACAATAGCTGCCCGCAGGCCCTAGCAGCAAGCAAGCTGTGATAGCCGACTGCTTTTCTGCTAGTAAGCAATATATTATATTATGTATGCACACACACACACACACACACACACACCTTAAAAGCTTCTTATTAAATGATACACATATCACACAACAAAATTTACAATATTCGGTTGTTCATTAAATCATATTAATTTATTTTAGAAAACATTTATTGTTTTACGCGTTTCTCAATCTGTATACATTATATAATCTGCAAGCTTTATACGAGTGTTACATAATGGTAATGCGAAAACTTTTCTTTCTCTCAATTTCAGTTCGGCTTGGCGGAATTTTTCAAATATCAAATAATTTCTGAACAAATTTATTTTTGTACCTCAGCTATTTTACATATATTACATAATTGCAACATTAATTATATTTTACACGGTGGTGATGGTATTTAGAGTATAAGTTTGATAAATAGAAATATCATTGTTCGATTAAGTACATATGTACATTCAGTGGCGTTCAGTAGGTATATACGTAGGTTAAGCTGTTACCATGGTATTATATAATATACTATATGCTACAGTGTACATAGGTTTATGTCTTTAGGTAATATTAATAAAAATGCATTATCCTCGAACAACATATTTAGTAAGGTAGTCAAATTTGTAAATTAGTAAATGAAGAAGTATATGCTTCGATCAGCTCTAAGCTCTTACTAAAACCTCTCAAATGTAATTCTGTTAGGAAACAGCATAAGTAAGGACTCCATACAACATAAATTTCTCCACTGAATTTTTAATTCAGTAGGTAACAATTGTATAGCTGGAACCGAACAATAGATTAAAACAATGGCTAGCAATTGTAGTAACTATAAATGAGAATAATCCGGTAGAACACTACAGCGCTCCGGTGGTGTCTTGCGGTAGCATCCAGAACTATGCAACTAATGATTCTACTGATGCATGGTGGGCGCTTGCATATTATGGATTATGTAATTTACATTTATTTCCCAGAACTTTTAGTAATGCATAGCTTTTTTGCTTGTATGCAGTGCACGCCCCTGTGTACATTACATATTTTATAAATAAAAATGCTTGGTTAAATCTTGGTTTTTAATTCCACATTATGTGTATGTAACAATTAACGAAATGTCTATCGAAAATAAAATGATTGTCCATATTTTTAGAATCTCTTATTAAATATAGCCGATTTGTTTGATTACAATAATATTTAATTTACAAACTTTTTTAAAAGCATTTTAGATATTTATTCTTCAGTTGTTTTAGCTTTCTTGAGTGAGTCTTCAAGAAGAAGTCTGTAGCACGGAGGCTCCATGAGGGGCCTGCTGCCGGGAAGCCCGCACATGATGAGCTCTTCTTCCACTGAATCGCGGTCTAAGCTCAAAGCAGAACATAGTAAATTCAAATACTCTTCAAACTCTGGAAAAGTTAGTGACCACTTTCTGCAAATAGCAATCGTAACAAATTGTAAACAGAAATCAGTTTTTCTATTTTTATTTTTATTTAGTGAATTAATAACGTTTCCTCTTTAGAAAAATCTATACAGGCTGTAACAAATCTAGTACACAATATTTTATGGGTATATAACTGACTAATTTAACAGTCGAAAATGTTCTAGGAATTTGGGCAAATTCTGCACTGTTATAGAAAATATTATTGTTGCTTGTAGCTTGAAGTCTACGTACTTCGAAATAAATATTTGCGAAATTGTTCCATTATTAATCTATATCTTTGCTTCAAGCTCTAAATCATCTAAAAAAATAGTCTGGTCGTTCGAAATCCGATGACCATTAATTGTGTTTAATATATAATTATATATATAATATATATTTGCGATTTTTTTGAAATGCTTATATTTTTAACGTGATTGAGATTAGGTACATATTCCTTAAACATTTTCGACTTATAATTTAGTCAGGTATCCACCCATACAATATTGTGGACTAGGTCTGTTACACCCTGTGTATATAAATCTAAGATTTTAAATATATTATTAGTAGAGAACTGAAGAGAGCTAGAACGAGATCGCGGTTCAGTTTTTACGAATTTCAAAAATAGTATGTAAGATTTCGAAGCTTTCGGGATTTATATTTTGAATTAATTTCGGGGTATCAAAATTTGTTCAGACTAAATTGAGTCGCACAGCGGCAAAGTAGCCCAAGTGAAAAATGTCATATTTTATGTTACATACACTAATTAGCTCAAAATTATTTGTATTATGTTATCATTATGCCGTTAACACGTTCAAAATCGAATAAGATAAATGCAAAAAATTGAATACGTAAAAAATTTACATTGGCGAAAATGGCAATGTAAATTTATCAAAAATATTCTTAAGTTTTCTCGTGCAGTGTACATGAAAATATCTACACTACACGAGAAAACTTAAGAATATTTTTGACAAAAGGAAGCATAAGGCAACAAACAATAAACAATGGATGAAAAGTGTGACCATTCAAATGTATGTAGGTTTTGTATAAAAAACGCTAGTCTCGTTCCAGGAGACCACCGTTGGTCTTATTATCATAGCACAGGCGTTTACATTAGTTTGAAAATAGTAATAAAATATATGTGATATGTACTCGGTATATGTATGCATCTATACTATATTTTTAAATAAATTAATAAAATATTTGATACTCTATGAACTGATATTAAGCTTTCTGAAGAATATATAACGGGACAAAGAACATCAACTTCAAAAAATGAGAGCGCCAGCAAAAATGCTTGTAAAAGTAAAACCTTAGGGACAGCATTACATTATTTTAGAATTTTTAAAATTATTAATAAATAATTAATTAAATAAAAACTGACGGCTTTCTTTAAACAAAATTTAAGATTATTTATCTTTAAAAGAGTTACACCCAAAAAGCGTATAAACGAGAAATATGGGAGAATAAATCAGCGACACACAATTTATTTTTCGACAAGGTTTGGGAATGCGAAAGACATTGTTCTCCATAAAGATGCTAATTCAGAAATCCAAGAAGATTAAGAAAAAAAATGTATATTTGTTTTACGCGAAAGCCTTTGATCGAGTTAATAACAATACGCCTACAAGCTGAATTTCAGAGATTTGACGCTAGCAGAGATTATTTATTTAATTTATTATTAATTCGTTCCGCATTCGATAGCTCCTACCCAATGTAGCCTCCAAGACGTGCGGGTGTGCGCACGCACATAATGTGGAATCATAGCGCACACAAAAAAATGTAGCGCGTACTCATTTTTTAACAAGACTTCTTCATTCTTCATGTACCGCCCTTCTATAAGTAAGATAATCTTTTTCTATATACGCCTCTACTGCCTTCTATCTTCGCTGTCATAATGTAAGTTGTAAAATATCGCATTTTTCATTGTAGATAATATGTACGAAGTATATAGTTTTCGGCTATTAGATCTTCATTAGTAGTTGTATAGATAATACTTTTTTAAATTTCTTTCTCAGCACACAAATAATATAAGTATTGGTCCTTAAAATTGCACTAATACGCATTCCGTGATCCAAAATTAGAACGAACATTACTCCTACCTACCTAGCTGATCCCCCACTTTGATTTCCAAAGATGAGCATTGTGATAACCATATCATTTTGAATAATTATATAAGTTAATTAGACGTTTATAAAACACCAATTCACATAACACTATAATCGATTCTAAACGGTGTCTAGCGGAAAATTGTCAAATTTAATATTAAATAAAAAAAAACTACAATATTATTCTCATATTTTATTTATACAGAACGGAGTTTAACGATGCGGATTTTACGTTTTATAAACAATATCGTCTCTAAATGTCGTCCATTTCTCTCAAGACACTCTTGCAATCGGACTCTTAAATTTGCGAACACGCGAGAGCAAAGCGTCGGTTCAATGGCAGCAACTTCACGGCGGATATTTTCTTGTAGGGCCTGAATTGTTCAAGGATTATCGCTGTAAACTCTCGACTTAAGATATACCCACAAAAAAAGGGCAGAGTCCGGTGACCGAGTATGTCTCCGTACTTACTGATTAATTTATTGTGAAAAATTCCCCTCAGCTTCTCCATTGAAACTCTAGCTGTGTGTGGAGTGGCGCCATCTTGCTGAAATTGTGTTTTAGTCGTTGAACCCGAGAAAAAGCTGCAGTTGCGGTACCAAAAACTCGTCGATCATTCGGCAATAAACGTTAGCAGTAACTGTCTCTCGCTGGTTAAGAAAATAAGGGCCGATTATCCCTCGGGCAGAAATTGCACACCACACTGTCGTTTTTAAACAATGCAAACGTTTTTGATGGCGTTCCCCCGGGTTATCTGGGCACCAGTATCTCATCTTCTTTTTATCGATATGAAAATGTGCTTCGTCAGTAAACAATATATTTTCGAGCGTTCGTGCTGTTCCAAAACTTTCCAGCATCGTTATCGCTAAGGTTTCTCGTAAATAATAGTCATTTTAGTTGAGAAACTGCACGATTTGCAGTTTGTATGGGTGAAACTGTAGTTTCTCTTTCAAAATAACGTGCACCGTTGATTATTTTATTCCAGTAAAGGCTGCAATCTTTCTTATTGATTTACGCGGATTGAACCACATGTTCTGGCTTCCATTGGTTTCATTTTAGTTAACCATTGTCCCTTCTTTTCTGAACTTTTGAATTCAACACCGGATAAGTTGCATGCTCGGTTCATCACTTACTCGTCGAATATTAAAGTAAGTACAAAAAGCGCGACGCGCGCGAACCAATGAATCATCGCACTTTAAATATTGATCAACCGCGAACGCGCGGTGGGCTCCTGACCAGTGACTCATTGCGACTGGAAAATCCGCAAATCACGCGCATCGAATAATTCTTGAAATATTTCCGCTAAACACCATATATATTATATTAATATTCTTATTCTCAGAGGCACTACATTATCATTAAAAAGTCCCCGTTAAGCTATATTTGCCAATGATTGTATTGTTGTAAAATTATGATGTTAAGGTTACGAAAAATTTGATGTCAATGTAGAAATATATTATATTTCATTAACGTTATTCTTATATACCACAATCATTAACAATGTGAATTGAGAAATTTCGTAACTTTAATGTATTATATAACATTATCTTTATGGCGAATTGGATCTTAAAAAAAAAAACACGAACACGCTGGAATAAAGACATTATTACTATTATTATATTTCTAGTTTTATATCTTTAATATCTTTTACTTTAAAATGTTGAGGTTTTAGCCAAAGGGGTATTGAAACGCGAGATTAGATCCTTCAGAAAGATTCCACAAAGGCACAGTCACCATGAATACGAGTACATGTATCGCTTCAAATCTTTCACTATACATGTTTCCGTAAATACTTCGATAGCTAGTTCTGGGTTTTCTATTGGTAATGATGAATATAGTTATTCAATCTATGTAAATTCAAATTACACAAACCTTTGCGAACCTGTGCTGGTTGAGGCCGACGTCGCTATCCTTGTAGCTTGATGGTCCGCAAATATACTGGTCAGTCACGTTCACACCTTCACACAACCGCTAATCCGAAATTATATACACTAAAAGTTTTATTATTGCCGCCGTAAAAAGTCCGTCCGAATTACAATGACTCTTTTCCCAGAAGCAGCATCGCTTTTGTTTTCTGTAAATTCAAATCTACACAAATAGAACACACATATTCAAAATTTTATATCAGGCCTACCTATCGAAGTATAAAGCGCGTAAACATCCCGCCCCCTAACCATGCCTGCCTTGGTTACTAATTATCCAAAGGTAACTTGCACAATTTTGAAATAGGCCTCAGCAGGACACCATTTTGCGTTTTAACTTCTGCGACCCGAACTACCCCATCCCTGCCAGGTAATAATTTGACCAATCGCCCACGTCGCCATTGCAAAGGAGATAAATTGTCTTCCTTAATCAACACTAGATCATCTTGCTTGGGAGGCGCCGTTTCCGAGGTCCACTTATATCGTTGTTGCAAAGTATGAAGATATTCTGTCCTCCATCTTTGCCAAAAATGCTGAGACATTTTTTGAATGTGTCGGTAGCGGGACAACCGATTATGTTTAATGTCTGAGTAAGGATATTCAGGTAGCGCCACCAACGGTTGACCTATCAAAAAATGTCCCGGAGTCAATATTTCGAGATCCGAGGAATCCGTACTCAGAGGGCACAACGGTCGTGAGTTCATCACCGCTTCCACCTTGGTAAAGAACGTGGTGAGCTCCTCAAAAGTGAGCCGAGTCTCGCCAAGCACGCGCCGAGCATGAGTTTTGGCGGATTTGACCGCTGCCTCAAACAATCCACCGTGATTTGGACTCGAAGGAGCGTTAAACAGCCATGTGATATTTTCATGAGCCAGTTTCCGTTCTATATCCGACCGATCAGTTCTAAGGAATGCATAAAGTTCCTTTAGGTATTTGTCCGTTCCTACATAATTAGTTCCACAATCTGATCTCACTAGAGACGGAAGTCCTCTCCGTGAGACAAATCGTGTCAAAGTTGCAACAAAGGCCTCAACCGATAAATCCGTTACAATTTCTAAGTGGACAGCCTTCGTAGATAGACAAACAAAAATACACAAATAACATTTTTTAATTTTGGAATTCCGTAAGGTACTCGTTTTGATATTAAACGGGCCGGCAAAATCTGTACCTACCCCGAGAAATGGACGCATACCTCTGACCCGATCAGGTGGCAAGTCCGCCATATAGGGTTGCGTTGGACGAGCTCTCGACCGATAACATTGCACACATCGAAATGCAATGTGTCGAGTAACGCGCTGAGCCGAAACAATCCAATAAGAGCGAGACAATATTGCCGAAAGTGTATTTGCCCCGACATGACAATGGATCTTATGATAATGTGTTACCAATAATTCCGTGAACCGACCTTTTCTTGGCAATAAAATCTGATGTCGTGCTTCATACGGTAGCTCCGAAGCTCCTATTCGACCGCCGATCCGAAGTATATTGTCCTTATCAAAAAATAAATTCAATCGCCGCATAGATGATTTAATTGGTTTTTTCGAATTTAAAGCCAATATCTCTTTATGAAAGTGTATTTGTTGTACCATCCGAATTAAGTGTGAGATTGAATTCCTATGTTCGGCAACCGTGAGTGAACCATTTCTTCGAAAAGATTTATTTTTACAGTTATTTACAAATCGTAATAGGTAACCAGTAACATTTAATAATTTATTAAAAGAGCTGTATCGTTCCAATAAATTAAACTCCGAATCTAAAACACCGATATTAACCACCTTAGGTGTAGTCTTCAATCCGGGCAACATTTCCGTAGGAATATCCGAACAGGCATTCGGCCACCGGTGGGCCGGTTGACACAGCCACTGTGAACCCCACCACAGTTCGTGGTGTAATAATTCCGCCGCAGTCGCCCCGCGTGATGCCACATCTGCACAATTCATTTCACCAGGAACGTGTCTCCAGTTAATCTGAACCCTTGACGAAATTATTTGACTCACTCGATTGCCTTCAAAGACCTGCAATTTGTGGGGAGGAGTCTTAATCCACGCCAGTACAACAGTACTGTCGCACCAACCTGCTACTTCCTCAAATGCAATGTTGTCCTTCATCGAGGAAACAGCATGATTGAGAAGTACAGTTAAAAGCGCAGCACCATTCAACTCTAACTTGGGAATGGTTTGCTTTGTTTTCAATGGAGCTACCCTGGACTTGGCAATGAGTAACCGTACGAGAACGCTGCCGTCATTCTGTTCCGACCGAATATATACCGCAGCGGCGTAACCTAACGAAGAGCCGTCGCAAAAACCATGGAGCGTATAACGCGCTTGTCCATCCGGTTTCAAACACCTAGGTATAGATAACCTCTGTATGTTAGGCAAATCCAACAATATTTCTCGAAATTCCAAAATAATTTTAGCAGGTACTGGAGCATCCCAGTCCACCTTTATCACATGAGTTATCACAGTTGGTGAGCATATATATATATATAGCTTTATAACGTGAGTTATCACAGCTGGTGAGCAGTGATTGTAATAAAAGTTTTGTTTTAAAAACAACCGGGCAAATCCAACCGAGTGGGTCATATAATCTAGCCACCATAGACAAAATACTTCGCCGAGTTACAGTATTTTCTGAATTTAAATTTACCCGATAAGTGAAATTATCCGAATCGGGATTCCATTGAATACCCAAAACCTTTATAAAACCGGAACCGTCGATCCCATCGAAGGTCCGCGGTGTTTCTAAGTGATCCGAGGGAAAGCAATCTACTAATTCCGGTACGTTTGATGACCATTTGCGCAACTCATAACCTGCCGAACTCATGAGTTCCACCAGCTCGTCTCTTAGTTCACGAGCTTCATTCAAGGTGTCAGCGCCACCGTTTAAGTCATCGACATAACTCGATTTCAATAAAATCTGAGCCGCCCGAGTTTTCTCTCTCTCGTCGTAAGCCAATTGATGGAGACAACGTATTGCTACGAATGGACTTGATTTTAGACCATAAGTATTAGTTGTTAATTCATATATGCGTAAAGGTTCTGACGGAGACGACCTCCAGTATATCAACTGGTACTGGCGATCTTCACGGTGAATCCAGGTTTGTCGAAACATCATTTTCACATCCGTTGTGAAAACAAAGCGCGGCCACCTAAAATTAATAATTATCTCCGTGATATCATTCTGAAGTCGCTCGCCCGAGTGCAAGCAATCATTCAGAGAAACTCCGGTACTAGTCGGTACACTACCATCAAAAACTACCCGAATCTTATTAATATCTCCCGATTTTTTGAAAACACCGTGATGTGCAAGAAAGTAGTGTTCTTTATCCGAATTCACATTAAAATTAGAAACCGTCATGTGTCCGAGTTTAATATATTCCGTCATAAATTGTACATACTTTTTACCAAATTCAGGCTGACGATGCATCCGTCGTTCTAGAGCCATGAATCGTTTCAAAGCCGTTTGCTTTGAATTTCCTAACCGCTGATGGTCAAATAAAAGTGGAAGCCGAACCACGTATTTGCCATCATCCGTTCCACGTGACGTGGTCGATGTGAATAGCCGTTCACATTCCTCGTCCACTGGGTTTGATACCGTAATTTTTGGTGGTTCCTCCGAACGCCAAAATCTCTCCACCGCCTCTAACAGAGAAATGCCCGAAAAATGATCAGACTCACAATCTGACACCGGATTGTCTAAAATTGCAGTCTGATTAGGCCCGAAAAGTGAGAAGTTAAATATGGTACCCAGCGCATAGGGTCCGCCCATACCTAAATCAATTTTTTCCCCCGTAATTATTTGTCCCAAAATGTCACAACCGAAGATAATGTCGATCTCCGCCCGCGGAGAGAAACTGCCGTCCGAAAGTTTAAATTTGCCGCAAGAAGGTCCCGGTTGACGTACCAAATATGTGGTTGGCCTTTTTAATACTACCGCCTTAACCGATAATATTGGGTGATCCAATTTTTCTGGTTTAACATGAATTATGACAATTTGACAACTGTCGCACGACCGTAATCCGCCAACACCCACTAAAGATGTAAAAGAATAATGCCGTTTCAGTCCTAAAGTTGTTACCAAGTCGCTTCTGATTATTGTTACTTGTGATCCGAGGTCTAACAGGGCTAGCGCACGTACAAAATTATTCTGCGCCGATTTTATTTCAACAATAACCGTGGGTAAGATTACATTGTCCGATAACTTAGGCAACATTGCGACATTATTCATTGTTGATTGCTATGCAGAATAGCCATTTTGCAGATGAGATTGCGCTGATGGCGAATCTGAATTATCATACCGTCCGCGATCCGTACGTAAATTTCTGCCGGGTGAAATAGAGCGTCGAGGGGAAGGAGAAACGCGTCTATTTTTTGTCATAAAAATGCCATCTATGCATATTCGTTCGTGGTGTCCGAAGTTACCGCATCGAGTACATTGTTTGTTACGAGTACAGTTCGCAGCCGTATGCTTCCCGAAGCATCTAAAGCATAATTTGTTTGTTGTCACCCAATCTTTACGGTTGACATTGGATATGCTACCGAATTTTCGGCACTCGTCGATGTCATGCCCCGAATAGCGACAATATAAACACACTTTACTGGCACCGTTGCGATCTCTTTTCATAACTTGAGCATTTTGAACCGTGTTAACCGCTTTCTGTTTCCGATCTTCCGAGTGAATTCATGTGAGCATGTGGGACGGAATTTCTTGAAATATTAACGCGTTCCATCGAAGCCGTGTCAATTAATCTGCATTCATTTTGCAAAAAATCCATCAGCTGATTGTATGTAGGTAAGGTAGACGTACTTCCGCCATACATTTGTTCAAACCTCATCTTTATATCTAAAGGCAGCTTTGTTAGGCTAATATGTAGTAATAAATAACTCCAACTATCGATAGGTAAACCTAGATTGCTCAGTGCCCGAGTTGATTCAAGTAGAGGATTTAAAACCTCGATTCGAAGTCTAGAAGTGGCTGTCAAGACCGGCAAATGTAAGATTCGAGATATATATGAATCCGCCAACAACCTTTTATTTTCGTATCTGGCTTTCATAATTTCCAATGCTATGTCTAACGATCCATCAACAGATGGGAGGTGTTGAAGCAATGAGCGCGGTTCATTGATTACATTTGTAAACAGATAATGAAACTTTTCCGTTTTTGATATATCTTTCCGAGACAATATTAATGAATTAAATAAACTTAAAAAACTGGACCAAGAATATATTTCCCCATCAAAAACATTTATAGTTATCGTTGGAAGCCGTGATGTTTGAGAACTCTGAGTAGGCATGTGTGTACCGTCTGAGGCCGGATATACCGCGGAAATCGCATCTAATTCATTATATATCTCTTCCGCTTCTCTAAATAACTCATCGTGATAAATGATCACCTCTTTATCATTAGTAGAATTTAAAATTGCTTCATATGTGTCACATAATGACGTATATTTCTTTTCCAAAATCCGTAACCGGGTTCCAATTACCGTAGATGACTGTTTTTTATTTTTAATTGTAAAATCCGTGTTTTTAAACCAGTCGTAAGAAATTTTAAATTTATTCCGTAATACCGTCAATGCCATTTTTAAACGAAATCTATATAAACAATGTGTTGCTATGGAAAACCGAACAAAATTTATATTAACAACGTGTTGCTATGGAAAATTTTCACCAAACAAAAACGTGTTGCTATGGAAAAATTTTACCGAAAATTAAATTTACAATTACCAATTTCTTTTATCGAAAACCCAATCCGGCCGGAGGACCAAGTTATGTTTCCGTAAATACTTCGATAGCTAGTTCTGGGTTTTCTATTGGTAATGATGAATACAGTTATTCAATCTATGTAAATTCAAATTACACAAACCTTTGCGAACCTGTGCTGGTTGAGGCCGACGTCGCTATCCTTGTAGCTTGATGGTCCGCAAATATGCTGGTCAGCCACGTTCACACCTTCACACAACCGCTAATCCGAAATTATATACACTAAAAGTTTTATTATTGCCGCCGTAAAAAATCACAATGACTCTTTTCCCAGAAGCAGCATCGCTTTTGTTTTCTGTAAATTCAAATCTACACAAATAGAACACACATATTCAAAATTTTATATCAGGCCTACCTATCGAAGTATAAAGCGCGTAAACAATACATTTAATATAATATACAATTTAATGGTTAGTAAGTATTACAAATATTATATTTTCAAAGATATCATTTAGAAAAATTGTTGAATATTACAAAATGTGAAATTTCAGATATACAACGGCTAAACTTTGAAACACGGCTTCATAATTGTGTTGTATACTTTGAATTATGAACACGTGTACGATTTAGATGGGTAGTCAACGAAACAAATTTAAGAGAAGGAGGTAAATATAACATTTTAAAAGCATATTTATAAAAAGGACTAGTAAAGTGATATATAAATCATATTACCTTTAGACATTGACCACATTAAGTCCTTAATTAAATTTGTTGCAATTTTATCGACACATTTAATTTAAAATGTATGATTTAACGACACAGTACAAGTATATTTTTTAAGTATTATAATATTCAAATGTTTTTGATTCAATTAAGAAAATTAAACAAAGTTAAGATAATAATTAACTTCTAATTTAATGGGACATTAGTAATATTTATTATGTATTGCGTTTCCTCATTTATTCTATGATTTTCCAGTAATTTGAGCAACTGTCATCTTGTCATAGAAAAGAAAACCATCCTGTCATTTCATCTGCGAGTATGTCTCATAGTCATATCACATCGCACTCTATAGTTTCTTTCCTTATCTATAGCAGCACTGTCAAATGTGACATATTAATGTTTTGTTCGTATTTTTCAAGAATGTCTTTAAGTGGATATATATTTGAAAGCTAATATGTAACAACACCGTTTGTACAATTCCAGAGAGAGCAATACAGAATGCACTAACAGAAAAACATCAAAAAGCAATCGGCGACAGTCGCTAGGACTTGCGTGCGGCTATTGTGGCTGCGAAGCCCATGGTGACTGGTTCCGTAGAATATATATTTCATCTACAGCATTATAATTCCGCATTGAAATATAGATTCTTCTGAGACCCTGACCGCCCAGTGGTCACCAACGGCTGTGTAACGGCCACAATAGTAGCACGCAGGGCCTAGCAGCAAGAAATCGGTGAAAAACGATTGCTTATCTACTGGTATAATTTATTATGTTATAATGTAGGTAAATATTTGTGACTTAATAAATTAAACAATAAAATAAATTAATAGAATAAGATTTTTCGAAGTTAATTTTCTGAATGAAATCGCGTTTTGAATCGAATTTTCATTTATACAATTAAGTTAAGTTTGTGTCTTCAGAATTTGTAGCACAGCTTCGTTGCACGGTGTGCCCTCCGGAAAACTCTCAGGATCATGCATAAAACTTTGAAAAACAGTCTGGCTACTTTTTCATACACGAAGACTTTATTTTTTTGTTTGTTGGGGATTAATGTTTTTACGCTTTAAGCCCGTGGGCCTGCTGCAGAGGCACCAACCAGTTGGGTGGGAAAAGCTTCCCAAGGCAGCTGCCTGAGCTAGGGCTAGCGGAATGAGTAGATTCACAACCTCGCGTGTCTGTGTTTGTGTGTTTAAATATGTTCTATCCCACATAGAAAAATGAAAAAAATTGACAAAGCATTTTTAATTATAATTTTTAAATACATTCATCGCTTGTGTTTATTGTAATTTTTAAGTTTAAAAGTAGTTAAATAACTTTCATTTTTGTTGTTACCAGGTAAAACTTCTTATGTCAGTTACGTGATAACGATAACTGAGATAATGGCCGATGAAATATGTATATTGCAATATCCAAAATGGTATGATTTAAAAGTTTATCGATATTTTTTCTTTTTAATTGGCTGAGTTTGTTTCAATTGTATAGTAAAACAATTTTTTGATTACGTTATTTTGCATTTAAATTCACTTAAGATTTTTACGCCGTAGGGTTTTCCTGACCTTTTTCCCGCTTATAAATGAAATATGAGTAATATACGCAAAGAAAGAGCAGCTATTTTTACATAAGGTGGTATCAATATCTCGTTTTCA
The DNA here is from genome assembly GCA_022840565.1 of Eubasilissa regina. Taxonomy (NCBI): domain Eukaryota; kingdom Metazoa; phylum Arthropoda; class Insecta; order Trichoptera; family Phryganeidae; genus Eubasilissa; species Eubasilissa regina. The sequence continues at coordinate 23,144,983 of JAINEB010000033.1, forward strand.
TCAAATACTGATAAAAAGTTTCACTCACCAATCGTAGATTTATAAAATATAACAATATTAATAATTAGCAATTAGTTAAATGATATTATACTTAGGATCAATTATTTTTTTAAGTGATGTTTATGCATTTTAGGTTTTACCATATCTATCTCCCCTCTCATGTAAAAATTATTATCGGAACCTTAAAACAAACATTAAACAATCATATTTTTGATATTCAAGCAATTGAATATTTCTTCATAAAATGATTCAGACAAGGATAAAATTATTTAAGTATTCCAATGAATTAAAATATATTAATTGTTCATTTTGTTGATTTCTTATTTGTGCATAATATTATATACCTGATTTTATTAATATAATGTACCGTAAAATCACATAACTTTGTTACAAGTTTTGAATAAAATGTTATATATATTTTTTCTTATTAGGAGAACACATTCTTATTGTGAAGTTGTAATTATTTAGAACAGACGGTCTGTGATATTTTAAATATGTAAGAACTTGTCACTAAAAATATCATCGCTATAGCATAGTTGGATAATGCACCTTCTTCGGTTTGGAAAGAGATCCAGGTTCGAATCTCGGTGGCGCAACAACAACATTTTTCGATAAAATTGATTTTATATGTATATCTTTCTAATTAATACATTTAATTCATATTTGATATTTTTTCAATTTAATTGAAAAAGACAAAGGTTTCGAGGTAATTAATTAGTTAGGATAATAAAACAATAGGATCATTATTATTTAACATGGCTACTCCGAGTTATCCAAAATTGTTCCAAAACATTAATTTAGTTTATATCTCAAGGACAGAAGAATGTTGTTGGATGGATTCTCTTCTCATTCCTTATTAAAAACACACACCTTATCAGTAAAATATCCGTTTTTAAATATATTTACAAAATATGTAAGAAGCTTTATAGCTAAGCCTGAGCTAGATTAGTATAAATACCCTACCAGAATGCGCTTCTGTTCTGTTAAAGATGATAATCCAAAATGACAATTTTTATCATTATGTAATCAAAATATAAACTGCTTATATTATAATGGTATCCCTTTTATATTTTTTTTGTAATAAATTGTTAATTTACAAATATATCATTCTTTTAAAATGTAATAAAATAGAATAAATATGAATTAAATATATTAATTAGAAAGATATACATATAAAATCAATTTTATCGAAAAATATTGTTGTTGCGCCACCGGGATTCGAGCCTGGATCTCTTTCCAAACTGAGGAAGGTGCATTATCCAACTATGCTACAGCGACAATATTTTTAGCGACAAATTAACCTATATGTTACCTTTCTGATATTAATACATTTAATCTTTCCATTATTTGAAAAAGCCATCTACCTTACTTTTACAGAATCTCAAATACCTTTGAGTAATCTGATAGCAGATGCCAGAATTATCAATTAATTTTTATTAAATTTTGGACAAATTGATACAACTTTATTATTAGGAGAACACATTACATTAGATTAGATGGCTCTTTTAAATAATGGAATGATTAAATGTATTAATATTAAAAAGGTAACATATAAGTTCGAAAATTTGTCGCTAAAAATATCGCCGCTGTAATTATCAATTCATTTTTATTAAATTTTGGACACACTGATACAACTTTATTATTAATGTTTTCTCCTAATATAATAATATAGTTTCATCTCTGTGTGATATCTGATATTTATTTAATTAAAACTGTTTAAATTAAATGTGGGAATTTGGAACAAAGATGTTGTTCATATATTATTTATATAAATTTAATTATTGAATAAATTAGTTGTCTTTGTGTATGGTAATATTTTGAGAATGGTCCCAAAATGTTTGTTAATTAATAATTTGATTGGTAGTAAATTAATAATTAATAATAGATTAATAAATATTTAATTAACGATTTACTTACGTAAAGGTATTAAAGTAAAAACCGGTGTCCGTGAGCTTAACGGTTTTGTTATTTAGAACTCTGGCCTGACTGAGCCAAATGTCACTTCTTCTCAAAGTTATTTTTTCTCTTGTTTGTATCGGCTCATTAAAATTGGCAAACTCGATAAACTGTTCTTCCAGAGTTGGCGGAGGCTCATCGTCATCCATTCGTAATTAGTACTGTGTAACCAGTTTGAAAAATATAAATAAGAAATTCAATAATGATATTAATAATTTCTGAGCGTACTTCGAAACCAAATGGAAAACAGAACGTTCTGTTGGTCCAATTATTCTATTGTAAAAATTAATTTGTTTTCGATGTTGCAGAAACCATAGTAACGATTCAACTTAAGAACTCGTTTTTGTTACGTTGTACTTTGTTATATATGAAAGGACTTGGTTTTCGTAAATATATCTTTTTGAAAATAATGTTAGTATTTAACTCTGACAAAATCGGGGATAGACTTTATTTCCTTCTTCTTACTTGGTGTCAGTATTGACATACAGCGACTTCGATTAGACGAGACTCGGCTCATAATATAATATATTATCTCCGCAAGTCAGGGTCACCCTCATAGTTGACCCAGTCCCTCCAGCCAGATGCAGCCACTGTAGTCGCACTCTTCCAGACCTTCTTCGTTCTAAAGCTGTGCCCGGGATAATTTCCTTTTCTAGACTGTCACAATATGGCTGAAAACTTGAAAGAATCTTTTGTTTATTATGTAGGTAGAGCTTGCCGCGATTTGATTTATTGCTGGATGTACGAGTTATTTGTGCGCCACCCTGTCAACGGTAATGTAATGTAATATTCTTCTCCAGCAGGACGTATCTGTCATTGTCACTGTGACTGTTAAAGTCCCTGTTAATTGGAAAGGTAAGAGTCTTAGCTGACATATTTTGGTTGTTTGTTTGACGTCTTTGTCTTTTCATATTCTTGTAAAATGGATTTAAAACTGATTGACAATATTGGTTAGTTAACTTCTTATTTAAGTGTATCTTGTATGTTTCTTATGGAAGTTAACTATTAATTGCTGAGCGTTATGGTCTTCTGACCTGTCTTCAACTTGGTGCACACTACGATATAACCTTTCCGATCTGAAGCCATGTTGATTTCAGCAATTAAAGAAGATACCGATAACTTATTAATTTGGTCTAACTATCTTGTAGAATACTTTCCCTGTATGTTGTCGACTAAAAGCTTTCGGTAGAGTCACTTGTGTATTACACTCGTCTCCAGGACTACACCATGATGGCATCCAATACGTTCTTATCCTTTTTCTGCATTGTTCGTATTTACATTTCATACAGTGTTATGGAGAAAACTAGAAATTTCACAGGCGGATTTCCTTCTTTTTAGAATGGATCAATTTTTTTATATCTTCGCCATAAATTTAACACGGTGTGACATGTGCATAGTATATCTGAAACTACATACATGAAAGATGAATATGACTTTGTTTTGCAAAAAAAATTTATCAGTAAACTTATGTTTTGGAGTATGGCAAAGTATTAGTAGGATGAAGTGATGAAAAAACGCAAAAAAAATTTACCCACAATATTAATAACTTTAATTAAATTTCTTAACTTGTTAACGATACTTGTGCGAGTTCTCGATGATCCCATTATTTAAAATAATCCTGAGTGATAATTTTGAAGTTATATGCTAAAAAGAATCCTGGATCGTTGGAGTATCTGTTCTCCCTCTGCCAATCGGAGGCGGACACAGGGATTCCCAAGTACGTGGGGATAATTGTGCCATATAATAAAGAAAACAAACTGTGAAGGAAAGCCACAAGGTATTACATAACTAACTGTCGGAACATAACAAATCAAACATAACTTTATAATATATTCTCAAAAGCTTCTGTTAATTATCACATGCGTTGTTTTGTTGCTTATATTAAATTTAAGGTTTTAAGAAACTAAATGAATTGATAATCACTTTTGACTAAAATTTTTATATAATCAAACAAGTTGTTTGATTCTTTGGAATATGTTGAATATGATTCATCAGAATTAATTTCAACCTATAAAAAATTTTACTGATGAACGTTTTAAAATTAACATATTCGTTCCAAATATTCTACCTTTTTATACGCACCTTGGAAATATTACAGAATCATATTATTATGACTTGTTTTTGGTCATGGACAATATTTGGTCTTCTTCAAGAAAGAATTAACATTAAACGTAAAATGTTAAGATTATTTGAGCTGAGTAGTACCAGTATTAAATAAACTGATTGTTATTGGTTTTTATTTATTATTACGATAGATTTATTTGATGACGTGATAGATTTATTTTATCGCGTGCCGTTTGTTCGCAACCGCTGTCCCAATTCTCCGTTGTAATGACGCTCTCCGCGTCCGACTGGAGGGTGCATACTCAATAGGACCGGGGGGCATTGTAGTCCATTTTCGCAAAATTTCGTACTTTTAAATTTTGTTATTTATTACTCTTTTTAAAATTTTTTGTTTTTCATTTTATAATATTCCGAATCAAAGAGAGGTAATGGAAAAGATGTAAGGAAAATCTTATAATTAAATATGAATTAAATATATTCATTAGAAAGATATACATAAAAAATCAATTTTATCGAAATATATTGTTGTTGCGCCATCGGGATTCGAACCTGGATCTCTTTCCAAACTGGGGAAGGTGCATTGTCCAACTATGTTACAGCGGTGATATTTTTAGCGACAAATTTTCGGACTTATATGTTATTTGAAAGAGCCATCTAATCTAATGTAATGTGTTCTCCTAATAATAAAGTTGTATCAATGTGTCCAACATTTAATAAAAATGAATTGATAATTCTGGCTTCTGTTATCAGATTACTCAAAGGTATTTGAGATTCCGTAAAAATAAGGTAGTTGGATAATGCACCTCCCCCAGTTTGGAGAGAGGTCTATATAATCTTATAATATATCTTTCTAATTAATATATTTAATTCATATTTAAAATGTCACAGACCGTCTGTTCGGAATAATTACAACTTCACAATAAGAATGTGTTCTCCTAATAATCTTATAATCGTTTATGCAGTAAAAAATTCTGTGTAGGTAAGTACCTGTGGCATATGCAGATATAATAGCTAAACTATTAAAATATAAATAACATGCCAGAAAATAACACATGTCTACAAAATTGAGGGGTAATAATTTTTTGTGATTAGTTGTACCGAATTTATAGGTTTTTCATGTCATTTATCATTTTTCACAACCTGCTTTGGCACTTGTAGACATAAGAGAAATTAATTGGTTGAAAGAGTTGAAATAAAACATGTTCTGTGTTCTGTGCAAAACATTTAATATTTTTAAAACCGTCAGATTAATACGTTATAAAAATGCCTTACGTTGCATTTTTATTTTACCGATAAATTTGTAAACTCCGTGCACATTTCTGGATTATGTTGACATTGTGTTAACATGTTAATTGTTAATGTTCCATCGACCCTAATATATTTTTTTACGTGAGCACGTTCTCCTTACTCTTCTCTCACTCTTCCAAGATTTTAAGGATACAAGTGTGCATTCAAAAATTGAACTGTTATGTTAGTTAAGCAGCCCATGATTTTAAATTTGTACAGTACATTCTGAACAATGTTTACATAGTTTTTGTTGATTCCTAAAAACTTTGTAACTATACTTTTAGATCAAATCCTCTTTTTAAAATCTTGATCTAAGTCTTGTTCTTATGTTCGGGCCAACAAAAATGCATTTGGGGTCTGATTGTGAGGTTAAGGATTTTTTTAGAGGAAAATGATGGTATTTATAATTTTAACAGTACTTTTACAACATATTTTATATTATTTATATATTACAAACAATTTATAAGCCCTATACATCATGAGGTATTTTTTTAACTTAAGAACAAACAAAATATTTTTACTACTAATGGGGGTTTGAACAAGAGGTGTAGGATTTGTTTTTTTGATTATATTATAATGAATTACGATAATCAAGATTTTTTTATTCCGTTATAGAGTAGAGACAGATTATGATGAAATAACACGTCGTCCAAATGGCCATCCGTTTCTGGAACTTGGAAGTTTTAATCACATTTTAGCAAAAATGCGGCTCTATTTCAGCAATAGCGACTTTGATGGTGGCTTTTAATAGCGTGAGTTGACATACTCTTGGTTATTGTAGGTTTTTATAATTTTATTTAAAAAAACAGATTCTACACTTCTTGTTGATACACTCTTTAGGTTCAAGAGACCTCTTTTATGGTTATTATTTTTGATATAAGTGTTGATTTCTTACTCTGCGATAACCATAATCGTCCTGCTGACTAAGAAGCTTGCATAACACCTTAAACAATCGTTGACTAAACACATAACATTGTAGTTTAAATAAGGAGAGGAGACATGACAGATAGTAAGAAAAGCCAACGTCTATGTGTAGAATATAATGTTAAGAAGATTAAAAATTTATTAAATTATAAATTGCTCATTGTTCTCATTTTATAATAATACTATACAAAAATTTACTTTATGACAAAACGGTATATGATTCAACATTTTAAGTGTCGTTTTTAATTTAAAGACACAAAAATACACAAAGGAGAGATAAAATTATCAAAAAATCTTTTTCATCAGATATCTATTGTTATACAAAATTGTAAAGTACTAATACATTATTATTTATTTCTAAATGCTAACTAATTAATAAGCCATTTCGCCGAACGGACGAGGCAGAGAGGATATAACGCCACACTTTTCTGCCGTACATACAAATTATACTTTTATACATCTTCTAATGCGTGCTCGTTAATTGTGGAAGCTTCTAACAGATCAGTCCTTTAATGTCTGGTTTTTCTGATACCATGGTAAATTTCCTATTGCTCCTTCACTATTTCTCAGCTCTCTAATTCCCTCGATTCTATTTAGGTGTATTACTTTCAACGAAATCTCGGTGTAATTAAATTAAAATTTAAACAGTTTTCTTAAAGCAATAAAAAACAAAAATTGCTTCCAATTGCTGTAATGATACTAAACAAATTTAAATTTTTTAAATTAATTTTAACATTTTATTGATTTTTATTATACTTCTTAGACAATTAAAACTAATTAGATGCATCATTTAGAAAGATTTGGGATGGATGGCATTTAATATAATATAGTATACATTTATATGGGAGAGGAGATGGGAAGTCTTTCTAAGTTATACGCAGGTTCCTAAAGAGAAATTATGCAAAAGTTTACTTTTCAATAACATACATAATAATTAAAAATTTAACTCAGTAATAATTATCGCTTTAATTAGAATACTTAAAAGTTAGAATTAATTTAATACACAAAATGATCAATTAAATTGAATTTAATGTCACTAAAACTTATAACCGGTTATACGATTGGCATCATCTAGAATATTCCATTCAAAATAATTTTAAGAAATATTTCTTCAATATACATAGTTGGTAAAAAAAAAATACCACAAAAGATAGATGCAATAGATACTCGTTAATATGAAAAATATTAATCGAGTTTTTGCAGGTCAAGTAAAATTTGTATCCAGCAATGTCATTTCTTTATTTATGCATAACTATATAACTTATTCATGTAATTTTAGACGCACTAGGGTAGATCGGGGTCAATTGTACCAGGAAGCAGTAGTACCAATGCAAATAACTCGTAAACTATAGTAGGTATACGACACGTCGTTAGGAGGCGCGTTTGATATATATTGACTTGTTTCCAGTAGCTCTACAGGACTTGGCGGAACATTACATTACAAAAATGAATTTTTCATGCGTCAAAAGAAAGTTTATTCAATCAGATTAATAATTGAATATTATGATTTATGTTCCACATATTTCTTTCGATATTTGTGTTTATTTTATGTCGAATTCTGAAAATTTTAACAGACAAAATTCTACATTTTAATTTGAAATGACCGTTATGGAGCAGTAGTTGTAGTTGTAGTTGTAGTACATTGTACAAGTGCAAGTAAAAATAATTTTTTCGTTGTTTATTGAGATTTAAATACGTGTGTTCGTTTTGTCATTTTATTATATTAAAATAGTGAATGTTTATACTTCAATTAATAAATATTGTAAAAATTTGCATGAGGTTAGATATATTTTGTATTATGTTAAATGTTGTGGAAACTTTCAATTACAATTTAAAAAAACAATTAATACACTATTTTTCTTCACCAAAACGCCTAAAGTGCTACTACTTTGTGCATAAATTCTGTGTTTTATCAAATTCTCCTACTGATATAACTAACCCAGGGGTCGGGATGAATTATAAAATTACATTAGATTATAAGCTTATAATTTTATTGTTATTATATTTGTAGAAATAAGAATATAATAATTTTAAAGACAACTAAATTGTCTACTGTTGAAAAAATTAGTTTTCTCTATATTTTTTATCGCAACGATGCAAAAAATTGTAAAACGCGTATTGTTACAATTATAGTACGTATTATGCAAGTATAGTGCAGTAAATTGCCCCTGCACGTGGAGACGGTTATTTCTTACATGTTAATAATACAATTGGAATACAAAACATGGCAAGGAGTGTATGCAGTGGCGTAATCAAATAAAAAAAATTTGTCCCAATGTAAAATGGAAAAAAATTATCCTCAATGCAAAATGAAAGTATTGTATATAAGATATAATAATAATATTATTAAGCTTTAAATCCATTTATTAAAAAAAAAAATAGGTCTATCGTCTTCTTTAATATTCGAATTTGGTCTGCTAATTTTATTCTTTAATTAAGGATGTCATGTGCGGGAAATTTTGCGCTTGTGTCAGGCAGTTTTCTCTCTGTTTTTCCTTCGCCACTTAAGGTACAAAATCTTCCGAAGAGAAATGCTGAATCACAGTATTTCTAAATGTGGGCTGTAAGCGAATTTCTTCCCGCGTACCAGCCAACGCCACTGAAAACTTTTTAAGTCATATCAAGCCAGTTCAAGGAGGTGGCAAGTATTAAAGGCCAGCGTCCACGGAAGGAAACATCAGATATGAGATAATATCAGAGATTTAGTTAAGACATATCTCAATACCGCGTACACGTGCAGAGACTTTGACCTGGAGATAAACTCAGAGATCAGTTTGAGATTGTTAGAAAGAGATCAAAATTTAAATCAGTTTGCACGACGTTTGATCTAACTCAATGAGATTCAACATAAGTACACAAATGTTATCTAAAATTACCAAAGATATCTCTAAAACTATCTATTGTAAAAGTTAGATTACAAACAAGTGACGAACGACAATGACATTTGACGTTTGACGTACGACGAGCGTGAAATGAGGTGCGAGGCGGTGAATCAACGAGACACGGAGTGGACACAGGGACTATGAAAGCTAAGAGTTGTGTCCAGAGAGTCTCGTAGGAGCAAAATCCGTATCTTTTAAAAATTCGTGGATACGAGACATTAAGCTCATTGTATATTCATTTTAGTGTCAATAAATCGGCGATTATTTTTATAACAGTATTCTTTTTATAGTTTGCATTAATATAAAAATCTTTAGTACAAATAAATATTATAATTCATTTCATTTACATGCAGGCCTGTTGGCCGCTTCATACCTCACTAGGTACATATAAAGTACCCGTTCTGAGGTAGGTAGCCATAAGGTTCCATAAACTAGAATATAAGTTGGAAGTAAGGTAACAAATTAAATTAATTGGTAAAAAACATAAAAATCCAAAAGAGACAAGTAGAGATAAGTAAATCGAACAAAGTAAATTTTTTGATACTAATATATGTAAAAAGTAAAAGAAAAACAAACAAAAACATGATAGGTACGGGGTAGGATGTAACGACAAAGGAATTATATAAAATGAGTAGCTTTGATCATTTAAGGAATTATTGGTTGTAGATGAGCAATTAAAAAATAATAATATTAACTTTGAACGTTACGTCACATAATTCTCTTTTGTTAAAAAACATTTCAACTTCCCCGTCCCGGCGCCGTCTATCGATCTCGTGTTAGATATTATGCTCATTTACTCGTGCTCGGAATAAACAAGATAAATGGATTGCCTTTCTGAAAAACATTATTATTGCCGTTCCGATTTGTCAGCAATAGTGTTCTGGTACGTGAAATATTTTTCATTCCGCCATACCGTATTCCCTTTTCTGCATTTGCAGTTTTATTTCCTTGTGCACGTGAAAGATTCTAGAATTCAAAAGAAGGTGATATTTTATAATTTGCACGTGTCTATTGCACGGTGTGTATGTATTGTATTGATGTATTGTGGTACACAATGATGCGTTCTGAATAACCCATAGCGGAAAAAATCAATAATTTTTAGTAAAATGTAGAAGCTAAGAAAGCAGAGGATATTAACAACAAACGATTAAAATAATTTTTATAATTTATTAATTATGTGTACTGATGTATTGTACTGATGTATTGTATTGATGTATTGTATTGATGTATTGTGATGCACAACTTTACAAATTAAACTACGATGACCATATACTCGTAGAAAGTCCTCAAACTTCATGTTCATACATTTCCAAATGATTATATTTAATTAATAAAAATACTTTGTTTATACCGCTGTTTATTGATAAATTTATATGTTTCAAGACCAATGGTCCCTTCTTCAGGATACAGTGTATATTAAAATTAAAAATACAAGCATAGCCAAAAACCAAACTACAAATAAGAGGTGTTTTTTTTTAGAAGTATAGAACTTCAAAATGAAATAAAATACATGAAAATTATGGTAATGGCCATGGTATTGGCTCTATTAGAAATATAATTTTATGCCTTTAGTGTTTAAATATGATTTCGCGCATATGGGTGCCGCGGCTGCCTCGAATAAAGCGCAATCTGAAAATCCAATTTTCGACCACTTTTTGGAGCAGCTGGGACCGTATGTCGGCAATAACGCGACGAATATTGGCTTCCAAGTCGTCTATCATCTCTGGTTTATCAGCGTAGACTAGCGACTTCACATACCCCACAGAAAATAATCTAAATGTGTTAAATCACACAATTTTGGATTCACAGGTGCATTACGCAAAATTATGGGCTTGAATGTTTCCTTTGTGCACAATCACAGCTCTTCCACATTAATGCCAAATCAATTAGGGAACGAAAAACTCAGTAATCATGGATCTATTACTATGCACGATCGCGAATCGACTCATTCTGGTCCTCCTCAATGGTACGTTCCGTTGCAGCAACAACTTCTTCGGTGCGCACTGTACGACGTCTCTGTGGATGCGTATTATCAGTTAGAGTATGCATAGTGCGAAAACGATCCATGGTTATTCGAATTACTTGATCGGATGGACGATTATGTCGTCCGTAAAATGGACGTAGCGCACGGTAAGTTTCGCGAACTGAACTACGATTTTCGAAATAAATTTGCACAATTTGCAAGCGTTGTTCTGACGTAAGTCTATTCATGGTGAAATGGTAAACTAAACTGAGCACAAATCAACTGTCAGCTGTCAAATTGGCTGTCGCTGTAAAACGTGTTGCCATTTTGAAAAACAAACCTCTAATAAAAACACCTTTATAATTCGTGGGTAACAAATTTGGAACTAATATGAAAACATATTTAAAAGGTGACTATTTTCAAAAAGGATTTGGTCATTTATAATGTTTAATTTGCTATTAACACTTTTCTTATTTCTAATTTATCTAACTGTAAACCCACTGGTATGCGAAATTTCTAAACCTTTATTAATGTCCAAATTTCCAAAAGATGATTGGCAAATATTAATAAATAGTGGTATAGAACAAAATGTTTTCACTATTATTAATATAATATGTTGCCACAAAGTAATTTTGTCATTATCGAATAAATGATTATATTTAATATTAGCTGTTAATTGAACTGCAGCAGATTTTGAAGCGGCCTCATGATTTCTCTCGGGCAACACTGGACGGCTGCATTCGTCCAATTTGCCCAATTATATCAACTTCACACAACTGAGTCACAATTGAGTTTAGTTTGATTATTTTATTTGTCAAGTGTACTATTTAATATTTTATTAAACATATTTAGACAAATTGCTTGAAACGTTACGAAGTAAAAATCTAGGACTCGAACCAAAAACTTTCTGTTATCGGTGTAATGTAAGTAATGTAACAAAATCTTGTTACTAACGTCGAAAAAGTATTTCCTTACGATAGTATTCAAGTTATATAAGCTGAATTCAGATATTTTATAAAATAAAAATGTTTCGCATGTATTATAATAAAATGTATACAGCGTAATTTTAGGTACATTTCTATAAAAATGCAATCTCTTACAGAAAATATTACGACGCAACATGATTATACTCGTAACTAGTGAACTTCAAAGCCGCTTTTTGTTAAAAAGATTATCTATCTATCTTTATATCCAATATATCTAAATTAAAAAGCGGAAAATCCGTTTCGTATTAGTACTGTATGCGAGCTCTCTAACGGTGCGCTCTGGCGTTTTAAAATTTGCTTAGCTTATTCTGAAATGAAATTTATATATCAATATGACTATTTTAAACTCGCAGCATAATTACCGTCATCAGCATGATTCTTTCAAATTTCCATTTAACTGTCAAAAATAAGACATGGCGCCATATTGTTTGATTAATATTTTTCAATATTTCAAGATGAAAAAATAATCATTTGAATGTGTTGAGACTTGCATTGACTACACGACAAAATTAATTGTTTTTGAGAGTGAAAGCTGCCAGACGTCATAAACTATTTACAATACTTTTTTTGAGATTTGGACCAAGGACACACTAAGGTAAGTCAATATTGCTAAGCCAAATCAGCATAGTGTAAAAATTTAATATTATTAAGGAAAACACATTCTTATTGTGAAGTTGTAATTATTCAGAACAGACGGTCTGTGATATTTTAAATACTAAATTAATGTATTAATTATAAATATATACATATAAAATCAATTTTGTCGAAAAATATTGTTTTTGCGTCACCGGGATTCGAACCTGGATCTCTATTTCCAATCCGGGGAAGTGCACTACTGGAACGACAGGTGTATTAATTTGAAAAATGTAACATATAGGTTCGAAAATTTGTCAAGAAAAATACTGGCGTTATAGCACAATGGTAGTGCACTTTCCCGGATTGGAAATAGAGATCCAGGTTCGAATCCCGGTGACGCAAAAACAATATTTTTCGACAAAATTGATTTTATATGTATATATTTATAATTAATACATTAATTTAGTATTTAAAATATCACAAACCTATGTTCTGAATAATTACAACTTCACAATAAGAATGTGTTTTCCTTAATAATATATGTTGTATCAATGTGTCCAAAATTTAATAAAAATGAATTGATAATTCTGGCGTCTGCAGTCGGTTTACTCAAAGGTATTTGAGATTCTGTAAAAATAATAAATAAATAAAATAAAAATAGATGGCTTTCAAATAATGGAACGACAGGTGTATTAATTTGAAAAATGTAACATATAGGTTCGAAAATTTGTCAAGAATAATACTGGCGTTATAGCACAATGGTAGTGCACTTCCCCGGATTGGAAATAGAGATCCAGGTTCAAATCCCGGTTACGCAAAAACAATATTTTTCGACAAATTCGCTACTACTCGCTAAATTTAAAGGATGAAACATTCAGTTGTGATATTGAATTGGATTATTAAATATTTCTTCTAATTGTCATTGACGTCAAAGTATGTCATTGAAGCGTGTCATTGAAGCATGTCATTGAATCATGCCGTTGAAGCATGTCGTTGAGTGTCATAGTTTTTTTTTTTTTTTTGACACCAAGATAGATAGGGCTGTTCCGTTGGAAAGATTTCATTGCCACAGTATTGTTAATTGTTCGAATAAATAAGCTTTCACACACATATGAAAACTATTGATTATCGCGGTTAACGTCGAAGTGAATTGAACGTTTATCGTTGTTTTTTACGTCGTGAAGTATAACCGTCTCCGAATTCAGTACAACAATTCATACAAAATACTGTTCGGATTGGCGCGTTATTGTAGCGCATCTACAATGTTTACCGAAGGCCGTATACATGGATTCGTTCCGCTTCTAAGACATCGAGTAACCACGGCGTAAAGCTGCGGCTGGAGCTCAGCACCAACTTTCTGGTGCAAGCGGTGCTCTCATGGAAAGCTGGTAAAATAGCTAGATATACGAAGTAGTTATATATGTAATATTTATATTTTGTGTGTATATATGTGTGAACTTTTTACTTTTTATTAACTTTAAAAATTTTTTTTTTCATTAATATTTTCCTTGGTTTTATTTTTCATCGCATTATATTTATTTCACAACCTTAATGTATAACATAATATGTATTATCTTTATGACGAATCGGGTTAAAAAAAACCTGATCACGTTGGAATAAACACATTATTATTATTATTAATAATATCAAGTCGGATAGATTTATTAGTATCGCTTTGGATTGTTAAATGTTAAAGGGCATTCATTGTATTCCGTCGTTCGCGTTAAGAGGGATGCTGTGAAGCTGGCCCTACCGGCTGCGCCCCCCTCTCCCACTCGCCGGCGCTTATCAGATGTTCCTGTTTCTGACACATAACGTTTTCTACATAATATATTGCCTTAATTATGAAAATAAGCGAACAAATCGGAGAATGAATTTGCATTTGTATACGGAAATGATTAGAATTGATGCGTTTATTGTGACAGTTGCACTTGTAAATATGAAAATATCAGTATGTAAAACCCATCCTGGGCGTAAGACTTACATATATAAGATGATTTCTGTGAAAATTTGTAATAATTTAAATAATTGCTTAATTGCAACTGTAGTACAGCAAAGAGTACTGTGTTTCCATTTTCTGCCTTATTTATTTTGTTTCTTTTTAACTACTTAATTCGAATATTTCAAAGAATCACATCCCTTCAATGCAATGTTTAATTTTTTGTTTACACATTTTCCTACGCATGACGCACAGGAGGATATTAGAATTGATTATCTATCTGTTCTCTATACAATTCTATACCTTTCGATTGATCTGAATCAAATTTTCCATATAAACCTTTTATTAAACCATAGGCACCCTCTGTTCTCTCCTTGGCTACAACAACCCTTACGGATGATCAGGTGCGCAGTAAGTATTTTAATAATCTGTACGTAACTATATATTTTGAGAATCAAAGCGAAATTAAACATTTAACTGACAGAATATTACAATATTCTGTCAGTTAAATGTTTAACAGTTAAATAAATTAATATGTGAATAATATGATAATAATTGTGATAAAAATATTACGAGATTCATATTTAATTTTGCTGAAATTCTCGTTAAATACTAAATAATTTAAAGTACTGAACGATACATATATTTTATTTTTATTTTTCATTCTTTCCCACCAATATAAATGTGTTTCGAATTTTTTCTGTTAGGCCTCCCCTTGCCTAAAATTGTGCAAACCTACATCGATATTCACCTGCGAAAAATATAGGCACCCCTCTTTCCTCGCTAATATTTTAATTATTGTCAAATCTGTAACCCGTGCACAGCTAAGAACGAACAACTAATTAAATATAATATTCATATTTTCATGTACTAGAATACATTCAGAATATCGATCACCACAAAGTCGTAATAATGTCAGTTACGGTAGGAAAATTGCTGTTTGTATTATTATTTGTTGACTTCAAAAAGTCAAAGTTTGTTGAAAGCACCAACACGTGACGCGATTAATATCAGAGTAGTGCTTAAGGCTTCCTTTACACGTACACCAGCAGACTCGTGGCGAAAACTTTTTATAGCTTTAGCTACAGGACAGTAGTTACAAGGCGGCCATCAAATATCCATGTTTTCATCTGTAGACCGTATTAAACCGATGAAGCATTACGGACTATGTGGATAGAAACTAATTTATTCCATCTCATTTACCGTTAAGACAACTTTAATTAAAAAAAAAAAATCCTAACTGTTTTCGACTACGTTATCTACGCTCAATCAACTAGATAATAAACCAAACAAAATAAATATATTTTTTGACATGAATACGTCACTATAATTGGTTTAAAGCAAGGGCTGCATGTTCAAAAATCTGAACGTCACGAAAATAGATCAGACTTTATAATTTACGCAGGTGGAGGCAATAGTATCAATGAATTGAGATTGAAGTCAGATGTAAGATTACTAACGCCCGTAGTAAAAATCCTTTGCGGGTTGTTGATACATCAAATTTACTACTGTCAAAGCATAGATGGAGATGTCTATAGGCGAGACAAATAATCATGTAATATGCTTTATTTTATGTATTTTGTATGTGTTTCGCCTAGACGTTCGAAATCTGTCACTTTGATGGTGAAATTTTTTCGTATTATGTATTAAACAACGAGATCATCATCGGAAAAACTCTCATCACAAAAATAGCGGGCTATTAAATGATTCATAATTGTCGTATACTGCAACTTTTGCAACAGATGACTTTTGGAACAGCTGTGAAAAATCCGCCATATTTAACCACCGATTCTCGTTTTTTCTATCGGATATCGCAGGATATACTACGAGATGTACTTTCGAGAAGTAAATATTTTTTTACTAACGATCAAACAGCCCGCTTTCGTAATTTTTTAAACTGCAGTAACTGTTTTTACCACAGTAAAAAGTTACTACTGATCACACAACCGGCTTTTAGATTGAATCAGACACGCCTTGCGTGAGAGCGTCATGAATTGGAACGCTCAGTCAAGATCGGGACGCTGTGGCTTGTGAACTGTAAGTCCGATTGGATCGAAACAACTGTTAAACCATAGTTTACAAGCCCTTATACTCGTACGATAAAGTTGGTGAGGTATAAGTGAAAAGTTCCGGCAAAAAAATCATAAAGTCATAAAGTATCACAGTTGAAATCAAAATTGAAATTTGGTACTTTTCTTGAGTATGTTCAAATCTCTCGGTCCCCCAGTTCATATCTCCCGCCAATTGGGGAGACTTGTGGCATTTTACAATTATTCATTAAACAGAAAACACTTTTGTTTAAGAATTTAGAAAATTATAAAATTGATGTATTGTAACTAATAACCAAGCTTTTTATAGACGCTAATTTCATTTCCCTATTTTAATTAAAAAAATAGTTACAACCACCTTTGTAAAAAGTGGTTTAACTATCCCGGACTCTCCACGAGTGGTTTGTAGTTAATACGAGCGCGGAGAGTATTATAGATGAATGACGCAACTGATATGTTTGGCTACGTTGCCATCATATTGATAGAGTGAACTGCAACGAACAAAGGAACAAGAACATAATGTCACGTTGCCTGAAACATATTCACGTTAAACCTGCGGCTATGGCCCCAACTATTGCCCGTAAGCATTTTTTTAGAAAGTTTATTCATTTTACCTTCCTGTGTCTATAGTTGTATTAAAGAAATGGTATAACGTATTAAAAATACTAATATTTTAGTGTTATTAAACATTTTTTTTGGTTTAAGTATAAGTTATGGCATCGGTAAACAGGCTACACAGGCGAATTAATATTTTCAGGCGATTTGAAAGACATAAACGTTTCACATAATCGTTTTAAGTCAATAGTAGTCATATCGTCAGCAAAATAATAATCGCACTTATTTACAATTTTTAAAATAAACAACTGGTGTAACCTGTCATACTAAATTTGAAATTATGTCCTTCCGGTATTCCTAAACTAACTTCTAAATACGGGGAAACATATTAATTTAGTATTATAATATCAATAGGTTTAGAACTTAATAATTTTGTCGTTAATTAAAAACTATATACAGTTTTATAATGAATTTCTGTCAGCGCGGTAATCACGTATGCGGTACGAGACTCATTGTTTTTTTTTTGTTGATAATTAACTTATTATATTATATATAAAAGTGATAAGTCTTTAGATTGAAATATCTGTACAAAAAAAATTCTTGCTCTGCATTTAAAATTTGTTGTTAACGTTTACAATTTTTAAAAGAATCTTAAAATAGTTTTTTTTTTTAAATTAAAAAAAGCATTGAAGCGAATTAAACATGAACAATAAAATAATAATTATTAGATCCTTCTCAGCAATACCCCTATATTCTAACAGTATTGCCAGTAGTCGTATACGAGGACACATGCGTCGGTGCATTACTACGATCGATGGCCACATGATGTAAAGTTATGGTAAACATTGTACTAGGCCAGTGGTCGGCAAACTCATTAATCAATAGAGTCAAATACCAGCAGTACAACAATTTAGATTTCTTTTGAGAGCTTTCTTTACAAGAACCCAGTTTTTAGAAGTCGGTTAAAACTAGGTACACTGAATAAAATTATATGTCACACTTTATAATAATCTTATTTATTGATAAAAAATACATTTTTATTATTAAAATTAAAACATTGCCATACTTAAAGTGAACAATGGCCTAGCATTTCCTTGGAAAGTTTGTATAAGTCAGGTTTGTATCTTGTTGTTTCTAATTTCAGGCACGATTCCAGGTTTTCATCAATAAGACGATTTCTCAATTTACTTTTGATAAGATTCATGCTTGAAAAAGATTGTTCGCATGAATATGAATATGAACCGAAAAGTGAAAGAAGAGCAAATGCTAATTTTTTTTAACTGATCGTCTGAGTTAGGAATACTATTTCAGGTGTTAAAAATCATCATGATAAATGTTTTAAATTCTGTTAAAACGTTTTAAAACTTTTCCTCTTAAAGAGTCGTACTCAAAGAGCCGCTGTGGCTCGCGAGCCCCAGTTTCTAGGCTATTTGGCTCTGGGCTGAAACGTCGACTAGGAGAGCCTAGCCTAGCTTAGAATAGCCCAGAAATCTCTACAAAGAAATGAATCGCAAATATTTATTTATTTTTAAGAGCAATACAAAAGAATTGCTTGCCAAAATACATTCATTATACAATCACCATTTCCTGTTACAATTTGGTTTTTACGTTCTTGTGTTAGCTGAGAGATGAGAGTATTAGATCATTAAAGAGGGTCTCTAAAAATTCACGCCTATTTTAAATAAATAAAAATTTAATACTTTTAAAATTAGCAATATTAAATTTAACAATTCTGGTGTCTATAAACTTAGTTGCAAGGATTGTGCTGCATTTTATATTGGTAAAACTGGTAGAAATTCTAATATAAGAGTAAGGGAGCATTTGAGATATTTGAACAATAGTGGGTTTTCAGAATTTTCTAATCATTTGATAGAAAATGGTCATGGTTTTGATGAAAAATTGGGATTGTCAATTTTGCATATAAACGGTGTCGGTCACAAATTAAATAATTTGAAATCATTGGAGATAAATAAAGCGTGTAAAACTAATCAAAAAATTATAAACAACAAACTAAATTTAACTGCGAGTCCCATTCTAAAATTTATTCCTAAAAATTATTCGACTAAATTTGTATTAAGTAACAATTTGAGTTAGGTACTAAATATATTTTTAAAATATTTGTTGATTTTTAAAAATAGATTCTGGTGAAGAAACAATAATATATGTTTTTAGTTAGTTATGACATCCTGAAGAAGAAAATTGTATTTTTCGAAACCGTTAGATGTATTTAAACTCAATTCAGTGGTTAATAAAACAAAGATAATTAATAAAAAATAAAAAATTGTTTAAGTATGAATGTTACTATGTTATGACTCATTTTATTGTTCTTATTAGTATTTTTCAAATATAATTAGTGAAAAAAAAACTGATAAAATACTCAAAAAGAAAACGTCCAAAATAATACAACATTAATTCATATTTTTTAAGAACAATTAAATAATAATACAAATTAAATGTATTAATTAGAAAGATATAATATAATGCACCTTCTCCGAATTCCCCGAACAACAATATTTTTCGATAAAATTGATTTTATATGTATATATTTCTAATTAATACATTTAATTAGTATTTAAAATATCACAGACCTATGTTCTGAATAATTACAACTTCACAATAAGAAAGATATACATACAGAAAAACACAATTTATCGAAAACATATTTTAGCTGCCACCGGGAGTTGAACCAGAATCTCTTCCTATCCGGGGAAGTGCAATATCCAATTACACTACGTCAGCCTTGTATAGTCGATAAATTTTCGAACTGATGGCAGCTAAATTGTGTTTTCTATAAATTGAGTTTATCTGTATGTATATCTTTCTAATCGATGAATTTTATTTGAATTAAAATATTACAGAGCTACGTTGTGAAAAAAATATTACTTCACAAATAATAATGTGTTCTCTTTAAAATATAATAAAATAATATGGTGAATTGCTTATGATTACTTCAAAATTTTAATTGGGGTCTACTTGTGAACTAAAGATCAGACATTTTTATATCATCATTCTAATATTTAATTTTAAAGATAATTTAAAAAATGTTTTTATTGCATATATATCACTTGAATCTAAAATATAAATATCATAAAATCCAAATATTTCTAAAATTGTGTGTTTTTTTTCTCTCTCTCATTTTTATATTTGTATTTTTATAGTAACTGTTGATACAAAAGAGAGAAATCGAGTGAAGAAAGTTTGTATTCTGACCGTAATGACGAATGGAGCACAAACACCGACATATCATCTTTAGCAGAATATTGTGACAAAGCTGACAATTTATGCAAATAGCAATGGAAAAACCTATACTGGGTATCTCCTTGGAAGGCAGAAAAAATATTGAGAGTGAGACGGAAATCCAAGATTCCCGACATTATACGAACTGTCGCGAAACTGAAGTAGGACCATGCCGGATACGTAGCGAGGCTGACCCATAATCATTGGAATGGTGAAATCCTGACTAGGCAGAGAAAATAGAGACTACAGGTGAAGACCGAAGACATCTACCAGACTGACGGATTGTGTTGAAGGAGAACTACATATAACTATGAATCATATAAAGCAGTGAAAGAGGCCTGTGATCAGTAATAGACGCGGACAGGCTAAAAAAAATAGCACCGCTTAATGACGTTACCTCTGTTATGATTGATGGTAAAGATGACAATAATTGTGAGAACTATCACTTTGGACATGTGTATGTGTATGTGTGTGTTAAATGAGTGGTGGGGGAAAACGGTTATAAGAGACCGTCTCTGGGGGAACGGGTCTCTTTTCCATCGCCACTATGCAATAGTATTAATCAATTTCTGAGTTATATAATTATCAACTACTGTAAATACGTTGTTGTAATAAAGGAATATTGTTACACAAATCTACTGAGTTTCACTCCATAGCAACTAGAGAGTACAGAGAGAGGATAGGACCCCAAGGGAATCTGGTGGTACTTACAAAAATACCACAATAATTAACCTAAGAGAACGCGCAGTTAAATGAATATCCTCAATAA
Source organism: Eubasilissa regina (assembly GCA_022840565.1). Classification (NCBI taxonomy): domain Eukaryota; kingdom Metazoa; phylum Arthropoda; class Insecta; order Trichoptera; family Phryganeidae; genus Eubasilissa; species Eubasilissa regina. The sequence continues at coordinate 23,166,169 of JAINEB010000033.1, forward strand.
TTTTGTAATAAATATCCGTAGATTTCAAACAAATATTTATTATGCAAACAAGCAATATCTGAATCTGTAAAATGGTTATTACATAAATATTAATTTATTGAAAATACTCTTATTTATCTTTCCACGTGTCATCATACATAATAGGCCACTAGACAGTAACATAACACATAATGTGGAAGTGACAAGGGCTTTGACTATACCCGTTAGTAGCTGTAGTTCCAATACGCCAAAAGTGATTTCGAATGGAACGCAATAACAGCATTTTCAAATAGGTCACATTCACTAGGAAACAGAGCATTTAAGTTTTGTTGCAATTTTCTGAACGATATTATGATTGTGATATTTTGATGGAAAATTCACTACGTAAATTTCGACTTCTGAAATTTTGATTCGCACCATTGTCTAATGGTGGTTCCCAGTAACATAGTTCTTTAAAATTACGCTGCTGCAGTCCATTGGAGCCACTTGATAAAGTCAGCAGCCAGTCTTTGGCCTTGAAATGTGGTGCTCGTTATGTTAGCACCCGAACGGTACATTAAGTAGTTTTCAATTAAATACGCAAAATATTATTCAATTCACGTACCTATGTATTTTATTTTGAGAATTGTATTTGTTTACGTCAACTTAATCCCTAAATCCCAAGATGGGTTTTGACCTCCTGCACAAGTACTCTCCACTGATTCCTATCCCTGACCATTCTTCTCCAGTTCTCGAATTTTCCCATCCTGCTCCAGTCTTCTTTCAGAGTCAGCTCACGTCTTTCTTGGCCTGCCTCTATGTTGCTTCCACTGGGGTATCCGGGGATGTCCTGTCATCTAGCATTATTTCAACATGACCAGCCCATTACAATCTTTGGGACCTACAGAATCTTATGATTGTTTCTTAATTGAGTTTTCAAACTCATGATTAATTTTTATTCTTTTTTCTCTATTTTCTAATGTAGGTCCATCATTTTTTCATCACGGTCATTAAGGTCATAAAGGTATTATTGATTATTAAATTCAAAAAACGCATCACAGCAGGCTACGTCTGACTAGACCAAGTGTATCTTACACATGCGTAATTTGAAGCTCATTGAATTTCTTTATATTTTTATCAATTTTCGCAGGGCCTTGTAACAAGTTCTGTTAGCACATATATAATTGGTTTTATATTAGTTGTATCGTAATGAATAACATATTCGTGAAAATAAAATATCAAAACATTGTGTCATTAAATTTCTGAGCATTTCCATAACAATCTGTACAGGCTCCATATAAATTGCTATCTAGACGTGACATGTCTTGTGTAGTAGTTCATCTGGGATCCAATATGCAGCTGAATCCTAAATCACAGTAAATTAGATTTGTTTACCATTTAGGTTTAGATGGAGCGAATCTCGTGATGCAAAAGGGATTAAGCAACTGTGAGTAGCACCCTGATTCTAAATTGGTATTTATTCTAGAATATATTATTTATTGGCAAAACTTAAGAAAGTATTATTTATTGCATTAGCGTTAAAGTACAGAAGGCAACTACTTAAAACAATGTTTTGTCTTGATTGAAAAATTACTTTTGCTAGGTAGTAAATACTTTGCGGATAACCGCTGCGCGCCCACGGTCAGTGTCTATAAAATTTATTTTTCAATGTTTAATTAAAATTTACGTAAAAAGGGAACTACGTAAGGCACAGTACGACTAACGCAAATAAACACCCAATTAAATATATTTTAATAATTTACTGTTTCAGCGATAGGACGCTTCAAATTATATTTCTCTAAAGTATCGCTAAATAAAGCGGTTTGTGTCATTACTAAATACCAGAATCTAATTTCTAGTCAGACTTTGCCGCGGCTAGTTGCACTAGACTTGTCGATATAACCGTGTGTGTCTCGGCTTAAGTGTACACCATCATACGACGACACGTGGTGATAATTACAGGTGTTTCTGGTAAATATTATTTAAGCATTGTCATATGTTATATTTGAATGTATCAACTTTATAATAAAGCATTAATGATTATTTTTTACGAGTGATATAGTCTGCTTAGGATTATTTTTATGTAGGAAATTTCGTAAAATACACATTAAAACTTTTAATTGGGCTCTTGCACAGGAAAAGGAAATCTAGTAAATCCAATTTAGTCCTGTTATGGCTACGTTTGACCCTCCTCTCTCTGTGATACTTTAGTTGACTCGCGGAGAGGTAGGGTAAATCGTCACCCTATTCGACAAATTTTATATCCTCAAGTTAATAATAAATATTTTGGATATTGTTCCCATAACTATTTAATTTCCTCGCTGAATTTCAAAAATGCACAAAAGGATTCAGTAAATAATGTAATAATATTTAAAATTAATAAAATGGATTTATTAATTTATTCTATTGTCTCCTAGCGGGTTTTACTCGAAAGTATTTGAGATTCACCGCAAAATAAAATTGATTGCTTTTAAAAGTAGAATAATAGATGTTAATCACCAAATTCTCATCAAATTTTGAAAATTAGTGCTAACTAAATATCAGAGAACGGATCTAATATTATTATAGGAGATTTTAACATAAATATGAAAAACACTGACGACATATAGGGTGTCCGGTGGAAAAATTTCAAGATTAAATTGTAATTACTCGTAAACCATCAGGATGAGGTAAGTGGGAAGAGTATTGTTGATTTGTTGATTTGCCAGACGTAATGAGTCACTGGTCGGGAACGCACGCGAGAGAAGGGAGATCAACAAAAAAAAGAAATGTGTTACTATTAAATCTTTAATACAAAACGATACAATGAAAATTAGTCATGAAGATATACAATTTCCTCCTGGAATAGATATGGCAAAATACATATTTTATAAGAAGCGTGGAAGAGATTAATGAAAATATTCCAACTGTTAATTTTATCATTGATGAAAATATAGAATAGATACACAATAAACTAGTATTTAAACAAGTTATACAAAATGAATTAAAAGCAATACTAAGTAAAATGAAATCAAAACCAAGTCCCGATAGAATTACAATAAAGATAATCAAATAATCTTAACCGGTCATTGGAGAAAACTTCTTAAACATAATAAATGAATCCATCACTTTAGGAGAGTTTTCACAATCTTGGAAGATATACAGGGTAATTCTAATACTAAAAATTAAAAGTACTAATAAATGTGAAAAATGTAGGCCAGTGAATACACTACTTTAATATGAACAAATTCTTGAATATATCATAAAATAACAACTTGTAGCCATTTTTTGAAAAATGGAAAATACTAAATGAAGAACAAAGTGGTTTTAGAAATAATTATTCATGTAAAATGGCTCTCAATTTTATACTGGAAGATTGGGAAGACGATTCTGATAAGGTGAAATATATCATTGCAGTTTTTTTGGATTTTAATTAAAAAAGCTTTTGAAACCATCGACAGAGATATAATAATAAAAAAACTTTGGAAACTCGGATAAGGGGAACGAACACCTTTGAAATGGTTTAAGAAATACTTAAGTAATTGACACCAAACCACTAAAGTAAGTGACTTAATATCTGATCCCCTCCTTATATCAATAGGAGTACCACAAGGGTCAGTTATCGGACCTATCCTTTTCATAATCTATATAAATGACGTCATAAAAATGCTAAAACATTGCAAAGTAAGATTATTTGCAGACAATGTACTCATATATATCGCGGAAGGCAATAATGCAACTATTCAGAAGTAATTAAACTATGACTTAATCAATATAGCAATATGGCTGAAGAAAAATAAACTAAAACTAAATCTAAACAAAACGAAATAAAATAAAATAATACCAATCACACCAAAGTATACCATAGATAGTGAAAATCTGAAGGAAGTGATTGAAATAAAATATTTGGAAATCATAATAGATTTAAAATTGAATTTATCGCAAAATACATGACTAAATAGATTGCTAAGAAAATCTCACTTCTGGGGAGGATCAGAAGATTTATTAGTACTGAGTCTTGTAAAATAGTGTACAACTCTGTTGTTATTCCTCATATCAACTACTGTAGCAGTATTTTGTTTTTAGCTAACGAAGAAGAAATGGAACAATTGTCAGTATCGCAAAATAAAGCTTTGAGAATGATACTCAGAAAAAATAGATATACTCGGATCAGTGCAATGCTGAAAGATCAGAATACGATGATCTTTAAGCAAAAAATATATTTTAATATAATGGTATTTATTTACAAAATCCTCAATAAGAAAATATTAGCCGAATTCACATGAAAAATTTATGGAAATCAACATGAGCACGAGCATCGTTTAAGAGGAAGGGATAGACTGAGACTGAGACTGTTATTCAGGAAGAAGGCCAAATCTCAGAAGTCGATGAAATTTATTAATAAATGAAAGGAAGAGAAATTGAATAGATTAAAAATGAAACTGACCAAATATATAAAGGATAAGTTTAGTAAAAGAAAATTATTTAAACTTGTTTATATTAGAACATATATAGGAGTGCTTATGTATGCACTGTGTTAAGAATTAAATAAATAAATAAATAATAAATGTTAAAATATCTTCACTCAAATATCATTTTTCTACCAAGCCTGTCCCACTCAACCTCCGTACTAGCATTCCGCCGTATAACTTTGTATAACTTAATTCAATAAAGTCAGTACAACTCATATTACGTAATGTTGTTTTAATTGCTCGCGTTACTATCTGAATAACTTCATCTTCCTATCAAGTAAGCCAATGTGAATACAAAAAATTTTTGAATTGAAGAATCTTTGAGCCAATTTTGGAGTCGGTTTATTAATACATACCTACCATCAAAAGTTTTTTGGATATTTGAGGACCAGAAGATGTTTGGCAGAATGATCGTTAATTCTTGTGAGAATACGGCACCCAAGAAGAAGAGTCACAAACTTTTAAAAATGTACGGAGTCTGACATAATTAACGTTATTATGAAGAATAATTATTGTTGAAAAAAATATTGTAAAACCAATCATATAAACAATACTTGTGTAGTATATTTCCTTCACCAAAAATTACATTGTTGGTACGAGGGTTACTCAAAAATTTCAAAATGGTCAGTTCAACCTCAAACTTACTTACTTACCATCACGCCGTTTCAGAGGATAGAGCGCCACACTCCTCTGTCCTGACACAGTTATCGCTCGTAGATTATTGAGGCTTCTAACAAGACCATCCTAAAGTATCTGGTTTACCTGGTCGTGCCAAGTCTTCCGCGGAAGACCCCTATTTATGGTGCCATCAACACTTGCGTCATATATCTTTCTTATTGTTCTCTCCTAATTCATCAATTCCATATGACCAAACTACTTAAGTGATCCTTTCTTAATTTTACTCACTATACTAACATCAGATTTACAATATTTCCTTATTTCTTCATTCTTTAGTCTGTTATAAAGAGATTTGCCACATACACACCTAAATGATCTCATTTCCACTGCATTCAGTCTACTTTCGTTCCTCTTCTGCCAGTTCCAGGCATCACTTCCATAAATCAGTGTCGGTATCAGGACTCCATTGTGCACCACTAGTCTTGCCTCGGTTGACAAATTCCCGTTAGATAAAATTCCATTCAAATCGCCGTTCACTTTATTCCCTGCAGTCACCCTCCTTTCAATATCATTCTTAGCCTTTCCGTTTCTATCAAACATACTTCTCAAATACACAAACTCATCTACTTGTTCCAAACATTCATTACCTACAAGTATTTAGCACGGCGTCTTACTTTCCTCCTTCTCGAATACCATCACTTTCGACTTGTTAACATTCATAATAAGGTCGCTTTCCTTGCATACATCGTACATTCTTCTCATTAGACTCTGTATTTCTTGGTCATTATTTTAGTATCTATTATATTACAAATGGTTAATTATATAAATAATTATATAATTTCACATTGAAAATGTTATTTTTGGAACTGTTGTATATTGAGCTATTTTGTAAAAGTACCCGAATCATCAATCGTTTTGGTTGTTAAGTTTGAGAATTAAATAGAGTATTGATGTTTTCAAAACTCAATATTCAAACAGACACAGAAAATCTTCAAGATTTATATTCAGTTTTTATTTTATAAAATTAAAATTAATTTAGAAAATAATGCCCCGAATTATCAACAACTAGGTAATATATATTTTATTCTTAAGTTAGTGTACGGAAAAACTTGATCATGTTTTAATGTTGTACATATTTATATGTACTAATTGATAATACTTATATTTTCAGCAACAATAAAAAAATTATAACATAATTTATAAACAAAGAATTTAATTTAGTTATATTATAAAATAAGTCTAGCTTTTAATTTTGAAACCAAGAACCAAAACCAGAATGTGTGTATTTAACTATTTTGTATAATTTTGAAAAATGATTTATTCATGTCATTATTGACGTACATTATATTACATATAATATATTATTTTATGAGAATACATGTTAGAGACATACATAATTTATAATTTTTACTACAGTTTTAAGCTTATTAGCACATAATGATATTTGAGAGAATAATGAACTCGTCTCATAAAAGCACCCGCCATATACATATAATATCAATATTTAAACATCTCAAATGGTGTATGGGTGAATGAATATATACATTTATACTTTATATCAATTATTATCATGTCTAGATTTTATAACGTAAGATTGGTTAATTGAAATGTAGCTAAAACTTAATATGAAACTAGTGAGAATTTAGATAATTTAGTAATAAGATTTAAATATATAATTTTCCTGATTTTTTTGTCTCAATACCAAAAGGCATACATCGTAATGTTTTAAGAGATTTTGCTTAATTAAGTAAATAAAAAAATAAGCAAATATATCTAAAATATGAGCAGAGTGACGGATATCGTATTAGCTAAGTACACCTAATTATGTTGCCCCAATAAGTTTTTTTTACGTCATAATATTTTTAATATTCCAAATTTTCGTTATCAACTTTCAGTTCATTGTAATTAACATAAAAAAATTACTTTTAGAATAATGAATTAATTAATAAAATAAAACACAACGTTTTTACTTCACACTACACTTTAATTAAAATTAAAACGTTTACTGCGTCATCTTCAGTAATAAACTAAAACGTTAATATTTTTGATTTTATATCTTATATTGATGACAATTTGATATTGAAACAGCGCACGACAGGGGAAGATGTTAGTCTTGTCAATTTGCCTATTTGGATCTCCGATTTGCCTATTTGGGATGATGTTGGCCTTGTCAATTTGCCTATTTGGATCTCCAACCCTCCCAATAGTATGAGGGAACGAAAATAATGATGATGAAAAACAATTAAATAATTTATTAGATGGTGATCTTACGTTTGATAAACATTTGGGATTGTCTGTCATATAGGTAAACATGTAAATTAAGTCTCATTCAAGACTTGGCCGGGAATTTTTTTTTTAAATTTTAAGCGTAGTTATGTGTGAAATAGCACCATTCTGTTGAAAACACATGTGTTGCAGGCCCATCACTATTAATGGTCATGGTATTGCCTCTTGCACCCTGAACGACGTATACACATATGCCACATGACGCAACATACAGTAAATTTGCGTGGGTGTAAACGTCGTTAGTGTATGAATTGAGGATTTTCAGTTCCCCAACAGTGATTATTTTGTTTACTAACAAAACCTGCCATGTCTAAATGAGCTTCGTCGCTTATGATGTATTTTTTCTAAAAGTCGGAGTCATCAATATTGAACTGCAAAACATGTGCTGCTGCATGTTGTTGAGGCGTTAGGTGCTGTGTAATATATTGTAATCAACAACTCTCTACGGCTACCAAATTCGAACGAAAAATATTTGTTAAATCAAAATGGCGGCTGAACAAAATCGGCCTGGAACATAATATTCATCCTGTAGATATTATCATATATTAGTGTTTAAAAACTAAGATGGTTGGCGTGATATAGAACAACAGCTGCCTTTAGTTTTCGCTTGTTTTCATCATCTTTCGGGCGACGATTTATCATTCAATCAACGGTCAATTTTTTTGAACTGTATCATATTAATGAAACAGTCTGTTTCATATAAATGAAACATCATAAATTTGAATAGAAAATGAAATAATTATAACATCTACATACAATTTTTAAATCAATTTGTTATTTTAAATTATAATTTTGTTTAAATCAATACATATTTTTTTCAAATATCTGATGGTAGATTTATTTGTTTACTGTTTTGAAAAATATACAACATCAGAACCAAATATGTATGACAACTTTACACTTTCAAATAATTATAAATATGAATTTTCCACTTGATTTTCATTTATGATGAATAGAAGAACATTAGATGTATATTTATAATACTTAAATAATATTTTTTTGTTGTCATTTGATTGTTAAAATTTTCTTAAAATTTTCGAGAAATCTTTTTTTATCAAGCTGCTACCTTAATTTGCATTTTTGAATTATTAATTGCTTACCCAAGTTTTACTTTTGAATTTGGAATCTATTAAATCTGGAAATTATTAAATTTGAATTTATTAAATATCGGTAATAATAAATTAAGAAACTATCAGGTAAATAGTCAATTATAGACTTATAATGAAAGAAAACAATGTGAATATTTCATTTTAAAACAAAGTACTTTTTGACGTACACAGTTAGGTATATAACTCAGTTAAAATATATCACAACTCATATCACAAATAATACAATTAATACCATTTCATTTTAAAACAAAGTACTTTTTGAAGTACACAGTTAGGTATATAACTCAGTTAAAATATATCACAACTAATATCACAAATAATACAATTAATACCCAATAGTTGATATATAGGGTGTCCCAAAATTAACGCAAGATTTGAATTAAATAGAAAACACAGTTTTTAGTCTTTTGATTTTTATTTTTTTATTGAATCATAAAGTACATGGGATAGAAATTATGAAATAACACATCGGGCAAATGGCCTCCACGGTTTTGCTAGCACATACGCACTCTTTTGTCGAAATTTTCCATGACCATTTGCATAATTGCTGACTGGCTTGCTTTTGGACGACTCCAGCGTTTATGTTTAGCGTCTCCAACTGATCCAGTCTCTAAATTTTTCAATTAATCTCTTCTCAGTTGATGAAGTTAAAATACTATTCCGACCATATTTTGTATTAAATTTTTGAATTGCGGCCGCCAAACTTTCATTATTTTTGAGATAATAACGCCCCATTTTTACTAACCCTAAACTCTCAGCTGTCAAATTTTTTTTTCAAGGTTGCCAACAATTTACTGCAGAAATGGCGGCAAATTCAAATCTTGCGTTAATTTTGGGACACCCTTTATCAGTGTCCAATAACTGATATTGCATTTTACTATACTGTAAGTACTGGGTCCAATATTAAAATCCTTATGTTTTATAATCCATATTATTAATTATTTTAGAACATACTAGGTATAAACCTTTTTATTGAATTAACATTGTATATAAATGAAGTTAACCAAAATATCAATTTATTCCACAGTACGAATTATGGTCTGTCAATTATTTCTTTACAAAGTTGTTTAAATATAGTTTTATTATAAACAATATTTATTATTTATCAAAACATAATTTTTTTTAAGGAAGTTGAAGTTACTATAAAATGTAACTTACCTTAAGTTTTCATTAAGTAAAAATAGATGAATCGGAAAACAGCACAATACACACAAAAATATGGAAACTGTCAGCAGAACTGTCTGATTGTAAAATTTGTCAATACATTATTTAGTAAAAGTATTATTTTTTAAATTCAAAATTATTAGCCCATGTCCACGAATGAGATTTTTAAGCCGTTTTCGACTCGAAACAATCTCCGTCAATTGATATTTTGCTTCCGTGAGATTCTTTGGAGATAATTCTCAGTTTTCGTAGTCCCCGTGTACACATCATATCTCAGAGATTCGCTTTACTTCAAGCTTGTCACGTACGTCAAACGTTAAATATCGTTGTTGTTCGTTAATTGAGTCTTTTTGAATCAGTAGTAGTAGAAACGGAATAAATATAATTTAATGTCCTATATTAATGTTAATGTTTAATTAATATGACTTTTTCAGTAAAGATAGTTGTACGAATCTATGATGGTTTAATATGACATTTGTGTGTGCCTGTCACTGGTTTGAGTTCTTGTCTCTTTCTATCAATCATAAAGTGATCTCTGAGTTTATCTACAGTTTAAAATCCAAACTTGTGTACATGGTATTGAGATGTATCTCAAGTCTCTGAGATTATCTCATAGTATCTCTTTCCGTGGACACGGGCCTTAAAATGACAATGAACTACAGGGATACGTCTTAAAAAATATTTTTAATAATAAATAATCTGTTATTGAGCCATAATTATTATTGAATTAATGTCGATTCATAAACCATTATTACAATATTTATGATAAAAATCGTGAATTTTTTTTGGAATAATCTTAAGGTTGCTCGCGGATTATGGAGGTTTGAATCGACAATGTCTCAATGCACTTGGCGAGATGTTCAAAGCGGACTCAGAGGGGATCGCAAGGCGGCGTGGGGGTGCGGCGGCGCGGAGAGTCGAGTAGCACAAGAGGGTGGTAACGTGAAAAGTGTTCATGGACGGGGGACTCTCAATAGGCGGTGGCGACATTGGAAAATCTCACTTATTTTATTTTTTGTTACAGGAAAAGACACGCTTTTCCAGTGTCAAGGTAACAATACGATAGAGCGAGGGAAGCCGTCCAATGTGATACCGATTTTTTAATTAATTTTTTTTATTATCAATGCAAATAGTTTTTATTTCAATTATGTCTATTATTGTTTATGAGTGATATACCGATGAAAATATTTATAATTTTACAGATCCAATCGCTAACGTATCTTTTCAGAAACATTACGGATCTATATAATATGAAATTAGAATTTTAACAGTTAAACTAATAAATTAATTTATAACTTATAATCATTAAATTAATGAGTTAATTATATTTTATTTATGAATTAGCAATTTTTTAGAATGGTTCCTTGTTCATTAAAACATATAAGATGGATCATTTAGAAATATACACACATCTATCTATCTATCTATAATCTATCGAAAAAATATATCCATCACCGGGACTTTAACTCAGAATTTTCTATTGTCGGTAAAGACTTTCGACCGATTAAACTACTATTACCTACCAATACATTTAAAAAAAATAGAGATGCGTACGTGGAATATGTATCACATTAATAATCTTATTATTTCAAAACTAAGCTAAACGCTTGTGCTATGAAAATGCTCCTTGAACGAGGCTCGAATCCCCGAGCACTAGAGCACTAGGTGAGTATAGTAACCTGTAGACTACAAAACCACGTCACATAATAAAAAAGTCACTTCACAAAAAAATAAAAATAAACAAACTTTGACACTTTTTTTTAAGATAACAGTGAATTGTAGCGTGAATTTTATATTGGAGTTTTAATTATTTTTTAGGTTAATATATTTTAAAACCCTTGATAATTTGAAACTTTGATAAAACATATATTTTTACGGAGAACATATCTCTGTTGTGAAGTTGTAGTTTATTTTTTAGATAAGTAGATTTTTCTGTGTATCTTTTTAGTTGATTAATTTAATTTGTATTAAAAATAAAACTGAACTATGTTCAGAATAACTGCATCTTAACAACAACAAAAAAAATAAATGATTAGGATAGTGATGCATGTTATTGGTTAACTATATTAAAAATCATTATCAATAATATTAAATCTTATGCATTTTGTGCACTGCACAAACATATTTTATAAATAAAAAGAGATATTAAAATGTGTGTATAAAGCATAATTTTAAATGAATATTACTCTGATACGTCAATTAATGTAGTTATTTTATTTAGTAAATAAACTAGCAGTTGCTGATTTGAAGTAAATTTAACTGATCTTCTTTCATCTACTCTTTTTTCGTGTATAATAATACTATGTAAGTATGTAACTGATTATTTAATATAGCACGTTGTGATATACCAGAGTATTTTATATGCACATGTAAAACATTTAAAAGGCTGCTTATTTATTTACCTATATATAAAAATATAATTCAAATTAGTATTATTTATTTTGTTATTATTCGAAAGTTATGCATGTATGTAATTATGTGACTGCTTACCGCTATCTTAAAACTATTAAATTGGTGGATTTATAACACTACATCAATCCTTAAAAAGAGTACGCCACCACAGCAACCACTTCCATTATTGATCATCCCCTAACACGAAACTTTGGGATGGGGGTGAAACTGAAAAATAAGAAAACTGTGGCAGCGCTGCGGCTTCGATCGAATAATATTTCCAAAAAACGTTCTTCAACAATTTTTCAATGAAGTTGACTATCCAACTCGGGCTTCTTTATTACATTTTTGTTTATTTCCAAGACTTTTCGGTCCTGAATTCAGCAAGGTAAAAACAACAGAATATCCCTCTAATGTCACTCCTACATTAATTTCCATTTTTACAAACAAAGAAAGGTCTACTTCAGATAGTGGCGCAGTTAAAAAAAATGGGCACCAATGCGAGATGGAAGGGACCCCTGTATAAGTATATAAGAATATTAAGTACCGCGCGGTTTTATCCAATAAATATTAAATTAAATAAACTTCATCAGTTGAATTAAGAGCCATTTAATTTTACGCATTTTTTCTAACGAATTACAATCTTACTTTTAAAATTAGCAATATTAAATGTGTGGTTAAAATTCATATTTTTTATTTATTATCTTTGTTTTATTAACCACTTGAATTGAATTTAAATACATCTACCGGTTTCGAAAAGTACCATTTTCTTCTTCAGGATGTCATAACTAACCAAAAATATATAACATTGTTTCTTCATCAGAATCTATTTTAATTTTTTTTTTAATAAAGCATGTAAAACTAATCAGGAAATTGTAAACAGCCAACTAAATTTAACTACGAGTTCTATTCTAAAATTTTTTCCTAAAAATTATTCGACTAAATTTGTATTGAGCAGCAATTTGAGTTAGGTACTAAATTTATTTTTTAAATAATTGTTTTTTTAAAAAAATTTTAAAAATAGATTCTGATGAAGAAACAATACTATATATTTTTAGTTAGTTATGACATCCTGAAGAAGAAAATGGTATTTTTCTCTATGTGTATTTTCTATGTGTTTAAACTCAATTCAAGTGTTTAATAAAACAAAGATAAGAAATAAAAAATATGAATTACAATCTTATGTTGAATAAAACTTAGAAAGACCACAATAATTTTCATGTTTTTTTTACTACGTCTCTGTTATTAATTTTTTTGCGTGTATTGATATCGAGATGCTTGAAAAGATAAAAGTCGTCAAAAGATGGATTATTTTTCGGTTAATTAAAGCTGGTTTGTCGTGTGTTTTGTGGCGTCTGGTTGATTGTAGAACGTAGACCTTTGGGGCCTCTGTGTCACATGGGGCCTGATGCAACACATTGCCATAGTTACGCCACGTACATCATTTATCACTTGGACATGTCACATGTCAGCATTGTGTTTTATATATCTAAATATTATTATCATTTATTTATTAACAAACATCATAAGACGGCAATTTATGTTTTAAACATATAAGTATATCCACACATAACTGTATTATTTATTTTTTAAAACTGTAGGTTTAATAAATAAGTAAACAAGATGAATACAGTGAAACCTCTATCTATAGTTTTTGAAGAGACCTACCAAAATAAACTATGAATGGAGGAATGTAGAAAAAAGTTAGTTCTAAAAAATATACATATTTCACATGAATGTGTTTAAATATAAATAAAATTAGAAAGCTCCAGTAAATAAAATAAAAATTAAACTTTGTATCATACATAATCCTTTATCATCATTTGTTTTTTGCCTGTTGCGTTATTGCCGTAAGAAAACAGTATTTTTTCAATGTTACAAATGCCATCTTTTTCGGCATCAAGTATTTTTGAAAGGTCCATAAAAATAAGGTTTCAATTTTTCGAAGGCCATACTTGGTTCTAAAAACAAAGGCACAGGTGAGAGATTCTCTTCATCGGCATCTTCAACCTCTTCTGCTGTCTTCTTCAATTCAAAAATTACTTGGGCGAGCTGCACAGTTGTTTACAAACAATAAAATATTTCGTTGTTTTACGCGCATTTCTGTGCCATGGTCCCTCAAAAACAAATTAAAAATATACGTAGTCATCCATGACTTTTTGTTTACGTAACATTTTACGAGTAAAGTTTTCGTACTCTTACCTAGCGACTTGCCAATGATGATTGGCTCGCATAAGTCAATTCCATCACTGTTGACCCAAAACAGAGATCCTCTCTTTCCTTTTTGTTTACGTAATATTATATTTTACGAGTAAAGTTTTCGTACTCTTACCTAGCGACTTGCCAATGACTCGCATAAGTCAATTCCATCACTGTTGACCCAAAACAGAGATCCTCTCTTTCCTTTTTGTTTACGTAATATTTTACGAGTAAAGTTTTCGTACTCTTACCTAGCGACTTGCCAATGATGATTGGCTCGCATAAGTCAATTCCATCACTGTTGACGCAAAACGAAGATCCTCTCTTTCGACCCTTTACCACCGTGGCAGGACTCGCTCTTTAACGTTAATGTGCCGTTAAGCAGGCAATTATAAAACAAGTCAATGTAATCTAATATTCTGCAAAATTTAAACGATTAATGCGGTAAAATAATTTGTAGAGGTATGACCGATGCGATGTATTTTTGCGTGCTTTGTATGAAATTAATTCGGGACTGGAAGAAATAAACAAACGTATGCGGGAAAACGTTTATTCGAGGAACAATCGATCGAGATTTCACTGTAATTAAAAATGTATGATGGATCTGTATTTCGCCACTAAGATTATAACGATAAATTTTGTTATTGTGTGCGTAGGTAAAATTATGACTTCATTTCTTAGACTTTTTTTTTAAATTTGGTTTTATGTAGACATTCAGAATAAATCTTTTCAAATGCTAAACTTTTGAAAGTTGTGTTCAAAAATTTTAATCTTATAATAATTTATATTGGAAAATTATATCCAATAGTTAGTTAGTTCGTTAGGTAGTTAGTTAGATTAGTTACTCTAACAATGTTCCAGTACATTTTACATGGTCTGCTTCAGAATTTGTTGATGTAGTTATATTCTTTGAAAAAAAAATCATCCTTTAAATCAAGCTATTTAAACTTTTTCATAGTTAAAGGTGATTAGTATTTTTTTTTAATGTTCTAACCCTGCTGAAATCACGTCTCTAAGTGCGATGATTAACATCAGATGCCATTTATTTTATAGCATGAACGTTCACTTGTGACTGTAACACGGCTATTCGCAGCATTAAAAAAATGTTAAACGCGCAATGGTTAACTAATAGATCTTAGGGGATGCAGTGCCGTTTCTGATGAATTATTCTTCCATAAAAAGCTAGATAAATGTATTCTACAAGTAGGTCAATATAAATCCTTAATTATTTTAAAAAATATTCACGTAAATAAATTTAAAAAAAATCTAAATGGCATTTAGTTCTTGTCACAAAACTTTCGTCAATGTCACTTTCGTCACGTTAGAAAATGCACCATTTATTTTTCAATATCATCGTCCAATAACGAGTCCATTCTTTCTCATATAATACATCCATTCACCTGATTTAAGTTCGATACTCAGTTTTTATATTTTATTCAGAGACATTTTGTGAAGGTATATCGATAATAATTACCTATTCCATTCACGTCATAGTCTATTCGGAGACCAACAATGCAAGTCATAACAAGACACTAACGCAGTGATGTACAGACATTATTACGAGTTCAACTATGGTTGAAGGAAGACTGAGAAAAAAATCTAAAAGTGGATAACTGAAGGGAATAAAGTGAATGGTGCTCTGAATGCAATTATTTCTAATATAAGCTTATCATCTGAGGCAAGACTGGCGATAAATACATAATAGAGTTCTAGTACCCACACTAATGTATGAAAGTGAAGTAGAAAAAGAACGAAAGTATACTGAATGTGGTGGAAATGAGATCACTTATGATGGAGTAAATAATTAATAAATTTAGAGAATGTAAAGATGATTTTAGCATAATGAATAGGATTGCTTTGGTGGTTTGATCATGTTGAAAAAATGAATGAGGAGAGCATTGATAGCACAAGTAATAGAGGAGGCTTGCGGAAGATTCGGCATGACTAGGTAAATGAACGGACACGGTCCTGTTAGAAGTCGACGAACTTGAACGCGAAGATGTATGAATGTGGATGAGACACGAATTGTGTATCAGGATAGAATAGTGTGGCAGGTTATTTAATTTACTTTAAAGTTACGTTTAATTGAATCTGAATGTAAAATAGGCAATTGTTTGTTTTAAACTCCACATTTCCCATTTGGACATAACTCCAGCGCGAATAATGGAATATTACAAGGCGTCACACAAATCGAAAAATTAATAATTCATAACCAGTGTATATTTATAAAGAAGTATTACGAAACATCGGCTAGAGGTTGAAAATATCTTATTACCGGAAAAGTTTCTGTTTTGCAGACTTTTAATTTGCAATGTTTGTAACGTTTACGTAAGTCTAATAACTAATCCCTGAAATTTCTCGTAAATGAAATATTAAAAGTTTTGAAATGGCTGGTAAATATAATGAAAATTAACATCAAACATTTATGTAATAATTACTGAAACTCTGCAACTTGAAAGCGATATTTTACTGCTGTGGTTAAATTTTGTTTTTAATTTTTTTGCCAATAGGTGAATTTTTTATTTATTTTGCCAAGACACGATCTACTTCAAACGATACGATCAAAATTATCCTAGTCGTCAGTTGTTCGTCAAAGACAATGATATTTTAAGTGCGACGAGTTTAAAGTGATGTGCGAGGCGGGAAAATTTTGAGACATGGTGTGTACACATGGAAATATGAAAGCTGACAATTGTCACAGGAGCATAACCTGTATCTCAGAGATTGTCTTGAGTCAAAAATCTCTTAAAAATCTCATTCGTGGACACAGGACGTTATATGTATATTGTTAACTACGAAGAAAGGAAATAGTTAAATTTTATTCCATTTATTTTAAAATCAAATTCGTTAGAAAAAAAAATTGATTGTGTAGATATATATATCAATTTTTAATTAAAGTTTTTAGCAGGTAAATCATAAATATGTTCTTTACTTACTAACTAGGACGTGAATGGACATGAAGTGAACAATTCATAAAAGGTGTCAAAATATAAGTGTAAGTTTGACGTTTATGGGAACTGAATAATGTATGTAGTCACCACAGTAACGAGTATATTGTTTTTATATTCATATGCTATCAAACATGTTTCTCTAAATTGTTTCAGAGAGGTGCAGCTAAGATATTTACATATCAAAAACTCAAATCCTTGAAATTATTGAATACAAAACTCTAAATAATTCATGTGGCCGAAATCCCCGCCTTTTCTTACATTAGTCTCATTTAAAAAGTCGCTTGTACTGAATTTATTTAAGAAAAAATATTTATTCCATGAAATTTAATATCAAATCCAAGAATATTTGAATGTGAGGACATCAAAAAAAATTGGCACCTTTAATTTTTATGTGATTTTTAAGATTTTCAACTCGAGATTTTGCTCCCATGAGATTCGTTATAGAAATATTTTAGCTTTAGTATCCCCGTGGGTATCCGGAAAGTTCACCGACAGAAAGTTAACCGACAACAATTTACCGATCGGTAAATTTGTCCATTGGAAAGTTCACCGATTCTACAATTGATTGCCGATGATTTAATTATTGATCAAATTCATACCAGGTTATACGTGTCATATTTATTGTCCATACCAGGTCATACGAGTCATATTTATTGTCCATACCAGGTCATACGTGTCATATTTATTGTCCATACCAGGTCATACGTGTCATATTTATTGTCAGTTGGATTGAATTGGAAATGAGTTTTTATCCATTGAAATTTTATTGTGTGTATCGCTGACCGCTCGTTGAGAATCGTAAAATTGAACAAGGCCATATGTTCCATTCCCATCGGGGATACTCCGGAGAATTAACGAGTTCATTTTATAAATATGTATTTCAACAGCCACACTTTTTTTGTAATTTTAATACATTTATCATCCGTTTAGTATATACCAGGTTAAAGAAAAATGAATTTGTAAACAAGTGTTGGAAGTTGAAATGTGATTTTACCTACATACCTCTATAATTGAATCACACACACATAGGTATACATATATAAAAAAATAAATAAAGTATGAATGAAAGAACTAATATTTTAGTATATAAACATTTTTGAAACAACGCATTTATTAAAGGCAGCGCATTTTTGTTGTGAACAACTTTATAACAAAAATGTGTCCTACTTAATATATTAGTTGTATTAAAATTGCCAATTCTTATATTTTATATTTTATTCTAGCGTCTCTTATCGAGTTTTACTTAAAGGTATTTGAGATTCACCGTAAAATAATGTTGATTGCTTTTAAAATTGGAATATTAGATGTCAATTGGAAATATAGTACAGAATATAAGTTTGAAAAATTTGTCGAAAACGCTATAGCAAAACTGGAGAACGTACTTCCGCGGATAGGTAGAGATTCACGTTCGAATTCCAATAGCAACAAAATATTTTTTCGATACATAGATTTTTCTGTATATCTTTCTAGCTGATTCATTTAATTAGTATTAATTACATTTTTGATATACAATATGATTTTTTCATTACTACTCCCATCTCTATATATTGGTAATATTTTTCAAATATATCCATAATGATGATACAATAAATAAATTATTATACATAAATATTATTAAATTAAATTTATGAGTATTATGTATAATTTATGTGTAAAATACATGAGAAAATAAATATTTGTTTTAGCAGGTTCATTTACATATTTATTTAGATTTTTAAAATTCACATTCATAAATCTACGTGATGATGAAACAAAATGAACCTAACCGATTTATTAAAATATCTCGGATGAGAATTTGTTATCTATACTAACAGATATGAAGACTATTGACACAAATTTTATAGAATTTAGAGCTTTGAATCATGAAATTATTACATTCAAATGTTAGTTTCTCCTATACTGAAAATCACAATGAATCGATTTTATTATTTCTTATAAATAATAAATGAAATATGAATACATAATTAAATATGCAGCCCACTGCCGTACTATGACTGTACCTAATGTCTATACATAATATAACTGTATTATATTCCTAATGAGGTAATCAATACATATTATATAATGCTGGAAGAGATGTTCAGATGTAGGTAGCAATTATATTTTTACAGATAAATCAAAAGTGAGCCGACGTATTATTATTTTGATTCGAGATTCATAATACGATGATAGATCCCAATTAAAACTTTTGATGCTGATGAAAGGTTTTGAATCGAGGAGTGACCATACTTATGTATTTTTTAAATATATGGATTATTCCTATTAGATCTATGAAAATAAAATATTCTTTACTTGTGTATGTAAACATGAAACCGGATTTTTTGTATAGAAAATACACGTTTATTGTATAAAAATTAAACAAAATATTTTATTCCAAGTATTGTTCATCGCTAGCTATACATTTTTCCCATCTCTCTGATAATTTGTGGATGCCACGCTAAAAAAACTGTTGCTCTTTTGAGGCAAACCAATCATCGAGCCATTTTCGTACATTTTCGTAAGAAGTGTATTTATGTGTTCGTATTTTTTTTTAGTTGTCTTAGTTTTGATCTAGGTGTGCGATATATCAAAAAAATACATATATTATACATGTGTCCACGGATGAGATTTTTCTCGGAGATTCATCTCGAGAGCGGGTAAAGATCATTACAGAGTCTAGCGCTAAGCGTACTGTGAATCACCATCGCATGTATTTCGCTTCCGGATTTAGAATGACGCATTCAAAACATACGCATCTTTACTGACTTTCCAAGATCAAAATCTCAAACTTGAAAGATTATCATGACATGATGTCTCCCTACGGATGAATCGTTTATTTAAATTGAAAACCTCTCGCTGAATCGTTTATAATATAAGCAAGGATTCAGATACCCAGATACGTTTCATAATATTAAGAATGGCTGTTTATTTTGGTACGTTTAGCACCATTTTATTTCGTAACACCATGAGACCATCTCTTGAAATAGTTATACACTTGTGAACGGAATCGACGCGTGTTACAAAGTACGAATTGCAAATTCTACTGTTTATCGGAAAGAGGTAGGTACCAGACGCGGTCGCTTCGTTCATGTCAATCATTCATTTGGATATTCCGCATCGCTTGTGTTCTAGAGTCAAAAAACTTTGGAATTTTTGTTTCAGCACGGCTTCAAACAAATTCGTCCTGTCCTTTAGAGACCAGTCATAGCACACACTACGACACGACGCGCGCACGTAGCGAGTCGATATACACATACTTTCTCAACTTTCGCACATTTATGAATCGCGTAAACATACAGATACCACCGGCAACAGTGGATTTTGTCCACGATGTTTGAAAGTATTCGACTCTTGCGCATGCGCATTCAGTTCCGCCTGTCAAGGTCTTCAAATACTGTATACGCATTCGTTAACAGCTTCCAACGTACAAAAAATTACTTTAATGCTTGTGGGTATAATGTACAGAATAGTATATATATATATATATATATATATATATATATATATATATATATATATATATATATATATATATATATACATACAGAAGCGAGTGGATTGTTTTGAGGAATTTGTGTGATGCATTTTTGACGGTTTAGCTTCCTTTTCTGTGATTACACTGGCCAACACACATTTTGGTGCTAGCGATTTTGTAACCGTTTATAAGTAATTTTTGGATACAAAATCCAAAATAGCCATCAGATTTGATCTATCAAATACGCTATATTGGCCTCTTTTAGAATAAAATCATCTTATTTTTAACTTATGTACATTTCATTTTATTACTATTACTATTTGTTCCAACTGCTAGTCAAAAAAATACAAAGTAAGGTGTTTATTTCACACAGAAGATAAATATACTTTCATCAATTTTCCTATAAAAAAATATTTTGTACGACATTCTAGCATGAAGTTTACCGGGAGTCTCATTGAAGACTCCAACAGTAGTCGGCCATCACGTGGCTATCCCATTTTCCTTGATACCGATCTTCCATAGTTTTAATGTCCTGGTGGATTCTTTCCCCCTGTTCTTCACTAAAATCACTCAAGTTTTCTGGAAACCGATCTAAGTGGTTGTGTAGGTAGTGAACTTTTATGCTCATGTTTTTATATTAATGTTGAAAATCATATTTTTCACTAATTCTATGTCATTTTTCGCCTTATATTTCCAAAGAATTTTTTTCACTACTTTAACAAATGAACACCAAACGTTACATTAATCTCGTTCATTAACGCAGTAAATTGTGGATCTTTATGTTTCGTATCTAAGAACCATAAAATATTCCAGCTTTCAATTTTTCTGTGCTAATCCCAAGAAGTTTTTGTGTCATGTAGCCAAAATAAGGCCATCTCGATTTAAAGCCTTCACAAATTGCTTCATATGTCCCAACTTGATATGCAAGGCTAGAAATATGATTTTCTCTTTCGCAATCAAAGGTTCGTTAATAATGTTTTGTTTCCCTTGAATTATGATATTTCTTAAAGGCCAATTTCTTTCTTCTTCTTTAGCTTTGCTGTCTCAAAGACATAAAAAACAAGGATATTTTGAATATCCACTTTGTTGTCCATGGAGCAAGTTTACCATTTTTAGATCGAAACTAATCACCCCCTGATGTTCTTCATACTTAATTTTTTTCAGGAGTAGATTCACTAGATTCACACAGCTACGACTGTTTTTGTGGATGCCATAAGAAGTAAGGCAGAGGTAATATGAGGAAGTTATTAATTAGTTCGTGGTGGTGGTTATCGGGTTTTACGGTCATGGGTAATAATACCAAGTAATTGAAACGGACTAATTACATTACAATTTTAGATCCTAAATTTCAATTTTGGCCTCTAAAGATATAATTATTTTTGCCTTTTATCAGAACTAAAATCAATTAGCCTGTATTTCAAAAACTAGAGCTGATAGGAAAAAAGCCGGGTATTTTTAGAAATAGCACATCAAAAATATCCAAAATCAGTTCTTACTTTTCCGATACCAAATTTAAAAAAAAATTTGTTGTCCAGTGGTATCTATTAAATTCGTCGTTTAAATAAAAAATAATTCAGATGCACATAGATACTTCACCAACCTATTCTAACGCAGTAAACAAAAATAGTTAATTGTGTGAGTGTGTGTGTATGTGTGATAGTACGTATAAACTTTTTATCCATCATCTCTTCTACAAGAAATCACCGATCGCCACTGGTAGGTACTTTGAGCCGTTCATACAGAATGGAAAAGGGAAGGCAGGGGATGTTTGGAAAACTATTAACTTTAATACAGTTTTCATGGAACGTAGAGAATCATGTTTCCTTTTTCTACATTCCTTTTCAAGAGCCATGGTCTTCTGAATCTTTCGCCTCCACATACTCCGGTTTTCGATGACTCTCTTCCAGTTCGAATCTGTACCAGCTCTACTGTTATCTCAGAATTTTCCCACTCTTCTCCTACCATCATTCAGGATTCTTTTTAGACGTGACCCGCCCATCTGAGTTTCACGTGGATGAAGAGTTTGGGATTCTGATAAATGTAAATTCTCCGCAACACTTACTCTCAAAACTGTCCAATGTAATGGAAATTATCCACGCTTTACATGCGTAAGTTAAAACAGTACAAAACAAAACAAAAATTGGAAAATTTTAACTTACCGCACTTTTATAAGTGATATGCTATACATACATACATACAAACATGATTCATAAATTTAATATCTTCACCAAAACATATCATAAATTAAAACATACATTTTACTTTAATAAAATTTATAACTTTAATAATAAAATTGCATCTTTGATATAACGTCTACTTAGAGGAGATTTTTCCAACCCCTTTCCGGGACCGCAGCCCGCGAGCTTATTGTAAATAATATATTGAGTACATTTCAATAGATTTCTACGTCGTACCGTGTACTTACCCAGAGGGGTTTAATTCTGAAATTACCTTCACAAGGAACGTTCTGGGTGCTTGAATGTACTTTATTCTGAATATGTATATGATTTGGATACCCATGCAATTTGTGGAATGTAGATATAGAGACATTTCACAATAACATGTTAAAATGGTGCAAATAGCGTGACAGACTGCAGCATGAGAATTAATTAGATTACACGTGGAATGCATGTAGAATGGGGTGCATGCTTACTGTGAAGTTGTAATTATTCAGAACATAGGTCTGTGATTTTTAAATTTTTTATTCACAGACCGTCTGTTCTGAATAATTACAACTTCACAATAAGAATGTATTCTCCTAATAATAAAGTTGTACCAATGTCTTCAAAAATTTAATAAAAATGAATTGATAATTCTGGCGTTTGCTATCAGATCACTCAAAGGTATTTGAGATTCCGTAAAAATAAGGTAGATGGCTTTTTCAAATAATGGAACGATTAAATGTATTAATATCAAAAAGGTAACATATAGGTTCGAAAATTTGTCTCTAAAAATATTGTCGCTTTAGCATAGTTGGATAATGCACCTTCCCCGATTTGGAAAGAGATTCAGGTTCGAATACCGGTGGCGCAACAACAATATTTTTCGATCAAATTGATTTATTTGTATATCTTTCTAATTAATACATTTTTAGATTATAATGTATTCAGATCAACAACTATTAATTAAAAGTCATCATTATACAAATCTATTTTTTGTTTACATTGGATTTGTATAATTCAAGCTACAATAATCAGACATTTCACGAAAAAAACGATTTTATATTTAATGGTATAAACCCTGAGCTATATTTAAAACTTTACAGAAGTGGATGAAGTATTTTTATAATAGACATCTCTGCCTCATCATCACTATTTTTATTATTTGGACTGGCAACTGATCAATCTAAAATAACACAGAGGAAGAACATTATACATTGTACAATAATACAAAATTTAATTAATTTACTAGAAAGATAGACATACAGAAAAAAATCTATTTATCGAAACAATATTTAGTTATCACCGGTAACAACTAAATATTTTTTAGTTGATTAATTTAATTTGTATTAAAAATACCACAGAACTACGTTCTGAAAAAATGCATCTTCACATCAAAAATTAAATCTCCTTTTAATGTAGAATATAATGTTTTCTTTCTTTAATTTACGAGCTTTATCATAAAAATCATAAAAAAATTTAAACATATAGATATGTTGATAAACTTTTATTAATATGCCTTAGAAGCAGTTTTAATTTAAAATAAAAAATAGTTTATCATAGATAACACTATAGTTTATTTGATTAACATGCATATGTTACGTTATATGTATCGAGATGACGACAAACTGGTCAAACTGGCGTGATTTTGCCCATTCATAAAACACTCACTTAAGCAATCATGACACTTAATCCTTTGTTAGTCCTATTTACTATGCTAATGTCAAATTTACATCACTTCTAAATGCTTGAGTAATCTAATTTTCACAGCGCACAGTTGACTTTCATCTCTTCTTTGCTAGCTTTCAATTTAAAAAGTCCTTCATTAATAATAATTTTCATTCATTGTTTACTGCTATTTGTATAGAGGGCAACGTGACAAATGTATAACGAATTTTACCATCAAATTTTCGAGTATCATGAGTAAAATTCCTTTCATATACCTGTACTCTTAGTTACGATGCTATCAAATCAGTGAATTCACATATTAAAATAAATTAAACAATATAGTTCGAAATTATATAAAGATCTAATGTTCGTACAGAGAAACACGAGACAAATTATATAAAGATCTAATGTTCGTAAAGAGAAACAGGAGACAAATTATATAAAGATCTAATGTTCGTAAAGAGAAACACGAGACAAATTATATAAAGATCTAATGTTCGTAAAGAGAAACACGAGACAAATTATAACGGTGGAAAAATTACAAAGTCACATTTTAATATATTTTATGACATTTGAAAGAATTGTTTTATTTCGTTATAAAACTACTACGTGCATGTTGTAATCCTGATGGCGTCAAATTTTATTTATCATAAACTTTTAATTGGCTGTCTTTTTGAAGAGCTTTACTTATCTAGATGCGCCCTTGATTCTTTACATCTGACCCATCCTGTCTACTTACTCTGACATACTCTATAAGATTAAAATGTCACTAAAGTGCTTCAGGAATTTTTCTTTCAAAGTAATACAGAATTGATGAGTAAGGAAATTTTAAATTGATCGCGTCCACGAGAAAATTATCATACACAGAGCGGAATGAGGAAACCTGGAAATGAGTAACCTGGAAAATTGACCTCATTATTTATCATTATATTTTAAAATTTAATCAGTACCTGCCCGTTGTTATGCATACAATTTGTTTTGGTCGTTATAAATAAATGATTATAAAATATGAAACATAGATAAGTTTTTTGATGTGTAAACACTTAGAGCCGGTTATGTGATCAGTAGTAAATTTTGGCTATAGTAAATTTTTACCCATTGTAAAAAATTATTTCGGGTTGTTCGAACACAAAATTTACTATATTCAATGATAATCTCGATCAAGATGAATAATCATCAAATGTCTGTAAATTTTACTAAAATTGATTAATTTTAAATATTCATCATTAGCAATACATACAATTTTATGCTTTATACTTTGACTAACGATTTATCTGATGCTGGAGGGTAAAATTAGTTTACTATTTAATGAGTGAATATTTTTTACCGACGATCAAACAATTCGTTTTCACAAAAAAAAAAACTTTAATAATTTTGTTTATACTATCGTAAAAATTTACCACTGATCAAACAATCGGGCATTAATGTATTTGATTTTTATTACTGACAAAATAAATATAAAAAGCTAAGTGATTTTTGATATCTTAGTTCGCCCTACTCCCCCCCCCACTCCCCCAACAAAATGTTCATATTAAACTAATCTCATAAACATGTAACGAAAAAGAGACCAAATAATATACAGACGTTATTATGGTAACAACTTATTTTATTCAATACCCATAAACATTAAACTTGTCTTTTGTCATTTTTTAGAAATTCACGTAGGTATTTGAAAAGCCAGACACTGTTTGAAAATTAAAATATGTCTTTCCACATCACGGTAAATAGGTAAAGAGCTTTTTTGTGTATTCGGAACCTATACCCACATAAAAAGTTGTATAACAAATACATACCTAGTACTTACCTACCAGGTGCGTGTCTATACAAACTGTGCATAACTATAATTTTTGCGAAATAAATCTAATTTAAATATTTTAAACATAATATTAAGTATGTAGGGTCCACGCACAAATAGTACATATCTACTGTTAATGTGTTAAATAGAACCATATAACGGATTAATTTAGAAATGACAAATATTGCTGCACATGTGTTTTGTATAATTTATATCAAAATCTTCCCAAACGCAATAGCGAGTTCTGAATACACTTCTTTACTTGAACAGATGTGTTGCAAAACATCGCAAGTGTGTATTTGAATCGAACTTGAAAGTATGGTTTACAAAATAATTTAAACGTGGTATATTTTATATCTAATATACATAAAATATATTTAGGCCTCCACATTTATCAGGATCCTAGAATGCAATTGAACAAAACTTGGATGGTGTTTAATATAATACCAGATTGGAGTAAGGTTGTCATGGTAAGGGTTTTCATGATTTGCGCAAGGGTCCTAAAGAGTAATTATGCAAAATATAGTTGTTATCCGTCAAAAAATCTAAGATAGCAGATAGACGTATAGACATGTAGTTTTATGTATTTATATACGAGTAGATCTATCAAAAAAAATTTTTCGCTTTCATCTTTCCTATCAATTTTAATGAAAGATCACACTTAAAATATTACTTCAACATCGTAAAAGTAATAATTGATGTTCTATCTATGACGTAGAATTGAAATATTACATTATAATGTAATAATATTTCGCGCGCAGTGTGTATGTTTCAATGGAGTTTTACAGGAAATATGCAACATTTAGTTTGACTGATAACCAACTCCTTTATTCCTCAATATGTTATTATTTCATTTGGGATTCAAGAGTAAAAAACTCTTTTCTTGATTTTGAAAATTGAAATTGGCCACGTGATTTACTTTCGGCATTGTTCGTTTAAAAATTGCGTTAATGTCAATGAACCTTTTTTATTCCTGTACCTGTAGGCTTTGTGCATGTAAGTGCTTACCAAATTTTTTAAAGTTCTTGTTCGTCGGCTACCACCTTTTTATTACCTTTTTTCAAGTTCATCTACAGATTATCTCCCCTAATATTTCGAAGCCTTAATGCGGAGAGATGGCCGTTACCCACGGTCGAGGCCGCCGATTGTTCGGATTCGACGTGTTTACAAAGGGGTAGTATCCAGCCAACTTAACTCACTTTGTATCGAAATTTCCGGGAGGACGTGATTCCTGGCAAACCAGGATTCAACGTGCAATTTATTTATTTTTTAAATAAATAACACAAGCCTTTGCAACTGAAAACTAATTGCCGTTTTCTGTGTTTTGTAATGGGTGTTGTGTCAGCAGCGCTTTTGATTTATTTATTTATTTTTAATTTTTGTGCAATCTCTTGAACCGGCGCCGGCATTATGCACAGGCGGAGCAGGCGCCTGATCTGGCGGCCAAAAATCAATGGGATGGCAGTAAAATCCCATGTTTGCAAAAAAATAATAGATATTAATAAAGAATTTTAAAAATAATGATAATAGATAACAGTAAATAATTTAAAAAAACGTTAGAGATTACCCAACTAAACAAGTTTTTAAAGATTTATGGATTTTGTCTTTAATTCAATTTTTTAAAGATTAAATAAAAATTCACCACATCTATCAGACTCGGAGCAACACTAATGAACATGTTATTTTAAAAATGTCTAAATTAGGAATGAGACAGCGACATGCATCATATATTGCTCCTAGACTGTATAAAACCAACTACCAAAATTAACCATATTATATATATAAATATTGTTAGTTGTTAACAATTTCTTACATCTAATAGAGATCTTGATCTTGTTTTATGTAAGTGTTGATAGCCACCCCCATAATTCAAAATCTCTCTTGTTTGGGGGTGCATAACCCTATCGAATGTATAAATAAATAAAAGACAGTGTGTAATAAAAATGATTCAGGTATAAACAATTCCAGAATGCAAATCCAATAAATAACATTATAGTTATTTCCTAACAAAGCAGTAATCTGTGGTCAGCACTAGGGTCCGGCTACATGTTTTGGTAAAAAGCTACCCTTGGGCAAATTTAAAAATACCGGTCCTAACGTGTGTGGCAGTGTGGCACGCGGGCGGCCGATTTAGGGGGCGGCCAATTTATGAAGATGGTTTTACAAAAATTGAAAATATGATCTCCACTTAAGTTACTAGGGCGGAAGAAAACAATCTTGCCTGTGGCGGCAAAAAGTCTGGCGCCGGTGCTGTCTTGAACCCTTAATATTCTCCTCGAGATCTTCCAGCGCTCTCAGCAAATCTTCAAAATACCCGGAACGACATTTTTTGAATCACATTTGATACTTAATTTTTTGCATCACGCACGAACTTATAAAGCAGAATGTAACATGGGCGGGATTCTTACATCTCCTGCGTCATTGTCAATTTAGGTTGGAAAATAAATAAATGCACAAACAAAAATAAATCCTTTCGCGCTACCACTGTTGCTGAACACAAAAAACTTTTAAATATATAGTTGCGTATTTTTCGCATGTATTATATTAAAAAAAAAAAAAACACATATGCTTATGAAACAACCTAATATATTTATAAAATTGAGACAATCATATTTTTGATACTTTAAGAAAATTCATTGTGGTTCATTTTTAATAAATATTTAAATATTCAAACGGTTTAGTAAAATTGCATTTTCTTTCATTAGGATGAAAAAACTAACTAAAATAATATGTCAAAGTATTCTCATGTTTTCAAAATCAATTTAAATAAATAAATTATATAATAATTAAATCTAGTATCTAATTTAAATTAAATGAAATTTTTTTTAGGATACTAATGGTTAAATTTAGTTCGTTATTTGTAATATTTTGGTTAGTTTTACACGCTTTATTTATTTTCAATGATTTTAAATTATTAAACTTAAACACTTTAGATTCTTTTTAATTTTTATGTTAAAATTTCGTCCCGTTTTTCAATATAGAAAGCAATACAATCTTTACAGCTAACTTTATAAACACCGGAATGATTAAATTTATCATCGATTCTACTATTATTAAACCTATTTTATGTATGCCTTTATACATTTCAAAGTACTTTATATACAAATGTCATTTAAATGACACATAAAATAAAATAAAAATTCGGTAAAAATAAATTATATCTTATATATTATAAATTATATATTATATCTTACAAATTATATATTATATCTTATAAATTATATATTATATCTTATAAATTATATATTTTATCTTGTAAAAAAATACAGACGTAATAATCATTTAATATTATTATTATTAAATATATTTTACAGTTTAGGTAATAGGAAAGATATTTGGTGTATATGGTAGACATTATAAAGTTGGACATCGCAGTTATAAAATATTGTAAATCCTAAACACCTTATTTTCTGTAATAAAGAAACTTCCATAGTACCGTACCCACGTGCATGAAGAATATTTAAATATGAAAATGAACGTTGTGAAATGTTTGAAAAATTTATATTATAAGCTTGAAGGGGTGGGGGCGAGGGTGATTACTGAGACCCGACCAGGCTTCTTTTCTTCGAAATACAAATTTTTCTAGACATTTACGTATTTTATCCAGCGTACGAAGTAATGTATTTATAGACATGATGAATACTGGGTGTAACATAACTAGCGCACAATATTTTAGAAGTTGATACATATTATGAAAATATGAGGTGAAAAAGTTCAAGCTGCATGTGCCTAATCTCAACCGTGTTAGAGATATAAGCATTTAAAAATGTCGTAGTTTTGTGATTATTTCGATTTATTGAAATATTTTATTGATTCCGAAATAATTGTATAAATACTGAAATCAAAACATAAAAAATCATCGAACTATTTTTTATTAGATGATTCAGGGTCTGTAGCAAAAATATAGAATGTTAATGGGTCAATTTCGCAAATATTTTCATTTAAAAAAATACGTAATTTTTATTTTAACTTTGTAATACACACACACATTTTTTTTATCACGATTAGTTTCGGGAAGACCAGTTTCCTAGAAACAATAAAGCCACTTCCCGAAACTAGTCGTGATACAACTCAAAAAAATGGTGTATTTTGTAAATGTTGATATATTTTTTTAAATTAACATGTTACCCCACGAAGTAATTGCCAAATCAATCAATGATCGCAAATATTTATTTCAAAGTACGTAGACTTAAGGCTTAACATGATTTTGTTAAAATATCATAAAATAATATTTTCCGTTAAAGTATAGAATTTGTACATGCTCCTTGAACATTTTAAACTCATAATTTAGTTAGGTATTCATCCATAAAATATTGTGGATGAGGTGTGTTATATATATGTATATGTGTGTATGCATCGTATGTATAAAAATACATATATTATTTATTAGAATGTTGATATAAACAAAAGTACGATGGTGATCATTACATCCATGGCTATTCTTAAATATCGCTATAAGAATCAAGTTTTGATTAATATTATAACATTGAATATTTAAGAATCGTATTTGTTCCAAAATATAAACATTGCACTCATGTGAAGGTCCCGTTTTGAGTGTTTGAATGACGAACACATTTTTAAGAATTATTTTATTTACAGAATTGGTTCACACATCCATAATACACTATTCTTGAAATATTCCATACGTAGTTAAAGGCTTAAAATATTTTGTAATATAAAATAATACCACGTTTAAAATATGATATATTGGAACGCAGGTTCGCTTCGAATTCACACGTCTGTTCAAGTTAAGAAGTGTAATCAGAACACCGCGCGACGCGAAAGTTGCGTTTAGCAAATGTACGTTTGGGGCAGATTTTACGAAAAATTAAACGAAACACTATCTATCTCTGAATTCTTCCTCTAGATGAGTTTACTTAACACATTAACACGAGAATTTTGTACTATTTGAGATTGGACTTACATAGGTACTTAATACTTAATACATCAAATATATTAATTATAGTTATGCATAGCCTTTTATTGTATAGAATGCGTGTCTCTAAGATATGCTTACTTATTTATATAAATATTATATGTTTGATGTACACAAATATTTATAGAAAATCATATTATATAATTATGGACAAATTTTCTTAAGTTCTACCAACTAATCTCCACACCCACACACCCATCACACCCATGACAACGATCGGAAAATACGCTATTAGCTAGATGCAATTAAGTAACTACGTTAGATAACTCACCTAAATTTAGTTAACACTATTTTAGTATATTTAGTTTAGATAAGCTATTCTGAAGATTTTTTTTCTTCAAAATAGTAAGAAATAATAGCTTCAAAAACCAAAAGAGCTCATATTTGAGATCTATTTTGCAGGCAAGTCATGCCATATTAATTTATATATCCTTTTCATCGTCGTCATGGTTCTATAGCATGCTACTTCGCACTCGTAAATATCATGTCTATGGAAAATTATTTAAAAAATACCAAATAACGATTAAATTTTTTTATACCACTTTATTTTGACCTTACAATTTTTTAATACACAATAAACCATTTTTTTCTTGTTAATAAGCCCTATTAAGAAAGGATCACTTAGGTGGTTTGGTCATACGGAACGGATGAATGAGGAGAGAATGGTAAGAAAGATATATGACGCAAGTGTTGATGGAATCAGAAATAGAGGACGTCCGTGGAAGACTTGGCACTACCAAGTAAACCAGATAATGGAGGATGGTTCTGTTAGAAGCCTCAACGCGAAGATGTATATATGTGGATGAGGCGAGAATTGTGTGTCAGGACAGAAGAGTGTGGCGCTTTATCCTCTCTGCCTACCCCCGCGGGGAAACGGCGTGATGGTAAGTAAGTAAGTAATAAGCCCGACCTGGCTGTACTCTATATATGTGTTGTTAGGCGAAATTGCGCGCGTCACTGATGAGGTGAAAACTTTGTCAATGACAAAGTTTGTGAGTCGCACATTATTTACGGGAAGTATTGTGTCCAATTATTATTATACTGTTACCTGCTGCGCCATTGGAGTTTGGCAGCGGGTAAAATGTGTCGTCAATAGTTCAGATTTTATTGATTTTGCTGTCACCGATACTTTATCTTTTTCGAGAATATTCCTTACAGCAAGTTTTCAATGTAGATTCAGTAATTTTAAAGAAATAATACAGCCCTGTTGAACATATTTTTCAGTTATAAACAGATCAAATATAATCTTCAATCTTGACCCTCGATGATCCACCTTATGTCCTATGGCAGCGATGGCGAACCTATGACCCGCGGGTCAGACACTGACCCACGCAGACTTTTTAAATGACCAACGCGTTGATTTTTATAAACTTATTTTTTATATCATAAAAGAGAGAACAGACCGTAGTTTTCAACCATCCTCCCCTCCCCCTTTCCCAGTGACGTCACTGACTTGGTGACCCACGAGCTAGTACTAAAAAAATAATTAACAAAATTTCACCCTCTTCTAAAAATGGTTCGCCATCACTGTCCTATGGTAAGAAACTCTATGGTAACTTCTTCTTTAAATTTCAACCATCCAGTATTGGTTGATTCGAAAAAAGTGTTATTTAGATATTATTTATTAGGTTTGATCTTTTCTGGAATTTCGTTATTCGATTTCTGGATAAAGTTACAAGAATAACTAAATATATTCAATTTTTTAATTGCGAATAATCATTAAAATAATAATAAATACAAGAAAGAAAGATATAAACACAACCAAACCAGGAATGCAGGAAAAACATGTTAAGAAATTTCAACTGTCTGCCGATTTACTCATTTTACAATATACTGCATCGGACTGTCAACAATAAACCTCAATACTTTTGTTCGTCACTCAAGATATACACAACTCGAAAAACAAAATAAAATTATTCCATTATGTAAATATTCTCTTGTAAATCGTGTCATACGTAGCTTTTACTATAGTGTGAGAAAATAATGTTGATTTTCATATTATTTACGACATTTTTATCGGTTCAAGAATTAATTTTTTTTATATATATACTTTCACAAATACATACAGCGTATACTCGGTTGCCAAATAATTTACAACATGGGCGCCAAAAACGCTAGTTTGTGTTTGTTTATATCTTTATTACCCGTGAAGATTTGCCATTCTATATTCATTTTCTCTTCGTAATATGTTTAATGTTATTACTTTATTGAGCTCATCATTTTCGCTGTATTTCTCTATCTAAGCGTCGCTTTTTCTGAACTGGATCGGCTCTCATATTATTGATACGTGTTAAACTTTTAATATCTAAAATGTCAAGTGAAACGTTAAAAAATGAAATATTATCTTGGTACACACATAAAATTTTAATTTTATTATTTTAAACCGACAATAATTTTAATTACTTTACATCGTCATTGTAATGTTCCAATTTTTCATTATTTGATAGCAGATTTCTTTATTGCCTATTTTTTTAAATATACTTTCTAAGGTCTAATTTACAATTTTAAGAGATTTGATACTTCTCTTCCATTACCATTAAATTTTCATTTGTGACGAATAAATATTAAAGTGCTTTCAAAAGATGAGGTGATATTATGAGGCGGTATACGTTGTTAATAAATGATATTATAAATATAATTATATAAATTGAACCGACTTACGTTGGCGTGAACGGTACTGTATCAATGGTGCAATAAATTGGAATGTTTTCATAATTATTTTTTAATAAAGAAACAGGGTAAACACAAATAATTAATGTCGGAAAGCAGATCAACACAGTGTTTTCAATAAAACAAAACAGCTGTTATAATGGTCCACTCAGGGTTGTGTTAATAAAGATATTTTTTAAATTAATTTTTACTATTAATGTTTTTTTGGAGAACCCCTGTGTAAAATGTGTCACGAAATTGCATTAAAAAGCGCGTATCTTTCACCTAAACTATTAATAAATTTAACTTGTTTGCAACGCAGTTTATTAGTGTTGAAAGTTTTTTTTGTTTAGGGTCTTGATATAAAAGAGACATTTTTGACTAAATTGACATGGTTATTGGACGACATTGTATAGTGTTGTTGTAACTTAATTAAAACTGTTTACCGAAAATATACTCGTAAAGTTCCCAATAATGAATTTTTTCCATTTTTATGGATTTTTTTGTATATCTTTCTTAGTGATTCATCTATATTTATGTAAATGCCTTCGATAGCTGGTTCCCAGTATTCCGATTAACAATAAGCACACATATGATATATTAACTGGATTAACCTTTTTATTTTTTCTGTCTTTCTGGTACGATGTTATTTTTTAACTGGGTTGTCTTCTTTAAATTTCGACTGACCGTGGTTTGTTTGGACCGCTAGACTAGTCGAAGCGTGGGACGTAATTGAATGACGCCTGTAAGTAGTTACCGTCTTCTTGGCTCTCCGTAAAAAAAGGCGGAAATACTCACATACACACACACATGTACATTATTATAAACCAAGAAACTCAGTGGTGAAAATCGAAGTAACAAGGCGCGTGAACCAACTAATTTGTTTTAATTATATAAACACATAAGAGCTTCAACCATGAAGAAAGTTCATTCATTTTTAACGAATCAGGATGAATGAATACTGAAAAATGGTACATACAATGAAAACGGTAGAGACAAAGGATTTATAAAGTAGGCGGTGGGCTTTGTTCGGTAGCTTTGCGTCGCTTTCACAATGTTTGACTATTTATACCGACCTTTGTGAAGTTCATACATCACGCGGACCTCCAGCATGAGAACTATGTACACATATTAGTATATTGACTATAGTACCTATATGATGTGTTCCCACATAACACTAGATCCCAAATGGATTGGCATACCCGGCAGTAAATAATCCTAGTCAGGAAATAGCGGCACTGGTTGTTGTTCAAAATAAATACAAATGCAAATAAGAAACTTATATATATCTGCTCCAAAAATCGCTATCGATAGCGATGTGCTTTAAGATATTTTAAAAAGCTATGTAAGTAGGAATTTTCTGTAGTTAGACAAAGATATATGCCTTTTGCGAATTAGTAGTATGTGTAATAAAAATATATTACACACTTTAAGCATTAGGACACATCAAACACATTATAACTTATTAAGTAGAGCGCATTCTTATTGTAAAGTTGTAATTGTTCATAACATAAGTCTGTGATGTTTTTAATTCAAATTAGATGTATTAATTAGAAAGATATTCATATGAAATCAATTTTATCGAAAAATATTGTTATTCAATATTGTATAAGACGACAACCTATTTCCTATGCACAGGAGACGCGGGTGGTTGATTAGATTGTTACCGGGCAAGAATGCTATAATTCGGGTTTGGAAGGCAAGAACGTAAAATGGAGTCTTATTTCAGCCTATTTCTAAGATATGCAGACTACTATCGGATTATTAACCAAGTCGAGCCTTGGTTAGGGGAGGGGGGAATGTTTACGCGCCTTGTTACTTCGATTGGCATCACTGGGTTTCCTGGTTTATAATAATGTACATGTGTGTGTGTGAGTATTGCCGCCCTTTTTTTCGGAGAGCCAAGAATTCAATTATATCTCGTGCTTCGACCAGTTCAGTGGTCCAAATAAACCTCCAGTGCGCACTTCGGTCGGTCGAAATCTAAAGACAACCCAGCTAAAAGAACAACATTGGACATATATCATATGTGTATTTATTATTAATCGGAAACCTGGGAACTAGCTATCGAAGGCATTTAGAGAATAAACACAATTTGATCTCTACCAATCCGATCACGTTCCCCGGATTGAAAGAAATTCAGGTTCGAATCCCGGTAGCAACAACAATATTTTTCGATTAAATTGATTTCATATATATATCTTTCTAATTAATACATTTAATTGGTATTATAAGCATTATAATTAATTAGTTAGAAACATGTTCGCGCAATTATTGTATTTTTGATATTAATACGTTTTTAAAATCGATTCGAGATAAGGGGTGCATGTTTAAAATTTTAAACAAAAATAAGTCACAATTTAAATTCTTTTATCTCAGAAAGTGTACGAAGCATATGGAGGTTAATGATGTCAATGATTGAGAACCGATGTAAGATTTCTTTAAATTGGGCAAGCATGCACCAGCACGCTTCAATTTAGGGATGCCAAGGCCTATGAATAGCGAAAGACAAAACTTCATTTCATAATTAAGGCTTCACGAAATGCATGTATGCTGTTACCACTGGTTGACTCACTACCGATGGAGGTCGAAATCGTTTCGCACTTCATATAATACAATGTAGTGTGGTTAAGTTGTTATTTAAACCGCTATTAAACTATACTTCAATGAAGTGTCTGAACTGCGAAGCGAAGAGAGAAGTGTGTAGTGTAATACTTCGCGAAGTACACACTTCAATGAACTACATGAAGTGAGCGGCAAACTCTTTCGTCTCTATACATACACAATTCGCATTTAATTGTGTGCGTTGCTGAGTACGAGCTTCGCTGCAGACATTGAACTATGGAAGTGTTAGCACGATTTATAAGGTGTAAACTAGTTAATTGAAATACTTTGTACTTATGAATCGTAAGTCCGGACAGGACGAAACGAGTATTAACGATATCTTTACAAGCCTTCTCTGTGCATACGATATAAATAATGTGAAAAGTTTCAGCAATTCATATTGTTGCAACTTTTCACGGATGCCCGTCTCGACACAGAATTTCTCTAGTGAGACGGGCAGTCCAAAAAATTTTTTATATAGTATTATATAGTTACTAATAAATAAATAAATAAATATTTAATATTTGACAAATATTATGGCCTAAAGTTTTTTTTGTTATTGACATTGCACATTCATTGATATTTTCATTTAAGAAATGTACATTTGATTTCTAATATCATTCTTGAAAGCGTTTCATAAACCAGTTGTTATGAACACTGAATTGTCACTGGTTCTAGTTACAAGAAAATTGTCTTTTTTGTTGTTGTTGTTTGTATTCAATTAATTTCTAGATCTGCACCCTAGTACGGCTGCGCTCCGGCCACTCGCTCAAAGTATTATTGCCGCTGCTCCTGGAGCTGTGAATCGTTAGAACAAATTATTCCGTGAAGGTCACTGAAGATTCTTATTTTATCACAAGTTACTATTAAGTAGGAAAACTAAGTAAATATTTCAACATTAAAAAGTTCACAATGGAGTCTTGGTACTGACATTGATGTATGGAAGTGAGACCTGGAGCTGGCAGAAGAGGAACGAACGTAGACTGAATGTAGTGAAAATGAGATTACTTAGGCGTATACGTGGCAGATCCATGTATGACAACAAATGAAGAAATAAGAAAATAATGTAAAGCTGATCTTAGTATGGTGAGTAAGATTAAAAAAGGATCACTTAGGTGGTTTGGTCACATGGAACGGATGAATGGTAAGAAAGATATATGACGCAAGTGTTGATGGCACCAAAAGTAGAAGACATCCGTGGAAGACTTGGCACCACCAGGTAAACCAGATACTGGAGTATAGAAGTCTCAATAATCGTCGAGCTTGTATGAGAAGATGTATAAATGTGGATGAGGCGAGAATTGTGTGTCAGGATAGAAGAGTGTGGCGCTTTATCATCTCTGCCTACCCCCGTGAGGAAACGGCGTGATAATGAGTAAATTAATTATTTTTATTTTTTATTATAATTTTTAAAAATCTCTTAAATTGTTCTGTTTTGGAAACAATTTGGCTTTTAGCTTAAGTACTGCATCACATGTATTTCTGGGCTTTTTTATTATGCAATTATTTTAAAACATATTATCAAAAAAAAAAAATTAAAAACCAAAATAATAACTTCCAACCACAAAATTTCATTTGTTGTGGATTTTAATATCAAAAAATTGTAATTAACTTTAAACGTCTGAGGCTGCGTGAACAGGAGCGA
The DNA here is from genome assembly GCA_022840565.1 of Eubasilissa regina. Taxonomy (NCBI): domain Eukaryota; kingdom Metazoa; phylum Arthropoda; class Insecta; order Trichoptera; family Phryganeidae; genus Eubasilissa; species Eubasilissa regina. The sequence continues at coordinate 23,204,206 of JAINEB010000033.1, forward strand.
GAGTAGGGGGAGGGGGGAGAGAGCAAAGGCTTTTAAACGGACTCTTTCTTTTTATTTCCTTCGTCAACCATATATATATACTTCATATAATAAATAATAATTGTTAACAAGTTCAGCCCAATCGACCGGCGAACTAAGAGACATTACAATTAGTTTCATTGCAATCAAAGCAACAGTTATCGCAAAGAAATTATAAGAATTCATCTTATATCTGCAATGTATAAGATATATACAAGAGAAGGATATATAATGCGGTTATATATAAATATATTTAGAAATCAGATATGATTTTATATAAGATTTTATATATAATTTGTTAGAATTATAGAAATTATTTGGTACCATTTCTAATGTACAGGCCAAAATTTCAAAATTTGACCAAAGTAGATTTAATAAATAATTGACATACTATATTAATTTATCAATAGATCTAAATATAATCAATTTCTGTAAAAACTAAGTCATACTCGCATGTTAATTAATGAATTTAAGGGGTTCGTCAACATTTCGGTAATGATTGGCTCGCCGGAATGAGAAAAATGTTGGCGATATTGAATGAATAAGTATGCGTATATGTTGTAATAGAAGGATTATGAAAGTGATGTGTTGAATGATGAGACGTGCTTAATGTAAGAGTGGTGGATGTCCCTATATTTATCCACCACTCTCGTGTTTGTTTAAAGTAACGGGATGTTTTGCGTATATGTTGTAAATACAGCCAGAGCACGTTATAAAAAACGTTATGAAACGATAGATGTATTAATTTGAAAAGTGTAACATATAGGTTCAAAAATTTGTCGTCAATCCACCGTGTTGGTATAGCATAATCGGGTAATGCACGTTCCCCGGATTGGAAGAGATCCATGTTCGAATCTCTGTAGCAACAATAGAATTTTTCGATAAAATTGATTTTATATGTATATCATTTAATTTATATTTACTATTTATATACACCATACTTTTTATATTACAATTTATAATTTTATTATTTTTTATATTACAGTTTAATTCTCTCACACTTGAATTCTACATTCTTAATGCCTTTTTTGCATTTAATTTGACTACTATCAATGCAAGCAGCATTCTGCATTTTGACAGCTCTTTAAAAAAATGATCGCCTTCATTAGTTTACTTGAGAAACGAAACTTGAACTTGTCCAGGACAAGTGTTGTATGTCAAATAAGAAGTTAAAACATGGAGAAGTTACAATAAAAGTTACTGCTTAGTTTACGAAGGCGATTCCTGTAGCTGTCGATACTGGGTGTATTTTAAAATAAATAGGTAAATAAAAAAGTTATAAAGATTTTAAAATAAGGTAAACATTCCGTTAACAGAGCGGACACTTTTCAAACACGAGCCAATTCTCAGGAATATTGTCGCTCGTGTTGAAATTAGATATGCCTTCAAGAGCGCTCGTTTAAGGCTTTAAGGTTAGGCACGTGGGCAAGTGTAATTCTTTAAGTGTGCAATACGTAATTATTCAAGTGTCTAATATGTAATTATTCAAGTGTGTAATAATTTTTCAATTATTTAAGCCAGCTGAGTGAAAATACTGTTACCAATCAGAAATAGTACAGAAGTCTTCTTCGATTATTATAAATAGATAGATAGATCATCCAACAATTAATTTATTCAATTTATTTTATAAACTACTGAGTTATTTATTTATATTCAACCGGTTTCGTAAAAATACATTTTATTTCATCAAGTTAAAAAAACTAACCAAAATAATATGTCAAAATGTTCTAATGTTTTTAAATTCAATTTGAAAAAAAACTCATTATAAATTTTTTTCGAAACCGGTTGAATATAAATGATAACTTGCGGTGATTTATAAAACAAAGTTAATAAACCATTCAATCAAAGCGAAATCAAATAAAACAAAAATAGCTTCCTTTTTTTCATTACTTTTTATTTTGTAGCTTGGTTCTGCGCGTTGTTGTCGGGGTTGTATTGCGCGCTTGAGCCTTGCGCCCAGTTGTCGGAGCGCAGTTGCCAGGGTGTCATAATGAACACCAATCCAAATTGGAAATAGTGGTAAAAAACGTCTCACAATATCAAGAGATGAAAGTAAAATTAGGAGTACATATTTTTGATAACACCTTTCTGATACCTATTCCAATATATTTTACAACAGTTCGTTAATGCCTTGAGGAACAGCATACCATCCAGCTAAGAAATCTACATTAACGAAGAATTAGCAAAGAGAGAAAAACATATATTTTGAGGAAATGAATATCGTCGTTGGACAGAAGATGATTAGAAAAGGGTAAAGTTGAAAGGCGATAATTTTTTTATACCGTGTATATATAAATTATCTAAAACATGCTAGAGTTAAAATAATATTATTTTTTGCATTTAGATGTTAGCGGAAGACTTGACACGACCAGGTAAACCAGATACTTGAGGATGGTTTTGTTAGAAGCTTCAATAATGGACGAGCTTGTATGAGAAGATGTATGAAAGTGAATGAAGCGATAATTGTGTGTCAGGACAGACGAGTGTGGCGCTCTATCATCTATGCCTACCCCCGCGGAGAAACGGCGTGATGGTAAGTAAGTAAGAAAGTAAATAGTTTCATGTAAATACAACCTTATACGTAATACACCTATGTCAAAATAAAGTATTATTTAAAAAGTATATTACAAATATATAGGTACGTGTGTATTGCTCAGTTATTTTTTTTTTATGTATGTCTGCAAGGTTACTATGATTTTTTTCCTTAATTACTTCTAGTTCTGGGTATTGTATGTATAAATAATATATAATACAGAGAAAACAAAGGGAGACGTTTAAAAATGATTGTATGGCAATTGTGACAGTTATAAAATTGATAACTGTTCTTGAAAATATATTTGTATGTTTTAGAATAATTTTATCAAAAGCGTATCAATTTAAAAAAAACTTCGTTCTTGGTACAAAATAAAATTACAAATACGTTTATCTCAATTTCGTCAATTTAATAATGTCAGTTTTGTTTCTATAGCCTTCAAATACATTTAAAAAAAACAAATTTATTTATAAAATTAAACATTACTTCTTTCATCAGTTACTTTTTCGTGTAACTTGTTATCCCTCACTTGTCACACAAAAACACGCCCCTAAATAGTTGAATAGTTAGTTATCTAACGCGTTAACCTGTTATCCAATTTTCAATTCTAATTGTTTTATGTCAAAAAGCTATTAACAAATAGTATACATTCTTCTTCTTCTTTTTCCACGGCACTACATCCTAGGGTGGGATTTGGTCTCCTTCACAAGTATTCTCCAACGACTCCTGGCCCTAGCCATTCTTGTCTAGTTCCCAGATCTTCCCATTCTGCTCCAGTCCCCTTTATACCACTTCAGCCCATCTTTTCCTTGGCCTACCTCTAGGTTGCTCCCACTGGTGTATCCACTTGATCATGTTCTTTGGTGTCCTGTTATCTGGCATTCTTTCAACATGGCCGGCCCAAGCGCAGTCTTTGGGACCCACAGAATCTTACAATTATTTCTTACTCAGTTAAATTTTCGAGCTCATAATTAATTTTTTTCTGTAAGTTCCATTTTCTAATGTAGGTTCATATATTTTTTTAAATATTTTACGTTCATAAACTGCTTATTGGTTTTCTTCAATTAGGGTTAGATACCACGTTTCACAATCATATTATAGTTTTATATATTAGCAGTTTGCTATGTTGACTCAGCTAGAAGTCGGATCTTCAATTCATCAGTTGTCTTATTTACTGAGTTCAAGTTAGAGTTTAGATATGTAAAATTATCAACCCCTTCATATACATGGTGATCTACGTACACATCTTGGGATGCATGTACATCATGTACTTCGTTTTGGAGGCGTTTACATGTAGTCCGAATTTTTCAGTTTTCTTCTTCAGGGTGGCAGTGTGGTCGAACATTCTTTGCTTAGATCTTAGTATTGATAAGAGAGGGTATCAAGAGGGCTCAGTGAAAGACAGTGGGAAATGGCAGAAAAATTTATTTAAAAAAAAATCTTTAGTAAAAATAATTTAATATACATCGGGGTAGGGCAAACATAGAACGAAGGGGTGATAGCCGTGCTCGATGCCGTAAATGGCGGAGGCTTGCGGGCGGCAAAGAGTGGCGGGTGTGATTAAGGCAGCGGCTGACGTAGCTCTGAAAATGGCATTTTCAGTGCCTCAAACTCCTCGATCGGCGATCGGCAACAATGGGGTAACGGTTCAGCTAGAAAGAGGCTAAATGGTCCGGTGTTGGCTGCAATCCTTGTAATCAGTTCTCGGGTGGCGGTGGCAGTCTCGTTTATCCAGACAGAGGTTAGCGGCACGAATATCCCGGGGTAGCGGCAATGGCAGCTAGCGGCACGCTCGGGCAGAGTTGCTGGATTCACTGTCCAGAATCGACTCGTGCCGTCCTCGTCGCCAGCAGAACTGGGTATTTATACCTGCCGCGCGCGGTCCATTAGCCCGTCTCGCGGAAGTGTAGTGGGGAAAGACAAGCACCCCTCCGTTTGTAAGACGCTCCCTCGTATCGGTCGTTGCTAATGGCCAGCGGAATTTTACAGAACGAGCCTGAGGCAATTTCATGGAATTGTGTCGCCTGTTCATGCCCCCGGTAACTCCAATCGCTGGGTCATTTCATGGGAATTCGGGTAGTGGTCGTTTCCGAAATGAACTTAAAGCAGCGACGACGGCGGTGTTTCTTAGCATGATAATCCACACGTATCAGTATAAATAATTAAATAATTTTTCTTTCCTGAGATATTTCTAACGAAATGCGATAACGGTTGTTTGAAATTTTTAACATGGTTTACGTCTTTCTAGCGTGTTAAAGTTGAAGAGTATTAAAAATATTGAAGATCCTTCAACGTTTTTCCCTGTTACGATTCAAGCCACTCATCCTCTACTTTGATATGCAAATTGTCTCGTCTCTTCGTTATGATTCACAAGTGAGATTCACTGAATTTTCATGTACTGCTTCCAGTGCCTGAATCGTTTGAAAAGAATAAGCTTGCTACGGGACACCTCATAGATACGTATTTGTATTCCTTCACGTAAAAAACACATCGACGTATGTGCCCATTATTATGAAAGTGGTCTAAGTCAAGAAGTTGAAAAAATGAGTTTATTAATTATTTCGAGTCACATTGTTTTAAATTAATATAATGTAACGTATATTGTGAAAAATTTGAAGCGTTATATTCAGTGTATTGTTACGACGTTCAACGGTATTCCACTAGTGTTTATTTTGATAATAGAGTAAATCATTTCAACTTTAAATTTTTTATTTCCTTATAAGCTACATGCGACATTTGTATGTCGAGAGAAATTATACATCTAGACTAAATAAATTTTGAAACATTGCTTTGAAACATATAAATATATTTTTTAATAAACTAAGAGATAACTTTCTTAATATTGGGTACACATGTATTTTTTCAATTAGTAAAATTGCAAATTATATTGCATATCTACATACAGGTATGTATAATCATTGTTTTCGAAAACTTATTTGGCTTTCGGGAACTTGGTTTTCGAGAACTTAACTTTCGGGAATTTATTCTGTCAGAAATTTGACTGTCGGCTACCACGTTGGACAAGTAAATAATCAAACTCTTTAATTAATAGCAACTTATTTTTAAAATAAACATTTCGAGGTTCATAAAATTTTAGATGTTTTTATTACGGCGTCTGTCTCAGTCATCGCGATTGTTACAAATCTCCCAAAGAGCTTTTCATTTCTCAACACATAACATAAATATTGATGCTAGATTCTTGTATCGATTAATTTGAAATATGTTGTGAAAAACATCGAAAATACTTTTATTACTTACTACTTGCAACACCACCATGCCGTTTTTGATGAGAAAAGTCAATTGCAGAATCAGTCTGGGCGTTATTTGAGTTTGAAAATAAGCTTAAATATATGATGTGATATAACCGAAAAAAATTCCACATAGAATAATACTAATACAGTCAAATGTCTACATAGAAATTTTCTCATTAACTTACGTAGAATTAGGTCGCCTAGAAGTGAAAAGTATGAAAAATAAAAATTATCGTCGCCATTCATCATTATCTGTAATTTTCAATGCGTTGCTCGATGAAGGCCTCTTCAAGAGTTTTTCATACTTCACTATCAATTGTACTTCACTGCCACGTATATCTGCAGAATTTGATAATTTTGTCAGTGCTGTGAATTTTGGGAGCTCTTATACTACTGGATGACTACATTGGTGCAACGTTTGTCCATCCTGCGAGCGACGTGGCTTGCCCATTTTTCAATGCCGGGGAAAAATTATATATTGTATCTACAGGGTGAGTATTATGTGCCAAGTCGATTTGAATAGCTAAGAAAGGAAACACAATAATATTTCAGCAATTTCATTTCGAATATTATCCTGTAGCATCGGAATCGTTGTTGGCTTATTGGCTTATTCAAGTACCCCCGCAGAAAATAGTTGGCAGCCGTCAAATCAGATCGAGGAGGCCAGTCGATGTCACTACTATTTGACATTATGCGGCCGGGACAAATTTTAAGCGTAACTTGGGCTGTGTATGAGGTGATACTGTCCTGTTGAAACCACATGTGTTGCAACCCCAATCAGCCACCAAGAAGTTTTCCAACATGTGACGATAGCGATCACCATTAATGGTTACAGCATTGCCATTATTATTTAGATAAATTATTTAATTATTTTAATGATTACAACACGTTGTTGTGGCGTTAGATACTTTATAATAAATTGTAATGAATTATTCTCTATGACTACTAAATACGAGCTATTAGATATTTGCTAAACCAAAATGGCAGTCAAATAAAATCGGCCTGAAATATAATATTCACCTGTATACATCTTCACTCATTGTTTTTTAGATTAATTCAAAGAATCTTGATAAGCAATTTAATTACTGTACGAGATAAATACGAGGTGTGACAATTTATTTCCCGGAATAGCCGCAAAGTCCCCCATGACGTGATTGTATCAAATTCGTGTTTGAACAGTTTGAACTAATACGTGCCTAAATTTTAAGCTGATCGAGCTAGTTATTAGTTAGTTACTGGGAAGGTCAGGTAATCCATAGCATTGTCATTATTATTTAAATAAAATGTTTTAGTGACTTTAACACGTTGAGGCGTCAGATGATCCATAATAAATTGGAATCTTAATATTGGTTATTATCACTGAACCCGTGGATAAAATAAAAATTGACCCAATACCAAATAAAATTAATTGATAAAAAATTAGCATGAATAGTCATTTGATATTTTTATGTATCTCTTTTAATATTACAGATAATATTTCGTCGAACAAATTCTGCTCAAAATAGTTATTTTTTAGAATTCTATACCCTTCAACATGAACACACTGTATGACCAACCATTGTGTGGCCAACCTTTCATCAGTAAGTTTCTGAGCTTTCAAGTTAAAGAAAGAAAGCGGCAGACTCTTTTATGACCACATGTTTTCAGATTTCTTTTCAATAACCTAACAAGTAAAATATCTTGTAATATTTTGTCTCCAAATACACCACACAACGGAAATTGGATGAATTAAATACAATACTTATAAATATACTATATTCGAGCGCGTATTAAAAAAACGAGTTACATAACTCAACATACATATTCTATATTGCATTATATTATGTATTTTATTACATATTCTTTCCCGTTGGTGTTTAAAAAGATAGTAAATATAATACATACCCGTAATCAAGGGTGGGGACTAAGAGAGCCCTTTGTTAAATTTGACTTAGGCCGGCGAGCCCCTTGTTAAATTTGGAAAAAAATAAGTTTTTGAAATCAAATCGGTACGTAACTACAATTTATGTAGATATTTAGAATATGTATTTTATTACATATTTCTTTCCCGTTTGTGTTTAAAAAGATAGTAAATATAATACATACCCGTAATCAAGGGTGGGGACTAAGAGAGCCCGTTGTTAAATTTGACTTAGGCCGGCGAGTCCCTTGTTAAATTTGGAAAAAAAAAAATGTTTTGAAATCAAATCGGTACGTAACTACAATTTATGTAGATGGTTTAAATATATGAAACATAAGACTTTGTTGGCTTTTGAAATTTCTCATAAAATACATTTATTTCGGGTGCATATTAAAGAGACGTAGCCCTTTTTTGCCTATAGTCTAACAATGTTTAAAAACGTCGATGTTTGATATATATTGCTTCCAGATGTTCTTAGATGTTCAACGCAAGATTTTTGTGAACGATGCTTTAAACGATTATCCTTCATACTTCACACGTGCACATTTTTTCCCTTTACCGTAATTGTGCACAGTTTTGAGAAGAACAGTTTCGAATATTTATTACTTTGTACCATCGTTTACTAAGGAGAATTTCAGTTTCAATCCAGTGTTCTGTATTGAAATATGGAATAGGAACGAAAATAATGGGAGATACCTCTTTCTGCGTAACTCTTCACTCTTACAATCTATGGTAAGTAAGTATATTTTTCAGCTATTGATATTTATTGTTTTACAAAATATTTCGTAATGTTACATAATATAAATATATTCAGTAACATTCGATTACTTTAATAATTATTGCGTATAATTGTATAAGAGCGATATAAAATCCGCACCCTCTCCAGAACTTAGCGAATAGCTCTGAAATTAAGCGAGCCCCTCGTTAACTTATTGGTAGCCCACTGCTGCCCGTAATAACCGTATGATACGTACATTTCACGGGTATTATTTTAGGAGTATATACATGTAACAGTATGAATAGAAAATTTTCAATCTGTACGTGTCTAATCTCAACAAAAAAATACTAAAATTCATAGTTTCGAAATTATCTTGATTAATTGAAATACATTATTGATTCCAAATTACATATTGTATATATAATATAAAAGGTCATCGAGCTGTCAGATGATGTTTTAAAGCCTGAAGCAAAGGTATAGAGTAATAATGGGTCAAGTATGTAAACTTCAAGCTACATGATTTTGTAAAAATTTCATAAAATAAAACATTTTTACTGGTAATTTATTCAGGTATCCACTAACAACATATTGTGGACTAGGTTTTTTACACTCTGTATATAATCGCTTATGAAACATACTTCTGAAAAAAAACATAATTTGAAAATGATTTTCGAAAAAAATCTTTAATACAGAAATAATATTTTTAAAAAACTTACCTGAATTTGTTGGTACAAATCCCGCATGGTGTGCCAGACATGACTCAGCACTAGTGATCTCTGGCTGAGGCATCTTCTGTCCGGACAACACCTTTCTTTCACAAATAACTTGAACGACTATCAAAGTTATATTATCACATTTTTACTGCAAACTGATGAATCGTATTATTTATCTGAACCAAAAAATATTTGATGCATTTATCAAAATCAAAAGGTATTTGTGTCATATATTTTTTTCAGTACAAAAAATTAACAGTTTTTTTAGATTCTATTTGTTTTTCTTGTTATTATGCGTCGCGTTTACGGAATGAAACACACTAAGTTAAATCCAAGAACGTGTTGAAATTTTGATCTTAAGATAAACTGATCATCTTGAGATTGGTAGAAAGAGACAAAAACTCATACCGATGTACAAATGTTTTATTTGACAGATTTAATTGTAACAAATAAGACTCAAAAAACTGTGGATACTTACATTTATTTATTTATTATATTACGAACATTTATTCCGTTTTAACTGTTGCTGGGAAGATTCAAATTCACCCAATTGAATATGTTAATGGACTGAAATTTGACGTTTAACGTACAACAAATGTGAAGAGAGGTGCAGTGCACGTTGGACTATAAAAGCCGAGAGTTGTCTCCAAATAATCTCATGGGTACATAATACTTGCCCAGAGTCGAAAATCGGTAAAATCGAAATCTTAATGAAAAATGGTTAATATAATAATCAAACTAAAAAAACAATTAAATTGAATATTAAGAAATTAAAAAGACATAACAATCGTGTAAAGTATAGTAAAAAGACCAAATGTTTTTAAGCATGTAGGCATAAAAACATTTATAAAATTTTTAATAACATACGTTTGGATCAAATACATAAAGAAATTAATGTATCTGAATTCAAAGCATGTAGGTGTTTTGTAAATAATTAAAACGATCATAAGGATTTCAATGCCGGACCTTAAAAATTAAATGGTATGTAATATATAATAATATTCAATAAAATTAACTGTTTAGTACAAATCAAAAGTACCAATTAGAAAGATATACAGATAAAATCAATTTATCGAAAATAAAACGTATTGGTGTAGTGTAATCGGTTAACATTTCCTAGGTTCGAATCCCAGTAGCAAACAAATATATTTTTTCGATAAATTGATTTTATTTCTATATCTATATGACTGATACATTTATTGCAACTTCACATAAAAAAATAAACATCTTTAATACATTATATAGTATAGTTTCATAGATCAATAAAGAGGTCTAATCACTTCATTTTTTATAAATAAACCAAAAATTGTACTATAAATACAACTGTATATCATTTTTATCACGATTATATGTAGTTTAGATAGATTGCTAATGTTCTGCAAAGCCAAAAGGAGTTATTATGATGGTATTCGGGACAAAATCCCTAGAAACGGTCGGTATTTATAGGCTCGTCTGTCAAGACTGTGACAATGTTTACGTCGGACATCAATGGAAATCTAAGACTTTCTGAATATTAGCCAACCATTTTGCATTTGAGCCAAAGATCTGCAGGTTATGCCTGTCTTCTCAAGGAGGCTCTCGAAGTATATAAACGTCCAGTGAACACCAATAGGTCAAAACTAGTATTCAGCCTTACAAAAGTAGTTGAGTCGACACACAGTGATCCTGCAATAGATGGAACATATTTATACAGATACACCCTGCTTTCGACACAGTGTTGCAAGGTAATACTTAACGTAAAACCAACGACAATATTCCCTGCAGCATATAATGTTTATTACAATAAAGTAATTAGTAAAAGTGTCGAAGCGATCAGCGCTGAAGCACTTGTAGTAGTACAGTGACAAAATGCTTTTTTTAGGGGGGCGGTGACACGCCAGCAAAGTTAAGTTAAATTTTATTTTGAACCCAAAACGTTCGCCATCATTATAGTGGTAGATGAGGCGGTCTTGCCGCATGTAGAGTACTTATATCGTAGTATATCGTAGTCTCTAAGGAAAAAAAATTGTAATATTCCCTGCATTTCATTGCAAGCCACCAACAACACACCAACACCCACTTGTCGCAACAGCGACGTCGCTCCCGATGATGGATCCTTCATCGTCGACCACAGAGGTCTGAGACACGTAGCAAAATAGACCAAAAATCTCAACACGGAAGAAATGGACTTGGTTTTTTTTCCATTATAAATGTTCATTCAGAACGATATATATCCATCTAATTCATATTTCGTAAAAAATTAACTTCAGTCTAATCTAGTGTATCAATTTCCTTTCAAATACACAGTGATATACTTAAAGACATATCTGAGATATTATATGTATGTTTGCGAATAATGAAGATTTTTAAAGATTAATGAATCCATTGCGATTGTGATTTTTACGATGAACGTGTTTTGTTTTTGATAATTTTTTTCTATTTTTCATTTGTAATACTTCAATAGTAACGCGTTTAAATACGAATTGAAACTTCCTCATCTGCGACGTAGTCATTATTTTTTTGGAAACTGGAGGGCCTTCACATCCTTTAGGTCATAAAGGTACCGCTCTTATTCTTTCTTTCATTCTCCCACTGTTAAACTGAGAACCTTCAGTCTGCGACCTAACGAATGTTAAAAATGAAAAGGAAAATCTTAAATAAATTATACTTTCTCCCGAGGCATTTTCAAACGGCTCTCACAAGTTAAAAGGCCGCCCGAAGGACTGGAGAATCCTTGTCCCGCAGTATTCCGCACCACGCTACTTTCGCCATATAATTGGGCGGACGATCTATGTGGCATTATATTAATACTATAATTATTTTGTGTGCTATTTTATTATTATCGTGCACTTAAAACTTTTTTATTTATCCACAACCCAAAACGTTACGTTATAGTAAAACACCATAAACCGTTTGTAATGATACACTATTCTTTAAATATATGAATATATCCACATAAAACCTTGGGACATATCCCATGTTGGGGTGGAATTGAATTCACCCACTGGGCGGGTTCTTGAACAGTGATTAGACCATCGATAATATTTAAAAAAAATCCTTTCTAAAGCTATCACTTATATATTACGACATATCTCACATACTTTTGATTATAGATGTATCAATCTGAAAGAGCTGCAGCATATAAGTTCGATAATTTGTCGTCGGTTGGCGTTGTGTAACTGGTAATGCATTTTCCCGGATAGGAAAAGATCCAGGTTCGAACTGAAGAGTAGCAACTAAAATATTTTTTCGACAAATTGATTTACTCTGTATAACTTTCTAGTTGATTCATTTGTATTACAAAATATATTTGAGTAACACGAATTAAATGAATAAATTAGAAGGATATACATAGAAAAAATCTATTTATCGAAAAAACATTTGGTTGCTATCGGTAGCAACAAATGAAAACAAATATTTTTTCGATAGATAGATTTTATCTGTTTATTTATATAATTGATTAATTTAATTTGTCTTAAAAATACCATAGAACTATGTTTTGAAATTATAACTTACAAAAAATTTGTTTTCATTAAAAATATTTAATATTCTTACATTAAAAAATATTTTGATATCCAAAATCATATAAGTAGGTTATTGCATAAGAGTTAATTACGTATTACGATAGACTTGATAACGCCGTATATGTGTATATAATAAACCCTGGCTAAATTAATTAACTCAACTCATCACAAATTGTTTTGATATCGAATTGAGGATCGATATGACTTAGGTAATAATTTAGTATACGTAATGGCTGTTAGATTTTTCCTGTGCAAATATTTTATTAGTCAAACTGTACGCAATATTAGGATATCAATATAATATTTAGAAATATTTACCAATATTTCTAAATTATATTACCTATATTAATAACACATTTGATTATCTATAAACAAATTGATTATGAGTTTGTTTTATTGTTGTAGACCAATCGAGGAATGTCATATTATATAACAATTACAAAATTGTGTGCACAAAATCTGTCGATTTAAATTTACAACTGCTTACTACTTTACTAGAGCTTTTGTAATATTTCATTACATAATATTTCAAACATTAATATACTTTTATAATTAAAAGCATAAGAAAAATCTTTCTTGAACAAGAAGTTAAAAGCTATAGGTCCAAGACGATAAATTCGGGTATCAATGGAATGGTAATAAATTCAATTCGATAATGACGCAATGTACCACAATTAGAACAGTCAAGGAGATTAGTATGTACAAATTATAAACAAGAGTTACGAATACTTAAAACGCAATTTTTATTCACTAAATATATGGATACATATTGATATGAGTAAGATATAGATTATTAGGTACACTATCAGTAATTATTATTATTATTATTGTATATGGATAAATGTGTGAAAGAACTGGAATGTATGAATGTAGGAGTAAAAATGGGCGATTTGATTGTATGCTGTTTATTGTGCGCCGATGATGCAGTACTAATGGCGAATAATGAACAAGAGCTACAGAATCTAGTGAGTAGAATGTACGATGTATGCAAGGAAAACGACCTCGTGATGAATGTTAACAAGTCTAAAGTGATGGTATTCGGGAAGGAGGAAAGCAAGATACCGTGCTAAATACTTGTAGGTAATAAATGTTTGGAACAAGTAGATGAGTTTATGTATTTGGGAAGTATGTTTGATAGAAACGGAAAAGCTGAGAATGATATCGAAAGGTGCAGGAAATAAAGTGAACGGCGCTTTGAATGGAATTATATCAAATGGGAATTTGTCAACCGAGGCAAGACTAGCGGTGCACAGTGAAGTTCTGGTACCGACACTGATGTATGGAAGTGAGGCCTGGAGTTGGCAGAAGAGGAAAGTAGACTGAATGCAGTGGAAATGAAATCATTTAGGCGTATATGTGGCAAATATATTTATGACAGAGAAAAGAATGAAGAAATAAGGAAATGATGTAAAACTGATGTTAGTGGTTTGGTCATATGGAACGGATGAATGAGGTGAGAATGGTAAGAAAGATATATGACGCAAGTGTTGATGGAACCAGAAATAGAGGACGCCCGCGGAAGACTTGGCACGACCAGGTGAACCAGATAATGGAGGATGGTTCTGTTAGAAGTCTCAACAATCGGCGAGCTTGTATGAGAAGAATATGAATGTGGATGAAGCGAGAATTGTGTGTCAGGACAGTAAATAAGTAAGTATCAACGCAGTGTATTTTGTCTTTATTTCCAGTAAGTAAATAAATTAAATGATACACGCTACAAACATATGTACACCTAGAGATATCTTAAATTTATTTGATTTTTGTCAAAATATTATGAAAAGCATAGCCATGAAGGATATAGTGAACTTAAAGAAATGAAATAATATGGACAGTTAAAAAATATTAACTTAAAATCTTAAGTGAATACGATATTTTTGAAATGCAATACTTAAATGATGGAATAATTATATCCTAGAATTATTCACTTAAAACCTTCCACCACGGCCAGTGATATATTAATCCGTCGCCTCAAAATTTATTTATCTACTTTGAACAGTGATACTTACTGGAAATCAGTGGCATATATTGCATAATGCATATAGATTGTAAATGGATCTTTATATAATATTTTTTGTCAATCTGTGTTTGCCATTTAGCGGATTTATAAACAAAATGAATTACTGGCAATGACACTAATAGTGGATACAATGGATATGAATCGCAATTATAATATATATACATTCGATTTATTTATTTATTTTTTAAGTTAAATTATGTGTACCTTTAAAATTAGCAATATTAACTTGGTGGTTAAGATTCATATTTTTATTTTATTTATTATCTTAGTTTAATAACCACAATTGAGTTTAAAAAACATCTACCGGTTTCGCCGGTTTCGGAAAACACCTTTTCCTTCTTTAAATTATGTGTGTTGAAAAATTGGTGGAGAGGGGTTCTGACCCCCACCCCCTCTGCCCCTCCCGCGGGTGCACCACTGATTTAATTAGTAATATTTTTTATTACAAATGAGAAAATATTTTTAAACGTATCAATATTAAAAGTGTCGACATAACCCAACCTGATTATTATGCAACCACCCGGTCTCAACGATTCCTCAAGAATAGTACCAAACCTTGAAGAATCTGATTTAATAATGGACTGTAACAATAGGGGATTATTTCAGCTGAGTCATTTCAACCTGAAAACCATAATAGTCTCTTTATGTACAGTCTTTCGCGTATCTGTTGCAGACATTTGGGCTCTTTTTCGGCGTATTATTGCGTACCGTCCTGTCTGTGTGAGCAATGTACACACACTCATATATACAATGCACTACATTCAAAGCGTCGCCCAGGGATGGCAAATAGTATTTCATAAAGTGCCAAAAACAAAAACAAAAGTGAATACCCTTTTTTTAGTATCAGTACGTAGGTATATTAATTCATATACTCAGTGTAAATATGACCACAATATCAAATAAATAATGTTCCAGTCAGAAAATAGTTTAGGGTTCGTGTCCCATGGAAGGAGACAATCTCAGAAATTTAGTTGAGATTTTGTTCTGGAGATATACTCAAAGATCAAAGATCAATGTGAGATTATTATAAAAATACAAAAATGAGTTTTTCACCATCCAAATAGAGATTTGACACGTGCACATAAACATTACTTAAAACTACCACAGTTTCCTACAATTATTTATTCTAAAAGTTAAATATCAGTAGTGTACTTTGGCTTTATTTGCAGTAAGAAAAAACAAAATATTAGTAATATGTACACCCAGAGCTATCATAAATTAATATTATTATCGTCAGTTTGTTATTAAAAGCATAAACACGAAGAATATTGAAAAACTTAAAGAAATGAAATAATACGGAGAGGTAAAAAAATTAACTTAACATCTCAAGTGAATACGATATTTTGTGTAAAACTATTTTGAACAGCAATGCAAAAATTATCGAGTAATTATATCTAAGAATTATTCACAGGAGTTTTGACAAACATTAGATATCGGTGGCGTCTATTACACAAGCGGAAAGATTGTAAATAAATATTCATTATCATTTTGGCTAATCTGTACAGTCGTCTAATGAATTTAAAGAAAAAGAACACTAACAATGGATACGTGGATGCAATAGCGACCGAGCGCAATAATATATATACTAACTTAATATGTATTCACTTAAAGATATTCTTGAAAAATACGAACATATATATTCATGTCACATTTGACAGTGACATAGATAAGGAAAGAAACCATAGAGTGTAACGCGATATGACCATGAGACATAGATGAGATGACAGGAATTTTTTTTATCTATGACAGGAGTCTCACAGACCTGGCCGTTTAAACAAGTACTTTACAGCCACAAATGACAATACTGCCGCCACATCCAGAATATCATATATATAGATGGGGATGCGTAATATAATTATGGATTCTTTGGTTACTTTGTATATTTTGGTTTATTTAAAAAACATAATCACATAATCATTTAATATGATAAGGTTGTAATTTCACCCATTCTCTTCAATAATTCTGCAATATTCAATAAGAATATTATCGGTACGAGCTATATATGTTTAAAGTAGTTGTCGATTTTTAACAACCCTACGAACTTATGCATTAAAGCAAAATTTTAAAACTCTTCAGCGGGCTGCCGAAAATCTTTCGTTTATATGTGATACTTTTCTGTCAACCCTGTATTGGCGGCTTACAACACAGTCGGTACATTTTACATAATGGGACTCTTGGAAGGACAATATAAAATACCCGAAGACTAATTTTTCAAAGCGACCGACAGCGTTATGTTGCTATTACCATCGTAACTTCTCGTTACGCCGAATTTCATCGAATCTCATTATGATTTTTAATTACGGCAAATAATAAATCAAAACTAATTTTAAATATAAAAATATCGTTTATATTTAATACGGATATCGCCCTCATCATATTTATCATCAGAATAAAACGTTAATAAATCAAAATATCTGTACAGTACAGAATACCTGCAATTATCTGAAGGTGTGCGAGAATATTATTATTTAATGGCAAATTCAAATCAAATTAATTCATGATAAATACAAATTAAAACTTTCGATACTAATTCGTTATGTTGATCGCGTCGTTATCCGACGGTGGTACCAGGATACTTTTATTCTAATATTCGACGATGGTGATGGGCCGAGCACGCAACTTATGCAGTGTTGTGTTCAAAAGTTCAGATAAGAATGAACAATGGTTAACCAAACTCCTCCAGGACCATTAACGTCAGAAGCGACGCTCGAACATGTGGCTAAATTATGCGCAAATTATGCGCAATCCGTGTAAATCGATAAGGAAGATTGCAGCCTTTACTGGAATAAAAAAATTAACAATGCACGTTATTTCGAAAAATAAACTACTGTTTCACCCATACAAACTGTAAATCATGCAGTTTCTCAATGAAAATGGCTATTCTTTTCGTGAAACCTTAGTGAGAATGATGGTAAAACGTTTTGAAACAGCACGAACGCTCGGAAACATATTGATTACTGACAAAGTACATTTTCATATCGATGGCTATGTTAATAAACAGAACATGAGATACTAGTGCCCCGACAACTCGAGGGAACGTCACCAAAAACGTTTGCATTGTCTAAAAACGACAGTGTGGTGTGCAATTTCTACCCGAGGGATAATTGGCCCTTATTTGACCAGTGAGGGACAGTCACTGCTGACGTGTTTGAATAATCGACGAGTTTTTGTAAACAAAACTGCAGCTGTTTCCTGGGTTCAACAACAAAACACAATTTCAACAAAACGGGGCTACTCCACACACAGCTAGAGTTTCAATGGAGGATCTGGGGGGAATTTTTCCCAATAAATTAATCAGCAAGTACGGAGAAATACCCTGGGCACCTCGGTCACCGGACCTTACACAGTGTGACTTTTTTTGTGGAGATACCTTAAGTCGAGATTTTAAAGTAAGAATCCTCGAACAATTCAGGCCCTACAAGAAAATTTCCTCCGTGAAGTTGCTGCCATTGAACCGACGCTTCGCTCTCGCGTGTTCGCAAATTTAAGAGACCGATTGCGAGAGTGTCTTGAGATAAATGACGATATTGTTTATAAAACGTTAAATTCCATTTTGTATAAATAAAATATGAGAAAACATTGTAATTTTTTTTTAAATTTAATATTAAACTTGAAAATTTTCCGCTGAACACGATTTACGATATTACCCATATAAATTATTTTTTTATTTTCATCGGTAATATTAATATAAATATGAAGATAGTACTAACTTGTACTATGAAGATAGTACTAACTTGCTGGTTTTATGGAATGAGGCTCAAACCCTCAACCACTGGATCACTAAGCGTGTGCTTTAACTACTAGAGCAATAAGCTACTCATTTATACACAAGTAAAACATGCCTAATGTAACATAATTCAAATTTTCTTGACCGTGGTGCGTGTTGGGGAAGGATCGTGCTATTATTCTGATACACTGATGCATTGCATACAAGAGAAAAAGCTATGGATTACTTCAAATTTTGGGAAATAAAAATAAATTAAATAATACTAAATATATTACGAAAATACTGTATAAAATTCAAACCGTTATGACTCGGATTAGCGTAACCTTGTCTGTAACATAATCCACGTCTGGACGTGGATTATTTGCCAACCATTTTTAACAATTTCACGTGCTTTCTGCTCCGAGATATGTTAGGTCAGTAATGGCTAACCTATGACACGCCAAGACATTTTAGGTAACACAAATTTGTCCTGCTGATTAAAAAAATAATTTTAGTTTTTATAGATTGGTGAAATTTAAACATCTCTAATACGTAAAACATATTTTCTAGTCGATGCTAGTTGGCAGTTGAGGTAATGTTTATTGTCTCTAGCTCCGACAGTACAGGACGAGAGTTACTGTGAGTCTGCCGTTTGTTTTACTTACATAACCACAATCTCCGTGTATTTATTTTTACGTTGTGACAACACTATTTAAAGGCAACACTGTTTAATATCGTCACTAGATTTTCTGAAATTTTAACACGCCGAGCCCAAAAGGTTCGCCATTACTGACTTAGTCTTTAATGAACCTAACTTGTTTTTTTAATTCTTAGAATAATTGTACTAAACTAAATATTTTTTTCACTGAATCTATGTCAACATCTTGACTTCTGCGGATTTTCTGCATTTTTCAAACAATTTGTGCTTAAGGCTGCTGTTTTCTAAAGGGATTAATCCTTACTGAAAACTGCGTGTTCTATCCTCTCTTTACTGCCGAGTTACTTGGGTTCAGTTCTTCGTAATAATAACTTCGTGCCCTGGTAACAATTACACGTTTATTATAAGAAGTATTTACAGTAATTTATAATTATACAATTCAGAGATAGACTAATAACTATGGAGAAGTGGCGATGGATAGATACCGTCCCCAGAGACGACCTCTTATAATCATTATCCCTCACCATTCATCTACTCAGTCTCCTGACACACACACATACAAATACATGTCCAAAGTGACAGTTCTCACAATAAAATTTCCACATATTTGTTTTACTTAACAGACTAAACATTTTACGTTCTTGGTGTACTCCAATCTATGATTCCATATTTCGATGTTTGCGTAGATAAAATTTATTGGTTATTTATCATCTGTCAAGCGAGAGAATTTACATTTTTCAGGATTAAGTTAGATTATTACCAATAATAAATTAAATGTCAAAATACAATTATTTCTGTTATGAGTTTCGGCTATGCTAATTTGTAAAGCTAATCAATTAAATATATGTTTTTGACCACTGTTAATAAAACATTTTAAATCCATTGTTGGAAGGAGAAATCGTAGAACGTATTTTAAGCGAAATCAAAAGCAGAGCACGGTACCGAGCAATAAAAGAACTTGTTTATTTTAAAGTAATAAATTTATAATTGTAGTCTATTTTGAAATTGATAGAATTAATTGTTCTCTAAATTAAAAAAAAATCTAACTTTTTTTTGATACATAGTTTACCTATTTATTATATATTTAGTTAGCATCATCGGTAACGGCATAACCTAAATTTGTGCCTACTGCACGCCACTGCTGATACAAATTATTGAATGTTTAAATTATTACACCAACTAACAACCGATTATTTTAATTTCATCGTAAAGCTCACAAAATTAATAATCCAAAGTTAGATTTGTAAAATCAATAATTAACGGAGGGGTCTTGTATTGCAAGGTTTTTCTCTCCATCCTTTGACTAACGGGGTTGACTAAAATTTCGTTACTGCCAATTTATGATAAAGACTGAGCGAGTCTGTTCATTTCACCCCTGAATCTGAGGACAAAATCTTTCAGAGTGCCTCTTCAACGGGGCTTGGCTTGACATTTCTCTCTTTAACTCATTTATTGTGTGCAAAAATTGAGTCACAGCGACTCTTCGAATTTAATGTCTTTAATGAGTATGAATATTTCCATAATTTTCAATTGATTTTAAAATTTAGAAATGCGAAAGTTATATAGTTCAAATATTTATTATTTTAAAAATGAGTTCATATTTATAATAATAATATTATATATGTGTAATAAATAGGTAAATGTAAATTAACAATATAATTTTTAATATAATAATAAACAAATATATATATTTTTAAAGATGTTTTTTTTTTAATATCAAAGTGTGTGATAAAAATATTAACATTATTATACTATAAAATTTTTGTAAGTTGTAAATATGTATGTAGAAATAAATATCAAATTTAGTCTATAGATGGCGATAGTATAGTGGTATTCGAAGTGTTTCCACATATCAATATATATACACCTTTCAAAATTTGATAGATATGGAGATTGATTAATGGGTGAGAATGTTGAACGTTATATGTGTGTAAAGTGATCGATTAATTAAACCAGCCGAAGGAAGGCCTTCTTTCCATTTTTTTTATTAACAAAAAATAGCTTCGTCTTTTTGAGGTATCTATTATTTGTTTAATAACAGTGCCTTTGTAGGTGAAAATCCAGTAATTGTGTGTTCTTGGACATATTCAAATATTGCTAAATATACTTGCTTCGTTTTAAGGCGATTTTCGCTGTACAGTGGTGGTCTGGTCCTTAACCTTACATATTAGGGGGTATTTCTACCAAATTCATCGATAATGTTTTCGTAACATACATAAGTAATTATCAGTCTACATTATCACGGAGATTATCTGTGCCAAATGGATTATATAGCGCACCTCATTGGCTGCATTGGCATTTGTTACGCTGCTGGTTAAAAGCATGAAGCAAATAATTATTTAACGTTATATACGTATTTGTATTATAGTTCACGTGGTGTATGTTAGGTGAGCGTACGCTTATTCATTTACATATTCATGATACGGCTGATACATTGACTAGATGACTGGCAAATATTGTGTTGCCCGGTCCGAGTCTTGGTAGAATTTATTTATTTTAATGCAGATATCCCTTATTGTAGTATATTGTTTCAATAATAGTGTATCGTGCATTCTTATTATATTGTTTTACATGAAATATAGATCCTACGAAAGCCCTGATCGCGCAGCGGTCACCGCGGGCCACTATCAGCCGCTTCGCGATCATAATAGTCGCCCGTAGGTTCTAGCAGCAAAACGTGTATTCTGTAGTGCTCTCCGTACGAACAAAACATTCAAGTCACATTTGACAGCGACATAGAAAAGGAAAAAAATCATAGAGTGCGACGCGATATGACCATGAGACATAGGTGAGATGGCTGGAGTCTAATAGACCTAGCCGTTTAAGCCTACCGAAGCAAATGACACTAACGAAGTTGCCACTGACGCCACATTCAGAAAGTCATAGATATAGACGGGGACGCGTAATATTATTATGAATAATACAGTGGAAATGAGATCACTTAGGCGTATATGTGTTAGATCCATTTATGAGAGAGTAAAAATGAAGAAATTAGGATATCTCAGCATAGTAAATAAAATTTAAAAAAGGATCGCCTAGGTGGTTTAGTCATACAGAACGGAAAAATGAGGAGATAATGATAAAAAACATATATGACGTAAGTGTTGATGGCATCAGAAAAGGAGGACGTCCGCGGAAGACTTGTCACTACCAGGTAAACCAGATATTGGAAAATGGTAATCGACGAGCTTATATGAGAATATATTTGAATGTGGACGAGGCAAGAATTGTGTGTCAGGACAGAAAAGTGTGGCGCTCTACCCTCTCTGCCTACTCCTGCGGTGATATAGCGTGATGGTTAGTTAATTAGTTAGTTAGTCACACTTATCAACTTTTCAACGTCTCAATAAAACACTTTTCGACTTGTCTCATGATTGAATCGTCTTGTGCCACGTGAAAACCAGAAACCCCAAAATGCGATACAATATCAGGTCTCCAAAAAATTATAATAAGTTATGTAATGCATATATTCTTGAGTATGTAATATTTAGGCCTATTAGAATTATGAAAATAGGTACAAAATGGGACATTAACGTATTCAATGTACAAATACAATAAAACTTATTTATTTCTCGGTATAAACAGTTACTTCATATTTTTTGATTAACTGTATATGTATAGTATTTAAAACTTTTGATGCAAACGGAATATGAAAATTAAATTATTGTTAATAGTTTATAAAAAAAATTTTCGCACTTTTTTTACAGACTTTTTCGGGGATCTCTTTTGTATTATTTTTACATTTCCTTGTCTTTGTAGATCATCAAATTTTTATCATAATTCAGCACCCACACTTAGTTTATGCAGGCTTACGTATCTTAGACTGTTTACTGCTATTGCTTATTGTTAACATACAAATTTATTGGTATTTTATACTTAAATTATTACATACTTGAAATTCGTGTTTAAAATATATAGATACACGTTAGAATAGTTTGTTGGTGTAGTGGTTAAGACGCTGGCCGAGTGATCTTGTGGTTGGGGGTTCACGACTCGTTCCAGGACACCAGCAAATTAGTCATATTTTCATAGTACAAGCGTTTAGCTTAGTTTGAAAATAGTAAGAATATTGATGTGGCATGTATTCCGTGTACGCATTTCTATTTAAAAATAAAAAAAATAATAATTTATGTTGTTTATCTTCAAGGCCTTTTTAATTAATCGCTAGGAAAACTTTAAACAGAGTTTTAAATGATTATTGTGAAATAAATTTGATAAGTTTTTGAGAACAATGCATATATTTTTTAAATATACTTGACTATAAAAAAAAATACGTTATTACTGAATCTTTTTAAAATAAATTACCTATTGTGAAATGAAATTAAATTGAATCACTTTGAATACATAGTGTCTATTGGAAAACAGTATTAAATTAAAACAATTGTATTATATAATATTGTCCATTGGAAAAATGAATTTAATTAAAATATTCGATATCTCAACCTTAGAAAAATACAACGTGGAAAATATGCTTCTCCAAAGAGTTTGTGAAATTCAAGTAATAAAATACAAATTACAGAATATAATATCATGAATTATATCATTATTCTTGACCTTCAAAGCTCGTATATTATGCTCACGGTCATGTAGTCGGATACCTACCAGAAATTCTTCGGTAAATTTACATTTTATTAATTTATTTTATAATATAACGTGTTATGCGACTTAAAAATATGTTATATATCACAATTATACGTTACCTATTTAGTATATTTTTAATATTTTCTACTATACAACAAGTGTGATAGAACTTTAAAATGTAATTAAATTTAGAAAACCAAGTGTGATATTAATGATTTTGAATTTATTTGAAAGATTATTCGACGCCATTTACAATGAAACATTATTTCATTTAAATGTGTACCAAGACTACGTTTGATATAATGCATTCTTCGGATCCAATTTTCAGATATTCTTTCACATAAATCAGGTGCGATTTCACCATTAATAAGTTCCATAACACGAGTTATATTGTTTTTTAAATATTCAATATTTGTTGGTCTTTCACTAGTTTGATCTTGTAGATATGTAGACTCTGATCTTTACGCAAAATGCGCCATGTTGTGCAATATGATTAGCCTAAATGTTATGAAAGTCGAAGTGTCGATAACTTTGGATCATCCCTGACACATTCATTTTCAGCTGCAGTATTGGTTTCACACCGGGAATTTCTTTGTACTACCGGTGTCCTCACATCGTGTAATGAATAATTGTTTTAAACCTTTTCACAATTCGACGAATAGCTTGCAAAATTCACGAAGTGCATGTTAGGTTTGCCGAGTTTACTAACTTTTTTAAATAACTTTTAAACATTGTTCCAATATGAAACGCTCCTTGGTAAAATGGCAGACTATGCTGAATAAAAATAACAATGACAGCCGTGAAATTTTAATAATCATGATTACTATTTGTATTTGAAATTCTATCACATTTATTGGAAAACCTTATATAATAATCTATATTAAAAAAAAAAAAATAGCTCCTTTAATTAAATCCTATATTTATATAATTCAATGAACAGAAAAATACATAAATCAATGTACGTATATTATGAAGTTACATTGGTTGGTCAATTATTGCTCGGTAAAGTTATCAAAAAATAATTGAGCCGGTAAAAAATAATAAAATATATTGAAAATACTTCAGATATTTATAAACAATTTAAAATTGAAATAATATTGAGATTTAAAAAAAAAAATGTATAAAATTAAAAATAGTATTGAATATCTAGCATAACAGGATAATCACGTGTATTTAAGTGATATATGAAAACAAAGCTCTACTGATCAAACGAAAGTATCACAGTATAGCATTAATGTCAGCAGAAAGATAAATGCTTTTGTATGTCTCGTTAGTGAATGAAGAACAAAACGTGAAAATCAGTTTGTGTATATCTCTAAAAATACCGATACAATACTCTGTTACTGAGTTTGACTTCTTACTCTCTTAACTATAATACTCTTAACTATAATACTCTCTTAACGAGTTTGACTTGTTACTCTCTTAACTATAATACTCTCTTAACAAGTTTGACTTGCTACTTGTTTTATTTTTTATTTTTAAGGAGAACACATTATTTTCAGAACTTAGTTCTGTGATATTGTAATACAAATTAAATGTATAAATTCGAAATGTAGATAATGAATGTTTGGAATAAGTAGATGAGTTTGCGTATTTGGGAAGTATGTTCGATAGAAACGGAAAGACAGAGAGATATCGAAAGGAGAGTGACTGCAGAGAATAAAGTGAACGGCCCTTTGAAAGGAATTATAGCTGATGGAAACTTGTCAACTGAGGCAAGACTAGTGTTGGAGTCCTGGTACCGACACTGATATATGGAAGTGAGGCCTGGAGCTGGCAGAAGAGGAACGAAAGTAGACTGAATGTAGTGGAAATGAGATCACTTAGGTGTATATGTGGCATATCCATTTATGACACAGTAAAGAATGAAGAAATAAAAAAAGAATGCAAAGATGATCTTAGTATAGTGAGTAAGATTAAGAAAGGATCACTTAGGTGATTTGGTCATGTGGAACGGATGAATGAGGAGAGAATGACGCAATTGTGGATGGCACCAGAAATAGAGGACGTCCTCGGAAGACTTGGTACAAAGAAAACCAGATACTGGAGGATAATCCTGTTAGAAGCCTCAATAATCGTCTATCTTATATGGGAAGATATGAATGTGGATGAGGCGAGAATTGTGTGTTAGTACAGAAGAGTGTGGCATTCTATCCTCTCTGTCTACCCCCGCGGGGAAACGGCGTGATGGTAAGTAAGTACAGATAAAATCAATTTATCAAAAAAATATTTTTGTTGCTATCGGGATTCGAACCTGGATCCTTTCCTATCCGGGGAAATGCGTTAACAGATTACACTACACCAACATAAAAAGTTGACGAAAAATTTTCGAACGTAACACATAATTCGCACAAGAAATATTAGAAAAGAATATTAAAGTGACGAAACTGACTTGTGCATAATTACTTATTTTTAGGACAGTTCAGTAGATACCAAAACATATGAAAATAAGTACCAACATTAAGATTATTAAATCAGAGGTGCGAGAAAATTACGCAATATTTAGTAATGCAATTATTTTATTTTTAATCTATGGATTACTTACTTGGATTCAAAAAAGTTAAGTAAAACATATTTTCCAAGGTTTTCTTTGCTTTAAAAAGCTTTAAAAAGACGGTGGATAAACAGTCATTGAAGGTATTTTTTTTTGGTACAATAAATTCAGTGGGCAGTAACCCATTTGAAATTGAGCTTACCAAATTATTACATAAACATACAAAAATATTTGTACTAATAAATCTTTTGAATAATTTAAAGACATGAATTTACGTAAAAAAAACCTTGTTCTATGTTTTATAATTTTCATAAAAAATATTTTTTTAAATTTTGATTCTGTTCTATTTATTTATTTAGTATATGCTTAGTTGCTCTTGTATTTGTTAATTTGTTCCGTGCCCACCTCAATAGATCGGAGTCAGTATCAAGGTAGGCAATGTATCGTATAATATTTCTCTAGTAACATTAGCAATAATAGGTTCGATACAATTGGTCAATCTATAACTTATTACATTATATTATAATATAAATCGACTTTGTTTACCATTTTAAAAAGATACAAAAAAATTTGCATACCCACACATCAAATAAAATTAACTATTCACTCCATAGAAATAAATGTATCAAATTCCCTTCGTTTGGCGTACAGAAAGACAATGGGGTTTTATGCATAAGAAAGATATTTGTGACGATAATGGAATTACGAAACGATTTGATTCTATAATATTGAGAACAATAACACGGTTAAGAAATTTAACACGTAATTAAAGTTTGAGGAAGGTCATCTTAAGGTTTCTCAACTTGATGGAGCTACTGTACATAACCATAGTTACCATCTCACTGATTATTTTCTGGGAATAGTCAATCCCTCATATTAGACAGATCGGATAAATAAATTCCACTCAGGTAGATACAAAATTTAGCAATTTGAGAAAGTGCGTGAATTTTATTAACCGGTTATTTAAGACAAATACACTGCTTTCTCTTCCTGTCATAGAACTTATTTCAGAACAGGTACTTTATATGTACCTAGCGAGGTAGATAGCGGCCAACAGGCTCGCTTGAATGTAGTATTAATACTTTCTGGTGTATTGGTTACTTTAATATTGTTTATTAATATTGATGCAAGATTTAAAGGAATGTCATTTTAAAAATAAACGCCGATTTATCGGCACTGAAAATGAAAAATGAGAATCAGGGGAGTGGGTAAACCAGCATGATTTTTTTAAATGAAGAATAGTAGAAATTACATTATTAAAAAAATCTATATTGTTTAGAAATTAAAATTAATAATTATTATTAATAGTTTAGAAGCAAATGTTTGTGTTCAGTGAAGTCACTTTAATTAAAAATTTGTTATACTCCGTTTCTATAATGAAATGTTATATATTTGGTTGGTTTTGTAAAAAAAACATGGTTACCTGCCTATTAAAAAAACGTCCTATTTCTACCTTTAACGCAGTTTCGTTGCATATTTTATATGGAGAGACTCCGATAAAATATATTCTACGTTGATATAGTGTAGAATCTTAAAAAAAAAAGAAATTTGTATTTCCTTTATGAAGAGTAATATCTATAAAGATAATATTATTTTTTTACATTATTTTGTAATGAGATTCATTCATAGTCACATTAATGATCATTCGCCAATGTTGCAAAATAAATATTTACTATATTAATTTATTTAGAGATTTGTAAGTTTTAAAATAAAATTTAGTCGTCACTTAAAACTCTCGGACCATAGTCATAGACTCTTATGAAGACACCAATGCAACCCAAAATTGTA
Organism: Eubasilissa regina; assembly: GCA_022840565.1. Lineage (NCBI taxonomy): Eukaryota > Metazoa > Arthropoda > Insecta > Trichoptera > Phryganeidae > Eubasilissa > Eubasilissa regina. Next base: position 23,232,086 of record JAINEB010000033.1, read on the forward strand.
CAAGTCGGTATAAATTTACTCAGTGCGACCTTGACATATTTGTTGAATTAGAAGGTGGTGAGTTCTATAGTTTTATCATGCTAAAGTAATCATATATAAATAATTGAAAAAAATTATAAAATCCACATTTGTTTCATGAACAAATTAATGTGAATTACATTAATGTAATACAATAAAATGGTACAATACATCAAATCAACGGAATTTTATTGAACAGTTTTTATTCCTCGAGGCTCCCATTTAGCTCCACATTTTTCAGCATTTCGGTATCAGCAACATCAACTCAGATGATGGATCCGACAATGTCCAACAATGCAAATAATCCGAGAAAACGCCTAGAGAAATCCCGATGGTATTGTAGTTCAGAAAACTGACAAATTTCTAAAGATTCAGTTATTTGTTCTGGCGAACTGCTATGACATCCTGTGGTTCTAACTATTTCCCAATTCTCATCATCCAAATTGATATCACTCACACCGATAAATGAGTAAATCGGTATAAGAAATAATTTCGAAAATAAAAAATAAAAACTATTTATATTACGTCTGCTATAATACCTACAGTAAACAACCGTTGTAATAGACAGGGTACCGAATTTGTTTACTTTTCTGCCAAAAACGTCAGCAACAATGCTGCCGAAATTCATATTACATTTATAATGTAATGCATGATAATACTCTCTGTCATAAATATAAGAAAGTAATGAATAAAAAATATGATTAATTTTGCATTGAATAAATATGGAAATGGTTTTTCAAAATGTGCAAATCTTGACCGCATGAAACGAGGTTAACATTATCTCATCTGCAGCGTATGGTATCTGTCACAATGTCACGATCGGTTATATAATATGATGTACCCAGGTCGGCGCAAAAAACGGGAAATTGTTGCAGTTTATTATTACTGAGCAATAGTTAGGGGTGAGTAAAGGCGAAAATAGATTATTTGCCCTTTCAGCCCATTCAATGTTACTTCTTGACTATACATTTTGTGTTATACATTATATTAATAGAGTGAACAGGGACGTGTTGTTCATATATTAAAATAATCTGTGCATGCTCCTCGCGATTCTTTTATTAATCTGTTAACTTAGATTTATTACAGCCATGTAACGTATTGTATTATATATGTTTATAAACATAATAATCTATGTTTACACTATGCAAACAAAAAATGATATAGGTATGTATAATATGTAAATATCATACGTAGATATTCAAAACCCATCAATATTTCTGTTTTCTATACTCTATGATTATCTAAGCTAAATTTTGAATAGTTGCTCCTGGGACCCTACGTTCAACTGAATATGTATTATATTAATAATACAAATTAAATAAATCAATTAGAAATATATACAGAAAAATATAATTATCGAAAAAATATTTGGTCGCTACAGGGATAAATGTCACCTGTTCCACTCTAAGATCATTACGAAAATATAGTCACTCCGCCCTCCTGGGTATCTCATTCTCTCCCTGCCTGGACCAAATGTTGCATTACAATATAGAAGGCTTTTATTTAAAAATAATAATATTCCACTTATCTATTTTAAATAATAACTAAATATGAATCTCGGGCGTTGTCGGGAACGGAGCGCTAGTTGTTATATAAAACGCATAGCTCGCAATTTTAATTTTTACAGAAAGGATGCCGAGCAACTAATTTTGGTGTATATTCCCCCGTCAATCGTACTGTTTTTGATGAATATAAGGCAACGTAATGTTTTAGTGGTATCTTGTGGCATCCTTGATCCACAAGTAATCTGATTCCTCTGCAGGCTTCCTCGTTATCCTTGTTCGCTGCGTTTACGCCGAGAGACGCGCCGTGAATCCAAGTTACATTCAGGAATTTAATTTTCTCTGTTCCGCCAAACTAATAAAAAATATGCGATGTGAAGTCAGAATAATAATAGCTCCTAGAGAGTTGGTAGATACACGAGCAGGGAAATCTAACTAAAAATCAAATCAGGTATTAGATACACAAACAAATAATTAATTTGATATTTTACTGCTGTTTACGTTCTAACATAACGATTAAAGTAAATCAATATCAGCGATAATAGCTTGCATTGTCCAAAAGAAAACGAAGGTTCTCTAAGTTAACAGAGCTCATTAAATAAAATGAAACCATCGCCATTAATCAATTTTAATATTTGTCATGTCATTTCTATCCCAAATATAATTAAGAAATCTCAGATGAAATGCGTTTAAGCTGTAGTCTTTATACATATTCTTTGGTTTTCTTGGCATTAAGCGGAATGTCGGTAAAATTTCTTTAGAACCAAAATTGAAAATCCTTACTTAAAAATTACTTTATTTGAACAAATGACGAAACCATTACGATTCTTACAACTATATATAGGTATACTTCAAACATGAAGAAAACTAAGAAGTCAGAATGAAAAAATTCGTACAGGCTTTATCCTTAAAGTATATATTATGGCCCGTATCCACGGATGAGACTTCTCTCGGATTAAGGACTATACAGAGTTTAACGTGAAGTGGTTTATGAATCATCAGCCCATGTCTTTTGCGCGCGGATTACAATAACGCAACGCGTCCAGTACATACGTCCACTGCGTGAACTATTCTTTCCGATATGTGGTGTTTGCCTATTATCTATTTTGCCCATAAAAAATATACCTACATAAAGACAAATTATATAAATATGAAATGAATTTGCGTCAGTTGCAGCCGCTTCTACTACTCCGATCTCCCAGATAAAATTTCATCCTTATTTTTAATGTTCAACCACATGTTGGATATGAAATATATTTATATTATCAAAAAACCACAAATATAGGTTATACGTGCATTCGACGCGTTCAACAACTGTACTCTTTTGTACGGTTGAAAATGATTGTATTTCTTGTATCAGGTATTCATATTGAATTTCAACGCATTTCTTGCCATTAGACTGTAAGTATAATGCCTTAATGATGGCAATATTGACGACGAAAAATAAATACAATTATATTATTTCTGATATTTGGCAACAAAATAGACAGATCTATAATAAAAGTATAATTGCCATTACCAAGTCTTTTTTTTTTTGGAGTATCGTATGCCTACACAAATACGTTTTTAAATATTGTCATGTAAACTTAAAGATTGGTGGAATAGAACAAAAAAATTATTGTAATATTTTTTCGCTTTCGTAACTGTATTTTGTAATTGTTACCTTTTTAAAAAAAAGTTTGTTTTGATAGAATGTGTTTGAGAAAGTAAATACTATTTATATTATATATATGTTTACAAAATATCTCATTGCGCAATAGAGAAAAAACAGCCCTCTTATTCCTATATAAGAGGGCTGTATTTTTCTATTGCGCAATGAGATATTTTGCTCCGTCGGTTCCTAAAACGTCCCAGCTTAGAATTGCGTTATGTAGCGTTGGTTAGCGATGGCAAACCTTTTTCTAAGAGTGGACTAAAAAAATCTTTCGCGTGTCAGATAAACAAAATGAAAATAAAATTTAAAAAATCAATATGTGTTTTTCGATTCAAAATCACTTCTTAAATTGAATACTACTATTTTTTTTGTTAACTTTGTGATTGGATATAACTTTGTACCACTTTGATTAAAATTCGATATTTCGATTATTAATTTCGATATCGTATTAAGTATCAGGACGGACGCATTATAATTGTTACTGTGAATCCATCCTGACGAAGATTCGGTGGTATCAGTCGATTTTAAATTAATCAAAGTTTGTTAGATTTTCAAAATTAACACTATTATTTTCCAATAATATTCTACTTGATATATTCGTCCACTTACGCTTGGGTTAGATTTCAGTTCTTGTTTTTTCTTCGCAGATATTTTGGTAAGGGTAATAATTATTCAAATTATGTCACGTGATCGCCGAGTCACTTTCTTCTCAACCAAACAAAAAGTCAGCAAAAATGATCCGCACTTCATGAAGTAGCATGTCGGTCATTGGTTCGCCATCACTGCCGTATGTTACCTTCAACAAAACTACGGTGGATGATTCATATGAGGGGAAGCAGAAAGTCGTCAGCAGTCAGTGAAAAGTTTTTGGGGTGTTTGGTGGTGGTTGTTTGCTTCAACTTTACGGGGAGATAAATCGAAGGAGAAAATACGAAGGCGCAATAAAAGTTATAATCGAAAAGAAAAGACACACGTAATATTTTTACCTCTCACAGATCATAAGAGCATTCAAGAATGTAAGATATATTTCAATTATAACTATTAAGATCAAAGGCAAGGCGGTATTTGAGATTTAAAACGGGACGACAAAGATATACTCGTAATATTACGTAAGCATGTTTATACATTGTGCGTATGTACTTACTTATAGCATTTTAATATTAAGGCTGATTCCCTCTACGAGTGCGAGTACATAGATGAAACTCTATTTTCGTGTTTCAAAGTTTTGGCTGTAAAGATCTGTAGAGGGGCTGCTCGCGCCTCACAGAAATGAACGTTTAACCAAGTACTTTACAGCCGTTCCTCGCCGCGTAGTACCGAAAATCTAGACGATAATACATCGCAATGCAACCGGTTGGAGAAGTCAGCTGAAGCGATCACTTTTCCCTTAGCCGCCTTCTCGCAACCACCTCCAGCGAGCATCGCTAGTCACTAACTTTAACTTGCAGTTTAACCATCAAACTATATAAATTCATTTGTGCATCATTTCCCAATAAATGCTGACCGATTGTAAGTCCTTTTTCATTTATCAACCAGCATCTGTACTGACACGATCTGAGGAGGATTAGGGCCCTCAGACTTAAACAAACACTTTTAATATTTTTAACCTACAAATATCAGTTATTCCATCTGAGTGACTCCCACAAAGCAAATACAAATAAGTCCTAATAGGTCGGTATACAACTATTGATGAATCTCTTCTGCATCCAAGACTTACGTCTGATCACCAGTTGGAGGGTATTGCTAAGTCCAGTGGCGTAACTGCGCTACCAATGCGGTGCATTGGGGCCCAACTTTTGTAGTTATGCCACTGGCTGCTTCGTATCCACACTGCTATAAGGAGATGAGGTCTATACGTTAAAAGAAACTACTATTAATAGGCTAGATACATTTGAGATTTGGTAATACTAATGTTTACTGAAGATTACCAAATAAATAGGTATTAAGATCCATGAATAAGTCGAGAGAATTAATAACAACTATCAAAGAAAAGCTGCATACTTCAGACACATTTTCCGTAATGAGAAATATGATCGCTTGAAACTGCATTCAGGAGAAAGTTAGAAACTAATAGAGGTGTAGGTAGTAAGAGGTTGTATTGGCTGATTAATCACAAAAAGTGGTTTAATGTCCAAAATGTCAGTACCTATATCTTGCACAGGATGAATTAAAATAATGAAACTTCGCGTCACTTGACAAAAAGACTTGACGGCACATGAAGGAGAAGAAAAAAACACAATAATTGATCTATCTGAACTGTTCTTTGAGCGAGTTTTTCCTAAATAATATAATGTAAAAAAGTATAGTGAGGAATGAATTTCTATATGTTTTATTTGTGACTAGATGTGTAAAATATATTACAAATCTGTATTAAATCGTATCGCATTTATGGTTAGAAATAGGAATATGAAATAGTCTGTCCGAAAATTTTGTAACAATTTAAATAGATACAGGAGATTCTCGAGTGAGGTATAATATATTGTATAAACTTTGTTAGAAGTATTTAGTATCTTTATAGATACAATCGAAAAAGAAATATACAATAATTTTTTTCACATATTTATAAATATTTTTGAATTGGTGATTCAGACTAAAAAAAAATTAGTCTAAATCACTAATTATTAATAAGTTCCCGATATTTGAGATCATGTATTTGGTTTTCAATTTTTTTCAGTTTGATATTATCTAGTTTAATTTTAAATTTTAGATATACATATAAAATCAATTTTATCGAATAATATTGGTACGCCACCAGGATTCGAACCTGGATCTCTTTCCAAATCGGAAAGGTGTATTTTACAACTATGTTACAGCGACATTACTTTTGACGACAAATTTTCGAATCTGTCACACTTTTTCAAATGAATACATCTATCGTTCCATTATTTGAAAGCCATATACTTTGTTTTTACGGAATCTCAAATACCTTTGAGTAAACCGATAGCGATAGGTGTAAATGTAAATATGTTATAAACTATCGGATTTATGTTTCCATCAAGAATGTGTGTAGAACGACCCTCGTCCAGCAACTAATGTTTCAAACCCCTCTCCTATATGTACACTTTATTTCATGTTTATTCATTTACTGATCTGTGTATTTAAGCTATTCATAGGTATGTACATCATGTATTACAATGTTTGTTTTGAATTGCAATTCGTTCAGACGTATATTGTAATATTTTTATTACACATATTTTATTGTCAATACACAATCATACCCATATTAGAATTTGGTGGATAGTCGCATTGTAGTATATGATGAGTATTTGTAAGAGGTTTGATGGTCATATTTTTATTATAACTAATTGTCTATCTATATTCTATTCGGCGTTACACACAGGCGAAGCAGGTACTTGGCAATCAAATCAAAAGGGCGGCCGAAAAATATATAAAATTGAAAAACAAAAACCAGTTGCAAAACGATAATAGTGTAAAATAAAAATAATCCAAGTATAAAACATTCCAAAAAAGCAAATCCAATAAATAACATTATAGTTATTTCCTAATAAAGCAGTAATTTATAGTCAACACTAGTGTCTAGAACGTTTTTTGGTAAAAATTCGCCCTTGTGTAAGTTTCAAAATGCCACCCTAACAAAATACTGCTCCGGCCAATTTATGTGGATGGTTTTACAAAAATTGAAAACATCATCTTCACGTAGTTACTAGGGCGGAAAAAAAAACATCTTGCCTGTGGCGGCAAAACGTCTAGCGCCGACGTCATTATTATATGTGCAATATAAAATTAAAATGGGTGCCTACGACTTTACTCAAATATGAATCGTGGATGCAGAACTGGTTCTCCTTCCGCCATCCGGGTAGTTTTATTGGAAAGCCTTACAAATAAATAATTGTGTGAGTAGAAGAATCTTATTTTTATGAAGTTTTCGCCAAAATTGTATGGAAAGATCTTTCTTTACTTGCGTTAGACATGCAGAAAGTTGGACAACAACACACCGACTCAGTTCTCCGAATCGACTCTTCCACAATATTACGTAAGTCCTATATCGATAGATTCCAACGAGAAAATTGAAGATGTACCGTACGAAAATCTCCATGAATAATCTGAAAATATATCGAGCGAGGCGTCTTATTGCAACATAAAAGTTCTGAATGAAAAAGATCGACAGATGTGATGCACATAAATAAAAAAAACAGTCCGATCCTGATATTTTTAAATCGTCCATCCGGCGAGCTTCGCTGGGTGTTCTGTTTCCTTTAATCATTTTAGTTAGTGAGTACGATCTCATTTCGAATTTATAAATACTAAATTAATGTATTAATTATAAATATATACATATAAAATCAATTTTGTCGAAAAATATTGTTTTAGCGTCACCGGGATTCGAACCTGGATCTCTATTTCCAATCCGGTAAAGTGCACTACCTTTGTGCTATAACGCCAGTATTTTTCTTGACAAATTTTCGAAACTATATGTTACATTTTTCAAATTAATACACCTGTCGTTCCATTATTTGAAAGCCATCTACATTATTTTTACAGAATCTCAAATACCTTTGAGTAAACCGACTTGCAGACGCCAGAATTATCAATTCATTTTTATTAAATTTTGGACACATTGATACAACATTATTATTAAGGAGAACACATTCTTATTGTGAAGTTGTAATTATTCAGATGTATTAATTTGAAAAATGTAACATATAGTTTCGAAAATTTGTCAAGAAAAATACTGGCGTTATAGCACAAAGGTAGTGCACTTCCCCGGATTGGAAATAGAGATCCAGGTTCGAATCCCGGTGACGCTAAAACAATATTTTTCGACAAAATTGATTTTATATGTATATATTTATAATTAATACATTAATTTAGTATTTAAAATATCACAGACCTATGTTCTGAATAATTACAACTTCACAATAAGAATGTGTTTTCCTTAAGAATTTATAAATATTCAAAAATTTTATTTCTCGTCAAGCACCTGCAGCCTTATTCCGGGTTTCATGCTACGCAATATTCCCGGTAGCACAATGCCGAAGCTACGATAAAGGTAGCCGTTCTTTCGTTATAACGCAATACTTTACTGGGAATTCTTACCACGTCAAACGTTTTATTACGATTTGAATCACTTCAGTGAATATATCGTCAAATGCATCGGTGTACCGAAGAATCAGTCAAGTTTAATTACATTTAAAAACTGTGATCCTTGATTATTAAATATTATATTAATAAGCAGGTCGTGTATTCTCAGATCTATTGGCTCCCAGCGTTCGGTTGATTGGAAGGAATAACACACGTTACCAAGATCTAATTAGAATTTCAATACAGATCGATAGAAACGAACTTTATGATTCTACGATATACACGACTTTCATACAAAATGACGACTTGTGTGAGGTAGAACATAAATAAATAAATTACTGTTTAACTTTATTAAGTTAAATTATTCATTATAATTTTTTATTTTATAGTTTTTCAGAGTTTTTATATTATATAGTTTTTCAGAGTTGCCTTGGCTACTTTGATAGATTTTCGTTTCCAATATTTTTTCGTGCCGTTTATATGATATCAAAAATTATTAATATCAATAAAATTCATATTTTACTTATATTGTCTATACAACATATTATAGAATTTAAAAAAAATACATTATGAATAAGATAACGTATTATGAATCTAAAAAAAAAGATTATTTAGGTTAATACAACATTGCAACTTCATAATAATAATATGTTCTCTTTAATAAAATATATTAGTTGTATCAAAGTTTATCCAAAATTGAATAAAAAGAATTTGATTTAATTTCTGGCGTCTCCTAACGAATATTACTAAAAGGTATTTAAGATATTCGCAATAAAAGATGATAGCTTTTAAATTTAGAATAATAGATGTATCAATTTGAAAGAACTACAGAAAATTTGTCGTCAACTTACTATGTAATCGGTTAACTCATTTCTCTGGATAGGAAAGGATCCAGGTTCGTATCCCGGTAGCAACAAAAATATTTTTTCGATAAATTGAATTTTCTTGTATATCTTTCTAATAGATACATTTAATTAGTATTAAAATACTACAGAACTATGTTCTGAAAAACTGCAACTTCACAATAATAATCTCGTTCTCTTAAATTATTATTTAGGTATTCAACTTGTGATGGATTTAATTTGTTTCACAAATTTCACAAAAAAAACCCACCAAATGTGTGTTCACATTTTAATAGTTTTTTTAGCTAGTATTATGTTAAATGTATTGTTTTGTGTTAGAACTAAGAACATAAAAATCATTGATTAAAAGCAGTTGATGCTCTCGGTATTGGCGAGAATATGTTTACTCGTAGCATTGTGTTTTAACTGTGATGATAACTGTATGAGTATATTTATGTCTGGTAAAATTCAACAAGTCTTAGCATATACATTTGTCTCACAGCTAGAACATTGTATTCTTTGATCCGGCTATCTATTGTTTATTCAGCGAGTACTTAAATGGGCAATCATTTACAACGTGCGTGAAGTGAGACGCGAGACGGCGATTCTTGGTGTGAAGCCGTGAGTGGTCTCCTGAGAATATTTTGGGAGTATCCCTGTCTCAGAAATTGTCTCGAGTCGAAAGTCTATCTATGGATTCGGGGCAAATATATTCCGTATTTATTTAAAAGCTTGGTAAGTTTTCCTGTGCGACGGACTAGGTTCTAAATAGGTATGCCCTTTCCAGTTAAGATATTCATTGATCAGCAGCGGCAAAACGAAGGGTGGGCGAGAGGGCAGTATCCTGGGGTCTTCAGACTAAGTGCCGAACCGGATTGAACTCAGTTGAATATGCAAAAAAAAAACATTTATTGAGAACCAGTGACAATTTAATGTTCAGAATCACTGATTTATGAAATATTTTTCTGAAGAATAGTAGTAATCAAATATATGCACATTTTTAAGATGCGAAAATATCAAAGAAAATGTCAATCATAAAATGCAATAAATGCACAGCTCATGTTTGTAGCCAATATGTTCAAAGTGAGGATGTGTTTAATGCTTATGTCTGGAATATATGGATGTGTTTAATGCTTATGTCCGGTATATCTGGATGTGTTTAATGCTTATATCCGGAATATCTGGATGTGTTTAATGCTAATATCCAAAATATCTAATAACTATGTGCTCCGAAAATGTTCATATTTTTTAAAGATCGTTATTTTTTAAGAATGTACTCTTTATTAAGCAGATCACATTCTTATCGTGAAGTTGTGATTATTCAGAACGTAGGTCTGTGATATTTTAAATACGCTGTTGCGCTACCGGAATTCGAACCTGGAGCTCTATCCAAACCGGAGAAGTGCGTTATCCAACTATGCTACAGCGACAAATTTAAAACTTTTAACGACAAATTTAAAAAACAAAGTAGATGGCTTTCAAATAATAGAATGATAGATGTATTCATTTAGAAAAGTGTAACGTATACGTATAACGTACTGTCGCCGTAGCATAGTTGGATAAAGCACCTTCTCCGGTTTGGAAAGAGATCCGGGTTCGAATCCCGGTAGTGCGACAACAAATATTTTTAGATAAAATTGATTTTACATGTATATCTTTCTAATTAATGCATTTAATTTATTTTTAATGTATTCTTTATTGTTTATAAATATTACCTATGTTGCACTGAGTAGACAAAATCTATCCTAATCTAAATCGTTAGGGTGGTCGGTAAGTATGATATTTTATATCCACCGCGAGAATTTAAACATAAATTTTTGAATTTATTTCTAGTTGTACGAATTTTGCTGCTTGTTTTACTGAATAAATGTTTATTTTTATTTCTCTAATGCACTGTACGGACAGTGAATGGTGTTTTAATATAAAATATTTTATAAAGCAGAATCAAAGAATCCGCTATGATTCTGCTCGTCGATAATTTAAGCTATTTGAAGCAGTATTGCCAGTTTCTAGTACATATTGTTTTTCGACTATCGTGAAGAAAATAATTATTCCCTTTTAAGCACACGTACATTATATACACATACAGCTATTCATATCAGCTTAAAAATATAATACTTTGTTTCAGTCGTTTTGTTGAAAAAAATTAACAAACTTTTCAAATATGAACCTACACGAGATTTCTCCTCGAGGATTCACGAACTTTTTATATTTTGCATAATACCTCGCTTTCACTACGCAGAAGAAACACGGATACTCAAGGAAGCAGTCGATTTTCCTCCTAATCATTATGGTGTGTGTCTACGAGTTTAATCTCTTAGTCGATCAAGAGAATCATCAAGGCCCGTGTCCACGGAATGCGACACGATGAGATAATCTCAGAGCTTTAGTTGAGATACATCTCAATACCATGTGCCCGTGTTGAGATTTTGATCTGGAGATAAACTCAGACATTAACTTGAGATTCATAGAAAGAGACAAAAACTCACATTCGTAAAACTATCTATTTTGAAAAAGTTAGTATATAAGTCATTAAAAATTCACATTAATATGTGAAATTAAATTATAAACATTTATTCAGTTTTAACATTTTTTAAGTGGAGATTCAATCCACTCAACTGGCGAACGACAATAATATTCGATGAGCGTGAAATAAGGTATTAGACTGCGAATCTTTGAGATATAGTGTGTACACGGAGACTACGATAGCTAAGAGCTGTCTCCATAGAATCTCATGAGATCAAAATCTTGTCTCTTTTCTCATAGACACGTCTCTATATTCTACTACGTACCACGTACACTTCTCACATTCAACTATTCCATTCGAATTAATTTACGGTTGTGAATCCTTCCTTCTAAAGCTATCTGATTTTTAACTCGAAAATTTTATCTTCTCGAGTCGACCTCAGTTTATACAACTCAACTGTACAATAATATGCATGCATAATCTCTTAGAGATTTAACGCTTAAATTCTGTAGATTAGTAATTATTTTCTGCACTACACCTTGCGCTTTGCTTACTTTCTATTATACTACCTTTTATGCGATTCTCGAGACAAATATATTCATTCGATTCATATGTGTACAGGCAATTCAAGGACCCATTTGATATAGATATCAAAATCTCATTGAGAGACCATCGTGGACACGTGTCCACGATGATCTCTCTCTAGATATCTGACAGTCAGTACATATGTACTGAATCCGTTATTCTAATCCGGGAACAAAACATATGTGGTGATGATTCATAGCTCGCTTTAAGTTGAACGGTGTGTGGATTTTTATGCGAACTCCAGTCGAATCCGTGGAGACGGTCCGTAATGTTGTTTATTTTAATGGACACAAATTTTACCAGTCAGTGCAAGGATACCATTGTTTTTACATCCTGTAAACATTTCACCTTGATGCCTGCGATATTTATTGTCGTAGCCAATTATTCTATCAACATTTACGATAAAGTATGGATCGCGTAACTAAAAATCTTTCAAATACTAAATTAATGTATTAATTATAAATATATACATATAAAATCAATTTTGTCGAAAAATATTGTTTTTGCGTCACCGGGATTCGAACCTGGATCTCTATTTCCAATCCGGAGAAGTACACGACCAATTGTGTTATAACGCCAGTATTTTTCATGATAAATTTTCGAACCTATATGTTACATTTTTCAAATTAATCCACCTGTCGTTCCATTATTTGAAAGCCATCTACATTATTTTTACATAATCTCAAATTTCTTTGAGTAAACCGACTGCAGACGCCAGAATTATCAATTCATTTTTATTAAATTTTGTACACATTGATACAACTTATATTATTAAGGAAAACACATTCTTATTGTGAAGTTTAAGTTTAAGTATTTCAAATATCACAGAACGTCTGTTCTGAATAATTACAACTTCACAATAAGAATGTGTTCTCCTTAATAATTAAAATCTTTCAAAAATCGTCATTTTTTAATTATTATTGTATGAATTTTATCAAAAGTCACAAATATTTTTATATTTTGCCTACAAATCTTTAGAAAGATAACGATCGCGGAGCTTTCACAAAACTGCAAATCATGGTTCAACTAAGGCAAACAGATAAATATTAAAAAATTGTGAAAACTGGTCATTATATTTCTGCTATTTTGGATTGCTCAGTGGCATTTTAAGAGGATCGTATTCAGCGATGTATTAAAAGGGTCGAACGAAATAATGTCCCTTGAATTTGAAGAATTATTTCCCGAAATTTGGCATATAATAAGCAGACCCATGGCAAGTCGAACCAAACCCCACTCAACTGTATTTTCATGAATAAATATTCCAAATAATAAGATTTTTTTCAATTCATTGAGGTTTTCTGAGAAAATCCATGCGTGTGTTTCTTATATTATATATATATTTGATTTTTTGATCTACTCCAACACATTAAATGCATGTAATATTATGCATATAAATAGTGGTTAGTTTATGTTACAATTAAATTTGTGATATTCTGATTTATAGTATCATTTTCTTTCTAAATAAAAATTGTCATCTTTCAATTTTGCATTCAGGTCTAATATTTATTAAACAATTTTAAAACTAGTTTTAAAAAAGTACTTTAGTACCAGCTTTCAGAACTTTTACAAAAAATATTTTAAAAAAAATTCACTAACGTATTGAAAAATACTTAGTTTTTATTTGGTCAATAATTTATATATTATATTATTCATAAGCTTGACGCGTTTACAAGAGCGCTATATTTTTATGTAATTTTTAATTTTGGTTTATATTACAAAAAAAAAAAGTGCATATTTTCCTAAGCTTCGCTCTCTTCTGACTCTCACACTAGAGCTACTTACTAAGTTATTAGCTGCCAAACCAGTTTTGTATTTTAAAATGAAGTAGAAGGGTAAATAATTGAACACAAAATAAATTAATCAATTAGAAAGATATACAGAAAAATAATTGTTTTACCGGGATTCGATTAATAGATTTTTTTCTGTGTATCTTTATAGTTGATAATTTAATTTGTATTAAATACTACAGAACTATGTTCTAAAAATGCAACTTCATAACAAAAATGAGTTCTCTTTAAAATAAAGCAATTAATTTAATCAAAACCTTTATAATCTTAAAACTTTTGCCGCTTTAAATCACTTTTGCACATTAGTGAATAAATTTTTTTGCACTTAAACCGTATTAGGTACTAAACTTGCATTTGCTTAAGTCAGCGATTTCCAAAGTGTGGTCACCTTGGAGGCTGGCATGCTTTCAGGTGTGCCTTACACCTCGCGAAATCTCGAGGAGATTATAGTTTTCAGGAAAAAAATATAATTATGGAAATAAAAATTAATAATGACGATGACAAAGATTATTTTCTTTTGTTGCAGCAGTTTGTGACCTCCAATAAAATTGATTTAAAATCTGTTTTTGAAGAGTATTTATCACACCTTATTAACTGGATTAAAAAATATTTCCACAAGGATGTAACATCGACAAGTTCGCATGGACACGCAGAGGAACTGAAACACATTCGCAAAGAGACAATTGGGGCATTGTGGAAATATCCCGATGCATGAAGGGTGGGTGAAGGGTGGAATAGTTTAGAACTGGCTCATTGAAACAATGATTTCAAATAATCCCATTACAATCTTTAACGCCTATAACTAGTACTAGTTCCCAGTACTTATAAACGGAGCTGAGGCATGGTTAATGATACCGTTAACGTCATACTCAGTTTAAAAGTTACCCAAGGAACTACCTCTTAGAGATCGAATACCAAACATGTAAATTAGCCAGAGAACTGAGATAACAGATATTGTCCAAAAAATGTGCAAGATCTAGCAGAAATGAACTGGACATATCTGGACGATAGATAAATATAGTCCTGGAGTGATAGAAAAAGTCAAGTGGAGGATGATAGATAGATGAGGGAGTTGGCAATTCTTGGAAGACATCTACAACCAGCAATGAAAAAATATTAATTAATTAAAACAAATTATTAACGTTAATGAATCGTTGAGATTTATATAAAATTTGTTTGTTTCAACTAATAATTATGTCTAATAACGCTATAAACATTAAAAATATACTTAAATACTAATTTAATGTATTAATTATAAATATATACATATAAAATCAATTTTGTCGAAAAATATTATTTTTGCGCTGCCGGGATTCGAACCTAGATCTCTATTTCCAATCCGGGGAAGTACACTACCAATTGTGTTATATGTTCTGAATAATTACAATTTCACAATAAGAATGTGTTCTGCTTAATAATATAAGTTGTATCAGTGTGTCCAAAATTTAATAAAAATGAATTGATAATTCTGGCGTCTGCAGTCGGTTTACTCAAAGGTATTTGAGATTCTCTAAAAACAATGTAGATGGCTTTCAAATAATGAAACGACAGATGTATTTATTTAAAAAAGTGTAACATATAGTTTTGAAAATTTGTCATGAAAAATACTGGCGCTATAACACAATTGGTAGTGTACTTCCCCGGATTGGAAATATAAATTCAGGTTCGAATACCGGTAGCGCAAAAACAATATTTTTCGACAAAATTGATTTTATATGTATATTTTTCTAATTAATATATTTAAAACATCTCATAGCGTCTGTTCTGAATAATTACAACTTCACAATAAGAATGTGTTCTCCTTAATAAAAATATACTTTCATAGATAGTCCCATTGCACGATATTTTTAATTAAAGGACATCATGGGACGGAGTTTGCATTTGAATACATGATTACGCATTCACTACCGGCTTGCCATCAGCTATCCTTATAATATTGTTTGTCTTCATTTAACAATTTATTGGCTAAATTTATTAAACAAGTCATTAATTTATATTCCTAATACCATCTGCAGGTATATATCCTACCTATAGATAGGAATACATTATTTTATTCTTCCATCTCTTCCTCCTTTTGTATATTAAGAAATGAAATATATTAATTAATGTAAAAATATTAAATAAAGTACACAACTAAAGATTGTATAAACGAAACAAGTAAAAAAGCTTTATGCTGTTTTAACAAATATTAATTATAACATTTTTATTATAAATTTATTTCAATCTAGGTGAAAAATAAAATTACTTTTTGTTTCCCGTTATTTAATGAAAAAATCGAGGAATATATCTTAAAGCTGATTTGGAGAAGAAGATGGAACCAAATTAAAAATTAACATAACTTGACAAAATCACAAAAACCGTTAAATATCTCAATTTATCTTAATATTGATGAAACAGAATAATCAGAGCAAGAGCAGAGTTTTTAGTCGCAAGATTAAAATTCGTATCACTATCATCATCATTAAAAAAATTCAAAAATATTCAGATAACGATTTGATATTTTTATTCTTTTGAATTCAAATTTTAATCGTTATCATTTTTTCATCGCTTGTTAACATAAATGATTTATTTATATAGTATGAAAGGGAAATCCAGTAACGATTTGTTGTTAGGGACCTGAGTTGTAAAATATTCCACCACATAAATCTGTTGGATATTGAGTACATAAAATCCAATTTTAAAAAATAATAATCTATCCACAATCGGACGGTAGGATTTTTCAAGAGCGGCAGGTATTTAAAGAAAACTAATTAAAATCAATTGTAAAAAAAATTACGCAAGTTACTTCATGGAATTTTGGATTCTAAAAATTAATTAAATCAAACCAAAAATTAATAACTATAATAGTTAAACTCATAATAAATGTTATATTTAAATAATGAAGGTGGACAATGCAATTAATTGTTACGGAACTTAATAATTAAAAAAAAAAAATTAAATGAATACCTCCAAAGGACAATTCTAAATATTATTATTTTAAAACTTGACGTTATAGTAATGATGATGTTAATATTGATATACAGACCTTTTAAAATTTATTTAGAAAATATATGTCAACTATAAATTATCCGCACATCGTTCGAATTTTAAGATGAAATTTAATAATAAAATGTATATTAATTTAGCAATACCGTACCAAACCAGACCTAAATATTTTAGATAATATCCAACTGTGCGTGAAATTAATTAAAAATATATAACAAAAAAAAAATGAATATAATATAAAAATTTTGTAGAATTTTACAATCTATAATATAAAAATATGATTATGTCGAATTAATATATTTTTCTCTCTTTAAAATCGTTTCGTCAATGCTAGAACGGCTGGAGATCAAATTTTCTATTCATCTAAAACAATACCACTAATCAAATCGTTTTTCAAAGTTATAAAAAGGTAAATTTAAACCGCGATTTTAAAGCAAGCTCATCAATGAATAGTTTGATGTAATTAATTATAACCGGCCAACGGAAACCTTTTTGGTTGCACATTTTTACAGAAATTTTTTAACGAAAAAACCTAAAAGATAAATATATTCTAATTTTATTGACGGTGTAAATATTGAAGATACCGAAAAAAATCCATCATTATCAGTGTAGTAAAGCTATTATATGAAATGTTTTTGAAAAATGCTCATAAATATTATTTTTACTTTATATAAAATACAATTACCTTTAGTTTTCAATAAATGCTTTCAGATGCGAGAGTATTTAAGAAAAGATCCAAAATAACGGTTTCCGGCGCAGGGGAAACCGGAAAGCGTTACTTGAAAGGTCGAAAAAACTTACTTCAATTGACGGCGAACGAACGACAGGTCGGAAAACACGACCGAACGCGACGGACGCACCGTGAAACTGAGAGACGTTCCACAAGTTAACGTGGAAATCGTTTTCCGAAGGTTTAGTCGCGCTTGCAGCTTTTACCCGAACGCGATACATTACAGTCAGTCTACAAAGGATCTGATATGGGAATACTTATTTTCTAATTAGTATTTAAAATTTGTTATGTATGCATAATTTAAAAAAATATTTACATAAATATAAATTTTAGTTAAGATACCATTTAATTAGATTAATTAATTGAAATTGCAAAACTGCAGCAAATGCGAGAATTATAGAAATGGATAGTATAATACAATATAAAAGTGTTTTAAGCTATATAAATATTATGTAATTGTTTATCAATTTCTATGAATTACATATTTTTTTCTTTAGTCTTCGTATTTTGATAGTTGAAACGTATGCAATATGAATGTATGAATACGAGTATGAGTATCTACATTCGACATTCAACTAGTAGATTAAAATGTAAACTTTTATTAATAATGAAATTACAGTTTAATTAATATTGATTAAAATATTATACAAAGATAAGTAAGTATGCTGTGTTAGGATTTTGATTCTATGTTCTCGTATAAAGATAATTATTTTTCTGCATTTATAAGCAACAACCAACACTGCGATGCTAATGAAATTTTTCTCTCGAATCTCGGAGATTTGGCAATAGATGTTAGTTGGTCAGTCTGCTACAAATTATAAAAGATAACAATAAATCTGGACTGTTTTTTACGAATGTCGAGAGAAAAGTTTCATCCCTGTGCACGAATCCCTACAACAGCAGATATAGTCAGTTTACTAATAAAAGTTTAATACGAATTTTTTCATCTTTTATTATTAGATTTTTGTAATGCCAGAGAGATTTTTATGTCACATATTTATGGCAAAAAACACACTAAATACAAATTATTTAGACTTTACAACAGAAACCCCTATTAATTGCGATAAATTTACAAATCAGCGAGAGAAGCACTAGTAGCTTCGATATCTCAAATTCACTGATGTAAGTGTAGCTAAGCTATCGTACAGCGGAAACTTTACATTTAAATCGCCGAAAAATATAGTGTATACCTACCTCTAGATAACAAATTCTGCCAACAGAATCAGTCAGATGAATATATGAATATTCACATACACCAAACATAAACTCCCAAATTTTCTTCAGGTGAATTTATTACAGATTAATTTTAGAAATATACCTATAGGTATTGAAGGAATATCAACATCTTCTACATACGTATTTGATGCCGTCGAGATAATGTAATGTATTTAGGGTTGAAGTCGAGTTCTATTTATTAAAATTTGGTTTCTTCACGTAATTAATAGGTAATGAAATAAAAATTCCGGTATCAATTGGTATCATCGAAAACTATGAATTGATAACAATATAAATGTACCAAAATAGGTTTTATAAAATAATCTTCAAATAAAGCAAAAATGCATTTGTTTATAGTCGAGCCTTTATGCTAGAGACAACTTCCTATGAACAATAAACTTATATTAATACACGTGTGAACATATTAATACACCTACGTGAATCGCATCGTCAAATATTATGGAATTAAAGATAAATAGGGAAAAGGTTTGTTAAATGTAAATAATTAGATATTTACACCCACACGAGTATTGCAAACTCTTGCGTGTGCTAAAATAATATCTCCGGATGTTCCAATTATATGTTAACTTTTAAATTCCCAGAATCAGGAAGAATCGCGATAATTAATAAAAACTAGACGAGATATTTATTTGTGATTTGGAAACGTGTTTTTTTGGAGCGGAACGCGAAGCAAGTCGTTTCAAGCGATTAAAACCTATTTGAATAAATCACATTTTACCCACGTATCCGTGCTTTAATTTTTTTAAATACAATATCTTGCCAACTCATTCATCTGAAAAATAATATTATTATTTTTAGGAGAACACTTTCTTATTGTGAAGTTTTAATTATTCAGAACAGACTGTCTGTGATATTTTAAATATATTAATTAGAAAGATATACATATAAAATCAATTTTATCGAAAAATATTATTGTCGAGCCACCGGGATTCGAACCTGGATCTCTTTCCTAACCGGGGAAGCTGCATTATCCAACTATGCTACAGCGACAATATCTTTAGCGACAAAATTTTTCGAACCTATATGTTACCTTTTTGACATTAATACATTTTAATCGTGCCATTACTTGAAAAAGCCATCTACCTCATTTTTACAGAATCTCAAATACCTTTGAGTAATCTGATAGCAGACGCAAACCTATGTTCTGAATAATTACAACTTCACAATAAGAACGTGATCTCCTAATAATAAATTTGTATCAATGTGTCCAAAATTTAATAAAAATGAATTGATAATTCTGGCGTCTGCTATGAGATTACTCAAAGATTCTGTAATTTTTTTTTTTTTTGTATTTGAGATTCTGTAAAAATAAGGCTCTTTCAAATAATGAAATGATTAAAATGTATTAATATCAAAAAGGTAACATGTAGGTTCGAAAAACTTTGTCGCTGAAGAATAATTGGATAATGCACCTACCCCGGTTAGGAAAGAGTTCCAGATTCGAATCCCGATGGCGTAGCCACAATATTTTTCCATAAAATTGATTTTATATATGTATCTTTCTAATTAACATATTTAATAAATAATTATAGTCGTCTACGAGCGTGGATAAAAATATACGTTTATTATTATGACCCTGTATTCAATTACATTATTATATTTAATTAATACATTTATTGTTTTAGCGAATTTACACATAACACATACATCGCCTTTCCATCTACAATAGCATCAGAAAACATTCATCTTCTTTCTCTTAAGGCACCCATTGTCACTCCAATTCAACACGAGTCTTTTATAATCAGTCTACTGTAAGTAATGTTTACAATAAGGCCCCGCTTAAAGCGGGGGACACGTTCCAATAAGTTCCAGCGTTAAACGAGGCAATCTTAACACGTAAATAATGGAGAAAAGTGGAACTGAACAGAAAATAAGTTACTTTATTAGTTTTTCTTATAACGTTTATTGTTAAATATTTTTTATTACATTAATTACACGTCTACTAATATATTACCAATATCTATTTTTTTTATAAAACGTCCATGACAATAAAAAAAAGTTCCGAGTAAAGAAGTTATGTTAGCGATAAGGAAGGTTCTTCCTCATTTGACTTTTTATGAAGAAGTTTTCTAACTTCGTTTGTCTTTTCCCGTTTCGTTCAGCGAGCAGATGTCGATAACGAGACATCGCATCGATGACACTTCGTCTTGCCTTAGAACTTTTATCGTAATTGGTATCATTTTTAATAAATTTATTTATTTATTTATTTATATATATTTTGACATCCATATTTTTGTATTAACAGAGGTGGATACATAATAAACATACATAATACATAGTTTATTGTGTGGGATGGAGTAAACTTCACCTCTGATATATACAGCGTTGTCCTGGCTACTTTGCTAGACTAAAGTCTGTGTTAAAGTAGCCAGTTTTTTTTTCGTGCTATTGTGCTGTTATTTGGAATAAAAAGAGAATTCAAATATGTGGAGTGGGAGTGTTGTGGGACTAGTGAATTATTAGTGAAAGAATTGTACAAATTATATTAAATTGTTGGATATCCATGCTTCTGATTCATCTCTACCTGATTGAATCATATATTGGGTCCATATTTGTGTAATCTTATAGGAATTATACGATTTCCAGTTGGTACTGAGTGTATTGTATAGTTTCGGAGCTAGGAACATGTAGAATCTTTGATAAAATGTCGTTGTTGCTCTCGGAACTGGTGTGTAGATGTTTGTTGTTTGTCTTGTGTTGTGTTGAGGAGAGTTGTTGTTAGTATGGAAATATTGAACGAGTCTCAGCATAAAGATTTGTCTTATATCAAGGACATTTTACTCTTTAAATATAAGATCTGATGGATATCTAAAGGGACGACCAATTATTACCTTGAGAAATTGATCTATAATTTCCGTAATAGTGGCTAAACTAAAATTGTTCTCACTTTTTCCATTAAAATTAATCGACTTAATTAATATAATTATCGTCAATCCAGATGGAAAGTCGTTTTTCCATTTCCTCAATAACGTTGCTTCTGGAACGGGTAATTTTGGGTGCTGAAGTCCTTGCGGTTGTTATTGCAGATGATACGATATTTTCTTTATTTTTAAGAATTGTTCGTATTGTCGAAGTATACAAATTTAATGCAGCACCTGTATCAGATTGCCGTTCATCTGCATTTAATCGTCTGAGCACATGCATTTTAGTTTTCACCGAAATGCTTTTTCTTGTCGCTTTACTTTTTTTTTTACCCATTTTAGGAACTAAAAATTGACATATTTATCACAATAAAATAATATATATATTGTGGTTATATTTTTACACGTACATTACCGATAATAAATTAATTGTAATGCAGAAAACGAGTGTTTATATTGAAACGCACTGCGAGTGTCAAAGCAACGAAATCGTGCGCAATTTCGGGGAATCCCAATTTTACCGCGTTATACTGAAACAGCGTTAAGCGGGGCCTTATTGTAGTTTGTCATTCATAATCATCACCTGTGTTTTTCCACTGCTGGATATAGGCCTCTCTATCTCAAATAGACATATCTCAAAAACGTTTATCATTCGTTTGCATTTAGAGCTTCGACGTATTTCGGGTAACATTGAAAAAAACCAACAGATATAAGAAAAATCTCCGTTAATATTCTTTAAAAGAATTTTTAAAATGCTGTACGTATATTTGGAGGTAAGGTCGGTGGTTAAATGAAAGAGTGGGTTATTGGCGTGTTGGTGTTTACTGAGTCGGATAGAACAATGAAGATAGATGAAATTGAATACAATGAATGAGTGAAAATGCAGAAGGTGTGTGTGAATTCTGAAGTGAAGCGAGTCGGCGGTCTCGCTGGCAAGACCGCCGCTGCGAAGCGATGAAACAGAAGAGAGCTCGATGATGAGGATTCAGGCCAGACCTGTAGCGGCAGCCGGCAGCCGGCAGCGATATGTTGCTAGCGTCGATGCCGGCTGAGATGGCGGTGAATTTGAAATCTGATCCCCACATATACAGGATGGCCCAAAAAAGTGAGAACATCTCGTAACACATGAGTTATTTCAAAATATAATATAATTAATTATAATTCTTAATGTAATTTTTTTTGCACTATATTTAGCTAATCAGAAATCATCAAAACACCCAATATTGCATAATCTACTGGGTTTAAATTTATTGAAGATGATATCTTATGTATGGAGTCGGGGGAGTGATTTTTTAAATAAGATTTGATAGAATTAATTTTAAAAAACATAAAACAAACAAGTTTTTCATTTATTCGAACCTGGTGATTTAATATAGGAGATGGGTACCAAGTCAAGACTTTTTTAAATTCTCGATCAGCGGAGTCCTTTAAACAAAAAAAAAAAGAAGTATATTTCAGTGTTACTCAGAAAAATTATATAATTAAAAATCAAAGAATTTAGTTACCAAAAATTACCCAATTATCAATATAACATTGGACCACTCATAAAAACAGGATAGTCATGTTTTCCTGTATTTTCGTTAATTTTGTGGCCAAAATGAATTAAATGAAGTTGTAAGAACACCCAATAATAGTTGCATCCGACTATTTCTGAAAACAAAAATATCACTAAAAACATCTCAAAATGGTTCAATGTTACCGGTAATGACAGTAAATTTCCTTTCCTTTAGCTCTTATTATTTGGTTATCAACGTGTCTTACTTTGATTAAAGAAACGTAATGATGTAATATTGGATCAGTCATCATAAATGGGAGCTGTAAATTGTAAATATAAGAAGTGAAAATAAATACAGAATTTTTTAATGAAAATATGAGTGTTATGAATATTTTATTTTTGGGGTATCTATTCCCAGGGAACCAAACTCGGTCGACCTACGTATATGAATTCTCGACAGAATTGCCATTTCGTAAGCCGTGTCGGAAAATTCGTGGTCCTAATGAAAAGGTTGATAATCTACGCTATATTTAAAATAATATTTTCATTGTTAAATATAACAGCGCTCAGCGAAACAATTTGATTCCGTATTATTTTAAAGGTTCACGATGTTCTCTCAGTGAGACTTTGATCTCTGAGTAGCTTGTTGGTGTAGTGGTCTAGACGTTGGCCTAGTGATCTAGTGGTCGGGGGTTCGCGCCTCGTTCCAGGACACCAGCAAGTTAGTCCTATTTTCATACCACAAGTATTTTAGCTTAGTTTGAAAATAGTAAGAATATTGATGTGACATGTATTCCGTGTACGCATCTCTATTTTTAAAAAAAAAAAAAAAAAAATGAAGGTACGAGCTTTAGTGATGTTTTGTGTTATCGTTATTGTGATTATGTTTGATTGTAAGGATGATTGTTAACTGATTATTCATAATTCCAACAGTTAAATCTTACTTACCATCACTAACGTGCGTACTGAATGCATCATTCTAATCCGCACGTAAAACATATGGTGTGTTGATTCATAAATTTGCTTCGTAATTCGTAATTTATGCGAACTCGAGTCGAATCTCTAAGTGAAATCTCATCAATGGATACGGAACGTAAGTCTTTTTATTTAGTCCGTTCCCTCATTGCTGATCAGCTACTAGTGTTATTGATAATCATCTTCTTTATTTTATTTATTATCTTTGTTTTATTAACCACTGAATTGAGTCATCTACCGGTTTCGAAAAATACCATTTTCTTCTTCAGGATGTCATAACTAACTAAAAACATATATTATTGTTTCAATAATAATATATGTTTATATTTATATTTAGAAACAATAATATATGTTTTTAGTTAGTTATGACATCCTGAAGAAGAAAATTGTATTTTTCGAAACCGGTAGATGTATTTAAACTCAATTCAGTGGTTAATAAAACAAAGATAATAAATAAAAAATATGAATTTTAAGTACAAAGTTAATATTGCTAATTTTTCGAAACCGGTAGATGACTCAATTCAATGGTTAATAAAACAAAGATAATAAATAAAAAATATGAATTTTAAGCACAAAGTTAATATTGCTAATTTTAAAAGTATAATCATCTTCATCTATATTGCATGGTCTAAAGAATAAGAAAGTGTGAAGGAGAATCCTGTGGCTTCTTTGACCTGTTTCCGGTCTGGTCTTCCACGGTAACCATCAACCTTTTCTCATGGTCGACTTCTCTACGCGTAATGCGCTTAAAAAATTGGAGGACGAGTTTCAAACTAATTGCGGAGAGCACGTCTTGGATTTGTAGACCTTCTAAGGTTGAAGTATTCGTTCGTCTTGCGGTCAATGGGATCCTTAGCATTCGCTCGTTCTTAACGTTCAAGATTCCATGCCATAGTAACGGATAGATAGAATATTCAAAGTTGTTTTTTTTTACCTATTTCTCCAATCTTAACATACTGTAACATCGTATTTTTTTCCATTTCGATTCTTCATCACACATAATTCACATCTTACGTCGTTGGTTATGTTGGACTTAATATACCTTATCGATAATGTTTCCAGTCTACGTTGCATATTGCCTGCTGACATCTTCGCCAGCTTCGGAAGCATTGACGGGCAATTTTTTGGCAGCTTGTTGGCAGCTTGTTGGCAGTTTGTTGGCAGCTTGTTGGCAGCTTATTGGCAATTTGTTGGCAGATTGTTGGCAGCTTGTTGGCAGCTTGTTGGCAGTTTGTTGGCAGCTTGTTGGCAGCTTGTTGGCAGCTTGTTGGCAGCTTGTTGGCAGCTCGTTGGCAGCTTGTTAGCAGCTTGTTGACAGCTTGCTGATAGCTTGTTGATTTGGTTAACAATCGTGAGTTTTTTTTTTTACTTGTTTACCTCATCCGCTTTCTTCTTCTATTCTGTTCAGCGGTTCAGATATTTCTACTACATTTTGAAAGATCTGCTAACGAGGTATTTATCAACTAGTAGTTTTTCAGACGTTTGATTATTTAATAAGCATTATTTTGTTCGTGTGGAATAAATTTTATATCAAACACATTTTGATGGTTCAATCGTTGTGAGTTCCAGCTGGATAGTATTTATGAGATTTTCATTTAATATAGACATAGTATATTTTAAGAAAATTAATAGGTTTGTTTTCCGTTTTCATCCGATTTTAAATCCACATCTTAAGTGCTCGTCTCCGCTTGCTATCTATGGTACGGACTTGCCGTCCGCTCCCGGATGCAGTATTTCGTCCTAGTTCCCCGCCGACAGCTCATCTACTAGTAACTAATTCATTTATTACTTAAAAGATGTTTTATCAATAATTTCCTTAAAAAAGATAATTTAAATACTATTACATTATATAGATTTTATAAAATATGTAGTGATCGGAATTCAAATCCACCGCCATCTCAGTCGGCATCGACGCTAGCGACAGCACTGCCGGCTGCTACTACAAGCCTGGCTCGATGATTCACCGCTAGCCAGTCTCTCCAGTTTTATCGTTTCACAACGGCGGTCTTGCCGGCTTGTGCGCGTCGAGCAAGACCGCCAACTCGCTTCATTTCATTTCATAATACCAGTGCACCTTCTACATTTTCATTCATTCTTTAATTCTATCTGTCTTCATTGTTTTTATCATACTCATAATAAACCTCAACACACAACAACATTTATTTCATTTAACCATCGCCCTAACCCCCAAAAATACATAAATTTTTAGATGACATTGGTACTTTCAATTTTAACATTTATGATTTTAACGAATAACAAGTAAAATTATGATATAATAATAATTATAATATAATCAGGTTGTCTCATACGCGCGAGATAGCTCAGTGGCATTGCCTCTGAAAGTCTATTAAGTTTTCAGATAGGATGTTAGTGTTCCACCACTACTTGCCATTTTCCATAAATTTTTTCTACGTGTAATACTGTTTATTCGGAAGTTGCCTTTAAACCAAACTGATATAACGTTATACGACCAATGTTCCCATCTGACGAATTGGTTTGATTTTGATTATATATTTACAAGTATTTTTTTTTTAGTTTTTACCGCCGTGATGCGCTCAATCTAAATTAAACCATTGTCATTATTATAATCAACAATAATTTTTATTCACTGCTGGATGATGGCCTTCTTAAGGGCTCCCACTTTTTTCTGTCAATTTTTAGTCACCTAACTTATTTTTATTTATTTATATGTAAATTCGACAACATAACACAATGATAGAATTATGCACCCCTAGATAAGAAAGATCTTGAATTATAGGGGTGGCTATCAATATTCATATAAAACATGATCAAGATCTATAATAATACAATGTAAACGTTTTTGAGAAATTAATCAGATTAGAACTTGACAATCAGAAAGATGTCGAATACATAATTATTCAATAATTTTGAAGACCTTTAAGCCATTTTAGAACCTCTCTTTGTACACATTTATATTTGCTGATATTTTAGATGATTTTGGCAGTTGTTTATAGTCCAAGAGCAATGTATGATGCATGTCTCTCATGTCAAAAAGCACGCTTCTTTGAAAACAAAAGGTATTTTTAAAGTGTTTTGCTACGGTTTATTTTCAACTCGACAATGGCACTGCAAATAAAAGAATCTGAAGAAACTAACTATATTTAATAAAATTAATTGTCAAATGTGGTTAAAGAAATGTTGATATGGACGATTTACTGGTGGATGGTAGTGCTTAAGGAGAATACAAAACTTAAAATACACTACAGACATTTGAAAAAAATACGAAATTTATCTACTCGTAAGTGTAGCGTATTATTATCTCACTAAGGCCTGGTTGCGTCATGCTGGGTTATCTTAACCGAGATGTAAACTTGATTCAACTGAAACTCGTTTACTTTTAATCGAGATTCAAATAATTTGACAGAGTACCGATAGCGTCATGCTGGGTTGCTAAAGTTTATCCAAAAACGCGTTTGGTAAACTTTACTAATGCACATGCGCACTGTGTGCGAGCCACCTGACAGATGTCACCGAAATCGAGTATTTTTCTAAACTAATTTTAAAAGTAAAGTTTATAGTAACCCAGCATGACGCAACCGGCACTAATTGTCTGACCTACATCTCGCACCGTTTCTCAATATGTCAATGATTGCTGATTCGAGAGGAGTCTAAGTATTTTTGGAAAGTGATGTTACCGGCTGAAGAGCAGTGGATCTTTTATGTTAAAACCTTACATAAAATACAGTGGAAATCACAAAGCATACTAAAGCAGAATGATGTAAATATTCCAAAAATATCATTATTTAGTATCCAATGAGTCGTTACTCATCGACTCCTACGTATATTAGAAAACAAACATTAGTTTGCTTGAGATACCATTTCAAAGTACGAGAATTGTTTAATATCAACATGCAAGTTCTATAGGGTGTCCAGCAGAAAATGTTCAAGTTTAAACTTAATTTAAAAAAAACACTACAATGTTGTTCTCATATTTTATATATACAAAATGGAGATTAACTATGCTTATTTTACATTTTACAAACAATATCGTCGAAATTCTGTCCATTTCTCTCAAGACACTTGCAATCGGACTCTTAAATTTGCAAACACGCGAGAGCAAAGCGTCGGTTCAATGGTAGCATCTTCATGGTGGATATTTTCTTGTAGAGCCTGAATTGTTCGAGGATTGTCACTGTAAACTCTCGACTTAAAGTACCCCACAAAAAAACTCACACGGTGTAGGGTCCAGTGACCGAGGTGCCCAGGGTATGTCTCCGTACTTGCCGATTAATTTATTGGGAAAAATTCCCCTCAGCTTCTCCATTGAAACTCTAGCTTTGCGTGGAGTGGCCCCGTCTTGCTGAAATTGTGTTCTGTCTTTGAACTCGGGAAACAACTGCAGTTGCGGTACCAAAAACTCGTCGATCATTCGGCAATACACGTCAGTAGTGACTCTTTTGCTGGTTAAAAAAAAAAGCCCAATTATCCCTCTGGCAGAAATTGCACACCACACCACAATGTAAACGTTTTTTATGGCATTCCCTCGGGTTGTCGGGACACCAGTATCTCATGTTCTGTTATTAACATAGCCATCGATATGAAAATGTGCTTCGTCGGTAAACATTATGTTTTCAAGCGTTTGTGCTGTTCCAAAACGTTCCAGCATCGTTCTCGCTAAGATTTCACGTAAATAATAGTCATTGAAGAATTGTAGTTTGTGATTATATTATATTTATTTTATTATTATTTCTGCAGATTACGATTTGTAAGATCAGATACACTTATCCCATATATATTATACAGTGAGGGAAGTGCAAGGAAGTGCAACCACTGAGTAGATGCACTTACCCTATATATTTTTGTGAGGAAACTTTTTCATCTACTGATGCGTAGAGAGAATTTAATTTTGAAATGCGTTTTTTTTAAATCACTTTTCTACATGAACCCTTACTTAATTGTTGTTGTTGCAAATACTCATATATAAGTACTATTATAAGTTATAATAAACCATTTGTATTCAATTTTTTAGAAGAAATTATTTTAAAATTTATAAAATAAACAAAATAATATGTAAAATACTAATTAAATGTATTATTTAGAAAGATATACATATAAAATCAATTTTATCGAAAAATATTGTTGTTGCTACTGGGATTCAAACCTGGATCTCTTCCAATCGAAGGGAATGTGCATTATCTGATTACGCTATACCAACACAGTGGATTGACGGCAAATTTTCGAATCCATATATTACACTTTTCAAATTAATACATCTATCGTTCCATAATTTGAAAGCCATCCACTTTATTTTTACAGAATCTCAAATACCTTGGAGTAATCCGATAGGCAGAATTAACAATTCATTACAACTCAAATGTATTTGAAATTCCGTAAAAATAAAGTAGATGGCTTTCAAATAATGGAACAACAGATGTATTAATTTGAAAAGTGTAACATACAGGTTCAAACATTTGTTGTCTAAAATACTGTACGGTGTAGCATAGTCGGTTAATGCACTTTTCCCGGATTGGAAAGAGATACAGGTTCGAATCCCGATAGGAACAATAATATTCTTCGGTAAAATTGATTTTATATGTACATCTTTCTAATTAATACATTTAATTAGTATTTAAAATATTACAGACCTATGTTCTGAATAATTACAACTTCACTATAATACTGTGTTCTCATTAACAAACATTTTATGTTCTCATCCATATTTAAATGTTTTATGTGAATTTATAACTAAGAAATCAGAATGTATTGAAGGGTAATAAATAAATAAATAAAGTATTACTTTTTAAATTAATTCGCAATGATACCTACATATGATGATGTTTTTATATGGTCCAGGAGAAAATAATTTTTGTTAACGAAAATACACGTTCCATACAACCACCATTATAGAATATGTTTTCCTACATATTTCTTGATTGTTGGTGTTTACAAAGATATTTAATACTAGTACAATACAATATTCGAATTATATTGCACCTCCACTATAGGAGTTTCAACATTTTCCAAAAGGCTATTTTTAAATCAGTTTCATGATCATCTTACCCAGGACGTGAACCTCAGAAAAAACATATAAAATGTACAAAACATGGTCATTACGATTTTGTCCAGCCATAAAATAACTCTGAGGGAAATACAATAGGTATTCATTATAAAATTGTTGTAAATAAAACAGAAGACATATGAATAATGGTATTTATTGTCAGTAGTAATTGATGTTGGTGGTCACACAATAATTATTCATTGCAACAGTAACAATTGGTTAAACTTGATTACATAAACATTGAACATTTATTATTAATGCAACATATTTTCTCATTATATTATGTACTTTGAATAAATAAAAAAAAATATACTTGGAGCCTTAAACAATTAAATATTTTAATCAAAAGCGAACAAAGTGAATTTCAAATGCAAAAGATAAAAGTTTTATGGCACTTAAGGTCACATAAAAATATACAATACATGAGTTTTAGTAAGTCATGAAAAGGTTATTATTTAAGAAAAATTACATAAACAATAAATGCATTTTTATATATTATTATTACTTAAAATAAAAGGCAGTATTGTCAAAAGTTACAAACAAAAAATAAAATATAGTTTCTACAGATGTCTCTGTTTACTACGTGGACTTACACTGGTATCTTATAAAAAACTTACACTAAAAATCACATATTTCAAAAACAAATGAAATTATGCATGTGGGAATATATGGAACATATGCGCGTATGCGGGTAAATATTACCTACATATAAAAAATGATAATATATATTTTGTCTACACATTTATGAATATTTTTACATTAAAATCATACTTCCAACTTTTGCGGACCCAGTTAATACAATATAAATTTTTCCCCAAACTGTACATACTAAATAGCACAAAACAAATGTTTTAATGATATCGCTATTGCAAATGAAAATGTAGGATATGACATATTTTAATCCTACTAAATTATTTAAAGCTCCCCATGTACAGGCATAGTTCCATACATCACTCACACAGTGTTCGGTGTACTTTGATGAAAAAATAATTTTGGGGTGCATATTTTATTATATATTATCATTTCAGTAGATGTATTATGAACGGAAATTATTATTTTTTTATAGAAAAGACTGATGTTTTTGAAAATGCATTATTGAAAACAAAACGATATACTCCTTAAAATGCTTTAAAACTCTAATCGATATGTAACATTTTATTTATAAATTACTTTATTTATCTACAACATCAGGGCACTGGAAGCATTACTCGGAGATATTATTTATCCACGGGGCTGGTGAATGTGACCATTCATTTTAATGTCCAATAATTGCACAGATAATTGAATTACATGACCAAAAAAATACCGATGTAGTAGTAGGTGTAAAAATATTCAAAAATATAACTAGATGGGAGATGAAAGATTGGTTCGATTTTCCAATCTACCTTATATAGCATAGAAATATTAAATAATAAGATGAATGCGAGACTGCTTAAGTTAGACTGCTTAATAATTAATATTAAGTCTATTGTGGCATGGCACACATTACACAGCAACCTCTTATTTACAGTCAATATTTATCGAACACAACTGTAAATTAGATTTGTATTCTCTTTAGTACATATTTACGTCCTCCCGATCCAGATCGTTTCCATCCACACTGCAAAATAAAAATAATTAAATTAGTTTTGCAATTCAAATTATAAAAAGAGGTAGCAGGTATAGCACTAATGTATTATAATGATATTTATTAATATACTTAAATTATATTGCAGTAACAAAACTGCCACACCCAATTGATGAAATGGAGAAAACGTACATATTTGTACTTTTAAAATTAGCAAAATTAACTTTGTGGTTAAAATTCATTATTTTTATTTGTCAACTTTGTTTTAAATCACAGATAAAACATAATGATAATAATGATTATTGGCGTAGAATTTTATACATAAATAACTTTTCGAATCAAATATGTAAACACCTACCACGATACATTTAAACTAGCATTTTATACAAATAATAATACAGGAAATTTACTCATTAATTCTAAAGATAAACATGATAAATTTAACAATTCTGGTGTCTATAAACTTAGTTACAAGGATTGTACTGCATTTTATATTGGTAAAAAGAGTCGAAATTTTAATATAAGAGTAAAGGAGCATTTGAGATGTTTGAACAAGAGTGGGTTTTCAGAATTTCTAATCATTTCATAGAAAATGGTTATGCTTTTGATAAAAAATTGGGATTGTCAATTTTGCATGTAAACGGTGTTGGTCATAAATTTACTAATTTAGAATCGTTAGAGATAAATAAAGCGTGTAAAACTAATCAAAAAATTATAAACAACCAACTAAATTTAACTACGAGTCCTATTCTAAAATTTTTTCCTAAAAATGATTCGGGTAAATTTGTATTAAGTAACAATTTGAGTTAGGTACTAAATTTATTTTTTAAACAATTATTGTTTTTTAAAAATAGATTCTGGTAAAGAAACAACATACGTTTTTGATTAGTATTGACATCCCGAATTTGAAGAAAATGGTATTTTTCGAAGCTGGTAGATGTATTTAAACTCAATAAGTGGTTAATGAAACAAAGTTAACAAATAAAAATAATACATATTTGTAATTGATTTTATGGTCGGAGATTTTACAATACTTTTGTTAAAGTGCTTCTAAAACATACAAATATGTTTTCAAGAGTAAGAGTTATCAATTGTAAAATTGCCACTTGCCAGATACTCATTTTAAAACTGTCTATTTTTCATCAATGTATCGCAGTTTTGTTTCTGAACCCCTCACATAATATTTTAAGCATCAAGTGTGTGTATACAATACAGATATAATATTTTAACATCTAAGGGTGGTAGAATATCAATAGCACCAAAAATTGAATCACAACAGAAGAAGAATAATATTTTTTGTGGACGTAATCATAAAATGTAATGGCTTGTGAGATTAGAACTAGAAAAATTATTTACATATATTTTATTTTTACTTCAGATTTTCAACTCTTGACATATTTTGCATGTAACTAATAATTTGTCCTATTTGGCAGAACCTGATATAAAAAAAAATTTAAGCTATATTTTCTTCAGACAAACTACATAATTCTAAAAAAAAAAATTTTGTAGCAGAATATTATATTATCACTAAACAACCAACACTGGGATGTTGTAAAAATTATTTCTTATATACAATTTATTCTTACATTTGTTCCCATAAAAAGTTTGAACAAACATCACGAGATTGATGACTTATTGATCAAAGAATTAATGAACACATATATATACATACATTATAATAATTAATCCATTACTGTCCGTAATGGACCGTGAAATATTCAAATGATATTGTTACATCCAAAATAAAGTTTAGTAAATAGGACAAGATTTCAGAAACTTTATGAACAAATGAAATGTACCTCTTTTTGTTCCAATACATTTTTTTAATTCTTTGATTTTTTCCTGGTCTTTCTGGTTAACCTGCACACATCTATACGTGTAGTCTTAAAACTCAATGGTTCAAGAAGTTAAGATTCTAACACAACTGACTATTGAGTTAGTCCTACCTATATATTAAGTACAAACTGCTAAACTAGGTTATGTTGAGAAACAAAAAGTAAAAAATGGATTGCCACAAATTGTCATGGTTATCACATTTTTTTTAACAATTACGTAAATAACATAAATTCTATTCTAAGCCATTGAATATAATTAATGCTAAACTAAAACATCATAGATCTTTCCGATCTATGGATGAATACTAGAGGGGTCAATTCAAGTCTCATAATAGGTGGACAGTAATAAACCAAGCCAGTGGTACATTTCATATTATGCGAATTAAAGTTATCAAGCTACTCACGTTTCAATATAAATGATATGTTAGGTTTGAGCTCCGGATTGAATAAATAAACATAACTAAATACGAATAACGGAGTTAAGAAACAAACTACTAAAGAAATTGGGGAAAGGGATGGGGGTGCTGTGTTACGGCGGGGATTGAAGTGGTGGGGGTGGGGGATGTAAACTGGGGGAGGGGATTCCACCGCATCAAACTGTTCCCAGAACATGAGAGAGCCAGGTGACAGGCTGCTGCATTCCAAACAACAATTCACACCATTACATTGCTATTTACGGTACAACTAATCCACTGCAAGATACAAGGATGAAGGCACCATATTACAAATACTTTAATATATGTAATTTTTTATATAAAAGAAATAGTGATGAGTACATGGAATACATGTCACATCAATATTATTACTATTTTCAAACTAAGCTAAGCGCTTGTGCTATGAAAATAGGACTAACTTGGCGGTCTCCCGGGATGAGGCTCGAACTTCATCACTAGGCGAGCGTCTTACCACTAGACCAAACAAGCACGTCAATGTTGCACATTATGATTAAATTGTTTTTAAATATTTTCCTCAAGAATAATAATGGCGAGCGTATATTTAAAAGTAAATAGACTCACAAGTGAGAACTTAAATACAACACAATACACACATTGTGAACATTCAGTTAGTGCCAAGAATAAAGATTGGCGAGGATAGTATAATATTAAATATAAAGGTGAGTAGGTTTGATTTTAATGCTCACCAATCTTTATATCAATTTTCTACCTACTTATATGTGTATTTTATAAATACTATCACTATACAGTAAAACCCCTTTAAAACGAACCTCGTTATACCGAAAAATGACGTATATCGAAATTTTTTTCAAAATTAATTCCCTGCAATCAATTTTTCATACAAAAATGAATTTAAACAACGAAATTTCGTTAATATGTATAATGAAATTATTTTTGTTCTATACAAAAAAATACTGATCATTTACGTAAATATATAACGAAAAAAAAAAATTTACAATGCAAATATTTCAAAATATATTTTGGCCAACCGTGTTTGTCAATTGACGCTGTGGGACGGTCTACGCGGGTGGGCAAGGTGGCCAAGGTGGCCAAGGTGGCCAAGGTGGCGGGCGGCAAAGGTAAAACTTCTTGGGATAATAATAGGCCCTTATAAAGCCATTTGACATAATCTCCACTTGTCCAAGGTTGGATTTATTGCCCATTGTCAAAATAGGTTAGAATGACACCCTTCCCACGCTCTGAAGCGTACACATGTTCATGCCTCTAAAAACGGGTCTTATATATACCAGCTGGAGAAAATAAAAACCCCCAAAATCAAAATTGAAGTCACACTTCAGGGCACGCACGTGTCAGCTTTGTGTATGGTATCGTCCACAACGCTCGAGATGCCTATAATTCTGTGCATTATTATCTTTAATCTTCGTTTTTTATCTTCATTATCATCGTCAACTTATGTTACTTTTTACATTATAACTGAACATTTACATCGATTCCAATAAATGGTAATGTTGCATACTACATTTTCATTGGTGTGTTTATTTGACAATTGTTTTCGTGTGTTTGTTTACCAACATTTATATGTACTAGTATTCCGTAATTTATTCTTTATATTACATTTTTTAATATTTTGTGGAATGGAATGGAATATTGTGATAGAATTTTGTGGAATGGTTGTGCAATTCCTGCAAAATTTTAACCTTCGACAAAAAATTATGATTCCGAATTCGTCTCTCGACGATTTAAAAAATATGAAGATCTATTGACCGATGCGAAACTCTCAATGCTTGTAGCGGCTCTACAATTAAACCCAGTTAAAATTTAATGTTGTTTTATATTTGCATGACATTTTGGAATTTAGAAAAATATCGCCGAATTTTAAGTTATCTTATATTGTTTCGTAAAATGTTTTTAATTTAATTTCTTAATTATTATCCATTTGCTTATCTGTTGAAACAAAACTAAATAGATTATTCAGAGTTTTCTTTATACTGTAAATCCTTCTTTGCTGAATGCCTTATTATGTTATATTCCATATTAAACAAATAAAAATAATACATATTTGTAATTGATTTATAATTGGTTGTCTTGTTTGCGAAACTTACAAACTTTTTTATAGCTGGGTTACATTTATTTCTACGGCACGCGCGGAATATTCATATATTAGGAAAAAAACATTTTTTTCGCTATATGTGGGAATTCGTTATTATGAAATTTTATTTTTTGGTCCCTTGGGTTTCGCAATAACGAGGTTTTACTGTATTATATGTTATATTTGACTGTAATGAGAGATTAAAACTTTTTAGCCATTTTCATTTAACCTATTCCGCATTATTGGTTTGATAATAGTTTTCTCAATTAGATGTTGGCTACAAATGAACACATACATATTTCTCACTAAATATTGAAGACATTCATATAAATTTGTGTTGTAATAAAAATATGTTAAATCTACTTACTTTGAACATGAATTGGCATTTCGAGAAGCAACTGCTGTTCTTCCAAAGTGAATAGCACGCGAATCTTGGAATTCAATTTGATGGATACATCCAGTGAAGCCCATTAGTCCAGAATTAGTCATGTTGCTGGGGATGCCACCTTAAAATATAATAAAAATTATTCAATATTGTTTTCCATTTTATTTATTTAATATCAAAACTCTGCTCAAGCCATTTAGGAAACAATTAAAGCATTAAAAATAAAATCAAAATAAAAAACTAACTATAAAATAAATATTATAATTTATTTATGTATTAATTGTTTATATTTTAATTTACTTTTGTAAAAGCTTAAGTAGCTTAACTAACTTATGTTCTAATCCAAACAACACATTTTAATTTTTTTTTAAATAAGTTGTGACCTTAAGTTTTATATAAAAACAGAAAATAATTCAACATTAAATAAAATAATGAACAATCATTAAGAAGAAATTACTGTGCTTTTGGGTTCAACATATTTTATTTATTTAGACACATATAATACACAAGTATTGTACAGCTAAAAAAAAAACAAAGTTACATATAAATATTTAAAAGCATTGCCCAACTAGGCAAGCCTGTTTTAGGGCAAATTGGAAAACAAATTTGATTTATTTATTTATTTATTTGTAACTATATAATACATATAAAAATTTGTTTGGACTGTGCCCGTCTCACTAGAGAAATTCTGTGTCGAGACGGGCTCACGGATTCACGGGGATTCACGAAACCAAATAACTCATTGAAGGCAAAACACAATTAAATATAAAATGAAACATACAAGGCAAGTAAACATGAAAATATATAAAATGAGAGAATAAAAATACTAATGTCCAATACAATATGTATAAATAGAATATAAGCACATACAAGGTAAAGGAAAATATGTAATATTAAAGTTGTAATGCAGTCAGTATATTACAGAAAATTTATTTTCAAAACCACCAAAATATAGTAAGCATACATTAAAATGTTAAAGTTTTCTTGCTTACCAACGTATATATTAGAGTCGGCATTAAGATGCTGAGTGAGTCCTGGAGCCTTTCCATGGTCTTCTACTCTATCAACTTCAAGTGTTGCTTCTAGAGCAGTTCTCTTAACCACCACCTGATGGCGTTGATTATCTGACACCTGGATTCTTGTATTCTGGATGGTTCCAACTCCACCTCCCAATTCCCACTGCAGCTCTACGTAACCTCCGTTCACTAAAATAATAAAACATAATAAATAATCATAATTTAAAGCAATAATTTTTCTTTGAAAATGTAAAGATTAATACTTATTTGAAAGCTTAGTTTTACATACCACTGAGCATAATGAAGTCTCCATCTCTGAGATTGATGGTGTCCTCTCTCTGCAATACTAAAAGCCCGTCGGGTTCTGATGTAGTAAAAGCTATTGCTATAACTTCCGTTGCCGTGGGATCATCGTGTGGTAAAAGTGAAGCTGGTAGTTCTACGTATCCTTCACCTGTTAGTGAAACATCCTCTCCAAGCTCGACTCCTAATAATTAACAAGAAAACATTGTATCTAACTGAATAAAGCAAAATAAATTCAATATATATATAATACATAGTTATATACGTGCGTACACTTACAATAAATAATGGAGATTTATGTACAATAGAAGCCAGTTATAACACGCATTAGGATATACCGCGGGTCTTTTTTTTGTAATTTTTGTTTTAAAGGGCCCAGAATAAAAAACACATACAAGCATGGCAGTGTAAATTAAAATAGATATATAACTTTTACTAAATTTATTTATTATCGTGGACGGTCGCTTGTAAAATGTAGTTTATGATAACAAAGATTATTCCTAATTTAAGTGTTTAATATGTCATGTTCTTCAAATTTTAATATTTATTTTGAAAGAATTGTTTTAATTTATGAATTATGTCACAGAATATCAAATATATAGACATTAACTAACACAAATACCTTGTTTCGATATTTTCAACTTGCTTTCACCCACGTGATCACTTTGGTACCACTTACGCAATCAAATAGCTCCGCGACTTTTTTAAATGTATGACTAGATTGAAACGAAAATTTTAACGCTGACAATATAATATGTATTAATGTAAAAAATACGTCTTGTTTACACAAAGTTTTAATTTTCGAAAAGTAAATACTTTTACTGTTGCATAAATGTGTTAAACTATTGGATATTTGTTTACACAAAGAATGTGTGTAGAATGCCCCTCATCCCGCAACTAATATTTTAAATCCCTCTCCTACATGTACACACTATTTCATGTCTATTCATTTACTAGTCTGTGGAACTATATTAACAGAATTGATTTTTATTTATATTTTATAAAAATAATGAAGTAAATTTTAAAATGTATTGTTTTTCATCAAATAAAATTATAATTTTGAACAATTCATTTATAATGCGGTTATCATATAACACGGGTCAAATATGGCTCCCGTAAACCCGCATTACAACCGTTCATTAAAAAAATATATTACTGGTATAGTTCACCAACTTGAAAATTATCAATAGGATTACTTACTATGCCTGCATTGGAATCCACCTGTTCCCAGAGGGCAGTCACATTTATACAGAGAGCCTTGCCTAGTGGGACGGCACGTACCGCCATTTTCGCAGGGCATGAGCTCACAGGACGATGATTGGGGAAGGGTGGGATTGGCAGTCTCGCAATACACTCCATGGAATCCTGATGGACAAGCACACTTCATATCTCCAGGCTGCGCACAATATCCTCCATTCTGGCACCAGTGACATACACCTTCCGACTGCAAATATCAATAATAAATATCAGAAAATTTCACAAAATTGCTTACAAAAATATTAAGGCCCGGCTCTCTTTACTCTTCACGGCTGTTACAAAAGTCATCTGTCACATTGATACTTAGAAAATTGTAGTATACGGACAGTGAATCATTCAATATCCCACTATTTTAGTGATGAGAGTTCGTCCAATGATGGTCTCACTGTTTTTATATTACTGAAGATTTTTCACCAGCAAAGTGATAGATTTCGAATTCTTATCACACATCAATAATTTCAAGTAAATTATTTCTGAAAGATGGAGCTTCTATAAGTCTGCAATTCTGTAGAGCATCTATCTATTCAGGGAGGTTATACGTAAAATAAAATAATTTATAACATCGTATAGTAGGTACGATATGTATGCCACATATCACTATTTCATATTTATTAATTTAATATTTAAAATATTAGCTTCCATTTAATATTTTAAAAACTAAATAAGTAACTAGAAATCAAAAAATAAATTTCTAGCCATTGTACAGGGTTTTGTCAAAAATATTAATTATTGCACTGTCTGTTATACTAGTCTATTGTCACTATAACTAGTGTTATATTACATAAAAGACAGTACTTTTCCATGATGGTGCCGAAATAAGGAACAAGGATGTATAATATAATATTAGTAATTAACAATAAAATTTTATTTATCTGAAATTCAGCATACAGCATATAATAGGTGGACAGCTGAAACAGGAGACTTGTGATTTTGAGTTATCTAAGTATTTTGTGGAGATGTCAAATTAAAATATTCCAAGAATCACAACGCTAATGAAACGTAATTGCGGATGTACAATATTTAAAAAGTAGCATTACACACCCACTATTATTATTAAAGTCATTACGTGTAAATAAAATGATACTCTTTGAATTGTGAAATTTTTAACAGATGGCAGCATGGGAGAGGTTAAGAAATCAGTAATTAATAAGCATTTAAAAAATTATACAATTAATATGTAACTCGGCTGATGAAAAAATGCATTGATCTGAATTTTGTATAAAATTGTATCCTATGTATTTAATGAATTATATTTTGTAGGAAATGTAGTTTGTTGATAGATTTTGATAATAAAAATTATTTTCTTTCTATAACATAAATAAAAAACATACAATAAATAACTTTTAAACATAACATATAATGTCTACATCACCTTATTAAACTTGACAACATCTATTAGTAAAACAAACAATTAATTTTTTAATCATACTGTTGGTATATTGGTCTCAAAGTTCGAGAATTCATTTGTTATACATGTTTATTTCTTACCTCTGTTGGATATAGAGTGCTCGTTTCAGGAATATCTCCTCGATGTGGTCTGTATTCAGTTTCGTTGACTCCACACTGACGTACATTAGCTGATTTTATTGGGGATTTTATTATGTCCAGTGATACCTCGGAAATTTTTACCTACATCAAGCAAAATTACAGCATATTATACAAATAATTTTTTTAGTACAAAACGTAATCAACATATATCTCATATAAAGATTTTACAAGTTCTGGCTGGAGTACAAACACGTATAACTTTCTATAAAATTACTGTTAATGTTTTTTTCATTTTGGATCATTTATTTTTTAATGTTTTGAGACTAAAATTTCCTTTCTTTCTTCATGATTTATGATACCATCTGAGAATTATACTTGTGAATATTTTAACGAATGTGATATTCAGCATATGTACTTGAATGTCTTTTTTATATGAATAACACAACATGGTAGTCAAACAATATTTGAATGAGAAATAAACTATAAAATACATTTAAAAAATATATAAAAATTGGGATAAGGTGGGTGGGTAATTTGTACAAAATTTTAAAGAGAATATAATGACATTACTTACATCTGCTATACATCCATCGAATCCTGTTTCCACACCGGTGCCCTTATTAATGGTTAGCCAATCGGCATCGTAACCACCAACATACAGAGGAGTCATCAGGTTGAGTGTCTGAAAATATTATTATTACAATAATAATAAAAAACTGTGCAGTAATTAAAATCAGAAAATATTTGAACAGTTATTGTAAGAAAATGTTGACATAATAATAGTTTATTAACAAATTGCTGAACAGGTTATGTAATTGTCACTTGTGAAATGTAGTGACCACTACTGATGATCTTAGAAAAAATAAACAAAATCATAATATTGTAAGTTATTCAGCAATGAAGTTAAACAATAAGTTTAATCTGGAATCGGCAAAGCTGATTACTTTCTGCTAGTAACTTTAATAATGTATGATTATTAATTGTAATTATTATAAAATTTAAAACAAATGATTTATTAGAAATTTATACAGATTTTAAAGAAAATTTTATGTATTATATTTAACATGGAAGAGGGTATTCGAAAATGTATCTTTACACAACATAATGAATCCATATTTGGGCAGGAAAGTGGATTCGGGTGAATGCAGTGGGTTGGAGGGTTTGGTACCAGCTATCAGGGAGGGTTCTCAAAAATCAAATTACCTTTTTTCCTCGAACATTTCCGGTGACCGCCTCTTGACCTTCTACCACAAGTTTACCTTGGTTCATTACTCTAGCAACGTTAACATTTACCCATTCATTGGGTGACAGAGGTTTGCGGCTTTTGATGACTACAGGACCTGAAAATAAAGAGCAGCCAGGTGAAAATAATATTCTTAATAATAATAATAATAATAATCAACAGAGTTTAAGTTTGTTCTTTAAAAAATTGTAATTTATTTATTTTAAAAACTTTTTAATACATTTTTTTTATAATTGAGAAATTTATAAAATAAAACAGTCGTGTTGTTTCACAAAATTCTATTGATTGATAGAATAAAGTTATAATTTGATCACATAAATTTTAAATCAATTATGTTCTGAATTTATTTATTATGTTTATTATTATAATACTTTTACTTAAAATGTAGAATCTTTATAAGATTTTCTGTTTTTACCTGTTCCAGAATCAAATCTGAATTCCAAGTATCCATCTTTGAGAGTTAACGATGTGAAATCTCCATGACCATGTCTGGATTCAGCACAATAAAGAATAATTCCATCCTTGAGAGGATAGTTTGGTTTTATTCTTAAGGACATCTTTAAGTGGATAGATGTTTTAGGTGTTGCGTAAGCCAAGAAAGCCCCTCCTCCGAATGCTGGATATTCAATTTCAATGTGAGTTTCGCATCTGCAAATTATATATTTTAAATTGATTATAATTCATAAATATAATAAATTTCTTAATTAAAGGAATCACTACAATTACAAAAGTCTGCCTGTCAATTTTTTTCTATTTACCCTGACTGACTTGAATAACAATTATAATTAGGATGTATGTATTTGTCTCTATGATTAATATAAAAACTTGTTATTTCCATACTTATTTTTTGCTAACAATAAATTTCACTGCAGTTTTTTTCTACATAATTAAATTGAGTTAATTTTATATAATTAAGGACAACACATTTTTGTTGTGAAGTTGCATTTTCATAACATTGTTCTGTGGTATTTTAATACAAATTAACAACTAGAAAGATATACAGAAAAAATCTATCGAAAAAATATTTAGTTGCTTCCGGGATTCGAACCTGGACCTCTTCCTATCTGGAGAAGCGCGTTCTTCATTTTTACTATAGCAATCAAATACATTTTTGACAAATTTTGAACTTATATTTTATAATATTTCCAATTAATCATTTACTATTCCATTTTTCAAAAGCAATCAACTTTATATTATGGTAAATCTCAAATACTTTTGAGTAAAACTCGATAGGAGACACTTGAATTACATTAATTAATTCACTTTATTAAATTCGGAAACTATAATATAACTTATATATAAATTAAGGTTTTACTCATAGGTATTTGAGATTCATTGCAATATATGTACTTTTTACATGTTTAAATTTATTAGTATATCTTGTGTTAATCACCTTTTATTTTATATTTAATTATCTTGAGGTTTCTATATGAAATCTAATGTCACATTTAAAGAAAATTAAAATGTGATGTATATATTTTGGAACAGGACATGGTCTTAGTTAAGCAAATTAAAAATTGTTCATTAAAGTGTAAAATATAAATAAATAAATAATCAATTCAGCAATTCAAATTTGTAATTCACATGTTGTTTGTGTTTTGGTAGAATATTACATTGGATACAATTTGCACTGTTAAAATTACCTTCGTCCGCCATATCCAATAGGGCAAGTGCATGTATAGCCTTCAGTGGTGTCCTTACAACGACCAGGTCCACAGAGTCCTGGATGACAAGCATCCCCAGTCCTGCTGCAGTCTAAACCAGAGTAACCCTCAGAGCAAAGACAAGAGTAACCTCTCTCTGTTAGTGCTTCCTACAACAATAGATACAAAATTACCTAAAATATGTGTATAGAGTTGACAAAATAATAATTTAAATGATATCTTTAATTTTTATCGGCATCTTTTCGATATATGTAATAACCGCAATATGCAACTATGTGTGTATAAACATTTTAAACTAGGATTTGATTTTACCTGTTTTTATTGATTGATAAAATTTCACTGGTGGTTTTAATAACAATACAATATCTTATTTTGTTTGTTATAACATTGTAGGACAACTCAATACATTTAAAAAAAATTATAGAAACTGAAAGAATTGTTATTAAGGAGAACACATTCTTATTGTGAAGTTGTAATTATTCAGAACATAGGTCTGTTACATTTTAAATACTAATTAAATGTATTAATTAGAAAGATATATGTATTCATACAAAAAATCAATTTTATCGAAAAATATTATTGTTGCTACCGAGATTCGAATCTGGATCTCTTTCTAATCCGGGTAAGGTGGTTAACCAACTATGCTAGAGCAGATAGTACTTTTGATGATAAATTTTCGATCCCATATGTTACACTTTTTAAATTAATACATCTATTGTTCCATTATTTGAAAGCCATCTACTTTGTTTTTACGGAATCTCAAATATAAACATTTATTTAAATTAGTGAGGCACATTAATATTACAAATTCAATTTATGAAATTGAATTTCAGACAGATTAAAATGGCTTTACAACACATAAATATCCAAACATTTCTTTCAGCCAATGATACTTTTTATAAGATTCCCCCTAAACCAATCAGTTTTTCGTTATATGCATAGATACAAGTAAATCTACTAACAAAATCGCTATATTTTTCGCTTCGAATAATGAATAATTGTGTTTTACTATACCTGGCAAACAGCATTATTTTGGCAAGAGTGTGGAGTGCATGAGTCGCATTGATCTATATTTTGTTTTTCCTGAGCCTCTCTCATCAAAGATATTTCATCACTTTCGAGGACAAGTCGACCGACACATCCCACAAATCTAAATAAAATTATAATTTTGATATGTTATTATTAATGACAGGTTC
Organism: Eubasilissa regina; assembly: GCA_022840565.1. Classification (NCBI taxonomy): domain Eukaryota; kingdom Metazoa; phylum Arthropoda; class Insecta; order Trichoptera; family Phryganeidae; genus Eubasilissa; species Eubasilissa regina. Next base: position 23,276,744 of record JAINEB010000033.1, read on the forward strand.
AAAATATAATATAAATAAATACATAAATGATTTCCGGGAATAAGAAATAATATGTTAAAATAATCTAATATTTATTTACCCAGATCGAGGGGTGAAATCTTCAGGAAGTTGGTTATAATCTGGTACACCACCAACGTACAGAGGCTCCATTAAATCAAGTCCTTGTTGCTTGTTTGTTGATGATCCGGAGAACGGTCCAATACCATCAACGTACATGTAACCTATATTTTAATCAATTGACAAATAAAACTTACAATGAAGCCTTACATATGTAGAAAAATGAAAGGGCATATATACTTATATATATATATATATATATATATACTTAATGGAAATAACAAAAATAAAATGCACATACCATCTTTACGACTCCTGCTAATCTTTATCTTATGCCATTCATCGAGTGTTAATGCACGGTCTCCTCGGATAATAACAGCTGAACCAGATCCCAAAATGTAACGGAATTCTGGAATACCATCAACAAGAGAGAGCGAAACCATATCGCCACTGGGACCGGCCTTTTCGGAATTGTACAATATAACACCATTGTAATCTAAAATAGTAAATAAATTTTAAATAGTTAACGTTTGCAATTCTTCAGTTATACAAAATGTGCAGAATAAAATTGTGACGTTACAGGCTAAATAGCCAAGATAAACAAAGACACATGTCTTTGATTGAACAATTATTTAACTGAGATTCTAAATAAGAATTTTGACTTAGATCCGATTAAATGGATCCAAAAACATTCAATTATAGTATGTTTCAAACGTAACATTGTACATCACGTAGGAGAATGTGACAATATGCAATAATAATTTCCATTTGATCAATCTGAAAATAGAATACGTTGTGCAATAACTTTTTGTGATATTTCAACTATGGCTAACTTCAAATGAAATAAAAAATTGAATGAGAAACATGTCGCCAAAGTAGACATGGGCTAAATAGGCTAAAAATAATATAATGAACCAAAATTACAAACCTTGTGGTTTTATTGCAATCTCAATATCAAAGTAGAAGTAGGCATCTTTGAGTTTATTCAGAGCAAGGAACCCATCACCAGAAAAGCGTGGCACAACATGTGTAACCTTCAGAATGACTCTGCTTTCCATTTTCATATCTCTGTGGCTAACTCGGCAAATGTAAGGACCAGCATCACTTTCACTGAGTGAGTTCAACTGGAGTGTCGGCTAAAACAAATTAAGACAATGTTAGCATTATTATTATTATATATATTCATATACATATATGGTGTGTTGTGGTGGTCGAGTAATCATCAGGACTTACTGTCGGACCTACCTCATTTGAGCCGTGAAGTCCCTCTCACGTTCGAACCTGATGGCAAGGATTCGCAACGTGGCCTGGAATCCGGTGGATGATCAGTTCACGGACCATGGCATTGTAGATGTCTTATGTTTTAGTTAATACTTATTTAGGTTCATATTAAAAAATCTTTTTGGGAGTTGTTGTTTCCATATAGTTCGTAACGAGCACCTCACCATCATCGCTTGGTGTAGATACGTCACACACGACTTCACATGAGGTCATGGACGTGGGTATACTGCTACCCCTTATAGAATTTACGATGTCCATGCTTCAATAAAGTTCGTACTTGGGTTCACTCGGAATTCCAGCCTTGTCTTCGTCACGGTGTTCTACCTTTCTTTCATTATCTTATTATTAATTTTTAATTCTTTGGGAATTTAAATATTTTGTTTGGTTGTTTTTGCGCCGTGTATAGGTGTAGCAATCATTCGCCATCTTGATATTATTTCGTCGGGTATTCAATTTTGTATGGTTGTAGTAATCATTTGGCAACTTGATATTATTTCATATATACAATTATTTTGTTAGGTTGTTATACATATATGTTGCCATGTGTGGTTGTATGAAGGAAACCCCAAAGGGTCCCACCCTATCCCGGAATCGTTTTGAGAGATGGTTATTCTCGCTTAGATTCCACTCAACAAAGCAACGCATGCAATATTTTACAAAATCTTCAAAGCTTTTTCGGAATATATTTTAAAGTTAAGACAGTTAGCTATGTTCCGGCAGTTAGTTAATAAAAACCTTTCCTTCATAGTTAACTTTTTTTTTTCTTTTCATTTATTATATGGTACAATTATTAGATTTGGTTATTACATTCAGTCATTAACTGATATAGGTTGGCTTCGGTATTATTGTACCAGAGCTATACCTATACAACATGTATCAATTTGATATGAGACTCGTTATCATACTAAATTCAGAAGGCAATCAGAGAGAAACCATAAAAGTCATGCCCTGTAAGCGGAAATCAAGGAGTTCATCCAGTTTGTAATGAACAACCCGGAAAATAGACTTTTTTTCAAGCCTGCAGTGAGTGAGCTGAGCTCACAAACCAGCAGCAGCACCGAGAAGATGGACGAATCCGAAACATCAAAAAACTATTGATGTCTCAAATTTGTCCATCTTCTCGCTTGTGAACTCAGCTCGCCCCCTGGAAGATTGAAAAAAAAAGTAAATTTTCTGTTTGTTCATTATAGACTGGATGAACTCTTTGGTCTCCGCTTACAGAGAAGCCAGCTTACGCTGCAGTACATGGTTTTGCCTAATCAGAATAACGATCCTGATAGTGATATCGATGAGTCCTTCGTTTCTTGCCATAACGGATGCCTGCAGTTTGAAACATTTCAATTCTGTACAGCAACTTAATACCCCTGCTCCTGAGACGTGCTCCAGAGCCATGTTGGAGGCCTCCAGGGCTGGAGACAGAGATTGAGATGGTGACGCAAGAGGTTGAACAGTAGCCAGAAGCTGTGCTTCACCCTCGGAACAGTTGGAAGTAGTAGCCGTTTCCTGCGGAGGTGCAGAGGCCTACTGGAGCTAGAGGATTCTGGCTAGGTAGCGAAATCGGTACAACTCTGTCGAAGAGCATTAGGATTTCAAATATGATGTCTGTGAACTCCCTGTAGTCGCCGCAAAAATCATACATTGCAATGCGCGAGGATATTCAATGATCTCCGCTCCCAAATGAAGACGGTGATTTCACCCATGGCACACACAAACGACAAAATACTCCACCGTACTGGAGATGACTGGTCCACAACGCGAATGATATTGCCATTGTCGAGATCAAATTTCAATAATGATCTAGTGGCGCTCGATGGCGCCAGGATTCCAATTCATACTGAAGTTGAACATTAGAAAATGGATCAAGGACGGAAATTTGGATGCGGACATGTGGCAATAACATTCTTCCCGACCAATAGAAACGTGCACCAAAAGTGTGCTTATACGAATACGAAACAATATATATATATATATATATATATATATATATATATATATATATATATATATATATACATATATGTTGATTTCAGGTTTCCGCAAGCAAGTGTTTGTATTGCATTTTTTCTTGATGATTTCCCCAAAGAAACCTGGTGAAACCGCAATCTAACCTAGAAGAGACGCCAGTTCCATATATGTATGTATGTATGTATGTTCAAGGAATATGTGCAAATTCTGTACTATTACTGAAAATATTATTGTTTTAAATTTATACAAAGTCGTGTTAAGCTTGATGTTAATATTTACGAAATTGTTCCATTATTAATCTAGATCTTTGCTTCAGGCCCTAAATCATCTAATAAAAAATAATCTAGCTGCTCAAAATTCGATGAACTTTAATTATTTGTATTCATTATATAATTTAGAATCAATTAAATATTTCAATTAATCGAAATAATCACATATATAATTACGATTTTTTTGATATGATTAATCTCTGACATAGTTAAAATTAGGTACATATCCCTTGAACATTTTCAACTCATAATTTAGACACCCATAAAATATTGTGGACTTGGTCTGTTATACCCTGTATATATACATTGATCATTATTATGTATATATATTATATATTTATATACAATATATAATTGATGTGTAATAGCATGTGATCTGATATTTATGGAAATATGATTGATTTAATTGAAGGTTTTCCCATCAATACATATTTTGATATATAAATTATTGATCATTTACAGTGTTTTATTTGATTCATTCAATTGCAATCGGAAATATTTTTAATAAAAATAAAAATTAGCAATACTCACAGATCTTGTTTGCACATTTCTTGGCAGCTGAGCATGTGGTCTCTCCCATTGAAAGGTGACTGGAGTTGGGAGATCTGTGATGCAAGGCATGCTAACGGAGCTTCCTAGGCGCGCCGAATGTACCTCTGGCGGATTGCGTTGCCAGTCTCGAACTGCTACAGTAGGTCGGGCAGGAATGACCGGGACATAGCGTGGAACCACACCTATCGAACACAAATAATTGATTTCTTTCTTTCTTCCTATTAAAAAAAATAAAAGATGTTTGTCACATCAATATTCTTACTTTCAAAGTGAGCTAAAGAAAGTGTATGAAAATACTTGAGGACTTATTATTTACATCCTATCCCGAATTGTTTTGAGAGTTGTTTACTCTCGTTTCGATTTGTCATAATTACATATTTTTTTATTTTATTACATTCAGTCATTATTAATATTATCATCATAATACCATCATAGGTTGGCTTCGGTATCATCGTATCAGAGCCATACCTGTACAATTTGACGTAAGACTCATTATCACATTTAATTCAGAAAGGAGCCAGAAAGAAGCTATAGAAATCATACACAAAGGGGAGGGTAGATGTCACATTTATGTGTTGCTGTCGCAAAACTCGGTCAGTCCAGTAGAAATTCACCCTGTTCAGGTCGCAAGAGGTGCGAGGGAGACCCAGTAGAATGCTCCGTTAGGTCTCTCTAGCTACTGCTCTTCCCGGCATCGTCCATCCCAGCAACCCCCAGCGAGAGACCCACACCCTAATAAATTCCCAGAAATTTCCAAAATTCCCTTAATTTATTAATAGGTCATCGTTCTGGGGAATCTGATAACTTTTGTACTTTAGTAAAAATAGTTACTAATGTAAAATTTTTTGCATAAACAGATTGTTTGATCATTGGTAAAAAAATATTTACTTCTCAAAAGTACACCCATAGTAAACTCATTTTATTCTCCGATATTCGATAGTAAAAACGAGAATCAATAGTTAAATATGGCAGACTCTTCACAGCTGTTTCAAAAGTCATCTGACGTATTGATACTTTGAAAGTTTTAGTATACGTATGACAATTAATCGTTTAATATTTTGCTATTTTAGTGATGAGAGTTCGTCTGATGATGATCTTGTTGTTTAATATATATATGCACATAATCTGAAATAATTTCACCACCAAAGTGACAAATTTTGAACGTAGTGGCAATCCATAGATAAAGCAAAAAATAAAGTATATTTCATGATTATTTGTCACGCCTATAGACATCTCATCTATGCTTTCACAATACTAAATTTGATGTTCAAACAACTCGCAAACTATTTTAACTATGGCATTAATAAAAATTTACCATAGTAAAAATTTATTACAGATCACGTGTCAGGCCCTTAGAAGTAACTTGTTGGTCTTATGGGACATGACTCAAATTTGACTATCTTACCGCTAGATCTAACAAGTACATATATCTGGTCAATTAAATAATAATGAATACAATTATATAGATAACTATTGCTAAAATGTTTTATATATTTTATTCACAATAAATAAAAGTTACCAGAAGAAACATGGAGGGTAAACTCATCTATCGAGGCAGAACCATCTCTATCATATCCTTCACACCGGTAGGTACCAGAGTCTCGTTGACCAATGTTGTCCAATATAAGCTTGGATATACCCGAAAATGTCTAAAATAATAAAAGAAGCTTTGTAAGTCTCTCGAAGAATGAATTATTAAGTTTAAAAAATGTTGTCACATATGCATAGAGTAAGAATGTATATAGTATTTAAGTGAGATAAACTATCATAAACTTTACATTATTTAAAATGCATCATATATCTTACCTCTACATTAAGATATTCATCTGAGTAAAGCTTAGTCCATATTATTTCATTGACATTTCGAGAGCCTTTGCACTCAATTTGCAGTGAATCGCCAATCGTTGCACTCACATTATGGTTGTTGGGATAAATGGATACTTTTGTCGGGACTGGACCTATAAAAAGATCAATAATAAAGAATTTTTTAAGAGAACATTAAATTAAATATGGTCAATTATTTGAGTCTTGTTTTATACTTAATGTACGCAATTACTGAAAAGAGCTGGGAAGAATAGACTCAAAAAGTGACGACTTTTGTAAAATGCTCAATTGAAATAAAAATTATCAGACATTGACAATAGTACAAATTATATTCCTTTAACTCACTAACCAGGTGGGCTTTGTGCAATATTATGCAATTAAATAAACATATTTATAAAATTGCCCTTATATATGTATAATTCAGACATCAATGGATAAAATATTGCTTAAATACAATAACTACTTCAAGAATAATTCATAATTGAATTTAGATTTTTATTTCATTGTTTTAAATAAATTGTATTATATGTATTACGTATAACTCCATATCAAAAACAAAAAAAATAGTTGTATACACTCGAATAGTCTGTCATGCATGTATGTATATGATGAAATTGAATGTGAATGAACGTTAATGATGTGTTATGATGTGTTAACATTATAAAATTGGTCAAATTTATTTATTTGTTCTATGTATTAGAGTTGGTTTGAATGAAAAAAAAGGACAACTGGGTAAATAAAATCGTTTTCAAAATATGTAAGTACATATGTACTGCATTTGAAAAAATGTTACTGTTGATAAATGCTCTACAATACATATAACTTTATTTACTTATGTGAATGGTGAACTGTACTATTTAATCTCTATTCAGTTTTCCCTAAATTAAAACTGATTTTCAAAAAATAACTAATGTTCAGTAATGATTATCAAAAGAAATTTAGAGGTCAATCTATGTTTGTTTAAAGAAACATATTTATTTTTCGATTAAAAAATACTATTAATTGAATAAGTCTAGTGATTTGAAAAATGATTTGTTGTAAAAATACAGCCACCAATGTCTTCACAAATTAGATCATAGTTTAGATAGAAATATTTCAGTTTTTTTTAGTCTCTCTTGTTAATGAATAATTACAGTTGATATAATTTTCTATTTATGAATGATTTCTCGTGTCTTTAAATAATTAATGTCAGATATACATATATAACTTGAATAGAACATAAACAGGATATATAACAAGTACGAGATGTGATTAAACAAATACACTTATAAGATCTTGTATCAATCACTAAAAGTAGTTTATGTATTATTTGAATAAACCAACCAGAGATGTCTCCACGGATTGGTTCGGAATCAATTTCATTATCCTGGACAGTGACACGGACTCTCTCTTCTTGAGTTCCGGCGTCATTTCTTGCAATACATGCGTAAGTTCCGTCATCAGCTTCTTCGACCGATGGAAGGGTTAGAATGGCACTACCAACGCTATCTGAACCCATCACTTTTTCTTCAGGAGAAACTGAAATTTCACAAAGCAACATAATTTTATTTGCAATGAATTATATTAAAATGTAAAAATAGTTTGAATGTTTAAATCTAAAATGTTATTAACTCATTGAAAGTCCAAGCACTTCAAAATTTAAATTTTAATGCATTCAGGGTTTATAAGTGATTATAAAATATATCCAGAAAATTACCACAGATCTGTTAGAAATCTAAAATAATTAACAAGCTCCAAGGAAATATTTGTTACATAAACATCTTGGAGATTCAAACTTCTTCCAGCCTCCTAACCAGCATTTATGATTAATTTTCTTTATTCAAATACATTTAACTTACTCATAACCCAGTGAGCCACTGGTTCTGGGTAACCTGAAGCGCGGCATTCTAAAACCACTTCTTTTCCTGGCAGTACACTAATGAATGTATTAGGGTAGATGGACAGAACTGGTGGGGAATGAATCTTGATGGTGGCGTTTGCTGATCCTACACCAGCTACATTAGATCCTGTGCATGTATATACTCCCTCTTCATTAACACTGATAGATGTGAAGCTGGAATACAAAATTGCATTAATTATAATATTATTTTACTAACAATTTATGTTGGAAAATTCAACAAAGATTTGCAATTCCAGAAATAGAAAAAAACCCTTTTATTTTCAACATTAAATCAAGGATTATAACGTTGCCTATTACGGTTTGTCAATTTTGGGCATGAATGCTATAAGATTGCTGCTACTGGCGTAGGTTGTAATGACAGATTTGGACATCATTGGATCAGATTTATTTTAATTAGTTTTAACTGTTTGGTTGTTATACTTTCGGAAGTAATGAAATTCTGATTACAAATTATTTTTTACCTGAGTACACCATCAACCAACAGGTGAGTATTAGCAGATAGTGGGCGACCGGATGGGCGAGACCAAATGAGCTCTGGATCAGGAGCCCCTTGGAGGACGCGGCACTGAAGACGCGCTGAGCTGCCAGGCCGTACAGATTGTTCTCCTTCGGGCCAAACCATCACAACAGGAGTCTCGCGTCCTGTAGAAATATAGAATTACATATATGTTCTAAATTTCTGCGTAACTAAATTATTAATTAAAAAGTTTTGCTGCCCCCATTCAATCTCATAGACTGTTATATAAGTTACAGCTATCAACTATGATGATAAAAGTTATGTTTAGATCATGTATTTTATCATAACTGATTTCTCATCTTAGGTATCTTTAATATGTATTCAATAATTTCCACTGTATCTAATTTTCTAACACTTACTTTCAACCTCAATAATTGCAGAATCTTGAGCAATAGTGACCCCATCAAGAGATGATCCAATGCACACATATATACCTCTGTCAGATATTTTGGCATGAGAAACAACAAGAGCATTTCCACGTTGACTTACTCCCGGGCCGAAAGCAGAAGCATCCTGTAAAAATGATTGTTTTTTAATTTTAATTGGAGGTTCTCAAAAAGAAAAGAAAAAATTACACATGTGTAATTGTGATATGTACACATGTGAATGACAGTAAATGAAGTATGATATAAAACAAATTTAGATAAATTGCGTGGAAAAAAATTGTCAATAGAAAAAAATCTACCTACTGAAAAAATATAATCATCACATTGTAATTAAAAAGATTGCCACTTTCAATAAGAAAAAATAGATGCCTCACTTAGAAAACATGTGTAGATAAAATCTTGCAATTTTATGGTCATTGTAGCTTGATAGTAAGAACACTACATATATGTTATTACCAAAAAGACATAAAAAAGATTTGAGATCATTTTATTATTTAAAATGAATAGAAACCCACCTTGGTCCACTTGATGATTGGCAGTGGGCTACCTCGTGGTTCGCACTTGATTATAAGATTCTGTCCCTCTGGTACTACAGATCTCTTCTTGTCTACTGTCACTGTGCCTGGTACTTGCGGTGGTCGAAGTGTCTCCTGCACTGTAACTACCACACTGGCTGGCACTACACGTTGAGAAGCCCTATCAGCTGAGCAACGGTAGACACCCGCGTCTTCGGGCCTAATATATTCCATCCATAGTTGACCATTGGTAGATCGGAAGTTTTGCGGCAGGAAACCACCATCTCTGTAATAATTATGTATGACAATTTCTTTAAAATATCATATACTGTGAAATAACTATATTTTATTTGTACGTATTCTTGCATTTCGCAAATAGGATAATGATGGAATTGTATTTTTTAATTTTTTGTATATCTTCTAGAATAATATTTAGGTATATAATACCTGAATACTTGAAATATGTCTCCACACACTATTATTTATATAATCAAATTGCAGAAAATTCTTACTCTTTAGATTTAAATTTTAGAAAAACATGCTACAGGATATGAATATACTAGAATTGTACAATAATTTATAGCGTTGGCATATTACTAAATATTGATGGCATTTTCAATTTAATTAATAATATATTTAATGTAGTTTTCTTCATTTGTGATGCACATGCACATTTTGCAACATGATGAATTTCCACCAATCCAAGGTACTTGATGAATTTCCATCAATCCTAGCACATACAGTTGAGATGCATTGCTTCAGTTAACTAATATCATTGATTTTCATTTTATGAACCTTTTCCTTTCCCCAGAAGAAGTTAAGGGGATTAGGATTTGGAGAGCGAGAGATCCATTCCATGTGGCCAAATTAACAAATTTTCAATGAAACGAGAAGATAAAACCCACTTAACCCACTGTTAATCACGTGGCGGCACAGCGCTCACCCAGACAGTTTTTTCAAAACCAATTTTTTTATGTGAAACATATTAACTTGAGGGTCCATCTACTTTCCAAGAATTATGTTTATTTCAATATTACAGGCTCAAACACGTGTTTGCTATTTTTATATACATTTGGTTGTGATATACCAAGGATCGAGAGAGGACGTCTTTCACATGGGCTTAAACTAAGCTGAAATTTTTATTATTTATTTTCTTGTAAAATTTTATTTTTACTTTTTTGATGCAAGTATAATATAAACATTTTTTTTTTCTTGATCCATTAGATAAAAATGGCGAACCATGATTTACAAATACAACAGAGATAAAAAAAATATATAAATAAATATTCAATATTTTAACTTAAAAACATAAAGAATTGAGAGGCAGCTATTCGCTCAACCCTGACCAATGACATAAGTAAAAATGAGTGATCAAAGGCAGGTTAACGAAATTCGAAGTTAAGCATCTCGGACGTAGGTAACACTTGACTAGATGGTTAAAATATTTCTAGATTTTGTAGTGCTGAACTATTAAATATCAAAACATCCTTAACAAAGCATCTTTACAAATTTAAAAGATTTAATGTGTGGGTTTACATAAAAAAGTGATCTGTTAAGTAATATTTTATATCAGAATGAAAGATATGGCCCTAGTAAAAGTAGTCCACTACAGTATAAAACCCCATTATATTGAAAAATGATGTATATCAAAATTTTTTTCAAAATTAATTCCCTACTATCAATTTTTCATACAAAAATGAATTTATATAACGAAATTTCGTTAATATGTATAACAAAATTATTTTTGTCCCGTATAAAAAAATACCGATCATTTACGTAAATATATAATGAAAAAAAAATTTTTTACAATGAAAATATTTCAATATATATTTTGGCCAATCATGTTTGTCAATTGGCGCTGCGGGACGGTCGGCGCAGGTGGCCCGCTGCGCCAAGGTAAAACTTCTTGGGATCATAATAGGCCTTATAAAGCCATTTGATATAATCTCCACTTGTCCAAGGTTGGATTTATTGCCCATTGTCAAAATAGGTTAGAATGGCACCCTTCCCACGCTCTGAAGCGTACATATCTTCATGCCTCTAAAAACGGGTCTTATCTAGACCAGCTGGAGAAAATAAAAACCCCCAAAATCAAAACCGAAGTCACACTTCAGGGCACGTGCGTGTCAGCTTTGTATGGTATCGTCCACAATGCTCGAGATGCCTATAATTCTGTGCATTATTATCTTTAATCTTCGTTTTTAATCTTCATTATCATCGTCAACTTATGTCACTTTTTACATTATAACTGAATATTTACATTGATTCCAGTGAACGGTAATATTGACAATTGTTTTCGTGTGTTTATTTACCAACATTTATATGTACTAGTATTTCGTAATTTATTCTTTAAAGTACATTTTTTAATATTTTGTGGAACCCTAAAATGGCTTCAGGTCGTGATAATTCCTGCAAAATTTTAACCTTTGACAAAAAACAATGATTCCGAATTCGTCTCTCTACGATTTAAAGAAATATGAAGATCGATTGACCAATGCGAAACTCTCAATGCTTGTAGCGGCTCTACAATTACTACTACTACTTTTCATACTTATTTTCCACAAGCATACCTTGTCCATGTAATAAGGTTGGAAGGAACACTTTGATCAGCGGAGCAGACTAAAGTTAAAGAGTCTCCTTCTTTCACGACTGGAGATGCGGGACTGATTAACAAGACTGGCTGGCGAGGCGGGACATCAGGACGTGGGTTGACATAGACCACAGCCACTTTGTGGTCCTGGCCTCCAGCATTGTTAGCAATACATCTGAAATAAGACATGATATATAATTTATATAACTGTATACATAAAGTTTGTTTATTGACAGGGAATTATTTTTGGTCAACATTGATATGTTTATTATAGAAAAACATTGTAAAAATTCTATTGTATTATGTATGTACATATATAATTTTAATTGAACATAAATGTCCAAATAAAAGTCTTCATTTTATTATTGTTACGTAAATAAACATTGTATACAAATACATATCCGCAGCATTTTCTCGGAGAGTCCTCTGGATATAAATATTCTGAGGGACTGTCTCGCCAATATTTTGATAGGATGTATTACCGTGCCGAACATTAGTACATTAGGAGATCTACATATATTTGATATTTGTGAATTTATTTATTTATTTATTCCCTTGAATGAATTTATTACAAGTATGAAATTTGAGATACATATTCTGTATATATTTCTTACACTTTCACTTTTACTCTTCCCTATCATCTAAATATTGTTGTAATTTTTTATGTAAATGTTGTTAGAAAGGTTTTAATTAAGATTAGATTGGAATTCAAGAAAAAAACTCTTTTTGAAATTTTTATTACAATAATATTATGTGGAACAGAAGTATGATTAGTTTAATGGTCTCTCAAGACGTGGATCGAACCCCCAGCTTCTCGTTCACTGGGGGTGTGTAATGCTAGACCAACAAGCACGTCAGATTAATTGAACAAATCACTTACATCATTTAATAATTCTGATGTGCATATGCAACATTGACATATTTGTCATCTAGTGGTTACGATATTCGCCTAGTGATCTAATGGTCAGGGGTTCAAGACTCATTCCAAGGGGGCTACGCGAGAGTTTAACTTAGTTTGGAAACAGTAAGAATATTAATGTGACGTATTCAGTGTATACATCTCTATTTAAAAAAAATAATTTAATTGATTGCAAATGAAAAAATTCTGATATAAAGTTTCAAAGTTGCCACATATAAAATGCTCACTTGTATTCTCCCTGATCGGTTTGACGGGCAGAACTAATTCGGAATATTCCATTAACAAAGGTATGTTGGAAATTAAGTGCTCGACGGTTGACTCTGGTCCATATTAGTGTTGGAGATGGAGTACCAGTGACATCACAACGCAACTCGATGGGCTCCCCTTCGTAGACTTCGACCATAGGTGGTGTTATGGTCACCTGAGGTGGAATTACTTCATTTCCTGTGAAAAAGAAATAAGATTAAGGTTTTGTCAGTCATAATACGTTTTGGTTTGATTTTCAGAGTTATCACAATTTTTTTTGTCACTTTATCAGTGGTATACAGAAAATTAAAATACTCAGTGAACATGTTGGCAAATGTATGATGATTTATTTTACCAAAATATGTAGTGAGATTTTCCCATTAATTTTAGGCACCTTCATGACATCTTTAGTTCATTTTCAAAATCTACAAGATAATACCAGATTTCATACTCTACGACTCGTATATAAAAAAGCAGATTTTTTTTCTTTATTATCCTTTTTAAATAGGCTTAACTAAAAGTGAGCATAATAAACCATATTGGGCTCTGTAGCATTTGTATAATAAAAACTCACATTATAATATAATATTATTTGAGATACACATATAAAATGAATAATCCCTTAAAATATACTTACCAGCAGCATATATAACACTATCAGGAAAAACTGCAGCATTAAGGAGACAAAAAAATAATTAAATCATTATATCGGTTATATTTTGAAAGTTTATTTTCAATACAATACAAATCTATCAAATAAAACTTATATTTTAATATTGATTTATTGGTTGTAGATCCCAATAGAATTAGTTTAACAATTTTAAGTGTTTTTGTTTTATAGAATTTCATTTAATATGTTTGTGTGCTCACTAACAAAATTACATGTTTAAAACGCAGTGAAATCTAAAAAAACGTATTGTGATCAGTCTTAAGCTAAGAGAGTTAATAGAAACTTACTTGGAACTGTTAAAGTGGCCCTGTCTACTGCACTGGAAATTCCATCATTGGCTTGGCAAATATACGTTCCTGAATCTGATACTTTGAGGTCTCGAATAAACAGCACACCCCTGCTGGCATCTTCAATAAATCTTCCGAGAGGCAAGCTTCCACTTTCCCTGCTCCAGGTTACACGCAGAGGGGAGGATGAATGAACACTTGTGGCAGTGCAGATAAACTGAACACTGCCTCCGACTGGCTTGTTCTCAACTGTGGGTGCCGCAATCACAACCTGTATTGTTGGTCCTAAAGGTGGTGGGCGTGAGCTGGTGGTTTGAGTATCATTTCCGTAATCTGGAATGTTTTAAAACAAATTTAAATAAAACATTAGAACACAAATCACTAATCATCAAAAGTACGTAATTCATAGTTTTATTTATCTTCTGAAGTTCAAAACTACATTTTATAATTGCATTGATTGTGTTGAATTTGTATTTCATTTTCAAATCTATAAAACTATTTTTGGTGTATTAGAATAATTTAATGATTATTATTTTTAAATTTGTAATGGGAATGTTTTGTAGACTAAGTATAGTATTTTTATAGAAATTAATGTATGTGAATACAAAATGTTAGCATTTATATAAACCTACCCATGGCAGAATAACCTATAGAATAAATTATATTATTATCAGCTGTGAAAACGTATAAATGTGTATGATCAGTGTTAAAATACGAAGTCAGATATTTTTATCCCATACATTAGAAAGTTGCATAATATAGTGTATATATATATATATATATAGTATATATATAGTGTGGTATCTATTACATACATAAAAGCCTCATTTAGTGTAAGTGTGCAATTAATATGTTTTTCGTACAAAGATTTATATTGATTGACATACCAATGCTGGAGCAGTCGGAGCCTATGAATCCAGGTCTGCAATCACATATGACTTGCCTTGGCCCAAGACGGCATGCCTCCTCATGACCTGAGCACGGACAACGCTCACAATGATTTGTCCTATCTCGGTAATAACCAGCGGAGCAGCTCTCGCAGCTGGTGCCACTATATCCGAAAGGACAACGGCACACCTAAAGAAAAAAATACTCAAAAATGATAATCCTGAATAAAGACAATGTAGGTTTTCAGATATGCTAATAAAAACAATATACATAGATGTTTTCGGATGTTAAATCAAGCCATTCTAAAAAAAATATGTTTTTGAACCCATAGTAAAACCTGTACTAACCCAGAAAAAGAACAAATGGAGAATGCCATAAAAATACACAAAAATAAATAAATCAGTGCACAAATTAATTATATAATATTTATTTATTATTTTTAATGTGACATCACATTAAAAACTTAATGACCGTTTCAGGCATGGGATAAGCTAATTTATAAGCTAAAGATAATGATTGATTATCAAATTAATCAAGTCAAAAATGAATATAACTCAGAGAAAGAGATTACCTCAATATTTTCAGCAAGAGGCTGTCCACTCTCAGCCTGCACAGCGGTATCCATGGAAACATCGGCAATGTAAGTAACCGTGACGGAAGGAGAGAGCGTAGCCCTCACCAAGACTTGTTGTAAATCAGAAAGAACTGACAAAAAGTCTGCCCGGGACACAGGTCGGGGGGCTTCACCAGTGGACAAAGTGCTCCAACCAGACTCAGTAAGTGGGACGGCATATGTCTGAAAGCAATAAACCAGTCAATGATACTCATAAAATACCAAACAATCAATATAGACGTGATATCTATTTTTCGTTTTAGTAATTATTAATGCACTAGTGTTTAAACTAAGCTTAGTGTCCTAAGATACCATTTTCGTTTCTTCTGAACGGAACCTTATTTCATATTAATTAAACACTACAAACATTTTTTAACAACCAGCATCTTGAAACAAGAAAAATAGTTTGATATTTTGACTTTGAAAAACGATTGTTATGAACAGTTACGGATATTTATAAAAACAGAAGCTTAAAATCATGTCCTAAGATACCATTTTCGGTGTTATATAATAAGTATTCCATATTCATATGAGAAATGTTACTTTCAATTTTCATATTTATGAAAATATAAATTGACTTTTTTATTTAGTATTTTGAAAAATGTATTTTCAGAACAAAAAGGTCACATATCCACATTTTTATGTGCTATGTATGCTATATTGAAAAGAAATATATTTCATATAGCATTTTATTCATATCAAAATATTGTGTTTTTTAAATTATTGAATATAAAACAATAACTATTACATATCACTATGTATGTATATCTTTATTTCAGTTCTGCATAATAAAATTATCAGAAGTAACTTACAAGAGGTGTATCAGATTGGAGGCGATTAGGATTCTTCCAGTAGATTGTACGGCCACTACCAACAAGCAAGACGTCTGTGTCATCACTAGAATATTCGGGATATCTGGCACTATCAAACTTTTGTGTGATTGATATATGTCCACCATATGATGTTACCTTGTTACCTGTTAATTAATTTGTCATTTAGAAATTTATAAGTGCACAAAATCAATTTCATACATTCCAATAAATCGATGATTGAATATTTTTTAAATCAGAGATAATGTTTATGGAGAGAATATATACATTAAGTAGAACAATATTCCCTTAAATTTTAAAAATGTAGTTAAAAAAACAGAAAATAAAGTATGTACATTATTTGAATCTTCAATAATAAACCTAAAATGATTATGTTACATATATTTAAGTGCTACTTACAACACATTCAAATACATGATTAAAAATGTGTCAGTACCTCAGCTGATCTCATTTATCTATGGCCATTTACTTGTTTGTGATATTAATTAAAAGGTTATTTGATTTATTATGTATACATAATTTATTTTACTTACCGGTGAATGTGGATGGGAGAGACCAGAAAAGACGCTTGTTTTGTGGCGCTCCGAAGCCATAACTTATCTGGTTGAGTGGTATATTCAGTTGGAAATTGGAATCTATTACCAATTCTTGGTTTAATGTTGTCAATGTGAAACCGTGGGAATCATCAATGATGGCAGTAGGTATTTGCTGTCTGTACAAATGTTTTGCCTGTAAGAAAAGTACAAAAAGTATGAGTATAATATGTAAGGCCTATTTTAAATTAATACATATCACATTAATTTTTAGAATATATGGTATATGGACGGGTTAAATAAATGTGATCATGTACATTGAATCTCCAATTAAATTAATTTAGTTATTTTCAAATGTTACAAAATTTGTGATATTGGGTTCTTGCCGGATAAATTCATATCCATTATCCCCAAAAAATATATATATATAAATCTGACAGTCATTTAGTTTACAACTAATAAATATCAATACCATATGTTTTGTTTTTTTTACATCAGATGAAGATGGGAAGAAGCTCCAAAAATTAAACACAATTAATTTTTTAATATTCATATAGTTTTTTTTTGATTTATAGATTTCTAGACTTATCTAATTTACATCAGAATCTATAAATACATTGTAAATGCTCACCTCATTACACTGATCGGTGACTCCAGAGCAGTAACATTGAGAACATCCCCAAGGGTTGTCCTCTGTCAGCTTGAAAGAACCTGGGGTGCATTGATCACATCTTTCTCCTTCCACATTAGGCTTACATCTGCAGGTGGTTACTCCGCCGACACAGAATGGAGCCTGAGTTCCACGCACATCACACCTTAAATGATGAATTCACACAATAAAATATAAAGCAATTAATTTTTTTAAAGTATAAATGTGTTCTTTCTTTTGTTCAGTAGATATGGTGTTAAGTGCAGGATAGGTATCGAAGCAATTTTTAATTTTTACATCAAAATTGTTAAATACAAATTAAATGTATTAATTAGAAAGATATTGTACATATAAAATCAATTTTATTGAAAAATATTGTTGTTGTTACCGGGATTCGAACCTGGATCTCTTCTTATCCGGGGGAACGTGCATTAATCGATTATGCTATACCAACACAGTGCATTGATGATAAGCTGGCAGATATCCCAAGAACAAGCTGGCTTTGTAAAGGGAAAAGGAACTCGAGAGCAAATACTTAATATTCACAAACTTGCATATCACCAGTCATTATTATGCATCATCAACTATAATTACTGAAGTTGTGACCAGAAATTAAATGACACATAAGTGTGGTGAAAAGACTTAACAAAATATGGAAAGACTGTGGTATTTTCCAAGGTAATGAAGGTCAGGCTTGTACAGTCTCTGGTGCAAACTATATTTTTATATGGTGTGGAATCATAAACTTTGAAAGCAAAAGAGAGAAGATTGATAACACATGTCACATGTTGCGCATACCATGGCCAGCGAGACGTACAAATGTCTCCATTCTGCAGGAACTAAACATCGAATACAGATTCTTAACCATTTGTCTGAGACGAATCCTTCAATTTTTTTAGCGTCTTACGAGAAGATTAGATAGCTTGGAGATTGTGGTGGATCATGTCGAAGGACGAGGAGGAAGAGGAAGATCTCCCACTCATTGGACCAACCAAGTGGAAAAGGCAACAGGTACTTCTCTGGTGACAGCTCTAAGATATGCAGAATGCCGAGAAAGATGGAGGAGTATAGTCAAGACGGCAAGAGTTCATAGAGATCATGTTTCTCAGTCACGAGGGACTAACATTGATGATGAAACTAATCAGTTATTTTATAGCTACACATGACTTATTCTTGCTACATTTCCAATTATTTGTTTTTATGTCTTGCAAATTTGTTGTGCTTTGTGGCTATTTTAATTTTCTGCCATCTATTGTATTATTGGTGCATTTTTCGTTTATTATTGACGCAATAGATTTATGAACATTTTTATACATGGCCATTTCCAGTACTCTGTTTGATATCAGCGTTACCAATACAAAATTACTAACAAAACAGAAATTCGTTTAGCTTAATATTTCGTCAATGAAGAAGCCTAAAATGCGTGAATTTTTTTAATCTAATTTTAGTATAAAATTGTATAAAACTGAAACAGGACCAGCAAATTTCGGCAATATGCAATTATCATAAAATGTAAAATTCAAGATCCCACTGTATTATTAATCTAGCATAAACATGGACTGCCATGGCTTCCATGTCAAGACATTGATTTTATATGCACCAAAGACATTGTGATTAGGGTTTCTGACCTGGATCAATCTGGAAATGGATTTCCGAGATTTATTTTTCATAAAAAAAATTGTTTTAAAAAAATTATGTACCTGCATTGAAGTTGATCCTCTGGTCTGGGTCTACAAGATCCTGGTGTACCTATGGTAGCATCTCCTTCGTAACCGGGTAAGCAATCTTCACAAGAGTGGCCAGCTGTGTTGTGTTGGCAATTCTGTGAATTATGAATGTATTATAAATAATATAAATTTAGTATAAACTTTTAAAAATCTGAACTTTAATATGAGATAATGAATCATTCAGTTATACTGATTGGATTATTTAATTTCTATATATGTACATATTAACTGACCAGACATTCTCCAGTCTCAGGGTGGCATTGGTCAGAGTGTCCATTACAGCTACACAGCTCGCAGAAACCAAGGTACAGTCCATTCAAACTCCTGAAAATGTATAATAAATAAATAATGTACGGTTTGGTTTGAATCAAATCTGAGATTTAATCAAAAACCATAATTTAATCAAAATAATATTATAATATGATAAGTAGAAAGAAGTTGGTTTTTAAAGAAAACAATAAACTGTTTTAATAATCCGATTTAACAACTGTTCAGTAAATTTCAAATGTAAATTTTTGTACATTAAATTAAAAATAAAAATATTTATGTACATATATGAGAGAAAGTAATTCATTAATTTATGAGTAAAACAGTTTTAAGTTGTAAAAAAGTTATTTAAAAGTCAAGAATAATTTAGTAAGTACGTAATTATGTTACAAATATGAAATAAACTAATCTATATTAGTAGTACAAGATATGTAATTTCATATCTAACTATACAGAATTGACAAACATAATTTATGAAGACATTTGTATAAAAACATTAACCAAGTCCTGAGATCACTGCATTTTTTAAAAATATAATTATAATTCTATTAGAGATAACATTTTTTTACCTGGTGTATCCAGGAGCACAGTCCTGACAAGATGTGCCAAGATAACCTTGCGGACACTGGCATTCTTCTACATGGCTAGCCCTGTTACCGGATCCTCTCTCCCCAGCTACTTGAAGTGAAGCAGTTACAAGAGATGCTTGTTGGGTTCCCTCTGCATATGTAGCCTTCACGAGAACAGACTCCAGATCAGCCAGGGCCATAAGGATCATCTCTCGATCAGCTTGTTTACCATCTCCCCTGTGATACCCAGAATTATTGCATATAGATTGAACAGTACATTTTGATTAATAAACCAACATTTTTAACATTTTGGCAGTTTATTTATATTTATTATACATATTATAAACACTTACATGAAAATGAAAATATATATCTCATAATTCATCCAAACAAAAATACATTACAGTTAAAATTATAACAATATCAAATTAATTCTGCAGAAAAAAAAATTATGTAGTTACAACTTATTTTCAACATTAGAAAAGTGAAAATTGATTCATTTACATAATTATTTTTTCAAAAAATAATACATATGTATTGAAGGATCCAAGAATATAATTTATCCCACTTGTACACAATAACAATTATCTGGCAATTTATGAAAAATATTACCTTTGCCAAAACTGTGAATCTATGTAAACTTATAAATACAGAAATATATATATATGAAAAATATCACCTCTGCCAATACAGTTCCAGAATTTGTACAGATTCATTGAGATATCCATCTGCACCGGGTGTAGCACCACTGTAGTGAACCAAGGTGATGTCGTTTTTCTGAAATATTAATAAAATTGTTCAACTTTCAATTAGTTTATAAATCAGTTTTATAAAGTATCTATTTTAAACCATATCTAATTTGTAATAATTATTATTATGTAGAAAATATATGAATTTTCAAAAATGACTAGACAAATAGTAAATAATTTAAAACATGCATAATTTATAGTTTATTATGCTGACTAATGCATTGTAAAAATATGTTATCAATAATTGAAGGGTTCGGCCGAGTGGTTGCAGGCCCAAAAGCGTGGAACTCTTTGCCTTCGTTATAAGGAACAGTGCATCAGAGACTTTATTTAAGAAAAAACTAAAAACGCACATTTAAAAAAAATCATTTCCATAAGTAAAAATAACGATTATTAATTTTTAAAAAAAATTGTAAAACTATTAACAGTTTATGTGTAAAGCGCCCTTGAGGTGAAAGTTTTTACGAAAATGGCGCTATACAAATTATCCATCATTATTATTATTATTTATTATTATTAACTATGTAGCTTCTGTTACATTTTCCTTAAGTAAGTTCTTACAGAAACCAACATGTCCTTGCTATATCACTTTACACAGTTGAAATTGTGAATTCTGTAATTGGAGCAACGGTCTATGCCGCAGCTGCGTTCATTGTTACATTCACAAATCGGCATGTTAAGGTTCTATGTTTATTGTTTAGTTCCTTAGGTTTTTGTTATCCTATTATTTGAATAATTAATAATTTAGCGCTGACTTTTATTGAGTTTCCTTCAAAGTTTAAAAGTACCATATAAACTGTTATTCGGCCGAATCCTTAAACTATTTAATTACATCTATATTATCCGTCATATGTTAAAATTATATCAAAATTTGAGAAATGAAAACGCCTCATCATTTTGAGTCTGAAAAAAATATCTAAGTATTATCAAAAGTATCCTGCTATTTTTGTTGTACGTTTATGAAAAGTTAGCACTAATAGTAATTTATAATACAAACCTTTAGTTTATTAAATTAAAATTATAATTTTGGTAAATTCAAACCGGAAGATGATTTTAGTTGTATGTTTTAAATCAAATAATGATTTTTATGTGGGATACAAATATTTATAATTAAAATAAATGTAAAAGATTACTTACCAGGTACTAATTAATCTTTCTTTTTTTTTAATAATTTAAAATAAAATGTAACGATTTATAGATTTACATAGACATTTATTAGATTTTCAAAAAAATGATGCTCTGTTTTTTGAATAATAGAAAAATTAAATTACTACATATTTTGATCAGATGCAGGTGAAAAAAGTTAATTTCATCATTATATATTAGATAACTACATACTTAATAGGTATAATATATCAACTTTTTTTAAAAATTTACTCACAGATAACAGCTGAACATCGGGTGCATTATTTCTTGGGGCTTGATTGTTTTCTGCTACATGTCGAATGGTATAATTCAAGAGGCCTCCGTAAGCCGTAATTTTATCTCCAATAAATCTAAAAATGAATGATTAAAAAATTGTAAACAAAGATGTACATAACTGTATATGTATTTACTTGTTTTTTTATGACTTCACTCAAATGACACTGTCTTATTAAATTCATATACAAATAAGATTACATTAAAGGATTCAAGAAAGATCTAGGACGAATTGACATTGAAGATAAATTTAATTGATACTGATCTTAAATTCTGGTAGTTAGTGTTTCAGATTAGTTTTTATGGTAATTTTTATATAAGAAATTTTCCTAGAAATCAAAAACGTTTGAAATGATAATAATAATGATGTTTACGCGCTTTATACTTCGATAGGTAGGCCTGATATAAAATTTTGAATATGTGTGTTCTATTTGTGTAGATTTGAATTTACAGAAAAAAAAAGCGATGCTGCTTCTGGGAAAAGAGTCATTGTGATTCGGACGGACTTTTTACGGCGGCAATAATAAAACTTTTAGTGTATATAATTTCGGATTAGCGGTTGTGTGAAGGTGTGAACGTGGCTGACCAGCATATTTGCGGACCATCAAGCTACAAGGATAGCGACGTCGGCCTCAACCAGCACAGGTTCGCAAAGGTTTGTGTAATTTGAATTTACATAGATTGAATAACTGTATTCATCATTACCAATAGAAAACCCAGAACTAGCTATCGAAGTATTTACGGAAACAAATAACAACCGTTGAAAGTTGATAGCAATCTCTTCAATTCATATATTTATTCTTGAAAAGAATAATACTAAGTATTAGAAGTACATTTCTACATTATGTATTTCTTTTAACATACCTATCAGGCAGACTCCAGTAGTAGATATTAGCTTTGGTAGGATCAAATTGGTTGTATGTAATTTCCTGTTTGTAGGAATCCGTTCTGAGGGCATCCAAGGGAAGTGCTCGTCCGTTACCCTGCTGTCCATCCCATTCCAACAGCTTGACGCTCTGTGCTGATGCTTGAGAGCCAAACTTGGCAGTCACCTGTTCATATCTCCATTGGGAACTGCTGCAAGATCTTGTTACCCCCATGCAGAAACATTGGGAGCATCCGAAGCTGTAAGAAAATTATACATAGATCATTATCAATCAATGAAAATATGTATTCCACCACTCACTCTTAATTGCCTTAATTATGCTATTTATACAAAATATATTAAAATAGAAAACGGCGATGTTTGGAATGTTTGTTGAAGGCATGCTAAAATTTAACTCATAGGCTCATTTAACTCATAGAATTGAATGAGCAAGCAAAGGCACTTGATGAATGTAAGTGCACATATTCCTTATTTCCATTGATAATTTATTGTAGTATGGTTTTGATATGTTCCATTTGTTATATGTTAAAAAAAGTTTGGTGGGTTGTATTATGAAATGTTATCAGGTGAAACTGTCATCAATGGTAACTTAATTGATTGAGTGACACAGTTGGGCAGAAAATACCATTTACCAACATTAGGCAAATGACATTGCTGAATGAAAACGCATGGCCATACACAGCGAATACCACCAAGGACACCCTATGTTCGTTGGTTTGGAAAGTTCTTCCTCATACGGCTTATTTCTAGGCTTAGCCCCTTCTGATTTCCATTTGTTTCGGTTCCCACAACGCCTCTTAGTTAATTTAAATTGTTCAACTCCAAACCGCCGTCTTTTTACCAAGATGGGATTCTCCAACTGCCCAATCGATGACAAAAATGAATATATGTATTATGATGAATATTGTTTTGCCAATTAAAATATGACTTATGTGATTCTTTATAAATAAACAATAAATTTATTGAGAAAAGACCGAAAATGATTTTAACTAACTTACCATCATGCCATATTCAAGTACATGTTATCATTTACCTATGTTTGTGTATATGTATTACACAAATACTTACGACAGCTTTATAAAATTTCACCAATGTGCAGCTGTATCGACATTATACTAATTGAAAATATACATCTATAACAATTCTAATTTATTATTATGTATTAAGATTTAAAATCATATTTAAGCAAAAATATAATACTCACATATTCTCATGAGATAGGTTGAAAGATTCGTTGGCACATTCACTACAGCGAGTGCCGACTACATTTGGTTTACAGCGACAGATGCCTCCTGCCTGGCTGGCGGTTCCTCTGGGGTCACATAGGGAAGGTGGTGGTGGTGCAAGGCGGCAAGAGTCTCCGGGAACGGTAGGGTTACCAATGTAGCCAGCAGCACACGTTTCACAACGCCTTCCCAGGTAGCTGTAAAAATTGCATTATATCATAAAAATCTGTGTTACATATAAATCTTGCAGGATAATGCTTATAAAATATTGGTTTTTAATTAGTTTCTTTTGAAAAAATTCAGGCTAGAAGCATATATATAGCAGAGAAATATGGCATAATTTTACAAAGCCTTTAATTAAATTAGACTTTAATAAAATGCACATAAAATGATAAAAAAGTAAGGTTCACATCCTGAAACTACTTTTTATGCACCATGAATATTCAAAAAGATATCCTCTTGTTACTACTGTATCTGTTTAAAGTGGGAGAAAATTGTATTATTATATTATATAGTGTAAGCTTTAAAATGCTGGCATTTTTACAATGTACATTGCAATCCAAAACATTATTATTCTTGATCTGTTTTACTTTTTTAGAGTGTTAAATTATTACAAACTACTGCATTGTGTTGGAAAATATTATATTGCATTTGTATCTTACCCAATAGGGCAATTGCAAGTAACTTGTCCATCTGGTTCTAGGCGACAAGTTCGTGAGAATTGATTGGTCGGATTGGTAAGAGGGCAGGGACACAGGCGGCAAGCTACGCCTCCAGAAGGATTTCCATAATACCCAGGTAGACACGGTTCTTCTTCGCGCACACACTTACCCAGCCAACGGCCAGACATAACACGTGAATAACCTGGACTGCATTTCTGGAGAAAGAAAAACACAAAGTCAAAGTTTTAAATAAAATATTTGAAAGAAATAGGTACTCATATATGCAAACGATCTTGTTAAACTCTATTTTTAATAAAATAATCTTTTTATATCAATTTTCATGTCCGTATTATTGAAACATTGTAATATAATAGTTATTTAAAAAGAGTTTGACAGAGAAGAGAATAAATGCAAAAAAATGAGTGACCAGAATCATTGTCAAAATATGACAGAAGACTAAAGGGCCCACGAGCAGGATGATAAATATGTAAAATGTTAAGTCAATCAAATTCCATCAAACTCCATTCAACCATTCGCCATATTTGGATTACCATTAAAGAGAAAGAGTCACAAATTAAAAAAAAATCGTTTGAGAGAAAAAACTGCGACATATAAATAAAACACAATATTCAGTGTAAAGGAATCTCAATAAATGCATTGTGCACTTGCAAAACGTTACCCATAAGGAGCAGCCTTAAAATAAATTGTTCACAATGTCACAAAAGAAGAATTATTCTTTCTCATTACAACCTTACAGATTCAACAACTTGTGCGATAACATGAATAATCAAAAATGCTCTTGGAAATATAAGATTGATTAATAGTCCCAGCATTTGCATTGCTTGGAGACTAATATTACGCCACTACCACAAGATAGCCCATACTGCTTATGGATTAATTGACAAATATATCACCTAACTGAAGTTTAGTTGATGGCAATATGTTCTATGTTTACAAAAAATATTGTTTATGTGTATAAATATTCTTCAAATAAATAAATAAGTAGAAGAAAACTTTTATTACTCTAATTTATTCATGTGATAATGTAATCAAGGTTGAATGATGGACTTATTTAACTTGTATATTGTTAAATATCAATAAAAAAAAACAACATACTTGACAAGAGAGACCGGAGTATCCTTGTGGACAGGAGCACTCTTCAACAAAGGAAGCGGATCCTTGTCCACTATTTACAACACCTGCAGAATCCATTTGGAAGTTTGTAATATCTACACCAGATCCACTGTCCTCGGCTCTCAACAAAACTGCCTCGATTCTAGCCAATCTGAAAGCCAATAAAATATTTTAAAATTCAAGAAACGTTTTGCCATATATATGTAATGGTGTTTTGAACAACCCAGGTTTTATGATTCCAACCAACAAATGAGTCAATCGATATATTTTAACAAACCATTCTAAATCATATAGTATTTTATATTTACATTAAAAATGTGTAAGATCATATTAATGACATTTTTTAAAATGCAAAGTACTTACACCATCATAATATCCTCTCTTGAAGCAATTTGAGGTCCATATGGTGTTACTTTTTTCCATTGGCCTTGGAATAACCTCACATTAACATTATTTTCTTGATTTGATTTCATACTTTCTGGAATGCTGTGGGTCAGAAGATTATCACCACCCTAAAAACATTAAATATATGTGAAAATGAATAGTATATAAATGAATTAAATGGGTATAATAAAATAAATGAATTCTCAGTCAGGCAATTAAACTAATTAAATCAACCCATTGACAGTATCTTTGACAATAAATGTTTTATAAAAAATATTATAAAGATTTTGCTATTTATAAAGTCGATTGTTTTTTATATTTGCAACAAATAATTTTAACTTTTCATTAAACACTTGTTGTTTAATACATAATTGTCTGATTTATGTAGATTTTCACAAAAACCTCTAAAGTAATTAAGAAAATATAACATTGAACCCGCAGCATATATAGTTTTGTGTTTTTATTTATTGAATTTGCTTGGGATTCTATGAATCACAAGATATGTCTTGGTGTAAACGTCATGACAGCTGTAAATGGAGCTCCGACAATCGCAATGATTTTTATACGGTAATTTTTTTATTATTATAATTTTAAGATTAAATAACTGTGTGAATAAACTAAAGAAATAATCCAAATTATAATATAATATAGAATGAGAACCTAATCTTCCCGCTCCGGAACAGACTGTTTTTAGCGCATTATGGAAAATAGGTATTTTTAGCTTGTTACAGGAAAGAGAGTAAAGATAAGTTCTAGGGAAGTACTACTGTAACACTAACAATAAGAGCTTTATTGAGGTATTTTTTATGTGATGGACGTTTTGAATTTCTAATCACAAAGGTATATTTTACCATTATAATACAAAAATTTGATTATATTTCATGCAAGATCAGATTCAAGAAAATAAGTTGCCTCTTTTTATTTTTATTGCTATAAAAATAATTCATTAAAGTTTGAAAACATAAAATGTACCTTGATGATAATATCTGGCAGAGGACTGTAACCAGAAGGTGGTGGATGTGAACCATGCGGCCGAACTGTATATTTAATGTAGCCTCCATAAGATGTCAACTGGCTTCCATGGTATGTCTCTGGTAAGGCCAGGTAAGGATAAATATTGCGCGGTGACCATTGTCCAATGCGAGTGATCTGAAAAAAAAAGATATATATACATTAAACATAGTTTATATCTAGTAATCGGTGGATTGTGAAAAGGTGTGTTTTCCCTCTTTACCTTATAATGTAGAGCATGTAAACTGTCAGTCAGTAAAATGGTGAGTTTCGAAAAAAAATTAAGTTATTTAAATTAATAAAAAATAAAATACTCACAGTGGCTCCATTGTATTCCGGATTGAAATCAAATATGTCTGAGATGGGTTCATCTGTAATCTGCAAAGGTTGCCCAGTCGGCTGTATGACTCCAGAGAGATGAGAACCACCTCGGTTGAGAGGAGGCGGCAGCTGGTATATAAACAAGTCGGCACTATGGCACGTGGATGTGGCACCAAAGCAGAAGCAAGTGATGCAATCTTGAGCTACACGAGCCTCACTGAAAATTTATTTAAGTCAAAGAATTTGTTAGTTTAAAGTTATGTATGTAAAATCCTGCACGGTCAATAAGTGTTACGAATAATGTTTCAATGTTCTGGAAATTGTCTTATAAATTTTTTATTTTGTTAATTTTAAAGTCCCAGCGCAAAATTAGATTTTAGGTCATCTTCAAAAACTCTTTTATCTACTGGTTTACAGCACATTTTACATCAATCGCAAATTACAAAAAAGTTTTTTAATTCTGGAAATAGTCGTTGGGTGTTAGATTACGCGAATGATGAATATGGAAGTAATTTCCAGTGCAATTCATTAAAAACCTCCTTGGCTTGGCAAGCTGTTTGTGGTCTTGCATTATCCTATTGCAATAATGGTCAGTTATGCAATTTTCCAGGTTGGTTTTTAATGAGTGCTTGTCGCATGGTTTGGACAAAAGGTTAGAATAATATTCTGCATTGATTATAATAGATAATCAACAATCATTACCTTACCAACATGCTTTAAGGATGGAACTGAATATGCTTTAAGCGAAGGTCCAGTGGAGAAGCTCGCATCTGCCAAGCGACTAAATTATACTGATTAGCGTTGACTAACATCGTCGTAAAAACCTGACTTGTCTGTCATTGGTCAAATCAAGAATTATTCAGCCGGATCGCAACTCTCAGAACTTTGTAAACAACCCCCATATTATATTATTAAGCAGAAAATTATTTTTTAAAAAGCATATTTCTGAATAATGAAAATATTTTTATAGGTCAGACTGATTTTTGTCAAATGGGACAAAAAAATTGTGTTTTCAATTCATTATATGTCGAAAAGTTAAAAACTTGCAGTTTTATTATACGCGCTTGCCACATAATTTTTGGACGAGTGACAGGCAACCCAAGCATCATGTTTGAACAATAAGGTTCAAAGAATTTTTAACAGAGCAATCCCGTTTCCGCAATATTTTTTCGATAAGTAAATTTTTTTGTGCATATCTTTCTAGTTTTATTTAATTTGTATTTATAAAAGTATCACAGAACTATGTTTTGAAAATGCAACTAACTTGAAATAAATGTATTCATTAAAGTCATCAAAGTAAAAACTTGATGTGCCCGGCGATTAGGGTGACGCGAATTTCCCCATAGTATGGAGAAAAAAGCACTTAACGCGGTGCATTCCTTAAGGGATTATCAGCATGGGTAACAGGGCCGTATAACCAATTAGGATTAGGTGAAAGTGTTTGCTTTCTTGGGGGAATTAAGGGACATTTTATGACGGTCCAACCCCAAGAAATGCATCTAATCCTGATTGTATATTGTCGAGGACGTACCTTTCCAAGGATAATACCCGGTCGGAAATTTTCGCAAGCCCGCCAAATTAGATGCATTCTCAGAATGCCGACAAGACCTTCCAACGTTTTAGTATTTTCCGATTTTAGTGTAATAATAATAGACTAGGGTAATTTTAATGGTATATTTTAATGGTAATTTAATGTGCGACCGACCTGTCCTTACGATCCGCGCACACCCTAAGCCCCTGAGGGTTTAAAAAGGCCGGACGCGGCGGTGAAGAGAACACTTGCAGTTAGCAGTCACAGTTCGTCACAGACTTGGATTTAAGCAGTTAGCAGTCGCAGTTAAAGTTGGAAAGTTAGACTCGGTCAGTGAGACTCGAACAGTTGCAGTGAGGCACTAGCCAGTTGGTTACTTGAAGACAGTTAAAGCTAACACAGACAGTTAACTTAGACACTTGGAGAAATGGAAAAGTAAAAACTCTCGAGTTAATTTTCTACCCCACCGTCAGCCATCGGACGGCTGGCGGCCAGCGCTCGAGATCGGTCAGCATGAAAGGGAGACATGGAAACGACGTTGGAACAAGGCTTGAAAGAAAAAGGACTTGGAAGGAAGACGTGAAGGAAACACTCAAAACAACAGGTGAAAGGAAGAGTTAAAACAGAATAACTCGAGCGGAGGTGGAAGGAAGGCAGTGCAGAGGAGCTGGTGAACAAGACCGCCCACCAGAAGGACGGGATCGCAGAGCGGACTTGAAGCCCCAGTCCCGCCCAGATCGCGCCGTCGGTCGCCATCCGCGCGGCGGACATCGATCCTCGAAGCCCGGACCGACCGAACTTAATTAAGGTAGAGTTAAGACTAATTTAAGAGTAGAATTAAGTAGACTGTAAGGTAATTTAAGATAATTTATAATTTAAGATAATAAAAGACGCCGTATCAAACTAATAATTAAGAGTTACCTGTTGAAGTATCCAGATGGACAAACATTCTTGTTAGTTTCATTAACAACCAATATTGTGTCTGGTACAGCAAATACTGATCCACGGTTATTCAAAGCTTCACAAGAGTATGCACCTTGGTCCTCTTTCTATAAAATAAATAATACACTTGTTAAATTGAGAGTTTATGTGAGACACCTCCTGTAACAATATTGGTTTTTACAAATGTGAATAGTTATGTGTAGCGTCAGCCATTTTGGATGATTATGCATTGTTGTTGCAGGGAAGATCACTTAGAAATTGTGTGTAATATTATTTTATATGGTTGTTTAATATGTATACCATTCGATGCCCAAGATCGCATGTGCATTCATAATTCAGATCTGTTGTTGTGTTGTTACAGAGGTGATATTGTGTATTTATATGTATTGGGTTGACACATAATTTTGTAGCTTTTTTGTTTTTCTTGAAGCTAAGCTTAATCGAACCTACTAGTATAAGTTATTTAATTGCTCTTTACTTTTTAAAAAAAAAATCCGCTTTCTCTGTTGATCCTTTATATGTAGAAGAGATTATAGAAGGGTTATACTTGGCTTTTCTCAGTGAAAGCGGGCCCCTCGCAATTGCGACTTGCGCAACTCTATAAAATGTTAGATGTATTTTTAAATTACCTGGATGTCAGGACATGTGAGAGTTCCTAACCCATTTACACTGTCGTAGGTGCACTTGGGTGGAATGTGTCCCCAGTTAAGCCTCCAAACAACTTGTGGGGTTGGTACACCAATAGCCGTACAGGTGATAGTGAAAGTTGAATGTAAAGAAAGAAGCATCAGTGGTGGAGGAGGTTGAGATATGTACACAGGTGCTGAAATTATTATTTTTGTTTAAATACAACTATACAAAGAATAATAAATTATATAAAAACACTGGTCTTAAACCAGTTAAACAAAATAATTTTTTTAATGTACATATGATTGTCATATCAGATCATTAAATTTTGTTATTAAAAAGTAATTATATGTCCTTCTTATTCTCTCCTCTTTGAAAAAATAAGGAAAGGAAGGATACAAATCAGACAGAAATGAAAGGTTTAACTAAAGAAATTAGAATAAATTAAAATAATTTATATATTTTTTATATGTAATATGTTACACCTGAATACAACAATCAATTGAAAAGAAAAAATATAAATATTAAAACTATATCAGAGGAAAAACTAAAACTACTTCTATACACATATTCTATTTTTCTTTAACTAGTATTAACATTTAAAAAAAAAAGGTATTATACAGGAATTTTGGAATCCAATTATCATAACTAGCTTCATGTATTAGATTAGAATTGAAACGTGAAGTACAGGCAATGTATTGTAACCCACTCTTGGAGATCAGCACACTTTTATTTATTTTAGATTAATAAGTGACCAAATAACTTACAACATCCTACTTCATCAGAGCCATCAAGACAGTCTCTTTCTGAATCACAGTGGAAGCTTCGTGGTACACACTGTCGGCCAGAACGGCACTGGAATTCGTGCGGGCGACAAGCTGCTCCTGGCTGACCTTGATCACATTGCTGCTCATCAGATCCATCCTTGCAATCATCCTCGGAATCACACAGCCATGTTTTTAATATGCAACGTTTATTTGCACACCTGAATTCATTGGGTTCACATACACCATGGACATCTGAAATTTAGTAAATTGATATATAAAAAACTATAATTTATTGAAATTTTTTTACTTATAGCTGATGTTCTGGAAAAAAGCATGTTTGATTTTACTCAATGTACTTCTAAATTATGTGTACTTATTTTTAGAATGACATATATGTACTTACTGCAAGCCAGTTCATCAGATCCATCACTGCAGTCATAAATACCATTGCAAACACTGTTCTTAGGAATGCAATCTCCATTTGAGCATGTTGCTTCATTCAGCTTACACGATTGATGAGGACGGCTTTGTTCAACTCTGTTATCTAAAATATATAATAAAATGTTTGTAAGAGAGAGAAACAACTTAAAACAGATAAATTTGATATGCACTTTTAAATGGAATAAATAGAAACTTCAAAAACAATTGTACTTAAATAATCCTCGCATGTGTAACTTAATAATATCAAATTACACTCATTAATGTACAGATATCTCAAAAAGAATGCAAGATTTTTGTTTTGTTGTCTAGGCCTAACTGATAATTTCACAGATATCATATAGACACATTGCAATTAGTACATAGTCATGGAATGCTTCACAAATTAACATTTGTTAATCGGGTATTGGAAAACCTAGAAGTGGCCGATAATTCTCTGGAAAAAAATCATCTTTAGCGATAAGGTGCACATTTAACTGAATTGATATAAACAAAACTGTCAGATTTGGGATGCACAGATTCTTGAGAAGCTAACGCACACACGCTTTTTGCAACAATTGAATTGTTGCAAAAAAAATCTCATAACAATGTCGACTAAAATTGGTTACAGAGATCGTGTGATGTGACACCATGCAACTTTTTTCTTTTGTTAACAAACCAACAACAATTCCTGAGCTCAAGGGAGATATTCGATGCATCTTTGATGAAATTGGACAGCAATTAGCGAGAATGTAATTGAAATTTTTTTTAAAAAAGTAAGAGTGTGACAGCAAATTCGTGGGGGATATATGTTTCACACTTGATCGTAATGTGTGTATTTTATACAATATCAGCACTTAATTTAATAAATTAAGTGTTTTAATAAAAATAATAATTTTGCATTTTTGGGATATCTTATATAAATATGATAATAGTATTCTATTCTTAGGTTTCATCATTTCCAAATTTTTTTTTAGTTTATCTAAAATTACTTACATGGTTCAACAGTCAAACGAACTGAAAGTTCACCACCAGGAGTATATTTTGGGTAACCGACAGCTTGGCAAATGTAGATTCCACCATCTACAACCTGTAAATATTAACATTTTAATATTAAATATTAATATTTGAATATATCTCTCAAGATAAATTAAATAGTATAATGGTTGCTTAGCATATAATTCATTGTCTATTATCATTGATTTTAATAATTTTACCTCACAAAGAGAAAATTAACAGAATTCACAATGTGCACATGTATTTTATTATTGATTTTTTTTAAATTGCATAAAGCAAAATATGTGTTTTGTGATTGCCATATTTTCAGAGACTTTAGAATGTTTATTAGACAGAATAGTGTAAGGTGGTTTAACTTTAAAGAATAAAACTGTAAAAATTAAAGTGAAGTAAAAACAATGTTTTTAATACAGCAGGATAGCTTAATCAATAGAATACACCAGAAACATGTAGATCCCGAGTTCATATCCTTGAAATAGGTTTTTATTTTTAATTAAATGTATTCATTAAAAATATTCTCTTCATCTTTGTCAGTGCTGATGTCGCAAAAATACACCCTGCAATGTGATATCAAATATCAGTCAGAGAGGACGGAGCATTCTTTACATTATATTTTTGAATATCAAAATGTCCAAAAATCTACATATGCAAATTTGACAATATTCTATAATTGAAGAGTTCGGCCGAACAACGGTCTGTGTTTTTTTTTTACTTTTGAGACGCAATAAAAGTCTTTGCTAAATTAGGGAAACACCTTTTTGCCCGAAAGTAAAATAAATCGTTCCATCAAACTCTTACGGCAATTGATTTATTAAGGTGATCAATGTCACTGGTCGAAAGTTTAACATTCACTCTACTTTCTATCAATTACAATTATTCAAATAATAGGATGATAATAAAAAACTGTAACAAGCCGATTTGCAAAAACAGCAATAAAACAATGAATGTAACTGCGACACAGACCGTTGTTCCAATTATGGAACTCACGATTCCAACTATGTAAAATGGGATAGCAATGACATATGTTGATTTCTGTAGGAAATTACTTAAGAAACGTGTAACGGAAGCTGCATAGAACATTATTTAGTCAAAAACTCAATTTTGCTAAAAATGTAACATAGACCGTTATTCGGCCGAACCCTTCAATTGTTGTTTAGTAATTAGAACACATACAATTCATATCTACAAATAACCGTTCCCATCATCTATATCAAATATTTTCATCTGCACAATCACTGTCACATCATCTATATCAAATGTTTTCATTTTTACAAATAATTGTCCCATCATCTATTATCTCATCTCCAAACCGTATTCATAGAAAGTTAATAATGAGTGTCATTATTTTAAACAATAAATAAATATAGTACATACTACAAAAAATAATTTCTACCTGAATGTTGGGCATTTCAAGGCGTCCATTGTTATCAGTGGATCCGCTTGGGAGTGCTCTGGCTCCTTCTCTAACCCACTGAACTGGGGCTCTAAGTGGTCCTTCATCTCGGCATTGGAATACCACTTCTCCACCTAGAGAAACACACATTTATTATTCAAGCAAAGAAGTATTTCCATATGATACATCAAAATGTGATTTTGTACTACGACACGTTGACATAAAACATATCTTTAATTACATGGTATCTTTAAAATTGCAAAACATTTATTTAATTACATAGTAGTGGCTGCTTGGTGGTGAAATCTTTCCACATAAGGTAAATCATGCCTACGTTAAAAGCACCCAGCAAATATTTAGCCGTGGAATTAAACTCACTATCAAAAAGATGTTTTTGAAAAAATATATACCAAATAAAATAAATGAAAATTGCGTAACAATAAATTATTAGAGTTACAAATATACGCCCAAGAATCTGATTTGTATTTTTTTATTTTAAGCGTAAACAACAGAAAATGCAAAGCGTGCAATTTAAAAATATATTATATTATATTATGTAAGGCAAGTCGGGGTAAGTGAATCTATGGAAGAAGTGCATCTACGTCTCCTAATTATGTTTGATATTAGATTTCAATATCGCAATCTATTAAGAAATATTATAAATCAATATCTGAAGAGACAGTCCAGAGATGGTGCAAATCCAAACATTAGTTTACTTGTCATATCATTTCAAATTATGATAGTTGTTTGATGCCAACTTGCGAGTTGT
Source organism: Eubasilissa regina (assembly GCA_022840565.1). Taxonomy (NCBI): domain Eukaryota; kingdom Metazoa; phylum Arthropoda; class Insecta; order Trichoptera; family Phryganeidae; genus Eubasilissa; species Eubasilissa regina. Next base: position 23,312,053 of record JAINEB010000033.1, read on the forward strand.
GTATGCCTTTTTAATCTTTCATATATTTCGATAATCTTTTGTGACAGGATGCTGATATTAGGTAAGTACCTTTATTTTGAGTTGTGGTTTGTTATGTATATATTAGTTTAATGATTATTTCCACGGATTAGATTCATAAGACCAGATACACTCACCCCATAAATTTTACACTGTGGAGGAAGTGCATCTACTCTGTGGTTGGTATTGTACCCCATATATTTTTGTATGGAAACTTTCTCAACTAATGATGTGTAGACAGTTCCATTTTTTTTTTTAAAATAATTAACCAATTACAAAAACAATCACTATGATATGTCAAACTTCCCCCGTATAAGCAATATTACTAGATTTTTTTGGAACATGGCACGTTTTACCCATCATTAAGAATCAAAATAACTAATTCATATTGTCATTAAGCAGATCAATGAGGACATTTTTATTATTTTAACAATTTGTCAGAAATAATGCAACTAAATCTAGATGTACTAAGTGCAAGTAATGCACTATGCATAAGTGTATCTACTCGTCCAATATTTCATCATAAAAGGTTACATTCCGATTTTTAAAGACTTAAATTAGGAAATGGTTGATGATCCTTGTATCAAAGTTCTATCAAAGTCATAGCATCATCTTATGAAGTTTGAGAACAGTTCAAAGTTTATGTCGATGATTTATATGTCGCACTTACCCCAATTCACCTTATATGTACATATATATTTTTAGCACTACATAATATGGGATAGATATTCTTTGTTTATTTATGATAATGTGCTGTTTTTATTATTTTGGTATTGATAATGTGCCAGTGAATAGAAATGAAAATGAAAAACAGCATTACAAACATAATGGGATGAATAATTGTGTAAACTTGGTCTTGATAAATAATGTTTTTTCATTATTTATTTAATTTTTATTTTGATGATCCGTTTGAATGTCATGAAATTGCTTTGATTTATGATTCACTATAATTACCGATTGCAAATAAATGTTTTAATGTGAGCGGTGAAAAATCAAGACATGTGGTTGAAGTAATGTGTGCAGTGACTAATAAAATTAATTAATTTTTGTTTTATCTTCCAAAACGTCAGTCGATTTCCATGCTCTGCCAAACTTTTTACAAAAATTAATGTTTTTCAAAAGTAATTAAAACTAATTAAATTTTTTTTTGTCATACATTGCTGGTCTGAAAATATGAACAAAATATAATAAAATCTCAGTGTGTTAGTAGTAGCGTGACATAATGCTGAGGACCCATATTTATGTACAACTCACCTTTACGATAGGGATCTGAGAACAGCACCATGAAAATTATAAAAAAGTGTACAGAAATTGATTAATAATGTTATTGATAGGTTCTAATAATTATAGCAAGAGAAAACACACGACAGACGTTTGTTAATTCAAACCACTATAAAAAGAACACAACATTGAGTTAAAAATAATTTCAGTTGAAAAAATATAATAATGTTTGTTAACTTTATATTGGTTATTTATTATCAATAAGGAAATAATCAAATAAAGATGGAAAAGGAGGGGCAGAAATTTATTTAAAATACTTTAAGAACTATTTAAAGTATTACATATTTAATAAATTAGAAATACGGTATTAATCATTCTAGAGTATTTTGATTAATGTTATCTAATACCATATATAATTTAATGTTTTGTGCAACTTTTATGGACTATTAGATTTTTGGTACTATTTATACAAAATTACTAGATATTCAAAGTAATAACTATTCAAAATGTATCATATAATTTAACAATGACTAATTCATATAAATATATAAGGCTAACATTACAATGATTATTTATAGGAGATTATTCTGAATAAATGATAAAATATTTTCATTTTCAATAAACTACCAGAAAATATAGAACTATATATAAATTTCATTATAGTTTCTTATATTTTCATAAAATTATAATATTAAAAAATCTATATTAAATGCCCCTCCTGCCATTAATAAATGTTTTAAATTAGGTTTATTTATTAAAATAATTATTAGTATTGAACAAAGTTATATATCTAAAGTAATATATTATTCACAGAATTGTTAATTATAATGGAAATAATCAATTAAAAAATATTTAAATTAAAAATGATCTTACTTTGCCTGATGATCTGTTCATTTGGATACGTCTTCAGATCCAAACCTCCTGTTTGATGTTGGCCACCTGTAATGACATTATTATTGATTAAAACATTATAAAATTATTAGTACTAGTCTGTAATGATGTATTATGTTTATTACGACACTTAATTTTAAAATCTAGCAAAACATAATAATGAAATATTTGTAAAACTTGTCAATTTTACCAGTTTAGTAATAATTTTTATAACATTTAAAAGCAAATTATATTAATTTTGATAGACCAGATTAAGTTTCTCGTATATATTTTTAAACGAAAACATATTTCAAAAACACTTATTCACAACACTGTAACTTTTTTTTGGTTAGGAAGAATTAATGCTTATTAGATATTTGTCAAATCTGTTTAGTTATGGACCTAAATATTATATATACAACAAATTCTTTGATATAATAATATTTAAGAGATTATTTACTAACTTAATTAACTTTTGGATTTAAAGTATACAGGTGATTACCTATTATCGATGAAAAAACTTGAGAATTTATAACTATTAATAATTTAGTAAAATTATGTTAAACAAATCATACAGAAAAAAAAAAATTTCTTTTAAAATTATATTTTAACATGACAGAAACATCTTGCAGCATTCAGTACACAATGTACGCTTGTATGTTTTATGCAAAAAATTGCCGTAATACTTCTATAAAGTATGATAAATAATTCTGATCCCAGTTTATTTTCAATTTTAAACATGCCTTTACAAATATATATTATTAATCAGTAAAATTATCTCCACTACAACAACATTGTTTTTGTTTGTAGCAACCTTTTAATATAAAATTAAACAATTACATATTTATGCAGGGGGTGTATATATGTACACCTGGTAGCATTGTTCTGCACAAATCAATTCCAAAAGAATGTAATAATTAACATTGTTTTTAATATATGTAGCGCCTAATTCCAAAACTCCCTAAAACTGATTTTGGATAATTTGAGTTCAATGTGCAGTTTTGTAGATTTTTTTGTCACCTACATTCAGAACACATTGTTTGTTACAAAAGCTACATAAATCCATTCATATTGCGTGTTCAAAATCAGGATTAGTTCCAAAATACCCCAAAGCAGACAGAGTATAGGTTACTATTCTCTCTAATATAAAATCAGCGATCACATGATCTAAAATCCAGAATGACTGCCAGAACGATATATACAGAAAAATGATTATATTACAGAATTGTTTCTTTCAAAATATACGTTTTCATCCATGACTCAAAAACACATCGTCATTAAGGGATTTTGGAATTAGCCGCTTCATATGTATATGTAAATCATGAAATGTAGAATATGTATAGGTATATTTCATTTTTGTAACAATGCATTTATGTTATTTTTTAAAATGTAAAAGGCTATAAGATAGATACTTTATTGAAGTATTACCATATGAGGTCTTCTAGTTCTTTACCATGAAAATTATAATATGTACTTTAAAATTATTATTGAATCATTGATACAAATTGTTTTCTCTGTACAGCTGTAATTGAGAAAAAATTATAATATGTATTTTTGAATTAAGCAATTTAAATATAAGGCCATGTCATTCTTTGTATTTGGTTTTAAATAGATGGGATGGGTAGATGGGTAAGCAATCAAGTACATAGGTTAAAAAAGCAAGCGCCTCATTCGAGCAATAATATTGTTTTGTATGGGAAAGCAGATAGGATCGAAAATAAAAGAAATTACTAAATACCTAATTAGAAATTACTAATAGAATAATAAATTACTAATTAGAAATTACTAATAAATGAAATTATTAAATAAATGAATTTCTATAAAACTCATATTCTGAGAAAAGAAACCATTATTATACTTTAGGTATAATGCATTTTAATTAAAGTTATTGGAATAAATATGGATGGAGAAACTGATTAGGTTAAAAAATAAATAATATTAAAATAGTAAAAATATTAAGCCTGAAAAAAATTTTCATTCAACATCTGTTTTTTTATGCTAATGTAAAAAATATATCATACACAAAATCAGGTATATACATAGGATTATATACTTGGTGGGTCACTACTTGAGTGTGTACTATGAAAGTTGCTAAAAAAAATTTGTTAGTAAAACCTGGGCCTTCAAAAGTTCTAATACTTAGTAAATTATTTAATTTTAATTCTGAACATATCTGGGCTTTCAAAAATTTATATAATTATTTAACTTGACAATAAAATGGTTAGATATTTCTTATTATTAAACACATTTAAGTTTTCATGGCAAAATTTAAAAACAGTTAATAAAAATATTATTATATATTTCATGCAAATTATTTATACCACAAATTGTAATTTGTAATAATTTTTGTGGCGGATATTAATTATTAATATTATATTATAACTATATAATATCAAAAAATTGGTTTGCTATGGTAATATTTACCTGTGATAAGAATGTGATTTTATTTCTTACCTCTACCTGTATATGTGTATATAGAAATGATCATACTATATTATATTTAGCTGCATAATCAAAATTATGAATATAATTATATATATGTATATTGCTTATATTTGCGCATAACAATGGTGATATCTTTGTTATATGAAGTGCACTCAAATGGTTAATTGTTACGCTTCATATCTGTAAGTCATTTTATTTTAAATGGTATCCTTTCTTACTGGGACAGTCGAGTTCGTCACTATTATCAAATGAGCAGTCGACTTGTCCATTGCACCGCAGGAAAGAGGAAATGCAGGGGCCATTTTCACATCTCCATTCACCTTGGCGACATCTCTCATCTTGGTATTTGTACAAAACGTCAATATGTAAGTTAATTTGGTTTTGTGATAAATTTTTTCAATGCTTTTGGCTTCAATGCTTATGTTACTTAAATAGTATTTTTACACAAGCATAATTCATATTCAAAGTCTTTGTACAGGGCAGAAAAAATATTATTTACAAAAAAATCTCTTCTGTTACATGAAGAACCCAAAAGAAAGAAGATAAAAGAAAGCGTTTATATCAGTTTTGGATAAAACTTAATTAAATTTGGTAATTAAAGAGAGGAATTTATTTTTTTGTTTAAGTTTACCTATTGGTGACCAGGGTGCTGAAGGTGAAGGAGGAGTGGGACGATGTGTTTCGACAGGTGGCCTTGTGTAGGGAGGTCGAATATATGGAGGTCGCGTGTAGGGAGGTCGAGTGAACGGCGGTTGCGTCACTGGGGCTTGAGTTGTTTGACTACAAGAAGGAAGTCGCTCATCAGAACCATCGGGACAGTCCATAATTCCATCGCACAAATTCTGGCTGTTGACACATTCACCTGAAGTACATTGCCATTCTGAGGGTGGACAACCTTGAAAATAGAAAATTATTGTATGGTAATTATTCAATGATTTTTTGTCAATTCATTCTCAAATATTAAATTAGGCATTGGTAGAAAATACCCTTTGTAAATTTGTTTCTTGACATTTCCATTAAGGGTAGAAAGTGGTTCAGATCACATGACTAACAATTTTTAACAAAAAAAAAAATCATACATTTTATGATACAAGTATTAGTCACAATGTTTTGTCTAAATTCAAGAAAAACTAACAAGTCATTTCATAAAAAGGCCAATGAAAGTTTACAAAGTATTTTTTACATATTTTGAATATACCTAATAATGTAATAATACAATCCACATTTTTTGTGTTGCATGGTATATAATAAAATGGACACGAAATAAGATTCTTAAAACTACTTATTTTTAAATATAATGCTATTTTCATTCCAGTTTACAATCAAACAAAACAAACATTCATCAGAAAATGTTAAAGTATTTGATACTGATTGAAGATTAGTTCGTCAAATTGATGTATTTATTTTTAAACTAGATTGTGAGCGTAAAATATGTGACAACCACAGACCACCAAATATATACACATTTACTAACGCAAACTTCTTGATACGATATTTTCATTTTGGTAATCACTTTGGTACCACTTACACAATCAAATAACTCTGCAATTTTTAAAAAAAATATGACTCGATTGGAATGAGAATTGAATCGCTAACAATATAATACGTATTAATGTAAAAAATACGTCTTGTTTACACAAATATTTAATTTTCAAAGAGTAAATACTTTTACTGTTGCATAAATCTGTCATAAACTATCGAATTTATGTTTCCACCAAGAATGTATGTAGAATACCCCTCGCCCTGCAACTAATGTTCCAAACCCCTCTCCTTTAAGCATACTTTATTTCATGTCTATTCATTTACTGATCTGTGGTGACAACTATATTTTGCCATATTTTATTGAAGGTATATTGAATCATTGATTTGGGTGTTTAATGATATTCAGGCTACATTTCATTGTAGGATGCGCAATTTTTTTTTCATATTCATATAAAGATATAAAACTTTAATAAGGTCCTCTTATGAAATACATTTGTTTTTTTTTCAGAAATTATTCTTTCCTACTGAATATGGTGGTATTTTATTTTTAGAGTTCAGTAGGTACATTGTATTTGTATTTATCTATGAAAACTTATTCATATTAAAAATAGTAATGGTAAAAAACCTTTTTCTTTTACTAAGTAATAGTCATTCACTAAACAGGCTCAGAGATTAAATATTGCTAAATGGATACTAATTATTAATAAGTCGTTAATTAATTATAAATAATATTGAAGTATTCATTGATTCGCAATTTTTTATTAAAATTCATATATGTGCAAAATTTTAAGTATGTATATTTTTATTTATCATGAAGAAATATTTTGTGAAATTTATGTGTTTGTTTTAAATTATTCTGTAAAGTGTACATTAAAAGTTCACCTTTAATGAAAATCATGCGGATATAAAATCATACTAGTATAATGCTTTAAATACCGTACTGAAAATAAATAAAAATACATAAAATCTTACAAATTGGATGAATCATTCTTTACTAAAATATGTGTTGAAAGATTTATCATTTAGTTCGATATAAAATCAAGCTTGGAATATTTTTAATCTACTTTTTTTTTTAAATATTTTGTGCTAGAGGTCCCGCAAAATATCTTCACAGCTGGCTAATCCACATAGAAGTTCAATTTTAAAATATATATTTAAAATCACTTAATTTTTTTTTATGAAAATGAATAAAATTATATTATCTTGTATTTATTCCAATTATTATGAGTCACAATAAATTCTAAAGTAAAAGTCGAAAGGGTACTCCAGGCATTATCAAATACAATGCTTTGGATAAGTATATTTGCTCTTTAGTAAATACAATTTTACCTATGTTGTGATGGACTAATGTGATGTAGCCAACTTAAATTGCACAACCTCAAATGAATATGAAATTTTTGATAATAATAATTTATGATGGTAAAGATTTTATAAAACTTATATTAAAATTATGTTTCGGATTTCAACTACAGCTAATTCTAAAGGATCAAATTAAATTAACATTAATGCATGTTTATATAAATATTTATATGGAGATGCATCTTCAAGACACCTTGAATAAAATAATTTTAAAAATGGGGTACATGCTTCTGCGTTCCTTAACATCTGTAAAATGTAAGAGTAAAATATGACGTTGTCATGCGAGTTGTTGCCTGTACCAGAATTGAAACAATTTTGTTCATCGGAAAAATCACGGCAATCGTAAACATTGTCACATCGTTGTACATGTGGCACGCATCCCCCAGTATCACAAGCAAATTGAGATTCCGAGCACCGCATCTCTGGTGACAGCAATCCTATTGACAGACATAGAAGCACAAACTCACCTTACTAGATATATACATAAAGCACAGGGCTTTTTTGCCGGACTACTAGAAAAATGTAATTATTCATACATAAATATTTGATCCATCACTTACTGCTGAAATTATTGAGATTGGACAATTTGCAAAGCACACTTATATAATATTTGATAATATTCTTTTGGGAAACCTATTTTAATTATGTGTCTGTTTTTCAAACACTGGCCACAAGCAAATAAATGCTTATTGAAGCAACAAATTATTATTGATGATTTAATTAACTTTAATCCTTAATTTTAAAATATTAAATTAATAAACATCACTTATATATGCTTACAATTTACAATATATGCAATTTTGTGTGTTAATATGACTTCAATTAATAGTTTATTATTAAATTAGTTAATTACTAAAATGAGGTGTAAACTTACAATTATAACCAAAGTAATTTAACAATTATTAAATAAGATATTTTAATGGTAAATAAAGCTAAAGGACACTGAGAACAAAACAAAATTATCTATCTGGGGATGGTAATAAATTACCCAATGAAAAAATCAACATCGTACCTGGTTCGGAACATTCCAGCTCATCACTTCCATCCCTACAGTCACTCCTTCCATCGCAAACCAAAGAATAATCAATACAGGACCGATCATGGCACTCGTATTGTGATTTTGAGCAGCTGGACTGTAATAATAATATTTTATATGCAATAAATTTATATTTATTATTTCACTGTAGAATAATATTGTTTATAATGAATCTTGTTTTTATTTTTCAAAACATAGCAAATGAAACATTTTGGACACATTTTCAAAAAGATCAAAAACATGTTTTCATTAACATAATATGTAAATCAAACATACCTTTTCACAAAATGCTTCATCATCTCCATTTGTACAATCATTGTTTCCATTGCAAATGAAGGCAGGGTCTATGCATTTGCCATCACACCAAACACTGTCTGGGCCGCAATTAGATTTTTCAGCTAAAAATATTTAATCAATTTTAAAATTTTCTATGTAGCATGGAGAAATAAAACAAAATAAATATCATACACATTCATAAAAAAATGAAATCATTTAATTGAAATTATATTTGATCAATTAAGACATTTAATTTGCCTTGCCCTTGTGAAGAAATATTTTATAATCCTTTCCAATAATATGCCTGTGCACTGTTAGAATCCAAGCTAAATAAATATGAGTAAAGCATTTTGTAATGTAAGAAAAATGATTTAAATAATGTATTAAAATATTACGGCAGTTTATCTCATCTGAACCATCCACACAATCACTGATACTGTCACAATGGAATTCATCTTGAATGCAATTTCCATTTGAACACTGGAACTCGTTCGGACTGCAAGCTGCAAAAATTGTTATTTGTTAATTGCCAATAATTTTAATAAAAAATGCTGAAGTAATTCTAATGAAGAAAAATGTTAGAAAAAGGAATCATACTATTTAAAGTCTAATAAGAGTATATCTATTTGTTTTTGCAGAACCAGCAGTATTGGTTATTTATTATGTGTGAGAGTGACCACTATCAGTGCATAATATGATCCTTTAATTATAAGTGTATTATCATTATATTATCTTGAGACTAAAAATTTAATTATAAAATAAGCAATTAAAGATTAGGGCAATTATATATACCTATGATTTAATAGTCTTGAGAGAAGAAGGGTTATCAGCCTGGCATTATTTAAGCTAATTTAAAAATATTGTTTACAATGTCATAAATTTCAATGAGTAAATAAATCTCAATCATACATAATTTTATTTTGTTTATCTACATAGCAGAAGGAGAAGCACTAAATAACATAATACAAAATTATTTATTAGCTTGTGTGAACAACTACAAATTTTACTATACAGTTATCTTTTTTGTTTTCTCTTTGACATTATTTTGAATGGTTTTAAATTAAGTACATAAAATAAAAATACTTTTTGTTGCAGGCGTTGAAACCGTTGTGCAGTCTAACTCGTCACTTTCGTCATCACAGTCAGATACATTATCACATTTTCTGTCCAAAGGTACACATAATCCACTGTCACATCTGTAAAAAAATATGAAAAAGTTAGAACAGAACAATCAGCACAGAAATGCAGATTAGCAATTTATTCAATGACATCGCAATAAGTAATTGTATAGATTGACATACACCGCAGGTAAATTATCAACTGAATTAATATATCATATCAAGCAAAAGTACATTTTAAATTAAATTTATTGAACAATGAAGAACAAATAACTATTTCTACTAATTGTAATATTTGTCTAATGGCTAATAGTTATACATAAAACTCCAACTCAAGATTTTATGCTTTTCATTTAATATTTTTTAGATTTTTTCATACATATAATACAAGCAGATTTAAGCCAATTAAAAGGCATTCAACATGAAATCAAGAGGCTCCTGAGAAAATTCGCTAAAAATATTTTTTTATTCAACCGCAAATATTGACCACCATTAAACATATGAACACTACCTAGTAGTGAAAGCAATATATACATACGCCAAAATGTTTGCTTTTTTATATAGGTACACTTAGCAAATAATAGCAGGGTACTTGTGGTGTATTTTTTGATAATTCCATTACATCCATATTTAATTTGGGGTGTACATTTATTTGAACATGGCTTCTTTTAATAAGTTTTTAATAATCATACAACATCTTACATATCACTCGATCACTTAATATATATCACTCTTACGATCTCAATCACACACTATACTAAAGTTAGTTAAGAGTTTTATTTATTAGTGTCATCTTGAAAAAAATTTAAACAAATAACATTTTCTATTTAAATGCCCAGTAAATAAATTACTAGCATACTTAAAATAATTATAAAAAATCCTCATATGGTTTTGTTTTAATTATTTCTGACTCTTAAAACATCTGTTCATTCATTATTTAATGTGAAGGCATCGCATTTTTCATACAGGTAGTAATTGATTTCTCCTTTTATTGGGTATGTAATTCTTTTTGGTAACTTATGTCTAGTCTTAAGCTTGTAATAAAAATATTTTTTCTTTCAGAAATAAATAAATTTTTTTTCTTCTCCCACTCAAACAAATCAAAATGGTTAATAAATCAAATAAACCACACAGCTATCATCCTTTGCTTTGAAACATACCAAACGTCAAATCCCATGTCCGGTACACGAACTGCAACACGTGACCCATGTCTGATGTATGTAATGTGTTGGAAGAACATATAAGTAACCGAATGGTGCTATACCTGAATTCATTGTCGTGGCAAGGTCCGCATTCGCGCTCATCAGCTTCATCATTACAGTCAGGGATGGAATCGCACCGCTTAGAGTTGTCAACGCATGTTCCATCACCGCATCGGATGTCGCAATGACCCGGCACTGCAACACCAAGACAGGTCATAGGTCAGTCAAGCAATGCTTTAGAGTCTGGCCACCAGATGTCGAGTACTAGACATCTGGAGGCCGTACTGCGACATCCAACCGGCGAATTCATTATGGAGTACTTTATAAATAATTTATAGGTATACACACACTAAATTTTATTTAGTTTTACATACATTATTACAATAAATAATTTATATAGACATCATATAAGTCGCGATTCTGAATTCAAAATGGGTAAATGTATACGATTTGGTTTACAAAGTACTCCAAATATTTTTAAAACTTAAAAAAAAATACAAAAAATAAACAATATTTAAACTTATACAGGCTCACGCAACTAAATGTTTTACTAAGTAATTCTACTTGAGAAAAAGTATTATGGAAAAAATATATAATTATTTTTCTCTATTTTCAATAACAATTGTACAGTGGTTTCTACAGTATATATTTAAATTATAAATATATATTGTAGAAACTGAGATTGATTTATTGGATCTGGTAAAGGAATGAATGGAAAAATAATTTAAAATGAACACGCCTTGTTAAAATAAAAAAAAGTGGAAAACCTTCAAGGATACTAAAAGAAATAATGAATATTAACATTCAATTGAATATACCTGCACATTCTCGCATATTCATGACGACAATCATTATAATTCCTACGCAATAATATGTGAAAATATTTATACATATGCTTCATTTTTATTATTGAGCTATTATTGAAAGAACTGATTTTCTACAGTTTTTTCTAAAAGCGCAGTTATTATTTTTAACAGCAAGAAGATAATTTTGCGAATGATTTATTTTAAGACATATATTACCATATCAAAGTTAGACGTAATCTGTAGAATACTTTATAATATTTTAAGAGGTACCTTATATGTATATAGAAAATTTTACAACATGGCTGAACATTTTTTACATTTTCATAAACGGTACCTGTTTTTTTTTGGTGATATAAGTAATTTAAAATGATTAATCACAAGTGATGTCTTCAAATTTTAACTAAAAGAACGCAGCTTCAACCGTTTTAGTCAAAACATACATATTTACGTTATTATTATTTCAGTTTTTTTACCTTAACACTTGCACATAGTATAGATGGCACCGATAATATAATTTACCTATTGTAACTTTTTAGGCCTTTATTTCATAAAAAAGTGTTAAATAAGATCTTTTTGACGAATATTTATGGGTGCAAGCGATAGTAATCATTACTAAACACAGCAATATTTGAACCATTCACCTGTTGAACCAAGTATCAATTAAATTATCACGATCACTGAAAAATGACAAAATGTACTTATCTAAATTATAAACATCTTTTGCTGTTTAATATTCATCATTTTTTAAATTAAATTGTCGATAGAAAATGCTTTCGTAACTAAAATATTTTTTACTGAATTACCAAGGTGGTTTGGCATTTGAATGGTCCAACTAAACATAATAATTTGAGGTTGACATATATTCACAAATTATGGCTCTTTAGACACTCGTAGTAGCTGTCGGGACAAAAACATTTGAATCTATGCACTGCAAACCAAAGCAGACAGCACTGTTAGCCTATAGTTTCAAAATCTATAGGGTGGCCCAAAAAAAGGGAGAACATCTCGTAACACATGAGTTATTTCAAAACATAATATAATTAATTATAATTCTTAATGTAATTTTTTTTTGCAGAATATTTAGCTAATCATAAATCATTGGACACATTGAATCATGAGCCACATTGCCTGGCTCAATGAAGTTAACATTCTCACGACGAAGAAAGTTGATTGTATTTCTGGTTGTGTGAGATGGAGCTCCGTCCTGCTATAATGTCCGGTTATGCTGTAATGTCTAGCTATACTCCAGGCTTTGTTTTGAAACTCTTTGATCATTTTCCTAGCACCCCGACGTTATTCAATTCGCAAATTTTTGATCAGAACACGGTCTTCTGCAGTGATTTTTGTTATTCTGGGCAACAATTTGAAAAAAACAAATATATACAATAGGAAAATTAATAATCAAAGATGGCGACCGGAATTGACGAAATAAAATGTAATATAGGTAAATAGGTAAGTAAGTAAATTAGTAAACTATTTAAGCTATTGTTGATATAGTTAAACTAATTTTGATGTAATTATATTACATTTTATTAAATGTTATCACTTTTTTTGGACCAACCTGTACTTGCCATAAATTGTGAATTTCTCTGTTTGCACATGTAATGTTTCGCTATAGAATAGATAAAAGAACATCGCACGATAAGAATGTATAAACGTATCATAAGAAAATGAATGAACGAATGAAAGCAAATTTTATTAAGTTTCTTTTTGTATGCAATATCATCAAAATATTTTAAAATTATACAGTCATTTCAAACAAAACATGCATAACTATGAATATATACTATGGTGTATAACGCATAATTCTAAACGAAAAATTTGGTCTAAATTGCTTCGTTACCGAGGAATTTTTTTTATTGTATCATTATGCATTGTACCTAAGTGGGCACAATATTTTGAAACAACATTTTCTAAGTAGAAATGTATTAGTGTTGTAATAATTAAAAAATTAGATAGATATATCACATTGATCATTCAGTAATATTATTTTCTTATTCACCTCACTCAAATGTGATCAAGTGTTTTCATGTAACATGTTTGTTTAGAATTTAATGTTATATACACCTATATACAAAGTTATACTCGTTTGATTTAGAACATCCTGTATATTTCTAAGGCATTCCATATTTCGGCAGACAGAAAGTAATTTTTCCGAATCGTCGAAATATAAGAGTTATTTATATGCAATTGCTTCAATAAATAGAAACACAATAAGTTTTGTTTGCAAAATGTTTCATACATATAATAATAGTATATTGTACGATACATAAAAATGCTTGGTATGATAATTGAAATTGAATAGTATGACAATTGAAAGTCTAATTTCTAGGAAAGTAGATGAAGTAATTTAATAATTTCAGTACTAACGGGTTGAACAGTTGTCTTCATCATCACCGTGAGGACATTGCTTTGAACCGTCACATTTATACTTCCTTGGGATGCAGTAGCCGCCTCGGCATTGGAAGGAGTCGCTAGTACAATCTGGAACTGTATGAAATCAAAATTAATTACAGAATTTTATTTTATAAATAAAACTATTTCATTTGTATTTCGGCTCCGTTATACAAACAATAATGCATAATAAACATGCAAAGCACTTTTTTTTTTAAATAGCGATGTGTACACGGAATACGTGTCACATCAATATTCTTACTATTTTCAATCTAAGCTAAAAAAAAATTAGCTTGTGCTATGAAAATAGGACTAACTTGCTAGCCTTCTGGAATGAAGCTCAAACCCTTGATTTACTCAATGGCGAGTATCTTATCACTACACTAACAAGCACGTCAATTCTTTGGGAAATATACCTTTTATAGGTATTGTATGTAAGTATGTAAATTTTAAATAATTTCTTCATGCATTTTGTACTTTGGTTTTTATTATATACTTAAAACCAGAATCAAATTAAACATTGATTGCAATCAATTGCAATTTTTATCAAACATCTAAAGATTCATTTCATAAAAAAAAAATATATATATCAATATTAAATATGTATATTTATGTACATATTTAATATTGATATATATATATTTTTGTACGCCCGGGTGTAGAAGCAAAATATTTATTTGAAATATGTACAAATATAAAATGATAAAATAAATTCACAGACTTAATAAATTTATAATGTATACATACATATATTTAGTTATTTTAAATAATAATAAATACAGTTCTTACACTCATTATTAAATATTCTTAAAATACCTAACAATTTAAAGTAAAAATAAATTAGATATGGTAGATATAGTAAGTCTAAAATTAAATATTTAATCTAAACATTTATAGAAACCTAGAAAACATAAACGTAATTACATGAACATATATTAAAAAAAAAAAGGTGGTACATAATATACAATACAAACATTTATGACAAAATTATATTTTTCAATATATACTAACATAGAAGTATTACATTTTTAAAACTTTATATATATTTTATTATAAAACAATCAACAAACATGTATGTATATAAAAGTCCTGATGGCGTAAAGTGGAGAAAATAGATAATTATTTATTGGAAAAAATACAATAATTCATTTGGAGAGAATCGTTCTTCTTAAGGGTCGTTTCAAAAAATGTGGATAATAATTAACGCAAAAATGGTTTAAACAATTAATGATTGCTCCACTCTACGCTTTTTGTAGCCGGGTGTCATTGGGATGGTCAAGTGGCGGTAAACAAAAAGTTATCATTCTAAAGTATGATTGCCATAACGTATCATCGGAAACATAAAAGATTTATTTTAGCACACAGATAATCAGCACGTTTTGTGGACATGTGCATGAATATTTGTCATAGCCTTAACCGTTGAGAAAAAATAATAATATCTGCCGAGGCATAGGGCTGTGAGGCTTAACTGAATCAATACCTAAAAGGTCCGCACCTTACAATACTTTTGGTATCGGTACTTTGCGAGTATCCATACATTGCTAACAGCACTAACATGAACTGATAATTTTTAGATTCAGCGAGAAACTGAATTATATTTAATAATCCTTTTTTTATATTTTCGTAAAACACGTAAAAACATTATTGACGAATTCAGTAGTTCACTTACTCCGCTGATTTGTATGTCGGATTAGCGATAAAGATACAAAGCGAAAATTGCCTTAAAGTGAGGCAAGAATTTTTTTCAGCTGCGAGTACACGTATCAAAATGTAAAATAAACTTATTTATATTTTTAGTTGTTAACTTTGTTTTATTAATCACATATTGAGTTTAAATACATCTGCCGGTTTCGAAAAATACCATTTTCTTCAAATTCAGGATGTCAATACTAATCAAAAACGTATGTTGTTTCTTTACCAGAATCTATTAAAAAAAAAAACAATTATTTAAAAAATAAATTTAGTACCTAACTAAAAATTGTTAATTAATACAAATTTACTCGAATAATTTTAGAATGGAACTCGTAGTTAAATTTAGTTGGTTGTTTATAATTTTTTGATTAGTTTTACACGCTTTATTTATCTCCAACGATTCCAAATTATTTAATTTGTGACCAACACCGTTTCTACGCAAATTTGACAAAGTGGTTAATAAAACAAAGTTAACAAATAAAATATTAATTTTAACCACAAAGTTAATTTTGCTAACTTCGAAAGTAAAATAAACTTTTTTTTCACATGAAATTGTGAATTTTCGAGATCAATTTGGTTCTAACTATTTAATTGATACAACTGCATAATGCTTAATACTCGTATATCTTATAAACAATATTTAAGGGTGCCTATTTCAACATTTTTTTTTAGTTACACTACCGCCTGCTTAATTTTTCACATTTACAGATGTACGCGAGGGTTTTCTAAATGTTTTGTCTGAACATCTGATAATTACATTACACAACGGGATAGGTCAAATAAATCAAACAGAATGATCATATCATGAACGCGTAACATAATTAAACAATTCTTTAACTCCGATTATTATTATTGCATATTTTTAATGAAATGGCATCTTCACTTTTTGATTAAACTTTTATATTAGTTTCACCACCAATTGGAAATTATACGCGTGACATCTTACTACAAGAAATATTACACAAATAAAGTATTTAAAATAAAAAATAAAAATTAAATAATAAAATTACATTACGTTAATTCCAATAGTTTATTATTAAATATTGAAATAAAAATAAACATATTTTTAAATCATAGTCCAGATACTAATATTTCATGCTTTTATGTTTGAACGTAAAACAGTGTACTAATAACATTTTCAAAATGATAATTATTAGCAAATTATAAATAATAGTCAATGATTTTTTTCTGTGAGTATGGTATCTATAGGTATATATACTATACACCTGCATAGGTATCTACTCCTGATTTTACAATGAAATCATTAATATTATATACGGATGTCATAAAATTGCAGAAACATTTTTTTAATACTTGTAGAAAATGTGCAAAAGATAAAATTAATTTATCTAATCGAACTTACCCCTTCTGTATTGTTGTCCAGTGAAGTAATCATTTTAATAAAAAGCAATTTAATATATATATATATGGTTACTATTGCTGTGAATGTAAATTAAATAAAAGTAACTAAATTAAATTATAACAGAAAGCAACTGAAAATGTGGTTTATTATTACACAAAGTGTTTTATGTATGTTACTCGTATTGTTGAGATGAGAAACCAGAAATCATGTGGTGAGATTTAATAGGGCAATGGATTAGATGAGAAACATTTCCTGTCAAACATTTCTCAGTAAATGTGATTGTCAGACATTTTTTAATAATGCTTATTGGTAATTAAACTGTAAAAATTAAGTCCTATAATTAATAGTCAAAAATTCCAAAATGATCTTAAGTTACGCCAAGACTGCCAGCTTAGCTAGCGTTCTGCATCAAAGTGTGCAAATTTAATTTTATATTTATATTATTTATATTAATATTATTAACTCAGAAAAATCGAAATAATCTCTATTTGACAGAAAACAAAAATGCTTTTTTTTTTTATCTCACCTCTAACTATCAAAGCTGTAATTATTATATAATATTTGAATATGAAACTCAATATTTCCATTAAGAAAAAATCTTTAAAAAATATGTTTTGATGTTTTGAGTTCGAGTTTCTCAACTTTTTTGCATGCAAGAATTGGGGGGTGCAAATTAATTTGATTGGTCACATAACAGACGTCCCACACAATGCCATGGTAATAAATAAAAATAAAAGGGTTATACAAAATAGTTGCAGTAAGATAATAGTTAGATAATAGTTTTAAAAAATATACATCGCTCCCACAATGCAGAGATGGCGAATCTTTTTCCTTTTGTGTATCGAAAATATGCCAAATTCTAATAACTAAATAATAAATAAATATAACAAATAATAGCTTTGTCTCTACGAGATATCTAATATTTGTTTATTAACAAAAGATTTCTTAATCATACCAGCGAACTGAGACTCATCCATTGCGCCATTAAACGAGTTCGGTAATATTTGGATATTTGTAATATCCATTACCAATTTTTCTAAATAATATAGTAAATTATTATGTTTACCAAATTACGATCAATATGTAAAAATAATTGAATTCGTTCTGAAAAACATGTTTTCACACAAAAACATAAAAATATTTTAAATTTGTAAAACACTTATCTAATGTTTGTTGTACCCATCTAACTTTATAAATACTTTTTAAAACAACTTGCCAAACATCTTATTCCACTTTTATTAAATTATTTTTTACTGAGGAATAAAAAAAAAGGCAATTATATAAAATGTAATACTTATGTAGTTTAAATAAATTGTTATTAATAGTAATAACTTTCCCCGGGTGATGCAATGAAATGTACTATTCATTGTGATTGAAAAATGTACCTACTCTTATACAATATGCACACCATTCTTTTTTAGTTTTTCCACTCTACTGATGATATAGTTATAATTATGATCAAAATGCAAGATTCATAATAGTGTGGTTAATCAACTAGCGAGTTAAGTTAAGTTTTCTCCGTGTAATTAACTTTAATCGATGATGTAAAGACAAATAGTGCGTGGCAAATATTGTCACTCGCATTGACCGATAAAAATCTGTGCATTTAATTCGTCTTGCTTCATACATCTCGCATACGTTGGGCAACGGAAGATACTAAAAGATCGTCATGTTCCATGTCACATTCATGTACCAAATACCAGTTTTAATTATATTAGATATCATAATTGAACATGCGTTGTAATATTTTGAACAACAGTACATAGAACAATGTTCTATTATTGGATCGGTAATTAAAATATTGCGTTCTAAATGTAGGTACTCGTTTAATACGCATGCTACGAGTGTATTTCTTTTTTTTTCGTATCAAGTAATAAATATTATATCCGATAATAAATCATTTTCATGTAGTGTTCGACCGAAGGTCAGTTTTTGGCCGAAACCGAAGGTTCAATCATACTTAGAAATCTTAGAACACCGACCAGAAAGTATACATAACAATGCAAATTATACATTGTTACTTAGTTTTCTGCGTTATGGTGTTGATAATAATTGTAAATATATCCGTTAAATAAATAAATTGCAGTTTTACAGATGTGATAAACTGAATTTTATTTTATTCGTAATAGTGCGTGCATTTTCGGTATTTTTTGGCGGCTATATACAAAGCTTCGGCAGATCTTAGCCGAAGCCGAATGTGCAGCCCAAGTCGAAGCTTTAGTCGGACTTTATTTCCAAGTACTATTGAAAAGCCTCATATGTTTAAATTTATATTTTTTTACGAGTTATAAACCCAATGTGGTTAACGCTATACAATAATTGGACTTACTTGAGTAAACAGGGCAGTGTTGTTCGTCCGCACCGTCCGCGCAGTCTTTTTGTTGATCGCAAATTTTTGCAATATCTACACATTTATTATCGTCGCATCGAAGCTCCTCTTTACCACAGGGGCAGTTCACTTCGTCCCACCCATCACCGAAGTCCTTCACCCCATTACAAATTCGAGATAAGGGAATGCATTTTTGGGCACCTTTAACTATCCGTTGACATTTAACCGGATGGTAATAATCATAATCGTTACCTCCAACCATAACCAAAAGCTCTAAAATATTTTTTAAAACATAAATACTCAACTAAAAATACAACCAAACTACCAAGAAAATATTTGAAAAATAATAAAAGTTCTAATGAAATATTTAAGGAATTTCACTTTTTTTTTAAAAGACTCGTTACATATTTATTCACTTTTATAAATCTTAGAAAGTTGAGTAATTAAAGATGTATATATTGAAAGCCATATTATATATTAATTTAAGTAAAATTATTAGTGAAATTCCTTGATTTTATTATGGAAGAATTAATTTTGAAATGAAGACATAATAAAAATAAAAATTCTAACCCGGGCAGTCCAACTCGTCGGAGAAATCCTTGCAATGGTATAAACCATCACACCTCAGTTCTGGTTTAATACAATAATCGCTGGTTTTACATTTGAAATCTGACGGGCTGCAGGCTAATAAAATGTGTGTTTTTAAAATACAATTTGTGGTTCAAAATATAAGAAAATTCGAGGGAAGACAGTAAGATATAGATAGATAAGTAATAGTGTAGAAATAACTTGGTATAGAAGGAGACTAGTAAAAGCAGAAGAAGACTAGTAAAGCAGAAGAAGACTAGTAAAGCAGAAGAAGACTAGTAAAGCAGGAGAAGACTATTAAAAGCATAAGATAACCCGACACCACCTAGGTTACTTAAATGTTTTCTCTTTTATATATTTAATAACGGTACGCAAATGTAATATTTAATTTGAAATGAAGTGTACATTGTCATTGTTATGAGTAAGAAAATACATATAGTAGCAAAATCGTATGAATTTTTCCGATCGGCAAATATATTAACCACTTGTCATTTCGCGTAGTCAATCATCTGTCAAATACATGTTCGTAATGTTTACGTTTGTTCAGTAATTATTTATTGTAAACACGATCTCAGTTTTTTCAAGAATGTCTTAGTGGAAAATGAATATGATATATATAATTCAAAATTGATACTTGAGAACACAGTTGTACAATTCCAGGAAGGACAATACAGAATGCATCAGCAGAAAAGCAATCGGCTATACGCCCCGCGGGCAGCCAGTGGTGACCGCAGCACGGCCAAGGCAATATAACCGTTGCTGCGTAGCGGCCGCTACCAGCCGCGAAGCAGCCATAATATTATAACCGCCCACAAAGAATAGAGCCGAATTTTATCAACACTTCAAATATACATGTAGCTCAACTGCAATTGCAGAAAAATCTCTAATCTTCTGAAGACGAGTCTCAAGATCTATATTTTTTACTTCGGTAAAATAACCGTTTGTACATGATGTCCCAAAATTAACGCAAGATTTGAATTAATGTACATGGGATAGAGTTATTTATGGAATAACACATTTGTCAAATGGCCCCCAAAACCTTGCTGGCACATACGCACTATTTTTTCGAAATTTTCCATGACCATTTTGCATAAATGTGGCTGAATTTCGTTGATGCAGTGTTTAATTTCCTCCTGTAATGCACGCGTGGTTGTGGGCTTGTTGTTGTTTGTTGTGTGTTGTTGGACGACCAGTGTGTTTAGCGTCTCCAACTGATCCAGTCTCTCTAAATTTTTCAATTAATCTCTTCGCAGTTGATCCGACCATATTTTGTATTAAATTTTTGAACACGTTGTTGTATCGCGTAACGCCCCATTTTTACCAATCCTAAACTCTCAGCTGTCAACTTATTTTTTTTTTCAGGGTTGCCAACAATTTACTGCAGAAATGGGGGTAAAGTCAAATCTTGCCCCTATACGTATTTTCATACAAATCTTGGGACGCCCTATACATATTTTCATTACTATAATTTGTAAAGTAGCATCAAAATATGTAAAAAGTTTTCCTCAGCATGGTTATAAATGTGATGCTGACATTATGCGTATAAAAATATAATTTTTATCAATCCCAAAGATAGTAATGGTATGTGTATATTTTAAAATTATTGTTAGATACTACGCACTACTTTTGTATAAAATTAGTGGTGAAGTTTCGGAAAATGGTGTTAAATTTAAATTTACAGATAGTGTTAAATGATAGGAAAGTGTTAAAAATGAGTATTTGGAAAGTAAGGTTACGCATCTATGTGAAATTCTCGGTCTTTTGCGTTTTTTTGTTTGTATTTTAATAAATTTACATTTCAATATATAAAAAAATTATATTGTTAGACATAATAAATGTGATATAAGATGAGAATCAATTTCTTATATGTGAGAAAGTTACAAGACTCAGAAACTAAGAAAGTTAAACATTTAAAAAAAATTGTGAAATGTAGGTATTTTTGAAAATATTGAGAAAGTTAGATTTACGTTTATTATTCTGTAACATCTTTATAAAAGTAACATTGTTTAAAAAATAAAGGAAGATATGCTTTTGTTATTTTAAGGATATGCTTTTGTTTTTTTAAGGATATAAATACGAGTTGGTATAAACAATTTAAAAAGTCAAAAATAAATAAACCGCAATGCACGCATAATTTAAATTAACAATTTGACGTGATACGCCCGCCCGCCAGCATCAAAAATAAACACTGAATCTAAGCGCGGCCACACACAATATGCGAACACGTCATCGACTAGGATTTCCAGTCGAAAACGTGTTTACGATTTCGCCAGTTAATTTTCTGTTATGTAGACATACTAAAAAGTATTTTTATATTCCAATTAATATTTCTAAATGTTATTAAAAAAATCTTTTACTACCGCTGTTAATCCCAAACCCGGTTAATTCGAAAGTCTACTGTAACTCGAATTCATTTGCATGCTGTTCAGGAAATCATTTACAGACATTTTATTAAAAATGAGTTATTTTGTTTCTCTGTAATATTTACTTTGATCTGAATCCATGCATATGCTAGACTCGATGCTTTCTTCAAATACCCATACAAATACCCATTAACACTTAAGTGAAACTCGGGTAAAAACATCTTAAGATAGTAAAACTCAAGCTGAGCGACTGTTGATATTCTAAACGTTGCTTAACATTAAAAGACAAATCTCTTTTTTTCTATTTTTTACTTAAAGTATAATTAATGTGTACGATTTGAATTCAAATTCATAAAAATACTATTTTTATTTTTAATAACGCGTATTGAGTGACCACAAGAATTCAACACAATCCGATCGAAATTCTACTTAGTGATTTTTTAGTAGACCAGGAAAGAGAAGAATAGAGTAGTTCCCAATAGATTTCTGAAAATGGTGTGATAAAAACTCACGGCAGTTTTTCTCATCGGAACCGTCCGAACAATCTTCGTGGCTATTGCATTTTAACTCCAAGTGTATACATTTACCATCCGTCATACAACGGAATTGCTTGCTTGTGAACGTCATTCCTTCTATTTGTACCATGCAAAACAAGAACACAACGGCTGTATTAAATAATCCTGCACTCACCGATACAGTTTCGCTCGTCTGAGCGATCAGAGGGGCAGTCCACGTGTCCATCGCAACGTTTAACTTTGGCCACGCAAGTACCAAAGTCGCATTGCCACTGATCAGGCGTGCACGCTATGGAGTACATGATATATTTCTGATTTTTTTTTCATTATAATATTTAATTTAATCCTATTTAAGGTTACACAAAGTTGTAATATTTTTCATATATGATATTACGTACATTTAAAAATTTTACGTCTATAAACGCATAGCATATTTATTTTAACAGTAGGCTGAAGATATTTGAGTATTATCATATGTCAAAATATCATTATCTAAGCAGCTACTCTAATTAAACAATGATTTATATTTTTTGAACTTGTTAATTGTAATGGAAACGAGAGATTTTGTAATTAATTGAGTATCATATTGAATTAATGAGATTATGCGTTAAATTACAATATTTTGAGAGCCTATTAAATTTGCCTAACTGCATTTGGAACTAAATTATTATGTCATTTAACGATTTAAAATATAATTATACTAAATTAGATAATCTAGTCTATAACATACGGCAATCTGTTTCGTCTGAAGAGTCTTTGGGGCAGTTCACCACTGCGTCACAGCGAAGCAGAACTGACAAACAAGTTCCATCCCCGCACATGAATTGGCCCCTCGTATCGCAAACGTGCACACCTGACCAGCTATTGTTACTGACTAACCGGTATGAAATCCACCATAGAGTCCAGAACAATCGGTATTTTTCCAAATGTAAGACATAAAGCAGCAGTAAACAAAAAACAAATCTTAAGTTAGTTAAAAATAACATGTTATATTCCTAGAAATAGTACATTCTTTTCATCTGCATGTAATTTATGTTTGAAAGTTATGGCAGCTAACTTCTTTAGCCGCAATAGGTGTATTTAAATTGAATTGTAGGCAAATTATTTTTCGGTATTATCGATTTGAAAAAAAAAAAAATTAAATAAAAACTTCTACGATTGCCATAAATTTCAAAAGAAATTATAAACAAATTTCTATTAAATCCCTAATTAATATAATTTTTGACAACATCAATGTTTTTCATCACTTTTACAAAAATATTCATAAATTAAATAATAAGATAAGATAAGATTAATTAACAAATCAAATTAATTCATTACTGTTCGCCTTTTTAAATCAGAATTCTTCTCTTAAATAAATTTCAAATTTAATATATTTTGTCTAATGTATTCGACCATATTTTGATAAAAATGGGTGATTCTACATTATTTCAATTTTAAAAAAGAAGTAATACTCGTATCGTTCTAATTCTAAAGATTCAATGGAGAGACTTTGAACCACCATCATAGAATATTTTTATAATATTATACAATGTTTAAAAATATTATATGATGTGCAGTACATACACATTATAAATAAATTCGTACACTTTTAACTTGAGTACAGTGATAAATTAAAATATATTTAAAAACTCCATCTAAAACTTTTTTGATATTTTTTTATAGATGGTGTTATATTTCTATAAAATTTTATCAAAATATGTGCGACATTCAAGATATGGTAAAAATATAAATCATAATGCAATAATATATATACTTATATAAATCATACAAAATAAATTTTTTTAATGTAGTCTATTTTATTGGAAGAAAATACTTAATAAATTCTTATCAGGTAATAACATTAAATATCATTTATAATAATTTTAATATTCTATTCTAATAATTTTTTACACGTTTGGACTAGCTTAAATTAATATAAAATTGTTATTCTTAATCACATAAAAATCTGCTTCAGAATAATACGTTTCAAAACATGTTTCACAATTAGTAAGTACATTTTTTATTCAATTAATCAGCTGTGTTAGCCTTTCCATTTCAGTATGCTTAGCTCAATGTAAACTTTCTACACTTTTAATCGGTAAACTGATAAAAAAATCAGTTGAAAAAGCAGAAATGTTATTTTTTTCATAAATATAATAATTTTATCTTGAAAGTCTTTATCTATAAATTCTCAAAATTTCTTAAAATATAATGCAAATCAGTATTAAATTTTAAAATTTTGCATTGTGGTCTAACAATTTTTTTATTATTTTTATGAATTCACAATATTTGAGTTGACAAAAATCCTTCAATGGGTATAATTTATGTTCCTTTTATTATTTCAAATTTAATTTATATTAATTTAGTAATATTGAAGAAACGGGAAAATATTAACAAAAAAACGTTTGCCTTTGACGGCAACATTTTTGTTTGATCGACCCGATCGGTTTTCTAATGCGTTTCTCTAATATTTGTGTGACTCTTATGAAACATTTGTTTTAATTCGTTATTGCATTGTCTCATTATTACAAAGGAGTAATACTCTATATGCAGCTTACCTGAAGTTGATGCGCATCTCGTCTCATCAGATTGATCGTGGCAGTTTACTGTACCGTCACACACCCTCCTATCTTCAATGCACATACCATCGTCACATCGGAATTCGTCACTCATACAAGCTACAAAAAAAACATTTACTTTTCATAAATCATTGACTGAGTAATAACATAATCAACTATCGGTTGGACTAAGTGACCACATAGATATATTAAACGAGAGATTGTTTAATCATTTTTAGATTATTTATTAATAATCTGTTCAGCAGCAGGTACAATATTCATTTAAATAACAAATAATAAATAATCGAGTATTCAGAGTTTTATATCTCGTAATTATTTATTAAAATAGATTATTATTAATTTAATTTAAATGCCATTTTAAACACTACCAAGGAAACTTGCAAAACTACATCTAAAACAGTAAGGTTTTAACTTTAAGGTTAGGTTTACAAAATGTTATTAGTTGAAGAATAAATATAAAGAAGATGGCTTTCAAATAATGGAACGACAGATGTATCAATTTGAAAGTGCAACATATAAATTTGAAAATTTGTCGTCAACTCACTGTGTTGGTGTAGCATAATCGGCTAATGTATTTCCCCGGATAGGAAGAGATACAGGTTCGAATCTCGGTAGTAACAACAATATTTTTTCAATGAATTGATTTTATATGTATATCTTTCTAATTAATACATTTAATTTGTATTTCTTATTATTACCTAAAACGGTTGTGACATACTAATTGAATATTTGTATTTACTATTCTTTCGATATAATAATCTGAAAGTAGAATTTAAGCTTAAATCCAAAAATATTAATATTTTTGCTATGCAATTTGAAAAACTCCATATGTAAATATTTGTCATGCTTGGAACTTGATCGAAAAATGAAATAATTTATTGAATATAAATATTACTTGTGCATATTGAGAAAATGGAGTCATGTAAGATAACATTTAAAAGTGTACTTAAACATTAAAATATAAAGACATATAATAATATTCGCCCACAAAGTTGAGTTAAACAGGTTCGCGACTTGAATAGATTTATAAAACAAGTTTTGATTTTCATGAATTAAAATAAATTGTAATTAAACATATAATGTTACATAAAACTTTGATTATTCACTTACGGCAGTCCCTTTCATCTTCTCCGCCTTTACAGTCAACGACGCGATTGCATCTCCTGAATCCCTCGACGCACTTTCCGTCGTTGCATGTGAAGTCCGAAGCCTTGCAATGCGCTATAAAAATAACATGAAAATAGTATGAGAATTCTGCACTCAAAATTGAAATAAGAATCCAAACAAGTCTAAGCACAATATAAGAATCCAAACAAGTCTAAGCAATTTGCCTAGCAAACTTCATAAACTGTGTATTAAAATTCGAAGCAAAAAGGAATAGCTCGTTGGATCACGGTGAGCAGTAGAGTACGGTATAGTACATGATAAGTAATTGATAAAACAATTCTCCGAAAGCTCCTTAAAAGCAATCCAGATTATTGAGATATTCGGCAGTAACCAGATACATTAACTAACATCATCGGCGTGAAATTGAGAAACGCTGTGCTCACACCTTACATGTGTCGAAGATCGATTGAAGACTAGGAAGGAAGGTATTGGAACGAGCGATAATCCGGAGTAGAAAGGTAAAGAGGCTCTCGAGAATCGAAACTTTACACCGGATCGTCACTTCACGGCTCCCCCGCCCGGTCTTCAGATCGGGTAAACAGCGCTCGAAATTCCGGCAACCTAACCTTTGCAGAACGCTTTTGGTAACGCTATACTCTTGTCAGAGAAGTAGTCAAACCTATGACAAAATCTCTAACGGATTTCATTATTTTAACAGAATATGTTAATTTCTCAAATACTATGATACTTTACCATTCAATTTTTACCCAGTGAAAAAATGTGTTTTTTTCACGGTACGGATGGATTAATTTTCTTTAAAATTCTTGATTATTTGGAATGTTCTTTTATGAACTACAATTTAGATTTTCAATTATAATTTCTGACATAATTACACTTTCCGGGGAGCGATGTGATGGGGATTTTTAAATTATGTTTTAAAAACAATAATGGTGTTTTCAAATTAATCAAAAAAATTCAATATTTGTACTATGGTCTGTGGTGACGATGCTTTAAATGCGAAATTAAATCTAAAATTCCAAACATTTTTGGCAACTTAGTTCGTCCATTTTTAAGTTTTAATAAATTATTTGGAAAATGCTAGGGTTATTTTGGCGAGAATTCTCGGAGTAGAATATACAATATGGTAGGTACCTGAGTGTACACGAGTTTTTTTCTCTTTTATTTCAAGATGAAATTTTAAAACCCACACGATTTTTAAAGCCGTAAAAAGGCGAACAATGAAGATGATACAAGTATGAACAAGACTACGGGAAGGAGATGAGACGTGATTTATGTTTTGAAAACTTGTATACTCTTAGTCTTGTGAGTGAGGCCGCCACGTTCCCACCATTTGTCAAAGGTGTTAACTTGAGAGAAGCAGATAAGAATATTTATACATTCAAAGTTTGAATCTAAGCAAGGCTATTAAGTTACCGTATTTGCTAACAATATACGTGTCGGATTTATTTACCTAAGTGTAATGTTGAGTAATATCTTCAAAATAGTTTCAATGAAGTCCAATTATGATCTTATTTATATCACGCAATAGTAAAGTGTGATGCGCCGTTACTCAACAATTGCACACTCGTCGATAACCCTTTACGTGATAACTAATGATTCACTAATACCTTTTTCAGAAAGAGTGAATTATCGTCGTAGTTAGAAGTACCATGGTATGTTCCTAGCACATTTTCCACGCCAATACCACGTAGGGATTTGAATGAGCAAGCAAGGCGTTAGTTATATTTCTCGAGTGTGTGAACAGCATAATTGAACAGTCTTAAGTGATATAAAAAAGCGTCTTTTCATATGTTGAAGACATAAAAAAATAATAACAGTGAAATAATTCGCGAGGTGAGATGTTGTACGGGAGAACTAGGCCATAAATACCAAAATTCCGGAGTACCGAAATTCACTTCAAATAATTAGAATTCTATCACCAGATTTGCTGTTTTAGCAAAATGTGTTATTTATTTTTAAATTACTTCTCATTTTCGTGTTACGCGCACGAGAATGACGAGTTAGCATTCAAATTTAATGTTTGTTATTAATGGCTATTATATTATTATATTAGTTCACATTGAAGGGAAACAAGGACTGAGGATTCTTTGTTAGTTTTAATAATAAGTTAGGTCTAATAAGTTACAATTTATTGTGATTTTCAAATAAAGGGCGTAGGAATTATTTTTCAAATGTCTAAATACCCGAATTCCGGTATTTAGAATAAAAACACGATACCATAAATACCAGTATTAGTAAACTCGATATTGTGATCCAACTATGGGAGAAATTTCTTAAATCCTCATTTTTTATATATGTATTATAAAATTATATTTCCTGACCTTGCTATGTACGTTAATTATTTTTATTTTTCGCGATTGTTTTTTTTTTCGATAGACTTTGGGGTGAATTAGAAAAGCTCGTAACGGGTAGGCAATTGGTAAAAATAATCAGTATTTTAACATAATATTTGAGCGGTGTTTCTTAATGTTAAAATAATTAGTATTTTAACATTAACAAACATAGCTTAATTTGATATTTCTATAGTAACATTGTATATTACAATAAGTGCAAAATATATCCATGATTATTTAAAAGAATTATATAAACAACGCGAAAATAAATAAAATTTCTATAGCGCGACTTGTGTGATATGAAATATTATTTTGCGATTCAAAACGCGTTGTTAAGTTTCTACATTAAACTACAGAATTTGTATTTTTTATGGAATAATTTTATGCGTACAGGTTTACTTTAAAGGAGGTATTAATATAAATTAAGCAACAATCGAGAAAACAACTAAAAGCAATCAGAATAAATATTAGGCATATTTAATAAAATCAATTTACTCATTTTAAATAACAGTAAAGTTTATTTTGACGAGAAGTATGCATGCACACACGTATCATATTTTAAAAAAATTGTATTTTTTTTAAACTAGTTACATTTTTATACGGATTCATTTCTAAGAAAGCTGATATGAAAATGTACGCAGTCTTGATATATTACAACAGGAGGCACTCATAAAATACAAACTAGCACTTGTAGCAGAGATTTATCTGGCTCCAAGAGACGTGCACCGATTGAGGTTGGAACTGTTTGGCGAACAAAAATTCACATGGCACTGTTCACCTGTCATTATTCTGGTTGTAAATCCCAGGATGAGCCGCGCTATAAAAATATGTTTTTTATGTAAATGGGGGATGTTTCAAATAGTTCTCGGGTGTCGCAGTTGCCTTGGGCACGCGAGAAACAAGGGCCCACCAACATTTGAGGGGACATGTCCAATTCGTATTTTTTTGCAGCGTTAACGATTCCTTCTTATGTACGAAATTTTTATATGCATTTGAGATTTCTCAACTCAATTTTATCTAATGTAGATTTTATTTCAGGTATATATTTATTGATATTTGTAAGACATTTGCTGGGTATCTTCGACTACCGTTTTAGTCGACATTTTAGATCTTGTTGCAAGGTTTATCATTATTACAGTATTCATGATGGTCTATGTGATTGTATGGCTGATTTCTAAAGTCAATATTTGAAGAGTTCGACCGAATAATGATATATGTTATATTTTTTTGCGAAATCGTGTTTTTTGGCTGAATAACATTCTATGTAGCTTCCGCTACACGTTCCTTAAGTAAGTTAGATGTCAACAAATGTCATTGCTATGCCACTTTACACAGCTAGAATTGAGAGTTCCATAATTAGAACAACGATCTATGTCGCCGTTGCGTTCGTTGTTTTATTTATTGTTACATTCGCACACCGGCTCGTTACAGTTTATAAAACTACTGAATTCTAAACTGTGCTATTCATCTATTCTTGTTTTAATAAACCTATTGACATTCCGTCACATTAAAAGAAACTGGATGATTTAGCCATAATGAAGAATAATATTCCCTGAAAACAATGACATAAGTAATGCCACTGCCAAAAGAGTTTGACGGAATAACGATCTATGTCCGAGAAAAAGGGGTATTTTCCTAATTTAGCGATGACTTTTACAGTGTCTCATCTAAAGTTAAAAAAAAACAGCCGAAATCTTAATTTATATACATAAGTAAAACTGTATCCTTGATTTTTTGCCAATCCTCTCAGTCACATCTTTTGTTTTTTAAAATACCATATATATTTGTATAAAAATATTTTATCAGTGTAAGAAATGCACGTATCTATCAATAGATGTTGATGGAGATTTCATGTGACAGATAATTCAGCGGAGCTTGAACAGATCCCTGAAATTCTCGATGGCCCGGTTGGCTCGGTGGGTGCGAGCGCGTACTCGGTGATCCCTGGGCCGGAGGTTTGTCCCGCTTAACCCTCTCACGTACAGCCTTCTGCTGGTTCCCGTCAGCAGCGCGCCGCGCACTCTAGCGCTCCTCGCATACTAACACTGCCTCGCGTACAAACACTGCCACCGAACCACCACTAACAATATTCCATAAGGCTTGGTGAGTATCATGTAACTATGACTTAATTCGATAATTCTGTACTCATTATGAGTACAGAAACCTAAATTTAATGACCAACGTCAATGAATTATTCAATCGAATCAATATTACTTATGGTTTTGCAATTACTAAAGAAATAAACCCATACTTGATATTCCTTTGTTTATTTTTTGCACTCACATATTAAAATTTTCCATTCCATATTTCCAATATGATTTCAAATGTTCATTGATATAATCCTTCGATGAAATCCACTCTCCAAATCCAATCCTATCAGATTTAAAAATATATAATATATAGAAGTCGCGTGAGGACACGCTGCCTTTGTTTTTTTTTTTGTATAATTTTTACTGCGAATAATATGTTAATAGTATCATAAATAAAATTATACTATATAATATTATTATTTTTAATGAAAATCACTAATTATTTGTGTTACCATTACGATTTTTCAGAACATAATTCTTTGACAATTGAAACAAATTAGATATATCACTTAGAAAGGTAAACTGAAAAAATCTATTTATCAAAAAATTTGATCTCACCAATAAGATAACATATGTAGATGAAATCTGGCGATATTTTAGTGTTTCTACCGGCAATATAAAGTTCTTGGTTAAAGTCTATATATTTTCAATAGTTTTTTTTTTTGTATCTTTCTAATCGATATATCTAATTTGTTCAAAAATAACATTGAAAAAATTCAATTTATTTGATTCAATTTACATTAGAAAAATAATTCCGTACAAAATGAAATATTATCAATTTTGTAAAATTCGAAGCGAGTATATCGCGTAGACGCTAGCGCTAATAATCATTTATGGTCAGTCACTCAGTAAAAGTTGTCTGGTAAATAAAAATAATGAACGCTAGCCAGGACGTCTGTCTCTATCAAATAAATGGGAATTCGTTGTTAGAACCCTTCATGAAGAGTGAGAACTCGAATCTTCAGCTGTAAATTAGGTCAACTCTTTACTATATATTTACTAAATATTCTTTATTTTTATATCTAATATAGTTTAATCTAATCGAAATAAAGTATAAAGTACAGCCCAGATGGAATAATTTGTGAGAATAATAAAAAATATCACAATTTTTTTGTTTTTAAAGATTTGTCATTTATAAAGGAACTACTTGTGAACGAGTGGTATGGCGTTAATTCGAAAATTTTAAAATAATAAACATAAGTCTTAAAGATGAATAACGACGAATCGAAAGCTTCAGTGAATGAAAACATGCGATATAAAACCTGCACCGATTGTTTTACGACAACTTTCACCTTTTCAAGTACCTCGATGACTGTTTACGGCGTACAAAAACAATGTCAGAGCGGAGGCAGGAAATGCCTTTAATGCATTGTTGAATTGTAATTCGCAGAATGCAACACGATGAGATAAATCTCAGTACCATGTGCTCTAGATATAACTTGGAGATCGGCTTGACAAAAACTGAAACCCGTATACGCGACGTTCGATTTAACAGCAAGACTATAAGTGCTTACAAACATCGTCAAATAAACTTACATATGTTAAATACTAAATTAATGTATTAATTATAAATATATACATATAAAATCAATTTTTGTCGAAAAATATTGTTTTTGCGTCACCGAGATACGAACCTGGATCTCTATTTCCAATCCGGGGAAGTGCACTACCATTGTGCTATAACGCCAGTATTTTTCTTGACAAATTTTCGAACCTATATGTTACATTTTTCAAATTAATACACCTGTTGTTCTATTATTTGAAAGTCATCTACATTATTTTTACAGAATCTCAAATACCTTTGAGTAAACCGACTGCAGATGCCAGAATTATCAATTCATTTTTTTATTAAATTTTGGACACATTGATACAACATATATTATTAAGGAAAACACATTCTTATTGTGAAGTTGTAATTATTCAGAACATAGGTCTGTGATATTTTAAATACTAAATTAATGTATTAATTATAAATATATACATATAAAATCAATTTTTCATGTCGACAATTAAAATATTCCTGCTAGGTATGTAGTCGAGCTAGTCTACAATCGTAACATTTGACAATCAGTAAAGATACTGTTTGATTTTTATTTATGTGAATCTGTTTTATTTATTATTATTTATTGATGACTGACAAATGCGGAAAGAGAAAATCACAATAAGTACATTTTTTAAATGATTAATACCTGCAGTTAATAAATGTTTTTTTAATTTTGGAAACTGAAGCAAATGTCGTTCAAAATGTTTAAGAGTATTTTTCTTCAACCGATACTGAAATATACAAGTGTTTATTATGACATTAACCTCTGTGATGATTGATAAGTTAATAATTGTATATGGACAAGTGACCTGAATTGATATGAATAAATTACTAGCGAACATTATTGCTGGGTTCACGAGTACATGAACACCCACGAGCTAGATACAAAACAATTGATTAAACTGCTACTAAATACTTAATTTATATACACTAGGTGCCGGTTATTGCAATCAAATTGATCCTCGAAAAATTTGATATTAATATACGGCAAATATATTATCTGAAAAATATTGTTGTTTTTAAAATCGATATGTAAGTAAACTATTATTTTTTAAGTACACATTTTAGCTGTGAAGTTGCATTTTCGTTCGATGCAAGTTCGAATCCCGGTGACGACTAAATATTTTTTCGACAGATAGATTTTTTCTGTATATATTTCTAGTTGATTAAATTTATTTGTATTTTTTTAACACACATAAAAAATACAATATCAAACAAATATTATAATCATTTCATCTACTCATTTTTGAGAAGGCGGTGCCAAATCAAAAAAAATAAATTAAGCACGTTTGGCGACATCTGGTGCAACCGATGGGAATTTATTAAAAACTAAAAAGGTTATTTTCCACTATTATTGCGTAACATTTCACGCCAAAACATTCTTAGAAATATGAATATCCTGATTCTAATAACCTGAGTCTAACAACCGACAAAAAGTACATGTGCTTTTGATGATTAAAAATTGAGCATATTGTACGTGTGATTCTAATAACCGTTTGAACATAATAACCGGCATCTAGTGTATATCTGTACAATCCAAATATTAAATTTTTAACGTGCATACCACATTTAATAAAAATAAATGGTTGGAATAAAGTTACAAACTCAAATGTCAACTGATCTTTACGAGAAGAATAAGTATAACTTATCGGTAGTTCGAATTTACCAAATTGTTATAATAAATTATAAATTAATCATTTAGATTGCCAGTTCAATCTAGGCATTGTTTATTAAATCATCTAAAAGTTATTGATTTGTGTTATTACTTTTCCCCATATGGAAATAATATCTATCAATTCCATCAAGTCAAATAAAAAATGTTTTTAGTGTATATTTACATTTTACCTAAGGTACTAGAATATACACATTGGTATTTTACTCAACTTCAGTGTGTTTATTCTAAGTATGTAATTTTATGTTGTGATTGTGTCCCAATAATAAATTGACCTCAAATTGACTCAACTGTTCAATAAAAACAACAGTACATTTAATAATCATTTTGTGGCGTATTTTATTTATAACTTATAAAAATATACTGTTATTAATTATCAACTTAAATTTATTTTGTGCTATTGTATTTTACCACTAGGGAAGAATTACTAATTAAATCGCGGAATATTTAAGTACCATTTTAAGTTATAAAGCTACGCTTACTAAGCCTATAATCCTGGATAGTAAGAGAACTTTGGATATATCCAGTTATTATTTTTATCTAGTTTTAGTAGTTCAATATGGAAGGCGTATAAAGTTGTTACCGAACGATGACTTTGCAGGAACCCCGTGACGAAAAATACAAGCAATAGGAAAGCTTTGAACCGGCAAATGTATTGTTTGTGGGAATGTGCGAAACACCTCGGCACATATAACCCACAGGAAGGGATGGTGTGAGTCGAGAAGCTAATAAATTGTAAATCGACAAATAAATCATTTCAACCAGTCAGTCTACGCGCGGTGGAAAAATGGCAGTGTTTCCGATATCCGGTTCCCGCTGAACGGCCCAATGGCGGTAAAAGAACGGAAAACCGTATTTAGAGTCGTTTTGCCTTTGCCGGCTGGGATAGCAGTCACGCCGTCTACACAACAAAGGGAAAACAAAGAAAAACAAAATCCGCACACTTTCCGGTCCTTTTTACTAGTTGGTCTGTACTTTTAATGATCATCTTGACAAAATGCATTTACCTTAAACGATGTTAAATAAGGTCTATACGATAAGTAATAATTATTTTGTATTACCTATTTATTTGTAAACATAAGAACGGCCTTAACACAAAAATATTGTGAAATGAGGCCAAAATGTATAGCTAAACGTAATCTCTCCAATAATATTAAAGCTACATATTTTTTGAAAAGGGAGGAGATCCTCGTCTTGGGATCACCAAGCTAGTCTCACTTTTTAACAAATATAGTTTGGTTTTAAAAGTTGAATTTAATGACGTATTAAAATTAATGTTATAAATTTCAAATTAATAATTATTGACGTATATAAAAAAAATATTACACGAGTTTTAGTAAGTCGATATATGTTTTGTCAATATAGTATACAATTTATAATATATATTTTTTATTCTGTGTTGCATGAAATATAAAGTACAATAGTAATGATTGACGATAAATATCAAATAAATATAAATATATATATTTAAAATATAGATCCTAACCAGTAGTTTGAAAAACAATTTTATTAATTGTGTTGCGATTTTTACAGAAAGTATCCTGAATAATTAAAATAAACATTTGCTATATTAAATAAAATTCGCGTAAAGCATAACACCTACAGAGTTGAGCGTGGATCCTATAATACTCGTTACCTATTGTATTTTGTGAGCAAATCAGAATGACCAACTGACCCGTATCGACCTTCACCGCTTAATTTCCGAAATGAGAGATTACCGTATCATCCGTGCACACGCATTCTTATACAAAAGTCACATTATTTAGCTCTTCCTATAATGCGCTGATTTATGTAAAATATTAAAACAACTAATTTTTTTACTTATTTATTTTCACATTGTTGATAAACAGTTTTCCCTTATACTTATTGTTTGCAGTTCCGATGAATTAATCGAATATTTTGAAATTGGGATATATTTTATATTATACTACGCCACTATTATTAAGACACTTGCCATAACGGGCCACCAATTTTTTAATACGGCGTCACGTGACCTAATTAGAGTCATTGATGTGCGCGTCAATCCTACGCAATTTTTCGGCGTCTTTATTATTAAATGTCCAGAGCTCAGTGTGCTTACATATATAATTACGCACATGACTCGTGTATATACAAACTTTGATATTTATTTATTATTTTCCCACGTGAAATATCATATAAGTTAAACCTAAAGCTATACCGCACTTAATAAATGATAGTATAAATACCTCTCCAGGTCTTTATGTGCCCTGGTAACCAAAAAAAAGCGGGGAGTCGCTTTACGGCGATAGTCTGGAACGTGATTCGTCTTATAAGCGGGGCAAGCCTGTACGTATACAGTTACCAGGGGCATGCACTGCATACAAGTAAAAAAGCTGTGCATAACTAAAAATTCTGGGAAACAAATATAAATTAAAACATTGGATTAACATTAACGAAACCATTATTTTTCAATTAGTGCCATCTGTGTACAAGTAGAAACTTGAAAATTCCTATAGGTTGATCCGTTTTGTATGGAGTCGTTACCCATGCTGTTTTTTAACAGAATAACATTAGAAAGGGTTACAACTGCGTGCAAATCATTGAAGTGTCTACTTCTTTTATTTAATCGCGAATATCTTAGTGTTTTTAACGTGTTGATTTCATGATTGTTCTTTAAATTTGGTGCATGGATTTGGATTGGCAATTGGCAGAACTATTTCATACCTTAACCTTTAATAGAAATAATTATTTCCTTTACAATACAATAAATGAATCATGTTCAGTCATAAAAAGTGTTCTCAAAAACGACCATAGATTTTTTATATGGATAGAGTCGTATAAACGACATATTTATTTTGTCCTATATACTATATCCTTGTCATATAAAATGTTCTTAAAAATGTCCATACATTTTTTATATACGTAAGAAGGTATTATTTTATGTTAAAACTTAAACTTTAAAAACACTATTAATAGTACTCTAAAATTACAAATATATACAT
The DNA here is from genome assembly GCA_022840565.1 of Eubasilissa regina. NCBI lineage: Eukaryota > Metazoa > Arthropoda > Insecta > Trichoptera > Phryganeidae > Eubasilissa > Eubasilissa regina. The sequence goes on from JAINEB010000033.1 coordinate 23,349,420, forward strand.
GGTAGGGTCGTATAAACGACGGATTTATTTTGTCTAAAGACGTTGGTTAAACGAAAGTACATATATTTTATTACATATATTATATATGATTGTATAATGTCATTGATAACAGCATAACCTAAATCTATACCTACTGCACGCCACTGAAAATTACTGTTTATATATTTTTATTTTTTCTAGTAAATCATTAGGTACTTTAGTTTGGAAAAGGAATTAATATTATTTGTTAACACTTTGGTCTTATTTCTTCTCAACTGGATATAAATGTCAAGTTTCACGATAGACTTGTTTTCCTTTGCATTAACATCTCAATGATACGTTTCTTAAACAAGAGTTTCCTACTCTAAAGGCTGCGCGACGTCTCGCGTCATTATCCACCGCCTTCTGCTAATCGGAATGGGAAACTGTGTAATGGGCCCATCTCCAACATTTTGTATATTTACATTTACATATAAGAGGGATTTTTTGAAGTCTGCAAATATCACTTTTCGAGAGCTAAACCACGTCTCATACAAGTAGCTATAGACTTGCCGAGAAAGTAATACACTATGGCTTTCCTTTCGGCCGGCGAGTCCCAAAATAGTCTGCTCTAAAACTAAAAACTGAATCCGAAAATAAATTATTTAATTTTTGTCTGTATCTCTATTATGTATTATATTTTATTTTACATAGTAATAAACCCAAACTTGTTGATTGTGAAATGACTTCTTGGATAAAAAATTAAGAGAAGTACACAAATAAGGAATCAATTATTAACTATAGCGGATGCAGTCCATCTAAAAGGCAGAATAGATACATTATTATATTCGAGTGGAAAAGGCAGAATATATATATTATTATATTCGCGTAAACCACTGTTAAATTTAACATATATCAGTAAGCCCCTTGTTAAATTAAGACAAATGTAATATTCTCATATTAAACCAATAGCATTTTAGTTGTTATTTTAAACAAATCATAGAACGTAAGATTTCATACATCTTTTCATACAAGCTCGCCGATTATTGAGGCTTCGAACAGGACCATTCTCCAGTATCTGGTTTACCTGGTCGTGCCAAGCCTTCCGCGGACGTCCTCTATTTATGTTGCCATCAACACTTCCGTCATATATAATCCTTAGCATTCCCTCTTCATTCATCCGTTCCATATAACCAAACCACCTTAGGAATCCTTTCTTAATCTTACTCACAATACTAAGATCAGCTTTACATTATTTTTTTGTTTCTTTATTTTTTACTGTGCCATAAATGGATCTGCCGCACATATGCCTAAGCAATCTCATTTCCACTGTATTCTGTCTACTTTCGTTCCTATTTTGCCAGCTCCAGGCCTCACTTCCATACATCGATACCAGGACTCCATTGTGTACCACTAGTTTTTCCTCGGTTGACAAGTTCCCATTAAGTATAATTTCATTTAAAGCATCGTTCACTTTGTTTCCTGTAGTCACCCTCCTTTCGATATTTTTTTCTGCCTTTCCGTTTCTATCAAACATACTTCCCAAATACACAAACTCATCTACTTGTTCCAAACATTCATTACCTACAAATATTTTGCACGGTGTCTTGCTTTCCTCCTTCTCGAATACCATCACTTTCGACTTGTTGACATTAACAATAGGTCGCTTTCCTTGCATACATCGTACATTCTATTTACAGTCAGACAGACTCATTATTTACTACGGGTGCGTAAAATAAAAAAAGCCCCGACCAATTGTCTAGAGGATATTTACAGATATTAGAAAAGTGTTGTAAAATCATCCCCCCGACAAAAGCTGCAAATCAATAGCTCCGAGATATTGACAGCCCATCCCTGTTGATTTAAATATAGGGTGTCCCAAAATTAACGCAAGATTTGAATTTGCCGCCATTTCTGCAGTAAACTGTTGGCAAGCCTGAAAAAAAACATTGACAGCTGAGAGTTTAGGATTAGTAAAAATGGGGCGTTACACGATATAACAGCGTATTCAAAAATTTAATTTACAATATATGGTCGGAATAGTGTTTTAAGTTCATCAACTGCCAAGAGATTAATTAAAAAATTTAGAGAGACTGGATAAGTTGGAGACGCTAAACACACTGGTCGTCCAAAAACAAGCCAGTCAGTAATTATGCAAAAAGGTCATGGAAAATTTCTACAAAAGAGTGCGTACGTGCCAGCAAAGCAGTGGAGGCCGTTTGCCCGATGTGTTATTCCATAAAAAACTCTATCTCATGTACTTTATGATTCAACAAAAAAAAATAAAAATCTAAAGGCTAAAAACTGTGTTTTCTATTTAATTAAAATCTTGCGTTAATTTTGGGACACCCTTTACAATATTTTTTTGTGTGACGTATACAATAGCACAATTACCATATGTGTTATTAAAATAGTATTGGTGTATGTACGTAATGTGTAACACCAAGGACAGAATCATATAAATCTATTATTGCGTACAACTCAATAACTCGCGATGAAATACCAGCCAACAGGACTTACGAGTATGTCGGTGTCGTTAATTTGAGCTTTAATCCACCGACCGGGGATTTTAGCGAAGTAAACGAACAGCCGGGAACTCGTGATGTACTGAGAGTGTTCCGGATAAATAATATTTTACATTCATCTAGAAGAACACATAAATAATTTTATCCCTTTTCTATTCGATTGAATCACGATCAAAATAATTATTTTGCGTCAATTAATGTGGTATTTAATACTAACAAAATATTAAAACTTTACATTTTTACTTACATTTCTCCTATGTCGTCCAACCACGGATCATTCCTCCGATATATCACGACTTTGTATTATCGTGATCAAATCGTTACCCTAATACTGTAGCTAGATACTCCAGTAGTGCAAATATTAGGATATTCAAATTTTCTATGAACTATTTTTATTATTAAAATATATATAAGTATCCCTAATATGTTGTCGGGAATGATAGGACAACGTTTAATATTTATAAATAAAATTTTAAAAATTAAAAGTTAAAATATTATTTTTTATGAATATATTCGATGAAACGAGACACCTAGGTTTGATATTATGATTTCTAGCAACAAAAAGACAAGTCAAACCATTACGGATATGGTAGGTACCTATTTAAAGATACCAATTTTTTGTATTTCGAAGTGTCCAACGTAATGTGATCATTTAGCATAATTTTAACAAAATGGCCTTCTCTCGGTTGAAATATTTTATGTGCAATTTTTTCCGTTAAAGTATGTCAGAAACACTTGATTACACTTAAACACTTATTTCCAATACTAATTATTATTTCTAAATAAGTGTACATTTCTATTGCACTATCATTTATTTCTAGTGCACTATCAAACATAACATTTTACTTTTTGTAAGAAATTATAATGGATGAAAAATTAGACGATATTATGATTGTAAAATTTTATTTAGCAGTTTGACTAAAGTTTACCACGTATTTGATTTTTAAAAAAAATTTATATATTCAAAATAAAAAGAGGCATAATTCTGATTATTTTTCCACAAGATTCGATGTTCTAAACTAACTTCATGTAATTCGAACGAATCAACCCTTCAGCTTATAGGTATGTCAATATTACATATTTATTGTCACATACGAAATTAAATCACTGAAATGTATTTGTTGAGAAAATATTTATATACTTTACGCCGCGGCTGTTCAAGACATGCCACGTGCCATAATTTTTTTATTTAGATGGTCGTGCATCTTTTAATTTATTACCAACCGTTTTATGATTTTAGAAAGTAAAAGTAGAACTTAAATAATATGTGTATGTCTTTAGTGTGCATTATGGCCTCAGGTTATATTTTTTTTAATACAGCCCTCGGGTTCCGTAGCCCTACTATACGCAGTTGGGGTAGCGCTGACGTAAAATATCTTTACTTATTTATCACAGAGGCTTTTATAATTACGGCATAAATATAAATTTTAATTAATATAGTATGTCGGTGAAGTGAACATATATAATATTATGCAAGATGACTTCATTTAGTAAAGTAATTAACTAAATGCTATGTTATTGTTTTGAATTTTTCAAAGACAATAAAGACAACGATTACGTCATAAAGAAGCAAATTTTAGTACAAACATTACATTTTAATGTATTTTCTGTTTAAAAACCTTGTATCATGGTTGTTTATAGAATATTTTACCTTCGACGATTGCAAACGAACAACAAAACATGAACAACATATTCACACAGTAATCAATGATGATTATATTATGATTTCAAACAACCCATGCATAAAAAACTAATATTACGAATACCTTTGTAAGAGGTGCGTGAACGTAAGCAAACGTAAATTCTTGGCGTGGCATCGCTAAAGACGAAAAGTTTATTTATCAAAGAAAAAACCTGTCGGTGGCCATGATATAAGTATTATAAAATTGTGGGATTACATCCGAGAATGATCGAATCATGACATCATTGAGTTACGAACTATTCAGTTTAAGTTTTTTGACTTTTGACATTCACACGTGCTTGGCGATCATTTTATGTAACTAATGAATAGTTTCCGATATATTGAAGCTGGACTGCTTTAGATGCCAGTCCATTTTTAAAAGTTTCAACGTATTACTGACATATTATACACTACTAAATATGCCTAAACGAATTCCCACATCTATTTTATCATACATCAAAATGTGTCTTAATACTGTCTATGTATTAGACTATTCGTTAGCTAAACATAATCTCACCTCAGTATAATAAAGAGTACTTGAATTTTAACGAACTTTTTTTTCCCTTTGAACTGTTTACTCGGCGAGCGTATTTTTGTAGTATTTTTTTGGAACGCGAGTTTATATTGCTTTTGAAAAAAATATTTTTGGTTACTATTCTTTAACTATTAAATAATATATAGTTGAGTTCAAATACCTAGACAACAGGAACGAAGTCAATAATAATAAATTATTAAATCAATAATTAAATTTGTCATCTACTAACCTTTTTGTCACGTCAACTATCTAATCAATTTCAAGGATGACCATATAACAGGCGGATAGGCAGATATGACGCCTCAGCTACATATTTGCCACACTACTGTTTAATGGTAACGGACGTGCATTTCCGTACCTACCGTAAAGTACTAATATTTCAAAAGCAGAATTAACTTGTTATTCCATAATTCCATATTTTTATATCTAATTTGCTTAAAATGTTGAGTTTGTAAGCTATCAAACTTATACTTATTTATCTGACATGCATACTTATAACAATTCTTCCCTAGTTTGTGCGGTACGACATTTGAGGATTTTAGAACCTTTGCGATTGATTGAAGGTTGAGATTTCAATTGTCTCAATTATTATTAAATTTTCAAAGAAAGCAAACGCGTTGTGGATTGACATTACAATTATATAATAGAATGAATAGAACTTTCTTCAGCACTACGAGTATATAGCATATAGACAGTAGGTTGGGTCCACGTGAAACTAGTTGACTTTAGTGTATGTGTAAAACAATATATTATTAAATTAAATTATTATTGTTAAAAATCGCTCCTATGTTTAAGGAAAATCGTTGTTATGCAATGAATCTTTTAAAAAATAAATCAACGTTTTGACATAGCATTTAAAATGATTGTATTATGAAAGTTATGGATAGATATTTTTATCAAAAACAAAATAGTTTTAATTCATAAATTTGCTTTTTTTTAAAATTCAAGCGTGATAGAATTCTCGCAAGCTGCCTAGCCTGTTACTGAACAGAAGACGTGTCCATTAACGCAATAATTTAAGATTCATTTCTCAAATCGGACTTGGCGTTATTTCTTGAATAGCCGCACTTGACCGGGTCAGCGACCCCGAGGGATGCGAGGCGGCTGTGACTGCTTGAGCGCATACTTCTCTTACTGATTAATATTCATCAATAATTGGAGAGATGTCAAACACTAACAGAAAAGCGTACCATGGGCGTTGTTCAAGACGAGTATCGTTAACTATTATAATTTAAAAAATTAAGAAATGTAAAGTTATGTAAATCGTTGTAGAGCAGATACTGAGAGTAAACAGTTTAATATTATGAAATAATTATTATAGTTGCATTTTTATTATTATAGTTGTACTGACTGAATTATATCTTTAATCTTGATATTTTCCTTTACCTTGTATGTGTTTACATTTTTTTACATATTATATTACACATTGGTATTTTTTTTCTCATTTTATATATTTTCACATTTACTTGCCTTGTATGTTTCGTTTTCTATTTGTTTGTTTGGTTTGTTTGGTTTTGTGAAATGCAATTTGTTTGCCAATTTGCCCTAAAACAGGCTTGCCTAGTTGGGAAATGCGTTTTAAAATCTGTGTAAAAAATATGTAATAAATATTTAACAAACTAAAATGAGTAGGTATGGAAAATAAATTATAAAATATTTTTTTTTAAATTTGAGAATTTTAAATTTCTTTTTTCTAGGTGCCTCAATTGCCATGACAATTTTAATTAAAATATTACATGTGACTTCGAAATTCACTTTAATGCATCCTTTTAAGTGCATTCTTTCTCCATTATCCTGAGAAGCCTGCATTCCTCCCCTTCATTTTCCTTACAAGTTAACTGCATGCACCAATCCATTTTTCTCAGAATTTTGTGTATTTTCCTCCATTTTCCTTAAGAATCATCTGCATACTCCCTTTCATTCTCCTTAGGAATTACCTAATTTTATTAATTTCACCTTCCGTTTTATGCTCAAATTTAAAAATTTACCATATTTTTCGTGACACTAGGGATACAACTACACTAGGGGCGTAGACCCCAAAGCAAAATGTTAGATGTTTTTAAATACAAATTAAATATATTCATTAGAAAGATATACATATAAAATCAATTTTATCGAAAAATATTGATATTGCTACAGGGATTCGAAACTGGATCTATTCCAATCCGGGGAACCTGCATTATTCGATTATGCTATATTAACATTGGATTGACGACAAATTTTCAAATGAATACATCTATCGTTCCATTACTTGAAAGCCATTTACTTTATTTTTACGGAATCTCAAATACCTTTGGGTAAACCGATAGGAGAAGCCGGAATTAACAATTCTTCTAAAGCAGAATGTTTTTGCCTAAACTTTATGGAGTATCCTATCCACCAATGAAAAAAAAATGTTTCGAATAGTTTGTTTATTACTTATTTTGAATCAAATACGCTACCAGTTTCGACCAACCCTCTCCCCTCAAATCTCCACCACTACCACCACCTAACAACACCTAATTACAGTACATACTTGTATATTTTAAGTTAGTTTAAACTTGTTAGCGCTTGTAAATGACACGAACGTCTCGAAACCAGTAGCATATTTGATACAAAATAACTAACAAATGTATATTAAATAAAGTCTTCAAAACGAAATGTCTAGATAGTACATAGTTGTTAATGCCCAAGAAATACAAAAAAAAATTGTACTAAATGCATTTTCAAGAAAATGTGATCAAAGTACAAAATATAGACTATGATAAAGCAGTTAATATATAATATTATTTTGACAGATACATAATTAGAATTAACTATAAACTATCAAAGTACTTTCATAAAATACAGGTTTTAATCGATATTTACGGTATCTAGCCTTGGGTATTAGTGTTTTTTAAGTAGGTAAAGTCGTAAATTATATAAAGAATTAGATATTTTGTTCCCGATTAGTATATTTTATAATACGAATTTGTAAATGTCAAATTATATTAAATATATCACAGGGCGTTCTGGAATACGAGCAATGTGATTATTTCATGTAAATGTGAGGTCGTAAGTTTGTCCATTTTAATACACACATGGCTGAAAATTATCTAAACAGTAATATCGCGCACCGTGACGATTAATTAATCATATATTAATTATTTGGTTATGTACTGAAAATAATGTGAACGGATGTCACGTGCGTGCCTGAAAAACAGGTGGTGATTTTCATAAACGTTTCAAAATGTTCTGTTTTCATAATATTGATTTTGACAGCTATTGACAGAATGGCAAAACAGTTGATTTTTGTTCGACAAATTTAAGAACCTTTATTAATTTATACACTATTATCATGGAATTAATTGTAAAAATTATGCATTTTCTTAAATGTAACTAATTACATACATTATTTTTTTACAAGAATTGATTCGATTAAAATCAATTTTATGACGTTTTTAACTTAACAGCTATAGAGATATTATGTGAATTAAAAATATATTAGAAATATAAGATCGATTTGAACTTCCCCAGAGCGCTGTGGGTGATCGTTTGACCTAACAGATGACAGTATCAACACTATTGTCGGCAATTAAGAAATAATTTTAATACATCAATCATCTCTGCATCGCACAAAGGCTATTTTACCATACACTCAGGATAGCTCTCGATGAATAAATTTGCATGTTGCACACACGACTTCAAATAAATTAGATTGGTAATCAAAAAGCTCATATTACAAACGTCAATTCACTATTTTATTTACGAATATTATAGTTATCCATCAGTAAGTTCGAAGGAAAATTGGAAAATTGAATACCACCGCTCCACCTCAAGAAACATTAAAGTGTGATTTGAAACAAGAACCATGAGAATGAAAAAATAATGTACTATTTTATCTTCATTATGGACAACGAGACAAACGTTTCCAAGGAAGAAGGGTGAGAAGTCTCTTCAATAAGATGGACAGATCAAATCGGAGAAATGACCGGATGATATAGAAGCAGGCCAAAGAACTACGATGCACAGACATGGGCTCATCAACTGAGAGAAAGAAATTAATTGCGAGTATCTACGAATACAAATAGAAACCGAAAAATATTAAATAAAATAATAAAAGACTTTGTTATCATTTTATTTATAAAATGGTGCTACAAAGTGAATTTGCAAAATTTGACGAAAGATATTAAGATCGAATGAAGCTTACATCTAAAGATTTGAGAATGTTGATTTATATTATCATTTTAAAAATTTCGTACTGGTAGATTGAATTTATATATATTTTTTTAAATGCACTATTTGTTTTGTATTTGTATCGGCAAGATAAAACGGGAGGAGAAATTTAAATTTTATTAACTTTTATTATCTACTTTTTACTAATTTCTCTTCATAATTTTGGAAAAAACAATCTATCGCCTCACGATTTATGATATTGACAACATATACCTAATTTTAGCATCGCATCCGTGAGATAGTAAGTTCGATAGCCGGGATTAGGCTGTGTCCACATGACCAAACCATCTCAATTACACTTTCTTAATCCTGTTCTCTATACTAGAAACAGTACAGTAATAAATTACCTATACATAAAACCAGATATTACTAAATTACTACAAAAATGTAATGAGATGCATAACACATATTTACATACACAAGCATTTGTTTCACTATTGTAGTTCACAAAACCTAACTTTCATAGTTATAGTGAAAGCCACAAGAGCGTATTAATTTAATTATTAAACTAAAATAATTTTGTAATTATTCATTTATTTCGATTTCGAAGTGACATTTTCTTAGTCAGGTCGGAATAAAATCGTACGAAACGTAGCCATATTAAATTCTAGGTATTTACGTGATACTTTATATAATATTTTATTTTATTATAAGTTAGTTATTGTAAACAATAATTATTAATATATACACCTCTTCTCTGCACAAGTTCATATATACTTTTTAGAGAAGTTGTAGAACAAAAAAAAATCTTTTATTAAGAACCAACCATTAACTTAAAGATGTCAGATATATGTGCACATGTACAGACTAAACTTTACATGTTATGTGGATATATATGAGACTCGGAACCCAATAAATTAAAGAAATTCCGGTACCAAGAATAATTAATTTGTAAGCGGCCGTAAAATTGACGAGTCATCACAAACCGAGACTGGTCAAGCGATTTGATATTTTATTGGAGATATCATTTAAAATGGGTACACCCTGACCCCTGACTTAAATATATTTTTTTACATCTTTAAAAGGAATAAAGAAGCTGGAATTTATTTAAACGGCTTAAAAAAATATAATTTCACATTATTTATCTTCTAAATGTTTATCGAACATTATAAATATTCCTAAACGAGCTGACTAGGAAAGTTAGCATAATAAAATAATTATTACTGTTAGAAATATGGTGATCGAGAATTAAATGGTAGCGATCAATAAAGATAAAAACAGTATATATTTGTACAGAATGTTGAAACCCCTAACTTACCAAGAAAATATTGGAAATTATACAATAATGTCAAATGAAATTCTCGGTAATAATTATTACAAAAGAGAAATCGAGTGTACTTATGTTAGAAGATTTATTTGTTATATAAATATGAACTGTGTAACTAACTTACCATCACGCTGTTTCTACGCAGGGGTAGGCAGAGCAGATAGAACGCCACACTCTTATGTCCTGGCACACCACTCTTGCCTAGTTCACCTTCATACATCTTCTCATGCACGCTTTGTTCGAACGTCTAACGGGGCCGTCCTCTATTTTATCTGATCATGCTCTGTTTGTGATGCCTTCGACACTCGCTTCATACACTTTCTTTACCATGCCCAGACCATCGCCGTGAGCATTTCTTGAATCTGTGGATTACGCTACATTTGTTCTTTAAATATCCTATTTTTTTACAGCGCCTGAGCGACCACGTTCCACTGCACTCAGTCTACTTTTTTTGTGGTACGAACTGTGTAAAAATATAATTTTAAAGACATACAAATAAAAAAAATAATTAAAAATTACATTTTTTAGTAATTAGATAATGATAATCCGTCGGTACTCTTTAAACAAGAAATTAATTTAGCCGCTTGAAACCGGTGCGGTAGATGCATGGACATCAACCAAACCCAAAATGTTTGTGTACGTACGTATGAATAATTTTTAACTGCACTTGTTCGCTTCTGGAGAATCGAGTGGACAGTTTGCGAACCAACTCTGTAAATGTACAAGCGCGATGTAGTCATAGAATAAATAATGAAAGTCGTGTGGCATATTTGAAATGGGTATATATGCATTTGATTTGCTCAGCGGAGCGTTCTGTTGGAAACATTATTACTAATAAAAACTTCTACAGCACTTCTTTGAAATGTAATGTTTGACCAAGTTTCGAATAGTAAAATAGTATTGGAGCGGTAGATACTCCAGGATACCTACGTATAAATACAGCCCTGAATTTCTTTTCGGTCATTACTCGTGTTTGATATAAAACAATATTACGTTTGATAACAAGGTTGTTAAATCACTCAAATAAGCAGTCAGTTCCTTTGTTTCGATGCGAATAGATTAATATTACAGATTATTATATTACATACATTAATATCAGGGGCGTGCAGTGCATACAAACAAAAAAGCTGTGCATAACTAAAAATTCTAGAAAATAAATATAAATTTTAAAAATAACGAAAATATTATTTTGAAATTAGTGCCATCTTTGTACCAATAGAGACTTTAATTGCTTAGTTCTAAAACTCACCGCTGTACTCAGTTCTGTTCTTAAGCTAGTGAATTACTCAAGTCATATAAATGGCTATTTACTGAATTGAAAATTCCTTTCGATTAATCCGTTTTGTATGGAGTCGTTACCTATGCTGTTTTTTAATAGAATAACATTAGAAAAGGTTACAACTGCGTGCAAATCTTCCTTTTTTACTAATTCGCGAATTTTACTATCTTACTATTTTTAACCTGTTGATTTCATGATTGTTCTATAAATTTGGTGCATGGATTTGGATTGGCAATTGGCAGAACTATTTCCTACGATAACATTTAATATAAATAATTATTTCCTTTAGTTATTACGTGAATTATTTTGAAACAATAAATGAATCATGTTCAGTCATAGAAAGTGTTCTCAAAAACGACCATAGATTATTTATATGGATAGGGTCGTATAAACGACATATTTATTTTGTCCAAAGACGTTGGTTAAACGAAAATACATATATTGTATTACATATATTATTATGATCGTATAATATCATTGGTAACAACATAATCTAAATCTATACCTACTGCACGCCACTGATCAATATAAACTAAAATATAAACCGGTACATCAATACATTTTAATGTGATCTTGATTGGTGTTAGAAGCCTACTCGACAAATTCATTTGATTACGCAGATAGAAAGTGTTAAAAATAAATGATATACGCGCTTATAATAAGAATTCCTAAAACAATCAGAACCTCTGTGATAGTTCTTTGAATTCTTAGTGTAGTCTCGTAGACGTGCAGGAAGATTATTCTTTGATACACAATATGTTGTTCCGTTACCTTAATTGTCGATGCATATACATTGATTGAATATCTTAACTATCGATTCATATTCATCGATTGGAATTATCTGTTCTCATCGGTACGGTATGTTAACTGGCCATATATAGTCTTTAATAAATGTAAAGAATAATTGATTTATTTGATTGAAAAATAACTATGATTAAAATACGTCCAAATATATATCGTATATGCAAATTCAATTATTTTACTAGACAATTACATTACAAAATGAAAACTTAATAGAGAACTGTAAAATTTGAATTCGTTGGTCATTATTTGTTAATTTTTCAATATGTAATTATTTAGGTAAAAATTCTATTCTACAATTTACGAATTTTCAATTAGGCTATTATACACTAAAGTTTACTTCAGGCGGTTATATTTTTATAATTGTAAAAAATATTTATTGATTTTAAAATAGTGTATAAAATATCAAATAAAATTAAAATTGAGAGTGAGAGATAATACATTTAAATATGTATAAATTGTGTGTACGCAAAATAGAAAAATAAGGTAAAAAAGCAATATACGTACCAATATAGATATTTATTTATTTTTCACTTTCTATAGGTATATCTGGTCAAATTTATTCAAAATTTTGGTATCAATTCTGGAAATGGAATGTTAACTTTAAACCACTTTTATGGCGTAATTTTGGTGTAGATGCATATGGTAAATTAACGCATCGTAGCGACAAAATTAACAATGATCACATTTTTTCTAGCACGGTTTACATAAAATGTGTTGTTAGTATTTTCATTACCGTATATGTTATTAAATTTATATAAAAACAAATATCAGATATCTCATAGAGACAAAGCTATTTTTAAAATTATATTTTAATGGAAAATATATGGAAGTGTAGGTAATTACAGGGCTTACGACCTGTCTTCGGATGGCTTAAGTGATCACTTTATATATATACCAATACCCCTCAGTCTCCACATTTATCAAATTTTTTAAAGTTGTATATATGTCAGTATGTGGACTCGCTTCGAGTACCACTTTGATAATTGATTTTTTCCTTTTTTTAAAACAGCATATATGTCATCACTATGAGAATCAGATTTTTTTTAAATTATTTTAAAGCAATATTCTTTATCTGTAAAATGTTTTTTTAAGATATTATACTAGAAAACACCTGAAACGTCATTTTTTATTTATTTATATATTTTCTTATTTTGACCAATAATCATATTAGCAATATTTGAATATGTCCAAGAACACATAATTACTGGATTTTTACCTACAAAAGTTATCGTCACGTCGAACAGCAACTGCAGCAGCTTTCGTTGTTAAAGTATTCCATTTAATAACTATAAATAGTACAGCGCAAAATAATTGAATGAAGGATTTATGTCATATGAAATTTTATCAGCAATGTTGTAATTCAACGCGAGTAAATGTGTCAGTTGCATTGAGTTAAATTATTTAATTTAAGACTAAATGCTCGTGAGCGTTTCGTTCATATGTAAAGTGGTTAAGAGCTTCTATTTCTATACACACAAAGTGGAACCTTCCGTATGAAAATGCAATAATAATATGAAATTATATATTATTTTGATTGTGCAAGTACAGTGGAACCTCTATATTCGTCAGCCTCTAATATTCGTCTGGTTCGACATTCGTCACATTTTGATAACAAATGTTTTCATGTTCGTTAATATTTTCTATATCTGTCACTTCCACCGCCTGGCAATGCTGTCTAACTGGGCCAAAACGCAGAATATGGTCAAAAAGTGGCAACCAAATGTTGCCATAGTCAACCAAAACATAAATGGATTCAATGGTAATGTGATTGACTGCTTCATGGAGGTTTTAAATAACAGACAGAAACTGGCAACATTGGACAAGTTCTTTGTTTAATCGTGTGCTACTGAATCATCGACAAATGAAAACGGTCACCAGAATTAGAGTTACTTAATGTTTAAATTGTCTCCTAAATATCAGTAACTTTCCTCCTCTTCCGTCTCTACCATTATGTCTCCTCAGTACAATAAAAGTAAAGTTTTGACATAAAATTGTGTACTATTTTTGTGTACTATTTTTGGGGGCTGGAAACGAATTAATTGAATTTAAGTTATTTGTTATGGGAAACACTGTTTCTATATTAGTCAGGTTCCATATTCGTCAGGCCCCCAGGAATGGATTAATGATGAATATAGAGGTTCCACTGTAATTCATAAAATTCTAAAAATGTTCACTGTCAACGTTGACGTCTTGTGACACTTTTCTTCATCTAGGATCAGTATCGCTATATATTGCCGCTTATAATATTTTACACAATAATATTTAGTTGTGAACATATTAAAAATTCTAAGATAATTTAATTTAAAATAAATGAAAGAAAGATGAAATTGAAAAAAACTCTGGCGTCTCCTAGCGTACATTACTCAAAATAATTTGCAATGAATGGTGATAGATTTTAAAAAAAAATGAATAAGTAATAATATATAAATAATATAGATTTATAACTTAGAAATATCTGCAAAATATAAGTTCGAAAATTTGTCGCCAATTTACTTTGTTGACATGGTGCAATTGGTCAGCGCGTTTCCCTGGTTCAAATACTGGTGGCATCTAAAATATTTTTTCGATAAATTGATTTTATCTGTAGGTGTTATCTATAGGTATATGTGTCTAATTTATACATTTAATTTGTATTAAAAATATCACAGAACTAAGTTCTGAAAAAACTACAACTTCACAATAATAATGTGTTCACTGTAAAATAAAGTATGATCATTTAGAAAAATGCATAAAAAATTTAATCCAAAAAGTAGTCACCACTGGGACAAGATTTTTTTCGTATATCCTTCTAAGTATTTATCTAATTTGTTTTAATTATCATGGAACTATGTTATAAAAAATTGTAAAATCACAAATAAAATGTGATTTCATTAAAAAATATATTAATTTATGTGATATTGAAGTAATATAGAAATAAGATTGTTCTCGTAAACGTGGTAACCGTAAAATATATTTATTTACGTGGTATGTGAAGTTATGGACACACTCGTAGATTTAGCAACAGGGGCCTACGGGAAAATAGACTTTCTGGACTCTAGTCACGTGTAGATAGCAAGTAAGTTTTAATGTGATATTACTAAGAAGAGACAATGTTACTATATGCAATCAGTGTTTCTTCGCCCTAACTACGGAGAACCTAGCTACACAAGAACGAAGAATATGGCACTTAATAGTACAGGGTGAATATTATGTTCCAGGTCGATTTTGTTTGGCCACTATTTTGGTTCGGGCTACATTTATCAGTTCGCATTTGGGAGTCGTAGGAAAGAATTAATTACAATTTATTATGGAGTATCTAATGCCTCAATAACGTGTCAAAGCTATTAAAACATTTAATCTAAATAATAATGGCAATGCTGTAACCATTAATGGTGATCGCTATCGTCACATGTTGGGAAACTTCTTGGTGGCGGAATCGGGTCGATTGGGCCTGCAACACATATCGATATCGACTGGCATCCTCGATCACCTAATTTGACGTCTCCCGACTATTTTCTGTAGGAATACTTGAAAGAAAAGGTCCAAATTAACAAGCCGACAACAATTTCGATGCTACGAGATAATATTTCATATGAAATTGCTGAAATAACATGCGATATGTGCGAGAATGTTAGGGTTAAAAAATAACGCATTTGTTCCGCTGCCAAATGTGGCCACTTGGCCGTTATAGTATATCGTCAAATAATCGTTAAATAAAAACCAAATTGAAAAATTTTGTTTCATTTTCTAGTTATTTAAAAACAATATCGGCCTGGAACATAATCTTCTGTATTATAGTTATAGATAAACTCTCTGGAAAATTAAAGTAAAAATTACTTGATGTATATTTGAAATGTAGCAATCTTCAATTAATGAAATTATTATTTGACTACTGACCATTTATTACTTTTATAAATTTTGGTTAAAGGCATTTTATAGTCGATGAATGTCAGGAGAACAAATTGTATATAAAAATATTTTCTAATTAACACAATGTTCTATTCGGCCAGTATACCGAAATACTTATTAATCATTCCTAATTATTAACAATTCTTAGGGTAATAAATGTTCGTTCCTTTAGATATCCATCGGATCTTATATTTAAAAAGTACAACGCTCTAGACATAAGACAAATCTATATGTTGAGACTCGTCCAATATTTCTATGCTAACACCAATTCACCCCAGCAATAAATCATGGATACAACACAAGATAAACAACGAACATCTACATACCAGTTTCTAGAGCAACAAAGACATTTTATCAAAGATTCTACATGTACTTAGCTCCGAAACTTTACAACACACTCAGCACCAACTGGAAATCGTTCACTTCCAATAAGATTACACAGATATGGACCCAATATATGATCCTATTGAGTAGAGATCAATCAGAAGTATTCCAACATTCTAACTTAATTACTATTCAATACCTACACTAATAATTCACTAGTTCTACAACACTCTCAGTGCATTTTTTTTTCTCTATTTTTATTTTTATTCCTATCGAAATTTAACTTTCTTGAATTCAATAACAGCACAAAAAAAAAACTGGCTACTTTAATACAGACAGCAGTCTAGCAAAGTAGTCAGGACAATACTGTATATATCAGAGGTGAAATCTACTACATCCCACATAATAAACTACGAGTATTTAATAGCAATATAATTGAATCTTATGTTTATCAGGTTATATTATAATATATAACAAAGACATGTATGTCAATAAAGTCTAATAAATATGCTACAATTTATTTTTTATAAATTATTTTTATTGGGTATTAAGTGAATTATTTTTTTGTGACGCTATCCATCCTTTCGATTATTGTACTAGTGAAATTTTGTTGAGTTATCTTCGGTTTTTTTTTTTTTTTTTGAGCTTAATAATAATTATAAATTGACAAAAATTATTCTACCAAAAAACATATAATTTAGATTAATACTGAAAAATAATTTATATTTTAAAACAGTATTCGGGTCCGGGCGACCACGCTTATTCGTGCCATCAACTTCTTTTCCATTCTGACAGAATAAAATTTAGTTTTGCCAATTGTTATCTATTAGCGACGTATAATATGCCCTTAATGAGCTGGGGAATCACTCAACTTTGAAAAAAGACAGCGGCCGCCGAAGTTTGTCGTTAGTCATTTTGACAAACAGACACGCAGCCCGAAACGGGACAACATTTTACATGCAGATTCGGATAATAAAACTACTCCTCAACCTAGGGTTGGCAGCTTTGTTGTGAAAACTTGGTTATTACTTTTAAAGTAGCACACGATGCTCGATCGATGGAGATATATAGTTTTTCTTGACAACAACTAACTATTTACTATATTCAGTATTCAGATAGAAAGAAGAAAAATATCTATATACCAAGGAAAACATTCAAGACAGCAGTGATGGAGCTGGTCATTCACTAGCAAATGCAGAAGCTGCTGGAAGTTAAGTACTTTAGACAGAAGAGGGACAGAGATATTTTCTTAATTGTCTCTTTAAAAAAAGAGAATAACGATAACTAAAGAATCAATAATTTAAATGTTAACCAATTTGAATGAAATATTTTTTTTAAATAATTCATCACATAATAAAAATAATAATCTTCATTGTTAATATTTTAGCAAAATGAAAATAATTACTTCATAACATACTGATTTTCATGAGAATGATAATATGGACTGCAATGTACATGCTTATAATCAGTGCAATCACATTGATACATAGTTTATAATTTTTATACAAAAATTTTGCATAATATTTTTATATATCACGTACTTATGAAAAATAATTGCTACCTACCTCAGAACATACATTTTATATGTACCTGGTGAGGTAGGCAATGACTAATAATGACATTCGCTATAATATGTATTTTACTGATAACTGAACCTTATGATAATAATTTTTTAATAAATCATAATTATTAAAAATACAACAATAATTCTAGAAACATCTTCTATAATCATCAATTTTCAATAAGCCCCCACCCGCGCAACCCACCCACCACTGCACAAATCACCCGCTCCAACATCCCCGCGTACCAACTCCCACTACCCTAATATACCTATGAGTGTTTTCCGACGTTAAAACTACTACGCTCTTTACTATGCCCTTAGAACCCTTCATCTCGCTAGGCATCCAGACAGATATAGGAACATTCTAAAAAGTTTTAAAAAAATGATCAATGTTGTTGATGTATAAAGATCTGTACAAATACTAGAAATCATGCAGACACAGTTTAGACTCAGATTTTATATTTTAGATTACTATTAGATAGATAAAATTGAGTTTTTAGATACCTCATATATTAAATTAATATTTTTGAAACAATGTAATTAAAGGCAGCCCTGCTCAAACTGAGTTGTGGCAAATGAGCCCTATCGGATATATAATTTCGGTTGGAATAATAAAACATAAATTTTATTCGTCAGCTATTAGTGGCCCGGGATGTGGGATAGATGCCGTGATTGGTTGACGTGCACGTTATGACGAATATGGTTAATCATCGATAGCTTGCGTGCACGCGTGCAAACAGTGCGCTCCTTCCCAGGCCTCAAGCTTTCTGCACCCTGTCAGGAAAGCTGTGAAATCCAGAAACGTATATTTAAAACGATTCAAAGCTAAAAATGTAAAATGAAATTGTCATCATTATCAACTATTTTCTATCCAATGTTAATGACTTCTATCACTTCTTAAGACCGCTGCAACGTACTTCCGCAGTGTAATAATTTCATCGGTCTACTATTTTCTATAATGTTTTCTGTATCAAGATATTCTGTTACAAGATGGATTGCGAAGATCAACGAATACTATAAATTGTATTATTGATTATGTTAACATAATATTTAGCAGCACCTTGGTAATGCAATCTACTTATATATGCATGTTTTAAAAATAATTTTCTTAATTAATTTACCCATTATGGAAAATGTTGGTATTAAGATTTTATAATGTAGATCACAGAGTAAAGAATGTGAAATAAGTTAATAATATAAAGCTGATCTTAGTAGTGAGTAAAATAAGGAAAGGATTACTTAGGTAGTTTGGTCACATGGAATGGATGAATGAGAGAATGGTAAAAAATACATATGACTCAATTGTTGATGACACCAAAAATATAGGACGCCAACGGAAGACTTGACACGACCAGGTAAACCCGATACTAGAAGATGGTCCTGCTAGAAGCCACAATAAACGACGAGTTCGCATGAGAAGATGTATGAACGTGGATAAGGCGAGAGTTGTATGTAAGGACAGAAGAGTGTGGCGCTCTATCCTCTCTGCCGACCCTCGCGGGGAAACGGCGCGATTTTCTAACCAAATATTATTTATTTTCTTGTAATTTCCGAACAATGAGATACGCGTCAAATATAACCAATCGCTCCCGAATCGGATCCGAACTTTGTTTTTTTTTACTACTGAACGGGTTTTTCTTTTTTTACTTTCTGATAGTATTTTTTTAATTCTTATCTATACTACATACATATATTGCATATTTATTTAATGCATCTTTAATATCTTAGGATATAATTTACTTAAAACTATACATTTTCTCCACAGAATATGTCATTCTTGCCACGATCAAATATTAATTATTAATTAATTTGAAGGATATTTTAAATTTTAATGCAACTTTTGAGGAAGCTACTTATGTTTTTATTTATGTATTTTATTATTGGGATGGTACTATTTCAAAGTAACACGTGATGGTTTAACCTTTACCATACCATGGTAAAAATACCCCACGCAGCCATGCTGTTAACTTGTGTTACTGCAAGAAATTAGAGTTTTATAAGCATTTTAAATGGGAACAAAATGCTTTTACAAACTTAAATGACTTTAAAATAGTTAATGTTGTAGTTACTATAAATATAATATGAAATGATAAATATAATAATTTAATATGTTAATTTTATTCTCATTCTTGTAATGCATTTGTCAAAAGACCCATCTAACATGATCTTCATTTTTATCTCTCATCATTTAAATTAATATGCGATCTTTTTCACGTGGTACAGGTGGTATTATTAACGCAGATAGCATCAATTTTATATAGCAATGAATTCAAAAATGATTATTTTTAGTACTAGGTAAAACGTAAGTTTTACATTGTGCATATATATAGAAATACGACTTAATTGGTTCGGTAGACCTATGTTACTGCGTGAATGGGGAAGGGTTAAGTAATCTGCCTGACCACCTCGTTGCAAAGTTTTCAACTCAGAACCTGATATGTACGCCGCACTAACAAACTATTATGGTTTCGACTCCAACACGAATCACAATAGTTTCACTGCGCTTTGACTTCAAACGATAGTTTAAAAGAATAATAAAATACTTAATTTTTTTTTTGGAAAATAACAGAATTCAATACAAATCTAGGTTTATCTATACCTATATATGAAGAAAATTACATTACGATCAATCAAACAATCTCTCAAAAAAGTATTGAAGAAATATAAAGGTTTCCCGATCGATTTAATTAATATAAATAATAAGATAAAACACTTTGTTTAAACCACCATTTATTGATAAATCAACGTGTTTCGATACCTATGGTATCTTCTTCAGGAAACAATGTATACTAAATAGTGGATTAAACAAAGTGTTTAACTTGTTATTTATACAATATGTGGCCAACGTTTGGATAAACTAAACTGGTGAGCTAAAACAATAAAATAATTTACCAAATTCGTCTTATAAAAATAACAATCGAAAAATGTACTCGTATATATCAATCCATCTGAATTACGAGGGTTTAAAACGCCGTCGAAAAATAAACTAAATACAAACGAACTCTAATATAAACCGTTATAACCTATCACGAACTTAAAACTGCATACTGAATTAGCGAAAAATATAATTATTTCTTTACGTGCTTTCAACATAGAAAATAAATTTCGTTCAAAGTAATCGATACAGGAAAAACGGAAAAACAGTTCTAAAACTGTTTTACTACAATAGTATTTAAAAAATATATTCATAGTTCAAATTTTAAGCAACCATAAAATTTGAGACCAACCTGACGTCACAGGTCAAACTTTCCGA
Source organism: Eubasilissa regina (assembly GCA_022840565.1). NCBI lineage: Eukaryota > Metazoa > Arthropoda > Insecta > Trichoptera > Phryganeidae > Eubasilissa > Eubasilissa regina. The sequence continues at coordinate 23,370,689 of JAINEB010000033.1, forward strand.
AGCTCCACTTACAATCTTAACTTCGACTTTATTATATCTTACGTATTAAACACATTGTCAGATAAACAAACTTTATACATTGCAGCAAAGGGTAAGCATGTATTATATTAGATGTAACGTGTATGAGCATTCCAAATAAAATAATGTCATTGGAAGCTTTACCCCTAAATCGAATTTAAAAAAAAAATAAACGATAACAAAAAAGGAAAAGTTTACTTTTAAATAACATGATGCCTAATCAGTAAATAGATATGTATTTATATCGTTAGGTATGAGAAAGCAAACACATAAGATTTCAATATTTTAGCATTTATTTTAACAATATTCTCTACATACCTATCCCATTTTCGTAAGAAAATTTAAAAATAAAAGTATTTTTTTATAAACAGCAGAGTTAGCTATAAAATTATGTTTAACTATTTCAGTATTTGAAGGCATTTTTTTATTATCTGCAATTTTTCGATTTTATTAAAAACGAACGAAGCTCATAAAGCGATTAAGCATTTTGGAGTAAGGTGATAGAAAATAAAAACTAGTTAATAATAAAAAAAAATATTTTTTTTCGAAAATAATCTCTTTTTTTCTGGAAATTAATAACACTACAAAACACATTGTTATCTATTAAAATATGATAAATTTACTGTATTAAGCACGACTTTTTCAGTATCTTGATTTTCAGAATTTGATTAAAAATGTTATATTATATAGTTAAAATAAATTCTGAACAAAAGCTAAAATCTTTAGATTTACATTAACCAGTAATGGAGATACCTTCAGGAAAATTGGATAAATATGAATACAGGCCTCGCAATACAGAAAACAAACCTTACGCTATCTGCAAAAGTCACCGGTCGAAATAGAGGTAGTTTATTTGAAACGTGCCCGTTTTAATTCTCCTGTTGGTAACTGTGTGCATGATGTAGCGAGGAGGTATCGTGTCATCCTATCATTTAAATGTTAAATCATTAATCTAGTCCTGGCATGACATTCGAACCGAGACCCGCCGGGGTACCAGGCTCTTTGCAAATTAAGTACTATACTAAACGTCTCGCTGTAAATTTGCGACCGATCAGCCCGCTGGGAAGAGAAAATATTGTCAAGCTATGTAAAAATGTTATCAAATAAAATCTATCGAGGAAAATGCGAATCGATTTAGAAACACGTTTTGTAGAACGTTAATGTGAGAATCACGGACACGACTTATACAGTTCAACAGGTGAAAATTGATGGGTTTTTGATAGTTGAAAAGGATGAGAACATGATTAAAACAAACCTGTAATAACCTATCTTAATATATTTTTTTGAGTTCGATATCTACATATTAAATAAAATATTAAATGTGTTTAATTTAAATTAAATATAGCGATCGTAATATTTTTATATTCCTAAATCAATTGATTAATAACTGGACTAGAATAAATATCACTATGTGTGTTCTCTTTCAATAAATATATTAATATTACATACATAATACAACCGTAGCTATAAAGTAATAATTGTAACTGTAAAGTAGTCAATAGGAGCATCAAAAACTGATAATACTTGGGAATAGAATTTAAAGTACTAAAGTTCTTCGGTAATCATAAATCACACGGTAATACTGATCCGTAATCTCTAAGATTTTGACGCTAGCACTTTAGAAAAACGAAACATAACGCCCAGTGAAATGTGTCCAGAAAAAATCAATTATCAGCAGAATCTCAGCATGGGCGAAGCCCAGTGAGGCAGACATTAAAATACTAAGATATAAAAAAAATCATCTAGAAAAAATCATAAAAGCAATAGCCGGTTTCTAGCCGCGATAAAGTCCATAATCTAAACTTAAATTAACAATAATCTTCAGTATAAAAGTCAAAACGTCATATTTCAACAGTTAGCGCATTACCGAACCCCCCCGTTACCGTAATATGTCACTAGTTTAAAAAAAAAATTTAAGCTTCTAAAAATTTGTAATTCCAACTATCGCCCAACCTTCCCTGCACATACAGCGGGTCTCTTTAAAGGCCCATCGGTGCATCACTGTAATATAAAATTTGTAATATTGTTATTTAACATGAAGGTGTTTCATTTTTTAAATTACCACGACTCGACTATTAATAGTATGACCGTGGTCGAAAAAACCGTTAATTAGTTCCCTAATCGCATAATCAACGCAACATTCTGCAAGATCGAGCGAAAATAATTAATCTAAATTTGAGTAGGATTTAATTGATCTGATTAATGATTACTTAGATTTTGTGTTTAATTTAAGTTTAGCTAATTAGATAATTAAGAGGCTGTATGTAGTGATTAATGTAGTGGCTAAACCAAAATATTAAATCATTTCAAGATCAGATAAGCGATGATAAGAATTATCATTACTTTATATTACTCATTATTGAATAGAAGCCTTATATTTTTAACATTTAAATATAGACATTCATTAATTATGGTTAGTTTGTAGAAGAAAAAATTCAATCTTTCAACCCATTTGAAGGAGGCCCCGCAAGTTAGAGAAGCCATCATCGTGGCTCGATTTTTCCATTTTTGCGAATTGAATCTAGATATTTAAGTGATTATAGTGATTTTTATTGTACATTATTCCTTTTCGTTAACATTTTTTTATGTGACGCTTTATCTATCACTTTTTTAATAATTTAGATATTTGCAGTTTTTTTATGGACCCCTTATGCATGTCAGAAACAGTTCCATTGCATCTCAATGCAGAAAATTAACATAAATTATAATATATTAATTATAATAATAAAATTATAAAAGATAGGTAGCTACAACATCATAATTTACTCTAGAAGTAAAATAATGAGATTTTTGGAAAAAAAATATTGACCGTTTAATAACAGTTGCTTACTTGCAGCTAAGTCATGATGGGAATAATTGATTTTTAATACTACACGGCCATGTAGAACACGTAGTTTTGTGTACATTTATAATAAAATGATAATAGTTTTATGAAATATATTCCGACATTGTAATTTGGGTAGTAAAAACTAGCTTCATTTCGAATGCTTATTTTAAATAAATGACTAATAAATTTTGTAAATAATAAGAGTTTTTAATATTAATATAAAAAACAAATTATTTTGCACTAACACAAACCGAGCTAGGAAGATATTTACTGCTTCAATAATAGCAAAATTACTTTGTAGCCACATATTATATAAATACTAAGATAAAACATTTAGTTTAAACCACTATTTATTGAAAATCAACATGTTTCGATACCTATGGTATCTTCTTCAGGAAACAATGTATACTAAAATTAAAAATACAAGCACAAATAAAAACAAATTTAAAAGGTGACGATTTGTAAAAAGGATTTGACTACTAACACTAAATTAATTAATTAGTGTTAATAGTAAATTAAATACTATAAATACCCAAATCCTTTTTTGCAATTAGTCACTTTTTAAATTTGTTTTTCTTCTTAGTTACCCATCACTAATACTTTTATAGTTTAGTTTTTATCTACGCTAGTATTTTTAGTTTTAGTGTACATTGTTTCTTGACGAAGATACCATAGGTATCGAAACACATAGATTTATTATTAAATAGTGGTTTAAACAACGGGTTTTGTCTTATTATTTAGATTTTTTCTGAGCTATATTAGGAATTGCAGCGTATAGGAAAGGTGTGCATTTTCTGCAAAGTCATTCATTGATAATTGAGATCTAAGTGATGTGCATCAAAATAACTGGTTTCACTATTTAGTAAAGTACTTTTATTGGATTCAATTGATATTAAAAACAAAAACGGAGACTAAAAAGTAATATACAATAAATCTTAGCTATTATTCGATTGAAATCAGTTTTTAGACTCGATAAAATTTCACCACAATATTATTCCCAGACTTAATAGCGATTTAAGTAAATAACTATTTCATTGATTTGTCAAATGACATCGGTGGCATTCTACATTAAGGTCGATTATAATTTGAATTTAATGCTAGACATTATCCCGAATAACGCTTTATATGTGAAATAATATTTTAGTGTTTAACATAATAAAAATTAAAAGGTTTCTCTACAAAATCAATATCTACGTTTTCCATACCTTACATATGAACGTGTAATCGTACATTATGAAAAAATATTGTATTTATAATCACTGAAACCAGTGGCGCAATTACAAAAGTTGGGCCCCAATGCCAAAATTGAATGAAAAATGGCATTAGGCCCCAACGCAAAATGAAAGGAAGGATGTACAAATACGAATATTAAGTACTGCGTAGTTTTATTCATTAAATAGTGAAATTGTTCACACTTTCGTGAAAAAAAAAACTAATTATTAATGGCATCAATATGCATTACAGTTATTTTCTCTTTGTGGCAATGGTCTGGTCCTTAACTCGATATACTAAGAGTACTATTGTATAACACATCAAAAACGTTTTTAATTTGTCTTAATGCCATTTCTTGCTATGATAACCTTTTGAGCCCCCGTACAACGTGGGCCCCAATGCACCACTTTGGCTGCATTGGCGTAGTTATGCCCCTGATTGAAACAGTTTATCTGTGATTTTCGCGTCTTTAAAGGCATTCTTGTTATATGACTTGGTATAATATAAGTTATTTCTTGACACTTTCTAAGAAATCTTTATTAACATTGCTAGCTAAAAAATTCACGCCTGTTAATATAAAGAAAAATGCAGTAAAATTAATAATATTTTTTTTTTATCTAATATCTTCTGCTACTTTGGTCTAGTGTCGAAATAATCGTTATTACAAAGGAAAATAGAATTATTTTAAATTTTTTAAATGTATTAATCTATTATCTTACTTAAGAATATTGAAGAGTCGTAACGAAATTTCATTAAATATATATGAGTAATAAATGAATACGGATGAGGCGAGAATTGTGAGTTAGGACAGAAAAGTGTACCGATCTATCCTCTCTGTCTACCTCTGCGGCCTTATAGTAAATTATTTGGATTTAAAATACAATTTAAAGAATGTATTTTTTATATTACTTCGTGAGAGAAATCAGATGCAAAATTATAAACATAGCGCAAGAAACTGAGAACCATATTCAATAATGGATGCAGCTCGGCAAAAAATGATGATTAAAAAATTAAAACCTTCAAGTGTAAAGTATCGTTTGCCCAACAACTTAACTGATATAATCAAACCTTCGCATCTTGAGACGTACGTATATATTTATTTAAAACAACTATCCTGGCTAAAGGTTTAAAAGAAATGAAACATATGAAAATTCTTCGCGATGCGACTTAACTCGTGTCAGACCTTGTATATGTATCATAATCGTATGCCCTATTAACACAATTAATTTGTTATTCAATCGTTATTTTAAGAAAGCAAAAGTGAGTGAAGTTTATGATATGATAGATTGTTGTCGATTTGCTCAGATGACATTAAAGATACTCTACATCGAAGACTACATGTTATAGAACTATTACGATTTAAAATACATTGTCCTAATTTACACGACGTAAATGGTTTTAAAATGATTCAAAAATAGGAATACAAAGCAAATAATAACTAATATTAAAATAGGGTCAAATGTTTGGCGGTCACAATTATGATTGTAGATTAATTTTTAGTTGATAAAATACTTGCTAACGTTATATCTGTTATAACCAAGTATTACCGCAATGTTTTCTTTACTTTACACAACTACTTTAGCAAACTTACTTAAATTGCTTAATACATTCTTTTGTTATCGATAATAGCATCAATATATAGTGATATTAGGAGAACACATTCTTATTGTGAAGTTATAGATATCTCTTTCAAATAATGGAACGATTAAATGTATTAATATCAAAAAGGTAACATATAGGTTCGAAAATTTGTCGCTAAAAATATTGTTGCTGTAGCATAGTTCCCCGGTTTGGAAAGAGATACAGGACATTCAAAACGCGATGGTGCAACAACAATATTTTTCGATAAAATTGATTTTAAATGTATATCTTTCTAATTAATATATTTAATTCATACATAATTATCTAACTAAATCTATTTTCCGACTAAATTATCGATGAAACAATCAACAAGAGATTGATTAAAATCAAATTTGATACAATCAATTCATTTGAATCCATAATATGTATCTATGTTATTTTGGTTCGCATGGTACCGAGTACCAATGATGGGTATTTTTCAATGCATTTTATTCTTATGTAAAATACGTTTTTATGTTCAATAAGAGATGTCATACAAAAACTTATATCCGATCTGAAATATTATAAATATACCATAACGAATCGCTACAAACGGTTGTTGGAAAACAAGATGCAACACGCGGAGAGCAAGCAGGACTCGAGGCTTTGTGTCTCTAGGACTAATAAAATGGCTATAACGACGCCGCCAATCATGAGGCGCTCGCACCCAATTAAGATATTTTCCAGCAATGTCCTGCACACTGCGGCTAGAACGATATTCGAGATTATGTTCTGGTTAACTTTAGTTTTCTAATTAACGCGGAGTAAACTAAGACAAGACCACAGGGAAGCCATATTACGGTGTGTAGAGTGTCGTCTGTTAACTACATATTATTCACGTTATATTAAAATGAATTTCATGTTTATGAGATTCTCAGTAAAGCAAGGGAGGGTAAGACGACAAGAAGGCACAGCGTGATGTCGAACCCTTGACAACAGAAATGTCAGTTTTAAAATACTATATAATGCAATTCAACCACACGCTCTTTTCTGGGAACGTTTCAACGCAGAGATAGAGAGCCTTGCAATAATTAAAAAAACAATTTTATATCCTTGAAAATTAAAATCATTACTTTTTAGATATTTTTTAAAAATAAATCAATTCTAGTTCAGTTCAATTCTTTTGAATAGATACGATTACATTTGAAATATATAAATATTTTAAAATATATATGTAAATATTTTAAAATATATATATATTATATATATTTAAAAATTATTCATTTTCAGGGACCAATTTAATCACGGAATGCTAATTGTCATCAAATATTTTGTTACATTTATATAATTAGTACCATCGAAGATAGAAAAGACACAGAATGTAGTAAAATATTTTTAATTTTATTTACTTATGAAATGTTAAAAAAAAAAGTAAATTAATAATACTTTACCATTTATCCTTTGGCGCCGAGCTGCCGTCTGATGAATATACAGCAACACTACGATTGCCAGAATCGCTTTTGACGACCCCATGTCTACTTAAAATCAGTCTTAGCACTACAATAGTGTCTTATACGTCTTCGGTTTACTTGTGAAACTTTCCTGCGCTGAATTAAAATAATAATTTACCCGTAAACGAATAAGAATCACATACATATTTAAATTCTTATTGCGGTTACATTCGGTACATCGTGGTATGTGCATGTAATTTTAAATAATGTTGTAAATAAGTAATTATTTCAAAAATAAATAACATATATCTAAACAATCCCATGTGTATCCAAATATACACAACGTGAAATTTATACGTCGAGAAAAAAATACTATTTAATTCGGAAAATGTTATTTTTAAATCATAGTACAACAGAGCCAAACTTTATTCGAAAGAAAATACTTTCAAATAATAAAATGAATACTTCGATTTAATTGACAGGATCACACTAGAATGTTACGCATTAGTTCGCCCCTAGAGACCGGGAATAATATCGTCGCAGTGACGAATTTCGCGTCGTTAAATTAGACGTTTTGATAGCACAAATATTTGATAAGAAAAAAGTTTACCGGGTGGATCATTTGTTTAATTAACGCGCAACTTGGTATTTCATTTATTAACAGGACTGCTCTAGGCTCCGCTGTTTCAACAGAGAGACAAGTTCCACAAAACGCGTGGGTATTGGGACGAAAGTTTCCACCTCGAAAAGGTTTCAAGGCAGCAGTAGCCGCCTACTTCTGCGATACCTCAGATCTCCAATTTAAACGGTATTATTCAATTTTACATAAGCTTTCTGCAAAATAATACTATTTCTCTTTTCAAAAATTTTATTTTCGAAATAATTGTGAGGGGTTCAGAATATACAAACCCGCCCTATCCAAAAATAAAGAGTGTCGTGTTTGAATGTGATTATCTGGCAATAAAGACAGTTTTACAATCGATAACCATTCCAAAAAGCATATTTGTAAGTTTTATAAAAAATATATAAAAAAACATTTCAAATACAAAATCTCCGCAGTTGTTATAAAATCAGTTCAGCATGTTTATCTCAATTTCATCAATTGGATTGGGACGATTTTGTTTCTAAACTCCTCAACTGGTGGTACCTGAATAGACCAGACCAAATAAATTGATGGTGGTCAGTAAATTTGGTTCATATATTTGTAACGAAAAAAATTATTTAATGCATGATTCACTTGTTAACATTTTTGTTTTCAGAATAATTTTGATAATTATTTCCAGAACGGAATATTTAAAAAAAAATCTGTAACAATAATTCTAACAATGAAAGTTAAATCTATATATTTAATTTTTTCATTTAATTTTTAAAATTAAAAAAAAAGATGGAAAAATTTTGATTAAAAATGATTTTATTTTGCGTTAGCGCTTAATGCAAAAAAAATTAATAGTCCCATTAAAACAGGAAGGTACTATACCGTTGCAACCTATGAGCCACGATCATCCCAGGTTATTGGAGATTTGCGGCCGTCAGTTCTGCCGACGGCGGTAGATCGAGTTTCTATCCTTACTCAAAGCCTACAAATGTGTAGGTACCTACTTACACGAGTAACAATTATTTTTCAAAAATTTTACAATGTTTAAAATTTAGTTTTAATAATATTCTAAATATAAAACGATGTACATAAAATATGTGTTAAGTTGTTTGTATGTGAAAAAATTGGGTTTCATAAATAACATTATAAATAATTACAGCTTGTAAATAATAGAATGATACATATAGTAGCCATTATTTATGTAATGAAATCAACCAATAAATTAACGATGTATACCTAATGAGGGATGACATTTTGGGGTTGAATATTTCTTTAAAAACGTCTAATTGCCTTTTTAAAATTTACTAATTTACAAATAAAATAAAAATTAATACTCATTAATTATCAAAAAAGTAACTCAGTTAATTTTTTTTTTAACTAATTAAATTAGTAAATTAAAAAATACTACATTTAATAATATCGACTGGACGGTATAAAATTTACGGTGGTACCATTAATAAATATAAATAAAACATGCACATACCAGATGTCTTAAAAACTATATAAGTACACGATTAAATCAGAAAATAATTTCGACAAGAAATGATTTGTTGCGTACCAAACAGAAAGAAGGACAAACTCGCGTTATAATGGAAAACGTTCTACCACCGCGGCGCCCGGCGGAGGACTGGCAAGCACTGGTAGCAAGCGGTGGTAGTAGCGGCGCGCCGTGCACCGCCTGCACGCGTCGCTCAAAACGACGCCACCCAGTAAAAATATACTCAGCATTTACACTCAAACGATCCCGCGCGGTGGAAACCAAAATGATTTCCCTTTTATTTGCCGCGCTATTATTTCCCTCGTCCTTCTCGGGACAGGAATCAACAAAGTGCATGTGCATTCAGCGGGTAAGGGAGGGCTACGAAAACAAAAGTGATCACGCGTCGACCGTTCTCGATGATAATTGGACAACGCATGACGGACTTTTTATTCAGCTCCACTTTCCTAGTTAGCTTAATAATACGGGTCTTTCAGTGTTCGGGGAAAACCCCGTTTCTAACCGATGCGACGCTCGTGCTCGCGCTTACGCCCTTCATAGCGGTTCATCTTGAGAACTTTCTTAAAGGAATCTTATCACAAGAGTCGACATATATATGTATGTTTGATTTCAGATTTCCGCCTGCACTAGTGTATGAAACTGGCGTCTCGACTGTGGGAGACGTGTGCCGTAAAACTGCCATGCAGTTTGGAAAAAATAAAAATGAATACTCATGTAATAAAGAAGAAATAAAAAAAAAAGATTTATATCTCCTGCGAAAAAGTATGGTTGTACCGTAATTTTTTTGGGCAACGCCATAATAATGGCCCGTGTTACCGTGGCGAAACGTACGAGAAGCGCCAATTTCATATACTAGTGGCCGCGAAAACCTTAAATTATATATATATGTATTATCACAAGTAAATAATACATCCTGATGAATTTGTAAATGGTAGAAAAGTAGTACACTGATATAAGTCACACGGAAATAATGCAAATTTGAGACAAGTGTAATAATATGTGCAATGATTAGCTCATGTGCACGGAATGCGAATGTTCTAGAATTAGTCACATGAGCGTTTCCTAAACAAAGTTCATTTTGCTTTTGTTTTTGTATAAATAAGACCAAAGGCGAAATGCTAACTGCATATATTCTGCACCGCCCAGCAGCCACCGACAGAAAAGCTGGACAGTTTTATTGTTCTTCTTAATCCTATTTAATTTTGTCTACGGTCCGTACTGTGTGACATTATTAATGCAGAAAGGAGATTAAAAAATATAAATGTGTACCGAGAAATGTGTTTCGATTTTCGCTGTTTCGTCTATTTTGCTATTATTAAGAACACATTCTTATTGTGAAGTTGTAATTATTCAGAACAGACGGTCTGTGATATTTTAAATACTAATTAAGTAAGAAGAACGTATTCTTATGAGTGAAATTGTGATTATTCAGAATATAGGTATGTGATATTTTTAATACAAATCAAATGTATTAATTAGAAAGATATACATATAAAATCAATTTTATCGAAAAATATTGTTGTTGCTACCGGGATTCGAACCTGGATCTCTTCCTATCCGGGGAACGTATATCATCCGATTATGCTATACCAACACAGTGAGTTGATGAAAAATTTTCGAATAATTAATCTATCGTTCCATTATTTGAAAACTAATTTAATGCAATTATGCAGAAAACTTCAACAGTGTAATGTAAAGGCATCCCAAAAAACGAACACCCTTACACACCATTAAAAGTTTCATAAAACATTATGCAGCATTTTTATTTCTCGAGAAACTATATACTCGTATATAGTTTCTCGAGAATCGTAAGGATCTGTCGAAAAGGAATGAATTGAAACAATGGATAGTCACAATAAATCTGATCTTACTGTGTGAAATGCGGTTAAACGATGACGCAATGATTTCAGATAAGAGCATGAGAACATATCCAACGTTGCATGATGCACGGGAAGTTATGTTTGTGAGGATTGGTATGTTCTTATCTTTCATTCTTCGAAGAAATATGAGTACGTTAGTTTTGGGTAGCTTACTGCGTTCATCTCAGTAGCAACGAGAGTAGGATCTAAGCTTTATTTAATATAGAGTATCTAAATAGGCAACGAAATATATCTTAACAGCAGGTGCTTTGCTAGATGGTAGATACCGTTTAATGGGGGGTCTTTCAATACTAATTCATCTATGAGCGTTTTTTACGAAAATTAGAGTTAGAAATTCAATTCCTTTTTATTTATTTTGAATAAACTTTAATACAACTATTAAGAAAAACAAATTACTGCATTTAATTTGCATTAAAATATCACAAAACTATGCTCTGAAAAAACTTTAACTTCACAATAATATTGTGTTTTCCTTAATATATTAGTTGTATCATAATATAAAATTAACATTAGGTTAATTTCTATCATCTCCTAGCATATATTACTCAAAGGTATTTGAAACTAGTCGCAAAATTACAGTTCTTATTATTGCTTTACTTTTAAAGTAATTAATAAATAATTTAGATTATGACCTTTATACTAATGTAAAACTAATAAACTGAATGTTATTTGTCATAATGAAATTAATACAGGCATTATTAGAAGATCGGGACCATTAAATTTGAGTTTTCAGTATGGCAAAAAAGTGCTTCATTGTGGAAAAATCTTGTACATTTGGAATATATTTCTTTTTTTATGATCTTGAAGAAAATATTTCGGAAAAAAATTTTGACTAAACAAATTACCAAAATGTTAAAAATGAACATAGATAAACATTATTTCATTTTTTGATAGTTTTAAAACGTATCAGGCAATTTTAATAAATATATTGTATTTACGAGTATTTTAGCTTTAGGGCATCAACTACTATTTAAAACTATGTTTTGTATCAAAAAACATTATAATTTCTTACTAAATGTATCAATCACATTAATGTGTATTTTTATTATTAGTAAATCTTTTCAGCTTTCAGCTGCAGCGCAATGCAATATTTAAATGATTTTTCAATGACCAAAACCCGTACAGAATATACAATCAATTTATTTCAACTTGAACTAATGGTTCATCACAAACGTTTCTAGTTTTATTAAAAACTTTTTTTTATCTCCCTTTGGCGACGCGTGTTAAATTGCAAACATTCTGTTTTACTGAAAACAATAGCTTTTGTCATTCACACACAAAACATTGACGCGTGCTAAAACAAAGTATCGTTAGCGATCGGCTTTGCTAGTAATGAAAAGAACGAATACAAAATGAATTAATTATTTAAATTATCGAATCACTAAAATTTATTGGATTTTATGATATGGGATTTAGTAATACGACAATACAGATTGCTTTAATTTGTTAAAAGAGAAAATTTATAAACTTTTATTTGTTATTTCATTAATACCCACAACCCATTGTGTATGTACCCACTTATAAATACATATTTTTAATGTCTTAGTCCTACTTTAGACTGTTTTTTTTTTATATATTATATATGTATAAGTTGTATACGGACTTTTATTTTACCTTAATTTATCTTCAATATATTTCCGGCCAACAAAATTACATCAATTTTTTTTTAATAATAATAAACAAGTTACTAAATTTATATCAAGGCATCAAAATATACTTTTCTTTTTCTCAAAATACTAGTATAAATCACAAAACAAACAAAAACGTGATAAATATTTATTTAAATAATTTGGAATAATCAATCGCCATACGAAAAACATATCGTCTCAACCACTACAGGTTGAGACATAAGATATTTATTGGTTTGTAATACTTTAAAGAACGATATTATGTATTATAAAAAATTAAGGTCAAAATGTGCATCAAGAAGAAATAAAACTTTCATTTCATGACAGAGTTTTCTCCAATGAGTAAAAGTACAAGTCGCAACTGGAGCAAACTAGAAAAATGAGATCAATGTAAGTGCACCGCATAAAAAAATACCGTGATTCAAACGACACGGATCCGAATATAAATCTCTAAATGTGAAATTTTGCGTAGTTCCTCGTGTTCAAAACTTGAAGCGCATACAAGACGTTTCGGGGTAAGCGGTAAGAGAGGTAGTATGTCACTATTGTGTGATTCTGCGGTGGGTTTCACAAAAGTTGATGCAGGCGTCCGTGTTTTTGTTCAATGAAAATATGCACATACACTCCGTCTTGATTACTCCGTACATGTTGGGTGAAACCGCGAAAATAAATTTGACGACTGAATTAGCTTACAAATTGGCAATTACGTCATAATTGATATTTATAAGTATTAATTGGCATTGTTTTCCCTGAAGTTAAAAATAAAATATTGTTTTATTTGAAGGTATTTATAAAATAGAGTATTGTTTTAAAGCCAAAGGATTAAATCCAGCTTGTTATATTAATACGTTTACCTTCGTATAATACCTTGAGAATTTACGACAACCCGGACACCCTCTGCATTTGATTCACAAGTCCCATTTACTACCAATAAAAATTTATTTAAAAATATTCAAAATAAAAACGTTTTTTTTAAGTTGCGTTGCCAAGATAACATGTTAACAATACTCGTGTGTTTTAAATAGCTTCATTATCTGCAGTACATTTATGGTAATATTATCAAAAAAATTCTTCATCTATCTGCTTTCAAAATAGAAAAATGGAAATGTTATGTTGCCACTATTATTACACTCGCAACTGAGAAGCCTTATTCCTTTTCTTGCTTGTGTAATTAGCGGTAGTGTGGCAGATGCGAAACTAAAAGCTGGACCCCACGGCGAGGGGTAGCTTGTTGTGAGCTAGATCCGCTTGAAGTCAATGTATATCCAATCTGTTCAACTACACACAAACGACAGTGGACAGTTACCTGTTGATTGCAGACTTGAATCCACGGATCTGTATTGCATTGTATCATAGTAAATTCCATTAGGACAATTAACGTGTCATACGTACAATATCTTCCAAGACACAAACACGTTAATGTTTATTAATATTCCGTGTGATGATATTCAATTATTTTTTTAGCACTAGATATTATTAGCGTCATCTACAATTAAACTATAAAAACTTATCTAAACACGGTAAATTTGAACTAGTACAAAGAAAAACATTTTCTCGTTTGTGATATGCACAAGCGGAGAAAAAATCTAGTAAATATTAAACAGAACGCTGAGGTTGAATATAATGGACAATTTACATGAACCGTTGAATTTACATATATGCGGAAATAAATTTCTAGTTGTGTTTATTTGAAGAGCAGTACACTAGTACGTATTTCCATAAAAATATTTCACTGATAAAATCATTATACATTACATTATTGAATGACTGCATATATTATTAACAAAAAATATATATTTAAATTAAGATCGATAACTTCACAAATTTTGGCATTGATCTACAATACCACTAAGCATTTTCCTTATCTTTTTATATTCACAACTATCAACATGGGCTGCAGAAATTGATACACCTTACGTGAAAATGATATTAATTTTTAGCATTCGTAAAACACAATGTTGCCGGTGATGGCTGTCAAATCGTATTCATAATTGAATAAAAAATAATAATGTATTTTTCTATCTAACCAACTCACTATAGCCGCGAGGCAATCATAAAAAAAGACAATCACAACTCCCTTGCCTAATGCAATCGATATTTTCATCAGAAACCCGCCCCATCGGGAATCAAACCAGTAACTCTTGAAACATTTGCCAACGCTTTACCGGTAAACTACAGGGTAGGCCAAAAACATCTAATTCCATCATTTCTAAAACACGATTGTATTAAATTATTTTGTTTTACTTAAACTTCCCAATACTTTCAACACTTGTCCATTGTGGTATTGATAATGCATAAAAATAATGAGTTTAATATACTCTAATCGTAGAGCACTTGGTATATAATGACAATTTTCGAGCAAAATAAGTATTTAAAATATATTTATGCTTGTAAATTGTATTGTAAATTATTAAATTCTCATTGACAAGCGTGCATGAGAAAAGGCGAGAAAGAAAGAACGAGCCAAGACAGAACAATTAAGTGTTCTATCCTCTATGCCTGAAACGTGATGGTAGGTTTATTAGTTTTACATTTATATCATATTTTCACTTTGTATACATGTACTATTTATATTTTAATCTAGTAAAACATTTATTAATAAATATATATTTTCACATCATAAAATTACACTTTTTCAAATTCATTAAATTCACGTGTTTGACATAATCTTAAGATTTCACGTATTTAATAAAAATTGGTTCAGCCATAACTGTCACGATACAAGAAATAGATCTAAGAATATTTGGCGATACTTCAAATGAAATTTGTATTGCAGAACAACTATTACGAACGAGAGAAGCGAGACCCGTAGAACTTCATCTGTATTTAATATCTAAAGTAGATTTGTTGCAACATATGTACTAGTTGCACTAATTGCTATAACAATTAAATATCTTCAAAATTTTAGATATCTATCTGACAATTATTAAAAACTAGCAACTACTGCTAGATCCTGCGAGCCGCTTCGCAACCAATAGCTCTCATCGACTTTCACCGATTACTTGCTGCTAGGCCCTGCGGGCGACTATTGGGTCCGCTACACGGCCATTGGTGGCCGCTGCATGATGGTGGACTTCATTTCCAATTGAATATATTTTTACGTACTGTTATTTAATATATAAAAAAAAAACATTTAAGTAATCTTAGAGATTCGTCTCATAGACCTGGCCGTTTAATCGAGCACTATACAGCCATATAGATCCAATACATCCTAGACGTCCAGAAAGTCATAAAAATATATGGGGAAACGCAATACATATATTGATATTTGTACAAAAACATGTTTTTCCTTCAATATAATTTTAATGATAAAATACAATATAATAAAATTTAAGTCGTGAATACAAGGCATAAGACATATTATATTATATCATTATTTACCCATCGGCATATCGGACATCAAGATTTGGCGGGTACAAATATTATATTTCGGTCTCATAGGAACCCAAAATATAATATTTGTGTATGTATATATAATGTTCAATTATATATATATATATATATAATATTCAACCGTCAATGCTTGGCGGCTTGTATAGACCAGCTGCCAAGCGTTGGCGGATGAATCTCCGCCCTCACGCGCGTGTAGTTCAAATTACAAGGTTATTTTGCGTGAGCAACATTCTAATCGACAAAAAATACTATTTACCGTACATTATTATTTATTATTTTGACACTAAGACCTCAAATTCTTAGTTGAATTAGACACAAAGACCTCAGAGTCAGTATAACTATTCAATTGTCTACACTGGTACAGGATTAAACTATCGTAATTTTAGTTCATTTTTTGAAGATCACATCGCGAACGTAATGTTTCACTAAGATATTCTTTTGAGTTTTTGCATCAATTTGTGACTATTCAAATAATATGCGTGATCAGTGGCGTACAGTAGGTATAGATTTAGGTTATGCTGTTACCAATGGTATTATACAATCATATATAATATATGTACTTTCGTTTAACCAACATCTTAGGACAAAATAAATCCGTCGTTTATACGACTCTATCATGTATTTATTTATAATTTTAAAATGTTTTTAAAGTTTAAGTTTTAACGTAAAATAATACTTCTTACCCATATAAAAAATGTATGGACGATTTTAAGAACACTTTCTAAGACTGAACATGATTCATTTACTGTTTGAAAATACTTCACGTAATAACTAAATAAATTTTTAGTTATGCAGAGCAGTTTTGCTTGTATGCACTGCACGTGTGCGTGATGTAGATGCATATTTAGTTATACATTTTTATTTTTTTAGTAAAATAAAATTAGTTTTAATTCTATTTGATGGATTATTCGTGATTGAACTTGAACTCCTGCGACATTTCATAAGTCAAAGCATTCTGATTTATGTTTAAAAAAATCGCATATAAATAATTGAGCGTGCCGCAGTTTGACAAACCGTGTCATCGCCGCTCGGGGCGGGGTAACTTTTCACTCAAAATTTTATAAGTATTTTTATAAACATATTTTTTCAAAATGTTCATTTGCGTATGGGTTCATTTAGTATTAGAAAGACTTCACAAGTATAAGAATAGTCTGTGATCTTAATGTTGTTACATGTATTGAGTAAATTAATTAGTAACTAATTAGTTTACTTAATGACTGTGATGCATCAATGTAAATAATGACAAAAATGTTTTGCTATACAAAAAATGTCCTGTAAGATTTAAAATTAACTTTTTGTTCATCAGAAATGTTGTTTCAGAAGAAATGTTAATATTTTTCGCATTTGTCACGTAGAAATTTATTTTTTAACGTAGTTTTATTATTTTGTTAAATTTTTAACAGTTACATCTTGTTTATATGTCTACATCGATCGTGGTTGTGAATTTTTAAATCAATTTTTAAATAAATACAGCTAGTCATAAAATATAAATTAAATATATAATTTATCGAAAAAATATATTTGTTGCCATCCGGACGTGAATCAGGAACCCTTCCTATCCGGGAAGTGCGCTTATCTATTATACGACGTCAACATTGTAAATTAACGACAGATTTTCGATCTCATATGTTGCGCTTTTAAATTGATATTTTTGTTATTCCATTATTTGAAAGTAATTTACTCAAAGGCGTTTGAGATTTTAAGTAAATATAATACAAAGTAGATTGCTTTCAAATAGTGGAATAACAAACGTATCGATTTGAAAATGCAATATATAAGTTCGAAAAATCGTCCTTAACTTACTATGTCGACGTGATGTTAGATCGGTGCACTTTCCCGGATAGGAAGGTTTCCTGATTCGAGTCCGGGTGGCAACTTTTTAGATATATTGATTTTATCTGTATATCTTTATTATTGATACATTTAATTCGTATTAAAATATCACAGAACTACTTACTTACTTACTTACTTACCATCACGCCGTTTCCCCGTGGGGGTAGGCAGAGAGGATAGAGCGCCACACTCTTCTGTCCTGACACACAATTCTCGCCTCATCCACATTCATACATCTTGTCATACAAGCTCGTCGATTGTTGAAGCTTCTAACAGAACCATCCTCCATTATCTAGTTTACCTGGTCACCTGGTTTTACTCTGTCATAAATAGATTTGCCACAAATACGTCTAAGTGATCTCATTTCCACTGCATTCAATCTACTTTCGTTCCTTTTCTGCCAGCTCCTGGCCTCACTTCCATACATCAGTGTCGGTACCAGGATTCTATTGTGCACCGCTAGTCTTGCCTCGGTTGATAAGAACTATGTTCTCAAAAACTGCAACTTCACAATAATAATGTGTTCTCCTTAATAAAAAATATAACTTATTATTGTTTACAAATGATTTATTCTTATTTTTATGTTTATTTCTTGATAGTATGATTTTTATGTTCGGTAAAATATTTAGACACCGAGCAAAGTTCACCTTAAATAATATTATCAATCAATTAACGATAAGTGACACCATATTGACAATAACTGCGTACAAATTTTAATAAACCAAGACATACATTTTTTTATTATCTAAAGCTTATCGTAAGTATTCGGTGGTTACTAAATTTGACAAATATTTAAAAATGAAATCCTGACATATTATAAACACAAATTGTTATTAATTTTTTGTAGACTATACATGTGCGAATTGAAACAAGCACATAATTAAGGTTTAAAAATAACTTTAAAATCCCTAAATGTTACACCAAACACCATCAGTAAAATTTTATATACTTAGGGATAAAAAATTTAAATAGCCTCTCTACACAAATTAAAGAAATAAAAGACATAAAAGAGTTAAAAAGAAAGTTAGAAAGAAATTAAATGAAAACTTCAGAAGCACACAAATAACTATAAATGTATAACTCTCTATATAAAATTATTATAGTGTAACTCCCTCTCCGAGCACAAGAGCTAGTCTATTTTTTGGAGAGGCAAGCGAAAAAAAAAACCATTTAATATATTCATGTTATAAAAAAAATGTAAAAAAAAAAAATTGGCGAAGGTGTCAATTCAAATGTGTATGGAAATATGAGAGCAAAGATAGACTACGTACATACAGATAATATTGTACGGTTAATAATTATAATTATTGAAAGATCACCAGTTGGTATCATTAATTTTCTCATCATTTTTATAACAATTGACTATATTTAGAATCAAATATAAAATGAGAATAGCAAATGTGCGGATGGCCTCAGAATGAATAATTCATAAGCAATGGGTGAGCGATCCGTGTGAATAGATTAGAGTCTTTTGCTAAGCGAGTCGATTAAATATTTAAAACCATTCTAATATCAAATCGGCAAAAATCGGTCATTTGGCGTCAGTACAAAATGAATACAACGGATTGCTGTTTAGGATTTTCTATCAAAATCACGTTGTATAAACATATCTAGTTAAAAATGTATAGAAATTTTTTATATTTACTTCCACATCTTTACATACAATAAAAGCGAAGACGAGTGTCAATGTAAAAATGTGCGGCGTTCGATGCTTTCTGTCTACATCTAAAGGGTGTACGTGTCATGCTTAGTTATTTATATTATGAAACAATCAAATAAAACTCACACAGCTCTACAAATTATTAAAGAAAATATTTTATGCACGTCCTGCAATAATTGACAACTTTTCGATAAACAGTTTTAAGGAAAATTTGTAACAACTTATAGAAAGAATAATATTTACAAGAAATATATCATCAAAATTAAGAATTTTTCAAATCGAACAAGTACCGTTAACTAATTTGGAAATAGGAGTAAAGTATTTTTTATTAACAAACACGATTTGTTGAAATGAAAATGTAAAAGTATTTCGTCACCATTTGTTAAGTAAATATTACAGAAAACTGTCAATATGAAAACATTGATACATCTCTGCCGACTTAGTAATCACAAAATGACTTTACTAGTTTCTTTTAGCAGTCAGACCAGATGTTTCAACCAGAATGCAATCGGACAAGAATTTTAATGATGCCTTTTTATCAATGTCGTGACATTTAAAATGGTGCTATTTCAGAACGACTTCGTCCTAATCAAAAAATTCATACTGTACAGACAAGCTTTTGTTAAAATGGAGGTTAAGAAACTTGCGGTTCTTTAAATCAATAATAGTGATTTTTTTTAGTACATATTAATTTATATTTTGTAATAATTAAGTAGATTACGAAATATTAAAAAAATATATCTTATACTTTTGGAATTCAGACGCACCATCTATTATAGATATATGTAATTACATGAAAGCTCATAAATTATCGTACGTTGTTAATTTAGAGGCAAAAAATGCAATTTAATGTGTCTCGATTTTCAGTGAGAAAATATTTGCTAACACATTAAATTTTCTTTTCATTCATATTTAATTAATAAATTAAGAAAACAACTAAATTATGTAAACCATTTTCAATACGCCATGATCGAAAATAAAACTATCTTTAGTATTATTATAAAATTTACTGCAGTTTAAAAATTTCTCTCAAGAAGATGAATAATTATATATTTTAATAAGATTTGGCAGTTACTTTGTGGTGTAACATTTTAATTTTAAAAGTATTATTTATAACATTGATAATTATAAATGTTTCCTACAAAAACAATAAAGCCACTCCCATCCTTGCGTACCCCACCACCCCAATTGCCAACTGTATTTAATTTCAGTTCAATTTACACCTGTAGATGGGAAGGACTGCATTTTCGAAACTACAATAAAACTCAAAAAACTCTGTGTGTGTAGTACAAAGTGAAAATAAAAATGATGTGTTTTTAAAATATATTTTAACTATTGAATACCGTAAAAGCGCGAATTTCTATACTTGCTGGTTTTAATTTATATATTCATTAATACATAACTGTGAAAGACCTTCTAAAGGAAACGAATTCCAGAAAGTTCTCAATGATTTTAGCTGGTTTGTTAATAAAGTTTTTACGGTACTATTATAACAAAAATTACTAGTAAAAAGTTTATGTACATACATTTATAAATATATGTTTTTAAATACACTTTTATACATTAGCTTATAGATTTCAAGGTTTTAGGGGAAAATATCTAATTTTAAATTCATGTTCATATTATGAAAACAAATTTACTTACTTCTCTCTCTCTCTCTCTCTCTCTCTCTCTCTCTCCCTGAACAAATTTTATATATAAAATGCAATTCTTTTATGTATACAATTTCTACAATTCTTTATTGCTCCATCCGAAGTGATAAAGATATGTACGTTGTATCGGATTTAGCTGTGATGGGATTCAAGATTCATTTTGAGTAGCTTGTTGGTGTAGTGATTAATACGCTGGCCTAGTGATCTAGTGGTCGGTGATTCGCACCTCGTTCCAAGACTCCGGCAAGTTAGTCCTATTTTCATAGCACGAGCGTTTAGCTTGGTTTGAAAATAGTAAGAATATTGATGTGAAATGTATTCCGTGTACGCAACTCTATTTCAAAAAAAAAAACAGGCAAAGTATATTCTAGCGAGAGAATTATCCCGAGCAGGTTTCAAATTCACGCCGAGGGTTTAGCACGGATTGAAAGTTTTTATTTTGATGTGATTTAAATTCAATATATGACATTTAACTAGTAACATACTACAAATAACTTTATATTTAATGCAATGGTTAAATTCAAAGTTATGTGAAGTTTAATTAATTTGAATTCTTATTCTAAAAATTTCTAGGCACAACGTTAAAAGTAAATACGCTTTAGGTTTACCGCAGTATACATATTCACTAATAATTCACAAAATAATTTTTACCATAATTTAATTCAATGTAACTTGCAGTGTAAAACTTTTACACAGTGTAATGATGACAGGTACTTCTATTCGTGCGTTTAAAGCCTGCTCCATAACTCATCTCGTATGCATATCTCTGTGTATTATTTGCATAAGCGATCAAAAGCTGAAGACAGTGGCGTAGCTACCGCCTGGGCAACCAGGGCCCAGGATAGTTGAACAAATTCAACAACTGCAACAATTATAGCGTAGGTTTAAAGATCTTAGTTACGAAATAAGAAGTATTAACTTTTGAACCAGATAATGCCCTTTTAGGACCGCAATAGTGTTTGTACTTTTCTAATCTAATAGTAAATTTTAAAGAAAATATAAATAAAAATATGATAATATCTAGTAAATAGTATTAATTTGAAAACAGTTAAATGAGATATGTTCTTTAGGGGGGGGGGTGGCAGTAGGGGCCCGGTATATGTGTTAACCCAGGGCCTATTAATTGGATGCTATGCCACTGCTAGAGAGGTTACCACGTGCAACGATTTGATTCTCCATTAACAGTCACGAGTTGTGACGTCACGATGATCGTGACCAAAACCAACGGTGCTCTCTTGCTCTGACAACCCCAAGGAAGTTGTATAATATAATGAACTCAATAGACGTAGAACCACGTTGATCCGAAGCGAGCGAGATATTTATTTATAGAGATAAATATAATACTTGGTAACCTATGTTATATATTTAAGGTTTTCGCGGGCAAAAGATAACGAATTTCTAGAAGAACCTGCGTCAAATAGTCCCGAGAAGAACTTTTATACTCCAGACGTTTCGAATAAATAACATTACTCATTCTAAAGGGCCTTTTATACTGAATCCTTCACTAAACTCGACCGTTCGAAGCAAGAGCCAAAATGAAAGTGAGTCAAAAATCTTAGTATTTAATATTATTAGTTGACGTCGCGATTAACTATATCTAAAAGTAACGAAAGGTGACTTATTTATTTGTTTCGTAACCGGCTTTGTGCACGCGTAATTACTTTGATCTTTGATTATTATTGGAGGGCTCTATTGGATAATTATTAATGATTTGATTTTTGGATGGATGTATTTTTGTGGACGGCTGTATCTAAGGATGGTGTATGGAATTCTTATGGAATCGTTTATATTATTTGTCATTTTTATGTTTGAAAATTTCTATTACTTCCCTGTATATACGGAATGATTCTAAGTTAAGGTTAGCTATGGTGGGTACATTATCGAAATCTATTGTGTGACCCTCGGAGGGCATTTGGCGCGGTTTCCCTCATAAATTTATTTAAAATTAATCGTGAGTACAATCAGTAGCAATATAGTTATGTATAAATAAAACGTATGTGTTTGTTTGTGTGTGTGTGTGTGTGTGTGTGTGTGTGTGTGTGTGTGTGTGTGTATGTTATGTGCACAGTTCACTGGGTAGGAAGGAATGAATGAATGATTTTTTTTTAATACTTTAAATTTTTATTTCTTAAAATACAATTAAACTGTATCTTGTGTAGGTAGGTACTAAGTACACATTATTT
Source organism: Eubasilissa regina (assembly GCA_022840565.1). NCBI lineage: Eukaryota > Metazoa > Arthropoda > Insecta > Trichoptera > Phryganeidae > Eubasilissa > Eubasilissa regina. The sequence continues at coordinate 23,394,079 of JAINEB010000033.1, forward strand.
TTTAATTCATATTTGTAGTTAATTACCGTGCATACACCGACATCACAAAGAAGTTATTTAATTATATACGTGAATGCAGTGGCTTTTAAAACATGTGAATGTCTAAAAAGTGACAAATGTAATATTAACATTTATTGGTACTGAATGTGTAGTCACCATGGTAACTTTTTCTGTAATTACGTGTTTTAAAAATAATCGTAGATTTTTCGAATTAAATCTAAATAAATTCGAATATATTTGTTATTAGGAGATCACATTCTTATTGTGAAGTTGTAATTATATAGATATTTTAAATATTAATTAAATGTGTTAATTAGAAAGACATACACATAAAATCAATTTTATCGAAAAATATTGTTATTACGCCACCGGGATTCGAACCCGAATGGCTCTTTTAAATAATGGAACGATAAATGTATTAATTTGAAAAAGGTAACATATAGGTTCGAAAATTTGTCGTCAAAAATAATGTCGCTGTAGCATAGTTGGATAATGCACCTTTCCCGGTTTGGAAAGAGATCCAGGTTTGAATCCCGGTAGCACAACAACAATATTTTTCGATAAAATTGATTTTATATTTATATCTTTCTAATTAATATTTAAAATATATTTGTGAATTTTAATTAAGACATCAGATTTGGCTCCGTTTATTAGCCTTGAAACTATGATATGTGGGTATAAAAATTATTCAATCTTCTCACGTTTACATTCTTCAAACATGCTTCAAATATATTTCAAAATTTATAATTAATTTTGGTACTGAATGCAACAAAAGTAAAAACCATCGCCTTAAATGATCAAATCGAGTTGATACTTTGCATTGCTAATCTTCGGTATATTCGAAAGATTTTGATCATTCAAAAAATATTGTATTCCGTACTAGTTTTTGTTCTAAATTATATTTTATTACTGTAGATTTACGGCCGTACATCTTCCGACAGAAAATTAGATGGAGCCGGCGCGATCGTGAAAGCCAGATCGTGGTAATACTGTCGCATTAAGAATAACAAAGACATAGCTCTTTGACACTAATAGGGTTGACACATTTAAGTTTCCCCGTGACCAAAGGTTCGTACTAGATATTAGAACTGGTCGATTTGGCAGACCAGGCGTAACGGAGTATGGCACCGGCCACACTTCCTGTAGCAAAAGATCAAAGCGACACCGACTTGAGTACAATAACTCGCGCTTGCATACATCAGTTGTCGTGCAGCGTGGATACACTTTCTGGTTGTTTCCTCGTTGTATCTTGCTGTTTCACCATTAGACTGTGTTGTCAAATTTATATAAAGCTGATTTATATTTTTGACATTCCATATTATAAGTATGTAGTTTAAATATACTTAAATATTTTTTAAGAATTAAAGTATATTTAAGGATCATAAATAATATGAAAATAGCCTTTATATTTTTTAAAGAATATTTTCATACTATTTGTGTTTCAAAAGTGTATATAGTAATAACTATACGTTCGTTAAAATAACAGAAATATTTTATTTCATACTGATAATAACTCAAAACCATACGAATTAGATAGGTGTACTGTATTAAATTATACCTTTTCAATATCAATTTATATTACCCTCATTCAGCGACCAGCGATCGCCGAACCATTATTTGCGAGCACTGCAGTCATTTTAATGTATTTACTTCAATATACAAATTGGCTTTTGTATATTAAATACATATGTGTCTAACAGAGAAAATAATAAAACACAGTGTGTGTCTCATGGAAAAGCACGATGGTAAAATGTTGCTATTGTTGAATGTGATTAAAGTATCTACAAGATTTTTGTACAAGGTCGTGCAACACTCGCCTACTTGGAAAGATTGGGAAATTCTATGGCAGATGACATATCTAAAAAGACGACGGTGTAGAGGATCTAGTAAGAATCGAGTGGGTAATGATTTTTAATTGACGAATAAAGGAAATTATGGCATGAAGGATCTACGTCATGAATGCTGAATATAAAAGACATGGCAAAAATTGGGCCAACCATATAGAAATATATTAAAATGATAAATACTAAAACTATAATATATTCTAAATACGTCGTTCTATTCTCTCGACTTGTAACGAGTTGGTTGACACATTTTTATTGTGAAGTTGGATTTTTAGAACATAGTTCTGTTATGTTTTAATACAAAATAGAAAGATATATATAAAAAAAATATAGATCGAATAAATATTTAGTTGCTACCGGGATTCGAACCTGAACCTTTTTCTTTGGAAGTAAAAGGTCCACGAAGCGCATTCATCATTTTCGCTTTCATAATCGAATACATTTTCGACAAAATTTTTAACTTATATTCTGTAATGTTTCCAATTGATAATACATTCTATTATTAGTGAACGCGCTTCCCCGGATAGAAAAAAGTCCAGGTTCGAATCCCGGTAGAAACTAAATATTTTTTACAATAGATAGATTTTTCTGTACATCTTTCCAGTTGACTCATTTAATTTGTAATAAAAGCTTCATTGTTTTGAGGATGGCTGATATCTAAAATATCTTACTCGGTGCACTTTATTATATATGTATAAGTTTGTCTAAATTGTACACATGCTCCGAGAAACAACTGTGAATGAGATGACTCAGAGAAAGGCCTCATCCTGCATGAAGATGTTATAAAGGAACCGTTTAAAGATCGCTAATTAATTCGCCCGAGGATCGATAGGCGGGTCGCGGACGGGGCGGCACGGTGACACAGTCCTGGGCAGGAAGTGCCGCCCCCCAGAATGTTTCCGTTTCTTTTGCCACCACTCTTTCCCGGCAATTTTTCCCGCCACTTTTAGTCCTCGTGCAATCCCTCCGGCACGGAAGCTTTCGGGATCATACTTCTGTTTGCATACCTTCCGTATAAGTCACATTATCATACGGTCTACTTCGGAAAATACAATACTTTCAATTATTGTGTTCTATGTAAATAATATTTAAAATGCTGCGAACCGAAGAACATATTTATAGTATTTTTTTTTTCATCAGCACGGATAAACTATAATACTGTACATAGAGTAAGCGACATAGGTTTTACTTCTTCTTTCTATCAAAACCTTTGCAGATGATTAACATAAAAATAAAACGTTCGTTAAATTCTTGACAATCAAATATAATTAATATCAAATTATTTTTGCATATAGTTCCTAAATGCTTACTCATCACTTATATTTATAGTTTTGTTTTTTTTTCTATGCTTGTATTTTTAATTTTAGTATACAATTTGTAACCATATGAAGGAACCGTTGGTCTAGAAACATGTTAATAAATCAATATATAGTGGTTTGAACAAAGTGTTTTTTCTTATTATTTATATAATATATTGCTACAAAGTAAAGTTTTGCAAATGTTGAAGAAATAATAAATTTCATATTAATTTGTTCGGAATTAGATATCTCTTCATTGATTCATAAAAATTGAAAATAGCACACATACATTGATTGTTAAATCAATACATCCAAGAGTGCTATCGGGCGTCATTATTTATTAGGGTTATGAAAATAAAAAATATTTTAAACACCCACCATTGTTGAAACGTCACCACAAGTGATTAAAAACCATCGCGTATACGTATGTTTGCTTTGTCTTTCAGAAAAAGTTTATCATCGCTATCCAATGCTAATAGTTGCACGAGGAATGCAACCGATCGCATTAACCACAAAGCACTCCACCTACGCATGCGGTCGAAGACCATTGGATCTCTAATTATTTAGTATGTCAAGGAATAAATTCTCAGTTTTCTGAGAAGTGTTTGGTTAATTGATGTAATTAATATTTATAATATATTATAGTTCTAAAAGTTAAAAAAAAAACATTAGAAGTTATAATTTTTTTTACTTTTAAAATTAGCAGTATTAACTTTGTGGTTAAAATTCATATTTTTTATTTATTATCTTTGTTTTATTAACCACTGAATTGATTTTAAATACATCTACCGGTTTCGAAAAATACCATTTTCTTCTTCAGGATGTCATAATTCATATTAGTATATTATTATATATTAGTCATATTAGTTATGACATCCTGAAGAAGGAAATGGTATTTTTCGAAACCGCTAGATGTATTTAAACTTAATTCAGTGGTCAATAAAACAAAGATAATAAATAAATAAATAAAAAATTTATTAGGTAAGGAGAAAATCTTCTTATACGAATCCTAGATATGAAAATACAAAGCAAAATTACATAATATTAATAGAATAACAATAGGCCTATAGAAATTGATTTATATTTTTTATAATTTTAGATTAATCAAGTTTTATTTGTATCTATAAAATCATTTTGACAGTTTACAATGATAAGTTTTTTTTTCAGTTATAATAAAATAATCCTAATTCTACAACAGACGCTTGTTAGCGTGGTGGCTGCTGTACGTAATTCTGGGGGTAACTTTTGACATGCGGCCTGATCGTCAGCTAAGTGATGAGAAGCTGTCAGATGAGGGGAGTTAGGTACCAAATTATATTTTTAAAATTTGTTATGTAAAATAAAAACTCATAAAAAATCAATCAGTTAAATGTAAAAATTAAAATTAATAATTTAATGCAGTGGAATTCTTCACCAAAGAAGAAACTATAATCATATCAGTCAGTTTATAAGGAATCGTTCATTAATCGGCCTGTTCATATGAACTCTGTTTTCATTTGCTAATGAACCAAACATAAATATACTCGACTCGCAGGCATCGCAAATAAACGGGAATATTTTTCTGTTGAGATAAAGATGAGGTCATGTTAAAACATGACGCAAGTCTATATCATCGAGCTTATTATTTCTGGCCGTACAAATGATTCCCGCCCCTTACCGACTATCGAACTCCAGACTACACTAAAGGACTCTGAATTAAAATGTTAATAACGATAATAATTTCACGTGTGGAAACTAAAGAAAGACGAATTATTATGTATTCATGTATATTTTTTACAAGTTATCAATAATGCAGCAACAAATTGTTACAAATTAAATGTATCAATAAAAAAAGATACACTAAATAAAATCAATTTATCGCAAAAATATTTTTGTTGTCATTCGGACTCAAACCAGAAAGCCTTCTTATTCGGAGACGTGCGCTAAGTGTGGAAAGTGCATAAAACTTGATTTTAAATAGTAACTGAATCCTCAAAGCATGTAAGTAAATTCAATTAAAAATAATTTGTTTTCACTAACACAGTATTTTAAAAACGTCGAAAATTGATCATATGTATTGCAAATTTAATGGTTTATAACTTTATTAATTTTGAACACTTTGCTAATTTGGTTCAATACAGATTTATTTCCGTAATCTTGCCTTCGCGATTATAAGAAAACATATTTCGTTTATTCAAAAATTTTCTACATCAAGACAATTTTGTGGCACGCGCAAAATATATTTAATGGTCGCGGTCTTTCTTATAATGATTATATTGTCTAAATTACGGCAAATAACATTCCGTTTATTAATTTCCATTAATGTAAACGTCCTTTCTAAGTAATAGTTATAAAAAAATCTAATATATTGTACAACTTTTGATATAAACGAATAATAAAAACCAATATTTTCGTAAAAAAATTATTTTTGAAAGCAAAGCCTTAATAACAAATTATTACTTTTAAAATATATATTTTGATTTAACTTTAACATCAAATTAATGATTGCGGATTAAAGTAGGAAAGAAAAATATTTTACATTTGCTACAAAATGTATAATATGCATAAACAAAATACATGTTTAATGTATTAATTATAAATATATACATATAAAATCAATTTTGTTGAAAAATATTGATTTTGCGCTACCGGGATACGAACCTGGATCTCAATTTCCAATCCGGGTAAGTACACTACCAATTGTGTTATAGCGCCAGTATTTTTAATGACAAATTTTCGTACCTATATGTTACACTTTTTCAAATTAATACATCTGTCGTTCCATTATTTGAAAGCCATCTACATTGTTTTTAGGGAATCTCAAATACCTTTGAGTAAACCGACTGCAGATGCCAAAATTATCAATTCATTTTTATTAAATTTTGATACAACTTATATTATTAAGGAGAACACATTCTTATTGTGAAGTTGTAATTATTCAGAACACAGGTCTGTGTTGTTTTAAATACTAATTTAATGAGTAGCCTGTTGGAGTAGTGGTCAAGACGTTGGCCTAGTTATCTAGTGGTCGGGGGTTCGCGCTTCGTTCCAGGACACCAGCAAGTTAGTCCTATTTTCATATCACAAGCGTTTAGTTTAGTTTGAAAATATTAAGAATATTGATGTGGCATGTATTCCGCGTACGCATCTCTATTTTTTTTTAAAAAAGTATTAATTATAAATATATACATAAAAAATCAATTTTGTCAAAAAATATTGTTTTTCGGCCACCGGGATTCCGGTACATCACAGACCTAAGTTCTGATTAATTATAACTTAACAATAAGAATGTGTTCACCTTAATAATATACTTTCGTATAAAAATATAAAAAAGTGCAAATATTTAATTAAAATAAGTACACATCCGGAGGAAACGTTACAAAAGAAGAAGCTAAGAGAATTCTGGTTGATTTCTAACTCAAAACCACTTATTATCTATCTTTTATCAAATACCATAAGTATTCATAATTTAATAAAGTGCATTGCAGTCAACCGAATACAATGAGTCATATTGTTTATTTATCTTTTTTGCTTTGCGTTATTCAGTCGTATTCACGCATGATAATTGTCAATGTGTATATTTCTTCATCTTAAAATAAATAATTTAAAACGGTCATATTCATCGAATACTTCGTTATTCCCGTCAGCGTGCAAACATAATATAAAGCCAGCGCTAATTATCTTATGTCTTTAACCTTTCATTCAATTTTCAATCAATAGGGTGGTTTATATCATACCGATGACACTTGCATATATATAGATTTTAAGAATACTTACAGGGGTAATCACAGTTTACAATCCCTGATTCCGGGCGGTGTTTACGGCATCCGAGCTTATCAAACAGTATAAAATCAACAAAACTTTTGTAAACATTGAACTTGTTAGAAAAAAAACACTGTGCTTTACGGGAAGCCTTCACTTTGGTATGTTATAAAGAAAACAGCAGTGTGTCTTGAAATGACGATTGTGAAACTTTCTTGTCGACAAAATAAACACTTTTATTAATAAAATTAATACGTTATTTTAATTAATTACTTACTTTGATCATTTTCTGGTGCAATTGCAGATGAAAAAAAGATCACATAATAAATAGAGCTGGATTTGTTGTGCAAGTTCTTGACTTTTTGTGGTGCCTCGTCTGAATTATGACAGCAATACTGATATAGTGACGACGTTTTATATTAAACTATCAATGATATCTAGGACGTAGAACTCCCAAGCCGACAAAGTATAGAAAGTCATGAACACCCGACGCCGACGACATCAAAACACAATGCTCTTGCTCATGGTTTTTCCTTTTCTCGTGATTCGGGGACCTTCTGGAAAGCGGGACCCCTCGCAATTGCGACTTGAACGACTCTATAAATCCGCCACTAGATGTGAACCATTATCACGAACCTCTCACAGAAATAAATGTACACACGAAAATACAGTTAAAAAATCATTTGTGATCGAATTCGTCCGGATTTCAGAAATACAGACAGACTTGTACGATTTTATTTAAACTAAAAACACGTCACTTTTTTCAAAATGATGCCTTGTAGCTATCATCCAAGTTTCCAAATTAGCGGTGGTGCCTTTATTAGATTTTCATGAAATTAGTTTTTGAGGTTGTAAATATACTTTTAAAATATTAACTAGGTAAAATAAAAACGATTGAGGGACATTTTCATATGACTCAAAGATAACTCGATTAATATCAAGTTAATACTGCCGCTCTTGTGCTTCATCGGTGACACGTAGAGAATACAGTAAATAATAATTTGATTGTGAAGATAATGACACTTCGTGAACAATCACGCTAGCCGCGGGTGGGCGGTGACTAGGTATTGTTACTGCTGCGTCACGGAATACATACCTGCCCAAAGATCGTATCGCAATATCCCTTTCACGAATTGAAGAGAAACGTATATATCATTACGTTAATCAATAACTCACGTAGATTCACAGGCCGACGCGCTTCCTCAATTTACGGTCATGTGTCGCTAATTTTACGTAAAACCCTTTCACCGCATTGTGTTATATTAGTTTATTTTTGTGCTTTGTCTGATGATGAATAACTAATATTAATTAATTAAATATTTATTTTAGTATATATTTAAAAAATGCATCGGTGATTGTTTAACTTGCACTAGGTAAAGACGTTAAACATAATCGATGTCAATTTAAAACAATATTAATTTTATTAAGGAAACACGTTCTTATTATGTAGTTATTACAACATAAATCTGTGATATGTACTGTGTGCTGTAGCATAGTCGGTTAATTCACCTTCCCTGGATTGGAAAGAGATTCAGGGAAGGTGGTTTGGAAAGAGAATCCCGGTGGCGCAACAACAATGATTTTCGATAAAATTGATTTTATATGTATATCTTTCTAATTAATACATTTAATCAAACACACAAATTACGGGTGTAACACAACTAGTGCACGAGTCGAACATGTTCAAGTTGCATGCGCGTAATCTCAACTGAGTCAGATATATAAGCATTTTAAAAGTCATAGTAATATAATTAATTGTCATGGCTGTTAGTCTGCGGTGCATCGTAATTATTTTTTTAATTAGCCAGATTTTGCATTGTACACACACGAGTTTTATTTTTATCACGGCTTTCAATGGCAACAGGCGCAAAAAATAATTAAATCAAATCCAATCGATAAGTCAATATTTATTATATAACTCGTAACAATAGGATAAAAAGAGATAAAGACAAGGAGAACAAAAGATCTTCAGGGGAAGGTTTTATCCAGTAGTGGAGAAACACAGGTTGATGACGACGATGGCGTCTTAAAGATTGCAAATATTAGAGAATTGACTACTGTACCTGCATGCATCACCCCTTAATCAGTATAGATTGTCTAAAACTATCTGAATCTGTTTATTTAAGCGCTCCGTGATTTTATAGACATTCAAAGAAAGTCACTCAAAAGGTGTTTTCACGAAAGTTTTAACGCGGACATTCTTAGATTAAGAGCCCTTGTAGAAATGCACGCCCGAGAAACTTCAATAATTGGCGACGCAGCCTTACAAACTTTTTCCTACCACATTCTCTCGCGTCACTCGCAAAGCGGCGGCTTTGTAATTTAGTTCGACACTCTTTTCCACCCGGAGAAAATGTCAAACTGAAAATTTAACTGGACGCGAATATGCCTGGCAACCGCGGGGCCTTTCTTATTATTGACATTCCTAGCAAGGCGTATGAATGGGTTGCGGTACGTAGGTGTTGGGTACCCGCCGCGTGCGGACTCCTTGTAACTGTTCCCCCTCGAGAGGGAACATTCATCCAGTTTTGTCAGTGAATACAATTCATTTATTATTTCAATTTCTCTGTAAAAAAATTGCAACAGTTCTCAAAACAAATATATTTTTATTAGAGTAAATCGTGCCTAAATATTTGTTATCAAGGACAACACAAAGTTTTGCTGTGAAGATGCATTGTCAGAACATAGTGCTGTGGTATTTTAATACAAATTAAATTATGAATTAAGTAGAAAGATATACAGATAAAAATCTATCTATCAAAAAAATATTTAATTGCTTCCGGGATACAAACCTGGACCTCTTCCTATCCCAGTAGCAACAAAATATTTTTTAATAGATAGATTATTTTCTATACATCTTTCTAATTGATTAATTTAATTTGCATTATTATTATTTAGTTCGATAGATTGTATTTTTATTCGTATATGTACAAAAAATTTTTTTTTCCATCTCCGAAGTAACTTCACCGGTAATATTTTTTAAATATAAAGTATATATTTTACTATTTGCATCTGTAAAATAATATAATACAATGAAATTTAAAAAAAAAAACAGTTTATTTTATTTTAATTTTCTGTAAGCCTTAACAAATTAATCAAATGCGGTTTATAGGTGCCCATATTTTTCAAATAAATTACAATAAATATTTAATAATTGCATGTAAAATTAATGTTATTTTAATGAAGCTAAAATTTGCAAGAACAAATTAATCAATTTATTACCACGGTATACACTTTATAATTTCATTTTTAATAAAACAATTTATTGTGAATAAGTAGGGATCAGTAAATGACCAGGTAATTCGTTAGATTTTTGAATGGTGAATTTTAATGTGTGCCCCATATAATTTTGTTCATAATTATGCTAAAGTGATTCAAATCCTTGTTTCATTTAAACACTACCATGGTTAACTTAACATAGTATGTATAGAAATAAAAAAAAATTGAAAGAATATTCATGTCCACTATTGCAAAAATTATTAATGAATAGACACGGATATTCATAGAAAATGATTTACGTGAGAATGAGGATCGCTATATAAATATAAATGTAAAAAAAACTTTATGGAAATTATAAATGCCCGACGTAATGTGCATTGAATCGTAAACAAATTCGAACAAATCTAATTTATTCTCGGTATACATCACATAGAAAACGGTTTGTAAAACGAAGGTTGTCAAAAATTAAAAGTTACAGGTAATAAATTACGCACCGCCCCGTGTAGTATCGTGCCCGCTGCGAGGAGCTATCGTGCATCTTTGTTTGTTAAGAATTTAATGTCTGGCATAACTCGGTTATACACGTTTGCGCAATTTCCCATTTGTTTTGTGTCATCGTTTTGGCGACTAGCGGACACGGATCGCGTGCTGCGGCTGAACCGCCATCGCTGGAGTCGGTCGCAGCGTTAAAGGTAAACTCGATAGGCTAATAGGACACAGAAACGTCAAAAGGCAGAAAAGCTGCGCGTAGTACGATGGCGAACTTTCAGAGAGCTCGAGTCATTCATGAATCCGGTAAAAGATATAATTATGCGACATTAAGACGCGTTTCCACCAACCCTCACTATTTTCATTACGTGCCGGCCGGCTTGTGCCGAGAGGCAATTGTTTGTTTTACCGTTTTTACCGAGCAAAATGAACGATTTTATTAATTTTTTTTATTTTGCTTAAAGTTTAATTCAGTATTTATAATTTTTACATACTATATACTTTACAGATATGTATAGGCCATTTATTTAAAAAAAAAACTATCATTGTATAACTAATCATTAAATAAAGTTGTAACGCCTTAAAACATATATTTTTTTAAATTAAAACAGTAATTGACCCATATACGAGTATTGTTTCAAGGTTTTTTAAGCTGTTAATGAATATACCAATTATTTATAAATTCGTGAGATTTACCTATTTTTTTAGGTAATCGAATAAAAATAATAATTATCTATAACGGTGATCAACTATCATGCGGCCTTTACAGCATGGTTTTGCCAAACGGCAAAGTCGATCCAGTAGGGATATGGTTAAGTCATATTAATGGCAGTTAGTTTCCTACCTACTTTCTAACAAGCTCTTTACATTATTTACTTATTACTATGGTTACACAATACAGTATAGATAACTAACCTGTTACAATCTTATCGGTACGTTTCGAAATTCAAAAGTATTGTGCAATTTCCTATTCCCACCGGTTCCATAAAATGTTCCATAAAATAAATGAAATTATTAAATATTAAAACATTTTTTTCTATGTCATAAATCGCCTTTATCGTCATTATTCAACTTGGTGAATTAAACGACTATAAACTGACCATAAATACATTAATCGAACGGATCTAAATCACCCTTAAACTATATTAAAACTAATCCAAATTATAAAAATCGAAACCATTTAAAAATAAGGTAGGCACTGTCTTGTAAGAATTTATATTTACTGATGAATCACTATTATTAATATACTTTTTAAATAAATATTATAAACTATTTTCGCAATTGCGTAACAGTAATCATGACCGAGATATTTAATTTATTTTTAACCACATCCTGAAGAACTTTAAGACCTCATGAGTCAACGTGTAACTATTATAAGAAAAATATTCTTTACAAATCTAACATATTTTTAATGACGGGTTGAGAAGAAAGAATGTCCTAGTTTTATTCTGGAAACAGCGGTTCATCACAAAATTAACATATTTAAAAATAAACGTGACCATGAAAAAATATCACATAAATATTTTAAAACTACATCATAGTGCCGTTTTTTTTTTTAAATTTAACCACCGATTTTTGAAGCTAACTACTCAATTAGTAGAATAAATCAATAATAGTAATGAACTATAGATTACATTAGGATCGGTTATAAAAAAAATCAATATTTCATGTCGTCGACCATATCAATAAACATGAAATGACATATTTTTGCAAGTGCATTAAATACACTCAAGTTATATTTTAAGCTCCGCTCTTCTGGGATATTTACTACAAATTATTTGATAATATTTTTTTATTGTTTAAAATATTATCATTAAAATAAATGCGTGCTCTAAGTAGTGGCGTGCAGTAGGTATAGATTTAGGTTATGCTGTTACCAATGATAATATACAAACATATATAATATATGTAATACAATATATGTACTTTCGTTTAATCAACGCCTTTGGACAAAATAAATATGTCGTTTATACTACCCAATCATGTATTTATTTATTATTTAAGAGTATTATAAATAGTGTTTTTAATGTTTAAGTTTTAACGTAAAATAATACTTTTTTACCCATATAAAAAATGTATGGTCGTTTTTGAGAACACTTTATAATTAAACATGATTTATTTATTGTTTTAAAATACTTCACGTAATAACTAAAGGAAATAATTATTTTTAATAAAGGTTAACGTAGGAAATAGTTATGCCGATTGCTTTTTGTTTTTCTCAAATCAAAAACCAACCCGTGCACCAAATTTAAAGAATAATCATGAAATCAACAGGTTATAAATAGTAAGATAGTAAAATTCACGAATTAGTAAAAAAGAAAGTAGATACTTAACGATTTGCATGCAGTTGTAACCCTTTCTAATGTTATTCTGTTAATAAACAGCGTAGGTAACAACTCCATACAAAACGAATCAACCGAAAGGAATTCTCAATTAAATAAATAGCCATTTATATGACTTGAGTAATTCGCTAACTCAAAGATAGAACTGAGTAATTTAAATAGCACGATGCGGCGAATAAAAAAATAGCGCCATGAGTACAGCGGTGAGCTGCGGTGAGTTTTTAGAACTAAGCAATTAAAGTCTCCACTGATACACGGATGGCAATAATTGCAAAATAATGTTTTCGTTAATTTTTTAATTTATATTTGTTTCCCAGAATTTTCAGTTAAGCGCAGCTTTTTTTCTTGTATCCACTGCATGCCCCTGGTTGTAAGTATGTGCTTAATCGACATATATTATTAAAACTGTTATTAATTTTATTATTCATTGGTTGCTCCGAAACCCTCTAAAAAACCAAAAACGTAAGGACGATAATCTAGAGGGCAATGATCGTATTTCTCTAACAACGGGATCGTGCACCGTGCGTTCAGGGTTTCAGTACTCAGCCAACTGCACAACTTTCCGCTGACAAAAGGTAGACCTAGTTTTATTTTGGTTTCATTGCGCTAGTTTCGCTGCACCAATCAATCCCAAGGTAAGCACATGATTTTATCCAGTGTATTGTCACGAAATTCAACAGGAACACATTTCTAGGAATTTAAAGAATTCATTTAGACATGCAAATGATTTATACGAATTTATTTTTTAAATAATTGTTTTTTAAAAATAGATTCTGGTAAAGAAACAACAACATATGTTTTTTGTTAGTATTTACATCCTGAAGAAGAAATTTGTATTTTTCGAAACGGGTAGATGTATTAAAACTCAATAAGTAATAAATATAACAAAGTTAAAAAATAAAAATAATTATTTTTAACCACAATATTAATTTTGCTAATTTCAAAAGTATACACATTTTATAAGTTAACAATATTTTTAAGTTAATAACTAACACTTAATTAATATTTCAATTAAAACGACTCATTTTTAAATGTCTAACGCAAACACGTTGTGATTATTTATTTTTAATAATAAATAATTCAAATACAAATTAAATGTATTTACTAGAAAGATATACAGAAAAAACTATTTATCGAAATAATATTTTAGTTCCTACCGGGATTCGAACCTGTATCTTTTCTTATCCGGGGAAATGCGTTACCAGTTACACCACGCCAACCGCGTAAGATGACGACAAATTTTCGAACGTATATGCCGCAGCTCTTTCAAATTGATACATTCCATTTATCTATTATTATTTATTTATTTCTCCTTAAAAATAAATAATTCATTAGCTTTACTTTATATCCTCTACCATCATTCATATCTAACAAAAATTATTGTGAAAATACAACAGACGGTCTGTGATATTTTAAATATGAATTAATTATATTAATTAGAAAATTATACATATAAAATCAATTTTATCGAAAAGTATTGTTGTTGCGCTACCGAGATATGAACCTGGATGTCTTTTCAAACCGAGGAAGGTGCATTATCCAAAGTAGATGGCTTTCAAATAATGGAACGATAGATGTATTAAATTATAAATGTATAATATATGGTTTCAAAAATTTGTCGTCAAAAGTACTGCCACTGTAGCATAGTTGGATAATGCACCTTCCCCGGTTTGGAAAGAGATTCGAGCTCGAATCCCGGTAGTACAACAACAATATTTTTCTATAAAATTGATTTTATATGCATATCTTTCTAATTAATACATTTAATTAGTATTTAAAACATTAGTAATTATTTATTTTGTATGCTTCGAATAAAATAAATTGTTATGTTGGTCTATACAAATTCAATTGATTTTAATAAAACTGGACCTTAATTCAAAGTATGAAAACGTACGAATTTATTTAATTTACACATTCGTACATAATATATGTACAAGCAAACAGTTATCTGTCGATCCAATCAACTCAGATTCACATTGCATGACGTCCGAAAGACGCGAGTAAAATGCGTACGCCGAAAATAACTTGTTTTGACGAAATTGTGAATTTAAAAACTAAACCTATATTTAAATGTTGCATATTACACAACAGAGACAAGTTGTAGGAACCGAAATAGAAAGATTCCGCGTACAGTCACTCAATATCGACTAATTCCCGGTCACCGAAGCGGCTCACCTATCACATCACTCACTTTTGGTAAACAGACGCTGACCGATTTACTTACCAGACGGGCTATTTTTGTGATTGCCTACGACGTGCGCGGACATACCGACACCTGAAACGTACGCCGGAAAAACAGAAACAAATTGTTTGTAAATACCAAGACAATAATACAAAGTATATTTTATTTGATAAATGAATCTTAAATTATTGTAAACGTCACTGAGACCGCCATAATTTAATAAAATCCTGCACCGTCAATTTGTATAACGCGAGTAAACTTTTAAGGCTGCAAGAATTATGGTAAATGCAGTACGAATTTATTTAGACGTCTTTTGCGTTGTATATTGAACTAACCGTTTCTTTACCACCTCGTTATAAGTGATAAAATCAATATTCAAATTCAATTAATATAATTGAATTGCAAAAAATTTGTATTTTGCAATTTTTTGCCAATCACGATATCAAAATGTTGCAAAACATCCGTTACAAAAATTTAATTTTCACCACTCGATTTGATATCAGATTTTCGTCTAGGAATTAAAACATCAGCTACAATTAGATGTAGACATTACCTGAAAACGTACCATTAAACACCATTATTTCCTTTCATGGTATTGGCAGGCTAACGCGGTAGCTTGATTATCTGTGCCTACGGTAAACTGTAGACGCTGGTTTGTCTCGCGGTAAAGGAAATTAAACTTTGAAATTTTAATGAATTTACCAGTTCTGCTTAACAAAATAAATCGTCGCTTCTGTATTGCATTGGCACATCAGCTAAAGTCCTCTTTGAATGGAAATGCCAGGTAATTAATTTAATACAAATTAAAGAAATAGCAATTTTATTTTTTCACGAATAAAACTTGCTTTATAACGGATACATGAATTGTATAGAAATCATTTTTATTAATAAATAATAAACTCAATTTAATATAATTAGTTGATAACTTTTAACGGTGAAAACGTCTAACAAATATTTCAATCTCGGTTAATATTATCTGATGAACCTTTCAAGTTCAAATTCCCACCAATACATTTAAATACTATTTCAAAATTATTTTTCCTTTATCATTTTTAACATTAGTTGCGTGTCTCTCACTTGTCCAGAATTCATCTTTCTTCTAAAGACCATGACCGCAGTCACAAGTTATCACGTATTCACAAAAAATGCCCCAGTGATTCTAATTTTGAAGCGGATCCACATTAATCTAGTACTAAGGAATACAATCAACCATTCATCCAGCTTTGCGACACCCTGACATTCCCGGTCCCCCTCTGAAACTCCTGACCACAGCACGAACGTGTCATCGTGTTGCATTTCTTCACATTCTTTCTTCATATTCTTACGCACAGTACATCTAAACTTTTATTTTTTATGCTACCACACAATTCATTCATCTTGCTTTCCCTCCCCTAATATTCCATACTTCAATCCTGCATTCTATCCTGTACACGCCACCGCGGTAACTGCGGCATGACGAAGGGCGAGCCTTATCACATTATGCTAATTTATTGTATTGTCATTTATCTTAATTACATAATTAAATTTATATAATTTATAATGATGCTTTCCGAAATTGAAATAAAAATGATTTTTAAAAAATTGTGTAGTAGATTTTTAAACCCAAACCAATAACAAGTACTTGAGTTATAATTATAAATATATTACGAAACGATATTTGAATACTATTTTTGTTATTATTTAATAATGACTGAAATATGGAAAAATACCTGATTAATCCATTGTATTTTTGACGTCTGTCTATAAAATTGGGAGGGTATTGCGTGTATACATGTATATTCATGTACACATAGTGACTAAAAAAAATCTAAACAATGACTAGAAGATGTATTTAACTAACCTACCACTTGAATGAGGTATTTTATTTATAGACAGGTAAAGAGAAATAAATAAAAATACATACATTAGATCAATATGCGTCAAAAACCAATTAGAAAAAAATAGTTCAATAAATTTATTACACATACATGAACACAAATAAATGTATTAATAAATATTGTGTACATATAATAAACATCCAAATATATCCAATAAGCTCCAAAATTCATCAGAGTAGAATATAATCTATATATAATCTAATAATAATTTATCTAAATAATCCAATAATATTACATGTGGTATTATTTTTACTTTTGTGAATAAAATGAGGCACGCGGTGTAATAATTATTTTATAACATGACAGATTTATAAAGGTTCAGAAACATTATTTAAAAAAGTCTATTAATCGTTATGAAATAAATATTTACATATTAATTAAATATATTAATTAGAAAGATATACATATAAAATCAATGTTATCGAAAAATATTGTTGTTGCAACACCGGGATTCGAACCTGGGATCTCTTTCTAAACCGGGGAAGGTGCATTATCCAACTATGCTACAGCGACACTATTTTTAGCGACAAATTTTCGAACCTATATGATACCTTTTTGATATTAATACATTTGATCGTTCCACTATTTGAAAGAGCCATCTACCTTATTTTTACGGAATCTCAAATACCTTTGAGTAATCTGATATTAAACGCCAGAATAAAGTTTTTTTAATGTTGTGATGCGTCTGTTTTTCAAATAGTTAATCTCGCATCACAGATTCATAGGTCTGTCATATTACTATATTATTTACGAAATAGTTTATATCTCATAATTCAATGATATTAAAATAATTTCTAATTGGTGACATTACGATCCTTCTGAACATATAATCCTCGATAATTAAACCAAAGTAAACTGTGAATAATTACCAAAGACAAATCTTTCTATCCAAAAAAAATAGAACTGCCACCAGGACTTTAACTAATATATTTACTATATTAGTTAAAGTCCTGGTTTACACTTTATTTTATCGGACTACAAAACACTAAAAATGTTGCTTTGAATACTGTTCACATAGGCACGCAAGGGGAAAGGAACAATAGAAATGACGAAGATATTAAGCACTTGTGTATAATATATATATATATATATAATTTTATACGACTTGCACAATTTATTACAAATTATTAATTCATCATATCAAATAACACATCCATGTTTATGCGCCTACAATACTAATTTCCATGACTAAATCACATGCGTTACGACCCATGTGTTTATAACATCAAAGGATGGTTTACTCAGATATATTACTAAGGCAATCGCGACCTTTACTAACGAATTATGATCGAAATAGCAGGAAGTATCTATACATTTATAATTATGTCTTCTATTCGGGGTAAAAGCTAGTCCGGAATTCGGCATGGTAAAAGAAATGTATAATACAAAAAAATATGTTATGTAAAATTTCTTAAAGTTATCAAATTTTACTAATACTAAAATATTTAATATTTAAAGAAATTATCACGGCAAAAAATATGAACAACTATAGTTTGATAGTATTTATAAAAATCAATGATTAGAAATGTAAATATTGTTCGTCTTCAAAATATTTATTATCCGTCTTGATGCATGAGAATATATTAATGTAATATGAAAACAGATAATCTAAGTATAAGTAGGTTCTATACCCTATTGAAAGAAAAAGAAAGCCTGACTGATCAAAGTAATATTTTTTTTTTAATTGGAAATATTTGTAAAAAATTGCCCATCACAATATTGACTTACAACTTTGAAATTGCAAAAAAGTATCGACCAATAAATTAATTAATCTCAAATTCTGTACACAAAAAAGTTTTCAAATGAAATTTTAAATTCTTAATTCTTATTATTTGGATTATTTTGTATTTTTATGTAGCATATTTTGAGCAAAGGTATTCTATATTACACCTTGGAATTATTATTAGTAAACGCTATTGTTAAGATTATTTAAACAATAAAGATTAATTAATGAATAATGTATACTTTTAAGTTCGTTATACAATATGTATACTGAGATATACCGCAGCTAAAGTAAAGCGAGAGATAAAAACTGCTTAGATTCTTACAACGCGAGTGTGCATCCATATTCCTGAGATTTCTACCGACTGATCGAATAAGTCCTCTCAGTTTTGTATGCAGATATTTTTGATAATTTTTCGGAACCACAACACGTTATATTCGGTATCTGGCCATTTTTTTCATGTAATATAATAACATTCCTATTTCTTAGACTTTTAACTGTCCCAATATGTGATAGTCAAATAAAATTAGGCAAGAAGATCAAGGGACAGAAAGCTGTGAAAAGCAAAAAAAGGGAGACGTATATTCACACTGGATGCAGATCGACAGAAGAAGATTAAAAAGTGAAAAGTTAGTTTAAAAGATTTTTGAAATAAAATTACAAAACTTTTGTGGTTTAAAAATTTGAAATTTGGGGAATGTTGTGTTCCAGGACTATTTTATTTGGCAGCCATTTTGTTTTGGCAGACATTTGTCAGTTCGCATTTGGTAGTCGTAGAGAGTACATGATTACAATTTGTTATGTACCATCTAACGCCTCAACAACGTGTCGAAATCATTAAAACATTAAAACAATTACAAACCCGACTTTTGGTAAAAAAATCATCATTAGCGACGAAGCTAATTTTGACATGGCGGGTTTTGTTAATAAACAAAACAGCCATAATTGGGGCACTTAAAATCCTTAATTGATCCACCAACGATCTTTACACCCACACAGTTACTGTATAGTACGCCATGTGTGCCAGCGGAATCATTGGACCCTATTTCTTTTAAGATGCAAGAGGAAATGCTGTAAAAACTTCTAGATGACCGAATTGGATCCATTAGACCTACAACACGTATGGTTTTAATAGGACGGTGCCACCTCTCACACGGCTTGAGCTACGCTTGAAATATTGATGAATGAAATAACATCGACCTGGAACATAATATTCACCCTGTATTTAATGTCTGTGTGTCCACGAGCAAATTCAAAGTTATCATCTTAGTGTGTTAATTAGAAATATATCGCGGGAGAATTTAAAAATGACGAATAAAGCTGCGGTTTGTTTGCATGTGTTTTTCCGCAAAATTGCCTCAAACGTATACAAACAAAACATAACACTCGCGCCGCGCTATGTTCTAAATACACGTCTACGCTTGAACAGACTTGTTGCAAAACGCCACAAGTATGCATTTAAAGCGGACTTGAATGTACTTGAATGTATGCTTTTCTATACACTTAAAATGTGATATTATTTTATATTTTTTATTATTTTGAGTCATACACCAATAAATTAAAGAATTTCTCAAAAGTAATAGTAATAATATTAATATTTTTCAACTCATATAGATAAACTTTCACAAAAACATATGAACACAACCTTTAGTGACAATACTCATCACTTTTACAGCATCGATATTAGCAGCATAACTTAAGTCCATACCTAGTGCAAATCACTGTATGTTGAGAATACAATAAATGAATAGGTCTGAAACTAGAGAATTTATTCTGTGTGCAAGTCATGCGGAAGAATATTCAGGAATCGGATCACCGGCATCAAGGCTACCCCAAGATGCCATCTCCGCGACTTCTTATTGAATATTCATGCGGTAGGTACCTACTGGGTACCCGCCAGCTTCCGAGCAAATGTTAAATGCCGCAGAACTTTTTTTCATTATACACTCGGTGAGATGGATAAGCCGCGCCACCGAGACGCTCGGTTGCTTCCACGTACGAATCACTTGCTTATTTAAAAAAAATTAACGCTTTACATTTTTTTAACCGCCGTAATATAAAATATACTAAATATTTTCCAGAGGATTCAAAACAACTAATTTATGTACAATATTTTATATAAAACCTTCACGAACTAAATTTTTTCTGTCATCTTCATAACTTTTCTTTTGTAGAACTTGACTATAAAATAAAAAATCTTTTGATCACCAAAGTGTAAACATGTGCAAAAGTTTTCAATATGGTTTTATTTCTTGAATCAAAATTGACATTTAAAAATATTTTTAGAGAATTTTTGTTGTATACTATTACCTAACTAGTATTTAAAACTCGTTCTAGGATGTGCACGATGACGCATGAAGATATGATGGGTTCTACAAATAAAATAATTGACCGAAAATAAATAAAGTTCAGTTTTGTGGCTAACGCGTGCAATTTTGGAAGGAAGTGTCAATTTCCTTTAAAATATGAATTAAATAAATTGAAATGTAATCTTTTAGTTCTCATCTTATAGGATTTTATTTTTAATTCTTTTTAAAATCGAAACATTGTTCAATTTTTATACATTCAAAATGTAAATCTATATTTTATGATTGTAATTAATTGCGGAGGTTCAAAAAATGGAAAATCAAACTGACACAACATTGCCTTTTTCATTGAAGTGACACGATATAGAAATCTGACCCGGCAACAAGGAACCCATAAAAATAACAGCTTCTGGGAGACGCACGTCAATTTATACGGAATGTGGTATTCAATGAGATGTTTAAAATATAAATCTAATCAAGAATTGCTGGGTAAAGTTATGAAACCGGGTATAAATAGTATTTTAATTAATTTATCTATTTTCATATATTTTATAAATCACAACGTTCTACAAGCTTCCAAATACGAGGCGCTTTTTTTAAGTAAGTACCATTGCCGGATATGTTGACTCACCACAAGCAACGTTAGAGACATTCACATAGTGTGGCCATCTTGTAATGAGTGGTTGAAATGTTCAAGAGAATAGATCATACCGTGGATTGTGAGATGCGGTCCGTGATTCATTTATTGAATGCACGAAACATGAAACCAGCTGACCTGTCCTGATTTGGCGCCAAGTGATTTCCATATTTTCCTTCATCTGAAGCGGTTCCTTGGTAGCAAACGTTTTGATGACAATGAGTACAGACATAGTTTTCATCCCAGACGACGTTGTTCTATGACGAAGGTATACAAAAATTGGTGACCCGTTATGACAAGTTCCTTAATAATGGTGACGACTATGTTGAGAAGTAGTTTAAGGTATGTAGCGTCCGAAGAAAGTAAAGTAAAAAAATATTGTCGTTTCTTTAAAATAAATCTGGTACTTACCCATAGTGTAGAAGCATTACAATGTTCTAATTTTCAGATTTGTTACAAATTATATGCTTCAAAGTTGGTTACAAATAACAACATGATTATATTCTACAATGACGAAAAATAAATTAAATCAAATTTTGAATAAAATAGAGAAAAGTACATTTATCCTGAGGACATTCATGAACAGACGGGAAAAATGTTTGGGTCATATCTCCCGGCGTAATACGTTCATAACCACAGCGATTCAAGGAAATATAGAAGAAAAAAGAAGAGGATGGCTGCAGAAAACATTTATGACTTGCTGGAGTTGTGCAGATACGAAAGCTACCGAAAAGTAAATGACCTGGCACAGAATAGATACATAGAGAGTTACAATGACAAGAAGAAAAAGTGTATAGTATTATGGAACAATTATCACACGTCTTTAGTTTGTAAATTTCCTGGATAATTCTGCCATCTGGTCCATTTGACAAATATAAGATAAGTAAAAACTTACGAACTTATTGAAGAATCGCTTGAGTGACAGCTTGTTTGGTCTAGACACCATCTAATCATAACAATAGTAAATAAGAAAACAAATAACCTTTACTGAGAGTACAAAGAGTGTCAATTTAACAATTTAAGCACAATCTGTTACATTTCAGAATGCAGTTGAAAACCTACATCGCGCTCTGATCCTAAAATACCCCGTATCGAAGCCAAATGTTTGACGAAAATGTGCACTTGTGTTCCGAAGTAAGAAGATATGTAGGTTTATTATAGTTTACACTCAATAACATATATTATATTTTCACCATACGGTGTCTATTAAACTCCCTTCCGCGAGTGAGAAGACATTACAAAACCAGCGAGACAGTGGAAGAACGGTATTACAATCGGAGAAACTGTTAGAAACATTTATAACTGCGAATATTGAATATTCATTTCATGGGCGATATTTCAAATGCTACATTTAATTAGAGTTCGTGCATGAACAGGACGATGTAACGATAAAAAAAATAATCTGCGATGTATATTGAAAGGCATTATTTGGGCAAACATCTGTAGACATAAGCCAAGTTATAATTTTTGAAGGTATAAATTGTCTCAACTGCCAAAACTATAGTTTATAATATTAATTTTATAGATAAAATATTAGCCTGGTGAGCATATAGTCTATGCATGTAGCAAACCAAACGATCCGCCATGAGAAGGTCTACAGAATGGGGTATGTTATAGAATTTGAAAAGCAATTCATTTAGTTATTTATTTTGAAAATATGACAATCTAACGTAACCATAGGCAAAATTGATTTGACAGTTCTGAAATATTGCCATATATTAAGAAGTATAATATAATAGATATTGCATAAAACTAAACGCCTATACGTACTCTGGTGGACAAATTCAAAAAATGTAAGCAAGTACCTCCTAACAAAAATAATTTTAATTTTAATGAAATAAATTAGATTTTAATTTAACCTGAATTTGAAAGAATCCCGGGCAACGCTGGGCATGGATCACTAGTATCAAATAAAATTCCAACACGTTTTATTATTTCTGCTTCATTATTTGATCACACCATGTCGCTAAGGTAATGCAGATTGTCAGTTCCTTACTCAACCCATTTAGATTACCATATTATACCACTAACACTACAAGGATATTGTTCCAACATAAATTTTAGTAAATGTCTTGGCTGCAACCTAATTCCATAGAGTCGTTTCAATGCAAAATGTCAATCTATATGCGTGGTACAAATACTGCAAAAGCTGCAAATTAAAAAAATGTCCCATTTAGAAACTGAATGATTTCCACAGCATCAAATTCGCGCACTTTGCAAACAAAAATGTCACGCTTAACGAGAGAGAAAAAAATCTCTACATTAATATCACGGTCTTGCCAGTCATCACAACAATCCCGCCAATTGTTAGGCTCAAAGGGCAAAAGCTTGCAAATGAAAATAATGCAGGGCAAATTTGTATAAATCTTCATTAAGCCTCGTTTGTTTTTTGGAACTCTTTTATATTTATGTTTTGTATTCAATTTCTCACATCGCAGTGGGAGTGTGCCCCGGTTACGGGCCGCAAGGATGACACATTAATATAGGTTATATTCGGATAGCGAGTGCCAGATTGGGTCCGCACTTTTTGCCAGGCCGGGGTGGCACCACTAGAGTTACGATAATCTTTGTTTTTTTTTTTTTTTGGAGACCTTGAGTGAAAAATGTGTCTCGAAACTGCGTTAAACAAGCGCGTTGCTAAGTACGAAACATTTTATAAGAGGGTGGGTTTATAATGTGTAGGAATGTAAATATGTAATGTTAGTAAGTAATGTGTGTAAGATGTTTAAGGTGTTTAGTATATCTGTAGACGAGAAATAAATATTTCTAAACAAATGAATACCATCTGAACCAAATGTTGATGTTTGAAGAAATCAAAACAAAGTACAAATATCTGCGTACGAGGTGGAGCGATAAAAACATATTAAATGCAGTAATGGTATGATACGTGTGACTGAGATACAACGCTTTTTTAACGGCATTATTTTATATCAACATTATTAACGGCTTATTTGTTATGTGAAAAGATGGGAACATTTAATAACGTTCTCGCTAAGTAGGTATAAGAAATTGTATAAAACTAATCTATTCGGATTCGATATCTAACAATATTTAGTTAGGTACCAAATTTAATAAATAAGTTTAACAAACGATTATCAAGCAGTATTTCGAACACCCAAACTTAATTAAATTTAGTACCTAATTGACTATCATACAATACTTTGATAACAACAGGTTGGGAGAATATTTAATAACAATGTAAAGAAAAGAATGGCTTTACTCATGATAATTCATTGAACTCAGAATACGACCACCCAGTCAAGCAATTATGTGAATCGTAATTGCTTGACTTGCATTGTACGTACGTGATCAGTGATCACTGAATAATATTCACTGTTAATATACGATACTGCAATTTTAATTAACCTCTCATTAATGTATATTTAGTCGACAAACATCCAGTGCAATAGGATAGATATTTATCTTTAAAAAATAATAAAATCATCTGAGAAAGGCAGCAAACACAGTAATTTTAGTACATGTGTTTTCAATTTTCATAATAAAACTTTATACTACATACACGTTGGGTTATTTTCAATACTAGTTTCGAGAGGTGCGGTCTCTTTCATCATCGGATAATAACTAAACTGTTCGGGGCTTGAAAAGAGGGTGAAGGTTTCGGACGTTAAAGGGAATATGGACAGAAAAAGCGAAGTGTTAGAGAATGTTATGGTGAAAATTAAAATAATCGTGTTACACCACAAAGTAACGGCCATGTCAATTAGTGATATTGATACATGTGAATTTATACGATATATTTCTTCTGTGAATCTAACGGACTCCGTGGAAGGTCTCCAAATACTACTGACAGAAGTAGTTAATCCATACGAAACATATGATCTTCAACTAAATTCAAACAAGAGAAAGACATAGGTACTTTATCTTGTTTGCGTCATGTATTGTAGATCATTAGCAAACGAAACAAAATGAATGATGACGAGCTTTACCTAAACGGAGTAAGATTGGAAAGAATAGTCATAATGATTTATCTGGAATTCAGACAGATTTAATGAAAACTGGGACCCACGTGTAGAAATTACACATGTGTTTTGTATTGTTTTTTTTATTTTTATTAATCGCCGATTAAAAAACAAAAAAAAATACCACATTAGTAGGATCGATATAAATACTATTTAATAATAAATTATTATGTTTTTAATATAAAACTTGATTTTAAATAGTAGCTGAAGTCTCAAAGCTTCTAAGTAAATATAATAAATTATTTAAAACAATTTGTTTTCACTAACACAAAGTGTTTTAATAACGACGAAAATTGATACTACAAATTGATTTGTTTATAACTCTATTAATTTTCAATATTTTACTAATTTTGTTCAATGCAAATTTGTCTCCGTAATCTTTACTTCAAGATTAAAAGAAAATATACTTCGTATATGTAAGAATTTTCTATATTAAGGCAATTTTGTGGCACGCCAAAAATAAATTTAATAGTACCGGTCTTTCTTATAAAGCTTGTATTTTCCTAATTATTGGAAATAACATTCAATTTATTAGTTTTTCATTAGTGTTAAGGTCATGTATAAGAAATAGATATAAAAAAGTCTAATATATTGTTTAACTTCTGATATAAATTAATAATAAAAACCCATATTTTCGTTAATAACGCGGAAATATTAATTATTTTTTAAAGGTAAGCCTTAATCAATTCTTCCACAAGTATTGCGCAACCATAGTTTAAATTTAAATTTTGAATTATAATGGTATGATGCTACGTGTTCCCTGATCAGACGTGAATATATAATCATGGATACTTACTAACAATGCTAAAGCGACTTGAACCATTTAAAATGTGAATCTACAAATGATTTCTAAAGATACACTGAATTGATAGCGTCACTAATGTTTATGTGATGATTCGAATGCGAAAGAAAAAAAAATATGGATATGAAAAATAAAATCCTAGAAATATACCAGATCCTGCATCCCATTATTCAAGACAAAATTGCTAGCAGAAGAGCTGGGACATCCTAGCTGAAGAATTTAAGGCGATGGTTCAAGAAGTCGGTTCACCAACATGAAAGCTAACGTACGTTAAGCAGACAAGCATTAGAAAAAGACGAAGTATTCTTCTTGTTCAGAAATATAAATCTATTTTTAAATGACAAATACAATATTTCCGCAGAATACAAAATGTCCAGTAGATCTCCCCGTTTTAGTGGGGGTACATTAGGGTTGTGGGGTTGGACGATTACACTCCGCGGGGGGCGGGCGGCGAATGGCGGAGAAGGGCGAGGGGTGTTCTCACATTAGAATATAAATCTCAACAAGATTCGTGTTCTCTCGTCAACGAATTTATTTTCATAAGAATTTAATATTAGAACATAATTCATATTGTACATTTTTGTAATTAATATAATCACTTATGGAGATTTTCTTATTAATGAATATTTTATTATTTATTATATATATATTTTTTGCCACAGTGTACCGACGAAAGTGTGTATTTAATGCAATAATTTCATAGGATAAATATATATCAAACTAAATGCAATATATATAAAACTTTTACATTGATTAAACAATACTAATTTATTTTATTTAGCAATTCATTGTGTATATTTGATTATTTTAATAAACCAGTAAATTAATAGACATGAAACAAATTTTACATATAGGAGAAGGGTTTGGAACATTAGCGAGGGCATTCTACACACATTTTTTGTGAAAATATAAGTCTGATAGTTTATGACAAATTTATGCAAGAGTAAAAGTATTTACTCTTAGAACATTAAATCTTTGTGTGAAGAAAATGTATTTTTTACATTAATGCATATTATATTATCAACGTTAAAATTTTCGTTCCAATCGAGTCATATATTTAAAAAAAGTCGCGGAGCTATTTGATTGCGTAAGCGGTACCAAAATGATAGACTGTGATTATTTTGTTGTATATTGTGTTCCACTAGGCATTTGAAAAAATATAAGTGCTGATACACAATACATTCACAAATATTCATTGTTCTTCACAAGTGTGTGTTCCGTGTCCATAGTTTATTTTTAATAGGATCGTACAGGCATTTTCATACATAAATAAATTAATATCAAAGTAACAGATTACTACTGCATATCTTTAGGGGAGGCCTATATCAGGTGAAGAAACACAGATTGATGAACATTTTTATCAAATTAACCAAACTCTCACATTTCACATTGCTTTAGCAATCAATCTCAATATATGATTACATTTTATTGTGTGTAGTATTTTAACATTAGGATTGAGACTATTGATGACACTAAACAATTTTGTCGTTTGAATGTCAACAATAGTTATCTAGTCCGCGAGTTATTATATATATTTCTGCAGCTTTCTCATCAAGTAGCTCATCAAATTAAATACTCCCGATACAAAGAAGTCCGATAACGTATCAGACATAAAGGTCCCACAGAACAAAGGAAATATGGAAATGTTTTGATTGAGGAGTAACAAAGAACAATCTTCTTAAGACAAAGAAATCAATGACAAAAAATAAAGAATGTGAGAAGAATACAAATTAAATTAATCAATTAGAAAAATATACAGAAAAAATCTATCTATCGAAAAAATATTTAGTTGCTATCGGGATATGAATCTGGACCTCTTCAAATCTGGGAAGTGCAATCCGATTTCTGATTTCGAAATTCTGTTCAATAAATTAATAATACCATCGGAAAGCTTTTAAATAAAGTAACATTTTTAAATGTGATCACGTGTGTTAACATACCGCTCTTGATTAATATGTTTGGTATTTAATAACATAATTTTTGTATACTTAACACCTAAATATTCCTTCGTTTTTTTTAAGGAGAATATATTCTTGTGAAGTTATTTTTTCTATGTATTATTAATTAATATATTATATAACTAAATATTTAATTTCTTCTTCAATATTTGCAAAATTACTTTGTGGCCTCATTTTATATTACAAAATACTCATTTTATATTATCGAGACAAAATACTTTATTTAAACCACTATTTATTGATTATTCTACACGTTTCGATACCTATGGTATCTTATTCAGGAAACATTGTATACTGATGTTAAAAAATACAAGCATAGTTAAAAACATAACTATAAAGTGGTGAACAAGTAAGAACTAATATTAAAATGATTTGAGTATTTATAATATTTAGCTTGTTATTAACACTTTTTCTTATTTCAAAAATTTCATATTTATCTAACTGTAAACCCCCAGTATTTATATGTATAATTTCTAAACCGTTGTTAATATTAAAATAATAGCTTTCATATTGGTTCTTACTTATTCACCACTTTATAGTTTAGTTTTTATCAATGCTTGTATTTTTTAATTTCATTATACATTGTTTCCTGAAGAAGATATCATAGGTATCGAAACATGTAGAATAATTAATAAATAGTGGTTTAAATAAAGTATTTTGTCTAATTATAAATATTTAATTGATAAGTTTTTAAGTGACAGATAAATAAATATCTACCCTTTTCAGAAAGATCTCTATTGAACTAAAACTCAAATCGTTGTAAATAAAATTAATGAGTCAGTTTGAATCACTGGTGATGGATAGAATTTTCCATTATCTCTGAAAACATGATTGCCCATAACTAAATCTAACATCTACATATTTGAAGATTATTATGTATAGGTACCCAGAGATTTTGTGTGCATGACAACCTATTCACTGTTGGTATCCGCTATGCGCACTAACCACATAAACCTACAGCAACCCAGAAACAAACAATGGACTTCGGTGATCATACTCACCCTGTAGATATTAGCAACACCCGAATCAAGGCTGCGTCCAAAGCTTGGACTACAAAAAACCTTTTCACAAAAAGTTAATAAAAATACTTTTTTCACTTTCAATGTGAGATTACAAAATATTTTTTATGAACACTTTTTACTCGTCGACTAGTTTAACCACACGCTGGTAGACTTGTGTGTATGGGCCATAACTGGGAACACTTTGGGTTTTTTATGGCGTGCTCCCGTTTTAATAGTTATGTGGATTGTCGGTACTAGTTAAGTTCTGTGATAATTTGATTCCAGACATCTGAAGGAAAACCGCTTTATTCATAGTTGTATCAAGTTGTCGGGGAGATACGCTGTTCAACTCTGCCGCCGCATCTGACAATGGAGTTGTAGCCTTCTGTATCACAATCTTTTCTGAGCGACCAACGGCTCGCGCACATTTGTAATTGAATAATCTTGAAAATTAATTATTTCACAGTTACCGAAACCAAATCCAAATCCAGAATGAGAAATTTAATGTGTAGAAATATTCAATATATACAGTGTATGTAGAAATATATACAGTGTATTCTCGCAGAAATATATCCTAGCACTTCAAACCCATAAGATATTTAGAATTTCAATAACAATCTACAGTATCGGGATTAGTTGATCGTAACTTAACTTTATGAACCCAGAAATTAGTATTGATGACCAAAACCACAGTAAAAATATATGTAGATGTTTAGCGATAAATATATGTATATATAGGCTAATAAACAATTAATAGTTTGTCAAACCAATCTGTCATTTTCTTTTCGATGAAATTTTAAATAATAAATAAGTTTCAGGTGTAATGCTAAATAGCCGCGATGCTCTTGTAATATTGAGAACTTTAAAATACAAATAATAATAAAACAGAATGCCTGCACGTCCTCAGTAGTCTTAAAAGATAAAATAACTGTAGACGGACTTGAATTGAATAATAAGTTTCGTTTATCATATGTCAGTGCTTGCAAAATGTGAACTCGATTGCAGAAAATAATAATGAAGTTACAACTGGTCATTTCGATTAGCAGATATAAAATTAGGATAGAACACAAAAAACTGTAATTTTGGTACATGGAATTCTTTATTTCGTATTTTTTTTATTATACGTAGAATATTTCGAGGTTTATGCAAATAGACTTACTATATAGAGCAATTCTTAGCTCCACTTCAGATTGTTTTTAA
The DNA here is from genome assembly GCA_022840565.1 of Eubasilissa regina. Classification (NCBI taxonomy): domain Eukaryota; kingdom Metazoa; phylum Arthropoda; class Insecta; order Trichoptera; family Phryganeidae; genus Eubasilissa; species Eubasilissa regina. Next base: position 23,424,678 of record JAINEB010000033.1, read on the forward strand.
ATCACCACACGAAGAATCACGATTAATGTTAATCTTATTTGAGTTACTAAATAACGTAAGTACTGACACATTATGTTTTCGAATTAATTATCTATCATATATAAATGTCATCTGATTACACCTAAATTTAACCAGTCAGTTTAATATAAAAAACTTAATATATTAATTACTTTGTTTCCACTGTTTAATTAAAACAATACAGGATGAATATTATGTTCCTGCCCGATTTTGTTTGGTTGTCATTTTGGTTTGGCAAACATTTACTAGTTCACATTTAGTATTCATAGAGAGTAGTTAATTACAATTTTTTATGTAGTATCTAACGCTTCAACAACGTGTTGAAGTCATTAAAACATTTTATATAAATAATAATTCCAATGCTATAATCATTAATGGTGATCGCAATCGTCACATGTTGGAAAACTTATCAGTGACCGAATTGGACCGATTAGACCTGCAATACATGTAGTTTAAACGAGACAATACCACCTTACATACAGCCTGAGCTACGATAGAAATTTTACAAGAATTTTTTCCCAGCTGCATAATATCAAAAAGTAACGATATCGAATGGCCTCCTCGATCACGTGATTTGACGACTCCCGACTACTTTCTGTGGAGGTGATTGAAAGGAAAGGTCGACGCCAATAAGCCGATAACAATTTCGATGCTACAGGATAATATTCGACATAAAATTGCTGAAACATCACGCGAAATGTGCGAGAATGTTATGAAAAAAATGGTTAAAGGAGCACGCATTTATGCCGCTGCCAGAGGCGGCTACTTGGTCAATGTCTTGTCCCATCCATAATTGTAATAAACCAAATAATCGATAAATAAAAACTAAATTAAAAAATAATATATATGGAACGGATGAATGAGGAGAGAATGGCAAGTGACTATGGCATCAGAAATAGAGGGCGTCCGCGGAAGACTTTGCACGACTAGGTAAACCAGATACTGGTGGATGGTCCTGTTAGAAATCTCAATAATCAGCGAGCTTGTTTGAGAAACTGTATGAATGTGGATGAGGCGAGAATTGTGTGTCAGAACAGAAGAATGTGGCGCTATATTCTCTCTGCATACCCCCGCAGGAAAATGGCTTGACTGTTAGACATAAGTTAGTTAGTTATGACAAAAATATTGTAGTGATTAAAATTTGAAAATAAAACTACGGAAATATTTAGACAAAAAAATCTGATAAATATTTTTTTAAATTTCTCAAATTCTTTATTTATTTTGTGGAATTAAGATATTTTAATAGCTATGAAATATTTTTTCGGTTACTCATTACTAATTAAAAATAATAATTTATTATCTTCTGGGCTACTACACCGTGAGTTGAGATTTGTCGGCTACGACATTTTAGACTATACCCGAGTCATTATAAAGGCTAAAGAAAGACCCTGAAACAGAGCCAGAAATGGATGCCTACGATAAAAGCCGACCAGCAGCAGAATACTCTAGAAGGGAATACATTATTCACTGAAGACCATGAACACCTAAGAATCTATTTAAGAACATATAATTTTTCCAATTATAATTTATATATGGTAGAATAATCGTAGAATAACCGCTGTGGTTTAGAATCAAATAAGTAATATTGATTTTTTATTTAATTCCCAAAAACTTACTTTTTAAAAACTAGGGCAATTATATGATTTATGCTTGATCTACCCTGATACCAACTCAGCCTAGTGAAGTGGTACGATCTATGAATAATGTGAATGAAGACGAAATAATTATATTCTCAAAAATAATATATTTAAATGATCTACAGTCGAAAAAATAATACATTTTAAAATTGTTACAATATTTGCTAAATAAGTGAAAATGTACACAAACCTTAATTAATACTTGATAACGTATCGATGTGAATAATTGGTTATGGCTACGTACGATAGATTGAATAATGAACAAATTAGGAGCCAAAACCGTCCCGAAGATAGTTCGGACATGTGGAATGTATGAACGAAAATATGTTGTTAAGAAAATGGGAACAGAGAACATCCGTGAAAGATCTGGCATGATCATATAAATCAAGTACTGGAGGAAACAGCCCTGTTAAAAGCATGAACTTAACTTGAAAGTGTACAAGACAAGAGTAGAGTGCCATGACCAAAGAGTGTGGTGTTCTATCCTCTTTGCCTTCCTCTGCAGAAGCACGTGCCCGTTAATAAAAGCCCGTCGATCGTGTTATTTATTTTTAAATATACTTTTACCGAAATCTTATAAAAATGAAACGAAAAAAATGTGTAAAAGAAACGTGTAATCTTTTTAAAAAATTGGCAGATTATTTATAGGACGGCCTAAAACATAGGAAGATTACATTAGCAACCAAAGTTTGCCAGCTGCCGCGACTTCAGGGCTGGGACTTGAAAACAATGACGCTATGTATATTTTTAGTTTCAGAAACTAAATTAATTGAAGCGGTATACACTGTGATGTCCTCGTCCGAGTTGCCAGTCAAGAGCATGTAAGAGTCAAGAATCCAAGTATTGAATCGAGAGTGTTTGGCACTTCCAGCTAATGGTAGTGTAAGTGACCGCGGTCAAAGCTCGCATTCAATACAATTATGTACATACAATACATTTTCATTAAAATACAATTGCTTTTGATTTCGTATGCACTTAGTTTATAAATAGCAAATTGAAACAACGCATAGCGTCAAGTTAAAATTCCAGTCTATTTATAGAAGATTTCTTCGACTTGCGTATCTTAAATAAAATACTGTATCTATATACATACATAAATATTTTTTAATGTACGGGGTCGCCTAATAAATCTTTGCGGTTTTTTTTTAATACTATTATCCCGCTATTTTTTTTTTGACATAGCATTTTTCTACTCCAAAAGTGTCACTGTTTTCCTGTATATATAGTTTGTTTTAATTTTTGTGTTTAAATAATGGAGTGTCGAGTTGAGAAAAACAAACATTTTCACCTAAAATGGTTATCCAGGAGCTCAACTGGGAAATGCTGTCGCATCCACCCTACTGTCCCGACCTCGCTCCATCAGATTATTACCTTTTTCGGTCACTTTCCTAACAAATGCATGATGTTACGTTCAACAACGACGATGACATCAGAAATGGTCTCGATACCAAACCAGCTGATTTTTATAGAAAAAGCATCGACAAATTGGCTTAAAGATGGGATGAAGTCCTGAACAATAGTGGAAATTACACCATTGATTGAAATGTTGAATTTTTTGTATAAAAAATTGATTTTATAATGAATAATTTAATTAAACCGCAAAGACTTATTAGACAACCCAATATATATTTACAATTGATTGGTAATGGTACTCATCCAAAACTCATTATTTTTAATGATTTTTTTTTTAAATACATTCCGCTTTATATTCGCTAGTACTTGATTTTTTAACTTCTCAGCTTATATAGCTTCAATTATAAATTATTTTGTTATTATTTCGAATCTCGGTAATAAACGCCACATGAATACGAAATGTTATTATAATACGCCTTATGATGACAATCCCCGAGAGTTGCAAAACAAGATCTGGACATAGAGTTTTGTCCGCGCCTACATATGTAGGTGCAACATTTTGCATCCAGCAAATGCATACCGTTGAGATGCGTTCATCAGTATAACTAGTCCCCGAGACATGAATAAAATGCACCAAGCGTAAAACGAAACGCAGGACAGATGACGAAAGCTTTAACTAGGAAGCCTTTTCTCTCGAAAGGCACGTTTTGCTGGCCGTTTGCCGGCGAAGTCGAGCTGTAGGCCGGTGCCCCTGAACCACATAAAAGCGCATACCAGAAACGTTTGCCAAGCGAGTAATATATATTAATAAATTCTTCGCCTTTATTCATGTTTTGGATTTAAAACACACTTATTCGTTAAACAGATAGAAGTATTCAATCTATCAATCTTGTATTGTTAAAAAAGTCTTAAAATTGACTTTTACGTGACTTGTTTTATAGTTTATGAAAATGTTTTTAATATAGTTTATGAAATGTTCACTCTAAAGATTTTTAAAAAAATGTACGACCTAGCAATAAAAAATGTAATACTGAATTACTTCAGATGGTATAAACTGAAACGGCACAGAAGCAGCTGCGATCGTTGCTTGGAAATCGAGGCTTAACCGCTCTTAAAGATATGAAGTGTTTGCCGTCAGGGGTGGCAAGCGCTTCGTCACTCGATTAGGGCTCAAAGGTGGCTGGCTCTCTCGGGGGTCGGGGTTGGCGGCCGCCGCTCGTCGCAGAAAGGCTCCGGTTGGGATTCTCACCCATTTGCTTTTGTTATAATGTTCTAAGTGGAAATTGTGCCGAAACGGAAACACCGAACCAAACGCGAAACCTGTTTATGGACGCATATCAATTTGGACTCCCGACGAAAATGATTTTAAAAAAACTGTTTTCGGTTTTATTTTGCTTTAACGCATTTAATGTAGGACATGGTTAACCGTTAAATCTTTCACAAATTATCATCTTCTTTAAATTATTCCTAGTGGTTGATTCATTATACTACGTAATTTTCTGAGATCACCGATTGGTTTATCAAGAAACACGAGCAAAGCTGCAAAGTTGATTAAACTCCTATTGTAAAATAATCTACGTAATTTTATTCCAGTAGGCGTAAAAAAATTTAAATATTTAACGCCTCTTTCTAGTAGTAGTTAATTATTTTCTTAACCAGTGTTTAAACATTCAATTATATTATTTTTCTTTCTGTGATGTATCCTCGCGTGAATTTATTCACATGTATATATACACACACATACATATATATATAAGCGAGCGTGAATGGTATATATTTATTATACATGGTGTATAGTAAACATTATACTTTTATCTATCTCACTACAATTTCATCAATCATATATTCCAAATGTGTAAAATTCATCTATAATCATATATTCCAAATGTGTAACTTACTCATCCCGCATCATTGTATATATCCATATCATTCCTTAATCCGTAATGATTCAAATTTAACAAATTATTTCCTATTCACATCGAATCAAATTTCCCCAATCTTATTACAAACTAACACGTCATAAAATAGTAGCCGCTTACAAGTTTAGATGTATATTAAAAGTAACACAATAATGTAATCAACATTGTAGTCATAACATAAAAAGAATTAGGTTCAAATGAAATTTTCTGAAACCAAATTTATGAAGGCGATGGACAATAAAAAATACACGAGCTTTATGCTACCATAATAAAAAGTAACCGACCGAAAAAATGTTTCGCTTTCGCGTCCAAAATACCTACACGCGCAGCCACAAAACTGATTATCCATTCTTGTTGTCGCGAGAGTGTACCGGGGGTTGGGGTTAGCCGCCCCTTTGGACCCCCGATCCGTGCTGTACTCCCCGTTAGGGGCGGGGGATGTAAATGGCTGAAGATGGCATCAGTGGCGTATTTGCAAGCTCTCGAACCACCACTAGACTGGTTCCAACAGAGGTCTCCCCGTTAAGTAGTAGTTAAAAGACGATGACCGAGAAAGCTTTCACTTAAAGTATTCTATTCATCATGTGTAGCGTTAAATATTGCTTTTTGTCTAAATCTAAATATTAAAAACTTATTTTTTTCTCCTATAAACGCACGTTTAAGTCTAACAAAATAGTCAGCGAGGAAGTCAATAGATAACTCATAATTTAATATAAATAATTCGTCCATTCCGAGAAAAACTAGTATTATAGTTGCTAGTGCTGAAAAGATTAATATATTTTCGAAAAAAAAAATTGTACTAGACAATAATTTTAAAGACGAGAAAACAAGTATTTTACAAAATCTTTTCTACATAAAATGATTGCCGTGTTGAAGATTTTGTAGAGTCTGTAAATGCCAGGCATTTAAATAACATCAACAATTTAATTAAGTACAAGAACACAAATCATCAAAGAATGTTACGTAATCGTCCACTCGCGAGAATCTCATCACGGCGCGCTGCATAAACGGGAATCTCGTGAGTCGACAATTTAGTCAACACTATACCGTTAGCGATTATTATTCAATACTGGGTTGAAACATTGCATTCAACAGTTGCATCCACTTGATATCATGTGCGTTCAAAATTATCTATTTTATTGTAACATATACAAATCTCTCTAAATAACGGATTCTCTAATGTTTATCTAAGAAATTTAATTTTACATCCACCATACGTTAAATACATTAAACTCACGCCTTTAGTATGCCTACATTATGTTATGTCTGCGGGAGAATTATTTACAACCAGCAGAAAACATCCGACTAATGCCGATTGCTGTTGCTAGGTTCCGCGAGAGGCTGTATTGTGGCCGCTGAGTTCTAATTGGCGGGTGCTATGCAGCCACGACCACTGTCCATCAAATTTATAAATATTACATTATTATAAACAATTGAATTCATAGTGCTAGGCTCCAGTGGACTGTGCGTGCAGAGGTAAACATTGTATAGTTTTTATAGATAGACGCTACTTTAAATTAATTATTTAATAATAATATACGGGGACACAACTTTTTTAAATTTTTCTGTAAAAATATTATTACATTATTAATGACGATTAGAATGATATAATATTAACAGATGTACAAACGATTTTTTTATTATACGTATGATGATACATTATCTAGGAATCTGGATGTTTCATCTACGAATATTAATAAAAATCTATTATAAAAGTAGTTAAACTCTCAGACTATATTTTATATATAATACTATCAATAGATCTCTAGTATGCTTATTTTTTTACCTACCGTGACAGAAATGTGTATACGTAATATTTACAAGTACTTTACCGACTAATAAACGCTTTCACGTGTTGTCGTAATAAAAGTGAGAAATGATTTTCAAAATTTTATTACTCTATATTATCGCGTTTAACCCCTTTGGCCCCTATCTAACTTAAGCCCCAACGCATCTCTTTGACTCCATTGGCATAGTTACGCCATTGAATATAAACATTTATGTTAAAAAAAAACTTACAAAGACATATGTATACGGAGCATAACATTATTTTATAAAGAGAGACCGGAAGCCTTCGAAACGTGGTACTAGAGGAGAAAGGAAACGACATGACGACCTTTTGGAAGAATTAAAGGAAAATAGATTTATCCATTTAGACAGGGACAAGGATATGTCAATCCTGATTTTTTAAACTACTAAAGCTACAAATTACAAAACCACAAACAAAACTTACGAACTACAATTATAAAAATGTGTATTGTGATAAACTTACGAACTACAATTACAAAACAATGATAAAAATGTGTATACGAAGTGCATTAAATTATATTATGTCTTAAATAATCGTTTTGTTTGCTCTGAGACCAAAATTTTACGGAAAAAAAAAACAACTTCATAAATACGAAACAATTGTGTTGACTAAATCTTTTTTTTTAAATTCTCTGGCTCAGAATATACTTCGTCCTAAGGCGCACAATTGTTTAAAAAAAAATACTTATTTCGTTGTAGGTATGTATGTTGACGAGGGTAAATATTTTACGGAAAACGTCATTTTTATATCGTTAAAAACTATCATTGATTATGTGACGTACCTGCATAGCATTGAATATACAGAGTATGTAGTACTACATACGTACATAAAATAATCATTTAAATAATGTGGTATTTTAAAAGAAAAATTATTGTTTTGACGCCGTGACTTCAATTTGTATAATATTATTTGATGAGTTATTGTTTCTAAGATGAATTAATTGATGGTAACAAATTTTTTGGAAACAGGAAATTAAAATATGATATATATCATAATATTATAATGATTAATTTATATGAATACTTGGTGAAAGCCCGTCAATAACAATTTAAAAATATGTATATATCAACTCAAGTAGGTAGTGAGAAAAGATGACACGACCATATTAACATGGTCATTATACCCATACGTATTGATATTTATAAAGTATTTTATTACCAGGCAACTTAATTCAAAATCGTAAAAAAATTTCTTCATATTAATCTTCCTAAATTCTTTGATTAATTAAGTACCTTTTAATAACTTCTATTTCCCTAGAAAATTTCGTCTTAAATTCCAACTTCCGACAACTTTTTTTTTGTCTTTTCTACAATATTTTTAAGAGATACTTAAAAATAGTAAAAAAACACTTCCATTTCCAATGTAAAGAATCCGTCTATAGGTGCCTAGTGAAGACATATATATATATATATATATATATATATATATATATATATATATATATATATATATATATATATATGAATATACCTTAAACAGATTTATAATGATTTTTTTTTAAGTACTCACCACCGCAATCCCGCTCATCGGCGCCATCTATGCAGTCTGGTTCTCCGTCACAGCGCTTGGAGCTCGGCACGCAACGAGACACATCGCATACCATTTCATCAGATTGGCAATCTGTTGAAATATTAACAAAACCAAGTTGTAGCTGAGAATCAAACCATTTTCAAGAGAATTACTTCATCTTTTATTTACTTTCTAGAAATCTATTTTGTAATGGCAACAAAAATATAAAATTGTTTTATGCGAATACATTCAACATTGTTTTATGAATCAATTAAAGTTTATCTTTACTGTTTGCGTCAAACCAGCGTACTGGGTAATTTCTCGGTGACTTTCATCAGGATGCGATGATGACCAAATATGATTTGTTAACTAACCCAAGACTGAATAAAATAAACTATACAATCATGGCCCATTAATGAAATATGTTGTTGAATGTTAAACATTAAGAAACATTAAGAAACATGAAATATTTGAGATCCAAAATAAAAATGGATCAGATTAGTTTTCTGAATAATATTTAACACTGAAAAAATCAAATCAAAATAATTAAAATACACAAAGAAAAATGATGTCAATTTATAATAATTTGTAATGTTAGTAAACATTGGGTTATAATGACAGCATGTTTTAGGTATTAAATGTTTATATAAAAGCATATATGTATTTAAATCACAATGTCTCAATTGTATTTAATAAATTAAAAAATTGCTGAAATTATACTGCTGATGAAAATTCATTCAAATTCATGCTATAACATTATACCCATTCTTACTAATCGATATATCTGTGTTGAAGCTTAAAAGGGCAGATCGTGTTGGCGTCCCACTATAATACATATAGTTAAATGAATACAACTATAAAACGCATTAGAAGAATTATGCACACCTGAGCCATTTTTTGGAGATGGACTATCAGCATGGAACATGTTTTAAATATTTATGACTGTCTTACAAAATTATGTCGAGTCTAACAGTTATTACACATTTTGTTATATCTAAAAATTTCAGGGTTTTACTAGACAATGTGAGTGCACTAATATCAAAGCTAGAAATTTCAATTGCTTTAAAAGATAAATAATTTTTTACAAGTGAAGAAAAATGAGTTTAAAAAAATTCACTACTTTGGATCTACAAATCAAAACCTATACTATATCAGTGACATACGTTAAAAAAATTGGGCCCTAATTCTAAATGGAAAAAAGGGCATCGGAACCAATGAAAGGACTCTTTTTTACTTTTACTTAGACAATCAACCAATGTTGTTTTCGTGATGAATAATTTTGATTTTGATAATAATAAATACACCGACTGCGTTGGTGTAGTTATGCCATTAATCGAAATATGTTGAACAGTTTGTGCTTGATATGTACTTTTATGAAATATTTTTTATATATAAAGTGTATGTATGTATTTTTGAATATTATAGCAAAGTGAAGAATGTAGATATTGTGAATGACAAATTTTTCATATATATTATACATGTATAAATTGATGTAAAATTGTGATACATCATACAAAATAAATAAGTATATTTTAAATGATTACATTACAATGAAGAAATAATTCTCTAGCAATGTGAATAAGGGATTTTTTTTATTGTATTAGAAATTCGAGTGAACAAAAAGTAAGAAAATAATAATGAACTGTACGTATCAAAATTCAGTTTTCTATATTATGTGCCTTATGACAACTGAAATTTCCAACATCAATATTTATAATTGAAATCATCAAAAAAAGAAAATTAAATTGAATTATATTTCTAAAAAGTAACAGTATTATTGGTGGAAAATTGTGATTATTTTTTTCTCACATTAAGAATAGTATAACTTGAACAATTGTGAATTTTATTTACAATGTCAAGTCCATACCTAATGGTATGTGTCAACAGATTAGATTTCTCTAGGAGATTCGTCTTGAACGTAGGCAAAGTATTCAGTGTTATATGTATCATCATCGCATGTGTTTCGCTTCTGAGTTAGATTGATGCATCCAGTACATATATAGCTTTATGTGAGTCAAAGATCAAAACCTTATTAAGTTCAGATCACGTGGACATGGGTCCATAAGATTTAATTTATGAGTTTTCAAATTCAATTAATTTATCTGATACAATTTTTTGATGAGTTATATTAAAATGAACAAATTCCTATCAACTTGTGTAATATTCAAAGTAGAATGAAAAAAAGCACAATTTAATGTATTGAATGGATGTTTGGTAATGAAAATTTTAATTAAGTTATACATCTGATGTAAAATGGAGCTCTAAATCTGAGCACATTCTTGCTTTTTTGTTACTTATGATAAATAGTTGAAGGAACCGAATAACGGTCTAAGTGGTTTTTATAAACTTCAAAGGAAACACAATAAAAGTCATCGCTAAATTATGGAAACATCTTTTTTGCACAGAAGTAATGGAGACCGTTATTCTGTCAAACCAGTTCCTAAAGTCAATCTGTCGAGTCTTACGTTTTGATTTATTAAGGCGATCAATGTCACTGGTCAACAGTTTAACATTCACACTACTTTCCGTTATAATTATTCAAATAATAGAGTGATAACAAAAAACGAAGGAACTAAGCAATAAACAAAGAATCGTAAGAGCTGATCTGCGAGTGTAACAATGAACACAACAGAGACATAGATCGTTGTTCCAATTATAGAACTCACGATTCCAGCTGTGTAAAGTGGCATAGCAACGACATCTGTTGGTTTCTATAGGAACTTTCTTAAGAAACATGTAACGAAAGCTACATAGTACGTTATTCAGCCAAAAACCCGATATTGACCGTTATTCGACCGAACCCTTCAGTTATTAAATCATAAACAACACATTTAATTAATAACCAATAACTTAATTTGAAAGCCAAACATGCATGCAGAAAGATAGAGTGTAGAAAACTTTGTTTTGTTATTAGCGGGTAAAATTTTCTGTAAAAAAAGAAAAATTAAAACCAATCTACATAAATCTCTATAATCAGAAGCATGTTAAAAAAAATAAAAATGCAAAGCTTCACAAGATGAGACCCATTATTGTGTATTTATATTGTATATCTCAGCAATGATTCAAAATGTCCTACAATAGATTCATGCTCTATTCTTCAAACAATTCAAGATTTGCAATACAGAAGATAAAAGTGGTAATGCTAGAATATGCAAGAATTTTGTTAAAAGAAACAATGTTTATGGTGGAATAATTAGTCAATTTTATTGCAAACAGATGCACAAATCCAGTTAAAAGCCCCGATGCCATCAAGAATAGTCCACCTGAATCTGAAGGGCAATTGTTTTCGTCATATCCATCGGGGCAGTCCTGGTTTCCATCGCATACTTGCACTCTGCAGATATATACCGAAAGGTCTGAACAACGGACCTGGTCATCAGCCCTACATCTTGCTGAACGGGCTTCGGGGATTTGTGTTGTGGCTTCTGAGGTTGTTTGGGGTTCTTCTGATTCTGTAGTGATTTCTTGTTCAAATTCTGTGTTTATTTCGTTATCAGTCTCCCCAAATGGAGTAGTCGATGCTTCCGATGTATCTCTCTTTTCAGTGCTGTAGACTCCTGATGTATCAGTGTTGACTTCTAGTTCGTTAACCGGTATCTCAGTGACAGGAATTGGTGGAGGTGTTGGAAGATCATTGGTATTGACCTCGTTAACGTCTTCATTACAAATAAACAATACATTTAAATCAATATTTAAATCACATTGTCTAATTCTTCTTAATAAAAATGTAAAATTTATCTAAATTAACTTGCACCAAAGATGCATGTACAATCAATATTTCATTAATAATCAAATCTAAATATTTTATTTATTCAATTTAAGATATTCATTTTTACTGATTAACTTATTGATCTAACTAATCTTGAAGTTTAGATGAAATTTTGATGAGTTTACATACGAAACAAGTTTTAATTATAAAATATTAATTTTCAATATATGTATATATATTATTATGATCATGGATAAATAGGTACCAATTTCACAGCCAAGTTCATCCGTGTTGTCGGCACAGTTTTGAACACCATCGCAGCGTAATGTAGCATCCACACACTCTCCATTTCTGCACTCTAGTTCTCCAACACCACAATCTTTGCGGGGATTATCTGCACTTTCAAATTTGGTATGCACGCGAGTGTTGCGTCCCGGGTCAGGAAACAAATCCATTTAAAAAAATTATATCCAGAATATATTAGATCAATATGTTGATCAAGAATCCAAGAATATTTCGTCCAGATGGAATGTTGGTGGACCCACAGGACATTGTAGTTTGTGTTTCGTAGACGAAATTGTGAAATGAAATAAAACAAAAAAATAAGTCAATTAAAAACTTTCAAATTATAAAAAACATAAATTTAAATAATACTGTGAAATATAAATTAGTCAAATATATTTTATGAATTACCTTCAAACTGTTTATAGCTGAATTCTTCATCAGAGACAATTACTATTCCCAATCGTCCAGTTTCTCTTATGTGTCTTTTCAGAAAATCTTGAATGCGGTTTGTGTCGTAAAAGTTAATAGACTGTAGTTCTAAGGTCACTTTGCAAGTGAAACTGTCCTCTGGCCTTGATCTGCAATTAAAAAACAGTGTGTTTAACAAATCATATAATTAATACCATATCTACCCACAATGATATTATTATAATATATGTATCATACAAAATCTTCTCTGGAACTATAATCTTAATTTATTTCTTTTGAGTCGTAGAATACTCGCCTAATAATCTAATGGTTGGGGGGTTTGAACCTCGTCTCGAGAGACCACTAAGCCCTATAGGTTCAACTGCTTAGCATCGTTTGAAAATTGCAAGAATATTTATGATGTTTATTACATGTCTTTGTATCTGACTATTTTCAAATATATCTGACTATTTTCAAAATTTTAGTCTCATTCATTTGATTTGTCAATAATTTTGGCTAATTATAGAGCCCAGTGTAATGATCAGTACATTGGCAATAGAAAAATCTATGGTACAAATCTTGTCTGTAGTCTACTTGTAATAATACATTACATTGTTTTCCTGACAAAATGAATGCCTACTAATGCTTATTTATCATTTTTACACTTGTATACATTGAAAAATTATTTTGAATAAGTTTTACTCACTGTATCCTCACAAGTCGGGCACTTTGTTCTCCTGGTAGTCGATCAAATAGCTCATTCACACCATCTGCCAAATTTCTCGATAAATTCTGGAAGGGCACAGAATCTCGGTTGGAGAACTGCTCTTGATATGGTTCACGGACCACAAATGATACCCTTATTATTACTGAAATTAAGAAATGATCAATATTACAAAAAAAATATTTAAAAATCACCATTTCACGGGACATATTAGGTATACAGATACAAATTCCTCATTTCAGTAAGTCAAAGTAATTACTAAGAGGGGAATTAACTGATGTCACTGATGTGATAACCATTTTTCAATTCTAAGTAAAATATGATATAAAATTTAACTTTAAAATGATTGCTCATTTATACTTGCGTAGATCTTTTACTACACTGATGACGCTGTTTTTCTAGCCAATACCATGGACGGCTTCTAAAGATTATTGAACAGAGTATATTCAACTGGTTTAAATGGACATTTTATAATCCAAATTACAGTAATTTGAAACAAACCACATGCTGGCTGAATGATAATGGGATTGCTTATGAGAGATCAAAATATAGATCAGAATATAGGTGGCACGAAACTGTTATCTCAAAATGCTAGATTTTCTCTGTAATAGAAACTTTAATTTAAACCTTTGAATGCACCTGTTAGGATGTTACAGTATTCTATGATGTTCTCGGTACTTCTTTAAAGACTTACACTAACCTAATCCCCCACAAAAAGATAAAAGCTATCAAAATATGAACAAAGTGTGAAACAAATATAATTCTGAAAGACATACAGAAACATATAAAATAAAGATGAAGAAGTGTGATTTCTACCAAGAAGAGAAATCTTGAGTATTTCAAGTATGTTATAAGAGGCATCTTCTGCTTAAAGAACTTATGTAACTGATTTCATTGCAGCAGTTCAGAGCAACTGCCTCTAAAATTCAAAGAGTAGAATTGATTTCCAATATGCATAGGAAAGAAGGATTTTATATTCAATCTGACTGTTATTTGAAAACCATTTTGAAAATATTATACAAAAAATATCTTGGTTTTTATTTACATTCTTTTCCAGGAGAAAACAATATAGGCCCAGAACTACTACGGTCGCCATAATCTTCATCATCCCCAGAACCTCCTCCTGAGTTAGCATATGACTCCTCATCGTCTCCAGCGGGTGATCTGCAATTAAAAAATAATGTTTTTTTCATACTCTCTGTTTATGATTTTTATTGCATCCTTAAATGCACTTGTTTTCAAATAAAAAAAATTTCACAGTGCGTTTTACTCTTGTTTGTTATATCTCAAAAACGTATAAAATTCTTAATCACTTAATCATGTCACTGCATTTACATTGCTGCAGTCTAGATCAAAAAGGGAAATTTGGTTTTATTTTTGATGATTTAGTTTTAATAAAGTGCACTCCAAAACTCCTAATTCATATTAAATCAATTTTATTTAAAATTGCAATCTAATAAAATTTTGCACATTCTTTCCATTGCCACATTCCCAAGTAGCATTTATTAGTTAAAATATGCACTCGATCATGTTGACATTGCAATTTTACAAGATAATAAAATATGTACATTATTTTTTAATTAAAATATCTTTATTTATTCATTTATTTAAAATATCTAATAATTTATATATTTATTTAATATCTTATAATCTTTATATATTAATTAATTAAAATATCTTTAATTAAAATACCTTCTTCGTCTCGAATGGTCATTTGGAGTTCCCAAGTCGATCTGAAAAGTATAAAAGTTAAAATTAATTTCTTTGTTTATTTTCAGTCTTTCAACAATTTTAATTCAATGTTTTAAATATCAGTAGTGTATGGATAATTGTGTGAAATAACTGAAATGTAAGAGTAAAAATAAACGATTTGATTGTATACTGCTTACTATATGCAGATGACGCAATATTAATGGTGATTCTAGTAACCAGAATGTTCAATATATGCAAGGAAAGAAACCTATATATTAATATGAATGTTATGATGGTATTCGAGGAGGAAAAAAGACAAAGTGAGATATACCGGTAGGTAATAAATGTTTGTAACAAATAAATGAGTTTGTGTATTTGGGAAGATCGGAAAGGCTGAGAAAGATATCGAAAGGAAGGTGCTTCATGGAATAAAACAAACAGCTCTTTGAATGCAGTAATTTCTAATAGAACCAGGCAAGACTAGTGGTACACAATGGAGTCCTAGAGTTATATAGAAATAAAGCCTGGAGCTGGCAAAAGAGGAATGAAAATAGAGTGAATGTAATGGAAATGAGATCACTTAGAAGTATATGTGGCAAATCAATATATGATAGAGAAAATAATGAGCAAATTAGGAGAGAATGTAAGACTGATATTGTTGACTTATTTTATTAATTTTTTAAACACAAATAATCTGATATATAAATACTTCCTCTCTCTTCTTTTAAATTCACATGTTTTAATAAGGCATGTTTTAATTTTTGATTTAGACACAACCTTATTTACATAATAATAAGAAATGTAATTAACGAAATGTATTGAAATATAGATATTATAGCTATGAATGTATATATATATATATATATATATATATATAGTTTTAATCTAAATTTGTATCGCCAATTATGTACCTACTCGGAATGTACATCTAATTTCTAATAAAATCATAGTAATCTGTTTTATCTACGAGGTTTTCCTTTCAGTTCATTTATAAAATGTTCAGTTCACAATAAAAGTTTGTAGTTGCGTCAAGAGATGTCTGTAGCGTACATTATTATCATTGAAAAGTCCTTTATTAAATATTTATATACAGGTTTAGTGTCAACTCGGTGTAACTACGAAACACGAAAATGAAATATTTTGTTGTATTAATTTGTTTAAAGAATTTATGACAAGTGAATGAATTTATAGATTGTATCAAGACAGATACCTATATTACCAGCGGGTACCTATATTTAATTCTTAAAATTACTTCATTTTCAAAACCTTTATACGGTTTTCGATTTACACCGAATTCACAGTACACATAATAATAATTATAAAATATAATTAACATAATGTGTATTTCCATATCAGTTAAAATGATGTATTAGCTTTTTATGGAATTTTAGGATTATTTATGGAAATAATCCTAAAGAAATAATTGTTATGGTGTCGTGTAGGTAGGTAGGTGTGTATTTATGTAACATTATTCAGAATACCTATAATAATAAATATTCGTCATGTATAATGTCAAATGTAATGGATACGTCGTCGTAATGGAATTCTGGTACCGACACTGATGTATGGAAGTGAGGCTTGGAATTGGCAGAAAAGAAACGAAAGTAGACTGAATGCAGTGGAAATGAGATCACTTAGGCGTATTTGTGGCAAATCTATTTATGGCAGAGTAAAGAATGAAGATATAAGGATAGAATGTATAGTGAGTAAGATTAAAAAAGGATCACTTATATGGTTTGGTCATATGGAACGGATGAATGAGGAGAGAATGGTAAGAAAAATATATGACGCAAGTGTTGATGGCACCAGAAATAGAGGACGTCCGCGAAAGACTTGGGACGACCAGGTAAACCAGATAATGGAGAATGGTTCTGTTAGAAGCCTCAACAATAAAAAGATGTATGAATGTGAATGAGGCGAGAATTGTGTGTCAGAACAGAAGAGTGTGGCGCTCTATCCTCTCTGTCTACCCCCACGGTGAAACGGCGTGATGGTAAGTAAGTTAATCTATATATTAGCTTCAGGTCCTAAATTATCTATCAATAAATAGTCTGAAGTTCGATGTACTTAAATTTTTTATGTTAAATATATAACAATTTAGAATCAATAAAATATTTAAATTAATCTAAATAATCGCATAACTACGAAAAAGTTGAGATTAGACACGTGCGACTTGAACATTTTAGACTCATCCATATTATTAAACATTCATAAAAAATCCACATAATTGTATAATTGTATAAAATCAATGCGGCATAAATAACACTTATTTGACATTTTAAGAATCGAACAGAATTCTGACCATCTTACATTTTTTTCGTAAAACTAATGATATTGCGAAATATATCTACATCATTTGTAGTTAAAAACATAAATATATCTTTGATTTGAATTCAATAAAATGGAAAGAAACCGTTATGCAGAACCATTGTTTCTGATAAGACGAAGATTTTACATAATTCTCACAATACCATCGACAAAAAAATATATACAGTCGAACTCGGTTATATCGAGCACGGTTATAGTGAAATCACGGTTATAATGAGGAAATACTTATTATTATTTTGATTCAGGCCTGTTTTCACACAACTCTTCACTGTTATAGTAAGCTTGCTTCACTGACACAACGTACAAAAATATTGTTAATACGTGAAAAAAATACAAAAAACCCTAATTCTGGAGAAGTCATAAAATCGAAAGCGGCGTCTGCCGACGAGGTTCTTTATTATTTACGATTCCTTTCAGGTTTGTGAATTCTTAGAAAAAAAAAACAATGGGTGCTTATTTTATGTGCGCAGTGAGTAGTGGCAAGTTTTAAACTTTAAAACAGAGCAGTGTTTTTTGTTAAGAGATTTTGAATGTAATAATTTACTTTTAAATGTTTTTGTTCATATAATTATAAATCTATCATTTTTCGTATGTAATTTCGTAACTTGCTTTTAATTTTATTGGATATTAAATATTTTTTGTAATAACGAGTAACAGTTATAATGAGCAAGTTTAGCTGGTCTCTTCGTACTCGATATAACCGAGTTCGACTGTACGTCCTACAAAATACAAAAAAAAAAGATCATATGGCTATCCATAAAGCGGGATACTGTTATCCACAATAATAAAAATTTTCATTTGATGTAACATAGTATTGTCATAAACGGCGCTTTTAGTAAAAAAATATATTATTTCCTCAAAAATGTCCTGGGCCGGGTGTTTCACCTGATTTGGGTCGGGCTCAAAGTGTTAAGTATATTAAATACGTTATGTAATCATTGGTAAAGTAAATACAATAAAGTACCCATTTTATAATTATTTCTAAACACCTAGTGCTAAAAATTCCGGCGTTTGACTAAGTCGGATGTTCATGAAACTTATTGTGGATTAAAAGGTGAGTTTTAAAAATATATATATAAATAGTATTAATTAATTGGCATTATTCGAAATCATAGACTATTTTCTATAAACATTGTTTGTTTAATGCAGTTATATCTTATCTGGCTTGGTAAGGAGTTTCTGAAGACATTCACCTCCGATATCAGTCGGAGAGTAACAGCAATTTAAGTTACACGTGACAAAAAGAATTTATGAAACGACAAACAAACCACAAAATTTTACATAACTAAGTTATTATATTTTAATCTTAATAAATATACAATATATTTTTTAATATACTTTATTTTATTATAATAATCATAGAATTAACTTTGTATTTATTTAACAACGTCAATTTATTCAAACTGACCGGTTTCGAAAAAATCGTATTCCTCCAATAATCCAATAATAAACAGTACTAAACATCACAAATAAAAATTATTATCTTTTATTTCAAAAATTCTATTTTAATTTTTTTTTTACAAAATAATTCTAAATCCTGACTGTAAGAAAATTAGCGTGATGAAAGATATATGAAAATGACTAATGATTTGAAATTATTGAAAGCATTTATACGATAAAGTGGTTTAAATAAATTAACGTGGTTAAATATAAATTTCATTCTATAATTTTATTAAACCGCAATGTTTTGCAATATTTGTAACGGATAATGAATTATATCTTCGAGAACTGCTCGACTCGACTAGTGCATCAATATCCAATATCATATGTTCATTAAATATAATATGTTTTAATTATTTCCACCAATTCAATATGAATTCGGAAATGTATAATAACATAGTATTATGTTAATAAACTTGTTACGTATCTGAACAAAGTGATTCAGAGTTAGAATATAATAAAAAAATATTGTTTTTAACATTACTTTATGAAGTGTTAATAGTTTATTTAGTTACCTCTACGTTGTCTTCGTCAACTTTTCTTCTCACGGAGGCTGCCGCGTCTGACGCAGCTACAGGAGAGGGCGTTGATGTGGAGAATAGATCGACTAAAAAATGAAAGAATTTTATTAATAACCTTGTAATTTTTAAATTACACGCAAATTGGAAAACATTGTTTTATCTATTTGCAAATATTTTAATTGCGAAAATCTTTATGCTTATATTCTAACTGCATATAAAGGGTGTGTGAATTTATGGATTATGGATGGCAGCTCTAAAAATGTCATATGTGCCATCTGTCAAATTTGCTATTAATAAATATGGAACACTACACGACAAAACAACACGTTATTATTGTTAAAACTCATTATAAAAATGGGGAAAGTTTTGCTGTAACCGTTCGTAAACTTCGTGAAATTTTTGATCAAAATAATAGTCCATGAGTCATCAATTCGAAGGTTAATTAAAAAAATTGAGGAAACTGGTTTGATTCTGGACAAAAGTCACCCATGCGTCTTCACGGCGGGGGGTTAGGCTGGAAATGCGGTAACAGTTTTGCGTTACAGAACGATGATAATTGATTTTTTTTTGGCCAGAACTGATTGATTTGAATCTTGAAGATATGTAATTCCAGCAGGACGGCACAACCTGTCACACTTCGCGTGAAACCATTGAGTTGTTCAATTCAAAACTAAATCCAGCGCTCTTATTGAGACACCCTTTATTATGACAGAAAACTTGAGGAAAAGTTTGACCAATATCGCAGAAGTAAACTATTATTTGTAATACTAAAATATTGATTTTTCTCCATAAACAACTGATTCCGCATTTACAATAACCATTAAGTCTATAGTGTTAAATGGACGCGGAATCTGAAGCCTCACGAAGAAGCAATTCAAGGATATCCGAGTATGAATTTAAAAACAAAATTCACAAACACTTGGACCAGGCCAAGAGCAAGGCCAAACGCGGCCAAATATCTCGGCAATATTTAAGTCGAGAAGGCCAAGTTTAGCAGGACTCGTTAACATATCTAATGACTACTGAGCACTCCGTAAGATATGTAAGGAAATGCCAATAGGAACTTAGGTCCTGGAATGCTCAAGAAAAGGATGCAGCGAAGCTACAAATTTCATATTAGCCTAAGACATAGAGGCCTAAAGGACATTGTTTTGCCGGCCATGATCCCGAAAGGCCCTTGAGACATGTAATAATATATAATAACGCCAAGTGACATTCCAGCAACCCAAGAAATTATCTTATGATTCCTAAAAAGGTGCTATGGTAAAAGCTAAAAGATATTTTTTAATGATTTTGACTTATATCTCGGAATTAGTGTGTGTCGGTGGTGTTCAATCACTATTGACACGCCATCGATCAAGGCAACTCTTCACTGGGCAATGATCAAATATATTTGTATTAATACTTACAGTCGAGAATATCTCCGAAGAGGTGTCTCTTGAATCTCTGTATACTTCCTCCGAAACCTGAATCATCAACTTGGATCGAGATGTCCTCTAAATCATTCTCCAATAATCTTCTCGGGCCCTCATTTTCAAACACTAAGTCTGCGTCTTCTCCCTACAAGTAATAAAGAAAAATATATTAAATAATATTCTGTTTTCTTTTCAAGTCGTCATCGTTAACTTCAAACACAAAAAACATGTGTTTCCAGCTGCTCTATAAAAGTTCAGAAATAAAACATATTTTGAAAGAATAACGATATTTGATTCCCGTTGAACGCTCCACAATTCATTACGTGGCGATATTACGTACACAAGGCAGGATTCAGTCAAAGAGGCAACCCACGGCTATAAAGAGAAAAGGATAATGTGATATGAAATGCATTGATCCAATAAACATTTTAAACAACCCAGCGCGAGACGGAGCAAACATCACACTTCACACTAAGTCGACACGTCCCTGCAAGTATGGACAACAAATCCCCATTACATGATTGCGGGGTTTGTTTTTCACCACATCGGCGGGGGGAGGGAGGCAACCCCCGGGCGGGTGGAGCGGGCGGCGCGGGTGGGACCCCAGCGGGGGAGTGTTCACCCCGAGCGAAGACAGAAGGGAGTTTTAGATGCTGTTAAGTTGGAATTTAGTTCATGGGGCTTATGCGAGTGCATTAAAAGGGTTTCCAGCCAATTACTTCAACAGCTGTTCTAAACAGCTTGTTTGACTCTTTTCGAGTAGGTGGGTACTCTTCTTTCTTATACTTTATACTACTAACGTAATTACATTTGTCCTCAAAATATTGGTCTGCCCGTTGCGGTACTGTACAATAATACGAAAATTAACATGTTCATGTTGTCGTTATTTAACCAGTAACTAAATAAAGGTATTGCAATTTAGAAAATTACTTATTAATTCATTCATGAAAAGTCACGTTATTATGGAAAATTCAGATATTAATTATATATAATGAAATTAATATTATACGTTTCTCATAGTAAAAAGCATTAAAATTCAATGAATTTATTAAATAAATAATGTAATGTTTCCGATGTTCGAAGCACCAAATTTATAATTAAAAATTTTAACTAATAATTTAACTTCGTATTAAGTAAGTTACTTTTATATTGCTCTGAAGAAGAAGTAGACCATCCGAAACTTATCGGCATCAAATAGAAAATTAATTACAAACGAGTAATTTACTAGTGTAATTAGTAATTCTAAATATCGTAATCTAACAATATGAACTGTAATGTAAAGTAAATAAAAACGAATAAAAGTTATATATCACTCCGCTGATGGAGCACTAGGATGTAAGGTATTAAAGCTATTAAAGCTGTCACGCTTACCTCGATCTATATATTTGTTAGTATTATAGTTAACCTTACATTAAATTTTCTATTTGTATTTCAATTTCCGATATGTTCTAAAATAGTATGTGTCATGAATTATGAGACTATTAAAATTGTAATAATAGTTTTTTAAATTAATATTCGAAAAGTCATGAAAGGAGGTCTAGAAAACAATATAAAGAAACAGCTTTAAATTTAAAAAATAACAGAAATTTTCTGAGACCATTATTTAAAATGAGACTTATGATTGAGATACAACGATACAACTTGTCCGCGCTGCGGTTGTGAAGCGACCCTTACTTCTGGGGGTGAAATAGTTCCCGAAGGATACCGCGGCGTTCCCAGCGGAATACTAAACGCCTCCGCGGGTATTAGCGAACCAAAAAACACAAATCCAGGGCCGCCAAAGGATTTTTGACATTCCTCGAACAAATTATAATTATTTAACAAATAAAACTAACAAAATCAAATACTTTTAAGAGTTTTGAGAAATTAACAATATTTTCAACGGAGTTACACAATCGAATTAAGAATTTAATCTTAAAATATTAAAAACTGAAATAAATGTAGTAAAAATATAAGAAACACAGATATATTTTAAATAAAATATTACAGATATTTTGAATAATCAAAAATGTAATATGTTAGAAATAAATTATACTCACAAAAGTAAAAAATAAAAATAGTAGTATATTTTATAAAATGAAATAGTAAAAAAATTATATTTAGCGGTCAAAACTTGCATTAGGAATTTCCAGTATTGGTGTCTATAAAAAAATATTTCTTATAAAATGACAGGTTTTGATTAATTAACCGACAAATTCATTACATCATTACCATAACCTACCCAAGCTGGGTTAAATGTGAGTAGAATTTGATAGCTTATCATGACTTTGTCGTTGTAATTTATTTATTAAGTGGGGGATTCTTAAGCCATACTTTCGCAAGGAGTGTTATCATAAAAAACACCACAACACATTCATTTAAATGTACATATTCGAAATATGTATATATTTTAATCACAATGAATATTGGAATGAAAGTATACAGAAAGATGAATACGATTGTAAGAATAAAAACGTGCGGTGAGCGACCACATATTTTATATCGTTTCCTTATTTCTCACATGCTACGAACACAATGACAATAGGTAATAAACAACAGATATTTCAACGGCGACAATATAACATCAAGTCACACCTTTATTTTAACGTGCACAAGCGTGTATAATATTGTAGATTGAATTATAAGTTTGAACATTTTGTCAGGAGGAATTTTTTTTTTCTTTCAGATCATGTTGAATCGTCAAAAGATAATTATATAATCTTAAATGTTTTACAGTAAAATTTTTGATTAAACTATATTTTTTTTAAAACATTAAAATTATACCCGCCCTTGGTATACACCTTATTTTTAAATTGTTGAAATTAAAATTTTCATTGAATTTTGGATGAAAACTTTATTGTGTAAAGAAAAGAAATGTAAGGATAATAAAAATGAATTATTGCCGTGGAATAGTTGATCATCACATCTGTTGATAATAATCATAAAATTATGCCACAAAACACAATGTGATTTGAAGCTTTGTAAAATGGTGGCCTATTGACATCGTCTCAAATAATAATTGAAACTAATAGTTGAACTTCGGCATTAAAAAGTGATCTATATAAATGTCACATTTGAATCTCACACGAGTGGGCAACGATTTCATCATATACGACAATTTATTTTATGATCAAAATCAATTAGTCGCCCAAATTGGTCACTGGTCGTTAATCACTAGTATGAGACTTGCAGGGCGTCTACTTTAAAGAGGACACAATTATTTTCTCGCCCAGTGTAATATCCTTGAGAAGATGCGCAATAATTACTACATTTAAGTACTCCTTAAATATAACTGAAGGTCTAGCTGTATGAACCATAAACAGTTAAAGTGATTTGCTTTTATTACTGATGAAATATTAAGCGTATCACAGCGGCTTCATGTTGCGTTTTGAT
The DNA here is from genome assembly GCA_022840565.1 of Eubasilissa regina. NCBI lineage: Eukaryota > Metazoa > Arthropoda > Insecta > Trichoptera > Phryganeidae > Eubasilissa > Eubasilissa regina. Next base: position 23,448,818 of record JAINEB010000033.1, read on the forward strand.
ACTCTGATAAACATATATTTCAGTTCAGTTCAATGTTTCTTTCAATATCCAATATAATATTATTGTAGTGTTTTGAAATTATACCACCATTATTTGCAATTGTACATTTTCGATAAATACTTATTAAAAATAAAATAAAATTTGAATAGGTATGTGAAAACAAATCAAATTTGGCGACGGATCAGAAAACGGTACGAAATCAAATTTCTTCTTCATTTTTCTTCGTCCAGTCCGGCACCGTTCGGTTTGTATGTGCGACTCGTCCTCGCTAGATGGCCCTCTTATAGGCCAAATATTACAAGTTATTGCTGGGATGTGATACCCGCGGCTCGCGGCACTCACCAGACGTTGTGCAATACAGACGTCTACTGTTATTATAAGCTTTTATATTTTTTAATACCTACATAAAAAAAATAAGTATGCATTGTGTATACCGACTAATTTTATTTGTATCTAAAGTGCTACCTTCTCCCGAGTCAACACGTTTCTCTGATAAGGGTCATATTTAGTGCGTGCGTAATGCATGAACAAACTTTCAAATCATTTGTCAGAGAATTTTCTCGAATTCTTTGCAATATTTGCATTTTTTAATTCGCTACCTTAATATTCACTTATGGCCGTTAAGATGTTTTATAATTAAATGAAGAAACAAACTGACACATAATCGAATTGGTCAAATTTGAACATATAGTAGATGTTTGCGTATTTATAATAATATATTTTTTCAATTAGATTGCTATTTTCATCACAAATTAATGTTCGTTTAATTGAGACATTGTGCAACCGCAGTCACGAGAATTGCAGCCACTTAAACGCATACTTGTACGTTCAAAATAAAAGTTGTATCGTGAGAGCTTTAATGAGATAGAAAATATAAAAGTAGAAATATCTCCTGTGATTCTATTAAAATTAATATTTCACACAACAAAACAATAGTTACAATTAATAAAAATGTATGTACTTAACATGGAATTCTTTTAATCTGGGTTCATGGCAAGTCCTTCATTTTTATCATTACTATATTTTTTGTTAAGTTCCTTGTATGTAGGGAGAGTTTATTCCCTTATCAGTCATCCAGCAAACAGTTACAGCCAGTGTCCCATATCCGACACGATATGTCAATCAAAAGTACATTGACACTGAAATGGCTAATTTAACAAGTACTTATTTTGAATTGCATATTATAACTGAAATTAAAAGAAGTAAATGGTCCAAGTACTTTGTTTTTTAAATATACAATAATCAAACTTTTTTCCGATGTCAGTACCGACGTTCAAAAACACACAAAATATATTTTTGAATGCTAAAATTTAGATTTAAACTAGTTATTAATCTCGCGAATGAAATGAATTAAATTAAATGTAAGTTTGCGAAATATCCTACGGTGGGACTTGGCGAGCCGAGAGGGGTGCCGTTTATGTGATCAAAACCCGATCTTGTCAATATAAGCGCCCTCCCCCGGGCTCGCTCCGCGCCCCCGCCCCTGGTCAGGTACGGGGTACTGAGTGCTTCGTTTCTTTAATCATCCCGCCGCCTCAAAGTTTCTATGCCCGCTAATGTAGAAGACGTGAATCTCATATTTTTAAAAACGTCCTTTTTAACAGCCGCCCGCTCACCCCTTTCTACCCCGGGGCTCTAAATGTCTTCCGACACCGCTCGAGCAAACGGTGACTATTACCCTACGTTCGCCATATTATACCACTACATTTACACATCCAAATTCCTACAGGAACTTGATACGCTTACCTTATTAGCTACAATCAAATCTGCTGGGTTAGTCATCAGTTATTACTTTTGTTCTAGGAATTAGACATATTTTATCTATAGTGCCTGCATCGTGAGCGAAACATTATTCTTTCGGACAGAAAACCAACTGGTAAGAAAATTAGCTGGTGACACGTTTTCACGTTCTCCCGTCCATTCTAAGAGGGGTGTAATAAATATTACCAATTTAAGCCTGTTATTTTGAGACAAACCGTTTTCGATCAAAAGATAGAGAGGGCGTTGTGAATAAGTTATAAAGGGATGAATTAGTTGTCTACCGAACGTAAAAAATATCGATATTTTGATAGTTTTTTTCTTTCAACAGAACGAAACCAATTTAAAATGATTTTAAAAACTACTAAGGTTAAACTGTGGGAGCGCTGAATTTTGGATGTTGAAAATACCGGATTGTATTGTACATTGGATCCATAGACCGTGACGATTATGAATGAAAAGTCGCTTACCATTCTGACTCGTTACTCATGATAGATTGATCCCGTTGTTATTTGAAATTTGAAGTCATTGATTCAAGAATTTCAATTACTGGCATGCATTGCTCTCTGCTAATGCAATATTTAAATTGGTCACCGCGAATCGGCCGACAATAATTTTATGCGTATGTAATGTAAGTATTTTATTTACACTACATCTATTATTTATGTCAAGGCACTTTGTAGCGATAAAAAGCTTAAACTTTTAAACTCAAAACTGTAATAAAATATTTCGTCATATTTTAACACAAGTACCATAATTAAAAATAATATTTTCTTATTTCAAATTTTTGCCTCCTACCGGTTTATGTCAAACGTATAATGCAGATATTAATTATATCTTTGGCATATTATCGTGAATTTAATATTTAAAATGGTTAAGATTAAATAATAGGAGGAATTTGGATGGAACAGATATTCCGATATATCTTTTCCTGCCAAGTTTACTCCGTATTGAAATGGTTGACATGCAGAATTCTAGAACTTTCTTTTTAGTTGTTTCCGCTGCTACCGCACGTTTTCGATATTTTCAAGGACACCAACCAGTTTTTGGAATCAATATTTTGATTTTGGAGGTAAAATTTGGTTGACAGTAAACTAGTATGTCTACTACACATAAAATAAATTCAAGGGGTACTAATACGCGAACCGACGCTTCAATAACCTCTGGAGTTCAAAATCTCTGGAATTGCATGGGGAGTGCGCCCTTAACGTACAGAGCGAGGGTTGTGTGAGGAACACTTTCCAAGATTATTATCTTTACCTGATGCAAAAGACGTTTCCATTTTACCGAGGACTTTATCTCCGAGCCGAGATGTGCCGAACGAGCACGAGATTTGTTAAGTTTAAATCCAAATAATTTTAAATGCGGGTCATCGCGGTTAGATGCCAGTGAAGCCTTTTATTGTTTCATTCCATAGACCAAAAAAATCACATAGTTAAATGCTTTTAATATCTGTGGTCCTCCAATGTGTCTCAAATATATAAATGATGCAATAAATTAAAATTTAAAAATAATTATGCATTAAGATTTTTATCGTCTAACATTAATAATAATCCCATATTTTAAAAATGTTTTTTTTTCACCATCAATTAATGTAATATAATTATAATTCAATGACATTATTGAACCCATGCTTTCATTATAGTAAGTATGTAGTGAGTATTACCGGTAATATCGGTACCCCACATCGATGTTTTTCCGTATTGTAAGGAAAAATAAGGAAATTAGTTTTACAATTAAAATAACTTCATGATTAGAGAGTAGTCTAGATCGATGATCTAACGCGACTTCTTCCAGTCCGTGAGGTTTATTGTATTCCAGTCCGTGAGGGTTTCTGCAGTAGTCCTACTGGCTTGATCCATCGTGTTGGCGACCTTCCACGAAATGCGGTTAAAGAACCGAGTTAAGTTGTTGAGCATGCACATTGATTCAGATATTTTAATGAATACACAAATAAGCAAAACTGTCAGTGTATCCTTCTATCAACTGAGACAGATTAAAAGTATTCAGAGACATCTTCTTCTTGAGGCAGCCGATTTACTCATTGTGGTGTCACGTGTGGACTATGCTAACAGCATCTATGCTGGCCTGCAAATGTTTCAGCTGGATAGATTTCGATCCATTATAAATGCGGCAGCATGGATAATACATGGAGTTTCCAAATTCTCTCATATAACATCCCATTTACATCAGCTACATTGGCTCCGATTCTCTGAAAGAGTTGAATTTAAATTGTGGTGGTTAATGTACAAGGCGACACATAACATGGCGCCTCTGTATCTTCAAGAGCTTTGTATTCCAGACAATTTGAATGGTAGACGTAAAACTCTCAAGTCAGCCTCTACTACAGCTGCAGGAAGAGTTGTAGAACCGACCATCGTGGAACAAAAATGTGGAACTCTTTGCCCTCCGTCATAAGAATCAGTGCATCAAAGACTTTATTTAAGAAAAAACTAAAAAATCACTTCCATAAGTGAAAATAACAATTATCAATTTTAAAAATAAAGATAACTATAAACAGTTTAAGTGTAAAGCACCCTTGAGGTGAAAGTTTTTACGAAAATGGCGCTACACAAATTATCCTATATTATTATTACAAACGGTATCTTTTCTTAAAATTTGCCATAATGAAGATTCGGAGAGTATAACTGGAGATAGACACTGCTCGGTTTTTATTTATTTATCTAAGTTCTGGGTGCTATTCACGGTTTGTGTCGCCAGTACCATGTTTCCAGAGCATTTATCCTCTTGCCCTCGCTGAGTTTGTTTCAGCACCGTAGAGAATGATTGGGTAAGAAAGATTGGTAACGAAAGGTAAAGCTTCTTCCAAATTACTGATATGTGTTTATTCAATTATATTGTTATGCTTTCTATGAATGATCATATTTTTAGTTTTAAGTCGGTTTATTGAGATGCCCATTTCTTCGCTACCTTTTTCTAGGATAAAGAGGAGTTTTTTAATATCAACGGCACTTTTTTCTAGAAGAAGCTACTCTTCGTCAGCATAATTAATAACATGGACAATGAAAGAATATATTAAATTTATTATCATACAGATTTTTAAAAAATTATTTGTGTATTTAAAACAGTTCAAATAGTAATATTTCTTTTAAATAGTATATCAAGTGACAAACAAGCATTTAAAAAAAACTTTGCATCTATTAAGATCATCATTAAAAAGAAAAAAAATGTATAACATTAAATTTGTACTAAAAGTTTTTTTTTTTATTTTAAAAATAAAACGAATATATATTAACTAATATTTAGAAGATATGTATATTATCAATATGTTGAGAACGCGTAATATCTAAACAAAAATGTTTAACTTAACTTAATAATGTCTTTAATTATAATTAATTATCGCCCACTTTATAATTTGTGGGCTTGTCTGCAGAACTGTGTCTAATTGAGTGATTTATTATTCGTTAAAAAATATGCTACGTTGTGACGATTGTACCAAATACGGTTTCAGAACACTCAGAATTGAACGCGGCACCGGCTACGAATTCTTATCGAATATTTCGAACTGGGACCCGCAGATCTTTGCACCCCACCCACCCCCATCCCTCGCCCGGCACCACAATTTCGCCCAGGTCCAAGTCGACTGTGCTGAGACTCGTCCTGTATATTTTTTACTAAGCTAAACTGCGAAACTTTCAGCGGTACTTTGTATGCTAAATTAAACAGACTAAATAAAGACTTTATAGAAGCGATTCATTTTTTATAAAATTTTCTCGAAAGCCAAAGATTTGAAATGAAAATAAATGCAACAATAACCATCGCATATCAATTTATTTTACTCAAATGTGTCTCGGAATTTTTTTCTTATTTTATAAAAAGGACAAAGGTGTATTCCTACAATATATAATATGTGTCATAAAAGAACTTATCTCGAGACACAAGTATACTTAATAACACTCGAATGAATAACCCCATTTGCATTGAAAATTAATAAAAAAATAAATACATTATAAATACTAAAAATTTGTTCCATACATTAACGTAAGATGTGAAACAATAAAAAAAAGCAGGCTAATATTTGCGCTCAATAAAACTAAACAACTTATAAGAAAAAATTATAAAAATATAGCCATAAGATGCCGAAAAAATTGAGGAGCATATTCAAAAGATTACTTTATGGAGATCGCGATCCTCAGTCATGAGGGTCCGACATGGATTGGATAAAGATATAAGTTTTTAGAAGACCAAACAGTTTTATGTAATTTTATGACGAAAATAAATATTGTAGTAAAGAAAATAATAAATATAAATTAAATACACACCTACAGCATATTGCTTATTTGATATTGGAAAATATATCTAGAAAGTAAATATACTTACATTCAATTGTAATAGATAGTAGCTAAACCTTTTGTAAAATTATGAAAGCGATATCTTTATTTTTGCTATTTACTACAAAGACTTCAATAACTATATTTGTATTTTTTGAGATAGATGAGAAAAATTTGACTTCAACGAAAAGTTTTCTTGATTCTTTATAAAATAAAACGGCGTTAATGATACTCGTTGAATTTAAAATAAATCAAAATATTATTATTTTATGTAATCAAATGCCGATAGACCAAAATTATATGAACCTGTATCTCTTTCCAAACCGGGGAAGGTGCACTATCCAACTATGCTACAGCGACGATATTTTTAGCGACAAATTTTCGAACCTATGTATTTAAAAGAGCCATCTACCTTATTTTTACGGAATCTCAAATACCTTTGAGTAATCTGATAGTAGACGCCAGAATTGTTAATTCGTTTTTATTAAATTTTGGACACATTGTTACAACTTTATTATTAGGAAAACACATTCTTATTGTGAAGTTGTGGCGCAACAACAATATTTTTCGATAAAATTGATTTTATATATATATATATATATATATATATATATATATATATATATATATATCATAACAACAATATTTTTCGATAAATAGCAATTTTTAGCTTTTTATAGCAACTAGATTTTTATAGCAACAACAATATTTTTCGATAAAATTGATTTTATATATATATATATATCATTTAATTAATATATTTAATTCATATTTAAAATATCACAGACCTATGTTCTGAATAATTACAACTACACTATAAGAATGTGTTCTCCTAAATAAAAATTATAAATTATATGATTTTTCTTCATACAAAATTGAGCTTTGAAGAATTAAAAAAAAATAACAAAGCATTAAAGTTAAACGCTTATGCTCTGTGGTTCATAAATAGGCGACATTTTAGATTGTGTCATTTCTGAACATTCCGAGCGGGTCATAAAACAAATCAAAAAAAAAAATCAGTATCAAAAAGTGGTCGGTCTAAAAACAAACTAGAAATGTAAAAAGACTTTATGAACAAAGTTTAATTGGCCGATTGTCATGAGCACAGCGAGCAATTTCTGAATATCCCGAACGGGCATTATCAAAAAATCGCTTGGATCAAAAAGTGGTCGGTCTAAAAACAAACTAGAAATGTAAAAAGACTTTATGAACAAAGTTTAATTGGCCGATTGTCATGAGCACAGTGAGCAATTTCTGAATATCCCGAACGGGCATTATCAAAAAATCGCTTGGATCAAAAAGTGGTCGATCTAAAAACAAACTAGAAATATAAAAAGACATTATGAACCAAGTACAATTGGCCGATTCTCATGAACACAGCGAGCAATTTCTCAACCTCTTAAAAATATTTCGGAATTTGTGCCACCGTTCAAAGAAGTCGTAAATAAAACCCAACGTGCCACAAGTGCCAACAGAATGCTCGGGTCTGGTTGAATAATCGCTAGGTACATACGTAAAGTCCCTCTCGCTAATAATATTTACTGCATTTCTATAAGTACGAGCAAACATTTTTAACCACTTTCTTTGAAATATCCGCAAAGCTGATATATCCGCTAACTTAAATATACATAAATAAACAATTTCTTGGATTTTGAGTGATCTGATTTGTTTATAGAAGATAAGGTGAAATGTTTTAATAGGCGAGCAGTCTCGGTGTTTCAACTTAGGTCACGTTTCCATTTCGATATGGTACTGGGAGTCACAAAAGGATATGTAAAAAAATATATTTCTTGAATGTTTAGGTAGGTACTGTGTATATATATATTTAAATATACATAATACTCTTAGCGTCTGGTAGCTGTCAAATAATGCTATGCTATTGATATTGATATTGTGTTTCGACAGCTCAAATTCTTATTACGTTGAAGAAAAACTTGCTTACTACCGAGTCCGTATAATTTAATTTTCTTACTTACATCACATTTCCTCCACATTAAATCATTTTTTATAGAACCTATATATAACATAATATAATATTTATAATATTAAAATTTGTCTATTTTTCGAGTATATGGTGGTCTATTTACAATATATATGTATAAGTGTCCCAAAATGTAGGGCGTTAGATTATACTATAATACTAATACTTTACCGTTAAAATATTCGATTAAGACATATTATTATTGTGTTACAATCATTTAACCATGAATCAGAAATAATAAACATGTAATATTCTCTATTGGTAAATTGTAAAAAAGTTTCCAAAAATAAAATACAAACTGCAGTGGAAAACTTTAAAAATAAGTCAACAGTAATAGTTAGTAAATAAACAGTTATTTATTTAATACATGTAAATGATTTTTTAACCCGGGTTTCAAGACAAGCGAGAAAAATCTTTTCGAATGAGGTCAATATCTAAAAGATCTTAACAAACTTCCTGGCGTTCGTTTTTAATATAAATACCATAACTTCACACAAGTATGGTCCTAAGGCACAACTATGGATCAAACCTGATATTTAAAAAGTTGAACTACTAAGTGAAAGAGCATAGATTTAATATTATTGTTATGGCATTGGATTACACTTTTCACGCCTTTTTCTTCAGTTATCAACTGTCAGTGTGTTCCACCTAATTTCATCAGCTTCAAACTTTCTTGGCCACCTGTTATCACAACAAGCTGTTTTATATTCCCGCTGGTGTACATGACAGGTAATTTATTGTTTTTAAAGATTTAATAAATACTTCTACTAAAAAAATCTAGTATATTCATTTTTAATGTAAAAATAATAAAAAAATCACACTTCAAGTTCAACTATGGTCCAATAATTTTTTTGGGCCATAATTGTGTTCCGACATTTGTTTTCAGTTTTTTACGTTCCAGAATTTTATTTACAGGTTCTGATGGCCTCACCGAATAAAAATGTTCGTAGAAAGGAGGAGGAAGACCTTGTAAGCCGTATGGGGACAGAATTATTGATCATACTCTGATCCCAATGTCACAGGCCCAGATCCGAGTGCTGTTACAGACACCTTTATAAAATATATCGAAATGGTAAGGAAACAATTATAGAACAAACATCCATAAAGAGGAAAAAGAAGAAGCTTTATGTTGAGCCAGGTAAAAGTATTTCAGCAGAAGATATTGAAAAACTCACATTACCATCTATCTCAAACATGCATAGAGTATGCTCAAGAAAAAATAAAGTTTCTCGTAAGACGAATGCATTAGTAGAAAGCGAGGAATACTCCTTGGCTTCAGAATCTTCATTAAACTTTTCAGACATTGAAGAGACCTTGGAAGATATATCAAACCGTGAGTTCCTGAATAATGGTTATCTTACTGCGAGAGAGGAATTTGTAATGGTTATTTACAAGGAAGAATATTGGCAAAGTGGCGGACAAAGGGGCTTATATATAATGTATTACAAGATCTGGCAACTTACGGAAGAGGCCAAATAAAGAAGATAGAATTTTTTATCCTAAAGAAGATATGAAACTATGCATAAGTAAGCCAAAGCAGTGAAGCACCAAAAAGCTTTTCCAAGTGTCTGAGCTCCAGGGCCATGGTGATGGTACACCAAAAAAAGAAACCAGTTCGTGATTTATCTGAGAATGTTTGATTTTTAATAAGAATACATTTACCTTGATTTTGATTTATTATTTATTTTAAACAGTACTAATTTCTTAAAGTATAAGTGGTATTAAAATGAATAAATAAATACTTTTTATTACAGATTTCATCATATCTGTGTTTTATTTTAAAGATACAATATAGTTGTAGAACAATCTCCCAACTATGGTTCTTTATCGATTTATCAAGAGAAATATATGATGGGTTATAGTTGTGAGCTTAATAACACAACTATATTCCAACAGTTTACCAAAAAAATAATATGTAAGCAACATACAGATTAATAAAACACTTTAATACCATTTCTAGTCTTTTTGCCTGTAATATCAGAAGAAAAAAAATATTTGAAAAGCTTTATTTTAAACGCTGTAACAAAATCTCTAAAACAATAGCCTATTTTTGGACCATAGTTGTGTGAAATTACGATATCTATATTTTTACCGCCACCCGGCTTCGGTATGGTCTTCGACTTTCGTAATTTACCTATTATATCTTACCTATTATTTGAAAACAAAACTGACTGAACACAGAAGATGGTTTATGCTTGACCTAGGCATGTGGCCGAACCATGACTCCATGGAAAGGTAAAATCGTGTGTTCCGCACGCGAAATGGGCGCATCTAATAGATGTTTACCCGATGTGGCGAAAAATTGGGCCGGGCTGGCTTACGGCGAGGGAGAATTAAAAAGTCCACCCAGGGACGAGATTTTATCAAATATTTTCCCTCCGGCGGGAAATGCGGTTAGGGTGTAAGCGAATAGGTATGGTTTATATTAAGACGACGCGGCGACGGCAGAGAAATCGAATATTATTAGTGCTATATAATATATGGATAATAACGTACAATCGAGTAGCGACAAAAAAGGAAAGTATTACGCATCATTTCTTCCTTTCTCACCTCTCGATTCCGCAACCTCTTCGGCACTCGTCCAAATCTGCACACGGTACTGCTGTATTTGAAATACACAATTAAAAATGTGGTTACAAAAGTATATACCCAAGTTAGTACAAAAAAAAATTGCGTCGGCGTATTGGCTTCATCAGTAAATGAAAGAAGTGAAAAATCGGTAAAAGGATTTGATTTGACAGCTTTGAGTGATGATATGTTTACTTTGTTAACTCCAAACTACGAATCTGAACTTGCAACGATGCATTTTTTCAAACGATGCGGCGAGGTATCGAAAATATAGTAAATTAAAGGAAAACAATATGATTTTGATGAAATATAAATAAATCGCGTAACGAACGCGAACATAATACAATGTTGCCACACACCATGCATCCTGCGCTGCGCTCGTATACTTCTCAGCTCAATTTATTTGCATGAGTCATCCGCACGCATTTAGGACTGGTCACAGTCGAATGAAATACACGTTTAAATAATTTATCGTCAGTGCTATTGTTACGACAGATTCATAACTTTCTTGCAAAACTAATTTGTAATTTGAACTTTAAAAATGTTTCTATATTTCTGTATTCTACATGCGGAAAAAAACAAAGTGTTTCAAACTCAGAAATTATTATTTTACGATAAAACTTAAACTAATGAACACATATTTTAAGTACACGAGTTCGTACAACAGGTTTGAGTAAAATAAAATATTTTTAAAATTGTAAATAAATATTATTATTATAATATATTAGTTACAGTATTGATGGTAGGCATGTTTGAATACTATAGTTTAAAATTACCATAACTAACAAGAAAAAATATTTCTTGTAAAATATAAGTTAGAATTGCTGTCGATTAAATGACCTAACCCCGTACGCTGTCTCGATTGCTACGGGGAGCGACGCACGTTGACACTCAGTCTAAAAACTTTGAAGCGCAGATGGACAAAAATATTTATAGAAATATCAAAATAACTATAAAATATATATTACTGTTTTTGCATATTAATATGTTGTCAAATATTTATCATAAATCAAAACCTATAAACAATAATATTCTCTACGATAACAATTATTATACTCGACGGTCTTATGAAAGCTTTCTAACAAAGAAAGTTCAGGGAAAATTTTACATGCTTTTATTCCGTTTTATGTACATATTATATTATTTATTTTCATACATTCATCTAGCGAAGTCTCAATGTGCGTTCGCACTGGTTATAAAATTTGGAAACCTCTCACTGAACCGTTTGTTACCGAATATTTATTAATAAATCATATATCGAGATGGTGGATATTTTTTATAATATTGTGAATTTTGTTGTTCTTTAATTATTGCGTTATGTTATTTTATACGTTCAACACAAAGTCATTTCAATAGTTCAAATATTCAGTACCATTGCTTCTGAAAATGTTTTAATTTGTGTCATTCTTTAGAAAATAAGAAAACGAAAGGCTAACAACCTCAAAACACAGTACACGATTTACTTAAAAAATAATAAATAAAACTGCATTTCATACACGCGGAGGACGGGGTATACGAGCAGTTACCAAAAATATTAATAATCAGTTCATTTTTTTTTAGATACATCACCGCATTAAACAATCACGTGTACACAAAATCTTTACAGTTAACTCCAATTGACATTACGATCAGACATTAACGAGGAATGACACATATTTATTCAATCACCCGAATTGTTGTGTTGAAAAATTCTCGCCAATTTACCATTAAGATGACTTGAAATAAAAATCAAGAGAATAAGTAATTGATTATTTACGAGATTTTTAGTAACCGTTACTCGTATGTCAACAACTAGTTAAAAAATCATTTAAAAATTATTGTTTGTATTCTTTGGAATGATACATGTAAACTTTTGTTATTCATGTTTTCCGACTCGTCGCCCACACACGGTCAGATGTGCGTACTTCAGTCGATTACAGCGTCCGATGCATTTTGTTTCATTGTGTAGGTCGATTCGGCTCAGTTTGTATCAAATTCTCTAACCTGTTGGCGTATTTTATTGAGAGGAATACCGATATTTGTGATTTCTGTTTAATTCGTTAATTTTGGTTTTTTATTTCTGTACAGTTTTGTAGATATAATACATTTATTTTGTACAAGTTTTCTCGGCCTAATATCTCTATCGATGTATTAATATTTTCTTTAACAATTTATTGTTAACGAACATTAGAATTTTCATTGAATTTATTTTATTTTTAAGTTACTGTATAATTCTTTTTATTAATAATACATTTGAATAAGATAATATTCATTATTTTTTAGATAAAATTGAAATTAAGATGACTTTTACATTGGCTGATTTTCCTATATTTTGTGATTAAAAAGTAACAACAAAAAATGAAATTCAGGGCAATACATATTTGAAATGCCATTGGATGTTTTTAAATCTTTTTGTGATAGTGGAGAGATGGAGTTTTCACGGCTGCGACAAAAGAATGACTCGCTGAAGTCAAGCCAGAAGTGGAGGTTGTCACCTGAAACCTGAGAGGACACTACTTGTGACGGATTGCTCTTCATACGTCACATCAGGGTCGAACTTCACCTACCACAATTTTTACGGTGTGGCAAAATACTACAAAACTGAACATTATATATAATTAAAATTTTATTTTAAAAGGTGTACAATGTAGGTCCACAAAAAAAATTCATGTAGATTTCTTCACAGATTTATATTTATACTTATATCGTAAAAGTTTGTTATTTAAAAAGTTCAACAACAAACAAATTCATTAATAAAACTTAAAACAAAAAGAAATAATTAGTAGATAATTACATAAATAATAATAATCTTATAATAACATAATAAATGCACCCGACACCACGTAAACAATTATTTAAATGTTCCTTAAACGCCCACCAATATTTTTTTCGGTCTCTGAAAAACAAGCTTAATGCATTAATTATTTAGATGTTTTTCATGAATGAAACTGTCATAAAAATATATCTATGATGGTCTTATTATTCAAGATTATTAAAATATATAGGGTGTCCAGCTGAAAATTTTCAAGATTAAATTGTAATTGCTCGAAAACTATCAGGGTGAAGAAAGTAGGAGAGGTATTATTCAACCCACGTGATTTGGTGATTTGCCAGTCGCAATGAGTCACTGGTCGGTGGCGCACCGCGCGTTCACGGTTGAGCAATATTTCAAGTGCGGTGATTCATTGGTTCGTGCGCGTCTCACTTTTTGAACTCACTTTAATATTCGACGAGTAAGTGATGGGCCGAGCACGCAACTAATCCGGTGTTGTGTTCAAAAGTTCAGACAAGAAGGGACAATGGTTAACCAAATTCCTCCGGGACCATCAACGTCAGCAGCGACACCAGAACATGTGGCTCAAGTTCGACGTGAAATTATGCGCAATCCACGTAAATCGATAAGAAAGATTGCAACCTTTACTGGAATAAAAAAACAACAGCGCACGTTATATAGTTTCTCAACGAAAGTGACTATTATTTTCGTGAAACCTTAGCGACAACGATGCTGGAACATTTTGGAATAGCACAATCGCTTGTAAACATATTCTTTACTGACGAAGCACATTTTCATATCGATGGGTATGTTAATAAACAGAACATGAGATACTGGTGCCCCGACAACCCGAGGAAATGCCATCAAAAATGTTTGCATTGTCCAAAAACGACAGTGCGGTGTGCAATTTCTGCCCGAGATAATTGGCCCTTATCTTTTTAACCAGCGAGAGACAGCCACTGCTGACGTGTATTTTTGAATGATCGACAAGTTTTTGGTACCGCAACTCCACTTGTTTCCCGAGTTCAATAACAGGATACAATTTCAACAAGACGGGACCACTCCACGCACAGCTAATTTAAGAGTCCGATTACAAGCGTGTATTGTGAGAAATGGACTGCGTTTAAACAATATTGTTTATAAAACGTAAAATCCGCATCGTTAAACTCCATTTTGTATAAATAAAATATGAAAATAACATTGTAGTTTTTTTTATAAATTAATATTAAACTTGAAAATTTTCCGCTGGACACCCTTTACATTGAAGAGCTCGTACTGAGACTGATGTTATAATTTGAAATTTATCACCGACTTAATAGTAGTATTAAACGATAAAACTTACAAAATCTTGTGAATTTATGTGAACAATTTTTTTTAATATTAAATTAAAATATGACACGAATTTTTTTCCATGGAGTCATGTGTGGTTGATAGGATCATGGAGCAAAGAACATAATGTTATTGGTGTGTGGGTGTGAATGGTGCAAGCGTACAATATACAAATATTGAGGAGTATATTTTTAAAATTTAATTTCACATTTCAAAATTTATTTATTTATTAAATGTCTAATTATTAAATTATTAATTGTTAATACAAATTAAATGAAACAATTAGAAAGATACACAATAAAAAATACTTGGTTGCTACTGGGATTCGAAAACGAAAACGGAAAACGCGTTAATTGCAACTTCATAACAAAAATGCGTCTTCATTAAAAATAATGTACATTATTATTAAATGTATGATTTTAAACAGAATATAGAAGTTTCCAAATAAATAAAATAAAATATATTCATGTAAAGCATTTGTTAAATGACTTTTTAAACAATGTCGCGAAAGAAATCTTAAAAAAACCAAAAAATCTTGATATTCATCAAAATGTATTTTTAAATATTGAAAATCATTGTATGTCGATAATTTGAAACATTTTTAAAACCATCAGAAAATGTTTCTTAACTTTTGCGAACCTTAGCCACAAAAAAGAAATTATATAGAGAATTTATTCTTTATATCAATGTCCCGTGTCCAATTGAACCTGCCCGGGTGGCCAAATGCAATAGCACAGTCTATAAGTCCATGACTCACAACTGACGAAGATAAATCATGCACCATATGCCGCTAATAAATCTACCATCACATCTCTGCAGCATCTCCGGATCACACGCTCCATGTTATAGGCGCCAATGAAAACGACATTTGTCTTCTGACGACAAGAACATGCGAGGGTTATCAACCGTTAGCGTTACGGAGAAAAGTTATTAAAACGCATGAATGTTGAACGTTTCACTGAAGCGTTTTGCGTGAATAGTATTTCACTCTTGCAAACACAAGTTTTATTTGCCTATAAATATTTTATTTTAATTTTAAACCAATAGAGATGGAGATGGAATCAAAACGTGATTTAATTCATCAGTCAAGATGTTGTGAGGTAGAAGAGAAAATTGAAAGACACAAGAATTCAGAACAGCAACACAATTTGACGATAAAATACTCGCCTAGTGATCATGTGATTGGGTGTTCGAGCCTTGAAAGTTAGTCTTATTTTCACAGCACAAACATTTAGCTTACTTTGAAAATATTACGAATATCGATGTGACACATATTCCATGTATGCGTCTCTATATATATAATCTAGTTATCGAGTTTTAAAAAGGGTTTCAAAATTAAATGGTGGCTTAGATCGTTAAAATATAGAAGTTTTTTCTACCCGTAACAGTAGATTGATAAAATTTGCACTGTTGAGTTTTTACGTAAATGGAGCTAAACAAATTATCCAAAATTATTATTATTATTATTACTGATACATCAATATTTTAAAATCAGTACTTATACTATTTCTATTTCTATGTAAGCTTACGCTAGATATAATTCCTAACAGGAAAATGTCAATTTTTGTTGTATAGTGTCTGTTTCCGTAAATACTTCGATAGCTAGTTCTGGGCTTTCTATTGGTAATGATGAATACAGGTATTCAATCTATATAAATTCAAATTACACAAACCTTTGTGAACCTGTGCTGGTTGAGGCCGACGTCGCTATCCTTGTAACCCGATGGTCCGCAAATATGCTGGTCAGCCACCGATAACCTTCACACAACCGATAATCCGAAATTATATATACTAAAAGTTTTATTATTGCCGCCGCAAAAAGTCCGTCCGAATCACAATAACTCTTTTCCCAGAAACAGCTTCGGTTTTGTTTTCTGTTTTTCAAATCTACACAAAAAGAACACACATATTCAAAATTTTGTATCAGGCCTACCTATCGAAGTATAAAGCGCGTAAACATCGTCACTGTTCTTTTCAATCAGCAAAATAATAAATGATATATTATTACAGAACATTGAAAAACTTTTACTAACATTAGAATTAAGAATTAATTTTGAAAGAGTATTCCCCATGACGAGTGTTTCTGGCAAAATAAAACTTTATGTTTACAAAGTCTAATTCGACCCAGATCACGGCCACACGGTGTCAGTTAAATGCGGGGTTAACTGTGTTTTGATGTAGCCGTACGTCAACCAACACCCACTGAGCGGGATTGCGGGGTTGTCATGTTCAACCCTTACTCTAGCCTTAATAAGTTACTCTTTAAACATCATTGTTTATTTATTATAATGATCCTTACAGCAAAAGTTGTATAATATGACTATTTATTTGTTGAAAAACTATATACAACACTAATACAGTCGATCGTTTTATACGTGTGTGAAATTTGGTCCCTCACTTCAGCGCAAGAAAATAGACTGCAGGTTTTCGAAAATAAAGTCTTGCGCAAGATTTACGACCCAACCTAACCGGAGAATGAGGAGATTAAAAAACCTGGATCATCTGGAAAGATATACTGTCACAGATATTCTGAAGAATGTGATAAGAAGAAGGAGGCTGTAGTGGGCGGGACATGTAGCGAAAGCAGATGAGTCTCGTAACATGCATAAGCCGAGGAGAAGACTATGACCTAGATGGGCGAATAATGTCAAAACAATCCTGCCAGAGGTAGGCGGGTGACCGACAGACTAGACCACCGAGGTAATAAGGGAGGATTTATAGAACACCCTTATAACTACGGTCATGGAGTCCCATGAGACTATTAAGAAGAAGAAGATGTAATTTTAAAATTTAAAAAACTTCGTTATAATTGCAGATGTCATTGTTACATATTTATCTCTGAATCACTAGAAAAATATTTAAGTAAACACCTTATATAATTTGTATATTTATCCTAGCTGTTCCATAATGCGATAACAGGCTGAGAATATGAGGTCAAGCGTTGGTATCCTGAGCTAAATTATTCATACAGGAAGTGCAACAATTAAGGCCTGCGTCATCGGTCGACACTTTTCAGCGAATGCGACCGCGGTTTAGTATGACGGCGAGGACATTCATCCTGTGTCAAATAACTACAGATGCACCACAGCATCCAATGCAAACGAAATGATATCACACAGATGTACTTTAAATATACATTCTGAAAATAAAATAAACTGGTTCTGAACACAGATTAAACAGAGCTAATTTGATAACTGCTCTGAATTTTCAAATTCAGGTCAATAATTTTTATTAAGAAGAACGTATTCTTATGAGTGAAATTGTGATTATTCAGAATATAGGTATGTGATATTTTTAATACAAATCAAATGTATTAATTATAAAGATATTCATATAAAATCAATTTTATCGAAAAATATTGTTGTTGCTACCGGGATACTAAATTAGATCTCTTCTAATCCGGGGGACGTGCATTAACCGATTATGCTATACTAACACAGTGCTTTGACGATAAGTTTTGGAACCTATATGTTACACTTTTTAAATTAACACATCTATCGTTCCATTATTTGAAAGCCTTTTCTTTATTTTTATGGTTACGGTAGGTTCGAATCCCGATGGCGAAACAACAATATTTTTCGATAAAATTGATTTTATATGCGTATCTTTGTAATTGATACATTCATTTTGTATTATCTATAATTTTTTTCAATCGACGTTCTTTTTGTAATAATAAACGAATGCATGATCTATAGTTGACGGCACTCATAAATGGCTGTGTTGTGTCATAACATATGCTCCGCGGATTTTTGGCCCTACGACTATACGTCGACAAAAGATCCAGCCGATAAAAGATCTGGCCGACTAAAGATCCGGCCGACTAAAGATCCGGCCGACTAAAGATCCGGCCGACTAAAGCTCCAGCCGACTAAAGCTCCAGCCGACTAAAGCTCCAGCCGACCATTGATCCATGGTTTTTTTAATTTGAAGTTTACTAAATTTTTTAAACAATTTTTGAATAACCCTAAATTTGTTTTTGTTTTACTGATGGTTTAATTGCTCCCTGTGATGCTAATTTATATTTTTTTCAGTAATTATATGATGCGTGTATGTAAAATGTAGTCGCACTAAAATCATTCAGAAGTAACCTTACAAGAGCCACTGACAAAAATAAGCTCAAGTGAAAAGAAAATCACGGATCTTAAACCTAAGGATAGGATGAAAATACAGTTTATTCGTTTCACAAATATTTTTTCCGCTCTCCTGTAAAATTTCTGTCTAAATTTGATATACCTCCCAGATACAGATTTATACATATTTTTTTTATAATCGGCTGACACAGCACTAAATTATCAAATACTTTGTTTACCTCCGGAGAGAGTTGTCAGAATAACGAAAAATGGAATTTAATTAACAATATTTGAATATGTCCAAGAACACACAATTGTTATTAAACAAATTATAGATATAACGATAGAGACGAAACTATTTATATTATATGAGAAGTATGGGTATTACAGTATGTATAGAAGTATGTAAGACAGGTCGTAAGCCTTGTAATACCCATACTTCCATACTTCCCATATAAATAGCTTCGTCTTCATGAGATATATGGAATTTAATTGTTATCTTATTTAAATCCTACAACATAACTAAGAGTGGCTATCAAAGTATCCTCAAAATGAGTGCGATTTAATCTTACTCATATGATCTGTCGATATGTTGTTTAATATTTAAAAAATGGTAAAAAAAATTTGTAGTCAATGCAGATGGAATATTTGTGAAATTATTCAATAATTTTGTATAAAATTCTGACATACCAGGATTACTCTTTTATCTTGAGTACTTTTTGCCTTTAACTTTTATTAACCATTCCGAAACATTTCTAATGTGGTTATTGTATTATATTTTACGTGTGTATATTGTTTAATCATAACTATTGCATACATATAGTATAAATTGATCAGATATTGATAAATTAATATAAATGAATTATTAACTGAAAAGTCAAATTACAGGGTTATAGTAAGCCATTTGTATAAATATATTATTCATTACAATCGCGATGAATTGATAAGACATATTGACCGCGAATCACTTATTAAAATGTCGATCAAAGCTTTTCTCGAGAACTATCAGTTCGGAAATAATTAAGAAGGATTAAGGATTATTATGTTAGGTTTTAAGCTGAAAATTGATTTTGCAAAGTCCTGAAAATTTCTGATAATTAGTTCACGATTATAAAACTAAATATATATTTTTTATTATCAAGCAGACGCAAGTCAGAAAACCGATGTTTTGCTCGGAGTTATTTTTAAATTGAAAAATATTTTCCACTAGAAGAATAATAGTGGATTAGACTGGTTAAATAATTTAGCTGAGATATCTTCCAAATCAATTTTTAAGAAAATTTTTAAGAAAATAATCTGAACTACGGGAGTTGTCGTCGTATCCACATAATCCGTTACTTTCATTGGATTTTTTAGCTGAGGGTACAATGAAATTTTCGGGAAGTTGAGACCCTCTAGATAATATCCAAATATGTATATACATGCATATACTGTATCAGAAATACATGTGTACTATTCGGGAACACTTTACTGAACGTTGAGTTTAATTTGTCGGGTGCAGAAATTAGTGTAATAATTATAATTTTAGAAAAGTCAATTTCTTTCAACATTGCATATTGAAAATTATGAATGAGTTGAATGTGTTGTTCGTTGTGGTTCTAAATCATAATCGCGAACGGCTACTCAGACACCTGTATGCCGTTTGTTAACTTTGATAACTCGGCCTTAGAGCAGATAAGAAAATGAAATAATAATGACGTAACTAAGTAAAATACTATGTTTCATATAGTATAAGTTTTGTATTGTGAAAGAATACAGTTATTGTAAAATTGATTTTCTAATTAATTTTTAAATTATTCAACACTCTTTAAAAAATAAAAATCGTTTATTGAATTGTATTTTGTTCAATTCGAGTATGTTAATTTGTTTATTCGATAAAAGGGGAATTTGTTCCCGAACGACAAACCATTATTGCAGCATTCCATCTGGAAGAAATGAAACGGGCACGAGTGAGGCAGGACATTGCTCCAGTAGGTAAAATCAACATTGAGAAGAACTTTTTCGCTAAAAATCTAATCATGATGAAACCCTAGCCTTTATTCACCGGCTAGGCCCCCCATGCCTTTTTTTCTATACCCCAAAATCATAAAGACATGAAGAGTCATCATTGGCAATCATGAGCGGAGATGGAACGTATTACGACACGTGATCGAAACAGCCTCACGAAGAATGATATTGAATGCTGTTTCCTGCAAAAGAACGTTGGACCAAATTCATTACTTTAGAAAGAGGCTATTTTTAAAGGAATCATGTACAAGATAACTTATACATATGTACTAAGTTTTTTCAATAGGTACCCTATTTTTGTTCAAATATTTTAACAAATTTGCTACGAAAATTATCATAATTTTTGCAATATCATAGAAGCTGATGGTGATTCATTATCCGTTTCATTATCTTTTTTTGTAAATTTAATAATAAAATTTAAGAAAAAAAGTCATAGGTTTCGAAAAAACAATAAAATTATGTATATATATAGGATTAAATCAAATATATTAGATACATGATATCTACCATCTAAAAACAAAACGATATTCATCGTTATTCATATATTCCGATCATAGTTATGAAATTGAAATAATAGTAATTTAATCTAAATTCAGATGGGGTTTTCGCATGAAACTTTGAAACGACTAAAGCCAAAAAATTTAATATCAGTGAACAAATAAACAAATAATTATACTATAACATATATAATACAAAACATTGCAATATTTAAAATGCTATCGTTTTCAAAGAACAGTAAACCGACAACGGATGTTTACAGACTTCAAAGGACACTTATCACTACGCATAACATTGGCTAGGACGAACGAAATATCTCATACACCAACGATTGAGAACAATAGCATGTATTTTACTGTGCTATTTTACCGTGCTAATGATTAGCTCTGACTTTCCAATATAACTCATTTCCTCGAAGGTGCAAATATCTTTTACGGGGAATGTAACAGTGCAAACAGATAAAAAAACATGTAGCATAAAATATGTTATTCGTACATACGAGTAAGTCTTCCTCGTCGTTATTCGACTTCTATAGCGCGAACTGCACGCCTCCACTCTTCGCTAACCTGGGGCTTGTTTGCTTCGTATATCGAAACTCTGATCATGTCTCGGAATTGGTCTATACATCTTGTTGAAGAGTGACCTCTCGCCCTCCGTTTTATACATTTCCAGTGATCTCCAATTT
Organism: Eubasilissa regina; assembly: GCA_022840565.1. Taxonomy (NCBI): domain Eukaryota; kingdom Metazoa; phylum Arthropoda; class Insecta; order Trichoptera; family Phryganeidae; genus Eubasilissa; species Eubasilissa regina. Next base: position 23,470,758 of record JAINEB010000033.1, read on the forward strand.
CTCCAGGCTATATCCATCACTTCAAGCAACATTCCCAAAGTAGGTACGAAATAATTATTTTCCTGCATGTTATGGAAAGCCTTTCTTTTGTAGTTTTTGAAGCATAGAGACATTTGTTCGTATTGAAGTCCATAGTACACATTAGTGATGATAAAATCGTTATTTTAACCGTTTTTGTGACTGTGATTGTGTTCGATTGTAACGAAGATTGTAACTGATTAACGTAATTCTTTAAGTTATGACTGGTACACAAGAAAGTAAGCCTCCGACAGTTAAATCTCGGTTACCAATCATCATTAAATCTCAATTACCAATCATCCACACAATCACAGTCACGTAACAGTTTACCATCACTAGTACACATAGCATACGACGATAACACCACACCTTAGGGCGAAAACGCCATGACTTAAACCAGTTTGACTTTTACGTTCTTTGAGATAGAACATTCAATTTTGGTCAATTTCCACATACTAGACTTGGCCACGCCAATTCTCCTCCGGATCTCAACCTCGAACCTTCCATTTCTTGAAACGAGAGGTCCCCGGTAGATAAAATCACTTATCTCTTCGTAGTCATTAAGAACATTAGTTTTCGGTATCTGATCAAAGTGATATTCTCTGAATATTTCTAGCTCTATTCCTCAATCTTATACATAAGTTCTACCATTTCGTCTTCGCCGTTTGCAATCAGTATCGTATTAGTAAATCGAAGGTTGATGAGCTTTTTACCTCCTATTGAGACAGTTCCTTCTCCTTCCGAAATCATTCATACGCGCTATTTATATCGTTCTCTTTAACGTTCCGGGGGAGGGGAGCCTCCGATTAAACACGTTAAAAGAGAAACACGAATGTATCGTGTTTTATATTAATTAATAATTCATTCATTTAATAATTCGTAGGTGTAAAAATCATATATTTTTAATAATAATTCATAGGTTTCATCGCCTTTATTTTTATTATGTATGAAAATACGAAATTTACCAATGTAAATTAATTTCTTGTATATTTCATTTAACAATACAATAGCACATGACAATGAGCAGTATTCATTTTCGTTCATTAATGTCTAAATAACAAACTTAACAAAGCTCATCTTGTGACAGGTAAAAAATGTAATGAAAATCATATACCTGCGTAAAATATGGCATTAAATAAAATAGTGTTATTATTTTGGTCAGTAGGCAAATAAAGTACACTCTATATATCCTATATATATTTTAATAACATAAATTAAAAAGCGAAAGAAAAATATTTAATATATTAAGATACAATACGTGTTGTGCATACATTAAGTATGATAACTGACTAAAAAGTAAAAAATCGTTTTAAATACTAGCGGTATATTAAAAATAAAGTAACAGTTTTAACGTACTAACCGGTGCGGGGTTTGTTCCGGTCCATTCAAACTACTAATTTTGAACCGGAATATACATCCGCTTACTCGTTATTTACTGGTGTCACAGACTAACTGATTCGGCGAATTGTGCGATGGCAGAGTGGCAATTCTTGAACTCTCTAGGCGATCATTATAGATTGAAGTCCACTCGTGGTCAAATTGTACCCAATGGGTTCGAAAATTTGTCGTCAAAAGTACTGTCGCTGTAACATAATTGGTTAATGCACCTTCCCCGGATTGGAAAAAGATTCAGGTTCGAATCCCGGCAGCAACAACAATATTTTTCGATAAAATTGATTTTATATGTATATCTTTCTAATTAATACATTTAAGTAGTATTTTAAAAAAAACATAGTTCAAATTAATTAACCCAAGCTAACCTAAAAACAGTCACATTTATCTAAAATTTGTTTTTTTCAGTATATTCGGGGAAGAATTGTAAGCTTTTGATAGGTAAGTCAAGAACCCTAAAGCCTAGTTTTAACCCTTTGTGGTGTCTTCCATTTCAAATACAGTTGGCAGTTAAAAGGTGAATGGTACAATATTTGAATTTGTATTCTTGAACATTTTCGATTTGTAATTTAGTTAGGTATTCACATATCAAATATTGTGGACTAGGTCTCTTACAACCTGTATAATAGTCATATAATGGGTAAAACAATGCGGTTCACGGAAATGCTATTCAGGATAACCGTATTACGTAATTAAAGTTTTCCGATAGCGATGGTTTAATGGTTGTTGACTATTAAACTCTGATCGGTGATATGATTTACATAAAATATGTGAATTTCCTCCGTAACCCTCATGAGCGAGCAAAAGTGAAATGGTGATGCAGGCCCCAATGCAAAATGGAGGAGACCTTTATGTGTATGTAAAATATAAGAATATTAAAGTAGGCGGTTAGATTAGTATTATTAAGAAGAACACACGCTTATTGTGAAGTTGTAATTATTCAGAACAGACGGTCTATGGTGTTTTAAATACTAATTATAAATATATACATATAAAATCAATTTTACTATCAAATCAGTGTACTTCCCCGGATTGGAAATAGAGATCCAGGTTCGAATCTCGGTAGTGCAAAAACAATATTTTTCGATAAAATATATTTTATATGTACATATTTATAATTAATATTTTAGATTATTGTATTCTACAACATTCACATTTTCATGAAGTTTTAAGTAAACTGAAAAAAAAATTGTTTAACTTAACCCAACATATTAGTGAGCTATTCCTGTATACATCGATAATACATGTGAAAATGTGATACTTTAAATGGTATAATTTAATTTCTAGCTGTACTGTAGAACGCACCACATTGGCTGCACCGGCATTGTTACGCCACTGGCACAAACCATGGCTGCCTGTGTGTAGCGTGCGGATATTTATGCGCTGAGAAGCCGCCTGCCAACGCACGTACGTATTGTGTATTGGTCACCAGCAAACCAACACTCGAAAATATGGCCCAAATGACACACGAGCAACAAGCAGACGGTTTGCCCCGAATTTCAATTTTATATTACGAGTACAGTCGTCATAAACGTTTATTAACATCAAAATAGTATTTTGAAAAATACACATCGGTGTGCTGCGATTAATCCGTGCCCTGTTTGCACAGCTTTCGGGAGTTTCGGGACGACACAAAGCCGAACACTGTATCCGGCGGTATTGTATTCCGACGGTTTAAGAGTTAGTAATCAAATCAATCACTTAATTTTACGAGGCAGGCGCTTAAAAATATTGAATGTGTTGAAAATTTTTAAATCCATCGCACTTTATAGCTTTGTAATATACATCACTGCACAAGTGTATTATATCCACTAGTGTTGGGGTGTTGGTGGAGCGATAGAATGATTTCCGCGAAAAAATATCACAATTAGTTAATTACCTACCTAGAGTGCAGCATCATTACATTGATTCAATTTTCAAATCTGTGAAAGTAAAAAGTGTACCTATTTGTTTTTTATTTGAAATATGTACCATCAGAACAAAAAAATCTAATTGTTTCCTATTTTTTGTCTGTTCCATGTAACATACGGAATATTAGAATGTTATAAGTATCTTTATAAAATTAACCGTTTTGTTATACCTCCGATTATATAAAGGGTGTTTTTTTTTCAGAGGTATAGAACTTTAAAATTAAATAAAAATCGTGGTAATAGCCATCGTATTGGCTTTACTGGAAAGATAACTTTATGCCATTAGTATTTAAATATGATTTAGCGCATATGGGCACCGCAGGTAGCTCAAATAAAGTGCAATCTAGAAGTCCAATTTTCGACCACATTTTGAAGCAGCTGGGGCCGTAAATAACGCGACAAATCTTGGCTGCCAAATCGTCTATCGTCTCTGGTTTATTGGCGTAGACTAGCGACTTCACATATCCTCACAGAAAATAATCCAAAGGTGTTAAATCACACGATCTTGGAGTCCGATTCACAGAGCCATTACGCGAAATTATGCGCTCATCGAATGACTTCTTCAATAAATTGATTTTGGCACACCCTGTGTGGCCTGTTACGCCATTTTGTTGAAACCTGAATGCTCTTCCACAATAATGCCATTCGATTGGAGAACGAAAAAGTCAGTAATCATGGATCTATTGCTGTGCACGATGGCGAATCGACTCATTCGGGTCCTTCTCAATACTACGCTCCACTGCAGCAACAGCTTCGTCGGTGCGTACTGTACGACGTCTCTGCAAATGCGTACTATAAATTAGAGTATGCATGGTGCAAAAACGATCCATTTTTATTCGAAGTACTTGCTCGGATGGGCGATGTAGCGCACGGTAAGTTTCACGAACTGCACCACGATTTTCAAAATAAATTTGACAATTTCCAGGCGTTGTTCTGGCGTAAGTCTATTCATGGTAAAATAGCAAACCAAACTGAGCACAAATCGGCTGTCAGCTGTCAAACTTGCTGTCGCTGGAAAAAGTGTTACCAATTCGAAAAACAAACCTCTAAAAAAAAACACCCTTTAGTATGTAATTTGTGACTGAAATTAAATAAATAACGAACTGTTATAAAGCTTTTTAAGCCCGCTTTACTACTCACATAAAATATACGATAGCATATACACGAAAATACTTGGAGACAGCTGCATTTATTTTCTAATTTGAATAAATTATAAGATCACAATCATAAAAAACTAAAAAAAATATGTAAAGAATTTGCTAGACACGAGACTATTTTTTACAGCTTTAAGAGAGCTTGCAATAAATGTATCGTACAGATTTCGCGACTCAAATTTGCTATAAATTTGTTTCGAGTATTTGTGGTCGCTGATTTATTCGAAAAATTACCTAAAAATAAATGCAACTGATCTTCTTGAAATTACTTAGACGCGCGCAGTATGACAGCAGTAAAGTCGGACAAATCGGTCACTAGGTCAAATGACAGCCAAGATCTCGACGTCGTTAGATCAGAATTAAATATCAAATCATTAAAGAACATCATCATCTTCTTCACACAAGGTGATGGAAATGGACCTATCAAAAAAAATATCAAGTTTAATCAAATTTAAGAACAATTATGAATATTCAAGGGAATCCAAAAATAAACATCGATCACGAATTATTGTTCGCCCAACATCCATTCTTAATGTTTCTGAAAGATTTATTTGAAAATAGTAATAAATTTTATATCTATAATTTTCCTTTTATAATTGTATGGACAAAATTTTACGGTTTTTCTTATAATTGTACGCATTTCAAACTTGGAAAAGGAACTCGTTTATTCTTACGCGTGCAGTAGCTCGGTATTAGCGGTTTCAACATTTGCGGCAGCACCAATTCAAATCGTTGTAAATCAGAAGGTTTTTAATGTGAATGAAAAACCTTCTCCATATTTCAGCCCATTATTCGTGTTCACCTTGTTTTGACAGTTAGGAATATGTATTCAGACAGTGATGAGGCAAGAGAAAAGAAATATAGTATTTCCTCAAGATCCACTGAATTTATTGACCAAGGGTTTACAGAAGATTGGTCAGGTATGAATAATTAATTACGAGGCGGAAAAGAAGTCACCGCGTCGCGGTAATCATTGATGATTTTAGCCAATTTTGAAATATTTTGTAAAAAAACATGTTCTTGTAAGACTATGCAACTGATACCGCATCCGGCTAATCTGCCAAGTCTACCAAGATGTCTTAGCGGTTCTAATGCGGTTGAATTTAACCGTATTGTTCTGACAGTGAGGTTGATAGCATTGTGGTTTCGTTGGCGATAAGTGTAGAGTTATTTTCTGTCCTTTGTAGATGTGAGTGCTAAGCGTTAATAGTCCAAATGATATCGACGTTAAATGAGGAAGTGGGCCGCTGTATCTAGAGATAAGCTTTAATTGTATTATTTATTTTTTTGTCGGGTGTTGACTTTTGGCTGTGAACGTGATTAAAGTTTAGGAAAAAATTCAAAGCTGTGTATTTATTATTATTTTAATAAATAGATAACAAATAAATTATTATTTTCAGAATCATACTTTCAAGTTATTTGTACAGCAGATCTGAAGTTAAAGCATAATTCTGAAATGTTAAGATGTGAATAACATTTATTTTTAAATTATCTCTGGTTCTTCTTTAGTTTAGGCATTTCTTTAGTTTACCAATCGCACTTTGTTCAATTTAGGTCAGTTTTTAATCGGTTTCAAGAATATGTGAAGCGAGCAAACACAATTTATTTGGTTCCGCTTAAAGCTATGTTCCAATCAGAATACAGTAAGCAAAATTATTTATAATATATTCTCTTGCACCTCTAATGCGATATCAAGTTAATTATATTTGTTTTTATTTAATGTGGCGCTATGTAATTTCGCTATCGTCGACGACCATATGTCGGCAAGTGTTGAAAAATATCATCGAAAACTGGCCAAAATATAAAGAGAAAAATTAGAATATGATATAATCGTCAAAGAACATTCAGAAAAGCGATAAAATCAGCTAGTCTTTGATTTCTTAATTCTCTTATTCTTTATTTATTGATGGAGGATTCGCTTCTGAGGTCAAGATCTCCCGAGTCAAGTTAAAGCAAAAACAAAAGCAGCTTTCGTGTGGTGGTCAGCGTTGCCACCGTGCTATTGGCTACTTGAATCAACCAATGATTGGATGGAAAACAGATGATAGTAACACTGTGGCTTACCAATATTGCAACAATCTCATTATCTCGTATCTCACGTATATAATGATAGTCTCGGATAAAACGGCAGGACTCTGGACGTTTACGGCACCTCTCAATGGTTAACTGGGGACTAAAAACTCCCGTCTAGAGATTAATATACAAAGCGACATTACATTGTGCAAATAACGTACGCCGCAGTAGTTTGGCCCCACAAAATGACAGTTGGTTTTATAGCGGCAGCCGCCAATAGAAGCCAGCGGATTCCTCTGATAGCCCTAACAGGAGCGTATAGAACCGTATCCGCGGGAACTCTGCCTGTTATAGCAGGTGTCCTCCCGCCTGACCTGGAAACTCTGAAGACCTGGGCCCGTAGGAACCTTAAAATTGGTCAGGAAGTGACTTTTCTAGGCGTCACTTTTAGACAAACGGAAGGGTCCTTGAAAGATCTGGTTCTAAGAATGAGGCAGGCAAGGGAGGTGGGATACTGCAACGCAGAGAAGATGGACTTATTCCTTTCTTCCTATCGTTGCCGTCAAGTTGAAATGCATGATGAAACCTCCAGACCTAAACATTTTGAATGGCAGATGATTACGGAGCATGGACAATTCTGGAGTAAACTGTTGGAGTTGTGGATGCCCCGTGATGTACATGTGGAAGAATGGAACAGACACCTGACCATATTCTGTGAAATTGTGAGATACTTAGAGATGCACGTGAACGTTTGATTGGTGGTTTGACTGGACTTAGACACCGCCCGCCCAAGAATGCAGACCTAATTAGTAATGGGACGAATCTTGTTTTATATAACGAATTTATCCGGGTATGAGTGATTCGTTGGAGCTCCTTAGGTGAATAGTTAGGGCGACCTGGAGTCCCACCTACGCGCCTACCTCTCACTCACCATACCTCGTGTTTTGTCTGTCCGTCTAAGTGTAACTTAATTAATTTTGTGTCTTGTCCAATGTCCTCTTTTGGGAGTGTTTTTTTTTTTGATTAATGGATCTCTGAGTGTCTGCCTTGAACTACTACACCTTAATTTTCCATCTGTATGTAAAACTATGTTCTATGGATTTACGTTATATGATTTTTATAAATAAAGACAGTAATTAAGGGTCGCTGAAGGGTCTAAATTTTAAAATCTGCGATAATTGCTAATAACCACATTGAATTTCTTATCTTTTTTCGTTTTGCATAAACTTGAATATGTTAATGAATTAAAGTTGCGTATTTTTATTAGCTTTGATGAGTGAGACCGACAAGGAAGCCCTAGCTTCTTCGTGACTGAAGTATTTATACTTTATTTATATTTATATATATGTTTAAACTTTTTATTTATTTATATTTTCCTCGGTTATCTTTTTCGTAATATAAATAATATTTCGTATTTTTAATGTATTATCTTTATGTCGAATCGGGTCTTAAAAAAAACGCATTATTATTATTATTATTAAACCCCCTCTCCCTCTCCAGATGTCCTATAAAAAAATATATATTGCAACAATACCCAAAATAATTATTTAACCATATTCCTTAAAGTTATGTTATTTTACAAATAAAGGTCAAATTATGCATTACATTGAAATCTGTTATTCTAGGTGGAAAACAAGAAAAAGTAAGACTGACTTAGCATTTTAACGACTGGTCTAACGAAAGCTTTAATAATATCTGTTATAATACATACTATTTGTATTATAAAAGTTAAGTTCGACATGCGGCTTATCACACAGTTATCGGTTAATCTTTAATTAATTTAAATGATTTCACAATATTTCTTAATCACTTATTATAACATGCATAATTCTGCACAAAAGTAAGTGTTTTTTTTAAAACACTCAACATGAATTATCTATTATGGATTACATTGGCTTAAGTATCTTACGATTTTAAGTACCTAATGCGAGAAAACAATTTTGTTTATACGAGGTAATTAAAAATATTCGAAGCAGTGTATTTGCATGTATTTTTCATTACCCTAGCAAAACAAGAGCAATACTTCCCACACGCGTTTTTTTTTTGCCATATGATAAATCAATTATTCCTCAGTAAAATTTAACATATCTTTCAAAGAAATTACTTATTATAATCATTATTTTAACAAGGTTGTTAAAAATTTCACCTATTTATAGAAATAATTTATAATAACATCTACATATCTATTATAAATGTATCTTTGTATATACATATGTACACTCATTTGTATATCTCAAAATATCGCCTTACGTAATTGAACGTTCAAAGTCATATAAAGACATCATAAATATGGTAATATTATTGGTTTGTATTTTCAGACGTCAACCTTCTAGTATAGTTATTATTATTTGCTTTACCTACATTTCAAGATCTTCCGTCTTACGCATGTTGGATAAATTAAAAAAGTAACGTTAAATTAGCATTAGCGGCAGTTTTAGGTTTATAACTCAATACGCTGCTATATAAAAAAATGTTAAACAACCTTGAAGGTCGGTCACCAGGTTGGTCAAATTAAATCTGGTGCACAGGCGAGTTCGCTTATCAAGTGAATAATTAAATTTGGTAAAATTATCAAATATGTTGTGTCCCATCTAGATCAACAATTATAGTTGTCAGTTATTTTCATTCCTCAGCATAGCTGCAAATTATTCACAACTAATCTTCATCAAACGATATTTTTATTTTTTTATTACGTAATTATTTTTAATATGTCCATGATTTGTGTCTTAAAATAATTTTATGCCTTTTCTGAGAATTTGTATGTCTTTGAAATCAATTTATTTGACATCTATCATTCACAAACAGTGTAAATGTTTGCCTCAGCAATTCACACAGCTCACCGAAGCCGGCATTTCAGATGCTAGTATATACTTACAAATAAATATGAAATCGATTACCATCATTTTTAATAGAGTTAGATAAAAATTTTAAAGTATTAACACTTAATGATTTATACGTGTTAAACCAACATTACTTTATATATGCGCTAGTGTTATAAAAATTCGACCTGACTTGGTAGTTTTCCGAGATAAGGATTGAATTCCAAGTGTTGCAGACTAAACAACATGTCAACCGAAAAAGTATAATATTTCGAAAATAACAATGAATTATGTTGATACAATGGTAACATATGGGTGCCTTTAAAAATCTTTATTATTCAATACAAAAATTCGTAACTTGACCTTTCTTTGTAAAATAACATGACTCTAAGGCAAGTCACAGAAAACAGAACGTGAACCAAGAACGCGTTTTAAATCAAACTACTTTGTATTTTTAAATATCAACTGAATGAAAAACAGAATATAAATTCGACAGAAGAAAAAAAACAGCATTTGATTTTTAAAAATCGGTTCGCTAGAAGTTCAATTTTAGAGACGATAACGCGTCTCGCGCTCCGGTCGCTACCGCTCGGTATAAACACCTGGCCAACGGGAGATGTGGATGACGTAATCTGTGGCGAATTTTTTTCCACATCAAAAATGATCAATTTTATCAGCTAGTTAGTCTTCTTGACGCGTAGTAAAACTTTTAATTATCTTCTGGATAAAGTTACATCATTTTACGGGTATACAATTAATGCAGGTTTTCTCAACTGCAGGCATCGTTGCGAATTCCGGTCATTGGACAAAGTTCTACGACAAAATTTATGTTTATTTTTTGTGATATGCATTTAGAGCAATTTAAATTTTCTGAACAAGATTTTCATAACGCCCAGTTTCGAATGAAAGTACGTATTATTTTTTTCTTCAAGTACACATAACAGCATTTTGGCCAAACATTTTCGACTTTAATTTCCTATAATATATTAATTTATTAAAAGTACAAGGAAATCAAATTATATCTAAATGTAATTAACCAATAAATAACTCACCATCACGCCGTTTTTTTGCGAGAATAGATTATTATGTAATATATATATTTATATATATATATATAAATATATATATTACATTACAGATATTCTATCCTGATACACAATTCTTACCTCATGTACATTCAAATGTATTATTTTGTCATGTAAGCATGGGACGCGCAAGGATCCTTTGTGAATGAAAGAGGATTCATAGATCAGATCTTTTCTCTACGAGTGATGACGGAAAAGTTTTTAAAACCATAAACTATTTTGTGTATAATAGATCTATAAGAGAACGTTTATGGAAGGTACTCTCTGATTACAGGGTGAATAATAAACTTGTATACGCAATCACGTCCCTATACGAAAGAAATTCTGCGTGTGTAAGAATCAATGGATCATTCACAACATGGTTTGTCTTTACAGAGGGTGTCAAACAGGATTGTAATGTCTTCAAGGCTGTTCAACTTGTATATGGATAAATGTAGGAGCGAAAATGGGCGATTTGTTTATAAGCTGTTTATTGTACGTCGATGATGCAGTATTAATGACGAATAATGAACAAGAATTACACAGTCAACAAGCCGAAAATAATGATTTTCGATAAGGATAAAAGCAAAACACAATCCACAAAACTTATAGGTAATGAATATTTGGAACAAGTACATGAGTTTGTGTATTTGGAAAGCATTATATGTTTGATAAAAACGGAATGGCTGAGAAATATATCGAAAGGAGGGTGAGTGTAGAGAATATAGAGAACGGCGCTTTGAATGGAATTATATCTAACGGGAACTTGTCAACTGAGCCAAGACTAACGATACACAATGGAGTCCAAGTATGTATGGAAGTAGGGCTTGGAGCTAGCAGAAGAGGGACGAAAGTAGACTAAATGCAGTGCAAATGAGATTACTTAGGCGTATATGCGGCATATCCATATATAAGAGTAAAGAATGAAGAAACGCAAGAATGTAAAGCTGATTTTAGTATAGTGAGAAAGATTAAGAAAGAATCACTTAGGTGGTTTGGTCATATGGAACAGATGAATGAGGATAGAATGGTAAGAAAGATATATGACACAAGTGTTGATGGCACCAGAAGTAGAGGACGTCCGCGGAAGACTTGGCATGACCAGGTGAACCAGATACTGGAGGATGGTCCTGTTAAAAGCCTCAATAATCGTCGAGCTTGTGAGAAATGTGTGTCAGGACAGAAGAGTGTCGCGCTTTATCTTCTCTGCCTACCCCGTCGGGGAAACGGCGTGATGGTTAATTAGTTATTTATTTAATTGTAAGCAAAACATCATCGTTGTTAAGACTTCTAACAGTACCTTCTTCCAGTATCTGGATTACCATATATTCCCAAATAATACGTTTCCTTAGTGTTCAGTATAACAGTGAGTCATACGCATATCTGGTTATACTACGCCTACCGATGCAGCACATTTATTAAATAATATAAATATCATCATGTCTACCTTAAACATAAAAAGATGGTATCAAAATAATTATACATTGACTCTAGCATTTTTAGTTAGGTGCAAATGACATTTTTACAAAACAACTGAAAATACTTTTGGTTCATCCAGCATCCTTTCGCTGGCGCCCTGGTCCCGCCACCATAACGGGAACCGAACGACCACTTGTTGCTTTCACCACTGCACCGAGATATTTTCGCAATAGCTAGATGTGCTTTTAAATAATGAAAATGATAAAAAAAAAATTGTTCTACTTACTTGACAATGGAGTCATATTAATATTTATATGATTTTCGCGTTTCAAAGAGAAAAAATTAATTGCATTTATCCCTTTTTGATTAATACCTATGTTCACCGTTTGGCGGGGTACTATTAATTATATATAGAATCGAATATGAATAAATTGTGTAGTAACTTATGCTAAAATCTAACCATCATTATAATTTAAAAAACTTAATAGCATTCTTGTTATATTGATCGATAAATAGTGATTTTTATTTAGGCACGAAGCCGTCAATTGAATACTACTGATTAATTTCTATACATTTGATAGAATCTTAATAGTGAGAATAAGAATGGAATTAAACAATGAGAAATTTCCCAAATCATTAAATAAAATGGAAATACAATTTAATTTTCATTATTCAAACTGTCCACTTTTGTCAAATATAATAAGGAAACTACCTATATGTATATATCTAATTCAGCAGCTTTAAATTAACGTTTATATATATACATTTATTTTTTATATAATTATTTTGAAATTTTTACAATTTTATATAAGATACGAGTTATTTAAATCTGTTACAAAACTAAAGTTCCATATTTTTATGAATCGCTTGCATCTCCAAAAAACAGACTAGCTCTTGTGCTTGGAGAGGGACTTAAACTGTAATAATTTATAAAGTTAGAAGTTATAAATTATTTATTACTTTTAAAATTACCAATATTAACTTTGTGGTTAAAATTCAATTAAATTAATTTTTTAAATAATTGTTGTTTTTTTAAAAATGGATTCTGGTAAAGAAACAATAATATATGTTTTTAGTTAGTTATGACATCCTGAAGAAGAAAATGATATTTTTCGAAACCGGTAGACGTATTTAAACTCAATTAAGTGATTAATAAAACAAAGGTAATAAATAAAAATAAAAAAAATACATTATTTATTATCTAATTGTGTGCTTCTGAAGTGTTCATTTAATTTATATGCTTTATCTCTTTAATTTGTGTATGGAGGCTATTGAAGTTTATCCCTAAGAATATGAAATTAGATTTTAAAATTATTTTTAAATCTTAATGATATACTTGTTTCAAGTTTTAGTGTTATTTTCTTTAAGTAAATGATTAATTGAGATTTTTTTGTAAATGTTTTCTATTTAGGGAACTGGGAATTTTTCAAAAAGTGTTTGTGTTGAATAAGTTAATATTTTTTAAATATTACTTGAATAATTGTTATCTGTATTGTTTTTACTGAGTTTATTATGTTATTGCATGCTCCTCTCCGCCCAATAATTTCATACTGGAGTAGTGAATGAATAATATCAAAATATAATTTTTTTAAGTTATTCATACTTAAAATGTTTCTTAATCTTATGAATACATAAATATATTTTCTTATTCTCTTCAGCAATTCGCTAATGTGGCTGTGTCATTGTAGATGTTGATCGATAATTACATCGAGACATTTGATTTATTTTTTTGGGTTTAAAATTGTACACTAGTTATGACAGGTAATTTCGTTGCAGTTGTTGGTATTGATTGTAATTTTTATATTGGACGGTGTTTTAAGTCTTTTGATTGAAAAGGGAATGTAATGAGTTTTTTCAGAGTTTAAAAAAAATAAAGAAACATGACGTTATTTGCATGTTCGTTTGCAGTGTTCCAGTCATGTCCGTTTACACTGATAGCAGTGTCGTTGGCGTATGATATAATTTTTCCGGTCAATTTTAGTTTGAAAATGTCGTTGATATAAATTATAAAAAGAAGTGGAACCAAAATTGTGCCTTGTGTTATTCCAAATTCACGGATTATTTTCTAAACTTGCCCAACACTGATTGTAAAATTTATTTTACGGAAATAATAATTGGAAGAGTTTTGAAAGTTTTCAAAATGCAGTTGCAAATTTGTTAAACAAAAAAAGAACACATGTAATTTATAACACAATAAATTTATTACAAAATATTCAACAGGTGTACGATTATTTTTCTCATGTTTTAATTAAATCCCCGATAAATAAACAAAAACAAACCTTTACATAAACCGATAAATACGAATCTATATGGTACTCAACATTTTGAAGATTAGTTATATTTGGATGTTTCAGTGATTGTGCAAATATTTCGTAATTACATGAAAATACACGCACGAATGTGTTAAATTCTACATCTCGCATGTGAATTATGGGATATTTCTTCACATTTCTGAAGAAATGTTAAATTAACTCTTTAATTGGTGGCGTGAACCACAGAGTTAACAATATATCTAAAATCTAATAGCTGTCGGAACTGGTTTTGGATACACAGAGCGAGCGAGAAAAGCGATTGAAAACAAGTTTAAGCGATTTTGGTGTACTTTTTTCAGATTCAAAGTACACAAAATTTTAGAGTACTTTTTTGGTGACTATGTAAAAATTAATCTTTCTGTATAATGGAAGAGAAAATAACTAAAAATCATAACAGTAGCAACTGCTTTTAACATAATTAGATTTATCATTAAAAAACAAATTGTATTAGGGCAAAACTTCCTGGTATATTCTATATCAAGATAGTGTATTTTTAATTATTTTAAAGTCTAAATATTAACAAATATCGTATTAGTTATATGCAGAAGAAATACTATCCAGCAGTGATGCATTTTAAGTAGTAGTGCCAGACATTTGAAATTGTCTGTATTCAATATAGTTCATGGGAGCGGACCAATTTACTTAGAGCATATACACCCAACTTACATTTAATGGAATCAGCCATTTGGGCACCAAATGGGAAAGAGTTTTAGACGATACATAAATTGTGACTTATACATCTTTCGTAAGCGACATTCTCTCTTGAGTTTTAGAACCGCGTAACAAGTTTATGTATTGTACTGTGTCTCCCACTTAAATTGTTTTTTTTTTCAAAACATGAAAACGATACACGAGTACGTTAATAAATACGTAAATACATCGTTACCATTCCAAGGTTTTGGGTTTTAAATGCGATTTATTTCAAAAATATATTTAAAAAGATTTTTTTTTAAACTTACTTACCATCACGCCGTTTCTCCGCGGGGATAGGTAGAGCGCCGTTCACTTTATTCCCTGCAGTCACCCTCTTTTCGTTATCTTTCTCTGTCTTTCCGTTTCTATCCAACATACTGCCCAAATGCACAAACTCATTTACTTGTTCCAAACATCCATTACCTACAAGTATTTAGCACGTTGTCTTGCTTTCCTCCTCAAGTACCATCACTTTCGACTTGTTGACATTCATAATAAGGTCGCTTTCCTTGCATACATCGTACATTCTACTCACTAGCCTCTGTAATTCTTATTCAATATTCGTCATTAACACTGCATCATCGGCATACAATAAACAGCATACAATCAAATCGCCCATTTTTGCTCCTACATTCATATATTCCAGTTCTTTCACACAATTATCCATATATATACAAGTTGAACAAATATAGAGAAATTACACAACCCTACTTAACAATCTTTGTAATGTCAAACCATGGTGTGAATGATCCATTGATGCTTACACACGCAGAACTTCATTCATATAGGGATTCGATTGCATGTATATGTTTGCTATCAGAGAGTACATTCCATAACCTTTCTCTTATAAGTCTATCATACGCCTTTTGCAGATCTACAAAGGCACAAAAAAGTTTTTGATATTTTTCGCTAAAAACTTTTCAGCGATCACTCGCTAATATTAACGCTATTTTTCAATATTCAATATTAATAGTTAGCTTTTATTGATCCTCCAACCATATATTACATTCTTACGTATATTCTATATTTTACCTGCTTTGGTTCTAAATACAGCAACTCACTTTAACTCAACTCTTGATGCCTTAAGTGCATCATTTTCCCAATTACTGTTCATTCGCGTTGTTATTCAATGTCCATCTCCAGAGAAATTAGTTTCCAGATCCAATACAGAGGTGGGCAATAGCAGTAATTGAAACAAAAGGTTGTTTCTAAATAAATTTCAAAATAGATTGTATTTTACGTCAGAAAGGAAAGTTCTTGAGAACTATTTAATGTTTATTTATCTTAATTAACAATAATGTTGAGTTCAGGTGAAACCCTCTAATACTCAAAATAAAACTAACAATGACATAAATGAAGCCGTCCATGAACAGACCATTGTCTCAACATTTCTAAAGGTTCGAAATAAAAAATATTTATGTGAACTACATTAATATTTACTTTGATAGAAATGTATTTAGAACCCTTCTTAGTAATGTTTACTTTCTTTTAAATAAAATATAAGTTAATTTATAGATTTTTAAAATATACCTGTATTTTTTTTTACACGTACCTACATTAGATTTTTTTATGTCTTTTTAAACTAAACATGAAATTCGTCGATGTCCAATCAAATCCAGATTCTATAACAGTAAGTAGACACGATTTTTATTTATTATTATTTAAATATGATAAATATTTACCCAAAGGACATTCTTTTCTGATTTAAAATGGACAACTTATAAATATACTTATTTGGAATTGATCTTTTGACAATTTATCTTAAGGACGATAGTGAAATAAATGTATATTTGTAGTAATTAATCTAAAAGTTTTTCAAATTTACTATTATTAAAGTTAATGAATAATCCAGGCTACATGCAATTTATTTTAAATGCTTTTAATGCAATTTTAACTCGAAGAAAATTGATTACATAATCATTAAATCGGTTAACCTACGTTATTCCTGTAGACTATAGATGTGGTTTATTTCATCACGCCAGGTCTCTTTGTACGTATATAAATTTGTATATTTCTAACCTTCTTACTCTCAACTCTTCTCACTCGTCCATTCCACACGGCCATGATACATACGTTTCCCTTTCTTAATCCTGTTCACCATGCTAATATCAGCATTACATTCACAAACGAATTCGTTTATTCTTTACTCTAAAAAAATGGATTCACCACATATGATAATCTACTATGCATACCTATTGATTTAATGTATTTCGCATACATACTAATAACGAAATTAGAAAAATTTAAGGTACAAATATTAAATGTTTTCTCAAATAACACAAACAGGTATATTATTTTCTTTTAAAATTAGCAATATTTACTTTGTGGTTAAAATTCATATTTTTTAATATATTTATTTTAATTTATTTATAAGAGTAAAGGAGCATTTGAGATGTTTGAACAATAGTGGGTTTTCAGAATTTTCTAATCATTTGATAGAAAATAGTCATGGTTTTGATAAAAAATTGGGATTGTCAATTTTTCACATAAACGGTGTAGGTCACAAATTAAATAATTTGGAATAGTTGGAGATAAATAAAGCATGTAAAAGTAATCAGGAAATTCTAAACAGCCAACTAAATTTAACTACGAGTCCTATTCTAAAAATTTCTCCTAAAAATCATTCGACTAAATTTGTATTGAGCAGCAATTTGAGTTAGGTAGTAAATTTATTTTTTTAAATAATTGTTGTTTTTTAAAAAAATTTAAAAATAGATTCTGGTGAAGAAACAATGCTATATTTTTAGTTAGTTATGACATCCTGAAGAAGAAAAAGGTATTTTTCGAAACCGGTAGATGTTTTTTAAACTCAATTCAGTGGTTAATAAAACTAAGATAATAAATAAAAAATATATTATTTTCTAACTGCCCTTGCAGTGCCGGTGTTCTATATCAATTAAGATTTGTATTATTAATTCCTCCAATCAATCCGATGTTCGGCCGTACCTGGAAAACCTACCAATTAGAGACAAATAATTTTAACTGACTACACTTCCATTTCTCAGCAAGGAAAACTAATTAAATTCCTTATTCATTCAAATTATGATTAATAATTACAGGCAATTATAATATTTTACCCCTGAAATAGACCTTTGAAGACTTCTATCTCCTGTGTCAGTTTTATAATCAAATACTAACACCATCACTGATTCCGATGAAACATCACAGAATTGGAATGCCGGGACATGTACATATTATAGAAGTTATCGATTATTTAATTTTTAAGAAGGTATCTTTTATGTAAATTTGACTCCTTTACAAATAACTTTAATTAAAATTAAAATATTAATTAGAAAGATATACATATAAAATCAATTTTATCGAAAAATATTGTTGCGCCGGGATTCGAACTTAGATCTCTTTCCTAACCGGGGAAGGTGCATAATCCAACTATGCTACAGCGATAATATTTTTAGCGACAAATTTTCGAACCGATATTACCTTTTTTGATATTAATACATTTAATCATTTCATTATTTTAAAGAGCCATATACCTTATTAATGCACCCTCCCCGGTTAGGAAAGAGATCCAGGTTCGAATTTCGGTGGCGCAACAATAATATTTTTCGATTAAATTGATTTTATATGTATATCTTTCTAATTAATATATTTAATTCATAATTAAAATATCACAGACCGTCTGTTCTGAATAATTACAACTTCACAATAAGAATGTGTTCTCCTAATAATTAATTAAAATTAAATAAATTAACATACATGTACTTTTTATAATTCTCTTAAAATATACAAACCATGTTTTTATATTATTATATTACATATCCTGATATATATTGTGCTTGTTTCTCATAGGGAGGTGTTTATCTTAGAAGTAGGTTATTTATTTTTATCGAGTTATAATGTCCAAAATACATACTCATCAGAAACCATGGGCAGCTTGTTAAAAGGTTATATATCAGTTTGAATAGTAAACAGAAAATGTAATGGCAATCGGCGACATTGTTACGTAATTTATTAGTAATATATATTACTTAAGAAAAATGGATTAACAAACATATTTCACAAAATCTTCTGTTATAAATAAAAAAAATCTTTTGTAACAATGAACAGTTTTAGAATTTTGCATAGGCACTATTTTTATTAATGGCTGTCGTCTCGATAAATCTGAACATACGAATAACAGCTCCTTTGTTCTTGTTTCAGTTGTGGCTAATGTATATTGGACCATTTTTATTTAATTGTATTTTATAAATAACTTACAATTTCACACTTCAGATGTCACAAACTTCTAAAAAGTTGACCCTATTTTCATAAACAATATTATATTTTTACAAACTTTAACTATACTTTTTTAAATGAGCAGATAGTTACGAAAAAGGGTAACTTTTCAAGTTATTCTCTTCCAAAATTCTAATATATAGTTCATTTATGTTTAAACCGAAATAAATATGTCACTGAAAAATGCAAACTCAGTCAGATACAGAAAGGTCCCAGATTCAAGATCTGTTCTCTTTTATAAAAAATAAAAGTACTTTGCCTTTTTTAATTACTTTTGTTTCATCATCTTCTTACTACGCAATAAAAGAGAAAGAGTATAAAATCAATGTATCTATATTTAAATGAAAGAGTATAAAATCCATGTATCTATATTTAAATGAAAGAGTGTAAAATCAATGTATCTATATTTAAATGAAAGAGTATAAAATCAATGTATATATATTTAAATGAAATCCTCTACATTTGACATATACATTTTTTTTGATTTACTAAATAGAAATGCAGTGAATGAATTGAGTATATGTATTAAAAATAATTTTGAAAAAAACTACGAATCCTTTTTTTCTTAACTGCCATGGAATTAATTTTTACAAAATTCGTTGGTAACTGTAAAGGTAGTTTCGTATTAATATTAGCATTAGAAATTAATTTGCAACCGATTTGGCTTCAAACTATTATTGTGTTTATTTTTCAACACGATTACGTACAATGAAGTATGTTTTAATTACAGTACTGAAAAAAAAGAAACAAAGTTAGTTTTTTAATTCACGCCTTTAGTATCTATAACTACAAAGCTTAAGTATAATCAATTTTCTAGTAATAAAAGTTGCAAATTCTTTTAAAGTTTGAAAGATACCACCATAAACAAACCACAGCCCATTTTTTTTTAAATAGAGATGCATACACGGAGTACATGTCACATAAATAATCTTACTATTTTCAAACTAAGCTAAACGTTTGTGCTATGAAAATAGGTGTCCTGGAAAATACAAGTTTTTTTATGAGTTACTATGATTTCCGATTTAGTTCCATGTGTAAAATAGAATTCAATTATCTCCTCCAATTTAGAAAAAGACAGGAATACACACAATCACTGGCACATCCGCGCCCAGAAGCCTTCGCTCGTGAAACTGGCTGTGACTTGACGACGCCCTTCGAGTAAACAACCGCTGCTCGGCGGGACCGTGCCGACCCACCCTGTAATAATTAGACAGCGCCTGCCGAGTCGCCGTCTAATTGGGGTCGTAATCTCCGAATGATGTTTACACGCTCTACCCGTTTTCGACGATTACGGGGGGTGGCCTCGAACCTGTGCACACCTACTTTCAACTCGGGTGCATTCGGTGCATTTTTATTAAACGCCATTGAAAATCATAATCATACCTAAAGTATTTTTTCAGAAATAAAAAAATATTTTTCTTTTTTATCCTATCAGCACGGAATAAACTGAAAGCATACAAATCACAAAATTTATACATATATATTATAAACAATATTTAATATTTGCAACTACGCAGTTCATGTAATTTCTCCGGTACGAATATACGAATATATATATATAATATATATACGTAAGAATTTTTATTTAATATGTACCTTTAACATTAATCAAAAGTAAATATCATCAAATTTATCTAAAACTGAATAAATTTTTTCAATTAATCATTTTGTATTTCAATTAATTGTCAATAATATTATGCAGAGCGTTACCCAAAACGTGATCGTTATTAAAAATCTTATGAAGCAAAGATATACAGCATTGATAATCGTATTTTCTATCGTATTCGTATTTCCTATCAATAAATCAAGAAAATAAATCTTTTAGTAAACATTTTTAAGGAAAACACATTATTATTGTGATTTTTTTTTTCAGTACATAGTTCTGTGGTATTTTAATACAATTTAAGTGTATCAACTAGAAAGATATACAATCCCGGTAGCAACTAAAATATTTTCTCGATAAATTGATTGTTTCCGTATATCATTCTGGTTGATACATTTAATTTGTATTTTAGTATAAAGTTCGCGGGGTTCGGTGCGGAATCTGGCGTATTTCTTTCGCGCTGTATCCTCGCCTTCGGCACATAAACGTTCCGATGTTTCGGAAGACCGCGGGCACGTCGCCAAAAGGCCGTGAGGCAGGCCAGCCAACTCATGCATCGAGACAATTGATAAACAAAAGTGTTTATTTTTCCGCAAATCTAGATTTAAAATATCCGATGGAATCACGATTACCATCCCGTTCGTATTTCTGTATCGATAAACAAACAGTAATCAGCACACTCTTAACACGCGTATTCTTCTATGAATCAGCGATAAGCTTGAGTCAGCTTCAAATCATTTCGGTGGTATGTACTTAGATACCTACCTAACCTTGTCGCTTCACTGCCTCGTGTAAGCTGCGCTTTACAATGCGACATATTTCGCTTAATCAGGAATACACATTTTGCCCTGTAATTCAAATATACCATTCATGCATTCCATTTATTAAATTTTATATTTTTGTAAAGTCGAATTTATATTCGTGACGCGACTGATTTAACTGAATTAATTTAGATACAGATTACCGGAGTGCTGTCCTTTGTAATATATTACATATAAGTACTATTTAAAAAGCATTAAAAGTCTCAGGCACATATATCATACCACCCCTCTATAGAATACGTTTATTCCTATATATCTATAAAGATACTGTACCTATAAAAATGTATTAATACATTACACCCCCACTCGCGAACTTCTTATATATTATTAAAAATAAAATAAACTAGGCGTACCTAGAGAAAAACGATAAAAGAGACTTAAATATTTTGTTTATATTTTTGAACAGACTCCCTTTCACTTACTCAATAGTCGTAATCACTTTCAACAATCCACCAGAACAAATTAGTTAAATTTGACACTGCAATGAAATGTCGCGGTAAACGTTTTATACTACACCTGTAAAATAATTGATATTGGTTGAGATGTCGGTTACAACAATTTAAATTTCATCCCTCATATATGTATACATATTTATATAAAAATGATATTTTGAAAAGGTGATATAAAAAAAATAATAGCCGAATTAATTGAGTGGACCTTTTTTTCCTTTAAAAACAATCTATGATTCTTGATTTCAACATCGTTGTGTAAATGTTTCCTTTTATAATATAGGATTATACAAGATTTAAAAAGAATAATATTCTTAATTACGTAATGTAATTCTAAACAATTTATTAAATGTGTATTATATCTGACTTATTAGTCAGTTACCTGTGTGATTTGCTAAAATAATTTTGAATTTCCGTGTACTGAATTTGAATGAATTGGCAAAAAATGAATGGATTTCTTATTCTAATTACACGCACAAATACTGACTGACGAGACTGAATGACATATTATTTAATTCCGCAAGCAAAATTATTTTCTGTGTGTACTGTAGCAGCTGTCAAAAACATGTGGTAAATGCGGACTTCAGACAAATATTTACTTTGTATTTGTGAAATTATAGCTTTCTATTTCATCTTTGGATTTCCTTGAAGTTTCCTTGCAATGGAAAGGAGGTCAAATTTAAGTAAGAACGAATTAAAATCCAATTATTGCATTCTATAATTTGATCGAAAAGTTAAGAGTTTTAATGAAAATTCTACATAAAAATATTCGTACATCTTTCTTGTCCTTTTGAGTAGTTTTCTCGGTGCATTAACGTCTTTAACAAAAGTTTCTAACCCCACTGCGGAGTGCATCAACCCTTGTGAAACTTGATAATTAAATCATGTTCTTGTTTGAATTTATTTTATTAAAAACTAATTTTATTATATTAATTGTGTGACTATTAATTCCTACCTATTCAAAAATATACATTATAAAACATTAACATTTGCACAATTACGCAATGGGAATTTTCTAAATTCTTATTAGAGTACAAGAATATGAGACAAAGGCAACAGATTTCATAATAAATAAATTTAATGAAATAGTTTATTCAGATTAGCCAGACCATTACAAAATATTACATTAATAAAAAATTTTTAATCCTGATCGAATAGCAACTTTAATAAATTGTTAAAAATATAGCTATCTAATAAATGACAAGAATACTAATTACCTATACACGACTACAATCCTTCACAGTATGTTATCTTTACTGAATTCATAATACACCAGTTAATTACTTTATACTACATGCTAGTCTCACAGAGCTCTTTCTAGACGTTTATTTGTGATCATAAATTCTCTTTAAAAACATTGTCATATTAATAATCAATAAAATAATCTACTCTTTCAACTTATAAATTTTAAAATTTTCTTCAAATTATCAATAACTCATTAACTTTGAATTCACTCTTTAAATATTTGCTCTACTGAAACATTTAAACCAAAATTTATTAAGTGTAAATCAATTCACTAAAAATAATTTATAACAAATAGGTACTTTAAATAATATTATTGATGACAAAAATCCAATTGTAATATTGTTGTAAAATAAATTTCAGCATCCAGGCTCCGTACAAATTAGGTATTTATAGAACATTTAGATGTTTGCAGATAGTATAAGATAGATAATAATAAGATGCTGTCGTTATAATTGATCGCTCATATATTCTATATATGATGGTTTCAGGTTCGGCGTTTGTCAGCGTGTACATGCATGCGGCAGTCAGCATCATGGTGGTAACTGTTGACTTTGGGCAGTAGTACAGGTCTGAGAAGTCACTGAAAGATCTGACTAAACTAGTTCCGCCAGCATGTCATTGGTGAGAAAAAAATATTTCACATATTAGTAATAATTCACATATTACAAACTAAATATGTAGGTGCAAACCGTACTATCTTATTTTCCTACTCTTTCTATTTCAACTTTATCGTATCATTTTATTTATACATTTTAATAAAAACACATTTATATTGTGAAGTTGCAATATCAGAACACAATTCTGTGATATTAAAACAAACTAGATAAATCAATTAGAAAAATTGCCAGAAAAATCAACAGATCGAAAAAATATTTGGTTACACCACTTTTGGAATTCGTAGCAAAATTAATTTGATTGCTTTTAAAATAAAAATTGAATAATCGTTTAAAATACATAATATAAGTTACAAATTTGTCTGCTACAATAAATTATGTACAGCCGGCTGCTATAATAAATTATGTTGTGTAACATTTGTAAAAATCATGTAATTGATGAACACCGTTTATGTAAAATTTAAAACAATTTTAATTAAAATATTTTTTATTTCCTTTGGTGACTTCGTTCCAATCTTGAAGTCAATGCATTGAATTCAATCTTGTGTTATACAGTAAAATAATTCAAAATCAATTTTTGACAAATTAATTTAGTAATATTTGCTCTTTGTAATTAACATATTATTTTTTTTTTTTAATATATATATTTCATTAACTTTGTTTTAAACACTTGTGAATATGTTATACTCACCAAACGGTTTCAAAAAATACCTTTTATTTTTAACAGAGTGAAAATTTATTATTTAAATTTAAATCTGAACATATTGTAATCTGAATATAAATCAGAAGAATATTATTCTTGTCTTACCAAAACGACAGTTAACAATTATAGACACATTCTGGGGGGAGTTGTTTTTCTCTCAGCCCAACAGAGCATACCCATATCCATCGACCCCACCGACAGACTGCAATCGATAGCTTCATTATGAAACTATCTGACGCAGTCTTCATTTTACGTAGCATCCATTTGGAACTCATAAATAACACGTTAATTAAAAGGGAAAAAATAAGTTAATCTTATTTAAGTCACTTAATAAATACAATTTAAACACGTTTTCATTTGAGATTAAATACCATATTTTGGAAAAAATTGCAAAATATTTGAATACAATGACGTATTTATATTTTTAATTTTTTGTTTTTTTTCTTCCCGATTATTATAGAAAAATATAATTTATATCAATTTTACGATTTTTCAGAACATAGATTACGTTATAATAAAAACTAAGATAATAAAGCTAGATGCAATTAAATAACATATAATTAAAGTATGTCCAATGTTCAATGGGTATGTTAAAAATAAACTAAGATTTAAATGCATTGGTTGGTTGGACAGTTAAGATGCTTAACCGCGGTAAAATATATTTTTACATTTTTCTCTCCTTGTATTACTCCTTTACGAACTTATTATCGTAGAAGCGTGATCAAACCTGCTATTAATACTGCTAATTAAGCAACAAAATATCTCGCAAGATATTGAAATATTTAATTTACAATAATTTGTTTTATTTACAGAATGAATTCAATAAATTTGTAGAAGTTGTGGCAATATTTAACCACCTTAAATTATTAAAAATTATTTAAATGGTTCCTTTCGATGAAGACCTCATCCAAGTTTATATATTTCCTGCTCTCGATCAGATCAGGAAACAATATGGGGGACAGATGGTAGTAATACCTATTCCTTTTCTCCTCAAGTTTTATAAATGTCACGTTTTATAAAACCGGACTTTACTATCCGCGAATGTTTTCATGACGTTAACGCTATGTAGACAATGTATACTTTTAATATACCGATAATTAATAGTCCTAGCATTTAAGGCACAACGTAAAAATATGTATACCAATTAGTGGAACGTATATAATATGTTACAGAAAAAAATATGGTTGAGTACCTACCTAATGAGAAAAACTGTAAAAACACAAATAAAATTAATTTTACAAATTGACAACTGAATTTACATAAAGAAAACAAATTATTGTGTATTTTCATCTAGATTAACACAAAATATGTAGCAGCACAACGCACTTTTAACTACCTTACACGCTATTAGATAATTTTATTATTTGAGACAATTTTACGTTTTCCATCTTCGTGAGTTAGCTGTCAAAACGAACAAATATGACATAATAATCATAGATAGACAATTTCTATGGTAAGATTTCTCCATTACCATAGACATAAGAAAAGAGGACAGATGTCAATATACGATTTCGCTAAAATAATAATCTAGAGATATTAAAAACACGTTCGTTTTTACAAACTTGACCGTTTAATCAAGCACTATATGGCAATAATGACACCACCGAATTCAGAAAATCACAGATGTAGACGGGAAACGTAATATTATTAATAAATAATTTCGTAATGATCTTATTGCAGAATAATTTGGTTACCTTGAAGATGATATAATTAAATTAGATAATTAAATATTTATTAAGGAAAACACATTCTTATTGTGAAGTTGTAATTATTCAGAACAGACGGTCTGTGATATTTTAAATACTAAATTAATGTATTAATTGTAAATATATACATATAAAATCAATACGTTGTATCATTGTATCCAAAATTTAATAAAAATGAATTGATAATTCTGGCGTCTGCAGTCGGTTTACTCAAAGATATTTGAGATTCTGTAAAAATAATATAGATGGTTTTCAAATAATGGAACGACAGGTGTATTAATTTGAAAAAGTGTAACATATAGGTTCGAAAATTTGTCATGAAAAGTACTGGCGTTATATATAACACAATTGGTAGTGTACTTCCCCGGATTGGAAATAGAGATCCAGGTTCGTATCCCGGTGACGCAAAAACAATATTTTTCGACAAAATTGATTTTATATGTATATATTTATAATAAATACATTAATTTAGTATTTAAAATTAAATAATTATGAATATTAGTAGAATGTTTCCCTTTTTAGGTTGTTATTATTTTTAAAGATTAATTGTGATTCACCAAAAAGTATTTACAAAATTTATTTTGTTTCAAAACAAACTTCTCTATAGAATACATAGTAAAGTATACCATTTATTGATAAGTGGTTAACGCAATAAAGATTTTTATTGCAAAATGTTTAAAACCTTTTTAGAATTTAATTCATTCTTAATATAATTTTAATTCATTCGATCAGATACGTAAAAAAATGTGATCAAAGAATAAAGATTTTTTTTACTTAGTTATCATATGTTACGTACGTTAACATTATTTGGGGAAATTGTATTATTTATATATATATATATATTTTTTTATTTTTACAACAAAACTTTGTATTACACACACGTTGGGTTATTTACACTACTAGTTTATTAATAATGAACAAGAAAAGATTAATAATGAATAGTTTGTAAACCGTTAAATTCGGAGAAAACACATATTAACAACATAACATTCCTTAACACTTCGCCTTTACTGTCCATATTCCCGTTACTCACAGAAACCTCCCCCGTCTTCTCAATCCCCGCCCCATTTGATGATGAGAGGGACCGTACCTCTATGTGTGTGTAATACAAAGTTTTGTTGTGAAAATTAAAATAACCACGTTACACCGCAAAGTAATCACCATGTCAATTAATAATATTGAATTATGTCTTATATTTTTATAAATTATTTATTAAGATTAAAATAAAAAAATTAACTACTCCATAAGGAGTGCGAAACAACGAATACACAGGTGTCAAAAGAATAAAGAGTTGATGTATCTTGGATCCAGCACGGTGGCGATACCGTGCGTGAATAATCTACATAATATCTAAGGTACTCAACATCGTACATATTTTCTGATTCCCTTTTCAAAATTCAGGCATCTCGTCGGTCAAGCGCTTTAAATTATATGGTCCTCCCCATGGGTACACCTCCTTGAAACAAGAAGTACGATCTTGATTTCTTCATATTTAAATATTTTTTAAATATTCTAGTACTTAGTAATAATAATGCTTCCCAAAATAATGAAAAAAGAGTCTGTTGTGAGGATATATATTGTACTATAAATTATGAGAGACGTCAAGGCGTAAATGTAACTTGACCAACTATGCAGTTAATATTTAAAGAAAAGATTAAAACTGAAAATATTGTAACATTACAGTTTTTAATAAGTAGTTTAAAAGAATTTTAAAATATATTCGGATGTCGGTTTCTTACTATACTTTATAAAAACCTAGCGTAATTATGAAAATTTAAGAACAGTATAAAAATATACATGAAACGACCTGAAATATTTATATGAGTAGTTGAAAGAAATCTGGGCGAATGACTCATGGAACGCTAACAGCACGACTATACGCATATACACGTACGCGTGTATACTTAAGACACTATAGCAATATTGTACAAGTACAGGTTCACCAGAAATAAATCCAAAAAGAGAATCTAGACCCAAGACAGATCAATCTTAACGCAAAAATATTCAGCGTAGTAATTATTTATTCTTGTCGAATCAGGTCAATCTGTTACCACATAACGCAATAATACACACAAAATAAAATAAAATTAAGTATTAAAGCATGTAGGGAATTTAGTGGAATGTAATAAAGAATTGAAAATTAATCGACCAACGTCAGATCGCGTACAATTTAAGAATTAATTGTTTTTTATGAATTTATATTAAAAATTAATGTTGACTACGTGCTATTAAATAATCATCGGTTTTGTCCATACGTATATGGTATGTTAATAAATCTAACCGTACATGTCCTATACTTTACGCCGAGAATAGATGAAAGTATCAAGTATACGAAATGAATAGATTCAAAAATAATTATTTTGACTATATATGTATGAAAATGCCGGAGCGCTTAAAGATTTTAAAAAGTAATATTCAATTTTATAATAACTAACTTTTTCAACTTATCTTCATAAAATTAAATTAATCAAATAGAAAGATATACGGAAAAAGTCTATTTATCGAAAAATATCTTAATTACTACCCGGATTCGAATCAGAACCTTTTCCTATCAGGGAAGTACGTTACCAATTCCGCTATATCAACAAAGTACGTTTGCAAAAGTAGCAACTAAAATATTTTTTCTGTATATATTTTTAATTTCATATAATTTGTATTGAAAATATCACAAAAATACGTTTCGAAAAATTATGTTCTTAAAAATTATCTTTATCATTTTTCTTACAGTTAATTATGATGGTCAATTAGAAATAATTATTTAAAGTGTATTTTTTAAATAACCTCAGACCAATAAATGTCGAAAACCTCATTAACTAATAAATGTTGTCTATTACTTATGTCGAAAAGTATCGTAATTGGGGAAACTTTAGTATTGCGTTCTTAATTAGCACATTAAGTAATCGCAAAAATATGGAAATATTTTATAATAGTTCAAGAAATGTTTTTTTTCTTCGTGTACAAACTTTATTTTTAATCTAAAGCTACAAACATTTTAAATCTTATAGAAGATGATATATTTGTGTTTAATCTACAGGATTTTATCAAAACACAGCAGTTTTTGGGCAGAGCGAGAATAGACGCGCTGGAAAACTATCCTGTAGAAGCTGACCTTGACCCGAAATGGATATTTTAGTTTATATTCCTGTAAAATTGACAAACGAACTCGATTGATACCAAAATAATAATATGCATCTATAATTTGAAAAAACGCTTTAATAAATTTCGAAGACATTTTCCTCAAATACTTATAACCCAAACATTTATCATGAAAACTTCTTAACTTTCCAAAATATAACAATTGGATGGCCCGACATTATTGTTATTTAAAAATCTTACGAGACCACCAATCAGTAAATATGTTTATACAATTTATTGTAAATTTATAATAATAATATTTTTTATTTATTATCTTAGTTTAATAACCACAATTGAGTTTAAAAAACATCTACCGGTTTCGGAAAACACCTTTTCCTTCTTCAGGATATGTCAAAACTAACTAAAAATATAGCATTGTTTATAAGTACTACATACATACTAATTTTAAAAGTATTATAATAATAACATTAAAAAATGCCGACCGATGTACAAAGAACGTTTGTTTACATATTTATTTTCGTGGATATTTCATTTTCAATTTTCAAATAAATGATTTATTAGTACACATTGTTTTTATGCCTATAACTTATATAAATTCATATTTTCAGCAAATTATTTGGATCTGCAAGCTTTCGGGTGTTATGTCAAAATTCGAATACAGGAAAAGACAAGTTAAGGGGTATTCTTATGCAAAACAGAAAAGGACACATTATTCACCATTAGGATTGAACATCTATCGTGCGGTGACACGGATGGATATAGCATCGCCCCGGGTCGCGATCGGTTGCCCCCCGAGACGAATTCATAACTTATTCTCTGTAAAAACACAATTCTAAGAATTGGCTCCCTGGCCGGCCGATCCCGGCATAAAGGCGAAAGGTTTACATAAGACGGGCCATTTATGCAGGAGATAAGGACCCTGCAGAAGCAGAACCAACGGTTGTAGAGCTATTCATTCAACATTTACTCCAATTTAGAATTACGTAATTTATAAAAGTAACTTTGGTGTAGCTTTATTTCAACAACGTGTTAAATAGATACAAAACAGTATTCCGACTTTTCTGACCGTCTCGTCGCAGGGTCCTTTATCAGGACCATGTAACGATAAGAGGTCACACTACAAAATAGCCTAGAGAACTTTACACAGAAAATTTATTGCTTCGTTTTGATGAGTTACGCTTTCACGGTTTTTTCATTTTCATTATATCAATATAATTTAATAAATTATATTGATATAATGTTATACCAATGTTACTTTTAATTCGAAAAATTTGAAATTGTTTCTAAATTGGAGTAAATTTTGAATTCTGAACGGCCGTGAAAACCCAATAATATGTTTGAAGTAAAAGATGTTCCATGCATTTACGAAAAAATAACTACAGGGAAACATGCAATCGAAACACGAAAAAATTGTTTAGTCCCCGTGATTTCATGTTAAACAATTTCTACTGTACTTATATTTTAACTTATTTATTAAGGAGAACACATTCTTATTGTGAAGTTGTAATTATTCAGAACATTGGTATGTGATGTTTCAAATACTAATTTAATGTATTAATTATAAATCTATACATATAAAATCAATTTTGTCGAAAAATATTGTTTTTGCGATACTGGGATATAAAATTCATACATTAAATTAGTATTTAAAACATCGCAGACCAATGTTCTTAATAATTACAACTTCACAATAAGAATGTGTTCTCCTTAATAATAAAAGTAGTATCAATGTGCCCGAGATTTAATAAATATGAATTTACAATTCTGGCGTCTGCAGTCGGTTTACTCAAAGGTATTTGAGATTCCGTAAAAACAAAGTAGTTGGCTTTCAAATAATGGAACGACAGGTGTATTAATTTGAAAAAGTGTAACATATAGGTTCGAAAATTTGTCATGAAAAATACTGGCGCTATAACACAATTGGTAGTGTTGTAGTCCCCGGATTGGAAATATAGATCCATATTCGTATCCCGATAGCGCAAAAACAATATTTTTCAACAAAATTGATTTTATATGTGTATATTTATAATTAATACATTAAATTCGTATTTAACTTATTTATGAACAATATATAGACTACTTGAGAAAAGATTGTTTTGATGCTTATAAAGTATTATTTGTATTTTACCATAAATTCACTACAATAAGCAAAATACGAATATATATTTGAATGTTAAAATATTTATTGTATAGAAACTATTAAAGAATTCAATGTTCTATCAATTTATTCACATTTATTGATCGTAATATAATTAATAGTGCATGAGGTTGCGATTATCGCGTTTACATATTAAATACGTAGTACATATTTCAAATGTGAAATTAATATCAATTTTGATTAAATATTTGAAACCGAAATAGTTATTTGCAATAATCAAATACGTCATTATAAACAAGGTTGTTTATTAAATAGATTCAGAGGCTTGGTGAAATCAAATAAATTGTATTTTCATTATAGTCGATGCGCCGCCTTTTATAGTTACTTTATATGTATCTTTAAGAGTGTTAGATTGTAAATAAATTAATATATCAACATAATGATAAAATTAAATGTAAAGTTCATTTTTAACATAACTTCTTTATGAAGTCCCTTCCTATCATCAATTCAACCTTCGATTTTATTTATAATTACCATCTTGACAGCTTTATTAATTTTGTCACCATTACGTAAATACTGACCCCCAAAATAGTAAGGCTATTGAAAAATTGGTAAGCCTCATTGTTACGTGAACATCGCGCATAAATATTTTGAAATGTACTTCTCTAAAGAAGATTTAAATTTCGTACAAATAACAAAATACGTTTTGAGTTGATACAATATTGGTTATTTTTGTAGCGATTTTCACGCAGTGATAACCAAAAAAATATTTGAAACAAATAGCATGTTTCTTCTAGATTAGATGCAACACTTGCCATTGTCAAGGCTTTGTTCCAAAAGTTTCGGTATAACCATACTTGTACATGAGGGATATAAATTTCCTATACAGTTGAGTCGACATAGATTTCCTCTAAAATTCCATATTCAAAAAACGCTGTCTAACCTAGAATAGACACTAGTCCCATATACGAATGCCCTCGGAAACCTTAAATAAGGTATTTATTAATAATGAAATATTAATAACACGTGCCATTGTAAAGGTTTCGCTCCAAAAGTTTCGATATAACCGTACTTGTGCGTGCAAGAAACCCATATTAAAAAAATCGCTCTCTAATCTAGAAGAAACACTAGTTCCATACACGTATAAACATTGTTAGATCAAATAAGATCGAACAGATTAGAATCAATTTTTAATAAAAATATTTAAAATGGTCAGATATTCTGGAATAAATCGGTCGAATTTGTTGAGTTTTGGAAAATGTATGTCTAATAATATTATCTCAAATCAAATGTTACTCTGAAATAAGTTAAATAATAAGATATTTATTAATAACATGATATTTCGAAAATTTTCCGAAAAGTGCACGACTGTCTTCGAGACATTCCAATCACGATTTTGCTTTTGTTTACAGTAGATATGACACCAGATTAAGTTTTGATTCGTCCAAAAAGTAAGGTTGTTTATTTAATGAAATGTTATCAAAAGCGCCGACAGTGACACGGGCATCTTACAATATTTCGCGGTCGTGACAAGGGGCTATTTACATAAATCATTTCTTGGTAGAGAGTGGTTCCACCAATAAGTCCATATTTGATTTCAATACTTGATCATCTCAACATGCAATCGTTTGGTAATACAAATGTCAGCCAAAAATAAAAATAACAACGGATTTTGTTTCGGATTATTAATAGATAATAATTCACAACGATAAATAGTATTAGAAAATTTATAAAATCATCTTACGTGTATTACGAAAATAAATAAATATGTAATAATATCGCCTTAAAGCGAAGCAAGTATCACATATATATGCATTAGAACACTGTTTTTTTTTCTTCATAAAAGTATAAATATTCTACGAGACAAGAGACTAATTTTATTCTTACTATTTAATGGATAAAAAATATTTATTTAGGGGTGCCTTTTTCTTATATTTGCATTAGGGCTCATTTTTTTGTAATTACACCACTGGGTATGTGATCTGTTTTATTGAAATTATACGTCGAATTGGAAGTACGAATGTGTTTTGAACATCTAAGAACAGTAATGTATGTTGTCATTTGTCGTGTAAATAAAAAATCTTATAAAATGTCAAAATCAAAACATTCGGTTCAGCTCCCCTACCCCGTTCCGGGCGAGTGAGCGCGGTGTCGTCATATCGCTGAGCGGACAGCCCGCAGTTCTACCGGGACCGAGAATCGATATTATTGGAATATCTCACTGAATAATGCCCCGCCGATACTCAACATCACACAGCATCTGGCTGCAGAAAACTCGTGAATAGTGCGCTAATTGTATTACTCATTGTTTGCGTCTTCGAAACGAGTGAAAGTGGGTGATGCAGGCGTTCTCGCAACGTGCATGATAAATAGTGTTCGTCCATTTTCCTCGAGCGGTTGCATTATGCAAAGGCAACT
Organism: Eubasilissa regina; assembly: GCA_022840565.1. Lineage (NCBI taxonomy): Eukaryota > Metazoa > Arthropoda > Insecta > Trichoptera > Phryganeidae > Eubasilissa > Eubasilissa regina. The sequence goes on from JAINEB010000033.1 coordinate 23,504,541, forward strand.
TTTTCAATACGAAGTAAAAGAATTCCGATGTTTATAATTTTTAAATATTAAGAAATAAGGCTTTGCAAAATGTGGTGTAGGTAACCTAGGAAAATAGGATATGAAAATAAAAATCCTTTCGACAATTGTCAATGACACAGACTAAAATTCTGCTGGAAAATAATGTTATGATTAATAAATAAGTTAGTAAATCGATACATTTCGTTTTAGAGTTTTGTATAAAATACTCGGGAAGGAGATCAATTTAATAAATTTAATAATTAATATAAAATAAACTTTTGTGATCACTTAGGTTTTATTATTTAAAGCTAATTAGTTTCATAACAATCATTAGATATTATATCTAATGATTGAAGTCTAGAGCTGGCAGAAGAGGAACAAAAGTAGACTGAATGTACGATGTTCGTCAACAAGTCGAAAGTGATGGTATTCGAGGAGGAAAGCAAGACAGCGTGCAAAATACTTGTAGGTAATGAATGTTTGGAACAAGTAGATAAGTTTGTGTATTTGGGAAGTATGTTCGGTAGAAATGGGAAGACAGAGAAAAATATCGAAAGGAGGGTGACTGCAGGGGATAAAGTGAACGGCTCTTTGAATGGAATTATACCTAATGGGAACTTGCCAACTGAGGCAAGACTAGCGGTTCACAATGGAGTCCTGGTACCGACACTGATGTATGGAAGTGATGCCTGAAGCTGGCAGAAGAGGAACGAATGTAGACCGAATGCTGTGGAAATGAGATCGCTTAGGCGTATGTGTGACAGATCCATTTATGACAGAGTTTGAAGAAATAAGTAAAGAATGTAACGGATAAATGAGAAAATAATAGTAAGGAAGACATATGACGCAATTGTTAATGGCACCAGAAATAGAGGACGTCCTCGGAAAATTTGGCACGACCAGGTAAACCAGATACTGTAGAATGGTCCTGTTAGAACCCTCAATAATCGCCGAGCTTGTATGAGAAGATGTATGAATGTGGATAAGGCGAGAATTGTGTATCAGGACAGAAGAGTGTGACGTTCTATCCTATCTACCTACCCTGGAGGGAAAACGGCGTGATGATAAGATAGTTAGTGAATATAATTTACATCGACAGTTTATTCCCAATATTCGCGTTGCAGTGAGTTATGATACGCCTAGGTTTTGTTACATCGAACCTTTTCAACCATAATTGTATTCTTATAACTTTTAATCACCTTTAAACCTTATAACTTATATAGGTTGAGTTAGCTAGGTTGGATTTCATTGTGCCTACTTGATAGTTCTTGTCAAATTGGATCTTAAAGTACTAAATCCAGACAGGAATAATACTGAACAGCGTCTATTCCTAAGTTAACATTCCTCGTTTAAAAAATCATTTTAATTTGTAGTTTTTCTGATTTAAAACTGTTAGTTAACTTTTTTTAAATATTTCATAAATCGTTAATCTTTCTGCTTTTTTTTTTTTTTAAATAGAGATGCGTACACGGAATACATGTCACATCAATATTCTTACTATTTTCAAACTAAGCTAAATGCTTATGCTATGAAAATAGGACTAACTTGCTGGTATCCTGGAACGAGGCGCGAACTCCCGACCACTAGATCACTAGGCCAACGTCTTGACCACTACACCAACAAGCTTTGCTTGCTTTGCAAACTACTTTGCAACGGTGGTAATGTTATTTAACTGAACGGTCAAGTATTCATAATTTTATAACATATTTATCTTTTCTAAATTATATCATTTTTATTTACGTATACGTTTTTATTAGCCTACTTTTATCTCTGCGATACTTCTATCAGGCGGCTAATGAGAATAAAAAGGAATTTTAAGTACCTACATAAGGAATTCAGTTACAATTTTAAAATTACCTTTCCACCACAGGAGCGAGTTGTCAATTGCATTCCTGGAATGGGTCGTTTTTCTTTCCTATTCTTTTATTTTAGTTTTAAGATTCATTTGAATGGGAAAGATACTTATCTTATTATTATTGTTTGCTGTAAATGGGACTGTGTTTTTATTTTAATTTATAATGTTTTTTTAAACCATTTATTCCATATTTTGAATACGCATCCTAAACTGCAGAAAATATTTTAAAATGTGTAGCGGTTTACATAGCTTAGGCCTAGCCTTAGTGGAAATTTGCCATAATATGGTATTGTAAATAAAAATGTGTAACATAATTTATTATTATTGAAAAATTTATAGAACTGGAAAAATAAATAAATGGTTAGTTTGTAAATTGAGTTGAAACACTATTTTATTCCATTATATTTTATTGTATTAAACATTAGAACGTTTTCGGGAACATCTTCCCATTATCAATAATACAATTCAATTAAAGTTAAAAACATGTCACGTATTTGGAATTAAGGGAACATGTTTGAACAGTTAAATGGTTAGGTTAGATTAATACATTTTTAAATACGTCCGCCAACCTCTTTCAGCCTTTTGAATTGCAAAAATTATATTAAAAAAACAGTAATACTTGAATGATCAAAAAATTAAGTAGCCCCGGGCTAGTCGCGGCATGTGCAGTTGCAGTCGACTTAGCAGTGTAACAGTGTAGCAGGCACTGGTATGTAATTTTAATTTATGTATTAATAATGTGCGTCAGATAAAAAAATTAAAAAAACAACTTATATAATACGTTCAACCATATTTCACTTCGAAAGCAGTCCATATAAAATTTAAAAATAAAACAAGCGTCATGCCCGTTTGCCTTGAATAATTCCGTAACATCAAACATATTTCTTTACATAAATACTAGAAAAATAAAATAATGAATCCCGTTGGTTTTATATGGACGTCCACTGTTCAGAGTACATTCGTAAATTATGGTAACAATATTGCATAAAACCATTTGTCAATAATATTTAATGTGTGAAAAACTATACATATACAATTTGTCAATATTTGTTACATGGACACCTCGTGAGACGGTAATCGAAATACGGAATGTATTAATGCAATATTGTGAGAAAAACGTCTTTAGTTTATCAAGTAAATGCCACATGCATACAAGGCCTACATTCGAAGAAGAATAATAAATTACTATCGATTAGAAGACAAAAAGTCATGTCGTAACTATTTATTAATTTTTAAAAAGATTTGATACACTTGATAAAAATGTTTATACTCTTAAAACTGGTCGTAAGTGATTACTGCTATATATATATATATATATATATATAAAATAAAGACTTTAATTCAGATTTTAGCCCTCAGTGCGGAGACCTCTAACAGGCCAAGCAATGGCTGTTATGTGTTACTCCAATATGTTATTTAATCTTTTAATTATATTTTCTTATTATTTACATTATGTACTAGAAATAAGTAAGCGTTCCTGGTAAGTATTTATATTACTTATTATAGAAAAATCGTTAGAATTAATTAAATTTAACAAACAACCCGTTATTTAATGTATTCTCCATTTCAATGTCACCCTGCCAATCTCCTCCCCATACACCCACCATGACTAAGGCCATACCCACGCCGGACAATTAATATATTTGCATATTTTATTTCATGGATCAGTTGATGTGCGTCCGTCCCAACGAAGTGGTATCGAAACCGGTCGACGTTAAATTAATCAAGGTAGTTTATACAAAGTTAGTTAATATTTTTTAAATGAATAATTATGTAAACATAAAAAACAAATTATTAGCATTTCACATTAATATATAAAGTAAATTTTTCGGTATGTTCGACATCTGATGTTTGACAATATCTCGTGAACCAGATATAAAATTTTTCCTTTTTGATTGTGTTTCTCTTGAGCATTTTAAATCTCCTTTTCATCTGTAAATCCACCCACGTTGTGCCCCCACAAATGTATACCACACGGACATTAAACCCCATCTTGAAAACCGTTTGGATCATCCCACACCCACTTATTAATAGAAATTTAACACAGAAATTACTCATTATTTCCCTTTTAAAATGGTGTTTCTTGAAACCGAGTCAAGGCCCCCTCGATTAGCGAACGTTTGATGTCTTGTTTAATAAAACTATATAAGTATGATTACTATGATTATTTTTATTTATAACTTCCTCCCGATCATCGATGGTAGTGTATTTTTTCTTTCATATCGGAAAATCCTTAAACACATTTCTGTCGGATACTTTTCGCGCAAACTAGTAACAAAATTAAGGTAAACAATTATTTCTCTAATATTATCTTGGCGATGCAGTCTGATATCCAAAGGAAATTATCGAATTTAAGTAATTTTTTTCAGTTAAAAAACCTTTTACGTGAACGGTATTAATAACCTTCACGCAGTTAGTGCATTTATCAATCAATCTGTATGTACAATGTTTAGAAAAAATGTATTCATCTTGATAATGTGAAACATGGTGGAGAGATAAAAGTGTGATGTAATGTTGAGCAATGAATGCTTAAAACAAGTTAGGGCCGGTTGTGTGATCAGTAGTAACTTTTAACTATGGTAAATTTTTACTAACGCCCGTAGTAAAAATTCTTTGCGAGTTGTTGATACATCAAATTTTCTACTGTCAAAACATAAATGAAGATGTCTATAGGCGTGACGAATAATTATGAAATATGCTTTATTTTATGCATTATCTATGGATTTTTTCGGCTAGGCGTTAGAAATTTGTCACTTTGGTGGCGAATTTTTTTCGTTCTATGTATTAAACAACGAGATCATTATTGGACGAACTCTCATCAGTAAAATAGTGAGGTATTGAATGATTAATTGTCGTATACTGCAACTTACAAAGTATCAATGTGTCAGATGACTTATGGAACAGCTGTGAAAAGTCCGCCATATTTAATTATCGATTCTTGTTTTTACTATCTGATATCGGAAAGTAAAATAAGTTTACTGCGGGTTGTACTTTAGAGAAGTAAATATTTTTTAACTAATGAACAAACAATCCGTTTTCACAAAAAAATATTATTTTGTAATTTTTTACTGATGAAACATAGGATCGGCAGAAAAAGAACAAAAGTAGACTGAATGCAGCCGAAATGTGGTCACTCAGGCACATGTGTGGAAAATATACGATTGAGTGAAGAATGAACAAATTATGAGCATATGTAAAGCTGTTGATATAATCAAGAAAGGCTAGCTGAGATGGTTTGGTCATGTGAAACGTATTAGCGGAAAGAGGATGAAAAAGAAAATTTATGAATCGAGTGCTGAAAACAACAGTGATAGAGAACGTTCGCTACCTGGTATGATCAGATAAACCGGATATTGTAAAATAGCCCAATTCAAAACTTAAAGCGTACATGAGAAGATGTATGAAAGTGGACGAGGCAAGAGTGGTAAGCTAGGTCAGAAGTGCGTGGCGTTCTATCCTCACTGCCAATTCTGCGGTGAAACGGCGTAATGATATTTATATTAAAATATAATAACAACATTCTGTGTGTTTAAATGTCAAACGTGTATATTATTAATGTGCATGAATGTTTCGAAACCAGCATTTTGTAGTAATACAGGGTGAATATTATGTTCCAGTCTGATTTTATTTGGCCGCCATTTTGGTTTGGCAAATATTTGTCAGTTTGCATTTTGTAATCGTAGAGAATAGTTTATTACAATTTATTATGGACCATCTAACGCCTCAACAATCTATTAAAATCATTAAAATATTAAAACAAACACAAACCCGACTATTGAAAAAAAATCGTCATGGGCGGGTTGGCGGGTTTTGTTAATAAACAAAACAGCCATTATTGGGGGATTTAAAATCTTCAATTGATCCACCAACGACCTTTACACGCACGCAGAGTTACTGTATGGTGCGCCACGTAGGCCAGCGGAATCATTGGGCCCTATTTATTTCAGGATACAAGAGGCAATGCTGTAAAAAATTATCAGTGGCCAAATAGGCTTGATTGTGACTGCAACACATGTGGTTTCAACAGGACAGTGCCACCTCTCACACGGCCTGAGCTACGCTTGAAATATTGATAATGAAACAACATCGACGGAACATAATATTCACCCTGTATAATAATTTTATCATAAAATTGTATTCGTGTTGTCTGTAGTGCGAAGCGAGAATAATTTTGTCCACTCAAAGGACCCTTTACACAGTTCAAGGTTTTAGGTTGCTAAGATTACCTACTTGAACGGCCGACTGGCTTCCAAGATCTCACGAGTCACATTCTGGCTGCAAGGGATAATGCATCGTACGTCGTGGTGTCGAACGGGTAAATTAAAACAAAACGAAATTTTACATAAGGCGTGATTTATATCGGTGAATAATTTTTACAAGAGCGGTGCATCGAGTCAACCCACGCAGACTTAAAAACCTTGAAAGCGGTAAAAAAATAGAGACACAAAAATTAGAATAGAGAAATGACTAACCATACACCACTTTTCATTAATGCATATTATATGGAACTCACTTGTTCGTATTTTTTTTAATTTACGTGAATATGTTAGATTGAAAGAGCTTTTTTATTCTGGATTCTCCTGTTTTTATTTTTTTATTTATTTATAACTATATAATACATATAAAAATTTGTTTGGACTGTGCCCTTCTCACTAGAGAGATTCTGTGTCGAGACGAGACTGTGAATCGATTTTTAGCCGATCATCATCAAGTTTGGAGAAAATCAGAAACATTGGCTACGTCAACTATTAAACTCAGCAGAATAATGTGTATATATATATATACATATACATTCTCGTATATAAAAGGAACTGGTACTTCTAGGTATCTTCTAAATTAGATCACGTTTTGGTTGAAGGATTACCCAAAGAATTAGCGCAGTGAAAAGAATTTAAAAAGGATCGCTTAGATGGTTTGATCATGTAGAATGTATGAATTGACGAGAGAATGGCTAAAGATGGCGCGGGTGTTGATGGTACCATAAATACGGGACATTCTCGAAAGACTTGGTGCGACCAGGTAAACCGGATACTGGAGGGTGTATGAATATGGATGAGGCGAGACTTGTACGTGCGGCGCTCAATCCTCTCTGCGTACCCTCCCGGTGATGCTTACCGCGTGATGTTAAATTAGTTAGTGAAAAGTTATAATATGATAAATTCAAGTATATACTGTAATATATTACTGAATAATAATTTTGATATTCCTGTAAAAAATCTATAATTTATGAACAGACGTTTTAAAGCGTCATATGTAACATGCATATAAATGTGTGCGTGTCGTCTGCATTGTGCGCTAAAGCCTGATTCAAATCCGAACAACCATATTCCTGGTTAATTTGCAGCACTGAGTAATAAGGACCAAAGTATTCCAAACGGTCCTTATTGGTGTCACGAATACATTTAGATATTTTTAATATTCCCGCATTCTTACGTATTGAACGAGCGAGGTTGGAGAGCGTGGGTGTCGTTTGCACTCAAGACTCGAGACCATCTCTCATCAGACTGTATTCATCGTTTGAACAATATGTTCACTCGCATCGCATCGTTCTAGAGTCAATCTTCGTAAAGTAGATGGAGTTATTTGTCTGACAGAAATTCAAATAATGCAGATTAAGATAATCACAAAAGTGGTTATATAATTCATACGTCATTTCCGAACCGGATGATAAGATAAAAATCTTAAGGAAGTACAGTGGGGTATTCTAGAACCTCATTCTATGGTATCTTCTAGTCGAATTTTAGCTGATCATCAACAAGGTTGGAGAAAATCAGAAACGTTGACAGCGTCAAAAATTTAATCAGCAGAATATACAGGGTGGCCTAAAAAAAGTGAGAACATCTCGTAACAATACATGAGTTATTTCAAAACTTAATATACTTAATTATAATTCTTAATTTTGCATAATATTTAAGTATAATAATATAATCTGAAATCATCAAAACCCCCATATTGCATAATCTACTCAGTTTAAATCTATTTGGTGGCCAACATGCTTGGCTCGATGAAATTAACATTCTCACGACAAAGAAAGTTGATAGTATTTCTGGCCGTGTGAGATGGAGCTCCGTCCTGCTGTAATGTCTAGCTTTTCTCCAGGCTTTGTTTTGAAACTCTGATTATTTTCCTAGCACCCCAACGTTTTTCAATTCGCAAATTTTTGATCAGAATACGGTCTTCTGCATGTGATTTTTGTCATTCTGGGCAACAATTTGAAAAAACCAGATATAAACAATGGGAAAATTAATAATCAAAGATGGCGACCGAAAATTGTCGAAATAAAACGTAATATAGGTAAGTATTATAAATTAGTAAACTATTTAAGCTTTTGTTGATATAGTTAAACTAATTTTGATGTAATTATATCACATTTTACGAACTTTTTTTGGGCCACCCTGCATATCTGGTACTTCTAAGTATTCAATATAATCTGTTCATTTTTAGTATACTAGTACATGGAAATTTCTAATATCAGGAAAAATATATTTTTTAATGTTTTCACGGCCACTGTATGTTTATACAGTTTTTTGGTCTAATTTGCCGACGTTTCGGATCCCGTTGCAGGGTCCATCATCAGGGATGATGTGATGTGTGACTGTTGGTATTGCGATTACACGGTACTGCAAGCCAGTACTCAATCACAATACCAACCGTCACACATAACATCAGTCCTGATGATGGACCCTGAAATAGGATCCTAAACGTCGGCCATAAAAGTCAGATATACACGGCAGATTAACCTAGAAAACTGTACACAGAATATAATTTAAAATCAAAAATATTAATGTAAAAATAATATTAAATGAATTTATTTATAATTACAAGTGGGAAGTCCTCGACACGTTGACACATCACTCGCAATCGCGTGCTCGGCCACTATCTGTTTTACATTTACATTTTACATTTTTCGTTATAGCGTCGTTCATTGTAGCGAACCCGACTATAAGTACATCCTTTAATTCCCTTTACTTATAAGGTCATACCCACATAATTTTCTTGCATTATCGTCATTTCATTTAACAAGGAACCAGTTGTTCTGAATATTATATTACATTACTCTTCATATTAAAATGAATCACAGTAGTGCGCCTTATACATATCGAACCCAGCTGAAATATACTAAGTAATTATGTAGATAATATGCAAACAGCAATCGTTAGCGAATTCCCAAATACTTGTATTTTTGTATTAATATCGGATTAATTTATTTGCAAGCTGATCAAATTTTCAAATTGCAAGTTTAAACAACGAAGTTGCTTAAAATAATAATTATGAATGTAATAATAAATGTTAAGTACAGATTAATAAAAATATGTAGACGATGTATGTTCAGTAAAAACATCCTAAAAGCTATAGATAGATTCGAATCAGTCATATTGGACTTTTATTTCCATGACTTTTGAACGTTCCGACAAATATTAAAATCTTATAAAATTTTTACACCTTTTTCAAAAAATTTTTACGAAAAAAAAAATCATTTTTTTGCTCACAAAAAATTCCCACTAATTTTTTAAAATTCATTAATGTATGTCCTTGAATATTAACGAATATACAAAAATATTTAAATAATTATTTTCTCATAGTATTTTTTTAATATAAATTTAGTGTCATTTTATTGTTTATTGATCAGTTATATTATTAAGTACTAATTAAATGTATTAATTATAAATATATACATATGAAATCAATTATATCGATAAATATTGTTATATCACGAAGTGTCAAAAACAGCACGCGAGGCTACTTTGCTTGAAACTTTGCTTACATTATACAAAATATAAATTTAATGAATACGTAGATATTTCTGTAAAAAAAATACTTTTAATCAGAGCCCATTCATTTTGATTTTTATTTTCAGAATACATACACTGTTCAATAAATTTCTTTCTTTCTTAAGCTGAATTTAATTTTTTTATTATTATTGAAGATTAAATAACAAAAAGCAGGTCTAACATAATCATTTTTAAAAAGAGAGAAATTTTTGAATTATAATTTTTATAAAGATTCGTAATATTTTTATAAAAACAATTAGCATATAAAATAAACATGTAAATACCCGTCTTTTAACATAAAACATATTTTAAATATGAAATTAATGTATTAATCATAAATATATACATATAAAATCAATTTTGTCGAAAAATATTGTTTTTGCGTCACCGGGATTCGAACCTGGATCTTCATTTCCAATCCGGGGAAGTACACTACCAATTGTGTTATAACGCCAGTATTTTTCTTGACAAATTTTCGAACCTATATTTTTTTTTTGGACACATTGATACAACATATATTATTAAGGAAAACACATTCTTATTGTGAAGATTAATAATTACAACTTCATAATAAGAATATGTTTTCCTTAATAAAACATATTTTATCGGAGGTTTCCCGTATACCTACAATATATCACGAAACAGCGTTAAAAATAGCGCGTTAGAAAATTTTGTCACTTTTCATAAGAGGTTTGCAGGTGGTCTGTTATGTATAGGAACGTTGTTAAGGGTATTTGTAGACGCTTTCTTCGACATCGATAAGAAAAATATATGTATGTAGAGAAAAACATACGATTATTCTGTACACGTGTTCAACTGTTCCCTAATTTCTTTAATTATCAGAGGTTTTTGAGCTTTGGAGATTAGAGACGTTTTTATTTCAAATGTTTGACTTTACACAATATATTTTAATTCTAAACGTTTAAGATTACAAAACATATCATTAATATCTAAGATGTATTTTTTAAGCGATAGAGATGTTTTCGAGACTGTATTCCAACTAGAGAAATTTAACACTGCGGTCTAACAATATTATGAAGGATTGGACACTTCAGACATACGGAACATACGAAACACTTGTATTTAAGTGACTTCGAGACAGACTATTCAACACATTGTTTTGCTGACAAGAAAAGGAAAACCCGAGAAAAATTATACTACTGTAAAGCTTTTCTCATATCACTTGACAAATATTAAATAATACATTACAGAAGTTTTCAACGTAAATGTGAATGTATATAAATTTCCTTTGAAGTATCACTGCGACGAAAATGATATAAAATATTCTCTCAATACCCCCATGGAATGTATCGTCCAAGCAGGCATGTAGTATGATACGGATTTTCCTATGAAAATGAAGTAAGCAATATAGGTGAATCGAATGCATTTCTAAGAAACGTATGCGTAAGATTCTTATTTGTCTTCTAATGCGTTACTATAAATACAAATCTATTTATAAACCTTGAATCACTGTAAATATTTCGTAGTCTAAATTACAATTTAATAACGCTACTACATTATTATGAACTTAATTGTGTATAAAATTTTAAGAAATGGTTATATTATATTAATTTTATTTGTAAAGAAAATTAATTCATAAAAAAACGTAGTGTTGTTGCGTTGTGAATTACAACCAAATCCCCTCTGGGTTCTTTCCTTGCTTCTTACTATCGAGTTGTCTGGTAGTGAAACTCAATAAATACATCTAACAATATTAATTTATTACAATAATATATTTACGGTGCTTTACAATTATAGAACTCAGATTTTTATTATTACTATTGCGAAGGAACGATGGAAAAGAGGCCGTTTCCCCAGTAACGATATTTTATAACCCATGACCCTCACCATCCATCTGGCACACACATACATACAAAAGTGACAGTTTTCACAAGTAGAAACGTTTTTCATTTAACTTTTTAGTCATAGTTATTGTATATAAAAATAATAAATTTAGAATTATATAGTATGTATATTGACAGATCATCATGATTTCGATTTATATCAATAATATAAGAATCTTTTTCTTATTCAATGATATTTATATAAAACAAATTATATCGCTTGGAAGTGTAATCTAAAAAAATATTTTTGTCAAATAAAATATCACTGTCTTAAATATATGAACCAAACAGATTTACTTTAGATAAATTAAATTAATTAATTATGTTACGTTATGGTAAGTTAGTTAGTAGTACAACAAAGCACAATTTAATTATTACAATAAACTAAATTGAAAGTAATTTGACCAGATTTTTTTTATATGCCATCAAAATTTTGTATAGGAATATAAATTAAAATACCATTATTTATGTTCTTCTTGTTTTTCGTTTAGATAGTTATTAAAACACCTTTTCACAGAAAAGGCCTAGCACGTCCCATTTTCGAGTACATGGTTGTCCCTCACATCTGATAGTTTATGTCCTTATTTTTTGCACTAGCGCTTGAATTTTTTTCCGGAAAATTTGTGTGCTGTGAGTGACGAACAAGGAGAGAGACCAGGACAGTGGAAACACGATACCAGGAACGCTGGAACCCATCTAGGCTGGTTTTTAAAAAGATATAATTATACAGAACACAAGAGAAAAAAGTGAAATATTTTGTCGCTATGTGATATCTTCATGTAACATTTTTTATTGCACACAATCCTTAGTAAAGTATTTGCTTATGTTTAACATGTTTTACATGTTTCTATTAAATAAACATTAGATAGCAAAAATATGTTGCCTTTTTTTTTATCCGACTACCAACCCATGTAACAAAAAAACTGTACGTATTACAGTATTGAGCATATGATTTTCGGATTTAGAACCATACTTATGTACACCTATTTTCGTTACTTGAAAAAAGTTTAAATTTGTTAATCAGTGTAGTGTAATGTGCCAACTTTTCAAAGAAAAGTGGTCTACAATTGGGTGCTTATTTATACATATAAACAATATTCGAAAAATGATTTAAAAACGGAATTTGCCGGAATTCCACAGCCAAATATTGGCCAAAACATACACATGGCAAATACTAATCATACAGACACCACTTGTTCTGGCATTTCTGGCGTCATATAATAGAGGGTAATAAAATTACCGCGAAAAGGTATGAACATATTTCTAATTAAGTATTTTATTTATTAAAATTTTAAAAAGCCTTTCAAAATTGTATTTGAAAAATATTATATATATATACTCCGTGTATTATTGAGAAATTATAATGATAACGCTTTATGAGCGACACCGACTTGAGGACTAGATCGCTGAACAATATTTGCATATTATATAACGTTGTTAAAACAATATACTTGAAAATTGTATTTGACTCTGTTTAACCTTTAGTAAATAAACAATAAACTGAGTCGTCAGGTTATTTATAGAAAGATGCAAATAAAGTTAGCCAACACGCGAGCCGCTTACGGCCATCCCGTGAGTGTGCAATCCACAGGTTTCTCGCTGGGGTCGTGGCGGGGAAGGTGGGCGGGGCGAGGAAGGGCTGCTCTAAAGAGCCGAGGCCAAAAGCCTCGCAGCCTCCTCGCCGAGACCAGCGGCGCGGTCGTAAGAAACTAAATTGATGATTCTACCAATAATACTCACATTATCAGGTCAATGCACACACAAGGTAAATAAAATAAAAATCCTTGTATATTTTCCGATTTGATCCGGATATTATTTAAACACAGAAAGTAACTGGAAGTATTAGTAATATAACTCATCATTACGAACAAATATGTATATAGAAAAAATAGTGGTATCCAAATACCAAAATCTTCAAGAAAACATTTTTTAAATTTGCAATACATACTTAAAATCGTAGAAACTGTACATAAAATATATATTGACGTTATTTGGAAATATCATGTGGAGCCTGAAAAAATATTTTAAAATAAACAATTTCCTTCATTCGTGTTAGCCAAATCGTAGACATATCACTATTGTGCTCTGTTTAGTCGATATTACATAACCGTAGTATTTTATTGAAACATAAAAGTTGTTTTGAGAATTTAAAGAATAATACTATTAATTAAATAAAAATGTACCACATAAAGACAATAAAATATATTTATTCAGTTTGACGTAAAGTCATGAGAAGACAATTAACAAAAAAATCCCGAGGAACTGAGTTTCTGCAAGAAAAGTAGAATCAAAGGTTGACTATAATGCGAATTCAATCTCGTTTACCTAAAAGCATTTGTTTTTTGACACAAGATATTACCATACAAGATTGTAATATATTAGCTTAAACTAATTTGTAATGCATCAGACGTTTTGTGGTGAGCCATTCGCATTGCCTCATGACACGGTAAGGAACTACCGAGACAAGACCCGGTTTTACGATGTGCAGTATGAACCGTAAAATATGAACCGATAAACAAAGGGTCAGCTTCACTCATTTTCATGACATCCGAGTATAATGCTTGCGAATTTCACAATTATTATTATTACAATTTGAATAATACATTATAATTATTATTTATTAATTGAGTCATAATACATAAAATATTGCAACAAAGTAAGACATTTATTTCGGTGCCCTGTCTGCTACACTAATATGTTACTGTATCTAACAGACAATATCAATGAAAACTTTGAATATGTTTGAATAAATGTAAAATGATTATATATATACATTTATTATAAAAATAAATGTGTTTAACATTTTTTATAATTACCATAAATGAACACATAAAAAATACATTTTGATATTGCATTTGAAATGGTTGCAGCAGCAGCTGAACTCCAACTCGAACATTACGAAACTACGTTACGCTCTCAGTAAACAAATATAATACCAATCCGGGGTTTTTTTCTACTGTACAAGAACGACACGGTGGCATAACTATACAATCGTATAATGCCAACAACTTTATAATTTTCAATTTGTTTTTATAGTCAATCTATTTTCAATGCCTAACATAAACTAAACATAAATCATCTTTTGTATTTATAAAAAAAAAAAACGTTGGAACCGTTCAATTGATAAAAAATACAATTTACTTCATTACATTTCGTAGCTAAAATGTATCAATTTAAACATCAAAGCTGGGATATTATTTGGATAATAACCCGTAACTCATAACCCTACCTTTAAACGCGTGCATGAATATGCAATATGTAAACTGCCAGCACATATTTGTAAGTACGTATTGTATTCGTCAGGTCCAGCAGCATGTAGTTACTATATTGAATTCAGACCGTAATTCAAATAGCTCAACAATAATTCACGTATAGTACCTACTCAATGTACAGTATTTCAGTCACGGAATGAGCTTTCCTTACAAAATAAAAACAAAACTTAACAAACACATTCTCGAGTAGAGAAACATTAATTCTAACTTGTAAGTTCTGGTCGCAATCATGTTTTTAATAATATAATATACAACAGAAATATGATTTTATCGTAAAATATTCCATGGCAACTTCGACGATATTTTTTGACACTGATAAACGGCGAAAAATAAATTCTATAACAAAAGTGATCCGCTTATTTATTTTTGTGTCATTCCCGTGTTTTCTAATTTAAACATTCTGAGAAAGAATTTCGTCCGATTTGAAAGAGACCTACACACACAATCGAATTGGCCCACGTGATATGATATTGGATTTTTCCCTCCCAATATAGACCTTTTATCGGGAAATGTTTTATTCATTCTGTACATTAAGATATATCAAAACTCACATGCAAAATCTCCAATGCATTAAATCAAATACTACTGTAATATCATAAAATCCCTATGAACAATGACGAGGCTTTAAGTTTTGCGCCAATTACTAAAAACGGATTAATTTAGTTAATAAAAGGCCGATTTAAAAATGCATATTAATGTATTAATTATAAATATATACATATAAAATCAATTTTGTCGAAAAATATTGTTTTTGCGTCACCGAGATAAGAACCTGGATCTCTATTTCCAATCCGGGGAAGTACACTACCAATTGTTTTATAACGCCAGCATTTTTCTTGACAAATTTTCGAACCTATATGTTACATTTTTCAAATGTCGTTCCATTATTTGAAAGCAATCTACATTATTTTTACAGAATCTCAAATACCTTTCAGTAAACCGACTGCAGACGCCAGAATTATCAATTCATTTTTATTAGATTTTGGACACATTGATACAACATATATTATTAAGGAAAACACATTCTTATTGTGAAATTGTAATAAAATCAATTTTGATCCCAGTGACGCAAAAACAATATTTTTCGACAAAATTGATTTTATATGTATAAATTTATAATCAATACATTAATTTAGTATTTAAAATATCACAGACCTATGTTCTGAATAATTACAACTTCACAATAAGAATGTGTTTTCCTTAAAAATACATATATTCGTCAATCATCAAACATTATAATATTTACATATTATAGTTACCTTAAAATAAAACTCGAAAAGAAGTTGTGTTGTATTATTGCATAGTTGTAATTTACTAAAAAAATATATTGTCCCGAGTAAGAGAGCATCGCTCCCGAAACATGTTGATTTTTTCAAATAAAAATTAATCGTGGCAAAAACAAAGTTTTTAATTATTTTATTTATAATATGGTGGCACAAAGTGAATTTCTAAAATTTGAAAAATAAATTAAGTATTTCAGTACGTTACCGTGATTGCTGCTGGCAAATAAAATAAATTTTATTTTAGTCTAAGGTTGGAGCTTTGGTTTAATGAGTTTGATTAATTTTCTGAAATGTAACGTATTGCATCCATTCTTAAGTGATAGTATTTGCAACCTTCAAAAAGTCTTACCTATGTTACTCTACAGCAGAAGAGAATAACATTTTTAAAAGAGAATAAATATTGAATTGAGTAAATAATGGTACGGTTTACATACAATAATAATACACTTCAATATACTTGATGATAAATCGATATTTTACTCTTATTACTCTCGTTTAAGTGACTTAGTAATTTCAATAATTGAGATGTTTTTCTCTCGTCAAAATACTTAAAATTTCGTTAGAGAAAATATAAAGCCTTTGTATTTAAACATTTTTTATTTATTGGCGGTATTTTTTGATTCCAAGATTGACATTTGGTTAGATATCATAATTTATATCAATTGAGTAAGATTAAGAAAGGATCACCTGGGTGGTTTATCATATGGAACGGATAAATGAGGAGATAATGGTAAGAAAGATATAGGACGAAAATGCTAATGGCACCAGAAATAGAAGACGCCCGCGGAAGACTTGGCACTTGGAGGATGGTCCTGTTGGAAGCCTCAACAATCGCCGAGCTTGTATGAGAAGATGTATGAATGTGTATGAGGCGAGAATTATATGTCAGGACAGAAGAGTGTGGTGCTCTATCCTCTCTGCGGCGTGATGGTAAGTTAGTTAGAGTAATGTGAATTGAGATTCACAACCCATCACACCCTAATAAATTGATAAAATTAATTCAGTCAAGTTAGAAAATGCACAGTGAAATGTCGTTATTATTTGTAGCAATATGATTTATTTATTTTATATATTGAAAAATAATAAAAATCTTCAGTAATTTTAAAATTATTAACGAATAATTCAATTTATAAGAACGACGTTTTGGTATGGAATATTTTGTAAGAGTTGACTTGATTTGGCTTCGCAGATATTAATTAGCAAAGTTTCCCTTGTCGACTCAAAATGTGTTTTACTTAATAACGATTTGCATTGTTCTTCCTGATCCATGAATATATATACTCCATATAAATACAATGTAGTATCTTTTAAAATATTCAACAAAAAAATATTTTGATCATTCCTAAAGGTCTTACTAAAAATAAAAGATGAAAAGAAATAAAAGATACTGTCTATATAATATTTTGTAAAAAAAAAATATTACAAAATGTATAAATTGAATTTTGATGTTTTTGTATAACTTGATATTTTTAATAAACGCTTTCTCATTACATTTTTGTTGTAGAAAGTATTCTAAGAATACGAGGACCATAAGTAAGGAATAAATATATTATATTTTTACATCTAAAGTAAAAGTTACGTGAGTATTTACGTTATTTATAAATATTATTTATTATTTATAAATTTACGTGACTATTCAAGAAATGCGTGTTTCAAAATCATAGAAAATTATAATTTAACTAAATAAAGTTAATTTTTAAAAATCATCTGGAACTATTTTAATTCGTGGTATCCTAAGAATACATTATATATTTTATAGATTTAGAAGTAAATTTAATACATGTATCTTGTAGTTTGATAAATAAATAATTAATAACTTTTTATCGTCAAAAATATTTTGATCGATTCGAAATCAATTTCATCTTCACTTTTGTCAATAACAGTAATATGATTTTTTTTTTAAATTAACTAAAGTACCTATATAATTATTTATATGAAATATACACGTACGCCTGCATAACTATAACTTGGATATGAAAATGATATAGAGTTTAGCACCTAACAAACACATCACGTAGTAATTACTTCGGTTATGCTGTCATCAGTGAAGTCATCGCTCAGAGTTCCTTCAAACGCTCTAAATATAAAAGACTGTTTATTTATTATTTTAATAAATTGTGTATATGAAATAAAATCAAAGAAGCAAATTTTGCAGCAGTAAAAACCACCTAGAATGTAGTTAGAGAGAGGACTTTTCATTATCAGTCGTTCCCTAAATAAACATATCGGCTTAATATATCAATAATATATATTTTAAAAATATTATATTGCTTGGCTGTATATTTTTTATTAAAAAAAATGATTTTTTTTTTATTTCTAAATGTTCTTCAATAAAGTTTTTAAATATTTATCTATAAATCGAGCACCTTTATATCGCGTGTAAACTGTATTGTGACGCAATATTTTTATCAAAGTTAAGAAGAAATATGGATAGAAAAGGTGCTAATTATAATTTCAATTGTTTATTATTTTAATGCGCATGCGACATTGTTCTTATTCTCAGAATCTAGCGACTAACTGCATAAAGTTAACGTCAGTTTTTGTGCACCTCCACTGTGGCACTTCTCCCCTCATTGCAGCATAATAATTGAAGTGAATGTCATTAAATTATTTGTTTTTATTTTTCTCAAATTTCTAACTCGTTGTCACCGCGAGCAGTGTATATTATCCAATGAAATACAAATCGGGTCATTTCGAGACTGTTTTAGGAATCAACCAAAATTCGTGTTGATTCGACGCCCACAATTAGGCAAGATTTTGTGGACCAAGTATCCGCCCAAATTGCGTAAAACGCTAATAAAATTACATGAAAAAACAACAAATTCTTAGTGCTAAATTAAAAAACAAGATGTGAACCAAATTTTCATGTCTAATTTTGGACGAAAAGAACGCATTCGGTTGGAAGGTAAATGAGATGTTTTTTTTAATATCATTTCACTAGACCCCGAAATACAGAATACTCGAGATGATAACTTGTCATCTGAACTAAACGTTAAATCCAAACTGTACGTTAATATTTATTAGTTAACTAAAAATGTTTATAAAAATACGTAAATGTATTAAATACTGTTTTCAATGTAACATGTTACATTTAAAGCCTTCTCCTACCTTATGTGGTGTTCCCCACGATAGATACAGATCTAAGAATATGGACGGTGCAATAATTTCTGTGACGCATTTTTGTCTCACTGAACGAGTTTAAAACATCATTTCAAATATGGACGTGTCTGTATGTACAAAACTGATATAATATATGTATACAACAGACAAATTCCGAGTCGATCGCGAAAAAGAATTACATTTTTTAAATCTGCCATTCATGTTTTTGCATTCAAATCTGTTGAAAACATTGCAGATGACGCCTTTGTTCTCTGTGCATAGAAAATACTCCGCGGCAGTGAACTGGTTAGGAAAGTAAAGTTGAAGACTTGTACGTTGACTGAATATCTTGCGCTTATTTTTATTCGTGTATTAAAAACAACATACGCAAAGTAACAACTGAATAAATATAAGAAAAAAATAATAACTATCTACATTTTGTATATAGTTTTACCATCATTTAAGACAAAAGCCAAATTTTTATAGTATAATTTTTTTATAAAAAAGCAAAATCAAATCGTACGTAACGAATTTTTTACACAAACTGCCGCGGACAAATAAAATTTCAACTTAATATAATAATTATTATGGGAGGTGTACGATTTTGGCTACTTTTAAAAAATGAAACAATCTTATATTGTACACGTGCAGATTTATATGTTTGAATAATATCTTCTTTCCTTACATGAATTTATTACTACCTTTAAAGTCTCTATCATCATAAACTATCATAAACCTTAAAGGTAGTACAGGAACATAACTCTCATAAGGAGTGTGCAGGTGTTTATTGATGTTAATTGATGTGTTCATGATGAGAAAAAAACTTAATCAAATACGTGCTTAGTTAATACTAAAAGAAAAATTGAAATATGAGAACGCTCCCCATATGACACGAGAGATTAATTTATCTATAATTGTACCAATAAGTAGCACAAAAGAAAATCTGTCTGTTGTACTTTTTTAGTGTCACTATAGAAACACTCGCAGATATTTACTACATAAATAAATTAATTTAATATCTTATCAATAAATATTTAATATGTTTTAAGTAGTTTCTTTATCGATCATTATTATTGTTATTTTTTTTAGAATCTAGAGTAATTTCAATTAACATTATAACCATACCTGTATCAAATTCAAACAAAAAAATGCAGGTGTATCTTACCAGAAAGTATGAATGTTTTTAAAAGTGATTGCGTATTATTTGAGCCTGTGTAGAGATTTCAATTTTGTAAAGATTTCACTCATAAATTAATATAAATAAAATGTTGTCCTCAAAACTCGTGGAGACTAACGGAGGGTATAGAATTAGTGTTACGTGACTTATTTGAACACAGTCAATGCGTTTTATATTTTAAACAGATATATTTCGGAATCAACAGGTATATATCGACTATTATTATTGTATCTCGGAGTTAGAGATTTGTCAGGATCGTGGTCAGCCAGCACTGAGTCATCTGCAAACAATTCACGACGTGATACGTCCGCACTATTATGGATGGGAATCGTGCCTAACGTGCAAAATACACTGTTTATATTATATTATCCATTGTAGATCTGCAAAAGGCGTATGATAGAGTAGTAAGAGAAAGGTTATGAAATGTACTCACTGATTACAGGGTGAATAATAAACTTAGCAATCGCATCTCTATATGAAGGAAGTTCTGCATGTGTAAGAATCAACGAATCATTCACACCATGGTGTGACATTACAAAGGGTGTCAAGTAGGGTTGTGTAATATCTCCATGATTGTTCAACTTGTATATGAATAATTGTGTGAAGGAATTGGAATGTATGAAAGTAGGAGCGAAAATGGACGATTTGATTATATTATTAAGGAGAACACATTCTTATTGTGAAGTTGTAATTATTCAGAACAGACGGTATGTGATGTTTTAAATACTAATTTAATGTATTAATTATAAACATATACATATAAAATCAATTTTGTCGAAAAATATTGTTTTTGCGCTACCGGGATTCGAACCTGGATTTCTATTTCCAATCCGGGGAAGTACACTACCAATTGTGTTAGAGCGCAAGTATTTTTCATGACAAATTTTCGAACGACAGATGTATTAATTTGAAAAAGTGAAACATATAGGTTCGAAAATTTGTCATGAAAAGTACTGGCGCTATAACACAATATTGGTAGAGTACTTCCCCGGATTGGAAATAGATATTCAGATTCGAATCCCGGTAGCGCAAAAACAATATTTTTCGACAAAATTGATTTTATATGTACATATTTATAATTAATACATTAGTTTTGATTATATGCTGTTGATTGTACGCCAATGATACAGTATTAATGGCGAATAATTAACAAGAATTACAGAGGCTAGTGAGTAGAATGTACGATGTATGAAAGGAAAGCGACCTTGTTATGAATGTCGACAAGTCGAAAGTGATGGTATTCGAGAAGGAGGAAAGAAAGGCACCCTGCTAAAAAACTTTGTAGATAATAAATGTAAGAGTTTGTGTATTTGGAAAGTATGTTTGATAAAAACGGAAAGGCTGAAAAAGATATCAAAAAGAGGGTAACTGAAGGAAACAAAGTGAACGGCGCTTTGAATGGTATTATAGCTAATGGGAACTTGTTAACCGAGGCAAGACTAGCAGTCTACAATGGAGTACTGGTACCGACACTGATTTATGGAAGTGAGGCCTGGATCTAGCAGAAGAAAAGCGATAGCAAACTGAATGCAGTAGAAATGAAATCAATTAGACGTATATGTGGCAGATCCATTTATGACACAGTAAAGAATGAACAAATTAAGAAAGAATATAAATCTGATCTTAGTAGAGTGAATAATATTAAGAAAAGATCACTCAGGTGGTTTGGTCATATGGATGGAAGAGAGAATGGTAAGAAAGATATATGACGCAAGTGTTGATGGCACCAGAAATAGAGAACATCCGCGGCAGACTTGGCACGACCAGGTAAACCAGATACTGGAGGATGGTCCTGTTAGAAGCCTCAATAATCGGCGAGCTTGTACGAGAAGATGTATGAATGTGGATGAGGCGAGAATTGTGTCAGAACAGAATAGTGTGGCGCTCTATACTCTTTGCCAACTGCATTGGGGTTTAGCGCATTTGGTCAAAAATAACTGAAAATTCATGTTTATTTCGTGCTGACGCGCGGGGGACTACAGCTGATCTGTGAGAGTCGGTCGGTCAAACCGGTAAACATGTCAAACATATGCCCCGGCCGGCCGCCGAGCCGACACATGGCATCCCACTCTGCACATCTCTTATTTACCGTCTCGCCGGAACACTCCTTTGTCCGGACGCGTTCACAAAAAACGATACCCACTTTTTTGATACTTAAGTTCAGGTCGCTTGTGTTTTGGCGTGGCGCGTTCGTGTGGCGGGGCCGGGTGAACTTTTGAGGGCGACTTAATTTATGCAAGCTTCTTAATTCCAATTTCGCCAGGAGCAAATGACACCAATGACATATTCGTACAGAGATTCTAACATAATCTTCTGCTTGAGAAGTGCAGAATCAAACCTCACATTACTGAAATATCACATTTTGACATAATTACAATAAATCATTGCACCCACATGGAAACATACTCAACAAGTGTATCATTTTTAATGATGTATCTAGATAATAACATCTAAATGTAGTTGATTTAAACAATAATATCTGTTTTAAATACTAATCAAATGTATTAAATAGAAATATGTACATATAAAATCAATTTTATGGAAAAATATTGTTGTTGCGCTACCGGGATTCGAACCTGGATCTCTTTGCATTATACAACTATGCTACAGTGACAGTACTTTTGACGACAAATTTTCAAACCTACATGTTACACTTTTCAAATGAATACATCTATCGTTCCATTATTTGAAAGCTATCTACTTTATTTTTACAGAATCTCAAATACCTTTGAGTAAACCGATAGCAGACGCCAGAATTAATAATTCATTTTTATTAAATTTTGGACACATTGATACAACTTATATATTATTAAGGAAAACACATTCTTATTGTGAAGTTGTAATTATTCAGAACACAGGTCTGTGATATTTTAAATACTAATTAAATGTCAATGTCGCTGTAGCATAGTTGGATAATACACTTTCCCCGGTTTGGAAAGAAATCCGGGTTCGAATCCCGGTAGTGCAACAATAGTATTTTTTCGATAAAATTGATTTTATATGTAAATCTTTCTAATTAACATTAAATTAGTATTTAAAACATCACAGACCGTCTGTTCTGAATAATTATAACTTCACAATAAGAATGTGTTCTCGTTAATAATAATATCTGTAGCAATACGGCAAAACTCGATATTTACATAAAGTTTTCTATATCTCGGAATTTATCTAAGTGATACGGAATGGCAAAAGAAGGTAGATTTAGGTAAGGAGAAAAAAACCATGTCATTATGTGAAGTCCAATATTTGAATTTCTTAAGACGGCAAATTATGATTTGTCATATGACTTATTTTGAGTTGAAAAGTTGTTATAGATACCTTAATGAAATGGGTTACCCTTTTTAAATAATTACTTTATAAAACAAATATCAGATATCTCATAGAGACAAAACTATTTTTTATTATATTTTTTGGAAAATACGTGGAAATACGAGACAAAAAGGAAAAATGACATCAAATTCGGTCCATAGATGGCGATGGTGTAGTAGTACTCGAAGAGTCTACGTATTAACGTATAGACAACTTTTAAAAATTTGATAAAATGTGAAGATGGAGGGGTGAGAATTGGTGAACGTTATATTTATATAAAGTGTTCACTTAAGCCAGCCGAACACAGATCGTAAGCCCTGTAATTACCTCACATTTAAATAAATATCTTTGTCTCTATGATAAATGTGATATTTGTTTAATAACAATGCCTTTGTTTGTAAAAATCCAATAATTGTATGTTCTTGGACGTATTCAAATATTGTTAATTATTAATTACACATCTGTTAAAAGTAAAGTAAAGCTTGTAAATTAAAACTATTTTTTCAAATCCAATCAATATTTTAAATTTATCTCCTGTAAAATTTGAAAAAATTATTGAAATTTCGTGTTTGCCATCTTTCTACAGATATGTTTCTATATCCTATGGCTATAGTGAACGTAGTTTCTTGATAATGTAACATTACATTTTCTTACGAGAAAAATGTACAATTTTTGGTCTGTATTAAAACAATTAAATCTGATCTGCAATAGTTAAATCCTAAAGAATGCTCGCGTTTTGTAGATATATATAGATATGACCCACACACGCGTAATGTTTTCTGATTTTCAGTCCAGCTATAGTTACTTACATATTCAATATAACTTTACCTTATAATATATGGATACAGAGAACTGATGTGTAGTCTCAGACGATCCGTGATTAAATCTGTGAATCTACTTTTATATGTAGTTTAATAATACTGACTAATAATAATAATGAATAGTAGACAGATGAACACTCTACATCACGAAAATCTGTTGGCTAGATGACGAATACCGCACGTATGAACTTATAAGTATTAGCGACTGCATACCATTGCATCGGGGCAATGGAATCGTTAAATCATACAGAAAACATTCGAAGCTTCGAGCAGTGCCAATCTAATTTTACAATTATTTATTGCACCTTATGCTGGTTTCCTGCATTAGGACACGTCAGCGTCCTACCCGAACCGTATTGTTTTGTACCACAGCGGAACACGAATCGAAAGTATTTGTAGAATGATTCTAAATTAAACCACTACGTCTTTTCTGTAACTTGACGAGTCGTGTCTCGAATGAAAAGAAAAATTAAACCCAAAAATCACACGCGGTGAAAAACAATATTGCTTATTTAAAAATATATTATTTTATTATTGTGATGTGTACTAAAAAAAAAAAAAACAGTAATAATGATTGAAATGGTTAATATAATATTTTCAAATTATTTAATGGCTCTAGCAAGAACAAATATTTTATTGAAACACCTTTTTGAAGGACAGTTTCCAAGCGAATTTCTGATTGCATATTACAGAATATACGTACATTTTAATTTATTTGTATTTTGAGTCGGTGATGTTGAAAGACATTTTAAACTTTCATCACATAACTAAATTATATATTATTAGCAGAACACATTCTTATTGTGAAGTTGTAATTATTCAGAACATAGGTCTGTGATATTTTAAATATGAATTAAATATATTAATTAGAAAGATATACATAGATAACAACATTTTTCGATAAAATTAATTTTGTATGTGTATCTTTCTAATTAATGTATTTTAATTCATATTAAAATTATATATCTCTATAATAGGTTAGATTGAATACATTTATTTTATTTCAAATATTTAGAATTTTTTTATTTATTTATTCAATTTAGTTTGTAAACATACAAAAAAAAACATGTAAATTGTATTTAAATTTATTGACTTGGAAAGGCCATTTGCATTTCGGCCGATTTAGTAGTAATAGAGGTAGTTTACTAACATCGTAAATTGCATATTTTAATCTTACACAAAAACGTGAAGTGAACATCAAAAAGTGATTTTATTGTTAACTAAGTCAATAGTAAAGCGGACGTTCACTCAGTTTCATTATTTTTCTAAGTTTTTATAGGGAAATGTCAAATATGTCATGAAAAGACAAAAAAAAACAAAATAATAATTGATACAAATTAAATTAATCAATTAGAAAGATCTAGGATATAAATCCGGAAGTTTTCTTATCCGTGAAACGCGTCACCAATTCGCTATATCAACCGATTACGTTTTCGGCAAATATTAAACGTGTATTCTGATGTTTTTTTTACAATTGATACACATATTATTGCACTTTTGAGTGCCAGCCTGCGTGTGAAGAAAGGATGCGACCGAATATTGCAAATGCATAAATTATCCAATTCTTCCCCCCTCATACATAGTAATACATGTGAATTTTGATAAACGTCCATCTATATAACATTATTGCTACATGATTATTTTCAATTTCATGTGAATACACAACATTATTTTTTTAAATAAAACTCACAACAATGTTACACTTTGGTTCAAGTAATATTTTAAGTAGACGTATTTTCGAAATCACGCTTCGGGTGCTAATCCATTTATACTCAAACCTACTTTGTGTTATATTTAATTGACGGGCGGTATAGAACGCAACCCGAGTAATTTCTTAAGAAAGCGGTCTTCGGTGGGACTTTTCGGGGAATCACTACGTTTGCCATCAATAAATTATGATTAAAAGGAATCTAATTCCAACAAATTTTACACCAATTACAAATATCTTGGACAGTTAAATTTAATAACTAAACATTCGTGCAATGTTACTTCACCTAATTAATTTTTTTCAACCCCGGTCTTGGTTAACTACCACTAACGCGTAAGTTGGAAACTTTTCTAAACTACCAAAAAAGTTTGGATAAGACTTTGAAACAATATGCGGCACGTATTGACCTCTTTAATAAATTGAACGAATTACCATACTGAATTGTCAGTGAATACGACTTCATCCAAAATGATTTGATTGCACAATCATCCTATATCAATGAAGACTTAATGGTAGATCAACTGAGAATATTTTCATCTTATAGAACTCTAGTACGGTAGAACATGGATATCACGAACATTGTTTATTCGAATTTATCATTAATTCTAACTTTTTTGTTGGTCTCGTGAATTTTGTTTCAAAACAGTGCAAATGAAACGTGAACATTTCTAACAATTTTGATTAATTTGAAGTTAACATCGACATAATTCACGAGTACCAATCAACAAGCCCGCGCAACAATCCGTTGACCTAGTCCCTAAATAAGTTGGAAGTAACTAAATAAATTTGTGCAAAAACACAGTCAAAAATATCATCATATTTTCAACGTGTTTAAAATTGTATTGTTCAAAAAATTTATATAAATGTGAAACCTGTTCTGCTTATTTTTATTTATGTGCATTGCGCGATATTATACTTTATGATATTTTTAGTGCTTTAACAATATCATACTTGGGCAATTTTGAATAAATATTTTAAAATATTATAAATATTTAAAAATTTCAAGATTAAATTGTAATTGCTCGTAAACCATCAAGGTGAGGTAAGTGGGGGGGATATTGTTCGACGCGCGTGATTTGCGGATTTGCCAGTTGCAATGAGTCACTGGTCGGGAACGCACCGCGCCTTCTCAGTTGAGCAATATTTAAAGTGCGGTGATTCATTGGTTCGTGCGGGTCGCGCTTTTTATACTCACTTTAATATTTGACGAGTAAGTGATGGGCCGAGCACGCAACTTATCTGGTGTCGGGTTCAAAAGTTCAGACAATGAAGGGACAATAGTTAAACAAACTCCTCCGGGACCGTCAGCGTCAGCAGCGACGCCAGAACATGTGGCTCAAGTTCGACGTGAAATTATGCGCAATCCGCGTAAATCGATAAGGAAGATTGCAGCCTGTATTGGAATAAAAAAATCAACAGTGCACGTCATTTTGAAAAAAAAACTACAATTTCACCCATACAAACTGCAAATCTTGCCGTTTCTCAACGAAAATGACTATTATTTACGTAAAACCTTAGCGAAAACGATGCTGGAACGTTTTAAAACAGCACAAACACTCGGAAACATATTATTTACTGACAAACACATTTTCATATCGATGGCTATGTTAATAAACAGAATTTGAAATACGGTACCACGACAACCCGAGGGAACGCCATCAAAAACGTTTTCATTGTTCAAAAACGGTAGTGTGGTGTGCAATTTATGCTCGAGAGTTAATTGGCCCTTATTTTTTTAACCAGCGAGAGACAGTCATCGGTGACGTATATTGCCAAAAGATCGATGAATTTTTGGTACTGCAACTGCAGCTGTTTCCCAGGTTCAACAACAGAACTCAATTTTAGCAAGACAGGGTCACTCCACATACAGTTAGAGTTTCAATGGAGAAGCTGAGGGGAATTTTTCCCAATAAATCAATCAACAAGTACGGAGACATACTCTGGGCACCTCGATCACCGGACCTTACACCGTGCGACTTTTTTTTGTAGGGATCCTTAAGTCGAGAGTTTATAGCGACAATCCTCGAACAATACAGGCCCTGAAGTTGCTCCAATTGAACCGATGCTTTGCTCTCACGCGTTCGCAAATTTAAGAGTACGATTGCAAGAGTACCTTGAGAGAAATAAACGGCATTTAGACGATATTTTTTGTTAAACTCCATTTTGTAAAAATTAAATATGTGAATTAGATTGTAGATTTTATCTTATTTAATATTAAACTTGAAAATTTTCCGCTGGATTCTCTTTATTTAAAAATATGTACAACTTTATTAACAACATATTTTATGAAAATATTTATATAATCATATTATCCACCTGTATATTAAAACGTGTTTTTACTTTAATTAATACTAATTACTTTTTCCTTAATTCAATTTTTGGATAATTCGAATTTTTCTGGTGGTCCCTTGAGTTTCGAGATATCTATGTTTAACTGTATTATGAAGTTTGTTAAAATTAAAGTGTGACTGACGTTGAGTATATTTGTGAATAAACGTTTCGAAATAATATTATGCTTGGATACGGATTTTTACATAACCTATATTTTTGGGTACTCTTTTATCTACATTGATTATCTCATTTTTTTATTATTATATTCATATCCATTTTACAATATATAGATAAATTTATATTTTTTATATTTTCTTCTGTACAATACTAATAATAAACTATCTGTGAAATAATTACATCTCATTTACATATTGTTGCTTTCGATTTACTATTTTTTCATGTGTGAATGTTTAATATAATAAATACAATTAAAAAAATAGTGCTAACTGAACAGCGCCAACTTGTTAAATCGTTCAAAATTAAAATATTAATTTAATAGACAATTATTCATTTTTAAATGCTTGTAGACTTAGTGAAATAAAATATATTGTTATGCTGGGCGTCAACTGTTCATAAATATGATAATTTTCTAAAATTTAAAGATTTATCAAGAATACATATTATTTTGTACTATATTTTTATTAATTTTTTGAACAGTTTTCAACGCAAAAAATAAAACAAATTTATTAAAGTTATCAAATAAATAAATAAATAAATATAAGTAAAACAAGCTAAATGAATTCGCAAATAATTAACGATTTGAAAAGATTCAGAAATTTGGCGGTTGGGGTTTTTTTTATTCATTGTCGAATTTGTGAGTTTAAAAAATAAAGTCATTTATCAATCTTATAAAGAGGATAATATTTTAGAAAATTATCATATTTATGAACAGTTGACGCCCAGCACAACAATATATTTTATTTTACTAAATCTACAAGCATTTAAAAATGAATAATTGTCTATTAAATTAATATTTTAATTTTGAACGATTTAACAAGTTGGCATATATACAATGTGGCGTATAGTGTAATATATTATCAGGTGATTACTTAAATAAAAATTAAAAATGGTTGCGTGAAAATAAAATAAAAAAATTATATTTTAAAAAATACAAGTCAAAATAAAACTCGCAGCCGACAGGACTCAAACCTACGTTACTGATTTCTATTCACATGCCTTTGCCGCTTTGTGACAACTGGTGATGCAAGGTGTGTGGAATTGCCGTATTTATTAGAAAGTGTTAACACAACAAAATAAATTTTAGCGCTTTATTATTAGATCTTCAATAGAGGCTGTTTGTTCCTGAATGGTGTGCATATATTTAGTCGGTTTGCATACAGCCTTACAGTCTTTTTGAAAGATAGTAAGACAAAATGCATACTGGAATCATTGTATACCTCAAAAAATATAAATTAAAATATATTATTTTAATTTATAATCGCACTGAGAAAAATAAATTAATAATAACATCAAATAATTGAGAAACCCTCCGGAATTTAAATTGTAAAGATTATTTTAGTTTTATTATTCAAGTCAAATATTGACAGTTTTAAATATCACAATTGAACTTATTCAGATTTTTACTAAAATAATTCATTGAAAATTTTTACAAATATTGAAACAAGCTCATTTATTAATTTTTATTATCTAAAAAAATATATTAAAAATGTCAAGAATATTTAAGAATTAAACGAAGATTGAATGAGATTGTAAATCTCTATGATTGATATTTAATTACGAATTGTAATTCACATTTGTCACGAGTATTTAAAATAAATATTATTCAAGGTAACAAAAACTAAAGGCAATTACAGAAATTTTTCTTTTTAAATGATTTTTCCAACGTTCAAATCGTAATTGTTTGAATAGAACGACAGTGTTGCGACTTTTTAAGAAAATACTTTGTATGTTTTTTTAATTGGTGTCCAACTTGTTACTGAAAAATATTCAGAAATTTGTAACAAGCCTTTACGTAAAAATATACTATGTAAACAAGTTTACAATAAATGTGGAACATTGAAGCAGCGTATAATTAAAATTTATATTTGAAGCAATCGGATAAAGTGGTGGCAAATTGACAAGGAGAGGGGATGTGCGAGAATATGAAGAATGTTGCGGTGCACAAGCGAGAAATATTTGGACATGACCATTGCCCACTCCTTCCGCTTGAGGTTATCACGTAAATTAACCGAAACGTAGATAATGAATGAGATCACCAAATAAACGAAATTTAGCATTCTTATCCTACTGACCTTCTGCATACGAGTCAATCATTTTGATACTTTACAAAAATCACGTAAACATGGACTCAATCAAATGTTGCGGATGGTTCTACGATATAACCATTTTATGTAATTATGTAAAATATATACATGTGTACGTTGGAAAATAAAATCAATTGAATTGTATATAATGTGAAACTTCCGGAATTTGATTAAATTATCGATTGATGTAAAAGGTTTTATTACGAAAATTTTCAAAATTGGTTGTATTGGAAATTGTCAAAATTGTCCAGTTAGACGGTGTGGTGTTGTGGCGAAAAATATGTCATGAAAATTCGAGAACAATCTTTGTAAATTGGTTAAATTGGCCAGTTATGTTAGTTGTTTAACTAAAAATGTGACTTAAAAATTGGTGAAAAATTGGCCAATTATATTATTGACTTAAAAATCTGCGAAAAATTGTTGGAAATTAACAAAATTTGCTAGCTCCGTGTTGTTTTAGACATGGAGTAAATCAATCGATGAGAAAGAGTGACGCAGTATTTGATTTTCTTGGCAACTTGGGTAACTGGAATCCATCCCACTTGACGGTATTTCCGGCGAGAGAGATGACCGCCGGAAACAATGGCCGTGCGAGTTTATAGGTCAGATTGTTGGCTCCCCGCACACACAGACACTGCGCTCATTCCACGCAACTAAATATGAACAATTCTTTATTGTTGTATAAATTCGCGCACATCATAACTTTTTATACCCATTTGCTCACTGGTCTTATCTGAAACTAACAGTGCATGCAACCGATGATTTTCGGGTTATGTATTATTTAACATTCAACACCTCGTGTGTAAGAAAAACTGCAATTTATAATAAAATATATTAATTGCAGCGAGCGATGCCAGTTTCGTGTTCTCGGGGGTCACGTCGTCCGCGTCCAATTTTTTTTTTTCCAAACCTATTTGCATCTCGGCCTGAATGCTCGTGCGTGTGTTATTCGTTAATTTTGAACACTCGCAAAATAATACTTATCGGCTGTTGCGACTATTTTTAAAAATAATTCAAATACGTAATATTCACGTAATCAAATCACCGCAAATATATTTTCAACTCGTTCTAATCACGTACATACTCGTGTACACTCATACATTTTGTTCCAATCTCACGTTAAAACATTTACGCACATAAACAATAAATTATACATTAATAAATATCCTAAAAATTATTATTCAACTGCTATATACACATTTATTTTTAATTTACAATTTAATCTATCCAATACTAATATATGTAAATATAATAGACAGGAGTGTGCAGTGCATAGAAGCAAAAAAGCTGTGCATAACTAATAATTCTGGGAAATAAATATAAATTAAAAAATTGCCATCTGTGACTTCAATTGCTTAGTTCTAAAAACTCACGAACTCTCACCGCTGTACTCATGGCGCTCTTTTTTTATTCACCGCATCGTGCTATTTATATTACTCAGTTCTGTCTTTAAACTAGTGAATTACTCAAATCATATAAATGGCTATTTACTGAATTGAAAAATTCTTTCGGTTGATCCGTTTTGTATGGAGTCGTTACCTATGCTGTTTATTAACAGAATAACATTAGAAAGGGTTACAACTGCGTGAAAATCATTGAAGTGTCTACTTCCTGTTTTACTAATTTGCGAATTTTACTGTCTTACTGTTTTTAACCTGTTGATTTCATGATCGTTCTTTAAATTTGGTGCATGGATTGATTTTTGATTTGGGAAAAACAAAAAGCAATTGGCAGAACTATTTCCTACGTTAACCTTCAATAAAAATAATTATTTCGTATAATTATTACGTTAAAAATTTTCAAACAATAAATTAATAATGTTCAGTCATATAAAGTGTTCTTAAAAACGTCCATACATTTTTTATATGGATAAGAAAGTATTATTTCATGATTAAACTTAAACTTTAAAATCACTATTAATAATACTCTAAAATTATAAATAAATACAAGGCAGGATCGTATAAATGACGGATTTATTTTATCCAAAGACGTTGGTTGAACGAAAGTACATATATTGTATTATATATGATTGTATAATATCGTTGGTAACAGCATAACCTAAATCTATACCTACTGCACGCCACTGATAATAGAACATAAAAAAAATCACAATATTAATGGGGTTACCTTATCTTCATTTAAGACAAATTAATTAAAAAGATAGTGAAAACATATTCATAATTTATATTTATCTTTATTAACTAAAACTATTTATGTAAAAATGGGACAAAATAAATTGGGGCATTTTAACACAAGCTAAATAAAAACAATTGAGCAATAGTGCCATGTTTTCGTAGCTATGACATGGTCTGCAAACATTATGTATACACACACATATAAATATATATATTTAAATTCGGATATTTAATACATAAAAGTTTATATTTTATCAAAGGTTTAAGCATAGTTCAAACCAACTGAAACAGGATAAAAGAATTACAGTACAAATAATTATGATCTAAATATATTTTTTCTATTTAGATATATATATATATATATATATATATATGTTCCTTACGAAAGAAATAATAATTTATAATAATCGAATTATATGACCAAAACTAGAATAGTATTAATGTCAACTCGGTAAACTCACAATAAAAAAGAACACC
Source organism: Eubasilissa regina (assembly GCA_022840565.1). Lineage (NCBI taxonomy): Eukaryota > Metazoa > Arthropoda > Insecta > Trichoptera > Phryganeidae > Eubasilissa > Eubasilissa regina. Next base: position 23,537,888 of record JAINEB010000033.1, read on the forward strand.
TGTAAGTAATAAATTCCAAGCTTATTATTTCGAGCCTCGACACTGGTGAGTTAGTTCGGTTTTCATAGCACAAGCGCTGCGATTACTTCGTAAATAGTAAGATTATTGATGTAAAATATCTTTACGTTTAACATTAAGGTGTAAAAAATCGTCCCTTTTTAAATAACTTATATTATATACAGGGTGGCCCAAAAAAAGTGAGTACGTGTAATTACATCAAAATTAGTTTAACTATATAAACAATAGCTTAAATAAATTACTAATTTACTCAGTTACATCATTGATTATTAATTTTCCCGTTATTTAAATTTGTTTTTTTTTTCAAATTGTTGCCCAAAATGACAAAAATCACTGCAGAAGACCGTATTCTGATCAAAAATTTGCGAATTAAAAAACGTTGAGGTGCTAGGAAAATGATCAAAGAGTTTCAAAACAATGTCTGGAGTTTAACTAGACATTACAGCAGGACGGAGCTCCATCTCACCAGAACTACAATCCACAACCAGAAATACAATCGACTTTCTTCGTCGTGAGAATGTTAATTTCATCGAGCCAGACATGTGGCAACCGAACAACCCAGTAGATTATGCAATATGGGGTGTTTTGATGATTTTTGATCAGCTAAATACTGTGCAAAAAAAATTACATTAAGAATTATAATTAATTATATTATGTTTTGAAATGACTCGCGTGTTACGAGATGTTCTCACTTTTTTTGGGCCACCCTGTATGTATAAAAATCTGATGACATATTATGTATGCGAAAAAACTTTGTACACTGTCCGTCATAACTGAAATTTGCAAAATTCATAATACTTTAAACATGATTAATATATTAAAAAAACATTTATATTAAAATGGCCACATCCACCATATTATACGAAACGCTTATTAAAAATGTTATGATTTATGAATGTATTTTTTCACTTAAATATTGGCTACTGGCATTTCTATAATATTAATATCCGTAATATTTTATGACTTAGGAATTAAATTGCACTATTACAAATTGCATAATCATTTAATAGCCAAGAATAGTGAGAAAATTATTCTAATTCATATTCGAAACAAGAAAATGATGAAATTTCACAACTTTAAAATATAGAATAAAAATAAAATTGATAATCTAACTAAAATTGTTGATTTAGTATTTTTGATCCATTTCAAAATGAAATTAATCAAATTGAATTACGCCCGTGGCGATAATTTCTTGTAATTATGTACAATTTTTTTTAAATACGCAATATGTCACTTTAGCCATCGATTAAAATCTACTATTATTATTTTCTGGTTCTTTCAAATTTTAGATATTTTTAATAAATAATAAGATCTTCGTACATCTAATAAATGTTAAAAAAAAAAAAAAAACGATTCCCTCATTCCACCCAAGAATATGTCGATACCGAGAGTTACTGGAATTTAGGTTAATAGTACTTTGTACTCCGTCATCGGAAATAAGAACCTTCGGAACAATTCACGATGCAGTACGTCTTGTGTATGCCAGCCATTCTCGAGCACGGCATAGAAATCATAAATCTAACATAATGCCGTGTAACATGATGAGTGTAAGCAAGAACATAAGAAAATAATTAACGACGTGAGTATCAAAGAAATGTTTAACGTGAATATCGAAAAATAAAATACTTTCAAAATTAGCAATATTAACTTTGTGGTTAAAATTCATAAATAATCAACAATCAATATTGAAGAAAAAATGTTTAGTTTTAGTTTTGGTTCGGGTTTGAATGAAAAATCACACAATGAAAGACATCAGACGTATGTGATACAAATAAGATCTAATTTAACGTATTAATTATAAATATATACATATAAAATCAATTTTGTCGAAAAATATTGTTTTAGCGCTACCGGGAATCGAACCTGGATCTATATTTCCAATCCGGGGAATTACACTACCGATTGTGTTATAGCGTCAGTATTTTTCATGACAAATTTTTAAACCTGTATGTTATACTTTTTCAAATTAATACATCTGTCGTTCCATTATTTGAAAGCCATCTACATTGTTAATACATTAAATTAGTATTTAAAACATCACAGACCATCTGTTATGAATAATTACAACTTCACAATAAGAATGCGTTCTCCTTAATAATTAAGATATTTTTAAGAGTCTCAAAGTTCAACAAACGCTTGTAAAAATGTATAATGTGTATACACATAGAAGAAGCGAAAGTGTCAACACATGAACGTATTACTTTCTGTCATTTCAACCTGCTGAGGACGATATTATGATACGATCATCAGAAAAATATGTAAGTACGTCATTCCACAAGTTATCTAATCTTGTTGCAGTTTTAACATCAGAAGATAGCACTCATTCAAACCGCTATCATTCATATCATTAAACACGTATCACGTGTTACATATCATTATTACAGGCATGAAACAAGCCGGCGGAAGCTGTACTCTCGTCGCAGTGTGGAATGCAATCCACTAAATCTCTAAGGACTACAGTATTTTTGGCTGCTAAATAACCATTGTCCCGACGTGTGAGAAATTACCGTAAGTACGGCAACAGGTGTGGGCGTGCTCGCGCATGCGCATTGCTTTACAAATGTTTGGAGACATCATTTTTCACCCGACACGGTCCCAACAACGCCCATAAGGGACACAATACAAGACAAGTATTTCAACATTTCTGTGCGTCTTCATGAATGGGACCGCTTCCTTCAATGAAGCGTTGCGACTACTCCAGTTTTAATTGTAGGCACAGTTTATTTCTACAGATAAAAAATACGCCAGCAAAGTTAACACATCGAGGAATGATGAAAATAAATCTTTTTATTCGTTTGCAAAAAAAAAAAAAACGTTTTAATGGCGATGTCAGCCTCATTTTTTAGTTGACACATTGTCACAATAATAATTCTGAGAGAAAAATTTAAATTAGTTATTACGGATTGTTTCGGAGGATATCTTTAGAATACTAAGTTACGTATAATCAAATTTGCGAGTCATAATTAATAAACAAGTGGTTCAGTAGTACACCGCATCTGGGAATGTTCGCTAGCCACGAAGAAAAAAGGTGTACGATTTTGTTAATGCATCAATATACTTCGGTATTTTGATTGGACCCTTTAAATTCTGGTTTCTCATTATTAAAAGCGGTCAGCTCGTCTCGTACTCATTCGAAAACGCCAGTGTTTGTAGACTTGCATCACTATACTAACATCGCACTATTTGTGTCTGACATTACAAGGCTTATTTATTCTCATTACATCTAGACTAGATTCTTCCTTGTAACCAAAATTAAAAGATTTAGATTTTATATTTGGTTATCATTGCATCGCTAGCACTCTAAATTGAAAATATGTTACAATTTTAAATGTTCGCAAATGTCCGTTTGGTGTATTTTCAAAAGAATCGTTATCTTTGTATATTTTCGTGTTTCTAAAACCTACAATTTCAGAAGTCATTAAGTTTTAAAAAACACTATCTGCAAAAAATATACGCCCGATAAACTTTAATGCTGTATCAAAAGTCAGCAAATGTCACAATTCAAACAGATAACGCTCATGGCCGGAGCGAGAAGATTGCAAGAAAAAAGGACAATAATTAATAGTGTTTTAAAAATCTTCTCAAATTTAAATACAGAAATGAACTCGAGATAATTGAGAAACCAATATTTATTACTGAGAACTTCAAATCCCAATTAAAACTTTTTACAGATAATAATGCTCGATAAACGAGTAATAAATAATAAAAAAAACACTGGCTTTCGTATGAATTATCAGAAAATCTCTTCAAAATTGGTAGTGGTTCAATTTTACTGATCAACACCCTTTATATTATTAAAACGTAAAACCACGTATGAAAAGTTTACACAATATAATCGTGAATCTCAATGAGTATCGGTTAGCATGTAAATTTGTGTTTTATGACGTATTTTAAGCGCTGTATTGTACGCGAAACCATCAAATACGAACAAATACACCATTCAATCACACGTCTTGAATCAAAATTTAATTAAGTTATCGATTATTTTACATGAATTTATTCGTTAATTCTTCGGCAGGCTCGAGATGAAGTAAAATATTTCGAAGCGTTGACAAATATCTCCCAAAAAGCTGCCTTAATTTTTTTGTAAAAATACATTTTTTTTAAATTCTTACAAATTGTTTACTCAAATACTAAAATCAATAAACCCGGCACGAACAATGACCATCAAACTTTTGTTAATGAACAAATCATTATTTCCACAGTCGAAATTCTCTAAGTCTGAAGAGAATAATAATTAATTTAATTAACGAAATATCAAGTTACATGTTAGGGCGAAAGCCTTTCATAATCACGGATCGAATGATGGAACACCGGGAAAATGAACTTTAAAATACATACGTCATTAACTAACATTATTCAATGCTAAATAATCTACTCGGACCAACATACTTTTGACATTTAAAGGTTTTAAAAAAAAAATCAAACTACGTTCGTTAATGTTAAAGATTTAAAACTGTTTATCAACGTTTCGGCAAAATGTTTTAAATTTGTGATTATCTTTAGTATTTATATGTATATTTTAAATAAAAATACGTCTCTAATTAGTTACATGATCATTGACGTATTTTGATTCAGACGACCCGACGAAAATGTCGACTAATCGGGTCGTTTATACGGACAGAAATAATATACCATTTTTTATTTAATTGATCATAAAAAATTAGTATTATTAAAAAAAATCTAACCAAATGTCCGTCATTATCCAAGCCAAACTAATTACTTCTACTATTTTATTGCTAGGCGATAAGAAAAGTTGTCGAGGTTAAAATGAGACAAGATCTTTGGTTGTGTTCCGAGAAAAACTCGCCTGGCTACCCCCAGGGGAGACCAGTTGATATGTAAAGGAGTACATTTGCAAATAATTTTAATCGAAATCAGAAATTCGGAAACATTAACATTTCAAATACATATACAACAATTTAATAAACTGAACGTTCGCGCAGTATCATCAGAACGAAGCACTCGTATACATATATATGGACACGTATCAATTCTTCTTGAGCAAACTGACGATAAGTCATTTTGCCCAAATATAAACTTTTGGGCCAGTAACAAAAAATATACTCAAAGACATATTCAATTTTGTGATTACTACTTTGTAGGCGGCTCAATGTCGAATATAAGAAAAGAACTTAAATACGCTGATGCAAATCATTTAAAATTAAATAATGAATGAGGAAATGAAAAAATGTACGAGATAATCATGAGGTTTTCCACATAGGCAGGTTCACATAAAAAATATGATAAGAATTTTCCAACGGATCATTTAAAATTTTTTTTCACTATGAAACAATTTACCGAAGATATCGTGTTGAATATAGAAATGAGCCAAAAAAAAGCAGTCAAAACATGTTAACATAAATATACATTAAATAAAATAGAATCGCAATTTAATTTTATAATTTTAACTAAATTCGCAAATTTCGCATATTCTTCAAAGTTACAGATTATCACTTCAAAATTTTTCGGTTTGGCAAAACTGTCTTCGGTGCTGATGAATCGGAAACTAAACTGGTTTAGTCACCGAAATAATAATTTCATCACACCACAAGTCAAATTTGCACACAAAAAATATTGGTTATTTGTATTAAACTACATATTTCCCATTTCCACAAATACTCATGCATAAATAAATATAATGTCATGTTGTTTACATTTTCAAAAATTCCATTACACCGCCACAGATCGATCGGCTGAATAATTATTGTAGAATCTAAAAATGTTACATGAATATGAACTGATCACTACAAAGTAATTTAATTACTTACTACAAATTATAACTGAAAATGAAACCAGATATAAAAATAAACCTAGGAAAAAAGAAAAAGTTTGCGTGAGACTTTCCAATTTGAAGAATACTTCTTTTTTCCAAGTAAATAATGGAACAACGTAGGCAGTAAAAAGGTTTTAATTTATCATTTACTTTTTAAAAATAAATAAATTCTTATATTGTTTTAAATTATGCATCGTTCATTAATATTTTATTTTCTTTAAAAACATGTTTAATTTATATTATAAACCTATTTTAGTGTGTTTACATATTTAACGATTAAAAAAAATTCTATCATTAAAAATATAGTTAAAATTGTTTTTTTTTTTTAAAAAACATTTTTTAAATCGCGAATTTTGTAAAAAAATAATTATTGTACTCACGGTCGTGGCGGCCGAAATAAGCAGGAGCAGTAGGAGCGCAGCCCCCGTCATGGTCGCTGAAGGGAAGATGCGTTTCGGTTGCGTATCCGTTGGCGCGAGCTATCCGGACGAAATCGCGCAACGCACTAGCCGGTCTGGCTGTGGCCGCGACGGAACTTTTCGGAACTTTTCGAACGGAGCGCGCGTACAGCCCCCGCGCCCCGCGCAGCCACCGTGGACCAAGCGGTCGGCGGGCCGAACCTGTCGGTAAAACAGAAATTCCAGGTGAAAGCGATCTGTATCGAAAGGTACTGCATAGCTCAAATAATAGAATAAAGTTACAGTAGACTCTCAGTTACCCGGGGTAGTGAGGAAAAAATTGATTTGGATTAAAAAAAAAACGGTAATCTCAGCCGACAAAAATATTTAAAAAAACTAAAACTATCACTTTCATCAAAATTAAACACTGCATCTAAGCGCGCCCAAATACAAATTTGAATACACGTCATCAGACTGGATTTCAGCTTCGTCAATTTTGCCAATTTAATTTTCTGGTATATGTTGAATGAAAATAAATTTTACATGTCGAAATATTGTAATATATATTTTTTTGCATTTAATGTGACTTTTATGGCTGGCGTGAGTCAAGCCTAGTTTTGAATCCAGTAATTTTTAATTTTAATAAATTTCACAAATATGTATTTTAGAATGAATAATATATAAATTAAATATAATTTTATTAGATTATTTAATTAAAGATTATTGAGGCTTCTAAGAGAACCATCCACCAGTATTCGGATAACCTGGTCATGACGTCGATGAAGTCGTCGGAAGATGAAATCGCCTAGTCGATACTTTGGGCCCCTGACCCTTCTAGTGACGACAAGGTGACGAAAATGATGAATAATTAAGAGTATTTTGTATAATTTTATTTTCTTTAATTATCGTACTATATAAGGCAATTACCTTTTACTGATTTTCAGTGATATCCTTATAAAATCTCATTGTTGTTAAAATCAGAAACCTTTTGCCGATCCGTTTGTTGCAGAATATTTATTATTAAATCAAATCAGTGGCGTACAGTGGTTATAAACTTAGGTTATGCTGTTAATGACTTTACTAAGTGTACATAGGTATCAAAAAAAAGTGAGAAAAATTATTCTTATTGTGAGAATAATTTTATCAATTTTAAATTTTTTTAAATATTGTGAATTCATTACTTTTAAAAAGGCAAGTAATTTTATTGTTCCATTACGTTCTCTGCTTTCGGTTTCGCTTAAAATATTATCTACGATTTCTCCTTCAGACAGTGGTCAAAAACTTATATTTGAAAAACTAGCTTTACTTTACCGAATGAAATATATTTCAAGATTTATCATTCATTATATCGTGCACCAAAAAATGCATGACGAACACAGATTATCATAAAAACTACGAAATATATTTACTTATTTCTTAAACATTATGTTCGTTACTTTATCATATGTAGATTTATAACTTTATTATTTATTACTGAAAAACTGTGTCTTCGAACAACGTATACAATCTTTTTAATATTCCTTTGTTATTTCCTTCATATATCAGTGTTGGTGCAAGAACTTTATCTTGCATAATTACAAATTACATCTTTCTTAATTACATCTTAAATTGCGTCTTGACAACTACCTGTGGTGAAAATCCAACAGAGACAACATCGCCACAACGATAAATTACATTATTATTTAAATCATTTTAAAATTGAATATTTCTCTATGTTAAAAACACTCAGTAACCAACACGAACACACTAGTCGTGGCTGCACTGTGGCCGCCAGTGACCACATGGAGACGTATCTACCCAGTAGCCATGTGAAGACATGTCTATCTGAATGGTAATAGTTCTCAGCAAATCCATTAATGGAACGACAAATTAAAAATAAAAAAATAAATTAAAAAAAACGTTTAAAATATGAATTAAATATATTAATTAGAAAGATATACATATAAAATCAATTTTATCGAAAAATATTGTTGTTGCGGCACCGGGATTCGAACCTGGATCTCTTTCCTAACCGGGATTCCAAACCGGGGAAGGTGCATTATCCAACTATGCTACAGCGACGATATTTTTTAGCGACAAATTTTCGAACGTATTTGATATTAATACATTTAATCGTTTCATTATTTGAAAGAGCCATCTACCCTATTTTTACGGAATCTCAAATACCTTCGAGTAATCTGATTAGCGGACGCCAGAATTATCAATTCAATTTCTATTAAATTTTGGACACATTGATACAACTTTATTATTAGAAGAACACATTCTTATTGTGAAGTTGTAATTATTCAGAACATAGGTCTGTAATATTTTAAATATGAATTAAATATATTAATTATTAATTAAATATATTAGTTTGATAATGCACCTTCCCCGGTTTGGAAAGAGATCCGGGTTCAAATCCCGCTGGCGCAACAACAATATTTTTTGATAAAATTGATTTTGTATGTATATCTTTCTAATTAATGTATTTAATTAATATTTAAAATATCACAGACCGTCTGTTCTGAATAATTACAACTTCACAATAAGAATGTGTTCTCCTAATAAAACATTTAATATTTTTACAATTGAAACAAGAAAAAAATTCCTTCAAAATCAATACAAAGTCAATTTGAAAATCTCCTAATGACTAGGTTGCTTCTTCTTGGCTTTGTTAAATTGTTAAATTTGGTTGAGATTTGAGTTACGTGTGCAGACAACATATGTGAATTGAAAATGTGTAAAACATTAATTACTTCCTAATCGAAATCTTTTGTATTATAACGGTTATTGTTATTTTTATAAAATAACTACAATCGGATTAGCGCGTATTTATATATTTAATCGCGGCTTCAATGGCGACCACATAAAAACATTTCGTGCTAATGTGAACTATTAATAACGATGACAATTTACAGATACAATAAAATCTTAACCGCAAAATATTAGCGCTCTAAGTATAAAGCGCCTTATGAAACCACTTTGCTTTTCTGCAACCGCAGTTTGTTCGCAAACGAAAATAATTTTAAAAATTATACTCAACTTTTGGCAGGTGTTCTTTGATAAAAAAAAAAAAAAAATTATTTCTAAATAGTGTAGGAACTGAAATATGAATATAAAAAAAATATTTTTTAAATATAAATAGGCACGTATTCATAATTTAAATTTTGTAAAAAAAAATGTAAGTCGTATGTATGGTTAAATGACAAAATATCATTAATAACATTATTTTAAGTTAAAATTTCGAAATTAATAATAGGTATAATATATAATAATATAAATATTTTTGTACATTTTTTACTGTAACTTTTTGAAAATGAGGATTATTCCGTTTTACCGAAACACGGTGACATCATGTTTTTCAATAAACCAAAGCGCTTCTTCCAAGAATGCAGAAAGATAGGGATTCGCGATCCCGATGTCCATGACGGGTGTTCTGACCACGTGACCACACAAGCGGCAACTTGCATTCTTAAATAAATAAATACTAATGGTTTGATTATTTATTTTTATTACTTTATACTTATTTTTTACGTAGTTTTTTTCTCCCAACAATATTAGATATCAATAAAAAATTATAGAATATTTTCAAAATAATAAAATGAACATTGTTGAAAACTATATAAAATAAACAATATGGTTCCCCACCAGGGACGGATCTAGGTGTTTTGGCTCCCGGGTAAAAAAAAACTATCTATGTAAATAGTACGTCATAACAGTAATCAATTGCATAGCTTCTAATCTTAAGACGTTATGCTAAGTATTTTGACTTTTTAAAGTGCTTATTGGTATAGCGGTAAGACTAGTAAGAGTGTCATCTAGTGATCAATTGGTCGGGGGTTCGAGCCTTGACTCGGAAGACCAACAATTTAGACATATTTACATCGATTTAAAAAAAAAATCTATCCCGAATGTCTCACTGTTATCAAGACTGAACATTGTTGAAAGTGCAACTATTAAAATCTATTACTTATATTATTTACTAAAGAGGATCCAGTTAAAAACAATAACAAATATTTTTTTTACAAAATTTTTGATAAAAAAAAAGTTATTTCTTTTAATAAACATCACATATAATATATACAAAGCAGCAAAAGCTCTCGAACGGTAGAGCTCTGGCATCGTGCAATTTGCACAGATTATTTTGTCTGGAATTTCTAGATCAACGCAACTACACTATGTAATGTCACTTCTATCATAAGCTTTGAAATATCCATATAACTGTCAAAAAGTAAGATAAGGCACCAAATTGTTTGTCCCATGTTTTTCAATTGTACAATAAAAAAAGTAGATTCAGAAAAAAGAGTGTTGAAATATACTGAGGGACACAATAAATTATTTGACCGTAGAATTTTAAAGGACACACGGAAAAAAAAAATGTTTGAATGTGTCGAGTCTCGCTTTGACTACGCGAAAATAATTGCATGTGTGAGAAAGATAAACGTCGGACGTCAAAATTAATTTTTCGCAGTTATAGTTTATAATTTTTCAATAGAATTTTTTTATATTTGGACTAAAAATACGTTAAGCTAAGCCGAATCAATGCTTAATAATATTTTTATTCCGATAGATTCCATGCATTCCACTTTTATTTTATTTGTGACAGCAGCGCCCAAAAAAAGAAACAAATTTTTAATGAAACTCGAATCGACGCAAAACGTCAAAAGGTGTTAAAATCAAGAAACAGAGGCGACACGACTTGCTGAACAACGATTGCGATAAAAGACGAGGCAAAGAGACTGCTACGAACTCATAATTCTAACCAACTGGTTAAATTTAAATTTCAATTATGTTGCTGAATTATTGGATTATTCAAACTTTCTTCCAACTGTCAACAGTACGAGCCAGTGGTCACTTATGGTTGCAAAACGTAGTGCCTAACCCAAATTGAAGAAAATAAATTAGCAGCAAAATACTAAACATGATTTATGGACCTACACTAAAAAATGGAATTTCCAAAATAAAAATGAATCACGAGCTCGAAAAGTTAACTGAGCAAGAAACAATCGTAAGATTCTGTATGCCCTGAAGACTGTGATGGACCGGCCAAAAAATTAGATGTGACTAAAGAACATGACTAAACGAATACTCCAGTGGAAGTGTCCTAGAGGCAGATCAAGGGCTGACTGTGACAAAGGACTGGAGCAAGATAGGAGAGTCCGGGAACTGGAGAAGAACCGCCAAGGATGGGAATCAGTGGAGAGCACTTGTAGAGGAGGCCAAATCCTTCCTGGGATATAGTACCGTGGAAGAAGAAGAAGTCATCAATAGTTGAAATGCTATTTTTGTGATGCGCTAAAGTTTATAGAATTCTGCTGTTCCGGTAGAATATCGATATGTTTCGATTTCTATTTCTTGCAAGTATAAATTTTTTTCAGCATTTTTCAGTGAAATGTAAAGGAATATGAAATTAATGTATCGAAGAATCTAAATACCGGAACAAAGCTAGTAGCTTATTAAATAAATATGGAAACAAAAGGCGTTCACTGATACAACTTTCTTTTTAATAATTTTGTTTACCTATGTCAATCATTTGCAAGATCGGTATATGCAGAAAACTAAGTACGGTATGTACATTCATATGTACATGTATAAATTTTTGTTCTGACGATCTGGCATTTTGATACCGCGTAACCCAATTTCACACCGTCTTGTTTTCAAAACTTTTAAAGTATTTCATGCAAAACCTGATTTCATACCGAAAGACTATTTAAATTTTTAAAACTTTAGAAGAGTATTTTAAATTTTAACGAGGTGAAAAAGACTTTAAACTGTTTTTTAATACATTAATTATTCCAAAAATATATTAAATCTATAAAAAAAAGGTTCAACAAAAAAATTAAAAGAAAAAAAAATTTCCCTTCTACAGAATTTCGAATTTGAGTATATCCAGCCTCAGGCAGCTGCAAAGGTTAGCATCCCCATCTATCCGCGCACATGACAAATATATTTTTTAATTTTGCTAATTCGTTAATTTATTCGGTCCCAAACTAATTCTAATTGGGGGCCTTTGATTGTAGTTATACTGTTATTTTGAAATACGTATTTTTTTAGTGTTATTATATTGTTATAGAGTTTTTTTTATCATAGTTCATACTCAATATTTCATCATCATTAATTCACTAAAAACAAACTTAACATTACCGTGTATTTGAATAATAAAAAAGGGCGGACTTATTAGGCAAATAATATCTTCCAGTCATTCTTCATTTCTTCATTAATTTCTTAGGATAATGCTTTTATTCTGGGATAGGAGGATTTTAAAACTTTGATACTTTTTTACAATTTTTAGTTTCAGTTAGTAGTACTGTCGATGGCGGTTTGTGATTCGGAAAATGACGGAGCTCGATCATTATAATATTTTATCTCCGAATATATATCCTCTCGTTTTAAATAGATAATTTATATGTGGAGACTCACCACTTATCCAGGTCCGTTCTATAAGCAAAATCTCATAGATCGGTTCTATTCATTCACCGCCAGGTTGGCATTTTTATAATGTTTAACAGGCGACCGTGCATCGCACCTCAGCGCAAAAGCGACTCAACCACGACGCACGGTCGCCTACCAAAAAACATCCTCCACTAAAATACCCATATTTATTTTGACAAATTTAATAAAAAGAAAAGTACAGTTAAACATAATAACCAAATATAATCATTATTATCAATGTAAAAAACAATATCAAAATATACCGAAAACAATAAAAAAATAAAGACACAGAAATCGGGAAACAGAGGGGTCACGGGAACGAGACTAGCACAAACAAAATATAGGATTGATTCCCTATCCGAGCACCACTGCCGGCAGATATTCTCGAGGAATAGCACACTAAGCAAGCCAGTCAGACACCTTCAGCAACAGGTTTTCCCAGGATTTCCCACCTAGAGACCCACACTCTCACAAAATCTCTGAACAATTCCAGGTTCCTTCTAGGTCTAAGTAGGTCGCAGTTCCTCACAAAACTACGACCCACTCCCGTCATGCCCTCAATCATACTCTCTCAAAAGCTAATGTATTGCTGGCTAAAATCGTTTCTTGATAACGGAAAAGGAGAGGGGCGGACTTGTAATTAAATTCCGGCAAAAATGCATGTACGGCGCCCTGGCATGCTTGGCGCCCCGACATGTTCGACGGCCCGGCATGCTCGGCGCCCCGGCTTGTTCGACGCCCCGATGCGTTCGCCCCCCCTTGGACCGGCCCTGCGCATAGTCCTGCGATTTCTCAAACCGGCCCCGTATCTCTTTATTTTACGGATGAGAATACGGACCAACCGGCGTCAGTTGCCTCTTCAAGAAATGACAGTTGTACCATGAAAATATGACAGACTTGGTTGGTCATTAGCGGGGTCGAATCACGAGCCGACCTATTTTCGTGCCAAAGGCGGATGATCTAACCGCTCAACCATAACTATACCATTAAGACCACCTGAGGAGTACTTGAATTTATGACACCTCGTGATTATCACGTCTAAATAAATTTCAAATATAAATTGGCTTGGGATAAGCCAATATAACGTATTTAACTATCTTTGTATTTCGTACCAAAGTTTAATGTTTATTATTGTTGATGTAATGTAATAAATTTTTTTTAATCTATGAGTTACAACTTTATGATGTACTCAATTCAGGGCTCGGAATAAAGCGAAACGCCACTCCGGTTAGTAAATTTCTCGCAAATACAGATCCACAATTCTCGCAAATAATATATAATATTTCCTTTCAATTTCAATTGCAGGTGCTGTTCTTTATTTTGGTTACAATAAAAATTATTTAATTCTAAAAGCTTATCAATAAATTTATGTTTTGCAAGAGAGTTAATGAATATATTATATGGTTACACAGAGTTAATTTTGGTTATAATTTGGTTATAGTCATAAATCTTGTCGTGTCAAAACGGAAAAAAGTGTATGTCGGCCGGCCAACCATATATAGATATGCAATACTTTGTAATATGTATTGTAATATAAGTTTGATCAAAAATAAATGTAAATCCGGAATTTGTGGATATTAACGACCTTTCCGGTTCATTAAATTATCTATTTCGAGCTCCGATTCTGTTGATCTTTCAATATAATTCAGTAAGCTAAACACGCGTTGATTTATTTTGTTACTACAGTAATTTCGGAAGATGCGATGCCTCTTATCATCAGATGTAATTTATAACTAATCTAAATACAGCTTGGTGCTGAACAATTAGGGCAGGGGGAGGACTTTTTCGGTCGTTAATAGGAATATGGACAGTGGGGGTGAAGTATTAAGAAACATGATGTTGTTAATTACTGTTTTCTCCATTTTTTTTTAAATTTATCATTATTTACAAGTTATAAATTACAGCTGAAAATGGGAGGAATTGCACTTCTCGAAACAAAACAAAAAAAAAAACCTTGTGTGTAAAACAAGATTTTGCTTAGTAAAAAATAAAAATTAACGACTTATAAATTAGGAAACGTCAAAAAAATGCAATTAATTTCCTCCCTTAATATATATTTTCTATCTGTAAATTTCTACTTTCGTAGTTTAAAAAACATAAGTGAAAGGATATAATGTATCAAAACTGTATTTTGGAAGTATTGTTTTAATATTTTTATATTGAGTAAAAGCATTATAAATTTAGTCTGATACATATAATTCAGGAGCGAAAATTGATTCTGATACGTATAATACCTATAATTTTTCACGGACATTGTCGACAAGCGATATTTGTTTTTTAATAACTAAAACCGAAATAGTTTTAATTTTAATATTATTTCTTTAACTTAAACGAATTATCGAATTTATCGCAAACTTAAAAACTTTAAATATAAATTCGATTATTATCATTATCGATGCTTACAAGACACCACTGCATTAATGTTACAATTATAATTGATTAAAATCCCACTTAACATTGCACGGATTCGTGACTGGGAGAGGATTTTTGCGAACTCCCCAACGTGTCTTCTACCGTTACCATGATGCACTACACCCCAGATACCAACCCTTCCTTTGAACTTACCTCCCACCCAAACAGTGGCGGATTTATAGGGTCGCCACCGCGATTGCGAGGGACCCCGCTTTATAAAGGGCCTTAGAGAGGAGCATTAGAAAATTCGAAAAGAAAAAAATAAGACCTAGAAAGATTGTTTTATTTAAAAATTTTGTCGGGTATTCATTAGTCCGTGTGCGCTGGCTTGTCAAGTCGGGATCTCTAGGCTCTAGATTTGTTATTTACCTAAAACATCGTCTCTATATCTGTTTTTCTATTTTTTTTAAATATATTTTCAAGAACCATGTCAGTATAAATGCGTGTGTATGATGCCCATTCAATTATAGCGGGATGACATCACGGTCCATTTCGTGTGATAAATGATGAGGCAGTGAATAACAATCAGCTCGTAGATCGTAGAATATTAATAAATTAAATTAAATCTTAAAAGATTTTTTGAAGGCAAGACGAATATCATTAATGTAAAAATTACCCATTACCCGCCAAAAATAAGCCTGATATGAACAATAAACAAAGTATTTTTTAAGGGTAGCATTTTTCCTAACTATTAAAACGCAAATTAACTGCCACTGGCGCACAGTAAGCATAGATTTTCATAGGTTATATACTACAGTCGGACCTTTTAGTTCGACAATTCACCACAAACTGTTATATCGTTTAAAAATTTAGTCTACAGTGTGCGCACTGCCATACATTCTCATAACCCTCGCCATCACGACAGAAAGTCGTCGGTGTGCGCTCGCACTTACAGTTACGCTTTGGGTAGCATTCTTGTAAAATAATATTATGTAATAATTAGATAAAGCTTTAAGTATCCGGATGATAATAAGATAATTAATTGTATATACCTAAATATACAAGCAAATATGTTGTGTCTATTTCCAAAGCCGGTGATAAATCTTTGGTTAAAAATTATAGACATGTCATATATGCTGTCTATTTTCTGTAAAATATTTGAATCCACAGTGTACAAATACGTATTTATTTATTTTAAGGTTTTATTCATACAAGATCAATATTAGATATAAGATCTCTTAATGCATAACAATTATCTTTAAGTTTAATAGACAGAAGGCTATAATTTTCTAAAAAACATTTGCTAAAGTAAATAATTTCCTTTTAAGTACGTCAAAAACATGAAAAAATTTCATATATTTTTCAGCTTTCAGGAGTGCTTGCATTCAGTGGCGAAACCAATAAAATTGGCCTCCAATGCAAAATGGAAGGCCCTCTGAATAAGTATTGTATGGAAGACATAAGAATACTACACAGTTTATTAATAAAATGATGAGAAAAAATGCTCTTCTTGACTCATGAATATGATTGTGAATGCTATTTGATAATATCAGTGATTGAAAACTGTGACTGCGATTACTGTTTCATTATGAATGTCCATGCGTCGCACGATATCACAATACGCGAGATAAATAAAGAAACAAAAATATATAAAACCGAGAGTATTATTAAAACTTAATTTGTGTTAAAACATATTTTAGCATAATTAATAAATAAAGAAAAAACTAATTTAAATACCACCACAAAGAGAATGAAATCTTTTAATAAAATATTTGTGTCTTTTTCGCGTCAAACTCATTAATTCAGCAGTCAAATTTCCAGCAAAAATGCGGAAAACTTTTTAGCAGAATTTGCTAGATAGCGTTGATCGTTGGCTGCAGAGTGTGACTAGAATCGTGATCATGGTTTACATAAGCGCGCATCGAGTCGCGGTTAACAATAACTGATATATCAAATATCAACACTGCATCCATCGTGACGCGATTTTAATATATCTATTGGGTCATCCAATCCAATCACGACTTGATGATTCTGCCTGCACTGCGTCTAAATAAAATCGATAAGAAAATGGAATATTGTCATTTCTTTATGTACATGAAGCGTGTATGTTGCAAGCGACTCTCGAGGAGTTGTACGTGAACAAAGAATACCTAAATTACTAATGTGTACTACTTGTATGAAGTAGCACATATTAGTGATTTAAGCATATTTAATTGTCTGGTTGTATTGAAAATATATCAAAGATACGAAATGCCAACAAAATAAAATTGAGTTACCAATAAGCTGTTATAAACATTTTGGTAGATTCCAATAGATGGCACTATTCAAATTAAAAATGTGAGAGTATAAGAAATCAATTCATGAATCACGATGTTTTCAGATTCAGATACTCAATCACTGATAGTGAATATCACAGTTCATGACATTGTGCTCATCACTAGTCTTGTCCCCTTTAATATTCATGAAAGAATAAACAAAAATGCGTTTTTAAGCACTTGTATATATTTGCAATTGAAAAAATTCTCATATCGCTTCTCAGCGATTTTTGCCTTGTGGTGATGGTCTGGTCCCCAACCCGATATTTTAGCTGGTCACTTTTGTGTATATCGTTAATGTTTTCAATTGTTTTTTATAACATACACAAGTAAAGATTTTTAAAATTTTATGATTCCATTTCTTGCCGTGATTAATTAAAAAAATGACTAGTCTATATTAGCGCAGAGAAAAATATTGATATCAAATTAATGTATTATAGAGAGCAAACCTTTTGAGACCTTATCTAACATGGATCACAATGCACCCTATTGGCTGCATTAGAATAGTTATGCCACCATTTGTAATAAATGGAATCAAGTCTAGTGATGATAATATCTGGTGCTCCGCAAGGCGCAAAGTCATTTTCTGTATGCTGATGATTCGAAAATTTGTCACGGCTTTGTGATGAAGATTTGATAAAACTGCAACCACACCTGTATGCGCTAATTGACTGATGTACTAAAAATGACATGTACCTGAATATTATTAAAAATGTTATACAATCACTTTTATGCGAAACTGAATTAATGTTTTATATATTTTAATATGTAATATTTTTTCAATAAATGCTAATGCTTTAAAATGTATTGATGTGATATCTAGGAAAACATTTTTACTTACTTTTGACTCTGATTTAATTATAACATCATTGAAATAAGTAAAAAGGCACGTAAAATGTTGGGATTCATTTTGAGAGTATCATAACTGTATAAAACTCCGAAGCAATCTGGATTTTGCATGTTTACATATATATGTACGAATATGGCTTTAGGCAATTATATATGAAATCAATTGAAGTGAGACTATAAATTTTCATTGTTAAAAGATTTCAAACATGAAATATATAAAGAACTATTTTACATTGATTCTTATGGTAATTGTTTCGGTTTACAAACAGCCCTGCAGAACGAATTAAGTTCATAACCTGAATTCACATTGTATTGATATTTACCCCAAGTTGAACTGTGGACTTCACATGGCAATGGATACATTTTTATCATATTAACATCAGATTGTTCGTATCATTTGATGGTTCTTACTTTTCTAACTTCTTCCCGGATCAAATTTTAATGTGTGAATACACACAATTAATTACTAAAAAATAATTATATTCAAATTGAACCTATCAAAGTCAAATCTAATTGTGAAAATAATTTCATTCTTCAAAATTGTCCATTGCAAAAGATATCAAATTGGAATGAAATTAATCTGATCAGGTTAATGAGGAAAGTATTGAATAGCAATTGGTATTCAATATTTTGGACAGCTTCGTTTTATTCTTCCACATAATATAGTTTAAAGGATGCAAGATTGGCAATTTGATTCTGAAACCGAATTTGAAGTTCAACAGATCATAAAAAGCACCAAAAAAATCATGGGTATGTATAAAAAAGGAATCATATATACTTGTTTACTACGTTTATTTCATATTTTACATGTTGTATGAGTATAAAAATTATAAATAATAAAATGAAAGATGTTTAAAATTTATTTCTGAAATTTCTTAAAATCAAAACCACTAGTTTCACGGTAATCTTTCGATATTTTACAAAGTATGTACATAATAAGACCTCATTATAAATGTTGCCCTAGTTGAAAGATACTTTTAAATTGTGAAGCCAGAATATTCAATGTGCGTACTGCAAATCTATTTTCAGTGTGCGTTTAGCCAAATTATAATAAAAATCATTTAACAAAACCGCTTTAATATAAATATATTCTTTAAAATGTACTATTCTAAAAATATCTAACTATGTGTTACGGTATTACTTTGAAAAACAATGATATTAATCTTTTCTAGGAACATGTTTTATTACACAATAATATCATTAGAATCTAGAAAACATTAATGTAAAAAATACCCCACAAATTATGAAATAACTTTCCAAAGCTGCCATCTTGGATAAATGCACAAATGAGTAAACCTTCATTAGTTATGAAAAGAGGACCCTATTCTGCATAAATTTGAGGATGTTGACATTTATTTGTGACATGATTCCCATTCTTGCCTAAATAATATTTTTTCTCTATTATTGTAAAACTTTTCACAGATTGGACTTGTTTAAATCTATTCACAACAAAAAATCATAATATTCTGAAAACGGCAGCTTTACTGCTACTCAAAATGGAAGATCATGACTGAACTTCCCGTTGACAAGGCCTCAGAATAAATATGTGTGTGTATGTATGTATATATATATATATATATATATATATATATGCACATATTTATTGCAAAGGCCTCTAATTATAACAATAAAACAGTTTTTTCAACCTTTTTATTACTTTAATGTTTTCATCATTAGCAATGAAAAGTAACCATTTTTTATGTTTAATTAGCCAATATCATAAAAATCCTTCATTGAAAAATTTATTGATTTTATTGATTTAGAATATTTTACTAGTATCAACATTTCTTTGCCCAACAGCATGCATAAATATTTTGAAAAAATTTACAAAAAAAATTTAGTTCCTTTTGTATAATTTATAAAAAAATTTTGTTCCTTTTGTATAATTTATGAAAAAATGAAATAATTTGTCATTTAAGAATTCTTAAGGAAGCTCTAATTAAACTCTAAGAACATTAGCTATCATCTAGCTTATAAGTAAAAAATATATTTCTTATTATTGCTGAAAAAATCATGTAAACTTTATTAACTTAGAAAACATTTATTTGATAGCAGTAAAATTTTGGACTGTGTTTTATCATAATTAAGTACATTAGTGAATATTTTTATAAATGTCAGATTATTTATGACTAAATAAAAAATATAATAAAATTTTGTAAGTTAAAATATAGCGAGAAATAGTTATAGGACCGTAAATAACTTTAACTCAGTTATAACATTTGCAGTCACCATCTGGTGGTCCTTGAAATACAGTTACGATGCTGTCGAAAATTTTTCTTTCCTATTGATCGGTACCGTAAAATGTTTTCAACATTTCTTGTAAAAATAACAAATGGAAATAGTATTAACTTCTTGTGCATTTAAAAGAATCACAAAATCTAAAATTAAATGGTAGATGGATGAGTTAATGAATAGTGAGTAGAAAATTTTAACCACAAAGATAAAAAATTAAAAGAAAAAAATGTGTTAGATGTGAATTTAAATTGATTGAATTTTTATATAAATACATTGAATTATTAATTTATATAAAAAAAATATTGCCACTTGAAAATTAATCAAAATTCAAGCGAAATACGAGAACTAAAAATAATTA
This sequence comes from Eubasilissa regina, assembly GCA_022840565.1. Classification (NCBI taxonomy): domain Eukaryota; kingdom Metazoa; phylum Arthropoda; class Insecta; order Trichoptera; family Phryganeidae; genus Eubasilissa; species Eubasilissa regina. The sequence goes on from JAINEB010000033.1 coordinate 23,558,600, forward strand.
TTTGTTAGTTATGATATTTTAGGTAGGAGGGATCGACATTTAGTGACAAGTAAAACATTGCATGTACCTACCAATGCGTTTTATAAATTTAGTACATGTATTTTGTAACTATTGAATATGAAAATATATTTTTTAAATAGAATTTAATTTAAATGTTAACAAAATTTATTTTGAAAAGTCTACCTACCACGTGTGCAAAGTCAGTAATATCTTGAACCCTTCAATGACACTATAACCAAGTTCCACTCTACATATATTCAGCTTGCACTGTCTAGCAACTGGCATACTCCATAACTAACGCTTTTAAATGTTTTTCAAGGAGTAATAATTTTTACTATAGTAGCCTTAGTTGAAAAATTTATATTATGCAAGAATATGTATCCTAGCGCATGCGGAAAACATAAGTAGCAATGTCACCCACAGCAATCAGAGTTCAATAAAATGGGATTTTTATCATGGCACTCAACACAACAAGAATTCTTTGAAATTTATCATATTTTTCTTAGTAACAATTTATGTACCTAATGAGTCTTCTTCAAATAAATAAACCAATTACAAATGTAAATTATATAAGAATTCACCATTGTTATATTTCATTATTAGTAGAGTATTTTTCAAAAGTACATAAATAAATTAGTGTAAATTACATATATTATAAGAACACCGATTATTAGTTTTATATTTAAAATTTGTAAAAATATTAACATGATTACATATTATAATTTGATGAACCAACAGTCTTTAAAAAAATTACAGTTTTTTTTTATAATATCCTCATACGGCAACTTCTGCATTTTATTTGCAGTAATTCAGAAAAAAAAATTGGCCTGTACAGAACGTGATATTGAAAATTATTGATATTGCAATAAATACAATATATATGTATATATATATATTGAAAATAAAATTATAAGTTTATGATGAAATATTCAATATATTATTGCAATTAATTAATTAAGTGTAATAATAGAAAATAATAAATATACCAATGAATACTGGCAAACAATATATATCCATTACTTGCCATACATATGTAGAATACAAAGAAATTAATTAGTTAAATCTTTTATCAAAACCAAACTTTTTACTATTGACTACATAGGTCATAATTTTCTGGAGGCAACTGCGCTGTTTGTTTATGGCTAAGATGAATTATTTAATATTATGAATATCCATTGCACCAACTTTATTCTATTAGATTATTATATAGTAAACAAGTTACCCGACAGTGTATGATAAACTCCTGGCGTTTTAACAGTATTAACAATACAAACCCAACATCATAATAATATTTTTTTAATTACTCAAAAAACTGTTCATCACAGAAATATTTTTGAGGTTAAAAATTAAACAGGATCTCATAATAGTGTCATGCTTAATAGAAGTAATAGATTTTAGGTATTTAATATCCAACTTTTCTCAAAATTATTGATGCATATTTTATAACCTAAGCGTAAAAAGATTTACTTATATATTCTTTAAACAAATATAACAGTAAATATCTATGAAAAATTTATTTAATGTAAAAATGAAAATTACTTAACATTAAATTCTCAAATCTAATATAGAGCAGCTTTCAAATAATTGCAATGTATAAGATATTGTAATATTATGCATGTCATATCGTTAATGTAACAACAGGGACTTAACATTTTTAATATATAATAATTAGAAGGTGCTTTTAATTAATTGATTATAGTATTACAATTATTCAAATTATTCAAGTATTTCAAACATGCACATAACTTATGAAAATGTGTGAAACTGAAATAATAATTTTTAGTAATTTTCAAAATAAAATTATTATAAAGCCCCTGGATAAAAATGTTAAATAATATTAACAATATTTATGTTTTAATCAAACTGTGTATTTAAGATTAAGAAAAAAGAAAACTTAAAAATTATTGGAACCACATTAAGAAAACCTTTCAATGATTATCCATTATTTTATTAATTGAATAGAGTGTACATTTATAATAATCTCTTATGCATTAGCTGAATAAAGACAGATTAATTAATTAGTATAGGGAGCATTGTTTTTGTTTCACAATCAATCCACTTGATAATTGTCATTTAATATTGAAATTCAGATTTTAATTTTGTACCGACTCGTGTGACTAAATAATTTGTAAGTATGCCGCCAATACATGGGACGGTTTGACATTTTATAAATTGAGCACTCGAGACCAGGTGAACGTCTACCTGCCAATTTATCTTCAACCGAGCACGTTGGAATAAATTCTATCAAACCTGATAATCTTAACATTTATTTATATCAAATCTGCAATAATAATCTAAAAAAATATGCAATAAATTGTACTGAATCAAATATACCACAACAAAATCACTTTTTGTTTCACATTACTATTATATCATTATTAATAAAATATTATGAAAAAACTACAATGTCTAAGTGGGACTTTCATTTGCACTGCAAATTTTGACAGAATTCAGTCTTTACATCAAAATTAAGGAGTGTATTCTCAATGTGACACAACTGATAATTATGGGTGTGGATTAATTGACTGAAAATAAATGTTCATATAAAATTTTGCATATTATAATGGTTAATTTTAAAAGTTATTTTTTTAAATAAAAAATTACACTGTATGCACATGTGAGGTTTTAATATTTGATAAAAACATGATGGTCTACCACAAAGTTTCTCCTGAATTTTTAAACAAAAATCTATTATTTCAATATTTTTGTAGAAAGCATTCACTTTGTGGTTTGACATATTAGATTTAATAAAACACAATCACTTTGTATGAAAACACAAATTTTATTAAACGCCAACCGGTTTCGCTTAGCTTCTGATGTAATACCAGCATTCCAGACAAACAATTTAGGGAAAAAAATTATAAACTCAAAAGACAAAGATGACAAATTAAGCCACTCGGATATATATAAATTAACTTGTAATAACTCTTCTTCATACTACATAGGCAAATCTGCTTATAATGTTAATATTCTTGTTAAGGAACATCTTGGATATATATATAAATTAACTTGTAATAACTCTCCTTCATACTACATAGGCAAATCTGCTTATAATGTTAATATTCTTGTTAAGGAACATCTTAAATGTTTAAACAGTAATCGTTTCTCAGAATTTGTAATGAACCATATTATTGAAAAAAATCATTAATTTAATAATAGTACAGGGGTAAATATCTTCCATGAAAACGGGTTTGGCCTCCAATTAGACAATTTAAAGGTCTTTCGATACAAAAAAAAAAACAATGAATAGTGATAGTGCAACTCATAATAACCAAATCAATTTATCCACTAGCCCCATAATAGGTATATTTCCTTTTAAATCAAATTAATATCCATCAACATTGTACTTTCCCCTCCTCTGATGTTCTACCTAAATGTATATGTATTCTGTTTCTCTCTTTCGCACATAATTTTATATTCTATCTCCCTCTTTATGTATATATAAGTGCACTCTTTTTGTTGTTAGTTTTAAATACGCCCTGACGAAGCTTGAGCTAAGCGAAACCGTTTGACATTTAATAAAATTTGTGGTTTAATAAAATTTGTGTAAGAAAAAGTGATTGTGTTCTATCTAATCTAATTATTTCAATTTCAATCAATAATTTCATTACAATTAAATATCTGGATTATTAAAATAGAAAAAGGAATAATAAAATAAATAAAACACATTTCTGAAAATACACTTCATCAATTAATGCACAGACAATAATTCATAAAATCCTAATAGTCTTTATTTTAAGCTTTTATGGTCAATCATCAACTAACGAAGCTGTCTCGTCCGAGGATCCATCGTACGATTTTAGTGATGTGAAAAATGATGTCAAGGTCATGAGCATAACTCCTGCAAAAAACAAAAATATATATCAGATCACAAATTTGTTTAGTTTACAAAATACTCACCATGGTCTATGTGCTAAAATAATCCATTGTAATAATAATCCATTTTTAATTTTTTTGGAAAAATAATTATTAATAAGTGAACATAATCTATATGAACCATATTTTTCAGACAATTAGAAGCACCGGATCATAAGTCGTGTCCCAAATTTATGGTAGAATTTTGAGAAAAAATATATAATTCATCTCATTCACGAAGAAGTCAACAAGCAGCAGTTCATGCCGATTTATCAATGTCAGACTTCTATATTAGTTTTGAGCGCTAAGAAAACTTTATTTTATTGTTAAAATAATATGAAGATTCAATAGGTATAGAAAAATAGGCAATATAATAACTAAAATAAAGTTAAAGGTGTGAGTAAAAAATATAATACATAGGTATTACAATTAAATACATGCCAAATTAGAAGAACAGCATGTATAATATTTCTCATAGTAGTTTAAATTGTTTTCTATAGATTCCTATTACCACATGTCTATTTACCTTCTGACCATAAGACGCATCCCTATTTTAAGATGATTTTCTAAGTAAAAAGGCCACCTTGTGGTCTGAAAAATATGGTACCTACATATTGCTCCATTGATAGAAAGGTGACATAATTTATAAAAAAAATACAGAATTTTGTTAATTATGAAAAACATCTCAAAATAGATAAATCTTTTATAAAGAAAACCGTCAGAAGAAACTTTAAAAATGACTCCAAGAGGGCATTGTGTCACACTCATCTCTGTTTGTGGATACTCGATACAATACTGGATCGAATTGACAGGTGAGAGGAGATCAAAAATATTGTACATACACATAAAGATAAACAGATTAATAAAATTAGAATCAAAATTAGAAATTATTATACAAAAACATGACTGATTTCTTGCATATTGAAATTGATAAAAAAAAAATTAAAAAAACTTCAACTTCAAACGACCGTTTGCGCGATGAACACAAAAAAATAGTTTTACAATATTTTTATAGTTATGTCGGCAAGTATAGAGTAATTTATTCTTAAAAGTACATTTTTTAATATTTTGTGGAACCTAAAATGGCTTCAGGATGTGATAATTCCCCCAAAACTTTAACCCTCGAAAAAAAATTATGATATTAATGGACGTCAACAACAAAGTGAAATATTAAGTGTACAATGTTAACTGCACTTTTCTCCGCATGAGTGGTTACCATGGTTTATATAAAATGAGTTAATTTATAACTCATTTTATAAAAAAAAATATGTCAGATTCAACTGGAATTGCTGGAAGCTTATTATTTTAATATATTTCATATGCAAAACTTTGTTTAGAGTGGCCCTACAATTAAACACAACTAAAATATTGTTTTATATTTGCAACATTCTAGAATTTCCAAAAATATCGGCAAATTCTAAGTTGTGCTGAATAGGTTAATTTATATAAATGTATTTTTCGTAAAATGTCATTAATATAATTCTGTCATTAATGAAACTATCAAATTTTCTATAGCCTCCTTTGTTTGTAAAATGCCTTGCTATGTTATATATTAAACAAACAATAGGAGTCTTATTTGTGAAACTTATGAACTTTTTAAAACCGCAATATTTTTTTTTTTGTAATGGCACGGCGAGCAATATAGACATATTAGGAAATAAGTTTTTTAAATTTCGTTGTGCGTGGGAATTGGTTATTGTGAATTTTTATTTTTTGATCCTTGGTTTTTGCAATAACGAGGTTTTACTCTATATACTGATGCAGTTGAAATGGATACATCAGCACCTCAATTTAAAACAATATTTTGCTAGATATGATCAAAGTTCAAGTGAGATATAATATACATAATAGCTTGATCACATTATCAATTCAAATTAAACATGTTTTCAAGAACATTGGATTACTTTAAAAATACCAAAAATATTATTTAGTATTTTCAAAACTTTACAGAACGTAAGGATTTTAAATGGCAATAATAACAGGATGACCATAAAGCAACATTATATCTATTAATCAAAATAAAAATAATAAAAATTATGCTGATAAGCTAAACTACTCAAAATTAATGACTAAAATATTTTGATTTAAAAAAAATATTATGATTTTTTGAATAAATCAAAGAGTTTATCAATTAGACTAACCAGCTGGTCTCCCAGGACACGGATAGAACTTGTGACTTCTCGGTTACTATGTGAATTCCTTATCACTAAACCAAACAAGAGAATAATTAAAAATATACCTTTCCCTTCCTGTTCTGCGGGATCATTATTCTTTTCCCACGCAAGAAACCCTTCATTAGAAATAACTTCACCAGAATCCCAGAGCAACTCAAACAACTGAACAGTTACACCTGAAAAAAACATTAGGAATCTAAAAATTGGTATCCTTTTATTATTTGTGAAGATCAACAATTCTGTAGGTACCCCAGTCAGATATCTGTAGAATGTGGGCAAACATTTATAGAATAAAAACAAGTGAGGCAATATTTTCCTAAAATTTTATCAATCAAATCGAAATGGATTTTTAATTTATAAAGAAGACATTAATTCAATTGATTATTGCTAAAACATCCCTATGAAGACGAAAATGAATAAAAAAAAAAAATAAAAAAAATTCTTGAGACCAGGCCGCTGCCTACTCGTATATTGGTTGTAAAAACAGCTCAAAATGACAAACCGTTTGTAGAAAAAAAAAATCAAACGCCTGCTTATCCTGTTGGAAAGAAACCAGTTAATAAATAAAATAAAAATAAGATCTAAATAAATTTAAAATATTTAAATTTTGGAATAAAATAACTGACAATGCTTCCTTCATTCATGATTATGAATTATTTATGATTATAATTTCACATATTAATTGTATGTTGAATTTATTTAAAATATTTTAAAATTTAATTAAATAAAATTTTGAAATAATTTTGAATATGAAGTGTTTTTTGAAATATGAATATGACTATAAAAACACCCAACACCCACAATTTTCTTCCAACTATTTTTATAAAAACTGGCAACCAAGCAATTGATTGCTTACTGGTAGGTCCTGCGGGCAAGTATTATGGCCGCTTCGTGGCTGAGGCTTTCGTAGAATCTATACACGATACATGCAGTTATATAGAACGTAACGACCAAATCAAATACTTAAGAATTATAATTAATGCTTATCTCAAATGGAGTCATCACACACAACTCATTACAAATAAAAATTTTAGAAATTTCCTTAACACAAAACATCTAAAAATGACATACTACGCAATCTGTCAATCAGTCATAGAGCATGGTATATTTGCTTGGGGAGGAGCGACTATGTCTGCAATTAATCCAATAATAGCAGCTCAGAAAAACTATTTTAAAAGTTATCCTCAACCCCATCACAATGAGCACTGATGAAATATTTAATAAATTCCATGTCTTTGATATAAGACTAATATATGCTAATACTACTCTTAATTACATATATAAAAACATTTTAAAGCAACCCAAAATATGATTACCCACAAACAAATAAACATAACTTACAAGCCCCAAGAGCACATACAACATATGACCAAAGGAATTACAAACATTTTGGACCTAAACTATTTAATAGGAAAGAAATAATAGATATCTCATAGAGACGAACCTATTTTTTTTATTATATTTTAATGGAAAATATATGGAAGTATGAATAATTACAGGGTTTACAACCTGTCTTTGTCTTAAGTGATCACTTTATTTAATAGAATGCTGAAAGATTTAACTCAATTGAATTTTCCCGGTAACATGAAACTGAAAACAAAAACTTGAATTCGTAATTGATGCACTTACCCAAACAAATTGATCAAACCTATAATATAATAATTGTTGTCACAAATTTCCTAAAATAATATATTGAAAGTCCACTTTGTAATTTCTTTTTATACATACACCTTACATATAATATATAAGATGTATGTATGAGAGGTAAATGCTAATTTGTTAACTAATTTATTACACAATTACTTATAAACTTACTTACTTACTTACCATCACGCCGTTTCGCCGTGGGGGTAGGCAGAGAGGATAGAGCGCCACACTCTTCTGTCCTGACACAATTCTCGCCTCATCCACATTCATACATCTTGTCATACAAGCTCGCCGATTGTTGAGGTTTCTAACAGAACCATCCTCCATTATCCATTACTTGTAAACTAAAGGTTGAAAAAAGCAATACCTGATGGATGCTCCAATTTGATCATTAATTGCTGTATAGCAAAGAGACATTGAAGTTCCAGTTTTTCATTATTTCCAACATAAGTTATTAATAATGGGTAGTATGCCTCGAGACGCTGACGAGCGTCATCATCGAATCTTGTTTTAACATGTTCTACTGGACAAAGAGTATAAGTACATACTGCTTCAGTTAAGGCCCTAATGAACCAATCACTCTTCACTGCGTCACCTATTTTACTCTGCAAAAAATATTTATAAAATATTATTTATAGAACTTAAGTTAAAACTTACCTATAATAATATTATTATATGTTTATGAGACCTTTTGACTCACAGTTACTTTAAATTATAGTGCCATCCATTTTTTAATTATGTTTTTCAATAATGGTTATTTTTTTATGTTAAAATTAAGTGAGGAAATAAACCCAAAGTAATGAAATTTTTCTAATAAAGTTGAAAGGTCTTGAACATAAACTGCAAATTGAAAGTATTTTGGCAAAATAGTTGTAATAATAATGTAATTGGGTAAATTGAGATGTTTTATGAAAAATTCATCAAATTCTTACAATTTATATTATAATTATTTTACAAAGTTTTTACTGCATGTGGCAGGTCATTGCCACTGTATATATGATACCTCGCCTGTTGATTTGAGTCTCAGTGAGATTACCTAAATGTTCCCTCTGTTCATAATAATATACTATGGAATCTACCTATTGCCTTTTAACACCCTTGTCCACGATGATCTCTCAATGAGACTCTAATCTCTGAGGGTCAGTAAAGGTATGTATGTACTGAATGTGTCATTCTAATAATTGGTGATGATTCGTAGATCACTTCATGCTGAACTCTATTGTTCTTTACGCAAACTTGAGTTATATCTCCAAGAGAAATCCCATTTAATAGACATGGGCCATCACAAAGTAATTCAGAAATGTACTTTTTGTTGAAATATTTATTTTTCCTTTCATGGGATTTTCAGTGTGGAATGGCAAATACGCTTTTCGCATCTTTCCATTTTTCATTCTTTGAAAAAGTATTTCATAGCAATATATTAGTGTGTGAAAAAATAAACACATACATACTATTAAATAAGTGTTATCAAAAAAAAAACACTATTGTTTTGGTTTAATTTCAAAGCAATTTGTAAACAGATGTAAAAATATCAACAAACCTCCTGTAAATATGTATACAAAATAATAAAATATTTTTGTTAATTAATTACTTCTAGGCCAGTGTAAAGAATTAATACACATTTATGCATTTATTAAAAATTATACTATTATACAAACTCTTAAATCAAAGAAATAACTTAGTACCTTAATCCAGCTATCAACATTTTCACGTGGTGTTTTATTTTTCATAAAAGTCAACATTTGTGCGAAGGCGACTTCTGGATTGGTCACCTGTTGCGATCCAAAACATTCCAATGGTAAAACATTCAAAAACTCTTCAACCTAAAATTTAAAAATATTCACATGTATTGTAAAATGGAAATCGCTCATATTCTCAGAGAAATTGAAAATAGTCTGTTGGTATCTGTAATATTGTAAAATATAATGAAATGCCTTGACAAAGTACCCATCCACATTATTTATAAATAATTAACTTGAGTGTTTATAAATAAATATAGGTCATCTTTGAGAGTTTGAAATTGGGGTAATAAAGTGACAAGAATAACAGAGTAAACAGCAGTAAATGGAAAACAAGGCACCTTAACCTTACCCTTAACCCGCCAAAAAAATACTTTTGGATACATCATGTTTTTCGCTTCATACAACATATAAATTTTGCCAACTGTTTAGATGTTTATTTTATTACCATTTTTTATGTAAAAATATCATCTGACCTGAGCCCAGTTGCAAGAATTTTTTTTTTCAACATCGCTAATCATTTTTCATATTCAATAATACTTATGTAGACAGATAAATGATTATATTACTGGTAGGAAGCAACTGTGCGGCGGACATTTAGATGAGATTAGGATTTACAATTCACTTATTATTGTCTCCAATTCCTCTCAATTCCAATAAATAAAAAAATATAAATTTTAAAGAGAACACATTCTTATTGTGAAGTTGCAATTTTTCAGAACATAGGTCTGTGATATTTCTAATACAAACTAAATATATTAATTAGAAAGATATTTATTATATATATATATATATATATATATATATATATATATATATATATATATATAATATTCATTTATCAATTTTAAAATAATGAAATGACATATGAAAGTGTAACATATAAGTTTGAAAATTTGTCGTCAACTTACTGTGTTGGTGTAGCATAATCGATTAATGCATTTCCCTGGATAGGAAGAGATCCAGGTTCGAATCATGGTAGCAACAACAATATTTTTTTGATAAATTGATTTTATATATATATCTTTGTAATTAATACATTTATTTTGTATTAAATAAGTCATAATAATTTTATATCAAGCTTATTTCATTAACAAGAATTATATTAATATTGACTCACCCTTTTCTCGGAAAACCAGTCTGTGAGCTCCATTTTTCCATTTTCCCATAACTTATTAATTTTGTTTCCTTGTTCCTTAAGTTTCATTGTGAAAAAGGTAACTAAAAATTCATACCCTTTACCTACTTCAATGACCTTGGAAAGGACATTGTGTATTTGTTTAAGCGTTAAAGGCTGTAACAAAAATATATTTTGGCATATGTTATACATATAAAATGAATTGTACAATAATTATGAGACACTCTCACTGTTATAATAATTTCTTTGTTTCAATACATTTTGCATAGCAACGTAAAACAACATATTGACAGTGTTTGTGTCATAAAATAAACAAGATCTGCATCAATTCAATCGTGTGAATATGTAACTATCTCAACAAAGTAAATTATTTTGCTATTGAATAAACAGAAAATATTAATAAAACAAACTATTAAATATAAAAATTATTCATTCTCAAATGATTTCTAGTATGTATAAACATAATTATTTAACTCTTCAATAAATTATAAAATTTTAATGTACAAATTATAATTAAAAATATGTTTTTAAATCTTTTGTATTATATTATTTATTAGTAAATCAAAAAGCCTTACATCTTTTATCATGTGAGCCCAAACAAAAGTTGCCAGCATCTCCCAGACATTGTCATCACCGTCCAAAAATAAGTCGAAAGATGTGTCCATGACTTGTTTGAAAGCGTCCAAAAACTCTTCGGTGGTTAGGGCTTGGTCATCTACCAGCCTGCCCGTTACCTCCCCAATAACTTGCATGTTTTTGACCTTATTACTGAAAAAATAAATATTACAAAATAAAAATTAATTATAATGCATATCACTTGACATGAAAATGCATAAAAGTATGTCTCCGTTAAAACTGATTTTATAATGTCATTAAATCCATAAAATTAAAAAATATATATTTACAAACTGTGCTATGAATGATTTTCTATGATAATACTAAATGTGAAAATACGTAAAGCTGACGTAAATTTAATTCAGTTACTCGTAGGACATTGCAGATTTCACCATCCAAATATCTTATGAAAGAAAAAAAGAGTTATAATTAATTGGTGAAAAATAAACAATATTTCTTACAATTGTAATCCCCACAGAGTCAATTCTTTTACAACTGTGATAATTGGAACATTGTCTTTAATAAAATTCCTTTGTATCTTATCTAAAAGCCCGTATGGTTTATCATCTTGAGATTGATCCATCATAGTTTGGATTTTTCTTGGAATATCATCACCCAAAGCTTCTAACAAGCTAGCCAGATTATCACTTTTAGTCAATTCTTCTGTAAAAATAAATGGGTTAGAGAAAATGAAACTAGTTTTAAAACAAATAAATTGATGTAAACTGAATTTTGGAAATTAAATAAAAATTTACACATATGTATAATAATGTATAAATAAAAAATATATTATTTACTAATTATTATTTGATGTAAAAAAAAACACTTCTGTTTATTACTCAATTTGATTGATTTGAGTTCACCTGCCTATCTTTGTGATTTTATTCAAATATGGATTAATTAATTTTAAGTGAAGCAGTCTTTGTGTATATCATTGCCAATTTAGTGTACTGACATCTGCCTACACCTTACTTGGATAAAAATTACATCATTTGCACTGTGTGTAGACACAACTGAAAGAATTACTTTATTATTACATAAACGTTAAATAAATTGGAACTTAAAATACTCACGATCAAAATTGGTTTTGAATGTGGATCTTTCAATTGATGCTCCCTTAGAGCGGTATGTTCCTAAAATGATAAAATTTTGATTACTTGAATAAAAGATCATCAATACTATTCATTCATTAATTAATTAATCAGTAAGTCATTTCCTTTTTCCCACTCTAGTTTTAAAAATTAGAATATAAATACACCCTTAAAAAAAACACATTTGCAGGCTAGGTCGTCGTTCCATAAATAATTTTTGAAGTCTTTATGCTTGGGAATTGAAAAAAACCTTCGGGTGCATTTATAGGTTTACACAGCTGTCAAAGAATAAAATTCATACTCGGGGTTATTCTGATATGGGCTAGTTTTTATCATTGCCAACGTTTGGACCATCAAACTTAATGTTGGCTGCTGAAATGTGATTCAAAACAAGGGCTACTACGACAAAAACCGGCACAGTAATTCAAAATAAATTCTATTATCATCAAAATTTATTTTATCAGACTCTAGGTGTTTAGGAGCTAACCACTTTCCCTTATGGCTCCAATAATAATTTAAACATAAAGTAAAACCTCATTAAAATACATTTACATAAACAGACTAACTGAAACATAAATTATCTCGTAATATACTCCTCTGTAAACGAGTCTTACTCACATAGAGAAGAAATAAATGTTAAAAGTATATATATATCCTACTGATTATTTTATAAATGTATTATATCTTCTAATATTAAAATAAATTTTCAAAAAATTAAAATATATAACAAAAAAAAAATTGTTACATAGAACAAAATATTATTTCAAAAGCATTGCCGTTGGCCGGATATGTTTGTCAAATTGTTTTACTAGTCTCAATGCGAGCAGCCCGCTGCGCCCTTTGGGCTCTTTGAGATCATAATAGGCCCTTATAAAAACATTCGGCTTAATCCCGCGTTGTCCAATTGAACGCAATTAAAATTGAATATTGTTTTATTTTTGCATGACATTCTAGAATTCACAAAAATATCGCCAAATTTTAGGTTATATTGTTTCATAAAATGTTCTTAAATTAATTTTTTAATTATAGTCTATTTGCTTATCTGTTGACATTAAAAAGTAATGCGATTATTATACAGAAAATCCTCCTTTGTTGCAGAATGCCTTATTATATTAAATTAATAATGGGTCTTTTTTAAAGTAGCGCTATATTTTTTACGGCTACGGCGCGGAATATAGGAAATCGTTTTTTTTTTCTATATTCGTTTATTACAAAATTTTATTTTTTGGCACCTTGGATTTCGCAATAACAAATTTCATATTATAAAATAATAAAAAATTTGCACTTTCTAGAGATTGAACCAAAATGTTGTAAAATAGGGAAAAGGTACCCTTTGAAGGTAAAATGAGGGTAAAATATCTTTTCATATGTGATCATAAATAGTTTTATGACTCAAATAAATATAACTATCAAACAGTTAATAAAATATCTTAATAATAACAAGGTAAAATAACAATGAAATAAAACAAACAAGATCACTCAGCAAGAGAAATTATTCTTACCCATGTGAAACTCGCTTTACAGCACTTTGAAAATTTATAATAGATACAGTAGTTTAAAATAAGTTTACGGTAGATAAAATACTAACAAATGATACAGCACGTATAAAGAAACCCTCCTTCAAAGCAGAAAAATTTCTTTTTTTTTTTAAATGCGGAAGAAAATGAAAATGAATGAACTGTAGCATTTATGTTTACTTATGCATCAATTTCTTAAATCTAGGGCTATTATACATAGTTAATAAATTATATTTTGAACTTGTTTTTAGGCTTTTATGTGCTCTTGCAAGGAAAAAAACAATGGCTGTAATTCCCTTCACTTTACAGCGGTGGTTTGGAATATAACCTGCACAAACGGCAGGTTATATTCCAAACCATGAAAAATGTAATAAGTTATGTTACACTATTTATACACTTCATTTATATGTCGGTAACATATACTTATGCATATAAACATGTAATAAATCTTTTATATACATACAATAAAACTCCATTAATTCGTAACCCTATATTTCGTATTTTTACGGAATTTGCACTTTTACAAAAAAAAAAATTCCCTGAAAATAACACATACTAATTTCTACCGATATGACCATTTGGATAAATGGAGCTTATTTTGAAACCTGACATAAAATTGATATCAAAAATGAATTTAACAGAAAAAATCAAATCCCGAATACCTCTCTGGGTTCGAACTTGAAAAATCGCAGGAAAATAATAAGCTTCAACCAACAAGGCCAGCGAGACATGAAGATTTTAAATTTTTTTATTATTTTTCACGTGCATTTTAAATATTCCAATTCGGATGAAAAATGTGAGTTCGATCACCAATCAAATTAATGTGCGTGATTTTGTTGCCTTGAGAGACTGCCGTATCACCACTCACCACACACCTTTTTTATTCAAGAGAAATACGTTATTCGATAAACATTTCGACATATAAAAAGCTGAAATAATGGAGTCATCATGTTTCAGTATGAAAATCGTGATGTCACGCACGTGATGCAGTAAACTAACAAAAATTTGTTTCTAATGTCGCTTTTAAAAAATTTTGTCCTCATTATTCATAATTCAGATTTTTTTTTTGAATTCCGGTCCCATAAGTTATGAATTAACGGAGTTTTACGTATATATTTTAAAAAAATAATTAATTTCATATAATGGCTTGTCTTTTCGCACCATTTTTAATAACGCCATAATCCACGAACTTGTCAACATGTCATTTCCTCCGCTGTTTACGGAAAGTATTTAGTTAGCAACAGAAGTATCTAGCTGTGGTAGTCACGGCGTGATTTCGCATGCTCTCGCAACATCTTATCTTCTTCCCTCTGCTTCCTTACTCCTCTTTCCCCTATGACATTTCTAGTTTTACATTACATTTATCTTTTTTAGAATTCTGAAAATAAGTGAGAAAACAAACACTGCGATTTGAGTTTATGCATCAAGGAGGCGTACTACCCATTTATCAAAATTTTGATGAACTGTGAACAGGCACACTAGCATGTTTACTTATGCCCACCATTGCTAATCTTTCATTGTTAATATGTAGTGTAAAAAAAAAAAAATACATACATAAATTACGCAAAAAATAAATTGACAAATTCGATCGATAGGTCCAAAAATTTCAGATTTTCAATTTGTAGGTACAATTTAAGGAGATACTTTCATTTTTCCAGTTTGAAATTCGAGAATTTTTACATGAATTTGATGTACTTTCAAGATGACGCTAATAGTTAAATTATTTTATATATCAGATAAATAATTAATGACGTTAATTATTACGTGCATCACGCGAGAGAGGAAGATTTGAATAGAAAGAGACGACAATAAAATTGTTGATTTTCTCGCATTTGATACAATTTTTAAACATAACTCGTGTCGGGAGTATTTTTCACCTTTTTTCATATTGATGTATTGGAATCATATGGAATGAAATAAAAATGTGTGTTCTCGTTTGAATTAATCATTCAAAAATTAAATCATGTGTTAGGTACCTAATTCATATGTATGAATATGTTTTGAAATCAAACAAAGTACCCGCACATATTTAGATGGTCGCTTAAATCAATGTTCTAAATTAAAAATTTTTATGACAGCTTCAATTTATTATTTTGTTAAATATTATCGATTTAAAAATATCCATTGCCGTTTTGGTGATACGTCTGTTTCATAACTATACACGATTTATGAAACACACAGCTTTGTTTAAAATGCAACGGTGTTATATATAAACGAAATACTTAATTCCGACTTACATAAAAAATAACGTACATAAAATGTTCACTTTGTTCAAGAAAACGTTGTTTTCCCTTAAAATCGGTAAAAAGAAAATCAGTAAAATTTATGAAATTTGTTACTAATGTTGTGAATAAGTTCAATATTAATTCATACCGTGGGTAAAATATGCGTGTAAACATATATTTTCGGCACTTCTTAAGAGAACGTGGACTAAATGTCATTACGTCCGCTGTCAATTGGCGATCTGAAGTTAATAATGAATATAAAAAATAGACATTATTAGGATCGATATAAATATTATTTAGTAAGAAATTATTGTGTTATGGATATTAAACTTGATTTTAAATAGTACCTGAAGCCCCAAAGCATATGAGTAAATGTAACATATTATTTAAAAACTTATGTTTTCACTAAAACAAAGTATTTTAAAAACGTTGAAAATTGGTAATATATGCTGCAAATTGAATGGTTTATAACACTATTAATTTTTAATATTTTAAGCATGTGATTTTAAAACTATTACTTAGATAGGACCTTTATACTCATTTAAAACTAATAAACTGAATGTTATTTGCCATAATTAAGACAATACAAGCATTATAAGAAAGACCGTGGCCATTAGACATGTTTTCTGCGTGCTAAAAAATTGTGTGAATGTGCTAAATTATAATCTTGAAGCCAAGATTATGAAGACAAATCTGTTGGAAACCAAATTAGCAAAATATTAAAAATTAATAGAGTTATAAACCATTCAATTTGCTGTATGTATTATCAATTTTCGACGATAGTCAAAAATCTGTGTATAACTCCTGATATAAATGAATAATAAAAACCAACATTTTCATAAAAAAAACGCGAAAATTTTAATTATTATTGAAAGTAGCGGCTTGATATGAAAAGTTTTCAAAAGGACCATATTCTGTTCCAAAACATCAATTAGCGGCAAATTTTTAATAAACGTTATTTGAATAAATGTGATTTTACAAGTATTTAGAAATATGTATTTCCTAAGTTTATCGTTAAAATTTATTACTTTTAAAAAGACAATCGCCTAATGATCAACTTATTCCGGTGGTCAGTTTTATTATTCATTGATTGCATTTGAAAATATACCATTACAGCATTTATTGTGCATATTCAAATGTTTTGAAATGTTTTGAAATGTTTTTTGTATTTTTTCTTCAACTATCAATTATTTTCAAATGTTTATTTTAATGCGTATGACTAGCTATCAATACATTTAAAAGTGACAGTTATAGCCATCAGACAAATAAAGTTAGGTTGTGCAGCTAGAGCCATCGTGAAATTCGTGCAAATGTATAGCAAATTGAGATTACTTGAGAGACTTGATCTAAACTGTACTGTATCCTATGAGTAACACTTTAAAAAATAAATGTCCTATGAAAAATTCTTCACAAATGTGTCCAAGTGAACTAACTTTGTTGAGTGTTGAAATTGAAAAATAGGAAACAAATCAAAGAGGATTAACGTCTGATACACTGTGGCAGATTCATAATTGTGATAACTGTCACCTTGTATGTATGCATGTGCGTCAGGAGAGTGAGAAGACGAGTGGGGGGGGGGTAAAACATTATAAGACCCATCTTCGGGGGAACGGCTCTTTTCCATTGCAGGATGTTTACGTGCTTTTATACTTCGATAGGTAGGCCTGATATAAAGTTTTGAATATGTGTGTTCTTTTTGTGTGGATTTAAAAACAGAAAACAAAAGCGAAGCTGCTTCTGGGGAGAAAGTTTTTGCGATTCGGACGGACTTTTACAGGGGCGATAATAAAAACATTTTGTATTATATATTTTCGGATTATCGGTTGTGAGAAGATTTTCGGTAGCTGACCAGCAGATTTAAGGACCATCAGACTACAAGGAGAGCGACGTCGGCGTCTACCAGCACAGGTTCACAAAGGTTTATGTAATTTGAATTGGCATAGATTGAATTACTGTATTCAACATTACCTATAGAAAACCCAGAACTAGCTATCAAAGTATTTACGGCAACATAATTCCTCCTTAATAACTAGTCTATTACTGAAGTGTGTAATTTATAATATTGTAAATATGTTATTGTAATAAACTGATAATTGTTACCCGAACATACTGAGTTTTAATACAAGGAATCGGGACTAAGAAGTTAGTCCTTAATCAGAGGATAGAAGACCTGAGATATGTGGTATACTTACCAAAGTTACCAAAATAATTAAATCAAATACCAATTATCCGGGAAAAATGAAATTACAATAAAACCTTGTTAATTTATAATTCAAGGGACCAAAGAAAAATTGTCCGGAACCAATTCAGTCAATCAAATTTATGGAATTAGCAAAAACATCATAAAAATTAGTAAATAATAGCGTCAATTGCATAAAAATATTATTTTTCTGCATATTCTGAGGAAAAATCTCAAAAATGCTGTATTACGAGTAATTTGTGCAAACTAAACACGCAGGTCGAGACGAGTTTCCAGTATCGATTTATTTTAAATTTAGCAACGCGCGACGGCTAATAAAATCAGTGAGCAGCGTGAGGCGACTAGTATTCATCTGTTTGCCTGGTGCATTATAATTTTTTATAAGTATAAAAATATTTTTAATATTGATTTATAGCGTAAAAAGATATTGATTTATAAAGCAAGGGTCCCAAGATTATTTTGCACTACGAATTACTGAAGTTTTCAAAATGATAGGGTTAATCAATTACAATATTGACATATCGGGTACTGTGTTGGAAATTTTTAAAGTTATGTTGAATTAATTATCAAGGTTTTACTGTAATTAGTATACAAATTTAAGAGATGGATAACAATACACCAAATTGGCCAGACAAAAGTATTATAATTCTAAAAAAAATCTCTCATGTTTCAAGTTAAACTTACTAAAAACCTATGAGTTAATGACAGGAAATCTTATGAATCGCTGTGATAAAAACCATAATACAATATTTACATGTTTTACCATTACATAAAAAAAATACATATAATTTTTTTATGTTTTATCCACTTTTGTTATCAAGCCACTGTGCAACATTTTATTGTCCAAAGATTTACAGTGACTGGAATTTAATCAAGGCCAACCAGTGGTGTCACTTATAAATGTGCACTTTAAATTTAGATTTTAGTTTCAATTACTTCTCAAAATTTCTAAATAATGTAACACATAAATATATTTGTTTGATTTGATGAGGTTCCAAACAATTTTGACATGCACATTTTCGGCATTCTCAAACTAATGAGTAACTGTAATAACTACCATATTCATTACCAATTTTCAAAAGAAAGAGGTTCAAATTATTTTATTATTTCTCACAAATCTTGGGATCTGAGACAACATCAATAGTCTTAAACTTACCGAATAATACAAATCTAGTAAATTTAAGACCAAACCATTTCTTATATAGATACATTCAAAATTTTATTGTGAATAAATTACAGTTTTTAAAAAATATTTCCTGAATTCACTCTACAGTAAAATCTCATTACTGCGAAATCTAAGGGATCGAAAAATAAAAATTCGTAATAACGAATCTTCACATATAGTGAAATAAAAAAAAACTTATTTCCTAATATAAATTCAATGATATTTTTGTAAATTCTAAAATGTTATGCAAATATAAAACAGTATACAATTTTAATTGTAGAGCCGCTACAAACAAGCATTAAATTTCACATCGGTCAAGTGCATCTTCGATGTTTTTTTTCACATTGTAAAGAGACAAATTATAATTTTTTGTCATGGGTTATTTTGAGGGAATTGTCACGACCTGAAGCCATGGGTCTGAAACCTGAATTCAGGGTTCCACAAAATATAAAAATTTGTACTATAAAGCAAAAATTACGATGTAAATGCTAATACACGTAAATGTTAGTAAACAAACACGAAAACCATTATGAAATAAATACAATAATGGAAATGTCATACACAATATTACCGTTCATCGGAATCAATGTACCCGTTAAAACGAACCCTGCTATATTGAAAAATGACGTATATCGAAATTTTTTTCAAAATTACTTCCTTACAATCAATTTATCATACAAAAATTAATTTATATATAATGGGTCTTATCTAGACCAGCTGGTGAAAATAAAAACCCCCGAAATCGCGATTGGCACGTCACACTTTAGGGCACGCGCGCGTCAGCTTTGTGTATGATATCGCTCTCAATGCTCGAGATGCCTGGCCAATAATTCTGCACATTATTATCTTTAATCTTCATTATCGTCAACTTATGTCACTTTTACATTATAACTGAACATTGAACATGAACATCGATTCCAATGAACGGTAATATTACGTACAATATTTTCGTTTATATGACAATTATTTTCGTTTTTTTACTGACATTTATATGTACTAGTATTCCGTAATTTATTCTTTGAAGTTAATTTTTTAATATTTTGTGGTACCCTAAAATGGCTTCAGGTCGTGATAATTTGCGCAAAATTTTAACCTTCAACAAAAATTTGATTCCGAATTCGTCTCTCTTCAATTTAAAGAAATATGAAGATACAAGATAAGAAATATAAGATACAATTAAATACTGTTAAAATTTAATGTTGTTTTATATTTGCATAAAATGAAATTTCTATATTGTTTCGTAAAATGTTTTTAATTTAATTTCTTAATTATTATCCATTTACTTATCTGTTGAAACAAAACTAAATAGATTATTCAGAGTTTTCTTTGTACAGAAAATCCTTCATTGTTTGCAGAATGCCTTATTATGTTATTTCTCATATTAAACTGACAATGGGTGCCTTGTTTGCGGAACTTAAACTGCGCAACGTTTATTTCTATGACCCGCGCAGAATATTCAAATATTAGGAATTTTTTTTATTTTCTTTCGCTATATGTGAGAATTCGTTAATACGAATTTTTATTTTTTGGTGCCTTGAATTTCGCAATGACGAGGTTTTACTGTAAATGTACATAAGGTAATAATGTGCGCATTCAAAGTTCAAAGCGGACCAGACTTTAGCTCTGCGGGCGATATATATACATATATGCGCCGTTATGTACATAAGGTAATAATGTGCGCATTCAAAGTTCAAAGCGGACCAGACTTTAGCTCTGCGGGCGATATATATACATATATGCGCCGTTAGCGCGTGACACGCGAATCACGATTTTGAGAATTTTCTCTTAATTTTGTTTTCTCCAGCTGGTCTGTTATGATCCGTTATTAGAGGCATGAACACGTGTTAGCTCCAGAGCGTGGGAAGGCTATCATTTTAACTTATTTTGACAATTGGCAATAAAACCAACCTTGAATGATGTGAACATTAAGATCCCAAGGAGAAGTTTTACAGCCATCAACATTTTCAAACATGACTGACCGACAGGATCACTTTTGAAATGTAACAAAAAAAAATTTGTTATATATTTACATAAATTGTATTTGTATCTTTTCGTACAGGATAAATATAATTTTATTGGATATATTAACAAATTTCGTTACATAAATTCATTTTTGTATGGAAAATTCACTGTAAGGAATTAATTTTGATGAAAATATCGATATACACCATTTTTTAGATTTGGGTTTGTTCGTTTTAACGAGGTTTTACTGTATATATTTTAAATAATGATTATTTACGGTTACATACATAAAAAAAATATATTTATAAACATTTAAATATTGTGCATTTTGGGTTAAAAATGATGCTCATTTTAGGAAAAAAAATATGGTCAACTTTAGACAGTTTTATCTATGTACCAAAAAAAATACTGAAAAAACGTCTTCTAGATAGTATAATGAATTAAGAAATTATTAATTAAAGAAATAATTTATTAATACTTACTCTTGGGAATTTTTACATGTACGTACATCAGTATACAATAGTATATTTTTATGTAGATCTTGCTATTGATTTTACTATATATTTTGACTGTTGTACAATTTATTACATTTGAATTTGTTTTTTTTAAATATTTATTTATAAAAAATTTAACAATAGAATCTTATAACTAATACATACTTAGGACACTATACTTAAAACTATATTTAATTAATACTATACTTAAAACGAGATATATAATTAATACTATACTTAAAACGAGATATATAATTAATACTATACTTAAAACGAGATATATAATTAATACTATACTTAAAACGAGATATATAATTACACACAAAAATTTTAATGAGGGCTTCTTTCAACAACTGTAGGAACAGTATGACTATTAACAACTGTAAATATAGTAATAAACAATACATTTAAAATGCAGAGATTAACAAACAGAACAAAATAACAATTGTCATTCGTAATAATCAACATGATTAATGGGCTTGAAACATATCCATGCAAACATATGCAAACGCTTAACTGTTTGAGAAGTGGGTGCATGTGGCACCGCTTCGCTTCAAATGGGAAGAACAGTAGTAAGAATAGAAAGAGACATGAAAATAACATCTCTCAATTCATAAACAATGTAACTCCGAATTCTGGGTAACGTAGAGTTACTGTATATTGTTTATTAACATATATATTTTTTAATTACTTTACATAAAAAATAATGTGGTAATCTCTGCAAAAGAATGTAAATGGCGACACAATGAGATCATAATACTCAGATACTCGTACGTAGCTAAAAATGTAATTAAAAGTACAAAAAATTGAAAAATTAAATGAAAAATTAAAATTTATAAAATTAAGCAAAATGAAAATAAATGCACTAACATTGAATAATTATCACATATTCATTTTTTTATAATCTGTATTGAAAGACAGGCAACAAATTGAGAAATGCACTATGGTTAATAGATATTTGGATGAAACACAAATTATCAAAAAATTATTATGAATTAATTTTTTTTTTTAATTAACAATGATAACAAAGTTATACAATAATGATTTGAAAATAATGTGAAATATACTAACATTTAAAGTTTCATTGACATTTTTATATTTTAGTTCAGTCTTAATACTTAATACCACTGTAAATAGTCTTTAAATAATAAATTTTCAAGTTTTTATATTCCCAATCCATACTATTCAATATTTAATTATGTATGAATTGAATAAAAATGCTTTTTTTTGTTACCTGATCGATTTTGAGATGGAGTATCTTCAGAATTACTATCTCTTAAGGCATTATACATATTAAAGGATTCCGTTGCATTTTTTCTGGCAGGGGAATTAGAAAAGTTTTGACTAGGAAGTGTATCTTTTTTAGCTGTGGCAGCACCTTTTCCCCAAGACATATACGTGGAGGGCTGAAGAGACGTCTGTGTTATGGGTGGCTGTAAAAAGAATAAAAAAGTCATTTTATTTTAAATCATGCCACACATAGACGGGTCTGTATGATTTTTTATACTTGCAAGGATGGATGTAAAGAAAGATCCATATTTTAGTATAAAACACATTATTGAAACAATACATTTACGAGATAAAATTTTGTATTCTATTTCAAGTAATGCCTGGAATCCATTATGAGAGACAGCCTACTCATTACATCATTTTTTCCTACTGGCATCCTTTCATATGACAGTGTTTTTTCATTGCACATTTCATTAGCACGCTCAGACTCGTACGTGTTCTAACTTGATACGTTCAGTAATATTATCTCAGAATCCTTTGTGTTTTTAAATTAAAACAATAATATTATGCGACAGACACAATTTATTATTGTTAATTGTTTTCTTTTGAATTCGTAATTTTGCATAAAAGCGTGATGATAACCACGACTCGGAAATGGCAGTAGGTGATTACTACCCCCGATGCCATCTGCATATGAACATTCTGTATCGAGGAGATAGAAGTACTGAGTGGTATTCGATCCACATGTCGAATACCTGTTGCAATAATTGGGCGCCCGACACTGTAATTGGTGGGGCAGCGTGGCTCACATATTAACTATGCCAGAACCTGCAAGGGATTTGAATACGCCATTTATACAGCCAATGCCAAACCTAACAGGGCTAACTAGAACAACAAGGAGTACAGCAATGGTGGTGAAAGAGTTGCAAATATCGAAGGGAAAACCCAAAACACAACCAGAAACACACCACAATCCCCATTCTGAAAAATGGGTGGGTGAAAAACGGAAATGAAGAATGCAGTGATTCCCACATTTGTCAAATTGGAAGTAAACAACAAATTAAAGATATGTTCAGAGTACCAACTACAACGGTTACATTAAAATATCAAACACTTTACTCGCCCAGGGTGACACCTTAAGAGAAGGTATGCAGTAACTGGTGAACTGGGTATGAGATTCAGCAGTGAAGACAGACCATCCAGGTAAGTGGATCTTCTTGAACGCTGTAAAAGAATCCTGTCTAATATATGAACTCTCCTTCACTTCTTATGATGCGGCAGATCTTTATGCTTATATACAGGTTGAACCAAGTGAACAAAGTCACTGGCACTGATGAAGCAGATGCTGAGCACTTGAACCAGAAAGAAACCATTGCTGTATGCGCAGTGATCAAACATTATGTTTAGTAAGTGCTGAGGAACAAAGGCCATATTGCAAGACCAAGACTGCCACTTGCATTGGCAGTCTCAGCCTATCCCCTCCTCTTGTACGGTGCATGTGTACATGTTGATTTGCATCAATTTTTCATGTAAATTAATGTAAATTCAAATAGACTCAACTGACTGCTCAGCCTCTTATCTCAAATCTATTTCCATTGCTAAACCTCATTGCAAGAGTATTACATTTAAACCTAGCGAGAGGTACCTTTCTCCTAGTTGTGCCAAAATAGGGGAAAGCATTCTTGAGAAGTGATCTGAAGAAAACGGTAGGTGACCTGGGAAGGGTCCTGATCGATACGTCAACAGAGTTTAGGAATTGACTATTTGGAGTGAAAATTTTCAAATTGCGTTGAATTTTGAATGATCGTATTGTATAATCTATTTATAACTTTCTTTGATGACAACAGTAAAGAAAAATTGATAAATAAACCAATGTTACAAATCTTGGTTACAAATTCAGTAAATTTGTTTACAATTCACAAATCCGTCAAATGTACCTGGAACGAAATAATTGTACTAACAATGGCACAAAACTATTGAAACTTTTGAAAATTTAATTTTTCCCAATTGTTTTTTTTTTCTAATATTATATTTGCATATTTTTTAATAAATAATCAAGTTAATTATAATTATAAAATTATACAACTAAACACATACAGCTATCATTTTGCTTAATTTTCCTGGATCAACTGAATAGGTTTGCGGTTTTGTTCTAGAGTTCCTGGATGGAGCATTCACCCAGCCGTCTCCAATAGCACTCTTGGATCCTCCCCTCTTGTTCATATTGTTAGGACGATCATCTCTTCTATCATCCCTGCGGTCATCTCTTCGGTCATCTCTTCTCGGGGTATTTGATGAAGGGTACGAATTCATATACTAAAGAGAAAAAATATGTAAAAAAAATAATGTTAAAAACTGTTCACTGTTCAAATACTGTGAGCCAAAAAGTTAAAAAGATTGATAGAAACCACAACATACTTTCTGAATATCCCAAAAAATCATAAGTAAAACAATCAATAATATTATTAAGTAGAATCTACTGGATGCAATATACTTTTTGATGAACTTAATCCTTTTTAATAAGAAAATTTTAAAATTCACTAAATCATTAAAAATCAGTAAAAGGCATCTCACCTGTTCCATTTCCACCTCATTTTGAATCTGATCCATTGTTTTTGGATTCGATTGAGCCACCAGTTGACGCGGCACCCACCCCTTTGTACGCAGCTCTATAACGTCTTGGAGCATAAACCTAAAGAATTATAATAAATTAAATTATCGAAAATAAATGCAGCAGAAAAAATAAATAATAAACAGAAATATTAATGATAGATTAATAAATTTAAAACGACCTTCAGAATCAAATGATTGATGCAGATGTCTATTGTCAATAGTTTTCACGTTTAAACTCGCCATTAATTTAAAAATGCTTGCGATTAACAAATATCAAAAAGGTACTGTCCCACTACAAAAAATTAGAGACTTTAATTGGGAGCTTCTGACTCATTCTCCCTACTCACCGGATATTGCCCCCTAGTAATTGTCATTTATTTCTAGCTCTTCAGAATATATATATGTCAAAAATAAAGTTTCTAGATTATTGCATCAAAACTAAATTTCTTTTACACAAATGGAATTTAAAAATTACGATCTACCAAGATGACAAGTTGTTGATAATGAAGAAAAAATTTATTTTTTTATTTGCATTGTTTCAAATTTTTTCAAAAATGCGCGCAAATTTATGGATTGACCTAATATAAAATGCCTTGGAATTAAAAAAAATTTAAGTATTATATTTGACAATTCATCCTTAATTAATATAATAAATAATCATTTTAACTCACCTAACCCTACTGCTGACCTTCTTTCCAACATTATCGTCAACTATATCTTGCATCTTCTTAAAATAAGGTTGCAAGTCTATTTTCCATACCTTCTCGAGAATTTTACCGATAGTTGTTAGAAGCTTGCACAAGCATTCCAGGGTTTCCTCTTCCACCTTTGAGAGCAGATGTGTTATACAGTATAGCATAATTTTGCTTGTTATAATGTTCTGTTTGAATAATTCACCTGAAAATAAATAAAATTAATTTAATGAAAATAAATTTGATCACCAATTAATCAATACCAATTTATACAGACGCAACAAAAGACGCATAAAAATTATCACCATTTGGAGATAAAGTCAAATAAAATGCCAATTCAAATATTCGTGAACTTACCGACCAAGATAAATAAAACAAAGCTCCATAACCCACACAATTAAAACAAACGCCATATTATTTATATATTTAACATATAGCTATCAGTATAACGCACTTTATAAAGATATTTAAAAAAAATACTTATTATTGCATAAAATATAAAATTCCTTATATTATGTGATGTTAATAAATATTGTGTATAATGATATTATTGACTCAATTAGAAAAAGAAAGAACATCATATGAATTATATTCGCATATAAATACTTTATAATTAATAACTTAACATAAGTAATAAAACACATTTACTTGCCTATGAACCTTACATTTCCTACAGATCTCATCCTAACTTTGCGCTCCTCTTCAACCAAAAGTAATTGAAGTTCCTTTTTTTTATCCTAGAAAAAAAATTGTAATATATTTAGTTTAGCAGAAGATTGACATGACAGACAAAACATACATAATTACACAAAAATAAATACAAAATCAAAACATGTGAAACTGAAATCACAAGTGAACTAAGTTGTAAGATTTAAAAATTAAATTATTATGCAAATAGTAAGCTTTAATTGTTTAAATTATTGATCTGACAAAATAAAAACAGAAAAATTAATAAAAAAAAAAAAAAAACCTCCGTGAAATAATGTTGAATCCGCATATTACGCTTTAACTATACTATATAATTTTTGGTATACGTCTATACCGAGAGATAAAAATACTCAAATAATCCAAATCAATATAAACCTAGTTCCGATTACTCAACCGGATTAATTCATATGATAATTAGAAAAGAGGTGTACGTATGACACAAATGAAATTTCTTTATGTTCAGGGACTGCCAAATGCTTTTCCAACATGGCCATTCCTGTCCTTAAAGAACTCCGAGTAACTATAAGATTTTACAACTAACTTATGTAAAAGGCAGTGGGTCACTCTTAAGAGCCGCATCTAATTAAATAACAGACCCCATGACTTGGGAAGATAATTAATATTTCCGATTTTGCTGTGTGGTCTTCAAATTAAATAAATATGACATGTTGAATATATTCTATATCACATATAATTTCTAAACTTGACGTATAATTTCACTGGCACACATAGTTTTTATATTTACATTTTTTTTTCTCTTTTTATATTTACCATAGATAAGAATTCTAAACACAATCAGTAGGTACCACAAACTATATAAACTGAGGTCTAGAAGGAAATTCTCAATAAAATAATACACAATTCCTTTTTAGTTAATTTGGAAATATAATATAAAACTTGTTTTACATGAGAAAAAATATAATTGCAAAATAAAATTGTACAAAATCGCTTTCAACATTCCAGTTAACTTCATGATATAAAATTTTTTCGCAACATACTTAAGCAGCATCACTTAAGTTATGATATTAAACCAACAATTTTGAATAAATTTAGAAATAGACAAGTCGTGCATATTTTGATATTTAATATTAAAGGTAAATATTTTAAATTTAGACTGCTGTCTGTGCTACAGGTCGCTAAGGCGGTTTGTTCTAGTGATAGTTTTAGACCATTATTGTGGCTGTGATTGTGTTTGATTGTAACTGATTAATCATAAATATTTTAACAATCACAGTTAAATCTCAGCTACAATAACAGTTTACCATCACCGATTTGTTCATGTGAAATTAATAGAAAGGGTGGCCAGGATTATTGTGCAAACGAAAACCGCGCACACGAAAATAGCAAAAACGAAAACTGTGTGTGATTCCTCCGCACATCAGATTTTTTATTTAAAAAATTAACATTTTTTTAAATAAAATTATTTAAGTGGTGCAAAAGAACTGGCGCGACCAGGTAAACCAAATACTGTCAGTGGACGGATAAGATGAACCCATTAAAAGCCTCAACAATCAATTGTGAATATGTGGCATTCACTGTCATAAGAGTACAACAGAATGTATGTATTTGTACATATTTAAATATTATATAACATGATTAAAAATAAGATAAAAGTGTATTAGGTTTAAAGGTACCATGGATTATTTTATTCAATGAAAAGAAAAATCAAGAGTCAAAATCAAAACACATTTCTGAACACTCATATTTATAACTTTTAATTTGAATGTTCTAAAACGATGCACAATAAACAACAATCAAATAAAATATAATTCTAAAACAACATTTTTTTAACAATTTTTAGAATTACATTTCATTTAGAAACAACCGAGCTTGTTATTGAGTTATTCAAACTCAATACCAAGATTAAAAAGAATTTTTACCTATGAAAAGGCACTGCTAATTTACATAAGCACACATTGTAATTAAGATTTAAACAATGAATTCAAAATACATTACAGTAAAAAAAAAAACATAAATAAAATCGCTCAGGCAAAATCGCAGCATAAAAAATATATCATAAAATTACGTACTATTCGACAATCGCATTTTAAAAAAATATTTACAAAATTTAAAAAAATTATTATATTTTTTAAAAAGATTTTTTAACAGAAATATTGACAGTTTAAATCCAAAAGGAAAAAAGTTTAATCTGAAAGAAACCTGATTGCACAAAATGAAAACACCTTAATTTACACATTAACTGTTATAAACTTATGTATATAATACAACTTCATTGTGTCAAAGAACTTAGTCAGTTCAGATATACTGCAGACTCAAGATTTTCCAAGATCAGATTAACTGGAACAAGTGATCGAATTTGTAAGTCTTCTAGATTGTTCATAATGGCTAAATAATGTGTCTGTCATGTCAGAAAAATTCTTTCAAAACATTTATTTACTTTCTTTTAGTGATTTATGAGCATTACTTGTGTCATTGATACCTGTTTACAACAGAGTGCAGTGTGATAAATTAAGATGGTGGCATGCACCCTCTTGATGCAGGGGTGCCAGTTTTATTGAATTTGTGCAACCAAATCAAACTAGTTTTAGGGTGATTTTGACAAGTCTTCTGGATGGTTTACATGATTTAAACAGAAGCGCGGAATCAGAAAAATTTCCATTCAAGCCAAAAAAAACTAAGCCATGATGAAAAACCTTGAAAATGCCAATCAAACCTTGAAAATGCAAAATCAAGCCACAGCAAGCAAATCAAGTCTTTATTAGCAAGCATTTATAGAAACTGAATATCTTATGCCAGAACAAATTTACAACACCGTTGAGACCAGATAGAAGTGATGAAGTATTTCTCAAATTTGTCTCTGTTTAAAAATGTCACTATGACCGTTTGCTGAGAACACACCTTGTGTGTCCATACAAAGATACGCACCATGCACATTACATGCCAGGCGTGTTCTATTGATAGTACAGGAAAACTTTGCTTAAGGTGCATTGGATCTGTTTCAAATACTATTAAAAAGTACTTTTCTCAATAGCTGGTACTAATCTAAAAGGCTAGATAACGAGGTTATTATTTGCCCGAATTTGATGAATTAATGAGAATGATCTCCTTCGATTAGAAGAACAGAGTATGAATGAAGAAAAAGACAAGAACAAAAAGAGATTGTTAAGAACAACTCGACTGACTATTTGATCACATCGAGCGCGCAAAGGAAATGTTATTAAGAATGCGGCTTGGATATGGAAAGCACCAAAATATTTAGACAAAGCAACGCCAGCTATTTCATTTCATCATAGAAAATTCTATGATGAAATGAAAAAGTCAAGCTCTGTTCAAACTTCTGTTCTGTTCAAGCTATTCTGTTAAAAAGTAGTGTTCCCTTTGATCCTCGATTAATTGTTTGATTTTTATCCTCTAATACAGTAAAACTCTGTTAAAACGAACCCCGTTATACTGAAAAATTAGGTATATCGAAGAAAAATTCTAAATTAATTCCCTACAAACAATTTTTCATACAAAAATGAATTTAAATAATGAAATTTTTTTGTCCCGTACAAAAAAATATCAATAAATTTACATGAATGGATAACGATAAAAAAAAATTTACAATGAAAATATTTCAAAACATATTTTAGCCGTTTACGGTCATGTTTGTCAATTGTTTTATTGCTTTGGCGCAGCGGGCCGGTCGGCGTGGGCGGCACACTGGGCCATCGTAACACTTCTTAGGATCATAATAGGCCCTTATAAAGCCATTTGGCATAATCTCCACGTTGTCCAAGGTTAGATTCATTGCCCATTTTCAAAATAGGTTAAAATGGCACCCTTCCACGCTCTGAAACCTACACGTGTTCATGCCTCTAAAAACGGGTCAGCTGGAGAAAATAAAAACCCCCGAAGTCGCGATTGGCACGTCACACTTTAGGGCATGCGCGCGTCAGCTTTGTGTATCATATCGCCAGCAATGCTCGAGATGCCTAGCCTACAATTCTGCGCATTATTATCTTTAATCTTCATTATCATCGTCAACTTATGTCACTTTTAGATTCTAACTGAACATTGAACATGAACATCGATTCCAATGAACGGTAATATTACATACAATATTTTTTTTAATTTGACAATTATTTTCGTTTGTTTACTGACATTTATATGTACTAGTATTCCGTAATTAATTTTTTAGTTAATTTTTTAATATTTTGTGGTGCCCTAAAATGGCTTCAGGTCGTAATAATTCCCGCAAAATTTTAATCTTCGACAAAAATTATGACTTCGAATTAGTCTCTCTACGATTTAAAGAAATATGATGATGGATTGAACAATGCGAAACTCTCAATGCTTTTGTAGTGGCTCTACAATTAAATACTGTTAAAATTTAATGTTGTTTTATATTTGCACAACATTTTAGAATTTCCATAAATATTGCCGTATTTTAGCTTATCTTATAGTGTTTCTTAAAATGTTTTTAATTTAATTTCTTAATTATTATCCATTTGCTTATCTGTTGAAACAAACAATAGATTATTCAGAGTTTTCTTTATACAGAAAATCCTCCTTTGTTTGCAGAATGCCCTTATTATGATATATCCCATATTAAACTGACAATGGGGGTCTTGTTTGCGGAACTTACAAACTTTTTTAAAGCCGCGCATTATTTAGTTCTACGGCGCGCACAGAATATTAATATATTAGGAAAAAAATAGTTTTTCTAGATACGGGAATTTGTTATTACAAAATTTTATTTTTTGGTCCCTTGAATTTCGCAATAATGGGGTTTTACTGAATAACTTATAAATAATGTATTTTTTTCCAACTATATCACGTGTATTAATTAGAATAAATTCTGTTGTATATTGTTTTTGATTTATGCGATTTTGCATTGCGTGAGGTAATTACAGACTGAATTAATCATATTAAATGAAGTTTTTTCCTTTATATCCATATTTCAACATCACTGTTTGTTATTACATCGTCTTAGCACATCATTTAGTCAATTCTTATTGTCAGTAGACGTTGAAAGATCATTTTACAGTCAGTAGACATTAAGTTGGATGTTTTACGCATTTTTGTCGAGTGGTTAGATAAAGGGTTGTATTTTGTATACTGGGAAAGCAAACATATATTGCAACCATCACTTTTTTTTAAATAATTAATCTTTTATATTTACTTTTATGTATAAACAAATTTAACTGACTTGTAAATAAATATAGTGAAATCTAAACTGCTAAAATAGTATATAATTTTACTATATATCACTCGTTGCTATGCTAAGACAAATACATACACTAAAACTCCGTTAATTCGTAATCTATCAAATTCCATAGTGCATTTTATAAGATTTGTTGTTAAAATAATATTTTCATTGAATCATCTAGTTTCTATGTTTATGAAACGTTGCAACTTGCATATGTAGGTACTAAAGAAACTATATAAATTTTTAATATTTGAATACATTGACATATTTTAGTCATTTTTTTTCACGTTTCGTTCTTTAAAAAGGCACTAACATCTTGTAATTCGTATAAATACTTGACCATTTGAATAAATGGAGCTTATTTTGAAAACTGTCCAAAAATTGATATCAAAGATAAATTTGGCGAAAAAAATCGAATCGCGAATACTTCTCTTGGTTCGAACTTAAAAAATCCAAGCTTAACCAACTATTAAAACAAGCAATTAAAAGCTCCAAGCAACAAAGCCAGCGAGACAAGATTTAAAAGTTTTTAATTATTTTTCAAACACATTTTAAATAGAAAAGACGAGTTCGACCACTAATCAAATTAATGTGTGTGATTTTATTGCCCTGAGACTGCCGCCTCACCACTCACCACACACCTTTCTTATTTAGGAGAAATATGTTATTTGATAAACATTTTGACATATAAAAATCATCGTCATCAAACACGATGACTCGCGATGTTAACAGTAACACTAAATTGTGAATACAATAAACTAACGCATTTTTATAAAAATTTATTTGTAATGTTGTCTTTTAAAAACTTTATTCTCATTATTCGTAATTTGGATTTTTTTTTTAAATTTTATATACAGAAAACAAGTAAATATTGCAGCAAATGTAATAAAAATAATTAATCTTATATGTGTGTTAATATATTGCCCGTCTCGACACAGAATTTCTCTAGTGAAACGGGCACAGTCCAAACAGATTTTTACATAGTATTATATAGTTATAAATAAAATAAATAAATAATGTGTAATAGTATGACACAATTAATAGTACTCTTGTTGGGTTGCTTTGAATGATTTGGTGTTTTTGCATTTAAAAAATATTTAATAATTAATCAGCTATCAAAAAGGTCCAGAATGGAATATAAAATAATCCAATTTCGATCCAAAAATACAACAGTCGATTGGCCCTTGGTTTTATGAACGGAAAGTCATTAATATATAATAGGAAAAAAAGAAAATATGGCATAAAACTCTATATACTGGGACATTATTATTTACGGCGGTGCTACCGATAGTGTTTATGATGAAATTACATTAATTGTTTTCTAAACAAGCATTGAATATCATCTTTGAAGATATGTCAAATATACATTAACTATGAAATCCTCCACCTTGCTTTTAAGACAATGAAAAACAATAAGATGACGAAAGGAAAATATTTCCCTTCATCATTCTGATTCTTTTACCACACAATAACACTTGAGCAAAAGGTTATAATTGGTTGATTGAAGAAACACAACCCATAACTTTCTCATTAAAATATAATAAAATAAATATAAAGCGGAAATTTCTCAAAAATTTTATATATATAATATAAATTGTGTAGAAAGATTCATTCAGATAATTAATTTGATTATATTAGTGATTAGTTATAAAAGTTGATACGCTTCAGTCAGTCATTGTGTTCTGTGAACAATAGACAACGGATGACAGCTCGCTCTGCTTCAATACAAGTATCATTTGTGTACACACAGCATATAACATACTAAACATATAAGCTGACGCATGTTTTTTTAATAATATAAAAAAACTATTTTTAATTGTTGTCATTTTTAGAATAACACTGACTATTATGCAGAAACAATAGCAAACAATTTACTACCAATTACTTTAATGCTTTTTCTGATATTTTGCGTAAGCTGAGGAACTTCAGCAGAAGTATAAATTTCATTGAGGGATAGAAATAATGTTCAATATTTAAAATGGACTTTAGTTAAATTTAAAAATAAAAATTAATCCATTTTGATTATTTCAGCAAACAGAGGTCAGTTAGCATCTTTCTGGCAATACATAGTAATATGCAAATAAATGATAGAAAAAATATTAATTAAACACTCACCGGATCAACACAGTCATCTACCCGCTTCTGTTGCTGTTCACTAATGTTGTCAGCTTTTTCAAATTCTCTTTGGCACCTGGTAACGATTAATTTTCTAAAATGCACGAAATTTTCCTCCTTTGAATCGTTTGAGGGGGCCTTCACCTTAAGTGACAAAAAATAATAAATTATTAGGTGATATTAGTAAAAAATTTCAGTCTATATTAAGGAATTGTTTGACATTAGGGTATTAAAACCACAACATACGGTCAGGTTTTTAACTCCCTATCTTTGGACCAATAGAATTGTGAAATAAAACACAATTATTACAAGTGTTAAGATTTTGTCAAATTAACATATTAACCATACTATATTGTAATTGGCGATACACGATAAAAATGCTCGAAAACAAAATAATGTGGAATAAGTGTATTTCACAACTCTTTTGAAGTTGAAGTTTTCTTGACCAAATGGCTAATTTAAATAATGGACAAATTGATAAAAATAATTACCTTGGTCTGTTCCAATTCTTTGCACATCAAAGCATATGTTACTGAGAAATTTGGTTCATCTAAAGCCTTCTCAAATACAAGATCTATTACACCTGACAGTCTTTCTACGCTATTAATGTTCATGACTCGCACTTGAGCCATTAGTTTATCAAAATTTTGCGGTGTCAGTTTGTTTAACACACTTCGAAACTTCTTATATATATCCTGCAACAAAAATGTATCAAGTCAACATGGGCATTGTACATTTTTATAAATTAACCGTTTATGTTCACGGACCATTTCTCGCCACTTGATGGTAAATGAAAGACTGCCATCTATATTTTATAAATAAATTATCGAATACCATTATAAATATTTTTAATCAGAAAAATTTTACAATTCTTACTTGTGTTTCTATGTCATCTTCTTCCATATTTGCAGGTCTAATTCTGGAAGGCTTCCAAGCATTTTCGGTTTCATTCAGTTTAACATCTGACCGAAGAGATAAACTGACGTGTATAACACCTCGATTATTGCCCATAGATGGGCTGTTATTATTTCTGCCATTCGGTTTTCCTAACAGCATAAAAAAATTTAATTAATCCAATGATATATCAAATATAAAAGTGGGACACTTACAATTTTGTTTAATATAGAGATATCCTAATTGATTTTTGGACCTCTGATAACTATTAGAGAATGATTTAAACAATTCTTGATTATAAATCATTGCACATAAAACAAAGTGAATTACATGTCAACTATTAATAAATTAACTACATGCTTAATTTTAAAAATGCTTTAAACCGAGGAAAAAAAATTGTCATATAACTCAGTTTTATGGTTAATTATTTGGTAATCCTTTATATAGTAATATAAGCTTAACTCAGGTCAGCTTACGCTTAATTTAAATTTGTTTGTCTTACACTCATGGCGCAGACATTTTACATTTGAACACTACATTTATTAATTACCTTGTGACCTTCTATTTGGAATAACATTCCGTGAACTTCTAGCAAAACCAGGAAGCAAGTCATTTTGTTTTACAAGCCCACCACCAAGAACACGGGATCCCTCCGAACCAGAAACCTACAAAATAAATTAAAAATAGGAAATTATGTTTTTCACAATGAATAAAATATTTATCACAAGATTAATATAAGGTTAAAGGATAGTTTGTCCAATTCATTTATCTGATGATAAAGGGAATTAGACAAAACTGTATCACTTCTCCACTATCCGTTACAAAAATGTCCAGCATTTTGTAAGTGCATAAATAAATAAAACTCGAACAAAGTTCAGCAAAGTACATAATCTACATGCAATATAAAGATCATACTTTTTTAAATATAATTAAAAAAGGTCAGAGATTATTAATTTACCCTATGTGGTCTATCTGCCAACAGCTCTGGCATTTTAATATTTTCTGGTTTTTTTAAAGCCTTCGGGTCATCTCTGAACTGCATTAGAAAATCTATACCGTAGCACTTCTTCCCCTCCACATTTTGGGGAGACCATTGATCTGAAAAATAAAATAATTTATTTCAAAATTCTTACATATAATGTTACCTTTAATATGCATATGTAGCCCCTACTTCCAAAACCTCCTAAAACGGATTTGGGATAATTAGAGTTAAATATGCAGTTTTATAGATTTTTTTTGTCAGAACACATCGTTTCTCGCTAAAGCCATTTAATCCATTGATATTGCATGTTTTAAATCAGGGTTAGTTTCAAAATACCCAAACCAAACGGAGTATAAGTTGCTATTTCCTCTAAAATTAAATCAGCCAATCACAATACTTGTTAATGAGCATGTGATCTAGAATGGTAACTACATTTACTCTAATTGATTTCACTTCACATTGTATGAGTCTTCTCTTGTTGTCTCATATAATCCGATTTTTTTAAGCGCAAAAAGAATAGTCAGATAAGCTTAGTCATTGAAAACCAACCGAGTTAGGCTAACATGTTCAAAAGATGTTTATCAGCAGATCAGAAAGAGTAAAATTAGGTCCAGTGTCTGAAACTAAGTGTGAAACAGTCTCAATGAAGTTCATCAATATTGGTGAATTGTTAATTTGGAAAAAATTAGCTTTGTTTATTTTTCTGTGTTTTTTTCCTGTAATTAATCTATATTTCTGTGCAATGTTTAAATGTCGGCATTTAATTAAAGATATTTTACATCCTTCCTTACCCTCTGAATAGCTGTACTGCTTTGTAACAATTTTTTTCTCAATCTGCTTATCGGAATCTTCTGGTAACAATTCAGGCATACCCCCATCATTTCCATTACTGATGACATCATTTGCTTCGACACTTTTCTCATTTAAGTTTAAATCCATTTCAGAAGTAATATTGGTCAGCTCAGACATTTTAGGACAATTATTTACATCTTTTTCTGTAAAAAAAAAAAAAAAAAGATATGCACATATGAACAGAAAAATATTGATTGTGTTGCCATGATGGAAAATGTTAATCACTGCAACAAATTGAGCAGCTCGGATAGGAATGGTGATACTTTCCGCGAGTCACTTTCTTTTCATTGACATTTTTTTTATGTCCTCTTTTACTGGAAAATATTTATATTATGGTAGTACTAGCTAGTGCTAGTATAACACACTCTTTTGAATGCGTAATCTAATAACTGACATACTATTTCACGTGAACAAACATTCAAAATGCAACATCTCTAAACATTTTTTTGTCAGTTACAATTGTTTACATCTGAGCAGCTCAATTAGAGTAGTACGGTAGACACTGATTATCTGGAGTAAATAATTCCAAAAAAAATTCAATATAATTTTAATTTCAAAAAATTATTTTAAATGAAAATATTATTTGAAAAATTGCATAATTTGAAATAGAACATTAAATTTGCAAATTGTCCCTTCATTTGTTCAGGAGTCCCAAAAGAGTAAAGTACATGTATCCCCATGTATACATAACACAGTGGAAAATGGTTACCATGAAACCATGGAAGCAAAAAATTAGTTAATGTTAAAGAAATTACATGTTTAAAAAAAACTCAGTTGTAATAATAAAAGTGAGGCAGAAACTAAACAAAAATTGCAAAGGAGTTACCACTGTTTTACTATATAATAACCATACAAAATTTATTTATTTTAAACCCTTAATAAGTGCATTTACTACAATGCATGAATATGTAAAAATTCAAAATGAAATAAAAATTTATTACAGATTAATATTTGAGTCCTTTACTTCCTAAAAACCAATAATAAAAAAAAATGGGAAAAAAAAATTAATTGCAGTATTACTAAGAAAAAATTATACTTGCAATTGGTTGAAATACTTTTGCCATAACATAAGTAATAGAAAAACCAAAAACCCTCTATAATTGAATACTTAACTTCCAAACAGCACAATAATGAAACTGACTTAATTAATAGTTTTTAATGGTATGTCACTGGCTTGTACCAAAAAAGATCAAATAATGTGAGTGACAAACGCCTCTAAAAACACGCAAGTTGATTTTCAAAACACCTCTATAAATGGTATAAAGTAGCATATCCCTCCATAAAAATTATAAATTTCGTAATTTTTCAAAATCTAAAACATGTTTGTCATTTTTTTTAGATTTCCTGTATTATTAATGCATACACTGTGAGCTCAAAACATCTATTGAACTATTTAGATGAAAATTCAATTTTTAAACGGTTTTTTGTGATTTCTGGGTTTTGTTAAAAATCCATTACTGAGGGGTTTGGAAATAAACAATCTATTCGTTAAATAATCTGAATTTTTGCACCATGTTATTTTCGCATCTTAGTATCTTATTTATTATTCTTATAGAATTGCCAGACTATTAACACCGTTTGTTTAAAATAGTAGATGTGGCGTGCATGTATTTGTTTCTTATCAAATGGCTGACATCAGTCAGCAGAAAGTTAAAAGAAAATAAATAAATTAAAAATAAATAAAAATTGTCTTACCGATGACATTGTTTTCTTGAGGATTTTCCATGGTTACTCCCAATATTGTTTATAAATTATATCAACTAATACAAAATATTTCCTGTTCAGATCTTCTCTAATATGTACTTCTTCAGTCTTTAACTCAGGAAACTAAATAACTTAGTTCATGTTACAAAGTTTTTCATAATAATTATTGGTTCACTAATGTTTTCAAATATAAATAAACACAGCCAGTCTTGTTACTTGAGCAAACTATATTTGGCAGCTTTTTAATGTATATATGTTTGTTTACTTTTAAAATTATGTATAACTAGTTTCCTTAGTTATCTGAAACACAAAAAATAACACATTGTATTAAATAATTATTCACAATCATTGCATATAAATAAATGAACTGAATGTATGGAAATTGATAAAAACCATTCTAAATTACATGGAGTTTACAAAGAGGTGTACCAGAATAAAGTGTTTAGAGTAGCATGTTTTCTAAGATTAGAATGTAACAAAAACAGACCAGGGAGTACAATTGCAATAAGTAAGCAAACAGCGAATATGAAAAATCAATATAGGATTAACAAAATAAGCCTTATTGGTTTAAATTACAAGCTATTTATCTTTTTATGCATACTAGTAATTAAAATTAGCCCAAGGACGCAGTTTAATCGTTGCATATTCTGAACTGGATCTCCTTCCATATTAATTAAACACCACAAACACATTAAATAAACAATGTCTTTAAGTGCGAACGTGCACCGACAACTTTCAATTGTACGACAAATCTGTCATGATGGTTTGCGTAAGATGTATGAATGCGAATAAGGCGAGAATTATATCCCAGGATAGAAGAGTGTGGCTCTTCATCCGCAGCGAAACAGCGTGAAGGTATATCAAAGAAATTAGCACTCTTCACACAGTTTTTAGATGCTGCAGTATGCATATGCATCCGATACTGATGATTCGCTCTTGCCTCAATACATTTGTCTTGGACACTTAGTACCCAAAACATACACTATCGATTAATGGAATATTTTTTTTTTTAAATGTGTAAAAGTCAGCTGATTTCAAATGACTCCTACTCCACTATTACTATTTTAATTCCAATTTTCAGATAACTAAAAATATAAATGAACTTTCATGTTTACTATTTTGAAAAATATACTGTCAGAACAAAAAGGAAATTGATATTTCACTCAAATGAAATGTATGAATTTACATACCTACTATATATATCACACATAGATAACTTTAAAGGAAATTGATACAGTCACTGCTCACTTACAACCACTTCGTTTAACGACTCTTTACATTTACGACCATTATCGTTCACCTATCAACCGATACTACATCCTCTATACAAGAACAATCAAATCTATGCATAATCAGCAAAAAAGAAACACATAATGTTAAAAGATATGTTGCATTGCTTTCCTCTAGCATATCAACTATGTTGATGCCATCAGGGAGCGCCCCAGTCCCTTCCTTAATTTATAGTGCGCGTTGCTAATATTCAGTCAGTATTCACTATCGATTGAACGCACGCCGTGCACAAATTATAAAGCTTTACATCCATCATCAAAATAAAATGTGGTGATACCCTGCAACACAGGATGTCGACCAAAATAAAGAAGCAAAGAAAGGCTTTAGATCTTGATATAAAAATTAATATTATCAATGAATACGGAATTCCGGAAAAAAAGGAAAAACGTAAAACAAATGTGATAGCCATGCGCATTTGCCCATAGCGAGACGTTCATTTAACGACCAATTCGCTTTACAGCCAGGTAGGTGGAACGGAATCTGGTCATTAAGTGATGCCAATTCCTAGATAATTACAAGAGATATATTTATTTCTGAAAGAACATTTTTCAAATAGAAAGGAAACAGTCCTTTATATTGACAGAAATTAGACAACTGTAATGATTACATTAAAAAAATATTTAAATTACGTCTTATGTACATTGTTTGCCGATGTCATAAAGCAAGTCGTAAACACTATTATATAATAATTAATTATTAATAAACACACACACATTTTATATTGAAGTTATTTTTAAACATTAATATATAACAGTTCATTGTTTAATTATTAAAACCACTTAATATTAGTTATGATTATGGATAGGTGGTTGTAAATAATCATTTTGACTCAGATTTAATTGATCGACAGTATGATCGATTGAAACTTGCCTACAGATTTAAAGGACGTCGATTCCCTTGGCTATAAACCAATTATATTTTCGTGACATAAGACATGCATACTTTGAATAAATAAACAGTAAGAATAAATAACATATCACAAAATATTCATATTACTCATGTGTTAAAGAATGATTTTGCCAAGGACATATCGCCTACCCATCAAGAAATAAAATTGTTATGGAATTTGAACATACCCGATATTTTCAGAGCGTATTAGTCATCTTTTAACAATGTACATTTTCGGAATAACGAATTTAAATAATCCGACCCATCAATATAGGTTGGTACACTAGTAGGCCGGTACAAATAACTCAAAATATTATTGCTCCCTCGAGGGTTGTTAAATTAAGAATGAAGTTTCGTCTGTTGCACAGAAAATAGGAATGTGGAAATTTGAATTTAATCAATTTGAATTTCGATATAACCTACAAATTGGGTACTACCTTATATATCAACTGCTATTCTGAGTATCAAATTATCGTAAGTAGTAATACTTCAATCTTTCCGCCATCCATATTGTTAATTAAGAGCGAATAATAAGCAAGACATCTGCGTTGGTCGAAATAATCTACTTTCTCTCGGCGTGACATTTATTTCCCATATATATATGATCAACGTACAATCAATGCAAATCATGAAAGAATGAACATATAATTTACTTACGCCGTTTCTAAATAGTTAATTAGTCGAAGAAACAATATTAAAGTGATAGCATGAGGGCGTAGCAAGACACAGCTGTTATTTTTCGAGCAGAGTATGCAGTAGGGATCGCAAAATTTTAACGTCTAAAAATAGATGTGAGAAATGTACCCACGTGGGTGTCGGTCAGCCTAAACCATCATGCACGGGTTAAAATAGTTTTATCAATGACAGCTAGCAGTAAATATACAAAATAAACTATTTGAAACTCAAATTTTAAGTAACACGAGAAAATACAACGATAATATTTAAACTATGTGGATGACATAAAGCATGGAAAACCGAACCACTTACCAAGTTTAAGTCACTTGTTTACGTTAAAACTAATAAGAGTTTACAAATTTGATATGTTTTTAGTTTTCAGATTCATGAAACACTGACAAAATAACAACGCGACATATTTCACTTCAAAATACTATCACTTGAGCCTGAGGCCAAAGACCAAAAGCAACAAAATTACTGCGAAACGAACCGACTCGTAGGTCCTTCGAAAGAAGACTGCGCCTGCGCACACTGTCCGACCACAACTTGAGCCACGCAGGTAATAAATAGAAAGAGACACAACATTTGTAGAGCGGCATCTGCGGACTAATGAATACAAATAAACTATTGTACTTTAGACCGACCAAATGTACCGGAATACTACTTGCGCTCAACGGACAGACAATTTTGAAACGTGTAGACCGCCTGTGCTCAGCAGGTATCTACATGGTAACAACATCGAAATATTTACAGCAATAATACCTATATACGAGGACTAAAAGTGTCAAATTACTTTCTTTTTTGCACGAACACTAAAAATCACAGCAATTATAAAAGTCAATTGTTAAAAATTTATAATAGAAGAAATATTACAAAGTTTATTTGATGTGCATGGTAAAGAATGCATATTTATGACTATTTCTTTTGTCATAAATTTTATCAATAAACACATAACTATAATTATAATC
Organism: Eubasilissa regina; assembly: GCA_022840565.1. Taxonomy (NCBI): domain Eukaryota; kingdom Metazoa; phylum Arthropoda; class Insecta; order Trichoptera; family Phryganeidae; genus Eubasilissa; species Eubasilissa regina. The sequence goes on from JAINEB010000033.1 coordinate 23,601,185, forward strand.
GACAAAATATTTTTATAATATACTTCATTAGTTCAATAATATTGGAATGCGTCTGTGTTATATTTAGTTATTGTCGTCGCAGAGCCGTGTCTAGATATTGGTGAGACCGGGCACTCGGGTACTTAGACCAGACACAAAGTAACCCCCAGGTAAGTCAGGTTCCGATGCTCAGCATTTAGGTACTCACAGTACAGAGCATTGTATTGTAAGAGGTATATTGAATATTATGTACTTCAAAGAATATACGGATTTTCTGGAAAAACCCAGAATTTCGTATAGCTTGTCAAACGGCTTGTTTAAATTAGAAAGACGGTCGTACAAGCAGTGGCGCAACTATAAAAATTGGGACACAATACAACATTGAAAAAAGATCCCTATTAGTCTAAATAAAATAATAATCAAAATATTGAGTACCACGGGATACTAATAGGTGAATGAACATAGACTCTTGTGTAGTACAGTTTTCACACTTTCATCATCATCATCTTTGTCCTCTTGTCCCAGGACGGTCGGGGACCCAAAGACTGGACAAAGCGTTTCCGTCTTCGTCTGACTTGCGCCGCTTGGGTAGATACTAGTTGCCCAGTCACAGTTGACTGGGTATACATAAAGAAAAAAATCAAACTTGTGTTTTTTGGCACTCATATGCTCTCGCTAATGCGTAAAATCTTCGCTCGCTTTACCGAGAGTTTCATTTTGCAGCAATGATCTTTTTCATAACCCGACATATTATCTGGGAATTACCATATACATCGATCAAAGTTTCAGGCGTTTTCCTAATGTACCTAACAAGAGTTAATTATTTTAAAGTTTGTAATTAAATGTCCATGTTGTGGTAAATTTTAAATGTCCATACTGGCGCAGGGAAAAGAATCAATACAAAATGTATTGTAGAGCGCTAATGGATTTTTGATCCCCTATTTAACATGGGCCTCGATGCACCGCATTGGCGTAGTTACGCCACTGTGTTCAAGCTTTTAAAAATATTCCTGGATATTTTGTTCCAAATAAAATAAAATCTGACAATGTGCATATACGCGTAATGCAGAAAACCTCGCTTAACGCGAATTCGATTTGCGCGAAATCAATTAGAGCGCTTAAGCAAAATGATGCACCAAAAATTAATTTATTTAATTGTAAGTTACCATTATCAAAAATAAATAAAAACCCTAAAATATGAAAAATTCATTTGATATATCTATTTTGTGTATTGTTTGACATTTAATAATACTGTCAGTATTAATCCGTTAATTTTTTGTTTTGATTTACGATCGTTTTACGTTATCGCTTTTTTAATTTTATTTTTAAAAATTGAGATTCGCACACGGAGTACGGAGTGTCACATCAATATTCTTACTATTTTCAAACTAAGCTAAACACTTGTGATATGAAAATAGGACTAACTTGGTGGCCTTCTGGAACGAGACTCTAACCCCCAACGGGTCGACATCAATCTTCATAAATAAAGTGCTGTACAATGATACGTAAAGAATTATCAACTTCAAGTATTCATTTTTTACACTAAACTGAACTTTGTACTACGCATTAATTATTTTGTCACTACTGTAGTTTCGAGACGTTCAGTCTCTCTCTTAATCATATACAATTAACTAGTAGTTATAACTCGTATGTATAATACAAAAGATAGTTTAGTGAATACTTTAAATAATCATGTTGCATCACAAAGTAACTGCCATGTCAATTGATGACTTATAAAATTTTATTATTGAATAAAATAATACAAATTACTATTTATCTAGTTTTTAAATGACGATATTTTTATATAATTGAGTGTTTTCCAAATGTGATAATGGAATAATTGATCATTGATAGTCTTTATATATATATATATTTTTTTTTTTTTTTTTATATAATTGAGTGTTTTCCAAATGTGATAATGGAATAATTGATCATTATATTGTTAAATCTGTTGTAATAAATAAGAAAGTTTGGGGTTTTGCCTTAAGATTATAATAATAACTATGAAGAGATAATGTTTTAATAAGTACCTAGACTTTTAAAAATATTCCTTTGTTATACGCAGGTAAACTTCCAAACCTCCAGACAGTTTCTGGCAAAGGTCAATGTTAATCCCAAGCTGTTGAATTTAAAGGAATTTAAGAAAAGTTTATTCATAATTTTCATACGTATAATACACCTAAAACAATTATGTGCATCTGAATTTTTGAATTCTCAAATTACAACGTACTACACAACTGAGTACGTACAGTTTTTTTATCCTCATGCTAAATTAAATTAAGGAATACGCATGTTTATTGAGTTCAGTTCATTTTCAGAACATAGATGTAGTATTTGCATAAGACTGATAAAGTTGCAGCAAAACGTATAGTTATATCGAAAATCTAAAGCAATTAAATATTTGAGAAGGAGGAAAGCAATACAATGTGCAAAATACTTGTAGGTAATGAATGTTTGGAACAAGTAGAAGAGTTTGTGTGTTTGGGAAGCATGTTTGATAGAAACTAAATGACTGAAAAACATATCGAAAGGAGGGTGACTGCAGAGAATAAAGTGAGCGGTGCTTTGAATGGAATTATAGCTAATGTGAACTTATTAACCAAGACATAATGACATTAGCGGTTCATAATGGAGTCCTGGTACCGACACTGTTGTATAGAAGTGAGTCTTGGATCTGGCAGAAAAGGAACGAAAATAGACTAAATGCAGTGGAAATGAAATCACTTAGGCGTAAGTATGTATGTCAGATTAAAGAATGAAGAAATAAGGAAAACAATGTAAAGCTTATCTTAGTATAGTGAGTAAGATTAAGAGAGGATAACTTAGGTGGTTTGGTCATATGGAACGGACGAATGAGAGAATGGTAAGAAAGATATATGACGCAAGTGTTGATGACACCAAAAATAAAGGACGCCCGTGGAAGTCTTGGCACGACCAGATAAATCGGATACTGGAAGATGGTCTTGTTAGAAGCCACAATAATACATTAATACACAAAAGGTGTATGAATGTAGATGAGGCGAGAATTGTGTGTCAGGACAGAAGAGTATGGCGCTCTATCTAAACGGCGTGATGTTAAGTAAGAATGCAGAAGACAATGAGTCATTATGAAATAGCTCGCATTGTATTTTTCTTCAATTGTTGGTGTAATATCATAATAATATCGTTTATATCAATATATATCTAATGAATGATTGTGTGTGTTGGTTTCTGGAATAGAAATAACGATATGAATAGTTTTGAAGTCGTAATTTATCTTATCAAGTAAACGTCACATGAATCATGTCACAAATTTGAGGGTCACCTACTGTGCGTAAGTAAATATCTATTTTAAAAGCAATTAAGGGTGAAAGTTTAGTTTATTCATTGTGATTCCTTCCTTGTCTTTCGGCTAATGTACACACTATTATCTATACTAGCTATTCTCGGAATTCCGTTGTCCGGGCCGGCCCTGTGCTCGGTCTCGCCTCGGTCACAATACTCGTACATACATGTGTTGAGGTATTTACACGATTCGCAAAATCATTTTGCATTTGCAAACTTTCCAAGATATTTTAAAATGCATTTATGTGATAAATGAAATCGGTCAGACACTTCGATTTTATTATTATTTTTCAAAATCTACCGTTATGATTTTGACATGTGTTCATGTTTAGATAAACTGAAAATTAAAATGGATATTTCGGGTGCCAATTGTAGCGCTGAGGCATGGGGCGCAATGATAAGATCTCAATTTCTCTGCTATTCTAGGCAGGCAGTTATTTGAGTTTAATCGTTATGAGATTTCTAATGAAATAATCTCTTTATCTATTCATACAAAATTCAATGTCTATCTATTCTCTATACAATTCTACATACTTTGACCGATCTAAACGAATTTATGTAGAGTTATTCTTTAATTTTTTCTAGTAGTACTTTAGGTGTTGTTTCAGTACACATATACATTGAAAATATCGTATACTTCACCAATAATTAATAAACAAATTATTAAGAGAACACATTCTCATTGTGAATTTGTAAATATTCAGAACATAGGTCTGTGATATTTTAAATAATAATTAAATGTATTAATTAGAAAGATATACATATAAAATCAATTTTATCGAAAAAAATTGCTACCGAGATTCGAAGCTGTAGATGGCTCTTTCAAAATAATGGAACGATTAAATATATTAATATCAAAAAGGTAACATATAGGTTCGAAAATTTGTCGCTAAAAATATTATCGCTGTAGCATAGTTGGATAATGCACCTTCCCCGGTTAGAAAAGAAATCCAGGTTCGAATCCCGGTGACGCAACAACAATATTTTTCAATATGTATATCTTTCTAATTAATATATTTAATTAATATTTTAATAAATAAATGCACCTTCCCCGGTTAGAAAAGAGATCCAGGTTCGAATCCCGGTGGCGCAACAACAATATTTTTCGATATGTATATCTTTCTAATTAACATATTTAATTAATATTTTAATAAATAAATTATTAAGCTTATTTTTCGTACGACAATTCGGCACATTTATTCCATTCCATGTTGACCATTAGTTTGCGCTCTGGTTTGGGCTTTGCTAAGGAGATATAAATTTGACGTGTAAAACATTATATAGGACCTTCGAAGAAGGCAAAACCCACATTTACTTGACCTGTCCTAGGAATCCTGTCTCTACAAAACTTAACTTCACGACCTGCTTAAAGTTTCACTGAAATTATAATTGATTTGAACAATACATTGTTTCAAATTTTTAAATGCTTTTATTTATTAATTTATTTCATTCATAACATAGTGCATACATACTCATATATATGCTCTAATATTAATAAGATTTAAATATTTTCTTTTGCTAAAACTTGTATTTTACACATGTGGTCAGTTTCATTTTAAATCTATTCAATTTCTCCTCCTTTCTTGTTTTCTGGCATTTCATTAAAATATTTCATCGCACTATACATCATCGATTTCCGAGATTTGGTCTTCTTCCTGAATGGCAGTCTCAGTCTATCCATTCCTCTTGTACAGTGCTCGTGCTCATGTTGATTTGCATCATTTTTTTGTGTAAATTCCACTGATATTTTCTTATTGAGGATCTTGTAAATAAATACCATTGTATTAAAATTTTCTGCTTTTTATGTTTGTATATTTATTTTTTCTGAGTATTATTCTCATATATTTATTTCGCAGTGATTGCATTTGGTTACCATCTACCTCTAAAACAATCCACACTACATCATATATTAATTTCTTACACTTGTTTAAGGGCTATCTAAACAAATGTTAACATCATGACTTTTTTATCCCTAATTATTGTGAGCAGGGCCGGCCCGAGCAATCCGGGATGCCGAGCAAGACGGGGTGCCGAGCAAACCGGGGCGCCGAGCAAACCGGGGCGCCGAATAAGCCGAAATAAAAAAACAAAAAGCGGAGAAAGAGCTACAGTTTGAACAAATTAAAAAGTTTATGAGCATTACAAAATACATAATACAAGAAAAGCAAGACGAATGTCATATAGATCCTGAAGAGCCATCTTTTGCTTCTTCAAATATCATCACAAATGTCTCCGCTGAAGTGTTGCCCTGGAGAATGGCAGCTAATTCTCCAGTATCGCAATAATTATAGCTTATGGGGTGCCGTTAAAAAAGACTGACCATAAAACTCACCTGAGCTGTAATCTTAACAACAACTGGGAAATGAGCTAAGAAATCAATGAAGATTTGTAAATTGGAATTGTAAAGCGAAACTTGAGAGATATATGTAAGACAATACTCTCCACCTTATCATTAGCGCAAGATTGAATAACAAAAAAGAGGGTCTGGCCTCTGGCCGCAAGAGAATATTGTAACTGCGGAATCTGAGAGTCTGAAAGAATGGTTCAACACACACACAATTTTTTTAAAATCAAGGATTGGGGCTCCTAGAAAAATTTCGCCCGAGGGCGCCACAAAGGCTAGGGCCGGCACTGGTTGTCAGGTCGTTTCGTAATAGCACATCTCTTATAATTCCGAATTTTGCTCGTTTCGGTTCTTCCTGATCGTTTCTTCGGTTCGCATTTTAGATCGCCTCTTCCTCTTTAACGTTCCATTCCCTTAGTGGCCTTGTTTTAGAGATTTGATTAGATTGTCGGTAAACGTCGGTATGTATCATATACATGGTGTAACAGATCTAGTCTACAATATGTTATGCGTTGATGACATCTGACTAAATTACGAGTTAAAAATGTTCAAGTATGTATAAATTCTGTACAGCTACGGAAAAAAAAGTATGATTTAACAAAAAATTATCTGGCTTCTTGCAGTTCGATAATCTTTTATTTTTTGTATTATTTTCGAATTTTATTTTTGTACAATATATAGGTAATTTAGAATCATTAAAATATTTCCATTAATCGAAATAATTACATAACTACGACATTTTATAAATGATTATATCTCTGTCATGGTTGAAATTAAGCACATACAGCTTAAACATTTTCGACTCAAATTAAATATTCTGCATTAGGTATGTTTCACTCAGCACATTCTCTACTCGTACACGCGGTAATGACCTTGAAAAGAAGTACCTGGAAAAATTTAACACCTTAAAATTCGCAGGTCTAAATTATTTAGAAACCTACCTAATGTACGAGTAATAATTTCTCTGACAGCGTCATGTTCCATATTTCAATAAACTTGCAGTTACAGTAATGAGATAATTTTTATTTATTTATTTCGTTCACGTTTACGTATAATTCATTTCATTGTCAGCATTTTTTTTATGAAATTACATATCAAATATTTACGCACGTTATCGGTTTTTAATTATCCAATGTACGTGACCGAATGGTACAAATATGTAACCCTGAGAAGCCATGATATAGACGAGGTAATTAAATATGCGTGCTAATTAGGTATATGGCTATTACGTTCCTATATACTACATAGTATCCTATATTTGTAATGTATCTACTTTCAATATAATCTAATATTAGCTACCAGTATTCTAAAATAAAGTAAAACCAATATGATTTCTTTAAATCATATTCCAAAATTAATTTAAATGAAATCTAAATTTAACATAAAACATAGAAATTTTCCATTAAATAAAATATACTAACGGTTTGAATCCGGAGTTGCCCGGGATTCAGAGTTATTTATAATTTCAGATAGGTATACACTTCGACCCCTCTGAGTTAAGCATTGTAACTAAAACATTAGATTTTTTAATGATTCTAGTATTTTGCACATATTTGATACATTTTTAAATGGCTGTAGTTTTTTTAATATCATGTTTAATAGTACCTACATTGTAGAATACAATATATATATATATATATATATATTTAAATCAGCCACTTAAATAAGTATCAAATAAAATAGAAATACTAGAATTATTAAAAAAAGTCGACTAGTAGGTTACAATTACATGGAGACTGTAACTTCTAAACCAGTTTGAACCACAAAATGAAACTTATAAGTTTTGTTAAGTACCAGTACACATATCCTTGGGCAAAAACTTAAATTTTATCCATTTGAGGTATTCTATCTTGAAATCAGCAATAATTGAAAAGTTTTGAAACTTTGATGCCATTAAAGGCAAGAAGGTTAGGAAACCCAAACTTTGATTCTTCTTAGGTAGAAACTTTACCAGCCGTAGTTATAACAAAATTTTCCATCTTGTAGTACTAACCCCAAGTCACCTTAAAAGGTGCTTCCAAATTTTGCATATTTCAAGATCATTGAAATCATGGTTTATATAATATTTTCTAACATTTCTATACATTTTCTATAACTCTAATGAGTCTTCTTTATGATAGTGAAAATCAGAACCTTTTATCTTTTAAGGAAGGAAAACATTTTTTTTTTAAAAAACCTCTTCAAAACCCCTGCGAAGAAAATTGAGCCTAGATCCAAAATGATGACAGATAAAAATAAAATAAAAATTGTTTTGAGCTTCACACTCATAGAGTTAACTATATTAAAAAAATAAAAAATATCTTAAATGGTCAAGCGACCATTTAGTTTAAATTTAGGTGACTAGGCTCAATTAAATGATCATTGCGAGACACCTCATTTCGAGTGTCAAGCTATAGTCTTCTGTATCACTTAATTTGTTAACTCAGCTTAATTAGACTTTTATATATTTTTATTATATTCTCTTTGCTCGTCCTACCGCCAAATTGCCGCGAAGTGCGTTGTTGGCTGAAGCTGCGCGCGTCACAACATTTTGTCAATCGCACAAGATTATGAGTCGTACTTTGTTAATATTATATGAAACGTGGTCAGTGACGTCCCTAAGTAAAGTGTCGCCCTCTTTCCGCCCCGCCTATTATTAAAAATGTGATATCGATCCTATATAATTTTTGATGATATAAATTCAATACAAAATGTATTCATTTTAAATAATTAATAAGTTATAATATTATTGTAGCTAAATTAGAAAAAATAATAAACTCACCCACAATCATCTGGTTTTTGCAATTTTGGTGGACAGTGTTTTTCATCATTAGTTTCTAAATGTTGAACATTATATTACACTTTTATTCAAATATTCTAAGATTTTTTTGTCTTAAAAATGTTCACGTCACCACTGTATACAATTATATATTATTGTATAATTGTGTATTGTATATAATCACAATTATTTTTGCTGTTTGCGAGGTAAGTTTGTAGAACTCCATAATCACTATAGATAAAGTATCCAGCGGAAAATTTTCAAGTTTAATATTAAATTTAAAAAAAACTGCAATGTTATTCTCATATTTTATTTATACAAAGTGGAGTTTACGTTTTATAAACAATATCGCCTAAATGCCGTCCATTTTTCTCAAGGCACTCTTGTAATAGGACTATTAAATTTGCGAACACGCGAGAGCACAGCGTTGGTTCAATGCCAGCAACTTCTTTTGTTCGAGGATTGTTGCTGTAAACTCTCGACTTATGGTATCTCCACACAAAAAAGTCGCACGGTGTAAAGTCCGGTGACCGAGGTGCCCAGGGTATGAAAAATTGGTAGTACCCAGTGTAAGAAAAAATTCCCCTCAGCTTCTCCATTGAAATTCTAACTGTGTGTGGAGTGGCCTCGTCTTGTTGAAATTGTGTTCTGTTATTAAACCCGAGAAACGGCTGCAGTTGCGGTATCAAAAACTTGTCGATCATCCGGCAATACACGTCAGCAGTGACTGCCTCTCGCTGGTTAAAAAAATAAGGGCCAATTATCCCTCGGACAGAAATTGCACACCATTCTGACGTTTTTGGACAATCCAAACGTTTTTGATGGCGTTCCCTTGGTTTGTCGGGGCACCAGTATATCATGTTCTGTTTATTAACACAGCCATCTATATAAAAATGTGCTTTTTCAGTAAACAATACGTTTACAAGCGTTTGTGCTGTTTCAAAACGTTCCAGCATCGTTCTCGCTAAGGTTTCACCTAAAGAATAGTCATTTTCGTTGAGAGACTGCACGATTTGCAGTTTGTATGGGTGAAACTGTAGTTTCTTTTTCAAAATAACGTGCACTGTTGATTTTTTTATTTCTGTACAGGCTGCAGTCTTCCTTATTGATTTACGAGGATTGCGCATAATTTCACATCGAACCTGAGCCACATGTTTTGGTGTCGCTACCGACGTTGATGGTCCCGAAGGAGTTTGGTTAACTATTGACCCTTCTTGTCTGAACTTTTGAACACAACACCAGATTAGTTGTGTGCTCGACTCATCACTTACTCGTCGAATATTAAAGTGAGAACAAAAAGCGCGACGCGCGCGAACCAATAAATCACCGCACTTTGAATATTGCTCAACCGCGACCAGTGACTCATTGCGACTGGCAAATCCGCAAATCATACGCGTCGAATAATACCCCTCCTACTTACCACTCCCCGATGGTTTACGAGCAATTACAATTAATCTTGAAATTTTTATTCTTTATAAATACAAGTTGTTGAGATAAATTAGATAGATTGTGCCCTTGCAAGGCAAAACGTGTCTCATCTAAAGTAAATTATACGAGTAGAATAAAAAACAAGTGTTTTATATTATTTCACATGTTGATAACAATTTCTTTGAAATCGATAATACGCCTTTCAGCTTCAAAAGAAGATATTGAAAGCACATTTAACCTTACTTCGGTCACTCGTGGTTCTTTAATGGCATGTTGTCCTTTGAAATTGTATCGTTTTATGACCCGAGAAATTTCTTTTCGGGCTAAAATGACAACAATGCTGCCGCATTTTGCTAATTTTTTACAGCATACTTTTATAGCCTTTGGCCTTTTGTTACTTTCTAAACATATGTGACATATGTTAGATGTAAATAACGGTTTGTTTTCAAACAATTCTGAAAACTGAACTTTCAAAGTGTACATTAAATTATTTTTCGAGTTTTTTTTTTGTACGAGACGGTAATTTTAATATTAATGTTACATGTAGTATTTACATTCCGCCGCCAAATTGCCGCCCTTAGACACCGTCTTACCTGCCTACGCCCACATGACGTCCCTATATTGTGGTGTCTTAATATTATTGTGTCGATGCTTGATGTGCCATGGGCATGTTTAATAGAGGATCAAGTAAAGAGACACTGACATGTGTAGGTACCAGAAACTGAATCAGCGACCGCATTATAATATGTGTTTTGGCTTTCAGTATCAAAATCATTAAATTATTATTCATGGAAGAATATATTTTTTAAAGAAATATTAGAAATAACGAAATTTGCTTTGATCACTATGAATTTCGTTGAAGATTGTAAATCGGCGTTGACATGTTATCTTTTTGACCCTTCTTCGATATATTTGTGTATCGTGGTCAAAGAATATTGAAATTGTTTCATATTTGACCTTTCGTTATCCGAGCTCGTGAATTGCGCTGTACCTACGCAATTGTTTTCTAAGATTAGTTTATTATTATTATTATTTTATTAATATAATATACATTATATACACATGAGTAATTCTTTAAAAAAATAAAGAGAAATATTAATAAATATTTTAATGTAATGTATTTTAAAAATAAAACCGTTGAAGTTCGTGATAAGTTTTTATAAATATTAAGCAGTGCGTCTATTAAAATAATCTATATGTAGGAAATTAAAATCGGTGAATTTGTAAAAACGTTTAATAATTATTTATTTCACAATGTTGTGTCAGATTTTTTCCATTTAACAAACTATCATTAAAATATTTTTTTTTAAAGTGTGCGATATCCACAAATTAGATGACTATTGAAAATTATTAATATTTAAAAAAACATTTATTATTTCATTGTAATTTTCAATTATTAATTAAATAATAATGAATAGCTGAAATATCGATATAAACATAATTTAAAACTTATTATTAACTTAGTTATAGATAAATTGAACAATAGTATTTAGGTTGTAAGAATATAGAGCAAAACCCAAATTTCTGCAAAGATGGAGTAGAAAATTCTTTTAATTTTGATTTACTGCCACCTTTCGAAAAAAATCTCAACTAAAATGTTTTCTTAAATAATAATCAACTTACGTTGGTTGCAACACAACACTAGTTTTGTCTCGAAATTTTTAGGGTTTAGTACATCGATAGCGTGTTATATTCCGCCTACCTACTTTCTTATACTTTGCGGCTTATCAAATTAGATACTATTATTTTCATACAAATTCTTTATATGATCCATTGTTTTAGAATAGTCAGGTCAATATTTAAGCCTACTTGAGATACCAAGGTTTAATATTTATGTTAACCAGCATTAAACTCACAATTGCTGTTGGGACTAGAATCTTCCCTTAAAATGAGGTGACCAAACGTATTCCTTTAAGTAGTTTAGTATTAGTACTCCTTTTTCGTGAATCGTACTCCTCTTAAAACCTGTACTACCAAAATACTGTATGGACTGTACTACCAAATTATTAAAAAAAAATATTGCAAATTTTTCTTTCATTTATACTCCTTTTGTACCAAAAATAGTTGGTCACCTTACTTGAAACAATAAATGTTTATGTTAACCAAAAACAAACGATATAATGCATCAGAAGAATCACATTTCAAAAAGTTATATTCATAATTGAAAATAACAATTTTTATTTTAAAAACAAAGATAATTGTAGAATTATAAACAGTTTATATGTAAAGTGTTCTTGAGGTGAAAGTTTTTATGAAAATAGCGTTACACAAATTATCCATTATTATTATTATTATTTTTATTATTGTTATTATTATTGTTATTATAGATTATAAAATGCACGAAGTCATAGCTAGAAGGTCATTGTATTTTTGATATCGGTCATGGGAAGTTCTCCTTAAATAAATAAATAAATTTCTCTAGCAAAGTGTACAATGGGTGTACTTCCCCATTAAACTGTGTTGGTGTGAGAAACATAATTAATTTAGTTTTCAAAATATATTTTAGTTGACTAACAACTTGTTTAATAATAATATATTATTAAGACGAATAAAAAATACATTATAAAAATACGAACAAAATTTATACATATGTAAAACAACAGACGACAAAGCACTAAGTTGGATTCAAAGCTATCTTCACGAAAGACTACAAAACATAAAAATTAACGAAACTTTAAGCCAACCCCTAATCTGTGAATTTGGTATACCACAAGGAACAGTTTTGGGCCCACTTCTTTTTATAATTTATGTCAATGACATTTTCAAACTAAAATTGACCGGAAAAATTATACGCCGACGACACTGCTATCATTGTTCACGGACAAAACTGGAACATTACAAACGAACATGCAAATAACGTCATGAATATATTCAAATCCTGGTTCGATAATAATTAACTTTCATTAAACTCCGATAAAAACCTATTACATTCATATAAAACACCACCCCATATAAAAATACTATCCATAACGACAACTGTAACAAAATTACCTATTGTGACTCATGTACAAACTTAAGAAAAAAAAAAAAAATAAAAGAATAAGAAAATGTATTTATATATTCATAAGATTAAGAAAGATTTTAAGTATAAATAATTTAAAAAATGTATATTTTGCTATTGTTCACTCACTACTCTAGTATGGAATAATTGGGTGGGGAGGAGCATACAATAATATAATGAACTCTGTAAAAATAATACAGAGAACAATAATTATACACTTTTTGCAAAATTCCCAGTTCCCACAATAGAAAACATTTACAAAAAAATCTCAATTAATCAATTAATTAAAGAAAATAACACTATCAAATTTGAAACAAGCACATCATTAAAGTTTAAAAATGACTTTAAAATCCCTAAATGTAACACCAAACACTATCAGCAAAATTTTATATACTTAGGGATAAAAAATTTCAATAGCCTCCCTACACAAATTAAAGATATAAAAGAGTTTAGAAAAAAATTAAATGAACCCTTCTGAAAAACATAATAAGAAAATAAACAATATTACAGAACACTTCAGAAGCACACAAATAGACAATATAAAATATTATACAAAATTATTATAGTGCAACTTTCTCTCCAAACACAAGAGCTAGTCTTTTTTTTGGAGAGGTAAGCAAAAAAAACATGTAATTTTAATAATGTTAAATACTTAATTCATGTTATAAAAAAATTGTAAAAATGTTAAATAAATAAAAAAATAAAATAATTCCAAAACAGTTTTCATCGATGAATTTGATCAAATCGAAAAGGAATCGTCTTGGCGAAGATTTGACTTCTGAAAAATCATACAACAGGCATCATACAATAGAAAATGTACTAAACTGTATAAATATACGCATTTTTTTTAAATATTTGTGAATTATAAAATAAACTTTTTACCATTTTTCATGCTGATTATTTAAAATCTTTTTATTTAAAAAAATAAAGTTTAGAAAATTTATACTAATTATAGATGCAGGTATATATATATATATTTTTTTTTTTTTTGTGAAACATAATGACTCACGGAGAAAAGTTTCGCCATCGCTGGTCTTAATATTATAATATTTTCTACAAATGTTTACATCCACGCTCAAATATCTACTAATAGGAAACATACTTGAACATGCTACGAAGAACACGTCGTGTTGTGTATAACCTTTGTTACTAGAAAAATGAAGCAAAACATTATTTATAGTCTGTTGATTGACGTTCCTTCAATAGCCATATCAAGGATCTGATGATAAAAAAAATCAACATTTATAGTTTCATATATAATATTTTTAAATATTCCTGCTGGCAAATGTTTGAATATTTTTTCAGAATACAATTAATACGACAATAAGTCGACATTGGCCAATATTGATTCGAGACAATATTCTTCGAATTTATTTAATGGCATGCTAATAATATTCGTAATCATAATACTTTGGAGAAAATAGATTTTACAGAAACACTGTGGCCGCGCAGCGACCAACATTAGTCGCGAAGCGACCACTACCTAGTTAGACAACTACTACACCTAATATTACTTACTTAGACAATTGACGAAGCTGATTGCTTTCTACTATATATACTATTTATACTACATTCTACTACTAACGCGATATACTCGTATATAAATTTTCTCTAATTTTTTATTTAAAAAATTCATATATTTTCTGTTTCTAAATTTATTATTTAATCTTTATTGTTATAAAATAAATATACACAAATTATTAATAATTCAAATATTTGCTACATTAAAAAAAAAACTGTGTACATATTCTGTTTCACTTGGACATTGATTCGATTCATACCTGTCGCGAGCGTGGATATAGCTCACCATTATTTCAACTTATTTTCAATCGATACAACATGGTTCCAACCGAAAACTAAAGATGGCTTCGTGAGCAAAATTGTCCATAAATTTTAATATTTATAATCGTTTTAATAGTACCTAACTGATATAGATATGTTTTACTGTATTTTTTGGATCAGTAATAATAATATTTAACAGTATAAGTGGGCCGAATATGTATATGCGTTAAATGTATACTATTTGTATATATTAAAACTATATTTAATATATTACATTATTTTTTTTATTAATTAAAAGAAATATCATTAATTATATTTGATTGAAATATCTATAATATCTTATCGTACACATATGTTTACATACTTATAAAATTTATTATTCGATCCGTTCAATTTGGACCTAGTAGTCAAGTCCTGCATAAAAATTATGTCCAAAATAAAGTGAAGTATTAAATATCTAGAAGTGTGCATTTCACTTTACAATTCTTTTAAATAATGATAAACTTTGTAGATAGTGATATTATTTCCTTTTTACAAAAAAAAATATAAACCGGTTGATGATTTTTTGGAGGACGTCACTACTTGGTACTATACCCATTTAAAAAATATATTTTTATTAATTTCATTGTTGGCTTAATATATTGACAATTTAAACAAAATCTTTTGTAATTAGCGAACTTCGTAGATCTGAGTGTTAAGAATTGTTTTTACTTATGTACTTATATGTATATTAGACTAGATACTGAAGGTATTCAAAACGAAAACCGTACTATGGAACCGTGGAAATGGAACTCGTTTACATTTCGATTATAGTTACCGAACATAATGCAACCGGCCCTAAGTAGGTACTTGTAAACTTTGAAACTTTTAGATTTCCTTGATGTATAAAAAATGTTTAATTTATGGAGAAATTCATAAACAATAATAAGAGCATATTAATTTTAATTATTTTTATAGTTAAGGAGCAAAGCTCATTTTTCCAGTTTGAATTTCAATATATTTTTGCATTTTGCGTACCCTTTCAAGATGAGACTAATAGTTAATTCTTTTACAATATCAAGTAAACATGGAGTGAAAGGTATCAATAGAAAAGGACAAGTTTACAATTGTTGGTTCTCTTAAATTCCTAGAAAATAGCCATTTCTTCAGCATTCATAATACATATGTGTTGCCATTTGAAATTATCAAGCAAAAATTAAATAATTTGTTAAAGTTCTCACCTAAGAATTGTTATGTTTATACTATAAAGAATTATTATGTTTATGATAAAAACCATTGTTTGTGTCGATAAACATATGATTATATAGGAAAAAATTAACGTAAATTCATAACTTTTGAAGCAGCTGTATTTGTGAAGAGAAACTTATTTATGCTAATATTATATTATATAATATTCATACCCCGGTTGTAATAAAAAAAAGTTTTTTTTTTAAATATTTATTTATTGTATTTTACATATATATTTAATATTAAAATATAAATGAAAATATGACAAAAGTATTATTATTCATTGTTAAATAATTAATTGTTCATCAAGCATATTATCGTTTTTCAGAATTTCGTTGTTTTTTTAATTACGTGTATTCAAAACAAAATTTTACCACAGCCACACACATTACACTTTAAACTGAATTTAGAAATAAAACTTTAAGTTCTTTCACATATTCAATATTCGTTCAATGTCGACCACTCTTTTGCCATCCAATTTAGGAAGTTCACACGAGTCCACACATTCAATGCTCAGTTCGGGAATATACTGAAAACAATTTATTATTATTATTTAGTTATCAGTATTTTTTATGAATAAAATGAATAAAATACGTATTTATTCATTTATATGACTATAAAAAATACATTTGCATCAATCAAACAGGTCTGTCTGTCATGTATTATTCTTTTGATAAAATTATTTATCTTTAAGGATATGTATTTCCAATAGAAAATAATTTATCTGCACTACATATTATATGTATGTGAACTATGTAATTTATATCGTTAAATCAAATAGATAATTGTTATAGGAATGGTAAAAATTATCAACTTACTTTGCGATTTTTTTTCCCAAGAAGTTTAAGAAAATTTAAAATATTCTTGGAACATTTCCTAGAGCGTGTCAATGGATACTTTTTGACCCTGGGCATCTTGAGTCACAGGAGGCAGTAATTTCAGAACAATAATGTATATAATAATATATTATTGACTTTTAATGAGAACAAAAATTCTTCGCATATTTCACGTCAACGTTGCAATATAACGTTATCATCTTATAACATGACAGCGCATGCGCTAACAGTTTCTAAAACGTTACGAATGGTGATATGAAGTTTGAAGTATGTTTAATATTTAAATGTCAAAATTATAATCTGTTATCGTAGCCGTGTCGAACGGCATACTAATACAGTGAGAGTTACTTAATGATGTCGTGTTTCATAAGACTGGAAATATATTATTTAAAAAATGATTATTGTGTTACTGATATTAAACTTACTTTTAAATAAAAGTTGAAGCCTCAAAGCATGTGAGTAAATATAATATATTATTTAAAAACGTATGTTTTTACTAAAACAAAGTATTTTAAAAACGTCAAAAATTGATCATATATACTGAAAATTGAATGGTTTATAACTCTATTAATTTTTAATATTTTGCTAATTTGGTTTCCTACAGATTTGTCTCCGAAATCTTGGTTTCAAGATTATATGAAAATATATTTCGTTTATGTATTAATTTAGCGTATTAACTCAATTTCATAGCACGCGGTAAATGCATCTAATGGTCGCGGTCTTTCTTATAATGTCTGTAACGTCTTAATTATGGCAAATTCTGTTTATTAGTTTTATATTAATGTAAAAATCCAATCTAAGTAATAGTTGAAAAAAAGTCTAATCTTTAAATAACTTCTGGTATAAATGAACAATAAAAACCAACATTTTCGTAAAAAACGCGAAAATTTGAATTATTATTGCAAGTCACGCATTTAAGACGTATGCACAACTAAACGTGTTTTAAATACAAATTGAATGTATTAATTAAAAATATATACATACAAAATCAATTTTATCGAAAAATATTGTTGTTGCTACCGGCATTCGAACCTGGATATCTTCAAAGAAGTTAGAGGTGCATTATCCGATTATGCTATACCGGAACTTTGGATTAACGACTAATTTTCGAACCTATATGTTACACTTTTCAAATTAATACATATAATATGGATAGATGTATTAATTTGAAAAGAGTAGCATATAGGTTCGAAAATTTGTCGTCAATTCACTGTGTTGGTCTAGCATAATCGGATAATGCACGTTCCCCGGATTGGAAGAGATCCAGGTTCGAATCCCGGTAGCAACAACAATATTCTTCGATACAATTGATTTTGCATATATATTTTTCTAAATAATACATTTAATTAGTATTTAAAATATCACAGACCTATGTTCATCTATGTTCATAATCATTTGTTAATATTAATTTTTTTATAAAAATTATTAATGTAGGAAAAATAATTTTATTTCTATTCATATAATTAATTTTTTATGTATATTTAATCTAAACGGCATTGTGTATTGTGTTTGAAATAGGTATACCGAACAGCCCCGGGCCAGGAAGAATTCACACACAAGTAGCTAAAATCCAACTTTTGCCTCTAAAACCTTTTGTTGACTCTATATACTGCAAATGCACTATATTAAAGAGTGCACAAAAGGTTCAAATGATAATAAAATCTGAGATAATATGGTGGGGAGGCTTACGCTCGATTCTGAATGCCCCCAACAGATAATAATGTTGACGTTAATACATACATAACTGAAGTGAAAAGGCTGCAGTGGCGTGGTTCAATAATTTGTTAATCGACAAAAATTATATTGCAAATCTGTTTCAAATAAAAAAAAATCTATTAAAAGAAAACGATGTGATCTGGAATATTTTATACTAATATACAAGTATTATAGGCATATACACCTATACACCTATTAATATTTACCTAAATATAGGGTGAATATTATGTTCCAGGCTGATTTTGATTTAGCAGATATTTGGTAGTCGTAAAAAGTAGTTGATTATAATTTATTATAAAGCATCTAACGCCTCAAAAACGTGTTGAAGTCATTGAAACATTTTATCTAAATAATAATGCCAATGTTGTAACCATCAATGGTCACATGTTGGAAAACTTCTTTGTGACCGAATTGGGTAAACTGGGCCTACAACATGTGTAGTTTTAATAAGACGGTGTCACCTCACACACAGCCCGAGCTACGCTTGAAATTTTTCCCGGCCGTATAATGTTAAAAAGTCCTGATATCGACTGAAAGGAAATGTTTACGCCAACAATTCCGATGCTACAAGACAATATTTTAAATGAAATAACACGCGAAGTGTGCGAGAATATTATGAAAAATATGATTAAAAGAGCACGCATTGTGCCGCTGCCAGAGGTGTCTATTTGGCCGATGTCATATTCCATACATAATTGTAATAAACCAAATAATCGATAAATAAAAAACTAATTTAAAAAATATGTTTTATATAAAACAACATTGGCCTGGAACATATTAATCATGTACTTATAACCATTAAGTAGTTTTACCTAAAGTATCAAATTTTTATTATATATAATCACAGAAAGGTCTCTAATTACCAAAATATATGTAAATTCTCTGTATGTATTATTTTATTTACTTAAGCACTTATCTGATGACAGGACACCAAAGATCGTAATCAACTGGATACTGGGTATCCCAGAGGAAAAGACTTGAACAATAAAATAAAAAAATCACATGCATTCTGTACTGTTTTATACGAATAAATTCTAACTGATTGATTTAACTGTTAGCTTTAAATACATGTTAATAAATATATTTCAACCTTTATTATAAAATTCAATATTATAAAGAAACCTTTTCCACGAACCGCAATTGTGCATCTAAACAAAAGGGAGCCCGAACGCGGTCACGTCCTTTGTGAGCGCAGTCAGTCAGGATGCGCGCGAGTGGGACAGACAGTACGAACACACGGCACCACCTGGCGTCAGTAATCCCGAATCTCATATCTGGGCTTTGCAAATTATTATATCTCCCGTAATCTCCAACTTTTGAGCGTTTATTGTTAACTCCTGGTAAATACCCTTCGGTCTCCTCTTTAGTTTGTCGATTGTATAAAGCCAATCCATTGTTGAATTCGTTGACAAATTGATGTTGGGATCACAATGTTAGCTCTTTTATGACCGTACATTACTATTGGTCCGCTGTTTATACAGTGTGGCCCAAAAAAGTGAGAACATCTAACACATGAGTTATTTCAAAACATAATGTAATTTAAATACTAAATTAATGTATTAATTATAAATATATTCATAAATAAAAAATATTAATTTTAACCACAAAGTTAATATTGCCAATTTCAAAAGTATAAATATATTCATATAAAATCAATTTTGTCGAAAAATATTCTTTTTGCGTCACCGGGATTCGAACCTGAATCTCTATTTCCAATCCGGGGAAGTACACTACCAATTGTGTTATAGCGCCAGTATTTTTCATGACAAATTTTTGAACCTATAAGTTACATTTTTCAAATTAATCGAATTCCGGTGACGCAAAAACAATATTTTTCGACAAAATTGATTTTATATGTGTATATTTATAATTAATACATTAATTTAGTATTTAAAATATTTATATATATATATTCTGAATAATTACAACTTCACAATAAGAATGTGTTCTGTTTAATACATAATATAATTAATATTCAAATTTAAAAGTTCTGATGACAGATAAATTTTCCTATTAAAACACTTTTAATGGTTTTATCAAAGTGTATTAACTTTAATCTGGAGATTGACAACAAAGTACTGTGTCTCTACAGGGTACGTTTGCGACCGTACGGTTGCTGATGCGGGCAGGCTAGTAATTAATAATAATTATAATTGTAATTTTTTTTGCACAACATTTTGTCAATCAGAAATCATCGAAACACCCCCACATTGCAAAATCTACTGGCCTGTTCGGTGGCCACATGCCTGGCTCGATGAAATTAACATTTTCACGACGAAGAAAGTTGATTGTATTTCTGGCCGTGTGAGATGGAGCTCCGTCCTGCTGTAATATCCAGTTATGCTGCTGTAATGTCTGGCTATACTACAGGCTTTGTTTTGAAACGCTTTAATGATTTTCTTAACACCCTGACGTTTTTTAAATCGCAAATTTTTGATCAGAATACGGTCTTCTGCTGTGATTTTTGTCATTCTGGGCTACAATTTTAAAATACCAGCTATAAACAAAGGGAAAATTAATAATCAAAGATGGCGATCGGAAATTGTCGAAATTAAAGGTAATATAAGTTAATAAGTAAGTAAATTAGTAAATTATTTAAGCTGTTGTTGATATAGTTAAACTAATTTTGATGGAATTATATCACATTTTACGAAATGTTCTCACTTTTTTGGGCCACCTGTATGCACATACACAAAAATAATCCACAAAGTAAAGATTTTTTTGCTTTAAATAATATAGAAAATATTTTATAATAGAATTGTATATATTTTGTATCACACAGTACCTTAATTTATTTATTTAATTAGTCACCCACAATTTAAGCATTTATCATATATATTCAAAAGCCCGCTGTTGTAGTTGTCCACCGCCAAAAGATATAAAAATCATTTGGAGCAAGGTCCGGTGGACGATCGAAAACCTTTCACTTAAACCTGCCCAAGGTTTTACTGGGCAGTTTTGGGCAAAATTGTTTAAATGATCTGCCGTTAGATAAATGTTTAAATATATAAATAAATTAAGCTATTAAAAGTCTTTACTTTGACCTTGTTTATTGTCACCAAAATTAGTTAGGAATTGCGTAATTATTCTGATGTTATTTAACTTTATCGATTAACATTAACAAAATAAAAAGCATCTTATCAAAATATGTTATTTTTTATTAATACCGCAATAATAATTTTTATTCTAATATGAATTAGGGTTTACATTCGTATACAGTCGAACTCGATTATAACGAGTACGAAGGACCAGCTAAATTTGCTCATTATAACCGTCACTTTTTACTATATTTAACATCCAATAAAATTAAAAGCAAGTCAAATACATATGAAAAATCAAAAATCTATAATTGTACGAACAAAAACATTTTAAAGTAAATTACTACATTCAATCACATTATTTCTTTACAATATTAAAGTACTGTTTTAAAGTTTCAAACTTAGTACTACTCACTACGCACACAAAATAAACATCCATTGTTATTTTGTAAGAATTCACAAACCTGAAAGGAATCGTAAACAATATGGAACCTCGTCGGCAGACGCCGCTTTCGATTTCGTGAATTAGAATTAAGGTTTTTAGACCGTGTAGTGTATTTTGTTCACTTGTTAACAATATTTTTGTTCGTTATATCAGTGAAGCGAGCTCACTATAACAGTTGTGTTAAAACAGAAGAGTTGTGTTAAAACAGGCCTGAATCAAAATAATAATAAGTATTTTCTCATTATAACCGTGATCTCACTATAACCGTGCTCGATATAATCGAGTTCGACTGTTTTTTTGTATAATATAGTACATATATATTTTTTTCTTTAGCATATCTTGAAAATTATAAAACAAGGATAAAACAGTACCAACAACTTAATTATAGGTTGGTATACTTTCATTAATTAAAATCATAATCGAAAAATCGAAAAAATACTACAAATTTATTAAGATGTTATGTGTTTATTTTATAAAAATGTTTATAAAAAAGCTATAAAAAACCATGTAATACGTGTAAATCCTATAAAAATATTAATCACAATAGGTACCTATAGCTATTTAAAGAAGTAAACTCTTTTGAAGTTCATCTCAAAACAATTTGTATAAATATTTTATATAAACATGTATAATGTACATGAATAGTATATTAATAATTTTGTGGTAATTATTGTCGTTTACAATGTCAGAATTTCTATCTAATTTCGTATAGCGTAATTAAGTACAAAACACTTATATATTAAATACAATGTATTGTCAAAATAATCAATATAATATTATGATTAGGTTTTTCTTATTGTTTAATAGGCACTTGTATTATAGAAAAATAACGCACACAATCAGTAATTATAGGTATATTAATTATTAGTACTGTTTATGGAAGCATTTCATTTATTTATAAATGCTTTGTATTTATCTAGCAATACGCAATATAATGACACATGTACATGAATGAAACTTGTCTCCTAAAGGACAAATTAATTTCTATTAAATTTTGTACGCAAACCTTCCTGTACTCCTTGTACCACTGCTCAAAACTTGAATGAACGTTTTTTAACTTAAAAAAAACTATGTAAACGATAAGATAAATTAATGACAGAAAAATATATCGTATGTTAACTCGTTTCAAAATTCGTCTAGTAGGTATATTGTTTATTTTTGCTACAGTTTGCTCTAAATGAGTTTCAATCTTACCCGAATTATTCTTACTTTCTAAAAAGTCCATTTCGCCAAGATGTTGTGTTCTATGTTTACGATTATAAAATAAATACATAAAAAGAAAACGCTCGCTTTTGCTTGGTAAATGTACATTGCATACATCCGTACGTTCTTCTCCGGGTATAATGGATAGCCCATGTAAGATTATACCTTTAGTCATTAAGCACTAATTATTGATTTGAAATTGACGCATTTTCTAAATTTAATTACGTAAATAAAGATACAACCCTTGAGTTTTTTTACTAGTTTTTATTGTTAATAGGTAGAATTTTCCAGAAAATAACAGTATTAGAATTGGTGAGTTTTATTAACTTTTCATGGAATCTTTCAAGAGATTTTACTCATAATGAACATTTTTAGATGAGAAAAATAAACTCGCTTTAAGCTGCTCGGGCGCGCAATTCATGAAATGTTGCCATGCATTATACAGAATTACCAACGCAACAATCTGACTAAATAAATTATAATTAAGGCATCTCGAAAAAACAAACTATTTTTAAAATTTTTAGGTGTAAGTATCTTGACCCATAATATTTAATGCTTACATTATTATATGCGATCCATGTGTTCGGGACTTCGATTCAAAATATTTTATGGGTTCGATACCTAATACGGTCAATTGTTTATTTCGTGGGAAAGCTGAAAACTACCCACAATTTTTCATTCAGAATCGTGATCGTAAATGAATTCTAACCTAGAAATATTTAAAAACATGCGCCGTTCTTGTATTTTATAGGAAGGTATTGATTATATTTATGTATATACATATAGGACAATCTCAATTTTCGGAATGTTCCATAGAGATTATTCACTATCTATAAAGCTAAATACCCTATCTTTCATCTTAAATATTTAGATTTGGAAAGCTAGCCGTTTACTTATGAATAATGTATCTTTACACTATCGAATAAACCTGTGTACACAGATGTAAAATGTAAGTACACAGTTAATTGTAGCACATTATGTCAATATTAAATAGATATAAAAATACCTAAAAATAAAATATTAAAAATTATCAATTATTATATTATGATCAAGTCGATATTAGTCACTGTCCAAATAAAAAATATTTTCTTTTAGGTAATACATTTTGATATACATTATGTGTTAAAAAAATCACGTACAGTTTAAATATAATCAACATTGTATTTACTTTTACATAAATATTGTTTTTTTGAACAGATATCAGTTTAACTGAAAGTATATTACAGTATATTGGCTAACGGCCACAGCTTTAAATCATGATCTCATGTCATGGTTCACAATCACTGCTTCTATACATGTCACTTATGATTCGCTCAATAGGGATATTGCCTATTGTCTTTCTGAAGAACAACTCTTCTATGGTAGACGCGGACACCAGCTTCAAGGTTGGAAGCAGCATGAGAAGACTCCCGAAGCGGAGTGGTTTTGTTGGATAGGCCATGGCAATGTACTGAAAATAAACAATAAAATAAAATAATTTAATAGAACGTCCAGCTAATTTAATAGTTTTTTTTTTATAGTTGTCATATAGATATTTCGATATCACTTTATAAAACAATTTTATATACGTTGATACGAATTGGAAATAATTTTATAGATATTTTTAATATTAAATAAAAAGCATTTATAATGGCCATTATATAAACACATTTTTATTGTGCAATGAAGGTAATTTTGTAATCTCTAGTGCAAGATTGCCAGAACATAAATTATATATATATATATATATATATATATATATATTTTTTTTTTAATATTCTTCAACAGATTTCTTGTACCCAACATATAAGTCATTATATTTTCCTTTATATATTTTTTATGTATGATTATGGTTGAGGCGAGAATTGTGTCAAGACAAAAAATATAGCATTTTGTGCTAATCACCTATATGTAATAAGTTTTAAATTTCAGTGACTATTAAATTAAAATTTAATGTGTTATTAGTATTTTTTAATAAAAAATAATAATTGTAAATAAACCGTAGACAGTTTTCAATGCGGGACAAACAACTCAAATCCGGGACAGGAATCCAAAAGGTCACTTTGGTTAAGATAATATAAAATAAATACCAAAAACTGCAGCAATCAACAGTTATTAATTCCTTTTAATTTACAAGAATTTCTTAACAAAACATACTACAGGATAATTACTCATAAATTCCATAGACAAAGATGATAAATTTAATAATTCCGGTGTTTATAAACTTTGCTGTAAAGATTGTACCGCTTTAAAGATGTTTAAATAGTAATGGTTTTTCAGAATTTTCAAATCATTTTTAAAAATGATCATACTTTTGATAAAATTTGGGATTGTATGTTTGGGAGTGTGTGTGAGTACCGCACTGAGTGCGAGGCTATAAAGGGCGACGCGCGGCAGGGCGCGGCCTCTTTCCCTACGTGTTCATCGGCTTAATCGTTTGACCTATACTAGTGATATACCTTGTACTAAATTGTATCGTATTGTAATAAATGTATAATTGTTACGAAGTCTATTTCTTGGACCTTCACATTACTAGGTGTACACTGAAGACTTAGAAAACAAGTACGTAACACATATAAACAATTTTGGTCTTAAATTGAATAATTTAGAATCATTAGATATAAATAAAGTATGTAAAATTAACTAAAATATTATAAATAAACAACTGAATTTAAACACAAGTCTTAATTCTAAAAAAATTCTGATAATTTTGAATCGTTAAGTCAATTTCCACATCTTTCATCATCGTAGTTAGGTGCTAGATTTATTTTTAAAAAGTTTTTATATATATATTTTTTAAACAGTGCAACAACTTGACATATGCGGTTTTAATTTTGTTAATTTGACATCCTGATGAAGGAAATGAAATTTCCGAAACCGGTTGATGTATTAAATATAACTCATTAATTGGTTAAATTATCTATTATATTATCTACTAAAGAAAGTGTTAATATTTGATTATTTCGCATACCAAAAGAAAGAAAATTAAGCGATAAAATAAAGAAACCTTGTTGAGAACAAGATGAGCGTGGTCATGTAGGGCTGCCACAGCGCGCGTATCCTCGAAGGTGGCAAGCGCGCGCACCGCGGGCTGGAACAGGACGATAGCCCGCAGGCATGCCAGTTCGTGCACGTCCAGCTGCAAGCGGGCCACTCCTTGTACCACGGCGCAGAAGGCGCGCGCCTCCGCGCAGCCAGCCAGCGGCGCCAGCAAGTGGACCGCGCCCAGCGCGAACAGCTCTCGCCAGGACTCCTCTAACAGCAGCGTCCGGTCCGGCAGGGGCAGCGCGGAGAAGGCGCCTACCTGGCGCGCCCAGCGCACGTTCAAGAACAGAAGGCGCGCTGCCGCCTCGCAGGCCGCCTCGCCAGGGGCGTCGCTCGCGCCCGCGCTAGACATCGGCATGGCCGGCGGCTCCAGGGGCTCCTTCAGAAAAAGTGCCATCTGTCGACGGAGAGTAGAATTCCTGGGGCCACGCTCATGTTGAACGGCTGAAAAATTCTACTCATCATATATCTGCATAATCATCAGGTGTACATATATGTATATCAAGTAAGCATTGCTCTGAAGGCAATGCTCTGAGTAATACATCGCCGTGACTTTTTGGATGTAAGACAATTATATGTGCTGAACATATTAACTAGCCTTTACAAGAAAATTGTTTTTGAGAGGACTGAAAGGTATCCCACAAGAGTCAAGGTTTTGATAAAAAATTGGAATTGTCAATTTTGCATATAAACGGTGTTGGTCACAAATTAAATAATTTGGAATCGTTAGAGATAAATAAAGTAGGTAAAACTAATCAAAAAATTATAAACAACCAACTAAATTTAACTACGAGTCCCATTCTAAAAATTTTTCCTAAAAATTATTCGACCAAATTTGTATTAAGTAACAATTTGAGTTAGGTACTAAATTTATTTTTAAATAATTGTTTTTTTTTTTTTTAATAGATTCTGGTAAAGAAACAATATATGTTTTTAGTTAGTTATGACATCCTGAAGAAGAAAATGGTATTTCTCGAAACCGGTAGATGTATTTAAACTCAATTCAGTGGTTAATAAAATAAAGATAATAGATAAAAAATATTCTTATAACTGTATTATGTGTACTCTTATACTGCATTATAATTGTTAATCTTATATATTTTCTATAAATAATAGGATAGAACAATTTATTTAAACCGCTATTTCTATCTATGATATCTTCTTCAGGAAAATATGTATACTAAAATTAAAATACAAGTATAGAAAAAAACAAAACTATAAAAGTGTTAATAGAAAATTAAATAATATAAATTACCAAATCCTTTTTGTAAATAGTGACCTTTTAAATTTGTTTTCATAGTAGTTCCTACTTAGTTACCCATTACTTATACCTTTATAGCAGGCGCGGTCGCTTCATACATGCTTTGGATGCTCCGCATCCCTTGCATTCTAGAGTCAAAAACCTTTGGACTTTTTATTTCTAGTCGAAAATAATACTGATGCAAATAAATTCATCCTGACCTTTAGATACCAGTCACAACACACAATACGACATGACGCGCGCACGGAGCGAGTCGAAATACATATACATTCTCAACTTTCGAACATCTGTGAACTGTGTAAATACACAGATACCAGCAATAATAGATTCTACCATTCGTTCCGTATCCGCAAAGTTTGAAAGTATTCGACTTTCGCGCATGCGCATTCAGTTCAGCATGTCTTGGAATACTGTATACGCTTTCATTAACATCATCCAACATACAAAAAACGACTTTAATACTTATGGGTATAATGCACAGAATACATTATTCGTGTGACGTATTTTTGACAGTTTATTTTGAATACTTGAAGCCGAATTATTGAATATCCTTCAATTATATGTTACATTTGACAGTTGGTATAAAATTATTATACAGCATCCCTTTTACAAAAAGTCACCGATCGCCACTGGTTTAAGTATTGTTTTTATATATGCTTCTATTTTTAATTTTAGTATTGGTATTGTATTGCACATTAGTATTTGTATTCTCTAATTTAATATATATTCTTACTTTTACTTCACCTCGTATGTTTCATTTTGTATCTAATTGTGTTTTGCTTCGTATTCAATGAGTTATATTGATTTATTTGGTTTGTGAAATATAATTCGTTTTACCAATTTGCCCTAAAACAGGCTTGCCAAGTTGGACAAAGCATTTTTAAAAACTCTTTTATATTATAGGTAACAAACTGTTTTTTTTTTAGCTATACATGTATCTAATAAATGTCTAATGAATGAATTGTTATATTTAATTATCGCATTTCTCAGTTACGGCAAAGTTTTTAAAATGATTTAATTATATTTTACGGATCACATTATTTATAACCACCCACTTACAATTAAGGGTGGGTTGTGACAATTTTTACTAAGATAAAAAGTTACTAAAGTAAATAATTTCGCGAAAACGGGTTGTTTGATCGTTGGTAAAAAAATAGTTACTTCAGTATCGAAAGTTCATTCAGTAGTAAACTAATTGTACACTCCGATATCCGATAGTAAAATCTCGCATCTTTTCCGGAGTCCCTCAAGGGAATTTGCTAGGTCCATTATTATTCATAATCTATATAACGAAATATACACACGCTTTCAATTTGCCAACTTTCTTCTTTATTTAATGATATGAAGATCTTTGCCAAAGTGAGCTCCCTAGATGACTGCCATAAAATGCAAAATGATATCACCCGCGTTGCAGCCTACTGTAAGGTGAACAAACTCCTCCTGAATGCTAAAAAGTATTTTCAAATAACATTCTCAAGAAAATTTAACAATATTAATTTTACTTACAAAATAGACAGCACTCAGTTAGAAAATAAAAGCGATGTTAAAGACTTAGGAATAATCCTCGATAGCAAACTTACTTTCAAAAATTACGTTGACCAAATTATCTCCAAGGCCTATAGAATGCTAGGATTCATACTTCGAACCTGCAAACAATTCCAAAACCCATACTGCTTCAAAATACTGTATTACGCATTCGTTCGTAGTTACTTAGAGTACGCTTCTCAAATCTGGAACCCATGGCAGATTACAAATATTGCGAGATTAGAACGAATACAAAATAGGTTTTTTCGATATCTGAATATTAGATCTAATCTATCTACGCAATTTAGATGCAGCAAACTTCCACAATATGAAGGCCCTAGAACATCGACGAACACGTGCTGACCTAATACTTCTCTTCAAACTACTGCAAGGCCACATTGATTGTCCCAGCCAATTGGAATTAATATTTCTCCACGTGCCATTTAGATCAACCTGGCAATCCGTACTCTTACACATTCCCAAAAGTAGAACATCTTACATACAAAATTCATTCATTCACCGGTCATGCAAATACCATAATGAGAAATTTACAGAAATTGACTTGTTCAACATTAACCTTACTAAGCTCAAAGGGTTCTTCTTATGAACTAAACTTTGGCCATTCACTATACCTATAAAAACTCATGTTGCTCTCCCTTTACCGCAACATTAGTTGCAACCTCCCCACCTTCCTTCTCCTTCTTTCATCTAAACATACTTATGTATCCAAATATTTTTTGTGGATTTTCATTATTAGTATCGCATGTTAAATAATTATTATGTTTGTTACAATATGTTTACACTGTCAAAATCCCTTAATAAAATAAAATAATGAAATAAAATAAAAGTGAATCGATGGTTAAATATGGTGGACTCTTCACAGCTGTTTCAAAAGTCATCTGTCACATTTATACTTTGAAAGTTGCTGTATACAACAATAAATCATTCCCCTTGCCATAATGAGAGGCGAGATTGTTTTTGACCGTAGTAAATTTGACGCACTAACAACCCGAAATCGATTTTTACCACGGGTAAAAAGTTACTATAATAAAAACTTACCATGGCAACAATTTACTACTGATCACACACAAGACCCCACGTGTTTAGCAGAATGAAGTCATTTTCGAATTTCATGTATACCTATGTACCGTTTTTTATCGAATATTGTTGCAGTATTTGATACTGGGAACACATTTTTCTTGTTTAAAATGTATTTCCCTGTACGTTTTTTATAAGTTATCGATTTCCCATTTTTAAAATTTTTATCAATATGTTAAAACATAAAAGTTTTTTGCATGATTTGTGTGTAAATGGAGGCAATAGTGGTATGGCAGGACAAAGTTTAGTTTAGAAATAAATCTAGCTTTGGGCAATTTTTTTATTAAAATTGCGTGACATACCTTATCGAAGGTTTTGCGAAAAGTCAGTACAGATCGAGTCTACTTGGAGTTAACAGCCAAAGCTTCGGATATAAAATATTGGTACAATAAATGCTTAGTTTAAGTTGATTTTCCGCTAATAAACCCACGCTTTTCAAGAATAGTAGGTAACATGCATGTTGGTCTATAGTTAATTATTTCGGTGTAGTCCTTTTATTTAAATCAATGTTATATAACTGTGTTTCCATAAGTCGGGAAATGAACAGTTAATAAACAAGGTTAATGACTGATTAAATAATTTATAGAGAAAATAAGCTAAATGGGAAAGACATTGTTGCTTTTGTATCGCTGGAGAATGATGTGATGCATCCCGTGGAGAGCACGATGTACGCCTCAATCCTGTAACAAATCCAACCACAGCAAGCCTTGTCTACTAGTGAACACAAAATTTCTCAAATTCTTCGGCCACATTTTACGTCAAAGTTACAGCCTACAAAATGAGATTATCCTGAGTACAACTATGGACCGAAGAAGACCTGGAAGAGTGCCATAGCGATAGATAGATGCGTTGCAACTAGTTGAAGAGACCCTGAAGCTACAAGACTGGGATTTATGGAGGCGCATTACGAGCTTTGTCTCATCTGATTGAGGTCATGTTAATAATTTCAGTTCTCGTGAGGCAGTGGAAGCCCTGCTCGCGCTTCACAGACCTGGCTGTCAAACCAGACACTTGGCACATGATATTTATTTTTATTAAGAACAGGAGCAGATTAACTACCAAAAATTCAGACGCTTGTATTCGTCTTAAGGTGTCTAAATATGAACCAGATTTGACTAAATTGACGTCACAAATTCAGCATCAAGAGAGTAATTGATAACGAAGAGAACGCTTATAAATAAAGTTCATAAAATATTAATGAACTAAAAATTTTGTTTCTTATATTTAGTTTAAAAAGAATTTAAAAGCATATTGTAATAGTTTTCTCAATAAAATGTGTCTTAATATTCACTAATGGACTGTTTTAAAATGAAAATTCCCATTGACCCGAATCGTCTTCTTAATAGTCACATTTTGATTGTTTTTGACCCGCAGCCAAAGAGATGGAATATATAACAAGTATAAATAAGAAACAGAAAACAATAGATCTGTTTAAGAACGAGTTAAATGCACAAAGTAAGGGTGAAAAACTTGCATCAAAAATAAATACATTAATTACGTTTTATCTTCTGGTTCTATCCGGCAGACCGCGCAGGAAAGTAAAACGTAACTCCGACTCACCGTCCTTGTTCATCCCCGCGTCCAGACACTTGGCCAGCCTGCACGCGCGACACTGGTTCCGGTGGGCCTTGTCCACCAAACAGCCGCCCCGGCGCGCCTTGCACGCGTACTGTCGGGCGCGCCGCACCGAGCGCTTGAAGAAGCCCGCGCACCCGTCGCATGCGAATATCCCGTAGTGCTTTCCCGAGGAGTGATCTCGGCAAACGGCGCACGGAACATCGTACAGTATCCTACCTGAAACAATATATTATTATTATTAAATTACAGCGTTTTATTCCTAAAATCTAATAAAAATTGTTTAATTTTAATAAAGTCAGGCAATATTCCCTTTAAGGTGTGCGGGTGTTCGCGCGCACACGATTTGACATCATGGCGCACACACAATTTCAACAAGATTTCTTCTCTATATGCCGCCTTCTTGATTATATAGAGGATATGGTTAAAAATATCC
This sequence comes from Eubasilissa regina, assembly GCA_022840565.1. Classification (NCBI taxonomy): domain Eukaryota; kingdom Metazoa; phylum Arthropoda; class Insecta; order Trichoptera; family Phryganeidae; genus Eubasilissa; species Eubasilissa regina. Next base: position 23,633,184 of record JAINEB010000033.1, read on the forward strand.
ATGATATCCTGTTAGCATACAGCCGGGTAAAGATTGCTGATATTGTAAACATTTAAATTGGGCATGATAAAGCTATCGACGAGATGGGTGCCGTTTGCTCACGGTAGAACAAAAACGAAATCGGATGACAACTTCGGAGCACTGTTTGGACATGTTTAAGCGCAATCCGAAAGAGTTTTTGTGGCGTTTCGTGATTGTTGGCGAAACATGGATCCATTACTACGCCCCAGAAATGAAAGAACAGTCAAAATAATTGACTTCACTTGGCGACCCTGCTCCAAATAAGGAGTTAACGGTTCCATCGGCCGGTGAGGTCGTGACCACCGTTTTCTGGGTTTCGCAAGGCATCATCTTCATCGATTGTTTTGAAAAGGGAAGGACAATCACGGGGCAGTACGTACTATGCTGATTTATTGGGCCTATTCGACGCTAAATTGGTTTGAAGTCGACCCATTTGACGAAAAAAAAAGTATTCTTACACTACGAATTGGTGCCTCATCCAACCCTATTCTCCAGATTCGGCTCCATGCGAGTTATTTTTATTTCTAAACATGAAAAACTGGATTGACTTAAACCGGTTCACGTCAAATGAGGAAGTCAGCCGAAACAGATACCATTTTTCTGACAAATCATATTTTTGGGATGGCTTAAAAACGTTGGAATATCGCTGGACTAAGTGTATCGATCTGAAAGGAGACTATGTCGAGAAATAAATAAATAAATAAATACAAATTTAAAATTTTAAATGGTACGTATCATACACCCCTCGTATTTATGCGTCTAAATATATCTTCATTACGTACAGAACACTGTTCGGATTGGCGCGTTATTGCAGCGCATGTACAATGTTTGCCGAAGGCCGTATACATGGATTCGTTCCGCTTCTGAGACATTGAATTGCGGGTATAAAGCTGCGGCTGGAGCTCAGCACCAACTTTCTGGTGCAAGCGGCGCTCTCATGGAAAGCTGGTTCCTGACCAGAGAATGGCAACGACTACCGAATAGATACAAATACAAAAATGGCCGTAACTGAAGTATTTATACATGCAATAGGTATTTATTTATATATATATATATATATATGTAAACTTTATATTTATTTATATTTTCCTTGGTTTTCTTTTCATAACATAAATAATGTTTCGTAACTTTAATGTATTATATAATATGTATTATATTTATGGGAATCGGGTCTTCATAAAACCCCGATCACGCTGGAATAAACGCAGTATTATTATTATTATTATTATTAGTAATGTGGTCAACTCAGGACATCTTCAGCATACGTCGATAGAACTACAAGACACCAACACTACCCTACCAGTAGATATACTGGTAAGGTAATGTTTTTCTAAGCACATTGATTCTTAAAATTGCTCAAAAGATTTTTTATACGGACACCATGATCCAAAATTAGAAGGAACATTGGAGCCAGATATATGAATTCGCTGTGAATCACCCATTTAATATAACTAGGTTTAGAAATTTTTTAAAGCACCTCGATAATTTAATTCCAATAAGATTACACAAATATGGACCCAATATATGATTCAATCAGGTAGAGATGAATCAGAAGCATGGATATCCAATATTCTAATATAATTTATACAATATCTTCACTAATAATTCACTAGTCCTACAACATTCCCACTACATATATTTCTATTATATTTTTATTTTATTTTTACTTTTTTATGCATATTTGTAATTCTCTTTTTATTCCTGTCGATGACTTAAATAACACCACAATAGCACGAAAAAAAAACTGGCTACTTTAATACAAACTTCAGTCTAACAAAGTAGCCAGGACAACGCTGTATATATCAGAGATGAAGTCTACTCCATCCCACACAATAAACTATGAGTATAATTATGTCTTATGTTTATTATGTATGTTTATTATGTATTCACCTCTATTAAAACAAAAATATGTGTATCAATATATATATATATATATATATAAATAAATTATTTACAGCAAATAAAATCAATATCAGAAAAGCAGCAAAAACTGATTTTAAAGAATTCTTGGATTCTAATCCGCAGTTTTATACTTCAAGGATTAATAAGTTTGTAAATATACATTTCGTCAGTTACTTAATCCTGCAATTATAATTACCTTACGTTTGTCCATATCGCATAACAACATAGAACAAATACACATTGAGTCGCACAGCAACATAAAACAACAAGCCTCACGGCAATATAAAACAGAGTCGCATGGCAAGATAAAATAAAGAATCGCACGGAACACAAAACGAACAATATCCAGTGTTAATTGCAATTTATCTAGTGACAGTGTGGGGTTAGGCATCAAATTAAGTAAATTATTGGATGATTTTTTAAATACATTAAGGTTATAAAAAACTTAAATTCAGTTTCATTATGTATTGACAAGTTTAATACACCTAATAATTGAATTTTTTATTGCGACGCAAGCTTCAAATATTTTTTTTATAAACAATAATGTGAATGGACCACGAAGAAATTCGTTAAATTACTGTATTTTCCGAATGATTTAATATTTTTACACCCATTCGCTGAACCTGTTACTAAATTTACTACATATAAAAATAAATCTGGTTCCATAAAAAGATCATCTAGATTTAATAATACTCCTGATGTAGTTATTGAAGAGCAATGTAGTTATAAAACACTAATATTATAAAACTAAGTTGTGCCTAATTATACTAGGTCGGTAGGAAAATAATTGTGGTTTTTGTTTTCTGAACTCTACCTTATATTTTTTTTCAATAAAAGTAATATTTTATCTTGCTTTTGTTAATATAATTTAATTTATTTTGGTAATACCGTCTTCAGTTTTATTATTAATTTGACTTCAAAATGAGCCATTAAATTAAAGATTGCCACATCACATAATACTACCTCATTTTATAAATATATTTATTTTTCAGACTACGAATTTATACGTATTTTTTAAATTACGAATCTGTGAATATGTATCTCTTCTATATTTAAATAGTCTGCGATATTTTTATTGTAATTCGACTAGAGTTACACAATTACAATTGTGAACAAAAATATATTTAGAAAATAGTGAAATAGTTATTTTTATTAAATTTGGCCCATTCAGGTACGCGAAAAATCTCCGCTGGATAAAACCCACTTTCGTCCTTGCGCGTACACGTTGACAACTTTCCTCCCTTCTGCTATTGGTCATAAGGCTCCATACATCAAAAGGAGGACGGACCAATTTGATGATTTATGGATATTCAGGGGGTTGAACTTGTCTTTTATGAAGTCTCTCGGAGATTACATCAATGGGAAGGCATTAGGTACTTCATTTTACTACACAACAAATACTGGAATGGTGGGCACAAAATGGCATCCACGTTAATACTTTTTAATTGTATTTAATAAGTTTTATTATTCGTTGAATAAACAAAATATAAATACAGGTTGTGAAAAGGAGAAAGTTGCAAAAATTTTAATATTATTAAATTAATTGTTAATGAATTAAATATACCTAATATTCACAATTTACAAAAAAAAAAAACATTATTTTTCATAGTATAAATCAAAAATATTAATATTTTTTTTAGATGAAAGAAATGCAAAGCATAAATAATAATGTTTTTAAATATCATTAGGTACTTTAAATTAATATGGGAATAATAAATTAATACGGATCCAAACGCCTTCGTAAAATAATGTTGGTAGATTTCTATTGCTATCACAATTAGAGTCACAGGTTAAATTAATAATAATATAAATGAATTATAATATTGAATACATTTGTTATCTAGTAGATAAAATACTTGTAGATATAAATGTTAATTTGTTCGCCACTAAAATTGTGGGTACATTAATATGTGTAATTTATGAATGTAAGGAGTCTTTTCGTTTATTCTATATATTAATAAAAGTGTGAAATTAGGGGTCTGAATCCTTTGTCCGGGCAGAATGGAGGCAGAAAAAGAACAACCTTCCGCTGTGCCCTTATTAGACTTTCAACCACGTTCAATTCATAATATATCGATGTTAACATGATTCCAGTACCACTTCGTAGAAAGGAGGCAGGATTTCTATTGACGCCCTCACAACGGTGTTAATCTATTTCATCTCTTTTTAAGACGGAAGTGGTAAAATATAATTTTCAATTGATACCCTCTAGGATTCTTTATATTTGAACGTGGTTAAGACATATATATTATGGGGCAGTCGTAAACATACCTCTAGTGAAGCAATGGATGAAAAAAGTGGTACGGTATTATTATAAAATAATAATGATAATTATTGGTAAATACTATAATAATGCACATTTGTCCAATAATACTATAATTAAAAGAGGAACGTAATTGGGTACTTATTTTTTGATAGGAATATCATTTTAATTATAACAAGTGAGGAAAATTGCGAAGGAAACAATAACTATTTTTGTACATTTGTTTTTATCTACCTGCAGAAAACGATGACTATGTCAAAATTAAAGAACTTTGCGAAATATAAAAAAAAGTTAATAACAAAAAGAAACTAGAAAAATAACTAAAACTTAACTCTACAATTGTTTTTTCGTCACTAAACATGAATATTGCCAAAGTTTGACAAGTAATTGTACATTATTTTATAGTTATGCGTTATGTATGTTATTTTATAAGTAGAGTAGAAAATGATCATGTAGATTTGGTGGATACAATTGATAATTTAAGTAAATATATTTTAAAATTCCTTGAATAGGTACTAATTAAATGTAATAATTATAAAGATATGCATATAAAATCAATTTTATCGTAAAATATTGCTGTTGCGCTACCGGTATTCGAACCTAGATCTCTTTTCCAATCTGGGGAAGGTCCATTAATTAATTAGTATTTAAAATATCACAAACCTATGTTCTGAATAATTACAACTTCACAATAAGTGTTCTCCTTAATAAAAAAAAAATTAATACTACTGGGGCAAATTTTACAATTGTCGAGAAAATCTATTGGGGAAATCTTTCCATTTGTTACATTTACACTTTCCATAATTACATTTCCATACCAGCACAACTAAGATTTCTTTATCTTTTGTTTTATTTTATTCATAAAACATACAGTTTATCAGTAAATACGAGAATTACAATAAAAGCTAAACATAATTGAACCAGTTACATGTTTTCCAGACGATACAAAATACTTTATACAGTGAGTACAATTTAAAATTTAAGGAGGACTATAAAGCAGAAAAAGAAGTTTAGAATAAAAAATATAAAAAATTTAACATAGAGAAAAAAGTTAAGTTAAGTTAATAAAAAATAAAGTTAGAAAATATTCGAGGGGAGAGAAAAAGGAAAATGGGATAGGGAATAAAATCTGAGTGATAAAAATAAAAATAAATTTCCCGTTTTTCCGTACGACCTTATTTATATAACTACATACCTATATAATAAGTTTTATAATCATCAGTATACTATATAAAAGGAAAACAATATATTACCTACGAATTAAGGTTTGATTAATAATATTTGATCTTATGTTTACCAAATACTTCTGTGACATTATCCTAAAGTTGAACAATTTTCTGATTTATTTAACGTTTAAAATAAAAATCTGTCAGTGTTTACTATACTGAATTTTCCGTGCATAATTCTGACAAAATAAATAAAAGTAGGTACTTACTTCCTACGTTTCACATAAAATAAATTTTGTATAAGAGGGGTATCTTGACCCTAGACCAGGAGTCTGCATGCATTTGCGACTCTTCAACTGCAACTCATACTTTCAAGTACAATCATATTTCATACATGGAATAGTTTTCCTGCAATATATGCCACAATAAAAGAACTAGCATTTGACATTTTCGCGATCTTTGGCTATACCTATTAATGCGAACAATATTTCCCTTCCATAAATTAAATAAAAATAATTTACAATCCTGCCTAAATTGAACATATAGTTACTTGTTAGACATAGCAAAGCTTTCGAAAGCGATGCAAGGTACACTGTTCTAACTAGTAAAGTTTTAAGTCTAAAAAGTGTTTTCTTGTTTTATAAGTACCTAGAACACTAAACTACTGAAGGTTGTAACTTCCATATGATATATATTGTGAATTTGAGTTTGATATATAAAAATGATTTTAATTTTTTTTTTTAGTCATTAAAATATAGGCTGTTTTTTTAGTTATAGCACATTAAAATGAAATAAAACACATACAAATCATGGTGATGACCATGGTATCTGTTTTATTTAAAAGATAATTTTATGTACGTTAACTGTAACGTTCTGTCCGGCATCATTTTTGAAGAAACAACAGCTTTTCGGTGCGCACTATACGACGTGCGTGGTGCGAAAACGATCAACGGTTATTTAAATTACTTGTTCGGATGGACGATTATGTTAACCGTAAAATTGACATAATTCTCGCGAACAGAACCACGATTTTGAAAATAAATTTGCAAAATTTGAGAGATTAAGTCTATACATGGTGAAATGGCAAACCAAATTGAGCACAAATCACCCATCAGCTGTCAAATAGGCTTTTGCTGTAAAAAGTGTTTTAAAATATTTTAGGGGCTCGGCAACCCAATAAAATCGGAACGATGGAAACTACCCCTAAGGTATTTACTATAAGTATTTTATTCCTAGCGGCAAATCAAAATTTGTTGAAACATCGGAATCTTGAATATTGCCGTTTTGTCGAAACAAAACTGACTCCGTGACAGACAACACAATACGATGGAAACGTGCATTGTTATCCAGCCGTTTCCTGAACCTTTTATTGGGACGATACGTGTATAAAGTTTCCCAGTAAAAGCGGCGCAAGTGTTTAGCTTACTTAACTCGCCATAAATGTAAGTAACAACAATATAATAAACTGCAGAGCCCGTATACAATTCCCTGATAATCCCGTGGAGACTGCGCAGAAAGACGCCCCGCATTGTCTGTCCGTCGTATAAAAACGTGTATTTCTAAAAACTGAACAAGACACCGCATTTCCTGCCCGCGTAAGTGTGGGTACCCCATTCATGCGTGAGCATTTAAAATGATTTTAATGAATAGAATCTGCCTTTGTGCCTTCTCGACTGAAGACAAGTGGCCCGTGAAGGGACCGTGAAGATGCCCTGCGCTGCCGACGCGGGCCTGCACAATGCAAGCCAGACGAGGTACCGCGCTTCGAAGGCAAACATGGGCGTTGGAAACTAGTTTTCATTCACATAACGACATTTTTTCTTTTGACGTCTATATAAAAGTTTGTAAATAAATATGTCTGCATTCAGTGCGCCCACCTGATGATCGCGGAAAGCGGATGATAGCGAACGTTGTCTGTTGGTAGCAGTGTATAAAAAAAAATATATTAAATTAATCAACGAAAGATATACAGAAAAAAATCTATGTATTGAGAAAACATTTTGTTGCTTTCGGGATTCGAACCTGGATCTCTTCTATCCGAGGAAGCGTATTCACCATTTTGCAATCGAATACGTTTTCGACAAATTTTGAACGTATATTCTATAATATTTCCAATTGATATATCTTCAAGTTGGCTAATTTAATTTGTTAAAATACAAATTAAATGTATTAATTAGAAAGGTATACGTGTAAAATCAATTTTTTATGGTGTAGCATAATCGGTTAATGCTTTTTCCCCAGATAGGAAGTGATCCAGGTTCGAATCCCGGTAGCAACAACAATATTTTTCGATAAAAATGATTTTATATGTATATCTTTCGAAATACTAATCAAATGTATTAATTAGAAAGATATACGTATAAAATCAATTTTATTGAAAAATATTGTTGTTGCTACCAGAATTCGAACCTGGATCTTTTTCCAATCCGGGGAAGGTGCATTGACCGACTATGCTATAGCAGACAGTACTTTTGACTACAAATTTTCGAACTTATATGTTACACTTTTTAAATGAATACAACTATCGTTCCATTATTTATCTTATATACTTTATTTTCAGCAACAACAATATTTTTCGATAAAATTGATTTTATATGTATATATTTCTACTTAACGTCACAAAATATCACAGACTAACGTTCTGAATAATTATAACTTCACAATAAGATTTTGTTCTCCTTAATAATATATCTTTCTAATTAAAACATTTTATTTGTATTTTTTTAAATATATCACAGACCTATGTCCTGAATAATTATAACTTCACAATAAGAATGTGTTCTTTTAATAATTTAATTTGTATTCAAATTTATATCTACAATCTTTTCAGTTGATTAATTTAATTTTTATTCAAATACCCACACACAGAACCTATGTTTTGAAAATAATAATAATATACAGATTTTTTCTTGCTAGAAAAAGAGAAATATAATTATTAATCTATATCTATAAATCTAAATTTCTGTCTAGTCTTTATACAATTCTATACTCTATGACCGATGCGAATTAAATTTTTGCGTAGTTACTCTTTAAGACTTAATCACCCCTCTTGCAACCCCGTGCATAAATGTACATTATATTGAATACCATTCGTCTAAAGTTTTGCGTACACAATACACAAGAGGAAATTATTGAACACTATTCATATTAAAAAAAATCGAGATAATTCTAAAAAATTTTTTACGCAATTAAAAAAAACTATAATATTTATTATACAAAGTCCTTTGCATTATCAATATTTCAAATATAAATAAGAGTTAAATGTTTGTTTCATATTATTGCTATGACAACCATTTTGTCGATCGTCTAAATCAGGGGTCGGCGGATCGCGGCTCGCCAGCCGCATGCGGCTCTTTTCATAGGCATTTGCGACTCTTCAACTCATGATTTCAAATATAATCATATTTGACACATGGAATAGTTTACTTGCAATATATGATACAATAAAAGAACTAGCATTCACCAATCTCACAATCTTTGGCTCTACTTATTTATGCGAACAAATATTGTCTTCCATTAATCAAATAAAAAATAAATTAATAGGCAAATTAACCGACGATAATTTACAATCATACCTAAAATTGAACAAGTAGTTACTTAGCAGACATAGCATGCAAGATAACCGTTTTAATTAGCAAACTTTACCAAGTCTCAAAAGTGTTTTATTAGTGTTTAATTATTTAGGGTTTTTTATTTCCTAAGTAGAGCACTAGGCTACAGAAACTTTATTATATTCTTCTAAATAGCCCACGACTATATTGTGATTTGAGTTATATATAAAATCTTGATTTTACCTCGTTTTTTTTTCATTAAACTAATTAAATTAAATTAATTTATATAGCTACAGTGAAAATGTATGTATGTAAAAGATTGAGATTCTGTTTGGTTAATATTTATCTCTTCTCGTTAGAAAGTTTGCCGACCCCCGGTCTAAATATAACTAAACTTCTATATTTTTAGGTTTAGCTATTACGCCCTTCGACCCATAACTGTATTAATAACTAGTAAGTTTTGAGTAATTATGTGATAATTAATGTATTTTTGAAATGTTCAATATTAATCAGATTGCAATAAATGAAATGCAGAGATGTACATTTTATTAGTCTTGCTCTTCTTAATATGGATGGGAACATGCGAAGTATACTACGTTATAAAATGTTACAACAATTCTAGTAAATATTAAAAGAAAATATGTAATAAGCGATTAAAAAAATCTAGTTCGTCAGTCCAGAGATTTTCAATAAACAATAATCAATACAGAGGTTGCATAGAAATTTTGGATAAAAATACAATTTACGTATACCTACAAGGTGCGTAGAGGGATGATTGAATAATTGGGTGATATACCATATTATCGCGTGACCTGGTAGCGTATGGCTGGTGAGAGGGGAGGCTGCAAATCGTGGGAAGATACAAATATTCAATATGCAGTTTAAAACACCTGCTTAACAAGCCGCATCGCGAGGGATGAAATTAATTATATATGTGCCTATTTAACAGATACAGCCATTCTGATACATCTGAATCACGCAAACTATGTTGTGTATTTTTTTATTTTGGTATTCTGCATACTTCTTTTATACTTTTATATTTATGTATAAAAAGTTTGATGTTAACAAATATTTTATACTTAGCCGACGGTTTTTTTGAAAATACAATTTAATACAAATTATAATATTTTCATATTCTTATTTACTGAGAAGTGATATATTTTTGTTTTATTTTCTCTCCTCTCATCGTACTTCGTATTACTTGTAGTGTCCGATATCCGATAATCCGATAAATTGCTTGTCAAAGAAAGTGTCAATTATATGAAAGAAGTAATTCCTACGAATGGCTTCTAACTACAGAAGCGCCATATTATAAAACTCATGTCAAACTATGTAAAACCTAAAACCCACTTAAAACTTATATGTTTTCATAAAATTATAATACATTAATTGGAAGATATTATTATGTGATAATGTTGTGCCCAAAATTCAAAAGAATCAAACATTTCAGAATCACATGGTCCGATTTATCCATAGCATAACTCTCTGTAGTCCATTACTGGGATATGTAGTTCTGGATGATATCCCACTCCCGAGGCTGTCATGACAGTCCTTCTCAATTCACCCAAATCATTGGAAAAACTAATGGATGAAATGATTTTCAAATTTTACCGCCGGGACTACAAATTCACTAAAACCACAGTTTCTATAGCAATTATGTATAACACCGTTCTAATATAGCAATATTTAACACGTAAGTACGTATATTGTGAATTTAACTCGAATGATAACGTTTTAATTATAATAACAGGAAAAAAAATTAAAATTTTAACATTTATTTTTCTTGACTTAAATTCTTTGAGCAGGATTTTAGATAATATAGAACAATAATAAAGTGAAAATGTTCTTAGATTTTCACGGCCGTTCAGAATGTAGACGGTAAATTAGCCGTGTATATCTGACCAATGTGATGGACCCTGCAATAGAATTCGAAACGGTCAGATATACACGACAGATTAGTCCAGAAAATAATATAGTGAATACTAAATTAATGTATTATAAATATATACATATAAAATCAATTTTGTCGAAAAATATTGTTTTTGCGTCACCGGGATTCGAACCTGGATCTCTATTTCCAATCCGGGGAAGTGCACTACCTTTGTGCTATAACGCCAGTATTTTTCTTGACAAATTTTCGAACCTATATGTTACATTTTTCAAATTAATACACCTGTCGTTCCATTACTTGAAAGCCATCTACATTATTTTTACAGAATCTCAAATACCTTTGAGTAAACCGACTGCAGACGCCAGAATTATCAATTCATTTTTATTAAACTTTGGACACATTGATACAACATATATTATTAAGGAAAAGGATTTTCCTTAATAATATAGTGAATTTACTAAAAACATGTTTAATTCCTTTGACCTAAGCACAATCGATGTGCAATATAACAAGGTATTGTATTTATGTCTGAACGTAGGTCTCGTTAAGTGAAACGGGGAGGTAGGTACCTATCAAATATTGATACGAAAATAGCCACCAGGTGGGCTCGCGCAATAGTTTCATCACAACAAGATGGTTAATTACCTCCCCCATGAACTATCGGGATAATGCGGTACATATCATTGGACAATAATCGTGGGAAGCTGTTTACCTTGTTTTTCACAACAATAGGAGATAGCCAATTCACCAACTGGTGTCATCATTTATAATAGTCAGCATTAATGGCATGTTGCACCAGCTAATTTATACGTTGCAGTTAAATGATCAGAATACGTCCCGTCTTTAATCAGAAAGATAAAAGGGTTTTATCCTTTTTTACAATACATCCTTTAAATAGTAAGAACATTGATTTAGTTTGAGAATAGTAGACATATTTTATTAAAATAAAAAAATTTAATAACTTTGAATTTAATTAGATTGAGTTTTATATATATGAACCAAGTTGTTTCGAATAAAATCATTTTCTTCATCAAGGTGATGGAATATTAAAATCAAATATCAAATGATTTGTCTATTATTACAAATTTATTTCTTTACATAAAAAAAATAATTCTAGTACCTAATTGCATAAAATATTTCAAAATACAAATTAAAAAAAATTTTTTTCATAATAATTATAAATTTTATATTTTATGAAGATAGGTACCTACTAGAATTATTGTATTACTGCGATATCACCACAGCACTCTTTAAATCTCAATAATCTGAATAGTTATTATTAGTTCATCTTTTACACGACATGCGTGAAAATCTCTAATACGCGTGACAATATTTACATACAAAGTGTAATATTTTAATTACGAGACTTATTCTTTTGTGTACCTTTATGAAAGATCATTTCCCTAAAAACAAAATTAAAATAACAAAATAAAAGATGTTTTAATAATAGATTTACGGTATAACAAAACCTTAAGAAAAACGCTAAGCATATTTTAACCCGCATAATATTCCGTTTCAGCTGAAATTGACAGCTCCAAGCGAGGTACCTACCGACCAATATCTATACGAAAAAACGTTGTAAATCATGCCATTAGTACATTGAACAACTTTTCATTATTGAGATCAAAGATTAAAAGAGCAAATTCTCTACTCCTTTGTACACGACAACATTTGATCACCCATCCCTATTGTTTCCCTTCAACATATTGTCACCCCTAATGTGCGGTGCCGCCCCTAGTGCGACGAAATGTTTGGGTGCCAATGCGTGAACCGCTTACGCTAGTTTTTTAATAATTGTGTGCCATCTGGCTCTATTATAAAGCCAATATATATTATATATTAAATAGCCAATATATATAATATATATTAAATAGCCAATATATATATATATTGGCTATTTAAAAATATATTTTAATAGCTTTATCATAGCTCAACTTTATCATATTATTAAAAACAAATTTCTTAACAATACATTAAAATCATTTATTTAGATGAAAATTATTAAACTCAAGTACATAAATATATTTATTTAAATATAATTTAATGTAACTGATATAATAAATATTATTATAAAGTTAATCAACACAATAAATCAAACACGATTTTTTTGGTTCCATATTTAAATGTTCCAAAATTTTGACAATCGATTATAAGAAAATATATTTCGTATATGCAAGAATTTTCTATGTTAAGGCAATTTTGTGGCACGCTGAAAATTAATTTAATGGTTGCGGTCTTTCTTATAATGTTTGTATTCTCTTAATTATGTCAGATAAAATTCAGTTTATCAGTTTTACATTGGTGTAAAGATCCTATCAAAGTAATAGTTTTAAAAAAAGTCAAATAACTTTTGATATAAATGAATAATAAAAACTCACATTTTCGTAAAAAAGGCGAAAATATGAATTATTTTAGAAAGCGCGCCATTAACAATGGAGTTCTATAAAATGAATACCGTCTGTATTAAAAAAATAAAAGAATGACAAGAAAGCATTATACTACCCTTAGAACCTGTATTTTCCTTCATATTGCATCCTCATTAGTGTCTACCTAGATACTTAATACTCGTAAAAAATATTCTGAAATTTTCTAAGATGCTATTTTTAACGTTCTTCAGTTTCATAACACATTTTACTCTCTGATTAAACATATTCAATATTTATTCGTCATGCAATATCTGGAATTTATTTTGACGCCTCAATACAGCCTTGTGAAAAGTAAAACATTTTACGCAAACGAAAAGTATTAGAAGTGAATGGTAAGAAAGATATATGACGCAAGTGTTGATGGTACTAGAAGTAGAGAACGTCCGCAAAAGACTTGGCGTAACCAGGTAAACCAGATACTGGAGGATGGTCCTGTTAGAAGCCTCAATAATCGTCGAGGTTGTATGAGAAGTTGTATGAATGTGGATGAGGCGAGAATTGTGTTTCAGGACAGAAGAGTGTGGCGACAGACTTATTGATCAATAAGTAAGAAAGACATTTGCCTATTCAAACGGTCGTTGTTCTAAATCTTGTCCTGGGGGATCAGTAAGATTGTTCTATTTTTTTATAAAACAACACTTAGTTTAATTTTAAAATAGTAAGAATATTAACGTAGACTTCGTGTATATTTTTAAAAATGTGCTTGTTGTATATAATAATAAAAATATTGCCTAAGAAAATATATTTTCAAAAAATGTATAAATGAATTAATAATTAAAAATGTAAGACTCCTATTAATAAACTGAACTATCAGTGTGGTTGAATCCCCACGATGTTAGTAGGAAATTGGGGACGTTGAGAGGTTAGTGCTGAAGTTATTGTTTTTTTGTGATATCAAAGCAGTGATCAGTAAAAATCTCTCTATAAGTTGCATTTAAAAGTTGAAATCTAAAATATATATTATATTGTTTCCGATTATTTTTGTCACGTTAAATCAAAAAAGGTATAAAACTACATACATATTTAAATAGGGATAGCGCGCACGGAATAGTACAATACACAACATTATTTTTTACTATTTTCATACATTATATAATACAATAAAATATACTCACTTGCCGGTTTCCCGAAACGAGGCTCAAATCCCCGACAACTTGATCACTAGCCGAGTATCTTACTGCCAGACCAAACAATCACGTCATTTTAATACATAAATCTCGCAAAGAAATGCACGTAAGAACCGTACTATACGATATAAATACTGATCAAAAATCACGAAAATATTTTCAAAAAAAAAAACTGTAAAACAATTTATCAATTAACATCATAAACCAGTACATAATGTAAATAATATTTCAATTTATTCGAAAGACAGGTCGTCAATAAAATAAATTAATGCAATAAATGGATAAAAGCTTTGTCAAAATACAAAAAAGAATAGCAGACATACTTGGTACAGAGATCGACTTAAAGGATTATCAACAAAATTGTAAATCATTGGCAAAACAAATCAAAATTCGCACACATAAAAACATAATGACGAAGTGTAAAAAATATTTGATAATCACATATGATACCTACCTACAACACGAATTGTAAATTTTTTACAAAAATGTTTCTCTGCAGAGCGTACCTTGACGATGAAGTAGGTATAACAACAAGAGCTTACTTGAAGATGGCGCAGGTCGCACCTCAGAGTCCACGGTCCAGGATGCACTCGCACTCTTCATTTTGAACTTGATAATTTTTCCAACAGTCTAAGCCTTCCAATTGATCTCTTACTGAGCTCTAAATTTCGATCCTTCTAAATTTGTGTTTTCTTTTTAGTTCTCCAACTAAACACTTTCTCTCATTCATTGCAGAAATACTTCGCCATGTTTCGCCTCTAACTTTTTAGCAGTTCCCCTTATTTCTCACTTTTCTATGAACCACAGCACTCGATGAATTTCGTTCACATGAAGTAGGTGATCGTTTTTTACCTGTAATAATACAAAGGTTTATTATTAAAAGCAATGTTTAAAACTGGTAACATTTTTATTGTCGAGAAACAATAATTCCTTGTTTACTTCTGTGAAATAAAGTCTCTTGTATGGTTTTGTTTCGGTTCATTTTCGACTGTTTTAAGCTTCTTTCATAATCAATTTATTCGGCACAGTTTCGAGAGTCATCGAAAATGTAACATGTACTGTACAATATATGAAATCGCTTCGAGTCGCAAAGGGCACTTCAAATTAACAAACTGTTTTGTTTAGAATTCCGGAGTTTCGCAGAGAACTTTCATGACGCTGTTGAATGTAATTCGATAAGTTATTTCATTTTGCACACTTCTTTGTTTAGTATGTGCGGTTATTGTTCGAACTTGAACAATGACATTTTTTGCGTCTAATTCAAATCGTTAGGCACTTAATTTTCATTGACAAGGTATGGGATTCAGTGGTCAGAAAAAATACGCATTTAGATACACACGTACAATAAACAACTGTTTTCTCGTAAAGGTAGGCAGAGAAAATAGAAAATAAAATATATAATAAAGCATCTACACTTTAAACTCCAACTCCATTCGTTATTAATTTCAAAACTAACATTAATACCCGGCGTTGCCTTTGTTAGAAGTACAGTCGAAGTAGGCAATTTTTTTGTAGACTGGTGTTTAGGAAAGAAAAAAGATGTAATTTTTGGATTCTTAATTATTTTTTTAACAAACGCACCTCAATGATACCTAATAAGTCGAATGAAATATTAAGATCTTGGATTAGGATCTGGGAACAAACATATAAAGTAATATGGTTGAATAGTCACAGGATCAAAAATATAGAAAAGATTAAAGATTATTTTTTACATTGTGTAGGTATTCGCTATTGAATGAATCCACAGCGACAAATATACATTTGTTTAAACTTCTCTTTCTTCTTCAATATTTGCAAAATTACTTAGTGACCTCTTTTGTATTAATAATTATACAAAATACTTCTATTAAACGTTGGTAAAGCAGTGGAGATGAATACCAGCTGTCGAGGTACAGGGCGAATTGGTTAGAAGTCATCTACATCAAAGGTGTCATCAACTCCATTACAACTGCCTCTGAAGCTGCCAATTGTTCATATCAATTTTTTTCTCAACAAATATGAAACTACGCGCAGTATCCGTTAGCAGATTAACACAAGTTGTTATATTTTAAACTAAACCGAGCTCTTTTTGATTAATTTAATTAAATTAATGAGAGGGCACCGCGAAATTTCACAAGACTTTTATCGATAACAATGTCCTGATCATGTACCTAAGTATAGAAATTGAAATTTCATATTCACAGTCGATAAAGTACTTGTATCCACCAAAAATCTTGGCAGCTGATATGCCGATTTAATCGAGTAAATAAAATATAATTACGCGAAACTGGAATTTTTTTTTTTTAATTACTTCGTTTTCTGAATTCACTCTCAACAACCGGACTGATTTTTTAAATTAATTTTATTAAAGAAATAAAATATGTAATATATCAATGATACAAAATTAAGAGAAATACACCTATAACTCTACTAAAATACCTATGTGTTATCGAAATCTCCTAGAACGTAGAAATAGCGAGTTTGAAATAACATTAGACAATTTCGGAACATTTTACAGAAGATTCGCGGGTATACTGTAATATACCATAAGTACGTTGTTACGGGTATTTAGTATCTCAGTAGACACAAACGAGTTGTAGCAAAAAATATATTATATGCACGGATAGTTTGATATATGTGTCTGAGTCATGTGCCTAAAACAAACATACAAAATAGTAAACAATCAATATAAACTATGTCGTAAATTGACAGGGCCTGAATACCTAAGTAGGTACCTACGAATTTTCAAATAAGATATCGAATTATTTCATAGGAAAATAAGCGCTCCATCTGTGAGAACTGAAATATATTATTCCACAAGAGCAAATACTACTATACAAGAAAACTACTTTTGGTCAAAGATTGTTCACCTTTCAAGGCCCAGAATATACAATCAAATTGGAAAGAATATTAGAACTTTAAGTAACATTAAGGTTTTTATGTACGTTTCGTTTTCTATTTGATTTTGTTTGCCTTCAATGTGTTATTTGGTTTTGTGAAATGTAATTTGTTTGCCAATTTGCCCTAAAATGGACTTACTTAGTTGGACAATGCATTTTAAAATATGTGTAAAATATATGTAACAAACTGTATTTTTTTTTCAGCTCTACAATGCTTATATGTGTCGATGTGTCTAAATTTATAATATTTTTACGACTCATATTTTTGGAAATCTGACATTGTATTTGTGTCAATAAACACCAGTATAAATAGTATAATAAATAATAAGGCTGTGAATCCTGCGTACCTACCTACCGCGATGATGATTTCCAACCTCCATAGGGGGAGTGGAATTTCGAAAAAGAAGCACATTGATGAAATGATTGGAATGCTAGGTAAAATATAAAGTTGTCGAACAAATTTGTTTTTTTTACATAGTAGTTAGTGAATGCCGACGGTTTATTTTATCGATATAACTTTTAAGAGAAAACAAAAAAGAACTAGAAGTAATTAATAAAATTAATTATGTTTATGATTGCACTTTAATTTTGATATCGCGCCAGCTGTTTCACCTGACAAAGATATAGAAAATGATTATCTCTTTAATAAATAGAATGTCAGGCTGCAGGCCCGGTATTTACCCAGAAAAGGAAAAAAAACATTATTAGGTATAGTAAAACATTATTTTATTTGAACATAAACGGCATGTTTATATATTTTTTAAATATTACCTTTCTAAATATATTATTTGTGTTGTCTTTAATTTTGCAAAAGAAGTAGCATAACTGTCTCCGCCTTTGTTGAACCTACATAATAAGTCGGCGAGCCTAGTAAGGGATGGTACCTACCCTCCTAATCTTGGGATTTAATCTGGCTTAAGAACAAGTAAAATATCGGTCAAGCATGTCATAACTCCATTTTTTTTACAGTAGTCGGAGAAAACTTAAAGGGAATTGAAGAAAAAACAAAGTTACGAAGCTATTTTGTGGAATACATTTCCAGAATATCGAAAAATTCTTTTCAAATACTGGACCATTGTTTGGTCGCTACTGAATTGGTTCCTGTGAGCCTTCATGTCAGTGCCGTGTATACTTTTACATGGTATTTGCGAATAATAAAAAATAGTTATTATACATAAAATTATTAGAATATCTGATTTAACGTAAGAAATCAAAACCTACTTATTTACTCCGGTTCCTAAAAGGTGTCGACTTACTGTTTGTATGTAATTGTTAATATTATATGTACACTAATTGTTTTGAATACTTACTTTAGTAGGGTAGAATAATTAAATTGTCAGTGGAGTAGATTTTGTAGAATTTGGTGGTTCATAAAACAATATCTCTGTATATTTTTTTATGTTAAGTTGTGCTTGTAGCCAGTTGGGTATTTCTCCAATATGCGACCGACCTTAAAAATACATTCGATTTTTGTATTAGGTAGGTGTGTGTATATATGTATTTATAATATTACGAAAATATAATTATTCTTAAAAAAAAACTTATTAATGAAAATCCATTTTAAAAACATAGTTCTATGATATTTAAAACAAATTAGATTAATCAATTAGAAAAATATACAAAAAAAAATTATCTATTGAAAAAATTATATGGTTATGTTGCATGATACTTTGTTACGTAAATATTTGAGTCGCTGATCCAATTCAAATTTAAATTACATACTTTTGGTTTTTTTTTCTTTTTTGATAATCTAACAGCAGGAAAAAGAATATTCCAAAGTGATACGCGCGCCGTGTCATCGGCATCAGGTATTCTGTATTACCAAAACGAAATGATATTTTTAATAAATATTGCACTGCATGTACTGTATTTTTGTAAAAATAAATAATTTCGTGTAATATTTGTTGCGAGAAGCTGGTAGCTTATTGCTTCACCTTGATAATAATGATCAATTTAAAATAAACAAACATAAAAATGCTAGGAAAAAGTCATTGTACTTTTTTGATATTGTAACCGCTCATTAGACTGGCATTTTTTGGAGTTATTCAGTGAATAGAAAGGTAGGTACATATCAGTGGCGGTCGGTGACTTTTTGTAGAAAGGATGCTGGATAATAAGTTTATACATACTATCAAAAATACAAATCTATAGACTAGCCCACGAACAAGGTGTGACTACTGACTAAAATTGTCTGTCAATTTAGCTTTATAAATCGTTTACACTCCACAACATCAAATACAAATCTAATTTTTTAAATTTAAATGATGAATTAAATAAATAATTAAACAATAATTCGGCTTCATTCAAACGAAACTGTCGAAAAAATTTCTCGATACAATCCGCTCGCTTCGTAATATGTAGGTATGCTATTCTGTGCATTATATCAATTAGCATAAAAATATTTTTTTTATACGTTGGATGCTTTCAACGAATGCGTATACAGTATTCGAAAATCAGGACAGGTAGAACTGAATGCGCATGCGCGAATGTGTAATACTTTCAAAATTTGTGGATACGAAACGAATGATATAATCCACTGCTACTGGTATCTGTGTGTTTACATGATTAATAGAATGTATATGTATTTCTACTCGCTCAGTTCGCGCTCCGTGTCGTAGTTTATGTTATGACTGGAATTTAAAGGACAAGACGAATTTATTTGCAACAGTGCTGTTTTCGACTAGAAACAAAATGTTCAAAGCTTTTTTACTTTAGAACACAAGGGATGCGAAGCATCCATAGCATGTATAAAGCGACCGCACCTGGTACATATTACAGTTTATAATATAATCCAAAACCTAGGCTAGCGAAGTATATATCTTCTTTATATTTAAGGAATCTCAAATACCTTTGAGTAATCCGATAGGAGTAGCCATAATTAATTTATTAATTAAATTTTGGAAACATTAGTACAACTTATATATTTTTAATATAAAGAAGATGACTTTCAAATAATGGAACGACAGATGTATCAATTTGAAAGTGCAAACTATAAGTTCGAAAATTTACCATCAACTTACTATGTTGGTGTAGCATAATCGGTTAATGTATTTCCCCGGATAGGAAGAGATCCAGGTTCGAATCCCAGTAGCAACATTTTTTCGATAAATTGATTTTATATGTATATCTTTCTAATTAATACATTTAAATTGTATTAGAAATAATGTTGCTTAGTATTGTACAGAATGAATATTTTGTTCCAGGCCGATTTTGTTTGGCCGATATTTGTCAGTTCACATTTGGTAGTCGTAGAGAGTAATTGATTACAATTTATTATAAAGCATCTAACGCCTCAACAGCAACGTGTTGAAGTCATTCAAACATTTTATCAATTATTTTAGGTATTTAGATTATATATTAGGTAGGTAATTTATTAGAATACTCAGTGAGTAAAATATTTGTCAATATTTATAGTATTATCATAGAATAAAGAAAATAAATATTAAGATCCATTTTTCAAAACTAATCCATTTTCGCATTTTTTACGAAGATGTGTTATTTTATTATTCATTTATATCAAAAGTTATGTACTAGATTAAATTTTTTTTTAAACTATTAGATAGAACCTTTAAACCAATGTTAAACTAATGAACTGAATATCGTTTGCCATAATTAAAACAATACAGGCATCATAAGGAAGACCGTGACCATTAAATTCATTTTCAGTATGCCACAAAACAGCCTTGATATGGAAAATTCTAGAATATACGAAACGTAGTTTTTTATTTTCATGAACCCAAGATTTCAAAGATTACAAATCGGTATTTAACAAATAAAGGCAATATAAAAAATCAAAATTGTTTTAAATTGTTAAATTTGCAGAATATTTTGTAAATTGTTGTAGATTACAAAATACTTTGTATTAATATAAACAAACAATTTTAACTAATACATTGAATTGATAATGGCAATGCTGTAACCATTAATGGTAATCTTTATCGTCACATTTTGAAAAACTTATTGGTAGCCGAATTAGGCCGATTGAGCCTGCAACATATGTGGTTTCAACAGGTCGGTGCCACCTCATACACAGCCCGAGCTACGCTTGAAATTTTGCGAGAAATTATTCCCTACGACTACGAAATTATTCCCTACGAACACTTAATTTGACTGTTCCCAACTGTTTTCTGTGGGGGTACATGAAAGGAATACGCCAATAAGCCAATAACAATTCCAATGCTGTAAGACAATATTCGAAATGAAATTACTGAAATAACACGCGAATGTTATTAAAATT
Source organism: Eubasilissa regina (assembly GCA_022840565.1). Taxonomy (NCBI): domain Eukaryota; kingdom Metazoa; phylum Arthropoda; class Insecta; order Trichoptera; family Phryganeidae; genus Eubasilissa; species Eubasilissa regina. Next base: position 23,654,647 of record JAINEB010000033.1, read on the forward strand.
ACGGTTAAAAGAGCACGCATTTGTGCCGCTACCAGAGGTGACCACATGGCCGATGTCATATTCTATACGTAATTGTAATAAATCAAATAATCAATAAATAAAAACTATTAATTTAATTTCCTAATTATTCAAAAACAACATCGGCCTAGAACATAATATTTACCCTGCAGATTTTATAGGTAAGTACTAGGTGTATATATATTATTTATTTGAATTCAAATTTTTAGGTAGATACTCTGTAGGTACTGAATTCACAACGAAGTTCTTTACCTACCTACCGAGACACGAATGGGCGTATATTAATTTTTTTTGTGACTTTTCGAACGTGTGAAATTCTAAAAAATGCCACAACGTAAGTTAAGAAAATTTCGTTCATGGGTACTTAGTAAAATATATAGTCACCACGGCAACGAATACGACGTATTTATTTTGTCACATATGTTTCTGAGATTCGAAACTTTGGAAGGCGTGGGAGCTAAGATGTTGACACATTGACACAAAAAAACATTTTATTTATTCATTTATGTTTCGTACACCTAGGTACGAAAAATAAATGATTCCGCTTGAGGTAAAGAAACAATAGAATATTTAATAAAAATAATTGTACTTCAAATTAATGAAGTTAATTTGCACATTTAAAATATTAATAATATTTAAAAATTACATAATAATAATTCCAGTGTTTCATAAACTCAACTGTAAAATGACAACCGTTAGAATTGATTAGTATGATTAGAAAATGATTGTCTGTTTTACTTATATACAATTTTGGTCTGAAATTGAATAATTTAGAATCATTAAAAATACGTAAATCGTGTAATCAACCAAAATGTTATAAATAACCAACTAAATTTAACCATTACCCGAAAAAACAATCTAAATAAATGATGTGTTTAAAAATTACATTATTTTATTTAACTCTTTGATTTTTATAATTACAAATAATTACTAGAACTTTTGTACACACGTACACGAACTAGCACCGTGCAGAATACTGAAGCCGACGGCAGCTTACAGTCGCAAAAATAGCTGATTTTGTGTGAGCATACCTAATCATTATTAATAAAAAATATTTATATTTTACAGGTTTAAGTCAATTATAAAAATTATTACAACGAGAAATGTAAAATAAACCAAAACAAAATAGTCATATTCGTTACCGTTGTGACTATATATTTTTCCTGAATTAAATTTATCTTCATATAAAAAATTGTATTATTATTAAGGAAAACACATTCTTATTGTGAAGTTGTAAGTTGTATCCCGGTGACGCAAAAACAATATTTTTCGACAAAATTAATTTTATATGTATATATTTATAATTAATACATTAATTTAGTATTTTTAATTGTATTATTTCTTTTTTTTAAAGAGGATAAAATAGAAATTCACCACAACCATCAGACTCGGAGCAAAACTAATAACATCTTATTTTAAAAATGTCCCAATTAGGAATAAGACAGAGACATCACACATTTCTCATAGATTGTATAACCAACTGCCAAAATCAATTTAATTAGCAGCGAACATAAATGTGTACAAAAAAGTGGTTCTAAAATGGCCTAAAGTAAATAATTATGTATTTAACATCTTTCCCAAGTTCTCTAATCTGATCAATTTCTCAACATTTTTTATATTTTGTTAATTTTATTTTTTTATAATTTTAAAATTAACAAAATATAATACATATGTATATTATTAGTTGTAAACAATTTCTTACATCTAGTAGATCTTGATATTGTTTTATATAAATGTTGATAGCCACCCCTATAATTCAAGATGTTTATTATTTGGAGATGCATAACTCTATTGTTGTTTTATATTGTAAAAAAATCTTATAAAATATGTTAAATAATGATTTATTTTTAATCAGTATTATTTGATAAACCTGGAATCGTGAAATTAAGAAAAATAAATGCATTTCAGTTCGGTATCATATAATATGTAATATATCCTCATTTCCCCTTATATCATTTTTTATATAATAAAAATAAGATTTTTTTAAATTTTAATCATGGATATCGAAGAATGAATTTATGAAATGTAGTTAGTATTTTTTACAATAACGTAGAGGACGTGGTAGAGGTCTTTAAATCTTGTTACATTATCATTTATTTTTTAAGTAGTGATACGTACCCGGAATACTTGTCGCATTAATACTAATACCTATTATTTTCAAATAATTTAAGTGCTTTTGCAATATAAATTGGATTAACTTACTAGCAAACAACCATTCTATTTATAAAAAAAAAAATTACATTTTGAGGAGGAATGAGATACGTGAAGAGAAGATAGTCAAGAATATCAAATTAGAATGTAATGTTTTAAAGTGTATGATTATTTTGGGAGAATTTTATAATATATCTACAATATAAAATTTATTTAATTTAGAACTTCTATCGTTCAGAGTTAAAATTAATGATTTTAATTTGTTAGCTGAGGTTTTGTTGAATTTTATAAATGTTTAATAATTAAATAAATGCTATGTTTATATTACAAATGATTAATAGCTAAAAATAAATAATATTCATGTGAATAAATCAAAATCAAAATAAATCATTTTAATTTGTATGAGAATGTGAATAATTGTTTAATTAAAGTCTTTGATTGTTATATAGTTAAAAACATAAATACGTTAAATTTATTAATAAAATAAATCATTTATATATTATACATAGAAATAAATGTATTAGATACTAGCTACTAGAAAAGAAGTAATTTAAGACATTATTATTTTAGAATTAAAAAATTTTCACAAAGTACAATGCATTCTTCTATATAACTGTGAGACGATTAGAAATTTTCAAGACATTTTTAAGGTATTTATAATAAATTTATATTAAATAAAAATCATTTAAACTCTGTGCGATAAATACAATACTAGTCATAATTATAAATAAAAAATAAAAATACCTAAAATATGTATAAACCTGCTGCCACAATATTTTTTCACTATTCCAAATATGTCGTCACTTAACATGAACACAATTTTAAAACAAATCTGCAAATGATCCAGTTTTGATGCAACTTTTTTAAGTACGCGACATTATTTCATCCCTAGTACGACAGTGTGCTGCCTGGCTGTCAATGGGCAATGAGGTAATATCGGTTTCATCCCCACACGTGGTAGTATCCCCCACCCCTTGCAGAAGGTGGGGCGAGGGGTGGACCCTCCCAAAGGTAAAAGGGATAAAGCGGTGACTTCTAAAGTCAGACTTAAATTGTATCGGTCTTTTTTAAAGCTCTTCCGTTGAAATGCTGCATTTAAAAAATAAAACTTAAAAAGTGAGAATATTTCTAATCGTGTCTTTCTGTATCGTGTTGTTGAAACATCAAGGTATCATCTGGCATCTTGTTTAAAATTGTGTTTTTTGTATCAAAATTTTGACAATAATTTAAATGTAAGTTATATTTTTGCAGCACATGTAATATTTTTTTACATCAACAACTACTGCTGATTTAAACACAAAAAAAACACACTTTATACAACGTGCCCGAAATCAAAATCAGTTTACTTATTACTCTAAATTATACAGCGATATTTTTATAAAAAAATCACCTCATGGGCGATGAATCAAGCTCACAGAAGAAATCGAATAATTAATATTCAATACTTAGAAACTCAATGGCGCAATAGGATGTATATGATATCATGTTCATCTAAGGGTCCGACAAGCTGACTAACTTGTTTTACATATACAGGATGTCCTAAAAAAATGCGTACACTGTTTAACGGGTCATAATATTCAGATGTTTCTTTCTTTTCATGGTGTAATTAATTGGAAATAATGAGTGACCCAAGATTAATTTTTGAAAAAAGAAAAAATATTTTAAAATGCTATTAGAAATGTGAAAATGTAGCAGAAGTACAAAGACAATATCGCAGAGAGTTTCAAGCAGATCCACCTACGTACCTAATTAAGGATAAAAAGAAAAAGATAAATGAATAAAATTGTTCAGGATGTTCATAGACAACGTTCCAGAAAACCAAGAGCAACAACGAGTTTCACCAGCCAAGAAAGAGTATTGGAAAGTTATTGCGAAACATCCAAAAACTCTGTAAGACAAACAAGTCGTGGAATTAGCACCAGCAAATTAAGTATCCATCGTATTTTAAGACGTTTTAAATAGAGAAGTTACATCTCACCAATGGTACAAGCTATCAATGAAGATGATTTTGACATGAAGGAGCTCCTCCACGCGATGTAAGAACACGTCTTTATGAGAATCTTCCAAACAGATGGCTTGGACGAAGAAGTCCCATAAAATATCCTGCCCGTTCCTCAAACTTCTCCCTCAACTTTTTCTTGTGGGGATACCTTAAAAATAAACTCTATGCCAGAAAACCGATGAAACTGGAATAATTAAAACCCGCAATTGAATACGCCACAACACCAAATGAAATATTTGTTGAAGTTTGTAAATTAATAGCCCACCATTATCAGCAGTGTATTGACCAGAACGGTAATTATTGTTAACATCTTCGGTAGGAGGAAAAGTTATATTTGCAATTTAAATATTAATTATATGTGAATAAAAACTGAAGTTATAATCATTCAAACTGTGTATACATTTTTTGGGACACCTGTATATTAAAAAAAAAAAAAATGAAGTATGTAGAAGATTACATAAACGATTATTGATAAATATATTACATGATTTTATGATATGTAACGCAATGAAGATATTACATTATTCCAGACCAGACTGGATCAGGCGAACTGACTATACCGGAAGCCGTCATTCAAATCTTGGTATGTAATAAAATTGATGAATAAAAAATATAATAAAATTGATATGTGTATTATTATATTGAATGTCAACCATTCCAAATTTTGCTCAATTGCACTCTAAGACTCTGAAAAAATATATCACCCCACCCAGTGGTGTAGTGGAGCACTTACTTCTTTTGACATTATTTTCAAGTACATATAAAAATATATTGATTCAAAATATTCCGCATACAGTTTTGTACATCAAATATTATATAGCTAACGAATATTACGTATTATTATTAAATACCAATATTAAGAAAAAAATATATGGGAGTTAAAATCAAATACCGCCCTGGTTCTTTTTTATTTAGTACTTCACTACTGACCCCACCTCGGGATCGCACCATCCCCTTGCCTGGATTAAATTTTGCATCCCCCATCCCTCTACCCTCCGACCAACTATTTTAAATTATAATTAAATCTGAGTTCTAGGCAGTGGCAGGCACAGACTGCTATAATATCGGTACATAATTTCTGTCGTGAATTTTTCATCTAGATATAACTTTATTACGTATATCGACAAGATTTTTTTACATGATATGTATAAATTATATACAAATTCATCACATTCATTGTTTTATATTATTTTATATTTTAAATATGATATATTAATTAATATAATATATAATTAATATAATATAATATATAATTAATATAATATAATATATAATTAATATAATATAATATGAAATATTAATTAGAAAGATATATATATATATATATATATAAAATTAATTTTATCGAAAAATATGAGTGACATATGGGTTCAAAAATTTGTCACTAAAAATATTGTCGCTTAGCATAGTTGGATAATGCACCTTCCCTGGTTTGGAAAGAAATCCAGGTTCGCATCCCGGTGGCGCAACAACAATATTTGTCGATAAAACTGATTTTATATGTATATCTTTCTAATTAATATATTTAATTCATATTTAAAAATCTCAAATCTATGTTCTGAATAATTAGAACTTCGCAATAAGAATGTATTCTCCTGATAATATTTTATATTTCGTTATATATTTTATACTGGATCTCTTCCAATCCGGGGAACGTGCATTAATCGATTATGCTATACCAATACAGTGGACTGACGACAAATTTTCGAACCTATATTTACACTTTTCAAATTAATACATCTATCGTTCCATTATTTTTCCGTTGTATTACCATATTCAAAAGCTAGACTTTTTCATTTGATTTTTAATTATATTTCTTGATAAAAAAAAGATACATACAGAGCTTCTTCCTATTCACATTATTGTTCTACGATTGGTTGTGTCTGTCCCCCTCCAGAACTTTGGGGCGGAGTCCAACGCAAAGATTAGTGGGGTATCCCCCATTCATAAAAATGAATTGAAATCTGGGTCATAAAGAGATCACTTTGTTCCCATAATATATATTGGGACACTCGTTTGTGACTCTGCTCCCATAGTCTGTAGGTGTTTCTAGAGTGAATAATTTCTGTCATATTTTAAAGATTAGCCCAACACTCAATCTATTTGTAAAAATACACATTTGTGATAAAATGTTTTAAATAAGTGCGAATATTCAAGTTAATTCACAACACACAAGCTAGGTTCCCTCTAAATTTTTCATAAAATAAACAGTAAGTATTTTTAACGAAAATCTTTCGGCATGGATACCACACGGTGACGTAAGTATCTCCTTAATTATTATTACTTGCATAATATAATACTTAAAACTATTGGAAACAATTCGTTATTTTTTTATGAATTATTATAAATCATTCGGAGAAATATAAGATATTTTAATGTTGATTATGTCGGTTTACATTATTGTATTTTCAATTTGCATATATACAACAGAGATTTAGACAGTCCGCAATAGCGACAAGCGTATAATAACGCTTTCGAAATGTATTGCTGGAGAAGGAAGTTACGTATTCCGTATGCCTCAATACAGCAACAATACATTCGTGATTAAAGGATTTTTATAATTCTTCGGACACATTATGGGCCTAAATAACACCCTTTAAAAGAAGATTATAGGCCCAGCTTTGGACCGAAGACGACATGGAAATGTTCCGCAACGGTAGATAGATGCGTTGTATATAGGGGAGCGAGGGGTAATCGGAGCCGGCGGGAACGTCTTCGTCAATGTTCGACTAAGTCAGTTTTTAGGACCTTCAAAGTGGTGGGTAATTGTGCTCTCCACTCTCTCACTCTCTCTTTGTTCTTTGAACCAATCAAGATACTATTATGAAAAAATTATGAACTAAGATATCATTGCAGAGGCTTTGCTAACTGGGCTCATTTTGAATGTTTGGGTTGTGACGACCCGAAAGATTATATTTATGCTTTGCAATATTTTATTGACGTAACATAATTTTGTTATTTAAATATTCGTTAATTTCATACATATTTACCATTTTAATGTAATAATTAAACCAAAGTAATTATAAGACGTTTAAAATAAAAGAGAAATCTTCCATTACACATGGCTCGCGTTACCCAACACATGGGGTAATTGGTAGTGATGAGAAAAAATGCTACTTTTAACTCACTGGTATTATTGTGATTGATATTCAATAATATCAGTGATTCAAAACAGTGACTGGGAACAGAGTTTCATTACTAATTTATTTATTTAATTCTTAGCACAATGCATACATAAGCACTCATGTGCTATAATATAAGCAAGATTAAAGTATTTTCTTTTACTAAAACTTCTCTTTTACATATTTGGTCAGTTTCATTTTAAATCTATTCAATTTCTCCTCCTTTCTTATGTTTTCTGGCATTTCATTAAAAAATTTCATCGCACTATACATCATCGGTTTCTGAAATTTGGTCTTCTTCCTGAATGGCATTCTCAGTTTATCCCTTCCTCTTGTACGATGCTCGTACTCATGTCGCTTTGCTTACGCTGTACGAATCACAATACACGAAATAAATAAATAAACATAATTTTGAGCGTATTTACTTATATTATTTAAACTTTGAGTAAAAAATATATTCTAGCATATATAATTAATTTATATCTAATTTAATTTAATATCAATACAAAAGAATGAACCCTTTGAAAAATGTGAATTTATTTTTCGGGTCAAATGCATAAAGCGTTTTTACAGAATCAACTAGATGGCGCTTATCATAACATTAACATCATTCCTTTATGAATATTTTCGTTTTATATGTACATGCGCTAAATCACGGTTCACAACCAAATATAAATATTATAAAAAATTAATCACGATATTCCCAGACATTCAATCACTGATAGTGAGTGTGACTCAAATATATCAGTGATTGACTCACTGTTATTCGTGATTTTGAGCTCATCACTAGTAATTGGAGCCAAATGTGTTTTTTTTTAATTTTTTGTAACTTACATTAAAAATTTTAAGTTGAAATTGGAATCATATTAAAGCTTTGTAACTAAAGAACTCATTTATAGTCATAATCATAAATGATTAAAACAATTTGTTACTTTTTTTAATATTCTCTTTAGTAGACTCCAATTCCCCCAAGCTCCCCTAGGTGGAGAGACCCTTGAGTCAGCTGTGAGGGTGAGACAGGACCGGGAGCTATGGAAGTGCATCACGAGCAGAGACTCATCTGATTGAGGCTATTACATATCAATACAATGGAGAAGTCAAAATTTTTGATTTATTTTGTCAGGATGATACGAGGAGAATCGTGTGAAGAGAACGGGAATATTTCATGGGCTGCGCGGCAATATTCGTTCTAATTGTTTTATCATTGTGTGTACAATTTTAAGGTCCAATGCTACAAATGTGCGCTGGGGGAGAAATGTAAAAAAATATTTTTTTTATCAATATAAAACTGTTTATTTGATAATGTATAAAAATAATATTGGTAAATGTCATTTCTGATTAGCTTTGTTATCTGTCAATTAATTTTCTTAGAGACTAATTAAGACTATTGGTTTTTTTTTGTGTGTGCTGTGTTGGCAAATAGTTTACGCGTGCACACAAGGTTTTATTTTGCGTTAAAAATTATTAAAAATTTATAGATATTTAACACATTTAAATAAAAATGTTAACTAGCATTTGAGTTAAATTATCCTGTTCTCTGAAGGCTTGTGTCCATGAAAGGAGACACGATGAGATAATCTCAGAAATTCAGTTGAGATATATTTCAATACCATATATAGGTACGCGTTGAGATATTTTTATATAGTGATAAACTCAGAGATCAGCTTGAGATTGATAGAGAGACAATAACTCTAACCAGTGTACACAACGTTCAATTTAATAGCGAGATTCGAAATGTGCACATAAACGTCACCGTAGATCCCTACAACTATTTTTTTTGAAATGTTATACAAAATTCATTACACATTTACTTTTATATAAAGCCTTAAATTACAAACATTTACTCCGTTATAACTGCTGGTGGGAGATTCAGATTCAACCAACTGACGAACGACAGTAACATTTAACATACGACGAGCGTGACGTGCGGCGTGAGACGGCGAATCTTTGTGATATGGTGTGCACACAGGGACTACGAAAGCTGAGAGTTGTCTGCAAAGAATCTCATGGAAACAAAATCCGTATCTCGACTCGAAAATCTTTTATAAATCTCATTTGTGGACACTGGTCATCTCGTCAATCGCTGATGCTTTTAAAAGAGCTTTCCGTCAATATCTGATTTAGATACCTGATTGGGCAAGTACCTTCAAGGACTAAGTTGGGTTCGGACCTCAACCGCCCGGGTTTAAGTAAACACGTAACTAAGATAACATAACGACAAATTTTCGCCATAAAAATAAAGTTTTCATGCAGGGGTTCTTTGTTATGGTGTCCTTCAACCGGTTCACACCGGTTCGCGCTAACTAATTGTTAAAATCTACCAAGTTAAGAAACCAAGTTAAAATCTACCAAGTTACTAAACCAAAAATTCGTAATTTTTTATACCAACTAAAACGTGTAGATCGATTTACCATACTCAGTGGACGCAAGTTCAGTGATATGAGTCATATTATTTGTAATAATATGAAAGTAGTTCGTGATATTATGTTCAATAATATTAGTCATACTTTGTTAACAAAATTGATTGACTGATTTTCCTGTGAATTTTTTTTAGTCGTGGTCACTTAAGGTGTAATTAGTTACTAAAATTAATAGTTAAATCAGTCTAAAAAAGCAATATTGATGACATTTATATTTTTTTATTTTTCGTTTCTCAGAATTTTCCAACCACATTATTGAAAATTATCATTCTTTTAAAAATACCACATAGGTCAATATCCTCTATAAAAACGGGTTTGGCCTCCGGTTGGACAATTTAGAAGCCCTTGAAATAAAAAAGGTAATAAATAGTGGAACGCCAATTCTTAATAATCAAATTAATTTATCAATTAGTCTGTACATTAGGTATGTTTCCTTTAAAATCAATTTAATATCCATCAACTCCGTATTTTCCCCTCCCTTAATGCTCCGTCTATCTGTATATGTATTTTATCTCTCTCTTTCACATGTAATTTTATATTCTATCTCTCACTTTATGTATATATGTATAAGTGCACTCTTTTTGTATTTATGATTAGTTTCAAGTACGTCCTGATAAATTTCATGGTTTCATACAAAGTAATTGTTATTTTATAATATTTAATATGATATATTTTTCAATAGAATGCATGTTACAACTTACAACTTCAAAAATATTATCTGCTTCAATCAATCTTAATCAAAACTGCTCTGGATACATGTAAGGTTTTTCTCATATTTACATATTTATTGATGTAGTATTTTATAATACTTGTTTATTAACAAAAACAATGAAGACTCATATTTTTTTTATTATTTTGAAATTTTTATAATTCAGTATTGTATATTACTAAAATTACGAAATTTAGATGCTATTTGAAAAAGAAAAAAAAACAACAAAACCGATTGCTAAAAATATTGGCTGACACCACTAGTAGGCGGAGAGGATAGAACGCCACACTCTTCTGTCCTGTCGTACCCTTACCTTGTTCACTTTCATACATCTTCTCATGGACGCTTGTCAATTATTAATGCTTCTAATAAGGCCGCCGTTCAATATCTGATTAATCCGATCATGCCCGGTCTTTCACGGATGCCTTTCAAGTTTTCTTATTGGTTTTCAAACTTTAATTGTTAAATAAGAACCTTATTAAAAAATATGTTTCGTTAGCTAAACACGACTTGAATATAAACGTCCAAAATCCGCCCTCTTAGAGGCTTATATCACTGCGCCAGCTAGCAGTTCCCTACAACATGATTATAATTATAGCAGCTTGTTAACTTTATTGTTGGAATTCTAATAATAAAATTTATCAGGCCTCAAAGATTACCGATGAAAGGGCAAGGGGTTCGTCGGACCCGGTACCCTGTAAGCCATGAAAACAAAGTCAAAGTCAAGTAAAAAATATGTGTATATATAAATACCTATTCAAAAAGGGTGTACTTTAATTGATATTTTATGAATATATAATACTTAGTTATTATAGTACTCGATGTGACCTTCAATTATGCACTACGATATCCCTAAAGATATCTACCAAATGTATTTTATTCATATATAAACTAGGAATTAATTTACTTTAATGCTCTAAAGCATTTTTTTTAAATTAAAATATGTATTTTTTTTAATATTAAATTAATTTTTGTCATAATTAAGGAGAACATATTATTATTGTGAAGTTGCAGTTTATTAAGAACATAGTTCTGTGCTATTTTAATATAAATTAAATGTATCAATTAGAAAGATATACAGAAAAATTTAATTAATCGAAAAAATATTTTTGTTGCTACCAGGAACCTGGATCCTTTCTCATCCGGGGAAATCCGTTTACCAATTACACTAAACTAATATAGTAACGAAATGATCAAAAGGGAACTAATGACGAGCACTACACTAAAAAAACTATACTATATATATATATATATATATATATATATATATATACTACTAAAAAAAAATAGAATAAATCATACAATTCTTCTTCTTAGAAATATTAATAAACACCAGGCGCGGTCGCTTCATACATGCTTTAGATGCTCCACATCCCTTGTGTTCTAGAGTCAAAAAATTTGGACATTTTGTTTCTAGTCGAAAGCAGCACTGCTGCAAATAAATTCGTCCTTTAGAGACCAGTCACAACACATACTACGACACGGCGCGCGCAAGTCGAAATGCATACATATACATAGATTCTCAACTTTCAAACATCTATGAATCGCGTAAACACACAGATACCAGCAACAGTGGATTCTATCATTCGTCCCGAATCCATAAAGTTTGAAAGTATTCAACATTCAGTTCCGCCTATCAAGGTCTTCGAATATTGTATACGCATGTGTTATATAAACTTCTTATCCAGTATCCCTTCTACAAAAAGTCTCCGACCACCACTGATAAACACTTGAATAACTTTTAAGCGATAGTCCACCCGATATAGGATCATCATAGTTAGCCGTATAACTAATAATTGTTAAAATATTATTAATATTTTTAGTAAACTTTACATTGCGGTTTTTATTCATTTTAATATAAATAATTTATAACTTTGCTTTTAACCATTTTTATGTGGTAAATTTAATACACCATCAGGTTTCAGAAAATACCATTTCCTTCATCAGGATATCAAACAAATTAATCAAATACTAATTAAACTAGTCAAATTATTGTTTTTAAATTATAAATTTCATTAGAAATAAGGTAAACGTATAAAATTAACCAAAATATTACAATTAAGCAACTAAATTTAACCACAAGTCTTATTCTAAAAAAATTCTAATAATTATATTAAAATAAAACTAGAATAAGATTTAATTAAGTCAATTTCCACATCTTTCATCATAGTAACAATTTAAGTTAGGTACTAGAATTATTTTTAAAATAATATTTTTTTTTAATAGAATTTTAAAAACATTAGAAGAATTTGACATATATGTATATGATTTTAGTTAGTTAATTTGACATCCTGATGAGGAAATGGTATTTTCCGAAACGTGTATTCAATATAACTCATGAAGTGATTAAAAACAAAGTTATAAATATTTTTTATTAATATATTATAAAAATAAAAGAATATAGAAATATTAAAAAAAAAAAAAATATATATATATATATATATATATATAAATTAACCTCCTTTCTTTGTTAATATATACAGGCTGGCACAAAAAAAGTGAGAACATTTCGTAATGTGACATAATTACATCAAAATTAGTTTAATTATATCAACAAAAGCTTAAATAGTTTACTAATTTACTTACTTACCTGTCTATCTATATTAGTTAAATATTATGCCAAAAAAAAAATACAATTAAGAATTATAATTAATTGTATTATGTTTTGAAATAACTCGTGTGTTACGAGATGTTCTCACTTTTTTTGGGCCACCATGTATATTGACAGCCCTTAGTGCTACCCTTCTCATCCACCATCAATACTTATACCAACTATGATGTAAATTTCTATTAAAAGATTTTTAGTTTCTCTCACCGTCCAACAATTTCCTAAAAACAGTAATCCTTAATGTATGTATGTAATCCTTAATCTTTCCGTTAATTCCTTTTTTTCTTTCATTTCTTTTCTAACTCGGTACTCTGGTTCAAATCCAGGCTAAAGAAGTGATAAAAAAAAATATTTTGGTGCAGTGTTTGGTAAATGGTGGGTAAACTGACGACTTTAAAATTTATATTTTACTAAGGAATATTATATTAGGACACTGCATGCCATAAGGATCAAGTCCAAACTAAGGCGATATAAATACTTAGATACAATGTGCGACGTGTGGTGGATGAAGCTGTGATTTGAAAACTGCAATAAACTATTTTCTATATTCGTATAAACCAATATTAAGAACTTTCACATTTAAAAAAAATTTAGAAACTAAGTTATAGTAGAAGTAATAAAATGTAAATAAAGAGATCCTTTTTGTATAATTTAGTTACCCTATAAACTTAGAATGTTCGGTATTGTAGAAAATTGACTATTTAAACTCACGAATAGAAAAATTTGTCTTATATATTTTTATGTGTGTTTTCTTAATATCACATATTTATGTGGTTGAGTCGTAATATACTTAAATGTTGGGGTTAAAAATATATGAGAGAAATCATAAACAAATTTAAAAGGTAAGAAATATATTTTTCATTACAAAATTAAAAATACGCAAATGAACAGTAATACAAATAATTACGACTAAACATAATTATTTATTTTTCATAAAATTAGTTAGCGTATAAGTGTATGTCTGGTAAGAAAAATATTTTATTTAGATTAAAAAATATGAAAAATAATCCTGTAATATTGTACACTTATGTGACCGATCCAAAGCGATTCTTCTGAGCGAACATTGGAGCAGATTATTAAAAATCAGCATATCTGACAAGATTGTCAAGACTGTCAGGGATCAGCTATATGCACAGGGCATTTAGAATAGACCTAAGTCACATAAGATAAATGCGCGCACAGGTTTAAACGCTATAATTAATAACACATCGTGGACGGCCCGGTTCCCAGAAGTAGTAGAATACTGGAGCTTCGCACCATTGGCAGCAGAGTCTCAGTAGCGCACCGTGGTAGTCGTCCTTGTCAGGCTCATCCATGCACCATATCACCTGCATCAATATACCAGGAGTGAGTTGATCGTTGATCCGAGGAGCGCAGTTCTGACAGGATCTGAAGACATACGTCCTTCCGTTCATCGTGAAGAAATGCTGATAGTACGAAGTCAAGATGCAGAATGGACACATGTCGTGGTTTTTGAGCCACTCGCTTGCACTGTAACAAGAAAATAATATTTTCATTACAAGAAGTTTTCGACCAATTTTGAACTTACATACTTGATTCAAGTATCATTTCATTTTTTACAAGCAATCAATTTAACGCATTTTCCTGACGGAAAAGGTTTAGGTTCGAATCCTGGTAGCAAACAAATATTTTTTCGATAAATATATTTTTTCTGTATATCTTTCTAGTATGTTCATGCAATTTGTATTAAAAATACCGTATAACTATGTTCTGAAATTGGAACTTCACAAAACAGTGTGTTTTCATTAAAAATGTTAGATATATTATAAATAATAAACATATATAATAACAATTCTTATACACATTACATTAATTATTAAATTATAGGCATGCTGTTGTCAAAAAAATTGGACTCTAATGCCAAAACAGCAACAAGGAAGAGGAATTGCTTTGTGTTTTTACTAGGGTATTTGGCGCCCGGGAGAGAACTATCCAAATGGCTAACCCTGCGGGGTTTTATCCATTAGATGGTCTAAAATTAATGGTCTTATCTTGCAATTTTATGAAGAAGAAAAAATTGTGTTTTAGGCATTTATACACACTTGCAATTGAAATAAAATCTTTGCTTCACTTTATGGCGACCTTCACTTCACGACGATATTTTACTCTCTAACCAGATGATGGCGAATCTATAACACACGTGTCAAAGGTGACACGTCACAGCGTTTTGGGCGACACGCCAGCGTTCACTAATATCAGAGTTATCAAAGAACACGTGTCCGACTACCCGACAACAACGTTCGAATTTATCACTACGAACATATTACATATGTATCTATTTTGGGTCTCACTTTGTGAAAAAAACAATTATTTGAAATAAGCAATTAATTAATTGACATCAAATCAAATGCCACGCCAGCATAGTTAAGCTAGATTTTCTGAAATTTGACCCGCCGAGATCAAAAGGTTCTCCATCACTGCCCTGCCTTAACCCAACATATTAATGATATACATTGATGATATATATTTGAACACGTTTCATTAATGCACACACGAGAATTGTTTTTTTTTTTTAAATTGAATAAATCCATTAAATGTCTTCCTGTAGTGATTTTAAAAATTATTAACCCATATTAAGTTGAGGAAATGAATCGACACTAACAAAAGTATCGAAACCAAATATATTATTTATATAGCACAGACTTATAGGCTCCAGTGGCATTGGCCCAGTTACGCCACTGATGTTAAGGTTTTCATTTTGAAACCATTGAATTTTTTTCTATACTGATACAAATTTAATTTGCCGCCATTGAGTTACAAATCAGGGGTCTGATACCTAAGGTTTTTTGACAAAATAAATGCTACCTTTTTATATAAGTGTATAAGTGTATAAATATAAATGATAAACTAAATTAGAAAATAAAATTATAACAATTACATAGAAAATCAACAGTAAATTTACCGCATGCTATCGATACGTGCTATCGATAAATTACTCACTATTTCGTACCTACTATCCTTCACGCAAGTTTTAAAGCAAAACCTCCAAGTACCCCTAACCTTTATTAGTGATAACTTACCCGATATTTTCTGTTGGATCATCCAATAGCCGTTGTGGTTGTCTTGGCGGATTCTGGTTTACCCCAACCACATTTGCAAGTTGCTGCCAATTTTGGTTCTGTCCGAAACTGGATTGCTGATTTACCATCTGTCGGTTAACCGTGTTATCCGGCGGCGGATTGATCGACGTCGGTGGTGATTGCATCGGCGAATTCTGGATTCCCACAAACATATTAATAAATTGTTGTGTTGTTTGCCTCTGTACCACATGATGGTTAACCGTCGAAAGAGGTAGAATCGGTGGAGTTTGGTTGGCCGCAACCAAGTTATTAAACTCCTGGTCAGTATGTCTTTGTACAAAACGGGATTGCTTATTTACCACTTTTCGGTTAACCGGTGGCTGTGGAAGAATGGGAGGATTCTGATTAGCCGCAACTAAATTATTGAAATGTTGGTCAGTTTGGTTATGTATAAAATGGGACTGCTGATTTACTACTTTTCGGTTAACAGACGGCGGGGATAGTATAGGTGGATTCTGGTTTGCCGCAATCAAATTGTGAAACTGTTCTTTTGTATGGTTCTGTATAAAAATAGACTGTTGATTTACCATTTGTCGGTTAAGCGTCGGATTCGGACTTGGCGCAACCAAATTATTAAACTCTTGCTCCCTTTGGTTCCGTACAAAACTGAACTGTTGATTTATCAATTGTGGGTTAAGCGCCGGATTCGGACTTGGCGCAACCAAATTATTAAGCTCTTTCTCCGTTCGGTTTCGTACAAAACTGGACTGCTGATTTTCCAGTAGTTGTTTACGCAACAGATTCTGACTTGCGGCAATCAAATTATTAAGCTCTTGCTCCCTTTGGTTCTGTATAAAACTAGACTGCTGATTTTCCAGTAGCCATTTACGCGTCAGATTCTGAGTTGCGCCAATCAAATTATTAAGCTCTTGCTCCATTTGGTTGTGTACAAAACGGGACTGCTGATTAAACGTCGGATTCTGACTTGCGGCAACCAAATTATTAAACTCTTGCTCCCTTTGGTTCCGTACAAAACTGAACTGTTGATTTACCAATTGTGGGTTAAGCGTCGGATTCGGACTTGGCGCAACCAAATTATTAAGCTCTTGCTCCGTTCGGTTTTGTACAAAACTGGACTGCTGATTTTCCAGTAGTTGTTTACGCAACAGATTCTGACTTGCGGCAATCAAATTATTAAGCTCTTGCTCCCTTTGGTTCTGTATAAAACTAGACCGCTGATTTTCCAGTAGCCATTTACGCGTCAGATTCTGAGTTGCGCCAATCAAATTATTAAGCTCTTGCTCCATTTGGTTGTGTACAAAACGGGACTGCTGATTAAACGTCGGATTCTGACTTGCGGCAACCAAATTATTAAACTCTTGCTCCCTTTGGTTCCGTACAAAACTGAACTGTTGATTTACCAATTGTGGGTTAAGCGTCGGATTCGGACTTGGTGCAACCAAATTATTAAGCTCTTGCTCCGTCCAGTTCTGTACAAAACTGGGTTGCTGATTTTCCAGTAGTTGTTTACGCATCTGATTCTGACTTGCGGCAATCACATTATTAAGCTCTTGTTCCTTTTGGTTCTGTATAAAACTAGACTCCTGATTTTCTAGTTGCCGTTTACGCGTCAGATTCTGACTTGTGCCAACCAAATTATTAAGCTCTTGCTCCCTTTGGTTCTGTACAAAACGGGACTGCTGATTAAGCATCGGATTCTGATTTCCGGTAACCAAATTATTAGGCTCTCGCTCCCTTTGGTTCCGCACAAAAGTGGACTGTTGATTTACCAATTGTGGGTTAACCGATGGCGGATACTGGTTTGACGCAATCAAATTTTCCAACCGTTCCCTTAGTTGGTTCTTTATATAACTGGATTGCTGATTTATGAGTTGCCGGTTAGGCGGCGGATTCTGAGTGATATAATTATTAAATTCTCGTTCTATTTGGTCCTGTAAAGTACCAGACTGCTGATTTACCAGTTGATGATTAACTGGCGATGGTGGTACCACCGGTGGATTCTGGTTTGCCGCAATCAAATTATGGAACTGTTCCTTTATATTGTTCTGTATAAAATTGGACTGCTGATTTTCCAGCTCTCGGTTTTCCGGCGGATTCTGACTTGCCGAAACCAAATTATTAAGTCCATGTTCTGTTTGGTTCTGTACAAAACCAGACTGTGGATTTACCGGACGTCGGTTAAACGGCATCGGAGTTAACGGCATTGGGTTAGCGTTTTCCGCTGGTAGCAACATCGGTGTCGGCAATGGCAATGGATTTAGCTGTCGCCTGGCATCTTCAGTTGTTACAGAGTTTTTAAACTTTATAAATAGTTCCCAAATATTCGGTTCTTTATTATCATCCATTTTTCTTCCGAAAGGAATCTGAAATGTTGGCAAAGTATTTCAAAAACGTATATTTTTGTGTTTATCGTTTTTATTCCTATAAAACGAGAATTACATAAAAGAATATATAGGAAAAATGAAATCATTAAAAATGTTTTAACATTATACTTTTTGAATCCAAAAATCGAATCAAAAATTACTATAGTAGCTGCGGATGATTTTACTTACTAGGTTATGGTTTGCACTAATTCAAGTCATTAAATAGTTGAATATTCATTATAAAATGGCCAAATTAAATATTATTAATTTGTTTTTTCATTCAGTGCATTTATCTTGCGCATAATCCTTAAGAGTAACTATGCAAAATTATAATTGCGTAACATTCAATTAAAACTCTTTTAAATTTGGAGGAAGGGGTGGGTAGTAGTAGTGGAACGGATAACTTTCAATATGTAACACATTTATGTAGGGCGAAGGGGTTGGGGTGACTAGGAGGAGGAGGATGGTGCCTGTATTTTTCACATTGTCCTATGTAACATTTGGAACGAATGACTTTCAATATGTAACACATTTATGAAGGGCGAAGGGGTTGGGGTGTTTAGGGAGAGGGGGATGGTGCCTGTATTTTGCACATTGTCCTTAAGAGTAACTATTTAAAATTTGGAACGTATGACTTTCAATATATGATATAACACATTTTTGTAGGGTGGAGAGGTTGAGGTGACTAGGGGGAGGAGGATGGTGCCTGTATTTTGCATTGTCCTAAAGAGAAACTATGTAAAATTTGGAAAGGATGACTTTCAATATCTAACATATTTATGTAGGGTGAAGGGGTTGGGGTGACTAGGGGGAGGAGAATGGTGCCTGTATTTTGCATTGTCCTAAAGAGAAACTATGTAAAATTTGGAAAGGATGACTTTCAATATCTAACACATTTATGTAGGGCGAAGGGGTTGGGGTGACTAAGGGGAGGAGGATGGTGCCTGTATTTTGCATTGTCCTAAAGAGAAACTGTAAAATTTGGAAAGGATGACTTTCAATATGTAACATATTTATGTAGGGCGAAGGGATTGGGGTGTCTAGGGGGAGGGGGATGGTTTCTGTATTTTTCACATTGTCCCAAAGAGTAACTATACAAAATTTAGTCAACCGGTGTAGAATTATGAACATTTTAGATAAATTTTCGACAAAAATATGCTATTTTTTAGAATACTACTTGGTCAAGAATACGTTATAAAAAAATTCCGTTTTCGTTTTCTGACTTCATAGCATATTAAATTATGTGTTTTTTTTTTATATTAGCATCTCACATGATAAATCACACATAATATAAAATTTTATATATTTAAAGAAAAAAAAATTATAATTTTAATTGCGTACCTCATAGTTTTCCTTTTACCCGGCCATACAAATTCATAATATAAATTAAATTAAATATCACCAACTCACTGCTTTTTTCTTCTGCAAACGTACCATTAAGTACATCAGTTATACTGGGAGGATTTTCCATACTCACGTATTTTTTCAAAGATTTGTAAACGTAAAGAAGTTTTGTTATTAAAACTCTTAACAAGACCATATATCAACATTAGATTGATCTGACCTTAAACTATAACCACTGGTTACCATCAAAACTTCAGACATAAAAAAAGATTCTGACAAGAGATTTGTTGAATTCGAATGGACGTGGGAAGGAGAAATAATTTAGAAGAGTGATTTGGATGGGTGGGTGGATTTGGACGAGAGGGCGGATTACTAGTGAATCAAGTGTAAAATTGTGATCTAAATTATATCAATCGTTACCTATCTATATTAATTTTTGTTGGTAATTTGGCGCATTGGCTATTTCACCAAATAAAAAGCTTCAATCGAGTCAGCGATAATTGCTATTCAATTGGAATTTTACCTATTCCTCTCCTCTTTCCCCCCTCCAATATTTTCAATGCTGACAAAGACGCTTTGTAACAGAGGAAACCGCCACGTGTTATGTGGATGGACTCTTACCTATTCCTCTCCTCTTTCCCCTCTCCTACATACTCGATGCTGACAATGACGCTTTGTAACCGAGAAAACGCCACGTGTTGTGTTTTCTGATCTAGAAAATTCCACGGAACGCGAGAAGTCAAGACTCGTGACTGTTATTTGAAACTCGATCACTGCATAAATGGCGGATTTGGACGAGAGGGTAGATAACTAATGAACGAAGAAGAATATTAAGATCTAAATTATATCAATCGTTACCTACCTGTATTAATTTTTATTGGTAATTTGGCGCGTTGGCTATTTCACCAAATGAAAACAATAATTGCCATTCAATTGGACTTTTACCTATTCCTCTTCTCTTTCCCCTCTCCTACATTTTTAATGCTGACAAAGACGCTTTGTAACAGAAGAAACCGCCACGTGTTTTGTTTTCTGATCTAGAAAATTCCATGTAACGCGAGAAGTCAAGACTCGTGACTATTATTTGAAACTCGATCACTACATAAACAATCGACCGGCCCGTGAGATAGTCCCGTGAGAAGAATTCAAAATGTATTTATGGTACGCCATAAAAGAGACACTCTATGGTTTTGGACTATGACATGAAAATAACAGAAATTGGTAGGTTTTTTTATTGAAACGCGGAAGAGATGGAATGTGAAAATTGTAATTTGAAAATAAATTGGATTGGGAGAAGCTTTTCTTCTCTTTGGTGAGGAGAGATTGGTGATTTCGACTCTCACTTTCCCTCACGCGCAACAACATATGTACAATACACTTATTACAAATACAATTATTAACAAATAATGCAGCAGCCACACGAAATACAACCCTATATTTCCAAAACTAGTCCCGCGCGAACAAAGGCCCTATACAATAATACATTTTCAAACATCACGAAAGTCAAAAAACGTGAACCGCAACCGTATAGGATCAAGATAATAATATATTAAAATAGTTAATTCCCTCTATATACATGAATACCTTCAGCGAAATTCATTAGATGAGGCAACGCACATCCATGTGCTAATGAAAACGTGCAACAATAAAAATCTAATCAAATTCCACAAAAATCTAAAATATCACGGGTAATAATAAGTATAAAGAAGAAAAAAAAGAAAAACAAAGCGAAAAATAAAACATACCTGAAGATTCTGGACAAACTGAATTTCAAATTGGAGCACTGAAAACTTTCCACCTCAAGAGACGACAAGCAATGCCGAGATGCAACAACGGAAATGCAATGCACACTCGAAATATTCGCGAAGCTAATTTGCAAGCTCCAGTGTTACCAATTAATTAAAAAAAAAAAAAAAAGTCCGGTTCATTTCAAATAATAGCGAGGACGAAATATGTTTTAAAAATGGAATCGCAATTTAATTGATAATAAAAACTATGCGACAATAATAAAAATTAATTCCGTAAATAATTATTAAGCGATATAAATTGCAGATGATTTCCATTGTACGAAAAAATCAAGATAATATTAGTTTGTCTTTGGCGGATGGACCTACTTCGGATAGTGCACAGCGAAAATGCAAACAACATGCAGAAAAATATTATATTTTTCGAAAAGAAAATCAAAAAATCACGATACTAAATCATTTTCTATCCGTTACATCTCCCGATTGTAGGACTACCGACCGAAACACCAAAACTAATAATTTGCCACCATTTTTCTTCTACCAAACATCACCTTATATTATAATATTTTCAATTTCAAACGGAAATAAATAAATAAGACTACACGTATTTTTGTAATATATCTGCATACGATATGTTTTTCTGATTCATAAATTCAGTTAAATAATATTAATATATATATATATATATATATATATATATATGTATATATATATTAAAATCAATTAGAAAAATACAAAGAATAAATCTATCGTATCGCAATTACCCAGCAAGGAAAAGTTCCGTGTATTTCGGCGGAAATCAAATATATTATATATTTTTTCAATGGATGGATTTTTTCTGTAGGTATATCTTTTCAATCGATTGATTCAATTTATTTTTATTTGTTTATCAATTAAATAAACAAACATATATTTATTGGAGAACTTTTTATTTTGTTTATGAATTAAATAAACAAACATATATTTAGTGAACGCCGTACTCTCTAGTGACGTGTGGGGATAGTTACATACGCTGTCAAAAAATCGTGGGGTGCAAATAACAGTTTACAAATTTTTTAACCATTTTATTATTATTTCAAAAAAAAAAGCTAAAATAAAACACAACTAACTAACTTACCATCACGCTGTTTCCCCGCGGGGGTAGGCAGAGAGGATAGAGTGCCACACAATTCTCGCCTCATCCACATTCATACATCTTCTCATATGAGCTCGCCGATTATTTAGGCTTCTAACAGGACCATCCTCCTGTATCTGACATCCTCTATTACTGGTGCCATCAACACTTGCGTCATATATCTTTTATACCATTCTCTCCTTTATCGGTTCAGTATGACCAAACTACCTAAGTGATCCTTTCTTAATCTTACTCACTACACTAACATCAGCTTTATATTCTTTCCTTATTTCTTCATTCTTTACTCTGTCATAATACGAAATTACTTCATTCTTTACTCTGCCATAATACGAAATTTCTTCATTTTTTACTCTGTAAAAATAATACGAAATTTTATATCACGCTAGTTCAGATACATATTTCGTGACAAAATTTAACCGAGAGATGTACAGAATAAACGTATTTCTGTTTCTGAATTATTTTTTAGTTTCACAATTCTTTTACAGCGAGTTATATTAAGGAAACAAGGAGCAATTCTGCTGAGGATTTGCTGCCTGCTACATGTTCCATGCTAACAACAACTCACCCAAGGCAATAAATCATGGACACAACACAAGACAAACGACGAACATCTACACACTAGTTCCGAGAGCAAGAACGACATTTTATCAAAGATTCTACATGTTATTAGCTCCGAAATTGTACAACACACTCAGTACCAACTGGAAATCGTTCAACTCCAATAAGATTAAACAAATATGGACCCAACATATGATCCGATCGGGTAGAGATCAATCAGAAGCATGGCTATCCAACATTTTAACACAATCATTATACAGTGCCTACACTAATAATACACTAATTCTACAACACTCCCATTTCATTTTCTTTTATTCTATATATATATATATATATATATATTTATTTATCTCTATTTTTATTCTTATCAAATCCATATAAATATATATATATATATTAACTTTAACTTTAACAGAAACTTCAGTCTAGTAAAGTAGCAGGAACAACGCTGTATATATCGGAGGTGGAATCTACTCCATCCCACACAATAAACAGATTACAATGTTATATTATAATATATTCACCTCTGTTATAACAAAAATATGTATGTCAATAAATAAATAAAATTGAATTAAAAATATCAATGCAGAAAATAATAAATAACGAAGTTAAATAATTCTAATAATTTTAAGTAAAGGTGAAAATAAATTCAATGTAAATACATCAATATTTAGTGTATAATGGTGTAGTAATTTTTAATTTTAATTTATATTCAATTAGCTGAAGTACCGGTCTTTGCGCAAAGTGAAGAAACTTCATTTAGAGGGATGGGGTAGTTTTTTTTTTCAAAATCAGATGTAGACAGTAATTTTACTCTTATTTTGAACGTCAAAATAAGTGGAAAATTACGTGTGCAAAATTACATCAAAAAGTATCAAAATTCCGCTTTAAGATATGGAAAAGGGGGAGTGGTTTTTTGAAATATCATATAGACTGTGACTTCCCAGTAAAAAAATTATACTTTAAATAAAAGGATAATTTTATTAGTTAAAATCTTAGCCTAGCGATGTCATTTCCGTTGCAAAGCTTTATCACACCTCATAACGGCTCAACCATTTCACACCCGCTGCGTTTCATGATGCAACTACCTACGCAAATCGTCTATTGTTAATTCGATTTGTTATGTTGGTTACGCAGAATTGTTTGAAGATACTATCTTCATGTCAATGGAATCTTTTTGTGCAAAGCTTATAACATAACCTTTATTATAATTATTAACCTCGATTAATAATAATTAATTATAAATAGATACACTATCGTATATAATTTTATATTAAACCAATCGATGAACATAAAAACGTAACGGGTCATATTTATTTTAACCAATCATGATTTTTCTTCTTTATTTTTGTTCGGATCTGTTTTTTTAGCAGATCACTTAGTGAAGGTTGACCTTCATTATTTCATATTTTGGTCGTATGGTCGTCTTCCATCGAACATTTTCCACTTCGCACATTTCTCTTATGGCGGTGTTGCGGATTTTCCCAAAATTAAACTACAACTTCATGCAATAACTTCAAACATTATCATTGCATAAATGCAATATTTGATCAAATAATAATAGCATAAAACATTCACACTGATTATATTTAAAAAAAGTATATTTTAATATATAAAATTGGCGCTACTTTTTATTTTTATAACCGTTACAAATAGTTTTAAAATGAATATTTAAAAAAATGAGATTATATATAAATTTAATAATTATTATACCAATAATTTTTATACGCAAATCTTCTTGCTATTTGTTACGTATGATAAATAGTTTTTAACAGTGGCGTAACTACAAAAATTAGGTCTCAACGCAGAATGTAAGTAGTGCGTGTTTTATCCATTAAATTGTAAGAAATTCACATTTTCATAAAAAAAAAAAAAAAAACGTTAGTGTTCTTACATTTGTACAGGTTGATTTTTTAGTCTTGACACATCAAGAATGTGTTCAAGAGTCATTAGTATTATTAAGATGTGATTAATATTAATTAATTCCTATGCATGTAATAATTAAACGTTAAATAAATATAATTATTTTAATATTGTAAATTAATAAAACAATCTTAATAATGACTCTCGAACATATTCCTGAAGTAGTTATAGTTTGTATATCAATACACGCCTGAAAAACGATCATATAAATTTTATAATACATATGCTGTCCGTTACTGTCACCGCTGGGAAAGGTATCGATACTTAAACCCCCATACCTAAATCGTTAAATAGTAAGAACAAAATTGAATTCTTGTATCATAATATTCACACTTTCATGAGGAAAAAAAAGTGGTTTTAAACATTAATACTCACAACTGAAAAAAAATCCTTGCTTCGCTTTATAGCGATTTTCCCTAACCGGATACATTATCGGAGTACTGTATAATGTATCGATAATGTTTTTATCTAATTTGATGAAATTCCACTTCTTGTTTTTTTAAAAATAGGAATAGCTGGAGGGGGGGACACATACTCTTTCCCGAGACCGGTTTAGAAGCTAGAGCTTCTTTGTCGGCCCCACTCATCATAGCTAATAAAAATTCAATAACATATTTAAGTATATTCAAAACAAAATGAGAAAAATTTTAATGTGTATTAGCAATTATGGTAAAAATTTTAAAATTTAGGCTCTCCAGCATCCCTTAAGTTCACTTCTTGCTGTGGTGAATTTTAAAATGTATTAAGCCACGTTAGCGCTGGGAAAACTATGTATACCGATTATATTCTTGTTAGAAAAATCCTTGTCTAACATGAGCTCTAATGCACCGCATTAGCTGCAATTGCGTAGTTACGTCCCTGGCTCTGGAACCATGATTTCACTTGATATTGATTTTGTTTAGAATATTGATTATTTTCTGTAGATAATTTGATGGTTGCTTTTTGTTGACAACCTTTTCAAAGATTTTTACGATATTTGAGACAATTGATATTAATTTAAATAAATGTATTTCTTAAATATTTTTTGTCAAAGAAATTTTCGTTTAAAAAGGTATGCGTTAATAACCCTTTTAAAAATTATATCCTAATACAGTAGAACCTCGATATATACCTCGTGTGTCCGTTAAAGTTGAAAGTCCGTTATAATATAATATATTAAAATAATTTTCCGAATACTTTTTTATATTGAGAAAATAAATTACACAATACATGAATACATGTATATACCAGGCGCGATCACTTCATACATGCTTTGGATGCTCCGCATCCCTTGTGTTCTAGAGGCAAAAAGCCTTTAGAGACCAGTCATAACACACACTATGACAAGTCTTGCGCACGGAGCGAGTCAAAATACAGTGGTACCTCTCATAACGAGCGTAATTCGTTTTAGAATCATAGAATAGAATGTGAAACACTCGTCAAGCGAAACAATTTTTCCCATATAAATTAATGTAAAATACGATAATGCGTTCCATACCGAAAAAACGCCTGTTTTTTTTTATTTGTAACGTTTATTAAAAAAAAATTACTTATTATTTATGAATTTATATCAATAACTAATTCTTTTTTACTGATACAGCATTATCATTGAATAATAGCCACCGCCCTGTTAGGGTAATGCTTCTCAATATACGAAGCGACAGTTTCCCATTTCTCTTATTGCTCCAGAAGATTGTTGCTTCACTACCTCTTCCACTGACAAACTCTTCTCCACAACTTTTTGCTATGAAACACGATTCAACTTCTTTGGTGTTCAGATCTCGGCTGTGCTCTTCTACAAGTTCATCGATGTCATTATTATCCACTTCCAGTACCATGATAGTGGGCAAAGATACAATCTACAGACTCCACAGGTACTGTCTCAAACCACTCAAAATCACATTCGACAAAGCTCTCTGGCCAAAGCTTCTTCCAAGCAGAAATTTGTGTCCTCTCGATAAACCCTTCCCATGCATTGTCAATCATCTTGAGGCAAGCAACGATGTGGAAATGATCTTTCCAAAACTCTCTGAGGGTGAGATCGGTCCCTTCAGTCACCTCAAAACGACGCTCGAAGAGTGTTTTAGTGTACAGTTTCTCAATGATAGAAATAGCCTGCTAGTCCATAGGCTAGAGTGATGGAGTGGTGTTGGGAGGCAGAAACTGGATCTTGACAAAATTAAATTTTTTATGGAGGTCATCTTGTCGGCCTGGAGGATGAGCAGGTGCGTTGTCCATAACAAACAAGACAAGGAGTGGCAGATTCATCTCAAGCAAATATTTTTCACAGAAGGACCAAACATTTTATTGATCCAATCGGTAAAAATGTCACGTGTCACCCAAGCCTTCTTGTTGTATCTCGACATCACATTTAGCCTGCTCTTTTGGACATTACGCTTCATGAAGGCTCGTGGAGTTTCTAAATGATAATAAACAAGCGCGTCACTCGTTATGCGAAATGTCGCTCGTTAAGGAACCATTTTTTTTAAATTTGTTATGCAAATTGCTCGTTATAAGAGGTTCCACTGTACATATACATTCTCAACTTTCTAACATTTATGAATTGTGTAAACACATATCCTATTATTCGTTTCGTATCCATAAAATTTGAAAGTATTCGACTTTTGCGCATGAGCATTCAGTTTCGCCTGTCAAGGTCTTCGAATACTGTATACGCATTCGTTAACAGCTTCCAACGTACAAAAAACTACTTTAACGATTATGGGTACAGAATAGCATGCATATTACGAAGTGAATGAATTGTTTTGAAAAAATTTGTTTATATGAAATTATAGAATACTTGAAGCCGAATTATTGAAACATTAAATATCCTTCGAGTGTCTATTTAATTCATCATTTAAATAAAAATTAATACAGAAAATAACATGGATACTTCACCAACGTGTTTTAATGTTGTAAACGAAAATAGTGAATTGTGTGAGTGTATAATTGAATCATTAATACTAAATATTTGCGGGAAAAAACACACTCTGGATATTGTAAAACCGACAGCATCCCTTCTACAAAAAGTCACCGACCGCCACTGGTATATACAAAGCCAGTGAAATTTCTATAAATGGATTTAAAAAAAGTGAAAGCTGCTATCTTAATAGAAATAAATAACAAACATTTTTTCTGAAAATACTCTTTAATTATAAGTACGCATATACATACTTTAAAAAATATTAAAATACAAAAACACATGTTGTGTAGTGACGTAAATGTTTGATGTCGAGGAACTTGCTTTGAAAAAACCATCAAGTTTTGTTTGAACTTTGTGGTCAGCTTTTTTTTAAATAATTATCTCTCTAAAATTACGAAAATATGTTTAATAAAGCCGAGTTTCGTTATTTTAAAAATTTTAAAGAAATTAAATATGAATTAAATGTATTAATTAGAAATATATACTTATAAAATCAATTTTATCGAAAAATATTGTTGCTACGCCACCGGGATAACTACAACTTCACAATGAGAATGTGTTCTCCTAATAATGTATCTTATATGATGATATCTTATCACTGATAACTTTGTTTTTAGGTATGTTGTTTCTTCTTCTTCAATGTCTTCACTCCCATCCTCATCTTCCAAACTTTATCTGTTATTTCGCTTTCACCCAACTCTTTTCACATTTGACCAGATATTTTGTCCACTATATCCGAAGTCCGTTACATCGAGGTTTTACGGTATATATATTTAACGAATACCCTTAATCTATATTCAATAGAATTAGCAATATATATATAGTTAATACTCTGTAATTGCAATGTTATGTAAAATGTCAAAAATAATAAGAGTTAAAAAAATTGTGTATTTATGTTTTTTACAAAAAAATAATTCGATAGCCGAAATTATTGCGATGGTAACTTTTGTTAATTTTGTGTTAGATTTTCTCACGAACAAGATATTGCACTGGGCGTTACGTGGCCAATGGTGATCGCTGCGCGGCTAGGGCTTCTATAAAATCTATATTTCAATGCGGAAATCCTTTATAATATTGCTTCAACAATGGTGCATTGTGCACCCTTATTATATTAGTTTAGATCAAATGTAGATTCTACGAAAGTCCTGGCCACATAGGGGCCACTATCGGCCGTGAAGCGGCCATAATAACCGTCCACAGGGCCTAGTAGCAAATAATAGGCGATAGCCGATTATTTTTCTACTAGTACATTCTGTATCACCCTGTACAAATGAAGTTCTTAAGGGCACAATTTCAAAATTTGATTAGTTTTTATTATTCATTTATATCAGAAGTTATACAATAAATTATACTTTTTTTAAAACTATTACTTAGATAAAATCTTTGCACTAATACAAAACTAATAAACTGAATGACATTTGCCACAATTAATAAAATACAAGTGTTATAAGAAAGACCGCGACCATTAAATTTATTTTCAGGGTGCCACAAAATTGCCTTAATATGGAAAATTCTTGCATATACGAAATATATTTCCTCCATACTTTTTCTTTCGTCACCGTTATTGCTCTTTCTATTAAAATTCTTCCATATAGTTTGCCAACCGAACTCAGTAGACTAATTGCCCAATAGTTACCGCATTCCATACGCAAGCTTTTGCCTTTGTAGATAGGCATAATAATAGCCCTTCTCCGATCTAACGGAGTGTGGCTCAATGGGACAACTAATGGGCTACCAGCCTAGATATACTCGGAAGCAATGTTATCATACCCCACAGACTTACCATTCTTTATTTCTTCCACACTTATTCCATTCATATCGTTTTCATCATTCATACTTACCCCAGAGAGCCTCTCGAGGGATTCCTCATTTGCATTATCTTCACTCTCATACGTTTCCTGAAAATATTTCATCCATTTCATTTCGTCCTCATTCATTAACATTTCTCCATTTACTGACTTAATAGCTTTCATACTACTGATTTCAACGTAGGGATTTTTTGACCGCCTTCCAGAATAAATTTTTATTAACCTGAAAATTCTCGGTCATTTTCACCTCTTCCTCTCTTTTCAGCTGCTCTTTCCTTTCATTCATACCAGCTTTAACTTTTTTATTACACGCATTGTATAGATCTTTTGCTTTCAAGTATTCATCCCCATTTACTGACCAAAAATAAAGCCACACATTCTTTTTTTCTTTCACAAGTTTTTTTATGCCATAGTCTAACCATGTATCACCTTTTTTATTTCCTTGAGTATCTATGCCACAGAATTCGCATTGAGTAACCTTAATATGTTCCTATGCATCGTCTATATTCAAATCACTCGCTCTTTTCTCACTCAGCTTTTCACATACTTCCTTTTCAAATATTTCTCTGACATCATCCTTTTGCAGATTCTCAATTTTGATTCTAGATGGCGCCGATACTTTTTTTTTCTTAGACCGCCATCCTTGAAATAAATGTATTTTTGAGATGACAAGGAAATGGTAGGTTTCCACATCGGCACCCCTTTCATTCCCTCTCTCCCATGTATACTGATAGATTTCTTTGTGATCAAAAAAATTATTTGAAACAAAAAAGTTCCATTCTAGGCATACCTCAAGCTCTAGATTTCGCTAATTAATGTTTTTTTCTTACTCGTGATAAAGACACAGTACACTTCATTTTAAATAGAATATATATATTTGCTTTCATACTGTTATTGAATATGTAAAAAAGAAAACATTTAAGCAATCTTAGTCTAAAGATATTAAGAATATGTTCCACATATTCGCTACTATAGTATTTTTTCTTACTGGCAATGACACTTACATATTCAAATACAGCTCCAATAGCGATAGCGACGAAGTGCAATCATATTATTAGATTTATGTAGGTCCACTAATAAATAATGTAATATTCTGATGTTAATGTATTAACTAAAATTACCTAGCGGAATAATTTAGTGATGACAAATAAAGCTGCACATTTCGTTGAAACACGTATTCTGTCTGTATTTGTATTTAATATAAAAATACTTGCTCCCTTTATATTTTCAACTAAAAAAATATAAGTAAGAACCGATTACTCCTAAAAAAATAGTCGATATATTTTAAAAATGGAAAAGACGAGAATAATAAAAGAACATTTTTAGATTATCGTATAATAATGGTGTAAATTGTCTTATTGAAAAACTTTAAATTGGTCCACAATGGGTTCTTACATCGGAAAGCTAATAGTAGGGGTAATAGGGATAGCGTTATGCGTTTCAGTGAGCCAACTTTCCGAAATGAAGTTTGAAAAATTTATCAACTGCTGCACGAAATGTATATCATGTAAAGTTCTAACTTTCCTAAAGAAAATTGAGGTAGACTCTGGCTCTACCGTCGTCCTCGGAACCATCGCTGCACTCAGTGTCTGGGTGAGTGTCGTCTGCAGACGGGTGTAGTGCTACTCCCTCTTCCACGTATATTTTTTTAAGAGAATTCATTATACGTATACACATATGGAACTGGCGTATCTTCTGGGTTAGATCGCGTTTTTTGTAAATGGTTGACTTGGATCTAAAATTAAGTCAACTTGTTTGAGACAATGGCACGTGTTACAGTGCCAAAACCTCGGCTTAGGTTCCCTCAAGAAAACCATTTACAATAAACGCGATCTAACCTAGAAGACAGTTCCATAAACTAATGCTCGTGGAAACTTTTAATTAAAAATATATGAATACATACACAGCCTCTGTTTAACATTTTAATTAAGTAAATACAATAACTATATCTTTAGCTAAGCGTAAGTTTATTATATTCCATATGTTTTATTTTAGAAAATATATAGTACACTTCAATTGAAATGGTTTCAACATAAATAAAATTAATTATTGTTTAATTTAATATTGATTTCAAATTTGTATAAAGATATATATAGTTTTTTCTATGGGCTGATATTCTTGCCATTATCGAGTATATAATATTTTATTTACATTGATTTATATATTACTATGTTGTTAACTTGGTGTGGGTGAACGTTTATTAAAAACATAGACTTTTCTCTATAACGGCATTTAAAAATTATAGCTTAGCTTCGATTTACGTCTCGAAATTTTTTGATATACAGCCAATACAATACACTATCCGTACTTGTCATTTCGAACAAGAAATAAACATTCTACATCAAACTGATCCTGACGAAGATCGCAGCATTGAAGTTTCTCGGGGCGATACAGCCATTAACTGCAACAATTGACTGCTAAAAGAAGCAAAAAAAAATGTTGCATCAATTTTTTCAACCAAGTTCTTCCACAACAACGGGGAAAGCTGATGACAGCACAATGTCACGCAATTTTTTTTATTCCTATTTAAGCTCTGTTTAGAACCGTTTAATAATTTTTGTTTTATATGTATACTCTTTATTTATTTATCCACATTGATCCCTGATGACCGAGGATCGTAATCTCCACGAACTTCTGCCCTCTTGATTATGCTTCTCACTTTTCTTGATATTCTGCAGATCTTAGGGCTATCACCAGAGAAGAGTCTGTTGCCTTTTCCACTTGGCCGGTCCAACGTGTGGGAGATCTTCCTCTCCCTCTTCAACACAATAAGCTTCCCTAAGCTTTCTTCCCTTCTCCTGCAGAACAGAGACATTCTTGCTTTCCGCCATCCACAGTATGGACGACATGTTTCTCCAGCACCGCATCTCAAATCAATCCATCTTCTTTGTCTTGCCTTCAGGGTCATACAAAAATATATAATTCACTAAAGACTGTACAAGCCTAACATATTTTGTCAAGTCTGAACATAAAACTTTTCGCCATACCTATGATATATATTAGATTTATTATTAATATAATTTTTCTATATAATTGGAATTTGTATGAGCCTGTATCAAAATAAATTATTCGTTATACGGCATTTCACTTTAAGGCCAATTTTCCCGGAACATATTTAGGTCGTAAAGTGAGGTATTGGTATACTCCAATTCTGTTATTGAACGGAGAATTTATCTTTATACGTGTGAAATAAATATTCATTCACCTGATTGTACATCAGAACTGTTAATAATTATAATTTTAGTAAAAAATAATGGTTATGTCGATTCTTTTAGTCGTGCATTTATCGTATTACGGCATTTTATTTTGTTTCTTTCATACATAAAGTATTGAAATATTTTTTAAATACTAATTAAATGTATTAATTATAAAGATATACATATAAAATCAATTTTATCCAAAAATATTGTTGTTGCGGTACCGGGATTTGAACCTGGATCTCTTTTCCAATCCGGACAAGGTGCATTACGAACTATGCTACAGCGGCAGTATTTTAATGAAATTTTAATTTTAATGACAAATATTATTATTATTATTATTATATTAATTTAAAAAGTGTAACAAATAAGTTTGAAACTTTGCCGCCAAAAAATAATATCGCTGTAGCATAGTTGGTAATGCACCAGATGCAGATCCAGATTCGAATTCCGGTAGCGCAACGACAATATTTTTCGATAAAATTGATTTTATATTTATATCTATTTATACATTTATATCTTTCTAATTAATACATTTAATTAATATTAAAAATATCACAGACCATCTGTTCTAAATAATTACAACTTCACAATAAGAATGTGTTCTCCTTAATGATTAAAATATTGATCAAATTTTAATGATTTTTTTTTCTAATATCAAATAATGCTTTTTTTTTTTCTTTCTAGATAACAATGCGTCGAGGAAGTATCGCACGTCTAACAAATAATGTAAGATATGATTCCTGTATCTACACAATATTATGATATGGTGCGTGTTCACGGTGATCTTTCTGAATGAGA
This sequence comes from Eubasilissa regina, assembly GCA_022840565.1. Lineage (NCBI taxonomy): Eukaryota > Metazoa > Arthropoda > Insecta > Trichoptera > Phryganeidae > Eubasilissa > Eubasilissa regina. Next base: position 23,688,515 of record JAINEB010000033.1, read on the forward strand.
CTTGATCTCAGTTAGTAATGAGAGCCTTTACCCGCATTCGAGACGAATCTCCGAGAGAAATCTCAGCCGTGGCCACGTCATTTCTTTAGAAAGACTAGGTAACAGCTAGGCTACTACCACAACAAAATTTAAAATTACCTGTAGATTTTTAAAGTCAAACATTAATATAAATTCCTCGCATTGAAAAATGAAAGATTTCTACGAGATTGAAGTGGAAAAAGTGAAATTTTTATCTCCAATACGTATCAAATTAATATATATATTTTAGGAATGATTTTGACAATTTTTATTATATTTAATATTTAAAATGTTATAATAAAAACGAAAGGTAAAAAAATTGCAGTAACACATTTAATTAATAAAAAGTAGGTACGTACAAACAGTGGTAATCCCCTTTGGGGTTAGCACCGGTTCGTCCGAACCAGTTGTTAAAATTATAAACCTCTCTTATAGAATGATAAATAAAACAATTATTGCAGTTCCCTGATGTTCGATACCATTGCTCCTGAAAAATTTGCAACTTGTGCTAATTTTTTTCAATTCCTCGATTTATCGAACTGATTTATAGTTTTTTAAGGAACATCGCTACATAAAAACCTTTATCAAGTGAAAATTAGTTTTTCTGTAATATTTTGATAGAATTTTTTTTTTACCTTTATTGTAAATATTACAGATGTTCGGAATACATATACATTCTATAATTTTTAATTTTTTTTAAACTAAGCTTGTGTTTTAAAAAATGGCACTAACTTGAAGATCGTTACATTTAGCATATATTTTACTAGAGATTGTCAACTTTATTTTTTTATTGCTTGCTTTACTTTTAAGGTTTTTTCGAAAAAACGTGTCAAAATTGCCGAAAATCAGATCGACGAAGAGTATCAAAAAATTCTAGAAACATTTAACGAAGACAGGCTCAATGTTAGAAAATATAAAGGTCTGCAGGTATTGTATTCCATTCAAATTATCATTTTAAAACTGCATTTATATATTTTTTTAATATTTAGACAAAATCATTTAGGTTAAGGCAGTAACAAACATTAAAATACACATTTAATAAAGCAATAGATAAATATATTACTTAAAAAAAATAAGCTTTCGAAATTCACGTTGAGTTTTATATGTTTCTGAATCTCATCGATATGAACTAATTAGTTATGTTAGTAAAAGCAGCCGAATTTACATACAAAAATATATGTATGAAAATATGATGATAATTAAACATTCATAATTTTTTGGGGCAGAGCGACCCAGAAAAACATACTCTGTGCAGGGGGGTGGTGTGATGCGTATGCCTGAAACACGTAACGCTTTTTTTTTTTAAATTTACAAGTATTATTTATAACTCTGATTAGAAATTAAAAACAAAAAGAAATCAAGATTCCTGAGAAAGGATGGGACGCAAATATTTCTAAGTAATCTCCAAGCATTTGTTTTTCCCCTAATTTTTGCTTTAACATTGTATCAGTATTGTATCAGTATTGCATCAGTATTGCATCAGTATTATATTGAGTCAGTCTTGTGTATATAAATAATCTTACTTATGTGAATTTTTAATTTTCAAGAGTGGTGATTCCCTTATTGAAAAATCGCTGTATAATATGGATGATTCACTATTTCAATGTAAAGAAGCTTTAAAGAGGTAAGTCACCGTACTTACTTACTTACTATCTTACTTACATCCGTACTCGCTATACAAATATCAGCTTTACATTATTTCCTTATTTCTTCAGTCTTTACTCTGTCATAAATAAATCTGCCGCATATACGCCTAAGTGATTTCCACTGCATTCAGTCTATTTGCGTTCCTCTTCTGCCGGCTCCAGACCTCACTTCCATACTTAAGTGTCGGTACCAGGACTTCATTGTGAACCGCTAGTCTTGCCTCAGTTAACAAGTTCCCATTAGCTATAATTCCATTTCCTTTCTTACTTGGTTACCTGATCCAAACATCCATTACCTACAAGTATAGGGTGTCCAGCGGAAAAATTTCAAGATTAAATTGTAATTGCTCGTAAACCATCAGGGTGAGGTAAGTGAAAGGGATATTGATTGCGGATTTGCCAGTCGCAATGAATCACTGGTCGAGAGCTCACCGCGTTTTCGCGGATGAGCAATATTTAAAGTGCGGCGATACATTGGTCGCGCTTTTTGTACTCACTTTAATATTTACAACTTATCTGGTGTTGAGTTCAAAAGTTCAGACAAGAAGGGACAATGGTTGACCAAACTCCTCCGGGACCATCAACGTCAACAGCAACACCAGAACGTTTAAAATTTGCCGTTTTGAACAAAAATTTTGTTCAAAACGGCTCAAATTTGACGTGAAATTATACGCAATCCGCGTAAATCGATAAGAAAGATTGCAACCTGTACTGGAATAAAATAATCAATAGTGTACATTATTTTGAAAAATAAACTACAGTTTCACCCATACAAACTGCAAATCGTACAGTCTCTCAACGAAAATGACTGTTCTTTACGTGAAACCTTAGCGAGAACGATGCTAGAATGTTTTGAAACAGCACGAACACTTGTAAACATATTGTTTACTGAAGAAGCACATTTTCATATCGATGGCTATGTTAATAAACAGAACATGATATACTAGTGCCCCGACAACCCAAGGGAACGCCATCAAAAACGTTTGTATTGTCCAAAAACAACAATATGGTGTGCAATTTCTGCCTAGGGATAATTGGCCCTTATTTTTTTAACCAGCGAGAGACAGTCATTGCTGACGTGTATTACCGAATAATTAACCAATTTTTGTTACCGCAACTGCAGCCGTTTCCCTAGTTCGACAACAGAACACAATTTCAGCAAGACGGGGCCACTCCACACACAGCTAGGATCAATGGAGAAGCTGAGGGGAATTTTTTACAATAAATTAATCAGCAAGTAAGGAGACACCCTGGGTACTTCGGTCACCGTGCGATTTTTTTTTTATGGGGTTACCTTAAGTCGTGAGTTTACAGCGACAACCCTTGAACAATTCAGGCCCTACAAGAAAATATCCGTCGTGAAGTTGCTGCCATTAAACCGACGCTTTGCTCTCGCGTGTTCGCAAATTTAAGAGTCCGATTGCAAATGTCTTGAGAGAAATGGACGGCATTTAGACGATATCATTTATGAAACATAAAATCTGCATCGTTAAACTCAATTTTCTATAAATAAAATATGAGAATAACATTGTAGTTTTTTTTTAAATTTAATATTAAACTTGAAAATTTTCCGCTGGACACCTTTATATTGCACGATGTCTTCTTTCCTCCTTCTCGAATACCATCACTTTAGACTTGTTGGCATTCATAACAAGGTCGTTTTCCTTGCATACATTGTACATTCTACTCACTAACCTCTGTAATTCTTGTTCATTATTCGCCATTAATACTGCATCATCGGATAAACAGCTTACAATCAATTCGCCACACAATTATGTCACTGTACATATTTTTAATATTAAATACTTATAAATGAATTTTCATAAATATGATTAAGATACATATTATTATTAATGTAGTTTTATTTATGAAATTTTCAAGGAAATGAAGTCACTAAATCTGATCTGTATGTTCAATCAAGATGTGTGGAGAACGTATTACATCAATCTGAAACGTTTTGGAAACACCTCGGAAATGTGATAGTTACCTTTAAACTTTTGGAACAATTCTTCTTGCGATAATAAATGTTTTTTGATGTCTTTATGTGTTAAATATTTTTCATATAACATTTACTGTATAAATCTACTTTTCAATACATTTACGAGTGTTTTATTATACTAGATAGATATAGAGGTAGATACATTTAAAAAAATTGAGCCGAAAATGTTGAAGTTGTTAAAAATTTGAGTCGAAAATATTGCAAGAGTCAATATCAACCATGTCGGAGATATAAGCATTTTAAAAAGGTCATAATTGTGTGAATATTTTGATTAATTTTAATATTTTTTGATTCCAAATAATATAGATATTGAATACAAAAAAGTCATCGAACTTCAAGTAGTCAGACTATTTTTTGTTGGGGCCTAAGCAAAGCTATAGAATAGTAGTGGGTAATAGTAAACTTAACAATAAAGAATTTGTACATGCTCCTTGAACATTTTCGACTCGTAATTTAGTCAAGTATCCGCTCATGTATTGTGGTCTAGGTCTGATGAATAAGTTGATTCTATGCCCTCGGTGTCGTAAATCATTTTATTGTAATCGGAAAGAAAAGTAAGTAGGCACCTTGTGAATTGGAAGTTAGAACTTAATACTTTAAATAAAGAATCTAAACACGCAAATATATACAGGAATATGTAGTGTAATCTCAGAGCTATTCGCGGTATTCCGGGGAAGGGGCAGATTTTTTTATCACTCTTATATTACAATTATACGCATATATAATTATTAGCAATTGAATGTTATTAATATTCTTATATTATGTAACAATACGCAATATATACCGTAAAATAATTAATACCAATAGCTGAAATATATACTTACCTACCTTAGATTGCAAGAGTGAAGAGTTACGCCGATATATGTACTATTATTTTCGCTCCAATTCCATGTTTCAAAAAAGAACACTGGATTGAAACTGAAGTTCTCTTTAGTAAATGATGGTACAAAGTAATAAATATTAGGAACTGTCCTTCTCAAAACTGTGCACAATTACGGTGAAGGGAAAAATATGTGCACGTGTGAAGTATGAAGGATAATCGTTCAAAGCATCGTTCACAAAAATGTTGCGTTGAACATTTAAGAACATCTGGAAGCAATATACATCAAATATAGGCGTTTTTAAGCATTGTTAGACAGAAAACGGCTAGGTTTCTTTTATTGTAATGAATGTACCTATTTTACGAGAACTTTTAAATGCCAACAAAGTTTTATGTTTCATAATATATTTAAACTATCTACAGAAATTGCTGTTAGGTACTGATTCGATTTGAGAATATTGTTTTTTCTTCATTGAGGCCCCTCCTGAGGCCCCTCCCTACTATAATATATGAAATTATGGGATGGTGCTGCTGTATCGCAGTCCAATTAATCGATAATACTGCAAATAGAGGCCGTGGTGGAAGAAGAACCTCTGACTTTTATGATTTATAACATTGTCGAGGCAGTAATTGGTGTAGATATAGTAATTGATGCCCTAAATTATTTATTATTCATGTTTTTAATATATTTCTGATATGTATAAAACTGTGATCCATGGAAAACTTATCGGAAAATTGAATAAAATTATACGTCACCTCTATCAATCGTTATCACCAAATAATATTGATTTTTTTTGTAGGTGAAAATCCAGTAATTGTGTGTTCTTGGACATATTCCAATATTGCTGGTAATATACTGGTTAAAATAAGAAAAATATTGATTTTTCAGACGTATTCTAATATAATGTGTTAAAAACATTTTACAGATAATGAATATTGCTTTAAATAATTTTTAAAAAATAATTCGATTCTTATTGTGACATATATGCCGTTTCAGGGAAACGAATTATCAAATTTAGTCCACAGATGGCGATAGTATAGTGGTACTCGAAGCGAGTCCACATATAAACATATATACAACAATCAAAATTCAATTGATATGGAGATTGATGGGTGAGAATGATGAACGTTATATTTATATGAAGTGATAATTTAAGCCAGCCGAAGACAGGTCGTAAGCCCTGTAATTACCCATACTTCCATATATTTCCATTAAATATAATAAAAAATAGCTTCGTCTCTGTGAGATATCTATTATTTGTTTAATAATGGTGCCTTTGTAGGCAAAAATCTAGTAATTGTGTGTGACATATTCAAATATTGCTAGTATTGATTATTGCATGAAAATGAAACGATTCGAAATTAAATTTCTGAACCTATTTGTCAATGTCGAAACCATAATTTATTATTATTAAAAAGAAGGAATCAATCACAATAAAATCTACCCTAAATTAATCAATATTTAATGTATATACTCAACTAGAAATATTAACACCTTTATACAAATCCCTGAAGAATTACGTTAATACACAACTATGCAATACAAACAATAATAATAATTAAGCATATTTTTTAATTATTAATTTAAAAAATTAAAACTACAATTATTATTGCCGCATTGCCGAATTAGTTATTAGTTTCTTCATATAGTTAATTTTCATGAATAGAGATTGATAATTTGTTTATATACCTACAGTGCAAATCATCATTATCCTATTATATTTTCCATCATATAAAAATTACAATTTTATTCGGTGAAATTAATATATATTTTATAGGATCAATTGAACAATGTGTCTACTGTGTCATATCCTATATTTAAAATGATTAATTTACAATAGTTCGCCAAAGTTAAAGTTACGCTATAGGTAGTCAATTGTGAAACCATAATCGACATTATGTGAATCGAGAGAAAAAAAATTATACATTTTCTTGACAGTCGATTCTATTATAAACAAATACATTAATACAAATAAAATTAACATATAACAATTTTAGCAAGAACGAAACGATATCATGAAGTTTAACAGTTGCCCCTGGGTCTTCAATCGAAACGATTTCTTTTAGAACCTCTACATCAGTGCTCCGCAAGCGGTGTGCCGTGGCACACTGATGTGCCGTGAGCCGGATACAGGTGTGCCGCGGTCAAATTCAATGTATTTGACATATTACAATTTTTCATTATGTATCAATTTAATACCTATATATTTTAGCGTTTGGTGTGCCGCGGAATTCTAGGAATAATGTTGGTGTATCGTAGGTGAGAAAAGGTTGCAGAGCACTGCTCTATATCATCAGCACCAGCAAATTTAAGACTTTCAGTTAATTAAATTTCCGACTTATCGTGATGATCCATTTCTGTTCAGCATCTATAATATCATTTAGTGGTTAAGTGTTTAGTCCCACAATGTCAGCCTTCAAATTGTAAAGTAAGATCAATGACTTATTATGCTGTTTCAGCAACGTGATAAATTTCTGGGTCCCTGATCAAGTTTTGACTAAAAATAAAAACTTTCAAAGCTTTTCCCATGTTATACTGTTAATAGTTCTTTCGAACTAGTCTCGGTTCAATAGTCTCCTATGATCCCCACTGCATTCAGAACATTTTATTTATTTTCAGAAATATCAATTAGGTATTGTTTAAAATTATATATATACGAATCGACTTATGTTGGAGTGTTACTATACATTATTGCTCTATAGCAACGGTTCCCAATCTGTAGTACGCTTACCGGGACCGATTAGGTTAGGTTAGATTAGGTTAGGACCGGTTAGGGGTACGTGAAAATAATATTAATAGTGGCGGAAAGCAACAGAAAAAGGAATTTAAATAAAAACACAAAAATAGGTTATAGAGTTTTGATTTACATAAAAGCTTAAATCAAAAATAAAAGCCTATGAATACCACTAGGTTAATTTGATTCGTTTGATTATTTAGATAACCTATACTAGAGGTTGTTCTACGAAAGACCCTAGCACCGTGACTATGATTGCATTGGAGATTGGAGAGGGCGCCAAAAAACTATTGCACAAGGGCGCTTCCTACCCACGGCACGGCACTTGGTGGGTGTAATAAATAGAGGAGATAATCATAAATGAAAAGTCTAATCAAGGGGTACAGGAGAGAAAAAAATAATACGGCTTTACACTCGTCTGTGTCTGAATTATATTACTTATCTATGGTCTGAATGTTTATGGATATATAACCTCCAAATAGAGTAAATAACTTTTGACAGCTCTATATTTTGTATGGATACAAAATTATTACCTCATATTATTTAACTTTAATTGCTCCATAATACTTTTATTTTGTATGAAAATCGAAGTTTGGTGCGAAATCAGAATTAATTTTTTAAGATTATGTCTGTAAGTCGAGTCCAGCATGTTAGAAAACTTTATAAAACTATTTTAAGACTTCACAGAAGTCTACCCGAGGACCTTAGAGCCTTAGGAAATGAGTATGCCAGAGAAGAATTTAAACGTCATAAAAAGTGCCAGGAGGCGGAGGCGTTCATGTTCTTGAATGAATGGACGGTAAGCAATGACAGTTGCCAATAACTAACATTTACAGTGGCTAAATATATTTCTAGAGTTAAGGCGATTTCCGTTATTGGAATTCTCGTTTTGTTATCCATTTTACGAAATTTCATCCTTATTATTCTCACTTCCATTATTACGAGTATGCTTGCAATACCTGTATTTTGGTTTGGCTGGTATTGTTCTATTTTTCATCTCAGGTTCTGACTCTCCTGAAACTGTGAAGAAGTTTCCAGGTTCACCTACGTTTTATTTTAACAGAAACTTCAGTGTACCTCGCATAATAATAGCTTCTTGTGACCAGTGGTGGCTGGTTCCTTTAGCGGTTTTTTCTGACGGTGGTAACAGAATCAACGTATTTAATAGATCGATTGAAATTGATCAAATCTCATCTTACCTTTTCAGTATTTTTGTTTATTTTATTGCAATTTTTCACAGGATTTCGCACAATGGATACAGAATACGACATTCATTGCTTTCTTTATTGTTTAATCAACCCTTAAATGAATGCGAAAGGGCCACTATAGCCTGGCAATAAAGTGTTTCCATTTATAATTTAAAATTATTAACAATAAAAAGAAAACGAGATAAAATGTCAAACGTAAAATATTTTACAGGACATTTCGCTTTTCATTTCCTAATAGAATATTATTACGCTTATGCCTGTAAACCAACACTAATTAAAACAAACCATGATTCATGATGATGGAGGAAATTATGATGTATGCGCGTAATATAATACACTTGGATATTGCATAATGACTATTTTACAACACTGCGTTCACCTAAGGGTGCATCTCTATGGTAATATTACATAACCAAAAAGTTTGTGTGGCTTTTTATAATAAAAATGAAGCAATAGCAGAAAATTACAGAAAAAGTCTTATTCATTAAAATAAGTTTAAACAAATTCAAGGTAGACATTAGCTGTGATTTTTTCGCCTGTAGCGAGAAACTCATAGTGAATAATACCGACCACAAAGCAGTGTTCTGGGTGTAGTTTGCCTTTGAAAAGTGCAGTAAAGGATCATTTGAATCCCTTGGTATTGTAGCATATGATCCACTTTCCATCACACGTGAGTAAATAATCCAGAAACAGATGATAAAAGTAGATAACAAAAAAATATGCTTTGAAGCTAATTTTCAGCTGATAATCATGCGGAACCCATTTGCACAGCTAAAAGTAAACAAGTAGTTTCATTGCTGATGTTAAACATTCAAGCAAGTTCTTGAAATATTGTTCCGAAATTGGTCCCAACAGAAACATTGCAGCTCAACATTATTAATATCAAATCTTTCTGATTGTGGTGCATCTTGGAAGTTTCATCTCCAGAAGTAAAAAATTTAAACCATTTCTGGGCAATGCATCCACTAACTGCATCTTCAAAAATCACATATATTGTATGAGGCGCTTCTGCAGTTTTTGAACTGAATTTAAATTAATATAGCAAAGAATAAATTATTTTAAGAGAGCTCAACTTCACTGAAAACGAGTACTTGTCAAGTCAAGTCAATTAACTAACGGTTGTTTTTGAATCATGATGCAGGAAAAAACCTGCTCTTTGCAAATCATTATAAAAAACGTTTATTGTATTATCATCTATTGAAAACTGCACAAACTTTTTAGGTTACCAGATACTTTTGTCTCGATAGTAATGGTAAATATGTATTGGTTCTCTTCACATAAAATGTAATAGCTAGCCACACACGAGCGCATTTTAGTGACAGATCTAGGGTTTTTCGAGAAACCTACAGAGATGATCTGTGCGTTAGTGGGAAAGACGGGCTTGAGGCCGCGGTCTGCCAGTTTCAAATCTGCACACCTGTCCTGACATCTCAACACACACATTCGGATAACCCTCTGAAGGTTCTTAATTCCTTTGTATTTCGGTTGTGTTTTGGAATGAATATGAGCTGCAAGACTTTTGTCTTATGGCCAAGCATCTCTTAAATTATTGTAATTTAAATTTATTTAGTTTACTGTTTAACTCTACACTAGCATTTATTTTCCTAATTTTAAATCACTTTTATTTTTTATTTTTCGTGTTCTTAGAAATATATATACTCATTGAAAAATTCTATATTTTAATGTAACTCACTTTTATGTAGTTATCCTTTAGAAGTAAATGATTCGACATGTTTCTGGTATAATGTATCTCAGTGTCTCAATGTGCTACGATCCCAGTTAAAAATTTCAAATCTTCATAACGCCCCCCTACAATGGTTGAAACTCATACAGACTGGCGCGTGCACGTTGTCTTCAGGATTGTCATGAATGCATGGCAGTCTTGGATCCGCAGACAAATTCTGGAAATTGTCAGTTTTACAAATTTTACTCCCTGGCATATTTTATGAAATAAATCTGACAGGTGCAATCTGCCTGTTAGTTGGTAACAACAGGCCCCCATCTGACAGACCAGATCTGTCAAAAATATCTGCCAAACTGATCCTTTATAAAAATCCGCCCTTGTGTGGCTAGCTAATGTTCAAATGACAAATGTTCACGTGTCAGCGGTGACTACGCTGATCTTTGTAAATAACCTTGATTCAATTGTGCGCACACTCAAGTTTATATTTAAATCATTTTATGATACTCTTATATTGCTTCTGAGCTTTTTGACAGGAAAATAAAATTAAAATATTCACAAATTTGTTATTTATTCTGTGCGATATGCGTTTATGTAAATTTATGATATTGCGAAATCTATTTTACATTTTGTATCCTTGAATTATGTATAGTGGTATTTTATATTTTGGTTTCATATTCCTAATTTTAGCCATTATCATTGAAATTCAAAACTATTTTATTTTATATTCTCTATTTTTGTATTGATATTGTATATATTATATATGACTACATATTAATTTATCATTCATTTCATATGCCCAATCTTTTTTTGTTCTATCTATCAAACTCACTTTGATTTTCTTTCAGTTTCCCCAAAAATATTTCATAACAAGTGGCTTTTCTACTTATTTTCTATCTATTTTCATCCTTTCCTATTTTTAAATTTCACTTGCGTACCTAAGTGTCAATACAAAGAATCCTGAACAGGGCCATCCCTAACCAATATGGTAAATATTTCTATGGTATTTATATAAAGTATTTCTATGGTAAAGTTGTAATTTCAGAACATAGTTTTTAAAACAAATTAAATTAATCAACTAGAAGGATATGAAATCTATTTATCGAAAAAATGTGTGGTAATTATTTTATTTTGAAGATTCATCAAAAAAAAATGTTCAAAGAAATCTAAAACATATGTGGAAATGCAAAACAATGAACTTAATGATGAGAGTTATGTCATTGGGAGACCTTTTGTCTAAGGTTTTGAAAACTGCTTTCAAAAATTCAATGTTTTATGGCAATTATTGCATTTGTAAAAATATAAGGGAACCATTCTCTTATTCATTGTCTTTACCATCCCAAGTAAACTTGCCTCCGAATTTTACAAATTCACGCATAATCTAATAATAATATAATAATTAATAACCCTCAATTATTCTGGCAGCATACACAAGAGTAATTTTTTAATTTACATGTACTTTTGGTCTCATCTAATAACCAGGAAATTGGGGATTTGAATTTTAAGGAAGTTAGTTTCATTTTTCATTGTACAAACATTATTTTCATAGTTCAAAGAATATTCAGTTCTGAAAATTCAGGAATATTTTTTTGTACAATTTGATTCAAATTATTATGTGATATAATGAATGTAATGTGTCATTTAATTTGTTTCAGGATTACGCCATGAGTTTACGGGATCAATTCAGCACGAAGAACATGAATCCACAGATCGGTCCTAATCATCTTGGAAGAAACATAGACCCTAATTTATTGGATCATATGAGAGATGAACAGATAGCTCAATTGTACGAACTTATGAAAGCAACAAAAGAACCGGCAGATACATAATTGTTCACTATTAAAAAATCTTCCCAAACAAATCATTCAAATAATATTTGATTCATTGTTCGGCAGGTTTTATTTGGATTATTTAATTTGATTTCTCTTCATCCCAACTTAAAGTCAACCGAGTAAAAATTTAATCCAATCATTACGCTCCTGTTCAATATTTTCTTCTAAAAATAAATATTTTAGTTTTAGTAGTTTAAGCAGTACATATTACAAATAAAGCAAACTGTGTTACCTAAAATGTTTTTAAATTAACACAACACGCTTCTAAATGGACTACTATTTTAATTAAAATGTTACCAAACAAAACTCCAAAAGACTTGTATTTAAAACATGAATATTATTTTAATTAATCTATTATAATCACATTAGTCCTCTTGAGATTTTGATAATAATATTTAACTATGACCTATATAAAGGTAGTATGTATGAATGTTTTAAACTTAAGTAATCTATTATATTATTTTAAACATAAGAATAGAAAGTGGTGGCCGACACCTGTAATCTGAGATTTATGATTTTTAATGAAAACACATTTTTGTTGCGAAGTTACATTTTCAGAATGTAGTTCTGTGATATTTTAATACAAATTAAATTAATCAACTAGAAAGATATACAAAAAAAATATTCAGTTGATACCGGTATTAATATATAGTATAATTTTTTTTGTATATCTTTCTAGTTGAATTCATTAAATTAATTAATTATTAATACATATATAATAAATCTCGATCAATCGTTTCTCAAATAATCGTTTTCCCGCATGTGTCATTAATTTATTCCAATCTCGAATCAATTTTATACAAAACACATTTTATAGATCGCATGAATCATTCCTCTATGCATCATTTTACCGCATTAATTGTTTAAATTACTTGGCATATTTTGTTACACTGCCTTGTTTTATAATTGCCTGCCTAACTGCACATTGATGTTAAATCGCGAGTCCTGCCACGGTGGCAAAGGGTCGAAAGAGAAGATCTCTGTTTTGCATCAACAGTTATGGAACTGACGTACGCAAGTCAATCGTCATGGCAAACCACTGAAGCCTAGGTGTTTTAAGAGTACGAAAACTTGTAAAATATTACGTAAACAAAAAGGCATAGATGACTATGAATATTTTTTATATATTTTTAAGGGTCTTTGACAGAAATGCGCGTAAAACTACGAAATATTTTATTATTTGTAGACAACTGTGCAGCTCGCCCAAGTGATTCTTGAATTGAAGGAGACAGCAGAAGAATATGAAGAAGTCGATTGAGAAAATCCCTCACCTGTACCTTTGTTTTCAGAAGCATGCACAGCCTTCGAAAAATAACAATAACTGATGCCGAAAAAAATGTCATTTACAACACCAAAAAAATACTAATAACTTGCGGCAATAACGCAACAGCCAAAAAACAAATGATGATGAAAGATTATGTATGATATAAAGTTTAATTTAATTTTTTTTCGTTTCTGTGCGGCTTTCTAATTTTATTTGTATTTAAACACATTCATTTACATGTGAAATATGTATATTTTTAGAATATATATATGAATGTAACTTTTTTATTTTAGTAGGTCCCTTCAAAAACGAGAGATAGCAGTTTCACTGTATATACACATGAATTTCTTGATTAAACACATTATTTATTTGAAAAGTGATAATATTTTTATTTCGATGTAAAATACAAATGTTCCAATTATATACAGAATGAAATGTCAGACAAACGCGCACCACGGCTCTTGTAAACTCTTGCTCTTTTGATGAAATTTAAGATAACATTATTGTTGCATAATTGAGGCGTTATTGTGGCAATAACACGTTTGATCTCTGCCTTAAGCTCTCCCGATTGTTTGTGGTTGATTGGTATACATATGTGACTTCAAAAATCCCCAAAGAAAAGTAACATTGTGTCAAATCACATGATCTTGGTGTTTTTAGCAAAATTTTCATTCACTTACTGACGTTTAATCAACCAATTAACAAATTCTTTTTGCTTAAAATGGTCTGCTGGTTTGAGTTCTTGAGTCAATTGGATCTTCTAGGCATGCAGCTTCAGGTCTTTCATGAGAATTCGCTGTAAGGTGCTTCTTGAAATGCGTAACTTTTGAGAACGATGACGAATTGACGTCCTTGGGTTTTCAGTAACACTTTCGCTCACTGCAGCTGTTTTTGCCCGGGCTAAGTGTGAGAGACCCCTATTTCCTACCATCAATGGGAGCGGGCAGACAGACCCCATGTTGGCGACGATGAACCGCAACTCTCGGTCATTTTGGGGCCACGGCGCCCTGGTCAGCAGACATAACATTACGCTCAGTTTTTTTTTAATAATAATATAAAACCTTAACCTAGAGGTATCGTAAGTATTTTATTCCATTCCTCTTAATCTTCCCCGCGATGCCTCATACCCTTTAAGCCGGAGCAATTGCCCGGGATTTTTATATTCCACCTCAAACTTTCTAATATTCATTTTAATCCCTAAATTATTGTTGAGGTGTACAATATTATCTCCGGATGATTGCCCCCTTTGTGCTCTCTTTATTTCTATTTTAACATACATGTTTAATTTATCAAATAAACCTAGTCTTCTCTGGTCTCAAGTGATCCCCTGTTCGCTGGGCGGCCGCCTAGCATCGGCGGATCCAGAGGCGCAGAGTGGCGCCTCGGCGCACGAGAAGATTTCAGGACCGCGATACGTCGCGGCTCTAAGAGACATTATTCTTTGCGGCATACCTGCTCAACCGCCTGGTTTTCCACGTAGAGACTCTCTCGTCTTAGAGGGAACGTTGGTCTTAAGTCTGATTAATACTTTTGAAAAATGAGTTCGATTAATCCTGCTTCTAATAACCGATAGCCTGAGTCAAAAAATACATGAATTGTTGATATTTAATTCCGTCCATTGAAAGTTGAGCACAATACATGGCTGATTTTAATCACTAAACATTATAACCGGCATCTACCTTATGTCTGAGCCAACAAACTGCACTTTCTTCATAAATTTTCTCTTGGTTGGTTTGGGTTTGTGGAAATATTTTGAAATTAGCTGTTTTACTAATGTTAAGAAAGTCATATTTAGGAAGAAAATTTTCATTAATTTTTGGCACATTGTCATCCATAGCGTGGAGACCAACTCCAGAGGCTGAGAAATGATATAATCTCCACAGTGAAACGGTGTTATTTTTCCAATTCCTTAATTTACAATATGATTTATCAGTTTTATTAACTTGATTATCTATTAAAATCTTAATCTTTAAGATACCAGAATCTCATATATGATATTTCAACATTGGCAACTCTTTTTTGCTTTGTAGAACCAAAATCAATATCCATTTTATTTTATAACATCAATATTTCGATCCCTCTTAAGTATTATAAGTAAAAAATTATATTTATTATCATTCTAGTATTTTGCATGTATTTGATACTTATTAGCAGATTTAAAAAATATATATATTGTATTCTATGATGTAGGTATTAACAAACATAATATTAAAAAAATTACAACCAATTAAAATATGTGCAAAATTTAAAATATCATTTTTTACTTATGATACTTTATGTAGGAGGGGTTGATTTAAGAGTTTCACATAAAAATCAAATTGGAAATAAACCAATTAACACGGTAATTCTAGCGGACTGCGTGGAAGACATTCAACTACTACTTACCTATGCATAAGCGCAAACAAAACAAAATTGGTGAAGACAGATTATACATATGTGAAACAAGACTTGGAAAGTACATAAAATATATTCTACTTGGTATGCAAATTAAATGTAAACTGGAACTCTTCTATTGAAATTAAATATCATATTAAACAAGCTCATCTTTCTTCACTGCACAATCCATTTTAACCGTTTGAATGCTACGCGTCGCAAAAGCGCTCCGATCGTTTGTATCCAAAATTGCTTAGCACTAAAACGGTTAATTCTTCCGCATGAAGACGGAATTATGCAGTCATGACCTAAATTAAAATTTGCAGATAAAAATATGATGGTATACGTTTCCAGTATATGATGGTATACGTTTCCAGTATGAAATGGAATTGTAAACTTACTAAAAAGACACTAAAGCTACTTAAAATATTTGAGATGTGGAGCTACACATGTCTATCAAAAATAAGCTGAGTCGAAAATGAAAAGAAATATGTTGATTGATATTGATATGGAAAAAAGAAATCCTTAAAACAATAAAAATCTAAAATTTTGCACATATTATGAGTCACTCAAATAAATGTCAGATCCTACATCTTATACAATCCAAAATGGCTAGCAAGCGCTGGCTTAAAAATTTAAGGCAATGGTTAGGGAAGTTTCAAAAACTGTTTTAAACGGTCATAAATAATGATTGTTAATATTTACTGTATGGACATGCGCTAGGACTAGATAAAGAAGAATAACAATTATTTTTAGCCTTAGTATTTGGTTTGCTCCTTTAAATTCAGCAACAACAAAAAATGAAACATGTCAAAATGTAAGGAAAAATTTTTATGGTACAAAAAATAAATTTGCTAATATTTTTTATATGGGGCATGACAATAAAAACTCGGGCTCCTGATTTAGACTAGAGGTAGGCCAACGTTTTGATACGTAATACGGCGATTCATTTTATTGGATTTATGATTATATTAATAAAAATCAGTAGTACAAAGGAAAAATTTATTAATCTGAAAAGAAATAAAGATCATGAAACAGTCTTTTCAAAAGGTTAAGGACTACTCTTAATGATTGCTATAACATTAAGACTAAGGAAAATCAAATTAAGTATTTCATTTTAATCATAATCGTGACTACTCTCTTGTATCAGTGGCTGTTGGTCCTCCCTTGTACATTCATTTCTTTTGGATAACTTTGATACTCCCTCGTACAAAGCGCACTCGGATAACCTGCAGAAAATTATGTTTTCACTACAAAATTAATTTATAAACAATTTACAAATATTACTTGAGTATTTCCATTCACAATTTATTGATATCCATCAAGATTAATGAATAATGAAAAACACAATAATATAATTTAAATATTATTAAGGAAAACACATTTGAAAATTTGTCAAGAAAAATACTGGCGTTTATAGCACAAAGGTAGTGCACTTCCCCGGATTGGAAATGAAGATCCAGGTTCGAATCCTGGTGACGCTAAAACAACATTTTTCGACAAAATTGATTTTATATGTATATATTTATAATTAATACATTAATTTAGTATTTATAATTTAAATACACTATTATATTCTATCTTCTGAAGCAGTTTACTCTACATCTACGAACCAAACTAAATTATATATTAAAATTGAAACAAAATGAATGCCCAATAAAAAGAACTGCATATGCATTAAAGTAATGATTAAATACTCACACTTGTGGCTCAATGTCGTCAGTATCTTTTGCAGTAAAGTATGGGTTTGCTGAAGCTGGTCGGAACTTGTACCCGGTCAAAACAAAAAATACAAATGTAGCCATCTCTCTGAACATTTCATCTAGCCATGAATATTGAAAGGCGACAGTTTTCTGAAAAAATAAAATAAACTTCTATAGTAAAATATTTGTCAGAGAAAAACTTTACTACATATCTCATTAACACATTAAAGTAGTGAAGAATATTGTGATTTTTTTACACCTTCACCTTTATATTTTTATTTTATTTATTTATATGTATAAAGGTGGTCTGAAAAGTCTTAAGCCTAATAGAGAAAAAGGTATTTTCAACATAATCCATCTTTCCTAGTCAAACCGGTCAAGATCTAGTGAGTACGGTGGGTGGTTTATCACTTCGAATTGCAATTTGTGAATTTTGGCCATGGCAATCGCCAAAGCGTGAGACGGTGTGTTGTCTTGATGGAACATCACTTTATTCTTCTTGTTCTTCAAATGCAGCCGTTGTGTTGCAATTTCTGCCACCCCGTTATTGTTTTGCCTTTTTCAAGATAGTCGATGACTATCTCCAAAAATAGTCACCATCACCTTCCCGTCTTGGCCTTCTTCAGAGCACCCTTTGCAATCTACTATTTTGATTGTTCCTTCGTCTTAAGAGTGTAGTGGTGGATCCAAGTTTCATCAACAGCTATGAATCAACGCAAAAAAATCTGACTCCTTTCGCTTAAATTGCTCACAACAGGGACTTGGAAATGTTCACTCAAATGCGTTTCTGGTCCTAAATGAGCAAGTGCGATGTTCAACGCACAGACAGTTTTATCATGCTCAATTCTTTATGTAAAATATGATATCCTTGCAGACTCTGACATCTCCCTAACCTTGATTCGACGGTTATCCAGTATCATTTGGTGAACTTTTTTTAAATTATCAGTAGTGGTGGCATTCTTTAGTGAACCAAACTAGTACGACCATGTTTAAATTCAACTGTCCATCTTTTTACAGTGGCAAATCATGGGGCAGAGTCCCCGTAAACAGCGTCTAACTCAGTTTTAATTTGTGCAGACGTATTGCCTTTTAAATGCAAGAATTTATTTACATTATGATGTTCAATTTTTTCTATTTTAACAAAACTGACAAACAATGACTGTCAAAACAACAACTGAATATCTTTCAAAACATGCGATTGCATTTCAAAACGATTAAAGTATTGGAATTAGTTAATAGATGAGTAACGTCATCTTCCGGTCAAGGCTCAAATCTTTTCAAACTGCCCTCATACGTACATTGTTATACAATGACAGGCTCACTCTGGTATAGCACTGCTGAGGGAATTGATAAATATTTGAAGTCGCAAAAATAAAACAATAATTACCTTAAGAAGAAAAGCAATTATTCTGGTAGAATAAATATAGCAAACGACCATGATGTAGAAGTGACGAAACAACTTTAACTTTTTCAAACTGATAAGTGCTTTACCATCTGTTGAGGAAGCATCTTGCAGATGGCGGATTGACCTAAAAATGAAAATACTTAATATAATATTGAACAATAAGAATATTTTGTTTATTTAAGATTTTGCAAATACATATCATCAAATTTACATCAAATATAATAATTATACATCAAGAATATATAAATAGTGCAAAATAATTGTCTCACCAAACCACTGGGAACAAAATAGCACCACAGCACAGAAGATCTACCAAAATAAATATGTATCTCCAGGCATTGTGTTCAGCAGCCCCTTCCTCACTCTCCTCCAGTATTATTTCAGCAACATTTGCGACAACCTTTTATAAATAAATTCAATATTATAATTTTATTTTCTTGTAAACATCGTTACTAGTATTTTCTGATGGCAAAACTTTAAACAGAACCACTGGCTACCTAAGTAGCATTTGTTATTTGATATGAGTGTGCTGAATTGTCTGCTAATAGTGTATTGAAATTTATCATCCTGGCTAAGTCAGAAACTGGAATTTCAAACAATTTATTGTGTTATTTCAAATAAATTAATAAAATGTTAAGTTGATATATCAGAATAGAGAAGAGAGAAGAGAATGGAAAATATGAGTAGACTTAACTATCTAGATCTGATATCTAAACATAAGAAAACCTAAGATGGTAAGGACGAGAGCGATATATCCTACCATGGAAGGCAGTTTAATTTTTAGGCTTAGCACGCAGAGGTTTTTCATCGCCATGGTTTGCAACCACGATCTACGAAACCGCGCTCTCAACACGCACAGTGGCTTTAAACTGCATATTTTCAGTTCAGTATAAAAATATATTCTGTACACCTTGTATGGAATATCCAGTTATCAAAAATAGAAAAAATAATCCCAGCTGCCATCATAAATACCGGGTTCATCCGTAAACTAATTAAAGGGTTATTTTTATAAACTGTATCATAATATGCAAGAACATCCCGATAAGGTTTTCGATTACTATAAAATGTCAATAAATAATTTTGACAAATTTTTAATATAAGTGGGTCCTTATATTACGTTCCAGGATAAAACATTTGGCAAATCAATGTCACCAGAAGAACGTCTCTCTGTTACTTTGTGGTAAGGTTTTTGGACTTCACATATAATTTTTTGTACTAAATTCAATCTAATGTTAAAAAAAGCTTGCGCAACCCTATAATATCTTGCAGATAAAATCTGCAGTGCATGCTAGGCATGACGGTGACATATAATACATATGTATGTAAAGATCCAATCTATTTTATGTTCAAATATCTAAGAGAAGATGAAAGGAAGGGTGCACAAATGTTTGGATATAATCTGGCTATTCAGACATGATTAAACTAAACACAATATATTTCTCTATTAAATAGCGGTCTTGTACTAGTAAAATATGCTGACAATCAGATTTTCAAAATAATTAAAAATTGATAAATGACATGGACCTAGAGATTAAAATAGTCATAATTAAAATGCATGAGACTGATCCATTGTTCCTCCATAAAATACACACAGACAAGGATAGGCACCTAATTCTCATTCTAAATATATTTAAAATAACATTTGAACAATATTATAATTTAAATATTAATTAAATGTATTAATTAGAAAAATATACATATAAAATCAATTTTGTCGAAAAATATTGTCGTTGCGCTACCGGGATTCAAACCTGGATCTCTTTCCAAACCGGGAAAGGTGCATTATCTAACTATGCTACAGTGACACTATTTTTGATAACAAATTTTGGAACCTATATGTTACACTTTTCAAATTAATACATCTATCATTTCATTATTTGAAAGAGCCATCTACTTTGTTTTTAATATTATGATTATACATACCTGCAAAGGGATAACAATCATAAACAATTTTTTGTCTCTGTCAGCCAATATGTATTTTATGAAATTCCATCCTGTACCCACAAGTACGATGGTCACAAATAATACAGCGCCCTTTAAACTGTAAACAATGTTTATATTATTTTTACATTAGATTAGCAAAATCAACTTTGTGGTTGAAATCCATTGTTTTAAATTGTTAACTTTGTTTTATTAACCACTTAATGAATTAAAATACATCTACATTAACACACATCCTGAAGAAGAAAATTATATTTTTCGAAACTGGTAAATGTATTTTAATTCTTTAAACATATGGTTAACAAAACAAAGTTAATAATTTAAAATAATGTTTTTAATTATAAGTAAATCAACAAATGTTAATGCATATATACAAATAATTATATTAGGGTCAAACACCAGGCTGCATTTATTTAAAAAATCAATCAATGATAAAAATTTTAAGCAAATATTTTAAAAAATAAAACAAGCAAATACACAGACGCAAAGAGGAAAACATTGTTCTTAAATATTATTTAGGAAAATATAATATAATATATTCTCAATTATACAGGGTGGTAAGGAAAAAATTGAGCCAGAAGAAAATATGGAACATCACTGCTAAAAAAAAAAAATCTAAAAATTATCCTACAAACTAGCGCACACAGCTGTGACATGAAAACATAAATTTATGATGGTATGAAATACAAATATAAGCAATTTTAAAAAATTAATAATAAATCAACCTGATAATGATAATAATAATAACCTGATAACAACAATCAATACCTTTTAATTTAAGTATCAATCAATAAATAATTTGTGACCATGTCATAAAACCCATCCTGTTACATAATAATTTTTTTTCTTTCAGTTTATACAGTGAACCTGCTTAAACCGGACCCCCCATATAACGGAAACCTGGACAAGCAGAACATAAATTTTGGAACTGAATTATTTCCAATGTACAATAATACTCTAAACTGGAAAACTACCAAACGCAATAACGGAATAATTTTCGGGAACCGTTTGCATAAATAATCTGACTAAAATGGATTATTTTATGTGTAATACATAAAAATCATTAATAATTTTGAGCGCGACTGTACTTGCACCAAAGTTATAGGAACTATTAACTCTAATCTTTTCTCAAGGACGCAGCAGGTACGTTACATGGGGCAACGCCTGTAAGTGAACGCAATGTACCGTTAACTTATTCCAACCCTCTTATCACGATAGGGTACAAGTGTTTGATACTGTATAGTGTATTCATTCTCAGTTTTGTTCTGACAAGTGATTGAGTACGAGTGGAAGTACTGTGAACTTGAGTGATTTTTAAATTTACTTTTTGCTGTATTTGTGGGCATAATTCAGAAATGACTTCTAAACATAAGACACTTACACTCTGTAAGACGGAAACCTGTGAAAACGGAAAATAAATACCGGAACGATCGCATTCCGTTTTAGGCAGGTTTTACTGTATTATGCAGTTGAATGAAAAATTATTTTTACATTTAAGTAATATTTAACACAATTAATGCGACCCCAGATAATAAAGAGTCTGTCTTTTTATTTTAGGCTCAATATTTTAATAATTTTTCAAGGAGTTTCGTTTTTGAGTTATGATTAATAAACTCCATAACATTGTACACAAATTTTAAATGAACATATAATAAAAATAGTAGCATGCTCGTTGGTCTAGCGGTAAGATACCTAGAGATCAAATTTTAGAGGTTTGAACCTCATCCTAAACTAGTTACATTTTCATAGCACGCCCGCTTAGCTTATGAAAACATGCAGTAAGAATATTGATGTAATTTATACACCGTGTAAGCATCTCTACTTTTAAAAATAAAAAAATTAACTCTTGATGTTTTGGTTTGGAGGGAAAGTTTGAAAAAACATAAACAACTCATTCATAAATAGTTAGCCATTAAAATGACTATTGTGTATTGTGTTAAAAACTCAACATTTTGTTACTTCATAAACTTTAAAACATAAAAAAAACCTTAATTGATAGATTTACATCTTATATGACCTAGCTTTCTTGACAAATAAAAGAACCATTTTTATTTATTCGCCCAACCTTGCACCATTCTGGTAAACCTGTTGCCTTCAAAAAAAATGTTCTCATTTTGGATTTGTTTTTTTAAATTTCGGTCCAGTGAGTTACGAATTAATGGAGTTTTATTGTATCATGTTATGAAGAATAAATAATAACAGAATAAACAAACTCCCTCCCCCCCCCCAAAGTGAAGTACAGTAAAAAGTGATTGATTAAATTTTTAAAAATACATTTGGAACAAATATTATTTCTTTCAAACTAAAAATCTAAAATACGTTCCCATCACCCTATTGTGACATTTTATTAATAAATATATTGTACATGGTTCATGGTGCATGGCCATTTCATCAATTATATCTATATTTTTTAGTAACATTGAGCAAAGTGCAAAGTCTGCTAAATTTACAAAAATAAAATAAATTCTTTTAAATTTCAATGGCAACTATTGAACTTTTTACACTTAGTAGATATGCATTTTACACTTATAATCATTTAGAATCATCGCTACTATTAACGTAGATGTAGAGGCAATTTCTTAATTTCTCTATTTAGAAGTGAAAAAGAATTAAAATATATTTAAATATATACCCCTCACATAGCGCAATAAAATTTAAACAAATTACACATTCACATAAATCAAAGATACAATTACAAATTCAATATGAACAATTCTATTTTATAAACACATATATTATTTTCAACATTAAATCGCTCAGTAACGCAATTGCCGATCGCCCGACACTTTTACAAACAATTTAAAGAGCAATAGAATATCCATAAAGTTTGTAATGAATTAATACTAATGGTGGGAAGTTATGTAATATGCAGTAACGGAGGGAAAGGTATGTAATACATATTAATGGATAAAGTACTAATAGAGAGAGGAAAAGTAGTGTGTGAAATACTAATGGAGCGGACAATTCATACTATATCTTTTATATTGCGAGGTTTGATCAAAAAAATATGTGAATTTTTTTAATTTTACAGGCTGTACAGGCTGAAAAAATATAATAACGATGAATATATAAAACTTTTTTGAGAAAATTTTTAATTCTGCTAATTTTTTGATCATACATCGTATGTTGTTATTTCTATGAAAATTTAAACCTTATTCCACAGTATCTTTGCCAGTTTAGTTAAGTTAATTAAGTAAAAAAAAAAAAAAAAAATTATAATAAGCACAACTATCTTCAGTTTACAAAAACCACTCTCAAAATAATGTATAATACAAATTAAAAAATATCTTCAAATATTCTATGTATGTAAACATATTACCCCAAGGCCAAAACCTTTGGAGAAAAAAATACCACATAAAATAAAAAAACTTTAACAATGTGCAAATATTATATACAGCCGGCTGAGTAAACATTTTTGTATTTGTCTACACAGCCAACCGATTTAATGACTGGAAATTTAATTGTATAATAAACTTCATACAAATATATGTAGTGTATCAAAGTATATAAATGTTGGCAATACTTACAGGTGTGTAATGTAGTAGAGTATGGCCCACGCAGGTACATGCTCTCCTCTAGTTTGAATGAAATGATAATTGACTCCGTGTAAAGCCAAAGATAGGGATTTTAGAAACACTAAAACACACATAATAATATGTATCTTATAAACTGGGTGTCGACTGTTGCGTAACAAGAAACACCAAAAACCTGCACTCAGCACAAATAACAAGGACATCATGGTGTAAAGTGCAGGCAAAGGTAAGTCACCAGCAGAGAGGAAATTTCCTCCGTTACTTTCATATATTTCCACCTGTAGAAATAAACAAAATAAATTAATTTGATAGATTCATTCGCAGAACTTTCAGGAAGGATTATAAAAGATGCTTGAATGGAAATATATAAATAGAAAATCTGATTGTATAACCCAAAAGAAATGAGATATTACTGGAAAACTTACGATATTACTGGATAATGGCGCGTTTTAAAAAAAAATCATAGTTTCGTGTTTTTTACGAAAATGTAGATTTTTATTATTCATTTATATCAGACGTTATACAATAGATTTGACTTTTTTAAAACTATTACATAGATAGGTCCTTTACACTAACGTAAAACTAATAAACTGAATGTTATTTGCCATAATTAAGACAATACATACAAGCATTATAAGAAAGAGCGTGACCATTAGATCTATTTTCCGCATGCCACAAAATTGCTTTAATATAGAAAATTCTTGCATATATGACATATATTTTCTTATAATCTTGAAGCCAAGATTACGGAGATACATCTGCATTGAACCAAATTTGCAAAATGTTAAAAATTAATAGTTTAATTTGCAGTACATATGATCAATTTTCGGCGTTTTAAAAATACTTTGTTTTAGTGAAAACATATGTTTTTAAATACTATATTCTATTTACTCATATGCTTTGAGGCTTCAGCTACTGTTTAAAATCAAGTTTGATATCAAAAATGCAATAATTTTTTACTAAATAATATTTATATAGATCCTAATAAAGTGTATTTTTTATTGTCTTTATTAGCGTCAGATTGTCGATCACCAGCAACCGTAATTTTCATTAAAAAATGCCGAAAATATATGTTTTCACATATATTTTACCCATGGTTTGAATTAATATTGAACTTATTCGCAACATTAGTAGCAAATTTCATAAATTAATTATTTTTTCACTGATTTTAAGGGAAAACAATGTTTTTTTGAATAAAATAAACACTTTATGTCGCAATTAAATATTTTGTTTACATATAACACTGTTGCATTTTAAATACACGCTGTCTATTTCATAAATAGTATGTAATTATGAAACAGATATATCACCAAAACGCCAACATGGGGTTTTAAATCGATAATATTAAACAAAATAATAAATTGAAGCTGTCACAATAATTTTTTAATGTAAATTTTATTGACCATTTAAATATAAAACATATCCATGTATCTGAATAAAGTAACAACACTTTTTTATTTCATTTCATATATGAATATGGAAAATACTGGAATCTTGCAAGTTATTTTTGACACGCATTGAATGCGAGAAAATCAACATTTTTATGGTCGTCTCTTTCCATTCAAACCTATTTGAACTTATAAGAATTTAACTATTAACCAATCTTGAAAGCTTATCTAATTTGTGTAGAATTTCTCGAATTTCGCCCTTAAGACTGGTAGGAAAAAACACCTTGCAATTTTTGCAATTGAGATGCACATCTATGATATAATATAAAAATACATCTATCAGTCACCAATTTTATGCTACCTGATGAGCACAATCTGTGGAGAGACGTACTTAGGTGACATTCCATCACATAATTTAACACCGTCTCTCCCAATTCATATATTGATGTTGACTAACTAAATATACTTTGTAAGAGATATAGAACTTTAAAATGAAATAAAATATAAAAATCGTGGTAATGGCCATGGTATTGGTTTTATAGGAAAGATAATTGTATTCCATTGTTGTTTAAATAAAGCGAATATACGCAATCGGGAAGTCCAATTTTCCACCACTTTTTGGAGCAGCTGGGACTGTATATCAGCAACGTGACAAATGTTGGCTTCCAAGTCATCTATCATCTCTGGTTTAACGGTGTAGACTGGCGACTTCACATATCCCCACAGAAAATAATCAAAAGGTGTTAAATCACATAATCTTGAAGGTCAATTCACAGCTCCACTATGTGAAATTATACGCTCATCAAATGTTTCCTTCAACAAATTGATTGTGGCACATGCTGTGTGGTATGTTGCGCTGTCTTGTTGAAACCACAGCTCTTCCACATTAATTCAATTGGGGAACGAAAAAGTCAATAATCATGGATCTATTGCTGTGCACGATATTGTGCGCACTGTACGATGTCTCTACGGATGTGTATTATCAATCAGAGTACGCATGGTGTGAAAACGATCCATGGTTATTCAAATTACTTGCTCGGATTGACAATTATGTCGACCATAAAAATGGACATAGTGCACAGTAAGTTTCGTGAACTGAACCATGATTTTCGAAATAAATTTGTAAAATTTACAAGCATTGCTCTGGCATAAGTCTATTCATGGTGAAATGGCAAGCCAAACTGAGCCCAAATCAGCTGTCAATGGAAAAAGTGTTGCCAGTTTGAAAAACAAACCTCTAATAAAAACACCCCAACTATCACATAATATTTTTCAGAAAAAACCTATACAAAATGATATATTATCTTATCAGACCAATATCATTTTGTGTTAAATAGTACTAACCATAAAATTTAGAGGGTTGGGTGAAGATCGGCAATTATGGAAGTACAAGTTGTAGAAACCTTCTTCTCGGACAGACGCCACATACATTGCAAACTAAAATTTAATAAATTCATTAACATATTTTAATTTATTAAAATTTTTAAAAAATCATTTTAAATACTAAATTAATGTATTAATTATAAATATATACATATAAAATTAATTTAGTATTTAAAATATCACAGACCTATTTTCTGAATAATTACAACTTCACAATAAGAATGTGTTTTCCTTAATAAAAATCATTTTTATTATTACGGCAAAAGAAGGAATGAGTGTACTTACACTTGTGTTGAAGTAGGTTATATCATTTTTGGTATCTTTTGTAATTGGTAAAAAGGTGTTAGAGCAAGGTGTATCAAAAACGTCTTGATTGTTTTTCTTCGGAGCATTTAAATCCACACTTTGGTTGGAGCCTGTTAAAAGATGTGATTCTAATATCAAATGCATAAATAATGAGCTTTTCTATATTTATTTGTCATAATCAGACGGAATCATCAGATATTTCATGTAACCTGTCTTGTCGTAAGTTACTCATTTGCATCAATTCACTTCAAACAATTTAGTTAGAGATGAACAAAAATATAAAACAGTTGAGTGCAAAACATTCGTAAGAGATCATAGTAAGGTGATATGTTGTATTATGAAATGTTTCCATATGATAAATGTTTATTTTTATTGTTTGAAGTATGTTAAAATGTTAAAGCAGGAATTATCATATAATTGTAATGAGCTATACCACAGCATCAATAAATGTATTATGTTCACAGCATTAACTCCGTCGTTAGACACAATTATTAATTTTAAAAAATAACAAACTTAATAATAAATCACTTTAATTGATTTCGATATCAGTTGGCATCAAATCAGTCAAAGTTTATACAGTAGTTATTTATTTAAATTAATAATTATATATATGTAATGAATAAATGTAATATGTAACAAACGTCTGTCATGAAATGTTAAAAAAAAAATACACACAGCACAATCTTTCAAGCAGAAAAGTTTTCACATCTAACATTATTATAAAAATATTAATTGAGCACTCATCAGAGCGGAAATCACATAAAATTGCAATAAGAAGTAATTATAAAAATTGTACCTAAGGACGCACGCTTTCTTCGATGAAGTAATAAAAATGATTGCCTTTTGGATCTTTCTCCCGGAATCTGTGATCGGTTTGTGTACAAATGTAATGGTCCAAAGTTTTCACCGCAAGATACTTCTAACCTGCAAACATAATATGTATGTATGTAATTAAAGTATCCAAAATACTATGCAATAGCTAAATTCAAACTGTGATTATCTTTGCTATAGAGACTCGAGAAAAAAATGCATCCATGTACGTGCAACTTACGGAATACACTATAAAAAATATGTATTATCATAGGAAATAATAAATTGTGAATATCATTTAAATCTAGTGAAAAACATATCACATTATCAATTTATAATATTCTGTACAGTTTCAATATACACATTTTTTTTTTAAACTGTCATTTAGTAATTTATATTGTTTTGATAATTTCAAAGACAGGAAGAAATAAAAAGTTTTAAAAGGAAAATATATATATATATACACAAAAAATTTCATTATTATATGCGCCAACTTGATAACATAATTTTTAAGATGTTATTTTTTACTGATGTTAAAAAAAAATTTACTGTCACAATTTTAATTTATAAATGTACAGCATTAAATGTACTATATAAAAAAAAAAACTATACATAGAAAAGTATTGTAGTGGGGAAGAAATAAAATAAGATTGTAAATATAATGTGTCGATGCTAAATCTAGCCAAGTCTAAAAAAATCGACGCGTAAGTAAAAATAATAAATAAATAAATCCTATAGTTTTTTTGCTAACCATTGAATATATTTAACAAAGATGCTTTGTTTTGCAAAGTTTTTCTATAGCTATTTAGTATATTATCCGCTGTACAACTTCTTTCAAAATCTGCCAATACCTATCATAAATTTTCAAAGCGCCGTATTAGCCGTAAACAAGGTACATCTGTATTACATTTTAAATTGAGGTTTGAAAAGGCGATGATTGTTAATGAGTTAATTAAAATAATTTGCAATTACCTGAGGTTATTTAGATTCATCTTGAAGTAAACTATTGCTGGATGCTGTGGGACTAATGCAACATTCAATGGATTTTGCAGGGGACATGTATCTGTGTGTGAATCTAAATAAGGACTCAACGCATCGCTTATGGTCCTGTCTAATGTGAATCCATACTGTAAAAATAAGAAATCAATTTGTATCAGTAATATGAAATGGTAATGGCAAGTGTAAATAAATTATAACAGCAAACAAATACACACATCTAAGTCAAACAAACAGCGCATGCCCATATTTTCAGATTAATTCTTATAGTGCTAATAAATAGCACACAACATTAAATATACAAAGAACATATTTTACATCAAAAATATTCTTAGGTATCCACGGCCGTTCAGAATCTTCTGTGTACAGTTTTCTGGGCTAATCTGCCGTGTAAATCTAACCTTACCGGCCGACGTTTCGGATCCCATTGCAGGGTGCATCATCAGCCCAAGAGGTCAGATATACATGACAGATTAGCCTAGAAAACTGTACACAGAAGAATAATTTATTTTTAAATGAAACTATTGGTATTTTGAATTTCAATGATTATATTAATATTATTCAATCAAGTGTACCAATAAACTAGAATGCTGTAAACGAATAGTGAAATAAAATTAACTTGAATTTAATAGATCTATTCTCTTTACTGTTTTATTAATTCCAGAGACACTGGCCTAGGTCACTAAATGATCACTATAGCCGCTCACAGAATCTAGAATACTATTACGTAAAAGATGAAAGCATTTATAATTACAATTTGAAAAAATAAACATAAATTTATAATATTCTCTGAGCAAATAATTTATACACCGCCCATTTCGATCTTTTTCAGATAGATTATCTCTATCTTTTGTATCAAAATTATAATGAATTAGATAGGTGCATAATTAACAATCATTTTACCGGACCCCTTCGAATCTGTCAAATTTGTCATTGTGTTTAAATTTTTTTTCCTTATTTTTTGTTATAACCATACTATATATATATATATATATATATATAAGTATATATATATATATACAGTGAAATCTCAATTGATCGTTCTTCGAATAATCGTTTTCCCCCTATGTGTTGTTTATTTCTTCATTAGATAGTTAGTTGTCGTTAGATATTCAAACACAGTGGTACACGCGTACGGTTACTTATTTAATTTCTAGTTTTTGAGCATTTCAACCTTAAAAATGAACCGTCCAGTGAAAAAAGAGCATACTCTTCAAGAAAGATTAAAAATTGTCAAAGTGGAAAAAAATCCCACTGAAAAACGCGTTAATGTAGCCAAGTTTTAAGAATCGTGGCATCCAAGTTGAATTCATTATACTTTAAGAAAAATGAAATTCGAGAGAAAATAAGAAAGTGCGGAAAATCTTCAAAAACTAGAAAGACCAGTAAAGAATCAATGTTTAGCGAGCTGAAGAAAATTCTCTTCTGGTACCAACAATCACGTGCCGTAAACATTCCAATTGGTGCATTCGAGAATGATGTCCCAACGTGTGGGATAAAAACCATTGAAAACTTGTGTTACTCAAGGTTGAAAGACAGCAGAGGAGGTTGAAGATGTCGATGAAGAGGATACACGCATGGCCTTTGAAAAATTGAAAACTTTATTATATGCACATTCAATAACTGATGCCAAAAAAATGCCATTTGCAACACCATAAAATACTATTAAATTATATGAAAAAGATTAGTTACACGACATATATTACTGACACAATAACAGTACATTACGTAAGTAATATAATATATCTACAGATAAATAATAATAATAATCAGAAAAACTCATTACCACTCCTCCTTCATCTTTCAAAGGTAATTGAAAGTTTTCCAATTTGATATCCAAAATACCACCCTGATAAAAGCCAAACTTGCTCAAGGCAATGTATCGTCTTTCGTCATTCTGAAAAAAAATGGAAGTGTTACGTAAAATTAGTTAAATAAATGGTATAAAAAATATTTTATTGTCATGAATTGTACATTTATGAAAGAAGGACCAGTGCTATAAGGTGGTTAAAATACATGAGTTTGTTTCTCAAGCATGTAAATTAGGTGAACAGGAAAAGAATGTCATTTTTTAAATTAAACAATTCGATATTATTAAAATATTTATTTATTTTATTATATATTTTAAATATTTAGTCCAAAATACAATCTCCATCATTTGATATGACTGTTTCCACTAATCTGTCAATTTTTTAATCCCTCTTTGGTAAAATTGAGCTGATTTTGAGGCAAAATACTCAGATATGCCCATCGTTACATCCTCATAACTTCTATATTCTTTGCCATTCAAAAAGTGTTGCATTGACCGGAACAAATGATAATTGGATGGAGTTTTGTCCGGTGAATATGGCAGGTGAGGTATAGTGTTGTAGAAATGGGGTTCTTGAATTTAATTCTAATAGCTCTGTGCACGCGTTTATTCGCTCACCTAGATTCTTTTCACTTAACTCGTACGGTATCCATTTTCCTCTTCTCCACATCTTGCCATTTTTTTAATGTACTCCTATACACTTGACCATGAACATCCGAGTTTGTCCGCGAGTTCTTGAATCACTGATGTTGGATTTTGTTCAATCAGATCACCTAAAATGTCGTCATCCACTTTAACTGGTCTTCCACTTCCAGGATTATTTATTAAACTAAAATTTCCATATCGAAACTGTTTAAACCACCTCCGACATTTATGAACATCCAAAATATCCCCCAGTACATCACAAATATTTTAGTAGCACTTGTTGCGGTCTCTTTCTTCAAAAAATGGTAAAGTATAATATTTCAAATAAATTCTTCATTCGGCAAAAAGCTATCCATTGTAAATATGATTGTTAAATTTTATATTTAAAAGTCTCAATACACCTTAGGTATGTATAGTCAACGAAATAACCCAAAATACATTGTTAAAGATTGGTTGACGAAGCACAACTGAGGATTCAAGAGGAATAACAATAAAAATGACATTTTTTTCCGGTACACCTATTATTTAAGAATTTTGGGAGTACATTAGACTCAATTATCCAGGGCGGTAGGGAAAATTTGACCCGGATAAAAAAAAACACAAATAATCTCCACTCAAAAATTTGGAAAAAAATTATCTTACATATACTAACACACACAACTATGTGACACGATAGTACACAATTGAGGATGTAAAATAAGAGAACAAACAATTTAAAAAGTCTATAATATCAGAGTGATGCAAAAGTGTTGACGTTTTCTAACAAGAAATACAAAAAAAACATATATATTATTAATTTAATCAACAATATAATTTACATTGTTTGTTATAACTGTGTATTAACTTTGAATTAACTTATTTATTCCATTAAAATAAAATTTCTGTGACTTTGATGCAAAAAATGAATCAAAGGATGTTTTTACCTGCGTTATGGTATCAAATTTTTGTCATTTAGAAAATTTTGTAATGACCAGAGTAAGTGAAAATCGGAAGGAGCAATGTTTGGAAAATATGGCGGGTGCTTTAATTCTTTAAGCTTGTGTCGGGTCATCAAAACCACATATGGTCTCACATTGCCATGGTGAAAGACTAACCCTTTTCTATTTGCCAAATAAGGTCTATCATTTTTAAGGGCAGTGTTTAGTTTTTTTGCGGCATATTACATAATAGACATATTACCTTTTTATCCCAAAAGTTTTGCATCAACCCAATATATGTATAAACCTCTGTACCTACGTAATTTAAATTTACAATTTGACATAATACACCCCAAAATAAATACTAAAATTCCACCTAAATAACATTTTGCGTGGAATTTCCGGTTGATGACATATTTAGAATTTGGTAGTTTTATTTTATATTACATATTAATAACTGTGAGTTTAATTTTCTGGTATGTATTGTGGTCAAATGAAAAAATATTTTCTCACTCTAAATAATATTTTAAAAGGTTTTTAAAAAATTTCAGAATATTTTACTGCCCTGTATAATGCTGATAATAATGCTGTAATGCTGTAATGCTGATAATCGAGAGTTTACTAAATGTAGAGGAAAAAAAACCTGAAACCAAGTTGAATGGACACTGCCATTATAATGTGACCATTTTTTAGAATGAACTATTCAATTAGTGTTGTTCCTCAATGTGAAGTTAGGCAAAGCACTTCAACCATAAAATATTCAATTATTGCTATTGTCTAAAGTACCATCAAATATAAGTACAATTCTTTAATTGTTATGGATGGATAGTACGGCACCATCGCTCTCATATCATGCAGAAAGCACATCCTTATGGCACCTCTAAAATTTGAAGGTAATATCTATTCTGCATACAAAATGCAATATAAATTAAACATAGCTCATTCCATGCTCAACTGTGTATTGTCCTTTACGCGACTTTTGAGAGAGTATCATCAGAAAACAAAGGGTATTTTAAATTTAGTGATTTAAAAAAAAACTATATATTCCTCAAAGTTGATTTTACTGAACAACATTCTATCCATACTTTAAAAACGTTAATTTTATAAAAAACATGCGTATGTTTCAATGATATACATATATTTCTCAGTTAATTTCAAGTAGTGATGAGATAAAGATTTATTGTGATTGGTGATTCAATTGTAATAATGATTGGTAACTACAATAATAATTGGAGGTTTAGTTTCGAGTGTATCAGTGAGTGCTCACCGAATGATTAATAATTACATTTACCAATCATCGCTACAATCCTACACCAATCACACAATCTCAGTTACAATCAAGGTTTATTTTATCACTAACCTGTAGTGCAACATGCCACAAATTAAAATGTTATGAAAAATAACGTGATAATAAGTGATATTCTTTGGCATAATTAATAATTGCACTTCTTAATAGGTCAACCACTTATAACATCAAAATCATAATTTCACAAGAAAATCCTCACTATAACATAATCTGTTAAAATTATATACACTTACTGATATATACAATCTGTGCTTTCTTGATGAGGTTGTATGTAACAAATACAAGAACACAACAATAAATTTCTTATTTATAAACATTTTCA
Organism: Eubasilissa regina; assembly: GCA_022840565.1. Taxonomy (NCBI): domain Eukaryota; kingdom Metazoa; phylum Arthropoda; class Insecta; order Trichoptera; family Phryganeidae; genus Eubasilissa; species Eubasilissa regina. Next base: position 23,722,556 of record JAINEB010000033.1, read on the forward strand.
CTGGTTATCGCAAACTGACAAATTGCTTAACGATGAAATCGTCGCATAGAAGGCACTAAACATATTCATTTGCAAAACATGCCGACTTTGAAATTCGTCGTGAACTTTATATTATACACATATAGACTTCGAAAATAAAGTACAATCGGGGCAATGTGCAAACTACTTAGAATTCTCAAATAGAAAGGTTGACAAAAGCATAATCTATTGTCCATGCAGCAATGGCGTGTCATAATTATCTGTGGTGAGGAGTCGTGGGATGGGTAGAATATGTAATCGAGAATCGAGAGAGTTTATTGATTGATATCATTAACAATTATTTCCAATAATTATCGTTAATGTATATGGACATAATAATTATTATTTATTTATGGTTAAAAAAATTAAGGTATAACAACTTGGCAGATTAATTAAAGATTTTATAATATAATTTTTAATTCATGGTGTTTTTTTTTGTTTTACAAATCAATACAATGAATAATAATAACATTAAAAAAGTAATTTGTCGTACTGGAATTTTGTAAATATTTTTTAAAATTTCGAATGCTTTCGGAACTGGAGAATTATCTACATTATACCAAATAATTACATTTATTTAAAATGTACGGACATACATAAATATATGTATATAAATAAAATGTATATTATACATACATTAGTATAAAATATGAGAAGAAAAAAATGCTGGTCACGAAAGAAAAGATAAGCTAAAATAAAAAATAACAAACAATACATACTGTAATTTGTAATAAGAAGTAGATACAGTTAAATGCTGCAGTCATGATCTAAACCTCAGATTACGTATGTAAATAGTCAAGTGCTATGTGATCTCAGTATCATTTTACGGAATGGAAGCTCACTTACTTACCAAAGAAATGGTAAGGCGACTTTAAGCATTTCAGATTCCTGATTAAAAAATATCAAAATAATCTGAATGGATAGAAAAAATGAAAAAAGAAAAAGAAGTATTTAAAATAATAAAAATCCGAAAACTTCAATTTCTCGAACACGTAATGACACATCTAAAACAGTGTCAGATCTTACACTAATAATGCAGCGAAAGATTAGTGGAAACCGGGACCCTGGAAGAAAAATAACGTCATAACTATAGAACCTAAGGCAATGATTTGGCCAGTTTACTGCTTAGCTTTTCTGGGCCGCAGTAAACAAAGTTACAAGATAGCCAACGCCTGTTGAACGTATATGGCACGAGAAGAAGAAGAATGCTTACGATAATAGTTAACAATAAAATATTGTACAAAATTTACAACCAAAGATCTAGAGATGCCCTAAGAGAGTGCTTTAATTTATTTAATTCATTATCGTATATTTATATTTCCTTTCGTTCGTCATTCATAATTCTTATCAAGTGTGAAAAAACCAATCCTAGTAATATATAGTAAAACCTACATTATCCGGATTGTAGAAAAAACAATATATATATATAAATTATCGAATAACCTGTACAATGTTGTTACTAAACACATATATAAATTATTGAATAGCCTATACAATGTTGTTACTAAACACATAGCGCCATCCGTGTTAGTTCACACGCCGCATTTCTTCAAATGTAAGAGTTGTAGGAGACATCACAAAAACAGAAAAACAAATTTTAATATGCAGTGAATGTGATGAAGAATATGTCAGTAAGTGGTTAAATTGCAATACGAATGATCCTGGATTCCAAATTTTAAACGGTGCGAAAATAATTGAGGCAGTTTTTTACTTACCCTCAGAAGAACAAGGCTAAGAATACAAATAAAAAATTGCTAAAAATGTCGGTCCTGAAGCATTTTAGTGCTTAGATGTTGTTATGAGGTGTTATTTGATTTTCATGGATACAACTCTATAAAAATTATAACTAAATATATTCAAAATATTATATCATCATACCAGTAATACTTAAATACTAATTATCGACATAAATTACTTATATAAATCTTTCACGATTTCACTTTTATACATTATTCATACTTGTGTCGATTTTGAATGACTACTTGCATCACTCAATTTTTATTTATTTTTGCAGTCATCATGAAATGTCAAAATAGAATATAGTTTTTCGGAGTCTCTCTGAGAAAGTTAAAAATGGAACTCTATAAATGGCGTGATCAAAACAGGGTTAGAAAACTTGGGAACATTTTGTATATGATTGATCCCCAATAGACACAAGTATGAAATACTCAGTATAAGTCAGGGACTACTGGCTGTTGGGCTGACTTGGCATCTGACTACTCGTGGCTGGCTGGTCGGCTGCTTATGAGCCTATCTGGCTGTCAAATTGGTCAGACTACTGGCTGTCAGGCTGACTTGGCGTCTCTCTGCTTGGAGCTGGCTGGGCGGCTGCTTCTGAGCTAACTTAGTGTCTGGTTGTCAGGTTGGTCCTACTACTGGAGACTTAGGCTGACTTGGCGTCTGACTGCTCGTGGCTACTTAGAGCTATTTGGGTGGCTGCTTCTGAGCTGGCTTGGTGTCTGGATGTCAGGCTGGTCCAACAACATATTGCACAACGATTAATTTGGCGTCCGACTACTCGTGGTTGCTTGGATCCGACTGGGTGGTTGCTTTTGAGCTTTTTTCTGAAACTAGCTGCTGGGTCCTCCTCGGGGGACTATCCTGACAGACATTTCTTCAATTTTGAGACAGGCTCCTTCATATTTTGAGATCGACTGTATGCTCTCCCAAATTTCTGTGGCAGACTGTGTCTGACTATCCGTTTAAGTTCAATGACAGACTATGGTCCGAGGTTAATTGATGAGCTCTTCTCGGAAGACCCCTTATGGACTCTCCCAAATTTTATGGCTGACAGTTTCAACTTCTGATATGATGTTCTAGACAATGGCGTCCGATCTATTTAAAATTATTGCGGCGAGGGCGTTTTCTCGCCCGCTAGTTGGTTCCATCCCTTCCAGAACTGGTAATATCTCATAAGTCCATCTTCAAAAGCGGTGCCACGTCTTTATTTTAGTCCTAAATTCAAACTGCGCCCCCGTTATATAATTAAATTATGATCATCTTCATTATAAAATTATTCACTAGTATTATATTTGTCCACTTGTTACATAATCACTTAACATTATCAGATTAATTAAAATCAGGGTCTGGTAATATCAATAATGCTTGACATCGTTTCTCATATTAAATTATGGATAAATTTATCTGTACACATTTACATATTATTTATTAAAAATCTTACATTTAATTGCATACAGTGGTTCCTTTTCTTTCTTATGCGGTTTGGTACTTTATTATATAACTTTACATACAATCATTTTATTATAATTGTTACATGAACGAAATTTGCACATACTTACAGTTATTATATTCTTTTTTTCTTAACCTACCCATTCATTATTGTATATTATTAATTTATTTTGATTTATCGTGGTTCTCGTTGTTTATTTTCATCCTGGTTTAAATAAATTGGTAAAATTATAAATTAAGTAAGGAGCGAATCATAAAAATTATATATAACGTAAGATGAATGAATCGAGTACCGGAACTGATAAGCATGATATTCCATCCACTCTGCTTACCGCCGTGGAGAAATTTCGCTTGTCTTCTAAGGCGATTCTCGGAACAGGTTTTTTTTCCTTTATATTCGTGGTGGTCGCTCACACGTGCCTCTGTCCGATTTGATAAAAGAAACGCATTCCTCCACCTCACGTTTCACCTTGGATGACCCTTTCATTCCGATGCCTTCGTTCTCCAGAAATGTTTTATTAGGGGACCATTAATCTCGGATGCTTTTGTCATCCGACGTTTATTGTTTTATACTTGGGCTCAATAGACGCGGTTGCAATTATATGCATCACTAACGTGATGTATCGCTTATTGTGGGTAATGAGTAATTACTTCACCCTTAGATAAAATAAATCTATAGGGATAATTCCTTCAAGAAAATATCGAATCTATTTTAGCTCGTTTTTCAAGTTGACAGCACCCTCGCCTGCTCGGATCACCGCTTTTATGGACACACGGCTTTTATCAAATTACTACTATCGAATCTGGCCCGCGTTATTAACCGCGTCGGATACATCAACATTTTAAGGAAAGTTAATATATAAAAGAGGATAGCTATACAATTTTCATAAGGTTAAAGGCGTCTCACGGAAATTAAATGCGTAGAACTAAAAAAATAATAAATATTATAATGTGTGATTATGGAGTTCTTCAAACTTACCTCCGAAACAATAAATCGATACCGATATTTTGTTTACATCCCTGGTCCGAATGGTACTTACTCATTCTAAAGCGTCATCGCAGTGAATAAATTTATAAGCTTCATTACTCGATTCTCGGTTACAATATGGCTAAGTGCTAGATGGTAACACTGGAATTGTAAAAGTTTGTAAAAGTTCGAAAATTTGTTAGAAAGGTAAGTTGTTTTAGTGATTTTCGTTGTTATGGAGAGAGACTAGTTGATTTGGCGGTTTAGCTTATGGTGTTTGAAGCTTGTGTTAACTTATTGATACTTTTAATTTCATCAGTGAAGTTTGAGGTATGTTTCATTCAATTGTGTAACCGTTAGTTTTGAATGAACGATCTCGGCAATGTTTTAGTAAACAATGACGGCATAGATATGCATTCATGTTTTAAGCTTTTTCAAACATTTTTATGATATTCTTTATTACTTCATACTTTATAACATTTTATTCAAAGCCAATCCAAAATTAATTAATCTGGAAATTGTTATTGTAACATTCTCATTTTCTCAAGCAAAACCTAATTTACACTAATTGTTAAGACAGATTATATTATCTTTTTATGTGTATTATTGTTTATGTGCAAGGTGCTATTGTTAAAGCAGGTAATATTATTTAAAATGCAATTATGAATAATAAAATATTGTACATTTCATGATAAAGCACACTTGTACTTTCCAACTTGGGTGATGATCTTTCTTGTTTGTTTTTCTGACTGCGTTGTCATAATATTTTTTAATAATAAAGTCGAATTTCGTTTTCAGTGGAATTCTTTTTTCATTTTAAATGCAAATGACTTAATTATAGTCCTAAATATCAGTTTAGATCGTGTTCTGGCCTGTTTGTGATTTTTTGTAAAAACTAAGACAATTTGTAAACAAAAGACATCAATGTCCAAGCATGCGTAATAATTTATATTTAATATAAAAAAGTACGTTTTACTTGAAGATATTTGATTTTTTAAAACTATTATTGCCATTTGTGAAACTTTATAATAGACATAGAACCAAATAGAATAAATGCCGAAGAGGGACAAAGCCAGCTGCCTTAACAAATGAATATGCATGAAAGTATGTGAATGTGCTAGTATACAAGGAATGTAGCGTTCTATTCTCTCTTACACTTTTGGGAAAATGCTATGATTGGACATATATAAATATTTTGTCTTCATACTGTACATAACTGTTTCTCTGTGCAAAGAGAATAGAAACCCTCACTCCTCAACAATAACAATTCTTCATTTCATCCATATTTTTCACACCTCACGCATTCTTGTTGATTGTTTTCGACTGTTCTTCCGTCTTCTTCATGATCTTCCTAGCAACGCCAGGTCTCAAATATTTTATACCTAATAAAAATTATAACAATATTATTTAAAGTAAATAAATAAAGAATTATGTAAAATTTTTCACTAGTTTTTTCATAAATAAATTATGACCAACAAAAACACCTTATAAAAAATATATGTCTGTTGACAGTTTAATAGCACATTATGTGAATTACATTATTATTATCAAATATTTGACAATTTGAAATAAAATAATCCCACACCAATCCTGAGGTACCTATGTCTTACCGCATTTGGCAAAACTATGATAGGCGAGATTATAATTCAATAAGGGCATAGTGGAATTTTACAAAATAAATCAATTAATCTTTATTCTTTGAGTAAATTCATGTTTTAGTTGAAAAAAGATAAAAATTGTTGGTTGCTTAATTTGCTTTCGTGTCTCTTTCTGAATTTTTAGATACTGGTTGGAAAATAATTCCCAAATTTTTGTCTAAAATTTAAACTTCTCTGTTTGTGGATTAATTGGATGAAAATGATCAGCAAGTGGCTTATTTAGCCCATCATTAAATTTTTGGAGTCAAAACTTTTTTTTTCTTTGCGAGTCACTTCCTCCAATTGAGATTCTAAAATACCTTTAAAATCAATGGATGCAGGGTATTGATGAGGGGTGAGGGTGTAGATGGGTACGGTAATTGTGTTGTATTTTTGTCTATAATATATTGTAATTTTTTAATATAATTTTTGTTTTATATACACTTGTCCCAGTGCGAAATTAGTTTTTTAGGCCATTTTAAAAATATTTTATGGGGTCTCTTTTATACACTTGTTTACAGCTCATTTTACCTCATTTAAGTTCTGAAATCTTTTGAAAGATTTTTTCGACTCTGGAAACATATGATAGTCAATGGGTGCTCGATCAGGTGAGTGGGGTGGATGTCGGAGTAATTCCCAGTGCAATTAATTTAAAATTTCCTTAGTTTGGCGAGCAGTATGCAGTCTTGCATTATCCTGTTGCAGTAACGGTCAGTTATGCAGGTTTTCAGGATTATGTTTGATGAGTGTTGCAATGGACCGTACAAAATATTAAAATAGTATTCTGGGTTGATTGTGGTTCCCTTTGGTTGGTAATACAGTAATCATTACCTTACCAACAGAAGTAAATAAACATGCTTTAAGCGGAGGTCCTTCTAATTTGTACCACTCCTTAGATTGACTTTTTGTTTCCAAATTAAAGTATGGAATTCAAGTTTCATTATTTGTTGCCAAAATGTGTCGCGATAATGAACTAACAGTTCTTGAAGTTGGTAGCAAGTGTCAGTTTTTGCTCCGGTCCCAACTGCCAAGTACCCAACTTTGGCTGTCCACTGCAGTGATTGTTTTCCAGATGTGTTCTGTCAGCTTGCCACCCAACCCAACTGCAAATAGTACTTTTAGACTCGCCAAATATTTCATCTGATTGATATCAGATGTTTTAACATCCTCTTTCCACAGAAACAAAATAATGGCTCTTTGAGAATTTACATAATAGTTGCAAAATCAACAAAAAACAAGTCTGTTTTCACCAAGCGACTTAGTCATACTGATAGGCATTAACTAACATCTTTGGGATAACCCTTTATAAGGTGTATGTATACATACACCCTATGCCTTCTAATTATCTTGCTCCCTCTACAATTTGATGAACCTCTCTTTGGTTTAGAAAATAATAACAAAATATTTTTATTTATAAAATATTAAATATATCTCTATTAATAAAACCATATTATATTAAAACTTATGACTACTTTATTATTAAGATGGACTAATACACACCATATAAAACAGTAGGTACTTGAGATAAATTCAACACCTTTATTACATTATTCCACACATACAGCTTGAGAAATAGATTTATTCTGTTAGCTTGTTCAAATGTGAGAAAACCAACTATTTTATTATAATCTCTTTTTGAACATTCAAAAATAGTAAAAAATGGTGTACATTCGAATTGAATTGATATCATTTAAAAATCAATTATGAGTCTCTTCTTCTTCTGAAATAGTATGAAATATGATGAGAAAAGGAATTGCAAAACTGGTAAACGGTTTACTGGTAAATGACGGAATATATATTCCCTTAATTTTTTACAGTAATTCTCCATTCTTTTTGCCGACAATTCTTCCTTTATTTAGTGGTAATTTGGTAAATTACCTAATATTATTAATAAATGTACAATAACGGAGATAATCAGTTATAATAAATAATTACCACCAAATTATCATATGATTTTGAAAATTCTGTAAGTCAACTCTTCGACAACAATTGCATTACCAATTAATGAAAAACTTCAATTCTTAATCCAAAAGAAAATAATCTTAATTAAGTTATTAAAAGAGAATTGTAAATGTCATATGATTTCCTGATGACTTCTCAACTAACTATAGAATCTGAGAGAGCTTTTTTGGCAGCTGAATTACTCTGTACAAAAATTAGATTGCAGTTAGAAGACCAAAGTTTCAACAAATTCTGTTTTATGCGCTTATTTTTAAAAAGATCTGATATACAAAAAATGACCAATTATGTAAGTTATGGGAAGATTCATATTAATACAATGAGTATTAAATTTAAGTGCATAGCAACTGCATATTTTTTGTAGTATTCTTAAATCATAAAATAAGCAAATTGTAATGGAAAATTAAGAAAAAAAATCTAGGTCTATAAATATTATTAATTATAATTTGTGATACAGTCAGATCTTACATGATGTACACAAAAAAATAAAATATATAGCATAGTACAAAAAATAGGAAAGAAATATTCTAAAACATTAAAAGAATAGGTGATAATTTAAGAAAAAAATTAGGTCAAAATAATGCAGTAGCGCATCAAACCTAACTTTAACACAATGCGCAACTGACATTTCACCTGCCACAGTGTTATCATAACAAAAAAATAACTAATGTTAGTAGTCTAAATAAATCGAGTAGACTATTATTTACGTAGATTTGATAGTATCATCAGAGAATTGACACCACAGTAAGATGAATAGATAAAGTTGATGGTACTTTAAAGTACCGTCAGGATAGAAAGGGTTAAAAAAAAATCTTTTTTTGTAATAAAATTATTGTTAATTGTTTGCTAATTATATTTTATGAATGAAAAATTAATAACCAAGGAATAAAAAATTTTTCAGAGTAAAACCTTTTCAATATGGCGGAAGAGTACATTCTCAAATGGAATAATCATAACTCCATACTGTCAGAGGGATGCCATGACTTTTTAGAAAGCGGAGAGCTGGCAGATGTCACATTATCAGCCGGAGGATTGTGCATTCAGGCACACAGATTGATATTGTCTGTGTTTAGCCCATATTTTCAAAGATTGTTCAAGGTTTGTGAGTTTAAATTTAAGCAAAAAATTTTGAATATTATGTGTTTTAAACAAATTATGATTGCTGCGTTAATTTTGTAATGTTGATTTATGTTGCGAGATACTTAAACTTGTGAAATTTAAATAATTATCTCAAGTAAACATATTATACTGCAATCCAACAAATACTGTAAATTTTGCTGGCGTAAACATTAATTAAACATTTTAATAATATAATAACTGTATGAGTGTATAGTGATAAAGGCGGAAATGATTAGCAATAGACTGGGGCATCCAGGGGGGCAGGAAATTATCGTGATAAATCCATCTTATATGCAAGCACTATTTTACAATTAGATTTACTTGTAAACATGCCATGTATTTTTCTATAATCTTTTTGCATAAAATATGATTCTAAAATGTAATCACCAAAATTAAATCAACGCACAACTTATTTCTATACTAGTGCCTTCTTCATTTCATTCAAAGTTTTGATATTTGACGCGGGTTTAAATGGGCCTTTAATTTGAATTGTAGTCGAATATTCGGACCTTTAATAATATGTCAAAGGACTAAATTCAACTTAAAGCCTTGCAAACTGTTTTCTAGTACCAGTTTGTAAGTATTATAAATAACATTTTTATACTTATTTTTTGTATGTATTTTCATTTAATCCATTTTAATATCTAATTTTATTTGATATTGATTTTAGTGTACTGCATTGCCCAGATTTGTATAAATATGCGATTTTATTATAAAGCGATTTTTGTGAAATAAATTGTTTAAATTGTAAATTTTTATTATATTAAAATATTAAATAGGTAATCATTGTTTAATACATAATATATAGCTACTAATATTTTATTTTATAGGTTCCACATACATTAAAATATTTTTTTACTAAAATATCAGTGTATTACATAATTTGTGCTTTCTGCATATTTTAGTTGTACCAATGCTAAAGATATTTTTAAACATTTTAAGTGCTAGATTTAGGAGTAAAAATATAAAATGCAGTAGAAACTTTATACTAAAATGGTTACATATGATATTATTTAGATTTAGTTTTAAAAAATGTAGTATAATTTTTTTTGACTACACGAAAGACATTAATGAATTTTTGTATTTTTCTCAAAGTATTTTAGTGCAACTTTTGCCACCTTCTCTTCAACAAATACTGTCAAATGATGATATCTTATATTTGATATGGATTATATCTTATATTTGGAATTATATATAGTGAGTAAGAATGGTATGAAAGATATATGACACAATTATTAATGGCACCAGAAACAGAGGATGCCTGCAAAAGATGTGGCATGACCAGGTAAACCAGATACTGGAAGATGGTCCTATTAGAAGCCACAATAACTGGCGAGCTTGTATGAGAAGATGAATGAATGGACGAGCCGAGAATTGTGTCAGGACAAAAGGGTATTGTGCTCAATCCTCTCTGCCTATCCTCGTGGAGAAACGGCGTGATGGTAAGTTAGTTAGTTGGTATGGGTTGACTTGTATTATTTATTTTTATATTGATGTCTTCATTTTCATTGTCTTCTTCCTCAGACTACTTCTGTAGTTCCAATTAAGGCTTTGGTGACTTACAAACAAAAAGATATCAAAATTAGCTTTTTTGCGAGAATCTTATTTATTTTTCATTGTCACGGTAGAGCATCCAACTATAAACTAAAAAGTGAATGATTGCTATGAAGATCTATTTATAGATGTGACTCCATCTGCTGATTACAAATATTAACATCTCCAAATAACCTATTGTGTTCATATATTACTTGGGGTGTTTAAACATCCACACATGAGGATGTTCGCTTCAATCACTCAATTCAATTGAAGTCGTTTATTCCACCTTTTTATTGATGAAAGTGTTCAACCCCTGTAACAACAATGCTATTTTACAATTGCAAGACTAATTGTTGGTATTTTCGATAGTGTAGCGCATGTCCTCCACACAACTTATTTATTATTGGTTGGCGGTATAGATTTAGGTTATGCTATTACTAATGATTTATACAATCATATATATCTAGCAGAAAAACTTGCTGCTAGGCCCTGCGGGTGGCTATTGTGGTCGCTTTGCTTCCAGGGCTTTCACAGAATCTATATTTCAATGCGGAAATTTTTTATTATATTGCTTTAAAAATAGTGCATTGTGCATCCTTATTATATTGCTTTAGATGAAATACAGATTCTACGGAAGCGGCTACTATCAGCCACCAGCAGGTCCTAACAGCAAAAAGCAATCGGCTCGCGACGATTGCTTTTCTCCTAGTGCATTCTGTATTGCCCTCCCTAGAATTGTACAAACGGTGTGCTTACATATCAACTTTGAAAGTACAATTAAAGTAATACATTTCAATGCATTATTTTGTTCTCTGAAATAAGCTTGCCATAAAACGACCATTAATCTAAGCTATTTTAAGAATTGGGTTTTTCGGCCAGGAATGTTTGCAAAGTTAAAGTTAAAAATTAATAAAAATAAAACAAGATATTAGTATTACTAATGCCGCTCTTGTATTAAGAAGACCAATTACGGCAGCGGCGGCTATTCCTTGTTTTGTGGAAGCAAGGGAGTAAATTTTATTGACCTATTCAAATATGACAATTTTTGTCAATGAATAGATCTCTTATCGTTTACCCAAATTTTATTGCACCCATTGAAAGAATACCACTTTCATTTTTAGAAATGTCAAACAAAATTTCTTCTGCCGAAAAATGTATTACAAAGGTTTTTTTTTTACGGATAAATTGAGTTCTGTCATTAATATTTTAATTTCTTATTCGGGAAACTTATTATTTAGAAAACGTATTGAGCATAAGCATAAAAAAAATACATAATTTGTGTGGGACTTTTTCGGGACTGGAGAATGTGATCTTATTAGGTGGGAAGAATATTAAAGGTGAACTTCACTGTATTTAATTCATTTATAAATGGCTGTAATATTTTTAATATTATGTTTATTAGTACCTACATCGTAGAATACAATATATATCTTTTTTTAAATCTGTCATAAATATGTATCAAATACATGCGAAATACTAAAATGAATAAAAATGTAATTTTTTACTTACAACACTTTAAGTAGAAGGGGTCGATATGTATTATTTAATTTCAATTTTAACAACTCGAGATTATGGATGTAGCCCATAATAAAAAGAGCATAGTTTCCTAATATCTTTGTTTATTTTAGATCCTTAATCTAGTTCAATTCTGCATTTATCTAATATCTGCTCAAAAAGTCTACTATGTTTCCAAAGAATTCGTCAATGGTATGTGATAAAATTTTTTAACACTTACACAATAATATGAACTTGCACACTTTCATCATGATTCTTTTCTAAGAAATCAATCTCCATTTAAATTTTTTGCCTCCCAGTAATATATGCTACAAGTCTACAAAATTTACTCTTCTAAATTTGTTCAGAACATATCGTCAACGGAAGCCTCACTGGAATATTCTTCTATTTCTGAATTGTTTTCATCTACATTTAGTGCAAATCCAGTGCATTTGTATTGACACAACTTGAATTGGATAAGTCACACAATAAAAATCAGCATACAGCTGGTAGCTCAATTACAATAAAATTACTGCACATCGCTTAAAATGTTCACAGTGACATTTTAATTGAATATTTACTATACACCTGGTGGGCATCTTGTTGCTCTGATATATTTTCAGTCATTTTTAATTTCCTTAGTAGTGGAATTACCTAACACATACCATACATACTCATGGTCGATAAAATTCATACTTTGGGGTGAATATTTACATCAGTTACATTTGTGAATTTCTGTTTTGAAAGGGATAAGAAATTTTCTATAAAATGATAATTCTTTATTGCAATACTTATTTTGCAATAAAAAAGTACTGTATAATTTTTATTGATTGCTATTTTGTTGAGGACATTTTCTAGTCTTTATAAAATTATCAAATTTCTTCATCATCAAGTTTGAGTCAAAAATTTATTTAAATTAATAACCGATAATTTGCGCTTGCAGATACTCTTCCTTGTGCATATAAAGAAAAAATAAAATTTTGTAATTTTACTGGAAATTGGACCAGTCTAATATTTTTCACCAAAAATATTTTCAGTGAAGTTAATTTTATGCCTCGAGTATAAATACGTTTCCATGAGTTTTTTTATTGATTTTTAGCATTCTATTGATTAACGCGCAATTATATCTGTTTTAATTTGCTATATATTTTTATTTTGTAATTGTAATTACTGACACTTATCGAGATGTTGATCAATTGGTTTAGCATGGAGTGGAAGCTGGTTATTTAGTGTGCATGGGGATGAAAAAAGATCTAGGTGTAGGTATGTGTGGTTTGCGGTAGATATTAAACTCAAATTTATTGTTATTAATTTTAATATATGGGTCCAGAAAATTAAACTGTTTTAGTGTCTCATATTGGCAATGTTTTTCTGTACCTTCTTACGTTATAATACAGTTTGACAATGAAAAAGCTAATTCAAAATATTGACAAATTATTATGCGAGTAAAAAAAAATAATGTTGATTTATCCATCATATATTGTCTCTTGCACCTAATTTTTTGTAAAATGTTTTTCATCTCAATATAGGCTACACCGTCCAACCATCCAGTTATTGTATTAAAAGATGTCAAGTTTGCAGACCTCAAAGCGTTGCTGCATTTCATGTACGAGGGAGAAGTGACAGTTAGCCACCAAAACATCAACAGTCTGATGGAAACCGCCGCACTTCTCGAAGTGAAAGGCCTGGCAATAAATACTACGGTTAATATTACACTGCTTTTATACACCATGTTTTCTTCAGATAATATATTTTAATAATTACAGAATAGTATAATCATTTTAAATAATTGTTGTTTATTACAAATATGCATTTTAAAATATTATATATGTTTAAAAAAGATATATCTGTCGACAATTTTTTAAATTTAAAGAAATGTATCATTTAGAAAATGAACTGACATTTATTTACATTAACTCAGTCCATCATCAGGGCTGATCAAGACACAGGGGAGGTTAGAGATATAAGGTAAAATAGCCCAGATTATTCTGAATGGCTACATAAACTTGGATATGTCAGACATTACAGTATGTAAATGTATTAAATAAATTATGAAAATAAATATAATAAAAAAAAAATTTCACTGAATAATTTGTTCAATTGAAGCTGCAAAGTGTAATGAAAAAGGTCTCTTCTATGCACTATTTTATCCTAAACCACATACATATATATTTTTTATTTAAATTCTTGCTATCATGGAGTCGTAATCTATTCAATCTACCAATATTATTTAATTTTTTTCAAAATTTCCCCTTCGTGGTTGAATGCCTTTTTGATTGCAAGATTTTAATGTATTATTTGTACAGTATAATAATGTATTCTTGATTATCTTATTTGTTCTATAAAATATTTTTCATATTATAATATAATAAAAATTCCAGAAAGTGGATGTCACGCCTGGAACTAAACAGATTGATAGTTCTGTTGACACAAAAAGTGAAAATGTGCCTCCTACGATACTTATCTCAACTTCTGATTTCGCCGAAGAGAGTTTTACAATGGCAACTGAAGATATTACGATTCCCTCGGCAGACAATATAACTGCGTCAACTGACAATTCTACGACAGTGTCAGCAGTTGATAATAAGAGTGATGATATTATTATTACGCAAAAAGTTATACTTTCTGAATTACCTTCTGAAACACCGGAACCAAAAAAAATTAAAGCCTCATCACCAACTGATGTCAAAGAAGAGATGTCCGTCGATGTGAATGTTCCTTCAACCTCCAAATCAAAAACCCCAAAACGGAATCTGCAAAGGTTTCAAGTTTTTATGAATCATAATAATATTAGTTTTTTGTTCAGTTTTTCTTTCTTTCTACAGGATTTGTTTTTACTTTTTATATATACTACTTTCAACATCTTTTTATGGATAGTTTTTAAAAATTGATATATCTCACTATTAATGCTTTATTGGTACTTGTATATTTTAAGTTATGAAGCAGATTAAGAATTGTTTTTACTTTAGATCTGGTTATACTGGTAAAAAATGTCCAAACAATCTTTGGTGGATGTATACAGATAAAATTATCTGTCTTATACAACATTCAATGCATAACTGATGACTCGGCACGTTTAATATTAGTTCTAAACTGTCTTTTATGAGTTTTGAAAGAAATATTTCATCCATGGAATTGAAATTACTTCAACCACAAGTTGCAAAAACACCCAATAAATTTGAAGTTGAAAAATTCAGAAAAGCTATGAGGATAATATCAAATCACTCTTTTGTTTATCGTTTTCTAATAAATGTTTTCTTTTTTCAGTCAACCAGGATCATCATTACTAACAAATTCGACTATTAAAATATCCGATGTTTCTTCAAAAGAGAAAGGTGGCTCAGGTACATTAATTTGTAATTATTAAACTGTTTTTAAGTGGGGATTTTGTATACACACTAATTAATCTTTTTACGTTTTTTAAGCAAATGAGGCTTTTTATTATTCATTTATATCGGAAGTTGTACTAACTATAACTTATATAGTACCTTTACGCAAATGTAAAACTAATAAAATTATATTATTTGTCATAATTAAGATAATACAGGTATTATTAGAAATACTGCTACCATTAAATTCATTGTCAATGTGCCAAAAAAGTATCTTATTATGTAAAGTTCTACCATATACGAGATCTAGTTTTTTATAACCTTACGGCCATGATTACGGAGACAAAATAAATCAACAAAATGTTTAAAATTAATATAGTTTTATCTAAACCATTAAATTTGTAAGATATAATTAAACCCTTTTATTGGGAAATCGAAGGGACCCAAAAATAAAATTTCGTAATAATGAATTCCCACATATAACAAAATTAAAAACAACTTATTTCCTAATATGTATATGCGCGCATGCGAGTGACATGCCAATTGCGATTTCAATCGCTTTCGAAATAATACTTTCATTATAAAAATAATAATTTAGGGGTCCGTTCCTAGTGCTGTTGGTGGCTAGCCTTCGGTTACTCTTCGCCGGTGGTGGGTCTCTGTCATTGTTCGGCTATTATGGCTGGCTTCCATTGCCGATCCAAGTTCATGAGCATTGGTGCCCGTTCCCTCCCACACTGATGGCTTCAGTTCCAGCCAGGTTGGGTGCCTCCAATGCAGTTCTGCATTCTGTTTCCATCGACTCAGATGTTTGAACCTGGTCGTAACCGATCTCGGCTGCTGGTCTCACTCGTCTGAGACTTTAGAATTTAACTCCACTCGATTGGACTTCAAATTTCACTCACTTTTAATTGTCTGTTCAACTTCAAATGCAACTAAGCTGCAATTCAACTGACTTCCTCCAATTGTGCAAATTCAACCGTCAGATTCAATTATCCAAATTCAACTGTTTCTTCATCGCTGTGTCCAGCCTTTCAAACATCCTGAGATGTGGGGCGTGCCCTTACCACGCTCTTTAGATAGGTCTATAGCTAATTCTTGTAAAAGCTTTATATGTTTTACTGGGATTAGGAGAATTACTCGAGTTTCGGAAAAGGAATGTATCTCCTGTTAGCGGCATCTCCGGGATGTCCTGTCCTTATAAAATTTGTTTGTTACCCTGTGAAATAAGTTGCACTGTCTAACAACTTGGCAATTAAAGCTAATACACTTTTAGGAGTTGTCCATCCATAAAAGTATTTCTATAGATCCTGGGAGAACACGTTGTACAGCTTCGGGCATTCCTGTTCTCTTCATTATTATTTCCTACACATTTTCATCCTCAAAAATGTCCTTAGAAACACGGCCAAAGTTGACCATAAGTACTTCCATCACGTCACGCAGTTATGTCAATCTTAAAAATACACAATTTAAATAATATGTACCAAATTTTACCATAATTTTCACAACTTTTTTTATGGATACATTATTAAGTGGCAATAATTTTTATATATATTTTATTCTATTATGTTTTAATGATCACAAATACATGTGAAATATGGAATTGAAAAATGTATTTGTGTTTTCTATTGTCAGTCTTTACGTTTATGTTTCAAATTCAATAATATATATTTTTCAGATACTACCTGCCATGCTGTGAAATGTCCAAAATGTAATCGGATGTTTGCTAATCGTTACAATCTAAAAGTTCACACCCGCGACCAACATGTCGGTAGCCCAGTAGACCTGCGCTGTACAAAATGCAATAAAGTGATGAGAAATCTGTCGTGCTTGAGAATGCATCAATATAATCACAAGAAACAATTAGCTGCCGACGCAGAGAAAAAAAAAAATTCCGATCTTACTGTAAAAAAAGAATTTAAACCTTAATAGTACTTATTGTTTCTGCCATTAGAGTGCATTAACACAGATGAAACTTTACTCTCGCATCCCGGAGATTTGGCAATAAGGGTCTACTTTCTCTGTACATGTGAGTTTCGAGACAAGTTTCATCCATGTGCATGCACTCTTGGAATTTCTTTAATATTAATGGAAATATTTTTTATTTATTTTTGTTAAAAAAATTGCTGCACCCTGTTTGAATTTTGTAATCTAGAAATATTATTTGATGTTGAATCTTATTGTGCAACACCGTTAAACATCTGTAATAAATCTCAAAAACTAGGTTTGAAAATGTACATAATTTATAATAGATTATTTTAATAAATAACTGGTGATAAATGCTTTTCTCGTAAACCATATTACCAAATTTTACATTAATTGATTTGTAGATGTATATTGGTATTTTTTTTTTATTAGAATTGAATTGAAATCAATGACAATTTAACAGCTCTCTACAATAAATAATTAAACTGCGATAATGCCCCAAATTTACAATTTGTTTTTAATAAAACAATAGTAAAGGTTCTCAAAAATCCTTACGAACATAAACAAATACTGAAATCAAAGACATAATTACAAAATAAAGTAACAAGATTATCCATGAGAGAACTTAACACTGTGCTGACGCACCATTTGTGGTGATATTTATATGTACCAGAGTGGTGTAGTGATCTATATGGGTGCTGATTTTTGTAACTAATAGATAAATAGTGATATTAAAACTTTTAGAACCGTGATAGAGTTTGAAGCTATATTTGGGGTACCAATACATTCAGCACACATAATGTAAGTTTTTTTCTAATTCATTTTTAAAGTTTTATATACTTAATACATACGATGACGCAGATTCGCTACTTTTTCTATCGATGGAATGACTCACGTTTAACTATGGATTTTGAAGCTAGCCATTAGAGTTGCCCGAGATACTGAGATCTTGATTATAATTATCTATTTCAATTTCTTTACCAATGTAAATTATAAAATAAAGCATATATGCCGAAACAGATGCCGAATTGGTGATGTTTTGATGTATTAAACTGTTTTAACATTAATTGCCATAAAGTAATTTGTTTGATTAATATCAAAATTGAAATCAATGTGTTTCACGTTGATCACAGCATATAAAGAGGCCCCTGTTAAATCCTTTATTCATCTTATAGGGTCTAAAAATAGCTTCGAATAACGATATTCGATTTATAAGTATAATTTAATATGAAAGCTTTTCAGAAGGACCACATTCTCCTCCAAAATTTTGACTTGTGGCGAATTTCAAATAAACGAGATTTTACTGTATATGGAGTACTTCGCGTCCTGATTATAACAAGAATTACTTAATTTTCATGAGTACTTAGTAAATTACATTTATTTTAACTACTTCAAGCATTGACTAACTTTTTTCAACTGTAATTTGATTACTTTCACAATTTCACTTATTTTTTCATTGTTCATCTTTAAAGAAACTTCACACAATCTCGAGATCCTAAACTGCCCAGACTAAGCTCGGCATTCCTCTCGCATCCGAATAACCTTATTTATACTGGTTCCAATTTAAAAAATTTGTTTAGTTTTATATTCACAGCCGATTTACAAAAATTTTGGTTTATTCTGTTAAAAAAAATTGTTTATCTTTTCTTCACATAATAATGCAGTGATATCTCCAATTTCCCTTTAGTTATATGTAAATAATTAAATAATAAGGTAACAGAACTTAGATTTACAAGACGGAACTTCAATAATAATTAAAATTTTCACATATTTTACAAAAAATGCGGGTTTTTATTATATCTGAAGTTATTCAATAGATTAGACTTTTTTTCAACTGTTACTTAGATTTGATCTTTACACTAATATAAAACTAATAAACTGAATGTTATTTGCCATAATTAAGACGATACAAGCATTATAAGAAAGACTGTAACCATTATATGCACTTTCCGCATGCTACGAAATTGAGTTAACGCGCTAAATTATTGCATAAACTAAATATATTTTCTTATAATCTTGAAGCCAAGATTACGCAAACAAATCTCTTCTAAACCAAATTAGCAAAATGTTAAAAATTAATAGTTATAAACCATTAAATTTGATCAATTTTCAAAGTTTTTAAAATACTTTGTTTTAGTAAAAACATATGTTTTTAAATAATATAATTAATATAATATTCTTATGAAATGCAATAATTTTAATTAGCTGTCAAACTTTTAGTACGCCGTTCGAACTGGCTACGGCGGTCGTGAAATCTGTGCTATGGTTGATGTTCATTAAATTTGCCTATTAAACACATTTTAATACAAATTTTTACTACGATATGAATGAATATTATATTTATTCTCAATGTCAATTGTTTATTTTTGTAAATTATGTGGTTTTGAGCTGTTTTTATACGAAAACAGATTATAATTTTAATTTTAAACATGTGTTAAATTTCACATCACACATTTCTATATGACAGCGCATGCGTCCTGGCCACGCACTTTCTAAAATGCCAACATTGCCTTTTTAAAACGCAATGTTGCCGTGTTGTGGGTCTGTGGTTCTTTAGGGAAACTTTTTTCAAAAATTATGTTTTTTATTAGAAAAAATTAAATAAAGTGACAATGATTTTTCATGTCCTGCTAATGTTAGTCATTTTCAGTTGATATATATACCTATCATGTGTAAAATTGAGTGAATGATTAGTTACTGAATCCGAACTTGTCACTTGTCGTGTTGTAATTTTTTATATTCCCTAACAATATTATATAATTTATCAAAATGCTTATAATATATGTGAATATAGGTATTTAATTGGTTTTGTGAGTTCTTTGTGTATAATTTTTTGTGGTACAGCTTTAATTTTCACAATCATTGAGTTTTGTTAGGATTTTTACATTTTATTATTTACTTAACACAGTAACATTTGAACTTATTCAATGGTTAATCGTGGAGTGAATGAAAAAGAAATTGCTGATGATGAAAAACTTCAACCTGATTGAATATTAGTGATTGTGAAGATAATGAAATCAAATCTTAGTGATTGATTTCGACAATGACAGAAATGTTAGATTTGTGGCGTTGAACCGAATGTGGATTAAAAATTCAAAACACATGTGGGTGCCATGATTTATTCCGAATGTGCACACATAAACAGATATGACCATATAATTAATAGCTGGATGATGGGAAGGGTAGTTTTAAGTTTTGTTTATCTTACTTGATATTTTTTATATGGAAGGTTGTTTAATGCCAAGACATGTGCTGGAAAAACTTTTCTAAAGTGAAGTAAAAATTGTAAAATTATAACACGTGTAGGAGTTGTTAAATGTGATTTATTGAACATTCCGAGGGTTAGATTTATTTTATGTTACATCTACAATGAAGATTGAATATCACATAATGTCATTAGTGTGAATGAACAATAATTAAAATCATTTATATACTTGTTTTACTATATGTATTTCATACACAGACCAGTAAATGAATAGACATGAAATAAAGTGTACATATAGGAGTGGGGTTTGAAACATTAGTTGCGGGACGAGGGGCATTTTACACACATTATTGATGGAAATAGTTTAAGACACATTTATGCAACAGTTAAAGTATTTACTCTTTGAAAATTAAATCTTTGTGTAAACAAAACCTATTTTTTACATTAATGCATATTTTATTATCAATGTTTAAATTTTTGTTCCAATCGAGTCATATTTAGAAAAAAAAAGTTGTGGAGCTATTTGATTGCGTAAGTGGTATCAAACTTATTATGTGGGTGACACCAAAATAAAAATATTGAAATAAGAAATTTGCATTAGTTCATGTTATATATATGGTGGTCTGTGATTTCATAATATTTGTGCAGTGTTTTGCAAGAGACTAGATCCCAAACTTTATACTTTCAATTTTGTCTTATTTTCACCGATAAAATGATTTTAATCAAGAATAGGAAAAAAAATAACCTTTCGTGGGAAACTGCTTGCTTAATGTGGACGTAAATTTGGGTATGCCTCTGGTTTGATCTTAGACCATGAAATGTGTGAAAGTACTCATGGTTTATATGATTAAGGTCCCATAAAACTTTGAAAAATAGATTTTTTTTTGTCTGTTTGCATAATATTTACATTTTTTGTGTATATTAGAAAATATGTTTTTGTATAGTGTAAATTTTTGTACTCTGTTCGGTACATTTGAATATAATGAGTTATCATTTAAAATTTTTGTGAATACAATACATAACATTCCAATATATAATAAAATTTACTTCTATGTTATGTAAGTGAACTTTAATTATGTAATGTAAGTGAAACTGACTGATCTTTTTAGATATTATTTATGATAAGTTAAAAAAATTATAAAATATAGGATCATTAGTTGAGATATATAGCTCAATCACTAGTTATCTACAGAAAAATGTATTAACTTTTCTGTATAGCAATGGTACTTCTTAATTAAACAATCTCAGTGAGAGGGAGTGTTGTTATAACATTAGATATGAGCAAGCGGATCTTTAATATTGAAAGATATTGACATAGAAGGCATAATTTTCAGATCTTTTTTCTTAACTGATTAATCAAACTCTAATTTTGATTTAATTAAATTTTTTGTGCTTAATTTTATACTCGTGTTTATTTCTCTAAGCATCGTATTTTGAAATTAGTTTTACTTTAGATACCAAGCATGGTTATCTAACCCAGACTAATCAACAAGTTTGAACCCACACAAATATGAAGAACTTTCAGTTCAAGTTAAAACCAAAATCAAATATTTAAAAAAAATTCTGATCATACATAAGAGATTGCTGTATCATTGCTTAAATTAATTGTTAATGTCTTTTATCTGTTCTCTACTTTTTACTATTACTCTTATTAAGTTCTCTACAAATTTATCCAACTATGATCGGCTTCAACTTGCACTATCCAAGTGGAGAGTGTAAATAAACTATTATATATGGAAAAGAATTCAGTTCGTGATTGAAGATCTTTTAAGAAAAGTAAAAATTTTCTAAAATGTTAATTAATAGTAAAAAAGAAAGTTTTTTATTAAAAAATATATAAGCAATGATAGGATTTCAAATGTATTATAATTAAATTGTATTAAAAGTGTATTTTTGAAGTAAAGTTTTAATTATTTCAAAATGTTATTCGGTAAAGTTGGATTGGCATTTAAATCATGTTGCATTCTAATGTCAATATTCTAATTTTTGGTATATTGTAATCTAACAATTATGATAGATTTTTTTTTAAATGTGTATTACTATCTTAAAAAAATTGTATTTTTGATCTGTTAATATTTATAAAACTTGACATTACTAATATGTGAAATTGGTGCTTATGATATGTTTGTCAATTTATCACAGGTTTATCCTGTTATATATTCTATGAGAACCTGTTACCTGAAACACCATATCTTTATCTTAAATGTGTCAAAAAATACTAAAATACTCTGTGTCATTATTTTTTTATTATTCCGTAATAAAAATGGGGGAGACTAACTTGCCATTTTCCCTGGGGGTTGAATGCCACACTCTTCTGCTCCGACATCCACCCTCGCCTCATACATATTCTCATGCAAGCTATTATTATTAAATTTGTAGCGCGCATAGCTTCCGCCCTATTAGGGTGATGCTTTTCAATATACGACGCAATAGTTTCCCATTTCTCTTATTGCGCCAGAAGATTGTTGCTTTGTTGCCTCCTCCTCTTCCACTGATAACTTCTCCACAACTTTTTGCTGTGAAACTTCATAAGCTCTTCGGTGGTCAGCTCTCAGCTGTGCTCTTCCACAAGCTCATCGATGTCATTATTATCCACTTCCAGTCCTTAACCAAAGACTCCACACTGTCTCAAACCGCTCAAAGTTACATTTGTAGTGTTTTAGTGTAGAGTTTCTTAAAGTTAGAAATAACCTGATGGTCCATAGTCTGGAATAACGGAGTGGTGTTGGGAGGCAGAAACTGGATCTTGATGAAATTAAATTCTTTAAGGAGGTCATCTTGTGACCTGGAGCATGACCAGGTGACCAGGTGAAATGTCGCCTGTTAAGGGAGCCGTTTTTTTTTAAATTTGTTTTGCTTGTTATGAGAGGTTCCAGTGCATTTGTTTTAAAAAAAATCTTGAAATCACTTTTGTGCTCATTACAATATCAGAAGTATTTTTATCACTAAATTCAGTGTTTGCTCAGCAGTTGCAGGGAGAGTCTGGAATATATTGTATATAATTGTAACAATTGCAAACAAGTACCTACATTTGACAGTTAATTTCAAAAACCAATTGAAATAAAATTTTAAAACTATTGAAATTTGTTTTATTGTGTTTGGAAAATTCAGGTATTGTTTACAATTTATTCAACACTAAATTTAAAATATTCATTAATTTTTTATTGAAATTGATTTATTTTGTATCTGTTATCTTCAAGTTATTCTGTTCCCCTTTATAATTCTTTCTAATCTATTTATTTTCCCAATTAATCTGTTTAATTATGCATTTAAATACCTTTGCATAAGTTAAGAGGTTTGGGATATTTCTATCCAGATTCATCTACATGCATTAAATACCTTTGCATGCCTTTGTCATATATACTTTGCCATATATGTACATATTTTTCTTAACTCCTTTACCCATTTTTGTATGTTTTATTTTCATTAGTGCGGAACAACACAATTTATATGAATATTTTTATAATTTATGAATAACTATTCAATATCCATTATTTTATATATTAATATAATTATAATTACTTACATAAGTCATATCAATTTATTTAAATGGATGATATTCAAATTAGTTCACAGGTTTACACAGATATTCATTACAGATTTTTGGATTACTCTGGCATATCTTTGGTATGATATAGCCAAACAGTACTAAAACTTTATACATCAGAATATGGCACTAGATTCTAAAGATACTAGAATCAGGTATAATTGCCCAGAATACTACATATACAAAAGAAGTTAAATTATTGTCCTATTTTCATATAATCGTGTATGTACCTACATTAAATTGTCTCAATATTATTTTTAGACTAATATAGGCTGTCATCGAATTACCTGATATGTTTATTATATATAAATTTAAAAAAGCAAGATCAAAATTATTAATAGGAAATATTTTTCAGTTTACATTTAATCATTAAATATGACATTTATGACATATTGTTTACATAAATTTGCCATAATTTAAGGTTATTTATTTTTTTACAATACATAAATAGAAGTTTATTATTGTAAAAAATCAGATTAATAAATAAAAATGTACAAGATATTTTTTTTGAAAAAATAATTACAAAACATAATGTCTGATATAATCAGTTATTTGAAATTGTATTTGCCACTAGAATTAATATTGTGTACCTATCTACTTTTTATTGTATTGTATTTTATGACAATTAATTATTTGACTGAAAGTTATTAGATATATAAATATGTTCAGTCGTACGGTAAGTATGAGAACTTTTGCCATCTGTATATCTATTTAACTTTGCAAAGTTTATTATTATTCCAAAAATAAATACATTACAAAATAATAATGAAATGTTGTCAATATTAATGTTAAATACACATGACATACCTTTAAAGATTATTGTGTTCTGAATTGCCTTAAGTTGTTATTGTTAACTAAGAAAATTGATGTACAATAAAAAGACTCTTTTTATTTTGTGTTTCATTTCTTTAAAAATCTCATAATAAATTGAATACAATTTATTTTTATTTTTCAAATTAACTACATTTAAATTTTTGCAAAAGTATCCTGTAAATGTGTTCACTCAAATAAAATCAATATTTAAAAAAACAAAACCCCTTTTAGATTCTAATAATAGCACACCTTACTCACTTCTATGTGAAATGAATGGGTGAATGGAAAAGAACAGCTTAAATCGGTGAATGGTAAGCTCACTAGTAACTTGAATAAAAATTCCTACCATTACTAGTAACGACCAGGCAACTTCCAGTCAGAGAACAAGAACACTGTTTTTTTAATAAGAAAGAAGACAACTGCTAGTAATATCTCTGAGTACCCACCTTTATTCTTGGTTCCATTTGGGAATTGTCATCTCACTGAGTTCCTTTTACGACAGAGACTTACTAATAGCCCATCATCCTAGAGTTAAACATTACACATGTGGGAAGGTTGGTTGTGTTCAAGTAAAATCCATTGTTATCCAGACTTGTTTATTCTCATCGGGGAGAAGCCACCGAGAACAAGAAACAACACAGAATACATGAAAGACAGAATGGAAAAACGATGCACGGTTAGTGGAAGGTGAGGGTCGGGAAAAGCAGGATGTGTGACTGCGGTTTGATCAGTTTGGGTACTGGGTGCAGATTGTTTCGCAGACCGCCTCCTCTGGTGCATTTGTTGTTGCACATCTGTGGTACATATGTGTCATGCCCGCCAAGCAGCGCAATCCGGCCTTCCTCGAACGCTCTCACTTTGTTCGCGCATACTGATGGCTGATGTGATGATGGTGATGGCACAATACTGAGAAATGACAACGAGAAACATTTGGGCGATGCGCGCGAGCCGCCACACACATATATGTATTACGATTATGATCTAGGCCCCTGACAGTGTACATAATTTATTATTTCTTTTAAAACCATCTAAAAGTGACACTTAGGTCATAGAAAATGTCATTTGGAGCAAGTGAATATTTTTTGAATTAATACTTAGTAACTTCTAGTTCAAAATAGATTTAATTAAACTATTTCATAGATGGTTAAGAAATACTTGACTGCAGATGTCAGAACAATATTTGATACATATAAGAGAACTTTGTGTGTAGTGAGTGGAATATATTTTACTATTTTGGCTCGACTTGTGCTCTGTGCTCTATTTTTCTTACAAAGCAATAATCATAGGCGGTTCTCGATTTACAAATGAGTTCCATTCCTTGAGGTCGTTCATTATGCATCAAAACACCTAAATACGCATTTTTTGCGTATAGGATGCAATAATTTTATAAGTTAGCGGTTATTTTTACATATGAAAAGCATTATATTAAACGTCAAATATGTACGTTTTATTATAACGATACACTATGAATGTAAAACAAGATGAAAAAATGCTAAGAGGTCACAAGATATGTATAGGAATAGTTTATTTTAATTATACATGTATGTACATACATATTTTTAATGAAAAAAAACTGTAGTCTTCCATCAAGTTATATTTTAAAAGAGTGGGCGAACCAGCTGCAGTCTTTTCATTGGAAGTCCAACCGTCCTTCATCCATCTTGTGCACAAAGTGACATCGTTTGTTATTTTCACACATGTGTCACTTTGCGCACTCAAAATAGATGGTTGAACTTCTGATAAAAAGGCTGCAGTTGGTTCTCTTAAAATATAACTTGATGGGAGACAGCACAGTTAGTTTCTTATTTTCATGAAATTAATTTACGTAATAAATCTTGAAAATTACAAAAATGAAAATTCTGAGAACTCTGAGAAAATGGACCGTCTCCAAAGACAAGATTGTGACTACAAAAACTACTCTAGACATGTTTGTAAGATGCTGCCACAAAGTTGCTATGATAACCCCAACCACCCTCAGCTCACCCTTCAACATCAAGAGGGTAGAAGTGGACGTAGAACAATGTTCCTCTTCATAACCATTTACCCCCAGCGCCGGCTCTCCCTCTACAGAACCAACTTAACCATGACAAGACATCTTTTTATTTGAAAAGTGAATATTTTAGTTTGTTTTTTATATTCTTTAATATATTTTTAATACTTTTATGGTTCATATCAGAGTAAATACTGCTACATGATGTTTCTTTTGTAAAATAATAATAAACATTGCACTTACATGTTCAACTTATGGAAAATCCAAGTTACGTAAAGATTTATGGAACGTATTATTAAAGTAACTCGGGATGTTACTGGGATGTTATTATTTTTGCGTTGATTTCTGTTGATTCTAATTCATGCTGATCTTTATGGAAATTACATAACAAATTCCTTTATTTATGAATTGGTGAATGATAATTTTCTTTTTAACAAAAATTATTATTTCTGATTAAGCTATATAAATACTATACTTACTTAATTTTATGATTATGTCTTCAATTTTTTTTACTTATTTGAAAATATTTTTTTATACAAGGTTCCTTCATAAATGATAGGCAAGGTGCTCAAACAGCTTACAGGTCAGACTGATCTATATTATTTTTATTTTTTATTTGTTTTAATGATTATTTTATGCAAATAAAACACAATAAAGATACATAGTATTTATTTTATTAATCAACATAACAATATTTCTAGTGATAACAAAACTTTTTAGTCAGAGAAAATTGTTTAGGTATAAACTTCAAAATAAAAAGAAAGAACAAACAAATACATTAATCGTGTTTTTTCCATTCATAACATAGTTGCAAGAGTAATCAATCGTGTGATCGATAGTTAGGCAAATAATTTGTGTTTCCCTCTTTCATTCATTTTTCATCAAAACTATGGCATCCATCATTTCATTAATTACACAAATCTTCAATTATTAAGAGATTTACGGCTAATATAATTGATTACTTCATTATTTACAATATAACATCGGTAAGCACTGGCGGAGAGGGGGTACAGAATCAGTCGGCAAATACTTTCTTCAATCCGCCAATAATTCATTAATATTCTCCAACCTGTCAAAGTACAGCAATGCGGTAACGGTGTAAAAATCTATAGCAAAAGTCAGGCATTCAAAACTGAGCATTTGGCATTTACCGGCCTTTAAATCTCCATTGCCAAAATTTTTTTCTTTAAATTACCAAATATTTGAATGTGTTTTACAAAAAAGATGCCACCTTTGTCAGTAAAAGTAAAATACATAACTCCAGCTGCTTTGATCTTTGAACCGACTTAAACTATGTTATGTTGTCAATGCTTAATGTCCACATAAATGATTGAGGTGGAAGAAAGCATTTGGTAGGGTATACAAAGTTCTGCCATTCTAAGAAAGAAAGTAGTTACTGCCAAAAAATAAAAATGTGTTTTTTGAGACCATTGATGATTACAGTATATGGTTACCGCTTTTGCTTCTGCAAAATGGTATCAAAAATTTATTTTCTGTAGTAATTATTCAACTTCTACAAGTATAGTAACCTACAATAAGTGACAGGAACAGATCAGCAAAGATGTACCTAAACCTACTGTTTTTCATTCATAATATTTATGTCACAGATCACTAATACACAGCTTAAAAAGCTTTCACATTTTAAAAACCACTTCACGAAACATCTTCAAAGAGATTACTTTGGTTAACTTTTGATATGTTTGAAAGCTAACAAAGCTCGAAGTTAATTTATATATCAAAAAAACTTTTGACACAATTCTTTCATCTACAGTATTATGCAAATAGCTCCGTTAAACCTGCCGATAAAAATATTCTAAACTCTAAACAGGTCAAGATAAATTACACTTTATGAAAAATCTAATTAAAATCTTTACTTCAACAAAAATTGTGCTCTTAGAAAGTGCGTTATTGTTATTTTGAAGTAATAATCCTTAGTACTCTTCATTTTTTGGAATAAAACTTCTCGGTTCTTAACTGTGATAGAAATTTCATTTGGAAGATTTAAAATGTATTTTTTATAGATCCATTATTTAGTTGGGGTTTTTTTTATCAGTATGAATACATATTATCTGGATAAATGCACCGAAATTTCATTAGAAATAAATACATATTTGAATAACAACAAATAACACATGGAATGATTGTTTGATCCTTTTACAACTATTTTTCGTCCATTGATTAATTGGAATTAATTATTGCGTTTGCCAAAACATATGTTATATTAAACATGTCACATAAATATTATACACTGAATTTATTTGTGATTGTAAATGTGCTTGTCATTTAGCAAAACATGTGGTTTATGTGATTCATTACATCTAAAACATTTTTAACACTTTATAAAATAAGTATGTCTAAAAAACATTTAAAATAAAATTATATAGGGTTTAAAGAGATACAACATTTGAATTATTAATACGAAACATCCCCATTTTTGCTGATTTATTTTAATAATTTTTCTTGATTTATGCATTATAGAATTTTGATTGTATGTGCGAAGGAAACTTGTGTATCGATAAACTGCATTTGAGAATACAACAATAAATTGCTTTTATTACATTTGCAAAGATATTTGACTAGGTTAATCATAAATTTAATAAATGTATTCAGCGTACACCAGCGCACAGCTGCCTTAAGAGTTAACAGTACTTATTATTACACCCGAAAAGTCATCTCCCGGATTATCTCTACCAATCTTTACAATCGTACGCCATCTTTACTTTAAGAAATTCTATATACAATGTATGTACGCTTAAAGAGGCAACGCTATTACAATTAATTACCTAAGCATTTACACATCATCTACCAACCAGATACCTATTTTTGAAAGCACTTACAGGTAAGTTAACAAAATAAATTAAACAAAACACTGTTCAGAAAGAGGGTAATTTGTTAATATTTTTTATAACTGCCGATGTTGTTGTTATATCAAAAATAAATGTTTATCCATAGAGGCTATAATAATAACAGGGATTAAATAAACATTAATATTTAAGATTTCCTTAAAAAACCTTAGTTCATATGCTGACAGTAGATGGTTACACGAGTGGACCCTTTTTTAACGTCCTTATAATAAAACATTATTCAGTTTAACATATTTTTAACATTTATTATATTCGTTTTTGCTAAATATAATGGAAATATTCTGAGAAAAAATATTTTGTAGGTGCTTTCAACACCGAAGAGTGAACAATTTTTTCAATCAATACATTTTTATTTATTATACAAAAAATGTTTTGAAAAACTCGATCAATGATTGTAATAATTGTGGCTTCATAAGAGTTACTACATTTTCACATAATGGTCTAAAGGCTAAATAATTACATTGAATGAAATATGACCAAAGCCCTATCGTAACAATTAAACATAAGTATATAACGAAAATCGCTTTTCGTCAAAAGTGTTTCTCCAAATATAAATTTGAAATACACAGTAGATGTAGTCATAGGCAATTAAGGCTAGTGTCGAAGATTAAACATTAGATTTTTTAAATTTAATAGAAGTGACACGTCTTCCTAAAAAGAGATTGATAATGTTATAGTTTTAAGCGTATATGTGATAGAATAAATTGCACTAGCGTTTATAAATGATTTTATACTTATTTTCAACATATAACAAATGTTTTATAAAAAATATCAAATGTTTGTTTAAACCTATCAATGAAAGCACTGAAAAGCCTCGGAGCCACTGAAATAAAACAATAACATACAAAAACCGACATAGAACACAAAGGCAGTAGATATTGCAAGTTTTTGGACAATTTTCGTATCGTCAGCCCATCGTAATTATACACGCAACACATTTATAACACAAAATAAACATTTCATAATATTTTTATTAAGAAAATATTTGTTATAAACTTGTCACTTAATAATTGAAGTACAGTGTAGTGTTAGATGAAGTTTGACGAAAGATGACTTTAATTATTATTAATTTATGTTATGTTTGTCTTACAATCATTGGATGCATACCAATAATAGTTTTGTACCTTTTATATCATACTGAAATCTCTACTGAAAAAATAAACAAATCTTTTAAAATTTACTTCGTTATTACACGTTTTGTGCACAACGGGGTGAAAATATTTTTATTACACGAGAAAAAAGACTGATTTTTATTAAACATGGTCACCCAATTAATTCTAAAGGCCCTTCGCCAGAAGGTACTCGGCCTTGTTTGTTCAGTCAGAGGTCGAGTCCTCTTTAACCTACATTTAATATTAGTTCAACATCAAATGCAGTAAAGCCCAACACGCACGATGTTCAAGATACAAAATTATTCTTCTTAATTTCCTATCATTAAGGTGAAATCTGTGAAAGAATATAAATACCAAATGATTTAACGAGTTTCGAAGAGAATCTTTGCGTGTCCACCGTAAAATGAAGCTCCCATTTGTTATACTACAAATGGTTTCCGACCCGCAAGTACAAATCGAAAATTGTTATAAATACTTTCCTACTTTTTAGCATCATTGTTTGAAAATTTCTTTAAAGCCCTTCGAAATATAATCTTTAACATACCTCGGGACCCACAGTGATTCCTATATACTTAAAACATTAACTTATGGTGAGATTTGACAGTTAATTTCAGTACACATCAGTTAGCCATTCCGCTCTGCGTAGAAAATATAATGGACAATGAATGATAGCTCGCTTCGCGCTCAATTCTATACTGTCCTTTATATGAGTCTTGAGACAGGTCTTCTTTTTGTTGACGCACCAACGTACAAAAAGAAAATCAAGTATTTTTAAATAAATATTAAAACATATTATGCAATACGTATTTTACAAATATGATTGAATGTATTGCGATTGTTTGTTAAGAGACATAATTACTTATATTTAAATGTTTTGAGACTGAGTGGTAAATAATTAACTTTCATGCATTTACTATCTGATTTTGAACATATATGGCCAAATCCTGTAGAATGAACAATCACATTTTATATTTCCAAACTTCACCAGGTCTCAAAGGCTCAATACTTATATTTCGCGGTATATGTACATATGTTATTTTGGGAACACATTATTATAACCTTGATGACGACCGTCTGGGGGTCATCTTGCTGTGAACTATGCATACTGCTCGCCAATTCTTCAATATCGTTTGGTCTGCATTGCGAATTATATTTATTTCACGATTATTAATTCTCCCGTTTTTTGTTCTAGGACTATGGCTATTCTTTAATATAATGTTAATTCTCTAAAAAATTGTCTTTCATGTTGATGCTCTGCTTCATGTGTTTTGCGACATAGTCACCAGTCAGTACACACTATATGCACCAGCCTACCAATTCGATCATTAGCCCTAGTGGATTTAAATTTAAATTTGTTCTCCGCTTCATATTTTACCGTTTTCCGTTTCCACCTTGCACTTTTCACCGCCTTCAATCATTTTTCGCCGTTTATTCTAAACCGTGAAAATCAGATCATTGAAAAGAGATTTTAATGAAAGCACAGAACTGTATTGTTATTTGAGTTGAGTTTTTTTTTATTATACTTTTGACTCGAGTAAATGTTCGATTCTCAAAGTGCCTAAAAATACACCACGCATAATGTGTTTTTTCAAGAAGTTTCAAGAATGTGTGTGTAGGTGATACATGTACTAAAAAACTTAAGAATCTTTCATTTTGGAAGTTCGGTTTCTGTATTTAGAATTGTAATTAAAAATAGTGTAACATATTAAAAAATTTATAAGATTTTTGGGTTGATTGAACTTAATAAATAACATGTAAACAAAATAAAGCCCAACTTCATCTCTGAATTCATGAGGCATTAGTCTGGCTTCGTTTATTAATGAGTAATTGATGAACTTAGACATTCGGAGCAGGAAATTCTGAAAAGAAGAATCACTGTGAAAACCTGAGAACTTATTTACTATGAGAATATTTTACACTCGATGAAGAACTCAGTAATGTTATTAAATCGCATTGAAAGAAGAATTGACAATTATTATGTACACACAAATAAAAGTATATACACCGAAAATCGCCCAACATCATAATATTAAACAATTACTTTAAAATAAAACTACACTTTTAACAATAATATAGAGATTTTGGCGGTTTCAATATTTTAAGTAGTAACTTAAAAAATCACTGAAAATCGCATTAATTTTACTAAAATATTTAATTTTGGAGATAAAAAAAATGTTTCAATTTTGCACATATACGATAAGCTTTAAAAAGATAGTGTTTGATACATGGCTTAGAAAACTTTGCGGCAGATCTCAAAATTGAAGTTTGATATATCAGTCCGAGATGTATAAAGGAAAAACGAATTGTCTTCGAGACTTTCTACAGTTCAAGCATTGGACTCCTTAAGATCTTGAAGTCTGGCTAATTGGTGAGGTTCTAGCTCGTCCGGAATACTTGCCCTTCCTCCTTGCACCTGCTTGGGTGGTGATTGGGCTCCGTCTTCTTGGTCGGGGATAGTTTCATCAATAGGTGATTCACATTCCATTGGCTGATGATCGGGAACCTTGGGTTCGGGGACCTTGGGTTTGGGAACTTTGGGTTCGGGGCCCTTGGGGTCATCTGTCTTGGATTCGGCAATTTTAGGTTCCGATGCCGCAGTTTCGGGTGCTTCTTCTTTAGGTTCATGCTTCGGCTTGCGTTTTTCTTTTATTTTTTTCTTTCCAGTTTTCCCAACTTCTTCATTTTCCTCTCCGTCTACTTCTTCAGAAGCCGGAAATGTTTGTTCTGGATCTTCTATCATAGGGGTGGCGGCTGTTATCACAATTTGCGCTACTCCAAGGCCAAAATCTGGCTCAGAACCCTCAGGTACTTCAACTTCTCCAGTTTCTTGGTCGACATCCTGAAAATAATCGAAATTTTCTTGTATAATTGGTTTACAAACCGATTTTATTAATTGGTTTCAATTGAAGTAAATATTAATAAAACTCCGAAACTTGAAACCATAAAAGAAGGAAAGTTTTTATATAGGTTTGCTTTCATTCTTTAGTTAATATAATTCTCTTTCATACTAAAACAATACAAAATTCTTAAAAATATTAAGTTGCCTACTAAATAGAAATATTATTACATTATAAAACATAATTTTAAAAAATATTCTTGTTTTTAATGCAAAACTAAAGTATACCAATATTAAAGTACATTTTTTAAAAACCTGTAACTATTCTGAAGTTCATGTCAAATTCAAGGACAATTTAAAATTCAAAATGTACACATTTGATCAAAAAGTGTACACTTATATATCAATTCTACAATATTTTTACTGTAATGTTTTTATAAAATTCAAAGAAATGAACAGGAGTTGTAATTAAAACTTAAAGGATACTACGAGCCGGAGCTAAGAAGTCAATAAATTTGTTGCAGAGCAATATTTATTACAAATTCAAATTATACTTCTATAATAATTTTTAATTATTGATGCATTAAATTAGTTTTTTTTTAACATTTTTATTTTACAATCAAAAGCAACCATTTGTTGCATCAAAATTGGTGTTACCTTCAAAAATATAAAACGCTTTATTTATCTATCTAACCGTAAACGTTAGTAGATTCTGATTTAAAAAATAAAAAAAGTTTTAAAATGATTAAAAATATTACGTTAGCCACGCGATAATAAAATAAAAGTATGTATTTAAAAAATTCCCAGAGATAATTATTTTATTAACGCAGAAATGTTTGAGTTTTAAAAAAAGCGTAAATTATGAAATGTTTGGGAAAGAACAAATTGTTTAATAATAACTAAATCACTCTAATAAGTGATCAGTCGTTATTTAAATAAACTTACAATATTCATATTTATAACATTACCTCTTCTTCATCTTCTTCAACAAAGAATGTTGGAATTTCATCCACTTTGATTTGCGTGAAAAGTAAAATTTTGCTGTAATAATTATGCTGATTTGTAAACACATTAATGGTAATAATTTACATAGGGTGCGCATAAAAATTTGATGGATTTAATTTATTTTTAATGTTTAGTAATGTACACACAGTTCCTCCTTCAGGCTTAGTCCTGGCAGAATTAAAGTCATGATTGAAGAGTCCACTGGATGAAGGATACAGTATAAAGTATAATGAATAATACCAAAATAGTGAGCAATTACGTACATTGGTTTATTGTTTGTTGCTTGTTACACTGTTGCGGCTTATTATTATTTTCATTGTTGTTATTCAAATTATCATTGCTCAAAAATAATTTTTAAATTAATACAGCTACCGTACACAAATGACTATTACAATTTGCTTTATGTTTTGTATAATGTGAATAAACGTTGCACACCAATAAGCACGTGATAACTAATTGCTATATATTTCATACACATAAACAAATCTTATTTTATATTCTAAAAGGTATGGTTTTATAACCGTACAACATTTTCATTAATGTAAAATTTTCAAATTAAATATGATAAACACCCTAGACATATGTATCATTCCACTCCTGCATATAATGTGTTTCTAGTTCGCCCCGCCTCATCTCGTACAAAGATTATTGTATTTGGTTTTGTCTCTTCAAATGTCATTTCAAGTTCAAATCTTTTGATTTGTGAAAAATAAGATTTAAATTTTATACATTAATTTTATTTTATTAATTACATATGAAGTTCGTTTTCATTTTTTTTGTAATTAATTTATATAACTATGTATTTCTATTTTTGTGAAAAAGTTTTAAATAATTTTTTCGATAAGACACTGAATATGCGGGGGGAGGGGGGAGGTATCAAACACCGGCCCTTTTAAGTGTTATGATATTATTCTATAGACAATTTGTTGGGGCTTTTTTATTACATGCACCTGCAATACCAACAGATGAGAATATAATTTTTTTCTTAATTTAAGTCAAATTTAACAAGAGCCCACCTCTGACACAAGCCGTTTGTACAATACAAAGTGAAAGTGAACAAATAAATACCTGTGATGGCAACTTGGGGTAGCTTGGATTGGAACTGCGATCCGTACTGTTGTTGCTGATTGTGGCTGAGTTCCAAATTAAATCCATTGATATCCATGTCATCTGCGATGTCCGTGTCGACCATGGCGCCCGGGGGTGGAGGGGGCGGAGGCATGGCAGGCATAGACGGTTCTGCGCACCCGTCAACCTCTTCATCTGCTGCAGACGACAAACCATACTCATATTCAGAAAGTTTAGTGACAAAATTATTAACCTTAAGTTTTAGTGACAAAAATATCTTACAGAGATGGTACATGTAACCATAATATAGTGACAGGTAATCTCCTAATGATATATCATAAATATTAATTTGTGGATCAGATTTATCAACACTATTATCACTTCCAATTAGGGTAAACTGTTTAGTGAATGAACATTAGAGAACTTTCTAGTAATTTATTTCTCAATTAATATTGTTATTCTTCAATATTGTTCTACCTATTTATTTTAGGTAATTAATACAGTTATTGGTTTGGAATTTGCATCAAACCTTTATAAACAATAGACAATTTACACTCCTCAAGAATAATCTAAAAATCAAACTCTGATACTTCATTCCTCAACAAAAATATAACCATTCTTTGTATAGTCCTTGATGCAAACCTCTCCTGCTATTTACAAATCCGCAAATTCCTTAATTACATAAAAGTCTGCTAGGAACGCTCATCCTTCTATTTCAATGCCATATTTTTACTATGATATTACTCTAATATTTATGCCATGCGTTAACTGGATACAGTTATATTCGCGATTAAATATCTTTATTAATTAAGTCACATTTATGAGGTTATTATACTGTCACGTATGTGAGATATCCACGGTTTATGATTACTAATAATAATAACAGTTAATTTAAAATATGATAATATATGTACAAATGTACATACAAGTATTTTAATGTCAGCGTTTCTGGGCGTTGTTCATGCTGAACATTTTACATTGTGAATAAAATAATGTTATGTATAATAATGATAAACATGAAAAGTTATTCATGTGTGAACTTTTAAATTGAGTCAAAAGGTAATACTTTCTAATGCTAAGATGACAATGCTTTGGCATTAACATTTTCAAAGAGTTAAATTAGTAAAGTTTTAAAAGTTTCAAAATTATGTTGAAGTAATAAAAAATTTACAAATTTTAGAATAATGTCTCGATAAGTAAGTGGGCGAGTCAAGATTGATTCAGTTTTATTATTACATTAAATTTTTAATTAAATTAATTTTTTGTCACTTGATGGCTTCCAAATAAGTAGTCTCTCGTGAATTGTATTACCAATCACACATACTACTGTCTACTCTGTTCATGGATATCTATCAGGTTGGTGGGGTGACCAAACTTTGGACACACACTCAACCAGAACTTTTTTATTGGTTAATAAGTTAACTGTGTTTCGCTTTTGACTTACAATCTTCATTGAAATCCACGCATGGGGTGGCCTGCGTGATGACCAGGGCAGCCGGCGGGGCAGCGAGGCCGGGTGGGGTGGCAGCGGGTGGCGCGGAGCTAGGCGGCGTCCAATCTGAGCCGCCGGTCAGGGGCTCGCCGTTCTGGGGTGATAGAATTCATCACTCGATTACTGTGTAACTACACTGGCACTTACACTCTAAATGATAATAATTCTCAATCTACTGAAGATATTGATTGATATCGGAAAGATCCATTTTGTGAAGGCGGTCCTGCGGATGTTACAAAATTTTGTTTCCATTCAAAATGCGATTCAAAAGTGTTCCATTTAATAAATTTTTTTTTAATATATCTTTATACCGTTGAACTCATCTTTTTAAATGTGTCAAATTTTCTTTTCTTTTGGTTCTAAGTATTCTGAATGAGTTTTGACTTTATTTTTTTTAGAATGAGCAAATTAAATCAATAGAACAGACAAATTATTTTATCGTTATCTACGTTTCAAAGTTTCTGTGCTTAAATAATCACACTTGAAATCAGTCAGTATGAATGTTTATTTATTATTTAGTAGATTAGCGCCTGCCTTGGGTATGCTTGCAATTTACATAGCACATAATTTATATGAGTCCTTTACTTCCAAACCCGTCCATAGTCAAAAATGAAAAAAATATATATTTGAATGCAGTTTTACTAGGAAAAAAAGATACTTATGATTGATTCAAATATTTTCTCTTCAATAATAATATAAGTAATAGAATAAACAAAAACAAATTTATGTTTTGCGTCAAAATCCTCAATAATTGAGTTCTTATCTTACAAACAGTTTTATAATAAAACTGACGATTAGTTTTTAGTGGTATGCCATTGGCTTGTACCAAAGAAGATCAAATAATGCGAGTGACAAACGTCTCTAAAATACACGTGTCGCATTTCAAATATCACTATAAATAGTATAAAGTGGCAAATCTCGGTAAAAAAATTAAAATTATAAATTTAGATTTATAATTTTAATTAGATAGATAGATTATAATATAGGCATTAGTGCCAGCAGTCCATTCTCATTTGCACTTGCCAAGGTACCGAGACCCGAGAGATATAAAGTACACTCCCGCCAAGGCTCCTCACCTCGTCTCACCTCGTCCACGCTCCAACCAGAGCATGGACGAAGCGAGGCGAAGCGAGAGAAACCGAGGGCTGGCTGTACACTCGCGACGAGGGCAGACGGCACGAGACGACCCAAGAATAGCCGATCCAAGCCGAAAGCCGTAGTACATTCTGGACTGCTGGCATCAAAATTCACAGCATATTTGTAATTTTTTTAGATTGGATTTGGGTGAAATTTCAATTTTTAAAGTTTCTCCTGATTTCTGAGTTTTGTTAAAAAACCGTTATAGAGGGGGTTCATATTATATATAAAAATGGAAAAGATAATTTATTAAATTAATGCACTATGTATGATAATAATAAATTTTGTGCTCAAAAGTTTTCTAAAATAAAATGATGCCGGATCCACATTATAATAATTAAAAGATTTTGAAAATCGGATAAATAAATAATGATAATTAAACAAGCATTTAATTATTTGATCTTACCTCATCACACTCTTCGACAACGAGCGATGGAAAGTTTCCAATGCATCCATCCACCTCACCTCTCCACCAGCCATCGTCCACATCGTGAGCGCACTTATTCAATACTCGGATCACCTGAAAAAAAACACAATACAAATATATTTTAATTTTTCACACTATTTTATTCTTGTGTCGCAACAATACATAATGAACTTGGTAAAAATAATACAGAGAACAATCATCAAAGTAATATTTAAAAAAAAACAATTTTTTCAACACAAACACTTTTTGCAAAGTTCCCAGTTCCCAAAATTGAAAACATTTACAAAAAAAATTTCAATTACTTAAAGAAAATAACACTAAAATTTGAAACAACCACATCATAAAGATTTAAAAATCTCTAAATGTAACACCAAACAGTGTCAGTAAAATGTTATATATTTAGGGATAAAAAACTTCAATAGCCTCCCTACATAAATTAAAGAGATAAAGGATATAAAAGAACTAAATAATAAATTAAATGAACACTTCAGAAGCACACAATAAGATAATAAATAATATTATAGATTACAAATGTATAACTCTTTATATAATATTATAGTATAACTCCCTCTCCAAGCACGAGAACTGATTTCTTTTTTGGGGAGGTACGCGATTATAAAATATGTAATTTAGTAATGTACTTAATTAAATTAATTAATTAATGTAACTAACTCATATAAAAATTGTAAAAATTTCAAAAATTTCAAATATATATTTTACAATTCTTTTTATTTCAGTTACGAATGTATTAGTATTATTTCGTTTAGTTACTAGATTCTGTCCTTCTAATCCTCTCTTGATCACCATTTAACTTTTATCCTCTACAATTTTTTATGGGTGGACCTAATCCACAATATTTTATGGGTGGATATCTGACTAATTTACGAGTCGAAAATGTTCAAGGGATATGTGCCTAATCTCAACCATGTCAATAACCAGTATGCGATTATTTCGATTAATTAAAGTATTTTATTGATTCCTGATATATCAAATACAAAAAATTAAAGGTCATCAAATTTCGAGTGGCCAGACTATTTTTTATTAGATGATTTAGGGTTTAACACAAAGATATCGATTAATAATGAAACAATTTCACAAATATTTATTTCGAAGCACGGAGACTTCAAGCTTAACACAATTTTGCAAAAATTTCAAACAACAATATTTTCCATAACAATACAGAATTTCCACACATTCTTTGAACATTTTCGACTCGTAATTTAGTCAGGTATTCACCCATAAACTATCATGGACATGTTACATCCTGTATTTGGATATACTTGTTATGATAACATTTATAGTATAATATATATGAACATTATTAAGCCGTACAATTTTGTATATGTTTGTGGAAACTTACAAGTTGGTATATTTCTATTTATCACGCATACGTAACTAAAAAATATTTTGTATCTTTCAATTATTGTAATAATTTATTTACATGGAGTCATCAGTCTATGAATGCTGCTAAGTGGGATACGCAGGTCATGTTATGTGTATGGTAAAAATAATTTATCAAATTGTAAAAAAAAACCTAAGTCTTTACATATATGATCACCACAAGCAAAATAAAAAAACCACTTAAATTTAATCTTGTTATATTAAAGGCAGCGACGTTGACATTAGATATGGGTCCTAAAAGTACCAGCTTTACAATACATTTGCGAGTTACGATACTTTTCCTAACGTTAGACTTATAGATGTCATTAGATATGGGTCCTAAAAGTACCAGCTTTACAATACATTTGCGAGTTACGATATTTTTCCTAACGCTAGACTTATAGATGTGGAATGAGTTATGGAAAATTGATGCATTTTGATTTCATGTGTATTGTCTTAATACTATCAATGTATACATATATAGCAAGTAGTACAGCTAGGGACCAGACCATCGCCGCAGTAAAGCGAAGCAAGATGGTTTTTTTTTATTATGTAACAGATTTATTTTTTCATGAAAGTTTGAATATTAATGAATGGATAAAACTGCATAGTACTATTTTTTTTTTAAAATCTTTTGTACAATACATATGTACAGGGGGTCCTTTTGTCTATTTTGCATTGGAGCCCAATATTTTTAGTTACGCCACTGATTGAAGGCTAAGAATGTCTACATATAAATTTAACTAATTGCAAATGTGAAAAAATTAAAATGGGGAAAAATATTCAAATTTAGGTTGATTGGTAAAAAAAAATTGATGGAACCAACATAGTGATAATATTTATAAATGTAATTATTTTTTATACATTAGAAATATGCACTGTAAAAATGTGTACATTTTAAGGATGAGAGAATGAGTTGTGTCATGAATATTACTTACTTTTCTGCGAGGGTAGGCAGAGGGGATAGAGCGCCACACTCCTCTGTTCTGATACACAACTCTAGTCTCATCCAGATTCATACATCTTCTCATACAAGCTCTCCGATTGTTGAGGCTTCTAACAGAACCATCATCCATTACCTGGTTTACCTGGTCGTGCCAAGTCTTCCACGGACGTCCTCTATTTCTGGTGCCATCAACACTTGCGTCATACATATTTCTTACCATTCTCTCCTCATTCATTCATTCCATGTGACCAACCTACTCTGTCATAAATAGATTTGCCACATATACGCCTAAATGATCTAAATAAACATATATTTTAAATCATGCAAAATAAAGAGTTATCATTGAAAACTATAAAAAGTAAAGTAAAACGACATACTCATATTATCTTGTAATTGTATTCATATTAGTACAGTTTTTTGAAATTGTACTCTTAATTATTTTTTAGCGTGATTCAGTATTTGTTAAAATACTACGTGAAGGATTATCCTTGCAGTTTGACAAATGCCGAGTATTATAATTAGATATATAAATTGTAAAAAAAAAAATATATTTTTAAAAATGTCTCCCAGTACACACCTGTCCCTCTTCGAACGTCAGCTCGTCCGACGCGGTCGCCTCATAGTCGTACAGCGCGCAGCAATATTGAGCGGGCTCCCCGGCGTCCGGCGCCTGCGCGGGCTTGACGGGCGCCGAGATGACGGAGATCTGGTCCGGCGACTGCGCCGTGTCCGGATCTTCACCGTCCACCGTATAATCCACGGACGAGAAGGAGATCTGCGTGACGAGGCCGGGCGTGGAGGCGGTCTTGGCGCGGAAATCAAAGATAAATTATACATCCATTTCGACAATTATTTTCTTGCTCAACATGGCCAACGTGGAAATGCGGTTTACTTAATGGCCGCTGTGGAATTGTATTTCCGACCTCGGTGATATCGATTATCTAGCAGGTTCTTTAATAAAAAAATAAATAATAATAATGTATATACATATATATACGAACTGCGGTGATGAAAATTGTATTTAAAAATACATTTATACGAGTATTTAATGTACAGAATGTCCCGAACAAGGAACGCTGAGATTAAAGAATCTGAGAAAAATTAATCAAATTTAATGATATAAAAGAAAAATGCTGGCAATATTTTATACAAATTTTTAAAAAATACAGCTATATGTGTTCGTTACGTCAGTATGTTCATCTTTTTTGTCAATATTCAATTTTCTTGCCTGTAAATCTTTTTATAATTTTAATCCGTTGCAGGCGAGTTGAAATTGTTCTAGCTAGATTTATGTGATGGTTTTGAGGTGTTTTTGTAATGTTGAAGCTTTTCGTGTATTTTGTATAATTTAATGTTCTTGTCTTTTATCACGCTATTAACAATCTTGTGTAAAATTTTTAGAGCAGTTTGAGTTGTAAACGATTTTCAGTATTTTATTTTATTGCTTTTGAAATAGGTATCATTTTTTTTTATTACCGGTTCTCCAGGAAAGTATCATACGTAAGAGTTTATTATTATTCTTCATACATAAGAATTTATATATTTTTTGATGTGTGTGTGTGTATTCCTATTTTGTCAACATGCATAGTCCGTTTGAGATGTCTGTTTATGATGAATCCAATGTATTTCATATTTTCTAATTGGATGTCATCTCAGAATCCTTGCAAGATAAGGATTAACAAAGATTTTAGGGGAAATATAATATATACAGAAATAGTCATTTATCAGGAAATCGG
Organism: Eubasilissa regina; assembly: GCA_022840565.1. Classification (NCBI taxonomy): domain Eukaryota; kingdom Metazoa; phylum Arthropoda; class Insecta; order Trichoptera; family Phryganeidae; genus Eubasilissa; species Eubasilissa regina. Next base: position 23,765,288 of record JAINEB010000033.1, read on the forward strand.
ATTTTTATACGAGATACATTAAAATAGTTAATATACTATGAAAACATAACTGCGGTTTGTTCTAGGCATACGCAAAAATTTGGCTATAGCGACCACTTTGTAGCACAGGGTGAATATTATGTTCCAGGTCAATTTTGTTTAACCGCTATTTTGGTTTGGCTGACATTTGTCAGTTCGTATTTAGTAGTCGTTGAGAATAGTTCGTTACAGTTTATTATGAAGTCATTCAAATATTTTATTGTATATTTTATTTTATGCTGTAACCATTAGTCGTGATCGTTACTGTCATGTTGGAAAACTTCTTGTTAGCCGAAATGGGTCGATTAGGCCTGCAGCATATGTGGTTTCAACAGGACGGTGCCACCTCATACACAGCCCGAGCTACGCTTGAAATTTTGCGAGAAATTTTTCCCGGCCGCATAATGTCAAAAAGTGGTGATATCGACTGGCCTCCTCAATCACCTCATTTATTTTCTGTGGGAGTATATAAAAGGAAAGGTCTACGTCAATATGCCAATAACAATGCCGATGCTATAGAACAATATTCGAAATGAAATTGCTGAAATAACACGCGAAGTGTGAGAGAACGTTATGAAAATATGGTTAAAAGATCACACATCTGTGCCGCTGCCAAAAACGACTACTTGGCCAATTTAATATTTTATACATAATTGTAATAAACGAAATAATTGACAAATTAAAATAAAATTAAAACATTATCTTTAATTTTTTAGTTATTTAAAAACAACATCGGCCTGGAACATAATATTCACCCTGTATAACATTATGAATATTAATACTGAAAAAAAGATTTTTAACACGACTATGGTTTCGAAAAATACAATTCTTCTCATCATGATAGACAATTAACACTTGATGATTAGAGGGACTGCAAATTTTGAAACCATAATCGTGTTAAAAACCAAAACATGAATGTGTGTATAGTACAATATATTGTTTTAATAAATTAATAACTACGTGAGGTTATTGTTACTTTCTATCTTAGCTTTTAATTTCAGTAAGAAATTAGAAAAATGTTACAAAGCATTGTACAACGCTTTGTGTAGGTTTCTTCTAAATTCAAATTTTTAAGTAGGTACAATTAATTCACAACCTACCTACCGGGACGTGAAAGAATTAAATTAAATTTTACTTTCAATCCGATAAGTGTGAGTTTGACGATTACGAGTACTAAATAAAATATGTGGTCACCATGGTAACGATATTGACGTTTTGTTTCGTTTTTTTCTGAAATTACTCTAATATGATTTTTTTTTATGGAGAGAGGGTGAGCTAAAATATCTACGCATCCCAGAGCTGGGAAATAAGGGCCGGTTGTGTAATCGCTTTTTACTATAATAAAAATAGTTACTAAAGCAAAAAAAAAAAAAAATTCGAAAACAGATTATTTGAGTGTTGGTAAAAAAATATTTACTTCTCGAAAGTACAATTTATTTTACTCTGCGATATCCAATAGTAAAAACGAGAATCGACAGTCAAATATGGCGGACTTTTTACAGCTGTTCTAAAAGTCATCAGACACATTGACAATATCAGACAATATCCCTTTATTTTAGTGATGAGAGTTTGTCCGATGATGATTTCGTTGTTTAATATACATAATTACACGTAATAAGAAAAAATTTCATCACCAAAATGACATATCTAACGCTCAGGCGAAAAAATCCATAGATAATGCATAAAATAAAGCATATTTCATGATTATTTGTCACACCTATAGACATCTTCGTCTACGCTTTGACAATAGTAAATTTGGCGTTCGAACAACCCGCAAAAGATTTTAACGACGGACGTTAGTAAAAAGTTACTAAAATTAAAAGTTACCATAGTTTAAGGTTACTAATGATCACACAACTGGCCCTAAGTAACAAAGATGTGTACGTAACAACTGGCCCTAAGTAACAAAACCTTGTCCGGAACACCTTGTAAAACATTGATCGTCCATGAATGATATGTGAAAAACCAATTTGAAATATTTTTATCCACCGAGGCCGTTTGATTGTGATATGTGTAAAAATAATCGTCTAGTTATATAATAACATTTTTTTTTAAATTTATTGCAAATGCATCTATCGCTCTCGTCTATGGTACTCTTGCGCAAAGTTATACGGCCAATAAATACTGACATCAATGGGTGCATTGGTACTGTGCTTTATTATACTCGTAATTTCACAAAATACCATATTTTATTTTAAACATTCATGCATATAAAAGTAATCAGTCATGCTTCAATTGAAATACTTTAATGTATCAACTCAATATTAATGTACGAGTTCGATTAGACTTGATTTATTTACAATGTGCTATTTACTGCATACACATAAATTTTAGTGATCTGCTAATACATACTGGTCAGAATTACTGCAAAATAAGCAGATAATTTCATATTTAATATACTTTCAAAAAATTACAAACAAACCTATCATAATTATAAAATATTTTATTTTATAAAAACAAATGTGGATTTAATAGTATGTTGAGAATTTTCAATATTAATTAGTAAAATAATATGCAGTTTTGTATCACTACGTGTTTCATGCAACGTTGTTGTTGGCCGCAATACTTATATGGGCGACAAATTTATCTGCGTACAATAAATAACAGTAAATGCAGACCTATAAAAGTAAAGCGCTGAAATATTTTAAAAATTAATATAACAGTAATATTATAATATAATATAACTGTTATATCGTGTCAGAACAGTAATATCATTAAAATAAAAACTATGTCAGTTATATAAATAAGTTTAAAATAGTATGAAAGTAGCAGATAACTTGAAATACAATATTATGTTGATGATATTTGAAATGTACATAGGTACTTAGTATTGTTTCTCTGCATTGCAAACATTTACGAAAATCTAATGTTATAAAACATTTTAAAAGTAGTAAAATAAAATGCTGTGGATTTTGAATATTTATACAATAATCTGTAAATTGCACATTAAAATATTCTTAATCTAGAAATAAGTATTATTCATAGAATGAGCAATGAATGATCATAGTGGAAATCATAATTAACTAATTAAAAAGATTTAACATGTTTGTGTAAATTGCAAATAGTAAATAAAATTATTTTATTATAATATGTATTATATATTTATGATAAACTATTAGTTTCATTGTTAAATAATGTTATACAAATGATTTATTTTAAGTTTGCGAGTGATGTAGGTATATTTTTTAATTTAGAATTATTAATTTGTATTATTTATGTCCAACGCACCTATACATTTTTCATGAAATTAAAAAAATAGTGTACTCTTGTGATTTTTGTTAATATAATAATTCAAAAACAATATGCTTAATACAGTGTATGCTGAACATTGGAGTAGAAAATATATGTATTCTATTAATGTTTTTTTCATACAAATGTATCAAAAATCTATCAGTATGAAGGCTAAGGATTCTCAACTTTTAATATCTCGTTCAAATGTCGTTTTTTTAAATTTAGATTGTAGGTAATAAATGAATATATCTAAGAATATTAAATGTATATATCTTAAACATCATTTGAGTATGTTTAAGACGTCTAATTAGGTATATGTGTACATATTTTTATGTATTATTTGTAATATTTTACAAAATTACATAGAAATGGACGTTAATAGAGTTACATAGAGATGGGCATTAAATTAAACCAAATAAAGGATATATAAAATCTGACGGTATTGTCTATCTTTCAAGTAAAAATCATAATATCCTTTTAATCATAATTTCCTCGATAAAATCTTAATTATGTAAAAAAAACTATATGCGATAGTGTAAAATTAGTAAAAATATTTTTTTTTAAATAAAAATATCGTATTATTGATTTTTATACATCATGAAATAAGATGCCCTCATTAACTATTTCGTAACTTTCGTAAAATACGTTTGAAAAAAAATATATAGATATATTTTTTTGTTAAATGAATTGACGTCTTTAAAGTATAGTCACTACATTTACACTATTTTATTAAGTATTAGAAAATGTTTAAAAACGATAAGTAATCGAGATATTAAAATGTTAGCGTCTGGGGTCCACATTAACTTGGTATTTAGTTTTTTCAGTTTTAATGCGATGTGAAATAATTTAACATTACTCAAAGTGTGTTATGTTAAATTAATGTTACTCATCCCATTTACTTGTTTCATACACACATTCTTGTTACCGGTCCCTTTCATTACCAATCTCAACTAATCGTACCTCCCAATTGTCCCCTGGCACTAAACTCCATCTTCTCGTTCTTCGAACTTGTCTCGGTTCCTCGTCTCATCCACAACAATTTTTATTAGTTAAAATAGAAAAAAAGTCACTAAGATAATGTAGGCCCTTAGATACAAATGTTTGTCTTAAGTTATGTGCAAAAGCGTATTAACATTCCAATCAGTTTCGAATAGTTTAAATTTTATAATTCAAATACACAAAATTCTAATACCATTTTACGAATAATATAATTTAAATAGCAAAGCAAGCAAATGTAAATAATGTAGAATTCACCGACCTGATTATTCGTTTCGGTTGTGGATTCGAATTCCTGCAAAAGTAATATCGTGGAACATTCAACGGGCGTCTGTTTGATGTACCTTTACATAACACTTCTCTTGGTCAAATTAAGATAATTTACATGTTTAATTGTGAACTCGAGGAGACACCATTTCCAACAGTCGGACAGTCTACTGATAATAATAAAATTGAGAGATTGAAAGATTGAACATGCAGTTGAATTAAATATCATATGGTATAACTATATACAATTTTAAAATACTTATTTATTAAGTTGATTTATTTCGAAACAAAAACAAACTGCTTTTGATTTTTGTAAACAAAACATGCGTTGTTTAAGGCAAGCAGCGGGAGGATGTCTGAAATATCATTTTTTACATGCTAATATATATTATCTTGTCGGTCAAAACTTTTTGTCTTATTATTCTTAATCAATTTTTTGAAAACTCATACCGATAACTTACATCGTGTGACCAAAAAAGTTCTTGCGGTTTTCGTTAGAGCTCGATGGGCAGACTTATTAAGTCTTGTTGAGACTTGTTAGGTCCGTGTGTTAATATGTATTATTATATATGACACAGGAAGACGTCAGTTAATTGTTGCGGTTTTTTCTCTTAGCTAAGATTTTTCACCATTTTTCAAATTTTTTAAGTAATTCGAGCACACTTGCTTGAGTTTAAAGGGCATGTTTGGAAGAGCATGTTTGCTTGAAGAATTCGGGTCAAAGGATGCAGAGGCATGTCGTAATATTTGCGTAGTATTTGGAGACGATGTGCTGAATTGGTTTGATTTTTTTTCTTTTAATGCCTTGAAGATGGACTATGTTCAGGAGGATCCTGCGTTATTGATAACGAATAGTTACGAAAAGATGTAGAATTTTTTTTTTGTAGAACTATCCAAAATATTCAAAATGAGTGAGGAAATAATTCTTTATTTTTATACGGTATATAAATCATAACTTGAATAAATTCAACGGAAGAAAGTATTATTCTTGCAGGATAATACAAGATCCTATACTGCAAAAAAAAATGTGCGTTAGTGTGGGAAATTCTACCGCACCTCCCATATTCTCCTGACATTTCTCCAATCGATAATTACATTTTCTTACCGCTAGATAATCACATGCGAAATAGATAATTTCACAATAAAGAGGAGGTTGGTAGATTTTCCCCCCTCTAAAAACACCTCGTTCTATAAAAATGAAATTTACAGGCTTGTATCTCATTAGAAAAAGATGGTAGATTATGAAGGTGATTATTTTAATGAATAAAACTTTTCCTGAAAATTTCAGCCCTTGTTTGATTTTTAATATACAAAACCGTACGAACTTTTTTGGTTACGCAATATTTCACAAGCATGAATAGAAGTGAAAATATTAAACCTTAAAAGTTAACAAAACATCAATCATTAACTAATTTTAGGTCAGGGTACTAAGATTTTATATAATATTTTATGGTACTTGAAATATAGTAAATAACAACAGTGCTGAATTGTAATGAATATTAAATTATTATTCTCGACGGTAGACATATCGAAATTCATATACAGAATTTTTAAATTTCGACTTACCGGAGGATTAAAAAATATTTACAGACTTTAACAATTTTCCAAGATCTAGATAAAAGTGTTATTTTTAATTACATATAAAAAAAATTCGTCTTATTATTTTTAAGCGCACTGTGAATAAATCTATTTAATTACAAGTTTAGACAAATATATATTTTCTGTTTCAATAAAATAAATTTAAAATTACATTTGTTTGAATATCGCCATTCTGGTCGACAAGAAATAGATAATATAGCTACGTGTTATGACCTCGTCAAAGAACATGTTATTAGTATAACATTCAAATCAGTTAATTGTTTTAAAATGCTACAATCACCAGTAATTGAGATTTTCACTAGTTCTTCCTTTATATAATATGTAAGTCCTCCTGAAATGTTGTGAATTTCACCTGCGGCTAGAGGAAATAAAACGATAAAGAATCTATCATAGTAATTCTTTATCCGTGTACTTGATACCAAAAACGTACCTATATATTATTTGCTGTTGGATGGAATCTGTATTGTATGTGCTGTGATTAAAGGCAAAACCTGTTTTACTTCCAATTATAAAAATAGTTATTGCAATGTATAAACATTAGACAACATATATAATAATTGCAAAAATGTGAGAAAAAATATACTAATGGAGATATTTCATTAAAAATATCAAAAATCTAAAGGCCAGTATCCACGGAAGAGATTTTAATAAGATTCTCTATTCAAGACAATCTCTGAAATGCGGATTTTGTTCTCGTGATATTGTTGTACGTCATATGTCAGCCCATTGATGTTCCGTTCCTCAGTTGGGTTAATTTAAATCTCCCCAGCAGCATTTAAAATGGAAAAATAGTATTGAGATTTATTTCAACTAAATCTCTAAGATTTATCTCATTCCGTAGACACGGGCCATGACACTACAAGCTTAAATAATAATTTTATCATATTTTTTTTATGAAATTGTGAGTTTGGGCTCTTTGGATATTAAAATGATTTTTAATAACAAGAAAATATTAGAATTTGTTGAAAAAACTAGACATTGGTATGAATAAATTCGATGATATTTTCCTTAACGTGATTGTTGCAGAAGCTGAAAGATTTGGACTGTCCGAGTCATTCAATCTACAAGTGGACCAATTTTGAATAAGTACCTGTTCGTCGCGCTCAACGTCCAGGTAGTTGTGGGGCACGAAGCCTTCCTCGCCGCGATAGTTGCGGGCGCGCAGCCAACCGTCACCGTCCCCCTCGCCGATCACCTCCAGCTGCTCGCTCTCTATGATGCTTAGCTCGTCTGGATTCCTGGCCTGGATGAAACGTACTATACTGAAATTAGTGAATCCAATCCTGGGCCAAAATCGCAATCCCGAGATTTTGATGATTCCGGGATCAGAAAATGTTATTTGCTCATTATTCTTACATTAGAAACAGAATCTTTGAACAGAAAATTATATAAATAATAATGCAAGATTGACAAATAATTTGAATGTGAAACGATTTAATTATTAGTAATTATATTATTCTTCTCGTAGATTATCTGTTCAATAGACGTTGGCTATCATCACTTTGATTATTACGGGCCAAAAAAACTCTATAATAGATTGACCAAATCATTGAGTTAGGTTCTTCTTTATCCAGGGCCTCAAAATCCGTCAATATTTCTCTGCATTATAAGGTGCGAGATCTAATACTTCTCTGATTATCTCATCACATGTTTGAGATATTAAAGTTTTCGGATTTTATTGTTTTAAATACTTATTTTTCTTTATTCGTCCAAATCATAATACTTTCATTTCATTTTAGTCTTGATCTAATATTGGTACCTAAAGAATTTGCTTCTCAACCTCCACACTTGTTAGACATATTGTCATAAGATACTTGAAGTTTTCAATCAATTACATTTATTTTCTTTGTATCAGAGGTGAGGTTTTGGCATCTAAAAAATATTGGCATCTAAATACACGTCTTCATATTTCCGAAAGGGTTAAGGTGAGATGGCCGCCGCTTACAAAGTTAGCCTTGATTTTTTTAAATAAAGTATATACAGATCAACTCGATAGTATTGTTACGATTGTAGTAACGGAATATTGACTAAAATAAAAGTCAATAGTAATTCCGCTATTTAATAAAGGTTTATACATTTATATTGTTATGTCACGAGAATTAGTTGCACTATGCTATTATGCACTGGCACAATTACAACGAACGTTGTTTCATATTTTAGTAATAAGCTCGTTCTTTGTGTAATGTTCAAAGTGAAATGCGATATTATATCATAGCATATCTGTCCTTGAATTTTGAATAATTTTTGAGGTGAAATATAATTAGCTAAAAGTAAATAAATATACCGTGTATGAGTAGAGAGCCGTGCACTTGTAAGTGGGTCCTTGTTCAGGCTCAGGAGTGGTGGGTTCCCCGCCCCCTCCTTGCGCTCCCCAGTCCACCCTGGTGGGGTCCTCCCAACCTGCTGTCAGCTGTTCGATGCGGCGTCGCTCAGTCTCCAACATAACTGAAAGTATCAGAGTGTGATTTATAAAATAGGATTAAATTACTAGGTTCGAACCCTCGAGCACTTGATCACTAGGCGTGTGACTCACCACTAGTTCGACACCTATCGAGCGAATGTATTACTAATGCACTAATTAAAACAAATAAATCAGCTTTTCTTTTGTTTATCTTAAATGCAGCACAACTATGTAATTCAAAATAAGATATTTCACTATAATAGTTTTAATTTTGATATTCTGAATCAGAACTTTTTCCACATGTAGATCAAAGTATATGCTTAATTCTAAAAAATGATCTTCAATTACATTTATGAATTTTAATTAAAAAATCATTATATGCTTTTCGTTTCATACATACGAAACAATTCTTTCTAATGCAATATTCCACTTACTCTCAGTTCAATACTCATTTTTGTTTTTATTCAGAGATTATGATAAGGGTACGTCGAAAATAATTATTCAAAACACGTATAATAACAAGCCACTGATACAATAGGAAAATGCACTGACACCCTGCCTATTTATATTATCCAAAATTCACTGCTATGTATTTAAAAGTTCACGTATAAATAATGTATAATATTAATATATTCACACAACAGTGGGCGATTTCAAGACATAGGCCCATGGGAGCGACGATTCCAATCCACCACAGGCATCGCGGTCAGTCTCGACCCGACACGACTCCCGATTTATGCGTCCCTATTCGCTCTAGCCTAACTCCAGCTATATTTAGACACCTGATTGTACCTCACAATACACTACAATCTAAGCGACCCTCTACAGACCCATGAATAGAACAACGAAAAGAAATATCTTATTCGCCTTTAATTTGTATTTTTAAAACTCGAATATAATTTGTGTCACCAAAAATGATCGGCGTGTCATTTCGTGACAAACGTTCCCCATCTTTGAGATAGCATAAGAAAATTACTGACAATGTATTACTTAAAAATTTAACTGTCCTCTGACTCTTAAAAATAGAAAACTGTTCATGTTAATTAAATAATTATGTTTATAAACAATAAATTGAAATATAAGCTTCTACGCTTGTAAAAAAAATGTTGGGGTCGTAAATATTAAGTCATCGAACCTAACTACTGACATACAAAATTATAGTAAGAGCAGAAGTCACTTGTGGTTGTGAAATGTGGTGCTTAACCCAAATCGAAGAAAACAAATTAGCAGTCTTTGAGCGTAAAATATTAAGAAAAATCTATGGATCTACACTAGAAAATGGAATTTAAGGAATAAAAATGAATAATGAGCTTATAATTTAATAGAGCAAGAAACAATTATAATATTTTGTAGATCTTGTGGAGGAGACCAAATTTTATCCTGGGATGTAGTGCCGTGGAAGAAGAAGATGAAGAAAATATATCGCGGAGTGAGTACTTAATTGTTCATTTTCAAATTTTACAGCAGAGCAAAAATAAGAATTCTCTCATTTTATTTATTTTGATACTTTATTTACAACAGTGTAATTTGTATAATTAATTAACAATAAAATGAAAGATTCATTTAGCAGACTTAAATTCTTTATTATCAAAAAAATATTTAACAAAAAGTAAAAAAAATGCACTTTCTAAATTTTATGATAGAACAAAGGTTGTTATTTATTGTCATGACTTATATCATACCATATAAAAATTCTTCTAACGACAATACAATATATTTTCCATTATGATAATACATTATTTTAAATTATTTGAATATTATTCATCATTTACTTATATTGAGTGCAATTAAAAATAAATTATGATATGTTTTGATATGTTTATGTTTCCTCAAATTTTCAATATTGTTGCTATCAAACCTTGACACCAAATATCACTGTTTGGCTTTCTTCTTTAATATTTTAGCAGTATAAATTTTAATATATATTTTTCTCCGTAATTGTTTATTGTTATCACGATTTTTACCTTTCATTCTACAATTTTCCTCTCTCACGTAAACTCTTCCATTTACTAAGATCTGTTATTTTATTTTTTTCTTTCGCTGTATATAATAATCGTACTATTTTTTTTATCAGTATTCTTAGAACGTAAGAAACACAATAGAAATCATTATTATTGAAATGGCCACATTGATAATTTCGATAATAGGTAAATTGAAATTAGCGAAATTATGATTTAAATTATCTTATAGCTTAATAATAGAGTAATATACGTAATTCACATAAGCGTATTAAATATTTTGACTTATAAAATGTTCCTAGTACTTACAGTGTACTATATATTCCTTTTTCGTAATATTATAACTTCACATGAAGTCGAAAAATAAACCAAACATCACCGACCATGTTCGCATCAAGGGGCACTTTGAACATTGAACTTGCAAAAATTGTTCAAACCTTTGTTGTTCTAACAGCGATAATGACTTGTGGTTGGATAGTTCTGGTAGAAGTAACACGAATTATTTTAATAAATGAACTAATAGAGCAAAACATTTTCGTTCATCACGGGTTTATTTATTATTGTATTTTTAAAATTATGCTCTATTAATATCGTCCCACAAAAATAATCAAAATGTCGATTTGGCAAAAGGGTGCTGTTAGAACAACTAAGTATTCACCCCACGATATAATATGTTATACATTAAGAGGACAGAAGTTTTATAAAAATATGCGTAGAAAAATAAATAAGTGTAGGCTTTACACAACTTTACACATTCGACAAATATAAATACTAGTCAAAAAAATCAATGAGTTTACCATCCACTTCTTCATCAACAGGCTCTTCCTCTTCTTTGGGAGGAGGATTGTCGCCATCTGCATTGTCACTGTCGTAAAATGAGTCCGAACTCGGTTGGTCCTAAAACGTTAACACGAATCCTTAAGCCAGAAACTCTAATAGTACCAATGGTGTACAACCGTATATTTAGCCGAGACACAAACCGGTTTACAATGGCCCTCTTTCGATTCGTTCGGTACTGATCTCTGGCTACGAAGGCAGCGCCAGTATATCGCGTTCTCATCGGAATCTTATAATACGTATTTAAATCATATTACGAATGTGTATGATTGGATTGTTGATTAATTGAACTATGTTTTCAACATTAAAAAACAGATTTTACGGAGGCGTAGCTCTCGAATAACCGATTGCTTTCGAATACTTAGTAATTATTATTAATGTAATTATAAAACAGTCGAATCGGAGTAATTTCAAGAGATATTAATCGAGAATTGAAAATTGAATTATACAAATTCATTAATTTCTAAAAATTACTAGAGCCAGCTTACTTTAGAACGTTGATGTATATTCAAATTAAAATTTTACCTCTAACAAAATAGTTAATATAAAGTTCACTAGAAGTTAATGTAAAACATTTCTTGTATTTTCATTACAATTGTTAATAAATACTTATTACAAAGTTTGTTTAGCGCGCCCTCTTCTGGGTGACTGAGCACACATACGAATAATTCGATGCCAGATAATGGAATGTATTCATAGATGAAAATATTTCCCCGAAATTCTCAGAGTTGCTATAAAGACCAGTGCAGAATTAGTACTAACTTTATTAATTTAAAGTTTACAGTTAGCAGACGAAACCTATTGATAATAACAAAACATGCATTTAAATCAAGTTTATAAAAAAACTGATTCGTTTTCGTGATCCTTGAAAATTGTACAGTATGATAGTATGAGGCAAAAATATATCGTGGCCTGTGCCGATATATTTTAGTAGTAAAATTTTACCATGCAGTAAGTTATATTAACTAAGGATTTATGGTTTTTACTATCCGATATTGGAGGCTAAAATTAGTTTACTATTAAATGTGCTTGTACATTGTACATTCAATGAGTAAATGTTTTTTACTTAACCTTTTTAACTATAGTAAAAATTTACCTGCCACTGATCAAACAACCGGTTCTTAAAGTCAGATTAAGATATCAAAAAAGACAAACAAAGCATTTTACATTATATTAATTTGACTTTGACTGAAGAGGAGTAACGATACTCAGTTTTGATATAGCATCACTCTGTATATTTAATATATGTGAATAGTTTTATCATTACCGCCATTCCTGATGCATCAGTCCGCACGCTGAGGGAACTACTACTCCTCGGAAGGTCTTGCACGGACAATGCTTCTGCCTCTTGTACGATCTCATCCACACTGACGCCGCCAGCTCTAAGGCATTCGATGCGTGCCTCAGCCTTAACCTTGGATGTCTCTGCCCGTCTAATATTCTGTCGAATCTCATCTATCTTAGTCTCAATGTCAGGTCCGTTCGGATCATTTGGGTCCACCTGAAAATTTATTGTCAATTAATTAAGAATCTCTGAAATGGAACAATTTCTGTATTATTTCACATCATTAAGATAAGTTTTTTTTATATGGAAATAAATTATAACGTTGGTTCGGGAAATGCCATTGTGTAAAACTCATCAGTAAATTAATATATTTACTTTTGTGCATTACCAACTATGCTACAGCGACAGTACTTTTGACGACAAATTTTCAAACCTATATGTTACACTTTTAAAATTAATCTATCTATCGTTCCATTATTTAAAAGCCATCTACTTTTTTTTTACGGAATCTCAAATACCTTTTATATATATGTATATCTTTCTAATTAATACACTTGATTAGTATTTAAAATATCACAGACCTATATTCTGACAACTTCACATTAAGAATGTGTTCTCCTTAATAAAAACTACTTTGTATATTTACATTTTTTAAATTTTCTGAACTTTGTATAATACTATACGCACAACTAAGTATAAGTTTTATTATGGCGGTAGTTTCGAAAGGTACAATCCATCTGCAAGCAGATGTAAATTGAAAAAAAAAACTGTTATTTACACCATCGTGTTAATGAACGATAGTACTTAAAAAATTTAATGATAGATATTAAGGTAAATACTTTTCAATTCAATCCATGAACGTATTATGGTTAATATTTTTCACAAATTATTCATAAGATTTCCTATATACCGGTTTTGCTTGACGACAAGAGTGTTATTCGTCTATCTATGATTTTTTTTAAAAATCAATCAAGTTTTCTCCAATTAATTTTACCTTCATTTTTTTGCCTTATATCATTTTTTATTAACTATTGATACCACTAAATACCCCGAAATATTGTCTATGATAAAATTGGCCCACATCACAATACCCCGGGAGAAATTCTATTAAACTATTTAAGTATGTAATAAATTAATTATTGATACAATACACACTAAAAGACATAAATATAATTGATTGTATCTAGTAATCTGAGAGAATATTATAATAGTACAGGTTTCCATCACAACAAAAAACTATCTAAAAATTGTATATCCGTAATTAATGCCGTCTTACTGCATATTGATTATTTTATTATTGAAAATCTGTAATGTTGTGTATCTGCAAGAAAATAATTTCAGCGAAATAATTATAGAATATATTATTGTACATTTTATTGCTGCGAAAGAGGGCAGTTATAAAATACAATATTAAATATTCTGTTCTAGAAAATATTATATTCAATATTCTATATAATGGTTATAAAAATAATTATCAATATATTATATTGACTGTGAGATATTTATTTCGTCTTATATTTTCTGTTTAAACTATGTATTTCATCATTGCAATGATCCGAATAAATTTTTTGCATTTCTTCTTCACTGGCCAAGAATAGATACTAGTCAAATACAGCTGCAATAGTATATACAATATAACAAACAATAATTGTATTGGTGCCCAATATTTTTAATTGGGCTCCAATACAATAAATGCAGTTAATCGAGGTGTTACATACAATATAAATACTTCTTCTGCTTGTGACCTATCCGTTCAACGGAAGTTAGCTATCAGAACTTTGTTTACTGCGGCCCGGAAAATCCCCACAGTAGATTGGCCAAACCATTGCCTCAGATTCTTCAGCTATGATGTCCTGGAACTGTTCAAGGCCTTTGTGTTATGTGAGTCTCTAGGTGGGAAATCCTGATGTCTGATTGACCTCCCAATGCTAGTGTACTGACCCGGATAATATCAGTGCAGAAGTGGTGGTCAGGTAGAGAATCAACTTTCACGTATTATTTTCTGTTTCCATCGTGTTTTCCGAGAGGGAGTGTTTTGCGTATTCCCGTAGTTGCTCCTTTGTCCTCCTTTTGTGTGTTATTACTGAATCTTTGTTAATATTGTATTATTATTATTTTGCGCATTATATATTTTACACAATAAAGATTTTTATATGGGGTCATAGGTGTAATGAAGGATGTTTTGGTTGGCGGCCAGGCGTCGTTGCTTAGGCGCTTTGCACGTTTGCCTATTTAGGATAAAAAAATTCAAATGAATGAGTAGGACCGATATAGGATAAAACGATAGTGGGTTAGCGGTGGATCCCCTCATTCTCCATGATCTTCTTCCAGGGCCCCGACTTCCAGTAATTTTTCCCTGTATAACATCATAATTCGTAACTCTACCCACCCAGCTTATTTCGATCATTCTTCTGTCGATCCACATCTCAAATGCTTCAAGTCGCCTTATCATTAATTCTGTAAGGGTCCATGCTTCCATTCCATGACATAATATCGAGAACACAGCGCCTGAAATAAATCTGATATAAATACTAAAAGTACCTTTTGGCCAGAGTCCCTGAGCGCAATCAGCACTTGGAGGCGCCGCGTGCCTTCGCGCACGGAATTGTTGTCGCGCGCGATGCGCGTGGCCCAGCGGCGCGCCTCGCTGCTAAGTGTCGCCGCGGCGCTGTCGTGGTCCGCCGTCACATGCTCCACCGGGTCATTATCGCAAGGTTCAAACTCGTACTGCAACGAATAACGAACTGCTCAGAACATGCTTTGGGGCAAAAATACGTTCGACAAGTGAAGAGATGAATTGCTACTCTTGACTCACTGATGTGAACGTGATTGGTATTGGATGATAGCAGTGATTTATAACTTTGATTGTGATCATATATTGTGATATTATTGTGATATTCATATATTGTGATATTATTACAATATATGAAATAAACAAACAAAAAATAGTATTCTATCATTACATAAAAGTCTAATTGAATATAGCAAATAACCAAAAAAAAAAATCTTTAATGTAGGTTTGTATGTATGTGTTTAAGTTATATGTAATGTAATGTATTAATAAAAAAATGACCATTTAACTATAAGTATAAAAGATAAATACTATTATTACGACGATAAAGATGGTCAAGAAGAAATCGTCACAACACAAGACAATGAACGAACATCTCCACACCAGTTCTGAGAGCAACAACGGCATTTTATCAATGATTCTACATGTGTACAAAGTTAGCTCCGAAACTGTACAACACTCTCAACACTAATTGGAAATCATTCACTTCCAATAAGATTACACAAATATGGACCCAATATATGATCCAATTGGGTAAAGATAAATTCAGAAACAACGCTGTCCAACATTCCAACGTAATCGTAATACTACATAACCTACACTAATAATTCACTAGTTTTATAATACTCTCGTTACTTTTTTTTCCTGTTGAATCTTTCTTGAATTAAATAACACCACAACAGCACGAAAAAATCTGGCTACTTTAACACAAACGGCAGTCTAGCAAAGTAGCCAGGACAATGCTGCGTATATCAGAGGTGGAGTCTACTCCGTCCCATACAATAAACTTCAAGTATTATACTTAATTGCTGTATAATTGTATCTTATGTTTATCATTATTTTATATTCACCTCTGTTACAACAAAAACATATATTGTATATCAATAAAGTCTAATAAATAATTTTTTTTTAAAAGTCTTAAATTTCCATAGCCATAGGGTGAGTCAAAACATTTGTAAAAATTCTTTAGAAATATAGTTATTTTTGTGAGTATGTTTAATTAGGTTTGGATTTACCTGTATATGCTGCTTTAGTACCGGATAATAGAGATAGCAACATTGCAGATTGTACTCGCGTGTTAGCTGCTGCGCCTGATCGCGAATCTTCCCGAATGAATGTTGGGTGGCCGAGCAGGTGAGCAGCTCCGTGCGCCCCATGAGGGTGAGGTACTCCGCCACCCGCTCATACACTGCGGCCTCCATGGTGCTCATGCAACCTTGAAGATCCACTAGGAAATAGCGGTTCTAGAAGAAAAATCAACCAATATATTTAATTCAACTGAAATCTAAGCTTTGGGATAAAAAAATAGGGTTAACATGATAGTCTCCCGCTACAAGGATCGAATACATAAACACTTGGCGATGATCTAGACTAAATATTATTTAGATATTAATGCTCATTTATTATTTCTGAATGATTATCCAACGTTTAATAAAATATTTTGTATTAATTATAAAAATATGCATATAAAATCAATTCTATCGAAAAGTATTGTTGTTGCGTATTAGATTTAAAATATCACAGACCTGAATAATTACAACTTCACAATAAGAATGTGTTCTCCTTAATAATATATTTTGTATTTAGGGACCGATTATTATTAATGAGAGCACATTTTTGTTGTGACTGCTTTTTCAGAACATGGTTCTGTTGTATTTTAATACAAATTCAATTAACAAACTTGAAAAATAGATTATTTTTCTAATTGATTAATTTAATTTGTATTTTTTTTTTTTTTTTTGTACCAATTATTAGTTTCCAACATTGTTCCTAAACCGCAATAATATACGGAATTTATAGGATGTACCTCCAACACTAAAGATTTTTAATTTCAGATAAACCTATAACAGTACAAAATTTACGTATGTTAAAATAACGAGATAAGCTTGTTTGGATTAGTTGTAAGCTATTTAGAAATGATTCTTCCTTCTACGTATCTGTTACTCTCAATAATAACTGGCAAGGGATTACATTAATAGTCAAAGCATCCATCCACCAATCAAATTAAAAAATAGAATATAATACTATTACAATTATTATATTCTATTTTAATATTTAATATAAATTATTTTAACAAAGTTTTTATCCACTTTATAAATTTAATTTAATACACCAATGCGTTAAATTTAATTCACAAAGTGGATAAAAATAATTTATTTTAAAATGAATAAAAACCAAAACGTAAAGTTTATTAATAATATAACTATAATTAATTCAAACTAAAATTAACTGTATTAATCACGTTGATTATTTTGATTTTTATTATCAGTTTCAATCTTTGTCAAAACGGGCGCACAACTAACTGATGTATCTAAGCGTTTAATAATATAAAGTTAAGAACTTTAAAAGAAGTAAAAATAAGAGGAAAGCAATATTTGAAATCAATTAATGAGTATTGTTTTATAAACAAAGATTGACTGACCTGGTGAGCGTTCGCGGCTGCGAGGCTTAAAATGTAGTCGTTCCTCGCACCAGTAGACTTCTCTTCTAAAGCATCTCGGCGAGATGACACTTTGGCGCTATTCTTTTGCAGAGATGTTATCGACTGGAAGAATGATCCTTTTTTCTTTTTGAGTCTGCAAACGTGATTTTATCCGTTAACACCAAAAACGCCTTTTTCTGTTAAAATCACATTCACATTTTTTTTGGATAAATTATAATACGTTTTTTTTAACCGATGTTTTTTATCATTTTATGGTCTCAGGTGTCAGCACCACAGGGGGTGCGCGAAAATTCCAAACACTTTTCAAATACAAAAATATTTATTAAAGATTCATGAAGATTTAGGAAGAGAGATCCTATTCAGAGCCAAAAAACTGATCATCACATCCTAGTATCCGTTATAACTATACAAGGTATATTACACATTACGAATGAATGTATTTTTCATTTTATACGAACTTCTTGCATGTTTATGTTTCAAATTATATATCCTTATATCAATAGAAATAGTGTAATAGTTTTTGAGATCTCTATAGAAACATTTCTAATATTTTATAGAAGATGCACATTTATCTACCGATATGTGGAATGAGTTTGCTATTTATAGTATTATTATTTTACCATTTAAATAAATATGTTAACTTCGTCGAGTATATTATGCCAAAAACGCAAACAAACCGTAGAATATTGTGCACAGTCAAACACACAGCCGTTTAAATAATCACCTCCGGGACGAGACAACGAATATCGCCATAATAGTCGCCAGGTCACCGTCACCGGAACGGTAAATTACGTTATTATTTTAATGATTTTAAGAATTTGCTATTTGTTTGTGTTAATTGGCTTATTGGTTGTACTATAATAAACCGCTCTTTTATTTTTGATAAATCTATTTTCGACATTGAAAAATTGTTTAGTTTTCAGTTTTAGATTAAATATTTTAGTAATACATTTTTAAATCAATCTATTCAACGGTGCGCGGTACTCAGTATAACAAGTTGAACTTGAACATCGATTCTAGTTGATTCCGACTGTGAAACCGTCCAATAATATTTGAGAATTGGTCACCAGGATCGCCCATTGCAGATAATCTACCACCCATTGCACGCATTTAAACACAAGGTGGTGATTCATTTTATAAAGCCTTTAAACATAGTCAGTCATTTCAGGCTACATAACTATATTCTTTTGCAATAAAGCCAATCGAAACATTCTTACATTCATTTATAATATTTAATGGAAATATATGTAAGTGTGGGTAATTACAGCGCTTACGACCTGTCTTCGGCCGGCTTAAGTGATCACTTTATAAAAATATAACGTTCACCATTCTCACCCATTAATCAATCTCCATATCTATGAAACTTTTTAAAGTTGTATATATGTTAATATGCGGAAACACTGTAATTACCGATACTTCCACAATTCCTTTGTGGGCGAAAATCCAGCAATTGTATTCTTGGACATACATATTCAAACATTGTTAGGTTTGAATTTGAAATTTGACCATTTTTAAATATGAAAAATATATGTACCATATACTATGCTATGTGCAATTGTTAAGACAACAAAATAATATTTACTTTTATCGGAGGCGGTGGTAGTACACTGCACTGGAAACATTGAATTAGTTTAATAAATTATTCTGCAATAATTAGGAAGTCTAATAATATAAATTATTGTTTCCTGGTCAACTAGCGCACTGAGACTATTGTTATATTACGAATATTATTAATTGATTGATTCTCTCAAATTCCTGTGAGAAAAGAAATGGCAAAGTGCGATGCAAAGGACGTCTACACTTTTGGACAGCAGTTCGGCGCCATGTGCCGAATAAATTGCAAGGCTTCTGGAAAAATCGTTTCAGAAGAAATGACGAGAAGAGAGGAATAAATAACGCTAAATAAAAAATAAGGATATAATATTAATTATATAATTTAGATTCTCAGAAATAAAAACATTTTTAAAAAGTCGTGATCATTCGATTAATTGAAATATTTTATTGAATTTAAAAAATAAAAAGTCACCGAACTTCGAACAGCCAAACTATTTTGTTAGGTGGTTTAGGACGTGAAGCAAAGATATTTTGTCATGATTTTGTAAAAAAATCTTAAACAATAATATTTTCAAAATTAGCAATATTAACTTTGTGGTTAAAATTCATATTTTTATTTATTATCTTTGTTATTGCTAATCATTTGATAGAAAAAGGTCATGGTTTTGATAAATAAATGGGATTGTCAATTTTGCATATAAACGGTGTTGGTCATAAATTAAATAAATTGGAATCGTTGGAGAATAAATAAAGCGTATAAAACTAATCAAAAAATTATAAACAATCAACTAAATTTAACTACGAGTCCCATTCTAAAAATTTTTCCTAAAAATTATTCGACCAAATTTGTATTAAGTAACAATTTGAGTTAGGTACTAAATTAATTTTTTAAATAATTGTTTTTTTTAAAAATAGATTCTGGTAAAGAAACAATAATATATTTTTTTAGTTAGTTATGACATCCTGAAGAAGAAAATTGTATTTCTCGAAACCGGTAGATTGTAAATAGATTGTAAATATGATAATAAATAATAAATAAAATAATAATATTTTCCGTAGTCGTACAGAATTTGTAGGTAGGTTATATACTCATATTTCGACTCATAATTTAGTCAGCTATAAAATATTGTGGACTAGGTCTACTTGAAGCTCATTTGAAGAACTGTGTACTTATCTGAAAATTGTAGGGGCCTGGTAATGAGTGGAAAATTCAGGCACCGGGCCTTCTTATTTATTTATTAACTGCATACCTCCATATAACGGTTCTTGTGAACGTATGAGACTTTGATCTCTTGTTTTAGAGACTTGTAGGTGAAATTTGGGATGTATAAATTGCGTCATTATATCCCGCGTACAAAATGAATCATAATTCGCTTCGCACTTAACTCTACACTGTTCTTTATGCGCTTTCGAGATAAGAAAACTCTCTCGTACATGTACACGTGCCATAAGGGCGAGAAACAGAACAAGTATTGGTTTATTTCATGAATATACAGTCATGAATTAATATATGCAATAGATAAATCACATAATGAAGAAGCTGCGTTACTTCAGGAACGTGTGTATTACAAAGCACGGTTTAATAACACCAAAAATGATTTTTTTTCAAAATGCGCAAATAACAAGATTTAGATTTTTAAATTAGAGTGAGATCGAATAAATTTACAAAATTTCACGACATTCCTTATTTTTCTGTAGCGTTCAGTGAGAGGGGCCATACTTAAACGCAGGGCTAGGGCAACTCCCTTCTCTATGGCCCGTGTCCACAGATTAGATTTTTAAGAGATTTTTGAGACAATCTCAAAGATAGAGATAATGTTCCCGTGATATTCTTTGGAGATAACACTCGGCTTTCACAGTTCATCATGTACACACCGAGTCTCAGAGATTCGCCGTATCACGCCTCACTTCACGCTTGTTTTACGTCAAACGTCAGTCCATTGACCATTGATGCCTTCAATTTGTTTAACTTTCAAATTTAATAATTGTATGCATCTATGATTTGAGGCTACGTTTGTGGACAGGTGTCAAACCGAACGTCCTATACACGGGTTTAAGTTTTTATTTCTTTCTACCAAACTCAAGTGTATCTCTGAGTTTAATACTCAGATCGAAATCTCAACACGTATACATCGTACTGAGATCTATCTCAACTAAATTTCTGAGATTTATCTCATCGTGTCTCATTCCGTGAACACGGTCTATTAGTTCATTAATGCATCGAGTGATTGATATAGGATAGAAAATTAAAACAGGCCAAAAAAGCAAGTGCCCTCTATTTAATTCACTACTGATTCACTATTCCTGAATATAATATCCATCATAAACATATATTTAATATTATTTCGAATTTTACACGACGAACAGTTTTTACACGTTCCTGTGTGCTTATTGTATACATACTGAAAAAATATTCATTACTATGGGACTAATTATTTAATTCGAACTCTGATTAATTTCTCAAGAGAGGCCTATCGTTATAAGAATCGAAAAATTTCTGCAATTACAATTTGAAATGTATATCTTCATGTACTTAATTTACGTCTATTCTACGATTTTATACTGAACATTTTTTGGGTGCAGCAATAATAATTTCTTTCTGAGATGCCGATGTTTAGAAAAAATATATAAGTTTAAGTATGTATAAGCACTGTAATCTGCAATGGTTATAAGTAGATTTTAGTAATAGTTTATAATGAATTAATGATTCTATTACATATCATGTCCTCGCGATGTTTTGACAGTTTTTACAACGTGTCGTCACAAATGACGTCACATGACGTATTGACAGAATCCGCCATGTTGAATGTGCGCGCGCACACGTCACGTGTGCGTGTCTGTGTGCCACTAACACACCGGATAACGCGCCTGTCATTCCTCTGATCATTAGAGTACCTTAAGCTCCTCAACCACAAAGTCAACATAAATATTTTATATTAGGTAAACATTACGGCCCTTAGTAATTTTAAACTGTGTATAAGTTGTGTATACTAACTAGCCAATAAATAATAGTTCAATACGATATATCGGATATTTCTATTTATGTATGTCTATTTCATTTGATCTAGAAATGTGAGGTATAGAATCAAAATCAGATATGTCCAGTTTTTTATGGTTTATGAATTAAGTATGTACAAATATAAAGCAAATTAATGTCTACAAAACTATCCTATTGAAATTAGACAAATATTACTGAATTTCGTGTAATAACGCATTTAAAATTTGTTTGTTACCTCAATAGATAATTAATTTAAACCCAGACACAGGGCACCGAGCAAGCCGGGACTCCGAAGAGCAAACCTAGGCGCCGAGCAAACCGGGGCGTAGAACAAGCCGAGGCGCCGAGCAAGCCGGGGCGCCGAGCAAGTCAGGGTGCCGAGTAAGCCGGGGCGCCGAGCAAGCCGGGACGCCGAGCAAGCCAGGGTGCTGAATAAGCAGAGGCGCCGAGCACGTCGGGGCGCCGAGTATGCCGGGGCGCTGAGCAAGTCGGGGTGCCGAAGGAGTCCCGACTTGCTCGGTGTTCCGGCTCCGGGACTCCTTCGGCACCCCGACTTGCTCGGTGCAATATTTAAAATATTATATTTATATAGAATTGACATGTTTTACTCACTAGGTGTCGAAGGCGCGCCCAACTTGCTAGGCACGAATTTAAAAAATATGTTTTTATGTATTATACAATCAACCTATTTTACTCGGGGCGGATGGGGGCGCCCTGAAAAATTTTACCCGAGGGTGCCACAGAGGCTAGGGTCGGCACTGCTCGAACAAATATGTTTTCAACCATTAAGACGACAGTATTTGGTCATGTGACCTGTGGTTACTGGTCATGTTTAATATGATCATTGGTTTTTTGCATTTTACTCGAAAACAGGTAAAACGGACATGCTGCTTTTGATTCTAGACCTCACAAATATGAAAACACATCATAATCTCGGTTACACTGTTGTATTCAAAGGAATATGCATATGCTTAAGAATTATTGATTTTCAATTGTTCTTAATATACTTTTATACATTTCAAGTTATACGTGTATGTGAATAACGTAATATTTTCTTTACAATTACATGTAGGTATTGAAATCGTATATACACTTTAATATGAACCAGAATCTCGCATTAGCTCACGTTATTCAGCCGAACGGCCCTAAAATGTTTTTGATTGAAATATTATTAATAATATTCATAAATATTACTGGACTAGTTAAACGAATGCACCAAAAGAACTATAGAATATTGCACTCGCTATTTCCTTCGCAAACGCAACTACAGCTCACGGAACACGCAATGGCGGTCACGGTACGTAATTAGGACATGAAATGAAAGGAAATTTAAATTTTCATGGCACTTAATAAAAAGGGCACCGCTTCAAAGAATTTCCGTACCAAAAGATGTAAAACAATCAAATGTGCGTCACAAATTTTTCACAGCAAACGCTTTTACACTACCAAAGAGGAATTCACATTTTAATAAGCAATAGATTTATGCAAAGTGCGCGCGTGCAAATTCTGCAATTAGTCGCAACGAAAAGTTTATATCCTTCCTATAATTTAAATAAAATGTATTTTAAAAAAGTTTGTAAGTAAAAAATATTTCGTGTAAGTACTGCTTACATTTGTTTTGTTAATTTAAAAGTAAGTAAGTAACACATTATGTAAATGAGATAGCAAATCCTCCTCCTGCATATTTTTCGTTATATATGATTTGTGCAAGGTGCAAGACCCGATTTAAAATGCACAACTCAATACAGTGTATTCAGATAAAATATACAAAAATAAACCAACATCTTTCGGCATTATAATCAATCGAAAATCTTCCGTCGTATTTAGTTTTATCAAAGAATTGGAATATTAGGACAGATTTTTCTAGAGAAGTGTGGGCCGATACGACCAAAACCAAAATCGATATATGACAGAACAGTCCAGAAAGTACTTAGAGCGTCCATTAATATGAATTATTATCCAGGCATCTACGATGGTACAAGTCCGCCAAGAGCAACACGCGGCGCCGGTAATGATCAATACATACTTAGTGTGAGTCATTTATTCAGAGGCGTTTGCATTTTTAATGGCGAAAACATTGAACCGACCGATGTGGATCGACTCTCGCGTGTCTTGTGGCGACAAAGATAGAAGAGAATGAGAAAGAAACAGTTAGAGAATGTTACTTTCATAATTTTATATAACATTTATTGCAATATTTAAAAATTTGTTATGCACATAAATATCTACTATAAAAATTTGACATAAAAGCCTTAAATTACGATAGAACCCAAGGGAAAAAAACAAAGTATCATAAAGAATTAATTTAATCAGATAGTGCTACCCAAATTCTTAAGTGGGACAAAAGAGTTCAACCCCAATGAGCTTATCTAGAGTCAAGCCAACATGTAGCCTTAAAAATCAATATTAAGCCTTTGCGACTTGCACGAATCTCTACCCCTAACGAATCTACTCGTAGGCGTTAATTTTTAAGTTCGAATATCCAATATTGCAAATCAAAATTGTGAACAACTAACCAGGCATGTTTTAACTATACTGCTAGGCCTTAAGATACATTAAATATTATTATTATTAAAGTATGTTGTCAATTTTAATATCCGTAATAGGCAAAATATTTTAAGTTTAAGCGCGTGGATGGAATCTAGTACAACTGGCTGCGAAAAATGTTTAAAAATACAGACAAACTTTTTTTAAAATCGAACTGTGTTCACGTCGGACTAGATCTCAAATATTATAGGAAAATCCATTAAAAAACGTAGAATAAAATTAATTTAGTATAATTTTATCTGAAAATAATTATTTATTAATATATTAATAATACAGTCGTATCAATCAATAAATTGATATTTCTCGTAGTTTTATTAGTTATTTTAACAGTTGATAAATTTTCTTAAAACTCTTGCGAGTGTAATTTTAATATTCACTCTCTTGCACTTTATATAGATACAATATGAAACGAAAGGAAAAAAAAAGTCTTACAAATTACTCAAGTGAGGAAAATAGGAAATAGGTATACCTCGCAAAAGGTGAGGTGAAATATATACGTTGGATAAACGGGAAAATTTTGACGTAAAATATTATCATGTTGAATTGATTAATTTAATGGTAATTTGATTTTTTTAATTCAAATTATAGAAAAACGAACGAAATTTCAAAGAAACAAAATCAAAATTGACATTAAAATGTTAAATGATTAAAAAAAATCATTAAAATTCAATAATAAAAAATACTGCTAAATAAGTTAGGTTAGGTAAATAAATAAAATAACACAAAAATATATTAAATCAATATTTAAAACTATGCTAAAGCGCTTGTGATATGAAATACGCAAGTATAATACATCGCATCGCAAATAAAATATCGCAACATTTTAAGTATAAGTTATATAACACATTTATATATAAGCAATTTTCGCATAAATTGAAAATGAATTCATCATTACCAGTCCAGTATGAAAAAAATGCATAATTTTTCATTTGAACACGTTATAATTTATGTCAAATCATATCTTCACACATTACATTTTCAGATTCTTAAATAATTAAAATTTCATTAATATAAATGCCTTAAAATCTGTAGATTGAATTATCATTTGGAAAACTGTAGATTTTGTTATATTTTGAAAATTATTATGAATAATACGTAATGCGAACTCAATATGTAAAATTGTTTTTTCCAACATTCGTGAAAATTATTGTTTTATGTCAAGTGATGTTATTATAATAGGAAAGGCCATTTCACTTTTGTGTTGTTTAATACAGTAATTAAATACTGTTTTTAAATAAATACCAATTAAATGCTCGTATTTAATAATAGCATTCGAAAATTAAAATGTGACAGCATTGCTCTTTTTTCTTCCCTTCCGTCCCATTTTTGTATTAAATTATTCCAATTAATTCAGATTAATAATGTGTAGTGAGTGAATCGTAACATGTTGATAACAATTTAATTAACTTTGTACTGACTTTTCTTCTATATCTTTGGCCT
The DNA here is from genome assembly GCA_022840565.1 of Eubasilissa regina. NCBI lineage: Eukaryota > Metazoa > Arthropoda > Insecta > Trichoptera > Phryganeidae > Eubasilissa > Eubasilissa regina. The sequence goes on from JAINEB010000033.1 coordinate 23,791,653, forward strand.
TGTCCCGAACGTCATGAGCTGAGTGCTCTTCGTCGAAGTAGAGCTTCTTGGTCTTGTCTACGTCCTGGACGCAGGTCTGCAGCTCCTTGTGCACAATCACTAGTTGGTCACCACACTGTAACATCAAGAAAACATGTCATTAATCAAATTATTTTCGCGTCATATTTTATCATGTAGCATTTTTTATACGTAGAAAAGAGGCAATACATATAAGTATGGTAAAATAATAAAATGAAATGAAAAATAAAGAAGATTAGAAGTAATCGTATATAAATATGTAATACACCTCGTGCAACCTTTGTCCGCATGAAAAAATGTTCTGCAGTCATAATCTCAATCTTAGATTACGAATGAGAATGGTCAGATGATGTGTTCTCGATTTTATTTTATAGAATAGAAGCATGGACACTTACCGAAGAAATGATAAGACGACTTGAAGCGTTTGAAATATGGATCTACAGAAGAATGCTTAAAATAAGTTGGATGAATAGAGTTACGTATGAAGATGTTATGGTTCGGATAAATAAAGAAAAATAAGTATTTAAAACAATAAAAATCCGAAAACATCAATATCTCGGACATGTAATGAGACATCCGGAGAAGTACAAGATCTTGCACCTCATATTGCAGGGAAATATTGCTGGAAGTCGGAGCCCTGGCAGAAGCATAGCTGAAGAACCTGAGGCAATGCCAAGAGCTGCACCGGGCCGCAGTAAATGATAACTAGTGATGATAGCCAACGTCCGTTGAACGGATAGGGCTTAAAAAATGGGATAGTATAACACAAAGCAAGAGATAGTTGACCGTCGAACCAATTCAAAACATATTTGGTAGACCAGTGTTCAAAAGCTCTGATTAAAGTATTTCAACAATACTAGAAATGTTAACAATATTTACCAGTAACAATTATTACTGATACTCGGGTGTACACTTCTATACACAATGATTCATGATGCAATATATAGATACTCAATAGCTTTTAATTGCCTATACATTACCGAAGTGCTTGACTTCGTTATAATTCAGTAAAGGCTTGTTACTCGTAGGTAGGTTGTAGGGATCGAAGGTTAATTTATGAAATAGTTCAAATTAAATAAATAGTATTTCAATTATTTGAACATCAACAAAAACTCTAATAGTAAAATAATGTTAAATACTTTTAAAATAAACGCAGTAGAACAATCAAATTAATAAAAACAAAAAGATGGAAACGCGAGAAGTTTTTTTCTTCAGAAAGCCTCAAGTGTTAAAACCACACAACTTTAGTTGTGTTCTTCAAAATTGATTGCTATTGGTTATTTATTTCATATTATATGTTGTGAGTACATTTCGTATTTTAATAACTGCCTCACCGGGCTTCGCCCGTGCTGAGCCAAACATTTTAGATTTTTAATCAACAATCATAAGTAATTAGTTTATCAACTACGAGTTTAAAATAAGTAAGAAGAAAACATAAACAGTGTAAGTAACAAAATTTGATGCAATATTTGATCTCGATAGATTTATAACCTACTTGAAATTTGTAAGGATAAAACATTAGTATTGATGTAAGTAGCAGTAATAAACTTAATCGTTTGCCATTAAACAAAATTAATTAATTTTGTTTGCCGTTACAGTTCCATTATAAATTAGGCGAATAGAATGCTTACTACCTGATCCAGATGTCGCGTATTCAACATGTATTTTAATTAAACATATTTCCGACTTTTTGTAATTGGTATACTGCATTAGAATTTCAGTCTGGATACGGAATTGTGAATTAAGCAAGCAAAAAACTGACAAATTAGATTATTATAAAGAAAAGTGTTATTTCATTAATATTATTATATTATACATACGCCACTCTGTAATTTATCATTTGAAATAATAATCACAAGTGTATTATAATATATTTTGACTTCGTGGCCAAGGAGGTGAAAACTCCTCTACATACATACATACATACATATATATATATATATATTTAAAGGTCAAGGATTAGATCTTTGCACCCGGGAGGTATAAATTATTCCTACCTTTATAGCAAAGGACGCTTAGATCTGGAAATTTGTGTGAAAATTGAAATGTTAATACCTACAAATTCAAATGTCAAGGGCACGATCCTCGCATTCAGGGCTCTTAACTTTATGACATTTAGGCTTAAAGGACCTTCAGACTAGTTTAAAAACAATTGATTATTTGAATGTTTAAATAAAAAAGAGTATTAATAAATTCTTCATCCAATGTACTATAATAACTATTTATATCATTAATTAGATTCAATTTAATTAAATATTATATTAATAAAATTTTTCGTTATTTTGACAATTTTTATGAGATCCAAAATGGTTATCAATATTGGATGTTTCAAAAATCTAAATTATACATATACATCTTTTTGCGATATTAAAAATGTAAAAAATGAAATAAATGTAATACAACACAATCCAGTTAAAGATTTTTTAAATGATTAAAGTAATTAAGGAGTACACATTTTTGTTGATGTTGCATTTTTTCAGAACATACGAAGAGATCCAAATTCGAATCCCGGTAGCAACTAAATATTTTTTCTGTATATCTTTCTAGTCGATTAATTTAATTTGGATTAAATTGACCGCTAAATCTTTATTTATTATTTATAATATTCAATACATTTATAAAACAAATGGTAGCAGTAGCATAATATCACCCTCGTAACCAGGAAGGGGGGAATTACCGAGATAGGCTACTCCAGGTCCGGAAATTCACGGAGCCTCAATAGGCTACTTTTTTGTACTCCTGACAAACATCTTCGGATCCGTAATTCCTCGTAATGGCCACGCATATAGGGTTTCGAATGATAATTGAAAGGTGTGGTTTTACTTTACTTCATGAGAATGGTATAAGCAGGACACTCCTATAAAGCATTAGCTGTAGATACCTTTTTGGATGTGACCATCTTATGTGCCCTCAGGGCCTTGGCTTCGTCAGCTATCTGCTGCTGGAACACTTCCACAGCAGCGAGCCTCGCGCGCGCCAGCTTCTCGTTTTCCTCCAGAACTGTCCTCCACACGCTCCACATATTCCTGCAAAAGTTGAGTTACAGTTATTATTCCACTATCCAAGCTTCGGGAACACACTGTACAATAAATTCTGATATTAATTATTATTAACATTAAAGTACAGTTAAAGATCGGCACTTTTGAGAAGACAGTTAATATACCGTTGTACAGTGTTTTTCTTTATTGATTCAATAAAATAATATAAAAAACCCATTTACGAATAAAATATTGATCTCTATATAGATTTTCTAAAATCTATTGAATATAAATTTTTAATTTTGCCGTATATTAATAATATATATCTATTTAAGTGAGAGCTAAAATTTATTTACATGAATCTAATATTATATTTTATATATAATACATCAACACTTTTCAACTGCAACGCCTGTGGAAGACAAATCACTAACGCGAATGTTCTACATATTGCAAAAAACAAATAATATTGAGCCAGCCCATAATTACATCTATACAGACTGACTTTGCATTTAAGACAACTGAACCATGAAAAAGAAAATAAAAGATTTTATCTCTCTTCTTATTTTTTTGTCAAATGCTTTGCGTGACAATTCCAAAATAATTGACACGAGACAGCTCGTAATTAATATAAAATTAAAACGTAGCGAATTACATTCGGATAGTTATATATAATGATGTCCTGACGCTATTCATTACATAGTGAGCGAAGAATTAAAAAATATATAATTATTAATGGTGCCTTCTTAGGTCTATGAAAGTGAGATTATCTTACGGGTGCGAAAACATCAAAATAAACAATGGACACACTCGGACAATAAATGTATTCGTTCGTAGTCTTTACTTTGACTGTTCACGTATGAATGTATCTCAAATTAAAAATCATTAAAGCGAGCAAAGGTAATGAAATAATTTTACCATTTTTCTTCACCTCCATCTACTTTTAAGTCTGGAATATTTGGGATCTTTTTGTTCAAGTACGCCGAGGAAATCTTCAAAAGAGCCTGAAAAAATATATAATTTAACATATATAATAAATTATTATAAAAATTCCGCGGAATAATTATGGTTGGTACGATATACGAGTATGTGGTCCTTTGCCAATTTGATGCAATGGATGTATATTTTTTGACCGTATTTAACTTCAACTTAACTGTTTTGACCTCAGATCCAGGTCCAACAAGTTAATATTAATAAATTTCTTTGATGTAAGACAATCGGTCGAAGAATAACATGTTAGTTTATTAATTATGAGAATTTAAAATAGTATACATACCTCAGAGTACGACTTCTCAATGGCCGATCTCTTGATGGTAAATTGACGGATATCTTCTAAGAGTTCGCACTCATGTTGGTTCTTCGCTTGGAGTTTCGCCACCTGCTCACTATGTAGATTTTTTAGAAATTTCGCGTAATTACCCTGCCAACAAAATATTTTAGCGCATTAGTAATCAAGTCGCATAATCGTGCATCGCTGGCAGTACATATTATATAGACACAAATTTTTTACTGTGATTGTATGTATGGATAGAATGCGAATATTCATTTTATAGAAAATACCAAGAAAAATCATAACATAACTGTGGAGAGATTTCGTATAGACAAGTTAATAATTCAAAGTGTTGGCATGACATTGTTGCAATTTCAGGATATATTGAGAGTAAAACTAATGTGCGCGTACGCATGTGTTTAATGGTACCCTTGATAATTTAACAATACTTAATTGCTGCAAGAATAATTCTATGCCTAAAAAAAAGACTGAAACTGCCTGTCACTAAGCAGTTTTATAATTAAAATAAGAAATTTATTTGTCGAAATGGAACTACTCCCGCAAACCGAAGGGTTTATCACATCACGGGGTATGCAATTCCAAAGAGATGGACGGATAGGATACACCGCCACATATTCATAACCTAACACATTTTGGTTCTTTCATATCCATATATCTTATTTGTGACACGTATCGCACGCACGAACGTCTCCATTCTGCAGGAGCTGAGCATCAAAGACAGACTCAAGCATTTGCCTGACATGAATCCTTCAATTTGTTTAATCTTGCGAGAAGAGAAGATAGCTTGGAGAAGTTTGTTGTGGTGAGAGGAAGAAGAAAATCCCTCACCCGTTGAACCGATCAAGTGGAAAAGGCAACAGGAACTTCTTTGGTAACAGTCCTAAGGTCTGCAGGATGCTGATAAAAGTGAGGTAACAGTCATGATTCATGAAGATCACGATCTTCAGTCGTGAAGTAACGGAGTGGATGATGGTATTTTTCTTCACTTACACACATTCGTAGGTTCCTTAAACTACAAATCTCTTGCCGGATCTTTCGTAGTCACCCATGACTTTTTGTACCGTAGAGATATATCTGTTTCACTAATTGTTACCAGCCATTTATTCTACACACTCGAAAATCAATCGATTGCCGCCTTATTTTTTTACAAGAAAAATAATAATAGAATAAATACTAGTAATTATAAGTGTTATGCACAAATAATCGCAAATATTTCATCAATATTTATGACAAAATAAAGGTGTCTCTTGCCATAATTTATTTTGAACATCGCAAGGTCAAATAAAAAATTTCTTTAAAAATATTGTTTTTTGATAATTCTCAATTACCGAATAAATCAAACGATCATTGAAATGATGGATAGAGCAGTAATATATTTAGTAGTCTGTGAACTGATGCAATGCTGTTTGAAGTTAGTTTCTTACAAACACATACATGTAAAAATTTAGTAAACTGAATGGTTTATTCGAGCCTATTTTTGTTATCTTTATTGTTTTACAAATTTATAACTGAGAAAAAAATATCTTATCAATGCAATAAAAGAAATATGTATTTAATAATGCATGTTATATCGAGAAAATTCCCGCGTGTGTTATTTTAAATTGTATTTTCTTTGCGTTTTATAATAATAATATACATATAATACTTTTAGCGATTGTGAATTTGTTTACTTCACACAACGACATCTACTTACGAAATTATATATGACGAGCGACTTTTTTAATGTTCGTTCATTATTGTTCATTTTTTTAAAACAAAAATATACAAAGTTGTCAGATTTATTAATTATATACTTGAGAATAAATATTTGAATTGCATTACCTTTTTACTTGGAAGTAATCATGAAAAGTGTAAATCGAAAGTTAGATAAAATATAAAGATGTTTTTTTAGGCACTAGGCGTAATGATAAACTTTGGATTCTATTTCGGACCCAGATTAAAATATTGCTTTCTTGTCTAAGATGGTAGACATAGGGGAATTTGGGATTTTTATTAATATATACAAATTAACAAAACGTTTACCGTAATTAAATAATTTTGATTAATAATATGAACTGTGCATAATCATTTTTATAATTTTAAATTGTAATGTTCAGAAGTATTGTCTTAAAAATCTTTTAAATGTCTCTATTAAGATTAATCAGATTCCGGTAAATCGTCCTTAGTCTAATTAGTAAAATGTTATTTAACACGGTGCAAATCAATTATGCTAACAAATTACGTAGATTTAATATCGGAATTAGTTTACTAGTGGAATATACTATTGAAATTTTGGCACTGTCGCCATTTTTCCATTTCTTTTAATCTAGAGTGAATTTTAAAATATCAGTATAGGTAGCTATGTATTGTACATAGCTCGGCTTTTTTAAATCCTAAAGCTTGATAAATATATTTCAACACTAAACTCTACAGTTTAGTGTATAATTAATATGAAATATTGTCATAACAATTAGTAAAAAATATATATAGAGTTGATTTTTTTGGGTCAATTTCAATCACTAGGTTTTTCTTGATGCCGAAGGATTATTGGCTGATAAATTTACGTCATAATTTTAGCGAAGCATTTGTTTGAAAAGTAATAATTATTATGTTTTATAAATTTTATTTCTAAACCAATTGAGTAATAAAAATACAATGAATTAATGAATTTAGAAAAACGTTTTCTATAAATATTTTCATCTAACTCGTACATAAAATACATAACTAAAAAATGTTTGTATAGTATCTAGGAGTCTAACGCACATCACACATAGGAATGTTCAAAACATCTTTTAATTTAATTTACAAACATGTAAAACAAAATACAAGCATCGCTACAAAACATTGTTTAACCATAAAAGTAAAAATCAAAGAGAGCAAAGAGCAAAATTACAGTAAAATAATTTGTCAAAACTGAAGACATTCAAACATTCATTTGGGGGATCTTAATATGATAAAATATTTTCCGTTGTGTTAGAAAAAACAAACTTAAAAGAAATCGTCGAAAATTAAAAGCACAAAGTTTTGTCGATGCCAATATAGCTTTAGTGTGTATAAATATTACTTGCGAAATCGACGGTGTCGATGCCCACACCTTTTTATTGGGCGTTAGGCATACAAAATTTTGAGCAGAGCGCCATGTTGTAAATTTTCACTCCGGGTTTGATTTTCAAAAAAGTCACTGCTTTTAATAAACGTTTTTATATTAACAATATGATTAATATTATTTTTCTTAAATGTTATTTATTTATCGAAAAAATTATGTGTTTCATTCCAAAATATTATTATTCTAACACGGGCACTGATCTTTGCGTTGGGTGCCAAGATTTTGGGTGGTGCTTTAACTAAATTAAACAATTTGAAGCCGGGGCATCGATTGGCGACTACAAAGTTTTAAACGACATTTGAATCGTCCCGTCAATTGACTAGAGATCGTTAAAAATAATAATAATATATGTTTGAAGATAGAGTCGCGTATAAAATAACATTTCCTTAACATAACCTTTAGGAATTCTTTCATGACGGCACTCGCGCGAAATATTCTGGGAGCAGTTATAATTCTATAGTATTGTTTAATTGAAATATGCATTGTGAGAAATTGAATAAACTCACCTTTCTCGGGGGGGGCTGCATGCTGACTATGTCACCCCATACAGGCTGATGCCTGCCTACTGCCTACTGGACGACGAACCTTTCCCCACTACGGCTATCGATTGCGCGTTCGTTCACCGCACGCCTGCGCAAGCAGCGCGCCATTGCAATGCATTGGATGCAATTTCCCGCCCTTCGCGAGGAAAATTCGGGGCGAGAATTTTTCTCGGGTACTTTCTTACTCAATTTAATTCATTTTAATGAGATTAGTGTTTCTAACGTCATATAAAAAAAATTCTCTAGCATATTTTCCAATGTAGCGGAAAACATTTATTTATTTATTTTTGGCCTTTCAGCTGTGCAGCTAGGCGGTGCGAATATTTCGCGGCTCAATTTGTGAGAGTTTCGCAGCTATAATAATTGAGTTTACGTTTCAAAAATCTAATAAATCTATCGTAACACTCTCCCGCCGATCGTATCACTCTCCTGCCTGAATTCATCTACCATCCCATTCTTTTCTACCGCCCAAGTTCTCACTCCAATACAATACACGCTTTTTCCTCAGGACAAATACAAAACTTTGAAAAAATAAGTAACAAATAATAATAATAAATAACCAATAGTCGTATCAGAGAATGAAGTTCGTTTCTATCCTGACATTGGTAAAAAAATTCGCTTCTTACCTGGTCGTACACCTTCTGAGCCAGATACACAATCGAAAAAGCAAATACTCAATAATGAATACAATAAAAAAATCTTATTGAATATCAGATATGTCGTAGAATTTATATAAGTAGTAGGTATGCGGTATCATGGAGATAATGAAAATAAAGGTGTTTTACTTTATACACATAAGATAACTGAATTTTATCACCTCAATAATAATATACACTCACCTTACGTACTTTCTTCCCGCGTCTTGTTAGTTGCTTTTTATTTACTCTTTCAACTTTATGTTTAATAGCAAGATTTGATGTTTCCATTTGTGCAACAGTAGTTCAACTGGCGGCTAATTGCGTATTATTTTTACTTAATCAACGTATTAAGTGTTTACCTCTAAAATAGATAAGTTGATATCTCGATATCAATTTGTGATAAGATGATTGCCGATATGCACTTACACGGTTACAGGCGTGGTGCGTATGAAAGATGAGAGTTATTTTTTTATTTTTTTCAAAACGTCACAATTTTTAATACGACTAACAAAAATAATAATAAAATTAAAGTAACGCGGTTTCTTAATTTTATAAAGTTAGAATTATTACAATAATTACAGTTTATACTAGGAGCGTAAACTCTTAATATATATATGCCACGATTGAGATGAGCGGGAAACCTGACATAATTCACAATTCCAAAAATCTATATCTAGCCTAGATACGATAGCTTAAATAGTTTACTAATTTAATTACTTACCTATTTACCTATATTACGTTTTATTTCGACAATTTCCGGTAGTCATCTTTGATTATTAATTTTCCCATTGTTTGTATACGGTTTTTTCAAATTGTTGCCCAGAATGACAAAAATCACTCCAGAAGACCGTATTCTGATCAAAAATTTGCGAATTGAAAAACGTTGAGGTGCTAGGAAAACAATCAAAGAGTTTTAAAACAAAGTCTGGAGTAAAGCTAGACATTACAGCAGGACGGAGCTCCATCTCACACGGCCAGAAATACAATCAACTTTTTTTCCAGTAGATTATGCAATACGGGGTGTTTTGATGATTTCTGATTAGCTAAATGTTGTGCAAAAAAAAATTATATTAAGAATTATAATTAATTATATTATGTTTTGAAATAACTCATGTGTTACGAGATGTTCTGACATTTTTTGGGCCATCTGTATATTCGGAGGAAAGGCCGATTCGGAGGCTAAAACTTATGGCTGGTGAATAATTGTAAATGGACAACAGAAAACATGAGTATCAGATACAAGAGTATTATGGAAGCAGAAGATTGAGGAGCCAGAGCTCGATTTGGACTGTAGCACTACTAATCAACAATCACTGTCTAATACTAGCAGATAAGTAATCGGCTGTTTGTTAGCTAGAGCTATCTTAAATTGATATGATTATCATTAGAATATTATTAAAAGTATAAACACGAAGGATATGGTGAACTTTATGAAATAATATGAACAGGTAAAAAAAAGTAACTTGACATCTTAAATGAATGCGATATTTTGTGTAAAATCATTTTAAACTGCAATACAGAAATCATCGAGTAAATATATATAACATCTAAGAATTATTCACAGCAGTTTAACAAATTTTATAGATGAGTGACATCTATTGCATAATGTGGAAATATTGTAGCTAAACATTATTATTATTTATTTGCTAATTTTTACTGCCAACTAGCGGATTTTTTGATATTTTTAAATGCTTCTTTAAAGGACACTAGTAGATCCGATAGCGACGATGTGCAATCATATTATTAGATAATGGCCCGTGTCCACGCATGACGTTTTCGACCCGAGACAGGGTTTATGCTCCCATTAGATTCTTCGGAGACAACTTTCGGCTTTCGTAATTCACTGTTTACATACCGATTCTTAGAGGTAAGTAAACATCAAATTTCAGTTCATTGATAATTGATATTCCTTTCGTCAGTTGGGTGAGTTCGAAAATCCCCGATAGCAATTAAAACGGAATAAATGTTTGTAATTTAATGATGTATGTTTTTTTAAACTTTTTTAAATAAATAGTTGTAGGTATTTAAGGTTCTAGGTGACGTCTGTACGCCCTTGTTGAATCTCGATGTCAAGTCGAACGTCAAACACACGGATTTGAGTTTTTATCTCTTTCTACCTATCTCAAGGTAATCTCTGATCATAATTTCAACATGTGTGCACGGTATTGAGATTTATCTCCATTAAATTTCTGAGATTTACTTCATGGTGTCTTAATCCTTGCCTTAATACTCACGATCAAGCTTTATTAAGTTTTTGAGCTATAGGCAAGGCTTAAAATACTATTTATAAAAAAAATAGCAGGTACATAAAAAATACCAAATACTGAAAAATGATCATGATTTATGATTTTGTGAAATCAAAATTGTAGAACAACGAAGAACCATAGTCTAATTCATTTTTCCATTGCTAGATTCAATTATTTATTATGATTTTTAAAAAATTAATTGACTACTTCAAATATTACAATGTTTTTATTGTTGGTATTTTAAGTAATTAATATAAAATAAATTTGTAAAAAATAACTTGGGTTTTATTATTTAACTGCCAGTTTCGGAAATTATTTTTTAAATCTGCATTGTGCATCCTGACCAATCGATTACATCAGCCAAACCAATGATTAAGATAAGGTGAATTAGAAATAATTATCAATTTTCTTCGCTTACCACTGTATTATTATTTTAGATATAACAGACTCCGATACAGAATGCCTATATGGAGGAAATATATATAAAAATTGCTAATTTACTCATTTTTTTATTTCTAATTATGTATTGGCCAGTGGGCCACGAATACCAATGTCAATATATTGTAAACCGGTTTATACTATAATGTACATCAATAGTCTTTTAAATGAATTATTAAACGATGACTAAAAATATTTAAAATATAAAATAATTTCATGTTCTACAAGAATAGCGATCCGACACAGAAAGCATATCTCATTTAATATAACTATCCTATTGCTTTCACTTGATTTGAACGCAATACAAAATTCCAACTAAAATAGCGATTTAGAAATAGTTTGGATTTTCAATGTTAATCATTGGGGTATTCTAAAAAGTTTCATACGTACAAATTTATTTACACCAGGTCAGCTCCATTCCGGTAGTTAACAGAAAAGGGATACCTGATGCTCTTCGGAAACATTATTTTCACTTTTAAAGTGATAAATATGTCAAACTAATAGTAATGGAGTCCTACTGAGTCAATGAAGCAAACTGCTAATATAATATATAAAACTATAATAAGACCAGTGGTCTCTCATGGTTATGAAACGTGGTGCCTAATCCACATTGAAGAAGTTTTAGCAGTTTTTGAGTGCAAAATATGTATTAAGAAAAATTTGTATACCTACACTAGAAAACGGAACGTACAGAATAAAAATGAATGATGAACTCAAAAGTTGAATTTATTGTGAAACAATTCTGTAGGTCTCAAAGACTGCAATGGATTGGCCATGTTAGAAGAATGTCAGATGACAGCATACCAAAGATCATGACCTAGTGGATACCATAGTGGACGTGGCTGACTATGTGGAAGAAGACTGGATCAGGATGGGAGGGTCTGGGAACTGGACAAGGAGTCAGTGGAGATCACTTGTGGAGGAGGTCAAATCCCACCCTGGGATGTAGTGGGAGAAGAAGAAAATTAATAGTACGGAAAAGCAGAATATTTTTATACCCAAAATGTGAAAATAATAACTCCAAAGAGAATTAGAGTTTTCCTCTCTCCAAACTATCTGAACAGTGGCGCAACTAGAAAAGTTGGGCCCCAATGCAAAATGGAAAAAGGGGCCTCTGCATATGAATTATATATAAGAATATTAATATCATGCGATTTTAATATATTTATTTATTAATCTGATATAAGTACAATGATACAATACAATATATGTATTGTATTATTGTTTAATTAAAGTGTTTTTTAATGGCATTGATTATTTCTTTATTATTAATCATAATAAGAACAAAATTAGTCTCTTCTCTCCTATAAATTTTCATTTAACGTAAAAAACTAAATTGTGTGTTTAGGTATTTATATTATGCACTTGCAAATGAAAATAAATTCTTGGTCCGGTTCTTAACCGATATATTAGCAGGGTATTACTGTACATATTATTAATGTTATTAAGGAAAACACATTCTTATTGTGAATTATTATTATTCAGAACATAGGTCTGTGATGTTTTAAATACTGATAGCATAGTTGGTAATACATCTTCCCCGGATTGAAAAAGAGATCTAGGTAAGAATCTCTGTAGCGCAACAACAATATTTTTCGATAAAATTGATTTTATATGTATATCTTTTTAATTAATACATTTAATAAGTATTTAAAACATTAACACTTTTTTGTAATACATGTGACTAATGGTTTTTTAAATTTTACTTCCATTTTTAACCATAATGGTTTTAAAAAAATATATGTCCATACTGCGCTGGGAAAAGTATTAATACTCGCAAAAGTACTGTAGGGTGCGGACCTTTCGGGCCCAATGCACCGCGTTGGTCTAATTACAACGCTGACCAGAATTCTATTGGTGTCGTATATTCTAAATTTCTAAGATTGTTGCAAATTTTTCCACGCAGAGAAGATACTCTGCCGACATCAGCATTCAACTATCTAGCAAACTATTCTGGGCCTCATCTGAGCATTGAATGGGTTGCATTTTGTTTTGAACTACAAGCAGATTTTCACTAGGTGTTTACAATTAGTTTGTTGTTTCACCCAGACAGAGACCAACAAATATATAAACATGAACTAATGCAAATCCCTTGTTCCAATATCTTCAGTTTGGTGTCACCAACGTGATCACTTTGGTACCACTTACACAATCAAATAGCTCTGCGATATTTTTAAATATGACTCAATCGGAACGAAAATTTCAACACTGACAATATATGCACATACATAGATTTATTTTTCGAAGAGTAAATACTTTTACTGTTGCATGCATGTTTCCACAATAATGTGTATAGTATGCCCCTGTGCCGCAACTGATATTCCAAACCACTCTCCTATACGTACACATTATTTCATGTCTATTCACTCAAAGATTTTATTTGTGTTCATATTTAATCCTGCACAGAATTATATATGTTGAAATATAAAATGTATTTTTTATAAACTCACGTGGGATTATAACTAACTTACCATCACATCGTTACCGCAGGGGTAGGCAGAGAAGATAGAGCGCCATGCTCTTCTATCCTGACACGACTCTCGCCTCATCCACATTCATACATCTTCTTATGCAAACTCGCCAATTGTCAGGGCTTCTAACAGGACCATCTCACGGCAACCTCCACCTTTTCTGGTACCATCAAGATACGCGCCATATATCTTTTTTACTACTCTATTCTCATTCACTCGTTCAACATGACCAAGCCACCTAGCTAATCCTTTTAATTTTGTTCATTCTTTCATAGATAAATTTGCCACAAATTCGTGGTCTATTAAATCTACTTTTGTTCCTCATCTGCCACTTCCATGTGTCACTTCAATATATCAGCATCGGTACCAAAACTGCAGGTAACTAACGTAGGTATGGGTAATTTTCAGAATTAGAATTAGAGTTATTGAAAAAAAACAAAGATTAAGGTTCTAAAAAAGTTTTATTAGAATGACGGTGACTGTGTGCACAATATGATGGAAACATATTTATATCATACACGATACCACCTTTGCTTGTAGGTACACCAAAACACTCTAAATATCGTCATAAAAACAATTAATTTAACATTATAATTTATTTATCTATATCTGTACATATTTTTAAGTAGTTTGTACAATCTCTTCAGGAACACGAAGAGTTAAAAATATAGATATTTTAGCGTGTGTTATGTGCAGTTATAATCTAAATGGATATAATTTTATGTATACTATAGAAATTTCTTACCAATTAGTGAGTATCAGTAATTTAAAATGCATATCAGTTGGCAGCGATGTCTTTAGACTATTTAAAAATATAATAAACTATTGAGAATGAATACTTATAGGTATTCAAACTGAACATCATATTTTAATCAATTGTATTGTAAAACAGACTTACACTAATTATGTAGAACTAAATATTTGTTTTAAAAATTGCAGTGTACAAAATATAGAACTATTAATATTCTTTCACATAAAGTTTTGTAAAATAAAAAATAAACCTAAAAATAAATATTAAATCTTTATATATATATATATATACATACATACATATATATATATATATATATATATACATACATATATATATATATATATATACAAAAAATAAAATTAGATAAATCTATAACATATCCGTTATGCTCACAACCAACTAAGACATTAATCATTGCTGCCAACACAATAACATTATAAATTTGCAATTTTTCTCTTAAAATAAATACACTTTGTCAAAAGAACAAAACAGTTCAAATAAATGTATAAAGTTATTAATAAAAATAATTTAAATTAAGAGTTTATATAAATCTACAATAAGTGGGAAGAATATTAATCAAATGTTTTTTTTAAATATATACAGTTTAAATAAATGAAGTTAATTAACAAAATTAATTTACTAATAGTAAAGAATAAAAATATTTTTGTAACGCAATTTTCATTAATTACACATCCATATATATTTTATTTTTTTATATAAATGAAGTATTCTATGTCACCAGTTATATACAGAAAAATATGCTAAATGTAGGAATATATATAGTTTATGACTTTTTGTATATAATATATACAAAAATATTTAAATTCTATACAATAATTGACCCATGGATGCTCCTCCCACCAAATTTTCACTTCGTCGCCATAATACATGTTAAAAAATAATGTGAATAAATAATGGAAATTGCACATGTGGACAGGCAGAATGCAACGAGTAATAAGCGGGTAATGGAGCGGGAAATGTTTTTATTGTTGTATCATCTATTTGGTTCAACAGTTACAACCTCAGATGATCAATGATAGCCGAAAATTATGCAAAATTAATGATAAAATACATGGTATATAAATATGTAATTGGGTACACCTGCAAAATTACAAAAAATGGAACTATCACCAAGTATTACTAATAACTTAATATAATATATATGAGATGAATCCGTTATTTTATCCGTTCAATAGTTACACAGCATCAATACTGGCAGAATAGTTTACAATATTTTGTATACCTAAAGTATTGTTTCGGCATTATTTCATTTAAATTAATTCTTCGACTTTTCCAAGGGTAGGGTGAACATTTTCACAACCAAAAATATATGGCAGTATATTGTTATTAATTCCTTAAACATTAAATACTATACATGAATGTTATGCAAAATATATATATGGATATAAATATTAAATACATAAAAGCACTGGTGGCAATCTACCATGCCATATATGAATAACATGCCCGTTCTCAAAAAGCTTTTCAAATTTCTTTAAAAGTATCATAAAATCTCTTGAGATTATAATTTTTATCTGTTGTGAAGATTAATCATTTGAAAGCTGGAACTGTAGATGTAATATGATTTACAGGATTTCTTTAAAAATTATAAGAGTTAAATAAAATGAAATATAATTAAATACGTGTGATTCTGTTTTAACACACAAAATTTAAAAAATATTAACTGCAATACACGTCGGTGATAACTCATTAACATTTAACAGCTTTCAAATAAAAAAATCTTTCATTTATATATTATTTGTCCATATATAAAATACTTTCAATTTAATGTGACAATGTACTTTGTACAAGTACTACACATGTATGTATAACAAAAATAACAATGTGAAATAAAACAAAGTGAAACAAAAAGTTTTAAACTTAATACTAGTTAAAGAGATGATACTTATTATGTTACAAAACATGTAATATAATAATCTACATACTAGCATTGGCAAACATGATTCAGAGATATTTATTTAAAAAAAATCTTTCTCACAAACAAAAGCCACCAATCTAAATATAAATATATATTAAAACCAGTGTTAGCTCGTTATGAATAATTGGCATTTATGTTCTAAAATTTCCAAATTATCTAAAATATACATTGTCAACATTTAAATAAATTAAATGCTTCATCTAGACTTAGAAGTAATCAAACTATGTTAACGAAAGAATTGTCATCTGTACAATAGCCACAACCTACTCCGGGTTGGGCACTGGAGAGGATTCAGGAGTCGGGGGCCATTGTAATCATCTCACTTCACAGTGTTTATTATTATTAGACAGAGGAGCACTGAGGGCGTCTGTCTTGGAAGCATCTGAAGGGTTGACCTGTTGATGGGAAGGGGAGTCCTTCATGACGTATCCTGAGCCGCCAGCTCCTCGAGCCAACTTGAGCCGGATTGGCGATACCTTGGAAGAGCCAGGAACGGGGGAGGCGGTATTTGCCGGAGAGTCCAAGGCTAAAGGATCAGGAGCTGTAGGATCGTACACAAACGGATCTGTGACTACTTGTGCTGCATCCACCCCTAAAGCAACATCTTCTTCTGATTCATTCTTTGCACTAGAAGTTCCTAAGGTCTCCTTTCTTCTCGCGATGCGTATAATCAATTTGGTAGCATTTTCTGACTGTTTGTTTACTACATGCATTTCAGAGGATCGCTTATCGCGTTTCTTTTTTCTTTTTTCACTTTTTAAACGCTTTTTCTTATCTTTTTTGCCTTCCTCAAAATCGGCAAACACCTTTCTTCTGAATTTCATACTTTCTCTACGCAAGTCCTCGACACTAGGTTTTGGTATAATCGTGTGTCTCTTTTTAGGAGGTTTAAATTGAACAATGTAATTAGGATCAATCGGACTTATAGACTGATCACTGGTATGAAAATTGCCTATTTTTATTTTTAGTTTGGGAGCTGGTGAAATATTATTGGGACTAGTAATCGTCGGAGATGGTTTGGAAATTCTCCCACGACGTTTATAAGATATTGCCAATTGAGTTGGAATTGATAAACCACTTGCATTTCTAATATCTTGTGCATCAATTTCATTATCCGAGGTACGTAAGTCACGAACAAGACTACCAGACACTTTCCGACGCTTCTTTTCCATGTTAGCATCCACTACTGCCTTATAATCTTCTCTTGTCGGGATACTCGTCATTGATGCAACGGCTTTAGGTATTGTTATTACAGTTCTATTGAACGATGGAACAGGAGCAGGTGGCGTGATCTGATTCACCACTATCCCAGACATGGGATCGTCCATGTTCATGTCTTGTGTACAATACTGTCTCAGTAACTCTTTCTTGCGCATTCTTCTTAAATTGGACGTTCCTGAGATCATTGCTGATGTTACTGAGCCAACAGCACTAGGGGCCCCCAGTATAGGAATACCAGAAGGTGGTTCCATTATAGGAATACTAGGTTGTTGTATCACAGGTGCTACGGAGCTCGTTGAATAGTTTGCATCCAAAAATGGCCCTTTGATTTTAACTTTCAATTGATTCCTCGAATCTGTAAGTGAGACTTTCGGTGTAGTTAAGTCCTGACCTTGTTGTGGAGGCGTTTCAGAGATATATTCTTTAAGTTCAGTATAATATATTTTTGGAGGTGGTATTAATGGTTCTTGTGACTTATTGCTACTGGCTATAAGTGCAGAATGAAGTTCTTTCTCCATTTCTTCATCAATATCTGGAAGTTGTTGGTCAGCAGTTCCACTTGCAAAAGCCCCCAACAGATTATTGAAAGCGTCGGTAATAGATGCTTCAAATGCACTATAAGTACGCATGTCCACAGGTCCCGGCAGAACCGGTTGGACTATTTTTGTAAAAGCCTGCTGAGGAGCCTCAGGTGGAGTATTTATTGCGATGGTTGGTGATTTAGGAGTTTCCACAGGAGTGGGTAACTCTGAAATAGGAGTAGGGGGCCTCAAGTCTCGAATGTCTGCAGAATATGAAGGTCGTTTCAACGCTTGTTGAGATGGACTCGCAAACTTTGGAGACTGAGAGGAATCTCTGTACGCATTGTCAGGTTTTCTTTCATGAATATCCGTTGATCTTCTTCTTTCTCTCATTGATTTCAAATCATTCATACTATCATTGGTAATGTCTTCATCAAAATCTAAATCATATACAGTACCCGCTAATTTATTATGGATCGTATGATAATCCATATCATAATTATGCATATGTTGACTACCCTTTCCCCTGGGTCTACCTCTACTTCTTGAACCTCGAGAGCTCTTAGAAACACCTCTTCTATTCCCGTTTCCTTTAGAAATCAAATCAATCTGCCTAGGAGATTTTCCAGGACTCTTCCCAGGTGACTTGCTTTGTTGAGTAATAAATCTAGATGACATTCTTGTCGCTTTCATTGGAGATTTTTTTCCTTGCACGGGAGAAGAATCATTATCTGTTATATGTTTTTCGTTAATCATTTGATTTTGTAGAAGAGTATTGTTAGAAAGTTCTTCAGTAGACCGCAGGGGAGATTCTTGCATGGAAAATGAATTAGGTGGAGTCAATTCTGCTTCACCATCATGAGTAGATGAATGTTCACTAACAGGTTTGGGTGTAGGAGGTGCAATCATAGCCGTTGTTAACGCCATATTATGCGATGAAGACGTGAATGCTGCAGTGCAAGGAGTACTAAAAGACATTGACTCTTCACTTGATTTGGGAAGCTGAGACAACATTGAAGTGGAGTTAGGATATGAGAGACTAATATTTGGAGGAAATAATGCGGCACCGGGAGAAGAAAGGGGTAATTGAGAACCGATAGTTGTAGAAGGAAATAGGGATACAGGACCACCAACAAACTGCGACGCTTCCGAAGAAAACGGATTGTAAGGGTTGGGTTCCATAGAACAAGAATGATAAGAATATCCTATGTTTTGAAGTAATTCTGAATGTTTGTGTAAATTTTCCATATTTTCGTGAATATCGGAATGTTCATTGTCATGTTTGTTTAAGCTAACAGAAGAGTCAGAAGAAGAACTTGATGAAGATGATCGCCTAACGGGTATTAATTCACTCTCCGCCCATTTTGATTGATGTCTCATACTATTGTATGGTGATGGAATGGGTGTGCACTCCGGCAATGTACCCAGATCACGTTCGTAGTGTGGCCGGTGAGATTCTGGCTGTACACTAATGTTAGTTTCACTAGATTGAGACGTAGAAACATGTAAAGGCTCCATTGCAATATTAGAGTCAGTCTCCATGTTACTCTCAAAACTCTTTTCATCTTGATTTTGCAAAAATGACTGCTTCGCTGTAATTCCACTTTCGTGTGTATTTTCAGGTAACTCACTTTGTAAGACGGGTGGATTATGTAAAATTTCTCCACTTTCTATACTGTGAATATTGAACTGCATTTGTTTCTCGATTTCTAAATTGTTGGTGCTTGAATTGGTAAAATGATTGTCATTAGCAGGCCACACCTTTTCATCCTCGGTAATTATACTTTTGCATTTTTCAATATTTTCCACAGATGTCATATCATCAGGTTGCGTGTCACTTTCGTCATAATTGGTTTCAGAACTATCAACGATTGGACATGGGCGCATAGTACTTGCGATATCCGTGTTATGTTTTTCAACAGAATTTATAGTCAAGTTGTTTTCAATTAATAATTTTGATTCGTCTAAAACCTGGCTCTTTGGAAAAGTTTCATTTTCTATAAACGGCAGAGTTATTTCAGTGTCTTTTACATCATTGACTTCTTGATCAGAGTTTTCATTCTGGTTACAGGTGTTTGATTTTTTAGAGCTCATCTGCATTCGTAATTTCTCTACCAAATTCAAGGTTTCACGCACACCTCGATCCTCTTTTGAATCTTCTTTGAACAAAAAATCTGATCCAAAGAAGGAAGTCAGCGGAGTGGCTTTCATGATTTCTTCATTTCCTTGAGAAATATTAAATCCATCATCGTTGACTGTCTCATCAACTGCTAAAATATCGTTTCCAAAATCGAAAAATTCCGAACATCCAGTATCTTTACCCGTGGGTTGAGGAGAAAATATAGAACGATTTGGATATGCTGGAGGAAGGAGGGGTGTTTTTATAAATGACTTATTTTGCTCAACTTCCTGCAATTCAGTAAATTCAGATGGAACTATTTCAAAGGTTGAAACTTTTTCAGATTGCAATGGTGAGATTTTCAAATTATTAGTTTGGGTCTCTGCGGGAGATTTTGGAGTTTGGCCTTCACAAGGTTCGGGCATTTTATGTTCTATTTCTATAGGAGTCTTAGGTGATTTTATAACATGACTCGACACTTTAGGAAAGGTTTGAGTTTTATCATTTGTTACTGAAGGCTCCTTTTCAGTATTTCCACTACCTAATTCTTGTACAATAGAAAAATTCTCAATTTCTAGATGACCATCTTTAGTGTGTTCGATGACTGAATTTGGTGGATTTTGGCTGATTTTCTGAGAATTCCTAGGTGAAGATTGGTGGACAGCAGTTTTTGGCACTTGACTTAGAGATTGTAAGAGAGGACTGAGTGATTTTTTCAACTCTTTATCTTTTGAAACTTTGGGTGTTAGGGAAACCTCATCCGTGTATTTTGCCTGCTCATTTTTGATATCTTCATGTTTATTGGTTATTACTTTATCAATGTCTACTTGGAAATCCTCTCTGTCCCTGGAAGTTTGCAGAGCAGGAGTTGTCTCTCTAGCGGTCGGTTTTATCTTCTTGTCCTTTTTCCATTGCGTAAATGGAAGTTGACTGGACTGGCTATCCTCTTTGGCATCTTGATGTTGCGTAGAGGAAGAGGAGTAGGAGGGAGCTTTCTCTGGCTTTCCCAGGCCTGTGTGAGGCAGATTTCTCGTCCCTGCAGTAACACTTCTTGTCCGAGCACGCACGGAAGGCCTCGGCAGCGGATGACCGGCTCGAGGTGGTTTCTCTCCTTCAGCAGACGGTGAATGAAGCCCACGCTCAGGCTGCCCGTCGGAAGTTTTGAGCTTCTTGTCCGGGGCCTTGCGGGGAACACCACCGCCCGACTTAGCTCCACTCTCAGCTGGGATAGGAGACCCTGACTTCTTCTCAGGGGATTTACTACTTGAAGTGTTGGAGGGGACTTTGGATGCACCTTTGAGTGCTTCTGAATCACTGGATGGACTAGAAGAAGAGGTGACCTTTGTTCCCTTGTCAAGAAAGGGCAGGTCATCGTTCATTCTTCTAGGGGGAGAGAACAAGGATTTCACCATACACCTTTTGTCTGCTGTTCCTTTGGAATCAACTTTACCTACGTGGTCTTCATCTTCGGAACTAGTGCTTGAGGAACAACTGCTACTACTGCTTGAGTTATTTGTGGAACCAGAGCTTGATTTATTTGGAGATCTCGGTCGCTTTTCTTCATCTTTCCTAGGGGATGGTTTTTTACTTATATCCGTTTCTTTCTTTTTTCCCGTTTCATCGAGAGTGTTGTCCATTCCTGGCAGCTTAGCCATTCCACTCTTTATGTGTTCAGCAGCTTTTTTAGCAGCTTGTCTTTGAGGTACATATGCTAATATATCAAGAACATCTCTTTCTCCTTCCTTCTCAAATTCAAATACATCGTTGCCAGACATAGAAGATTTTCTGTCTTTCTTATCTTTAATTAATTCTTTGTTATCTTTTTTATCTTTCAATTTAGTTTTCATTTTAGGTTTGGGATCTTCCATTGTAGGCTGCGAGGGCTTGCTTTCTGCAATATTGTCATTTTGTTCCCTAGTTTTAACATTTACAGTGTTCGAACGCATATTCTCTGAAGCTTTCTTAGCTGCTTGACGTTGGGGAACAATCAAATCAGATGGATAATCTTTATTCTTTGAAGATTTCACGTTTTCCTTATCCTTTAAATCTTCATCAGACTCTGGACCTTTGTCTTTAGATATGGACTTCTTTGTGCGTTTAATACTCTTATCACCCTTATTCTCACCCTTTTGTAATGGAATAAACTCTTTGACAGCCGCTTTAGTTCTGAACGGATGTTGTTGCGAATCACTAGTGGCATTTGAGGATTTGTCTTCGTTTACATCTTCATGTTTATTATCACTATTTTCGCTGTCCGAATAAATATCAGCGGACAACTTCAATTTTTTTGTCGAGCGCATCGGCATTAGCTCATCACTCTCGGTTCCCGATAATGGCCGTGCACCCATTTCACGTTCCATTTGCCGTAATGTGCGACTCTTAGGCCATTCCCTTTTCTTTGTATTCTTTATTTCGTCTTCACTGGAGCTATCCATTTTACTATGAGAAGCAACAGATGGTCTAGACTTTTTCTTTTCCAAAATTTTGGTGTTGTCATTGTTCTCTTTGTCTTTAGAGAATAATTTCTTCTTCGGTGCTTGCAAAGAGTTTTTATCTTCATCGTCAGTTGTTGAATAGATAGGTCTACGGTACTTAGTATCTCTGTCAGGAATGCTTTCAGCTCCGCTAGACAGACCGCTATATAGGCTGGCACTTCTGCGTGCAGACCCATTCAAATACAGCCGTTTGTAAGGATTTTCAGATGCTTTAGTACTTTTTAACAATCCATTGAGATCTTTCTTCTTTTCATCTGCAGAATCCACGCCGGCTATTTGTGCCAGTAAGATTTCAAAATCTCCCGAATGATCAACGGCATCGGGGTGGGAGTAAAGTCGATCATAAATAGACGGCCCGTGATTGGCTTCGATGACGGCAGTCATAGCAGCTGGAGCCAAGGCATTTTCCTCGGAAAGTACCGCCACCTGCTTGTGAAATGTTTGTTCTCTCATACGGAAGAAGGACCGAGACAGTTTTTCTCTCCTGCTCACCATGTAGCACAGATTGCGCACTCTCTCCAAGTCCTGCCTCAGCTGCACAAACATTTTCATTTTGTCTAAATCTGCTTGCTCTTGACGGTGAGTTAACATGTCCGTCTCATCAGCTTTCGGAGGCAGAAGTGGTCTATTATGGCCAGCTCTGCGCTTGAGCTTCCAATAATTGTAAATGTATTGAATACCGTCTTGGTCAACATCAAGAAGGTGGGTACTAATATCTTTAATGCTCACATGTTTATCAAACTCTGCTTCAATCTCATGTAAACGCAAAGCTCTTGCCTGAGATTTTTCTTCAGATGTCATATCCTTACGTCTTTTGCGCTTAGAATCGTCTTCCTCGGAGCCGGAACCATTACATTTATCTTTTTTAGAATTTACACTATGTTTTTGACAATATGAACGAAGTTTTACACCATCATCCGCATTTTCATCTTCTATTATGGCACGCATTTCAAGGCCATGTTTAAAAGCACAAGTAACATGGTAAGCAATCTTGCATGTCCTGACTGAGCATTGGATACACGCTCCAGTGCGTTCACGACACAATACACATATCAGGGACCAGCGCGAGGGTGGAATCGCTGATATCTTGGTAATGGGTTCCATTTTCTCAGCACACCCGATGGACACCTCAGGTATCCACAGAACACAACTCACATGTGCCCATTTGTGTCCTGAAGGCGTACATTTCATGGCGCCCCCTAGGTTGGGGCACAGCACGCACACTGGTCTCACTCCATCACCGCACGGTCTGCAAAGCCATTGTCCTGCAAAGGTACATTAATATTAATCTGAGTGGAAATGAAAATATCAGATGTGAAAAAACCCACTAATAATTACACTACCCACTAATAATCTTAGTACCAGTAGTAGTATACTGACACCAGCCCTATCCTCAACGATTGTTAACCCATTAGAAGCTTAATAGTATTCTACTGAGATAATTTACATTAAAAAAATATATAATGTACAAAAATTAGAATACAAAGTATTTGAAATCAATTATTATGTTTAAATTGGGATATTATTAAACATACATATGGCATTATTAATGTTACAACAATATAAACTGTAAGACTACTGAGAATTAAGTTTTATAGTTACCTGAAGGAATTGCTGTTATTCCATAGCAGGCTTGATGTACGCATATGTTACAGGAATCACAAAATACCATTTCGTTTCCCTCCTCGGAATCTGGGGATCTGCATACGTCGCATATGACATTCTCATCATATTCAATACCCAAACCTTCTTCTGACTTCATTATTGCTTGAATTTTGTCCCAACAGCGAACCTAAAATTATTGTTACTGAAGTTTAGTTTACCCTTAACTTTCATTTATGTTCATCAATGTAATATTTATGTGAGAAATGTAAAAATTTAAAACTTTCCAATGGTGTGTAAAGTTGTCAAAAAAAAATAAAAATTCAAATTAATGCCATCGATGATTGCATTATCAAAATGTCATTTTTCATTGAAAAATTATTGTTACAATTAAACAATTACCTCGAGTTCTTCGATGACCCTCTCGAGCTGGTCTTCCCGTATGGATTGGGAGCCAGCACGTGCCCTCTCACCATTGAGAGCGCGAAGCCAGGCTGCATCACAAGCGTCGAGGTCGTACGCACACGCAGCCTCAGCACGTGCGCTTGCACTGCTGAGGTAGTGGTCTGATGAAGAGAAGTGAGCATCGCGCGATAATCGCACATACTTCTGCTTAGGCCTACAAAACCATAACTAAGTTAATGAAAAAATTCAGTTATATCTATTATGAAAAGCATATGAAAATATGAAAAAGAAAAATATATTATACACTCAGATACTTAATATTCTATAAAAAATTAATTACAATTGAAAAATAGTAGGCTATTAAATATAATAGAAAAGCAAATTAAATTTAAAACCAGTATATGGGGGGACAAGTCAACAGCACTAGTAAAAAGTACTTCAAATTTATTATATTTTTTGAAAAAACTAAATTGTTATTATTTAAATATAATTAATTTAAAATATAAATAAAGAGGACCTTCTAGAATTAGTTTATAAATTTTAAATGTATTAAAATATTTTAAAAAAATGTTACTTATGTAAATTGGTGTACTAACAATTTAAATTCATTTCTGGTGAATGATGGATTTTGTTTTATTTCAGTTACTGTCGGTTCCGGTAATGAATCGGGATTCACGGGAACCTGTACTCCTCTCTCCCACTCTTGTTTCCATGGATCAGTAATAACCCAGTACTCATCAAGTGCTAGTGGCTCTGAATCAGGTAACTTCATAGCACTTATCAAATCTTTCCTGCATGACAAACAATACATTTTATTCAAAAAAAATTATAAAATACGCATAAATCAAATGCAAATCATTTTGCATTAAAAACAAAACATCTACTGAATCAAATTTACTGTATATATTTTGTTTGATTTCACTTCATTTTAGTTTGTAAAATTGTAAGTAAATACGACATACCTGACAACATATAATTGTCTGGCAACCAACCCATGATATATAATAAATATATTAAATTTTTATTACAAAAATTACAATCCTGTCGACTGACACTAACCAATATCCAGTGTCATCCAATTACTTTTACCGCTTACAATAAATTATTTCACATTTAGAAAATTTTACCCATGCTATCTCATTTCTAATACATTACTAGAGCCAGTTGTGCGATCAGTAGTAAATCGATTTCGAATTGTTGGTACGTCAAATTTACTACTGTCAAAGACAATCTCAGCGAAATATTGCGAATTTTTTTTGGATAATGTATGACGAACTGTTCATCATTAAAATAGAAGATATTGAATGATTAATTGTTATATACTCCAATTTTCTAAGTATCAATGTGTCAAATGACTTGATATCAGAGAGTAAAATTAGTTTACTACTGGATGTACTTTCGAGATGTAAATATTTTTTTTCCATTTTCACAATAAATTTTACTTTAGTAACTTTTTTACCACAATAAAAAGTTACTACTGATCACACAACCGACCCTTAGAATCAAGTTTAACTTGTTAGTTTTGTTAAGTTAAGAGATCATTTGTCACAGTCGAGACATCATAAATTTTCCTAAAACTATTGAATTTATCAAGTGAATGCCTGACGTTGATGAAATACATATTTATTGTTTTATTTTAAGAATATTATTTATTACTCTCTATGAATTAGTTAGATAATGAATTCAGGGATAAAATCCATATTTAACTTGTAAGTTTTAAAATGCCTGGAAAAGCCAAAGACAAGGTGGAATGTCTTCGAAGGCATCTAAAGGACTGGATAGAAACGGTGCGCAATGGAGATCAACTGAGGAAAATTCTTGAGGATACCAAGACCCACCAGAGATTATAGAATCAATTGTGAAGATGAATAATGTGATTACATAATTTTAAATCAATACGTAAAAGTGTTAATGATGAGAGAAAAAATATTCATTAGAGTAAAAAATTATTAATGCGTTATTTCATTTATTTTACATGTTAATTCCATTTTAAAAGAGTTAACTCTTGTTCTTTCGTCATTAATGCATAATTAATAACGAAAGAATAAAAATAAATTTATTTAACTTTTCAAAAAACCTATCATCGTAGTAATGTTTTTAATTAAAGGTAATATTTTCTCCAACAGCGATTACATTATATTAGATAACCCTACAAATTATACACAACTTGAAAAACTAATACAATTTGTATGAACGGACGTGTGTATATAAACCAAATCTGCAAAACACTAAGTGACCTCCAGTTCATTAGAACATATATAAAAATGTTGATTATTCATTATAATGATCTTATTCAAATGCATGTATATATCACATGCAATATTTTTGTAAATAAGTGATTATTAAACACAGCATTACGTTTTCATTCAATCATTTGGGTTACGATATTCACAGAGTAAATGACCCAATTGAGTCAGTACAATTGTATGCCCATATTTGACAAAAAAAGATTAAGATTTAAATTAAATTTAAATACCACAAAAGTTTTGATAGTTTTTATATAGTAAAAATATTTAAGTCTTTTCATATTCACAGTTATATTTTAAATAAATGTAATTTTGTGGTTATCAGTTGTCTGTCCAGCACAAACAAGGCCAGAAAATTAAAAATTTTAATATTTCTAAAAGTGAATAAAAAAATCTTTATGTGAGTATACAGCACAATCCGAATATACAATGTATTTTGGTACATTTATGTCCATGGGCAGTTTTAGTTAATTCAAAGCTCTAATACTTGCTTTTCATTAACAAAAGATAGACTATGATGATCAAATTAATCCCGATAATCAAAGTTTAAACCATAAAAATATGTAATTTATAACAAATCCATAAGATCTTGTTTTCTTAACCGAATCTTTTTTCATATTAATTAATTAAACACCACAAACTCTCATTAATTATTATGAATGTTGAGAATGTATAATTTCGTACATTCACAATATTGTTTTGAAGTTAATTAATATTATTATATTACAATTAAAAGAATTGTCTTTTTTTATCTTGTATTAACAATAATATTGTAATGTTTTGTTAATTTTAATTAATTCTGTCGATTATTTCATTTATGTAAATTGTTAATATATTTAAGATATTATATATTTAATCTGAATGTACTTGTAATGGCTAATTACTCCTAATTGTCAAAGGCCACAATAAAGTGGGATAAAAAAATACCCATTTAATTTTTTAATTTGTGATGAACAGACATACTTCTGGATTTAATATATAAGATTAATTTTGAGAAAGTGGTATATGAGAGCATGTTTAATGCAATACTAAACATAAGGGTGAGATTAAAATGCCATTATCTGGCAACGGTGTAACGACTGGGAATAACTCAATCCAAGGTCAGGTTGTGTTGCTATTTTTATTTAGAAAATATATTCAAGAATTTTAACATACCGTGTTATCCATAAATTTTCCAAATATTATAAATGATAATCTGAGACTAAAAAGTGAGGAAAAATGAACATGTTTCCAATATTTGATAACCATCCTTGAAAAAGAAGCTTATAAACTTCTAATACAACAACCAACACCAACTGTACAGTATATATGTTTTTTATATATGAGTCGTTTATTTCCAAACCCCTCTATATCATTTTTAACAGAACTCAGATATCATGAAAAACATTTAAAAATTGAATATTCATCTAAATGCCTCAAAAGATATTTGAAGATACGCATCAATTCTACAGGAAATAAAAAAAAAAAATCATAAATATGTTGTTGATTTATAACTTATTACAAAATGTATAACTTTTAACAAGGAATTTGCCACTTTATAATATTTATAGAGGTGTTTGAAACTCAATACGCATATATTAGAGGTATTTGTCACTCACATTATTTGATCTTCTTTGGTACCAAGGTATCAAGGGGCATACCATTGATATGTTGTATAAAACCTAATGGTTAATTTCATTATTGAGCCGTTTGGAAGTTAAGTACTCAATTATAGAGGGCTTTGACACAAAACTTAAACTTGTTTTAGTTTTTTCTATTCCCTAAATTATTATTTGTGGAAAAGTATTTGAAACCAATCGCAAGTATCTTTTTTTCCTAGTAAAACTACGTTCAAATATATATTTTTCCCATTATTGATTATAGAGGGGTTTGGAAGTAAACGACTCACATTTAAACAGTTACTGATATTCAAAACTATTCTGTTCTATTTTGTTGAAAATTTTGCATTTTTTAAAAATTGTTTTAATATTCATACATACATAATTCTAAATGAAATGATTGACGATTTATTCAGATATTTCTTCTAATCAGGACTAATAAGACTAAAGAATTATTAAGATATTCTATTCAGGACCAGGACAACCGGTTTCACCGGGTTGGCACCATGCAGAAGTGCATTAATATGAGTATCCAAACTATCGATGTAAAAAGATTTACAATTTAAATATCACAGACATGATCCGGTAAGGAAAAGGTTACAGATCAGTGGCTCTCAAAGATTGTAAGAAATTAGTAACTTGCACTTTACTATGACAACTCGCTGGCCAAATATTAAGGGGGTCGATAAGCAAAGATTTTTATGTTTCTATGTTCTTGGCGACTCGTGTTTCAACTGAAAATATATTTAAAATAAAATCACAAATTTAAAAAACTCCCTTTTAAAAATCGCAAATAACATTTTTCTACTTGCAAAATGCATGCAAGTAAGTTTTTCAAAAACTGCAGATCAGTAACAGATGACCAGTTTTTAGATGTTATTGTAATTAGTGCTGATTCAAAAACTAGATAATTTGTTTTTTATAACACTAATATTGATAAATGAACTTTTAACTGCCACCTTATGAGACTATGTTGAATATCAACTGATTATTAAAATTTCTAGAAATCACTGGCATAAATTAAATCAAACACGGGGCGATTAAGAATTTGTACATTTAAATAAAATACCGGAATACTACTATTATGCAATTAGTAATCACCATGGCTGACTCTTGGGTCGGAAGGTCAAACTGTTAATCGGCAGAACTAAGAATAAATCTGCTGGACTAGTCCAATTGACATTCAAAAGAAACATAATTACATAAACAAATTATTTCTTCACCAATGTCTATCCAAATACCCCTCATATAATTGCATATTTTGAACCAGCAAGATCATACAAATATGCGGTGCAAGTGCAGTCGAGCTCAGGCAACATTTTGTCATTCAATATTTATTTGATTATGTGTTTCAATTGGTAAAATATAAATAAGAGTCTACAAATCTATATCCATTCTAATGCTTTGTGCCGGGATGATCTGGAGAAACATTATCAGTGTTGGCATCCCAGACCGGACACTCTTGACTCCTCCCACTGAGCCCTGATCCTGAAACGTACAATCGCTTACGTTTAAATGTACTATGATAGTTTATACGAAACACCCACACCTGGTCCTGGTCAAGGTTGATTAAAAAAACTACACTAATTAATTTTAATAATTATCAATTTTTTTTAAATCACTAAAATTTTTGTTTACTTTCAATTAGCGCTTACTATGAACTTAATTTACATTTTTACACCATCAAATTTTCTGAAGAATGAATTAATCACATTTCTTAGATTTTAAATGAAAAGATTTTTTCACATATAGAAAGTGTCGGAACAAAAATGTGTGGTGTTAAAATCCTTCCTACTTACAACTTTGCCAATACAAGAGGATAACGTTGAATAAATATCAATAATAATTCATTAATGTTGTAGTCTTAATGCAATTTCTTATTTCTGGAAAAATAATAGATTGTATCAATTAATTTTTTAATTATTATAAATGTCCCGGATAACTTCTCATTATGAAATATAATGCTCTCTACTTCTGTTTGTGAATTGTACTTAATCTTTCAATTTAACATAGACAGTACCTGTATGCCGGGCATGTTTCCTAAAATAATATTTCATTAAAATAAATTAATTTAAAAGTTTTGGTTAAAAAATATGAAAACTCAAAACTTGACATTTTTCAAAATAATTACAATTTCTTCACTAATATCACTAGAATCGTTTGTTAAAAGATATATAAACAGGGTTGCTATTGCAATATTCACCAATTCAATATTGTCTTCAATGGACTAACATATCTCCGGCAATTCAAATTTCATGTCATGGTTATCAGATTCGGCAGTTGGAAAGTTCATTGTTAAAATTCTGCCATTTTATTACACCAAAACTCAATAAAAAAATAAAAAATTGTCAGAAAAGCTGACATGGAAGAAACAAATGTAAATGAAAAACTCCTGAGATAATGAAAGTCACTATCGTCGAAAAACTCACTAATAATGTTGAAAAGCTATTTATACCAAATACATTACATGAATATCCCATCACTATACACAAATGTAAGAAAAAGTGGCAAAAATTACATTTTAAACAAAATTCTAACACAAAATAATTGTGATCTCGGAATAATGACGTTCAATGATATTTGGAACCCCCCTTTTTATCAAGTGACCAAAAAAGTTTATTTGGTATTCGTTAAAGTACAATGTAAAAGACTTGTCGAATCTTACTGAAACTGCCGGGTGCCTGTGTAGGCGTCAGTTAATTGTCTTAATGGTATTATCTCTTGATCTAGATTTTTCATCTTTTTAAAATATCTGTTAAATTAAGTATAATTTAAGCATATTTGGTTTACAAATATAAACATGGGTCAAAGGCTGCAGAGGCATATCGTAAGATATACATAGCCTTTGCTAAGGTGTGCTAAAGGAATGAACTGCACAGAAGTAATTTTTTTTTTAAATATTTCTGGTGATGAATGCCTCGAAGAAGCACCACGTTCAGGAAAATGTCCTGTTATTGATAATGAACAGTTACGAGACCCTGTTGAAAAAAATTCAAAAGTAACGCGTTAAGAACACTGCAAAATGTTTAAAGTGAGTGATGAAATAATTCATTATCAATTGGAAAAATCATAGAAGTTGAGCAAATGGGATTAATCGGAAGAAAGTGATAATCTTGCAGGATAACATAAGACTCCACAGGAAATTCTACCTCACCCCCCATATTCTCCTTACATTCCTCCAATCGATTATCATCTTTTATTGGTGCTAGATAATCATATGCGAAAAAAACAATTTTACAATAAAGAGGAGATTGAAGAGATTGGTAGATTTTTCCTCTCTAAAGACTCATTATTCTACAAAAATTGAATTTATAAACTTGTATCTCGTTGGGAAAGTATGATAGATTGTGAAAATGATCACTAAAACTTTTTCTGAAAACTTCTGCCCTTGATTTGGTTGTTTTAATATACAAAACCGCACTAATTTTTGAAGATCCAATAGAGATACGATAAGTAATGGTAATGACTGATCTCCATAGATTACAGTAGGAGAAACAATATTTGACAATTGAAATTTGTGTTAGATTACGCATTAATACGTAGCACGTAATAGTTGATTGCTCACGGTTTGGATTTTCCTGATACTTTGAAAAAAAATAGTTTTAAATCTTAAGCACGAAGATGTGATAAATACATTTACAGTAAAACAAAATTATTATACATAAACGCCTCATACATAAAGTATTATAACTAACAAATAGGTAATTTTTAATTGTTCTAGTATTTTGCATTTATTTGATTCATTTAGTAAATAGCAGTAAATATTCTTTTTACTGTCCTTAATAGAGAATACAATATACAAAAAAAAATTAGTGCCACTTAAAATAAATATCAAATATATGTGAAATACTAAAATAACTAAAAAATTATTAGTTACAATACTTTAATAGAAGAGGATGTTATATTAATTTTTTTTTTTAATGAATATATATTAGTGTTTCATTCTTAATGTTTATATATTACATATTGTGAATCAAATGAAAATTGATTGACTCGGTTAGAAAATTTAGGCTGTTGCAGGCAAACCTCCAGAAGTTGGAGAAACAAACATTGAAAATTATGCATGTCTTTTCTGTTAAAATAAATGTGATCAATATATAAAAATCTGAATCCACTGCCAAAATATTTTTAATTTAATGTTTCTTATCAGTCAATGAATACCTTAAATAATAATAATAAAAAATGTTTAATATCGCCTTTCTTCAAAAGATTATCATAACAAATTTAACAAGATTACAAATACTAATATTGTGTATTGAAAGTAATATTAATATGTCGTATTTACTTACATTTTATCAAGATACCTGCAAAACTAATAACTATGATGACAAGGGCAAAAATTAATTTGAGTAATAATAATTAAATGGAATAATACAAAATAAAATAATCTTATTTGGATTTACAAACATTTCTCACTGCATTCTCTGAATTAATAAATTTTATATAATCTCTATGTTCAATAAAAATAATAATAAATAGGAAAAATGTAACAATTTGAGTAGATTTAATATTAAGAACAAGTATAATACAAACAACATGAGTGAGAGATGCCTCAAATCCTGATTAATATGGATAAGCCTACCTTTTAAGTACTAAAATGACAATCACTTTTTTTGGTAACAAATTAGAAATCTCAAAATATTTGTAAAAATCAAACAATTATATATGCAAAAAACATCAATAAAATAAACGCAATATCCATAGTAAAGCATTTTGCAATAATCGCACATGATTTTCAATATTTAAAAAATGCATTCGCTTCTTAGGAAATCATTCATTGGTGTTTACTCTGTGAAACTTTATCCTTTCAAAACACAATATAATTCACAGTATGTCATTATGTAATTCATAATTTACTATAAAAACTTCGAAAGCGTATCTCGAAACACAAAACTTCATTTAGAAATGAAGACTTACGCTGATTTTGGTAATCAATTGAAATTGACATACAATTATTACATGTGCTCAATTTTTACTTTTAATTTCATCAATTCGCAATGAATTTGTCCAAAAATACATTTATTGAGCGTATCTGAAAGCTCAAATTATATGATAAATGAACATAATGTAAAAATCATAAAAAATATTTACAACGCATACACTGACAAGCAGCGATAAAATAAAAATAAACAATCGCATCTTTTAAATCCCATGAAAAGTATAACAGCCAACTTTTCAATCAACACGCTGAAATGCCAAATCCGCAGGATTGAAATGCAACACAGCAATCAGGGATATGAAATGTGACAAAATGTGTAACTAACCTGAAGAGCTCAGCCGGAGCCTCAGGCGCACTACAGTTGTAGATGGTAGAGATTTTGAGGTCGGACAGGGGCCGCGGTTGCCATTCCTCGGGGTCTGCCCGCCTGCGCTTGCGGACCCCTTCCTCCCCGCGGCTCAGGGCCCGCTTGCTGCCTCGCACCGACATGCTGCTGCTCAGGCTACTTCACTCCGCATGCCCCACTCGCCCCTCTCTCAGATCTGGAACAATTGGTCCACCTATCACTGCACTTCTCTACGTCACTTTGACCCGAATTATTTCACTTCGGCAAATTTTCCTCGTTTGCAACGTGAAAACAGCTACCACAAACGGCAGAGGAATGAAGATAGCCGAAAAAGTACGTAAACCCTTGCCAGGCCTACAAATTGTCAGCCATTGTATAAATCAGTAAGATTGAACACTTTTGACATTAAAACTGGGCATAAAAGTGGTAATCCTACGTTTACGCGTTAAAATGGCAAAATATTAACTAACAAACGTGAATTTGACGTTTAAGCGAGGTAACGGAAAAATGTATGGCGGGCCTCGAAGATCACTGTATACATGCCCTGTAAACACAAGCGCCCGCCCAGGATATAACACTTAAATGTATATTCTCAATAATAAATACTACTAATACTTACAGTAGCATCACTCACTCAATTGTAACACAATTGGTAAAACAGTCCATTTCCAGAAACAATTCTATTAGGTAAATATTTATACGAGTCGCAGTGTCCACAGACTCCATTTGGTAAGCCTAACAAAATTGACAACACAGAGAGCAGCACCGTTTCCGAAGAGACTGACGTGGTTTTAGACGAACGAATAATAATTCTCACATTGTCGCGCAAGAATCGAATTATAACTTTTTTGTCGCTAAATGCACGCACATATGAATTGCTATAAAGACATACAATGAAAATATATATTATCCTTCACGAAAAGTAGGGTCACTTTCACTAGAGAGCCCTTTGGCGCCATTGTTGTAAATACATTTGTATCACGTGACCCGCTACGACTCACTTGCGCAGGCGAGCTACGGGATGGCAGAAAACTGAACAAAAATGCTTTAATCTTTATTTGCAACGTTTTTTGTTTCAGCGATTAAATAAGACAACATTTAAAATCTACAGTCATTAAAATTGCTTTTTATATTTCGAAAATGCCCAAATGTTACAAAGAAATATCATAACAACAATAACTACTGTGGAGTACTTATTGACACTATTTTTAGGAATGCTATCTTCCGTGACTGTAGACCATAAGATATCAATACGAACATTGGAGTTTTTTCCGCTAGGTTTCGTTAGAGCAACGGACATCATTTACGTATCTCAATAATTGATTTAAAATCAGATGCGCAAAGACGAGCATTATATATTTTTTTAATATTATTTAAACATATTTAATAATATAATAAAATAAAATAAAACAAAATGCTAAGCCAACATTTTAAACCAATTTTATCGAAAGATTCGTTATATTTCCAAGTAAAAAATTAACACTTTAAATTAATAACAATTTACTATTTAAAAACCGTTTCGGTTAATATCTCTAAATACGCTATTCAAATTGTATTATAATGTTTTTTTTTACAATAAAATCGATTTTTAATTCCATATTTATAATAATGAGCAACGAAAACAATCCACGATATTAGTATACACATATTTATGAAATTAAATTAAATTAACAATAATATTGGAGTACTTTATAATATTGTACATTTTTTCATATTAGTATATTAAATTGGTAATTTTTAATTTGTTTATCGTGATCAGTTGAAAGCCAAGAGAAAATATAAATATTTCGTAATATTTCTTACTCGAGAGATAGGTAATGTATAATTATATTTACACAATATTTGATACAAGTTTTTATTATAATTTATTTTAAATAACTCAAAACCAATTCAGTAAATAATAAAAGTAGTTTAAATTATATAGTTCTATAATAGCTCAACTCAAATTATTCAAATGTCTATCGGATGAAATTCCAAAAAGAAGAAAAAGAAGGTACTAGGTACGCAAATCATAAATCTAAGACAGCTATAAACAAATATCAAAATAAGATTTTTATGAAGAGCATTATTTTACTTTCATATTTGCTTGAAAATTTTTTTTGAGATGACACTTTTTATGATAATTTTATTAAACAAAAAGTTTATAATTAATAATTAAATCCACAAAATTATTAAATATATAAAGTATTCTATTTATTCCAATAGGAGATGAATTACCCTTCACTCGAACTTCAATAGTGTGGCGTTCTATCCTCTCTGCCTACTCCCGCGGAGAAACGAGGTGATAGTAAGTTAGTTAGTTAGGTGAACTCCAAACTCTATTTGCTAATTGATGAGCCGGTAAGTTGCTGATTTTATGGATTAAATTATTATTTATAAACTTTTTATTTATTAAAATTACCGTTAAAAAAATACATCTCAAATATATTTTTTTTAAATAATGGAACGCTCTTCATGAAAATCTAATTTTGAAATTTATTCGCAGTCGTCCTAGATTTATGATTTGTGTATTTAGTTCACTTTTATCTATGATCTTGTACCACGTTGAATATTCTAAATGTCGATATAATATTATGCGCAGCATTTTGTTGTCTATGAACTATGAATCTTTCTTCTTTTTATTCTATCTTACCTAGTGAATTGTCTTTGGCTTGCTGTGTGTGTCAATTGGGATTGGGTGTTTGTTTCTCGCGATAAAATAGACGTGTTATCGAAGTCCTACGATTTGCAAAATTGCCAAATGAGTGTGCAAGTCTCTTTGAGTCCCTTTCTTGTTCTATTTTATTAACTTAATAGTTTTTTAAGTATGTAGTTTGCGCCGTGACATTTGGCAGATAAAGTCACTATCTGAGTTTTTGATTGACTTGACAAATCCACGATGGACACTGGTCCAAAAGAAGGTTTGCTTACTTCATCAATTATTATTTTAGACAATGTGATCATTTTTTTTTGTATTTATGTATATTTTTTTCTTTAAATTATGTACAGTGAATACTCGAGGCTGGAACCCTGAAGGAGAAGACCCCTTTCCGAGTCTCTCTGATAATCATGACCATGAGCCAAATTTGGAATTTGATGACTCTGAATTACTCAATCCATCAGGAAGCTTGGGTAAGATTATTTAAAAAAATAATATTTTCTAACCACAATAATTTACTTATGTTATTGTTTTTATTTGTGGCTTATTTAACATTTAGACCAATTAAGTTCGAGTCATATTTGAACATACATATAATTGCATAATAAATTGTATCCTCTGAATGATGATACTGTTTTTGATTCTCTGGCAATGAATAGTTAATATTGCACCCAGAACCATATGTTTTTCGTTTGAATGTTTGTTTATTTGTGTGTTTGTATATAACATTAAGAATAAACTAAAACAACAAAAGAATTAAAAAATTGCAATTTTGAACCGTACACATAAAAATGTTTGAGCTAATGGCTAAATTGATTAGCTTCATTATTGAGAATCTTACAATTGTTTTTATCTAGCATTCTTAAAATTATTTGCAAAAATCAGTTTTCAAGTTTTCATGGTCTTTTAGAAATTTAAGTCATCAGTGTACTAGGTTATCGGCCACTATACATGGAGATGGACCCCGCAATGGGATCTGATACAACTAACAAAGAGG
This sequence comes from Eubasilissa regina, assembly GCA_022840565.1. NCBI lineage: Eukaryota > Metazoa > Arthropoda > Insecta > Trichoptera > Phryganeidae > Eubasilissa > Eubasilissa regina. The sequence goes on from JAINEB010000033.1 coordinate 23,829,180, forward strand.
TTAGAGATACATAGCATAATAATCCAATGAATTGATTACAGAAACTTATTTATCATTTTCTGTACATTTTATACTCTAAAAATAATTTCATCAGGCTGAATTCCTGCCGCAATCAGATATCATTATGAGTAATATACAAGTGTATCCAGAGAGTATGTATATGAACACAACAGGTCAAGTGATCAGGAGAGATACATATCTTCATCCAGGAAAAGGCAGAACAGTGAGGGGTGAAAAATAAAATAATTCAATAATAAGAGCAGCACCTTGCAGATACCAACAAATTAATATTTCAAAATGACTGCACCACATCGTGGAGATAAAATAATAAATAAACAAATTTGAAATTGTGATATTAGATTTTAGTAAAAATTGTTCTGTTTTAGATATTTTAAATACAAATTTGAATTAATAGAAAATTTATAGAGTCATCTTTGAAATAAAGATCCAAAAGCTGAAACTATGCTGCGAAAGAACTTGACAATTGGCAATGTAAAAAAATTTCTGTTGGAAGACCACAGCTCGAGCCAGAGAGGCCTGGATGACAGTTATGTAATCGACCATGGACCCGGAAGGCCCTGAGAACCAACTGTGATAATAATATAAAAGACCTAGTTTGAAGAAATGAATTGTGAAAGCATTAAAAAATTAATTTTATTAATACTGTCACAGCTTGCTGACATGAAAGGAAAAGGGGGTACAATAAAATATTAAAATAATTATATTGTAAATACACAAAGAGAAGAGGATCGCAATTATAATATTTACCAAATGTTTCTGTTGAGCCATCATAAATCACTTGGCGGCCGAATCAATGAGCTCAGTTAAACAAAGGGCTCCACAACTTTGAACATGAAAACTTTTTCTTTAAGGATAGCGCAGATGATACAACGCTAGTAAGAGAAAACCATGGAACAACGGATGCTCCAAAAATACGCAAGTGTGAGCGAATGAACCCTCCTTTAGAAATATGCAATGGAGAAAATGGATGAGAATACAAGATGTACCAATTGTGCTCAAGGAAGCAGACTGGGAGCGGAAAATCATAGACTCTGGATACTCACGCTGAGTATCTGAATATCTTGAACGTTCTGAAAAACTGACTGAATCCTGAGGATGTGTAAAGCAGAGGGTCCAGAATCTTTAGGGAGCTATGAATATCCGTTCTATGTAAATTTTGTATATTATTTATCTGTAATTAGTTTGTTTAGTTTTATTTGCTATCTTTATTTTTATTATATTAGGTATAACACTTGTATTGACAACCCTAAAAAAGCGATCAATGCGAAGCATTGAATTATAGGCCAATATGATAGGCTGTAGATAGTAGGGGGAAAGAGATCTATTGAAAAAATAGTTTATTTTGTTGTCTTTGTATTTATCCTATTACCACATTATTACAAAGATCAGCTTTAGTCAGATCAGTAGCGGGATATTCTTTTGTCATGATTCATGATTGAATATGATTTTTTAGATAGATTCCATTGCCATACTACCACCAATGTAATCTGTCAGTACTTCCAAAATTATTTGAGTCTTGTTTTAGATCAATTCTTTTAACAGCTTCTTCTGCTAATTAATCATAAGTAACATAGGTTTGTTAAAGATTGGTTGACTGCAACAAATTTGGTGATCAAAATTATTTCATGATAACTCCAAGTGACAGTATCTACATATACTAATTAGTGAGGCTTTTAACAAAGGGTCATGTCAAATATTACTCAACAGAATATACCACTTAGGACACTTAGGAATGCTAAAATGATTAATAAATTATATATTTTTGTTGAAAATAATAAATTTTACTTTGGACTGTTACCAACTACTGCAGTTAATCAATTTGCGAGATCCAGACAAACGCAGCATTACTTACTATTTTATTCTTGTTATTTTGACACAAATTATCACAAACATTCATCGTCTCTTGAATAATTTTACTTCTTTATATTCAATATGAATTTGCAAACTTTCGCCTAGGTGGAAACAAGTCAGTTTTGAGATATTTTGTGAAAATAATTTTCTAAGTGAATTTGTTTGCAATTTATGTTTAATACTGTTATTTTTCTATACTTATATGTAAGATTAATATTATTTTTTCCATTAAGGGTTAAGAGCTCTTATCATAAGCAAAAATTGAGATTTTTTTTTCATATTTCATAAGCTCTCAAAGTTTGAGGCCGATTGGTGAAATAGTTTTTAAGATATTGTGTACACCGTATCGGCCTTTCAAGTTTGAATCTATGTATGTAAATTTTTTTATTTAAAAAAAATTAGAGACCGCTATTTCAAATCTTCCAACACGCTATGATAATGTATAATTGTGTCCTAATGGTATTATATTGTATAAAATGAGTCAAATACGCAGGTAGTAAAAGGGCCGGAGGGGGGAGTACACAGTTGCTTGTCTTGCGCTTACTACCTGTATACTCTGGTAGCTTTGTGAAAAATTCTTGGATAAGTCAGTGATCTATTCTACTGAAAAGGCACAAGATAGCAACTTTGTCATTTTGCATTAAATTTCTAAAGTCCCAGTCAAAAATACATATTTTTACAAATTGAAAATAGGTTTAATTTGTTATCAAATTTTTTTTAACAATTAAAAGAAATGCACAGAATTCGGCAGTCACCAATTGTTTATTGACTGTCACAGTCAATGTTGGCCACTGCGGTCACACCCAATGCTTCCGGTAATGATTGAGAAAAAATAATAGTTTGTGTTGTGTCCATTAAGTAAACTAAATTACACATTCGTAAGATACTGTAGAATCACCCGGGGTGAGATTTTTATGATATATTTTGTGAATTTAATAATCAATAAAACCTATTTTTTAATATTGAAATATAATTTATTATTAAACCCCAGAGTACAACCATACTTTTACCAATTAACTCAAAAAATACAATTGAAAATTATTTGAATACATAAATTACTATTCGGCAGACAAACAAATATTATGATAAAAAAATAATCATTATGTTACAATCAAATCACATACAATATTATGCTCTTGAAATAATTTAACATTATTTGTTGCAGATCCATTGCCAGCTACACTCTTGGAACCACTTTCTGATTATATTGAGAGTCCGGTGAGTGATGGAACAATAGAAGAAAATTTTGAAGAGGAATTGGCCAGAGCTCCACAAGTGTATCCACAGGTAAGTAAAAAATAAAATGTGTAAACATCACATGTCATTACATGAAAGATTATTTTATAATTTATTGATTATCAGGAATATCAGCCTTCAATAATATGCCTGTATGTATTACTTTATACCTCATTGTCAAAGTATTTTTAAATATCGTTTTTTAGAAAAGGATTTTTTTTAAATTTTACTTTCAGATCCTCTGTATTAAAGAAAATACTCGGTCGATTGGTTTGGTTGGTGCCGGGCATCATATTCGAGGATCCCCTCGCCAATACTTACTGAAAGCGGGGTTATCTAATATATAAATAAATATGTATTTAAAATAGAAAATAAATATTGAATTAAAGTTTTAACAGTAACATGGTTCAGTGCAGTTTGATCAATGGAGTTACTTAATCTTTTTGTTACCTGTGTTATTTAAGAAATCTTGATTTCAATCAGAAGTCTCAAATTGGCTTGATATTGAATTGAATTTTAAGATTAACTATATGCGTAATTAAATCACCTCTAACATCAAGAGACTTTGGCTTATAAAGGTTTAACCTCTTTTACCAATCTTATTTAAATCATTAAATGAATAAATTAAACCATGATCAGTGAAGTATCTATACCATGTAAAACCCTCAAATTTTGGGAGGTTCAAAATTCTGCATATTGGAGTCCCCGAGATGTAAATCCACTACTTCTCATTGAATTTTTACTGTATTTTCCCTTTATACAAATTACCTGTCCTTGAGTTATGATTCTAAATATTATTGGACGATTCTAAATGACAATTTAATAAATATTTCCAAATAGTTATTTGCAAATAATACTGCTCTGTTAAAGGTCACGGTTACCACTAGGGCATATAAATAATAATAAGAGAGATACATTTTGCTTGCACATCTTGAGATTCCTAGTAACTCTGCCACATTTAAAAGAAATTCATTAATTTTGATAAGCTACACATACAATCCATAAGACATCTGTAAATACAATCAGAAATTTTATAAATTAATTTGTAAGACAAGGTAACTAAGGAATTTGAAATTACAAATTAATAACACAAAGAGTAACCTATGTTTATGTATATCAACTTTGTTTTGTCAAATTCCAATTATAATTGTTACAATAGCGTAGACGACACTGTTATAATATTTTTATTAATTACATAATTTTTTTTGACATGATTTATTTTTCCATTACAATATTCCAGGTTTGGGGTGAAGGAGATTCTACTCTCGAAACAGGCCTTTTTGGTTTAAACGATGGCCTGGGGATTGCCGATGGCGATACATTCGCTGATCTTCATGGCAAAGGTTTAATTGAGGTTGTTGGTGATGACGCTGTAGGTCGTAGGATTATTATTGTGTCAGCCTGCAGACTGCCGAGCAGCCAGGAAGTACCTCAAGATAAACTTCTCAAGTGTGTACTCAAGTTTATATATTTTCCATCCATAAATTATTACAGTATCCTCAAAAGACCTGTTAGAAATATTACTTAAAAATTTGCCCAGGTTTCATTACCCAACAATTTCACAAAACATCTGCTTTGGTATACGGTCTGTTTGGATAATTTTTATTTAATATACAACCTTTGTTTGGTGACGACTCGCGTGCATTAAATGGTGTGCGCTTATGTCTTCGGTCTCGTTCGGCTGAATTCGGTTTTTGGAGAGGGGATATCTCTGCCACACTGCCCACATGCGTCAGTATAACTGTTTCTACCATTCGGTGAACAACGCGCGCTATAAATCTGTAAATTTTGCATAATTATGTGTTTTTTTGCAATTTTTTTTGTAAATTCATTAACCATTTAGTTCTAAGAAAGTTAATAAGAAAAGCCAAACAACAAAGAAAATAGTTAGGCTCATCATAGAGGTAAAAAAAGAGATTATTGAAAAGTATGAAGGTGGCACGGGTATCCGGAACTTGGCTGCTGCATATCATATGCCGAGAACTACATTATCTAAGATTGAAAAACAATGACGTTATTAAGGTTGCGAAGGGGAAGATCAGGGATAATAGAGCATTAATTATTTTCCTTTTATTTCTTATGGGAAAAATTTGTTTGGTATAAGCCAAAAGATCTGGAATAGATTAAGGACGTATACCGAGGTACCACTGTATATGTATGTATGAATTATAAAAACTCATGTTTTTGTAAAAAAATAATCAATTAGTATTGAAAGTAGGTCCTTGAGAGAGATATGGTTTCACCCTGATACATACCTATCCACCTCAATATGTATAAAATATATTATTTTGAAAGCCATGGTGGGGGAAAAACAATTAAAAGTGAATGTCACAATAATAATTATTAGCTTTATTGAAGTTATTATAATACTATAAAAATGTAAATACAAATATATATAATTTTATTTATATTTGTTGCGCGTACCGCTACCATTGAAGAAGTTTGTAATGTTTTTATTGTTGCAGATACTTTATGTTCACACTTGACAAATATGTGGAGCTGGACTACAGTGTAGTGTACTTTCATCACGGACTTACCAGCAAGAACAAACCTACACTGTCATGGTTATGGAAGGCCTATAAAGCATTTGATAGAAAGTATAAAAAGAATTTAAAAGCCCTGTATCTAGTTCATCCGACAAACTTTATAAGGATAGTTTGGCAAATGCTTAGACCTGCTATAAGTGCAAAATTTGGAAAGAAAATGATGTATGTTAATTATCTTCATGAACTTGGAGACCATCTTGATTTGGAAAAAATCTATATACCACAGCCAGTGTTAGAGTACGTACCTCAAATAGCACTAATAATAATGGACAACTTTAGATAAAGGACTTTTAAAAAATATATTTTTTCTTTTGCTGCAGTCATGACACAGATCTTCTTTCAAAAACCAAAAAAGCGTCTGGATCCACAATGAACGCTAAACCAGGACAGAGTCAATCAGATGGAAGTAGGGCTTCCGAACACTCGGTGAAAGCAAACAAACCCCCCACACAACAATTTGGAGTGTCATTACAGTTTATTAAAGAACACAACACGCTCATGATCGATTCTGTCCCCCCAATTGTGAGACAGTGCGTGGAGTTTCTGTCCCAACCTGATGGTATGCCCTTAAATTTCATATCCATTGATGATTTACACTTTTATGGTGGAGAGTCAGTTTAATAATGGTATCTTTATAAATTATTAATATAAAATAATTTTGCGCATTATATTTCTATAATATTTTCCTGTTGATGTTTGCGATTTATTCAAAATTTACTTAAAAAATTGACCTCTTGATTATTATGTATTTTAAATTATTAATTCAATTTAATAATACATATGTGGATAAAATTGTGTTATATGGTATATCACAATATTTTGATTGTTTAAATCATTTAATTTGAGGTTTAAAATAATTATTAACATAAACTGTGAGAATATATACAGCTGTATTAAACCTAGTTAATGTATAGTTATTCAATATAATTCAAAACTATCAGTTTAAGTTAATAAATTTTATTTTTTAAAGTCTGCTGCCGGCCAGTTACCACCAAAACTTTCAAAATGTTTCATTGTGCGAGCGTCAATATGTATTAATTTATCATTTAGAAAGGTTCATAATATAATATGCATCATGTCAACAAACGTTTTGTGGTGATTTATTAACTAATGCAGAAAAATAGGAAATAATACATTTGAAGACCAATCATGAAAATCAATTAATCTTCATTTTACTGAACTCGTTTTGATAATGATTTATCAATAACTAAAAAGTATGAAGCAAAGATACAAAAATTCAATAATGATTAAGTAAAAAAGATGTTTACAATAAAAATGAAAAATCTTTTTATATTAATTTAATTTATAGTGATTTTAATCTTTAAAATAGCTTTCTCTGAAATAAACTGTTTCATTCATTATATTTCTTGTTCGGTCTTCATTTAGTATTACTAATCCCCGAATACACTATTTTTATTGAGCGTTTTATTCCAATCTTAATTTGCGATTTTCTCTTTGTTGAAAAACTGTTCATTGCGATTGTAGGTGTATATATGTACGATTTTTTTACATTTTAGCGCCTAATTGATGTATAATTTTTTATAAGAAATATTAATTGCAGTAATCACACTTTTGGCAAGAAATTTCAATTCAAAAGATTTCATAGAGAATAATGCAGGGGAGGGGGGAGGGAAGGAATTAAAAAAAAAGTAAATTATTCCTTTATTTTAGAATTACATTTTATTTTACAAAAAAAGGAAAAATCATTGGTCGCTTCATATTTTATCAAAAATCTTTCTAAATTCTATAATTAGCTCAGCATGCTATCAATTGCTTGGAAGTGGTCAGCAAATTAAATGCCATATTTAGTTCCTCAATGATATTCTAAATGACCTTTCTTCTTGCATCTTTATTTTCATCTCTCGTACTCTGCGATTTAATGAGGTTTTGCAGATCCTCTTCCAAAAAACTCCTCAAGATCAATAAGGTACATGATGGTAAGACTAAAATTAGCCTACAACCTCTGCAAATTGATGAATTTCTATTACTGCAAATATTTTAATTTTTTCAAAATATTTTTTTTTTGTATAATTCCTTTTTTATTTTTAAAATATTTAAAAAAAATCAATTAACAAGACTGCAGTTGGCAAAGCCGCAGCCGATAATGGCTTACTGTATTACCAAACTTTATAAAATATGCAATAGAAATAGAACCACATTAATTTAAATTTCGATTTTCAAAAACGTTTAAATATTTCCAAACTCAAATTATACATTTTTTACAAAAGTTCTTTTGTTGATTTGAAAACTCCTATAATATTTCAGAATATTTCATTAATTCTCAAAAAATTAATTGTAGATCATTATAAATAGAAAAATTAAATATAAAAAACTAATCTTTATTCTTTTTTATATTCGTTTATTATTTTTTTATCTGTTTCTCTTGTGGCATTCGTAGATCATAAGTCGTTAGTGCATTTTAAAACATTTTTCACTTATTTTTTATATATCATTTTTTGTTGCAAATTGCCACACATTATATACGTACTTTATAGTTGTTTGGACAAAATTAGCAATTTTTTATGAATTTTTATGTTTTCAACCATTTTATAAAATTGAAGTTATGGATATATGTAGTGGGTTTCGCGCAATTTATAATTCATAATTATTATTGACAGGATTTTTTTCATATTCATAATGTGAGTTTTCAATTCATTATTTTTCCTAATAATTAAATTAATAGCGTAAAAAAGTAATTGATTTTTTAAAAATTTAATTCGGTTCAACAAATTTTTGGTTATATTTATATTTAACATACATAAAATCTGTCGAGCATAACCGGACGTGTTCATGAGATTTTTTTTTTGAAAAGAAAAATACTGTTTAATATGTAGTTTTAAATTATTGATTTTTATACAAATGAACTTCTCTGTGAATTAACTACATATATAGATAAAGTTTTCGCTATGGGACTTTTAAATAAAGCAAGGTAAATAATTATATTAACACCGTACTAATTAAGTATAGTATTAAGGTAATTATTTTTTTATGGTCTCACATATTTGATGTTTCATTTTATTTTTTTGTTGGTTAGTTTTAATATCAGTTCCCACGAATCTAGAAAGTTATGAAGTTATTTTTTAAATTTGTTGTTTATATATATATATATATTTATAAATATTAAAGAAAATCTGGATATTACATTTCCCTGCAATTTAGGTCAAAATTTTCTGGTGCCTCAGTCTCATATAATCTGATATTAAAATAATCAATGATATGACACACAGAAAAAAAACAAAAGTTGTAGATTTTTAATTGCCTACGGACCTGCCAAAACATTAAATGTTTATTTCTTAACATTTAATGTTTTATATATCTGATTGTTTAACAATTATCTAATCAATACAATTAAAGCAAGATGTTTGTTTTATGTTACTCTAGCTCTCGAAACAGAAGGAATTTTTAGAAGATCAGCTAATGTTACTATGATTAAGGAATACCAAAACACATGTGATTCTGGAGGAGAAATTCATTTTGATAATCCACATGTACCCGCGGTATTACTCAAATCTTTTCTAAGAGATTTAGAAGATCCAATCATGACTTTTGAACTTTATGATGAGATAATAGAATTTCAAAGTGAGTATTGCTAGTCCTTGAATAAATATATATTTTTTTAATATTTTGCTCTGCCTGTAACTTTACAAGCCCATTTTTTACATTTTTGTAACCTTTTATTGAATTACAGTTAGATATTGCATCTGATTAACGATACACGTAAACTTATATTTATAAATAATTTAATTTAGTATTGATAACATCAATTTTCATTTTCTTGAAAGAGAATCCCAACAGGATTAAACATTTATGTATTTGATTACATATTTTAGATTATAATATAATACAAATTCACAAGTAGCTTTTCGGTCTTATATTTACCTAATGATCTGAGGTTCGAGCCTCATTCCAGGAGATTGACCAGCAAGTTAGTCCTATTTCATAGCATAAGCAGTTAGTTTAAAAATAGTAAGAATATTGATGTGCCACATATTCTGTGTACGCATCTCTATTTAAAAAAATAATATTTGATTTTTGAAGTTTCCCATATAATTTTACAGCGTGGTCAAAGGAAGACAGACCAAGAAGAGTTAAAATACTTATTTTGGAAAAACTCCCCATGGATAATTATAAATTGCTTAAGTATATAATGCAGTTTCTGTGGAAGGTAACTTAATTTTTTTAAATAAACAATATTATTTTTTAGCTGTGGTAATATTATATTGTTGTCTGACATGTGCATTTCTTAATATTGTGGTGATTTGGATTCTGAATACATATTACCAAAAGTGATTCTTTCAAGTTACAGTTGCCACAAGTGTACTTGTCTGCCATGTGTGTGTGTGGTTGTCCATGTGTGCACCTGTCTTGTATGCACTTGCCTTGTGCGCAGTTCTCAGTTGGAATCGGTAAATTCATTTATGATATGATAAGGAATAAACAAATTAGCTATTCTTAACACTGTGAACATTTAAAAAATGTTGCTTAAGTGGTTTGATCATGGTGAAGGAATGAATGAGGACAGAATGATTGTTGCAATTGTTGTTGGCGTCATAAATAGTGAACATCTGAAGACGACTTGGCATGATGATGGTCTTGTTAGAAGCCTCAATAATCATGTATGATTGTAAAATATATTGCGCTCTATTGAGAAGTTAATTTTTCAATATATAATAGAAATTGGATTAATATTTTTTAGGCATTCAGTTGATATTAAATTTTCTATTTACTAAAACTGTTGTTATTAGAGATGTTTGTAATATTTATTGAATAAACGATTTTATTTATTAAGTATAACTTTATTTTTCCTCCAATTATAGGGGTGCCATTAACTAACAATACTAGCATATACGTATTAAGGTTTTACAAATTTTTATTTTCTATAAAAAAACTAAAAGGTTTTTTAGATCATCAAAAAACTTGTTAGTTTTAGCTATTTTGCAAACTTAAAATGATTATTCTTTAATCATTTTATGTTTTTATTAATTAAATGGTTCTCCAGTAAATATATATTGCTGCTTAATCCTGCTTAAAATGCCAATAATTCTTATACCCTACATCATTTCAATTTTTTATATTTGGAATAAAATTGAAAAATTAAACCCTTCTATATAAACCTATTAAAAAACTATTACATATGTAAATCTAAATAAACAGTAAATATAATTAGTTTTCATCAAGTAATACCAAAATGCGTAAGAAAAAAGAATGAATTTATATTCTTTAGATAACAGAATTTCTTCTGCATTATTCTGATGTGGGATGTAATGATTAGATCTGATATTGGACACTGAAGTGTGGTCCAAAACATCGACTATGACAAAAACAAATTCACATAATTTGATAAGCAGTAAATATATGATTTTGTACTCAAAATGTATGAAAGTTGTTATAATGAATTTTATAATTGTGTAATAATATTTAAGAAAAAGATTTATTTTAAATTAACCATCCAATACTTTTATCTTTATTTTACCTACAGCGGTCTTCTGAATTTTTAACATGAAAAGGTATAAATTTTAATTGAAAAAATATGAAAATGAACAGTTGAATTTGTAACTTTTCATTTGTTTAAGTGCAATAGAAAATGTTTATTATTGCCAACGCACATCAATGTCATTCAGAGTTTTCATTTCAGAGTTATCATCTTCAAAATAATATTTAGTAAATATTTGTTTAAATATGCTAAGTAGTTTAATTAGATAATGATTAGATTTATGTATTTTTCAGGTCATGGATAGATGCGACCTGAATAAGATGACCAGCAGCAATTTGGCAGTCGTGTTTGGCCCAAATCTTATATGGCCCGCTTCTGGTCAAATGTCTCTGCAAGCCATTGCTCCCATCAATAGTTTCACCGATTTTCTTTTGCAAAATCAAGAGAGTATCTTTATTATATAAAAAGTTGTTTATGTTACTAAATAACTAACTCCATAATATTGAATTCCAAATATTGTTAATGCATTTTGACTGAACTAAAATGCTTTTCAATGGTCCATCTCTTTGTCTCGATATTTCCTTCTATTGTGTACTATTCAAGTAGGTTCCATTAAAATTAATCCTTTACTTTCCTTAGACCCGTAGCGTGGTTGTTGACTTGAAAAATACAATCATATTCTTGGGAGTACAGAGAGAAAGTGAGAGGGATAGAATGAGACAAGAGTATTGGTAGAAAGGGTATTAGTAATTTGGTTGAAGAAGTGCTGTTAGAGTTTATAAGTCTTCCCAACAAATGCATTCCATTTTTCTTTCAGTTTATTTTATTTTAAACTCTTCTTATTCCGTTGCACATTTCCAAAGATAAGTTTAACAATATTCTTATAAATCCAGTGTCAATATTTTCAGTCATTGTATGCTTTAAGAAATGTCTAGATTGACTGGGATCTGGCGTATTAAATATATGAATTATATGTACAATATATATATATATATTTTTTCCAAATATTTGAGGGTAATTATGTATCGCCTTACTCATGATTTCATGAGTAATTAAATTAGTAGAATTCACAGAATAATTGAGGAATACTTAATTGATTGATAATTAATATATAAATGACATTTACTATTGTAATTTTTATTGAGGAATGTAATAATAATTATTAATCTATTAGATCATTTTCAATACTTGAAAATGCCCCTCTTCAGTAAAGGTATTTCACTTTCAATTCATTTGTTATTTCATCAACATATTCTGAATGGGGCAACGGGAATTAAACCGATTTTTACAATTAACTCAATTTGTAAGTTTTTTTACTTCAAAAATACTCCATACTTAAAATGATTTTGTCATAATATACAGTTAAAATAAATTAATTCATATAAACACATGTTAAGATTAACACAATGGAACACAACATTGGCAACATTTTTTAATAATGTTATAATGACGTGACATACATTTTAAATATTTAATCGTTACATTCATTTTCTATTCAGAATCACCCAAATAACATTTGTATAAAATATATGAACCATGATCTTGGTCTTGAATTGGTCATAAAAATAGTTTTTTTTTTTTTTTTGCTGACTTATTAGAATTTTTTCGTTAGTTTATAAGATTCAACAAAAATGTTAAACTATTGGCCAAGCCTAATAATGTATAATTCAATCAAATTGAAAATCAATTTACACATATTTAATTGTTTGCTATTAATGATCACTAGAATTACTTCCATACTTTGTTACATTTTTTTCTCTCATTTATTTACTAACTGTCTAAACTGTCTTAGTAATAGATATTTGTGTGCAGATTGTTACGGATGTCTGGTGGGATGCTATTAATTTATATATTATTGTAGTATTCTACATCTTGTGTGATTGTCAAATATGTAGATAGAATTTAATAAAAAAAAAAGAAAAATAACTACGTACTGTGAAGTAAAACTTAAAACTAAATTTATATATTTACTTTGTAAAAAAATATATTCTCATGAAAACGATTAATCGGAATTAGAAAAATATTTATTTAGTAAATATGCTATGTGTCAGTATGATTACAATAAATTGGTAAAGCTTACATAAATATTAATGTTTTTAAAAATCTTTAGAATTGACTCACGGCACTCATATATCAGTCAAAAAGATAACTTTCTCCGCAAATCTCTCTATCGGGATGTTGCAACCAGAGTATGAATTTTTATATCAGTATCTCATATGACTATTTATATGATGCTCTATTTTATATAACTTATGTTTCAAAGCCTAACCTAGAATAGGAATATAATATACGGATCAGTGAAGTTTGTAAAATAAATATTTTATATGCTGAGTGCAAAGATATTCCTTTATTTCTGGATATACAATTTAACATTATCCATGTTACATTTTCATAACATATTTTCTGGACAACATCGCAAGCAACATTTATACATAATTTATCTTATTCAGTCATAAAATAAATTTACATTGTGCTTTATAAAATAAAAAACAAGCTAGATTTTGAGGTAGACAATCTACATACTGCCCTTTTTTTGCCCTTTTTGCTTTACGGAACATAATCTTTGAATCACAATTTCAAAAGTGTTGTATCTTGCAAAGGCTGTTTTTTTCAAAATTATTTTGTACCTTAATTAAAAATAGTTTACGACTGTGGTGACGCCGCCCCATATTGTCACGTTTTGAATATTTTTTTTTTATAAAGTATTTACTATGTGCTTTTATCAGTTTCTATTTTGTATTACAGATAATAAAAAAAATACTAAATAAATGTTGCGCATTTGATGAGTTGTGCACTATTTATGGATGCGAGTTTAATACATCAATCCTGTCCACAAAATATGGTAATTTTCAATAATTTTATTAAGGAATGTCATAAACTGTAGAGTATTTTATATAGTTTTTAATAAAATTAAAACATTTTATTGAAACTAGTATAAAATTACATGAATGTATTAAAAGATGTTGATTCATTCACATTTAATAAAACTAATTTGCGAAAGAGCCTGAATTTATTTAACACAGTATTTGTTAACAATTATAATGTTTTTCATTCATTCATTTAACTTGATAAATATATTTAGTCAATAGTTAAGTCCATTCTCTTAAGTTATTACATATGTACGAAAATGTAAATTTTTTCATTACACACAAATAATAATAATACAGGGAATAAGATGGAATACAATGAGATGGAAGTTGCTATGTACATATCTTCTAAAAGTCTTGCTGTATATCGTAATAAGAGTCCTCTCATAATTTATCTCACATTTGGGATAAAATTCAGAATTGATATTGTTTTGCTGTAGTTTTTACTTGGTCATTATTTTTTTAAATTTCTTTATTAACCTTTCCTCTCCGATGATGTAAACCAAGTTGACATTGCCTCTAATTATGTGAATATCTCTGTAAATATACCAAATACAGAGTTCATATTTTAGGCATTCCTCCGTAATATATTTATGTATTGGATAAAGTAATTACAATGTTAAAGTATTTACCATACGCAATAATAAAAAGTATTTTCCCAAAGAACCTGACGTGAATTTGTCAATACATGTATGTGTGCGTGTGGAGAAATGAGGAAGGCGCAGTGCGCGGGGTGCCGACCTTCACTTTAGTAGCAGAGCGTGCGCTGGTCGAGTTACACGTGTTTTATGCAACTTTATGCTGTCATTCGTGATGATCAATGTTTTTTCTCATTTTTAGCACTTTTACACAATAATTGATATACAGTAAAATCCCGTTATACTAAAAATGACGTATATTGAAATTTTTTTTAAAATGAATTCCCTACAATCAATTTTTAATACAAAAATTAATTTATATAACGAAATTTCGTTAATATGTATAACAAAATTATTTTTGTCCCGTACGAAAAAATACTGACCATTTACGTAAATATATAACGAAAAAAAAAATTTTACAATGAAAATATTTCAAATATATTTTGAAATATTTTCATTGTAAAATTTTTTTTTACGGCCGTTTACGATCATGTTTGTCAATTGTTTTATTGTTTTGGCGCAGCGGGCCAGTCGGCGCGGGCGGCCCTCTGCGCCCTTGTAAAACTTCTCCACATGTCTAAGGTCGGATTTATTGCCCATTGTCAAAATATGTTAGAATGGCACCCTTCCCGCTCTGAAGCGTACACGTGTTCACGCCTCTAAAAACGGGTTTTATTTAAACCAGCTGGAGAAAATAAAAACCCTCGAAATCGAAACCGAAGTCACACTTTAGGCAAGCGCGCATCAGCTTTGTGTATGGTATCGCCTGCAATGCTTGAGATGCCTATAATTCTGCGCATTATTATCTTTGATCTTCATTTTTTATCTTCATTATCATCGTCAACTTACGTCACTTTTTACATTATAACTGAACATTTACATCGAATCCAATGAACGGTAATATTGCGTACAACATTTTCGTTAATGTGTTTATTTGACAATTGTTTTCCTGTATTTGTTTACTGATATTTATATGTACTAGCATTCCGTAATTTATTATTTAAAGTACATTTTTTAATATTTTATGGAACCCTAAAATGGCTCCAGGTCGTGATAATTCCCGCAAAATTTTAACCTTCGATAAAAAACTATGATTCCGAATTCGTCTCTCTATGATTTAAAAAAATATGAAGATCGATTGACCAATGCAAAACTCTCAATGCTTGTAGCTGCTCTACAATTAAACACAGTTAAAATTGAATGTTGTTTTATATTTGCATATCATTTTGGAATTTCCAAATATATCGCCGAATTTTAGGTTATCTTATATTGTTTCGTAAAATTTTTTAAATTTAATCTCTTAATCATTATCAATTTGCTTATCTGTTGAAACAAAACTAAATAGATTAATCCAAATTAATTCTTTACACAGAAAATCCTCCTTTGTTTGCAGAATGCCTTATTATATTATATCCCATATTAAACTGACAATGGGTGTCTTGTTTGCGGAACTTAAAAACTTTTTTAAAGCCGTGCCACATTAATTTCTACGACGCGCGCGGAATATTCATATATTAGGAAATTTTTTTTTTTTTTCACTATATGTGAGAATTTGTTATTATGAAATTTTTTTTTTTGGTCCCTTGGATTTCGCAATAACGAGGTTTTACTGTATATATTATATGTATATATTATATATATATATATTATATATATATATTATATATATATATATATATATATATATATATATATATATATATATCAACTATTATTTTAATGATTAATAAAAGTAATAAATGTTAAATATTCATATCCAAAAGTCTACATGTACATTGAGTTTACAACACCAGAATGTGGATTTTCATTTTAGCACCGTAAGGGTAAGGTTAAAATCATCATAATATTATCTTGTTCATAATTTTATTTGTAGAATGGACAAATTTTGCCTCCGGAATCAATGTCGATGTTTGGAGTAAATTCTGGACTACTTCTACAAATTATTATCATAAAAAAATTGTTATTTTATGTTATGGATTTATTGTTTGCATGGTATATGTATGTACTATGTGATATGTGTAACGAATAACCTGAAATTTTTTCAATTATGTGTTCGAATAGTTATCAATCTTCTCAGTTTATTTATTCTGTAAGCGAGAGCTGCGTACACTTCTCGTGAGACGAAAGGTTTTGAACTTGAATTTGGGTATGGTGCAGCTAGTATTTTATAACCTAAGTAAATTTGAATTAATGTGATGTGAAAGGAGTCCAAGAGTTCAACTTCTTTAGGGTTACCACTTTTAGATTGTCATAAATATAGTGAACTGTATGTACAAGTCACTTCATAATTTATTTGTAGTAGTCCCACATCAACGTGTTTGAGAAAAGTTAAAACATTTTTTCCTATAACCCATTATTGTATTAAAATGTTTAACATTACAATATAACATTATATTTACATATCGTCGTCTTGTACAAGTAAAACTGAGCAACTGTGACTATGTTACAATAAATCCAGTATTTTAATATTAGGAGCACCACATACAACAGCACTTGGTAACACTCCTCCTCTATGAAGTTACTCGGTCGGTAAATCCATGTTTGATACTTTTGCAGTTGGTTAGTTTTAGTTGTTAGTTGACAATATATTATCTAATATAAATATAAGACTCTTTAACTTGTTAGAAATTATTCGTTAATTAATATCCTGTTTGTCAATGATGTTTTGTGTATTTGTTGTATAATTAATTACAGAAAATATTACCTTGTAAAAGATTAAAATGTGGCAAATTATATTAAACAGACTGTATTTAAGATTTTTCCTTTAATTGATCAGTGTAATTTATCGATAGTTATAATGTTTAAAACAAAGACATCATATTATGAAAACATTTATTTTAATACAAACTAAGAGCGGATTGCATCATATTAAGACTAAATTTTAAACTTTGTTTAGGCATTAACTGAAACAAAATACATTCTGGAATTGAGTTTATTAAAAAAAATTGTGGTTGATCCATCCACGTATCATTTAATTCTACAATTAGTGATTTTTTTAATTCCTTTAAATTCAGCCATACTAATTTGGCACTATGTAATTTCCTAATAAATTTTTATTGGGAATATTAGAAATACACTTTTTAGACACCAAATAAGGAAATTTTTAAATAGGAATATTACAATAAAAACCCAGACGCACGATGGGTTAAATTAAAGTTAGTAGTGTTGCTTTGAGGTAGTTTAAACTTTATACAAAAAAGTTTTTAATTAAAAAATTTACTTAAATTTTTTTTCAGAAGAAATATTTCATTAACAAATATTAAAAGACCTTTGTAGTCAAAAAGTTTCTCAATATTGACAACTAATTTTAAACTTTTTTGAATGCTAGTCATCAGCAAATTTTAATTAACCGTGTCCTATGCCTATATTGGCCCAATTTTTCAATCCATACGAGTCATCAATGCCCAAGACGGGTTATCTTGAGTCGTAATTGACAGCATGAATAAAGCAATAATTTATTGAAATATATTATTTAATTATTGAAATATAACTTTAACTTATGTTGATGCAACTAGCTTTAATATAACTAGATCGTCTGGCACGGTGGAGATTAGTTCTTATAAACCGCAATGCTCTGAGAAAGAGATGACATAAAATGATCTTAGAATAACAAAAGTTTGTAATATTTAAATGTTTAATTCCATGACAGATAATTTGAGTATTTCTAAAATTTGGAATTGGTTTTCAATTTACATTTGATTGAAAGCAGAAAAATTTGAAGAGAAAGTTTATATGAGTAATTGACGCAACACATTTTATGGGTGTAATTGTGAAAGAGTTTTTTTAAACATTTTATTTTTGGCACTGAAACCAATCACTGACAAAATGATTAAAGATAAAATGAATTTGTGTTTTATTTAAAAATCTTTTATCTTTATTTAGTTTAACCCTTTTTTGATCTTTGTGTTTTGAGATAACCGAAATCACTGATAAACATTACGTTTTCTCTTGCATGCTAAAGCATGAGTCCATCTTGAAACAAGTTATTGTAATGTTAAAAAATTCATCAGTCCTATTATTCATTATATATTACAATTACAATAATAATTTATAGTACATTACATATTCATTAATGTACTATAAATTATTATTTGTCTCACTTCCTTAATAATATTGATAGAATAAAGGGACTTCTTAAATTAAGAAAATACTTCACTTTATACTTTTGAATTTTTTGTTTAAAATATTACTTTCTCTTTTAGCGGTACTTACTTCACTTTCTCAAATTGTTAACTGAGTATTTTTTTATTGGGATTAAATTTCTTGTTTCTTCGAACTTACTTAAAATGTTTAATGGATGGGAATAATGGCAAATAATATTTTTTTAAATATCGGTGAATTAAATATTTTACAGTTACGAATTTACAGTTAGAAACATTTAGGAAATTTTTAAATATTGCAAATATTAATGTTAAGAAAATAAATACCACGAAGTCCCTTATTGCTGTAAACAATACAAATTATATTTTTAACTTATATCGAAGAATAGGCTAACTCAAATTTTTTACTAAAATGTTATCATGACAATTATTTCAAAAATATTTATTATTTTGTATGCGATTGTAAGGAATGTTTTTTCAGATGGACCAATAGCTGATTTAAAACTTAGTTATAATTATGTATTAAATACCGGCCTTTGTAAATTGTGACTACACAAAATAGTGAACACATTTTCACTTTCTCAATAATACCTGTATAAAATAAAATCCTGTATTATGGATATGGAGGCAATAATGCTTAAACTGAATACAACTAATGTTTTATATAATTGTTTCTTATGATGTGTTATGTTATCTTACGTTTATAAAAGAATACACTGATTAAACTAAAACAATTGTTAATCTTCATAAGATGTTTTCTTTTATAAATATTACTAACCATGGAATTTCACAAAGTTAACTCCACCAGTTACAATCAGTAAACAGAATTTGGCATGAAATAATCTTTTTAGATAATAAAATAAACTGGTTCTGCAACACTTGATAAGAATTTTTGACATAAAGAAATGTGAAATAATTTGGAATTTTATTTACATCTCGAAAAAACAATATTTAGCCACAAATTTGTATTTTTTATTGAACGCTAATTGAAATCTATCTCAACCCAACTATCCAAGCCCCTCTGTGCTTACTACGGTAAACATGAATCATCAGAGCCAAAAATATAATGTTTTTAAAACTGCAGAAAGATTACAATTAGCAATTTATATGAAAATAACTGTTTTTGAATTACAACATAATCACTTGTGTGCTAGCACAGATCCCGCTTGTATAATTATTATCCACCTTAAGAATTTAAATTAAATGAGATGTTTTTCGAGTTTTTTTTAAAAAGAATTTGTTTGATATTTTAAAATCCAATCCGAATTATTATTTTTATACATTGTTTTAAAAAATATCACATTTTTATTGACATAATTATTGATCTAGGTTATCAATAGAGCTCGTATACCATTATCTTTATTAAACCTATAAGGGCGTAACAATTACCAAAGTATGTAAACACATTTTTCAAAATGTTTTTTGTTGTAAGAATGATGGTTAACATTATATATAATTTATATTAACATAACATTAGAAATGTAAATATGTATTGGTTATTTATTAAATTAGAATAAAACTTAAAAAGTATTATTATTTATACTATTACTTTACGAAATGTAAAGGTAAGTGTGTGTTTTATTTATTATTGCAATATTGCATGGTATAAAGTCTTGGACAGAGGTACTACATTTTTTTTTATTCAACCCGCCTTCAATTTTCTTCTAGACACTCGCTATGTCAGACAAAAAGTTTATTTACGGTTGATGTGTCATATTGAATTGTGCTATAAAGAAAGTTATTTTGACCAATGAAATTCATTGAATGTAAAATCTATTATTATTGTTCTAATTTCAATGCATTCATTACAGTCTATTTTTATGTTTTGGTTTAAACATACTGCAGAAAAACAAATATACGAGGTGAGTCAAAAATTATCTACACTTTTATCATAACACACCTTCTAGGTTTTCATACTGCCTTCTCCGCATGCGCGCTTAGAATTGGTATGACTGTGGTCACATGTGCGAAAATTGATTCCGATTGCGTCGTTGCCTTTCAGCTATTACGGTGTAAACATGTCCGCTCTGCTAGCAGTTTGCACCATGGAGGAACAACGAGCACTGGTCTCTGTGAAAGGGGCTGAAATTCATTGTATACTTTTATCACAATACAGGGACAGTGCTTTATCATGTAAAAGTGTTTTTTTGTGAATTGAGAAGTTTAAAAGTGGCCGGACGAGTGTGACACATGACACAGCAGAGCACCAGAGAGCAGGACACCGCTCATTTCCACCACGGACGACAAGATTCAGCAAGCTTGAGAGACGGTTCTAGTGAATAGGCAAGTTATCATTTGAACATCAGTCATAGTTCTGCCCATCAAACGTTCCACGATGAGCTTGGTTTCCGTCAAGTTTTATGTAAATAAATCGTGGAAGGAAAAATGTAGATAATGATTGACTTGCCCTCCCATGATTATATTTTACTTTTTATTTTTACATACACTAATGAAAAGTACTATCTATATAAAAATATAGATTGTTATAAAGTTAAAATACAGTTCCCTTTGTTCCCATTCGGCTTTGTTCACAGCAGGCCAAGAAAATTTTACTTAAAGAATATTTGGTAAAAAAATAATAAATATAAAATGTCTGACTTTGAATGTATGTACGATTTATGAGGCTTTTCAATATTATTATAAGATGGTAGATAATCTGAGATTGTAGAAAATAGTAAAAATACCATTAATATTTTACAAAGATTTATAACAATTTTAAAATTTCATTTTCATTAGCCTCAAAATGCAATTCAGAATGTACCACTGGACTGATGAACGTTCAGAAGATTGTGGCGGAAATAATATTTTTTTACTTAAATAATTATCTACTTTTTATATTTTGTTTGTTTTTATTTTATCATTATCTTCTAAAACGACAAATGAAGTAGTACTGTACCTTTATGTCGGGGGGAAAGTATTTTTTTCTTCAAATTTAATTAAGTCTCCAATTTTAAAACTCTTTAAAATATATAGAACTTTATCGATTTATGTAATTACAAATTTTATGCAACTAATCCAGGTTTCTCTTCTCCCCACTGCAGCTGTTACCAGGCATAATATGTGTTATCTCTCATGTGTAGATTATATTTCTCTCAATCATTATTACATGATTTGAATTTGAAACCTATTATGAACATATTCCTTTAAATTTAAAAAAAATTGTCACCCAACAAAGATATTGTTGATCTTTGAGTAAAAAAGATTGCAAACAAAACAATAATAAATTGTGGGCGAGCATTCTAATAAAAAGTTTATTTGTGCTCTTTCCATTAATTCAGAGTATTTATCCTATTCCGAAAAGGATTACTGATCTAATTCATGAAATTATCTGTTGTTATTATCGCCATTATTAACGAAACAATGATAATGCCAAGCTGCTCATCGTAAATTAATCAAACCATGATGGAATGCAGATTTTGGTTCAGACATTTTTAAAAAGTTCTTCTCTTATATGTTTGAAAGTTCTTCTCTTATATATTGGACATTGAAAGCTTGATGTGCCAGTGATGTAACTGTAAAAATTTTGCCACAATTAAAAATGGAAAAAAGATCCTTCTATATATGTATTGCATATAAGAACTATGAATATTAAGTATTATGTGGAATAAAATTGGACTCTTGTCTCCTTAAATATTCACCCTTTCTTGAAGTGTTTTAGGTATTTATATGCACTTGCAACCAAAAAAATCATTGTTTCACTTTGAGGCGATGGTCTGGTCCTTAACCTGATACATTTGCTGGGTCTTACTGTATACATCAATGATGTTTTCACATATTTTCCTAATGCATATAATCATTTTTTAATTGTTATAAGTTATTTATTATTTTTCTTACTGTGGTGTATTTTAAAAATGACTAGTCCATATTAACGCTAGGAAAAGTATCAATATAAAGAGTATTGTAGGGCACGGACAGACCGGGCCTTAATACACTACATAGCTGTGACGAGCATTTAATTTTGACATTGTAAATGGACTTCTACAGAGTTTTTACTGAAATACCTGAAAATCTGCACTACAAATACATAGATAAAACATTAATATTCTATTATTAGAACACATTACAATGCTTTTATGTTTGATTTTTGACAAGGAGTAAACCCATGGCATGTACATTAACAAATTGGTCAATGGAGTAACTATAATCACCAAGCTGGCTATGACAGCGAACCTTACTGAATAAGTACCAGTCTTTCCCCGGATTTGCTTCAATGTGGAATGAATAGACAGCATCACACATGTGACAACATAAGTTCTACTTTACCAATTTTTGTAGCTATCATAAATCATCTTACCATGTAATTTAAATCTGAAATTTAAAGTTAATAAAATAAGGAAGGTTTTTCTTGTTTCTTTATTTAATAAAATAATAATTCTAAAAAATGTTTCACATTTCTGGTGTGACTGCCACCTGCATTTTTTAAATCATATACATATGACAAGGAGACGTTTGCATTGCTGACATTCAGTGTGTGATTCGTTCTCAGATGATGAGAAAAAATGCTACTCTTGACTCACTGGTGTGATTGAGATTGGTATTCGATAATATCAGTGACTGAAATCTGAGATCACAGTTTCATTACTAATGTGCCCGCCCCGCACGATATCACAATACATGAAATAAATCAAATAAAAACATATTCTAACATAAATAATGAACATATATCTAATTTAATATCATCAAAGGGAGAATAAAAACGTTTAAAAAAAGTGCATTTTTGGATTAAATTCTCAATGTTTCGGATCAAATGTGCAAAATGCGTAAAATCTATTAGATGGCGCTGATCACAAATTATAACGTCTTTTTCATGAATATTTCGTTTCATTGAATCATTGCATCGCAAGCATTGAATCACAAATCATGATATTCCCAGATATTCAACCACTGATAGTGACTCAAATATATCAGTGATTGACTCACGGTTCGTGATTTCGAGCTCATTACTAGTTTAACTGTCCATAAAAACTTTTTTTTTGTTTATCACATAATTTATTTAATTTCTAATGAAAATGGGGAGTCATTAAAATATTCAGCATCCATAGTGGTGCTGGGCCATAGTAGTGTTTGTGTTTATCCTGGGAATCATACCATAAGTCCTCAGTCAAAAATTACAAAAAAGTTCTCTAGTTAAGAAATCAGTAAATTTTTTTATTATTATTTTTAATAGTTTCTTCTTAAATGTTTTCAGTGTTTTGAATGCCTCACCCCATGCGAAATTCCATATTATAATATGGATTGATCTAGGGCAAAATATATAATTTTAATGAGTTTTTATGAAGTACATCCCTTAGTTTTATGAATATGTAAAATAACTTTCTAATTCTACTGATTGTTTTTTTAATTTGATCAGTCTATTCTCGGTTTTGATTAATTATTATTTCTAAATATTATATGGTACTTTTTTTAGAAGACATTTTACAGATGAATGTATTGACTTCTAGTAAGTGTATTGTTTTTTTTATATATAAAAATAATGATGTGTACATGGATTACTTGTTATATCAATATTTATGAACATTTGAAGGGAGATTAAAATCTGATAATTAAGAACAAACTTTTATTTATTCAAACTTAAGCTAGATACATTTCATAAACATTGAGAAAAATATTAAATATTATAAAAATAATAATACCAATGTTAAAGTAATAAGTATCATTATTTTATGAAAAGTTCCAGGCAACAAGAACATGCAATTTTATAAAATGCTATTTTTATTATAAAATTATAACACGAATTCTCCAGAATCCCTTTCAATATTCATTAAAAAGTAGACATTTCAATTTTTATTTAATTAGGCGAGTTTTTAGAAAAAGAAGAAGCATTCCTTAGAGCTTTACGCAAACGGGGAGTCTTCCACTTACTGCGAGATCCCAAGGTGGAGCACAAGGAGTTGGGAGAAACTCCTTCATCAACATCATCTGCCTCAGTTTTAATTTCCATTTTCTGTAAAAATTTTACACAGACAATGTTCATAGCTAAGATTTGTCAGTCATGTGTGAACTGTCACTTTAGACCTGTGTGTGTCAGGAGAGTGAGTAGATGAGTTGTGGGGGCAATGATTATAAGAGGCCGTCTCTGGGGGAACGGCTCTCTTTCCATCGCCACTTCTCCATAATTACTAGTTTATCTCTGAATTGTATAATTATTAATTACTGTAAATACTTCTTATAATAAAAGTGTAATTGTTACCTGGGCACGTAGTTATTATTGTAAGAAACTGAACCCAAGTAACTCGACAGTAAAGAGAGGATAGAACACCGAGGGAATCTGGTAGTACTACGAAAGTTACCACATTATGATTTATTATAAATATGATGAAATTAAAATATTTAAGAAAAAAGAACTAGTTCGTTCCACATAACTAATATCTAAAGGTGAGTAAAATTTCAATTGTTCAAAAAATGTTTTTTGTGTAACTTTTTTCCGTTATATCATACCTGTATGATCAAACGCAATAGTTGATGCTGCTGGTCCAAGGAGTTGGTTATTTCTTTAAGTCGTCTCTTTTGTTTGTCTAGTTCACAACTTATGTAATCTTCCCCACTTTCTAGAACCATATCTATTCCTAAAATATAATCAAATTTTATGGAATTAATTTACATACAAATATCAACAAAGCTGTATTTTATATCTTGAGATTCTTTATTACCATCTTCTGTAAAAGGGCTGCAGAGCCATTTCCGTAAAATAAAATCTAAGAATCCAAGTTTACATTTTGCATCATTGGGATATTCAATGAGTTCATTTCTGTCTACTTTTGCCAATATCATTGTTGGAAGTTTACGTTCCAATTCGGTATGAAGAACCACCTACAAAGTAAGAATACATTTCTTAACAATTTGTTAATTTATTTGAAAATACTTGTTGAATTTCCATTACATATTTATTTATAGATTATTAGGAATGTTAGTTTGATTTTTGCTATTTATAGTCTCCATTTCTTATTTACTCCTCTTCAGTTTTTCTGAATTATTATACTTTAGTAATAATATTATTAAGTCACACATTCTTTGTGCCATAATTTGTGATTATCTAAAAGACAGCAATAATAAAATTTAAAAAATAACCTGGAATTTTTAATATGTATTTTAGTAGTGCGATGCTAATTTACTCTAACTAAACAATTAATTAAAATATAAATAATTTTACTTTTTCAACAGTTTTAATAATTTATACTCAATAAATGCTAGTGCAAAAAATGTTTTAGGCAATTACATGCACTTGCAAACGTGAAAAAACTCTCGCCTCACTTTATGACGATGGTCTGGTCCCTAATCCAATGCATCAGTGAAATATTACTGTATAAATTGAAAATGTTTTCACATGTTTTCATAGAATATGTGAGAAATGTTTCTTTAATTTTATAATAATTCATCTCTTCTTGTGGTGGATTTTAAAAATGATTGATCCATATTAAAAATTAAAAATAAATATCTATATTCGCAAAAGCATCCAAAGTTTTTTAGGGCAGACCTTTGGAGCCCTATCTAACGCGAGCCTCAATGCACTGCATTGGCATAGTTACATCGCTGTATGAGATGATTATTTATTAATATTTTACCTGCATTGCTAATCTTTTCAACTGTGCATTACGCCTGACACTCTCAATATCTCCAACAGCTAAACCAATAAGTAGGTTCATCAGTAAAATAGGCATGAGCACCATAAATATTCCCAAAATAAGAAATGCCGGAAATGGATAGGGAAGAGAACGTTGGTCGTCATCCATATAGTAAGGCTGGACGTAAGTTCCAACAAAGTCGATTTCTCCCAGCATCATGGCAAATGTACGCATTAGAGACATTGGAATTGTACTGAATGACAAGTGTTGTCCCTGAAATTTTCATTTTTGAAAATTAGTAAAAAATTGTTAATTGTGAAAGTGTAATTAATTGCACAGAACATTGATTTATTATATTTAAAATAAAACACCTTTACCTTCGACATGAGGATGTAAAATGCTAGTCCAAAGGCTATTATTAGTATAGAAAACACCATAAGAACTTTAATTAACGTCTGGAGTATTTCCAAAAACATCACCACATAAATACCAATACGATCAAAATGCTGAAGTAACAGTAAGAGTTGGAACCAACTTAGGAAAACGGTTAGTGATGCAGCAGAATACTAAAAAAATTAATAAACCGTTAAAGTAGACATGTACTGGCCAAGCGAGCATCCAAAAGATTTCTAATTTAATAAGCTGTAAATAATATTTATAAGGTGTTCTTTAATTACCTGAATCTCGTGGAAATACCAAATTCCTATTGGTGAAATCATGACCATTGAACAGATACAGAGTAACCACGCAACAAAATTTGATGGGTCCAATATATAGTGCAACTTTTGCTGATAGACATTATAAATTTCTCTTGTTGTACATACAATGTTGTAAATTATTATACCCATGGCACTGACATACATAATCGCTGTAGTACGCATTCCTGTGAATTTTTTTAATACAATGAAAAATAATCACACAAAAAACCAACGACTACTATTTATGGTTACACATCCACAAGCACTATTAAAGCAAATTTAGGCAATTCATTTGAATATGCTATGATGTTACAAAGTAACGTAATGCTTTTGTAAAAATTAATTTTAGTATAATATTATGAAATTATTTTTTTTAGCAGGCATCAATATTTTTGAAATTTTGAATCTATAGTGACGGCGGCAAGCGGCCGCGGGGAGAGGTTAACTCTGGCTCCTACACGGAGACGCGCTCTGGCTGTCCGCAAAGTGGGTTGGCATCGTGCCAGCCACTCCAGTCAAGCGGCCGAAATCGTTCCGCGACTGTTTCTTCAGAAATTCATAAGTCAGAGAGGCATAATTGTCAGAATTGACGGAATATCCTGATGGACGAGGCACCCCGGATATTGTGCTGGAGATTATAATTTTGTCATTTGATGGATGGCTGCGCCATAAATGGATCTAAGTAGAGATATTGGACATCTTGGCTGACTATGAATGGGAATAATATGGAAGAGTTACACATGTTATGGACTCAGATGGAGCAAGATGATCTGCAAAATGTAAGTTAATGTGATTGATATCAATGATTTTACTACGATCTATTATGACTTTACATTTGAAATTTGTATAGAATAAATAATTATTGTTTTAAAGTTTGCTTTCATTCTGGAAACTTTTCTTCTTACCTACACACCTCGCTTCACATTTCAGACAACATAAATACACATTTCTTCAATGATGACCAGCAGATGAAGTAAGAGGTGAGTAGGTGATCTGAATCTCATATCGAACACACATTAAATTTCATGCTCTGGTAAAGTCATTGTGATTAATTTTCTATTTAAATGTATTTTGAAAATCTTACCATCATCATCTTTTTTATCACCATTTTTCGAATTTTTAATCAAGACACTTAAATCAATTTTTTTCAAAAGTATTGCACTGTGAGGTTTGGTAGTGTTATCAACATGAATATTCATCAAAGATGATGAAAATATTGTGACAAATAAAAGGAATATACAATAGAAAAGTAATGTAGCAAGATGAAAATATTTTCCATAAGAATTCCACTTCATTTCCAAATATTTTTGGCTTAGCGGATGTGCTAGAAGCTCCACTCTACCGTGAGAAACCATTGCCTGCAAAATATATACAATTTTATGTATAGGTATACATATATTTAAATACATTTGAACACTAACGATGTGTACTAAAAATAGTTTCATGTTCAGATAAAATACATAAAAATTGCCAAATTAAATTACTGTAGTGATTTTCAATAATACCCTAAATATCTAAAATAAATATAAAAATTCACATATGAGATAAACCATAATTGTGAAAGATGTTTTAGAACTGTGATTTAAAATTTGGGATCTCTAGTGTACCAGTAATTGCTTGCAGAATTACAAATAATTAGTTACTAATCATCATTACCAATCACACAATCACAGCTTCAATCACGGTTTATTTCATCACTAACATTTTTGCAAAATGTGTAGTACAGTGTACTGAATAACAAATTAAAGTAACATAAAGTATTGATTTTTTACTATTGGATTGTTCTCCTTCAATGAGGACTATTCAAATTCAAATTCATAGCAAAAAATGGTTCAAAATGATGTTGTATGAATTATTCATTCTTTTAATACAAATTAAATGTATCAATTAGAAATATTTACAGGTAAAATTAATGTATCGAAAAAATATTTTTTTGCCTCCGGGATTCAAAGCAGGAAATATCCTACCCGGAAAATTACATCATGTCAACATAATAAATTAACGATAAATTTTCGAAACTATATGTTTCGCTTTCAAATTGATACATCTGTTATTCCATTTTTTTAAAGTAATCTACTTCATATGTATAGAGAATCTCAAATAGCTTCAAGTAAAGCCTGATAGGGGACATCAGAATTAATTTATTAATTGATTTTATTAAATTTTGGAAACATTTAATTCTTTGTTTGGTTGAGAGGCTGAGTGCGTAGGCTCTAATTCCGATCACCAAACAATGTATGTCAATTGCATCAAGTTGACTAATGACCAAGAAAGTAGAGGATTCGAGCCTCGTCCCGACAATGTAGTTCTATGGTTCATAGCACAATTATAAACGTTTTCTATTTAAACATCTCTACTATAAAAATGTTATCTAATTAAATATATTATTAAAATTATGCATCAAATGATCCCAATGTTCACTATTTATATTATAATGTACATTTTTAATAAAGCATTTTACATGTATTGTTAAATAGGAAAATATAAAGATGCAGATATTTACAGCATTAAAGACTAAACAGTTTTTCTGACTTACATTAGCTACACAGAGCGGGTTATACTGGAAACCGTCATTTTTGCTCTTCAGGTGAGCTATTTCAGCTTGAGACTTTTGGTAGAAATGGAATTGGTATTTTATCTAGTATTTGGAAAAACAAAGAACACTACTTATTAAATGCATGCAAATGATATGACTTACATTCAATGCTGGCAAAGGTAGTAGTGATAAACCTTCCGAGTCATCACAAATGACTTGGCGGCACAGCAAGCAACTGAAGCTGTATTTGATCTATACCAAAATTGAATTGCTATTATTTTTTCAAAGTAACATGAATTTCAATTGTATATTTGAGATATTTATTTCATTTTAATTAAAATCCTATTTCATATTCATATTATTTATATAAATAAAGGATTTTA
This sequence comes from Eubasilissa regina, assembly GCA_022840565.1. NCBI lineage: Eukaryota > Metazoa > Arthropoda > Insecta > Trichoptera > Phryganeidae > Eubasilissa > Eubasilissa regina. The sequence continues at coordinate 23,859,052 of JAINEB010000033.1, forward strand.
TTGATGAATTCTTATATGTAAGTATTTATCGCACGTATTTACCACAATTTGAAATATAATAATTTGTGACATTGTAAATTATGTCATTATTGAAATGTGCCCCAAACATTAATAATATAATTAGCCTGCCCACTGCTCTCCCAATAAAGCAAATACGTTAAAATACTATGAAGAGTAAGAACAAAAAAGTGAAAAAGATGAAGATAAATATTCAAAATAAAAGTATCATAAAAACTGGTTATCCATATAAAAAAAATGAAGATATAAACAATGAAGACAATATGATAAAGACGACTTATTAGACGCAATATACTTTTGTCAATGTCCAGAAGTTTTTAGAACATAAATAGTGCCTAAACTCAACTAAACCATCATGTGTCCACGAGATATCTCTTTTATTCAAATAACAAGCAATGCACCTGCGGAAAACAAATCACAAACGCTAGACGTTAAACAGATTGCGTGAAAAAGGCGCCAGACATCTAGACTCATTAAAAAATATTTTTTATTCATAAAATCAGGTTTTCTAGATAAAAAAGATATAAAGACTTGTACGACAAGCTCAGTACACTTTTGTCAATCTCGAGAAGTTTTTAAAACACAAATAGTGCCTAAACTCACAGAGAAAATCATAATGCATCTATGGGATATCTTTTTAATTCAAATAATAAGCAATCAGGAATAAGTGGAAGTCAAATCACCAACGCTAGATGGTGTACAGATTTTTTACAAAAATGTTCACATTATTATTGATGTGAAAAAAGTATCATAAAATAATAAAATATTATCCTGTAAATATTTGTAAACAAAAAAAAAAGTTATATCGTTATTCCAAATGCACTGCCATCTATGGTTATCGTGTTGAGTTTTTGTGTGAATACATATTGTAGACTCTATAATAGCAATCGAAAAACAAATGCACTTCAAATTCTGAAATCATTTTAGAATTTATTTATTATGTAAGTTCTCGCTTTGTTTTTTTAATTTAATTTATTTTTCATGGTTTATGAATACAAAATATATATTATAGTAATATAATTATAGTGATGTATTTATTTAATTTTGTTTCATTTTAAATTTAATTTAAGATTATTTCATTCATCACTCATCGACTCATGTGGCGTCCATTATAGTCTATTATATCTATTATGAAATAATCATTATATTCTTTGTTGATATAATTAATTATCAAGCATTTGACTAATTTTATTACACAGTTATTTCTTTATTATACACGTAAAGCATAATACACACTTGTTATATATTATGTATTACGATGCATAATGTTTAAATGTTTTTTATTGTCATTTTTATTGAAGGATATGTGTATGTATACCTACTTATAAAGTAAAAAAAAAAAAACAATATTTTGGTGTCATTAGAATTTCTATGCCCAGTGCTCTTGACACTTCTCTACCTATTGTTTGCAATACACTCAAACTTATGTTTATATCTGGAAGTAAGTAAAACCTGTACAGAGCAGTCAATTGTAAAATTAATTAAAATTTTAATTACTCACATAAAATGATTTTGAATCCTTTTTGCAATTTGCTTTTGTAATGCATTTGTCTTGTACGGCTTCAAATACTCGCGGCATGAATGCAATAAGTGCCAGTACAACGCATGGATGCTTATCTGACCTGAGTGTCATCACTTCGGCTGCTCTGAAAATAAAAATATTTATAAATTATGTTCTATCCTAAATTTTTAAAATTTCTCTCTTGTTCTTTTTTTTCAATCACAATTTTTACATTACAATAAATGTTTTTTAACAGGTTTCCGATTCTCCGGAGCGTGGGCATGGCTTAGGTTAGTCTGCATCAGAATCTGGACGCTAGTATTATCTGCAACAACAATTATAATAGCGGTTTGATTTTTATTTTTCACCTTTTTTCATGCGTAACCATTGCTAGAGCCGAATCGGGAAATTTATAGTAGATAGCGTAGTCTATGGCACTCATATCCATTATATTATAAAGCAGTTTACATCCCATGGTCAATAAAAGTGTAATCGCCTTTGGTTTATTTTCCATTGTCGCTAAATGAAGTGCTGTATTCTGAAAATATGTAGAACATAATACTAAATCATGAAGAAAATTGTATAAATAATTAAACAAAATACTTTGTTTAAACCACTATTTATTGATTATTCAACATGTTTCGATATCTATAGTATCTTCTTTAGGAAACAATGTATACTTAAATTAAAAATACAATTATAGATAAAAACAAAACTATAAAGTGCTAAATAAGTAAGAACTAATATGAAACACGTTGAATAATCAATAAATAGTGGTTTAAACAAAGTACATATTTTGTCTAATTATTTATATAAAATGAGGCCACAAAGTAATTTTGTTAATATTGAAGAAAAAAATTGTAAAGTAAAAAAATGTATGTATGTATATAAATAGGTGCTTTTTAATGTTTCTTTTTGTCCATCCAGATACCTCATCATATGTTACAATGAGATTTTTCACATCTATTAAGATGCTACGTGATAGAAGAGGAAACAGAAGGATACAGTTTTATGGAAAATTAGTGTCACGATCACGACACCAAATATATGTTACCATATATTCAATACTGAATATAAGGATAATGTGAAGTATCCTTCACTTTGTTCTATTTCACTTTCATATGTGTACATATTATGTATTTTAAAAAATAAATTTAAATACTTTTGTGTGTGAACTATAATATCTATAAACTAATCTTTAATAAAATGATCTGAATTATATTAATTAATATTAGAAAAACCACAGTATTTTCTAAAAATTTTTCCTAGAATTATGACCTTTTGATGAAAAAAGTCCTGTTATATTTTCAAAACTCTTTGGAAATATACATTATAGGTTAACACTTCTTTACTCCTGTACAACTAATACCATACTAACCCCATCTTTGTCTGTTTGGTCAAGCAAGTGAGAGTGAACAGAGTGCAATAACTCTACTGTTTGGGTGTAGCCTGACATCGCCGCCAGATGTAAGGGGTTCCTGCCATGGTGATCTCTGTGCAGCAAAGCTCCCCTAGCTAGCAGTAACTGTATCACCCGAGTATGTCCTTGCTGGGAAGCAATATGCAAAGGGGTCAAGCCTTCTCCATCGCTCTCATTAATTATGAAGGCGCCTTTCAAAGAATCCAGCAACTGACACACGGTATGGTAACGACCGTATCTGTAAAGTGTATTTTGTTATTATTGGATCGGAATCATATATGTATGTACATTATATCTTAAATAAGTTATTACATTTAGCCACTACTTAAAAGCGATTCATTAGCAGATATAAAATTACTAGATTATCATCAACGCCTTTCAAATATGGTAATTTCACATTCAATTCAATGTTGTGCGATTAATTTTATTTGTTAAAAATGTCATAGAAAATTTTTAGAAAACGATTAACGCGGATGTCATTATGGTTTTTGGGGAAAAACATATTCATTAATACTTATTGAAGTTTTCACTAATTTTTTCAGAATATTAGTTAAAACATAGAATACATAGTATTTCCTTTTAGAATTTGTTTCATACAATTTTGATATTTATAACCTTATGACGAATGGATTTTTTTTTCAAATTTGGTCAAATTTACAAGTTTGTATCTGTAAATTTTGTCAGAGAGGTATTAGTAATAATATAATTATTTTTTAGTAGGAAAATAATTTATAAAGTGGTCGAGAATTTGAAGTGGTCATTCCAGGTGATCACCAAGTTAGTCCTGTTTTCATAGTACATGCGATTATTAGCTAAGTTAGAAAATATGTAATTAGAATATTGATGTGATACATATTCTATGTACGCATTTCTATTTATTAAATATATATAATGTGCAATTCAATAATATTATCGCTAAGGGTTTTGACAGTTTTCTAGTGTACTTTATAGCAGGCGGTGCTTTTTTGTTCTGATGAAAGAACTCGTTTTATGTGCAAGTAATATGAAAAATACAATATAAAATAATGCAAAATATGATGAAATTTTTGTAATTAAAGTAAAAATAAAAAGTAAATTGCATGAATTAAATTTACAGTTAAATAAAATCTATTTGAAAATAAACATAAAAGTAAAAATGCTGAGGTTTGGCGTTATATGTTGGTCAATCTACTCTACATACAAAACACAATAGAAAAAAATGACAGTTCGCTCCATGCTCAACTCTGTACCATCCTTTACCAAACTTTCAAGATGAGACTCGAGACAAGTCAAGTAAGATGGTAATATCAAGTAATCCAATTAAAGCAAGTCCACCAGCACCCTGCCAACAATAACGAGATATGTTTTCTTTTATTACTCATTTCTTTCTCCTGCATTAATAAATCCTCTATTTTAATAATAAAATTCAATTACAATTGTATCTAGTTCACAATACTCAAATTGTATATTGAACTTTTATCTGTGTGACTTATAGATACCTATGATTTGTTAACAGAGGAGAGACAAATAATAATTTACAGGCGTTTATGTTACCTGGCAGCAAAATGCAATGGACTCTCATTATTGTTGTTTTTCAAATTAATGCAGGCTCCGAGTTGAATGAGGTTTTCTAAGGAGCGAATATGACCTTCCCTACTGGCATAGTGAAGAGGTGAACATCCCATGTTGTCTTTTTCATTCAATAGTTGATGTATATTTTTATCTTTTTCATACTGTAAAAATATAGCACACTTATAATGTATTTAATATGATTGAGTAAAAACGAAAAAGACAATATATAATACAGAGATCAGAATTTTAAATAAATGTGTATTATATGATAATAATAAATAAACTATCCAATACATGTTGTTGTGGCGAAAGCCTGCGGACATTAGTAAATGTATATGGTGCATAACAAATAGCCTATGACTACTGAGTGGGCATCGTAAACCACACACCTCACTCCTTTCACCAACATCACCACCCAAGCAGCATCTAATATCGACTTCGATCTTACCCCGTATTTCTCGTAGTACATAGTGACAATCTTAAGTAGCGTTTTCCTTCATCTTTCCTGCTGCCTGCTTATTTTTACACAATACTCTTCACGACACACCTGAGCACAAGAGTAACGCTGAGTTATGGAGGAAACCTTATTCTCACAAATCTGATATTTTTCTAATATCATCCATTGTCTAATCACCCTACATTCTAAAAGTGACTCATTTTCCTCCAAATTGTCTTTACTAATAATTTGTATTTCATATGCACTATACTTGATTGCATTTTTATTATAATAAGTTTATTTTTATTTAATAAGTTTCGAATATAATATACTATAGGTATTAAATAGATAAAAATGGAATTATTTAAATCGAAATTAATATATTATTGTTTTATTGTCTAATTGTTGAAGTGTATGTGTATATTTACATGCTGTTAGTTATTTAATAAATATGAGAACTATTTTTCAACCATCTTCCAAAATTTGATTTTTATATTATCTAAATTTTGTAGAAAAGTGAGTGCTTACCTTATATAAATTAGAAAAATCTTCCAGGCGTCCGCCATTGAGGACCACCGAGTGCAGGACATTTCTGTTAGTCATGTCTTTTAATGTTATATTTGCATTAAGTCGAATCTGTAAACAAAACACATGATAAATATAGGTGTTAGATTAATATACTCTTTTGGGAAAATTACACAAATAACTTCTAGAAGAATAAAAGTATAAGTCTGTATAATTGTTTATATAATACACAATTAATCCAGATACATATTTAACAACTACGTACTACAGAGTGAAGATTTTGTGTCATAATAATTTTTCCTTTTTATCATTCTAAGGTGTTAAACGATTTCAGAAAAAAGTTTACTGATTTCGTATCTTAACTTTTTCGAGCTTGACCAAGAAAGAATCAATCAATTATTGATGTTAATTTATTGTATTCTTGAATTATTTTTTCTCAAAAATACTCACATCAACTCACTCAAACGATTGTCAAACAACAACTGTGCATCCAAAATGGCTGAAATTTTAGTGAGTATGTGCAAACATGTTCCCCAACTTTCGTTGACGAGTGCTGCCGTCTTCACGTTGAGGTCGGAAATTTTTCAGACAGCCCTCGTACATGTATTAGTGTTATATAGGTAGTAATCCCCCAGCACTATCCGAAAGACTTCCTGGAGAGGACATCCCCCCTGATAGATTAATTATCCGCTGTCAAAAGATGTCCCTAATAAGTCCTCTATGGTGCCTTTAGAATCCTACATCGCCACTTCTACACTTCCAAAAAACGTTCATAATAATAATATAATGTGCCAGAAACACATTTAAGGTCATTTTTAAAGTTTTTATTTTAATTCTATTTATAATATGTACTTACTATGTTTTTTTTAAATGATATAAATTATTATAAAATGTGAGGCAGTTTCCCTAGATTAGGTATAGGTATCACCCAAAGTTAACCAGTGGTGTAGTCGAGTCGGAGCACATTGGGTTGGCGTTCTACTAGTTTTTTTGAGGCGAAACATGCTTCCGAAATTTTCCTCGTAAATATATGATCAAAAATTATCCAGTTCCCTAAAGAAATATTATACTTTACACATATAACTTCAATCTAGTAACCATTAAATCCGGTGATTTTTTTTGCGCTGAATTGGATAGTGAATGGTGTTGGTTTTGGTGTCCGTACCACGGCTCCATCTTGCTGTGCAGCTTTGAGATGTAGCACGGTCGCCTTTGTAGTATTAAAAAAAATGCCACCCTGACGGCGAATGATAAGGACCGATACGGTAGCTTTTGTTCACAGAACGGTACTGGGTGGGTCCCATTCACTGTTTTTTTATTTGGTATAACACCGCTAAAATTAATATTTTACCAGTGTATGAACTGTTTTCCAACCGCCCCTGGAAGCTGCGAGCAAGAGGGGAGATCTGAGTTCTTTATCCAAGGGATTTATGTCGGACCCTTCTTGAATGAGATATTCAACAATCTCTGGATGGTCGAACATCGCCGCGCAATGAAGCGGAGTCATTCGCTGGACATCGCAGGATATGAGGCATGCGTGCTTCTCGGAGGGTTGCATGCCAAACATCAGTTTTATAATGTCAATAGCCCCCTGAAAACAATAAACAAAAACTCACGACATATCACAATTAACTCGAAAATATTTTTCATGAATTAATTTGCACCAAAAAATGTACTAATGAAAATCGTGCGTTGAATTCTTACAAAGGGACCATTAATCACAATGAATGAATACATTTACAGTGAACATGAATTTAATTTACTTTAACCTTTCCCCTCTGACGATGTAAACTGAGTTGACACTGGAACTAATTATGTAAGTATCTCTGTAAATATACTAAATATAAAGTTCATATTTTAGGTATTCCTCCGTAATACATTTATGTATTAGATAGAATAATTACAATATATTTATAAGTATTTACCATAAAAATGTTTTCTCGAATTTGAATTTGTCAATACGTGTATGTGTATGTGCGGAGAGACGCGGAGTGCCAGATGCCGATTGCCATTTTAGTGGCAAAGCATGCGCTGGTCGAGTTAGACCTGTCTTACGCGTCTTTATGTTGTCGTTCTTGATAATGAAAGTTTTTTCACGTTTTTAGCACTTTTAAACAATAATTGATTACATTTAAACGAGTATATATGTCAACTATTATTTTAATGATTAATATAAGTAATAAATGTAAAATATTCATATTTATCCTACTTAAAAATCGTAAAAAAATAGTTTACAGCACCGTTTCTATTTTAGCACCGTAAGGGAAAGGTTAATAAGAATGTGCTTTGTTAATTTTTTTCATATATTGAAAATAATATTTTATGAGCAGCTTAAAATATTTATTAAATACTATAGGACTTATTCTAAATAAAAATAACTGTATCCTTGAGAATTTTAACTTTTAGGTTTGCGAAGATTTTCTGTAATGCATAATAAATAATGGAATCCCAGTTTGCACTATATAGATACACACATAATATTCTGACATGACGATAATAGTTTGATTATATTAATTTTTTAATCATATATGGTTTTATTTTTGTTTTTTTTTTAAATTATATATACAATATTTTTCAACTTGGAGAGTAAATGTCATTACATTCTGCGACAGGTCAAAAAAATGCATTCGAAGAATACAATTTAGAATGTAAAATAATAATATTATACTTTCATATTACACATACTATTTTGATTGATTGCCATTTAGAAGTTTTTGCATAATTTATATTTCAAATCGTGTTTTTGAAATATTTTGATAAACGTATTTTAAAACTGTTTAGTAAAATCAGAAAAGATATTTTAAGATAAGAAAATTTTGCGGTGCAAAAATGTGTACGAAATGAATTCCCTTAACATTAGTTATGGGAATTCATTTCATACAACTTTTTTCGTCTAAATTATAAAATTTTTCATATAAAAACATTTTAATGTATAAGAAAAAATGAGAATGCAATTTGTATTTCAGAGTATAAGAAGACATTAAAAATGTAAGTACGCGTTTTCACACAATTCACAATAAAATATTTCACTCGTATATTATTGGGTTCAAACCCGATAATATCAATTGGTTATTGGAATTTTAAGAAGTTAAGAAAAAAATTAAATTTGTATATTAAAAACAAGCTATCTAAGGAAATTAATAATTTCTTGAAATATATTTTTTAATGATATTTATAACACTACGCAGTCGACAAATTAGCTTTTAAATATATTGTTATTTTTGTGGTTTCGTTTTGGGTGGTATTTTGATTAAATTTGAATTGGTGCACCAAAAAAATTTTTAAAATAATAATTAAGTACATAATATTAAAATAATAACCAAAGGCAAACCTGGGAACAGGCTAAATGTACAGGAGTTGACAAGTCATGTTGCTGTGTAGATATTTTAGCGCCTGACTTGAGGCAGAGTTCAACCGCCTTGATGTCTCCTCCGTGGACGGCCGAGTGCAAGGGGACGTTTCCTTCAGAATCGTAAAATGATATCATCTCTTCTCTGCTACACCCCTTGGACTCGCCCCATTGTAGGAACACCTCCATAGTTCTGGAGGATGCATTCTTAGCAGCCTCATGGATCGGATAATAGCCGTTATTGCAGGGACGGCGTGGACATGCACCGAATTCAGTTATCTGCAAAGATTTATACCAAGCCGGAAAATTCTTATCGCGTATATCGTTGAGTCGTAAAAATGGTGAAGAGAGAATGAAGGCGGCGAAAATGGGATCATTAAGCGTGCAGCAATATATTGTGACTGCGAAATATATTAGAAGGAAAGGAAGACACAGCGGGTGTTAACAGCAGTGGCGTAACTACAAAAAATGCTCCCCAATGCAGAATAGAATAAGGGACTACTAAATACGTATTGTATATACGAATATTAGTACTGCGTGGTTTATCTTTTAAATGTAAGAATAAAATTAGTATAATTTTCACTTTCATGAGAAAAAAAACAAAAGTGTTTTTAGGCATTTATATGTCCTTAAATACTTAATTCGCTTTAAGTCAATTTTCGTTTTACAACGATGGTACGGCTCCTAGCCCGACACATTAGCGGAGTACTACTACATACAGTATACAGTATATATGAGCAATGATTATTTAAATTTTATAATTCCATTTCTCACGCAAACTTTTGGGTCCCCATCTAACGTGGGGCTCGAAGCACCGCATTGGCATAATTACGCCACTGGTTAACAGACAAAATAAAAATACATAAATGGAAACATATTCACACTTCCTTGTTGTACCTCACATTCCTAAAATAACCTATCTAAAGTTGAATACATAACTTTTTTAGAAGTCTTTTGTGATTTAAAAAAATGTCATATCTGGATGTATTCGGACCTCAATTTGCAATATTTGAAGTATTTTCGGTTCTGTTCATTTTAATTATATTTCAAATCGGTCTGTTATCGGTACATTTTATAATTATCATGTTTCCGATTTATGTTGGATTTGAAACATTTTTTTATTTTTTACTTCTTTTAAATCCGTCCCTTTTTCTCTAATTGTTTATGTAAATGCCTTCGATAGCTGGTTCCCAGGTTTCCGATTAACAATAAGCACACATATGATATATGAACTGCACTAATCTTTCTGGTTCGATGTTGTTGTTTTTTTAGCTGGGTTGTCTTTTTTAGATTTCGACCAACCGAAGCGCGCGCTGGTGGTTTATTTGGACCGCTGGACTGGTCGAAGCATGGAATTTAATTGAATCACGCCTGTCGGTTAACGTCTTCTTGGCTCTCCGAAAAGAGGGCGGCAATACTCACACACACATGTACATTATTATAAACCAGGAAACCCAGTGGTGGCAATCGAAGTAACAAGGCGCGTAAACACTAATATTAGTAGACCAGTTAAATGTTAAAGTATGATAATTATAAAATATTAAAATAAAAAATATGCAGATATCAGATTGTTTGAATAAAAATGATTTGTTTTTTACCAGTATTCTGGCACATTCTTCATGGTCGTATATGGCAGCAAGGTGTAACGCAGATCGGCCGTGCTCGCCACCCTGTTGGATGTCTATAACTTGGCGGTGTTCGCTCATAACCCTCAGGGTTTGCGGTCTATTCAGCTCAGTCGCGAGGTGGACTGCAGCCTGCTTTTTCTCATTCAGAATGCTTGTATCCACTGGTCTAATGACATATTTTTAATGTAATCATTTATTTACTATACAAGTGTTTCACATGACATACTATGGGGAGAATGTCAATACAAACCACGAACTCGTTAGATGAAGAAATTGAAATAAAACATTGCAGTAGAATTTCTTTGAGGTTATTTAATTGAGAATATTTTAGCTGTTTCAAGGCATAAAAGTCAAAAAATAACAATTTAAAAAATGATCAATATTTTGATTTCATGCCGTTTATTAAACCATATAAATTTGTTGGGACCTGCATTTATATATCGTTTATTAGTAGTATATTTTGTCTACCAAATTTCATTAGACGATCGTATTGACTAAACAGAATGATTAGCACAATCGAACTACGGTATTCCAAATTATAAGTGTGGGAAGGTTGGTTGTGTTCAAGTGAAAACTATTGTTATCCAAATTTGTTTATTCTCATCGGAGAGAAGCCACTGAAATAATACAGAATACATAAAGACAATGGAAAAATGATGCACGGTTAGTGGAAGGTGAAAGTCGGGATGTACATCATGTTTTGGAGACGCCTCTTCTGGTGTATGTGTTGGTGTACATCTGTGGTGCATGTGTCATGCCCGCCGGGCGGCGCAGTCCGGCCTTCCTCAAACGCTCCCGTTTTGTTCACGTGGGATGGCGCAATACCGAGAAATGACAGAACGAGGAACATCTGGCCGATGCGCGCAAGCCGCCACATAAGTATTCACAAAAAATTAAGAATAAATGTGTTAACCTGGCAACTAATTAATAGGGTCGCTAATTGTCAATAGTACCTACTATATTTTGGAAAATATCGTTTAAATCCATTATTAAAATAGACTTCTTATTCAATTTTTTATAACTTAAAGTAGGGACAGAATCAATTCATGTGGATAATCCTGAATAGTTTCTGACCATTAACGAGATTCGATTTTTTATTTTTAACTTTCCCATTTGATTATTTTTAATTTATAATAATAATATCTACTTGTTTGTAGGTATGAAAATAAGATGAAATTATGACTCGAATGCGGAATTTTTTGATCTGTTGTCAAAAGTGTACGCGTTTAACCCAATAAATGACCCAATATATATATATATATATATTGCGCTTCGTAGCTATTGTATCCAATGGTAGTGTCATTTTATTTAGATATCAGCTATATATGAATGTTAATATTAATTTACAATCTTCCTGAATTGTGCAATAGATGTCTCTGATGTATATTTGTAAAAAACTGCTATGAATAATTCTTGGAATCATATCAATTTAAAATAGCTCTGGGTGTACATATGTATATAACATGTATCAATGAACTAATATTGTTTTTTCTTACTGGAAATAAAGACAAAGTACGCTACATGATGTATTGTTAAAGCAATATAATAAGGGATTTCTGCATTGAAATATCAATTCTATAAAAATCTTGGCCGCGTAGCGACTACTATTGGCCGCGAAGCGACCGCAATAGCCACCTGCAGAGCCTAGCAGCAAGCAATCGGCAAGAGCCGATTGCTTTTCCTCTAATCCATATTATATTCAATATAATTATCATTGCCAGTTAGAAAAAATAATATCTATAACATATAATATAAAAATAATATAATATGTAGACCATTGTTTTTTTTAAATAATTTATTATTAAATATTTAGTTTACAAACTAATGTAAATCCCATTTCAATAGACATGATTTTATAGTATTTTCATTTAAAGCATTCCCCGTAAAATAATTCAAATTTAAAATAGTAAAGGTCATACAATTATTATTGTATTCTCTAAATTACCCCCTAGAACAGCGGTGGTGAACCTATGGCCCTCGTGCCCAACATGGCACATGACAATTTTCAAATAAAAATCTACTTTACAATAAGCAAGAATAAAAAGTAAATTAACGGATGAATGTAGTGAAGCTTGTATTTTGTTAAAAATACAATTTTATTTGAAATGGAACACAAAAAGGTAGCATATGATGTACAACCACATAAAACGTGTTGAAATATTTAATTTTATTATCAAAACTTTTAGTATTTTTTCTTTTTTTTCGGCTTTTTATCTTTTCGGATTTATTGCTTACACATCCGATAATAGTTTTAATATATTAAGTAGTTAAAAAGTAAAGATATTTTATTTAGCACACGTAACTTTTTATGTTATTTTATTTTATGGTATTTTAGGCATATTATTTGATGAAAAACTATCATTCGTTCCACACATCAATAAAGCTATGAAATATCTTGGATTTGTATTAAGAACGGTGAAAGATATCAATTCACTTAAATCGCTTAAAGTTTTATACACGGCTGTAGTTCGTAGCAATTTAGAATTCAACTCAACTATTTGGTCTCCATTCAAGTGCATGAATTAAAATAAGAAAGGGTTCAGAATAAATTTTTAAGATTTATTAGCTTCAAACTGTGTATATCCGCTGAACAATTGAATTATGATTTTCTAATGAGCACTCTTAATTTAACGAACTTGTCGTGTAGAAGAACTTTAAGTGATTTATTATTTTTATTTAAAATAGTAAATGGCATACTGGATGCCCCTAATTTAACTGAACTGATTATATACCACGTTCCTGCGCGGAGTACCAGAGGTGCTTTTCCATGTAAATTCATCATTTACTCATTTTTATAGGAATGCGCCCATACAAAGGCTTGGGAACGATTATGGTCTTGTAGATATATTCCAATATTCTATTTTTAAATATAAGAGTGATGTTTTTGATACTGTTCTGAGTCAAAGATATAACTGATTTTGATACTCAGCCATTCTGTTTTTTATTTATATATATATATATATATATATATATATATATATATATATATATATATATATATATATATGCATGCTACTTGTGTATTGTTCATGTGTTTTTTATTATGTTGTATACCAAACCTATTTTGTAAAAGCACATAAGGGCGTTAATAAATTAATAAATAAATTAAAAAATACTAACACTTGCAACAAATAATTGATGACTTCTAAAGCGTCATTTTCAACTGCTACGTGCAGTGGCGTGTTTCCCGCGTTGTCTTGTATGTTGAGATCTATAACATTCATTAAAAAAACGACACACAATTTTGTTAGCACAGTAAGATTTTTTTTATTTAAGAGTTACCAAATAAAATAAATACACACTTAAATGTCATCCGACATCGCCGCAATCATTGATTTAGCTAAAATGTCGCAATTTTAGAATGTAATATAAATTCGCACTCCTTCGCAAGATTACAAAATTTTAATAATATAAAATAAATTAATAATAATTATATATTATGACCACAGTGAACTGTGAGCTTCTTGTTGCTTCAATATTCTATTTATTTATATTTATGTATAACTCTATTAAAACAAAAGTGTTAATTTTAATTTTACGCTATTCAATTATTTCACTTTAATTTAATTTTAGGCACAAAGAATTCGCTAAATTAACTATGTAAAGCATGTATTAAAACAAGTTATAGAAACAATATTAGAAAAAGAGAAAATATGTCTGTGTGTGCGTGTGTAGATGTATAAAAAATAATTTAACAAGATGCTAAAATACTTTATACTAAAATAACAACACACTGATATACATAGAGATAAATAAATAATAAAAAATATCTAGTATTTTGTAAATATTACATAACAAGAATATTGTAAATTACACTGGGCAAGAAAATGAATTTTTTTTTGGTACCGGAAAAGTAAGAACTGATTTTGGATATTTTTGATGTGCTGATTGCAAAAATATCTGCCTTTTTTTCGTATCAGCTCTAGTTTTTGAGATACAGTCTAATTGATTTTAGTTCTGATAAAAGGCAAAAATAATAAAATAATGATATCTTTAGAGGCCAAAATTGAAATTTCGTACCTAAAATTAAAATGTGATTAGTCAGTTTCAATTTCTCGGTATTACCCATGACTGTAAAACCCGATATTCCTATATCTGGATAACTCCCACCACAAATTAATTAATAACTCGCTCATATTACCTCTGCATTGCTTGGTTCAGATTACTATTAAGTTTTCGTAGGTGAAGTTGTGCTATATTTTATTTAGTAATACAACATTGAATTAAAACTATGGCATCCACAAGCAGACGTAGTTGTATGAATCATCTAGACGTTTTTTGTTATGTATGTGATGAACACATTTTGAAAGAAAATAAAAAACCTATTTCTAACTTTGTGAAAAGGGCTATTTATTTATCTGGCCTATTTTTGTGTCCACTTGGGAGACCAGGATAAATCTTGGTCTCTACATTTCGCATTGGACATTTGCGACAGTAAACAATAGAAAAATGGAAGTGAAAGAGGAATAGGAGACAGAATCACTAGTACTGAAAAAAATTAAGTATGAAGAACATCAGATCTAAAAATGGTAAACTTTCTCCTTGGACAGTAAAGTGGATATACAAAATATCCTTGTTTTTTATGTCTTTGGGACAGCAGAGCTAAGGATCAGCACAGGGTAACAGAAAATGGACTTTATGATATGTTATAATTCAAGGAAACAAAACTTAATCAACGAATCTTTGCTTGCGAGAGGGAAAAATATATTTCCACCCTTGCATGTCAAGTTGAGGCTTATGAAGCAATTTGTGAAGGCTTTAATATTGAGATGGACTTTGTTTTGGCTACTTGACACAAAAACTTCCTGGGATTAGCACATAAAAACTGAAAGCCGGAATATATGATGGTCCTCAGATACGGCAGCTTATTAAAGATCCACAATTTACCGCATCAATGAACGAGATTGAATCTAACGCTTGATGTTCATTTGTTCAAGTATTAAAAAAAATTCTTGGAAATTATAAAGCAGAAAATTACATAGAATTAGTGGAAAATATGCTTTCCAACTTTAATATTCACGGTTGTAACATGAACATAAAAGTTCACTACCTTCACAACCGCTTAGATGGGTTTTCAGAAAACCTAGCTGGTTTTCGTGAAGAACGGGGGGATAGATTCCACCAGGACATTAAAACTATGGAAGATCGATATCAATGAAGATGGAATAGCCATATGATGGCCGACTGCAGTTAGAGTCTTCAGCGAGACTTTGCTAGAAAGTCGTATAAAATAAAAATTTGAAGTGATAAGTGATGAAAGTATATTTATCTATTGCGTGAAATAAATACCTTACTTTATATTTTTTGTTTTTTTAGCAGTTGGAGCAAATAGTAATAGTAATAAAATAAAATATACATAAGTTAAAAATAAAATGATTTTATTATAAAAGAGGCCAATATAGCATATTTCAAAAACTAGATCTTATGGCTATTTTGGATTCTACACATAAAAATTACCTAGAAACAGTTACAAAATCGCTGACATCAAAATGTGTGTTGCCCAGTGTTAATAATCTATTATTATTAACCCTGAGAATCATTCTCTTCCGCGAAATTACTGCAACGCATCCATCACTTTCCACTTTCCTTCTTCACCATGTTATCCTTCGACGGTCGAAGTGTAGATAGTAGCAACGTCAAAGTGTAAAAAGGTTCGCCAAAATATGAAAGCATGGAACTCACCTCCGCCGGCAGTGTGCACGAAGCGCAAGATGGCGGGTCGGTCGCGTGCAGCAGCCAGGTGAGCAGCTCCGCGCCCGCGGCCGTCGCGCACAGCTAACCTCTCAGGATGGGCCGAGTAGAGCGAGCGGAACTCGTCGACATTGCCGCTCTCCGCCGCCTGCAACGTATCTACAGTGAATACTTTGATGGCTTTTAGGAATTAAGAAAATCTCAGCTCCATCAGTAATAAATATCAGTCTATATATTTCGACTAGAAACCACGCCATATTTAACTATCGATTCAAATTTAGCTCGCCCCCACCCCTTTGGGCCTTGCTTACATCTGCTTGTTCATAAAAAATAATTTATATTTCTCCTCTATTTCTGGTTTTGACAGAAAGAAAATAGATTTATACAAACGAATGCTCCAGGGGTTGGAAAACTTTTTTTGGAAAGGGCCAGATCGTAAATTTTTTAGGCTCAGCGGGCCAGGTAGCAAACTCGAAGATATATACATAGGTAATTCTACTTATATAGCAACAAAAATAAAAACAGGTTAAATTTTTTTTTATTGCGTAGTGATATTTTTACATAATACTCGTATTTATACACATGCTGACGCAAAAAAAATAATTTTTTAAATTTATTAGTAAATGTATTATAAAACTGGTTAAATTTTGTAAGTATACGATAAATGAAATTGCTTTTTCTGAGATAATATTTCATCATATTGTAATTCGAGGTTAGTACTTCGTATCATTAAAGTTGTTTGCAAATGGTCGTCTTTTAATAATAATCTGTATTGCTATTTTACAAACTTAATTTTCAAAAATGTCCTTTCATATTATTGAGTACAGATTTAAATCCCGTGCATATGATTTAAATTGACCGTATTTGTCTTCAAAACAATATCAATAGCGGGCCGGATTAAAAACAGGCGGCGGGCCGGATTTGGCCCGCGGGCCGCAGTTTGCCGACCCCTGCCTTACTCTATTGACATTTAAAAAATGATATTATGATGAAATTTTATATTTTTATTGTTGGGAAATTAATTCGTGTCACAACTCGTAACCGCGTTTGAATACAATTCCAAGCGATACTGACGAACTTCGCGTGTTATGAAAAGTAGATATTACAAACGAGTATTTTGTTAACAGTGTCATTTTATTAATTAGCTCGTGCTTGTAATTAACAGAAAACATGGCGAAATACCAATTATACTTTAGAATGGAACGAGGGTTCCAATGGTAACTACACTTGAGGGAATTTGTTGAATACGAATAATAAATAAAATCGGGAGAATATAAGGCTGATCTTGAATTAAGTCCGACTGAGTTTAATATCTCTTCTTGACTTAATTCGTTAATACTCTGTTTCACGCATTTTCTCAGAAGTAGGATTCGGTTCGGGTTTTGATGTTTTGAAGTTGTTTTATTAGCTGCGATATCGCCTTCTTCTCGGTCAGATGATATATTGCAATTATATTTCTGCTAAAGATGAGCCCGCATTGAAACGAAAGAAGCGCGCTAGTCGGATAACGACAATGACAATCGGCATCATTGGTCAACCAAAACTAACAAGGTTAGACATATGTTTAGAACTCTAAGCATTCGCTAACTGGGGTCCATTCTATTTATTCGTATTAAGGTGGGTACCTTGATATTATTATCATATTAATTTGTTGTTTGTGAAAGTGAGGTTAATATACTAAACATTTAATAACAAAATACGATCGATATATTTCAAATTTAATACTATTTTAATACTAGTTTGCTTTATTGGAAAATGTTCATGGAACCTTTCACAAATAATACAAAACACAACATTTATCGTGGATATTTGATCCATTATTGATTTTAACGTATTTAGATGATGTTTCTAGAAAAAAAATCAATATGTATTCGATAATTTATATCAAATTCATTCATTTCGTTCTTACTCGTGTAGTGGGGTATTCTAGAATCAACGTACCTAATTGTTTACAGAACTTCATTCGTTGCGTAATCCATTAGTTCTAATGTATATTAAAATGTGTATTATTTACTTTGATCTGGGCTGTGGGCCTAAGTTTACGTATTCAATAGTGATGAGGTCAAAATCACGAACCGTGAGTCAGTCACTGATATCTTTGAGCCAGACTCACTCTCAGTGAATATCGTGATTCAATTTTTTTTTTTTTGAAAATTCTATCGATTTTCTGACGCCGCCGTTTAAATCGATTATCACTTGAATCAGCAGAAATCTACAGGATTTTACGCAATTTGATTAGCGCCGTCTGTTGGAATCTGTTTTTGTTAGTAATTTTTATGCTACTTTGTTTGTATTTTTTTTAATTTTGTAAGTATCTGTATGTATGTGCAATAATTTTCTACGAACTAATCTAATTATTTATGCTAGAATACGTTTTCTACGCAATTGAAGTTTTAATAATATAAATAAGTACGCTCAAAATTATGTTTTTTTTTTAAAAAGTATTTCGTGTATTGTGATATCAGAAACAGTGATCACAGTTCTCAATCACTGATATTATCGAATACCAATCACAATCACACCAGTGAGTCAAGAGTAGTATTTTTTCTTATCACTAGTATTCAATTACAATCACAATTTTTAAAAACGTTTAAAACTTCATATAAATTTAATAATTTGTCATTTTTGTAACGTGAATGAAAAATAACACATTACAAAAAACGTACTTCATATAAAGTGAATTTACTATAAATTTAAAAAAAATTAAGGGTTTAAAAACTTAACGGTCTCATAAAACAATGTTTCTCTTTAATAACGTTCTTTGTTCCTCAGATTCATTACTACCTCATTACCAATCTGATTCAATCTCTCTCTATTGATATTAATATAAAAGTTTCTAGTCGCTAATAGTGAGTATTCTGCAATTTATCTTTTACTTTAATATTATACATATTTTGTAAAATAAAAATACAATCTAAGCCCAACGAGATTTATTTCGGTATACCGCTTGGCCTATCCGACACTGGGACAAACAAGCTTTCTAGACCTAAATAGGAAGGTAGCCGTCACATTTCGTTATTAAAAAGTATCTAATTGAAGGGAGAGTATTTTTTCAAATTATTTTGTCAAAGCGTTTAAAAAAGCAATTACAGTTGGGTGTGGTAGGTATTCAATGTGATGAGTTTAAATTATTAAGTCAAATTAAAAAATATGTTTAACGTTAGGGATGGGCTGTGTAGAAATAATAGTAATAGTAGAATAGCTCCCATTTACTTTTCTACTTCAGAACCTATGATTTATTGGAATTAAGTAAGGTTACCTACTATACGTAACGATTTATAATATATAAAGCACTTAAAGCTAATTACGGCTTCCACTAAAACAGTACATGAATTTGTATCTAAACAGTCATAATTGATGAGAAAATTCTGTACAATAAATATATATATATAAAACAAAAATAACCTACTTTTAACTGGGCCAATTCAGCCAGAAGGGTGTATTGGGCCCACGACGGACAGGGATCAAAAGCTTCGTGCTCTACTTTGGTCTTATTCCTATCGGATCCGTGGGGACCCCTTGCTCTTTCATCTATCGTATACCTTATAGGCTGGTTTAAAAATGGTGGTGTTAACATGGGCCAGTATTGGTCTCTAAAGGAGGACATCTTTAGGTCTTTTGTAACGCGCGGGGATGTTTATGACGTATGAGGTGAGGACATTTGTCGTGGGCTTTTGGTGCTAAGGAATACCACCATAAAAACGCTCTGAGAGATGTTTTATGAATTCCTTTATGTGAGGAATACCCGAGTCGTAGTGAAGTTGAATGATCCTTATCCACCGTGGTGCCTTCAGCGCGAGCATAAGTCCTGGTTTTGAAAGATCTGTAGTTTTTTCATGTGTGTAAGAGCTGCGTGGCCCCAAATGGGGGCTACATAAGTGAATAGAGAGCTTAGGACGGCCTTGTATAAGAATGACGCAGAGCCAAATGTAATATGTACGTGTTTACGCCACGCGAGTTGGGAGTCCAGCGTGACACCAAGATATTGATGTCACGGGTCTACGGGATTTTTTCTCCGAACATTTTTATGTTGGGCCTATGACGTGTGCTCTGCGTATGAAGAGAGTGTTAGCACTCTTTAGTGGGTTTATCGTCTCGTCACTTGTTTTTGGATAGGGTCCAAAAGCTCCGTGCTCTACAAAACTTTTGAGACCATCGATAATTATCCCATCACGGACTAAGAAAATAAATTATAAAATTGTAAAAATCGTTCCTCGCATTACGAAAACATTATCGATGCACAAGTCCCTCGTTACGCGTATGACGCCTGCCACGGTTTATCGATTGTGATTCCGAGTGTGGCTGAGGAGTCCCATCCTCGAACCGCACACCCTTCCATGTGTTGTGCATGAGCTTCCGCTGGACAAGGGGGTTCTTAGGGACCGATCTATGTGCAAAGTAGTATTCCACTAATACGCTAATAAATCGGTGACATCATTTCAAAATCAACTAAAAATATATATTGCAGCTTAATTTTCACATCACATAATCGATCACGCTGAACTGCCGGTTAAGGTCCGTGTACATGGAAGGAGAAAATCTCAGAGATTTAATTGAGATATATCTGAATACCGTGTGCACGTGATGAGATTTTTATCTAGAGAAAAATTCGGAGATTGTTAGACAGAGACAAAAACTCAAACCATTTTACACGGCGCACATTCTGACGGCGAGATTTAATACGTATAAACGTGATAAACGTCACCTAAAACTACCATAGATCCCTAAATAAAAATTAGATAGATAACTTAACTGTTACTGGGAAGATTTAAAATCACCCAAATGACAAACAAGATGACAATGACATTTGATGTTTAACATAAGCGTGAATCTCTGAGACACGGCGAATACGAAAGCCGAGAGTTGTCTTTAAAGCATCTCATGGGAGTGAAATCTGTATCTAGTCGAAAATCTCCTAAAAATCTCTTCCGTGGCGTGTTGCGGTTTATTGCGACAGTATGATAAAAACATGAAAGACATAGAATGACATGAATGAATGTTAAATGAAATGAAGTGAAGCGGGTTGGCGGTCTCGCTCAGCTCTCGCGAGCCGGAAAGACCGCCGTTGTTAAACGCTGAAACTGGAGAGAGTGCGTAGCGGTGAATTTCGAGCCAGGCTTGTAGCAGCAGCCGGCAACGCTATCGCTAGCGTCGATGCCGACTGAGATGGCGGTGGATTTGAATTCCGGTCGCTACAGCACTCCCCCTCCAGTGACCTAGTCGCAGGTCGAAGGTCGCGATAAGTCTGGTCAATATGGGTTTCGTTGCTATAGCATGGACGGTGGGACAATTTGTACTGGCGTGGAACTTGACCAGTTTTGATGACATGACGGCTGCATTTCTTAAAGTTGATGACCAGGGCCAGGCGGAGTGAATGAGTTGGAACCCCCTGGATGCCTGGATGTCCAACCTGTCGCCGTCCGGTGAATCGTGGACGCAAAGGCAGGTTGATGTTTGTATTGTTGATGACCGCCCGACATGTCGCCGCCCGATGCGTCGTGGGCGCAAGGCATCCCGGCTTGAGCGGTTGCTGGGCTCGTAGACACGTCACTACCCGATGAGTCGTGGGCACATGACGTGTAGCTGCCCGCGGTTGCACGCCTGTGAGTCGGCGTTGTGTCTGAAGATCGCACATCGTGCGGCCCAAACACGTGATGTAATGGATGTTTCAGTTGCAGAATCAGCGCGCGGTGCGTTGGCACTGTATCCGTGAAAAACGCTCGGTGAGTCGGCGTTGGTGTGAATGAATGAACGTTGAAATGCATGGCTAAATGTCCCAGCCAGTATTGATTGTCCTTTTAGTCCATGTTAAATTTGCAGACACGTGTGCGCGTCTTGTCGCCCATATAACGTTTGTTTGACACACTTTTCGATGTTAAATCACAATTATAATCACTTCACAAATTGTCAAATATCGTCTGTCGCGTGTTTTAACCACCGTTGTTCTCCACGTGTCGATTTAAATCACGTCGGAGTCACCAATTTGGGGGTTAGGATGGTGGTTTAATGAAAGATAATGTGATTTGGCGTGTTGCGGTTTATTGTGACAGTATGATAAAAACAAGAAAGACATAGAATGAAATGAATGAATGTGAAATGAAATGAAGTGAAGCGGGTTGGCGGTCTCGCTCAGCTCTCGCGAGCCGGCAAGACCGCCGTTGTTAAACGCTGAAACTGGAAGGAGTGCCTAGCAGTGAATTTCGAGCCAGGCTTGTAGCAACAGCCGGCAACGATGTCGCTAGTGTCGATGCCGTCTGAGATGGCGGTGGATTTGAATTCCGGTCGCTACATATATATACACAAGTGGCAGCCCCTCGCCCCAATACCAAGACGCACTGGCAGTGCCGTAACTAGGCAGGCACAACAGGCGATGAAGAGGACAAAACATTTGTATATATTATATACCTACATAAAAAATGTTTACAAACAATAGTTGCATATCGCATGTACCGGATGATGCATATTGATGAACACAGAAATAAATAATTGACGCTTATGGAGAAAAAGAATACAAAAGTACATTTTAGGTATTTTTTTTATCAATTTGAACTTAAATATACTATATTTGAACGTACTCTTAGTATCCTGTAGGGACTGTCAGTGAGCAGGCAGACCTCTCCGGCCTTTTTAACGTCTGGCGACGTGTTAGTCTGCAACATCGTCTGCATCTCCCCCCCTTCCAGGTTCTTCTCCCCTCCGTGGCCAGGCAGTCTCAACACTTTTCGATACCATGGCTGAAAATATAATAGTAGTTTTGTATTAACCCGACACATCCAGTGGCGCTCATTTAATTGCATAATTGTTTTTCTGAAATCTCTTTAAGATTCCGCATTTATGGATAATGAGCTTTTGCCACAAAACAAACCACAAAATATAAACAACTCTGTAATTTCATAAATTTCTCATTATAAAATATTAATGTTATGATTTTTAACAGGTTGATTGAACTCAAAAGTAAACTCAATTTACGATGTAACAGTCTGTGAGTTTGTGAGTTTCCACTTATTATGGAGGACGCTATGAGTCAGTGTTATCTGAAACACGATTGTACTAATGGGGCAAATCCGTTTGCAAACATGATAGTGATAATGGGAGTAAATCCGCGTGCAAACAAGAAACGAAAAGCAATTATAGTATGTACCTTTACCTTATTGACGCCATCATTAGAGGGGTTGAGGTTAGCCACAGGCGCTCGCAGGGCATCCATTCTCCCAGCTGGCGCGGACAGTCCAAAATACTTCAGCAGGAACATTATAGGCATTCCAGACACTTCTCAGTCGATGGTCACCCTGCGAGTAACACACAGACAGTAATAAAACTTTTCCGTATTTGGTCTCCAAACAAGCCTGGTCCAATTACTATTTAATACAAGTTCAAACTGCGTGCAATAAGGGTGATTAATGTATACGTAGATTATTCGCGGACATAATAATATACAACAATAGGTTCAAAATAATTTATAGCGTGTATCGTGCTACACAATGTATTTTAGATAAAAATTACGATTGATTTTCTTGTTTATTTTTTTAATTTACAACTTAAGATTAATACAGTATAATCAATATTTTAGTGGAATGTTAATTACATCTGAGGTCCATAAACACAGAAAAGACACCCATATAAATTCTTTAATAAATTATCAAAGCAAAGTAAGAAAAAATGTCTAATTCGCGAAGTAGAAGATCAACTTAAATCTGCATTGTGGCACTTTTTGGAGAGTTTTCAAGGCATATAGACCGTTAAATTTTGGTTATCGTAAAATGCCAATCGCTTTTAGCCTCTCCGCTGGTACTATTAGCATGTTACCAAAATTGGCAGAAAATTATAAGAATAATATTTTCAAAACCTAATGTCAGATATCAAGAGATATGATATTTTTTTCTGAATAGTTGTCTAATTCAGATTATATGAAAACATGCAACCATCTGTTTAGATAACGTGTCACTTTGCGATAGATTGTATTGACAGCGGTATTAAGTTTTATATGCGCCATTGAGTTCGTGTCTCGATGACAATCATAGTAAAGCTTCGGTGGGAGATTATAGATTAGGGATGACATTTTTGTTCGTTCGAGAAAATATATTTCATGATATCTTTAGTTATGTTTAAATTCTTATTAATATCCATGCATTTTGTTTAAATAAATATCAACTTGAATTTAATTAAAGAGTATAAACAATACATTTTTAATCACAATTCATTAAGATTAAGGTAAGGAGACATCAACACAAATATCAATAAGCACCCTTTTGAAGGTTGATCACGCACCAGAACTACACGGAAATGTATTCCAGAATTTTCTTATTAACACTTGACATGCTTCGTTTCGCAATAAAAGAATAATAAAAAAAATTAATAAAAAATTGGTGGATTGCAAATAGAAAGGTTATGTTTACAATGGTATAATTATCTTAATTGGTATTGGAGAGAAATTTATTTTTTGCCTCATCCAATATCCAAATTCATATCTACTCTTCCCTTTTGTCACTTCATAGACTAAATTAATGTTATTAGACCCACAAACAATCCATTAAAAATAAAGTACACATTTAATATAACATTTGGTGTATATTATATTAATATTGTTATAATTACTTGATATTTTCTCTCCCAAGAGAAATTAACTAAAATATCATCGCGCGATATAAAATACACGTTTTAGCATGCACACCGTCTCAATATTGAATTGATACAAACTGAATTGTGTTTATAAAAAAAAAACTTTCATTTTAATAAAAACTACCTCGAATCGAAACTATGTCGAATCCATCATTTGCTTGTAAGTGATAACATAATAATTTTTGTCAGTTTAACATAATATTATTAATCCCCATTGTATTTCTATAGCTCCTAAAATATTTTTATGATATAAATTATTTCTATAGTTTTATCCACTTCTAGAGGCACACTCGTGACGGGGAGTGAGGCTTTGTGGATTACACGCCTCCGCATTTTTCAAAAAACGTTATATAAAATAGAATAATTTTGAAGTCAAGCTGTTTGTTTTATTTAATAACGTAGGTACCTACAAAAAATACAAATAAATGTTTGTCGTGTTTTAGGCTTTCACGGGTATTGTTTATAATTTGTATAATAATTATACACTAGCTAATGATAGTGATTTGCAAATCTTGAATTTAAGATCTTTTCATTTAAACTCGATTTTGGTTTTGTGTAGTTTTTGCGTCACAAAAGATGTTACGTATTCCCTTAATAATATAAAAAAATAAAATTATAAATCTACAATACAACATAATTGACTTTTAAAATTTAGAACCCCCCCTTTTTTCTGGGCGCGCCTCTGTCCACTTTCATATATAAAATATGAATTCGAAAAATAAAAACTAATAAAATGATTCAAAATTGTTGGAATTAAATTAAAAAATCTATAAGTTTGGTACAAATAATATTGAAATAAGTAAAATAAAATTATTTTTTTGGAAAATTTGAACGTATATGCAGAAGATATCCGCTGGAGAAAAATATATTTTTACGTTTTCATAAAATGTAGATTGTATATAATATTATTGCTGTTTTTAATATTTTAGATTTTATTAAGGAAAACACATTCTTATTGTGAAGTTGTAATTATTCAGAACAGACGGTCTGTGATATTTTAAAGGTTCGAATCCCGGTGACGCAAAAACAATATTTTTCGACAAAATTGATTTTATATGTATATATTTATAATTAATACATTAATTTAGTATTTTAGATTTTACTGAGCAATCATTTATCGCATTAATTATTTATGGAGAGTAAGATGACGCAATTTTTAATAAATTATTTGTATTCAATATAATGCCTAAATATAAGAAGCGATGGCATTGCAATTAGAAATATTTAATTTATTTTTACAAAAATATGTCTACTTAACTTTATAAGACGTTTGCGTATACACTAAGGATTTTTAACATAATAATTTACTGTAACTCATTTTCCAAACTAGTAATATTTATCCATTGAAATTTGAATTATTTTGTCCTTTATTTGTTGATGTCAAGCGTTGGAACGAATATGTTTTTTAGTAGCCGAATAATCTTGCAAAGAGATGTACAATATTTTAAAAAACTATCATGTTTTATTAGAAATTATCATACTTATCAGTAGATCGTCCGGGTAGATATGAGCCACGATGTAGGTGGTGATCGCGGGGTTGTTCGATGGAAACTGCGAATGAATTCCGAACGACGACGGAAATGATTTCACTCGAAAGCCTTCTCCTATTCGGCCTTTTCCGTGCGCTTCCCTCGAACTCTGGAACTGATCAGGAGGTCCCCGTTTTACAGCTCTCTCCGTCAACCCGCCCCCAGGCGAAGCAATTTCCACCGCTTGACCCCACTCCAGTAAATAGACATACATACTCTGAAAGCATTTGTGTGAAATAGTCAAATCGCGGATTGTGAGAGACAATGTAGACAGATACTCTCAAAAATATTGCCAGGTATTTAAAATTGTCGTTTACAAATTAATCTTGACATTCATATTTCAAACTACGCAATAATTATTACCTTATATTTGTTCTTTGGTTGTACGCAGTGGTGTAGTGGGGCCGGAACGCGTTCCGGTACGATTTGTTAGAACAAAACACCAGCAACAAAATATGTGTGTATTTGCATACATTAATGAATACCAAATTTGGTCAATTAAAAAATGATTATCAAATTTGGTCAACGAACTTTCTTATTTTGTGCACAGCGTATATTTAATAAATTGCCACTAGACCTTAAAGGGTCTAAAGTGATTAACGATTTTAAACCAAAACAAAGTGGTTAATTGATGTGAGTAGAAATCAAAATGAAACTAATTACTACACACACATTATGTCTCCAACTATATTATAGACAAGAATCTTTTTATAACTTATTTTACATAACATTTTATAACTTACCTTACATTATAACGATTGTATTTAAACAATTACAACTTTTAAAAACTGTGCAGGTATTTGCTTTAGAACAGACCACATCTAGTAAAGTAATTACATTTATTCTCATATGTATTATTTATGCTACAAAAATAAATAAATAAATAAAATAAAACTTCCAGGAATAGTGGTGTCACCGTGCCGATTCTGCTAAGAAGTACCTAAGAACTTTTTCGTTATTGTTTGTGGACCGATTTTTGTGAGAGAGATAGATACTAGTGTATTAATTAATATATGAAAAAATACCAAATTATGTCCGAGAAAAGAAAACAAACGTTATTTTTATTTAGTAGCGGAATTTTGTTAATCATTGGATTTAGTTTATGTTTTTTATACTGTTAAAATGGTACACCGATGTTTGATCCCCCGACAGTTGATCCCTCGACAGTTGATCCCTCCGACAGTTGATCCCGCGGACACTTGATCCTTCGGACAGTTGATCCCCCAAAGCTTATTCAAGTATCTATTTATATTCGTAGATACCAGCATCCGTGAATGTTATAAATAGGATGGGAGCAAATTTATATAAATATTATTCATTTTATGAATTGTGATAAACTGAATTAAAATGTTAAAATAATAAATTAAAAATGGTTTATCACAATTTGTAAAAGTAATAATATTTAACATGTCATTTATTGTAAATATGAGAACATTCTTAATTATCTAGAATTAAGTGTAATTTTGTACGAGAGCAATATTTGTATAAATTTGCTCCAACCCTATTTATAACATGATGCTGGTGTATATGAATATAAATATCAAGTAGCTTTGGGGGATCAATCGTCCGGGGAATCAATTGGCAGAGGGATCAACTGTCCAGGGATTAACGTCCGGATTAACGTGCTGGTGTATACGAATATAAATATCAAGTAGCTTTGGGGGATCAATCGTCCGGGGGATCAATTGGCAGAGGGATCAACTGTCCGAGGGATCAAATGTCCGAGGGATTAACTGTCGGGGGCTCAACTGTCAGGGATCAAACGTTAGGGGATCAAACGTCAGGAAACCATTAAAATAATCGATTTTTGTTATTTGTGGTACGATTTCATATTGTTCTTGCAAATTTTAAAAATTATCTTTCACTCCACATTTAATGTATGTACATATATTAATATTTCTGTATTTGTATTTTTCTACTCTAGCGAATTTATTAGAAAACGTTGCTAGAAGAGATGCAGATAGCCTGGAGAAACTGGTGACCACCGGATGTGCAATACAAGGACGCAGGGCGAGAGGTCGATCTCCAACAAGATGGATAGACCTAAGGGTTGGCTGGAGGGGGCTCGAAGGGGTTCACGCGAGCCCCTTGTTAAACTTGACTTAGGCCGGCGAGCTCCTTGTTAAATTAAGAAAAAAACAATATTCCCAGATCAAATTTGTTTCTGTAGAAGATTAAATGTATTATGAAACAAGACTTCATGGAAATTTCTGGTAAAATACATTTATTTCGGATGCATACCTAATAAAAGAGACCTATTCGTTTTTTTGTCTATAGTCTACTTACCGTAGGCAGGGGATAGAGTAAATGAATCACGATTTTGGAATTAAATTTTCAAAATTTGCAAGCGTTGTTCTAGCGTAACTTTATTCATGATGAAATGGCAAACCAAACTGAGCAGAAATCAGTTGTCTAATTGGCTGTCGCTGGAAAAGGTGTTGCCAATTCGAAAAACAAACCTCTAAAAAAACACCCTTTAGTAGTCGCAAGTCATTTTAAAAGTATACTATGGGGGTACAGATTGACTTCACATTTAGAATCACGGAATCATGGTAACGAAAATAAAATATTTTATACCTTTTCTTGCTCAATAAATATCAAACGTCAACGATTTCACATTCAAAATTAAATTTTTAATGGAAATTTTGGACGGTTATCTTTGATAACTTTTTAATCATTTGTAAAGATATCTTTCAATAATAATATATTCAAATTGATCGACACATTGGGTGACCGCGGGGGATGGACATGTAAATTAGTGATATTTAAATCGTTATTTTAACAGTTATTGTGACTGTGATTGCGATCGATTGTAATGTTTTATTCATAATTCTTCCAAAAATGAATATAAAAAAAACCTTCAACACAGGAGTAACTATGCCAATGCAGTTTATTGGGCCCTATGTTAAATAGCGACCCAAAAAGTTCGTGCCCTACTTAGAGCCTCCAATCCGAATATTCTAACCCCGAATATATTTGCTTGTTTTTAACTATTCGTTATTCGAATACATTAAAAAGTATTCGCTCATATTTATATTATAAGATTTTTAATATTTTTCTAAACGAAACAAAGGTTTACGAACCCTGGAAGTCATACGCAAGCATTCATTCATTCATTCATTCATTCATTCAGGTATACGATTTTTTTCTCCAGAAGTACCGCTATCGGCTATGTGGAAGTCGGACAATAAAGATGTAAACGCCTTTGTCGGACATTGTCTTTTTTTTAAGTCTTCTGCTTATCTTTACGGTTTTATGACAACGAGCACTTATAATACATTGTTTCGTCAACGATGGAGTCGGCTTTCTATTATTCTTTAGTATTTAGCTTTCATAAATACTTGAGCCGACAAACAAGAAGTTTTATACAAAATAATAAAATAAAAAAAAACGCGGGGTGTGAGATAGGAAGTAATATAAACATATCTAAAATTTTGTCAGTTATCGAGAGAGTTATGACTCCTATTTATCTCCACGAAGAGTTCGAGTTCTGCAAGTTATTAATCACGAATCTTACATTTTTGGAGAAACATTTGAAACATTTCTGTATTCATCATCCGAAGTAAATTATTCCTTTCTTAAAAATTTTACGAATATATTCGAATATTATATTCTCATTAACTATTCGATATTCGAATAGTTGGAATCACGAATATTTGGAGGTAAATGAATTGTAGGCTACAATCCATTTGGCACTGATATTTTTGCGATTGCAAGATAGCAAGAAATGAAGTTAAATAAAATTTTAAAAATCGCTTCCCACTAGTATTACGAAAATGTATGAAAACATTATCGATATATACCGTAGCAGCACCTCGCTAATATGTTAGGTGAGGCGTTAGACTTGACTAGACCATTGTCGTAAAGTGAAAAACGCCTTAAAGCGAACCAATTAATTTCTAAATTTCGGGTGTTCATAAACGTCTAAGAATACTTATATTTTTTACATTAAAGTGTGAATATTATATGAGACAAGATACTAATTTTGTTCTTACTATTTATTGGATAACTATGCAGTATGTAGTAATTTCGTATATCTTATATACTTACTAATTTAGGGGGTTCTTTTTCCATTCTGCATCAATGCCCAATTTTTAATTTTAGTTACCAATCACCGTTACTAATCATTGTCACAATCACAGTCGCGTAACGGTTTATCATCACTAATCTGAATAATGAGTTTAAAAATGTACCTACCGTTAGTGGTATGGAATTAAAAGGTCGATAAATATTTCACGATTACGGGATCTCGAGTTTTATCTGCAAATGTAACATTGAGCAGAAATATCGGTGCATACAATTTATCAATATGTTTGTATTCGTCTCTATTTCATGCTGCAAAGTAAATAATAATAATAATAATGTGTTTATTCCAGCGTGATCAGGTTTTTTTTTTAACCCGATTCGCCATAAAGATAATACATATTATGTTATAAATTAAGGTTATGAAATAAATATAATGCTATGAAAAAGAAAACCAAAGAAAATATTAATAAATAAAAAAAAGTTAATAAAAAGTGAAAGGTTCACACATATATACACACAAATATAAATATTACATATATAACTACTTCAGTCACGGCCATTGTATATGTAGCTATTCTGTAGGCGCTGCCATTCTCTGGACAGGGAACCAGCTTTCTATGAGAGCGTCGCTTGCACCAGAGAATTGGTGCTGAGCTCCAGCCGCAGCTTTATGCCAGCAACTCGATGTCTCAGAAGCGGAACGAATTCATGTATACGGCCTTCGGTAAATATTGTAGATGCGCTGCAATAACGCGCCAATCCGAACAGTATTCTGTATGAGTTGTTGTACTGAATTCGTTAAGAAATCAAATCTTTTCTTTAACAATGAAAGGTTTTTTATTTAGTAAAATTGTGTGTTTTTAATATATTTATATTAATACGATACCAATTAATATGATAACAAAACGCGCGGATATTTGTAAGAAAAAAACTTCGTAGAATTTTGTAGAGATGCCAGTGCGATAAAATCAATTAAAATTGGAAGATTATCCTGACTGGAGCACGTGTCACGAAGACCAAGAACTAGTAAATAAAGTTTAGTTTAGTGATCCGAATAGTTACTATCTGCGTAGGTCGAAACACAGATAGAAAAAAATGACGACGTATCTGCAGACAGCCAAGATGCTACAAGCCTCGGATTGTAGCGCTGCTGATGACGAGATATAAATTTTAATTTTCCGATTTGTTAGTCATAAAATAATAAATATTGTAGATGTTTATTTGAGTTAACACAACACTAAGTTGTCAATAAAAATACTGATATTTTTATAAAAATAGCTTCAACTGAATGCAAACGAAGATTAAAGCTGATTTTATATTTCAGATTCATTTTTAAACAACTCACCGTACACGTTGTACTAAACCGACGACCTAATTAATTTAGGATATTTTTATCTAGAATGTCTGTAATTGAGAATGTATTGTCAACTAGAACATTAAAATGTACCCATAAACAAAACACAACACTATGCAATAAAATGAATACCTACAAGACTTTTCTCTAATTGATG
Source organism: Eubasilissa regina (assembly GCA_022840565.1). Lineage (NCBI taxonomy): Eukaryota > Metazoa > Arthropoda > Insecta > Trichoptera > Phryganeidae > Eubasilissa > Eubasilissa regina. The sequence continues at coordinate 23,890,856 of JAINEB010000033.1, forward strand.
AAGCCTTATAAGCATTGGCAGAGACAGATTGGTCAGGGGGTATGTTATTATTTACAAATGAATTCGAGATTGCAGAATTAGTTGCTTTGACAGGCAGGTACTACTTATATTAATGACTTCATTTTTTTTTTCTTTGACTCTTTCTATTATATACAATTTTGCGGCATTATCGAGCATATGAATATCTGACAAATTTAAGATTGTTTGTCTCAAACTTAGTATGTATTTTTGATATGTACAGTTTTATATATTTTTTTACAGATTTAATATCTATTATTAGACCTACATAGAGGACGGAGAGAGGAGAAAGATAGGAAATCATGCACAGCTAAGTTTGTTTTATATTAAACTAGCTGAAGTACCCGACGTTGCTAGGGTTTTACGTAAAGTGAAGACACGGGGTTGGGGTAGATTTTTTTCAAAATCAGATGTAGACAGTAATTTTCCTCGTATTTTGAACGTCAAGTGCGCAAAATTTCAACTAGAAGTACCAACATTCTACTTTAAGAGGTGGGAAAGGGGGATGGGGGTGGTTTTTAGAAATCTCATATGACCTTATTTTTATTACTTTTAGGTTTAAAAAAACTACGCAAGATATACACACCAAATCCCCTCTCGCCTCCCACTCCCTTCCCACTCCACTCACTCACCTGCCACTCCCCTCCCCTGTTTCTCCCATTCCCCGTTCAGCAGGAACGCCATTCAAAATTATTTTGCCCAATTGAACTCTAGGACCCTGAAAAAAATATTGTAACATACTTGACTTCTTACGTCTATAGCGTACACCTCATAATGTGAAGGTCCAAGAAATAGACTTTGTAACAATTACAATACATAATACAATAAGCAACACATAATAATGTCCTGTACTAGAGTTATGAGAAAGAATTTTAATTCGTGTACACATTGCACATACACGAATGATTTGATAATTTGGTCATTCTATTCTGCGTTAAAAGTACAATTCGCAATGCTTCATAGCTTATTGCAGGGTACTGATAACTCGATTTTTAAAGTGAGTTTCTGAGATTAGTCTCGTCAATATACAATGGATAACGCCATTACAGATCTCAGGATTAATAGAAACACTTGACTAAAAATTGATCCACTATTTGAGCGCATTCAATAATAATAAAGCACTACTCGTACCAAAATGAGATGAAATCGATTCAAATTTCTCTTTATTTCCTCCGTTAATGAACTTTTAAATATTTTCAAGAGATGTGACATAATTTTTACAATTTGTATTACTTATACAATGTATTTAAAGGATGTAATCAATAAAATTCAGCTAGTTTTTCACAAAATCGCGGATGTCACCGAGTCGGGACTCTTTCCTAACGAATTTTGTTAAAAAACCGATCTTTGATTTTGAGAAAAAATTTTAAAGTACGAAATATTTAAGTAACTAAGTTAAATAAAATTAATTTGATTCCAATAAAAACGTACACACCGGTACGTAAAAATGATTAATTAAAAAAATTTCAGATTTTAGACGTAATATGTAGCAAATATGAATTAAATATATTAATTAGAAAGATATACATACAAAATTAATTTTATTGAAAAATATTGTTGTGGCGCCACCGGGATTTGAACTTGGATTTCTTTCCTAACCGGGGAAGGTGCATTATCCAAACTATGCTACAGCGACAAATTTTCGAACCTATATGTTACCTTTTTGATATTAATACATTTTAATCATTCCATTATTTGAAAGCCATCTACCTTATTTTTACAGAATCTCAAATACCTTTGAGCAATCTGATAGCAAACGCCAGAATTATCAATTCATTTTTTATTAAATTTTGGATACGTTGATACAACTTTATTATTAGGAGAACACATTCTTATTGTGAAGTTGTATTCTGTGATATTTTAAATATATTAATTAAAAAGATGTACATATAAAATCAATTTTATCAAAAAATATTGTTGTTGCGCCACCGGGATTCGAACTTGGATCTCTTTCCTAACCTAACGGGAAGGTGCATTATCCAACTATGCTACAGCGACAATATATATCCCGATGGCGCAACAACAATATTTTTCGATAAAATTGATTTTATATGTATATATTTCTAATTAATATATTTAATTCATATTTAAAATATCACAGACCGTCGGTTCTGAATAATTACAGCTTCACCATAAGAATGTGTTCTGCTAGTAATACGTAGCTCCTAATTCCAAAACCTCCTAAAACGACTTTATGTGTTTTTGGGTTATGAATGAAAAGGTATACTTTAAAAGCAAATATACTAAATGTTTATTTTTTAAAGAGACAATTCTGTAATGTAAATTTTTTCTTCTGTACATATCACAGCCATACTATAATTATTATTATCACCAACAAGCGTTGTGATTGGTTGATTTCATTTTAGGGGGAACAGCAACTTGCACTCTGTCTTCTCTTGGGTATTTTGGAACTGACCCTGATTTTGAACATGCAATATCAATGAACCGAGTGGCTTTAGCGAAAAACAATGTGTTCTGACAAAAAAATCTACAAAACTGTTTAGAGGCCTGTTTAGTGCCAATCGTAATATGCTATTAGGTAGGTAATATACTCTGTAAAAATACTATAATAAAAAAATGTTAGTTTTGAATAAAAAGGTTTAAATATCATGGGGTTTCCGTGCGCGTACGTTTACGTGATTTGATTGAGTTAACCAGGGTGTGTTTTCCGGAAATTACTCGAATTACGACGACCGCGGTAGCAATTCTAAAAAGAGGTGTGGCCGTTGAGCGTCAACGGCGGGAAAATGTTTTTCATTTGTCAATGTTTGTCTTGAACACATAAAGAAACATCGATATCCATCGCCAATCAAGAGAGCGACATGCTTTACAGTTTTTGCCGTACTCCTGGACGTGAACATCGTATCTTGTATTTATATTTTGTTGAATTGTAGAGAACAAAAACACTTAAAATTTATTTATGTATATATATATATATATATATATATATATATATTGACATACATATTTTTGTTCTAACAGATGATAATAAACATAAGACATAATAATACTGAAATGGAAAATAATTCTACCCTAAAATTGATTAAAAATAATAATAAAATTGAATTCAACATTTTCAGTAAACCAACTTTTACACTTTGAATCTAATCATCCATTATCACACGAACATTCAGGGTTCCACTACATGATACATCGTTTAGTCAATATTCCTATGTCAACATCCAATTTCAATATTGAATTAAATACAATTAAAAAATTTGCAGTTAATAACGGGTATAATACAGGTTTGATACACACTATTTTAAAAAATAAATTAAAAGAATATAATAATCAATTTTTATATAAATCACAGACAAAACATGATGATAATAATGATAATTGGTGTAGGATTTTATACATAAATAACTTTTCGAAACAAATATCTAAACACCTACCGCGAAACATTAGACCGGCATTTTATACAAATAATAGTATAGGAAATTTACTCATAAATTCTAAAGACAAAGATGATAAATTTAACAATTCTGGTGTCTGTAAACTTAGTTGCAAGGATTGTGCTGTATTTTATAATTGTAAAATGGGTAGAAATTTTAATATAAGAGTAAAAGAGCAATTGAGATGTTTGAACAATGTGGGTTTTCAGAATTATCTAATCATTTGATAGAAAATGGTCATGGTTTTGATAAAAAATTGGGATTGTCAATTTTGCATATGAACGGTGTTGGCCACAAATTAAATAATTTGGAATCGTTGGAGATAAATAAAGCATGTAAAACTAATCAAAAAATTATAAACAACCAACTAAATTTAACTACGAGTCTCATTCTAAAATTTTTTCCTAAAAATTATTCGACTAAATTTGTATTAAGCAACAATTTGAGTTAGGTACTAAATTTATTTTTTAAATAATTGTTGTTTTTCTAAAAATAGATTCTGGTGAAGAAACAATGATATATGTTTTTAGTTAGTTATGACATCCTGAAGAAGAAAATGGTATTTCTCGAAACCGGTAGATGTATTTAAACTCAATTCAGTGGTTAATAAAACAAAGATAATAAATAAAAAAATATAAGACATAATACTCATAGTTTTTTGTGTGGGATGGAGTAGACTTCACCTCCGATATATACAGCGTCCTGGCTACTTTGCTAGACTGAAGTCTGTGTTAAAGGAGCCAGTTTTTTGTTCGTGGTGTTATTTAAGTCATTGACAGGAATAAAAAAAGAATTACGAATATGTATAAAAAAGTAAAAATTAAATAAAAATATATGTAGTGGGAGTGTTGTAGGTCTAGCGAAGGTATTGTATAAATTATATTAGAATGTTGGATAGCCATGCTTCCGATTCACCTGTACCTGATTGAATCATATATTGGGTCCATATTTGTGTAATCTTATTGGAATTAAACGACTTCCAGTCGGTACTGAGTGTGTTGTATAGTTTCGGAGCTAAGAACATGTAGAATCTTTGATAAAATGTCGTTGTTGCTCTCGGAACTGGTGTGTAGATGTTTGTTGTTTGTCTTGTGTTGTGTCCATGATTTATTGCTTGAGGAGAGTTGTTGTTAGTATGGAAATATTGAACGAGTCTCAACATAAAGATTTGTCTAGTAAAATACGGCACTTAGAGAAAACTGCACATTTTGATAATATACAATATTTCTTTACATATGGAGTAGGTTCCGTGAATGGCGTCAGTTTAAATGATGTAAAAAATAATTTTAGTATTATAAAATTCAAAAATAATGGAGACAACTTTTCAATAGAGTAATAGGCGAAGCAAATATCGCTCGAATGGGAATATATTATTGTTTCTACACGACAGTTAATTTTGTTTTCTCTCGAGGGAACGGTGTAATTTACGTCCAGGCTGATGTTGTTCGACACGTCGCACATCGGCCCAACAGTCGTTATTTCGCGCTTAGCGATGTGAAATTCGGTAATCTTAAATTTGGAACCAATTCTCGAATTCTCTCGAAGAGAGATATGAATTGAATACTTATTTTTAGTGGCATCTAGCGCGCCTTGAGTAGTTTCTTTGAAAAAATCGAATATACTCATATCTTAGGAAAAAAAATAGTCTGTGGGAATTCATGAACTAGCCTCCTATTTATATACATCTACACATTATACATCACCTTGTAGTATTATCGGTTCCAAATGTTTCCGGGAAAATCATAATAATATTCACAAATCAACCGTATAGAAATAGTATTCACAACTATTAGCTAGCCACACACGAGCGGATTTTAGTGGCGGATGTAGGGTTTTCGTTAGTGGGGAGACGGGCTTGAAGCTGCGGTCTGCCGGTTGCCGGTCAACACACGTTCGAAGGCTGCAAATTCCTTTCTATTTCGGAATCAATACAAGCTGCAAGAAGATAGCTGCCTTATAGTTAAGCATCTCTTAGTGATTATGTCTTTTAAATTAATTTATGATTTTTTTAGTTTACTTTTTAACTTGAATTTAATTTAATTCTTTTTAGTCAGAATCAATATTCTCATCATTACAATTGTTGCAAACCACCTAACTGCCGAATGGTTCTTGCATGTAAAGGACTGGCAACGGCAACACTTCATTAATGCTGAGGATCTTTCCTTCTCCAGTGCACATGACCGACAAATCGGTTCAACTCCCCGACCGTAATTCACTTTGAGAAAAGCACTTATATCTTGCGGCAAATGTTTGACATTTGAACTGAAGATAAGATGCTCTTTCATCATGGTCAATACCAAATTTTTAGGAAAATTCTTCGATACTTTGGAGCCTTTTCTGGACAGGCAAATTTGTATAAAATTTGAGTCCAAGTATCAATGAATAACAAAAACTTCTAAGCACACACGGTACGTCTATAGTTTTGAAAGACACTGAACCTCGAATAGCTCGGAGCTCGATGCTTGCGACTAAGTGGTAAAAGTGGGGGGAGGCGATAAATAAATGTCGTAAATTTTGTGACATCGCGCCCGCATCGGAAGGTTAAGTAGTGTTCAGTACAGGAACAAGAACTGTTGCAATCACGTAGGGTTGGTTCAGTGCGGTCCGCTCTGTCTCTCGAACGCCGATATTCTGCAGCTGTATGCAATGGTCCAAGGGGGTCCAAATCGTGTCCAGTGTAGTCGCAGAGTCGTAAGTATCTTCCAGGATCAGTCCAAGTGTGAAAGCCAAAGGTCAAAAGTAGAGATGAATAAAACAGTTTTCTTCAGAGAAGTCCAGCGGTGCAGGCGAAAGCGAGGCAAGTGATTTTGCAACCGCTGGACCGTTTATTTATATAAGAGACTCATCTCCTGGGAGCTTATGCTCCCTCAAGATGCTGGGACCAATCAGGGGCGAAGACATCCCCCGCGCCGCCCCGATTCGGTCCCGCGCCGACACCACCTGGCGGCCAAACTCGGCAACTTTTGCCATTTTTTCTGTCGTCCCGTAAGGGGCGACAGAACTCAACTTTGTCCGCTATTTCCTTTTATTATTTACATTTCTTGTCAACTTTGTCCGACATTTCCCAGACATCGCGAGTATTTTTTATTATGAACATTAACCTGCCTGGTAGTCTTTACTGCGGGCGATGGCCCGGGGAATTTATTAATGCACCTTAAGCTTTAAAAATCCATTTTTACTATCTAAACGATTTTTAAGGTGCATTAAACTATCTCCGGGCGATCGCCCTCTCAAAACTCTATTTATTTTCATATTCATCTTATGCCTAATAATTTTTTACAAAGAGATATTTCACAAATCATAAGTAGTACATTTTCGGACGGCGCCGGGGCGTGGCCTCGTCCGCGGCCCGGCTCCCCCCTCTCCTCGGCGGCCCACTATGTACAGCGGCGGCGGGATCCCAATGGCGGGGTGTGCCGGACGAAATATTGCCGTTAATCGGTAAGATAGACTTTTCGCCCGGCGCTTTTCTTAAGCCGCGGTCCGCGCGCTCCGCGGCCGCGTAGCTGTGCGGAACAAGTAGTGAATTGTCCAGTAGAAAAAACTGCCTAGTTGTAGTTTGTATTTCTCCTTTATTTTGCATTCAAGCGCTATGCTAAATGCACAGTTTATTATTAGCCAAACTGGAGTTACGCATCTGTCAACGTCAGGTTTAGCTGATCATGCCATTCTCATATGTATAATTGATAAATGTTGTGGTGTAATACTGTATCTGCTTTAATTGAATTTAAAGTTATCTGAGCCAGCATTTGATTTACAACCCGTTTTATCTGAGCTATGGCGGGTGGTTGTCCATATTGTTTGTTATCTGTCCTGCTGTCCTTTTAAACTTAATTTTATAAAATAAATTAATTCTATTTTATTTTATCTTTGAAATAATATTTTTAGGAGAACACATTCTTATTGTGAAGTTGTAATTATTCAGAACAGACTGTCTGTGATATTTTAAATATATTAATTAGAAAGATATACACAAAAAATCAATTTTATCGATTCGAACTTGGATCTTTTTCCAAACTGGGGAAGGTGCATTATCCAACTATGCTACAGCGACAAATTTTCAAGCCTATATGTTACCTTTTTGATATTAATACATTTAATCGTTCCATTATTTGAAAGAGCCATCTGCTTTATTTTTACGGAATCTCAAATACCTTTGAGTAATCTGATAGCAGACGCCAGAATTATCAATTCATTTTTATTAAATTTTGGACACATTGATACAACTTTATTAAACCTTATTATTGTTTTATTATCGGCTTGGTGTTTGAGGGGGGTTAGTGTCAGCAGTGGACGGCAGACAGCCTAAATAAGAAGAATTGCTTGCATAATCGAGGTCCTACTGTAATAAAAATTGCATAAAATAATAACTACATATTATGAATTAATCTTCTGAATAAATCAAAATAACTTTTTAATAATCATAAATATTCAGGTTGTCTGCAGTCATTATGTCATAAATGTTAAAAGATATTTTAATCTTTATACTTAACTTGTTATCTTAGAAAACAAAACGGGAATTTTACAATTAACTCCTTCCGAGTTTCGGATGTAAGAATTACCCGTGTAAGATTGAAATATTTTCGATCCTCTTCCTGGGATGTATTTGTGATGTATTCTAAAGGGAACATACATTATTTTAATGCCAATGAAATAAAACTCTTGTAAAAATGATTATTGCAATGTAATTTATTATAAAATATTAAACTTGGTACATGCATTTTAACAATAAATGAAACAAAACAATGAATAACAAAAACTTCTCCTATGTATCCTTGATAATAAAAAATTTGGTATTCATATTTATAACTAAAATGATTTATCTCAATATATTTTAACTTAAAGTAACAAATATACCTAAAAGAGAGGCTCGGCTTAATAACATGTTTCTGAGTTTTGTTTAAACTTCGCTTTACACTAAGCAAAAGCACACTTTTATAAAATTGATAATCACGTCAGTATAATTCATGTGAGTATTAACAAAATTCAACAATATTTATATATTTTGGAAGAAGTATTATAAGAAAGTATTTTTAAAATAATATCTATACAAAAATAAGTGACAACAATTGAACCCATGCCCGGAATAATGTTGTATCCAATGCAAATATCAAAGTTAAATTATTGATGGAATAATGTTAGGTGCGTTGCGATGCATCGTTTAATGTAGGTATTGTGACAAGGAAAAAATATTTAGGCTTGTGGCAGCATTTTTAAATTATTGGAAGAACGTTATCTGTTGTTTGTCAAAATGGCGTCAACGTCTATCAATATCACGGAGCGTGGTCCAATCCGTCAGAATAAAGGGAGAAAACGGACATCTAACTTTTTAAACTGGAAAGACATCAAAGCCAAGAAGCTGAAGGATGCAGGAAAGGAGAGGATCTATCCATAAAAAATTATACTAAGCCTGCAATTGACCCGCCAAAACAAGTTTGTGGAATAATGTTGTATACAATCTGACAATTCTGTCGATTTCATAAGAACATGTCGAACGTAAATTGTACCCATATGATTTATCCGTATTGATATTTGAAATGTTTTTTAATTATAATTCTATGGCATTATGGTGCTCATTGAACTGTAACTAAATATAATACCGTTTCAAAAATTTGAATAATTTTTTGATGTTTTTTGCAGGGTCGCGTTATCTTTCCGTAAAATGTTTACTTTTAAATGTACAGTAAAAGCGAATGGTGAGGTATATCCAGTGTGCCAACGTACTTCATGTGATATTCTTGGAGTAACTTCTAGATGTATCCAGGTGGTACAAATGAAACTTAAGTCCGGAGCAGGTGTTTAAGATGGACGAAGTCAACATACGAATAGACCGCATGCTTCGACCATTTCACCATATAATAGCTAATGGTGTATATCTGTCAACTCTCACACATTTTACGCCACTACCCCCAGGGAGGGATTTGGCTTCGGCCACAAGTGTAGTCCTTCTGAATGTCAGTTTTTATCCAAAGCCGATTAATCTGTTCTTGCCTTAACGTTCAATATTTATCAACTATTATGTCCATTTTTAAACATGTTGCAACGTGCGGCCTGAAGTTTGCTTTTGTTTATTATGGTTTGCTTTAATGCCTTGGTTTCTGCATTTTGCAATTGCATCTGAAATTAATCACAAGCTCGACACGTGTCGAGCTAGGTCTCCCTAGCTGCTGCTCTTCCCGGCATCGTTCACCCTAGTAGCCCCCAGCGGGAGACCCATACCCTAATAAATTCTCGGAAAAGTGCGACATGATTACGTGACTTAGTAATAATTACATCCGGAGTTTACATTTTGACGATCGCTGTTCCAAAATTATTCTCGAGCAGTTGCCGTTACTTGTAGAATTGTTGATCCCGTTGCGTACAAGCATAGACGCCGGAAGAATTTATGATACGGAAGGAGTTTGGCACTAACCACAATCCGGATTCTGCTAGCAAATCCAAAATGTGGACTGTATGTTTTAATCACTGTTTCGTCAAAGGTTCCGACACAGTATGGACGCGAAGTCTCAAATTGGTATAATATTGTAATCCTTTCCGTACACGTATAACCGCACCGGTTCAAGGTCGCCAATCGGCTGGTCGGTGACGAGGTCGCGAAAAAACGGTGAAGGGACAGTACATTATTTTCGTTTAAGAATAAATATATGTTCCAAACTGATCCAATAGTAATAATGTTACATTTATTACGCAGGTTCGTGTATGTGGAGACGGCCTTCTTCTGGATGTGGTGGAATGAGCAGGACGACCAGCGCCGACACCATGTCAAGAGGCTGGTAGCCGAGGGTCGGTTAGAGTTCGCTGGGGATGCACGGTCAATGAACGAGGAGACCGTGACGCACTATCAAAGTGTGGTGGATCAGTACATCTTTGGGCTGCGATATGTTGCACAATCTTATTTTTGAACAGTTATCGCGTCGGGGTCACCAACTTTGGTGGTTGGATTATGTACTTGTTTGTAAAACTACACTAAGTGAGTATGTAATACACCATTACCTAATAAATGGTGAAGCGGCCGTAACGAAGGCGTGTGACCCGAGCGAAGCTACAGAGCCCTCGCACGCAGCACGTTGCAACATGTTTCAAAATGGTCCTTCTGAATGACAGTTTTTGGCCAAAGCCGATTGATCTGCTCTTGCCTTAACGCTCACTATTTATCAACTATCATGTCAATTTTTAAACTTGTTGCAACGTGCGGCCTGAAGTTTGCTTTTGTTTATTATGGTTTGCTTTAATGCCTTGGTTTCTGCATTTTGCAATTGCATCTGAAATTAATCACAAGCTCGACACGTGTCGAGCTAGGTCTCCCTAGCTGCTGCTCTTCCCGGCATCGTTCATCCTAGTAGCCCCCAGCGGGAGACCCACAACATAATAAATTCTCGGAAAAGTCCGACATGACTACGTGACTTAGTAATAATCGCATCCGGAGTTTATATTTTGACGATCGCTGTTCCAAAATTATTCTCGAGCAGTTGCCGTTACCTGTAGAATTGTTGATCCCGTTGCGTACAAGCATAGACGCCGGAAGAATTTATGATACGGAAGGAGTTTGGCACTAACCACAATCCGGATTCTGCTAGCAAATCCAAAATGTGGACTGTATGTTTTAATCACTGTTTCGTCAGAGGTTCCGACACAGTATTGACGCGAAGTCTCAAATTGGTATAATATTGAAATCCTTTCCGTACACGTATAACCGTACCGGTTCAAGGTCGCCAATCGACTGGTTGACGACGAGGTCGCGAATGGGCGGTGAAAGCAGAGTGCATTATTTTCATTTAAGAATAAATATATGTTCCAAACTGATCCAATAGTGATAATGTTGCATTTATTACGCAGGTTCGTGTATGTGGAGACCGCCTTCTTCTGGATGTGGTGGAACGAGCAGGACGACCAGCGCCGACACCATGTCAAGAGGCTGGTAGCCGAGGGTCGGTTAGAGTTCGCTGGGGGTGCACGGTCAATGAACGAGGAGACCGTGACGCTCTATCAAAGTGTGGTGGATCAGTACACGTTTGGGCTGCGGTATGTTGTACTGATCCACCACACTTTGGTAGAGCGTCGTTCATTGACCTCCTCGATGCACATTGACCATGCACCCCCAGTAAACTCTAACCGACCCTCGGCCACCAGCCTCTTGACGTGGTGCCGGCACTGGTCGTCCTGCTCGTTACACCATATCCAGAAGAAGGCGGTCTCCACATACACGAACCTGCGTAATAAATGCAACATTATCACTATTGGATCAGTTTGGAACATATATTTATTCTTAAATGAAAATAATGCACTCTGCTTTCACCGCCCATTCGCGACCTCGACGTCAACCAGTCGATTGGCGACCTTGAACCGGTACGGTTATACGTGTACGGAAAGGATTTCAATATTATACCAATTTGAGACTTCGCGTCAATACTGTGTCGGAACCTCTGACGAAACAGTGATTAAAACATACAGTCCACATTTTGGATTTGCTAGCAGAATCCGGATTGTGGTTAGTGCCAAACTCCTTCCGTATCATAAATTCTTCCGGCGTCTATGCTTGTACGCAACGGGATCAACAATTCTACAGGTAACGGCAACTGCTCGAGAATAATTTTGGAACAGCGATCGTCAAAATATAAACTCCGGATGCAATTATTACTAAGTCACGTAGTCATGTCGGACTTTTCCGAGAATTTATTATGTTGTGGGTCTCCCGCTGGGGGCTACTAGGATGAACGATGCCGGGAAGAGCAGCAGCTAGGGAGACCTAGCTCGACACGTGTCGAGCTTGTGATTAATTTCAGATGCAATTGCAAAATGCAGAAACCAAGGCATTAAAGCAAACCATAATAAACAAAAGCAAACTTCAGGCCGCACGTTGCAACAAGTTTAAAAATTGACATGATAGTTGATAAATAGTGAGCGTTAAGGCAAGAGCAGATCAATCGGCTTTGGCCAAAAACTGTCATTCAGAAGGACCATTTTGAAACATGTTGCAACGTGCTGCGTGCGAGGGCTCTGTAGCTTCGCTCGGGTCACACGCCTTCGTTACGGCCGCTTCACCATTTATTAGGTAATGGTGTATTACATACTCACTTAGTGTAGTTTTACAAACAAGTACATAATCCAACCACCAAAGTTGGTGACCCCGACGCGATAACTGTTCAAAAATAAGATTGTACAACATACCGCAACCCAAAGGTGTACTGATCCACCACACTTTGGTAGAGCGTCACGCTCTCCTCGTTCATTGACCGTGCACCCCCAGCGAACTCTAACCGACCCTCGGCCACCAGCCTCTTGACATGGTGTCGGCGCTGGTCGTCCTGCTCATTCCACCACATCCAGAAGAAGGCCGTCTCCACATACACGAACCTGCGTAATAAATGTAACATTATTACTATTGGATCAGTTTGGAACATATATTTATTCTTAAACGAAAATAATGTACTGTCCCTTCACCGTTTTTTCGCGACCTCGTCACCGACCAGCCGATTGGCGACCTTGAACCGGTGCGGTTATACGTGTACGGAAAGGATTACAATATTATACCAATTTGAGACTTCGCGTCCATACTGTGTCGGAACCTTTGACGAAACAGTGATTAAAACATACAGTCCACATTTTGGATTTGCTAGCAGAATCCGGATTGTGGTTAGTGCCAAACTCCTTCCGTATCACAAATTCTTCCGGCGTCTATGCTTGTACGCAACGGGATCAACAATTCTACAAGTAACGGCAACTGCTCGAGAATAATTTTGGAACAGCGATCGTCAAAATGTAAACTCCGGATGTAATTATTACTAAGTCACGTAATCATGTCGCACTTTTCCGAGAATTTATTAGGGTATGGGTCTCCCGCTGGGGGCTACTAGGGTGAACGATGCCGGGAAGAGCAGCAGCTAGGGAGACCTAGCTCGACACGTGTCGAGCTTGTGATTAATTTCAGATGCAATTGCAAAATCCAGAAACCAAGGCATTAAAGCAAACCATAATAAACAAAAGCAAACTTCAGGCCGCACGTTGCAACATGTTTAAAAATGGACATAATAGTTGATAAATATTGAACGTTAAGGCAAGAACAGATTAATCGGCTTTGGCCAAAAACTGATATTCAGAAGAACTGCACTTGTGGCAGAAGCAAAATCCATCCCTGGGAGTAGTGGCGTAAAATGTGAGAGAGTTGACAGATATACACCATTAGTTAATAAATGGTGAAATGGTTGGATTTGAGATAATTTGTTTTAAATATTTAGTTTTGTTGATGTTTTTATCAGCTACATGCAAAATACGTTGTCGCTCACAAAATTCATTTAAATACATTAATATTGCATGTTCAAAATCAGGGATATTTTCTAAGTACCCTAAAAGCAGACGTAGTATAAGTTGCTATTCCCCACTAAAATGAAATCAGCCAATCACAATGCATGTTCATGATCACGTGATGTAAAATCCAGTATGGCTGCAGGAATGATATATACAGAAGTAAAAAAAAAACTAACATTTTGTACAATCGCTTTCAAAATATACGTTTTCATCCTTAATTCAAAAACACAGTACTTTTAGGAGGTTTTGGAATTAGGCACTACACATCTTTATTGCAATTTGTCATTTACTGATATAGGTTGACTTAAGCTATATCTGGACGCCAAGTCTCAAATTGGTATAATATTGTAATCCTTTCCGTACACGTATAACCGCACCGGTTCAAGGTCGCCAATCGACCGGTCGGCGACGAGGTCGCGAAAGGACGGTGAAGGCACAGTACATTATTTTCGTTTAAGAATAAATATATGATTCAATAGTGATAATGCTGCATTTGTTACCCAGGTTCGTGTTCTTCCGCCTTCTTCCGGATGTGGTGGAAGGAGCAGGACGACCAGAGCCAGCACCACGTCAAGAGGCTGGTGGCCGAGGGTCGGCTGGAGTTTGCTGGGGGCGCATGGTGTCATGTATATTATTTTTCCCACGCTCAATACCCTAGATTTAAATCATTACATCGGCAAGAAGAAAACACCTTCACCTTGTATAATAGGACACCGTCACGATACTTATAATCATCATTTAATTTCAGAAAAAATAAATAAAATATATATTATCAAATATTATAACTCCCCGCAAGTGCTAATATTACTCATAATTGCATCACTCTATTTCGTTAAAATCACGCATAGACCGGAAATACTTTCTAAAATGGAGTATCCACGGGCACACGTGCGGTTCCAACAAGACCCCCCCCGAACGAATTACAGGAGCAAGTCGTATGAACTCGAGTAAATTAGGTTCGCTCTCGGGATGCCCTTGTGCAATTATGCTATTTCCCCATCCTAAGAATGGCAGAAAACCGTTCCAAAATCGACTATATAAGCGACCCCCACTTAGCTCGCGCTGCAGCTCTTTGCAACATCCAGATGTCCGGACTTGGCCGCCAGACAGCTCCAGAGGGCGTTAACCCTAATGGTGGCATACTACCGCCAGTGGAAGCTGAAACTGAACGAAGACAAGACCGAGACCATTCTCTTTACTCACAGAGTCGCGAAGGCGACGCCGAGAGTCAAAATCTTAGTCAATGAAAGCGAGGTGGAGTGGCTGACCGAGGTGAAATACCTCGGACTGACACTCGACCGGCGCTCGAATTGGACACGTCATGTGACGAACACACGCCTGAAAGCGAACCAAGCAATTGGCGCGCTCCGCCCCCTATTCAACAGGACAGGCGCACTATCCACTCACAACAAATCAATATTATACCACAGTATGGTTCTGCCTACTATCACCTACGCAGCGCCTGCCTTCAGCAGCATACACAAATCGAAATATACGCAGCTTCAAGTTATTCAAAACAAAGCACTTAAAATCATACACAACGCCTCACCCAAAACAAATCTATCTAGACTACACCACCAGCACAAGGTGAACACAATAATACAATGCTTTGATAAATTATCGGCAAGCTTCCACAAATCCTGCTCTCATCCTTCTCAAGACAATCCCCTCATCCGAGCTCTCGGCTCGTACGAGCACAACATCAGTTTAATGCCTTTCAGATACAAACATAGATTGCCCAGGCACTATTTCCTGAAGCGAACCAACGCGCTCGATCCTCCGGACTGAGACGCACACAGAAGCGGACAGCGTCGACTGAACTCTCCAATCCATGACTTTGTAAACAATATTCTTAAGTGTAGTTGTAATTTATTTTAGTTACCAATAAGAATTATGATAGAATAAGGCGGCACTGTACATAAAGTGTCGCGCCTAATTAATTTGAAGCATTTAACTTCCAGTAAATTGTTTAGAGGGTTTTTTATCAGAATTTTTTACCCTTCCAATTCATGTATTAATATAAAACACATATGATGTTTATTACAATAAGTAGTTAGTAAAAGTGTCAAAGCGATTAGCGCTGATGCACTTGTAGCAGTAGATTTGGCGGTCTAGCCGCATGTAGAGTACTCAGAGTATCGTAGACTCTAAGGAATTGGAAAAAAAAAAAAACTCGCGCTGCAGAAAAAATCAACGTCTTCTATACGTCGTCCGAGAATTTATCAATTTACGATCTTTTCCCGGGCATTTCGTGTAAAAGTTTATTTGTCGCAAAGAAACAATTTCTTGGAAATTTAATATATCATTTTTAATATTGATATCTTGTGCATTAACTATCTTGTTCGGCATATCGCATCGAAGTTTCAACTCAGTGTCCTCGATTTATCACTTTTGCATTAAATCAAAGCCAATAAATTCCTTGCCGGACTAAATTAACAAGAAATTTCCGTGTAATTTTACATACTCGACGCCTCTTCGAGTGTGTAAATACACACTCGAAGAGGCGTCGTGTTATCTCGCGCATAAATACAGCTATTACTATCTCCTTCTTCGCCTATCTGCTCTGGAAGACCTCGCATCCACCAAGAGTCTTCCCTTACGTCTGCCACCAGCATCCACAGAGATCGCCTCAGCCCACCTGACGACCAGAGGCTCCTCGTGTCATAAGATACGCCGTCACCATGTCCAGCACCCATATCAAAGGTACCGTGCGCCCATGAGTGTTACGCATCGCAATTATAACCAATTGTATCCACGATCTATATACTGACATTTCCGCTCTCTCCAAAAGTGAACTCTTCCATTTAGTCCATTCAAGCCTCCACGAACAATAAGAATTCATCATCCTTGTTGATTCAATCTATTATCTGTTACTAATTTTTAATACTATAATATATTCCTATGACTTCCCCGAGCTTAAATTGTGTATGCCTTGTTCTCACTATCTTTAAAAAAGTGAAAGAATTTTATAATATTAAAATCATACAAGACCACTCGGTCTAAATAAACATCTCATTCCTATATTTCCTTAGGAAGAAAGCACGATTAATTAAATTCATTTGACCCGGTCGTGTATGATATTTATATCCACAGTGGTTCCAATATCATGTTATAAAAGGGAAAATATCTATTATAAATGGTATTAAGAAAAGATTATATTGTCTAAGGAATGTGTCGGTATCCATACCACACCATTCGAAGCGCCAAGCCTTCGTAATGTAATTTATGTAACAGGTATGTCATCCTTGTGTGTAAACTGTTTGTCTTGATTTTGTCACCATATCTTACTTCTTATTGTCTTTTGTATGTTAAATTTTATATTTGAATATACATCATTCCGTACTAAACGTACATAAAGCTTTTATTTCTACACCCTGACCTATAAAGCATATTGAGTCGAACCTAGAACCAACCTTGGGACCAAAGAGAAATGTTCATCCGCAGAGCTAGCACCGGCATCATCATCAAAGGTAGGTCTTGGCGATCCTAATCCAGGTCTTTCACCGAATAATAAACCTTGTATTGTGGAAAATAAAGGGGGGAATTTTCGTTACAATGGTCAGTGAACAAGGAGGGCGTGACCCACTACCAGAGCATGATGGATCAGTAGACATGGAGCGTTAAGGCAAGAGCAGATTAATGGCTTTGGCCAAAAACTGACACGGTGGGACAACACTTGTGGCCGAAGTCAAATCGCTCCCTGGTGTCTGGTGGCGCAAAATGTGAGAAGGATGAGAAGTGGATTCATTCAACATTGATTCTTTGCGGGGGGGCGTTCCACCATTACTAATTTGTCCACCTTTACACACGCTTTCAATTTGCCAACTTTCTTCTTTATTTAATGATATGAAGATCTTTGCCAAAGTGAGCTCCCTAGATGACTGCCATAAAATGCAAAACGATATCACACGCGTTGCAGCCTACCGTAAGGTGAACAAACTCCTCCTGAATGCTAAAAAGTGTTTTCAAATAACATTCTCAAGAAAATTTAACAATATTAATTTTACTTACACGATAGACAGCACTCAGTTAGAAAATAAAAGCGATATTAAAGACCTAGGAATAATCCTCGATTGCAAACTTACTTTCATAAATCACGTAGATCAAATTACCTCCAAGGCCTATGAATGCTAGGATTCATACTTTGAACCTGCAAACACTTCCAAAATCCATATTGTTTCAAAATACTGTACTACGCATTCGTTCGTAATCACTTAGAAGCACGCTTCTCAATTCAAGATTAGAACGAATACAAGATAGGTTTATGCGACATCTGAATGTTAGACCTAATCTATCATTCGCCTCCAATTTAGATGCAGCAAACTACCACAATATGAAGACCCTAGAACATCGACGAACACGTGCTGACCTAATACTTTTCTTCAAACTACTGCAAGGCCACATTGATTGTCCCAGCCAATTGGAATATTTCTCCACGTGCCATCTAGATCTACTCGGCAATCCGTACTCTTCTACATCCCGAGAAGTAGAACATCTTACATACAAAATTCATTCATTCACCGGTAATGCAAATACCATAATGAGAAATTTACAGAAATTGACTTGTTCAACATTAGTCTTACTAAGCGCAAAAGTTTCATCTTATGAACCACCACAATCTAAACTTTGGCCATTCACTATACCTATAAAAACTCAAGTTGCTTTCCCTTTACCGAAACGTTAGTTACAACCTCCCCACACTTCTCTTTCTTTCATCTAAACATACTTCGTATTTAAATATGTTTTGTGGATTTACCATTACTAGTATCGCATGTAGAATAATTATTATTTTTATTACAATATGTTTTCACTGTCAAAATCCCTTAATAAAATAAACACGGCCGTAACGAAGGCGTGTGACCCGAACAAAGCTACCGAGCCTGCCCCCGCAGAACGTAATAACATGTTTAAAAATGGACGCGATAGGTGGTAAAGATGGAGCGCTAAGACAAAAGCAGATTAATCGGCTTTGGTCTAAAACTGACACGGTCGGATAACACTTGTGACCGAGTGTCAAAACCCTCTCTGGGGTCTAGTGGCGCAAAATGCGAGAAGGATGAGAAATATACACCATTAGCTAATAAATGCAGCAGGCCGCACTTCAAGAGGCTGGTAGCCGAGGGTCGGCTAGAGTTTGCTGGGGAAGCATTGACAATGAACGAGGGCGTAACGCACTATCAATGTATAGTGAACAAATACACATTTAGGCTGCGATATGTTGTACAATCTTATTTATGAACAATTATAGCGTCGGAGTCACCTATTTTGGTGGTTGGATTATATACTTGTTTGTAAAAGTACACTCAGTAAGTATGTAATACACCATTCGCTAATAAATGGTGACGCGGCCGTAATAAAGGCGTGTGACCCGAGCGAAGCTACAAAACCTGCGTCCGCAGCAGACCGCAAGTTGCAACATGTTTCAAAATGGACACGATAAGGCAAGAGCAGATTAGTCGGCTTTGGCCAAAAACTGAAACGGTCGGATAACACTTGTGGCCGAAGTCAAATCCTTCCCTGAGGTCTAGTGGCGCAAAATATGAGAAGGAAGAGAAATATACACCATTAGCTAATAAACGGTGACGTGTCTCTAACGAAGGCGTGTGACCCGAACAAAGCTACCGAGCCCGCGCCCGCAGCACGTCGCAACATGTTTAAAAATTGACGCGATATGTGGTAAAGATGGAGCGCTAAGACAAAAGCAGATTAATCGGCTTTGGTCTAAAACTGACACGGTCGGACAACACTTGTGACCGAGTGTCAAAACCCTCTCTGGGGTCTAGTGGCGTAAAATGTGAGAAGGTTGAGAAATATACACCATTAGATGATAAATGGTGGCGCGGCCGTGGCGAAGGCGTGTGACCCGAGCGAAGCTACAGAGCCGGCGCTCGCAGCAGGCCGCACTTCAAGAGGCTGGTAGCCGAGGGTCGGCTAGAGTTTGCTGGGGGACCCTGGTCAATGAACGAGGGCGTAACACACTATCAAAGTATAGTGAACCAATAACCATTTGGGCTGCGATATGTTGTACAATCTTATTTATGAACAATTATCGCGTCGGAGTCACCTATTTTGGTGGTTGGATTATATACTTGTTTGTAAAAGTACACTCAGTAAGTATGTAATACACCATTAGCTAATAAATAGTGACGCGGCCGTAATAAAGGCGTGTGACCCGAGCGAAGCTACAAAACCTGCGTCCGCAGCAGACCGCAAGTTGCAACATGTTTCAAAATGGACACGATAAGGCAAGAGCAGATTAGTCGGCTTTGGCCAAAAACTGACACGGTCGGATAACACTTGTGGCCGAAGTCAAATCCTTCCCTGAGGTCTAGTGGCGCAAAATATGAGAAGGAAGAGAAATATACACCATTAGCTAATAAATGGTGACGCGACCGTAATGAAGGCATGTGACCCGAGCGAAGCTACAGAACCTGCGCCCGCAGCAGACCGCACGTTGCAACATGTTTCAAAATGGACGCGATAAGGCAAGAGCAGATTAATCGGCTTTGGCCAAAAACTGACACGGCCGGACAACACTTGTGGCCGGAGACAAATCCTTCCCTGGGGTCTAATGGCGCTAAATGTGAGAAGGAAGAGAAATATACACCATTAGCTAATAAACGGTGACGTGTCTCTAACGAAGGCGTGTGACCCGAACAAAGCTACCGAGCCCGCGCCCGCAGCACGTCGCAACATGTTTAAAAATTGACGCGATATGTGGTAAAGATGGAGCGCTAAGACAAAAGCAGATTAATCGGCTTTGGTCTAAAACTGACACGGTCGGACAACACTTGTGACCGAGTGTCAAAACCCTCTCTGGGGTCTAGTGGCGTAAAATGTGAGAAGGTTGAGAAATATACACCATTAGATGATAAATGGTGGCGCGGCCGTGGCGAAGGCGTGTGACCCGAGCGAAGCTACAGAGCCGGCGCTCGCAGCAGGCCGCACTTCAAGAGGCTGGTAGCCGAGGGTCGGCTAGAGTTTGCTGGGGGACCCTGGTCAATGAACGAGGGCGTAACACACTATCAAAGTATAGTGAACCAATAACCATTTGGGCTGCGATATGTTGTACAATCTTATTTATGAACAATTATCGCGTCGGAGTCACCTATTTTGGTGGTTGGATTATATACTTGTTTGTAAAAGTACACTCAGTAAGTATGTAATACATCATTCGCTAATAAATGGTGACGCGGCCGTAATAAAGGCGTGTTACCCGAGCGAAGCTACAAAACCTGCGTCCGCAGCAGACCGCAAGTTGCAACATGTTTCAAAATGGACACGATAAGGCAAGAGCAGATTAGTCGGCTTTGGCCAAAAACTGACACGGTCGGATAACACTTGTGGCCGAAGTCAAATCCTTCCCTGAGGTCTAGTGGCGCAAAATATGAGAAGGAAGAGAAATATACACCATTAGCTAATAAACGGTGACGTGTCTCTAACGAAGGCGTGTGACCCGAACAAAGCTACCGAGCCCGCGCCCGCAGCACGTCGCAACATGTTTAAAAATTGACGCGATATGTGGTAAAGATGGAGCGCTAAGACAAAAGCAGATTAATCGGCTTTGGTCTAAAACTGACACGGTCGGACAACACTTGTGACCGAGTGTCAAAACCCTCTCTGGGGTCTAGTGGCGTAAAATGTGAGAAGGTTGAGAAATATACACCATTAGATGATAAATGGTGACGCGGCCGTGGCGAAGGCGTGTGACCCGAGCGAAGCTACAGAGCCCGCGCTCGCAGCAGGCCGCACTTCAAGAGGCTGGTAGCCGAGGGTCGGCTAGAGTTTGCTGGGGGACCCTGGTCAATGAACGAGGGCGTAACGCACTATCAAAGTATAGTGAACCAATAACCATTTGGGCTGCGATATGTTGTACAATCTTATTTATGAACAATTATCGCGTCGGAGTCACCTATTTTGGTGGTTGGATTATATACTTGTTTGTAAAAGTACACTCAGTAAGTATGTAATACACCATTAGCTAATAAATAGTGACGCGGCCGTAATAAAGGCGTGTGACCCGAGCGAAGCTACAAAACCTGCGTCCGCAGCAGACCGCAAGTTGCAACATGTTTCAAAATGGACACGATAAGGCAAGAGCAGATTAGTCGGCTTTGGCCAAAAACTGACACGGTCGGATAACACTTGTGGCCGAAGTCAAATCCTTCCCTGAGGTCTAGTGGCGCAAAATATGAGAAGGAAGAGAAATATACACCATTAGCTAATAAATGGTGACGCGACCGTAATGAAGGCATGTGACCCGAGCGAAGCTACAGAACCTGCGCCCGCAGCAGACCGCACGTTGCAACATGTTTCAAAATGGACGCGATAAGGCAAGAGCAGATTAATCGGCTTTGGCCAAAAACTGACATGGCCGGACAACACTTGTGGCCGGAGACAAATCCTTCCCTGGGGTCTAATGGCGCTAAATGTGAGAAGGAAGAGAAATATACACCATTAGCTAATAAACGGTGACGTGTCTCTAACGAAGGCGTGTGACCCGAACAAAGCTACCGAGCCCGCGCCCGCAGCACGTCGCAACATGTTTAAAAATTGACGCGATATGTGGTAAAGATGGAGCGCTAAGACAAAAGCAGATTAATCGGCTTTGGTCTAAAACTGACACGGTCGGACAACACTTGTGACCGAGTGTCAAAACCCTCTCTGGGGTCTAGTGGCGTAAAATGTGAGAAGGTTGAGAAATATACACCATTAGCTGATAAATGGTGACGCGGCCGTGGCGAAGGCATGAGACCCGAGCGAAGCTACAGAGCCGCGCTCGCAGCAAGCCGCACTTCAAGAGGCTGGTAGCCGAGGGTCGGCTAGAGTTTGCTGGGGGATCCTGGTCAATGAACGAGGGCGTAACGCACTATCAAAGTATAGTGAACCAATAACCATTTGGGCTGCGATATGTTGTACAATCTTATTTATGAACAATTATCGCGTCGGAGTCACCTATTTTGGTGGTTGGATTATATACTTGTTTGTAAAAGTACACTCAGTAAGTATGTAATACACCATAAGCTAATAAATGGTGATGTGTCTGTAACGAAGGCGTGTGATCCGAGCGAAGCTACAGAGCCTGCGCCCGCAGCAGACCGCACGTTGCAACATGTTTCAAAATGGACGCAATAAGGCAAGAACATATTAATCGGCTTTGGCCAAGAACTGACACGGTCGGACAACACTTGTGGCCAAAGTCAAATACTTCCCTGGGCTCTAGTGGCGCAAAATGTGAGAAGGAAGAAAAATATATACCATTAGCTAATAAATGGTGACGTGTCTGTAACGTAGTCGTGTGACCCGAACAAAGCTACCGAGCCCGCGTCCGCAGCACGCTGCAACATGTTTAAAATTGGACGCCATAGGTGGTAAAGA
Source organism: Eubasilissa regina (assembly GCA_022840565.1). Classification (NCBI taxonomy): domain Eukaryota; kingdom Metazoa; phylum Arthropoda; class Insecta; order Trichoptera; family Phryganeidae; genus Eubasilissa; species Eubasilissa regina. The sequence continues at coordinate 23,913,952 of JAINEB010000033.1, forward strand.
AGGAGCGCTAAGGCAAAAGCCGATTAATCGGCTTAGGCCTAAAACTGACACGGTCGGACAACACTTGTGACAGAATCCCTCCCTGGGGTCTAGTGGCGCAAAATGTGAGAAGGAAGAGAAATATACACCATTAGCTAATAAATGGTGGCGCGGCCGTAATGAAGGCATGTGACCCGAGCGAAGCTACAGAACCTGCGCCCGCAGCAAACCGCACGTTGCAATATGTTTTAAAATGGACGCGATAAGGCAAGAGCAGATTAATCGGCTTTGGCCAAAAACTGACACGGCCGGACAACACTTGTGGTCGGAGTCAAATCCTTCCCTGGGGTCTAATGGCGCTAAATGTGAGAAGGAAGAGAAATATACACCATTAGCTAAAAAATGGTGACGTGTCTCTAACGAAGGCGTGTGACCCGAACAAAGCTACCGAGCCCGCGCCCGCAGCACGTCGCAACATGTTTAAAAATTGACGTGATATATGGTAAAGATGGAGCGCTAAGACAAAAGCAGATTAATCGGCTTTGGTCTAAAACTGACACGGTCGGACAACACTTGTGACCGAGTGTCAAAACCCTCTCTGGGGTCTAGTGGCGCAAAATGTCAGAAGGTTGAGAAATATACACCATTAGCTAATAAATGGTGACGCGACCGTGGCGAAGGCTTGTGACCCGAGCGAAGCTACAGAGCCCGCGCTCGCAGCAGGCCGCACTTCAAAAGGCTGGTAGCCGAGGGTCGGCTAGAGTTTGCAGGGGGAGCATTGACAATGAACGAGGGCGTAACGCACTATCAAAGTATAGTGAACCAATACACATTTGGGCTGCGATATGTTGTACAATCTTATTTATGAACAATTATCGCGTCGGAGTCACCTATTTTGGTGGTTGGATTATATACTTGTTTGTAAAAAGTACACTCAGTAAGTATGTAATACACCATAAGCTAATAAATGGTGACGCGGCCGTAATGAAGGCATGTGACCCGAGCGAAGCTACAGAACCTGCGCCCGCAGCAGACCGCATGTTGCAACATGTTTCAAAATGGACGCGATAAGGCAAGAGCAGATTAATTGGCTTTGGCCAAAAACTGACACGGCCGGACAACACTTGTGGCCGGAGTCAAATCCTTCCCTGGGGTCTAATGGCGCTAAATGTGAGAAGGAAGAGAAACATACATCATTAGCTAATAAATGGTGACGTGTCTCTAACGAAGGCGTGTGACCCGAACAAAGCTACCGAGCCCGCGCCCGCAACATGTTTAAAAATAGACGCGATATGTGGTAAAGATGGAGCGCTAAGACAAAAGCAGATTAATCGGCTTTGGCCAAAAACTGACACGGTCGGACAACACTTGTGACCGAAGTCAAATCCCTCCCTGGGGTCTATTGGCGCAAAATGTGAAAAGGTTGAGAAATATATACCATTAGCTAATAAATGGTGACGTGTCTGCAACGAAGGCGTGTGACTCGAACAAAGCTACCAGGCCTGCGCCCGCAGCACGTTGCATGTTTAAAAATGGACGCGATAGTTGATAAATAGTGAGCTTTAAGGTAAGAGCAGATCAATCGGCTTTGGCCAAAAACTGACATTCAGTCGGACAACACGTGTGACCGAAGGCAAATCCCTCCCTGGGGTCTAGTGTCGCAAAATGTGAAAAGGTAGAGAAATATATATCATTAGCTAATAAATGGTGACGTGTCTGTAACGAAGGCGTGTGACCCGAACATAGCTACCGAGCCCGCCCCCGCAGCAAGTTGCAACATGAATTAAAATGGACGCCATAGGTGGTAAAGATGGAGCGCTATGGCAAAAGCCGATTAATCGACTTTGGCCTAAAACTGACACGGTCGGACAACACTTGTGGCCGAAGTCAAATCCTTCCCTGGGTTCTAATGACGCAAAATGTGATAAGGAAGAGAAATATATACCATCAGCTAATAAATGGTGACATGTCTGCAACGAAGGCGTGTGACCCGAGCGAAGCTACAGAGCCGACGCTCGCAGCAGGCCGCACTTCAAGAGCCTGGTAGCCGAGGGTCGGCTAGAGTTTGCTGGGGGAGCCTAGTCAATGAACGAGGGCGTAACGCACTATCACTATCAAAGTACAGTAAACCAATACACGTTTGGGCTGCGGTATGTTGTACAATCATATTTATGAACAATATCGCGTCGGATTCACCTATTTTGGTGGTTGGATTATATACTTGTTTGAAAAAGTTCACTCAGTAAGTATATAATACACCATTAGCTAATATATGGTAACGCGGCCGTAATCAAGGCGTGTGATCCGAGCGAAGCTACAGAGCTTGCGCCCGCAGCAGACCGCACGTTGCAACGTGTTTCAAAATGGACGCAATAAGGCAAGAGCATATTAATCGGCTTTGGCCAAAAACTGACACGGTCGGACAACACTTGTGACCGAAGTCAAATCCCTCTCTGGGGTCTATTGGAGCAAAATGTGAAAAGGTTGAGAAATATATACCATTAGCTAATAAATGGTGACGTGTCTGCAACGAAGGCATGTGACCCGAACAAAGCTACGGCGCCTACGCCCGCAGCACGTTGCATGTTTAAAAATGGACGCGATAGTTCATAAATATTGAGCTTTAAGGCAAGAGCAAATCAATGGGCTTTGGCCAAAAACTGACATTCAGTCGGACAACACTTGTGACCGAAGTCAAATCCCTCCCTGGGGTCTAGTATCGCAAAATGTGAAAAGGTAGAGAAATATATACCATTAGCTAATAAATGATGACGTGTCTGTAACGAAGGCGTGTGACCCAAACAAAGCAACCGAGCCCGCGCCTGCAGCACGTTAAAACATGTTTAAAAATGGAGGCGATAGGTGGAAAAGATGGAGCGCTAAGGCAAAAGCTGATTAATCGGCTTTGGCTTAAAACTGACACGGTCGGACAACACTTGTGACCGAAGTCAAATCCCTCCCTGGGGTCTAGTGTCGCAAAATGTGAAAAGGTAGAGAAATATATACCATTAGCTAATAAATGGTGACGTGTCTGCAACGAAGGCGTGTGACCCGAACAAAGCTACCGAGCCTGCGCCCGCAGCACGTTGCATGTTTAAAAATGGACGCGATAGTTGATAAATAGTGAGCTTTAAGGCAAGAGCAGATCAATCGGCTTTGGCCAAAAACTGACACGGTCGGACAACACTTGTGACCGAAGTCTAATCCCTCCCTGGGGTCTAGTGGCGCAAAATGTGAGAAGGATGAGAAATATACACCATTAGCTAATAAATGGTGACGCGGCCGTGGCGAAGGCGTGTCACCCGAGTGAAGCTATCGAGCTACGAGAGCCAGCGCCCGCAGCAGGGCGCATGTTGCAACACGTTTAAACATGAACACGATAGTTGATAAATAGTGAGCGTTAAGGCAAGAATAGATCAATCAGCTTTGGCCAAAAGTGACTTTCAGTCGGACAGCACTTGTGGTCTAAACCAAATCCCTCCCTGGGGAGTAGTGGCGTAAAATGAGAGAAAGTTGATAAATATTCACCACTAGTTAATAAAGGGTGACGCGGCCGTGGAGACTGCGTGGCGAAGGTGCGTGACCTGAGCAAAGCTGCGGAGTCCGCGCCCGCAGCATGCCGCACCTTGCCACATGTGTAAAATGGACACGATAGTTAGTTAATAGTGAGTGGGAAAAACAAACATTGCGACTGTATTAATATGTGTTGAAGGTTGTTAATTTCATTTACCTTCCCGCCACCTTCTCTTGACCACAAACTAATGTTGATAGTGCAACGAAGAGAGTATCAGCGTTCATGTCAAGCTAATAAAGGTGTTCTTTTTAACTACAACAAACGAAATTGCCATATTTAGAGTGAAAAAAATCCACAAACCATCATCAGCCCAAGCCAGAAGAGTGAATGATAAAGCAAGAGCTGAATAATCGGCTTCGCCTATTGTCTACAATGAATATGTACTTTATAGCGGTATCACATTTAAACACTAATGGCATAAAGTTATCTTTCCAAATACCATGGCCGACGATGATTGTTATGTTTTATTTTATTTTAAAGTTGTATACCTATATTAAAACATGTTTAGTTGCTAAAATAATTGATTTAATATAGGACTGATAAAAATATTATCGAAAACAAAATTAGCTGAAAATATGCGATTCCATTATTGACGATTTCACAATACAGAAAAAGGTTTAGGACCTCGTGGTATCCATAGGAGTTGAAAAGTTCGCACAGATCTAACAGTAAACGGTACTTGCACATAACACAATGTTAGGATATCCAACATGGCAGAGTAGTGGTCAGAGGGACAAATTGCAAATCTCACGTGTGTGAGCATGCGTTCCAATACAACTTGCGATGACCCAGATTTTCGCTAGCATAACGGTGGACTTCACAAAATACTGTTATATTCTGGGGATCTTAGATCCCTCTTACGCCCTTGAGGCAAGAACAAGAAGCAAAATACCAAAAATAGCAGATTGTAAGAGCAAAAATGAGAAATAGCAACGAAAGAATTCACAAAGTGGTTATCGGATCTTCTATCTGAGGGTGCTCTGATCTGGTATCAGTCAATCGAGAAGCAAAGAAAGCACGAGAAACTAGGGGACCGCTAACCATCCCTCGGCACCTCCGCATATCATCCTACAGAAGTTCCCAGAACTCACGCGCCCGGTTTGCAGAGAAAAAAATTCGCCATACTACTACTCACCACATCAGGACCACTCCTGGTCATTCAGTCGCTGAATGACCACGACACTTCTCTCCCCGAAAATTCAAGGCAGCTAAGGAGTTTAAGACGATGGTACGTCTCGGAATATTATTGTGATATTTTTACAAAATCATGTTAAGTATCAAATAAATTTTCTTCAAAATAAATATTTGCGAAATTAATCCATTATTATTATTCTATATCATTGCTTCAGGCCATAAATCGTCTGATAAAAAATAATCTATCAGCTCGAAACTCAATGACTTTGACTTTTTTATAACTAACATACCATCACGCCGTTTCTCCGAGGGGGCAGGCAGAGAGGATAGCGCGCCATACTCCTCTGACCTGATTCACATTCATACATCTTCTCATACAAGCTCGCCCGTTGTTGAGGCTTCTAACAGAACCATCTTCCATTATCTGGTTTGCCTGGTCGTGCCAAGTCTTCTATTTCTGGTGTCATCAACACATCTTTCTTACCATTTATTCCTCATTTATCCGTTCCATATGACCAAACAACCTAAGTGATCCTTTCTTAATCTTACACACTATACTAACATCAGCTTTACATTATTTCTTCATTCTTTACTCTGTCATAAATAGATTTGCCACATATACGCCTAAGTGATCTCATTTCCACTGCTCAACTTCTCATCAAACTTATTAAAGGTATATTCAGATCACCGGATGATGCAGTTTGTTTGATAACAAACTTATCATAATGACCCGGCATTTGTACAAACGCGTAAGGATTATACATAAACGAGTGACAAGATCATTCATGATAATGGATTGTGAAATACCAGGAAGAATAGCAAATATATCATCATATAATCAAATTACGATGATAACCGTCCTCAGGTGTCGTGCTATTCACGCGCCGAACGTATTACAAAAGGGCTCATGGTCATTATGCAAAACCCGGTTGGGTTCTTAAACTCTTTCTGAACTGTAACGGAATTCCGGTTCTATGAGATATAATCTAGGATTAAAGATCAGAATACCTTGTAAAATGTATTGAAACATTTAGACCAAACTCAAAAGTGACCAATTCAGATAACTTACAGATCATCACTGGCCAATCACCACTCTCCAAGTTCTCGTGTAATAATAATTGTCAAATTAAATCACCAACCAGTGGTTTACATACGTAATTATTGTAGTAATTTAAAAATGATTGTTTAATTTTGTATAATTAACCTTGTTTCCCGCTACTATTTCCTATTATCGGTTTGTTAATTTCGAAACATTTGTGTTTCTCTAGGCAACCGACAACATTAAGTTTTAATATGAAAGTGGGTACACGGTCATAAGGTTCATTATTTCCTACATTCGGTACAAAATTTTCTCTTATCACGAGAATCAGTAGAACATAACGACTATCCGAATTATGGTAATAAAACGGACTAAGGACTGTACTATTTGTACGAGTGACAGTGCATCACATCTAGAGATCATCCATATTGTCTTAATAAATGTATATTGTTAACCACCACCTAGGCGCAGGAATGCCCGTGTGGTGAATTCTAATCCCACCTCTCCCCAATTCATAGAGAAGAATCTCAAAGAGTTCTGCTCCAACGGGAAAAGGTGCCCCCTCACGATTGAGGAAGCCGCCAACGCCGGTATGCTGACCCGAGAACAATATGAAAACCCCCTCTCCCCCACCAGCCGCCAAAGCAGGCGATCTAGCACTGACACGAATGCGACTTCACTCCTATTACCGCAAAACCATCGCCCCATAAGCCTGCTACCGTGCACAGGCTAAATTCTAGAATGTCTAATAGTAAACAGACTAAACGTTTACTCAAAAAAAAAATCCATAATCCCCGACTTCCAACATGGCTTCCATTGTAAACATTCAACATTACATTGACTCCTTCGCGTAGTGGAGCAGATAAATAATGGTAAAACCTATGAAAATTCACGGCAGTCCAGTCTTTAGATGTCAGCAAGGCCTTTGATAGAGTATGGCATAACGGCCTACTCTATAAGACCAACCAAGTAAATATTCCCTGAAACTTAATAAAAATCATAGCCAGTTTTCCATCGGATAGACAATTTTGAGTTAAAGTAGAAGGAATACTCTTGTCCTTACTTACTTACTTATTAGCAGGAGTCCCGCAAGGCTCAATAATATTATATTTCTTATTCAACTTATACTCCGGTGACAACTTTTGGTGATTGGAAAAGCGAAAAAACCAAGATCATTTTAGGCAGAGGATTCGCGCGTTTCTACAAGTCTGGTTGGCATTGGCCATCAGTCGCCGTGCCAGTTGCATTGCGAACAGTCTTATCTACAGTGGTCGGCGCTTACATAGGTACCTTCTTGAAGAATAAAGTTATTGTATTTTTCCATCCAGCTGCACATCCTACAGGTATTTTTGTTATCAATTTAATATGATAATAATTTTGAATCAGTTGCTGTTGAAAAAATTATTTTAAATTTTATTGGTACCCTATTTGACATGACTACTAAAAAGAAGCAAAGAAAAACGGAAGATAAAAACTGTGAATTTAGAGTTGAGTGGACCGAGACTTTCGCGTTTATTCAAAACTTAAATGGCCATCCGACATGTCTTATTTGTAACGAAAAATTCGCACATAACAAGTCAAATTTGGAGAGACACTTTACAAATAAACATGCGTCACTTAGAACTAAATATCCTGTCGGTGATGCAAGGAACAAAGCAGTTGAGGAACTTCAGAAGAGTCAAGAGACATAAATTGTATTTAAGAACTGGATGTAATCTTTCAGCAATATTAATATGGCAAGTTTTGTTGTTAGTCAAGAGATTGCTAAGAGAGGGAAACCGTACACAGATGGCGAATACATAACAATTTGTTTTATAAAGGCATCTGAAGTGCTTTTTCGGGATTTAATATTGAAAGGAAAGGATTCAGGAAAGCATATTGAAATGGACAACGGCCGTGCAATATTTTGATCATCTCATTATCGTTATCTCATTAACCCTTTCCCTGCCGTAAGCGAATATATTCGCGCTAGCTCGCCAGTCCCGCCACGCCGTGAGCGAATATATTCGCGTCGATCTTTACGTCGTCATGGGAGCGTAAATAAACACGAATTTTAACTGTCACATATTGCATCTCCTACTGCCATCTGTGGGGATAAACCTTAAGACCTTATAATCAACTCATTGTGCATTTAAAATGACGAAATCTGTATTTTTGTCAAGTGCTCCATTTGACAGCCGGCAGAACGCGCTAGGGTCATGACTTTGACAGTTTCTATAGGGATTCCCACAGGCGTCAGTGTTCGTTTCCTTTGTTCGGAGATCGCGAGGTTTTTTATCTCACATTTGTTTTATTTTCGCGTATAGTATTGAGATATTTGTGTAGTGTATTATTATAAATAACTTTTCAAGATTCATAGTGAGCTGTTTAACGATTATTGTGTAGTGATTTTATTGTCTCGGAGTTGCTTCGTTTGTTTGTTGCATTTTGTCAGATTTTATATACAATGACTACGAACTCATTCTAACTGCCGAATCTGATAAAAGTGATGTGGAATTTGAATTGCCAGAGATTTATGAGCCCAATGAAGACAATACTGAATCGGCACATGTCGACGAAAATAATATTGAATCGGCAAATTTGAGGAAGATAATATTGGTTCAACTAGTGGTATTGAAAGAAGTCCTGTATTTCATTGGGACAGTGATCCATTTTTACCGCAAGTGCACAATTTCGATTCTTCTTTTTCCAGCGCTAGATTGTGCACCGATGAAAGTATGCAAGAGGTAGATTTCTTTAAAAATTTTATTCACCAAAAATTAGTTGAGCTAATCGTTACTGAAAATAACCGGCAATATAAATGTATAAAAAACAAAAGTTCCTCAATAAGCTACAGAATGCAACAATGGGTCGATACAACTGTCGATGAAATTTACATTTTTCTTGGTCTTGCATACTGATGGCAAAATATTCTAGGAACACCATTGAAGAGCATTGGTCGACAGATATTTTATTACATTCGCCAATTTTTTCCGATATAATGCCAAGAAACCGATTCCAAATTTTATTAGGAATGCTCCACTTCATCAAGATGTGTTGTGTGCTTAGCAAAAAAGAAAAGCGGTATATGTGTAAACAATGTAACTTAGCACTATGTGTTGAACCATGTTTTGAACAATACCATTCTCCGGAAAATTATAATAAGTAATAATAAGTATAATAAGTAAAAAAAAGTTTTACAACATTTGCAATATGGATTAAAAATAAATACATTATGTGTTATTTTGTGAACTTGTGACAACCCTGTTTATAAATTTTGTTCAAACAATTTTAGTGATTTTAGTGAAGAAAACATTGTTATTTTTTCGAAAACATCGTGATTTGGTGAGTTTTCACATTTTTAAATCATGATTGTTTATAATTAATTCATTTTTATTAAAAATTATTAATGGTAAAATGCCCGGCGTACGGGTACTATCTAAGTTTTATATGGCCGGCAGGGAAAAGGTTAATGAAACGCCATTAGCGTAATGGCCTTCTTACAAGCCTTTGTAACGAAGATGACGATTTGCTTAAATTCTGGAAAAAAATGACAATACTGGAGTAACTCGATCTTGGTACAAAATAAAGTCAATAACATTTGTTCGATTGTGAAGGAAAATTCTACCAAATGTAGAAAGTGATTTTTTGGATTCTATCGAGCCCGAAATGTCTGAACTATGTGAGCTAATGACAAATTTACATGGCTTGGAATATGATTCATGTGATCCAGGTTTCAAATGATGAGTAACGCGGATATTATTTTCAATTTCATTCAATCAGAAGAGAATGAAAGTGAAAAAGAAATTATTAATCGCATTAGTCACAACACGGCACTGACTTCTGTTGACACTTTATTAGAGTACATTGATCAATAGGAATTCGAATATAACAATATAATAGCCCTTAGGAAAATTCTAACTGATATTAGAAAATCATTAAAAGATTCCACCAAACAAACCAAAATCACAGATTTTCTTAATAAATAATGAGTATTAAACATGTTAAAATAATTGTCAGCTTTAGAAATGTCTAATATGTATGTATTTTAAAAATACCATAGTCCGAATTATCTGTTTTTTTAATTTTCCGTGCCCCCTCTCCCACCATTACCCCGGATAATCGGGAGTCTATGGAATTTGTAAATTACGAAAAAAGCATAGATGATTTTTTAAAATAAAACTACTACACAATAATGGCTGTTGTGTATGGACACAAAATGAAGGGTTGATTCCTCATTTTGTCAGTGACTTCTTGACATATAATTTTTCAAGTTGATTAGGCAGAATTTTAAAATAGTAAAATTATATTTATGCAATATGGTTCCATATCCACAAAGAACATGACCGGATGATATGGTCCCACACCACGGGAATCAAGAATTTCTTTATGAATTCACATGAAACAAAAATTAATAAGGCCCAGAATTATTAAGATTTGAAACACACGCAACTAAATACAGGTAAACGTCGTTTTGCGCCGATTCAAAATTACACCGGTCGGTGCCGGCGTGGGATTCCCCGGTTCTTTCGGCCATCATAGCTGCCGTTCGACCTTATGCTATGATTCTGCAAGAAAGAAAGCAACAATCAAAGCAAATGAAATTGGATGCTTTTTTCAAAAAAGTATGAGAATTTAATTTAGTACCGACCAACTGGCGAGTTAGTATTTATTTAAAAAAATTCATTATTTATATTGAGCGATTATAATTTATTTTGAATATATATAGAATATGTATTAAATAAACATGTTAGATTGTTTTTAGAATTTTGACACAGAACCTAACCTTATATCGTCCATTATATTTGTGTTCATTTTATGCCGGTCTCTCGGAACAGTTCCCCGGCAGCGTACAAGGACGTTTACCTGTATGTGGTTTTGTGAATTATTAATAATACTTAGAAAGAAACGACTTACAAAATAATAATAGATTCTACAAATACTGTGAATCATTTCAGTGAAATTTAAAATTTACTGTTGTCGACAACCACCTTTTTGTCGCGCGTCTTGCTGTCGGGATTGTCCTTTCTTTGTTGACTGACGTTTGGAGTCATCTTCGAAACTTGAATATTCTTGTTGGGAAAGACTCGTTCTTTGTGGAATATCCTTGCCAATTCCTTCTTTTTGCTGGTTCTTGCGAGAATCCTTTTCCATTGCTGAAAAAAATAATATTCTGTTATAGATTTATGAATTAAATGTCTACTTAGGGCCGGTTGTGTGATCTATAGTAACTTTTTATTATAATAAAAAAAAGTTTCAAAAGTAATTTTTTTGCGAAAACGGGTTGTTTGATCATTAGTAAAAAATTATTTACTTTTCAAAAGTACATCCCGTATTAAACTCATTTTACTCTGCAATATCCGATAGTAAAAATGAGAATTAAAGTTAAACGCGGCGGATATTACACATCTGTTCCAAAAGTCATCTGACACATTGATACTTTGAAAGTTGTAGTATACAATGATTAATCATTAAATATCCTGCTATTTTATTGATGAGAGTGCGTCCGATGATGGACCTCACCGTTTAATATACATTATTCATTACACATAAAATGAAAAAATTTCACCACCAAAGTGACAGATATCAAACGCCTAGGTGAAAAAATCCATAGATAATTCATAAAATAAAGCACATTTCATGATTATTTCTCACTCCTATAGACATCTCCATGTATGCTTTGACAGTAGTAAATTTATGTATCAACAATCCGCAAATGATTTTTACTACAGGCGTTAGTAAAAAAGTTACTACTGATCACACAACTGGCCCTTAAAGGATATTTAAGGGAAGAGTAGGTACAAAAACAAAGTAAAGTTACTTAATTGAATTATCAAAATCAATATTAGCAAAATTCTAATTACTTTAATTTCAATATACTTTAGTTTATATCAAACTCGCCCTGAAACAAATAAATATTAGTTTGGGAAAAACAATTAACATATTTTGTACTCGAAACAACACACGTGCGTACACCAGTAATTAATCTTCTTGAATCACTTTTGGCCTCTCGACATTTGAAGATCACAAATAATTAATTAAGGGTGTACTCTGATTTTTCCAGTTTGAAATTTGAGAAATTCTGCTCGAATTACATGTCTTTCGAGATGAGGCTAATAGTTAAACTTCTTATAAATACTAAAGAACGTTATTTGTTACATAAATATTGCTAGAGAGGAAAGTTGTGACAGAAAAAGATAACAATAAAATTGTTGATTTATTCGTATTTGAGACAAGTGTCAAAAATAACTCGTATTTAAAGTCTCATCTGGACTTTTTTCATATCAATATTATGGAATGAAATAAAATGTGTGTTCCCATTTGAATTAATTTAATAATTTATTGAAAATTAAATAATTTATTGAAGTACATAGTTGATACATATGAAAATATTTAGAAATCAGTCAAAATACCTACATATTGACAGTTGAACAATGTTCTACATTCAAAATTATGAAGTCAGATGCATTTGGCATTAATATTATAGATTTAAAACACCACGTTGCCGTTTTGTGAGGCGTTTGTTTCATAATTACGTAGTACAATATTATTCCGATAAAAACTGATCCAACAACATCATAACATGTGTCACAACATGCAGCGTGCGATAAATAACAAAAGCCTGAATAACACAAAAAATAATAGAAGTTATTAAGTGTTGGTGGCAATTCAGGTAAGAATTTTTACAAGTACACTCATCCCTCGATTTACACGGTATCCATTTTATACGGTTTTTTAAATCAAACATGTCTGAATGTGCACACTATTTTGTTGTGTCGGGTCGCGCTCGGGCTATTCCAAGAGCTTTTTGTCAATATGTGACTGAGCACATGGCTTATCCCCCACTTCATTCACACCCACCCACCGCGCACCCATGCGCGCAGTGTGTCCTGAGTCGCCTGATGGAGTTCATGCAGTTCAGATATAAGTACAATTTAGTACGAAAACTTTCCAAAGGACCACATTCTGCTCTAAAACTTCGACTTGCGGCGAATTTAGAATAAACAGGATTTTACTGTATTATTATAACCTTAAGATAGAAGGTGAAGCTGCTTCTGCCGACGAAAATGCAGCTAAAATATGTTTGCTAAAATTTCTGGAGAAAGTTACTGAGAATTTTTATTCCCTGCATAAAATTTTTATGGTGATGTAACTAAATATATTTTGTTTATATATAATACTGTTATCTTTTAAACACAAGATGTTTGTTTCATAAATACTTTGTAATTTTGAAACAAACAGATTACCAAATAGCAAAGTGACATTTTAAATCGACAATATTAAATAAAATAATAAATTGAAGCTGTCATAATAATTTTGAATGCAGAACATTGTGCATCGTCAGTCTAAATATATGTAGGTACTTTGTCTAATTTCAAAATATATTTAATTCATTTTCAATGAATTAATTCAAATGACAACACACATTTTTATTTCATTCCATGTATCAATATGAAAAATGTGGAAAAGACTTTGACATTTGAATCGAATGCAAGAAAATCAATTTTATCATTTATTCAGTTGTCTCTATCTATTCAAACTTTTTCTCCCGCATGATTTACGCGATAAATAACGACACCTGTGAAAGAATTGAACTATTAGCCTCATCTTGAAAGCGTATATAATTTCTCAAATTTCAAACTAAAAAAATTAAAGCACGCCTATAAACAGACTGAATAAGTCTATTTTTTACTAGTTTTTTAATGAAGTAAAAGTAACATCAAAACAACTATCATTAATGAATTCTAAACCTTTTCACTTCTAAATTATTAATGCCAGAAGGAAGCCACAAGGTTCTTATGAAAAAAAAAATTACTCACCCGATGAAGAGTTTTGTTGCGAGCTTGGCTCAGCCATTCTGAAAAAAAATGGCACAATGAGTTGACAAAACAACAAATATCTTTTTATTAATTTACTATTTGAGCCATGGTTTGGAAATAATGCACTCATGCTGCTATGCTATGCCCTGTGTGCAGCTACTGAGTCCACTTCATGACCGATAGTGGCTCGGCCTCAGTTTGTTCTAAGTTATCCAAACAATAAAAAATACATAAAAGGGAAATCCTCTAAGACCCACATTCATTACATTCACAGGCAAATAGACAACTGGGCTTGGACTGTGAGTGACTTCAAAACCGATACATTGTTGCATTCGGTAGCATATTCAATGCAATGCAATCAATTCTGACTGTTTTTAGGTAGCCAATTCATGCAGTAAAGCTACGTATAGTACAAAAGATTAAATCAATACTTACTTTGGCCTTCCGGCAGGTCGGGGTGGAGCAGGAGGAGGACGGAATGATTTGGTTTCCTTATTTGAATTCACAGGAGTCGCTGATTGCTCTTGGTAGCTAGCTCTACTTTGAAATGGTTCCATATAATATGGATCTTCTTGATTGTCCGCTAATGTTGAATATGTATCTACAAATCCCGGATCGGAATCTATTGGACGAGCAGAAACTGCAAAATTGATAATTTACAACATTAATTTATAATTTGTGCTTATTTCAACAGTAGGTCCTCATTTTACAACATTTTAAATAAACTAACTGGGTGCAACACAACCAGTACACAATATTTTAGGGTATTCATATTAAAAATGAGTCAAAAATATTCAAACTGCAAGCACCTGATCACAATCGTGTCATAGATATGAGCATTTAAAAAAATCGTAGTTAAGCCACTGTTTCGATTTTGAAGCATATTTGAATTTTTAAATTAATAAAAATAAATAAAAGGTAATCAAATTTCGAGGTGGCCAGACAATTTTCTGTTAGATGATTTAGGGTTCGAATCAAATATATTGAATAACAATGGATTGATTTCGCAAATATTTATTTAAAAGTATGTAGAATTTAGCTTAACACGATTTTGTAAAAATTTCATACAATAAGATTTTCCGCAACATATTTTCAACTTGTAATTTAGTCAGATATCCACCGATAAAATATTATGGACTAAGTCTGCTACACCTATATCACATGAAATATATATATATATATATATTATTATTATTTTTTTTTTTTTTTTTTTTTTTTCAATTAAATTGAATCGACAACAATTGCAAAATTTGTTTTTTAGAGTCCTATTTTTTTTTTTTTAAAATGATGTGAACTGAGAGTCTTTTAATGTAGAACAGTGACATGGTCTACTAAATACGTAACTAACCAGATATAAGATCGCAGGGTTGGCAGTAAGTATCTCCAAGCTCTGGTGCATTATCAAAATTTCGATTCTCTAAAGAATTATTCTTCATAATTTGTTTTTGAATAGCACGAGCTTTTTGTTTTTCTTTCAGTTTACGGAACCGTTCGTATTCCTAAAAATAAATAATCAATATTATTACACAAACATTCATAAATACTATAATACAAGACGTGATTAAAAAGATTGCTAAAAAAAATCTCCCTTCTGGGAAGAATCAGAAGATTCATTAGTATCGAGTCTTGTCAAATAGTATACAACTCTGCTATTATTCATTATTCCTCACATCAATTACTGCAGCAGCATTTTGTTTGAAGAAATGCAACAATTGTCAGTGTTGTAAAATAAAGCTTTGAGAATAATACTCAGAAAAAATAGATATACTCGGATCAGTGCAATGCTTGAAGATATGAATATGATGACCTTTAAGCAGAAAATATATTTATAAAATCCTCACTAAAAAAATATTGGCAGAAATTATAAGAAAAATTGATGCAAATCAAAGTGAGCACGAACATCATACAAGAGGAAAAGATAGACTGCGACTGCCATTCAGGAAGAAGGCTAAGTGACAGAAATCGGTGAGGTACAGGGCAATTTTTAATGAAATGCCAGAAAAGAGGAGAAACTACATAGATTCAAAATGAAACTAAGCAAATGTGTGAAAGATAAGTTGTAGTAAAAAAGGAACAATTTTGATCTTCTTTATATTAGAGCATATATAAAAACACTTATGTATGCACTATAATAAGAATAAATAAATAATAAAGTGGAACCTTGATTTTGCACTTTTCTGGGAACTAAGTTAGAATGTTACAAAATATTTTCGGTGAAACACGATCATTCATTTCTGATAAACAGTTTGAAAATTCTGAATTCAGGCATCTTAATTCCAGTATTTCCAATGTAAAAAGCAGTACTGCTACAAATACTACCAAAAATATTTTATTACCCGATTTTGCAAAAGCCTCGCTAGTTCTCCATCTCTTACTTCCAGAGGGTCATCTTTCCCCTTGCTTCCAAGTAATCTTGCCAATTCCTTGAAATAAATAGATACAATTAATAGTAGAACTTGGACTAATACCTTAAAAAAATTAATGGTACTTTGGATATATTAATACTTATACCGTACTAAGCTATTTGATAATAATATAATATATACCATTATAATGATCTCCTGCATGAAAAAACTAAGTGAAAACATATTAAATGAGTTTCACTATAATTCAAAACGTAGTCTTAGTAAAAAAAGTTACATAAATGACAAATTTTCTGTTCCAGTTTGTTTAGTTTAGAGAAATTATCTACATTATTGTTTAAAACTCACAGCATCTCTTTCTTCCTGTAACAGTCGGGTCTGCTCTTGGTGAAGTTGTTCCCTTGACACCCCCAGAGCTGCCTCCAACTCTTCTAAGTATTTGGTAGAGTCTCCTGAGGCTATATCTAGTTGGGCAGATGCACTAGAAGCACCATGTACCATCAAATCTCTTATCTCCCCGGGAGTAGCATTGCGCATTGTCTCATTCAATTGCCCAATTACATCAGATTTATTAGTCAAACTGATTTCATTGTTATTTGAGGCATCATGTTTTGAGGTTCTTGGCATCCCAAAATTCTCAGTATAACTGTTAGAATTCATGCATGATAAGTGGTCAGATAGCTGTAAATACATAATGTGAACACTATGTTAATTTGAGGGAAAAAATACAGGTGAAACAATTTTATATAATAATAATAAAAAAATGCTAATTTATTACTTGAAATTCTTTCATTGAAAATGATGAATAATCACGCTCAAAAGTATTATTATGTACATAGCAACTTTTCATATTCAAAGGTATAGCTTTTAGACACTAAACTACTTGAATTGTTAACGATGTCTTACGTACCAATTACCTTAGAATTTAGAATTTCACAAAACCAATTATTAAATTCACCGTGTAATAATTAAATAATTCTGAAACTCTTCAGATCAATAATCATAAATCAAAACAATTTTATCTTATTTGATTATTTTGTACATTGTGATTTTTAAATAATTTGTGCAAATTTTTATACACCTCACAATTTAAGTATTTTTTATTTGTGTTAATTAAAATTACAGTAAGACCTTGGTTTTTCACTTTTTAAGGGAATGGCAAAATATGGTGTAAAACTGAGGAAAATGTAAAAGTAAGGAAAAATTGACTTTTTATGAAAATAAAAACTATTAATACCCAGTTTAATAAAACTTATTTTAAATGTGATAAAAATATTTGAAAATGAGATGTACAGTTTATTTAAAAAAATTTACATCACGTTTTAGACAACTGACAATTTTTTTTAACTGCGCCTCATTTTTTTATTCTTTTAGTATTATGGCAATAAAAAAAAAAATGTTTTCAACTTCTCTATGCACGATAATTCTTGGTGGTCAGACACAGCTTACTTAATTTTCCACCAATGCAGCTTTCCCCTTCAGACATATTTTTGCTAGCAAAACTCAAAAAAATCCCTATTTCATCTGCGTTGAAAATGTTTAGTTCATATCCTAGAAAATTTGAGGTGACAGAAGCCATTCTGACAATACTGTTTCCATTTCATTATATTGGGAATTCAAGTGAGTTTTTTTAAAAGCGCTTGCGTTATTCTTCTCGATTTATGACTTTTTATGATTATATAGTCGAACACGAGATGTTAAGCTCCTTTGCCAGGTCAAGGGGCAAAGCAACGTGTTTAAGATTAATTTTTAAATAATCATCTTCAACTCAATTGTATTTCTCTGTTGCGACATTTTAAGAGCAAATAACGAAGTATAGTAACGATTATAAAAGGCTAATATAATTTTTAAAAAAATAAAAAAAACGTAAATAATATTTAATGTCAAACGATTTAACAATTAATACTTTAAAAATAAAAATGCACACAAGTTAAAAATCAATTTGGAAACATTGTCAATTGTCAAGATGAAGATTGTGATAGCTTGCGACCGTCAGGGCGCACAACAGACGACAGCGAAAATTGTAATGGTGGTCGTTCGGCAAAAATACAATTATAAAACCACTAAAAATATACCATTACAAAAATTAATTCCAGTGTCACGGCATCAGTGTATCAGTAGTACAAAAAGGGGTTATCAATTAAAAGTTAAAAATAGTAATTATTGTGTCCCTTTATACGTTTCTTCATTGTATGTATGTAATGTATGAAGATGAAACGGGACTTGGGCGTAAAGAGTGGGAAAATGTGAAAACGAGAAATATAAAACCAAGGTTTCACCTTTTATTTTATAAATTTTACTATGATTTGAATAATTCAAAATTTATTTTCAGATTTATTAATTTGAAGAATTTGTCAATTGGTAAATTTGTCAATCCCTTGAATTTCAAGTTAAAGAGATTCTACTATCAGATTAAAATTAAAATTAAATAAATTTTTGGATTACATGAACCTGTGGGAATCCTGGATAGAAAAATGTATCCTCAATTATCAGGATCACACAACTATGGTTATATTATTATTTTTTTTTTTAATTATTTTAACACCCTACTTTTTACTGCAGACTATTCAAAAATTTTTATTTTTATTTAAAATATCTTTAATACTTTGTAAAAGCCTGAATTGAATTTTAAAGAACCTATGAAGTGCAGGCTCACTGAGTTGCTAGTTTTTAAAATGAGGATATTAAACTTTTAACTAGCACCGCCATGCGGTCAGTGTCTCGGCTGTCGCCGATTGCTTGCTGCTGGGATCTACGTACGGTTATTGTGGCCACTTCGCGACTATTGGTAACTTGTGCATCCTTATTATATTCCTTTAGATGAAATATAGATTCTACGGAAGCCGTGGGATGCATGTGCCACCATGGGATGCGTATGCTATGCCACCATAGGATGCAAAGCGGCCACTATTGGCCGCTTCGTGGCCACATTAGCTACTAGCAAGTCCTAGCAGCAAAAAGCGATCAGCTGTCGCCGATTGTTTTTTGCTTTTTGCACTGACTGAGAAGCAATCGGTGATAACCAATATTATATAGCATTCTATATTGCTGTCCCTGGAATTGTACAAATGGTGTTTTTACAAATTAACTTTGAAATGTGTGTATCCACTTTAAAACATTCTTGAAAAATAAGTACAAAATATTTTTATTGTCATAATTTGACAGTTCTATTATAGATTAGAAACTTGACCATAGAATGTGATACAATATGACCATGAGTCATAGATGAGTTGACAGATAGTAAACATATTTGCCAGATATATATTTATATATTTACGTACTGTTATTGAATATATAAAAGAGAAAACATTTAACTTATCTTAACCTTACTTAAAAAAACACGTTCTTTTTGCCCCGCTGGCGTCTCACAAACCTGGCCGTTTAATCAAGCATTATATAGCCATAATGAAACAATATCCAAGACTTGCAAGATGTCCAGAAAGTCATAGAAATAGATGAAAATAGATAGGGATACATAATATTATTATGAATTATTTTTCAGAAAGTGATCAAATCATAAATAAATGCTTTTGAAATTACGGATATTGTCACTCAACTAGCTCACATTCTTAAGTGTTACAATTATCATCATCAGGTAAAAATCTTGATGTATATAATAACCATTGTGAACATTTAAAAAATGTTAATATCTCAAAACAATAAAATGAAAATGCAAAAATTTTCGCATAATAAGGTTCGCTTAATAAATTACAGCAATAATTAACGCCAAAATGTTAACACGGTTATGTTACATATAAAATATTGTTTTTTAGCTTAAACTATTAGAATGGAACATTATAATAAATATTAGTTTCATCATTATTAACAAATATTTAACATTATTTAAATGGTGCTATGAAACTAGGAACAAATATTAAATTAAAATCATTAGATCACTGAAATTTGAAGTAGAGTTTCCGGATTGCAAATATCTCTAAAGAGACCTGTACAATGGCATAACTATGCCCATACAGTATATTGGCATCGACGTTAGATACAAAGGGTCCATACACTCATTTGGTATTGATACTTTTCCCAGCGGTACTATGGACCGTCTACCGATTTGAGATCCACCAAAGCAAAAAATGAAATAATAATAAAAAAATTTAAAATATATTACGAAAACACCTAACAATGTTATCGGTGCATGTAAAAGTACCCCAATTAAAACGTTAGCAAAAACTGTTGTAGAGCAAAGCAATGATTTTTTTCAGTTGTAAATATATGCCAAAACACACTTTTTTTTTATGAACGCATTTGTCTATTTTCCATTCTATATTGGGGGCCCAATTATTTTTAGCTATGCCACTGGTTGTATAATAAAAAAATATATTTAAATAACAGAATTGTGATTTATTTGATGATTAAAAAATTGTTATACTAATCTGACCAGAAACCAATGAACACCTGTTAAGATATCTGAATATGGAAGAATGATGTGGATGTAGAAAATAAAAGTGGGTGATGACAGAAATATAGTATTTTATCCTATTTTTGTATGTTATTGAGGACATTGTACATATATATTTTACAAAAGAATAAAAATGTCCACCAAAACTATGCAAATAAATTTCATACAGAAAATATAAAGTTACGCGGTCTAATTAATTTGAGCAACACTACTGTAAAACATTACATTTCTTTATGAATACAGTTTAAAAATTGAAAAACTTAAAGAATCACAATAAGTGATATCCTTTCAGGTGACTAAATCAAAAGTGAAAGGGTATTTATTATACATACTTGAAAAAGAGTGACAATCCCAAGAAAAGAAATGTAACATATTTTTCTATTAGTATAAAATTTAAAAATGCTTCGCAGCTATTTCAAAAGTTGTCTGTCACATTAACAATTAATCATTTGTATCCCGCTATTTTAGTGGTGAGAGTTTGTCCGATAGTGATCTCGTTGTTTAGCACATAAACTGAAAAAATTTCACCAGCAAAGTGACAGATTTCAAATGCAGATGTGAATAAACGCGGAGATTTCTTATTTATGCTTTGACAGAAGTAAATTTTTACGTAACAATTCGTAAACGATTTTTACCACGGGCGGTAATAAAAAGTTACTTACAATGGTCAAAATTAACTACTGATCACACAACCGGCCCTTGGAAGCAAAAAATTACTGATATTTAATTGAAAATATGATTATTTTATAAATGTAGGAAGCAAATGAATCGCCATTCTATGTATTTCTACGCCATTCTATGTCATTCTCGTCAATAAAGCGTAAGATATTTAAAATAATTAAATTAACACAATTACAAGTACGCAGTAAACTAATAAAATTAATTTAAAAATTATTGAGAATAATCACCTGACTGGCAAAATTACTAAGATGGTCGGATGCTATATGGGGTGTACGGCCCTTCTGTAGTTCCAACTGCTGTAAAGCTTGTAATTCTCTGGCAACTTGGGCATCTTCTTCAGCTCTGTATTATCAAAAAGTATTGTGACAGAATACAATTAAAATAAGACTTTGAATCTAGACAGCTTGGACATACACAAAAACAAATTTAGCAAAATAATTTTTTGGAATATGTTTCACTCTTTTTATTGAATTTTAAAATATTATTTTGATATTGTTATTAAAATTAAAATTTTGAGATCTTATTGGTCAATACCTAATAGGAGAAATTCCACAACTGAATAGATAAATATACCAAAGTGTGAAGTCCTTTTAAAAGAATCTTGATACATCAAACTATTTTTTTACATTTGCGCAGTGGTGCATTCATTCATTTTTTTCTAATTGCAATTACTTCAAAAATACATCATTATTGGTGTATTATTTGGAAATTGATGTTTACAATATCATAGATTGCTCCGATTTCGTTTTTTTTTTCCCGTCATAGTTTAGTGCCCTCATTACATAAATGAAGGCACTCACAAGTATTAAAAAAATTATTACACTTCAAAGTTTGGCATTTTCACAGAATATTGAAGGCCATAGAAAATAGATGTTTCAGTCGCTTCATTCATAGATAATACCAAATCACGTTTACCATAGATAAAAAAACACAGGGGATTAAATTGCCGAATAAGGTACCTCATCAATTTTCATTAAGGCAAAGTTCTAGGTTTGATTGTTGTTTATTTAAAATTACATTTCTATTTTTATGTAAAGTTTGGATATTTAATTATAATTATATTTCTATTTTTAGGTTAGTTTTGATATGCCTCAGCGCGAAGTGATGCGAAGTTATCACATTTATTAGCCGTAAAAACGACGTCTCTTAACAAAAAAAAACCTAGCGGGTCGTTCAAAAGCGAATAACGACCGCAGTGACCTCCAGCCCAAGTGTTATGTAATGCACGTAAAAAAACGGGGGACTGAGAATAACGGGAATATGAAGGTTTCTTGAGATAACAAATCTTAAGGGCGCGCATTGTTTCGAGGAGACGCACCCTGCCTGTAAACGAACCCCGACCTGAATCATATGGCACAACGTCGTGTCCCGTTTGTATCAGGTTTGGCTATTTTATTATAATTACAATTCTAATTTTAGGTTAGGTTATTTAATTATAATTACATTTTTATTTTTAGGTTTGGTTTTATTTTATTATAATTACATATCTATTTTGACTAAACACTTTTGTAAAAAAACTTAATTGTCTATGGTTCATGTATTAATTTATTTCTCTCTTACCTATGGTAAACGTACAATGAAACATCTATTTTCTATGGCCTTAAATGTCAAATCTACCGTGAAAATGCGAAACTTTAAACCGTAATAACTTTTTTAATACTTGCGAGTTCCTTAATTTGACTTAATTTATGTAATCAGGGCACTAAACTACGCCGAGGAAAAGAAATAAACCAAATCTGAGCAAATCATAAAATTATTCTGTTTCAGAGTTGATGATGGAGGTTTTAAAAAAAATTGTCTTTAAATTTACGATTACGAATTTGGAAGTGAACAATGAATGTACAAAATGAAATATTATACAAGTTTTTAGTAAAAAAAATTAATTAAAAAACATACGCAGTTAGGTATCAGAAGGGGAAACATAACTGATTAAATCGTAAAAACTGTTTAAAAAATCTAATCCACTTCTAAATAACCTAATTTATAAATTTGTATTAAAAAAAATTATAGAACTGTTCTGAAATCGCATCTCAAACAAAAATATGTTTCCATTAAAAAAGTTATTTTTTTACTAAGATTTGATACAAATAATCTTTGGAACAAAGAATTTAATGTTGCTATTAAGTATTAGGTTGATGCACATTTCTCGTGTTGTGTATATATTATGTATGGTTTTCTAATTTCCTAACCCTATTAAAGAATTATATTATGATAAATGTTAATTAAACGTCAAATTAAAATTAAAAAAACATTACGAAAAAACCAGCAGATAATTATAAAAATTTAATACCTGATAAATACATTAAAGAATTAAGATAGAAATGAAATAAATGTACATGGACATTTAATGTTAGAATACTTTTTACACCATCAAAAAGAATCGGAAGGCTAAACGAAACAAGAATTTCAACTGACAAAAGTGTGAATATACAAACATAAACTTACTGTCGTTTCTGAAGACGCGCTTTACGTCGGGCTTTATCTTCAGCCCTACGTTGAGCAGCTGCAGCAGTTGGAAAATCTTCTCGTATTTGACCATTTCGGTGACGGTTACCGCATAGATGCTTTGTAACTGTTGAAAAAAATGTGGTAACGTAAGACTTGACGTGATTCATATTTGACTGACTTAAATGTATTAATAATTTACATTATCAATATAGAATAAATCATGTGCATACTATTAATTTATTAATAACTAGCAGAATCCGATAACTGTTGCTAGACACTGCAGATATTCAGCGTTTCCAGAATTGTTTATTAAAATAAAAGACATCAATTAATCATATATTAAGACATATAAATTTATCTGCTGTTACTTTTTATTTAAGTGCTATGAAAATAGAAATTTAAAGATATGAGATCAAGCGGTTCTTGGGATTTGTTATTTTAGTATGGACCAAAAAAATGTTTTATTCACACTATGATGAAATATTAAACAAAATAAATGGATTACAATTTGTTAATTTTTTATCCTAATAATTAATATAAAATTTCCAACTATTAAGTTATTGTTTCAAATATTACAATTCTTTTAGACTGATTCCTTTATTGTACTATTGTCATACATAAAAAAATTATAATTGAACTGCCAATTATAACCTGATACTTACTTTCTTCATCCTGCAAACGATGCGCAAATTCTTCATCAGTTCGAAGCAGCCAATCTCGTGTCACTGTAAATAAGAAGAAATTATTTTTAAAATCTTTATTTGTAAAAAAAAAAATAAGCTTTCTCTCTAAGTAAAACAATAAAGAAAATAAGGATCATTTATTTGATATGCGATATGCACCAATTTACATTGGTTTCTGAATTACAAATACATTACAACTTTCGAGGCCTTTGCGTGTCCGAATTAAACATATGTACTCACCCATTTGCCTGCCCTATACAAGCGTTTTTAATTTTCCCAATACCAAAAACTTTTTTAAAAAAAACAATCCCAAAATTAAATTAAAAAAATCAAAGCTTTAAAAAAAAAAACACCCAAATCTAATTATTTAAAAAAAATTATATATGATTAAGTTTCAGAAATCTGGTCAACTTAAATAATCAACTAGTAGTAAAATTGAAAGATTACATTTTTATGTTCCTTCCTCGGGAGGTCATCAAGTCACGACTCGGTACTTGTAAATAATTAGTTTATTGAAATATTATAGGTGCACAAATGTATAAGGTAGCGTGTTTACAGAGATGTATTGAAACGAACAGACTTTCAGTTCTTTCTCGTTTGGATGTTAGATACGATCTGATCTCTGAAGGTTTGTGTTCTAGTTTATATAGATAATTCTGGAGATATTTCTCCCATTAAATAATATAGAATATAATTTAAATCTGGGTAAACAAAGTCATAAATTAGAAATGAAATTATCGTTTCAACACACATGCACTTACATAATGCATAAATAATAAGATAAGACAAAACTATTAAAATAATCTTTCTAACCTATATCTGCCCTCAAATCAAGAAACGTTGAGGTTGACAAACTAAAAGATAAGGATGTGGCTTCGGAGGGTAGGTACATACATAACAACATTATAATATAGTATCTACAGACAAAATATTTAAAAAAATTGTATCACAATAAGTTGGAGCCAATACACTATTTTATACATTATAGTTATATATTGTAATCATAGTATTAACCGCTATTTCTTATAATCACAACGCAAAACCGCAAGTGACAAAATAACAAGAAAATAATCAAGTTGAGACATGACCAACAATACGCATTTTTTTAAGATATGGGATATTTTAATGGGAGATTAATAAAAAGGTAAATTTCAAAGATTAATAAAAAGGTAAATCGAGAAAATTGATGAGAGCACAATTTCTCTTAAAACATCGCAATTTTATTGACTTTCGAAGTTCAAAGTTTAGTTAGCGGTATATATTAAATAAAAGTAATTGAGATTTAATGATATTTACTTTTAAAATTATTAAAGGTGGATTAATAAATAATTGTTTTAAATACGTACCATCTTTAACATGGCCTCTATTAGGAACCTCGTCGCCACTAGAACCATCGTTGGAGAAACTCATCCGTAATGACTAATTTCAACAATATTAAACAAAATTTAACTGTACCGCTTTTAATAGTTACAAAATAACGCGCATTACTAAACAATTTTGCCACGATTGCAAGGAAGAGAAAGCAAACTAATAACTAAATAAATCAAGCAATGACGATTGCACGGGAAATTAATAGAAATTAGAAAAATTTCTAATGGGACTTTACGACGAAAGTTTTGTAGGTAAATATGGTGGTTATATTCTATCCTTAAACAGAAAGCGCTAATTTTGTGGCCATTAAATTGATTTATTTTACCGCCAGGTACCTACTCTGCCAATCCAGGTGCATGCCAAGTCCCGATGTATTCAAATTGTATGGCTTGACATTTTGGGGCTAAACCCTCTGTAGAAATTCAAATTTTTGCTATTTATTAATTTAAGAAATTAAAATGTTATGGAAGTTAGTTTAACGTACGTATTATATTTGCAATATTAATCATATAAAAACTTGAACAAATGACGTGAATGTTATGAGCAAAAAATAACATTTACAACAAATAGCAAACCACAACATTTACCAATATTTTATTTTATTCAATATAAATTAAGTCTCAAAACAAAAAGAAAATTGAAACTAGAGAATTACTCACAGGCGTCACTATTGTCACGTTATATCTTTCGTTATGCTTTTACATAATCCTGAAAAATAATATTGTGAATATATACCTGAAGTTAAATTTAAGATTTTATATGTATATATATATATATATAATTAAAAGGAAGTATAAAGCAATACTTCTTTTTTAACAATTGATTGACCTTGTCCCATATTTTGTTGTACGTTTTATGTAATTTTGGATTGTTTACGATCTTTTTGGTTTGGATAAAAGAAGTTGTAGTGAAGTGGGTTCGAGCCTCATTCCCGAAAACCTGTTTTCATATCACAATCGCTTAACTTAATTTGAAAATAGTAAAAATATTTATGTGACACATATTTCATGTACACAGTTCTATTTTTTGAAAATAAAAAGTGGCTTCTTACAAACTTCAACAGGGGTAAGTATTTTATTAAACAAATTAAATTTTAGTGTTCAAATTTGATGTTGATAATGAATAAAATATAAAGTATACCAAAGATGTAAATGAATGTATTCAATTATAACACATAAACACAGCATTATATATATATATATAATAGGTATAAATGTGAGTATATAAAATAATATTTTTATTTAAGCATCTGTACCATTACCTGTCGGAATCATAAGTACATTAAAAAAATAAACTTTTACAATAATTTCTTTCCATGGGAATAGTAATATCTATAATATAATAATAGTATTCACAATGTTGCATATTTTTTATAAATTGTGGATAAACTTCAAAAATTTCATTCACATCCAATTTATTACCTTCGGTGTCGTATGAATTTGGAAGGGGGAGGTAATGAAAGGTTTGGAGGGCGATGTTTTATTTAATTTAATTTATTAGAAGATTATAAAATTATATATGTGTAATATAGTCATGGGAAAACTTTTCTTTAATATTTATAAAATGGAATTCCACCACAACATATTAGTTGAAAACTATTTAAAGTATAACCAGGAGATCTAGTCTTTCCATTTCGGTGGAAGTAAAGGACAAGTTTCGCTTCACACCGGTGTGTTGTATTATGTCGATCCATAATCTGAAATTCTTTGCACTAAGCCATTTTGTACTATGAGTTAGAGTAATTCCATTACCATTTGCTTGCATTTCATTACTTTCCATTGACATATTTTCAAATGCATTTTTCTTAAAAACTACTTGAGTAAAATGAGTGTCGTTTATATAGAATTTATCTATTAACAGCCTAGTTCAGTTTTGCATAATAATTTCAGCCAAAATTATTATTTTTTCATTCCGTTAAAACGCTTCAATTTGCATGAAATCACGTAATGAGCCATATCTTTATTCCACGGTGGTGTCAAACAATCTTCAAAATTTGTAATTTTCTTCTGAAACTGCCTTTAACAGCGTATTACATAAAGAAATTTCATATTTTTTCTGTGGTTCATTTTGAACGGTTTTCATTTGAACGGCTGCATTTTTATGAAACTATCTGTATGAGTGTTAATAGCGTATGGTGGTGGTGTTTGTCAATTAGGCTATCGTAAAAGACGCTGAACTTGGTGCAGTTTTTGAACTGGATTGTACTGTTAGTTCGGTGCTTTCTCTGTTTAATTGCTGTATTCTACAGATCGGGAGAAACTATTAAGAAATTTAAATAAGATGAGTCTATTTTGGCTCTTAACTTATTTGTTTACTTGCTTATTTTTCGACCAAAGTAACGCGGACCCCGATGTTCTATTTGCTGCCGTGATATTTCGCCATGGAGACCGAACTCCAGTAAATCCCTATCCAACAGATCCCTGGTCTAATTATACAGCTTGGTCGATTGGATACGGACAGCTGACAGATAAGGGTAAATTACAGCATTTAAAATTGGGAGAATTTTTTCGCAGTCGGTATGAGGTATGTTTATTTTAAATT
Source organism: Eubasilissa regina (assembly GCA_022840565.1). Lineage (NCBI taxonomy): Eukaryota > Metazoa > Arthropoda > Insecta > Trichoptera > Phryganeidae > Eubasilissa > Eubasilissa regina. Next base: position 23,941,975 of record JAINEB010000033.1, read on the forward strand.
TATATTTAGTTTCTATTGGCCATGTATTTCCAATATGTATATTAAAAAAAGTACACACCACAAAAGCACTTTAATATATATATATTTGACGCACCTGAAACAATCATAATAACTTTTGGTTTATATATACCTATTAATAAATTGAAGATTAGAATTATTTATTTTTTTAAATAAAATAGGTTCCGATTTGGGCGTGAGGCAGACTGAGGGCTAATATTTAAAAATATATTAATTATGTATAATGTAGGGAATACTAATAATTATGTGGAAAATTCCTTATATAAGATTAACTAGCTGATTGGAGTCAAAGATCAAAGTTTGTTTATTCATTCAATATATTCTTGTCCTTCACTCATCATTGAGAAAATTAGTTTGTGTTTTATAGTATCTTATATGAGCGTAACGTTTTCAAATATATTCATAATAAAAATAATAAAAGATACAGGTGAATATTATGTTCCAGGCCGATGTTGTTTTTGAATAACTAAGAAATAAAATACAATTTTTTTTTGGTTTATTACAATTGTGACGTTAAGTATCAAAGTGTGACATCTCCATTTTTAGACAAAATGAATTATGAATGTACTTTTGTAGATTATAAAACCTCTGAAATCATAAAAAAATTTTCAATTCAAAATGCTTTACATTCATAAGGATTTATAATATTATGAGTTCATAGACTTAACAGAAGTTGTATAATTTACAAAACTACATTCATAACTCATTTTGTCTATAAATGGAGATGTCACACTTTGATATTTAACGTCACAATTATGTATGGAATATGACATTGGCCAAGTGGCTGCCTCTGGCACTTTTAACCATATTTTTCATAACATTCTTGCACACTTTGCGTGTTATTTCAGCAATTTCATTTAGAAAATTGTCCTGTAACAACGGAATTGTTGTTGATTTATTGGTTTAGATCTTACCTTTCAAGTACCCCCCACAGAAAATAGTCGGGAGCCGTCAAATCAGGTGATTGAGAAGGCCAGTCGATATCACTACTTTTTGACATTATGCGGCTGGGAAAAATTTTCTGCACAATTTCAAGCGTAGCTTGAGCTGTGTGTGAGGTGGCACCGTACCAACCAAAACCACAATGTTGCAGACACAATCAACCCAATTTGGCCATAAATAAGTTTTCCAACATGTGACCAAAGCTATCACCATTATTGGTTACAGCATTGCCTTTATTAATTAGATAAAATGTTTTAATGATTTCAACACGTTAGAAGCTCCATAATAAATTCTCTATTCTCTTAAGGCGAGGTTTAACAGGCATTTTTGCAAAATACTGTCAACATTTTGGAGATGAACACCAGAAATCGTCATATTTGATGATAATAAAGTTGAAACTGTTTATAACCGTAAGCATCGAGCAGTTTGGGCAAATGCTCAAAGGGCTTGAGTTAAAATGAACTGTTGGTACCGAAGGTGCTAGAGTCTAATTCTTATACTGATCAGTCAAAACAATATAGCAAGTATTTCATTCTGCCTTGATTTCTCTTCGGTGTTTGACTAGCATTCTGATTTTATTGTTGGGCTCATACTACAAAAATTCAAATTATATGCTTGAATTTTCTTTCTGTTTAACATGAATTTAAAACTGATTGTCTCAAATTGGTGATTGAAGTGGGGTGGTGATTTTTTTTTGTTGGTTTTAAATATGGTATATTAGAATTTATAGTTCAATAATATGTATAATCATTCAACAGTTTAATTAACAGTTCAAGTACTATTATCTATATTGTTTAAGAATAAATTATAATAAAATCAAATCATTTCTCCTGGATTAAAAAAAACATATTCTAATGTTTAGTACCTTAGATTTTCTTTTCCGTTTGAATGTATTCTGTGTAATCAAGAATATGACTCATATAGGTAGAACATCTAATGTGGTTTCTTTTTTTGTGGTTGTATATCATGTGGTTTCTTATAATATTTAATATTGTTTCTTGTGGTATCAGTATAATTTATAACCCATTTTTATGGCCAGTATTTTGCTAGGCCACACTAGGTACACTCGCTTAAAATAATTGTTTTCCATCAGTGACCATTGCAAATATGAAAAGAATTGAAACATGCATCGGGATATTTTGTTATAATCAATCCCTAAAAAGGTTTTTCCACATCAAATTTATCCTTTTTAATATTATGTCTTGTTTTCTAGCAGCGATATTTTACACAGATTTCTCTAGTGAGACAGGCACAGTCCAAACACAAATAAACATATGTATTATATACGTAGATAAGAAAATAAATACATGAAATAGATTTCAATTTAATTGGTGCCATGGGTCAGGAGATATGATATAAAGATTACAGTTATCAATCGTTTAACCCTTTAACCGGGGAATTTCCTTTTTAATTACGCAGCATATAACGGGCGCGAACTCTTTCACTAGGACGTGTCAGTGCATCACGTGATTTCATATTATTTATATTTTTTATTTATGTTTAAAATAAATAAAAAGACTATGAAATATATATTTTAATACATACATACATAAATACAAAATTACAAACAAATAGAAAAGAATACCAACAAAAAAATGGAAACATCGAATTAAAAAACTAAAAATTTAACAAACAATTATAAAGATTACAAAAAATGTATATTTTTTATTTAGATTCACAATAAAAAATATAAAAAAGGTAACAATTACAGAACAATAAACAAAAGCACACAAATAAAATAGAAATATTGAGTTTAAAAAATGAAAATATATATATGTAAAAATTCTAAACTCAATTTCCGTGTGATATATTTTAAAACAATTGTTGATACATAGTGCTACCTTAAAATTCGGACACCAGTGTGTAGATTCTTTCCTAACACCTTTTTTGTAACAAACTCGGCATTTTCTGGATTTAGTTTTTCCTATATCGCTTTTTATTTGTTCAGAAAAATGCCTTTCAACTAAGCGTGATGGTTTAGGTGTAGAGCTGCTTGTTGATGTCTTTGGGTGGGTTTTTACTATGTCGTTATCTATTAATTTCTCTACACCCTATCAAAAAGTGTAATCGATCCAAATGACCTTTATCTTTTTTTGTATATAATGTATGCATTGAAGCAGCACATATCAAATAGAATTTTTTTTTTATAAAATTTTTATAGCCTATTACGGGGAAGACGTGTAGGCCACCATAACTCCATTTCCCAAATCTACGCCGCCCATATTCTTGTTATAATCCAGGACAACATTCGGTTTTTCTTGTCCTTTTCCTCTCTTTTCAATCATTGTCTTTTCGTCATTATGAATAGAACTAAGCAGCAATACGTCTTTTTTATCCTTCCATTTTAAAACCATAAGTTTGTCTTTGAATTTTACTATATGTTCATTTTTTCCGACAGGATTCCGACTCTGTTTATCCTCATTGTTCCAACAATGTCTATTGTTTTGAAGCAAGATTTCAGCCAAACGAATTGACGTATAGAAATTATCTAAGCGAATCCTATACCCTTTATTCAGTAAGTGATGTGCTAACTCCAAAATAATTCTTGTTGATGGTTTTTCTTGTGAGTGGTTCGAACCATAATTTGTGTCCTTGCCTATGTATAAAATTATATTTGATAAACCATAATAAAAGAGATTCATCTACGGATATTTCTCGTTCACATACGTAAAAACTTTTAAACTTTTCTTTCAAATTATTGATGATTGGATCAATTTTATGTTTTTCTATTAGATGTGTATTAGATCAAAACTTAGATTGTCTGTAAAATGCAAAAACTTGCATAATAATCCAAACCTGCTTTCGCTCATAGTTTCATAAAAAAATGGTGTTTCAATTATTCTTCTTCTTGAAAAATACATTTCCAAAGCCGGTTTTCCAATTATTCCTTGTAAAATTAGGAGCCCCAAAAAAATCTTCTTTTCACCTTCATTTGTATCCTTCCATTTTCGAATTCTCGAACATGGTTTCAACTCAGGACCATTATCAAAAAATTGGGCGGCATACAAATTTGTTTGCTCTATAATTAATTTGATAAGTTCCTCATCTAAAAACTTCTCAAGATGAAACAAAGGAACTTTTTTGGAAGAGTATCGAAAGTTTTTCCAGGATGTGCAGTGAAGGGAAATGGTGGTCTTTCTGCATTTTGGGATAGCATTCTTCAGAAACAATGCTGTTGCTAGGACCAACTTCATCAACTTCTTCATTCTCAGTATCGCTCAATTCCGTGTTGTAGTCAAAATTACTGTCAGGTGACTCCGATGACGAACTCATAATACGTCTCCTTTTTCTACCTGCCGGTACATTGATTTCGTCAACGCTGATAATAATAATGATATAATACGAAAATAGATAGATAAGTGTAAGTACGTAGCCATCACTGCTCATCCAGAACACATCCACCACTCTCAATAGCGAAATGATACTGATTCCTTCCGTGTCTTGAATTCATGTCGAGACATGTGTAGCGACTGGAATTCAAATCCACCGCTATCTCAGTCGGCATCGACGCCAGCGATAGTGCTGCCAGCTGCTGCTACAAGCCTGGCTCGAAATTCACCGCTAAGCAGTCTCTCCAGTTTCATCGTTTCACAACAGCGGTCTTGCCGGCTCACGTGCCAAGCAAGACCGCCAATTCGCTTCATTTCATTTCATATTACACATGCATCTTCTTGTATGGATAACCTAATACCTTTGTTGTTCGAAAATATATGTTTCGCCCGTTCCAGGGCGCAACATATATTTCAAGGACGTATTCATATGTCCTACCTGTACCCAATATTGTTTATGTTTGACGTATTTATACGTCCTGCTCTGTTAACAGGTTAAGAATCCCCAAATTTCATGAATACGTCTTCTGTTATTATTTTTAATTTCATAGAATGGGCACACAAGGTGATTTAAAAAATATCAACTTACTAAATGTCGAAAGGAAAGATTTTTTTTGTTAATGAAAATATTGAGATCCACCAGAGCTTACTTAATTTGCCTTCAGATAGAATCTGTCATTTTATGAAATAATCAAATAACATTTTAAATAAAAAGTAACATTTTAAAAGTTGTATCCATATAGATAATTTAGTACATATATAATATATATTTTTGTGTGTATTTCTTGGGAAATCATAATTTATAAAAATTATATGTAAAATATGCGAACATAAAATATTCTTTCAATAATAATTCAAATTTTCGCATTTTTTATGAAAATGTGGGTTATTATTATTCATTTATATTAGAACTTATACAATAGATTAGAGTTTTTTTTTTAACTATTACTTAGATAAGACCTTATACTCATTTAAAACTAATAAACTGAATGTTGTTTGCCATAATTAAGACAATACAAGCATTATAAAAATGACTGCGATCATTTGATGCATTTTCCGTGTTCCATTAGTTTATATCAGAAATCTGATATAAATGAATAATAGAAACCTACATTTTCATAAAAAACACGAAAACTTGAATTATCATTGAAAGTAGCCCCTTAACCACAGTTTAGTAATGGGTGAAAATAAAAATTGTTTAATTTTGTCTGAAAGTTTTTATTTGTTATTTTAATTGCGATGTTTTATTTACTTCTTTGCCAAATGCGTTTTATACACTATTGCGAGAAATATTTTATATAATCTACATATTTATTTATTCCTTTTCTATTTTTGATTATTTATTTGTTAATAAGAAAATTATGCGATCAAATTTTACTGCCATAGATGTTCTAAAATAGACACCTAAGTAAGTGTATGTCTGATTTGCTATTTTTTTTTTCAAAAAATGGCATTGGCTTATTGTGATCTAATGATCAGAATGTCTTAACTTTGACTAACACAAGTACATTGAAAACAATAAGAGTATTGATGTTACATTTTTTAAAACATAAAATATATTCAATATAAGTGATTACAAAAGAGAGAAGGGGTGTCATATGGGAGTGCATTTTTTGGAACGATTTGGGAAAACAAAGTGTTGTGTCGAATTGAAGTCAAAAATCACTTAAAATAGTGTGGCTTATTGAAGATAGAACAAAAAAGTTAATATTTGTATTTTCTTTTTAAAATATTATATTTTATTTAATTTTTTTTCTGTACTTGTATTTTTCTTAAATGTATATTTTGTAATTTACATGATGTATGTATGTATCATTACTAATTATTATTTAATGATTAACTTAGATAATACATAATATATTGAATGAATATCCAGAAATATAACAAAAATATTGTTTCAAGATTAATCAAACGTTTTTGCAATTTTTTTTTCTGAAAAATAATATACTCAAAATATAACAAATGCAGACAAACCAAATTAAAAAGAAGTAATATCATGTCAAAGATAAAAACAATATTTTTTATGTGAAATTACATATTTATGTGAATATGAAAATGAAGTATGCATAATTACCACATTGATACGGTTTGATTATTCTAATAAACTATGTTAATTAAATAAAATATAATTATTGTTCTTGTGCCAAATTCTATTGAATATCGGCAATCATTCTGATCACGATAATCTTATTGACAGCAGTTCTAAAGAGCAAAATTGTATTTTTATTGAACCAATGTCGAAAGGTTTTTCAACCACGATATATTCCTCTTCTAAATACCATTTTATACCTTCAATTTTGTCTTGCATTATGAGTTATAGAAGACAACTTCTTTTATCTTATAAACTATACTTAGCCCTCTGATTGATTACTCTGTCAACTAGTGATGGTTAAATCGATATTTAAAACATTTTTGTGACTGTATTTGATTGTAATAATGATTGGTAACTGATTATTCGTAATTCTTCGAGCAATGACTGGTATACTAGAAAGTAAACCACCAACTGTTAAATCTTAGTTACCAATCTTTGTTAAATCTTGGTTACCAATCACATAATGATTTACCGTCAGTTCTGTCAACCCATGAAAATCTTGATAATTCTTCGGTAATATCACATTTTAAATGCTTTTAATTATCTTTCAATAATTTAATGCCCATGCTGTTGAAAGTATGTTGCACCAAAGTATTTGTAGAAAAGTCAAACAATTGCAAGTCTAGGTTCCTGTTGCATATAAACTTAATCCAAGCATTGTACATAGAATGCTTGGCATTTGTTTATTCACATAGTCAATGAAGCAAACATGGTTAATGCCCCTGGCAGCATTTATACTAAATGGTGATTCGTATGTATAAAAACTACCTTGAAATTACATTATTCTTGTAAATTTGAATTCTGAATAACCCTTGATCCCGGATTAATTTATTCTCTTGTTTTAGATGATCAAAGGTATTGTAGATATATATCATGCAGAGCGAAAGTCTGATGAAAGCTTATTTAGATATGTACATGATAATCATGGATGATACAGGAAGTTAGTTAGAAGTTACCACAATAATTTTTGTATGTCATTAGGTAATAAATAAGAAAGTAAAAGATAAAATATTTAATAAATGAGAAAGAAAAAGATAATATAATTAATACATGTGAAAGAGATACCATGAAAAAAATTGAGTTCTAGTTTTGTCATAAATTGGGACGACTTCACATACAACATGGCACCTCTGTATCTTCAAGAACTTTGTATCCCAGACTATTTGAATGGTAAGACGTCAAACTCTCAGGTCAGCCCGTACTTCAGCCGCAGGAAGGGTTATAGAACCGACCAACCATTGCCAGAAGTCTAAATTTAGTGAATGGGCATTTGCGGTGGCAGGCCCAAAAGCGTGGAACTCTTTGCCCTCTGTATAAGAAACAGTATATCAGAGACTTTATTTAAGAAGAAATTAAAAATGCACCTTTTCAAAAAGTAATTTCTATAAGTCAAAATAACAATTTTTAATTTTAAAAACAAAGATAATTGTAGAACTATAAATAGTTTATGTGTAAAGCGACCTCGAAGTGAAAGTTTTTACTAAAATAGCGCTATACAAATTAGCCATTATTATCAATATACTTTGAATAAATCGTATTCTAGTTTTGTTATAAATTGGGACAACTTCACGCAATATCATTATGCTTTGAATAAATCATATTCAACTGCCAATCTAATCTCATGTCAGGTTGTAATGACGTAATATATTATATAAAAGATAATTTCTGTGCGCGTTTACAGAAAAATCAAATTTTGTCAGCTTTACACAGGTGTCACTTTTTTCTTTGAAGTAATGACGACAAGGACGTGGTTTGATTCTATAGTCATATCCACCACTATCTGAGAGAATGCAATAAAGTATTTATAATTCGTTTAAATGATTGTATTAATTATTTTTTAATATTAAATTGCCTTCCTTTTCTTTTTATTATGATATTGGAACTAAAATTTTAAGTAGTTTCGAGTATATTCAAATTATTTTATGTATAAAAGTTTTGCTTCCAACTAGGCTAAATATTTATTATAATCCTAATTGTATAAGTACAAATACAAACACCCTGAAAACGTTCTTTAGTTTTCTAATATAAGTTTTAATATTTTTTCTTGTATTTTTATTATTTTTGCTGGGTATGAGACTTTGATGATCTCTCATCTCTGAGATTTGTCGGCATGTATCAGTTGCTTCATTCTATTCTGCGCACAAAACGCATCTTGCGAATGAATCATAGCTCGCTTCGCGCTCAACCTTATTGAAAAATTTATATTATTTGACTTCATAAAAACATATTTTTACTGGCCTGTTTTATCAAGGTAAATTTCAAATCTAAAACCTATTGATATTTGTTGTTGATTGTGAAAGTTATGTTATTATTTGCGCAAATCTTTGCCCTTTAGCTTAGGGTGATTTAATTGATGGTCTCCTAAAAGTATGTATGTGCCTGTAGGATGTTTAATCAAAAATCAATATTTTATTTCAGCACCTTTTATCTGAAGATTACAATGCCAGTGAGATATATGTGAGGTCAACAGATTTCGATCGCACTATCATGTCGGCTTTAGCAGATCTAGCAGGTGCGTACATATAATTGCACTTAAGTAAACGTTTGTTTAGTATTTGACAGCATTTTTATGAAGATATTTTCTTTGAGATGTGTTAATTTAAGTTGTTTGATCATTATTATGATTTGAGTTGTTTGATAATCCATCATTATCGTTTTTGTCCCCTCATCGTCTACATCAGTCTTGACAAGGTGCTTTAATTTCTCCCGTATTGTGCCTTTTCAAAACTTGTTGAATAATCGACATCTAATCTGTCTTTATACAGCCTTTGTTTATCTCGCCTTAGTCTGGGACAACCCACTGGCCGCCTTCTCTATAGAGTTGCCAAGAAGATACATCTCGTAGACGTTCCTCTGGGATTCGCAAGCGTCCAAGCTACCTTAATTGAGATCTTTCTGTACGTAGAAGAGGGGGCTCCATGCCAAGGGTCTCCCTTATCTCGGTACTTTTTACTCATTACAATATTAATCCTGCTACTATCCTAAGATAACTCATTGCAGTAGACTGGAGTCTTGATTTCACTCCTCAGTAAGGATCCATATTTGGTGACCATATATTAAAAACAGTTTGATAATTATCATAATTTGGGAAGCAAGGGAATGAAATTTTTGGCAAAGATTTCTAGAGGGGCATTTATGTAATTTTAAGGAATTGAACGTCAGAACACTAAACTTCTAATTAAATCTTGATATAAATTGGTTTTAAACAAACAAACAAACAAATTAATTAATTAATTAATTAGTTTAAATGCACTTTTTTTTTACACAATATTTATTTAAATATCATATCAGGAGGGATTAGAAAATAGAACGCAGATGACAACAAAGAAATAAATTAAAATCAAAACTGACCGAATTTGAAAGATAATTTATACAATTTATTAATAATATTTATTTATTAAATAACACCTTTTAAAATGGATTATTGTTAAATATTTGCATAATTCAATAGCCTGGAAATTTGTTTAAAATTTAAGCAATAAATTAGTGTATTCAACAAGTGCCAGTTGAGTAAAGAGATTATAAATTGAAGGTTGTTTAGTTCAATGCAAATGTTGTATTGCAAATCACGTGTCATTTTAAACCTAAAATATTCGGATTTATCTTATCAAACAAGACTCGCTCACGGAAGTTAAAGTCACCTTTCCATAACAAAATTCAAAATCAATAAAAAATTTATTAAAATATGATATTTCTGTACATTATTCTTAAGAATGAAACATCATCAGTGATCATTTATAGTTAGTTAATTAAAATACAAATTAAATGTATTAATTAGAAAGATATACATATAAAATCACTCTTATTGAAAAATATTGTTGTTGCTATGGGATTCGATTGGGAATCCCGGGAACGTGCATTATCCGATTATGCTAAACCAACACAGTGGATATATGTCACACTTTTTGAATTAATATATCAATCGTTTCATTATTTGAAAGTCTTTAATTAATACATTTAATTAATATTTAAAATATCTCAGATCTTTGTTCTGAATAATTACAACTTCACAATAAGAATGTGTTCTCCTTAATAAAACAGTTAATTATATAATTATTAGTCCAGCAGTATATTTGATCATGGAAGCGTACAGTATCAAGTAATAAGCATTAGCTTCATTTTTGAAGTGTTTATCTTGTGACACAGTTTTTTCTTTCTTCTTTTATCTATCGCAGAGTCAGAACCATTTGTTGTGGTAATTAGCATTGTCATGCGTATATCTAATATTGCAGATTGTTTTCTTGTGCTTTTTTCAAGAACTACTCTCCATATAGGTCAGGGAAGAGTTTTCACTCTTATTTGACCGCTTTTAACATTTTTGACTTCCTCGACATTTGAAACTCCCTGCTTTTTTCCATAAGTTGATAGATTGATTACCTTCCCCTTCACAGACCTTACCGGGGGAATTTGCCAACTCGTATAGTGTTTTAAGTGTTAAATTATATACAGGAGTATGTTTGTTAGCAGTTTGCTGGGATGCGAGATGAGTACGGTGGTCCTATAGATTGTTGCCCTTTTTTTGCAAACCCTTGTCTGTAAGAATGAAAGTAGATCATTTCCCAATTCTCTGTACGATTAGGTAAAGCGAAAAGAAATATTGTTTTTTTTTTGTGTCATTTTAAAGTCAGTTTGTTTGGTCGAGTAAGTACGTCATTGTTATTATTTTGTAACTCTGTTCATATTATTACAGTTTTCACATCATTTTTTTAATTTTCATTCATAGTAAAAATGTCGAGACCAGAGATCGAGGAGAAGCAGTTGCGATGTGTTTTGTTGTTTTTATTTGACAAAGGATTAAAATCCAAAGAAGTTACTGAGAGCATTTGTGAAACTAACGGAGGTAATTTTGAACATTTGGAAATGTCAACGTTGGTTTAAACAATTCAAAAATGGTGATAGGAATCTAAGATAAACCGAAATCAGGAAGACCTCAAAAAATCGATGACGATGTGTTAAACTCACTGGTATAATCAGATCTGCGCAAAACCATCGAGGAATTATCAGAAGAGATCGGCCTGGTCGACGATAAAAGATCATTTGAAAAGGCTTGGCCAAAATCAAAGGCAAGGAGTTCGCCCTTGGATCGACGTATGACAATTTGTTCTTTGCTAAGCAGGTATGAAACTATCTTGTTCTAAGCAGGTATGAAACTGATCCATTTCTGTGACAAATTATTACTGGAGACGAATAATTAATCTTTTATAGCAATCCACATAAAAAAAAACAATGGCTTTGCTCAAGTCAAACAAACACCAGTTTCAACACCTTGACCATCATTGACCTTGAAAAAGGTTATTTTGTGTCTGGTGGAATATTTTGGGTGTTATTTATTATGAGTTATTCAAAACCTGGTTAGGCCATCATAGTCAAATTTTATTGAACTCAATTCGAGAGATTACAGGTGGAATTATTAAAAAAATCTATCATTCCTAGTTAATAATTAACGGCGCAACTCACAACACGACAATGCGAGACAGTACATAGCAAAAATTTCACAGGAACTTTAACCACACCTGCCTTATTCTCCTGTTATAAGACCGTCGTACTATAATTTATTTCGGTGTATGGAACATTCGCTTCGAAAAGAAATTTCAATTTAATAGAAACATCTAAATCCCTCTTTTAAATCAAAACTGCAAGAATTTATCAAAAGGCATTGGAAAATTACCCAAATTGTGGTAAAATATCATAAATAACAATGAAATTTTGGGGAGCTGAATGTAAACGTGGCTGTATCAGCTTGGGTGATAAACGTTCGGGATGGCCAAAAACTGCAACCGCTGACGATAACATCGCTCAAGTTCACCAAATGGTGCTGGACAACCGTAGAATTAAGGTTAAAGAGATAGCAGAGGCTATGATGCTGTCCGCACGTTTGCTCACTCCGGACCAAAAACGTGTTCAAATGAATATTTTCAACGCACAGTTTAGGCGCAATGAATCAGAGTTTGGTGCTGATTAATTACTGTAGATGAAACTTGGATACACTATATATTCCAGAAACAAAAACACAGTTAAAACAGTGGATTGCGAAGGGAGAATTGCTCCAAAAAAAGGCAAAAACTATTCCTTTGGCTGGAAAAGTGATATCAACTATTTTCTGGGATAGCCATGGAGTTGTCTTAATGGATTATCTTGAAAAAGGAAAAATCATTACAGGAGCATACTACGCATCATTACTTGACAGGCTGAAGGCAGAAATTTGCGGAAAAACAGCCATGTTTGCTGAAAAAAAACTTTAGTTTCACTAAGACAATGCGCTGTCTCACATCTTAGCAGTTGCCCTGACGAGAATCTACAAATTACAGTTTGAACTGCTTGACCACCATCTTTACTCACCAGAAATAGCCCTAAGTGACTTGTTCCCTAAGCTAAAAGTTGCGCTCGGAAGACAGAAATTTTCGTAAAATGAGGTCATCACCTTCGTAAATAACTATTTTGCAGAGAAAGATTCAAGTACTATTTGGACGGGTTAAAGGGATGGGAGCATCGCTGGGAGAAGTGTATAGACTTACAAGAAGACTATGTAGAAAAATAAATATAAATTTAAAGAAAAAATGTATTGTTTCTTTGTTAAGTCGGTAATTTTTCAGACAGCCCTCGTATTTAATGGTCATACATATGAATTTAAAAATTAATCCAACATGAATACGATTGTGAATGTAGAGAAGATTTATTTGAATTGATATACATTTATATTCTGATGTCTGTATTATTTATATTATATAGGTTAATATTATAAATGTTGTTATTCAGGGATTTATTCAGTGAAAAAAGAAGACGAATGGGCCCCAGGATTAGCTTGGAAACCAATTCCTATACATACAATACCATTACTCATGGATAACATCTTGGCCATGATGGCACCCTGCCCAAGATTTGAATACGAACTTCAAAAACTTTTGGCTGGCAAGGAATTTACGGAGCTTAATAAAAAATTAAAACCATTGTATGAGTAAGTTCAAAGTTATTTCCTTATCTATATTATCATTAATCCTGGTAGCTTGACCAGTAGTAAAAAAATTGTATGCATTTTGTATCGACATTAATACCATTGGTTGTATTTATAATCACAGTGGATGATTTAATAATCATAGGTTTTGTAGTTTAATTAAACGTTCAATAAAAGCGGGAATCCCTTATATCAATAAAATGTTATAATTTGACATATATATCTTTCATCCTTACTTATCCAGATCGAGTAGTGAATATGCACCAGGGCAAAATTTTGAAAAAATGATGTGTCTGGATTTTTTAATTGGTCTAAAATTCCATTAATCTGTGATTTAACTTAAGGCGCGACTTGCAATAATAATTCATATTTTCGCGTTTTTTACGAAAATGTGGGTTTTTATTATTCATTTATATCAGAAATTATTCAATAGATTTGAATTTTTTTTCAACCATTACTTAGATTGGACCTTTATATTAATATAAAACTAATAAACTGAATGTTATTTGTCATAATTAATACGATACAAATATTATAAGAAAGACCGCGACCATTAGATGCATTTTAGGCATGGTACGAAATTGAGTCGATGGGCTGAATGTATGTATAAATGAAATATATTTTCTTATATCTTGAAGCCAAGATTACGGAGACAAATCTGTAGGAAATCAAATTAGCAAAATGTTAAAAATGAATAGAGTTATAAATCATTCAATTTGCAGTACATTTAATGAATTTTTGACGTTTTTAAAATACTTTGTTTTAGTAAAAACATACGTTTTTAAATAATAAACTATATTTACTCACATGCTTTGAGGCTTCAACTACTATTTAAAACTAAGTTTAATATCAGAAACACAATAATTATTTTTTAAATAATATATTTTCCGTCTTATGAAATACGATATTATTAATTATATCTCACACTGTCAGTATGCCATTCAAATATGGCGGTGGCGGTCCTAATGTCCGCGCTCCGAAATTTTTTAATTAAATTTGCCCATAAAACACATTTTAATACAAATTTTGACTACAATATGAATGAATATTATACTTATTCTTGATATCAATTGCTTATTTTTGTAAATTGTATGGTTTTGGGCTGTTTTTATACGAAAACAGATTATAATTTTCAACATTCAACATTCGTCATTTGCCTGGTTTTAGAATCTGACAGCTCATACATGGCTAACGAATGCGTGGCCAGTGCATGATGGCTAACGAATTCGCGGCCAGTGCATGGCAGCCAGCGCATGCGCGTGAATCAATTAATAATGAAATGAAAAGTCAATAATATATTATTATATACATTATTGTTCTGAAATTACTGCCTCCTGTGACTCAAGATGCCTAAGGTCAAAAAGTATCCATTGACACGCTCTAGGAAATGTTCCAATAAAATTTTAAATGGTTATAATAAGCTTCTTGAAAAAAAATTGCGACGTAAGTTGATAATTTTTACCATTTCTATAACAATTATCTATTTGATTTAACAATATAAATTACATAGTTCAATATACATATATTATGTAGTGCAGATAAATTATTTTTTATTGGAAATATATATCCTTAGAGATAAATTATTTTATCAAAAGAATTATACATGACAGACATGTTTCATTGATACAAATGTATTTATTATAGTCATATAAATGAATAAACACGTATTTTAATATTTTGTACATAAAAATACTGAATAACAATATTATAAATTATTTTCAGGATGTTCCCGAACTGAGCATTGAATGTGTGGACTCGTGTAAACTTCGTAAATTGGATGGCAAAAGAGTGGTCGACATACACCAATTCTTTTCTCAAATTAATCAAATTTACTCCCACAAATCGATGTTTGGGTGCACATGAATGAATATTGAATATGTGAAAGAACAAAGTTTTATTTCTAAATTCAGTTTAAAATGTAATCTGTGTTGACCAAATTTTGTTTTGAATACGTGTAAAATAAAAAACATTCTTTTTGAATACGTGTAAAATAAAAAACGAAATTCTGAAGAACGATAATATGCTCGATGAACAACTAATTATTTAACAGTGAATAATAATACTTTTGTCATATTTTCATTTATATTTTAATATTAAATATATATGTAATTTATTAAAACAATAAATAAATATAAAAAAAAAACCGTTTTTTTTTATTACAACCGGAGTATGATTATTATATAATATTATCATAAATAGTTTTCTCTTCACAAATACAGCTGCTTCAAAAGTTATCAATATTATTTATCAGTATGAATTTACGTCAATTTTTTCTTTATAAATCGGGGCAAAATTGTAGTATTTTATAATCATATGTTTATCGACACAAACAATGGTTTTTATCATAAACATAACAAATTCTTAGGTTAGAACTTTAACAAATTATTTAATTTTCGCTTGATAATTTCAAATGGCAACACATATGTATTGTGAATGTTGAAGAAATGCCTATTTTCTGATAGCTTTATTACCTAGGAATTTAAGAAAACCAACAATTGTATACTTGTCCTTTTCTATTGATACCTTTCACTCTAGCAATATTTACGTAAAAAATAACGCACTTTTATGTTTACTTGATATTGTAAATGAATTAACTATTAGTCTCGTCTTGAAAGGGTATGCAAAGTGCAAAAATATCTCGAAATTCAAACTGGAAAAATGAAAGTAGCCTCTTAATAATACTATATATACATGTAACACATTTTGTTTTAAAATATAAATAATTATTACATTTTTGATAGAAACACTTTATAAAAAGAATTGAGTTTCTTCAATTGGTGATGTGAATAAAATATGAAATTTAAAATATAATAATACTAATTTAAGATTGTTATTTCAGATATTTGACACTTCATTCGGGACGAGAAATTTACTCAATTGAAGCTTTAGGATATTTGTACGACACACTAAAAATAGAACAGATGTACAATCTGACATTACCGGATTGGACTAAAGCAGTATATCCTGATAAAATGAGAAAACCAGCTCTTCGAAGGTATTTTGAGACTTTAAAATCTACTTCCTATAATGGCCGGACGGACCTAACAAAAATCATACATTTGTCCTTCTCGCTTTCACTTCAAAAATGTGAATTTACTAACACATGATTTCATGATTTAAAAGCTTAGAGTGAATGCAATTTTTAGTCATCAAAACCTGTTTCTATTACTCATGTGCCATAGATAAATATCAATAAGATATATAATTTAAAAAATATACAATACATTGTTTTATTTCAGTTTTCTCCTGGAGACTTACACACCAATTCTGATGCGCTTGAAGACGGGTCCTCTGATAAAAGAAATAACGCACCTACTTCAAGTTGCCGCCTCGGGTAATCCGATGCACAATGTTGTAATATACAGCGCACACGATAATACTCTGGCCAATATATTAAATGCTTTAGGAGTGTTTGATCCTCACTTTCCCGAGTATGCTGCACATCTTCTCATTGAACTTTTACCAGGTAAAATAGGCTTTCAAAGATTTGCAACAGTTGCTGGGGATTAAAGTACATTGCAGTTAAAGAACATTTATCTTATTATTCATTAGATTTATTTATCAATGTTGTTTTTATCTTTGTCTTAAATCATATTTTAAATATTTCAGGTGTTAAAAGTAAAGATTTTCTGGTGAGAGTTACATATCAAAATGAAGTTATGGATTTACCTGATTGCGGAAAATATTGTCCATTGTCCCAGTGGTCACAGCTATATGAATGGTTAATACCTAGTAATTATGACACTGAATGCAAACTAAATGCAAGGCAAAGAAGAAAATATGCAATGTTTAATCATTTAAATTAAATTACTTTTAATAAATAATTTTGTAATTATTCTAAAGCTTTTCTTTTCCCCAAATACATAAATTATTTTGAGACCAATTTTAGAATGTAATATGGAAATATTGAACATTATCTTTCACAGAAGTAAGATGATAATTCATGTGGTTTTAGTACATATTTACAGTGGCCAGTATTAAATTAGTTAATAGCACTGATACTGTAGCATTTATTGGTTTATTTACATTGATAAGCCTACCATTAATACAATAGTAGTTTTATTTGTAAATATATATTGTCATAAAATATTTGAACTTAGGAGGGGCATGCGGGTGACAGTGTGCGGGAGCTTGGTCCTTGGAAATTTAGTTGCAATGGATCGCTTCACGGGGGAACAATGCGCATTCTGCGTAAAACAGTTTTACAAAAACGATTCTTATGTGATTGTTTTAAATGACATGGTTTCCATATTTCAAGTATTCCTAGAGCAGAAAAAAATATTTTTAAAGAGAACGCATTATTATTTGTGAAGTTGTAATTTTTTCAGAACATATTATTTGGTTATCGCACTTCCCCAGATAGGAAGAGATCCTGGTTCAAATCCCGGTGGCAGCTAAGATATTTTTTCTATAAATTGAGTTTATCTATATGTATATCTTTCTATTCCCTGCAGTTACCCTCCTTTCGATATGATTCTTAGCCTTTCCATTTCTATTAAACATATTTCTCAAATACACAAACTCTACTTGTTCCAAACATTCATTTCCTACGAGTATTTTGCACTGTCTTTTGCTTTTCTTCTTCTCGAATACCATAACTTTTGAATTGTTGACATTCATAATAAGGTCGCTTTCCCTCCATGCAACCTACATTCTATTCACTAGACTCTGTAGTTCTTGTTCATTATTCGTTATTAGTACATCATTATCGGCATACAATCAAATCGCCCATCTTTGCTCCTATATTCGTACATTTCAGTTCTTTCACAGAATTATCCATATACAAGTTGAACAGCCATGGAGACATTACATAACCCTACTTGACACTCTTTGTAATGTCAAACCATGGTGTGAATGTTCAATTGATTCTTACACATGCAGAACTTCCTTGATATAGGGATGCAATTGTGTGTATAAGTTTACTATTCACCCCATAATCAGAGAGTACATCCCATAACCTTTCTGTTATAACTCTATCACATGCCTTTTGTAGATCTACTAAGGCACAAAAAAGTTTTTGGTTTCTCACCAAAAACTTTTCCGTCATCACTCTTAGAGAAAATATCTAATCCATACATCTTCCACCCACAAAGACCCCTTGCACATCCCATACTTTTTCTTTAGTCACAGTTCTTGCTCTTTCTATTAAAATTCTTCCATACAGTTTACCAACCAAGCCCACTCGACTAATAGCCCTTTGATTACCACATTCTATCTTCAACCCTTTGTCTTTGTAGAGAGGCATAATGACAGCCCTCCTTCAGTCTAACGGTGTGTGGCTCTGCTCTAAACATTGATTGAAGAGCGTATGAAACTATGAGATAACTAATGGGCCACTAGCCTTGATATGCTCAGCAGCAACGTTATCATACTTCACAGCCTTACCATTCTTCATATGTTTTATTGCACA
The DNA here is from genome assembly GCA_022840565.1 of Eubasilissa regina. Lineage (NCBI taxonomy): Eukaryota > Metazoa > Arthropoda > Insecta > Trichoptera > Phryganeidae > Eubasilissa > Eubasilissa regina. The sequence goes on from JAINEB010000033.1 coordinate 23,960,718, forward strand.
CTTTATTTCTTCCATACTTATTGCATTCATATCGTTTTCGTCATTCATATTTACCTCAGAGAGCTTCTCAGGGGATTCCTCATTTGCATTCTCTACACTCTCATATGTTTCCTGGAAATATTTCATCCATCTATCTTTTATTTCATTTTCATTCATTAACATCTCTCCTAACTTAATAGCTTTCATACTATTGCTTTTGGCACCACATCAGGATTTTTTGACTGCTTTCCAGAAGAATTTTATATTATTTTGAAAATTCTGTCATTTTCACCCTTTCCTCTCTTTTCAGCCGCTCTTTCCTTTCTTTCACATCAGATTCTTTTTTCTTACAGGCATTGTACGGGTCTTTTGCTCTCGTGTATTCATCCCCATTTACTGTCAAAAGATAACGCCATCTCGGCGCCCCAAAACACTGGAGTATCAACAGTAGCGGATCTTAGTCTAGAGTTAACCATGACAAAATCAATCCTTGACTTTTCATTTCCTCTCTCCCATGTGTACTGGTGAAAGTGAACGGCGCGTTCAATGGAATTATATCTAATGGAAATTTGCCAACCGAGGCAAGACTAGAGGTGCACAATGGAGTCCTGGTACCGACACTGATGTATGGAAGTGAGGCCTGGAGCTGGCAGAAGAGGAACAAAAGTAGACAATGCGGTGGAAATGAGATCATTTAGGTGTATATGTGGCAAATCTATTTATGACAGAGTAAAGAATAAAGAAATAATGTAAAGCTAATATTAATATAATGAGTAAGATTAAGAAAGGATCACTTAGGTGGTTTGGTCATATGGAACGGATGAATGAGGAGAGAATTGTAAGAAAGATATATATGACACAACTGTCGATGGCACCAGAAATGGAGGACGGCACGATCAGGTAAACCAGGTAATGGGAGATGGTTCTGTTAGAGGCCTCGACAATCGACGAGCTTGTATGAATATAGATGAGGTGAGAATTGTGTGTCAGGGCAGGAGTGTGGTGCTCTATCCTCTCTGCCTACCCCCAAGATAGTTAATTATATCTTTCTAATTGATGCATTTAATTTGTATTAAAATAATATATATATTTTACTACAAGTTAGTATAAATTTTAAAAATAAAATATGTGTACACAAAGTGTCACAAAATTAGTACTCTTTTCTGCAAACTTTTGATTGAATGAATTTTGCAAATTTTAAATGACAGGTTTCCGTAATTATTATTTTTTATTTCTGGCCGGATTTCCGGAGAACCATAGTTGTCCATTGGGACACTGTTTCATAACTGAAGTAGACTAGAAAACCACGAGACAAATTCATTGTCAAAATTTTCCTGATATCTAAATTGGTTTCTTTCTATGAAGATGGAATCCACTTATTGTTAATTATATATTTTCTTGACAACATGAAGTGCAATGAGATTTTATTCATATTTATACAAAATTAAAATAAAATGAACAAAATAATACATAAATAGGTAAATACAAAAAATATGTAAAACAAAAGTAAAAATCTTTATACACACGTCATATTAATCATACAAAAGATGTCGTAAGATTATTTTCCTATAATTCACTAAGTGGAAAATTGACCTAAATTAACAGTGATTATCCTGTTCTTGGGTTTTCTGAGTCACACTTCTGTCATTCTACACTTTCTAATGAATTAAACATTTGACCTGAAGATGGGAAATTATAGGAAAGGGAATTTCAACCATAATTCATTCTGGTTACTAAATACAGCAAAACAAATCATCAAGTGATTTCAATGTAAGACTTCTATTATAATACTGCAGGGCACAGTAAAAATAAATAAATTTAAATAATACATTTAAATTTGCTGTAATTTTACCTTATATATTAGTAAATACAAGTTTGTGTATATAAATAATTGTTTGAAAGTACATGATTACTTTAGATTGTTAAAATTGCTTGCTTGCAGTTTATTAAACTTAGTCCATATATTATTAGAACACAATCTTATTGTGAAGTTGTAATTATTAAAAAAATAAAGGTTTCCAGCAGAAGAATTTCAAGATTAAATTGTAATTGGTCGTAAACCATCGGGGCGAGGTAAGTGGGAATTGTTTGACATGTGTGATTTGCGGATTTGCCAGTTGCAATGAGTCACTGGTCACTGGTTGAACAATATTTAAAGTGCGTTGATTCATTGGTTAGTGCGCGTTACGCTTTTTGTATTCACTTTAATATTCAACGAGTAAGTGATGGGCCGAGCACGCAACTTATCTGGTGTTGGGTTCAAAAGTTCAGACAAGAAAGGACAATGGTTAACCAAACTCCTCTGGGACCATCAATGTTAGCGACGACGCCAGAACATGTGGCTCGAGTTTGATTGATGTGAAATTATGCATAATCTGCATAAATCGATAAGGAAGATTGCAGCCTGTACTGGAATAAAAAAATCAACAGTGCACGTTATTTTGAAAAATAAACTACAGTTTCACCCATACAAATTGCAAATTGTGCAGTTTCTCAACGAAAATGATTATTCTTTACGTGAAACCTTAGCGAGAACGATGCTGGAACGTTTTGGAACAGCACGAACGCTTGGAAACATTTGTTTACTGACGAAGCACATTTTCATATCAATGGCTATGTTAATAAACAGAACATGAGACACTGGTGCCCCGAAAACCCAAAAACGTTTGCATTGTCCAAAAACGACATGTGTGTGGTGTGCAATTTCTGCCTGAGGGTAATTGACCCTTATTTTTTTAACCAGCGAGAGACAGTCGCTGCTGACATGTATTGCCGAATGATCTTCAACAGAACACAATTTTAGCAAGATGGGGCCATCCCACACATAGCTAGTTTAAATGGGGAAGCTGAGGGAATTTTTCCCAATAAATTAATCAGCAAGTACGGAGACATACCCTGGGCACCTCGGTCTCCGGACCTTATACCATGAAACCTTTTTTTGTGGGGATACCTTAAGTCGAGAGTTTACAATGACAATCCTCAAACAATTCAGGCCCTACAAGAAAATATGTGCTGTGAAGTTGCTGCCATTGAATCAACGCTTTGCTCTCACATGTTCGCAAATTTTAAAGTCCAATTGCAAGAGTGTCTTGAGAAAAATAATGGACGGCATTTAGACGATATTGTTTATAAAACGCAAAATCCGCATCATTAAACTCTATTTTGTATAAATAAAATATGAGAATAACTTTGTAGTTTTTTTATTTATTTAATATTAAGCTTGAAAATTTTCCACTGGACATCCTTTACATAGGTCTGTGATATTTTAAATACTAATTAAATGTATTAATGAGAAAGATTTACATATAAAATCAATTTTATCAAAAAACAGCATTGTTGCGCTACCAGGATTCAAATCTGTTTAATAATAAAAAATGAATTGTTAATTCTGGCGTCTGCTATTGGTTTACTTAAAGGTATTAGAGATTTCGTAAAAACAAAGTAGATGGCTTTTAAATAATGGAACGATAGATTCATTTGAAAAGTGTAACATGTAGGTTTGAAAATTTGTCATCAAAAATAATGTCGCTGTAGCATAGTTGGATAATGCACCTTCCCTGATTTGGAAAGAGATCCAGGTTCGAATCCTGGTAGCGCAACAACACTGTTTTTCGATAAAATTGATTTTAAATGTAAATCTTTCTAATTAATACATTTAATTAGTATTTAAAATCCATACAAACTTATATAACAAACAATCTGAAGGATATACTGATTCTTATTGGTCAAAATCTCTGTGCTCAGGTTTAAAAGGATTCACTGTCACGGCATTCATCTGTATTATAATGCAAGCTAAAGAATGCGCATTCCAGCACGGAATGCGTCAACCCAACCTGTTGCATTCAGATTTTGCAATTAATAAAATAATAAATTAATGAAACTCAACACGACTAATTTTTTAAATGTAAAATAGGTTATCGATTGAAAAATTTAAATTTCTGCAAGTAAATCCAAAATAAGTTCAAGCAAGCCAAGTCAAGAGTTAAATACAACATGTTTGAAGTAAGGCTACTTGAAAAACTATGGATCTTCAAGCCAAGAAGCAGTTCATCTATTTTTTGCATTGCTAAAATCTTTATACACAAAAAAAAGGTTAAGCGCGTTGATTCAAAATTACGCTCTCATTCGCATTTATTTTAGCAAGACATTGAATTTGCCTGACATATTTTGCACATAAATACAATTAATTCACAAAATTTTTGCTATTATGGCTGATCAATGTGATGATGATCGTACGGTTGGGTAAATTATTATTACCATGATTACCATGTAATACTCATATTTGAGAGAAATTCCGCATGCGCCACTATCGCATTCTTATTTTTTTCACAATTTATCAAAATTATTGTAAAATGCTTTATCGAAAATCATACCTTCAGTTTTATATATATATTAAATACCATGTGATGATTATTACTACATATATATAAAACTATTTAGTATTATTTTCTTAGTGCTAAAAATTGGTATTAAAGGTGTCGCGTCGCTATCTAATCGCAGATATTCGATCCATATTTATGTAACAAACCAAGTTAGACGTTTTGAGCATCAAAGAAGTATAGTCGCAGCTAACACAATGAATAATTTTACTATAAAAATATCATTATCATTGGATAAAAATCCCAAATAGATTATTATTTTATATAAAATCTATTACATGTATAATTAAGTATATAAGTTAAGTTTATGCGGAGGGATTATGTTTAAGATATTATATATATTAACCAAATCCAAAATATGTCTTTACATATTTATTTTATAATGTACATTTTCTTTGGTATTCATTTTTCTCCACTTGCGATTATCTATTTGTGGGAATAAAATATTGAATGTGAATAAATTTGAAGCTGTGTATGTATTTTTTAGTTAAATATTCTAAAAATGAGCAGATATGTAAAAACCTTTCAAAATTATTTTATAAAACAGTAATCTATATGTTTTATTGCATTATCAATGACTTAGCTGATGTTAGTATAGTGAGTAAGATTAAGAAAGGATCACTTAGGTGGTTTGGTCATATGGAAAGGATGAATGAGGAGAGAATGGTAAGAAAGATATATGACGCAAGTGTTTATGGAACCAGAAATAGAGGACGTCCGCGGAAGACTTGGCACGACCAGGTAAACCAGATAATGGAGGATGGTTCTGTTAGAAGCCTCAACAATCGGCGAGCTTGTATGACAAGATGTATGAATGTGGATGAGGCGAGAATTGTATGTCAGGACAGAAGAGTGTGGCGCTCTATCCTCTCTGCCTACCCCCACGGGGAAACGGCGTGATGGTAAGTAAGTAAGTATTTTTGGATATAATAACTCATTATAATAAAACTATTTTATTTTAATTATTTAACTGTATAAATAATATTAGATTAAATTGATATTTTGTTATACTATGACCTTTTCATAAGTAAAAATCTGTATTGAGAAAAGTGAATGTTTACAATATTCTATTTTTATATTTTATTACAATATTATAATTGCAAAGTATATAATATTTCGAAAATAATTATATTACGTGACGTATAAAATCTAACCTTTACTACTAATAAAAAAATAATCTGAAATTTTTATAATGAACTTATTCCAAAAATGCAAACAAAAATTCAACTGTATTTAATCAAAAAAATAAATTACAATATTTTGTAAAAACTTTGTTCAAAGTTGTAAATAATGCAACAATTTCTAAGTCACAAGAGATTTTATTGGTTTTTAGCATAACAAATTATTACTGTAGTATTCTTTTGTCAATTCACTAATTAATGTAACAAACTAGATAATTAAGCGAGTTGCCTATTAAACATTATCAAGTGTGAATTAAATTACAATGGTTTTTTTAAATAATCCCGAAATATTCACAATTCTTACGCAATCCAACAATCTGCTTAGAACACATTTTATTTAACGTTATATTATGGATTAAAGATGAGGGACAGAAAAAAAAACGAACCAGTGTAACTTTTCAATTTTAATTCTCAATTAGGATTCATGTAGATTAACATGTAGATTTTGAAGTTTTATTATCTTAAAGTAACATATCTATGACTTTTTTAAAGAATATACTACAATAGTTATTACTATTCGGTTTAAAGTAATTACGTTATCTAAAAAAAGGAAAAGAAATGTCAATTTTAGTAATTAATATGTAAACATCAAATTTTTTTTACTAGTATGTATTTTCAAACTACAACTAAGTATCTTGTGTTATGACTTCCACAGAACAGGTAGCAAGAATACAACCCACTCGGCTACTGAGCCAATAATTGAATCACCTTAATGAATGGCAAGAGTTTATTAACGAAAATTAATTTAGAATCCTTGTCAGATTTATAAGTATTGATGTAGATACTACAATAGTGATGAGCTTAAAATCATGAACAGTGAGTTAATCACTAATATCTCACTCACTATACTCACTATCAGTGATTGAATATCTGAGAATATCATGATTCATTTTTTAAATTTATTTATCTTTAGTTGTGAACTGTGATTTCGAGCATGCGCATATGAAATGAAAATATTCATAATACGTTATAATTCATGATAAATGCCATCTAGTAGATTCTGTCAAAAAGTTTTACCCATTTGACCCCGAAATGCTGAGAATTTGACCCGAAAAATCAACACATTTTTTAAAAGGTTTTCATTATCTTTGTGATGGTTTTATTATAAATTAGATATATATGCTAGAATATGTTTTTTATGCAAATGAAGTTTGAATAATATAAGTAAATACGGTAAATATTGTTTTTATTTATTTATTTCATGTATTGTGATATGGCGCGGCGCATGCATATTAGTAATGAAACTATGATCTCAGTCACAATTTTCAATCACTGATATTATCGAATATCAATCACACCAATGAGTCGAGAGTACCATTTTTTCTCATCACTATACTACAAGAATGTAAAGCTCTTACATTCTTCTAGTATCTACATAGATTACTTAAAGAAGTATTGATTTTTCAGCCAGAAATATTCTTATTGTTTAAGATGCTGCCATTTTTATTAATCAATTTCAAAAGCTTTATTCAATTGGTCAATGATATCTTCTGAAAATAGTTATTATTTAAAATTTTACTGTTTTGGACATAGTACTGAGTTAGTGACTAAAGTTCCCTAAGGCCATTAAATGTTGTAATTAAGGGATTTATTAGCTAAAACTTGGAAGGCTGTACTATACAAAAAAAAAAAATGGCAAGATTAAATATTATTTTAGATTCACAACATGGGGAAACTATCTGAAATATTAATCAATGAAACAATACACAACACGTGGGAAAAATTCTTAGAAAACTGCATAATTTGACCAGTTAAAGATGATTTCATTTTAACCTCCTTATTACAATTATATATGTATTCTTAATTCACTTTCATCGTTATTTAACATATAATAGAGGTCTTCAACATTATTTACTGATTTCATTAATGCAGGATCTCCTAATCCGTCATCAATTTTTATAATTATAGTTTTACTTGTGCCATGAAGATTTTTATTGTTTTCTACTACAAGTTGTAATATTTTTCAACATATATATTTCATTTGCTCATTGCTACTTTTGTGGTACTCTTCAAATATACTACACTTATAATTTTAAAATGATCACTAACATTAATAATAACAACCGATGCATTTGTTTTAATTCAAATTTTCGCTTAGATGTACCTTTTTTTACTTATATATATATATTTATACACTGGATAATTCATAATATAACACAAAAAAATCAATGATAAACCCGTATAATAAATTTTTTTTTTAAGAAAAAGTAACATAAATAAAATATGGTACAAGTATAGATAACTTCAACAAAAATATTAACTTATAATATTGCTTAAATAATATAAGCATAGGTAGTATACAATGTAAAAACAAATATTTTTAATTTAATCAAAACGAGTGATTTAATTCTTTAATATATAAATAATTATCAATTGAAAAAAACACGCTTAATATCTATTCATCTTTCATTTTATTATTGTGACTTTTTAACCAGTTTTTATTGTACATAAAACATAACCTACATATTATAGTAATCATATATACGATTGTTCCATATTCTGATACTTTATGAAATATATATCCTGTAGAACTCTACTAGAGAATTTCTTGTTTCTAATAATAAATAACCCATAATATAACATATACTGGATTTTTATTGACATATAATTTGTAAATTTGATAAAAGAAAAAAAATACTAGAACATAGATACAATATTTTTATCGATGTCATTTTATTTTCATTATGTCTTAATAATCGTATTTCCCGTTTTGAGTATACAGGGAAATTAATAAGATATTTGTTATACATGTACATACCAAACTCATAAATATTTTATTACTACATATATACATCATTAATCCAGGTAATATGTTTGCTGAAAAACTATGTGAAATTATGAATTTAATTGATTATCTACAATGAAAGTTAATATTTAAAATAACTTATAAAGTGGTATTTATATAAAAAAAACATTTAGTTAAGAGAAAAAAAATCACTGATTTAATGTCAATTCTACAAATTAATTTTAATATATCTGTTCATTTTGTGAAGTTTAAAATTATTTGTGTTAGGTAAATAAATTAATAGAGCAGTTTTTAAAACGCTTTAAAATAATCCCGTATGCAAAACCGGTTTCACAATAAATTAGTTATTAGAAAAAATATACTATCTCCTATGTATGAGAAATGATTTGAAAACATCTTTGAAATGTGATCATCATAAGCCTAAAAGTATCCAATGACAACATTTAAAAAACATTTGTACATCTGTTTGTGACATTTTTAAATTTAAGAGTATTATTTTATGAGCACATTGTTCGATTCCATTTCATAAATATTTAAAAAATAATCCAATTTCACGTGTGTGTTTACATTACTTAACATGAGAAAAAAAAAATTGATTAGGTAAACATCAAACAAGAATTAGAAAATAAAATATATTTTAGTTTGAAATAATAATAATTGTTATTAAGTATTTCAACATAAAACATGATCGTATAGAAGTTTTATATACTATACTGGAATTAATTAGTCACCAAGTCAAATGATCTGTCTGAGATGCAAAATTCAGAGCCTGTTTTGTTAGGTCATAACACACTTAGGGAAATTTGGATAGATTGAGTCATACAGAATTTTTAAAGCATATAATATTTATTTAAATTAAATTTTGATTGGTTTTAAATACAGCGAAACTCGGAGTGTACGCTTTACAAGAATTTGCTGGTCCCGTTCCAGTTTTACACAATTCGGTATAAAATTTACCCGCAAAAGTAAAATTGCAGTTTTTTTACTTTTGTTCAATTGCATTTCTTATTAATTTTGTGTTGTTAATGCTGAAACATGAGGCTATTGTGATATAGTCATATATAAAATGGTCAAAATCCACTGCACATGATATTTTAATAAACAGGGAAAAATAATTAGAAAAAAACAAAGTCAAATTAAACATCAAAACTAAAAAGCAAGCGAAAAACGTGTGGAAAGATCTATTTAAAACCGTTGAACCGACCAAGTGGAAAAGTCAACAGTCTGGTGAATGCCCATAAGATCTGTAGGATGCTGAGAAAGGTGAAGAAGCACAGTAAAGAGAACGTGAGTTCATCTGATGTGGATGATGATTCACAAAGTGTAAAAGCAAGCAATCGGAAATACATCAAGAATGAGTAGCACATAACTGAATTATTTATAATCTTTCAATGTTGAGATATGAAAAGCCATAGATGAAATAATATATACTAAAGAGGATCGAGGGGATTAATATGGATTGGGAAAATTAAAATCCACATAAAATCTATCTGGATTCACTGCCGTGTATAAAATGAATCATGAAAAATGTAGTTTTTTGAATTGTCAAAATATATTAATGTATTTGATAATGTGGATTGTGAAAAATATGAATGATTTCTAATAACACTAAATTAGCAGTATTTTACTCATTTATTGACATTTTTGTGTTTTGACTGTTGAATTTTGTTTAAAATTGTTATTGTTGAGCCTCTTGAATAAAACATAATACAAATCACAAAACTACTTACCATGCCGATATTACATATACCAAAATAATGATTACCCTCAATTTACGCTTTCCCCTGATCAGATCCCAGAAAAGTGTAAAACCAGGGTTCCACTGTATGTATATTCTTAACTGTCGGAATTTTTAAAATTGATTTGAAATCATACAATGTGCACAGTGGAATAGGCTCGAGTTATTGTGTTCACTGGAAAACATAATAATTTATTATTTAATGTAATAATATTTCAAAGTGGATTATGTATTATTGCTTACTAAGAATGTATTGGAAAAATTCCCTCAATCAGGGGAGGTTGATGGCACGGAGTATGGTGAGTAACCCACAATTTATTCAAATTATTATAAAAACTAAGAAAAGACCTTATGGAAAAAGCACAAAAGTTTTAAAAAGTACGAATACTGTAACGAGTAAATATAATTATTATAATTTACACTTATTAAAATTCAATTGACACATGTAATCACAATAACCAGCGCCTAGTAATTCAATTTTTAAGACAAACTGTAGAAAATATTCACAATTTATTCTTGAGCCAAAATAGTGTGAGCAGAAACATTGGCAAAATTGACATTTAATGAAAATTATTACAAGTCTTTGTAAAACTCTTGAAATATTGCAAAATAAATAAATTCCAGTTATTTGGAACCTGAAATATATGATTTAATAATAAAAACAAGTCATATTCGAGAAAAATTGCTGATAATTATTCGCTTCACCAACACACGCACACATCAAATGTTAAAACCGCTTTCTAAAAAAATATCTACAGGAAGTGCAAAGACAGTCGCTCTGATGATCCAGGAGTACTGGAGAAATAAGGAAGAATGGTAAAAGGATTTTAGTGATAATTTAGATAAACATTATAATGCAAAGATCTATTATTATGAAAACGATATTTGCAACGCAATTACAATGTAAGCAAGCAGGATGCAATGGATTACACATTATTTATTTGAATCCATTATATGTATATTTTGAAGAAATTAAAAATTGCAATTTTTTCAATTATTCTAATACAGTGAAATCTCAAATGTTTTCCACTCATTCGCTTTTTTAAATCCTGAAAAATGTCTAAATACCTCAATACATATGTTTTTTTTTTCATAACAATTCATCAAACAAATTATTTATATTTAAAATTCTATTTATTTTATTTTTCAGCTGTGTTCACTGCGTCAAGATTTGTAGTTAAATATTTAAATTCAATATCGCTGCACTATTAGCAACATATGCATTTAGAAATGTTGCATAAAAATGTGATCAAACGCGTTAGGGAAATAATTTAAAATATTATACAAACAAAACAATAATTATGAAAATAAAAACATTTAATAAAGATGTATAAATCGATAACTCACATTAAATTGGCTTGAGAATATGACATGCATTTAAAGACAAGTTTTTTTTCTTAGTAATTTAAACCATCACATTTCTTCAACATGAAGAATTCCATAATTGTTATTAAAATAGGTCATTATTAGAAATTAACTAATTTCATTGATACAGGTATCTCAAAGCAGCAGGTGAATTTAAAGCAAATAATCTCATTAAATATTTTTAAAACTTTAAATTAAAAAATATAACATTATCAAATCGTATTAGAATTTTTTTAAAGTTGTGTGCATAATATTATTATTACAAAAATAATAAAAAAAAGCAGCATGTTACACTGAGTATTAAATAAGATTTAATACAAAGAAAAGGTAAATTTTAATCTTAAAAAATATTTTAACGAGTTGCAGTTACAGTTTTTGTCGGCTTAACCAAAGCCTTGACAATAGGTTTATAAATGATTGCCCACGGGAAGAATAGAATGAATCCTGAAAAGTAAAGTGATGAGTAGACCTGCCACCACCTGCCAAAATTTAACAATGAAAATGGAATAAGACAAAAGCCCAAAAACACAGTGGCGTATAGTTTGAGGACTATAGCTGAAATTATGTTGAAAGCTGTGGTTTCAGTTACTTTTAAATATGATTCATTCTTATTCAAAATGGCTTCAAGTTCCCTTTCCATAAACATGATTGCAAACTCCATACAGAATGTTATATAGTAACCGCTGTGAAGACCATGCCACAAGGCCAAGAACAAGAGAGTAATTGCTTGACTCGCATGACGATTCCCAAGGAAGATCAATCTTTTGTATACATACTGAGCCACCCACGCATTTGTATTTATATTGAAACTATCAATGTAATGGCCAAACTTGGTGCTGCCTTCGAATATAGCCAAATCAATGTTTCTGCAACCGTCCCACTTTGCAATTTTATTTTCATCAGATCCATTGTAAGCTATTCCAAATGTAATGCAAGCACCTGGAAAAAACGTAAGTACATATTAATAGTTGTGTAATGACATATTGTTTGTCATTCAGTATGAAGGCGAATTAATATATTTTTTAATGAAATCACATTTTTGTTGTGAAGTTCCAATTTCAGAACATAGTTTTGTATTTTTTTTAACACAAATTAAATTAATCAATTAGAAAGATATACAGAAAAAGTCTATCTATTGAAAACATTTTATTATTTTTAATTGGCAAAATTAACTTTGCTGTTAAAATTCATTAATTATGTATGAACAATAGTGGGTTTTCAGAATTTCTAATCATTTGATAGAAAATGGTCATGGTTCCGATAAAAAATTGGGATTGTCTATTTTGGATGTGAACGGTGTTCGTCATAAATTAAATTTGGAATCGTTGGAGATAAATAAAGTGTGTAAAACTAATCAAAAATTAATAAAATTATTCTAGTAATTTTGTATCATCAAGTAACAATTTGAGTTAGGTACTAAATTTTTTTTTTTTTAAATTGTTGTTTTTTTAAAAATAGATTCTGGTAAAGAAACAATGATGTATGTTTTTAGTTAGTTATGACATCCTGAAGAAGAAAATGATATTTTTCGAAACCGGGAGATGTATTTTTACTCAATAAATGGTTAATAAAAAAAGTTAAAAATAATTGGTTGCTATCGAATTTTTAAAATGGAATAATATCAATTAGAAAGACTGCAGAATATATGTTCAAAATTTGTCAAAAACATGTTGATATAGCGAAATTGGTAGTGCGTTTCACTAGATAGAAAAAGATTTATCCCAATAGAAACTAAATATTTTTGCTGTATATCTTTCTAATTGATTAATTTTTGTTAATTATAAATATATTTAAAAGTGTTCCTTTGTATGTCTGTAACACCAATATTGCTATATTCCACAGCTATTGTTCACTTACTTGGATGAGACTCATCTCGAAAGTCGTAAAATGACAATATAGAGATGAGGGTAGAACAATCATCCATTGTCTTTTGTTTATTAGGAGAACACATTTTTATTGTGAAGTTATAATTATTCAGAACATAGGTCTGCGATATTTTACTAATTAAATGTATTAATTAGAAAGATATACATATAAAATCAATTTTATTAAAAAATATTGTTGTTGCATCACCGGAATTCGAACCTGGATCTCTTTAAAAACCGTAATAAAATAATGTCGCTTTAGCATAGTTAGATAATGCACCTTCCCCGAATTAATACATTTAATTAGTCTTTTGTTTTATATGTTATATTTTGTACCCAATGTAGAATGACCAACTGATACCAAGCTTTACCACCAAGACAAAAGATCAAAATCTCATCCATGTACACGCACCTTTAGATAGCAATGAATTTTTTTTTTTTAAATCTGCAATCTTCTGAAGACAAGTTCCAATATTTTTTTTAACTACCTATTTCAAATTGCTTTAATCAAATTCACATTATATCACAATCATACTCAAATAAAAAATTGTCAATGTCTCTATTTATTCATATTTTTACCGGTATAATTTTACATACAAAAAGTGTAAAATGTTTTCTTCAGGAAGGGAATAGTCCAGTACAATACAAATTCAATTGTGTGTAATGTAATATTTTATTAAATCCAAACATACTCTGATAGTGCTCCCTCTTAAGACATAGCCTATTCGGCCCGGAGCTAGCAATCCACTGTCACCGAATAGTATTGGTATTGATTAAAATTTCTCACATTTTGAACATGTTAAATATTAATAGGATATGATAGTGAACGAATCTCACTTGTAAAAAATATAAAACAATGAATATCATCAATGAGAAGTTTTGAATAGTGCCAATTCGTTGGATTGACATGTAGAACAATATTAATAATGCTAAAAATCAACGTCACAAAGCCAGAAAAAATTGAGGAGTCATTGTAAGAATATAAATTTGAATAGAACCAAACACAGGCCATTTATTTGACTTCTTTAAATAATGTGCATATTAATTTTAATCATTATAACAATTACAAGTTCATACATAAAATCATTAAAAGCCTACTTTTAATAGAAGTTAATTTTTAAACATTTAAAAAAAAAATTGTTCCATTTTTTTTCAAGAAAGTAGGAAGTTTATATTCCCAAAATTAAGATGTATCTGAATTTTTTCAAAAACTGAAACCATTCAATTTGTTTCCATTGTACCTTAAAATTCCCCACTGATGAACAATTTAAATTTAACATAATTTTATTTTTTTAACCCATAAGGGAACCACAGTTCCGTGTGTGCAATTTTTTGGAAAATATGCACACAAAAAGTGTTCCTACGAATATTTTTGCTAAGATATGAATTATTATGTTTAAATCAGTCAATTTTAATGGAAATAAATGATTTCACAACAGTTAACAATATTGAATGTGTAATGTTGTTAATGATCTTAGTGGTCGGGGATTTAAGTCTCATTCCACGGGACCATCAAGTTAGTTCTATTTTCATAGCACAAGCCTTTAACTTAGTTTGAAATTAATAAGAATATTGACGTATTTCATGTACGCACTTCTATTTAAAAAATAATCATTTTTCACCTTTTCACTTAAAAATTATTGTGACCGCGACAATGACCTGGTGTGATCAAACATTCTGTTCGGCAAACGAGTTATATTACTATCAGAAGAAATAAGGTAATGTCCTATATTTAAGAACAAACAAGCATATATACAATGTAATATCTAGTGAAAATTGACTATCTGCAGAGGAAATTAAAGTTAAGTTAACTATCCCTACTCCTCAGGGGATATATGGCATGATAGATGTATGGATGTACACCCAAATTATTTAGAAACTCTAGCTAGCATTTAGGCATACCTATATAATATATATATTTTTTAAAACTATTAGAACAGAGAGTTTTAATTCTAAAATTCTTTTAGAAGATTAATCTGTTTGGAGAGTTCTGTACTTAAAACTTAAATAATGTAAGTAAACAAATATTATTTTTAAACATGGCCATGTTGGCCTAAAGCAATACATTTAAAAATATAAGTTATTTGTAACAGAGAAATATGACAAAATAACGACAATTATTTTTATTAAAAAATATGTATTTTAATTGACCCAAATAGATAAGATACTTAATTCATTAGTTAAGATGTAAACAATTTAGTTGTTTTTCTCAAATATAGTGGAAAAAAATTTCATCATTAATTAAAAATATTATTTTAGCCCGGTTATCAGGACAGCAAACAAATACGACATTTATATAATTAATCATTACATACAGAATCTGGCTGCTGGCTTAATTTTGAAAAATTTAAACAGCCTTTCCACTAACTATGAAAAAAATGTGAAGATTTAGGGAGTAAAGGGACAAAAATTATACATTGACATGAGTATTTATCGTGTGACATGTAGCTAATGCTTTGGTTTTTCTTGTAATTTTCATATAACCCTTACTCACTGTATCTAAAGTTATTGTTTTTTATTATAATTATACAAAAATAATTTTTCCCTAAAATCCTGAATATTCAAGAGTCTACTCTAATAATAATATACTCTTAAGTTATAATCCAATACTTGTTTTATAACAATATATATTTGTTTTATAGTAAATACTCAGTGACTGTGATTAAATTGATTAAATTTTTAAAGTATAGGAGGTGCCTAGTTACAGTGATCACACTGATCCTCGGAGATTTTGATTCTAACTACCAGCAATTCTATTATTTAAAAATAACCGATATTTAAGTAATTTATTGTACTACGTAATATTAAACATTATAATTGTTTTGTTTAATATATTCATTATTTTTAGAATTTATTATACGTACTTACGTAATACAAATGTAATATCAAATATTATAATTGTTTTGTTTAACATATTCACTATTTTCTACTAGAGTTCATAAACAATCCAATAATTATACTTTATAATTATGGCCTAAAGTGCCTACTCGTGTACATTGTAAATATACGCTAAAATCTTATTTTAAAAATGACTCTCGCACACAATGGTATAAAAATATTCTAGCAAATAATATCTTTATATTGAAAATAAATTATATATCATGATCAGTTTAGATATTAATTTAAATTATGTATAATATAAACAATATTAGAATTTTCAGAATATGCATCTGTATAACAGTATAGTCATGAATATTTTGTGAATTTTGTATTTTAAAAGGGTACATTATTAAGTCTTTCAATGAGAATTCTCACAATATAATCTGAGTACTGTTGGTTCGTTTTACCGAAACGCGATTTTGATTGCCACCTGTTCGGGAGTTGCTGTTAGCGCTGCCGATTGACACTGTGATTAAGATGAGGTCTGCCTATAATTAAATGGGAGCAGTTTGGTTATATCAGAGTTAAAAAATAAAGTTTTGAACCGGAACTGAGAGGAAATAAAAAATATCGCCAGACACTTTGACGAACTAGGTCGTGCTTTTTAAATCGATAACATTCACTGGACCATATGACGCACCCCAAATTTATGAGACAATTTTTAGAATAATTATTTTATTACACATACTCTTATATTTTTAAATGACTTATTGCTGGATAATTGCTTATCTTGGAGAAAAATATGTCAAATTGTAAAAACACCGAATACGTATGGCAACAGCTGGCGGTGACTGAAGGACTGGGCAACAATAAATATAAAATTTTAAAGTAAAGAAAGCGGCGATCGACATCTGTAATTCGAGATATATGACCGTAATTTACTGGCTATGTACCGCCGTAAATTACACAAAGGAATTAGGTAACTAAAAAAAGTTGGGTGACTATATTATTGCTTGCTATTTAATTCCAAAACATATTTTGAATATTTTGATTCTAATAACCGATTACTTTAACCTGTAACGCAATGAAAATGTAATTTTCACGACTGAAAAACAGTAGTAATTTTTCTATTGAAAATTGACCATTTATCAAAAATAATATTTTCAGTGTATATTTAATTCTGGAAACCTAAAAATTGTCCAAAACGTTTTGCCTTGGGGCGAATTAAGAATGTTTGTACTGGAAAGGCAACTAGTTAACAATATTAAGTTATTATTTTAAGTACTAATTAAATGTATTAATTATAAAGATATACATATGAAATCAATTTTATAAAAAAATATGTTGCGCTACCGGGATTCAAATGTTTTCCAATCAAACTATGCTACAGTGACAGTATTTTTGTCGACAAATTTTCGAACCTATATGTTACACTTTTTCAAATTAATACATCTATCGTTCCATTATTTCAAAGCCATCTACATTGTTTTTACAGAATGTCAAATACCTTTGAGTAAATCGATAGCAGAAGCCAGAATTAACAATGAATTTTTATTAAATTTTAGACACATTGATACAACTTATATATTATTAAGGAGAACACATTCTTATTGTGAAATGTATTAATTAGTATTTAAAATATCACAGACCTTTGTTCTGAATAATTACAACTTCACAATAAGAATGTGTTCTTAATAATATTATTTTAAGTGTGCGCTAATTCTTAATGAAGAAAATATAGTTGTGTTGATTGTTATTTTTGATATAACAACCTATTTTTTGTCAAATGTTTTTTGTTTTTGTCAAATGTTTGTTGTCAAGTGTTTTTGTACAATATATTATATATATTGTACAAAAACATTTGACGACTTCCTAAATTTCCCAAGATTTCTTTTAAAATGATGTTATTATTTATTCAAAACTTTTTTTATGTAATCAATTAGAAATTGTTTATATTGAAAAAAAAAGTGAAACCACAGGGACCAGAATATTTTTTCCTGTCTTATATTTCAATGTGTACTTTATAATGCTTTTTTGTTCATTTATAAATAAAACAAGTTAATTAAAAAAAATAACCACCAATACGAACATTAATATAATTTTATATATTTTGTGAACTTCATTTGTTTTAGATTTTCAATGAATTGACTTTATTTAAAAATGTAATAATTAATAATTATGTTTAGTTTACGTAAATATGCTGCGTAATATTTGATTATATATCTATTAAATATTTAAAAAAATTGGTTAGATATAAGAAATTTAATTAAAAAATATGACAAACCTTCAGTTATAAGCCAGCAGGACACATATTTGCATAAAAATATTTTTCCCCACATACCAATGATGAAATGTTTGCGCAGTATAGAAGATTGCTGGAACTCTTCTGTCAGGAAATATTCATCAGGTAAATATGTGATTCCAGCTTGATACACCAGCATATAGCACAGTCCTATCATTGCCCGTTTCAAACCGGCAGACGTGCATGTGGGCTTCGATGTGTTCTCAAGTTTACCATCTACAAAACTCATAAACCTGGTCATGGAAAATTGGGGGCCCACTAAATAGCTAGCAGGGAAAAAGACGTGAGCGGATATTTCTAGGAGCGTCGGTTGGCGGCGAAGCGCCGTTATCTTATTACTGCTTGATAACGATTCAAAATCTTTGGTTCCATCCCACAAATCAAAAGATAATCCAATTAATCTCAATACCAACACACAATGTGGCATTGTCCATTTTATGTCATAATCGTCAGTTTCAGTGGTGCAGTATCCGACTAATAGATATGTTATATGGAATACGAAATTTATTATAACAGCATTTTTAGATGGACCGAGAAGTCGTAAAGACGCGTAAGTAAACACGACAGCCAAGACGCTATGGTATACGTCAAACCCAAAATTAAATACGCCGATTGCTATACCGCAAACGGCGAAAAACATATTTTGAAACAAGGGGGTTTTATGGTACAGAAAAGATCGGTAAAACAACGCTATAGGGTAACCAATAATTAAAGAAAACAGAAGTCTAAAGGCTGGTTCCGACGACCCAACAGCATCGGCTAAATACTTCATTAGGTTAAATTCCATTCTTATGATTTTGAGATCGATAACTAACGAATATCTATATAAATTTAGACACTAAAATTTATATAATGTTCAACGATTGCACTAGTAATCTCTTATCTGTGATTTCACCACAAAATTAACTGACACGCAGAACACTCATAGAAAGTACATTGGATGAAAAGAAAATTAAACCACAAATTAAATATAAATATCCCACGAAAATCTATGGAGTATTGTAGGTACCTACCGGTGTAAAAAAAGTCCCGGAAACATTATGATACCCACGGGGGACAGGACGTGGCGTTAAGGCGCCACTTGCAATAATAATTCATATTTTGGCGTTTTTTACGAAAATGTGGGTTTTTATTATTCATTTATATCAGAAATTATTCAATAGATTTGACTTTTTTTTCAACTATTACTTGGATTGGATCTTTACATTAATATAAAACTAATAAACTGAATGTTATTTGTCATAATTAAGACAATACAAATATTATAAGAAAGACCGTGACCATTAGATGCATTTTAGGCATTGTACAAAATTGAGTCAATGCGCTAAACGAATGCGTAGACGAAATATATTTTCTTATAATCTTAAAGCCAAGATTACGGAGACAAATTTGTAGGAAACCAAATCAGCAAAATGTTAAAAATTAATAGAGTTATAAATCATTCAATTTGCAGTACATTTGATGAATTTTTGACGTTTTTAAAATACTTTGTTTTAGTAAAAACATACGTTTTTAAATAATAAACTATATTTACTCACATGCTTTGAGGCTTCAACTACTATTTAAAACTAAGTTTAATATTAGAAATACAATAATCATTTTTTAAATAATATATTTCCAGTCTTATGAAACACGATAATTTTAATTGTCTATCGGACCTTCAGAACCCCGATCAATTCGGCGATGACGGATGTGGCTTTTGTACTCCGTTGGATTTTCATTAAATTTGCCTATAAAACACATTTTATTACAAATTTTGACTACACTATGAATGAATATTATACTTATTCTTGATACCAATTGCTTATTTTTGTAAATTATATGGTTTTGGGCTGTTTTTATACGAAAACAGATTATAATTTTGACTTCTGAACATAATACATGTGTCAAAACCTACGTTACGGATCTGAGCGCTAAGAATCTGACAACGCATGCGCGGCTTGCATCGCATTGCGTCTCTTATCTATGGCATTGCGCATCTAACGCATGCGCCTCAAGGGCATAAAATTCGTTTATTCACATGGTTCAACGTGACATTGTTTTTTGTGTTTTTTTTGTTGGGTTTGGTTCTCATTATATTTTATTATACAAATTATTGTTCTGAAATTACTGCCTCCTGTGACTCAAGATGCCAAAGGTCAAAAAGTATCCATTGACACGCTCTACGAAATATTCCAACAAAATTTTAAATGGTTATCTTCTTGGAATAAAAATCGCAACGTAAGTTGATAATTTTTACCATTTCTATAACAATTATCTATTTGATTTAACAAAACAAATTACATAGTTCAATATACATATATTATGTAGTGCAGATAAATTATTTTTTATTGGAAATACATGTCCTTAAAGATAAATAATCTTATCAAAAGAATTATACATGACAGACTTGTCTGATACAAATGTATTTGTTATAGTCATATAAATGAATAAAGATGTATTTTAATATTTTAGACATAAAAATACTGATAACTAAATAACAATAATAATATTATTAATTATTTTCAGGATGTTCCCGAACTGAGTATTGAATGTGCGGACTCGTGTGAACTTCCTAAATTGGATGGCAAAAGAGTGGTCAACGACATACACCAATTCTTTTCTCTAATTAATCAAATTTACTCCCACAAGTCGATGTTTGGGTGCACATGAACGAATATTGAATATGTGAAAGAACATAAAATTTTATTTCTAAATTCAGTTTAAATTGTAATAAATGTGAATCAAATTTTGTTTTGAATACGTGTGAAGAAAAAAAAACGAAATTCTGAATAACGATAATGCGCTCGATGAACAACTAATTATTTAACAGTGAATAATAATACTTTTGTCATATTTTCATTTATATTTTAATATTAATAAATATGTAATTTATTAAAACAATAAATAAATATTTAAAAAAAAAACTTTTTTTATTACAACCATAGTATGATTATTATATAATATTAGCATAAATAGTTTTCTCTTCACAAATACAGCTGCTTCAAAAGTTGTCAATATTATTTATTAGTATGAATTTACGTCAATTTTTTCCTTATAAATCGGGGGCATGATTGTAATAATCATGTTTATCGACACAATGTTTTTTATCATAAACATAACAATTCTTAGGTGAGAACTTTAACAAATTATTTAATTTTCGCCTGATAATTTCAAATGGCAACACATATGTATTATGAATGTTGAAGAAATGCCTATTTTCTGATAGCTTTATTACCTAGGAATTAAAAAAAATCAACAATTGTATACTTGTCCTTTTCTATTGATACCTTTCACTCTAGCAATATTTACGTAAAAAATAACGCACTTATATGTTTACTTGATATTGTAAATGAATTAACTATTAGTCTCGTCTTGAAAGGGTACGCAAAATGCAAAAATATCTCGAAATTCAAACTGGAAAAATGAAAGTAGTCTCTTAAGTGTGATACAACCGGGGCCACGACTTTGTGCGCCATTCGGTTCGAGTCGGGGTTCGTCTAGGAGTCATGATTCATACCACGCTCCTGATCGCTCATCAGAACGATACCCCGCTCCCTAATGGAATATTCGCTCCGCGAACCATCCATCGGATATCACGCTTTCATTATTATTACCATGGTTATAGATAAGGAAACAGGTGAATATGAACAAATGAAGATGCACATTATACATTTATTAAGCACATGTTTAGATTTACGGGCAGGTGGAAATTCTTATAACTAACTTAATCTAAAGCTTATTCTACCTCGGGTTGCTCGGCGACGTTCCTCCGGAATCTTGTCTCCGGCCGGCGGAGTGATGCCGCTGGCATCCGGCGTGGGCGGCTATCCGCTGTCTGCTCTGTAGGACTGCGAACCGGTCTGGGCGGCTGCTCCTGGGTGGGTTGCGATGAACCGTGGCTGCTTCCTCCGTCGATTTCGGTCCCAACTGCGATTGTCTTGACGTCTCCTTCGGGCCTTGTTTTGTAACTGCGTGCTTTCGACAGGCCTTTGACTGGCCTTCGACTTCCTTCCTACAACTCCCTTCCGGACCTCGTTTCTCTCGTCCTCCCGGACCTCATGTCCGACTTACTACTCTGGGTTTACAACTTCCTTCCGAACATCGTCCCCTCGTCCTCCTGGACCTCATGTCCGACTCCGGGTTTACAACTGCGTCTCACCACTCCGGGTTTACAACTTCCATTGTTTTCTCTTATAACTCATCCCGTCGGCCGTCTACTCCGGGTTCCCAACTTCACCTCCTCTCTTCGACTGTCCGACTTCAACTGTCCACTTTAACTCTCCGACTGTAACTCTTGGTTTCAACTGCCTGACTGTAACTATCGTCCAGAATGGCGTTCTGGCCCTTTTAAAGAAACCGTGGCGAGGGCGTATTTCCCGCTCGGGGTCGGTCCGTCCTCAAAGGATTGGTGACGCCTCATTGGTCCATCCGTTGACATCTCCGCTACACCCTCGCTCGTAGGCCTAATTTTCGGCTCCGCCCACTTTCTTCGTAATTAATTATAGTCCTGCCTTATCACATAAAATTCCAATAATACATTGTTCATTCAAATTGTCTACAAACATATATAAACTATTACTAACTTATACTCTATACATTTTTCACATTAAGCTTACCAGAATTATCATTATCTCTAATTACCTCTAAGTACATCAATCAGTATAAAATACAATCAGTATAAAAACATTTCACATTCAAGATCCTAATTAAGAGTTAATCATTTTATTCTTTTTTATTGCCTCTGAGACCTTTATAATTAGTACATATGGGATTTCTTTATTCCAGCTTTATTACATAGTTTCGTGAGTGGTTTTTCGCCTCACATACACTTATACCTATTACATAATTTTCTCACCTGCCCAGTTATAATTACATTATTATTATATTTATTTAAATTTCTTATTTGTACTAGTCGGCTCGATTATTGCTAGTAGATTCAAGAACGAATGCCGACTGAATATTGCGGAAGTGCTACTACACCGGCACACTTCGATTAGATCGAATCGCGGTCGATCTGAGACTTGCTCACACGGTTTATCCGTATTAAATGAATAATTGACGACGGAATAGTCCGATCTACACACCACATGAGGTGCATGAATATTATGAATAATATGAAGATCTGAATCCGCGTGCGCAGACTTATTCGCACGTGTTCTATTTTCTCTGCCTATTCCTACGGAGAAAAGACGCCATAGCCGGTCGTCGCTCACGATGGCCCTTTCGCACGTGGATGCTGGTCCGCATGCAACAAAAGATGCTTTATCACCCCGGAGTCAATTATCCTCGGGCAGAAAAACGAAAAAAAACGCACCCGCTTCTTAATGGTTCCCCTTTTTTTTTGTGCAGTCATTGTTTTATTGTCGACCCCCTAATTTACTGACGGTATATTGTTCTTAGGCTGCTCCCGAGCGCGATACTTCTCGGAACGATTTCTCCTCGGACAAAAGGCAACCGATTGACTCCCTAACATATTGCGTCACACGTGTGTCATCCCTCGCAATTGCGGAAGAGATAAATATTCCCGATGAATGGCCTAGGAAACAAAGGACAGCTTTCCAATGACGGGAGAAAAGGTCCTCGTGTGACGTGGGTTCTCGCGAAATGCACTTCCGAGAAAACAACGTGTCTGCAGATGGCAAATAATGATAGGTTGGTCCGAATCAAAATCGGCTCGCGACACAGATTACCGTTCAGGTATATCAAGTGATACACACGGGAGACACGACGTTGTGCGCCATGTGCCTCAAGTCGGGGTTCGTCTAGGAGTCATGATTTGATTAATCGAACACGTAGCAGCTTCTGATCGCTCTTTAGAACGATACCCAGCACTCTAATGAAATATTCGCTTCGCGACCCATCCATCAAGTATTACGCTTTCATTAGTACCATGGTTATGGGAAGAATAATACAGGTGAATATGAACACACGAAGATACACAAATTATACATTTATTGAATGCACATTTACATTCGCGGTCAGGTGGAAATACTTATAACTAACTTAATTTAAAACTAATTCTACCTCGGCGGCTACCTGCTGGCTCCGCGGCTGCTCTGGCGACAGGCTATCAGACTGGTTGCTCGGAACGAGCGGGGTGGCTGCTCCTGGATACAATGCGGTGAACTGTGGCTGTCTATCCTCCGACTCTCTATTACGTTCGATCGGGTTTCCGGTGTTGAATGTCTGCTTCTGTGTGCTCTCGACTGCGTTTCGACAACTGAGTCCTCCCGGACCTCGTGTCCGACTCGCTCCTCCGGGTTTCGTTTCGAAACTCTCTCTACCATTTCTTCCGAGCTCCGTCCAACTCGTCCTCCCAGACCTCGTCTCCAACTCATTCCTCCGGGTTTCGATAACTGAGTTCTATTTTCCACTTATTTTCTACAACTTCGATTCTCGCGGACCTCGTGTCCGACTCACTCCTCCGAGTTTCGACAACTGAGTTCTATTACTTTTTGTTTACCATTTTTCTCCCGGGCCGTGCGTAGGCCATTTTTATACCTCAACAGTGGACTTTGGAACACTTTGGAAACTTCCCCCAATATACCCCCATGAGATCGGCTAACGGACCTCGCGCCGCAAATATAAATAAGGTCACCGGCTCTACACAAAGGGCTCCCAGATTTACTGGCGACGAAGACGACACAGGTCGATTCTGGACGAAGAATTCGGCGACTCTGTCTGAGCGTATCGCCGCCACCCCAGGACCGATTGTAAGGATCATTGCCTACGTCGGACTCCTGATCTTCTCTTCAGTCGACCCGCAGCACCATCGTTGAGCTACCGATCGAACTTGCTGCCATCGTTGAGCCACTGATCGAAAAGTCCGCCGCCGGCGACTGCTGACCACCGCGGTCCACCTAGGCTGCCTTTCCGCCGGACGCACTGCGCCACAGGAGAGGCCGTTTTCACGGTCACTCAGTCATTACTTTAGCCACTGTCTTCGTCACCCCCGTTACCCCTCGTCGCAAGCAAGCCTCCGCCATCTACTGTATGGAGCGCAGCTATCGCCGCTTCATCTTTACGTTCTACTAATTGCTCTACTGCTCTGTGATGTTTTTGACAATAAACTTTTCCGCGACTTTCACTGTCTTTCACATAGCCCTCTTGATTCTCTCGTATCAAAGTATAACATACAAATATAAATGCAATTTATTAAAATTATTTGTTCAGCATGGTGGGAATTGTCAGAAGATCATTTGTTTACAATTTTTTATCAATTTTACGTGCAATAACTAGAATTTTCTCATTGCTTGTGTACGTTTTTCTTTTTCGATTAATTTTCTCGTAATATGTTATTATATTTTCTCTTTAACATTTATATATGAAACTCTATGTTTTGATTACTTTATGAATTTCTACAATACATTCAATAGATTCACCGGTCAGCCTAATAATGAATTATAAGACGAAAACCACGTCCATTGGATTTGCTTCATCTTAATTTAATACTTTATTAGAATAATCTTTTCTAGATTTGTAGTTTCTTGCACCAATTTATCACATATATTTTATTTGTTGTTTTCAAACATGTACTGTCACTTTCAGAAAAATAAAAAATTAATCATTTAGCAAATTTTAAATTGAGTTCAAACTCGTCTTGTTATTTTTGTGCTGAGTGATATTTGATCAATTAAAATACGGTATATAGAGACATTATTAAAAGCATTCTACTAAGTTTTATTTAAAAATTATATGATTAAAAAAGTAGATAGTAAAATTAAAGAGCATAGATTGTTATTGGCTAAACAAACGCCAAAAGTACAAACATGGCGTCACCGGATATAAATATGTGTCGATCCTTGGTCGCGACTTTATATCAGAGCTCTGGTAAGTACCTACGTCAGACTACGTCAATTCCGTTTTTCAATTTCAACTATTTCTTGCTTGTGGTCTGTGGTCATCTTTTAGTGCAGTTTGGTGCATTCGGCTGCATTTATTAATTACTTTTTTCTCGATTTATCTTTAAAATCGTCCAAAATGAGTGCTTGGAGGCAAGCCGGATTAAAGTAAGTAGAATCGATATTATTTAAACAATAAATATTCTTTCAGACATAAAAAATATAGATTTTATTTAATTGATATTATTTTTTTATTTTTTCTTAGACTTACGTAATTTAATTATTTGAAAATAACGTAATTATTAATATAATTATGTTATTTTGTTTTATCCTGTACCAATGAAACCTTTAGACTATTTATAGTTTTGAAACCCTAACCTATACCATATAAGTCCTCTTATCAGTAGTGTAGTCATTAAAGATACAACATTATTTTTGAACATAAATAAAATGTGTATATAATAATAATGAATATACTTTTTGAATTTTTCAAACAATTATTGAATTTTATAATTAATAATGTATAAATATTATTAATAAAATGTATCAGTCCTTAGTATTTTAAAACCACATCTCATATCTGGCCAATGATGGTTACAAATGATATAATTGGTATGGATGTATAAAATAAAGTTATACATAAATACATTATTGTTATATATAATTTTTAATTTAAATATTTTAAGGTCCAAATCATCTATTTTTCCAAGTCTTATATTTTTCAGAAGATGAGTTATGTAAACATTTAGTTTCACACATTGAACTTACTGTGAGTTATGTAACTTATGAGAAAGTTTCTGAAGTTTCAAGAAAGTGAATTTCACAAACTTACTTTTAACTTCTTAAGGCCTAATGATACAATTAGTTTATTACAATTTTATTATGTATGAATCTTTACTCTTAGTTAATAACCAGAAGAATGTGGATTCCACCCTTAGCAAACTTTGTTCATTGTTCAGATAAAGAGATGTTAGTGTATTTTGCTTGTCATGTATGCTGCAATCTATTTTGTAATTTTACAATAATAAAAATTATAATAAAATTTTTGCACGCTGTTTGCACATATTTTTTATTTATTTATTTAGTATAAAAAAATAAAAAAACATATACTAACATTTTTATGCACAATACTTGTGATAAACTTGGATCGCTGATTTGGGTTAAATCACTGACCTTTGGCGCCATTGTCGGTCTCAATAATTCAACGACGCCAGACGTATCAAAATCTGCTGAGTGAGATCTGGTGGCGGTGTAATAGAAGATAATAAAATGAACCAAATTTAAAATAAAACAAAATAGGTTTCCTTTTTCTTTAGGGCGCTGTGTGATTCCTCTGAGTAGGTTTATACTCGAGACCTTTAAGATGACTTACACAAACTTCACTAAGATGTGAGAATATGCGGTGTCACCAACACATGGATGAGTATCTATTGGCAGGCTAACAGCTAGGAACATTTGTAGCCGCGCTTTTTCTCTAAACTTTAATAAAAGTATTATTCATTGATGAGTACTGAATTATCAAGCATTCTAAACTTCCGCAATAATAATCTGAATTCTTACATAAGAGATGCATATTTTTAAAGACATTGAAAATATCTCATAATATTCTGTTACTTTTTAAATTTATATACACTTAAGCATTATGCATTGAGTAAAATATATTAAATTTTATCTGATGACATGTAATATAAAGATGATTTTTTCAACGCCATTTTATAATATTGAAAATGTTGCCATATTTTTACCCATCTTTAATAGTTTATAAAAAAACTAACATTATAATAGAGATGCTCGCTATTTTTGGGACAATATGCAGAAGGTTTAGGAAAGATTATTCAAACTGAAAATTTAGAAAAATGATCTGTTGAAAAATATTTAGTTGTTACCGGGATTCAAGGCAAAATGTGTTCTCTTCAAAAATGTGTCCTCCTTAATAAAAAATTAATTGTTTCAATGACTTGTAATTATTATTTGGAGTTAGTGATACTATAATAGTTATTTTTTACATAAGTTATAAATTTAATTTGTATATATTTATACTGTTATTAATTAAAATTACATTGCGATTCTTAAGAAGATGATAAAATGTACCAAAATTTAAATAAAATTAAATAGATTTCCTTTTTCTTTTGGGTGCTAGATCATGGTATTTTAAAATCTGAACAGTGATTTGATATAACTTGTTGGATGTGACTTTAAACTCTCATCTTGGATATTTGGCGATGAAGGTCAATATGCATCAGTTGGTCTTCTTCTCTGAGTACAAAATTCAGTAAGTAATTAATGACTGCTCACTAGAGACATATCCTATCAGTGTAACCACATCACGTGACTTGTGTCGGAGACTCATCTTGAAAGTCGCGTAAAGGACAGTTTCTATAGAGATAAGTTGCCCATTGTATTTCATACTCAGAGTAGAATGATCAAATGAAACATCAACCTTTATTGCCAAATCTCGTGGGACGAGAGATGAAAGTCTCATCCATGTACCTGGACCATAATAGTACAGGTGGTCCTCGACTTTTGTACTTAATTGGTTTCTGAAATGTGTACGAAAGTTGAAATGTACGATAGTAGGGCAATGTAAAAAACATAACATTTTTAAATATTTATTTTAGAATGAGGTGCATTAGCTGCAATAGGTGCAATAACACTTTATTGATTAGTAAAAGGTGTTTTCTTTATTCATTTATCAAGAGTTAGTTGAACAGTACTTTTCTTTTTCACTTCTTGATAAAGAGTTCTGTAACACACTGTGTCTTTTTCTATTGCCCTTCATACATGAGATATACACTCTCCATTGGGATTACATTCCTCCATGATGGTCAAAAATTTGTCAAAACGCACAAAGGCTTCATTCTCAGTGAGTTCATTATCAGCTTCTTTTTCTTTATCTTCATTTTGTAGTTCATTTATCTTTTGTAGATTAATCAAATCTTCATTTGACAAAGGTTCTGAGTGAGATTCATTAATATCTTCATTATTGACACTGATTCTTTCTTTGCCATGTACGTACGTGTAGGCATCTTTTCCCTAAATTATATTGTTTTGTCCAGATTGAAGATTTGGGAAGAAGAATAACCTCCATCTTCAATGATTTTGGAGGAAGTGGAAATAAATTGCCAGTTTCCCCAATAAGTAATATTATGTAAAGAAAACCTCATTTTAAATTTATCCAACCAGCCTTTGTTTGCCCTAAATTCTGTAGCAGAATTTGATTTTAATTGTTTCTTCCAATCTTCATGCAAACTGAGAGCCTTACCTTGAATAATTGATAAACTTAGAGTGATGCCTTTTTGATGTTGATCTTCAATCCATAATAAAGTCAAAGATTTCTCCATTTCATCCGTTACTATGCCATGTCTTTTTGAAACAATCTTTGAAAAAATATTGCCACAATTTTGAATATATTCCTTAATTTTATTCTCGTTTTTCAGGATTTTTCAGCAATCTAAATTTTAAATATATACGAAATAGTGAATTATATGAAAGTAGAACGAACGAAAGTCGAGGACCGCCTATAGTTCTCACAGCAGTCCTTTCATAACTAATTCTTTGAAACCATTATTATCACCAGCAGTAATAACACAGTGTATAAAGTAAACTCTTTGAAGATTATGAGATTGAAAATATTTCAAAATATATTGAAGATAACTAGTGGTGATTGTTCTTCATGAATAAAAGCTACAAAAATACTGTTATATATTAGTAACAATTGCACTGATAGGTAGATAATAATCTAATGATTGATTACAAATTAAAAATACAACTATAATAAGTAATACTTATTCACTTTGCAGATTTTGTTTTTTTTTTATTCTGGCGTGCCATAACATCTTATTTTTCTCTACAATAAGCAAATATTCTTGGCGTATGATATGTGCGAGTCACTTGGTTTGCGAAACAAGATTATCAATGTTCCCTTATTATTGCTAACACTGAATTCAATGTAAAAAAATTTGATATGTAAAAACTACAATTACAGAAAAAAATAACAGTATTTCATATGCTGTCAGACCAATAATTGCAACACATATTTTTTCAGCTACATTAATTACTCTACAATTGCTGCCAAAATATTGAGAAGAACTCTAAAACCAGAATTCCAAGCAGACGCGGTTCGTCGAGAGGACACTCACATTAGATTTACCAAATGGGAAAATGGCAAGCCTGCCAGTTAGTATTTGCTTTACCTTACTTAGCGCCGTTAAACAAAAACAAAACAACATTAAGTGAAATGAGCTTTTATGTAAAATCATTCACTTGGTTCTTGGATGGCAACATTGCCAAAAATCAACTTTTCACATAACTAGTTTTAGATATTTTCAATTTATACATATTTAATATTTGAGTGTGTCCCAAGAACACACACTGGATTTTTACCTCCAAAGGCATTGTTATTAAGACAAATTATAGATATCCCATAGAGACGAAGCTATTATATTATATGGGAAATATGGAAGTATGGGTATTACAGGGCTTACAATCTGCCTTCGGCTGGCTTAAGTAATCACTTTACACAATGTAACATTCACCATTCCACACAATCAACCTCCATATTTAACAATTTCTTTTTTGTAAGTTGTATATATGATACCATATAGAAATACTTCCCATATAATATAATAGCTTTGTCTCTATGAGATATCCATAATTTGTCTTTATACATATTTATTTATGTATACTGTATTAAGTGAACATTATGAACAAGGCTGTAATGATCCATGTTATTAATTATGGTTAACATTGTCACTGTTAATAATATGGCATATTTAACATTGCTTCGAATGCAATAAATATAAAAAGTAAATATGAGAATCCATTCTGTCTTCTCAGGTACCAATACAATAAATTTCTTCTTTAGGTCAGATGGACATTAACAAAATGTGACAAATAGCATTTTTGTGACATTTCTGAAATTAAGAAAATTTTGTCGTATAACTTTAATTATTTTTATTACCAATCTAAATGCATGGGAAGTGAACATTAAACTTAAGCAGCCTTAATAATTAAAAATGTGACCTTAATTGAATGTCTTCATATTTCAGCTGAAAATTAAAGAAAGACTATATGGGTCATGTGAGTACAGTACAGCAAAGGCATGTTGATTCTGTATCCACAGTTTTTCCCCTGTGTGCTGAAAAACTCTGCAAATAACAATTTTTGTTTAAGGTCTAATGAACTGCATGAATGCATCACACTCTATTATTGAAAATTTTGTACACAGATTTCGTACAAGTATAAGAAGTTAATAATTATTTTAAAATTTGTAATAGCCAACTGCATATAATTTCCCGCATTTTAATTCAATCAATTCTCCACTTTGACTAAAATCATTAATTAACAACAAACAGGTAATAATCAAAGTTGTGGTAAGATTCGTAAATTACTAAATATTTACACCGTAAAGTAATCGGCTACGAAAGAATTTTTTAATAAATCTTTATTATTTTGAAAGCATTTCAGGTACAACAAGGTTGAGTATTGGTATTATTTGATGTCCTGTATATTTTGAGTATTGATATTATTTATCCTGTAGACTTTGGGTGTTGATATTATTTTGTTATGTCCTATTCTTTTTAAAACAATAGACTTTTAAAGGTTTATATATATTTGCACGGCGCCATACATCTACCCCACTCCCACTCTTATAAAAAACAAACCTAATGCAACGTATTTTGATATCACATTTAAGCGTAATATATTTGATATTTTTGTTTGATGTTTAAAATTAATTTTGTCAATCCTTTTTGTTTTGGTGTTATTTATAATTCATGATACCTACCTATTTCTACACTATTATCAATATTTTTTGTATTCTTATTTCTAGTTATTATGAACTCAATCCTTTTTTAAAAAAATCCAAGGAATCTTCCATATGGTAAAAATATGTTTACCTAAAACCTACGTCATTCAAATCACATATTTCTGCCCATGTGTCCATTCAATCTTTTTAATTGAAAGTTGGTGAATATGTTAAATGACTTAATTTTAAGAAATGGAGAAGATATTTGTTTATGAACATTATTCATAATTATTTTTGGAAAAATAAATAAATGTTCTTGTTTATCAGTCTGTATTCAGCTTTTTCTTACTGTAGTAACTTTGTGTAGAGACTTGGGGAGTACTTCACAGTCTCTTGGGGTTTATACCTCTTATTGTATTTACGAGTGAAGTTAGTGTATATAGTGTATGTAGTAATAATTGTGACAACACTATTTATTCCCAATATATATTGACAATATGGTATAAATGTATACTCAGATATTACTATTTACTATACGTAAGGACGATGGGATAAGAGGCCCGTTCTTTTTTTTTTTTTTCCAATTCCTTAGTCTACGATACTCTGAGTCCTTTACATGCGCCAAATCTACTGCTACAAGTGCATCAGCGCTAATCGCTTTGATGCTTTTACTAACTATCTTATTGTAATAAACATCATAAGAGGCCCGTTCCCCGGTGACGGCCTCTTATATACACTGCCCCCCACCGATCATCTCACACATACATACATACCCACACATCTAAAAGTGACAGTTACCACACTTACTAATATTTTATTTTGTTTTACAGAGAATGTGACAACTGGAGAAGCAAAGTGAACATTTAGAAAAAATTCTTCACTGCTACAAGAAATAGATTTGATGTTATTCTTTATGTATTGTTTTAATCTCTTCAAATATATAATTAAATAGATGAAAATGCATTTTATTTTAAAGTAGGTGTTGCTTTGAATTCAGATTGAGTGATAATTTAAAATATGGGTTAGGGGTTGCCCTTGTTTTGTGCAGGCCTTAAAGGATGTTCTGAGAGAGTGTGGTGAGGTAAATATTTTCTAAAGGTCCTAGAGTGCAACTGTTCAAAATTTAGATGACATTAAAAAATAAACACGTGTATATCAGCCAAGACATTAGCTTATCCACCAGGTATTTTAAACAACACTTCTATTAAAAATCTAGTACCTACTTTTAATTTTATTTTTAGAATGAATATTTTTACTTAATTCTTATATCTTATGAAGGAATAAATAAATCAAATATTAAAGATGTATTTAAAACAAAAAATATGAGAGAAGAGGAGATGGAAGGATTCAAAAGGGAATGTAACCAAACTCAATAATCATAGCAAAGTTATTATTATTGTGTAAAGAATCTGAACATCTATTATATGTAACAATGAATTATATTTCAAAAAGTTAATATTCTAAAACTAAATATAAATGTATAGAAGGATTGAGCTCTCATCAAAGCTGCGCCGTTCATAAGGTCAAGGATATAAGGCACCGCAAGTCCCCGGGAAATTTAAGAAATTGTTTTTTTCCCATTGAAACCCTTTATCGTATACCTACACCATGTGGAAACGTTGATCCCTTCGTTAACATGTTACAACCATGAGATGATTACTGAGCACCAGCAATTCTATTTCTGTCCTATAAAATATAACCTTAAAAAAATGATTAATTTGTTTTACCCAATGACTGACTTATTTATGAATTGTACTCTTATATAGACATTTATTTATTTCGTGTTGGTAAAGTGTTGTACATTTTTAAGGTAAGTTCACTGTCCAAATCGAGTTTAGTAAAGTTAACATATCAACGTATAACCATAAGTATTAGTTTGTTATATACCTATATCATTTTTTTTTTATGAAATCATTTCCGACGAACATGATTGATTGACTACCATTTGTACACACAGTGAAATATACAGGCGAGTGTTGAAAACAAGAGGAATGGGAACCTGGCGTGATCAGATTACCAAATAACTGGATATTGAAGAATAATTCAGGACTGCCCTGTTAATTAAAAACTTCGCCAATCGACGAGTGTGCATGGGAAAATGAATTTATTTAGGAAACAAACAAATGATTGGTAATGTGTTCGCAAATCAATATTTTTTAAGTACAATAACAATCACTTTGTGTGAAACCACGAAATTTATTGATGTCGACCGATTTCGTTTAACTCAAGCTACATCAGGACTACAGTATATATATAAGTGCACTCTTCCTGTATCTATAAAAGTGCACTCTTCCTGTATCTATAAAAGTACACTCTTCCTGTATCTATGATTAGTCCTGATGTAGCTCGAGTTAAACGAAATCGGTCGACATTAATAAATTTCGTGGTTTCAGACAAAGTGATTGTTATTGTACTTAAAAAATATTAATTTGCGATCACATTACGTGGTTTCACACAATGTGATTGTTATTTTACTTAATATAATATGTCAAACCACAGTGATTGCTTTCTACGAAAAAAATTAATATTTTTTCTTTACAAAAGAAAACAAAGTTAAAAAAAGCATAATTACAAATACTCAGGCAAATATTAAAAATACATCTTGAAAAAATGACCGGTTCGGTAAAGTATCAAAGAGTTGACATACAATATGGTAAAAATAAATGAAATAGGTATATAGTTAGGTTACTGACGCGCAATGACAGCTTTTTTAAAAAGGATGTTGAGAAAATATCAATGTACCTAATTTAAAACAATATCCATTAAAATTACGTCAGAGGGTTATACAACTGTGTAGACTGGTAGGATAGTGTACGAGAATTCCCCAATGCAGGAATCGACAGAACAAAATTAATCTTCTGTAGGTCGGCAGGTCAATGTACCTAATTATGAATATATTTATAAAGGCATTATTAGAGCATTAATATTTCTCCGCAGCTGGAGGTTTGAGTGTTATGTGTGTGGTGCTGATTTGTATAATTCCTCAAAATATCGTTTAAATCATAAACAAAACGCGCTGATCTTAGACATTTTATCATTGTACAATATTGGTAGTGAGTAGGGATGATATATTCTAGAAAGGTTTGGTTCTCGAAATGAATCCTAACAATTTAATATGTGTGATGTTGTGATCCCTAAATCGTATACAATATATGAAAGCGAATGAGGTAAGTGCAGAGAAGACTCAAGAATGTGGCGTTGTTGAGAAATTGCTTAGCGCCAACTTTGCTAAACGTCACATATTTGTCAAAAATGGTGAGCTGCACAATCATTTTGTGTGCAAAAATAATCGTATTAATATAAAAAATAATGTCCACTTTTCTTTTCATCGGTAAGTGCCAATATAATGGGAATTCAATAGCTACGATACGAGTTTATGGTGCCTCAGATCCTACAATTATCCTGATGACTTAACTTAAAGTGGTCGCTAGGCTATAGAGTTATCTTTGAGGGTCGCTACGATTTAGTTGTGAAAGTAAATTGTGGCGCAAGTCAATTTTAGAGATTTTTTACGAGTATCTATATATCTTATTAAATAAACAACCGAGAATAGCTAATACATTACAATATACTGACGTTAGCATATTGGTAGGATTAAAAATTGTTAAAATGATCAATTGGTTTGGTCACGTAGAATGAATGAATGAGAAAGATGTGTAACACAAGTGTTGATGGCACCATATCACCTGGTAAATCAGGTACTAGAAGCCAGTCCTGTCAGAAGGCTTAACAATCGACTTCAGAAATCGTTTTGATAAATAGGATCCAGGCGCTAAAATCAAGGGGCACTAAAATCCCCCCAAAATTAGGAGCGATCAGGTTTCACCGTTTCTCTATTTGTACAGCCTTGCTTTTAATTTTTTATAATACATAATCGCTATTATTCAAATTTCGGAAATTTGTCTTGTAAGTTATTGGATGGTTTTAGAGTTTAACGGTAATTTGAGGTTCAGTGGTATGTTAATACCTGTGGGGTCTCAATTTTTTAAATAGAGAAATGAAAAACATTATACGTTAAATAAATTGTTTTTACATTTTTTATTGTATTTTAGTCCACGGCTTAATAAACAAAAAATACAACAAATATATTTTTCAGATTGTTTCAATTTTAGGCAAGTATATACATATAGGTACATGTATCTACCTTCGTACTAACTCAAATTGTAGTAATATAATAATATTTAACACAAACGTCTCCACAGGTATTTTAATTTCCTTACAATTTTTAATTTAAAAAGTAAACTGAGGCTTATTTGAAATTTGTATTTCCTAGAAACAGAAATAACTACAATTGAATGTAAAATAATACATACGTATATATATATATGTAAATTAATTATATTATTTGAAAACCCATCGCAACACGATTATTAACCTTAATATTTCGCGTTACTTCCAAAAACAATTAGTTAATGTATAATATACATATATAGGTAGGTAATGTATAATATACATATATAGGTAGGTAAGACAGCGAATAGGTATAATAGTTCCTTTGTATTTCTTTACGAACGATATCTTCCATCCTCAATTAGATTGCAATGACATTTCTACGAGAAAATGTGTAGGTAATTTTCTGAAGACCAACAACGAATAATGAAAACTGTCATCACTACTGAGCCTTTATTTAACAAATTCGGAGATGTGACATTCTGGCCATTTTATTTAAAAATATAACTTATTAAAGTAGATATCATAAACTAGTGTAAATAGAGAAATATAATATGAAATATATTTTAGATTAAACTTTCGAACAGCGAAAATGTTCAAGTTTAATATTAAATTTAAAAAAAAAACTGCAATATTGCACTTACTCGTCGAATATTAAAGTGAGTACAAAAAGCGCGAATGAATCACCGCATTTTGAATTTTGCTCAATTGCTATCGGTGTAGGAAAGTCGTTCAAATATCCAATAAAATATCGCATATTTAAAAAAAAATTGACTTGCACGTTAAATCTTATTATTTTTCTACTTGTAACTAAACTATACTAATATATATTATTTTGTGAATAAAGACTAACCTAATGAGACATGGATCGACACACCGCTGCACACGAGAGACATTTGGACGCAGTTGCTACATACTACACTTAACACCGACAACAAGCTTCTCTTATACAAGTCCGTCATAAGGCCTGTACTCCTCTACGCAGCCCCCGTCTGGGATCACGCGGCCACTATACACATAAATAATTTACAATTATTCTAAAATAAGGTCATCAGACTAGCGCTGCGTTCATCTAAATGGACCAGCATTGACTCGGGTATTCCCCCAGTAAAATAATTCATAAAACACCTCTACAAGCATTTTTATGCTGAACTCCTACAGCACCGGAACTTCACGATAAACGTTCTGTCAACCTATGACATAACGGCCCCCTCGCTTATTAAACGTCCCAAAACCGTCCTCCTTTAGAGGTTATCTCTTGCCCCAGCTAGCAGCCTCTGCATCATCTAATGCGCCCATAAGGCATACATCGTGATAGAAGAGCAAGAGGTCTAAATGGATCCGGTACTCTGAACGATATGATACAAAAAGTCAAAGCTACATACGATACCAATAAGGGCAATCCTATCTAATGTGAGGTACAGTACGGTGCAGAGATCCGCGTCGTACACCATGGATTGAATTCTTCACACAAACCCTGAACACTGAAACCCACGCAGACCGCTACTTGTCACGTGTGTTTTATTTATCCCATGGGTATAAAGGATACTGCGTCTACGTGTCCAGATGTCGACTGTATGCAGTTTGCACTTTCCGATCAAACAAAAAAACCAAGTTTTTTTAAAAATAGCATATTTAAAATACTTTCATATTAGTTCTAATTAAATCCATGTTTACATTTTTATAATTAAGGATTCATCGTGAATACGTGTAACGTTAATATTCTTAAGATTTTCCTAGGGAAAAAGTAGATTAAGAGATGGCAAGTTATCTTAATAAAGCCCAATAGAATTAATGTAATGTTCTGGAATAATGGTTCTGTGTAATGTAATGTATGCTATACTCACCGTTATACAAGGTTTTACTTTTAAATTAATGACTTCAGAGAGATAGTATCAAAATTGTTCAATTTTAAGATATTATAAAACATAATCATAAAATATCAAAATAATAGAACTATACAATCAATAAATGGAAATTGAGTAATTTTTACAAAAAAAAAAATGTATAGGTGTCTTATTTATTTACGAATTTAATGTAAGTTTATTTTGATAATTGTAATATTGAATTCTCTCACAGACCAC
This sequence comes from Eubasilissa regina, assembly GCA_022840565.1. Classification (NCBI taxonomy): domain Eukaryota; kingdom Metazoa; phylum Arthropoda; class Insecta; order Trichoptera; family Phryganeidae; genus Eubasilissa; species Eubasilissa regina. The sequence continues at coordinate 23,998,916 of JAINEB010000033.1, forward strand.
CAATTATGCAGGCATGAACTAACGCAAATTTCTTGTCCCGATATTTTCATTTTGATGTCACCCATGTGATCACTTAAATACCACTTACGCGTTCAAATAGCTCCGCGATTTAAAAAAAAAATATAACTCAATTAGAACGAAAATTTAAACGCTGACAATATAATATGCATTAATGTAAAAAATATGCCTTGTTTACACAAATATTTAATTTTCGGAAATACTTTTACTGTTGCATAAATGTGTCATAAACTATCGAATTTATGTTTCCACCAAAAATGTGTGTAGAATGCCCATCATCCCGCAAATAGTTCCAAACCCCTCTCTAATATGTAAACTTTATTTCATGTCTATTCATTGACTGGTCTGTGGATTCCCCATAATTTTTAAAATGAAAAACCAATTATTCGCCGCTGAGAAGCTTCAAAATTAACTATATATATATATATATATTTTAAATGTAGGTGCGTACACAGAATATATGCCGAAACATGCTAATTATTATTTTTTAATATTTATTGGAAATTTTACATTGTGGTATACACCAAATTATTAAATTTAACTCGTATTAATTAATATTAATCAATCAACTAGAAAGATATACAAAAAAAATCCCTCGAAAAAATACTTAGCAACTAGCAACGTCTTTCTAGTTGATTAATTTAATTAGTATTAAATACCACATAACTGTTCTGAAAAAGCAACTTCACAACGAAAATGTGTTTTTCTTAATTTATATTTATATTCTTATTATTTTTCAATATAAGCTTGCGTCGTGAAAAATAAGATCAAGTTGGTTGTTTCTGTTGGCCATTTGTTTGTGTGAAAATAGATGAATTAAGTCATTTAAAAAATATTTGATGACTCGGTACGGGGGAACAAAATCATTATCTGTAAAGAAATATAATAAAAGCTCTGCTGACAATGCGACAATGACTCGAATTGACAATGAATTTTCATTTCTCTCTGAGAAGTTTGTATCCGAGAATTGCCCCCCAGGGTTGCCGCTTCCGTCGCGTCGCGGCGTGCACAGTTGAACGCAGTAGGGGGCGCGGCGCCGCGACGCTCGTCAGCCGTCGGGCATTTTCGTCGGCTGTCGGGCGCCCCGCACCGGCGTTATTGGTCGAGTCCATTCTAGTACTTTATAAATGTCGTCCTGTAAGGTGGCTTACCGGAAGCTCTGATATTTTTTGTTTTAATGGAGTATCGATTCAAAAAAGGTATTTGTTTAATTAAAATACAAGGTTATAAAAGCGTAGTTATATCGCGGACCTAAATGATGAATATGTTTTCAGATAGTTCGTTGTAATTATTTACAAGTATATTTTTATACCTGTTTGTATTTAATTAAATCGGTGTGCTTTTGCACCAATAATCGTGATTTAATACAGTCAAGTGTGATTGTATGTGTATAAACACTTTTATTAAGTCGCAATAAAAATTGTACAAAACTTCGACTACATGAGATTGAAAGGTTAACGTTCAAAAATATTTTTAGGTTAAGATCTAAATATTTGGCCATAAAATACAGTGAATCACGAGGACAAGGTTACAGTTGGTGTTTATATGTGATTAATTCTTTAGTATAGACTAATTTATTCGAGCCGCAGATTACGCCAACAGTAAAACAAATAGTCTTCCTGTCAAAAATAATATATTTATAGACTGGATGACTACTTACATAAGGTAAGCTGTGAATTTAATTACTTAACCCTGTTTTCGTCGTCTTTACCCCAATAATAATTATAATCAGTACTTACTTAATCTGCATATCGGCAGTTTTTACAAGGTTTCGTATTTTTCATCCACGTCACCGCTGATATGATAACTAACTTCACGGTCAAACAAAAAACTTTTTTATTTAATGTGTACAAATTTTTAATGAACGATAAAAATAAATTACTACCCAGCATACAATTCTAATAAAATTGTTAACTTTAAATTTAAAACAACAAAATATCGTTAAAAAAATATTTTTTTGACATTTGTACGCGAAAATAAAACTTAAATATTAACATTATAAATATATATAAATTAGGTGTAAATCATATTGTATTCAATATATTCTCACACAAGTTTATTGTTTAATAGTTAATGATATATTATAGAGTTTTAATGATAACAAACTTATGCTATTTATATGAATACGTGTATATATTTTAAGTACTTAATAGTTCTGTAAATCGGGGTTGTGTTGTTCTCGGGGATTGACTTTGTCCTACCCTTGAATATTTTAAATATACATAACGAATTTTGAATATGTTTTTACCTATCGATTAGTTTGTGGTAAGTCTAGAAAGTTCATCCATGTTTCTGTTTCCAGCATGGAGCCTTCACTCTTATCTGTTTAACGTAATACTTAGCTCAATGGTATTTCAAGTCAGTTATTTGGTAGATTGTACCTGTATTACGCTGATAGTATTGACCTGGGTGACCTTAAACTTGCGGATGATGCAATGGTATGACTCCGCCAATGCAGTCAATGCACGTAAAACAGGGGTTCGAAATTACCTACCCTCACATAGCAGTATCCCGCTAATACGTCGTGTTAGGCACCAGACCATCGCCGCAAAGATGATTTTTTGTTGCGAAATAAATACCTATAAGACATACAGTAGACATACAGAACTATACAATCAATAAATGGAAATTGAGTGATTTTTACAAAAAAAAAAAAAATGTATAGGTGTCTTATTTATTTACGAATTTAATGTAAGTTTATTTTGATAATTGTAATATTGAATTCTCTCACAGACCACCAATTATGCAGGCATGAACTAACGCAAATTTCTTGTCCCGATATTTTCATTTTGATGTCACCCATGTGATCACTTAAATACCACTTACGCGTTCAAATAGCTCTGCGATTTAAAAAAAAAATATAACTCAATTAGAACGAAAATTTAAACGCTGACAATATAATATGCATTAATGTAAAAAATATGCCTTGTTTACACAAATATTTAATTTTCGGAAATACTTTTACTGTTGTATAAATGCGGATGATGCAATGGTATGACTACGCCAATGCAGCCAATGCACGTAAAACAGGGGTTCGAAATTACCTACCCTCACATAGCAGTACCCCGCTAATACGTCGTGTTAGACACCAGACCATCGCCGCAAAGATGATTTTTTGTTGCGAAATAAATACCTATAAGACATACAGTTTTGTTTTTTATAGTGTAAAGTATTCATATTTTAGAAGACTTGAGAATAATTTTGTTTTTGCGTATTGGTAATGGATAAAATTCAGTAGCCTCGACACAGAATTTCTCTAGTGAGACGGGCACAGTCCAAACAAATTTTTTATACATATTATACAGTTACTAATAAATAATAATAGTATTCAATATAGTTAAATTTTATATACAGTATTCATTCGGGGGCGGTCCTTACATTTCCAGTGATAAATCTTAAAGTGTTTCAACAATATTTTCAATCGATATGTGCCTCTACAGAGTATGGATATATATTATACTAGTATTTTTATCTAATTCATCGATTATTTCCTAAAAACTCTAGAATTAACATTGACCAGCTGTTGCTGTGAAATTATCGTTACATTTTTAATGATATTGCGTATTGCTCACTTTATTTTCACGATACGTTACGTTCTTTCTGAATGTATGTTGAAAACTAAAAACTTTCTTCTCCTTCTTTCCCCCTGACGTATTATCTACATCTAGATTTTAGGGTATCTTAAATGCGTGTAGTTAGTTTTGTTAATGGTATTATTTTTTTCGTTTCAAAGTGACGTATGCAGGCTTCGTAACTAATTTAACGTCTCAGGGTAGATTGGGCAGGTATCCACCATGTTACGTTGTTTAAGAGACTCCGTATTCATATAGGGGTGATACTTTTATTAGTTACAAATACGCCGGTTATGGCATACTTTCCTCCAGTATCAGTGCCAAGTTTTCCGTGGACGTCTTCTACTTTTGCTGCCATCAATACTTGCGTCATATATCTTTCTTACCATTCTCTCCTCATTCATCGGTTCCATGTGACTAAATCATCTAAGTGATATTTTTTTAGTAGTTTTACATATTATAAAATGATAATGAATAGTCTTTGCCGTATTAAGCAGGAAATGCATTATGATTCAAACTATACGTAAAGGTGATCAAATTGTTAAATAAAAATTCATCATCAATGTCAGTTCCTCATGACTGAGGATCTTGACCTCCATGAACTTCCGTCATCTTGATTATGCTCCTCCACTATTCTCGGAATAACCAGAGAATTGTTTGTTACCTTTTTCACTTGGTCGGTCCAACGGGTAGGGGATCTTCCTCTTTCTCTTCGTCCTTCAATGTGGCCTTTCGTTCGATTCGTCTAAGGCTGCAGGTTGAGAGTCTGTCTTTGATGTTCGGTTTCCGCAAAATTGAGATATTCTTGCGTCTCGCCATCCATGGTATGCGCAAGATATGTTTCCAAAACAACATCTCAAAGGTATCAGCAAAGTTATAATAAAATAAAACTAAAATATCTATAAAAATTAAAAAACTTGAAAGATTTAATTAATTATTAGTTTTTGCTAAATGACAGAAGTTTTCAAATAAAGATCCCCAATAATATAATAATAGTTAACATACCGTTTTCCTTTGATAGTTAAACCAAAAAAAATATCTTAAAAAAAGTAAAAGGATTTTTCTTTGAAAAAAAAAAAGCAGCCACAGGGATTCAATTATTATAGCGAAAGAACTCAGAGGCAACGTCCATTTGTTCTATTTAGTCTGACCCCGTAACATTTTCATTAGACACTTTCAAAATTCCACAGATCCTAAAATACACAAGTATTATTAGTAAGCTATAGTTGTCAAATATATTGAATATATGGATAATAACGTAATAATATTACTTCAAATAATTATGTATTATTTTTCGATAGTGTAACAAAAGTTTGCAGGTTATTAAAATTGATTATGTATAAAAAATGTGACAAAGAAAAAAATAATTAGAAAATTATATTTTTGATGATATAAATACTTATGTAGTCACATATAAAGGTGAACTGTATTTAAAATAATAATTTTAAAATCATTATTTTTCTTTATAAATAAAGTAATCCACCTTATAAAATTATCGTCTTTCGAAGAAGTTACGACAGTAAAATTACGAATGGAGAATTGACAAATAAATATAATTAGAAATATGAATTAAATGTATTAATTAGAAAAATATACATATATTATCGAAAAATATTGTTGTTGCGCCACCGGGATTTGAACCTGGATCTCTTTCCAAACCGGGGAAGGTGCATTATCCAACTATGCTACAGTGACAATATTTTTAGCGACAAATTTTTGAACTTACATGTTACCTTTTTTATATGAATTCATTTAATCGTTCCATTATTTGAAAGAGCCATCTACCTTATTTTTTCGGAATTTCGAATACCTTTGAGTAATCTGATAGCAGACGCCAGAATTATCAATTCATTTTTATTCAATTTTGGACACATTAAGATAGATGGCTCTTTTAAATAATGGAACTTTTTCAAAATCTAATATGAATTATGGATTTTAAAATCCACCATGGTAAGAAATGGTATTAAAATATTAACAATATCATTTCTTACATTCTTACATAAACATTTAAACTAATTTTCATAGTATACATCAGGGGTGGTGAACCTAGGGCACGGGTGATACGTTCATCAATTTAGCTGGCACGTAATAATTAACAGATATAAAAAATGCAATTAATTGAACTCCAATCAGGTTCGATCTGGAAACAAAAATTTGAATGCACAGCAGCAAGAATCTCATTAATACTAACAACTTAAAGTGTATTTTTTAAACTTTTTAAATAAAATGTTGAAAAACTCTTTTTTTTATTTTTCCCCTATTAAAAATTTCTCAGAAGGGTGAATGAACACATTCTATCTTATCGGACCAGGCTGTTAAATGATGATATGGTTTTCGCGTTATGTTTTTAAGTAATAAACTAACTATAGCATAATCGCTAATTGAAATTATTCAAATAAGTAACTGCTCGGCACGTCAGACAGTCGATATATATTATTTGGGGATTTTTGTAAAAAAGGTTCGCCACCACTGGTAATAACGATATGAGCGATGGTTTTTTTAAGTATACTATTTACTAAAAAATATTTCTAACTATTCTATAGTCACGGCGGTAAAAGTGATACGTTTGTTTTCGAAATTCAAATAAATTAAGATTTTTGTGAGGAATACCGCGGGGCGTACGCTACTGTGTATGAAGCTAAGATAAAATGGTCAGTAAAGTCTGAAAACTGATCAATGATCTTGCATGTGCTAAATCGAGACGAAAATTATTCTATAATTTAAATATTTGAAAAAATGATTATTTTTTAAAATAAAATTATTATATAGGTACATATTTTAATTCTAAATTAATACTATTTTTCCCCCAGTAGATTTTTTAATGAAATGAGACGACAAACTATTTAATGAATGAATTCATGATAAATAAAATTGATTCATATAAAATCAATTTTATTTATCAAAATATTATTGTTGCGCCACCGGGATTCGAACCTGGATTTCTTCCTCGGTTAGGTTAGGTAATATTTTCCGATAAAATTGATTTTATATGTATATATTTCTAATTAATATATTTAATTCATATTTAAAATATCACAGACCGTCTGTTCTGAATAATTACAACTTCACAATAAGAATGTGTTCTCCTAATAATAAAGTTGTATCAATGTGTTCAAAATTTAATAAAAATGAATTGATAATTCTGGCGTCTGCTATCAGATCACTCAAATATATTTGAAATTCTGTAAAAATAAGGTAGATGGCTCTTTCAAATAACTGAACGATTAAATATATTAATATAAAAAAGGTAACATACAGATTCGAAAATTTGTCATTAAAAATATTGTCGCTGTAGAATAGTTGGATAATGCATCTTCCCCGGTTAGGAAAGAGATCCAAATTCGAATCCCGGTGGAGCCACAACAATATTTTTCGATAAAATTGATCTTATATGTATATCTTTCTAATTAATATATTGAATTCATATTTAAAACATCACAGACCGTTTGTTCTGAATAATTACAACTTCACAATAATAATGTGTTCTCCTAATAAATACAGTACATATAAAGGGGGGCCATTTATTCCATAACATAAATAGGGTGAATTTCCTTTTGGAAGATATTACGTTTATTCCAGAAATTATTTATTTATATGTTTCCCTTATTGGTTCTGAAGGATGGTGTCAAATAATGAATTCACACGAGACCAGTAATTGATATAAAAGATAATTGAATCCTCTTGAATTTTTAAAATTATTTAGTTTGTAGTATGTGGAGCGAAGTGTCTCCGTTGAAGCAACTCTGAGCGAATAATTGATGTTTATTCTAAATTCTATTCTACCGAGCTAACTTAGATATTTCAAAATATATTCTGTACGTACATTACGTACACAGTGTACGTAATATTTTGTATGTATTTGTAAATTAAAAAATAAATTGTATCCTATGTACAGAAATACGTTTTGTGGAACGAAACAACATACACAACGAAATTTTACAAGATTTACCGTTTATTTACATATATATTTTAAAGTCCAAATTGTATTATGATTTTAATTTTCTACATGCAATGAAAAGGGCATTGTAGTACAAATCATATTACGTAGTTTCGTATATGACTCGTGTTTAACATTTTAAGTTCTGTTGCCTTCGAGCTAATTCTGACATAATATTGATTCATCGAATAATTGTCAAATACCTTTTAGTATATGTAGCTATTGCTACTACAAAAAGTTATCACTTAGTATCCAAAGCGTAAAATATAAATTCTGTAAATCATATAAAAATCTAGATAGATTTTGCAGAAAATTGAAAGCTCTCAGACGAGACAACAAAAGTTATTTCTTATTAGGAGAACACATTCTTATTGTGAAGTTGTAATTATTCAGAACAGACGGTCTGTGATATTTTAAATATTAATTAAATATATTAACTAGAAAGTAATACATATAAAATTGATTTTATATGTATATCTTTCTAGTGAATATATTTAATTCATATTTAAAAGTTCTTCCGAATATTCTGATATTACTGTATTAAATAGATGAAATTTAAGTTTTGTCTAGGTTTCTGTTGGGCGCATTTCACATTTAGACTTAAATATTGGATGTACGTTATCTGAATCGGATTCAGATTTATTAATATTTACTACACCTAAATACTTTGAATCAAAGATTTTATTAATTTCAACCGCTTTAAATCAAAAAGTCTAATCAGTCCTTTTTAATATTAATTGGTTGCTTTATTTTTACATTTGGCCTCAATAGTTTTGGAAAATACTAAGAGTAATCATAGTGATAGATTGAACCTAAGTTTAGTGCTCACGAGTAAACAGTTTCTTTGGCAAATAAATATTGTCATAATTTGTGTATCTAATTTTCAAAATGATTCAATATTAAACTTATTTTTGGTTAACGCTGTGCGTACGTACATCCGAAGCTTTGCTTAGTTGTGGGGATTTTGGCGCGATAGTGTGCATGAATAAGTAATCTTTAAACATATCACGTATGTCTTGACCATCTGTAGACGATTAACGATTAAACATCTGGAGTGTCTTTGAAATAATTGAAATTGAAATGATCCAGGAAGTTAATACTGTATAGTATCCGCTGAATAACATATGCCAGTATTGGCGCATGTCTGAATACGATGAGATTAATTGTAGATCATCGATAAGTGAAAAATTCATGTCAGATTTTTTAAACCGCACATTTTTAAACGGATATTTTTCAACTTTATCATTTACTATGAAAATTCATACAAAAATGAATAATTCAATGTTTTATCAATTCGGTTAGCGTAACGCAGTGCTCATGCTACGTGAAATGTACTAACTTGGTGGTTTAACGAGACAAAACATCATAGTAATTAAGATTAAATAATTTAAATTACAAAAATATTTAAATTAACGTGAAAATATTTACAAACTCCATCTCAAATCTTTTTACTAAGTCATTTATATATATTTAAGATTGACAAAATCGACTTTGTGGTTAAAATCCATTTTTAAAAATTGCTAACTTTGTTTTATTAATCACTTAATGAATTAAAATATATAAACCGGTTTCGTAAAGTATAATTTTCTTCTTCAGGATGTCGTTAACTTATCAAAAATATATGTTATTGTTTCTTTAATAGAATTATTTAAAAAATAAATTTAGCACCTGACTCAAATTGTTACTTAATATAAATTTACTCGAATCATTTTTAGGAAAAAAAATTGAATTGGGACTCGTAGTTAAATTTAATTGGTTATTTATAATTTTTTGATTAGTTTTACAAGCTTTATTTAACTCTAATCAATTCCAAATTATTTAATTTACGACCAACAGCGTTTACATGCAAAATTGACAATCCCAATTTTTTTATCAAAACCATGACCATTTTCTATCAAATGATTAGAAAATTCTGAAAACTCATTATTGTTCAGACATCTCAAATGCTCCTTTACTCTTATATTAAAATTTCTACCCATTTTAGGAATATAAAATGCAGCACAATCCTTGCATTTAAGTTTATAGACACCAGAATTGTTAAATTTATCATCTTTGTCTTTAGAATTTATGAGTAAATTTCCTTAATTATTATTTGTATAAAATGCCGGTCTAATGTTTCGTGGTAGGTATTTAGATATTATATTTGGTTCAAAAATTTATTTATGAATAAAATCCTATTATATTCATAAATAAATCCTATTATAAGTATTATAATTACATTTTTATGATAATGAATGACTAAAAACTATGGTACGTGTGAAACATCCTTGAAATGAAGTTTTTACTAAAATAATCCAACGCAATATTAATGTTATTATCTCGAAAACGAAAAACTTATATATTCATGTTTTTTCCTAGAAATAAATGGCATTACAGTGTGCAAAAAGTTCTTCAATTGTCAGTTTGTCACCCCAACACATTTCAGAAAAATGTATGATATCACCCTGTTTATTGAGGCGGTGCCGTAGCGTGAGTTTGTTTGACATATCAGATTTCTTGCTTGTAAATCTATAAAATTAAACCTCACAGTAGGTTCAAATTACATGAGAAAGCTAGGTTTCCTTTAAAAATATATATTATTTTGTCTAAGCCATCAGCTTGTATATTATGTACAGTGGCGTGTAGTAGATATAGATTTAGGATATGCTGTTACCAATGATATTATACAATAATATATAATATATTTCATACATAGGATTATGAACTTTCGTTTAATCAACGTCTTTAGACAAAATTAATCGGTCATTTATACGACCCTACCATGTATTTATTTGTTATTTTAGAGTACTACTAATAGTGTTTTTAAAGTTTAAGTTTTAACGTAAAATAATACCTTCTTACCAATATAAAACATGTATGAACGTTTTTAAGAACACCTTTAATGACTGAACATGATTCTTTTATTGTCTGAAAATCCTTTACTTACATGAAGGATAACTAAACGAAATAAATAAGGTAGGAAATAGTTCTGCCAATTGCTTTTTGTTTTTACCAAATAAAAAACAAATGCATGCACCAAATCCACCTCGAACGTAAGGAAGGGGCCATGAAATCAATACATTAAAAACAGTAAGTTAGTAAAATTCGCGAATTAGTAAAAGAGGAAGTAGACACTTCAATGATTTAAACGCAGTTGTAAACCTTTTTAATATTATTCTGTTAAAAAACAGCATAAGTACATACAAAACGGATCAACCGACAGGAATGTTCAATTCGGTAAATAGCCAATTATATGACTTGAGTAATTTACTAGCTTAAAGATAGAACAGAGTAATGTGAATAGCTCGATGCGGCGAATGCACAAGAGCGCCATGGTGAGTTGTCGTGGTAGTTTTTAGAACTAAGCTATTAAAGTCTCTACTGGTACACAGATGGCGCTAATTGTAAACTAATATTTCCGTTTATGTTAATCCAATTATTTAATTTATATTTGTTTCCCGGAATTTTTAGTATTGCACAGCTTTTTTGCTTGTATGCACTGCACGTCCCTGATTATGTACCTACGTTGAATGACGTAGTCTTAATTTGCTGCGAGAAGAGGAAGTAAGGAGTGTAGAAATCAATTTCTATAGATTTAATCCCTTAATATAACAATGTTACATTATCAGGTGACCAGTGGTGACCAGTTACCAGTAACTAAAAAATTGAACCCCAATGCAAATTGGAAGGTATTGTGTCATTATACTCGTATATAGGTATAATAAATCATAAGATATAATAATGTTGAGTATGCACTACGCCTACTCTACTATCCATCTACTATCCATTACCAAATAGTTAGAACAAAATTGGTATCTACTCTCCAACAATACTCACACTTTTAAGAAAAAAAAAAAAAACAAATGTGTATCTTTAGGTTCTCGCAACTGATAAAAAAAACCCTTGCTACACTTTGCGGCGACCTTCGCTTTTTGACAATAGTCTGGTCCCTAACTAGACATATTTAATGTATTCGTAATACACATGAGAAATTATTTCCAAAATTTTATATTTCCATTCCTTGCTGTGGTGGATTTTAAAATTAAACGTGAGCTGATGCTGTGTACAGCTGCTTTGGAGTAGATACGTCACTGCAAGCCAATCGCACCAGACACGGTCCACCTAATGATTATTTTAATAGTAAATGACAGATTTATTATCTTTTTAAATTAAATAAAACACAATCACTTTGTATAAAACCACGAAGTTTCTTAGACGCTAACCGGTTTAGTTTAGCTCAAACTTCGTCAGGGCGTATTTAAAATTTACAATGAATACAAAAAGAGTGCAATTATATATACATAAACAGAGAGACAAACTAAGATAATAGATACAACTTAAGGGAGGGGAAAGTACAATGTTAATGGGTATTTAATTGGAAACATACCTAATATGAGGCTAATGGATACATTTATTTCGTTATTTAGAATTTTAGTATACAAATTATCCATTATTATTATTATTATCAGTGTTATTAAGAATTTTGGTAGTAAGGTAAATTCATCCATTGCTTACTTTTTTGATTATTTTATACCAGTTGGTGTTTTTTCGCGCTGACGAGAAAAGATATATATATAATTAGGAGTTTCAAAATTTAAAAGCTGTAAATATTTTTGAAATTATAGATACGTATGTAATTTTTCATTTATTTATCTGTTTTATTAAGAGAAAATAAAAGATCTTATACTAGATGGGTACTTTATACCAAAATTGGAACTCGGGCCGGACTGTAGTGTGTAGTTGTCGTGCAAATTATAAACAGTAGTTGCAAAAACCTAAAACAAAATATAAAATGTTATTTGTACGTTTTATAATTATTTATGAAAGCAGCTATTTATGATGTTGGCATTACTTACTTTTGCACCAGTCAAGTCCAATACGAGACGCGCATAGCACTTCCCGCAATACTAGGACGAGCTCGAGGTTCCTGGCAATCTGCTTTGCACTCTGTCGCTTCAATATTTATACTGTTTGATCAGTTGTAATATGGTAGTTGTAGAATGTAGAATATCATGGAACATTCCATCTCCCATTAGGTGGCGAAGCCTTTAAGGTAAAATAGAGTATGCGATATTCTACATTATAAATATTAATGGGGCCGCACACGGATGAGATATATCGACAAATGATTTCCAAAAAATATACAGAAATATTATTATCCCGGTGACGCAAAAACAATATTTTTCGACAAAATTAATTTATATGTATATATTTATAATTAATACATTAATTTAGTATTTAAAATATTATTATTAGCCATATTAGGCTTACATGTTTTATGTAATTTAAGTTCTATTGCACTCTTGGACATTTGATATTTTCCGTTGTCTATGAGTTAAAAATTCACCACTTGTTGATTCACATTGATTAAGATTATTAATTTGAAGTCAGATGATATTCATTACTTAAATGACAGATAGATTAAATTGGATATTAAGATTTACGAAATGTGTAAAAATATCACTCAATTGAACTTTATTGGATTTTTACAAAGATTTATAGAACAACATAATGTAAAAGTAAGTTTAACTTTATTGAATACTAGCTGAAGTACCCGGCCTTGCTCGAACTTTACGTAAAATAAAGATGCTTCATTTAAGGGGATGGGGGTACTTTTTTTACGAAATCAGATGCATACAATAATTTTCCTCTTATTTTGAACGTAAAGTGTGCAAAATTTCATCAAGTACTAAAGTTCTGCTTTAAGGGGTGAAAAAGGGGGATGGCGGTGGTTTTTTATCTCATGTAGACAGTGATCTTCATCTTGTTTTGAAGGTCATGTGTGCAAAGTTTCATCAAGCTTGGAATAAAAATGTAGATTTGTATAAAAAACAAACAAACCAATAGACGAAGATAGATATAGATTTACAAAGCAAGTAAAAATGACACCCAAATTTACTTTACTAAAGATGCAGATTTGTAGAACAAATCGTTTGCTGGATTTTATTGGAAAAATCGAAAAAACAAATCATATTAAAAATAAACTATTTTTCCGGATTTGATCCGGGACCTTTCATTTGCCGGTCTTCCAATTCAGCGACGGCAAATCCATTAATACGAGTACGTATCAGATTTATTATTTGCTTCCTCTGTAGAGACAAACGAATGTATTTTCGTCGCGTTTAAAATTATTTAATTGAAAATTTCTTATATTTCAGATCACTGAAGGAGATATTTTTTCCGTTAAACAAGTAAGTTTTACATATTTCGTTGACATTTCTGAAAATCTTGGCACTCTGAGTTGCGTAGGTGATTGGAATGTCTTTTTGATTTTACAACCTGCACTCACTTGTTCAAGTAGTCTTTGGATGACAAACTGTTTCTCTAATTCTCGAAGCTGCTCATTTGTGTAGTGGGATGGTTAGGTCCATTTTAATATCTATACATAGGCACAACTTTTTTACATATCTAATTGTGCCACTAGGAAATCCGCCAGTTGACATATTACGGAATTTTCTGTAGAATATGATTGTTATCCGAAATTAAATGAAATTATGTTCAGCTGTTTCAAGACTTAGTTTTACTTTTAGATTTAAAAAAAAATATTAAGAGTTCGCGCACACGGGAAATATGGCTATAAAATATGCAGCAGTTGATCATTCTGCTCTACATACAAATATAAAACATATTGACACATCACATTTGAGAAATATTAACCATTTGACGCTAGAAAAAAATTTATTTTGTCCGAACTTTATACGATATAAAGATTTACAAAACAAATAAAAATATTTTATTTATTATCTTAGTTTTATTAACCACAATTGAGTTTAAAAAATATCTACCGGTTTCGGAAAATACCTTTTCCTTCTTCAGGATGTCATAACTAACTAAAAATATAGCATTGTTTCTTCACCAGAATCTTGTGACATCCTGAAGAAGGAAAAGATATTTTCCGAAACCGGTAGATGTTTTTTAAACTCAATTGTGGTTAATAAAACTAAGATAATAAATAAAAAATATGAATTTTAACCACCAAGTTAATATTGCTAATTTTAAAAGTACAAATAAAAATGACATAAGTTTCCTTTATTGGACACGAAGATTTTACGACACACAATTTAGTTTTATGTCTCGAGGCAAAAGTTTCATTGGTGTACACGTTTACTTAGAAGCAGTATGGATAGTTCACTCAAAGTCTGGTCATACTTAGCCAGTTTCGTGCATTGCTAATATCGTCAGCATAATTTTTCTCATTCATATTTTGAATGTCCAGCTGGCTTATTCTTGATGCAGCTTTTGTGGGGCACAGCGTTACTTAACCTTTACCATACCATGATATAAAATACCCGAACGCAGCCATGCTGTCAACTCGTGTTATCGTAAATGACAGTTAGAAAATGATTTTATTAGCTTAAATGGCTTTAATGGTACGAATTTACTCTAAATATTGAGCATTCAATTTTGAAAAAATGATTAATAACATAATTTAGAGCATTCATTAAGTCGTATACAATGTGTCCTTCCTTCTTATCTCTCTTCATTTATTAGTGATAAAGAGACAATTATATTTGTATGTTCACTGTGAAAATAGTGCGTGATCTCTGTTTTTCATATCACAAATGGTATTTTTACCAGCGTATTAATTTTCCAACGGATTGAATGGAAAACATAATTGTTTTTGTACGATTCCCTTTTCATAATTAGTTTTTCACTAGTCATTCCGAAGTGCTAATATTTTCTTTAAGATTATCTAAAATATTAATTTTACGTTGCATGTATTTACCGAAATATTACAGGTTTAATTATGATGGTAGTCCTGTGTTGCTGCATGGTTTGGGAAGGGTTAAAGGGAGTGGTCCCAACATTCACCAAACACAACTTCGGTTAGCGCGTCCAAAGTGGTTGCTGTAATTGCATCCCGGGTAAAAGCGATATAGAGGCGAGTACTTAGCGAACGAACGGATCGAGGTTATACTCAACTAGAAATACAGTCAGCGCCGGCGCTAGGCTTTTTGCTGCCACGGACTAGATTATTTATTATTTTTTACGCTCTAGTAACTTAAGTAAAGATGATGATTTCAATTTTTATAAAACCATCCCCATGAATTGGTCGCCCTCTAAATCGACCGTCCTTGTATCTCACACGTTAGGGGCGGCATTTTGTTAGGCCAGCATTTTGAAACTTGCCCAAGGGCGGCTTTTATCAAAAGACATTCTGGACACTAGCGTTGACTACAAATTATTGCCTTATTAGGAAATAACTATAATGTTATTTCTTTGATTGTTTATACTTGGATTATTTTTATTACGCACTATTATTGGGATTTAATTTTTCTTTTTTTACAAAATAAGACCAAGACCAAGTTGCTTCTTTGATATTGCCGCCACAGGCAAGCGCCTGCTCCGCTTGTGCGTACAGCCGTCGCTGGACATAGTTCTGAACCCAATTGAATAAAAGAACCCAAAGAAACAATTGAACCGATCGACACGACGTCATATGTGTGTACAATGCCGGTTGATTTATTTTGTTGTCAATATTTCTTAAATGTTATAACATTACTTAAATGGCTGGTTTTTTTAAAAATACCCGAAATAATATAAAAATACAATTTTGCGTTATGTACGTGTTTACTTACTATTTTTGAGATAACATATTGTGTAACATGATTAATTTACACATAATATAAAGTTGTCTCATGAAATAAGGTGTTAGGTTCGATCAAGTAATATTATTAATTTTAAGATATAATATAATTGTATTATTGAATCATTTGAAAGTTGAAATTTTATGAGTTTTTTGAACTTACTACTAGAGTGTTTTAGTGAAGCTATTTAGGTTGGGACGCGTGCGTATGTATAATAAAAATATATTGGAAAACTAATTCAGTGTTCATAATACAAATTATATTTATGTCAGTGATGTGATTATGATTGATATTCGTCAATATCAGTGATTGAAAACTGTGACTGTGATCACAGTTTCATATCACAATACACGAAAACCTTCCAGTACATGTAAAGGTGGATCAATTGAGGATTTTCAGTGTCCCAATAATGACTGTTTTGTTTATCAACAAAACCCACTAAGTCGTAATGAGCTTCATGATTGATGAATTTTTTTCCAAAAGTCGGGTATGTGTTTGTTTTAATGCTTTAATAACTCAACACGTTGTTGAGGCGTTAGATGCTTCATAATATATTGTAATCGATTACTATTTACGACTACCAAATGCGAACTGACACATGTCAGCAAAAACAAAATGGCGGCCAAACTAAATTGACCTGGAACATAATTTCATCCTGTAGTAATCCTTTCGCTGAAAATATGTTTTCTTCGAATTTGATTTGAAATTCATTTTTGAGCCCGAGCGAACGATGACTAAAGACTTATATGAGGCATTGAGACAAGTTAAGTATATAGTTCGAAAGGATCTGATTAGTGGATCTGTATCATCGAAAAGACTAAAAAGTCTTTTTGATGATACAGATCCACTAATATGCATCATCTGAAAGAACGCGTCTTACCCTCGTCTAGTACAGACTGCAGTTGTCCCGATCTTTGGCACTTCTAACACGTTCTAGGATTGATCTACCTCACTTAGTGCTTAAACTTTGCACCCTGTATTATGTAATCACAATCATTCTTAGTAAGCTTAAACTTTGCACCCTGCTCCACAATTTTCTAGCCCGGCCCTGCTATGCCTGAATTATTGAACGCTACACACAGAGTATGTTGCTCAATTTGTAACCCCTGTACAGCTGAAATATTTGTAAATTATCTCTTCATGTATCTTTACTGTCGTGTGTAATAATAACGCAATAATAACGCCTTACGCATGTACAACCTCTGAACCAAATCCTCCGTCAATTGTGAGATCGCGAGAATATTAGAAATTGGAAAATAATTTTGATTTTAATTTTATTGATGATATTTTGACTTTCAGGCGACATCCTTCAACGGTGGAGGTTCCAGTGGTGGTGATCGAAGATACTGGCAGCTGGCAGCCCTTACAGCTGCGGATGACCACAGGGCCGTGCGCGAGAGAGGCGGGGCTCTGCCTTCGCTCCTATATACCCTTGACTTAAAGAAGGTAAGTTTATTGTTCGAATTTAATACTAATTTTCTGAATTAATAGAAGCATTGATTTCATAATTCACGTTAACTAAGAGAATTAATAATCTGACATAATCAGCGTAACAGAACTTAGAGATTTGTTTAACACATAACTAAAAAAAATGAGTTCCAAAGGACATAAAAAAAAGTGCCACAATAATATGCGTACGTGTATTGTATATAGATAAATAATAAGAACAAAATTAATCTCTCGTCTCCTATAATATTCACATTTTATGTGTACTCGCAATCGAATAAAATCCTTGCTTCGCTTTACGGCATTTTCGGCTTTACTGCGTTTACGGCTTTGTGGCGATGAACCCATCACTAACCCGAAATATTAGATGTGTATCGTACTGAACTGTAAAAATATCGTACGGAGCTTTTTAACGTGATCCCAATGTACCGCATTATACCTATATCTCTGATTTAACACCGTATGATTTTGCCAGTTCTCCAGAAGGAATCTTACTGTGTATTCAATCAATGTGTTAATATTACTATCAATAATGTCATTAATATGATATTATATGGTGCATATTATTGGTGTATGATTAATAAATATCCAATATGTAAACTTATCCAAATTAAATACTAAATTAATGTATTAATTATAAATATATACATATAAAATCAAATTTTCGAAAAATATTGCTTTTGCGTCACCGGGATTCGAACCTGGATCTCTATTTACAATCCGGAGAAGTACACTACCAATTGTGTTATAACGCCAGTATTTTCATGACAAATTTTCACTATATGTTACACTTTTTCAAATTAATACATCTGTCGTTCCATTATTTGAAAGCCATCTACATTATTTTTACATAATCTCAAATACCTTTGAGTAAACCGACTGCAGACTCCAGAATTATCGATTCGCAAATATTATGACGCAAAAACAATATTTTTCGAAAAAATTGATTTTATATGTATATATTTATAATTAATACATTAATTTAGTATTTAAAATATCACAGACCTATGTTCTGAATAATTACATCTTCACAATAAGAATGTGTTTTCCTTAATAATATATGTTGTATCAATGTGTCCAAAATTTTATAAATCTCAAATACCTTTGAGTAAACCGACTGCAGATGCCAGAATTATCAATTGATTTTTATTAAATTTTGGACACATTGATACAACATATATTATTAAGGAAAAAACATTCTTATTGTGAAGTTGTAATTATTCAGAATATAGGTCTGTGATATTTTAAATACTAAATTAATTTACAACTTTTGTGATATTTTAAATACTAAATTAATTACAACTTCACAATAAGAATGTGTTTTCCTTAATTATCCAAATTATGTATGCACGTACTAAGAGCCGTCTCTACTCAATAGTCAAATAACGCTAAGTCTTAGAGTGGCATTTTTAAGAGACGGAAAATTTAAGATAAATGTAAACAAAGAAATTAACTGAAATACTTTTTTATTTTAGAGATTGAGAACCTAACCAACAAAGTGGATATAATGTAAAAAATAACAAATGTTAGAAGAAATCTAAAACATCCATGTTGAAACTCAAAACAATGAACTAATTGTCGTATCGTTATGACATTGAGAGGTTTTTCAATCTAACAGTTACGAAAAGTCTTGCGTTTGCAGAAATATAAGGGCGGCATTTTTTAATTTACCAAAGGGTGGCGCAATGTATAGACAGCCCCGCATATACAGTATTGTTCCAGTTAAAAAAAAAGAAGTTATATGTTATTTAAGCGTTAAATGTCAGAAGAGTGTGGAGTTTTATCTTCTCAATCTACCCTGGAGGAGAAACGGCCTGACGTAGAGAGGACGGCAGCCTCACTGTTGTTGTACTGTTATGACTACAATATTGAAGTGGAATTACTAAAATAGGTACATTATGGAAGTTACTGGAGCTCAAATCATGTAGTTGTAACATATTTATATCACACAGCCATCTCGGTAGATAAACAATTTTTTTTTTTTTGTTTTGGTACCCCCATTTTCCTCAACTTTTTAAATGCCATGAGCGCATTAACACGCCAAATTTTAAATGTCACGCTAAGCTATAAGCGTGTTAAGAGGCACTTTTGGACCTTAGGGATTAAAGTCATATTTTTAAATCGTGTTGCTTTATGTGGACGAGAGATTTCAGCTTTTGATTGATAAATTAAGATCCTTAAAGCTTGGTCTTACCCTATGTGGTGTCTTCCATTTTAAAAACATTGTTTTGTATAGTTTTGTTTTGAATAGTGTTTAATACATCCTAGAATCGATGCAAAAGACACATGTAGAGCGATTTCTGTGGAAAAAGGTAATAATTGAAATAATTAACTAAAAATTTAAATTTGGTGCTATTTTTGCTGTTGTGCTCTAACAGTCAAACCGTTATAACAAATCGATGGTAGACAGTCCATCATTATTAAAAATGGGTCGCTATTCGACACAACAACGTATTCTTATTCTTAAATGTTATTTCTAAAATGGTGAAAGTTTAAATGCCACGATGCCAATTTTTGGTAATCAAAATGTTCCAAGTGACTACAAAGATTACTGATGTCAGACCATTGATACGTGTTCGTTCAGATCGTTCAGCAGAAAACATCACGGCTGTTCGCCAGAAAGTGGCCGAGGATCCAGGATCATCTATTCGGCATCGTGCTCAAGAATTGAACATATCAAGTAGCACTATGCAGCGTATTCTTATGAAAGATTTGCGTCTTTATTCCTACAAAATCAACTCAAGCCTACAGACCATATATACGAGACATTCCCTGGTCTTGTAATCTCCCGTTTGGGCGGCCAGAATTAGCCGCCTAGATCGTGCGATTTAATGCCTTTGGACTTCTTTCTCTGGGGTTTTTTGAAGTCAATAGTATATGTCAATGAGCCCACGATCTCCCAAATCTTGAAGGAGGAGATTTGATGCTGTATCGAAATTTCGTCAAAAGAACACAAATGTGCCAACAAAGCCGATTAGAGAATTTATCAGATATGTTGTTCCATACATAATTCCCACATGTCTACTTTATAATTAAATTAAAATTTCGGTATTTTTTCAAAAAAACTATGTTGTTAACGCAAGACGAGTACTTACTCTCTGTGCATTTTATCCTTCTAATATAAACCTTAATATATACCTGTCTCGCTTTGGCCAACTATTGACTTAGGGATTTCGCCGACGTGGGAACAGATTGCCTTCCGCACCGAACTGTCAAGATCTGTGTTTTTAACGTCCGAAAGTAGCGCCGTGCGTAACGCTAGAACCACGATGAAGGCGGTATTCTAAACAGCTCCGGAAGTGCAGTGATATCTCGGTTCTTCACTAAAAAGGTGCGTGCTAACTGGAGGTGAAAAATTGACGTACAATCCAGAATCGAGATCATGGTAGGTCAGATTCATTTGTCAATATTCCTCTCTTTAATCCAATTCGGATCGCGTCAACTAATTATTATTGTAATCGATAGTGTTTTATTTAAAATTTAAATTTCAGCTCTTGTTAGGACACCTTTAGTAGCATAGGCAGTGTGCTTGACTATGAAAAGGAAAAAGGCCCTTCTATAATATATAATATGTATTGGCTTCCTGTAAAAAAGACATCGTACTATTTATTGTACGTATTTACAGTTTCAAAATTTTTTTAAACCGCTGTAAATGTAATAATGTGCAAATAAATGTCGCATAAATGTGCAAATAAGTGAAAGATTTTTTTCAAAATTTTTTTTGACATTTATTTGCACATTTACGCTTTGCAGCGATGGTTTACGTTCCTAACCCGATGTACTAGCGGGGTACTACAGTACACATTGATCATTTTTTCAGGTGTTTTCGTAATAAACACGTGAAATGATTATTTAAATTTTATAATTCCATGTTTTGCTGTGGAGGATTTTAAAAATTATTAGTCCATTATAGAAAAGTATTAATCAAAAGTTTTGTAGGGCGCGAACTTTTGGTCCCCTATCCAATGTGGGTTCCAATGCACCGCATTGGCATAGTACGCACTGTATATAAGATAAAAATATATTAGTACTAGAAGGTTATTAGTAAGAATAAAATTGGTCTATTGTTTCGTATAATGTTTCGTGTGTTTTTAGTATTCATCCTTTACGGCTATTTTCACTTCGCGGCGATTGATTCGATCTCTAACCCGACAGTGTAATATAAAACGTCTTAAATATCTATTCGTTAAATAAAGTCAGATTACTTAAACAAAAAAAAACCTTTCAAAACATTTCAAAGGTTCTAAAATTATATCCTGTAGCGGAGACGATCAATGAGATGTCGAAATATATAGAATACAAATACATATTGCTGACTATAAATTTATGTTTTATATTAAAGAGGATCTTCGTTAAACATATTGCGGAAATGTATTCTTGGCAAACCCGCAATCCGATTTTAATGTAAAGACAATGTCGTTAATATTTTATATCAGCTTTTTTTGCAATTTTCAAATCTTGTAATAAAAACGGTAATATGTTTGATTTTTTCCAAATAAACTGAAAATACACTAAATAATAATAATAAAAAAATTGGTTGTCTGTAAAGTCGGTTTACGGACGATAGTTTAACGTGACGACGTCATAAGAAAACATTGATGAAATGATTGCATACTTTTATGAATAAAATGGAATCATTTTTATTGAATTATCATCATTTTGTATGGATACGAAGAAGGAGTGAAATGAAATCTACAATTTTTTATTGATATATTTTATTCGCACTCATTAATTCAAATATGTTTATTACTTTGATGAACAGTTTATTTACAAGTAAC
The DNA here is from genome assembly GCA_022840565.1 of Eubasilissa regina. Classification (NCBI taxonomy): domain Eukaryota; kingdom Metazoa; phylum Arthropoda; class Insecta; order Trichoptera; family Phryganeidae; genus Eubasilissa; species Eubasilissa regina. The sequence goes on from JAINEB010000033.1 coordinate 24,021,234, forward strand.
AATGTGCATGGGTACATTACTCCTTGACGATAGTGGCAGATCCGTGAGATTCACAGGTTCGTCAGGTTGGTCTGCCATGATGTGACTTTAGGCGGTTCTGCGAAAGAAATCGTTGATAATTTATTGTTAAAAGTATATTTGTTATACGTTAATCAGATTTTTAATATGCAAGAATTAATTACCTTTATTGCCGCAATTGTTGTTGTAATATAAACAATGAAAACCACATTAACATTTCACTTCACTTTATAAACAGTTGTAAACAGATCACGTGTAGGTACTGTAGGTGTATAAGTTGTGTGCTGCCGCTGTCTCTTTTCTACTCAGACGCATCGACCAATCGAGTGGAAGAGAGATAGATGCGGCACAATCCGAACGGTAGGCCGATCGTGCCTCTCTATCGCTTATCCGCGCTCTCGCTCGCACGCTTGCCTTCGGCGTAACGCGACAAACGGGACAATGAGTCATGTTTTTTAGTGCGTGCAGCGGGCGTTCATCGATTTATAAGACGTTGTCACGTCAAAAACACGTTGTTTAAAACCACTATTTATTGATAAGTCAACATGTTTCAAGACCCATGGTCCCTTTTTCAGGAAACGATGTACACTGAAATTAAAAATGCAAGCATAGACAAAAATAAAATTATAATAATAAAAGTGTTATCTGAATTCGCCAATCATCTTTTGGAAACAAGACCTTTTTTTGAAATTAACAAGGGTTTAGAAATTTTACATACAAATACTAGTGGTTTACCGTTAATAAGAAATAAGAAAAAGTGTTAATACCAAATTGAATTAATCAAATCCTTTTTGCAAATATTCATCACTTAAATTTGTTTTTCACACTAGTTCCTAATTAGTTATCCACCACTTTTATTTATATAGTTTTGTTTTTGTATATTCTTGCATTTTTAATTTTAGTATACATTGTTTCCTAAAGAAGGGTCCTTAGGTCTTGAAGCAAGTTGATGTATTGTAGTGGTTTTAAAAAATATATTTATTCTTATTAGTTATATAATATGTTGTCACAAAGTAATTTTACAAATATTGAAGATGTGAAATTACACTAATTATGTAACAATTTATCTGATTCGTTTCCCACCCAAGGCCAGGTCACTAATTTCCAATTTCCCAACTTCCCGAAAAGTAATTATCATATTTCATTTTTGTACGAAGCCAAATAATTTTCTCTTTATGATCGCTCCTTGGTAACCATTTTTTTTTTTCACGTAACTAATTAAAATATTTAATCATGACCTCTGAGCTGTACCTGAAATTATATTGCCTTCTGTGGTGATATAATTCGTAGACTGTCATTAGTCAGTGGTACTACTGGTGGCATGAGCTATAGTCAAGAAGTAGCAGAGCAGAAAAAAAAAAATTGTAATGAGTACAGTTAGTACTTTCATTGTTTTGTCGCATTATCGTGTGTGTGTGATGTTTATAGTTCATCTGGGAAAGTAGGAAGAAGTTAAATTATACCTAAGTACATTTACTTAGAACTTTTTCAAATTTAATTAGTTAATAAACTAGTTTGTGGAATGTGGGTCAGAATTAGGTATGTATAATTTTTTCAATTCACGTGTATGATGTACATACAGGTGGTCCTCGATATTCGTACAATTCGCTATTTCGTACATATTTAAAATTGTAATTTTTATCGATATGTATCGCAAAAACGCTTGTTCTTCCATGTATCTACTCTCCTCTCCTCTCCGACATTAGTTCCTTCCGTCTTCTTGGAAAGGTTGTTGGAAAAAAGTATGTCCACAAATTATGACTTGGAAGAAACTCCTCAAACTATATCAACTCAAATAGCTTATATAATGAATAAATTTAACTGTGTCAACAACAAACGATATTAATGAGTCAATAGAATCTCACTCAGAACCTTTGTCAAATAAAGATTTAATTAATATACAAAATGAAGGAGAAGAAAAAGAAGAAGTTGATAATGAACTCACTGTTAATACATTGACAACTAAGAATATGAACGTAGCCTTCATGCATCTTGACAAATTTTTGAACATCATAGAGGAATGTGATGCCAACGGAGAGCGTATATGTATCTCATGTACGAAGGCAATAGAAAAAGATAGCGTGTTACGGAACTCTTTATAGAGTTATAAAGAAAACACCAGATACTAATCAAAAGTATTATTTACTTATATGCCAATGTACCTCATTGTAAAATAAATATTTAAAAAAAACTTTTCCAGATTTTTTTACATTACTCTACTTTTGTACATTTCAACTTTCTTATACATTTCAGGAACCGTATGAAAGTCGAGTACCGCCTGTATTTGATTGGTCACTTTTTGTCACATGTTTTTCTAATGGCCTGTGTCCACGGAAGAGATTTTAGTTTCGAGACAATCTCTGAGATACGGATTTTGCTCCCATGAGATGCTTCGGAGACAATTCTCGTCTCGACCATGTACACACCGTGTCTCTGAGATTTGCCATCGTGCGCCTTTTTGTTTTCCCATTGTCCATGTTTTTTGAATAAATGTTTTGAGGCATTCACGGCCGTCCAGAATTTTCTGTGTATAGTTTGATGGGGTAATTTGCCGTCTAAATCTGACCTTTCTGGCCGACGTTTCGTACATCAGCCCCGATGACGGATCCTGCAATGAGGCCAGAATAGTCAAATATACATGGCAGAAGAGCCCAGAAAAATGTACCCAGAAGATTTCCAATAAATGTTCGTAATTTAACGCCTTATGTTAAATGTTAATGTTTGATGATTTATATCTAACATTCAGAATAGACAGTTGTAGGTATCTATGGTAGTTTTAGGTGACATTTGTGTGCACGTATCAAATATCGCTGTCAGAACGTACGCCATGTAAAATGGTTTGAGTTTTTGTCTTTTTCTAACAATCTTTGTTTATCTCCAGAACAAAGTTTCATCACGTGTATCCGGTATTGAGATGTATTTTAACTATATCTCTGAGATTGTCCCCTTCGTAGTCATGGACCTTAAGATTACTTTAGTATGATTTTTTTTGAGGGAGGGGGTGCGATCTTTGATGTTTCATATAAAAAAAAAAAACAAAAAAAACATGTTAAATAGTTTTGATTTTGACAAATTTATGAGTGAGTACATCTGCTACTGTAACTTTACTAACGGTTCGCTTATTGTACACTGTCACAGCTAAATGAGGTCGCATTCCAAGTACGAAGTTTTAAAATGTGCAATAATAGGGTCAGCTGCAATCAATAAACATGATAATTCACATTCATAGAAAGACACTGTCCGGAAAACTTCTTTTTTACACGTTCTTCTATACGGCGTAAATGCACGAGATATACATATTTTATGCTTTTAGAAATATAATAATTCAACACAAAGTACGAGTTATTGTGGTGATGAATTGTATATAAAATATGAAAGAGTATGAGTCAACGAAGCAAATTGCTAATATATAAAACTATTATGATGTACTTGGAATTGTATAAATGTATATGTGTGTGTGTGTGAGCACCGCACCACCGGGGCGGGATGCGTGTCTGTGGGCGTGTGTGCGGGGATGCAAAGGGCGACGCGCGCCAGGCGCGCAATCTCTCTGTGTGCGCATCAAATTATATCATACTGTAATAAACGTGTAATTGTTACAAAGAGTTTATCCTAGACCTACTGAAGACGTACTTAGAAGACAAGTACGTAACGACTATAATAAGATCAGAGGTCACTTATGATTGTGAAACGTTGTGCCTAATCCAAATCGAAGAAAATAAATGAGCAGATTTTGAGCGTGAAATATTAAAATATAAGAAAAATTTATGGACCTACATAAGAAAGAACATATAGAATAAAAATGAATCATGACCTAGAAAATTAAATAGAGCAAGAAACAAGTTCCGAAGACTGTGACGGACTGGCCATATTGAAAAAATGCCAGATAACAGGACGCCAAAGATCATAACCAAGTGGATACCCCAGTGGAAGCAATCTAGAGGTGGGCCAAGGAAATGATGGACTGACTATGTGAAAGAAGACTGGAGCGGGATGGGAGGGTCTGGGAACTGGACAAGGAGTCGGTGGAGATCACTTGTGGATGAGGCCATATCCCACCATGGGATGTACTGCCGTGGAAGAAGAAGAAGAAGAACAAGAACATGTTATTATTTTCTATTAATCTAGCAAATATTGATTTTTTTTTTATACTTTTTTGAACTATTTTTTTAATGTTTTAACTACATAAATATAAACTTAATATCAATTAAATGTATCAACTAGAAAGATATATAGAAAAAATCTATTTATTGAAAAAATATTTAGCTGCTTAAAAATATTAACCGGGATTCAAACCTTCATTAGAAATTTATATAAAATGTCATATGAAACCTTTAATACCTAATAATTTGGTTAGAACGTTTTAAAGGTCGGGCTTTTGGGAACTATATTTTTTGTGTAATAATGATAGGTGTTTGAAAAAAATCCTATCTCAAGATAGACGGGAAGGAAAGACATTTTTAACAATAAAGTTATAATATTTAATGCACATTGCCACCGTTGATATTCTTATAGGACTTTGATTTTAATGCACAATGCCACCATTGATATTCTTATAGGACTTTGATTTTAATGCACAATGCCACCATTGATATTCTTATAGGACTTTGATTTTAATGCACAATGCCACCATTGATATCTTCAGGACACAACTAAATACACCGTTAAAAACTCACATCTTTTGCTTATTGGTACTAGGTATTTATAAGCTAAACGCTTGTGATATGAAAATAGGACTAACTTGATGGACTCTCGGAACGAGGATCGAACCCCAACCACTAATCACTAGGCGAGTATCGTAACCATTAGACCATAAGCACGTCTTATAATGTGTAGTCTATCAGTGAAGGAGATCTCTTGGAAGAACAGTAATTCTATACAGTGTGCAATAGACTTAGTCCACAATTTTATGGGTGAATTCCTGACTATATTACAAGTCGAAAATGTTCAAGGAATATGTGCAAATTCTGCACTGTTACGGAAAATATTATTGTTAGAAATTTTTACAAAATCGTATTAAAGTCTACGTACTTCGGTATAAATATTTGCGAAATTGTTCCATTATTAATCTATATCTTTGCTTCAGGACTTAAATTATATAACAATAGTCATAGTCTAGCTGATCGTCATTCGATGACCTTTATTTTTCTGTATCCAATATATAATTTGGAATCAATAAAAATATTTTAATTAATATAAATAATTGCATAATTATGACTTTTTTAAAAATGATTATATCTCTGACATAGTTAAGATTAAGGACATATCACTTGAACATTTTCGACTCATAATTTAGTCAGGTATCCATCAAAAAAGTATTGTGAACTAGGTCTGTTATATCCTGTACATATATCATTAATAACATTATACCAAAAATGCATTATGTTTATTATTGCTAGCAAAAAAAAGCGTTTATGTCAAATGTAATACAATAGAATAGCACAATTTTATTTTTAAATCTATTTATTGACTAATAGATATTTCAAAAATGCCATTTAATGAGAAAAACAACGTATACACACAGTGTCATCAATTATATTTTCAAATCTTAATAGAAAGTATTTAAATATATCGTAAACAGGTTAAGGTTATGCGACGTTTATCTAAGACACAAACTATTCGACCCCATTGGATTATTTAAAAGCAGGCTTAAAATAATATTATTCACTCGTAGAAATTTCAATAGACTCTCGGTAAGAACTTTCGGGAACCATTGCATATTTTATTATTATAGTCCGAACGTTAGACCACAAAGCATTTAATAATATTTTCACTTCTTCTGTACATTAATAAAGACGTATATATATATCTAATATAACCTCACAAATAAATGAGGTTTTATAAATAGTGAATCCGAATTGAGAAATATAACGAAACATATAAGCAAAGTATATGTTTAAAGAATTATTCAAGTGCTGTTAAGTAAATACTAAATATGAAATAGTAAACATATTTGATAAGTGCATTGATCTATTAATCAACTTCAGTGTACAATTTTATAACAATATGTAACGCAACTTTTCATAAAAATATTGAATTATCACAGCTCTCTGAAAAGTACACTGGGATTTATCCGTTTGATAATAGTATCTCGTTACGTCATGTTACCCGAGGCCATTGTTGCAAATGACGTGTGACCTATCTGTATAGGAAAAATATACAAAGTGTTCTATTCTGATTTTGCAATTATTTATTTTTACCACACGTCACATTATATTCCTGGTTCAAGAGGAATCTAAGAATAGGAATTGAGGTTGAGAATATTGATTAAAATCTTAGCAACACTCGGAGTGTACAAAACTTACAATTGATTTTTATATCAAATTAAGAGTATAAATTTAATAAGTATCTTAATCTTATACCAGGGCCCGCTCTAGCGGCAGGGCGGACAACTCGGACATTTGTCCGGGGCGGCATTTTGGTTGTGAATGTGACATAACTCACTCTATTCGTGAAGTTGTAATTATTCAGAACATAGGTCTGTAATGTTTTAATACAAATTAAATATATTAATTATAAAGATATACATAGAAAATTAATTTTATCGAAAAATATTTTTGTTGCGCTACCGGGATTCGAACCTGGATCTCTTTTCCAATCTGGGGAAGGTGCATTACCAACTGTGCTACAGTGACAGTATTTTTGACGACAAATTTTCGAACCCATATGTCACACTTTTTCAAATGAATACATCTATCGATCCATTATTTGAAAGGCATCTACATTGTTTTTACGGAATCTCAAATACCTTTTGAGTAAACCGATAGCAGACGTCAGAATTAACAATATTTTTAAAATTGTAAAATTATAAAATTGATTTTATATGTATATCTTTATAATTAATAAATTTAATTAGTACTTTTGAAATGAACAAAATTAACATTGTGGTTAAAATTTATTATTTTTATTTTTTAACTTTGTTGTTTTGACTTAGTTGCAAGGATTGTGCTGCATTTTACATTGGCAAAACGGGTAGAAATTTTAATATAAGAGTAAAGGAGCATTTGAGATGTTTGAACAATAGTGGGTTTTCAGAATTTTCTAATCATTTGATAGAAAATGGTCATGGTTTTGATACAAAATTGGGATTGTCAATTTTGCATGTAAACGATGTTGGTCATAAATTAAATAATTTTGAATCATTGGAGATAAAAAAAGCTTATAAAACTAATCAAAAAATTGTAACCAATCAACTAAATTTAATTACGAGTCCCATTCTAAAAATTTTTCTTAAAAATTATTCTAGTAAATTTTTATTTAGTAACAATTTGAGTTAGGTACTAAATTTATTTTTTAAATACATGATTTTTAAAAATAGATTCTGGTAAAGAAACAACATATTTTGATTAGTTTTGACATACTGAAGAAGAAAATGGTATTTTTCGAAACCGGTAGATGTATTTAAACTCAATTAGTGGTTAATGAAACAAAATTAAAAAATAAAAATAATTTAATTAGTATTTAAAACATCACAAAGCTATGTTCTGAATAATTCTAACTTTACAATAAGAATGCGTTCTCCTTAATAACACTTTAATTACGTTAAACATGAGACACCCGACATTGTAAGCACGCAGGTAGTTCCAGATCTTCTGTAACTAATAGTTTTTTCAAACAAAGTTCGCCACTTCACCGGCTGATGAGGATACACTTTTAGGAGTTACGATTTCTGTGATACTTGACTTATTCATTTGGGTGGTGGGTGACAGCCGTCTTCAATCAACCAATCTTCCATCTCGCCTTCAATAACTTTTGAAGGCACGCCATCTTGAGCAGGTCCAAGTAGGAAGACCTCGACATGTTTTGCATGGCCAACCTCCGGTAATTTCCACACGAGTCCCGGCTAGATGATCCATCATCACGCGAGTTAATCGGGGCCTCATCTCCCGTATTCACCGCGTCGCATAATCCCTATCTCTCTCTTATCTCTTTTTCGCCATTCTGCACGTCGCTCTACACTCGCCGTCTCCTTCCCTCCTTCGTCCAGCCATCTCTCCTATCGACCGCGTCCGCTAGCGCTCGGTGCTGCCGCTCATATTTAAATGTAACATCATACTTTGTCCAATAATAATAAATTAGCAGAGCCAGTGAAAGCTTATTTTAAAAACCTGAAAATATAATTAATTAATTAAATAAATCAACTTATAATAATGAATGAGCTATACATTAGAAAGGTACAATTAGAATCCGCCAGTCATAACATAAAAAAAGTATTGTATAGTTCTTTGGTTGTATAATAGAATACGAGTAATAATACCTACATGGCAGTAAAAAACGCTACTTTGGTGATTTTATTACAATAAAAAGAGTACATTACTGGAATGGCTTTGATGGGAGCCCACAGTTAGAGCTATATAATGATTGATTGTGAATCACTTTGGCTTAGGTTCTTGGGGTTAATAAAAGTAACGTATTATGATACATTCATAATAAGAAAATACTTTGTTTACACCACTGTATATTGATAAATCAACAAGTTTCAAAACCAATGGTCACTTCTTCAGGATACAATACATACTAAAATTAAAAATGCAAGCATATACAAAAACAAAACTAAAATATAAGTGGTGAGTTAGGAACTAATATGAAAACAAATTTAATATGTAACAATTTGCAAAAATGATTTGATTATTTATAATGTTGAATTTGCTATTAACATTTTCCCTTATTTCTAAAATTTCTAATTTATCTGTCTGTAAACCCGTGGTATTAGTATGTGCAATTTCTAAAGCCTTATTAATTTATTAATGTAATATGTTGCAACAAATTAACTTTGCAAGTACTGACGGAGTAATTATGATACAGTTTATCTTTTCTGAGAAAGATACCTTCGACGACTATTAGTAATTTAAGAGGGTCCATAAATATTTATATTTAATTATAATAATATGCAATGAGCAAAGGCGCACCTATACATTTTTAGAGGGTTTGAATTTTTTAAATAATTGTAGGTATATATGTTTTCATTAATTTATCTACATTACTAACAGAATATCAGCTATATGGTCTCCACACTTCATTGTACACTCGACGGCGGTTGAAAGAATTCAGAGAAAGTTTGTAAGATTTATTAATTTTAAATCGATTATGATTATCTCCTTAGCCGTCTGAAATTGTTAAACTTATCAGTGAGACGTACGATGACCGACCTTATATGTCTATACAGGATCATCAATGGTATGATGGACTGCTTCCAGATTGTTGGTCTGCTTGACTTTCACGCACCATTGAGGTCATCGGGACACAATTCAATGTTTTATCACAGTGGTAATGTCAGAACTCATGTACTAGCTAACTCCGCAGTCCCCAAGAATGCATTATTTGAAGAATGAATATGCGGAGGTAGTAGACATTTTTCTGTTAATTTCATTATTTATAGGACTACACTATTACAATTTTTTGTGACTCAAATCAACGGTGACGGATAAATTGCTACTTCACATTTCATATTTATTTTTATTTTTAATTATGTAAAAACATGCTGACGCTATGAATTTTTTTTTCTTTGTGTGTTGCACTTCTGTCGTAATTTTCTGTTATTTTACAAATTCTGTTAACGCCTGAATAGGGCGTGCATAATAATAAATAAATAAATAAATATTGAAAATCTTTCGAATGCGAGAATTCAAAACCTATTTAAATCAGATATAAATAGAAAGTTTCAGTCAGACAAGCCGAGATCCGGAGTTTAGAGCGTTTAATTATGAACGAAACGTGAACTGAAAACGTTTCACGCGAATATTCCACTTATCAATTTCTAAGCAGTGCTTGAAATGTACATTTTAATGAGGTCGGCAACTCTTCGCGCTCACACGTTGCGGCGTTCCGCTTCGTTCGGGTTAGCACCGAGTACTAGGCAGGTTCTAAAAAATGACCCGGCGTAATAATTGCGCGCGTAATTTTCCGCCTTAATATAATGACGTCAATAAGCACGAAGAAGAAAATAGAAGCAATTATAAGAAATTGGATTTGATGGAAGCGAGAAATTCACTGAACTCGAGGAAAGATGACATAAATCAAATTTGTATATTGAATTTTAATCTACATTTGTTTTGTATGTAATATATACATGCATACTCGTGTAACGTTACTATTTTGTGGTACTGTTTTTTCAACGTAATGATGCAAATTCACTGATAAAAAAATCAATTTGATGTATTCCTAATTACGAAAAAGAAACTTAATTTTAATTTAAGTATTATTTAATACAGTTTACGTACGATCTATTCCTAAAGTATAAGCTTTTAGACAATGTTATTAAACATTTTGTAAGTCCCTCTCCAAGGACAAGAGCTGGTCTCTTTTTTGGAGAGGTGAGCGATTCAAAAAAATATGTAATTTTAGTTTTGTGAAATAATTGGGCAACTCATATAATATATAAAATAGTGAAAATTAAAAAAAAAAAACATTGAACAACTTGCGAAATTGTATTCTTGTGTTAAATAAACAAGTGTTGTAAGTAATAATGCTTATTTTAGGGCAGGTATGCAGGCACGCGGAAGGTTCCAGGTGACGGCGGCGGAGGCTCCGGAGGGAGCTGCGCCCCACGCGGCCTCCAACAGTGCGGGGGCTAATCGGGGACGTCATCAACCTCTTCAGAGTAAGTTGGTGTTACATTTCGCCTTGGAAATATAGTTTTATAAGCGTATACACGGATGAAACATATACTGTTATTTGATATGTGTTGTACTTTGTATGTTGTCTTGAGGGAAAATACGATTTGGGTGCTAGATTGACAATGATAATTCTCGTATCTACGATCAACGATCAACAGTGCTAAACGATTTTTTATTAGATTAGAAAATTAATTGTAGTTTTATGTTACAATATTATTATGTTATGTTATGGGTTACAAGTTTTGATGGCTTTCAGGGAAGAGTATAGAAAAACAATAACCTAACCGTCGCCACGAAAATACGTTTATATTAGACTTGTGTACTTGCGCATGTCAGGAGAAAAGGGTTTTCACATGCATTATTCGTGACATGGATGTGTCATGGCGAGACAAAATCGCTACGATTGACGAACAACTGAAAATACTCTGCCAGAGAGAGATCAGTATGGTGGCAAATGCTGAAAGCGGGCAAAGAAACCCATGATAAATACGGCAGCCTGCAAGAACCTCCAGCTTATTGTTGTGCAGTCGACTGTGGATTTCGTATTGAACTTTACAGTAACAATAGCAGTGCTGCCTGCCTCAGCGCCTTCACATACAAAGGTTCGCCTCAAAGCATTTCCAGAGAACAATTTTTACGCAGAGCAGAATGTACATGCACCCTTAGGGCCGGTTGTGTGACCGGTGGTAAATTTTTACCATGCTAACTTTTTAATATAGTAACTTTTTAGGCCCGCGGTAAAAAAACATTTGCGGGTGGTTGGTACATCAAATTTACCACAGTCAAATTCAATCTTGTCACTTAGTGTGGCAAGGCGAATAATCATGAAATATAATTTATTTTATGCTTTATTCGCCCCGGTATGTCCTGTCACCTGTCACTGCGATTTTTTTTCGGATTATGTGCTATTGAACAGGGAGGCCAAAAAAAAGTGATAACATTTCGTAAAATGTGATATAACTAAATACATCAAAATTAGTTTAACTATATCAAAAATATCTTAAATAGCTTACTAATTTACTTACATACCTATTTACCTATATTACGTTTAATTTCGACAATTTCCGGTCGCCATCTTTGATTATTAATTTTCCCATCGTTTGTATTTGGTTTTTTCAAATTGATGCCCAGAATAACAAAAATCACTGCAGAAGACCGTATTCTGATCAAAAATTTGCGAATTGAAAAACGTCGAGGTGCTAGGAAAATTATTAAAGAGTTTCACAATAAAGCCTGGAGTAAAGCTAGACATTACAGCAGAACGGAGCTCCATCTCACACGGCCAGAAATACAATCAACTTTCTTCATCGTGGTAATGTTAATTTCATCGAGCCAGGCATGTGGCCACAGAACAGACCAGTAGATTAAACCCAGTAGATTATGAAATATGGGTATTTTGATGATTTCTGATTAGCTAAATATTCTGCAAAATAAATTACATTAAGAATTACAATTAATTATATTATGTTTTGAAATAACTAATGTTTTGAAATAACTCGTAAATCTTTGAAATAAGATGTTCTCACTTTTTTGGGCCACCCTGTATATTAAACAACGATATCATCATCGCAAAAACTTATTTTTACTATCGATCGATATCGAATAGTTCACCCGTAGGAAACTAATTTTACTCTCATCGGAGAGTAAAATTAGTTTCCTACGGGTGTACTATCGAGAAGTATATATTTTTTTCTCAACGATCAAACAATCCGTTTTCGCAAAAAATGTTACAATATTTTTTTTTTTTACCGTAGTAAAAAATTACTACTAATCACACAACCGGCCTGTAGCGTAGTATTGTATATACTTGAGTAAGTTTTCAGAGAAGCTGGATTTTCAATATGACACACAGACGTGTTTTGTCAGAAGATGTAAAGCATTAATGTATTGTAACAATTCGGTTTTAGGCAGTATATTTATTTTATTTTATCTATAGAAGATTAATTATAAAATTGAGATTGGACTATACAGGGTGAAAACGTGAGGAAGAAAAGGAAGGCACTTACCTTTTTAGTCGGCTGGACGCTGGTTGGTTCTTTGATTCCTCTCCACCACGAGTATAAGCGTCGCGGCGTGTATAGTAACACTCGCGAAAAAAATATTATTGAGTATAAGCGGAACGAAGCGCACACTGAACTTGCTGCAGTTGAGACTTTAATTACTGCCAATTATTCTTTCTTCCTTGCGCTTAGGGATAGGTAATAAGAAAGAAAAGGAAGGATACACGCAGATTAAAAATTGGTAAATATCGAATTGAATGTATGCATGAGTCGGCAGATCAAACACCGAAAACTTAATAGAATTAAATTAATTTTAAACGGGATTAACATAGGGTGAATATTATGTTTCAGGCCGATGTTATTTTTAATTAACTAAGAAATAGAACACAATTTTCTAATGTGGATTTTATTAATCAATCACTTGATTTATTACAATTACAAAATATGAAATCAGCCAAGTGGCCGCCTCTGGCAACGGCATAAATGCGTGCTATTTTAACCATATTTTTCATAGCACACTTCGGGTATTATTTCAGTAATTTCATTTCAAATTTATCCTGTAGTACCGGAATTGTTGTTGGATTATTGACTTAAACCTTTCCTTTCAAGTAATTCCGCAGAAAATAGTCGGAAGCCGTCAAATCAGGCGATCGAGGAGGCCAGTCGATATCACTGCTTTTCGACATTATGCGTATTTCAAGCGTAGCTTGGGCCGTGTGTGAGAAGTTTCCCAATATGTAACAATAGCGATTACATTAATGGTTACTGCATTGCCATTATTATTTAAATAAAATGTTTTAATGACTTCAACACGTTGTTGAGGCGTTAGATGCTCCAAAATAAATTGTAATCAACTACTCTCTACGACTACCAAATGCAAATTGATAAATAACTGCCAAAAAATCAGTCTGGAATATAATATTCACCCTGTACCTGTGCCACCAGAAAAATCTGTGTTGAGACAATTTTCTCCTAGAAACAAACAATTCTTATCTGAATTATACTTACTTACTTACCATCACGCCGTTCCCCGCGGGAGTAGGCAGAGAGGATAGAGCGCCACACTCTTCTGTCCTGACACACAATTCTCGCCTAATCCACATTCATACATCTTTTCATACAAGCTCGCCGATTGTTGAGGCTTCTAAGAGAACCATCCTCCATTATCAGGTTTACCTGGTCGTCCTCTATTTCTGGTGCCATCAACACTTGCGTCATATATCTTTCTTACCATTTTCTCCTCAGTCATCCGTTCCATATGACCAAACCACCTTGGTGATCCTTTCTTAATCTTACTATACTAACATCAGCTTTACATTATTTTCTTATTTCTTCATTCTTTACTCTGTCATAAATAGATTTGCCGCAAATACGTCTGTAAGTGATCTCATTTCCACTGCATTTAGTTTAATTTCGTTTCTTTCCTGCCAGCTCCAGGCCTCACTTCCATACATCAGTGTCGGTACCAGGATTCCATTGTGCACCACTAGTCTTGCCTCGGTTGACAAATTCCCGTTAGATATAATTCCATTCAAAGCGCCGTTCACTTTATTTCCGGCAGTCATCCTCCTTTCGATATCATTCTCAGCCTTTCCATTTCTATCAAACATACTTCCCGAGTATACAAACTCAACTACTTGTTCCCAACATTCATTACCTACAAGTATTTTGCAAGGTGTCTTGCTTTCCTCCTTCTCGAAATCCATCACTTTCGACTTGTTAACATTCATCGTGAGGTCGCTTTCCTTGAATACATCGTACATTCTACTCAGTGAGTAGAATGAGAGTCTAGTAGTCTAGCAGAGTCTAGTAGACTCTGTAGTTTTTGTTCATTATTCGCCATTAATACTTCATCATCGGCGTACAATAAACAGCATTCAACAATTTTTGCTCCTACATTCATATAATGGTGCACATATGAGACTTTGATCTCTCATCTCAGAGATTTATCGGTACGTACTAGGTGTGTAATTCTACTCTGCGTATAAAATACAATGATTAGCAGCACGCTAATGAAAGTAATATCTCACACATAGACTTACAAACGAATTATTATATTACTAGTATAATTTAGTGTATACATGTGTTTTGTTTATATACCAGTAAAAATAATTAAATAAATTAGCATTTACAGAAACGTTGCTTACGAAAAGAACCCACCCTTTCCCGAAACCGTTTTATTAGTTTGTGCTCATGTTTCGGTTTGACCAGCAAAATAAATAAATGATTTTACACCACATTTAAAGTTTATGAAAATAAAGATAACAAAAGAAATAAAAAATAATAATCTAGTAAAATTGAATTCACAAGAAATGTTGTTTATTATGAATTTTCAGTTAAAGATAAAGGAAAAGCTTTTAGCTCAGATAAAGAAAACAATTTATTACCTTTTATTATAACGGAGTTTAGAAAGAGATACAATAATATTTTAAATACTAATTCATTGTATTAATTAGAAAAATATACATATAAAATCAATTTTATCGAAAAATATTGTTGCGCTACCGGGATTCGAACCTGGATCCCTTTCCGAACCATTATCCAACTATGCTACAGCGAGAGTACTTTTGACGACAAATTTTCGAACCCATATGTTACACTTTTCAAATTAATACATCTATCGTTCCATTATTTGAAAGCTGTCTACTATATTTTTACGCAATCTCAAATACCTTTGAGTAAACCGATAGCAGACGCCAGAATTAACAATTAATTTTTATTAAATTTTAGACGCATTGATACAACTTGTGTATTAACATTTAATTAGTATTTAAAACATCACAGACCGTCTGTTCTGAATAATTACAACTTCACAATAAGAATGTGTTCTCATTAGTAATACAATAGGATTTGCTCACTTATATTGATATATTTTCTGTTTCATAATTAATATTAAAAAACCTAATTAATAATATTTTTCGATGCGACATGTGAATGATTATTTATTGTCTTTGTTTTAACGTTTATAACTATTTTCGCTTTTTTTTTCGTATCATTTTCTTGTCGGTACGAAATATTTTAGGGTGTACCTAAGTTATCTGTCACGATTTATTTTTTCTATGTCCAATGTTAACAATATACTTATATCTGTATTATTTCTAATAAATAAAATAATAAAAGTCAAAATTTAAATTAAGCCAGATTTATTAAAATAAAATTAAACGTTTTTGTTGTTTACAGACTCGTACACCATCTCACCATGTATGCCAAGGGCGCGCTTCGCCGTCATTCCTGAAGATACAGCTTTAGGGGATGGAGCGAATAATCAACAGCAAGATCTTCATTCCTGGGATTTCGGAGATGAACCAAAGGTAAGTCACTTAATTTAATTCTTTATTGTAAGTTTTGGAAGTACGAAAAAAAGAGGAACGAGAAGTGATATATATATAATAATAATAATAATAATCAATGCTATATATCTACGGACAGGAACAAAGTCGAGCACATAATTAAGTCTAACTTAAAACTCGTCTACTGTAAACTTTATGTTATTAGAAAGGTACCCTTCAGCCCGCTCTGCCATGACTGGTTCTCGAAGATGTGCCAATAATACCGTAATATATATGTATAATACTACACCAACGCACGACGATTCGTGATGGTATACGTATCTTTGAAATAATAAAATGAATATATTATGCAATAAACGGCCACAATAAAATCTTTATTAGCATTCACCATTCAGTTGTATCCTGCTAATACAGAGTGAATATTATATTCCACGCCGATTTTATTTGGCCGCTATTTTGATTTGGCAGATATTTGTTAATTCGCATTCGGTAGTCGTAGAGTGATTGATTGATAGAGCATCTAACGCCTCAACAACGTATAAAAACATTTTATCTGAATAATCGTCAACTTTTGGAAAAAATTCATCGTTTCGACTTGGCGGGTTTTGTTAATAAATAAAACAACCATTATTAGGGCATTGAACATCCTCAATTGATACACCGAAGACCTTTACACCCACGCAGAGTGATTGTATGGTACACCATGTGGCGTATGTGCCATTAATGGTCGCTATCGTTAAACGTTCGAAAAGTTCTTGGTGGCCGAATCGGGTCGATTGGGCCTGCAACACACGCGGTTTCAACAGAATGGTGCCACCCCATACACAGCCCGAGCTACGCTTGAAATTTTGCGAGAAATTTCAACGTCAAATAATATTCATCCTGCGTATCGAGTTAAGGACCAGACCACAGATACATTTCTTTTTTTTCATGAAAGTGTAAATACTATAAAAGACAAACGATGAATTTTGTTTTTAATGGATATATCGCGTTGTAAAAAAAAGTAAATAAGATTTTCATCTCGAGGCAGGTATTATTTATTTATTTATTGGAAATATTAAAGATATAAGAATATTGTTAGCGTTGGACATAGAAAAAATAAATGGTGACAAATAACATACAATATTTTACATGGACAAGAAAACGACACGAAAATAATAAAAGCAAACAATTACAATTACAGTGTACAATCAAACTGATTTAGACAGATTTTATAAAAGTATAATTTATCAAGTGTTTTTTAAACTTAGAATATTAAATTTGCTCAATGAATCTGCGTAGTGCTGAAATCTATAGTTTAGTATTCGTATAAACTTCTTTTGGACATATTCCAATTAATCAGAGAACACATTATAATGAGGATTCCAGATGCTGGACGCATATTTAATATGTGATCGGACAAGAGTTTAGAATAATAGAAGGTATATTTGAAGTATTTGGTAGTACGAAGTACAAAATCTGTAATTTGGAGTTTTACTGATTATGTTAACGCAGTGCCTGCAATAATAATTAAAATGTTCGCGTTTTTTACGAAAATGTGGGTTTTATTATTCATTTATATCAGAAGTTATACACTTGACTTGACTTTTTTAAAACTATTACTTAGATAGGACCTTTATACTAATTTATAACTAGTAAACTGAATGTTATTTGCATTAATTAAGACAATACAAGCATTACAAGAAAGACCGCGACCATTAGATACATTTTCCGCGTGGCACAATATTTTATAAATATGGTAAATTTTTGCATAAACCAAATATATTTTCTTATAATCTTGAAGCCAAGATTACGGAGACAAATCTCGATTGAGACAAATTAACAAAATATTAAAAATAAATAGTGTTATAAACCATTCAATTTGCAGTACATATGATCAATTTTCAATGTTTTTAAAATACTTTGTTTAGTGAAAACATACGTTTTAAAATAATATTTTGTATTAATTCAGGCTTCAGCTACTATTTAAAACTAAGTTTTACATTAAAAACACACAATATATTTTCAGTCTTATAATCAGTCCATCGAATTTTCAATACGCCGCTCAACCGGTCATGACGGTCGTTGAATCCGCGCTGTCATTATTTTCGTTTCAAAATGCCGAAAATATATGTTTTCACGCATATTTTACCCGCAATGCGAATTAATATTGAACGTATTCACAACATTAGCAAGAAATTTCATAAATAAGATGTTTTTTTTGCTGATTTTAAGGGAAATGCTATTATTCTTTTTTCCCGTGGGTAAATTTAGATCTCTCCTGCAGCATTTCAAACAGGTTAAATACCTTCTATTTATTAGCCTTTGTAGAAAAATAGTTGTAGGTATCGACGGTTTTAGGTAACGATTGTGCGCATTTTTCGTGTATTGATGTCAAATTGTCAACGCCGGATTACTGTACTACGGCAATATACACAGATCGGTCTCAAACGGTGATCTCTGGTTTCATTTTGCTTTGGAACCTAATGGCTTTTTTTCGTTCTGAATAAAGTCGAATTTTTTTATTACGCCACCTTTTTTAATGGGCGCTAGAAGGGGGGGGACCCACCCTTTCCCGGAAAAATTGTAGAAGTTTGCTACTTCTTTTATCGGTTCCATACACAGTGCTACAGAGACGCGAAATCTACAATAAATAAACACAAAAGAAAGAAAAAAAAAGAAAAACAAAAGCCTGCTAGTTGAAGGGAGTGTCCGAAGGTCTGAAAAGAGTGCCTAAATAGTTCACTTACACTCCAGATTTCTGACTAAAACGCGCCCAAAACTCTATAATTTTGAGGTCTGCAAAAAGAACTCTAGCTATGACAGGTAAAGTTACCGTAGACACCGTTCTATAAGCGCTAGTGAGGGCGATGAGAGGAATTCGTTGTCCTTTATTCGGAGCCGCAGCGATCACACCTACTCTTATTCGATTAATTTGAGCGATAAAGGCTGCCTTATAAATCAGTATACGACCGAGGATTTTATATCCTATTCCACTGCAGTTGGTCGACGTGTACGCCCGAATAAGCCAACCGCCTTTTCGGTCATCAGCTTGGTGTGTGTAAGAAATGAGCCAGCTTTGTCCAAGATAACACTTAGGTACTTAACGTAATCCTCGAATTCGACTCTAGTGCCGCCTGATTTAAGGTGTAAATTCGCTCGACCATCCTTACCTTTGAGGAAAATGGCTACTATCTTGTGCGAAACCAGAGCTAATATATTTCTTATGGTCCAATCATGTATTAGCGTGAGCGAATCGTTACACCTGACCTTTGTACCCTCATAACTATTTCCTAAAACATATGCATATGCCGATGACACTCAAGTAATTTTGAACAAGTAGACTGGGCACTGCCGATTTTTAAAATGGATCAGAATAATCGCCCAGGAAGCATTGTCGAAGGCATCAGCAATGTCGAGAACCTATTACTTATTTTATTTTTTCTTCTGTGATTGAACCCATTATTGTACAAATTTAATAGCGTGTACCGTTGTACGAAGCCAAACTGGCGCGAATAGCCTGACGTCAGGTAAGCATTCAGCCTATTTCGTATTAATTTTTCAAACACCTTACTGAAGACTGGGAGGAGCGTAATTGGTCTATACCCGCCTGGGTCCGATTGAGTTTTCCCATTACCTTTTGGGATTATGCACAAAAGTCTTATTATCCATTCTCTAGGACAAATCCCCCATTTTAAACACGTGTCAAACACGTGCATGACTTCTGATTTGGCAACTTTCCAAACATTCTTGGCAATCACACCATTCAGTATATCCATCCCTGGAGCTTTCATAGGGCCTAGGCCCTTGAAACGCCTTCGTTACACCACTGCTTCGAATAATAAAGCAAACTTAGTCTAAAACGATAAATTTCTGAACTCAGAGCTTATCATTTTTTCCGCATTATTTATTGCTGCTTATCTATATTATAGAAACGAGAAAATTATGAAAAATTATATAAAAGTGATGGTGCAGCGTTGGAATAATTTGATAGAATCGATAATCTGGAAAAAGTACTGTAAACATATTACGGGAAATAATAACACCCAACTAGTTTTAATGTAATTAAACACTTAATTGTTTAATGTAAAAATCTACATTGAATAAAGAACGATGATTTAATCGATATTATAATAAAAATAATATTGTATTTATACATTCTCAAACTATTCATGTGATGTGAAAGGATATAAAAATGTGTATTTATGTACATAAATGAAAAATGTAACGAAAACAAACTACATCACATTAAAAAAAATCAATTTCGTAGTTTTTATGGGTGTAGTGTTAAAGTTTATTAACTTAAAATAACTAATTAACAAATAATTCTTAATGTGTGGTTTTAATTTGAATAATTTAATGAAAGCCTATTTCAACAAAATTTTCATGTTAGGTACCTACGTACTGTAATTAACGTATATCTGGTTAGAAATGAAGTGCGTTTTTTAAATTAGTCAAGTGACAGTCACCCGGTCTAGCTATTACGAGAGAAAAGTCAAAAGTTTTTATTTGATAATTGTGTTGCAGTTAATTAGCCATAAGTTAGTGTAATAACATAGATATACAATTTTTATAGTTTAAAATTTGTGACGTTCTCTCCAAAGGTACTTATTTGTGGACTATTTTACACTTTTAGACATCTACATTAGAAATCGTAACCAAAGTGTCATTAATGTCAATATAATACATATTTTAGTGCTAGTGAATAATCTTAAAGTTATAGTTATTTTCTGGACACATTTGAATAACTAGTGACTGGCTTATTACGATTAAAATTTACTTTATACCTGGTTTGTTTAACATTACAAAACATCGTTTAGAAATATTTATGTAAACTTTTACTGCATACTATCAGACCTACTTGACGTATTGTAGAAGTTGTGGTGTTTTTTAGTGTGTACGAAAATTCTAAAGTATCACAAGGTTGTCACACAAAATCGTTTAAAAAATAATTCAAAACTGATGGTAGTTCTTCGTTTTATATCAATCATTATAAAACTATTATCTATGATCATCTAATCATAGCAAATTTCCTATGTCGACCAGATGTATAAGTGTACTTTCTGTGTTAACATCCAATTTGGTTAATTTTAATACATAACGCTTATTAAAATCAAAAAGATTAATAAAACAAACAAATCTTAATGTCATGTTGCAAAGATAATTTCTTTATTTTTGACTTATTGGAAAGTTTGATTTAGGTACCGTTTTCAAAAACAATTTGAAATTAAAATTTCAAGTTTACACACTTTTACAAAACTCTTTAATAAAACCAACATTTTCTATATAGGTTGATCATCGAATCATAGGTGGAAACAAACTACTAACACAAAACATTCTAATAAATTAATCTTATTTCTACATTCATATGTTTGTAACATTTATGTCCTAATTTAATGGTTATGTTAAAATCTACCACTTTTAAAATATTTATTTCATTACTACGAATTACAATTCTTTAAAGATTTATTTAACATAATAACATTTTAGGGTTTATTTAACATAACATATTTCTTGGTTATGTTTATAACGAAACAGAATAATATATTTGTAAGTGTGTTAATATGTATTATAATATTTCTGTAAAAAAATGAGAATAAAAGAATCAAAGAACTTGATTTGAAATTAATAGAAACAATTTTGTTGTTTGTAAACTAATTACAATAAATATTATTGAATTACTTTATATAACATTTTGAATGGCAAATTCCAAACATCAACTTACATGAGAGTACCATTGTGTAAATTTTCATGTAAAAACATAACATTTAGTTTGAATTACAATAATAAACAAAATCACCATAGTTTGAATACAAATAATATGCACCACGTTATCACATTTCCCATTGATAAAGTTATTCCTGGCAAGTCTTTGAACTTTGACCATTATTTGTATTCTATTATTTTTTAAATATTACATTCATGTTTTTGTATTGAATTTCAACAACATAATAATAAGTTGTAATTAACTCGTTGGCAATTAATAATAAAACTGCAAAAACTATTGTTGCAAGTTTTTGTTGTTATAACATTTAATCTGTTTATGACATAGCTTTTAAACCAACTGGAAAGCAGTCCAAGCTGGCTAGCCAATGTTTCGTTGATTATGCAACATTTATACTATCCACAATAACGCTCTTATCTCGGTAAAACTGAACTTTGGATAAGTCAGCTGCTGAACTATTATAATAATAACTAGTACACTTAGACATCATTTTATGCTTAGGATGGTTTCTTAGGACGATAAAGGGCTAAATGAAACAGCGTTAAACGAGGTCATTTCAATGCATAGTAAATACGGAAAGGGGAACAAGCGACACAAAATAAATAAACAAACTTTAATTTTAAGTTATTTTTATATTAATTTGCATAATAACTTATGTTACATAATACAAAGATATGCACACAGAAATATAAATATCTTTTTTGTGATGAAGGTCCTGGCTCTTCTGAAATTCTTTATTTTTTGTGATGAAGTCATGTAGTATCATTTGTCTTTGCGTTTTTTTCTCTCGTTAAGCAAATGTTAGTAGCAAAAGATCACATCCAAAGTGCTTCGTCTTACTTTTGCACTTCTTTTAAAATCTGGATCATTCGCTACATTTTGATCAATGATTTTAGTTATCGTTACCAAACTTTTACTAAGGAAATCTGTAGCAAGTTCTTTGGGTTCTTCATTTTCAGAATTACTATTTTCAACTTCTATACAAATTCCTTGTTCTGCCAGTTCTTGAAGGTTGTCATTGGTAAGGGTCTCGCTAGAAACCTGCGGTAACTCCTCAATATTCAGCTCATCTACATCTCTTAGTCCTGCTGTATCGATTGTATCGATCAATTTGGCCAATGATAGGCTCTTCTCGTTGAGAATCCTTAGATACCTCCAGCCATGCATTCTTCACACTCTGTTTAAGCATTTTTCAGTAAATTCTTGTCTAGTGAAGTCGATATTGCTTATGGCATCCATGATGTTATATTTTTTGCAAAATTGCCCAATTGATTCTTTATTTTCACCCTCTGTTTTATCAAGTATCATGGACTCTGCATGATCGCTGCTAATGAACACAATGCACGAAAATAAACGCACCAAACATACAATCTGGTGTTGCCAGCTCGTGCCATGTTGCCAAGTCGTGCTAAGTGTTCCCAAGTCGGCCATAGTGGTGTTATTGTATTATATACAAATGAATGAAATGCCGCGATCGTTTGAATCAGCATAAATTTTGAGCTTCAAGCAGACAGCGTTATATCGAATCACCGTTAATCGAGTAAGCGCCAAATGAGGTCTTACTATTTATAAAATTATATAGATATTTGGAATGGGAAAGTTTACGATTATTAATTCAAATGCAATAGTGTGTTTTTACATACATACATTTGTTAACATTTTGGTGCACTAAATTAATTATCATACGGTATGAAATTTTATACAGTTGCGTAACTACAAAAATTGGATCCCAATGCATAATGGAAAAAGGCCCCAATTCAAAATGTATACATCTATAATGATTTCACGTATTTTGAAACGAGTTTTGAAATTTTATAATACCATTTCTTGGTATGATGGATTTTAAAATATTTTAATTGTAGGAATGCATTGGGCTCGGATAAATATTGTCAAATGTATCGTAGGACTTAGATTTTTTGCTTATCTAACACGGATCTCGATGTATCGCATTGGTGGTGTTACGCCACTAGTTTCATAATTCATGAAACTTGATAATGTACGATATTTCATTTATGGTGTTACAATATATCTTCCAGGTAATGTTCCCTCTAAGGAGTGCACGCACGATTGATTTGGCATCATAGTGTACACAAAACAATAAGGCGCACACAAAATTTATAAAAATTTATTCTTTGTGTGCTAGCTTCTGTCGAAGATTGGCGATCACGTTGATTTATATTGTATAAGATCAGAAAGATTTTGGATAGTGAACCACTTTCTGAGGTTACAAAGCCAAGATAATCTCTTTCTACCTACGCCTCTGCTGCCTTCTATCTTTCCCTGCATAATAAGTTGTAAAATATTATATTTTACATTGCGAAGAATGTCAGAAGTATGCAACTTTCTTTGAGAGGTGTTATTAGTTATTTTGACTTCTTTATGCATCTTAATATATCTTCATAAGTAATGTTGTTAACCCAGGCCCTATCAGTAGCCTTTTGTACTGGTATGGTAATATTTTTATTCTTTTTCTCCCCAGCGCACAAATAAAGCATTGATTCTTAAAATTACATAACAGATTTTTTGTGATCTAAACTTTGGGAGAACATTGCTTCCAAGTATAATTTTTATTTTTTTATTATCAGTACATAATAAATATGTTTCTAATATATATTTTGTTTTTTTATATTTCAAAATCAATTTTTGATTCTTTCCCTCGCCATAATAGTAAGGTGGCCTTTCTCCACCTTTCTATCAACTCTTTCTTACAAGAGACATTTAATAAAAATTATTACAAAGTCCTGTGTGAATTTGTTCATATTTTAATTATTATTTTTGTAGCCATAAATATTTCAATAGCTAGTCCTGGGTTTTCCTTAGGTAATTTTGAATACAGTAATTCAATCTACACAAACCTTTGTGAACCTGTGCTGGTAGATACCAATGTCGCTCTCCTTGCAGTCTGATAGTCCTTAACTCTGCTGATCAGCCTCCGAAAACTCTCTCACTACCGATAATCCGAAAATATATATCCGATAATACAAAATGTTTTTATATCGCCATCGTAAATAAGTTTTTTCCGAACCGAAAAACTGTCTATTCCAGTAACAACATCGCTTTTGTTTTCTGTTTTTAAATCTACACAAAAGAACACACATATTCGTAGTTTTATATCAGGCCTACCTATCAAAGTTAAAAGCGCGTAAACAATTTTTATTAAAAAGTATATTTTATTAATCAACCAGAAAATATAGATGAGTATTGCAAGTTTTGGAGTGTACACTGGATTCAAATTGTTGTCTATCCCAAGCCCCCAATTTTGTTATTCATAATTTCTATAAATGTCGATGTGCCATACTATGTTTCAAAAACATTTGATTACGATTCGTAAGAGAAGGTTGTTTTTTTATAATTTTTTCGTTCATCGCAAAAAAATGGATTTTAGTGTTTACAATTAATGAATTACACTATACAGACAACCAGACTCTTTTGGTGTCAGAGCTGGTGTAGGTGTCAGATGTGCTACCTGTTTTTTTGACAATACATATTTTTCGTCTACAGTGATCAGGTAATTAATATAAATATATTATTTGTGATTCCAATTCTAAAAAATGTATTTTCTTAGTCACCCATATTGTCTTCACTCAATTTATGAGGTATCCAGTTATTATATGTGTGTATATATTGATAAGTCATATTGTGACAGAAGTGTATTGGGAAAACCAATATAAATAATACTCTATTTAGTTTATTTCTTTTACACTTTTTTTTTCAATTGCAATAGTCAACTTTGCCCAAATAAATTATTTACTGTATTTTGGGTGACAAGGTCAAATGAATTGTGATAAAATCCAGCATCCTCCTCATTTAAAGAAACATTTCTCATCTTCAGAAAGTCTTAAGTAAACTAATAGACATTTTACAGAAAACTTTTATTATGGATTAAATTCAAAATTATTTTTATCATGTTTTATATGATAATCTTAACAAGTGTTGCTTATTTATATTCACCAAATTTAAATTTGTAAATATTTGCTTACTTATTTTTAATGTATTAATGATTCTGACAAATTTTGAATTGGATATAAAAAAATCTTTTATCGATAGTTTTAAAAATTTGTTAATTTTATTAATAATTTTAGATTTTTTTTAGAAATGATCAATGTAATGTAGACATTTCATAAGATTGCACTCAATAAAATAATTTTTTATTTGTATACCTAATATTGGCGTATAAACATCAAAAATAATATGTAAAAATTAGTAGCGACATCTATCGCCGTACATAGGGGTCGCGTAAGTTTATTTTTTTCAGATATAAGCTTATTCTTTTAAGAGCGACACAAAACAGCACGTAGTGTAATACATTTTAAATACTAATTAAATGTATTAATTCGAAAGATATACATATGAAATCAATTTTATCGAAAAAGATTGTTGTTGCGCCACCGGGATTCGAACCTGGATCTCTTTCCAAATCGGGAAAGGTGTATATTATCCAACTATGCTAGAGCGACATTATTTTTGACGACAAATTTTCGAACCTGTATGTCACACTTTTTCAAATTAATACGTCTATAGTTCCATTATTATTACAACTTCACAATAAGTGTATAAAATAAAATAACTTATTGAAATTGTTATAATGAATACATTTTATACATCTGACATACTAGGATTTTCTGTATCAGGTGAGCAGTTGTAACTGTCACAATCGGTGTAAGTAATCTGACATTTGTGTGACAGTCAGAACGGTAAAGGCATTAAAATTTGATATGTATTGAATTCTCAAATATATTATCATTGCGATATCTCAAAAGATAATCAAATTATCTGTCACCAAATCGTGCAAAATTGTGTTATAAAAATACAGTGTGCTACGTGTTGCGCTGTACAATTTTATTTGTAAAAAAACAAAAATATATAATTATTTTACATTTAAATTTACATTCAATATAATACACATTTATATCAAAATAAAAATTTCGCCGAATAGTTGTCACTCGAAGGTCGGACTATTTGATTTGAGCCGCCCCGTAAAGAAATTAATATTATTTTATTATTAATTAATACCATTGTACGTCGTGTCTCCTAAATTAAGCTCTCACTAACGCGAGTTATTTTCTTAATATAACAAATAAGTTGCCAGTCTAGGAGTAAAGTAACACATACTTATTTAATTATCTATGTGTAGTTTTTATTGTGTACGTACTTTTATAATGCGATCGCAATAACGAAGATAAATAAATAAACATTAAAAATATATACAGTAGATTTTTAATTTAGTACATAGGTATGCAACGCAATAATAATTTATTTAATTTAAAGAAATTAATATGAAATAATTTTTAATCAACTTATTGAAATATGTATTATTTTTGTATTAATTTTAAAGTTAAAAAAAAGTAGTTTTTTTGGTGTGAATTTTATCATTTTTCATGAATTTATTTATTCGCAGGTATGGAATTTTAGTATATTATTTATTTCTATCACAGACTACCAAGTATATAGACATGAACTAACGGAAATTTTTCAATATTTTCATTTTGGTGCCACTCGCGTGATCACTTTGGTACCACTTACGAAATCAAATAACTCCGCGACTTTTTAAAAAATATATGATTCGATGGGAAAAAAAATGTAAACACTGACAATATAATGTACATTAATGTAAAAAATATGCCTTGTTTACACAAAGATTTAATTTTCGAAGAGTAAATACTTTTATAGTCTAATAAAATTTTTCGAATTTATGTTTCTACAAATAATGTGCGTAAAATGCCCCTCGTCTATATATATATATATATACACTTTATTTCATGTCTATTTATTTACTGGTCTGTGATTTCTATATTATTTATTATAAATACATTTTTTTTTTTTACCAAACATATGTGATATAATATTATAGTATACAGCATACCATTCGAAAGAAAAATAAATGTCAAAGAAAGAAAAATTGGTATGTTCACTTATATTTCGACTGTTGTAATTTTTTCTCTTTCTATTCAATTGGTAACTTTAACTTTACTTTTTAAAATTCGATATCTCGGGACACATTTGATGAAACACGTGTTTTGGTTTTTATTCAAACGCCAATAACGTTAATTTAATTTGGGTCATTAATTTATCATAATCTTAGGTCGCCGCCATAACACGTATCCGTTTACGTAGCGTACGTTATGTGTTAGTCGTATCCGAGTCACGCGGGAAATTTCAAGGATATTTACGGCGAAGAAGTTCAAAGATAGAGATAATATTTTTCAACGCATGATATAGTTATCTAGATCGTAAACTGTACATCTCAGACAACAAACCGCTTTCCCGACCAAATGCGGTTTCACGTGGGTCCCTTTTTACCCTGCGCACAGTAGGAAGACAATATGCGAATATCACGTGCCCGGCAACCGCACAGGGTTGACGTCAGCCGCTTCTCGGTACAGTTTCCGAGTCCGGCAAGACAGTGACGTGGTATGATTTAAAATGTAACTATGCCGTGTTTTATTTTCTATACTATGATGCTATAGTGGGATAATTCGATGACTGTCGTTGTCTAGATTCTAGATGACGTAGATAGTCTTTTATCTGAATGGTGAACTTTCTCCCACCTCGGTTCGTCAAGGATATCACCGTCTAGTCGTAAGTAAATATAATGTTAGGAAAATACTTCTAAAAATGTACATGTGTGTGTACAATATTTACGCAATAAACATATAAAAATAATAACAAATGGTACATATTTTGTTAAAAACAATGTATCGTAATAGACAACCATGTCATGGATACGTCCATATGTAATAATAATAAATAACTAAGCTATTGAAGAAATATCGTGGCAGATTGACCATTTAATACTTTTCTTCACTGAAATTGACTTTTTTCTTCTTGTCTCAGAAGCCCTCTCCATCCATTCCTATTAAGTACCAGGTCGTTTACTTCTCGATAGATTCTTCATCTGCTCCACAACAGTAAATGACTCATGAATGTCTTCTTTCACTTTATCACTATAGTTATCTTAACATTTTCCGTGTTTGTTCGCTATCGTCTTCAGAATAGATCTGTTTTGTTCTATTTTTTCTAAAATATCGTCATTTTATTTCCTTTCCGTACAACTAATTGTCATCATTCTACTCCAACACCACATTTCGAAGGCTTCTAGTCTTTGTTTTTTTTTTTTGGTTCCAGTTTTTATTCATGTAGTGCTAAGCACTATGTGTGTGGGTTTTTCTTAATATTTATATTTATTTTTCTACTCTACAGCTGTCATATTTGTTGTGAACGCTGGTTTTGCTATCTATTTACGAAACGTTTTTATGTATTCAATAGTTTTAAAAGTTCACGAATTTTAGTTTAAAATACAAAAAATAGACTTTTTTTTCATAGGATTATGATTTTTTTATTTTAATAATGTTTATCGACGTGTGTTGTCGACGAATCTTGCCGCAAAGTGTAATAAACCAGTATGTAAAAATAGCGCCATTTTTTCCAATACTTTTATTAATGAATTAAATCGAAGTGTCTTGTGATATTTCATCAGAGTGAACTGGGATACTAAAGTATTATTGGAGTTTATAGACTAAAAATACTTATCAAGTTTATTCAAATTTTACGACACTTATCTAAGAACCAGTAGATAAAAAATTGCATCATATTACGAAACCTGTTTTGAGATTCGCATTTTAAAAACTGTTCAACGCGATATTAGTCTGATTAAACTTTGACGAATTTAAACAGAGTTGTTTAATTTTCTTTTAATGCCTATCACACCTAGAATTGAGATTAAGATTAGTTTTTTCTTTATAAATTCGACTGTGTGCATATTTTACGACTCGAGAGCATTTGAAACACTCGTATATGAAAACGTTACATATTTTTTTAATGCAACATAGCATGACTTATGAATTTAAATGAAACATGCCAGCTTGTCATTTTTCCAGACGGCTCACAAAATTATAAATACATAATAACCTTTTGTAAAGATTTATTTAATAATATAAGATAAATGGGTCCACCATACGACTGAAAATAAATTCATCACAGATTGGAATTCAGATTAGATTTCGAGCTTCACTTAATTTTTTAACGAATAGTTATCAATGTAAGGATTCTGCAGATATTTATTATATTTTAACTTAAAATTTTTTTAATATTCATAAATTATTCGGTCGTTATTGAAATGATTATAATGTAACAGTAACTAACCAGTACGTCATATATAGGTATAAGGCATATATAAGATATAATAAATATGCTTTTTATATATATTAAATTAATAATTAAGTAAAAAATTAAATAAGCGACATAAACACTAAGTTACAGAGATTGAGATGAAACAGTTCGTAAACTGACGAGTTCGTCCATATCTTCTATATCTTTCCTATCAGCAGTGTAATAGTTTTTGTACATGAGCAAAATCGCCCTCATCCTCTGTCAAATTATAATAATATTTTTACTCTTTTCGCCAGATATTATGATGAATACAAATTAAAATTATCGATAATGATGAAGGTGTGGAATTTCCTTTTGCACACGCGCGGACATCAGCAACGACAACCGTCATTATCACACATCCAATAACTAACAAGTTTAGAAATTGCGGTGTTTAGTGCCTTTTTGAACTTCACAAAATGAACACAGTGAGCGTTCAGTGACGTCAACAATGTGATTAGTTGCACGTCACACAGTGTTCGACATTTAACTCTATCTACTCGTAATTGAATAATTTTTATTTGAAATAATTTTATGGTAATATTTGTTTACATTGTCAACGAATTTTCCCGAAACCTTGCACAATGGAAACAGTACACGTATCTATACAGAGCATAGATTGTTTTCTTTACTGTTTTATCAATCCCAAAGACCAAAAGGTCGTGGCCGTCTAGAGGCCACCATTTGGCTGCGCGGCGGTTATAATATTGCCGCATTGCTGCTGTCTATCTATGTTTAATATTTATTTATGTTCAATGAGATAGCTAATTTTCTAAATATCTATTAAAATAATTTTTCAGCGGTCAACAAGTGATGTCATATAATATAAAATATTAAAAAAAAAGCATTATTTCTTAGAAAAGTGCTAATATTTGTATTTAAACCTAAAATATAAGCAAATTATAGATATCTCATAGACAAAGCTATTTATATTATGTTATATGAAAAATGCGGAAGTATGGGTAATTACAGGGCCTACGATATGTCTTCGGCTGACTTAAGTGATCACTTTACACAATGTAACGTTCACCATTCCACCCACAATCAACCTTCTTATCTATAAATTTTTTGGATGTTATATATATGTTATCATGTAGAAACACTTCGAATATGGTGAATAATGGTGAACGTTAAATTGTGTAAAGTGACTTAAGTCAGCCGAAGACAGGTCGTAAGCCCTGTAATTACCCATACTTCCATATTTTCCCATTTAATGTAATATAAATAGCACCGTCTCTATGAGATATCTATAATTTGTTTAATAACAATGCCTTTGGAGGTAAAAATCCAGTAATTGTGTTATTTATATTATATTATTAAGTATTGGTGTCGCCGTGATAAATTAATAGTTTTAGAAAGACCACCACAACTGACTACTTAATATCTGTATTTTTTTCGTAATAAGCCAGTTGTCAGCATCAAAACATTGAATTTGTTGTCGGTCTAAAAGATACAACATGTGACAATTGCTCTGTGGATACAAATATCATAATCATCCCCCGACAGACAAGGAAAATAATAAAAGGGAGATTCATAAATGAATCGCTCCGAGATCGAGGTTGAAAATGGGACAGAAGAGGAGAGAAGATCGTCGCTAGTTTTCAGCCCAAGAAGACTCTCGGAATGCCTTGAAGAGGATGAAGACGTGGAGACGTCTGCTTCAGTCACTCTGAAGGGGAAGTTTCTAGTGACACCCGCGCGCGTTACACAGCCGATTCGCCGGCACGTGGACCATCGATTTTTCGATGACACTCTATTCGACATGAGATCGAAACCACCTGACCTGACAAAGCTAGTTACCCACACCCCGGATGAAGCAGAGCGGATATGGGTAAAGAGGGACGATGTTAGCACAGAGGTAAGTTGAGCAACGGTTTTTCCTTTATACATTACATATGCTGTTTGCGCGTTATTGTAGCGCATCTAAAGGACGTTTTTTTTTAGAGGTATAGAATTTTAAAATTAAATAAAACATAAAAATTGTAGTAATGGCTGTGGTATTGGCTTTATTGGAAAGATAATTTGATGCCATTAGTGTTTAAATATGATTTGGCGCAGCGGCTGGCTCGAATAAAGCGCAATCTGGAAGTCCAATTATCGACCACTTTTTGGAGCAGCTGGGGACGTATATCGGCAATAACGCGACGAATGTTGGCTTTCAAGTCTTCTATCGTCTCTGGTTTATGGGCGTAGATTAGAGACTTCATATATCTCTACAAAAAATAATCCAAAGGTGTTAAATCACACGATTTTGGAGGCCAATTCACAGGGTCATTACGTGAAATAATGTGCTCATAGAATGTTTCCTTCAATAAATTGATTGTGGCGCGCGCTGTGTGGCATGTTGTAGAAGCCACAGTTCTTCCACATTCGCCATTCGCTCAGGGAACGAAATAGTGAGTAATCATGGATCCATTGACTGAAACGTTCTGGCCGATATAATTTTTGAAGAAACAACAGCTTCTGCGGTGCGCACTCTACAACGTCTCCGCGGATGCGTATTATTAATTAGAGTACGCGTGGTGCGAAAACTATCCATGGTTATTTGAATTACTTGCTCGGATGGACGATTATGTCAACCGTAAAATGGACGTAGCGCACGGTAAGTTTCGCGAACTTAACTACGATTTTCGAAATAAATTTTTACAATTTACAAGCGTTGTTCTAGCGTAAGTCTATTCATAGTAAAATGGCAAACCGAACTGAGCACAAATTAGCTGTCGCCGGAAAAAGTGTTGCTAATTCGAAAAACAAACCTCTAAAAAAAAAAACACCTTTACAATGTTTGCCGAAGGCTTTGTGTATGGGTTCATTCCGCTTCTGAGACATCGAGTTGCTGGCGTAAAGCTGCGGCTGGAGCTCAGCACCAGATATCTAGTGCAAGCGGCCCTCTCATGGAAGGCTGGCTCCCAGACCCAGAGAATGGTATCGACCGTAGAGTAGCTACATATACAATAATAGCCGTGACTGAAATTTAGTATTTATATTTTGTATTTTTTATACATATACATATATTATGTGTTTTTGTGTATATATATATAATTCATCTTTTTTTTGCTTTTCTTTTCATAACATATTATTAACAAATTCAGTTTGAAAAATATATTTATATATACTTAGTTTGTTCATGTTCCGTGTTTTTGTTTTTCTTCACACAGTGAACAGTATTTTTCTTGGTTTCTGTTCGTGACTTACTGAGGTCTATGATGAGTCAGGTCAAGAATCACCGTGTTTAAGAAGACAATATTTTATTTTAAATTTTAATAATAGATATTTCATTTATTCTTTTATCTTTGTATTTATACAATATACATTTTCTCTTTTGGATTTGAAATATGATGATTCCTTCGATCAGACCACAAGAGTCTTGGAATCTTCAATCTATCTCATAACCCTTCTTCAGGACGGGAACTCATCATACGGCCACGTGATCTTTCTGTTTTTCTTCATGTACGTACAGGTTGCTACAAAATAGCAATGGCATTGCTTTAGGCTAGGGGTGGCGAACCTAGGGCACGCGTGCCAGAAATTGCACGTTTATCAATTTAGCTGGCACGTAACAATTAACAGATATAATGCAATTATTTGAACTCCAATCATGTTCGACCTAGAAACAAAAATTAGTCAATCTGAGAAATGAATTAGAAATAATTGAAAATGATCGATTATCGAATATAATTTAAAAGAATGCGGAAGAAGAAATAATAATAGCTTGGAAAACCATTCCAGAAATTTTTAGCTGTTTAAAAAAACTAGCGACGGCAATATTATAAATTTTCTCTTCCACATATGCTTATGAGTCATTATTTTCCGAAATTAATTTTATAAAATGTACACAGTACAAGAAGATGAATCCTGTTGTGCATGTATTTTACTAAAAGTGACGACATGTGAACCGGATATTAAGTATTTGACATCAAATGTACAGCACCAAAAATCTCATTAATACTTGTAACTTAAAGTGTATTTTTTAAACTTTTTAAATAAAATGTTGAACAACTTTTTTTTTCATTTTTTCCCCAATAAAAATTGCTTGGAAGGGTGAATGAACCCATTCTATCTTATCAGACCACGATGTTAAATGATGACACGGTCTTCGCGTTATGTTTTAAGTAATAAACAAATTATAGCATACTTGCTAATTGTACTTATTTAAATAAATATATTTTAAACTGCTGGGCACGTCAGATAATCGATATATATGTATATTATTTGGGGATTTTTGGCACGCGCATGTAAAAAGGTTCGCTACCACTGCCTTAGGCGATGACTATGCACGTAAAATTACACTTCGTAAATATTTATTCCTATTTATAAAATATATTAATATTTTAAAAATTAACCTCCGATAAATAAATTAAACATGAATTCTTGAATATAATTAATGCATCCGAATAAATAGACAAGCCCCATCTCTGTCTCACTAGTTAAACCCCTGTCTCAAGGAAGACTTTATGTTGTTAATATTATTAATTAATTAACATATGTCGAAATAAAGATTATATTATATCATTTCTTTTTAAAACAATACATAGTAATGATAAGAGTTATGTGCAAATGACGATAACTGAGAATTGATATAATTTTTTTCCCCTTTAAATTACATTATTCACTGTATTATGAAATTTAACTAACAAAAAAAAAATTTTTTTCACGTTGTGAAATTTATGCTACGATCACGAGTTCTAATTAAGCGTTGGAAATCAAAACCATGGAAATTAGAATGAACGTTCGTCGTTAAAAATGATGACTGAATAGAAATGAAATGAATGATGTCAGTTTTAACACGTGTTTTCAACTACACTCGAGTTAGAAATTTACAGTTAATTTACACAATTTGGATCTTTCGATATAACGAACGGTGTATTTGAAATGTACATGCAAAATTAAAACATTTTAAGTACACACCGTATAGTATAGTGCATAGTGCAAGTACCAGAACGTTGACAATCACCGTACCGTAGTCATGTTGAAAACGCGAAAATATTTAGCAACAGACTTTTAATTTGATGCAGCTTGCGACACGCCCTGGCCACCTATTGTGTTTATCTCTGTATTTGTGGGACATGTGTAATGAAAATAGCTCAGACAATAGGCTGAGCTTTGTGCCGCTGTGTATCAATTGTAGTACACCAAAAATATTCGTCCGTTGGGCGCTCGTTTCAAATAAAATGTTCACAATTTTTTGAAAAGTTTTTCGTATAGAAAACAAACAGGTTCATTTTTATTGTTAGAAATTTGAAAATCGAAAAATCTATAATGCTGGTTTGGTCTTGTGAAACGTGTAAATGAAAAGAGAATAGTAAGATAGATATATGACGCGAGTGTTAATGACACCAAACAATAAGGACGTCAGCGGAAAACTTTCGTCAGGTAAATCAATAGAATCCGTAAAAAATGACGCTGTAAATGTTGGATAATTTTTATAGCGCCTTTTTCGTAAAGAAAAAAATACCTCAAGAGCGTTTTACACATACACTGTTAAGTACTACACTATCTTTGCATTTAAAATTAAAAATTATTGTTTAAACTTACAGAAATGATTTTTCGAAAAAGTGCGTTTTTTTTTTTTTTTAAATTAAGTCTCTGATGCACTGTATTTTATGATGGAGGACAAAGAGTTCCACGCTTTTGGGTTTGCCCTTTCACTAAATTTAGACTTCTGGCAACGGCTGGTCAGTTCTACAAGCTGCGGAGTAGAAGCTAGCATGCATGAAAAAATGTATGAATGTCGATCAGATAAGAGTTGTATGTCAGGACAGTAGAGTGTGGTACACTATCTTCTCTGCCTGAAACGTGAAGAAATGGCGTGATAATAAATAAATTAATTAGTGATGCTGCCGTACTGTAGATAAGTTATTATTAAAATTAAAAATTTTCTTCGTATTGTGTATACAGCTTTGTTGCTTTTTTTTATTACGACACTGTCACGTGTAGTGAATCCGATACCGAGCCAAAATTGAAATCCCGGGGAAAGAAATTGCTCATTTGCTCAATAATATTACACTAATAAAAATACCCAAAATAACAAAATAAATTTATAGTTATAATTAGTGTTCGACCGAAAGTCAGTTTTCGGCCTTAAACCAAAGCCGAAGGTTCAATCGTATTTAGAACACGTACTAGAAAGTAGTCATTTCAGTCTGCGTGCTCATCTGCTTTATCCTTTGATATAGCTTGTATCCAAATTGTATCATACTGTAATAAACGTATAATTGTCACAAAGAGTTTCTCTTGGACCTATAACATTTACGAGGTATACACTGAAGACGTACTTAAGAAGACAAGTACATAACATTGGCGCAGCCTGTAGGATCCTCTCAGCCTGTCATCAAAAGTTATTTTTAAATTTTGTGATTATCACTCAATAGTGTCTAGATTTTTGGATCTTCTGGATCTTTGGATTGTAACAACCGATTCAGTTGTGATTTTTTTGCTTTTAAAGTTCTTAAGTAGTAATAAAAAAATGCTATGCATAGCTATAATTTCTACGATATACATTCTACATCTACGTTTATATGTACGTTTAAGTTTAGGCGCAAATAATTCAGAGTTCGCATGTTAATGTAATAACCAGAACCATCTAACCATCTAGCGGAAGAATGAAGAAATAATAAATAAAACTCTGCACGTGTTTCGCAGTATTATTAATATTAAAAATAATGTATTTTAAGATCAAAAAAAATAACAAGAGTAAGAATCGAATAAGTCAGGGGAATAAGTAAGCACACGTAATTAAAGATCAACGCGACCCCTTAAAAAAACACATTACACCTCAGGTACATAACTTTTTAATGATCTTCCTTTAGAAATGAGAGCTATCTCAAATTTAACATTTAGAGTATTAGTACGACTGGATGTACCAAAAACTCTTAATAAATAAGATTGAAACGGAAATGACTTCTATGACATTTTTGGAAGTATATTTACGTCCTTTGGGCAGTGAACCGGTTGTTAGGTTAGGTTTTAAATACTTTTATAAACAATAGTTATCTACAACCATCGCACAATCAATTATGTATTTATACGTATATTACGTTTTGGGTTGTCGGGATTTTGGATTGTCATAGAAACCCCAATGGAATATAAAATATAATCTAATATCCTTATTTCTGTAATTCACGGTATTTTGATAATAATTTTACTACCAGTCTGTCTAATAGTGTCTTATTTCTTTTGCATTTCGCAAAATAACGTTTGTAATTTTTACCGGCATAAATAATTTTAAGAATGCTGGTAGTACCAACTCTCAACTTCCGACTGACCAACTTGATTTGAAAATATATAAAAATTTTAAAGTTTATCTACTCAAATATGTTTGCGAGGTTTTTATCTATACATTAATTTACATCACGTATTTTATGACATACTTTTATGTTGAACATGTGGTATCGCCGGATCTCCAAGGGATTTTATGTTCAGATGAATTTCGGCCCAAGATTTAGAAGAGTGATTTATCTAATAGTGTGTATAAGGTTTTATTAATTCTTGCAGATTACCGCAAAGATGCTGAAATAATCGTGAATACTTCTGCTCATAACGATACCCGTAGGTTTTATAATTTTTTTATGTTATAATTTTTTCTTAGACGCATTTCAATGTCGAATTTGAATATGTCAATTTGGCTCACAGATGTTCTCAGTTAAACCACTTTGAATTGAGACCGATCCGGTTGACAATTATTAATTTGTTAGCAAAATTATCACGTGCTTTAAAAACATTTGACTAATTGGTAACTTACTTGTGTGTGTATATAAAGTGTGTGATATAATTTCGATATGCATCTTGGCTATCTTGCTTCCTGTTGACAGAATTCCCGATACAGTTTGCAACTAGGAGCAATGTACTGAACTAAAGGTTAATCCACAAAGCCAAATATATACCAATGGCATAATTATCCCGATTCGAGGCCAAGTTGGCGTCTATGATAATACGGGCTATTCTTGGTGTGATGTCAACTGTGTAATTTCATACACATATTTCGCTTGGCATAGGGTATCTCTCATTTCATATACTCAAGGAAATAATTCGGAAGAAAATGATTTAGGAAATTTCATCTGTCTCTGAATAAATGTAATATTTATTTATAATAATAATAATGTTTGTGTGAATATATAGTAGCAGTTTGTATAATAAATTTGTATTACTGACGTTCGTATTATTTTTTTATATTCTGAAACGAAATTGTATAATTCAAATAAATATATTAAAATATATTTATTTATTTGAATTATACAATTATATTAAAATATATTTATTTGAATTGTACAATTTAAGAATATGAATTAAATATATTAATGTATTAATATCAAAAAGGTAAGATATAGGTATGAAAATTTGTCGCTAAAAATATCGTCGCTGTAGCGTAGTTGAATAATGCACCTTCGCCGGTTTGGAAAGAGATCCATGTTCGAATCCCGGTGGCGCAACAACAATGTTTTTCGATATAATTGATTTTATATGTATATCTTTCTAATTAATATATTTAATTAATATTTAAAATATCACAGACCGTCTGTTCTGAATAATTACAACTTCACAATAAGAATGTGTTCTCCTAATAAATATATCTTCTTTAGGTGCAATTTTTATAATTGTGACAGTACAAGTATGTAATAATTACAGTAATTTCCCATTACTTCAAGATGTTTAGTTTTTGAATTATCTAATAAATATTTTTCGATGATATCTTATATTATTATTTCATCCATTAGTTGTTTATTGTTTTATTAAGACAGAAAGTTGTTCCGTTCATCAAATGCTTCAACTTACTGCTGTCAAAGAAAAGATAAACATCTCTGTAGGGAGACCTATGTCATCATCATTCCTGAATAATCAGAATAATCTTGTTTCCTATTATATTCTTGAGTAAAGTAAACAAGATCGAAGGATTAATTTCATAGGCAAACTTCGGGTGTTTATCAAGCGATGAGGAAGGGTTGCCAATATTTATTTTTAAAATTATATTAATCTGATATAATAAATCTAGTCATCATCACTTATTTTGCTTTTAACCTTTTAACTGCCATCTGTATTTGAAATGGAAGACACCACATAGGGTAAGACTAGGTTTTACGGGTCTTGAGTTATCTATCAAAAGCTGGGACCTGTCGTCCACAGATTTCTAAATGATTTAAAATTATGACTTTAATACCTGCACGTTTGCAAGGTCCAAAAGTGCGTGTTAAGACGCCCATGGCATTCAAAAGCCCTACAATCGGTAAATATTTTTTCTCGAAGACCAATAGTAATTTATATTGTTTTCATCATTTTATAATAATTGAAGTCGTTTAATTTAAAAGGCTCTAACTTGGATAATTGTCAAAATTTTTGAATTTACTTTCAGGAAATTCTTTACCCTTTAAACTAAAAACTTCTATATAAAAAATTCCGTACCGATAAATGAAAATAACCCCTCATAAGGCGCATGTCTTACGACTGATTTGTTTTACTGGGTGCATAGCCGAATTAAACTAAACAGGATAGTAGTAAATAAGGATTATTGATGATTTGAACATTTTAGAATCCCGGACGTACGTATTTTGTCAAATTTTAGGAACTGTATCACTTTACATACTCATTTTACACAAAAAATATGCTTTTTTATCGAAAGATTTTTACAAAATTCGTGAACGGGTTATTTAAAAAATATAAATTAGGTGGGATCTAAGATAATATAGTTGATTCAGATAAATTAACACAATTGGTTTAAAGATCGCGAGTTGACTTGATAAACTCTCAACTGGTTGTGGTAAAACGCTTCTTATTTTTGTGTACTTTTTGCATGGATATTACAAATGCGTAATACAACTTTATTGCGGGAAAATTTCACCTAAACTGCTAAATAGGTGTCCCGACAATTACGCGCAAGAACAACTAAGCGCTGACAATAACGCGCAATACAAAAGTAAATGAGGACCTTCATTTCCATGTATTTCATTTTAAAAAGTACATATTTTAAATGTAAAATATATATATATATATATATATTTATATTTAGCTCAAATTGCGATAAATATAAATGTCGATAAACTTATCGGTAAAACGAATAAAGTGAAACACCAGTTGAGTAACGAAACATTTAATAATGTAGAAGAGGGAGTGAAAATATATTTTCTTGCATATTTTAATTCGAAACCACAAAGTTTTTTTGAAAAATGGGATCGAAAAACTGAAAAAGAGGTAGAAGATTATTGTAAAAAAAGATAGAAATTAAATTATAAAATAATACTCTTAATGAAACTGAATAAATCGATTATAAAATTTATTGACTGGCATTTTTTCCGAATGACCTAATATTAATATATAATAATTATTAAACATTGTTTGCATTTTAATTCTAGGGTTTTTTTTGAAAATTTAGAAAATTTAGCAGAAAACCAAAACCGGCAGCCTTAGTAAATTTCTGTCGATAAGCAGTTCTGCAAAATCAAATAAAACAAGAAAGCTTTATTTTTTTTCATTATTTTTAATTTTGGTCGGTGCGTATTTGTCTGCGCGTGGTTGTCGGCGCAAAGTGGCCTTCGCGCAATTGTCGGGGTGCCGTTTTTTTTCTAAATTATTTCATAGCACCTTCATCCAATTACTTTATCCGTTTTTAAAGTAATTAAAAAATAACTGTGAGGGCCGCACAATGTGACCTACGCATCTCGGTTCGCGAGAAGACTTATTTTACATTCAAACAATAGAAAACGTTTCGAGTTTTCATTTAATAATGCTGGTATCGTCTTACAGCCAACGCGAGGAGGCTGCGAGCCTAAGCTTGTGAGTTCTGCTTGTATACTTATTAATGTCATTCATAAATATGACCTTATTTTCTGAAACTCTTAACATACTCAAACCACCCGGTGCTTAAATGGTAATCGAGCCGCATAAGTTCTGGGAACTTCAGTTCTCTCTCACCCTAACTCCCCCTCCCTCGTCGAAGTATTGTTGGCGCCGGCGGCGCTTGTTTTGTATTGGCTCATTTTATTTAGTACAGTGGAACCTCTATATTTGTCAGCCCCTATATTCGTCTGGTTCAATATTCGTCTGGTTCGATATTCGTCTGGTTCGATATTCGTCTGGTTCGATATTCGTCACATTTTGATAACAATTAAATGTTTTCATATTCGATAATATTTTCTATATTTGTCACTTCCACCGCCCGGCAATGCTGTCTAACTGAGCCAGAATGCAAAATATGGTGGAAAAGTGGCATCCAAGTTGGCACCAAAACATAAATGGATTCCATGGTAATAATTGACTGCTTCATGAAGATTTAAAAAAACAGACAGAAACAGGCAACATTGGGCAAGTTCTTTGCTAAATGGAGTGCTACTGAATCATCGGCAAAGGAAAACCATCACCATTATCTGATGTTTAAATTGTCTCTTAAATATTAGTAACTTTCCTCCTCTTCCGCTTCTACTATCATGTCTCCTCAGTACAATAAAGGTAAAGTTTTACACCAAATTTATTTATTTGTGTATTGTTTTTGGGGGCTGGGAACGAATTAATTAATTGAATTTCAGTTATTTGTTATGGGAAAAACTGTTTCTATATTCGTCAGGTTCCATATTTGTCAAGAATGGATTAATGACCAATATAGAGATCTACTGTATTTGATATTAATTTTTTTTTATGATTTTAATTAATAAACAAGATTACAATTTTTGCAATGCTGAATGTACTGTTATTCCAAAATAAACTAATTTTATTTAAATGTATGTAGTAGTGTGTTACATACATTGTAATATTTATATGTACACATAACTATAATTTTAAAAAAATAATTGAAAGCTTTGTATAAATCGTTTTTTGATTCATTTAAGGTTGACCGGTTTCGATACCACTGTACTAGACAGGACGGACGTACACAAACTGAATCATAAAATAAATTATCAGATTTATTAGTGTGACAGGGGCGTGGCCGCAGTAGTGGAGAGAGAGAGAGAGAGAGAGAGATAAAGTCATTCAAATGTTTATTTATTTTGGTGGTTTTCAGTTTTAGTATTCCTCTGCACCGCACTCCTGTAACAATTTCGTTATCTGACGTATGAAAATTTATCAATGTCAGATTGACAGATAAACATTTTTTTCTTTACTTTGCATATCTATTAAGTCGTGCAGAGATTCATCATCATATTTGTGAGATATTTATTGATTTAATTATAACATTCTGAAAATAGTCATATTATTAAGGATGTGATTGTTATCCAAACACTCAAAAATAAGATTGAAGTGTAGGCTTTTATGTCGGTGTAATTTTTCTATTTGAATATGTAGAAAAATCCCAATGTCACTATTAATATTTATATTTCTATGCCAACATGATTAGTTACATTACTTTTAAATCTGAGTACTTCATAATTAAATGTTTAATGTTATATAATAAGAGTCAACATTATGATTGTTAAGATACCATACAAGGTTGGTGGCATTCGAGAATACAGGCGATTGTCTTCTATTAGTTGATTTAGTATTAACATGTTATGTATTAAGCTATTAATATAATATATGTTTAAAGCTTAACATTCATAAAAATGGTTAAAGTGATCTATTCTTAGTATCTTTGTGTCGATGTTTATTTTAAAACTTGACAATTTACTTACTATATATGCCAGTTGAAGCAAAACCTTGCGGGTTTTCCATCATAAAATGCAAATTTTTCACAAATAAAGATTTTTAAACATTTTTGTTCGGTAGATTAAATCTCCCATGTTTCCTCTTTAAATTTACCCACTTTTAAATCAAGGTGCATTACAAAAGTATTAAAATTGAAGTAGTTAAGAGTTGGTAGCGCTGTGGTAATTTTTTAAATGTTTAAATTCACAATCAATGTTTATCCCATTAAAATATTGGAAGCAGAATTTACTAATTCCTATCACTGAAGGCGAAGTAAGTGTTGTACTTTGTGTCTGCTTGATTTGATTGTACATCACAATCATCATTTGGATGTATTAAATACTATTGTTTATGTATCCAGATGATTATTAACAGGCCTATTTTATAAATAGTGCTCATTTCAATGCAAGTCTGAAAATGTAAGTACGAGTAGCAGTAGTGTGTAGTTAGTTCTAATATTTCTTCATACATTATCTGTTTTTATAAACTGATTTATATTTGACAACGTACGAAGCCAAGATTGATATTCAGTCAGCTATACTGATATTATTTTTATACATACAACTATGTAAAATAAAAGCTATTTTTTATTTCTTTTATTAAGGCAACACATACAATCTATTCCGGTTAAAAAATAATTTTATACAATTCTAGATAAGTTGTTTAGTAGAGTGATGTGTGTTCTATTAAGGGTTGTTCATTTAAATATGCCGGATGTTAAGATTTTCACGATGATCACAGGCAAATGGGATCACGAAACAATCAAAATTGTAATAATAATAATTCTTTAAATTCTTATAACATTCAGACACATTATAATAATTTTGTATCATCAAGCAATAATTTAAATCAGGTATTAAATTTAATTTGAAATAATTATTAATTTTAAAATATTAATTTTTTTTTTTGTAAATAGATTCTTTTAAAGAAACTAGATAACATATGTTTTAAACCGGTAAATGTATTTAATTCATTAAGTGGTTAATAAAAGTTAACAATCTAAAAAAAAAAGATTTGTAATATTTTAGAATATATGTTGGTAACTTAACTAAGATATTTCCCTTTAACTTAACTAAGATATAAGCTGTTTCCCCTCGAGGGTAGGCAGAGAGGATAGAGCACCGCACTCTTCTGTCCTGACATACAATCCACTTCTCATCCACATTCATACATCCTCTCATACAAGCTCGCCGATTATTGTGGCTTCTAACAAGACCATTCTCCAGTATCTGGTTTACCTGGTGGTGCCAAGTTTTCCGCAGACGTCCTCTATTTCTGGTGCCATCAACACTTGCATCATATATCTTTCTTACCATTCTCTCCTCATTCATATACATGCATAAACAGGAGCGCGCGGTGCATACAAGCAAAAAAGCTGTGCATTACTAAAAATTCTGGGAAACAAATTGAATAAT
Source organism: Eubasilissa regina (assembly GCA_022840565.1). Taxonomy (NCBI): domain Eukaryota; kingdom Metazoa; phylum Arthropoda; class Insecta; order Trichoptera; family Phryganeidae; genus Eubasilissa; species Eubasilissa regina. The sequence continues at coordinate 24,065,031 of JAINEB010000033.1, forward strand.
TGGATTAACATAAACGGAAACATTATTTTACAATTAGCGCCATCTGTGTACCAGCAGAGACTTATTTGCATAATTCTAAAAACTACCACCCTCTTGTGTATTCCCACGGCGCTCTTGTGTATTCGCCGCATCGAACTATTCACATTACTCTGTTCTGTCTTTAAGCTAGTGAATTACTTGAGTCATATAATTGGGTATTTACTGAATTGAAAATTCTTTTCCGTTGATCTGTTTTGCATGGAGTCGTTAACATTAAAAGGCTAAAACATTAAAAACTGCGTACAAATCATTGAAGCGTCTACTTCCTCTTTTACTAATTCGAAAATTTTACTATCTTACTGTTTTTAACGTGTTGACTTCATGATTGTTCTTTAAATTTGGTACGTGGATTGGTTTTTGATTTGGGAAAAACAAAAAGCAATTGGCAGAACTATTTCCTACATTAACCTTTAATAAAAATAATTATTTCCTTTAGTTATTATGTTAAGGATTTTCAAATAATAAATTAATCATGCTCAGTCATAGAAAGTGTTCTTAAAAATGTCCATACATTTTTTATATGGGTAAGAAGGTATTATTACGTTAAAACTTTTACTTTAAAAACACTGTTAATAGTATTCAAAAATTACAAATAAATACATGATAGGGTCGTATAAATGACGGATTTATTTTGCGAAAGTACATATGTTATTATACCTACTGCACGGAGTTACAGGAGTAGTTATCCCCGAACAAACGGTCAGAAACACCAACATTATCATAAAATTCCTCTTCATTAGTAGGTTAGAAGACTTTAGATAGTGAAACGAGCACATCTGTTATATTCTTTTCATTATCATCATCATTTCAATTCTCTGAGATGAAATCAGCAGATCGTTGTGCAGTATAAGTTTTTGTACATCCTATGAAGAAACAATTCATTGTAATAATGTTCATAATGAAATACATTTTTATTTCACTTATATATTTGCGATAACGCAACAACCAAATAATTTGCGTAATAAATTCGTACTTTCTGAATTTATATATAATTTAACAAAAGATTGTTAAATATTACACAATTTTAGATAAGCAATTATAAAAATTATTCAAACACGTTGCAATTTGTTAGAAATGTAATATATTCAACAATGGTTTACCTAATTAAAAATAATTCCTTACCAAATTCAGAATGTAACCCTGTCAGCAAAAAAAGTGTTATTACCATGTTTACAAAATAATTCATTAAAAGTCTTTTCACATACGAATAGACTGCAGCCTAGCAATCAATGAAACGTATATACCTTCTTCAATACTTGCAAAATTACTTTGTGGCATTATATTTTATTTGATTTATATGTTTCGAGACCAATGGTCCTTGAATTTGAATTAAAAGTGGTTTAAACAAAGTGTATTTTCTTATTATTTACATGGTATGTATTTATTTAGTTTGGAAAAAAGTTTGCTATCTGTGCTAAAAAAATATATTGTATATTTTGGAATCAGGTACTATTCTCACAAAATATTTTTTCATTGTGTTTTAGGAGGCATCCAACTTTGGGGTCGAGGCAAAGTCAACACCAACTAGTCATGGAAAAGAGAAACCATCTACTAAAGACAAAGACAAGTCATCGAAAAAAGAAAAAGCTGCCAAGCAAAAATCTGCAGGTAATCAATAATTTTTCTTAAAAATTTAAAATTTTTATTTCTTCTTCACGAATTCAGTATTTACCTCAATGGTTCAGTACATATGTGTAAATTCGCACCCTAATTCATAATAAACCAGCCGATATACCGTTTGTATGGTAGAAATCACAAAAATACACATTAATTACCTCTAAAATGCCTATAGAAAAAATTAAATAATATAGAGCAAATTTTTTACTAATTTCGTAATACAGTAGAACCTCGATAATTCAATGTTCAAGGGACCAAAAAATTAAATTCAAATTAAGTGGTACTTCGTTAATAAGAAACCAAAGAACCAACAGAAATAAATTTTTTACAAATTTCGCAATGTGATTGCGTAAAATATCGTGAAAAAAACCACTGAAACATATGTTTTGGAATATTTCACAAAGACATTTCGAAAACTTAATATTTACTAAAAATCCTGATTATATGTACTACTGAAATTAATTAGTTTAAATATTACATACATTTTTCATAATTAGTAAAGATTTGACCTCAAAATGTTCTCAAGAAATTAAATAATAACAAATTTAAATATATTTTTGTTGTGAAGGTGCAATTTCAGAACATACTTGTAGTTCTGTGGTATTTTTAACACAAGTTAAACAAATCAATTAGAAATATATACGGACATGGAATAACAGATGTATCACTTGGAAAGACTACAAATATAAATTCAAAAAATTGATTGAAAACATGTTCGGTTAATATAGTGAAAGTGGTATGCATTTCTCGGGATATGAACAAGTCCAACCAAATATTTTGCCGATAAATAGATTTTTTCTGTATATCTTTCTAATTGATTAATTTAATTAGTGTTAAATATTTTTAATCGTCACGCATGCTGCGACTTGAAAAAGTCGTCTTTTTTTTCCTTGTCTCAGTTTTTAAGACTTCCGCAATACAAATTTTACCACCTCATCAAGATGATACTTCCGTCGGTGTGTTGTGATCACTCGAAAAATTTCATTACAGAAAATCCATCGCAGTAAATATCTTTTACCTAGAAGGCTTTGCAACAGTGTATATTTATCAGATTCATTGTCACTTGGGACAGTCGTAGATTCCGTTTCATCAGGAACATTGTCATAAATTGCAAATGTCATCAACAGGTTGTCAAAAGAAGCAACTCTTCGAAATTTACATGTCCTAATATTTCATTGTTGAACGAAAATTCCGTAATATTGGCGACTAACATTCATTTCCATGTCTATAATTTCTTCTATCGTCGTCGACTGCCGCTTTTAACCACTTTTGCGAAATCAATTGGCTCTCTAATTGTGAATCTACTAAAATGATCAATTTTCGTGTGTTTTCACTGGAACATCCGTTAATATAACCCACATCATCCATAATGATCTCTGAGGTTTTGATCAAGAGTCTGAAATACAGTTGTTTTGTTAGATGGCAAAAATTAGATGAGAAGATTATTTTTAACATATTTGATTGATTCTCTATAAAATCTTTTTAAATGGTAATACAGATTTTACGCTAAATAATGTAAGATGATCATAAAATTTTTAGAAATCTTTATTAAAGTATTAAAATTCTTCATTAGGTGATTTCAAATAGTAATGGGTGTTTTTCAAATATACATATGCATATTATGTTTATTCAATGATTGTCACATATCATTTTGCTACTTTTATAAAATAGATTTTTTAATATCTTTTAAGCTTTGCCATGTAAAGTAAAAATCTACCTAATCAAAGATGGTGAGAGTCACACTCAAACATTTTATTTTAAAATCAACTTTTAATTCAGACCTTAAATTATTTACCAATTTGTATTTTCATAATCTTCTATTGTCTTTCACTAATGAATACCTACTTTTTTATGTTTATTTTCATGTAATGTCCTGATTTTATTTACAGAAAAAGAAATCCGCGAGAGGGACCGGGAGAGGGGCAGTGGTTCCAGATCTACAGGTGGTTCTCGCAGCAGTTCACGAGAGAGACGAGGATCTGAAGAGGAGCAGCCATACTATCAACAAACTATACATGGTAAATTTCAATATATTTTCTGAATACAATAAGTATAAATTCAACATCTGCTGTCCCCCACATATACATACATATTTACATTTAGTTTATTGATATCCAAGGCCAAAAGAATATCAACGTTGAATAGTTTTGTGATATTTCACTTTTAATTTAAAAGTTATTTCATCATTCACATTTGCCACTGGCTCTTACCAGTCTGTATTGGCGTTTGCTCAGGGAGGTAATGAAGGAGTGTTATGCAAAATCAATGTCGTTCTGTTTCTTTTTTTGAACAGAAAGAGAAGACACACATTTTTTGTAATGCAAAGCTATAATATATATAATACTGTATTATTTTGAATTATATACTAATATGATCAATACAGTATCTACATAATATATATTGATATGTAATCAATATATGTACATGCAATACGGGATCAATGTTAATAACAAAATATTTTTTAAAGACAAGCTTTCTAATTATTTAGGTAAAAAATTTCTCAGAAAAGCAATGGCGTAACTATGCCAATTCAGCCAATGCAGTGCATTGGGACCCAAAAGTTTGCACCTTACAATCCGCCCGGTATTGATATTTTTGCGAGCATCCAATACCTTTCCCAGCATTAATAGCATCCACAGCAAAAATGGAATTATAAAATTGTTTCTCATATACATTACAAAAAAAATGTGAAAACATTATCATTGTGAAGTAATGCCTCGCTAATATGTCGGGTTAGAGACTAGACCATCGCCGTAAAATGAAAATGACAATAAAGTGAAGCAAGTTTTTTAAAATTGCAAGTGTATATAAACGTCTAAGAATATATTTGTTTTATTCATGAAAATGTGATTATTATGTGAGACTGGAGACTAATTTTATTCTTATTATTTATTGGATAAATCACGCAATATTAATATTCCCCATTTAGGGAGCCCTTTTTTCCATTCTGCATCTGGGGACCAATTTTTGTAATTAGGCCATTGCATAAAATATTACAAAGACTTTTGCATATGGCCCATGGGCTGCCAGTTGGACTACACTGTGATAGGTGGTAGAGAGCATTCTGTGCATTCTATGTGAAAATAACATAATAGGAAGACTCAAAATGTGACGGTAGGATAGTATAAATAAAAACCTATCGGCTTCAGCAATTTGTAGGAAGCAGTCCAGTGTGGAGACTGGTGGAAGTGTACTTTCGAGGAAGCCAGGACCCACATGGAATTGTGAAGGAATGATAATTATGTGAGAATAATACTTTTGCAATATATTATTGCACTGGATTGATAAGTGGACCCCACATGAACAAATTTTAAAAATAAGTACTTTATTAATTGAAAATTAATGATTTTAATCATCAGAATGAACCACAGTTGAATGTGCTAGGATCAATGGAAATATTTCAATACTGCTTCAAATACACATCAATTTCACAAAACCTGTCAACATATGCTTTGCTAACTATATTGAAAATGTCATTAATTAAAAGGAATAAGACAAATCGCTTAGAAAGATATCTAGATTTTTTTAAATTTATTGACAAAATTTAGTCACCACCGGGACTAACTAAATTAAAACTATATAATAAAAATAAATAATTCATTAAAAATATACATACTAACTAGTGTAACTTACTAGATGTACATACATACAGTAGTACATGGATATCTCAAGGGACCACCAGAAAATGTGGAATTATCCAAAAATTCAAATTAAGAAAAAAATAATTAGGGTTGTTAAGAAAACACAAGTATTTATTCAAAATTGCACATGTATGAGATTTTTATAACATAAAGTGATATGGCGCAGTGCACATAAATAAAAATATAAACAAATTAAAAATAAACAAAACAGGTTTTAGTTCACATACATTAATTTTTTGAACAATATAATCTTATTAGCCTAAAGCTACACTGACTATTGCGATGCGTGCCGTGCGTGCGTGATGAAATTTCCACAAATTTTTTTGCCGATGGACAGATTGTTACACGTGCTTATTGATTGATAATTGTGAATTTTGTCGATGCTAACATCGAATTAAACAAAATCGTTCAAAGTATCCGTGTTTCTTTTGTACTGTTTTGAAACTAAATTAACAGGTCCAACAAAAAAGTTCAAATTGTTGATAAATTTGAATTAACAAAGTTTGAGATATCTATGTTCTACTGTATACATGCTAGACTTTGTGTCTAATCTGTAATATAAATTTGTGATTGTAATATATCATAACAATCTGATGCAACTTCAGCATTCATACATTAAGTTTCATTATGAAAAGTTGTTTTTTGTTGTGTATAATACAAATGTACACAACTAAAATATTACGAGTATTATCATATCATATGATATCTTTTAAGTGCTCTATTAAATTATTTGAATAATGATGTATAAACAAACTACAAGGGGCTGACTTTATCATGCATGATACGTAAATATCTTTAATTTATAGATTTGTGTACTTAAATACATTCTTGATTTCTGTAACACTAAATATGTATATGTAAGGGAAATTATTTTCTGATTCCTGCATTCAGTATTGAAATCACGTCTATTCAACATATTCATTAAAACGTTGTTAAGAATACAGAAATTTTGTTATTCAATAGTTTTTATCAAATTATAATGTTTCCTTTCTCTTTTCCAGGAACTTCCGGAGTAAGTCGTCGTCCAGCATTATTTGGGGCGTTTCGACCAAAAGTCAAAACAGAAAGTAAAGAGAAAGATACAAAATCTCCTGGTGCTAAAAAACAACTCACCCTCATGCAGCAAGTTAAAGCTGCAGTTCAGGTATAGTTTTATAGTAATTATTAGAAATATCTTATTTATTTATATTCTAATTATCAATTTTAATTTACTTTTGAATTTGCTTCACTAGAACTATGTCCTGTTCTAAAACAGATACATCACATTTTTATTTAAATATATAAAACAGAATATAATTTAGTTATATTAGTAAAGTTTACTTTAAAAGTATTAAATATTTTGAAAATAATGTTAGAGAAAGTACAGATACGTAAATATGTTATATCTATTTCATTTTCCACGCCAGTTATCCATTTTCACATAAGTTGTGATTATTCTGTCCAGCTCCCTATGATGACTTCTTTATTAGTTGACTGGGGTAATCATGCCTTGAATGTATTCTGCGCCCTCTTCGAAAGATCAATTTTTAATTAATTTACATCTTTATTCTAAATTTCATGTGATAACAATTTCGATACAGTAGAACTACATTATTACATTATTCTACTATATTTATTTTTGTTTATATTAATAATTAAAATATTTTTAATACATTTTTTTAAGTATTTGAACTGACTATCTGCCAGGAAATGATTTGTAAATTTTTTTAAAGTTATATAAACTTTTGCCAAGTACGGTTGATCTAGTATTTATTATTTATTAGTTGAAGCATAAGAGAAGAATATTTGAGATTAAAAATGTTAATTTATAATAACTTTATTTTATTTATACAAGATACGAGGGCTGTCTGAAAAGTTTCCAATCTAACAATGAAACAAGACATTTTTTCTTCAAATTTATTTTTATTTTTCTACATAGTCTCCTTGTAAGTCTATAGACTTCTGCCTGCGATGCTCCCCCTTAACCCGTCCAAATAGCACTTGGAGTCTTTCTCTGCAAAATAGTTATTTACGAAGGTGATGACCTCTCTATTTGATGAAAATCTCTGTCCTCCGAGCGCAACTTTTAGCTTAGGAGACAAAAAAAAGTCGCTGGGGGCTAGATCTGGTGAGTAAGGAGGGTGGTCAAGCAGTTCAAACCGTAATTTGTAGATTTTCACCTGCGCAACCGTGTGAGACGGCTCATTGTCTTGGTGAAACAAAATTTTTATGTGATATAAAAGTGAAATAAAAGTTACAAAATGAAACTGAAAATGTGGCCATTTTTCTGCAATTTATGCCTTCAGCCTATCAAGTAATGATGCATAGTATGCTCCTGTAATGGTTTTACCTTTTTCAAGATAATCTATTAAAACAACTCCATGCTACCCCAGAAAACAGCCGCCATCACTTTCCCAGCCGAAGGAACAGCCTTTGTCTTTTTTGGAGTCAATTTTCCCTTCACAGTACACTGTTTTGACTGTGTTTTTGTTTCTGGAGTATATGGTGTATCCGAGTTTCATCTACATTAATTAATCGGCTCCAAAACTCTGATTTATTGCGCCTAAACTGCGCCAACAAAGCGTTGGAAATGTTCATTCAAACACGTTTTTGGTCCGGAGTGAGAAAATGCAGCACCCAACGTGCGGCCAGCTTTCTTAATATGTGACAAACGCGATCTTTGGACATGTTCATGGCCTCTGCTATTTCTCTAACCTTAATTCAACGGTTGTTCAGCACCATTTGGTGAACTTGAGTGATGTATCGTCAGTGGTTGCAGTTTTATGCAGTAAATGATGGTGTAGAGTCCTCGTACACAGTGTTCAACTCGTCTTTAATTTGTGTAGGCGTATTTCCTTTCAAAAACAAATACTTAATGACAGCTTGATACTCGATTTTTTTCCATTTTCACAAAATCACTCACACAAACGATTGTCAAACAAAATGGCTGAAATTTTAGAAGCATGTGCAAACATGTTCCCCAACTTTTCTTAACGAGTGCTGCCAACTTCATGTTGAGGTCTGAAATTTTCAGACAGCCCTCGTATACATACATTTTGTGATATTTTGATAGACTGATATATCTAACATGTGATGATGTACAAAACATTTTGTTACTATACAAAAATATTACATTGGTTCATATGAACTGGCTGTGTTTGGCTGAGTCAAATTGATAAGTGTGATATTCAGTGTCGACAAAGGTGTGTTGTTCGTTATTTATTGTGCTTATCAATGTTTTTGTGGCTTGTTTTACCATCCTATAGATAATGGTGCCAACTAAAGATTTTCAAATTTTGTTTATGGATGACTTTAATTTGAATAACTGAGGATGTAGGAACAACAAACGAACGACAGTTCGACCTTGCTTATAAAAATTCAAAACATGTGACATAAATCTTGAAATTGAGTCTGGAAGAAAACCCACAACAGTCATTAATGAGGATCAATTAAGGAATGAAAGATAATTCATAAACAATTGTTCGCAATAGCTTAGGAGTGCCGGCTGCAATTGTTTTCAGCATCTGGCTGCTATTGGGAAAATGGAATAATAGATGAAAGTGGGTATTGCACAAATAAAAATTACACAAATTGTTTCTTCTAAATAGCAGTAATTTACTAAATGTCAGAAACAATGGAGAATCATTCCTGAAGCAAATCATTTGCAACGAGAAATGGATCCATATGGTAATTGTAGGATCGGGGTTATGTTTGGGTACCTATGAAGCTCCAAAACAAAGTTTGCACCCAAAAAAGTTATGGTGAATGTTACAGTGGTCTGATAAAGAAATTATTCATCAAGTTTTTTTAAAACCGTGTGAGACAATCACAGCTACATTTATTGTAAACAAAACCATTACTGACTGGTAAATAGATTTGGACCAATTTTGCTGTTTTGATTCTGATTTGGACCAATAACACTAGACCACACACCTCACAAACAATCACAATTGCAACATTGACAAAATTGAGTTATGATATCTTGCCACGTCCTCTCTACTGACCTTTTCATCATCATCTTTTCAGATGTTGGAGAACTGTTTCTGTGCAATAAGCTATTCCGAAATTAGGATTACTACAATATTCACAATAACTTCGCAATAAGAATGTGTTCTCTTTAATAATGAATTCATAGGATTCAAACAATTTTATTTTATTACAATGTTATATTGTCAATTAATTCAGAAGATCATTGCAGCAAAAACCATATATCGATTAATAATAATAATTGAATAAATTTGTAAATAAAATTATATCATTTTTCATATACTAAATCAGCCACTTTATATGAAACAACCTAATTTATATATGTACACATATATAGCAGAATCTCGATTATCCAGGTTAGTAGGGATAGTTAACCCGGATAAAAACTGATAAATATTCTGATGAAAATACAAAATTATTGGTATAATTAATAGTAGGTATAAATGATCAAAATATCAATACTAATTTAATATTAACAATTTGACGCGATACACCTGCCCAATTGCATTAAAAATAAATGCCATGTAATAATTTTATGTCTAAGCATGTCCATGTAATAATTTTGTGACTATTATCAATTTTGCCAGTTTTATTTTCTGGTATAAATATTATTATATATTTTTTTTATCAAATACCTGGATAATTGAGATTCTATTGTATATTATCATTTGAATTTAATGTCTGGTTTTCCAGTACTGAAAATATATTGGATTTTCTAATAAAGCATAAAGATATCTAAAATGTGCTCACATCTTTATAGAATATGGGATCCGGTCGTACAAGCACGGTGACTAGAGATGGATCGGCTCATCCTCACGCAGGAAGCGATGTCAAGGTATTTTTTATATTATTTTAATATTAAAAAAAAAAAAAAAAATTTGTGGTTCATATTTATAGTGAATAGTTTATTAACATTGTTTTATTAAATTTAAATAGCTCAGTGGTTTATAAAACAATATTAATAAACTATTCATTATTTTTATATTCATACCTAGCTTTAAAGATTTTACTTTAAATTTTTCAAGATTGGTGTTTTGGTTATGTAAAATACACGTCTCTATATATATATAATGTGATGGTGCCTACATACATATTGTATATTATGAAATCTTAATCTTTCCTTGATTAATTGTTTTCATATAGTGAAGGCAGTAATGATGGCTCTAACAGATAAATTACCCAATAGTTAAACACTTGTAAAACATGTGTGTCCTATGATTCTTATGGCCTGTGTCCCCCGGAGATTTGTCTCAAAAAGTCAGTACAGAATTCAGTTTTTATGAATCATCATCACACGTGTTTCGCTCCTGGATTAGGATGGCACATTATTAAAAGAAAAATACGAAAAGCATATTTATTGGAAATGATGTCATGAAACAGCATTTTTCAGTAGCTGAGATATTTCAATTTAAGTTTGTGTTGATGTTGGTTGAGTATATGAAGTTGATGTTTCATATTAAATTTACAAATTCAATAGATCCATTGTGGTTTTAGTGATTGCAGAGAATGATTTCATAAATAAAGAGGTAGAACATTGAAAAATATCTAAAATGACTAGACCGCTATTGACTTATACTAAGTAAAAATAAATTTGTAAGAATTTTTGATATTTACTAATCAGTTTAACTAATTCAATCATTTCGATTTTGAAAATAGCAAAAAAGATTCCCATCATATATTGATTGCCATTGTATGCCACTAACGTTGGATTTGAACATTTTGTAATGTGAACTATTTTTGACTGTTTGTAGACCCTTAACTAGCGATGAACATAATTTGATGTAAATAGAATATTAAAGAGAACGCAGTTTTGCTGTGATGTTGCATTTTCGGAACATAGGTCTGTGGTATTTTAATATAAATTTATTGGAAATGTATTTGATGGTTATAGCGAAATTGGAGAATGCGCTTCCTCGGATAGGAAGAGGTCCAGTTTCGAATCCCGGTAGCAATTAAATTTTTTTTTTTGTATATCTTTCTAGTTGATAAATTTCATTTGTATTTAAATATAATAATTATGAAATAAATATACATATTTTCTTAATCTACTTAAGTTTAATTTTATAATAAAACTAAGATGCCTATAGTACTTTTTTTAATGTATTTATTTTTTTATATAACAGTTTATTATTTTTATGTCAATTAAAGTCTAAATCAAATTCTTTAATTTCATCAACCATCTATGTGTGTTATGATAGATCACTGCTTCTTTTTTATTTTATATCAATATAATATGTGAGTAACTTCACAAGCTTTTTTAACACAATTCTTCTTTTATTTATTACTTTAATAAAATATAATATATAGAAAAATGGTAATTGAAATTCAATAAATTTGCAGATATATTTATTCAGATTCACAATTAAATGAATAGACATAGCACGTAAATATATATATTTTTGAATGTATGTTTTTATAATACTATTAAATTAATGATAATGAAGTAAAGTTTAATGTTTGCAATTACAATTTACATTTGAATTACGGTAGTACTCTTGCACAATTATTGCATTTTGTATTGCAATAAATTATTTCCTCATTATTAACAGTTATCGAGATATAAGCAAAAAAACTATACTGTACCCTCACTTGTCCAAGATGACAGCACGCGCTAACACACACTATTCAAAACTTCCAGTAAGTTTTATATTACACTATTTTATAATTTCTGCAGTTTTGAAAAACTTTATCAAGTACTTATGAACAATAAACCCTTAGCTAAGCTGCAAAGTCGAGTAAACAAGTAAAGTTGAGTATTTTTAAAAATGGAATAATAAATATATTTATAGATATAAGTTTAAAATTTGTTTGTTTTAATCGTAATTGGTTGCTGTAATGGAATGGTTAACACATTTCCCCAGATAGAAAGAGGTCCAGGTTCGAATCACGGTTAATATTTTTAAGCAACTAAATATTTTTTCTATACATATATCTTTCTAGTTGATTAATTTAATTTGTATTAAGTTTATATTTATGTAGTTAAAACATAAAAAAAAAAAAATAGCAAAAAAAATATGTATTTGCTAGATTAATAGAAAATAAAAACATGCTGTTCTTCTTCTCTCATGGCACTACATCCTAGGGTGGAATTTGTTCACAAATGTTCTCCACCGACTCCTATCTTTAGCCATTCTTATCCAGTTACCAGACCCTCGCATGCTCCAGTCCTCTTTAGCACAATAAAAAAATGTGTGGTGCAAAAATGAATGAAACAATGCAGACTATTTGCAATCAAGCCTTACAGATTAATATATCAATACTATCAATCAATCAAAGAATTAGTGTCTGTGTGTGTATCTATGGCTTTAACTGTGCCAGATCTACATAGAATTATGATTTATATATGAGTAACAAATTAGATTTGGACCACAATATTGTTATTTTCAAAAGAACATTTTTGCTTATCTTAACATTCTTTTTTTTGTAAAATATAAATTTTTAATCGAGATAATTTGCGCACTGTAGATACTTTCTTGATTTACATATAAAATTCTAGAAACAAATCTTGTTCATAAATCATTAGATCAGTTTATATGAAGGCAATTTATAAATGGATTCGGAGGTTTTCACAGTAATCGAGGGTCAGATTTTTTAGTACTTATTTTAATCATTATTACATTTAGTCGCTTTTCACTAGCTTATCAGGTCTGACGTTGGCCACTGAAATGTAGTCTGAAAATTAGCCATAATAAAAACTAATCCACAGCAAAAGAAATCAGTTTATGTAATACCTTTTTGTGAATATTCAAGGAAATGAATATGAATTCCAAAGAAAAAAGATAATTTTTCATTGAAGAACAAAAATCACATTTGTTTGATGTAATTGATTTTTTAAATTATGTGGAATATGAATGGACGTTTATTATTTATTTTCTTTAATGCATTGTTCAATAATACATTGTGCAATGGTCCTTGAAGACTACTTTAGTTTTTTTTTTTTTTTAACATCTTTAGTTTCATTTACTTACTTGCTCTACATTTTACTTACATTTGGCTACAATGCAAATCGTTGTAATTAACTATGGTAATTGAGTATACGCTTACTTACATTGTCGGTAATTATGGTAATTGGGCGTATGTTATTGAACAATAACTATGGTAATTGAGTGTATGATTTTGTTTTATATAAATAATGAATATAAAATTTCAGTGGTATGATTTAATTAGAGCCTTTTTGGTATAAGGAATATTATTGAATACACATTTGTGAAAAAAATAATGTTTATACGAAAACCCTATATGATAATATTTTTCCAATAAAAATAAAATAAAATATTAATACTGCAAATTTCTTATCACGGTATAATTGAAATATAACAGTACATTTTTAATATAACATTTCAATATAACAATCTAAATATAAAATAAAAAACTAAATATAATTTACGTACATATATTTCTTCAATTCAGGTATGCTACTGCAACGAAATTCAACTTGTTACCAAGCCAATGCATCCGTATTATTGGCGAGTTAACAGCATAATTATTTCTAAGTGTACCTACAAAGAACACTTCATGTTGTCTCGTTTGAGTTGGTACTTCATATGAAACCATTTGTGTCAACTCAGGGCAGTCCAACATGCTATTGATCATTTTATATGGAAATACTGTATCGCTCACATCTCTTCTCCAGGTTAATTTTTTCAAATAAAATAGACTCATTAAATAATCGTAATTTATATTTTATATTTTTTTATATTTTTTTTTTTTTATATTTTATAATTTCTATCGGAATATGCAATTTAAAATTGATAAATCTTAGAAATGTATGATGCACTCTTTTGATTTTTATATTGTGTGAGCCATAGTAGGGAGACCACAAAGTGGAGTTAAATTCCAGTGTACTTCTTACAATAGATCTCTAGGTATATAAAGTTGTTAGTGAGCGGAGCGAGTTAAAGTTTTTGGCTGTCCTTAATACAAATCCTAAAGATTTCATCACCTTGTTACAAATTTTGTTGTAATGTTGAATAAATGACAATTTTTAATCGAAGAGCACATTCAAATCCTGCATAATCAATATTGTTAATGTTGTATTGAAAAAGGTGTTGATTTTGACTTCTATTAAAACATATTTATTTACATTTTTCTACATTAAGATATAGTTTGTTTCCGTAGCACCACATATAAAGCAAATTTAGTCATTTATGTTAGAAATTGCTTTATATATTTTAAGATCATCTGCGAACAACAGAGCATTAACTCCATTAAAAATGTCAACAATGTTGTTTATGAATAGTAAAAATAAAACAGGTCCAAGGTGGGACCCCTGTGGTATCCCACTAGACTCTTCAAATTGAAAAGATTTATAATTATATATTTTTACATAAAGTTTTCTAGTAGCTTTCGATCCAATGAAATAAAATAATTTTGTTTAAATTGAATAATGTTCTACTGTTAAAAATAACTTATTAATGAGAAAACAATTCCTCCATATATTAGATGCGTTCAACCCTTTCTTTTCTTTTTCAAAGTGTTTTTTAAAATTGTTTGAACCTGTTTCTGCTTAGTGAAGCGTGTGAAAGTAGGGTGAAGCGAGGTCTAGTAATCATTTTACGCTAGTGTATAGGTTTCTAAGTTTAGATTGTTACTGATATACACAGTTAATTAAGTGGAAACCAAGTGAATCTTGGATTATTACTACAGTGGAACCCAGATTTTACATGCTCAGAGTTTTCCCTCTATTTAAGTGTTATTTCTACAGTCTCATAGCATTTTAATATATTTAAAAACCCTGTTTTACATTTGTTTTCCTGCAATTAACCACTAAAATTTATTCAAATTTCGATAAAAACTTAGACTGACATAGACTGACTCCAACGTAATGACATCGGATGTAGTGGAAATTGATGAAATAGTCGACAGTCGTATAAACAAAAAATTGACAGAAGAAGAACCTTCTGATGAAGAAGATGTGCCATTATCTAAAGGACAATGCCATTAGGAATATTGAAGGCCTCAAAGCATATTTTACTAGTATTAGTATTGTACCACCAGTAACCATTAATATAATTTATAATATGAAAAAAACTATTCAGAAACAATAAAAAAAACATGCAGCATAAAACATTGTTTGATTTTATCAATAAAAATAAAGTTTATTTTTCTGTTTCTTATATACCCCAATTTACATTTTCCCTGTTTACATTTTTTTTGTTATATACACTGATGCCCTGATTTTAAGTTTTTGAAGGAATCGACATAAAAAAATGTAAACAGAGGGAAAATGTAAATTGGGGGTATTAAAAAAACAAAAAAATTAAACATATTTTTTATTCAAAAAATTGAAATAATGTTTTTGTTGCATTTTTTTTTGTTGTCAATGTTGTTTTTGAATAGTTCTTTCAATATTGTAAATTAAATAAAATATTTTTGGTGGTAAATTATTAATACTAGTAAAATAGGTGTTGAGGCCTTCAATGTGCCTCATGACATTGTACTTTGTAGGAACTGGGTTGATGATATGAGAAAACACTTCTGCATTGGAAGGTTCTTCTGTCAAGTTTTCGTTTATACAATTGTTCACTATTTCATAAATTTCCATTCCGTCCAATTAAATAAAACGTTGGACGTATTTAATTTATGTCGAAATTTGATTAAATTTTAGATGTAAATTGCGGGAAATACAAACATAAAACAGGGTTTTAAATATACTGAAATGATACGGAACTGTAGAAATAACACGCAACTGGAGGGAAAACGCGAATTCCGGGCATGTAAAATCGAGGTTCCACTGTATGTAGATTTATGATTGTATTTAGCATTTAGTCCAAATCATCAGGCAAAATTAATGTGTACTGAAATATTATTGAAAAGTACATATTACATATTTGTAAACAAATATACACTTACAATTTTACAAAATCACACCATATTGCAAAGATATATTAAGCATTAAATTTAGAAGAATATGGTTCACTAAAAGATTCAAAATGTGACATTAATACATACTTTTTAAAATATTTTATCATGGGTTGCAGCGTGAACATCTACACTACTTGTTTTGTTATTTTAAATTAATTTAAAAACATTTCTTTCTTTCAGTATTACCATACTGTGACAGCGGCAAGTTCAACGAGGAGGCCAAGTACCATGACCAAGGTGATGGATATATTCAGGAGTAAACCAGCCGGGCCAACGAATATAAATATGGAACCAGATAAACGACGCCAGGTAAGTCGTAATAAATATAAAAATATTATATAAACTGGAATACCACAAAGTTTTCAGTTTCAGACATTATCCCCATTAATGTTTACCGGGTGTTTATGACTATCAAATGACAAATATAAACCAGAAAGTGCTCAACCAATGCCAATTTCGATTTGAATTCATTTAAGGTGAAGGATCCAATACCTGTCAGGGGTCCAATAACTAATAAGCCTCCATATTACAATGTGTTTCATAACACTGTCTTAATTTGTAAATTGGAACTTGTGGCACCATATTACATCCCCAATTTAACATAGTCCAATCAATCAGTAAATTCAACATAGCAGCAGTTTTGTAAAAGAGTGATTGTGTTTTATTCAAATTGTCTTCAAATCTTAACAAATAATGTAAAGATATCATGTTTTTATATATTTTTTTTATCTGTGTTTTTAGAAATAATATATATTTATTCAACTATTTGCTTCTTAAATTAAGCTTTTTCGGTAACAAACTCTTAAATACGTGTTTTAATTTCGAACTTATGAGGGGTGCCAGTTATTGGTTCTCAAAAAAATTATGAAGTTCCAATACCTGGCACCCTTGCCGGGTATTGGTGTTATAATTACTAAGTTATTCACAGATAATTTGTTCTTGTGATTTACTATTGCTTCCTTTTAAGTTTTACTTTAATCAACACGTGTTCATAAAAAAGGATTTAACAAAAAATTCTGTGTCAAACGAAATTGAGGGATTTCAATAGATGAAAATGTAGACGTAGTAGTTCCAATAGAAAATGAGTTCATGGTCGAACATTTAGGAAGAAACATCCAAACATCTCAAACCTCTATTTTGGCAGAAAAGAAATATCCTTTCAAAATATCCTCTCCATTCAAAAACTATTTATTTTGGCCTAATCCGTCAAAACAAATTGGTGAACGTAAAAAATAAAAAGTTCCATCCACTTTAGAATCTAAATTTGAAAATAGTGATGATTCAATAGATAATATCTCTTCACTAATATGTCTGCTAGTTGGTCATGTTGTTTTCTTCAAATATGAAGAAAATAAAAAATGTCTGAAATTTTCTGGTAAAATTTTGCTAGTAAATTCTGATGCTGTACATATCTCATCTATGTCTATACTTGGTATTGGCATGTTGACTTGGCCTGATGTATCTTGGTATAATTATTATAAATCAGTACATCTGTTTTTTTGTTTCAAGAATGAATATTTTGTGACTGCCAGTTATTGGTTCCTTGTATGCCAGGTATATTAGAGACAAGTGAATTTTGGTATGCCGGCTATTGGTGTCATAAACAACATTTTTTATTTAATAAAAATAATATATTATTTTTATTATTTATTTTATTTTTTTATTACACCAGCCTTCAGAAATGTATTATTTGTTAATTGGATAAAATTATTTCGTTACTAGTGTTTTTCCCAATAAAGTTCCAGGTCTTTCACCTTAGAAGGATATAAACAAAATTTTACCAAATTTAATTAATCATTTAGAAACATATGCAGAAAAAATCTACTTATCGTAAAAATATTTGGCTGCTACCGTGATATATGTATACAATAATATTTATTCGATAAATGTTTTTTTTTTCTGTACCTATATCTTTCTAATTGAATAATTTAATTTATATTAGAAATACTACAGAGCTACGTTCTAAAATTGCAACTTAAAACAAAAATGTGTTTTCATGAAAAATAATTTTACTGTTGTTATAAGTTAAATTTGAATGGTTTATTTATTACTGTCAGCTATAGTTTGTGTCAGTTATTAAATTTAATTAAAATTATACAGAAATTCCTGATCGCTGATTGATGATTTTAAATTTTATCCAGTTTCTTGACTGTGGCAAATTTAACAGCATATTTCATAGATTCTAACTTTTCCTCATATTTAGCGTAATTATCAAACTTTAGAAAAATATCACCCCATCCCATTTCCCCGCATAACTCACCCTCTCCCTGCCTGGATCAAATTTTGCACACATCATTGTTATTTAGGGCCTATGCATAAAAATGCGCTTTTCTCTAAACTACTGTTTTAAATTACATATAACTTTTATTTTATTTTTTAAATTTTTTCTTTGTTACATATATAATCATTATAATTTTATTTTTTGCCAAACTGCATGGCAGTTTTACGACACTAATGACAAATCTCGGGCATCACCGATAAAATTTATAATTTTCAAGACTTTTTTCGAGCTTTGAATTTAATTTAAAAAAAATAATTTAAGTCGTCATTTTCGATAATAATTCAACTTTTCACGTTTTTTATGAAAAAGTGGGATTTTATTATTAATTTATATCAGAGATTATGTACTACATTAGACTTTTTTTAAACTATTAAGTCGGGTTTCCACCAGAGACAAAACACGAAACACAAACAAAATATGTTTTTCTCAACAAAAAGAGCCGTGTTTTGTAAAAAATGAACAGTTCTGAAAACAAGCCTGTCCGAGATAGTGTTTTTAGTAAATATAACACTTTCCCATCTCTAATCGGTACATCGAAGGAACACAAGTTAGTTCCTGTTGTTTAGTCAGGTTGATATTTGTACTCCACTCTTTATTTGAATGTGATTTTTATTAAGAATTTATCCCGGTAATTTGTGTTTTTCTTGGCGATTTTAGGCCCTACTAGATTAATTAACAATTCAAAATTGGTACTTGATATTCTGGTAAAATTGTGCAAGGAAGATCTCATTTCTCCATTCAACCCAATATCGTATTATAAAGTATTTTTTATTCGACCATTAATTAAAAACCAACCACAGCTCATTATAAATAAGTCGTCGCCGGTGAAGAACATCATTGCGGAACTAAACAAAATGTGAAAAAGAGACAAACACTAGCAACAAAGTTTTTGGAACAGTCTCCCAAAACTGTTTTGAAAACAACAAAAAAAGTTTGTTTTATTATTTGAAAACAAAACGGTTTTTTTTTAAACACTCTGTTTGGCGGAAACGCGGTTTTATTTACATATGACCTTTACACTAATTTAAAACTAATAAACTGAATATTATTTGCCATAATTAAAACAATATACGCAAAACCGCGACCATTAAATTAATTTTCCGCGTGCCACAAAATTGCCTTAATATGGAAAATTCTAGCATATACGAAATATATTTTCTTATAATTTTGAAGCCAAGGTTACGGAGACATATCTGAACTGAGACAAATTTAAAAAAATGTTAAAAGTTAATTGAGTTATAAACCGTTAAATTTGCAGGAATATGCATATTTTCGATGTTTTTAAAATACTTTGTTTTAGTGAAAACATACGTTTTTAAATAATATAATATATTGTATTTACTTTACAGAACACAATAATTTCTTACAAAATAATATTTGTATCAATTGTTTATTTTTATCCATTCCACCGATCCCGGGCGGCATGACAGACATCAAATTCGTATTGTGTATATGTATTTTCACTTATATTTTAGCTACAATATGAATTAATATTGAACTGATTCACAACATTAGTAATAAATATATATTTTTTTACTGATTTTAAGGGAAAATAACGTTTTTTTGATCTCAAACAGTATAATAAATCGACTGTCACAATAATTTTGAATTCGGAATATCGAGATGGTATATGTAGGTACTTTTAACTTATCTCAAAACATATTTATAGATTTAAATTAGGTACTTAAATAAATTATTTTATTTTCGATCGATTAATTCAAATGACAACATACATTTTATTTCATTCCATAGTAGTGAGAAAATCAGCAATTTTATTGTCATCTCTTTCTATAATATCTTTCCTATTTAGTGAGATTTACGTAACAAATAACGCTCTATCAGAAGTTGATAGTCCCGACTTGAAGGAGTATGTAATTCGCGTAGAATTTCTCAAATTTCAAATTGAAAAAATGAAAGTACACCGTTAATTGTTAACCGACTTCATTCGACCTGTTGCCAGATAATTTTGCAAATATTAAAGTGTTTATTTGTTTAGTTGTTAATTCTCACCGGTGTAAACGTGTGTCCGAAGTGTTCGAGATTATTTGTGATCGTTTTCGCGACCGAGTACATTGGTCCATTCACCCCGTGTCCCGCACAGGGTTTGCTCGTACGGATCTCTTATTTATTGTTATTTAAAAGTCGGATATGTTATATAAAAAAATCTAATAAATCTTTCCGTGACACTCTTCGGTTAGCGCTTTGTTCACATTACCTGGCGTGTCATAATTAGAAGCAGTACCGAATTGGGAATTATTGTTTTGGAGACGTGTTGTCCGGTTATTAGGATCATTATTGAGAAGTACATGTTAAATATTTATTTTTCTCAGTCTCCGTTCCACAAGAGACCGAGACGCGCCGAGGTGGGCGGTATCGCTGTACGTGGAGCGGACTGTGCTTTGAAGTTCTCACTGTGATATATATATATATACATTATTTTTCGTCAATAATTAACTTTATACATGACATATTTCCTCAGGATTTATTAATTACTAGCAGAAAGCATTTGGCTTTAGCCAACTGCTACTGTTTTTTTTCTTTTGAAATATAATCTACTGTGTGCAATGTACATTGAAAATGTAAAAGTGCAGACAAATAATATCAAAAAAATATTGCAAATAAGATTATATTTAATAGAAGTATGGGTAATTACAGGGCTTGCGAACTGTAATTGCCTATTATTATTATGTCTTTATCATCCATCCCAGAGGTTTTCATGATTTAAAGCATTTTATCATGTTGAACTACAATTGTTTTCTAACAAATGCAATTTTAAAATGTCACATGAATGTAATAAAAATTAAACTAATAATAGATATCTATTTTTTTTTACTATATTGAATGGAAACACATGGAAGTATGGGTAATTACAGGGCTTAATTAATGCGTAAGAATGGTGAACGTTATATTTATTTTCTCTATGAGATATCTATTATTTGTTTAATAACAGTGCCTTTGTAGGTAAAAAAAATTCCTGGACATATTCAAATATTGCTAAGATTATATTTATTTAATTACGAGTAAAATGTACCAGTACGCTCGCTGAATTCATTATATGAAGTCAAAAATAGGCATTAAACTACGGGAATTCAATGTGATATATTTTATATCTCTCCATTCTCACTAGTTAATCATAAAATTAATACAATATGTGTCCTCTAATATAAACAATATTGAAAGAAAATGGCTCTCACGTCACATTTCTAAATTTGTTAATTATTGACAGTTAGCATGCGCGAATGGCGCTCCTCGGTTAAAAATCTTCGATCTATATTCAGAGATTTTTCTATAAATAATATTGCAATCTGGCCGAAGGTAAGGGCGATATCGCTCATACAGATATACAAACAAACTATTATAATGTTATTTCTGGTAGAACTTGTAATATGTAAGTAATATATAAGTTCTTTTAAAATACTACGTATTCACTACAGTCTTACAGCGCTAAAATAATATTAATTTATAATTTTACTGCTTTGATAACGAAATTTTAACAAATACTGGAAAGACAATAATATTATGTATTAAATTTTTTAGAAGTATGGTATATAAAATGACTTGTTGATTAAATGTCTCAAACCTAGTGCTGAATAGCTAAGACAGATAGAATATTTATTATTTTTTATCAAACTTTTTGATGTGAAATTTTTAACTTTGAATTACTGCCCGGGTTCAATATTCAACTGCACTCTTATTAAGAAATTATTTTATTCAATAATATGATTAACATAATATTCGAATATATTATTTTTACGGAAAGTGTGTCGTCAGATCCCGTTTTTTTTTGCGTCCACTGCGGGTTATTAACACGACGTTAATATCGAGTATTTATTTTCGAGTATTATAAGCAGGACCGAATAAAAATGGAAATAAACATAATTAGTGTTAATAATTGAACTGTTAAAAATTTTTTTGATCATGATATTATTCTATTAAAACGTATCTGGGATTTTAGTTATTTAACCTTTACCATACCATGATATAAAATATCCGAACGCAGCCATGCTGTCAACTCGTGTTACCGTAAATAACAGTTAGAAAAAATGTTTTTATTAGCTTAAAAGGCGCGAATTTACTCTAAATATTGAGCATTCAATTTTGAAAAAAATGATTAACATAATTTACAGCATTCATTAAGTCGTATACAATGTGTCCTACCTTTTTATCTCTCTTCATTTAATTAGTGAGAAAGAGACAGTTATATTTGTATGTTTGTTGTTCTTTTCACTGTGAAAATAGTGTGTGATCTCTGTCTTTCATATCACAAATTGTATTTTTACCAACGAATTAACTTTACAACGGAATGTATGGAAAAAATAATTGTTTTTGTACGATTCCCTTTTCATAATTGGTTTTTCACTAGTCATTCCTAAGCGCTAATATTTTATTTAGGATTATCTAAAATATTAATTTTACGTTGCATGTATTTACCGAAATATTACAGGTTTAATTGTGATGGTAGACCTATGTTACAGCATGGTTTGGGATGATTTATGAACTCCTATAGGATGAGGATCATGCATGAATACATTTCTTCAATTCACCTGTAACCGTTCATCTAAACTGTCCTTTACGTACATGGTGCTCAACACAGCATCAAAGCAGAAAAAGAAAATGTTTAAAGAATTGTCATTTTAACCTAGCACACATTAATAATTTAGCACACGTTAAATTACTTCCAATAAATAATAATATTTCACAAAACTCACTGATTTATCACCGAATAACTCTGCGAATGTCTTTGCGGTGTAATTTATACAGCGTCGTGTTGGTGTGCACTTTAGTCTCTCGTTACTTGATCAGGCTTTCCGTGTTCGTCCATTGTCTTCTAGAAATATTAAACGTCGCATAATGCATAATATACGAACAAATGCTGATTTTGCAATATAATAACACACTAAGTAAGACACCTTTGCAAGTGATTAGGAAATTGATTGTAGTCATTTCATTCCTTCGCGATTTCGTGTATATTTTTGCACTACCTAGAAATATACTTTTATATTATTATTCGCCCTGTTTTTTGTAAGATCTTCTTTAACACAGATATTTGTTTTTATATTTTCGTAGAAAGCAATCACTTTATGGTTTGACATATTATATTAAATAAAATAACATTTACTTTGTATGAAACCACGAAATTTATTGTACGTCAACCGGTTTCGGTATTTAAAATTAATCATAAATACAAAAAGAGTGCACTTATATTTGCACATAAAATTACAAGTGAAAGAGAGACAGAATATATATATAGTTAAATAGAACATCAAGGGAGACAGAATATAAAATTATATGCGAAAGAAAGATAAATAATACGTGTATAGATAGACGGAACATTAAGGAATGGGAAAATACAGTGTTGATGGATATTTGTTTTTTCTTGCGACATTCTTGTATTTAGCGCTCTTCTGGCGCTGTGTACACTAGTGACTGGTATTAGATTTTAATGATGATTGATTACTAAGATTTAACAGTTGTAGGTTTAGTTTCTAGTATGCCAGTGATTGCTCGCTGGATAATCAATGATCAATAATTGCTATAATCGAACACAAATCACTGTTCAAATAACAGTTTAGCTCGCCGCCAGTGTGCGCATCTAGCCTTCACCTTGTTGTTCACCTTGACTGGGTGAGAAATTTCCGCCCGTTACAATTTCAACCTTGCGAGGGTGTACAGTTGCATCCGTTCGTTAATAAATTGAAAGTATCGGACCGTTAGCGAGGCAGGATTCGGCGCCCGTCGTGTCGCGGCGCACCGGGCGCGCTCACGGGAGGCGCAGTGCCCGCCCACGGCCCGTGTCGGCCGACCGAACTCTTGATAACCGCGCGCGCTAGTCCTCCGGCCGTAGCGTGGCCCGCTGTAGTGTGTAGTGCCGCCGGGCGCACGCGGTTAATCAGTCTTATCGTCGCTCTTGTAACTGTTATCGAAGTCAGAAATTACGCCGAGCACTCTGGCCGCACCGAGTGATTTGAATAATGATCGTTGACATAATGGGAAAGTTTCGCGGCTAGCGGAGGTGAGCCGGGAACCGGAAACCGGAGACACTCGTACCCCGCGTAGCGTCGAGAGGTCGCCTCTATAACAGATAGATCCATAAGTCCCAAATTCGCGGCGATTCTTCCGCGTAATGCAACCGGTAAAGACGATTTCACATGTCTCTGTGAAATAAATGTTGTTGTTTCTAGACTCGCGAGTGTTTACAGATTAAACTTGCTAGCGTTCTTATTTATTATAGTTTTACTCTTTATTTGCTATCACATCACAGGTGCATCGAGACGTGTTAAAGTGTCGTGTGTTGTGGTTTTTATAAATAAATATTAAAAATAGATTATTTTAAAGAAACAATATAACGTATCTTTTTGATTAGTTGATGATATCCTGAAGAAGACAATTATATTTTTCGAAACTGGTACATTCATTAAGTGGTCAATAAAACAAAGTGAACAATCTAAAAAAAAGAAAGGAATTTCTTCCATTTTCGTTTTTGAATCATTTGTGAAAGTATTAGCGTCAGCCGCGGCGATGGCAGCCTATTTCCGGTGGGTTAAGGGAGGACGGAAGGAAGAGGAGCCCTTGGGTGCGACCAAACCTCGCAGCAGGTCGCTGGACGCGCGCTCCCTCGAGCTGAGCGGAGTGCGATCTCTATTACATCAAGTACTTATTTCATCTCTACCCCTGATTTCCTATCATGCATGTGCTATTATTTGTCTATCCTGTCGTCAACGTCAAGTATAATTGATTTCAATTCGTCGAGAAGGGTGCAACAGAATATTAATGAGACATAATCATCACGGTCTATTCTCATTGAAAACAATTGTTTTGTGACGTATTTTTATTGTTACCTCTCGCGCGTTAGAGTCCACGCCTAGTAGAAAATGTACGTTTTCAAAGAAGAACGCATTGTATTCTGATTTACACTACCGAGACAATCAGAGTCTCGTCTATCTGATGTCTATTATGCGACCCCTTTATTTACGCTTAGCGGCCAATTCACTGGGTAAGACGTTTGTGGGTGTTTGCAGACAATGAATAGAATCCGTGAACTCGCATTTCCATTCCTGACCCCCACAGAAACATGGCATTGTTGCGACATGAACTTGTGTGAATATTTTATTTATTTAACGTTCCTCACTACAGTTATTCAACCATTTCGGTCATTGCCTATGTTTGTATAACTGTACGTGATCGCATTCATTTTTACGCAAATCTTAACACCCCAATTGTTTATTAATGCTATACTTTAGATATATTTTGATTTCAGAAATATTTTAGTAAATAATAATAAAATAAAAAACAATAATTAAATCAGCAATATTTGAATACGTCCAAGAACACACAATTACTGGATTTTTACCTACAAAGGCACTGTTATTAAACAAATATGCTGTTTAAAAAAGAAAAATGAAATATTAAATTTGGTCCATAGATGACAATGATGTAGTGGTACTCGAAGCGAGTCCACATACTAACATAAATACAACTTTCGAAAATTTGATAAGTGTGGAGATTGAGGGGTGAGAATTGGTGAACTATAAAGTGATCACTTAAGCCAGCCAAAGACAGGTCGTAAGCCCTGTAATTACCCAATACTTCCATATATTTTCCATTAAATATAATAAATAGCCTTATCCAGTGTCATAAAATACTTACTATCCAGTGTCATAAAATACAAAATTTGAAATGTAAATGATATATGAAATAATACAATCAATCAATGAAAGATAGAGATTACTCTCATATCTCGTGTCTAGTGTACTTTAAGAAGTGTACCTATATGATCGATTGTAAATAATACACACTGCCTACCTCAATACAGACTTTGGGATAGTGAGGCAGGCAGAGTGATGCAGTTGAAGTTTTCTTCTTCAAAATGCCGTCTTCTATCAAGTATGCTAATTTATCCTGTGTAATATGTATAAGATTCTCATTATTTTTGATACTGAGCCACTTTCTGAGGTTACTTCTATCTTCTCCTGCATAATGAGTTGTAAGCACAGACAACAAAATATATTATGTTAGTTCTATTATGTTTAATTACACTGTTAAAATATCTTAATTAAATTAAATTAAAAAAATAAATAATTAGACGTAGATGTAATAATATAAACATCAGTATTAATACTAATTATATAATTACTTATAATGCAGATAATTAGTACCGCGTGTGATTTGCATTTATCGATGAATGTTGTCTCCCTTCAACGTAATAAATTCAGAAACAATTCAGGTATATTTTATCACCTCCAGGGACGCCAAACACGAACTCCGTTACTATTCCGCTTTTCTCGAACCAATACAAGTTATGGGAGTTATAGTATTATTAAAATATCTAGTTACAGTGAAAAATTTTCACTTGACATATCGCACATCTAGATCAAAACTAAGACAGCTCAAAAAGTCATTTTTCAATAGACAAAAAAATAATAACATTTTAGGTCATAAATGTATCCTAAAATGACATTATTCGAGAACTGGAGCTACATTAGTTGTATCCGAATACAATGATAATTCTAAGTTCTTGTTTTTTTGAGTTCTCTTGGTTTTGATCTAGATGTGCGATATATTTTTTGAAAGTTACAAAACTTTCCCAAAAAGCATCTGAAGTATTTTATTAATCTATCCTAACGTAACCTGTCCTGAGTCGCGATAGCAGGAAAATTTTTGTCCAATAACTGTTAAAAAGGAAGGCTTATATTTAAGCACTGAACGCAGATCGGCAGAAGAGAAAGATTAAAAATTTCAAATTTACTTTAAAATGATTTTAAATGCAAATAACAAAACTTTTATACCTTAAAAATCTAGATAACGCAACGCGACCGTCTCAGGACGGGTAAGGAAGGTAGTCGCTCGAAAGTTATTACAAAAAAACTTTAGACTTTACAGCAGTAATGTATAATTACGGTATTATATATTACCAAATTTAGTGGTTTTTATATTATATTATTAAAATATTATGTAAAGAAGTTTAAAAAAATGTATTTCAATTCACTGGTGGTGAATAAATTATAATTTGAGAAATGAACTCGTTCGTTTTTCTATTTGAAAAATGTATCTTCAGAAGGAAATTTTTTACCTAATTCGTATTTTAAAGAAAATCGACATTTCACTTAGTTTCCTTTCAAATTTGTCTTAAAAAAAGCTGAGCTTTTATTTTATGTTATTTTCTGCCTACATTAAAGCGCTTACTCGTTTACACACATATACATATAAATATATATAAAAAAAAATACTCGTAATAAAATATATTGGTTATTTATCATATTTTTGTATCCAGCTCTGAGTTAATATTGTTGAATATGGTAGGTGCTATCTATACATTCATAGACGATAAATGGTGTACGCTCTTAAACAATTGACACTTACTGAAAGAGTCTCACTTGAGGGGACTTACTAAACTGGCCAGGATACGTTGTAACAGGATGTCGCTAGAATGTGTGTCTAAGTGTTTATTTTTAGAATCACCTTCAGGAAGAAGACATTGGTTCTGGCAAACTAGGAGGGCGAGGAAAACCTGGATCTGCAGTGGGAGAAAAAGTTTAGTGGCGGTGTTAAAGCTGCGGGTTCAGGAATAGGATAAACAAGATGAATGAATAAATGCTACGTGTCCTTCAAAGAAACACGACATTTTTTATGCAAATTTATTTTTATTTTCTACATAGTCTCCTTGTAAATCTATACACTTCTCCCAGCGATGCTTCCATCGCTTGATCCCGTCCAAATAGTATTTAGAATCTTTCTCTGCAAAATAGTTTTGACAATATTTTTGTTTCTGGAATATAATGACGTATTTAAGTTTCATCTACAGTAATTAATCGGCTCCAAAACTCTGATTTATTGCTTAAACTGCGCCAACAGAGCGTTGGAAATGTTAATTCGAACACGTTTTTCAACATGTTCAAGCCTCTGATATCTCTCTAACCTTAATTCGATGGTCGTCCAGTACCATTTGGTGAACTTGAGCGATGTTATCGTCAGCGGTAGCAGTTTTTAGCCGTCCCGAATGTTCATCGTCACCCGAGCTGGTACGGCCACGTTTAAATTCAGCTACCCAAACTTTCACCGTGGTAAATGATGGTGCAGGGTCTTCGTACACAGCGTCCAACACGTCTTTAATTTATGTAGGCGTATTGCCTTTCAAAAACAAATACTCAATGACAGCTCGATACTCGATTTTTTCCATTTTCACAAAATCACTCACATCGACTCACTCAAACGACTGTCAAACAACTGCGCGTTCAAAATGGCTGAAATTTTGGTGAGTACTTATCAAAGCATGTGCAAGCATATCCTCAACTTTTATCGACGAGTGCTGCCATCTTCATGTTGAGGTCGGAACTCTCGTATGTTACGGGTAGAGTAAAGGGTGGATTCGAACACGCAAGTTTCAAGCGATACCGTGAGAATCTCACACCTGGAAGCAAATTTACTTTCATGTTGCCGGATGGTCAGGAAGAAAGCGCTGAATTGTGTTGAGTCCCGTGACGCAACACTGTCCACATGAGAAATAAGAGTCACGCTTCATCGATATTCTGATACGTTCGAAACATCGTGTGAAAATTAAAAATAAGCGGGCCATCTATTTTCGCCCGTTTTCCGAGACTTGAAAACACTTGGTTTGCTGCTTTCACTGAAACTAAAATTCGTTTGTCATTAAAGAAATAGTGAATTAAAAACGTACAAGTGTCATCCTGTGCTACCTAAATAATTGCCGTGTCGTGGCGTTACTGTTACCAGTTTGGCATTTTTCGAAAATCTTCGCTATAAAAAAATGATCAGGGTAAGATGATATTAATATTTGAAATCTTGTTGGATTGTGAGAAACCACTTGTTGTTTTTTTATATATATTTAAAAAAATATATAAAGCCGTCTTTAAAATATTTTTAATAAGTTATCGATTGTATGGCAACAAAAAACGTAAACTCTTTACAGTATTGAAAAATTCTATTTTTAATTTCATATTGGTATGCTTGTGAAAGATTCGGCAGTCACAATAATACATCGGTAATAATTTAGTTCAATGAAAGAGAAATAACATGTTCACGTCTTGTGATTCTAAATCGTTCCAATAGGAAAAGGTTTTAATAAAACTGTTGATAAAACACATCACATAAATATAACACATTCTTCCGACCAAATTCCACTAAATATTATTTGCACTTATAAAGCTTTTGATAAAATATTTTTTGTACAATATAATTAATTATCAAGTAAACAGGTATAGCAATTTTTGAGTTTATTTAGAGCAAGCTTTTTTAAATATAAGAATACGAATAAAACATAGATACCCCAGTAAAACGTGTCACGTAAAATGCATTAAAAATAGTGCGTTAGAAAATTTCCTAATATTTTTATATGCTGTCACTTTTGACTTGTTTTCTCTCACTTACTAATCTCACTTACTAAGCGAGCGCTCTACCATCTCGCTACTCACCCAATAGACTGTGGCGTCAAATTAATATATAAGTATATAATGCTGATTTTTATTTAAAAAATTTAATGCACTGATTTATATTTTGATATGTTTTATATGTATACATTCTTAATATGAAATGTGAATACTGATATTGAATTTTATTTGAAAAATCATTTTGCTTGGTGAACTTTGTAACAAGGTTGTTTATTAAAGTGCTTGAATTTTGAATGAATTTTTTTTTAACCAGAAAAAAATATTATATGCATGAGTGGTATGATACGTGTGTCTGAGACAAGTAACGGGTTTTTATATAATTGATTGCATGATTTTGTATTTTAATTTGAATTATAATAAAATGAAGCAAAATAAATATTATATATAAATAGTTAATCAGCGGATCGTATCGAATCAACGAATTAGGTAATGGGGTAATTGCACTTAGATTGAAGATAAATTTAAAACTTGTGTTTATGCGTATTAAAAGGTTGTTAAAAATATGAAACTCACAAAAAATGTTACCACCACGTCATTCGCTGACGCGGTTGACGATTTTCACATATATTATAATATAGCGCGCTCTAAGTGTGGACTTTGTTTTCAAAATATTGTTGAATCATTATACACGTATTTCTTTGAACATTCCAACGTTTTAATAGATTTATGAATTAAATCTTCTATGACGACAGCAACATACGATGACACCTTTTTATATGAATTCATTTGTGCACAATTAAAATAAAATTGTAGAAGGTTTCACATTTTTTCATACAATATATAGTTTTATATAAAATATATATTCCTGTAGAATTCAGTCCACTGATTTCAAAAATGAAAAAATAAATATCCGGAAGTGTTTGAAAAGTTATTGACATAAAAATGTCGAGAAAACACCATATTCGCCGCCATGGGGTATATTCAAGGTTAGATCGCATTTTTTGTACATTGGTTTTCTTGGAGAAACTTATAACGGTAACACGTGGTGCAGTTATGGTGCATATAATATTTATATGTCTTAAATCAAACATATATTTATGTAAAGTATACTCAACTGTGGGAGATTTACATCTCCTGCAAAAAAGTACGGTTGTACGGTAATTTTTTGAGGCAAGCAACGCCTTGACAATGGCGCGTGTTATCGTGCCGAAATGTCAGCCTAGAACATTTAGAAAAAAACGCTTTTTATCATATTATATAACAAAATTACGTTATTACGGATGATCATGAACTCACTGTGAATTTAATATAGATAGATTTAAGCATTTGTAATACGTCCTTGATATGCAAAATAATCATTGCATCGTTTTCAATCAATTACCCACATTTAAAATATCAAATCTTTTTGTTTGCCAATTAGCCTTCAAAAGCGCACGGCCTCCGCACGATTTCAAATTCCATCGACAAAAATGTACTTGTATTTTTATTGCACTCGCTTATGTGGGCGAGCGATTGAAATTTTCACCTTCCAGCAACCTAGTTACTATGAGAATCAGTGTTTTATCACAGCTTTGACTTAATTTTAACATAGTAAAAATGTTTTAGTGATTCATGTTCGTATCATTAAAAAGTTTTCCTGTATATTCAACATAATGATGAATTATTTTTCTGTGATGTTTCTCGAAGTCCTATCCTCGTACGCAGTATTTATCAAATGTCCAAGACACTCTCTCTGTGGAAATGATAAATTATGTTATTCAATCTTTTTCACTCAGTGATTTATCTTGAGGATTTATTTCTGTCATATTTATTTGGTTTCTATATTAAACTTAAAATAAATGTTTTTAATTAACCTTAATTCATTTCAAAGCTATTTTTATTATATTTAATGGAAAATATACGGATGTACGGAGTAATTACAGGGTTTACGACCTGTCTTCGGCCGGCTTAACCTTTGCCATACCGTGATAGTAAATATCCGTAAGCTACCACGCTGTCAACTCGTGTTACCGTTAAGTATTTATTGTTTTTTCTAACATTTTTTATGACAAAAAACGCTTTTACGAGCTTAAATGGCTTTAAAATAGTTAATGCCGTACATTTACTCTAAATATCGAGCAATTAAATTGAAAAAAATAAATATTTCGTAGCATTTATTCATACAATTATACGACATTCTTTCTTATTATTCTTCAATTAATTAGCGAGAAAGATACTTAATTATATTTGAATGTTTGTTATTCTTTTCACTGCGAGAGAAATGTTTGATCTTTTTCTGTCTTACTGCAAATACTATTTTTTCCAACGTAGCAATTTTACATGGCATTGAATTGAAAAATAATTACTTTAACATAATTGATTATTAAGTTAATCCTACAAACCATTGGTCATTTTTAAGTGAAAATTATTTTTTAAGGTTAAAATATTAATTTTGTGTTTCGTGTATTTACGGAAATATACAAGTTTAATTTGGGCGGTAGACCTGTGTTACAGCATGTCTAGGGAAGGGTTACGTGATCACTTTATATATATAACATTTACCAACTCTCACCCCTCAATCTTCACATTTATCAAATTTTTAAAAGTTGTTTATATGTTAGTATGCGGACTCGCTTCGAATTCCACTATACCATCGCCATGTATGGACCAAATTTGATAATTATTATTATTATTTTTTTTTTTGTACTTACTTACCATCACACCGTTTTTCCGCGGGGGTAGGCAGAGAGGATAGAGCGCTACACTCTTCTGTCCTGACACACAATTCTCGCCTCATGCACATTCATACATCTTCTCATACATTTTTTTTAAAACAGCATATATGTCATCACTATGACAAACTGTTTTTTTTTTAAATTATTGCAGGTAAAAATCCAGTAATTGTTTGTTCTTGGACATATGCAAATATTGTTAATTCATTTTATATACTATACTATACTTTACTATACGTCTATCAACTTTAGAGTATAGTATAGTTGGCATTGTAATTAAAATATTATTTAGCAATAACAATCTTTCTAGTGATGCCAACTCTAATAATTATAAATTAAATATATTTTAAATATTTTTTGGGAATTCCGAGCGTAGTAATAAATTAACTTAATATTTTTTTAATATTTATTATCTTAGTTTAATAACCACAATTGAGTTTAAAAAACATCTACCGGTTTCGGAAAACACCTTTTCCTTCTTCAGGATATGTCAAAACTAACTAAAAATATAGCATTGTTTTTCTATTTATCCAGAATCTATTTTTAAATTTAAAAAAAAAAAAAAAAAAACACCAATTATTTAAAAAGTAAATTTAGTACCTAACTCAAATTGCTGCTCAATACAAATTTAGTCGAATAATTTTTAGGAAAAAATTTTAGAATAGGACTCGTAGTTAAATTTAGTTGGCTATTTAGAATTTCCTGATTACTCTTGCATGCTTTATTTATCTCCAACGATTCCAAATTATTTAATTTGTGACCTACACCGTTTATATGCAAAATTGACAATCCCAATTTTTTATCAAAACCATGACTATTTTCTATCAAATGATTAGCAAATTCTGAAAACCCACTATTGTTCAAACATCTCAAATGCTCCTTTACTCTTATATTAAAATTTCTACCCGTTTTACCAACATAAAATGCAGCACAATTCTTACAACTAAGTTTATAGACGCCAGAATTGTTAAATTTATCATCCTTGTCCTTAGAATTTTTGAGTAAATTTCCTATACTATTATTTGTGTAAAATGCTGGTCTAATATCTCGTGGTAGGTGTTTAGATATTTGTTTCGAAAAGTTATTTATGTATAAAATCCTACGCCAATTATCATTATTATCATTATGTTTCATCTGTGATTTATATAAAAACTGATTTTTTTTTTTAAACTCAATTGTGGTTATTAAACTAAGATAATAAATATTAAAAAAATATGAATCTTAACCACCAAGTTAATATTGCTAATTTTTTTTTAAAAGTAACTTAATATTTGATAAAATAATATTTCCATGAATGTTCACACACCTTTTACGGTTAATGAAGATAATCCATAATAATATTACCCAGCCTACGTTGGTCAAAATCTATGACTGGATGAATGCCGGCTTCGGTATTGTTAGTGTCATTATGTCTGTTATGTGCTCGCTTAAACGGCCAGGTCGTGGCACGAAATAATGTGTTTTTAACATCTCTAGGTTAAGATTGCTTAAATGTTTTCTCTTTTATGTATTCAATTTGAAATGAAGTAAACATTTTAAATCAAAACATTGCGAAATCGTACGAATTTTGAACTGTCATCTCTCTTATCTATGGTCATCTCCGTAGTTCCGTGAGCAACAGCGACATTTTATCAATAATTTTACATGTTCTTAGCTTCGAAACTGTACAACATACTCAACACCAACTGGAAATCGTTCACTTCCGATAAGATTACACAAATATGGACCCAATATATGATCCAATTGGGTAGAGATCAATCAGAAGCATCGCTATCCAACATTCTAACAATTATTATATAGTGTCTCCATTAATAATTCACTGGTTCTACAACACTCTCATTACATTTTTTCCTCTATTTTTATTTTTTTTATTGTCAATCGTTATATTTTTTGAATTAAATAACACCACAACGGCACGAAAAAACTGGCTACTTTAACACGGACGACAGTCTAGAAAAGTAGCTAGGACAATGCTGTATATATCAGAAGTGGAGTCTACTTCATCCCACACAATAAACTTCGAGTATATACTTAATTGCAATATAATTGTATTTTATATTTATCATGTTATATTATAATATATTCATCTCTGTTACAACAAAAACATGTATGTCAATAAAGTCTAAATAAATAAATAAATCTCGCGTCGTATCACAGTAGCCGTGAATGAAGTTGTATTATTTTTATATTTATTTATTTAATTCTTAACATGGTGCATACATAAGTACTCCCATATATGCTCTAATATAAACAAGATTAAAGTCTTTTCTTTTACTAAAACTTGTCTTTTAAATATCTTGTCAGTTTCACTTAAAATCTATTCAATCAATCTTTTCTATGGTACTCGTAGCACTGTCAAGTCATTTGTGTAAATATGATCTCAGTTTACATTAAAGTAAAAAATTAAAACTGCCGTGGATAATTGTTCGTTATAATAATATAATTTTTGAATACTAAATTAATGTATTAATTATAAATATAATTAATTATATATTTATAATTAATACATTAATTTAGTATTTAAAATATCACAGACCTATGTTCTGAATAATTACAACTTCACAATAAGAATGTGTTTTCCTTAATAATATAATTTTTGGTGCGACTTAATATTTGTTAAAATCTGCGCGAAATTATTCATCATAATATATCGGATCTTAAACACTATCTTATTATCATTTTATGGTGTTTCACACCTGATTACTGTTATAATTCCAAGTTCGTAGGTGTATAAAATATACATATATGTGGATAATTTACCCTTTTCAAATATAAAAAAGATATTTTAAATATGATTTAAATATATTAACTGGAAAGATATACATATAAAATCAATTTTATCGAAAAATATTCTTGTTGCGCCACGGGATTCGAAGCTGGATCTCTTTCCAAACCGGGGAAGGTTTTTGATATTAATTGTAATTAATACGTAAAATTAAGGTAGGGATTAAATGTATTAATATCGAAAAGGTAATATATAGGTTCGACAATTTGTCACTAAAAATATTGTCCCTGTAGCATAGTCGGATAATGCACCTTCTCCGGTTTGGAAAGAGATCCAGGTTCGAATCCCGTTGGCGCAACAACAATATTTTTCGATGAAATTGATTTTATGTGTATATCTTTCTAATTAAAATTTATTTAATTCATATTTAAAATATCATAGACCTATGTTCTGAATAATTACAACTTTACTATAAGAATGTGTTATCCTAATAAAAATTATATAAATCGAAATATTTATAATTATAACCATGATGTACAACTTTTGATATGATAAGCGGGCTGGATAAATTAGTAGAAAATATTGATACGACATTTATGTAACAGGAATAACTAAATTAACAAATCAAAAAGATGATGGGTACAATCAAATTGACGAGGTACCTACCGCATGTAAATGGATCGAGTCAACATAGCGGCGTGAAGGTTATCCGCGGGGGAGGAAGTAGTTTTACTGCATGCAAGTCTTGCATACCTACTTTTACTCCATGTCCTGAGATCGCACGTCCTGGGATCGCCATATTATCATACCTTTTTTTCAGGGTCGTTTGATACATAAATATATATTAAAAATAGATAATACGTTTTGTTAAGTCTCCATGTATTTTTCAAAATCTTGTTTACAATGATAAGATTCAATAATTTTAAATCGTGATAAAATAAATTTATTTAAACTTTATTTGAAATGAATTAATTTTAACTTTGTATGAAATTAATTGAAAATATCAAATTAGTGTTAGGCCATATTTAATTGTTCTAATATTTCGCAAGCGTTTGAGACATTTTTAAATGGCAGTTTTAAAAAAAAAAATCTGTTCGCAGACCAGTAAATTAATAGATATGAAATAAAGTGTACATATAGAAGAGGAGTTTTAGTTGCGGAACGACACAGTGAGATAGTAGTCTATTCTGTTCCCTGGATCGCTTGAGAAGATCACAATATCATTTGTAAAGCGTAGTGGCTTTAGTACTCGTCATATTATATATGTAATTTGTTTCAATTATCAAAGGACCTACACAACTTTATAAGTAAAATGTAATTTCATTTAAAAAAAATTATTTGTGTTATTATAAAACAAGTTTCATAATGACATTCACCATAGACCAGTAAACGAATAGAAATGAAACAGATGAGAGGTTTGGAACATCAACATACATAACAGCGGGACGGGGCATTCTACACACATTTGTGGTAGAAACTTAAATCCGATAGTTTATGACACATTTGTGCAACTAAAAGTAATTATTTTTTGAAAATTAAATCTTTGCATAAATATGACATATTTTTTTACATTATATATTATATTGTCAGCGTTTAAATTTTCGTTCCAATTGAGTCATATTTAAAAAAAAAAGTCGCGGAACTATTTGATTGCGTAAGTCCTACCAAAGTGATCACGTGGGTGACACTAAAATGAAAATATTGGGACAACGAATTTGCGTTAGTTCATGTCTATATTTTGGTAGTCTATGGGGTACGCCTTGTTTTTTGTAAGTAGATAAAGTGCTACGATTTTTATTCCGATACACTTTTTTAACATATTCTACATCAAAAAACTATATTAACCTAACTGTATATAAACAAGAGGGGATATTCAATACTAATTCATATTTTCGTATTTGTTTTACGAATATGTAAATTTTTATTATTAATTTATACCTGAAGTTATATTTTCATATGTTTTACGAATGCTTGAATTATTTAAAAACAATAACCTAAATAAACTTTTGTAATAATTAATTGTTTTTTTTTTGTCATATCGCCGATTCGAGTTGGCAAGTAACCAATATAAAATACACACTCGTAGGACCGATGAAAATACTATTTAGTAAGAAAGTGTGGTTTGTATGATTAAAAAAATAGTTACAATTAAATATTAGCTAAAGCTCAAAAGCGCGCATGTAAATATAATATATTAATTAAAATCGATTGTTTATATGAATATAAAGCATTTTAAAACCATAAAAAAATTAAATAATGTCACGCAAATTTAACGGTTTACAACTCTATTAACATTTTGTTTATTTTTTAGTACTAATTTATCTCCGTGATTTTGGTTTTGGATTCATAAGCAAACATATTTTTTTTTTGTTGGATTGGTTTTGGATTCATAAGCAAGCGTTTTTTTTAAGTAAGTACCGTTGCCGGATATTCCCGGTATAGACTCCTTCATCTGTTGACTCACCACATGCAACGTTAGAGATGTTCATATATTGTGGCCATCTTGTAGTGAGTGGTGGAAATGTTCAAGACAATAGATCAGCCCGCCGACCGTTATATACAGTCCGTGATACTTTTCTTGAGTGCACGAAACATGAAACCGGCTGACATTCATCGCCAAGTGATTTCCATATTTTCCTACATCTGAAGCGGTTCCTTGGTGGCGAGCGTTTTGATGACGATGGTGTACTCAAAGACTGAGTACACCATCATCAAACATGGTTTTCAAACATACACACATGGTTTTCATCCTAGACGGCGTCGTTCTATGACGAAGGTATGCAAAAATTGGTGCCCCGTTATGACAAGTGCCTTAATAATGGTGGCGACCATGTTGAGAAGTAGTTTAAGATGTGTAGCGTCCGAAGAAAGTAAACTGTTGTAAAAACGATAATGTTTCTTTAAAAAACGCGCCTCGTATGTATATAAATTTTCTGTTACGGTTTTTCAAATAATGCCTGTATTGTCTTAATTATTACAAATAACGTTATTACTTTTAAATCTAAGTTATTGATTTAAAAATATCAAATTTAGTTTATAACTTCGGACATAAATTATTAATAAAAACCTTGAAAAGCGCGAAAATGTGAATTAGTATTGATTGTTTCTCTTTAAATTTGTATTAATGTTTCGATGCAGCAGACCGGGGTATATCGTCACTGAAATTATACGACCATCAAGATTTGAATATTGCTGATTACTCATCCCTTTTGTTTACAATCCGTGTGTGTATGTACGTATTTGTGTATTGTCCATGTGTATGCGCGGACTTGATACCACCCATGCAGCCCGGGCACCACCATTCGGACGCAGTTAAGTTACAATCCCCGGTTTAATTGCACGTGTTTTGTGTTCTGTGTTCAAATTTTTCTACCGGACTCTAACGAAGGTAAAAATTGACAGTTGACATATTATTTTATTTAAATTATTAGACAAAATACTTTGTTTAAACCACTATTTATTGATTATTCAACATGTTTCGATACCTATGGTATCTTCTTCAGGAAACAATGTATACTGAAATTAAAAATACAAGCATAGATAAAAATAAAACAAAAGTAGAAAGTGGTGAATGAGTAAAAACTAATATGAAAACAAATAGGATTTGGTTATTTGTAATATTTAGCTTGATATTAACACGTTTTCTTATTTATTTTCTTATTATTTTATTAATTTATAATTGCGATTATTTTATTTTGATTTTATGATGTATTATTATTACTTAATGATTAGCGATACGTGAATTTTACGATATGCAGTTTTTAAAGAAAAACATTTAAATTTAATTGCATTACCTGCTCGGCGGACCTTTCACTTCTGGCATTTTTTGATGTTGTCGTATTATTTTGATTGAAATTTTTCATTTGGAAATTTGTATTACGAAAAATGTTTTATATATACAGAGTACAGACCTAGTCCACAATACTTTAGGAGGTTATACCTTCTACAAATATGAGTTGAAAATCTCAAACTATCATGTCCTATTCTCAACCATTTTAGAGATAAGAATTTTAATAATAATTGAAAGTAATATTGATTTCAAACGATATGTTGAATACCAAAAATAAAAGTTCATTGATCTTCCAACATCTGGACTATTTTTTTCTTAAGATGATTTAGAATCCTTAAATTTTTATGACCCCCGAGTAGACACGTACAGGATTATAATGGTTCAATTACGAAAATATTATTTTCAAGCACGTAAACTTAGTTTATAATGATTTCGTAAAATCCTAATACAATAATATTTTTCAACAGATTTCAATAATTACTTTGAAAAATATGATTTTATTCTTATTTTCTATTTAAATTTCAGATATATTTATTGGTTATCTTACGTTTTCAACTTAAAAATCGGCATTAAAAGGGACAAAATAATTATTTTGAAATATTTGTATTTGGCAGTGTTTATCCGGTGAATTCTGTTGCATTAATTATTATTTAAAAAATAATAATGCGCATTTATACAAATAATATTGTACGAAAATAAAATTTTGTAATAACTCGTAGCTAAGTTTGATAAACTTCATTGATTGAGTTACACTTGTATTGATATAATAGGATGGATGAAGTTTTTGTTAAAGCACTGTATCAAATCTTTCATTTAAACGATGCCTGTAATTTTATATCATCTTCATTTGTAACTCTATCCATCCAGCTTATTTTCAATATTCTTCTGAAGATCTTCATCTCAACTGCTTAAATTCGGCTTATCATATCTTCAGTGAGTATAGTTTTATCCCATAAAATACCGAGAACCAGCGCCATAAATTGACCGCCCCCTAAATCGACCGCCCTTGTGTCGCACACGTTACGGGCGGTATTTTGTTAGGCCAGCATTTTGAAACTTGCCCAAGGGCGGCTTTTACCAAAAGACGTTCTGGACACTAGTGTTGGCTACAAATTACTGCTTTATTAGGAAATAACTATAATGTTATTTCTTTATTTCTTGGATTTGCTTTCTTGGATGTCTATATCCGGATTATTTTTATTACACATATTTTCCAATTTTAGATTTTGTTTTTCAATTTTTATATATTTTTCGGCCGCCTGCGCTGCCGAAAACACTTTGTCTCTAACCAATCGCATTCATAATCTAAAGTTAAGATCATGTCAAGGTTGAGATCATGTCAGCAAAACTCGGATAGAAGCTGCTCGAGTTTGCTCGATGCGGTCTTTTTATTTCAAAGAAGAATCCCAACTTTCTTTTATTTAACCCAGATACGCAATCCTTTCTATCTTCTCCAATTTCGTTCCAGCAATACACAGACTTTCATTATCAGCTGTGTTCTGTGTGCTATTGAGCATATATATATATATATATATATATTGTTTTAGTTGTATTTTCTTCTAACCCAAAAGTCTCACACGTCTTCACTGCTTGATTCAGCAGGAGTTATAGATTCTCAATGTTACTTGTTAGAAGTACCGTATTGTCTGCATAATAACTTATTTTACTATTTATTCTGAATACAAGATTGAACAACATGTGTGAGAGAGAGAGAATACATCCCTGTGGCACGCCTCTCTTTATTTCTACTTCTTCTGTTAGATATTGTTCTACCCTTACTGCTGTTTTCTGGTTTCAATAAAGATTGGCCATTATTCTTATGTCTTTATCATCCATCTCAGAGATTTTCATGATTTAAAGCATTTTGTCATGTCGAACTACAATGCTAAGCAACAGTTTTCCAATAATAGATATCTCATAGGGACGAAGCTATTATATGTATAGAAGTATGGGTAATTTCAGGGATTACGACTTATCTCCGGCTAGCTTAAGTGATCACTTTATATAAATATAACGTTCACCATTCTCACCCATTAATTAAGTCCTGTTTCCATTAAATATAATAAAAAAAAACAGCTTCATCTCTATGAGATATCTATTATTAGTTTAATAGTAGTGCATTTGTACGTGAAAATCCAGTAATTGTGTGTTCTTGGGACATATTCAAATATTACTAATAAAAGTGAATACACAAACGCGCACGATGTGTGCATGTTACCAAGAGAGTATAATTTTTTTCTTTACTATAATATTTAAAGTCATTACAGTTAATTGTTTTTGTGGATGACAATATACAAGCAAGTTAATGTCGATTTAATATTTGTAATTAGCGCAAATATTATGAGGGTCGGCTGACTTCATTGTGTGCTATCATCACACATCATGTGCTGAAGTTTTGGAATGTATGCTTATCCGACATAAATTTGATTAGTTTTATAATTACGTACGTATGATTTGTATTTTTAAAGATTTATTGATACATCTATAAAAATGGTCCTGATATTTTTCGCGATCATTAGTCGAAGGTTATTTTTCACAATTACTGCTGAAAATATTACATTTAAGAAACGCATTTTTATTATTATTTTTTGGCCTTGTTGAAATTTTTGTGAGGCTGAAATGAACAAATGTATTTATTAGTTTCTGAAAACGCGAAAAAAATCTTCGTAGGATCTATTTGTTCTGTTGATGAATAGTAAAATTATTATTAATTCGTGCAAGATTTGTACAATCTAAGTGAAATAGTACATGCGAGTTTTAATTAAAACAAGTCAAATTGTGTAGTGGTAATGTTCTTAAACGAGTCTCCCCTTCCGTAAATTTTTGTATTAAAGATATTTCTGTTATATAGGTGAAATAAATTTGTAAGTTCTTGAAAATTGAAAAAAATTTGGCATTCATTAAATAGTAGTTTATCTGAAAGTTTCCCAACAAACTCTATGTTCTGTTAGTATAGTAATTTAGAATCGTTGTTTTTTTTTTTTTTGATAGTTCGTTGTTGATGGGTTTCTTCGTGTAATTTTAATATTACATATTTTGAAATGTTTTGTTGTTTGTTCCGAAAAGAATGTCCGATTTTAATATTATATAATTTGGAACGTTCTTTGTTAAATAATATTTGTTTGTTTGGAATCTACTATGTTTATGTATTGAGTCAGAAATTTAATTTGTGTTTATTAAGGAGAACAGATTTTTATTGTGAAGTTGTAATTATTCAGAACGTAGGTCTGTGATATTTTAAATACTAATTAAATGTATTAATTATAAATATATACAAATAAAATCAATTTTATCGAAAAATATTGTTGTTGTGTTACCCGGATTTGTTGTATTGTTGCTGTGGCATAGTTGGATAGTGCACCTTCCCCGGTTTGGAAAGAGATCCATGTTCAAATGCCGGTAGCGCAACGACAATATTTTTCGATAAAATTGATTTTATATGTATATCTTTCTAATTAATACATTTAATTTGTATTTCTTTCATCCTTCAGAAACGGAATTTACTCGTAAAAAATAAAAATTACCTGTAATTGTTTGCATGAGGAAAATAGGATGTAAGAATGGTAGAAGAAATTTGGGAGAGGGACAGGAATAGGGAACCAACCAGAACTAGGAAGAAACACGACCTGTCAGAGAAATGCTCTTTTAGGTATTTGGATTTTCTTCTTCATTGGTCTTCTGGCTCCAAGAAATCAAACTTGACACAATAAGCACGAGATAAAAACACTAATCGGTACGCA
The DNA here is from genome assembly GCA_022840565.1 of Eubasilissa regina. Taxonomy (NCBI): domain Eukaryota; kingdom Metazoa; phylum Arthropoda; class Insecta; order Trichoptera; family Phryganeidae; genus Eubasilissa; species Eubasilissa regina. The sequence goes on from JAINEB010000033.1 coordinate 24,107,750, forward strand.
CGGTAGCGATAAGCGATCACACACGGACAGTACACTATCAGCCCCACACAACAAGACGATAATGAACATAGGCCAACGATTCGTTGCCACACGGTAGGAAGAACTTGGCGGCAGTTAACGCACTCAATGGTAAACGATTACTGTCAGACTTCAACTTTTAACTGGTCCAAAACCATAGAGAACAAAAACCACAGAAAAGGTGGTGTTGTGGGTAGTGGGGGAAACAGGTAGGTAACGGAAAGGAACCATTATATCTACGTATGTCATGTTCGCATGTACACACACGACGATCGGTGATCCATGAATAAGTTATAATGATCGAACAGGCATTGTGAATTTCACAAACCACTTCTAAACGAACAGTGCGCCGTTGGTTCTAAAAGTTTAGGAATGAGAACGTCCCGCTATTGTTGGAGATGAAGCTTCAGTGGAAGAAAACACGCGATATGCAACCAGCACTATCACCTTTTCACCTCGATAGCTATTTACGGTAAAAAATTAATAACCGACAAGTAGTCGAAATTGTCTTTATAGAATTTTTGGATTCTAATCCGTTTATCGAGTTTTATTCTACTTGCATAAATTAGCTTGTAATTCGTTGGCAAAAATGTGCAGAATCAAACGTAATCATTCGAAAAATAATGTTATTTTCTCTAACTATATGTTGAATTCGATTTGAAAAATTGAGTTGAAGTGTTAAAATCGGCTCGTAATATTCTAATGTTTTTGTAGTACATTCAATACAATAACTAGCAGAAAAGCAATCGGCGACAGCTATGCTGTTTGGCCATGCGGGCGGCTAAAGTGGCCGCTTCGCAGCCAATAGTGGCCGCTACGCAGCCAGTGGTTTCCGATGAATATATTTTTCAATTTGAGAAAAATTTCCTTAATAATGTTGCTTTAAAAATCCATCAGTGAGTGTACTTTGTCTTTATAACCGCTAAGAAAATCATAACAAGTTATGATTTCTGATATAAAATTATGTTTTACTTTTTTGATTTTCATTGAAAAATAGATACTACGGAAATCATAAACTCGCAGCAGGCACCATAGGCTCCTGAAAGAAAAGTAATCGATTATTTGAGCATATATTGAGTATTATTATGTAAATGTATAAAATATTTATAAGTGATCTTACTGGCAATGTATTCTCTTGCATGCATTGTTAAGGCAATATAATGATTGATTTGTTTATATGAGTAACTATATTATAAGATTTATTAGTGATGAGCTCAAAATCACGAACCGTGAGTAAATCACTGATATCTTTGTGTCACACTCACTATCAGTGATTGAATATCTGGGAATTTCGTGATTCGCAATTCATTTTATTTATATTTGGTTATGGGTCGTGATTCGGCGCGTGTGCATATGAAACGAAAATATTCATGAAGGAATGACGTTATAATTTGTGATAATCTACTAGCCATTTAGTAGATTCTGACAATTCATTTTTTAAAGGGTTTTTTCATTCTATTTGTGATGGTATTAAATTAGATATATATTAATTATATATTCTAGTATGTTTTTTACGCAAATGAAGTTTGAATAATATAAGTAAATGCGCTCAAAATTATGTTTTTTTATTTATTAATTTATTTCGTGTATTGTGATATTAGTAATGAAACTGTTATCACAGTCACAGTTTTCAATCACTGATGTTATCGAGTATCAAAACACAGTCACCAGTGAGTCAAGAGTAGCATTTTTTCTTTTCAATAGTATTTATGTAAGTCTATAATTGAATTGTAATATTAACGTATGATTTTTATTTTTTACAGAGAGCTATTTCGCAGCACCAGCAACAGATGGCAGCATGTGAGTACCTATCGTTATTTATTGTGATGTCGTTGTAAATATTGTTTCGTAGTATTCCCCCGTGAAGAACCTCGTAACCCGTTGTAAGCCCACGCCAACCAATCGCCGGGCGGAAGTTATACGGCAATTGTTTGCCTGGAGAAACTGTAATTTGAATATTAAAATACCCGGATGAAGGAAATGTGACGTCGACGAGTCATCTTTACTGCTTGTACGCTATATCGCGTACAATCATTTTCTATTCCCACGCGTCTTACATGAATGCTACATGACATATTGTTGTGACTACACGATCAACCAACCCAATCACTAGATTGGGTTTGTTGTTCCCTTTGGGCGAGCTTTCGTCAAATTACCTAGATAAGAGACGCGTTTTTTAAGTAAATATCGAATTAAAAAAAAAAAAAACACATTCTTACAACGCTTTACTTTCTTCGGACGCTACACACCTTAAACTACTTTTCAACACAGTCGCCACCGACACTTGTCATAACGGGGCACCAATTTTTGTACACTTTCATCATAGAACGACACCGCCTGGGATGAAAACCATGTCTATACTCCGTTTTTGAGTTCACAATAGTCGTCAAAATGCTTGCCACCAAGGAACCGCTTCAGATGAAGGAAAATATAGAAATCACTTGGCGCCAAATCAGGACACACTTGGCGATGAATGTCAGCTGGTTTCATGTTTAGTGCATTCAAGAAACGAATCGCGGACCGTATCTCACAGTCGGCGGTCTGATCTATTATCTTGAACATTTCATTCACTCACTACAAGATGGCTAGATGATGTGAATATCTTTAACGTTGCATGTGGTGAGGCAACGTATGAAGGAAACCATTGTGCATGCGCAACATCGCAACCGTAGCGCTACACCGTAATATCCGGCAATGGTACTTACTTAAAAACGCTCTTCGTAACACTTTTTTTATTACAGCAAACCATGTTTCGTCTGAAGATTTAAAATCGTATCTCGTTATGTATTTATAATCATATGAGAACTTCTCCTACGCATGGCAATAGGTTTGTGTACAATTTTTGAACTTAAACATAGATGCAAGTGTCAAATTCGAAATTATTATATATCCGGAATAAATTGTGATTTGAATGGAGACAATACACCAGGATCATGCTGATCCGCCCTCTCTAGAGAGTACTAGCGAATTGTTGTCTATTTTTTTCGTGGCCTAATATCATTATTTTTTAATATTGCTTTGAATCAATTCCGTATCGATAAACCTATATACCTGCGGTGCAATATAAATAAAAGATGGGATCCATCGACTACGAATGCGAATGGTCAGATGCTATGTGTTCTCGATATTATTTAATGGAATGTAACCATGGACACTTACCGAAAACATGATAAGGCGACTCGAAACATTTGAGATGTGGATCTGCAGAAGAACGCTCAAAACAAGCTTAAAATAAGGATTGAGTTACGAATGAAGATGTATGGTTCGGAAGTATTAAGAAAAATAAGTACAGTCGAACTTCACCAGCTAAATTTGCTCATTACAACCGTTACTCGTTATTACAAAAAATATTTAATATCTAATATATAATTATTAAAAATATTTTAAAGTAAATTACTACATTCAATCACGTTATTTGTCAACAAAATTCAAAATACTGCTCTGTTTTAAAGTTTAAAACGTACTACTACGTACTACGCACACAAAATAAGCATCCATTGTTTTTTTCTAAGAATTCACAAACCTGAAAGGAATCGTAAACAATAAAGTTATAAAATCGAAAGCGTGGGCAGACGCCGCTTTCGATTTTATGACTTCTCAAGAATTTTAGGATTTTTAAACCGTGTAGTGTATTTTGTTCACTTGTTAACAATATTTTATGTGTCTCCTGTACATCATTATATTAGTTCTGAAACAGGTTGTTTGAATCCCAATATATATAATAGTAAGTGAAAGCCTTAGAAGAAAGCTTAAGAGTGTTGGTCTAGTGGTTAAGATGCTCGACTAGTGATCTAGTGGTCGGGGGTTCGAGCCTCGTTCCAGGAGACTACCGAGTTAGTCGTTTTTTCATAACACAAGCATTTTGATGTGACATGTATTCAATATATATTTAAATAAAGTCAAAATTTAAGTTAAAATTTATCCAAAATTATTTTAAACCTTTTAGTATTCAATTTTTTTAAACTGCTTTGACATTAGTAAACTTTTCTAAAAATGATTTAGTATTTTCTTTGAGCCGGACAGTTGACAGTTTTGTAATAAGATGCAGTGTATAATATAACTATAAATGGTAAATCGTTTTACTCGAGACGATGTATAATTAATGAGTTATGGTGTAGTCAAAACGGCATATATAATGGCCACATTGGCGAGACTGGAGATACACGACTTGCTTGTCTCTACAGAACGACGATGCTTATCTTATTCCAGTCCCTCCACGCTTATGGCGATGCGAAATACTCAACTGGGCATGCACATCGACCCCTGGAATGTCGTACCGCATGCGACCGTGAAAGAATCATCTTATCACTTATTTGTCCTGTCACTTTCAGCTGTCAGGTTTCGTGTGGCAAAGTGTATATACAATTCAGGAGTTGCAAAACTTTTTTGGTAAAAATAATCAACTTTTAAATATTTGAAAACGATTAGTTTTTATCTTGTCTCTTTATCTTCGACACTTGAAAGATTTACTTCTCACCCCACAATTTTCATATTTGTCAATTTTTTGAAAGTTGTAAGTTGTTGAAAGCCAGCCGAAGACAGGTCGTAAGCCCTGTAATCACCCCATACTCCTATATAAAATTAAATATTAAATGTAATAAAAATAGCTTTGTCTCTATGAGATATCTGATATTTATTTAATGACAGCGCCTTTATAGGTAAAAATCCAGTAATTGTGTATTCTTGGACATATTCAAATATTGCTCGAATAAGAATCATTCAATTTAACACAAGAATTCAATTTAACATAACATAAACATAAATATTAAAGAAATATTTATGATTCGAGTATTTAAAATTTAGAATGAGTAACTGGCGAATGGATAGTTACACAGATAGCTATTTAAAGACAAAGAGAAGACAGAATGAGAACGAAAGAGTTCATGTCATGATTAATAAATATATTATAATAAATGGTAATAGTGCAATCTGACAGGCTTAACATCCGATGACTATTTGATATGTACGGTACAGATGTTAACAGCATCTTTGAATCAAGAATATACAATATTTTGTCTTCTACTCATATTGTATGTTAATAATATTGAATTAATTATATAAATTATACAGTAATTTTTTATTTAAATACTCGAAAAAATTCCTTTTCTTCATCAGGATGATAAAACCAAAACCGTATGTAAAATTATTCTTTTTTTGCGTTACAGTGTTAACATTATTTTTTTTTGTAATTTCCGTCCGTGTGGCTTGTAGAAAAATCGTTCTATGTTTTATATATATATATATCTGAAACAATAATTATCTTTCAATGATAGCGCACGATGTCTCTTTTGGAAAATTTATCATAAATTATTTATGATTCAAGCTGGCAATTACAGTGGGTTTACGGCCAGCATATACTGCGTCATATCTCGATTCATTTACAAGTAATATCGAAAGCTGACATCTTAACGAATTTCAATTTTTAATTTAAAGTTTACTTTGAGAATTTTTAAGTGATTGATGAATGTATCTCAAAGTCAATCTATAACGTAATACATTTTTTTTTTAAAACTAAGTAGTTAGGGATTGCTGAAACTATGCCGCTCAACTTAATAGGCTTCCCATAAATTCACGAGGTCACGCCAAAATCAATAAAAAATTACAGAATTTTTATGGTATTTCTTCAATTACGTTGTCGATGTATTTTTCCATAAAGAAATTGTGCGTTTTCTCCATTTATGATTCAATCAATAAAAAAATCTCGTTGTCAATGTTCCCTCTAATGTCAATGTTGGTGTGGCGCGTACACGATTAGGCGTCACAGCGAACATAAAAAAAACATAGCGCGCACACTACAAAATTATTAAAAAAAATACTTCTTCATGTGCCGCATTCTGTCGAAGTTTGGCAACTTGTCCTGTATAAGATCACAAACATTTTGGACACTGAACCACTTTGCGAGGTTACACAGTCAAAATAATCTATTTCTACCTACACTACTAGCTCTGATGCCTTTTATCTTCCCTTGCATGATGAGTTGCAATAGATCGTGTTTTGTGTCCGAAGTTCCTCGATAGTTGTTTTGATTTATTTATGCATCTTAATACATGTTCATTATTAATGCGGTCAACCCAGGCCTTACCAGTAGCCTTGTACTAGTGTGGTAATGTTTTTCTTATTTTCTCCCCCAGCGCACAGATAATGGCACTGTCAAAGATTTTTTATTGCGCACACAGTGATCCAAACTTAGAGGGAACACTGCCGTGGTATAATCTTTTATCTAGTTCCAGGAGCACGAACAATATCCACAATTTTAATTCCATTCAAGTTGTTTATGAAGAAACCTCACAAATATATTATGTCGGATGGTTTATAGCCTTTGATTTTCTAAGACAATTATCTATTATTTTTAAATTTAATGCTTTGTTTTCGCGGTGGCCGCCAGTCGCCAGCTGACAGGTTTTGTGTGTCACGAAACCAACGTGTGGGATATTAAAGTTATCGCTTACCTCTACTTGTTTAATGGTCGCTTATTTCGACCACTGTGGCAAGTAGAATATTTGTAGCCCGGCAAGGTTAGTTACAACAAAGAATTTATGCATTATTAACGACTATTTGGTCGAGAGGAAGTGGTACAGTGCATGTGCCAAATTTGTTTGTATTACATGAAATGTGTGATCAGTAAAAATTTGCTTTAATTTATTACTTGTATTAACTTATTTACATAAAAGTTATTTTAATAGGAGCTGTAAAATGTGGAACAGAATGAAGGGCAATGATAATTTGCCATATCTGTTTGTCTTTTGACTAGATCTATAAAACGATTTATATTAAACTAGACCAAAATGAGATAAAATATTTATTTTTTCTCGAAAACCAGCCGGTCTTTTGTGATCCAGTCTTTATATTTTAGCCTCGTTTTCTCTGTACGTGTTTATCGTTGAATTCGTCTCGAAATCCTTTTGTTTTATCCCCAGACTTATAAAAAGATTTCCTATAGACTGAGAGGCTGTTCTAATGTACAATTTATTTCACGGTAAAAGGTTTTAATAATAGCAGAATAATGTAGGTACTTACACAATATGTATTCACAATATAGCTGAGCACCCGTGTACAATGTTAAAGTTGTGAAATGTATATAATACATAATATATATTGACTATGTATCCGTATTATACTGCGAAGTATTATTTATATATACATATGTAAGATGGTCAAATACGGTTGGGAAATAAAAACAACCAATTTACACACAATCATAACTAGGTTTTTAATGTACAAATTCATTTACAAATCATTCACATGTGTTTGTAAATCTAAATAATTATTTATATGATGTAATGTAAAATAATATTAAGCCACCTTCGTCTTGGACCCTGTTCCTATGTTGCACCTATCTATTATAACTGCGGCATCGCATACAGAATTTGTTTTTTTTATCAACACCCTTTGTTTAAAAAGTAACGGTGTGTCGTATAAAATGTTCACGTCTTGCGTTATTCACGAAAATAATCTTGGCATTTAAGATATTATTGTCTTTCCATTGTGGCCTGTACGCCTGAGGTCTTATTTTAATATCGTTTTGTTCAAAAGTACTCATATTTTGAGGTAAAATAAGTCTGCGGCTGTTCGTTTACATATTTTGTTAATGTTTTTATGTGCGTTTCTCTTTAGTTTATTGCCTCGTGTAGTACCCGGTCCAAATAAAAAATATCGCAGCATCTTTGTTACGAATTACAGAAAAATATTGTCGCACATCTCACCAAAATCATGCCGATTCTGCTTCATTAGTGCATACGCCGTTGATGATAAAATTTTCCGTAGGAAAAAGGTGTGGCTTCTTATCTAGTCGGTTCCCTCATTATTAAGTATCGCGACCCGCGGGTTGTGACCTGTTGATGACCTTATGGTCACTTTTCTCTGCTGCCTACATTTCAGATACCCTTGCTGTGACAGTAGCGGTTTTGATCTAGATAGGATCCTCTCATGTAGGTTAGCGTCTCAGATGGATTGTGGACAATCTATCATGGATTATTTAATCTCTTTAATTGTTTACAAATTTAGACGTCAATACGTATTAATGTCAAGAGATTCTAAGCGTTCTCACCCGTCACTTCATTTCAGCCGTCATTTGCATACATATGAAATTTTGATTCTAAATACAGTTGATCAGTCTTCCATCCATTAAAAATACAGTAGGTAAAGTTTGAACGAATTCCTAAATGTCTTTCGCTATTGAATGCCCTAAGATTTGGTTTGCACGCTCTCATGTGTATTTCCATAGCTGTAGTAATAAATTTATATCATTTTCTTCTTCCAACTATTATTAAAAAGTTTCAGGTGTTAAGGAGTGTGTACTCACTTGCTAATTGCTCTATGTCGCATCCTCCATCACTGTTAGTGTCATTAGCAGTAAGAAATAATACCGAAGTAGCGAATATGTCGAACGCGTTTTTAATATCTCTAGTTTAAGGTTACTTAAATGTTTTCTCTTTTATATATTCAATACCAGTACGCAAATATATATTCGTTTTGAAATTAAATGTACATTGTCTTTATTACGAGTAAGAAAAAATATATAGTAGTGAAATCGTATGATTTTTTTCCACTGGCAACCATCTGTCATCTCAGCAATAGTCGATCATCTGTCAAATGTATGTTCGCAATGTTTACGTTTGTTCAGTAATTATTTATTGTAAACGTGATCTCACTTTTTTCAAGAATTTCTTTAAAAGAAATGATGAAAAATAATTAATTAGATGTAGGTGTACAATTTAAAAGTGATATTTAAGAACACCGTGTGTACAATTCCAGGGAGGGAAATATAGGTCGTGCGGTGGCTGCTACGCGGTCAGGTCTTATGTAGAATCTATATTTCAATGCGGACTTTTCATTAGCAAAATCATAAGGTGCACAATGCACCATTGTTAAAACTATATATAACAAATCCCTGGCCGCGTATAATAGTTGCCCGTAGGGCCTAGTAACAAGCAATGCTTTTCTGCTAGTTGGTTTTAAATGTATATAAAGCAACACGTACGCTTTCGTTATCTTGACACTCGGCGTATATGAACATGTTATCATCATATCGCGTCTGTGCGTTAATCTTAGACTGCATCTCGGAGGTGATTTATTTTTACTTTTTGTTTTACTTTATTCAATATAGTGATCTATTTTCACAAGTATATATTTTTTTTGTTTTGACCGATTACGAAACTACTCACGATTTTTGTGTGATAATGAAAAATTCCCGTCGACACCAATTCGTACAGAACTAGTAGCAAAATGAATCACATTGTAAACGAGAATATTGCATAAATTTGCAAAAAAAAAGGTTTCAGTATAATTTTTCCCCACCGCAGAATATCATTCCATCTTTGCGGCGTTTCGTTTTGGTTGGTAATATTATCCGTTTTTCTTTGACACCGAGTCTATGGTGGTTCATGCAGTGTAACGTTTTCAGTTATATTTTTGAAGATATGCAGGTATTGTTTTGATATATATATATTTTTTTTGTTCCACACTTACTTACTGTAAGTGCCGCGTGTTTGAGTGATTCATAGTATAAAAAACGAACGTGTCATATTAATATATTTATGAAGATGTCGTGTGTGTGGCAGAGAATTAAAGTGTTCAGTTTCAGTTGACAGTAACACGAGCCATCCTGTAATAAATTGCATCATGAAAGTATTATTTAAACTGTCGTTATCACAATCGGCGCAGACGATGTGATTTTATTTCGTGCTAATTTAATTAGTTAAGTTTACGTATGGACAAGTTTACATAGTTGTATTATAAACGTTTATGTACCTATGTTCAGATATTTCGTACAATGCAATTTGTGTTGTCGGTTTTCAACTATGGGTTGGTAACACGCTAAACTGCTTCTCTTTCAAAATAAGCCAACTCTTACAAAATTCATTAAAAATCAAATTCTAATGGTGGGTGCAGTGGCGTAACTATAATCGGTCAGTCAATTCGGTGCGTTGCGGCCTGTATTAGATACGAGCCTAAAATGTCGCGTTCTACGACACATTTGGTGTAGATTCTTTTCATGGATTAATAATTTTTAAAATTTACTACAGCAAGAAATGGTTTCATTAGAATTCATTACGTTTTTGAATCAATAATTAAAGCTTTTTCCTTTTCATACTGTAAACAGCAGGCTTCTGTAAAACTCGAGATGTTTAACATTTTTTAAATCTTGGCGACTAATTCGTTAATACAACGATCTAATGTATCATTTTTAAACTATACTTTAATTATTACCGCCATACGGTACCACTCTCAATATCATCATCCGAGTAGCGACATAGCTATCGCCTTAGCAACTTGGGGACTATGGCACCAAGGGGGCCCGGAATACCTGAACTAGTTCAGCAGTCCCAATAATCTTAGTATATGTCTAAAAATCTTGGTTACGGATGATTGAGTAGGTATATGTTAAATTTTTAAATTTCGTGGTACCATCGAAGAGTAATATTAATCTGTGAACGATGTTACGCAAATTACGCTAAATGACCCCGTTTTAGGATAACAATAGTCATCTGTCTGGTGTTGGTATGGCCTCAGGTAAGTATCCCCACTGTTACGAAAAATGTTTCCTTCTGTTCGTTGTCAAGTTGGGATGGCATCGCAGCCCCGAGGGCCACCAAAAGGATAAGTTCAATGAAAGAACGAACAGATAATATTTAGAAGCCTCTTGGGCGATGTTTAATGACGAAAGTAACAAAAGACAATTGAGCTTATATACTAGATAATTAACACATATAGGGGTTGACCATTACAGACTTTTGGTATGAATTAAACGACTAAACTAACGGTTGCCACTAAAAAAGGAATGCTGGTTCAAATCCATAGGCGACTTACCGGGGAGATGGCGCCGTTCCTGGATGGATGGTCCGGTCCCTGGCCAAGTTGTCAAGGCGACGGTCGATGGGAGACGAAGCGCAGCCGTAGCGGTGGAGAAAATACGTCGAGGTTGTATCGGTTTCTTTTAGTCACTATCTCCTGGGAGGGATACGTATACTCGCCGCAGATGCGTGTACCATCACTCCTTGCCCTCCCGAGACTGCCCCTCTCTTTCTTCCACGGGCGCGCTCGTGCTTGGGCACGTGACTCGTTCGCGCCTGCGTAACAACGTGATCATTCCAGATATCTCAGCGCTGATGATTAAAGCTGCTTCATAACACCACTCCGATCTGTCCTCCGCTATCCTTTTCCTGTTCGCGATACCGATCATCAAGGTTCTGGATAAAGCCACCCAACCACCGCATTTTGGGTCTTGCAGCGCTCCTTCGGCAAATTGGTTTTGCAAAGTGACTTCCTTCTGTGGTCGTTCATTAGTTGAACGAGAACAGCCCACTTCAGCTGTGCTATCTTAAACATTGAACTTGGACAACCACCAAATTTTACCTTTAATTTGTGGTTGTAGTGTACCTATACGCCATACTCCGATTTTATTTTTTGCACCAAATATGTAGTTGTGTTAACTAAATTATAGTATTCCAGGTTAACAAGTGAGTGTTCAGATGCTTTCGTATGCCAAAGTAATATTTGTTGGCCGCCTGTAGTCTTTTTGTAATTTCTGTGCTTATGTAGATGTTGAAAATGACAAGGTCGGCAATAGTAGTAAAGCTATAATTACCTTAAATTACCATTTAGTTATCTTAAAGTCTACCTAATAGTAAAAAAAATATAATATGCAAATATAAATATATATTATTTTCATTGTTTTTGCGAGGGGAGGGGGGAGAAGGTGCCTGGTGTATGTATTTACACGGGGTCCCAGTATTTTTTTACGATGCCACTGCATTAGCCAACGTTTGTTGAATGGATAGGGCACAAGAAGAAGAATAAGTAATGTTTGTTTTCCATAATATCACATTTTCATCCATACAGTCTAACTACCATTTCGTAAGCTGCGATTTTTAGAAAGAGATTAATTGATTGAGATAGTAATTAATTACCGGTATTACAAAAATGAGATGTTGGTTAATTTACCGGTAATGGAGTCCCTACTAATTGCCTACTGATTAAATAATTTTTAATGCGAATTTTTAAGGCGACATAAGCATATATCACATTCTCTCACTGAAGTTACTTTGAGGTCTTTCAAATTGCTCCCTGGTAAGAAGCAAGTTGGTGTAGGTAGGTACATTCACCATGTATTTATTTTTTCTAGTTGTTTTCTTTAAGCTCTGCTAATGCATAAAAAGTGTACACAAGTTGTGGCGGGTTTGGATGTGATTCTTGCTGTCTGGAGGTCGAAACCTTCGGATACACTGCAACCTTTTTATTTTTCACGTCTGCATCCTGCTATTCTATCCTTCGACTTATATTAAATAATTATCAGATTCGTTCGATGTATATTTTTAAAATCTTGAGTTGATCACCAGAAATTGTAGAGCCAATAGTAATGTAGTAAGTAGTAATATTTATAAGCTGTGGTTTCAAAGATTATTGGATTGACACATCTTCGATACAGCCTCGGTATTTTAACTGGTTTGGTAACATGCTACCGGGAATTTCAACGAATTCTTTTTAAAATAGGAATGGATTACATCTTATTATATCAATAATACTCTTATTATTTTCAAGAACTCCTATTACTAAACTATGCGCTTGTGTTGTGACCAACTTAATGATCTCCTGGGACCGGTTCGGTCGTCGTAGAAAAGCAAGGTTAACGTGTAGAATAATTTGATATATTGTGGTCTTTTTGAATGATGTAATAATCGTTTCAAAATTCTTGAGTTAGTATCAATTTATAAGGTTATTAATTATTAATAGTTATCTGTAGTGATAAATAACAATATAATTATTGAGGAGAACACATTCTTATTGTGATGTTGTAATTATTTAGAACATAGCTCTGTGATGTTTTAAATACTAATTTATTGTATTAATTAAAATATATACAACATCTCATTTTTGTTCGTTTTGACAGCTTACTTACTTTTGATTACATCGACATTTTATTTAGGTGTGGTTTATTTTGGGGAAAGTTCTATCATAGAAATATAGATTCTATTGAGACCCTGATCGCGCAGCGGCCAAAACAGCCGCCCGCAGGACCTAGCAATAAGCAATCGGCGAAAGCCTAGTTTATAAATAAAAACCTTTAGAAACTGTAGACTAAAAGTAAACATGCTTATTTAGTCTAGCGGCAATAAATGAATCTAGTGACTAGGGGCTAGATCGGAGGTTGAGCCTCGATCCTGGAGGACACTAGGTTAGTATCCACATTAACACAAGCGCTTATTAACTTAGTTCGAAAAATGTAAAAACTATTGATAATACTCGTACATGTATTATATAAAAATAAATGTTAATATCACTATGTAGTGGAAGTAAGTACTTTAGGTACAGTAATCTGTTGAAAATATTTTATTTATTTATCCCTGTAAAGGTCAGATTCGTTAAGAATAAAATAAGGTCTAGCTACAATGACGCAAGCATTTGTTTAATCGCAGTAAAATTTAAGACGGTAGGGGTCCGGTGGTGTAGCACCCAAAGGGTTGAATAAAATATTCACGGCGCGTACACCGCGAGATTTGGGGACAGAGTCGGTAAATAATACTAATGATGTTGATTTTCACAATTTTGATACATACATAGATTTATATTTTACACATTTACAATTTCAAGAAGCGGCTGTGACAAGAATATGAAGAGTAAGAATCTTATACTTAAATTTATATTGGATCTTTAGCATTGTATATCAACGCTTTCTTGCGGCGCGTCTCACGAGCCTCGAGACAAACCACAGGGGGTAAAATTATACACGAATATAATTTTAACAAAATTATGTGATAGGCGACACAAATTTAATGTTTTTGCGGCCGTCACACGATAGCAAATATTCTGCTGTGGGTTGGTATGTTTACGGGTGATGTTGGCTACGACAAAAATCAATCCAAGACGAAATTACCCGGGAAAAATTTATTCATCTATTTTTAGGGGTTACTAAATTTTTTATATGACTAATTTATGTCATTTGATGAATATTTTTGAATCTTAAGTATAATTGGAAGTAGGTACATTATTATTATTTATTCATTATCTACTTTATTTTGTTTCTATTTAATAAATGTGTATTATTTTCTTGTATTCAAAATAAAAACTTATCATATTATTTAAATAATTAGATAAAATACTTTTTTTAAACCACTATTTATTGATTATTCAACATGTTTCGATACCTATGGTATCTTCTTCAGGAAACGGTGTAAACTGAAATTAAAAATACAAGCGTAGTTAAAAATAAAACAAAACTATAAAGTGGTGAATAAGTAAGAACTAATATGAAAACAAATTTAAAAGGTAAACTATTTGCGAAGAGAATTTTGTCTAATTATTTATATAAAATGAGGCCACAAAGTAATTTTGCTAATATTGAAGAACTTATATTATTATTTAACAATATGTTTTATCCACTCGATTAAAAATGTAAGTTTTTTTAATGTAATTAGTTTTAATTTAAGTATTTAAAATGGAATTGAAATTCGGGAAATTTTTTATTTTTTCATGACGAGTTTGCATGTAAATGTGTTTTAATTGAATACTAAATTCAAGATTGATAAATTTAAGATTGAAGTGATTAGTTAATAGTAACAAATCATAATAAGTTTGACATCAGAAACGTTGAGGATTTTTTTCATAGTTAAAAAAAATATTCTTTCAAATTAATTCGTCGCATATTTGACAAGTTATTTATTAAAAACATAATTTTAATAGTAGTTTTAGGTATATACCATTATTTTTATAAGAATATATATACGTAATGCAATAGAAAATTTCTGTGTAAAATTTGAATATAATTTCGTGAATAATATTATTTACAGGCAATAGATATTTAATATATTTTACATTATCTAATGGCGTTCACGTCTATTGTATTGTGTACGAAAGGCAGATGAACTAACCGAGAACTTTACACTCACATCGAAACGTGATATCGAAGTCTAGTCCGTGTACGCGATGCACCGCTATAAATCGTAGTCGTGACGCTTTTTGCATGACGGTTTACCAAAACTCCGATAGATGTCAAGCATTTATACTAAATTATAACTATTTTACTTTTATTCGTAATTAATGTATGTATGGATTATATTAGCTTTTTTAAGAAGTGAGACGGTAAGTTGTAAAAAAAATTTTTTATGATCGAACAAAATAGATCTTGTCCTTTATTCCAGCAGCTTTAAAAATACAATGGTGGACTTTAAAGGAAAATCAGTCAGAAATTTGTAATGTTGTATCTAATAATATTACAATAATATCTTTACCTTTCGCACTAGTAAAATCAGTGTGTATATATATATATATATATATACTCGACGTACATATTTTTAGATATTGCTTCCCTTTAACCTGTTAACTGCCCAAAAAAAGTCCTACGTGAAACAGCATCATACCATTTGCTACCAAAATTATTAAAATTCAAACGTTCAATAAGTTTTCTGCTAATAGATGTTGTGTTTGATCCTATACGGAGTCAGGATCTGGTCTAATTCGCAGAAGTCAAGTCGAATTGCAAAGCGATGCCACTCTCTGTTCACAATTTTTGATTCCTTGTCTATATCTGCTTTAAGTCGTAGATGTTGAATTTCATTGCAAAGATATAGATTTTTTTGGTCACAATGAATCGCGACGTTTGACCGAAGTAAAATAATTATAAAATCTGCCGAAAGGGGGCCAACTATCATCCAACATAAATACCTTTAACATACGCTAGATGTCGTCACAATTTATGTTTATACAAAATAATAACATTAAATAATTTTATCATTTTTGGTTCATCTTAGGAGAGTATTAGTAGTGACAGTAGTAGGCAAATTCTTTATATAGGAAAGTTCAAAGTGGAATTATAAAATTGAGTTGATTTTATGAAGTGTAATAGAAATATACTCTGATACTTTCTACTTTGAAATATACACGTATATTCGTTATTAAAAATATTCTATAAAGACTCCCAGGTCTTGTGATTTAGACTTTTAGGTACGTATTGAAATATTTGCATGATTAACAAGAACGGCTTTGTGGATGGGTTTACGGATTGAACATGATAAATAAAACACCATTATTGGTCCAATATTATTATTATTCCACTTGAGAAGTGAAGTGTGAATTATTATTGAATCTTAAATTAGATTAATCGCGACACTTTGATTTTCGATTGCAAACTTCGATAGTTTTTTTTAAGCTCTACGCTTTAAGGGATACGCAGCGATGATGTGAAGGCTCTTGTACCTTTTCATTACAAATTACAATATATTTTTATGTATCTCTATTTTTTAAATAAATATTATTAATTAGATTGTTATAATAGAAGTCGGAGCACGAGACATTGAATAATTTCTTGAATTGTTTCTGAAAACTTCATCAGACGAACGCGGACAATGTGCAATTCTATTTTTATATTTAGCTTTGCAAGCTTTTTATTTCGCTGTCTGCAGTCACAAGATGTGTGATCTGCAACGTCCGGCTAATTCTTTTAAGTAGGTTATTTAGAATGATTCCCCTCTAATCGACCCCGTTATTATAGAATACAATATGTTGAAAAATAATTGCTACTATTTAAAAATGTATCAGATACAAGCGAAATGACAAAACAACTAAAAGTAGCCTATTTGTTAGTTACGATACTTTATGTATTTATTTATTTATATATATATATATATATATATATTGACATACATATTTTTGTTCTAACAGAGGTGGGTACATAATAAACATAAGACATTCTCATAGTTTATTGTGTGGCATGGCGTAGACTTCACCTCTGATATATACAGCGTTGTCCTGGTTACTTTGCTAGACTGAAGTCTGTGTTAAAGTAGCCAGTTTTTTTTTCGTGCTGTTGTGGTGTTATTTATCGACAAGAATAAAAAGAGAATTACAAATATGTATAAAAACGTAAAAATAAAAAAAAATACATATGTAGTGGGAGCGTTGTAGGACTAGTGAATTATTGGTGGAGGTATTGTATAAATTATATTAGAATGTTGGATATCCATGCTTCTGATTCATCTCTACCTGATTGAATCGTATATTGGGTCCATATTTGTGTAATATTATTGGAATTATACGATTTCCAGTTGGTACTGAATGTATTGTATAGTTTCGGAGCTAAGAACATGTAGAATCTTTGATAAAATGTCGTTGTTGCTCTCGGAACTGGTGTGTAGATGTTTGTTGTTTGTCTTGTGTTGTGTCCATGATTTATTGCTTGAGGAGAGTTGTTGTTAGTATGGAAATATTGAACGAGTCTCAACATAAAGATTTGTCTTATATCTAGGACATTGTACTCTTTAAATATAAGATCTGATGGATATCTAAAGGGACGACCAATTATTACCTTGAGAATTGTTTTTTTTTCTTTTTTAGCCGACTCCAATATTGTTTTTGCTGCTCCTCCCCAAACTAAAATAGCATAATTAATTAAGGAGTAGCACAGTGCAAAGTACACCGATCTTAAGAGATTGTAATCAACTATACATCGTATTTCTTTAAAAAAGTAAATTAGTTTTCTTATGCGTTTAACTAGATTCGATATGTGTACGTTCCAGTTAAGATGATCATCGATCAGTACTCCCAGATGTCGAATAATTTTGACTCGTGTCAATTTTTCACATTGGCGTGAGGAAGCCGCGTTCTTGTTTGATTTGCAGTCATGTACGATGAGTGTGGGACTTTGATGTGGTGTTGTTCTTTCGTTGATATAGAAACATGCATATTTTGATTTTTTTGTGTTAAATGATAGGAGGTTCGTGTCAAACCATTTTTTCGCCTTGTTCAGACCACCCTGTGCACGAGTATGAGGGAAATATTTTACCCATACAGCTATCGAACTAATTAACTAATTTAAACAGTGCCACACTGTTCTGTCGTGGCATACAACTCTCGCCTCATCCACACATTTATACATCTTTTCGTGCAAGCTCATCGATTGTTGTGGCTTCTAACGGTATTTACCTGGTGATGCCAAATCTTCCTCGTACGTTGTTATCACACTCAACCAATCAAAACTCACATTATAAATCACAATGTAAACATCGATTATTGTCATTGCATAATATATTATATAAAGAATTTCAAGAATAAATTTATTTGTTTTTAGAAATGAAAGATTTTAACAAACTGAACTTCAATAAGTGGTGTGTCTTTCTTTAGAAGTATTAGTTGTTTTTACCATAATTCGTGCCGTTCAATGATATGTAATCCATCTATCATCAGTTTACCGTTTACACCACTAATTGATGTCTATCTACATTACATTTTATCTTCTAACGAATTGGTACTGATGTTTTTCAATATTACAATATTAACTTTTTATGTCTTTAAATTAGTGTTTTTTTGCTTAGTTTTTTTTTGTTGTTGTCAGTTTAAATACAACAAAACACATTTTGTATTATCATACATAACAGCAAGATAAAGTTTTAGCCTTTTTATGTTGTTTTTTGTACTCATCATCTTCGGTCGCAAAATACATCAATATAATATGAAAATAATCACTGCCTTGGTCATGGTATAAAAACTAATTATTATATACATCTACGGACGGCAAGAGACACGTAAACAGATAAATAATAAGTCTCAAAAACTATAAAGTGAGTTTATTATACAAATTAAATGTATCAATTGTAAACACGTACAGGAAAATACAAATTATCAACAAAATATTTTTATTGCTACCGGGATTTGTACCTGGATCCTTTCCTATCCGGGGAAATGCGTTAACCGAGTACACTACATCAACGTAGTAAGTTGACGACAAATTTTCGTACTTATATGCTTTAATTTTTTCAAATTGATACATCTATTATTTCAAATTTAACCTCTTATTGGAAAACCTCAAATATCTCGGTAATGCTAGGAGATGCCGGAAATTAAAACAATTCCTTTATTTAAAATTTAAATTCCGGATAAACTTTCATACAACTAATAGATTAAGGAAAATACATTAATTAATATAATATAAGTCACGTGGCGGGATAAGAAAGAACATTATCTCTGTGTAGGTACAAAAGTCGACACAAAGTTGAATAACTCCACTTAAAAATGACGGTATGAAACTGGCCTCAAATATTTCAAGGTGAAATAGATAACAATTATTGAAGTAATTTAATTTGGAATACCTACGTATTAACAAGTCGAATGGTATTCATGTATTCATTTTGAGCCTAAACTCTGTTTTACACGAGATAGAATCTTCTTGGTCAGAAAACCATCTGATCCTCGTCCAAGTTTGTCAATGTGAAATGTTATGTGCAGTATGTTAATGTTAACTTTCTGTTGGATATAATATTGTTGTTGTGGTTGCGATGTTGCGCATGCGAAATGGTTTCCTTCATCAGTTGACTCATCACACACAATGTTGGAGATATTCACGTAGTGTGGCATCATCTCGTAGTGAGTGGTTGAAATGTTCAAGACAATAGATCAGCCCGCCAACTGTGAGATACGGTCCGTGATTTCCATATTTTCCTTCATCTGAAGCGATTCCTTGGTGGTTGACATGGTTTTCTTCCCGGGTGGCGTCGTTCTATGACGAAGGTATACAAAAATTGGTGCTCCGTTATGACAAGTGTCTTAATAATTGTGGGGACTATCTTGAGAAGTAGTTTAAAGTGTGTAGCGTCCGAAGAAACTAAAGTGTCCTAAAAACGATGTTGTTTCTTTACAAAAAAATCCGGTAAGTACTCACTTAAAAAATGTATTAACGTATATAACGGATTGTGACAGTTATCATGCTTTTGAATACAGGTTTTAACATTATCGTAACTTTTTTTGTACTAGGATGGTACAAAGAGGTTTGAAATTTGTCTATGGTTTGGAGGAGCGCATTCAGGAGAATATTAATGTTAAATTTACAATAGTTTTGGTGGTATTGACACTGCAGTTGAATCTTTGAAGTAAGAAATTTGATTTTTTTTTATCTCCTCCACTGCACGTTCTGCTAATGTGACTAACCGTCATACTTATTATATACCTGAATGAATCGATTGATAATATAAAGCGTGAAATTAATAAAATAAAGTGAAAACCCAAAAAAATTGATGTCGCCATCAACCCATTTTCATGATAGATTTCCGTCTTCTAAAATGATAAAACGTTCATAGCTTGAGCAAAGTGTATTAAAGTTAAGTGTGTTATTAAATTGCTTTAGCAAGTGATTTATCTCCT
The DNA here is from genome assembly GCA_022840565.1 of Eubasilissa regina. Classification (NCBI taxonomy): domain Eukaryota; kingdom Metazoa; phylum Arthropoda; class Insecta; order Trichoptera; family Phryganeidae; genus Eubasilissa; species Eubasilissa regina. Next base: position 24,127,895 of record JAINEB010000033.1, read on the forward strand.
AGTTTATTTACATTTTAAATAAAACACTAGAGATAGAACAATCTCCGATTTATATATAATTTTAGAACCCAATTCATTTTAAGCCAACATTCTACCATTTTAGATATTCCTCCAATTAGTTGCCACGCCAAATTATCGTATAAGGATATATGATTTTATAAGAATTTCCTGATTATTATTACACCTATGAACTGTTAGACGAATTAATTATTAATAGAAAAAAGAGATAATTTCTTCTTTTAACATTGAATTTGTGTAATAATATATCTTTTAACAAAACATTGAATATAGAATGATAGAAATAGTGTGTTTTAAATAGAATTTTTTGGAACATTTTATAGGAAGTTCGCTGATGGACTGTACTATATAATAACGTTCTTATGGATATTTAGTATTTTTGTAGCCACCCACGATGAAGAAATAGGAAAAAAAAAATTGTTTAGGGATGATAAGACTTTAAGGCATACAAGTCATATTTTCTGAATCGGTGTGTCTAAGGGTCGGTTGTGTAATCAGTAGTAAATTTTGACCATGATAAATTTTATTACAGTGATTTTTTACTATCGCTGGTGGTAAAAAAAAAAACGTTTGCGGGTTGTTCGTACGTCAAATTTACTATTGTCAAAGTCAATCCCGCTTAATAGTGCGGCAAGGCGAATAATCATCAAATACCTGCGATTTTTACCAAAATTGATTTATTTTAAATATTCACCATTGGCAATACATACATTTTATGGTTTATCTATTTTATTTTACGTCCCCGTTCGAATCTGTCACTTTACTGGCGAAAAATCTTCGGTAATATAAATTAAACACCGAGACTATCATCATGGTGGGATATTGAATGATTCATGTACACTGCAACTTTCAATGTGACAAAATGACTTTTGAAATAGCTGTGAAAAGTCCGTCATTTTTAACTAACGAAAGACGGTTTTACCAACGTATACCGGAGAGTAAAATTAGTTGACTACTTGGGTGTACATATTTTTTACCAACGATCGAAATATTATACTTTAGTATTTCAAATATTTTTACTTTAGTAACTTTTTCCTTCCATAAAACTTACCACTGATCACATAATTCACAGCCCTAGGCCCTAAGACATGCAATGTAAATGTGTTCTACAAAGTTTTTTTTTGCCCGGTTTTTATCTCTTCCTTTATGTACTCTGAATCTGCACTGGAATTATGTACTCATGAATCTGTTACTAGTACATATGTATAATTTTTTTAATTATTACAATATAATAGTAACTGCGCACGTTTTTTTTTATTATTACATTATACTAGTCGATGCATGGTATCGGTGTACACAACCGATACCATGCGTTGACTGACGTCAAGCTCGTCGCATTACTGTCTAGCGTGAAGCGGTCATATAACGTTGTCTCTTTCTCGCTTAGATAGCGCTCACGCACACATCGTGTAACGGTACACAACACATTCGACCAAAAAATCGACCTGTAGATATAATTATCAACTTGTTTAAGCTGGGTTCCTCGAGTCAACAAAGCAGGTCATCGTTACTTTAGTCCTTGAGACATTTATCTTCAATCCTACAGACAGATTAAATTTAGCAATTATGGTTTAAATATAACGATAGATTAAAACAGTGGCTAGCAATTGTAATATCAATCAATGATTAATAACCCAGTAGAGGATTACAGCGCTCCGGTGGCGTCGTGCGGTAGCGTCCAGAACTACGTAACTAATGATTCTACTGATACACGATGGGCACTAGCCTAATTATAACATATTTGGATTATTTCATTTATATTTGTTTCTCAGAATTTTTAGTATTACACAGCTTTTTTGCTTGTATGCAGTGCACACCCTTGCTGATTTATCATGTGAAATGAAAGATATATTATAAGATCATCGGCATTTGACATTGAGTCACTTTCTGAAGTTTTGCAGCCAAGATAATCTCTCTCTACTTCTTTCTACTTCTCTATTATAAAAAAACACATTTCTAATTGCGGGGAATGTGTCCGATGTGTGTTTGTTATTAATGGTTAGTTACCTTGACTGATTCACGCGTCTCTCTATCTACCTCTTCTTTGTTAATGTGGTCAACCCAGGAGAACTTAAGCATACGTAAATATAACTACATATCAAATGCCTTCAGCATTACCAGTATAGATCTCAATACCAATTATTAGCCCCAATCTATTTTAATTAAAGGATTACTGCTTACGAGCTTAATGGTTTTCTAACTTATTTTATTTTAAAGGTTCTCTGGATCGCTTGAGAAGATCACAATATCATTTGCAAAACGTATTTGGCTTAAATACTCGTCATACTATCTATGTAATTTGTTTTAATTATCAAGGTATTACGTTCTGAAAAATCCCAACCTTACAAATAAAATGTGATTTCATTAAAAAATTTAGTTAGTTTTATTATGACATTACACCATAGACCAGTAAATTAATAGACATGAAATAAAGTGTACATATAGACGAGGGGTTTGTAACATTAGATAGATTATGATACAACAATTATGCAACAGTAAAAGTATTTACATACATTTAAAAATTAAATTTTTGTGTAAACATGACGTATTTTTTACATTGATGCATATTATATTTAAAAAAAGTCTCGGAGCTATTTGATTGTGTGAGTGGTACCACAATCATGGTGATCACGTGGGTGACACTAAAATTAATATTGGCAATAACAATGTAAAATAAGTATGTCGCAATGTGTGCCTGATGATACTTTTGTTATTTATTTATTTATTACTTGTTATTATTATTGAAGTTCAGTTTATCGTGTTTTACTTACATTATATCGTCAGTCGTTTTCAAATTTCTCGGGACAGTAAAATGAAGCATAAAATAAGTGAATTATTTAAAAAATAAGAGCAATCTAAATGTTGCGTTTTCTTGCTGAGTAAGTAGCTGCATGTTTCTAAGACTGGCGTTAACTTTTCTCAATGTAATTTGTAGATTTTGTTTGATGCGTTCATTTTTGACTAAAGCTATGATGTTAAAAATTATTGAATAGCTGCCATTAAATGGTAAATAAAACAATTAAATAAACATAATTAATAGTTTAGAATTTCTCCGGCACATGAGTAACATTTTGATACATAATATAAATTTGAGTCAAGTATTTTTGAGGCCGTACCAAGTTTGATTTTAATGTAATATAATATTTTAAATATTAATTAGAAAGATATACATATAAATCACAGTTATATCACAGACTGTCTGTTCTGAATAATTACAACTTCATAATAAAAATGTGTTCTAATAATATAATAGGTTATTTTTTAATAATCGTATATCTTTTTTTTTTAGATTTCTTCAGAACCGAAGTAAATTGTTTTGTATATAATTAGCAAATGGGTGATGTATTTTGTAGTATTTCATAAAACGCAAGACATATTTTTGATCGTTAAGTACCTAAATCACAACGTCATTAGTGTACACAAAATGTATATCATTTATAATACCTATAAACCGATCAAAATTAACCCTGTAGTACAAGTCTGGTGTAAAAAGTGTGTATTGTGACGCTAACTGTTTATGATTACATATTTACTATGTATCGTATTGCGGTGTTTTCCAAGATTCAATATAATAGTTCATCACAAAAAAAAATACGATTATATAAATTTATACGGTAAAAACTGTAAACTTGGTAATCATTGGCAGTCAATGACAATCAGTGATAACGACTGGTGATGTTGTCCGCGGATGTGCGGATGATACGCCTCGATTCGTAATCTTCGATATTATTGAACGAATTTCCAATCAACTTCGAATCAAAATAATAAAATGTGTGATTCATCTTCAATCTCGTAAAAATATCGTTACAATCTAATTGAGGATAAGGGCGATATCGCTCAAACAAACTTAATTTTTAATGTTTTATTTTAATGTCACCGTTTTTTAAATTAATTTTTAAATAATTCTTACGTCATTTATGTTAAACCCTTCTTTTATGTTAAACTTTCTAAGGAAAAACTTCTGGATGGGAGCTATACTGCTCATATAGTGTACAAATGAGCTATGTATTGTGTTATTGCTAGGATTATGTCCAGAGCAAAAAAAGACACGAGTACAAGCAATTAAAACTTTTGTATATATTAACGAACGAAGCCAAGATCCTCTTGAAAATATAATATTATATAGATACACATCTTTTGTATTTGATCAAGATATTCGAGAACACGTCAATTCTACTGCACGTACAGTTTACGTTATAGGACATAGATTGGCTTTTATTTCTTCTTGTCGTCAAAATTGTTGTGTGAATATAAAATAGTACGTTATTTACATTTTTCACCAATTTTATTCTCATTTCTCAAACGAAGCTCGAAAACTGCTGTCTAGGTTTTTATTCGACAAACGTTCAATATAAATTTTTCAACAATAATTTTTGGTCTTTTATTTTCTTGAACCAGTCTGGTTGAACGATTCAAGATCTTTACCATTCGGAGGTTTGTAACATTCGCGAGGGATCGAGAGTACAAGAAACAAACAACTTACTTACTTTTAAAATTACCAATATTAACTTTGTGGTTAAAATTCATACTTTTTATTTATTATCTTTGTTTTATTAACCACTGAATTGAGTTTAAATACATCCACCGGTTTCGAAAAATACCATTTTCTTCTTCATTTTATTTTTCGAAACCGCTAGATGTATTTAAACTCAATTCAGTGGTTAATAAAATAAAGATAATAAATAAAAAATAAAAGTGTGCTTACTATATAGTTTATTCAGTATATATATGAATTTGATTTAATAAATGGTTTTTAATCAATGTGCCCCTAGAATAGTACACGACACTTATCTTTCTTGTAGAAAAAACGAAAATAATAACAAACTAGTCAACTAAAAAGTCCGGAGAACGGTATGAAAAAAATAGAACGTACTTAATTATTATATAATTTGTTAGACGAAGAAGCTGACTACAATCAAAGATTTCAACCATCGATATAATATTTATACGATGCTTGATTTTTTTGTTGAGTGCGTAGCTTTCAAAATTACTCTGCTAATTAAGTCAAAACTAATTTCTTATTAGATTATTGTACACGTTTTGAAAAAGTAGATGTCCTTAAAATATAATTTCTTCACTTATTTGCATTGCCCGCAATTTTTGTTTGCATATTTTTTCCCACGTTAATTATTTGCGTTGTTTGCAATTCTTTGTGGAATGAAATTAGTTGCAAAAAATTGCGATCGAAAATTTTTCCGTTAAAAATTGTCTTCCTTTCGTTTTTTATTTCACCTATTAGAACATAATTCGTGTGCTTCCATTAAATTTATGACTTCAATGCGTTTATTGAATTTTATAATTTAAAAAATAAAATATCAACGGAAGCAGAAGAAATACGTAGCTGATTTATGATTATTTACTTATTTATGTGATTATGACTTATTTTTACAATTTAGAAAAATAATTAATTATTTTTTTCGTGTTTTATAACGTCGACAGATAACAGAATAATATAATATTCCTCACATTTCTTCACCCGATGTTTCGCCAGAATTAACATTCTTACTTACCATCACGCCGTTTTCCCGCTGGATAGAGATAGAGCGCCACACTCTTACACAATTTTCGCCTCATCCACATTCATACATCTTCACATACAAGCTTGACGATTATTGAGGCTTGTAACAGGATCATCCTCCAGTATCTGGTTTACCCGATCGTGGACGTTATCTACTTCTGGTGCCATCAACACTTGCGTCATATAACTTTCTTACCATTATCTCCTCATTCATCCGTTCCACATGACCAAACCGCCTAAAGAATCCTTTCTTAATCTTACTCATTATACTAAGATCAGCTTTACATTCTTTCCTTATTTCTTCATTCTTTACTCTGTCATAAATGGATCTGCCGTATATACGCCTAAGTGATCTCATTTTACACTGCATTCAGTCTACTTTCTTTCCTCTTCTGCCAGCTCCAGGTCTCACTTCCATACATCAGTGTATGTACTAGGACTCCATTGTGAACCGCTAGTCTTGCCTCAGTTGACAAGTACTCATTAGCTATAATTCCATTTAAAGCGCCGTCCACTTTATTAACAGTTCATTTTTGTAATCCGAGTACATATTTTCACAATTAATTTTATAAAATGAAATCAAATTCACGATTTATTTGTAAAATTATGATTGCCTTTAAATAAGTTGGTAGAGAGATCCCGGGTTTAAGTTTCGCCGATAGATGTTTTTTTTTTCTTAAGAAATATTTTTTTCCCTTCTCAGTTTTTTTGTGGTATATTTAAATTACCTAGGTACGACGATATATGTTCTGAAAAATGTCAACTTCACCAATAATTTAATATAATTTCATTTGTATGTACATATTTATTTTTCAATCATACAATTACAATGTAAAATTTTAACGTAGAATAAAAATATCTTCCAAATTGTTATAAATTATCAATATTTATACAGTGTGGAAGATACATTAAAAAATTATATAGCGGATCAACTAAGGCCTGTCATTGGAGTGTTTGGTTTAGTTGCAACAAATAATAAACATTTTTTCTTTAATTGTAATTAAATTGACGTCAGATATCAGACGAATGATTAAGATAGAATGACTAAGATGGTTTAGATATGTAAAAGATATTTTTTTTTGAGACAGCTGATTTGTACTGTTTGGTTTGCCACATCACTATGAATAGACTTACGCCAGAACAACGCATGCAAATTGTGCAAATTAATTTCAAAAATTGTGTTCACATGTCATTTTATATTTTTTATAGTTATATACCTCTAAAAAAAACATCATTTGTATGAGAAAATGTTTATTATGATCGAATATACTAGATACTGGCGTGCCTCTTAATAAGGCAAGTGTAAAGTAAAATTAAGTTCAAGTGCATTAAGTCTATTATCCGAAATACGTTTTTTTTTTCTGAACTATTTAACTACGTGCTGCACATCAATCGACACATACATATACATAACTGAAGAATAAACTAAAATAAGCACTAGACATCATTAACAGTACATCGTAAACCTTTAACTGAGTCGTCACTATTTGAGGCATGTCTGTACTGCAGGGCGACTGTGTTAGAAATTCCAACAATTGATGAGTGTGTACGAAAGTGCGAGAGGCGATAATGGTTCACCAGGACCAGAAGAGTTTGTTCTATACTCGCCGAGTAATAATGATAAAGAGTTCTCAAATGATGAGCAATGATATTATTAAAATCATCTAATACCAGCGCCGTAGTAATAGGGAATGCAAGATATTCAACTGGTTGAGGTGCTGATTCACGGGGAGTGTAACGCTACCGCGTTATGTCGATTTTATTTAAATCGCTTTGAATTAAATAAGTACGAAATAGAAGTCAAGTGAACATTGATCGTTACTCTGGCGAGCCCTGATGACCTGTGTTTAGAAAAAGTATCCTGGCTCCCACGAAATGGGGTGAAATTACGCCCAAGAACTTTTAAAGGTCCAAACCTGAGAATAAAACTGCTACAACAGTATATTGAATTACCTAATTGCTTCTCTTGATTAACTGTTTATATATATATATATATTTGTACATTGATCATTGCACTTTGCTTACTGTTATACCGGAGGAACACTGTCTGCTACAATGCAGTAAATTACTAGTGTAGCAGGCGGGGTACCCAAATATATGTCTTACTTTTTTACTGATATCTTGTATTTACTTTGCCAAATTTTATATGCATACCCTTATCTGATATTTGAAATATTTCGCAACACTCATAGTAATTAACTAGGTGAAAATGTATACTTAACGAATATTAATTTGGAAGAGTAATACGTCAGACCGTTAGACATTATTTATCAATGTAAGTACATGATACATGTAAAAAGTGAACCTAATAAATGTATTATTATTATTAAATTTGTACAAAGGGTTGATATTTAAAAATAAATTAATGTTGTGAATACATTTTTAAATAAATCAAAGGTTGTTATATGATTGTATTTTTCATTATACAGAATATTTCGCACCACGAAAATAAAAGTGACGCTGTTTGAAAAGTTTGTTTTTCAGTACATGTACATATAAATCTTTACATTGTGCAACATGCGTCAAGAAAATAGGCGAATGGATGCCACAAAATAGACTTACATTGAATCCATCCAAAACATAACTACTATCGACACCGACACCTAGAAGGCAACACTTAATACATGAATCAATGATTAAGCTTACTTACTTACTTACTTACCATCACGCCGTTTCCCGTGGGGGTAGGCAGTGAGGATAGAGCGCCACACTCTTCTGTCCTGACATACAATTCTCGCCTCATCCACATTCATACATCTTGTCATACAAGCTCGCCGATTGTTGAGGCTTCTAACAGAACCATCCTCCATTATCTGGTTTACCTGGTCGTGCCAAGTCTTCCGCGGACGTACTCTATTTCTGGTTCCATCAACACTTGCGTCATATATCTTTCTTACCATTCTCTCCTCATTCATCCTTTCCATATGACCAAACCACCTAAGTGATCCTTTCTTAATCTTACTCACTATACTAACATCAGCTTTACATTCTTTTCTTATTTCTTCATTCTTTACTCTGTCATAAATAGATTTGCCACAAATACGTCTAAGTGATCTCATTTCCACTGCATTCAGTCTACTTTCGTTCCTTTTCTGCCAGCTCCAGGCCTCACTTCCATACATCAGTGTCGGTACCAGGATTCCATTGTGCACCGCTAGTCTTGCCTCGGTTGACATATTCCTGTTAGATATAATTCCATTCAAAGCACCGTTGATTAAGCGTTGAGCCTTAATAAGATATTGTAGTAAGTATGAATCTGCGAATGCTAAATCTACAGTGATATTGTTAGGCGTGCACATTGATTCAGATCTTTCAATGAATACACAAATCAGTAAAACTGTCAGTGCATGCTGACATTAACTGAGACAGATTAAAAGTATTCGGAGACATCTTCCTCCCGAGGTAGCCCGTCTACTTACATAAATACATTTATGGTGTCACGTGTGGACTATTGTAACAATATTTATGCTGGCCTGCCAATGTTTCAACTGTAGCAGTAGACTACAATCTAAATTCTTTTATATAATATCCCTTTTGCACGAGCTACATTGTAAAAGAGTTGAATTTAAATTGTACTGGTTGATGTACAAGTAGAGCCTCCAAATATTCGTGATTCCAACTATTCGAATATCGAATAGTTAATGAGAATATATTCGAATATATTCGTAAATTTTTTAAGAAAGGAATAATTTACTTCGGATGATAAATACAGAAATGTTTCAAATGTTTCTCCAAAAATGTAAGATTCGTGATTAATAACTTGCAGAGCTCGAACTCTTCGTGGTGATAAAGAGGAGTCAGTATTCTCTCGATAACTGACAAAATTTTAGATATGTTTATACAGGGTCTTTCAACGAGGACGCTCGATTTTAAAATGTAAGTTAAACAGGTTGTGTGTGAGATATTCACTCAATTTTTCTTTCATTTGAAAGTATATTTTATGACATTAAGTGTGGAATATAACGTTGTTCGAATATCCGCTGCGGTTTTGTTCGGTGGCACGTATTGGGAGGTCCAATTTTCTATGACTTTATCGCATAAATCTGGCTAAATTTGCTGGATGGCGTTTGTTATGTTGACTTTGAGGGGGTCAATTGTTTGCGGCTTATTCGTAAAGACTTGCGATTTAAGATAGCCTCAAAGAAAGAAGTCTAAAGGCCTTAAATCGCACGATCTCTGTGGCCAGTTCACGTCACCGCCGTGCGAGATAACCGTGCCCTCAAATCGCTCGTGACTTTGATAATAAAATTTGATGATTTACACACGTTGTTCAACCTTCCGTGGTGATTTGCCGTAAACTACTTAACAATTGACAATAAATTTGACAGATGTCACTTTAACAACATGGCTGCTATAACCTAACAAATTTTGAGCGTCCCTATTAAAAGACCCTATATTACTTTATATCTCACACCCCAAGTGCAAGTAATTTTTCGAATAACGAATACTTAAAAACAGGCGAATATATTCGGGGTTCGAATATTCGGACTGGAGGCTCTGGAGGTACAGAGTACAAGGCGACTCATAACATGGCGCCTCTATATCTTAAAGAGCTTTGCATCCCAGATAATTTGAATAGTAGACGTTAAACTTTCAGGTCAACCTCTACTTCAGCCGCAGGAAGGGTTGTAGAATCGACCAGCCGTTGTCAGAAGTCTAAATTTAGTGAACGGGCATTTGCAATGGCAGGCCTAAAAGCTTGGAACTCTTTGCCCTCTGTCATAAGAAATAGTGCATCAGAGACTTTATTTAAGAATATACTAAGAACGTACTTTTTCAAAAAATCATTTTTATGAGTTTAGATAACATCTTTAATTTTTAATATTATACAAATATAAAGTAGGACTGACTATAAACAGTTTAAGTGTTGAGGTGTGTTTTTTTTAAAAAGATGGCACTATAAAAATTATCCGATATTATTATTTAACAGCGAGAGTTGTGCGATGCAATTCACAAGAGATTTTTTTTTTAACGTTTGATTTTTTCGGCCGCTGGAGCGCGTCGTTGTTAGTCGAATTGTTGTAAATTTTTAACAAATCAAAAGTTATATATATATTTGGTAGAAACAAAGGTCGCGTTCCGAAGTTGAGCGAGTTCGCGCCACAATACTAATCGAGTCCTTTGATGACATATTTGCGGTGGCGCGTCCTGGTCCCTCTCCCGGTCGCCCATATCCGCGGCACGGCGCGCGGCGGGGCGAGGGGCGAGGGGCGCGCAGCGGCGGCCATTGTGACGCCGCGCGCCGACTTGTCCGCACGGCTTTCTGCCGCCCGACCGGAGTGCCCGCCAACCTCTGCTCTGTTGTTGTTTTCATCGTCCGCCGACGGCTTGAAATAGATTTGGAGACACGTGGTTTTGTTTACCCGCTTCGGCCGGCAGTGCATTTTTACAGTTCACGGTGTTCAGTGAAGTGAGTGCGGCCTGTCGATATCGTGCGATCTGATAATAAACTATAGTCAAAGCGCGGTGTGGGTTGTATTCCCCGCCGGTTTGAGGTGCATCTTGTATCTTGTATCTCGCGACCGATAGAACGCTATTTATTATTAATGAGCAAATAGTATTTATAATTATTAATCTACACACCTTCGTTGCACAATACTGCCGAAATGTAAACAAACTATTTACAAGAAAATATCACTATTTTTTTGTAGATAGTTTTTGTTGACGAACGAGCCTAACCTAACCTAATGCGAAATTGAAATAAATTATTTGTTTATTTTTATAGTAAACAAAATTTCTGGCGTAACGCTTTGCGTCGGCTCGCACCGTTCTGCAGGTAGATGCTCTCGAAGTGAAAGTGAACGCGAGTGCTTCGCTTTCGTCTAAGCCTATGTGATAACGTCTCGTTCGGCCTCGACTCCGGGTTATCGAACCGCCGCGCTTCCCGAGCGAGCCCATTGTCGAAACGCAAGTGGCTGACAATAGGCGATTGTATATTAGCCCCGTTTGGGCCGCGGACGTGTACTACTCGGACCGGGTGCCGCGCACGCGCTCTCGGCCCCACCCTGGCCCCATTCAACCCTCGTTCCGCGCGGGCCGGTGCCGGAGTCACGTGCGCCATCATCCCCGCCGAGCCCTTCGGGGGCGTTGTTATTCCGGCATCTCGAGAGTCCCTACGTGAAGCGTCCCTACGTGCCCACCCCCGATATTTAACCTGTATCGGTGAAAAATACAACAATATCTGAGATTATATTATGTAACTAATAACTTGATTCGTTTGAAATAATCGACAAAATGTTATCATTATCCATTCCAGTAACTTTTATAATACGAAACAAAATGTAAGCTAGAATAGATACGACGAAAAATTGTCTCGTCAGCGTATGTAAATTTATATCTCCATACTTCGATAGACTCCGGATCCGATTCTCTATGTGGTTCGACTATCCTTATAATGTTTCAGTAAAAATACCACAACGAAATTATTACTGCGTGATAATTTTAGAGGGAGAGAACGTTTTAAAGAACGCAATAGTGGATAACATCTCAGATATTGTGCACGCTGTCCTACTTATCGTCTGTATACAGATATTTTTCTAAACCTGTCTAGGGACGCGATGTTTCCTAATCAGCTTCATCAGCGGTGCGTCAGCTTCGACGCCCTCATAAATATTTGTAAGAAATTGCGTAACAATTTGTTAAAAATAGTCTTGACAAATGCAATAACTTAGGATTTTATTTTAACTCAGGATCTGTTTTACACATTTTTTTTGCCTAGCGCGGCGTATTTTTTAGTATATGTTTATTATAATTAGTACTTTTTAAAAAAAATATACATTTAATACAATATTTTGATTGTGCGTAATTGACTCGTGCATCCATTCCGAAAGCACTCCCGAAAGATCTATACATCATTGCTACACAATATATTACAGCCAGGGGCGTGCAGTACATACAAATAAAAAAGCTGTGCATTACTAAAAAATTTGGGAAAAAAATATAAATGAAATAATTGGATTAACATAAAAATTATTTTACAATTAGCACCATCTGTGTACCAGTAGAGACTTTAATGGTTTGATTCTAAAAACTACCACAGCAACTCACCGCTGTACCCATGGCGCTCTTGTACCTTCGCCGAATTGAGCTATTCACATTGCTCTGTTTTATCTTTAAGCTAGCGAATTACTCAAGTCATATAATTGGCTATTTGCGTTTAAGGTGAATTTGGGGCATGAATTTGTTTTTGATTTGGGAAAAACAAAAAGATAACCTACGTTAACCTTTAATAAAAATAATTATTTCGTTTAATTATTACGTGAAGAATTTTCAAACAATAAAAGAATCATGTTCAGTCATATAAAGTGTTGTTAGTAACGTACATAATTTTTTTATATTGAATTTTGTATGGGTAAAAAGGTATTATTTTACATTAAATTTAATCATTAAAAACACTATTAATAGTACCTAAAATTACAAATAAATACATGGTTGGGTCGTATAAACGACAGGTTTATTTTGTTTAAAGACGTTGGTTAAACGAAAGTTCATAATCCATGTACAACATATATTGTAATACATATATTATTAAGGAGAACACATTCTTATTGTGAAGTTGTAATTGTTCAGATGTCTGTGATTTTTTAAATACTAATTTAATATATCACTTATAAAGATATACATAAAAATCAATTTTATCGAAAAATATTGTTTTTGCGCTACCGGGATTCGAACCTGGGTTTCTATTTCCAATCCGGGGAAGGTGCATTACCAAATATGATACAGCGTCAGTACCTTTCGTGACAAATTTTCGAACCTATATGTTACACTTATTCACATTAAAATACATCTGGCGTTCCATTATTTGAAAGCCATCTATTATTAAAACTATATAGATGACTTTCAAATAATGGAACGACAGATGTATTCATTTGAAAAAGTGTAACATATAAGTTCGAAATATGTATCATATTTGGTAATGCACCTTCCCCGGATTGAAAATAGAGATCCGGGTTCGAATCCCGGTAGCGCAACAACAATATTTTTCAATAAAATTGATTTTTATGTATATCTTTATAATTGATATATTAAATTAGTTTTTATACATATATGATTGTATAATATCATCGGTAACAGCATAACCTAAATCCATACCTACTGCACGCCACTGATTATAGCTTCCACAGCCACATCGTTACCAGGAGATTTTCTATACATATTACGTATTTTGTACATAAAAAATACCAAAATATCCTAAATTTTACATTAAGTATTCTTGGGATGAATGAACTGCAATAGAATGCTTTGAATATTATGGAAATCGATAATGTTGATGACTTTGGTTTAGTTTAATATTTAAATGAGCTATCTATTTGAAAAGTTCACTGATCTGGGGAAAAAATACTTTCAAACAAATATTTGTTAATTTCCGTTGGTTGCGTGTGTATATATGAATAAATACTAAAAATAAATTCTTCAAAAACAATTTATTACTTTATAGGTACCGTTAATTGGGTGAATGGGACTTTGGGGGGAATTGGGACGATCTTCAGAAAACAGTTTGAAGTTTTATTACGCCACATTGGCTTTTGGTATATTATGTATATTTCACCTATTATATGTTTATTTATAAAATAAGATATTTTTGATCTATTTTGTCTTTGATGTAAAATTATCAAACATTTAGATTTTTCGGTTAATCTTAATTTTTCACAAATAATTATTTTATGCTGAAGTTTGATGTTTTTTAAATTTAATTTCGTGTAACAGTAGTGAACAAAATTAAAAATTGTATTGTCTCTATTGACCTTAGTATTTGTCCCTAATCACCCAATCATAAGGTAAATAGAGACATAGTTCATTTATGGAATTTTCTTAGAATCAAAGTTAGGTGAATTAAATAAAAAAACATCGGTTGTATATAATATTTCTTATATGTGTCGATTTATATAGCACTAGATACACCGAAACCTGTCCTTATTTACAACGTATTGCGGTACTCGGAATTAGTATCAATTGTTAAGTACGATCTTTGCTCTATATCTGCACTATACATTATATACATTTATCACAAGTCTACACCACACATCACAATGTTGTACAATTATTCACAATCACTATTTCAAATACTGACAAAGATAACGTACAAATTACTCAAACAATACAATACACTTTTAGTATTTTTTATTAATTTTTATTTTACTTATGTACCTGTGTGCAATTTTAAATTTTTCGACTGTTTAAAATTACCGTTTTTTAAATGTACATCTTGTACATCAATGTTTAACAAATAGAGATAGCTTATTGGTATCCCAATCCGATGGTTTCTTATACTGAAGCATCTCGACCAGATCTGATTGATAAAAATGTTATTTTAAATACAAATTAAATGTATTAATTAGAAAGATGTATATAAAACCAATTTTATCGAAAAATATTGTTGTTGCTACCGGGATTCGTACCTGGATCTCTTTCCAATCCGAGAAAGGTGCATTAACCGACTATGCTACAGCAGACGCTACAGAAGCCATATGTTATAGTTTTCAAATGAATACATCTGTCTTTACATTATTCGAAAGACATCTACTTAATATTTTTCGATAAAATTGATTTTATATGTATATCTTTCTAATTAATACTTTTAATTTGTATTTAAAATATCACAGACATGTGTTCTGAATAATTACAACTTCACAATAAGAGTATGTTCTCCTTGATAATAAAAATATTATTACTTCTGATTAAGGAGTGCTTGAAATAGTACTTAAATGAAAATACAGATTTTTTTTTTCTCGTAGTAGGTAATATAAACTCGGGTGAATAAAGTTCAGATTTATGTGAGACGATTACACAACCGACATGTAAATTGACGAAACGATCAAATTACAGTTGCCCGTCCGGAACAAATGTTTTTAATTCTACCCAAGGCCAAAAACATCCTGAAAAATAAGAATATAACAACTTTAAAAAATTGAAATAGTAATCATGTATTTGAGTGAATGTTTAGGAAACAGGCTTAGATTGGTTGTATCCTACCCTGATGAAGGAGTGGTGGTTCCGTAGCTGTAGCCATGAAAACGATAATGTCTTAAATTGCGCAGTTATTTAGAAAGTTGTTTCAAAATAGATATCATAAATAGATCAACGTCAATATTATTTATCGACAATTTTTCAGTTGATCATACCGAACGGTAGATTTATATTTTACGTAATTTTAAGGAATAATAATGTTCTAACATAAATAATGATGTTTATGTAAATGCCTTCGATAGCTGGTTTCCGATTAACAATAAGCACACATATGATATATGGACTGCACTACCCTTTTTAATTTTGCTTTTTTTCTGGTCCGATGTTGTTGTTCTTTTAGCCGGGTTGTCTTCGCTGTTGTGAAGCGCGCACTGGTGGTGTATTTGGACCGCTGGATGTAATTGAATGACGCCTGTTGGTTACCGTCTTTTTAGCTTCCCGAAAAAAAGGCGGCAATACACACACACACACACACATACATGCATGCATATTATTATAAACCGGGAAACTTAGTGGTGCCAATCGAAATAACAAGGCGCGTAAACAAATAAATATCCTTAATTTTCTTTTTAATAAATACGTGTTCGTACATACGACTTGTTTTGTATAACAGATTGCTGGATATGTAACAACCGTGTTTGGAGGCGCTTTCAACTACAACAATTTGCATACTAATGACAATACGATTCAACGACATATTATGCAAGTCAATTTCTGTGTCTTCCACACTAACCGTTCATAATGTTGCTTCCGATCCACATTCTGACCAATAATACATCCTACGGTACTTCTGATTAATAACGCACACATCCTACCGCGTTATATTACAAGTGTTACGAAAACATTGCGTCACTTTTTGAATTACACGTTTACTGATTTAATTCGTAGGTAATGCGATATTACGGTAGTGAAATAATGTGAAGGGCCCGTCTACCGAAATATTTTTCTCGAAAGGAGTGTTAAAAGTCATTGTTTATCTTTCAGTAATAAATTTTGCATGTAGCGGGATCCGTACCGCCCGGCACGATGAGATTTTTGAATCTGTTTCCTAGATGTGGCGATAACCTTTTCATTTCTCCAAAAGCGTAGTAGAAGATTTGCCACAGACAGTTTGGCGCACATGTTCTACATCGAACACTTGATTCGCCTCGCTCCATTTAATTCCACTAGATTCCCGCTTCGCGCCAAGTAGTCCGTTCACGATCTTCTCTTCACGCAAGAACTCGTTTACAAATTTTTAGGGTAGTCTGCACTATTTTTTTTGCAGTGTAAAAAACGTGACACGATTATTTAGACGTGTGTTACATATTACACTGCTGTCGTCGAGTTGCCCTCGATAACATACAGGGTGAATATTATGTTCCGGGCCGATGGAAAATTTTTCGAAATATTTCAAGCGTAGCTCGGGCTGTGTGTGAGGTGGCACAGTCCTGTTGAAACCATATATGTTACAGGCTCGATCGATACAATTCCGCCACCAAGAAGTTTTCCAACATGTGACCAACATTAATGGTTACAGCATTACCTCTTGCATCCCGAAAGAAACTCTGCAGTAAACCATACAGTAACTCTGCGTATGTGTAAAGGTCGTTGGTGTATCAATTGAAGATTTTCAGTGCCTCAATAATGGCTGTTTTGTTTATTAATAAAACCCGCCAAGTCGAAATAAGCTTCGTCGCACATGGTTTCAAATGTTTTGATGACTTTAACATGTTGTTGAGGCATAATAATAATAAATCATATTGTCGAGCCATAATAAATTGTAATCAATTACTCGCTACGACTACCAAATTTGAACTGACAAATGTCTGCCAAACCTAAACAAAATCGGCCTGGAATATAATACTCACCATGTACTTCATGGGAAATGCCAGCCCAAACTGTATAGAAGTTTTCAGTTTAGCTTGGCTATCTGAAGCTGGCGGGCAGAATTTTGACTTATCGTAATGAAGTCAAGCCATCGGTTCTTCAGAAGTTGCAGACCTCCTTGTTATTTAGTCTTGTGTATTTTTCTCTTAACTGTCCATTCACTGTTGCTGATGTCGCGAACTTCACCGTTTCACCGAGCAGCAGGTGTGCGCTGTTTCTCCTACGTGGAGTAACAGTTCTTCGATCTAATCTGTATCTCCTTATAAACATTCCAGCCTATTAATATCTTTTAATCTTCGAGCATCGTTCTCGCGACGTCGTCAACTACACCCACGCCACTACTGCTTCTTAAATCGTATTTTTGAAATGAAAATTGAACTCTGAAGAAATGTATGAGTAAGTGGAACTCTTGACTGTGGTAGAAATGGTAAATTTATTCCAATTTAAATTAGGCTTAGCTTTTTATCCCTCTAATATTTTCTACTCGTTATTTAGTCAAGTATCCACCTATAAAATATTTTGGACTAGGTCAGTTACACCCCTGTATGTATGGCAATTTGACACCAAAGTTTGATGGGGGAATAGTATGATGGTACAGTGTTCGCTTAGCACGTGAGAGAGGTATCTCGGCGTATCCAATTTTTTTTATTTATTTCAAATGTTCTAATTTTGTAAGCGCGTATTACCCGATCACGAATACCGGTAAACGTGAAAATGAAACTCAAGGTAAAAGTGAGGGAATACAAGAATGTTAGGAAATTTACTAACGCAGTCTAACGTGATTAATTTTACTGACTGATTGTGTTAAAAATACGTGTGTTTATTTTTATGTCTTCATTATTTTGTATTCCCGCAGGGCCGATTGATCGATACTTGTCTAACAGTCCACAGTTCAGTATTATTTACCATTCATGCCAGTATGTTTATCATCTGTATTTATTTAATTTGTTCATTTATTATTCATAGAGTTCGTAAAGATAAATCTATCCTCGTTTGTCGCGTTCAATAAAACTTCGACGTTGGAGCAACATAAAAATTATGTACATATAAAGTTAAGTAAGGTCGTTCTATTGATTTTTTTTTCTCGTGTCGTGTGTATCCCATCTCGAACGGACTTGGCCTTGAGGGAAAGCTGTTTACAATTTCTACAGCGTGAGCGCAAAGGAACTGACATCCTTTCAAACACGCTTGGATTACCAATTATTTAGTTTACTCTGGTGATTCGGTAATGATTATTGTAATTGACGACGATCTTCCTTTGATTTTAAGTTAAGTTAAGTTTCAAAATTAAGTTTTCGTTTTTGAATAGTCTATTTGCCTAATTTTCGAAAGAATTTTGTAATTGTTTTTTTTTTTAAATATATATTTTAAAATAGATTGCAATCTGATACAATATGTTGGATATCTAGTTTAAATAATAATCGGATAACATATATTAAACATAATAAAAACCTCGGTAATAATTTTATGTGCATGTATACTTTGCTAATTGTCAAGTCGTCTGAAAATGTTAATATAGATATATAATCGATAGTTTGACGTCAATTGTGCATTTCCAACCATCGCACTGATGTTCTAAGAATTATTAAGATATTTTAAGTACAGATAGAGAATATGTGAAGCATCATCGACGCTCAATCACGGTAATAAAAATATTTTTCGATAAAATTGATTTTATGTGTGTATATTTCTAATTAATATATTTAAAATATCACAGACCCATGTTCTGAATAATTACAACTTCATAATAAGAACGTGTTCTCCTAATAATGAAGTTGTATCAATGTGTCCAAAATTTAATAAAAATGAATTGATAATTCTGGCGTCTGCTATCAGATTACTCAAAGGTAGATGGCTCTTTCAAATAATGGAACGATTAAATATATTAATATCAAAAAGGTAACATATAGGTTCGAAAATTTGTCGCTAAAAATATTGCCGTTGTAGCGTAGTTGGATAATGCACCTTCCCCGGTTTGGGAAGAGATCCAGGTTCGAAAATTAAGTATATATATATCTTTCTAATTAATATATTTTAATTCATATTTACACTAAAGAATGCGGAATACATTAGAATACACAACCGAGTTGAGAAATGAAATTGATATTGCATGCTCGTCCATTTCACCCGATACATGTCTGTGCGACCGTCAGTCTGTTCGAACTGAACATTCAGCACAGAACTCAGTAATATACAAAATTTAATCATGAAAATTTTAAACATCTGTGTCTGTACAGCCGTCCTGCATTTATGAACTTGGGTATGATAATTATTCACGAAGGGTCCCTTTATTTCCGAGCAATGTATTTTTATTAATACCGGTTTTGAATACAATATCCCCCGTCCTCGGGGCCGATCTTTCGTCAAAGCGTCTTTTTACAGTGTTGAACATTGTTCATAAACTTTAAATTTTAAACGCTGCCCCTAGTTGGCGTTTAACAATAAGACTGTTATTTTTTTATGAATTTATTCTTAAATTAAAATGTCTAGCCCCAAAGAACTGCCTCAAATATTCTCGTTATAACTTTTGGGGTTAATTTTATCTATATTTCTAATATACGGTACAACATGTCACACCCACTTAGTATCGATGTATGTTTTATGTTAAATGGTATTTATGAGAATGTGGAAGAACAGGTTATCCAGTCATTAAATTAATGTTGAATATCATAAATACACATTGGAAAGTTGTCTCCTATTATCTGCTTAACTGAACTCAAATAATTGTGCGGTTTTCCTGTAGAAAATTATTGGGTAGATGATAATGTCACGTTATAATTCCAATATGACGAACGAATTATTTTCATAGACTGATTGATAGTGTATTTGGAATAATTATTTTCTGTATCATTGCTGCATTCGAGACGATTATTTATAAAATATTAAACGGCAATTTTAATTACACCATTAATTCAAATTAATTGTTTGGTAGTGCCTCGTTTCAGATGTTTTAATCATAAAACTTTTTTTGATTAATCATTCAGGCATTTTAAGAGACATTTTTAATATTTTTGCATAGTTTATATAACACTAAGATAAAAAATATCGAAATACACATGACAATAATATTGTGACTATTTTGAAATTACGCTAAATACATTTGTTATGTAGATAATTTTCACTTGATTACTAGGCAAATATTTTACCAATAAGCACATCTATTACTTGTATATTGAATTTTTTTAAAAACGTTTTCTGTATACGTCCCACTATCTACCGTAAATTTTTTCTATGAATTTTGAAAATTTTCCAGAATTTACATTAATATTATTATTAATTAAAAATATTAAATGTTAAAATATAAAGATATCGATAAACTATACAATTGCTCATATTACAAAATATGTAGATACACACGTATTGCAACATAGATACAAAATTAATAATTTCATCACATATTAAATTCAAGAATCATTTAATCCCCATGATTTCCTTCGTTTTTACTGACGTTAATAAAAAATAAATTTGTATCATAATATTTATATATATAAAAAAACCTTCCTTATTAAAGTGCATATGGACTTTTAAATATTACGAATGATGAGAAACTTATGATGGTGTTACATAATCAATTTATACCTCCTACCAAAAATTACCTAAGCTGAAAACGATTTAAAGCTTTATTAAGGAAAACACATTCTTATTGTGAAGTTGTAATTATTCAGAACAGACGGTCTGTGATATTTTAAATACTAAATTAATGTATTAATTATAAAATCAATTTTGTCGAAAAATATTGTTTTAGCGTCACCGGGATTCGAACCTGGATCTTCATTTCCAATCCGGGGAAGTGCACTACCTTTGTGCTATAACGCCAGTATTTTTCTTGACAAATTTTCGAAACTATATGTTACATTTTTCAAATTAATACACCTGTCGTTCCATTATTATTAAGCTTTATAAATTAGATTGGTCATTAATTGTTTATTTCCCGTGGTTTCTATTATTTCTCTCTGTTTAGTTTGTATTTAATAATTTTTATTCAGTTTATTATGTAAATGGTAATTTTCATTGAGTTCTGTTTTACTGAGGTAATTAGCCGATGGGCGTCACGCAATTTCATTACATATATTTCCTGTGCATCGCATGGATAGTACAATTATAACAAATTCTCTCTATCTGTTTAAAGAAGAGAATTTAAATTTACCGCGCGGCACGATAGCGTTTACCTGCCGCGCTATGAATATTTACATCAAATGATTTGATATATGCGACATTTATCACTTCACACTAGTGATGAGCTCAAAATCACGAACCGTGAGTCGATCACTGATATCTTTGAATCACACTCACTATCAGTGATTGAATATCTGGAAATATCGTGATTCAAATTTTTTTTCTTGAAGATTTTATTAATTTTCTGACGCCGCCGTTTAAATCGATTGTCACCATCGATCAGCACCATCAACCGGATTTTCCGTAAAAAGATTAAAGTCATCTATTGGAATCAGTTTTTTTGATTATGTTTATGCTAGCTTATTGGTAGCTTAATTTTGTTAGTTTTTTTTTTTTTACATTTTGTAGATATGTGCAATAATTTTCTACTAATTATTTTAATTAGTTGTGCTAGAATATGTTTTTAACGCAAATGAAGTTTTAATAATATAAGTAAATACGCTCAAAATTATGTTTTTATATTTATTTTGTGTATTGTGATATCAGAAATTGTGATCACAGTCACAATTTTCAATCACTGATATTATCGAACACCAATCCCACCAGTGAGTCAAGAGTAACATTTTTTCTCATCACTACTTCATATCTTAATTAGTTCATGAAACCATTTATTTTACCTCGCTTTACAATGCTTCTTATACAAAAAATCATAATATTATTTCTATATTCTTTAATATCTACTAATCATTCTCGTTATCGTTCGAGTTGTGACATTATTTATGTGAGTGCATTAATGTTTTGACCTACATTGTGCAGTACAATGTACTATCATAAAACCGTGTTCATCTTGAATGCCTATGCAGATATTGTCTGAAAAGCTTATATAAACGGCATACCATCAAACACTTATCATATTACGTTTCACGTAGTAATTCCATAGCTTACAAACTGACCGCCAAGAACATGCAGCAACATTTGTACACATGTACGTGTTACATATTTATATATGGGACTAAGATCCAGTGCTCATTAACCTATGTTGAGTTAGGGTTTATTTATCTTTTTGACAACCGGAAATGCGTGCTGACTATTCTTTGGCTCACTAGTATAGCCCTTTGATTATAATTATACAAAATAACACATTCTGTCGATTTTCAGTTAAGTTTGTTCGATTAAAATTACACCAATTTCATATTGTACTCGAGCGTCAGTGCGCACCCAAATGTGACCCGGTCTGCTGTCAACACGGTATTATCCAAGGTTACAAATCTTAAATAATCGATTACTTAATTATTAGTTTCTTTCATTGTCTGATTAACCCCGCAATTATTATTGAAAATATAACTTAGTGGTAATTGGAAATTTAATGTTTTTTATTTTTAAATTGACTGTCATAAACAGAGTCTAAGGACGACTAACAATCACGCAGTGGCTACCTCAACTTGTTCATAGTATTCGATCTACACCCATATCCGCGTTTGTTTGGGCACACATAACAGATAGTGTTTGTATTGTTATTACCATAATAATAATTATTTCTTCTCTCGTGAATGCCTTCACGAGGAGACTCCAAAATACACATTCGTGATTTAAAAAATAAAATCAATAATGAAATCAAACAAACTATTCATTTGTAATGTGGCACTTCTATTGTCAGGTACTTGTTACTTGTTACGTAGATTATACGTACTGAACAACTTCCACCTCTTGCACCGAAGGCGAGCAAGTTACCAATGTGGCTGTGAAATGTATCTATACACATATGTCACAATACGAATGGAATGAAAAGCATGTGCCGAGTTTTAAAGGCGGTGTTTTATCCTCTGTGCGTTCTCCCAGATAACGAAGTGTGATGATGTACCATTTGATTAAATAATATGCATGTACATTTATATATTTTTTTAATAACGTTTAGAGAGCGCTGGCGTTATGAGTAAATTACAAATCAGACATCGCATTAAAATAATCGCGTTGAGTAGACGATTAGTTAGTGGGAATATATTATCTATTCCTCTCATAAAGATAAAATTCAGCGCCCAAATGTTATCTGGAAATATCTATGACTAAATATAATATTGTTTATTTCGTTTTTTCAAATATTCGTTTTATATTGATGAAGTTTTCCTCTATTTTTTCAAGTTCATTAATGATATAATAATACCAACATTATTTTCTTTTACATTTTTATAAGTAGATAATATTTTTAATACCAGCCTCGTTACTATGCTGAGGAAAATATTTTACACTATTTCTGGAGGTAAAATATAATAGATGTGAAACAAATTGATTATTAATACATACAAATATGTACAGAATAATTATAAAATAACAAATAAATCATGAAAAGCGATAATAAATAAGTAAAATAACGAAAATAAGTAATATTTCGATTTTAAGAATCACCTTAAATAATTACACCTTTTAATGAGGCTCAAAATAAAAAAAATTGTTGTAAATAAAAGAAAGTAATATTGGAATAAATATAAAAGTATCCTAAACTTTATAGAAGTAAATAACACCTATTGTTATTTTAAAACTAGATGAAAGGCCACGTCAATAATGATAGAAACGAAAATCATATTTATATATAATATTTTGTAAGTACTTACCGACTTGTACCGAACTAAATTATTATTCAACATAAGTAGGTACCTTTCTAGATACTAAAAATATTATGTAAACAATTTATTTATTAGAAATATTGTGAAAATAATTTATTTACTAGA
This sequence comes from Eubasilissa regina, assembly GCA_022840565.1. Lineage (NCBI taxonomy): Eukaryota > Metazoa > Arthropoda > Insecta > Trichoptera > Phryganeidae > Eubasilissa > Eubasilissa regina. The sequence continues at coordinate 24,152,111 of JAINEB010000033.1, forward strand.
AATATTGTGAAAGTAATTTAAACTTAAACATCTTACTTCGAAATTTGATTTAAATTTCAAATTGATGTTCCTAAATTTGTAAATAATTCCTATAACCTTTCACATTTTAAGTCCCTTCAGAATTATGTCTTAAATCCGGCGACTATTGTGCCATCTCTACAATAATACTTTTTAGTATTTTTGTTCTTCAAAATACTGATAACTAATTGCAAATATCGATACTGATTCAAATTTGTTATGAAACATCCAGATAGCAAATTTTATTTTCATTTCCAGTCAAGTGACAATTTGCCATGTGATTATAGTATCTTTTTATTTGAAATATACGTGCATTCATCTAACACTCGCAAGGCCATTATCGATAGTTTGATGTACAAACGGCGAGAATTATAATTATGTAGATTAAAAATTATATTGTCTTATTAATGTAATTATTGTTTGTTATATTTCATGCTGTTGTGCAATATGAGCGAGGATATTAAGTGTATACAAAATATTCACAACAATAATAAAAAATAATGTTACGGTTTGGGTAGGATTTAGGAATAAATATGGTTTGGGCATAGATTTAAAACATACTTGAATATAGAACTTGGGCTCTTAATTTTTTTCTAAAGTGATTTTCTACATACATTTACAGTCAACATTAATAGTATATTTTATAAATTCGTTTCAGATATTTTAATATGTTGTTTCAGACCTTCTTTATTATCAAAATAGAGAGTGGAATAATTGAATATGTGTAGTTAAATATCATTAAGTAAAGTTTTTAAAATCTATATAAATATATTGTATGAAGGAAGTACTAGCGATACGATTATACATTTCAAAATGTTGAAGAATAAACTTTCAATTTTTTTTTAAATCTCGATGTTAACTAACATATATGCAACTTACAAAAATTTGATAGATATGGAAATTGATTAATGGGTGAGAATAGTGAACATTATATTTATAATACTTTTAAAATTAGCAATATTAACTTGGTGGTTAAAAAAAAAAAAAAAAAAAATTATATTTATAGAACACTTAAGCCAGTCGAAGACAGGTCGTAAGCCCTGTAATTACCCATACTTCCTTATATTTCCATTAAATATAATAAAAAAATAGCTTCGTCTCTATGAGATATCTATTATTTGTTTAATAACAGTGACTCTGTAGGTAAAAATCCAGTAATTGTGTGTTCTTGAACATAATCAAACATTGATATAGTTTTTGTTTCGTTTTCACAATAGTCTCTGCTAACTAACATCTGTACGGAGAATCTGTGTGTACATTTTTAAAAATTGCGGATTTTGAAGAAAATCAATACACATTTACCACGGATTTTATATTCTTCTTGTAATTTTGTCAGTGTACCTGAATCTTTTAAATCAGTACTGTTAATAATGACATGTGAATAATTAATTACGCACATGTGAATATTGCATACCTACAGTGCTGCGGTGTTTGCCGCGAGGAAATACCGCGCGACCGATGCACCGCCGCGCTCACGACGGACTATGTAACTAACTATTATTTGATTTAAGGTAAATATGAACACGATCCGGAATTCAAGAATGTGACGCGTCGGCACGTTTTCTTTACTAGACGCTAAAACCTCCGACTGAAGTGTGTTTCTAAGTTTACCTTTTTATTAAGGAATTATGTATTTATGTTTACAGAGTTAAGGTGTTCAAACTGTTGTGTTTTATACACTTTATACACCTACACAATTTTTACTCGTGTCGTCATAAATTAAATTTGATAAATGTATTTTTGCGATATTTCATAAACGATTTTTTTTTATATTCATGTACATAAATCGTCATTGTTTTATTAGCCTTGTACGAACGCAACTAACTAAACTAATGCAAATATTATTCGATAATACTTTTGAAGGCTCGTTTTTCAATATATATAACATTGATTATTTGGCCGCCGATAAAGATTCTGAATTCGACATTTTCTCTTCGAACTTAGCGATTTTTTCGCTGAATTCTCCGGCGGTTATACCGATCTAAGTTTACTAAGGAGAGAACACATTCTTATTGTGAAGTTGTAATTATTTAGAACAGACGGTCCGTGATATTTTAAATACTAATTAAGTGTATTAATTAGAAAGGTATACGTGTAAAATCAATTTTATCAAGAAAAATGCACCTTACTCCGATTGGAAAAAGATCTAGGTTCGAATCCCGGTAGCCACAATAATATTTTTCGATAAAATTGATTTTATATGTATATCTTTCTAATTAATACATTTAATTAGTATTTAATCTAAGTTTAATTATTTAGTACGGTCTTTTTGGATTTTGTGATGACGGGTTGAATATAAAATATTTTTATATATAATTAGATCTTACAGCACATAATTGACAGTTTAGAGTAATATTATAGACAGTGTGAGACTTGAGAATAAGGAGAAGGAAATAAGGATTCCTTTATCGTGTTGTGCATTGTGAGCTAATAGACATACGATCAGTGGCGGTTTGAGGATAATGCGAGGTGTACCTTGTGCATCAGTAGCGCTTTAGGAATGCTGAACCAAGGGTGTTTGGGGGGGCGCGGCCGGCGACGGCCCACCCTGCCGCGCTCCGAGAGCGGGGATTCGTGGCACTCGGCCGAAGCCAACCTCATGGAGGACATCCAGGAACACAACTACACCAAGTGCGATCGCTACGGCGAAATCAGTAACCCGCGCCTCAGCGGCGGGGCCTTCCTGCCGGACCGCTTTGACCGCGAGGGGTTCACTAGACGGCTGCTGAAGCAGCGCAGCACCGACGAGACAGACACGGAGGTGAGGCGGGCCCGTCACCACTCGCATCATCACCACTCCATCCAGGAGCTGATCCGCCATTTCGGCCAGAAGGTGGGCGGCTGGCGGCGCAATAGCTGCAGCGACCGGGACGTGCCCGCCGAGGAGTTCCGCACCCGCTCGCGCTCTCTGGGCGCGCCCCCGCCCCTGCAGCCCATCGACGATTGCGGCACCACGTACCGCATTTACGACACCATCGTCAAAGAAGGTAATGGTTGTTATCTCTCGCAAAAACTGACGATTTTTAAATACCTAATCTACCTTTAATTTTATTATATTTAATTGCCTTTTATTTAAAAAGAACCTTTTCCAAATTATATGACGATTATTATTGGGTGGTTTCTATATATATTAATACATAAAATTGAAAAAAATAAATAATTAAACCTTGAACGAAAAGTATAACGCAGCTTAAACATTTACGTAGTATTTTTAATATCACATAAATTTAACCAACAATCATCGAACAGGAACATTGTGTTATGCAATACATATTAGTTTAAGGCGAGCTTTCATTTTTCCAGTTTGAAATTCGAGAAATTTTACATGAATTAGATATGCTTTCTAGATTGCGCTAATACTTTAATTATTACAAGTATCAGATAAATAATTAATTACGTTATTTGTTACGTAAATCATGTGAGAGAGGAAGGTTTGAATTGAAAGAGACGACAATAAAATTGTTGATTTTTTCGCATTCGATACAAGTTTTAAACATAACACGTGTCGGGAGTATATTCCAACTTTTTTCATATTGATATATGGAATCATATGGAATGAAATAAGAATGTGTGTTGTCATTTTAATTAATCTTTATATAATTTATATATTTTAAAATTAGACAATGTACCTGCACATATTTAGATGATCGCTTAAATTAATGTTATAAATTAAAAATTATTTTTATTACGACAGCTTCAATTTATTATTTTGTTTAATATTATCGATTTAAAACGCCACGTTGGCGTTTTGGTGATATGTCTTTCACCAATGATATTTATGAAATAGACAGCTTTTGTTTAAAATTCAACAGTGCTATACATATAAACGAAATATTTAATTGCGACATACATAAAATGTTTACTTTGTTCAAGAAACCGTTGTTTTCCTTTAAAATCAGTAGAAAAACCTCTAATTTATGAAATTTGTTACCAATATTGTGAATAAGTTCAATATTAATTCATATCGCGTGTAAAATTTGCGTGAAAACATATATTTTCGGCATTTTAAAACAAAAATAATGATATCGCGGATTCCACGATCGTCATGGCCGGATCGAGCGGTGTATTGAAAGTTCGATGGACAATTAAAATTATCATATTTTATAAGACTGATGATATATTATTTAAACACTGATTATTGTGTTTTTGATATAAAACTTAGTTTTAAATAGTAGCTGAAGCCTCAAAGCATGTGAGTCAATAGAATATATTATTTAAAAACGTATGTTTTCACTTAAAAAATGTATTTTTAAAACGTCGAAAATTGGTAATATGTCCTACAAATTTAATGATTCTAACTATTCATTTTTAACATTTTGTTAATTTGTCTCAATCGAGATTTGTCTCCGTAATCTTGGCTTCAAGATTATAAGAAAATATATTTCGTTTATGCAATAATTATGTAGCACGCGGAAAATGCGTCTAATGGTTGCAGTCTTTCTTATAATGCTTGTATTATATTAATTTCGGCAAATAACATTCAGTTTATTGGTCTTAAATGAGTACAAATGTCCTATCTAAGTAATAGTTTAAAAAAAACTGTATAGCTACTGTATAACTTCTGATATAATTGAATAATAAAAAATCACTTTTTCGTAAAAAGTGCGAAAATTTAAATTTTTATTGAAGGCGCCGTCTTAAGATGTTTTGGCAAATTAATATTAATGGTGTTCTCCACATTGCACACACCCATATTTTTTTTATAATAAGATATCAAATCATTGGCGTCAAACTATCTCAGTTTGTGTTGAGTGTGGCTTACCACATTGTTGCAAAACAACATCCAACTTTATGGTGCATACGGAAGTTACTGTATTATGTTGCTGTTGTTAACTTGTTGTAAACTTCTAGCAATAAATACGGTGGTGTCCATACGGACAGTAGATACGATGCCTTTTTAGTTTCGAGCTATAATTGTGAATTTACAATGATTTTTTATATATATATATATATAAACCCAGGTAGTTTATTTTTTAGTGTAGGAACAACAAATTCTAATGTCCTCGATCCATACTTAATTAATCAAGTACTGTTTTGATCTGCTTCTTCACTAAGGTAAATTAATATTATTTATATTAAACATGATATTATATTAAACTCATATTAATTCTAACAGCCCAACCTGTTCCGATTTTGACATTGAATTAAGTATATAATAAATATAAATTATATGATCTTGGATTTATTTTGATATTTTAATTATTGTAACTAACTAACTAACTCACCATCACGCTGTTTCTCCGCGGAGGTAGGCAGAGAGAATAAAGTGCAACACTCTTCTGCCAACAATTCACAATTCTTGCTTCATCCGCATTCATACATCTTCTCATACAGGTTAGCCGATTATTGAGGCTTCTAACAGGACCATCCACCGGTAGCAGGTTTACCTGGTCGTGTATCTTTCTAAAAATTGTGTAATATTTGTTTTATTTTTTATTAGTTTAAACCGATGTTTTCCACGTCTTATTTAGTATTCCGGATAAACTCAATTTTTTTTTGTATGTCTTAAAATATCAATTGATTTAACTGAAATGAGATGAAAACTCTTCCTGTTTACCGCAAATTTTCTTGACTGCGGCAGGTTGGTACATAACATGGCAGATACATATTTAATGAGTGTACATACTGCGTATTGATGGTCGGAATACTGATCAGCAAAGTCGCCGCCAGACAGGACTGAACACCACGTAGTGGTATATATATATATATATATGTATATTTATGATGCATTTGAATTAATTAATCGATGTATCCCTAAAGAGAGTTGAACAACTTATTTATTAAATTCTCATTCGGTTCATTGAAATAATAGGGTTAGTAACTTTACTACGTGGTTTATTTTAAAATGCGTTTGGATGTTCACTAATGCCATGGACGTGACATGACGTCAAGTACACACACGACTGATTGTCTATCGGAGGTGACATTGATATTTATGTCTTAGGTAAGGCGCGCACTTGCGATTTTCTATCGCTTCGGTTTTCATTTATTTAATTTTATGATACACTACTTTGCACATAGTTTAAGAAATGTTCACTGTCTTTTTTGCCAGGCCAAAGTCTGTGCTTAAATGGAGAGGTTCATCTGTTGTATCTAATAATACAAGTGTGAAACAATTTAAATCAGAAATATTATAAATAATTTAAATTACATAAATATAAAGTAATTCAAATAACTGTTATTTTTTAAATTAAAGAATGAGCTGCTAGGATAAAATTTAATCGTAAACAGAATTACGTATTTGTGTAGCTACTATACATTTATCCCAGGAACTGGTTATTGACGTAGGAAACTAAGGAAATATTTGTAGAAATGCTTGTATGATGCCTTTTCGTTTTCCTTCTAACTCTCTTAGAAAGAAGACGAAAACTCCCTTCTCTGTATTGTGTTTCAATCGTAGGCAGACGAGAATATTTGTTATTTAAAAAAATGTTGTTATCTAAGTTATTTTATTGTTTTGATTATTCAATTTTTAAAATTTAAATTATTAAATATTTCTGGTTATCCAGTTTTGTAACTTGCATTTTGAATGAGGTCAATTGAGACCACACCAGCAACAAACAGCACGGTATGATTTTTGGGCATCGAACAGTATATTAAACAACCGTATAAAATAAATATAAATATTTATCTAGTAACATTTGTAAAAACCGATATACAGTGTTGTCGCAGAGGGAGGATGGGGTATCAATTGTTGAATATGTTGTTTAGATCTCGCTGTTAGATATAACGGATGAATAAAAAAAATAACACTTTTCGATATCAAAACTATATTTTTTTAAAAATAAATTAATTTTAACATTATTCTAAAATACATTCTCTGTCGATAGATGCGACCTTCCTACATCGTTTGAGCATGTTTTGTTTATTTCAACAGCCGTTTTTATTTCACTAACATTATTAATCATCTTCCATCTAAATAATGACAATAGTCAGATGGTGTTTGATCGGGCCTATCGAGATTGGGCGATTCACAATTTTCCGAGCATTATAATGTTGCAAAAAGATGATTACGTATCGATTTGCCAAAGCATGTATTTTTGTTTTCTACGATTGATGTAATCGATCCAGCTGCTCACAGTATGTACACTTCTGACGTTCTAATTTGGCCTTAGTGAGGGGCCAGCATAAATTATCCCATAAGTAATGTTCCACCAAACAGGATTAAACATTATATTTTTAAGATTAAGGTCGTGTTTTGGGGTTATGCTCGCTTTTTGTTTCTTCGATAACCATTAAATTATGCGTCTTATGTTATAATACAGTATCCACTTCTCATCATCAGTTACCATATGATACAAAAAATTCAAGTATCACATGTTCGTACGATTTGTTCTGTTCGCTTGATTCGTGTGTTTTCAAATTTTTAAACAGATAATTGTTTTTTTTTTTGACATTGGAGTATCCAGTATTGATAGCTAAATCTTGATTTTATATCAATTCAGAGTCAGAGTCAGGTAAAAATACGATAAAAAATATTTTGAATTGTACTTTCAGCAGTCAATTTAATTTAATGTTAATTCTTAAGGTTTCTTTTAATCATTATAATGTGGATTTTTGTTTTGTTGTGAAGTGAATTGACGACGCTATTTTTATATTATTGCTATTTTTCAACCGTTCCACATTTCTACGTGCAGTCACGAGTTTATGTTCACGATAAAACGGAGAATTTTAAAAGCAAAGCTAATCCTATACTGCCGCCGTGAGCTGACAGAGACATAATTTTTACTTTTTACTGCATTTTTTTTTTGAATAATATAACAGTACGCGCTTCCGTAACAATTGAATTTTAAAAAATAGTACACAATACTTTTATACGTTATATTAAAGTTTAATCAAATGTTCATGTTGGTAAACCAACATAATTTTTTAAATTTATTTTTCAACGATTTTTAATGGTCGATTAGGTCAGAAATATTTCTCCCACCGTGCCTGGGGAAATAATAATCGGCGAGGAAAAGGATTGATTTCTGTAAAAGATGTTCACAAAAACTGTAAAAATGATGTCACCAATTAATGAACAGACTATAAAAATATTGAGCCTAAAACACAAGTGAAGCCTAATCCAGTGTAGAATGCTCGAGCTAGGTTTACGACGCTAGCGCAGCGTTATGTCAGATGTCTATATTTGTGATAATAGTTGACTCTAAAACTTGACCCATACTAGGGAACGTTTTTTAAAATATTATTATTTAAGTGGGGGTTTTTTTTTTGTAATATTTTTTTGAAATATTAGAAATAGTTCTTTCATATTTTTTGTCAAACGATTGTATATTATTCTTCTTGTGCCCAATCCGTTCAACAGACTTTGGTTATCTTCACTTTGTTTACTGCGTCCCGGTGCAGCTCTACAGTAGACCGTTGCCTCAGCTTCTTCGGCCATGATGTTCTCCGACTTCCAGCAATCTTTCCCTGCATAAAATGTAATTAATACCTAACCAAACAATAGGTACGTACCTTTCGATCATTCGAAATCCAAATATAATAATTTTCATCATATTTCGCATCGAAACTTTAGTTTTCCTTAATATCATAAAAACCAAAAGAATGCACTAGAAAGACCTCATGGAGATGACATATATATTTTTAAAATTAGCTTTAGTAATGATTAATAAGCAAAATACAATTACTGTTAAGAGTCTAGCACTTATTAATTTACTTCCAACATTAGTGGTTTTATGTGAAATTGTTACCTGGAGGTCCTGGCGATCCAGGAGGTCCTTCGATTATTCCTGTCGGAAACTGATCACTTCAAGGTAGTTGTGAGTCCTCTTTCTCCCTTGTCACCTTTGTCACCCTGTAAATATGTATAATTATTATAATATTTACATTATAACATAAATAATATTTGTTTGACTACTAGTTCATACACGGTAGTCTGTCTTTTGAGATGATGTATGACAGAAAATTAAATTAAAACCAATTTTTCTAGGGGAGCGATTCCTCACGCGCCGTTTTGATAGGGATTTTAATTTTCTTTTCAGGTTGCATAAAATTACTTTTAGGATATCACATGTAATATTCTTTAACCGTGTAAATCCTCTGAAGTACAGTATTGTTTTATTAAAAATATAAACATCCATGTTCAATTATATAAATTTATTTAAACAAGTGTAAAATTCAAATTTGGCGGCATTGCGTGAGGTTAATTCGTATCTCTACCACTTAGCTGGACTCGCGCTTATTACATGTTCGAGATATTGAAGTTTTAAAATTTTTATTGTTTTAAATACTTACTTCTTTTTCTTTATTCGTCCGAACATTAATATCTTCATTCGTAACTCTACCCATTCAGCTTCTTTTGAGCATTCTTCTGTAGATCCACATGTTAAATGCTTCAGATCGCCTTATCGTTTCTTCGATAAGTGTCCATGGCTTCTTTATTAATAATAATAATAAAAAAACAAAAGTGTACACATATTTTAATTTGGGTGTTATGATTAAAATATCTTGAATGAACCAGCTGGAACCAATATGGGCTTTTTCTAAATTTTAACAGAGTTTTGACATTATAGTAATATAACTAAATTTATCAACACGCCAATTTTTTGCCAATTTGGTGTTAAGTATCAGAGCTTTATTATTCACAACTTTATTATTTGCCGCTGATATTGCTTCGTATGACAAATTCGCTAACACCATTCACTTTTCCGCAGTCACCTTCCTTTTTATACCTTTCTTAACTTTACCGTCTCTGGAGAATATTTTTCCCGAATACACAAACTCATTCACTGTTCATCATATTTTACGTTAGAATTTACTAATGTTTATTTTAGCGGTAAGGTATTCCTAGCGTTCATAAAACATAATTTAAATGTCCATTGAAAGAGTCATGTATACACATGAACAAGCGACTTACAATCATGCGAAAATGTGCCATATTAATTTGGATACTAATATCTTCATCGAGAAATTGTAGACAAAATCTGGAATAAATATATTTTTCTCGTGTAGTTCGCATAGGTATCCAAATAACTAGGTACAGCCACTAAGTCAACCTTTGGTATTTGAACATTCAACTCGGAATTTGAATAAATAGTTGTGACACGAATTTTGGATGTCAGAAAATAGTTTTGAACGTACGTACGTATTATATATTACACCGTATGCGTTATGTATAATATTACGTATCCCAAACTATTTTTATCTATTTCTATGACTTTCTGGACGTCTTGTAAGTCTTGGATGTTGTTTCATTATAGTGATATAATGCTTGATCAAAGTAAGGTTAAGATAAGTTAAATGTTTTCTCTTTTATACAATATATTCAATAACAATACGTAAATATATTTCCGCGAAATCGTATGACGGCTGGCAAATATATTTAGTATCTGTCATCCTGTCATCTCATCTATGTCTCATGGTCATATCGCGTCGATCAAGTTCTCTATAATCAAGTTTTTAATCTATGTTAGAACTGTCAAAATATGACGATATGAATGTTCGTATTTTTCAATAATGTTTTTAATTGGATACGTATATTTCAAAGTCAATACGTAAAAACACCATTTTTACAATTCCAGGGATAGCAATACAGAATGCTATATAATATTGGTTATCGCCGATTGCTTCTTTGTCAGTGCAAAAAGCAGAAAGCCATGGCTTCTGTAGAATCTATATTTCATCTAAGGCAATATAATCAGGACGCACAAGTTACCAATGGCCGCGTAGCAGCCATTATTGGCTGCAAGACGGTTACAATAGCGGCCCGCAGGGCCTAGCAGCAAGCAATCGACGATAGCCGATGATACCTTGACCACGCAGCGACCACTATTGACCACAATAGCCGCCCGCCTAGCTAGTTATGTATTACACCGTATATCTCAGTTTGTTTTTTGTCTTCGATTGTTTCAGTCACGTTCGTTTTTCAACTGTTTCTTTATGTCTGGTATTTAGGTCAAAAATATTGTGGACGTAAATCAAATGATCTCCAATTGTAGACAAATCGTTCTTGGTACAGATATCTATAATTTCTTTAAAATCACTCTTAATATTCTTTACGAGTTTTGAAAATTTTGTCTTTTTAAATATTATTCCTCCTCAATTATTAAAAAAAAAAAAACACATATTTGGTTCAATGTTAATACGTAAAATAAGAACAATATTTATTTACTTGGTTTTGTAATAAAATAAAACTAAAGTATCAAATAAAATATTTTGTAAGAACTTTGGTATCCCTATATTTCAATAGTGGTTATTTTACAAACGTAATTTTGCAATCGACCCGACGACATTAATATTCTGTAAGGAGTTTGATCTATTTAAAAACCCGCGAGAAAACATCCGGAAAATATAAGAAAAGATGGGAATATTAGGTACATTAAGTAGAAAAGGGTCATGCTACGTTAGCGGCATAATCTATAAAGCTGATTTTGTAGTACGGGCAAAGTGTTCTGTTCCGCCGCTCTTATATTTTAGTCATTTTTAATGTATTGTAAATATTATTGTTGAATTAATGAATGCAACAAATACTCGGGAAGCATTCAATCGATTCCTAATCCGAAGACTGGAGCAAATCCCTGTTTCCATATTTCTCGATAGGTACTAAAGTTTGATCTCGTACACATAAAAATCAATTATATATTTTTTTTCACCCATCGGTGATTTGGATGTACCGAAAAAAAAATTAATTTTAACCGCAGTCTTAACATATCCTCTGCGGTGGTGGGTCAGATCTGACCCGGGTGTTTGTAAAAATATGAATTACGCTACGAAATATTCGTTTACTAATTCTGTTTTCCTTCTAGCTAATCTTTTATTAAATATTTACAAATAATTTTGAGATACAAATAAATATTGTCGGACGAGATGTTTAAATTATTTTCATCCGGTTTACGAGTAAAAAATACTGATATATAAAAAAAAACGATACATTTTAATTGTTTATAACCACTTTTACACACCCGCAGATAGTGCAATCGCCAATCTACGGGTGTGTAAAAGTGGTGCCCAGTGAATGTTTGTATTTTGGCTGTGTAGGGCGTCTGTTGATGCGTGAGAATATGTGCATTATTCGTAATATTTTATAATTTATAACTTTAATTTTTTAGCAGAAACATTACGGCACATCGTGCCATTCCATTAAATCATATTTAAAATGAAATATCTATAAAAATGGTTGAAAAACCATTCCCGCAAAATGGTTGAAAAACCGAAAATTTGAGGTGGGTCTAAAACGACCCACCATTGCCGGACGTGTTTTGTTTTGACCCACCGGGCAGTAAGTGTTAATAAAATGTTGTTTTTATTTGCACTTTGTTTTTTTTTTGGTGAGCGTAATTTTACAATTTGCCGGTGGATTATTTCATTCTACTTTGAAGAGGAATCTTCCGAAAGCGGATGACATCAAAATACAGCACCGATGATTAAAAATAATGTTATAAATATATATAAATTCTTAAAGGCATGCACATTCTTTCGCCTCTAAGATTTGATAGTAAATGGAATCGGATTGGGTCAGTTGGTAATTTTTCGTACGAATTACAATAGTCACAACAAAATAGGTACAAAATATGTTTCTTCAATAACTTAATGTTTAGTGTATTGTACTTAATGTATTTAGATGCAGCAAACTTCCACGGTATCAAAACCCTAGAATATCGAAGAACACGTGCTGACCAAATACTTCTCTTCAAACTACTGCAAGGTCATATTGACTAGCCAATTAGAATTAATATCTCTGCACATACCGTCTAGATTCTAGATCGACCCGGCAGTCCGCAGTCTTCCACATTCCTAGAAGTAGAATATTTTATATACAAAATTCATTCATTCACCGGCCACGCGGATACCATAAAGAGAAATTTACAGAAATTGACTTTTTCAACATTAGCCTTACTGCGCTTAAAGAGTTCTTTTTATGTGCCACCACAATCTTAATTTTGGCCAATCATTCTACCTATAAACAAGTGTTGCTCTCCTTTTACCGCAACAATGGTTGCAACCTTCCCACCCTTTCTCGCACCTTTTTTCTTTTTATTTATCTTTTCCACCGAAACATTTCTATGGATTTTCATAAATAGTAATCATATGTTAAATATTTATTATGTTAGTTATAATAAGTTTATACTGACAAAATTCCTTAATAAAATAAAATTTAGTCCGCACTCGACTCTACTATCGCGAATTTTGAAACAAAAATTTAACCCGTGTATACGTAAACTTACTGATTTTCTAAGTAAGCTGTGCTTTTGTACTAAAATTATATTTCTGATATCCCAGGACCAGTTTCCTCTAATTTTGGATTAGGGTATGCGCATATAATTTTTGTTGTTGTTTGTGCGTTGGGAGATAATATATGAAAAGTATTACTATATAAGTATATAATGTAAGTGTTGCTGACAAAAAAGCCAACCAAAATGAAATATATTTATAACAAAAGAATCAAATAGGCTTATCCCTAATTTATTAATATACAATAAGAAAATCTGTAAATATTCATTAAAATACAATTTTTTTTTTTATACTTGCATGTCAAAAACACTATTAACAAAATGACAGATTTGACACAATAGTTTTGCTAGTTGACGAAAATAAAATAGAATTATTATGTTGAATATTGCCATATATATTAATGTTGTCCAAAGGTAAGGCACTAGCCCCTAGCACCGGGATACGAGCCGGTACTATAAAACATTTTTATAGCAATATAGAGATTGCTTTATTGTTACTATCGATCGATACTATCGACAATTTCTAAATGAATTATTTTTAGATTTATTCACTATAATTTGTAGTATTTTTAGCAACTTCGGTTTTGCCCCATACTGGAACGAATATTTGATACGGATGCGAATTTATAAGGAAACGTCTGCATATGTGGGTTGGGAATTTAAAAAAAAAGGTGGATTAGACGTTGCTACGGATGCGAACGTCGGAGGTCAGTTAGCGGGTACTGACTATCCTATTTACATTGCTATTTTGATGTGTCATCTTTTCGTAGCTTCATAAATGTAATATTTCACATATTTTTTTTATCTGAAAACCTTTTCTTTTATCTTGCCGGACACGTACACCTGTCGCTTGTTTCAACCTTTACTGCCGCCTTTGTTTTTATCCACCAAATCATCACACTGAGGTTTCATTTTCAAATTTAATTTATGGCTAGTAAAGTTTTTCTTGTCTTAGTTTTATAAAATGAGAAATTATATTATGTCAGTAACATTTATTGACTTTTCTTGTGATTATCTGATGCGTGACGCACGCATCATTTCAAATAGATCTATTTTAATAACATTTTTGCGACCAATTTAAAAAAATAAATATTTTCTTGAATATAATTTATTGATTCTAAATTCTATGATTATTTTGAGTATGTGGTAGATTTAGAGAAATATTATCTTCATGTCGGTATCCACGACGTAAGATTCGACAAGGTGTTTATTATTTTCAAATTAGTTTTGCCTGGCGTACACGGTACGACTTACGTCCACGCAAGTTAAGGTGGAACTTTATCACTGTTGTACTGTGCGCCATCACTATTTGTTTTTATATGTATATATTGTTGTAGAACGGACTTATTACGCAATTAGTATAAGCATAATACACTAGCAGATAAGCAATTGGTTATCACCGATAATGACACATAGTCTAATACATCCAGAAAGTCATAGAAATAGATGGGGGAAGTGTAATATAATAATGTTCGCGTAATATAATATATATTTGCGTATACCTTAAGTTTTTAATTGATAATTCATTTTCTTTAAAGGATTAATTTTTACACCGCGGTTGATATTTACTTTTCAACTTTTATACAATCTATCACGGATCCTTTAAGGAGTTAAAATTAGCAGAAATGAAATTAGCGTCCAGATATGGACCCTTGCCGTTAATGTTAAAGAGCAATGAGCTATAATGACCAATGAGCACAAATTCGTCAGATACCACCACGGTTACAGATGTGGCTCAAAAAGTGCATACTCATGTGGCGACACATCATCAAAAATTCATGAAATTCATTCTTCATGAAAAAACAAGTTTTCCAGGTCAATTTTAAAAATCAAAACAAACAAATTTTATATATAAATCCATGACTGATCCACCGTGCGGTCGTTTTAACCAGTGAATATTTCGGCTTCGTAATCAGATACGATGATCGCTATTTTATGTTACTAACATTTTTTCACATAACGATATTGTTGCCTTGAACCGTTTTTATACCTGAATCGGTTCCCTTTTTTTGTTCTCCTTCCCTTACAAACTGAATACGTAAGAAATATATCTAGTGGCTATATAATTATTTTTAAAATAATGTGATGGGACAACGTGAATATACAATACGATGGATGCGTTTTTATACAATTAAGAGGTGTGTTTTTGTACACAGACGAAGATTTGAGGGCGACAATCGTCTTAAAATAAAATAACATTAAAAAACATAGCACAAAAATAGTTATGCTTCCCGATTACCTGAAAACAATGGCAGAACTATAATCGCACACGTTATAATTGCGTGGGGCCCCGTTTTCACTGAATCACTGAAAGGGGGAAGTAAAACCATGATAAACAGGAAAGAAAAAAGCAAAGAATTTAAAATATAAAGTTTTTAATATTTAAAATGTAAAACACTGTTTTAGCTCCAACATTACTGGATATGCTCGGCTGTTACGATAATGTTCGGCTGCCGCTGGTTATACATTACTCGACATATAGACATATGTTTACATATATATATATATATGTACACACACACACTCAATCTTTGTAGGGTTAACAAATCTGTTATTACTGATAGTTTAACCTAAAACATTATCTCTATATCTGTATTGCTGTTTGTAGATGTGATATTTGGGGATATTTGTCATGATCCGATAGGTCCCTGCAACATAAATCCGCCCCTTAACAGACAATTTTTTTTTTTCTGTTTAAAATAGAATATTCTTAATATTTGTAGTATTAACTTTGTGGTTAGACATAATTAAAAATTAAAGATACGTTAGTATCCAAACCGGTTGACGTAATAATATCTCAGTTGTTTAAATGTAGATACTATTTTAAAAACAGAATACACCACTAGTTTACTTTTATTACTATTAATTGGCATGGTAGTTACTTTGTGACGCAATCATATATACGCATTCAAACGGTTATCACTACTGTAGTTAACATTAACACCTGATAATGATAGGGACTGCACTTCTCAAAACTATAGTAGTGACAAAAGTATAACTTAACGTATGTGTAGTGTAGCACGAAGTTTAGTTTATTGAATAAATTCAATTTAGTTAACAATTTCCTTCATGCAAACATACAGCTTATTTTAATTATTTAAAAATTGCGCTTATTTACGAAATCTGTGCTTTTCTGCCTTTGTGCGACTAAATAAATAACATCTTAAATAATCGAGCAGTGTTTTAATTATGATGAATTTTAGCCAACTCTCGTAATTTTGTGCAAAAAGTCGATATTTCGATTTAGAAGACCAACAATATTATCAGATATTAACATCTGCTATCAGCATTATGAGGCAAATTGAGATATTTGATTCAAGTACCCGCATGAAACAAAGCTAATAATTTACGCGGCGCGGTCTTTTTTATTGTCGGTCACTTCATTGCGTTTTGCCAGGTTGACATTTAAATTTAGATTGGTATTAACCAATCTAAATTTATTAAAATACCAATTTACCATTTACCAACCGATTTATTAAAATATTGCAAATTTTCAAATACGTGTATTTAATTGTGTTACAAATTTACTACAATTACTACATTCATTACAAGTTCTTTCATGTACTACCAAACCATATAAATTATTTACTCTTTTGTTTGTTTCATCAGTTTTTTTAATTTTATGGGATATTCCTTCGTCGATGTACTTGCTCATAATTTTTTTCCTCTGTCATCCTCTTCTTTTTCTTCCTACACATAAAAAAAATGGTATGTCTGTAAAGCCGATATCGTCTTAATCCTTAGCACATGTTGTAATCATATTTTTGTCTAAAAATCTGTAATCTGTAAGTGGGGCTAGAATCATAATAATGAATATAATTGTGTATATCAATTCCAATGATCCAATTCTGATGATCGCGGTCACATAACGGCCACCATATGGCCACGTAGTGACCGTCATCTGCAATGCCCAAAATACAGATTTCTACTTTTAATCCACATTCGAAACGAAGTAAAGTATCCCTAGCAACTTGCAAACAACTGTAGGCAATTCACCTAATGATTTTGTCAAAAATAGTGTAATATTACTATTTACAATCTTACAGGCGACGTCCTTCACAATTCTTGTTTACTCTCTGTTGATATGGTCTCGGTCTGTACTCGAGTAATCTTATTTGAACCAGGCGAGCGAGAATATTGATGTTGATAAAAGGTTTCTGTGACACTCCTCCGCGATTCCGCAACGCTAGCCGTTAAAATAAAATACTACATTACACAGAGCGTTCCTCGTACTGGTATATTAGTTTTCTTTTAATATATCTGTTATGATCGAACTGCTGACGAATGTGGCACAGTAACTCAGAAAATTTTAAGAAGAAGATGTGAAATTCTCTACCTTTCGTGAAACGTGTCATTGTCCTTTTTGAATACGTGAAGTGTGCAAATTCACCATTATCTAACTGGAATAGAACGTCAAGTTACCGAGATCAGTGCGTTACATTAAGATTACTTACATGTTTTCTCTTATATATTCAATTACAGTACGTAAATATATATTCAATTTGAAATGATGTATACATTGTTTTTATTACGAGTAAGTAATAAACATTCATGACATCTGTCATATTTTATTATCTGCACTCTCTATGGTATACAAACAATTCAAAAAGTCAAAACAATTCGACCTAAAATTTGTCAAAATCAAATGTGAAAGAAAACCATAGCACTTTTGTGTTTATCGTCGATCCGCATCGAGATTTTATTTATGTTTGGTTTGTTTTGGGGAAATCTCTATCATTGAAATATAGATTCTATCGAGACCTGACCGCGCAGCAGCCACCAATGGCCGCGTATCGGCCACTATTATTGGCCACAATAGCCGTCTGCAGGGCTTAGCGGTAAACAATTGGCGATAGCCGATTGCTTATCTGCTAGTTTAAATTTTTCATTTATCATTTTTAATTTCGGGCAAATAAAACGAGAATGATCGTTGGATATTGAATGATAATTTACTTTTTTAAAGGAATACGATGTATAGTTGATTACAAACTCTTAAGATCAGTGTACTTTGCACTGTGCTACTCCTTAATTAATTATGCTATTTTAGTTTGGGGAGGAGCAGCAAAAACAATATTGGAGTCGGTTAAAAAAGCACAAAAAACAATTCTCAAGGTAATAATTGGTCGTCCCTTTAGATATCCATTAGATCTTATATTTAAAGAGTACAATGTCATGTTGTCAATGTACTCTTTAATGTCAATGTTTATGTTGAGACTCGTTCAATATTTCCATACTAACAACAACTCTCCTCAAGCAATAAATCATGGACACAACACAAGATAAACAACAAACATCTACACACCAGTTCCGAGAGCAACAACGACATTTTATCAAAGATTCTACATGTTCCTAGCTCCGAAACTATACAATACACTCAGTACTAACTGGAAATTGTACAATACCAATAAGATTACACAAATATGGACCCAATATATGATTCAATCAGGTAGAGATGAATCAGAAGCATGGATATCCAACAATATAATATAATTTATACAATTCTAATAATTCACTAGTCCTACAACACTCCCACTCCATATATTTTTATTTTATTTTAACTTTTTTATTCATATTTGTAATTCTCTTTTTATTCCTGTCGATAAATAACACCACAACAGCACGGAAAAAAAACTGGCTACTTTAACACAGACTTCAGTCAAGCAAAGTAGCCAGGACATCGCTGTATATATCAGAGGTGAAGTCTACTCCATCCCACACAATAAAATATGTATTATGTATGTTTATTATGTATCCACCTCTGTTAGTACAAAAATTTGGATGTCAAAAATGTCAAAATGCATTTTGAGGTTTTGTTAGCATGTTCATGGTATTGTAAGAGATGAGACACGCATTCTCAAGTTTTGTTGTCACTATATTTGTTGCTTTTTACGTATCTTCAACTTAATGCGTACACATCTTTTCTGGATGAATAGTTATTCATTTATTTACTGTGCTCCTTTTCAAGTACCCAAGACGTGATTTGTCGAGAGTATAATGGATTACACTCAACCTTAAATCATTTAATTAATTAATTTTATTTTGTACTCAAAGAGATAACCTCATTGTACCTACTATATCTGTTATGGTTGTTCTCAAGTACATAAGGCGAGATTTGTCGAAAGTCTGATGGATTATTTACATTGTTAAATTGTTTAATTTTATTTTCAAGTAATGCTAGAATAACAATTTGTTATTAATAGTGTTTTATTTTAACTCAAAGTTATTTGTGATAATGGAATGTAATATACAAATAGTTTATGTAATGTAGAGAAGGTTTCGCTGGTATATATATTCATGTATTTATAGGTTATGTGCGATATTATATTATTACCTTTGGTATCCGGTGCACTGTTATTTCGTCCAAGCACGGAATTCTCATTCTAAATATGGGTCGATGAGTTATCAGAATGCAGATTGTGGGAAAGCACTTCAATGAAAGAGAGTTTAGGTTATACTAAAACAAAGGGTTTATTCAATAAAATGACAGTACAATAACCAGTGAAAAGTTAGACACAAATGGAAATGCGGAATACAAGGTACAGTTATATAAATAAATAAACCGAGATCTTAAAGGTAAATACTAGATTGGGTGAATCTCAGTTTTTAATTCGATTAATTTGAGATAGAATAACACGTAGGTAAAGAAGTACTTTTTGCAGAAATATTCTGAAAACATTTTTTCCTTTGCAAGATTTTGACTATTATTTATCATGTATTGCTACACTCTAACTAACTGCTAACACTACTCTTAATCGCTGCTTCACCTTTCTGTAGTTTAATTATTTTATTGGGTTACGTCATCGGATGCCAGGAAAATGTGTTATTTTGGAAGTTTAACGTTTTATGGTTTATTAACTTCAAACTGTGTTTACCCGCTGAACAATTGAATTATGATTTTATGATTGAAGAACTTTAAGTGACTTATTATTTTTATTTAAAATAGTAAATGGCATACTGGACGCCCCTAATTTAACTGAACTGATTGTACACCACGTTCCAGCGCAGAGTACCAGATCGTCGGTGCTTTTCCATGTAAATTCATCATTTACTAATTTTTATTTTATAGGAATGTACCCTTTATTTGAATCCATAATTTATTAATTTTTATAGGAATGCACCCACACAAAGACTTTGCAGGCTTGGGAACGAGTTTGGTCTTGTAGATATATTCCGATATTCTATGTTTAAATATAAGAATGATGTTTTTGATGCTGTTCTGAGTCAGAGATACAACTGATTTTGATACTCAGCCATTCTGTGTCAAACATAAAACTTATTATATTTTCTGTCTTGAATCTTTATTTTCATGGTTTAATTTGCTTATTTTTTAATTTATATTTTTTCTATTCTATTTATATATATATATATATATTCCATGCCATTTGTGTAGCTGTTCATGTATTTTTTTATTATGTTTTATATCAAACCTATTTTGTAAAAGCCCATAAGAGCGTTAATAAAAAAATAAATAAAGTATTGTAACAGTAATATAACTGTTTTGCGGTGAAATACACGAATGGTATACTAAAAGTATTTCAAGAAATGTTTTTTATACAATTTCAACGAAGTATATTTACAGAATTGTCAAGAATATGTGGGTAGAAGAATTGTTAGCGTACGCACAAGCTCTATAATTTTTTTGATTAAATTTGGAAAGATGCCATCGTGTATATTATTTATTAAGATGACCAGGTTAAGAAAGAGCGGTTTGTAATTTATTACTTCAAATCTATGTAACAAAGTGCGGTTTGTAATTTATTCCTTCAAATCTATGTAACCAAGTGCGGTTTGTAATTTATTCCTTCAAATCTATGTAACGTTGGCCGCCGCTACCGTTGTTAGATTCGGTTAACGCACTTTGATTTCGCGGTATACGTTTATGGCATTTAGACATTTTTTCGCACACTTACAAAATGGGTGAATATTTAAACTGCGTGCGACCGCGATTGGAATGTGGTCAAATTATTGCAACGTAATATTACTGTTACTCGATGCACGACAGAATTCTCCGAAACTTTGTTAAACTTTTAGTTGTAAATATCTATTATATAATTTTTTTACTCAAAGGTATTTGAGATTCTATAAAAACAAAGTAGATGGCTTTCAAATAATGGAACGATGGATGTATTCATTTGAAAAGTGTAACATATGGGTTCGAAAATTTGTCATGAAAAATACTGGCGCTAGAACACAATTGGTAATGTACTTCCCCAGATTGGAAACAGAGATCCAGGTTAGAATCCCGGTAGCGCAAAAACAATATTTTTCGACAAAATTGATTTTATATGTATATATTTAAAATTAATACATTAAATTAGTATTTACAATTTTTTTTTATAAATTAAGAATAGTATTAGACAATCATCGAATTGTTTCAAATTTTATAATAGATCAATACTAGCAGAAGGAATCTTACTTTGTGATGTATTGCTTTTGCTATACTAGCCCGGCCAGTGTTTCCATGCCGATTGCTTTTGCTCGTTAATTTAGTAGCCACATCGTGGTCTATTTAGCTGCTGCGTGCCCACGGATAGCTTTTCCATAAAACCTATTTCTTTCTTATTTTAATTCTTTAGCCTATCTGCATTCATAGGCCACCCTGTAGCTATTCGTGTAAACACCCTTAGATAGCCAGTAGTTGGTCCTGAGTTTTTTTATTGGTAACATAAGTATGCTATTCCAATAAGTACGCGGATAAAGCCACTAACTTATTTTATTTGGCCGCTGTCTCTTGGGTGCTCTCTGATGATGATAGTCTCTGTATCTTTTGGGTCCACTCTGCTGACAGTTCTGTTCGGTCTCTGACAATTCAACCGCCGATGAAAGATGAAGGAAACCATTGCGCGTGCCCAACATCTCAACCGCACTGCTACACCGGGAATATCCGGCAACGGTACATACTTAAAAAACGCGCCTCGAATAACTTCTTGTTTATTTATCTGAAAGGAACGCTCAATTTTTTACTGTAATTTATCCAATACAAGTACTTTAAACAGTTTTCATGTTATTAGGAATAGTTTCGTATAATTTTTTTCCCTTATAATTATATATGCACTATTATTATAAAATGCTCTTAAATAAGATTGGCCAATATTGGCATCACTTTTCCTTCAGCGGTAGATGTACCGTACCTAATAGCAAGCTGCGCGAGGTATCTGCGTTCTTCGGCTCTGTTAGGGAAAATCGAAAGAGCAAATAACGTGAAGCTTTAGATGTGATTGACCTAGATAGGGGTAGATATCTGATTGCTCAGCTCGGCCGCAGAAGCCTTCCCAACCCTGCTTACATTCTAATTTTAGTGATATCTCTTTTTTTTAGTCTTCGGTAAACTGAAAAATATTCGTCGCATAAAGTACATTGTCCCTTGTGACTTCATATTTTATATCAGGCATTTTAGATTCGGCGGAAATTTAAACCAATTTTTTAGTTATTATTTTAACCATTAAAATGATTAGAAACTTTAAAAATGATGTAAACTGAAAAGATGTGTGGATGTTCAGTTTTTTTTTTAAGTAAATACGATTGGTAAATATTAATTAGCCGATCTGGCATCTCACCGATGCCGACTAATCTCACTATAAAATCAATTTATTACGAAATTCACTATATTTTATTCTCTTTAGAAACCTGTGCCCATCTCCCCCCCCCCCCCCCACCCTTCAGTCCTACGACTTGTTGGAAAAACAGGAGACATTAAGGCGTTTGAATTAGTTAATACAAAAGCCTCGAATTTTTTTTTATTTGGTTGACGGGCGCAATATGGAAGATTTAATTTAAAATTACAATATTTCTTTGAAATTTGATGAATATAATGTTTCATTTGCAGTTTTTAAGTTTATTAAGCCTAATAAAATTTCAGCACGTTGCGAAAGCGTGAATAAATTGGAAAATATTAATATTTGGCGCTTATATAAACAACGATACATAAATTTCGTAGCTTTGTTAAAAAATGTTTTAACATTACTAATACCAAGTTGCGAATTAAAGAAAACAGTTAAAAAGAAACCAAATTACACAATAATACTAATTTATATATGTTGTAATATTGTGAGAATAAATGTTTAATATTTGTATTGCTAGATATAACGGATGAACCTTTTTACTATGAATTATAAATAGATATGTTTGAAAAATAAATCCTGATATTATATGTATTATACATATTTTTGATGTAATATTTAGATGTCTTTAAATATCAGCAACAATTCACTGGCTTTCTATCCATATGAACGTTCTAGTCCAGCTATTTAAATACTCCAGAGCGTCGTCTCAGGTTAGTTAAATGTCAAATATTGTTTCAACGCAACGTTTAATTCTTCTGCAATATAGAATTTCCACAGCGTCTCCAAGTAAGATAATAATAATTTTCGCCGTATTCATCTTTATGATCTCATCATATCACCGCTAGAGTTACACTTCCTACATTGGCTGTCACTGATATGTTTTGCGTCATGTCATTTGATATATTATTAATTAAGGCGTTTTTTAGTGTATAAAAAAAAATTTTTTTTTTAAATTTATTATCTTAGTTTAATAACCACAATTGAGTTTAAAAAACATCTACCGGTTTCGGAAAACACCTTTTCCTTCTTCAGGATATGTCAAAACTAACTAAAAATATAGCATTGTTTTTCTATTTATCCAGAATCTATTTTTAAATTTTTAAAAATTTTTTAAAAATAACAATTATTTAAAAAGTAAATTTAGTACCTAACTCAAATTGCTGTTCAATACAAATTTAGTCGAATAATTTTTAGGAAAAAATTTTAGAATAGGACTCGTAGTTAAATTTAGTTGGCTGTTTAGAATTTCCTGATTACTTTTACATGCTTTATTTATCTCCAACGATTCCAAATTATTTAATTAAAAAAAATATGAATCTTAACCACCAAGTTAATATTGCTAATTTTAAAAGTATTATAAAAAAAAATCTAAATTACATTTGAAAAGTAATAAAATCCGTATCAATGTGCATATAAACTTGTATAATCTATTTCGTGTGTTTCGTAAGTAAAACTTACAAAACGACAGCAAAAATTTTCTTAATCGACTAAGAATAGATATCTTCATATAGCAGTCTGCCGGCCAGGAAGAACAGAGGGCGAAACATTCCTTCTCTCGGAGAGAATTGTCTTGTCGCGTCGAAGAAATAAAATGCCTGGAATAAAACTCATGACAAGAAAGAATGGAATCGTTGCGCTAATGAACGAAAAATGTTCGCTATAATTTTGTTCACATAGTGTAAAACAGAAATCAGTACGCGATGATCAGGCTGGTAGATACTATGTAAATGTACTCCTTCTGCCTATCTTCTTTGATTTATCAAGACTTTAAGCTTAACGAAAATAGCTTACCTGCTGATTTATATTGCAATTTAAAAATGATTTATTCTCTCAAAATACGTATTGATTATAAATCTGTTTCTTGGCTTCCGCTTATTATAATACAAAACTTGAGCTGAGGCTTGGTAATGTATGCTTATGTCAGATAGCCTAATGTCGCATTTCTAATTACAGTAAACTGCCTTTATTTCATTAAAGCCATCATTTATAAAACTACATTATTACTTAAATTGTGAATATGACTCAATATATTTTATCGCATTATTACGAAGAGTGGTGGCCTTAGACCTCATTTTTATACAATCATAAGAGTAATCGTCGCGCCGGATTGACCTGTCAAAAGAGGGTATCTTTTTATGTTTATTGTACGATAGGGGGTTTTACAATGCTCAATTAGTAATTATATCGATTGTGTGAATACCTATATTTTAATTTTTAAACAGTGGCGGATCGTGCGTCCAGTGGCCGAATAATTGTTGAATTATTTTAGATCAAGATTGACACTAGTCAACGTATCATCCTCCACGATATTAATTGTTGTTAAATACGTCTATTTTAAGTTTATTTTCTTTCATAAGATACAACACATTAGTACCCAATCTAAGTAAGTCATATTTTATAATATATTGAGAAATTCTATCGAAATAACTTTATAATCATTTCCAATAGGTGAACGATAAATCATTAATTAAATATGTAATAACATTGCATCGAGTAAAATATCGATAAATCATTAATTAAATATGTAATAAATGCATTGGAACGTTTCAGAATTTTATTTAAATAAATAATTTGATGAAATTTTATCATTATTAATTATTAAATAGTTTTAAAATAATATATCGCAGTTTTTCAGATACTACTTTGCATAATATAAAAGTCACAAATTTATCGGAGTAATTGATTGTAAAATATTTTTCTTTTTGTTAATATTTCATTATACTCGTGTATACATTTTCAGGTTCAATTTTTTAACAATTTAAAATTAATTTACAAATAATATTCTTAAGTGGTAAGATTTTTTTACCACAAGCAGGTATAATACAACAAAATATTAAAATACCTATCTGGGAGGGTTTGAGAAGGCGGAAGCTTCGGTATTCGGAGACAGCTTCTGACGGGAGAGCGAAAATATGAAATAACGATTTTAACTGCGGATGAATTTATACAAAAGATTTTCGATATCCAATTTCATCCACTGAGATGTCAGAATGCAAAAAAAATTAAAGGCTCGATGCGTCGATGTGGTACTAGCGACAGTGAAACAATAATTATCAATTATAACAATACATTTTATCAATAATAATAATAATACATTTTATCAAAAAAATTTTTCTTGCGCATTTAACTATGAATCAAAAATGTTACGAAATATTAATAACGCAATAAAAACTATAATAACATGGCGTAAGTGAGTAGTAAGACGATTGAAATTTTGAGATAAACAAAATAAACTTTTATTTCCTGTTGAGTTTTGTTTTGTCTGCTGAGTGAAATAATAATTATTGTCTTTCCTGTGTAAACTAATCATTTTATCATTTTTATTATCGTTTCTGTACATCAATCAAGATTAGCTCTTGCGCTGTTTTACAAGTGTGACGGCTGTTTCGCTCCAATATTGACATACCCAATCAGTCAAATTGTGGTTGATTGATTACTATCACTATACATTTAAATATTCTTTATAAAACACGTAAACAATCGCTTGGTTCACATTATTTGTTCAATTTTATTTTAAAGACTCGTTTGAATAGTCGAACGAATAGAACGGATATATATACAAACATGTCATATCAATTGACTCAATTAATATGACGATATTTATTTTATTTTAATATAAAACTTTTTAATATATATTTTTGTATATTTTGTACATAAACCTTTACAGAGTTAATTGGTTTATTTCAATGTGTTTCAACTCTACATGTAGGTTATATAATAGGTTTAACCTATTATGTATACGAATATATCGACTGTTCCACTTTGTGCCAACAGATTACATTTAAATTAATAAATTTGCACATATTGTGAATTTTTAAGTGTCATATTGTATTTATTAAATCAAATTTTGTAAATTTCAAAAAATGTGTAAAAATTATTCTTCATTAATATTACAAACAAATAAAAATATCTGGTGATATTTGTGGTAATTTATATTATATTTGTTTAATACAAACAATATGCTTACTTTATATTTTTATACTGAATGGTAAAAAATATATCAGATATTAAAGAGAATTATGTATGTAAAATATAAATGTAAATATGAATATTCTAATTTTTTTCCAAATAAAATGTTCACGATTACGCCACTCATCAGGTGGGCATCGATGTTTATCGGTAACACAGATACATGATTGAAAAAGCAACCGATCACATATCTGTTCTTACTTCGTCAGCGCTTACCGATGTCTGTAATTCTTCCCAGTTGAAATGAATATACGTTAACAATGTCTGTTTTTACCATTTCAGGTGCTAAACTTCGCCGTCAGGCCGGCGGTGAGGGGATGAGGCCGCGCCACCGCGGGGCCGACGGAACCATCGACCCCCACCGCGCCGCCATCCTGTTCAGGGACGCCCGCGGGGTGAGTCCTTCCGCCAACACCGCTTCCGTTGTATTGCTCATAAAATGCGGAAACCACATTCGTACAAACGGTCACCCAAATTTACATTGTTACCACTTCCGTGATATTGTCCCACGATTTTGACTCCGATTTAATTAATAATTTATTCCATTATTTTAATTTACAAAACAAAACTTTATACTACACACACGTTGGGTTATTTTCACCACTAGTTTCGAGAGGTGCAGTCCCTATCAACATCAGGTGATAACTAAACTAAGTACATACATGCATAAGTATTGTAGTCTATTCGGGAAATCATAGTTATAGTTTAGTATATTTTTTATTGAATCAATTTAATGCACACTAATTGTTCTAGAAAAATACTTATAATTACCTTCTTAAGTGGTTCGTACACGTGGTTTATGTATTGCTGTAGTATTTCTGACTCACATTCTTTAGATTGTGGTTGACGAATATTTTGATCATCTTATCATGTACTGAAATAACATTCCATTTATCATTTCCTGATATTTTTCTGGTTCATTCACCAGCAGGGTTGCCAGATTTTCAAATCATCATATTAAGATACGATACGAGGTTTCTAAATTTAAAAAAAGTTAAATTTTTCAAACGTACTTTTGATGTGAAATAAAATAACACTGGAACGTAATATTGAAATCGTGTTTTGGGGAGTTTAGTACGAGAATTTTTTGGCTTTGTAAGTCGTAAGTTGTTCACAATATTTTAATTCTATGTGCACCGACAATTAAAAACTGTAATAATAATAAAAATATAATTGCAATAATGATCTCTTTGTTAAGTTTGGAACATTTCCGCCATTCTAAGTCCATACGTTCTTGCCGAAATCCGGACGTCTCTGGCATTCGTTGTCTTCGATTTATTTAAATAATACATAATAATAACAATAATATAATAATGTATATTCGATACATTAGTATTATGTTCTTGTTGATATAAATGACATCTCCATTTACTCTACTGCCCCTCAATGAATTCCAGGTATGAGCCCACGTTTGACTTTATCGTAGTGTATACAATAATATTTTTGTCAACCCTTTTTTTTTATAAAATATTTTTTGCATAATTTGCATAGTGTTTTATACAAGTACATTAATAAATCTTTTACCTATATACCTATAAAAGCAAACAAGTTTTCATATCACATTTTTTATCTATTTATTTGTTAGTTTATTATTATTGTAGCGTATTCTTCTATTGGGCCGTCCTAGAAACAGCAATCCTCCGCTTGATAAATAATTAAATCATATCACTTGGAGAGAATCGTCCACTTGAGAATGTGCTCAGAAGCAGAAAGGTGTAAGTGTCCGTTGCGCCTCGGTTATCTGCTTATCGGGCGATGGGCTTCAGTAACGGATCCGCCATGACGCCCGAGAGCATGGCGCAGGAGTTGTCCGCCGGCCTGGCACGACTGCTGGCCTCCCCTGCCCGCAAGTACTCCAACCCCTCGGTCGGAGGGCCCCATCGCAAGTTATCGTCCCCTGTGCGCCCGAACCTCTCTAGAAAAACACCCCCGCGTAAATTTTCCACTCCTGTTTACTGTGAGTCTACCGTCGCCACGGAGAACGAGCGTCGAGGCGAAAGTGCACCGAATGCCGTCGTCCTCGATCGAGTCGAAAGTGCTTCAAAAATTACCCCGTTGAACCAGCGAGAATCCATCCCGGGCCAACGTGGACTGGACCTTCCCGTTCCGGTATCGCTGCCGAGAAAGTTCTCGTCACCGGTGGCTCGCAAATTCTCATCCCCTTCGAAGCGCCGGACGGGCGCTGTCGCCCCCGAGTTTGCGATGCGTCCCTTGTCCGTCGGGTCCGGCGGCTGGATGTCGAGATTCGCCACCGACCTTAATAAAGGAATCCTTAGGAAAGTATCTTGGGTATGGAGAAATATTGTTTTAAATTGGCGAATAACGGTGATGTGATCTGGTGGTGGGTGAATGTGTTTTGGGTATAATTGATTACACGACACATAATGGCGGCAGTATGTTGGCGGTGGCTTGTTCCAAATTCAATCAGTTAATTCAACTGATGAATGAGGGTGTTGATAGTCGAATAATTGTTATTATCATTGGTGAAGTGTTAGTGAGTGAACCTATATCGAAGTATCGTTTTAAAGTAGTGGGTGGATCTATTTTTTTATGAGTGGAAGTGAATGACGAATATCGAGGTTTTTCTTTCCCTACTTTGTATTTGTAATTTTAAAGTTTTTATATAAGAACAATAAAACATACCATTTGCTATAAAATAGAAAAATTCTCAAAAATTGGAAACTTAATGCTTTCCATTAATAAAACATCTTAAAGTAAAATCATAATACTTTGTTTTATATCTTTTCTGTGATGATTTTATGCCTATTTACATACGAGATTGTGACAGAGGAGCACTGATAATAATCTAGAGATATTGCAGTGCAAGCTAGGGGGGTTTAGTCTATGCTGTAATACCGTAAAAGGAGTGATCAAATTTATTATGAAAAGTATTTTACATTACATTAATGTTGGTAATTCTACGAAGAAACCACCTTAGCAGGAGTTGTTGATGTGTAGTATATAGTGGGAATGTTGCATATGCAGTGAAGGATGCGCGCCACGGCAGAATGGGAATGCTTGAATGTCAAGTTCTGTATGACCACAACTCGCAAGTAGTTTCCCTATTCTCACTTATTGTGACGATATAAAAATCAATTATTATTAATTTCCTCAACAATTGCTTCAGTGATGTTCATTTCAACGAAGTTGCTGCATATTTGAAACGAAGATTTTTTTTCCCTTTCAAGAAATGTTATTCTTTATATATATTTTTTTTGTGTAAATTACGTATCAGTATTACAATATAATCTAAAGTGCGAAAGAGAGATACATGAGGAAAGAACGTATTTAGTTATCTTGCTTGGATTAAACATGTTTTTAAATACATTATATACACATTGTTCAATTGTCACATTTGATATTTTATCATCAATGTGCCGAATTGGACGGTAGCAGCCAGCCTTGTGTAAAAACACAAACATAAATCGATTTTATAAATTTCAATCTGTTATCATTAAATACATTTTCATTATACTGTACTAGTGTAGTGTATTATGAATTATTCAATAAATACGCCACTGGTGATGTCATCTGACACTTATGGTTACCGGGATAAGAAGTGACGAAGTAGTCATCATTATAGTTCAGATAAATAATTAAGGTTGTGAAACGTGTTTGAGTTTTTAACCTTTTTACTGGTGTAAATAAATTTTTAAAGTTGTCGGTTTCCCTTTACAATTTTTTTTTCTATAAATGTAATATTATTATATAATATAAATGTAAAAGTGAAAGACACTTTATATAACTTGCCTGAAACAATATTTGTAACGTGTAAATAAACGTCACATATAATTAACTATACATATTTTATTTATATATTCGTTTCGAGGGAATAACCATATTGTTATTGTATTGTTTTGTATGTGATTAATTTTCTACTTTTTAATAAGGTGATTAAATTAGATTTGAATTCTGAAAAAGTGAAGACGTCAGAAAATAAAACAGTTTATTATTATTTTAAAATTCGCAATAAAACTTTGTACTATACACGCGTTGGGTTATTTTCACTACTAGTTTCGAGAGGTGTAGTCCCCTCTCATCACCAGGTGATAACTAAACTAAATACAGAATTGTAGTCTATTCGGGTAATGGGGCGGGGCTCGGAAAGAGGGGGAAATATGGACAATAAAGACGAAGTGTTAGGGAATGTTACGCTGTTAATTAGTGTTTTCTCAGAATTTAAATTCTTTTGTATTTCAACGGTTTCCAAATTGTTCATTATTAATCATTTATAAGGCAACCGAATGGAGAAGTTGTAGTCTATTGTCCGAATAAATACAATTCTGTATTTAGTTTAGTTATCACCTGATGATGAGAGGGATTTCACCTCTCGTAACTAGTAATGAAAATAAACCAACGTGTGTGTAGTACTAAATTTTATTGTGAATATTTAAATAATCATGTTACACTACAAAATAGTAACAGCCATGTCAATTAATGACATCAGTTTTTATTTGCTTATTCTCCATGTTACTATCATCTTTTTAATAACACCTCATATATAATTGTCGTTCATTTTAATAACTCCTCATATATACTTTACGATCATTTTAATTTCACCACATACTGCTTCTGCACCTTTAACTTCATTAAATACACCAACACCATATCTGACTAAGGATTACTTGGAAATGTAAACGGAATTAAGCTCTCTGTGAATATTCGGGAAGGTAACAAACAGTACAAAAAGTACAATTGTCTCTGTTCTTTTCCTTTCAATATTTTTATTCATTGCTACAGAGTTTCATTGGGTACGCTTCGCTGGTTAAGTTTACCAACGGGTTAGAATTGACATTGAATGCTCCTAATGTCAGTAATATTATCTAGATGCTGTTAATATTAGATTCGTCCAGTTTTCGAAATAATTATTAAAATCCACATTTTTATTTATTTATTTGAATTTTTCAACAACAATTTATAGTAAACCTTATCAGAGTGATTCAATACTAGATATTATAAAAAAAAAAAACTATAAATAAACATACCTGGTGGTTAATCAAGCTCTAATACAGCCATAATGACACTACTGAAACCACAGTCCAGAAAGTCACAGATGTAGACGGAGAAGCGTAATATTATTATAGATACTAGTGAAAATATAACTTCACTGGGAATACACATTCATTGTAACACACACACACATATATATATATATATATATATATATATATATATATATATATAATAGATTACATAAAAAAACATAACAATATAATTGATCATGAAGTACGTTTAGGAGTCGTCGTGGAAACCTTATCTTATCTGAACATTAAACGTTTAAATCATTCTTTGTCGACAACGATTGTACAGAAAAATATGTTTTTCCTCCTAGTATTAATAATATATTAATCATGACCTTAAACCAAATACACTCTTCATTATAATATTTATAAAGAAATTTTGTCTCGAGAATGCCAGGAAATATCCACCAAGGTGTATCTTTTTGATAACTTCGGAGGGAAGATAGGGGAAGATAGAAGTGCTTTATCGAGACCCCAAGTGAACAAAAATGATGATGATAAATACATTCAGTACACGGTAGTACGACTTTAGCAGTCGAAACATGGTGATGGAATTATAATAATAATAATGGATAATTTGTATGGCGCCATTTTTGAAAAAACATTCATCTCAAGGGCGCTTTAAATATATTTATTTTACATAGAAAGTTTCCGGAAAATTCAACATCTTTCATCAGCGTAACAATTTAAGTTAGGTAGGTAGGTTTTTAAATAATAGTATTAAATTAATTAAGTAGATTTTTATAACATTCGAACCTGTGTGCCCATTATTATGATAGTGGTCTAAGTCAAGAAATTGAAAAAAAAAGATTTTATCAATTATTTCGCATCACATTGTTTTAAATTAATATAATATGATGCAAATTGCGAAAAAAATTGAAGCGTTATATTCAGTGCATTGTTACTATGTTCAACGGTATTCCGTTAGTGTTATTTTGATTCCTTCATTTCAGTCACTTCAACCTTAAATTTTTTGTTTCCTTATAAGCTTACATACAACATTTATGTGTCGAAATAATTTATAAATCTAGTAGACCAAATACATTTTGAAACATTGTGTTGTGTAATATAAAAATATTTTTTATTCAATTCAAATACGACTTTCATAATAACGGTCACATATATGGTTATACATCCTGACAAAAGAAATGGTATTTTCCGAAACTGGTTGGCTATTAAAATAACTCATTAAAGACGTTCCCAAAAAAATCACTTTTCTTACAATCCTTTTGAAACTTTGAATACACATAGCTTGTAGTAGTAGGAGTAGCTTGTTGGTGTAGTGGTCAAGACGTTGGCCTAGTGATCTACCATCTACGTTCCAGGACACCAGCAAGTTAGTCCTATTTTCATAGCACAAGCGTTTAGCTTAGTTTGAAAATAGTAAGAATATTGATGTAACATGTATTCCGTGTACGTATCTCTATTTAAAAAAAAAAAAACAAAACATACTTATGGGTGTCTTTTATTCGTAGAAATTTTTTTCAATAGTCCTTGCAGCAGTAAATTTGTAAATATTGACTATTAAAATGTGCATACTTAACATACAAACCATACCCCGATCGATATTGTAGCGCACTTTTAATTGAATAGCAATAGTAATTTTCTTCGATTCTACGATTGTTTTGGAAAACTGAGAATCATTAATTGAAAATTTAACAAATATTTTTCTGCAAAAATAACTAAAACAAGCGGTATTCGTTTTGTTATAAAAAATGTTAAAAGTGAGCTACTTTTCGAATGGTTTTGACGTTTCCTTTTATAATTTGTATAGTGAGAGATTTTTGAACTTCTGCGCATGTGAGCGGAAGCGAAAAAGTACCTTAACTGTTTTTTTATTCTATTAATAGTAGTTCATAGTAGTTTACATACGGAGGAATCTTCTTGAAGATCGAGTACGACTGCTCTTTGGGAACGTCCTTAAGTGGTTAAAAACAAAGTTAAATAATCTATGTTAAAATGAACATGAACCACAAAGTTCAATTTGCAAGTATTAAAAATATTGGTTAATTAATTAATGTTCGAAAATTACGATCTATACATAGGTAACATGTATTAATGTTTTTAACATTCATATTTAATTATTAAGGTAAACACATTCTTATTGTGAAGTTGTAATTATTCAGAACAGACGGTCTGTGATATTTTAAATACTAAATTAATGTATTAATTATAAATATATACATATAAAATCAATTTTGTTGAAAAATATTGTTTTTGCGTCACCGGGATTCGAACCTGGATCTCTATTTCCAATCCGGGAAAGTACACTACCAATTGTGTTATAACGCCAGTATTTTTCTTGACAAATTTTCGAACCTATATGTTACATTTTTAAAATTTAATACATATATGTTGTATCAATATGTCCAAAATTTAATAAAAATGAATTGATAATTCTGGCGTCTGCAGTCGGTTTACTCAAAGATATTTGAGATTCTGTAAAAATAATGTAGATGGCTTTCAAATAATGGAAAAACAGGTGTATTAATTTGAAAAATGTAACATATAAAAAATAAGAAAGAAAAATACTGGCGTTATAACACAATTGGTAGTGTACTTCCCTGGATTGGAAATAGAGATCGAATCCCGGTGACGCAAAAACAATATTTTTAGACAAAATTGATTTTATATGTATATATTTATAATTAATACATTAATTTAGTATTCATATTTAAGTTATTGCAAATACATAAAACAAATGCATTATTAAACACATTTTAAAACTGTTTCCTTCTTAACGGTCACTAATTTTAGTTTGTTTACTAGAGTCCGCAAACAATCCGTCGACTATATTTTAAATACAGAACGATATATAGAGTTGTTCAACGCTGATGCCCAGATTTAAACAGTCTCTCTAAGAAGACCGTGCCAAATTGTAAAACAAACTGAACTGTCTGGTATTAGCTGACGTCACCGATGGCTTCGCGTAAAACAATGCGATGCGTTTAACTAAGGTCAGGACAATATTAAATATAAAATTGAAAAAAAAAAAAACGTCGTATGTAATTCGAGATTTACGAGAATAATTGCTAAGAAACGTACCTCCGAGAATTACACAAGGAATTGATACATATAATACTGTATGGGGTTTGTTAATTTACCTTAAAATATATCGGGTCATCCCATAAATAATGCGTTTTTTTAAAATACTTTTTTTTATTTTACAAATGTAAGATAAACAAAGTTATTTTTTAATCTAAAATATATTCTCCTTCATTTTTTACAACGCTTTTTTATCTTTCTGGTAGATTTACGAGGTATTCACTTGTCCATGATGAAAAATACTCCTTCAGTACTGTTCTGACCTCGTCTACGGAATTCATATTTTTTTCCTTCCAAATGATTTTGCCGAATATGCTCCATTGTCACTTCTATTATAGCTTTGTAAAAATAACTTAAAATCGAAGTGCACTCTTCAAACTTGTACTAAGAATATGTTACAATATCTGCTTTTATTGCAGGTAGTTTATCCCATTCCCCACCGACATTCATTTAATGTAATTGAAAATTCGCATTATTTATGGGATGATTTAATATTTAGAAATACGAATCATTTATGAATATCCTGATTCTAAAAACTGATAACCGACGAAATCAAAGAAGCGATGAAAATTACGCGTGTTTTTGATTTTGTCATAAAATGAGCTCAATCAATATACGGCTGATTATAATAACTGAATACAATAACCGGCACCTACCGTATTATACATATATTTCTGTAACATTGCTTTCCTAAATATATACAAAACATATAAAATAAATACAAAACATATTATTAAGGAGAATACATTCTTATTTATTGTGAAGTTGTTATTATTCAGAACATAGGCCTGTGATATTTTAAATATTAATTAATTGTATTAATTAGAAAGATATACATATAAAATCAATTTTATCGAAAAATATTGTTGTTGTGCTACCGGGATTCAAATCTGGATCTCTTTTCCAATCCGGGGAAGGTGCATTACCAACTATGCTACAGCGACAGTATTTTTGACGACAAATTTTAAAATACAATGTAGATGGCTTTCAAATAATGGAACGATAGATGTATTAATTTGAAAAAGTGTAACATATGGGTTCAAAATTTGTAGTAAAAAATACTGTAGCTGTAGCATAGTTGGTAATGCACCTTTCCCGGATTGGAAAAGAGATACAGGTTCGAATCCCGGTAACAACAACAATATTTTTCGATAAAATTGATTTTATATGTATATCTTTATAATTAATACATTTAATTATTGTAGTATTTACAAAACATATTTTTAGATGATTTTATTGAGAGTCAGTACTCGCGTCTTATTTCTGTTTTTTTATATTTAAAATAATTTCTTTTACCCGCGTCGACATTTATGAGTAGATCCATTGCTACAAGGAATTCTTGAAATATTTTATAAACGGTCTGGTTACGAATTATATAATTGTTAACGCAATGATTCGACTATAAATTAGGCTTTAACTCTACTGCATTGTAAAAATACCTACGTAATTACAACGGGAGTTAATCTTAAGTTTATCTGGGAGTCAATATTCTCAAAAAACTTCCACTGGATAACTTTAGTTGTGTTACCGAGTAATATATTTATTGACGTGAGCTATTCATATCGCGTACGTCTTCTGGTTACGCTGGTTATTTTATTACTGAGGATCGTGACCCCTGGATTATCCCTGACCCCTGACCCGTAAATCTCCTTAACGATTCTCCTCCACTCTCTTGCGGTCCGCAGTTCGGAGAACCGTTGCAATAGGATAACCAGTTAATCTAGTCGGTCCACCGATGATTGTCTTATCGTCCCCCGACCTTTCGCGTTTCCTGACAGTTTTTCATGATTTTCATTTTCTGTGGTGGCGATTTATTCGGAAAATTGGAGGATGCTTCTCAGGCAGATCGTAGACAATCTACTTTATTCCTAAAATTGTACACATATCGCATAGATCAGTGTTTATAGTTTGTATTTGCTTATTCGTGACTTGTTAATGTATTTTATTATAATGATTAATACAAATTAAATTAATCAATTAGAAAGATATACAAAAAAAAAATCAGATTACCAAATATTATATATAGACATGAACTAACTGAAATTCCTTGTTTTAATATTTTAATTTTGGTGTCAATAACGTGATCACTTTGGTATCACTCACGCAATCAAATAGCTTCGCGATTTTTTATTGGATTGGATTGATTGGAGCGAAAATTTAAACGCTGACAATATAATATGCATTAATGTAAAAAAT
The DNA here is from genome assembly GCA_022840565.1 of Eubasilissa regina. Classification (NCBI taxonomy): domain Eukaryota; kingdom Metazoa; phylum Arthropoda; class Insecta; order Trichoptera; family Phryganeidae; genus Eubasilissa; species Eubasilissa regina. The sequence continues at coordinate 24,189,095 of JAINEB010000033.1, forward strand.
ACGTCATGTTTACATACAGATTACAGAGTAAATACCTTTACTGTTGCATAAATGTGTCATAAGCTATCGGATTTATGTTTCAACAAATAATGTTTGTAGTGTGCCCCTCGTATCGCAACTAATATTCCGAACCCCTCCTATATGTACACTTTATTTCATGTCTATTCATTTGCTGGTCTGTGGAAAAAAAACTTCACAATAAAAATTTTTTTCATTCAAAATAATAGGTTGATGTTTACCTTATATTATTATATTATGTGTGAAGAAAGCTTCTTTTAAATGTAACATTAACATAATAAGCAACTGGACTGTACAGTTAATATTTTCAGCAAGTCTTAATTCATTCAAATATTACATTCGTAGTTTTCGGTCACAGTGCAGAACAGTATTTTGCCTTTATAATAGTTTTAATTATTTTTATATAATTTTTCTTGTTCGCGAATAATTTGAATTTTCATTTTAGAACCATGTGTGTCAAGTTATTTATTTTCGAGTAAGACGCTAAAATCACTTACAGCGACCACTAATGTGAATAACACAATCTGGACTGACCGCAGTCACAGTCAGTCCTTATTTAAATTAAAAAAACCTTTTATTACATTTTATATTAACTTCATATCGAGTCAAGTTTTACGGTATCTATGTAAAGTGAATGTGTTACTTCAAATACCTACCTACTAATAATTGATATTAATTATAGTTGAACCCGTAAATAGAGGGTCAATTTGTGTCGTTCATTATTTGGAAATAAGTGTTTAATGATAGTATTTTCGACCTATCTAAGCAAGTTAAACAAATATATATTTAAATTTAGTTGCTTTCGGTACATTCTATGATTATAAATTAGGGTTTTTGTTTCCAAGTAGGTACATGTAAATTCATTACTTCATATTTTGACAAATTTTTTAATAATAATAATAATGTGCTTATTTTAGCGTGATCGGGTTTTTTTTATGAAGACCCGATTCGCCATAAAGATAATACGTATTATATAATACATTAAAGTTGCGAAATATTATTTATGTTATGAAATGAAAACCAAGGAAAATATAAGTAAATAAAAAGTTAACACATATATACAAATATACACATAATGTAAATACTTCAGTCACGGCCATTATTGTATCTGTTGCTATTCTGTAGGCGTTGCCATTCTCTGATTAGGGAACCAGCTTTCCATGAGATCGCCTTTTGCACCAGAGAGTTGGTGCTGAACTCCAGCCGCAGCTTTACGCTCGCAACTCGATGTCTCAGAAGCTGAACGAATCCATGTATATGGCTTTCGGTGAACATTGTAGAAGCGCTGTAATAACGCGCCAATCCGAACAGTATTCTGTATGAGTGGTTGTACTGAATTCAGAGACGGTTGTACATCACTTGCTTGTATTTCGTCCAGAGCTGGCAGGTATACATGCTGGTGAAGAACGATTTTAACAGGATCCTATTCACCTCCTTATTGCATCGGTAAAAATGCCGTGACAGCATGTTTGCACGAACTCTCAACTGTCTCCTCTGCCGTTCTATGTTATCATCGTCTTGTTCATCTTCATTGAATATATGGCCAAGGTATTTGACCTTATTTTGAACGCTCAATTTCGTCCCGTCCAGTCACACGGAATGGATATTATCTGGCCCTTTTCCATATTTGAAGGCCATTATGACCGATTTGCTGGCATTGTATAAATATTTTGTTCACTGGCATATGTTTCACATATCTGTAAAAGCTTTCTTATTCCTTTTATTGATGGCGCTAGTAGAAGTTAGCGAAATTATCAAATTTTTAAAAAAATTTTCCGCTAATGTATATTTTTGATTTAAGTTAAATATTTATCTAAATATGAGAACATTTTGACAATGTGGAGTACGTAACAATTTATTGGATGTTCATTTAAATTCCAAGTGCTATCATTTTATTATTTAATTATTACCGATGGTCTCTAGCGAAATGTTTGCTGCACCGTCAAATTGTTGGATTCTTAACAGTTCTTTAACCCTTCCCAAACCATGCAGTAACACAGGTCTACCGCTCTAATTAAATCTGTAATATTTCAGGTGCCATTTTTTGTTAAACACGGGTAATTATCATACAGCCGTCGTGCATCGTTTATTGTATTCTCAAATCGGGTTTGTTATATTCTCAAATATCACAGTTATTAATGTTTTGAAGATTGCGTGAGTTTAGTTAGATAGGTAAACAATTACCATTTTGGAAGCCTGCTGTTAGGCTTCGATTTTCTTTACATTGGCTTCCGTCGTTATTGCGTTTGTCTTATCATACGATCTTCATGATTTTCCTTAGGTAATGACCTCAATGAGTCTTGTATTTGCGCATATATATTTCTCTCTCGCTCCTTTAACATCTGTTAGTCTGTCTTCGATGGCGTGTGCTTGAACTCAACCAGCTCCATTTAAGTCAGCTTAGTATAAAAGTAGTAATAGTACAGGGTTATTCAAAATGATGGACTCAATTTTGTAACTTTACATTTCAAACAACGGACGAGTGATAATATGAAGTAAATTACATTTAAATTACTCACAATAAAGTTTAGAAGTACAATTTGTAAATGTTCAATGTGACCCCCTTTAGCTGCACGGTAAACATCTAATCGGTAGCTGAACTCGTTCCACACCCGATGAAGCGTGACTTGTGTTACTGAGTTCACCGAAGCTGTGATACAGTTCTGCAGGTTGGCCAGATTTGTTGTTAGAGATTGTATATAAACTTCTTCTTTTACGAACTTCCACAATAAAAAGTCATCAATCAAAAGAAATCAGGAGATCTCGGGGCCAGAACTGAAGAGCCAGGTCTTAATTCCCAATGCGACCTATCCATCCTTGAAGTAGAGATTCGTTCAGAAAACTTCCAACATCCAATGAGGTGGAGCTCCATCCTGTTGAAAGATGAAGTCTTCTGAATCTTCATTTAATTGCGAAAGAAGCCAGTTTTCCAGCATACCAAAATACTTTACCCCAGTAACCATGTTTTCCGCAAAAAATAATGGTCCATAAACCTTGGTTTGCGATACGGCACAAAACACATAAACCTTCAGCGAGTCATAAAATTCAACACGTTTTCGTTTGTCATTATCGTGGAGAGCCTGCACGAGGATTTTCGGATCTCCTCTATCAATTGCTATGTAGATCATTCACATGCAACGTATAATTCAGGAAATATAGCAGTATAAAATTGAGTCCGTCATTTTGAATAACCCTGTATTATCGTGACATGTTTTCACGCCAACATCTTTGTATATAGATCTGTACTAACATATTTATTGATTGCTATGCACGTGTACTAACTATTTAATTTGTTTTTTGTTTCAGTTACCGGTAGCGGATCCTTTCTTGGAGAAAGTTAGCTTTTCTGATCTTGGTAAGAATTTTTTTATTGTCTCCTGTTTATCGTTGCGATAATGCGCGGTCCCGGTTGCAATGTCCTAGACTGCGAGGACGGCAGCTTGGGTCGTCCCCCGCTTGGCAGCGTGCGGGCGCAGCGCCGCGACGGCCAGCGCCCGGCGCCGCCGTAGTTCGCGCGGTGCTCGTCTCGCGGAGACTCCTCGGATGCTCGCGCAGTGGCCGCGCGTCCGGCGCCGTCCGCGACAGTAAAAATAGAGGAGTGTGGGCTATATCGGTCCGGCCGGGCAGTTCGGCAGCTGCGGGCAGCGTGGCGGGCCCGCCGCACCTCGTGTACTACTCGGACCGCGCCACCGGAGCGCCGCAGCCCGAGCTAGACGTGCACCCTATCGACCTCATCAAGGAGTTCGAGGAGGTCAGCCGCGTGTGGAAGCTGTGGCTGGCGGAAGTTCTCAGCAAAGGTTGTTTTCTCACTGACGCAGCCGACGCTCCGCTTCTCGACGCCGTGTTTTTGTTTAGTTCACCCTTAAAATGACCCCAAAATTACGAGCGTTTTAAAACTTAAAAACGGAACGGTGTTAGTTTTTCGCCGACAGTAACTTACGCTTATGCTTGTATTATAATAATGATATATCGGCCGTGATCGAGATCGTGGTATTCGTCGAATGATATATTATTTCATAAAGTCGTTTGTGTGAATACAAATCAATTCGACGTGGTAGGCTATTTTTTCACAGATTCAGTTGAAAGACAATTTTATTTTTGAAAATATTTACAGATCTTGTACTTTTTTAAATTGTTGTCATATCGATGTGTTTTCACTGCTCAACACAGCTTGATGCGTTCAATTACATACTTACCGTCGGTTTATGCACTTTTAAACAATTTGTCAATATTAATTATTTACATAATACATTTGATTAAAACTGAAGTGAAGTTATTGTGAAGTAGTATTATCGGCCATACAAAAGATACGTTTACTGTGTTTTGCTTGCGATTATAATCGCTGTCATCCAACTATTCCGAATATAATCATAATACATTCGAACATTCGAAATTATAATTTAATTTGCTTTTTCCGTTGCTTTTAAAATTTGTTTAATTATGACAACACAATAACACAACATGTGACGTAAAGGCTCACGTTCCCTATAATCTTTCGTTTTTTACATTCATTTTTTTGCTAAATGTGCCAAACGTAATTTTTATTTATTTATATCGGAAGTAGACAGAAACAGAGGGTATATTATATATATATATATATATAATACTAAAATTCTAGTTTCACGAGTATCCAGAATATGTATAGAAATTATTCCGAAAGAAAATGTATGATTTATGTTTGTAAAGTAAAGATTGTATAAATTTCACCCGTGCGGCGGCGTCCTCGGGGTACTATAGTGTGTGTTTCACCGCTGTGAGAATACTCGCGCAATCAGCCGAAATTAAATCGGCAAAAATATCTCACCATTATTATAATTAATGACGATGAAAAGAAATGGTTGAACGTTGCTCACCAATTTGGCAGACATTTCGAGATTTTAACCTAGATATATTTCCACACAGTACGATGCGAGCCCACCGTACGTACAACGTGCAATGTACGTTTGGGGTGCCTTACAATATCAATAATAAATTATTTTCTAAATCGTTTGTTGAAACGTATCAATTACAGCTGTATTTATGATCTTTTTTATGATTTGTGTAAGTATTATATATATATTGCCGTAAATACTTCGATAGCTAGTTCTGGGTTTTCTATTGGTAATGATGAATACGGTAATTCAATCTATGTAAATTCAAATTACGCAAACCTTTGTGAACCTATGCTGGTTGAGGTTGACGTCGCTATCCTTGTAGTCTGATGGTCCTCAAATATGCTGGTCAGCCACCGAAAACCTTCACACAACCGATAATCCGAAATTATATATATATACTAAATGTTTTTATTATCGCCGCTGTAAAAAGTCCGTCCGAATCACAATAACTCTCTTCCCAGAAGCAGCTTCGCTTTTGTTTTCTGTTTTTAAATCCACACAAAAAGAGCACACATATTCAAAATTTTATATCAGGCCTACCTATCGAAGTATAAAAGCGCGTAAACATATATATATATATACGTATAAAGTCATGCAAGATCACGTTTGTCATAAGTTTTTTTAGCTGTATGATCTGTTATGCCAGGGATCCGGCAGATTGCGGCATTGGATGCACTCTTGTGGCTCTTTAAAAGTATATTGAGCTTGAAAGTAATACATTCTAATTAGTGTACCTGCCTATTCAACATAAAGTTAGAGAAAAACATAAGTTAGCCTCGTGAAATTTCGCGCGGCTGTTCTACCTAACCACAGAAAAGATTAATTATGATTGATTTGCGCCTCCGCGTATTCATACAAGGTGAGGACCAAAAGTTTCCGGCATGGAGGTGTTTGGGTGGTAAAGTTATAATGACATATTTTGTATTTTCAATATAGTCTCTTTTATTGGCAATATTTGAATATGTCCAAGAACACACAATTACTGGATTTTTACCTACAAAGGCACTGTTTTATATTATATATATATATATAAATATAACTTTCACCAATTCTCACTCTTCAATCTCCACATTTATCAAATTTTTGAAAGTTGTGTATATGTTAGTATGTCTACACTACACCATCGCCATCTGTGGACCAAATTTAATAATTTAATATCACTATGAGAATCTTGATTTTTTATAATTTTTTTTTTTGGTGCCGTAAAAGTAAGAACTGATTTTGAATATTTTTGATGTGCTGATTCCAAAAATAACTGACTTTTTTTTGGTATCAGCTCTAGTTTTTGAGATACAGGCTAATTGATTTTAGTTCTGATAAAAGGGAAAAATAATGAAATATTTATATATTTAGAGGCCAAAATTAAAATTTCGTACCTAAAAATAAAAGCTAATTAGTCAGTTTCAATTACTTGGTATTACACATGACCGTAAAATCCGACATTCCTATATCTGCTATATCTAATTAGGTGGGCTGCCAGACAAAAACAAATTGATGCAGAAATACAAATATTTACCTATTACAAAGGGTCACGATAAACTTGTATGATTCAACATTCTTAGAACCCAATCAGGCTGGATACTTATGGTCCTTATCTCGTACCTACACTCTAATGTCATTAGGTAGGTACGTAGGTACTCACATCACCCACGCAAAAAACCTTAACGGTTTTTGACATTTGGAATTGTCTTCCATCTTTGCCTACGAATAATCATTTTCAAGCATGGATAAATTATCATTATCAAGAGCGAATTAAAAAATCAAATAACTAATGAACATTTAGATTCCTGCCTACAATTAAATCAGCTACGTACCAAAGGGTTGTAAGAGTTGAGTTGGCAAAAGTATAAGTTTTGTGAACGGGCATTTGAAGAAACAGTGCATCGGAGACTTTATTTAATATACTAAAACGCACCTTTTAAAAAAATCATTTTCGTAAGTTCAAATAACAATTTTAAATACAAATATAGTGTAGGAATATGAACAGAATCGAATTTAAACCCCGGTTCTGTATATTACCCCGGATCCTATTGTAGCGTTGTCTCTTTCCAGAATCAACCACTATAGTTCGGGCACTCACCCCTGTGTCAAAAGCGGCAACGTTGCGGATTCTATGCAGAGTATGCGAGGGTTACTATTTCTCTTAATATCCACCGGCACGTCTCTATGCCGGCCGACCTTGAGCGGGCCAACTGCACGCGAGTTGCACACCGACGACGGCCGCCAGGCGAATGGTCGATTTTTTCCGTATAGTTTTTATACCAGTTATAAATTAGTGAGACCAAAAAGTATTTAGTTAATTTTTTTACACTATGGATTTTTTTACACCAAGATGGATTGAATGTCACGTCAATATATGAGCCCCCCCTGCAACAACACTATACCGGTTTTTACAAATATTGGTAGATAAACGGAAGTCGGCCATTTTGAGTTATATGCAGTATTGTTGCAAATAAGCTCACTATGAAATTGTATTTTTAAATATTTTTATTTGTTTTATATGATTATTTAATACGCCATTCGATGCTCAATAAGATATATGTACAACGTTGTGGCATTCATAATTCATGTGTGCACATAACCGATATACAGTGTTATTGCAGGGGTGGTCTCATATTAAGATTAGCACATTGCAATACTATTATTTGAAATGCAACTGAAAATATTGGCGAATAAGGAAAATAACACGAAATATTTTTAAATGTGCCTTTCATGTGCGGTAATATACATGGAAAAATAATAATTAATATATTTTAAAATGTAAATTTATAGCAAATTATTAGTTATTGTCTACTGTTACTGTATATTGAACGGTACTTGATATTATCCATATTTGATAGAATTTTGAGCAAATTTTAGATTAATTATATGAACCGTATAATTATTTTATTCGACTGTAGTGTGTGGTGAAGAAAGCAATTTTTAAATGATTCTTCTCAAAACAGATGATATGCAAAAAAATAATTTCATAACAGATAGAATATTAGATACACTTTAGATTGTTTATTGAATAAACTTTTTTAGGAACTTAATATAATTATGATGGTTGAACATGAGTAGAATGTTAGACACATAGTCAATGATGACTTTTAGCTTTACTTTGACTTACTTGACTTGACTTGAATATCTCGGCTTTCTCTTTCATCTATAGTAGCAGAGCACCTACGTGTTATTCGTCGTAAATCGTTTAACACGTATTATCATGTAATAAAATATTTTTTCATGTTAAACGAATTCCATGGCGACAAATTAAAAAATATCTTAATAATTCAAGATATAAAAACATAAGAAAAGCACAATAAACTCTATAATGCTACCCTTGGTAAATTTTACAAACTGTTTACTACACATATAAGAAACACGAGATACGTAATAATTTTAAATTAAATAAAAACTTATTGTAAATAATATTGTTTTGAAAAAAATTACATGCTCTTTTTGCATCTTTTTATCTATTATTTATTATCAATAGAGAATATAAGCAATTCGTTGATAACGATATTTGGAAAATGTTCTATGGATTTACAGATACCTCATCAATTGACATGAATGTCTCTTTAAGAATTTAGATTTTTTCAATAAAAGGTTTGAAAACGCTGAATTACATTTGAGCTTTAATGTTAAGTAATATTATTTAAGTAATATATTGTTTAATATATACGAGTAACATAAAAGTTGATTCGAAATGTACCGGAGCTCGTGTGCCTAGTTAAATAATAATAACAACTAGATTTTTTACGTTATCGAAGTAGTGAAAACTTGGTCGGAAAATTGGTTAAAAAGTTAAATTACCTATTATTACCTACCGGCATTGCCACTGTCTCCTTAAAATTCCATCTAATTGCCAACAACGAGAAATAATAATTTAATAACTCACTGTGCCGTTGACAAGTACGTCCATGTTGGTTACGTCTTGATTGATTGCGGTCTTGTCAAGCTTGATTGATTGTCTCCAAAGTGGCGGCAATAGTTTTCGTGAAAATAAAATCTGTCTTTTTTTTCTACAATTGTTACCCCTTTGTTGAAATAGTGAAAAGCATTTTTTTTTTTTACTTTTTGAGTTGCATTCTAGTTGTAATAATGATACAATTTCTTATGTTATCTGGTTTTTAAAACATATATAAAGAATTTCTTCATTACAAATTTATTAATTTTAAAAATATATAATTTTTATTTTGCACTACGCACGTAATTTTTTGGCTAATATCACAACTAGTTTCGGGAAGAGCAGTTATTCCCATCAGCAGATTTAAATTGAACTTAAATGAATGAATGAATAACCTAGAAATGCAGATAAATTTGAATTAGGAGTAAACATTTAAGACTTCCCTTTCAAAAATAATTAATAAACATGATTTTTTATTATTCATTTATAGACTTTTTAAAATTATAACTTAATTAATCGGCGATTTGAAATAAAAAAAAAAAACGTAGTAAAAAACACACATTAATAGGATCGACATAAAACTTGATTTTATAAAATAATTTATTTTCACCAACACAAAGTGTTTTAAAAACGTCAAAACTTGATTATGTGTACTGCAAATTGAATGGTTTATAACTCTATAAATTTTTAACATTTTGCTAATTTGGTTCAATGCAGATTTGTCTCCTTAATGTCGGCTTCAAGATTATAAGAAAATATATTTCGTATATGCAAGAATTTTCTATATCAAGGCAATTTTGTGGCACGCGTAAAATAAATTTAATGGTCACGGTCTTTTTTATAATGCTTGTATTTTCTTATTTATGGCAAATAACATTCAGTTTATTAGTTTTACATTAGTGTAAGGTCTCCATATAAGAAATAGTTTTTAAAAAAAAGTCAGATCTAGTGTATAACTTCTGATATAAATGAATAATAAAACCCCAGATTAAATGAATTATTTTTGAAACGACGCCCTTAATACCACATTTTCAAATCCTCTCAAATCCAAAGGACTGCTCTTTCCGAAATTAGTCGTGATATTACTCAAAAAATTATATGTGTGTATTAAAAAGTGAAAATAAATATAATATATTTTTAAAAATTAAAATGTTACACCGCAAACTAACTGCCAAATCAATCAATGATATTATTTTTATTTATTTATTATTATTATTATTTATTTATTTTATTTATTATTATTATTGTTGGGTACTTAAATTGACCCCTATTTTCTGAAACCACCCTCGTAAACACATTTTTTAACTAAAATGGTGTTCTCTCAAAAGTTTTATCGCTAGATCCAAAATTAAAAGTTAAAAGACCTTTAAAATCAGACTCATTTTAGATTGTCCCTCAGACATAAGACATAGAAGGATATTCCTGGAAACGAGCAATAAAATAACGAAATAAGACTTAAAATGTGTGAGCAAAAGTTTAATACTACTTGATTGATTGAATTAATTAATTACATAGCTAGTAATAATATATTGTTTATCTTTTAATAGTCACGTACACTTCTAAACAGGGACTTGTATTCAGAAACTCATCGCGTATTCAGAAACTCATTTCGGACTGTTCAACGATTCAAAGCAATATATTTATTTATTCAGTAGTATATTTATATATGTATGGTATATTAACGGACAGCTCGATCCCCGATCAGCGAGAGCTAGGAATGTAAGAATATTAAAAAACAATTTGTAAAAATATTTCTGTAAATTGCATTGTCATTGGAAAATTTTAGACAATTGAAAATAAACCTATCTACATAGCTATTTACATGTCGTGCGTGCATTTCGCTCCTTTGTCGTCGGCTCCATTTTTGGGTTACTTAATAATAAAATTAATCGTCAGATAAGCACTAAACACAAAACCAAGCCACGGACTAAAGACGACTTATCGTGCTTTGATTTGGTAGTTTTTTTTATTTTGAAGTGAATTTGTTTAATTCATAAAAGCGTTACTGCTGAGCACGGTTGGCGCGAATTTAAAGTCAGAGGATTGCAACAAAAACGGTGTTAGATGAAACGAAAGCGACTTCTTTATCTGTTTTTTTTTTATTTTTTATCTTTGTTAGCGACTGCTTTTATCGGGACAGCGCGCGCCCCATACCATCACATTACGATTATTATTATCAAACCAAAATAACTTTTGCAGGACGGGGAAAAATCCTACCAAAATATGACAAAATAATAACTGTCGCGATTTAATTTTTTTTTGTGTTCTGAATTTCTACGGTAAAAGTAATCTAGAATCTATTATTAAAAATACATTATAAAAAATAAACTATCAAATATATAGACATGATCTAACGCAAATTCCTTGTTTCAATATTTTGATTTTGTGTCACACACGCGATCACTTTGGTACCACTTATGCAATCAAATAGTTCCGTGACTTTTTTTAAATATATGACTATTGGAACGAAAATTTTAACGCATTAATGTAAAAAAATACGACTTGTTTACGCACAGATTTAATTTTAGAAGAGTAAATACTTTTACTGTTGCATAAATGTGTCATAAACTATCGGATTTATGTTTCCACAAATAATGTTTGTAGAATGCCCTGCAAACCCTCTCCATTATGTATATTTTATTTCATGTCTATTCATTTCTGTGATTAAAGCTGTAACTTTTCTTCCGGATTGTGATAATTGTTAGAGTGCGGATGAAATTATGTTCTCGCGTCTTGGAGATTTGGCGGTAGAGGTAAAAATTGTTGACGTCTAATTTGGTTTGAAACAAAATATGTCGTTTATGAAATGTAAAGTAAATATTTTTTCCCAAAAATTGAAATATATTTAGACCTTTTCATTACCGGTACCGCTATTGCAGTTCGATTGATATTTTTACGATTTGTCTTTAGAAATTTTTGTAAATTTTACGTAATTGTAGGTATAATTTGTTTATTCAGTTTCTAGCTTACTGAATATTTTACAAAATCTCTTGTTTTTTGTGATTCAGTTAATTTTTATGTTTAGCATTTGCAATTTTTTAGATATATGTATTTTTACTTTGGTTAAATTTTACTCAGAACCAAGACGTTTTTGTAAATTGCAACGTATTCAACAAAACTATACTTACATCATAAATAACACTATTTCTTCAATAATCAATTTCTTCACCAATCAATTTCTTCACAATCAATAAGTGTTTTTTTTTAAATTGTATATTATTTATGGGTCGAAAATTATGGTTTTCATTTTCATCGAAAATTATGGTCGGGTAGAAAATTATGGTTTTAGTTTTTCATTGTCATTTTCTAGTTATCATTGTTATTTTCTAGTTTCTAGTTATTTTGTTCAACTGGTATTGATTTTGTTTTAGCGAAATATTTGATTAAATCATAACAATAATTATTACCACAAAAATTACAATACGTATTTCTACTACCAATTATTGAGTTGTTAAAGAGTTTAGTTATATGTGAAAGTTTTGTATATATTTTTAAACTTGTTGATAAAATTAAATAACTACAAAATAATTCTTACATACACATACTTACATATATATAAATAATTATCCACTTATTGTAAATATTTGATTATGACTAATTTATTTATCACAGTACTTATAATACTTAATATAAGATAAGATGGATTAAATCAATTCAAGTCTTTAGTTTAGAACTTTTATATATTATATTTGTTATTAGATTCAGGATTACTTGATGTACTATTTACAATGATTTAGAATGTGAAATTATTATATGGATATATTTCTTACACTTTGTATACAATTATTGTATTTATGTTGATTTTTAAAATTAAAAAAATAATAATTAAAAGATCATTTATTATAATGTAATTTTTAAAATATTAGTATGTACTGTGGATATTAAGAGTAACATCTGTAGTGGATATTGTTAAATAGTTCCTTTGGCATATTTTCTATTTTAATTCTCTTCTTGCATTACAGCTGATTTGATCAAAATGTGGACAAGTTTTTCATGAAGCATTTACTCTTTTGTCTCTAAGATATCGATTTTTGAATATCTGACATTTCTCCCTGAGATTTACAGACAAAATTCATAAAAATAGATCCTCTTAGATAAACACTACGGGATTACAATTAAAACGATAGTTATTAACGAAAGTATATTAATAAAAGTTCTGTAAACATTATATTAACGTTGGCAGTTATGTGTTGCATTACGCATTAAACGGTTATGCTTGAAATATTAAATATGTTTACATTTAAAGATGTTTTAAATCCCAAGTTGATTGTTTTAACCATTTCGTGTTGTGTTTCAGAACAAGATGAGTCTCAAATATTTGTCAAGTTCTTCAAGTTTCACAAGTGTTACGACTTGATCCCCACATCTGCCAAGCTGGTAGTGTTTGATACCCAACTTTTAGTGAAGAAAGCTTTCTTCGCCCTCGTCTACAATGGTAATTTTTATGTGCTAAATTATGAACATCTTTTGTATGTGTATCACCTTTCATCATTTGCGAAACTTGTATATTTTTTTGTTGAAATACTCAATTTAGTAATAATATTCTATTCACACACGTAGAAGATATCAGCAACAACTTAATGATTTTGATCATGAATTTATGTGGATTCATTTTTTGTTTATCTAATGCACACGATTTATGAACTGTAAAAATTTTCTCACTTACTATTGGAGTGCATCGATTTTTCACAAAAGTCTTAACTTTTTATTGTTTAGTAAAATTAATGTATACAAGCTTCGTTTTAGATATTGAAAATGGTGTGACAGTAAATTAAAAAGATCACTGTATAACATATTTCTTATCTTGTTGCACTTATTTGGACACATTTATCTGAAATATAATTGAATTATTATGTACATATTTACAATTATGAACTTATTTAAATTATCAGTTAATTAGTACTACGTGTAGTCATTAGCCACACACCTGCATACATGAATATTGCGTTGATTTTTATTTTCTAATACATTTTGTATTTATAATTATCTTGCTTAATATTGTTTCTTATTTGATGTCATTAATAGCTCTATTTGAAATACAATTTATGTATTAATTATAAATATATACATATAAAATCAATTTTGACGAAAAGTATTGTTTTTGCATCACCGGGATTAATTTGAAAAAAATGTAACATATAGGTTCGAAAATTTGTCATGAAAAATACTGGCGTTATAACACATTGGTAGTGTACTTCTCCGGATTGGAAATAGAGATCCAGGTTCGTATCCCGGTGACGCAAAAACAATATTTTTTGACAAAATTGATTTTATATATACATATATTTATAATTAATGCATTAATTTAGTATTTACAATTTATGTTTTGATTCAGCGATAATATATGAAGCGTTTTGATAATTCACATTTTATAAGCGTGAAACATTAAAAAAATAAGGTATTGAAACTAAATATTGCGATACTGCGATTGTGTTATCATTATTTGCCTCACATTTTACCAGCTATGGCGCTTCACTCATTAAAATTATTGATGCATCACTTTCCTACTGCAATGTTGAGATATCTGATGGACATCACCAAGTCTTTTAAGCCATGTTTTCTGATTAAATTAAATACTAGAATTTATAAATACATTTGTATTGTACGATGTAATGAGATGTCGTACACTTATCTCAACATTTTGCATTGAGTTTTAATTTTCATCGGTAGAAAAAACGGGTTTTATTATCTTTGATTTAGGGGTCCGTGCTGCCCCGCTGTGGGATTCGGAGAGGCAAGAGTTTGTGGGAATGCTGACAATCACTGACTTTATTAAGATACTTCAGATGTACTATAAAAGTCCTAATGTCACGATGGAGGAACTGGAAGAGCACAAACTGGAAACATGGAGAAGTAAGTCATTATTTTTATTGTGCATTTTGCAAGTGAATAGTTGCTGCATCATGCATATCACAAACGTTAGTTACTAAGTTATAAAAATACATAATATGGAAAATTAATAGGTAATATCAGGGCTGTGGAATCATTTAAAAATCTACCGACTTCTACTCTGACTTATCTTACAGTCCGATTCTGATACTGAGCAAAAGGTAAATAAATAAAACACTCTTCATACACTATTCTCAGATGCAGAACTGATCAGCTCAGTGCATGCATTAGGGCCAAAGAACACTATGTAATTTACAAATGTATGACCACCCACGTAAATGTAATCAGTATGCATATGCAGAGATCTGAAACATACATATTTGTTGCTTTACAATTACACAAATGCTCATTATCGATTAATTAAAATAGAATGTAATTTAAAAATAAAAGGAGTCAGAGTCTGCT
The DNA here is from genome assembly GCA_022840565.1 of Eubasilissa regina. Classification (NCBI taxonomy): domain Eukaryota; kingdom Metazoa; phylum Arthropoda; class Insecta; order Trichoptera; family Phryganeidae; genus Eubasilissa; species Eubasilissa regina. The sequence goes on from JAINEB010000033.1 coordinate 24,204,167, forward strand.
GACTTCTGACGACTCCAACTCCGTCTCCACAGCTCTGGATAATACTAAATTACATCAGATTAGATTAAACTATTATTCTATTCACAGAAACTCTGCTTTTTTTAAAATATAAACTAAAGATTTTAAAATTCAATTCAATTCTTTTGACCATTTCAATAATTTGCTTTGGATTTAAAAAAAGAAAAAAGTTTATTGATGAGCAGTGGATTTACCATAATTTTTTTTGTCACAGAGTATTAATGAAAATTTCAAACATACTCGTAATTTCATAACTCTTGTAAGACAACAGATAATAATAACCTCAATTGAACCATTTATGTATAGAGGGGTTTTTTGATTCAATTGCCTTTCCAATTTAAAAAATATCACACAGCTAAAGAATTTACACATTTATAAAAATGTACTTGGTCTGTGCTATTTATAAAGTGAGTGATTCTTTTTTCGTTACAGAAGTTCTCAAGGGTTCTATAATTCCTCTAGTCTCAATCGCCCCTGATGCCTCTCTGTATGACGCCATACGGATGCTGATTACAAACCGCATTCATCGTTTACCTGTCATTGATCCATCTACAGGAAATGTGCTGTATATTCTTACTCATAAGCGTATTCTTAGATTCCTGTTCCTATATGTGAGTATTGTTTTAGAATTACTTAATTTAATCTACACACTACGGTAAAGCTTCGTAAACATCAGCGTCCTAATTTCATATTGAGCGCAACATTTTTTGATAGCATGATAGCAAAACTGTGGCAAATGGAAACGTGGAGAGCTCTAACTCGGCCACATTATGCATCAACACGATACACGATAGCGAAACTTATTACGATTGATGCAGTTATAATTAGTGATTATTAAATTTAAGAAATAATTAATTTTGCATTGAATAAATTATAAACAACAATAATTTGATAGAAAGTACATAAAAATGTTTGTATCTTTCATAATTAGATACAAAAAGATAAAAAGTGTATTTTTTCATTAATTTTACATTCATAATTTAAATTGAATAAAGTAAAAATAAACAAACAAGTTAATATCAACTGCTGCTATATTTAAGCAAAGATGCACCAAACAGATGCAGATATTCATTTTCCCTTTAAAAATTTAAGAAAATGTTTCTAATTTTAAAAATATGTTAATCATAAATGATTCCATGTGTTTACAGATTAATGAGCTACCAAAGCCTGCTTACATGCACTCGAAACTTCGTGATTTGAACATTGGAACTCTTGAGAATATTGAAACTGCCGATGAACAAACTTCTATAATAGACGCTTTGAAGAAATTTGTTACTCGCCGTGTCTCTGCCTTGCCACTGATAGACACCGATGGAAAGCTCAAAGATATTTATGCCAAATTTGACGTCATTGTAAGTAATATTTTTGTCAAATTAAAAATATTATATTTACTACGTATGTACATATTTTTCTTTTTATTTGTTATATTCTCAATGAGAGTAGTTATGATCATAGAACTGTGGCTATTGACAGATGACGGCACGGATGATTTATTGCCTATTGCATCTATGATGAGGGCTCTGATCAGTCTCATTTTTGTTCTCATCCTAGTTAAGGTATAGTAATTAAGACAGAAATGTTGGTGGCTTGTTAAACAATTTACCTTTTATTTTATAGAACTTGGCAGCTGAAAAAACTTACAATGACTTGGATGTTACACTAAAGCAGGCAAATTCTCACCGCAATGAATGGTTTGAAGGAGTTCAAAAGTGTACGTTAGATGAAACGTTATATGATATTATGGAGAAAATTGTCCGCGCTGAGGTTAGTTATGTCTGATTTAATAATGTTGTGGCAATCTAGTAAAAACAATTAAAAACTTTGTAATTGATTGAGTTGCATTATTCTTTACTTTTTATTTAAAATCTAACTATGTTTAAATTGCCTGCAATGGTATTGAGATATATTGACAAGTTTAATTGTTTATTAATGATTTTTGTATAACGAAACTCATAAATTTGGAAGATTAATAATTTTAAAATCTTTTTTCCTTCTTAGAAATATAATATTCCTTGATGAGAATGTAATATTTTTATGAATGATGCTCTTCTGTGTGAAAAAGTATTTAATAGAAAATATAATGTAATCTAATAAATAATATAACTTTTGATGAAAACACATTTTTGTCAATTTGTTACAATTTCAGAACATAGTTCTGAGGTATTTTTAACACAAATTAAATGATATACAGAAAAATCTATCTATCTATTCCACGAGCAATCAAATACTTTATTGATTAATAGATTTTCTAATTGATTAATTTAATTTGTTGCAAAAATAATTCTATTCTTTGTTAAGAAAGTATTGATCTAGCGTAGTTTGGAAATTTCTTTTAATTTGATCACCATCAACATTGCTGTAGATTACAAGGAAAGCAGTGGAAAAACATCGTTGGATTTCAAATTACAAACTGCATTACATATAATGAACCTCATTACTTAGGGTATTGCTATATCTACTATATATTAGTATATCATGTGTTTCTTTAAATGAGCTGATAGGAAATCATGATTTTTACAGGTCCACAGACTGGTAGTAGTAAATGAGGAGGAGAAAGTGGTAGGAATCATATCCTTATCAGATCTGCTGCAGTATGTTGTGCTCAGGCCTCAGGGTGAAGGGACCCAGGCCTTGAGAACTGCTCCGTTGGAGAGTGAGAAGATTGGAGACCAGGCGACTTCTGTTGTAGTGGAAAAGCCGCCGTCAGATCCTGAAGACCGCACATCTCCGGAGGCTGTGATAGACACCCAATTTGACCCTTGTGACGCCACCGTAGAAGAGGAGGATGACGAAGCACTAGATTCCCTGTAAATTAGCTTTAATCATACACAACGAATAGATGCCGTATGTGCAAAGTTAGTGATAAAAGTCCAAAGCTATTTCATTTAATTATCTTTGGTTTGGTACATTCAAGCTAGGTTTATAATTGTAGGTTTCAAAATGTTTCACGATAGATATTGGCGTTGGGTTAGATTATGTCTACATATGTAATAAGGCTTCCATTGGTACATCATTTCTTAGATCTTCACTAATTATTGGTACAGTTCATAATCATCATTATCAGCCGTTTTCTATCCTCTGCTGGATGAAGGCCCCCCGAAATGTGTCCCACTTTTCACATTGTTATTCACTGCCTCATTTCTGCAGAGTTTGATGGTTTCATTGATCCAGCAGTTGCACAGTTTATCAGCCTCTTGTTTTCTCTCGGGTACCACTGAATGATTGCGTTTTTCCAAAGACAGTACAGTGTAATTAATCAGACTTATTTTATTAATATCCTAAAAAAATCAAGGGTGAAAAATTATTGTGTGTTTCCTAATAATAATAATATCACTTCATGTGTGATTTATTAAAACCATTCTTTATTTAAACCGAATCTAAACAGTAAGAGTTAACAAATATATTAGTAAATACTAAATTATTAGAAACGTTCCATTTGTTACAATAGTAGCCTTCCTGGTATTTTTTTTTTACAATAAACATTTAATTATATGTAATAAACATAAAATTTTTATTTGATAATATTTTTATAAATTAAACTGATTATCTCTTCGCAATTAAATCTTAGCGCATGAGTAATGTTGACCTTAACAAAATGATATTATATCAGTACGAGTTTGACGTTGAATACATTGTATTTCTTTTGTTGGGCTTAGAAAGATGGCAACTGTGTTAAAAAACTATATCGATGAGAAATTTAAGGGGAAAAACCCATTTATAAAAAATTAAATGATCGGCAGAGTTATTCTCGATTGTATTTTAGCCAGGGGTATAGCACGATTGATCCAACCACGCTAATAAATGAATAAAATAAATTATATTACTCACGATAACTCTCTTCCTCACTAAAGCTAAAGCGAAAATACCTACGGGACAACATTTATATTCGTCATTGTATAATTAATGTTTTGACTATTGAAAAGAAGGAATTATGTAAATGTTTGGCATTCTTAGTTAAAATTGGCAATATTTAGAATTTTATTCGGCTTAATTTTATATCAGTTCAGTGTGTTAATTTTGCTTACTTCATTATGTGAAGACTACAAAGTAGTCACTATGTATAATAGTAGGGTTGTTTGTCCTAATTGTTTCACAAGCGAGCATTTTGTCTGCTCAGATTGTAGTACTTTCAGTATCGAAAATACAAAATATATTAATTTTAATAATAATGAAAAATAATAATAAAATTGTGTTCATGTTCAATATCAAGTAACTTTTTTTTTTAGATATCTCGAGGTTAAAATTATCAAAATTTTTCTCTCACAAGACATTTTCATTAAAATTATAGTAATTTGACAAAAGACCCATACAAAATGGTTAAATATTACAACATATTTTTAAAAGCAATACAAAACGTACAATTTGTGAGAAATGTTTAATTTTAAATATGTAATATTTTTGATGGAAAAGTAAATAAATATATTATAATAATTTAAATACAAAATATGTTTAGCTTTTAATATTTGGCAATAAGTTCAAAATACGTATTATAAAATTTATTTTTCTCAATTTCTCTACAATTTTTTTTGTGCGCGGTATTATACCGGGCTAAGATATTTTGCTTTAGAGTTAAATAGTTATTGTTGGCAATTAAATATTTACATGTAAAATATAATATATATAGAGTTCTTACACAAAATTGAAGTAAGTAGCGGAGGGGTCTAAGAAAATGTGTTGAAGCAGCATCTCTTACATATAGTGATCTACAAACTCCACAGCTTTTGCCCATGTCCTATACAGACACACTTTTAATTTGTTGATAAGTTTTATGCTTAATGTACTTGTGATTTAAATACTTGAAATTTCAATGTAATATATGTACCATCCATGTTTGTTTTGGATATTGAACTGACTATTCTGTGTTTGACTATCTTTTTTTAGGCATTATTTTCTTAAAATTAGATTTCAGTTTGCTTCCTTTCCTGCTTTATTAAGATTTTTTAATTAAAGAAAAAAAAAATTATTAAATTTCCATGGGCCACAATTCAATCTGAATAATATTTTGCTTCAGTTAAATTAGAATTAAGATTACCTGATTCTTACCATACACCAGAATTCCACAACAGCAAATATTTAATATACAACATTGGACAAGTTTATGTGAACATTTAAATATTCTTAAAGATTTTACATTTTGAATAATTGTGTTCCATAATTTAATACCCACCTCCCCCCTCAAACAAGTTTGTAATCTTTCCAAAAGCAACCTACTCTTTCATTATATTAAGCATATTAAAGTTTGCCACAATTATGACTGATTTTTTTTTACATAGGAAAAATTTAAAAAAAGTAAATTTGTTTGTATTTGGAACAAGATACTAATTAGTATTAATTATTGGTTTGATATTAAATCATTAGTATTTTACTTATCATTTTTAATTAATCAAGTGTGTCATATTTTTTTAAAAAACATTTTGTATTACCCATTAAGGGAAAACCACAGCAATGTAGGCGGTTTAGAATATTCTACCAAGCTTTTATCAGAGTTAGGTTAAGTGGGTGTGCTTTCAACAAAATTGTTTAATCCAAAATGAACTTTTGGAAAAAATATAACCTTGTTTTGGGTGGACACTCCATTGGAATGCTTTGCTTAATTATAATGATTTCTATTTTTCCATTTAACAATTTTTAAGATTGTGTGATACAGTCCAATACTTGCATCATTGTGTAGTATTCAGGTCCAATACTTTATTAGTGAGATATGAAGAAATAAACACAAAATTTGAATTCCGTTATAGTTCATTTCTGATTCAGGATAATTACTAAGTCTAATTTTACTGAGTACACCTTTTAATTTTTTTGTTATCTGTAATTGATGCATGTTTGCATTATAAATTTAATTTTTATAAAATATATATATATGCATTGTAAATTAATGGACCAGTAATTAAAAAGATATTAAATTATTTTTATTTCAGTGCAATTTTAATGATTTATAATAGCAAAATCAAAATCTAAGAAAGAGAGTATAATGAATTGAAATGATTACATTACTATTATTTTATATAAATGTAATTATAATAAATTAATATATATACCATTTGAAAATTTATATTTTAATAATTCATCCAGTGTGGCTGCATAGAGTTTTGAAAATTAATTTAACATTCTTGTCTTTCACAATATAGATAAAATGGATGCGGATTGAATGTAATCTCCATATTTCTCATATCAAGAGCCTAAGAATATTTACTGTGTTTTTTCCCTTTATCAACATGTACCTATATACTAGCATATTTTAAACTTTGCACTACATATGTATATATATATTTCATATTTAAATAAATTTCTACCAAATTAATAATCTTATCAAAGATTGTGTGCGCGTTATAAAAAATTTAGTGTATCTAAGGATGTCAATATTTTTAATAATACTTTTGCCAATAGTGTCAATAAATTTTTTTCATTTGTTTTGTTTTGTACTATCTTAGAACCCAAATTGGATATTTTTTTTATAATTAAAGTAATCAAGTAATCATTAAAGTAATTAAAGTTATCAACAACACTATTAAATTTATAACAATCATAAAATTTTGATTTATTTTCACATACTGATTAAAGTTTTGCAATATCACTAAACGTAATACTACCTCCAAAATATAATATTCCATTGCAATACTATGAGTGTTCATAAAAATCATATGAAAGTGAAGTGGGAATATTATTTTGTTTCCCGTTGTGCCTAATGCTAGCGTATATTTGTCAATTTAATGCTTCCCAAAGCATTCTAATTTTTTAGCATTTTTTATTAGGGCTTTATGTCATACAGTATTTTAAGATTTTGTGTATAAACTTTGACAGTAATGGAATTTAAATATAAGTATACGCCTAAAAATAATAACATTTTACAAAAGATTGTTAATTTTAGCACTTGCCATATTAAAATATATTAACAATTATATTGACCCATAGTCACAAATATTATGAATATTCTATTAAAATGTTGAAATGCATTACTATGACACTATACATAGCATTACAAATCTTAGTGTTTTAAAGTGTTTATTATAAATTGTGAGTAAATACTGTACACCAAAGTTAAGTTCGCATTCGAGGAATTAGGTATCAGGGAAAGAGAGGGGGATTTAGATGCAATGATTCGTTTCAGTGGTGTACTAAATTCAAAAATTATTTTGAATGTAATATATAATCATTAATTTTTTTATTATTCAATAATTTTGAATTATCTTTGAACTAGCTATTATTTTTACTTGTATTTTATTCATTTGAAAAAGTTAAACACGTGTTTGTAGGTAGTTTTTATTTACTTTCTAAAGGTTGAATGCTACTGTCATGAAAAGTGAAAAGACAATAAAATGATATGGGGTTGTACCGTGCGACATAATCCTTTGAGGTACCTCCTTTTCTTTGGAATACAGTAGCTTTACATAGAATTGTATTAGAAATCTTATTAGGCTATTTGCCTATTCAGAAAAGCTCGAGATTGTCGATTTCATTAAGGTTCATATAGCGAAAAAATCTTTAAATGTCTTAATTAATATTTTATTTTTCTGTTATATCTTCAACTTGCTGTTGTTCTTCGATTTTTTCAATAATATCTACTGTTTATTATCTTTAAAACTCATTTTTTAAACACGTTATAATGGTCACAATAACTGTATTAGCAAAATAAAGTTTTTTAAGAATTTTGCACACGTGTAGCTGGTGTAGTTGATGCAGATCTTTATTTTATTCGTGTTGGACTGTTTGCTTAAAACTTTATTTATTTTCCTTTCTGTATATATTTTTTTCATATCTTTTAGTTGAATAAAATAATATTTTATTATTATTAAAAGTATTTTAATAGTTATAATAATTAGTGAAGGAGAATTGTACAATAAGTTAAAGACATAACATACAATATTATTAATTAATTCTATTGTATATGTTTATTACTTCAAAACCTGAATTGATATGAATTTAGCGAGATGTTTCCACTCGGTTGAAAATAAATGATTTTATAACAAGTCATATATATATTCTTAGAAAATAATTTCAGCTCTGTAGATAATACATATTCATCTAGCTGTAGTAGTGAAATCTCAACTATCAGGTTACATGAGGTGGAAACAATGTTCTGAATAATTAATAATATGGGTTGTTGTCTTCAAATTTGAATTATTCCTTTCAAAAATTTTATTACGATATTGTATTAAACCTCTTGAAAATAAAATTCATAAATGATAGGTTCTTTTGTGGCGACGAAGAGTTCTTTTGAGGCAATGAGAGGTTCTGCTGAAGTAATGAGAGGTTCTGCTAAGGCAACGAGAGGTTCTGCTGAGGCAGTGTGAGGTTCTGCTGAGACATTGAGAGGTTCTGCTGAAGTAAAGAGATGTTTTGCTGAGGCAGTGAGAGGTTCTACTGAGGCATTGAGAGGTTCTGCTGAGGCAACGAGGGGTTCTTTAGAGGTATTGAACATAATTACTGGTGTAAAAGAATTGTATTCAGTGATCGAGGTTTCAGTACGTGTACATATTATACATAATTTGTTATATATAATTATGTTTATATCATTTTAATATGTAAGTTTTCATTTAAATTTATTATATTAGATAATCGATATGTGGTAATTTATTTTTAGTTTTAGTGAGTTCACCGATCTTGTATGAGATATTGAAATTTAAAAAAAGTTGCCTTATATGTTAATAATGTAATTAACATTAATTTTTCGTGAGTTATGTGATTCACAGCATTCACATTGACTTAAATCTAAAGTAATCTAAAAAAAAATCATAAAATTTACTCATTTTATATCTTAGCTAAACGCTGTAAGCTTTCTAGATTATCGTTGAAATTAATTATACATTTCTCTTATAAAATGAGGCAATATTTGTGGTGTAGTTATAGCATTCATATTCAATAAAACACTTAATTTGTATAAGGAATATTTTTGTAATAATATAATTTTGCAATAAAGGAAATGCCTTGAGTTTCATATAAAAAAAATAATTTTACAACACTTTCTGAGTTAACATTTGTTTAAACGTACTGCAATATAATTATATATTCGAATAATAAACATACAGGCCACGCAATAAAACATTATACTCATTGAAATTGAATTATGGATATTTTATTCAATTTCAATGAGTTTAATTCATTTTTATGCTGGAGCAGAAGTTATTTGAGTTTAGTGTACTCGTTTTTCTTTTATTTGACTTATCGTAAAATGCCTTGCTCTACTAAAATATCCATTTTAAATGTTGAATTATTGAATAGAATATCGGAGTGAATGCAACATTGTTACGTACAAATGAATTATTGATGTTTCTGTTATTAATTTCATAATCTATATACTCATGTGTTTTAAGAATATGTTTGTAAGAATTTCATGTCTTGAACAATTTAATAAATTTGCTAATGTATACAGCATTATTTATGAAATTCAAAAGTTTAAAGTATTTTATAAAATTTATTTACGGGAATTAAAAATAGATGAGTTTTTTTTTAGGTTTATTTTTTTAATGTTGAAATGAGAAATTTTGTCATTTAGCATTTAGCATTTAGCAAGTAGTGATAAAAATGATGTACTAATGTATTCAAAGTAAAACAATGTACAAAAATATTCAGCTTTTGGCTTAGATTTAAGTAATTTTGAAAAAAATAGTGTATTATAATGAACAAAGTATTGTGGTTGAGTGCGCATGGTCGCCGCTGATAAATACTTAGTTTATGGCCATTTTTAATTAAATGTTAATCATATTTGTTCTTTTTTTTAATTTTTGAAATAAGCAATGTTGCATTAAAATTTAACAATTAAAAATGGGGGTGTTATGTATCCACAATAAATGCTGAATAAATATTTATGGTAAGACACTCTATTTCTGAATGTCAAGTGAATGTATAATATACTTCATACATAATTTAGATTGTCGTAAAGGATACACTGTTTTGGATGGAAAATGCTTATACCTTGTAGGAACTCCTTATTATAAGATTTCAATGTAAAATTTGCTAAATTTGTATGTATTTTCTTTAGCTTGTTTAATGGAAAAACAGAAATTTGTAAAAGCGGAGGGAATAAAAGTATTTTGCGAAATAAATTAGTGTTTTCATTTAACCAAAATATTAAATACATTTCATTATTAAGGAGAACACATTCTTATTATGTAGTTGTAATTATTCAGAACATAGGTCTGTGATATTTTAAATACTATTAAATGTATTAGAAAGATATACATATAAAATAAATTTTATTGAAAAATATTATTATTGCTCCGGAATTTGAATCTGGTACTCTTCCTATCCGATTATTAATTCTGGTGTTTCCTATCGGATTACTCTTTATCTAGGTATTTGAGATTCCGTAAAAATAAAGGAGATGGCTTTCAAATAATGGAACGATAGAAAATTTGTCTTCAATGCACTGTGTTGTAGCATAATGGATTAATGCAATTACCCCGGATTGGAAGAGATCTAAAGATTTGCGCAGTAGGTAAAGACAGTCTCAAATTACATCATTTATAGAAGATGAGATTTTGATAGAAGTGATCAACAAGAAAGAGAAATAAAATTAGTAAGATTTGCATCAGTATCATAGGATGAGAGATACATACGTATTCAAATAATATTTTGTACAAATTAAATGAATCAAATAGAAATATAGATATACAAAAAAAGTCTTATCTATTGAAAAAATATTTAGATACCAGGATTTGAAACTGGAAAATGGAGGTCTTCCTATCTGGGGAAGTGCGTTCTCCATTTTGTCAAATTTCGAACTTATATTCTGTAATTTTTCCAATTGATACATCTATTATTCTGTTTTTAAAAGAAATCAACTTTATATTTCGGTTAAAATATATTATACAGCAACTAAATATTTTTTCGATAGATTTTTTTCTGTATATCTTTCAAGTTGATTAATTTAATTTGTATTAAAATAGCACAGAACTATTTTATGAAAATGCAACTAACAACTTCACAACAAGAATAATAATAATAAATAATATTTTGTAATTACTATTGATGTATTTGATAAAAGTTAAGTTATTAAATTTTTTTTAATGTAAAATGTAAAATAGGATTGTTACAATCTATTTTGTATGTGTTTCGAAGATTGTACAGCACATTTTACATAATGTGGTGTTTTTGAAGAATCAATTATCACCTTTTATAAGGGTTTGCTATATTTGAAAACAGCAGACCTTAATGCTTGTTAAATATGGAATACGGAAAATACGGAATCAACTACTCTGTTCACACAACCACTTGAATATTATTAAAAGTTTAAAAATAAACCAAGCTGCTCACAATACTCTTGTAAGAACTTGAATGACTGTTATGAATTTTGTCAAAATCGCGCAATTGGTGCTCTACTTGTGTATATTAAAGTCATTGTACTTGGAATTTTTTATGTATTCAAAGTGTGTCACATTATATATATCTTACATTTCGTCACATTTCATCTCAATGCGTCACATTATATATTTATTGTCAAACTTTTGTAATTATACTACGTTATTTGTAATTATTTAAAAAATGTGTCCAAAATTTATACTGTAAATGTACTTGGAGATATTAAGATATCTATAAAGTTCGGGCTCGTACAGTCTCTGGTGCAATCTATATATTTATATGGTATGGAATCATAGACCCTCAAAGCAAGGGAGAGAAGACGGATTGATGCCTTTGAGATGTGGTGCTGGATACTCCGGAATGTCTCCATTCTGCATAAATTTAACATTAAGAATAGATTCTCAACCATTTGCCTAAGACAAACCTTTAAATTTTTTGGGCATCTTGCCAGAAGGGAAGATATCTTGGAGATGCTTATTGGAAGATACCCCAGACGTTGGACCGACCAAGGGGAAAAGTCAACAGACACTTACCTGGTGACAGCCCGAAGATCTGCAGGATGCCAAATAAAATGGAGGAGTATAGTTAAGAGGATGAGAGTTCGTGGAGATCGCTATCTTCAGTCATGAGGGATCGATGTGGATGATATAAAGATATCATCCACATGTTAATAGTTCATTTTTGAGTAAAATTTTAAATTACATAACATAAGTAATAATATTGAAATATCACCCAGTACTAGTATTTGTATAAAAATAAAGGTATTATGCAGCTGATGGATGAATATGAATTATATACGAAGCCAAGTCAGAACTGGAAATTCTGTTAACTGTTTGAATACGCTATTCATAAATTGAACCATTTTACTTGGCAAAGATCAGAAGCTTGAGGAATGAAATTCTGAATGCAAGAGAGGCTTTCTTGATATCTACGATATCTTGATATTGAAGGGAAAATGAATGAGAAAGCAAATCCTTAACATCCATCAGATAATAGGAAAACGCTGAGTGTCAAATAGCACTCTTATTGTTTCATTAACTGTCAAATGTAAAGAAAGCTTAGTAGTGGATTTTGAAATAAGCATAACCAAGACAACGATACTCAGAGTAGAGATGAGAAAAAAATACTACTCTTGACTCATTGGTGTGATTGTGATTGATATTCGATAATATTAGTGATTGAAAACTGTGACTGATCAGAATTTCATTACTAATACCCAAAAGCTGCACAATATCACAATACACAAAATAAATTATTAAATAAAAAAAAACATAATTTAGAGCACATTTACTTATATTATTCCAACTTCAATAGCGTAAAAAACATATTCTAGTATATATAATTAATATAAAACTAATTTAATATCATCACAAAGAGAATGAAAACTGAAAAAAAAAGTAAGTTTATTTTTTGGGTCAAATTCTCAGCATTTCGGGTTAAATGCGTAAAATGTCGCTTATCACGAATTATAACGTCATTCTTTCATGAATATTTTCGTTTCATGCGCACATGCGCCGAATCACGGTTCACAACCAAATATAAATAAAATAAAAAAATGAATCACGAATCACGATATTCCCAGATATTTAATCACTGATAGTGAGTGTGACTCAAAGATATCAGTGATTGACTTACGGTTCGTGATTTTGAGCTCATCAAAATGAATAAATGCAGAGAACCAATATACTTGAATACAAAGAGGACGGAAATTTTATGTTTATGTCTCAAAAAATGGAAAGCTGAGATCCGAAGAAGAAATGGTATGACCTTTGTCTGCTTTGTCAAATCTGACCAAATTTTGAAAGAATCGCTCTATCTCAAGAAACCTAAAAGGTCAACTAGTTAATACATTGGTTTTCTCCATAACTCTTAAGTCTGAGAAATACCCAGGGCTTCGCTACACATCGCACTAAACAGGGCCTGAGCAAGTAAACCAAAGGAGCATGATGTAGGTATAACCTGTATAATTTCTTTGCTTAAAGTCAACTATTTTAGTGTTCAGGTTTGTGTTTACTAAATTTTGACTCGCCCAAATGTGAAAATGGACACGATTGAAAGCAAAGTCCAGGACACTATTAACCTTTTAGTGTGTGAGTTTTTGACAATAAAATGTGTACGGAGAAGTGAGTCTAGCTATTTTGGTTGCGCTTAAGTGGTTAAAAAGTTATCTAATATGTCATTCAGATGGCAGTGCAGTTCATATATCAGAGTACAAACGTCCCACAAATTAATGTCTATGTCAAACGTCATTGTAACATGCAAGGCCAAATTCTTCTGAGGAGAAAATTACTTATTTGCAGGTTTATTACGAATTATATCCTTTGTATTGCAGTATTATAGCATTATTAGTACAAAAGTGATAATGTTTACACTTCTTTGTTACATTATAGATAAATAATGTTAAGGACCTGCTAACCAACAAGTGTTGAACCTGAAACAAATGCTGTTGATTAATTACCCACAAATAAAAAGAAACTTTAATTAAAAATAGGAAATTCGATTTTCATGATCAATTCTGATTTGCTCATCAGAATCTCCTGCTTGATTGTTCGGATCTTGAACACGATTCTCAGTTGAGCTTTTATGTTCATCTTGACCCTCGATCAGGCTGCTTATGGGCAGGTGCTGGTGACTTTGGCCTGCCGAGCTTCTGTCTGAGAAACCAAGAGTTGCTTCAATATTGAATTTGGATTATGTAAGAGTTGGACCCCTAAAGCCCTTCTTCACATAACTCGTTCCCCCACCTCAAATTCTCGATCAGGCATTTTACCTTTGTCAGCGGTAGCCTTCTCTTGTATCTGGCATTTTTTTAGCACTTTATAAACTTTTGTAGGGGTTATTAACTTGGGATTGAGTCCATGAGGTGGGCATGGTAACAGAGATTTTATTTTTCTTCCCATTAGTCTTTGAACGGGAGAGCTAATGTTATTCCTAGGGGTATTACGATTATTTAGTAGAGCTAGGTATATATCAGAATTGTTATTTATGTGATAAAAGTTTAGCTTCTTGAACATACCGTTCGGCAAGTCTGTTAGATCTTGTGAATTGAAAACTGGATACCCTGTGATGTAAGTTCAACTATTTCATGAACAGTTGAAATTCTAGGCTTGCAAACTGTGGCCCTCCATCAGTGTTTAATTGATCAAGAATGCCATACCATTTTTTTATTGCATTAATACTCATAGTTGCTGTTGTGACAAAGTCAAAATATCCTGAGTCTGTGATGACAAGGTAATCTTTCTGATTCAGAGAAAATAAATCTTCTGTGACTATTAGCCATGGTCTATGGTTAAGAACGGGTTCTAATTTAAGAACTTCCATCGGCTCATCGTTTTTGTGAGGATTGGCATGTAGAACAACTTTTCATAAATGTAATGATATCTAGATTAATATTGGGCCAGAAAATATTTTCCATAGCTAGTCAGAGGCAAGTTTCTACAGCTTTGTGACTTCGATGTATTTCTTGAAATATTATAGATTGAAAGCTCTTTGGAATTACTAACTGCCCATCTTTGACGGTTAATCTATCATGGTAGCCTAATTCATTTTTAAAACTAAAATTCTCTTGAACATCTATGGGAAGTTTCTCTTTACTATCAGGCCAATCCTATAGAATTAGAATTTTAACTTTGGACAAAGTTGGGTCTTCTTAAATAGCTTCTGTAAGCTGCTCCAATATGGATTTTGATAATGGCACTTCAACGTGAATGGTAATATCTAAGTGAGCTTCATGGTTTGTCCCAGAACAACAGTCACAATTAAAAATGTCAGTCAAAAATATTTCCATTATTTTTTTATATTAAATTTTTGGGCAATATGGCATTATTTCAAAAAGTATTCACTGCAGCCTGGCTGGAGCATAGTACAGCAATTTTCTAGTAGTTTCTTGGTTATTGCTTCAAATGGTTTGTGCTTAGTCTCGATAGTTAAATCAGACTTTCCCCAAATGTATGACTAGAATAAAATATAAATTATGTCATGCATGCCTGACAAATGTATAATGTGTATTTTGCATTCTGTTAGAGCATCATATGATATGGTATAGCGGGCTGGGGGGAGCTGCCATTAAAATACTCAATCTATTGATTAAAATTCAAAAAGGCATAATTAGAATAATTCTCAATAAATCCTTTCAGCATGATTCAGAGCCGTTACTCCAAAAACTCAAAGTGCTAAATATCAGCCAATTATTCATAAAGATGCTGCTGAAAGACATGTAAGAAAACAGAAGACTGCGCTTTATCACACATTCTAAGCGTACTCAAGCAAACACTCAAAGAAGACTAGCTGTCCCGTTAATGAAAACCTTATTTGCATACCTCACAGACATGTTTGTTTTATACAATAAGCTACCATAAGAAATGGCAACTTTAAATTAATTAACTAAATTCTGAGTGCTTATAAAGGAATGGTTTTTCAAAATTGGAAGAAGTCAGTTGGAAGAGGTCCTTAGATGATCAAAGCTACTCATTCTATGTAATTCTTTTCTGTCTTTATATCCTACCTCGTACTTAACATGTTTTGTTTGCTCCCTGCTAGTTTCTATTCTAATCCTGCTTTTTACCTTGTTTTTACTGTTACTCTTTTTACACTATTCTGATCTTTTTACCATATCATTACTATGCTTTTTTTACTTGTTTCTTATGTATACTTATTTTATCCTGCTTTTACCCTGTTATTACTTTTTACTTCGTTTCTTTAATATGCACTTACTTTAACGTTTTTTACTCTGTTCTTTACTTCTTTCATGTCTTTAGTCTGTATCAAAAATAACTACAGGGCAATTAGTCTACTGAACTTGGTTGGTAAATTGTATGGAAAATTTTTAATAAATAGAACGGTAACAAAAGAAAAAGTATGGGATGTACAAGGGGTCTTTGTGGGTGAAAAACGATGTAGGGATCAGATATTTTCCGTACGAGTGATGACGGAAAACTTTTATGTGCTTTCGTAGATCTACAAAAGACGTATTATAGAGTTAGAAGATAAAGGTTATGAAAGGTACAATTTGATTACATGGTGAATAGTAAACTAATACATGCAATCACATCCCTATATGAAGGAAGTTCTGCGTGTATACGAATCCATGGATCATTTACACTACGGTTTGACATTTCAAAGGGTGTCAAGCTGGGTTGTGTAACGTCTCCATAGATGTATATGGATAATTGCAATTAGTAGATATACCAAAGAAGATTGCTTAGGCAGATGATCTCTCAGCGTCGGCAGCGGTCATTAGTCTATTGAAGTAGCAGAAGTGGGTCGGGTGGGTGACCACAACAGATTCAGTTGGTGTCTTGTTCCAGTGATGCTGGTGATGATTGTCGCTATATGATGATAATGGTGATCTGTTTGGCTAGATGGTGTCGGTTAGTGACCGCAGCTGGTACCGATGACGAAAGCAGGAGCTCGAAACAGAAATAATATTTAATCAGACAAGGTCAACAGAGTCAAAGTTATTTTACTTCAGTAATGTCAGCTGACTATGAATTAATCAAGGGCCAGTTGATAGCTGATATTGTGGTTGAATCTTTGTCTCGGTCAGAATCGGCCCTTCATTACAGACCTGAGGATGACAGGTCTGTGCGTGTAATTTTTTAAGGTGTAGGTGGTATTATATAGTACCACACACACACACACATTATTGAAATAATGGAGAGCTTGGTTCAGTGGCAAGAGCTCTCTGTTCAATATCAGGATCAAGTTCACTTAAGTTTAGAAAAGAAAAAAGAATTATATTTATGAATTGTAAGTTCAGAAAAAGTCAAAATTCCAAACTACAAGTTAAATGTTTACATTATTTAATGTCATCACTTCAGTTGGGTATTAGAAGAAGAATACAAACTATCATTAGAATGGATGAGTGTTTATGGTTTGTTATAATTAACATTTAGTAACTTAGTAAAAGTAGAAGAAAACTTAGTAAATGTCACTGTATATGAATGTAAACAAACCAATAGGTACTCCGCGAACATACCTAAGATAGATATCCGGTTGTCAAAACAATAAACGGTTTGTTGATTGCATTGACGGATTTTAAAAGTGCCACTGGATTATTCAAAACACCACAAATTATTATTTATCGAAAACAATTATTATTTAGGTTTCACTTAATTTATTTAGATTTAAGGTTATTTCTTACTAATTAAAGTCGCATCTGACAGCTGTTCAATGTTTATAAACAAGACGAGTGTCACACTTCAGATGCGAAAACTTATAAAAACACACGTTACTTTCTCGGCGGAATTCTATATGGGGGACTGGCCCATATATGAGAATTAACAAATGTACATGTAAATGAGTAGTGCGAGCACAATGCGAATGTTTAGACACGACCCGAAATTTTACCACGCCACTGGTATTCGATCGATTCGGTGCTCGAAGCGGAGTGGGAGTGCGACGTTTCAACTGGCCCACACGGCGGACGGCCGCTCACAGTGCTCACATTGTATGCGTATGCACCGGTGGTAGAGGACAATAGGTAAATTGAACCGCTCGTAGCACCTTACAGCTGGGCGCATACCAAATACGGATAGGTATTGGAGCGAATCACACTCCATCAAGGTCCAGCAACTAAGTAACGTTGACTGGATAATTTACAGTAGGTTCTATCACTCCCAACTAGGTAAAATTGAAGAGACATTCACCCGCAATCAGGTAAACTTGGCGAAGTCCTTCCGATCTGGCACGAGGATACTATTTATCGAACCCAGAGAAAGGCGAAGGTGGCTATCCCAGAAAGTTCAAATTGAAGACGGGCGTGGCGTTGCTGCTTTCGATTGCAGCTTCGGCATCAGCTGACTCGGCACATTTTGCCGACCGGAAAGTTGTGGAATTTTCGGTTACAGGACGAAACCAAAGAAGTGGCTGGTCACTGACGCTGGCGTGGATACCTCAGTTGGCGCAATCAGTAGTGGCTCTATCAGTAGTAGTGGTAGTTGTATGTTTGGAATTAAGGAGTGGACGGTCACTGACGCTGTCGACGGCTGGAGTGGGCGCCTTGGCTGGCGCGTTCCTGAAGCAGAGTCTGATAAATCCACAACGGCCCATCGATACGGTAACGGTACACGGCGTTACAGTAAAACGCGGTGCGGTTTCCGATGACCGGTGCGGCGTCAAGTAATGAAGAAGACGGTGGCAGTGGGGCGGACGCGGCGAGTTTTTAGTGCGAGTATCTCCGACAGGGCAGGCAGTGCTCGACCAGAGGGACCAGCCGTGGTCGATACTCTGCTGGCTGGCGTCAGCAGATTTCTCCGTCACTGGCTCCAGGTAGAGTCTTGACGTTCTTGAAGCTCCTTCAAGGACGAGACGTTCCAGTGAATCTCGTTTTCTGAAATGGCAATGGGCAGAACTCACCCGAAGTATGCCTAGATAACAATACAATTTTTAACCATCAAAACTACTCCATATCCATTTAATATAATTATATTATGTAACATAACGCAATATACTGTGAAATAATTAATATCAGTAGCTGAAAAATGTACTTACCTACCTTAGATTGCAAGAGTGAAGTGTTCCAAGATTGACACATAAATAGGGATTATTCTTTTCGTGACAATTCTATGTTACAAAACTGAACACTGGATTGAAATTGAAATTCCCCATAGTAAATGATGGTACAAAGTAATAAATATTAGGAACTGTCCTTCTCAAAACTGTGCACAATTACGGTAGAGAGAAAAAAATATGCACGTGTGAAGTATGAAGGATAATCGTTCAAAGCATCGTTCACAAAAATGTTGCGTTGACCATCTAAGATCTGGAAGCAATATATATCTATGATCGGCCATATTATAAGTATTGTTAGACTATGGTCAAAAAACGGCTAGGTATCTTTTATTATGCACTCGAAATAAATGTATTTGACTAGATATTTCAAAAGGTGACAAAGTTTTAAGTTTCAATAATACGTTTAAACCATCTACAGACATTGCAGTCAAGTACTGATTTGATCTAAGAATATTGTTTTTTATTAATTTAACAAGGGGTTCACGCGAGCCCTTCCGAGTCACCTCCAGCCCACCCCTGTTTACCTATTTCAAATTATCACACGTCATTCGTTATAATTTATGCTACTTTGCTCAGATTTCGGGTTAGTTTTTGACATTGAAATAATTATCTCCTTCCTTCCTTCCTTAATCTAACTTTCCTGATTTCTTACATAAAAAAATTATCTAATGTCTGCTGAACATCTTTCTTTTTTGTTTTGAAATAAATACCCTTTGAAATAAATTATGGCAAACAGGGTTGTCAAAACAGCGTATCGGAATTTTATAGTCGGACAATAAAAAACGATGTTTTATTTTCAACATATATTTTTATGAAATAAAATAACACTGAGTTCCGGTGGACTTAAACATAAAAAAAAGTTTAATGTCTTGGGGAATTTGGTAGTCGATGTAGTAGGTACTCCAAGACAATAAAATGAGCAGGTCATGCTCGGAGAACGAACAAACACTTGGTGGGAACATAAATACGTCGTGACCTCAAAGTCTGATATTTTGACAAATATTTTATTTTTTGTATCAAAACTCTGAAAATATTTTTTTCTTCAAAACTATGTTACGAATATGTCAAATTTCCTAGTAGTTTATAAAATAATAATAAAAAAATATGTGTTGTGTAGCAATACACGTCAACGCGTGTGTGATGAGCGTTATCTAAGCGAGAAAGAGACAAAGTTATATGACCGTTTCACGCTAGACAGTAATGCAACGACTTACTTGACGTCAGTTGACGCATGGTATCGGTTGTGTATACCGCGCGCAGTACGTTGTTTTATGTCGTAGTTCAGTTGGATTTGTTTTATTTATGTGATTAGTATTATTTCATTCTCTACCCATAAAATAATTAAACATTAAACAAATCTATGTACGTACTATTATATTATAATAATAAAAAAATATATACTAGCAATAGATTCGTCAGTGGCCGACTGCACAGTGCCATGAGTAAAAAATCGACCCGTAGATTTTGAATACAAGTAAAACATGAGTTGTTATATAATGTGCTCGAAATTAGGAGTAATTTAGTTATATTATACTCATAACGACATTTTTGTAAAAATTTCACTTCATGAGCGAACTCCGAAATTGAAAAAAATTAATTCAATATGGATAAGCCGTATATTATATAATTTAATATTAAATTAATCCTCAATATCTTAGTTTGATGCAAACGTTAGATGACTTTTTGTTTCAAGACACTTTCTGACCTTCATCAAAAAACGGTTAATGGCTAGTGTCCACAAAAGAGATTTTAGATTCAGGTCTCTGAGATATAGATTTGACTCCCATAAGATGCTTTGAAGACAACTCTCGGCTTTCGTATTCACCGTGTTTTAGAGATTCGCCGTCTCACGCTTTGCTTCACGCTCGTATATTAAATTCGTATTTGATTTTGAATCTCCCCAGTAGCAATTAAAATGCAATAAATGTTTGTAATTTAACGTCTCATTGATTAATGACTTATATCGTCACCGTCAGCAGCAACATCACATATCTCATTTTTTTGTCAAATTAAGATATTTGCATCACATATTATATCACTAGTTTCGCGATAGCGTCCGCTAGAATCAAAGAAATGTAATCACAACATATTTGTAACCTCCCTGTCAACCGCGCACAAGTCAAGGGAATCGTACCTAAGTTTAGTTCATTTTCAGTTTAGAAAGAATCTGCTCCTCTTTGCAACTCTAGAAAGGTAAGTAATACTTCAGTAATTCTACCAAAATCAACTTCAAAAATCATTAAAAACTAGTTATGTCTCTCGTCTGTAAAATGGATAATTCTTAGATATGTGGTGTTGTTGCTTAGGTTATATTTAACATTCATAATAAATAATATTATAGGGATCTATGTAACAATCTCATGCTGATTTATCTCCGGAACAAAATCTCATCACGTGTACATGGTATTGAAATGTATCTCAACTAAATCCAGTGGCGTATCGCCAATTCAGTGCATCGGGGCCCAAGTTAGATAGGGGACCAAAAAGTTCGCGCCCTACAATTCATTGGCATTGATTTTTGTCTTCCTCCCGCGTTAATAGTAATCCACTGCAAGAAATGGAATTATTGTGTGAAAACAATATCGTGCAGTATCCCGCTAATAAATCGCCTTACAAATACTTATGTTCTTTTTATGAAAGTGTGAATATTATATAAGACAAGAGACTAGTTTTGTTCTTATTATTTAATACATACACCATGCAGTATTAAATCGTGTATCTTATATAAAATACTTATTTAGGAGGCCCTTTTTACCATTCTGCATTGGGGCCCAATTTTTGTAGTCACGCCACTGACAAAATCTCTGCGATTGTCTTCTTCCGTGGACACGAAACCTAATGATGATGCTAATAACAATTGTCGCGATAATCTCTTTGTTTATTTAATTTTAAGCGAAAATCGAGAATCACATATTGTATCGAGGCTGGGAGTATTTATAAATCGGGACATTTTCGTCGAAATCAGAACAGCTGGCATCCCTAGGCAAATTATATCGTGCGCTGTCCAGCCGTGCATCCTTGGTCATGCGAACGGAATTGTGTGAGTGGTACCCGCAGATCGTATGCACAAACCTGCTGGGAGCAGTAACCGAATCGCGTTCTGCGAGCCGCTACACTACCCAAGGAAAAATAACTGCCCGGACAACGAAAATATGAATGTTAAAATTCAAATATTTTACGCAACCTCAGAAATAATGCAAACCGAAACGGCGCAGAGTGGTCTGGATGCACCTTTTTTTTATTTTTTGTAATATAAATATAATATAACAGTAGAATTAAGTATGTGATTGTTATTTACGCACTTAAAAATGGGTGACCGACGACATAGATCTTTACGTCCAAGTTTGTTTATATTGAAATATTTTAAAACCATCTTACATCTTATTATAAAGCGATTCCAGCGGAAAATTTTCAAGTTTAATATTAAATAAATAAAAAAACTACAATGTTATTCTCATATTTTATTTAACGATGCGGATTTTACGTTTCATAAACAATATCGTCTAAATGACGTCCATTTCTCTCAAGACATTCTTGCAATCGGACTCTTAAATTTGCGAACAAGCGAGAGTAAAGCGTCGGTTCTTAATGGCACTAACTTCACGGTGGATATTTTTTTGTAGGGCCTGAATTGTTCGAGGATTGTCGCTGTAAACTCTCAATTTAAGGTATCCCTACAAAAAAAAGTCGCACTGTGTAAAGTCCGGTGACCGAGGTGCTCAGGGTATGTCTCCGTACTTGCTGATTAATTTATTGGGAAAAATTCCCCTCAGCTTCTTCATTGAAACTTTAGCTGTGTATGGAGTGGCCCCGTTTTGCTAAAATTGTGTTCTGTCATTGAACCCGGGAAACAGCTGCAGTTATGGTACCAAAAACTCGTCGATCATTCGGCAATACACGTCAGCAGCGACTGTCTCTCGCTGGTTAAAAAAGTAAGGGCCGATTATCCCTCGGGCAGAAATTGCACACCACACTGTCGTTTTTGGACAATGCTAACGTTTTGACGGCATTTCCTCGGGTTGTCGGGGTACCAGTATCTCACGTTCTGTTTATTAAAATAGCCATCAGTAGTAAACAATATGTTTCCAAGCATTTGTGCTGTTCCAAAATGTCCCAGCATCGTTTTCAGGTAAAGAATAGTCATTTTCGTTGAGAAACTACACGATTTGCAGTTTGTATGGGTGAAACTGTGTTTCTTTTTCAAAATAACGTGCACTGTTGATTATTTTATTTCAGTACAGGCTGCAATCTTCCTTATCGATTTACGCGGATTGTGCATAATTTTACGTCGAGCTTGAGCCACATGTACTAGCATCGCTGCTGGCGTCGATGGACCCGGAGGAGTTTGTTTAACCATTGTCCCTTCCTGTCTAAACTTTTGAACCCATCACCAGAAAAATTGCGTGCTCGGCCCATCACTTACTCGTTGAATATTAAAGTGTGACGCGCACGAACCAATGAATCACCGCATTTTAAATATTGCTCAACCGCGAACGCGCGGTGCGCTCCCGACCGGTAACTCATTGCAACTGGTAAATCCGTAAATCCCCTAATACCCCTTCCACTTACCTCACCCTGACGGTTTACGAGCAATTATAATTTAATCTTGAAATTTTTGAATTATCTGTGCGCGGATGAGACTGATCTCTCGTGTCTCAGAGATTTGTCGGTAAATGTAGGTTTGTATCATTTGCGTCATTCTACTCTGTGTTAAAAATACATATGCCAATGAATCATAACTCTGCACTGTACTTTAACTGCGACAAGTCTCGGTGTACGGGTGCTATTGAGATCCTGGGAGAAAAGAAATGAAAGATGTTGGAGTGTGGAGTGTGGACAGGAGATACCGCCCGGCTATTCAGCGAAGCCATTATCAAGCCAGTTACGATATTCGATGGCGGTTTTACACCAGTATGATGCAGAATCGTCTTGCATATAGATATTATAATGTATTGGCACAGGTGGTGTTTGTGAACGAGCAGGCCTATAATTCTGACGAAATGCCATAATGACGGGAAATGGTGTAGGTACGTGTGTTTATTTTTTTATGAATAAAATAAAGTCCTTTGATCTTTATTCTACTATTCTTTCGGTTTTTTAGTCTAATTTACGATTATTTTTGATTGTACAGATGTACACCACCGCCTAACTATTATAATTAATGATGCCATCCTAATTTTTAACATCCAGTTCGCTATTTTTTTCTTTCTAACGGTTTTTAATTTGTAAGCGCTTAATATAAAGTTTTTTTTTTTAGGTTAACACATTGTTATTGTTAAGTTGTAATCATTCAACGATTAAATGCTTTAATATCAAAAAAGTAACATATAGGTTCGAAAATTTGTTGCTAAAAATATTGTCGCTGTAGCGTAGTTGGATAATGCACCTTTCACGGTTAGAAAAGAGATCCAGGTTCGAATGCCGGTGGTGCAACAACAATATTTTTCTACTTTTAAAATTAGCAATATTAACTTGGTGGTTAAGATTCATATTTTTTTTATTTATTATCTTAGTTTAATAACCACAATTGAGTTTAAAAAACATCTACCGGTTTCGGAAAACACCTTTTCCTTCTTCAGGATATGTCAAAACTAACTAAAAATATAGCATTGTTTTTCTATTTATCCAGAATCTATTTTTAAATTTTTAAAAAAAAATTTTTAAAAAAAAAAACAACAATTATTTAAAAAGTAAATTTAGTACCTAAATCAAATTGCTGTTCAATACAAATTTAGTCGAATAATTTTTAGGAAAAAATTTTAGAATAGGACTCGTAGTTAAATTTAGTTGGCTGTTTAGAATTTCCTGATTACTTTTACATGCTTTATTTATCTCCAACGATTCCAAATTATTTAATTTGCAAATTCTGAAAACCCAAAAAAAAAAAAAAAAATAACAATATTTTTCCATAAAATTGATTTTATGTGTATATCTTTCTAATTAATACATTTAAAATAAGTTTTTTGTTATTATTTAAACGTATATAATAAAACTGCAAATCAAGAAGTAAACTTGGCGGGGATCCTACCAGTGTTCGGGTTCAGATCAGAGATTTAGATGATAGTATTATTATAGGTTGTAAAATAAACTCGGAGGCTTTTTAGTAAACAATAGATCACCTATTATATTATTTATTTTTACTGCTTTCACGGGATTACGGTTTGAAATGTGCGATTATAGACGCGAGTGGAAACCCAAGTGCTTTCAAAAGCGGCAAATAAAACGAAACTGAATAATATTCGTTAGATTTTATGTCTGAGAATGACTTCAATGCATTGGCATAAACATTTGTTACAAAGTATGACTGGCTGGACGTGGAATGAATGTGATATATCGATATATTATATAACCTGTGATTTTAGTTTTAGTTACGAATTCTTAAGGTAGCGAACTACAGTAAGTTATTTGTATTAAATCATTTTATATTTTTCTTACATACACGGTGGATTTTAACAACAGGTTAGCGTGAGCCGATGCGTATCGCCCGAATGATCGATTGTTATCGAGTTACAAACTCACCTGATACAGGTGTAGCAGACCTAGTACTCAATATCTGACTTAATCGCGAGTCGAAAATGTTCAAGGAATATTGCGTTACGGAAAATATTATTGTTTAATTTTTTTACAAAATCGTGTTGAGCCATTATGTCTGCGTACTGTGAAATAAATATTTACAAAATTTATCCGTCATAATAATTTGGTGTCACTAAAATATTTAATTTAATCGAAATAATCGCATAATTGTGATTTTGATTTTGAAATGCTTATATCTCTGACACGGTTGCCTTGCAGATTTTCGACTCGTAATTTAGCGGTTGGTGACTTTTTGTAGAAGGGATGCTGGATAATGAGTGTATACCTACTATTAAATATACAAATCTATATACTAGCTTACGAACAAGATGCAACTATTGACAAAATTAATATGATATGTATTGTACTTGAGTTTTCATTTACTTATACTTCCTCAAAATAATCCGTTCGCTTAGTAATATGCATGCTATTCTGTGTATTATACCCATAAATATTAAAGTCGTTTTTTGTACGCTGGATATACTGCGAATGCGTACGCAGTATTCTGCCTTGACAGACGGAACTGTCAAACTTTGTAGATACGGAACGAATGATAGAATCCACTATTGCTGGTATCTGTGTGTTAACGCGATTCATAGATGTTCGAAAGTTGAGAATGTATATGTATTTCGGCTCGCCCCTTGAGTGCGCCGCGTCGTAGTATGTGTTATGACTAGTCTCTTTATTTGCGGCAGTGCTGTTTTCGGCTAGAAACAATAAGTCCACCAAAGTTGTTTGACTCAAGAATACAAGGGATGCGGAGCACTCAAAGCATGTATGAAGCGTCCGGTATCCATTCATAAAATATTGTGGACTAGGTCTGTTACACCCTGTATAATTGAACATTGTGATTGTTGAGAAAGAAATAAGGTATTATTTTAATATGAAACAATCTATTCAACTTAATATTTAATACATTAATCTGAAACGTCCCGCGTTAACATAAGTCATTACTTTGTGTCATAAAAACTAACCGTTTTTAAAATTGGTTAAGTAAAATTTGAAATGCAGGTCTAATGTCGCTCGAGCCAGGGACGAACACCACGCAGATTCTAAAAAGGGAACAGTGTCTGCGATAGATGAGTAGCTAAAAACTGTTGTAGAGCATTTTACTCTTTAATATAAGTCGTGTGCTTAGGTGCCGGTAAACAGTTTCACTTGAAAACAACAGTCAAAAGGTTGGAGATGGATGTGGTGACCAAAAAAAAAATACCCGTGTTTAAAGCTTTGTGCAGTGATGGCAATAAATACGATATTTTGGAATTGCCAAGGCTTAGTCTTACTTTCGTCACTTTCCATATAGTTCTACGATTTATGCAGCGGTATTCCGAAGTCCTCGTTAAAACTTCAGTTTCTTATTCGAACCAACCAAGAAAGCGGAAAACTAGCTGATGCGATAATGAACGAAGGTGCACAGTGCGCAGAGGCCTGAATCTGGCTAGACAAAAATATTTTTATTGTAGAGAACACATTCTTATTGTGAAGTTGTAATTATTCAGAACAGACGGTCTGTGATATTTTAAATACTAATTAAATGTATTAATTAGAAAGATAAACATATAAAATCAATTTTATCATGCATACACAGACAGAAATATGTTCTGAATAATTACAACTTTACAATAAGTATGTGCTCTCCTTAATAATATATAAATTGTATTAATGTGTCCAAAATTTAATAAAAGTGAATTGTTAATTCCAGCGTCTCCTATCGGACTACTCAAATGTATTGAAGCTGGCTTTCATGGCTTTAAGGATGGCTTTCAAATAATGGAACGATAGATGTATTAATTTGAAAAGTGTAACATGTAGGTTCAAAAATTTGTCATCAAAAGTTGTGTCTGCTTTAACATACATAGTTAATGCACCATACCTGGATTGGAAATAGATCCAGGTTCGAATCCCGGTAGTAACAAAAATATTTTTCGATAAAATTGATTTTATATGTATATCTTTCTAATTAATACATTTAATTAGTATTTAAAAAGATTTTTCATTTAAATGTTGTTCACTTTAAATCAAACATATATAATCGATGATAAACACTTATAAATATTGTTTAAAGAAAAATAATAATACGATACTAGTTGCACTTAAATGAAAAAACCATTATATTGTATGTATGTATAATATATAATATATAATATGTATAATGTGTGTGTGTAATTTTATTTGTCTTTAGCTAAAGTACACACTCAAATATACGTAGATAATTATAAAAATAATGATTACAGAAATGAATTTTATTTACACATTACATAATACAAGTATATAAAATATTATAATATAATATAATAAATGTCCATTAAATATTAAAATAATTATACTGGTGCAAAACATTTTTTTTCCATACAATTATTATAAAACTAAAGTAGTAATAACATTACTAAATAGTCACAAGTACTTTATCAAATAATAATTTAATTGTAATAGTCAAAATATTATTAATAATACGTACCATCATTCTCTTTTAATAATAATAAGTTAGGTCTAATAATTAGTCAGTTTACTAAACATTATTCAGAAATATCATGTTAAATAAATATATTATCTACAATGAAAAATATATATACATATAATAGTTATATCAATTATTTTTATTCATATATTTGCTAATTTTATTTATTTATTTTTTTAACACAATTTTTTTACAATAATATAATGGCAATTTTCCGCTTAGATTAGGCCTGATCTCTGGCATTTTTCGTTGATAAGCACAGGTGATAGAATTAGGTTTGTTTAAAATGTTATAAAGTTTGGGTGCTAGGTATAGGAAATATCTTTGTCCAAATATAGTCTTCATGTGTGGCAATTGTAGTGCACATTGTGTTAGTCATGTAATTGTATATTGATATATGATGTGTCATTGTGATAAAAAAAATAGATGTACACGTATGATATAATGTATTGTTAGAAAACAATTTTTATGTACTAACTTACCGTAACACCGTATTATATTTTGTGTAGCTAGTAAGTCATAAATACTAGATATGTATTAATTTTTAATTAAATTTCTTACGTAGGTACCGTATATGTATTGAATTCACAAATAAGTTCTTGATCTGACATTTGAATTTTTGAAGTGTTGCATGTGAACTTTTAAAAACGTCAAGGAAAGTTTAACATTTATGTGAACTAAATAAAATATGTGATCACCACGGTGACGAATTGGCAAATTTTTTTTCAGAGACAGCCAAATTGACAGCCGACAACCGATTTGTGCTCAGTTTGGATTGCTATTTCACCATGAATAGACTTACGCCAGAACAACAGATTTTACGGTCGACATAATCGTCCACCCGAGCAAGTAATTCGAATAACCATGGATTGTTTTCGCACCATGCATACGCATTGATAAAACGTATCAACAGAGACGTCGTGCAGTGCGCACTGAAATAGCTATTGTTGCAGTGGTGCGTAATATTGAGGAGGACTCAAATGAGTCGATTCGCCATCGTGTACAGCAATAGATCCATGATTACTGATTTTTTCGTTCCCCAATTGAATGGCATTAATGTGGAAGAGCTGTAGTTTCAACAAAACGGAGCAACATGCCACACAGCGCGCGCCACAATCAATTTATTGAAGGAAACATTCGACGAGCGCATTATTTCAAGTAATGGATCTGAGAATTGGCCTCCAAGATCGTGTGATTTACCACCTTTGGATTATTTTCTGTAGAGATATGTGAAGTCGCTAGTCTACGCCGATAAACCAGGGGCGATAGATGGACTTGAAAGCCAACATTCGTCGCACTATTGCCCGTATACGGCCCCCAGCTGCTTCAAAAAGTGGTCGAAAATTGGACTTCCAGATTGCGCTTTATTCGAGCCAGCCGCGGCACCCATATGCGCAAAATCGTATTTAAACACTAATGGTATAAAATTATCTTTCCAATAAATGGAAATTCCATGGCCATTAACGCGACTTTTATCTGTTTTATTTCATTTTAAAGTTACCTCTAAAAAAACATCCTTTCTTATTTTTTTCTTTTATTATCTTACAATATATTTTTTTCTAATACGAGCTAAGACATTAAAAAATGTAAAATCGTTTTTGTCCTAACAAAAACAAATAGTCATACATTTTAATAAATAATAACATAATTTTCATGATGTTTATTATAGATTTCACTGGTTTAAAAGTAATTCCAACTATCATTAGGGAACTCTTAAAATTGATATACAAAAAATCCCCTTGACTTCCAGTTTTCAAGGAACGGGCCTTAGTGCGCCGCCCGTCAGTCAAATGTTTTGGCCGATTTGCGATGGAACATACGCACCCTGGCTTAGCACCCATACAGCCTGTGCAATGATTACCCATTGTTTATAGAAATGAAAAAACATTGCGAGGCAAGTATTTTAGTCCCTTGACGAGGTGAAAACTTACTATTATGAGTAGGTGGACACATATTTCTAAAAACTTATTATTTCGCCTTGTATAAATACAGTTGCCATTCGTAAAGGATAGTACTAAATACAAAGAAAATTATTATTTTTATAAAAGATTTTATGTACACATAGCGTTTTATCAAGAAATGTAAATAGGGTTCGAAATGAGACCGGAGAAGTCGATAATTCCGGAAAATTATTCTTATTTTTGAGATTGATCGAAAAACGTACCTTCATACAATACAATAATAATTAAATATAGTATATGGCCGACTGATACCATTTTTCAGCTCTAGGAGAATTGAAGACATTAAAAATAAACTTATAAATTCCTTAAGATTTGTATATCTCTCTTAAAATGGTAGTAAAATGGTCCAGATAGCAATTCATTTATTTATTCTTGTCGACTACGAAGAGGTAAGCGATTGTATCATCTCAAAAACGGAGGGTGCGAGGCCGAGGTCCGAAGAATAATTGGTATGGCTAAGTCTGCTATATTTGGATGATCCGCTCTATTCAAGAAACGTAAAATTATTATTGGTCAAAGCCTTGATGTTCTCCATAATTTTGAATGTAGTCAAAACATGGACCCTGAGAAAGAATGAAAGAAACATGCTTGACGCGTTCGAGATATAATGTTGCCGTCGCATGCCGTGTGTACTATGGACCGCGAAATGGACGAATGGTCCTAATCTTCAGGAACTCCCCACAACACGCGGGAAAATAATTCTTTCATAATTTGGGCCATTTGCTAGAATGGAGAAATTGGTGATCGCGGGGAGTATAACAAGGGGAAAGGGGGAGAGGTAGATGTCCAATAAAAATACATGACCGGAACCTCATTACACGTGGCATTAAACAAGGTCCAAGATCGCGAAAAAGAAGTGGAAGTAGAATAGTGGGCCACGATGCTCAGTCATATAAAACAATTCAGCTATTTACTAAGTTTAATTTAAACTTATACGATTTTTTATTTTATACAAAATTTTTATTGCATAGTACATCATCGATTTCTGAGATTTGGTATTCTCCCTGATTTGGCATCTTCCTCTTGCAACATTTTCATGGTCATATTGATTTGATCAGGTAAGTTTTCAAAACATTGAGAATTCACCAAGTCCAAGTATGTTCTGTTTACAAAAAAATGTGCTTGTCTTTTTTGAGTGATTTATCCACCTGTACAGTGAATCACAGTGAATTTTTAAAATTTCTTTGTTATCTGTTTAAATTTTTTATTTATTGCCTTGGACATTTTTACGTTTATTATTCCCGAACTTTTTTAATTTAATAATGAACGTGTTCCTTAAATGTACAAAACTCGTGTATTTAATATTCTATTGGTCATTTTTCTGGCATACTATTAAATACCTATAAAAAACTTTCAAAATAATTATAACTATTCCGCAGACAGATTTAAACTACATTGCTGTTTTTAAAAATATAATATATTAGATGAAATAATTAAAAGAATAACTTTAAATTCATGACTATTCATTACATTGAACCTCCCTTAAACAATAAGTATAAATACCTGAAAAACTAAAGTTACTACTTGTTTTAACTAATAATTGTTATGTTCCCTTTGAGTTCTCGACGCCTTTTCACAAACATACCTTTTAAATCCAGCAGTGACTCGATAGCACTGTATTTATTGCATTGTATTCCTAGTACAAAATGTCCCAAAAGTCTTAATAATAAAAATTTTGTAATAAAATAATGGATGGGTTTTGTAAAAAAACGTTTATTCTGCATTTAAGTATGGGAAGTTATTTCTTAAAAATTATGTTTTTTAAATATGATCCGTTATTTCGCTATCACTCTTCTAAGCGGGAGGCAAAATTTCTGAGAACTGCTCGGCACGTATTATCTGTGATCGCTGTCATTTTTTCTAGGATATTTTCTTCTAATTAGATCAGTGAGGGAGGATTGTTACTGTACATCTTTGTAAATCGATTGTACATTGATTGATTTTTACATCGATTGTACACATTGTACTGTATTGTATACCTTAATAGCCCCATTGGAAAAAGTTCATTGGTGTCAAGTCGGGGCTACGTGGAGGCCAGTTTATGTCACCTAGTCGGAATATCAATTTTTCAAGAAAAAATTTTTCAAGAAGAAATAACAACCGGTAAGGACACGCTCCATAGTGACTGAATTCTTAAGGACGCAGCTAGGGATCGGCATACCCCCGCTCCTCTCTCGCTCGTTTCGTTGGTGCAGCGAATGAACCAAAATGAAAATACTTTTGGGACACACCGTATTTATGAAAGGTTTATTTGAATCAGGGGTTGAAAAATATGATGAAAAATAAAGACAACAACATTTGGGAAAAAATTCAACTCAGAGCGCGATATTTCTAAACATAGGCGAAATAAACTTTCGATGTGACTTTATCATTTCAATATTATACAATGGCCTGTGTCCACGAAATACGAGATAATAATAAGAAAGGGATTTAGTTGAGCTAAATCTTAATACTGTGTATACGTGTACATTTTGATCTGGAGATAAACTCAAAGATCAACTTGAGTTTAACAGAAAGAGACAAAAACAAGATTAGCTAATTTTGATCTGGATCAGAGATCAACTTGAGATTGGTAAAAAAAGACAAAAACTCAAAATCATTTAAACGATGAATCGGTTTGACAGCGAGATCATTCACAGAGGCATTCAATAACAAATATTTTTTCAATTTTCTGTTACTGGCGAGATTAAAATTCACCCAAATGATGAACAGAACATCAACGGTCATCTGATATTTTGTGTACAACAAGCGTGAAGTGAGGCGCACGATGATAAATCTCTGAGACATGGTGTGAACACGACGGACTACGAAGGCCAAGAGTTGTCTCATAATCAAGTTTTTAATATGATTAGCATAATTATTATTACAAATAATGTTTAAAATGATATGACTATCATATTTCAGGGTGCGTCTATTGTTTCATTATGTGTTTGAAAATTTAAAATTTAATTGACGTTCCATCACCTCACTGCAGTAGTGAAGTAGATGGATGTACACGGTCAATAATTTGATTTCTTGTCTCGGTGATTTGGCGGTAAAGGTTGGAATGCCATTGTACCAGTTGGTCTTTCTATTCAGCCTACAGAGTGCAAGCACATAAAAGTGAGCTATTATTCATTGTCTATCACATTTTGTTCGCAAAATAAAATAACTCAACTGATTCATACCAACCTTCACCGCCAAATCTCCGAGCAAAATCGTGAAAGGAAAGTCTAAACAAGTCTCGCAACGCTTCCTGAGAGCAAAGTCTAAACGTACATCCTAAGTAGCAGATTCTATCATAAATTAAACTGAAAATCTATGTAAATATGTATGTGTGATGTGGGTATTGGAATGTGCTTATCCGATATGTACACCAAATAGATACGATCTAGTGAGGTGATCAGAGATACATAGTAATCTATTCCGGAGATTAAATAAAAAAATAAAGATTTTCCATATTACCGCCGCTTGACACAATCTCATGAACAAAGTGCCGATTACCATAAGGTATACCTTATGGTACCATAAGGTATAAGGTACGTGGTATACTTGAACCACGGACAATACGTTATTTGAAAAACGATTTGAAAAATAAATAAACAAATAAGAGCTTTCGAATAACTAAATGACATGTGATTTAATAATCGGACGCGGGTCAACTTTTGAATCTGTCCGAAGCGGCTTTCTTTTTCAAGCGTACAAAATCAATTAATCATTATAACAAAACCCAAAAATCACTATCACTATTTTTTTTCGATGCAATCAGCAACTCCAAAACATATCACCAACTAAACTAAACAGCACATTAGCGTTATAATAACTTTCGTCAACATTTTTGTATTTAAAGGTGAGTGAAGTTATAAATAAAAAAGTTTAAAAATATACGGATTCACAATCTAATAATATTCATCGTCTAAATATTTATTACTTAATTCAGAGGTTTTTTTGTTTGTCATGTATTATATTTTCGCGTAGTTATGGGGTAGAATGCGAAAGATTTACTCTACTTGTGTGTATGTTTTTATAACGATCCAATTCCGTCACAACTTAGCACTTGTAATGTAGTACTAAATATTATTTCATTTACACCCCCCAATTCTTACCATTCTGTGGTTACAAATTCAAAGACCAATAGTCATTGACAAGAAACAAGAGGCGACAGACCAACCCACCTTTGAGAGCACAACAGAATCAGTAAAATTGTTAATATATTCGGTTTATTACAAATGAATGTATAACGATCAGAGTCGCTTTTTGTTTATATTGAACAAATGAAATTTTTAAGTTCACTGTCATTTTATCTTTGGTTCAAGTAGATTAAAAAATCGTAAAAAAAAGTTTTATAATTTTTTTAATACTGAAAATCAATTTTTTTGAGAAATAGTTGAACACTGATCATTTTTTCGCGTTATATATCATCTTCGATGGATAGGTCATCCATGATTTTCTTATCACTATCATAAGCAAGTGCTTTATGGAAGAACTGAGCTTCAATATTTACTAAGAACTGAAACAGGTGAAGAAAAACTTTCAACTTCACAACCTTGATAGGTTGTTGTCCAATATATAGCTTCTTTAGTGGAATGAGGTCTGTAATTTTTCCTTTTCGTTCATCTTTGTTCTGAGCATTGTACTCCCCCAATGCGAAATTATTCGTTGTCG
Source organism: Eubasilissa regina (assembly GCA_022840565.1). Taxonomy (NCBI): domain Eukaryota; kingdom Metazoa; phylum Arthropoda; class Insecta; order Trichoptera; family Phryganeidae; genus Eubasilissa; species Eubasilissa regina. Next base: position 24,238,631 of record JAINEB010000033.1, read on the forward strand.
TTGGTCGGAGCTGATGGTTTGAAAACATCTGAAACGAATATACTCGCAGTACTCAGATCACGTGACTTCTTCATAAAATCAGTCAATCTGCCTGTTTTTTCTCTTCTTTACTCTACACTGCTCACTACTTCCCAGAGATTAGTCCGTGTCACTGAAATCAGTCGGCATCACTGTGAAACTGAGAAATACGCGAGTTGAAAACACTACATACGCTCATAAGACGGAAGGTACCCAACAAGCTACACTGAATTGATGGCAAAATTTTGGACTCTGGTCGTTTCTAGCCGTCAGCGCGGGGAACCTGATTCTTCTTTGGCGGCATCTAATATCTTTGCCCTTTATTTCCTCAAGACAGTGATATTTTTTTCTCCAAATGAAACCACCTTTCAAATCGTTCCGTAAAAATTCACAAGATTATTAGATTCACTACAAAAATGGACTTTGATCGTTCTTTCCCATCAGCCTTCAAATACAAACTATTTACATAGTATTTAATCTTTGCACCCAATTTACGCAAAACAATATAATATAAAAAAGGGGAAAATTAAAGAATTTTTAATCTTTCAGTATATTGATAAATATGTTATTCCTTGGCAAATTTACGAGAGATAGAGAGAAATCTTTTAAATGGTTTTGAATTTATTTTACATAATAATAAATTTATTATAATCCTGTTTGGATCCAAAAAATAATAATTTGTTCTATTTGAATACCCATTCAGATTATAACCAATATTGATTTATTAATTTTAAATAACAATTTTTATGAACGAAAAATACATTAATATAGTTTTTTTTGGACAATAAATTTAATTTAATTCGAAGAAAAGTAAAACAATGCATTTTAAAAATAATTTAAATTTTCAATTATATTGATTCATTGGTTTTGATATGTACACGGTGCATGTACAATCGTATTTGTCAGGAAAACTGTAAATAAAATGTTGCCTGAACGGACTTCACATTAGGTCATTTTTTATGGTAAATAAAAAAGTGTAGATATTTGAAATTCAGCAAGCAACTCAATTACGTATTACGTGTTTTGTATGTAATGATATAAACATTAAACGATTTCTTTCGTCGCTGTCAGTGCAGAGCTCGTCCTTCTCCTGATCAGCGGTGGCCGGTGGGAGCCGTGGCCTATTACTACTCGGTTTTGTTTTCGGTGACCTCTCAATGTCAGACAACATCCGGCAACACTCGTACTTGAGGGACAACGTTGCAAAGGATTTCCAAAAACTGTTAAAGCCAGGATGCACGTCACAATTCGCATTGCTTGTTTCATATGGACAAACTAAATTAAGAAATTTTTTTTTGAATATGACGATAGAAGATTCAATATTCTAATAATTTAAAATACTCTACATCATAGTGACATCTGTAGGTCCGCATTTGGAAACATTAATGATAACTTTTGATTTTCAAACAAAGACGCAAGGATTTTGATATACAATTCGATTGTCGCGAATCAATTGATGATTTAATTCAGCCAATCTTGTGCATAATATTTTGGGTCCACGTTATATAAGGGTCCAAAAGGTCCGCATCCTGCAAATATTTTGTATCGTTACTTTTTCAGTATCCGATAGGTACTACTTACTTTTTTTTTTTAATTCACTACAGCAAGAAATGGAATTACGTAAATTAAAAAATCATTTCAAATCAAAATCGCCGTAAAGCGAAGCGAAAATTTTTCACTTGCGAGTGCATATATACGTCTTTTGTTTTTTTTTTAGTGTAATAAGAATAACCACATTTTTATTTTTTAGTAATGGGTAAAGATGCATAATATTCAATATTATACAATACATACCCTTCTATTTTGCAATAATATCCAATTTATTATTATTAAGGAGAACACATTCTTATTGTGAAGATATAATTATTCAGAACAGACGGTATGTGATATTTTAAATACTAATTAAATGTATTAATTAGAAAAAGAAACATTAAAATCAATTTTAACGAAAAATATTGTTGTTGCTAACGCGATTCGAACCTGGATCTCTTTCCAATCCGGGGAAGGTGCATTAAACGACTATTCTACAGCGGACAGTACTTTTGAATTTTCAACAAATTTTCGAACCCGTATGTTATGCTTTTCAAATTAAGAGATTTATGGTTCTATTATTTGAAAGCCTTCTGCTATAGATGTATTAATTTGAAAAAGTGTAATATATAGGTTAGATTTTTCGTCAAAAATAATGTCGCTGTAGCATCGTTGGATAATGCACTTTCCTCGGTTTGAAAGAGATCTCGGTGGCGCAACAATATTTTTCTATAAAATTGATTTATATATGTTTCTTTTTCTAATTAATAAATTTAATTAGTATTTAGTTGTATATATGTGAGTATGTGGACTCGCTTCATGTACCACTACACCACTAATGCAATTACCCCATACATCCATATATTTTCCATTAAATATAATTAAAAATAGTTTTGTCTCTATCTGATATTTGTTTAATAACAGTGCCTTTGTAGGTAAAAATTCAGTAATCATATGTTCTTGGACATATTCAAATATTCCTAATAACATTATTTAGTTTATCTTAACGATGTGACTAATACAACATCGATTAAAATACATTATTTCATTTTCTTCAGCGAATTCCTGAAAAATTCCGAATTTTAACGCTGACTTTCTATCCACAATGGATTTCAGTTACTTTCGGTATTTCCTGTCTTTACTTGGAAAGCTTCATTTTTCAGGTCTAATGACTTAGTCAGGGACCTGCAAAATTCTTGAAACTCTCGTAATGGTCATTCTCGCCGTAATGGTCACAGATGATAATTGTCTCGAGAGACAACTCGAACAGTACAGAATTGAGCAGTACAGCTGCATTAGTTGCCGATTATTGACTCTAATGGCCAACATATGTTTACGTTTTAAGATCGTAGTATCATTCCGTAACTGACCTACACCAGAAGACGTTATTTAGATTATTACCCTTATTTACGCTGTAATGGGATCCGAAACGTCGGCCAGGAAGGTTAGATATACACGGCAGATTATTCCAGAAAACTGTAAGACATATGAATATGTTTTATAATTTTTTGCTGTAAGTAATTGTCATTAATAATTATATTACATTCATTATTAAGGAGAACACATACTTATTGTAAAGTTGTAATTATTCAGAACATCGGTCTGTAATATTTTAAATACTAATTAAATGTATTAATTAGAAAGATATACATATAAAATCAATTATACCGAAAAAATATTGTTATTTCTACCGGGATTTGAACCTAGATAAATAATATAGATGACTTTCAAACAATGAAACGATAGATGTATCAATTTGAAAAGTGTAATATATAGGTTCGAAAATTTGTCGTCAAGGTCATCAGAGTAGAGTCACAAGACGCTATTTAGACATTACTCTGAAGTACTCTTTAAATTCTTTTTTATTTAAAAAAAAAAAAACTTTACTTCCATGAATGAAAACTAGGAATAAAATTTTAGGATACTTTTCAGTGCCAAAAATGAATACCAAATTCGCCTAACGAACTTTCTTGTTTTGCGCACCGCGGATATTTAACAAATTGCTACTAGACTTTATAAAGGGTCTAAAGTGATTAACGAATTTTAAACCAAAACTAACAAAGTGGTTGCTTGATGTGGGTAGAAAGCAAAATGAAACTTATTTGTCATTTATGCTAACCTAAATATCTACACATTTTTGTCTCCAACTATTGTACATTAGAGACAAAAATATTTTTGTAACTTTTAATGACTTCTGATTGTACTTTTTTCACAGAACTGTTTATAATTTACTTTACATTATACTTACTCACCTTACTTTATTACGATTGTACCTTAACAATTACAACTTTAAAAAACTGTACAGGTAATTGCTTTAAAGTAGTAAAGTAATTACCTTTATTTTCATACTATTTATGCTACAAAAATAAATGTACTGTGTGCTAATCGGTTAATGCACGTTCCTAGGATTGGAAGATATCAATAGCGCAACAACAATATTTTTAGATAAAATTGATTTTATATGTATATCTTTGTAATTAATTAAATGTAATTAATAATAGTCGAAATATTCATAGAATTATGGTGTTGTGGTTTCACCAACATATAACATATAATATTTTTTGCATAATTGTTAATCTGAAATTTATGCGTACGAATATTCTAAATATTAATATTCTAAATATTGATTATAATCGATTTTAATTGCAGATATGTAATAATCGTTGTTTTATGATTGAAATAGCACTTATATCATTTTTTTACTGTTGTTATATGCAGTTTAAAAGCGGGTGGATAAAAATAGATGAATATTTACTAAGGTTGAATGGAATCGTTCTTAGTTAGTAGCTTTTCTGTTCGTCGTTTTCTGATTCTGAAAACCTGTTTGGTATCAATTTGTCAGTGGTACTCATACAAAGGTTTGCTAATCGCATCCAGCGACCGTGGTCCCTTGATAAGAATATTTTTGACCGTTCATGCAGTGTATAATAATTGAGAAATGAATACCCTGCAGGGATTGTACATAATACGTTTATAAATGTACGTAACGGAATAATTTTAAAAACGAAGACAAAACTAACAATTTAGTATAATAATAATTTCAAAAATAGACGATTTTCAATTGAGGAAAAGTACACAATAAAATAATATATTTTTATTTCAAGAATTAATATACATAGCTGCCTTATTTTATTACAACTAAACGTGATTTTGAAATTTTATTATTAAAACTGAAATAATGATTAAAATTCCATTTTTGGTAAATTTTTTTGCAACACACGTTTTCATCGCCCTTGAAAAAACATTGTTGACATTATGCAGAATAACAGTAGGAATAATAAACAAGATTAAAAAAAAATAAAACAATTAGATTTTGATTTGATATTTGTTGGTATTCTATAAATTACGATATGAATTTAGTACATGATTCCACGAAGAATTTTTGTACTCGCACGTCAGCAAGCTAAGCAAAAAATGCTTTAAATATTTATGTTAGATAATGAAAACGTGACTTTTGCGAAAGTTGCTATCAAAATAATTCAAACGTATTCATATACTATCTAAAAGATAAAATGCATTTGAAGCAATGCGTGCGAATTCGGAATCCCAGAAAATGTTTGCTGAGTGGTCGACAATCGGAAAAGCCGCGAGAAAAGCGAGGTGCTGCCCATAAAAAGCATGCACCGGCGGTCGCACAGGTTAGTTCCCCGCGAGCTGTCGTGCCGGTAACATCGCGAATATAAGCGTCGACCCGACCAAAACGCATCCAGTGATCGACTCATCGGTCGTAAATCTGTTCAGCCCGCTTTAAGATTAGCGCTCACCCCATCGAGGAACCTGCCGAGATACTCCGAACAAACGTGAGTTTTCCTCTAAATATTATTTGGAATAGCTCTTCTGTAATATTAAAGCGATATTTTGAATAAGATTAGTTTCTTGTTTGCTATTGATATTTTGCTAAAATGTATGTTATTATTTTCTGTGATTTAATTCGCTATTACAATTACGGGGCAAACATATTTTTTTAATTAAGAGAATTAGAATTTTTTTAGTGTATTCTTAGGGGATAATAATAAAATAAAACTTTAAAATTTTAAATAATTACGAGGCGACCTTTGTACAGCGGTCTCAGTATCCGGTGTGGCACTTCAGTCTCGGAGATTTCGCGCTCCGAGCGCTCTACCTTCGTTTGAAAACTGTTTGGCCAGAAACAATGTTTTTTGCAAAGAGAAAATGTCTCGGAGATACGATTAAAAATTGGCATCGGCCGATGGTCGAAGCAGCACCGAGAAGAGAACGGCCGCGCGGCGGGAGGGGATGGCGGCCGAGAGGGGAGGCGGCTCGCACTGGCGGGCACCAGACGAAACCAGAATCCCTCCGCAAGAATCCACTCCTAACACCCGCCAGCCACATCCCACCGGCGGTCTTCCACGCGCCTTCGCCACTCACCACCACCGATACATTCTTCAAACATTTTTTGTTCGCAGGTGCTTCAGGCGTAAAAAGCCTCGCGTAGCACATACATACAACAACAAACAAATTTATGACGAGTGAATTTTGAAGCCACTTCATTTTTAAGCCCGCGAGAGCATTGCAATGACGCAGTCAAACGACAATCCCTAAATTAAGAATTTTTTATTTGTTTCCAAGTACATCCTTAATTTGTTGTTTTAATTTATTATAAAAATAACGGTGATTAGATTTGTTTAGAAAAAATATAAGTACGTTCAACATATTTTAGAATAAAAAAGTTTTTTCGGGAGTCAATTTTCACACATCACCGAGATTATTGTAAACTAGCAGAAAACAATCGCCGATTGTTTTGCTAGCCCCTGAAGATTGCTACGTTGTGACCGCTGCGCAGCCATATGGTGGACGCTAAGCAGTCACGACCGTTATCTTTAAAATTGACAAAATATTGAATTTATTATCCACAATCCTATTCCCAGCCTGACGGAATATTCCCGTGCTGAGGAAAATACGCAACACTGTTTATATGCAGAAGCTAATTAATTAATTTTAAAATAACTGTAAAGATATTAACGAACATACATTTATTATTTTATAGAGAACACATTATTATTTGTGAAGAATTTTGTCATAACACAGTTCTGTAATATTTTAATACAAATTGTGTGCATCAATTAGCAAGATATACGTACAAATAAACGCAATTTATCGAAACAATATTTTAGTTGCCACCGAGATTTGAATCAGGATCACTTTCCTATCCGGAAGTAATCGTTTTCAGAAGATTACACATTTTTCAACAAGTTCTTACAATATCAGTAATAAAGCCAAACTAACGGATTATTATTATATGTTAATCATTTATTAGACATTTATTTTTATATGTTAATTATTTATTTGATGTTATAAAACGATTGGCCAACGATCGATATAGAATCAAGTATAATAAGAATATCAAGAGCACAATTATCCATTTCAAAAGTTTTTTTTACCAGTTTGTTCCGGTCCATTCCGAACACCTATCAACTTTGAAAATACTTAATATGAAAACGTGTTTTATTAATTTGAAATGAGCAACAAATTAGTCAAACGATGCAGTATTGATGTTGTGTACATATTAACATTTTTATACGACACTAAGTATTGTCAAAAAAAGAAACATGCCCGGACGGGAAGGAATGAAAATTTCACAGTATTAAAATTCTAATAGAAAAATATTTTTGGAATCTTAAAATTATTTTTGAATCTCATGTTATCAAATAAATTATTAATATTTAAGATTTTCAAATTATTTTCTATTTAGTGAAACGGAAAGGCTGAGAAAGATATCGAAAGAGGGGTGACTGCAGGAAATAAAGTGAACGGCGCTTTGAATGGGATTATAGGTAATGGGAACTTGTCAACCGGGGCAAAACAAGCGGTACACAATGGAATCCTGGTACCTACATTGACGTATGGAAGGGAGGCCTGGAGCTGATTGATGATGAACGAAAGTAGACTGAATGTAGTGGAAATGAGATCGCTTAGGCATGTGTGTGGCAGATCCATTTATGACAGAGTAAAGAATGAAGAAATAAAGATAGAATGTAAAGCCAAACTCAGTATAGTAAGTAAGATTAAGAAAGAATCCTTTAGGTTGTTTGGGCATACAGAACGGATGAATGAGGAGAGAATAGTAAGAAAGATGTATGACGCAAGTGTTAATGGCGTTAAAAGTAGGGAACCAGATACTTGAGGATGATCCTATTAGATGCCTCAATAATCGTCGAGCTTGTATGAGAAGATGTATGAATGTGGGTGAGGTGAGAACTGTGTGTCAGGATAGAAGAGTGTGATGTGGTGTGATGGTAAGATAGTTAGTGTCACATTTGGGTATGTTTCTTCATCGCCCTCGGCTTATCTGCATGTCTCAATTCTGTGTCCAATCGTGGAGTATAATATCTTCTCTACCGCATCTTCGTTATAAATATTTTATGTTTAATCTCAATTTAATCTGCTGTAATTTGATTAGTTTTCACGCTGTTTGCAGATCCCGATTTTTGATTTTGAATATGTCCTTAAAATTTTGATTAAGAGAAATGCGTACTCAGGTTCTTTGTCGATTTCTTCACGTATTGTCTAAGTAGCAATGGACAATATATATTTATTGACTAATGCCTGTGGCGGCTGTGTCAATACCTCGCTTACTAACCAAACGCTGAAACATTTTGTAAACAATTCGCTGAAAGTGGCCAAGTCGTCGGGTTTTAATAAACGTGAATTTTATTACCGCATTATCAGAACACAACTACGTAAAAGGAAATAAAAATCATCTGACCTACACACGTCATGTAGATTATTGCTTTTATGATTTTAAGTCTGGCATAAATTCATTTATATTTTTTTATTTAATTAAATAACGCATTCTTCATGACGTATGACATATTTAGATCTGCACAACACGAGGAAGTAATGGGAAGTTGAATCGTGATTTCTGACTGAATTCCGTTAATTTGTTTAAAATACGAACATACTTATAGGTAATAACATAATTACAAAACATTAGTATTATCAATACTTTAATTACCAATGCAGAAACTATGTGTATTTAATTTTTGAAAATGTAAAAAAAATAATTTAAAATTTATTTTTTATTATGCGGGCCTAAAAGGTATTACGTAATAGAGTAGAGAAATAAAAAAATAAAAAAGAATGTGATGCAGCTATTATTATTCATTCACTTGTGAGCATAATTTATTGATAACAGAATTGAAGTTCGTGTGTTCGAATCATGAATCACAAATTTGCAATAATTCATTTATCGATGCATATTTATGCGGTAGCGCGCATGGTTTTATTAGTGATTTTTTCTCTCTCTACTACCTGGAATATTTACACAATTGATAGAACTAGAATAGAATTTTTCGCATCAGCTGACATATAACTAGATATGTTTTCTGTCGTTTCTTTCATGACTGAAATTTAAAATATGTGTGTTTACTAATAGACGTTTCCATGGTTCAGTGTTCATCTCAAATTGTCATTTACGGATAATTATTTATTGTTAATTACTTCATATTATGTTATATAATAATACTAAAATATCGCCACTTTGAAGATATATTAAAATAAACATAATTACGTAATTATCGACGCAAGACTAGCGATTCACAGTGGAATTCTGGTACCGACACTGATGTACGGAAGTGAGCCCTGGAGCTGACAGAAGAGGAACGGAAGTAGACTAAATGCAGTGGAAATGAGATTACTATATATGCGTATATGTGGCAGATCCATTTGTGACAGAGTAAAGAATGAAGAAATAAGGATAATGTAAATCTAATCTTAGTATAGTGAATAAGATTAAGAAAGGAATGAGGAGAGAATGGTAAGTAAAAATAGTAGAAAAATAGTAGTAAAGTGTTGATGGCACCAGAGGACGTCCGCGGAAGACCAGGGTAACCAGATACTGTAGGATGGTCCTGTTAGAAGCCCCAATTATTGGCGAGCTTGTGTGAGAAGATGTATGAATGAGGATGAGATGAGGATTGTGATGCGTACCCCTGAGGAGAACGGCGTGATGGTAAGTAAGTATGTAATGATTAATAAATAAACGGCATTTTTTGGTATCTCACCGGGAATGGGTAAGCATTTTTTAAACTTACTTTATAGATTGCCTGGAGTCAGGCAAAATGAATATATTCTATTACATCCCGCTAAATTTGCGAAATAATTAATTTTACTTGTAAAACTGTTACGTAATATTTGTTGTAAATTTTACATTGTGGTTTTCGTTTATTTGATGGTTTATTTGTATAGTTTTAGTTAGTTCAATCAAACATCCTGATAGAGGAAATTGAATTTTCCGATATCGATTAGTCTATTAATTATAACTCTTAGAATGGTTATAAACAAAGTTTTAAATAATCTATATTAACATCATAATTTATTGAATAGTAGCAGCGTTAGTTAGTTGCGTATATTAAAAATATGTTTTCCCTCCGTTATTTTCATTTGACAAATTATAATGCTCTAATGAATAATTTAATAGATGGTATCACAATGTAATTTAATACATAGGTGTATATATCAATTAATCGAAATCAGATGTATTTTAAAAAAATATTTAATATCATTAATATTTAAAAAATGCGTACAAACATATTTTTTAATTACACATTATATTTTGAGTCACAGTAACCTATTATCTATTATATCATAAGAATTGTTGCAAACAACACGATCATAATCATCATCTGTTAGATTTTGGCATCCGTAATGAGTAATCGCCGGTTACCGGCCTGTTTAATGGCTGTGATAAGAATATTATTAACATTGTTAATTACAAAATATATTCCGACTCTTATATCGATTCCAAATGCGTTTGTAGATGTAACAATTATTGTTCTTCCGATTTCAAAGATTGAAGCAGTCTAGAGCCATTTTGTAATGCTTAATTAATTGTTATTAGTCGTTTGAAATTTTATCGTTCAAATTGAATTGAAGATTATTATATAATAGAGGAATAATAATGTATGAAATCTTGAATCTTTAGAAAAAGTGTATATAATTTTTAAGTATCCGCGAATCTCACCTTGATTTGTGTTATTTAACTGAATCTTGTATTATTCATTTTATTCTAATACACTGAACATAACATTTTTACTTTGTATTTGTTTGTTATTTAACTAAATCTTGTTATCCTATTTTTATTTTTATATATTGAAGTTAAGATTTTTACTCCAATTTTGTATGTTTTTAACTGATTCTTTTCGGCCTTTATTTTTTACAATAATTTTATTACACTAATTACTATACCGGGAAAGCACTGTCTGTAAAATACTAGTGTAACAGGCAGTGCACCGAATAACATGTTTTTTATTTTGCTGAAATATTTGCTCCTTATTTTTATAACAGTGTAATTACTATTTTCTCAATGTAAGAAAATATTTCTAACTAACGAACTTACCATCACGCCGTTTTCCTCAGGGATCCTCTTTCGTACATTTTCTTATACACGCTCTTCGGTCGTCGAAGCTTTTAATAGGACGGTTCTCCGATATTTCATTTATCTGATCATATCAGATATTTCGTGAACGTCCTGTGTTCGTGTTGCCTTCAACAATCTGTCTCATATATTTTGTTACTATCCTTTCATGCGCTCCACATGACAAAACCATCCCAGCTATCCTTCCTTAATTCTACCGACTACGTCACATTTATAATATATTTATAAACATAGAAACATAGAATGACATCCTGAAGAAGAAAATTGTATTTTTCGAAATTGGTAGATGTATTTAATTCATTAAGTGGTTAATAAAACAAAGTTAGTTATTTAAAATAATGGATTTTAACCAAGAAGTTGATTTTGATAATCTTAAAAACATAACATCTTCTTTCGTATCTCAATCCATCCAACTTATTTTAAGCTTTCTTCTATAGATCCACATCTGAAATGCTTCAAGTCTTTCCGGTTCGACTGGTGTATTTATTTTCACCTTTACCTGTACTAAGATCGGTACCAAATCAACAATATTTTGGAAATACCAAGTATCGATTCTGATACCTTTCGGGTACTAAGCCAGTATCCTACCAACTTAACGAACTCCTGGATGAACTTAATGGACTGTCGTGTTAAATTGTCATGTAAATATATAATGTTGATTTTTTATATTAGAATTTAATCCATTAATTTATTAATATTTTTCGTAGTTATACTTATTTACTTGATTATTTATTCATTCTTAACATCAAAATTTACTATTATATTTAATTTTATTTGAAAAACAGAAAAAAATCTTGTATTAATAAAGAGCTTAAGATATTTATGAACGTCTTTTTTCATACTTCAATCGTATCAGTCAGTAGTGCAACGATTAGTTACCCCGTCTGTCATGCGGGAGACTGGGATTTTTATTTTATTAATTTAACCGAATTTTTGTTTCAAACTAGAAAAAATATATTCTTTGCGGGGGTGATACGATACACGAGTTTGAGACGTGTAACAAGTTAATTTCTAAAGTAGATACACACTGAAAGAAAAAAATAATCAATTGTCATAAACCAAATGAACTGTTTTAAATGCTAATTTTAATGGCATCATAAAATTTAGTGAATGTGGTGTGTATAAACTACTGCTGAAGGTACTTGAAACTTGCTAGTACTTAGAACTCTTCTACTGAATCGGATTGTATATATTTCTCGGTTTTAGGAAATCGATATAATTATTTATGTATCTTGGTACAAAATTGTATATTAAATAGTGAATTGAATTTTTTTTAAATATTTATGAAGTAAGATCAATCAAAAGTATTAAAGTTATTTACATTCGAGCGTAGTAAATAATGCCCCAGATAGTATTACATACAGTTATAACATATATATTTTAAACTTTATATGCATTTAAACAAATGCATTTGCATTAATTGATCATAAAAATAAATGGTCTCATATTTATGCAAATGACTAAAAATATAACAATTTATGAAGCTGGAGAGATTTAATACAAGCAGATTCAAAATATTACGAACATTCTCGAGATGTGTGAATTTGTACAGTGGCGTAGCAACAAATTACCGAGTCTTCGGGCAAACTACTTCTCTCCACTCGAATTATACTGAAATAAAAATAATTACTTGAAAATTATATTTCCATCATGCATGTCGGTCCTTCATGACAGGATCAGGTCTTCCATTGAACTATCCACATGATCGGTTCAATGGATGGGCGATCCTTCTCTTTCTCTTCGTCCTTCGACATGGCCCACCACAATAAGCTTCTCTAAGCTATGTTCCTTTTTGCAAGATGCCCGAAAAATTTAAGGATTCATCTCAGGCAAATGGTTGAGTGTCTGTACTTGATGTTTAGTTCCTGCAGAATTCGTGCGTTTCGCCGTCCTTGGTATTCGCAACATGTGTCTCCAGCACCATATTTCAAAGGCATCTTCTCTTAACTCCTCGTCTCTTCCTTGCTTTCAGGGTTATATTTTCATACCTACCTGTAAAAAAGTTAATGTAGTCGTAATACTGGCATTAGATGTTCAAAGCTATTTACTGCTAATCCTCGATGATACCACAAAATTACTTTATGTTTATATTAAAATTTAACATTTAAAAAACATTAATTGTAACTTAAAATTTTAAGCCCGTATCTATAATTTTTAAGACTGCAATTGTTGGGATTGTTGAAATTATTCAGCGATTTTGGTAGCTACGCTCCTGGATTTATATACAGTTCGATAAATCGATTACCACTCAATTTTAGCGTCGGGTTAATACAGAAATTATTTCTTACCAGACACAACACAAGATTATCAGCGGGAAAGAAAATTGAATTTCCCAAGCGGATATGCAACGATCGATAACATCGTGTTACTTTACCTATAAAAACTGAAAAGAATGAAAGGTTTGCAACGTTATTGAAAAAATATATAGCAATCGGAGCACGACTTTTTGTAGTGTTAAAATATTTTGCAAATTTGTTACAATAATCGAGATAAACCATGGATATTATTAAATGAACTAACGTTTTGTTTAGTATTCTAGTTTTGCGAAACCAAAATCGTTATGTTCTCGACGTGTGAGAAATTATGTATGGTGATATTTGCGATCTGCCTATTTTCTATGCTGTGAACATGAAGCGTTGCAAATAAAGACGAGTTTCCAAATTGAAAAATTGTTCTTCAAATTGAAAATATATGAAAAATGATTTTTTAATTAAAAATTGATGCACTTGTTTTTCAATAGCGATTTGATAGCGATTTCAAAATTGTGTTTCGTATGTTTTTTGTGTTTGCAGCCATTTATTTGTAAAATGCTTTTTTGTTTGCTGTTTATATGTTAAGTTTATATTTAGTATTAGACATTTTTCTATGAACGACAACTAACGAAGAAAACTCGCGGCCGATATCTTAGTACGGAATCCCGTAAAATGATACATTAATATACATATTTTTACTTGGAGCTGATTCGTTACTTTGTTTGTTAATGCTATTTGAGTTACTTTCAAGTTTGTGTATTTTGCTGGTTGCGTTGTAGCCAATCATTTCCACAATATGCCTGTTTCCACAAGAAGTATTGTGTGCAAAAACAATTAACTATATTAAGATAAGACGTTGGACGACGCCCATTGGCCAGCGTTTCGGCGGGCGTCGCTCCAACGAGGCGCGCGCACGGATCCTCCGGGCGCACTCCCGCGAGCGGCTCTTCCGAGTGGGCGGTGACCAGGCGTTGTCTCGACTCGGAATAAAGTTTCAAATTAACCATCGCAGGGCTCGAAAGTGGAGCTCGTGAGCGTCCAGCTGAAGGGGTCCCCGAAGGCTTTGTGCTGACAACAGGGCCCTGGAACCATCCAGGATACCTGATTACTCGTCAATGCATCACCGTCAAATTCGAAACACGTATGTATTTTTTGTTTTTCTTTCGTCAAAATTTTATTATTTTTAGGATTTTTTTATTGAATAAATATATGCAAATCTGATTAAAACTCGAATACGGTTCTACACCGCTGAATATAGTAGCCCGAGTTTACATGAGTAGTACAAATGTCGCGTACGTAACACAATAATACCGCCAATAATTAACGTACTTCATTGTTTACATTTATTTTTGATTAACATTGAAAAAATAGCGCAAAAAGTTTGTCACCACCACAACTTGAACAATATTTTACAAAATACACATCAAGCTGAGTAATCTGAAAGCGTAGACGAAGAAAGGGAAAATGATTAAGAAGACGTAGACATCTCATTAAATAACAAGTAATCCTCTCCATCCACGACACAATGCCGGCCAATATGTAACAAAGTATTGTTTCGCCCTTGAATCGACGCGTTTTTCTCTCACTGAGGATAATGGACAATTGAATGTAGTTGAAAATGAATGCTTATATTTTAGCATAATGATTCGGTTGAGAATATTCGATATCAAACACGCGATGTTAGATGACGTGTAATTATTAGAATTAGTCAAACATTAACTCGGAGGTAATTTGCGATTGTATTGAAATAATTATTGGTGGACATGCATGTTATGTACTAATTCAAAGTATTTTTACATTGAACTAGTCTTCAGTTACCCGAGTATAATATTATATAAAAAAAAAACATTATTGGTTTCAAATTATTGGTTATATTTTTACGAACACTTGCATACTTAATAAGGTGTAGTGCCCGAAAAATTCCAATTACATAAAGCTTGCACGCCCTACAATCAATCGGGTACATTGTGAAAGATTTTCAATTATACTCAATATTCATGTTGTGTTAAATGATGTAAGGGTTTCGTGTGGAAAGTTTGAGGAGCACTGCAGTAACATATAGATGTTACATATATACGTTATAAATCAAAGCATAATTATTATAGGTTTGAACTATTTTTTTTATCTGTTTAAAGATAAAATCCAGAATCAAAATGGTTAAGTAATATTAAGGATATTCGTGGAAAACAGACACTGTCCATCAAGTATGATATACAGGGTTTAACAGACCCAGTCCACAATATTTTATGGGTGGTTACCTGATTATATTACGAGTCGAAAATGTTCAACGGATATGTGCCTAATCTCAACCACGTCAGAGATATAAGCATTAAAAAAAAACGTAATTATGAGATTATTTCGATTGATTGAAATATTTTATTGATTACAAATTATATGATAAATACAAACAATTAATGGTCATCGAATTTAAAGCCCCTAGACTACTATTATTAAACTATGGAATAATTTCACAAATATTTATTTAAAAGACTTCAAGCTTAACACGATTTTGTAATAATTTCAAACAATAGTATTTTACGTAACAGTGCACAATTTACATATCCATCGAAAATATATTTTTTAATATCATTTAAAATACAGGATTATCCAATAAATAATAATAATTTTATTATCTTTACGCATTTCGCGAGATGTGAGTTATGCATGATGTCATCTATAATATTTTTTACTTATCAATGTGTGAATTGCATCATTTTTATACAAATACTGTTTTTGTTTTGGTAACTTGTGAAGATTGTTGTGCGAAGTAAAGAAACTTGTCTTAGTAATCGCGGGAAATAAAGCAAAAAGTTCTGAGATAATTTATGATGCATATATTTCAATAATTAAACATTAGTCGCTGTTTTTTTTTAAATTTGGAATGCGTCACGTACTCAGATGAATATATTTTCAATTAATTTAATATTCGGCGTCGATTTTCAGCCAGCCATTCCCGTGAAACCAATCAATTTGGAACAATCACATGAGATGGAGCAAGGCACACTTTGGTTTGCGCCTCTATTTCTGTAAGAATAGTGAGAATGTGTTTATAGGTCAAAGACGAATAAACTATAAAAAAAAATTGGTGACTAAGTTATGCTTGCTAATATAGTTATATAAAATTAAATGCCACGTCTAACGTGAACAAATATAAACGTAGTTTATTATTACATTAACGCTTAATTATATTATTATTTAACACATATCATACGAGGGCCGTCCGTAAAGTAGTACCCGTTTTTGAATTAAAAAATAAGTAACAAATATATTTTGACATAAGTTTTTATTTGTTAAAAACAAATCTTAAACTACTTCTCTACATGGTCACTATACAAATTTAAGCATTTGTCATAATGTGTGACGAGTTTTTGTCTCCCAGCTTCATATTCCATAATATGAAACTATATGAATATCATATGGTCGCACATTTTTTGAGTTAAGAAATCTGATCAGTCCTAACTTTACAAGTGGCGCGATTTTAAATTAAAAAAAAATATTTTGAACACTTACAGAAATAATAGAAACTTTCCACGCAGCGAGCAGACAGTTAACTGAAGTCGTTTCACTTTTAGCGGCGGCTACTCGCATCACTAACGCTCCGCAACGGCGCGAACGGGTACTACTTTCCGGGCGGCCCTCGTACGTACATACGTTCGCGGACTCATATTTGAGTTAAAAATCTTAAATGTACAATACATAAGAGACGCATAGAATTATGTATGCGTTTGCATAAAATTATCGTAACATTGTATAGTGAAAATACGCTTTAGAATAAAAATTTATAAGCAGCTTGTTTTCATAATTAGTAGGTATCAATTATTACTGATGACAGTGTAGCTCAAAAGCACGTAAAATATAATAGTTCTTTTCATATTAAAATCTTTATATAATGTTATATAAACTATATTAATATTCAGCGGCATACTATACAATTTCTTACGAGTGATATCTGTGACGCGCTCCACTGAAATAGTCTCCTGGAAAGTTAGAGATAAATGGCACAATAGCCCGAAGAACGTTAACTTTTCTCGATATTCTTTTTTATTAAGTTCTCAAACCGCTCGTTTTGATTTGCCAAGAGTTTGGTAATGCACTTTCTAAATTCACAACATTGATATCGAAGATACTAAATATTCGTTTATTCAGCTAGACTTGATCTTTTTTTCTGCGCGCATTCGTCCCACTTCACAGCATCCAGTAAACAGTTGTACCCACCTGCTGAAAGTACGTTCAAGAGGTGTTTGCGCAGCGTTGTCACTCGAACAATAATAATTTTCGCAAAATATACTGATCCGCGTCTCGATACAGTGCTCGATACGAATTTGAATCGCGACATGTTTCTGAAAATCTGTTTTTTTATAGGAAACAGTTCAAAAGCTCTTTAACTTGAAGCAATTTTAGTTAGTTTCTGAATTTAGAAAATACCAGTTAAAGGGAGGTGGATAACGTGTGGAGTTTGTGATTTTACTATAACATGTCAAAGAATATATTTATCTCATCATATATCATCATCACATTAAATAAAGATACGCAGAGGTCAAGGAGCGCATAGCGAGTTTCGGAAACCCCAATATTTTCTTCAAATAAAACGCCTTAATGTATCTTTTCAGCAATGTATACTATATATCTGTCTAGATGTACAAATGTGAAAAGTGGATGCTCACGGATAGCATGGAGATAAGGACAAATTAGTGGATATGTAGCTAAACCGAACTCGTAGGATATCTGGTGACAAAGCTGAATGGTAGTGACCTCTGACCTGAAATGAAGGATATCAGATGAGTTAAAAGGGCGGTAGACCCACTATACAAACATCACAGAAACATAGGAAGAGTTAGGCGAGTTGTGTATCCCCTACTGGACGCAAAGAGGCTGCAGATGATTATGATGATGAAAGCCATTGAGTAATTCTATTTTTAACAATCATGTACGGTCTAAAGGTATATAAATTGCATCTTTAGATAAGCTGAAAATTTTGTTTCAATTAAACTGTAGTCTGTGTTGTGACATTTCTATAAAGAGTATATATAAACATTTAAAGAATCACAATGATGCCCTTTTGGCCAGCACCTTAAATTGTAAAGTTGTAAATAGGGGGTTCCCACTAATTGAAATGCGTCATTGAGATTTATAGTTTCCCTTTAGGAGTGTTTAGAAGTGGAACGTTATGGATGTGATTCCCGTTCAATTGGGCATTTTCTCTCATTCATATGTTCGGTGCGGCGCGCCATTGACACGCGCAAGACGTGACCGAAAAGTAAGAGTCGCGGCCAATGGTACTTGTGGATTTTTTGCATAATATTCAACGGCGCCATTTGATAAATGTACAAGTGGCAAAAAACTGCTCCACAAAAACAGGTGAATTCGAATGAAATAATATTGCGTAACATTTAAATTTGAGACTTGTCAACGTTATTATCGTCTATGTAGACTGACAGTGACTGACTGAGCGGTGTACTGACAACAGGACGTAAACATATATCAATTTGAGAGGTTTAAAAAAAAATCGCTACTATCCAAATGACTAAAAATAGAGGTTGGCGTGTTTGAAAATGATTATACACCAATAGTTGAAGTTTTGTAATGGATAACTACTCGTGAAAACATGTTTATACAATATGTTTTAGAATCATTTTATTTAAAGTATAATAATTATAATCTCCGCTCTATAAAATCAATTACAAATACGTTTATCTCAATTTCGTTAATCGGATTGAACCTCTGGTTATGTATATTACGACTTGTATGTGTTCCTACGTTATGGTTGTAAATTCACATCAATAATAGCGCAATTATAAAATAAAGTTTTTTTATGTATAATAAATATATTTATTATACAAATATACGATAGCATAGTTAGTTATGTATAGATAAACTCGAAAACTAAATAGTAGCCAGTAATACATGACAGTGTAGGTAAAGCCCTTTTATATCAGAGTTATCAGAGGAGTTAAGATCGTGCTGCCGCTGGGTACTTTCATCACAGGCATCTCGGAGATGGTCCAGTATCAGCGGCCTTCGCCGAGCGTCGAACCCGAGACCTCGGCCCCACTCGGAGGCCGGAAGATTCTAATGCTACCCATCTCCTTTACTTTGCCGGTACATAATTACCGATGACATTGCGTAAAAAAACACAGTTCCGAATTCTCGAAGGCGGAAAACCAAATCGAGACCTTCCAGCCGGACTGCTACTGTTAAGGTCTTCGCACAATCGATCGGTCGCTGTGATAAATCTTATGCCATGGAATGAGACATATCTGAATTAGTTAATATATAATACTTTTAAAATTAGCAATAATAACTTGGTGGTTAAAATTAATATTTTTTATTTATTATCTTTGTTTTATCAACCACTGAATTGAGTTCAAATACATCTACTGGTTTCGAAAAATACAATTTTCTTCTTCAGGATGTCATAACTAACTAAAAACACATATCATTGTTTCTTCACCAGTATCTATTTTTTAAAAAAACAACAATTATTTAAAAAATAAATTTAGTACCCAACTCAAATTGTTGCTTAATACAAATTTAGTCGAACAATTTGAGTTAGGTACTAAATTTATTTTTAAATAATTTTTTTTTTTTTAAAATAGATTCTGTTGAAGAAACAATGATATGTGTTTTTAGTTATTTATGACATCCTGAAGAAGAAAATGGTATTTTTCGAAACCGGTAGATGTATTTAAACTCAATTCAGTGGTTAATAAAATAATTAAAAAATATAGTTAACATATATTTTTAATAGATTTTAGATAGACGTTTTAATAGATTAAATGTTTAAAAGTTATGATAGAAAAATGAAAGGAATAAAATTATATAAAAACATCTCTGTGTATTAGAACCCTACATCTATTTTTGAACCAAATTAAATTAGTATTCGAACAGTAAACGATAACATAACATCTACTGGTTCATTCTGCTGTGGGTTGGTTTTTGCAGTAGCCGGACGTTTCGGGTCATTTTGCGAAGTGACGAAAATTAAATAATTTAAATAAAGCCTCCAGCCAGACAAGAACATGTCACCACTATTCGGATATATCGTTAATGTGTCTTTCGGCAAAATGAAGCTACGACAAAATTTGACAATTGATCAACAACCATTTATTGAAAAAACATTGTAGTTGCTCTACCGTAATTAATTAATTTAATTTGTATTAAAAATACCGTAGAACTATGTTCTGAAAAGTTGCAACATCATAATAATAATGTGTTCTCTTTAAAAATTATATTGATATCCGATAGGAATAAAAATCTACTAAACAGTTAACATAGGTTTTAGATTATTTTTGTATCCCATTTGTATAAAGTATTTATAATAGTACATTTTAGTATGATTAATATTATTTTGCAAATGAAATAAAATACAACAAGAAAAATCAAGTGGAAATTAAAGATTCCCTTTCGATTCGTTATATCGTTACATCTTACTGTTGCATTTACTAGAACACATTGTCAAACAACTTTTCTAACGATGTTCTGCAGAGTAGAGATGGAGGACCTTGCACCGTTGTGGAACCTCGCGAAGCAATAAAACATGCCCGCTCCTCTATGTTTCGGATAACACAAGACCGATTGTAAAGACTGGACCGGTTTAATATAAGTGTACACATGAACGAGAGCCTCGCGGTAAACCCGAGGCGTGGATTTGGCGAATATCGGCCGGCCATCGGCGACCTGGGCGAACCGCTATTTCGGGCTGCTAAAGGTTGCCGACGGCCGCACTCAGAGGCTACACTCCCAGAGATGTGTGTCGGCCTTCACCTCAATACATCTCAGCTGAGCTGGCGGCGGTGCCGCGGCACTGGCACCAGGCACTGGGCACTAGGTGCTGCGCCGAGCGCAGTTTCCGCAGAGAGAAAGCTGAACTCGCGAAAATCTCATTAGTTTAGTGAATTACCAAGCGTCAAAAAAATTATCTTACTTGCTTATTGCTATCGGGTAATATCTTCTAGTTAGTTTTGGCGATAGGTACTCAAAAAATATTGAATAATTAATACAAATTGATCATTTTATATTGCACTGAGGATTTTTTTTTTAATCTTTATAATAGTTATACTTTCGTACATACTATATGTAAATTTATTAATATATATTTGAGGATATACAATATTTAGTATACGTACACAAACATATGATACTAATCAAAGAAAATAGAGGCTGACGAAATTTATATATTTTACGTTAATATTTATGGTTATAGAAAGGTGGTACAATTTACTGTGGAGAAAAGAATTATAAAATGTATGGAAAAGGAAAGAAAGAGGGAAAGGAATGGAAGGAGTACATATATTATGAGGGAGCAGGAAAATAATTAGAAAAATTAAATTTAACTAAGAGAAATTCTAATTTAATAGTTATTTTAGATATTGAGAGATGCGAGGAAGGTGCGCTTTCATCGGGTTTTTGAAAAAAGGCAGTGCTGGAATATTGAAATACAATTCTGCATACGTTAGTTATTCATTGTCAGAGTACAATGTAAAGGAGCATAATTGTATATACTAAATAAATTTTGCCAAGCAAGCGGCAAGCAAAGAATATAAATCACTCGGCCTTCAATAAAAAAATCTTTTCCAACTCGACCTTGGGGTTCGAAGCGGTCACGGACATAGAATATGTGCCAGGCTTGATCGTGGGCAACAACAACATCCCTCACTATGATCTCTTACCCTCAACAATAAAACAATCCGCACGCAACAGCGAGGTTTCGCCCTGGGCGACATAATTATTTCCAAAATAACTAAAACCTTAAAGGGGTGACATTCCGTCAGACTTGGATGGAGGCGTTAGTGGTCATGGTCGCACGTACGAAGGTTACGAAAAAATTAACGCATATCGTCATTTTCAGTACCATCAAAATGATGGTTCTCCAAATACATTATTTCCTTCTAGGTTCATTCTCATTCTGCGTCGACAATTATCTTTAACAAAAATAATATAATTTAAAATTAAAATTTTATTCATTTTTGAAAATAAATATAAAATTACTTCGCATATAACCACTCGAGTTGTTACTAACAGTACGATACTTGGTACTAACGTTTATTTTCTAAAGGATTTAGAATCTTGATTTTTTTTATTCAAATATTTATATTATAATCAGTAAAAATAAAATTATTTATTGTATGTTTACATTTAGTTTCTTTACACCCCTGGTGAAGGAACAAATTTAATTCTGAACCATTTGGTATTAAATTTTTAAACTCAATCATCATATTCAAAAATATTTTATATTAATTATTAAAATGTTTAACTTCACAGTTAAGCTTCACATAGTAAAAATATAATTTTGTTCAATTTTAGTATTTTAAAATAGCATCCATCAGTATTTTATTTTAAAATGTAATAAAATACTATTTAAAACAGCTGATCTCAAATGAGCTAGTGAAATAAGCATTTTTTCTGAAGGTTGACTGATAATTGTATTTTTTGTAAATATCTCATGAATATATATTGTAATGAAGCTAATCGTATTAATTTATTGTTATAGGCGATAACGAGGGAAAATGTGTATGATTTTGCAGTTCTGCGTCAAATAAAACTCGAAACGTATTGAAATATGTATTTGTTTCCTAATGAATACTTAAAAATATTGTCGCCGCGTTTGGAAATACGGTTTGACTTATTTTATTTATTAAGCAATGTTTATATTTAGTACTTTTAAAATTAGCAATATTAACTTGGTGGTTAAGATTCATATTTTTTATTTATTATCTTAGTTTTAACTTTTCAAAACAAATATCTAAACACCTACCACGAGACATTAGACCAGCATTTTACACAAATAATAGTATATGAAATTTACTCATAAATTCTAAAGACAAAGATGATAAATTTAACAATTCTGGCGTCTATAAACTTAGTTGCAAGGATTGTGCTGAATTTTATGTTGGTAAAACGGGTATAAATTTTAATATAAGAGTAAAGGAGCATTTGAGATGTTTGAACAATAGTGGGTTTTCAGAATTTGCTAATCATTTGATAGAAAATAGTCATGGTTTTGATAAAAAATTGGGATTGTCAATTTTGCATATAAACGGTGTAGGTCACAAATTAAATAATTTGGAATCGTTGGAGATAAATAAAGCATGTAAAAGTAATCAGGAAATTCTAAACAGCCAACTAAATTTAACTACGAGTCCTATTCTAAAATTTTTTCCTAAAAATTATTCGACTAAATTTGTATTGAGCAGTAATTTGAGTTAGGTACTAAATTTATTTTTTTAAATAATTGTTGTTTTTTAAAAAAATTAAAAATAGATTCTGGTGAAGAAACAATACTATATTTTTAGTTAGTTATGACATCCTGAAGAAGGAAAAGTGTTTTCCGAAACCGGTAGATGTTTTTTAAACTCAATTGTGGTTAATAAAACTAAGATAATAAATAAAAAATATTTATATTTAGTGCCGGCACCAGCCTCTGTGGCGCCATCGGGCGAAATATTTTTAGGCGTCTTCCATTCCTGATTTAAACAAAAATTGTGGATCTGTTAAACTATTCTCTGACTCTCAGATTCCGCAGCTACAACGTCCTCCTGCGACCAGACCCTCTTTTTCGTGATTTAATCTTATACTGATGATAAGATGGAAAGTGTTGTGTTACATATATCTCTCAAGTTTCGCTTCGCATGGGCAAAATATTCCAGTTTTTGAATCTTTATTCATTTCTTATCTCATTTCCCATTCAATTCATTTAAGTAAAAATATTAATTATATGTAAACAATACAAAAAGTCGGTGTGCCTTTTGAGTCCAAGAAATAATAATTAATTCTATAATATATAAACATAATATTGAAAAAATGTACGCCTTGCAAGTTGGGGCACGCCTTCGGCATTTAGTGAGCAAAACATGTCAACTGTATATAAATATAATATTTTAAAAATTGAATCCAGCCTTTCGCCCTACTTGCTCGGCGCCCTCGGGCGGGGCCAGTGCTCGTCCCGCTCGGGCCGGCCCTGTTTACATTTAACAAACGTCTCGATTGGTCTCGTGGGGTACAAATGCCCAGTGTGAGGAATGCACTGGATATTACTCCGCCCGAGTCTGGGAAAGATAGTATTTCGCACATGCAAAAATAGTTAATATTTCAAGGATTGTATATTTGTGTAAAAGTGGGAAGTGAAAGGCAATATTTACATTCACGACCAACAACAAACAATACATATGCATTCGGTTTTGGAATTCATCTGTGGTGTTGATTATTATTAAACGGAAGTAGAATACTTAATGAAACTGCTAAATATACAAATGAGATGTTATTATTAACGAATTTAATATTCTAACATTGAATTCACGTCAATTTTAATAATAATTAGTAACCAAATTAAAATAAATCGTGAGAGTCTCTGTTACTTACCACGGATTGATGTGAAATATTTCTCTGGTAGATACACGTAGGCCAATGTCGTCGACGAATACGAAAGAAGGAAAATAACAGCTTGTTAATTAATAATTAATATTATTTAAAAGAATACATTTTGAATGTATTCTTCTAAACCTATTTGAAATCAAAAAGTCTCTGGCATAATAAGACTTATTGATCTGTGGTTTCAAATTGTCATAAAAGTATGCAATGCGGATTTTTTGTAATATAATATATTCATTGATTTCTATTTTTGATATTAAGGGAATGAGGGGCAATAAAAGCCGGCGGGTAATGGGAGCCATTACAAAAAACATACTTACTAACGGTCAAATCAATCGGAAACAATCTAAACGTCTTCGTCGATGTTCGACTATATCAGTCGGTTTCCGTAAGCTGTATAGTGATTTGATTATGCGTGTGACGAGTGGAAGTTGACATCACGGTCAGCAGTTAAATTTGACTTATTTTATTAGCCAGGTGTATGTATTTTTGGGTTCAAGTTTAAGGATCGAAATATAAAATAGTCTATTTACTTTATTTTTAGGATCTTTAAAGTGGTGGACTTTGTATGTAATTCGAGCCTAGGTGTCTCTCCATTCTCTCACCCTCTCTTTGCTCTTTGAACCAATCAAGACATTATCACAAGAAACATTTTTGAACTAAGGTATCATTGCAGACGTTTTAATGGGCTCATTTTTAATGCTTGGGATATGACGACCCGAAAGATTATATTTGTGTTTTTCAATACTTTAGTTATTTAAATAATCGTTTCTTTAGTACATATTTACCATTTTATTGTAATAATTAAATATATTTATTGTAATAATAGTTGAGATTAGAATAATATTATAGCTATACTACCAAAGAACTCATTTAAAGTCATTTGTTACCTTAAACACTAATTAAATGTATTAACTATAAAGATATACATATAAAATCAATTTTATCGAAAAATATTGTAGTTGCGCTACCGGAATTTGAACCTGGATCTCTTTTCCAATCCGGGGAAGGTACATTACCAGCTGTGCTACAGCGACAGTATTTTTGACGACTAATTATCGAACCTATATGTTACACTTTTTCAAATTAATACATCTATAGCAGAAGGCTTTCAAATAATGGAACAATAGATGTCTTAATTTGAAAAGTGTAACATACGGGTTCGAAAATTTGTCGTCAAAAGTACTGTCTGCTGTAGCATAGTTCTTTAATGCACCTTCCCCGGATTGCAAAGAGATCCAGGTTCGAATCCCGGTAGCAACAACAATATTTTTCGATAAAATTAATTTTATATATATATATTTATAAATATATATATATATATATATATATATATATATATATATATATATATATATATATATATATCTTTACAATTAATACATTTAATTAGTATTTAAAATGTCACAAATCCATGTTTTGAATAATTAACAACGTTCTCCTTAACAATTTGTTACCTTTTTTCAATATTTTTCATAGTATTTTATTGTTGTTCGTGTAAACTATTCGATAGTCAGATCGTGGGTTTTCTATTGGCAACGTACAGAGCAAGCAAAACCACTTACCTGATTTGTCTGGTTGCGATTCCCTGGCGGCACTCGGATGTCTTGTTTCTTCTTACTGCACTCTGCTGACGGTCGCCCGTGTATCTTTGGTTTGTCAGTTTGTACATTCTTAACATACCGACATTTAATTATATTTGATAAATAGTTTGGTGCATTTTATAATAAACTAACATTAATAAATAAATTTGTAAACGTCCACTTTTGCGTCCCGTTCATATTCAACGGCAGTGCAATAGTTAGCATCGTCGACTGTCACTCGAGTGAATAGGGTTCGCATTTCTGAAAGGGAGATTTTAATTTTATTTATTTATTATTTACCTGAATTCATGAACATTTTTTTTTTGCAACCAAAAAAAACATTATATAATGGGGTAGTATGATACAAATGATAATACACAACATATAAAGTTTTTTTGTTTAATTAGGTTAGGTTAGGTTTGGTTTTAAGATATCGTACCTACGTATGTATTGCCCATTCATTCGCAGGAGATAAGTATTTCTATACATTAAAACGATCTACAAAATCTACATATATACGTTTATTGAAATTTATGTCTAATTAAGTCAATTGTTTTTTTTTTTGGTTGAAATTGCCTTATTTATTTATCACATAGTTATTTAGAAATATTGCCATTTAAAATATCAATAATACACCTTATCAAACTCTCTGGCCTCAACATACCGAGTATGTGTCATTGCGTGGTCATTTTACAAATCATTCGCTTTATTACATATACTGCGCTTGTGTAGGTGTGTGAACAAACACACACACAGGTACGTATCTTCCACAAGCGATACTTTCGATATTAGGTATACAATTATCCGGAAATGCGACCTCATCAAAATCACATAAATAATTGCGAATAAACTGATTCCGGTAGAATTATTTTCAATTACGTAAGTATGAACAATGAGTATATAAATAATTGCGTACTTTATTCCGTGTAACAAATACCCCTGCTTGATGCGGTGAATTGTCCTATTTGAATATGGTTGATAAACAGTACTGCTGCGGGAAAAACCTTCATTGTTTCCGAATCATTATTTGTTTCAAGTTTATTTTCTACAAGTGCATACTTGAACGAGGTAACAATACTTGTCAATCTTAGAGATTTTAATGACCTATTTCTAACCTTTTAAAAATTATAGTTGTAGGGATGTACGGCTTATAGATTGAGATTGCACACCGTAGGATTACTTCGTGCCGAAACGTTATCTGACGCTAGGGAATGAGAATGAATATATACGCGTCGAAGATTCAATATGCACGGGTTTATTCATTTGTGCATAAATTTACACCTAGAATATACATACAAAAGGGCAAAGATTTCTCTCATTGAGAAACATCTCTCTAACTAAATATAATTTGTATATTTAGTTAGATACAAATATAATTTAGTTTATGTTGATTTCTAAAATAAAAATATATTCAATATAATACGCGAGAAACACCAGAACTAAAATGTATTATTTGATAGCTACGATACTTTACGTAGTAAGAATTAAATTGTTAATTGAATTGTGTGATTAATATATATATATATATATATATATATGCGTATAGACGTTAACTACAACACAGAATTATTAATATAACTATATATATATTTAAAAAAATATTACAATATTTAAGTCATTTGAAAGATTATTACAGTCACATGATATATTACTTTTATTTTTATGCTGTTAAAATCCCTCTAAACTAAAAACTAATTAATAAAAGTGGATAATGTAGATAAATATGTTTGTACTAAGGGTGATATTTTTTTTCTAAAGTATTCAAACGTATAATTTTTGAATATCAGATGATATTTTTTATTTGAATGTAAATAAATATACAATTATTTGCTTGTTTTTACAAAGAGGATTTATCGTCGAAGTCAGATGTAAAGTCTGTAAGTGAGCAATCAAGTATTGATACATGCAGAATAACATGAAATTTTATAACATTACATTAAAAAAATAACATTATTTTCCAATGTTAATATTTTTAGACTCTGCATAATCCCTATTCAAAAGTGAGTACTTACATACCTGCTGTTCAAACATGCTGTAAAACATATATCATTTATTTATTTCAAGGGCGTTGAATGTTTAAGGTCATCTGAAAATGTTTATTGAGGTATCCCTTACAAAGAGCGACCGTATTTAAAAACCGAAAAATAATTAGAGGTTTTTTTAACCGTACTCTATTCCAAAATTTCACACATTCATTTCAATAATAATATTTTATACTAGAAAATGGTCATGTAGAGCACAAAATTATATTATCCACATTCTTTTATTGTATCTAAATATCGTGTTAACAAATAATAACATTCCAAAACACAGTTATACAGATGAAAATGTTTTTTTCTTCGTTAAATGTAAATTTTATGTTTTTTCTTATTTTCATAATGAAATTTAAAAAATCATATTATAATTAATATTATTATTGATTTCTGCTAGTTTCGTAAGCATTATTGAGATGTTATAGCTGTTTCAGCGGTTAAGGTCATTTTCAAATAGTGGATGAACGACGTACAATCGACTTATTTAAACGATTTTAGTTACCTTTTCTTCTATGCGTAATTAGGTGGTTTCGGTGGAACCGATGTATATTAATATTCTTATTCTCAGAAGGACTGCACTTATTATTAAAAATTCCCTGTTTATGTATAAAATGTTTTCTAATGGTTTTATTGTTGTAAAATGGATTATAGTAGATTAATCTTCTCCCCATTTCTTAATATGTCCAAAGAACCTAAAATCAAAACAAAATAACCAATAAAAAAAAATAGAGGTACATACAGAATATTTCAACTAATCATTTACAGAAACGGGAAAATTGACGATTAAGCTTAACATAAAATTTTTACAACAATAACTACATAAGTAAACATAAATATAATACACGTAAATTTTATGCTTATTAAGTGAATTTAAGAATTTGCATATGGTCATCTAGAAAGATACTAAATAGTTTATGAAGAATAGAATTATTAAAAGTTTTTAAAAATATATACATTATAACAAAACATCGCATAAATACGAAGTTTTTTTTTATTTGTTTTTTAAAGCAATACACCATCAATTCTGGATAAATCAACTAGGTATATAGGCAACGCTATTTTATTATCATGACAAAGTGGAATTAATTAAAATATATTTTTTTGGTATCATCATTTAAAGAGAAGTGTAAAACTTTGTCCTTTATTTATCAAAAAATATTTAAATCTGTTTTTAACGGTGATGAAAGGTGTCTTAATTATTCTGACATACGTCAAATAAAATATTACCTGGAATGCAAATATTTGACAGATCTCCGCGGTTGTCTTTA
Organism: Eubasilissa regina; assembly: GCA_022840565.1. Lineage (NCBI taxonomy): Eukaryota > Metazoa > Arthropoda > Insecta > Trichoptera > Phryganeidae > Eubasilissa > Eubasilissa regina. The sequence continues at coordinate 24,268,079 of JAINEB010000033.1, forward strand.
CCTTTGTGATGAATTATTCTGCCTGGAAAGTTTTTAGTTAATGTGCAAAATGTATTAGTAAACGTTGTATTGTTTAGTATTCTTACTGCTGTGTTTATTCAGGGAAATACGACCAGCTCTGTACACATGATACAGTGGCGTAGTTTCACTCCCCAACCCGTCATTCTCGGGTCAATCAATAAAAATATTACCACAAATAATTCTTTGAAGTAATTGTAACGTTTTTTCTGAGTATAGTTCTCACATTACGGTAGATTTTTCTTATTAACAAAAATACAAAATATTATCAACACTTGTCAAAGTGAAAGGCGATTTAACTATGATTGTTACAAATACCTGCATAAGATTATTATATTTCTTTAATGTCGTGCAGAGATATACAGAGACAAATAAAGGGTTTTTTTATCGAAAATTTTTTACGTTTTATAAATAACATCGTCTAAATGCCGTCCATTTCTCTCAAGACACTCTTGCAATCGGACTCTTAAATTGCAAACACGCGAGAGGAGAGCGTCGGTTCAATGGCAGCAACTTCACGGAGGATATTTTCTAGTAGGGCCTACATTATTAACTCTCGACTTAAGGTATTCCCACAAAAAAGTCGTACGGTATAAGATCCGGTCTCTAAACTTACTGATTAATTTATTGGGAAAAATTCCCCTCAGCTTCTCCATTGAAACTCTAGCTGTGTGTGGAGTGGCTCCGTCTTGCTGAAATTGTGTTCTATTGTTGAACCCGGGAAACGGCTACAGTTGCGGTACTAAAAAATTGTCGATCATTCGGCAATACACGCCAGGGATGACTGTCTTTCACTGGTTAAAAAAATAAGGGCCAATTATCCCTCGGCAGAAATTGTACATCACGCTGTCGTTTATGGAAAAAGTAAAGGTTTTTGATGGCGTTCCCTCGGGTTGTCGGGGCACCAGTATCTTATGTTCTGTTTACTAACATAGCCATCGATATGAAAATGTGCTTCGTCAGTAAACAATAAGTTTCCAAGCGTTCATGCTGTTCCAAAACATTCCAGCATCATTCTCGATAAGGTTTCACATGAAGATTTGCAATTTGTATGGGTGAAACTGTAGTTTCTTTTTCAAAATAGCGTGTACTGTTGATTATTTTATTCCAGTACAGGCTGCAATCTTCCTTATCGATTTACACGGATTGCGCATAATTTCACGCCGAACTTGAGCCACATGTTCTAGCGTCGCTGCTAACGTTGACGGTCCCGGAGGAGTTTGGTTAACATTGTCCCTTCTTGTCTGAACTTTTGAACACAACACCAGATAAGATGCGTGCTCGGCCCATCACTTAATCGTCGAATATTAAAGTGAGTACAAAAAGCGCGACGCGCACGAACCAATGAATCACTGCATTTTAAATATTGCTGAACCGGGAACGCGCGGTGCGCTCCCGACCAGTGGACTCATTGCGACTGACAGATCAGAAAATCATGCGCGTCGAACAATACTCCTCCCACTTACCTCACCTTGATGGTTTACGAGCAATTACGGCAAAATTCAGATAATATGAGACGTATATAATATTCTGTATTGAATAGAGTTATTACTGAATTCTCAGATGGTTCCCAAATCAAGAAAACAATTGCTAGATTCTCGAGTTTAGTTTATTTTATTTGTTCTTAATCCCACGGCTCGTCCCGGTTGAAGCGATCTGAACAATGATTCAATATGTTTGACAATTTTCACGCCTTCATTTGAAAATACTCATTTGAATTTTGCAAGCAACAATTACGTATAAACATGAATTTTGATACAATAGACCGGCAATGACCATTATTACGTGAAATTTAACTTTTTTGTGCATTGCATACGATCATCAATGAAGATTTTCCGATAAAAAATGATGAAAAAATTGTTAAGTCTGCGGTTGGCTTTATCTATTTCAATCTTTATTTCTAAAATTAAAATTGACTATTGATAATTGAATAATTTTAAAATATTAATGTGTGATGAAAACCAAACATTCTGAAATAAATAATTCATTACATGTAGGTTGTTATAAATTAATTCCACAGTGAATACCGGAAAAGTAAAGAAAAATAAAGTTCAAAATCTCAAATTGCAGTTAAATTTGGCTAAAATGTTGCCAAAACATTGTTTCGTTATGAACAGTCTGTACTATGTAACTACTCAACCATTAATAAAATAAATAACCGGTTCTTTTTCCTTATATTCCCGGGCGTTGGGCCCATGTGCTGTCGGTGCGTGTGGGGAAATGAAACACAAGTTGCACCTACACACGCTCCATTGTTAAACAATGGTAAACAATAATATCGTTCATATTTAGTTTCATATTTTAAGAAATATTTAAATTTTTTATTTTGTGCACCAAAGCGACGCTTGTAGATGGCTTATTTACATTTGAAAGCGTGCAAAAGACTGACAGGTATTTGTTATTCATCGATTGAGCTGTCTGTGTTATGAAGTGTTCACGGGAAGGATTCCACGAGGTGATATTTGGTTTGAAATAGTTAAAAATCATACAACTGTGTAAAAAGTGATATACCTGTCTTAAAATTGATATACGTGTACGAAAAATGATACAACTCAAAGAACTAGATTGAATGATGGATATTTTTAATGATTTAATATTATTTTTTTATAGAATAGTTCTTGTAAAGGTAGGTTTTTACATTGTGGTGACATGTGAATTAATTCAAGTCAAATAAATTTGTTTACACCAATTTACTAGAAATAACATCTACACGTTTCTAGAACAATGTTCTTTTCCTCAGGATGAGTTGTATAAAAAATTTACTTTGTTAGAGAGTTTTGGCGAAGGAAGAGGGCGAGGGGGTAAACCAAAATCCGAGTAGGAGTAAATTACAGAATTACATAGCCATTAGAAGGGGAAGAATAGTTAAGTGAGAAAATATTCAATCGGGGATGGTTTACAAATTTTATCTTTAATTAAATGTATTAATTAAATGTATTAATTAGAAAGATATACGTATAAAATTAATTTTATCGAAAAATATTGTTGTTGCTACCGGGATTCGAACCTGGATCTTTTCCAATCCGGGGAACGTGCATTATCCGATTATGCTATACCAACACAGTGGATTGACGACAAATTTTTTATAAAACAATATTTTTCGGTAAAATTGATTTTATGTGTATATCTTTCTAATTTATACATTTAATAAGTATTTAAAATATCACCGACATCAGATTCTGAATGGTTACAACTTCACAATAAGAATGTGTTCTCTTTAATGATTATTAATTATATTTGACTTAATATTTACACTTTTTCTAATCTCTAATATTTATAAATTGTTAATCTGTGAGACTTCATAGCCTGAATGTAATATTTTAAACCCTGTATTAAAATAACCTTTCTAATGACCATTTAATTATATAATTTACTCATCCTACTCCAAATTTCGCTCACCCTCCCTTTCTTCTCCTTAACTCTCTCCCAATGTGAATTTTTCAACTTGAGTATACAACTCATCCTTAAGAAGAGAGCATATATATTTTATATCTAATAAAGTTGCGAAACAAAATTATTTGACTTTAATTCATTGAATATTAATAAATAGACATCTTTTCGTAAAAAATACGGAGAAATCAGTTGAAGATATCAATCTTGATTACATATATTTTAAAGGCAACCGTAATTTATGACATCATTCAAATATTGTTGTTGAAAATGTGTGCAAAAAAATTTAATGAAATTAGCAACCGGCCATAATTAAGCACATCGATTCTCGGCCTGATTAATGTTTGAATTCGAAGATTTTATTAATGAAAAAAATAATCTCAGAAATTTACAACTGCTAATTAGTTACAAATATTTAAGTGCCATGCAAGGTAATAAATACGTACAATTGTTGTTGCTGTATTCGGCATTGGAGTGACGCGAAAGGCAAATGAATTCATAGAGTTCGCAGAAGCTCTGCGATCTGGCGCGATGCGAGTGGTACATTCAATTATGTATTTATTTTGTTCACACGAGATACGCGAAGAGGAAAATGAATACAAATATATAAAATATCGTGTATTCAGATGTACGCAGCTTTATTCACAGCTTTATGCTTTATGCCCAGGCACGTTTTAAAGTTGAAAATCAACACTATATTTTACGGCCTTGAATAATATCGTTTTTTTTTAATTTATTCGCAAATACACAAATAAAATAGTTATTATTGTAGACATGTTACACTTTTAAAGGTAAAACAGGATTGGATACTAAATATTAAAATATCTAGTTTTCAACTTTTTTTCTGATGACAATTTTTGCGCACATACATAAAATAATTTTTCTTTTTATTATTTTCATTGGAACATGTATACATTTACTTAAAAATTTCCAGAGTGGGTATAGACAGAATAATAATAAATGTGAAAGAAAAAATTAAATACCGCGAATAACTTAAAAAAATTTACTTTTTTTCTCAGAAATATTTGATTTTTTACAGTGAGTCTAATAATTTGGTAACGAGCTATATGTATGCATTTGTGACTTTTGGATGCCGGCTTCAGTAGTGTCATTATGGCCGTATAGTGCTTGTTTAAACGGCCAGGTCTGCAAAAACTAGGTTAATCTCTAGGTTAAGGTTACTTAAATGTTTTCTCTTTTATATATTCAATAACAGTACGTACATATATATTCAATAATGTTTTAGCGAAATCGTATATTAACATCTGTTATCTTTTCTTCCGTCTATGGTAAGGGAGAAATCTTACTAAAGAAATTGTCTATCCACGATTATTATGTCATTTTTGTTTGTTTTGATAACTAACTTACAAAGATGGAAGTATTATAATTACATCGACATTTTATTTACGTGTGGTTGGTTTTGGGGAAAGCTCTATCATTGCAATGTAAATTCTATTGAGATCCTGACCGAACAGTGATTACCAAAGCCGCATAATAATATAGCGACCACAATAGCCGCCTGCATATCTGTTAGTAAATATATATAATATCATATTTAAAAAAAAAACTACAGATTTCTTTGTCTGCCAATTAATATGATCATCATCCCTGACTAAACCCTTTATCGGTCCTGGCCTTCTCAATAATACACCTTCACCAGGCTGCGTCCCTCCAATTGACTGACTCCTAAAATGGATACATCTTTGAAAAATAAATAACAATATATAAATCAAGTCCAATATTACTGTAACCTGCCGCAATACATAATTATTATATTTACTGTATTAATTATAAATATATGCATATAAAATCAATTTTGTCGAAAAATATCGTTTTTACGTTACCGGGATTCGAACCTGGATCGCTATTTCCAATCCGAGGAAGTACACTATCAATTGTGTTATTGCGCCAGTATTTTTCATGGCAAATTTTAGAACCTATATTTGTCGAACTATCTAAAATTTGTACACAATTGGTAGTGTAATTCCCCGGATTAGAAATAAAGATTCATGTTTGAATCCCGGTAGCGCAAAACCAATATTTAAAAAAAAATTGATTTTATATGTATATATTTATAATTAATACATTTAATTAGTATTTCAAATATCACAGAGCTACATTCTGAATAATTACAACTTCACAATAAGAATGTGTTCTTCTTAATTTCCATTATTATATATTTATTTTATAGAAGGACGTTATTGTAAGCAACTACAATTTTTTTTTTTGACGTAGTGTAATTGGTTATCACACTTTCCCGAATATGAAGATATCCTGGTACCTCAGGTTGTAATTAAAAATTGTATTCGATAAATTGAGTTTATCTGTATGTACATCTTTCTAATTGTTGCATTTAATTTGTATTAAAACTATAATTTAAAGTAAAAAAACCTATTAAATATTCTATGCAAAACGATCAGAAGTTTTAAAATAATCTATAATTCAATCGACAGTCAATTGGAATTTACAAAAATTCAACTTATTAATTAATCAATTGTGAAATGTATTCTTAGAAAACTTTAATAATCACGATTTTTGTTTATTATTATATAAATAAATTTGTGTATATTTCATGTTAATATTAGCTAGTGCAACATGCGTTGTTCTAAAATAAAGTTTTAGATATCTTCTTATTATTCGAAAAGATTGAAATCGATCCATGGTTGTAATTTCTTTAAGACACTCATAATAATAAGAAGTTGAGCGGAATTTGGTTAAGAAGTTCATTAAAAAGTTAAAAAAAACAAACGTTCGCTATTTCGATACAATAATCGTGACGAATAAGGTAATGGTAGTTACGTAAAATCATTTAAATTATTATTCTTTTGGTTTGCGAAAACGACCACAGAAAATAAATATACCGTGACTCGGTTTAGTTTGTAACCAGATTTGTTCAAAAATAATAATGTTCAAAAGTTGAAAAGCTTACAGTGATAGTCTCCGAGATGTGGGTCGTGGGTCTCGATTACCAACAGCGACTCGATTAGTTTGTGCTTACATGCTAATGTTAATTTAATATTTTATTATTTTAAACTGAGGTGAGTTTTACAAATTAAGCATGCTTAATGGTTTAACTTATTATTTGGATGGATACAAATGAAACGATGTTATTACTCTACTTGAGTTTATTAGCACTACTCGAGAAACGGTAACTCTCATCGACAGGTGAAGTATTAAACTGAGAATTACTGCTTCTTTCGAAACTCGAGTAGTGCTAATAAACTCAAGTAGAGTTATAACATTGTTTCATTTATGTCCATCCATTATGATGAAACTCTACAAAGTTAACGCCGATTCTATTAATAATATAAACTTATTATTTAGTCAGATTGATTTATAGAAGACTATAAAAATCATTCGTTGTTCGCTATTTAACCAAAGCTGTACATAATTTATTGAGTATATAATATTTTAATATTAATTTAATCCTTCGCTTTTAAGTTTCCGTAAAACGTGTATCTATGAAAGTTATTTTAAATGCTACTACTAGTTACTTTAACGGCTAAATCAATCATAACTGATTGCAAGGTAGATTTAAATAAACTGGTTATTTATTCTTAGAATGAGCCTTCAATATTAGTAACTGCACAAATCGTGTTCGAACAGATATCAACTTGTTCCATGAACTTACAAACATTGATTTATTTACCTGTCAGATAATATCATTTTTCGGAAGTCCTAGAGAAATTTGGGTTAATAATTCCTTCATTGTAACTTACCAAGAAAATTAAACTGGTCAACTGGGTGCAAAGTAAATTAAATGTTATCGCTGTTCAAATCAGAATGACAAGAAAAAGTAGTAAAGTAGTAAGAAGAGTTTCACATATATTTTTTTTTGTATGCCTGCAGCCTTTCTCTCGTATGTCAATCAATCACTCAATATTTCTCAAAAGTCTTCGAAAAACGTTCACGAATCTATGAATGATTTTTTTAAAACATACTAATTTATATAATATGTAAGTAATTGCTTCTGGCTATGGATTTCATTTCACAAATACCGAATAAACAGCAGTTGTACCGGGGAGCCAGGGTAAAGTTGGCGTCCAAAAGGCGGAATATCTTTGCAAGGCCCGCAGGTTTTTTTAATAGTACTTGACTGACTCGAGTGAAGTGCGTCCAGTTATTGGATTCGGCAGTCACCAGTATTGAAATATTTGACGAACCCGCTCGATTCAGCGCAAAAATGAGGAATCATTTAGTTAAAATAGCACACTTACATGTTGTATGCAGCCAATCTAATTTTTAAAATGCTTTGACATCTCAATTCACTACCATTATCCTTCTTTCCTCATACGTGTTACACATATACCTACATATATAATATGCAACACATCTTGAAAATTAGAATAGTTTTTTATTGTTATTTAAGTAAAACAAAATAAGTTTTTAGTTGAATCCAGAACTAAAACATTTTTATGGACAGTTTTTAAATAAGTCATTTGTGTATGAATATACAGAGATTATGGAATCAATGTCACAAATCCTGTCCTGATAAATATATTACTTCAAATACATGTAGTTTGTATTCATATACAGCATTCATTAAAATTTGTTTTATTGGTGGTACTTCGCGTGGTTGTTCACGACTCATTTTACTATCCACAATCCAATTAATTTATTCCTCATAGTCAGAAATTCTCTTCACGAGTTTTAACCATCTGAGTAAAATAAAATATATACTGATCGTTTAAGTTTATGATTTTATTTTCTGCAGTTTAAATTTCATAAATATTTATTAGAAATCAAATTGATTGCATTTATTTTAAAATGCATCTAACTTTTCTTGAGTTTGTCCATGTTGCTGATTTTTTTAAGACTGCATTATCGTTACGTCTATTTGATTCAATATCGACTATTAATTAAATAAAAAAATGAAAGAATTTTTATGTACCTACCACAATACGTAAATATAGATAAATACTAATATATTTGATAGTCTTTTTTATAACTATTTCACTTCGACCTTTCTTTCTCGGCAACATTTTAATTCATATCGCATTAATCTCTTTACATGATGTAGTTCAATGCGTGTGACTTCCGTATGTATATTATATACTTCTCATTGCAAATCATAAGACGGATTATCTTGGCTGCGTAAGAAATTGTGTAAGTAACACATAGAATATGTTTATTCAGCTGGTGTCTCAGTAAAATTTGACAGGAAAACAACAAAGTCTAGTATTATTTTTGAATACTCACATTTTTACTTTGTGTTTTATTTTCACATTTTTCAGTACCGCGATCAATACCTGGCGCCTTGAAAACATTTCTGAAATCGAAAAGGTTTTGGTTCATAAGTCATACGTTGTTACGTATATATAACGTCACACGCAACTTTAAATTTACACTTATAAAGAAAGTACTCAAATAACAATACCAAGGTCATGTACCTTATGACATTACATAAGTACCATGTCCAATACATAAATATGATTTTTATTTCATATCTTTAATGTCAACCACGTTCTATACAAGAGTATCTCTTTAATAAGATATTTTTTTTCTTGTTAAGATCGTAATACTGCCCGTCTTATTCAATTTTCCCGAAATTAAAAATTTTCTACAACTTGATGAAATCACAGATATTTTTAAAATTACAAAACAATGTTTTAAAAAATAAGATTTTTATTACTTTTTTGAAGTATAAAGAAGTAGGTACAGTCTATCGCGACCCCTAATATATAAGTATTTTTTTTGACTTGGTTTAATTTGAGATAATAATACCCGTATGTTAATAATAATATGATGTACATTTATTTTATTTTACGTAAATATATAATAATATTATATGGCTTATTAATAGCCCGACGCTTCGGACCAGTTTATAGATATATATTTATATTTGTGTGTAGTTTTTATACATAAATATACATTTACATTTATTTAAAAAAAAACTTAATGAAAAACATTGTAATAATCAACCACCCACAAATATATGATTTGTATTCATTTGAATGTGCGCGAAAGTTGACTGACGTGGCAAATAACTATAAACGTAATGGGAAATGAATAGAAGGTACAATTATACCGTAGTTATAAGTAAGTCGCATTTAACTTATATTTTTTCCTACGCACATGACAATGATCAAAATAATCTCTCATGCAACGGAATTTACTTTGAACTGTATTGTATTTTTAATTCAAATAAGCACCACAGTAAGTAAAATATGAACGCATAGCAAGTAAAATATGAACGTGGAACCATTAAAATGTTAACCATAATTTCAAAATCACATGAATTTTTCTCATTAAATTTATAAAATTATGAAACAAAAACGTTTTATATCAGGCATATGGCTTTTTCTAGGATTTTTACAAATAATTTATAACATTTGAAACACTTTATCTATGGTTAATTTTTAAGATTTGTAAGAAAAGCGTAGTTTCCAATATGTGTACGCATCATCGGATTCTAAAATTTAATCAACTAATCTAACCAATTTAACCCAAATAGTGTAAAAAATAATTATATCGTGAAACGTGCATTTTCTAAAAAAAATCTCAGGATTTAGTATGTACATATTCATAATATATGACTTGAATAAATTAACTACAGATAAAGCGTTTGATTTGTAAAAATGTCTGTAAATTTCTAAACTTTAAAATTCAATAACTTTTTAAATACTTGCGATCGGATTTCATATTTTTAATTTTTGAAATCAAGGCACTCAATTCTACGGGAAAATAAAATTAAAGAAAAAATATCTCCAACAAAAACTATGCAACGCTGTTAAAATGTTATTAAGGAATATAGCTCTGAAACGATCACAAATAAATTAACATTTAATTATTATTATATTTTTTCAGTTGAATTTAGCAGTATATATTTGTATTTGCATAATATGTACACCCTTTTTGTTTATATAATACGTTCAAAGGAAATTAGGTATCATAATATTATCTAGTTGTAAATATCATTGACGGACAGGGGTCGTAAAGTACATTGTCCCCACCCCTTATTTTCGGAATTGTGAATAGTTATAACAGTTCTGAATGAAACCGGTAAATTCTAGTTAAAAGTCCTTGAGGTCACCGAGCCGCCAGCGTCATCGGGCGATGCCGTCCGCATTTTCCATAACATAAACAAGAAGTTAACATTTCAGCGGACCTGCGGATTAAAGCCTCGCAACGCGGAAACTATTTACCATTCGATGAATTTCATTAATTAAATCACACTTAAACTAGTAATTAATCCGTTTTGACTTTTCTTACAATGTTGAACACAACGGTTGCCCGTCAATTTGACACGATGTCGGTGAGCTTTGCCAGGCTTAGTATGTTTGTAATGCTGAAGTATTACTACCCCTGAAGTTATGTTATACAATTTCTCAGTTCAAGAAATAGTAGGCAATAAAAACATGCATTGTGTGAAGCGAGTTCAATGGTTACCGTCCACTAGAGTACGGGAATTTGAAACGCACGTCTTGTACTTTTCGAGACGTGATTTTTGCCAACTCCATTTAACTCTAAACACGCCTACAGTTTTTCGAATATCAATGTAAATTGAATGCATTTCAAGCTGGTTTTACTACGCCATCAGCTCTGGAATTCCTCGAAGTAGATCTGAAGGCTTCCGTTCTTGCCAATACACAATATGTCAATACTCAGGGTTAGGATTTCCAAACCGGGTAAAACCGGAACCGGGTACCGCATGTTTTTAAAATAACCAAGAACCGGGTAATTTTGACGGGTACACGGTTATTTGCATTTCAATCAATTATTTGTTGTCACAGATTTTTTAAGAAACAAAAATCATAGATTTATTGTTCTATTTCGCAAAACTGATTTAGATCCTTCCGAGGAACGATATTCAGTGCTTCCAAGAATTCCTCTAAATTTTCAGCTACATACAGAGCAGGTAGTTAGAATGAGGTATCGAAAAGGGATAATGAATTTTGATCATTACTGAGAAACTATTGTTTGATAACGTAAGTTATATGAACGTTCCAAGAATTACAATAAGCAGACAGTCTATTATCAAGTTTTTGTTTGATCGATATGTTGGCTTATATAACATAAATATTAAAATTGAATAAAATATTAACAAATAAACATCTCTTTTAATTTTCTATTCAAACATTTTTATATTTATATAATTAAGTAACAACCGTTTGAGCAAAATACAAAAAGCAAATATTTTAGTTCATATTATAAGTATATAATATAATATATAACTCTGGGTCAGTATATAATAGTTGACAAAAATTACCCGGAACTGAACCGGGTATCCGGTTAATTTATGGAAAAGTACACCGGGTAATGAAATTGACCGGTTATTTGGATGCCCTATTCAGGGTCCTACTCATTCTCTATAATGATGTGTGAACTTAATATTATTTTGTAAGTATACCTCATTCGATCAATTAGAAATAGGTTAATATTATTATTATTTATTACACTGGAACATATTAATAAAAAATATTAATTGATCACATATCATGCATATGCAGTTTATACAATGTATGCAGTTTTAAAAAAAAATTGATACATCTTTCATTATTTATTCGTACAATATTTCACAAAAGTTTTCCGTGTGTACAAGTAATATTGGGATTATTAATTTTATTCATTGCACCCAAATTCACAGTAAGAGGAAACAAGATTTCACAATTGCCTATAAATAATACGTATATGACATTGTGATTTCATAAATTATTATCCGCCTAGGTCTTAATACGAGTAACTGCATTGTATTTCAGTCATACCGGATAGATAATAATTATCTTAGTTTCGTAATATAAAACGTAAAATGTCTATTACACTATGGCATTTTTATTACTATTTTTTCAAATAAATATATTTTCACTAAAGGTTTGGATTTATATAATAAATATTGAAACTAATGTTAACAATGCAATGATCATTAAATCTCATCAAACATGTCAGTAAATACGATTTTAAGAATTGCAACGATAAAACATGAATTTATCACTTAATAAATATACATTAATGCTATTGTCTTGCAGTCAATTTTCTGCAGTGACTCGTATAAATATGGAAGTTAAATGATAGAGTTTATAAATGATTTGAATTAGGCAATGATAGAGTTTATAGATGATTTGAATATTGAACTTTGAACCACAGGAAAAAATATAGAATAAGTTCACTATTTAGAAAGAATGCTAAATCTCAGAAATGATATATAGTGCGATGAAGTTTTAATGAAATTCCAGATGAAATAAGAAAGAAGGAGAAATTAAATAAATTCGAAATTAGACTTTATAATAAAAAGGGACTTTATAATACATAAGTATATACATATATACTTATGTATGCAATACAATACAGGGAATTACAACGGGGAAATGCCAACTGCTTCTTATTTATAAAACATGTTTCCTTATTTGGATTTGCATAGAAAACTTTACAAAAGGGTGATCAAACCCTTTGGTTTAAAAATTTCAAGTGCTTAAATAATTTTTACTATCGCCAAGTACCATAATATTCTGTGTACAGCTGGAAAAGTACTCTGAAGATATGATGGATCTTTTTACGAATGCAAATTATTGAATAGAATTATTAAATAGCTCTAATTTTATCGGGATAGAAATTTCTGTATTAATTTTCACCATTAAAAGTATTTCCATTCACATACATAGACGGTAATTGATTGTGTAAAATAGTATTGCATTGTAATATCTTCCTTTCACGTATTACATGACACTTAGAACTATAAGTACGTCCCATTCTATAATTCGTCGACATGGTACCTTCGGATCTGCGAGGCTGTGACGTAGTTGAAGAACAAGATTTTTTGGAGACCTACGTCACATTTGCCGTTAGAATTCTAGATAGTAATTAATTCAGTGAGTATTTACGAGCGCGACTCTCGAACGATTTCAATGTTGAAAATTATTATTAATGAGAAACGTGCGTAATTTTTTTATGTAAGTACACATATTTGGGTTCAATAGTACTTTTTGCGCTAAGACTGACAAAAATTACAATTGTAAACAATTCTCGAGTATCGTTCAAAGCATTATCGGAAACTTTTTTTGCGAAAGTTTTTTCATAGATGATTTCACGTGGCCTGTTTGTCACTCGTGGAAGGTTTAAAAAGTTTTGTGTTTATTATAATACAGAGATGTTTAATTTATTCTCAAAAATAAAATAAAAATTCACGCAGTTGAAAATGCATTATAGTTAGGTATCGTGGAAATCATTTAGTGTTAGAAGAATGAATTTTGTAAATAAAGTGATATTATTGAATAACTTAAGGGGCGTTTTTGAAGTAAGTACTTACCGGATTTTTCTAAAAGAAATACATAATTTTTATAACACTTTTTACAATAATTTCTTCGAACGCCGCACACCTTAAGCTACTTTTCAACATAGTCGCCACCATTATTAAGGCACTTGTCATAATGGGGCACCAATTTTTGTATACCTTCGTCATAGAACGACGCCTCCTGGGATGAAAACAATATCTGTACTCCGTCTTTGAGTTTATCATCGTCATAAAAACGCTTGCTACCAAGGAACCGCTTCAGATGAAGGAAAATATAGAAATCACTTGGCGCCAAATCAGGACACACTTGGCGATGAATGTCAGCTGTTTCGTGCATTCAAGAAACAAATCACGGATCGTATCGCACAGTCGGCGGGCTGATCTATTATCTTTAACATATCAACCACTAACTACAAGATGGCCACACTACGTGAATGTCTCTAACGTTGCATGCGGTGAGTTAACAGATGCAGGAAACCATTGCACATGTGCAACATCGCAACTGCAGAGTGTAGACCGGGAATATTCGACAATGGCACTTACTTAAAAAACGCACCTCGTACTTTTAACGTTATATAAAATATTAATTGATAAAAATATATATCTGAAATTATTCCAACTGTTAGAATGCTTGTAATTGGCATTAATAAATATATTTTTTAACCTAATTATATATATTTTTAAAAATGCTTTACTTGTCTCAGTTGCGTGTATACTACCACCCCAGCATAGAATATGTTTTTCTGGTTTAAAAAAATAAATAATGAAATATTCATAAATTTAGTTAAATAACTAAAATTTTAACAAGTATGTCTCTGGCGGAAAACTCAACTCGGATCTCCCTCGTAACAGAAGGGAGATGCGCAGACGAGTAGACAATAATATGTGAAAATAGCAGTTTACAAATATGTATATTAACCAACTATTTATTCTACATTTTTAAACAAATTAAATTTAGTAATATAATTTGTGGTTTAAAATGTATAAATAATAAAGTTTTCCAAAAATCAAAATCGACGCATTAAAAGCTAACTCAAAAATACACTTATAAAGATTAGGATCGATAATTACACTTATAAAGATTAGGATCAAAATCTTTTTGATTTCAAAAAGGTTGGATATTTAAAGAATACCGATCCAAGTATCGGTAAGGTGAAACATAAATTAAAAGTGAGAGTATATAGTGTATAGAAATGATATGGTTTTCGTGACAGATTTCACTGAACAAACATATTTTTTACCAACGTCTGTTCAAAGGTGTTACGAATACATACACATTAGTTATAAAAAAATAAATGTCAGTCATTATTCAACTACATCAAGGTTAATTTAATTACTGATATAATGTACAGTAGTAAAGAAAGCAGCACTTGGGAGGTCTTTATCAGAAAAAATCATCATTTCGCTGTTTATATAGGATGCTCCAAATTTAATACTGGATTTAAATTAGAAATAAAACAATGTTTTTATTAATTGAATGATTGGATTTTTAAATTAAATTAACTCCGATTAAATATGAAAAATTAAGTCGGACAAATGACCACCACGGCGTCAGCTGCAAATCTAGGTTCTATTCACAAAATTTTAGATTGCAATTTTGCACATTCTCTGATCAATTTCGTCGATAACACGTCGGATTTCATTTTTAAAATGGTTAACTGTTTGTGGATTGTTGGCATAGATTTGGATTTCATTGTGCGTCCAAACACGGTGGTAAATCTGCCTTCATATCTACTGCATTATCTTTATTCAGATTTGCGAGTCTGCACTCGACACTGTGTGGTATGT
This sequence comes from Eubasilissa regina, assembly GCA_022840565.1. Classification (NCBI taxonomy): domain Eukaryota; kingdom Metazoa; phylum Arthropoda; class Insecta; order Trichoptera; family Phryganeidae; genus Eubasilissa; species Eubasilissa regina. The sequence continues at coordinate 24,283,503 of JAINEB010000033.1, forward strand.
ACTCGGCGATACTTATGCCGAGTAACGCTCAACAAGTTAATGTTGAACCTTGACATTCGCGGTTTGCCCTTTGACCTCACTAGAGCTGTTTGATTTTACGCCAATCTTGGTTTCTTGCGAATAATTTAAATGTGTTTTGGATTAAATAGCGAGAATATTTCCTTGCCTATATTTTAAATATTATTTACGAGAATCCATTTTCAAAAGTTCGCTTTATAATTCAATAAAAGTTGAACTTAACGTTAATCAATTATGTATTTTTTAAATTTTTTTATGAATTGTAGATAATTCTAAAATAATTTTCAATTATATTCTACGAATTCAAATATAGTAGACGAATTACATGTATAATAGTTAGCAAAGGGCGAAAGTGCTTATGGTTAATAGTTGCGTCAACGCTATATGACTATCTGTAAAGATATATGTACAATTAAAAAAAAACGTTATATAAATAATAAATACTAAATTAATGTATTAATTATAAATATATACATATAAAATCAATTTTGTCGAAAAATATTGTTTTTGCGTCACTGGGATTTGCACTTCTCCGGATTGGAAATAGAGATCCAGGTTCGTATCCTGGTGACGCAAAAACAATATTTTTCGACAAAATTGATTTTATATGTATATATTTATAATTAATAAATTAATTTAGTATTTAAAATATCACAGACCGTCTGTTCTGAATAATTACAACTTCACAATAAGAATGTGTTTTCCTTAATAATATAAATAATAATTTATTAAATGAAAAATAAATAGGTGTAATCTAAAAAAAACAAATTATACAAATCAATTAGAAAGGTTTATAGAAAAATCTATAGGTCGAAAGAATATTTGGTAATCACCAGAATAATAATATTAAAAGTTTCGTTACAATAATAGAAAAACCCACATAAAATTACTACGTAGTTTGTAAGAGAATGAAACATGAGTTTCATTTCAAATAAATTAATAAAATATTCCGCTATGCGTTCGATGTTTGTTTTAGATTTAATTGTTGTTTTAAAATTATTTTGACGAGTGAGACGTAGGTACAATACATAGTTCTTGTTTATTTGTATGACCATAGCTCATTTATGAACTTAAAGTACCACGTCTTCAATCACTTCAAATGTGGATATAAGAATGCATCTTAGACTTTGTCATTTTGATGTCGGAGAGTCAGTAAAGCATATGTAAAGTTGGTTTAAAAATTGCGCTTAGTGCTGAATTGTCTTCAATACAAACTCTAGTCGAATCTCATTCAAATGGTGAAATAAGCTTGCGAAATAAACAAATACAAAATATGAAAAATATACAGCTTTCTATGTATGTAGTCATGCATACATTTTTAAAATTTTACTGTTAAGTTAATTTCAGGTAAAATTACTTATTTATCACAACAATAAAAGCTTTCTCGATAAACGAAAAAATATGCAAGAGTATTACTTTTCAGCAAATTTTAACACCAGCACAAATCTTCTGGGATTACCTATAAAATTTATCGTAATAAAATTTCAAGATTTAGTCGAATAACTGGTTTAAATGAACTCTTTTTCACTTCCGCAATGAATATTTCGAATCCACAATGATGAGTACAAAATTAAACGTTTGACGATGAATTTAATAACTTTAAGATACTTATTATTATAAATAAACTTATAACAAACAATATTGTAATTCTGGAGATAGTTTGATAAAATCATAGTTTGATAAAATCAAGTCTAAGACTCAAGTCATTTACAGTCTTAAGTCGTATGAATGATAATGGAACATGCTAATAAGTCTTTGCATTACATATATATTATAAAAGTTTCTTCATTAAATTAAAAAAATTGAGTAGAACACAAAAAAATAATCGTGTTGTGAAATAGTATATATCTTGAGTAATAAACCTTGTATAATGATTTGAATTACCCATGTTTCATCTCGCTTAAAAACGCTCGATTGATTTAAAGCACGTGTATATGATGTTTGTAGGGAATTTTTTTAGCAAACTCGGGTCGTATTTATATTATTAACTCTGTTCATAAATCTAGGTTAAAATGTGTTTTTATAATAAATTATCACGTTAAAAATATTATAAAATGTTCATGTCGAAGAATGACGACACAACATTATATTGGATATAAAAAAATAGATATGAAATTTTTAAATGGATGCAAACGTTATTGTTCAAATGCGCTACAGAATGGCGTAAGGTTTATAATTTTAATATAATTCTATTGTAGTATTATTTTAAACAAATTTTATTGTATCTATGATGTATTTTTAGTCACGCGTTGTTCAGAAATATTTTCGAATATTTACTTGAGATGTTGAATATGGGGGCAAGGAAGAAACCCCAAACAATGTCACACTTGATTAATTTTATCAATATACACAGTGTATCAAAAAAAAAAATATGACTCCGATATAACTGATGATTCGAAAATAACATGAAAAAAACTGGCTACTTTAACACAGATTTCAGTCTAGAAAAGTAGCCAGGACAACGCTGTATATATCAGAGATAGAGTCTACTCCAACCCACATAATAAACTACTAGTATTTAATTGCAATATAATTGTATCTTATGTTTATCATGTAGTATTATAATATATTCACCTCTGTTACCACAACAATATGTATGTCGATGAAGTCTAAATAAATATCTTTATTAGTATTTTATTATGTCAGTAATACTGACAATATTTAATTCTTCATTATGAACTACTTGGTGTCATTACCAAATTACCGAACAGAAAATTAATTTAAGAGTAATAAATAGCATGAAAAATCTATAAATAAATGAGTGAACGATAATGCAATACAAACCAATGTGGTCTTAAATTTCAACAATGAATTCATAAAATGTGTTAGTCAATATATAATAATTTTGCGTAATAACCACTTGAGGTTTAGGTATTATTTAACGTCGATCGGTTTCAAAACAATGCCGGTTCTTTTGTCGAGGTAGAATTAAAAGAGCTATTCTTTCATAAAGAATAAACCGGTCGGCCTTAAGTAAAACCCAAATGGTTATATACAAAGTTTTCTACATTGATTATTAAGTTAATCTAACTCTACAACAAATGCCTCAAATATTACAAATATTGATTGCTAGACACATTCTTATATAATATTTTTCTTTCTTCATTCATGTCAGTATTCGAATATAGTGACCTCAATCATACGAGAAACGGTTCGCAATGCATCACAAGTCTCGTTCCTATATTCCCCTTACAGCTGACTTCATAGTCTCTTCTGCCACATGTAATGTTTTAGTCTTTCCTAGGTCTTCATCATCATAAATCTGTACCCAGGATTTGTTTATTTTGTTAGGTTGTCATATCATATACATGGATCATCCAAAAAAAGAAAATTTTTGTTTACTACCGAAGATTGAGCCAAACAATATATTTTTAAATCTTGGCGTACTTATATGGAAAATTGTTCGTTATTTACAAACTATATACTAAATGGTTTATGAAATTATTAATAATGAGAAACGTGCGTAATTTTTTTTATGTAAGTACACATATTTGGGTTCAATAGTACTTTTTGCGATAAGACTGACAAAAATTACAATTGTAAACAATTCTCGAGTATTGTTCAAAGCATTATTCTACATGCTCTTAGCTCCGAAACTATACAACACACTCAGTACCAACTGGAAATCGTTTAATTCCAATAAGATTACACAAATATGGACCCAATATATGATTCAATCAGGTAAAGATGAATCAGAAGCATGGCTATCCAACATTCTAATATAATTTATACAATGCCTTCATTAATAATTCACTAGACCTACAACATTCCCAATAGATATATTTTTATTTTATTTTTACTTTTTTATACATATTTGTAATTCTATTTTTATTCCTGTCAATAAATAACACCACAAAAACACGAAAAAAAAACTGGCTACTTTAACACAGACTTCAGTCTAGCAAAGTAGCCAGGACAACGCTGTATATATCAGAGGTAATTAAGTCTACTCCATCCCACACAATAAACTATGAATTATGTATGTTTATTATGTATTTACCTCTATTAAAACAAAAATATGTATGTCAATATATATAAATAAATAAATTATCGGAAACTTTTTTGCAAAAGTTTTTTCATAGATGATTTCACGTGGCCTGCTTGTCATTCGTGGAAGGTTTAAAAAAGTTTTGTATTTATTATAATACAGAGAAGTTTAATTTATTCTCAAAAATAAAATAAAAATTCACGCAGTTGAAAATGCATTAGAGTTAGGTATCGTGGAAATCATTTAGTGTTAGAAGAATGAATTTTGTAAATTAAGTGATATTATTAAATAACTTAAGGTACATTTTTGAAGTAAGCACTAACCGATTTTTTTTTTAAGGAAATACATAATTTTTATAACACTTTTTACAATACTTTCTTCGGACGCTACACACCTTAAAGTACTTCTCAACATAGTCGCTACCGTTATTAAGGCACTTGTCATAACGGGGCACCAATTTTTGTATACCTTCGTCATAGAACGACGCCTCCTGGGATGAAAACAATATCTGTACTCCGTCTTTGAGTTTATCTTCGTCATAAAAACGCTCGCCACCAAGAAACCGCTACGGATGAAGGAAAATATAGAAATCACTTGGCGCCAAATCAGGACACACTTGGCGACGAATGTCAGCTGGTTTCATGTTTCGTGCATTCAAGAAACAAATCACGGATCGTATCACACATTCGGCGGGCTGATCTATTATCTTTAACATATCAACTAATCACTACAAGATGGCCACACTATGTGAATGTCTAACGTCAGTAAAAAATTAGACTGTTCTGTGCGATGGATATTAAAGTATAATTTGCTCAACTAGATCAAAATTTTATAGTCAGAGTGATAACGCATCTCCTCATAGTATTCTTAATTTTTCTATAATATAAAAAATTATCAATTATTACAACATTGGATTAAAAATATTCTTCACGATTTACATTAATTTTTTTCATCAGTCGAAGTAATCTAAAACATACATATATATTTTTTCCAGTATTTATTTCATTGAGGCATGGAAAAAATATCTTGACGCATCATGTCGATCCTGCGCAAAAAAAAACTCATTTGCAACACATATTTAAGGACATATTAAAATTAATATTTTCATACACGTCGGTTTCCGTTCACCGTGTATATGGGTAGTAATTTTTGTAAGTTGATCGAAAGTGGATTTAACTAAATGTAATGACGTATATGGTGAAGCAGCGCTATTGGCAAAATTCTGAATGTGCCTGTATGTGTGGCCGCAGTAATAACGACTCCTATCGCCAGATAAATCTGCAATGAAAACGCCGGATGCAGATAATGGCTAGTTTCCCTTAATAAAACATTGCAAGTCACTAGTATGCAAATAATCATATTTATTGTTGTTTACTGTCACGTTGTCTGCTAAGCATTTTATTCGGTCACAGAAATGCAACTGCGAGGAATTCTAAAGTATTCTGAATATTCAAAAGAATAAAATTAAATGCTTTCAAGTTTTGAAAAACGGTCTTTTGATTTATATTTACACATTTTTCTTGTTTTCATCAGATTAGATTAGATTCAGATTCTTGTTAAAATTATTTAGCTGTATAATTTATAACATTATTCTGGAATTGGGACGACGGACTTAACGAGACGCATTAACTTATAATTTTTTAAATAAACTAACATTTGTGCACACGCGACTGAGTTACATTTTTATGACGATTCTAGTTTCGAGAGTTTTTTAGATTAAATACAGTTAAGGTACCAATTAAGGTAGAGGTAGTATTTTGATCCGAATGAATAATTACTGAATTTTACTTTTAAAATTAGCAATATTAACTTTGTGGTTAAAATTCATATTTTTTTATTTATAATATTATCTTTGTTTTATTAACCATTTAATTGAGTTTAAATACATCTACCGGTTTCGAAAAATACAATTTTCTTCTTCAGGATGTTATAACTAACTAAAAACATATATTATTGTTTCTTTACCAGAATGTAAAAAAAAAAACAATTATTTAACAAATAAATTTAGTACCTTACTCAAATTGTTACTTAATATAAATTTACTCGAATAATTTTTAGAAAAATTTTTTAGAATGGAACTGGTAGTTAAATTTAGTTGGTTTATTTATCTCCAACGATTCCAAATGATTTAATTTGTGACCAACACCGTTCATATGCAAAATTGAAAATCCCAATTTTTTATCAAAACCACGACTATTTTCTATCAAATGATTAGAAAATTCTGAAAACCCACTATTGTTCAAACATCTCAATTGCTCCTTTACTCTTATATTAAAATTTCTAACCGTTTTACCATTATAAAATATGATGCAATCTTTGCAAGATGGCTTTAAAATAATGGAATGACAGCTGTATTAATATGAAAAAATGTAACATATAGGTTCAAAAATTTAACATGAAAAATACTGGCGTTATAACACAATTGGTAGTGTACTTCCCCGGTTTGGAAATAGAGATCCAGGTTCGAATCCTAGTAGCAACAGCATTACATGCGTATCTTTCTAATTAATAAAAATATCACAGACCTATGTTCTGAATAATTACAACTTCACAATAAGAAATATGGTTTAAATTAAAAATAAGTTATCCATCAATGTCAGACTAAGCAATAAGACTAACTTTGCATAAGCAACAAATCTTGACAGTTGAATGAGTGTTAGTTGTATGTGCAAAAATCACAGAGGATTTAAGCAAATAGAAATACGATGTATGTTTAATCGAGAATTCGATATATGAGTAATAATAATACCTTTAAATAATATGCTGTTAAAATATACATCAAATCTTTTTGAATAATCAAATTATTTGTTTTATATTGAGTCAATATAAAAGTTAAGATATTCATTTTAAAGAATATAATTAAGTGCAATTCAAATTGTTTTAACGTTTGATTGACAGCATAAATTTGTACAAAACTATATTTGTATTTCTAGATTTTAAGTTTTATGCGATGTTCTAATGAGACTAGTTACAAAGCAACATATAATGATTTAAAAATATATCTTCATCAATAAATTATACTAATTAAGAGAACACATTTTTGTTATGAAGTTACATTTACAGAACATACAAATTAAAATAATTAACTAGAAAGATATACAGAAAAAATATTTAGTTGCTGCAAAGTTAGCGAGTTTAGTTACTCAAAGGTATTTGAGATTCTCCGTAATATAAAGTGGATTGGAAAATTAATTGAATTACTGAATTCAAAAGTTCAAAATTGTCGAAAATATTTTCGATTGCTATAGCAAAATCAGAGAACTCGCTTCCTCGGATAGGAAGAGGTTCAGGATCGAATCCCGGTAGTAATTAAATATTTTTTCTGTATGTATTTCTATTTGAATAATGTAATTTGTATGAATAAATTATACATCGAGAGCACTTAGTTGTTTTACAAATACTTAAACGTTGACCGAAGGAATAATAAAATTGATGTCTTTACCTCGTTAACCAATAAACTGGTGGAGTTTTTATTTCGTCGTTGGTAACCAAACACTTTATTTAAAACTAAATGGTTCTATTTTTTTTTTTCAGGTGAGAGAGCTGTAGAATGACGGCGGTAGCGGGAGAGGAGGGCGTCAGAGGTAAGGAGAAGGAAGTGCAGACGGTAGCATGCTATCAGAACGATTGCTTCCAAGGGGATGACACCGGCACCGGCGACCCCGTCAAGCCGCCTCCCTTACCGGCTGAAGAGGAGCCCTTTCCAACGGGCAAGCTGAAGCTCTCACGCAACGAGAAGTGGCGAATCCTTAAGAATATCGCTGCTGTAAGCGCCGCCTTCATGGTGCAGTTTACTGCCTTTCAGGGTACGGCTAATTTGCAATCGTCCATCAACGCAGCTGACGGACTGGGCACTGTGTCCCTGAGTTCGATCTACGCTGCCCTCGTCGTGTCGTGCATCTTCGTGCCCACCTTCCTCATCAAGTGGCTGAGTGTGAAGTGGACCCTTTGCTTGTCCATGCTCTGCTACGCTCCATACATTGCCGCTCAGTTCTATCCTCGCTTCTATACATTGGTGCCGGCGGGAGTCATTCTGGGCATCGGCGCCGCACCCATGTGGGCGTCCAAGGCCACCTACCTTACGCAAGTCGGCAGTGTATACGCCAAGCTGACTGATCAGCCCGTGGACGCTATCATCGTGCGCTTCTTCGGATTCTTCTTCCTAGCCTGGCAGACCGCTGAACTCTGGGGCAATCTCATCTCCAGTCTAGGTAAGTGGTATCATTGTAGTTTGCCATCACAGACCACCAAATATATGGACATGAACTAACGCAAATTGGTGTTACCCACGTACCACTTACGCAATTTTTTTTTAAATATGACTCGATTGGAAATAAAATTTAAACGCTGACAATATGATATCCATTAATGGAATAAATATGTCTTGTTTACACAAAGATTTAATTTTCGAAGAGTAAATACTTTCACTGTTGCATAAATTTGTTATATACTATCGGATTTATGTTTCCATCAATCATATGTGTAGAATGCCCCTCGTCCCGCAATTAATGTTCCAAACCCCTCTCCTGTATGAACACTTTATTTCATGTCTATTCATTTACTGGTCTGTGTTTGACATTGACGTTTCAGTTAGAAATCTTTTAATCTTCATTTTGGCAAGGAACTAACTTAGCGAACTTTGCTATTATATTTATATTAAAATCACTAAGCGAAAATTTTTTTAAGAACAAGTTTTTCAGTGAGAACTTATTTTAAATCGACTGTGAGCCCATTGTTCAAAATAATATACAGAATGTTATTGTGCATTCAAATAATATATATATTATTCATAGGTACATATTTGTATCTTAATGCTGCATTATATAAAACAAACCTTTTTCAAAATATGTGTTAATTTTCCTTCTAACAAATTGGTACTGAGATGGTTTTTTAAAAATAAATTATAGATAACCAATTATATGTTTGACATTGTCTGTCGATGTTAATAAAGGGAGGTGTTGTATCTTTCCATTGTTAAGGTGGCCGGATTCGGGTATTTACAGAACGTTTAATCATTATGAAGTTATTGCTTTACTTCACGCTAAATAGGCTTTAGTAACGGGCGTCTATTTTCTGATAACGCAGTAAAAGGATTTTCAAGAAACAATAAACAACATCTAATATTTGTAGAAAAATGATAAAATTAGCACATGACCGAAATATTAAATATAAAAAAAAATTAGAAGCCTCTTTTTTAATATCTCACGATAAACTCTCAATGAGATTTTGACTTTGATTTTGTAGAGGCGCCTATATACGTACTAAATGCATCAATCTAATTCCGGCGCAAAACATATGGGGTGATGATTGATGAACATTGAACTGTAATTTAAGCGAACTCGAGTCGAATTTCCGAGAGAAGTCGCATCCGTGGAAACAGGCAATTAGATAATATAGTAAAAGCCAATGGTCAAAACAAAATAAATTTGATTACTTCAAGCTGATTATGTATATATATATATAATTTAATTTATTTAGAACAACTGTTGCTTTATATTTCCTATTGAGTTATTCTAAAAAAATTTACAATTACACTTTACAATTTTTTTGTAATATGGATATTCTATTCAACTATACGTTATAATATGAAAGTAAAGATTTATTTTGAAAAAAAAATTAAATTAAATAATTTGAAAGATATACAAAAATAATCTATTTATCGAACTGTTTTTAAGTCTAATATTTTTCTAATTGACTAAGAACTATGTTTTAAAATTGCAACTAAAACAAAAAGCAAAAAAGTGCGCAAATTGGTTCCATTAATATCGTTCCTATTTCTTATGTACTCGTGCTTTTAAATAAAACAATATTTATTTTGTTTTTTTGAGTACTTATTTAATCCTTACACTTAAATCAGAACAGAAACCGTCAAAAACAAATCAACAAGAATATTTACAGAGTGAGCCAAGTGTACTGTGACCACGAAATCAGGAACATTGTAGGTATTCTTACACACTGGTTATATCCGGATATAAATATTTTGCGTAGTCATTTCTTCACTAGGAGAAAGTTTTATATACTTACATCAACACACACGCAACAATCTTTGAATTAGTCCTATAATAGATAACGTCAGATCAGAGTAAGAAGGGGTACAGTGAGTCCTATATTAAATATATTACAAACGTTGTTAATTTCTACCTGTAAGTACTTCGAAGATTAATTAAAAAATAATAATTTAATATCTAACGAAAAAAAGTTGTGTTATTGATTGTATATTTAAAAAAATATTTTCTAACTAAGCTAAACGCTTGTAGTATGTAAAATAGGACTAACTAGAACAAGGTGCGAACCCCCGATCATTAGATCACTAGACCAACAAAGTACTCAAAATTTTACAGATGGCTTCCAGATGAAGGAAAAGGTATTTTCCGAAACCAGTTGGTGAACATAATTAACTCATAGTGATTGAAAAACAAAGTTAATATTTTTAAAAACACATTCTCATTGTGAAGTTACAATATTTCAGAACACAGGTCTGTGATATTTAACAAATTAAATGTATCGATTACAAAGATATATTTATCAAAAGATATTTTTATTGCTACCGAGATTCGAACCTGGATCTTTTTCTATCTGGAGAAATGCATGAACCGATTACATTACATTACACCAACATAGTAACTTGATGACAAATTTTGAGATTCCGTAAAAATAAAGATCGCTTTTAAAATAATGAAACGACAGGTGTATCTATTTGAAAGTGGAACATATAAGTGTAATCAGTTAATACATTTCCGTGCAATGATAGGAAAAGATCCACGTTCAAATCCCGTTCGAATTGATTTTATTTGTATATATTTGTAATTGATATATTTAATTTGTACAAAGTAATTAAAATATTAAATATACAATAAAAAAATGTTAAATTATAAATTTTTACTTATTACACACCATCATGCCGTTTCATAAATACATACGTAGATAAAACGCCAGACTCTTCAGTTCTGACATACCACTCTAGTAACATTCAATTTTATACGCCATGTTACCATGTACGTTCGTTGATTGCTGAAGCTTCCAGAGGCTCGTGTCCACGATGATCTCTCAATGAGACTTTGATCTCCGTGACTCTATAAAGGTAAGTGTGCACTGGAAGCGTCAATTTAATCCGCGAACAATACAGCGATCTTTGAATCATCATCCCTTATATTTGATGCGAGAATTAGCGTTATGTAGTATTTACTTACGTACCTTTAACGATTCTCAGAGATCTATTCCATTGTGAGATCATCGCGGACACGGTCCATAACAGGACCAGGTATTTTGCGAGTGACATCTGAATCTGTTAGTAAAATGTTATATTCTAAGTCTAACTTCAATCAACTTACCTTATTAGCCCGAATATATGTATATATTTGGAGCAGGAATGAAAGAAAAAATTCAAATATAAAATAAAAATTAATTAGGTAAATTGTATTATAAAAAATATAATTTTTAATTCAGACATGCTTGAATTATCATCAGTGTCGCTTGAATGATTACTACTCGTTGCATTATTTATGGCATCTTTTTCTTACCAGAAATGTCATCCTCACTTTCATCCAGATTGATGGAAATTAAACATTTCTTAAAACCTTTTTCAATAGACGTTTCATGATCCATTCCCCTAATACTGGAATTGATGGTTTCTTAATTTTCCCTGTAGGGGTCAGAGAACGATTTCCAGCTAAGAGGCAATTGCTGTACTCCTTTCGTAAATTGTCTTTGAATGGTTTATTGATAGCTACATCTAAAACATGCAACTTCATTTGACTCTGCTCATCTGGACACGGACTAAACCCCGAATACAACGCGAATGCTTTTATTTCACAAAAATATTTTGAGTAAAAAACAACTTAAATACCATGCTGCATTACTGCATATTTATATTTTATTCTGCGCCATAGTAAATAAAGTAGAAAGACGATACATTTTTTAAGGTTACGATACATTAGCGAGATTATAAACATATACAAGTGATAAAAATAAAATCTTTTATTAATATATGGAGGTATGTATCATAATAAGAAATCGTTAAAAAGGAATCTCCTGCTAGTCATTTGAACATGTCCGAGAACGAACAGCTTTGTGAATATTAATGTTCTTTTTAACTGCCAATATATTTAACAAGTTTTACAACCGGCGAAATACGATATTATCAACTCACCCCTTTTGCATAAACTGCAGTTACGGGAGAAGACAGAAAAATTAAATAGTCAGATTTTTCTTGTAATAAATAGATGTTGGTAATTATTAGACTTATTATTTTACATTCAAATAATTCGAAACTTCACAGTAACACTTAAATTCATTTAAAAATTGCTTCCGGTCCAGGAATCCGAAAGGAAGAAAAGTTTAAAACGAGATGGTGGATCAGACTGATTAAACGAGATAATTGCCGACTTAATTTTTCTTAAAAGTTTAATTGAAATCTGATAAAAACTAAAGGATTTATTCGTTATATACATATATATATATATATATATATGTTATCCATCATCAACTATCGGTAGATATATTTTATTTTTCTGATTTAGTAATATGTACATATTGTAAGATACATATATATGTGCATACACATGTAATACTATTATGGGAGACATTAATTTATCTCATATCACTAATATTCTATTGGTCAGAATTACTTGTTACAAAACTTCGGTATACTAACTTTAGTATTTACATCCATATAGCACATATTCGTCATGTTCAAGTATTGAGTTTGAAGAGCTGGGTATGTATAGACAAATACTTATCTCCGTCATTTCTCTGTAGTAGATACACGTGTCAAGTGCGACTTCAAACGGTAATTCTAAATTCGATAATTTTGGCAAATTATTTAAAATAGTATAAAAATGACACATTATCATTCAATCTTTTGATATTATTGACTTAACAGATTTTTATTTCTATGTATTGTAAGTTGTCAATAAAATTAGCATTTATAGATAATTCACTTAAAGAAGTACATCCAGAGAATGTCAGTATACGTTGTATATAAGGTGTTGATAGCACTCTAGTGAGATTTACATTTATGAAGTGCTAGAGAATTTTTATTGTAATCCAGTGAATCATGTAAATATCCAATGCTGCTGTATATACATATATATAAATACAGACCGAAAAGTAGTATGCAAAATATTGCATATCATGTATCAGTTAAGTTATGTATCAGAGATTAAACATTATTTAAAAAAAATTTACACGCAAATTAATATTTTTGTTGTAATATGTGGCCAAATCAATTTATTTTCTTAAATATATATTTACTTAAAATCGACGTATTCAGTTATCAAAATAAATAAGTAATAAAACAGCTGTCAAACATCAAATCAAAGCGGCTCTGTTGTTCCAATATGTGAACAGTTGTGGGTCAAGACAAGTATACAGAGGAAATTATTTCAACGGATTAGAGACCTGTTTCTCTCTACGTAATATTAATAGGTAATCTCGGAATTATTTCTTGGTCAAAATTACAACACTTTAGTCGAAGTGTACACAGATCTAAGATATATCATATTTTAATTGTGTTTCTTCTGTGCATTTCCCTCTCAGTGAATCGGACCTAGATTACGGCTAGAGTAAGTTTAGAAAACTGTGTGAACGTGTATTTATGACGTTAACAAATAATACCTTTCCTATCTTAAAAATGATATAAACATGTTTATCAGCGCGGGTGAAGCGCGCAATTCTCCTATAGATTGTAAAACTTAGTTTTAAAAATAGGAATATTAAACTCCTAATTTAAATACCCCACTTAAATGAAAATGAAACTAAACTGAAAACAACTAACAAAATATTCGAAATCAAATTTTTTGTTACACATGACGTTTAGTATTCCTCAAAAGTTTTTAGGTTTCCGAGTTAGAATATACTGTAAGAAGCACGTATTGCATGTCAGGCAATCTGAAAATATTTAAAATTATTAATTGTTGTCCCGGAAGGAGTTGAATAATTATAGTTTCATACATCGCGTTTATTCTATTCATATTCATAGAAATATTCATAATAGCTTTGCCCTTGAAATTCTATCGCTAAAGAAGAAAAAAAATGTACATAAGAATTCAAGCAAGGCGAAAAGTCTTCAACAGCTCGCGCGATTGTATCTCAAATTGGGTTAGTCTGTGCTCTGTGCGATGTCGCGAGCTTCACGTATCCGGTTGGCGCAAAAAACAGTTACCGCGGATTTGAGAATCTGCCAAAAACACCAATAATGTAATCGGCGATGCATCTTTTTCCCCGAAAACAAAATCCATTAAAAATATACGCCGATGTTGACATGAAACATCCCATATAATAACATTTTATTTATTATGATGACGTACGTAACATACCTAGAAACATAACCAATGCGCTTATTTTCTCTTATTTACCTGTGCGTATTCGGTACCACGTCATTTATACTTTAAAATTCGTAAATTTACCTTTTGTACATTGTCGATTTGATGTAGCGCCGGGGCCTCTCTTTCAATAGAAGAGTTGAAATTAATATGCAGGAAGAAGTGTTAAACTAAGTAGCACAGCATTAGAATGCCCAACTTACAAGTGCGAGTTTAATCCAGTTGGTACCGCGTTAGCATAATGTTGTTCTGCACGTTTGAGGCAACCTATCAATGAAATGTTGTATTTTTTTTTTAATTAATTTTTTTATTATTATTTTTATTAATATTATAAATATAATACAATTTCAATAATTAGTGCATGTATGTATAAATATTTAAACATTTGTTTCTTCTCTATGAGAGTAAGACTCGTGTATAGAGAAGGAGTATATTCGAGTTAATTTATGTTTCAGTTAGTCTGTGTGCATATTTTTTTACTTCAGTTATAAATTTATGATAGTATATTTGTTTTTAATTATAATTGAAACAAATTTTGTATTATACACTCAACTGAGTTTTATTTTTAACGTGACTGTAGTTTCGAGAGATGCAGTCAGTTTTATACATTATATTATTTACTTAGTTAAATACTCTTGTTTTATTCAAATAAAAATAATCATGTTCTATCACAAAGTGACTGCCATATCAAATAATGTATTCAATTTAATTGAACTATTCGTACTAATATTGCTTTTAGAAGTTATAACGTTAGTAATTTTTAATAAATTGAAACGGCATGACGGTTCGTTGGTTGATGAATTGTCAGTAAATCATTACTATCTATTTATTATTCGTGATATTTGATATTGTTTAAGGCTTTAGTTCTATCAGCTGATGACGAAGTGTGACAAGGTCTAGAAATGTTGAGAATGATCCTTGATCACATACTGTTATTATAGTTTTTTTTTCAAACAATATAAAAAATTGGTAATTCTTATATTACATATGCATGTAGTCATGGATAACAATTTTTAACCTTTGCACTGCACAACAAATAACATTTTCTCTCCATTTGTACATCCTCGGGTTCGATTACCAAGCAAACTGCTGAGTATTTTGTTTGGTGATCGATAGCTACTTTAGAATAGCATCATAACCTTACCCGAAAAATTGTGAATTTGTTTGTGAATCCGAGGCTGTGCGCTAAGTAATTTCCATATGAAAACAGAATAAGCATTCAGTTAACGTTTGGCATTAAGAAATATTTCATCATCATGTTGTGGAACGCGGTTGAGTACGCTCCTATAAATTTACATAAGAGCTGCAAAAAAATCGCAAACAAACAACTTACACCAGTACAAATACGAGTAGTTGCCAATTATTGAAAAGTCTAGTCGTCAACTTAAGAGTTCGGTGAACCCTTTAACTTATAACTTACAAGGATTTTTAAACACTATAACTGTCGGGCCTTGTGCCGGCTTCACCAAACTAAAGTTGTTTTCTATTTGTCAACTTATAGCTACGTCATATCATTATAAATATGAATTTATTACTTATATCTCTGTGATAAATTATAATTAATTACATGTCTGGTGTTACGCGAAAAATTGTAAATACTGCAACAAAAACTTAATTTGTAATTGAAAAAGATTCTACTGACATTTTTATATTGTTTTTTTTTTTAAATCCGATCTTATATCGATTGAACATAATTCAAAAGCTGATAGTCGAAGTCGATGAAATAATGATGATTAGTATTGTAAATAATAAAAAAATGATTATTTAATAAATAGATTCATCACGATGAACGGAGGATTAATTATGACTTAATTGATTTTCGTCTGTTAAACGAAAATAACGAACTTTACTAATAATCAATTAACTAATAAAAAAAGCTGTTTTTTTCAAATAAATTATACTATCACTATTATATAACTACTAATGCATAACTACCATAGCAAAAATATACTAACAAATGTTCATAGGTTCAATAATAATGTACAATAAAAATTTTTTTAAAGATCACTTATAGTTAATTTAATAATAATATGTTAATTTTAACTTTGTAAAAATAATAACGAAAAAAATAACTTATTGTGAACAAGAATTAAATGACGTACCTACAAAAGTATTGAGATCTAACATAAATATTATCTTCGTTTTGCGTTTGTTCTTGTAATTTCAGTTAGGAATTGGGAGTTTTGTGAGGATCATATTGTCATTTCGACAAGGAAGCACAACAGTAAGATTTTTTGCAGATGGAGACCGTCGTTTCAGAAGAATTTATATATAAGGGCCTGATATTTACTATAATGGTCTGTGCCCATATGAGAATTTCGTCTAGAGGTACTCTCCGAGACAGGGATACACTCTCACGAGATTCTTAGGCGAAGACGAGCCACGGCTTTCGTAATCCACCGTGTACACATCAAGTCTCAGAGATTCACCGTTTTACGTCTCACTTCACGGTTGTTGTATGTCAACCGTCAGTCCATTGACCATTGACGTTCGGTTCGTAATTTTATTGGTGAATTTGAATCTCTTCTGCATAAGTTAAAAATTAATTTAAAACCGATTCCTGTCTAACTTTTCGGAAAAAAATTGTTGTAGGCATCTATGGTTCTTGATGATGTTTGTGTCAAGTCTCGCTGTCAAATCGAACGTTATTTACACGAGTTTGAATTTTGTCTCTTTCTATCATCAATCTCAAGCTGATCTAAGGGTGGATCTCCAGATCAAAATTTTAACTGAGATCTCAAAAATTTTTTTGAAACTTATTTTATCGTGCCTCCATGGGGCATAAGGATCTATTTAAAAAAAATGTTTTTGTTGAAAATTTTGCACAAAATATGTAACATTCCTTAATGAACCAGTATTTCTGTATTTGTTTATTTATTAAGTTATGACGTACATGAATTATGTTGTAGGACAAATCTTGCGATAAATAAGCTTTTTTGATTAGACTAGGGGATTGAAATACACAAATAAAAACGTACGCGAAAGTATGAGATAAATAAATAATGTACCTACCTATTACTAGTTATATTTTATCAGATTAACATAACAAATTTAATATATGTAAATACTTGGCTTATATCTTCATTGTTTGAAAAAAGATTGATCATGTTTAAGGAATGTTTTTAGGTTTTCACGGCCGTTCAGAATCTTCTGTTTTCTGGGCTAATCTGCCGTTTACATCTGACCTCTCTGGCTTGAAAGGTCTGGGCCTGGGTACACAAAAGATGAGTAAAGAAAATGGCCAAATTCACGTCAAGCGCAATAGATAGATGAATACAGAGTCTCTTTAATGTTTAATGCGATTATATAATAATATAAAAAGTGAATGATGTGAAAAATCTGGTAAAACCAAGTAAAACCAAACCCGACTGAAATAAAAATTTTTGAAAGAGGGCAATGTCAGTGTCACGAGTTTCAAGAACAACAATTCTGCAGTTGTTAGAACGGATTCAGAATGTACGCTCAATCGTCCATATTTATGGCATACATGTCCATACATACGTAAATGATCACTTGTATATACTCGTATGTACATAATTTGCCAAATGTTATAATGTATGAAATAGGTGGCTATTATATACCACAATTACATTGATTTGTATTGATCGAAGGCACTAGACAATGAAACTCATTCTTTGAATTAGCATTATTGAGAAACTGAATCATTACTATACAACATGTATACCCGTATATAGCAATAAAAACTCAATACATATTTGTTTTTATTTGAATATCTTTTATGACTGTTGGTAATAATTTTTTGCCAAAACGTTTCAACAACGGCAAATTTATCGCCGTGGCCTTGGATTAGTATCCCCTACCCTACCTCCATTTCGCACTGGCGCAGTGTTAACGAGATGAAAGCTCTCATAAATAAATGAGTTATTGACATTTATTTAAACGAGTTATCTCTACTCTCAGAAAACATCTCTAGGACTTGGAACTTTCCTTTTTCTCTTATGGCTAATACCGATGAATAAGATTTTTAAGAGATTTCCGACTCGAGACAATTTCTGAGATACAGATTTTATTTCCATGAGATTTTTTGGACACAGCTCTCAACTTTCCGCCGTCTTCAGATTCAAATTCGCTGTCTCGCGCCTTACTTCATGCTCGTCGTGTCAAACGTCAAGTATCATTGTCTTTCGTCAGTGATATTAAAACTATATAATTAAATGTATTAACTAGAAAGATATCTATTTTATCGAAAAATGTTATTGTTGCTACCGGTTCTCTTTCCAAACCGGGGAAGGTGCATTATCTAACTATGCTACACCGACATTATTTTTGACGACAAATTTTTGGTTACATTATCAGACCTATGTTCTGAATAATTACAATTTTACAATAAGAATGTGTTCTCCTAATAATGATAATAAAACTCCCCAGCAATAGCTAAACTGAATTTTTTTAAAAATTAAAGTTAATCTTTAACAACTAACGATAACTTTTCAAAAGAGATAGTTGTGTAGATTCATTGTGGTTTTACATGATGTTTGTGTGCACGTGTCAAATCTCGCTGTTAGGTTGAATGACGGATACACTGGTTCGAGTTTTTGTCTCTTTCTACCATCTCAATCTGATCTCTGTGTTTATTTCCAGATCAACATGTATATGTAGTATTGAGATGTGTCTCAACTAAATCTCTGAAATTACCTCATCGTGTCTCCTTTCGTGGACACGAGCTATAAAAATTTTGATATAGCCATCTATCCCGTTTCATACCATTTCTTGTGGAGTCCGGGAACGGGCACTGCATTAAAATCCTAACCAGGACGGTCCATCGTGTTTGTGATTCTTAAATTTAATTGGTTATATTAACTATTTAATTGCAAATCTTAACGAAAGATCGGATCTTACAATCGGATTACTTATTGATATTTTTTTATTGATTATTTCCAAGCTGATTATTTCCACTGATCTGATCTTTTAATAAGGTTCGTGGGTTTGATTTCTTCTTTCAATACCCATATGTTAATAATATTTTCATTACACAAGACTTTAACGAAAAATTGATGAAAAAGTAATAAAAATATTAACATAATGTTTATACTTCTTTAATATTAACAAAAATACTTTGTAGCCTCATTTTATATAAATAATAAGACAAAATATTTGGTTTAAACCACTATTTAATCATTAAGGAAAACATATTCTTATTGTGAAGTTGTAATTATTCAGAACATAGGTCTGTGATATTTTAAATACTAAATTAATTTATTAATTATAAATATATACATATAAAATCAATTTTGTCGAAAAATATTGAATCCCGGTGACGCAAAAACAATATTTTTCGACAAAATTGATTTTATATGTATATTTTATATGAATCCCGGTGACGCAAAAACAATATTTTTCGACAAAATTGATTTTATATGTATATATTCATAATTAATACATTATTTTAGTATTTACACTATTTAATCACTATTATTCAACATGTTTCGATACCTATTGGTATCTTCTTCAGGAAACAATGTATACTGAAATTAAAAATACGAGCATGGATTAAAACAAAACTATAAAATGGTGGGTAAATAAATAGGAACTAATATGAAAACAAACTTAAAAGGTGACTATTCACCACTTTATAGTTTTGTTTTGCTTGTATTATTAGTTTCAGTATAGATTGTTTCTTGAAGAAGATTCCATAGGTATTGAAATATGTTGTTTAAACAAAGTATTTTGTCTAATTATTTATATAATGTTAATATTTTTTAATTGTTATTTGCTTTTGTTTTGTATCAATATTATTAAAATTATTTTAAATATCTTGAGTAACCGACACAGAGGGATAAGCTTTCTAATCAAAATTATACAATATTTAAAAAAAACATTCACATAGACTAATATTGAGAAAAAAAAACGTTCTTAGAAATATTGTGTTTACAGGCTTAAATGTGTGTTTTGTGTTTTATTTACACGGTAGTGTTAACTTCTGTTGAAAATATGAAGTTTGAAACATTATGCACGGGCATGCGTAGTTTGACGGGTGTATTATCGTTTATTTTAAGAAAATGATTATAACTCTCGGTAAAATATTCACATTCAAAACAAGAAATACAATTTTAAATTTTATACTTTTCCAGCCATTTATTTCAATGCGCAATTTATACAATTAAATTGAAATACATAGAACTGTATGTTATATAGTTTAAATAATGTGAACTGCAGTATAAAAATTAAACGGTGTAAAAATGAAAATCAAATAACATTGGATATATCGATGAGACAATTTATGGTAATATTTTACACATATATTTTAAATCAAATAAACAATAACAACACAAAATTATACATATTAAAGAAATTGGTTGTTCCGAATCATCATTCTGAAAATATTATAACTTCTTGCACCAAATTCGTGTAATTTTGCGAAACTAACTTTTAATTTAAGATAAAAATAACGATACATTTAATCAATATGAAAGCGGACCATAAAACTAAATACATTTTACATTTTTAAATATATCCGAAACTTGAAATGATATCAAGAACATTTTTTCCTTATTTTATATTCAAATTTTATTTTTTAAACAATTTTTATGCTCATAAATGAGTACCTATCCTTTTATTTGAGATAAGATATTCTTAAAAAAAATGTTTTAATGAAAGAATGCATAATATTTATTATTATTTAATTGAGGATACAACTTAAACACAAGGTTAACAATATTATTATGTCTACTGCAAATAAATTATTTGAAATATTTTTAAGGATAAAATAACACGTATTCTGTGAATTTGCTAATCGATTTGTCGTATTATATCTTGGCTTGTAACTAGCTATTTACATATAATAAAATATAATATGTACGGCGACGATACCTGGTAACACATCGCGGAGCTCGAAATAAATAGTGTATTTTAAGGTAATATATAAAGAAAGTTTAAATAAAATATAATTTTGATAATACAAGATAAAGATATGTCGCTGTACACCTTAATCTCTATAGAAAGAAATACGAGAACGAGTTCAGATTTTTTACATCATGTTTATAACAGCTCAACATGTTGTAAAGATTTCATTTCCGGTAGATAATTATGGTGTGTTGGCTAACTGAGAAGATTGTGCATTATGCTAATTATAATGCATCGATAACTCGATATCGGTATACAGAATTTCGTGCATTCCAATTTGATTAAAAATAAACAATACGAATATTCGAACTACATACTTTTATGCGATTCTCCGAACTACTTTTAATGAAATAATTTGTAAAAAAAACTAAAAATCTAAATCAATTTTACCGAAAAAGTATTGTATCTGGATCTCTTCCCGTCTGGGGAACGTGGATTAACCGATTAAGCAATACCAACTATTACAACTTCACAATAAGAATGTGTTCTCCTTTATAAATTTAATTACTAAATGTATTTAAAATTACTTTTATTTATTTATACGTACTCATTATAATGTCGTGTAGCTGGTCTTAACTTCTTTATTAGCTTTATGTTGATAACTTTTACAATCCCGAGTCAATATAAAACATTTCCTTTGTCGTTAACGCACTTAGCGCATTCACCGAAATCATGCATTTTATTACTATGGTATGGTGCAAGTCCTGAACGTCGAACGATGTCGCGAACGATTCCTAGTTTTACATGATTGACATCAAAGGTTTTAACGAGAAATCATAAAGTAAGATTCACGACCTTGTCCATGTTTTGATGATTTTCACGTTCAAGTCCAATCGAAGAGCCACAGCTGATAAATCAGACTTGATTAATGATCGAAGTGATTACAATTTATTCGCGATATTCAACACAATGTATTTAAATATTATTCATAAGTTTGATGTCATAATTGATTAGATATTTCACGCCACTTACCAATTTATTTGTAAGTGTATTTGGCGGGTGTGCAAGATAAATTAAAACGATCGAATTATTTTATTCGCTTCACTAGATGGATTAGTGTACCCGTTGGTTATCGAATCTATAATTTAGTATAGATAGTAATTTAGTATAATATAGAGCGCCACACTCTTCTGTCATTCATACATTTTCTCATACAAACTCGACTTCAAGCCTCGATAATGGTTTCTAACAGGACCATCCTTCAGTATCTGGTTTACTTGATCGTGTCAAGTCTTCCGCGGATGTCCTCTACTGCTGGTGCCACTAACACTTGCGACATATATTTTTCTTACCATTTTCTCCCCATTTATCCATTTCATATTACCAAACCATCTATGTAATCTTTTCTTAATTCTACTTACTATACTAAGATCAGCTTTACATTATTTCCTTATTTCTTCATTCTTTACTCTGTCATAAATGGATCTGCCGCATATACGATCTAGTGATATATATATAGTGATCTCATTTCCACTGCATTCAGTCTACTTCTAATATTCTGCTAGATCCAGGCCTCACTTCCATACATCAATTTCGGTACTAGGACTCATTGTGAACCGCTAGTGTTGCCTCAGTTGACAAGTTCCTATTAGATATAATTCCATTCAAAGCGCCGTTCACTTTATTCCTTGCAGTCACCCTCCTTTCGATATCTTTCTCTGTCTATATGTTTCTATCGAACATACTTCCCAAATACATAAACTCGTCTACTTGCTCTAAACATTCATTACCTACAAGTATTTTGCTCGTTGTATTGCTTTCCTCCTTCTCGAATATCATCACTTTCGACTTATTGACATTCATAAAAAGGTCACATTTTTTGCATACATCGTACATTTTACTCACTAACCTCTGTAATTCTTGTTCATTATTCGCCATTAATACTGCATCATCGGCGTATAATAAACAATATATAATCAAATCGCCCATTGTCGCTTCCACATTCATATATTTCAGTTCTTTCATACAATTATCCATGTATAAGTTGAACAGCCATGGAGATATTATACAATACTGCTTGATGCCCTTTGTAATATCAAACCATGGTGCGAATGATCCATTGATCCTTACATTCTTCCTTCCTTCATATAGGGATACGTTTGGGTGTATAAGTTTGCTATTTACCCTGTAATCAGAAAGTGCTTTCCATAACCTTTCTCTTATAACTCTTATCATACGCCTTTTGCAGATCTACAAAGGCATAAAAAAGTTTTTGGTTTGTTGATAAAAACTTTTCCGTCATCGCTCGTAGATAAAAGATCTGATCTATGCATCCTCTTCTATAATTTGACTTCCATAATTCCCATTCTCTTACGTCGTTATTATGTTTTATATATATAAATGTGTGTATATACGGTACATCTGTAGCTAAGTACAGAGTGCAGGTTTTTTCTTATTTATCTTTCAAATAAAATAAATATGGAAAGTAACACCTTGGCGTTTTGTGTGATAGCTAAGAAAACATCGATGAGAAAATTTGCAAAACAGATCACCAATGTATGTCAAATAAATAAAATTAAAAAAATTATACGATTTCAAAATATATATACATCTACGAAAATATTAATGTGATGATGTCGTACTATCGTAAAAGAGAGTAATTTGGGCAAAGGGTGGATTACGATGAGATAGTGAAAAGAATGTGAAATTGAATAGTGCAGGGAAGTGGAAAAAATTACTTAATAAAATTGGGAAATATGTGCTAGAAAATTATATGCGACTAATTATTTTAAAGATATCACTATATTATTAAGGAGAACATATTCTTAATGTTGTAATTCAGAACATAGGTCTGTGATATTTTTTAAAATACAAATTAAATGTATTAATTAGAAAGATATACGTATAAAATCAATTGTATATGTATATCTTTCTAAATAATATATTTAATTTGTATTTAAAATATCACTGTATCTTGCACGCATTATATATTAAAAGTATGCGCTTGTTGGTCTAGTGGTGAAAAATGCTTTTCAGACAAATTTTATTAAGAAATCCAAGTGTAATATAAATAAAACATTTTTTATCTAGCTTGTTGTCGTATTGATAATGGCAGTTTCAGTCCCATCCTTAAAATTAACTCTTATTACATACATATCTACCCATAAATAATTGAGTACTTACCCACATAATATAGGTAGTAATGATGGTGACTATTTTTTAAATCATAATAATGCAAATGCATTAAATTACCTCAGATAAATTTCAGAGTAATTCAACCTTTTGTTTGCACTTTTGTGTATTTGAAATATTGTATGATTAGTGGTAATGTCATGGTTTAAATAATGTATTTCACACATGTTCCTCGCGGCGGGGGAAGGCCAGTCGACAAAACAGCGTCAATGCAACCTTGAAAGTGCAATTTTTAACGTTACTCGGGCTGAACATTTTTCATACAATTCGTCGTGATTACATTAAACAAAAAAAAAAAAAAAATTAATATCGTATTATACACGTATCACTCGAGCCCTGGGATACATCGCTTGTTCATTTATTTACACGCACTACTCGCTCACTTTTGCATTCTGGCTAAAGTGACTTTGAAACAAACTTTATTTGTTTATAAATTGATGAGTAACACCAGCGCGTATTCAAATTTTCGATTCGGTTCGAGAAACTTAGTATGTGTGTTGTAATAAAATTACATATGTTTTGTATTCGCACCTTGTCTTTTAATATCTTATTACGCATTTATTATTGGATTTTTGAATGGAGGTTTTCAACATCTTTATAGTAAAATATTTGTCAATATTGAGTGTAGATGTTTTGGTTATGATCATTAAAACAGCACCTAATACAATTTCTGACACCAGCATTTCTTCGAGTTCATGTGTTCTCATGTAATATATAATATGTTTTAGGAATGGAATTTTGGAAGAGATTTCGACGACGTGTATAGTAAAATAGTTTTAAAAGCTGATTAAGGTTATTAAGGAGAACACATTCTTGTTGGGATGTTGTAAATATAGACGGTAAAAATTGTAATATGATAAAAACAACGCGCAGAAAACTAGTTCGTTTTATAAACTTACTTTTTATGATGAAAATACCATTTTGATGCCATTTAATTTGAACAAAAAAAAAACTCAAATATTTTTTAAACAATTTGGAAATTCAAATAATGGTTTCAAAATAGTTTAATAAGTTATGCAAACTTCCATAACGCTTCTATTGATATAATTCAATATTTCAATATTTTTTATACATAATTTATAAAAAAACTTTGTTAAAAAATAACAAATTATTCAGTCTATTTGTTATTAGATAACCACATTTACACACTAATTTGTAACCACAATTTTAGTCACTAGTAAAATTAAAATATGGCAAATAATATGCACGCCATAATAAATTCTTTTCGCCTTTATAATATTAATTGCAAATTCCGGTTTGCAAAAAACACATTTCAAATACTTAATAGGTATTTGAAAATTAGATGTTTTTAAAAAGGTAAAAGTTTGTTCTTAAAAGATTTTATTTCTTATCACTATTTACATAAATCATAGTGTATTGATGAATTCATTCATTCATTCTCTGATAATTAATACAAATTTAGGTATACCAATTAAAAAGATATACAGAAAAAATGTAGTCATCTCTGGGAAAATGATTTATGTAAATTTGTTTTAAAGAAAAATATTATTCTTAAATATTTTAAAAATAAAAAATACATGGTGTGATAACTTAGCAAATATAATTGATGATATTAGGCAAAATCTGTATAGGTTAACATAGTATATTTGGCAATATAATAATTCGGGTTTCAGTCCTGGTGATGAATATATTTTTTAGATCATCCACGTTAGTCCCTCATGACTGAGGATCGTCCTTTTAACTATACTCCTCTAGGTTTCTGCATCCTGCAGATCTTAGGACTGATACCAGATAAGTGCCTGCTGCCTATTCCACTTGGTCGGTCCAACGGGTCCTCTTTCTCTTCGTCCTTCGATGTGGTTCATCACAAGCTTCTCCAAACTATCTTCTCTTTTCGCAAGATACCAAAAAAATTGAAGGATTCGTCTCACTCAAATGGTTGATGGTCTGTCCTTGATGTGTCTTCCTGCAGAATGGAGACATTCCTGTGTTTTGTCCATGGTATGCGCAATATATCTCTCCAGCACCACATCTCAAAGGCATCAATTCAAATTTTCTCCCTTGCTTTCAGGGTCCATGATTCCATATCATATACAAGTATAAAATGCACCAGAAACTGCACAAGCCTGACCTTCGTTGTTTTAGATATATCGCGATCTTTTCATATGTTGTCAAGTCTGAACATAGAACTTTTTGCCATACCTATCCGTCATTTAATTTCTGGATTGCAACTACCATCGTCTGTGATTATGGTCCCGAAATAATTTTTTCGCTAGATACATTTTTATAGTAAGTGAATCATTGAAATTTTTTTTCATTTTTATTATAAATTTTGTATTTTTTTCTAAACAACATCAAGTAAGATAACCACTTAATTTTGCTGAGAGTATTGCAGATGACCCATATTTATGATATAAACTTAACGTGATCTATTTATATCCTTGTGTAAAGCAATAGACGCGTATTTTAATCATTGCACAACGCACTGTTCACACCGTTGATCCGATGCCTTATATTAATAGTTGATAGCCAACAATAATCTATGACGAGTGGACATTAATATCAAGTGTCTGCTATTACCATAGAGTTATGTCTCACAATTATCATTTTTACTGGTCTTCATAAAACCATTATTAAGTTGACGTTCATATGTTTTCATTCGATGCCCCCCCACATCGCAACGCATTTATTATAATATATAAAATACATCTATATATTTTTAATACGTACGAAAGATGTACGTAAGAAGTAAGAAACACTATCATAAAAATAATTTGGTTGCTACCGGGTACGATCCCAGAACTTTTCCTGTCCGGGAAAACGTGTTACCATTTCGTTATATC
This sequence comes from Eubasilissa regina, assembly GCA_022840565.1. Classification (NCBI taxonomy): domain Eukaryota; kingdom Metazoa; phylum Arthropoda; class Insecta; order Trichoptera; family Phryganeidae; genus Eubasilissa; species Eubasilissa regina. The sequence continues at coordinate 24,310,631 of JAINEB010000033.1, forward strand.
GACCGATTACGTTTCGAAAAAATGTTAATCTTATAATTTGTAACTTTTTTGTTATTGATACATCTATTATATCATTTTTAAAGGCAATAAATAAGAACTCTGAATACCTTTCAGGATTTTTTTCGATATATAGATTTTCGTTGATTTCTTTAGTTTAATAAAAAATACCACAGAACTGCGTTCTAATATTGCAACTTCATTACAAAAATGTGATTTTATTTAAAATATATAAGTTGTATTAAAGTTTATCCAAAATATAATAAAATGGATTGATGTAATGCTGGCATCACCTAGTTAGTATTACTCAAAGGAAAAGTCTAATTTGCAGTAAAGAAAGTTAGTAAAATAAATATTTATCTCGCTAAATATGTATAGTTATTCTATTTTAAAATTAATTTAATTTATTACTATATTATTATTAAATATTATGAATTATTTTATCTTGAATTAGTTTTGAAATATAAAAACATTAGACAAAACACATAGGTAACTAAAAAATATTAATGTACAAAGATAATCTGTCAAGGTGTCAAAAGATATTCGGGACATATTAGCTAAAAATATTGTGTTTTAATAATTTTATATACGGAGTTTACTTCTATGAAATTTCACCAAAACATTTTCACAAAATACAATAATAATAGAGAGTAAAATTTTAAGTTATATTATATTTATACATTCAAAAAAATCATTGATAACAATTTGTTCGCATGCGAGTCGACTGAATGCACGGATACTGACCACGTACTCGTTCAATATTAATTTTTCATAGACATATAATTTTCATCCGTAGTTTTTTTTTTATATGGAATATATAATTAATCGTAATGATAATACATTTTTTTAAATAATTATACATAAATCTTTGTTATTGTTGAACTCTGCGACGCAAAATATTAAACATTAGAAGAGTATGTTGTAAGCGTATATCTCTATGATCGCTTGAATGCCGGAAGAAGAAAAAATAGAAGCTTGTACTTACAATCGAAGGTTTTTCCCAGTCTCTCATGAAGAAGATGAACTCTTTCATCTTAAAGTTTATTTGTATTACGTAATATAGTAGTATGCCGAAGGCTGTAAACATTAAAAATATTAACTATGTTTAGGTCAAAGGCAACCAAAAATGTAATTTTTCTAGTACCTACCTTACTATGAAGGAAGTAACTATTAAAAAAATGTTCATATCAAATATAGCATCAACTGAATGTTAAATTTCATATTTTATTTTTCATTCCTCTGTGATATAATTTAATTTCGTTGTAATTTTCATTTAAATAATTAAAGAATATATTACATCTTTTTTCATTTAAAAAGGCTTAAACAATTTTACAAGGTTTACAATGTTATGTTCAACTCAAAACAGCAATAAAGTTAACTTGATTTCAAGCACAATTGACACGGAATATTACGTGCTTGGCTCTCCCACACCGTACAAGTTCTTACAGTAGGTATAGGTACGCTTGTTAAGACAAGCGAATATAATTATTTTGATAGATAACGTATGCGAACATCAACATGATATGATTTTTCTGTATATATTTCTAATTGATTTATTTAATTTGTATTAAAAATAGCACAAAAATGTGTTCAATAAATACAACTTCACAACAAAAATGTGTTTCAATTAAAAATGCTTAAATTATGAATATTTTCATTTTGAATTATGCTCTTGAACTAAGATGCAACTTGTGATGAATATTATAATTAGGTAGTTTTAAAAAAATAATATATATATATATATTATTGAATAATAATTATTTTAACATTGTATATAATAGTATAATTCAATTATTAGATGATGATAATAATAATAATAGGCACAGTAACTTTAAGAATATAAATTATGTCTCATGTTTAAAAATAGGTACATTCAGAAACGTTATATTAAAACATGAAGAGTTGTTGTTAATAACTTAATATTAAGTTTGTAAGTTTGTACACTAAGTTAGGCATTCTAATTAGGTAAATTCAATATGTTATTGTTGTTGATTTGGTTAATACTATTTTCACTTTAGTCGGGACAAGAGTTGAAAATAATACATAATGTTTGTCCACAGTTCTGTCCTCTGGAGCCCATGGAAAATCGATCCCCGGAAGTACCAGCGCCAATGCCTCCCTTAGCGAGAAGGCTCTTAATCTATGCGGAGCAAACTTCTGCGTGGTGGCCAATCATGGCAACGATAACCTGGAGAGGCCCCCGGATGCGGAGATATATGAAATATCTTCGATCTATTTGGCCTGCGTGATTATAGCTGTTGCAATGATGGCACTTCTGGTCGACCCTCTTTCCAGGTAAATAATTATTTCTGACACTTTCACGGTTCAACAATCGGAAAGTAAATAATTTAACATATCATTTCATTAAAAAATGTATATTTATAACCTTACAGCTTAGCCAATAAATAAAAATAATTTAATTATTAATATAAATGACTTAGGATATAATTAACTATCTAAAACCAATCGGTTCCAAAACTAAAACTGTTTCTACATCAAGATAGTATAAAAAACTAAATCTAATTGAAATATTAATCTTTATATTTAATTTCAATTGATAGTTTAAAAAAAATTAATTAATACCAAATATGACGACAATTACGCAATGGTCCGAAGTGGAAATATTTATATATATATGTGATATTTTAGACATGTTTTAGGAATATATATGGTGGTTAAATTCATTTAGTTATTTAATACATTTTTACATGGTTTACTTATTTGTAAACAATTCTAAATTGTTTATTGCAAGACCAACATTGTAAAGCAGAAAATCATTATTCCAATAATGATTCCAAAATTTTAAGACACCATAATTACTTAAATATCTCAAATGCTCTTTGACTATTATATTAAGATTACCATAATTTAATCCAACATAAAAATTAGTTATATTATAAGTTATTTCTATTAATTATTAAAATATATAACCATAAATAAATATGTAATCCAAACATAAGAAATTGGTTTCAAATAATTCAACTCGACTCGATTTTTTGTTTAAAAACGAGTTAAATATTAACGTCTTTAGACACCAAAAATGATCAAAGTGACCAAAGAAACTGAATTCAATTGAAGTAATAAACATTTCTTATACTTTATATTAAAAGTACCTACTTATTACAAGAAGTGTGCCGAGCGATAAAAATTTTCTAACACTGTGTTTGTAAAAATTGTTTTAATAGTATTACCCTATAATAAAAATATATGAATGCATATTTAAAAAATATTATTAATAAGTTCGATTGTTCCTATTCTAAATTACTATGACCTTCTACATAATAAAACGTATTCTTTTAAAAGAAACAATCCACACTGAGACAAACTTTTTGAGAAAAAGTTTATAACGTTTTTTGAAATTCTTTGACATCAATCAGTCCAATTAGAAAAAAATACTAATAAACGGGATTATCTAATCATATTTTATACAAAAAAAAGAATAATAAGTAAACAGAATTAATGCTTTATTGATCGCCATTAGATGTTTTATTTGTATCGCTATACTTTACTATAATGATTGCCGCTAAGTATTGATTATAGATAATGCTTTGTCAACGTGATTGAATGTGTTTTGCTAAGGGCCGGTTATGTGATCAGTAGTAACTTTTTACCATGGTAAAACAAGTTGTTTGATCGTTAGTAAAAAAATATTTACTTCTCGAAAGTACATCCCGTAGTAACTTCATTTTACTCAGCGATATCCGATAGTAAAAACGAGAATCGATAGTTAAATATGGCGAACTTTTCACAGCTGTTCCAAAAGACATCGGACACATTGATACTTTGAAGGTTGAAGTATACGACAATTAATCATTCAATATCTCGCTATTTTAGTGATGAAAGTTCATCCAATGATGATCTTGTTGTTTGATATACATCATTACACATAATACGAAAAAATTTCATCACCAGTGACATATCGAACACCTAGGTGAAAAAATTCGTAGATAATGCATAAAAAAAAGCATATTTCATGATTATTTGACACACCTACAGACATCTCCATCTATGCTTTGACATTAGTAAATTTGACATTCGAACAACCCGCAAATGATGGCGTTAGTAAAACGTTACTAAAGTAAAAAGTTACTACAGTAAAAAGTTATATATATATATAAAATTATGCTGTTCAGTGTGTCATTTAGAAACAAATATGCACTTAGATACTTTTATTAATTTCTAATATATTTTTTCTATTTTATTTTTACAAGTATCAGACTGCATGATTAAAAAAATGTTTTTTATCTGATGGAATTAAAATCTATACTAGATATCTCTGTTAAGGACAGCGATTGAAATAATTCATTTTATTTCATAGCAAATAAATAATTAATTTTTGACAGAGTAAAATTAGACGAAAAACAACGATTACAAATAATATACCTATGATATGTATTGTATAATACGTCTCGGAAGATCGCTTGTGTTTGGTCTACTTTGCCGCGTTGTGCGTGTTGTTATTTACTTAGTATGAAATATCTTAGACTTCTACGTATAATACGTACGTACATTTATATGGGTAGGGTATTCGTGTTAAGAGACTAACATTTCCAGTGTATCTCAATCTGAGGGTCGTTATATAAAACAAAAATGTTATTAGACTTCATGACATAAAAAAGTCTTAGTAAATTAGTTTTTTTATTCGTTGTCTCTTATTATTAAATACATTTTACTCGAAACATTAAAAAAAAAATTTCTTTGAGATTTGATTTCTGTTTTAATTAGACTTTGAATTGAATTTAATAGTTAAATACAGTATTAAAATCAATAAATCACGAAAGAAAACTAACAATTCCATGTCTAAAATTTCGTATTTTTACATAATAAATTATTAATAGTATTTATCTGATTATTGATGGCATGGTCTGTCGGTCGCGTACCATTGAGATTTAAGCAATGATTAGAGTAGACAATAAACTTATTATAATATTCTGTTCAAAAGTTGCTCTTTTGTAATGTACTTTTAATAATATTGAAGTAATCGATACGATCGTTAATTTAATTGAAGTTTCAAAACATTTACTATGCACAGTTTGAGAAACACAATGGTATAGAACTTTATCAATGAAAAAACCTTCACAATATCGGTCAGTATTATCATAAAGTGCAATACGGACTTGTTAATTCTGTTGAATGGGGAATCTTTGAATACTGGCACGCTGCTCCGTAGCGACCATCTCTTTTAATTTTATTATTTAGTATGATAATCAAACTATACATTTTATTCGCGTTGATTGTGTTTAATTTTTAAATCGCTTATAAGTTGACACAAATACCTTTTATTATTAATATGTATGCTTATTTTTAAAAAAGGTCAATGTCAACCGATTACGAGACGTTTATTAAAATGTAATTAGAAGCTAAATGGGAATCGTCCAATGGCTTTTTCATAAAGCACCGAGATCACATCACACGTAATATAAAATGCTGAGATCACATCACACGTAACATAAAGGACTTGGATCACACAACAATGTGCAATTATTTCAATTAAACTCGTTAACAATGAAGTTTTTCTTGTAAATGGGAAACAAATACACAAGCGCAATATCTGATTTCACTTTTAATTAACGGATAATATTGTTCTCGGTTTTAACAATTATTTGTTTAAATACTTAACAAGGTAAGACTGAACACGAAAAGTCCGAAATCTTCGGAAGACAATCGAAATCAATTCTCTTTAATTATTAACTACTTTGAATTTTATTTTTATTTTAAACTTAATTATTTTTAACATACTCGTGTAATATAAGATTTTATGGGTATTAAGTTAACATAATACTCTATTGTGATTCACCCATTTATTATTTTACAAAACCACGGTTCAAAGTGAAATAGCGGAAATTATTTTTTCAAACTATCCCCGATTCTGTTTTCCTCTCGACAATGTAATATTTATTTTCTGTATCAAACTATGTATAAATGATGATAATTAGTTAAATACTGTTTATGTTAAATAATTTTGTACTACTAACTAGTAAGCTATTGTTGATATGCAGCCGAAACCTTCCAAATTACACTCTTTAATTAATACCATTATATGCAGTATTGTTGCTATACGCAAATCGAATTGTATCTGTACTCAATAATTGGGTAAATAGATAAAATATGATCATTTCTTACTAATACATCACATATACCTACGACAGTCCACGTTTCATCAAACACTGGATATTCTGTCTTCTGTGGCAGTGTTATTATACCGTGCATTCGTTTCTCCCATTTAATTATTTGTCATTGAAACAATGCACAGCAGAAGCCGACGTGTCATTGTCATATTAGTTATCTAACCGTAGCAGGACATGTCGATAGTAATTGTTGTTTAATTCTAGATTTCAATGTCAACACAGAAAAAACAACAACCAGTCATTGGAAATGACAATAAAACGAGAGCGTATCCCGTTCAATTCAAAGAAAAAATCTTTACAATTCAGCGTTTACTTCATTTGTTGTACAACGTGATTGACAGCTTTGTTGCCGACGCAGAGCGAGTCCCGACTGTGTGTTGTATATACGAGTTAAGGTTGTACTTACAGAAAATATTAATTTAAAACTTCAAGCGCTTGTTCTTCTATAGTTATAGGCAATTGTTCGTGAAGTCCAACTATTTCGGACTGGATACGATACGATAATGATTGCCAAAATTCTTTTAAACGACAAGAACTAGAAGAAATTCTTCTAAAATACCCGTCAGTCTTCCCATACTGTTAGTAACAATAATTTCTTCAGATCTACCGTTTATATACTGTGGGGGTAAGAGACCTGCGTCCTTTCCTTTCACCGGCTAGTCAGTGTAGAACATAAGATTCGCGGGTTCTTTCACTTAAGCAATACATAACCACCTCACTTTTGTCACATTCTGTCTTCATCCTAAACTGGGAAAAATTTATAGTATCACCTGGAGGCGATGAATAAAAGATGTTATTCATTAGAAAAGAAAGACATCTAATCAGATTGAAACATGATAAATAAAAGAAATACAATAAAATAAAATCCACTTGACGAATCCTCATCTCGTCGGGTTGGGCGCGAGTTCGACGTCTTTTCTAAACAACCAGATGTCTTGGCTCTACATCATATTTGGCCAGCAGCATCCAGGCCGACGCTATCGGATTCGGAACAGAATTTGTTGTAGATGATCATATCATAATATAAAATGTCGCCTACAATGAGGCTACTAATTAACGAGCAGTATCTAAAGGTAGTAATTAAAGGTCATAAACGAAAGGCATACGCCAGAAACCAAAGGCACAAACCAGAGGAATAATCCTGAAGGAAACATCTTGTTGCCTGTAAAGATTATTTACCATGCAATCAGATTAATAGTAGATTATGCACTAGTGATTGAACAATAAAAAATACTTACTCTCTGGCTATAGTGAATTGCACACAGCTATATTTTAGTCTGACAGCTTCGTCGATGATTTTGAAAATGAACCATAGGTTCAACCATTTTTATAACCTCAGAAACCGAATGTGATACCAACTTAAGGGTAACTATTTGTGAATTGCAAGGTGCTTGACAAAAAAATAAATGACGGGGCAATTTCGTACGTGACCCAAATTTATAACGTCACAATATACAAATAAGATATTTACATCACACGAAGTAAAATAGGACCATATTAAAGGCATTTACTATTTGTCCAATTATTACGTCAATTCTTTTTTTTCCAACGTGACACGTGTAAGTACCAGACAGACAAAATAACTACATAATTACATCAATATAATTACGATAGTCATACTTTATTTAATAATTTCTGGAAAAGATGATGGGCTTTGTAATTATTATAATACAATACAACGTGAGCAACCTTCTGTGCTCTCCGTTTACTTCCCGTTTTTGCAAAATAAATCAATTCCAGCAGAAACTTTTAGACTTTTTCTAGTAGTTAGTATTTCCGTGCTAATTGCTTTTGCAAGATATAGTTGTGACCACTTCGCTGCCACAGTTAACCGCTGCACAGTCACGACGGTTTTTCCGTGAAAATTAACATTCAATGTAATTTAGTACCAAAAAGAGGGTATAAAATATAAATCAAAATATAATGTAGTACCCATAGACTTCTATATAGGCGTAGATTTTTAACCAAGTAACGTTCGGAAAAATTCTTAGGCCATTAATTAGATTTTGTTATTTTTTAATTATTATCGATTTACACTCTTTACTAAGTTGTTACGCATGTACCTGCCTGCCTGAATTCACGATTTTTCTCGTATTTACAAACTAATCTAAATTCACTTACCTAACACAACTTATTAGTTAATTACCCGATTTCCCGTTCCATGTCAAATCCAACTTCCATATGAAATTTTTAGGTTCTTTCTCGATTTTTCTTATTAAACACGTTTTTTAATATAAAAACGTTTTGAACATTAGGATCATTAATTGTCTCGATCAAATTGAAGGAAGCCTGTCGTACACGTTACTTGCCAAAAATTCAATGAATTTCGTAATTATTTGTCTTGTATGTCTACACATAATAGATACACAAAACCTCTTTATTGTGGGGATTAACATTAATTATATACTAGTAATGTCAAAATGAGAAAAAAACAACAAAAAACATTAAGGAAAAGCCATTTTGTGACTCATCAGACATCTTATGTTTTGTGAAAAAAAATTTTTTGCTCACGTATAATGCACTTTACCTTTACGTGATCGCAAGGTACATAGATTTACTATGGAAAATTATAAACTGTTCGTCTACTGTAACTAAATATAAAAATATTAATAAAACGCAAAATAAGATTCACGTTCATCAAGAATATTTATTTAATTTGTAATATGACATAATGCACGTAGTTGTTTCAGAGTGAACAGATATACATTTAATACGTATGAATAATTTAATAAAAATACATCCCCAGAAATGCTCATGACGAATTGACTTATTGAATTACTTACACCAATTTTAATATTTTCTGTAATACAATATTTGTTATAGTCAGTCAGAATTAAGTCGGAAATAATACATCGGTAAGTAATTTTTTTAAAATAAACTGATACTTAAGTCATAAAATATCGATAGGCTGACGATAGGTAGATCTATTCTATTTTCAATGCTGAAATTGAGAAATGAAAATTCTGACTGTTAGTGGCATTTATAGGTTGACACGCCATTAATATTTTTTTAAAAGCTGAGAGTTAATAACTGAAGGATACTAAAATATAAATTTAAATAATAATAATTCTTCTATCTTAAGTTTGTTTATTATCTCTAGATTAGTTACGTTTTTAAAATAAATAACGCTAGTTAGCGCCATTCCGCGGATAAATTCTGATTTCTCTATCTAACAGGCAACAGGATATTTGAAAATGTGTCAGCAAAATAAAATGAAAAGTTCTAAGAGTGAGTTTACTATCAAATAATAACTGTTGTATAATTACTTACTTAATTACTTACCATCACGCCGTTTCTCCGCGGGGGTAGGCAGAGAGGATAGAGCGTCACACTCTTCTGTCCTGACACACAATTCTCGCCTCATCTACAGTCTTACGCGGACGTCCTCTATTTCTGATGCCATCAACACTTGCATCATATATCTTTCTTACCATTCTCTCCTCATTCATCCGTTCCATATGACCGAACCACCTAAGTGATCCTTTTTTAATCTTACTCACTATACTAACATCAGCTTTACATTCTTTCCTTATTTCTTCATTCTTTACTCTATCATAAATAGATTTGCCACAAATACGTCTACATTTCCACTGCATTCAGTCTACTTTCGTTTCTTTTCTGCCAGCTCCAGGCCTCACTTCCATATATCATTCATATACGATTGTGCACCGCTAGTCTTGCCTCGGTTGACAAATTCCCGTTAGATATAATTCCATTCAAAGCGCCGCTCACTTTATTTCCTGCAGTCACCCTCCTTTCGATATCATTCTCAGCCTTTCCGTTTCTATCAAACATACTTCCCATATATAAAAACTCATCTACTTGTTCCAAACATTCATTACCTACAAGTATTTTGCACGGTGTCTTGCTTTCCTCCTTCTTGAATACCATCACTTTCGACCTGTTAACATTCATTGTATAATTATTTAGTATTATATCCAGAGATGGTAAGACAGCTCTTAATACATTAACATTTTTGGAATATTTCAAAGCGGATCAATAAGAAACATCAAATCATATACAATTAACGTTCATCGTGTGTGCCATATTGATTTTCCCATTTTAGTCGATGGGGCCCCTAGTAGGGTTATTACCGGATGTACATTTCCACGGATTCTCAAATTTACATTGATTTGGCAGAACCATATTGCAGACAATACGGACATTCGATTGAACTACGGATTTAACACATAGATGGAACACGCGTAACTGGATTTTTCGTTCGAGGAATTAGCTGGGATCGCACCACGTTCATGGTCACACTGAAACATTACGCCTGCCATGTAAACGCCACGTTCAATACCAATGTTTCGACACGTGAAATACATAGTATATAATAAATAAATTTATATAGTTTAAAATAAATTATACCGTGCTGAGCTATTTTATATTTATTTAGACATATTATATACAACGCATAACAGCTGTAAAAAAAAATTGTAAGATATATTTTACAAACATTTCAAATGCGTTACCCAACTTATAAAATATTCCTACTCTTTCAAAAATAGATTCAAATTCAAATTCAAGAGTACATAAAAATAAGATAAAAATTGACCAAAATCTTAATAGCACTATATAAATCGCTTCGTTTAAAAATGCATTTGAAAAATTTTCTAATATTTTTAAATCTGTAGCTTGTTTAATATCATAATCGTCGTGGTACTATATTCCAATCTTGACTGCCTAAACGAGATCCCTTCATTCATTTCTGTTCTGTGCCTTGGTTCTTCAGTCGTACACCTCTAGATTATTATTATTATTATTTAATAGAGTATTATTCGCTTCATGTATTATTAATATTTTTATTTACTAGAGTATAAATTCATTTGTTTTAAAATGCATTTGAAAAATTCTCTAGTACGTGAAGACAGATATATTATAATCTCATTTTATCTAGCCAACGGAGTCGCGGTTTACCGATGCTTAAAAAATTAAAAAAACGTTTGATGTGCACATAGTTTATGTGATGTTAGGTGCGCATGTTAGGTTTATAAAATATTAAGTGCACATATGACTTCCATCCGAGCCAAACGCCAGCCCATCTAAATCATAAAATTTTTATAAATTTGTAACTTCGAGGTTGTAGCGGCGATGCCAAATATCTTTATTTATTGTAAGACACTATTAACCATCAATTAGGTATAAACAAAAAGGACTGAGAAAATATTACGATTAGTGTCCCGGTGAAGCCGATAGAGGAAGGTCTGTCAAATTTAAGGTCAATCGACAAAATGTAATGAATAAAAGTGTATGTGTACAAGTATTTGTCACCAATTGTTGCAAAACATATTTTGTTAGGAGATCTCTCGCTTCCCGCGTTGGTTCGCGAGCTTTTTAACGAACTTCAAAATATAAGAGATAACTAATGAAATATAATAGTGTGAAATGTAAATGTAGATGTAATATAAAATAAATAATCAAATAAATTAAGAATCATTTTCTAATGAATTTAACAACAAAAAATGTTCATAATTCCCAAAACAGTATAATAATATGATTTATATATTTTTCGTATTTTAATATCAACATTATAATTAATGTTTTTAAAAACAAAGATGGACTAAGTATCAATCAACAATAGATTACGATATAGTAATATAATTTCTGCGTGTTATTTATGAAAATTAAGTTTTCTTTTATATCTTTTCCTTTCCCCGTTTATTTGGAATCGGTTCTCCTTATACCTCCCGACTTACATAGGCGTTCTTTATCATCTTCTCAATATTTGACTATCAGGTTGCTTGAGATCTTTCTCTTCATCTTCTGCCAGTACTTATTGTAAATACAATTTTGACGATATGATCATTAGGTACTTACGAAGAGATCATCTGGTATTTATTAAGCGGACGTCAAAAATACTTTCAATAATCTCAGAATATATTTTTAAAATTGGCAAAATTAATTAAGGAGCATTTAAGATGTTTAAACAATAGTGCGTTTTCAGAATTTTTTAATCATTTGATAGAAAATGGTTATGGTTTCGATAAAAAATTGGGTTTGTCAATTTCGCATGTAAACGGTGTTGATCATAAATGAAATAATTTGGAATCGTTGGAGATAAATAAAGCGTGTAAAACTAATCAAAAAATTATAAGCAACCAATTATATTTAACAAGTCGCATTTTAAAAATTTTTCCTAAAAAATATTCTAGTAATTTTGTATCAAGTAACAATTTGAATTAGGTAATAAATTTATTTTTTAAATAATTATCGTTTTGTAAAAATAATTTCTGTTGTAGAAACAATAACATTTGTTTTTCATTAGCTATTGACATCCTGAAGAAGAAAAGATATTTTTCGAAACCGGTAGATGTATTTTTACTCAATAAGTGGTTAATAAAACAAAGTTAAAAAAAAATTAAAAAAATATTTTTATGTTACCGTTTATTTATAACTCTGTATCTACGTTTTAATTTAAAGATTCAGTATAACAATACGATGTCGTGACAAGCGATAAGTCACCGCGGTTATTACGATCCATATCTTCATAACGCAGATTCTCAGCACACAATAAGTTTCTCTTCATTTAATAAGTAATGTACGTATTAGAAAAACTGAAAACAATTTTAATTGCAAGCCATTACCATGGTTTCGGATATCCTTCTCATCACGTAATCAGTGTCGACTTCTGGTCGACGTTTTGCTACCTAATTCAAGATCATCATCAGGGGCGATGACGACGTTGTAACATGTTGGTGTTGATGTTATGTACTGACTAGCAATACCGTATCGAAAGAGGGTGTTTCGGTTTTTATATGTCTCGTGGCAATATCGGGTCGATGACAGGGTATTCCGAAATATGTACTACCGTCTACTACAGGTGCACTATAAGTGCACTTCACTGATTTTGTTGTTTTAGACCTAATGCCTAATGATGTAAAGTGATGTCCAGTATCCATAAAGTTCTAAGCCAATGATACCAAGAAGCTGAGTTTGCATGCCCATTTATGTTCGCGTATCTCTTGCAAATATTTTGGATGCTTAATGCACTATTAACACTTTATATCGGTCTTGGTTTCTTAAATACAATCCGATTTTTGGAGGGAGGGAGTCTCGAACCGTCGCCGATGTTAGTAGGTTCTTGACCATACCTTTTGTAATGTCTTGACGTCGCGTTTTCTGAGGGCTTTAACCATTACACCTGTAGTCTGGCGGTTCTATAAACAAAAGAAGAAGACTATATGTATATATATTAATATATATTTACATCCCCTAACCATTAAGTTCCAGTATTCTTAGTAGTTCTTAGATGTAACTGACACGTAACTCAATATCGCAGACACATATACACCGTGTACTTTTTCGACATGATGTTGCCAGCTAGTTCTAATATAACATCAACAGCGACATCGGCTACGATTATGGACTACAATGACGACCAGAGAGGTCAGAGACACACGGCAGAATAGACCGGAAAATTTTACATGGATAATAATTGTAGTATTGTTAATAAATAATAATATATCCTTACCTATTTTTACAAGTATAATTCGAAGAATTATTGATCTCATTCGAGAGCCAAATAGCTTTTGAGTAAATTAAAATTATTCATTAACGATCCATGAACGTATTTGTGAATTTGTGTATACATTATATATGTACATACTTTACTAGTTCAGCATTTTAGTTCTGATATGTGGCCCATTTCCGATACGGTGACATTTATAGTCTGTGGTTGTGACATGGACGCATTAAAAATAACACAAATCGACTTTTTTGCCATCGTATAATTACGTGTTTATGCGGATGTGCATTATTATCTTCGTGAAATGATTTAATGACGTTTGGAACCCCATGGTCTTTTGGAGAACATTTTCGTAAAGCCTTGATCTGATGATGCAAAAAATATTATTTGTGAAAATAATGTAACGTGCGTAGGAAAAAATATTTCGTACTCGTACTGTCATTGAATTTTTAGTGATTGAATTGGATTCTTTTTTTATATTCTGATTTATTAATTACGAAACATATAAGATAATTATAATTTTTGATTTTATGTTAATAATATTACACAGCTAATCGATTATTGAATAAATATTTATATTAACTCTCATAACAACTAATTCTTGCGCATAGTTTTTTAGATTTTCTTGCGATAGTATTGGCCAAAAATCCATTTTAATATAGCCCACTGAGTAGCAGAATATTAAATAAATACATTAAATGTTTGTTATTGTCTTGCATTTGGATATATGGGTGCTTAAGGATATAAAAAATAATGATAAAATGAAATTTATTCGCAATTTATGTTTTAAATAAAGACGTGACTGTACAATAAAATATGTTATATACAAATTTGTAACATTTTGTTGATGATTCTAACCAGTGACAGTTGTCAATTGCATTACTGCATTACTGCAATTCATATTATTGTTATTATCATAACAACATGTACACCCTTTTGACGAATGGTGATATAATTTTTTAATCAATATCATAATAGCAAAATAATTATTGAAGGGGTTGCGGTTATCACTGAGGAGATTCGGACGCATTGTAAATACATATACTCCATTATTTACTACGATATACGGCATTAGAATTATCTACGTAATTGCACTTCACAAACAACCGCACTATTTTAAAGTAGGTAGTCGTTAAGGTAGACACGTCAAGAACTGTATTTGATTTCATCACGTATACCATTTTGTAAAATTTATCAATTATTAATTGAAATTTTATGCAAAACTATAACGGGCTTTATTTGTACATCGATTGTTTCCACATGTATATTTTCAAGTTTTGTAGTAATTTTTATTATTTTCCCGTGCTGTTTGGATTAAATCTGGAAATATCCGATTGAAACCAAAACGATTCAATGAATAATCGGAATGATGTTCTGCGTGTCTCTATTGAGTATTGTCACAGTTGAAATCATTCTATGTGTACTAATATGATTTTATTTTCTGTTTCGTAAATTTATTTATTTAATTTTCATTTGTTATAGATACGGTGAGAAACAACGCAAGTCCGATGGAGCCGGGGAGTTGACAGGCATCCAACTATTATCTGCGACCGCCTATCAGCTCAAGAAACCAAACCAGCAACTTCTCATACCGATAACCTTGTGGATTGGTATGGAGCAGGCGTTCATCGGAGCTGACTTTACACAGGTAACAACTGGTTCATCTCAGATTATACCGTATGTCGTCTATTTATAGGCTTGTTTCTTTTCAATTAGGCTCCACCGAAATTGACGAAGCTAGTAACCAGAATAAAATATCACAACGAATATTAATTTATTTTTCGAGCCTTTCACGTGTTTCAAATCCGACAAAATGTCAAAATTATGACAGGTAGTTTTGTTGTTAGATTGACATAGATATTACAGGGCTACGAATTAACAAAATTGGAGGTTGAATCATGGACGTCACTAGATTACAGAAATACAATGCGGAACGATGACTGCTCAAGTGGTTGCTTTTTATTTAATATAATTAATTACAAAGATTCTTTTAAAGTAAGTTTTGTTAAACACAATAATACGAAATGTAAACACTAAAAAAATAATTTTATAAAGTAATTTTTTTAACAGTAACAAATTCGTAAAACTGTATAAATTATATTTGCATATGTACACAGTTTAAATATTATACGGTGTAATTTCTTAACTTTTTCCTAACAGGACTAAATGAACAGTAAATAAAACCACAATAAGAATTTATTTAAAAATTTTATATCATCTCAAATCATCTTTACGCTTAATGTCTATGATGATATACAGAAAATATTTAATAGATTTATGTAATGTGATTAAAAAAAGTTGTATTTATAAATAATCTATTTATATAAAAATAGAACGACAATATTCCTTCGTTTTTCTTATCATGTTTAATTGATTATTTTGTGGTTAAAGATAATTGACTAATAATACGTTTTCGCCTGGGCGTTTATTATCACTACTTAGAATTTGGGTTGCCTTTATAACACGATTAAATTTGTTTATCCCACGGTGCATAACATATATATTTTATTTTTCAGGCTTACGTATCGTGCGCTTTGGGTATCCACACGATTGGCTACGTCATGATATGCTTCGGTGTCGTGAACGCTATATGCTCACTCGTTTTCGGGTCTATGATGAAGTTCGTCGGGCGAGGCCCTATCATAGTCCTCGGGGCTATAGTACACTCGGCTCTCATCGGAGTGCTACTGGTTTGGAGGCCGCACCCCGACAGCCCCTTGGCCTTCTACGCTATATCAGGACTATGGGGTGTGGGGGACGCTGTGTGGCAGACGCAAGTTAATGGTATGCTTAATTTAATTACTAATCTATGTTTAATTTCATAAATTTTCACCTAAATGAGTATCTCAATATCAAAAATAACATTATTTTTCTTACTGTGTCGTGTTAGTTCTCTCCAGCGATCACCCTGACGTGGGACTCCCTATCATGATTCCACCTTCCTGATTTCGGTCTAATCGCGAATTTTATTTAGCTAAGATCTCAACCTCCTACCGACGCCCTTACCTTAGGTCTTTCCATTTATTATAAAGTGTAAAAATTGATTCTTCGTGTCTCTTAACACACCAATAACATTAACCAATTTTACGCTGCTTGACTATGGCTATGAACTCTTATTAATATAGAGTTTGTGGTCAAAGATGTCCATGATATTCTGTGGATTCTTTTATCTTGGCACAGGTTTTTGAGGTTGCAGAAAAAACTTATCTTCGTATACTTTAAATATTGAATTAGGGTTTTATTTAGTAGGTGTTGTACCTATAAACTGTTTTTTTATATTACTTTATTTTTAACATAACTTTTATTTCAGTTTATTTTTAAATTTAAGTTTTTTGGCAATGGTTTCCACGCAGTGATTCCAAAACTCCCAATGGATGATAAAACTTCCAATCCGTAGTACACCGAGTTGCTCGTTTCTACAAAACTTCATATAATAGATAACATGTTTCTTCATTATCCCGATACCACATAATACCTATCGTCATCTCGTACCCTCGTACGTGGAAAAATTAACAATAATGGCTATAACTTTAATTACAAATAATTTTGTCACGTGACATATACATGTTTGATGCACGTGTAGATGAAGTGCATGCACCTATCGTTAGATTTTTCAATTTTCTATTTTACACAGAGTAGCCGTTTCTTAGAGTAGGTAATAATTATACTCTCGTGCGAAATCGTACATATTTCTATATATACAATATATTGTTTAATAAATTTTAATAGGTAAATTCCTCATTCACCAAATAATTTTCACATAATACCTATGTATTTGCACTTTGATCATTAGAACACTGTTAGTTAGTCGAAACAGCCTAATTGATATTTTAGCAATTTACTAATACTGCTCTTTTTAAAAAGTCAAAACATTAAAAAAATGTAATTTAATAAATATTAACACCAAGAAAATGATGTTTAAAAGTAATAATTTTCATTAAAACCGACTTACATAAATCACTTTCAAAAAACTAAGATTACAAAAAAAAAAAAACATATTAAAAAAATCCGGTGATGAATATATTTTTTCGATACATAGATTTTTTCTTTGTATCTTTCTATATGATTTATCAAAATTTGTTCATCACAGAGCTGTTTCGGAAAAAAGTAACTTCACGAATAATATTATAATTTGATTAAAATTAATATAACTTTCTTTCTTAAATATCTTAATCTCTATATTAAATTACAAAAATATATATTGCACTTATCTCAAAACGGTATGTTTGGTTTATATAAATTCTAACTAAAAATCTTCATTTTTGATATTTAATTTTCGGTTGTGTAAATCCTAGATAAACTCAAAACACAAATTTTCGAACCTATATGTTACCTTTTTGATATTAATACATTTAATCGTTCCGATATTTGAAAGAGCCATCTACCTTATTTTTACGGATTCTCAAATACCTTTGAGTAATCTGATAGCAAACGCCAGAATTATTAATTTATTAAGTTTTAAAAATGAATTGAGATTCCGTAAATATAAGGTAGATGGCTTTTTCAAATAATGGAACGATTAAATGTATTAATATCAAAAAGGTAACACATAGGTTTGAAAATTTGTCGCTAAAAATATTGTCGCTGTAGCGTAGTTCGATAATGCACCTTCCCCGGTTTGGAAAGAGATCCAGGTTCGAATCTCGATAGTGCGACAACAATATTTTTTGATAGAATTGATTTCATATGTATATCTTTCTAATTAATATATTTAATTCATATTTATTATGAAAACTAATGAGACCCTGGTGACCACTCAAAATACAAAGTGAAATAACATATTCTCATCAAATTTTTTATTTTCTTGGTTATAAATATATATATATATATTTACAGCCAGGATTGCCCTTCACATAGTAATTAAAGAGTTTTAATCATAATTAAAAATATATATGTATATACATAATTATGATTAAAACTCTTTAATTACTATGTGAAGGGCAATCCTGGCTGTAAAACTGTTATGCAGTTTGGCAATTAATAAAGATGATATGTAATAAAGTTGAAATAATGTTGACTTATTTGTTAGTTTAGAACTTTTATATTGGAGAAATATTTGCTAGTTACAATACATTACGAAAGCAGGGTCGAGTCATGTTATATGCGTTATGTAGGTTTATATTTTCTATTTCTTCTGCTATCAAAAATTTGAAACTGATTTTGTATTTTCTTTTCAGGGTTGTACGGAACATTGTTCAGACGTAACAAAGAGGCAGCTTTCTCCAACTATCGACTTTGGGAATCTGTCGGATTTGTAGTGGCCTACGCTTACTCCACCAACCTGTGTGCTCGCATGAAGCTGTACGTAATGTTGTGTGTCCTCATCATCGGTTTTATGGGATATGTGGCTGTGGAGATCCTGCATAAGAGAAAGGTATTATTAATCAATCAATACCTAGCAATCTATTAATAATATTGGCAGTAGTTTTTTTTAAAACATACTAGTTATTATTTTTGTGTGCCCGAGTGATACAATATTGTCCGTCACAATATTTTACACTACATTGCTAATTTTAAAACCGTAATATATAATTCCAGTTGATTTTTTACTGTATCATTTATTAGAAGCAGTATAGGAAATAATGCGTGCCAAGTTTCTAAATATTATAATGCGATTTGTTTTGGTGTAGTAGAAAATTTTTTACCTCTTACTGAATATCAGTTATCTTTTACTGGAATATTCATCCATGGTAATATGTCTTTGTTTTATAACATTGTTATTCAATTCCTAGTTACCGTCACCCGTGCTAGGTTTGATGATTTTTATTAAACTATTAGTTACACGTTCTTTTGATGGCTTAAGATTATTAAAACTTATTTTGTAAATTGAGTTTTAACTCAATAAAACAGTGTTTTAACACTATTTTATTCCACTATATTTTTATGTGTTAAACGATATAACGTTTTCGGGAACATCTTCCCATTATCAATATTATAATTCACCTAAAATTAAAAACATTTTTAGACAGTAATATATGGTGTGTTTGGAGTTAACAGAGGTGGAGTTAAAATGTATAAGAGAGGGGATTTAATGGGCGGTATTTGAAAAATTATTGTTATTTTTATTATTCAATATTTCTAAATTTTCTAGTATATCTAACTTTCGTCCTTTGGCGCAACTATATATAAGTCGTAAATGACTATTATTAAATGAGTGGCCCTCCATTCTTGCGTGCTCACCCATTTCGGAGTTTAGACTGAAGTTTTTATAGCTTTATTGTGTTATTCCAATCTTTATCTTATTATTCATCTGGAATAAAACAGTTTTTTATCTCAATTTACAAATTAATCACGGAATTCCACAAAGTTTCACCAAAAACCTTTGAACGGTTACATGTTTAACTTTAATTATTATCTTAACACATTATAAAAAAAAAATTGAATATAAAATTTTTAATTTTCTACAAACTTAAAATTGTATTTTTAGTCTTAATACAGTACCATGTTTGTATTACCTATTATATCTGTAGTAGCAAAGTCTTTTAATAACAATGATAACCTACTTTCATTTTTCCTAGTCCGTCAATGACCATAATTTAACTGATGTTCTGCAACATTGTCAACAAACGGAAACCTAAATTTATTTCCCTAATGAGATCAGAATCGGGACAAGGATATAATATTACAATACGCTTTGCGAGATGTTTTCAATATATATATTTCTTCTTTCAGAGCCGCAGATTGAAGGCTGCCGCTAAGTTAGCCGCGGAAGTACCCATGAAGGATATTCCAGCTGAAGAGGAAGAAATTGACGACGAAACAGATGAAATTGATGATAACATCATCATTACACATCTTTAAATTTTTTTTTTTTATCTTCATTTTTTTTATGAAGATTTCATTTACTTATTACATGAAGTATAATATTCATTGAAGAATGAATACGTTAAAGCATAAAGTTTAGTATGAGAAATTTAGACAAATTTAGTAAATTTTATTATATTAATCCTACTTTATTTTGTTTAGAATATAAGTAAGATCAGGAGTTTTAGCAAGACCTCGTCTTGGGTATTAATCGAATGAGTTACATTAGCGGCTCGAGCACATTTGGCGAAGCCGGATGGACGGCACGAACGACGCACAATAGTTTTAGCGTGGTAGAGAATGAATTGATTTTTGTATTTTCGTAGAAAGCAATCACTTTGTGGTTTGACATATTACATTAAATAAAATACAATCACTTTGTGTAAAACCACGAATTTTATTGAAAGCCAACCGGTTTCGCTTAGCTCAAGCTTCGTGAGGGCATATTTAAAATTAACAATAAATACAAAAGGAGTGCACTTATATATACATAAAGAGGGAGACAGAATATAAAATAACATACGAAAAAGAGACAGAATGCATATCCCTATATGGAAAAGAGACAAACTATACAGTAGACAGAACATCAAGGGAGAGGAAAGTACAATGTTGATGGATATTTAATTGATTTAAAAGGTCTCTTCATTTTCCGTACAGGTATATGTATTCTGTATCTATCTTTCGCATGTGATTTTTCTGTATCCCTCTTTATATATATATATATGTGCACTCTTTTTTATTTATTGTTAATTTTAAATACGCCCTGACGAAGCTTGAGCTAAGCGAAATCGGTTGGCGTTTAATAAAATTCGTTGTTTTATATAAATTGATTGTGTTTTATTTAATCAAATAGATTTTTATTCGCATCGCATTCGACACGACCAAAAATCTTGTCGGCACGAGCCAATATCCAGCATATGCTGTACGTACCGTTCGCACGGCTCCACCAAGATTAAGAATTGGCCAACAATTAAAAATTTATGTTGATTTTACCAGTAATATAAAAACACTGAGATTGATCATTATTTCATATAGTTTTTGCTGGCTACTGATATTAAAACGATTATACTAATCAATTTGAAATTTTGTTGAAAATTTCAGAGAATGCTTTTCATTTCGTTTTTATATCAAAGCCAAATAAGTTTTCATTATATGAGACACACATTTCGTAGTAATTTATTTTTATTATAAGCATTGATATACGTTCACAATAGTTATTTTATTTGAAATACTTTCTACAAAATAATAATTGCACAATGTCGGTAATGCACCATACGTTTTTAAGTATTTGATTTCAATGATTGACCCATTTAGTGACTTTTCAAGAATATTTTTCCCAAATCAGGGTAAAACTGTTACTGAACGTTTTGGTTAAATTATATAAATATAATATTTACAGAGGCGATATTTTTATGACATTTTTATCTACCCTTTTTAAATGGCAATGTACTTGACGAAGAACGATCATAAACATTTATAAAGTAAGTATTTTTCTACAAAAATCGTAGAAAGTCCCCCTAAATGTATTTGGATTTATAATATATACAATATCCGGAAGTATAATATATTGATTGATATTTAAACTAACTGCGAAATTAATTTACAAAATTAACGATTAAACTTAAAAAATTTCACATGTATTAAGTTGTTAATATTTTTGTAAAATTGTTTCCATAAAAAAAATGCGATACCCATGCTGCTTGTACATTGCCATTTAAAATAATACTAATTACTAATAAGAATTACGTTAACATACAAAATATGTAGATAATTATTTTTTTAAAATTTTATATGACAATTTTGGATTTTTATGGACGATTTGATAAGTTAAATTAATTACCTGAAAAGGGTTAAAACATTGCCTTAATTAATTATGAAATGTCATGTATAATATGTTGGTAACAGCCAACATATATTTTTAAATATTTTATTTTTAACCAAAGCTTTTCCTTTAGTTAGTTCTTTTTTTATATATTATTTACTCTGAAACCAACACGTAGTCAAAGCTGTATTTCTGGTTCTATTAGTAAAATGTAGAAAGATCTGTGTAAGAATTACTGTATATCTTGAACAAAATTAATTGTATAATTTGATACCTACAATGTATCAGTAAATTGCAGACGATCCGTAGAGGGTTCCTTCCCCGTGCCGAAGAGGCTATACGAGCGGCGGAATATTAGGTAGACCATGTAAACGATGAGTAGCCGAGAGACCATTTGGTCGAGCAACTCGGACGAAATGGAATATTACACGCGTAATGTTAACCGTGTACCTAATCACTTGCGCATCAGTAATTCTGCAGTAATTTTAATTGAGACAATACATAATAGTGCGATACATAGTTTATTTTAAAATTACGTTAACCTATACGGTATTTTAATATTTAAAATGCATGTATTAATATTTTGAAATAATATTTAAGCTTACGTTAAATTATTTGGTTATATCTAGAATACTTACTCAAATGCAACAATGCATGCAAAAAAATTGTCTTTCCTGTTTATTTAAATTGGGTAATTATATTTCTTCTTAAATTATAAACCAATGACAATAATTATTTGAACTGTATTCGGATTATGGTGGAAATGTAATGTTTCGGGAATCTGCGAGTAATGATTTGATATGTCCGTCACACATCTGCTAATTGTGGACGCTCACACAAGCTTGATGTACAACTAATTGACATTTCGATATGTGGCTAATTGATGGCTCATTATTAGCTAATAATATTATTATATAACCATAATGTAGAGTTATCCTGAGAACTTAAACAAAGTGCAAATGTTTTGGCACTTAGTTTAGTATATTTATTGTTATTTAAAGATCATTATTCGATATGTAAAATGCCATGTTGTTTAACACTACATTAAAGATAACCTTTGCTTGATGTGTGAATGAGTCTAGTTTAGTTCATGTCAAAGACAAAATGTTAGTGTAAACGCCATTTTAGAGTTTGCCATGTTTTCAATGTCGCATATATACCTATTACATATATCGCAGCTTATAAATGACTACAAAATATATTCGTTAGATGCAGGTATAGCCGTTGGCGCATGGGACTGGTTACAATTTTGGTAACTTTCGGATTTAGAGTGCTTATCCCTTCTTCTATCCAGCGTTTGAGAGAGGTTGGGAATAGGCAGTTTAATATGGCCAGTAAACTAAGCCAAAGGCAATGAAAGTACTCGATTAACACACAGTATCCAGTATCCGCAAGCCATTAGTCGTATATGCCCTTGTAAGTGTTTAGAACAGTGTAATAATCATATATGGAAAAATATTTGTAATAATTGTGAGTATACTCTTTCGTTCGCAGTGTCGACGTAGTATTTTTCTAGAAAGGTAGTTCACTGTCTATTGCAAATCTAAGTCTGTGCGATCTAATAACTTGGAGTTTCCGAGTGGATCTCGTATTTGAATAACTTTTTACTTTCAATTAAATTTCCGGGGGCACTGATCTTCGCAAGAATATAGTCTGCGTGATCATAAAGTGTGCTGAAGAATTTCGCGTTAGATTCATGGAAAATTTTATGAAAATGTTCTTTATAGATGTAATAACATATTATTTACAGATAAATAAATGTTCACTGTAGATTAGAATTATGTGTTTTAAAATCAGTATTGATATTAGTGATGTTGGGCAGTAGGTACATAAAGGTAGCACGTGCATGCTAACGTATTGAATACAAGCGTGTAGTAAACGTTTATGTAACCACATGACTTTAAATTGTGTAATATACGTATTAATAACTTTATTATCCAGTAGATGTGCGCTTTCTTAGTGATATTTGATCAATATAAATTAATAAAGACGTTACTCGTGCATTTTGTTTTATTTACCCAATGATGTGTAAATCCCATTCCCATAAATCTATTAAGTCACAATTTAAGATAGGTCGACTGTTTTAATTTTTTTATTTATTGGTAACTATATAATACAAATGTAAAAATGTGTTTGGACTCTGTCCATCTCATTAGAGAAATTCTGTGTCGTGACGGGCATAGTTTACCAGCAATTGTACAAATAAATTAGTATTACAAATAATAGACCGAATTAACATTTATTAAATCAGTATAAAATATATTATAAAAATAATAAAATTGCTCTAAATTACTTTCAACCACAGATTCGAAAAAGGTTTTAGCACTACGTACCATATTCAGGTTGTTGAAGACATCATAGAGTGCTGCCAACAATGGCGTAACTTCAAAAATTGATCCCAAATGCAGAATGGAATAAGAGCCTACTAAATCAGTATTATATTTAAGATATACGAATATTAGTACTGCAAGATTTATTCTGTACATAATAAAAATAACAGTAGTCTCTTGTCTTCTATAATATTCAATTTTATTAAAAAAAAACACAAATATTTTTAAGCATTTATGTACACTTGCAATTTTAAAAAAAACTTGCTTCGCTTTAAGGAAATTTTTGTTTTACAGCGATATTTGTACATTTTTTCGTAATGTACTTGAGTAATGTTTTTTAAATATTTTATAATTCCATTTCTTGTAGTGGTGTATTTTGAACATTATACTTCTATATTCACACCGGGAAAGGTATAGTTATTCGCAAAAACATCGACGTCAAATGATTGTAGAGCATGAATTTTTGGGCCTCTATCTAACGTGACCCTCAATGCGCTACATTGGCTATATTGGAATAGTTACCACTGGCTGCTGAGAATATAGAATGCCCCTGAGCACCTGATTCGACCATGAAAAGGCACTCGATTCTATAAATACAGTCTCTATCATAGATGCCCTTAACAAACAAGGTATTACTAAACGTTATGTAAACAAAATCAGTAATATATACAGTAATGCAACAGAGTACGTTAATCTTCATAAGCCGTCTTGTAGATTCCCTACCAAGAAAGGTATCCGACAAGGTAAAATATTTGCGACTAGATACTCTCGAAAATATAATTAGGAAACTAGAATGGGAGAAGATAAACATTTGTGTAAATGGCGAGTATTTAAGCCATCTACGTTTTGCAGATATTTTTAGATGATTCAGGTGACCTACAGAACTATCAGACGTCAGAGCATATAGCAGAGCAAGATTGAAGATAAACGTCTCAAAGACTTTATATGGTAATGATGAACTTTATGACATTCAGGGGCATGCAGTGCAGTGCGTGTACATAAGAAAAAAAAATGTGCATTATTGAAAATTTTGGGAAATAATATAAATAATACATATCTTTTATTATGATTTTGCTAACGCTATATGCGTACCAGTAGAGACTATCCCGCTGCCGCGGCCTGCGCTAGTATCATCTAATGATTCATTTATCCCTAGTAAAATTGCTATCCTCTATTTTTAAGCTATCGTTCTACTCAAGCCATACAATTGGCTACTGCTGAATTAAAAACTCCATTCAGCTGATCTTGATTTTGTGCTGAGTTATGAGCTTATGCTATTTTTTAACGGAATAACACTTGAAAGGTTTTCAGCTGCGTGTAAATGTTTGAAGTATCTACTTCCTTTTACTAATTCGCGAATTTTATTATCTTACTGTTAACGTGTTCTTTCCATGATAGTTTTCTTACATTAGGGGTGAATGATGGATTTGTTTGATTTAAAAAAAATAAAAAGAAAACTGGTAGAACTGTTTCCTGTGATTACTTTTAATAAAAATTATAATAAAAAATAAACATAAAATTAGTTTTTACCTAATGAATTTTCAAACAGTAAAATAATCATATTCAAACATCAAAAGTGTTGTAAAAAACACCTATTTTTTATATTGAATTTTATATAGGTAAGACAGTATTTTTATAAAATTACGAATAAATAAATTGTAGGGTTGCATAAACGACAGATTTATTTTGCCTAAAAATGTTGGTTAAAAGAAAGTTCACTATCCTGTGTACAGCATATAGTATATACATACATTATTGTATAATATCATTAGTAACACCATAATCTAAATCTATACTTACTGCACACCACTGATGACATTCATCTTACCGAAACTTTGCTCGAACAAGTCGATAATTATGTGAACCTAGGACAGCGAATTTCCATATCCAAGGAAATTGTTCGCGGAACAAAGCTGGGGTAGAATATACTCGACATCTAAATTTGATTTTCAAAAGTGAACTGACAATGTGTTTAAAATAATGTGTTGTGAATTGTTGATAAATGTTCAAACAGTTCAT
Source organism: Eubasilissa regina (assembly GCA_022840565.1). Classification (NCBI taxonomy): domain Eukaryota; kingdom Metazoa; phylum Arthropoda; class Insecta; order Trichoptera; family Phryganeidae; genus Eubasilissa; species Eubasilissa regina. Next base: position 24,337,199 of record JAINEB010000033.1, read on the forward strand.
TATTCAAGTGCTCACGTATCGCTGCGAAGTATACTCTCAACAAAAGAGAAGTCCATAAACGTAGATTTGACTAAGAAAAATAGGTATTCAAATCGGTATTGGCAGAGGCGTGCAGTGCATACAAGCAAAAAGCTGAGCATTATTAAAAATTCTGAGAAACAAATATAAATTAAATAATTAGATTAACATAAACGAAAACATTATTTTACTATTAGCGGCATCTGTGCACCATTAGAGACTATATTTACTTAGTTCTAAAACTACCACGCCAGCTTACCGCTGTACCCATGGCGCTTTTTTTTATTCGCCGCATCGAGATATTCACATTACTCACTTCTGTGAATTACTCGAGCCATATTTTAATTTTATTTACAATGAAACAATACAATAATAAGTTTTTTTTTTAGTTCTACAACTTCTCAAAAAAGCATGTGCTTGTGCAGAGAAGGGGATTACTTATTAATAATTATTGTTTACAATAACTAGCTTATAATAAAATAAAATACAATAAATTAATAGAAAGTTATAAAAATGTTACAAATTTCGGGGTACATGTTTTTTGGTAGCATTGATTATTTCTTATTATTGATCTTCCTGATGTTTTCGGGTAAGCTGTTAAAATTATTTTTTCCTATGTAGGTATAATGATATTATGCAAACGAAATGTTAATTTTTGAGTATGAAAATACAAATTTAAACCTAGTACGATTTTCAGTAATAAAATTATATTTTTCTTTTTCTTTTAATATTTGAATTATATAATTTCTTTTAAGTAGATCACAAAATGTAGGTACTTGGAATTCTTCGAAAAGTAATTTTGTCGGATAATCTTTCGGTTTTTTTAGTATTACTTTTAAGACAAGTTTTTGTACGTTTTTTTACTGGAATCAGGCTAATATTATAAGCTGATCCCCAACTTATGATGGCATATTGTAATATGGATTGAATAAGTAAGAATTTTATATAGATAAAATTGTTCTGATTCTTAAAAATATGTATATTAATTTTCTAATCTTTCTAACAAACTTTATAAATTTGATTTTTCCATTTAAGATTTTTATCGATGATTACTCCAAGATATTTGATTCTATTTGTTTTTTTAAAAATTGAGCAGTTAGAGAGACAATAATTTTGATTATAAGTTGTATTTTGTGAGGAATGTTCATGAATTATTATGTCGAATTTTTTTGAAAAATCATTTGATTTTATTGCAAACGGAATAACGAAGGCTTTTTTCACTATTTAATGATAATAAATTAATGCAGAAAAAGTTCTAAATTGTATTTATATCTTCGGTGGTCTTTAATTTTACACTTTCCCAATTAATTTAACTTATTATTAGGACCGTGTCGTCAGCATATGATGTAATTTGACCATGTAGTGATTGAAAAAAAAATCGTTTACATACATATAATAAACAGCACTGGTCCTGATACGGTCCCTTGGGGGATACCGAAATCTGTATTTTATTGATACAGGTATTATTAACTTTTACGAGTTGGAGGCGATTTTTTTAGATAGTTTCTAACCCACAGAGTAAGGCTGTCTTTTAAAAAACCAATGTTATTTAATTTCTTCAATAGTTTCTGTTGTGAGATACTGTCGAACACCTTCTTGAGTTCAATGAATATTCCCGCAAATTTTTTCCCTTTGTCTAGTGTCTCGTATATGGTTGAAGTTACACTGGCTATTGCATCTTGTGTGCTAAGTGATTTCTGATTCCGTACTGATATTTATGTGATATTCTTTTGTTTTCTAGAAATTCTATTTGCTTTTTACAATTTTTTCAAAATTTTTACCTAAGTTAGATGTAAAGGAGATAGGCCTATAATTAGAGACTTTTAATGGGTTACCAGATTTAAAAATAGATGACAATATTGTCTTTTTGTAGTTAGATGGGAACAGTCTCTTTCGCAAACTTAGATTGATCAATTGTATTAGAGGTTTTATCAGGATATTCATAGATTTTAATTTTGGAAGCCAGGAGACGAACCTCCTTTGATGCTGTCTATTATTTTTGGACTTTCAATTTCTGTGGTTGTATCAAAATTAGATAATATTTTTTGACCCTGTATATTTTCTATTATATGATTGTTTAGGAATATTTTTCGCTAGATTATTTCCGATATTAGCGAAAAATGAATTAAAAATATTCGCACACTCTTTTGGTTGTAATTTTGCATCTATAATATTATTATCATATAATTGGTAATTTACTGAATTGAAACTTTCTTTCGGTTGATCCGTTTTATATTGAGTCGTTACCTATTCTGTTTTTTTTTTTAACAGATTAACATTAGAAAGGTTTACAGCAGCGTGCAAATTATTGATGTGTCTACTTCCTCTTTCATTAATTCACGGATTTTACTATCTTACTGTTTTTAACGTGTTGATTTCATGATTATTCTTTAAATTTGGTTCACTGGTTGGATTTTGATTTGGGAAAAACAAAAAGCGATTTGCAGAACTATTTCCTACCTTTAATAGAAATAATTATTTCCTTTAGTTATTACGTGAAGGATTTTCAAACATTAAATTAATCATGTTCAGTTATAGAAAGTGATCTTAAAATGTCTATATATTTTTTATATGAGTAAGAAGGTATTATTTTTAGTTAAAACTTAAAATTTAAAAACACTATTAATAGTACTCTAAAATTATAAATAAATACATGATAGAGTCGTATAAACGACGGATTTATTTTGTCTAAAGACGTTGGTTAAACGAAAGAACATATATTGTATTACATGTATTATATATGATTGTATATTGTCATTCGTAAGGCATAACCTAAATCTATAACCACTGCACGCCACTGGTATTGGGCATCACACAAAGAGACAAAACTAAACGTTGTTGCTAAGAGAACAGACAAGAGTTTTCGAAATAATAATCCTACATCTTCGTTTCTAAACTTTTCGAAACAACGGCGAGTTTCAGAAGTGGTTTTTTCACCAACGCTTGATTAACAATTGCGTGTTGTTTAAATTCATACAAAGAAATTACACGGCATTCTTATTTTTTCAATTATATTTCTGAGGTTTAATGTAAAGCAAATTAAATGCCCCATTTATTAAATAAATACATAGGTATACCAGATTCCCGCCTGTCAAACAAAACAAACAAATATTTCCTAACAAAGCACATTCAAAATGACAATGTTAAAATCCACCATTATTTCCCGAACAAACTAATATAATAAAAGAACCCGTAGCGAGTTTATGCGAGTTTCGAGACAAAAGTGTCGCCCGTGTACACGTACCATTATATTACCCCTAGGTGTTTTGGCACCCGTATTACTTACATATTGTGATTTCTATAAAGACATCTACCGTCGGGCTTAAATATCAATTGTCAAATGAACTCAAGTAAACTTCTCGAATGGAAATTTCATACAATATCTACGTCGTTTGGAACATGAATGATAATGCTATGTATATTCTGATTTCTGTAGCAAGCAACTCCGGACTTGAGATGCACACAGAAGTGGACAGCGTTGACTGAACTCTCCAATAAATAATGCAATAAGAAAAATAATATTTTAAGTGTAGTCCTAATTTATTTTAGTTACCTTATAAGAATTACGCGACAAATAAGGCGGCACTGTGCATCATGCCTTATTAATTTGAAGCATTTAACTTTCAGTAAATTATTTAGAGGGTTTTTTATTAAAATTTTTACCCTTCCAATTCATGTATTAATATAAAACACGTATGATGTAAGTAGTTAGTAAAAGTGTCAAAGCGATCAACGCTGAATGGGCGAATTAGATTAGGCGGTAAAGTCGGATTTAGAGTACTCAAAGTATCGTAGACTCTTAAAGAATTAAAAAATAAATAAATTATAATGACATCTATTGCTGTGTTCAAATATCAATTGTCAAATGTACGATGTACTGAACGGAAATTTCATATAGTGTCTACGTCGTTTGGAACATAAATGATAGATGTCTCAATTTTATTTATATATTTGTATTTATGTTCATACATACATTGCGTCATATCTACGTGCATTTATATCTTAATGATATTATATTAATTTAATATACAAAAAATAGTATAATAATTTCAAAAAATATATTTCAGGTTAAACTGCGGTAAATTGTGTGTAGGTCACTGCTAAGAATATGCTGACGCCAGATAATTTCTTTGTAAATTTTGGACTAATTACATAAATTTTGTCCGCGATAACCGAACGTGAGTCTTCATATTTCTTCATGTAATATTTCTTCGTATGTCTTCATACGCCTATTGTTTGACTTAAACACATCACTATTGATTTTTCTTGGTATCATCAAACGGGTTGCCGATTAAACGGGGTGATAAAAAGTGATGTATTTTTTTTTACATTATTTAATCAATGTCAACATTTTATTATAATATCCACCGTAGACGTGCGATGCAGCTGTTCGGTGATTTGTGTCTATGGGCCAGTAAAGCTGAACGTGTTCTTGAAAATCGATACAACTTAAAATCGTACATGTCGTAATAAAAGTGTAAAATATGAGCCACTTATCTGAAGCGTTGTTAAATATTGTGGAAAATAAATTTCAAGTAAAATGTAAACACAATTTAGCATTTATATTGTATATAAAAACATAAAATAATACTGGCGAAATTGCAATTACGTCATCTTCGTGTTTATTATACGAGGGCCGGGGGTGATCTTGACCGCATTATTCAGTGTTTACTTTGTAATTAAAATTAATTAAATTGTTTTAGAAGAATCTCATATTGATTATGAGCAACAGGAAAATAATACCTTTGCTGATAACTAAAAAAATTTATTTTTTATTTTAACATTTTTCCCTATTATTTATTATTTTTCATCTGGGTCAAAGTTTTTTCCAACCATTCTGGATAATCAATAATATTTTGCTTCTTATGTAACTACTCATATTAACGTAAAAAATAGATATAAATCAACCAAAACCAAAGTCATTTTTATGACATAAAACGTGTTAGTATCGAAAACATATTAAACAAGTACTATAATTCAATGAAATTATACGATACGATTCCGTTTCTTTGCGTCTTGTCTTGTGTACCTATCTTAAGCGTGCGTACACACGTATAAAACTTTGCTCTTGAAATTCATGTAAAGTGCGCTTCAGAATTAATGCAGAGCGAGCTGTCATTTGTTGTGTATTGCATTTGGGATAATGATTAAAATAATCAACTAATGCATACTGGTCTTTATGGCACGTGTATATACATGAGACTTGTCTCGGGGACTCGAATTACTCAACTGCTCGAAAGCGTCTAAAGAATATTGCAGAGTTCGGCGAGGAGCGAATCATAATTCGCTGATTTATTTTGTATACTGAGGAAAATTACGCAACCGACACATACCGACATTTACCGAAAAGTCTCATGAGACGAGAGACGAAAGTCTCAACCGTGTACACGTACTATTTCCGCCAAATCTTCGAAATTCAAAATCAAATAAAAAAACATATCAAATAAATATCCATAAGGAAATATTTATACTCGCAAACCATAAGCCAATTCAAGGTCAAATATTTATTTACATTAAATATTTTATATGTTCCCTGCATATCTCACTAGATCAGAGTTCGCATAGAGATTGGCAGTGTTTTATCTGTTCCATATGCATTATATGTGTAGCGACCGGAATTCAAATCCACCGCCATCTCAGTCGGCATCGATGCTAGCGACAGCGTTGCCGGCTCGAAATTCACCGCACTCTCTCTAGTTTCAGCGTTCTACAGCGGCGGTCCCGCCTGGCCCGGGAGCGCCGGGCGAGACAGCCAAATTGCTTCACATCATTTCATTTCACATTCATTCATTGCATTCTTTATTTCTATCTGTTTTTATCATACTGTCATAATGTAATAAAACACCAACGCGCAAACAAACATCGATATTTCATTTAACCACCGACATAACCCCCAAATATGTTTTCTTGTATCATTTGCAATAGGTTAGTTGTAGTAGCTCAAGCAATTTGAGTATAGATTACATACTAGTGGTAGTGGGTTACTTTTTGTAGAAGAGATGCTGGATAATAAGTTTATGCCTACTTTCAAATACACAAATATAACACAAGTGTAATTGAAGGATATTCAATGTTTAAATAATTCGGCTTCAAATATTCAAGCCAAACTGTCAAAAACGTGTCACTCAAATAAATTTCTCAAAATAATCCACTCGCTTCGTAATATGTATGCTATTCTGTGCAATACACCAATAAGCATTAAAGTCTTTTTTTGTACGTTGAATGCTGTCAACGGGATGCGTATATTCGCATTATTCGAAGACCTTGACAGGAGGTCGAACAATTTTAAACTTTGTGGACATGGGACGATTGATAGAATCCACTGTTGCTGGTGTCCATGTGTTTATGCGGTTCATAAATGTTCGAAAGTTGAGATGTACATATATGTATTTCTGTTATGACTGGTCTCTAAAGACAGGACGAATTTATTTGCAGCGGTGCTGTTTTCGGCTAGAAACAAACAATCAAAAGCTTTTTGACTCTAGCACACAAGGGATGCGGAGCATCCAAAGCATGTATGAAGTGACGACATCTAATCATACACTAGTGAAAATGTTTTTTTAATAAAAGTACAGTAAATACAAAAATATGTATGTCAATAAATAAATAACGAAATCAATGAGGATGTAAATGCCTGGTATTGAACACGATATATAATACAATATATATATAAAAAAACGTTAAAAGCTACACAATCGTGTTCATTTTATAAAGAAAAAAAAAAATGATTTTGTTCATCTACTCGATAAATCGAAGTTGTGGGGTTTTTTGTTTATGAAATGACCTAGAGGCGCACATTTTTCTTTCACATATTGTATAATTTTTAATTTATTTTTTAATTCCATAGATGCGCTAGTTACAATAACTTATTCGTATACGAGTACACGGTATTAAACATGATATATAAAAATCTATTAGTTGGGATTAAAAAATTGATTTTTTATCAGGCCGAAAATATTGTGTTCACAAGGATGTCTCTACTTGAAAAGTTTCTGAAAATGAGCTAAATATGATATTATCGTTTATTTTCTACAAACACATTAATTTAAAGGGATTTGTAAGAAATCGCATATTTAATGTGATGTGTTATAACATACTTGTATGACTTTGTATGATTTCACTTTAAAAATAAATATATAATACTAAGCTATTACGTCAGAGGTACACACGTACACACATTCCGCGCCCACACTCTTTACCCTCTATTCAATTAACCATTCGATACCTTAGTAGTGACGTAAGCGCTTTTATAAGAGGGGATCAAATTTAAAGTAGTATAAGATTTTTATTGCAAAAATAAAAGTACATCAAATAGTATTTTGGTTTAGATTTTTTTTAATCTTAGCATCTATTACAAAATATTGTAAATTTTCTAAAGTGTATGTATAAAGATAGTTTGTTAATATAATTATTAATTTGTAGTGTGATGCGTATCCGCTGTAGTGAAGAAAACTCGGTATAAGTAAAACAATTTGGCGTGATGCATCCCAAACATTGTTTATTACGTGGTAAATTTTAACAAAATTATGATAATGGAATATACAGAGTGTAACAGACCTAGTCTACAATATTTGACTAAATTATAAGTCGAAAATGTTCAAGGAATATGTGCAAATTTTGAATTATTATGGAAAATATTATTGTTTAAATTTTTTAGAAAATCATGTTAAGCTTTAAGTTAAGTTCGAAATATATATTTATGAAATTTATTAATCTTTAATTATCTTTGCTTCAGGCCCTAAATCATCTAATAAAATATTGTCTGGCCACTCGAAATTCAATGACCTTTAACTTCTTGTATTCAATTTATAATTTGAAATAAATAAAATATTTCAATTAGTCGAAATAATCGCAAAATAACGATTTTAATAAATCGACATGGTTGAGGTAGGCACATATTTCTTGAGTATTTTCGACTCTTGATATAGTCAGGTGTTCACTCATAAAATATTGTGTACTAGGTCTGTTATAATAGGAAATGAATGGTTAGAAAATAAATATGAGTACGTTATTGGTGTTAGTTGCAAAGCATTTTATCGATTTTTCTCACTGTTCCGTCTCCTCTATACAAATCTTACATTTATAATTTATTTATAGTCACTTATGTATATATATATATATATATACGCAGTTGGATATAACAATCAAGGTCAAAGAAAATAAAAAAAAAAGGATTTCTTTATTGTTATTAAAAATATCACAGAAGACGTAATTTCAACGCGTGGAATAGAACACATGGGGAATGGATTCTTTATGCTGCCATTATAACAGTATATTAAATATATCAGCTGATCGCGAAACACGTGTTGCGGACGTGTGCCTTGATTTTCCGGTATGGAAACCCTTGTGTCGTGGTGCGGGGTCGGGTTTCGTTCACGCAGTCAATCCACGTAAAACGTGTTCTGGCGGATGTGGCGTCAGCTCAATCTTTTCCCGATGTTCGTTCACGCTAGATGCTACAACTGAGCTAGATTTAAATTTAAATGTAATTAGTTAAGGGATTTTGACAGTGTACATAATATAGCAGTTTAAGAAGATTAAAAAAAAGAAAAAAATGTGGAGAAGTTGAAACTATTGTTGTGGTAAAGGGAGAGCAAGAGTAGGTAGAATGATTGGTTAAAATTTAGATTGTAGTGGTTCATAAAATGTACTCTTTAAGTCTATTTCTGTTAACTTCTCATTATGGTATATAACGGTGAATAAATGGGTTTTGGGTGTAAGATGTTCTACTTCTAGGAATATGGAAGAGTACGGACTAAAAATGTGAGTTATCCTGAACGGCAAGAAGTCTCCGTAGGCTCAGATGCGCGGAGTGACTCCGTGAACGGACCCCGAGTGGGCAGATGAACAACATCGCGCACGGCGGCCTGTTGACGGCTCTCACATCTCACGTGGATCGCTGCGTGATTATCAATATCGGAGCAATTATTATTATCGTGCCGGTCCATTGCGAGTTGTCTTGCCAGCGTTCTTCTGTATTCAGTATTCAGTATGCGTTTATTCATCGTTGAGGAAACTGAGTACAAAAATGTTTCTTGCGAATTCTATGCGTAATTAAGTCAATTCGTGGATAACTTTTTCGAACTTTTAAGTGATTTAATTTGAATTGGAATTTCTCGCTTTACTAATTAGACTAGGTAAGTTTTGTTATTAAATACGTAAATTACCGTGCGTATTTTATAGTCCTCAAGTGGGATATCTATTTCATATTGGGAATAGAAAAGTAGGTGCTGACTGTATACTTAGGTATACGAGTATATAATATATGTACATATTTCACGCAATGACCTTTTACAACTAGGGAGTCCAACTTGAGTAATATAACTCACGTTACGTAAACGTAAGTGCATCACAAGCTATTTATTTGTATATATATATACTGGATTTGTTTATTTTATATTGCGTAGCATGTATTGCATAAAATGATAACTTTATTTTTTATTATTATTAAATGTTTTATTAATATTATTAAAGTTGAAATAACAGCTGGAACTGGTTTCCAACGATTATCTTTCTCAACAGCATATAAATGTTACATTATATATTACATATTTTTATTTTATTGGAAATATAATACAAATGTTGTAATTATTACTGTTGATATTTATATATTTATAAATAGTGTTACTCTTAGTATTCATGTTAAGAGAATTGCGTTTTAGTTCTCTTTCTGAAACGAACGATTACGAGTATATCCGCGGAAGACCTGGCTTGACCAGGAGTCATAGGGTGAAGGATGTTTCTGTCAGAAGCCTCAACAATCTACAAGATAAAAATATGTATAAACGTGAAAGAGGTAAAGTCAAGATACGTAAATTAGTGAGGTGTTTTAACCACTTTGCCAGTGGAGAAATGGCGATATGGTAGAAAAGTAAGTAAATAATTGACTATTGCGGTAAACTTACATTATTATTGTTATTGAGATAGTGTTAAGTTTGATACAATTCATAGCAGAGGATGTCGATTTTATAGGTATGGTGGATTTCGTGTTACTATGCACGTCGATAGATAATTCGAAGTATCAAGTTAGTTTGACAATATAATCATATTTTTGCCTACTCTTAAAAGATACAGTTTGTTATATTTATTTGTGTATTATAGTATCTTTTGAATTCATGCTATATATATCTTCTGAAGAATAGAGGAACAAAGATAGCAAATGTATGTCATGCAGGGACACGCTGACCACTTTTGGTGACAATATGCAAATTTGCAAAAAATTTTGCAAAAAAAAAATTTCAACTTAAATATGTTTGTTGCAAACATATTTAAGTTGACTATTGAATTTTAAATAAGATAACTATTTTTGTTGTTCTTTTCACGGGTCGAACGTTCTGGACCCATAGTCGCTTGCTACGCTTGCTAAAGTGGAGATATATTATTGAATGTACAATGCGCATTGAAATACGAACATTAAATACAATTTTGGCTAGTGGTAAAGGAGGTGTCAGTATTATTTTTTATGTAATTACATTGTTGGCTCTCAAACAAATAATGAGAGATAATTTGAATTCGCACTATCGATATACCCTTATCAGAAATCAGAAAAATAAATGGAAGAATAGTTTCGTAAATTAATACGAGTAACACAAAATGCAAAATAATATTGCATTTTTTACTTACTTACAATGAATGTGTTGTGACACCGATCTTAAATATAAGACGACATTTTAAAATGAAATATCGTTGTTTTATATTATTTTTCATTTTATCATACTTCGATCCACCTGTACAAAAAGGTTCGCCATCGCTTTAAGATACATGACATAATGTCCAGGTTTTCATATAATAATATAAAAATGCAATTATTACGCGAACGAGTTGGGAATATGTTTGTTATTTGTGTGCGAGTAATTGTGCATTATTATGAGTGATAAATTTGCAACAAAGAGGGAAATAACTCAAAAACGAAGAGTATTTTAATGCTATTAGACTTTTATCAGACTTACAGACTAGTGTTCTTGCTGGGGTGAGTTTTTAAAGAAAGATACTGCACAATTTAATTAAATAAACCATAAAGCTGGGATTAGGAAAGATTATACCCAGGTAACTGATTACGCAAATGGTACGCGTTTGCGTAATCAGTATCACCATGGACAAAAATAGAATAAATTAAATTCGTTCAGTTTTCCACACTGACGACCAAATTTTACTTCAAATTAATAAATTGAATTATTGATCTTGAACATAATATCTATAATTTCATAGTTATAAAACAGTCATGAAAAGGTGGACTTGTTCCATTCAGTAGTAACGATAACCATATTATATTTAAATCAATAATTTAACTATACGATAGTAATAATACATATACAATGTTATTTATAACATTATAAAACAATTAGGTTTGACTTGGTTTGAACATTAGAGATACGAATTATGAATATGAGTGCAAACAAATAATCATAATAGTTAATCGTGTTTATGTATAAAATAAAAAATTTAAATATGTAAAGTAAGATTGAAACTTATTTTTTATTTTACTCAACAAATAAATAAATCTCTCTGTCGATTGTTTCCGAAGATGCTGTTAGAATCAACGGATTTGAAATGTTATATAAAAAAAATTATTGGTAATATGCGTTTGGTATTATTTCTCAACTTTCTTGTATATTTTTATGAGACCTGTATACGAGAGAGAGAGAGAGATACATTGGTTGCTCTCTTTATTGTTTAGTTAATTCTAAAGACACTGGTCAACGCCACACAGTGGCCCCTATATATTTTATACTTGTCCGCGGTGCCTAGCAAAAGCCTATTGATTTCTAATAGTCTGAAATGAAACCTCCACTGCCTTAAAATGAATCTATTAGTTTAAGATTGATTTATTAATTATTGTATAAGTGATATGATTTTATTTTAAGTTGAATTAAGTAATGCACCAATATCAGATATACACATAAAATCAATTTTATCGAAAAATATTTTTGCTACCGGGATTCGAACCTAGATCTCTTTCTAATCCGGGAAGGTGCATTAACCGACTATGGTGCAGCAGACAGTACTTTTGACGACAAATTTTCGAATCTATAATGTTACACTTATCAAATTAATACATCTATCATTCCATTATTTGGAACCCGATCTACTTTATCCAGATTCGAATCCCGGTAGCAACAACAATATTTTTCGATAAAATAGATTTTATATGTATATGTTTCTAATAAATACCTTTAATTAATATTTAAAATATAACAAACCTATGTTCTGAATAATTACAACTTCAAAATAAGAATGTGTTCTCCTTAATAATATTTTTTATGTTATTTCTCCTACAAGTCAGTATTATCTAGAGAGCGCATTAATTGCGAAAAGTACATTTATTTTATGTAAACGGAGTTTTAATTTAATAAAAAGGTAATTATTGTAACAAGCTTAATTTCACCGTGTTTATAAAAAGTTATGAACATATGCGTCTTTGGCTTCTTTAAATGTTTTCGGTTAAGGCTGTACGTGTTCGTCACAGGGAGGAACACGTGCGCGCTACCCTTGCTATGTCCACTTCAGCCCGCTTTCCTCCACGCTTAACCGTCCCTCAAAACTGAACTGTCGCGAGGCGTGCACGGGCAGGTGCTGTGAAGGTTAAATAATAATATCATATAATCAAGGTTATACAATTTTCGTTGATGGAATATTATATTGTCAACATTGCAAAATAGGTTTTAATTTAATACAAATTGAATGTATGTAAAAAAACTTCAACTTCACAATAATAATGTGTTCTCCTTAATATACTAGTTGTATCAAAGGTTATAATTTTTTTTTATAAAAAGGGGTTGATTTAATTTTTGGCGTCTCTTTGCGAATATTTTAGATTTTCGTCATAAAAGGTGATAGCTTTTAAATTTGGAATAATAAATGTATCAATATGAAAGAACTGCAGCATATAAGTTCGAAAATTTGTCGTCAGTGTTGGTGTCGTGTAATCGGTTAACGCATTTCCCCGGATAGGAAAGGATCCAGGTTCGAATCTCGGTAGCAACAAAATTTTTTTTTCGATAAGTTGAATGTTTCTGTATATCTTTCTAATTGTTACATTTAATTTGTATTAAAATACCACATAACTTATGTTCTGAAAAATCTGCAACTTTACAATAATAATGTGTTAATTTATTGCTTTTCGATAGCTTATATTTTAATATATACAATATTAGCTATGTACCTAAGCATATTTAGCGATTTTATTTACTGTGCGATATATTGATGCTAAGCGAAACGATGCGACGTGAAGTGATATTATTATTTTTTTGAAACATTTATCAACATAAAATATGTAATACAAGTCAATAACAGAAAATGTTTGTAAAGAATTTTTGGATAAGCTAGTAATGACGTTGATAAAAATGCGTGGAATGTGTAATTTAAAAGTTAAAATCAACCTTTATTTTCGGAACAATTTAATATTTTAATATTTCACATTAGTTTTTTCATGTTTTGTTTTAAGCCAAGAATTTGTTTACAAAACATTTTAAAATTGAGACATTTACAATTTGGATAATCAATGGTTTGTGAATTGTGTAATATGAAAATAAAAATTTCAAATTATTTCAGATAATTCTCTAAGATGGAAAATACAGATGGATCCGAGGGGAACGCCACAAAAATATCCGATTCAGCGTATTCCAACAGCTGCGGGAACAGTCAGTCTCAGCGAAGGCAAATATTTGTTTAATTAATCACTTGTTAATGGAAACGATTATCTTTGCGACTCATAATAAGGTCTTCTCGAAGAAATATATTTTTCGAATTATTAATGGCATTTCTAGACATAGATTTTTAAATAGTAAATGCAAGATTTACAACTTTTAATACGTAGAATGTGATAATATCGTATATTCTGCCATCATTTGTCAAATGCATCCAGTGTCGTCCCTAACTGTAGGCAAGGAAACTTCCAAATGGCAGTAAATTTAAGATGAAAGTAAACGAGCAAAAAGATAAGCAATTTTTTATAAATTTTACTTTAAAGATTGAAAACGTGAATGTATTGCGTAAAATAATAAATGTTCGAAGAAATCTATAACGAATATATAAAGTCTCGATGTAATTAAAATTATTCCTAGACAGCCGTCAAAAGGAATAAAAATGACATCTGGAAGATGATCTAATAATCTCGGCTAGAAAATAATAAACACAAAAAATGCTATTTCATCAATATAATGTACATTTAAATAAAGACGGAATCGGATGAATGGCTTTCTCACTCAACCTAGAACACATTCAAATTTTTGGTTATGATGAATTATTCCTGGGCAGATTTTGACAAATATTAGGTGGCAAACAAAACCAACAATTTGATAAATGATTTAACATCTTGGGCCGCTTTGACATTGCGACTGACCATAGATAAGAAAATAAGATGACAAATGGTCAATATATTTGCCATGCATCAACTGGTAATGACACTACAGTCCGAGTCCAATGGAGTCCAGTAAGTCATAGATGAAGGATGGGGAAGCGCAATACTATTAAGGATTCTAATATGACTGTATTATATTACATTATTATCGCAACTACTCTTCATCTTCTTTGTTTTATGCTTAAGTAGTGAGATCTTATTCATTTTATTAAAAAATAGTCATGATTATGGTCCTGGGACTGCATACTGCGGACGAGAGCGAAGATAATCTGTCGTTACCTTCCGGTGTGTAGCATTTCTAGTATAGTCCAGGAGTGGGCTCTGCCTTGAAGTCCTAACTACACTGGTTCATTGTGTTGGGGACCTTCCACGAGATCTGGTTCTTGGTCGGACCACCAATTTTTCTAAGTGTTTATGACACGACTAAAATATCTGAGGATTCATGGTCGAGTATGTTTAACATTAGTTCTGCAAGTTGTCTAAGGAATATGGAGTATGCGCCGTCATCAACATATTTTATGAAAACGAATGCTTAAGTATTGCTAGATCAGACGGTGTTATATCGCAAATATAGGGATTCAAATATTAGGTTGATGCATAGTTATCCGCCGTTTTTTTCGGGATGTTTAATTTACATTTGCCACAATATAATTCTTTAAGACGGTTAGAAAATTAAAATACGCATCGAACACCATACATATATATGCGATATTACGCTGTACTACTTGGAGAAAGGGTGGAAAGTTGCTGAGTCATTTCGAGATCTCAACGATCTTTTCGGCGAAGGAACGATTAGCGAAATGGCATGCCGAGAGTGTTTTGTTCGCTTCAAAGCTGGTGATACCAGCTTTGACGACAAGTCAGGAAAGGATTGATCGGCTGTGGAAGAGGACGAAAGTTGCATCACCTGGACACTGGCTGAGAACTTCAACATCGATCAGTCCACGATTGCGGTGACTATGCCCCCAAATAGTAATTGTACAAAATATGTGTTGAGTTTGTTTTCGTTTTTGGCTAAGTTGTAATATAATTTACAATGTAATTATACAATATATATATATATTTTAAAACGGCAGCTAATTATGCATTAACGTAATCCAATACTTTCAATGAAAGGTAATTAATTACATGGTTGTGCCCTGAAAGAAGAGTAATTGTATCGTTCGTTTATAATTAATTTAAATTAATTTCTAAGAATTATTTGTAAGGCATAGTTTTTGGTTTATTTGGGTCCATTTCTAAAATATTAGTTATGATTCTTAATAACATTCGTTCGAAATAAATTATAACTACCATCGAAATATAATTTAAAAAATTAAGTATACCATAACAGTACTAAGTAATAAAAATATTATTTTGGTTTTCACAGCAATAGTTTTAAATCTCGCCATTCTGGGAGCAATTCCAGCGGCAGCAGTGGCTACGGGGGAAAAACATCGTCATCATTATCAAATAGGTGAATTTATTAAAAAATATTTTTTCAATCATTGTTTAAACAAAGAATTAAGCCATGAAAAGTATAAATAACCGTTTATATAATGCTCCGGGTTCGAATCCGGTGATAACTTTTCATTAATAGATTTGTTCTTGTTATTTATTTAAATTTGTTTTAATTATCACGAAATAATATTCAAAAGAATCGTGACTTATTAAATATAATGCGATTTTATTAAATATTAATTTACCTTTGTAAGTATTTTTCCAAATAACAATTTATACCTCTATTATTTTCAATTATTTTCAAAACGGTTTCGATCATAAGAGGGAATATATTTGCGATGTATACAACTCGTTAGAATATAATAACATATTCTGGAGTCATTAGTATTGTAATATATAAGATAATCATTATTGTTATAAAAATAAAAGTTTTTGAAATATTTAGTTGACCTACCAAGAAAATAACAGAAAGATTTATTGGATATGGATAGATTTATCTGAAAGATCCAAATAAATTGTGTCACAGGTTTTCCAAAAAACATTGTCACTATTTCTTCCCTTGTTGACTGTTGATTTTATTAATAGCAATGAAGCTGACCCTCAGTCTACATCGAAACGTGGGAAAGAAAAAAAAAAGAAATCAAAATGCCTGTCTGCAACTTTGGCCATTCCGGAGGTGGCTCCCGCGGGGCCCGGTGCATCCCGCGGTCAGCCAGGGAGCGAGAGAAGTGCGAAGGAGGATCTGGCTCCAACCCTTACAGAACCGCAGCCATCTCAGGAGATTGTCGATGAAGATGATTTGAAGGGTATGCACTCTCTTAAATAATTCATAAGTAAAGTGTTACATTCAAACATTTTATTTTTAATTGCAGTTGTACTACAGAGTAGTCAGGGGCGTGCACTGCGTACAAGCAAAAAGGCTATGCATCACTAAAAGTTCTGGAAAACAAATATAAATTAAAATAATACATATGTTATAATTACATTAGCGCTCACTGTGCATCAGTTGCGTAGTTCTAGATACTATCGAGCGACGCCACCTAAGCGCTGTAGTCCTCTACTGGGTTATTTTTCATTTATTGCTACTAAAATTGCTAGCCACTCTTTTAATCTATCGTTATATTCAAGCCATACAATAGCTATTGAATTGAATTGAAAATTCCTCTCGGCAGACACAGAAATGGATCAGCTGATCCATGTTGTACGGAGTCCTTACTTATGCTGTTTCCTAAGAGAATGACATTTAAAAGGTATTGAACTTGGCTTAGAGCTAATAGAAGCATCTACTTCCTCATTTACCTTACGAAACGTGTTGTTTTCATGATTGTTTTTTGCGTTCGAGAATAATGCATTTTTATTATAATGGATTCATTTTGCTTCAAGACGTCCGTTAAACGAAAGTTTATAAACCTGTGTACAATATAGCATATAGTATATTATATAGTATTATATAATATCATGGTAACGGCATAACCTAAGTCTATACCCACTGCACGCCACTGATGTATGGAGTATGAATTGTAATATTTAATTATTGTATTTATTACACTAGGAGAAAATAGTTAATAATCATTTTTATATGAAAGTCTCTTAAAATACATTTTATATAATATTTTTATATTATGTAGATGAATTTAAGATGCTAAAAATTGCTACAGCACACCGTGGTGTGATATAATATAAATTCATTTATTTAATATAAATATAATTGACCTACGAAGTATCTAATAGAATATTTGTAACGTAGTGTATACGTGGTATTATATATGATTATATTTATAACCTATGTATGTATAATCCATTTCTTAATATATGTTAAATAATCATTGATTCTGTGAGAAATGAGGATTCAATTTACACAAAAACTACAATATACGTTTTTTTGGAATGCTCTGCATACCTCCGAGGGACGGAAAATCCTATAGGCAACATTATTTATTTATGAATAATTATTTATCAATATACTTATAATTCTATACCAGTTCAATAACATGTATGTTTTTCGGTTGTAAATGTTCAATTTTGATTTTTTGGTATCGTTGGTAAGCAATAATAAATATTTTTTCAGACACTATATTACCGGAGCCCGTGATTCAGGAGAACATGATTATTTTAGGAGAAAATGATGTTTCTGTGGATCCCACAATAACTACACCTTTACTGCTAGCAGGTTGGTCAATAAATGTCTTAAATACCTATGTAACCTTGTCGATCTCTAACTGTATACTTTTTTGCCATTGGCTTATTATATTTTACTGTTATTGTTTTAAGTTTCTAAATTCAACAATCTATTAAGATGAATACAATTGATATATTTTTTTACTATTCTTTCTATTAAGCACTAATACATATGTTATAAGCAACACATATGTTAGGTGTTATTTTTTAATGGATCATGTCTAATTGCGATAATTACAAATGTTTCAGTATGTTTATATATGTCGTGTATTGTTTGTAGCTACTGTTTATTCACATACATACTTGCATATTTATTTATAATATACATAATAATCAAATAATCGTTATAATATAAATATAATAAGCACACTACAGACATACTAAGAGTATTGGTAAGTACTTAATATGTTGATAATAGAGGAAATACCTCTTCTTTCATTACTAACACTCTGTAATTACGAGTAATTTTAATAATATTAAAACAGAGTTCATCATATACCATTGGAAAAATCAGAAAATCGTAATCCATAAAAGTCATATTTAAGAAAAAACCAGTCTTATTAACCATTTGAAATAAAACAATAATAATACATGGACCACAAAGCAAATATTGAAATATATACTAATATGTGAATTTGGATGCAACAGGGTTCACAATTTCTTCAATAGGTAAGAACATGTGTTAATTGCTGAGTTATAAATTTGGTTCTACTGAGCATTGCTGGCGCACCTCAGTTTCGTGTGGAAGCAATCTGGTATGTAAAATCCATTCCAATTTTGTTGATCAAACTGCTGTGAAAATGACAAAATATTCACCGCCTGTGTTACAGTACTCGTGTGTATGTTATATGTCAAACATTAAAATTCATATACTCTTCGTTTATTCATGTAATGGTATACACCTCGTCATTTCAACAAGGTTCATTTATATTGGTCCAAAAGGATACATTTTCTTAGATTTATATGAACGCTGTGTATGAATGGTTGAATTTAGAAACGATTTCAAATAATGTTGAAAATTATTTTTTTCCTTTGTTTATTATGGCCTTTGCCAATTAAGCGTAATTAACCATTATAAGCACAAACACATGAAATATATAAATAATAAACATAAATAAAATATCAATGGAAATATTATTATTATTAGTATAAGTATTTGATATTTGAGATCTAATTAACACATTAATATACAAATACATTTTTACATACATTACATAACATAGTAAGAAGAACATTTATATTTGAAAGGATAAAAATACTGTCGTTAAATGAAGGATAAATTCAGAAAAATGTAACTAATATTAAAAAACGACGTAGCATTTCAATTCATGTGAAGTATTAATTTAATTTATTAAGAAAATTGTGCAAATGTATAATTATACGTTCATATTTCCTTATTTAAAGACGGGTAATAACTTTTAATCAATATATTATTTTGAATGTGATCAATGGAATAACATTTATACATTTTATAAAATAAACAAAAATAAGGTTTGTACCGCTAAGGCAGAACAGCCTGTTAGTAAGCTATTACACAGAATATATTTTTTAATTCGTATCAATCACAACAATTTGTTAAAATGACACTCATACAATGTTTGGTTATAACCCAGAAGTTGGTCAAGACGAAAATATCATTTTGGTCAATAAAAAAAGAAAAAATCGGAAACAAAGTAGAAATGTTACAGTTGACCGTATCACAAAAACTTTAATGTCGGTTTCGGAAAGTATCTGATTTAAATTTTATACACAGAATTTTACACATCTACATAATATTACATTTATTTAAAATAAATAAATTATAACAACAATAAGAACATAAAGAAAACCTTTATGCTAACTTATGAAATACTCTGACAGTGATTGAGATGAGCTGTAATATGTCATTTTTTCATGTAATTACAATGTTGGAATTAATATTTAAAATAATTCATTATTAATTATTTAAATTAGAATTACGATCTTACAATTATTGATTAATAAATATATGTAGCTATATTCTAAAAAAAATTATGTCTTATCTTTAATTAGTAAATCTTATGTTCCGGGTCATGTACTATTTTTTTTATCCAAATGTACAATTAAAATAAAATCACAAATTTTATGATTCTTTTCGAAAATATTTAAATATTATTTTTATATATATTTTTTTAAAATTTATTTGGCTGGTCTGAATGTGTTACAAAAATAAGGAGATCTACCTTAAGGTGTACTTTTTAATTAGTGCATGCTTTGATAATGCATGAATAATATACTCTCATTTCTATTAAATATGTTTTTCTATTGGATCAACATCTGAACAGAAACTATAATTTAAAATGATTGAACAATAATTTTATAGTTGTTAAATAATCATTAAATTAAAATATTAATAATTAGACAAAATACTTTGTTTAAACCACTATTTATTAATTATTCTAGTATCTTCTTCAGGAAACAATGTATATTGAAATTAAAAAATACAAGCATAGATAAAAAAAAAAACTATAAAATGGTGTTTAAACTAATATGAAAAAACAAAACTAAAAGGTGACTATTCGCAAATATGATTTGGTTATTTATAATATTAAGCTTCCTATTAACACTTTTTCTTATTTCTAAAATTTCAAATTTATCTAACTGTAAACCCCTAGTACCAATCCTCTTTGCAAATAGTCACCTTTTAAATTTGTTTTCATATTAGTTTTTTCTTATTTACCATTTTATAGTTTTGTTTTTATCTATGCTTGTATTTTTAATTTCAGTATACATTGTTTCCTGAAAAAGTTACCATAGGTATCGAAACATGTAGAATAATGAATAAATAGTGGTTTAAACAAAGTATTATGTCTAATTATTAATATAAAATGAGGCCACAAAGTAATTTTGCAAATATTGAAGAAGTGATTCAATTAAAAGTTTATATGTACGTACAGTGGACATCGGTTAGCATTAAACCCTGGAAACCGAAATATAAATTCAGTTGTTTGTAATATTGGCAAACACAGGAATATTAACGGAGAACACGTCCTAGTAACAACTAAATATTTTTTCGATAGATAGATTTTTTCTGTATATCTTTCTATTTGATTAATATAATTTGTATCAACTTTAATTTTACTGTATAACTCTACTTACATAATTTACTTTAAACCCTCAAATCTGTTTGTATTTACTTCGACACGCACATATTAACGCGATTCGTAAAGATTCTAAATGAAATAAAAAATTATCGTAATTATGCGTGTCGGTATCATTCGCGGGAGGTGTCATTTTGAATTAAATACTGTTGCATACGTGAAGCACAGAATTATTAGTTATGGAATGAAACCACATAGCATAATTATTGCCAAAAATAATTACAAACATGGGAAAAATATGACAGCAATACTTTGTAGAGTGCTTGAATGTTTCGTCATATTATATAATCGTCAATCTCATACCGCAATTGTAAATTTCATTTAAAAATTCTGATCTACCGGTTCAGTTTCGAATGTAGGTCTTAATGTCTTAATTCGAATGTCTGTGCGTCTTAGGCAAGTGGCTCGGTCTCTTGAAAACGCTGTTGAAATGTTGACTATGCTTTCTGACAGCATTATGTTAATTGTCCAAAGGTATGCATGCGTTATCGTGACATGACAGTAACATTTTTTATGGGATGAATTGCGTAACAATTAAAATGATATATGGTTTCAGCAAGATGGCGCACAGTGAGACGCAAGCCAGTTAATGCACATAAATGTTCAGGGACGTGTCATCCTTCGTTTTGGTGACCGCAACTGCCCTCCGAGATTGTGTCGTTGGACTTCATTTTCTGGTGTTTTATGAAGGGAAAAGCTTATTCTAATACTTCACAAAATAATTTCACAGTCTAGTAATAAACGAGTTTTGAAACATTATCGGCAGGATTTGTGCGAAATTGAAATAGAGTCGCAATTATGCAAAAACGTCATGAAATTTTTTGTCGAAATATACTCGTACAAGAGATAGAATTCAAGAGTCGTGGCGGATATTTGCCGGATATTGTATTCCACGTTAAATGTCCATTGATTATACTTTATATTTAAATATAAATAATGGCGCTTTTAAAGGAAATTATGCGTTTTATTGGAATATTAAAAATGCGAATCTCGTTAGATATTTTTGATGAAAAAATGTGTAACATTTTTTTGCACCACTTTATTTTTGCATCTTTGCATCTTATTGCTAGTTACCAGCCTTGTAAATAGACAGTTGTCATTAAAATAACACAGTTCGGTGTTGACGCGGCCAACGGATAGTACCAATGGTAATGGTGGTATGCGGCGTGTGGCATTATTATGTCTAACGTTTACTATTAGATGTTGGCCCAGTCAATAGAAAGTTGAGCCATAAAGTTATAAACATCAAACAATTTGGTGACTACGCGGCGAGCGGTGTATTTTTTTGTTCTTCTGAGATAATAATAATATTGGATAATTTATATAGCGCCATTTTTGTAAAAACTTTCACCTCAAGAGTGCTTTACGCATAAACTGTTTATAGTTGCATCATCTTTATTTTTTAAAATTAAAGATTGTTATTTTCACTTATGCGAATGACTTTTTGAAAAGGTGCGTTTTTAGTTTCTTCTTAAATAAAATCTCTGATGCACTGTTTCTTATGGCGGAGGGAAAAGAGTTCCACGCTTTTGGGCCTGCCACTAAATTTGCACTAAATTTAGACTTCTGGAAACGGTTAGTCGGTTCTACAACCCTTCCTCTGGCTGTGGTGGAGGCTGACCTGAGAGTTTGACATTCACCATTCAAATTGTCTGGGATACAAAGTTCTTGAAGTTACACAGGCGCCATATTATGTGTCGCCTTGTACATCAACCAGCACAATTTAAATTCAACTCTTTCAGGGAATCGGAGCCAATGTAGCTTATGTAAATAGATGTTATATGAGAGAATTTGGAAACTCTATATATTATCCGTGCTTAAGCATTTAGAATGGATTGTAATCTATCCAGCTGAAACATTGGCAGGCCAGCATAGATGCTGTTACAATAGTCCACACGTGACACCACAATGAGTAGACGGGCTGCCTCAAGATATCTCCGAATACTTTTAATCTATCTCAGTTGATAAAAGTAGATAGATGCGATATGTTTTCATGAAATCACATAGTATTTTTTCATGTTAAGCGTTTTCCACTGTACATACATTAAATTATATATTAAAACAACGAAAATAGGCGAACAAATAAACGTGCAAAAAATAAATAAATTCAATAAAAAAAAATGTTATTACAAATAAATAGTCTAGAAAAAATGTTGACGTAAATCAATAATTTAGATTAAAAATATTGCTATAAATCAATTATTTGGAAAAAAATTGGTACAAATTAAAAGTAAAGATTTTTCCTTGTCTGACAATAAAATTATCCCACCTTCTTTCATACCCGCTTTCCGCTTGGAAATCACTCTTGATGGGTGCTCCTCTTCGCGCAAATATCTAAACTTTATCGACTTTTGCATTTAAAATAAAAATAATTTTGGTCGAAAAATCCACAACGTTAATTTAAAAACTGCATAGGCCTCCACACCATAAATATATTCATGAAAGAGTAGATTTTGACTGGAATTCTGTCTCTCCTTTAATTTTGTGTTTTCAGCGGATGATGTCCACACACCACTTGCTTCCGAAGAGAAGGATGAAATGGATATTGATTGTGCGAGTCCATCAAAGATTTTTCAAAATATTCCGTTCTCGGTCAATACAAAACAAAGTTTCGACGTTCCGTCAGAACAGACTAACCAAGTTACTACTGGAATGGTAATTTATGACATTTATTTATTTGTATCACACTTTATTATTACAATGCCTTGTACGAATGTTTCAACGTCAATAAATTTTTTTTAGAACATAACTAAATGTTCAATTATAATATAACATAAATTAAATATCACGCTTATTCATGCTTTAAATGGAATTAATCTTCAATTAATGCCTATCAGCTATTGAAGATTTGGGAGAGATATTTTAACGAAAAAAATAATGTGTAAATAATATTAATAAAATATTTAAGATATAAAAATATTATTAGACTATGTAAAAAATAATCTAAACTGCGTTTTCCATCATTAGCACACAATCGGCATTGATCACACAATCGGGCCTTAATACGAAGGTGATATAATATAAAATAGATTTGTTTAAACTTTTACAGGAAGGATTTTCTTGTGTTGTGTCAATGTGCGATGGTGTGGTCTTGTATACAAATTGTACTCTAACTGATTCTTTGGATTACCCGAAAGGCATGTGGATTGGCAGATCATTTATTGATTTTATTCACCCAAAGGTATTTATTATCTTTTTACGTAAATGTAACATAATATATTCAATGATATTTTAATTAATTACCTTGATAATTAATATATGTTACATTGTTAACAGGATCGCTCATTGTTTGTTAGCAAAACGTCTGGAACTGAGTCTTCAGCGATCAAGTCCAAAGGTTATTTGACATTTTTTACTTTTTAAACCGCTTTAAGTGTAAAGTGTCATAAAGATATTATTGCATCTTTAAATTATAAAAGCTTTGAATGTTTTGATGAAATTATGACGTTCATAGAAAGTTCAGAACTCATATTTTCTGTTTAATTAAATATTATCGAACACAATAGTAAGGCAGTACTAGGAACGTAATTAAAAATATATTAGATTTGTCTTACGAGGTATGTGAGCAATGCTTTATTTGTCATGTAACGCTGTAGAACTGCGTTCCGGCACCTTTATTTACGATATTTTTAATGTTTCAAAAGCATTTAGATGAAACAGTGTTCGCGCGTACATAATTATAATCCAGATTTATATAATTTACACAAATGATACAATATGTTTTTATGAACTAAATTGGCGCTCTTACGATACGAGTTTTCTTTTTTTTAAAAAAAAACAATGATAATATGATAATAGGTTTGGCCAGTCTACTGTGGAGCTTTTCTGGGCCGCTATGAATCAAGTGATGATAGACAACGTCCGTTGAACGGCACGAGAAGAAGGAACTTTCATTTCGTATTTTTGCATTGTTCTAAAAATATTTTTGTATAATTATAATTTGTCATTAAAACTTGTACCTAGCGCTCATAGCAAAATTAAATTTGTTTATGATTTCTTTTAAAACCGACAGATGATATCAGATCTATAAAATAACACGCGTTTTAAACTATCGAGTGTTTTTACGTGGAGTTCATAAAGACAATTCAAATCATGGATGTAAGGTAATAGGAAAAAGACGTTGGATCTGAGGATCCCTCGATTCATTCGAAAACCTCGTTGAGACGTTGCATCAGTCTCCATCTGACCTTTATACTCTTGACGAGAATGTCAGAGCTCTGAGCCCCAGGGGCGGATTTATGGAGCAGAGTCCTGTCTCACTGGACTTTTGGGAGCTCCCTGTGTTGAGACTAGGGTTCCGCAAAATGATAATATCACAACACAACGTGAACTATAAACAGTAAGATATAGATACGATATTTTAGTATTTTAGTGTAAACTATTAATAATAACAAAACTGCAGCCTAGATCTCTTGAGCACCGATAAAGACATTACCCGATGGCAGCTGAGCATAACCCGATCTGTATTTTTTAAGCTAAAACAGTATTTCTAGGTCGATATTTTAGAATTTTTCCCTTTTATCGTTTCCTTTTCTCTGTTGTTCCTAGTTTTAATAACCTTTTCTCAGAAATTTGGGTTCCCTGGGGTTTGGTAAAAAATAAAAATGAATATTTATGTAATAAAGAAGAAATAAAAAAATAAAAAATTCGCGAAATGCGCGACTTTATAAATCCACTACTGCTAAGCCCTAATCAAATAAAAGTTGTGAGTTGATCCACATACTTTCACAATACAAGTTAATGAGAAATGAGTCACAATATGAACGAAATTATGCAGTTCATTTGGATTATTAAAGTGAGCTTTTGCCAGGCTCATCAAATAGCAACTAACGTAAAACGAGGGTGGAAGGCGGTGAAGGGGAAAATCGAAACAATAATTCCAGGATATTTTATTGACGATGTGGTGTGTTCATCTATAATATATCATTTCACTACGAAAACCGAACAACTAATAATTTTGATGATAAGTAAAAATTCATATTATTTACAACAAACTTTCTGAAATTTTGTATTTTTTTTGAAGATGTATCCGGCACAACATTATTTTGCCGAATTCGTAAATATAGAGGACTCAAGTCATGTTTAGGAGGTACCAGCTACGGGATTAGGGACAGAGAAGTCATCTATGTCCCTTACGAGTTGACCCTCACATTCAGAGATGTAAACAGTTTTGAAAATAATGAGATATATTTACTCATCACCGCTACTCCTGTTGTATCACCATTTGGAGGTTAGTAAATATGTTTTTTTTTTTTCGAACTGAAATGCAGTCAGAATTTTAGTTATAATGTATAGGGTGTCCACTGAAAAAAATTCAAGATTAAATTGTAATTATTCGTAAATCGTAGTAAGTGGGAGGGGTATTGTTCGACGCGCGTGATTTGAGAATTTGCCAGTCGCTATGAGTCACTGGTCGGGAGCGCACCGCGTGTTCGCATTTGAGAAATATTTAAAGTGCTTTAATATTAGACGAGTAAATGATGGGCCGAGCACGCAACTTATCCGGTTTTGTATTAAAAAGTTTAGATACGAAGGGACGATGCTTAACCGAACTCCGAGACCATCAACGTCAGCAGCGACGCCAGAACATGTGGCTCAAATTCGACGTGAAATTGTGCGCAATCCTCGTAAGTCGATAAGGAAGATTACAGGCTTCACTGGAATAAAATAATTCAACAGTGTACGTTATTTTGAAAAAGAAACTACAGTTTCACCCATATAACCTGCAAATCGTGCGTGTTCGCATATTTAAGAGTCCGATTGCAAGAGTGTCTTGAGAGAAATGGACGGCATTTAGACGATATTGTTTATAAAACATAAAATCCGCATCGTTTAACTCCATTTTGTATAAATAAAATATGAGAATAACATTGGAGCATTTTTTTTACTTGAAAATTTTCTGTTGGACACCCATTATTATATAATTTAAAAAAAATCCTATTTAATGTAGTTTTTTAAAAGCTCATCGTCCGTTTTAATGTGTAAAATTCAAATTACCTTTTTGGTGTTTTATCCTTCTGGTACAGTAACACGATATTACATTAATGTGGTTATGAAGTATTTAAGTACACGGTAATTTACACTTGATCAGACATGTAGAAGACACCAACCGCGAGTACAGAATGGCTTGTTCCTTGTTCTTGTTCCCCGCGCCCGGCGAGTTCACAGAATGTTCCCCTAGCGGGCGTCCGACACATCGCTTGGTAGAAGGACTGCCTTGTGTCTGGTGCCTTTCGACACACTTTCAATTACCTTATCTATATTCAAATTATTTAATCAGATACATTCAAAATGCATGCAAAAGCCAGTAAACTCGTAAAATATACGTCGTAGACGGGTGGGAATGTAATAATTGTAAATTCAGGGTCGTCTTAACAGTACTGTTGACCCTGGGCCACCCTACCGGCGCTGTTCACCCACGGGACTCTGTAACCGTCCAGTGTACATATGCCACAATAGCGTTGGATATGTCTTAACTAAGATTAAGTACATTGGAACCAATCAAATTTGTTTACATTTGTATTAACCATCAGAATTTGTAACATTTGATGCCTAAAGAATTTATATAAAAATAATATGTGCCTAAACTGGTCTGTCATGTTTTTTTTCGTTTCGAGATAATTAAATGGAATTGATTAAAAATATTTTCATAATACACAACACAATGTTTCAATATTTATTTTGTCATAGATTATAATGAAATAATTTTTTTTAAGGTTTAAATGATCTCACTCTATTATAAAAAATAAACACTAGCGGGATACCGTTGAACGTTGTAACAATACACTGAAAATAAAACTTTAAAAGTTTCACAATTGTTACAAATCATATTATATTCATTTATATAATTGATCTTATTTTTTCATTGACTTAGACCGCTTTCATAATAATGAGCACATATGTAAATAGCAAGGGAATCGTATTATAAAAAATCTCAGCTGGGCAACAATTTAAAAATAAATAAATAATAATCTGCTGATTCGTACATTATCAAATTTAATGTTATTTTTAACAATTTTCAGATGGTAAAATTAAAACATCGCGATTTTCCAGTCGACATACATCGACTGGAATTATAAGTCACATAGAACCTGTGGCTCCGTTAGGATACCTTCCTCAGGACATTGTGGGTCGCTGCATCCTTGATTTCTACCATCCAGAAGATATGCCGTACTTGAAGGAAGTGTACGAGACGATTACCAAATCAGAAAAACCATTCAAAAGCAAGCCGTATAGGTAAGGTTTTATTGTATATTTAACTTACTTACTTACTTACCATCACGCTGTTTCTCTGCAGGGATACGCAGAAAGGATAGACACAATTCTCGCCTCATCCACATTCATACATCTTTTCATACAAGCTCGCCGATTATTGAAGCTTTTAACAGGACCATCCTCCAGTATCTGGTTTACCTGGTCGTGCCAAGTCTTCCGCGGACGCCCTCTATTTCTGGTGCCATCAACACTTGCGTCAAACATCTTTCTTACCATTCCCTCATCATATGACCAAAATACCTAAGTGATCCTTTCTTAATTTTACTCACTAATTAGCTTTACATTCTTTCATTATTTCTTCATCCTTCACTCTGTTATAAATATATCTGTCACATATACGCCTAAGTAATTTCATTTCCACTCCATTTCCATTCCACTGCATTCAATCTATTTTCGTTCCTCTTCTGCCAGCTCCAGGGCTCACTTCCATACATCAGTGTCGGTACCAGGACTCCACTGTGCACTGCTAGTCTTGCTTCGGTTGACAAATTCCCGTTAGATATAAATCCATTCAAAGCGCCGTTCACTTTATTCCCTGCAGTCACCCTCCTTTCGATATCACTCTCAGTCTTTTCGTTTCTGTCAAATATACTTCCCAAATACACAAACTCGTCTACTTGTTCTAAAGATTCATTACCCACAAGTATTTTGCACGGTGTCTTGCTTTCCCTTTTCTCGAATACAATCACTTTCGACTTGTTAACATTCATCATAAGGTCGCTTTCCTTGCATACATCATACATTCTACTCACTAAGACACTAGTTCAATAATCGAAGCATGTCGCTACTGATGCCAATTATCTTTAATTTTGCTTCATATCCATGACAAATTACATATCCAATGGCAGTGCTCTGAAAACATATATACTAGAAAAATCTAAGTTTATTTTAAATTTACTTTATCGAAATTCAATGTTTGATTTACCATTGCTAATCTTATTATACATACATTAATCTTGAACCTGCCAATCTTCTAACGTGTAAGGCTAAAAGTAGGTTTACAATTTCTATGTAATATGTGTGACACACAAAAAACGTTCACGATTACACAATATCCGAGCACATTACGGGCTATATTTGCAAGAAAAAAATTTGATAGTAGAAACGGAATAGAGAGCTTTATGTTTATTTTGACAGATGTTCCTTCGTTTTGTTCAACTGTCAAAAATGTTAAATAAACATTTAAATTTAAAAGATTTTGCGATGAGTTTCGGGCTACTTGAGATGCTTATATTTTATTTAAATATAATGGAATAATATCTGGTGATTTAAACAATCTAAACAAAGAATTATCGACCATGCTGCCATCCTGAAAAAGGTATTGGAAAAATTGGGATTACATGTAAAACGTAAGTAAGAAGTGCATGGTCAGTACACGTGAACAGGAGACACCCCGAGATGTTTGCGTAGGTCACCGTGTATATGATGGGGTTGATAATTTTACATATCTGGGTGCTACTCGAACACGTTGAATAGGACAACAGGTGAATTGAGAAGCTTTTATGCATGTAAAAAACTGCTGGGGTCAAAAATACCGAAGAGTTGACGAAGCAAACTACTAATATATAAAACTATAATAAGACCAGTGGTCACTTATGATTTGCGAAGCGTGGTGCCTAGCCCAAATCGAAAAAAATGAATTAGCAGTTTTTGAACGCAAAATAATAACAATTTATGGACCTGCAATAGAAAATGGAACTTAAAGAACAAAAATGAATCATGAGGTTGAAAATTTAACAATTATAAGATTCTGTAGGTCCCAAAGACTGTGATAAGCTGGCCATATTGAAAGAATGCCAGATGACAGCACACCAAGTGACAGTGACCAAGTGGATACCCCAGTGGAAGAAATCCTAGAGGCAGGCCAAGGTAGAGGTGGACAGACTGTATGGAAGAAGATTGTAGCAGGATGTGATAGTTCGGGAACTGGAGAAGAATGGCCAGGGAAAGGAGTCGGTGGAGAGCACTTGTAGAGGAGGCCAAATCCCACCCTGAGATGAGTTACCGTAGAAGAAGAATACTCTTGCAGTTATTTTCGCGAGATGAGGATATTTTTATTAATGACAACATTCAATGTACTCTACAAATATGAAATGAATCCTCACTTTGCTATTTTATATAACACAGGGTAATCAGGAAGGTAATATGTTATTTCTTCCCTATTATAGACTATTAGTGGATGCAAATATGATACAATTATGATTTTTGATTGCCAAGATGCTTGATAATAATATTATTTGAAAGATTGTTTGCATCTGACACATAACGGACATCTCAAGATCCCTGGGATATCCCGATACAAAAATTATTCTTTGCATGGATTTATTTTGATGGTCTGTCTTCCTACTTCTGTTCTTTCAAATCAAACATACCTCACCATACGGCAATATTTATTAAGAGTTTTTTTGTAACTTATTATGTACATATCAACAATTACATTACAAAAAGGGTTAATAATTTTGTTATTTTTATGTAGGTGTAATATGACTGGGTATCAATTTTAATCACTCAAATAGTCAAATATTTATTTGAGAGCAATGCTACTAATAAGAACATATGTATCCTACAGATTGTTGGAATCAGCTAATTTAAGTAATTGCAGTTCAGTTTTCAACATAGTTTGTAATACACATGTAAATTTTCTTAAACATGTCAGTTTACTGTTACATCTGTCTTATATAATTTATTTCACGTTGAAACTTTTACATTTTCTAGATTTTGCGCACAAAATGGTGACTATTTGACCATTGAATCAGACTGGTCATCTTTTATTAATCCGTGGTCAAGGAAAATTGAATTCATTACATGTAATAATAACATTGTGGAGGTAATTTTATAATTACTTTTTAATAATCTTTTACGCAATTAATATCAGCATCACACTAAATGTTTTATTATTTTTTGAATTCAGGGTCCAACAAATACTGATGTTTTTGACTGTAATAAAAATAAAGAGCACGGAAATGTTACCGAAGAATCGTGTGAAATGGCTAAAGCAATTAGAGAAGAAATACTTCATATTCTAAGTCAGGTAAATACTCAATGTAATATTTTGAAGGAATATTTGATTGTTTTCTATTTGAGTTGAAATTTACTTGATGTAAAATAATCCCAAGGAGTTAAGTGTATGAGTTTAGTTTAGCATGGTTTACTTTCTTTATATTAAAACAATGCATAATAAAATAAATGTAAAATGATGTTTGTACATATGAAGAATATAAAGATTATGCAGGAAAGTTTTTTTGGCAATTATCAAAACTATCCCTTCTTTTCGATGGCTTTAAAATTCAAATATGATTAATTAATATAAATATGTATATGTAGAAATACAAAGTAGTAGAAAGAAAATGCCATATAGGAAATTGTTTTACATACAACTTTTCTTTTGAATATAATAGGTTAGATAATTTATATATTTATTTGTCAATGAGTTAAATGTTTAAGAGGATTTTTATTCACTGATTGATAATATTGTTATCAATGTGAAAACAATAAAAAAAAGTATTTTATACAAATATGCCATAAGTTATATTATAAAGTGTAAATTATTTTGTTAATTTATTAAAATATTTTTTAGGTCATGGTACTAAAGAGTGACTCAAGTAAACAGATAATTAGTAAGAGATGCAAAGACTTGGCTACATTCATGGAACATCTAGTTAATGAATGTGAAAGAGCTAAAGATGAGCTTCATCTTGAGGTTCCTGATGAAACAAATTTATCAGTAATCACTATGGTAACTATATATGTATTAATTTTTATGCATTCTAGTAGCTTAGTGTTTGTATGATTTCACCTATTTCATCATAGCTCAACGCGCAGTGATGTCTCTCTACAGGTTTGCACTAATTTGTGCAAACCGTTTGTTAAAATTAATAATACTAAATATCTATGATAAGATTGAAAATAATTTTTTTAAATTACATTATAAAATCATTAAAATTGTTTAAAATATTCAAAACTATTAATTTTTTCTTCATTGCAAATTATATCTTGTGCTGTTCTTTTGAAATTCAACATAGTAAACAGGATAAATGATACACTTAGGGCCGGTTGTGTGATCAGTAGTAACTTTTTACTATAGTAAAAAAGTTGTTGTAGAAAACGGGTTGTTTGATCATTAGTAAAAAAATATTTACTTCCCGAAAGTATATCCTGTACTGAACTCATTTTACTCTGCGATATCCGATAGTAAAAACGAGAATCGATAGTTAAATATGGTGAACTTTTCACAGCTGTGCCAAATGCCACCTGACATATTGATACTTAGAAAGTTGCAGTATACAACAATTAATCATTCTAAATCTCGCTATTTTAATGATGAGAATTCGTTCGATGATGATCTCGTTGTTTAATATACATTATTACACATAATATGAAAAAATTACACCACCAAAGTGACAAATATCGAAAAAATTCACAGATAATGCATAAAATAAAGCATATTTCATGATAATTTGTCGCGTCTGTAAACATCTCCATCTTTGATTGTAAATTTTATGTATCAATAATTCGCAAATGATTTTAACCACGGGTGTTAGTAAAAAGTTACTATAGTACAATGTTACCATAGTAAAAAAGCTACTATTGATCACACACTGGCCCTCAACGTGGTCAGGAATAATAACTAAAAATGTATTTAGTATGTGTGGCGAAGTATGATTACAAAAATTACTTTAGAAAACTGGTTGTTTTAAAATATAGCCCAATTTTATAAGTCAAGTCTTTGTAATGATAATAATAATATGTTATTTGGTACCATTTTATAATACTGATTATCTAGTGATATTTTTCTAACATATGTATTTAGTTTCGATCTCAAAGATTATAGGAGTCGTAAATGTTCTTGTTTTGTAATTGTGGAGCTGGTTAGAACTTATATAAAAAAGGTTTTAAAATAATATTAAACATGTTATTATAAGGCAGTATACAAATTATTTTTGTAACTCAGTCACAGATGGGGTTATACATATTTGAATATTGCCAAAAAAGTTGTACTTCCAAGGAACACAATTGGCTACCCATCAAAAAACAATTTATATTTTATATCGGAGAGTAAAATGAGTTTACTGTGGGATTTACTTTTGAGAAGTAAATATTTTTCTTACTAACGATTAAACAACCCGATTTCACAAAATTTTTTTACTTTATTAACCTATAGTAAAAAGTTACTACTGATCATACAACCGACCCTAAATAACAATGAATTGGAAATATATTAATTGTAAGAGTGAACCAACCCTGATATTAAAAATGATTACTAGGTGGCAATGTATAATGCACAGTTTTTGCATTTATTTTATTGTATTTAAAACATTGCTACTCAAACAAAGCTTCTCGTGGTTAATCCACTTTTACTCTCACTGCTTCAATTAGTCCTATTTGAGAGATAAACTTTTAGGTTTTGGAGGAAATTTGTGAGTCTTCCAAGAAGTTACAGCTATCAATTTTTGATAGACATTTTAACATGTTTTAATATAACTATATTATTATTGTTTTTTTATTTTTCAGGAAAGAGATTCTGTAATGCTCGGAGAAATATCACCTCACCATGATTACAATGATAGCAAGTCCAGCACAGAGACTCCCTTGAGCTACAACCAATTGAATTATAATGAAAATTTACAGAGGTGTATATATTAATTATTAAATAACTTATATTTATACACATGAAATCATAAACAGATATTCTAAAATATTGGAACATGAACATTTGGTTTTGTCTATTATTAATTAATAGTGGGTGGATGAATGGGAGTGCCTGTCTTTTGCGAAGCCCTTAAAAATAGTATGTAAAATTTGAACCAGACAGGGGGAGGGTGAGATCTCAATGACAATGGGCGGGGTGACAACATTTTTCTCAGGATCTTAGAGTGCAACTGAGCAAAGTTTGGAATGGATGGCATTTATACCAGGGAAAGAGGTGGGATGGCCACGAGAATGTGTCTGTGCAAAGAGTATCTATGCTAAATTTTATTTAGATCAGCCTTAGGATTGTATAAACAAAAAATAAATCCTAATAATAAACAAAATTAACAAATAAAAATATAGAATAAATCACCTGGCCGTATACATACTACAGTATCCAATTCAACTGATGGACAGATCGATTTTGTTGTTTCAGGAACACCGTATCTATTTTATGCGGTCAATTCTGTAGTCTAACATTATAAATATGACTTTTTTTTTATCGTGATAAATATTATTTTTGAATTTTTAATTTTTAATATAAAATGTGTGTATTTTAAATTATTGAACATGATTTTATAAATGAGATAGATATATTACCGTAAAGTTGTTAGTTTCTATTTTAAAATTAAATACACTTTCTTGTAGAAAAATTATTAAAAAAATATTTCACCTTAATGACATTTTTTTATATTAAGTGTGGATATACGATTTATTACATTCCGAGGTTTTCAATCATTTGGACCTAAATATGGTTTTTACTCTGTGTTTTATGCTTTCTCTAAAGTTGTTTGCATGTCTATAATTTAATTACTTTTCTTTTCCTTGAATCTTAGTTTATTATATCAATGTTATTACACATAATTTTTTATTCAGAAAAAAATATGTAATTAAATATTTTCAGGTTTTTCGAAAGCAGACCATGGACTACAGACCAACCGAAGATAAACATTTCTGCAGTTGAACCATTATATGAGAACACTCATGGGTATGTTATTTTTGTGTAAACTTTTCTTATTATTTTGCAAAATATTTTTTTTTGGTTTTATCTTGATTATAAAAATATAAAGAAATTATGTGACATTACTATGATAAGTTTATAGGCGTTGGTATAACCATACCTTCACAGACTAGCAAATGAATAGACATGAAATAAAGTGTACATATAAGAGAGGGGTTTGGAACGTTAGTTGTGGGACGAGGGGCATTCTACAGACATATTTTGTGGAAACATAAATCCAATAGTTTATGATACATTTATGCAACAGTAAAAGTATTTACTCTTAGAAAATTAAATCATTGCGTAAACAAGACATTTTTTTACATTAATGTGTATTATATTGTGAGCATTAAAATTTTTGTTCCAATCGAGTCATATATTTAAAAAAAGCCTCTGAGCCATTTGATTGCATAAGTGCTACTAAAATGATCACATGGGTGACACCAAAATGCAAATATTAAAATAAGGAATTTGCATTAGTTTGTATCTATATATTTGGTAGTCTGCATACCTCTAATTTTCTTATGGACATTAGGCAAAATTGGCCTTTTCAAATTTACATTACATAATTTTAAAATTTATATTACTCTTTAATTCCAAACAACCTTATCATTTTATTCTTACTCATTTGTTAAATTGTCGATATGGATCTGATGTCAAGTAATATGAACTTTAAGATTTTTTTTCAGCCAATGTTATTCACCAATGCATCAAGAATCTGCCGAATCTGGGGCCAGCGGTTGTTCTGGAACATTTTTGGATAAATTTTGCCATTTTAGACCTCTCTTCCATTCCAGGCACGAATCAGTACCATCAAAGAGATCCTTGTGCCATGATTATAAACCTGCATATCTCACAGAAAAATTACTCAATAAGTATGTTTCTTTTTGTATTAAAAGTATTAATTATATACAAAAATTAATTTTCTTTGCTATTGTTTTTAAACATTTACAGTGCAAAAGGCATTAATTTATTATATATTTTATTTTACATGGAATCTTTGACTTATTATATGCAGCTTCTTTATATAAGTTTGGAGTTTTATACATAATTGGAATACTTATAATGTTTATTTTCAGGCACAATTCTGTAATGGAAAAACTTTTGTTTAAAAAGCATAGAGAGGCGAGGTCAGTATCAAAAGCCATGGAAAAAGACAAATGTGAAAGAAGAGATAAAAAAAAAGATTTTCAAGATAAACAAAGCACAATAGTAAATAGTAATCATCTTCTGATGGACAGGCATGAAGTGAGTTTGGCTAAATAATATAGTAGTTAATAAATAATTTTTAAATGAATAATATAATGTAGTTGGTATTCTAATCTGTATAATACATATATATATATTCCTGAACCACAATTCCTGTATATGCATATATATATATATATATATATATATATATATTATGGTTCAGGAAATCGAATCAGATATTTTTTTGCTTGTACCTGTAGTCCACTACTAATTGCTGAGCGTAGTGATCCTGGATATTATCCCATTCCATTCATTTCAATTCATTGCAGTTTGATGAAGTGGCCTACAATCATAGTTTTGTCTTGCTTCTATTGATTTTGAAAATTGGTTTTTTATCCTCCGATTCTACTCGGTGAATAAGTTAATATAATATAATATCAAAGTTGTGTCATCTGAATAATGCACATTGCCGCTGATCGCTACGCTTCCACTCCCTCCATTCAGTTCTCGTATGATATATTTCCCATATATGTTGAAGATATCTGAAAATTGTATTCATCCTTGTCATGAAATGGTTTCCATGTCCATTTGAAATGGTTTCCATGTCAGATTTTTCACTTTTACTAGAGCCGAGTTGTGTGTACAACACAAAACTATCAAATGTTTTGGGACACCCATTTCATCTAGGACCTGCCATAGACATCTCATGCAATCAATTACAATTACAAAGGCTTGTAGACAATAGTATACATCTCAACATTTTTCGATCAGTTGCTGGATGATCAGTATTTGTTCTCTTGTCTTATCAGTTTTTCATGTTTCCTCCAAATAAAGAAATATCTAAGTTTCTGAGACTGCAATTATTAATATTGAAAGTAATAAATCAATCATGATTATAAATGTACGAGGGCTGCACGATAAGTATCCGTGTTTAATGACTGATGGCGTCACTGACGTAAAATCTGTATGCCATTGTTTGATCATACTTCGAATGACACCTGTCAAAATTTCAGACAGATTTATAAAGTAGTTTTGTTTTGATAGCTGTTAAAAGAGGGCAAGTTTGTATTTGTTTGCAACCATAGAAAAATATCGGTCATTGATTTGATTCCTATTTTTGGATTGGAAGATTTGCGAGGAAATCAAAGTGAAGTGAAAAAGACCATGCGCATTCGATGACTACCATCAGATATTGGTTGAGTTGTTATTGTGTAATATCGTGTTAGCGAACCGCCGGGTGAAGATCAGAGGGATTGCTGACATTATAAACATCTCAATTGAATGCGTATAAAATATTCTACACAAAAAATTAGTCAAATTAGTCAAAATTAGTAAAATTAGTGTGCCGCGTTTGCTCACAGTGGAATAGAAACAGAATCACGTAACAATTTCGGAACACTATTTGGACGTGTTTAAGCGCAATCCAAAAGAGTTTCTGCCGCATTTCGTGACTTAATGGTGAAACATGGATCCATTCAAAACAGTGGATTTCACCTGGTGAACCTACTCTAAAGAAAATGAAAATGGTTCCATCCTCATCCTCGCCGACTATTTTTGAGAAGGAAAGGACAATTATGAAGCAGAACTGTGCTGATTTATTGGGCCGATTCTATGCTGAATTGATGAAAAAAGACCTCATTTGGCGAAGAGAAAGTACTATATCAATGCACAAACTCACTTATCCGCATTCGCCCCAGCAAAACTGGTTAAATTACACTACGAATTGCTGCCTCATCCACCCTATTCTCTAGGTTTGGCTCCATGCAATTTCTTTTTGTTTCCATACATGAAACAAAAGCTTGGCGAAAAGCGATTCATGTCAAACGAGAAAGTCATTGCTGAAATATAGATCTATTTTCTTGAGTTCGACAAATCATGTTTTTTGGATGGTTTAATAAAGTTGAAATATCACTAAATAGTGTATTGAACTAAAAAGAGACTATGTTAAGAAATAAATAAAAATAAAAAATGCTTTTCCTTCCCTAACACGGGTACTTATCATACATCCATATATTTTAATGTATGACAAAGCATTTTGCATGATTTCATTAAATGATTTCTAATACACATTTGAAAGAATGATCTGTTATTCTTTACTCGTATAAAATGTACTGCAAACTTTTCTGAAAATTGCACAATTATGCCACACTTTTAACGGTATTAAATATGTAAATTTTTTGTCTTAACAGGAAGTTAGACAGGAGTATGGAGTGAAAAGACCATGCTCATTATTATGGGATCCAGAGAGGGAAAGTTATAAAGTCAGCAAATTGACAACACAAGCTGCCATTGGTTCTCAACAAATTCTTTTGCACCCTAAAGAATCTCCAGGTAGTAAATACATTTTTTCATACAAATACATTGGCAAACTTTCCTCCTTCAATTTAAAATTAAATGATCTTTACTAATTTAGTTGAATAGTCCAACCACAATTATACACAATTATATAGGGCAAGTCAAAAATTATCTATATTTTTCAATCTATAATTTATTTATACAAACTTTACGGAAGTCAAGCTCATCGTAGATGATTTGATGGGGGAGAACCATGACTGATATTCAAAGAAGGCGCTTCTCCATCGATGGAAACTCGCCTA
The DNA here is from genome assembly GCA_022840565.1 of Eubasilissa regina. NCBI lineage: Eukaryota > Metazoa > Arthropoda > Insecta > Trichoptera > Phryganeidae > Eubasilissa > Eubasilissa regina. The sequence goes on from JAINEB010000033.1 coordinate 24,376,064, forward strand.
TTCGCTAGAATCATTTCTCGAGCTTGCTGAATCTTGTCGTCAGTGGTGGAGGTTGACATGCATCCTCTTCGTGTATCGCACTCGTCTGACCATTTTAAAATTTCTCGATCCATGGAAAAATACTTTTATGTGATAAATCACCAGAGAAATCGGATCACTGCTCGTTGTATCACCTTGGTGCAGACTGCTAGCAGAGCGGACATGTTAATACTTTAATAGCCGGAAGGCAAATGACGTGATGGGGAATAAATTTCGCAGATGCAGTCGTATCAACTCTAAGCGCGGATGTGCAGAAGGCAGTATGACAACCTTGAAGGTATATTATGGTGAAAGTGTAGATAATTTTTGACTCATCCTCATATGTGTATCATATAAATAAATAAACTATGCCATTGGGAGAAGGATTTTCTGTTTTCTAAGCATGAGAATTTCTACCATTTTAGATCCTTCTCTCACAAATACCTTACCTTTGTTTTATCTAATCTATTCCTTTATTACTCAGTTGTTAGTCTACCCAGATCAACTCTACTGCACTCCTCCAACAACGGACTCTTGAGTGCTGCTTGTGTTAGAGGAATGACACCTTCCAGTACAATTCACAGACCCACTGTTGAACCAGTCATTGAGGGTAAGTATAAATATATATTTGGGAATCCAAATTCGTAATTTTACTAAAATAGCTTAAAAAATGCATAAAATTATTCTTGTATGTATATAAAAAACTTTCATCTCTATTTTTGTATCAGGGTTTTATAGATCATAGCATGGGTGGCCAACCTTTTCAGCAGCCGGGCCAGATTTTAGAAATGAAATTTACAACCGTACAACAAAATTTCTTTCATTATTCCACAGCTATCCACGCAAAAGTGGCATGCGCGCTTTTTGAAATCAGCTTAACGTTGTGATTGTTTGTTAATACGAATATACCATAGAAGAAATTGTCACGATAGCTGAATCAATGTACTGAGATACTTCCATATATGAGATATGATATGAATTAGGCATGTTGGAATGTTCTTTTGGTGGTTTTATATACACTCAAAGAAAAAAATGTGTGCATATGCTCCGCGGGCCACAAGTAGACACTCGACGGTTTAGCCATTTTATAAATTTAGTTTATAGTTTAATTTAGTAACACAGATATTTTAAGGCTTGGATAATTTTTTTCCATTAACTTTTTCAACATTCGCTCCCTTCTTATTCCATATATTGCATACTACGGGATGATATTGTGAAAATTATTGCTGTTTGGTATTTATATTGTAAAAAATTACCTTAACTAAATCTCATTTTATTTTATTTCTTTCAAGCATCACCTATCATACCACCTCTGTATAGAATATATTTTTATGGTTCTAAAAACTATCAATTAATTCAGTTAAATAAAAAAATCTCTTGCGGAGAATCAAACCTCGGTCTTCTGTGTGACAAAAACTTCTATGCTAACTGCTATACAGTCAAAGATCAAACAACAATGTGAAAATAGTAGTTTACTAACATTTTAAACTTTTTATTAATATAGGCTTCTTACAAAGTTCAACAAGGGTAACATTTTCTTTAAATATAATTAAATATTAATATTAAAATTTTGATGTTAAGAATGTTAAAAATATAAATGAATGCTTTAAATATTCAGCATCCAGAATATGTCATTAATGCACAAAACATTTATGCATTAATGATTCAATTATATACTCACACAATGCACTATTTTCATAATGTGTATGATATTCTGTGCATTATATCCATAAACATTAAAGTCGTTTTTTGTTCATTGGATGCTGTTAACGAATGCTTATACAGTTTCGAAGACCTTGACAGGCGGAACTAAATGCAGATGCATGAAAGTCAAATACTTTGTGAATACTGAACGGATGATAGAGTCCACTGGTGCCGGTATCAGTGTGTTTAATTGATTCATGAATGTTTGAAATATGTATTTCGACTCTCTCGGTGCACGCGCCGTGTCGTAGTGTGTGTTGTGACTGGTCTCTTTCTAAAAGACAGGACGAATTTATTTGCAGCAGTACTGTTTTCGGCTAGAAACAAAAAATTCAAAGTTTTTTGATTCTAGAATACAAGGGATGCGGAGCATCCAAAGCATGTATGAAGTGACTGTGCCTGATGTGTACGTGTATTCATTTTGACAGCTTCTAAATATTTGTTTATATAATTTGATTTCAGGTCATCCAGGAGTTGTAAATCTATGGCCACCCTTCTCGGTGACAATGACACCAATACAAAGTACATCACAGTCTGTAGCAGAATCGATACGTAGGTTTTTGTAGACATTGTATAATAGTATCTTCTATCTCATTCTGACATGCATCAGTTTTTGTCATAGATGATAATTCAGATTTAATTTTTGTGGATATATTTTCTACCTGACCTAAATCAATTCTGATGATGTCAATTGAAATACGCTCTGAAACTTTGGCAATAATAAAAACCATGGCAGAATGGCTCAGAAGACACACACATTTTATTTATTATGGAGAGCCTCAGCTTCAGAGACATCTATACTGTTACATGATAATGAATATCAAATTAAAATTAAAAAAAAAACATAGATGGCGATAGCATAGTTGATAATAAATAATTGAAATGTTCCAATACGATGACAAATATACAACTTCCAAAAATTTGATAGATGTGGTAGCATGGGTAAATAGGAACGTTACATTGTGTAAACTGACCACTTAAGCCAGCCGATGACAGGTCGCAAGCCCTGTAATGCCCAAGACCTCCATACTTTCCATGTAAAATATAAATAATAGCTTTGTTTCTGTGAGACATCTATAACCAGAATGTGTTCTCCTTAAAAATATCTATTTTATGCTATCACCACAACCAGCGTGGTTCACCATAACGCTTCAAAACTATACTGGAATGAAGGAGCTGGTAGATTTTGTTCAGGCGAGAGAATGGATTTGGTTGATGGGTGAACTCTTTAATAAGAATAAATTCTACTGGAATTAAGCATGATTTTAAAAGGGATATCATTGGGAAGATTCACAATTCACCGATTGGGCCCCATTAAAAAGTTACAAAATGAAAAATGAAAAGCTAATTGTTTCAAATCAGGACATATTATGTATAATGTATTTCTACTATATGATTTATTCAGTTGATAATTAGATATTTTTCTTGCAATACTACCGATATACTATAATTTGATGTTTTATTTTAATTTATCTAGCCAGTGGAAGCATTCCGTATCCAGGAATGTATCCTGCTGTTTATCTGATATCTTCACAACAGTCACAAATACCACAAGAAAATTCTATAACTAGGTCAACACAGTATCCTCGTAAGTAGACTTATTTACTAATTTTTCTATATTCTGTCTGGATTTCATAATTTCTTATTTGGATATTTTTAATATGGTATTGAAACTTCTACAGTAAAACTCCGTTAATTCGTATACCCGTATTTCACATTTTCACATGATTCACACTTTTTTCAAAAATTTTAGTCTCGAATATAACATTTCATACTAAGATAATTTGTAAAACCTTATTATTCATAGTTCGTATGCATTTTTATACTCCAAGTAAATAATTTGTTCACCTTTTAAATCCAAACTCGGATTACTATGCATTTATCATCTCTTCGTAAACATTTGTAGTTAGCTCCACTCCCCAGCCAATCACGGCGGTGTTCCTTAACGCAATTTGTAAAACCTTATTATTCATAGTTCGTACGCATTTTTATACTCCAAGTAAATAATTTGTTCACATTTTAAATCCAAACTCGGATTACTATGCATTTATCATCTCTTCGTAAACATTTGTAGTTAGCTCCACTCCCCAGCCAATCACGGCGGTGTTCCTTAACGCAATTTGTAAAACCTTATTATTCATAGTTCGTAAGCATTTTTATACTCCAAGTAAATAATTTGTTCACATTTTAAATCCAAACTCGGATGACTACGCATTTATCATCTCTTTGTAAACATTTGTAGTTAGCTCCACCCCCTAGCCAATCACGGCGGTGTTCCTTAACGCAATAGATCAGCATGCTTATGTTGTTATTCCGACAATTATTGTCGGCGCTTTGCGAATTATATATATTGAATTTATAAATGAATTGTGTACAACAGTTCTATTGATTTTGTATCTGGTTTTTTTGTTTATGGAATGTTGAAAATGAGAATAGAAATAGTTAATACAGATGTATAATTGGTGTAAAGTGTTATATGTATTTTACATGCTATCTTTTGACAAAATAAATTGGAAATATGTATGTACATTGTGCTATATTTCCATAGGGGGCGGTTGTGTGATCAGTGGTAACTTTTTACTGACGCCCGTAGTAATTTTTGATACATCAAATTTGCTACTGTCAAAGCTTAGTTGGAGATGTCTATATGAAATATACTTTATTTTATGCATCATCTATGGATTTTTTCACTTAGCCATTCGAAATCTGTCACTTTAGTGGTGAAATATTTTAATATTATGTGGTAATGTATATTAAACAATGAGATCTTCATTGGATGAACTCTCATCACTAAAATAGTGAGATATTGAATGATTAATTATCGTATACCGCAACTTTTAAAGTATCAATGTGTCAGATGACTTTTGGAATATCTGTGAAAAGTCCGCCATATTTAACTATTGATTCTCATTTTTACTATCAGATATCAGAGAGTAAAATGAGTTTACTAGGGGTGTACTTTCGAGAAGTAAATATTTTTTTACCAACGATCAAACAACCCGTTTTAGAAAAAAAAATTTCTTGAGTAACTTTTGTTTACTAAAGTAAAAAGTTACTACTGATCACACAACCGGCCCATAGAGAAAGCAGAGTGGATTTTTGGATCTTTATATATACGTATTCACTTTTTTCACAAGTTTTTTTCACATAGTGCTTTTGACAGATAAAATAATCATTTTGTAATAAGAGTTGTTCTATTAGTCCTGTCAATTTGATCAATAGTAATAAAAATCGGTGTATGTGTTTATATAAATCGGGATGTTTCCATAGTTTTATCGTCTTCTTTTTATAATATATAAATTCCTTCCAATTATCATACACTATTCTCAAATATAATATCTTCTGATTAGTTATATGGATCCCCAAGTAGTGATGGTAAACCGTTACGTGACTGTGATTGTGTCAATGATTGTTAACTGGGGTTTAACGATGATTGGTAACTATGATTTAACTGTCGGAGGCTTACTTTCTAGTGTACTAGTCATTGCTTGAAGAATTACATTAATCAGTTATCAATCATCGTTACAATCGAACACAATCACAGTCACAATAACAGTTAAAATAACAGTTTAAATAACGATTTTACCATCATTGTCTCCAAGGTCTCCACCGAGTGCATATTATAGTGAGTGTATTATAAAGATGAATATTTATGAAGCTGTCATATATTTGTAATTTTTTTATAAATTTGTTAGTTGATATGAGCAACATAATAACTTTGAAGTAATAGTTGCAAAATTACTTTGAATAATGTATTATTATTATTTTCAGTTCAATACATGATGTATCCTCCTGCAATTTTTACATCGCAGGCGTTTATGTATCCCCCAATGGCAATGGCGTACCAACCAGTGGCTTTGAGCACAAATCCCCTCATGCCTCAAGTACCAGTTGCTCCATTGGTCACTTCTAACATCAAACCCCTCGATCTGCCTTATGATAATTATCACCAGGTTGTAATTTAATCTTTTTTGTTGGTTACACAGATTCAATTTACAGTCGAACTTGGTTATAAAGAGCATGGATGGTGGCCCAAAAAAGTGAGAACATCTCGTAACATGAATTATGTCAAAATATAATTGAATTAATTATAATTCTTAATGTAATTTTTTTTGCACAATATTTAGCTTATCAGAAATCATATTCCTCCTTGTTTCTCAGCGAGTTTTTGTAAGTGCCTACGCCGCTCGTTTATGCTTCTGTCGATATAGCGCTGCCCCAGATTTCTCCATTACTTAATTACCCAACTTGAGCTGATCAACTGTAGTAAATTTTCGCCGAAGGTAGACTTTTTCCTTGTAAAACACCCCATATTGCATAATCTACTGGGTTTAAATCTGGGCTGTTCAGTGGCCGGCCACATGCCTAGCTCGATGAAATTAACATTCTCACGACGAAGAAAGTTTATTGTATTTCTGGCTGTGTGAGATGGAGCTCAGTCATGCTGTAATGTCCAGTTATGGCGACCACATGTCGCTTAAATTACAAGCATTAAACCTTGTCTGAGAACATGTTCACAATAATATTCACTGCTTACAACACTACAAACAAACTCAACACTAGTCTTCCCCATTCGAAACACACCAACTGATGTATTTATATCGCATTTTACGAAATGTTCTCACTTTTTTTGGGCCACCTGTATAACGATTTCGATTTTCTCGTGATTCCATACAATTGTTTACTGTTATAATGAGCATATTTCACGGATATGTGGCAGTGATATTAAACTTCAAATTCAAAAAGTCTAAATTATTTGTGAAATAGAATGCGGTGGCAAAAATATTGAAGTATGCAAAAAGTTTTTATCTTCTTTTTAATTTTTTTTGTAAGGCATACAGTTGACCCTCAATGTGCATCCATGTTGATATTCGTTCTGCTTTTTCACCAAAATTTTTGTTTGATATTCACCCGAAAAGTCGATATTCGTTGCATCTGCCATGTGAGTCAGTCGGTCTCGGAAGGCGATTCAAATTGCACGCATCAACTCTTGTTTACTGCTTTATTTATTTCTTCTCTTACTCCCCTTCCAAGCAATAGCCTAACCTCTAAAAATTAAAACTCTTAACAATAATCATTGTTTTATTTTACTCTATTGTTAATCAACAGTTGATAATGGCCCAGACAGCCGAAACGATTGGTCTAGACAGCTAATCGTATTTGGAAAAATTAAATATAGAACCACAAAATTCTGTTTGATTTATTGTATGGATTGACTCTCATTGATTTTTTTTCATCCAAAAAGTAAATTTCAAAATTTTCATTTACGTATATTTACGGCATAACCACGAGAAGATCTCAATAATAACGAAGTAGTGGTTAATACGTAATTAAAATGTATTTGCAATGATTATTGAGATCGATTATCAAGTGAAATTTTTTTTGTTAAAGAACGGATGAAACTATTTTTAGTTAATTCTTACGATTTTCGTCTTTTTTGATATTCATCTTTCCCTTAGGGATGGATTTATGACGAATATTGAGGGTTCACTTTCTTTAATCCAGACAATATGCTTTACAATTTAATAATAATGTGTGATCATATTAACAATTAAAAAAAATAGGTACTTGCATATTTACAAAACATCTAACTCTGAAATAACAAGTAAATTTAGTAGATGCCCTCCTCCTTATAACAAAGTTCGATTGTATATGTGTACATTGAATGCATTATATAATACTCAGATGTATTCTTATAAGTTGTATCTACCTGTCTGCACAAAACAATTGGATGATCTTGAAAATATTTTTTCTGGTAATCCTTTCCTACTTGTTCTAGAAATCGTGAAATAATCAAAAGTCTCTTCATACGTATAGTTTACTGATGGTATGTAATTATAAGAAACTGTGTAGACCTTGGACCAGTAATTATGACCAGCGGCAGTGCAGACATGCAAAAAAGCCGTGCATTACTAAAAATTCTGGGAAATAAATATAAATTAAATAATTGAATTAACATAAACGGAAACATTTTTTTACAATTAGCATCATCTGTGTACAAGTAGAGACTTTAATTGCTTAGTTCTAAAATCTACCACGACAACTCACCGCTGTACCCATGGTGCTCTTGTGCATTCGTCGCATCGAGCTATTCACATTACTATGTTCTATTTTTAAGCTAGTGAATTACTCAAGTCATATAACTGGCTATTTACCAAATTGAAAATTCCTTTCAGTTGATCCGTTTTGTATGGAGTCGTTACCTATGGTGTTTTTTAACAGAATAACATTATAAAGGCTTACAACTGCGTGCAAATACTACTTCCTCTTTTACTAATTTGCAAATTTTACTATCTTACTGTTTTTAACATGCTGATTTCATGGCCGTTCTTGTGTTTGAGGTGCATTTGGTGCATGAATTTGTTTTTGATTTGGAAAAACAAAAAGCAATTGGCAGAACTATTTCCTACGTTAACCTTCAATAAAAATAATTATTTCATTTAGATATTACGTGAAGGATTTTCAAACAATAAATGAACAAACTTTAAAAACACTATTAATAGTACTCTAAAATTACAAATAAATACATGGTAGGGTCATATAAACGACGGATTCATTTTGTCTAAAGATATTGGTTAAATGAAAGTTCATAATCCTATGTACAGCATATAGTATATACATATATTATTGTATAATATCATTAGTGACAGCATAACCTGAATCTTTACGTACTGCACGCCACTGATTATAACTGCATCGATAAATCAAGACTATGAGTAAATCGATGCACATACAAAAACAGGTTTTGGTGATAAGTAATGAATATATGTATATATAACGTCCTCTTGTATTGTGTGATGAGAACTGATTTAACTATTTTTGCAATTTAAAAAAAAAAACTTTGTTACTTACCTACTGAATATTGTGATTCTAGGCATGCCAAGTACCAGCAAGTTTAGCAGCCACACCTGGTACCAGCTCAGCAATTCAAGGTGGCTTTATTCATCCTGAGGATTATCCTAGGGCCAAGTTTTCTTCCTTTATTCCCCAAACAGAATTTAATGACACCCCTACAGATATTATTTCGGAAAACGGTATCAATAGTTTACCATCAAACAATTTGAATAGAGTAAGTCCAAAAAACTTAACATTGGTATTGTGTGTACTGGAATTATATGCCTTATGTTTTTATTGTAAAATATTTTAACAATTGCATTTTGAACTATTTGTGATGGTCTTTTTTGTTTTTTTTTTGTACAAGTTGTCTTTTTTTTGCAATTTAAACTTGTGTTGTTTAATTGTATTTATGAATAAATCACTTTTTTTGTTAAAATTTAGTCATACCGATGCATATAACTCGATTTTACTAAGAAATACAATTGAACAACACAAGTTTAAATGTTTATTATTACAATTTCAATTTATAGGATCAATGTTAAATATGTAATTTGTTTTCTTTTACAGTTACAGTCAAATGAAAAATCATTTAAGATAAATGAGTCAGCTAGTGAAAATTTAGATGTTGAAGCTTCCAGTTACTCTTCATTTTACTCATCATTCTTGAAGACAGAGAATTCTAATAGCACAGCAGATATTGACAGTGCAGGAGAGCCGAGCTTTGGCTGTTCAACCTATAAAGACAAGGAATGCACTGACAATACATCATACACTACTAATGAAGTTAAAAATAAAAGGGTAAGAATATTTATTCATTAACAAAAATTAATTTCAAAGTTTTCATAAATATTTTATTTTTAAACATCTCTTCATATCATATTAAAAAAAACAAAATGTGTTTTTAGGTGTTTATATTCCACAGCAACTGGAAAAATTCTTGTTTTGCTTTATGGCGACTAACTTGACTTATTATCAAGGTATTACTGTATCGACAATAAGTGTATCATCGATAGTGTTTTCATACATTTTTGTAATACGCGTAGGAATGATTTTTTAAATTTAATATTTTAATTTCTTGCTGTGGTGAACATTAAAAAATATTAGTCTACATTAGCACTGGGAAAAGTATCAATACGAAATATACTGTAGGACAAAGATCATTGGGCTCCATTACACTGCATCGGCTGAATTAGCGTAGTTATGCCACTTCATCATAATACATGGTATGGAAACAAAAATATACAGTAAATACACCAATACCTCTATTCGGCTGCTCTTTATACAGTTTCGGTTTGCTGCAAATTTTTCCGAAACATATCTAGAGTGTAAAGCGAGGTGTTGGTGTATTTAAAATTCATTCAAGCAAGGAGAGGCATATTTTCCCTTTCAGACTCCTCAAATATTATACATAATACATACTATTTGATATGTGTAAAATAAATTATAGGTTATTAAGGAGAACACATTCTTATTGTGAAGTAATTTTTGAGATTCTGTAAAAAAAAAAAGTAGATGGCTTTCAATGGAACGATAGATGTATTAATTTGAAAAAGTGTAACATGTGGTTTGAAAATTTGTCATCAAAAGTACAGTCGATGTAGCATAGTTGGATAATGCACCTTTTCTGGTTTGGAAAGAGATCCAGGTTCGAATCCCGGTAGCGACAACAATATTTTTCGATAAATTTATTTTATATGTATGTCTTTCTAATTAATACATTTAATTTAAATTATAGGTATTGCTATGGAGGCAGTCCCAAAACCCAGCTGTCAGTAATGAAGATTTTAAGAAAACATCGCCTAATATTAGGTTTCCAAAAGATGCAAGTAATAAAAGAGTTAAACGAGATTGGCCCGTCAATACTGTTCAGCCACCTTGGTTAGATTCGGTAATTTATAACATCATTTACATTATATAATTGATAACATTATAATTAAATACAGATTATTTTTGTAATATTATTTATTTGAAGGTTAGCTTCATCATGTAGTGAATTATTTTAAAGCCTTACATTGCTGAAAAAGTTGCTCGATGCAGGCTTTGAATTAGTAAGCTACACACAATCTACAAAAAAGTATATCTAAATAAGTAATTTTACCAGCAATATTTGAATATGTCCAAGAACACCCAATTACTAGATTTTTACCTACAAACTGTTATTAAACAAACATCAGATATCTCATAGAGACAAAGCTGTTTTTCATTATATTTAATGGAAAATATATGTTTAAAAAAAAGGAAAAATTAATTATCAAATTTGTTCAATAGATGGTGATGGTGTAGTGGTACCCGAAGCGAGTCCACATACTAACATATATACAACTTTCAAAAATTTGATAAATGTGGAGATTGAGGGGTGAGAATTGGTGAACTTTATATAAAGTGATCACTTAAGCCAGCCGAAGACAGGTCGTAAGCCATGTAATTACCCCATAGTTCCATATATTTTTCATTAAATATAATAAAAAATAGCTTCGTCTCTATGAGATATCTAATATTTGTTTAAGTAATTTTGTGTTTATAAATACATGTGTATATATTTTTATATTCTAATTCTCTTCTATTATCTCATTTTAGGTGTGTGTAACGTCAGAGTTGGTTTATAGGTACCAGATTGCAGAAAAAAACATAGAAGATGTCTTGAAATCTGACATGGATTCGTTGAGTTACATCAACCAGGTACAATATTATAATACTTTGCTGTGATTCCCTACGAAAATGCTCCATGGTTGTATTAAAGTTTACAAGAAAAAATGATAAATCTTTGTTAGTTTCTGGTTTCATTGAATACATTGCTGGATACTGTCGATTCTGAGGTATGGGCGTAGACTAATAACATACACTATCTATTTTTAATTAAAAATTGCGGCACCCAATGTTGAGTGTTTTCTCAGAAACTCTCGAATTCCTGTTAGGATCCTATTAAAATTGTTTTACTTTAATAATTTTTTTAGTTATTCATAATATCACATAAAAAAATAATATGAGAAACTAGCAATATTTTTCTTGGATTATGAGATACAGTAGATTATTTTTAAAATTTTATGAATGTTTATTAATCATGGCCGAATGTCCTGATATTAACCTTATTTTTTTGCTATGTGGTTTTATGATTGGATAGTAAGGTATGATTGCACATTCTTTTTTCCCTTTTTGTAAGATTGATAAATAAGATAATGTATTCATAACATTATAATAGGTGGATCGGAAAAGAATGTCATTTTGTAAATTAAACAATTTGATATGATTAAAATATTTATTTATCAAAACTTAGTCCAAAATATAATTTCCATCATTTGATATGACCTGTTTTCATTTATCTGTCAATTTTTTAATCCCTCTTTCGTAAAATTCAGTTGGTTTTGAGGCAAAATACTCAGATATGCCCATAGTTACGTTCTTATAACTTCTATATTCTTTGCCATTCAAAAAGTGTTACATTGACCAAAACAAATGATAATCGGATGGAGCAATGTCCGGTGAATATGGTGGGTGACGTACAGTGTTGTAGAAATGGGGTTTTTGAATTTAATTCCAATAGCTCTGTACATGCTTTTATTCGCTCACCTAGATTCTCTTCACTTAACTTGTGCGGTACCCATTTTCCTTGACTCCACATCTTGCTGATTTTTTTAATGTGCTCCTGTACACTTGACCATGAACATTCGAGTTTGTCTGCGAGTTCTTGAATTGTTGATGTTGGATTTTGTTCAATCAGATCAGTTAAAATGTCGTCATCAACTTTAACTGGTCTTCCACTTTCAGGATTATTTTTTAAACTAAAATTTCCGGATTGAAGCTGTTTAAACCACCTCTGATATTTACGAATATCTAAAATATCTCCCAGTATATCACAAATATTTTTTGTAGCGTTTGTTGCAGTTGTTTTCTTCAAATAATGGTAAAGCATAATAATTTGAATAAATTCCTCATTTGGCAAAACGCTATCCATTGTAAATATGGTTGTTAAATTTTATATTTAAAAGTCTCAATACACCTTAGGTATATATAGTTCAGGAAACGACCCAAAACACGTTAAAGATTGGCTGACGGAGCACAACTGACCATTCAAGAGCGATAACAATAAAAACAATATTTTTTTCCGGTACACCTATTATAAAGGTGTGGTTGTTCCTTAACTATATCAGGGGACAATGCTGGTGCACAGCATTGTTCTACATTATAATTAAATAATCTTTATCATCACTGACTCTTTTTTTTTCCAATTCCTTAGAGTCTACAATACTCTGAGTACTCTACATGCGGCTATCCCGCCTAATCTACTTCTACATGTGCGTCATTGCACTTTTATTAACTACTTTCTGACATCTTAAGTATTTAATTTTGGAACATCAAAAGTCTAATAATAACACATTCACCGATTCTGCCTTGTTTTTTTTGGGCAGTTGAATTAAATAATTTTTTATTTTGACATGTCAACATCATTGATGGAAAGAATGGTGTTTTGTTTGAATCGTGTTTCTTATATTATTTAAAAATATATTTTCAGTCTTCATTAGTAAGTGAACAGCTGTCCCAACTTTACATGGAATTTAAACTTGAAGGACTTTCTGAAAAATTGACATTGGAAGAAGGAATAACGAGTAATAGTTCCAGCGAGGAAGAACAAACTCAGGTACTGATATCTTTTAATAACCAGAGTTTGTTTGAGAGATCTTATACATTTATATAAACATTGAGGTAAATGGAACTATTCTTGTACAGTTAATTACAACTAAAATTATCCGGTGTCTGCGACATTCTTGTTAATTTTCTGATGCAAACCGCTGGTTATAAACTTCTCTAGATTATCAAAAGTAATATATCTTTACTCTACCTTGTAAGACCAGTCTCTTAATTATATCTACGCATTGTTACATAGCCAAAGTATCTAAGAATCCTTAGCTGTACAGTAGAATATATGCATTATATAAGGTTTATTTCTTGTAATAAGTAGCTGTTTGTTCTGTGAATTGGCAATGCCGTACACTGCCAGCACCACATCTCTAGTGTGTTTGCATACAGAAAAATTAATCCGTAAAGGATAATCCTATCATCTTGATTGTCTCTGGTGTTATTTTTGACTTGGCAAATCTTCTTCACTTTAGTCATTATTAATCGAGTATAGCATTCTTTTTATGTTGTCAGACTATAATTATAATATTTGTTTTTCCTCATTAATTACAAAATTAATTTCTTTTCAATAATGTGATACTAACAGATTAATTAATAAATTTTCAGAAAAAGAAGAAAAGGCGAGAATATGCAAAGCTTGTTATGATTTATGAAGAGGATGCTCCCATGCCCCCTCCGTTTACACAGTAGTTTGTAAAAATTGTTGTTATATTTAAATTTATTGTATTATTAGATCATATTATTATATTTGTTATATGTTTGTACTGGAGAAAATAAAAAGGAAGTTCTTGCTTCATCAATTCTTTAATTTTATTCTCAAGTTCCTTAACCAAATTCTTCTAACTGAATATACACACTCAACATTTTGTAGTCTCACTAATCCACTCCCAGCCAAACATTCATTATGCGTGCCTCATCTGAATACATTAATTCACTTGAACAAACCTTTTCATCTTTACCTACTTTCATATTATATACTTTCTCATCTGCCTGTGTCCTCCATTACGCTTCTTCACTACCCTTCTAGTCTAATCTACCAAGTTTTATTTACTGATTTGAATATAGGTACTTTTCAAACATAAAAAAAAACTAACAACTAAAATTATCTAACAAAATTTCATGTTCCAGCTCAATTCCAAGAATTTTACGTATTTGCAAGGAATGATAAAAAATTCCAGTGAATCTTGCCTCATTCTCGTTTTATCTATAAATATTTATATCTGTCAGCACTGTGGATAAATAATGGTCTCAATTTTGTTTAAATTACTAACAATCAATAAATTAAAATGTCTTTCACTAATGAAAATGTTTTTTTTTGTAATTATAAATTACATTTGTTATTACAGTTATGTAGATACATTAATTTCTTAGAAAATAAATTGTCACGTATAACAAAATATAATATTATTCATAGACCGATGTTGATAGATGTCAATTCTATAGAGGATGTGAAGGAGTATATCTAACTTAACACATAAATCACATAAAGAAGTTGGGAGATGGATTTACATAAGCTGGGTAGCATTGAGAACTTAAATTCAAAACTAAAGTCTCTTGACATGCATTCTTTGAATGGTGACAGTGCCTAAACTTGGACATTGACGCAATTGATGAATGACCTGATGAGAAGTGGAAATGTTCTGATTTTCTTGAGCAATCACATAAGGAATGAAATGATTTGCCAAAGAAATGAAGTCGCTGATATTACTCTAAAGTAATTCAAACTGAAATGTGCTCAAAAACTCAATGGGCTAGACATCTTTGCTGAAAAAAGGAGTGACTGGGGGAAGAATGTATTGGAGTTAAGAAGTGTTAGTCACCCTCAGCTCGAAGGTCTGACGACATAAGGCGAACATTAGGAGAGGCTTGTATGCAGCAATGGATGGACATGGGTTGATGATGAATATATAACGTGTTTTGATATTATTACTAAAAAATGAGACTTTTTTCAAAGTACTTTTTGTAAAAAATAAGAAAAAGAGATGTGTCGTTTGTGCTCTAGTATTTTACATATTGAATGTAGAATACAAATTGTGACCGGTATAACTCAGTCACTGCAATAGTACGTCATTATTCAGTTAATTTTAAGCTAAAATTGACAGTGCAGTATTCATTGATGTGCACATTTTATGAAAAACTCGCTAACAATACCTTTCTTTCGAAATATATTTTTAATAAATGGGTAAATTAAATATCTATTCTTTGACATTAAGAAAACTACAAATTCAAAAAGAGTTTTACAAAAAAATTAGCACCTTAAAACGCTTGATCTAAAAATTGCAAAATCATTCAAATTAAACTATAAAACTTATCAAGTTCTTGTTCTTTGCTTCGGAAATAAGCAAGTGACTGGAGTACAATGACAAGTATTTTAATAAGACAGCTATGCTGAATAGAAACATGTCGAGCAAGTAAATTTTTTACCTTAGAGTTCTGTTAGTTTGTATTTGTATATAATAATAAGCAAGTTATTCTTTTAAGGAAGGCGTTATCAAGTTTGGCGTTAATAAGAGTTTTTTTGAGTTCCAGAAATAATTATGCCCCACTTTCTTGTAATATAAACATTTTGAAGCTTTTATCGATAGAATATTGGATTTAGTTTGCCTCCAAATAACTGAGACTTGATTCCATATATTTCATAATGATGACCTACAACATTGGACGATTTAAAAAAATTATACGCAACATAGCCTTAGTTCTAACTGATCCCTGTTCCTGTATTCAGAACATGAGTCTGTGAAAGTAGTTTTACATTTTATTGAACTAGGTAGGCAAATTTTTAATGTTCTTAAATTTTTAATCAAACAAGATATTATTTTGTCTACTTTATTCTCATATTTCATCCTTGATATTTATATCTTATATCCTCATGTTTGTAAATCATTAAATTGTATATAGCCGATTTTGAATATTATGTAAATGCGTGTACAGGACTGCTTGAAGATTTAACTGTAAACAATTTTACGTGTTCCTGTTGCATTTTTGTTATGCAATATTAATACATATTTTTTTGATTTATATCTAGAATTTGCAAAAAATGTTTTACAGAATGGTCTTGACCATCTGCAAAGTCAAATTCAAGAATTTGTTCTCATGTTTCCGCATCCCTATACGAAGGAAGTTCTGTGTGTGTAAGAATCAATGGATCATTCACACGATGGTTTGACATTACACCATGGTTTGTAATGTCTCCATGGCTGTTCAACTTGTATATGGTTAATTGTGTGAAAGAACTGGAACGTACAAATGTATTACAGAGTCTAGTGAGTAGAATGTACGATGTATCAAGGAAAGCGACCTTATTATGAATGTCAACAAGTCGAAAGTGATGATATTCGAGAAGGAGGAAAGTAAAACACCGTGCTAAATACTTGTAGATGATGAATGTTTGAAACAAGTAGCTGAGTTTGTGTATTTGGGAAGTATGTTTGACAGAAGCGGAAAGGCTGAGAAAGATATCAAAATGAGGATGATTGCAGGGAATAAAGTGAATGGTGCTTTGAATGGAACTATATCTAACGGGAACTTGTTATATATCTATAATATATATATATCTGTTATATTATATCTAACGGGAACGCTGACGTATGGAAGTGAGGCCTGAAAGTAGACTGAATGTGGTGTAAATGAGATTACTTAGGCATATATGTGACAAATCTATTTATGACATAGTGAAGAATGAAGAAATAAGGAAAGTATGTAAAGCTGATTTTAGTATAACGAGTAAGATTATAAAAAGATCACTTAGGCGGTACGGTCATATGGAACGGATGAATGACGAGAGAATAGTAAGAAATATATATGACACAAGTGTTGATGGCACCAGAAATAGAGGACGTCTGCGGAAAACTTGGCACGATTAGGTAAACCAGAGAGGGGAGGATGGTCCTGTTAGAAGCCTCAAGAATCGGTGAGCTTTTATGAAAAGATGTATGAATGTGGATGAGGTGAGAATTGCGTGTCAGAACAGAAGAGCGTGGCGCTCTATCCTCTCTGCCGGGAAACGGCATGATGGTAAGTTAGTTACTTAATGATTGGATAAAAAAATTCATTGGACGCTTAACTCGCGAGAAGTAAAGGTAGATTTAGATCGTTCAATAAAATTTTTTGTGCTTTAATAATAAATTCTATGCGGACATGACTAGAGTTTTATTATTAATGTGATGTCCTTGAGATCGAATATATATGTGTGTCAGAGCGCCTGCACCGCTGGGGCTAGTACATGTGTGTGTGTGTGTGTGCGCGTGAGCGGGGATGAGAGGGTGACGCGCGCGAGGCGCGTTCTCTTTTGCGTTATCGTTTGGCTCCGAGACTAGTTGTATGCCTTGTACCGTAACTGTATTATTCGTGTAATAAAGATTATAATTGTCACATAAGACTTTTTCTTGGACCACCAACAATCTACTACGAGGTGTACAACTAGAGACGTACTTCTTACGCAAGTACGTATTAATTAACTTGAATTTTTATTAGTAATGCTTTAGAATACTATAAAAAAAACATTTTAAAATAAAATATACAAATAACCTTTGTTTTCCCAGATAAAATCAGTTTTTAATATAAATTTTTTTTCTTCAGTTTTATCATTACACATTTGGTTTAAATATTTGGGGGACCGAAATGTAATAAAAATTTGATTTGCTGGTGAAAAACATTTATTTAAATCTTAAATATTAGTATTGATTAGTCAACAAAATAATTTTCATCATTTTCTATCACTTTTTGCCCACGTAAAGGCAATTGTTCAATGCCCTTTTTGAAAAAGTCATTTGATTTCACTTTTTTTCATTTCTCCAACATTATTAAATTTTTTACGTCTCATGGTACGCTCTAACGATTTAAAAATGTGGTAATCCGACAGCGCGAGATCAGGTGAATAGGGTGGATGTGTTAAAAGTTCTAATCCAAGCTCCCTTATTTTTTTCTGTGTTATTTTTGCAGCACGAGGCCTCGCGTTATCGTGTTACAGCATAGTTTTTAGGTTATTTACCAAATCAGATCGTTTTTTTTACAAGCTCTTGTTTCATTCGCTCGAGTTGCTCACAATACACTATCGCTGTAAAGGTCTGACCGGGTTCGAGCAATTCATAATGAATAATTCCAGAAATATTCCACCACACACAAAGAAGGACCTTCTTTATTGTTAGTGATGGTCGAAGGGTCGGAACATGTACTTATCCGGAAGAAAGCCATACAGGATTATTGTATAGCACCCATTCCTCGTCTCCAGTTACAATTCGCCGCAAAAAGGATCGGATTCATACCTAGACAGAAGAGATGCACAGATGGTACGCCGTTGATCAAGTGCCGTCTGCATTAATTCACGGGGAACGCAAATTCCTTGCCTGTGCAATTTTCCTATGCGACGAAGATGATCCTAAACCATGGATAACCAATCTTCAACGATAATTCCTCGATTGTATGACGATGATCTGACACAAACTAACTGTGAAAGAGGTCGTTGAGAAATTTTGATTACTTTTCGGTCCCCCTAATGTAAAAGTTATTCTGTACATAAGAATTTTCCATCGCTAAAAATTCTTGATATTCTGTTAATTATCATAAGTTGTTAGTCTACAGCAATATACAAATTCCATCTTGTGTTTAAAATAAACTGACCAAAGGCAAATCATCTATTTTTAAAAATAAATGAATTCATACTGAAGCTAAGTAAGTTTAAGTGAAAAAGAGATAAGTCTGTTGTGGTTATGTAAATATATTTTATTGTATGCCATTATCTTTTATCCCGAAGTGTCCAGCATTGCATTGGACACTTCATTAATAGTTAATATAAATATTTTAAATACTAATTAAATATATTTGTAGGGATCTGATTTCTAATTCACCGCCATCTCGGCCGTGAATTATGCTAGCGACAGCGTTGCCGGTTACCGTTACAGGTCTGGCCCGATCCTTCAGCGAAGTTATTTCTCTCCTGTGTCATCGTTTCGCAACAGCAGTCTCTTCTGTTTCATCGCTCCGCAGCGCACCTTCTCCATCTTTCTTCATTCTATCTGTCTTCTTTGTTTTTATCACACGTCATAATAAACATCAACACGCCAATCATCACTCTTTCATTTAACTACCGACCTAACCCCCAAATATTAATTAGAAAAATATACATATAAAATAAATTTTATCAAATAATATTGTTGCGCAACCGGGATTCGAACCTCTCTTTCAAAACCATATAAGTTGTATCAATATGTCCAAAATTTAATAAAATTAATTGTTAATTCTGGCGTCTGCTATCGCTTTACTTAAAGGTATTTGAGATTTCGTAAAAATAATATAGATGACTTTCAAATAATGGAACGATAGATGTATTCATTTGAAAAAGTGTAGCATATAGGTTCGAAAATCTGTCGTCAAAAGTACTGTCGCTGTAGCATAGTTGGATAATGCACTTTCCCCGGTTTGGAAAGAGATTCAGGTTCGAATCCTGGTAGCGCAACAAAAATATTTTTCGATAAAATTGATTTTATATGTATATCTTTCTAATTAATACATTTAATAGTATTTAAAATATCACAGACCTATGTTCTGAATAATTACAATTTCACAATAATAACGTGTTCTCCTTAATTATATAGCTATTAATATCTAGACATATTTGTAATTTTCTGTAATTTGGAATGTCAATATTCGTTTAACAATTAAAAATAATTAACAAAAAAAATGCCTCGGCACTTCGGTTCCAAAATAATTGTTGGAGAACTCTCCCTCACGGTTTTCGGGCTTTGAGGAGAAACGTATAAGACTTTATTTTTATTTATTAGAATGTGATACGCGACAGAGCGACCACCACGACTACAATGATAGTGTTAACTTAAGTTTTTATTTTTATTAAAATTGAAAAAATATATAAAATATTACTCGCCCTTCAATCGCGATAGTCTATAAAGAAACTAAATAACTTTATCTCCTATCGTTTAATTTTGAGAAAGTTTTGTTTTGTTTGCATGTTTCGTTTTCGTTGCCGAAAGAAAAATCATTTCCGTTTTCATTCGAAAAAAATATCCGCTATTCGTTTCATTTCCCTTTTAGTCTCTGATGAATAATGACGCCTTTATGGGTGCGTTAATTTAGAAATGCTGGACCACGCTAGCGTGACATTTATTACGGACGAAAATCATTCTGACGCAATGCTGTCAATTCTGTCAGATTACAACTGTACGAGAAGTAAATTATCTAAAATATAGCGTCATTTTTTAATCATGTTTCATCTATTCACAATTTCTTCTTTTGTACTTGTATTATTTTTTAATTGATGCGAGTCTTTATACTTATATTATATTTAAAGCGAGCGTCAAATTACTTTAGGATTTTTTCATCAGAATGTAAAATCGCTTATTCAAATATCAATAATAAGACTCCAAATAAAAAATGATATAATTAAGTCATTATTAAAGTAATAAAAAAAGTTACACCTTTCGCACATGAATTATACTACCCCATGAACAGAATATGATTTCTGTATCGAAGAAATATTCGTAAATTCCATTAAATAAATAAAATTAAAATAAAAATATCCCCGGCGTGGGGAACCAATACCCGGTCTCCCGCTTTACAGGCAGGAATATAAACCATGCCGCGGGATCAAACAAGACGTGAAAATAGGATTTATCTAATATTATCTATAGAATAATTAAAAACGCACTTTTTTTACTTACGTAGGAGGGGTCGATATACTAAGGTATAGCAAAGAACTGGCTCAACGTGTGAGAGATCTCCAAAATCCTTATACTTAAATACTTATAAGAGGCGTCTGGTGTCGATCCCGGTACCGGTAAAGGTGAAAATAAAACACAAGAGTATATAAAAATGTTACGAATTATTCTAACGCTGTTTCCTGATCTATTTTACTAGGGAATCCCACTGAAGAAACATATGGCGACTGAGAAAATAATTACCTAATTAAAATTTTAAATAAGTACGTAAGGAGCATGTGTTATTTATTAAAAGTATTATTTATAAAAAATATCATTAATGAAATAAGTTTAATGTTTCAAGCATCTTTCTAATATAAAACGCACAAAACATCGCTGGGCTTATTATAATATCATATTTTTATTTGATATCTTTGTTTTATTAACCACTTTATTGAGTTTAAATACATCTACCGGTTTCGAAAAATACCATTTTCTTCTTCAGGATGTCATAACTAACTAAAAATATATATCATTGTTTCTTCACCAGAATCTTTTTTTTTATAAAAAAAAACAACAATTATTTAGAAAATAAATTTAGTACCTAACTCAAATTATTACTTAATAAAAATTTACTCGAATAATTTTCAGGAAAAAATTGGGATTGTCAATTTTTGATATAAACGGCGTTAATCACAAATTAAATAATTTGGAATCGTTGGAGACAAATAAAGCGTGTAAAATTAATCAAAAATTATAAACAATCAACTAAATTTAACTACGAGTCCCATTCTAAAGTTTTTTCCTAAAAATTATTCGACTAAATTTTTATTAAGTAATAATTTGAGTTAGGTACTAAATAATTGTTGTTTTTTTAAAAATAGATTCTGGTAAAGAAACAATAATACATGTTTTTAGTTAGTTATGACATCCCGAAGAAGAAAATGGTATTTTTTGAAACCGGTAGATGTATTTAAACTCAATTAAGTGGTTAATAAAACAAAGATATCAAATAAAAATATGAATTTTAACCACAAAGTTAATATTGCTAATTTTATAAGTATTATTATGATATCACACAAGACTATTTATAGTTAACCAAAAAAACCTAACAAATAATAGTATTTCTTTAAAAATTTTTCGATAGATGCCGTATGCGTTAAAATGTAGAGATAAGATGGTTTTGATATTTTACCTTCATTGTATATTTTCACATGAGCGCATTTTTACCCATCGCAAAGATCAACTTTCTACCCGAACGCACCATTGATGGATGAAAATCATTCTGACGTGTGATTCGGTGCGGAGCTGAGTTTTTATATAAAATTATTAATTATGATAAAACACCATAGTATTTAATTAAGATAACATATATTAATGATATGAAAAAATCTACGATTCAGTGGTTATTATAATATTATTATTATCAGGAAGTATCGATAATTGTTACTTATATGTATTTGATATATGTCGAGCGTATTTATGTCATAAGTAATTCAAATTATTATACGATATTAATTACTTCAATGTACATATTTAAAAAAAAATATATATTTTGTTATTCAGTACTGTAAAAAAATTGATCAAAACTAATATGAATTTCATTAATAATTTTATTGAATTTTTTTATTGCTTGTACTTGCATTGAGTACTTGGTTTTTTTTGTAGTATGTTACACGAATAGTTTCTAAAAAGTGACGGATTTTTCAGTTGTTTGTTCCATGAAAAGAGCAGCTGAAATAATAATAATAATAGCATAATAGCTTCAAATTTTATTACAACATACATTTGGAATTGAAAACAATCATTGAGTGTTCTGGGATGATTCAATAATTAAATCATGACGTTGTGTTTTTATATTAATTTGTTGAAAAACCCTAGTGCGCACATATTGTTTAGAAGAGCCCATTTCCGTGCAAGTTTTACACAAATAGTTGAACTGGAACGTACGATGTTATAACGACTTTCCAAGTCGCTGTCATAACGTTAATACAATATTCTGGATGTCCTTACAGCACCGTACAACAAAATATTGTTGAAGTAGACCTATATTCGAATTATTAAAAACTTTATACATATACTTACGTGTACGAACGATAGCGCTGTTTGTACGTTAGTTCCACGGACCACCAAATAGATAATCGCGAACTAACGCAAAATTCCTCGTCAATTTTTTAAATTTTAGTGGCATCCATGTGATCATTTTCTTGGCTCGTTCACAATATTATCACGGTGTTTGTAATATTGTTGTGAAACACTGAATAATTTATTTTAAATTTTAAATAATGTGTTAGAATGCAAAATTACCCAAAATAATATTTTGTTTTTCAAGGATACGTAAACACTTAGTCGAAGTAGGGGATGGAGGGTAATAAAACTAGGTATTGTTAGACGCAGGTGCACCGACACAACGTGGGAACAGCGATAAGGAATCTGGCGTACGTGACGAATGACAGGTCGGCAAATGCACCATGGGGGAGGCATTATTTTAGGCGAGCAGTCTTCACTAAATCTCGGCCGGGAAAACTCGCTCCACAAAGGCGGGATCTAATTTTCAATTAAAAAATAAAATCAATATCGTCTCTGAAATATTAAGCAAGCGCTTTATAAATTGTGATTCCGGGGAAAATTTAAACCGAGCGCCTCGAGTTTAAGCTTAGACTGTGATGTTCTCTGTGTCTAATTGTTGATGTGAAAGTATCAAAAGGATCCCGGTTGATCTATAAAAAAAGGTTGGTCAACACAAGTTGGTGTAGCGAGAACAAACTGTCAGACGATATCCTATCAGGGCAGACGATATCCTATGAGGTACGCAAATATTGGATAAGAAGATCCCGTCCATAGTCCCGGTTTGCCTGGATAATTGGGCATCGTCTGGTAGTCAATCAACTACAAGCCTGAGCTCCGTCACCCTACGCTGGCACCACAAGCAGCTGGCCGCACTTCACGTCCAGGATCCAGGACCATCCTGAGAGATAATCCCTTACGCGAGGGACCTGCATAATCTAAATCAGACAAGCGTCAACATAGACAATTTAGTAGATAACTTTATGCTGGCATGATGGGCACATAATTAATGTTAATCTTAATCTAATTATTTTTGAATTGTCTTATTAAGTAATCAGGTAAAATGTTCATTTTACACTTTTAATACATGCAAGTATCATAAAAAATAGATAATAAACTTTCTTGTAAACAATGGCATTTTGTAATTTCATTTCATAACCATTTGACTTGACAATATTTAAAAAATAACCAGTTAGGCTATATGCCTCCCCCTGAATATGAAGCCGAGGCAGAAAGAAATTCTGACAAATGCTTAACGTTTCAAATTTTTATTGACAGTTTTCAAGGGTGATAAGTACAGTGAAACCTTTTTATTCGTCATTAATCCAACTCAGAAGGCTTGACGAATATAGAATCAGTTTTTCCATAATAAATAACTGAAATTCAATTAATCAGTTTGCAGCCCCCAAAAATGGTAAATAGAAGAATAATTTTTTACTTTTAAAATTAGCAAAATTAACTTTGTGATTAAAATTCATTATTTTTATTTGTTAACTTTGTTTCATTAATCACTTATTGAGTTTAAATACATCTAGGGGTACTAAAATTTTTTCCTAAAAATTATTAGTTACTGAATTAATTTTTAAAATAATTATTGTTTTTTAAAAATAGACTCTGGCAAAGAAACAACAACATATATTTTTGACTATTATTGATGTCCTGAAGAAGAAAATAGTATTTTTCGAAACCGGTAGATGTATTTAAACTGGTTAACGAAACAAAGTTAACAAATAAAAATAATATTTTTTTTTGTTAAAAGCTTTATTGTACTGAGGAGACATGATAGTAGAAGCGGAAAAATAGGAAAGTTACTATCGTTTAGAAGGATGGTCATCATCAATTAAAACATTAGATAACTCTAATTCTGGTGATGGTTTTGGTTTTTCAAATGATTCAGTGACACCCTATTTAACAGAGAACTTGTTCAATGTTATCTGTTTTCTTCATTCCCTTCCTTATTGAAGTAGCTAATCACATTATCATTGAAAGCATTTATGTTTTGGTTGATTCTGACAACATTTGGAAGCAAGTTGGCTACCCGATCGCGTGCTTGTCCAGTGCCGGGCGGTGAAAGCGACGAATACAAAAAATATTAACGAATATGAAACATTTGTTTGTCATCAAAATGTGACGAATATCGAATATAGAAATTCTACTGTATTATATTTTAAAGAATCGTTTTTGTATATGGCATTCAAAGATGCATTATTAAAATTATTACACATATACCGTACAAGGTAATGTAAGATATGTAAGGCATTGTTAATTTATTTCATTATATTTTTTTCAATTTTTTAATGTAATAAAATAAGATATATCTATATTATTAACATTTTTCACTTTAATTTTTAACATAATTTAATTACAACATTAGTTGTGTTTAAAGACTCTTGTTGCCATCTAGAAAATTTCATTCAAAGTTTAATCTGAGAATCATTGTATTTGCAAACGGTAGCTTACTACTGGACGTAGATTTGTTACTGATGTCACGTACATAACAAATGTGATAGATGATAACACTAGCATAACTCAGCAGAGAGAGAGTAGTCTACCGGCAATAGGAAGGTCCTGAGTTCAAACCCCGGTAGCGGTTCTATTTTTTCGAACGACACGTACCTAACAAATATGTAGTAAGATGTAGTTGTAGCACAATAAGGTATGAACGAAGACACTGGAATTTATTGTTTCCACGTTGAATAATAAATTGCCGGTATCCTTCCGCATTCATTGGTTTAAAATAAATAATATGATTTACTTGTACATATTAAATTGAATGTTAAATTTGACACTGAGTAAAATTGTGTTTTGTTCATTTGAAGTACTGTATATATTATATAATATGTAGCTAATATGGTAAGTGAACATCTGATCCTGCTGACAAGCTTCTAGAAAATGGGTCTAGTTTTTAAGATTATATTATAAAAAAAAGAGTATAATACTAATAATAATAATTAAAACACCAATTAGAAATTCAATTTTTGATTATTATGTTCCAAAGCAGTAAATAAATTAATATTTACAAAACGAGTAGCACCTCTTAAATGTTAGGCATCGAATGAAATATTTTGTAGTTTCAGGCCGTTGCTGCTGACGTAAGCCAAGATTTTCCTAGTTTTTAAAAGTTTTAATGGAATATATTAAATGAAAATTCACGAAGTAATCACACGTCAAACTTAATATTAGCTCCGCGTCTTATATCCAATAAGATTAAATAAATAAAACACCTGCATTTATATTGAATTAGTTATTTTATCTATTTACACTTAAATACCAAAAATTACGAAAATATTCTAGAAATAAACTAACTAAAATATAGACTAAAGTCGGTGATTTTAATATAACAAAGAACATCCTAATAGATACTAAAGTAATTTTAATACATAATATGTTCGTTTCAATTTCTAATCTATCACACACATTTTTCAGATTTCACACGAGCTCGAGGAAAATGTATTTTTTGGAAAAATATATGTAGAATCTCGCATTTATTTCTCATTACATTGATTTCTGTTTCATTAAAGAAATAAAATGCGAGAAAAAAATGAGTTACATGTCTCAGTTACATGTTTTATACCACCCCTGTAAAGATTACGTTTTTCTCGTTCGAAAAATAAAGAATTAAATATTCATAAAATAAATAGTGATATGAATCCCTGTCTCATTAGTGTTAAGCGGAAATATTAACCATTACGCTACCGAGAAGTTAATGAGAAGTGAAAATAGCAGTTTACAAGTATCTTAAGGTCTTTATTAATTCTAACTTCTTGTGCAGTTCAACAGAAGTAAATATATTTTTAAAATAAATGATTGAATGTACAAATAATAAAGTATATTAAAAATATTAATCAATAAACACAAAAAAAAGATTTTTTTTCCATGTTATAAGATAATTTAACCCTACAGTCTATTAGAGCAATATAAAGATGGTAGAGCACTCGTTTAGTATATCAGAGGTAGCAGAATAGTTTGAGAGGTGCCTGGAATCGATCCCGGTACTGGTAAATAAGAAAATAAAATACAAGGTAAAAGTGAGAATATATCAAATGTTACAAAAATTTCTATCGCAGTTTCCGGGACAAATTTAACAGACGCACCTGCTGAACAAATACATTATATTTTAAAATCAATCATTACAGATTTCGAAGTCAAATGAACTAAGATGTGCTAACAGTACAACGCACATTTTTATTTTGATTCACTGTATTCGGTGTTTCATTTCAATTCCAAACTTGTCTTATGATACGTTATCTACTGATGTTCCTTGAAACACACATAACCTAATCACGAAACATATCAAAAATATTGTAATATCATACAGACTTTACGGGGGAAAGTTACACGGAACTTTTTCGATTTTGACGCCACGCTCAGAATGGAAGATTGTTACGGGAGTAGGGATCATACCCATACAAACTTCAAATGTCTAACTTTTAATATATGTACGTACCTTTGTGCCTTTTATATTAAGGTTGCTGTACAGAATATACGTGTGTTCATGTCAATGCGAAAATAGTTGCCGACTTGCATCTGACACTCGGAATAACAGGCGAAGTAAACTGAAGAAAACACAGAGGAAGTCTTTCATGAAAATACCAGCCGCTATTCGTTTATATTTAGAAATATATCAGTAGTATTTTGTATGGTATGTTTACGGCGAAATTAGAACAAATCAGATACATCTGAGATATTTAGTTGAAATGAATCTCAGTACGTTTTGATCTGGACATAAACCAGATAAAATAATCTCTGAATTAGCTTCAGATTTATTTTTAGGACAACACATTCTAATTGTGAAATTGTAATTATTCAGAACATAGGTCTGTGATATTTTAAATATGAATTAAATATATTAATTAGAAATATACATGTATAAAATCAATTTAATCATAAAATATTGTTGTTGCGCCACCGGGATTCGAACCTGGATCTCTTTCCAAACCGTAGAAGGTGCATTATCCAACTATGCTGTAGCGGCAATATTTTTAGCGACAAATTTTAGAACCCATGTGTTACCTTTTTGATATTTATACAATTAATCGTTCCATTATTTGAAAGAATTTACCTTATTTTGCCTTATTTTACCTTTGAAAAAATTGTCGCTGTAGTATAGCTGGATAATATACCTTCCCCTGTTTGGAAAGAGATCCAGGTTTGAGTCCGGGTGGCGTAACAACAATATTTTTCGATAAAATTGATTTTATATGTTTATTATTCTCATTAATAGATTTAATTCATTTTTGAGATTTACTTATTTAATAAATTTTAATAATACCTATATTTTAAAAATATATCATACAATTAATTACAGTTTGATATATCTTATATTCGTATAATGGTTACCCATCTTAACTACGTATAAACAAAAATATCAAAATAATTACTAACTCTTGTTGGATTTATAGGTTAAAAATAAAAATTATATATATGAAATAAGCGCATAATTTATGTATTACATCTACATAAAAAATGTGTTTTTATACATATTTCTTCCTTGTAGATGTCTACAGAGATATTAAATACTCATAAAAGTGCCCTTATATATTACACCCTATCGCGCTATTTTTAACACAGTTTCATAAACCTTGAAACCCTCCGATAAAACATATTCTATATTAATATTGTTTCATCGAACGAAACTCTAACACTTCATGGGTAGAATAGGTTTGTTTTAAATCATTAATAATAATATAATTACGAATATTTTTTTCAAACAAAGATCTACTCCTTAACAAAGTATAATAGCTGATAATGATGACGCTAAACTCGCTAATTGAATCTAACTTAATCACTTTAATATTCTTTGAAGGCGCTCCTAGAAGGTTGGTTTTCTACAGAAAAAATAATCTCTTACATCCGAAACTATTTTTCCATCTGAATTTTTCTAATGCACTCTCTCACGTGTATCTGTTTTTCTCTCCGAATATCTCCCAACTCGCTTGATATTACTCTCTTGAAATCATTTTCATCTATTTTCATAGTTCAATAGAGTATTTATCAAGCAAGAGCGTAGTGAAAAAATACAAATATTGTAATCAAAAATAAAATATGAACTTTTCTGTTGTGTAGCGTTTTTTACGCTATTCTGCCGCGGGTTTTTGATCTCTCTGGCCGACGTTTCGGATCCCATTACAGGATCCATTATCAGAATTGATGTTGTTGATCAGCGAGCATCGGTCAGAGATATCGGAGACGCACGATCGAAGAATCCAAAAAAAAAAAGAAGCGAAACGAACGGCCTCGATAACCTGAAAAAACACTTACTCTTTTGTATCAATATTGAATAAAAATGTTGATTCATCTTGCATATTGTTAAAACCCACATTATATAGTATTTTTAATACGAGGCGCGTTTTTTAAGTAAGTACATACATTTTTACAACACTACTTTCTTCGGACGCCACACAGCTTAAATTACTTCTCAACATTGTCGCCACCATTATTAAGGCACTTGTCATAACAGGGAACCAATTTTTGTATGCCTTCGTCATAGAACGACGCCGCTTGAGATAAAAACATATGTGTACTCCGTTTTTAAGTTCATCAACGTTATCAAAACGCTTGCCACCAAGGACTTGCTTCAGATGAAGGAAAATATAAAAGTCACTTGGCGCCAAATCAGGACACACTTGGTGATGAATGTCAGCCGGTTTCATGTTTCGTGCATTTAAGAAACGAATCATGGACCGTACCTCATAGCCGGCGGGCTGGTCTATTGTCTTGAACATTTCAATCACTCACTACAAGACGGCCACACTATGTGAATGTCTCTAAAGTTGCAAGTGGTGAGTCAACAGATGAAGGATTGCGTATGCGTAACATTGCAACCGCAGCGCTACACCGGGAATATCCGGCAACGATATTTAATTCAAAATGCATCTTTAAGAACTAGGAGTGTATAAAAAATCTTTTAGCTTATTTCAATATATGTATTGCTCTCCTATGGTTTACAACTTTTAATCAGTTTTCATAGTCGGCGGGCTGGTCTATTGTCTTGAACATTTTAACCACTCTCTACAAGACGGCCACACTATGTGAATGTCTCTAACGTTGCACGTGGTGAGTCAACAGATGAAGGAAACCATTGCGCATGCGCATCATCGCAATCACGGTGCTACACCGGGAATATTCGGCAACGGTATATACTTAAAAAATCTAAGTATTTAAATCTAGTTAATGTTTTACACAATCTCATTATACTTCCGAAGTTGTGCCAAAAAATATTATTGTCAGTTCTTTGGACAAAGACTCGATTTGATTACTAAATACGTACAATGTACATTAACGAAATAAAAATGCTAAATATCAGTTAATTTTGTATTTAAATTCGTAAAGTTTTTTTATTTTTACATTATGTAGAATGCACAGTCTGTAGGCTGATTCTCAAATTGCAATAGACGCATGAGGTGAAGATTTATAAGGTTTGATTTGATGACCATATTGTTACTGTAACACTGCATGGAGTTTTGTTATCAAATTGTAAACGTTCTATATAACATTAAAAAAAAAATTGTTAGAATAAATTTATACGATTGTGAAGACAATTCATCAAATCATCTGAATGTAGCCTGCCACTGTTGACATTTACTGAATATTTTAAATTACTCGGAAAATATAACGACGTAATAGAGAGACTGAAAGGAAAAAGCTAAACAAAAAGATCATTCAGTTTTCTGATAATTAAAATATACTACACAAATATAACTCTGGGCGTGCAATTGAACATTTTTTAAATTTTGCAGACTACTTTTTTACAGCCTTATTTTATTTTTAATGAGAGAAACTACGAGATATTATTGTTTTGTATTTGAATACCTGCGCCTTCGGGCATAATAATGTAGATAAATTCAGCACATCCTTTATTCCATTCTGTGCTTCATTTTACTAAATGAGTTATATATTCCGTGCTTTAGAACTCCGCCCAGGAATAGACGCGAGATATTTTACAAAATAAATAAATAAATAACCATCGCTCGTGATTGGCTATAAATATTTCGATTGCGACATGTCTCAAGTATATTCACCAATAAGTCATGTTTTTTTTTAACATGGCGACACTACAAGATATTGCTGCTCCTACAAGCAAGGGGCGGTAGCCAGTGGCATGCACACGTTAATATTTTATTCAAATGTCTATTTTGGATCCTACAAATTAAATTAAACCAACCAAAAAGTATCCATTTCATGTGTTTGTTTTCTTGCACGCATATTATATTATTTAAATGTATTTTGAAAAATAGCTTACAATTATTTTATAGTATTATTATATTAAAATCCACTATATTTAAAGAATAATTTATAAAATTGTTACATTTGAATTTGAGGCATATTTAATGGAAATCTAAATTTAAGATTATAATACAGGAACACATTTTCTTTCAGATATACACGAAGACAAGAGTATCTAGAGTGCTATCAAATCAAGCGGATGACCATGTGATGGGAGCTGACAAAATTTATTGTAATTATATGAATATTTAATGAAAGTATGATATAAAAAAACGTAAGTTTGACAATATTAAGTTTTTCTAAAAATATCTATGTAGATAATTATTTTTAAAAATATTAAATATTGTATAATATCAAGTTGTACACCAATCACACTGAAACGAGTGTGAAACGTTTAATAAAATTTCAAAGATTTCGATGATATTAAAGTTTATTTAACCTTAACCATACCACGATATAAAATACCCGAACGCAGCCATGCTGTCAACTCGCGTTACCGCAAATAACAATTAGAAAAAATGTTTTTATTAGCTTAAATGGGTTTGATGGCACGAATTTACTCTAAATATTGAGCATTCAATTTAAAAAAAAAGATTAATAACATAATTTAGAGCATTCATTAAGTCCTATACAATGTGTCCTTCCTTCTTATCTCTCTTCATTTAATTAGTGAGAAAGAGATAATTATATTTGTATGTTTGTTGTTCTTTTCACTGTGAAAATAGTGTGTGATCTCTGTTTTTCATATCACAAATTGTATTTTTATCAACGTATTAACTTTACAACGGATTGAATGGAAAAAATAATTGTTTTGGTACGATTCCCTTTTCATAATTGGTTTTTTAGTAGTTCCTAAGCGCTAATATTTTCTTTAGGATTATCTAAAATATGAATTTTATATTGCATGTATATACCGAAATATTACAGGTTTATTTATGATGGTAGACCTGTGTTACAGCATGGTTTGGGAAGGGTTAATAAAGTCATGAGTATAACATATATGTTGAACAGTGAATATAATGCATATACAGTCAAGTCTCACTATAGCAAAGTTCACGGGACAAAATAAAATGTTTCGTTATACTGAAAGTTCGTTATTTTGAATGCAAGGAAGATGTAAGTTTTTCGGGGAAAAATTGAAGATACGTTGTACTGGGAATTTCGTTACTTACCTACTACATCCCGCACAGTAAATTAATAATATTATTGTATGTTAACTTTTGATGTATAAAAAATTATGTTAAATAAACGTCAAATAAATAAATATTATAAAATAATCATATTTTTTATTTCATATTATGGTTTACGTACTAGAAAGAGATGCAATATGTCGTTGATATATTATGTGTTTGCCTAAACTCGGTGGTAAATTCAACGTCTACTTGAATGCAAGAGCAACAATGAAAATTATATAAAAAAAAGTTGATAATGCTTGTTGCAGTTAACATTAAAGAAAATAAATTATTAAGTTGAAAGAAACAAAACAATGTCCCAAAGTGACAAGCAAGGGATTTACATTGTGAACATACGACAAGATTTTTTTAATAAGGGATAAGCCGACATTGGAAAAGAAAAATAAATCAAATATAGTATATTTATTTACTCCATAAATGACAGAGAATATACATATATTTTTGACAACCCCTTGAATAAAAGTAGAAACTCATTTTTTTCAATCAAATTTTGCTTTCAGACCAAATTTATGAACATAATCTATTCATATTTTTTATATTAGTAAAATTAGTAGTTAAAATTCATTTTTAGATTTTTTAACTTAATTATTTTAACCACTTAATTAATAATCACACCAACCGATTTCAGAAAATACCATTTCCTTCTTCAGGATAATTTAGATTTAAAAAAAAAAACATTAGGAAAACATGAATTAATTAATTAAGTGGTTAAAAAACGATGTTAAATATTCTAACCTATTCATGTAATATGTGCCTAGTTAGATAGATTATGATTAATAAATAAACTCTAGTTGTCAAGTTGATTTTTAGTACTGATATAATTTGAAAGGAACGATTGTGAAAATTGTTCAAGTCACAGAAATCGCGCTTTTATTTAAAAGAGTTACGTAACTCAGATTGTGCTCTGATGAATTAATCCTTAGATATTTTGAGATGAAAATAATATATTTATTATTCTTAGATGATATCTACTCTTAACAGCTTTTCTATTAAAAGATAATTAATTAATTTAATTTTTCATCGTTAAAGATTGGAATTTTTAAGTAATGTTATTAGGAATAATTTCAAGTAGAATGTTGGCGGTAATTACTTAAACTACGGTTGACATTTTGTAATTCCATTCTGGCGGTTTGCTCTCTGGAAAATCTCAACCAATTACATTTTTTCCATTCTTCCGTTAGGCACTGACGTCATTAAAAATGTAGGAGCCCATTGGTACTGCTGCCGCCTTCCTGTTTATAAATAGTATACAAAGACTGCTACGTGACTTGGGCCCGCGAGCCGCCCTCGCCCACCCCTTCCAGGCGAGAGCGCGTATACACGTTCTTTAAGAAGATATCCCATTTGTGATTTATGTGATTTATTCATGAATAATGTATGGGACATGGAAATAAGTGTGTCCGTATACGGAGCAGATATCTCGTGCGCGGGCGAGACAATGCCGCGATGTGTCTTTTTCGAAACAGTCATGTGCAGACTTGGAAGTTTACTCCCCTGTTGGAAATGCTCTCCTCACCGTTTATGTCATTCTGGTCCAGGAACATATTATCAAGAAAGTACAATGATATTCTATTACAAAAAATATGTTGTGATTTGCCGTGAAAAAAGCCTTTAAATTATTTAGTATTCATACACATTTACATATTCGCGTTTGTATATTATCACGTTCTGTTTGGGCTAACCGAGCATCTTTTCCATGCCACGGATAGAACGCCAGGTCCTCGAGCTCCACGTTATTGGCTAGCTTTAATCAGTAATTACAAATTTTTGGTTCCTCGCCGGGTAATGTCCCTGGGGCGCTACATGAGAGTTACTTTTGTCTGCAGCGGAGGATGAATGCATAATAACAATAATCTTTGTTCACATTATACACTATTTTTAACCTGAAAATAATCATACATATTTTCACGACAATATGAGTTTATAATTTCGTTCTCATCACACGCATTATCTTGTATGGAAGTCTCTCATCAAACACTATCTTCTCTTCTTGTTGTCGCCACAAACCAGGGTTGCATTCCTTTTACTAGTCCAAGATGCAGAGTGAAAACTCCATGATTGCATCTGATGCCAGTAATCAACTCTTGCCGAGGCATGGCGAGAGGAGCTGAGCTACTGCGGCTCTCGGCTTGCATTGGTTATTCTCGTCTCAACTCGGGTCGTCTCGTGCCCTCAGTTTGCCCTCGCCGCGAGTGTGCAGTCGGCCCTCAGTTTTTCTCGCTCCGACTCGCCCGCCTCGCCTCGCTTCGAGGTGAGGTGACGAGTCTTGGCGGAAGTGTACTTTGTACCACTCGGGTCTCGGCACCTCGGCAAATGCCTCGCCCGAGACGCCTCGACTGCTGGCATTAGCTGCAGAGCTAAGCCGAGCGTCGATTTCTTCTCAATACTTTTAGTGGGATAGTGTACGTCCAGCCTCCGGTAGTTTATTGTGGAGATTCATCTTTGCCAATTCGTCAGGCTATCTTCTAAAATCTCCAATTGTTGGCACTAAATGCAACCTCATTGCTTAAATTTCCTTTCAGGACTTTCGACTTTGCACCGCTCCCGCTCCAACCAAAAAATGACAGCCCCTCGCTTGCATCGCCATAGATTATTTACCTAGCAGCGGGTTTCTTCATTGGTTGACAAGAGTAAGGTGGGCGCACACACGTACTTGACATTTTTCTCCCTTATTATCTTGGTGGGGACACTCACGGGGACGCTTGTATCCGAACGTGGCGATGTTTCTTCCTTCTTCTTTAATAACAGTGTAGCCCATATCGAGCCTTTGTCTCTTAAATCTTTCCCCCCCCTCTAGTTCTCAACTGGAATCTGCAGCAGCTCTACCAATTTTTTAAGCTGTTCTTCCAGGGAAGTCGAGGTCTTTCCACCCCTCTCCTACCACCTAGGTGTTTAGTAAGCAATCTTCTTGCTATTCGTGCTTCCTACATTCTGCATCTGGACGTGACCCGCTTATTTGAATAACTGCAGTTTTATGAAGAATAGACGGAGAGTCTAGAATCCTAATTAATTTGATATAAGTCATCGTTGTATCTTATTTTCTAAACCACTCCATCTCACACGTCATTAATTCTTCGTAGCATGCAAAATGTCTTCTGATTTGACGAGCATTATCCACGCTTCATACTCGTAAGTCAATACCGTGTAAATAATAGTTTTATAATATGTATAAATAGTTTTTCTGCGGATATTTCGTGATTTTAATATTGAGAGTAATATGATAATGTACCTGTTGTAGTTTGTGATGTGCGTGATGGCGAGGTAGGATGATAATACAAGGGAGGTACTCAACCCGTTTCCTCGGACCGGCCTTGCTAACACCATATCACAACTGGAGATCGGGATCTTATGTGATAAGGTACAAGAAAAAAATATGTATGTCAAGGTAAAGTTGCACAGTTTCCCGCGGGATTGCTTATACTGTGGAGTACGAAATTAGTGGCCGGTCGTCTAAGTGGTCGGTCCCTCGACATCGGTTCCCTCTCTGCACTCTGATTACGAGGTCTGTATGTTATATTCCGGCTACTTACCTTCTTATACTTCTTACTTAGTACTATTACTACCTATTTACTTTACAGCTTATCAAAGTAGATGCAATTTATACAAGTTAAATTCATACCTACATATTATTATGGTATTCGTTTCTGTTTTTTTACTTTAAGTAACAGGTCAGGGCAACGAACTCGGTTACTTGAAAGCCCAGCAGGTTCAATATTTTATATATTTTATTTATATATATTTTGACATCCATATTTTTGTACTCACAGAGGTGGATACATAACATACATAATACATAGTTTAATGTGTGGGATGGAGTAGACTTCATCTCTGATATATACAGCGTTGTCCTGGCTACTTTGCTAGACTAAAGTCTGTGTTAAAGTAGCCAGTTTTTTTTTTTTTTTTTTTTTTTCTTGCTGTTGTGGTGTTATTTGGAATAAAAAAATAAATCAAATATGAATAAAAAAGTAAGAATAAAATAAAAAATAAAAAATACAATAAAATTAAAATATGTGGAGTGGGAGTGTTGTAGGACTAGTGAGTTATTAGTAAAAGAATTGTATACATTATAGTAAATTGTTGGATATCTATGCTTCTGATTCATCTCTACCTGATTGAATCATATATTGGGTCCATATTTGTGTAATCTTATAGTAATTGTACGATTTCCAGTTGGTACTGAGTGTATTGTATAGTTTCGGAGCTAGGAACATGTGGAATCTTTGATAAAATGTCGTTGTTGCTCTCGGAACTGGTGTGTAGATGTTTGTTGTTTGTCTAGTGTTGTGTCCATGATTTATTGCTTGGGGAGAGTTGTTGTTAGTATGGAAGTATTGAACGAGTCTCAACATAAAGATTTGTCTTATATCAAGGACATTGTACTCTTTAAATATAAGGTCTGATGGATATCTAAAGGGACGACCAATTATTACCTTGAGAATTGTTTTTTGTGCTTTTTTAGCCGACTCCAATATTGTTTTTGCTGCTCCTCCCCAAACTAAAATAGCATAATTAATTAAAGAGTAGCACAGTGCAAAGTACACCGATCTCAAGAGTTTGCAATCAACTATACATCGAATTACTTTAAAAAAGTAAATTAGTTTTCTTATGCGTTTTGCTAGGTTCGATATATGTTCTTTCCAGTTAAGATGATCATCGATCAGTACTCCCAGATGTCGAATAATTTTGACTCTTGTCAATTTTTCACATTGACATGCGGACGCCGTGGTCTTGTTTGCTTTGCAGTCATGAACGATGAGTGTAGGACTTTGACGTGGTGTTGTTCTTTCGTTAATACAGAAACATATATATTTTGATTTTTTTGTATTAAGTGATAGGAGGTTCGTATCAAACCATTTTTTCGC
Organism: Eubasilissa regina; assembly: GCA_022840565.1. Classification (NCBI taxonomy): domain Eukaryota; kingdom Metazoa; phylum Arthropoda; class Insecta; order Trichoptera; family Phryganeidae; genus Eubasilissa; species Eubasilissa regina. Next base: position 24,413,258 of record JAINEB010000033.1, read on the forward strand.
CTTGTTCAGACCATCCTGTGCACGAGTATTGACCTCTTCCCAAGACTTACCCTCAAAGCAAAGCACGGTGTCATCCGCGAAAGTGATTATTTTTCCATTGTTTAGGGTCGTATTACAAAAGTCGTTAATGTATACTTGAAATAATATAGGACCTAAAATGCTTCCTTGTGGAACACCGTGTGTTATCAATGATGGATTGCTGTATTTTTCATTATTTTGGATAATTTGACGTCTATTTGTTAAGTAATCCTTAAACCACTTATATGCTATGCCCCTTACTCCTATGTTTTCAGGTTTTTTTTAGCAATAGTAGGTGCGGTACGGTGTCGAATGCTTTTGCAAGGTTAAGAAAAATCTCTATGCATTTGTTTCCCTTGTCCAGGTTCGATACGATATATTCCACGAGCCCATTATCCAATGAACTCATTAAAACTATTGGGACTTAAATGTTCTTAAATTAACTTAAGTGTGTTTTGGGTATTGGTCATGAGAAGTTCTTCTTAAATAAATTCATTATTTTCTTTCTCTTGTGAAGTGTACAAAGTATTAAATTCAACAATACGCTGGTCCGAGAAATATAATTTGTACGTCGGTCAGTCACGCGTGCAGATTGGGTGTGCGTCTCGGGTGCTAGAGGTTACTAGAAGCGACTATTGTCCATACCACATACATACACACATATATATATATATATTATATAGGTATATTTTAAATGATTGCGTTTTTATGTTTAAATAAATCACCTTACCTCTAAAAATTCGTAAGCATAACTCTTAATTATAACAAGAAACAATAGTAAGATTCTGTAGATCCCAAGGACTGCGATGAGTTGGACATGTTGAAATGTGCCAGATGGCAGAGCACCAAAAATCATGACCATGTGGATACTCCAGTGGAAGCGATCTAGAAGCCGAGGATTGCAGCAGGATGGGAGGGTCCGGGAACTGAAGAATGGCCAGGGATAGGAGTCGGTGGAGAGCACTTGTGGAGGCCAAATCCCACCCTGGGGCGTAGCGCTGTGGAAGAAGAAGAAGAACTCTTAACTATTATATTATATATCGGCCCTTCTTAAGAAGAACTCTAAACTATTATATTATATAACTATTATAATATATAATTATTATAAAGGTACGTGACGACAAGACACTAAAAAGTAAAGATAAAAATCGATCAGTTCGTTAAAACATATAAACTGCAAAGACAACAATTATATTAATGACTCGAGGTTTTCTGGCCGTAGTGTCGTGGATTTAATGGATTTCTTTCTTAATATCAATATCAAAGTTACACGTTGCGTAAGACAGTTGCGTAAGTTGTAAATGTACAGTTTTGGTTGCCTCTAATAATACTCGTACACTTGAAAAAGTATATACAATTTGATGGTTGCAATAAAGGTAATCGTATTATATTTTATCTCTTACAATATATAGGAAAAAAACACATTACACATATCATAGGTACCATCCCTGAATACATTTTTTCCTACATATTAATTTCTCGATAGTGTCAACAAAAATAACAAATACCCGTAACAACGTTCTTATAAAGGTATTACAGCTCACCTTGTAAATCACCATGTGAACACCCTGTTACAAAATTTTCTAACACACTATTTTTAACGCTCTATTTTCAACGTAGTTTCGTGGCACATTTCACACGGTGGGCCTCCAATAAAATATTTAGTGTATCTATTTTAATAATAAATTTTTTTTCATCCATAGTTTCACTCTTCTATGTAATAATATACTAGTAAATATATGTAAAATAACATTTTTATGTCCTGTGTCTACGTAATGAGACACAAAAAGATAAGTCTCAGAGATAAAGTTGAAATAAATCTCAATACCATGTACAAGTATTGAAATTTTGATATGGGGACAAATTAAGAGATTAGCTGACATTGGTAAAAACAGATAAAAACTTAAACACGTGTACATGATGTTCGATTTAACAGAGAGATTCGAAATGTGCGCACAAACGCCACCTCAATACACAAATACATACAACTATAAGTATTCTGAAAGTTAGGGCCGGTAGTTTGATCAGTAGTAACTTTTTACTAACGCCCGTAGTAAAAATCCTTTGCGGGTTGTTGATACATCAAATTTACTACTGTCAAAGCATAAATAGAGATGTCTTTAGGCGCGACAAATAATTATGAAATATGCTTTATTTTATGCATTATCTATGGATTTTTTCGCTTAGGCGTTTGAAATCTGTCACTTTGGTAGTGATATTTTTTCGTATTATATATTATCAACGAGATTATCATCGGATGAACTCTCATCACTAAAATAGCGCGATGTTGAATGATTAATTGTCGAATAATGCAACATTCAAAATATCAATATGTTGGATGACTTTTGAAATAGCTGTGAAAAGTCCGCCATATTTAACTATCGGTTATCGTTTTTACTATCGCATATCGGAGAGTAAAATGAGTTTACTATGGGATGTACTTTCGAGTCCAACTTATGTATAATATATAAAAATAGCTACCAAAACACGAACTTCTTCAAAATCTTCAGTATATACGGTATCAAAAGAAATATATTTTTTACCGCTTTTAAAATTAGCAAAATTAACTTTGTGGTTAAAATTCGTTACTTTTATTTGTTAACTTTGTTTTATTAACAACTTATTGAGTTTAAATAAATCTACCGGTTTCGAAAAATATCATTTTCTTCTTCAGGTATCAATAACTAATCAAAAACATATGTTATTGTTTCCTTAACAGAATTTATTTTTAAAAAAACAATAATTATTTAAAAAACAAATTTAGTACCTAACTCAAATTGTTACTTGATACAAAATTGCTACAATAATTTTTAGGAAAACATTTTAGAATGGGACTTGCAGTTAAATTAAATTTTTTGATTAGTTTTACACGCTTTATTTATTTTTAATGATTCTAAATTATTTAATTTATGTCCAATACCGTTAAAACCATAACCATTTTCTATTAAATGATTAATGAAAATTCTGAAAAACCCACTATTGTTCGAATATCTGAAATGCTCCATTCTTTTGTTATAAAATATGCGTCATGAATATTTAAAAAAAATATTGTTATATATTTTATACAGTAGTGTAACGAGTTACACTCGAATCCTGGAGCAAGGAAATTTATATAGCGCCTTTATATAAAAACAACTTTAGTAACATAGCAATCTTTATTGGTAATATTATTATGACAATAAAAATCATTCAGTTTGTTTATGTAAATATATATTATGTTAAATGTTATGTTTTCGCGGTCTCTTTTATAACATTTTCTCGATTTCCGTGTCTGGATGTAGGATTTATTTTATAGCACAAATGTCTCAGATATGAAGCTAATATTACTTTCTCAGTAAAGATAAGGTAACACTAGTGGTTCATAGATGGCGATAGTTTCATATATTCATATAAAACTGACTCAAAAATTAAATTGAATGGCCACATTAAAGTGTTCTTTCTTATTGACACACTTACAATGAATTTCAATTTAAAAAAATATATTAATAATTTTTTTTTTATGAAAATAAATCTAGTACCTAACTTAAATTGTTACGATGATGAAATATGGTGGAAATTGTCTTAACGATACGAAATTATTGGAAAATATTTATGATTTTTTGTAGGACAAGACTTGTGGTAAAATTTAGATAGTTATTTATAATGTTTTTGTTAATTTTACATGCTTTACATATTTCTTAATTATTCAATTTAGAAAGAATCACTTAGGTTGTTTGATCGTATAGAATGGATGAATGAGGAGAGAATGGTAAGAAAGATATATAACACAAGCGTTGATGGCACCAGAAGTAGAGGAAGCCCGCGGAAGACTTGGCACGATCAGGTTTTTTTTTTTGTTCTTTTTATTTTTTAATTAACACTAGACCCACAAAACGACTTGATGGACGTTTGTCTGCAGGTATATTTATATCCATTTTGATACATTTATTAAAATAAAAAATATAACAATTAATCAGTCGCTGTTTAAACAATTCATTTCAATTTTACAGGTAAGAGAGGTTATTATCGATAAGCCATTTTTTTTAACATTTATTTTAAATTGTGAGAAAGCGTGCGCTTTTAAATATGTATTATTAGGATTATTTAACATTATTAAAAAAACTCGAGAAATGGTGTCTATCATCCTTAAATAATAAAATAAAGATTTTTCCATCGATTAATTCAATCCATTGTTTCTCATTCAATTATATATCTTAATGGTCAAATAAACTGATTTCGTTTTCACAATATAAAATATATAATGTAAATTTATGAAATATTGTACTTATATAAAATTTCAATCCTGTTTAACACGTAGTAGTTAGTTATTAGTAGTTTAACACAATTTATACATTTCTTTGGAGTGAGGTGTGAATTTAATTTGAAATGTGGGTGTGTAACTTTTTTTATGAAGGTACATTTTGAAAATCATTAGTAATTTGAAAATTAGATCATTGTAATGCTGTTGTACTTTAGGTAGTTAATTATTAAAATTAATATTATTTTAAATATTTCGCACCCGTTCTAGAAGAGGTTGAGTTAGATATCTCTTTTATATCTTTGTTAATTTCTAATTAAAATGACTAATACTTGAACTAAAATACTACCTGGAATTTTTCTTGCTATCTTTAAATATTACACATTTTTTTTTTTTAAACCTTGCACTCTCAAAACATAAGCCCAATGAAACCTCATCCATCAGCTACCCCACTAGCTAAATGTATATTTGAGTGAACACTCCATTAAAATTTTATAACATGTTTTTTTAGTGACTTTGTGTGAATGATTATGTAGACTCATTAGGGTCACCGAAAGGGAATATTTGTGTCAGAAAGATGTGTCAGATGAAAATCGAGGGCCCTAAACCTCCTCGCTTCTCCCGTATGTATATGAAATATTATCAATATAGAGGCTGGTATTTGTGGCTAGAGCGGTCGTATTACAAATGAAACAGTACAGTAATTTACACTTGTTTACTGTATTATACAAAGTTCAAGTTAAACATATTTCACTAAAGGCGGTGCCGAGGAGCAGATGTGTCCGAGTGATCAGTTTTACGGCTCCTTGAACTGGTTCGATCGCGGAGTATTGTTGTCCACAATTTGGCGGGTATTGTTAAGTGATTTTTTTATGCAGATCTGTGAGGCGCGAGCAGGGCTACCACACTCTGTAGGATCCTGAGGAAAATATAGTCACCACACTCCAGTCCCTCGAATATAATAACTACGATAACTGATAACTGGTGATATCTAAAACAAACAAAATAAATCACTTTGAACGATACCCAGAAAAATATAAAGGCAATACAGCCTTTATATTTTTTATTAGCTTTTTTTTTTTTACCGTCGCCTATTTACATAATAAACACAAAAATTGGAGAGCATCATAAAAGCAAAATGTTAATTTTACTTTGACGGTAATTCCACGTGAAATCATTCGGTCGTAAACAGAAAAAAGTTAGTCAATTGTGTAGCAGGACAATACTGCAACACATTTGAACAATGGATTTGGGTTTCGTAAAAGCGCTGGCCCTGACCAGGTAGTTACATTACTATTTCGACATGTGTTATCCCTGACAAAATAAATTAGATAATTAAATCTGACAAATAAAGATAATGATACGAAAAAAATAAACAGGAAGGAAAATCCTGATATTTCCACGTTACATGTTTGTACGTTGGGAATACGGCAGATATTTAGTATTACAAATGCCGTTTTGCCATTGTAAGAGTATAGAAATGAATGAAGCATACGCGTGGTGTAATATTCAAAAGGCAACATATTATGTATAAACTGAATTCTAAAAGGTTTTGTACTTTAATATTTTAACAGGGCAGAAATTTTATTAATCAATGTTACCGTATATAAAAATAATCTTTTAATACATAAAAATTGTCTCAAATATATATCGATTTCAAATTTATTTAAAATTTATTTTAAAACTCACGGAATAGGATCTGTTATCAAAAAAATTATCAAATTTGTAATGAAAATCAATGTGTAATTTTTTTTTTTGATTATGTTAAATGTGTTGAAGACTAGACTCACGAAAACATACCACGTGGGATCGTAAAAAACCTATTTTTCAAAAACTACTTTCAGTTACAATAAATAATATAATATAACATATTGTATTTTTTTAAGCTAAAACAAATTTGTAAGTAAATATATTTATTATTAAATATATTAAAATACATATTAACACCATTATAAAATCACAGTTTTAGTGTGCACCATTAAATGAAAAATTAAAAAAAAAAAATACAATTATAATTATTTTTGAAAATTCGTGTTTAAATAAAATATGATAGTGAAAGCAATAAGCGAACCCGCTGAGCTCACGGTATTGTGTGCTGTTAAGCTCTTGATAATGACTTAATGAACCTGGTATCTACGTTAAATGACAGTGGATTGCCCCGAACCGTTATGCAAAGCTGAACGGTAAATTATTTTCGGACAACAGAAATACTTTTAATCACCAGGTTAATAACATGTTTTTAATATTTATTTTTAATTCATAGGGTATATATTCTTTGATTGAATTCGGGAATAATGAATTAATACAAGTTATACCCTGCCGGGGTTAATCGGCTACGCCATTTAAGTACACAAAGATATGTTTTTCTTAAAATATATTATTATAAAAGAATATTCACAAACCTATACAAGGGGAGCCTTCTCGTAGTTGAATAGATCTCGGTACTCATCGACCATGAAGTAATGAGATGGGGAGATGTTCGGAAGGAACGATGAATCCTTTCAAGGCTTCCGGCTGTAAGTATAAACAAAAGTTGACAAATTATACGACATTCAAGCTGTCATATTTATAAATGAGTTAAAGAAATACGCGACTATGTTGAGTGTGTTCATTATAAAAAAAGGCAACAGTGAGTCCATATATTATACACATACTTAGTACATTTTTATAATACTCGTATACTGCTAGAAGAGACTCCGCGCAACTGTTTCTTCGGTATTTCATAGATTACAAATTATTCGTCAACAGACGGCGGTTTACTAGAAAGTCGCTATCTTTTGTACCTAGTCTAAAACGTTTTTCAAGTATTTGCATTGGAAAGTTTCAGTTTATGTTAAATAACCCATAATGCGTATAATACATAAATATATAAGTACCGTATATCTAAAGGGTATTTTTTTAAGAGGTATAGAACTTTAAAATGAAATAAAACACATACAAATCGTGGTAATAGCTATTTTGCTGATTTAATCGGAAAGATAATTTTATACCATTAGTGTTCAAATATAATTTTGTGCATATGGGTATCGCGGCTGACTCGAATAAAGCACAATCTACAAGTCTAATTTTCGACCATTTTTTGAAACAGCTGGGGCCGCATATCGGCTATAACGTGATTAGTGTTAGCTTCCACGTCGTCTATCGTCTCTGGTTTATCGACGTAGACTAGCGAATTCACATATCCACACAGAAAATAATCCAAAGGTAATCACACTCTCTTGGACGCCAATTCACTGATGCATTATGCGAAATTATGCGCTCTTCGAATGTTTTCGTCAATAAATTGAAAGTAATGCTCGCTGTGTGGCGTATTGTACTGTCTTATTGAAACCACAGCTCTTCCAAATTAACGTCATTCAAATTGAGAAACGAAAAAGTTAGTAATCATGGATCTATAGCGCTCTTCATTGACTGTAACGTTCTGGCTGGCACCACTTTTGAAGAAACAACAGGTTCATCGATGCGCACTGTAAGACATCTCTGCGGATGCATATTATCAATTAGAGTATGCGATCCATGGTTATTTGAATTACTTGCTCGGATGGACGATTATGTCGATCGTAAAATGGACGTAGTGCACGGCAAGGTTCGCGAACTGAACCGCGATTTTTGAAATAAATTTGCACAATTTGCAAGCGTTGTTTTATTCGCGGTGAAATGGTAAATCAAACTGAGCACAAATCAGTTGTCAGATGTCAAATTGGCTGTCGCTGGAACAAGTGTTGCCAATTCGAAAAACAAACCTTTAAAATTCTGCACACAAATTATAATGTTAATTTCTATAACAATTTATTAATTTAGGGTATTTTGTAATTAATTTAAGTATTATTATTTTATGCTACGTTTTATAATTATCATAATTTTTATGTTAAATAAAATAATTGCCCGTGCCCAGGACTTGTTTTTAGGGTATTTTCCCTTATTTTTCTGCTTTCAAGTAAGATATGCGTTGTATTGTAATGTGATGTAAATACGAAGATATGGAAAGTAAATCAAAGCAGCGTCAGCGGGATCTGATGTTGGAATATAATAAGGATAGGATAGTACATTCAATAATAGAAGTATAACCAGAATAGATTGTTGTATTGAATATAAGTTATGATTTGAATGGAAGAATGGATTCCTGGCGTGAATTTTTTTTAACAGTACAATAAAATAATATTTTTGTTGTTTGTAGCCAAAGAATGGTATTTGATAAATCCGTTTGCAGTAGGATCATTAATGTTATGGTTTGTATAGTTAATTTAATCTTGCGGTTCAGAGGGGTAAATCAATTATAATATAATTGTTAATAGATAATATTCAGAAACCCTAAAACAACTAAATCACTGCAATACATTTGAACTTAGAGAAGCAACAGATATAATTAAGTAGGTATTAATAGTTTTACATCTAAACACATGTTTTGATAGGACCCGTTACATAATTAAACCGTAGATACAGAAATTGTCGATAAAATCGCATAGAAAATATTATAAACTGAAAATGATTATAATTTGTAAGTTATCACATTGTGAAAACTAATAAATTAAGTTTTTTTTGTAAAAAAAAATCATGCCGTTAAAATACGTGTAGTAAAAAATAAATTTTAATGAGGGCCAGAGTAAATTCTTTATTGACTTGTCTGCTACATACATTAGTTTTCAATTGTATCATATTATTGCAATTGTCCGTATTTTTGAGCAAATATGCTTCGATTACGTAACGAATACTACAAAAGTTGTAGTAAAATACGCAAAATGGTTGTTAATACCTCTAAGTTAAGTATATTAAAGATTAAGTAAAACCCTATTCTTATATATTTTGAGGAATCAGAATATATAGAAAAAAAAAGATATTTATAATGTAAAAACATAAGTAACTATAGTTGTTAAAAAAATATTGTTACATTTCTATGTTTTACTTCAAGCCGTCTAAGATAAAGTAGTAAATTAAATTCTGTAAGTAGTGTACAGGCAGCAGTTCACTCTCGCTGAGGCTCCTCGCCTCGCCTCGTCTACGCTCCGACCGGAAAGAAGCGCGGACGGGGCGAAGCGAGGCGTGCGTGGCCAAGCGAGATGGCATGGGCGACCAGTATCGACACGAGATAGGCGATGCAAGCCGAGAACTGCAGTACATTCTCGTGCTCGGCTCCTCTCGCCATGCCTCGGCGAGAGTGGACTGCTGGCAATTATAACTCACTCGGCAGTCAAACAATTTAAAAAATTAAATTTATTATGGTGTATTCGAAATATTGATTAAAATAAATGAATACAAATTAAATGTATCAATTAAAAAGATAAACAGATAAAATAAATTTATCGAAAATATATTTTTGTGGCCACCCGCACTTGAACCAGGAATACTTTTACCACGGTACCACAGTAAGATGACGATAATTTTTTGAACTTAAATGTTGCACTTTCAAATTGATAAATCTGTCATTTCATTATTTGAAAGCAATCTACTTTATACGTATGGAATCTCAAACACCTTTGAGTAAAATCCGATAGGAGACACCAGAATCAATTAATTATCTACTTTATATAAAATTTTGGAAACATTAATACAATTTATACATTTTTAAGAAAAACACATTATTATTGTGAAATTGTAGTTTTTCAGAACATAGTTCTGTGATATTTTAAATATGAATGAAATTATATTATAATTGATTTATGATCAATTAGTACAGATAAAATCAATTTATCGAAAAAATATTGTCCGAAAAATTGTCGTTATCTTACTATGGTGCCGTGGTATAATAAGTCAGCGCACTTCCCCAGATAGGAAGGGTTCCTGGTTCGAGTCCGGGTGGTAACTAAAATATTTTTTCGATAAATTGATTTTGAAGGTATATCTTTCTAATTGATACATTTAATTTGTATTAAAAATATCACAGAACTACGTTCTGAAAAACTGCAACTTCACAATAATAATATGTTCTCCTTAAAAATAAAATAAATTGATCAATTTGAAGCGATAAATATTTAATTTTGAACAGGTACATTATATACGTACATAAATTCATCGTAAGCAATCAATACATAAATGTCTATCTTTATTACAGATATTAAATATTATTTTATGGTACTTGGTCACAATACTTATATTTTGTATAAATTTGAAGTCAACCGGCCAACTTTACTTTAATGACTCTATAAATCTCTCGTGACGTGGTAAATCTAAGGCTTTCGCTGACTTCGTACGAAAATACGTCAAGATTCATACATCGCCTTTCCAGAAAAAGATGCTTAATAATATGATAATTATTCAGATCTATATCTTGGGAACTACGCTGGCAAGACGATGTCGTAGCGGACTTCACCAACATGCGGAATATCAACTGGCGAGCAGACATATTAGACAGGACCGGTGGAGAAGAATTTAGCTGCCAACCATGACCCACCCCGGGTTGTCAAGTTTATGATGTTGATATAACGCGATTCACTAATTTAAAAATACACAAAAGAGGTTCACCTTAAATGTGTATATATATTTTTATATATATTGGAACGTCTTTGCATATATTATGTCGGAAAATCTTTTTTTGTTGACTTACTAATATTCATAATTTTTACTTGTTTATTTAAAATTTTGGGAAATTTAAATGATAAACTTTAGAACGTGTCGAAGAGGAAATGGATATATATGTATCCATTTGCACTTATACATATATGTTACAATGAATGTGTATTACCAGTGAAGTTACATTTTATTAAGGATAACACAATCTTATTGTAAAGTTGTAATTATTTAGAACATAGGTCTGTGACGTTTTTAATACAAATTAAATGTATTAATTAGAAAGATATTCATATAAAATGAATATTGTTGTTGCTACTGGGATTTGAACCTGGATCTTTTTCATTCCGGGGAACATGCATTAACCGATTATACTATAGCACCACAATGAATTAACCACAAATTTTCGAACCTATGTGTTAAACTTTTCAAATGAATATACATCTAATTAATATTTTTTTTTAAAAACATCACAGACCTATGTTCTGAATAATTTCAACATCACAATAAGAATGTGTTCTATGTAAGTTGTATCAATGTGTCCAAAATTTAATAAAAACTAATTGTTAATTCTGGCGTCTCCTATCGGATTACTCAAAGGTATTTGAGAATCCGTAAAAATAAAGAAGATGGCTTTCAAATAATGGAACAATAGATGTAAGTGTAATATAGAGGTTCGAAATTGTCGTTAATGTACTGTGGTGCTATAGCATAATCGGTTAATGCACATTCACCGGATTGGAAGAGATCCGGGTTTGAACAAAGTAATATCAATATTTTTCGATAAAATTGATTTTATATGTATATTTTTTTAATTAACACATTTGATTTGTATTAAGTTATAAGTTCACTGGTATAAATATAATTTCACTCAGCTAGTTAAAATGTATTAAATAATTGATTTACAATTTCTCTACTCAATATTAATGATATTGTATTTGCACCGCGCATGCGTTATGTGTTTGTGTCATTGATGCCATCTGATGTCGGAACATTTTAACCTTAGTTGGTGATGCGTCATCCTATAACTGTGTTTTAAAATAAGTTAAGTTAGTTAGTTATGAAATTATTATGATTTATGTTATGTCAATGTTAGTTTTAGATATTTCATTTTAAAGCATATCGGTAAAATTGTACGCAGTCAATGTTGTTGTTTGACAAAATAAAAATACAATTTTTATTGAAGATAAGCATTATATTGATAATAAGATGACAAAATAATTCGGATTGAATACTTTTTTCATATTTTAATCGACAAAATCACGTATTTTAAATGAAAATAAAAAACGCAAATAGACGTTTCGCAACTGTCAAATTAAAAGTTTGGAGCAGCATATTATTTAACTAGAGCATATGAGTTAAAGTATATTTTCGCTAGGGTGAACATGGATTACAGTGAATTACTTTTTTTTCATTATCTATAACATTAAAATAAATTAATGTTTCAGTAAGATTTTTTTGTATTTAGATGAAGTGTACAATAAGTAAATAAATAAATAATAATGTCTATTTGCGTAAACTCACACACTTTTTGAAAATTCGTATTTTATCTACCATAACCCACACATGTTTTACCCAAGGGGTAATCCAAGTGACCACTGGTACCCAAGGGGTAATCCACTGTGACCCAAGGGATTACCCAAGGGGTAATCCACATGGGTCACAGTGGATTACCCCTTGGGTAACACTGAATCACGATGGGTTACTGTGAATCATAAGATTTCACTAACCTTGCCTTTCCGAAGCGGGGTATTCACATTCCCCATAGATCGCTTTAAACTCCATAACTCGATAATTATGAAAACGATTTCATTCTTATTTTTTGTAATTTTTTCATTTTTTGTTTTTAAAATTTCTAAGCCTGTAATATTTAAAAATATTGTTCTCGGTCCAGTGATCTTCTCGCGGTATATACACCTGCGCATGACGATACCATACCCTTATGTCTTATCTTTAAGTTATTGTGATTATTATTTGTTTCACTCTAGCTAATGTACTGGGTATTCCCATACCACAGATGCGAACAAGGGAGACAGCAATATCGCTTATCGCGACTTGCGGCATTTGGACAATAAGTGTCCGGCGAGGCGGTTGGGATGACGTCGCCCGTTATTAACTTTTTATTATCGTTTGTATGATCTGGGGTGTTTTTATACCCCGCTTCGGACCATACGGAAGTTCTGGCCTCTTAGTGACGAAAAGGTTAAGTAAATAAAATACTTTTTGTGGTTTAATCACATTATTATAATTAACAACTTTGTAACATATCAAATGTAAAATTTTTTAACAATAAGTAACAAGTTTTTGTATAGAATTGCAGTCTTGTTGTTTATTTAATATTTCTCTCTCTCCCATCTAGTTTTCTATGTTCAGTCTTTGTAGACCACGAAATTCAATTGGACTCATAAAATAATTTGAACTCCGAGACGAAGTTTTAGATATCGTAGGTGATAGTAATATATTCTTTGCGGTTGGTATAACAGGAATTTGCACGTTGAAATGTTTACTGGAATTTCGTTTTGTGTTATAATTTTATTCGTTTCATTTTCTTTATTTTGTCTCCGATTCGTTACTTTACTCGGTGCAAAATCTTCTTCATTAAACACGTTTCGGTCAAAAGGAAATATTCCGGTTCCTCTAAACTCGCTACAAATATTTACTGGTGTTATAGGTTTCACGCGCACCTCTTACAAATGTTGCTATTTCAAAACTGATGTCGTTTTTCCCGGATCATTATTAATGCCGCTATATATAGTAAGTAAGCTTTTTGGTGGAAATATTGGAAGATCCTATCTTACTTATTTTAAACGTACTTATTTTTTCGGTCTGCCTGATTTTGGATGCTGATTCAATTGTTTATCTCCTTTCTAACCACAAGACAAGCGACGCAGAATGTGTAAACACAGTTAACATATGTGTAATAAGGATTGTTTGTATATTTTAGCGGAATTAAATATATATTTATTAATTCATATTAGCGGTAGTAAAATGGATTGAAACGATGGCAGATTAGCTCGTATACAATTCTAAGCACAATTGCAGTTCGAGAGTTTTGATTGCGGCGACGTATTTTCTTCTTCCTCGTGCTCAAGAACAGATTAGGGAAAAGAAAGGAAAGGAGATACTAGGTTTTATTTCGATTTTTGCGTACATGATGTGCGTATATGGATGCGTTAAACGGCGCTAACAGTTTTAATGGTTTAAAGAATGCAATATCGAATGGTTGCATCTTTTTAGTTGATTACGGTGGAACTGTTAGTATGGTGAAACCATTATCTTGGGTTTAATTGATAATTCACGATCACGATCCACAGTGCTCCAACAGGCAATGATCTACTGAAACCCATCAGCACATCTACAAATAATTGAAAATAAAGTAACAACACTTTACTTTAGATATTCTTTAACAGGTGAGAATAAAAAGACTAGTCATTTTACACATATCATATATTTTTAAAATAAATGATTGAGACTTACTTTTTGATAGAAATGACCGTGTACCACATTCACGTTGCGACAGTTCACTAATCACTGTACCGTGGCATTCAAAAATGACTGCCTGTAAGGAATATTACTAGTGTGCGTTCGTATGGTGAGCTAGTATGTGTGCTGATCCAATGTACCTTGTGATCCATTGTGACCCATGTTCCCCTAAAGATATTTATATCTTCCGATGAAAATGATTTCACTAAAACTGTTATGATTTCACTAAAACGCCAGTCAGTGATGTCCCATAAACTATGTATGTAAGTATTAGAACTGATAACCATTCAGGCATTGTTGATAACATAATAAAATTTAAATATATTGGTTTCTTTTCTGTTGCTGGTTTTGCACTATAAACCTTACCATTGACGTGCCCCGTAAATAAAGTCCAGTAGCTTTAGGTCTGGACAGCGTGGTGGTCCTTAGAGCTACTTTTCGACTAATTCATCTGATGTGCTGATTTTCATCTAAATAGGGTCCCTCATGTCTAGGTGGTGGTCTGGAAGTTTTAGAAATAAAATCGGTTTTAGAGTTCAATTTAATGTGTCTACATTTTTTAGGATACCTATATACATTTTTATCAGAACATTGTTTTGAACAGAAGAATTGTCATTTAACCGACTGTAAAAATTTAATCACTCAGTTCAAAAAAGCGATAAAACATAATGTTTGAACAAGAGGTTGGGAAAATGGGATATAGGAAAGGTGGAAGGAATTTGGAATAGAAGGGGACAGGATTAGGGAACAGAAAAATTCTAAACAGCAATCAGACACCTGTGAGTCGCTCCTAACGGATTATCTGGTATCTGGATTTTTTTCATTCACTCGAGCCACAGGTCTTCTGGTTTCAGAACACGTTCTCCGTTGTTCCGTACGAAGTGCTTTTTAACACAAACATCGTTGATAGTGTGAAGGGTCGTACAATAAGTACGATGTACAAAACACTAATCGGTACACATGGTAGCGAGAAACCGATTATACACAATAGTCAGTCTGATGAGCTCGATAGCAGGACAATAGTTTTACAGCAGTTTAACGCACTTCGATTAATTCCGAAGGTCAAGTGTTAACTCTCAACTCAAACTTCAACTGGTCAAAAATTATTGCGAACACCGCAGAAAAAAGTTGTGTTCGGGGTATAGGAGCGGAGGAAACAGGTAGGTAACGGTAAGGAATCGTCTATATGTCGCGTTAAGATGTACGCAAGACGGCGATCGGTGATCCATATAATCTTGTTATAAAGACCAAACACATAAATTAATGTTATTTTACGAATTGATATATCGTACATATATGATTGAAATGGTTCAAAATGATTGTAAATTCATTGAAAATTATTTTTGGGCTGAGTTCGAAAGTGTTCAGAATTATGATATGCAGTATGGTTTTTGGCAGTGTTATTTGAAATAAAGGATATCCGTTAGAATGGGTTTTGAAACTGAACTGTCCAATACGCATTTCTGAACTATTAATTAATTAATTAAATGAAATTAATAATTCTCTCTGGACTATTCGTTAATTAATTTAATTTTGCTAATTATTCTCTCTGGGGAAACTATTTGAAAAAAGTAATTCAGTTATTGTGATAATTTTATGTTAAATAACCCAAAACATTACGGCATTATCTACTACTGCAATCTGCGCATTGGGTGCATTCTGATGATCTGTAAATCAAAATGTAATTGAAAATTTTCCACACCAACTGTCACCAACATTGACCAGTGCGTCACGTGGGGGTAGGGGTTGTTTTACAATCCTCACCCCATAATACGTTAGCTTACCTAATTATTCTATTCCATTAAATACAAACAAATATCAATCCTACTAGAAAATTGAATGATGCATTGCATATAGGTTTAATTTTTTTAATGATTGAACGTGACTATTACAAACAAATTCAATACTAAAAATTTGTGTAAATGTCACATCGGTATAATTTGTGCTGTTTATTACTGGTATATTTAAAAATATATTAACATTATGCTTGAAATGTGCCTGTAAAGCGTCACTTATGAATTAATCAGTAATCATTGTCTGAAGCGATCACGGGAATTATGAGAGTTATCTTATATTTTATGTATAAACTTGCATATTAAACATTTTGAATAACATACGGTTTCCAGAATTATTATTAATCTTTGTTAAAAGAGCTATACAAAAGATTACGATTTGATTTGTGTTCAAGATTTAAGCCAGTGAATATATCTATAAAAAAGATGTAAATTAGTGATATGTAGTTAAATCTGCGAAGCGAATTTATACAGTGGTGTGTAAATTACAGTACTGTAATTGGTTGTGACTTATTATTAAGAGATTGAGTGTATTTGAACAGTTCCAAGTAAGTATTAAATCATAAGAATATTAAATTATTAAATTTGCCCATGAAAGTGTCAAAAAAACGCGTAACTTGTCTTAGACAGGTGTATCGTACCAACCCTGAATTAATATATTATGTTGTTCTGTTTCGAATAAAATATGTATAAATTTAGCTTACTGAATAAGTGAAAAACTTCTTAACGGGGAACTGAACACCGGTCTTCTACAGAAAGGTCGAGATATTTACTTCTGTACTGCCAAAGGAATACAAGTTATTTGTGTAAATAATAGTACATAAAAATTTTAATCTTTTTATTAATTAACACTGACTTGTTAAAAAGTTTGCAGGGATAAGTATTCTTTTGTAAATAAAAGAAAATAGTCGTATTAATATTTCATGTAAAGAATGTATAAATCAAAACTATGATCATTGCATTAAATTCTAAGATAAAAATGTAAAATAAAAATATAAAAATAATATATTCCTTTCCATTGCCGCTATAATAAGAGCATATTTTTTTATATTTATATACGTAGTATAATCGATAGTCTTCGTATTTGGTCGGGTATCGTATTCAGAAGAAGCGCAAGTCTGATTTTGGGTGATGGAAAATATATTTATATAAACAATGGTGAAAAAAAAACGCACGAAAGAAGCAAAATAGTTGAATATTATATTAATAACAATATTTTCTAACGCGGCATATCTAAAAATTTTGAATGAGAAGCCTCTGAAAAAAAATCTATATGAAAACTGATGTTTAATTTAACGATACAATTAGAATTAAAAATTGTACGAGTATTTAACAGTTTTATCCCAACTGACAGTAGCTTTGTATAGCTTTATATTTTTATTTGCTTACTATGTATGCATTGAAATTAATTTTAATGTTAATATTTTTACATGACGTTACATTCGTTCTAGTGATGGAATTATTTGAAAATAGCTGAAATTAAAGCAAGATGAACTTGTCACATGACCAGAAAGCGGTAAAATGTGTTCGGATGGACATACATATTAATATGTATTTGAACAACGTTTTTGACAGTACTTGTATTATGTCATATCAATGTCATGCATAAAACAAATATTTGCCAACATGAATTCAATGTAAGTATCCTGAAAATTATTATAACACACAGCCATATTAATACACTGATGATATTATTGTGTTACTGCATCTGTATATCGAAGTATTGTATAATCTTTTTTTTCTTATATATTATCTTTGTTTTGTTAACTACTGAATTGAGTTTAAATACATCTACCGGTTTCGAAAAATACCATTTTCTTCTTCAGGATGTCATAACTAACTAAAAATATAGCATTGTTCCTTCACCAGAATCTATTTTTAAATTATTATTTTTAAAAAAAAACCAACAATTATTTAAAAAATAAATTTTGTACCTAACTCAAATTGTTGCTCAATACAAATTTTTAGGAAAAAAATTTAGAATAGGACTCGTAGTTAAATTTAGTTGGCTGTTTAGAATTTCCTGATTACTTTTACATGCTTTATTTATCTCCAACGATTCCAAATTATTTAATTTGTGACCAACACCGTTTATATACAAAATTGACAATCCCAATTTTTAATCTGACCATGACTGTTTTCTATCAAATGATTAGCAAATTCTGAAAACCCTCTATTGTTCAAACATCTCAAATGCTCCTTTACTCTTATATTAAAATTTCTACCCTTTTTACCAATATAAAATGCAGCACAATCCTTGCAACTAAGTTTATAGACGCCAGAATTGTTAAATTTATCATCTTTGTCTTTAGAATTTATGAGTAAATTTCCTATACTATTATTTGTATAAAATGCCGGTCTAATGTTTCGTGGTAGGTGTTTAGATATTTGTTTAGAAAAGTTATTTATGTATAAATTTGTATTGAGCAGCAATTTGAGTTAGGTACTAAATTTATTTTTTAAATAATTGTTGGTTTTTTTTAAAAAAAAAAATTTAAAAATAGATTCTGGTGAAGAAACAATGCTATATTTTTAGTTAGTTATGTCATCCTGAAGAAAAAAATGGTATTTTTCGAATCCGGTAGATGTATTTAAACTCAATTCAGTAGTTAACAAAACAAAGATAATAAATAAGAAATATGAATTTTAACCACAAAGTTAATATTGTTAATTTTAAAAGTATTATTGTATAATCGGTTTACATAATAAGTGTAAGTGATTATAAAATAATTTTATTTTATTAAAGAAAACACATTCTTATTGTGAAGTTGTAATTATTCAGAACATAGGTCTGTGATATTTTAAATACTAAATTAATGTATTAATTATAAATATATACATATAAAATCAATTTTGTCGAAAAATATTGTTTTAGCGTCACCGGGATTCGAACCTGGATTGGAAATGAAGATCCATATATGTATATATTTATAATTAATATATTTATTTAGTATTTAATTTTATTTTATTTTCGCACATTCAGAGGGTGGCATTTCACTTAAAGAATATCAAACCTCAGATGTGCAGATGATATCACTCTTATCGCATACAATGAAACAACGATGGCTGAATTGTTTAGGTAAGTTGAGATCGAATCAGTAATGTAAATAAAACATGAAATAAAATGTACAGATATAGAAATTGTCAATGACTTCAACAATTCCTAATTCCGGAGAACATTGAGTCGACTATAGAAATTATGCTAATATTGTGGAACCTCTAAATATTTAAAGATGAGATTGATGCTTAACATTAATATGAATGATTTACACCATATTAAATAAATTCTTACCTTGGATTGAAGTATTGACGTAAATAAATAAATGTATAGGTAAATAAATGACGTCTTCGAAATGTGGTGTTGGCAAAGAATGCTTTTAGATTTTTTTTAGCTAAGTTGTGGTAGTCGGGAGTATTTCAAGGGAAGAGGTTAGAAGATGGATCGTTTCATTACGGTGAACCGGCGAATGAAGGAACCAACAAGATCTACGACAGTCTCCCGCACAGCGTCCTGAAAGAATGACGTATTTAATGTACACGGAAAAATAAATTACCTACCAAAAGAAATGGACGTTTAGTGGACGAATAGTGGAATAATTATCAATGAACTGATAGTCTTTTTACAGTGGAAGATTGATTGTTTCGATGGAGCAACAGTTAGTCAGTTGTGTTGTGATGGATTCACTGAGGAAAAAGTCGATCGGGCGAAAGATGTTTTCATCGCGCAAATTTCGGAAAGGCGCGAAACAAGGAAAGGGGAGCGCCAGTAAGCAAAGGATCTTCAAGATATCATCAAAGCTATGAAGGAAAATCAACCTATTTTTTTCGATCGTCAGCTGGAAAGATTACTGTTTGTCAACATATAGATACAGCAAGGAGATATTTTCAACCTAGTGGCCGCCTTCACGACATAGGTATCCATGTTGAGAGCCCAGCTAACTGCGCAGATATCATCACCGATATATGCCGACAACTTCTCTCCAGGATCAAGCCACGAGGAAAGATATTGAATATTTGCGAACATAGATTGAAGCTGTTCGCGCTGAAAATGCTTCGAAACCGATTGAGATAACTTCTTCAGGCACGTCAAAGGAGCGATCCGGTACACTGATTACTCTAAAATAGTAAGTAATCAAAAAATAAACAAACAAAAGTTGTCGGTAACAATGTTGGCATTACAAATAGTAACGAGGTCATTGACGCATCATCAGCCAGCGCCGCCACGCACTGCGGGACTGCAGTGCTCTCAGCAGGGTCTGCGCTTCGTCCAATTCCGGAGTCTCCGAAAAAAGCCGAACGTGAAAATGGCCAAAATATCCAAGGACCGCCAACTCACGGACCGTCGAATGTCGTGATTCCTGAAAACGAGTTTCAGGTGGTAAATGTGAAAAAACCTCGCCGTATTCATAAAAATCAAAAAGGTTCAGCTCGACGACCACATTGAAAATAGTTGAAATACAAGCGTTACGTGTCTTGCTTTGATAAGAGACATCTATATGAGATCTCGAGGTATACCTTGAAAATATTAGACATAACATGGTCAAAGTAGAAATATTCAACCAAATGAAGCCCACCTCATTCAGAACTTTCCAAGTGCAAGAAAGTGAAAAAAAGATAAAGGCACGAATGAGATTTGGCCGAATGTAATTGTTTTCCGAAGATTCTTTGAATCGAGAAACTTGAAAGATCACAATGGCGGGAATAGTTTCCATTAATTGTAGATCTGTGAGACGAATGGAAAAATTCGTACGTGATTTTTGTGAGCTGTATGGCGTAATACTTCTTCAAGAAACATGGCTTCTATCGACTGACATAGATTTTCTGAGAGCTCGGGCACCTTTACCGTGGACTTGAGCGCCGGGCCGCTCATAGGCCGATCGTACAGTGGAGTTGGGATCCTATGGCGTCGCTCATTCAGAGCTGTCACTATACGCGCTATACACGAGCACATCGTAGGTAACAGCATACGTGCCAACGTGCGATGCGGGACATCAAGAAGAATTTACAGACTGTCTTACAAAAATTCACGCTACAGTTGAAGAGTAAGACCACGTAATCATTGGTGATTTTAATGCGACTTGTTCAGAAAATAACTACAGACTTGCTGACAGAAACACTTCCCATGTATATCTATACATATGTGAGTGACGCACACGGTATCACCAGATGGCTGGATCACTGCATTGCGACCGAAAATGTCAATAAACAAACAAACAAAGGTTACTAACATCTTCATCGATAATGATATTGACTGAACGGACCATAGATTAATGTCGGTGACTATCGAGATAGGTAATGCATCATGAGTTGCGTAGATTTCACACTATTTACCTTCTCAGCCCAATGCATTTATGTGGAATCTGAAAACAATCTCAAGTAGAAAACTATTCCGTGACAGTGGAAGTTCTACTCAAGAATATGAAACATTGGAAAATAGCGATGAAAATAGTTGTCACAACCCTGATCATAGATTACGTGTAGAAGCGTCGTACCGATCAATTACTGCAGTACTGCAGACGGCAGCAAAAATCAGCTTTAGCGATAGTCGTATCAGTAACTCTACACATAGAATTTGTGGATAGATTGATCACGTGGCTTATAGTTACACAGCGTCCAGCTCTGCACTAAAGAAGTGGATTCGGAGTGGTTAATCCCGTAACGTTTCTATCCCCGAAGAGAGAAATAAACTTAGAGCGATATTTAAAAAGAGACTGAAACATTGTCGGCAAAATGCCGACCAGCTACAAATGGATAAAATTACCTCACAATTTCAAAGTAAAGACTTTAAACCAATCCAAAACATCAGGCGTCTAGTCGTATTAATGGAATATCGGACATACATGAAATTTCAAAAATAATCAGTCCAGAATTTTCTGAGGTCAATGGTCAGGTTTCCCCTATGAACTCAGCTGAACTGTCAACCGAAGAAGCCGTACACATAGTCACAAGTAAAATAGTTATTCGTGCAATTACAGCTACAAAAACTGGCATTGAGCATGTAAGAAATGCAGGAGAGTATCTATCCCCGCTCCTGACGACACTGTTTAGTAATATGATTAAGCATCTGTACATGCCTGCGAATATGATGAAAACTATTATTGTACCGATATTAAAGTCAAAACAACTGGATATATCGTCTCCTAAAAACTATAGGACGATATCGCTAGCCACTATAATGGCAAGAATTTTTGAAAGAATCATTATGGACCAGATAAATATGAACACTAGAGACAATCAAATGGGATTCAAAAAGAATCTTTCTACTGACAATGCCATCTTTGTCGTAAATAAAATTGTGGACTATTTCAAAAGTTGAAGAACCACGATTTATGTGTGGTTTATAGATTTGAGTAAAGCCTTTGACCGTGTCAGATACGACACATTATGGACGAAACTGCGCGAGTGAAACGTTTTCCAACCAGTTGTAGACATACTTGACAGGTGGTATAGGTACCAAGAGAACTCAGTGCGGTGGGAAGGCTCTGACTCCGTGCCATTTTACTTTGATGATAAAATTGGCTGCTACATTAGCAGGACAAATATGAACCACATTAGTTGAATATGAACATATGGTTATAATAAAGCTACCTATAAAAGGGATAATAAAACTTTTACAGATATGTGATTATTTTATGAAATGCCAGCAAATCGATCATAATGGTGTTCAAATATGGAAAAGGGCCAGATAATATCCCACCCGTGTGGCTGGACCGGACGGCATTCAAAATAAGGTAAAATATCTTGGCCATATATTCAATGAAGACAGACAAGACGATGATGACATAGAATGACAGAGGAGATAGTTGAACGTTCCTGCAAGTATGCTGTCACAGAGATGAAGAGGATTCCATTAAAAACATTCTTCATCAGCATGTATACCCGCGAGTTCTGGTCGAAATACAAGCAAGTGACGTGCTCTGAATTCAGTACGACAACTCATACAGAATACTGTTCGGATTGGTGCGTTATTACGCGCAACTACAATATTGGCCGAAGGCCGTTTACATGGCTTCGTTCCGCTTCTGAGTAGAGCCTCGGCTGGAGCTCAGCACCAACTCTCTGGTGCAAGCGGCGCTTTCATGGACAGCTGATTTACTGACCAAAAAATGACAACGAACAATTTTTTTTGTTTTTTTTTTGCATAATATAAATAGTATTTTTTAACTTAAATGTATTATATAATAAGGATTATCTTTTTGGCAAGTCGGGTCTTCATGAAAAAAAAAATTCGATCACTATTATTATTATTATAAGGAACAATCCACTATGGCGACGACCACTATATCTGGAGAAAAAGTCAAGAAGGATATTCCAAGGACCCTCAATCATGATGGAACAAGATACCCTTAATCGATAGAGAGAGAGAGAGTGTGTTGAGTATGGTTCCACACTGATATATTTCTAACACAAAATTTTTCACTTTATTAGTTTTATTACTTAAGGACGTAAAAATACAAAACCAGTGTTTGTTTTCAAGGGCATAGTCAATTATTGAATATTATTATAAATTAATAATGAAAATATTTTACACATATTTCATAAAGAGTTCATGTCAATACACAGCTGGATTCGGGACATTACTGAAAAGATTTATCACTACATATTTATAATTGAGAGAATAAAATATAAGTATAAAAATATACTCATACCGATGTGCTAATATATCAGTATTTATGTATTAGCAATTGAAATAAGTACAAAAACACTTCACATACATAAATCAGTTGAAATACATTGAACACATAGACTATGCGAATGTATATGACTAGCTAACTCCGAACATTCAAGCAGTATAAGATACAGAGCTCTGGAAGATACAAAATTCATAAATTCAGCTTTTTCACAGAAACGAAGCCAATGTGGTTCACACAGAAGGCATGTGATACGTGAATATTTATTTAGAAGTGGCGTTTAATTGGCGCTGTCGCATAAAAATAAATTATAGCTTACCCAGCTGAAACATAAAATCATAGGCCAGCAAAAATAATCACAAAGTATGAACGTTTTAATTTTTGATAAGTGCCACTCCGCGTTGTCGCAAATATTTCAATAAAGGATAGTATTATTCAGCGGTATAATTTTAATAAATGTACACCCGTTATTATAAAAGTGGTCAAAGTTATGTTCCTTATGTTTCGAGATATTTAAAGGTTTGCGTTTGATTTTGCATGTAGCTGTAAGTAAATAAAACATTTTAAGATTGAAATGACTTGCTCTATTATTAAAATAAACACTTGCAGAATAACGTTGAACATAGTAACAATACGCTGAATATAACGCTTCAAATTTTTCACAATTGTCACAATTTGCATCATATTACATTAATGCCGAAGTGAAATAAGAAATGCGCGGATCTAATGTGTAGGAATTCTCATTTTGAATTCCATTGTACTGTCAAAATAAAAATTCACTAGGTATGTTCATGTTAGATACTTTAATAAAAAATATTTTTTAAGGAGAATACATTCTTATTGTGAAGTTGTAATTATTCAGAACACGGGTTAGTGATATTTTAAATGTAAATTAAATATATTAATTAGAAATATATACATGTATAATCAATTTTATCCAAAAATATTGTTGTTGCTTCTGGAATTCGAACCTGGATTCCGTAAAAATAAAGTAGATGGTTTTCAAATAACGTAACGATAGATGTATTAATTTGAAAAGTATAAAATATAGGTTCGAAAATTTGTCGTCAATGTACTGAGTACTGTGGCATAATCGGTTAATGTCTTTAATAATATCTTTATAATTAATACATTTAATTTGTATTTATAATTTATTTTCCGATTTTAGAACAGACAAACAAAAAAATTGAAAACGTTTGCTTTCATAGTACACATTGAACACGCAGATACTGAAAAATTACTCAAAAAAGCATTTAGCTACGTTTCGGAATTTAGTTATTGTTTTCGCACGTTCTTAGTCGAGTTTCCAGATAGTTTATAATACTATTGAAAATATAAGCATGATTGTCTCGTTTCCTTGGATGAGTACGTTGGTACGCCTTCAAACGAACATTGTAAATGTATGTTTTGTTCGGTTTTGGATTATGAAACCGGAATTATTTGCCGTGAATCAAAAGCAAATACATGGTGTGATCAAACAATGATACGTTTTCAGACAAATAAAAAACTTGAGTACACGCTATTGCTTTTTTCCTCTTGGAAAGTTTTACGGAAATCGCTTTATGGCCCAGAAACTTTCATAGGCAAGAAAATACACGGATAGTGATGCCAAACACATTCATGTAGATAACGATTACGAATAAATATGAGTGAAGCAGTTTTTTTTATTAAACACATAAATAAAATAAAAAACGGATATCAAGGCAATGTAGTTTAAAATTTACAAAAAATATTCTCAAAACGTTCAGAAATATTTTTGTTTAATGTTTGAACATTAATTAACAGATTTGCAAGCAGACTTCTGGACAATTTTAAAATTGTGAACCGATGTGAATCATGCTGGCCGAATTCATTTGAATGATAGACGAATACCATAATTAAAAAAAATTTATTGCGAAGGTGTTATTAAAATAATTTAGATTTTGACACAACAAAATGAGTTACCATAACTATTTTATTAATATTATCTATAAATATTTTTATTCTACAAAAAATTAAATGAATCATAATTTAAAAAGGTAATATTATTTACCTACATCACACACACGCAAAAACTAAAGCTTATCAAAAAATACAAAGAAAAAAAAAAGATTTGTTGAATTCAATTTGGTAACCATTATTAAATTTATTTAATTTAGTTTGGTATCAATTCTAAAACTTATTTGATCTAATTTAGTAAACATTATCAAAAATCTTCGTTATTTGTACAAGCCTTTTTACAACTACATTTAGTACATTTATAAATTAATAAAATAAATTCTCAGAAATGTATAACTATCATGTGACGCCTGGGTAAAATTAGGGGTATTTTGCGACATATGTATTGTTTTTCTGTCACACCCACAGACTAATAAATGAATAGACATGATACGAAGTGTATATTATAGAAGAGGGGTTTAAAATATTCTACACACATATATCCAACTAAATATAAATCCAATAAATTATGACACATTTATGCAACAGCAAAAGTATTTACTCTTCGAAAATTAAATCTTTGTGTAAATTTTTTACATTAATGCATATTATATTGTCAGTGTTTTAATTTTCGTTATAATTGAGTCACATTTAAAAAAAAAGTCGCGGAGCTCTTTGATTGCGTGATGACACCAAAATGAACATTTTGGGACAAGGAATTTTCGTTAGTTCATGTCTATTTATTAGGTAGTTGAGGTCATACCTGCTTTTTAAGATTTTCTCTTTGTGATTAAGAGCTTTTCTGTTTCTGAAATTCTGGTGATTAATAAATTCCGCCGCATGTTCTTCTTATTCTAATATTATATCCAGTAAATTGCCTACTTCACGCATATTTGCGTGGGTAAAATGATAGTTTACATTAGGAATTAAAATAGATTTTTAAATGAAATTTCATCCACGTGACGGTAGCCCATCAATAAAGCACTTCAAATTCCTGCTTTTGTAAAGTAATCACAAAGCCAATTCAACATACCGCCGGTTCATATTACACTCTGTGTAGTGTATATTTGCATTATAAAAGCTACGCGCTAGACATTAAATCTATTGTTTCCGTAAATACTTCGATAGCTAGTTCTGGGTTTTCTATTGGTAATGATGAATACAGTTATTCAATCTATATAAATTCAAATTACACAAACCTCTGTGAACCTGTGCTGGTTGAGGCCGATGTCGCTATCCTTGTAGCCTGATGGTCCGCAAATATGCTGGTCAGCCACCGAAAATCTTCACACAACTGATAATCCGAAATTATATATATACTAAAAGTTTTATTATTGCCGCCGTAAAAAGTCCGTCCGAATCACAATAACTCTTTTCCCAGAAGCAGCTTCGCTTTTGTTTTATGTTTTTAAATCTACAAAAAAAGAACACACATATTCAAAATTTTATATCAGGCCTACCTATCGAAGTATAAAACGCGTAAACACCTATCAATATAACTTTGCATCTTAGTAAATTAACTGAGTAAAATTGTTAAAAATGTTTTAGATCAGTGTTCAGAAAAAATATTTTTAAGCCAATCGACATCTTAAATAAAATAACGTAATTATTCCAGATAACAAGGCTACAGGATGCAATTTTTTGAGATTATCCATTGTAGTACCTATAAGTAAATATTTTTTCTATAATAGTCTAAAAATAAAAATAATTATAATATTTTATATGATTTATAAATTAAATAGTCATACAAGCGGTGCATATCTTAAATGTCAATCCGAGGACCCACCCAGGATTGTCACTGCATTGAATACTCCATCGTTATTAAGGACACGATGGCTCGAAACCCGTGAATTCGTCCCCACGCGAACATTTCTGGGACACTACAATACCCACAAGTCCAAACAAATTCGATACGCGTTAAAGTAATATAGATACTTGCATGCGCTGTAGTGATACTTGTGCTTAGTTATTTAAAATACTAATTAAATGTATTAATTAGAAAGATATACATATATAATCAATTTTATCGAAACATATATTGTTGTCGATACCGGGATTCGAACCTGGATCTCATTGCATTATCCAACTATGCTACACCAGACAGTACCTTTGTCGACAAATTTTCGAACCCATATATTACATTTTTCAAATAAACACACCTACCGTTCCATTATTTGAAAGCCATCTTCTTTGTTTTTACGGAATCTCAAATACCTTTGAGTAAATCGATAGCAGACGCCAGAATTAACAATTCGTTTTTATAAAATTTTGTTACATTACACATCTGACTTCATTTTCTAATGATGTTGTGATCTCGTTAAAGTATTATCAGTGGTCTATTTCATGGACTCTTTCCCATTTTAAATATTTGTATCTAGTATTCATTTCCATGCTATATGCCAAATGCTCCGTTGCACATTTCTCCCATGGGATTATATTCCATGCTATATACTATGTTGTATATTTGCTAAAGACATTTAGTCGGTACTAGGGGGACCATATCGTCTGACTTAGAGCAGCGAGAAGGTTGGTTTAAATGTATTATGAAACAAGACAAACACAAGACTCTGCTGTCTTTTGAAATTTCTCGTAAAAAACATTTATTTCGGGTGCATAATAAAATAGAATTAGCGTTTTTTTGTCTATAGTCTAACAGTGCTTAAAAAAGCCGATGTTTAATATATATTGCTTCCATATGTTCAACGCAACATTCTTGTGAACAATGCTTTAAACGATTATCCTTCATACTTCACACGTGCACATTTTTTTCCCTTCAAGGTAAGTGTGCACAGTTTTGAGGACAGTTTCTAATATTTATTACTTTGTATCATAATTTACTAAGAAGAACTTCAGTTTTGATCCAGTGTTCTGTTTTGAAACATGGAATTGGAGCGAAAAGAATAGTACATGTATCTGCGTAACTCTTCACTCTTGCAATCTAAGGTAGGTACGTACATTTTTTAGATATTTATATTAATTATATTACGGTATATATTCGATTACCTTAAAAATTATTATATATATTGTATATATAGTGATGAAAAACTCCGCCACTTCCCCGGAACACCGCGAACAGCTCTGAAATTAAGCGTGGGTCTTGTTAACGTATTGACAGCCCACCGCTGCCTGTTCCCTTCGTGAAATATATCGTGTACCTTATTACATAAACTTTCATCAATGTATAAATTGAACAGTAATGGTAATTGACATCAACACCTTTCTTTCTCCACAGTAATGAGTGCAACACGCGATAAAACACTTTGATTGAACCGAAGGCATAGGAATATATATTATTCATCTTATTTTCATCTTATACTAGTAGGCATTCA
Organism: Eubasilissa regina; assembly: GCA_022840565.1. Taxonomy (NCBI): domain Eukaryota; kingdom Metazoa; phylum Arthropoda; class Insecta; order Trichoptera; family Phryganeidae; genus Eubasilissa; species Eubasilissa regina. Next base: position 24,442,170 of record JAINEB010000033.1, read on the forward strand.
ACTATACCTTAAAGTATTCTATATGTTGGTTACGAACTTGTTCATATACAGTTTATTTTATGATTCTTTGTATTTATGACGTGTAAACATCTTAGCTCGCGCTCCCCCAAAAAATTACGTACATAGAATTCACAGAAAATATGTGATGAAAATGTGACCAAACACATATATCCTACGCATTATAATTGTGATAACACATACTATAAATGAATAACGAAACTATTCTCAAATTTAATTTATATTCCTTTCGTTTTTGCTAATTACTATTCGTTATCTATCTTCAGTTGTCTAATTATAAAAAGCGTGGAATTATCGTCTTTAAATCGATAATTAATTTCTTTAATATACAAATAAATATATTACCTCTAAATATTTTGTCGGAAAATATTATCAGTTGAATTATTAGCGCCTTTATAAATAATGGTGGCAATCGCAAAGATTCTTCGATCGTTCTGGTACTGAAGGATTATTATTATATTTATTCCATTTAGGATTGATTTCAAGGCTGTTTTCCATTAAACACTTTCTATATTTCAGGATTTCCAGTTACCCTTGTCTCAGAAAAATTAGTAACAGTACTAAAAGCACGTGAAAAGTGGGCTTTCAGTTTAATCTGTTTTTATTTTTATCCAATTATTTTTCTCTCTCCATTTTATTTATCTAAAAGTGGAACACAGTCAGGGCTGAAATACTGCGCGAGAAAAAGTAGGTACATTTTTAATTAAGAGAATCCTGACGTATTTTATGTTTAAATATAAGTTAAAACTAGTTAAATTTTTCCCATATACACATAGGTATACGTGTCACTGAATTTTAAAATTCGCTATAACACTTTTTTTAACAAATTTGAGCTATATATGTCATTGAATTCGGAATTAACTTTTTATTTAATAATTTTCAAAGTACGCTTTGTTAACTAAAAATATTAAGTATAATGTTAGGGTGAGCAAAACCCGGTATAACGCGATGTGACTCTCAAAACCTGCTATGGTTTTTCTTATCATAATGAAATACATATTTGGATTCGAATCAATATAATAATTAACCTCAATACATAATAATTTTAGTTTAGATGAAATTTGTTAAAAATTTTCTTAAAAAGTAATAATGTCTGTCATTAAAGTATGAAAACGTGTTATTGCGGGTATTGAAAATAAGTGACTCTTATATATAGAGTTATAGGTTTGGTACAATGACAAACAATCGCGTTACAATCTCAGATCATCAATATCAATATCATTTCACTCCATGAAAAGAATACATTTTTCTGATTCTGGTATGTGGTTTCTGGTCTCTTCAAACATCATTATAATTTTGTTTCAAGTTTAGATGGTGTTTTATTGTTTTGTGACAATATTTCTACTTTGTTGGTGTCTACAAAGATACTAATAAAAATAAAATCATAAGTATCAAATTTTTTATATTTTACACCCTTAACTGTGAACCTCCTATAAAATGTAAAATATATTTTTAACGCAGTTTTGTGACATATTTTACCGAAAAAACTTATTTTAAAATGAAAACTTAGTGTGCTTTTAAAAAATAAGTGTTTGTTTATTCAAATTTGGAATATAACATTATGATGGGGACAATAATGCGTCACACGCTACAATCGTTACCGCCTGGGACCAACGTTTTGAAACGGACATGTATGTGGTTGACGTGATTGCGTGAATAGATAAATTTCACTTTAAAATAGTAGTGGATACAAATGTGCACTTTTACTTATTACGTAAAGTAGAGCGAAATTCAATATGAAAACAGTAAAAAGTTTAGGAGTTGGTGATGTTTGAAAAGAGGCGCCACGAAATAAAGAAGTAGTAAAAATGGTTGGCTTGGATTTTCTGGGAAGGTTCCGGGTAGTACAATTTAAAAAACGTTGAGACTTCCCTCCATTAATGAAGACGCCCTCCCCGTATATATTTTTTACGGGCACCGAAGTGGCGGAAAATATCTAGACCCGACCCTACTGTAATCGGCGCAGCTTGGAACACATCGAGTATTTGTAACCAAATTTGGATAATTTCCTTTTAAATGGAAAGGCCTGCGCTAAAATACAAAATGGGGCATTATTACATTACAACCGGTGAGGCGGTGCTCCAGACTGAATCACACGTTTAAAACAAAATGAATTGGAAGGTAAATCATCACTTCAATCAGAGAATCGTAATTCCAAAGGAAATAAACTTTTTATAATAATATGTTACTTCAACGGCGTATTTTGTTAAGGAAGATTGCGATCTTTTGATATATCTATATTTTTCGTCAGAGACTAAAATAGCATCTTATGATTAATCAATTTCAGATTAGGTCTTTATATATCCCCCTTTCAAAGAGATATCGTAAGAACGCTCCCTGATACGGACGGAATCCAATAAATTTTCATGTGATTTCTCCTTTAAAAAGGATGTCTGCATTGATACAGCCGGATTCAATTTCTACTACGGCTCACATTTATCACGGTGAAAGCGAATAGATCGCGATATGTATACCTGCCAAAACCAACCAACTTCCATCTAGTAGGCTTTGCTCACAAACACTCGATAAGTGAATTAAGCTCTCCTTTTAGCCGAACCAGGTTCCAATGATTCAACTTTATTCTAAGAGTATTGACACTGAGTGAAAATGATAAAAGTTTTTCGTGGTAAGTCGAAAATGGCTAAACTCAATATAGGCGCAGCGAGCGGATCGTCCGACGGAGCCTTTTAAATTATTCTCTCTTGTGCGTTTTCCCCCAACTACTTCTCCGTTCTCTGAGTGTTCTTCGAATCGAGTCGAACAAAATTGTTCTTTCGCGATGACTGCGGAGATTAAATTAATCTTTTATAATACATGTATATTATTGTTTAATTTTAAATATTAATAAATATATATTTCTTCTTCAACATTAGCAAAATTACTTTGTGGTTACATATGATATAAATAATAAGATAAAACACTATGTTTATTTAAAACCATTCTTTTGACATTAACAAGCGTTTACAAATTCTAGTAATTTACAGTTAGATAAGTTTGAAATTTAAGAAATAAGAAAAAGTATCAATAGCAAGGTAAATATTATAAATAACCAAATCCTTTTTGCAAATGGTCTCCTTTTAAATTTGTTTTCATAGTAGTTCCTACTTAGTTACTAATCATTAATATTTTTATGGTCCTGCTATTTTTATTAAACCCCCGATCGCCATATCACTAGGCGTATCGTAATCACTAGAGTAGTATACAAGCACGTCAAAGTGAAGCATTAATTTCCTCTGAAATACGAAATAGGTGATAATATATATGTCAAATAAAAAAATGAACGACTTCATTTCTACTTTAAAACTAAAATTTTAATACTATGAATTAAAATTTGGATGTAAACTTTTTACAAGTACCTACTGCCCCGACTATTTTAATATTACAAGCATTGTACATGATCATGTTTAAAATGATGTACGTCTGACAATGTGTAACGCCGAAATATCGTTAATTGTTTTGGTAATAATCTTCAGAATTTATTTAACATTATGAAAATAATTTTATCATATAAAGCTGAAGAAGAAGCTATAGCCTTTTAACTGTCATAATATGGGTGTGTTATTTATTTTATAAAGATTTTGTTAGTGTGAATTTAATCAATCTAAAGTATGTTTTTACTTTTTTATCTTCTTCTTCCGCTCATCTGGGTCCAATATTATTATAATGATATTATTGATTGATATTTAATGGAAGCCATCGATAAGCACATTGGTCAGATTTTTTTATTATTTATTTTATGGAAAAAGCTCGATTTGTCTAAAAGTATCGGATTAGTAAACTAAATTATTCAGAATATAAGTCTGTAATCTAATGGAACGATAGATGTATTAATTTGAAAAGTGTATCATATAGGTTCGAAAATTACTGTAAAAATAAAAGTACTGTCGCTGTAGCATAGTTGGGTAATGCACCTTCCTCGGCTTGGATAGAGATCCAGGTTGGAATCCCGGTAGCGCAACAAAAATATTTTTCGATAAAATTGATTTTATATGTATATCTTTCTAATTAACACATTTAATTAGTATTTTAAATTTATTTAAGAAAAAAGTTTGTTTCATATAAAACATAACTCGTATTTTCTTAGAAGAAATGTTAATAATCTTAAATATATTATGTAAGCATTTAATTTTATCTAAATATTTTCAAACGAGGTCAAAGTAAACTGTAATATAAGAGAAGGATTGGTATCCAGTCGCTGACCTTGGGTTTACAACCCCTCTCTCACTTCAACACCGAGCAGATCAATTGAAAATCTTATAATTACGTACTATCAAAGCCACGGACTCAGTAACTGAGAATAAGAGCCTTTATATTTACAATACCGCTGATTTAAAGCAAAGATTTAAGCACCTATTGATTATGGCCTCTAAGCGATATCCGGCGGTGAACGTTTGGGTGGGTCGAAAGAGGAATTATTTATCGTTAAAATAATTTAATTCCTTAATTTATCATGAGCTTAAAGCACGTATTTTTTGTGTTTGGTGCATTGGTATACATACAAATACTATGTATGTACAATACATACTAAGATAAACTCTGTATGTATCGTACATATAGAGTACCTATATCTTTTCTGCGTGCAATGTAGAAGCACACAAAAAGCTGGGCGCGTAGTGTAGCGCAAATGCTCCATAGGGAAATACGCTAAAAACGCAAATGAGTAAACTTTGAAAAACATTTTGCGATCGCGCCGCTCACTCAAACATTACAATTTATTTATGGATCACGTGACACTTTTCGTAACAAAAAAATGCGAATAAATAAATACAAATTGGGATTTTTTGATTACCATATCCATATTTTCATTGCCTCGACGCGTCACAACATTCTTCCCGAAACAAATTAATAAGTTTCTTTGTCGACAAAGATTAAAAATAAAAGGATATTTAAATAAAATGAGATACAAAATTATCGGGTTGAAATTATCGTCGTATGATTGGATGAAATTTTATTGTTTTTAAAATGCTAAAATTTTCTAACTGATTAAAGATTGTAATATTATGGTATATTTTGAATTTACCTATTTATAAATCGAAAAATCATTTGAGAATTAATGATTTTTATTATTTTTATTTATTTTCGGATACTGACTGAAATACAAAAATAAAAATAAATTAACTAATACATCGCGGACAGGTAACTATATATATGTTTATTTTATGTTAAAAGAATAGAATTAAGGGAATTGTTATAATTATGAAGAAAACGTGTGTTGAAATTAACCTTTTAAAATTTTTTAATTTTGTTATATTTTAGAAATATTTTGTACTCTACTTTGACAAATAAATAATATCAAGTATTTTAAATTAATAATATGTATGTATTTAAAATACAATGATTTCACCAAGGTCGTAGATCATTAATTAAAATAATTTCTCAAAATTAAAATAGAATTATTCCTCGTTTCTCAATTCATAAAACCGATCACTTGTACTTCTATCTCCACTTTATATATCTAACTGTAAATTATGATACGAGTGCAGACCCATTTTTCTATACGATTAAATTATCTACAATCAAGTCATCATGTAATGTATATGTGAAAATTTTTGAAAAATATACATTTTACATTATACACCCTGTAATCTGCATTCCCGCGCCACCGTTACTAATTTATATAAATTGTGATGTTTAAATATGTGCGCCGACGTCTGGGCGGCCTGCTTTACCGACGTACTGCACAAGGTGATTATCGCGGTGGACCCAGAGATGTAAGGGCCTAGTCCACTAGCGGGTTGAGGAGAGAGCTGCAATGGAGAAAAAGGCGGCATGCGCGACCTGGACAGACGACAGACTAGAGACGAAATGGCGTCCGGGTAATTTCCTGGAGCCGGAGATGAATGATGTGGCAGCCCGGGTCCATGGCTGCAGCAGCACCCCACGGTAGATTTGGCTAATATTGTGCTAAATGAGAAATCTAAGTTACCTCCCCTCAGAGGAATTTTGACCTTAAGAAAGAATATGAAAAAGACATTTTAAATGCATTCAATGTCGGGAAAAATTGTGTTAAATAAAACATGTAATGTGACAATCAGGGTTTACTCTTGAATCAATTATCATCCCATCCAAGGTAGCAGGCGACACCAGAGCACGAACACACTTGAAAACCCAGACTGAGCTAGATCAGTGGCGATCCCTATAGCTTCTTATCCTCTAGGGACCAAAGCTTCGTAGGACCATATAAGGTAGTTTCTCCAGAACAGGGGATGTGGCAATGTGGGATGTGGCGATCCCTATGGCTTCTTATCCTCTAGGGACCAAAGGCTTCGTAGCACCATATAAGGTGGTTTCTCCAGAATAGGGGATGTACTAACACCGTAATTCAAAATAAATAAAGAAATATATATATATATATATATGTAGATCTCGTTTTTCTTCTATGTTAGATCGCATTTTTTGTAGACCGACGTTTCGGCACCGTAACACGTGCTATTGTCAAGGCGTTACCTTGAAAAGATAGGTAAAGCCGTACTTGTTGGCAGAATATATAAATCTCCCATAGTTGAGTTCTTCACATAAATTGTCTACATAAAACGCGATCTAAACTGAAAGAGACACCAGGTTCATGTACTCATGTTTGCGGAAACCTTCAATTAAACAAATATGTATTAGTAAATAAATATTGAGATTATTCAAAATAGTCTAACATTCGAATTACACATATTTGTAGTTATCCACTTTAATAATTTAAGCCTTAATGATCAATAATCTCCTTGTAAAATATGGGTTTGACAGGCATGGCTTAATTGTCGTTTCGAACTTAATACCCATTCCATATACACCGTATATAAGTTGTATATCTCCTATACACCCTGTACTCACTTATCTGGTATTCTGGCTCTAAAACGTATTACAGAAAGTTTAATGAAAAACTGGATAATATAATATATGTTTACGCGCTTTATACTTCGATAGGTAGGCCTGATATAAAATTTTGAATATGTGTGTTCTATTTGAATTTACAGAAAACAAAAGCGATGCTGCTTCTGGGAAAAGAGTCATTGTGATTCGGACGGACTTTTTACGGCGGCAATAATAAAACTTTTAGTGTATATAATTTCGGATTAGCGGTTGTGTGAAGGTGTGAACGTGGCTGACCAGCATATTTGCGGACCATCAAGCTACAAGGATAGCGACGTCGGCCTCAACCAGCACAGGTTCGCAAAGGTTCGTGTAATTTGAATTTACATAGATTGAATAACTGTATTCATCATTACCAATAGAAAACCCAGAACTAGCTATCGAAGTATTTACGGAAACGATATAGTCCCTATATTTTTTGATTATTAATTATATAAAAAGTATTTGTTCAAAAAGAAATAATTTTGAAACAAAAGTAAAGCTGAATTTTTAACTAATTTTTTGAAAAAAAATTCTTTCTTTCGTTTTTGTAATAATAGGTTTTCGCGACTTTCGCGAATTCTGATGATTATTCTGTCTTGGGAAGCTACGAAAAAAAGTTTATCGAAGACAAAATTATCTCATTTATTTAAAAGTATATTTATACATTTTTTTCTACTATACTATATTTAATATTTTTAATATTTTTACTATTTCTACTATCGTCTACTATATTATATCTTTTCATAAAGAGCGAATATTATGTTCCAGGTCGATTTTATTTGATTGCTATTTTGATTTGGTAAACATTTGTCAATTATTATTTAATAATAATAAAGAATGTTTAATTACAATTTATTATGAAGCATATGATTTTCAAAAATGTATTGAATTCATTAAAAAAAATAATCTAAATAATAATGGTAATGTGTAACCATTAACGGTGATTGCTATCGTTGCACGTTGGCAAACTTCTTGGTAGTCAAATTGGATCGGTTAAAACTGAAACACACGTAATTTAAACAGGACGGTACCACTATACACACAGATCGAGCTACGCTCGAAATTTTTCTCGGCCGCGTAATGTCAAAAAGTAGTGATATTGACTGGCCTACTCAATCACATGATTTGACGGCTCTCGACTATTTTATATGAAGGTACTTGAAAGAAAAAGTCTACGCTAATAAGCCAATAACAATTTCCATGCTACAGGATAACATTCGAAATGAAATTGCTGAAATAGCACGCGAAGTTATGAAAAAGATGGTTAAAATAGTACGCATTTGTGCCGCTGTTAGAAGGGACCACATGGCTTATATCATACTTTATACTTAATTGTGATAAACCAAACAATTGATTTTATTTTATTGTGTTGAGGGATTTTCACAGTTTATAAACTTATTATAATAATTAACATAATAAATATTGAACATGTGATACTATTTATGAAAATCCACAGAAATGTTTATGTACATAAGTATGTTTAGGTGCAGAAGATAAATAAAAAGATAAAAAATAGGGAGAAAGGGTGTTGAGGTTGCAACTATTGTTGCGGTAAAGGGAGAACAAGACTTGTTTGTAGGTAGAATGATTAGTAAAAATGTGGTTCATAAAAAGAACCCTTTAAGCGCAGTAAGGCTAATGTTGAACAAGTCAATTTCTGTAAATTTCTCATTATGGTATTTGCATGACCGGTAAATGAATGAATTTTGTATGTAAGATGTTCTACTTCTGGGAATGTGGAAGAGTACGGATTGCCGGATTGATCTAGATTGTAAAAAAAATGTTGTTTTATTTTTTAGTTATGCAAAAACAACATAATAATATAATATTCATTCTGTATAATCATAATACCACATATGATTTATTTCACATTAACAGTATTGAGTTATTTAATGTTAACAGTAAATTTGATTCTTTATACTCGTATAATTATGGTATGTATTCTGGGTAAGCAAATTTTATTTTTATTTTTCGAAAGTGTTATATAGAGCACGATAATCTAGTATAAATCATAGATGTTTTTTTAGTTAAGAAATTAATGGTGAAAAAATATTTTAATTGAATTCTAGTAGAAGATAATTTTTTTTTAAATTAAAAAAATATAGTTGCGTACACACGGAATACACGTCACATTAATATTCTTACTATTTTCAAATTAAAATTAAAAACTAAACACTTGTGCTATGAAAATAGGACTAACTTGTTGGAGTCCTGAAACAAGGCGCGAACCACCGACCACTAGATCACTAGGCCAGCGTCTTAACAATTACCCTAGTAAGCTAATCATTAAATAATATTTTTTCATCACCTCATGGAAACCAATCAATCTACAATAGCTGTCACTAGCATAGAAAAATCGCGCAATCAAATGCAGATTATAATACAAATTAAATATATCAATCGAATCCCGGTGATAGCTAAAATATTTTTTCTATAAATTGATTTCTAATTGATTTACATTTAATTTGTATTAAAATATCACAGAACTGTGTTCCGAAAAAAATATAAATTCACAAATTCTCAATGTTCTCTTTTAAAAATAAAAATTCTGTTTCAGCTTAAACATTTGTGGAATTTTCAATCAAATAATTACGCTCTTTCAATATTTTTTTCAAAAACTCACTTTTTTTGTGCAATTTCCACAATAATTTATTGTGAATATGTGTATTCGCATTAATATTGTTTACAGTGAAATAGTAATCCGCATGATATTAAAAAATATTTTTGAAAACATAATTTTTTCCATGAAATCAAAAAATTCTTGGCAATCGTCATGTGCAACAAAAAATATGAATTAAATCTTTTATCAACAATTTACGTGACAAATTAAAGTTTCGTATTTATTTGATCCTAGAGATGTAATTAAATTTTGAGAAATTAGTTTTATTGAAGTGAAGTGCCACAAAATTCTGGGAAAGCGTTATTGAATTTTAATGACTTGCCTTGAGTAAGTTACGAAAGATCGACGGTTTAAGAATGGCTAAATATTATATAATAATAATAATAAAACTTTTTGACTAGTCTCCAATTTTTGGCATTAGAATGACTTTTTTTTTTAAATACTGAAATAATGAAACTACACCTTAAAAAAATAAATGATTAAAGCATTGGAATTAAAGAATACTTTATTTATAAATGGAACGTTTCCAAGTAATACTGTCAAACGAGTATTTTTTAAATTGAGGGTGAAATGAGATGCCCCATTCTATTAAATACGCTGAAAGAAAATGACCGACGAAATAAAGAAATGGTAATTTACGTCACCAAGCGACTTGGGAATACTACATTAAATTAGCTGTGGATAATCTGTACATAAGAACGCCATTACGCTATTACGCTGCCGTACAGTTAAACGCTGACGGGGAGACAGTGATATTTAAGTAATTACGATTATATAGACGAATAACAAGATTTTCCTTTTGATGAACTTATTCTCAAATAAAATTTATATTTTGTCATTTCATTTTGTTTATAAGTACATGTTAAAACACGGAACTACGAGGCGAGTTACTATGTAAGTACAGTTGCCGGATATTTCCGGTGTAGCGTTGCGGTTGCAATGTTGCGCATGCGCAATGGTTTTCTTCATCTGTTGACTCACCATATGCAAAGTTAGAGTTACATAGTGTGGCCATCTTGTAGTGAGTGGTTGAAATTTTCACAACGCCGTCTGTGAGAAATGTACTGTGATTTGGCGCCAAATGATTTCTATCTTTTCCTTCATCTGAAGCGGTTCCTTGGTGGCAAGAGTTTTGATGACGATAGTGAACATTAATAAAAATTGGTGCCCATCGACTGGAGTACCGTTGGATTCGTTTAATCTATTTAGATCTATCTATAGAGATTACATTTCTCTAATTCTGCTTGTACTAATTGGACAAATACTTGTATATTATAGATTTTTTTTGCCATAAATATTCAGTTAAATTTCACATCCTGCCTGTTGCAATCTGCACACATTTGTCTTCTATCCAGTGACACTATTAACTTTCACCTGTGTTATATAATTTCTGAGATATATAATATAAACCTTTACAGTCTGATCGCCTGTTTCATGACGGTTAAATTTTTATACATGCATTGTATTATAGTTACCTCCAATCGATTTTAAAGACGAAGTATTCACAAGTAGATATTGAGGTGTCCGATTGTTTTACACAGACTACCAAATTTTTAGAAAAACTAACGCAAAATCTTTGTTTCATTATTTTCAATTTGGTGTCACCCACGTGATCAAACAGCTCCGCGACTTTATTAAAATATATGACTCGATTGGACCGAAAATTTTGAACGCTGACAGTATAATATGCATTAATGTAAAGAACCACGTATTGTTTTACACAAAGGCTTAATTTTCGAAGAGTAATTACTGTTGCATAAATGTGTCATTAACTATCGGATTTATATTTCCACAAAGAATGTGCGTAGAATGCCCTTTGTCTCGCAACTAATGTTCTAAACGTTTCTCCTATATGTACACTTTATTTCATGTCTATTCATTTACTGGTCTGTGGTTCTACAATTGATTCGGTGAAATGAAACCAATGAGTGGATATCTGCTGCGAAGCCTGTAAAATCTGAGATTGTACCGAAACGAACAAATCAGATATCATGAAACTTTCTCCATAGTTGAAATTGTGTATTAGAAATAAACAGATTTCATCAAAATATTATGTTTCCTCAGAACCAATCATGGATTTCATGATTTCAAGACTTGATTAATAAACCATTATGTAATTTAAGATCAAAATATTTTAAACGGTTTAAAACTCTTTTAAGATTTCATATTAAATATATAAAAAATACAAGCTTGTTAAAAAAGTGCATATGTGAATAATTTAAAATACATGATTATTAATTGAATACAAATATCACATATTTCAGAATAAAGTTTTAAGCTAAATCTCCCCCAGTTCGTAACCCGTAAACTTTTAGACTATCATCCTACGAAAACAATACGCCCCATTATCAACTTCCAGTTAGAACAATCGTATCGACATTTTTAACTAAAGCCCTTTTAGGCAAATTTAGTAAAACCCTTTGTGAACTTTAATTTAACTAATACTGAATCTAAAACAACAGAATTACGTACATTTGATCAAATTGTTATATAAATATTATACTAAATAACTTAAAAATATACAATTTACATATTAGTAAGACTATATATACTGTATATTTAAATAATCATATTTAAGTCAACGAAGAAAATAATACATGTTTTAAAACTATATACACTTACAAACGAACTATTATTGTATTTTAAGTACTAATAAAATGTATTAATTAAAAAGATATACATATAAAATCAAATTTTATCGAAAAATATTGTTGTTGGATTAGAACCTGGATCTCTTTCCAATTCGAGCCGAATTAATAATCCCGGTAGCAACAACAATACTTTTTGATAAAATGGATTTTATATATATATCTTTCGAATTAATATATTTAATTAGTATTTAATATATCACATACCTTTGTTATAAATAATTACAACTTCACAATAAGAATGTGTTCTCCTAAAAACATCATTGTTTTGTTCGCATATTAAATGTAATTAATAAATAACGACTGAATTACATATTAATAACTAATTCAATATGCTTAATGAAACAGACACAAGTAAAAATTTTGAGTGAATACTAAGGATAAGTTGAGTGGTTTGGTAATGTAAAAATGATGAGTGAGGGGAAGATAGTTAGAAAAACACACAATGTGAGGAGTAACGGCACCAGAAATGGAGAAAAATAATTAACTAAGTAATACAGCAAATGCAGTGCATTGGGGACCACATTACAATAGAGGCCCAAAAGGTTTGCGTCTTGCAAAAGTTTTGTCATCGATACTTTTTTAAATGGATTTTAAAATACACCGCAGTAAGCAGTGACGTAACTAAAAAAATGGTCTATCTGTAATATGTACAGTAAAATAAATATTAGATTATTACGCAGTTTTATATATTAAATAATAAAATCAAAATTGTTTTAAATTTATACAAAACTCGCAGCTGACAAAAAATCGCTTTTCGGCTTTGCTACTGTATACAACGATAATGTTTTTACATATGTATTTACAAAATAAATGTGAAAAATGATTTTATTTCAAGCAATATTTGAATATGTTCAAGTATACACAATTACTGGATTTTCACCTACATAGATGGCGATAGTGTAGTGGTATTCGAAGCGATTACACATATTATCACATATGCATTTAAAAAAAAATTGATAGGTAGGCAAGTTATTTGGTGGAATGGTGAACGTTACGTTGTGTAAAGTGATCACTTAAGCTAGCCGAAGACAGGTCGTAAGTCCTGTAATTACCTATACTTTCATATTTTTTCATTAAATATAATAAAAAATAGCTTCGTCCCTATATAGATAGAGAAATCTATTATGTGTTTGATTTTATTTCAACTTCTTGCTGTGGTGGTCCACATTATAGCTGGGAAAAGTATTACATTCTGAAAGTAATGTAGGGCGTGGACCTTTTGGGGCCCTGACTAGCGTGAGCCCCAATGCACTGGTTGTATTGGATTAGTTTCGCCACTGGCAGCAAGGAATGAAATTATAAAGTTTGCAAATCATTACTTAGGTGTATTACAAAATCATAAAAATGCGCTAATATGTCTTTGTAGGAACCACACCATCGCCACAAAGTGATAATGTGAAAAACGCATATACATAAATAATAGATATCTCATACAGACAAAGCTATTTAAAAAGATATTTTATGGAAAATATATGAGAGTATGGATAATCACAGGGATTATCTATTATTTATTTAATAACAGTGCCTTTGTAGGTGAAAATCCAGTAATTGTATAAACTTGGACATATTCAAATATTACACTTGAAAAAACAACTGCTAAAAAAGTTAATTTATTTAGGCAATCACTATACTATTAGTAGATGCCATAAATAATATGGGGCCTTTTTTCCTTTTTGAATTGGGGCTTAATTTTTATAGTTCCGCTACTAATGATAACATTAAGAGAATAACAATAGTCGAGCTTGTACGTAAGGACGCAGGTGAAGCGAGAAATGTGAGACTTTTAATAAAATAGTCCTTTTTGTCTATAACCTTCCTATCTGGTGAAATGGCTTGATGCTAATAGTAATAATTTTAAAATACCATTACGGAAACAATAATGCAATACAATCGTAAACCGCAACTTTGAAAAAGTTTATCTTCAATAGTAATATTCTATATTTCATACCATTAATTTACATGGCGGTGAAAGTAACCGTATAACATGATTATTTTAACGTATTACAAAGTTTAGTTGTGTAAATTAGAATAATTCTATATTTAAATCGGTAATGTAAATTATTATTAATTTTAAAGACAATATACTTCTATCGAGTCTATTTATTTTTATGTATTTGAATTATTTTAAGTATATTTTAGAAAATAGCTAATATAATTTTATGAAAATAATACAACGATGTTATGTTATGACAAATTTAATTGGACAGTGTGGAAGTTATTTTAACATTTTAACATTCTGTTATTATTTCATTAAAAATTTTCTTTTCATTGTGTTATAAATAATATAATAGAATGATCAGAATGCATCTAATTGAAACGTTCGTGGGGCACACTTGACATAAAAATCTTGACAAGATTTGAATTTATCTAATTATTTGCACTTAGTTCCAGAAAACTCATTATTATATGTGATAGTTATATAATATTTTTTATCTCTTATTACACTCTTTTCTTTACTAATTTTATAACAATGTCGGAACCACGCAAAAATTCATTAAAAATGTAATATTGGAATTTATTTGGTTTAAAAAGACAGGTGAAATTTGTAATATTACTGTGTATATGAGAAATGATTTCAAAACAGTCTTCACATGAACACTTGATAACCTCAGCCTGAGGAAATTGAAATGTCATGCAGTATGTACAGAACAATGCGTGGTACGTTTTTCAAAATACTGCGGGCATATTATAAAATAAAAAAGGTAGGTGAAGACAAAATTTTCTCTTTTAATATTTAAAATCAATTTATTCGCATGGGTTTGAATTTATTCCCGGAGAGTGAAAAAGCGAATGTACAGAGGATCAAACCCGAAGGTTTGAGAACCCAATTGATTATTTAAATAATTAATCATTCTCGCTTTGTGAGTTACAAAAGTTTTTTTTTTTAATCAGGCCAAACGAGAGAAACTTCCTAATACAAGTGATAAATAATTAAAAATATTACTAGTTCTTGTATAAATTTATTCTGAGATTTTCGGTACACAAAAATATTTCATACAGTGAAGTGACGTGATCCAAAATATATTTTTTTTTATATAAAGTTTGTTTGGTTAAACGCTAGAACACTCGCTTGTTTAAAAAAATATATATTTATGTCATTACATTATTTTAATTTTTTTTCACGTAAAACATTTTTTTATTAAATTTCATGTCAACATGGCCGGTAAGCCGAATAATCTGGGTAATGTTTAAAATGGTAAGGGTGGTGTGCGGTAAGCAGCATATCTGTTTATTATCAGATGTCCGCCTAGTCATGATCAGAAAATAATTTGGTGATGAATTGGCGGGCGGTATATATTGTTATTCTTGTTTTTCTAAGATGCGAAATCACTTAGCAATTTTTAGGGATCAGAATATTTTTTCACATTTCACCGATTTTTTATGTTTAACTTTTTTCACTGTGGTAATAATATTTATGTTGCGTGTATTCCGTGATTTTTATTTAAAAAATGACGAAATATTAAGTACATCTGAGTTAAAGTAAAGTAGTAAGATTGATTCAAGTTGCACACAGAGATTTCTCGCATAGTTTAACATCTCTGAGGTAATCTTTAGCGATGCTCCATTGGAAATCGTAGACTGATAGTTACATACCTACGAAGAATTCCATTTCTTGAGACACTACTTACTCATATCATTCTCGATGAGGCTATAATTATGTATAAAATGTGCACAAGTTTTCGTAGCTTTGAATACGATTTATACAGTTTGTACCGATTTATACTATTGGGAAATTTAAAGTAAATGAGTCGTCATATCCACCGGAAGTTATTTATTTTTCACGTATGTATTCTGCCATTCCTCTGGACCAAGTGTGGGATACATAAATTGATTTTCTTGCGTCCAAGAAGGAGGGATTTAAGGAAGTAGGTACGATGATATCATGAATCATGATGGAGCAGTATTTCCGGAGAGTCTTTTCATACTCTCTGCGGATCGCCACCGCCCGTCTAATTTTAGCGGTTAAATGTGAGTCAC
Organism: Eubasilissa regina; assembly: GCA_022840565.1. NCBI lineage: Eukaryota > Metazoa > Arthropoda > Insecta > Trichoptera > Phryganeidae > Eubasilissa > Eubasilissa regina. The sequence goes on from JAINEB010000033.1 coordinate 24,458,280, forward strand.
GGGTGTAGCGTAATATATTTTAAAAACAATATTTATTATATTTTAGGTTACTTATCTATCCACTAACAAGTATTTTATACTATCAATTTATACTGTCAATTTGAATGAAATTGTTGCTAGCTAGTTTTCTTTAAAGAGAGTAAGGTTGCTGTATAAAATTATTAATTTCCTATTAAGGATAGTCGTACAAAAGGCGGCAGTGTTCTCTTTTGTCAATTAAACAACCCTTATTAAATATTGAAAATAAAGCTTATTATGTACAGTATAACTAACTAAATATCAAGATATTTTACTGTAGGAGTAAGCAGAAACGATCGATCTGACTTGGCCTCCTCTTTCACTTTTGACTTCTCCACTTTCAACTACTCTTATCCCAATATTTGAAAATAGCAGATCTTTCGCGGATATCCTCAATTTTTATTGCCTTCTTTAACGGTCTCATGGGATCCGGAAGTCCGTGATCACAGTCAAAACGAAGCGTCAAACATCCCTTTACATCGCACTAAACATTCCAAAAATATTACATTTTATAATATTTAAAATATACATCAAAAGCGTTGAGCTACTAATGACGCATGTACACGGATAAAATTTCTCGCGGATATTCATCTCAAAAGTATGCAAATGACATAGGAAAAAGAAAGCACCTAAGAGTCGAAGAGTTGATGACGTGTCTGGTACGTACCGATTTTTACTGGTAATCTCTGAGATGAAAAAAAAAACAAAGTTCCATCCTTGGGCAAACAATGAAGCACACATTCAAATAAATTTATTACATATTATACACTTTGAGCTATTAATCTAAATAAAATTTTATATAATTTTGGAGTTGACTGCGTCACGTATCAAAAAAATTCTAGATTATAAATAAAATGTGAGCATTAAAATATTGGAATAAATAAAATACAATCACTTTATATGAAAACACGTGATTTATTATATTTCAACCGGTTTCGTTTATCTCAAGCTTCATCAGGACGCATAATTTAGAAGCCCTCGAAATAAAAAAGTCAGTAAATAGTGGTACGCCAATTTTAAATAATCAAATTAATTTATCCATCAGCCTGATATTAGGTACGTTTCCTTTTAAATCAATTTAATATTCATCTACACTGTATTTTCCCCTCCCTTAATGTTCCGTCTATCTGTATATATATTCTGTATCTCTCTTTCACATATAATTTTATATTTTATCTCCCTCTTTATGTATATACAAGTGCACTCTTTTGTATTTATGATTAGTTTTGAATACGTCCTGATGAAGTTTGAGATAAGCGAAACCAGTTGACGTATAATAAATTCCGTGGTTTCATATAAAATGATTGTATTTTATTTAATCTAATATGTCAAACCACAAAGTGATTTCTTTTTACGAAAATATATAAATATATATAAAAATATTATTTGATTTATTGTACTGATTGGGCTAAACGAACCGTATGTCACTAACCCAATGAACTAACCCAAATGACTAACCCAAAAAATTTAAAATGAATAAGCACACACTTTAACAGTGAAAATTTATTGGGTAAATTTACTTCAGTAGCAATGATTAATTATTTCAACTTAGAGATAATTTCGAGGTGATTTTAACGGTACAAATGCCACGTCTACACCCTGCATCCAGGCGTTAATTGCCAGGATTAGAGAATCAGGAGTAAGTTGTGATTTAAGGCCAAGTAATAGACCACAATCCAGCCGAGGTGAACCTTTGGTAGAAACGAGTAAGATAGAGCGTACGTGAATCACCTGAAACTTTGACACGAAGACGTATTCAGCAATAGTCCTTGAAAAAGGATTAACCTTTTTTCGTATACAAAATTCAAGAGTTGTATCCCTCAACGTCGTGCAAAATATGCCAGCGCCTTTCTCAATCCGGGTGTTATCTGAAAGAGTGGATTTAACTTGAAAAGCCCAACACCGAGCGAATTAAAACACAACATAGCTCAAGAAATTAATATAATAAAAAATTTATCACTTGAAGCTTTAAGTGAAATTAAAGTAAAATTGCTGTGAAAATACCTCAAATTTATGAACATTCGAATAGCGACCATTTAATAGTATAATATTCCGCAGGTATCTAATTTAAAAAATTCCTAAACTAATAAATAACTAATTTATAATGGTATCACATTTTATTAGTAAAAAACGCTAATAAAGTAACACATATGTAATTTAAAGGTTAATTATAACTTAAATTGGTAAAGCAGTTTATCGGAAATAGAAATTCGATTCCCGGCGGTATTCTTTCATTACATACATATATTGATTTATCAAATTTGTATTTATAAATAGTTTCCTAATTAAAGTTATTGTTTTTGTTTATTTTTACTGTATTTTGTTTAAATCAAAAATGAATTATTACCCTATTTATCAAATATAAAATATATTCGATTTATCTATTTTATACCGCAAGAATATTATTGAAAAAATTCTTAATCGTTGGTGTTCGAAAGTGTTACATTTAGGGGTATGACCTTTAGTTCTCGCTATCTTCACTTTATTTTAGAGAGTTCGTTATCATTATTGGTAATTTATGTTGATTTATTAGACATGTATAATAGAACTATTATTTTTAATACATCATTTTTACTTTACTTTCTTCAGACGCTACGCACCTTTAACTACTTCTCAACATAGTCGCCACCATTATTAAGGCACTTGTCATAACGGGGCACCAATTTAAAGTATAAAACGACACAGTCTTTGATAAAAACCATGGCTGTACTTCGACTTTGAGTTCATCATCGTTATCAAAACGCTGACCATCGAAAAAAAATATCGAAATCACTTGGCGCTAAATCAGGACAAAAGAGGACACGCTTGGCTATGAATGTCAGCTGGTTTCATGTTTCGTGCATTCAAGAAACGAATCATGAACCGTATCTCACAGTCGGCGGGCTGATCTATTGTCTTGAACATTTCAACCACTTACTACGAGATGATCACACTATGTGATTACCTCTAACGTTACATGTGATGAGTCAACAGATGAAGGAAACCATCGGGCATACGAAACATTACAACCGCAGAGCTACACCGGGAATATTCGGCAACGTATATTTAAACCCAACACAGAGAGAATTGAACGTTACCTAACTAAATTTAAATTAATTATTAAGTTTGTATTTCGTTTCCTGACAAAGGTGCAAAATATGACAGCACCTTTATATACGATATTATTTATATTATAACGTATGCATGTTTTAATATAGTAAGATAATTTATTGGGATCAAACGTTTGGTTCGCATATAATGTTATATAGTTAACGTAATATTATGTAGGTCTTAATACGTTTTCCTGTGGATTATATCCTCTAATATACAAAATTCTAGATTCACATTTATTACTTTATTAAGGAATTTATATATTTTAATTCTGAGACATTTTAAAATATTTTAGGTAAATCTAAATCGACTCATAGATATGCGTTAATCTGATTAATTGAATATTTATGCGAGTGTTGTATCGAATCATATATTTGTAGACAAGCTACTTTTTTATAGTTGGAGATTTTTTTATATTTAAGATTTTTTTTTGTAACGTTTGATGTGAATAACTTTGCTGTACAATTTGTTTTCGATTAATTTTTTTTTTTAAAATTGTAATTTATCTTAATAAAAGATATGTATAATGAAAAAGTTCTTAAATATTACACATATAAATATAATTAACATATATAATACACTAATTAATAATAAACCGAATCTCCCACAATACTTACATAAATATACCTCAATATCCCTGCCTAACAACTAAGAAAAAATTGATGGCAGAAACCAATCTAGAATGTTAAATTATTACAATTAAATCTCATCCATCATTTAGTTTTTTTAAATTGTGTTTTTAACGTGTCAACCAGATAAAAATGTAATCTATAACATTTTATTATTGTAACATTGTCTCTATAGGACTATCTATTATGGTCGTTGACATGTTGATAAACTGTCTCCTTAAAATAAAATAAAATTCATGACAGGTACATAATTCTCATAATTTTTTTAGACGTATATAAGTATTAAAGATAGTACGTATTATAGACTTGCTCAACTAGCCTTTTTTTCATGAGTATTCGTGTTATGATGAAATGGGGAACACTGGGGAAATTACTATAAATTACACAATTGATGACGTGTTTTTTTGCTCTGCTCTCACGGAAAGTGAGGATCTCTATGCTTCTGATAATTTTCTAAGAAAGGGTTATCCAGGTTATTATATCTTTCATCTTTTAACCGACCTGCTACATTCACAGTACCAACCTACTGCAAGAGCAATTTCATTATTTAATTGAGTGGTTTCCGAAGTTAACTAACTAACAGTAACATTTAGTTCTTTATCGATTAATTTTTACACTCTTACGACTAAATGTTGTTTATTAATTATAAGTATAAATATTTTTATACTTATAATTAATAGTATTCTTATTTTTGTATTGACTATTTGAATATTTCTCTTAGATATGAGAAGATTGAACATAAATCTGTGGTGAAAGGATATACATATCTTGATTGAAGAACTTGCTTGAGTGGCTCCATTGCTGATAACACTCATTGATAGAGCGGCTGCTTCTAAAGTTCAAATAGCAATAATGATTTCTAGCCTCCGCAGAGAGGAGGAGAAAAATAAGAAGATATCGATGTGCATTGTGGTATTTATTGTTAATCTTGGAGATTATTTTAGTTGCGATCCATTGTGCATTTTGTTGAAACGGGACCTCTAGTTCTTGTACATTCCCTGTGATTACTAGTTTCTCAAGGAAAATTCCTAAAGTTCGCGAGAGTTATTAATTTTCCTTTAAGTTGTTGGGCCTTGTCCGTGGTATGCGCAGTACGATAATATCACATCTGAAAGGTGTCAAGCATATCGCTTTTTTCCATCTTAGGGTCTAGGTTTAATATACAAAAAATGTTGTGGCTTAAAAAAATTTCAGGGACTTTTATATTTCTTGAGACGGAGCGGTTCTTAATTTTTATTTATTAGTTTCGATATCGTTGACAAGGCCACACTAATTCTTCAAACTTCCATTTCGTAAAATAAACATGAATGAAGTTAAATAAGTCCACAAGTTAACTCAAAATGAAGTTAGCTGTACCGTTTCAATATAAATGAGCATTATTGTGTAAGGACACAGCGATCCATTGAAGTTAATGGAAATTACAATGGTACAGAAGGCGTTAAAGAAAGTCTCGATTCTAAATGGTCGTAGCAGATAAGGTATTAAATGGTATGTACATATAATTAGTGTTCATTACAGTAATACACGCACTAATCTTCATAAGCCATCTGGTAAATTCCCTATCAAATGTGATCCAACAAGATGATGTAATCCTTTTTAAATTATTTAAGGCTAATCTTGAGAATCTATTCAGGTAACTAGACCGGAAGAAAAAATAAATTTCCCAAACCATCATGGTTTTGTAGATGAAATGATTCAGACGATCTACAAAACAGAATGAACGATCTATCAGAAGTCAGCGGCAGAGTAGGATACGATTAATCGATTGAAAATAAACATATAATAAACAAAAGTAATGATGAACTGCTTTGTCGACTTGGTAGACATTTATATTAATTGGACTTGGCTTGAACAAGTCGATAATTAAGATACATAGGAAAACCAACTTCAACAGCAGGGAAAGAAATTGTTTGCAGAACAAGGCAAGGTGGAGTCATATTTTAAAAAAATGTCGCGAAGCTCTTTGATTGCGTGACACTAAAGTGATAACGTGGGTGCCAATAAAATTGACATTTTGGGACAAGGAATTTGCTTTAGTTTACGTTTATTTATTTGGTCGTCTATGATTTTTTCAGTGACATAAACGATTATTTAAAAAAATTAGATACGCATGCACGGAATACATGTCACATCGATATTATTATGAAAATAGGACTATCTTGGTGGTGTCTTGAAGCGAGGCGCTAACCCCCGACTACTAGATCAGTAGGCCAACGTCTTAATCACTACACCAATAAGCTACTCATCACTTGGTTTCAAATAGATTCGAAACATGGCTCCAAAAGAGAGTTTTAAAAACTCGCAGTGATGTTAATAGGCATGGTAAGATGTATTATTATGTTATAATGTTCTTATACGCCATGATCGCACCTAAAACATCCATTAACGGAAGCTACCCCCTGCGCGCCCCCGCCTCACGGAGAGGGATTACGCAGTAACAAGTGCTCGGCTGACGCAATTCTCTCCACGACCCTGCACCGTGTGACAAGCGCGTGATGGACGCAGAGCCGGCCGGAAGGGGTGGCGATATCGGGCCCCGCCCGAAGGCGCCGAGCATGCCGGGGCGCCTAGTACGCTGGGGCGCCGAAATAAAAAAAACAAAAAGCGGAAAAAGAGGTACAGTTTGAACAAAATAAAAAGTTTATGAACATTACAATATACATAATACAAGAAAAGTAAGACGAACGTCATATAAATACCGAAGAGCCATTTTCTGTTTCTTCAAATATCATCACAAATGTCTCCGCTGAAGTGTTGCCTTGGGCAATAGCAGCTAATTCTCCAATATCACAATAATTACAGCTTATGGACTGTTAAAAAAGACTGACCGAAAAACTCACCTGGGGTGTAATCTTAAAAATAACTGAGAAATGAGCTAAGAAATCAATTAAGATTCGGAAACTGGAATATTTTGCCTATGTGAAGCGAAACTTGAGAGATATGTGTAATATAATACTCTAATCATCAGTGTTAATCATCAGTGCGCAAGATTGAAGAGGGTCTGGCCACAGGAGAATGTTGTAACTACGGAACCTGAGAGTCTGAAAGAATGGTACAACACATACACAGTTTTTTTTTTAAATTAAGGAAATATTTCGTTTGAGGGCGCCACAAAGGCTAGGGCCGGCTCTGGATGGGCGCACCGCGCGCTGGCCTCAAACGGGGAAGCAGAGACACAAATGGAGATCGAGTATACACGTGTCGTTGGTTAAAGTGTGTACAGATTTCGCGATGTAGATTGCGCGATGGCGCAAGCCCCGGTGCGCCTAAAAATTCAATAATTACTTGTTGTGAATTCGGCTTTATCTCTACGAAAAATAGACGTTTCAATGTTAAAAGGACAAGCCGTATGCAAGAAAATAAAACTTGCTCAAATGGATCAGTGAACTGCACGAGAAAGAAAATTGTGTACGTGATAGACAAAAATGTACCGTTTTGACTAATGCTTAATTGTTTTTTCATATTTTTGTTGGTAGGTATTATTTTATATAAAAAAATAAATAAAACCATTACTGTTTTGAAAGGTAATTATTGTAGATATTCGAACGTTATGAAGGAGTACGGGAAGTCTCGGAATAAGAATCAGATGAACAACATATTTTTTTATTCTCCATATTTTTAAACTCGTTCATAGTCACCGAAGTCATCTTTAAAATATTCTCACATAATGTGAACTCTTTTCAAGATTTTAAATAAGTTTTGATATTTTCAAAACTCCGTAGTAGAGAATTTAAAAAATTCGACTTATAGATAGATACCTAAGTGATACAACGTTTCGTACTTAGATAATAGTCGTAGTTAGATAATGGTTTCCTTACCAATTTCTAATAATTTTTAATTTTCAAACAGTAGAAGACCAGTAATTTTTTATTTTATTTCAAAAATAAATTTACCAAAGAAAAAGATCACGATAACCCTAGAACGTTGAAGAACTACTACAAGGCCATATTGAATGTCCCAGTCAATTAGAATTAATATCTCTCCACGTATCACATAGATCGACCCGGCAATCCGCACTCTTCCACAATCCCAGAAGTAGAACATCTTACATACAAAATCATTCATGCAAATACCATAAAGAAAAATTTACAGAAATTTGCTTTTTCAACATTAACCTTACTCAAAGGGTTCTTCTTATGAACCACCACAATCTCAATTTTGGCCAATCATTCTACCTATAAACACATCTTGCTCTCCCTCTACCGCAATAATAGTTGCAACCTCCCCACCCTTTCTCCCTCTTTTTGTCTGTTAATTTATTTTCTGCATCTAACATACCTATGTATCTAAATATTTTAGTGGATTTTCATTATTAGTATCATGTATTAAATATTTATTATGTTTGTTATAATATGTTTACACTGTCAGAATCCCTCAATAAAATAAAAAAAAATTATATGTTTATCTAAAACGGATTTAAAAAGAAATTAATACTACTCCGCAGACTACCAAAAATGACATGAACTAACGCAAATTCCTTGCTTCAATATTTTCAATTTGGTGTCAGTCATCTGATCACTTTGGTATCACTTACGCTATTAAATAGTTCCGCGACTTTAAAAAAAATATATGACTCGATTGGAACGAAAATTTAAATGATGATAATATAATTTGTATTAATGTTAAGAATACGTCTTGTTTACACAAAGATTTAATTTTCGAAGAGTAAATTCTTTTAATGTTGCATAAATGTGTCATACGAGTATACTATTGGATTTATGTTTCCACAAAGAATATTTCAAACCCTTCTCCTATATGTACACATTATTTCATATCTATTCATTTACTGGTCTGTGTTTTACTCCAATATAAATTATGAGTTTTCTGTAAATTTTTTTTTTTTTTATCAAACAATGAAGTGTTAGACACAAAGATAGTTTTTTATTTTTGTGCTATGTATTTTGTCAATATTTTTTATAAACAACAAAATTTTACTGCTAAGCTTTATTTCTAATAATAAAAGTTCTTTTAAAATATATTTTCTTTATATTATACGCAATTGCGTATTCACGAGGTGATACGTTAGTTTAATACGAGCGCTACCATCTTACAAAGACAATTAATGAGGAAAAGTAAATTGTTTGTAAGCTCCTACTGACAATATATTTCTCTGAATACTATAAATGCAAATGAGTTTCTGACTTCGTTTATCGGTTTTATTAATTAACAGTTTTTTATAAAAAATACGCGTTAATAATTGTTATACAATAAAAATATATAAGAGTTTACTATTATTAATTTATATAGTACACATAATATTTTGAAATAACGTCATAATTTTTAAGTATACAGAACACATTGGAGATAATTGAAATTGCTAAAGTAGAACATGTTATCTGGTATTTTTTGATATATTATTTAAAAATATTTGGTATGCTATTATTTTAATACAGGTTGGGTAAAAATTACTATAACTACTACAATTAAAAAATTAAATAACATTTTGTATTATTATTCGTTTTTTGTACGAAAAATAACTGGTGAATGACCCCCACTTTCATCATTACAAATGCGAGCTTCATGCATATGTAAACAAAATCATCTTCAACAATGTAGAATATCGTGTTAAAGATAAATAAAAAAATAATGAAGACACAAAAAGTTATTTTTAAACAGAAAAAATCGTTATGCTTGATATTTTATTTTTAAATGGTAAATTGAGTTTTGGCCCATCGCCTATAAAGTAATTTGTTCATTTCATCTATATTTTTATTTGCTACGTCGTTACATATTTGCTGATATGTTTACTTTCATCCATATCTTTTTCAAGAAATATATACGTATGTATATCATCTGCATAAGAAATGATTATTCCACTCAATGTTAAGTAGAAAATACGATTTACTTAAATAATAATAAATAAGATTGGTTCAGAGGCAATCCCTCGGGAGATTCTGAATTCTTTTTGGTTTTCTGGTTAATTCAGTTTTCGAGGATTTTCACTATTTGCGTCTGTTCGTTCACTTAAGTAACATTTTATCCAAGATTCTTTTCCATTTAGGCCCCAGTTCATTCGTTTTTTAATGAGTTTAGAATGGGAAAAGCTATCAAATGCCTTTCTTAGGTTTACATATATAATAAACCCACATATTTTTTGTTCTGCTATTTACAATTGAGATCATTTTTGCAATATCACTCCTATAATTAACGAAATTATTTAAATACATACATGAACATAATATAAAAAAAAATCGCACGGTGTAAGGTCCGGTGATTGAGGTGCCCAGGGTATGTCTCAGTACTTGCTGATTAATTTATTGGGAAAAATTCCTATCAGCTTCTTCATTCAAACTCTAGCCGTGTGTGGAGTGGCCCCGTCTTGCTGAAATTGTGTTTTGTTGTTGAACCCGGGAAACAGCTGCAGTTGCGGTATCAAAAACTCGTCGATATTTCGGCAATACACGTCAGCAGTGACCGTCTCTCGCTGGTTAAAAAAATAAGGGCCAATTATCCCTCGGGCAGAAAATGCACACTATCGTTTTTGGACAATGTAAACGTTTTTGGTGGCGTTTCCTTGAGTTGTCGGGGCACCAGTATCTCATGTTTTGTTTATTAGCATAGCCATCGATATGAAAATGTGCTTCGTCAGTAAATAATATGTTTCCAAGCGTTCGTGCTATTCCAGCATCGTTCTTTAGGTTTCACGTGAAGAATAGTCATTTTCGTTAAGAAACTGCACGATTTGCAGTTTGTATGGGTGAAACTGTAGTTCCTTTTTCAAAATAAAGTGCACTGTTGATTTTATTCCTTTACAGGCTGTCTTTCTTATCGATTTATGCGGATTGCGCATAATTTCACGCCGAACTTGAGCCATATGTTCTAGCGTCGCTGCTGACGTTGACGGTCCCGGAGGAGTTTGGTTAACCATTGTCCCATCTTATCTAAACGTTTGAACACAACACCAGATAAGTTGCGTGCTCGGCTCATCACTTACTCGTCGAATATTAAAGTGATTACAAAAAGCGCGACACGCACGAACCAATGAATCGCATTTTAAATATTGCTGAACCGGGAACGTGCAGTGCTCTCCCGACCAGTGACTCATTGCGCCTGGCAAATCCGCAAATCATGCTCGTCGAACAATACCCCTCCCACTTACCTCACCCTTATAGTTTACGAGCAATTACAATTTAATCTTTAAATTTTTCTGCTGGACACCTGACATATAGGTTTATAAGTTAAATTTTAAATTGTCAATTTTTGTAGTTCCCATCTATTATTTTATATATCTTTTACGTGCGTTTAAACTACTAATAACGAAATAAAAATGCAAGACAAGTTTTCCATTCAAAAACACGGTTTTTGAGTCCCCGAATCTAAATATTTGAAAGATTTACCAATGCTTGTTTGCTTTTAAAAAAAAGTGTTATTATCACAAATAGGAATATATTTTAGTATGGGTAATTTAATTAAAATCTACATAAACAAGATATCTTCAAATTAGATTAAAAAAAAATAATACATCCATATTTATCAAATAATTATATATATTTTAAATGTATTAATTACCTGCTAAGTATTTATTTACAAGTTTACGAGTATATTAAATTATTAATTTTCAGATGTAAAAAAATGTAATGTATTTAAATAAATATTTTATCAACATTATTTATTTATATAATGTTATTTTATAAATAGATTATAAGTTAACGTCATAAAAAGGGCGTGTGCAAATAGAACTCACGAAATAAGAGCGCCCCTCGGCCGTGGAGCAAATATCTCAAGTACTTTCTGAGTTTCCATGGGATACATATTCTAACCTATTCTGACGTATTATGGAAATTCATTATCTAAAGCAAAGTTTCGGCGAAGGACAAATAGAACGAACATTTCTAGAGCTGCCGGGAGTCACTCATGAGAATCCTATCTCGACTATGCTGACAACATAAAACAGACTATTCAAGAGGATAAGTATCGACATTGTTTAAGTTTTTAAATGAAATATTCCGTTTTATCAATATATAGTTGTTTTGAATCAGTGAAATAAAAGTTTTTAACATCAGGAAATGTATTTTAATTAAGTTTCACTTTAATAATATTAAAAAAATCAAATAAAATTTAAAATTAAGAATTTAAAATTTTTCTGATTTATATCTGGTATTGTTATTTTTTTTTGTAATTTAATTTGAATAGATATTAGCAATATTTGAATATGTCCAATAACACATTATTATTGGATTTTTACCTACAAAGGCACTGTTATTAAACAAATATCTCATAGAGACAAAGCTATTTTTTATTATATTATATTTAATGGAAAATATATGGAAGGATGGCAATGGTGTACTAGAAACGAGTCCACATACTAACATACATACAACTTTCAAAAATTTGATAACTGTGGAGATTGAGGGGTGAGAATTGGTGAATGTTATATATATATATTTTCCATTAAATATATTGAAAAATAGCTATGGCTCTATGAGATATCTGATATTTGTTGAATAGATATGGTAATAATTTTTTGATGGGTTGATACATACATGCTTAGGCTTAAGAAGTCATTCATGACCAACAAATTATTGTGTTGTAATAACAATAAATAAATTTGTAATATTTATGTATTGACGACCTTTTTATAATTGTTTTAATTTTACGTGGCGTAGGGCACGGCCTAATATCGTTTTAAATAGCAACAGCAAATAGTAACATTTTGAGATAGGCGTCATGTTTCGAAAATGTATATAATCACTTGTCGTAATATTATTTTATTTAGCAGCAGTTTGATTATTCACTCTGTATTTTTGACCCCAACAGTCGCTTACAGGCATCTAAGTATTTGTTCCTAGCTAATATATTGATTCTTAATTCTTTCATTATCCTATTTAATAGTTCGAGTTTAGAGCCGACGAATGTAAAATTATTACAATATAAATATTATTAAGCATTAAGGGTTGTATAATATCTCCATGGCTGTTCAATTTGTACATATATGGGTAATGTATGAATATAGGAGCAAAAATGGGCTATTTGATTGTATGCTGTTTGTCGTACGCCGATGATGCAGTACTAATGGCTAATTATGGACAAGAATTACAGAGTCTAGTAGGTAGAATGTATGATGTATCAAGGAAAGAGACCTTATTATGAATGTCAACAAGTCGAAAGTGATGGTATTCGAGAAAGAGGAAAGTACTAAATACTTGTAGGTAATGAATGTTTGCAAAAAATAGATGAGTTTGTGTATTTGCGAAATATAAAGTGAACGGCGCTTTGAATGGAATAATATCTAATGGAAATTTGTCAACCGAGTCAATACTAGCGGTACACAGTGGAGTTCTGGTAACGATACTGATGTATGAAAGTAAGGCATGGAGCTGACAGAAGGGGAATGAAAATAGACTGAATGCAGTGAAATGGAGATCACTTAGGCGTGTATGTGGCAGATCCATTGAAAGAGTAAAGAATGAAGAAATAAGGAAAGAGTGTTAAGCTGATCTTAGTATAATGAATAAGATTAAGAAAGGATCACTTAGGTGATTTAGCCATATGGAACGAATAAATGAGGAGGGAATGGTAATAAAAATATATGAGACGAGTGTTGATGGGACCAGAAATAGAAGCCGTCCTCGGAAGACTTGGCACGACCAGGTAAACCAGATACTGAAGGATGGTCCTATTAGAAGCCACAATAATCGGAAAGTTTGTAGTGAATTGTGTGTCAGGTTAGATGAGTATGACGCTCTATCCTCACTGATGTGATGGTAAGTATATTATAAGTGCATGTTCTCCTACGCAACCGTTCACGCGCATTGACTATGTACTTTATTTTTGAGACGTTATTTGCAGTTGTCCGAGCGTATTACTAATAAAAATCATAGAAAATATTTTGCAGCCTGCACGAAACGAAATCTTATAAGATCATATATTGTCAACTTTAATTCCGCGATAAGAAATGTTTGAGTTATAATTTCACTTAAAAATAACATAGTAGAACGATACTTTATTGGAAACAACCCATAAACAGCGGCATGTTTTGTGGAATATCAGAATGTCAATGGCCAATAAATAGCGGTAACGGCCCTCTCAGTATGGTAATATTTACGTTCTTCTGGGCCTCGCATGAAATAACCATTTTGCGCGTTAAATAAAGCGGATGGTCTGTAAAAACGAGTTTGTGGATTGTTTGAAAATTGGAAAGCTTTGTTCCCGCTCTGCCAGGGGGGAATTTTCTTTTAACGAATCTCTAATGAGAATGATCGATATTCAGGTGAAGCAATAAAACAAGAACTCGGCGATTGGAAAATTTTTACTTCATTACACCCGTTCATCTAATTATCATACCGTAAATCCCACGCTAAGAAAAACTGTACAAATGAATACTTTTTGGCTAGAAAACATTTACTAACATATATTACAACATTTACTAACATATATTACAACATTTACTAACATACATTACAACATTTACTAACATATATTACAACATTTACTAACATATATTACAACATTTACTAACATATATTATAACATGTAATGTGGCTCGAACCCCCGACCACTGGATCACTAGGCGAATGTCTTAGGGGGGGTCGTGTAACATTTTACTGTGGTAACTTTTTACTAAAGTAACTTTTTACTAACGCCCGTAGTAAAAATCCTTTGCGGGTTGCTGATACATCAAAATTACTACTCTCAAAGCATAGATGGAGATGTTTATAGGCGTGACAAATAATTATGGAATATGCTTTATTCTATCCATTAGTTATGGATTTTGTTACTTTAATGGTGAATTTTTTTCAAATTATATATTAAACAAACGATAGTCATCGGACAAACTCTCATAACGAAAATAACGGGATATTGAGTGATTAATTGACGTATATTGCAACTTTCAAAGTATCAATGTGTCGGAAGTATCTGTGAAAGGTCCGCCATATTTAACTATCGATTCGCGTTTTAACTATCGGATATCGCAGAGTAAAATGAGTTTACTACGGGATATATATTCGAGAAGTAAATATTTTTTTACTAACGATCAAACAACCCGTTTTCATAAAATTGGATCGTCAATTTTATTGGAGATTGACTACTCGCCCTCCGTCCTTTTCTTACTATATACGTATATTGTTTCCGTCCATTTATTACTGTATCCGTATATTGTTTCTGTTCGTTTTTTACTGTACCCGTATATTAATTTGTAAATTTTACCTCCGTTAATGAGAATATTTGCAGTTTAATTATTTTTTCAAGTTAGACAATATTTTCAGCTTATAACCTAGGGTGTAACAGACTTAGTCCAGAATATTTTATGGGTGGATACCTGACTAAATTATGAGTCGAAAATGTTTAATTAATTCAAATATTTTATTGATTCTAGATCATATATTGAATATAAAAAATGAAAGGTCATCGAATTTAGAGCGGCTAGACTATTTTTTGTTATATAATTTAAGACCTCATGCAAATATATAGGTTCATAATAGATACATTTTGCAAATAATTTATATACTTCGAAGTACGTAGTAGACATATTAATACGATTTTGTAAAAATTTCAAACAATAATATTTTCCGTAACGGTGCAGAATTTGCACATATTGCTTGAACATTTTCGATTCTTAATGTAGTCAGATCTCCACACATAAAATGTTGTGGACTAGGTCAGTTAAACTCTGTATATAAAGGAAAAATAAAACTGAAAGTAGTTTGATTCTTGTAAAAATGTACGCTACATATGTGCTTTATAATAAAACATTATTATCAGTGGCATTACGATAAAGTGTGGTAACTCAGAATGTAACTCTTATGGAATTCCTTTAGTACAAGATCAGTATCTATAGTAATTTTTTTTTTTTAATTTTACCACGTTTACAGAATCATTAGTGATGGTTTTTTAAATTTCGTATTATTCCTCATAAATGAACTATCAGCAAAATAAAAATTTATACCTTCAGTAAAAATATAATGCAGCCCTAAATGAATTATATAGATGTATAATATATTCCTTCTGTTTTTTAGTACTTTAAATTAATATTTTTAAATTATTAAATTCAGATACAAGCCAATAATGTGTGTGTTAATTTAAGCGATAATCTTCTTCCATCTTTCTGTCTGTCAGTTGAAGGATTCCTCTCTTGTAGAATTCTTAGGATCCAAGCGGTTTTGGCTGAAGTTAAATTTTCTAAATTCACGTTATCAAGAGTGGTCTGTAAATATCGACAAAAATTATAATATATTAATTATAACTAAAAAAACACAATATGACGAAGTTGTTATTTATTTTATGAAATGTTTAAAATGACCGTTGAAATTATGTATGAACCGTGCGGGAAGTTTATAACGTGTCAAAAATGGAATATACAGGTTATTCAAAGTGATGGACTCAATTTTGTAAATCTATCTTTCAAACTGCGAACTCACAACGAATATAGTTTATAAATATTCATTGTCACTCATTTTGCCGAAATTTTGGTCAGGTCGGTTAGAGTTGTAGGTAGAGGTGATACATTAACTGCTTGTTTTACGAACCCCCGCAAGAAAAGCCACATGGTGTGAGATCAGGAGATCTCGAGAGCCAGAACCGAAGAGCCAGGTCTTCATTCCCAATGTGATCTATCCGTGGTTGAGGTAGAGATTCATTCAGAAAACCTCCAACATCCAATAGTTTGCGTAGTTGCGTTTGCGCAACTATGAGTAATCTAGTGGTGGGATTAAAAATTTTCGGACCTCCTCTATCAATTGCTATGTAGATCATTAACATGTAATATTAATTTTGTAATGTAATGCATATATTTCAGAAAATATAGCCATATAAAATTGAGTACATAATTTTGAATAGCCCTGTATAATCTAAAATGGAACGAATACATGTAACAACCAGTAATTATATCAACAGTTTATAAAAAATTCGTTAATAGAATTCGAAGTAAAAACGGCAGTTGTACAGTTTGTTTTGCTAGTAGAAAAAAAAAACATAGTAACGTTTTTGTCAAAACTAATTTATTATAAATATTACAGATAGGCTTAATATTATTGTTCATAATTAAGAGGTCTAGAAGTCAGAATCGGATTTGGTGGCAGGTGTCTATACACGTCGCCGAAACGTTAAAATATAATACGTCTGATGGGGTGTTTGCTTGAGTTAATTGGTTGTCAAGTTGTATCATGGTTGGCTACTTCCCTTTTTTTTGATAATACAAAACTATATTTTCAGTATTGAAAAATAGGCTTATTCATAAATGAAATAATATCACGATGAACACTCATTCCACCGTGTTGTTCATAACTTTTTCATTCATATTTCATTATGATCAGGTAACATATTCAAAGCAGTAATGAAATGCATTCAGCGAAAAAGTTATAATTAATTTAACAAATTGAGCGAGTGGATATCAATTAAAAATGGATAGTTATATCAATACAGTACACACCAGAAGGATATTCATAGAAGAAATCTGCTAAAACAATGCACACAAAGTAATCAGCTCTGCTGATATCCCAGTGCGGTTCCACCCCACCGGGTAACACCGTGAAAACATGTATCATATGATGGATCTGTAAATAAATTAATATAAATCATTAAATATCTGGATAGATTAGCATATTTATGATCCTCTTCTAACCTCTGATAAAGGATTAAATAGCTAAATATAATACGTGCGTCTGTTAGTATATTAAAATAAATGATGCGGTTACGCTGACTGATACCGAGATTGATTTCTTCACAATAACTGTTCGTTGCAGATCGGAAGGGTAGGACCGAATCATTTAATATCAGGCACCAATAATAACGGCTTGACCCTTTGTGAAATACCCTTTCAAATGAAATGTTTCAAGCAATAAAACAACCGCTTTAAGTGATTAATAAATAGGTACTCGCAACATTTATATGACCCGAACAAGATTTCACGTTGTGACCGGAATATTGTTATCCGGACGTTTTCCCTCGTTCAATATATCTTGTTCTACTCTTTTTATATAAATATATATATATATATATATAATTATTAATTAAATATATATATATATATATATATATATATATATATATATATATATATAAAAATATATATATATATATATATTTTATACATTGAACATTGCACTTACTTTAAGTTTTAAACTTAAAGTAAATGCATTGCTCAATATATATATATGTTAAGAGTAAAGCAAGACGCAATTAGATAACATGTAATTACAACGTAAAACTTAAAGTAAGTGCAATGTTCAATGTATAAAACATTGCACTTACTATAAGTTTTACGTTGTAATTACATGTTATCTAATTGCGTCTTGCTTTACTCCTAACATATATATATATATATTGAGCAATGCATTTACTTTAAGTTTTACAATGTATTTATCTAATCTAATGACATCTTATTTAACTTTATATATATATATAATGTAATCTAATGTATTATGTAATGTAATATATATATATATATCTAATCTAATGACATCTTGTTTAACTCTTTATATATATATATATATAAAGAGTTAGAGAGAGATATATATCCGATTGTAATATAACAGACTGTACTATGAATCAATTAAATCTCGGTCAATTAATACAGGTCAACATGATCTAGAGGAAAACCAAAACGAAGGTAGGCGACAATGTCAAAAAAACCCTGCAGTCTGGATCATAACGGCAATATCAAGGAACGGATGGCGCTCTGCAGTGACTGCGTTCATGGACTTCAGATTCTAGTGAGGCCACTAAAGATGAAAAATAACAATAATAAATTGCTACTGAAAAAATTTCTTTTAATTTTTTATATCTTTTGAGATTTTTTGTTCTCTTTAAATAATAATCATGCAATTCCTAATACGAGTATAACGTATTCAGGATATTACTAAATGTATTAAGAAAATAAATGATACATTATTAAAATAAACCGAGCCAGTCAGCATAGATATTGATTTTTAATTGATATTATGTCACAGGGATTTGAAACGAAACTTATAACATTTTGGAAAATAAAAACATTAAAAATATTTAACAGAAAGATTACTTACGTAAAACAAATCTTGCGGCTTAAATCATTATAATATTGCAAATTCGAATCCATTTATTTAATCATTAAATCGTGAAATCAAAATAATTTATAATTGAGAAGTAAAACTTTCAATTTTAGTCTTTAAAAAAATGAATTCATCCGAATAATGTTAATATTGGTATTTATCAATATTTTTTAAACATATTATCCTTCATTGAAGTAATATTAACTTTTTTATATTCTGTTTTACATTTTACATTTTAAACTATAATTATTATATGTAGCGATTAATTCCAAAATCCACTATAGTTAATTAGAGTTATGGATGAAAACGAATATTCTGAAAGTAAATGTAAAAGAGGTTTATTTTTACATCAGCATTTTTTAAAGAGACCATTTTGTAATGTAAATTTTTCTGTATACATCGTTCTGGCAGCCATACCGGATTTTAGATCACGTGATTATCAACAGGCTGATTTCATTTTAGGGGAAATAGCAACTTATACTCTGCCTGCTTTGGGGTATTCTGGAACTAACACTGATTTTGAACATGCAGGATTTAAATGGCTTGTGCGAGAAACAATATATTTTGCATGTAGCTGACAAAAACATGTAAAAAAACTGCTTATTTAACTCGAATTATCCCAAATACGTTTTAGGGGGTTTTGGAATTAGGCGCTGTGCTACACATGTTTACAATTCAAATTAATCTAATTATATTTTTGAGACAATTTAAGCAGCTACGCACAAAAAGGCTGTTCTTTAAGATATGAGAAGTATTGGCCTTGCGACAATAAGTTTTGCTCAAATGGTATTTTCATTTAATCCGATTTACAATAACCATTTGTTCGAAAGTTAACTTCGTTTAACTTTGTACAGTGGAAAATAAAAGCAATTTCTGTGTTTGAGTTTCTCTTCATTCGTAAGTGTAGTATTTGGTTTGCAAAAATATTTTTAATACAGTTATACATTATGTGCAATGAGTTTTGCATACGGAGTGTGATTTGATATACTATGCTCTTCCATCAATAATTATTATCGAAATAAATATTGTACATTTTCAGTGATATTTTTGATTATAATTCCTAAAATAATTCGCACAACTTGTTGACAGGTCAATGAAATAAATGATTGAGTTACAGGTCTCGGCTGTTGCCGGCGATCGCTTGTTATTTTTTCACTCCTGTGGTGATCCATAATCAAACAAAGTAAATATTTGTATATATATTTTATGTATGTGTTTATAAATTAATCTATACTATTTTTATTTATTTATTGACATACATATACCGTGATAGTTAATAATGATGGGTAGAAGAGGTACTGAAGTAGAGCAGAATAGACATCAACGGAAAGAGCTACAACGACAAAGATAACGACAAGAATGTCCTCAACCAAGAAGAGTAATAAATAATTCTAGAGCAGGCGTCGGTAATCTTTTTTGGCCGCGACTTAAAATCAACCAAAATGTGACTGTTAAAAAGATGGTTCGGTCCGTTAGTGAATGATAATATAAATTGTATTGAGAAAACTATTACAATGTGTTTTTGAGCTCTTTTTAAACTAAATATATAAAACCAAATTCTAATTATCAAGCTTTATGAATTTTATTTACAAGCGTTCGCTTCCGTCACATATTCTTTCTCATTGGCCCACGCCTGAAGGATACTCACACGACTTTTAAATTAAGGAAAGGATTAACACCACCTCTAAATCGATCACGCTGCACATTTTTATGGTTTAAAATTTATTTTTTTATATTATACTTTATTTGCGTAACTCAAGTGGGTCACTTAAAATTATCATAAAAAAAAATGGGTCACGTGGTGACCCGCGAATCATAGGTTACCGATGCATGCTCTAGAGTCTTAATACACACAATAGCTTTGAATAAATTTTTTTTAACGCTCTGTAAATATTTTTTAACGATATAAATTAAAATGAATGAGAAACAATACAAAGCAATAACAATTTTATAATAATAACTAATACACATCGTAATAACTAATATTTTGATAATTGTATGGTCTTTACGAAATATACTATTAGTTCAGAAATATTATGAATACTTTATCTTGAAGCAATTTTTGACGTTTAAACTTCGTACCCTCGTACAAGAGTAATCTCACAAAAATAAGTGAGAGACAAATAAGTGATATTAAATATTACGATAACACATATTTTATTCAGTTCCTATAAATATCAAACGTATGTTTTGACATTATTTAGAAATTCTCATGTTTACTGGTAGGTAGGTAAAGCACTTCTGCATGAATTCAGTAGCTACACGGTAAATAGTTAAAATCCTTTGTTAACTGTGCTTGTCATGGTTTATCTATTATGAGTTCTCAAGTGGCCAAGGAGACTTATCCTTGAAACGCATGTACTTCCAGGTGTAAGAATAATATTAAAAATTTGCGTTCAGGTAATGAACGTTAACTACCCAAAGCTTTTTAAATGTTTCGTCAGACCTATTGTTTTAAAAGCATGTTTTAAAAAACATTAATAACAGTTCACTGTGCACCCCTCCATGCTACTATTCTATAGTCAATAGTAAATTTGACTTAAATGAAGTAAAAATGTATCGATTTCATGGTGATACTTTACTATAATTTGGTGGAATTAGAAATTCAACATAAATATTTTATTTTAAAATTAAAAAAAATAATTTAGGATAAATCTACTTAAAACTAGACATACGAAATTAAACATTGAAATTTAACCCCTGCTGTGTTTATTTTAGGACAGGGTAATATTACCCTGTCCTAAAATAAACACAGGAGTTTCCTTAATATAAAACTCCTTAAAACGGCATATTACGCTATCTGTCAATCAATCATAGAGCATGGTATAATTGCTTGGGGTGGAGCGACTATGTCTGCAATTAATCCAATAATAGCAGCTCAAAAAATTATTTTAAAAGTCATCCTCAAATCCCCAATCACAACGAGCACTGACGAAATTTTTGATAAATTCAATGTCTTTGATATTAGACAAATATACGCTAATACTACTCTCAAATACATATATAAATACAAACAGACACATTTTAAAACAACACAAAACATAATTTCCACACGGTCAAATACAAATAACCTTCAAACCCAAAGAGCACATACTACATTTGGTCAAAAGAATTACAAATATTTTGGACCTAAACTACAGTTTACATAATATTATGCTAAAAGGCTTAAATCAATTGAATTGTCAGAAGAACATGAAACTTTATATTAAAACTTGGATTCGTAATATGGGTAGAGCCAGTATTGGTGCACTCACCCAAACATATTGACTCATACCTATATTAATTATTGCTACAAAGTGATCCAAAAATTAAGTCCACCTTAAAATTGTTCTTCATATACACCTTTTATATGTTAATAAAACTTTCTACTTGTAATTTTAACCAATTGAACAATTACTTGTAAACTATGCCCGTCTCGACATAGAATTTCTCTAGTGGGACGGGCACAGTCCAAACAAATTTTTATATGTATTATATAGTTACAAATAAATAAATAAATAAATAAATAAATAAATAAAACAAAAACCTCATTGTAATACAAATATATTCAAAATATAATATAAATTGAAGTGTTTAAATGTTTTTGTTGACAACTCTCTGATAACTAATATAATAATTAAAAATCAAATACAATTTGTGTGATTGAAAATATCAATTGGTACCAGCATAGTTCTATTTTAATTATATAGTAAATTAGTTTTGTTTTTCAAAGAGGTGTATAGCTTACCGTGGAAAGTGTATTTAATATATATAATCGTACAAACACATATTTTTTAAAATTAGTTTAAAAAAAACATAGCCAATGCTAGGGAGTATATTTATCAAAAAGTAAAATATTCAATCGGTTCAAAAACCAAAGTTTTTTTTTTTTTTGTCTAGTGTTTCCACAGATATGGGATGAAGCAATCTTATGATTCGGTTGTATTATATTTAATTTTTAAAAATAAGCCAACTACATAAATGACATAAAAAGTAAAATAATTATTCACATATATCTGAAACAATGGGTGAATTTTTATAATATAATACTAGCATGCCCGCACAGCTACCGCACGGTAGCAGACGTATCTTGCAGCGACGCAATACTCTGTTTTCAATCTCACCCAACAAAAAAAATACACTTTTCTCGGTATGCCAGAATTGGAAGAAACAGAACCGACGTACATAGCCAACAACCTTAGGGGTGGTGGAGAAATTGTGCAGGAGCTACACAGACTCATCCCGTGCACCTAAAAAAAATACCACTTTTCTCGGTATCCCAGAATTGTAAAAAATAGACCCGACGTACACAACTAACAACCCAAAAGGGTCAAAGGCCCGTTGATCTTTGAGAAGCGTTAGGTTAGATTACTAACCACGTAAAAAAAACACCACTATTCTCGGCGTCCTAAAATTGTAAAAAACGGGGCTGACATATACAACCATCAACCCATCTCTCCAGGTTTTAATAAAAACAAACATTTTGTTAATACTCATTGATAAAACCATAAAAAGTGATTTGACAGGAAAAGAAGAAGAAAAATAAAAGAGAAGAATAATAATCCATCACTCATCGAGCTTAGAAGTATGAGAAGATGTATGAATGTGGTTGAGGCGAGAATACTTAACTTTTCTTAATACTACCATACTACACGTTTATTAATCTAGTCAAGTTGTTACGTCCTGTCATCAAATTATCCTCAATTATTCTCCAAATTTGTCAACTTCCCCTCAGCTTTCCGCTTGTCAAATGCGCCAATTATTTTTAAAAAATGCGCACACGGCTTTCGCTGATAACTGTGACATCGAAAGGTTCTCGCGCTCTCCCTTTTCGTAGAATATCACCAAAATATCTGGATAATACATAAATATATATTCACACAAAAAGCATACCGTCTTGAAAATAATATAATATTTTAAATACTGAATTAATGTATTAATTATAAATATATACATATAATATCAATTTTGTCGAAAAATATTGTTTTTGTATATATATTGTATATATTTATAATTAATACATTAATTCAGTATTTAAAATATCACAGACCTATGTTCTGAATAATTACAACTTCACAATAAGAATGTGTTTTCCTTAATAATATATGTTGTATCAACGTGTCCAAAATTTAATAAAAATGAATTGATAATTCTGGCGTCTGCAGTCGGTTTACTCAAAGGTATTTGAGATTCTGTAAAAATAATGTAGATGGCTTTCAAATAGTGGAACGACAGGTGTATTAAATTAAAAAATGTAACATATCGGTTCGAAAATTTGTCAAGAAATATACTGGCGTTATAGCACAAAGGTAGTGCACTTCCCCGGATTGGAAATAGAGATCCAGGTTCGAATCCCGGTGACGCAAAAACAATATTTTTCGACAAAATTGATTTTATATGTATATATTTATAATTAATACATTAATTCAGTATTTAAAATATCACAGACCGTCTGTTCTGAATAATTACAACTTCACAATAAGAATGTGTTTTCCTTAATAATATAATATTATTGATATCTCGCTATCTTAGCTTGTTTAAATTTACTAAAAAGTCAATTATGTTAAGTGATTTAAAAAAAAAACATCTCAACTATCCTAAGTAGTAAGTTCCTTTCTAATTTGTGCGTACAGAAAAACACTCGCTATGTTGGACGACCGCAAGTAAAATATGAATGGCTTCCCATGTCAAGGTTCGTGAAAAATGTTTACCCGCCGAAATGATACATGGTTTAAATACAATTAAACAAAACCTATTGAATATACTTCGTGTTTTAATAATTGTTTAACGTTGCGTGCCCGAACTAAAGTTTTAAGGTGCGATAATTCAGGCTGGTTATTTATTTTAATACAACGTGGGTTGACCCAAATTAAAGTGAAATTCTCATTAAAGCCATAATTTTCTCTCTCACAGAAACGCCCCATTTTACTCTCTTAGAATATGTAATTTGACGGTGTTTATAACATGCTGCGTGTTCGCAGGACGAAGAAGATAAATTAATTCTCAATGAAATAATATTAATTGCGAGAACTAGGTTTCATGAAAAACAATGTTCCCATTCAGGGCCAACTTTTAAAAATAATTAACTCAAGAACCACGATGCTGAATGTTTTATATCACATCATGCTACGTGCCTAACGAATAGCGAAACACGCAGTAAAAAATATTGACGAAATCCAAGTGCAAAAATCGAATATATAATGGAATACTAAATTAATGTATTAATTATAAATATATACATATAAAATCAATTTTGTCGAAAAATATTGTTTTTGCGTCACCGGGATACGAACCTGGATCTCTATTTCCAATCCGGTGAAGTGCACTACCTTTGTGCTATAACGCCAGTATTTTTCTTGACAAATTTTCGAACCTATATGTTACATTTTTCAAATTAATACACCTGTCGTTCCATTATTTTATTTGAAACAATATTTTTCGACAAAATTGATTTTATATGTATATATTTATAATTAATACATTAATTTAGTATTTAAAATATCACAGACCTATGTTCTGAATAATTGCAACTTCACAGTAAGAATGTGTTTTTCTTAATAAGAATATATAATGATTGAGATAAGCGTTGGATGAAACAATTCCGGCAGTTGACAAAAAACATTTGAAAGCAAATCATAATTCTCTATTACGAAATAACTTCTATTTAATCATAATACTATAGATACTAATTCACCTTTTTGCTGTTTTCTTTACAAAATTATGGGAGTTTTACGAATAATATATAAAAATAATACATAAGTAGGTTTTTATTATTCATTTATATTAGAAGTAATACATTGGTTCGATTTTTTAAAACAATGACAACTAATATTATTAAACTACTTTAAAACAAAGACAGAATAGGCATTATTTTCTGTACGCCAGAAAATTGCCTAGTTACAGATAACTCTTATTAACACGGAATCCATAATATTATTACGTTTTCCCGTCTACGTGTGTAACTTTCTGGATGCCGGCTTCGGCTTCGGTTTTGGTAGTATTATTATGACTGTTTAATATCTCTAGGTTAATATTCTAGCGAAATCGTATATTGACATCTGTCATCTTTTCTTCTGTCTATGGTAGGGGAGAAATCTCACCATAGAAATGGTCTGTCTACGGTTTTTATGTCATTTTTGTTCGTTTTGACATCTAATTTACAAAGATGAAATATCGACATTTTATTTAGAGAAATTGTTCTAGAAAATTTAGTGGTTGTTTTAGAGAAATTTTCATAATTGAAATATCGACACACAGAACTCGAGGACACTTCCTCTCCATATATCGACGAATTTGACGAATCCAAAACAAACCAGTCGAATCGAAGAAATAATGTACTGAATTGGGAGTAGGCCAAGGGGTAGGAACAAAACTGAAATTGGTGACACTACATTTTAATAATAATAATAATTTTGTTTCAAGTCATTGAATATATGTAGAAATTACATGTTCACCTATCAAAAAAATAATCACGAATTGTTTCCCTGATATTTTTACAATTCATATTTCCTGATATGAATTGTATATATTTTCTAACATTTTACAATTTTCAGAAAACAAATTATGTGTTACGACGATTGTCACAGCTGCTTTTATTTTTCAGTTCATATTACCAAAAAGTCTCTAGAACTTTGTTATTAAAAACAGATCCAGTCTAGACTATATGAGTCTTTGACGATGGTGGACCTAGAATTAGTACCGGCGCCAAACTTCGACGGTGAATATTTCAGTTTGGTCCTAACTTTTTATTTTTTGTATTAGAGAACTATTTTTACTCACGTACACAAACACACACTAACACACTTTGAAGAAACTCGAAAAACAATAAAATTTTCACACGAACAAAAAACAAATAATTATTCAAATGCCAGAATATACACTCCAGGCAGAATACGCACAAAGAATTGCAAATAAATACTTGTCTTAAGGGGCTACTTCCAATGATTATTCAAATTTTCGCTTTTGCTACGAAAATGTGAGTTTTTATCATACATTTATATTAGAAGTTATACACTAAATTTGACTCTTTTTAAAATTATTACTCAGATAGAACCTTTATACTTATTTAAAACTAATAAACTGAATGTTATTTGCTTTAATTAAGACAATACAAGCATTATAAGAAAGACCGCGACCATCAGATGCATACGCGTACAAAATCGTGTTAATATGCTAAATTATTGCATAAACGAAATATATTTTCTTATAATCCTAAAGCCAAGATTACGGAGACAGATCTGTCATAAACCAAAATATTAAAAATTAATAGGGTTATAAACCATTCAATTTGCAGTAAATATGATCAATTTTTGACGTTTTTAAAATGCTGTGTTTTAGTGAAAACATTCGTTTTAAAATAATATGTTGGATTGGATTTAATCACAGGCTTTGAAGCTACAGCTATTATTTAAAATAAAGTTTGATATCAAAAACGCTATAATTTCTTACTAAATAATATTTATATCGATTCTTATAGCGGCCGTAATTACATCTTGTCCGCATTTTCATAATTTTCATTAAAAAATGCCGATAATATAGTTTTTCACGTATATTTTACCCTCAGTTTGAATAAATATTTAACTTATTCACAAAATTAGTAGAAAATTTTATATATTAGATGTCTTTATACTTTTAAGAGAAAACAACGTTTTATTGAACAAAGTAAACATTTTATCTACGTAATTTTTATGTAAGTCAGAATGAAATATTTCGTTTATATATAACACTGTTGCATTTTAAACTAAGTTGCCTGTTTCATAAATAGTATGGAATTATGAAACAGATACATCACCAAAATGGAAATGAAGCATTTTAAATCGATAAAATTAAACAAAGTAATAAATTGAAGCTGTCATAAAATTTTTAAATTTGAAAATTGATTTAAGCGACCATCTAAATGTATGTAGGTACTGTGTCTGATTTCAAAACATATTCATACATATTAATTAGATACCCAACAAATTATTTAATTTTCAATTGAATATTTCAAATGAAAACACACATTTTTATTTCATTCCATTTGATTCCAATATATCAATATGAAAAAAGGTGGTAAATGCTTCCGACACGAGTTATGTTTAAAACAGATGAGAAGATCAACAATTTTATTGTCGTCTCTTTCTATTGAAACCTCCTTCTCTCGCATGATTTACTTAACAAATAACCTCATTAATTATTTATTTGATACTTACAATAATTTAACTATTAGTGTCATCTTGAAAGCATATCTAATTTGTGTAAAATTTCTCGAATTTCAAACTGGAAAAATGAAAGCTCGCCCTTAAAACTCTAACAATATATCAGTATTAAAAAAAAAAAAATTCTTGACAATTTAAAATTAGAATTCAAATGAAATATATCAACTGGAAAGATATACAGAATAAAACAAATTATCGTAAAAATGTTTTAGTAGCTACGATTCGAACCTGGATCTTTTTCTGGAAATGCGTTACCAGTTACACCACGACAATCGCCTTTTCAACTTTTTGCATTGGTAGCGGAATAAATTAATTGTGAGAACGAATTATCTAAATTGCATTTGAACACCTTTTATTAATTACTCTGAGAAAGACAAAGTATAATGTGACTTATACGTCAAAATTTTTTGGATGTACAAATAAATGAAATAAAAACTAGATTCATAAATACTTAAAATATTATATAATTATGCATTGTGGAACAATTTTCTTTCCCTTTTTTTCCAAAAATATAATAATATACCTGCAAACAAATAATAATATACCTACAATTCCAAGTTGTGCGACAGGCAAACATATAAAAAAGGCGCAGTCAAACTCTTTCAATATATAATAATTAACCTTTCTTGAGAAAGTTATTACACATATATCCTTTATTTTTCCAGACTTACTTGGATCTGTTTTTTTTTTTAAATAAACTCTGCTTAAGTCGTAGATATCTGATCTTAGTAATACCATTTTCTCTGAATTACTGGTGTTAAGTATTATATTTCACAGAGAGAGTGGCGTTAGTCACTTCAAAGTAGTGTTGTTGAAATGTCTTGAAAAGAGGCATTACAGATAAAGTAGGATCATAAAAATACTTCCGACTTTCGTTTCCCGTAATGAGATATCATATTCCAAACATGTTGAGGAATTTCGTGAGCCTGCTATTCGTGCCTTTAAAGATTTTTCACCACTGACATCTTGTCTGTTTTGTCATAAATATCTTTGTCCTGTAAAAAGTTTTATGGTTTTAGTAATATTTTAATGAAGACTAATATTATGGTAAAAAATAATAAATAAATATTAGTTTCGTTGTCTAATTAAATTAATGATAAATAATAATGTAGAAATTTACTTATGGTAGTTATATGAGACATGATACTGCGAATAAGTAAAGATTATTTTGGAGCTACTTCCTAAATGGTTGCAATATAATTAGTGACATTATTTTTGTAAATTTTTTATGTTTTATTATATTTTTGTGGAAAAATGAATTAATACCGATTTCTTAATAACATTTAAAATGACAGTTTTTAAAATATTAGCCAGAGCCGAATATTTTTAATTAAATAATATGACCATTTATCATTCGCTATAATTTATCTTCAATTTATATTAGTCACATCAATATGCTTTCTATTTTTAAACTAAGCTAACTATACTGGGACTCTACTTTCTGATTACTACTCTTATTATCACGAATCCTGAGAATATTTTAAATGGATAAAATAATTTTTACATTTGTTATACCATTTATTATTATAATGTGTACCTTAATGAACGCATATATGGTAATATTGCATCTACTACATAAGTTTCTCAAAGAAGGTATGAAAAAAGATGAAAGAAAATTTGAGATTTTCGATTGAAGAGCTACCTGTAAAAATATATAGCAAAAATTTCTACTTGAGAAAGCAAACATCCTCATTAAATCATAGCTACGTGATGGGATAACGTGTACTTTCATATTAATCAGTATCAAAGGAGGCAAGAAAACTTACTACAAATAATTTTATTTGTAATGTGGGATATTCAACGTCATATCAATCGTAATTTAATTAAAGTTAAATGATTGAAAATAATGATATAATTATAAAAAAATCTATAAAATTAATTCGTCCGTCCATGAATTGTCATCATGTCAATATCTTGGACACGGGCAATTATTTTTAATCTGCTGAATGGATAAAACAGATATCGTGGGAAGGAATTTCTGGAGAATTTTAACAATAAATCACAAAAATGTCTTGCCAAATTGATGGATTATCTGAGATTCATGATGTTTTGGAAATTAATAAAATAATAAATTAACAATTTAAATTAATTAATAATTTTGGGAATTAATAAAATATGTTTTAGGTGAGAATTTTTTTGTAAGCAAACCGATTAACAAAAAATGCTGTGCCCGAAGGTTCGTACAATAAATTCCGCAAAAAACTAATAACTGCTTGGACGTGACCAGTAAAAAGAGCAGAAAATTATTTTTTATGGAATTTATAAATCCAAGCTTACGGTTGTCAAACAAATACTGAAACTGCCTGCATATCGGACTTTATATATACATCAGATACGTATATTATATTTATGTACATGCCTGACTTAATTTTATATAATTTATTATCTCTAAATATTGTAATATTATGTCATATTATGAGACGCGTTTTTTAAGTAAGTACCGGCATTTTTTATTAAAATAAACACAATATAATTTTATTTTCTTCGGACGCTACACACCTTAAACTACTTCCCACTTGTCATAACTAAGCACCATTTTTTGTATACCTTCGACGCCACCCGGAAAGAAAACTATGTCTGCACTCTGTATTTGAGTTCATCATTGTCATCAAAACGCTTGCCATGAAGGAACCGCTTCAGATGAAGGAAAATATGGAAATCACTTGGCGTCAAATGAGGGCAGGTCAGCTGGTTTCATTCTTCGTGCATTCAAGAAATGAATCACGGACCATATCTCACAGTCGGCGGGCTGATTCTTTTGAACATTTCAACCACTCACTACAAGATGGCCACAAGATAGTGCATGCGCAACGTCGTAACCGCAGCGCTACACCGGGAATATCCGGCAACGGCTCTTACTTAAAAAACGCGCCTCGTACTTTAAAA
Organism: Eubasilissa regina; assembly: GCA_022840565.1. NCBI lineage: Eukaryota > Metazoa > Arthropoda > Insecta > Trichoptera > Phryganeidae > Eubasilissa > Eubasilissa regina. Next base: position 24,489,045 of record JAINEB010000033.1, read on the forward strand.
TCATTCATTATTTCTTAATCAACATATGAATATAATATATTTATTATCTGTAAACATTGTAATATTATGGTTAGTAGTGGCTATGTACAAAAAGGTTATGATTAAATATGTATAAATATGCAGTATCCTGTATTCATCTTCTAGTTTCAGTGTGTCGATTGGATGATTGGAGTCGAGCCTGGGACGTTGTGTTGATACTAAAGTCCAGTGTTGAGGTTGGGTAAGTGATTTGTGGAAGTTTGCAGACAGTTCGTGAAGCATTGTCTTATTGTGACCCCTTTGCTGGCGTTGTAATTTTTTGAAGTTTGTTCTGGAGCGTGCTATTGTGAATAATTTTCACAGCATTGTTTAGGATAATTCGTACATTTTGTTTAGCGTATGCTGTTGAATACAAGAGTCGCGCAGCACGGATGGTGTTATATATCTTATTGCATTTGGGCTCTGAAATAAAGTATTAGATATACGTCACACAATAAATAAATCTAGATAGTTCTTCAAGCAAGAAAATCTAGTTGTATCAATACAAAAAAATCTTTTTGCTCATATTTTCGATAGATATCTATATTTTAGTACTAGATCAAATCTTATAGGTTAATTATTTTAATATTTGAACATCAAAACCTATCTTGCAACATAAATAATTTTTGAGAAAAATATTTCATATAAAATTTAATCTCCGATTCGATTGTTATAGGGGGAGGGATAAAAGCTGAGCCCTCTTATTTCCGACATATAAGGCAACAACAATGGCGTGAGATTTTTTTTTAAGGGGAACACAGTGAAATAGTTTTTTTTTTAATTTTGTGTATAATTGTATAAGGTAGTAGCAAAAATGGGTAAAGTTTTTTATAAAATATTTTTTTTATTGTTTGTTTTTGTGTTTGCATTTTTTTCAATTTTTTATTTTTAGTGAAGTTTTTTAATTTTTTTATAAATTTTGTTCAATAGTGTCAAGGACAGGGTAAAGAAGTGAAATGGGACGAATATGGTGGGGATCGGATGAGGGATCATATAGGCCGAGGAAGTTTATGAAAGGGTTTAGGTTGAAAATTAACTTAGAAGATAAATCGTGTATGTGTCGTTTGAGTGAGGGTATGTTTGAGTCTGTGATATAAAATTTAATTAAAATCGCATGAAAATAGTAGTACTTATACAAACATATTATTGGCATGGTAATGTATTTAGGTACATTAATAGTTTTTTTACTTGTAAGTAAATAAGAATATTCTTTTTAACAATCAAATTAACAACATACACAAATATGGTTATTTTGTAATGAAGAACACAATAAAGCGTTTTTAATGACCAATAATTTTATAAACCAACACAAAAACACAAATCAACCACGCAGAATTTATAATAACAGCTTAGACAAACTATTCTTTTCCGTGGAGTATTTTATTTAACTTAACCAACAGAAATAAAGTTTTTTTATATTAAATCTTTTAAATACTCTTCACACAACTGTAAGCATTTTATTCTTGTTTTCTATTAAAATAAATTCCTCTCCTAGAACAACTCTGAGAATTTTCTACTCTTGAGTGACTTTGGGTGATTTGTGAGTTACTCGGAATAAGTTTATTTGACCCAAGAGTACGCACGTTCTAAACGAACTTCTTTGAATTTTCTCATTTGGTATTTTGATTTTCACGTCGAATTGAATTAGTTATTTTGAAAATGTCACAAGTCCAACTTTTCAAAACAATAGTTTGAAAACATCGAGATTCGGAATCGTGACGTTTTCGATGTATCCTTACATTTCGACATCGTTAAACCAACAGTAGATATTTTAGATTCATGACATTTTGATGCAGAATCGTAAGTCTTCCCCTAGATAAAATAGCCTCATACATAACTCATATTCACAACGTGAGGACTGATGACATTTTCGAAATAACCGATTCAAATATATGTTGATTTAAAAAAGCATACATTTTATTCTTATAAGTAGTATATATATAACGAGTTATAATGATAAACCGTGAAAGTTTAAAAATATTATATTATGTTAAAAAATGACGACGAAATTAAACATTTTTAAAAAGCTACTATCAGTTCAATACTTTTTCATATTCATATTAATAAATTGATACAACTTTTTAAGCCAAGTCATAAACTTCACCAATTGACTATGGAAAAGCAGAAAAATATTCCCTAATTATGAAAATATATTCCGACCTATTGATTTTTTTGAGTTTATTAAATGTAACAAATGGATAGAATGTACCTGCAGACAAACGCTTATTAAGACGTTTTGTAGGTCTAGTGTTAATTTAAAAAAAAAATGGCTAAAATTAAAAACTACCAGCTTCAGAAGCTTTTTCAAGTAATACAAGGTCACCCTTAATATTAACTTTAAACTATAATCAGTATGTTTATTTAAACTCGATTTGATTTTGTTACTCTCACTTTTGATTTTCATCATAATTTCAAAAAGATTTTGTTAGCACTGGGCATAAACCCCAGTACCTCTCACATACTAAGCGAGCGTACTACCAAATTGTCGCATAATATACAAAGATTTTATAAGACTATTTTTTTATTTTTTTAAATAGAGATACGTACACGGAATACATGTCACATCAATATTCTTACTATTTTTAAACTAAGCTAAACGTTTGTACAATGAAAATAGGATTAACCTGCTGGTGTCCTGGAACGAGGCGCGAACCTCCGACCATTAGATCAGTAGGCCAACGTCTTGACCAATACACCAACAAACTAATCAAACTATTATAACCTATGAATTATTATGAGAATTAATTATATTAACGTGAATTTAATGCTGATTTGTACGCCTGTGAATTGTTTAATAAATGACTTATTAATAAAATAAATAAGATAATAAAATTGAAAAATATGTTTTTGTCTTTTAACATAGAAATATAGAACTGTTACTTATCAGAACATTATAAACTTCAAGAACATTATAAATAAAACGATAAATATAGTGCGATATTAATTAAGTTGGAGAAATTGAGGTTTGTGGGTGGATATTATTATATAAGAATATTGTTACGAGTATTTTGTATCTTTGTAGACATGGAAGAAAAACAAAAAACATATTTTATGAAGATATAGTATTATTTTTACTACATTTTGATATACCTATTTTAGTTAATTAAAGGAAAACTTTTTTACGTAATAAAAAATATATTAAAAGCAGTTCTCAGTCTGAGATAATTTTTGTATCAATTAATTGTAAAACATATTTAATTACCCATGGCTCTTGAAAACGTCGTAGACCATTCTAATGTACATACGTATTTGGCTCTATTGTTTTAGAAGTTTCCCGACCCCTGGATTACATCAACAATCACGGTGTTAATTTTGATTAAAATATTATTATTATTATAATAAATACTACGCGGGAAATAAACTTTAGATTTTCATTTTTAATGAAATCAAAAATTACACTGGGCAACAAAATGAATTTTTTTTTTGGTGCCAGTAAAGTAAGAACTGATTTTAGTTATTTTTGATGTGCTGATTCCAAAATTACCTACCTTTTTTGTATCAATTCTAGTTTTTGAGATACAGGCTAATTGATTTTAGTTCTGATAAATGACAAAAATAATGAAATAATGATATCTTTTGAAGTCAAAATTGAAATTTCGTACCTAAAATAAAAATCTGATTAGTCAGTTTCAATTACTTGGTATTACCCATCTGGGTAACCCTCGCCACGAATTAATTAATAACTAGCTTATATTTACCTCCTGTCTCACTCAGTTCAGCTTACTATTGAGTTTTCATAGGTGAAGTGGTTCTATTATTTTGTGTAAAGTTTTGGCGTTATTTAGTAATAAAACATAGAATTTAAACCATGGCAACTATAAGCAGATGTAACTGTGTGAACCGTCTACACTTTTTTGTTATGTATGTGGAGAATACATTTTGAAAGAAAGTAGAAAATCTATTTCTGACTTTCTGAAAGAGCTTATCTGGCCTATTTTGATATCTTGAGCTCTAAATTTCGTATGTAAATATGCATTGAATTGAGAAGCGGAAGTGAGAGTGGAATATGTGACAATATCACTAGTCCTGAAAAACATTAAGTATGATGAAAATCAGTCGGTTATTTATGTCGATCTAAAAATGCAAAGTAGATATACAAAATACCCTTGTTTTGGGACAGCAGAGCTATAGATCAGCACTAGGTTAACAAACATTGTCCTTTAAGAAATGTCATATAATTCAAGGAAAACAAAACTTAATCAATGAACCATTGGTTGTGAGAGGGAAAAACATATTTCCACCCTTGCGTATCATATTGGGGCTTATGAAGCAATTTGTGAAGACTTTTAATCGAGATGGACTTTGTTTTGGCTACTTGATTCAAAAATTTCCTGGGATTAGCATAGAAAAACTGAACGCCGGAATATTTTATGATCCTCAGATAAAGCAGCTTATTAAAGATATAATTCTTGGTATTCATTTGTTCAAGTAATAAAAAAAATTCTTGGAAATTATAAGGCAGAAATTACATAGAATTAGTTGAAAATATGTTTTCCAACTTTAATATTCTCATTAATTAAGGAGTACACATTTTTATTGTGAAGTTGTAACTATTCAAAACAGGTTTGTGATATTTAAATACTAATTAAATGTATTTATTAAATGTTCCAATTAATCGAAAAGGCACCAGGACGCCGTCAACCGTCACCACGGACGACAAGATTCAGCATCCTTGAGAGATGGTTCTGGCGAATAGGCGATTTACCATCGGTAAGGTAGCATCTTCTTTGAACACCAGTCATGGTTTTATTCATCAAATCATCCACGATGAGCTTGGTTTCCGTAAAGTCTATGTAAATAAATTGTAGAAAGAAAAATGTAGATAATTTTTGACTTGCCCTCGTAAATATAAAATCAAAATTATTTCATATAAATGTAGTTAGTGAAATAAATATGTAAAATATTTTGGGATTCTCATTAAAAAATAATTAATATTATGAAAATGATAGTAATACCATCATGGCTCCACTACATTCTGACAATTACTAAATTAAATAACACATGCGAGCGAATCTAATACAGATTCTTGTTTAACAGTATTTATTACATAAATTTAATTGTGGAGATTCAGACTTGCCTTATCGACTAAAACATATTTTCTCGGCAGAGAATTCATAGAATTGAGTCTATTTTCATATTCTAAATTAAAATACGTATGAATTTAAAACCAAATACATTGTGATGAACTGCCTTTGCTAAAATTTAAGTCTGATCTAACAATGTAAGAAAGTTAACTTGACCCGACTTGAATAGCCTCTATGAAAAAGTGTATAATACAACAAATAACTAAACTTAATATTTTTTATGAACTTCAAACGTTAACAATAGACCTTATTTGTTTTTTATTATCACTCTAACGACTCCTTATTTTATATTCAAATTCGACTCTTTCATTAAGTTGCATATTAATATTTTACGTTGTTATGCGACGCGCACGGCATAACGGATGGATAAAAGAAAATTAAATGTGTATATCTATATAGTTTTAAAATATGATAGGTATATTAATATATTTCGAGATTAAATAAACTTCTTTTATTATTTTGCAGTGTATTTGAAGAAAAATAAATAATTGAAATATGAAATGTTGTGGGTTTTAATACATTGAATGGAAAGGAAACAAGTTTTTTTTATCATACTTGAGTATCTGGTGGTAGTACGTCTCTGTACGTTGATGGATCCTTGTTTTCATCGCTAAGTTGCAGACCGTTCCTCATTTGATCTTTGGTTTATCTACACAAATTTAGAATACCAAATTTACAAAATAGTTCGGCGTTCTATCCAACAGTTTAAAGCACGACAATATTAGTCGGCAGCAGTAATATTATTCTACAACTGTACCAAGGCGAAATATACATTAGTTGTAAAGTCGTTGATAGGAAATGAGAAAAAAAATGTTGTTTTGCAATGGTGTTAGATAATCTGTAAGTAAGAGATAACCTACATTTGAAAGTAGTTCTACAGTCACTCTTAAACGACTCTGTCAACTATATTGCACCACAAAGTAACTGCTGTCAATTAATAATTGTGGTTACTAGAGTTGGAAATAAGCGATTTTTATTCTTCTGCTCTTCTTTTGTAACTTGTTTATAATAAATCGAGCCTGGGGTAGGACGAGAATTCAAGGAATAATATTCAAAAGCAATGTTCACATGCTGGTAGAAAAAAGCTTCACTAAAATTACTGCGATTATTGAACATTTGTGAAAGCTGTTCTTTTTATTGAAAGCATTTAAGTCTAACATTTATTTTTGTACGGTAAGAATATTATTTTAGCTTTTTAGGAATTTAACTGAATATTTTATAGTTATGTATATGGGTGTAATTATATAATATTGAGACAAGTGTTTTCGTCACTATCTGTTATTTTATATTCATTACACAATACAAAAATATTACTAATTCAATTGAATCACGTAATGTCGACGTGGATATTTTTACAAAATTGACCACCTCGCTAGGCACCGCCTGAGATATTTGTGATATGTGTGTTCAGAAGATTAGAATAAAAATTAACATAATGTCACTATGATATTAACAGCCCCCTGTAGGTTACATACTTAATAACGCCAGCTTCTGTCCCTCTTTCACCTAATGGCGTGACGTATTAAATGGACGCCCCCTAAAGGCAAAAGCACTATTATAAAAAAAATTAAGGTGACTGGAAAAATATTATCTTTAAGACAAAGGAAAAAGTTGTGGAAAGTGGGGAAAATCTCTGCGTTCGGAGCAGAGAGTATGATGGCATTTACAGACAAACGAAAGAGCACCAAAAAAAATCATTGTACATAGAATTATGTCGAAGAGAGTAAATATGTTAAAAACATCAATCTTTATATTAGATAAATATGTTGTATCGCTCCGGTTACTAAATTCGTCATCTTTGACGGACACTTACTCGAGTATCATATAACCAGAAAAATAACAAATTTATCTTATAAAAGTACTTAAACGCGAATGATATACGAATTGAAAATCTGAACGCAGATAAACGTTACTTATTAGAAATTTGGGTAGCTGTATTCAAAGTGGAATGTTCAGAATTTTCGTCCGAAAGAAATCTTTGAAAATGTCGCACGCGAGATGTTCAACAAAATCAAATCAACTTTGCCTTTCCACGTCCCTTCAAAGGAACCATCAGATAATCTGCCTTGCGAAAACTCTTACAGTAGGCATCCAGGAAATTTCGTATTCCTTACGGGAGCTCAAATAACCGAGTCTCCAGACCCCCACCTACTTGAACGCCCCAGGTTCTGTGTGTACCTTTACGAGTCAAATGCTGGCGGTTGTCTCTTTGTCCGAGATGATGTCAGCTGCGAAGATTGGCGAAAATTGTAAAACCTCACCTTAATGTGTTACGGATAAGCGACGAAGTTGTGCATTTCTCTCACCAATATTAGCTACTTGGTTGCGTAATATAAATCACCTAGATCCCAAATATCTAACAACGAAGCCAAGTCAAAATTTGTCTAGGATATTAAAGCAATTTTATTAAAATACTTTGTTTTCACTTACGACCGAAGTTGAAACAAATATTATAATTTCAAGAATTTAGACATATTTTATTTATGTTTCATTTCGCAGAATCATTATATATAAATAAAATTAATTATTCAATGATGTCTGTCAGTATTACATGTGGTAGATGTTTTTCTATCACAATGATCGGTTAACGCGAAATTAATTTAATTCGTGTTGTACCGCCAGACTATTTGTCCATTATATGGTCATCAATAGAAAATTAATAATAAATACTATCAATTATTCCGGCTACCACATAAGTGTACTATGATAAATTAATGTTTTTAACGAAATAACATTTAAGGACATAATGTTTAATAGGAAATAATGGAATAGATCCACAGACTACGAAAAATATAGACATGAACTAACGGAAATTTTTTGTTTCAATCTTTGGTACAGCTTACGCAATCAAATAGTTCCGCGACTTTTTTTAAATATATGACTCGATTGGAGCGAAAATTTAAATGCTGACAAAATAATATGCATCAATGTAAAATGCACGTCTTGTTTACATAGAGATTTAATTTTCGAAGAGTAAATACTTTTACTGTTACATACATGTGTCATAAACTATTGAATTTTTTGATCCACAAAGAATGTGTGTAGAATGCCCCTCGTTCTGTAACTAATGTTCCAAACCTCTCTCCACATGTATACTTTATTTCATGTCTATTAATTTACTGTGAATAGATTCCACTAAAATAGAAGGAGCACATATAAACTCAAAAATTTGACGTCAGTATATATCAAAGTTAACATACTGTAACTTATTTTCCCTGCAAGAGAAAGCTTTGGTGGTAACAATGTATTTTTTCGATACATATTTTTTTTAGTGATTAATAAAAAAATATTTTAATTATGACAGAAATAACTGTTTAAAGTTTTCAGAAGGTGGAATAAAGCAGTTTGTGAATGTGTCTCTTACGATAGTTCCCTGCGGGAATATATAATATTACGCCACCACTGGATAAATATATTTAAAAAATAAAATATATGAATATATATATGTATCTATTATCTGGAATATTTTTTAATATTAGTATTGTATTTTTAATATTAATATTGCATGAATTCGAGTATTGTATTGGATTTCCAGATGCCTAAGTTAATAAAAAAAAATAAAGATGATGGTAAATGCGAAAAAATAGGTTATAAGGGCAAACATGGAGAACACGAGACGAATTTGTGCGCAGTAAATAACTTTTTTAGAGTACTACTTTATCCGGCATTCCCAAGAATTTCGACTTTTTATATTTTTACAACTCTCAGCTTAGCTTATGTAATAGTAAACTAACGCTATGAATAAGTCATCGAAATGATGAACGTTATAAAAATCTTGCTAAATAATAACATAAATAATATTAAGATCTTAAATTTCTTAAAAAGATTTTAAATTAATTGTCCCGATTGAATGCCAACAAGTCGAAAAAGATGGTATTCGTGTGGGAGGAAAGCATGACAACGTGCAAAATACTTTTAGGTAATGAATGTTTGGAACCAGTAGATGAGTTTGTGTATTTGAAAAGTATGTTTGATAGAAACGGAAAGACAGAAATAGATATCGAAAGGAGGGTGACTGCAGGGAATAAAGTGAACGGCGCTTTGAATGGAATTAAAACTAATGGGAACTTGTCAACTGAGGCAAGACTAGCGGTTCATAATGGAGTCCTGGTACTGACACTGATGTATGGATGTGAGATCTGAAGTAGACTGAATGCAGTGGAAATGAGACCACTTAGGCGTATATGTGGCAGACCCATTTATGACAAAGTAAAGAATGAAGAAATAAGAAAAGAATGTAAAGCTGATATTAGTATAGTGAGTAAGATTAAAAAAGAATTACTTGGGTGGTTTGGTCATACGGAACAGATGAATGAGGAGAGAATGGTAAGAAAGATATATGACGCAAGTATTGATGGCAGCTGAAGTAAAGGACGTACGCGGAAGACTTGGCACGACCAGGAAAACCAGACACTTGAGGATGAAGACACTTGAGGTCCTGTTAGAAGCCTTAATAATCGTCGAGTTTGTATGAGAAGATGTTTGAATGTGGATGAGGCGAGAATTGTATCAGAACATAAGAGTGTGGCGCTCTATCCTCTCTGTGTACTACCGCGGAGAAACGACGTGATGGTATGTGAGTCTGTAAGTAAATGAAATTGAAATAATTATTAAACCGACAAGCGTGTAATTATTCTGACTGATCGTGTCCGATATAACATTAAAGTATCATCTGTTATTAAAATCAAACAGATATATTGAGGTTTCACATTCTGATTAATTTATTTCATTTGGTTCATCGCTCACGAAGTAAATTTTTTACTTAGATATCGCTATATAATTTAGAGTAATAACATAAGGTGAATCTTGATTTCGGACATCTTATATAGTATTTATTTTGTGTGTATTCAAATCAAGGAATGATGTTATCAATATTACTAAAAGAATAGTATTAGAAAATATGACACGTTTGTAACACAGTTTTAAAAAAAGTGTTTTGATTAAAATCTCCGATGCTACCTTATTGTTCCAAGGTCACGATATATATAAATATATGTACTTTACTTTCTTCGGACGCTTTATTAAGGTATTTGTCATAACGGGGCACGAATTTTTGTATAGCTTTTTTATAGAACGACGCCACCTGGGATGAAAACCATGTCAGTACTCTGTCTTCGGATTGGTAGCACAGTAGCCATCTTTGTTGATACACTAGTGTTTGCGGAAACTTGCAATTACATATTTTTTTGTATCATCGGAAAGATAATTTGATGAAACCTCACACCTGATACTTTGCGACAAATAATGAAAAATAATCATTTGTTTATTGAAATGTCTCAGAGGCCATTAGATATAGCAAATCGAAAACATACAAATGAATCTAAATCTTGCTATGGAAGTGACATCATGCTCGCTGAACTGCACTCACGGAACAACTCTGTAGCAGTATGCGTGTAATACACTCAAAAGTTTATAGTTTAATCAAAATACAAACAACAAATGAGAAAACGCAAAGAATTTGTTTCTATTGGGTGTGCTCCATCCAAATCCTATTTTTGATTCTACTGGCAACACCAAGTCATTGAAAAATGTCAAAAACGTATGATTCGTTATTTTAAAATTGTATCATTTTTCTTCTTCAACGTCTTTATGGAAATACCATATATTCTTTGAGATCACTTCCATGGTCTAGTTCGCCCGGCACTCGTCTGCTTCTTGCAGTTCTGTCTTGACGTCATCCGCCCATCTACGTTTTGGTATGGTATGGTATGGTTATCTTGTAGGTGAGGGTTTTATGCATGTTATGGAACTCATTCACTCTTGCTACATATTCCGCCCACTGCAGCCTTTTTACTTTCATCTTCCTCAGGATATTTGGAGCGGTATGCCGTTTACGAAGTTTTACCACGTACTAGGCCGTAAATATTATGCAAGATTTTATTTTACAAGACCTGAAACCTGTTTTCTAGCGCTAAAGTGATAAATGAAGTAAAGTATTTATTTCTTGTTGGATGTCATATTCTTGTCACATTTGTTTCTAGATTTTTAAACTATTTAACTTATTCAAAAGCTTGGTCTCTTACAATGAATAACTTTATTAATGATGGCGTCTTTTCAGGAATTTGTTATATTCCTACTACTCTACTGTGCGTCAACATATATTAAAGATTAGAAATAACCGGTCTATAATGAAGGGAAATTAAAAATCTTTTTTTTATCAAAATTGTTTACGTTGTTTGACGCGATAATCTCACACTTGAATGTAATATGTAGTAGACCAATGATATAATAAAATCATATGTAATATATGTATCATAATTTAAGTTGTACATAGAAGCTATGAACTTTCGTTTAACCATCGTCTTTAGACAAAATGAATCCGAAGTTTTACCGACCCTACCGTGAATTTATTTGTAATTTTAGAGAACTATTAATAGTGTTTTTAAAGTTTAAGTTATAACGTAAAATAATACCTTCTTACCCGTTTAGAAAATGTATGAAAGTTTTTAAAAATATTTTATATGACTAAACATGAATCTTTTATTGTTTGAAAATCCTTCACGTAATAACTAAAGGAAATAATTATTTTTATTAAAGGTTAACGTAGGATGTAGTTCTGCTAATTGCTTTTTATTTTTCCCAAATCAAAAACAAATTCACGCACCAGATGCACCTCGAACGCAAAGAACGACCATGAAATTAACACATTTTAAACAGTAATATTCGCGAATTAGTAAAAGAGGAAGTAGACACTTCAATGATTTGCACGCAGTTGTAATCCTTTCTAATGTTATTCAATTAAAAAACAGAATAAGTAACGACTTCATACAAAACGGATCAACCGAAAGAAATTTTCAATTCAGTAAATAGCCAATTACATGACTTGATTAATTCACTAGCTTAAAAGTAGACGATAGTAACGTGAATATCTACAATGTATCGATTATAGCTACTAGCGCTACGGCTGCATCAGTTGGTTGTCGTGGTAATTTTTAGAACTAAGCCATTAAAGTTTCTACTGGTATACAGATAACGCTAATTGTAATAAATCCGTAAATATACGTTCACGGTCCATATAATGGATTACATACCAAATTCATATTTGTTTCCCAGAATTTTCAGTAATGCACAGTTTTTTTAGGCCACTATTTTTTAGTTTTTGCATTGTATTAATTACCTACTATTCGAACTCCGTATTAACAGAACATATTAACAGAGTAAATTCTCTAAAAACAGGTCGTGGTTTCACCGCATCCAAATATTTCCCGATAATATTTCAAATTCGCAACGAAATCGGTAAACATATTATTGTAAACAAATATTTGTACACGATACAATTGATACCTATCTGCTTTTTGAACCTGATAATTGATACATTTGATTTGGAAAGCGTGGAACGTATATTTGCACAGAAATATAATCACACACATTTGTTTGAATCAAAATAGACTTAATTGTTTTTATGATATATTTTAATATCATAACAACGTGCCCATTGGTTGGAAACCACATTTACTATGACTATCTATGATCAATACAAATTTCAAAATTGTTTTACGTTTTATTGTGATAGAGACGATAAATCTCACATTGTATTTCAGATTGAAAGTTGACTGTTTGATTTGTCGTATCCTTATTTTCAATTGAATCGAAAACTATACAAGTTATATCAAAGCTACAATAATTCATCACATTACGTCGCTATGGGCAGGAAGAGGAGAAATATAAATAAAAAATTATTAGTTTCTCATTTTTCATAAAAATGCTTGTGTTATATATACAGAATGTAACATACCTAGTCTACAATATTTTATGGGTGAATACTAGACTTAGTTGCGAGAAAATATTATTGTTCGAAATTTTTACAAAATCTGTTAAGAAGTGTACGTACTGAGAAAATAATATTTGCGAAAATTTATCCATTATTAATCTATATCTTTGCTTCGGGCCTTAAAGCATTTAACGAAAAATAGTCTAGCTGCTGAAAATTCGATGACCTTCAATTTTTTGTATTAAATATATAATTTGGAATCAATAAAATATTTCAAATAATCAATATAATTGCATAATTTTGAAATGCTTATATCTATAATGGTTTGGATTAGGTACCTCCATAGCGCATTTTTTTCAAATATTTACAAATATTAATAAAATCTATATCCTAACGTGGAGTTATTTTGACATAAGCATTGAGATTATGAATGCCCTGAAACTGCATGAGTTCTAATGAAATGAGCTTCTTACTGAAAAAAACTTTTTTTTTTGTATAACTAAGTTAAAAATTAAATGTTGTGACCCAAAAGTAAAACAAATCGATAATATAAAAGTTGTATCATTTGTATTCGACTTGATCGATAGTATACAAGTAAAGTCACTAATGCTTCAGCAGCTTAATAATTTTATGTTTAAAAAAATGTACTTGTGATGTGGTTTTATTAATTTTAAAATTTCTAAAAAAACTACATTATTTATTAAATACAATGACCAAAAAAATTTTTTTTCTATCGATGGACAAAGAAAATCCATCAGGAAGAACTCCGAGGCAGATTACATCCAACAAAAGCATGTTATGGGTGTGGTGGGATTTTGAAAAGATTATCCATTTTGAAATCCAGCCAAACAACGAATCGATTTTATCGGACGTATATTTGGAGAGATATTTATGTTATTATATTATTATTACTGCAGTAATGGGATACGAAATATATAGAGTACTTAAAATTGCCTTAATTATTTTTTGTCTCTAAACATAAAAAATATTAAAAATGTATTAATTTAAGATGCCAAACTGTGTTAAATTATTTTTTCCCCACTGCATCTGATGTCACTTAAAAAAACGACACGTGTTATTGGCTTAATAACGTACATAGATCTATAAATTTTTGATAGTATTTACTTATTATAATACTTATAAAAAACTATTTAATATTTTTGCACAGATTATTCACGATTTTCAAGTAATACAAATGTTTGCATGTTTAACGATACAAAATATAAATAAAGATTCGCAATAGATTTTTGTAATGAAATCATTATCACCGTGAGAGGTTAATCTAAATAAAAAATAACTTACAACCAGGGGTGTGCATGGCATACAAGCAAAAAACTGTGCATTAATAAAAATTCTAGGAAATAAAAATAAATGAAATAATCCCTATTTTATGAAGATCCAGTAAAATTCTAATTTATAATTAGTCTAACCTTATCTATGGTGTAATGCAATTATGCAATATTCAGAAAAAATGCTAATCATTTATGAACAACTCCATGTTGATGTTGGTAATTAGCCATGACGTAAGTTCGTTATCCATTTAAGTTGTCTGTTCAATCCGTATGATAATCATACTGAACTAAATATTTTTTAAATACTAAATTAATGTATTAACTAAAAATATATACATATGAAATCAATTTTGTCGAAAAATATTGTTTTTGCGTCACCGGGATACGAACCTGGATCTCTATTTCCAATCCGGGGAAGTACACTACCGATTGTGCTATAACGCCAGTATTTTTCTTGACAAATTTTCGAACCTATATGTTACATTTTTTCAAATTAATACACCTGTTCTGCACACGAACAAGAACTGTAGAATCTGACAGGTGTGGTTCGCCGATTCGCTCCGTAGCTCGGAAGGTGATGTCTGCAGCGGCGTGCAGTTGGTTCAATGTGTCCAAAATCTCCGTCCAGTGAAACAGCGAAGGTCGTGGAATTGTCCGGGATCAGTCCAAATGTCAAAGCCAGGTCGAAATCCAAAAGAAGCAAGTCCAGGGTGAGCAGGGTCAAAAATAAAAGTCGTGTGTTGAGAGAAGTCCAGCGGTGCGAAGCAAACAAGGCAAGTGATTTTGCAACCGCTGGACCGTTTATTTATACTTCAGAAATTACCTATGGAGCGTAAGGCTCCAGCAAACCTCAGGGACCAATCAGGGGGTTCAAAATATCCCCGCGCCACCCCGATTCGGTCCCGTGCCGACACCACCTGGCGGCCAAATCTGGAAACTTTGCTAATTTTTTCCGCCGTCCAGTATGGGTCGGCAGAACTGACTTTTGTCCCATATTTTCCTCTGTTACTTTTTTATTTCAAATTTCCCAGGCATCGCGAGTACTTTTTATTACAAACATTAACCTGCCTCGCGATGCCTGGCATACTACAATGCGGGCGATAGCCCAGGGAATTTATTAACGCAACTCAAACCTTAAAATCCATTTTTTATTAGTACAATGATTTTTGAGGTGCGTCAAACTATCTCCGGGCGATCGCCCTTACAAAACTCTATTTATTCATACTCTTATTTTAATCCTAGTAATTTTGAACATCATGTTATTCTCTAAAAACTAAAATCATCCTTCCGCGCGGCACCGGGGCGTGGCCTCGTCCGTGGCCCCCTCTCCTCGGCCGCGCGGTCGGTTCAGTGGCGGCGATTTTCCAAAGGCGGGGAGTGGTGGCCGCGATGTTGTTGTGAAGCGGCCAAGTTCAGGTCTCGGCCCGGCGCTCGCTCGGGCCGGGGTGCCGCGGTCTTCGCGGTCGCGGCCCGGCCTGGCGCATGCTCGGGCCGGGGCGCCGCGTTTTTCGCGGCCGCGCGGCTGTGCGGAACAACACCTGTCGTTCCATTATTTGAAAGCCATCTACATTATTTTTACAGAATCTCAAATACCTTTGAGTAAACCGACTGCAGACGCAATATTATCCCGGTGACGCAAAAACAATATTTTTCGACCAAATTGATTTTATATGTATATATTTATAATTAATACATTAATTAAGTATTTAAAATATCACAGACCGTCTGTTCTGAATAATTACAACTTCACAATAAGAATGTGTTTTCCTTAATAAATATTTTCTTACTGAACCTATATTAATATCTTAACGTCTACCAATTTTCTGCATTTTTAAAACAATTTGTACTGAATTCTGCTGTCTTCGAAAGGGATTAATCCTCACTGAAACATATTCTACATATTTACATATTTGATTTGCAAACTAAAAATAATTTAAGCAAAACAATTAATTCACGATTATATTCTAAATTTAAATTGATAGAATTGTGTAATGAATAACATTTTTTTGATACCTATATCTGTAGGTATATTTTGTAAGCATCGTCAGTATAACTAAAGTTTGTGCGTACTGTACGCCACTATTTACAACACACTGGTCTAACTATTATTTCGCAGTAAATCAAATGTAAAAAGGTTTATTTTATGATGGCTTCCCTAAAAAACTGATTGAACTCTATATATTTGGAAATAATGTACGTACTTAAGGAATATTGCTAAGAAATTTCAAAGGTTTCTCTAGCTCGGAGCATGGCGTGCCTATATAAACACCTTGAAAACATAACGCTGCAGAGGGAACGTACAAATAACGTTGTACGAAATAATGATAATCTTCATATTTAATATAAACTCGAATCTTTGATGGTCATCAAAGATGTTTGATCATCCAGCATGTGTATTCCCGGATCCAGGATAGCGAGGTAGGTGAGTAGCACAAACGTTTTCGCGTAAGTAACGCCAAGCAAAGTTTAATAATATTATTATTACAAGTGCAGATGAGCTGATCATATATAAATTTAATTGCAATTTCCTCTTGCGATTTGCCCTGGGATTAATCTTATTACATACCGTACAAAAATGAAAATAAATATAATGTAATATTTTTAAGATTAGTAAAATCAATTTTGTTGTTAAAATCCATCATATGTTTATATTATCTAATTTTTACTTCCTTTCATTAATAAATTATACTGAAATATTAATTTTAGCATAATTTACTATTTTCTAGAAAAATGAAATAATCGACACAAGTAAGTTTTACAATGAGCGAAATTAGGAAAAAAATATACAAGATGATGGTAAACTATATATATATAAAGTAGAGTGTCTGTTGGTTTGTTTGATTTTTAAACAAATCTACAGTTTTATTCCGAGCTTGATGAAACTCCAAAACAAGAGGAAGGTCATTGTCTACATGAGATTTCTAAAATACCCCATTCCCACCTCTATACCCCATTCCCACCCCTTAATGCAGAATTTTGGTACTTCTTGACGAAATTTTGCACACTTGATGTTTAAAGTATGATGAAAATTACTGTTTACATGAAATTTAAAAAAACCACTCCCATCCCCCTTTCTTATTCCTTTAAGCAGAATTTGGGCACTTAATGAAATTTTGCAAACTAAACGTTCAAAATACGAGGAAAATTAGTCTACATCTAATTTCGAAAAAAAAATTAGCACCATCCCCCTAAATGAAGTCCCTTCACTCTGTGTAAAGTTCGAACTATGCCGGGCACTTTAGATAGTTTGAAATATAAATGAGAAAAAAATAAATTAAATTAGCAAATACACTTAAATCAGGCGCAGTGCATTTATCTTATCTTATGTCGCCAAAAGGAAAGGGTTAGATTTCAATATTTTCTTCAGGGTTCTAGAGTTCAATTTAACAAAATAATTTTACTTTTAAAATTAGCAATATTAACTTGGTGGTTAAAATTCATATTTTTTATTTATTATCTTAGTTTTATTAACCACAATTGAGTTTAAAAAACATCTACCGGTTTCGGAAAACACTTTTCCTTCTTCAGGATGTCATAACTAACTAAAAATATAGCATTGTTTCTTAATGCTATATTCTTAGTTAGTTATGACATCCTGAAGAAGGAAAAGGTGTTTTCCGAAACCGGTAGATGTTTTTTAAACTCAATTGTGGTTAATAAAACTAAAATAATTTTGAATGGCGTTCCTGTTAAACTGGGAATTAGAGGAACCGGGCAAGGGAAGTGAGAGCGAGGTGCTAGAGAAGTGGGAAAGGGAGTGGGAGGGGAATGGAAGGGGAATGAAAGGGCAGTGGAGGGGAGTGGAAGGTGAGTGATAATGGAGTGGGAAGGGAGAGAAGTGAGAAGGGAGTGAAAGAGGTTCGGGGAAGAATGGGGACTTGATGAGTATGTCCTGCGTAGTCTTAAACTTAAAATTAATAAGAGGAAGGTCATTATCTACATGAGATTTCGAAAAACCACCCCTATGCCCCTTTCCCACCCCTTAAAGTAGAATTTGAGCACTTCTTGATGAAATTTTGCACACTTGTCCTTTAAATTAATAGTAAAATTACTATCTACATAAAATTTAAAAAAACCACCCCAATTCCCCTTTTCCACTCCTTAAAGCAGAATTTTGGTGCTTCTTGATGAAATTTTGCACGCTTGACGTACAAATTAACAGGAAAATTACTGTCCACATCTGATTTCATAAAAAAACACTTCCTATTCTCCTAAGTGAAGCCACTTCATTCTGCGTAACGTCCGGGCAACGCCAGGTATTTCAGCTAGTTAATAATTATAATTGATAAATAATTTCTTCACTTTTCCCCACGGTGTTATTTTACTTTATAATAGCCAACTTGCGTACCTACTCAATCAATGTGGTACTATGATACCTATATATTTTTTTATTTAATTTCTTACTTATTTAAATTTCTGTAAAAAAATTAGCATTTGTGCATTGAATGAACTAATGTTTTTTAGTGTATATAATGTATTTATTGAATGTCTCTGTAATGTAATTCCAAAACCCTCCAAAACAACATTATGTGTTTTATAGTTATGGATGAAAAACAAATATTTTGAAAGTAAATGTACAAGATGTTTATTTTTACATCAGAATTTTTTAAAGAGAATTCTGTAATGTAAATTTTTTTCCTGTATTCTATTATATCGTTCTGGAAGCCATACTGGATTTTATATCACGTGATCATCAATAAATGTTGTGATTGGCTGATTTAATTTTAGGGGAATAGCAACTTATATTTTGATTTGGAGTATTTTGCAACTGATCCTGATTTTGAACATGCAATATCAATGGATTTAATGAGAAACAATGTGTTCTGCACGTAGCTGATTAAAAAATCTACAAAACTACATATTTAACTCTAATTATCCCAAATCAGATTTAGGTTTTTGGAATTAGGTGTTACAGTTCTTAATTTTTAGTTGATCATTTTATTACTTATTTATTTGCTTGTCATATATTATGTTAATATATCTAATGTATGATATATTATATATATATATATATATATATATATATATATATATATATATATATATATATATATATATATATATATATATATAGGAATAACACTGCATAAATCCTATATAGAATATTTTGTCTTTTGATACATAAACGTTAATTGAGATATTTTATCTACATACACTTTTGCCATTACACGCAGATTTTTGAGGTCAAATGAGATATGCTGTGTTGCTATCACATTCATACTCATAAAAGCGTCAAATCCTAACTCTATACAAATCATAAGTTGACCCAGTTATTGAATTTGGCAGTCACCTCTGTATGTGTGGTGTCCACGCGTCCTTAATGGATTGGTTGCAAAAGAGAACGTTTTTATTGCTTACCATTTACAGTTGACAGATGATTATTTATATTTCACAGAAAGAAAGTCGCCGCGCTATACTTTTTCTATTGGAAATTCCATGAAAATTAATTTAAAGATCTTGCGTACTGATACGGTTTTTTCTTTTTCATTTAACATAATTAAAAAGAATTCTTCAATAATTTACGTGTGTTTAAAGTTGTTTAAGTAAATAGCGCGATCGAGCATAAAACGTTATGGCCAGTGTGTCCATGGATGCGATTTTTCTCGGAAATTCGTCTCGAAAGAGGTTAAGGTTGGTACAGAATTCAGCGTGAAGCGTTTTTTGAATCATTGGCGCTTGGGTTTTGCTCTCAGATTATAATGACGCATCTAGTATATATGTACCTTTAGATACTTCGGAGATTAAAATCTCAATACGAGATCACCGTGGACATGGACCATTTCTATCGAACATAATATCGATTTATCTTGTTTTTTTAATCGGCTCGCTTTCTTTGAAAAATGTAAGAATGTTAATAAAATACTCTACTAAAGGTTTTTTTTTTAGAAATTTGTTTTTCGAATTGGCTACACTTCTTTCAGCGACAGCCAATTTGACATCTGACAACTGATTTGTGTTCAGTTTGGTTTGCCGTTTCACCATGAATAAACTTACGCCAGAAAAACGTTTAAAAAAATTGTAAATTTATTTCGAAAATCGTGGTTCTGTTCGCGAAACTTATCGTGCGCAACGTTAATTTTACGGTCGACATAATCGTCAATCCGAGCAAGTAATTCGAACAACCGTAGACCGTTTTCGCACCACGCATACTCTAATTGATAATAAGCATCCGCAGAGACGTCGTACGATGCGCACCGAAAAAGCTTCTTCAAAAATGATGCCGGCCAGAACGTTACGATGATATTACATACGGTCTAAGCTTGCTGAGTTTACTTTGCATTTAGCACCATTAAATAATTAAAGACCATGTTCCTTTTTATCATATTTATCTTTTATAACCACCCAAGATATAAAACTGAGAAATGATTAATAAAATATTACAAAATAACATGAAATAAATTTTCTAAACCTTCTGTTACTGGATCAAAATAATATTTTCATATTAATATGTGGTTGATAGTGAGTCAATTATGGAAGTACTGAAATTAATATTCGCAATGCATATTAACCAGAAGCAATTCAATTAAATTTTAATCCTTTAATGCCAAATGATACGTGCTACAATTTGTTATATTTAATTAGTAAAACCCTCGGTCAATTATTTTTATTATAACATAAAAATAATTGTTTAAAAATATGTATAAAATCAAAAAGCTAAGTAATAAGCTTTTCACTGCAACTCCAATAAAATACATTTTTATTCTAAAGTAATTTCAGTACACAGTTCTGTAGTAATTTTAATACAAATTAAGTCAAATTCAAATCATTTAGAGAAATTAAAAAAAAACAGTTTACGATAGTTTTAATATTTTCATTTAAAAAAATTAATATCAAAAAAATTTACATATAAATATAATCTTATCAAGTAATTTTATTTACTTTAGTAAAAGTTATTATAATCATCACTACGATGATAATTTTCGTGCTAAAATATATTTTTACCATATTTAAAAAATGTTCACATCGTAACATAAAATATTATGATACTAATTTATATTCCTTGGAAGCTAGCCAATAAGTCGCCCATCGAAGAATGATGTTATAGTGTAAAAATATATTATAATCTTAAAAATTTGAGAGGATACAAATTTAAAATTATATTATATTAAATATAGATATTGTATTAAATAACCTCTTTTCTGAAAATTGCATACTCTTTTCATTGTTGACATGTCAACCGGAATGAATGGAACAATTTACTATAATTATCATTAACTTTAAAAAAGGTTTGATTCAAAGTCATGAATTATTTTTGATTCAAACAACGATTTTGTATCACCCTTATTAGCTAACTCTCGTAATTACGTGACCCAAATATTTTATTTTTTTCTTCATGTCAGTATTGATATATATAGTGGCTTCAATCACATAAAACATACTTTTAAAATTAGCAATATTAACTTGGTGGTTAAAATTCATATTTTTTTATTTATTATCTTAGTTTTATTAACCACAATTGAGTTTAAAAAAAAAATGTTTTTTTAAAAAAATTTAAAAATAGATTCTGGTGAAGAAACAATGCTATATTTTTAGTTAATTATGACATCCTGAAGAAGGAAAAGGTGTTTTCCGAAACCGGTAGATGTTTTTTAAACTCAATTGTGGTTAATAAAACTAAGATAATAAATAAAAAACATAAAACATGACTTGTAATACATCCTTGCCATGAGTAGCTCTCCCAACTGACTCTAGAACCTCTTCAGCTTGATGCACAGGATCCATTCATAGTTGTGGTATCCTTTCAGGACTTTTATGTCCTAAAGTTGTGGTCAAGAGAACTTCGATTAATATTATATTTTGTGAGAGATAAAAAAAAAATAATCTGTGTAAAATGGGATTGCTTTGATAAGTTGTTTCATATCAAACCACCCGGTGTCAGTAAAATTTTTTAGAAAAAATTACAAAATATTGATTTTTAGTCATAATACATGATGTAAAGAGAGTAGGCACTAGAAACACGGAAGCGCCGACAGACAGACATGAAAATAATATAAAATTGAGTCAAATTATTAACAGTACGACATTTATGAGAAATTTCGTTGGCACTAGAGAATAAATCATTTTTCTGCATTGTTTAAATTACAGTATTGTGGAATTTAATTACCTGTCACACTGACCATGAAAAAGCGGTATTATAAAAGCGCTTGGAATTTGTTTTTTTAGATAATATGAATGTAGGTAGGTTTATCTTTTAGTAAAAAAAATTAAGGTATTATAAATATTATAAAAATACAGTAGAAACTAAAATCATTAAAATATCTAAATAAATATTATTTTATGTATGTAATGAAGTAAAATAAAATGGATATCAATGAAAAATAAAAGAATTAGAATTGGGGACAAACTTTTCTTAATAAATAAAAGTTGTTGCGAAATCCAGTGAGTCGAGCGAGCTGAGCTGAACCGCACAGAAACTTTCAGTGCCGTGAAAGAAAGACAGGGCTTGTCTCTTCACAAATATCGTTGAGTATACAACATGTAGAAAACTTAACTGCTGGCAGACGTTGTTATGGCACATCTCCAAGCCGTCTATTATAAATCAATCAATTATGTACTTAATTTCATAAAAAAAACTGACTACATTTTGACAGTTTAAATGAAAATCTGTTATTTAAAATGCTGTTATCGTATTTCATTATCATGATAAAAATGTTTCAACTAAATCAATCTCATTGAAGGTTTGTTACGTATCAGATATTGATTATTATCTAACCAATCACCAATTATGGTGATTCGTGTTTGCGTGTATAGCTAAAGCGGGCTGATTGTGAATGTGGAACAATACTTAGATAAGTGCTTTTATTTACAGATTGAATTTACACTTGTTTGTCACATTATACAAGTGCGAGTAGATGTGTCCGAGGAGCTGAGTGAAGAGTGGTCGGTTCTAGGTTTTTTCGGACTGGTTGCGGTGCGACGTATTGTTGTCTGGTTTTCTGCGGGTGGACTGAATGGTTGTCAGATAAATGCTTATGCGACCGAGTCTATGGGACGCGTGTAGGTCCATCACAATATTATAAATAAAATAGGATAATAATAAAATTTATGTTGTAAATTGAGTTGAAACTCTGTTTTATTCCATTATATTTTTTATTGTGTTAAACGATATAACGTTTTCGGAAACATCTTCCCATTATCAATATGATAATTCAACTAAAATTAAAAAACTTTCAGACAGTAATGTATGGTGTGTTTGGAGTTAACGGTGGTAGGGGTGGCGGTGGGGGTGGAGTTAAAATGGATAAGAGATATATTACTGTCTGAAATGTTTTTAATTTTAGTTGAGTTATAATATTGATAATAGGAAGATGTTACTGAAAACATTATATCCTTTAATACAATAAAAAATATAGTGTAATAAAACAGTGTTTTAACTCAATTTACAAAATAATCATGAAATTCCACAAAGTTTCACCAAAATTCTTTGAACAGTTAAAATTTATATATAAAGTAAGATCATTCATTTGTAATACTGAAATAATCTTCAGTAGATTGTAATGATATTTGTACAGAAAAATCTGTTCTCATTTGAAAATGCTCGAGAACTTTTATGTTCAAGAAATATTGTTAAATAAATAAATTTTCGATTACTCGAGATTTTGATTCACGCTATTATCCGTCGGCGATCTTTTACTGGATTTTATAGAAGTGAATAGATAGAAGACAGGAAATAATAATAGGTTGGTGCTTTTCTAGTAACTAATATTGTCAATACTAATTGAAATCACTGACTTCACAATAAGAATGTATTCTCGTTAATAACTAATATAATCAATTATAAATTTTTCCATAAGAATTTGGTGTTTAGGACACGAATTATTTAAAAACTGTTTGAGACTAGTGGTCCTGCTCGTGCCTCACAGATCTGCATAAACAAATACTCAACAGCCATGCGTGGTATCCGCCAAATTACAGCCAACAGTACACTGCGATTGAACCAGTCTGAGTAACCACTCTTCTTCGTCGAACAAATCTTCTCGCACGCTCCTCGGCACCGCCTTCAGTGAACTACATTTAACTTGAAATTTATAATATAAAAAACAAGTGTCAATTCAGTCTGTAAATAAACGAAGCCATCGTAAGTAATGTTTCGTACTGTTGTAAGTACGTCCGCTCTAGCCATAACCATACTCAAATACTAGGCCCTATATTTGTAACATTTCATATACAAATGAGAGAAGTGAGGTGGTACAGGGCCCTCAATTCTCACTTTTACATCCTTCTGACACAAATAATTCCTATTTGTAACCCTGATGGATCTACATAATCATTCACACAAAGTCATTAAAAGACTACGCTTGGTATGACTAATGAGATCTAATAATTTTAACACTTCAATCATATTATAAATCAATTATTGTTTTTAACAAATAATCATTAATTTCATTCTCCTATGTATTGCTTCCCTTTTATCGTCGCCTTATGTAAGATCCTTAAAATATATTCCTTTTAAAAATATCGCCATCTTCTCCTATAGACAGACTAGTGGTAAATTTTCCGACTAATTTAATAAAATATCAATCACAAATTAAATTTTTTCGTGAAATTTATACTTAAAAATATTATATTAAAATAAACAAAAGTATAACATGTATAGAGATTTTAGGATTAGTTTTGGATAAAACAGATTCTCCATTTATATAATGAATTAAAAAAAAGTTCATAGCGTTTTTTGTTTTCCTTGACAAGGAGGCTAACACTATAAATATATTCAAGAGCTCGATTGGGAGATTATTCCACAGCTGTCCTATCTTGTCCTCATCTTGCTCCATCAAATTTTTATCTTTCCGCTGTCTGTCCAGCAATCTTCGAGGAATCTCCTATAATAACGATGGTGCTCTTCGAAATTATTTTGGAAACTTCTTCACCACTTCTTCAGGCGTCGAATCGCAAAACTACCGAAATGTTGGAAGTAAATCAAATGAAATATATTGTTGATTAGTTTATCTATTATCCCAATATGAGTCCAATCTAGCTATGTGCGAGAATTAAACAATGATTAAAATTAAACAAACAATGTCTGATTTAGAATGAAATAAATATAGAAATATGATTAAAATTTAGGAACAGAATTTTAAATTTAGGTGAAGTTGTAATAGTATACATATAAATTCCTCTAAGTAACAATACATACAATTTTTTTACATATTAAGCTCGTGTCATCTATGAAATAATTATTTTAGATATTTAATATGCTTTTTATTATTTATTTGGTGGTTTCTCGATCAATAGTAGAAAGTATATGAAAAAATAGAGGTAAGATTTTTCCTATAGATTCATCGCTGTGGCGTTTTATCCTCTTTTTATACTTACCCTGAGAAGAGGCGTGATGATGAGTAAGTTCGTTAATTTTCAGGCAGAATTCTGCAAGTTCACTTCCATAAAGAGACCTCGGGGCCTATAATTGAGTTAGCAGCGTTCCGTTCCTTGATAATGGCATACACTTTAAAGTACAAACGAATTTTGAGAAAAAGAGCCAACATTTTAATTAATACAAGCGAGAATCAAAAACTAAAGACCTACATTTTTCGCAGAAAAATAACATCGTACCTTGCCAAGCACTTATCAAATAATACACCGCTATCGCTATTTAAAACAAATCTTACAATATATATTATCGCCAACCAAACCAGTTGTAGATCTCACACATATCGACAACATATTTTAATTTTAAAAAGCTGAAAAGTAGTCTCGTCCTTGATTTTTATTGAAGTAATAATCGGAATAATAATAATTTATATTCATAAAAAATATTATTATTAAATGTTACTTTACATATGTAGAAGTAATGGAAAATTCTTTTTTATCGTCACAGTGTCATGGTGTAATTCAGAGTATAATATTATCTTTTGAATTACCCTGTTTAATTTACATTTAAACAAAAATTCATTGCATAGTTTAAAATTATTTTTTGAAATATTTAAACATGAACAATAATAAATAAAAAAATCTTGGCAAATGTTGATTCAATTCCTACCACTAGCCGTGGTCTAGAATAATAAAGGCGCTCAAAATTTTCTGCATAATAATTGGCCAAGCTCTTTAGCAAAAACATTTTCGTCTGATAGAACAACCAGAAAGCTTTGTAAATGCTGAACAGACGTTGAGAAACGAGATCTTTATTTTGAAAATAATATTTGTTCAGATATCTGGAATAAACTGTTTACATAATACTAAATTCCAACGTTATACAATTTAGGAAAGTTGTTTTAAAAGAAAACTTATGGTTGGATTTCTTAATGTACTTAGTATAATGCACTTCTCAGAACTTAGATGCGCAGTAAAAAAATATAATTTTCCCTGATATTATTTTCAAACAATTTTCATTAAAGTTTAAGTTTAATGAATATTTTATGTTAAAATATCATACACATATAGGATTTAAGTGATAGAAAGATCGGTGATTTCTTTAGTTTGAATTGAAATTGGGCAAAATGCATAAAACTTTGAAATGGGAGTTTGAGCAGTTAAGCCAATAATGTAATCCGGTCTGCGGCACAATGCTCTGCTTACCATACAATGATAGTCACTAACCTATCCCGTGGTGAATCCCATATCTGTTAATTTACATACATAAATCAATTAATGCATTATCATCTACTCCAGACTCAATCTATTCCAGTCCTAAATCTCATTCCGGAGTACGTTATTCGAATCTTATTATTCAATGTTTCGAATCAAATCAACTTATCTATGTCCATTAAACATTTGACTAAAGTTTGTGATAGAGTTGTAATTGCGGTGATCAGATCTATGCAATTTAAATCCAAATGGATAAGCTTACTACCCACCTTCCCTCACATTATCGGATATGTTTCAATTCGACAATGTAATTCAGCCACGTCAACATTTTATATTCCGATAACTTCGCGACCTTTAAAAAATTATTGTTTTATTTTGAAATCGACGGAGTACAATTGTGGATCAACAACATCACCCTAAAATTAAATGTTTTTGATAATGTTTAGAATAGATAATTCTTTATTGCTTAGTTATTTTTTATTTTCACGTATTGTGCTTAAATAAATATATCATTTAAATTCATAGAACACATTGAACGAATTTATTTCATTATCCAAGCAAACATTATTTCCTGGAATGAAATAAAATAACTTCCATCAAATTAATGAGTACGGTATTTCAGTCAGGTAGTAAAGATCTTATTTACCAACATAAAATCACACGCCAACTCCCAGAGCGGTCGTTTGTCTCTGATAATCTCCATAGCGAAATACCGGATGAATCAATGATTCATGTCAAATTAAAACTTTCCCTATTACACTGATAAATCTTCATTGGATATAATAAATGACTGAAATCAGGCTTTATTCAATAGTCGAGACCTCTTTCCCTCATCCTTCTCGTGTAACTGTCTCGACCAACTTGGAGGTACAGTGAAACATTCTCAACCGGACACTTTCGTAAAATGGATAATTTTAAATACATTGGACTGTAAAACTATTAAAATATTCATTAAATATATTAATTAGAAAGATATACATATAAAATAATTTTTTTCGAAAAACATTGTTGTTGCGCCATCGGAATTCGAACCTGGATGTCTTTTCAAACCAGAGAAGGTACATTATCCAACTATGAGATCCAGGTTAAACCAAACTTAAAGAATACAAATTTTTAATAAACTGCTTTTAATAATACTTTTGAAATTAGCAAAATTAACTTTGTGTTTTAAATTCATTATTTTTATTTGTTAACATTGTTTTATTAACCACTTATTGAGTTTAAATACATCTACCATACCATTTTCTTCTTCAGGATATTAATACCAATCAAAATATGTTGTTTCTTTACCAGAATCTATTTAAAAAAAAAATTATTTAAAAAATAAATTAGTACCTAACTCAAATTGCTACTTAATACAAATTAACTCGAATAATTTTTAGGAAAAATTTTAGAATGGGACTCATAGTTAAATTTAATTAGTTGTTTATAATTTTTTGATTAGTTTTACACCCTTTATTTATCTTCAACGATTTCAAATTATTTAATTTATGACCAACACCGTTTACATGCAAAATTGACAATCCCAATTTTTGATCAAAACCATGACCATTTTCTATCAAATGATTAGAAAATTCTGAAAACCCACTATTGTTCAAACATCTCAAATACTCCTTTACTCTTATATTAAAATTTTTACCCGTTTTAACAATATAAAATGCAGCACAATCCTTGCAACTGAGTTTATAGATACCAGAATTGTTAAACTTATTATCTTTGTCTTTAGAATTTAAGAGTAAATTTCCTATATTATTATTTGTATAAAATGCTAGTCTAATGTTTTGTGGTACGTGTTTAGATATTTGATT
Organism: Eubasilissa regina; assembly: GCA_022840565.1. Classification (NCBI taxonomy): domain Eukaryota; kingdom Metazoa; phylum Arthropoda; class Insecta; order Trichoptera; family Phryganeidae; genus Eubasilissa; species Eubasilissa regina. The sequence continues at coordinate 24,517,480 of JAINEB010000033.1, forward strand.
CGAAAAGTTATGTATATATAAAATCCTACGCCAATAATAATTATCATTATGTTTTTTTAAATTTTATTTAATTCTATATTGAAATTTGATGTTGACATAGGAATATTGACGAAACGATGTATCATGGAGTGAAACCCTGAATGTTTGTGTAATAATGGATGATTAGATTCACTATGTATGATAGTATCTGTAAAAGTTGGTTTTCTAAAAATTTTGAATTTAATTTTATTATTATTTTTAATCAATGTTACATCCAAAAAATTTAGGGTCGAATTATTTTCCATTTCTAATGTAAATTGTATTTTATTATTAAATGAATTAATGAAATTTAAAAATGTTGTTAGTTGACGTTGTAAACCTGAATAAAATTCATAATATATCATCCACATACCTTTTCCACTACAAAACATTTTTTAACAAAGGAGAATCACAATCAAAAATATTCCTCTCCAAATTGTCTACAAAAATATCTGCTATAGTGGACTTGTGGGTGCTCCCATAGGAAGACCTTCTAAACCGGTAGATGTATTTAAATTCAATAAGTGGTTAATAAAACAAAGTTAACAAATAAAAATAAACTTATAAATAATAGAAATCATAAATACATTTGATATATTTGTTTGCACACCATTGTGAGTATTTGAAGTTAATACATAATCGTATTTGAAGTTAATATATATTTTGGGGAGGGGGCTGAATATAATGTTCTTTGTAGTTGTACCTCTTTTCTAATTCATACATTTTTTTGTCGCCTCTTCTCTTACATTGCAGCTAAATAAATTACTTCTTAATACAGGTGAAGTCTCCCATACGGGTTAAAATAATCTATTTAATAATATTACCGTATTTAGTTTCATGATGGATATTTTTGAATTCAATTAGTAGGTGATATTGAGATCAGGTTTTTAGAAAGATGAACAATTTATATTATGTGGTTTTTCGCTACATTTTTATCTATATTAAGACGTTTTATATTTAGAACTATGACAACAATAAGTGTCCGGTCTTGAAAATATTCACTGTATTATAATATCAACGTAACTTTACGGAATCCAAGATTAATGTAACACATTAAGAACAAAATATTCCCGCCATAGGGAGTCGCGTTTAATCAGCCGACGCGGTTGTATGAAGATTTTAATGAAATTATCCATTGAATTTATCAAAATGTCAGCCAACATGTGTTTGGGCTTGTTTGCTTATTGTATCTCTACCAACCTTTCATAATTTAAATTTTTGGATAAAGATTTTAATTATACATATTTCGTCTTGATGAAGTTTGGAAGATAATGAATTATTCAAACAATTTATCTATGAATTATCAAATTTATCTAGTTTATTTAAAGATTTAACAAACCACAAGTAAATACCGAAAATAAAGGTTGCTGAATTTATAATTGTCACTTTTCTCGATTAATTTATCATAAATGAGTATAATTTTGTCGCTTTAAAAATTACTTAATTATGCACTATATTCAAATTAAAAAATGAATAGATACATGTAAAAATACTATTAATAATACACAAACATTATAAATTTAGTTGTTCAAAGTAAATATATTTTCTTTATCGGTTTTTAATTGTAGCGATTTCTTCACATTTTAATCTGTTTCGATTGTTGATTGGCTAACTGCTCAAGTAATTCGTGAATTCACGAGTTCATAATATACATTGTTTTATTACAGTATTACATCAATTGTATACATTGTATACATATACGAGTAAGTATTGGTGGTAAACCATTAAAATATGACTCTTTTAAAATATAATTAAATTTTTCACTTCTTGTTGTGCGTACGTAAGTAAATTTATTACTAAAATGAGAACAAATTTAATGATCACCATGCAATATTTTCAAGGTTCAATTCATTTTGCAATTTATATTTATTTTTAAAATCAATCATTGTGCTCTATTAACTTCCCATCAAGCATATGAAATATTATTTTTCTAAGATTAAAATTATAATGTTATCGACGTACTGAAAACACCATAAAATATTCTTTATTATACTTAGATAGACCAAGCATGCGTACACATATAAATATTATGAATAATTTGATTATTTTTATTACTTGTATCTTTATTTTATTTTATTTTGTATTCATATATGTTTTTAGGTTTGTTTTCTATACAACTATAAATAGGTTACAATGGATGGTTACTGGATCTATAGTGGTCTCCATTGACTGTAACGTCGTCATTTTAACCCTTCCTAAACCATGCAGTAACATAGGTCTACCATAATAATTAAACCTGTAATATTTCGGTAAATACATGCAACATAAAATTCATATTTTAGATAAACCTAAAGAAAATATTAGTTCTTAGGAATGACTAGTGAAAAACCAATTATGAAAAGGGATTCGTACAAAAATAATTATTTTTTGATTCTAATCGTTGTAAAATTAATACTTTGGTAAAAATAAATTTTGTGATATGGAAGACAAAGATCACACACTATTTTCACAGTGAAAAGAACAACAAATATGCAAATATAATTTTCTCTTCCTTATTAATTAAATTAAGAGAGATATGAAGGAAGGACACATTGTTAATGAATGCTCTGAATTATGTAAATCATTTTTTAAAAATTGAATGTTTAATACTTACAGTAAATTCGTGCCATTAAAGCCATTTAAGCTAACAAAAACATTTTTTCTAAGTGTTATTTACGGTAACACGAGTTGACAGCATGACTGCGTTTGGGTATTTTATATCATGGTATGGTAAAGGTTAAATAAACTTTAATATGATCGAAATCTTTGAAATTTTATTAAACATAACTTCACTTGTTTCAGTGTGATTGGTGTACAACTTGATATTATACAATATTTAATATTTTTAAAAACAATTATCTACATAGATATTTAAAAAAAAACTTAATATTGTCAAACTTACGATTTTTTTCCACTCGGTACCTTATAATGAATTAATAATGAATAATCAATAAACTGTTGAAAAACAAAAGAACTTAAATTTGTAGAAAACACTAATTAACAACATAACATTCCCTAACACTTCGCCTTTACTGTCCATATTGCTGTTAACGACCAAAACCTCCCCCGTCTTCTCAATCCCCGCCCTATTACCTGAATAGACTACAATACTGAATTTAGGTTAGTTATCACTTGATTATGAGACAGACTACACCTTACGGAACTAGTAGTAAAACTGATGTAATGCAAAGTTTTGTTGTGATAATTAAAAGAGTAATGATTCTCAGTTATGAGAGACCGACATGAATGGAAATAATAAAACAATTATAATTGAATATATTCATTATTGATTTCTTTTTATATCCCTGTTTACCTTAATAGATCGGAGTCTGTATTGAGGTAGGATTCCATTAAAGATATAATAGATAATACAAGAGATGCATAAATTCACTTCAAAACGTACACAAACATACCCATCTTTCCAACTAAAACATATGCTCGCTGAAATATATCAAGAATAAGACATAAAATATAACTAATGTGTACTTATTTGTGACGGTAGAAACGATTGTTTAAATGAAGTTAAAATTAATAAGGTAAAAAAATGGTTGATGGGTCCGTAGAATGGCAGTCGTTTGATAAGGGGATGAGGTTAAAAATAAAAAAGGGTCGGAATTTCAAATATCACAAAAAATGCTCGGTTACACTTAAGAACGAGTACAATAAAAAATATTTAAATCATTTAATACATTTCCGTGATGCGGACAAACGAGGGTTCTTCCTTTACGCCTGTTAGATAAGCAAACGGTTCAACTTTAGTAGATACATTGAAAAGAGCGTATTCTCGCATTTAGATATTAATCAGCTGTTTGATAGTATTAGTTAGTGAACATATATATACAAAATTATTTCTTGTTTTTCTAATGGGCGTTTTTAATACATACATTACTGGAAGTTATAATTATTCGTGTCGTTATTTTTATTTATATAAATTGGATGTTTTTTTTAAGGGGTTTGTTTTTCGAACTTGCAACACTTTTTACAGTGACAGCCAATTTAACAGCTGATAGCTAATTTGTGTTTAGTTTAGTTTGTTATTCCACAATGAATAGATTTACACCAGAACAACGCTTACAAATTGTGCAAATTCATTTTGAAAATTGTGGTTCAGTTTGCGAAACTTACCGTGCGCTACGTCTAGCAAATAATTCGTATAACTATGGATCATTTTCACACCATGCATACTCTCGCATTTTCAGAGATGTCGTGCAGTGCAAACTGAAGAAGCTGTTGCTGCAGTGGAGCGTAGTATTGAGGAGGTCCCGAATGAGTCCATTCGCCATCTTGCACAGCAATAGTTCTATGATTACTGACTGTTTTGTTCCCCAATTGAATGGCATTAATGTGGAAGAGCTGAGGTTTCTACAAGACGGCGCAACGTGCCATACAGCGTGCGCTACAATTAATTTATTGAAGGAAACATTCAATGAGCACATAATTTCGCGTAATAGACCTGTGAATTGACCTCCAAGATCGTGTGATTTAACACCTGGTTGGATTATTTTCTGTGGGGATATGTGAAATCGCTAGTCAACGCCGATAAACTAGTCGATAGTCGACTTAGAAGCCAACATTAGTCGCATTATTGCCGATATACGTCTTCAGCTACTCAAATAAGTGGTCGAAAATTGGACTTACAGATTGCGCTTTATTTGAGTCAGCTGCTGCACTCATAAGCGTGAAATCATATTTAAACACTAATGACATAAAATTATCTTTCCAATAAAACTAATACCATGGATATTACCACAATTTTTTAGTAATTTATTTCATTTTAAAGTTCTATACCTCTAAAAAAATACAATTTATTATATATATATTTATTAAAAAAAAAAAAAAATAATGTAGCTTTTATATATTTAAATACCGAGACAATGTTTTATATTATTTATATGTGTAAAAATGTGTGTGTGTGTGCACCGAGGCCGCGGGCCGTTAAGTATGAAAGATGTGTGGATGTGTGTGTGTGTAAGCAAGCTGTTGTAAGTGAAATCGCGGAGTGGGCGCGTCTCTTTCTGCTCAGTCGCGATATAGTTAAGATCATATCTTGAATTTCTATGAATCTTATGTTGTATGTTACCAGAATAAATCCTTGTAATTGTCACATACATCATCGACCCACAGTGGTATATTACGTGCTTCAGCCGGTCAATATAGGGAAGCTAAGTACATCACAAAGCGGCGGTCTATTAATATCTGGCCGCGATACATTACACAATATAAACCAGAAATCATTTTGTTTGCCTGTAGCGTCAATAATCCATTAACGGTGAGCTCTGGCATGATGAAATTTTGAAATTAACTGACTACTTAGTAACTATTTTTAGCTTGCAATATTCATTTTCATTATGCGTCATGGCGTTTGAAAATATTTGTTAAACTGTCAAAAAATTACACTAGTTAAATTAGTTTGTTCCATATTTTTCAATTGTCCTTCTTCTTCTTTAACGGCCTTGCGGGACACTGCAGTCTATGACTATTGAAATTGAGGTTACAATAGAGCACCATTCATCCCTGCTGGGTATTCACCTACCTCTTACAGTATATCATGATATTATCCACCTATCCATGTATCGGTCTTCGCTTGTTGACCCCTGTGTTTCAATTGTTCAATATAAAATAAAACGATAAAGAGTGTTGAAATATTATTTGAGTATGTTGACACTTTGACTATGCTAGAAAATAAATTGTTCGTGAAAGAGAAAAACCTCAGACGTACAAAAAAATTCACTGTTGTAGTTCATAAATAATCAATAATATTTTTGAAATTTGAAATTTATTTTTGAATTTTTGAAATTTGAAATTTATTTTTGAATTTTTGAAATTTGACACGCTAAATTTAGTCAATATTTCTGAGCCAAATCAAAAATTATTATTATTATTATAATGTGTTTATTCCAGCGTGATCAGTTTTTTTTTTAACCCGATTCGTCATAAAGATAATACATATTATGTTATACATTAAAGGTTATGAAATAAATATAATGCCATGAAAAATATAACCAAGGAAAATATTAATGAAAAATTTTTTTTTAAAGTTAATAAAAAGTAAAAAGTTCACACATATACATAAAAAATATAAATATTACATATATAACTACTTCAATCACGGCCATTGTTGTATATGTAGCTATTTTGTAGGCGCTGCCATTTTCTGGTCAGGGAACCAGCTTTCCATGAGAGCGCCGCTTGCACCAGAGAGTTGGTGCTGAGCAGTAGTAATAATTGAATAATATGTGCTTGATAATGTTTTAATTTCATTTGATTTCGTACATTCCATACTGATTCCACACGCTACGTAAATTTTCTTGTTTTTATTCCATTTATAACGCAGTGCCCAAAAAGAGGACTTCATTTTTTAATCAAACTCTAATCAACTAAAAACCTTAAAAGATATCACGAGTTGAGCAATCGGAAGATGAAAGATCACAAGAATGTGAAGTGGAAAAAACTCAACACACTATTTGATGAGTAACAAAAATGCTGATGAAACAGATGCGTCACTTACTGAACAACTATTGCTAATTGATAAAAATCGAAGCAACGAGATTGACGAAGAGATGTATGAGCACCAAACATCAGATTGCCTACGAGATTAAAATTCAAAAGCTACTGGCTAAATTTAAATGGTCGGGATCACCAATTATAGGGGCTCATATTTATTAGTTATTACAGACTCGGAAGAGTCACCAGTATGAGGATTGTATTTATGATGTCTGAAGCTGGTCAGGAGAAGAGTGATCGGTTTTCGCTAGGTTCTAGGACTCGTCCGTCACGATGCATTGTTGTCTACATTTCGTGGGTACCAGGCGGACTACATGGCTGTTGAGTGTTATTATATACTTTATTTTTTATAAAGTTTCATTATTCTAGATTGAGCCAAGCCGTTATGATCCTGAATTGAATTAATCAAACTTTTCTTCGATTATAATTGGTAGCATATCATTGAGGTTGTCTTTTTGCGATACGCTGAAGATTGAAGATGACACATCAAAATTGTTATTACGCTGAATTGACAAGTAATTTTTGATAAATGATTTGTTTTGACTTTTTTTTCTTACAAGCATTAATTTTTTTCTGCGTTTTTCAGTGAAATATAAGGGAATTTGAAATTAATATTGTATATACAATCATTCAAAATTCGAGCGAAGCCGGATAGTAATGCTTGTTGTCAATGAAACAAAATCAAGTATGTTTTGGAGTGCGTTATTTTTAAGGTAAATGTTAAATATTGCAAATGATGCTGAAAATAAAATGGTTGATTTTATCACACCTTATTTCTAGAGCTTTTATTTATTTTCGTAACAATATTAGTTTACACAATGACAATTACACAAAATGAGATTTCAACGTTGCACTAAAATTCAACGATATTAAAAACAAAGACAACACTTCCGTATCCGTATACCACGTATCAAAGTAACGTATAACAAAGAATAAACTTTGTGCAAAACGTCGAAAAAAACGTATTTCGAAAAGTACTGCAAACCAGATTTCATAAATAAAATCCTACTGTTATACCTACATAAGCACACACAGTACGTACACAATCATTTTGCGCGCTTTAATATATTTTTATGGGAAGGTAGAAAAATACCGCTATAAAACTCAAGCCCAAAGAAGGCGAAAAAACAAAAAACCCGAAAAAGTGCTAATAAAAAAATCTCGGGGTCGTATATATATATATATATATATATATATATATACATATTATATATAAAAATATATGTGGTAAAATGAAAATCTGGATTTCCGGGAATCACTTACGCCCCTATACTTGTTCGACGACGTTAGATATGTCGGAGTGACGCCTACTGAAACCGCAGACATAATATAATTTATCGCTCTTTGACCAACACGAACCCATTGCAAGAGGGAAAAAGACACCCGAAGGAATATCCATTACGCGAGAGCGGGATAGTTTTATTGAAAACTGTACCCGGATCAGTCTTTGTTATCTGCTCTATTTATACTTGCACATTCCCTCGATTTGCTCAGCTTAAAGGAAACGAGCTGGCGTACAAACAAAACAAAACGACCGTGTAAAAAGATCATAACACTTAAAGCTGAAACTGAACTAAAAAAGAAAAGTAATCATTCCTTTCATTGAAGAAACTTGAAACAATGGAATTATTTTCTGTGTTAAGTGTTAAAGTTAAAAGTATTGCGAGTGTTTGAGATAATATCTCATATTTCGCCGTCTCTATTGCAAAAAAAAGTAATTTAATATCAACGAAATAAGTTAAGTCCGTTTTGAAAAACTTTACTACATAACTTATAATTCACAACAGAAAGTATTTAACTTTTTTTATAGAAAAGTATACATAATTATGAAGTTGCATCCTTATAACGTTTATTGTCATGAAAGATCTTTGAAGACGTCACCCGTTAATAGATAACTACCTCTATATAGATCCTAAAAATGCATTAGCTAGATGCGACCTACCATATTAAAGTTACATATTTTACTTTAGACAGTCCCACACGAACACAACCCGCCAGAAGAAAATTTTCTAAAGGGAAAACTTGCCGATGGAGATTTTCTGTAAAGAAAAGCCGTTGGAGACGTCAGCAACGCGTTTTATTTTTATGAAACTTCAACAAACACAAGATGCCGTCCAGTTAGTTTAAAACTATTACGGGTTTCATTCATGATCATATATTATGTTAATATAAATGTATAATTAGTACTAAATATCAATTAGGAATAATTATGACTAATTTCTGACGATCAGGAAAATATACGCCACAATGAAATCAAATCAGACTTATATTATATGGAGTGTTACATTTTTATTGCTCATATACTATCAGGGTGAGATAAGTGAAAGGGGTATTGTTCGATGCGCGTGATTTTAGGATTTGCCAGTAGCAATGAGTCAGTGGTCGGGAGCACACCGCGCGTTCGCGGTTGAGTAATATTTAAAGAGAGTTGATTCATTGGTTCGTACGCGTCGCCCTTTTTATACTCACTTTAATATTCGAACAGTAAGTGATGAACCGAGCACGCAACTTATCTGGTGTTGTGTTCAAAAGTTCAGACAAGAAGGGACAATGGTTAACTAAATTCCTCCGGGACAATTAACGTCAGCAGCGACGCCAAAACATGTGGCTCAAGATCGATGTGAAATTATGCGCAATTCGCGTATATCGATAAGGAAGATTGCAGCCTGTACTCGAATAAAAAAAACAATAGTGCACGTTATTTTGAAAAATAAACTACAGTTTCACCCATATAACCTGCAAATCGTGCAGTTTCTCAACGAAAATGACTATTATTTACGTGAAACCTTAGAGATAACGATGATAGAACGTTTTGGAACAGCACGAATACTCGGAAACATATTGCTTATTGACGAAGCACATTTTCATATCAATCGCTATGTTGATAAACAGAAAATGAGATACTAGTGCCCCAACAACCCGAGGAAATTCCATCCAACACTTTTACATTGTTCAAAAACGACAGTGTGGTGTGCAATTTCTGCCCGAGGGATAACTGACCTTTATTTTTTTAACCAGCGAGAGACAGTCACCGCTGACGTGTATTGCCGAATGATCGACTAATTTTTGGTACCGCAACTGCAGTTGTTTCCCGAGTTCAACAACAGAAAACAATTTCAGCAAGTCGGTGCTACTCCGCACACAGCTAGAGTTTCAGTGGAGAAGCTGAGGGGAATTTTTCCAATAAATTAATCAGTAAGTTCGGAGACGCCCTGGGTACTTAGGTCACAAGATCATACACCATGCGACTTTTTTTGTGGGGATACCTTAAGTCGAGAGTTTACAGCGACAATCCTCGAACATTTCAAGCCTTCCAACGGCATTTAGACGAAATTGTTTATAAAACGTAAATTCTGCATCGTTAAACTCCATTTCGTATAAATAAAGTATGAGAATAACATTGTAGTTTTTTTTATTATTTAATATTAAACTTGAAAATTTTCTGATGAACACCCTTTATAATCCATTCTTCTGATTCCTGCTCCTGCTTATATTTTACAAATTATTTTTGTGCCGAATTGATACTTAACAGGGCAAATTAAAAAAAAATAGAAATTAAAGTAAATGCAAATATAAAAATTTGTATTGAATTTACCAATATTAAGTATCCGCTTCCAGTAATGGGGCCGAAGGTTTTGTTAGACTTCTATTTTGGTCGTCTGTTATTTCGTGGTTACTGCGGTACCTGACTGCATTAATCGTCTTAGAGTCAATGTGAATGAAATTAATATTGTGCTTTATTAATTCCACCACGTTAAAATAAAACAGATAGTGGAATGTAAAGTATGTAGCATATAGTGATAAAGTATATAAAAGTAATTTTTAATAATTGGAATACAGTATGAGTAAAATTAAAAAATATTCATAATTTATATTAATACAATAATTTTTGTTTTTGAATCAATTTCACTAAAAAGAAAAATATATTTCAATACAAATTAGATACAAATACAAATTAGATAGATAAAAATACAGAAAAAAAACCATCCATAGAATTTTTTTTTAGTTACTATCCGGGGAAGCACGTTCTTCACTTTCACTATAGCAATTGAACACATTTTCGACAAATTTTGAACTTATATTCTGTAATATTTCTAATTGATACATCTACTATTAGAATTTTAAAAGCAATCAACTTTATATTGCGGTAAATCACAAATAATTTTGAGTAAAACCCAATAGAAAACGCTAGAAATAAATAAATAATTTCATTTTTATTAAATTTGGAATCTTTAATATAACTTATATATTACGGAGAATACATTTTTGTTCACAAAATGTAACATCAAAATGTATTTAAAAATACATTTATTAAACTTCAAAAGATTTTTTAAATATAATAACTAATATTTAACTATTTGGAGACCTTTGAAAATAAAAGTTTTATAGCACTGCAATTATTAATAATCTGCAATTATCAATAATATTATATTAAAATACAGGAAGCGTTTTGTTATCTTTGTATTCATAAATTTTAGATATGATTCATTGTTATTAGTACGAAGGTGTCCCAATAACTACTGCGTGGTTTTATATAAAAGTTACTATCGTTATCTATGATAAAAAACTGGCTTGAAATAAAATGACTTTATTTAATATTAATATCACTGATTTATATATTAAAATATTTGTCCCGCTGAAGACATCTAACACAACGTAACATTGGTCACATGCACGTCCCTATCAATAAAGTAATATTTTAGAGGTTGTGAATGCTTACTTAAACAGGGTATTTTTTTAACCATTATTGCACCGATCAACTGATCCACAGCATTTTGATCCAACGATCCCACTGGAGCAATCCTTTCTGGATTTACATCATATATCAAGTGAAAGGATTTTTTAAATGTAAAATAGCACGTTCAACTGATCAACTAACGGGTTACTTTATTTGGAATTTAGGTTTGTGAAATTTCAGGCATTCAGAAATTTTTAGGACTGTTACGTCGCATCAAGTGTTTACAGTCGACAAGCGCTACAGACGTTTTGTTTGTGAATAGAATTTTCTGAAGTGTTTTATATTGGCTATTATTTTCCGTTTGAGTATCACGGATAAAGAGACATCACTAAAAAACCTGGAGTTGAGGCAGTATTAAAACCGTGATGGTGGAGTTTAATTTTTACTTTATTATTTCAACCGGCAATAAACACATGTACATCAAAATGCTTTATAGCCAGTAAGAAAAAATACAAAAGCAGAATTTCTATCAAATAAAATAGAATCACATGTCTTATACTATGTAAACCATTTTACAAAACGTTATTTATTTTCTGTTCTGACGAGTATTTTAATATCTGTCATTTGTTAGAAAACAGTTAAGTTTTTTAAATCGAATTTCATATATACATATATTCATGACACAAACCGTTAGATTTATTTAAAAATAGGATAATAATAATAATTGCGGCTAGAACAACGGAAAATATAATCTGTTGGTGTATATTATTTAAAGAATATGTCTAATTGGGTATATTATTATGTATTAATTGGGAGTGTTAAGTTGTACCGTGGAACACATCTTTTTGATAATATTTAATTATATTTTCAGTACCGATAAATACGTTTCACGGAAATATTAGCCGTGGCTGTGCAGCAGCCAACACCAGTTGCGAGGCAGCCACTATTTAACAAAATTTATTGGTACGAACACATCGGAAAGAAAGAAAATTTCTGTTAATTATCTTTACTAAATGTAATATAATGAACGACAAAAATCTTTACTTAACATGCAAAAATAAATAAACAAATTGATACATAAGTAAATTAAATTGAGATATTAACCCATTCTTTGCATGAGTACAATGAGAAATTATTTATTTATGTTACTTGTATGTAAGACAATATACAAATTTTATTTTCTGTAATATAATACCATGTATGAGAAATAATATTGAAAAGAAAAATTATTTTAATACAAGTATTATAAACACGGTATATTGATGACGCTTAGTATAAATAAATGGTGAAAAATAAAATAAAATATTTGTTCTCTATTTTTAATAAATAAACAAATCACCATAGTTTGCCACCATTTTAATTAATTTTTATTTTCATAATTATATATTTTTTTTGAAAATTGGGGGGAAAAAGACGTTATTATTTCAACAATATTATTAAACCAAACCTATTACGTAAATGTCTGTGTTATAATGTTTATTTTGTTAATAATTCGCTAGTCATTTTTTGATTTTTATTAAGAAAGAGTAGCGCACAGTATTAAGCTCGTTATTGCACAAAACTGCATCATAACGGTCTTATTCGTAGTCAATATTGGTCAGGAAAAATAAAAGTTTTTTTAAAAATAATATTATTATTTTGGTTCTCTTTTATGAATGAATAGAATTATTATTTGTTGTTCAAGTGAAAGCTTGTTTGTTTGTTATTAAAGTTACAGAGGTTTGTGTTTTCACAAACAAAGCACGTAAGCTTGTTAAATACATAAAACTCACAAATGCTGAAAACGATGCAGATTTATACATTTTCAAGTAACGTCACACTAAACGAGTCACACAAATAGATATGAATTCTATTTCCATTGACAAAGAAATTAAATATTTTTAAGCGAGTTTTTCGTGTAATGAAATCCAATCCATACAAATTGCTTAGCGCTCAAGTTTTTATATACAGCTCGTCTTCGACACTATTCCTTGCCTGACGTATTTAACATTATAAACAACATTTATTTTATTTTATTTTTAATTAATAAAAAATATAACAGGTTATTAGGAGAACACATTCTTATTGTGAAGTTGTAATTATTCAGAACAGACGGTCTGTGATATTTTAAATATTAATTAAATGTATTAATTAGGAAGATATACATATAAAATCAATTTTATCGAAAAATATTGTTGTTGCTCCATCGGGATTCAAATCTGGATCTCTTTCCAAACTAGGGAAGGTGCATTATCCAACTATGATACAGAGACACTATTTTTAGCGACAAATTTACGAACCTATATGTTATCTTTTTGATATTAATACATTTAATCGTTCTATTATTTTAAAGAGCCATCTACCTTATTTAAGTAGTATAGTTGGATAGTGCACCTTTTCCGGTTTAAAAAAAGATTCAGGTTCGAATCCCGGTGGCGCAACAACAAAATTGATTTTATATGTATATATTTCTAATTAATACATTTAATTAATATTTAAAATATCACAGACCTGTGTTCTGAATAATTACAACTTCACAATAAGAATGTGTTCTCCTAATAACCTGTAATATTTTTTAATTTAAAATTAATTTTATATGTATATTTTTCTAATTAATATATTTTATTCATATTTAAAATATTACAGGTTGTTAAATGAACCGGTGCCTCTTCATAATTTAACAAACAGTGTGATATTACAATGCTATTATTTCTTTTAAAAAATGTTTATTGCCAACGCAAATATAGCTTGACACTGCTTTACTCTTAATCTGCTCTCCACAGCGGGTGTCAATCATGAGGAAGAGAACCTATACAGTTATTTTCTTTTTCCGCTCAGACAGGTACATTGTATCTTGTGAATATTTAAGTGAAAATTAAAAATTATCCTGTGAATATAATTAATTCTCTAATGCTTATATGTAAATATCACACGTTTAAGTACGTTATTTGTACAGTTCACTGGGAAGGAATGAAACAATACAATTTAATAACATTTTTATTTTATATATTATTTTTTTTGTTCAATTGTTAGAAAACGATTGTTCAGCATTGTATTTTGTGTAGGTAGGTACTAAATATATATTTTTTTAAATTTACATTTTTAAGAGCGCACCGTATGAATACTAAATTCACTAAAAAGTTCTATACCTACCTACCGGAACGTGAAACAACATGTTGTAATTTTTGAACATTTGAATGGTGCGGATTTTCGAACACGTGAATATCGATACGTAAGTTTGACGTTTATGGGTACTGAAGGGTAGTCGTCATATGTATTGTTATGAGATTACCCTAGTGCGAGTTGAAATTTTTATAGACGAAGTATATTAATATAAACGTTACGGTATTATCAAAGAAATGCTTTAATAATAATCCTGGCCTTAATATAATCTACTGTTTTAATTTTGGAAAATGTACATATAATTAACCGTTGTGTATTTTCACGCTAAAATGAATGCATACAAAAGTCCCTCCGCTCAACAATGTTGGCTAGACTAAATTTAATTTAAAGCTCACTAGCTTCATATCAGTGACCGTAAATATTATGTTTGAAAATATAGACTAATTGACCGTGTATCTTGAAACAAAAAAAACAGAAATTGGAGAATTTTCGGCCAAATTACATTATTACAAAGAGAAGTGTTCTTTAATTGTTTTAATTGTTCATTCGTTGGTAATAACTACGCGATAAATAGCCGCGATGCGCACCGCCCCACCTAGAAGTCAGGTCTCCGACCCGATATACCCCATTAAGCCATTAGATCACAGTCAAAGGAAAATCGCGTTTCCAGTAGAAAAGTTTTTATTTACCCGCTGCATACAGTAAATAAAAAAAGATTTTTTTATTGCTCACTCTGACGGAGTTTAGTCTTTTGTTTTTTTATTCAAAAAGGCAGCGCCATGTTTATTGTTTCTTTTATTCCTGCCTATTCGTTATACATTAGGGCAGACAATCCAGTAACTGATTGATGCTCCCGACAGGAGTCGCGACAACTGACAAGCTCGCGTAAAAAATATCGTTTCGCTGAGTTCGTAAAACTTTCACTTTTACTATAAACAAAGGAAAGTATTTTTAAAAACGCTATTATTCAGATTTATAAAAAATATTTATATTTTTTCATTTAATTTGTACAGATAACGAATTCGTAAATTGCATTATTATTCATGTGAAAAAAAATTAATATTTAACGGTTTTTTGTTTGGTCCACCCTTAAGAAATTCGCTAAATGACGCTGATCGCTAATCATGGATTCAATCCTTGTCCCGAGATTCTAAAAAGTTTATAAAATATTTTTATTTTTATTTATTTAATAATTTACGAACAATTAAAAAAAAAAAAAATGAACGAATTTAATAATTGACGGAATATTGGAAGATCTACCTAGAGAGTAGATTAAAACTGGAACGCTTCTATGGAAATTAAATACCGTACTGAGCAAGCCTGAACTGCATTTTACCGCATGATAACTGTAAGCATTATTTAATCATGACCTAAATTTAAATATACAAATGTAAGAATGACACAATGTTACGTATTCCCATACATAGTAAACAAACGAGGCTAAAACGACTAGAAGCCTGTGAAATGTGGAACTACTTCTTCTTCTTCTTGAGCTCTATTCGTTCAACGGACATTGGCTAACATTTATTTATTTATTTATTTATTAGTAACTAAATAATACATATAAAAATTTGTTTGGACTGTGCCCGTCTCACTAAAGAAATTCTGTGTCGAGGCGGGCAGCCTTGCCTTTACTTACTGCGGCCCGGCGCAGCTCTACAGTAGACTGGCCAAACTATTACTTATTCAGCCATGATATTCATCTCCTTCCAGTAATCTTTCCCTGTATTATGAGGTGCCAGATTTCGTACTTCGTCCAAGATATTAAAGTTTTCGGATTTTAATTGTTTTAAATACTTATTTTTCTTAATTCAACCGAACTATAACATCTTCATTCGCAAATCTATCCATCCAGCTTATTTTGAGCATTCTTCTGTAGATCCACATCTCAAATGATTCAAGTCGCCTCATAATTTCTTTTGAAAGTGTCCATGCTTCCATTCCATAAAATGAAATCGAGAACATAAAGCATCTGAACATTCTTATTCGTAATATAAGGGTTAGATCATGATTACATAACATCTTTTTCACGAGGATAAAGGTTGCACGGGTTTGTTCAATGCGGTATTTGATTTCGACAGAAGGATCCCATCTTTTATTTATATTGAAACGCAGGTATATAATACTTTGTATCTTTTCCAATTTATTTCTACAGACGACGTTGAATAATATGCCGGATTAGCGGGGCACTAATAATAAAATGATATTTAGAAGTGAATGGAAAAATAAATCCTTAAAATAAAAAAATATGCCTTCAATGAGATTTCCAGAAAAATATGGTTGACAACTTTTCATCATTTAATTTAAGTTATTAGAAGAGGATTTGGAAGACGGAGGACACTGTTGCTGAAAAAATAATGACTCGTAAAGTACACAACGCAATTATTTTGAGTTGCTGCAAAAAATAATGCCAACATGATCGGGAGTTCTATAGCCCTGGTATGTTATTACTGATTGTATTATTTAAAATCACAGACCACCAAATATATAGACATGAACTAACTCAAATTCCTTGTCCCAAAATGTTCATTTTGGTAGCGCCCACGTGATCACTTTGGTACCACTTACGCAATCAAATATATGACTCGATAGGAACGAAAATTTAAACGCTGATATAATAATATGCATTAATGTAAAAAATACGCCTTTTTTATACAAACATTTAAATTACGAAGAGTAAATACTTTTATTGTTGCATAAATGTGTCATAATCTATTGAATTTATGTTTCCACTAAGAATGTGTGTAGAGTGCCCCTCGTCCCGCAACTAATATTCCTAACATCTCTCCTATATATACACTTCATATCATGTCTATTTATTTACTAGTCTGCGCCTAAAACTTAAAAACATCGTCTCTATTTTCCTTAAGACAAGTGACCCTCAAAATGTCACTGCATTAAAAATATGTCCCTAATTATGGATAGTACAAATGAATATTTATATTTTCTAAGCTGAATGAATCTACAAAAACTACTTTTTAGTACGCATTTCTTAACGAATCCA
Source organism: Eubasilissa regina (assembly GCA_022840565.1). Lineage (NCBI taxonomy): Eukaryota > Metazoa > Arthropoda > Insecta > Trichoptera > Phryganeidae > Eubasilissa > Eubasilissa regina. Next base: position 24,534,765 of record JAINEB010000033.1, read on the forward strand.
TAACAAAAAAAGAACGTCCGAACTTCATCACTGACGAAAAGTATTGAATTTAAAACTGCCGTTTTTGACATTTTCGTGACCATTTCCAGACCCTCCCGCCTGCAGTGTTGTTGAGCATTCCGTCGACACTCGCCAAAATCAATCGAAGCATTCTACAAATACATGTTCCCCGCTGGCATATTTCCCTGCCAGCATGCAAGAGTGACGATCGCTTACAAAAGAGAGCCATAAAAATCCGCGATCTTCTCTATCCGTACTTTCCGGTCGCCAAATGCACACACACACAGACACACGCGGTCGAAAACACTTGAAAGTATCCGAAAGTATAAACTGCTTCTGTGTTCCTGCGAATTGTACGATCTGTTTGCGAGTCGTAAAAAGAACACCGCCATTCTTTTCGCCGAAGAAACTTTGAAAGCTCAGAACTGTGTTTTTTCACGGCGTGTGTCGACCTCTTATAAATGCCGTTGTGGCTGTGTCCGTGACGTCTCGCCACTTCATCGAGTAAAGTACGAGATAAATTGATAAAGCTTAATTTTGCAAGGTAAAATAACAAAGTAGTAATTTATAATATATAAGCAATTCGATCAGGATAATCCAGAGCTGGATTAATGATTTTTCGACTTCTTTTGTCCATATTGATGAATTTGAAAATTGAAACTCAATTTATTTCTGTGCATGAAAAGAACGGAGGGGTCCCACGGGTTGTAAAGCCAGAGATGATGATGTTTGACTTGCATTTATCTCAGTAAAGATAATTGAATAAGTCATTTACATATTTATTAATATATCTCAATTAACCCTCTAAAGCTGTGAAGCAATTTTTGCGAATTTTAAAAAAATACATCTTTAAACATTAATAATTTAAAACACCGTATGTATCTAATATTTTTTTTTAATCAGAAAAAAAAAAACAAAACAAAAACACCGGCGGGAAATGAATTAATTAACCAGCGATTTACCTCTATCATACGGCTTATTTTTTATCTATTTTATATATCAAATTATTTTAATGTGAAATTATATTTGAATAATATCTAATTCAAATAACAGCATATTAATTAAACACGAATAGTAATTAAATTAAATTATATTACATTAAAAAAAAACCATGAATTTGATAATATTCAGGAATTAAATAGGACTTCATAAAAATATAGGAATACCTCATCAAATATATCATTAAAATGAACTATCGGAAATATTTTCATTTTCACAATACTTTGCATTACATATACGTTGGGTTATTTTCACTACTAGTTTCAAAAGGTGCAGTCTCTCTCATCACCAGGTGATAACTAAACTATTTACAGTATTGTGTCTATTTGTGTAATAAGGCGGTGCTTGATAAGAGGTTGTTGAAATACAAAAGAATTTAAATTCGGAAAAAACACTGATTAATAACATAACATTCCCTAATACTTTACCTTTACTGTCCATATTCCCTCCTTCCATTGCTGCAACTATTGTATTTAGTTTATTTATCACCTGATGATGAGAGGGACTGCACCTCTTGAAACTAGTAGTGAAAATAACCCAACGTGTGTGTAATGCAAACTTTTGTTGTAAAAATTAAAATAATCATGTTACACCACAATGTTCATGTTACGAATTCGAATGTCAATGTTCATGGTTCAAATAATCATGTTAAGCCATGTCAATTAATTACATCAAAAATATTTTTAATATTCGATTATCATTATTTCTCTTATTGTTTTGGATTCTGTTTTGACTATCCACTTTTCAATAGTAAGTATCGTAATTTTGTTTAATAATAACTGTCGGAGAGTTTTGCCCTCAATATTAAGGGTTTGATTAAATATCTTGATTTTCCTTGAAATTAACATTTTTCCTCTAAATTTTGTTTTATTAATCTTCAAAATTGTTTTTTACAGGAAATATAATTTCTTCTACTTATACTTGATAAACATTTTTCATTTAAAAGCTATAACAAGCCGCTCTCTTGTGGATGGTCGATCAGTAGATATCTTCAGGCTAATTCAGGTAATTTTTCTGGTTCTTCAGATTATTTTTCAGACCTCTTAATATTCATATTCATGGTTTTAATCGATTTTATTTTAGTTTAGTGTGAGACGTACATGTTTATAGAGTTGAAGTATTTGTAAATAGTGTGAAGTGTAAAATAAAGCAGAGACAATTTGTAAATCAGCTGATGACATTTCACACTCTGGATTAGCTATTACATACCAATAGTTGTATTGATAATTTGTGTTATATAATAAATAATAATAATTTAATTCGTCCATAATGTTTTTTTTTATTATGTATTAGCGGCGCGTTCCCCTCTTTCCCAGGATTCAGATTCAATTATAATTAAAACAGGTGTTATGGGGAGAGTGTTTTTGTTTTGCGCAGAGATTTAAAGAGCAACAATGTAATATTTGGAAAATATGGTATTAATGGTGGAATGGGTGGACAGGGAAAAGGGGAAGGTGGCGATATTTTGTGCACGATCCTAAAATGCTACTGAAAATAATTTTGAAGGAATGATGTTCAATATAATATACATTAATATTGAGGGAAATTGATGTAGTGGATACAAAGACGGAGCCTAAAGAGTAATTATGAAACAATAGAAGTAGGGTTGGCCAGAGATAGGTGTATATATGTTACGCAGGGTCCTAAAGAATAATAATTACATTTTTTGATTAGACTCGTCAAATGTTGTACGATTGTATTGACAATAGACAGACAGACAGACATTTATTTATATAGTAACTATATGTTTTTATCATGAATTGATTTCAATTTTTTTTATGTGTAATATTATAAACAATATACTAGTAATAACGCGGTAAATACATACAATAAAAATAATTCAGCCAACATCAAAATGATAATATTTCGATGTATGTATATAAAATAAAAATATACTAGCAACTTAATCAACTTGATGTAATTTTTTATATATTGAAATCTGAATTTTACCCAATACTAAATGTACACTTGTAGTCCACAAATTGTATCAGCAAAGTTGCTAACTGATAAATACTTTTATACTTAACTACTCATTAGTCTTAATTGTTCCAACGAATGTGCTTGGAAAGACTGAATAACAGCATTACCGTCATATTATTTGTATTCATTTGGGGAGAAAATAAAACGGTTTACCAAACACGTACAAAAATAAACTTATAAACCCGACCCGTAAGAGTCAAATAATCAAAGGTCATAATAACCAAGTGGCTAATTTCATGATATAAAATATTTTATATTATTCCATTTATAAAAATGATTTCACTACACGACTGACTTTGGATTACCGCAAAATGATTACCCTTTCCAAATCCATGGAAATTTGTTTCTGATGAATATAATGACACTAATAATATAATAATAATGTTTTAAACCCGTCTTAGGATGGACTCCAGAGCTGTATTTAGGATAGTTAGCGTGGTAGAGAACATCAAAAGCATTATTAAAGTTTGGGTTTGTTTCCAATTTTTTTAAACACGACGATTAACTATTATATCAAAATTTTCCGTCCGCAGTGTTTAATGTCATTACTCAAACGAGCTCATCATTTTTGATGCATTTTCTTTCTGAGCGTCGCTTTTTCTGAACTCGATCGTCTTCCAGATTAATAAAACATCATAAACTAAAGACAGTTTAATATCCACAAACACTTTTTAATATCCAATACACATATCCAATGTCAAATGAAATAATTATAATTGATACCTAGGTAATACATAATATTAAAATATATACCAATTTAAATTATCTTACAACAGCATTGCATTGTCATAATTTTTTCAAATATCTAACTGTAGATTATTTTTTTTACTTTTTTAAAAAAAAAAATCTGAACCAAAATGTCAAATATAAAATTAAAAAAAAATTTGACACTTCTTTTCAATGAAATGTATAAATTCCACATTCAATTTTCATCTGTGATGAACAGAAAAATATCAAGATTTTATTTTCAAGATAAACAACTTGTAAATGTATTCCACAATATAATATTATCTTCCTATTTCTGAAAGCTCGTAATTTTGATTAATTTCGAGTTTCTTACGCCATCTGTCCCTCGCATTTTCATGTAACAGATCGTAAATTTATGTAAGTTTAAAGAACATTAAATATGCATTTTAGTGAAACTCAGAAATTCTATAATTATGCATTAAATTGAAAATAAACGCAAAGAGAAACATACAACAAAATGATTTTATTAATGAATAAAATTTGTTGACAGAGTATTCTTCGATTTTTATTAAAACCATGCATATTTTAAATGTTTGTCTCTTCATATTTTTCTCAATTCTCTCACGTTAGAATTGACACATAATGGCCTCGATCAGATGAGACGTTGCAAGTAATATATTTACATATTGGGCGCCGAGATTTTTATAAGATTTTCGTCTCAAGTCAATGCTTGGGAATTCTTCTATGAGAGTCTTTGATATTGTTCATTAATGTTCCGTTCGTCAGTCGGGTGAATTTGTATCTTCCCAGCAGCAGCTAAAATTGAAAAAATGTTAGTAAAATGTTAGTTCTTGTTTGGTTATTTTTCAATAATAAATAGTTTTAGGTATCTATGGTTTTTAGTGACTTTTGTGCGTATGTATCAAATCTCGTAGTCAAATTGAACAACGTGTCCACGGATTTGAGTTTTTATCTTTGAGTACCGCTCTCAAGCTGATGAGTTTATCTCTAGATAAAAATTTCTACATGTGCACGCAGTACTATGATTTATCTTAACTAAATCTCTTAAATGTACCTCTTCATGTCTTATTTCATGGATAAAAGATTAATAAAAATAGGCTCTTCATTAAATGCCGCAATCAATATGACTCAAGACCGGGATAGATGAAGACGAATTGTGTCTAAGTATTGTAATTTCAGGAGACCACGATGCTCATGATTGATCTTATGAAAAAGAAGAAGAAGAAACATTCCTGTCATCCAGTTTTTCATAGATTATACAAAGGTTTTCGATTGTTTTAAATGGGATACATATATAATTCTGATCCGCAATCTATATCGCAATGGATCTTCGAGAGTCAGAATCGAAAAAGTATTATCTGATCAAGACTGAAAACAAAGTTCGACAGGGCTGTATTCTATCTGTAAAATTATTTAATCCATATGGAGAACATATCTCGAAGAAAGTTCTGTAAAACTGTAATACCCGAATCAGAACCGGTGGCTGCAAAATCAGTTATCTCATGTGGGCTAACATTATATTGGTGGCAGTGTTCGATAAATTTTCATATAATTGTTTAAGAGAGTGAAAGACTTGGCCTCTCGATAGACATAAAAAAATATACGATTGATTATTAATAAGTTTGGAAAGATAATGTATAATCTTTAAAATTTTAAAGAATTTATTTAATTGGGTTCAAATATAAATTAGTACAGAAAGTTGTCTGAACGAAGGGGAAGTGTGGAAATACGGATGTAGGAAAGGTGGGATGAATTTAGGACAGGAATAGGGAGCAGGGAAGGCTGAGGACCACCCAGAACAAGAAAACACGACCTAACTGTGAAATGCTCTTTTAGGTATCTGGATTTTCCACTGAATCTACAGATTCTGGCTCAAAGACACGTACTCCGATGTTCCGCATAAAGTACTCTTGTTCATATACTTTGGTGATGGCGCGAAGTGATACAACAAGCACAATGTGTAATAATAATATGTACAGTGAATGTATCAGAAGGGTGTACAATGATGATCCACTTCCACAATTCTCGGATCATCATTCCGGTTCAGATATTTAAATATTCACCTTGGTTAAGGAATAGAAGGCTTGAGATAATGTCGTGACGTGAGAAAAAATGTAAAATATGTACTTACATGAAAATATATAACTTATTCAAGAAAATGTAATAGTTTTAGGCAATTATAAATTAAGAACGAGGTGGAGCGTTGTGAGATCGATGAAGTGACGTGTCGCTGCGAAGCCGCGGTCTCCTACTCAGTAGCGTGATGTGCGTGCCGCTGTGTAGGTGTTCATTCGGCGTATATTGTTCACTTTCTTAATTAATACATTTGAAAAATGTGTATTTTTTTTACAATTAAATGTAAATTTCCCTTACTGTGCAATGTGGTAGTCACATTTTTTTTTAGTGCGACGTAGTTCTTTAAAATTGAGAGAATAAAATACAGATTGACAGTGCGTAAATTCGAGAACTTTTACAACGTTACCTGGTGTTCCGTGCAAAGGTGGTGTGGACTTTTACGTATTTGTAGGTAAAGGAGAAAATTGTAATATTGTAAAACAAGTTTGTGCGTCAAACGTAAATACGCTGAAAGTATTATACTCATTAAACAACAATTTGGAATTGTGTATTTGTTCTATCAAAATCAATAGTGGTAAAGCGTACCTCATAAGGCGAGATATCTCAAGCAGAAGTCGTAAGCTTCTCGCTTGAACATTTACAGAAATAATACAATTTAATCTGTCCTCGAGCGCAGGCTATCCGTGTGTATCGTCGAATGGGGATTTTTAGTTACAAATCATTTGAAAAATTATTTCTTATTATTATTTATCAATAGAAATACACTTTTTCAATAAATGGCATTAAAATATATATATAATAATAAGTATCTATGCCATTAGGCAAGCGTTTTTTTAAATAATAATATCTAATAATAAAGTAATTTTCTAGGTATTAACAAAACATTTCAAACTAAAATTTAATTTAAGATATATTTAAAATAAATCAATTAAACTGGTGGATTTCTACCAAAAATAACTTAACTTTTCTGATGTAGGTACTCAATTTTTATGTTACATTCCATTTACACAAAAAGCATTATATATTTTTATTTGTTAACTTTGTTTTATTAACCACTTATTGAGTTTAAATACATCTACCGATTTCGAAAAATACCATTTTCTTCTTTAATTTTTCGAAACCGGTAGATGTATTTAAACTCAATAAGTGGTTAATAAAACAAAGTTAATAAATAAAAATATGAATTTTAATCACAAAGCTAATTTTGCTAAATGCAAAAGTAAAATTCATTGCAATTTTTTTATTTTAAATTTTAAAATAATTATTTCTCAAACGCTACTCATTAGTTAATGCTTGCATATACGTAATGTATTTTAAAATACCTTAATATTATTTAAATTATATTATACATTAAAATTGCAGCACTGTACATGGCGTATGTCCTGGTGAATTAATATTTCGAGTACACAGCACAATGTATGCAATGTCCAGATGCCACTCTGTCTTGACGAGACAGCCTGTTCGTGGAGGTGTTCTAAACGAAATGCTTTCAAATTTACGGCGTCGACACCAGTATAAGCTCGCTTGCATTGTACGGCGGAGCTAGGGAGTACTTCTGGCGGCTGAGTGTGAGAGTCAAGTTGTCTTCGCCAAGGAGCCGGATTTTCTAGGCGAGTTATTCCACTAAAAGTTTGGAATTAATGTAATAAAAGGTAAAGAAAAATACCGCCGCGGAAGCAGGAAGAGGTACCTGGAAAACAGCGATGAGTATATCGTTATATCCAGTGTACGAAATGGTAATCCGGAGATTTATTGAACGGATTTATTCGCGTGCGTAATTTTGGCAGCGATAATTGTTTTGCGGGCGTTTGATATAATATTTTGATAAAATCCTACTCTCGTTCCGAACGACAATTGTGATTTGAGCCTTAGAGTATTATTACGGTGCGAGGTGTTAACCTATTGTTTTCATACTCTATTCACTGCCGCGGACCAGCGAGATGATCTTTTGTTGACTGTGAATCATCCAGGTCAGCGCTGTTCAACTTCCAACGATTGCGGGTTAATTTTCAGCCAGTAATTGCTGGTCTTTTGTTGTCAAAATTATTAATTAATTCTTTTTTACATCCATATGACATTTACAGAATATAATAAACATTTATAGCCTGTGGATAGGTATAACTATTGGTTTAAAAATATAAAATTATATGGAACATTTTGATTAATTTAATTCGATACCTCTGTATTTTTGTCAGAACTAGGACTAGATAGAGAACGTTCGTTACCTGACAAAGAATGGTATTGAAACTAGTCGACGTTAAGTTAATAAAAATGGTTAATATAAGGTTTAATATTATTTTAAATAAATAATTACATTTAATCACAAAGTTAACTCAATAAACATCAACATTTTTTATTTTAAATTAGGTATATTAAAATAACTCAATGTTTTTGTTGTATGCAACCTCCTACAAGAAAAAATCTCTAGCATAGAGAGAATGCGTTTTCAATAAATAGATTCTTTTAATTGTTATTAAATTAATTTGTCATAAAACATGTTATTTTTGAGATAGAAAAGAAACATTAAAATTGATATCTACAAATATACTTTTAAAAAAAAAATGAAGTGGATAATTGGTATTTGAGAGCTAAGATTTAGTTACTTTAGTCATTGTATTTTTGACATAAATTCTTCAGTTTACTGAGTATTAGTCTAAAGATGTTTTTAAATATAAAAATTATTTTGAAATCATATTACGTACACATTAATAATTAAATTTTGATCAAATGCCGTTATAAAATTAGTGCGGGCCACTATTTGAACTGGGCTGAACCAGGTAAAATAGATCTTCGTTATGTTTGGTTTCCCTATTAATTTAACGTAGCCTGTATACTAAAATTATAATGCAAGCTGACAGCGGCTGACATTTACCTGATTAGATCTTAAATTCTGGAATTAACTATTGAAACTGACTATGGATGAAGATGATATCGAAAAATGGGCGTTCTATGCTGGATAAAAATAATTTACCTCTGGGCACGAAAAGTACTTTTTGTTACTAACATTTATTTTTAATGTTCAGGTAGTTAGAACTGATTATGTTGTGAGAAAATATCTTATCTAGTATCTGTTCACAGTTTGACCAAATCACGGATCGTTATATTCTTATTGTTCTAAAAGATGTGTTTTCACCGCTATTTAATAAGAATTAGTTAAAGTTTTGGAATAATAAACTTATTTTAATATTTATTAAAATTAGGTCTCACAGAAATGTGTCCTCCTTTATGCATTTCATGAAAATTGACTTGGTTTTCATTTTATTTCACATCCTAATCTAGAAATTATATTTTAATTAAGTATAATATATTATATATTCGAAGTGTTTGCATTAATTTATTTAATAATTATTTTAAAGTACATTTCTGAACAGAATCCAATTAATTAATTAAAATAATTAAAAATAATAAATAAAATTAAATATGGATCTTGTAATACGATGACAATTTTTAACTTAAATTTTTACCACTACTTACGTTTATTTAATAAATAACATTAAATGCTAAAAAAAATAATAACATTTTTTATGAACTAAAACCAAACAAAATGTTCACTCCTACGTAAAGTATTACCCAGGTTATTCAACGATTATACTAAGAGGTTTACTTTGGAGACATCGAGTTAAAGTTCCCAGAAATTAACGGTATATTTTTACGAGAACCACCTACTGACACGGGCTAGGGGAGCGGCAAAAATCTGTCGCAAAACTCGGCATCTAAAACCCCAAAAGTTTTATCGGCATCACATTGTGTTTTATCTGGTTCCGCGCGCGTGTGGAACTATAATATGGGGAGAATGTAGAGGACTTGGAAATTATTGTTTGTATTTCGGCCACGAGATTTTGGCGCCACCAACCCCGACGTCCGCAACACTTTTGTTCATTGTTCAACGGGTAATTTAAATATTTCATGAAGTATGTAATGTTAAAAGTATTTTATCAAAAATTAAAATAACTGGAGATAACAATTTGAAACAATACGTCGGGTAGTTACCAATCTGGATGTAACACATACAGTGCACAATATCTTAGGGGTAGGATACCACCCTATAAAATCAAAAAAGCTTTGCATAACTGAGTCGTACAGCGCAGAGTGGTCCATGTGGAAAGTTACATATCTAATACGCTCAAAATTAATTGTTTTGTATTGATTTAATTTAGGATATAAACTCACATAGGTATACTTTTATAAAACATGATTCTAAAATAATATATTTCTTTCATACGAAAACGTCTAGTGACAACACAGTCCATAGTACTGTTACATCATTATCAATATTAGCTGCGTAACCAAGTCCGTGCCTAGAGCACTCTTCTGGTACCAATATATAAAAATATGGCCGAAAATGTTAAGCTAATTTCAACCATGTCAGAGATATATATCTGCCTATTATTATTTCTCTTATATTTTATATTATCACTTTATGTTATGCGATTATTTCGATTAATTGAAATATTTTATTGATACCAAATTATACATTGAATACAAAAAATAAAGGTCATCGAACTTTGAGCGGCCTGACTGTTTTTTGTTAGATAATTTAAGGCCTGAAGTTATGAACAAATGAACAATGGGTCAATTTCGTAAATACAATATACACTTTGAAGTACGTAGACATAATTTTGTAAGAATCTCATACAATAGAATTTTCCGTAACGGTATAGAATTTGTTCATACTGCTTGAACATTTTTGACTCGTAATTTAGTCAGGTGTCCATCCATAAAATATTGTGAACTAGGTCTGTGATATCCTGTATATATATATATATATATTTTTTTTTTTTTTTCGATGGATAGATTTTTCTGTATATCTTTCAAAGTCATTAATTTAATTGTTTTTAAATATCAAAAAAACATATTCTAAAATTGCAACTTAACAATATAAAAGTGATTTGATTCACATATATATTTAGTACACATTTTCATATTACATATTTTTTTTGGATGACACTACAAGCTTACTATTGAGTAGATCCAAATTATATTTTATTTTGTTTATAACATTATATATGTGTTTTAAGTTAATTAAATATTATAATTTTATACATGTGTTTTACGTTTGATTTTAAAATGCGTGCACGGTATATTAATCAATGTAAATGCATACAATACTTACAAATACAACCATACATAAAACGTTACATATTATTTTTAATATGAAATATGCTGCTGGGTCTGTTCTCACCCTTGAACCTGTCTATGCCAAGGCAGTAGATAATGGAGCACGTGACGAATTGTCATCTCTAGTGCTATATTTAAAATTCTAGAAAACCGATTTTGAAAAATCATGCAATTTTTTTAATAATGAAAAATAAATAAATTATACAATAGCACTTCTATCATTTAATGCAAATGAGGAACGCGAATTAGTTTCAATAAGAAAGCGCATTCTTAGCAAAATAATTAATAAATGATTATATATTTAAAATAAAATTTCTGCAATAAATGTGTTTTTCTCGTAAAAAAATATTAATTAATCCAGTTAGGAGGTCTTCCGCGTGGAAACCACTGGACTGCCGGCGGATATGAATGAGTCGTGAAAATGGACGTTTACCTTAAGATCTTTATTAGCAACCTCTTTAATGATTAAGTTTGTAAGTGTACAAAGCGAAAGTTCACCAGGTGTAACTATATCAAATAAAATTAAATATTAGTCATTATAATTGAAATTCAATGTAATTAATTTATATTAAAAATGTTTAAATAATAACGTATATCAAAATATAAATCAATGCATTAAATTATTTCATAAATGAATCAGAATCACTATATTTATGATAATTTGACATGTGAATGATAATGCGATTGATTTTTAAGGCTTCTAAATTATTTTTGATTTCAATGCTTTGAAGGCATCGTGAAAGTGAGATTATATAAAAATGTTACGAAATGTTTTAACTCAGTTTTCGTGACAAATTTTACTAGGGTACCTACTCGTCTATATTAAAAAATAAAACCACTTTTACGAACACTAGTTTTACTTATCTACACAATATTATAATGGGTTATATTTTTGATTACTCATACATAATTTCTCTCAAGGGTCTACAAAGAAATAAAAATCACTTTAAGTCCTTCTTTCTAATCACAGAACCCCTATAACCGTTTTAATATACCCCATACCCAAAAACTACACCCATTCCCCTCTTACCTCCAAGTCGATTTACCCATCACAGTTCATTTTCGTTTCCGTATTCCGATTTTCGGGTGAATCAAGTTTTTAAATGATGCCAAAATATACTATCCCCAAAAATATAATCCGTAGACTTATCCACCTGTAAACGAACGAAGATATAAATTTACTGACGTATATTAAAACACGTTATACAATGGGTGGTTTTATTGACTTTTGCGTGCGTAAAGGAGTTGAGTTTGATTGGTGCCGTTTAAGACATTAAATAATTTGGTATCTTTTTGCGACAAGGTTAAAGAAAAATACACGAACGATGATAACTGTGATCCACAAGTTAGGCTCGTAAAACATACTTATTATTTCATCAAAATAAATATACATTATTAAATATATATTACTGCACACCTTGATATGAATCATAATCTAGTGAGATGGGTAGAAATTAGTAGAAATATATACATATAAAGGGTGTTCTTTTTAGAGGTATAGAATTTTAAAATGAATTAAAACACGTACTAATCGCGTTAATAGCAATGATGTTGGCTTTATTTGAAAGATAATATTATATCATAAGTGTTTAAATATAATTTCGCGCATATGGACGTCGGGGATGGCTCGAATAAAGCGAAATCTGGAAGTCGAATTGTTAACCACTTTTTGAAGCAGCTGGGGATATCGGCAGTATCGCAACGAATGTTGGCTTTCAAGTCGTCTATCGTCTCTGTTTTATCGGCGTAGGCTAGCGATTTTACATATTCTTACAGAAAATAATCCAAAGGTGTTAAATCACACGATCTTGGAAGCCTATTCATAGGTCCATTACGCGAAATTATGCGCTCATCGAATGTTTCCTTCGATAAATTGATTGTGACCTGTGCTGTGTGGCATGTTGCGCCATCTTATTGAAACCATAGCTCTTCCACATTAATGCCATTCAGTTGGGGAACGAAAAGGTCAGTGATCATGGATATATAGCGCACTAAATTGACTGTAATGGCCGGCATCATTTTTGAAGAAATAACAGTTTTTGCAGATTTCTGCAGATGCGTATTATGAATTAAAGTATGCGTGGTGCGAAAAAGATCCATGGTTGTTCGAATTACATGCTCGGATGGACGATTATGTCAAGTATGTAAGTTTCGCTAACAGAACTACGATTTTCGAAATAAATTTGCATAATTTGCTAGCGTTGTTCTGACGTAAGTCTATTCATGGTGATCATGGTGGTCTATTCAATCAGCTATCAGCTGTCAAATTAGCTATCGTTGGAAAAAAACAACCTTTATATATCGGTTGTAATAACTGGTTTTTACTCTGTTCTTCTTTTTACTCTACTCTGATCTTTCTTCCATATCTTTACTATGATTTTTTACTGTTTCGCATATTTTCTTATTTTAGCCTGTTATTATTTTTTACTTTATTTCTTTAATATGTTTTTAGTTTAATATTCTTAATACTCTGTTCTTTACTTCTTAGGTGTCTTTAGTCTGTATTAAAATTTTTACTTAGTAGCTATTAATTATTCTATATTTGTTTCCTTTTTGATTTTTCTGTTTTTTACTATTAAATTTATTTAAATTTATCCTACCTTACTTCCTACTTATGCTCATATAAGTTTTTAGGAATATTAAAAACAATAATAAATAGATAATTGAACCTAATGATTATTTATCTCAGAACATGTTCTTTATATACACCTAGCGATGTAAGAAGCGGTTAACAGGCTTGTATATGAATAAAATGTAATATTAAATACTTATTGTACTTTCTAGTATATTAATTACTTTAAAAATGTTTATATTCATGCAAGCTTCAAAAGAAAAAAGAAAAAATACCAGACGACAGCGGAGACGATATCAAGCTAGTACGATGCTCTGTTGTGACTGTGGTCATGGAGATCTGTTGAGACCGTTGAAGAAGAAGGAGAAGATATCTCAATAGATAATAAGAGATAGAGAATGATATTTTGACGTAAAATAAAACATATCTCGAGCAAACTAATATGTAAAAAAAATTATATGAGCGAAGTACATAATATGTACAGGCATTAATACGTACATGTACTCGTATAGGACAAATAGATAAAATATTTAATCAAGGATCTAAGTTCACCACATTTACATTGTATCCAAAGTTTGAGAATCCGTTAATCTATTAAACCCATCTTAATAGAATTCTAAGATAGAATCTTTGGTTTTATTAAATGGAGACCTGAGAAGAAGGGATCTATTCATCCTCATACTATATCTAATGTGTAATTTACTAATTTTTGTTAAAAACATCCTCGAAAATATGTCATTTTGACAATACCAATATCGGCTTTATGTGATTTTTAATTATGCATAATTTATATTTTATAAAAATATTCAACAAAATTAAACACTCCTGGAATATCATTAGTTGACATGGCGGTTACTTTGTGGTGTAATACGATTATTTTAATTGTCACTACTGAACTTTTACTACGTACACGTTGGGTTATTGTTACTATTATAGTTTAGATAGGTGCAGTCCCTCACATCATCAGGTGATATCTAACCTAAGGCTTATAAAGGATCATCGCTGCTGTCTACAGAATAATCTTATCGGATAACATACATTCTACATAATTCTGTATTCATTTGTTAGGCGATCTTTTTTTAACCTTATTGTATATTTAAACCAGCTTTACATTCTCTCCTAACTTCTTCATTTTTTACTCTGTCTATGTAATACGCCTATGTAATCTCACTTCCACCGCATTCAGTCTACTTTCGTTCATCTTCTACCAGCTTCAGGCCTCACTTCTATACTTCAGTGTCAGTACCTGGATTCCATTATGTACCGCTAGTGTTACCTTGGTTAACAAGCTACCATTAAATATTATTCCATTTAAAGTGCCGATCACTTTGTTCCCTGCCGTTACTCTGTTTTCGATATCTTTCTCAGCCTTTCAGTTTCTATCAAACATATTTCCCAAATACACAAAGTCGTCTACTTGTTCTAAATATACATTACCTACAAATATTGTCTTGTCTTATTTTCCTCCTTCTCCAATAATAAATATTTATTAAGAAGAACACATTCTTACTGTGAAGTTGTAATTATTCAGAACAGACGGTCTGCGACAACAAAAAACGGTAGCAACAACAACACTTTTCGATAAAATAGTTTTCATATGTATATCTTTCTAATTAATACATTTAATTTGTATTTAATAAATACTTAATTAAAATATGTTAGTAGACAGAAAATATTTAGTAAAAGTATCACAAAACAGATTTTTTTTTTGAAGGGTACTCAGAGTGTTGTGAATGTAAGGAATTTGAAAAAATGTATCCGATAAATATTTAATTAATTTGGTCTATTTAGTTAGTTGGTTTCACAGATTTGGTGTGTTTGTAAAGAAGTATACTTATTTGCGGTTAGCATTCAGAGCGCCAGTTAAATGGGATGTTTTCGTTTAAATTATACCATCATTGAAGTCATAGATTCGGCTCCAGGAGTGTTGCTTAGCTACGGGCAGTTTCCTAGTCGAAATAACAAAAGTCCTCTGGTGAACGAATTAAAAACGTCTCAAATTGCGCTGAAAATCTAGCATCTAAGTACAAGAAATTTAATTAAGACCTCTTTTCTGCTTTGAAAATATTTGAATTTTCAATGCTTCTTTATAAGTTTTTATTAGTTTTGAGAATCTCTTGTGTTGATTAAAACTTCATTGAATTATAAAATTATTTTATTTTATTAATTATTGCCAGATAATATAAAATAACAAAATATAACTAATTTGATTATCAGAACTTTGAATAGTTTGCAGAAATGTGTTATCTGCTACCTTTAAGCGGCGAAATTTTGTATATTATATATAATGCATACTTTTAAATATATATAAATAATTATTAAATTCATATTTTACTATTGAAACATTTCAAATAATATTCTAATATGTGTTTAAATATGACTATCTAACATTTTTTACATAATATAAACAAATACAAATTTATGCGTCGTAATGACTCATGTTCACTAAAGAGATTTTTATGAGACTGACTTGGCTCCCATGAAATTGTTCGGAGATAACTCTCGGCTTTCGTATTCCCTGTATACCAGAGATTTGCTTCACGCTCGTACATCAAAGGGTCCAAATTTATTTAATACCTTAAAGTTTACGGTACTCGGTATAATTATTATAAATATTAATGTTATCTAATTGGAACATTAAAAAAAATATTGTATTAAAGTCTCAGTAGCAATAAAAGAACTTTTTTAAATATTCATAAAATTTAAATATGTGGGCCATTTACTATAAAGATAATTAAAATGTTAATTTGAGTTAATTGAAATACATTAAATCTATTATATTTTTATAAGTTGTACCTAGTCCGTAAATGTTTCAGTGGGCAAGAGCTACAAGGAGTAGGTAGGCACTGTCAAAGTGAAACAACGGCTTAAGAGTGATATCGTGCTCGTACCCAACCGATCATGAATATTGATGTATTGCTATTAAAGTGATCTAAAATCACTCTTAAATATTGAACATGGTCTCTTCTCCGATTATTTAAATTTTTTCCTGTTTGTATTCGGTCTGTCTCTATTTCGATTTGGATTAATATCGGAAGGTGGTTCCCATATACCTTAATATTGCATTATTGGATGGGTTATTAAAATCAATTAAAAACCACTTTATAACTGATATATATATATATATATATATATATATCCAAGTTATTACAATTCCTTGACGGTAGTCATTCATAAATTTATTAGAAAATTATACTCGCATTTCAAACGACAGTTTTTGGCAGATTATTTCGCAAACAAAAATTTAATTTATTACTTCATCATAGTCGATATATAACAAGTCGGAAAAGTTGGTGAAACATTTCGTCTTCCGATTTAAATTCTTGCAAATTATGGCAGTATTTTCCAAGGCACAATTGATAATTACAGGGCTAACGACAGGAACATTTTCGGGGGTTTTCTAAAGACTAACATTTTTTTAATTATGGGACCGCAAAGGTATTAAAATCAGAACTGTTCTGAGATTTTTAATCGACGATTAATTCAAATTTCAGTCTAATTTATATATCCTCTTCCCCCGGAGTCTTGTATATATTACATGTTTCATACATTATTACAATATGTGTACGCTTAAGAATTTTGATAAAATTTTATAAAGTACGCAATTTTTTTTTAATTTACATTTTTTTTATCTGGTTTCGTGAAACTCCAATAAAAAACTTAAGTTATAAGGTCCATGGTAACACCTAAGTAACAATGAATAATTTGATAAATATTAACAAGAATTTGTTTTTATTTAATTTAAATATGATTAATATACGTATTAAGTGAATAAATAAGTTCAATTAACGGAATATTTTCGTATTAATATTACATAAATTATTAATGATCTTACTTTGTTTTAAGAAAATATCATACACTGTACTTTGTGATGTTCTAGTATACTGAATGCTACTCATTCAGTAAATAATTTTTCTTGATAATATTTTTCCAATGTGACCAGTGTGAATAGCCAGGTCGTATTTCTTTTCTAATAATTATCATAATATTATTATCTCATTTGAAAATCGCTTTACTAAGTGAATAGCTATCTTTTATTATAATTATAATCGTCATCTTTTCATATGACTCTTAATAAAATTAAATTATATCACATAAAAAACATAAAAAAATTATAACTTTTTTGATAATGTTAAAGTTCCTGTATAACTTTAACCGTTTGTCGCAATTTATATTACTCCCTTATTCTATCTTTCGACAAAACATCGACATGCAAAATAGTTAAAAAAAAATTACTAGTTTAGGATTTGTGCATATTTCCGTAATAATTAAGAAATAAGAAATTTTCTAAAATAAATAACTTGGAAGGGAGCTATTTTTCAAACTATTCTATGTTTAAATAAATTAGGATTTTAGATATTGCATGTACGCATATAGGTACATTTTTAGATATTAAAAATAAAATAATTTTAAATTGTACAGGTATCATTTTTAATTTATTTTACGAATATTTTTAATTTACCTTGTATATCTTTTTAAATATTTATTTTCTATAATTTTATTTTAGAAATATATAATTTCTTTCACATTTTATTAATATTTCAATTATGGTTATAAACGTATCAAATGTACACTTTATATTAAGTACATTAATGAAACATTATATTATGTACACTAATTATAATAATAATAATGTGTTTATTCCAGCGTGATCAGGTTTTTTTTTAACCCGGTTCGCCACAGAGATAATACATATTATGTTATACATTAAGGTCATGAAATAAATATAATGGTATGAAAAAGAAAACCAACGAAAATATTAATAAATAAAAAAAAGTTAATAAAAAGTAAAAAGTTCACACATATATACATACAAAATATAAAAATTACATATATAACTACTTCAATCACGGTCATTGTTGTATATGTAGCTATTCTGTGGGCGGTGCCATTCTCTGGTCAGAGAACCAGCTTTCCATGAGAGCGCCGCTTGCACCAGAGAGTTGGTGCTGAGCTCCAGCCGCAACTTTACGTCCCAGCAACTCGATGTCTCAGAAGCGGGACGAATCCATGTATACGGCCATCGGTAAACATTGTAGATGCGCTGCAATAACCCGCCAATCCGAACAGTATTCTGTATGAGTTGTTGTACTGAATTCGGAGATAGTTATACTTCACTTGCTTGTATTTCGACCAAAACTCGCAGGTGTACATGCTGGTGAAGAACGATTTAAACAAGATGCTCTTCACATCCTTGACAGCATATTTGCACGAACGCTCAACTGTCTTCTCTGCCGTAAAAATCACTAAAAAACCACTAAACCCTAATTATAAAACCATTAAAAAATCGACAATAATTAATACTCTCACGGTTTTGTGTAAACATCGCGCGAGTGTACCTAGAATTTTCTGGGAAGGAAGAAAGGAATTACATTTTATAATATTACCACTGTACTTTGTGTAAGTAGATAGTAGCTATGCATAATATATTTTTTTCAATTTTTTATGTAAGTACTAACCGTGTAGCCTTTTCGACCATATGAATTTCTAAAAAGTGTCTAAACATAAGATTGACGTTTATGATTATGGAGTAAAATGTAGTAAATGTATAGATGTAGTTTAATGCATGTAGTGTTTGTTTGGTAACTTCTTCATTACATATTTTTTTGAGAATTATAGTACTAATTCTTTTGGGACTGGGGGAGTCCAAGCTAAGTCTTTTATAAGTATAAGTGTAAAATTTCTCATCTTGATACGGTGAAATAAAAAAACATTGAAGCCGAAATACTTTATGACAGTCAATTTGCACCTAAAACTTACAACATTTGCCGAATGCAAGTCCCATAGCTCGCGGCCGGGCCCAGGGCATCGCAGCTTAACCGGAGATATGACTTTTTTACGAGCGTGTCAATTTTATGAAATTAGATGGCGGTGAGAGCGTAAAAAGTTTGAAGCGCTCGGCGATAAAATTTTGCAGAGACATGTTTGGTAACGAGATATTTTCCGGGCTATGATTTATCCCGCGGGGGGCCGGGTCGGATGCTGGGCAATTTATGGGGGAGTCTTGCGGCTAACAGCGGTGTAATGGCGCCGCCCCCCCCAATGAGCGGGATTACCGGAACACGCCGATTTGCTACCGTTTTTTATTTATGTTCGCTATCAAAGAACAAAACACACGAGATTTACTTTTCAATCTCTATCCCCTAAACATACAGGGTGTTTCGACTAAATGGCTGCATACTTCGCTCGTAAACGTATTTAAAATAAAAAAATTAGTCGTTTAATATAAATTATGCATTTTACATGTCGAGTTGCATGTTTAAAATATGCACTTGTACACTTAAACCTAAAAACATAATGACGGAAATATTTTTTATAAGCTTAATTATACTTAATTTAATTTATCAATACAATATGGCGGTATTGTGAATAATAACATTGGATAATGTTTCTGCACCTTTTTCGTAAAAATTTTCATAAATATTTGTGAGTTGTTTATATGACTTTACGAGGAGTCTTATTTTGTCATCCAAACTAGAACATTATTATTAATTTAAACAAATCTCTAACATTGTTTTCAGTCAATTACTTTGATATCGATCGGTTTTGATACCATTCGGTTTGAAGTTCGTTAGTTATTACTGTCCAACTGACGAAGACTGTTAGTTCTAACAATTAGTGAACGTTCGTCATGACGAGGACACAGTGTTATCGTAATCAGCCGACCTAAAAAAAATCAAGTGGTTAAAGTTAGTTATTTGTTTAAACATGACGATAAAGTTAGAGCTATTAACATTAAAAATATATTAACAATATGTTTTTAATATTTATTGCAAACTTTAGATGGTAGTTTTTATTAAATTTAATATAAATTTTTATTATAACTTTGTTTTAAACCACTTTGAGTTAAATTTAATACACCAACCAGTTCCGGAAAATATCATTTCCTTCTTCAGGATGTCAAATAAACAATCCATTTTTTTTTGTTTTACTTATTATATAAATTTCGTATTAATAAAAACTGGGAGGGTGCAAGTCGCCCAGTGATTTAAATATCAAACATTGCACACCAACAAATCATATTTTGTTAGTGTAGTATTTAATTGTATGAATAAAAATATATAAAATATTATACATCGGTTTGTCCGACGATCTGATGGTGAATCGTGGGTAGTGAAATCTTTCGTGAGCTGGCATGGTAAAAAAAAATATTTTACCATTGTATTCTCGCTCACTATGGGAGATTATCTAATGTTTTAATGAGTAGGAGATTATCTTTAGAAGCGTCGGGAAGTCATTTAGGACAAAGAAGAAAAATGAATTTCTTCACCTTTATCAGAGATAATACTTTTTTAAAGTTTTTGATCGTTAGATACTTTTGCACAGCATATCTTTGAATCCAGTTGAATTGAAATTGGCGGAATCGGGAGATGAAATTTAATTTAATATGACGCGAGCTTTATGTCACCACGCAAATGTCATTAACAATTTTTACAAACACGTGGAGATTAAAAAAAAATACTGTTCAATAAACTATAATTTCATGTGTTAAATTATACTGTAAAATACAAATAGAAAAAAAAATTAATTATTAAAATGTGTATCTATTTTGTATTAAAATGGTCACTATTTATGAGGTACATTATTTTATGTCACGAGATTGTTAACTCGCGTACTTTGATTCTTGAGTAGAAGTGCAAATTATCACTTTGCCAGCGGATGTTTCAAATTATAGCAGAGGAGTTTCAAAGAGATGGCTTAATAATTGGGGCCATAAAATGTTTAATGTCCTAAACAAGGAAGGGTCAAGCTTTGAATATGAGAACGACTATAACGTCATCAAATTAATGGTCCGGTATATTGTGAAACCAAGAATTTAAATAAAATAAAATGCTTTAACATTTTAGCTTTATAATCACGTTTTTCATGGGTTTATTTAAATAACTGAAAGCACAATATATATAAAGATTCCATGTTGTATAGGGCCTGATATTACAAATCAATAATATCACGTGGAAAACAAAATTAAAATATCTCTTTTACGAGGGTAAAACGACCGTCGAAAAAAGTTCCCAATACACCTGAAATATCTGAAATAATAATGTTGGGAATTCACCGACCGAAATTGGATTCAGTAAAATACATACATAGTGAAGCATAATACATACCCTGGGAAAAAATAAATAGTGAAGTATAATACATATCTTGGGAATGTAGAAAAACTGAAGTATAATACGTACCTTGGGAATATAGAAAAACTGAAGTATAATACGTACCTTGGGAATATAGTAAAACTGAAGTATAATACATACGATGGGAATAAATAAATAGTGAAGTATAATACATAACATGAGAACAAAGAAATATTATATATCACTTAAAAAACGTATATACATACATACATACATATAATTTAATCGTTTATTGATTTAAATGATTATGTGTACAGATAGTTATATGTTTTTTAATTGTAACATATGTTAAATGTGTGTTAATAAATTTTTTATTACTACTTTTTATCGAGGTTTTTTTATTACAATGATAATTTAGGGTTGTTTAAATTATTTAAACTACAGTGATTCACGAAACTTTGGTATTTACGATACATTTTCGACACGATTTCCCGTTCATCTGGAACGTATATGATTAACATTTTGTATCTATAAATCGAATACAATCAAAATTTTGTAAATTAAGTATAGTACTCTATGACAGTACTTTCTCGGTAATAGAAATTAATATGCAGAAAATATACAAACATAAAAAGTGAAGTGATTAATAAATATCAGTACTGCGGTAGAGCAAATTTTTGGTTTGATAATGAAATCAGTAAAATTATGTATTATATGTTGCGTACATGTACCTATGCAGAAAGAAAATTTCAAAATAATCTAGCAAAGAAAGAACACATGGTTTCAACATTGTCAAAAAGGATTTGATTTTGTTTTGGTTATTATGTTTCTTCTTGCAACTTCAGGAATCTAATCGAGAATTTTCTTTAGGGTAAAAACAATCTTCATTTACCATTTAGAAACGGCCTCAGGCTGCTAGAAGTGGTATTTAAAAACCAAATTTAATGTAATATAATAAGTTTTTAAAAATATTTATAAAATGAAAATTGCAACTTTTCGATAAAAATGTGTTTTCATTAAAAAATGTAATAACCACAATATTTAATAAATAAATATCAAATATCTCATAGAGACGAAGCTATTATTATTATTATATTTAATGAAAAATATATAGGAGTATGGATGGGGTGATTACAGGACCTACGACCTCTCATTAAGTTGAAATATATGCTATTTTAAGGAAAAATGAATTACCAAATTTGATCCATAGATGGCGATAGTGTAGTGGTACTCGAAGCGAGTCCATATATTAACATATATGCAATTTTCAGGTCGTAAGCCTTGTAATCACCCCATACTCATATATTTTTTTCATTAAATATAACAAAAATAGCTACGTCTCTATGAGATATTTGATATTTATTTAATAACAGTGGCTTTGTAAGTAAAAATCCAGTAATTGTGTGTTCTTGGACATATTTAAATATTGTTAGTATATTTGTTTTCTACGTTGACAAAGAGCTATTTTGCAATTTTTGGAAACTGGTAAATATTTATAAATTTATTTATTGATAATTCGATGATTTTTTCAGGTAATTTGGTAATTGTAAAACACTCTTTGCGTTCATTACATTTCATATTACACTTTAATGAAAACATATTTTTATTATGAAAATTCAACGTGAACGTAAATGGTTACCATGATGTAATTGCTAACTCATTCTCCCGGTAAGATAATATTCCTGGTTCAAGTATATATTTTTTTAATATACAGATTTTTCTGTTTATCCATGAAAGTGACCTATCTAATTTATTTTATATTATAAATTGAGTCTTTAATTTTAAATTAGATTTTTATTGTTGATCATTATAAATATGGTAACAGATATCTCAATAATATAAAGTACATTTTAAACTTTTCTTTATTTACTTATTAGGTATAATAAAATAACTATTAAACCATCATATATTTATATAATGTGTGAATCCTAAGCAAAGGTATGTCAATAATTCAAACATAAACCCAGTGGCATAACAATAAATTATCGGGCCACATAGAAATAGGTATATCGCCCCTCTTACCCCCATCACCTAAGTACACACTTCATCTTACTTATAAGAAAATATAATAATGAATAGAAAATTGTTTCCATACGTTTATTTATATTTTCATTTTTTTTCTATTAGGTTAATTATTTTAAAATATTCAATGATGGGGGTTTATCAGTTTATCTAAAATAGATTTATCTATTTGAAAATTCGAGTTTTAAGACTACTATTCGATGGTATCACGAAATTTTTTATATTTAAATTTAAAATTTACCTACTCATTATTTCACAACAAAAATTTTTAAACCTATACTCTAATTGTTGCGATTGTTGAACATGTTCAGTGGTTTCGGGCCTCCAGGTGGTCGCTCAGGCTGCCCAAGTGGTACATACACTACTGCTAAATAACTAAATAGCTAAGCTCTTTGCTAAATAAATACTGAAAGGTTACATAATAATAACCTGTATAATTTCGTGAATATTTGTAAAGTACATAATAATTGGTATCGATTCCAAATGTATTCAAGCATCTGATCTGATATATTGGAAATTGTGAAAAAAAAATGTATTGCACAATATTAATTGTATAATGTAAAATTAATTACATAATCTAGATCAGCCTGACTTTAGG
Organism: Eubasilissa regina; assembly: GCA_022840565.1. NCBI lineage: Eukaryota > Metazoa > Arthropoda > Insecta > Trichoptera > Phryganeidae > Eubasilissa > Eubasilissa regina. Next base: position 24,558,910 of record JAINEB010000033.1, read on the forward strand.
ATCTCAAGTACCAGTAATAAGATTTTTTAAAGTGTTAAATATATTTAGAAAAATGTGATCAAAAAACACATAAAATGGTCCTAATTTATAAAATAAAACTATTAATAGTAATCAAGTTATGAAAGCTTTATTAATAAAACAATAATTGTAGAAACAAAACAATTAAAATATAATTTTAGTATATTAAACTTTTAGCATTATACATTTCTTGTGTGATTGGTGTCCCGGCTTGCTTGAATAAGATTATAGATATTTGGCTCCAATTATATTACTGTAAGACGGAGAACTGCATTTATTTCAAGCCGAGATCGGTATCGTGTTTTGATTGCTGTGACACTGAAAAGGCCTTTTTGCATAAATAAGTTGAATTATAATTAATAAGGAGAATATAATCAAAATTTTCATTACCTTTTCACTAAGCAAAGCGTATTCACTTTTTATGGAAAGCCAAAATTGAGGTCTTGATAAGGATAATGAAATTAAGCTTTGAAAGTGTCGTCGGACGATAAGTCAATGAGGCTTTCTAGATTCATGCTTAAGTAAAAAAATGCAAATAATGTCTACATTTCTCTGCAGACCAGCAAAATTTTTACACGGACCACCACTTAGGCGACCGCTGGTCTAGATAATATATTTTTTAAATATGTCACCTGGTTTATATTTTACATAAATTTAATTTACACGTTTTTATAAAGTTAAGTTTTTTTTATATTTATTAATCACTCATTGTAATGTCCTTGTTTATGTAAAGCAGTGGTCTCTATACACACACACTCTCTCTCTCTCTCTCTCTCTCTCTCTCTCTCTCTCTCTCTCTCTCTCTCTCTCTCTCACACACACACATAGGTATATACAGAGTAAAGTAAAAACAAGAGGAAAAAGCAGAATTACAGTAGAGACAATATGAGGACAGAAAAGATTATTATCATATACATTTTCAAAAGTAACAATACTTATTTATTTTATCTACTGATGATTACATGTGATCTAAGTTCTTGACGTTTGATTCATTTTAAGGCGTAAGAGTACATCGAGTGCTTCGAGTAAATTTGGTGTGACTACGTGAAAAATGAAAAAATCGTTCACATGGTATTAATACATATTTTTATTTGTACATTATTCGTACAAAGAATGCTTGAAAATGCAATATGAATTTGTAGACAATTGTGTGTGCCTATATTTACTTATTTTTAAAATAAAAATATCTCTTATGATTGTGTATTATATCTTCAATTTCGAAATATTTGTAAATTTGTGGAGTTACATCGAATTGACTCTAAGGACCGGATGTTTAACAGTAGTAAAATTTTACTATGGTAACTTTTTACCATCGCCCGTGGTAAAAAACATTTGCATGTCCTTCGAACGTCGGGTTTACTACTGTCAAAGTTAATCCCACGTAATAGTGTGGCAAGGCGAATGATCATCAAAAATCTGAGAAGTACGTCAAATTAGATTTATTTTAAATATTCACCATCGGCAATACATACAATTTTATGCTTTATCTATGTCTTTATTCACTCCAGCGTTAGAAATCTGTCTTAGCTGGCGAAAATGTTTCAATATATGTGCTAATATAAATTTAACAGCGAGATAATCATCGGATGAATTCTTATCATAAAACAAGCGAAGTATTGAATTCTTCATTGTCGTATACTGCAACTTTCAAAGTATCAATGTTACAGATGTCTCTTGAAACAAGTGAAGAGTCTGCCATTTTTAACTAACGATTTACGTTTTGTACCAAAAAGGTTTAAACAATCTCTTTGGTTTTAACCATCGTAATTTTATTTACAAAGGCAACTCTTTTTACTGTAATAAAAAAATAGCCACTGATGTCACAATTGGCCTCAAGCAATTTTATATAAAATTTTGAGATGCATATTCAATGTGATTTTATATTGGGTGTAATACATAAATTCATCTCGGGCACAAGTTACCGTGCTATACAATTATGTCCGTTTCATCTGCACATTGGTCTTGTAAATTTATATTGTCATAAAGCATCTTGCGTAACGTCCTTTATTGGCGTCCTTTATCGGTACTGGTTAAATTGTTCTACCTCGTCATTTATATTTGATCAGTGATATACCGTTCGTTCCATTTATTATTTTTTATCAGAAATGTCTAAATCGTGCGGTTTTTACGGCAGATATTTTCGCACATATGTCTGATATTTTTGAAATATAAAAAAATTAAAAAAAAAAAAGTTATGTTATTCTCATATATTCTCTACTTCTTCTTCAACTTCTCTCGAATGTTCTTACATTTGTTCTCAACGATTCTCATGATACCATGCTTCATCATTATATATTATATATTTTGCAGTATTAATAATGTAGTAAGTACTATAATATGTATTATGTATTATATATTTTATTGATTTAGATTTAGATTAAAAATTGACATTACTTAAATGAATTCTTTAAAACAGCCCGAAAAAACAATAATTCAGCATTGCATCCGATACAAAAAATAATTTGTAATTTAAAATGCTATATATTTTTAGTAGATTTTTCATTTGATTAAATTATATTATTATCCATAATATTTAATCATATCTTATACTTCTATATAATAAAAAGCTAAAGTATTGATGGCATATGTATTTCACGAATATATCTCTGTATAATATATAATATGTTTTGCTCTTTTTATAACTGTTTAAGTTATCTGATTTTGAAGAAATTTTTCTATATAGTGGTATATCTGTACTCACATATATGATTTATCTTTAAAGAATCCCTTTTTATATTACGTAATAAAGATGGATACGAGATTTTCGTATTGGTCTCAAAAATTACAATATGTAAATGTTTTGTAACCTTATTGGGATTTGTTTTAATTGTTATTTTATGAAAGATGACTCTTCTACAATTAATTTATAATATTAAAATATTATTGAAGGTTTTTTGAAATGATGTCGTTGAATAATGTAAGTTTTGATTTGTTAACCTTTACCATACCATGATATGAAATACCCGAATGCAGTCATGCTGTCAACTCGTGTTATCGTAAATAACACTTAGAAAAAATGTTTTTATTAGCTTAAATGGCTTCAATGGCACGAATTTACTCTAAATATTAAGCATTCAATTAAAAAAAAAAGATTAATAATATAATTTAGAGCATTCATTAAGTCCTATACGATGTGTCCTTCCTTCTTATCTCTCTTCATTTAATTAGTGAGAAAGCGAAAATTATATTTGCATGTTTCTTGTTCTTTTCACTGTGAAAATAGTGTGTGATCTCTGTCTTCCATATCACAAATTGTATTTTTACCAACGTATTAATTTTATAACGAATTGAATAGAAAAATAATTATTTTTGTACGAGTCCCTTTTCATAATTGGTTTTTCACTAGTCATTCCTGAACACTAATATTTTCTTTAGGATTATCTAAAATATGAATTTTACGTTGCGTGTATTTACTGAAATATTACAGGTTTAATTATAATGGTAGACCTATGTTACTGCATGGTTTGGGAAGGGTTAAGAGAGAACAATACTTCAGTTGATTTTGGTGAAAGATTTGTGGATGTTAATTGCTTCCATGATTAGCATTAGCACCAACTATCCCTAAAAGCACCTCACAGTTACATGTGCGTAAATCAAGGCTTCTAACAGCTACAAGAACGCCAGATACTGACGATGCGACATGCCATAATAACCATAATAAGCATGTCAGCTTCTGAGCGCGACTCCTCTCGCGGCTGCCATCCCGTCAAGATCTCTAGCAAACGCTCTTCGGTGTAGATTCTTTATTGCATATTTTCTAACTGTAACTGTATTAAAGGAAAAATAAACTTCTATCAACTGTAAGTAATTTCTCTTGTTCAAAAAGATCTGGCCACCCGCATACACATTACAGGTACAGGCAGGGGCGTTCAGTACACGCAAGTAAAAAAGCTGTGCATTACTAAAAAATCCGGGAAACAAATATCTATTACATAATCTATAATATGGACCGTGAACGTATATTTAAGGATTTATTACAATTAATGCCATCTAAGTGCCAGTAGAAATATTAATGGCTTAGTTCTAAAAACTACCCCGTTAACCCACCGCTTAAGCCGCAGTGTTAGTAGTTACAATCAACGCATTGTAGCTATTCACATTACTATCGTTTACTTTTAAGCCAGTGAATTACTCAAGTCATACAATTGGTTATTTACTGAATTGAAAATTCCTTTCGGTTGATCCGATTCGTATTGAGTCTTTACTTATGCTGTTTTTTTAAGGCTTACAATTGCGTGTAAATCATTGAAGTGTCTACTTCCTCTTTTACTACTTCGAAAATAAACTTACTATTTTTAACGTGTTGATTTTATGGTCGTTCATCGTTTCTCGAGGTGCATTTGGGGTATGAATTTATTTTTGATTTGGGAAAACAAAAAGCAATTGGCAGAACTATTTCATACGCAAATCTTAAAAAAAATATTATTTCGTTTAGTTATTACGTGAAGGAGTTTCAAACAATAAAATAATCATGTTCAGTCATAAAAAGTGTTCATAAAAACATCCGTACATTTTTTATATAGATTTTTATACGAATAAGAAAGTATTATTTTATGTTAAAACTTAAAGTTTCATAACGCTAATAATAGTACTCTAAAATGACAAATAAATATATGATAGGGTCTTCGACCATTTTGAACGACAGATTCATTTTGCCTAAAGGCGTTGTTTAAACGAAAGTTCATAATCCTATATACAACATATATTATATATGATTGTATAATATTGTTTGTAATAGCATAACCTAATTCGATACCTACTGTACGCCACTACGTATATGCACAATATATCGCAACGATTATAATCAAACGAACATGTGAATGGTAAGTGGTTGGAATACTCATTGTTTTTTATTTACCAAAGATTTTTTATTTTATAGAAATACGAGTGTTTACAATTTTTTATATTTCTTATTCCTCATACCACATTTCAAGTTATTAACGAAGAGTTTTCTTGTTCTTAGTAGTTTTATATAAGTTTTTGATGTAACATTTCTTTGCCGGCTCCTATATAAATTTTCACATGACTAAAACCCGTTCATGGTGACCTACTTCACGAAAGTTATTAGGAGTGTCATCTACATTCGACGCTGGTATCTTCTCCATAATTGTACTAGTCTGTGTCTGTGTAGTGAATGTAGCGCGTGATGCAATATTGTCTCCAATACTGTATCTTATATTTTAGTTATTCAATTTTGAAAATGTAGTGCTCATTTTCTCTATCAAACAGAACAAAGATAAGGCCAGTAAAATATGTTTTAAAAACAATTTTACACTCATGTTGTTGGAACGATGAATCTATTATCCTAAAAGCACTATTCGTTACGTGTAATTTATTTTTTCAGTCTTTAATTTCCAACCAAATATTTCTCGAGTACGTAAACTCTTGCATTTTTGTTCGATTACCTATATATTGTATACTTTCGAAATATGCAAAATTAATTTTGTGGTTAAAATTCATAATTTTTTTTGTTAACTTTGTTTTATTAACCACTTATTGAGTTTAAATATGTCTATATAATATAATTTTCTTCTTCAGTGTCAATACTAACTAGTAGTAGTAAAATGGTATTTTTCGAAACCGGTAGATATATTTAAACTCAATAAGTGGTTAATAAAACAAAGTTAACAAATAAAAATAATGAATTTTAAACACAAAGTTAATTTTTCTAATTTCAAAAGTATACAATGTATAAGTAATCGAACAAAAATGCAAGAGTATATTGTATTTTGTTTAATTTTATTTTTCACGAATAACTTACTTACTTTCATCTTACTATCATTGAATTAAAAGCATGTAATTAAATCAGCTCTTTTACATATAATAATAACCATGGGGAGATTACGGAACACTGTATGACACCTGCCGTATTATGCACATTATTTATACTCTTCAATTTTGTCGCATAAGATATTTTCCCTTTCTAATGACAATGTTAAAACGACATGTACATCTTAGTTCTATTGTCGGAAAGGAATCCTGTTGGGCTCTAGTTTTGGTGACCGCGGCGGTCGCTCTGACCGCTAAACCGACTTGTGTAAACTGCGCTAGCTAATTTAGTAACAGGTTTAGCCGCGGTTGACTTTAGGTGTCTTAATGCCTACTAGAGCGGCCGGCCGAAATATTTCCCAGAAATTAACTTCCCTCGGTAATAAACTTTACACATGTAATCCTCTCGGATTTTCTTTCGAGCAATACATCACTAGTTTGAAAGAAAGATATCAAAACAACTTATGAGATTGAGTGCTTCGAAGGAAACGAATTCACTTGTGGTTACACTGCACTATTATACACGAGTTAGTATAATACGTGGATATGCCAGCAAAATATATTAGTGTATTTATGATCAGTTTTAAATACGTCTTGATGAAGCTTGAGATAAGCAAAACCCGTTGATGTATAATAAATTTCATGGTTTCATACAATGTGATTGTTATTTTTTTTTAATACACAAATTTAATTAAATAACAAAAATAAAACTAAGATGGTGGTATGTAATAATAAATATAACAGCTGCATACAAATTATGGGTTATATCCAGAACATAGACACGTGACGAGAATTGAACCGACAGGAATACAGTTTTTAAAAATGAAAACATAAATGTAGGAATATGAATGTAGATCTATTAATTGTTCAGTTACATTGTTATTTCTAAAATTTCATGCTTAATCAAGCGATTGCAATCGCAAAACAATTAATTAAATAAAATATCCGTTTATATTTTTTAATTTAACCTTAAAAATATGAATACTTAATTTACTAAATAAAAATGTAATGCAATATATAAATAAATTTGCAATAATACAATTATTTTATATAGGTAAAACTTGCAGAAATTTTGATATTAGAATTAGTGAGCTCTTTTGTTTTTATCTATGCTTGTATTTTTAATTTTAGTATACATTGTTTCTTGAAAAAGATACCTATGGTATCTAAACCGGTAGAATAATCAATAAATAGTGGTCTAAACAAAATATTTTGTCTAAATATTTATAAAGATGTAAGTGATTATTATTATAAAAGTGAACAATTAGAATTTTCGGGATAGACACATGAACTGGATATTTCAGATAAATACTTAATTATTGCCTTAGAAAACGTAAGTAACGTGCCAACATACGTCGTGTATGATATTATACAAAATGTATTTATTATAAATATGATAATATCAACGCGTTTCGTATTAACTGTGTTTAATTATGTGTCCTAAGATGCCAGATTTAAAAAATTAAAATCAGATTTAGGGGCTCGGCTTTAATCAGTGCTCGGACAGTTTTAAAAAAAAATATCAAGGAGTTTTGACACTTTGACTTGTGTCGGTTTGTATAAACCGATTTATTTAACAAAATCCCATATCTATTGCCAGGCGGCGTCAAAAGTGTGTGCTACGGTACATAGCGTTTTAAAATCATTTTCAACATTGAAAATTGTCGTGGTCGTTTGCTTTCTGATACTTGTTATGTATTAAATAGGTAAGAAATTTTTAAATTCTATACTAGACCTAGCAGATCTTCTAGATACGACTGTTCTTTCGTGCTCGTATTTGTAAAGAAATTAATTGGTAACAAAGTCGACAAAGTTATCAAAGATAAACCAAAATCAAATATGTCATTATATTTAATAAAACGAATGCCTATGTCTAAGAATGAGATTTATTTCTATAATTCGACTCGATTGCGCATAAAGAACAGTATAGAGTTCAGCAGGAAGCGATATGTTTTGTATGCAGATTAGAATGATGCATCCAGAATACATGAAGCTTTGCTGACTCTCAGAGATCAAAGTCTCGCTGAGGATCATCGTGGATACAGGCCATTACATTTTTTGCGGCAGTAGTATAGATAATTAGACAAAACAACTAATATGAATCAATGCAAATTGTATATTTGATTAAAAAATAACAATAGTAGAAATAATTTTGAAAGATTAGTCAACAAATAATAGCAATTGCATTATATTTAATGGATGGTGGTGATAAAATTCATTCCACTTATAGGATGTGATATACCTGTATAATAATAAGTCGGCACTCGGTTCAGAGCGAAATGAGGCTCATATTTAATTTTACTGAGGTATTCATCCATTGCCATGCTTGATTGCAGTTGCATCAACTCGTGCCAACATCCTTTGATCAGAGTTGTATAAATAATTAAATGATTAAATGGTGAATTGGTTAAGTTTATATTCAATGATCTCTATTTAAAATTCAAAAGCGGAGTGCTTAAAATGTTTTGACAAGTGTACAGCATCACGAAATAAACTTGTACGAGTTCTGTGCATTTATTATCCAAATTGATGTTTATAAATAATAAAATTAAATTCAAAAAGAACTTCAATAAATTTTACATTCAAAAAAATATTTATTTGTATTAATTAATTAAGTGTTTCAGCTAATTTATGTTATATATAATTAAAAACGAACCAATTTTAAAGTAAAAATAGTTTTTTGCTATAACAATTTATTGTAACTAAAAAACATTTTATTACAATGAAAATATGTCTTAAACTACTTTTCCCTGTAATTCACGTTGATGTTCAAGCATTTTTGAGAGCGGGAGACGAGCTTGTCAATCCCCTCGTTGAAGATAATAATAAAGCCAATACCATGGCCATTATCACAATTTGTATGTGTTTTATTTCATTTTATAGTTCTATACATCTAAAAAAAAATACCCTTTATTATCTGTATATATATATATATATATATTCAATAATAGTCTCTTTGAACTATCATTGGTAAACTTTAACTTAGTCTCTTTATGAGTATATTAGGTTTAGGATTTTAAGAAATCTTAAATGTTACTTAAACTTCAATACAATAAACAATTCTATTCCTTTCAGAAGTGTACAATAATATATAATTAACGATTGCAAGAATCAAACTCAACAAAGAGAAATGTATACTGGTATATTTTGAAAACAGATTAATAAAGATTGAACAGACTATGTTTAATTTTGAATCTATGTCGTTTCTTCTCCTTTCTTATAATCATCTGGAATTTCATTGAAAATCTTCATCGCGCTGTACATACTGATTTCTGAGATTTAGTTTTCTTCCTGAATGGCAGTGTGCTTATGTTGATTTGCATATTTTTTTCTTATAAATTCAACCGATATTTCTTTTAGCGAAGATTTAAAAAATTAATACTATAATATTAAAATATATTTTCTGCTAAATGTCATCATATTAAGATATTTCAGCATTGCACTAATCTGAGTATATCTATTTTTTCTGAGTGCTATTCTTATATCTTATCTCTGTGGTACTGATAATTGTTGCATTTCTTCTTCATTAAAGCCAAAAACTGCCAAAACTTCAATCAGCCAAAAACAAATTGCTGCTGCAGTGTGCGGAATAATAACAGAGTTGTGTACCAACTAATTTACAAGACTCGGTACTAATAAATATTCTGATCCTTTCCAGTGAGTGAAATTTTTTTAACAATCTTTTTACTTAAATATAATATAATATTTTAGTCAAGTATTACCAAACAATATACAAATAGCAGTAACCGTTCAATCAACCAATTATAGTGCCATGCGTTTTTTCAAATAATTTTATTTCTTAGACTTTGCGTGATACGAATAGCATAATATTGTTACATAGCGATATTTATGTCTCATACTGAGTGAGCTAAAAGTCACAAAAGGGTTATAATGTTTATTAACTTTTTATTATTATTTAAAAGAAGAAAGAAAAAAATTACTATGTATGTAAAATTATGCCTTGCATATGGCGTCATTTTCAAAATATTGTTCTTCAGCTGCTGCAATATTTTAGGCTTTTTAGCATAAACTTTTTCCTTGAGGTAGCCCCAAAGAAAGTAATCAGGAGCCGTTAAGTCTGGACAAATTGTGTCATAACTGTGAGAAATTATTCTTTGATCTAAAATCTGACTATATATTCCAACATCTGAGCATAATCTAGATAGGCTTAAACTGTTGCACTAATTGTATTCCGTAAGGTTAAAGATTTAAAGATTTCAGGATACGCTGGAGTGCTGTCCAGGAAAACCCAACTTGTCCAGATATCTTTCACATTGATGTGGTTGGATCTTCTTCAATATTTTCCATTACGCACTTCGTTCCTAGCGAAACAAGGTCTTCCAATACGTGGAAGGTCGCTAACAACTCTGCCTCTCAAAACGACTAATAAAATGCCTATTCGCTTGGAGAAAGTCGCTAATCGAAATGGCGATGTCATACACGTTGAGTTAAAATTATAAATTGCTGATTTTGATAATAAAATTTCATAATTTCTGTTCGCTGTTCAGTCGAGTACCATTCTTTGGTCAATCTCCAAGACCTTATTTATAAAACATGTAACAAATAAAATAATAAAAATATATTGTAACCCCTTTGTGAGCTTTGGCTCATGCTGTATAATGAGTTTTTATATTTGTATTGAGAAACACTTGAGCGAATATCAGACTTATGCTTCTGTTCGAGCATTTTAAACTTTATTTGTAACACTTAAAATAACTTTGCTTTTAAGTTTCCGAGTTTTAACAGTTATCACAGACTTGTACATGATCTCGTGTATATATAATACTTGAAAAACTGAGTTTTATATTACACCACTTCGCTCACCATTACCAGACTCGTGCACATTACCTACATTTTCTTTTCAGTACGTGTTATTCGGTCCACAAAATATATTTCTTTTTATTATTATTTTGACTGGTAAAAGTTAGATATGTCGAGTTCCTTCGTATTACTAGCAACACTTGCCGGAAATCTCCACGTAGTTACTTTCTTTTTACAAATTTACATTCTAAATCTCACGAAAGAAAGAAAAGCGCAGAGAAGTTAATGCTGAAAAACATAAACTCCATCCGTTAACTGCACAAGACCATTAGAAAACTACGGTTATAAAATGAACTTGGGATGTTATTTTTAATGTTTGTAGTGGTAACTTAGTGATTATAAATTTGAATTATTAACTTACTACAATAAACCCTGTGTTTAGGCGTTGGTATTTAATACTTTAATGCCGAGCGGTTTCCAAGCAATATAATGATATAAATATCATCACCATTTCGGTACAATTTATCCTAGTAGAATTGGAGGCGCTATCCTATTAATGAGGCGCTTCGGTACCTGTTGACCAATCAAGATCCGATCTGTCTTAGTACAGTATTTTTTATTGTACATCCTAACCATAACCCTGGTTTCATTTCTCTTTTCATACCTGCACCTGCATTTCCTAACATTTCGGTAGATCTATCAATTAACATACTAAATGCTTATTATTAGATTATACATATTTCCATCCTAATTTTCAATACAGAACCTCATTTAGAAATCAATTAATAGATTTTGAAATTTAAAAAAAAAAGATTAAAGATATCACAGTATTATTGTGATGTTGCAGTTTTATAGACCATAATTCTGTGGTATTTTAATACTCTATTCTATTTAATATATTAGTTGCATCAAAGTTAATCAAAAAATTCAATAAAAATAAATTGATTTAATTTCTGGTGTCTCCTAGCGAATATTACTCAAAGGTATTTTAGATTTTCGTAATAAAAGGTGATAGCTTTTAAATTTAGAATAATATAAGTTTAAATTTGAAAAAACTACAGCATACATGTTCGAAAAATTTGTCGTCAACTTATTATGTTGATGTAGGGTAATCGGTTAACGCATTTCAGGTTCGAATCCCAGTAGCAACATGAATATTTTTTCGATAAATTGAATTTTCTTGTATATATTTCTAATTTACACTTTTATTATGGTTTACAAAATTTATAAATGTACTGTAACATGTGTAATGTATTATAACAATTCTGTTTACACCTTATTTATACATTTGTGATTCAATATATTTGTAAAATTTATGTTTTCTGTACGATTAATGGTATTTCTTAAAATTAACAATATAAAATACAGTTACACGAATCGGTAGTACGAGTCTACGAATACCGTAAAACGAAAGGGATGAAAATAACAAAAGTGGAATACGGTAGAAGAATTAACACGTCTGTGTATCCCCTCATATTTGTACTGAACAGTACTGAACATTTCAGATATACAATCTCACCCTCGCGCCTAACGTTACAAGCGAGTTACATTTAAAAACACCCCTGTTCCTTGCGATTCATTCCCCTTTCCTTACGATTCGCCCCGACTGTAGGGGTATACCGCCTTATTCTGTTTACCATAGCAGAATGTCGACGTTCCACTTAAGTTTATTACGGGTCATAAATCAAACTTTGCAAACTAAAAGGACGGAGACAATGGTTTTCTGCGTGAGCACGCACACACATGTACACACACGTCGACATTATGAGGTTGCGTTATTGCTTTCCACAGCATATTACACCACTTTCGGGGGTAAAAATTTCCCAGAAAGCCTTTTCAGAAAAGGTGATCCGGGAATGCAAGCTAAACGGGGTAATTCATTCGGCAATAGGTTATTCTTTGGTTTTCATACCCGTGCGCCGTGGTATGTCATAAAACTATCGAACCGGAAAAGCAATACGCCCACAAAAATATATATTTGTGTTGTGCACTAGGAATTGGTATTGGTTATGCTGTTAATAACTATATAAATGTGTTTAAATATAATGATAAATGTATACATTATATTAAAATTATTTTTCTATCTGAAATGTTTTTATTAATATTATTGAAAATTCTGAACTTTATGACTTTTTGACATGAATATATAATATAAAATAAACAATTATATTATTCATTCGAGTATGTATGTAGATACGTCAATAATTTGGCATAGTAATATGATTAGTGAGATAAAGTTCAATAACCAATTACCCGAGTTTTGTAAACACCGATACGATAGACGTATCACAATGTGAGATAAGTATCACCTCAGTTCTGAAAGTTACCCCAAAACGTGGCATAATCTTAAAAATACAATTTTGTTAATTATTTTAAAATTAGATATGTACATTATTAAATAATGGTCACCTAAATATATCTACTTAATACAGAATATTGTGAACAAGGAAACCAAAATAGCAACATTCATTGCAATAATAAAAATATTGTTATGTAGGGTTTTGAATTCGATTTTTTTACTCTTCCATTTATATGTAGATCAATTTACGTTTATAATAATAAGGCAATTAGTAAAAGTGTTAAAACGAATAGCGATGATGCACTTGTAGTAGTAGAATATATGGTTTAGCCGCATGTAGAGTATCGTAGACTAAAGAATTGGAAAAAAGTAATGTTATTATGAACATACGATTTTATATCAAGGGATAATAAATATTGAAATTGTATAGTATGCAGAAATTTATATAGAATAAAATGCATACTTAAAATTTGGTTTTTGATAGGTAATTTCAGATTTGTGGCATACAGGTAAAGGTAAAGTATATGATAAAAGTACTCAAATCTATACCACCTGATTGACGTCGTACATTAAGATAAAATAATTATATTCAATTTTTCTTTACAGTCTGCATGTCAAATACACTAATACGTGTATACATTTTATTTTTCTGTGACATATCGAAAATGGAACATGATGAAAATGAACTCAATGGCCTCTTTCAAAATAGTATGCTAAGTCATTGAGACATGTTTGTCCATGTGTCCAATAGTCAGCAGCATTTCGCCCAATTATTTAAAGCTGAACATTTGCCAAAATTCAAAGGATGGAGAGCATCGTTACCCAAGCGTGCATCTGGATCGTAACTTTATTGTTTTTCATCTTAAATACTGTAGAAATGAAAGATTAAAAAAATTCAACACGCTGCGCAAAAAAAGTGATACATTTATTTTAGAGTAGCCAATTATAAAATCCCTGTATATGTATTTTTTTAATAACATTATATTAATACTGAAATAATATATCATGTATTATTGTCTTCCACTGGGGGGACAATAATAAGTCAACAGTTAGATCGTGTATACACGGATATAATTTTTCTCTCGCTTCTCAGAGACTTGGTAGAAAATATGATACAAAAGACAAACAAAAAGGGCTTGCTCCGCGTTCAATTTTATTACACCCAGTACACTCAACATTACGTACGAATAAATAAATCTCATTAATGTATTTTATAATAGTTATTAAAGACATTTGTTTGTGTATTATTTCTCATACTCTAGAACTCATACTGTGAAAAGTTTCCTGAAAAATAAATACTATATCTAACCATTATAAAAATTCATGTCTAGATGAAAATATTTATTCTGATTGAAAAAATGTAGGCCGGTTTCAATTAAGTTCATATTTTTACAAATATGTAACTGTTGTCGTTTTAATTATGTGTTATATAACAGATCAACTAAAATAAGAGTTACATAAATTACAACATTCAAAACTCCATTAAATTACACCAATCTTTTAGCATAGATTTTTCGGTTATCAAAACACGTGATGTACCCATATAATAATTTGAAGAATCATTCTAACTGTTGGTGGAGCCGACATTAAAAGACTATGAAATATTTGTTTCGCTCTGTTGAAATTTTTTCGACATAATTTCATTGCTATATGATTCAATAATTTACTTCTATCTTCCTATCTGATGAATAAATTATACAATTTTCAAATATGTATATAATATATTATGATGAACTATGTATAGATAACATCATGTCGTGCTATATTCTAGAGGTGGTTATTTATGTTGAAGCGCAGGTGTTGACTTGAAATCGTGGGCATCAACCTGATACGTTTTTAAACATTTAAATTAAAAAAAATTTATACATATACATATTTGACTTTGTATAAACCGCTGTGAGTTAATTTTATGTTAACCGTTTATTTTACGTTATTATACTAACGTATCTTCGTTGGCATAAAACTGAACTATTGGTTATTACGTATGTCAGACTTAGTGTTGAGATATTTTTTTATGTCAAGAATTTCTAAATTATCTAAACTAAGACCTTTACTATTAATATGTAATATTTAAATGCCGTTTTCTTTCACAAAATTGTGGTCTGTTTCTAAAAGATGGTTGGAAAATTCTTAGAAGTTATAATTAATGAGTCACCTTATGCTGTCTTTTATTCTAATATTAAAACTCTGTGCCATTTTTACTGTATGAAATGCCGGACTGTCATTACAATTTAGTTTATATACTGGATTTAAAAAAAATATATATTTTGTAAAATTAAAAATAACTTACAAATAACTTTTAAATTGTGTCTAACCACAAAGTTAACGTTACAAATATCAACAATATAAATAAATTATTCGGATTTTGTTACAAGGCATTAAAATATTGTAAAACTATCACTCGTAATTTTGCAATTGCTCGTTGATAGGTAATGGTCGTATGTGTCCACGGTCAATGTTTACTGAAATTATAAAATAGAAAAATATCAGTTTCATCTCTAGCGCAAAGCGATGTATAGAGAGTCGCCGCCGTGCGGAGCAATTGGATAAATAAATAAAGCAGTTTGTGTCTTTACTTAAATACATTGTGTACATTTGTAGCATAATATAATAAAGGATGTATATATGTTAATAAATATACGTGAAAACAAATGTGCATGTAAAAAAACCACAGCCGGTAGGTAGGGCTCGAACCAAAGCCCCCTGGGGGAATCTGATTTCGGTTCAGACGTCATAACCACCTCGACCGCGGGTGCTGACGCGAGGCAAGTGGATGAATATTATCGTATTTATAATAAATGTACACCACCGCACATGTTTTTAGAATAATATATTTTAGGGTATATTATAATATCTGTACCATAACAATTTACATTTATAAATGCTCATCGGATGTAATAATAATATTACATCCGATGTGCTGTTATCGGTAAGTTACAATTGCGGGTGAAACAGATTGGATCCCAAATCACACTGTTTTTGAAAAAAAAGAAGATAAAATGGTAAATACATTATTGTATCTACCTTTTATTTGCCATAATTTTACCCTCTTGAATGAAATGTAATAACATTTGTACAAATTTGAGTAACGTAAAATATTTTACATCCAAATTTGAAAAGGGTCTACAGTTAACCCATAACAATGAATGCTCCCCGCGTTTCGCGTTCTCACATATTTCCTCATTAAAGCACCTCCAGATGAGGCCATTCTCTGCAAGAAATTTCCCTAACCTGCGTAAGGCTATTAATAATCCACTTTAAAACAATTTACTCCTTTGTCACAACTTTCTCTGATTCATTGCTCACAATTAAGTACCCCGCGGAGAACATAATATTTTTGTGATAATATATCAATCCTACAGTTTTATTAAATCCCCAGAGGTGATGTGCTTATATATTAAAACGTGCTGCGAATCTGTTCTGGGAATTCCATATGTCTATGACTACTTTCGAAACCTAATAAACAAAATTTATGCACTGTTTCTGTGTTAAGGGTTTTATTATTATAAAAACGGAGGTGCCGCAGGTAAGTATTTTACCTTTTAATGTTAGCTTATCGTAAAGCGAGTGATTTCCAGGAAAAACTCCCCAAGCTGTGAGTATATTTCAACCAATGATTTAAAAAAAAAAACTACTACCTCTGACATATTGCAAAATTTTTCTAAGGCAACTAAAAATATATATTGTACTATTTATATTTCAGGATAAGAAGAGAAGAGAATTGTAAATGTTAAGTATACTTAATAGTCCTAATTTAAATAGAAATATCAAATTTAAAAATATCATATCTTGTACACGTAAATAAGGCACCGTGTACACCCTAAAAAAGAAAAGTTCTAAAATCGGTTGGTGTCAGCAAAAATAAAGTGGTGTTTAAACAAAGTGAATTGTTTTAAATTATGTTTATAATGAATCACCACAAGGTTATAGCGGGATACAACAGTATAAAAAAATAGCATATTAATAATGAAAAAAACATAAAACTTTTTGTCTCTCAATAAGAACAAAATAGAGTTCAAGATTAATAAAATATTAATTAAATGTGTTAATTAGAAAGATATACATATAAAATCAATTTTATCGAAAAATATTAATATTGCTACCGGGGTTTGAAGCTGGATCTCTTTCCAATCCGGGGAAGGTGCATTAATCAACTGTACTATAGTAAGTACGTTTGACGATAAATTTTTTAACCTATATGTTACACTTTTCAAATTAATATATCTATCG
Source organism: Eubasilissa regina (assembly GCA_022840565.1). Taxonomy (NCBI): domain Eukaryota; kingdom Metazoa; phylum Arthropoda; class Insecta; order Trichoptera; family Phryganeidae; genus Eubasilissa; species Eubasilissa regina. The sequence goes on from JAINEB010000033.1 coordinate 24,575,987, forward strand.
TTCCATTGTTTGAAAGCCTTGTTATTTTTACGGAATCTCAAATACCTTTGAGTAGTCCGAGAGGTTCGAATCCCGGTACCAACAACGATATTTTTTGATAAAATACATTTAATTAGTATTTTATATATCACAGACCTATGTTCTGAATAATTACAACTTCACAATAGGAATGTGTTCTCCTTAATAAAATATTAATTTCATCATTTTTGTATGAAAGTAATATCATTGTTATTAACTTTTGCATGGGAGCAGTGTGTCCATATTTTACCCATTTATATCCCTAAAATTCAAAATTACTGAAATTTTACAGTACAATATTTACAATAAATATCTATGACTATAATAAATAAAAATGCAATTAAGGTAACAAAAAAAAATTAAAATTATATTTAAAGTTTTCGTAGCGTCATAGTACTTGATTGTGGTCATTTCGTTTTATTCTAAATTAAACCCTACATAATCTTTATGATTCATGGATCGTCGATCACTTGTAAACGTGAACGCGACATATAGAATGGTCCCTTTCCATTACCTACCTGTTTCTTCCACCTATACCCCGAACACGACCTTTTATGTGGTTTTATTATCTATGGTTTTGAATCAGTTGAAGTGGACAGTTATCGTTTACCATTAGGTACGGTAAGCTGTGCATACTGAGTGAATTATCTTCCTGCCTCATGGGAATGATAGATTGAAGGAGAGTTAACGTTTGACCTTCGGAGTTGATCGAAGTGCGTTAGACTGCCGTGAAATTGACGTTATGCTAACGAGCTCGTTAGATTGATAATATACAAAATAGTATATAATCGATTTTTCGCTACCGTGCGTACCGATTAGTGTTTTTATACTGTTATTGTGCATAGTACTTGTCATCGAAAAGTGTGCTTTTCTTGAGCTAGAAGACTTCTGGATTCAGTGATGTTAATCTAGATACGTAAAGGAGCAACTCTCAGGTGGGTCGTGTTTCTTCCTGATTCTGGTTGGTCCTTCAGCCCGCCTATTCCCTATTCCCATTTCTCTCCAAAATTTCTTTCACCCTTCCTACACCCCGTTTCCCCAACGCCTCGCTCAAACAATAGCAACAAATATATTATAAAACCTGTATCCACATATCGAAATAAAAAGTAACCGAACTCTGAATACTTCCTGTATAAATACGAAATGTACCGCATATGCAGATTGTTTTTACTGACTTGCTGGATGTAGAACAAATTTTAAAAGGGTATGAATTTCATTGTGTCTATATTGCTCTCTCTCCCCTTACATTTCAGATGAAAGCACAAAAATAAATTAACAATTTAAGTACAATACAGTAAAATAAAATAAAACATAATTTAAAAATACACTCATTTTAATTTTCAAATGTAAATGATTAATTCATGCACTTTTTTCAATTATTTCATTTGATAAATTTTCTACATTTTAAATATAATTTTTTTTTATTATTATTACAGGTAAACCCCGTTCATCGCGACCCCGGTGAGTGCAGATTTGTTATAACGCGGTATTTAAAAAAAAAAAAAATTATCAACACTTGTCCGGCTTCGACACATTCCAGGAATCGTCTTAATGTATGGTTGCACGAGCCACCTATCTTTTTTTTTCGTTCATTCGCATAATACATATATATATACGTAAATTCACGAGCGCAAGTGAGACAAAATATGTAACGCTGGTACGCCGATTCCATTTGGGTTTTTCTGTCAATCAGGTATTCTTCAACTTCAATACTTCAGTTAATCTTAGCTGAGTGTCGAGCACACGCTCCATATTTTTTTATCCCTTTGTTAAAATCATACGGTGAATCCTTAATTAACATGAAGAGATGCAGGAAATGGACTGTCATAATATGTCACAAGAAAATAACGTCTCGGAAATTGTGAAAATTATGTGTAAAAATAATCAAAAAGGCTCTTTTTCTTCACTATCAGTGCATGCAGTTGTTAGAAGAAAATGACGAAGATTATGAGCGAGTGAGCGCTGTAAAGCATGGTTGTAATGGATTATTTGAAGGTTATAGACAAATTTTACAACAAACAAGGAAATCTAGGTTCATTTTTGCAAAGCGGAAAAAAAATAAAATATTTTATATAACATTATTTGATGTTTATTTAGAAAATAAAACGTTTTTAGAATCTTAAAACGATTTTTTTTTAAATCCTCGTTGATCGCGGAATTTCGCTTATCGCGGCCATGTCCAGAACGTAACTCCCGCGATCAACGGGGGTTACCTGTTTATATTAATTTAAAATGGCATGAAGCTATTTCAGAAAAATTCGTTTCCTATTTAACATATTATATCCATAAACCGTAAAAATTTAATGAAAAAGTAGATAATGTTTAAAGGGCAATCTACATATTTGGGTTTTATTTAATCGAATAAAGTTTTTCCCTGTCTATTACAAAAGTATGTAGTAAACTATGAATAGTACTGGAAAAAAATATATTATCCACTTCAGTACATACCTACTAATATAAATAGATCAATCTATTTTGAGGAATTTAGAATCTCACATGGAATCCTAGTACGAAGTAATTCCTTTAAAACTTACAGAAACCAGATAGAGTCGCTTTTAATTAAAATTCTAAAACTAAAAGTATCTAAATTTTTAACAGATAATGTTAGTTACGTAAGTAATGTTAATTACGTAAGTAATGTTACTTACGTAAGTAATGTTACTTACGTACATAGTTCTATTAAATTATTATTATTGATATGTGTATAAATTAGAACACCTATAATTTACAGTAAATGGTTCGAGTTGATCTAATGGCCTTTGTCTACGTTGATTTTTCAATGAGTATTTGGTCACCGGGAGTCATTAAAGGAAAGTTGTACTGAAAGCGTCATTCTAATCCGTGAGCAAGACACATGTGGTGATAATTCATAGATCGCTTATATATTGATAATTAGACAAAATATTTTGTTTGAATCACTATTTATTGATAATTCAACATGTTTCGATATCTATGGTATCTTCTTCAGGAAATAATGTATACTGAAATTAAAAATTAAAAATAAAACTATAAAGTGGTGAATAACTAAGAACTAATATAAAAATAAATTTAAAAGATGACTATTTGCAAAGAGGATTTGGTTATTTATAATATTTAGCTTGCTATTAACACTTTTTTCTATTTCTAAAATTTAAAATTTATCTGATTGTAAACCCCTAGTATTTGTATGAATAATTTCTAAACCCTTGCTAATATCAAAATAATTGTTTGTTTTTTGGTTTTGCCAATCTCCTTTCACAAACATATTTTATAAAATTACTACATTGTAATCAGGCAGATAAAGATAACTAATTTTTATTGTGAGTTGTAATTTCAGAACATAGTTTTGTGGTATAATATCCCGGTAGCAAACAAATATTTTTTCGGTAATAGATTTATTCTGTATTCGTTTAATTCATATTAAAAATATATTTATTTATAATTACTGCAGTTATTTTATTTTACATAATTATTTGAATATCGTTAAAAAATATATTTTTGTTTTCAGGATAATATACTGCAAGTCTAGCGCAGAAGAATGATACCGTACCGTGGCTTGTGTTGATTTAAAATTTAAAAGATGTATTTGAAATTGGTAAAAAATATAAGGGAAACTTATCTTACACAGCAATTATTAGTGGGTATTTTTGCCATACGTAGAATTTTAATACGAATTCCTCCATTAGCACGAATTTTGTAAAATAAAAAGTAAACAAATATGTGCTTAAGTACGTATATTAACTACAAAGGTTTGCCCCCAAAAGGGTTTTCGAAAAATAACAAATGTAGGTGTGTATCATGCATTAAAATATAATGGCGGTACACTTATGAAATAATGTTCCAGCGGAAACTTCCACCCCTTAACATAATATTTAACCAATGAACTACAAAATTTGTATTTAAACTTGGTTAGTTGGGATAATAATACAAACTGTAACCCGGGAAATCTTAATGGTTGCATATTACAAATATTATCATAACCATAATGGCTTTTTATGTCGTCCGCTTAAAAAGGGAGCTAACACAATAATGTTCACTGAAAACTAACGCGCAAAGTGAAAGTAACATTACTTTAATATAATGGTCAAATATGTTGCCTTTCATACGACTCAGTAAATATTTCCTAATAAGGAGAATAAACGATTATCTATTGAATAAATGGCGTTGTTGGTAAAATAAAATATGCACATAAAATAAATACAAGGTGTCTCAAAAGCCTTTTTCACAATAAAAAAAATGTAATAAAATAATGGATGGGTTTAATAACAAAAATATTTATTTTGCATTTAAGTACAGAGGGAATTTATTTCTTAAAAATTATGTTTTTTACATGCAATACGTTATTTTGCTGTCACTCTTCTGAACGGGAGGCAACATATCTGAGAACTGATCGGCACGTATTCGCTGCCATTTATTCTCGGATATTTTATTTTAATTGGTCCAGAGAGGGAGGATTGTTACTGTATACCTTTGATTTAAAGTAGTTCCATTGGAGTCAAGTTGGGGCTTCGTGGAGACCAGTTTATCAAGCCGTCGGCTTTCAATTTTCTAGGGAAAATTTCATGAACAACTGGTAAGAACACGCTCCATAGCGACTGAATTCCCAAGGACGTGGCTAGAGAATGGCATACCCCCCACCCCTCTAACGCTCGGCGCGTTGGTGCAGCGAACGAACCAAAATGAAAAATACTTTTGGGACATACTGTATTAAAGATTTTAACAACTTTTTGATCCTTAAAACATGTTATTTGAATTAAGATATGTTCTTTTGTGTGCTCTGTGTTGTGTGTGTCCTCTCTGGGCGACGTTTCTGATGCCATTGAAGGGTACATCATCGAAGCTGATATCGCTCCGCAATGGGATCCGAAACATCGACCAGAGAGGTCGGATACACAAGGAAGACTAGTCCAGAAAACCGTTTACACAAGATTCGGAACATTATAACGTATGTTTATTTTATCTGAGTAATATTTTTTTCTTGAGAATTGCCTCTGGACTACGCAATACGGGCACAAATTTATGTTAATTATTGATGCACCAAGTAAAAATAAATTGGGTCTCTATTGTGATTTCTGAAATACTTAACGATTTTATCGACTTTTATATTTAGTTACTTTACATAATAATTGTTAAGTAATTTTATAATTTAAGAGACATAAGGTATGTACACTTTAACAATTAAAGTTATCTCCAAATATAGTAATGTTTTGAATAAAATGACCAAGATTTAAATAATATATATTCTAACATCAGTAGTTCAGAAAATTATACAATCAGTAAAGGGGTTGAAAGCAGACCCTACTTGAGCCAAGATTTGTTAACAACTGAACAAGATGTGTCAAGAAGCTGAATAACTTAAATTAGTCGGCAAGACAAGTAATAAAAATAATATTCTGAAAATTGTATGACTTTTGACATTTTCTAAAGTACTTATCAGGTAAGTTCTTAAAATTATCATAAAAGAGTTCCCGAGAGTTTGCTTATATACTAACTTGTACATTACACCAGACAACACTTTGTCAAAAAGCAAACAGGACATGAAAAAAACAGTTTACAAATATTTTGAAATATTTATTAATACGTACTATCTTGTTACAAAGTTCAAAATATTTGTATTAAATCAAGTACATTAAAAATAAACAATACATTAAATTTTAATAGTAAAATTTCTGCATTGCATATTTACATAACAATTTTACACCGCAGTTTATTAGGCGGGTAGCAGAATTGCAGAGCACTCGATAGCTTTCAAGTGAGTGCTTTATAATTTTAATTTATATTTAAAAAAAAGTAACGATTCCGGAACTGATAAAGGTGAAAATAAAACACAAATGCAAAAGTGAGAGCATGTAAAAAGGTCATTAAATTATTTTTATTTACTAAACGTGTCATCATGAGAGAAATTCTGTTCATATGAATGAAAACAGTTCATAAACGTGATAATTACGTAATATTGTAATAATTACGTAATTGTTTTTATGAATAAGGCTATATCAATTGTTTGGTAAATTGGGCTCTATTGATTTAGTATTCAAATTTTTTCTCAAATACTAATTAAATGTATTAATTAATTAATAAAATCAATTTTATCAAAAAATATTGTTTTTGCGTTACTGGGATTTGAACCTGGATCTCATTTTCAATCCAGGAAGGTGCATTACCAACCATGCTACAGTGACAGTACTTTTGACGACAAATTTTCGAACCTACATGTCACACTTTTTCAAATTAATACACGTAGATCGCTTTAAAATAATGAAAGATGTATTAATTTGAAAAAGTGTGACATAGGTTCGAAAATATGTCGTCAAAAGTACTGTCGCTGTAGCATATAATTGGTAATGCACCTTCCCTGGACTGGAAAAGAGATCCAGATTCGAATCCATCCCGATAGCGTAACGACAATATTTTTCGATAAAATAGATTTAATATGTGCATCTTTCTAATTAATATATAATATTTAATTAATATTAAAAATATCACAGACCGTCTGTTATGAATAATTACAACTACACAATAAGAATGTGTTCCCCTTAATAATTCTTTTCTCGTTTACTTCCAGTACCATTAAAACTATAGATGAATTACCAGCTCTTCGCCATACATTCATTTTAAATAATATGTTCGATATTCACACATATAAAATAACGACGAACGAATGCAATAATACCACATATTAATTTTTTAATAACACTTGATTTTGATTATATTAAATAATTAAATATGACATTGAAATCACACTAATAAAATAGTATCCTAAGCTCTACAAGAATGGGAGCTTATCCAGTGACAAAATTTACAATTCACATGCAGTCTAGAATGTACAAGATCTGGAAGCCTAACAATGTTATTTTAAACACAAATTAAATGTATTAATGTATAGAAAGATATACATGTAAAATCAATTTTATCGAAAAATATTGTCGTTGCTACCGGGTTTCGAACTTGGATCTCTTTCCAATTCGAGGAAGATGCATTAACCGACCATGCTACAGCACACAGTACTTATTACGACAAATTTTCGAACCTATATGTTACACTTTTCAAATTAATATATCTATCGATACATTATTTGAAAGCCATGAACTTTATTTTTACGGAATCTCAAATACCTTTTAGTATCCGAAGGCCCGGATTGAAAAGATATTCAGGTTCGAATTCCGGTAGCGACAACAATACTTTTCGATAAAATTGATTTTATATGTATATTTTTCTAATTAATACATTTAATTAGTATTTAAAATAGTACAGACCTATGTTCTGAATAGTTATAATCTAATATAATAATAATGTGTTAATAATGTTATTTCAATTTTTCACTAAACGTTTCAGCCTCATGATATGCTAAATTTTAAACTTTTTAATAAACCTTAATATAATAAAAGCACATAATATTCTTAAAAAAATACGTATTTTGATTATATCATCGATTATTCTTGATCTTGACAACAGCCAATTATCTGTTCAGATCATTCTACCTTTTTTACGTCTTGACTTTGTTAAGGTATTTCATAATATTTGAAATGCACAGAAAGTTCTGAAAAGATGGGACTAATTATAAATTTATCTAACCAGTGAGTTCGTGATAATCATTGTACACTGTTTTAGTCACAAGTAAGATTTATTTGCGGCTGGTGAAGTGGTGGGGAAACTTATTCTGGGATACATTTTGAAAAACCGGTTACTATTAAATGAATGGCGATGATATATATCGAGGTGTTTAGTACATTGTGATGATCAAAGTGTGCAAATAAATTATTATATTATGTAATAGTGCGTGATAATAAAATGATTGATTATTGTATTTAATTAAAATGTCGTTAGAGTCGTCTCTCCCTGTAGGTACACGACGAAAATAATATTTTATATTTGTGTTAAATAACTTCCGAGCGATACAATTTTCGAATTAGTAGAATTAATTGTAGAACACTAGGCGATCGAAAAAATTGAAAAGCTAGGTCGAATCGAAAGCGACAAATTTATGTTAAAAATTAATGAATTATTTAAAATACAAATGTATGTTAAAAAAAATACGAGGCAGCGCAGTATATTATTAAGGTATTCGATAATACTAATGCATTTCCTATCAATTGAGAAGTACAACAAGGAAACGGAATATCTTCAAAGATCTTCGCTATATAATGGTCAAATAAATATATTATATAAACATGAACAGTAAAATATTTATGGTGAAGTAGACAAATAATGACATCTAGTGTCGACGACGACATACCGCATCATTAGGACAGCATCTTATGATGACAGAACACGTGTTCAACATGACAACCTTTGTCTCGGTTAACATAAGCACTCTTTGTTTTTAAAATAAATTTTTTATGAGATTATTGAACTATATGGATAATATAAACACCATTATGCTGGGTCCTGGGACCTGGGATCTCAAGAGAGACAAAATGTTAACAGCGGGTTCGTTGACCTCACATGTTACTCTAAACATAAACTAACCCAATGAGAATATGTATGTAATTTCACTTGTATAAATTGTATCTAGTTTGAAAAGCTAAGTAACAAGTACCTGGAATATAATACGAGCAGCAGGAATGGGAATTCACGCGTGATAGGAGTCCGCGCAGGTCCTTCACATTTCTGCCGAGCTCCGTCTATACATCATAATTCACTCTAACTTTTCACAGCTTTAGTACCTTCTTCTTGAATAAATTAAATGAAATCAAGTAATTGCATTATTTTTCCATGCCTCATCGCTGTCTCAATTACTTGCATTTGTCATCGTTAAACGAAGTTGAGTATGGTATCTTCTTAAATACGAATTGAATGATGGATCAGAATATGGAGGCGGTTCATCATTAGCATTGATAATATTTCTGATTGCAACGTGCCTCTACATGCTCAATTATCTTAAACATGTTAGAGATATAGTTTGGATTATGGACAACTAAGAAGATCTTGAACATTTCTCTAGTAAAATTTGTCTGAAAATATACCACAATAATAGTATACTCGCATGTATTTTTAGAATTTTTCTAATTATTTGATAGAAAACGGTCATGGTTTTGATACAAATTTGGGATTGTCTATTTTGAATGTAAACGGTAAAGCGTGTAAAATTAATAAAAAAATTATAAACAACCAACTAAATTTAACCACAGTCCTGTCCAAAAATTTTTTTCCTTTCTAGTAATTTTGTACCATCAAGTAACAATTTAAACTAGGTACTAAATTTATTTTTAAATAATTATTGTTTTTTAAAAATAGATTCTGTTAAAGAAATAATAACACATGTTTTTGATCAGTTATTGACATCCCGAAGAAGAAAATTATATTTTTCGAAACGGGTAGATGTATTTTAATTCATTAAAATAAAACAAAGTTATCGATTTAAAATAATTATTATTACCATTATAAATGGTGAAAACAGCAAAAAATGTGAATTAGCATTAAAAGAAAGCCCTTACTAATAACACTAATTATATGTTGTATTTTCAGATTTCTTCTACCATGAAAAAATGTATATACTTCCCTTTAAATATGTAAAGTAATTAATATTAGACATGCTTTAGAAACAAAATTGAACTGACGTATCTCAAGCTTTCAATCTAGTGTAAATATGACATGACACTACCAAAAGATTTTCATCAGCATATATCAAGGGTAGCAACCAACATATATTACTACCAGAAATAAATTGGCGTAAGGTGAATGTTGTAACCATAATGTTGTAATAAATAAAATATGTGGTTATGGATGTACATATTTAATTTTTTAATGAATATATTTAATTATTAAATTTTTCCTTAACTTTAAATGAATTAACGATGTCCAAAAAATAAATTCACCAAGAGTCTAATAGTAATATTTTTGAAGTAAACGTAATAAAAATATGGGGCTTATTTCTTACAAAATACTAAATTTTAATATCGACCGAAAAAACAAATATTAAGTAATTTTTATAACTTAAAATATACTTACCTGTGTCAATACTAGAAATTTCCCATGATGATACAATTTACATATATATTTGTTTACATGAGTAATGACTAAAATTATTCAGCTCCAAATAAAGAAAACGTATTGTTAACACAAATATACTTAAACTTTTATGTTTATTTTTTATAGCCTGTGTCTGAGTTTATTAGTTGAAAAACAAAGTAAAATATGAGGCGGGAATAATTCCCACTTGTCAACTCACTTTTGAGGTTTACAAATTTTTACAGGTGTACATTCCCAGGTTATTCATAGTTGGCAAACTTTGAGAATTTTAGAATGGAGAGTTTCAAAAGTTTCGTTTGCACGACTCAAAGGTTGAGATTCCCTTGAATGATGAAAACAAAACTTGAACAAATCTCTTACTTCAAAATTGGTAACAACTGCGGAAGTTTGGTCGCTCTGGCCGACTCCACTGTAACTGAAGAGTTCCATTAACAGACAAAATTCGATTTAATTATAAATTTCGCATTGCTATCGAACCACAAAACGATATGAACAATATTACTATACATTTTCAACGACACGTACCACCCTTCAATTTATTTATTTATTTACCCTTTACTTAAATTGGCCTCATATTTCACCCTTATGCAATACCTCTTAACCAAATTGATTTGGATAGAATCAAAACATACATTTACCAAATTTGTGTAAGTAGGTAATTTTTGTATTTATTTATTCATACATTATTACATATAGCTGTTATTCATATAGCTAGCTTCACTGGGCTTTGAGGCACATTGTATGTATATTATTTTATATGTATATTATATAATATACATTTAAAAAAATATACATAAAAATATATATTTATGTATATTATTATATTAATTATTATTGAAGCTATTTAAAATTATTTGAATTAAATAAAAATACATTAAGTTTGAGACTTTAGAAAATTAATAAGTTAATTTGAACACACAGATAAATCGAAACAGTTTGTCAGTCATCATATGGAACAGAATTTCAGAATTTTGTTTTACTATAGAATATTATCGATAGTATTGTCAATCTGTATGCATTACGATCATAAAATACATAAATATCAAAATCTAGATTAACTTGGCATTTTATTTTTGAAATTACATACAGCTATTTATGATTTTTTTGAAATAGAATTGACCCTCATTGTTTAATCAGTTTCTGAGTTTTCTGTAAAAAAATCCCTTCAAATTAATTTTTTAATATTAAATAATTAAAGTGAAGATGAAGTAGATTAGGTGGCATAGCTGCATGTAGAATAGATACTCAACAGTGGCGTGCTCTAGGCATGGATTTAGGTTACGCTGCTAATATCGATGCTGTAAAAGTACGGTAGACTGTATAGTCATTAGAGGTTGTATTCATCTGAAAGAAATACACTCTTTCAGAATAACGTTTTTGTAAAAGTACGAGTATATAATATCACGTTTAACCCTTACAAAACCATGCAGTGACTTAGATTAAATTAAATTAAAATTAAAATTGTAATATTTCGGATAATATACGCAACAAAAAAATTATTTTAGTTAATTATAAGGAAAATGTTTATGCTTAGAACTGACTAGTAAAATACCAGTTGTGTAAAGCGAATTCCACAAAAATATATTTTTCAATTCATTCAGTTATAAAATTAATATTCTGGGAAAATACCATTTGTGGTAAGACAAATAGAGGGGGTACATTAATTTCACAAGAAAAATAATAACAAACATACGAATATATTATCTCTCTTTCTCACTAATTTAATAAAGAGAGATAAGAAAAAATATAGTATTGTTTTATAACTTGATGAATGTTTCAAATTATATTAGGATATTGATACCATTTTCGTAATTAATGCCCAATATTTAGAGTGAGTTTATAGGATTAATAATTTTAAAGCCATTTAAATTAATAAAAGTTTTCTTCACATTTAAAATGTTAAAAATTTCTTACGGTAACACGAGTTGACAGCATGGCTGCACATTAATATTTTATATCATGATATGGTAAAAGTTAAAGTGTATTGGGATGCAAACAATCAATTCTGCTTCAAATATACACTTGCGGCGTTTTGCAACACGTTTGCTCTAATGAAGACGTGTATTCAGAACATCGCATGGCTTACGAGTTGCGTTTAGTTCGTACATTTTGTGAAAAAGCACATGTACAGCAAGTCAACGCATTAACATGAGAAAATTGAATTAATTTCCCGTTGTCCTACGTACTTAATACGTAATATATCAAACAATTAATTAATTGATTTTTATTTCGTAGAAATTTTAGATAAGCAAAACTTTTTTGATGGTATTGAGATATATATTATATAGCCCCCGCTACTCAGAATATTATAAATTTTAAGGAATTGAAAAAAAAAGTATCTTTGCCACTTTACTAGTGGTACGGTTAATAATGTTTCATGTACAGGGTGAATATTATCTTGCAGACCGATTTTATTTACCCGCCATTTTAGTATGGCAAATATTTGTCAGTTCACATCGGTAGTTGTAGAAAATAGTTGATTACAATTTATTATGGAGCATATAAGTTATCAATAACGTGTTTAAGACATTAAAATATTTTATCTAAATAATAATGGTGATCGCTATCGTTACATGTTGAAAAACTTTTTGTTAGCCAAATTGGGTCGATTGAGCCTGCAAAATGTATGGTTTCAACAGGACGGTGCCATTTCACACACAGCCCGAGCTACGCTTGATATTTTGCGAGGAATTTTTCCCGGCCCCATAACGTCAAAAAGTGGTAATATGGACTGGCCTCCTCGATCACCTGATTTGACGGCTCCCGACTATTTTCTGTGGGAGTACTTGAAAGAAAAGATCTACGCTAATAAATCAACAACCATTCATGTTACAGGACAATATTCGAAATGAAATTGCTGAAATAACACGCGAAGTGTGCGAGAATGTTATGAAAAATACGGTTAAAAGAGCACGCATTTGTGTCGCCGGAGGCGGCCACTTCACCAATATTATATTTATAATTTTATAATTATAATACACCAAGTAATTAATAAATAAAAACCATTTTTTTTTGTTTCATTTCTTAGTTATTCAAAAAGAACATCGGGTTGGAATATAATAGTCAACCTGTGTATATAAGTAGTTAGGTACATATACATTTCCCGTCTACAAGCATTTAACAACATAATTTTTATATATATATTTTGAATATGTTCTCTTCCTCAAATATTATTAAATTCGTTTACTTATGAATTATTGAATTGTATTAAAGAATTACTTATAAGCTCATTATTGCGTATGGAATCGTAAATGTGTCGAATATTTTCAACATATTTTGAAGACGTGAATTGAAGCGAAAATCAAGATATCCATACATGAATAATGAATTGTATTAGAGAAATATTTATCATTTAGAAAAACATGATGATGTCAATGACTTAACGAATTTGAATTACCTCCATTTTCAATGCAGGAATTCTAAAACGTCCTCTCTCATTATGCTATACAACATCTACCCGCGGATGAAAAACATTCGTCTTTAACGCATGTTATCTGGAAAAAATATTAAGCGGGCAAGGAACTTTTCTAAAAAAGGTAATAATGTATATAATATAAGATGAAGAGAGAAAAAGCGGGATTGTTGTAATTTCTTTGATAATGTAGAATATGCGAATAATAAAAATGTTTTTTAATAGAGTGTGTCAATTTAAAATACTGTTTTAGATGCCGAATAATATTTATCAGTCAAATTATTATTTTTGAACAAATAAAAGTCCTGCCAATATCGTCCTAGTTGTCAACATGCTACTATTAGTGTGTATAAACATATATGTTTAAAATCTGTATAGAAATCAATTTAAAAGATAAGTTCACTTATAATAATTACTTAGTCTAAAAAATAATAATAACACGTAAGTATCGTGGTTGTGATCTAGTGGTCGTGGGTTCGAGCCTCGTTCCAGGAAGCCATCAAGGTAGTCCTATTTTCATAATATAAGCGTTTGAAAATGATTAAAATATTGATGTGATACGTATACCACGAATGCATTTATAAAAAAATCATAATAAGGCATGACAAAATTGCGTATTTTTTTTCGAAAATATACAAAAAAAAATTCCCATATTTTATATATTATGTACATTTAATAGGCATTCAATTTATTTTTTATTTTCAATTTGAGTGTTTTTTGATTCTTTTATTAAGACAAAGGAGAAGATTTCATGAAGTTAACACCTAGCTCAGTGAATATACTAAAACGTTAAAATTTTAACAAACTTTAGCCATTTCCTATGTAACATTTGCATCTTATGGAATGCATCTGCGGAACACTACGAAACTAGGGATATTTTAGTATAAAACTTGACCTTTGTTGTTACTTTGATGTAAACAGAATAACTTCACCAGATATTTCATTTCAGTGTCTTTCTATAGTTTATTAGAAAACGATAAAATTAAAACAATTTTTATTTATTCTTATTGTTACGTACTTGTCTTCTAAGTACGTCTTCAGTGTACACCTCGTAATGTAAAGGTCCAAGAAATAAACGTCCCAAGGACATTATACTAATAAAATTTTGTAATTTAAAAAAATCATTGTTTTATTTATATTGAGGACACAAATTAAGCCTTTTAAATAATAATTGTTTTTTTAAGATTTATATTTTATAAAAAAGAAAATTATCCAAAAATATGAACAATAAGAAATAAAAATAATAGATACCTGATAAAATAAAAATACCAATAAATAATGAAATGATAATTCTTCAAGTGGAAGGAGCCTGCGCATGAGCAATTCACACTCAATAAACACTAATGCGACAATTACATTATTCAAGTAAGATATTCGAGTTATTCAGCTTAAGGGATATGAATTTGTAAACGTGTAAATCTTTTTCACAGTAGTTAGACCCGTCGAGTAGAATTATCCCCTCTCCCGCGTTTTCTCTGAAATAGAGGGAAAAAAGCAGAGGGAATGGAAGCGATGAATGATCAGCTAAATATTTACAATAAATTTCACTTGTGTTGCCATGTTTCAATAATACCAGACAGATAAGAATAAAATTCCTCGGATTTGAGTTAATGAAATGTGCCACACAAATTAATATATTGCGGGGATCTTAAGAGATTTCCTGTTATTTATTACATTTGTATTGAAAATAAATACATTGAATATACTAAGTGAATAAAGGGATATGAAAAAAGGAGCCCAAAGTTCCAAACAAATTGCTGAGTAATAACAATAAATCAAGGAGCACTCTACACCACCTTGGCTTGGCCGGGTTTTTCTACAACTTGGGATAAAAGGTACGGCCTCAACTAAGCTTACTTTTTACTATGAAAATTCTCTTTCCAATTTCGGTACAACGTGTATTTTATTGTCGACATAAGTATTGTGTGAAGGAAAAGTAAAGTATGAAAAGTTACACAATATTTCACAGGCGCAATTTGTGAAAAATCCTTATATTAAATGACTCACTTTGAAATACGATCTACATCTAGGGTAACATTTTCATTTGGATAAATAAAGTCATTGATACCCGGAATAATTTCCAATAGATATTAATTTCAATTATATAATATTATATGTTTACATTCAAAATATTGTTTTAATACTATGATAATTTGATAAATTATTCCTAAAGAACTTGAATAAAATAAACGAAATAAAACTGCATTATTGTTTTGAGAAAGTGTGTAAAAAAACTAAGTTAAAGGCTTTATTTTACCGAAAGTAAAGCAGAATAAAAAACGAACAAAACGACTAGATACTAATGAGCACTTCTCCCATCTTAAGTGACCAGTACTAATGATCTAAACACCCTCAGACAATACACTTTTCCATAAATGGTGATGATACTACTCAAACCGTTTTTATCTGTCGGGAACATTGTTTTGAAAGATATACGTAATCAGAAATGGGTACAATAGTTTGGTGTTAAATGGGATATTTTAAGCAGTTGAAATTTTTCCTCATTGTCGTTCTTTGAAATGTCTAGTCAATTAATTTATGTTTAAATATTGTTACACTATCAGTATTTCCTAATTACTAGTGATTTTGATATATTCATCATAAGTAATAATAATTTCAAAGACGACGCGTGCGGAAAACTAAATATTAATACCTCCATAAATTTTGGTATCCAACTACTTTCATACAGTAAATTACTTGAATATACTGAATAATTTAAATTGAGTATTAAATATATTTAGCTAGGTATATTTATAAAATTACTCATATAAGTTTATCATAACGCATTGAGAATTATCATTTTGCAAAGATTTCTCGCAGAAATTCTACTTTTCTTTCACTTATCTGTGTCTAGATTATAAATAAAAAAATATTTCATGTCAATATTTTGGCATTTGTCAATAATTTATTTATTATTATATAAACAAATATATTAAATTGTGTAAAAGAAAGAGATCCAGGTTCGAAACCCGGTGGCGCAACAACAATATTTTTCGATAACATTGATTTTATATGTATATCTTTTTAATTCATATTTAAAATATCACAGACCTATGTTCTGAATAATAATAATACAGCTTCACAATAAGAATGTGTTCTCCTAATAACTTCTAAAAAGACTGATAAAGCCTTACTAACCATAACATTATTAAACTTTATATGTCAACATATAATTTTCATAAAATTGCAATGTTTTTTTCTTTAATATATTACATTATGTTATTTAAAAATATTAAAAAAATTATATATTTTTTTCAGGTTGAAATACGCATAATTTGTAAATCAACGAATTTGAAAAATGTGACATGTTTGCAAGTATTTTTCAGTATGCTGCGAAAATTTTATAATTTGAATTGTTTGCTATAACGTGAAAAAAGTTGGAAAGCAATGTTGTAATCTTAGCGAAAATTTGGTGTCTAATGTATATATCTCTTTAAAAGTTTTTAAATACTAAAAAAAATCTGTTTCGGTGTTATATTGGCAAGAATATCAACAAATGTCAAAGGTTGTCTCAATAAATTTACGCCGAATAAACTTGCTGTTGAATAATATAAATCTATTTGGTTGCGCTAATAATTAATTTTGATTTTATTACTAATTTTTTACCAAAAAACATAAATTATTGTATATATATATGATTGACATTGTTTTGATATGAAGCTGTTTCTCCTACTTATCTTTTTTTCTACAATATTTTAACGATTTATAAATCAAACACATTATAAAGTAATAAACATTCCAGTTCTCTCCAAAATCTGTTTAAATTTTTGCTTAAAGATTTTTGTTTAAAGATATGCTTTAATCAAATTACTTTTTTGGTAAAATTATTTTTTATATGAAAATAAAAATTGAAAATACGAGAAAATAAAACTTTTAATTTAATTTTAAATATTGAAATCTTAAAAATCACATTAATTTAAAATAATAATTTAACGCACAACTTTGCCTCAACCGTCTTGCAAATTAAATTTTAATATATATGCGTACAATATCGATGCAGCCTGACCTTCAGCCCCGTAATCTTTGTTGCTGATAACATCCAGCTGATCAACCTAAAGATATTGAAGACCCACGCCACAGAGATTTCTGGGTAGCAACAGAAAATCAATTAATACTAAGATTACGTTTTACCGTATTATCCATTGGTACTCATAATTATCTTCGTTTTATAGTGGTAGTCTTTTCACAGAATTCTGAACAAATTTACCAAACTACATCTCCATCGATTTTGCGGTTTATGAGACAAGTATTGTGGCTGTAAGGAAGAGGGTTATGTAATGTTTTTGGGAAACAGAGTTAAGTGTATTATGAGATTAGAAATGAAAGGGAAAGGGATTATGGAGGAGGCAAGAAAGAATTGAATGGATTAAAGCACGTATCGCGTTATTAGTTTTGGTAATACCACAGACTTATACACAAGCACGCGAGTTAATATTTTTTGGTTGACACGATGGTGATTTCCGGATTCTAAAGACCTGATCCTCATCAGCTCACCAGTATGCCGCTAAATTAAAAATTATTTTAATAATTATGTTTATCCGCTAAATTATTTAATATTATTATAATATTATATACCTACTTATTATAATTATTCACAAAATTTTTAAAATTACATTTAATATATCATACATCATGGCACCTAAAAATACCTACCACCTTGTGACAGATATTTTAACAAAAGTTTATTATTATTTTCATTCGTGTTAAATATAACTAGTGTTTTTTAGAATTTCCAATTTAATTTAATTTGGTTTAAAATAACTTATTTCTTAGTTAAATTATATATTATATACATTCTATATTAAAACCATACTTTTTTGTTGATCGTTGAAAATTTAATTCTTTTAGATATTGCAGTTTTCAACTCAAAAATAATAAAATATGTAGTTCGGTCTTTATGACAGATCCACAGATCGCCGATGGCCGTGCGCGTATGGATTCTCCATAATGTTTACTATACCTAACTGCCCACCCCTTTATACCCTATATCTCAGTGTACGACTTTTTTTCTATATTGTCTATGACTTTTGAACAATCAAGAAGTGTCAACATTCTGCCACGCACTCGTTACACTGGTCTGATTGTAATTTTACTGTAGTTATTGTGTGTTTGAGTTTTCTCGCGGCGCGTGCGAAAACTACTATTATATTCAGAGTGTTTCGTGTGGTTCGGCAAAATTGTTCCAGAAGTTGAGGAGAGCTGTAACTACAGCGGAGAAAATCCAGGTAAGTCGTGTTCTTTCTGGTTGGTCCTCGAGTTTTTATTGTCTGGTCCCTACCAATTACCGGTACCAAATTCCTATCACCCTTCCTATATCATGTTTACCCACTCCTTGAATAAACATATGTATATAAATACGTACTCGCATAAAAATTAGTTTTTTAATTGAAAACTTAGTTAATTTTAAAAATGATTTATAAAATCAATTCACAACATTTTAACTTAAATAAATAAGTTATAATGAGAGAGAATGCATCAAAATAATATGCAGTGATGTTTCGCCTTCATAATTCGGACAATCGTTTTTGTTCAGATAATTATTATTATATTTTACTTGCCTTACAGTAAGGATTAAAAGGAAATAAAATGACGTTGCGTGAGCAAAATAAAGTACTTACATTACAATTATTCAAGAACAAATTACAGTATTACGTGAATATATATAAAGAACGAGGTATGTGCCGCGAATGAAAACTATCATATCGATAGAATACGGTAAAGAGGTAATGCATGTAGTTGGGCCCAGCGACGTGCCCGGTCGACATGTCGCGTGCGTGGAGCGTGGCGGACGTCATGCGCAATGGTATTAGTTTGAAGTAGATCCGACAGGTGCCGCTCTATAACCAGCTCACCATAAACTATTCAAATATTTAAGTGTTGTATATGTCTATAAATTTATGGAACCTTCTACACTTTCAGGTACACTCTTCCATCTTTAAACCATAAAACCTCTCATAATTTCAATATTTAATATATTTCAATGTTTTATAAATACAATACACAATCGAGGTATTAAAAAATCCGAAGAAGAAACCTCTACAATACAATTGACGAAATTGAGATGAAATTATTTGCAACTGATTTTAGAGTCAGAGCGGATAATTTTCATAAAAAGCTTCTAAAATACACTAATGTATTTTCAAGAAAAATTGACAGATAGTAATTTCAATTACATCACCCTCTACATTTGTCAAATAGATAGTGGTGACGCTGTTTCTAAACCCCTCAAATTGCACCAAAATCTTCATATCTGAATATGTACTGAATAAATACAAAGTAGGTACCTAGCGTTTTTACCCAACCCCAGCGTGTTAATATTTTGCGCACTAAGACAAACTTCCAGTTTTACCAACATACAAACCTACCCAGGTAAAGTCTCTTTTATTAATTAAGAACATAAATATAACTAAACCGTTTTCAACAGACTTTTAAATCGCAGACTCTTAAAATGTAGTTTAAAAGTCATCTGGAAGCTACCGTGAAATGAGTTCTTAGAAATTTTTAATTCTTTTAAAAGTTACACACGGGAAGGGTGTTCGTGAAATTTTGTGAATGAACCTTCCTCCTACTTCAAATAAACCCTTGAATTATGTTCCTACATAATGTGGTCCGTTAAACTTTAATAACGTTGTATGCCTTAGCCAAATTTGCGAGTACCTAGTCGTTGAGTATATCATTTTTGGGCCAAAAGTGAATCCCTCAAAGGAAGTGTTGGTAAAAGGGAGGTATTTGAATAGTGTGTATTAATTATGCGCTTGTTTACCATGGTGCTAAAATTTTGTTTTTAATCTGCTTGTTTGAAATTCTGATTAGCAAACAATTCAGAGTACGTAGCCTGGTAGGAAATAAAAAAATATATATAATACTCGGGATGTTTGGGAACATGTTGATGCACATATAAAGATAAATTCTTTAAATCTTCGATATCTATTATTTTTTGATCTTCTAAGCTAAGTTAATAAGTATAAATTGTGTTACGGTTCAGATCATTAGGGAATATTTTTAAGATATCATATTTAAATTTTTTTTCAGTTTTCATAAATAAATTTCAGTGCATTAGTAGAATGAAATTCAAAAATGTTGAGTTGTATTTAATCATTCAGATAAATTAAAAATGAACCACTCAATTATTTTTTTTGTAAAACTACAAAATAAAAAAACTCATAATAATGCAATTTTTATTCGTACTGTGATTCATTAGCCTTGAATTATACTGTGTTCATAATTATAAAACTGTGATGTTGAATTTTTCAAATCATAATGAGGCTGACTAGTTATTTTACACTGATGTAGACTATGAACTACCACCGTCACATACTCGTACATAATTAAAATATGCTCTTTTAACCTTTTCGTCACTAAGCGGCCAGAACTTCCGTGTGGTCCGAAGCGGGGTATAGAAACACCCCAGATCATATTCATACAAACGATAATAAAAAAATCATGACGAGCGACGTGATCCCTACCACCTCGCCGGACGTCTTTTATATATAAAATATGTTCTTTTAACCTTTTCGTCACTAAGCGGCCAGAACTTCCGTGTGGTCCGAAGCGAGGTATAGAAACACCCCAGATCATATTCATACAAACGATAATAAAAAATTCATGACGAGCGACGTGATCCCTACCACCTCGCCGGACGTCTCTTGTTCGAATGCCGGGGGTCGCCATAAGAAATATAGCTGTCACCCTCGTTCGCATCTGTGGTATACCCAGTGCAGTAGTTAGAGTAAAACAAATAATAAGCATAATAACTTAAAGAGAACACACAGAGGTATGATATCGATATGCGCAGGTGTATGTACCGCGCGAAGATCACTGGACCGAAAACAATATTTTAAAATTTTATACGCTTAGAAATTTGAAAAATAAAAAATGACAAAATTACAAAAAATAAGAATGAAATCGTTTTCATAATTATTGAGTTATCAAGTTTAAAGCGATATATGGGGAATGTGAATACCCCGCTTCGGTAAGGCAAGGTTAATGCAGCTAAATTGATGTGGTAAAAAAGTTTTCTCAGATTTCTTTAAATCAATGGATCATCCTAGAAAATGGCTTCTTCAAAGCCATGATTGAGCCCTCATAATATGTAATACAATATAATATGTATTAGTTCGAAATGACTTGTATTAGATTTTTAACCTTTTCCTTGCGATGCTGAAATAAAAACGCGCATTCCGATGCTTTAAACTCAGTATACATGTAGACTTTTGCGATTTTTATGTCTGATAAATATGAATGTTTTAAATTTATTTCATATATTAATCATTAAAATAATAGTTTATATACAGAATATCCCAAAGTTACGCGATAGGTGGGACCAACGAAAATCGCAGAACTCGAATTCGCGTAAGTCAGGGTACAACTTTGCATATAAATGCATACAATTTTGTTTAATTGGAACCAAGGACTAACAAAAACATTAGTTTAGAAGAAAAATATTTTTTTAAAAATGTTGTTCTTTGTACATATTAATATAAAATATTAAAAAATAAACGATTTACGTAAAAAAGTCATTTCAATGTCGATGTCTTCATAAAATATAAAAAATTTGTCTGAAGACACGATGTCTTCTTTTTTCATACAGAATTTCTTCGTAGCAAGCTAATAATTTTTTTATTCCTTGCTTTGTAGCTATAACGCGTTTTTCGTTGGAGTCTATGTTCTCTAAAATTTTTAAGCCATTTTCAATTGAGCTGAGACCTTCTGTCAAGCTTGCAATTTTTATGTGCTTTTCTGGTAGAATTGGGTCTGAAGTGTCTTTATTGTCGTTTTGCTTACGCATCTCTATGAGCTCATCGATTGTTAGCTCCTGACTAAGTGAATCCAACAGCTCGTTGACATTGTCAGCGTTGACTTCCAAATCTAATTGCCTACCAGGATTAACAATTTCTTCTACCACATGAGTGATATCAGCTTCTAGCAATCTCGGTAAAAGAAACACTGAGTATAGCGGGAGACAGTCTAGCGGCATTGTTGTCAACGGTCAACGTCAAGCGGCAGTGTCGCTAAACAAACCGTGTAACTCTGAGTTACTCCGTATGTCACGATAGACGGAAATAAATTATCGAAGCAGTTCATAGAGCATATAATAAAAATACAAACTCTTGCAAATAACTGTACGTGAGGTCTATATCTCAACCTCAATGATAAAGATAAAATTAAAAGTCAATTTATAACAAACAGGTACGCTCCGATCTAGCGCGCCCATCGACATCCTTAGCGAAAATCAGCAGCTCGTCTTTTAAGTTTTCTATGGACAATACTAACTACAACTAACTACTCATAATAACAACAACTCTCCTCAAGCAATAAATCATGGACACAACACAAGACAAACGACAAACATCTACACACCAGTTCCGAGAGCAACAAGGACATTTTATCAAAGATTCTACATGTTCTTAGCTCCGAAACTATACAACGCACTCAGTACCAACTGGAAATCGTTTAATTCCAATAAGATTACACAGATATGGATCAAATATATGATTCAATCAGATGATGAATCAGAAACATGTATATCTAACATTCTAATACATATACAATACCTTCACTAATAATTCACTAGTCCTACAACACTACCACTACATATATTTTTATTTTATTTTTGTAATTTTATTTTTATACATATTTGTAATTTTATTTTTATTCCTGTCGATAAATAACACCACAACAGCATGAAAAAAAACTGGGTACTTTAACACAGATTTCAGTCTAGCAAAGTAGCCAGGACAACGCTGTATATATTAGAGGTGAAGTCTACTCCATTTCACACAATAAACTATGAGAATTTCTTATGTTTACTATGTATCCACCTTTGTTAAAACAAAAATATGTATATCAATATATATATAAATAAATAATTTTTATACACAGTACAGTAGGTAGGTATGAAATTGCTGAAAAAAAAATTACAGACTATTTATCGATAATTTAGTTTTTATAAAAAATAAAATGAGATAGGTATAAAAATGTAAAAGTAACAAACATATAGAATATAATTATTGTTAAAATGTTAATAAACCACTTAAAACATCTTAAATTAAAATTTAACCAGAAAAATTGAAAACATAAAAATATTTAAAAACAAATAAATCGATATAATACTTCATTAATCCTATTGTCAAAAATATTATTATTATACTTATGTTATAACCGAAACGAGGATAATTTCGATTATAAGTATAACATAATTCTAGATAAAATGAGAATATAAAAATTTTGTCTAAAATGCTCCATTACCGAGATATAAAAAAATATGTGTATCTAAATTATATTTCTTACTCCAGAGAGTTTTCTTCATCAAATCATATTTCATCACATTCAAAATAAATCTTATTTATCAATTCTTATTTTGTAGTGACCACCTTTTCAACCAGAATATCATGAAATTAGTTCTCTTCGTTTAATCTGTAGGTATTATTGCGGTAGCGCAGCATTTAAGAATACAACGTAACATAATATAACAGTTTTGTTTAGAATTTTATGTTACACCTTTATTAAAAGAACTACACTTTTCGTAAGAATATCACGAATATGACTTTTTTTATTTTAATTTGATTATTATCGTTTATTTAAATATAAAATGATAAATATCGTTTATAATGTAAGTATTGGTTTGTGTGTTTTCAATATAATTGACGACATCTTATTTATTTGCTTAAATACTATATATGAGAAGAAAATATAAAAGTACATTGTGCTGTTGGAATACTTGTCGAATTGATCGCTTAATATCGAAAATTTGTATTCAGAATTCATTGCTAAATATAGAAAATCGATCACAAAGTGACCTTCATAAAGACCATTAATACAATTTCCTAGATAAAACCATCCAGAATACTGTTTTTTAAAAAAATATATTCAAATGATATTGTGATAAATAAATATATATATAATATTTTCCCTATTTTACCTTATCATGTATTTTTTAAAAAAAGATGCGAACACATTAGTATTTTCAAATTAAGCAAAACTTGTGCTATGAAAATAGTACTGACTCGGTGGTTTTCCGGGACAAAGCTCAACAATAATATCACAATGCGAGTATTTTAACCACTAGACAAACGAATAACCCAATGCTAGAAAATAATTCATAATATTTATTTTTTAATAAACTTTTTGAAACAATTATAATATATATTTTAAATAAATGGAATATAAGATGTATGTATTTGAAATAGCTGCAACATTAAATTCGAAAATTTGTCGACTATTTACGAGGTTGACGTAATGTAATTGGCTATCGCATTTCCCCGGATAGGAAGAGAAGAAATATATTTTCGATAAATTGAGTTTATCTGTATGTATGTCTTTCTAATTGACGCATTTAATTTGTATTGAAATTATAATATATTTTATTACGTTTATCTAAGAACAACGACATCAGTTTAAAACTATTGTATTGTTAACCGTTATTAAATTTTGGCAAAATATTATTATCAACATTAATACAGCACGGTGCACCGGCGGCCCGCATTTTTACGGAGAGTAAAATTGTGTCCATAATTATGAAAATGGTCTAAGTCATGTTTCTTTCGTTCGAGATAGTTAAAGGTATGCGATTGAATTGATCATTTCGACATATAAATATTGCATGTAGCTTATAAGGAAATAATCAATTTAAAGCTGAAACGACTTATGTTTATCAAAATAAACACTAGCGGAGAACCGTTGAACGTAGTAACAATACACTGAATATAACGCTTCAAATTTTTCCCGATTGTTACAATTTGCATCTTATTATATTAATTTAATACAGTGTAACACGAAATAATTGATAAAATATTTTTTTGAATATGACCACTTTCATAACAATTTTGCTGCAGATAAAGTACGTAATCTTTATGACCGCACTTTATTTATTTGTATATTGTAATTTTGAGATTACACTCCAAAAATTATAATAACATTGTTTAAATGCAAAGCTATGTGTAAAATACTCAAATTAAGGTTTAAGTTAAGCTGAAAAATTCAAAGTAGCGAATATTTATCTGATCGCGACTTCATCACGTTCCTAATACAGATATAAAATATCGCGACTCTGAGCACCGCTCTGGGCAGTCGCACTACACCAT
Organism: Eubasilissa regina; assembly: GCA_022840565.1. Lineage (NCBI taxonomy): Eukaryota > Metazoa > Arthropoda > Insecta > Trichoptera > Phryganeidae > Eubasilissa > Eubasilissa regina. The sequence continues at coordinate 24,601,448 of JAINEB010000033.1, forward strand.
TTTATCTCGGAAAGTAAAACCAGAGACGTGTATAAACATACATGAAATGGAGTAATAGGAAATGGTGAAAACTCGATAAGCGGTTTTGGACTTGGCTTCCACTAAATGTATCTAATTCACAAGACATGATGGTATTAACATGGTGGTAATGAGGAAACACAGATTTCTACTGCCGTAAATCACTGTGAGCACATTACCACCCTAAAACAGATGTTCGCGTGTTTGTATTGTTAGGGACATTTTATGAGAAGTTTTACCATGGTTTTATTTTCTTTCGTACTGTGTTGATAACTATTATTATTATGGCGTACTTTTTACATGCCTAATCAAATTGATAATTAATATATTTTCTTTGGAAATGTACATATAATTTTTAAAATTTTTCAGAATACAATTCCTTGGTTTGTTTTAAACAAATAACATGAATCAATTAGAAAATAACTTTTTTGCCGATATATATTTGCTTTCAATGTCAAAAATTGTAATTATGACTATTATAATTCTTTCAAAGAAATTGTGCTAAGTGTATGAATTTATATATTTTTTATGTATTATTTTAGTTACAGTTAATTCATTAAAAGAATTTCTCTTATGATTAAGTATTTTTCTTCTTTTCCTTCTTTTGTTCTTTTTTGGAAATCCAAATATACGTGTTTTGAAGTTATACTGAATTGACATTAAGGACCGATGTGAAGATATAATTTGACGGGAGTATATGGTGTCCTTATATCTTAATTTGTTAAAGCTGTCCAACGGCAATACATAATGCCGGGTTCAAATCTTGGTGGTTGATTTTTTCTATGTATTTTTCCAAGTTATTCGTCTACTTTGTTTAATATATAAGTTGTATTGTTTATGTAATATATTGTATAATATTTAACAATTTAACATTCGATTGAAACATTCGATGTAAACTTGTAGTAATTAGAAAAATATTAATTATTTGTTTGTTTTTTAGGAAATTTCCAAGAAATTTTTGTCATTTTCATTAAGGTGTAGTAATATAATTTTTGGAGTAATAAATAAAAGAAAAACTTATATATATTTTTTGTAATAAATGTTATTATTTTAATACGGTTTTAATTAATACAATTAATGATGTTGGCTTATTTAAAATATAATATTATATTATATTATTATATAAAAGAATCCTCCATTATTTCCTCCCTGGACAGCTGCAGAATAATTAACTACCCTAACTGTCACACGTGACATGTAATTTTTCCATGAAATTCAGTAGAAATGTCATAATCAAGTCCGTTGTACGGTGGTAATAAATAATTGTCAGTGTACCCTATTATAAACTAATTATAATTTAAAATAAATATTTTGATTTTCAACAAAATAAAATAATAAACTTGAAACATTCAAATGCTATTCAATATTAATTAGTAAAAATAAAACGTATTTAATCGGAATAGTTCAATTAAGTAAAATATTTTTCATTTTGACTTCGAAACGTTTCAAACTATATATTTTTTTCAATAAAAAATCTGTTCCATTAATAAAGAACTGGATGATTTCGTATTAAGTTAAAATTCCCCACCTAATCATTTATCTTCTACAGGAAAAAGTGTTCATGAAAAACCGAATAAAGACCTCATCTGTTTATAAGGTTTTTTTCATCATCCTATAATTGATTTAGATTCGGTACGATAAGATAAGTAAGACATTATCTACGATGGAGTAAAATCTACAAAAATAATAATGTATAAATAAAAAAACTAAAAAATAAAATGAGCTATTTACAAAGGAATGGTGGGCAACGTCTTGATGTATTTTGAAGTTAAAATTGTATTTATTCATTAAAATCAATAAAATCAAATAAGGGTTTGTATATTAAAATATAAAGATAGCTAAAAATATTCGCTATAAAATAAGTTATGTATTTATTGTAGTGCTTGTGGTCTAGTATTTAAGATACTCGGCTAGTGATCTAGTGGTTGGGGGTTTGAGCCTTGTTCCAGGAGGTCATCAAGTTAGTTCTATTTTCATAGCACGAGCGTTTAACTTAGATTAAAAATAGTAAGAATATTTTTGTTTCACGTCTTTCCTGAACTCATCGCAATTTAAAAAAAACATGAATGAATTTTAAATAGCTGTGAAAATAAGTAAGTAATTAATTAAGAAATAAGATTCTAGTATTATTAGTAAAGAATATATTTTATTGTTATTATTGTCAAACATTTATTTTTTCATAATCTCATAATATAAATAATATCAATTTTTCCTTATTTTGTAAATTGAGTTAAAACGCTGTTTTATTCCACTATATTTTATTGCGTTAAACAAAATAACGTTTTCGGGAACATCTTCCCATTATCAATAATATAATTTAACTAAAATTAAAAACACTATGATATATATTGTACATAGGATTATGAACTTTCATTTAACCAACGTCTTTAGACAAAATGAATCATGTCAATAAGAATATTTTTTTAATAAATTGTTTTTTTTTTTGTTTGTCTTTCTAATTAATACATTTAATTGGTATTAAAATGATATCGGGGAAAATATTATTATTAATAAGTAATCAAGGAATAGTGATCTTTAGTTGTATTAATTTCGTATTGACATTTAATTAATATATTTTGTTTAAGAGAAATTCCAAGATTTTAGTATTATTAAGTATTATACATTCACAAATTCGTTTTTACGCGTCGAAATTCAGTAATTTAAAAAATAATGTATATGGTTAATCTAAAAAATAAAATAAACTTTAACGTTCTTCTACGCAACCAGTTTAATGGTATTTTTAAAATCCACGAACATTATATGTAACTAACGGTTACCTGATGTGCGATGAATTACGAGAGCTTGCACGTGATCACGTTGATACTTACACGAGTATAAGTGCTGCTCTGGTATGGTAAACTCTTCGTTCAAACGGCATGCAAGGGGAGTCCGCTGAGTAAAAAGATAGTGGGTTTCGCTCACATTACATGGCGAAATAGCGGTTGGCTAACTGTATGGTTTGCTGTTTGAAGTGCCAGTAACTTGAACACTGTTTGATGTACGAGCCTGGTGAAATTGACTCACAACCCCGACCCCTGGCTTGAGCTGCGTGATCATGGCAGCATGGCGGCGCTCGAAGAGCTTACTGTGACAGAATGATAATATGAACTATCTACAGACGTTGATTTTGAAATTTCAGTAGATTTACTTTGCTTAATAATATACATATAATATAGGAGTGTGCACTCTTAAATTTCTAAAACATATATAATACGGTATAAATATATATTTATCGTATTAGCCCGAATATATATTTATACCGTATTATATATACGATATATATATATATATATATATTCGGGCAAATACGATACGGCCAGAATGTAACGCAGCCGCAAATATATATATTTGGAGCAGGAATAAAAGGAAAAATTCAAATATGAGTCAAAAATTAATTAGGTAAATTGTATTATAAAAAATATGATTTTTTTATTCAGACATGCTTGAATTTTTATCAGTGTCGCTTGAATGATTACTACTTGATGCATCATTGACGGCATTTTCCTCTTGCCATTGTCATCCTCACTGTTCACGCGCCTTATTACTTCGATTGGTACCACTGGGTTTCCTGGTTGATAATAATATGCATGTGTATGCGTGATTATTGCCACCTCTTGTTGGAATCGGAGAAGACGGTAACGAAGGCGTGATTTTCGTTACCTTCGATGCTTCGACCAGTCCAGCAGTCCTAAAACCACCAGTGCGCGCTTCAGCCAGCCGAAATCGAAAGACAGCAAAGTGAACAGGTTATTGCAGTTCATGTATCATATGTGTATTTATTATTAATCGAAAACCTGGGAACCAATGATAGAAGGGGTTTACATAAATACTCACTCACATTTCTTAAAACCTTATTCAATAGACGTTTCACTAATTTTCTGCCAGGCGGTTCTAATTCCCGTAAGACTAGAATTAATGGTTTCTTTATTTTTACTGAATGATTTTCAGCTAAGCCAATTGCTGTACTCCTTTCGTAAATTGTCTTTGAATTGTTTATTGATAGTTACATCTAAAACTTGCAACTGAACTCTGCTCATATGGACACAGCCTAAACCCCGAATATAACGCGTATGTTGTTCATAGAAAAATATTTTGAGTAAAATTTATTCGGGATAATACGGTGTATATATTTATATACTTGTTTTAAATATCTTAAACAATGTTTTAAAATTGCAATAAAATTTAACATAAATCACAATAAAACGTTTTCACTTTAAAACTATACTTTTATATGTCGTAACGAAGATTTTATAGTCAAAATAAAATAGATTGATTTATTTTGGCTTCATATAGTATGTATTAATGAAAGATTTGTGGGATTTATTGTAAATATACAGTGGATAGCTTTATTGAAATGAAATAATTGATGAATGTAAGTTTGAAACTTGTCGTAAATATAAATGATTAACGTAGCGTAATGGTAGCGCATTTTCAAATGTTCCGAGTTCTCTATCCCGCATGTAATTAAGCATTTTTCGACATACAGTTTTGTGTGTATATCTTTCTAATTGATTAATCTAATTAAATTATTATTTGTATGATGTTACTCATATGTAATACAAAGCTCGGGTATAATGAGAGCAGATTTGATATAGGAGGCTGCTCGGTATAGCGCTATCGAATAGAATCATTTGTAGCATTAAAAAAATGGCAATCAGACGGCGTAAAAGTATAATCGAAATGGGAGCCTTGAGCTTATTAAGTCGGTTCTAGGAATGTGGTGGGTCTGCTCTCATAATCTAATATATTATCTTAAACTATTAACAGTCAGTCTATTATTCATTTATAGCCATAGTACTTCATATTAATTAATATTCAGTATTTTATTACATTATAAAATATTTACCATGTTCTCAAAACGACAAATAAATACCTGCTGTTGATCTGGAATAAGGCTAATCACAATTCTCTAAATAATTCGTAGGCATATTAATTAAAATTTATTTGTAAACATTTTTATTTTAAATATGCAACATAAAATACAAATTTTTTTTCACGGCGGTTTATACAAAGTTAAATATTGATTCAATTTTTGATTTTGTCTAAGCACAAAGTTAACGTTACAAATATCAACAATAATTTAATAAGTAGTTTAGTTAAGTTGAATATATTTCTTCACACATGTGTATAAATACTAGTATAACTAATAACAGGTATATAATGGATGTAATAGATGAAGAAATTGAATGTAGGTAATTGAAAAGATGGTTGAGATCGAAATTAATTGACTATAAATATAATAACAAATGTGAAAAAAGAGTTACACTGACAAATACCTTAATTTCTCTGTATTGTTAAATAATTGAAAGATATGCATATATAAAACACATATTATCGCATTGTATTCTTTAAGTAAGCAAGTGATGGTATTCAAGAAGGAGGAACGCGAGACACCGTGCAAAATACTTGTAGATAATGAATGTTTGGAGCAAGTAGATTAGTTTGTGTATTTGGAAAGTATGTTTGATAAAAATGGGAAAGCTAAGAAATATATGGAAAGGAGGGTGACTGTAGGGAATAGAGTGAACGGCGCTTAGAATAGAATCAGATCTAATGGGAACTTGTCAACCGAGGAAAAACTAGAGGTAGAAGAAGGAATGCGATGGAAACGAGATCATCTAGACGTATATGTATCAGATACATTTATGACAGAGTAATAATGAAGAAATAAGGAAAGAATGTAAAGTTTAGTATATTGAGTGAGATTAAGAAAGGATCACTTATGTGGTTTAGTCATATGGAACCGATGAATGAGGAGAAAATAGCAGGAAAGATACATGACGTAAGTGTTGATGGTACCAGAAATAGAGCACTTCCGCAAAAGACTTGGCACGACCAGGTAAATCAGATACTGGAAGATAGTCAGTCCTGTTAGAAACCTCAATAATCGGCGAACTTGCATGAGAAGATGTATGAATGTGGATGAACCGAGAATTGTTTATCAGGACAGAAGAGTGTGACGCTCTATCCCCTCTGCCTACTCCCTCAGAAAACGGCGAGAAGGTAAGTAAGTATTCTGTAAAGAGGTAAAATGATAAATGGCCAAATTATTATCTACTGACATATCACTTCGATTGTTTTACTCAGTTTTTTTTAATCCTTAATGATTAAAAAAAATTCTCTGATTAAAAAAGATTTCTCTTTAGTTTTAACTTCCTTGCCAGATAGATTTCCTCGATTTCTTGTACTACAGCCTACATATATACCTATTTGAAAATTCCTTTATCGCTCATTTATATAATTGTATTCAATCAACGCATCAAGTCTTTCGTATTAGTTCGTTTACGAATTACGGGCATGTAAAGGCGTCCACAGATAAAGTTATTTTGCCTTTTTCAAGTTTACATAATGATTTATGTATTTCTTATATTTTTAATATACAATGAATGGTGTGTACGGTTACGAAATAAGTTTAATAATCACGCATGTATAGGTAATTTATTTTATTAAGCACTCGTAATGCAGCATTTACTAGCAACTTAAAAATATTATTTTCAATTCAAAGTAAATCGATCGTAATTCAACACAGTGATGGACTACTACAAACATGATGGTTGCTGCATTTGACATATATCACTTCTGACACAGACAGGCAGATTCTCAATCAGTGAAGAGGTGAGTTGGGAGGACAGTAAGATACTAATTTATAATTAAACTCATTAATAAATTAATATAGGTTTAAATTAATTAATTAATTATATGGTTTAACGTAATATTTTTTAATATCGATTGTGAAATGATATATTTTCATTGCTAACTTATTAGAATCAATATAAAAAAATACAACCGACTATACTCTCTCCTAAATTCCTACGGTTCACTATCTCTACAAAACTCTTGTACAAATAAGTCATCTATCCTATACATACGCGAGCCTCATCTGGGGTTCAAGTAACATAAAAATTTTAGGATCCAGACAAAACTGCATCCTTGGGAGAATCACAAACTCATCCTGGTTTGTCAGAAATACAATCATTCACAGAGAGTCACACATGCCCTCACTCAAACGACACATACACGATTTATCGCCTAAATTTTATTCTAAATTAATCCCAAACCCTTCCATAAACTCCCACAACCTATATGATCCCTCGTTCGATCCCCATCATCTTTGTCCTGTTTCACTTCTTTACCCTGTTTTTAACCGTATTGAAAAAAAACTATAAAAATATTCTATAAAAACTTTCACTAAAAATATAAAAAATTCAACAAAAACAAACGAAAAAAGAATTGACGAAATGTAAAATAAAAAATATTTGATTAAAAAACTTTACTCATTTTTGCTACTACTTTATACAATTATATACAAAGTTAAAATTACCTGATATTTAAAAAAAAACATTTCACTATGTTTCCCGAATAGGATCCCCCAAACAGTCTTACGCCATTGTTGTTACCTCATATGTCGGAGACAAGGGTGCTCAGCCTTTATCTCTCCCCCCTTTAAGAATCTAATTAGAATGTGTAAAAATCATGTATTTATGAAAAACAATTGTTTAATTTTTCGAGCGATTTGAGCCATATTCTAGGAGACCAGCAAGTTTGTCCTATTTTCGTAAAATAGTAAGAATACTGATGTGATACGTATCTCTATTTTAAATTACACACACATATATATATATATATATTGTGACATTACAAAACTAATATTACGTTCTAAATTACCCCGTCAGATTATTCTATGCCAAAGACATTGCTGTCATGAATAGTATATTTTGCAATGTGCGCGATCTTCACAATGGTTGGATTTTCTTTTCTATGGTATATTTGGAGATCTCGCCGGGCGATCGAAGTTGACAGATCCTTCTTAGCAGCGGTGCCTGGACGCTCAGACTTCGGCCGTCGCCTGATGGCGAGAGGCCCAGTATTGGGAATCTAAAAGGTACAAGGGTAAATACTTAATTGGCTATTCGATCATTAGTGCATTGTATTTATTACAATTTGTTTGTACTTAATAGCATGATGAACAAACTTTCCAGAAATTTGATATTTCCTTTTCCCACTTGGATAAAAGTAATATGATCAACTGACAGTGGTCTTACAGAGCGTGTTTTTGTCTGGCAATTGATGGTCAATTTCTATTCATTTCACGGCAACGGATGATCCGTAGGGAGGATTGCGAGTGCAACAAATATAAGATTTTGTAGCAGAGGATCACAAATTGGACCAAAATGAAATGGCGAAGACGGTCACGGAGTTCGAGGTTAACTAATTCTTTCTTATCTCTTATAATGTTGTCGCAAGCCAATATTGGAAGAAGTCATCATACTCGTATCACCCTTATGTTCTTAATTTATTCTTATATTTCATGGTTCTAATTTAAACTCAATATTTGAATATGTCCAAGACCATACAATTGATGAATTTTCGCCAACAAAGGCACTGTTACTAAACAAATAATAAATATCTCATAGAGACGAAGCTATTTCTTTATTATATTTAATGGAAATATATGGAAGTATGTGTAATTACAGGACTAATATATATATATATATATATATATATATATATATATATATATATTATATAATATTTATATAAATTTTTGCATTGAAACTAATAATGTAGAAAAAATTATAATATAAAAATAATATTGTATGTAATGTAGAAATACGTGTTAGAAGTAATGTCGAGGAAATTAACAAACGAAAAGTAACGTTACTTTTTGTTTTATTGAATTGTTGTTTCTTCTAAAAGCTACGTGATTTATCATTTTAAACTCATCAATCAAATTCATTTATATTTATTTGATTGTCATAAAAAAATAGCCTGAATATTTATCTTCGTTTTTTTATTATTATTGTATAATAGAACGAATATTAATTAAAATATTGTGTTATTATTTTAATTTTTCCAAGGATTTCTGATAAATTTATTTATGGGCATATTACTTTATACATCAACATATACTTTATAATTTAACATTAACATATATTTTATACTTTAAAGAAATATTTTAGACTTCATTGACTAGTATGAACTCTTTAAAAAAATATCGTTAGAGGCACCTAAGGGATATATTATTTCTTCTGAAAAACTGCCTCTTGTTATGGCATCTACATAGTTTGCCAACAATAAGTAATTGGGTGTACAAGACAATATGCCATGTCATGTTGTTTTTTGTGATCGGTTTAACCACACCCTTCTTATTCTCCGGACCTTGTCTCAATACATTTGTACACGTTCAGGTTATTAAAAATTGTATTGAAGGGTAAAACATTAAAAAATGATGCAGAAGTTGGCGATTTTACTAATAAATTGCCATCTAAATGGGAAAAAAGTAGTAATAATTAATTAATAATTAATGTTAATAACACAATGAAATAAATTGATCGAAACATTTGTTTTTAATTTTTAACAGTTAAACTACTAATCAAAAACTTACAAAACTTAAAAAATTAATAAAGACTTCATGTGTTATAAAATATCAATACTAAAAAAAAAGTTTTGTGAGGCTTTACATAATAGAACGGCATATTTGACGTCATCTGATATTAATTTGACGAAAAGGTAAGTAATAGAAACTAGGGCATTGAAAAAAATAGTATTATTACTGATTTTTTATTTTATTTCATATCGTAAAGCTACAACACAACCAGGAAGACAAAAATATGGCTTTAAATGTAGCGAAACTTAATATTGAATGTAGTTTATTAATATTTTGTAAGAAGATAGATTACTAAGTAGGTACAAAATAAAATAATGTTAATTAACTAACTATACGAAGGACGTTCTATATATATATATAAGAATTAATGGATCATTCACACCATGGTTTGACATTAAAGGGTGTCAAACAGGATTGTGTAATGTCTCCATGGCTGTTCAACTTGTATATGGATAATTGTGTGAAAGAACTGAAACGTATGAATGAGCGAAGGTGGGCAATTTGATTGTATACTGTTTATTGTACGCCGATGACGCAGTACAAATGGTGAATATGAATAAGAAATAAAGAGTCTAATCAGTAGAATGTATAATGTATACAAAGAAAGCCTCCTTATTATGAATGTCAACAAATCAAAAATGAAAATGTTAATTATTAAATGATAATGGAATTCGAACCCGCAAAAAGATAAATTAAGAATTTTGTAAAAAAGATTTATGATTTCTAAAGTGGCACACCATTATAAACAATTTGCATGACATGTTTATATACAGTAAAGCCTTATTACAATTCAACAGTATTTTTAAAATAAGCACTCTAGTTTTAAATAACGCTACAACGTAATAAAGCTTATAAAATAAAAAAATATATGTATTTTTTAAGGCTTATAAATATAAAACCATGTACTGATGTAGCAAAAATTCAATTTAGTGTTGTACTATATTGTAGGTGCGTCATTAAAAGATTATATCGTCTATTGAGCATTTATATACCTACATCACCTTGATTTGTCGGTTGATTTCCTAGATAGAGTATGGTGTATTCTGCATGGTTCATTATTGGTGATAAAATATAAATGAATGAATGTTCCATGAATGACGATAAAATGTTTCGAAACCTCTCGAAGTACGCGATATAGTAAAACGATCTGACGGCAAAGCGATACGTTTAGGATGTCATAAATAATCATGGGTGAAGATGGAAACATCTACGTGATTTAGGGTCACTTTAGATAGTTTTACCTGACTCAATATAAAAGGCGACATTTCAACCACATTCACGAATTATTATTCAGTAGGTGACTAATCTTTTTCTTCTTTAGACGATTTTAGATGACGATAAGTGACTATATCGTAAAGGTATAAATATATAGTAAAAACACAATGATATATTGGTGATAAGGAAAATTTAATTGTTCTTATTAGAAAAGTGACTGATTGTATCTGTTTTGTAATGTGTTAAAACAGCTCCTATTTTTAACTACAAACTACTTATTAATATACATCTTACATGTGCTGTGTAAACATCACACAATCGGGATGAAAACACTCGCAGTTTTCATATCGAACACACGAATTTAAGGGAGCATGTGGATAGCGGAAAAAATTCGTTCGCGTTCATTTTTACAGATACAAAATTTTTAATATGAATGTTTTTATGGTTTTGGGATGTAACGAGTGCTGCTTTATTTTGAACATTTTTTGTTTTTTTTACTTGATTGGAAAAATGTCAAACATTTCTTTTGTCGTATTTTTATGTCTGTTCGTTCTATGTAAAATGTTGCAAATTTTTTAAATGTTTTATTATGCTCATAAATGTTTGTGGCTTACAAATGTCAATGAACAAATAAATGCTCGTAGTAAATAATTAATACACTAAAAATATTATATTTTTATTTGTTAACGTTGTTTTATTAATCACTTAATTGAGTTTAAATACATCTACCGTTTACTTAAAATACCATTTTCTTCTTCAGGATATCATTACTAACATACAAAGTTAGTAATAACATACTAAAGAAGAAAATTGTATTTTTCGAAACCGGTAGATATATTTAAACCCAATTAAATGGTTGATAAAACAACGTTAACAAATAAAAATATGATTATTAAGGAAAACACATTCTTATTGTGAAGTTGTAATTATTCAGAACATAGGTCTATGATATTTTAAATACTAAATTAATGTATTAATTATAAATATGTACATTAATTTAGTATTTTAATAAAAATATGAATTTTAACCACAAAGATAAATTTTATAATTTGAAAAGTGCTAAAAATATTTAAAAATATAGTATTTGTACTTTAAATAAACTAAAAGAGAGGAAAAATCGTGATAAAGCGATATAATCCCATGAATATTCAATAAAATAACAATTAATTTTGGTGTTCTAAATTAAATTTTTACAAATATACTTTTTTGTTTTGTATCACAGCTCACTTACTTTATCAAGGGGTTAACGATTAGATTCTTATCCTGGAAAATCAGCAGATTATCACAATTTTTTATAACAAGTGTTTATCTAAGATTATTATTGTGAAGTTGCAGATTTTCAGAACATAGTTCCGTGATAATTTTATTATAAATTAAATGTATTAATTAGTAAGATATAAAGATAAAACCAATTTTTCGAAAAAAATATAACAAACCAGAAACCTTTATTATCAGGGGAACTGCGCTAATTATTAAATTATGTCAACATAGTGAAATAACGACAAATTTTTGAACCTATAGGTACGTATATGTATTGATTTTAAAAATGGAATAACAGATGTATCAATTTGAAAGTGAAATAAATAGATTCTAAAATGTGTCGTTAATTTACTATGTTGATATGGTGTAATGGTCAGCGCACTTTCCTGTATAGGATGAGTTTCTGGTTCGAATTCCGATGGCAAATAAATATTTTATCAATAATTTGATTTTATCTCTATATTTTCTATATATATGTGTGTATATTGTAATCCAAGCAATTTTTAATCTCTCATTAATATGACAAATTTCTCTATTACCGACGAGACACTTGAATTATTTATTATTTAATTTATCCCGTCAATACCACGTATTCTTTAAACTACTTGACATGTGTCTTTAAACCACTTGCCATGTGTCCATTAAACCACTTGCTACGTGCCCCTTTAAATACATGTCGTTTGCTCTTAAACATCCTGCCATGTGTCCTTGAAGCAGCTGCTTTCAATATTATTGTTCTGGAAGATGCCTCATGAACAGCGTAAACAGTTTTTTTTTAATTATTAAAAGAGTATAATATAAATATATATATATTTTTAATGATAACACATTTTTGTTGTGAAGTTACATTTTCAGAACAGATCTGTGAAAAAAGTGTTCTTAAAAATATATAAGTTGTGTCAAAGTTAATTCAAAATTCATTAATTATTTGATTTTCGTGTCTCCTAGAGGGTTTTACTCGAAGGTATTTATGATTCACCGCAATATAAAGTTAATTGCTTTTAAAAATAGAATAATAGATGTATCAATTGGAAAGATTAGAGAATATAAGTTCAAAATTTGTCGAAAATTTATTCGATTGCAATAGCGAAATGTCGAACGCGCTTTTCTGGATAGGAAGAGTTCCAGGTTTGAATCCCGGTAACAACTAAATATTATATTTTAGATACAATTTTTCTATATCTTTATATCTTTCTAGTTGATTAATTTAATTTGTGTTTATAAATTATACATATATACCTACCTACTCACGTTCCTTTAGGTGTAAGTCGAAAATTAATATTAAAATTCAATTCTGTAACTCGGATATTACTTGTTTTGAAACAATATCAGTCACATTCTTCTAGAAAAAATGCTTTACTTTGTAAGTAAATGAAAAATATTTTCAGTAATTCTTAATTTAATTGTAATACTTACAATTTAATTGCATTTTAAATTAATCATTCTCGATAATGTTTTCCAGTGTGACCATGAAAAAAAAAGTTTTTTGTAAGTCTGTCGACAAAGACAGCAGAACGAAAAATAATATTTGTTAATATTCAATCAAAGGTGAGTGTCTTAGATACTATTTTGTATTTTGTAGAATAGCTGTGAGGAGAGTGGGGTGCGTGTACTGCCGTGTAGCTCATTATTTCTTCCCGGGTTGCTTGTTAGATGAGGCGGTGCGACGGTTTCCCCTTGTTACAAACCAGCTTAAGTTGCGGAGAGTTTCCCCTACCTCTCAACACATGCACGACTACCTCCGTGTGCTATGTCTATGTGTTCTTTAGCAAAACTAGGTTTAAACTTAAATTGTAAAAGTGTGGCATTTGGCATTGCTAGTTTAAATTAATACATTTATGTTACTATTAAAAAAAAAATTCAAGGACATTATTTATCAATAATAAACTAAATTACTAGTTAATTACACATACAATTAGTATTTAAAATATAACAGACATATGTTTTGAATAATTACAACTTCACAATAATAATGTGTTCACTTTAATAATAATAAACTATCTGCATTGCAATAGTGAACAGTTGTATGTGTAGTACAAATAAGTATTTTATTTACTGAGTTACCGAACATTATCACATTTGATATAAAAATATAATTGTGGTTAATTATAAACATTACACTCATTCAAATTAATACGAATGAATTAATTATACAATTGCAAATTTGAACCCTGACTTTTGGGTGAATTATTCACTATGCCAGAATATAAACAGAGGTCACCATTTGCTGATTTGGAATAATAACTTTGATGCTAAATATATTGTATTATAATCTGACAAAGCGGTGTGTCTAATTAATTAACAAATTTCATTTAATAACACTTAAAAGCGATTTTAAAATATAATGTGAAGATTAAATTTTATTTATATCGCCAAGTACGGCAAAATTGCATTCTGCCTATTATTTTATAAATATTTAAACCATCATTATTTAAAAAAATAATATTTGCAAGTGTAATTATCCGTGTCTATGGATGAGATTTTGATGTGATATTTATCTCAAAGCAATCTCTGAGGTAGGAATTATGTTATAATGAGGTTCTTCAGACATAGTGTACACGAAAATTCGAGCACCGCCAATTGTCTGGTGCTTTGCTGGTTGTACAGGGTGCGGCAGAATCGACTACGCAGTTAAGAGGTGTTAATACTCGGGCGGTAGTGGGGCAAGGTAAGTGCACGTGATCTCCTTCTGTTCCGATAGTGATCTCATTTCAGTGGTCAAAATAGTTTAGCTTTGCTGTGCGCGCATATTTTGAAAACAACCGATTTGTGGATCGCGACGCAAAGAGCTTTTTGGAAACAGTTCAACATTCTGGGTAACAATGCCATTTCTAATACAAAAACAATTAGGTCCTGAATAAGCAGTTGGTGAAAAATATATTTTCCTAAACTAACAAATATTTTGAAATTAATATTTTCTGAACGTTTCTGAGGGGTGATGGGTGGTCTGCGCAGTCACCAGATTTGAACATTTATGATTTATTTCTTTGGGGATATCTGAAGAAGAAAATGTTTAAATATCGCCCTCACACCCTACCAGAGCTAAGGGAGCGGACTATTGAAGAAGTTAATGCCATACCCCGAGCTATGTTTGAACAAGCTGTACAAAATTTCAGAGGTCTGAAATCGAACAGTGTGTTGCTGCAAACAACTGCCATCTTGAAGAGATTATTTTCAAAACTTAACGATTATAAATAGTATGTACAGCTAATTTCGAAAATAAAAATATTTTTTCTCTATATTTTATTTCCCAATTACTTTTGTATAACTCTTCAAAACTGCTTAATCGGTTCTGCCGCGCTCTGAACGTAAAATATCAGTCCTTTGGCCGTTAATATTCTGTTCGTCTGTTCAGAAAATTTGATTCTTGAAGAAATCGAAGTATAATAAATATTTGCAATTTAATGTTTTACTTTTCAAATAAATGATTATATGTATCTACGGTTCTTAGTGACGTTTGTCCGCACATGTTAAAACTCGCCGTTAAATTAAATGCCATGTGATTTTCAAATCAAAATCTCAATACGCGGTGTGCGGTACTGAGATTTATCTCAACTAAATCTCTAACACTTATCTCATCGTGTCTCCTTATCATGGACACGGAACATAAGAATGTTTGTTTTTTGTTTAATAGCATTATTGATTGATTACAAGATCTCTACGCGTATTAGAAATTATAATAAATATTTGTTGTTTTCTGAATTGAAATTTATAAATACGAAAAAAGTAAATCTCCGCCGCCCTATGCCGAGCCGGCATTTCAAGGAGGGAGTAACTTTAATTAATCCAGCTCCTACCTACCTAATGCAGGCATGAATTGTTAAAAATACCGAGCCCTGGATGCCTTAATCGACCCTCTTAAACATTCCGAGCACATGAAATATGAATAATGCAAATAGCCCAGTTTTAAAGTAGAAAAAGTGTTCTAGATTGTATTTTCTCGGGACCCTGATGTTAACTTTGCTTTAAGTTTATCATTATTAAAGCTTACATCACGCTCGTGGACAATTTTTCTTCGTTTACGAAAAATAATTTATAAATGTGAGAATGTTATTTATCCATTATGCCATAATTTTTGCATAAATCGACACATAGTGCGAATAAATTATTCTATATAAAAATGTATTTAATCTTTGTTGGAGATCTTCCTGACGTAATTTTACAACGGCGAATGGTGGTGTAATTGAATATTTTTTCATTCAAAATGTTGAATTTTTATTTTATGTTTATAAACATGTTATAGCGTTAACTTTATAGATAGATATACAATAAATAATCCATAAAATAAATACAAA
Source organism: Eubasilissa regina (assembly GCA_022840565.1). Lineage (NCBI taxonomy): Eukaryota > Metazoa > Arthropoda > Insecta > Trichoptera > Phryganeidae > Eubasilissa > Eubasilissa regina. The sequence continues at coordinate 24,617,624 of JAINEB010000033.1, forward strand.
AGTAAATCAGCCATCAGAAGTGCGGTTGTTGTATTCAATTTAATACAACAACCAAAAAGAGGCTTTTTTGGCAATTTTTTTACAAAAATTGTACCAGATTATCTGTTTTGGAGATACATATATAAAGTGTTTTTTAGAGGTTTGTTTTTCTAATTGGTAACTCTTTTTCTGGCGACAAATAATTTGACAGCTGCTAGATGATTTGTGTTCAGTTTGGTTTGGCATTTAACCGTGAATAGACTTGCGCCAGAACAAAGCTTGTAAAGTGTGCAAATTTATTTCGATAATCGTGGTTCAGTTAGCGAAACTTATCGTGTGCTACGTCCATTTTACGGTCGACATAATCGTCCATCCGAGCAAACATTCGAATTCGTTCGTAATTCGAATTCGTAATTCGTAATTCGAAAAACCATGAATCGTTTTCGAAACACGCATACTCCAATTGATAATACGCATCCGCAGAGACGTCGTACAGCGCTCACTGAATAAGCTGTTGTTTCTTCAAGAATGATGCCAGCCAGAATATTACAGTTAATGGAGAGCGCTATAGATCCATGTTACTGATTTTTTCGTTCCCTGAATGGCATTACACAGCGCGTGCCACAATCAATTTATTGAAGGAAGCATTTGATGAGCACATAATTTCGCGTAATGGACCTGTGAATTAGCCTCCAAGGCATCTTTATTATTATTTTCTGTTAAGATATGTGAAATTGCAAGTCTACGCCGATAAACCAGAGATGATAGATGACTTGGAAGCCAATATTCGTCGTGTTATTGCTGATATACGTCCCCCAGCTGCTGCAAAAAGTGCGCGAAAATTGGACTTTCAGACTTTATTCGAGCCAGTCGCGGAACTTATATGCGCAAAATCATATTTAAACACTAATGACATAAGATTATCTTTCCAATAAAGCCATGGCCATTGGCATGATTTTTATGTGTTTTTATTTAATTTTAAATTTCTATACTTCTATAAAACTATCCTTCATTAGCTTATTATGAAAAAATAATGTTTAATTTACACATTCCGATTTTCATGTCGTTTTGTATTTTTTTATTCTCCCGTGAATTTACCACCACCCACCTCCACATTCACCCTTAGCTGCATTGTTCGAATTTTATCGATAAACATCTTGGTTAAGAGAAAAAAATCATCTTGCCGTTGTTACATATTAAAGTTGGCCTTATAAAGCAATTGATAAAGGCATTAAACACATATGGTTCATATTTTGAGTAGGTATTTATTGATAAGATTTCTTGTATTGAAGAAATATCCCTTAGATTCTTAAAATTCGTAGATCAGAGATCTCGTTAAAGATTTACCTTTTGTAATTTCGATGGACAATGCAGAGTTATTACATGTGCTTGGTGCTTGGAACACATCAATCAGAAAACTTTGCTCAACTTGTTAACATACGCTGTATAATTTGACAGTCTTAGTTGCAACTGGCTGGAGTGTCCCATTACCTCTAGATATTTTTTTTAGATAATTTTGTTGATTTAAGTGAAGCACAAGATTTCACCAAGATATAAAGATTATTGAAGACAGATACCAATGAAGATACGATATCCATTTAATCGCGGATGACTATTAGAGCCTTCAACGAGACTGTCCAATAAAATCTTACTCCAGAATGAGTTACATTTTTTTTTTTATTGTGTTTCATTTCATGACCATTGTATTTATTATTATGTACGTCAATAATAGTTAGAAATAAATCGAATTTTGTATCCATAATTAAGAAGGTTACTTTATTATATGTTAACAGAGAAATTAGCATAAAAGGCATGTAACATATCTCAAAATCTCAAAACCTAAATCTGATTATATCATCTAATCATTTATGGAATTAACAACTCAAATACACCTAAGTCAGACGTTTTATGCACCAAAATCGTCTAATGATTACATAGACTTAATACCGGGTTATTGTTGATTCATTGATTGTTAATTGTATAATACATACGATGATAATCAACTCAAAAGATAAGGACGAAGATCCATTCTAAGAACCGTCACGATGCACGTGCACAACACGTGGAAGGGTATGCGGTTCAAGAGAAAAGAGGTCCTTAGTCACATTCGGACTCACAATCGATAAACTACGGCAGACGTTATCGCCGTAACGAGGGACCGCCAAAGAAAAAGAAAAGTATTAATGGATATTAAAGGAAGGAGGATTATATGCAGGTTTAATATAAGATTATAAAATCATGAATAAAAAAGGTTGCAATTAAAATATATCTTGGATAGCGGTTTAAAAATGGTGTTTCTTAAGCACATTACGCCAACATGATAGAAAAAAGTATGCAATAAAAACAATAGAAAAGTAGGTGATTATTCCACGCCCCATACCATGGCCATCAAAATCTTAAGTTGTCGTAATAAATAACAAAAAATGTTTTTACAAAACGTTCGAAACTTATAGGGCTAAGCTAAAAAAAATTTATAGGGCTAAGCAGCGAGCCCCGTGTTCACAAACCTTTGAAGACGTAATATTTTTAATGGAACGCGGCTTGCAATAATTACAGAAAATCCCTTCACGTTTCTCTTTGAATACTGTAAAACATAGGGAGTTATTTACACGTGTGCATCTTTTACCTTTTGTTATTAAAAACACTCGTACACATGAAATAATAATACCAACTTGTGTATTATCCAATAAACAAAAGGCCGGAATGCGAGTGTTTGTGGGAGTTGCGAGTCCTTGATAACTAAAATTCTAAGGGTGTAACGCTTACACATATTGAAATGAAACTTCTTAGCCTCAGAATATATAAAAGTTCCTTATTACTTCGATAAAACACAATACGTTAACAAAAATTTAAAAACAACGATATTTCTTTATCCAGACGTATCCGTTTGTTTGTAATCTAAAAATGAAATTGTAAGTTTATGATAACTAAAATACGTTACAAATATTCTTCCCAGTATATTATTAATCTTGAAAGATTAATAAAAAAAATATCGCCAATAACGAGACAAACTTATAAAAATTACAATGTGTTGAAATGAGACGAATACTTTCAACATGGAGACCACGCATGTGTTTATCCCCGAACAAAAGATTCTACGAACTGTATGGAGAAGTTTGAAGCGCCTTCGGATACTCAAATAAAAATGTTCGCTATTCCCATGGAAATAGTAGTTTCAAGATCATATTAATGGATTAAAGAAATGGATTTCAAATACTTCACAACGTTACAACGTCGTAAGTGACGTGAATTTTTTAAACGATAGCAATCATTTTGCGAAACATTTTAAGATGTATTTTTGATTGTCTAATATGATATTATTTTCGTTTCAAATTCGTGCGACCATGGTCTTAAATACCAATTTTAAAGTAAGTGTTTCCGACGCAATTCGCCGAAATCAAGGGGAAATGGAAAGATGAGAATATACGGGAATGTATAGGCGGGTTAATTAGAGAATTCCTTTAGTAGTTAAAAAGGACCAGATTGCGAGGAATAACGGGAAATGAAAGAGGGAACCAAGCTCGGTTCACCCGATGGTGACGCTGATTTCTCGGACTTCCGAAGCGCTCACAACCACAAGTCCGTCACGTCCGCAACAGTAATAATTCTACAATAAAATCCACGAATTGGCCGAATAATGCACTTCACGCTCAGTGATCTCAAAATACCTAAGGGCTAACTGGTTTTTTAGAATGAAAGGTTTTAGGGAACTCATCAGGCGAGAAGGAAAAAAGCGTCAATATTTTTTATGTTCACAGCGTCAACAAAATTTAGTCCTGGAGAGAAATTCTACCACAATAAAGTACCGATTTGAACTCTGTTTTGGTCGTCTTATTTCTGGTGATCTGTATTTACACAAGGGGGTGGGAAAATGGGATGTAAGAAGGGTGGTAGGAATTTGGTATAGAGACGCAACAATAAAGGCTCAAGGATCAACCAGGAAGCACGACTTACCTGGATTTTCTTGCTGTACTCACAGCTCTCTTGAACTTCAGGAAACTTCTTCGATCATTAGCACGGAGCTCTGTGAATTATCCAATAGTGATTGTAAATCTTCGGCAAACACAATAGCAACAGTAACTGTACCAATAACAGATCAGTGGGACGTTCACTCCTTGAAAGTTCAAAAATCATAGATAATACACAGAAAAGTATTGCTCTGGGGTATAGGAAAAAGATGAGGGGAGGGGTCAGATAGGTATAGTAAACCTAATGGAGCATCTACACATGTCCGGACATCGGCGATTAGTGGATCTGTCATAAATACCGAACGACCTATATTTACCTATATTAAAAATTTATTTTTAAAACCTATACTACCTTAACATACTTTGTTAAGTAAAATTAAGAGTACATTAGTATTGGGACTACATATATATATGGGTGCTTCTCTATAAAGATAAGTCAAACTCAATCCATCGAATAATGAAGTACTATTTAATCTAACGGTGGGACATTTCCTAAAGCTGTCGAGTTAATCCTATTTTTCAAAGCATAATTAAGTAAGCATACAGCTATGGTTTGTTTGAAATATGTATTCATAATATTGATAGTGAATCTTTAAATACAACATCAAATAAAATAATTGGTCCCGACTACTAATATAAACGAGTGCTCTGCCGTCTTAGCTACTTCCCTGGTTAACTTTACTAGCAAATTATTCTATAAGAATATAAAACAAATTTTTGTAGTATAATTAAATGCATTGATTACAATTCTCATTTCATTTTTTATAATATTAAATTCAATTTTGAATAAATAGTTTTTAAATCACCCCAGTAATTGTAACAAGCCAGAGTTAATAGAGAGCTCGATATATTTTCACGTGTAGCTTGTATTCTTCTAGGTAAGCCCCTCGCCTGTCACGTGGGAGATCGGGGTACAATGCTCCACTAAGAATATTTTTATTTTATTTATTTACCCGAGTTTATCAGTATATTTTTGAGCCGGAAAACAAACAACGATGTACAGCTAACATCTAAGAAACAGCTGCTCTTATTGCTATTTTGGTCCTTTTACGCAAGGTGTAATAATGTACTACATTGAATTGGGATCTGAAATTTCGATAACATCTTACGAACTAACTAACCTAATTGAATATTCTCGGTAAAATAAACTTATTACAGAAATTTATGAAAGGCAGTTTAAATCTGAGAATGTATTAGTTATCGTTAATATTATTTTAACAATTAATGTATCAATGCTAATATTATTGTTACTTATTTATACTCCATAATCTGATTATGTAACCCAAATGTCTGGTTATCTTTTTTCGGAGACAATAACATATTTTGTAAACTATGCATTTTATTAAGTAGAGTAGAGTGCTCTAAGAGTGCGCGGGCGGTAAGAGTGCGTGTTATATTCCGGTTACCTACCTTCTTATACTTATTACTTCATACTATTACTTATATTACCATTATAACCTACCAACTTTACGGTTTATCAAAGTGGATGCAATATATAAGAGTTAAATTCATACCTACAAAAATATCATTGTATTCGTTTCTATTTTTACTTTGTCAGGTCAAGGAACTCGGTTGATTGGAGCCCCACTTGATATAAGGGTCGGTGTTCAGGTTAACCAGCGGGTTCAATGAACCCATAAAAACTGTCGAGACGAAAAGCTACCCTTAACAAAAAATGTTTATATTAACTAAGAACAAAGGATTGTAGGTAATAAAAGGTCCGAAGCCATAGCTGGTAAATCACTGTGTTTTGGGTATCGGTCATAGGAAGTTCTTCATAATTAAATAAATAATTTTCTCTTGCATAGTATATAGAGGATGCATTTCTCCTTTTAATTCTGCACTACGCTGGTGCGAGAAATATAATTTGCGTACCATTCATAATACGGACGCTAGATATCAATTGTGGCTAAATTCAGTTTCTATTTGTCATTTGTGATAAGAAAACACACTACTGCGCCATACATCGTAATTTAACCAAAAAAACAGTGTATGATAAGTTTTTACAATATGATGTGTTATGTTAAATTATTTTCACGTCTTATCATCAGTACGATGTGTTCATTTATGATGAGATGGGCTATTTTTTTCAAAATCGATAGTGTAAATCAATGTAGCAAGCGTCCACCGGCACCATAATTCCCCAATTCTATCAGATCTGGTACCAGTTGTATCAAATGTGAACAATGCCGGTGACCTGTAAGAGTGCGCAGGCCTAAAGTTTGTAAGAGTGCGCGCGTACTCTTACAAATCTATGAGTAGACCGATCTCCGAATTTAATTTATCATTGCAAGACCCAATTATACTTGAGCATGTTAGTTTTAACTAAACGTAATAGATACGTATTATTGTTTTTAGAATGTCTTGAACGAGAAAAAAGTCAATACGTAAGATATGTCCGCAAGCAGTCTTGAATGAAGCCAAATAGAGGATCAGCGAGAACGAAAGTAAGATAAAAGTCGCATTTTCCCTTGGAATGGTAGAGAGCACGTTAAGAAAATGCATTAAGAGATGTACCGTATCCACAAAGCATGGCATATATGACCTAACTTTATCCAAGGAGACGGAGACCAAATCCTCTAACCATATAAAATCTCTAGACAACATGTTCTATGGTCTGACAACAAAATCCATAAGAGCTTTGGCTTTTGATTTTGTTTTTTTGACCGAAAAAGAAAGGTAAAGTGTAACCTTAAACCATCAGAAAGGCGAAGGCAAATCTCAAGAAACACAAAACAATACATAAGAAAAGATGCGGAGCTGCCCAGCATGCCTAGGATGCCCAAGAAGTATACAAGGAACCGATATCCGAAGATTGGATAGAGTACATAATGTGTACTCAGTGGTGACACGAAAAATGTACCGCTTATTCCAGAGTTAGTGTACAAATACAATCTTTGTGCCTAGGTGTCGCACGCGCTATCTTAAGTTTACAAGTGCGCACTCTTATTTACCTGTTTCTGTAAGAGTACTCAAATAACTATTTTCGGATTTAATGATTTTAATCGTAGTGTTTAAATTAAATTAAATTTTATTATGTTGTAATGATAATGATAATGATAATGAATAAGAGACGGTATAATATGGATAAAGTTAATTTTTGTAACAATATTTGTTTTATTGATATCATAAATTATAAGTGAAAGGCTAATTTTACTAATTATTGACAAGTAATGCTTTAATACAAATTAATAAATATACAAATACTAGAAAGATAAAAAATTTCTCCCGAAAAAATATTTAGTCGATACCGGGATTCGAATCTGGATCTTTTCTAAAGCATTAACTAATTTCACTAATAGTTCGAATCCCTGTAGCAATCAAAAATTTTTTCAATAAAATAATTTTTTTTTTTCTAATCGATTAATTTAATTTGTATTAAAAATACCACAAAACTGTTAACTGAAATTACAACCTCACAAAAAAACTGTGTTTGAATTCTTTTGTTTAATATAATAATAACGTAAACCTAATTTAATTAATTAATTAATAACAAGTGAAAAATATATTATATATACCTATATATTATATAAAACCATTCCTCAGTCGATAAAATATCTTTCAATATTGTTCGAGCAGTTTCTGATATCTTGTGCAGTAGATATTAATCTTAATGAAAAATAACACTATTATGAAGGCTATAAAATCTTTATGAAGAAACAGAAAATAAGTCTGCTTTCGCAAGAGCTTCAGTCACACACACACAATAATAATATTGATTCAGAAATATTGTAGCCAAATTTTGGTGCTCAAAAAATGTACAAAAGCCCTTGTAAATAAATACTTCGATCTAAAAATGATACTGACTTTTTTGATTGGATTTCCGCCTCGGTCGGTTGCAACGTATTAAACATAGATTGGTCTTCTCTCGAAAATACGCGAGCCTCAAATATGCAAATTTACATAATAAAGCGATAAAGCGGTATAGGCACATGCAACTCCCTACTCCACCCGGCTACAATGATAATTGACTAGAAAGGTTAAATCATCCCAGTACATTAATACCGTACGTGGTTCCAACCCATCCAGTACAAAAGTTAACCCGTCGCCCGAACCCCCCCACACTAGTACCCGACTCGGTAGGTAACTAGCTAACTACCCGTGTTGCCGTATTTGCTTTTATTCCACATATTGGAATCGTTGAGTTTACGCGTAGGATAGAGTTATTTAATTAAATAAATTCTGGGTGGCGCAAACATTTGCATAGTACGTTACAATACAAATATATATGACCGGGAAGACGTGAAATGAATCACTATTATGACTCGCATTTATTTCAGGGTTTTTTTGAATGAAATGTGAAAAACATCAGTATTTACATCATATATTTTCTATGCTATACGTTTCAAATACCGAACCCATCTTAATTCTATCACATTTTCTGATCGGATTTATACTTACTACTAATTTTATATCATATAAATTATAAATTGCTCTATTCTTTACTTCCGAAATTAGTACATGTGTTCCGCGATCAAAGCATCATTCGTTATATTCTTAGAGGTCACCCCACCCTTCTTTCGATCTATTCGTCCCCAAAACACAAACACGAAATTCATTAACTGGTACTAAGAATTAATTATTTACCACCATATTTCATTATATTTCAATTATCAAATCTCATAATTATTCCAAATTAATTAATTAGAAGTTATGAATTTTTAATACACTCTTAATCATAGTAATTTGATAAATACATTTTTATACAGGATTCTAGGTAAAAACAATGTCTAATAAAATATTAGAGAATTTTATAAAATATAAAATAAGGCTACTTTTGGATTATCTGTCACTACTTTTTTTAAATAAGAGGCGCGCTTTAGGTAAGTACCGAATTTTTTTTATTTGAAACACAAAATCATTTTTACAACACTTTACATTCTTCGGGCGGTATACACCTTAAACTACTTCTTAACATTGTCGCCATCATTATTAAGGCACTTGTCATAACGGGGGATCAATTTTTGTATACCTTTGTCATAGAACGATGCCGTTTGGATGAAAACCATGTCTGTACTCCGTCTTTGAGTTCATCGTCATCATCAAAACGCTTGCCACCAAGGAACCGCTCCGGATGAAGGAGAATGTAGAAATCACTTGGCGCCAAATAGGACACACTTGGGGACGAATATCAGCTGGTTTCGTGCATTCATGAGTCGTGCATTCAAGAAACGAATCACGGACTATATCTCACATGTATTGTCTTGAACATTTCAACCACTCACTACAAGATGGTTACTAACGTTGCATGTGGTGAGTCAGCAGATGAAGGAAACTATTGCGTATGCGTAACATTGCATCCGCAGCGCTGCACCAGCAATATCCGGCAACAGTACTCACTTAAATAAACGTGTCTCATATATATATATGTACATTATATGTTTTAGTCAGTTTCAACAAAAAAAAATATACATGTTAAAAGAAAGAAAGAAAAATGTGACTAATTCACAAGCGCCAAAGTAATTTTTTTCGTTTTTGTACCTACTCTTTACAATAAATTTAAATGTAAATTTGTACATAATGCAATTGTTTTATCTTGTATACATGTACAGATTTAGATATTTATTGACGAAATTACGTGTACAGTATTAATGATTTATACAGTATTAGTTAAAGAAATTACCGATTCTTTGCCGATCGATTTGCCGATTTGCTTGATTTACCGATCACTTACAAACCTCCACCAAGTACCAGTCTTGCAGTTCCCTCGTACATTAGATACACGCGAGTATAAAATAAACTAATTCCATCTAACTAAATAACAAAAATAATACTAACATCGTTAAATGTAACCGATTGGAAGGAAAATAAAAATACAAGTACCCACGACGTTAAAATCCATCGACTCATAATATCACACATCACGCATCAACGATCATCCTGGAAAATAACAAAAAAAAACATGCACTTCTGGCAAAACATTAAACATTATTTTTTTCATAATTTAAAAAAAAAACAATAAATTAACACATACTTACTTCTGTTATATTTAAAACTAAAAATTGGAGAGAAATCAGCAAATTTATTTGGCATAAGATTATTTTATTAATTATATAAACGATTTTAAAACACGTGAAAAAACAAAAGTTATAATAAATACAAAATTCGATAATTTAAAAAAATTTTCATTGTTAATGTGAAATAATTTTCGATATAATGTACTCGCATAATAAAATTTGGTGCGGGAAGTAGTTAGCACGCTATACCATCGCTTATCACCACGAAGTGAACTGCAACAGCGAGATTAAATTTCAACCCTACTATCCGGTGTCACCTCTTTGGTGACATTTCGAGTTTTACTGGACCGATTTAAAAATGTCTAAGTAAAACTGTTTTTAGTTAATACAAATCAATTTAATTTCATTGATAGTTAGGAAACCATAAACACTTTTTTTTTAAATTTAAAAATTTTTATAATACGAGTTATTTGATTATTTTATAAAACTAAAATTATATATTTTTGAATCGTTTACCTCTCCAAAAAAGAGACTAGCTCTTGTGCTCGGAGAGGGATATAAATATTCGTTTACGCCCAGCAAGTGCAATTTTATTACATTAATTAATTTTTAAAAATGAGTATAATATTTTATCCCGTTTATCTCAAGATTACAACAGTTTTAAAATATGTTCCAAGTTAAAATAACATGTTAGTATTTGTATTTGATCTTTGTGAAATTTTACATTATTACGTTTCTTTATTACAATTGTCTAAAGTACTGGAAAATATAATGATAATAGGAAACGGAAGGTTCTTCTTACTTGTTTATTGTTCACTTCAACTTGTTTCACGTTACTATCTTACCCTGCCTCTCATCATTGTTTTCAATGCATCACATTAACGATCACGAAAATCTTTTGATTTTCACAGTTTTCACTCATTTGGCAGTTTTTAAATTTAAAAAAAAAAATTCTACAATACAAGACCTCGTCTAGTGATCCAGAGATTGTGGGTTTGAGTCTCATTCCAGGAGACCAGCAAGTTAGTCTTATTTTCATAACACAAGAGGTTAGCTTAGTTTGAAAATAGTAAGAATATTGATATATTCCATTTAAGCATTGTTATTTGTGTTAAAAAAAAATGAATTAATTCAATATCAACTTTTTGAAAGAGCAGAATTAAAAAATAACTACATTTATATTAGTATTAGTAGTATTTAAGAATGATATTCGTGATAAAAAATGTTACGTCAATAAGAAATGATTTGTGGTCTCTCCAACCGCAGGCATTTTCTATCCGAAGTATTAAAAAGTTTGAGAAAGAACACTTATTTAACATTAACTTTAGTTTATCAACGACTGTCTAAAGTTTGATTATTCCAGTCCTCACTGGTTATGTGGATGCTCTCGTCTTTTATCAGTCGTAATATCATCACTTATAAATAACAAAAAATTTTTTTTTTTAAAGATTTAAATTTGAAAGTTTTTAAAATTTATTACGTTTTAATATTTGGCTCATTAGAATTAAAAAGTTGAAAACCCCTAGGACAAAATAATAATCCGGAAATAATTTTCGAGTTCCTCACATAAATTTACGCGTCGGTAGTGTAAAAACTTACAAGATCGATAAAATTTACCTATTTTATGATTGAGAACCCTCGAGCAAAGAAATATAATTTGCGAAGAAATAAAACTTTACGTTTAACAGTCTCAGAGTTTAAATGATTTAGGTAAAAGTTTATAATGTTCCAAATTCAGGGCATAAAAAATAATAATAATTTGTTACCTAGGTACCCAGAATCATACTCTTTACAGTCTCTGAGTAGTAACATTAAAAAAAAAAAAGTTAACTTTACGCGTATTATAAGTGTGCAGTGAAGTTTGCATTAAAGCCAAGAATGCTAAACGAGTAGGAACTCTGTATCGATACATTCCTGGAAGTTTCGTGATTTTTTGCTGTCTCGAGTCCCGGAATTAAAAAAATAAATAACCCAAGACTGGAGACAATTTTTTTTTTATGATATTAATTTAAAACATGTTGAGTTAATCCCATTTGATCATTGTCATACAAGTAGTGACCTAGTGATGAGCGCTACATGGTAAGTATATTTAAAAAAAATTGTGAAGTTCCATAGTTTATATAATAATTGATTTATAATTACTACTAACAAAAAAATCTGAAGTAAACGGTTTTGTCAGTTTGTTCGAACATGAGATTATGTTTCCTTGTAAAATGTGATCATGTCAGCTTTTGAAACAAAATTTGGGTGAAATTGAATTATTAGAAAAACTTTATTAGAGGACTTCAGTTGATTTTAGCCAAATACATACGTTTCTTTATAAATTGTTATTTTTTGTGTGTTTTTTAAATAGTTTTTTTTTTTTTCAGTTTTATAGATGTATGTGTTTTTGAATTAAATATGTATGTAAACGTAATTTTATTTTTTAAATCTACTCCCACATTATAAATCAATAAGTATTTGTTTTAACCCATTGCAGTCCTCTGTACACTTCTTCGAAGCGTGCTTTTGTGTGTTTTGTCTACTAATGATTACTAATTTTAAAACTAGATGTTATTAGTGATCTATGCAAAAATAAAATTTGGCAGTTACGCGAGAATAAATGTTTATTATTGTTAGTGTAAAACGGATTGCAAATGATATGATTAAGGTTTGTTATTTTCATCATTATTAATTATAAATGATGAAATATTTGAACTTATTTTATATTATTATGTGTATTTAGACTGTATAGGGATAATATTTTGTGACAATCTGTTTCAATAATTGTGTATAGTTAGACTGTATAGGGATAATATTTTGTGACAATCTGTTTCAATAATTGTGTATAGTTAGACTGTATAGGGATACTATTTTGGGACACTCTATTTCAATAATTATGTATCTCGTATAATTGGAGTCTCTTATCGGATTACTCATGGTATTTGAGATTCCGTAAAAATAAAGAAGATGGTTTTCAAATAATGGAACAATAGATGTGTCAATTTGAAAAGTGTAACATATAATTTAGAAAATTTGTCGTCATTGTATTGTGTTGGTGTAGCATTATCGGTTAATGCATTTTACCCGGATAGGAAGAGATCTAGATTCAAACTCCGGTAGCAACAACAATATTTAAGAATAAAAATTGATTTTGTATGTATATCTTTCTAATTGATACATTTAAATAGTATTTAAAATATCACAGACCCATGTTCTGAATAATTACAACTACATAATTATAATAATAAACTAATAATTACAATAAGAATGTGTTCTCCTTAATAGTTATAAGTTGTTGCATAATTTGAAAATTTTTAGCTACAGGGCAACAGGTAAAATACGAAAAAATAGAACAAATAAATGTCTACTACGCTGTGAAAATGATGAAAAAATAATCTAGAGCGGAGTATGAACTTCTGGAGATGGACCAATGTACGTCTATCTTACAGATTTTTATCGTATTTTTTTATCTAGAAAACTCAATTTTATGAATAAATAATATATTTTATGAGTATAAATGCTGGCACCTTTTTCACGAAATGTGTTTGACATTTAGGGTTGGTAATTTATTTATGTAGGTGCATCGCTAATTATTTGAAATAAATAGATAGATAGAAGATAAATTTTCTCTATGAGTTTAACAAAATTTATGTTTTAAAAAGTACTGGAGATTGACAAAAGTGTACTACGAATTCTTTATCATTTATTTGTTTTTTTTATTTAGAATATCCGATTTAATTAATAAAAATAAATTTTATGTGAAAGTGAATGGCTTTCACCTATTTAATTGCAATCTGTATAATACATGCGTTAGTGATTTATCTTCCACAGGCGCCTTACAAAAGTGAACAGCGTCTGCCTTATAAGTGAATATAAAATGACGTCCGATGTCATCTTTAGTGTGGAGCCGAAAAATAATTCGAAGCGTATCGAAAAACCATTGCGATGTGTTATTTGCCATAACCAAGGTCACTGGAACTGTGTAAGAAAACGATGTGTGTTGTACTACCTTACTTTAGGCAGAATCACTTCACGCCCATTGTACACAGTTGTGTACACCCCATGAAATGTACGATAATTTTTCCATATAGTTTTATTTTGTTAATATTAGTAATTTTATACAGTTAATAATATATTCTTAAAAGCTACTGCACGTCATATATATATATATAAATATTTATTAAAATATGTTTTCATTTTAATTCAATTAAATTCAAGGTCTCTAATCCCGGGAATTTTCGGGATTTGAAAATGAGTCCGGGAATTGAAAAAATAATCCAGAATCCCTTCAATCCATACACGAGCACTTAATAATTTGATAACGTTATTTGATTTGACCCACAATGTAATGATAAAAACGAAAATCCATCAACAAAAGACTGAACATAACATCTGTAAGTCTTAGTGGAACGGAGATTGAACGGACAATATGAAGGAATAATTTAAGTGCGATATTTGAAATCCACTGCAAATGAACGTAGTACGTAACTTACAAAAAATATACACACTTTCCCCTTGTATGACTTAAGTGTGCGAATTTGATATTTTCACGAAAATTATTCCTTTTTTTTGATTTACGAGTGAACAAAAGTACTACGATTTTTTTTTATAAATCGGAATGTAAAAAGTGCCCCGACGTAATTATAATATATATATATATAAATTGAGATGTTTTATAAAATCAATGAAAATCTTGCTTCGACTTTAATGATAGATTCGGGGTTACAACGGTATTAAAAATGTTAAATCTAGTTTACTATATTAAATATACATATAATTTTAACCTCGTAAAAAAGTTCTAAAACATAAAATGCAATGATTCTGGATAAATCGATAGATTTTCGATAAGAATACTATTAAATGTATTTTGATTAATTGTAATCAAAAATCTTTTTTTATATATCTCAATAACTGATTTTTTAAATATCTAATAGGTTAATATTCAATACTTTATTCTGTTATTACAATAATCGTAGTCCTTTCATTAAAAATTATATTTTATATACATATTATAGGCATATATTTTTTTATCACAGCATTTTGAATTTATAGTATTTATGTAAAATTAATTATATTCATTCCAAGTCATTCCATAAATAATGTTTTATTTTTTTAATTACACAAACTAAAAGTCGGAGGGTGATGAAATAAACTACCTGCATCAGGTAATATTACTACCTGCTATAAAAGTAGGTAGTAACTTATTCATAGTACAAGTTTTGAAGAGTGCAGTTTGATAGTTGTTTTTTTAAAGCTATAATACAAGTCTTAAAATAGCGTATTCGTCATTCTTTGATTTATGGGTTCAAAAGTAACAACGCAACGGAAAATGCGTGAAATATTAATGCAGTATATGGGAATCGGACAATAAGCATAAGCCTGCGTCAAAGGTGGTTCCAGAAATTCAGTGACGAAAACTACAGCCAAGAAGACGAGCCTCGTTTTGGAAGATCTGTAGAGCTCGACAAGGACGTTCAGCAAACTCTTCTGGAACAAAATCTCATCGTATCTATTGTGGAACTAGCAGATAAGCTTGGATTTGGTCATTCAATCATTCATCGACACCAACGTGTCATCAAAAAAGTGAGCAAATCGGGTCAATGGGTTCCTCATAAACTTTCAGTCTAATCACGTACAGAGAGTGAATGTGTGCTCTTCTTTTCTGCCACGTAAATAATGCGGTATTTTTATACTTCTTTTATGTTTCAAAATCAAGATAAACAAAATTTTTTTTAAATTTAAAATTTAATCTTCTTCATTTTCTACGATGCTTTTTCATCTTTTTGGTAGACTTACAAGGCGTCTCTTCCAAAATTCACTTGTCTGTGACGAAAAATACTTCTCTAATACTGTTCAGACCTCGTCTACTGATTCATGTCTTCTGGGGATCTGATTATCATTTATTCTGTAGTATTGAGTAGCTTGTTGGTGTAGTGGTCAAGACGTTGGCCTAGTGATCTAGTGGCCGGGAGTTCGCGCCTCGTTCCAGGACACCAGCAAGTTAGTCCTATTTTCATAGCACAAGCATTTAGCTTAGTTTGAAAATAGTAAGAATATTGATGTGACATGTATTCCGTGTACGCATCTTTATTTAAAAAAAAAAAAAAATTCAAAATCTTTTGAATTATGTAGACGAGGTCAGAACAGTACTAGAAAAGTATTTTTCGTCACGGACAAGTGAATTTTGAAAAAGGAAAGATGGAAGAGCATTGTAAAAAATGAACGAGAGTATATTTTAGATTAAAAAATAACTTTGTTTATTTTGATTTTAGTACATATTATTTGTACGCATTATTTATACGCATTATTAGTACGCATTATTAGTATGCATTATTTGGGGAATAACCTTACATAATTAAGATATGATTCTTTCTTTTATTCATATCCATAATAAATAAAGAAAACAAACATTTATAGCAACCAATCATAATAATAATAATTTATAAGACACACATTATTAATAGCTTTGATTCATTCTTACATTTATGAAATCATAACACGTTCATATTTATATTTGAAAATATTAATCTTATTATACATAGTGGCAATTAGAATTTTGTTGTAAGTAAAATATAATTTATTTGAAAAGTCCAGTTCTAATAGTCATTTTTTATTTTTTTCTTTTGTCTTAATGTACATTTAAACCTTGTGCGGTATATGCGTTTCGCGGAAAATCGCAATGACTTACATAGAAAAAGTAAAGATGCGTTCAATGGGTTATAAAAATCGCATAACTTTGAAACAGCTATATAAAATATATCCAAAATCGCACAAAAAAAGTAAATAGAAAATCAAGAAAACTGTAAGGCACTCAAAAAATAATTTAAAATCTTTATTTACTTTATTTTACTAAACAATAACATTTTTGGTGACATTTTAAGAATATCTCGCATCATTGGGAATAATTAAGGATCACTAACATCTCTAACGTCAGACATCCACTAGAGAAATAATAATCATTTTAATTACAAACTATCATCGCTGTATGATAATTTTCGTTGCGATTTGCGATATGGCCCAAAACTGATCTCTTCTTCGGAAGAAATAGTATGCGCAGTCGTAGTATCAGCGTCGATCTCATCATCTGAAGATTTTCTCTTTCTAACAGTATAATTAGTGATCAAAGTTTGTTCGGATTTTCTTGTTTTGATGATTAATTTTTCATGCAGTTTCTCGTACCCAGAAATACAATTTATGAACTCACGTTGAAACTTAAAGGCTCGTTCAGAATTCGTATCATGAAGAATAAAATGATCTTCCAATTTACGGCAAAGTTGTAGACCTTCCCGAATAATATTTGACGTGAAAGGAACTGGTATTTCTTCCACCATGTCATCGTTTTCTAGTTATTTGTCAGTATTCAGAGTTACATCGATAATATCATCGTCACTTATAGCATTATCCATAAGTAATTCGTCGATATTATTTTCTCTGAAGGTATAAAATCACTCACCGCCAAATCTCACGAACGTGCCAATGTCACATTATAATAAACAGGTGAACAATGTGAACAAATGTGAACAATGCTGTTAGTTACGTTTTTACGTATGTACGTTTATATAGTCCCAAAAATATATGTATTTAAAAAAAAGGCATTAAAAAAAACCGCATAACTTGGAAATCGCACAAAAAAAGGGTTGAGTCTATTCAAGAATTATATATATCCTATAAAATAAATGTCTTAAATTTTGAATAATTGTATCATACTGAAGCTGCTGGTAAATGTAAATAATTTATTTCAAATATAACATCAAAATATAAATCATTTAAAAATAGTTTGTATATTATAAGTAACAGTATAAAAATTAGAATGACTCTTCACAAAAAATAATTAAAAAACTGACTCATGTCATTTTGACGTAAATCTTTCAGGTTCACCTTTTTCTCATTCTATTTCATTTTACGATTTTCTGGGAAACCGTTCAAGAGGATCACCCTACATCCTTTAAAATGTATATAAATATTGTAATATTATGTTCACATCAAGTGTTAGAATGGAATAGGCAAACAGGTGTAATTAAAAAGATAAATGTTATATTGTACTATATTTTGTTAGACAAAACAAATAATTGCGCATCTTGTAATTAAAAAAAGTGTACAAGTTTCGTCTGAATTTCTGTAATTACATGATATGAAAATGATTAAAAATCAATATATATCTCATTAAATTGTCACTTTCTTTCACGAACTCTTACACACAAAGCATTGAAAATGGTACATGTTACTGTGCCAAAACGTCGGCCTAGGTTTAATGAATGTACCAAATTTGTTGACTTTTTTATGTAAGTAAGTAAATCTACGATCTTTATTGAATTTACTTAATTTATTTTTTATCGCTGTCATCAAGCAGAAGGGGTACGTTTTGAGGATGCCTGCGGGAAGCCTTAAACTAAGGGGGGCTCTCTTACACCCGAGTAACGCGGCGTCCCAGACCTTCTACAGCGACTATTCATAGATGGTACTCGGTGCGCAACTATGATATCTTAGTGACAGATCGCAGTCAATAGAGGAGTTTTGTGGGGTAGTGAACAAAAATGGTAAAAGAAGAATTAAGTTAGTGATTAAATTAAAAAAAATATATATATTGATTTTCAAAAATTACAGTAATAATACTTATAAAGCACAGACCGGTAAATGAATAGACACGAAATAAAGTGTACATAAAGGAGATAAGTTTTGAGGAGAGGGACATTCTACATACATTCTTTGTTGAAATATAAATCCGATAGTTTATGATACATTTATGCAACGGTAAAAGAATTTACTCTTTGAAAATTAAATCTTTGTGACATGACGTGTTTTTAACATTAATGAATATTATATTGTCAACGTTTAAATTTTCGTTCTAATCGAGTCACATTTAAAAAAAAAGTCGCAGAGCTATTCAATTGCGTAAGTGGTACCAAAGTGATTACGTGAGTGAAACCAACATGAAAATATTGGGACAAGAAATTTGCGTTAGTTTATGTTTATATACGGTGGTCTGTGCTAAAGAGTATGTTTGGACAATACTACTGTAAAAAATACTATATTAAAAAAAACTTTCAATTATTGAAGATATATCAGTTAATCCAAAGAGATTCTGGCATAGTTAGTTTCATTTGATTATACAATTTTTGTTTCGAAGCAAATCGACAAGACTATATATCAGTGTACCTAAGTATTTCTTCAATATATGCTTAAAAATTAATACAAGTAAAACCCAGATATCTACAAAGATTTTTAACAGCCCCTGCAAGATATTACTGAAGGTTTTTGTTACGAGATTTTAGATAGTATCCCTTGAGAGGTCTGTTAATAAAAATACACCCCAAAAAAAGAAGTATTAAAATATACAAATGAGGATTTTCTGAAAAGAGGTTCTTAATAAACCCCTTGATAAACGATAATGTCAATAGGTAGGACATATTCTCAGACACGATGAATACCTTAGAAATGAAATTTAGGTATAGTCTGTAGGAAGAAATATAGGGAGGAAGGCGTAGGCAAAAATCAGTCACCAAATAATAAGCAGGACGAATACAGAAGATATAGAAAATTTCTGGATGGTGTCCAGGTGGACTCGCATGGCAAACACCGGTAAGATCACAATTCGTAAATATGTAAGAAGAAGAAAAGATAATAATGACCACACATTCCTTTTCATGGAGAAAATTTCTATAACATTGATTAAAAGATTAACAGTAATTAAAACTGCAGAGACATCTCTTATTTATTTTCATGAGAATATATCCATATTGATATTTAAAAAATAAATTAAGCCTTAATTTTTTTGTTTAATAACACGAAATCATGTTAATTAAATCTGATGCGAAGTTAATTTCATTAATACTTCGAGAAGGACTAAAAAGTATTATGAGGGGTGAAGATATTACTGTGTATGAAAAGTTAGAACCTCCGATTATCTGATTGGATTTGTATCTATTCTTTTATTGAATGTTTATGTCAAAGTTTATGACAATAAAATCACAAAAGATTCAAAGAAGCTTTTAACTACGTATGTTCTTAGAAAAAATATCTTGAAATATTAATTAATTTTTTTACTTTTCATTCTTTCCTTTTTTCAAATCTATTAATTCATATTTTTGCAAAAATGTGGATTTTTATTATTCATCCTCACAAGAAGGTTACATTAAAAAAAAACAACTATTTATTTATGTAATTGTAATATAAAACTAATAAATTAAACATTATTTAATTTAATTAAGACAATACAGGCATCATATGAACGGAATTAATTTCATCTTCAGTTATCTAGAAAATTCTAGTTACGGAGATTTTTATATTTATACAGAATATATTTTCATAGGTCTAAAATAAATATTACGAAGATAATTCCATAAATAAATGAATAAAATCAAAAATTAATAAAGTTATAAATAGATATATTAGAAAGAAATGGTTTAAAATTTGGATGGCTTTATAATGCTTCGTGTATTGGGTGATTTTAATAAATATATTTACTCACGTGCTTTAGGGTTTCAACTACGATTTAATTAAATTAATTAATTAAAAAAAGTACTGTATTAAAAGCACAATAATTTCTCACGAAATAATAATTTCAATGGTCGTAGGTGTATGTTTCATTAATTTTTTGGCTTCATTATGCTGACTCGAGTGACCGCAGTGAGATCTCAAAATATTCCGCTGTCCGAGTTCTTGGAGGAAAATGTCCATAAAATATATTCTCGTGCATACTTTGGTTACAATTTGAATTAATATTATACTTATTATAAAATGCATATTTCATAAATTAAACGGTTTTTACACTGATCTTTAGGATAAACAACGTTTTCTTGTTTATAGAAAACATTTTTGTGTGTTGTTATGATAAGTTGCCGCAATTTAAAATTTATTATTATTTTACATTATTGTCTTTTAAACGGAGAAAAATATTTCGTAATTTTGAAACAAACAGATAATGAGGAATAAAGTAAGTATATGTGAATGGATCGATTTAAACAATGTAGAACACGAATATATTACAAGAAGTTTTAATGTAAACGGCGTTGATGGATGTCACTCACTATATAGATACATTTTAAATGATCGCAAAATACAATATTTATAAGCAGGATCTTTTTATACCTATTTATATACAGAGAATAAATAAAATTGAAACAATTCAACATTGGTTTTTATAACAAGTTGATTATAATAATTGATAAAAACTTAAAAAAACTGTTTTTTTCTGTTAACTTGCGCGAAATAGGCGCTGTCCAATCACATAAGCATCTTTGTTTATGTAAAATTTATTTTATCCAGACCGAGCATTGTTCCCACGTGAAGAGATCCATTGCGACTAAATAACCAAGGACCGAACTCACGTGCGCTGTCGCCGGCGTGCCCCTCTTTCGCTTGGTTCTGATTTAAGCGATTTAAAAAGTGAAAAACTTATGGCTCGCCCTGTACAACAGGCCGTCTTTTGTGAATGGAATATAAAGAAATAAAATAAAAAATAATTGCAACCGAACGACGAATACAAACGAACACATTCCTACCATTGCGATTTTGTAACCGACTCTAATTGTAATTGTAACAGCAAAATAAACAAATTTGTATAAATACTTAAGATTATTTGTTGATAGTAAATTTTATTTTAAATAAATTATATTAAATTTTCTATTCTACTATTGTATTCTTAGAAATATTAACTCACTAACTCTTAAAACTACATAACACTCAACGGTTGGGTGGATATTATAATACGGAATGTTAAGTTGAGGAGAAACTAAACCTACAGGCATGAGATAATAAATGAGATAATGCATTAAGCATTTGAATTGCATAAGTGTAAAAAATTTTAAATTCCTAGAAAATAGCTAACACAGTATTTGTAATGGAAATTATTTGTATAAATTCCCGCTAAATCTGTCTGTGAAATCATACCGCTTATTAGCTATCAAAATAATAATATTTGAATAAGAAACATGACTGGATAAATTTTGTAAGAAAAATAACTGATTTCATTTTCTTCAAACATATATTTTTGTGACTACCATTTATTGACAGTATTTACGACAATACGTTACGTAGTGTTTTATAAATTACTAATTAAAGTATGTAATATATTTTATTTAGTAATCAATAAATGTACTTTTATATTATTATCATCGTTATACATTATCAGAGAATCAAGATTATTCTTGCTCATGTTTTGACACTGCAGGAATCTATGATAATGTAATAATTTCGTAAATGAAATTTAATTCTAGCGTCAACTCTGAATTACACAAATATATTATAAATTACATATATTTTATTTTGCAGTTATTGTTTGAACAATGTCTATAAGGTATAGAAAAAAATTTATCTCATTAATGGGAAAATTAACTAGTTAAAGTTCACATTAACGGGTAGGGAACAGCCGACCGCAAGTGCCCTGATATATTTTTTTTTATTTCAACCACAGATCAGTAAATTATTAGACATGAAATTAAGTGTTCATATAGGAGAGTGGTTTAAAACATTAGTTGCGGGACGAGGGGTATTCTACACAAATTCATGGTGGAAACATAAATCAAATAGTTTATGACATTTATGCAACAGTAAAAGTATTTAACCTCCGAAAATTAAATATTTGTGTAAACAAGATGAATTTTTTACATTAATATTATATTGTCAGCGTTTAAATTTACGTTCCAATCGAGTCATATTTTTAAATAAAGTCGCGGAGATATTTGATTGCGTTGGTTCTAAAGTGATCATGTGGGTGACACCATAATTAAAATATTGAGATAAGTAATTTTCTTTAGTTCATGTCTATGTATTTGGTGGTCTGTGATTTCAACTTTATTACATACATAAACATAATTTTCTATATTTGCTAAACTACTGAACAGTTTTACGACATTCTGCATTCGGATTTCAAAGGTCAGTTATCAAAAATTAAATAAGTGAAATAACCTGAATTTCATACGTCTACCACTTGAATAAGGGATGTACTTTACATACAAATAAACATTTGTGATTGTGCTATTTAGTTAAAATAATATGTTCGGTTTTCGTCATAGTGCGATTGTACAAATACATTGCGTATTTATAAAAATATAACTTGCATTTATATATATATATATAACCCTCATATTTTCGTTTTACATCAGTTGCAAATTAGTGAGCGCGGCGATTGCTCAGGTTTGTCCGAGTGTCCTTAAACGACAAATAAAATGGTCGTATACGTGGCTGACCCTAAGTGTATAAAATTGTATATCGAACAGATTCTCAAGGCAGAATGCCAGCCCTTATTAAATACGTGTATAAGACAACTCCAAACTATTATGTACATTGATCACTAAGATCCATTATTTATTCAATATCACATTTATAATTTACGGCTTCGCGGGCACCGCGAGCCGCCGGCTGCGATAACTGGCCGAAGCGTGGAGGCCAATTTATAATAATGCTCATTTGAATGTGAACCCTGGGCGGCCACGGCGGCTCGATTAGAGAGATACATAAGGGGTGGCCAGGGCGGCGAAGGTGAGGGCGGGGGCAGGGGTGCTTTCGGGTGCTCGCTACCTTTCAAATTCGGTAAACTTTTAAACGAAATCAAATGTTATCGCGAGAATATTAACAAATAAAAATAATCAAATCACATTACATATTACTATTAAATATAATGATTTACGATATATCTAACGTATTATTTTATTTTTACACATTTTTCAATTTATGTGCATCTTATGAATAGAAAATGTAGTTTCGAGGAGCTTGTTGCAGTGAGCCACGCTGAGGAACGAAGAGAAATAAGTATCCTCATCCGTTGTACCGATCAAATGAAAAAAAGCAATAGGCACATTTCAAGTGACTGCACTCATATCTGCAGGATGTCGAGAAAAGTGGAGAAGCTTAGACAAGAGGGCAGGAGATCACGAAGACTCAATCAAGAAGAATGATGAACAATTTTTCACAAGATATCACAGGTTTTTTGTAATATTTTTAATTAGAGATTCTAACTTTCTATTATTTATTTTATTTCTCATTCATTTATTGTCCGCCATATTCTGATATCGTCGTTCCATCAAGTGTACTTCTGTATATATTTTTCTTATACCAGTTCCAGGCCTTCACTCTAGGACCCTCTTTCACTGCCGCCTTAAGAAAGCATTTTTTAGGCCCCATTCCTTATCTTAGTTTTCTGGCGAATTGACACGTTAGGTATTCGATTTTTCAGAAATATTTAAGCACACTTTTAATGGATCAGGGAGTAATTTTTCAGTCTGTTATCGGAGTCTTACTATCCTATTTTAGTATGTTTTTATAGGAAACATCAAAGTGAATGCTATACATCACACTATGCCGTCACTAAACCGTATATAAAGTATGATTTATGATGCACCACTTCATGTCAGTAGTTAGTAAAATCATTAATATCTTGTATCCTATATATACGAAATTCAGTAAGACAATAAAACGAAAATGAAAACTTCTATAGGGATATTTGTACCAATGAATTATTTGTTAATACTTAATTCATATTATAATTAGTTATTACAAGAAATAAATAAATAAACTATTTAAAAGACATATTTCATTTCTGCCACAATAATATTCGACAAAATTTGGCAATTCAAATATCAACTCAATCGGTATAAATATTATATAAGCGGAGTATTTTAATTTAAAATGATTGATTTCAAACAATTAAATACAATAAGTGTACGTATCTTACAAATTGCTTAGATTATCGTAGATAAAATTAAATCCTGCAATGAGGAAGATAGATTTTAAAATCTTGGAAAAGCAGTAAATTAGGTGTAAAGCTTGTGTAAGTGGAGCACGTCTTAGTAGTCTTGGTGATAAAACGTAAGCTTTAACTAGAAAAAATCTAATATTTGATACCCAGGTGCTTAATAATTAAGTCTCGACTCAGGTTATCTCCACCTTAATAGCTCCTACTAAATAAAATAAGAAAAGTGATTAATGTTAGTTTTAAAAAATACTTACTGACACCCGCGGACATAAATCTTAAACTAGTGGTTACTCGTTGGCTCGTAATATTGAAAGGCAAGGAGACTGCATTAACTTTTATTCATAACTAATATTAAAGTTTTAATTATGCGCCACAGTCTACAAGGCCGGAAAATTTTCTTTTGAATTTTTCACTATATATTCTAATATAAAGAAAATAAATTTAACGAGCATATTTTTTATGTTCATATAATATTAAAACAAGAAAATGCGTTTAGCTTTTATTTTTGTAATCTATTCTTCTTCGGGATTTGGTTATATTGTAGAGTTTTCAGTTACATTGCATTATTTATTTTTTGTTTATCTGAATTTATTTGAAGTTATAAAATTATTTATTAACATTTATAAAAAAAATATTCATTAGTTTACCCTTGTGACAAAAAACTATCCAAAGCAAGCTTCTGGTGGAATAAGATCCCGTGGACTGTATCGATTAAATTAATGGTTAGTTGACGCAATCTGAATTGGAACAAAAAAATAATATTGCCAGATGGATCTGGTTTACCTTGATTTCAGTCCTGGGTTAGACCTCAATTTTAACCTGCAGTTGACTCGCACTTTTATAGTTAAGAACAGAGATATCACTGTATTTTCAGAAATGTTTAGAACATCGCGTCTTTGTGATCTTGGCGTTATGCACGGCGTTATTCTCGAACATTAAAAAAAACACAGATATTTACCGTTTCGTATCGAAATGCAATCTGGTCACCCATCGGCGAAATCCCAAATCGGCGAAGCCAAAGCGGAAAAGGTATATTACGGTTTATTGGAAGGAAAAAATGCACATAGAGTAGGTGCTCGACTTGCATCAACAGCTTATTTGTTCTGACACAAGTAATTGAATTAATTTAAGTATTTAATTTTAAAAAAAGGTGTAGAAAGTGCTTTATTATCTTGTTCCTAAATAGCAGTTCCTAAATATAATCAAATCAATTCTCACTAACATTAGGTTTCAGATATCATCAGAATTATAGCAAAATATATTTAATTTACTATGAGTTTTATACTTAGGTTTTTAAAACACATTTTATAAACGTGCCAAGTGGATGGATATGAAAATTGTATCTTTTGTTGAGTAAATCTTCTCAGAGCTACCAGAAAAGCAGCCTTATTAGAAATGCTGTAAAAAATTCGTAAAAATATGGGATTTATATGTTTAATCATAAAAGTAATCAAAATGCAAAAGAAATGTTCGTCGCTCATATTATCAAAGTGATAAAAGTCATAAAAAAATTCAGGAGAAATAATATATATATATATAAATCTGGTCTGAAATTAATATCGCAACCTCAATGTCAACTTTAAGACGTCTTTTCATACTCCGTGCAAGAGTTCAAGCCGATTTACAGGCAGGGTATCTAGAAAAAATATTTTTTGTAAACGCGTATGAAGGGTGTTTTTTTAGAGGTTTATTTTTCGAATTAGCAACACTTTTTCCAGTGACAGCCAATTTGACAGCTGACAGCTGATTTGTGCTCAGTTTGGTATGCCATTTTACCATGAACAATGTTTGCAAATTGTGCAAATTTATTTCGAAAATCGTGGTTCAGTTCACGAAACTTACCGTGCGCTACGTCCATTTTACGGTCGACATAATCGAACATCCATGGAAGTAATTTGAATAACTATGGATCATTTTTGCACCACGCGTACTCTAATTAATAAAACACATCTGCAGAGACGTCGTACAGTGCGCACCGAAGAAACTGTTGCTGCAGTGGAGCGTAGTATTGAGGAGTACCCGAATGAGTCGATTCGTCATCGTGTACAGGAATCGATCCATGATTATTATTTTTTTTATTCTCCAATTGAATGGAATCAATGTGGAAGAGCTGTGATTTCAACTAAATGATGCAAAATACCACAGAGTTTGTGCCGTAATTAATTTACTGAAGAAATGATTCAATTCGCGTAATGGACCTGTGAATTGGCTTGCAAGATCTTGTGATATAATGTATTTAGATTATTTTCTGTAGGGATATGTGAAGTCGCTAGTCTACCCTAGCTTAAACCAGAGATGATATACGACTTGGAAGCTAACATTTGTCGTGTTATTGCAGATGTACGTCCCCAGTTGCTCTAAAAAGTGGTCGAAAATTGGACTATTTGACATACAATTTACATTAGAAATGAATAATAAAATTGAGTTCAAAATTTTTAGAAAACCAACTTTTACAGATACTATCATACACAATGAATCTAATCATCCATTATCACATAAACATTCAGGGTTCCACTCCATGATACATCGTTTAGTCAATATTCCTATGTCAACATCCAATTTTAATATTGAATTGAATACAATTAAAAAAATAGCAGTTAATAATGGGTATAATACATGTTTGATACACTATTTTAAAAAATAAATTAAAAGAATATAATAATCAGTTTTTATATAAATCACAGATGAAACATAATGATAATAATGATAATTGGCGTAGGATTTTATACATAAATAACTTTTCGAAACAAATATCTAAACACCTACCACGAGATATTAGACCAGCATTTTACACAAATAATAGTATAGGAAATTTACTCATAAATTCTAAGGACAAGGATGGTAAATTTAACAATTCTGGCATCTATAAACTTAGTTGTAAGGATTGTGCTGCATTTTATGTTGGTAAAACGGGTAGAAATTTTAATATAAGAGTAAAGGAGCATTTGAGATGTTTGAACAATAGTGGGTTTTCAGAATTTGCTAATCATTTGATAGAAAATAGTCATGGTTTTGATAAAAAATTGGGATTGTCAATTTTGCATATAAATGGTGTAGGTCACAAATTAAATAATTTGGAATCGTTGGAGATAAATAAAGCATGTAAAAGTAATCAGGAAATTCTAAACAGCCAACTAAATTTAACTACGAGTCCTATTCTAAAATTTTTTCCTAAAAATTATTCGACTAAATTTGTATTGAGCAGCAATTTGAGTTAGGTACTGGATTTACTTTTTAAATAATTGTTGTTTTTTTTTTTTTTTTTAAATTGTTTTTAAAAAAATTTAAAAATAGATTCTGGATAAATAGAAAAACAATGCTATATTTTTAGTTAGTTTTGACATATCCTGAAGAAGGAAAAGGTGTTTTCCGAAACCGGTAGATGTTTTTTAAACTCAATTGTGGTTATTAAACTAAGATAATAAATAAAATAAAATTAAAAAAATATTTTAACGACACATCTTTAGTTAATGATTATATAAATATTCGCCGTTTTAAAAAAAATTATATTGTAACATAAATTATATTATATTATTATATTGTAATATAACCAAAAACGAAAACAAACTCAAAACATATTATGTATAATTATCATTCGGAGGCGCAGTCACCGTAATCGTGGACTGATCGATGTTGAAGTTCTTTGCCAGTATCATGGTGGTGCAACATTCGTACTCTTCCACAACTGCCAGAAAAGCCTGGTCACCAAAATCCGAAGATCGGCCATTTCCTGATTTGTCGTCTAAGCTGGTATCATCAGCTTTGAAACGAATAAACCACAATCGACATATCCTTTGGCTAATCGTTCTTTGGCCGAAAAGATGGTTCAGATCGTGAAATGACTCAGCAGCTTTCCACCCTTTCTCCGAGTGGTACAGCATAATGTGGCCTATATATATATATGCAAATTATGCATCAACCTAAAAGTGTTAATTATACTCAGCGCTTGTATATTTTTTCAAGATTATATGGTATTAATAAGTATATACAGACGTATATATTTTTATTTTGAACTGGCGGTCCGTGTCTGGCGTTACCCGATTTCAGGGAAATGTATATAAGGTGTGACATATCCATGGGTGCTGTAAATTTATTTTTATAAATGTCCTAGAGTGCAACTGTGCAAAATGTGAAACGGATGGGATTCTATATAAAATACATTTATATCGTGGGGAGCGGGTGGGTAGTCAGGTGGAGTAACTATGTAAGATTTGGTTTAGATCGGCCAGAGAGTATCGGATTGTAGACAAATAGATAGACCTATATCGTGTATAGAATTTAGATAATTCAATGAACACGTTCATTTTTCAAATAGGAATAATTCGCGTAGTTACTTATATACGTCTTAGAAAAACTTTTCCTTGTTCATTATATTAAATTAAGTTTTAATCTAAATGTATCATTTTTTTACATATATGTTTTAGTGATGAGCTCAAAATCACGAACCGCCAATCAATCACTGATATTTTGAGTCGCATTCACTATCAGTAATTGAATATCTGGGAATATCGTGATTAATTTTTTTACTTTATTTATATTTCATTTTGAACCGTGATTCGACGCATGGGCATATGAAACGAAAATATTCATGAAGGAATGACGTTATAATTCGTGATAAGCGCCATCTAGTAGATTCTGCTAAAACGTTTTACGCATTTGACCGGAAATGCTGAGAATTAGACCCGAAAAATAAACTCACATTTTTTAAAGGGTTTTCATTCTCTTTGTGATGATATTAAATTAGATATATATTAATTATATATGCTAGAATATGTGTTTTTACCCAAGTTAAGTTTTAATAATACAATTATGTTTTTTTATTTATACATTTATTTCGTGCATGCGTATTAGTAATGATACTATGATCAAAGTCACAGTTTTAAATCACTGTTATTATCGAATATCAATCACAATCACACCAGTGAGTCAAAAGTAGCATTTTTTCTCATAACTAGTAGGTATTAACTTCTTTTTTGATTTTCTTTCCCCACAGTTTGTGTAGGCATTGGTCTTAGTATGGTCTTATATATGTTTTACTCTTATGATATGAGCTGTCAATTCAATTTTGCTGATGAATATGCCATTATTTAAATGCATTTTTCAACATAAATACACTCCATTTTGTAGCTCCTCACGTCGGATTGTTTGGTATGCTATGTGCATACTCTACAGTGTGCTCAATTTACAGAGTTATGCGCCGACAAATCATTATCAAGCTAGAATTTTACTTATAAGATGGTACCAACGCAACATGGTACGCAGTATAAGTGTCTAATATTAAACACATTGTGTATTATATTTAAAACAACGTCTAATATTGAAAACAAAATATGTTAAAAAGTGTTTTTAAATATACAGTTAAAACTATTATAAGTTAGTAGTTTACAAATATTGCACAATTTTTACAAAAATCATTATACATTGATTTATTTTTGTATTTTGATTAAAACTTTACCATTAAAAAAATATTACTCAATAATTTTGTATGTGAGTAGATTTTTTTATTACAGTGCATTTCATTTTTAAAAAAAAGTTCTTAAAATAAGGTTTCTAGATTGTTAATACTGAGACAGTGAAAGTTATGAAATTGAGAGCTTGTAAGTGTAAAATTAATAATTGTTTTTGCGCTTCATAAAATTAATTAACTTTAACTTTAAAATTGTAAAAGAAAAACTGTACTGTCTTAAATGGGAGAACGAAGGTAAGGAGCCAGTAAAATAGTACAACAAATTGTAATTGTGTCATCAACGGTTTTTAAAAATTTAATTTCCTTTTTACATTCAGATTGTAAACACGGAGAAAAAACCCAGTTGAAAATTAAAATTGCAAATTTAATATTGCAAGTATCATACAGTTATTTGTTTTCTTTGATTGTTTATCTAAACAGTTTTTAAGTCATAACCTATTTAAATGAGTTATTACCGTGTGTACAATTCAATAAATTTGTTGTCATTTTGGAAAATATTAAATATATTATAATCTAGTCGCTAAATCTTCCTCGTGTAATATTTTATTGTGATTATTATTTTTGAATTGAAATTGAATTAAAAATTAAAAGAATATCGTATGTAATCAGTTTTGAGATGAACTTAGTGAAATAGAGAGATTCCTGATGTTTCAAAATGCTTAAGACTTATACTCGGTTCGTTCTGAACTCGAGTAAACGTGGTTCTGTCAAAGATTAAATTTTTTAAATCAACAATATTTACGAGTAAATAAAAATGATTACCTGGATTCTGAACTCTGTCGATTCTCTGAAATTGCAGGTACTTAAGCGTAAAACTCCAAGAAAGAACTGTGTTCCATTTTGCGACAAATTCGATAGCCGGGTTGAGATGGCAGATCAGAAGCTCAGTAAATTTGAGATCTGTATACTTTCGAGGTCTACGGCTGTTAAGGCAGAGACGAGTGAAGGAATCTCTTTAAGACGACCAATGTCTACCCCGGATTGTACTGATATGGTAGTTAATAAATGAATCATGGCCTGATGCATAGATGAATGAATCCGATTATATAAACAAATTATTATATTATAATCAAGGACAATTATCCCATAATATTTTTTTTCCACGGGGACAATTTTTATAAGATACATTTAAATTTCTTCTTTTATTGTTCTTTTATAATATTTACTTACTATTACGCCGTTTCACCGTGAAATTAGGCAGAGAGGATAGAACGTCACACTCTTCTATCCCGATACACAATTTTCGCCTCATCCACATTCATACATCTTCTCATACAAGCTCGCCGATTATTGTGGATTCTAACAAGACTTTCGCGAACGTTCTATATTTCTGGTGCCATCAACACTTGCGTCATATATCTTTCTTTCATTCGCTTTTGTCATTTCTTTGTCAATATCTTCTCATTCATCCGTTCCACATGTTCAAACCACGTAAGTGATACTTTATTAATCTTACTCACTATATTAAGATAAACTTTACATTATTTACTTATTTTTACATTCTTTACTTTGTCTATTCATATTTTATTTATTTATAAATGGATCTGCCACATAATAATATATATTCTGAGTTCTTAAAAATAATTTAAGAATGTTTCATTAAATTATTACTGATACATTATATCTCCAGCCTTATATAACACTATTTAAATCACTATATCATTTTTATATTTCCAAAAACTCCTTTTCTGCCCTATCTTTTTAATTTCTTTCAATCTTCAATTTATTTAATATGTTCCTCTATATATTATATAAAATAAGAACGTGGGTCTTCCGATATGAGTGACTATCATTTTAAACAAATACAAATGCCAAGTGTAACTTTTTTTGGGGGTAAGTTTCATAATATATCATTCAAGATTAAACAATTTAATTAATCCTGAGCTCTTATGATGAACAATTTAAAACCACCATAAATAATTTTATTTATTAATTCATTCGATGACATGATGATTCAGATTTATGAAATGTTACAATAAGAATTTTATCATCAATTCCCTCAAAAATTTTATCTACACGCGTGAATCGATTTGCCAAACCATCAATTATAGTGGGTATAAATTGTGCATTGATGTTAATTACATATAAAATAAAATGTTGCGGTAAAAGTCTAAAAATTGGAATCCAAAATTAAACGATCGATAAAAATAAAAGCAGAATACTTACGAGAATTGAAAACAGAAAAATCCACATAAAACATTTTTTGTGTCTACATAATGTGTTGGAGAATTCTTATATCCAACTCATTTTTCAAACTATACATATAAATGTACCAAAAATTGTTCAAAATGAAAAATATACGTATTTTGTCCCGATCTTTTTTTAATCTTTTTTATATACGTTTATAACATTTCATTGATTAGCTCAACGTCAATATAGTTTACTTGACTCCAATCGAAAGGGGATGTTGAGCATAAGTCCTCAGATATATTCATAAATTAAGGAATATTAATTATCAAATAGTTAGGTAAGTCTCCTTCATATGCAAGCGTTGGTCAAATACCTGGCTGGCATGTTGGCTAGATTACTAACACAACAAGCAACTTCGAATCATAACCATGGTGTAATACATCACGGTCCATGAATAAAATATGAAACCTACCACGGAACGATAGATTTTCCCGGTCCAAACGACGTTTTGCAGATTTTACACGTTGAAGTGTGAAGTAATCAGAATTTATCGTAGAAATATCTGAATGATGAAGTGTTTTAAAAACACATCTCTTTTTTTTTTGTTATTCTCGTTTCACAAGAGTGTGAAATATTTTCGCTTTGAAATTTACGTTTACAGCAATTATTCAGTAACTGGAAACTTGAGCATTTGAATATATGATTGCAGTTTTTATAATATTTATAATTTTTAATGCTTGCTTTCTGCAGGGGTGTTAAATAAATATTTATTATAGATTTCTGAAATGATATTCATAGATAAAATGGACTCAAATATAGATATCAGATTAATAATGTATAACCCCTTTAAAGAAGATGTCAAAAAATTCATATAGTGCTTTGTAAAAATAAATTTATATTTCGAAATAATTGCTATTAATATTATGTTAAAAATACAAAAATAAAATAAATAGAAAATGGCATAGAGTTGGAAAAATAAGACTGCTGTGGAAATGCGGTTGCTTAGGAGTATGTGTGAAAATCTATGCACGATAGATTAACGAATGAACAATTAGGAAGCAAACTGTTTGTAGCGTAGTCGATAGAGTTAAGTAAGGGTCACTGATATGGTTTGGGCAAGTAGAACGTGACGTGTATGAGCGCGAAGTGGAAGCTACAAAAAATATATGAGGCGAGTATTGAAGGCCACATAAATAAATGCGTCTGCGAAAGATGTGAAATAAATCAAGTAAACTAAAGTTCGGAGAACGATCTTGAACGATCGAGAACGAACAAAGTGGAGGGGGTACTGTGAAAGGAAGGGGTTTATGAAAGTGGAAGTGGAATACTGTGGAGTTCAATTCTCTCTGCCTACCTCTATCACGGTCATTTTGACAATATTGTTTAACTTTTAATTTTTGCAAGATTTCATTATTGATTCATTTTATAAAGACCGTTTTTTAATAGTCTAATGATGTTGATTGATTTAACTAGGTTTTTAATAATTCCAAGGACAAGGTTTCGATGGAAATTATATTATTACATATAATATTTAAAACCCACTCTAGAGTGAGCGCAAAAGATGAACATGGGACGGTTTCTGTGAAAAAATGTAATATACAGCAGCAATACAGTTCTGTCAAAAGAAATGGACTTGTTCTGAATGTCATTTCAGAAAAAAATATATATATTTACCTATTTCGTAATTGTCAAAGGAAATTGACACATCAATATAAAACATCAGCTTTCTATAAAATTTTTCATCGCTTGTAATATTAAATACAAAAGTAGCAGAAAACTAATTAACTATCGCTGATTGCTTTACTGGTTTATACTGAAAGTGTTGCATACTATAATGTAAGTGCATAAATCTAGTATTATATATAGAAGTAATCTTATTCTAAAAAAATACATGAAGAATTTTTTAATAAATATGAAGTCGCAGTCTAAGCATTTCATTTTAAATTGAATATGTATACAATATGTTCACGTACTGTAATGTAAACATATATATTGTTGAATAAATAAAATAAAAACACATTTTATATAGGGTGTCCAGCGGAAAAATTTCATGATTAAATTGTAATTGTTCGTAAACCAATAGGATGAGGTATGTGGGAGAGGTATTGTTCGACGCGCGTGATTTTCGGATTTTCCAGTCGCAATGAGTCACTGGTCGGGAGCACACCCGCGTTCGCGGTTGAGTAATATTTAAAGTGCGGTGACTCATTGGTTCGTACGCGCCGCACTTTTTGTACTTACTATATTCGACGAGTATGTGATGGGCCGAGCACGCAACTTATCAGGTGTTGGGTTCAAAAGTTCAGAAAAGAAGGGAAAATGGTTAAACTGACTCCTCTGAGACCATCAACGTCAGCAGCGACGCTAGAACATGTGGTTCAAGTTCGACGTGAAATTATACGCAATCTGCGTAAATCTATAAGAAAGATTGCTGCCTGTACTGGAATAAAGAGATCAACAGTGCACGTTATTTTGAAAAAGAAACTACAGACTGCCAATCATGCAGTTTCTCATCGAAAATGACTATTCTTGTAGATACTGACTATTCTATACCTTAGCGAGAACGATGCTGAAATGTTTAGGAATAGTACGAATGCTTGGAAACATATTGTTTACTCATGTGGTATATTTTCATATTGATGGCTATGTTAATAAATAGAACATGAGATACTGGTGCCCCAACAATCCAAGGCAACGCCATCAAAAACGTTTGCATTGTCCAAAAACGACAATATGGTGTGCAATTTCTGCCCGAGTGATAATTGGCCTTATTTTTTTAACCAGCGAGAGATAGTCACTGTTGACGTGTATTACCGAAATTCCCGGGTTCAACGACAGAACGCAATTGCAGCAAGATGGGGGCACTCCACACACAGCTCGAGTTTCAATTTTTTCAAATTTAAGAGTCCGATTGCAAGGGTGTCTTGAGAGAAATGGACGGCATTTAGACGATATTGTTTATAAAACGTAAAATCCACATAGTTAAACTCCATTTTGTATAAATACAATATGTGAATGACATTGTAGTTTTTTTTTTTTTTAATATGAAGCTTGAAAATTTTCCGCTGGACATCCTTCATAATGTACTCAGGTCAAAATTTAATGAAATGGTCAATATACTTGCCAGTAGGAAAAAAATCATATAATTCCGATAATTTTCTTCATGGAAATAAAGACAAATGTACACTTAATTTCAATTTAATATAAGTTTTCATACTCTAATATAAATGTAACTGAATATATAAAAGATAAAACATTGAAGTATTCTTAACTTCGAGATATTAAAAACATGTTCAACATACATTTATATGACATACAATCTCGCTACTTTGTTTATTTTTCTTACTGTACTGTACAATGCATATGATAGATATGCATTGTTAAGGTAATATATTATAAAAAAAGTTATTTGTATAAAAAATAATAAAATAAATTCATTTTAAATATACCTATATTATACATTTACATCGTTGATATGATACTTCAGAAAATTATTAATTAATTACAAACCAGACTGAATAAAAATATGACCAAATATTTAAATGCGGATTTGCCAAAATAATTTTTTCGGCAGTCGTCGGCAGCCAAAAAAATTCGGTCAGCTTTTACAGGCTTCTCTCTAGTAATCATTTAAAATAAATGTAGGTACCTTTGTAAATTTTATTTACATAATTTAATATTTTTATATTATTTTAGATATTGCAGTATAAGAGAACGCACGTGAATTTTGACTTTTTTTAAAACAACATATTTAATAACCATTGCAAAATTTTTCATTTGTGAAAGACACAAATTTCCGTTTGAACCTTTATAATCAATTTATAAACAAAATATACGGTTTTTATATGGGAATATTTCGAGATTCGGTGACCAAAGACTGCGAAAAAGATTAAAGAGTATTCCGCATTATATTTTTTTGGTGATAATTGTAATATATTTTTTAAAGAAAGGCTTGAAGATTAAATGGATATTTCGTAATAAAATTGCTGTACTTTTTTCAAAAAGATTCGAAAACTTTACACTAAATTGATTCTCCAAAAAATAAACTCGCGGATCGTGTACTAAGGCTTCTTAAACGAATGTTCTTAAATTCCGAAATATTAAAGAGCGCATTGGAAAAATATATTTTAAAGTTAGAAAACACTTTGGGAAACTTCTATTTACTCACGTGGGAGAGAAATCAGCGCGCCTGAAAGTAATGAAAAAACGAGGTATGTTGCTGACGGATTGACACCGTCGATATTGCATTTTACGATGCAAGCTGCATCTTCCGTGAGAATGGGCACCGGTAGCAGGGTGAGTAGGGATACTTCGGTATTTGGGAGGCTGCAAATACCTTCTGAAACAATCCAACCCTCTTGTGATGAATTGTTTTATATTGCTTTACGATAAATATTACTAAGACATTTGAAAGATGTTTTCACTAAAATAAATTGCTTCTGAGTGGCTACAATTTTCATTAAATACCAATTATTTAATTATTTTGTTATTATTAGATATGTTTTTTGTATAAAACTATATATAATATTTGGGGCATCTTTTAAAATAATGTCATCAATTTTTAATAATTTAGTCCAGAGAAGCACAACATAATTTTAATTGAAATTAATTAGGCACAATCATTAATAAATTTGTAAACATAACTAAGAAAATGTATTAAATATTTCAAGGTTAAAAATATATTTTATTTATCTTAATTTATTTAATTTCATAATTATTTAATTAATTAATTAAAGTAATTACTTCCTAAATTGATTTCTTAATCAACCATTATTTGATAAATTTTTGAAATTCGTTAAATATTTTGAATAGTTTGGCTTGAACCCAAGTACAGCGTGTTATGACTCATTTAAGAGTTTTTGTTTTTATGCGATAGGTGTTTTTAATTTTTTTTAAAATACAATTACAAAGTGAAATTTGACTCCTGTTTACGGATCAAAAATTAAATAAGGTCAAAATATTATTTAATGTCTCCCATTCAAGTTTGGAGAAGAGAATGGAAAGTAAAATACTGTGTCTGAATATACATTAGTAGTAAATATGTATGTGTGTGTGTGTGTGTGACAGAGAGAGGGGAAGTACGCGAATGAATATGTATGTGTGTAACAAGCAGGCATCGAGGGCGCAGGGTGAAATTTTCTATCTATATGGAAAAATATAAATGCTCATGTATTTTAAAATCTTCTACCTACTGTACTCCCCGCTGGCAGAGTAACTACCAAACAGACCTTTGGTATAATTTGAAAATGAACTGGTTGGCTTTGTAACGGACTGAGTCCATTTTTAAATAATACCTAGCTAGCAGTAAAGTCGATTTCGAATACTATAAATATTTCAAATTAAACTGCACATAATTAGAGATCTTATTTTTTCATATACTGCCATCAATCGAAGGTTGTAATGCTAATTTATCCTGTGGAAAATGTATAATCAACGAAATTTTCGACATTGAACCACTTTCTGAGGTTACGCAGCGAATATAACATTTAACTTCCTGTGATTTATTTATGTTGTATTATTATTATCCATAATGCGATATTTCCAGGACAACAAAAGTCAGGCTAATACAGTCTCTGGTACATTCTATACTTTTATATGGTGTGAAATCATGGACCCTGAAGACAAGGGAGAGAAGACGGATTGATATTTTTGAAACGCACGAGACGACGAAACGTGCGAATATCTCCATTCTTCAGGAACTGAAGGTCAACGACAGACTCTCAACCATTTGTCTGAGACATATCCTTCAATTTTTTGGGCATCTTGCAAGAAGGGAAGATAGCTTGGGCCACGTCGAAGGACAGACGGAAGACGACGATCCGCCACACGTTGGACCGACCAAGTGGAAAAGGTAACAGGAACTTAAGTATGCAGAATGCCGAAATAATAATAATGCGTTTATTTCAGCGTGATCGTTTTTTTTTTATGAAGATCCGATTCCCATGAAGATAATACATATAAATACCATAAAGATAATACATCAATATTATTTATGTTATGAAAAGAAAACCAAGAAAAATATAAATAAATAAAAAGTTCAAACATATATAAAAATGTAAACAAAATATAACTTCAGTCACGGCCATTATTGTATCTGTAGCTATTCTGTAGGTGTTGCTATTCTCTGGTCACGGAACCAGCTTTTCACGAGAGCACCATTTGCACCAAAGAGTTGGCGCTGAGCTCCAGCCGTAGCTTTTCGCCCGCAACTCGATCACGCAGAATGAATCCATGTATACGGCCTTCGGTAAACATTATAGATGCGCTGCGATAACGCGCCAATCCGAACAGTATTCTGTATGAGTTGTACTGAATTCGGTATCTGTATCTCAACTGTATCTTCTTCCGTTCTATGTCATCATCGTCTTGTCCATCATTATTGAATATATGGCCAAGCTATTTGACCTTATTTAGAATGCTCAATTTCGTCCTGTCCAGGGAGAAATATTATCTGGCCCTTTTCCATATTTGAACTCCATTATGACTGATTTGCTGGCATTATATAAAATATTATGTTCACTAGCGTATGGTTCAAATAAGTCTACAGTACTATATTTTGAAGGTGTCAATATTTTTTTTCTCTCAAACTCTGCACTGTAGAACAATATACAGATTGTCCTTATCGAAGAAATAACGCTGTGTAAAAATCATCAAAAATTATATTTTCGTAACTTAAATTATTACGAAAAGTTACATACTATACGATACTGAGTCATAATGATATTCTTTATCATATCACATTGTCAGCAGACATTGCTGACAGAATAATAGAATACAAAATAAGAATTCTCGTTTACGAACTAGCAAAAGTTATAAAAAAAAGAAAATATGTTGTAAGTAATTTTAATAATAATAAAACTATTGACCAAAATATCGGCTTAATGTGAAAACCCGAATACGACATCTTTATAATTAAAATTGAAGCTTAAACATAAATTAAAAAAACTAAAATAATGAATCATCAGGAAATCTAAAAATAAGACACTATCTGAAGAAGACATTATATTGATGCATAATAAATTATATTTGATAATGCTGAGTGAAATTAGTTAATCTCTATACAATCAAATATTCTTGACTGTGTGATGGCCCTAATTTACGCAACGTTGATCGCTGATCTATGGACTTTGGATGCTTTTGTATTGCACGATCGAAGCATATTCCCCATGTATGAAATTTGCATGTTTAGGTGGTTTTGCATGCAACGTTGTATTTAATATTCGACTAACGTATGGACCAGAAGTATGGAACAGGCAAAAGTTAAACGATATATAGAGGGTGTAGCAGACCTAGTCCACGTTATTTTATGGGTGGATACCTTACTAAATTACGAGTCGAAAATATTGAAGAAATATGTGCCTAATTTCAACAATGTCAGAGATATATAAGCATTTAAAAAAAACCTAATTTTGCAAATATTCAATTGATTCCAAATTATATATCGAAAAAATTAAAGGTCATCGAATTTTGAGCAGCTAGACTATTTTTTGAGATGATTTAGGGCCTAAAGCAAAGATATAGATTAATAATGGAACAATTTCACAAATATTTATTTCAAAGTACGTAGACTTCAAGCTTATAACGATTTTGTAAAAATTTCTAACAATAACATATTCAACACATTCCTTGAACATTTTCGACTCATAATTTAGTCAGGTATCCACTCATGAACTATTGTGAACTAGGTCTGTTACAACCTGCATAGTATACTATATATAATTAAAATTCGGTTGCTCAGGCATACCATGTAAAATTTCTGTAAAGAATGATCAAATTAGAAGCTAATGTAGATTAATTTACATTAACTTATTTATCTATATTATTATTTATCCTGCATTTAAATGTTGGATGTGTAAGAATGAGTCGCTGAGATGATTTGGATATGTGGAACGTATGTGCGAAGATGATGGTAAGGAAAGTACTCTTATATGAAGCGACTGTTCACGGAAGACCTAAAAAGATCAGAAAAAAAAAATATTTATTTAGTTTTTTATATTTCATTCACGCCCTTATGGGCTATTTACAAAATGAATTATTAAAAAAACAAGTACAGAAACACAAGTACGAGGGCCAAGTAAAAAATAAAGTTCCCTATGCTGTACACTCGCCACGCGAGATGCTAGGCGAAATCCGGCAACACTGCCTTGATTGTTGGTCCCTTAACTACATCCTCACTACCGGGAGCAAACGCTGCGACGCTCAGTAAAGGCCTGACAGCCATCCGCTATGGAACCCGCCATCGCCGTTACCGCCAAGTGTGAAATCCGTTCGGTGATTCGATTTTTAAACGCGAAGAAGCTTAAACCTGTTGAAATTCATCGACAGTTGGAAGAAGTTTATGGCACAGCTTGCATCAGCGTCCAACACGTTCGCAAATGGTGCAGGGAGTTCTCCGAAGGACGCACAGACGTCCACGACGAGCAAAGGAGTGGGAGGCCATCGGTGTCGGACGAAGTCGTGGCGAAGATAACGCTTCGGGAGCTTGCTGTCCAGGTTCCTGAGGTTTGTGAAAAAACCATCGACAACATTTTGACCGATAAACTTGGTTATCGCAAGGTGTGCGCGCGGTGGGTCCCACACATGCTTTCAGAAACCCACAAAGACAATCGTGTCAAGTGTGCCGAGGGGTTTCTTCGAGAATGCGCCGAGAATACCGAAGAATTCTTGGACTCCATTATTACGGGAGATGAAACGTGGTGTCACTACGTCACTCCAGAAACAAAAGAACAGTCCAAACAATGGCGCCATCCTGAATCGCCTAGGCCGAAAAAGTTTGAGCAGACGCTTTCCGCAGGGAAAGTGATGGCTACGGTATTTTGGGACCGAAAAGGCGTCTTGCTGACCGAGTTTATGCCTAAAGGGACCACCATCAATTCGGACAGGTACTGCGAGACATTGACAAAACTCAAAAGAGCCATCCAAAATCGCCGGAGAGGAAGGCTGACCAAGGGGGTTAGGCTGCACCACGACAACGCTCGCCCGCATGTCTCTCGACAGACCACCGCCCTACTGGACAAATTCGGCTGGAAATTGCTTGACCATGCCCCCTACAGCCCTGATCTTGCTCCCAGCGACTTCCACTTGTTTCCGAAATTGAAGCAACACTTGGGTGGACAACGCTTCAATACAGATGAAGAGGTGAAAGAAGCGGTCACCAAGTTTATCGGCGGCCTAGCGGCGGAATTCTTCGAAGCGGGTTTTCAGAAGTGGATAACTCGTCAGGAAAAATGCATAGAAAAATCAGGAGACTATGTAGAAAAATAGAATAAAGTACAAGCTTTCAGATGGTTTACTTATTTATTGCAATAAAAAATACCTTATACCTGAAAAAAATGTAGGAACCTTATTTTTTATTATACTTGCCCCTCGTAGCATGGAATATATTATATATAAACAGAAATGGAAAAAGTTGATTTAAAAGGGAAAAAAAAGTAAAATCAATCAATAATAAAACATTATTATTACATCGTCAAAACATCATTATTACATTTAAACATTGAACATCGGAATGTATCTACAAGACTTAAATTGTTCCCAATCCTATGAAGTTTTTGTGTGGGTGCACTCTTATACAAATATGATGCATTTAAATGGAATACCGCCGACGACCTGATACTCCGCACGGGAATGTGGTATATAATCAGTTCAGTTAAATTAAGGGCATCCAGCATGCCATTTACTATTTTAAATAAAAATAATAAATGACTTGAAGTTTTTCTACACGACAATAGTGGATAGTTAGAGGATGCAAGAGAAGATATGCGAATGTGAACGAGGCACGAGTGGTATGCTGCATTGAAAAAGTGTGGCGTTATATTCTCACTGCTTGGGAAATGGCATAATTTATAAGTACGTAAATAAAAAATAATATTTAAAAATTAAGAATTCACGTATTAAAAATATACGAATTAAGATAAAAATTATTTAATAATGCGCTTTGTCAGTGACTGATACGCCACAGGGAACTCCTAATACACCATTATTTGTATGAAAAGTTTTCAGTTGGGACTAGTAGAAGTATGATGGATGGTTCAGATGCAAATAATTATTCAATCAAATATATTTGATCGGGGTTTGAAGACGGTTTTCGGTTTTGGGATTTAGCGGATGATGCGTGATTTAAATATCAAGAAAAAAGTGAAGAGAACACATTCGTTTTATCGTCCATTCCTTATCGGTGTTTGATTATTTTAAATACTAGTTTTACAAAATATTGTTACTCTGTGGTTGGTAACCACTGACCACTGAGTAATACATACATATATATATATATATATATATATATATATATATATTTTTTTTTTTAAATGATACTTGGTTAATATTTGTCATAGTTCCTTTTACGTCTCGCCAATTTATTTATTGTGTTTTTGTCTTTTTACGAATGAAAAGATTATCGTCTCTTGAATAAAAAAACGGTTTATTTGAATAGGAAATTTTTCTGAAAATTTCATTCTGAAATTGTCGGTTTGAAAATGCATACATTATTACATTTAATATCACGTTGTAATTTTTAAAGATTAAAATAGTATTTTTTTTTAAATAATCAAACATGTGCTTATGTTGTGCAAATATGACTAAATTGGTGGTCTTCCGGGACAAAGCTTGAATCCTAGAACACGTTATCTTAACGGTTGACCATTACTAACTATAATTACGTACTATGATATATTATATTACATTTTAAATTTGGCTTTCGCTTTCTAGCATAATTTTTTGCATCAAATTAACACTAACTGGTGGTATTATGCTATATATATTTGTGGGTATAGTTTCTCATGGACAGAATGAAACGTGCAGTTGGTGTAGTCCTTTATTTGGTCAGAGATAGATATAGAAGAATACAGGAGAAAATGGAGCGTGTAATATGAAGAGCTAGGGAGCGAGTCGGCGGCGTTTGATTTCAGTAGCGAGACTCGCCGTAGCGGAGCGGCGAAGCGGAAGAACTGTCGTCGGCGAGCGATCGGGCCCGACTGGGGACGGTTGGTTCTCCATTGAAGTCAGGAACTTGGACGTATAAATCCATTGCTGGTATTGATATCGTCTGGGGATGAAAATATGAAAAGAGTACTGATTACTGTTGAATGATATATCTATTCATTTTTAACAAACACCACATCATTTAACCACGAAAAGAATTATTTGTGTAATAATATAGATTTAATTTCATTTATTTATTTCTTTACAGAATAATACAACATAATCAGTAATTTTGTTAAAAAAGCGTTGTGCTACGAGAAATATGTAAAATACGTATATTAGATATGTAGATATTTAGAAAATAATTTTCTAAATTGTAATTTGCATGAAAATGAATGAATTTATTTGAATAATTCAAGTATAATTTCAATTATATTTAAATATATAATAATTTATAATGTTATATTATTTTTATTGTTTTATCCAATTTTAATGTATTCACCATATTTCATAGTAAATTAAATAAATTGTTTCATCAATAATGTTAGAATATTTTTTAAATTTCATCCACATCAATTTTAAACTGATTATATTGGTAAATATAACATAATTACTCGTAATATAAAGAAATATAATAAAATATACATATTGCGGTATTTCAAATGACAGATATAATCAGAGGTATGTAATCTCTATTAATAAAAACTATGAAGAATATCAGTCGTGAGTCGTGACAAAAGTTTAGCAAATCACGTATGTATTATTAATTTCATGTTGGAGTGCCATTTATTTTATCTAATATTTTGTCATTATGGCTGTATAGTGCTTGATTAAACGGTATGTAAAAACGAACCTGTTTTTAATATCTCTAGGATAAGATTACAGATTAGGATTAGATTTCAGTAACAGAATGTAAATTACATTCAATTTTAAATGAAGTGTAAGAAAAAAAAAACATATTTTAGTGAAATCATATATTAACATCTCGATTCCTCAGAATAACAAGGCTCCATCTGACATTGACATTATTGAGATAACGAGCTTCAAAGTTTTAGAAGAAATGTTGAAAATGAATATGTTGAAATACAAATTTCAACATATATTCATGTATATTTTGTTTTGAGTATGCAAATATGATCAGTTTTAAAGTATTAACTTTTTTTCAGTATTATCAATGACCACTGTAAGATAAAAATAGAAGATATGGGAAACTGGTAAAATTGATTGATTTATTGTTAAGTTGTAGTTTTTTAGAACATAGTTTGTGGTATTTTATTACAAATTTAATGTATCAATTGAGAAAGATATACAGGAAACTTAATTTTATCAAAAAAATATGTTTGTTGCTACCGGTAGTAACCATAGCATTTAATTCGTATTAGTATTAATAGTATTATGCTGAAGTAATAAAGGAAAAATATTATAAAACAAATAAATTGGTTAATTTTACGGTTTATTATAGATAATCTCTGTATTTTCTAAGATCATTGACAACTACAAATAAACAAA
This sequence comes from Eubasilissa regina, assembly GCA_022840565.1. Lineage (NCBI taxonomy): Eukaryota > Metazoa > Arthropoda > Insecta > Trichoptera > Phryganeidae > Eubasilissa > Eubasilissa regina. The sequence goes on from JAINEB010000033.1 coordinate 24,662,228, forward strand.
ATTATCCCTAATGATAAAAATAATGCAAACAAAAACTATTTTCAATAATTGTCGGAGAAATAAAAAAAACATTGTTAATTAATAATATTATGAAACATGTTCTATCATAAACATCAACAAATAATACAACAATGCTTAATAATTACATATGCTGTTAAAATAACGCAAACAAAATGCTGTAAAAACATTAGAAATGCTTGTTAGTATTCACTGTCTTTCTTAGTTAAGCATATCTTTTATTTAGAGGAACTTTTTTCAGATCCTTGTTATTGTGAGAATTATCTATAATGAGATGCATAATATCTCAAGATAAAACTTTTTTACACTTGTAAGCAAACTTTTTATATTTTTCAGCTAACTTTTCGGACGAACTATATTTATTCTTTCTGTGGTTTTCAAAAAATAAAGGTACTTTTAATGCTGTGACAACTTGTAAAATCTTTTAAAGAAGCTTACTCATTCAAGATTGTCACTGATATTTCTAGCACATTTGAATTTAGTTTTACTCGTACATTACCACATCTGTTTATGTAGGCTTTACCAGTTTGATGCTTTTCTTTTAGTACATTGGATTTCCACAATTTAGAATTGGACACAATTTTCTTTATTTTATTTTTTGGCTGATATGGACTTGAAACCAACGTGTTAAGTTAATTAATGTCTCAAGTAGTTTGCTCACAGAATACGGTAGTTGGTAGTGATGTGATAGCTGGTGAGATATCATACGTAACTAGTAGCTGCGATTTCACTATTCTGTTGAATTAGTAGTTATTAAAGTTGAAGTTTGAGTAGTTGAGCACTCAGCTGCTATTCTCAAAAATTCAGATTCATTAGATGCAACACGACTCTATGTCTTCGTAACAATAAAATGGCTCTGCACTTTTCCCTCAAAATAAAATATGCGCTTAAAAATATTCTTACCGAAATATATTTACCGAAAACAGTTGATGAAAGAGTCAGATTTACTGACTGTTGGTTTATAACATGATCCAGAATTGCAAAAATCTTCGTGTTAAAACATTTAAAAAAAAGATCACATTTTAATTGGTTAAATAAATTATTCAAGGAACAGACGGAAGTTTGACAGTTCGTCAGATGGAACGTTTTATATTGACTAGTGAGAAAAGGGACACAAAATAAATTTGAAATTTTGAGAAACAAGGTTTCACGTGCACTTGGAACCTTGTCCCAAATAAATTGTAATAAATAACTGATGCAGTTGGAACTTTGAGATCTTGATATTTTATTTAATATCCGTTAAATAGAGTTTTTATGCACTGAAGAAATAAAGATTGGTATGAATATTTGGAACACATTTCACGCAATAACTCAAATTATCCCCAAATGTTAGTTGGAACCTTGTATTCTAAGGGGTCAATCTGTCATCTTTTCTTCGGTCTATGGTAAGGGAGAAATCTAACTTACCATAGAAATTGTCTATCCATGATTTTCGCATGTCATCTAGATGCCATTTTGATAGCTAATTTATTAATAAAATTTTAATTACTTCGACATTTTATGTACGTGTGGTTTGATTTGGGAAAGCTCTATCATTGAAATATATATTCTATCGAGACCCTGACCGCGTAGCGGTTACCAATGGCCGCGTAGCGTCCACTATTGGCTGCGAAGCGGCCAAAATAGCCGCCTGCGGGGACTAGCAGCAAGTAATCGGCAACAGCCGATGAGACCCTGACCGCTAGTAACTTTTAAATCGACATAAACATTATATTTCTAACTTGCTTGTTGGTTAAATTTTCAATTTTATTCTAGGAGTTCGATATGTTGGTCAACAAAGACATCAAATAAGGCAGAATAACCTAGAAAACTTGATAGATATTACGGAACGGTCTTGAAAACTTAAGAATATAGATTTAGGGTAAATAGTAATATTACTTTCGTAAATGTTTACGGGTTTATTGTACACAGAAACATTAATTTTAACATTAAAACAAAAGCGTAAATAGTTTCTCATATAATTACTTGTACGCTTATTCGTAAAACAAATAGTTTTATAATGAACGCAATTAGTGGAGGAGAGGAAGGCCTTCCTGAGATGGATAAGCTCTACAAGAGTCATGGTCGTGATGGCATAGATTAATGGTATGCCAACAACTTACAGGTAGGTAGTATTACATTTAACTTAAATATATATTTTAAAAATTAATCTCACCATCCGATTCTGAAATATTATTAAAGGTACTGAATACATTTATTCCCAAAATTTAAAAAATAAAATCTAAAAATCATAAAACCTTGTAATTGTTTTAAATTAATTGGAAGTTTTTTTTAAAGAAAGCAAAAAATTTTTGATTGATAGTAAGAACTTTTATCAAACTAGTTAAATAATTCTGCGTACTTAAAGTTTTTATTTTTTTCATGAATACATATACATTTCACGATAAAAAGAGATGAATACTTTAGGTGATTTTAGCATATTTATAAAATTAATATTGTAGCATATTTAAAACGTTAATGGAAAATGACTTTATTACCGTTTGAATATAAATATATTTTGTTAATGTTTTCAAATTAAAATAAACCACCGTACTTTTTTCCACGAATTAACATGATGAGAACATAAACATGATTTAGTTTCAATGTTGCGAATGTGGTTTCTGGTTCAGATGTACCCTCAATTGAGCACATCCTGAATACAAAATAATGTTGCCAAGAGTTGCTGAAATTTGCCAGATCCATGCAAGTATCGGTCGTTTACATATTAAAATTTTCATACATGTTATTACAAGCGATCATTCCACCCTTTTCCCAACCCTACTCACACTCGAGGCCTTGTTTGTCCCCCTATACCAATTTGGCCTGTATTTTTGTTTGGAGTACTGAAGTATTCTGTAATTCCGTTGTGTGGCCATCTTTTATATTAAAATAAGTATGTTATATTACTATGTAGAATTTTCGTCCTCCTAATTTTTTCGTAAAAATATGTTTAGATAATCAAGAGAAATTAATTCGATAACATAAATTACAGTTGGATTTTTATTCATTCCACATTTTTTATTTTTTAATTTTTTATTTTTTTTAAATTAATAATTAGAGAGACATATAATAAAAAACATTATTATATGTTTCTCTAATTAAAATATTACATTTTTTATGTCATTTTTGAGTAATAATAGATCTACTTTATAATGTGTTAATAATTTACATCCAAATTTTTGCATATAGATCAGAAAATGAGAAAACTTAAAATAAAGTGTACATATAGGAGAGATTTTAAATTACTTTAGAACATTAGTTGCGAGACGAGGGGCATTCTAGATACATTCTTTGTGGAAACAAAAATATGATGAGTTTATGACACATTTATGCAACAGTAAAAGTATTTACTCTTCGAAAATTAAATCTTTTGTGTAAATAAAACGTATTTTTTACATGAATGCGTATTATATTGTCAGCGTTTAAATTTTCGTTCAAATCGAATTATATATTTAAAAAAAGTCGCTGAGATTTTTGATTGCATAAGTGGTACCAAAGTGATCGCGTGAGTGATACCAAAATGAAAATATTGAAACAATTTGCGTTTGTTCATGTCTATATATTTGGTAGTCTGTGGCTTTATATTACACTACTCACGTTTAATAACTGAGAATTTATTTGTCAAGTCTTATGTGAATAAATAATCTTAAATATTTAAAAAAAAAAGTTGCTTTTAGTTAGATACTTTAAGATGGTACGTTAAACTTAAAATAAATATTTGAATATGTCCAAGAACATACAATTACTAAATTTTTATCGTCAAAGGCACTGTTTTTAGATAAATAATAGATTTCTTATAGAGACGAAGCTATTTTTTATCAATGGAAAAGTATGGGTAATTACAAGGCTTATGTCTTCGGCTGGTTTAAGTGATCACTTTATATAAATATAACGTTCACCATTATCACCCATTAATCAATCACCATATCTATAAAAAAATTTAGAGTTGTATATATGTTAATATGTGGACCCACTTCGAGTACCACTATACTAAATTTGATAATTCATTTCCCTGAAACAATTCATTCCCATTAAATATAATAAAAAATAGTTTCGTCTCTATGAGATATCTATTATTTGTTGGTTAAAATCAATCCTCGTGTTAATTAAAACGTGCTATTTTGTCTTGATTGATTGACTGACTGAATATGCAAATAAACTCTATATCGTATTCCATTATAAAACACACGTATCAGTATTTATATTACACAATTGCGACAATTATCATTCATAACTAACCGTCAGGCCCAATTCACGATTAACTGGCTGCATACTTGGGCAATGCATATGGAAAAATATTCAATATTTTTACGTGTACTTTGTTAAAATATAAATGAACCGTTTGACAACATTTTTGTGGAAGTAGAGAAATATATTTTATAAATGTTTCATTTTGTTACATTCATATTTAATGAAATGAATTATTTCTTATTAAACAAATAAAAGATATCCCATAGAGATGAAGCTATTTTATATTAATGAAAAAATGTGGAAGTACGGGTAATTACAGGGCATACGATCTGTCTTCGACTGGCTTAAGTAATCACTTTACACAACGTTCACCATTCCACCCAATCAACCTCCATATTTTAAAGTTGTATTTATGTTAATATGTTGAACCACTTCGAATACCACTACACTATCGCCATCTATGGACTTAATTTGATATTATTTTTTCCTTAAAACAGCATTTATGTCACAATGAGAATCTAATTAATTTTTGAAATTATTTAAAGCAATATTCTTTATCAATAAAACGTTTTTAACACATACGCCTGAAAAATTAATATTTTTCAATTTTTATATATTTTTTATTTATTATTTGAGTATTTGAGTATTATATATTATTTATATATTATTTGAGTATGTCCAAGAACACACAAATACTGGATTTTCACCTACAAAGGCACTGTTATTAAACAAGTAATAGATTTCTCGTAGAGACGAAGCTTTTTTCAGTAGTGGAAAAAATGAAAGTATGGGTTTACGACCTATAAGTGGTCACTTAACACAATGTAGGTGAAAATCGAGTAACTGTGTTCTTGGATGTATTCAAAGATTGCTATTTCTAATTAAGTTAAACATTGTTTTAAGTAAACTATGTATATGATTTACATGCAAAAATCTAAATGTTAACTGATATTTTCTGACTTTCCATCATAAACTTGCTAAACATAATAAAATTATTAATAATCGATCAATTATAATGGGAGATAAATAATTGAAAATACTAATTTAATGTATTAATTATAAATATATACATATAAAATAATTTTTGTCGAAAAATATTATTTTTGCGCTTTCAGGATTCGAACCTGGATCTCTATTTTCAATTTACCAATTGCGTTATAGCGCCAGTGTTTTTCATGACAAATTTTCGGACTTATATGTTACACTTTTTTCAAATTAATACATCTGTCTGTTCTGAATAATTACAACTTCACAATAAGAATGTGTTCTACTTAATTAATGATTAATAATTGTTATAATAATTGTTATTTAAAAAAAAAAAACAATGATAGTGCAAAAGCAAACGTAATGAACTTTGTTTGACGCGATGATCGCACACTTTTATATTGAAAAAAATCTTGTTTATTTTATGTTGCCTTGTCGCAAGGATAAATATCAATACATATTTGTTGTATGTCGGTATGCGATGCGGGTCGACGGACATAACGAAATTATAATGTGGTACGTGTTATTTTTCTTCACTTTTTTATGTTACGTTACAAATTGTACTTATTTTAAAATATTATTTTTTTGTACCTGGATATTTTTGTTGTATATATTTGTTTTTGTTTTAAAAGCACTTTATGCATGTATTTTTTATTCAACTAATAATAATACAACCCACATGATGTATTATTACCTTCTATTTGACATGTTTTTTTTACCTTGCTATTTGTGTTTATTTACATTGCTGTATTATTTTTTGCTCGCTTCGAGTATTTTTGTTTCTTTATGTGTAGGTATGTATCATAAATAAAATTAAATATATATGAATAACATCATATATGTATCGCAAAAATGTTAAAAAGTCTTTGAACTCAAAAAAGACATGTGACGATGGAGAATTTTGATACAAATTGAATGTTTGATTACTCATTTGATAACTGTGACCTGTACTCGTAGTTGAATGGTTTAGAACTTCTAGTGAAAATATGAAAAAGAAAAGAAGGCACTTTGAAATATGAAAAGAAGACAAGAAGGCGCTAGCACCCATGTTTAAAATAATTAAATATTGTATTAATGAATATATATAGATCTATTTTTATCCCTGCTCTCTCATTTCTCAAGGCCACGTGGATATGCACCTTAACAGTAGCAGACATTCACAAAAAGTATACTGCAGGTATTCATTTGACTGCATTTTTAAAATAAGTTATCATCAAGTATAATAACTTAAAGAATATATTTTATTTTATGTCTTTCATCTCAAAATTATCCATGTATGAAGTAGCGTTAGCGAGAGAAAGTTAAGGACCCATTGGGGCCCAATTTATTAGATTAATTGAGAATATCTGACCCTCGAACATAAAATATGTATTTATAACGGTTTATTCAATGATATAAATAATATCGTTTCGAGGTTTTACGTTCGAATTCATTTGTTTCGAGAAGTAAGAGGTAATAAGGTTATATAAATACTATACATGATTAAATTGAACTTCAATAAATGTGGAAGTTAGTTCTTTATTGACTGTAAAAATATAATTTCCTTTCACCATAACTACACATTCGAACTTAAATGAAGATAAGTTAGCGAATATACTTTTTATAATAGAATAATGATCGAAAAGAAACGATGAGGTTGTATTGTCCTGCCGAAACTTATTTTCAGACAGAATCCTTTTAAAATACACAATACCCATAAAAAGACATCATACAAATTATAAATCTATATAATATATAAATATTTGTATAACAAAATCAAATACAGTTATTTCGCAAAAGTGTAGTTATAACTTCTGTTTTAGTATTTTTTACTTCTATTGTACACTAAGATTGCACGTTTTTCTATACCACTGATATTCATTGTTATTCAATAATAATTTGATATAAAGAAAATTCTTGGGGAAGTTACGTTTTTATTCATTAATATTAATTGCGTTTATTTAAGAAAAAAAAATAGAAATTATAAATATTTTAGGATCATTTCTAATGACTGTAAACCAAAATAAATATTAATTTAAAAAAGAGATAATGTACAATACAAACATTAATACTATTTTATAAAGCTAATTTATGATCTTCTAGTACTACATTTAAGCCTCCAATCTCTTGGTACCTACCCATGTGTCTTACCATTAGACTAAATTGAGTCACACAGCGGTAGCGTGCCCTAAGTTTAAAATTTCACAGTTTAAGTGACATACACTTATACGTTCAAAATGAATTGTTTTGTATTGGCTTAATTTAATATGCTAGGATATATAAATATGTAATATTAATGATTAAAATATTTATGATTACATTATTTAAAAATAAAACGATGTCGTCTTTTCAATACTTTGTATCTCTATTAGATTTGATAACTTTACAGATAGGCAACTCTGCGAGCTTAATAAGCTTGATTATAAGTTTGTATATCATTTTATAATACTTAGCTGAATAATATATTCGTATTATTTAAATAACTAAGAAAATATATTTGTATTGTTAAACATAAACATACTTTATTATTTAGATTCCTATATTACAGAACCTCACTAATATTATGGTCGCGTATGTAAAATTCTGCTTTAAAAAAATACCCCGATTAAAGTTCACGCTTCAGTCTGGTTCACGATTAAAAGCTTATTAACGAGAGATAATTTGTGATGAATTTAAGCGTATTATTGGCCAAATCCATAAAAATTATATTCAATGAGCATTTAAATAGAATTCTAAAATTTGTATGTTTACTTGTCGTGTTGCTGTCAAAAGCGGCCACTGAAACATTAACTTACATATGCGGGACATCGGCATCATCCTAATATATTTTATTAGCTTTTCCGTCTTAAAACTTTTGCATATAAATTGATACATTTTTTTTTTTTAAAGAGATGCGTACACGGAATACATGTCACGTCAATATTCTTACTATTTTCAAACTGAGCTAAATGCTTGAGCTATGAAAATAGGACTAACTTGCTGGTGTCCTGGAACGAGGTGCGAACCCCCGACCACTGGATCACTAGGTCAACGTCTTGGCCACTACACCAAGAAGCTACTCAAACTTACACAATATAATTTAAATTTACATAATATAATTTTTTTTTTAAATGTTATTTAAAATTTTTAGTAATAAAATACACAATTTTAAACTAATAAATAAAATAAAATTCCATTCTCTGCATTCTGTTATCATGGAAAAAATCATATTTTACAACGAGTTCTCAAAATATGTTCCAGATCCAGCGTGAGATCCAGCGTGAAACGATCTATGAATATCTTCTGTTCCTGGATTAGAATTATTCATCCAGTACATATGTACCTTTAGAACAAACCCTCATTGAGAAATTATCGTGGAAGTAAGCCATAAACGATTTATCTAAAAAAAAATTATCTAATTATGTTCAGAAAAATCATATTTTCATAAATTCATTTCTTCTAAACATAATTTCATTAAAATTACATTCAATAAAAATTATATTGATATATAATTTAAAAAAAATAAAACTGCTTCAAACACGTTTTCATTTAATTATTGTTCTAAATTTAAAAATGTGTATTTATCTAATTTTTGTAGAATTTACAATTATTTAATCTTCTCATTATTGAAAACGGTATTTTGTAATATAATCTTATATACTGGCGGAGGAAACGGGGTGACCAAAGAAAGGGAGGAGTGTGCCTATATTTTGCACAGGAACCTAAAAGTGTAAAAATTTGATTATATAGCATTCAGAATAATATAACACACATTTATTTTGGGGAGTGGGAGTGGGGTAGCCAGAGTTAGGGTTGGTGATGCTTATGTATCTTAATGAATGAGTATGCAATATTTGGTTAAGACTAGTTAAAGAGTTTAAAATCAGTTATTAAACATAACTGCAGTAAAAAATATTTTCTTTTAAAATTAACAATATTAACTTTGTGGTTAAAATTCATATTTTTTATTTATTATCTTAGTTTTATTAACCACTAATTGAGTTTAAAAAACATCTACCGGTTTATGTTAGTTATGACATCCTGAAGAAGGAAAAGGTATTTTCCGAAACCGGTAGATGTTTTTTAAACTCAATTAGTGGTTAATGATACTAAGATAATAAATAAAAAATAAAAATATTTTCAATATGAATCAAATATATTAATTAGAAAAATATTGTTGTTGCGCCACCGGGATTTGAACCTGGATCCAAATTGGAAAGGTGCATTATCCAACTATGCTACAAATTTTTAAACCGATATGTTACCTTTTTGATATTAATGCATTGAATCGTTCCATTATTTGAAAGAGCCATCTACCTTATTTTTAAGGAATCTTAAATACGTTTGAGTAATCTGATAGCAGACGTGAAATATAGGTTCGAAAATGTGTCGCTAAAAATATCGTCGCTGTAGCATAATCGGTTAATGCACGTTCCCCGGATTGGAAGAGATCCAGGTTCGAATCCTGGTAGCAACAACAATATTTTTCTATAAAATTGATTGTACATGTATATCTTTCTAATTAATATATTTAATTCATATTTAAAATATCACAGACCGTCTGTTCTGAATAATTACAACATCACAATAAGTGATAATATATCATATATTTTCGCCCAAAAGAAAAAAAATCTTATGGAATTGTTGTTTTTCCTCACACATGATTTATTTCAACCCAATAACAATTATAATTGACGAATAACCTATTATACAACCATACTGTTTTTCACAATTATGTATATTTCACAATGAAAGCGACCTTATTATGAATGTTAACAAGTCAAAAGCGATGGTATTCGAGAAGGACAAGACAACGTAGTTAATGAATGTTTGGAACAAGTTGATGAGTTTGTGTATTTGGGAAGTATGTTTGAGAGAAACGTAAAGATATCGAAAGGAGAGTGACTGCATGGAAAAAAATAAACGGCGCTTTAAATGGAATTATAGCTAATGGGAACTTGTCAACTGAGGCAAGACTAGCGATTCATAATGGAGTCCTGGTGCCAATATTGATGAACGAAAGTGAGGCTTGGAGCTAGTAGAAAAAGGACGAAAATAGAATGAATGCAGTGGAAATGAGATCACTTAGGCGTATATGTGGCAGATCCATTAATGACAGAGTAAAGAATAAAGATATAAGGAAATAATGTAAAGCTGATTTTAGTATAGTGGGTACGGTTAAAAAAGGATCACTTAGGTGGTTTTGTCATATTGAATGGATGAAGGAGAAGAGAATGGTAAAAAAGATATATGACGCAAGTATTCATAGCACAAATAGAGAACGACCGTGGAAGACTTAGCATGAGCAGGTAAACCAGATACTGGAGAATGGTCCTGTTAGAAAGCCTCAATAATCGTCGAGTTTGTATGAGAAGATGTATGAATGTGTATGAGGCGAGAATTGGGTATCAGGACAGAAGAGTGTGGCGCTCTATCCTCTCTGCCTATGGTGTGATGGTAAGAAAGTAAGGATAATATGTTTGGGTCTCTGAGAAAGTGAGAGAGAAGCTCCTAGTGTTACTCGAGATCTTGATTTTTCCGTTGAAAAGGTTGTAAAAACAATCTGTCATTATTTGTGCATACAAACTTTTTCTAGTTTAAAAATTCACTCTCGACGTTGATGTGGCAAACATTTGTATTTCACTTGTCTGTAGATATATAACTCTTCAATCATAATTCGTAATTGTTTTCTCGGTACCAAAGCTGGTAGATTTTCTGGATCAATCGCGTATCAACAGTCGAAATTAGAACATTGGGTCATTATATTAAAAGGTGTCCCAACAAGAGCGGAGAATTAAATTTTGAAATAAAAAACAGATTTTTTTGGAGAAAATACCGATATTTTGATTGAATCTTAAAGCAGACATGTAAGAATTATGTATGGAATAACACATTTGATAAATGCTCTCTTCGGCTTTGCTGGAATATTTGCGTTCTTTTGACGAAATTTTTAATCACGGTTTGGTATAACTGTGGCTGGATTTCAGTGTTATCCTGCTAATTTAATCTCCTCTTTCAAGATTTGCGTGGTCGTGGGCTTGTTGACATAATCTTTTGACTTTAAAATACCTAGGCGGCCAATTCTTATCGCCCAAACGGGAGATTACGCGATGAAGAACTCTCTTCGCTGTGTATGGTCTGCAGGCTTGAGTTGATTCAGTTGGATTTTGTAAACACGGAGATGCAAATCTTTCGTGAGAATACGCTGCATAGTGCCTCTTGAAATGTTCAATTCTTGTATACTGATATTCTCGGACTCTCAGTCATATTCTGGCGAACGGCTATGATGTTTTCTGCTGAACGACCTAGACGAACACGTGTCGATAGTCTGACATCAGTAATCGACCCAGTCTTCTCAAATTTTTAGACTATTCCCCTCACAGTTGACGTACTTGGAACATTTGATTACCAAAAATTGGATGCAATTTGTGAATCGTGACAGTCAAAATTTTACCATTTTAGAAATAATGATTAATAATAAGAATGTGTCCCTGTGTCTAATAGCGATCCATTTTTAATAATAGCGGACTGCCTACTATCGAATCATAATGGTTTGACAGTTAAAGTACAGCAGCAAAAATGGTGCAAAGTTAAATTCTCCGCAGTTGTTGGGACACCTTTATATTTAAATATATTTAATATAATATAAACATAACTTTAAATCATTAATGGCCAATAAACAAAACACATTAACATTTAATTTACTAAAGGTACTCTCGAATATTCGATAGTCCACTGTTGTTATTAATTTTCATCTGAGATTACAAGAGGTTAGTCGTTTCTGTTTAATATTTAATATGGCTCAAAGTGTTGATTTAATATTCCAGGGTGCTCCATTTAATGACAATATTAATTCATTTCATCTTCGACACCCTTAGACAAATGATTAGACGGAATCTTGGAAGGCTCGATCGCAAGTTGGTTATAGAACTTGTTGCCGAGCAGTAATATCCGCCGGGCGTCACCGCTCCTCTGGGAGATTATGAAAGCTAGGATTTTACTTCAAATAGCGTCTCACAAAAGTGCTCTAACGGGTTCGCGTCTTGGCTCCGTGACTAAAATGCCACTCGAGGGAAAAATTATGTTTTTATCTACTTGCTGGTTTATTGTTTCTGTAATTATTATAAGACCAAAATTGTCTGGATTCTCCACATCACGTATTAAAGTAACATGATAATTTTTTATTTTTATATTTACACGCCATACTAAATTAAACACATGACATTAAAATATTAACACACTACAATAAAGAATACTCAGTTTTCACTGATTAGTATGATATATTGACGTCGACCGTTCTCGGACAAACAATTTTCTCCAAATGTGTAACCTTTAATATTTTATCATGTCGTTTGTCTTAGAAGTTAAATTATACTTCATTGTTATTTTAAGTATTTATACATGTAGTTGATTATGTACATTTTCATTCGTTAAAAGTATAAAGTGGAAATGAGATCGGCGGAGAGATTAGGCGTATTTGTGACAAATCTATTTATGACAGAGTAAAGAATGAAGATATAAGGAAAGAATGTAAAGCTGATGTTAGTATAGTGAGTAAGATAAAGAAAGGATCACTTAGGCGGTTTGGTCATATGGAACAGACGAATGAGGAGAGAATGGTAAGAAAAATATATGACGAAAGTGTTGATGGCACCAGAAATAGAGGACGTCCGCGGAAGACTTGGCACGATCAGGTAAACCATATAATGGAGGATGGTTCTGTTAGAAGCCTCAACAATCGGCGAGCTTGTATGAGAAGATGTGTGAATGTGAATGAGGCGAGAATTGTGTGTCAGGACAGAAGAGTGTGGCGCTTTATCCTCTCTGTCTACCCTCACGGGGAAACGGCATGATGGTAAGTAAGTAAGTAAAAGTATAATTATATGACAATCTATATTAAAATTTTATTGAATGTTTTTTATACACATCAGAATATATTTACAATTTTTTTTAAATAAACATATTTTTATATATATATATATATATATATTAAATATACGTATTTATTTTCATAATAATTTGTTTTTATATAATTATTTATCAAAAAAATTGTGGAGAGTAAAACTGAGTTCAAAATATATAAAGTTTTTTTTCCTATATATTTTTGCTAGAGTTGAATAATGTTATGTTCACAAAAAAGTAGTCAAATATTAGTATGGAGAACTCAAAATATTGTATGCATTGTCTTGGAGGGTCGATTCTGATAGAAAATAGTTAATGTAAATGTAAATTTACCCATTAGATTGGAATTATGTAAAGTTTTTCTATAGGCGGTAGATCTCAGTGGCAGATTTGAACCGGGAATGAAAATATGTTTGAGTAGGAGACTGGCTTTAGTCAGGTTTGTGAAATTTCTCAAAAACTAAAGAAACTTTATTGATTTTAACGTCTCTAAAATATTTCTTAAAACATATTAATCCTAAGAATATAGGTTATCTTTATCGTCATCAAGGTCTCCTCCCTATGACTCCCATGGATAGTGTTTATTTTAGGTCCTCTACTAATCTTTGCCACTTTCACTGTGACGATAATTAGATCTATCCAATGAGACTTTGCGAATTTTCTAGGTCATAGTTTCTCAATTAAATTTAGCCGTGGAAGCCTTAAAAAATAAATGCGCCGCTGGCGAAAACTTTTTTCGGTCACGGCCTTTTAAATTGAAAGGTATTTTTCCCGGGGAAGATAATATATTTTATTCACTTGTTTCTTGTTTGGCCCGACGGGGAAAAATGATATTAATTAAATGATAATTATGGTATCAGATTCATAGTATATTTTTATTAGTATTAAATACAAAGAACGGCTGAATCACTAACTACCAAATATAATAATATAATGTTGGTGTCACTCACGTAATCACTTTTGTACCACTTATGCAGTCTTGAGCGCAAAATATGAAGAAAAAATTACAGACCTACGCTAGAAAATGAATTATAGAATAAAAATGAATCATGAACTCGTAAATTTAATTAAGCAAGAAACAATTGTAAGATTCCGTTGGTCCTAAAGATTGCGATGGGTTGACCATATTAAAAGAATGCCAGATGACAGGACATAACCATGTGGATACCTTGGTGGAAGACCAAAAATGAGGTGGGCCAACTGTGTGAAAGAATACTGGAGCAGGGTGGAAAAGTTCGTAAACTGGAGAAGAATAGCCAAGGGGTCAGTGGAGAACAATTGTGGAGGAGGCTAAATCCTACCGTAGGATGTAGTGCCGTGGAAGAAGTAAAATATCAATACTATGACAATTTTTTTATAAATTGTTAGCCTTATTTAATAAAAAAATACGATATCTGTTTAAAAACTGGGTAACTGAGAAGCATACGCGGTTAAAAGTTAAAAAAATATTATGTAGGGAGACGTTGTATGATAAAATAATTATGTTTTCTCAGCACGTAATATATATTAAAGTAACTTTATAAAATGCTTAAGATCAACAATATTTAGGGATCTGCGTCGCAATTTTTATGAGAAAGCCTATGGTAATTTTTTATTGACTAATAAAATTGTAATATGAAGAATTCAAAAAGTATGATAAAGTTCATATAATTATTTGATTTGAAAAAAAATGCTTTGTTTAATCTACGTGCATACATGTAATTTCATTTCTAGATGATAATTTTATTAAATACTAATTTAATGTTTTGATTATAAATATATACATATAAAATCAATTTTGTCGAAATATATTGTTTTTGCACTACTGGGATTCGAACCTGGATCTCTATTTCCAATCCGGGGAAGTACACTATCAATTGTGTTATAGCGCCAGTATTTTTCACGACAAATATTCGAACCTATATGTTACACTTTTTAAAATGAATACATCTGTCGTTCCATTATTTGAAAGCCATCTACATTGTTTTTACGGAATCTCAAATACCTTTGAGTAAACCGACTGCAGACGCCAGAATTATCAATTCATTTTTATTAAATTTTGGATACATTGATACAACTTATATTATTAAGGAGAACACATTCTTATTGTGAATTAATTAATAAGAATGTGTTCTCCTTAATAAGAAAATTTTATTCTTAAAAGGCTTCCAATAAACTATTTATAATTAAACGCCAATAAAATATTCTATTCAGATTTAATATTTAAGTAATGCATAAAATAAATATTTGTTTTTATTTTACATACACAAAGAAATAAAAGTTAAAAATTTGTTGATTTTAAGCAATGACTCATGCTTTAGACGAAACCGTTAGATATATCATTTTACTTTTTAAAAGAGTCTTATTAGACCTCAATTAAGCATTAAAAATAGCAAATATTTCTAAAATTTTAAAAGCGTGCGTTATTTAGAAAAAAAAAAAGATTTTACTATCTTTATCAAACAATTTTAGTTTTATTTTCTCAAAATTCTCTATATATGCTATCTCATGAAGTTGGTAATATGATAGAACTATTTTAAAATGTTTATTTAAAAAAAAAACATTTTTATGTCATTTTTAATCACCTAATTAATATTTTAAAACATTGCAATGCTTAAAAAACCTAAGAGTTCTCTAGGGCCCAAGACTTTGCCATTTTTATGGACATTTGATATTCAGGTGAGTGAAACTGTAGCGCTCAGAATGGGTTGTAAAGCAATATTTAAAATAGTCTAGTATTTAGAATAAACACCCTCAGGGGTTATTTTACATTCATCACCCTATAAGGTAATATTTTTTAAAGCGTATTTGAAACACGTTCATTAAAATTGTTTTCGTGACCGATATTTTAATGAAGCAAAAGTTGAATGTGTTAACATATAGCCAACGTAGAGTGCAAAACAAGATCAGGCTTTATCAGAACTAGTTACAGAAACAATTGAGCATTATGTAAATACCCGAGAAGAAGGGTAATTTTTGTTTACCTAACCATGATTAAAATCTGACAAGTTAGTATCGTGTTTATATTTAAGTATCCCTATTTTACGTACATAATATATATTTAAATCAAATTATTGAAATGGTTAAAGTTATTATGTATTCCTAAAAACTCTTCAAAAGGGCTAGAATAATATAAATACATTTTACAATGTAACCCCTTTCATTTATCAAAACAATTTTTTAACGAAAATGTTCAGTCTGATATTAATCTCTTGCTAATACTACAGGTGTTTGGAATACAAAATAATATTTGTACACAGATTAACTGATCTAATCTGCGGATGGGTCGAGTGGGGGAGATATTGGATTTTAATTGGATATTTTGTCGGGAAAAAAATAAAAAGGGGTTAAATTTGACATGGCTTAGATATTACCTATCCGTATAGATTAAAATATTATTACAATGACGATATTGTCTTTCAGTCATAAAGCTCTATTTAATCATCGAATTCTTTTTCAGCTATCAGTACAGGATACTGCGTCCATATTATTACAGTTACCCTTACAAAATATTGTAGCTATACAGAAAAACACAATTAAAGAAATAGAATAAAAAAAAAGTACATATTTTAATTTAAAAATTCATTTGAACTTTTATAATTACTTTTCTTTGAGAACTTTATAGTTTATTTACTTGATTTTTTCGAATTGTGATTGTGTAAAAATTAAATATAAATTCATGCGTCGGTATACGTTTATATTTTTGAATTGAAAAAGTAATGGATTATCAAAAAACGTGAGTAAGTGCCAATAATACATTAAAAAATATATATATAATATAAGGTTTCAAAAAATGTGGGCCGTTGATAGAAAATAATATTATTAGGAGAACATATTCTTATTGTTTAGTTGTAATTATTCAGAACAAAGGTCTGTGATATTTTAAATATTAATTAAATGTATTAATTAGAAAAATATACATATAAAATCAATTGTATGGAAAAAAATGTTGTTGCACCACCGGGATTTGAACCAAATGTATTTTTCTAATAAATAACTTGTATCAATGTTTCCAAAATTGAATAAAAATGAATTAATAATTCTGGCGTCTGTTATCGGATTATTACTCAAAGGTATTAGAGATTCCGTAAAAACAAACTAGATGGCTCTTTCAAATAATATAACGATAAAAAACGAAAAGAGGTCCAGGTTACATTTAATTAATATTTGAAAACAATATTCCTTTATTTTTCTCAGCTTAACGTGTACCGTGTTTTCAGAAAATCTATTTAATATGAACATAGTTAATGTGACACCAAAACATATCACACGCCCTCGTCAAATCGATTTTGTATCATATTGTCGAAGTTAATCAGAAAAAGCTTACTCGGCTTCCAGCTCAACTTATCGCAACTTAATGGAAAATCCTCCATCTGAATCTCATCGAAGGATTCTGATGTACGGGCGAGGAAAAGCAAGGAAGAAATGGAAATGATGAATTTAATGCGCTTTTACACTCCAGTAACTAAATGAAATTGGTTAGGCGCTCTCTGTTATATTGGGGTTAAATAATAATTGGCAATAATCATTTTATACGAAATATAAGTATAAACAAATAAATTATAACATATTTTTACGTATTTCAAGCGACTGTTTAATGTAAGGAATTTATAAAAATAGATCTTTCTCTTTTCAGTTACCAACACAATCACAGTTTAAATAAGGTTTTAGCCATCACTAATTATGATATTTCGAATATTTTAAAATGCTTTTCGTAAATTACAAATAATATTTTATTATATAATAACGATACATTTTCGCTACTATTTTGTTAAAAGTCTTATAAATGAGTTTTAATAATATGATTCTTTAATAATTTAAAATAAATATGTCATTTTATTATCGTAGTAATAATAGGTACTTAATGTAATTTTAAGTAAAAAAGTTAAATTGTGTAAGCTTTGTATTATACTTTATAATATTTATGAAATCAAAAATTTATGGATTTGTAGTATTCCTGTACGCGCCCTATAGACATGGCCATGTAAAGACTCACATATGCCATATAGGGGCGAAACGAACTGACCAATAAGCAGATGCCAATACATTGTGATGGAAGAGCCAACCACTTCTCTGCAGACCGTTCTTTTGTAGATATCTCAAGCGAGCCACTCCAGCCTTCAACTTCATGTGCGCAATGAATTTTATGCTCATCGTACCTGCCATTGTAAATCATCCCGCAAAAACGCCAACTTTTGTAAGTACTCTTTTATTTAAATACTTTGCTCTAGCATAAATAATAACACACACGCACATTTATATATACTGCGACATTAACTAACACGCGTGAGACTAGAAGAGAAGTCTTCAGTCTCACCATACACAAAACCGTCTGGCACGATCATACGAGTACATATCGATCACACAAAGATCCTCACGAAACAATCATATTTAACAACCACAGCCCCTACAGATTGTTAACACCCCCTTTCCGGAACGGGGAACAACATAACCCCAAAAATCTTATTTTAAGAACTATTTATAAAATATTATTGATACTGAGCTGGCATTCATTGTAATTCTCATATTTGGGGTAATTATCCCAAAAAATGCAACGCGTACAAAATACGTAACAATAATGTATAGTAAGGCAAGTAAACAGTAGAGAAAATTATGTTTTTCCATAGATAATCGGGCCCATTTTATAATGTAATTCCCCTTATTCGGTAGCGAAAGATATGACGCAAGTATTTGGATGAATCGCGTTTTAGATCTCTTCGCCGAGCACGCTACAGTGTGTTTCACTCGCGCCTTACCTCTCATTACTGTTGTCGGTGCGCGCTATGCAATTTTATGTAATATTCTTGAAGTTTATATTTTAAAATTGCATGTTATCTCTATTATATTTAGTTCTTACTGGTATTATTATTTCTATACTTATTCTCCAAAAATCTACATATTTTTTTCGCTACCATATAATTATTATTCTTTTACTCCACTTTACATCTTAAGCATTATTTGAATAATCAATTTTCGCATTAACCTTTTTACTTTTATTACATTTGTACTTGTATGTATTTAAATATAATCTCAATAATTTTGTCCTACTTGCAATTGTATGCATTTAGAAATAAATAATATTGGATGTAACTTTCGGAATACACGAACTGCACGTGTGCGCGGTACATCCAGTTACAACATTCCGCTTACGTAGCTTGCGTGGGCCGGTCGCTTATGAGTGATGACACTTCAAAATACTACGGTTTCTTATAAAGTGATGACAAATTCAGTAGTATCTTGTTCGCATTGTATAAGAAATTTAATTAAAAATATAATGAGAACATGCTCAAACCGTTTACTTCATTAAAACGCAAATTTGAACGGGGTCACTTTGTACCCCGCTCCGGCCCTCGATTCTATTTTTGATCTTCCAGTACCCGAAGGTTAACGATGATTGTGTGATGCTTATGCGTACGGTGCCTACGTATGTATATGCCTTCGGCTCTATTGATTTCAGGGCAGGCGGATGGGACGGAACACTAAGTGTTTGATTTATTTTACCCCCAACAGTTTAACTTATTTGGTACAATATACTTTTTAATGGAGCCTTTGTGCATATAGAGTGGTAGTTAAAGTGAACAGTGAACTACTATATTGGTCTAAAGTTTCCCTTACAGACTTAAACTTACATCTGTGGATATTGGCTGGAGCTGCTTTGGCAAGCGTCTTGGGCGGCGAGGTGCAAATCGACTGACGTAGCTTGTAAACAAAATATTAAATTGGTATACGATTTAACGTTTTGGGTGAAGTTAAAAAATATATTTATTGGTGAAGTGTGTGAGACGGGTCATTCAACAATGAACACAATTATACAAAAAAATAATTAAAAAATATTTAAAACTTGCCAAATTAATATTAACAAATTAACGTAACCCTCTACGATGTGTTACGTTGTTACATACGTTTTAACCTTGACTAGGTGTAGAATATATAGAAATTATATCTTTTTACATATGAAAAAGCTGATAAATAGTTGCTAAGTTTCAATTCCGCTATAACAAGTTTTCACAATTTCGAGAAAATAAAAAAAAAAACTGCCACACTTTAATGACAAGTATTTTTCATCTAAAATAAAATTAGCAATATTTTAATATGTCCAAGAACACATAATTACTGTATTTTCACCTACAGAGGCACTGTTATTAAACAAATAATAATATTTTAAAATTAGCAATATTAAGTTTGTGGTTAAAATTCATATTTTTTATTTATTATCTTTGTTTTATTAACCACTTTAATTGAGTTTAAATATTAATGTCGGGTTTACAACGTCAACTAACTACATTTCTAAATTTTATTAATTTATTTAATAATAAAATACATTTAACATTAGAAATGTAAAATAATTCTACCCTTAATTTTTTGGATCTAACATTGATTAAAAATAATAATAAAATTGAGTTCAAAATTTTTAGAAAACCAACTTTTACAGATACTATCATACACAATGAATCAAATCATCCATTATCACACAAACATTCAGAGTTCCACTCCATTATACATCGTTTAGTCACTATTTCTATGTCAACATCCAATTTCAATATTGAATTGAATACAATTTAAAAAATAGCAGTTAATAACGGGTATAATACAGGTTTGATAGACACTATTTTAAAAAATAAATTAAAAGAATATAATAATCAGTTTTTATATAAATCACAGATAAAACATAATGATAATAATGACAATTGGCGTAGGATTTTATACATAAATAACTTTTCGAAACAAATATCTAAACACCTACCACGAAAAATTAGATCGGCATTTTATACAAATAATAGTATAGGAAATTTACTCATAAATTCTAAAGACAAAGATGATAAATTTAACAATTCTGGCATCTATAAACTTAGTTGCAAGGATTGTGCTGCATTTTATATTGGTAAAACGGGTAGAAATTTTAATATAAGAGTAAGGGAGCATTTGAGATGTTTGAACAATAATGGGTTTTCAGAATTTGCTAATCATTTGATAGAAAATAATCATGGTTTTGATAAAAAATTGGGATTGTCAATTTTGCATATAAACGGCGTTGGTCACAAATTAAATAATTTGGAATCGTTGGAGATAATAAAGCATGTAAAACTAATCAGGAAATTGTAAACAGCCAACTAAATTTAACTACGAGTCCTATTCTAAAATTTTTTCCTAAAAATTATTTGACTAAATTTGTATTGAGCAGCAATTTGAGTTAGGTACTAAATTTATTTTTTAAATAATTGTTTTTTTTTTAAATATTTAAAAAAAAGATTCTGATGAAGAAACAATGCTATATATTTTTGGTTAGTTATGACATCCTGAAGAAGAAAATGGTATTTTTCAAAACCGGTAGATGTATTTAAACTCAATTAAAATTGTTAAAAAAATTAAAGTGGTTAATAAAACAAAGATAATAAATAAAAATAAAAAAAACAATAGATTTCTTATAGAGACAAAGCAATTTTTTATTATATTTAATGGAAATAAATTGTAGTGTGGGTAACTACAGGGTTTACGACCTATCATTGGATGGCTTAAGTGATTACTTTGTATAAATATAACGTTCACCATTCTAACCCATCAATCTCCTTATCTATCAAATTACCGAATTACTAATTTTTCAGGCGAATTCTAGTATAATGTATTAAAAACATTTTGCAGATAAAGAATATTGCTTTACATAATTTAAAATAATACTTAGATTCTCATTGAAATGAATTATCAAATTTAGTCCATAGATGGCGATAGTGTAGTGATACTCGAAATGTGTCCACATACTAACATATATACAACCTAAAAAAATTATATACAGGTGTAACAGACCAGGTTCACAATATTTTATGAGTGGATACCTGACTAAATTAAGAGTCGAAAATGTTCAAGGAATATGTGCCAGAGATATCTCAAACATATCAGAGATTAATGATGTAAGCATTAAAAAAATCGTAATTATGGAATTATTTCGATTAACTGCAATATTTTATTGATCCTAAATTATATATTGAATACAAGCAATTAAAGGTCATCGAATTTTGAGAAGTCAGACTATATTTTGTTATATAATTTAAGGCCTGAAGCAAAGATATAGATTAGTAATGGATACATTTCTTAAATATTTATTTCGAAGTACGTAAACCTAAAGCTTAACATAATTTTTTTATAAATTCAATAATATTTTACGTAACGGTGTAGTTTTTGCACATATTCTTTAGTTAGAAATATTTTGAACTAGGTCTGTTATACCCTGCATATAAGTGTTATAGCGGGTTTTGAAATTCATTGTCATAAATACTCTTTCTTTGATGTAAGTTGATGGTAAAAAGTTAAATTTAATCAAGAGAATTTACATTATCTCGTTGATCAGTAAACTCATCGATTTATAATGATGAGTTTACTGATCATTATAAATCGATGAGTTTGATACAAACGAGATTTTGATACAAATTTTTGTTAATTTTGTTTATCATCTTATTCCATATTAATAATTTGTTAATAATATTTTCAGGTTTACATCAATATCTCAGTCGTTACCAGAATCTCTGGCTATATCAATTGTTCGGCTACTTGGTCGCCTGTCAGATCGATCAACCGGTCTGTTCTAAAATTTATAAACTACAATTATCGCTTTTAAGCTTCTTAACATAATTGAATAATCTTAAATAGCCTGGAGGCTACTAGAGTAAGTAACAATTGTGGTGGATAATGTTAGCGTATATGCTAGAGTGGGTGGATTATGATGTGACTATACGAGTACTTACGATACAATCGGTTGTTGAAAATTGAGGCATGATTAAACTTAAAACTTGGTGTGTTACACTATACAAAGTTCAAGTTAAACGTAGTTCACTGAAAGCGGTGCCGAGGTGCGTGCGAGTAGATGTATCCGAGGAGCTGGCTAATAAAAAAGTGGTCAGTTTTCGCAGAGTATTGTTATCTACAATTTGGCGTTTACCAGTATGGATGTTAAGTGATTTATTTATGCAGATCTGTCAGGCGCGAGCAGGGCCACCACTCTATTAACATTATTTTAAACTAGCATTTTATACGTCCTAAGACATGATGGTTAAGCTAGTTGTGGGAACTGACAATAGAAGAAGACGATGCGATGGAATCTTATCTATTATTAAAATTTTGAAAAACTGAAAAAACGCTTTATCTCACAAAGAAACGTTTAAAAAACAGGTAACATTAAAATAATGCATATGGGTGTCTTGAATTATCCGTTAAATTTACCTGGGACACGTGACACACATATGTTTCTAATTATTAATTAACTAACTAATTAATGTAGCTAATTACTGATGATGATTGTAAACTATTCTTTACCGCCAAACTAAGAAGACTTAATATTTCAACATAAAAATGTATATTTTCTTTACATAAATTGTTTCTTAATAATTTTCGATGTAGAGTTTTCTTGGTCATTCCGATGTAATGATGATAGATTTTGGAATACGAAACATTGATCAGTGAGAACTAATATAGGCAGAATAGCCCAGATAACTTTACACAGAAGAAGCATTCTTGATTATTTAATTTATTAATGAGACCCATTCTTAAGAATAAGAAGAATTTCCTTTAAAACACTTCATTGATTACATTTTTAGAAATCCGTTAAATTGTTATATTTTGGGAAGATTATGTCCAGGTAACAGCGTAGCTTCATAGATATTGAGCTTTTATTATAGTTATAGTTTTTAAATATATTTATATAAAACATACCTTATTGAAAAAAAAAGACACCAGATTTTTTAGTGGTGATTTGCACGACTCACGTTATTTGTCATCGGTTGACGTCCTTTTATTGGCCACTAGCACCGTATTTCCAAACCGTCAAGACAAAATTATCTTCGTCTTCTCAATTTATTATCTACGCTCAATTCAACAAATCATTATTTTCTTTTACGTTTGCTTCGTATTGAGTTCATTTCTATAACAGTCGGTCCGCTTCTATTCATTACCATTTACAAATTTTTGTACTATTGATTTTGCTTCTAGCAGTCAATAGTCCCCATTCATCTTTCCGTTAGAGACATAAGTTTACATACTTGATAGCTAGATACACACACTAAAGTATACGTTCCAAACATTCAATATCCTTACATATGCTATATTATCCGTACATCACTTCTTAATCATCTTCAAACAGTATCTTGTTAGATTTGCAAACATCGTATAACAATAACTGCATAGCTCCCACGACGCGAAGAACAAAGTAGAGAGAATGCTAAAACATTTCAGCATTTCGTTACTCATTCACACAGTTCATTCAGATCAATCAGAAGCATCGCTGTACAGCATTCCAACATAATCATAATAAAGGGTCCAGCGGAAATGTTTCAAGTTTAATATTAAATAAAAAAAAAACTACAATGTTATTCTCATATCATTTATACAAATTTAATGATGCAGATTTTACGTTTCATAAATAATATCGTCAAAATGCCGTCCTCTCAAGACACTCTTGCGATCGGACTCTTAAATTTGCGAATCGTCGTTTCAATGGCAGCAACTTCACAGCGGATATTTTCTTGTAGGGCTTGAATTATTAGAGGATTTGTTGCTGTAAACTCTCGACTTAAGATATCCCCACAAAAAAAAAAATCACACGGTGTAAAGTCCGGTGACCGAGGTGCCCAGGGTTTGTCTCCGTACTTGCTGATTAATTTATTGGGAAAAATTCCTCTTAGCTTCTCCATTGTGTGTGGAGTGGCCCTGTCTTGCTGATATTGTGTTCTGTTATTGAACCCGGGAAACAGCTGCAGTTGCGGTACCAAAAACTCGTCGATCATTCGGTAATACACTTTAACGGTGACTGTCTCTCGCTGGTTAAAAAAATAAGGGCCAATTATCCCTCCGTCGTTTTTGGATAATGCACACGTTTTTGATGGCGTTCCATCGAGTTATCGGGGCACCAGTATCTCATGTTCTGTATATTAACATAATCATCGATATGAAAATGTGCTTCGTCAGTAAACAATATGTTTCTAAGCATTCGTGTTGTTCCAAAACATTCCAGCATCGTTCTCGCTAAGGTTTCACATAAGAAATACTCATTTTCGTAGAGAAACTGCACGATTTGCAGTTTGTATGGGTGAAACTGTAGTTTCTTTTTCAAAACAACATGCACTACTGAATTTTTTATTCCTGTACGGGCTGCAATCTTCCTTATCGATTTACGTGGATTGCGCATAATTTCACGTCGAACCAGTAACACTAGCAACGTAGCCAGAACAATGCTGTATATAACAAAGGTGGAGTTTACTACATCCCACACAATAAACTACTAGTAATATACTTAATTGTATCTTATGTTTATCATGTTATATTATAATATTTTATATTCACCTCTGTTACAAAAAAAACATATACGTCAATAAAATCTAATAAATAAATAAATTAATTAATGTTTTGTTGACTATAAATCTAATTACATAAGTCAGTCATAGTTATGTTATATTCAATATAATGTTATATTCTTGGGTTTGATAATATTAAGACCTGTAACCATGGAAGGAGACAGATGAGATAATCTCAGAGATTTAGTTGATTTTATACATCCTAATACCACGTACACGTTGAGAATTTGATCGGGAAATAAACTCACATAAAATAAGAAACTCAAACTAGCGTACACGACATTCAATCTGACAGCAAAATTCGATACATGCACGATACCTAAAACTATCATCAATTACATCCATCACGACTATATTTACATAAGCTTGGTAATATTAGTTATTAAATATTAATATCAATATAAAGAGTTATAGATTAACAATCATTTATTCCGTTTTATTCCGTTAACTACTACGGGAGAGATTCATAATCACCCAACTGATGAACGACAATAACATTTGACAGTACGAGTATGAATTGAAAATTTAGACTCGAAACGGCGAATCTCTAAACATTGTTTGTACACGGGGACTACAAAAGCTGAGACTTGACTCCAAAGAATTTTAAGGTAGAAAAAGCCATATTTTTTTATATTGACGTGAGTCAAAAATAAAAAGAACAAAGAAATAACCAAATTTCAGATATCTCATAGAGACAAAGCTATTTTTTTATTATATTAAATGGAAAATATATGAAAGTAATGGAAATATACGTTCTCATCCTTCAATCTCCAATCAAAGGGAAAAATGAATTATGAAATTTGGTCCATAGATGGCGATGGTGTAGTGGTACTCGAAGCGAATTCATTTACTAACATATATACAACTTTCAAAAGTTTGATAAATTTAGAGATTGATAGGTGAGAATTGGTGAACGTTATATGTATATAAAGTTATCACTTAAGCTAGCCGAAGATAGGTCGTAAGCCCTGTAATTACCCCATACTTCCATTAGATACAATAAATAAATAGCTTTGTCTGTATGAGATATCTGATATTTGATTAATAACAGTGCCTTTGTAGGTAAAAATCCAATAATTGTGTGTTCTTGGGCATATTCAAATATTACTAAAGAAATAACCAATTACACCCAGCACAACAAAAATAGCCGCACCCCTAATTAGGTACAAAAATTCTCATGAAGCTTTAATAAAACTCTAAGTAGGTAACGGGAGACAGCGATCCACTTCCATGAAGGGCAATTTGCTTTTCAGGAACCTGAAGAACCCTACATTTCTTCACTGTAGTGCCCGTTTTTGCAGTGTATGGTCGTTTTATTAGTGTGTTACTAGTTTTACGTCTACGAGACTTCAACTAAGTGAGCAAAAAAAAGCAATGATAGTTGAGTTATCAAAACAATTGTGCTATAGCAAGGCAAATTCAGTGTAACGAGTCATCCATCGGTAAAACAAATTCTCCAAAAATTCCAGGAAAGTGGGACTTTAAATCGAAAAGTGGGAACTGGCTTAAGTGAAGTACTTCGAATTGAGATAATCACATTTTGAAACGATTTTCTTTGAAAAATCGTTTTGCTTCTGCTTCAGTGAAACTTCAAAACATTACCAGTGCTAGTGTTGATGTCAAGACTATTCAAAATAGGCGCAACGATATGGCTTTACGAGCAAGAAGACCTGCATAAAAACCTTCATGGATCAAGGAAATAAAGAAAAAACGACTGCAATGGGCCAAAGAAAAAGAAAATTAGTCTGTGGGTGATGGGAAAGGGTTATTTTTTCGGACGAAACAAAATTTAACTTGATTAGTCCAGACGATTTGCAGACAGTGCATCGGAGATCCGGAAAGAGATACAACGATGAATACATCGCACGCACAGTGAAACATTCTCCATATGTCATGGTGTGGAGATGCATCACATCACTTGGTGTTGGCAATCTTATAATGTTAGAAAGATCAGTGAATTCCGAGAAATACATAAAAAAAATTCTTGAAGGTGTTTTGCCAACAATTAAGAATTTTATCCAAAAAGTTGATGTTCAGTATTTCAGGACGATTCTGCACCTTGCTATCGTGCCCGCTCTGTAAGTTAATTTTCATGAATCTTTAAAATTTATTTGTTTTTATTACTTGGTAAACATTCTTAAGACTAAATTCATTTTCATTTTTTCCTAGGTATCACAGTTCAAATAACTGTTGGGATTGAAATCACTTTCGTGGCGAAAAAGCAGTCCCGATTTAAATATTATTGAAAATCTGTCATCCACAATGAGTAAAAATATCTGAAAAAAATCGCCCAAAACTATTAAATAATTAAAAAACATTGTAGAATGCGTGTGTTATTAAGAAATTACAGTGAAATACGTACGCAATCTTTACAAATCAATACCGAGACGTATTCAGAGTGCAATCCTTTCCAAAGCGGGTCAAAAAAAAAATTGATTTGATGTTTAAAATAATAAATTCGCTTTAAAATCCTCTTAATTTAGTTTAATTAAAAATATTAGTATCAGAATTAAATAACACATCGATATAAAAATGACAGAAATCATTTTGAATTAAAAATGACTGATTTAGTTACAAGAGATGTTTATGGAAGTTTTTCCTAATAAATGTAGTCTTCAATAATGAAAACCTTGATGCTGTTATTATGCTATAAAATATATATTTATTAAAACTTAAGTATGTACATATGTTACCTTATTTACATACAATATATAAGTTAGCAAAACACAGCCGATAAAGTGAACAAAACTGCCCAAATTATATTTTTTAAAGGTACGGCTATTTTTGTTGCACTGGGTGTATATTTAAAAGAACACCAGAAATTTAAATAAAAATAACATGACGTCTTCTGAAATGTCAGCAAAGAATAGAAATATTTTGATTATTTTAATGTAATTATAAATCAATTAAAGTCAAACTTAAATAAATAAATCTTTGAATTAAGGTTGGCAGCAACCTTTCACCATCGAATAGCCCAAACATTAAGCTGTAAGTGTCGCCTATCGGTAGTACTGATAACTAGGATTCCAATGACGCATTATCGAATATTATCAAATGATTACGAACACTGTGTTATGATTGATCGACAAATATAATTAGTACACATTAATCTAGTATAGCATTAACATCTTTATCTAGTTAGTTTATATAAATAACCGCCTAAAAAATATTCGTGTAAATAACAATTTTTTATATTTAATAAATACGGTTCCCTATTAACTCCCACAATTCGCGTTAGTATGGAGCATGTTAATCATGTGAATAGCGAATCAGTTTTACAGTTTGTTGATTAATTTCGTACTTTTTAAAATTTAAATTTCAATAAGTACTTGATTAGAGAAATGACTATATATTATATGATTATAATTATAATATGATTATATATTAAATGGTTCATAAAAATTCAGTGTTCGAATATAAAAATTTTTTTAATGCATTGTAAAGAATAATACATATTTTGAAAACAAATTAAATGTATAAATTAGAAAGATATACAGATAAAATCTATTTTTATAAAATAAATATTTTTGTTGCTACCCGGTCACGAACTAGGAACCGTTCCTATCTGGGGAAGTACGCTGACCTATTACACCACGGCACCATAATAAAATAATGAGAATTTTTCTAACATATATGTTGCACTTTCAAAATGACACATTATAATTCCATTATTTGAATGCAATCTATTTTATTTGTACGGAATCTCAAACCATGTTCTGAAATTTCACAATACTAATCTGTTCTGCTTAAAAACATATGCAGAGGTTAAGATTTTATTATATGATTCACAGAGAGGTATCTTGAAACGACGTGTTTGAAGTTTTCATTTTCGCGTTATTTGAAATGGATTTGGTTTATTTCAAAATAGTAGATTGTGTGACTTGAACGTAATTGAGCGTATGTAAAACTTAATGATGTTTTCTCACCACGTAGTACGGTTGGTACCGACACTGGTAGATAGGGGATGGAAATTGCTTATATTCATATTATGTAAACGATTTCATTCCAAGCAAGGGAATGCTCGTTTGTAGTTTGCAACACACACGAACACTGTCTCCACACGCGCACACAACTACAAACGAGGCTTCGCTCCGCTAACGCGCTCTATCCTATCTATGCTTAAGCAACACGACTACCACATCCACTTTCAGCTTTAATATTTGCGGTTGAAATCGGAACGGTATTAGAAAATCTACACTGATATTGAATCATGACGTCATCAATATCTCTGGCCGCCCGCTATCGCCGTATCTCTAGCAAATTATCTTAAATTTTGGTTAACGGAGATACCTACCTCACATTCACAGTGTTCATCTCATGATTCTGAGGAATCGGACGATTTCACTATTGTCAGACAACACCCATGAATGGAAAATGTCCTCAAAATTAGTCCAGATGATTGAAACTGAAATATTTACAGAAACTATTTTTAGAGATCAATACATGTCTCAGTTTCCAAAAGAATCTCGGAGATAATATTCATTTGTCTATTCTCCGAAAAGGCGTCAAGGCATACTCTGTAATATCGAAACTGAAGTTTTTTTGGTCGTAATATTTTCAATGACACGCTGATTTTCTACCGTTTTTGTATTTATTTATGGTTCACAAAATAACAGAAGAGTTGGTATGAGAATATTTTGTAAGTCACAAAGAATAAAAATGTTACGACGATACATATTCATGAAAATATACAGCTCTTTTTCCACCTATCATACCGTTCACACGAAAATTTCCCGTCAAAAGAGTATTCTTTATTCTCAAGGGATGCCTAAGCATTGTGAGCAACAGCGGTAGCTTAGGTTAAAAAATACGATCGAAATTAGTTTTAGTACAGACTCATGCGATATCACTTTTTATAGGTAAAACATACATAAAAAGTGTTCATGCATGTAAAAGTAATATGAGAAATATAATAATCTAGGCTGCTTCGTCTTCGGAGTATAAGTAAAAAAGTTTCAAAATGTTATTATATGAGATTTATCAAATTTCTCTATCATAAATAATTAACGTTTCCGCGTTTTTTACGTAAATGTGAGTTTTTATTATTAATTTATATCAGATAGAACCTTAACACTAATGAAAAACTAATAAACTGAATATTATTTGCCAGAACTAAGAAAATAAAAGCATTATAAGAAAGACCGCGACTATTAAATTTCTTACTAAATAATATTTATATCGGTGTTTTTTATTGTTTTTTTTATTTCAAATCGTCGATTAAAAAACAATAAAAAATACATATTATTTAGTAAGAAATTATTGTACTTTTCATACAAAACTTGATTTTAAATAGTAGCTGAAGCCTCAAAGCATGTAAATAAATATAATATATTATTAAAATAATTTGTTTACAATTCAAACATTGATCATTTAAATGCAAATTGAATGGTTTATAAGTCTATAAATTTTTAACATTTTGCTAATTTGATTCAATGCAAATTTGTCTGTATAAATATATTTCATATAAACAATCCTTGTACATATCACTCTTTTTCATTCCTCATCATATCATAGGCACAAGCACAATATTTTTAATATCGATATCATTGACTTGTACTTTTAAGGCCACGCAGCCTATAATATTCCGCTTTATATTAAATTGTTCCAAACATAATGTTGAATAACTTTTTTTTTGAGCAGGTTGACAGTTTATTATACTATTTCAAATTCAGCTCTTTGACAATGAAACATTCTGATTACTTTTACATTAAACGAAGACAGAACACCGTGATATTTGCAAAATTAACAATAAACGTGATGTGTTGTCATAACACGAATACTGCGTCATTCTTATTAGTCAATCTAGCGAAATGTCACGTTTACATATAGGCAGTTTGCAAATGTAGCGCTGGAAGCCGTTAGTTACCAAGTTATTGTACAGATTAAACCGAGCGGCCGTTAGCGATGATTACTGTTTCAAGAATTGCCCAATTTTCCCACTGGCCCTCTCTCTCGCCTTTTCGCGACACAGCGATTAGGTCCAGGCTGTGAGAGTTTCGATTTGTCTGAACGGTCTAGTCCAGGGATCGACAAATTTAAAAATATATTAGTATAATAAGATAATTTATAAATATTGTTAGAATGCAAAATTATCCAAAACAACATTTTGTTTTTCAAGGATACAAAAGCACTTAGTCGAAGTAAGGGATGGAGGGCAATAAACGTCGGTATTCTTAGATGGACAGTGCGGCGTGGGAATGCCAATAAAAAATCCAACGAACGTGATTTTAGTCACGTAGGTAAATGCACCATAATCACCCTCATGCGTCAGTCTTTCTCCCAATCCCTGCCGGGAGAGATCGCTCCATAAATACGATCTAGTTTTCAATTAGAAAACAAAAATACTTATCGTCTTTGATATGTAATTTGTGATTCCGGGGAAAACTCAAACTGTGCGCCTCGAGTATAAAGCTTAGACTGTGATGTTCTCTGTGTTTAATCGTTGATGTGGTGAAAATAAATTGTCACCATCAAAAGAGACGAGATCATATACGCCACGCGCTAATTGTAATTAAGAACATCGCGTCCAGAGTCTGGGTTGGCCTGGATAATTGGACATCGTCTGGTGGTCAATCCTGAACTCCGTCACTCTACCCTGGCACCACAACTATTGGTGACACTTCACATACCGGTTCCAACACTATCATCTACACGTGGAAGCCGTCTCCAAAAGGTAATCCCTTACACGAGGGATCTGCATAATCAACGGCACACAAGAATTGACACTGAAAATTTGATAGTTAACTTTATGTTGGCGTGATGGACGTATAAATAATATTAAGTTAATTGTAATTATTTTTGAATTGTATTATTAATAATTAATTAGGTAACATGCTTTTATTTTTAAACTTTTAATACATGCAAGTCACAATATAAATAATAAACTTAATTGTAAACAATGCCATTCTGTTATTTCATTTAATAACCATTTGACTTGATGATAATTTAAAAAAGAACCAGTTAGGCTATATGCCTTCCCCCTGAACATGAAGCCGAGGCAGAATGAAGAAGTAACGTAACAATATGTACGGTAAGAGAGTTGCATACGTATAACGCAATTTATAATAAAATCTTGTTAGGTGAGGCAAGATAAGTGGTAAACAATGAAGTTCCGGTACCAACACTGATACTGATAATCTGAAAGTGAAGCCCGGAGCTGGCAGAAATGGAATTAAAGTAGACTGTATGCAATGGAAATGAGGTTAGGCATATATTAGTGATAGTAAACCATTATTTAAAATGTCATTGTGTTGTGTTCGTTTTGTTAGAGGATTAATTTCGAATGTAGCAATGATTGCTAAAAAAATACAAACCTGACCATAGCACAGCGAATGGAATTAAAAAATAATCACTTACAAATGTGAGAATAAAATACTTGAATTGATAACTCTGGCGTCTGGAGATTACTCAAAGGCATTTGAGATTTTGTAAAAATAAGGTAGATGGCTCTTTCAAATAATGGAACGATTAAATGTATTAATATCAAAAAGGTAACATACAGGTTCGAAAATTTGTCGTTAAAAATATCGTAGCTGTAGCATAGTTGGATAATGAACCTTCGCCGGTTTGGAAAGCGATCCAGGTACGAATCCTGGTAATGTATTTATAACTATAATGGGGGACAGCTATACAATTGTATTTACATGGGGTGAAAAGGGACCACATTATTCATTAAAATTTTAAGTATTTCTATACATTTTAAATGCTTCTAATTATTCTATGTAACCATTCAGTTTTAACACAAATAGTTTTTTAATGGCATTGGTAATTTGTAGAACAGGATAGTTATATCATTTTACAATCTAAGAAGACAATAGCGCAAGAGATACATTTTTGATATTCTGTAATTTATATAATGTTGTATAATGAAAGTGGTTTTTAATTATTTTATTTTTAAGTGAAAAAGTTTTAAATCGATTAATTTTAGTAAGTGCCACAAATTATCAATCAATCAATTAAATCAATATTAATAAAAAACTAAAAATGTACAAAAAACTAACATTTGCTGATAAAAAATCACATAAACATAAAGCATATCATGTTTAAATAAACATACCTATTAAGGTATACAAATTTTTTTTTCGGGCACAATATTTCAAAGAATATATTCTGTAGTCTGCATGTATCTAAAGGGTTATACTCCCACACGTAGCTCGGGAGTTTCAATTTGCCGATCCCTGGCCTAGGCGGCCCATTGGGCAAACATTTATGTTATAACGAATAACATCAAAGGCGAAATAATATGTCACACTGTTTGTAAGAGATATAATATTATCAACCTGCATTGAAAAAAAATCGTTTTAAAACAGGTTTTAATGACCTAAAAATATTATTTCAATATATTGGATCCATATATACGGATATAAATAGATGGCATAAAAATATTGTACAAAAACTCAAATACTGAAAAATGTCAAAAGTTAGACATTTCATGTATTTTAGTTTATTTTATTTAATAAATTGTTTGACAGTTTTTTATGTATTTACACATACGCAGAATTTGATTCCAGAAAAACAAAACTCCGCACCGTTCTCATAATTATAAAAAATTATTACCACACTCCTCTTTCATAAGATTTCTAAAGGGATCATGTTCCAATATATGGTTTACATGGACGTGGCAGGTATCTCTCGTATCTCATCTATTTTTCTCACTATCCTATCCTCACTCAATCGATACAGATAAACAAAGTTTCTTATTCACAATTCTACCATTTGATTTTTATTCAGTTCTATTACAAATTGACCGCGTTATTCTACACTATTCTCACCTGTGTGATGTCATTTTCACTGCATTCTGTGTTATTTAATTTATTTCGTTACTCTTCTTCATTACGTTACTTATAAATTATTGAGTATAAATTCAGTAAAACATAAATCAAACAAAATTATAAATAATAATATTAAAAAAAGTGTACGTTAATTCAGAATAATAATCACAAATTATTAAATTTTCAGAGTTGATTGGATCGATAAACTTCTTTAGAGAAATTCGCGTCATAACCATATTTTTACGATTATATTTTAAACTAAGCTAAAAGTAGTTCGTTAGTTTCTTCAAGAATCTTCGACTTCTTGGTTACTAGGTAAGTTTCTTACCTCTTAAACATTTAACGGTCTAAAATAATCACTGTCACGAAGATACTGTTAGAGCATCGAGAAAATGCATCGGATTGTTTTACCATGAGAACAGTTGGTTAAGCGTATGAAGCAAAGATTGCTCTACGAGGAAAGCCAGAAAAAATTGGGAAGCTTTTTGGATTTCTATTTCAAAGGGTGCACATCTCACAGGGAAGCCTTCTTTCTTATCGGATTTTATTCTTCGCACTACGTAGGCTGATCATCCATCTTGAGGCTCCTAATCTTGGATATCCTTGTCGGAAGTTGGCGACACCATTCTCAGTGTGGTTTTTAAATGGGGTTTGAACTTTTGCTTTTGTGGTAATTGACTTTATCGTCGCCAGCGTATCGAAACATGCTGAGTGGACGATTTCTGGGACTTTCTTAGTAGGCTCGATGGCGCCTTTTCTTGTTAAAAAATCTTAAGTGATCGTTGCTTTTAGGACTTACACTTAAGGTCGATTGTGTGATGTTGTTTCTAAATTTATCTCTCTTTACTATGACTTTTAATTTGAAAACTAACATTGTAAAATTGTTTACATAGGTAGTTATATAATTTACAATAAAAACCTTAAATGTAAATATTTTGCTTGACATCTCTGAGAGAGAGCTTAAATAATCTACCATCGATTTTTCTTCCAATATTTCTTAATTGTATACGATTTTACACCTTCAGGTAGATAGGTTAGTACCAAAATGTATACGTATCAAAATGTGCATAGTTCTAGGTGATTAATCCTACTTAAGAAGGCTTGATCCTATTCCATTGATAGATTATATATTATTATATAAACAATAATTATCTTAATATTGCAAAATAATGTAATAGACTGTAGATAATTTATAATACAGACGCCGATAAATTGAAACCATGTAAACCGAGATGGGAATAGTGTAGTTAATAACCAAAAAATAATGATGAGTAGAGCCTTCTAATGAATATGATAATTTTTCAGTAACGCGGAATTACATGTGTTTTTTAATTTTTTTTTATAATTAACTGATATTAATTTTGTAGCCATCCTTATTATAGGAAGAAGAGAAATAAATAATTATAGATGAATATAAATACACTAGTTTTTGAAAAATACGTTGATAACAAATTGTGTGAAGAATTTTAAAATGCGTGATTGACAGCACAACGTACTTGAAAAAATCGCTCCGGACACATTAAATTCAAATGGGATTTAAAAATCCTTTCGTTTGTCACTGAAACGTTCAAAGGTAGGCTTTAAACGTAATCTAATAAGCGTTGTCATGGAGATAAATGCTTCAGTAGAATAGAAAAACTTTAAAAAGTTAATTTTTTTTTAAAAATGTGACAATTTTTTATAGAAAAATGTTCATAAATATACTTTTATGCACACTTTGAGCGTAATATAAAGTATTATTATATTTTGGTAATAATACGGATTTACACCGATATTAATGGTAAATAAAGTTTAAAATTTTTAGAAATTTATTTTGTTATATCATTTTAAATGTTGGTCTAATGGTGAGTCATGTTAAATGTTGGTCTAAAGGTCGGCAATTTGAGGTTTATTTGAGGTTAGTTATATTTTCATAGTACAAGCAAGCGCTATAAAAGCAGCATTATTTGAAAATAGTGAAAATATTAATGTGACGTGTATTCCATGGACGCATTTCTGTATTGTTTTAAAAATAAAATTTAAAAAAACCAACGCGGGTAGCAAATCTTTGCGTATGGAATTTTATTGATTGAGATCACACTAAGTGATAGGTACTGGTTTGTACTTATAGGTTATACACAATATCCCGGTGACGCAAAAACAATATTTTTCGACAAAATTGATTTTATGTGTATATATTTATAATTAATACATTAATTTAGTATTTAAAAAAATCACAATATTAATAATGTTACTGGGATATACCATATGATATACTTCTCTTGGTTGTTCAAGAATTAAGTATTTTTTAATTGCTTGTTATAAATAAAAAAATCAACTTCAATATGTTATTTTAAAGGGAACACATTATTATTTGTGAAGTTTTAACTTTTTCAGAATATAGTTCTGTGATATATGTAATACAAATTAGATGTATCAATCAGAAAAATATACATACAGATAAACTCAATTTATTGAAAAAATATTTTAGCTGCCACAGGGATATAAATCAGGATCCTCTTTCTGTAATGTATTAAATAAAATAAAAATATAAATAAATGTTTAGAGTGTGATTTAAAATTAACAATTCTAACTGATGTTAATAACCATAATTAAGCAATTTTAAAATATAACTAATTTAACAAAGATTAGATTTGTGAACCAAAAGTTAGCATCGTTCTCTACACTAGCCTCGACCCGTTCTAGCTTGTTTCGATTTGTTCGACCGCCGACAGAGTAACTGGTGTCAGGCCACAGCCAATCAGCAGAGGGCGTTATCCACCATTAATCACTCCTCGCCCCCTTTTCCATCATACCCGGACCCACCCGCGCACCCTTAAGTCCACTCTTTCCACTACATCACGCGTCAACACTATCCCTTTTCTGATGGAATCATGGGCCCTCCATTAGGAAATCTAAAAAAGGTCAGAGTAAAACGCAGGTGAAGCTTGACCCTTTTTGATGACTGTTTTTTTTAGAATTTGTAATAATTCTAAAAAACGCCGTTTTTTGAATTGATCAAATACACAATTCGATTTGATTGATTTCTTCATAATCTAAAAAGAAAGCGAATATTACTGACATATAGTTTAAGAAATGTTAAAATCGAATTATACACATTAAAGTGGTAACGGTTGGCAGCAAAGTGGTTAGCAATTAACAGCGCGGAGTTTTCGAGCTCTTATTATTACCTGCAATAATATTTCAATGGTAATTGAAATGTTTCACTTCGCTTATGATATTTGAACCAGTAAATTTGGGGTTAGACATATAATTAAACGAAAATAAATTAGTTTTTAGTCAAATTTGTATTTTGATACCGAGAGTGCTCTCCACTGATTTTAAATTTCATAATGATAAAGCGATACTTAATTAAGTACTGAAGGAGGACCCCACCAAAATTTACTAAGCGAAATTTCAAGTGCTTTAGATGTAAATATATTTTATGAAAATAAAATTTTTTACTTATATTTTTTATATGTTTTGATTATATATGTATTTTTAACAATTGTTTCATACTTTTATGTTAAGTGGGTCAAAAAGAAAGAGATCAATCATATAAATTAGCTTGGCGCGTACTTATGACGTCACGGACGTCATGGGAATAAAGGATAGACCTTTAAAAAGCTCTGTACGCGAAACATTTCATGAAATAATTCCTCTTTTGTTTAATCCTTTACACAGCCTTTGTTTAAGCCTATATTAATCGACAATCGATACACGCGGTAAGCCGGCAGGTACAAATTGATACTTAGAGTAAAGGGTACCTGCAAGTTGTGTAATTCCAGTTCGCTGTCAGAAATAATTGGCAATTTGATTCGGGATGTATGGGCGATGCTCATGGCACTTGAAAGAGAGTGATCAACTCCTGTGATTTCTATCACATTTCCAAAGTAAGCGGAAAATCTCCCGCTCCCTGAGAATACAAAGAAACGTCGGTTTATTTCAAAGAGCACGAAACTGATATCTGATTTACAATATATTCTGTTAATCTGGTGTACGGAGAACGGGGTAAATATACACGTTTTAAATAACACCTATTCAATACTCTTATGCATAATGCGAGTAATTAAGGTAAATACCTAATGATGTTGATTTAAGCCGTTCTTATTTAAAACCGCAAATACAAATTATTTTGCACATAAGAGTATATTTGTAACACTAAGTATACAGGGTATAAAATATCTAGTATTTTATGACTAAATTGCGAGTCTAAAATGTTAAAGGAGTATGTACAAATTCTGTGCCCTTACGGAAAATATTACAGTATGAGATTTTAGAAAATCATGTTAATCTTGAATAATCTACGTACTTTGAAATAGTTTTCATCGAAATTGATATATTCTATATCTCCAAATTTTCTAACAAAAATAAGTTTGGCCAATTAAAATTCGATGATCTTTTATTTTTTGTATTCAATATTTAATTTTGAATCAATAAAATATGTATAACCATGACATTTTTAAAATGCTTATATATCCGACATGGTTGAGTTTAGGCACATATTCCTTGAATATTTAAGCCTCACATTTTTAAAATATTGTATAGCATGTATGTTATACCCAGTGTATTATAGTTGTGCAAAATTACAAAAATTGAACATTAAAAGGGTTCTATGAAAGTATTGAAAAAAATATATGAAAAATAGAACTATAAAGTTTATAATGAAAAAAAACTATATAGATGCAAAATATCAATAGTATAGCGGTAAGGTGAAAGTGAATAAAAAAAATTAATATTATTTAACAATATTTGAAAACTTTCTAAGATTAAAGATTTGTGTACCATATCTAAAAATCTCAAATAAAATATGAAAATATACAATTTCGTGATAAAATACTATAATTGTTCAATGCCCATCACAGCGGATATTTGTTGACAAAAATCCGTATATTATATCGAGTTTATTGTTTATAACTTTCTCTTTGAACACGGTGTTATTTTCACTCGAGATAAATGTCAAATATAAAGCAAGCGTACAATCGTAAAAGCGTAGTGTGATAGTCGCTCGTCACTGGGTGTTCATTGTGTACTTCAACCTTGTCACAATGCAGAATAGAGGATTTAGTCTTAGTTATATACAAAGTTGAGACTGAATACAGTTATATTCACCCTTTATGTTTAACATCGTTAAGAGGTAATTCATCTATAGATAACATTATTTTCTCAACTTATCTGCCACCTAACCGACACACAATAATCATTTGATAATATAAATAACAATTAAAATTTTCTAAAAATGAACACATAAAGTTGTGCAGTTTAATTTTCAAAATTTGTCAGCGAAATTGCAATAAAATATGGCGAACCAATATGAGATAACGAAATTTGTGAAATAAGAATGTCGACATTTTCTTCATGTTACATTTATAATGGAGTCATAATCAATCTAGTATAAGGTTAAGGAGACATTAAAATATAAAAATATATTATGAAAATTTTAGATTTTTGAGAGATATAAGAAACTTATATAATATATTTTTTAAGTAAGTCAACTGAGAAATGTCATAATTAATATATAAATTTATTATATTCGTTAGAAACTTTGTGGTATTTCATTATAAATAAATTTTTAGTTACTTTGCCTTAAAAGTGCAAGTGAAAAATCCTGGAGATGGAAGAAGAGGAATGAAAATAGACTGAATGAAGTGGAAATGAGATCACTTAGTGCCAGATCCATTTATGACAGAGTAAAGAATGAAGAAATAAGGAAACAATGTAAAGCTGATCTAAGAAGTATAGTGAATACAATTAAGAAAGGATCACTTAGATGGTTTTGTCATATTGAACGGATGAAAGAGGAGAGAATGATAAGAAAGATATACGATGTAAGTATTTCTGGCACCAGAAGTAGAGGACGTCCACGGAAGACTTGGCACGACCAGGTAAACCAGATACTGGAGGATGGTCCTGTTAGAAGCCTAATCGTAGAGCTTGTGTGAGAAGATGTATGAATGTAGATGAGATGAAATTGTGTGTCAAGATAGAAGAGTGTGGCACTCTATCGTCTCTGCCTACCCCCGCGGGGAAACAGCATGATGGATGATAAGTAAGTAAGTAAAAAATTTGTTAAAATGAATTTATTAAGATTCTTATAATATTTAGTATGAGCTATATACATTGGCACAATTTGTGTAATTACAAATTTGGACTAACTTGCTTATCTAAAATGAGGCTCAAACTACCACAATTGAATCACTATGTGAGTATTTAAACCACTAGACCATTAAGCACGTTTATAAAATTCTTGTGAATTTCTGTTTTCTGGTTAATAATCTTAATGCTCAGTAACCTTGAACTAAACATAAAGTAATTATATTTGTTTATTTATATTAAGTATTATAAATATGTAGGCGTATGATAGTATTATAATCCCACCATATAAAGAGATTTTAATTTAGGCCGGCTAATGCACTTTAAATATTATATATTTTTGGTATGAGGTCGAAATATGAACAAGCAATCGAAATCACGACAAAATAAAGAGAGACTTTCGAAATGTGGTACTACAGAAGGAAACTGAAGATCTCGTAGATATAATGATTGTCATAAAAAAATAAAATAAAAAAGAACTGATTTTTATTATGAAAAGAAAACTTGTATACCTTCATGAGGTGTGAAGCATAATGTTATATAACTTGTAGTACATGAGGAGATAATGTAACAGTTTCCAGAAGAAAAATAAACACAAAGTTGGGCTTTAATTTAAATTCAAAAAATAATTTACACAGTGCAACACAAAAGTAACCATTTTTGAAACATGTTATGAACAATTTATGTTCACCATTTTTCTCTGGTTTGTATACGTTTTCAATTAATCTCACTTTTAAGAATCTTAAAAAATAAATATTTTCTAAGATTTAAAAAAAAAGGAGAGAATTAGATAAAATCGCCTTGCGTGTTACAGATACATGTATTATATTACCCCTGCTTGGAAAAAGTTTTTCCAATTCGAAAAAAATACTCCTATATTCAGTTAAGAAAATAACAATCTCCCCTGGAGAACTGAATCCTGGTCTTTCGCATGATAGATACCATAAAATCATCGAGGAATCAAGCAAGAAGTGAAAATAGCAGTTCATGCATACCCTGAGATCTACTTTCATACTGGCTTGTTTCAAAATTCAATAAGAGTAAATATTAAAAAAATAAATTTTGATATAAAGAATATATTAAAAATGTAAATGAATTCATTAAATTAATACTTGATTATTAAGGATAATGTATTTTTATTGTGAAGTTGTAATTATTCAAAACATAGGTAGCACAGTTGGATAATGTATCTTCTCCGGATTGGAAAGAGATTCAGGTTCGAATCCCGTTAGCGCAGCAACATTTTTTTCGATAAAATTGATGATATTTGTGTATCTTTCTAATTAATACATTTAATTGACAATTTAACTCTACGGTCTTCAAAAAGAGTAGCTAAGATGGCAGAGTACTGGCTTAGTACGTGAAAAATATCTCAGCATCTCTAAAATCTTTTTGTTTGTAAAATAAACTAGAGCAGCTCAGTATCGATCCCGGTACTGGTAAAGATGAAAAAAAATGAGATGAAAGTGAGAGTACACAAAAAAACATTAAAATTTTTGTAACGCGCTATCTGGAATGAATTTTTAGTGAGAAAATTTACTGGGGGACCCATTGAATAAATAATATGTTATATAAAATATTATCCACAAAAATAATCATAATTTTATCTTTTTTTTTTTATTTTTATTATTTTTTTTTTTTATTTATTATCTTAGTTTAATAACCACAATTGAGGTAATCTCAATTGTGGTTATTAAACTAAGATAATAAATAAAAAAAATATGAATCTTAACCACCAAGTTAATATTGCTAATTTTAAAAGTGTAATTTTATCTCATTATATTCGACTCGTCGGCTGCGTTCTATATCACTTAAAAAGTAAAGTAGAAAGTTTTTTTTCTATTTTTTAAATAAAAATTAAGAGTCATGCATCATACATAACCTACAAAATGTTAAACTACAGGAATCGTATTAAACTACGAAAATAATATTTATCTATTAGAATTGATTAATTTGAAAAATAATTTCAGAAATTGTCCTTGTGTGTGTAAGTGAAATTAAGTAAACTTTTATTTTACGTCATTTTTAAATGTATTTATTTAACATAAAATCTGCAATTCGATTACAATTTAAAAAAATTTTGATAGAATTACCGAAATTAACAATATTTTTAAACTTAAATGTACTTTACCAATAATAAAAAATACGAAAAATAAAAATTGTTTATTAAGTTTTGCATCTACCTATATAAAAAAATTCAGCTCACAACTATCAAATTAATCTATATTGATTGCGATGTATGTTTCTTTTCTAGTATCAGTTTATGCAAGTGCTTATCCCGGGCAGTAGCCACTGTAGTTCGTGACGCGTTTTTATGTATCTCGTAGCTAGTACTAAACTTCAAGTTTTAGTAAACCGTTTATGAAAAATTAAACGCTGTTCTTTTTCCTTTGTTAAACTAAATAAGAGTTATGAAAAACAAAATTAATTTTATATTACAGAAAATCAAAATAAGTTTCACATAAGTGCCCACATACATACACGCACGGGAACACTAAGATTTTGTATAAATTTGTTTTATTTATTTTTAATTAAGAGTGCAAAATAATATTCATGACAAAAACTCAGATTAAAACAGAAATTGTATAATATATTGTTAATAGTGATTTGAACGCCAATGAATGCCGAGGACTGTTGTTAACCTTGGAAGTTTTATTTTTTCAGTATTTCAAATTTTTTAATAAAAAAGTTTTTTGTAAAATACGTTATTCCCACAGACCAGTAAATGAACAGACATGAAATAAAATGTATAGGGGAGAGGTTTTATTTATTTAGACACAACATGTAAGCATTGTACAGCTACAAAAAAAAAAGACAGTTTGTTACATATATTTTACACAGATTTTAAAATGCATTGCCCAAAACCAAATAACTCATTGAAGACAAAACATGTAACATTAACATTTGGAACATTAGTTGCAGGACGAGAGGAATTTTTCAAACATTCTTTATGGAAACATAAATCCGATAGTTTTTGACACATTTATGCAATAGTAAAATTATTTACTCTTCAAAAATTAAATCTTTTAGTAAACAAGACGTATTTTTTACATTAATGCATATTATATTGTCAGCGTTTAAATTTTCCATCCAATCGAGTCAAATTTTTAATAAAAGTCGTGGAATTATTTGATTGCCTAATTGGTATCAAAGTGATTAAGTGGGTGATACCAACATGCAAATATTGAATTTGCGTTAGTTCATGTCTATATATTTGGTAGTCTGTGGTTATACCGCTAATTGTATTTAAAAAACTACATTCTACCCTAATGTCATACTAAGATTATCTATCGAGGTCATTAACGACCTATTGATAATCTATATATTAAAAATAATGCATAACTAAAAATATAACAAAAATTGAAAATCGTTAATTTATTTAGAGTTAAATAATGATACAGTACAGGAAAGTAATGATAACCAAATACAAATTTAAATTTTACAATATGCGATTTGACTATATTGCAACATGTCAGAACTGAAAGAGGTGAAAACTTAGTTAAATGTGATATTACGAAGTGATCTTTCAGAAGTTCAGTCGATCGGCAGCACATCATACCTTCACGAATCAAGTTAAGGAAGTCGCACGGCGAGGAAACTTTCAAGTTCTCCTAGTTATTCTGATTTCAACTCCAAAAGACCACCCTGTTCTCAAGCAAATTAACCGTGGGGATAACGGCTTACAGCGCGTGGAACTAGAAGCTCGATAATATTATAATATCTCTCCAATATTGCCGGGGATGTTTCCTTATTTCACGGCGATAAAAGTATATGATCTAATTTAGACGTAGATAATAATCGTCGATTACGAGATTAACAAAATTTATGTTGGCATTTTTTTGTTATCATTTTAATATCTGATTTTAATATGTATCCTAGCCTACAGCTTCGAAAACGGATTAGATTTCTCATTGTGCGCGTCCCATTTAAATTATTGGTTACATATTCCATGTTACGCATTATACATTAAATCGTATGTAAACGAATATAATAATGATAATTATGTTTTTATTTCAGCAAGACTTCAATCGTTTCTTTATAATGATTTTTGAGATGATTAGGTTAGATTTTAATAGCAGCTTCCCATTCCCACATTATTATATCTAAATTTATATTAAAACTTATCCTAAGACGTCATTCAAGCAATGCTTCTCATCTGGATCTTCTTCCATATTCATTAAATACAACAAATACTTTAATAACGTCTTGGATGGGTAGTTTGTCGTTATAACTTTAAGGAACGATCGTTATATAGACAGATTTTTCTTTAAAAAATAGTTTAAAATCATGTGGGCATTAAATAATACTCGTACCTAATAATTGACACTTCTCTGTAATGAAATGTGTCAACTTCTCCATGCGTGACATACATAAAGATATTAGAATTTTCTACATAAGACTATTTCACGCATTACCACATTACGATTAGGCTATTCTTGATATGACACGGCATTTCTCGCGTAGATTTACTTTTAAAACTGATTGTATATTTTAAATTATTTTTTTTGAGTACTTTAATAAGTAATTTTCATTTTTTTTGAATCCCATAAAAAA
This sequence comes from Eubasilissa regina, assembly GCA_022840565.1. NCBI lineage: Eukaryota > Metazoa > Arthropoda > Insecta > Trichoptera > Phryganeidae > Eubasilissa > Eubasilissa regina. Next base: position 24,706,974 of record JAINEB010000033.1, read on the forward strand.
ATCAAAAAATGATTAATTAATTAATAAATTAGTTGTTACCAATTGTTCACATTCAAACTTATATATTACACAGTGAACACGTGGTCACTCCGAAACTGACACAAGTAATACAAGAACTAATTTTATAATGTTTGACACAAAATGTGCGCCATTAATACTTAATATAGAATAGATACAATAGATTGTTTTGATTTAATGGTAACAGATTTGAACACCAATCCCGCGCACCGCACTTTGATCAATATTATTAAAACAGTAAGTAGGTACTTACAATGTCGCACCGCGAACATTTTAATCTAACACTGCATCGCACGGCCCGCCCATTGCTTTTTGTAATTACGGTAAAAGATTTGTCGGACAGCTGGTGATACGTCACTCGTCCGCTTGATAGGTTAAGCTTCTTCTCGTAGTTCCCAGCTCCCCTCTTCCTCATCTCGATCCTCTTACTCCTTACAGTGGGGCTGGGGCAGGATTTTGACAATGTATCTAGTCCAACAAACTCCTTATAAAGTGTTGTTTTCTTCAGACTGTGAAAAATGGCCGCCTCTTTCTGAATACTTTTTGGCGGGAGATTGCAACGAGCTCTCGTGAGCTTTGCGCCGCGCCGCCAGGATCGTAAATGGATGGGTGAAGAAGGCTGCTGAAATAGGAAAATAAACCGATGATTATTTCGGCTATACTTAAGGGTGATAAACAATGGTGTTTGAGTTATAAATTTTAATGGCCGCTAAAACCATTTCGCTTTGTTTGGTTTCGCAATAAAGTTAAGATTTTATTGGAATCTCTTTCGATTTATTTCATTTCAAGTTAAAATATCTTAACGTAAGCCGTCCAAATTTCAAATTCTAATGAAAGATTTTAAAAAACACGAGCGCCTGCAAAATGATCAACTTTCAACAAAGCTTAGATAGTTTTTTATTTTTCAATTTAAAAAAAAAAAACATTGTATTATTGTATTGTATAACATACATGATACATTACAATATTCCATTAACATTTATATTATGTTAAAATAAATAATAAAGCATTAATGCAATTTTTGCAAAAAATATATGAGAAAAACTATCTATTTTAAACAGACCATTGTAAAAAAGAATAATGCAAATTTAAGTATTTAAAAAATTAAAATTAATTAATATTGAATATGTTGCGATTTGTGAAAATACAATATATATTAAATACTAAATTAATGTATTAATTATAAATATATACATATAAAATCAATTTTGTCGAAAAATATTGTTTTAGCGTCACCGGGATTCGAACCTGGATCTTCATTTCCAATCCGGGGAAGTGCACTACCTTTGTGCTATAACGCCAGTATTTTTCTTGACAAATTTTCGAAACTATATGTTACATTTTTCAAATTAATACACCTGTCGTTCCATTATTTGAAAGCCATCTACATTATTTTTACAGAATCTCAAATACCTTTGAGTAAACCGATTTGCAGAGGCCAGAATTATCAATTCATTTTTATTAAATTTTGGACACGTTGATACAACATATATTATTAAGGAAAACACATTCTTATTGTGAAGTTGTAATTATTCAGAACATAGGTCTGTGATATTTTAAATACTAAATTAATGTATTAATTATAATATATCCCGGTGACGCTAAAACAATATTTTTCGACAAAATTGATTTTATATGTATATATTTATAATTAATACATTAATTTAGTATTTAAAATATCACAGACCTATGTTCTGAATAATTACAACTTCTCAATAAGAATGTGTTTTCCTTAATACAATTTATATTATTTTAAAATTGTTACACAACATAACAGTTAAAAATTATTTTAAGAATTTTTACAAAATTTTCGTCAAAAGTATATAAAAGGACATAAAAGTTCCAGAGGTTAACTTCTAAAGTTTTAATGATGTTGGTAATATAAGAAAGGCAGCATTAAAAAATATTAGTGAGTCTAGCCGGTTTATTAATAAATAAATATTGTACTTGGATTGCAAAGATTCAGCCACCAGACACTAGTAAAAAATTCTATTTCACCCCTAAAAATTTGCGACACAAATAATATAATTTAAAGAAAAACATAAATCTGATTTAAACGTTTCTTACGTTTAATAAGCAACAAGAATTTTTACTTACTTTTTATTTATTCAGTAAAAATTATGAACATTAACATAAGCCCTTAATTGAAAATAAAGTTACCTTAGCAGTCTCTCAATTTTATGTAAATATTTTCATAACAATTTGAGCATGGCTTTTCAGAAGGCAAAAACCGGGTTTCTGAATCGATTTCATGATGTTATTACGCCATGATTTGCCAGTTTACTTTCACTAAAATGAAGAAAGGAGATTTGAAAAAACGTGACCTAGAATTAATTATTTGATTTTGGCATAAAAATAAAAAAAGTGACATTTTTAAATAAAAACATTTAATAATATTAACTGAGATATTATTCATATATAATTTTAATAATATGAAATGAGAAAATGCAGGAATTTAAGATTGAAATTTAATTTTACCCATATTATTCAAAGAAAAATGATACATAAAAAATTATTTTTTTTTGGTTCATTCTATAATTATAATATTAATATTAGATAATTTTTATAGCACCATTTTCATAAATGATTTGGCTTCAAGGGCGTTTTATATATAAACTATAGTTTTTCACAATTTTTGTATTAAAAATTGTCATTTGAACTTATCGATATGATTTTTTGAAAAGGTGCGTTTTTACTTTAAATATTATTAATAAAATAAATATTACCCTGACAAGGATGATAATTATATTTATTTATGATATGATAGACCTTTGTGAATTTTAATTTCTGGTACATTACGATTATTTGCGTCACTAAAATATGAACCCGAGTAGAAAATACAGCTGGAAAATCACGGCGGGATAGTTGAGGGGAAGATTTGGGGATAAGAGTGAATTTTTGGAGTAGAATATAAGATATTATTCAAGATTGAAAGAGAGTTAGACAAGAAATTGAGGAATATTAATTTTGATTAGAGTTTTAATATAACGCTTGATTAGGTAAGGGAGTGATAATCAAATGATGTAGTTATGATCACGATTCTTAGTGTCCCATCATCTGGCATTTTTCAACAATGATTGCTCATAACAGCTTTTGCGATCTACAGAACATTTCAATTGATTTTTGTTCAATTAAATTTGGTTCATTTTTACTCCGTTTATTCCATTTTCTAGTGTAAGTGTATTTTTTGTGTAAATGAAAATTATAATTAAATCGTCACTATACCAGACGCAAAATGGTCAGATTAATTTTAGACAATTACATCATATACCTCATTCGAAAAACAAAATGGTAAATAATGCAAATACTCGAAATAAATTACGGAAAAAAAAAAATGTAGCAGTGAGCATATTTCTGTGCACATTTTGGGCATGTACATTTTATTATTCGTTATTTTATTGTTCGTTTCAGGAAGAACTCCGCTTTTTGAAATTCGTTTATAGCTTAATATTATGGACCCGCGATCTTATGTACAGCTCACGTCAAAGATTCACGATTTGGCATAATTTTGTTAAAGGATATAAACCAAGCGGCGTACGCGTTATAATCGAAAAATATTGTAGCTTTAGAATATTCACACATTTTAATATGTGGTTATATATTTATGTAAAATAAAAGTTTCGTCGTACACTGCTACAAGGATGCCATAACTCTAAAGATCTCTTAAACGTTTTAACGATTTACTTTAGACGCAAACTGCTCAAATTTATCTATAAAAATATTAACTTAATTAGAAAGAGATGAGATAATGAGCCGCCACTGCTTTTTTATGAATAATATATAAGTCACTAAAGTGACTTCGGATTGAACCCTTAATTCCAAATGTGCTATGGTTTAAATTAATATTTGTTAGAATAAAAAAAATAGTTTGGAATATGAATTTAATATATTAATTAGAAAGATAAACATATAAAATCGATTTTATCTTTCTAACTAATATATTTAATTCATATTTAAAGTATCACTGATCCATGTTCTGAATAATTACAACTTCCCAATAAGAATGTGTTCTCCTAATAAAATAGTTTGGAGTAAGAAAATGGTTCGAGATGGTTTGTTAAGTGAATGAGTGTATCTCCGGAGTAAAATTTTATTTATTATGCATACTGCGTACATAATTCGTACAGGGTAAAAAGATTTTTACTATAATATTTAGGTTGGAGATTAGACTTAAAAGTATAGTCTCATAGAGTTCAGTTGAAGGTGATTGAATTCAGACAGAAGACAGGTTTTTTAAGTTTTCAAGCAAGGATTGAACGATAAAAAAGTGGTCTGAATGCAGATCCGAGAATAGATTGTGACGCATTGGGAACACAGTCTTAAGGAAAGTAATTTTGAAAACTCTAGTTTTAATGAACTGTCAAAGTCAAAGATGAACTCTTTTCATCAGGTCTACTTAATGATAAGAGTTTATTTTAATATTTTAATTTTATTTGTTATAATTATCAATATAAATTAAAAATTGTGGAATATTACATAATGGAGAGAAAATTAAGATTTCATAAGGAAGGGAATTTTTTTTTGATGGATTTAAAACATATTTAAAGCAAATTTCTTATTTGATAGTTAGTATTTGAACAGAAACATAATATTTTTTAAAAATATTTTGAACAAAATTGGATTAAGTAGCGATTGGCTTTGTAGCCGGCGACCTGATCCCCTTGTCAACAGATTGAAACTTGAGCATTGGATCCTGGTGTCTGGCAGCTATAAGTATTTATAGTATAGTGCTCAGAATATGAATATCTAAGTAAAAATAATCTAATCGACTTGTGCATCGATTTTGTTTTCGAAAGTAAGCGGATTAATTAATATTCACAATAAATATATGTTTGCGGTACACTTTGTGATCCCCAAAACTGCTGGAAAGGCACTTAAATAATACATTATGTACTCCGTATTATATTAATCAGAGCCACTTTGAATTTAATTAATGACTTGTACACAAATTTTATACGCTTTTATAGGATAGATTTTAATAGATAAAATACAAATTCTGTAACTAGTTACTAAAATATTAGAAATTTCCTGAAGCATTTTAATATAGTTATAAATATGGATGTTCTTTCGATTATTAAAAAGAAAAAGTAAACAATTTATTGCGTGTATTAAATGTTTGGTGTTGTTAAAGGTTTGAGACATTTTGCTTAAGGGTAGGTACATAATATTCCTGTTTTGAAGAAAAAAAATATTTTATTAATTCTATCAAACTACAAGTATGTACGTCAGTCTAAAGGATTCATCCACAATATCCTTTGTGTGGGTCGTGTCACATGTCAAAGGGATGTAATTAATTTTGGAAGCGATGATTTAATAAACAGCTATTCTCGTCATATGGCGGAGTACGTTATATACGTAAGTACGTACTGGCAATGTTGCAACTAGGGTTTCTGAACCGGGTAAAACTGGAACCGGAGAACTGGATACTCGCGTATTTAAAAATAACCCGGTAATTTTCGACGAGTAACCGGTTTTTTTAATTTTTGATTTTTCCAAATTAAACATCTTTTGTCACAATAATATTTTATTATATTCGTGGCGTTCAGGTATGAAAGTATAGAAAACGTTATCATAAATGCAAGAGTAACATAATTTCCGCAGGAATATTGCTTTCAACCGTACCTCAGTAGATATTACAAACCCAATCTATATGGTACCGAATGGAGTAATTTTAAGAATTCAACCATTCTTTCGATAGTCACTATCTACAATTACTACACTCGGTACCATACAGGGGAATAATAATGAATAATCTTGAAATGATTCAAGAAAATAAAAACACCCAGAAAAAACATTAATAAACAATATCATGTTTTCAAATTCTTCACCATTACTATTATGGTGATCCTGCATGCGCCCATAGACATGGCTGTGTAAGGATTCACCTATCAACCATGTGGGATCCAATCGAAAGCAACCAATTAGCAGACGCAATAAGACAAAATGTACCAGAGACGGACACTACCCGAGCAGCTAGGGATCACTCTTACGCAGACCGTCATTTTACAGCATCTCGAGCGAGCTACTCCATAGTTCAATGCAAATATAACTGTATAATTCATCATATTAATAAATTAAATTTTATAAGTGCTCTTTCATTTCTACACTCTGCTCTAGTTACAACAGACACCTTACATTGCGACATACAAACGACACGTGTGAGACAAGAAGATGTTAGGAGCCTCTGTTTCACAGCAACATAACCTTCAGACACAATCATGAAGAAATCATATTTAAATTATCTCAACATCCACACAGTCAAATTCTATACTACGATGTTTCATAGAAAGAATAAAACCAATCCCACCCATACGTACCCCACCGCTCCATAGCCAACCATATTTAATTTAATTTATTTTACACTTGTAGATGGAAAGGACTACTCTTTCTAAAACTAGTAGTGATATTAGCTCAAAAATTATGTATATAGTACAATATTAAAATTATATTTTTAAAATACACAACTCTTTCAATTTTCTACTCGAACAATTTTTAATTATGTTATTAAATATTATTTGAATGCAATACTGAAATGAAACATTTTAGTATATATTATACATATATTAAAATATTAATCTAAACTGTAGATCAGTATAATTATATTTATGAAAAAAAATTACCCAGAACCAGAACCGAATCGGACACTCGGTTCTTTCATGAAAAATAACAGAGAACCGTGTAATGAATTTGGCCAGGTATTTGAATACCCCAGTTGCAACCTAGGTTCGATATAACAAAATACTTACAATACCTAGTGCACGTAAAATAATATTATTTTAGAATGTTGCCAATTTTTCTCTCAAGCTCGTTGTTTCTGACAAAAATACTGGTAAACAACAAAGATGGATTATTTTCTCTTTTAAGAATTTACTTTATACAACAAATACTACTTCAAAACTGTCCGCAATACGATGATCAATTGAGCGAAAAAGTTACCATTTTTTATCTACGTAAGCACAATCGTACTTTTGTTATTAAAAATTTCCAGACAATGTAAGTTTATCGTCAAATCGAACTAAATTTTCCAACGTAATCGTAAATAATAATGTAAAAATATTATAAAATGATAACATTTATTTGTCACATGTTGACACAATAAATTATGTAAATTAAACTACAAAATTGACATATATTTCAAGAAAACTGCACAAATTTAACGTGTGTATTTATTTAAATTAAATGTGTTTAATCGGAATGTAAAAAACCGAACAGCACGTTAAAAATGGTTTGAAATAGCGTTAGAAAGTTTCGGAATATAATATAAAAGTTTTAATAAAGTAAAAAAATAATAAAGAATTAGACTGTAATATATATATATATATATATATATATATATATATATATATATATATTATTTATATATATATTATATATATATATATATTATATATATATATATATATATATATATATATAATGACTTTGTCTTTGTAGAAACCAACGAGGAAAAAATATGTGGAATAGAAGTATATTCTGTAAAGGTATTAAACATGTGTTTGAGACATGTGATGTATTTTTTAAGATGTTTGAGGATATATAATTAAATGTTCTGATACCATTTTTAACATTATTGAATTTCTATGAATATTTTTAACATCAATTAACTCGTTATGCAATAAACAATAGTTATTTCCATTAGAATTTTTTTAACTTGCTTGCCTTCCTATTCATATAAGTATAAATTTATGAAATAAAGTGATATTTTTAGAGCGACAAATATTTCTTTGAATACATTTTACACTTGACCGCGTGTTGCCGGGAAAAACATTTCGAGTTGCTAAATTCAAGCTATTTGACTAATGTAAAAGTCGCGCAAGTATTGTTGACAAGGCAGAGATATCTGATAGATTGCGAGTAATTTAAGCTGGACGAGAGCTTTCGTCCAATAACCTTAAGGCACAGGCCTACAATGTTTGAAACTCCATTATAGCATCGACGATTTATTGTGCGTATTCAATCTCGTTTTTAGAATCAATGCACATCTCTCCCGGCCTTAAGCCGAATAATCAATATGGATTAGGTCGATTGTCGTGCGCGGAGAAGGGTATCTATCTGCTAAGAACCCATTAATAAGATTTAATTTAAAACGAAGATAAAGAATAGTGACCTGAATTTCATAAATTATAAAAAAATGTTTTTTCAGATGCTAGAAAATGTAACTTATATTCACTAAAGATTAATTTTAAATGAGAATAAAACAAATTTATTAGCGTAAAAGTAACATAAATAATACATCATATTTACGTTTTTCGTATTTGCAAGTGCATAAATCTAATAAAAATTAGTAATATATAATTAGCTCTCTTAAAATGGAAAAAAAATAACATTTTCTTTGTAATGAGAATTTTAATTCAAGCTTTACGTTGTCATAGAGATCTGAATCCTTAATCAAATAATAACATCAGCTGAAGAGGAGTTATAGATACATATTAATGTAACTTAATTAGAATTATAAGTATAACTATTACCAACGGCGTGCACTAGGTATCGGCTTATTGGTAGTGTATCATTCACTCTTTTAGAAGTATGATTTTGTGTAAATATAATTGTGTATGTATTATTATCGATTATTATTCTTGGGAAATTTTTCAAGATATTAACTAAAAAAGCTAAAATATTTTATAATATAAAATAATACCATATAAAAAGTATATTGAAACGTATACAGTCAAGTCCGCTTCAAAGACACACTTGCGGCGTTTTGCGACACGTCTGTTAAAGCGAAGACGTGTATTCAGATCATCGCTCGGTGCGAGACTTGCTTTCACTTCGTATACGTCTGGGACAAATTTTACGAAAAAACACATGCGCAGTTTTATTTGTCAATTTTAAATTCTTCCGCTAGTTATACGGTTTAATTTAACACGTTAATGTGAGAACTGAATTATTTTCGCTTACATACTCAATATCAAATAAATATTTAATTAATATTTATTTTGCAAAAATTATTGTAATGCACAGCTTTTTTGATAGTGCGCGCCTAGACTATTACCAAATTTTGAAATATGATTGTGTGTCCTCATTCTCTTAACCTTTTGTATCTTCTGTTGAACTTATATAATTTTGTATCTAATGTAATTTATATGGATTTATATAGAGTTGACTTATTATTATTAGTATAATTTATAAATAATTACTTACATTAGTGTGCGTGTTTCTAAAAATTAATTAAACCTTTTATTTTAGGAGTCGAGACGGTCTTCTCAGAGTTTCAACAGCCAAAAGAGTTTATATTAAAGGTCATTTCAAATATTATATTTCCCAGGCAATCGCTTTAATAGTAATTGAAAGATGCAAACAATTACACAAATAAAGTAATCGATATGCCAAAAACCCATGGAACTGATATGTTACACAATCTAGTTGTGCGTTATAATTACACTTCAATAGCAATAGTACTCGCAGTAATTAATTAAATCATTACATGTTATGAGGACCATTTGTAAAGTAAGAATCATTTTGTTGTGAATTCATAATAATTTATAGATAGATGCTTGCTATAAATCTTTCTAATTGATTAATTTAATTTGTGTAAAAACTTTGTAATTACAAATAAAGTATGTGTTTGACTATTTTTAAATATATTCCGCATTGACCGGGATTTGAAAATCACAATCCCCTCGTTAAAGAAGCTTGTTGCCCATTTCTTGAACCCGTTGTTGACAATTTTGTGAACGCCATCGTCGATCTACATGCATTTTCCGCCTAAAAATTCTATTAATTTCGGGAAAGATGAATTTGAAATTGCGTTCGAATTGAATTAGCTTTTACCCAAACTTCTGCAGTGTTTTGAGCAACGCGGTAATTTAAAAAATGTGTCACCTATCGCACCTCGCAATCGGCGGGAGTAAAAATATACATTGTTTAAAAAATACCAATGATAAATTATGCCTGACGCATTGAAAAGTGAATGTAACAAGTTATAATAAGTTTCTAATAACAACATTCCAGTTCAAGTCGCCTACTTACATTGTTAATATACCCAAGCTATTCTTACATTAAAAAAGGTCTACTTATTTATCTACGTATTTAGATGAGTGTATTTTTTGTGATATAGTTATATATATTTTGAAAGTATTAATTTAATAAATTACATTTCGTATTTAAATAATTAAAAAAAATTATAATATCTTATAATTATACGCTTATTGTTTTGTTATGTTGATTAAGGCCATTTATATCACTGAATCAAAAATTTGTGAATCATTTAATAACCAATTGAATGCAAATATTTTTTGTCATAAAAAATGTCTAAAAATATTTTTTTAAATAAAAATTTCAGCATACAATTCTATACATGGTGCATGACTTAAGCAAATGAGCCTGTAGAGAATAGCACAAATAAATAAAACACATGTAAGCTTGAATAATTAATTCTGGTATTGTCTATCGATTCTTCATATATGACATCGACACTGAAAAATTGTTTAATTTTAGATTTTTAACCTGTACATAAATTTTGTAATAAATAATAATTTTCAAATATATAAAATTCACCAACAAAAGTTTGAAATAAATGTACAAAAAAAACCTTTTTATTCAAATTAATACACGTATGAATAGCCACCCCTGCTCAGATTTGTAAAGAAAGTTGGGATTGGAATCTAATGGTTTCACTGAATCGGCATTGAAATGACGAATCACATTGGATTTCGATCACTTCAGCAGCGATAGGGAACCAAGTCCCATGAAAGCAACGACGCTGTAACACAGATGGAGAGCTGGATTGTGCTAATTTTTGAAGTAAGGTAGACTCTTGTGGGATATCCATCATTTAGTAAAGATAAGTTTGTAGAGTCTAAAACATCTAATAATTCTTTTACCCGATCTATCATCAGTGAAATAACCCCACACGCTAGAGTGGGCATTCAAGTAGGCCATTATAGAAACAGGGAAAAGAAAAAAAGATATTTCACCAATATTATCAACACATGAAGGACTGAAGTATGTAACTTAAAAATGGAATCAAATAAATTGTACGCTGAAATGAAATATGTTTACAAATAAATACAGAATAAGTCATTTATAAAGAAAGAAATAATATATGTTTACTAATTAATCAAGAATAAGTAATTTATTAAGATATACATAATATAAAATTTATATACCTATCACATTGAATAAGGTTAACTGCTGAATACACTATTTAAAACTAATAACGGTAAATAAAATTTGGTATTAGAACACTGTTTACATTGTGTTATTATTTTATCATTTTGAAGGTGATGTTCCTCAGCGTATTTTTCTATTAATTTTTCTACAGAAATATTAGCTACGATAAATAGATAATAAATATATCAAAATGTATAGACTATCGAAAATAAAATATTAATGACGCATTTCATATATTCACAAATATAATCCACTGACCGAATCAATCGGCACGCCGTTTCCTCGCGAAAACAATTGAATGCCGAGTCCTTCTGGAATCACAAGGAAGAGCTCCCCTCCCGACTCACACCGCGATCACCCCTTCCCCACCAGGGGCAGGGCCCCATCAAGATAGATGCCAACCAAAGCCACTTCCATCATGATATGCTTGAGAAATATACGTCTCTCTCTTACCGCGTCTCATCCATCCATCCATCGCGTTGATAGATGGCCGGGGGTGTGGGGAGGGGATGGGGATGCTACCCCCGTCGCCCACCATCCTCACCCATACGACTGCCGTACATTTGTATTGGGTGGGTTAAGGGATTAGCCGAATACGAAATATAGCCCTGGGGCGTGTAGTGTATCATTTCTCTCGCCCGTTTCGTGTGCGCGTGTGAACTTTTCCATAATAAGTGTACTATATTATATTATTTTGATAAGATATCCTATGTACGAAAAGACTTTGTGAATAATGGCAAAAATTAAAATAGGAAAGAGTCGATGTAGAATGTGTGGTTGATGTCTATGTTTCCCTCATCTCATGACACGTATTACAATATATATGTCGTTATGTCCTTTACCAAACATTATATTGTTCACATTGGCGGGATAATTTTATTTGAGATAACAAGATTTAACCTTTACATTAACCCAGATTTTGCTATTTTATGATGTTTATATATCTGTTTTTATTTGCGACATTTTGAAAAGCGTTGCACGCAGGTTTTATTATAATTAGTTTTCGGATAATAGTGCCGTGTCGGCAACAGTAAAACACCCCCGTTAAGTCGACCGGATCAACGGAAGCCACATTGACAAGTGGTTCGTGTTGACTCGTGGGTTTACCCGTTACTGAGTCTTATCCGTCGATTTAAACGCAGTGTCTAGTATCTTGATAGTTTCTTATACCCCGGCTAATTTCTCCGATGTCTGGATTTCTCTCTTGCTTATGCTTGTTAACTTCCTTGTAGATCTGAACAGTTTGTCTCAAGTACATTCTGTTGGAGCGTTGGAATTTAGCTGACAGATATCATCCGTTTTGTTGAGAGCTGGATTCATTGTTGAAATCAAATGTGTTTGACTTTCTTATTGCTCAAAATATTGTCATAGTGTTATGTTTTTTGAGAGGACTGTCGCTTATCTAATCCATATTATTACGTACGTGAGTAAAAAGAAAAGTTTGAGATTCAATTACATCGTTTTCGGGAACAGTAAATTGTGTAATGAGGTATAAATTATGCTTTGAGCTAAGCCTTTAGGTTAAAATAGCAGGGAGATACGGCGCACGTCTTATATGATATAGCACCAAGTAGGAGTGCTATTAATATTTGTTATCTTTTATCAATAAAGTAACCGAATAGTATATGAAAATCAAAGTAGAATAGTGAGGCAATATATTGTACAATTTTAAATATTCTTTAAGCGACAGACATAAAGATATTGAATTTAATATTATAATATCATCATTATAAATACAAACCAAAAATAAAAATAAAACTACATTGCTATAAAATAAAATAATTCAAGATCTTTCTTATTTGGGGGTGTATATAACTCTGTTCTTGTTTATTTTATTGTCGAATGTATAAATGAACTCTTCTACTATTGTATTTTCTATTATTGAATGTATAAAATAAATAAAATCCAGTCTCTCTGGTTAAGTGTGTAAAATGTATTGTGTAATGTTTTTCGATATATTTTTATATTAGGGTTATGGCATGTCCACTGTCCAATGTTATTTGTAAAGATTGTTACAAAAAGGAGAGAAATATTGTTACAAAAAGGTGTGGCATGGCGCGTGAAACGCAGTAAACAACTCTATTACTCTATTCGCCAATCTTCGTATGTACACACGTGTCATTCCCAGTGCTCTGATAGTTGCCTACCTAACGAGACTTTGACCATGGAACCACTGATTATGTATGACCCGCCCTTTGCCATGTCCGCTAGATTTTACACAACGCAAATTTGTTTTAAGATATTTTTTTTACAAATTAACAGCAATATACGCATTATAATGGTTAGTACAATGAAACATATACACCCCCTAAAAAATACATAAATTATTTTTCACGATAGGATTAATTTAAAAAATCAAATAAAAACTTATAAATTGATCCAACAGAGATTAGAATAATGAATATTTAAATAAGAAAAAATCTGATCCAATTATGTTTTTTGAAGTTCAATTTGTTCATACACAAACAATGTAGACACAATGGATTTTCCGTATTGTTGTTATTTAAATAACCCAACACCATACTGAATAATTTAAATATCAAACTCAAATTACTCGCTTATAATGTAACACAATATATCCAGGGTGCTGAATATTTTAGACTTCATTATTTTTCGGAAAACTAATAATTTTAAGTGCTTCAGATTCTGATATCTATAATTATTTTATATAAGTTCACAAAATATATTTATTAATAATAATTTACAGAAAATACAATAACATATTTTTTAGTATAAATTGTAATAAATTTTTGATTTTAAAATAAAGTCTTGATAAAATTGCTTTAGAACTTTATAATGCGTTAATTAATTAAACAATAAATATACAAGCTTTAGTAGCAGTAGACTCAACATAGCTAATTACTTTAACTCGTATACGCCTACGGGTATTTGAAGCGAGCGCACGTTTATATTGTCTGACGTGCAGATGGCATTTACGGGATTATTTTACGACATTATCTATATAATTCTTTATAATTTTGATGCGTATAAACATTTTTTAATCATAAACTATTTGCGCCATTTCGTTATTAATGGTCGATCATATTACACATCGGCTTTAGTGCTTATACTCCACTCTGCTTTACAACTACACATCGGCTTTAGTGCTTATACTCCACTCTGCTCCGAGTTATGCTTCGCCAATCATCGATACTGATTTCCTCGGATCCCGTTCAGTCAATGGAGTCGCAGTATTACAAAGCGTCTCTCCCCTGGCTGAGTTTATGGAATCTTAGGTATACACATGGCAAGGATTCTTCCATCCGAGGCAGATGCCCAGCCCATCTAAGTCGGACCTTGTTAAACTTCCTTTGACGACATCAGGCTCATCATAGAGCTTATATAAATATTATTAAAAGGCGGATTAAAGATCGTTCCCAGAATTTTGCACTCAAACATCTGCAATATCATTGAGTCAACACATGATAACAGAGCTGATAATCTTGGTCTCTGCTCCGTATACACTGATCTAAAAATAATCAATTTTGAATTTTTTGTGTTAGATATACGGGCGGACTTTTGGAGAGTAAAACAGCATCTATTGGCTCATTTTTTTATTTCATCACTGACCTCGTTGTTATCATTCATCATAGTTCCTAGATCCATATACTCTTGGACACTCTCCATGTACTGACTATTCAAATTATACGTAACTTTGCTTGAGGTTCTGTTATCATACATACGGGAACAAACTTGATTTTCTGTATATTTACCTTGAGAAACCATCTAGTCCAATACTCTCTGGAGAGCTATCTTCTGTAACAATTTCAATAATTTAAGTAATTCGGAAAATGTGAATAATTTTCTATAATCCATAGATTATTATTCCATTGCCTATTTATAACGTAGGGTAGACCAGGTTAATTGTATCAGGGGGCAGTATACCAATGCAAATAACTCGTAAATTATAGTAGATATATATATGACACGTCGTCAGGAGGCACGTTTGATGTGTACGGACTTGGCGGAACGCTAACGGTTGCATTTGTAAAATTATTTTATTGTGCGTCAAAAGCAAGGTTTTTCGATTAGGTTAATAGTTGAATAATATGATTTGTGTGCTCTGTTTTTATCATTTCATTAGTCCAGATTTTTCTTTCAATATTTGTGTTTATTTTATGTTTAGTTTTGAAACGCTTGTGGGTAGAGAACAATTGATATTCTGTATTTTTATTTGAAATGACCATCAGGGGGCAGTTGTACCACATTGTATCAGGACAAGTAAAAAAATTTTTTTCCCTTGTTTATTGAGATTTTAATATTTTAAGATATTAATATGTTTGTTTTGTCATTTTATTATATCAAAATAGTGAATGTTTATACTAACAACAATTGTAAGATTTTTCATGAGGTTGGATAAATTATGTTTTATATTAAATGTAGTAAAAATTTTGGATTACAATTATAGAAAACAATAAAGAAGCTATTTTTCTTTGCCAAAATGGTTAAAGTGGGATTTTTTTTGGCTAAATTCTGTATTTTAATCAATTCTCCTACTGGAACAACTGACCCAGGGGTCAGGGTCAATTGTACCATTTTGAAAATTTGTTTTATATATATATATATATAAAACAAATTTAAACTAAAGTTAAACTAATTACAATATGTCGCGTATATATGCAGATGATAAACAAATGTAAGCCAGACCGGAGTCAATTGTACCAAAATGTATCTATATATATAGATATATATATATATATATATCTTATAACAACGATGCAAAAAAAGAAAAACGCATTTTGGTACAATTGACTCCGGTCTGGTTTACATTTGTTTATCATCTGCATATATACGCGACATATTGTAATTAGTTTAACTAATATTATATTATACATATTTTGTAATAATTTTTATGAATAAACGTATCACAATATTCAAAATTTCATAAATAAACTTTACTCTAACGCTAAGTAGTTCAAAACACTGGTTGACCAGTGAGCCGTTATAATTTTTGGTTTTGAGATGTCGATGAACCAATATTGGTTCAAACATTTAACTCTTATTTGAGTTTTATGTGAGGTTTCGAATGGTTTAATCAAGATTCTAAATATTGTGCAGCGCGGCGTGGGTCAGGTTCAGGATACCAGATGGTAAGTAAAGCTCTCGTGTTTCGTCAATCCTTCAATATACTTTCGATAAATCTTATCCTCAGATATTTTGGCCATGTTACCATGGAAACCACTTACGTGAGAATTCTATGGAAAATTCTATGGAAAATCCAGGAGAGGATGGAAGGAATCAGATGTTGTGGAAGTGCACCAACTGGTTAAAACATCGATGCAGAACCCAGTCCTGGAATACTCAAGAAGTGCACATATCGGAAAGGTGATAAATCACCCACATCGCCATCCATAGATAACTGCAGTTCCATGAACACTACTGCTAACATTTTTTAAATAAATACATTTTTTATGTCTTTTAAACTGATTAATTTAATTTGTGTTTAAAATACCACAGAACAATGTTCTGAAATTGCAACATTCCTACAAAAATGTGTTTTCATTAAAAATAAAAATATTTTATTTACAAGTAATAAACAATAAAGTATACCATAGACCGTTAAATTTGGTATGAACAGGGTATAAGAGATGGCTAAATCAACATGTATAGGAACTGTACACCTTCATCCGTAATGTTGATAGCTAATGCACTACCCCGGTAAGTAACAAACCTTGTAACTATGTACATGTGCACATCTTCCTCTCGAAACTAGACGGAGAGGTTAGTTCAGAGGCAAGACTGTACCATATTTCACCGTCATGTTCAAGTCTAATTCATAAAGACCTACTAATCTAGGGTTCTGAGACGAAATAATTCGGTAAGATAAGTTTTTATCTGTTCTTCTTTTAATACTTCTAGTTCTGTTTACTATCGATCCATGTAAGCAAGTTAATGAAAATAAGTAAAGGTTTGACGCCAAAAAACAAGCTGTCATCATAAAGATAACCGACACAGTTTCTAAATATAGATTTTAATATTGAGTTTTATTTTCCAAGCAAGATTTAAAACAGCAATTGACATAAAAAGCCGAGACTTCGATTTGTTTGTTTGAAAACTGTAATAAAAATGTTACACTATTGAATATATATTTAAAATAGTAAGAAAAATATGTCGATTTGTTTGAATAAATAACTTAATTCAAAATGACTATCAAATTCTACGAAACTTAATTTATTATTGAGATGGAAAGAATATTGAAATGAACTAACCCTGTCTATCAGTTTTTCAATAGTATATTTCAATTTCATAAGGATTTTATAATTTAATTATTTATTTCAACAAAAGAACTTTAAAATTTATACGTTTTTAAAGTGTTGACACATGTACTTAATATATTTTTACTTTGCACAGATAAAAGATTTCAGTTTGAAGTACTCGTATATATTTTATTCAATAAAAATAGTGATTCGTTTCCAATAAAATAGAAGGGTTATCAAGTATTTTTTTGACTGCTAAAGTCAGATGAAATTAATTCAAAATATTCAATTATACATGTATATGTTAAATGTAAGCTTTTTACTACTTTAATTAAAATCGTTCATACAATAATGTGGAAGTCAGTCAATATCGATAATCGAATCAGTAACACACGTGATCAATTTTTCAGTTGACTAATTCAAATAACATGTATATCGATTTCCAATATCAGAATATTGGTTAATAGTGTTATAAATGCAAGTCATGTATTTTTAATTAAATCTGAACGTGGGGTAAGTAGTTCATTAACTTGGGATTTATTAGTCTAGTATCGTATTCTTAACAGTCATTCCTATTTTTTTGTCTGACTACTGGGATCACCACGTTTTTGCTCCCCTTGATACTCCAATCAGCGACCTTCATCAATGTACTTATATATTGATCTACGTATTTCTTTTTCAATCGTATCATAATCGTTTACGGTATTTTATACGTTACATAAATAAATCAATATTTAATAAATAAACTTTTTTTATTACATGTATGATACAATGGAATTTATTGTCCCCATTATAGAATATAATAAAATATTTTTATTTCAATAGACTCTATTTTAAACAGTATCAAAAGAACTGTGAAAAATTACTTTAGACCTAGTTTACTAGTCAACAACCTTAGTTAAACTAGGGTTCCTGGTACGATGTGAGATTGAGATAAAAAATACTAGTGTTTTGATCCCGTCCTAGGACGGGCACCTAAAAATGAATATGGATTTGTTCCTATCTTTCTTGCGCGTGACGATTTACCGTTACGCAGTTTATTTATGGTTGTTACTTTATAAAGTTTATTATTTTTGCTGTTTTTCTTTATCTAAGCAACACTTTTTCTGAACTGTATCGTTTTTTATATTAATGAAATATCCCAAATACCATAAACGTTTTTTAATATCTAACGACACATATCCAATGTCAAATTAAAACATCTTATCCTTACCCATGTGGCTACTTTAATAAATTATTCATCACGTCGAATTGAATCACCGTACAGCAGCATTGTAATGTTGGAATTTTTTCAAATAGCAGACAATAGATTTATTTGTTAGTCATTTTGGAAATAATCCTCTAAAAAAAAGCACTTTTATCTTCAGAATCTTATATACACATTTTAAATGAATTTGACACATCTCTTTGATGAAATTTATGAATTTATGACGAACATTCATTTATGTCGAATTATTATTTATAACGAACATACATAAGGATTTTATTTATTATTATTATTATGTATATAATAAATATTTCACACTTCCTACATTTATGTTATATTATAAGATATATATATAATAGTAATATTTCATAATAATAATTCAACATTATTAAAATAATTGAATATATACAAAAAATAGAATAAAGAGACCGATTGTTTTGACACGTCTGTTATGACCATTTTCATTTCAAATAGCTTACGCTACAGGCGTGACGATGACAGTTTGTTATGCCAATCCAATTGAATCATTATTTTTATATTGTATTCGAGAGATAAATACTCGGCCACACGATACTCGGGGATAATGAATATGATTGAAAATATAGTATTTTGTATTATCTATCAGTAATAAAATAAAAAAAAACGATAATAATTTGCGATATAAGAAAACTCTTTTAAAGTATTAATAATTTTTGAATAAAGCATAAATAAAACGTCATACAGAAGCATTCTTTATATTATTTGCAAAGAATCATAGTTTTTTTTGTATTTTTTCTAAATGTGTTATAGATTTATAAATTTAGAATAGAATCTAGTCTTCAGATTTAAGCTGAAATAATTTATTGATATTAATTATTTAAGTTTTATACAATACTATAATATTTTGTTTACTGCGACTCGGAAATGCTGAAACATTTAATATAAATGAATACCTTATTTTAAATTTTGTCTGCCCCAACATAGGTTGCTGAAAAAATAGAAAATCAATATTTGTGTAGTTTTAATAAAATTAAATATAATATTAATATTCATATTTGGAGCACGCCAAGAAAGAGTATATACGTGTAAACATAATTATTTACGAGGCTGTAGTACAATATTAGTAATAGTAAAGTAATTTTAATAACATTTAAAATATATATAATATGATAAACATATATAATATACATACAATTTTTTTATTACTCATTATTTTTATTAATAAAAGTAAATTCTGCAAAACTACGACAGCACTATAAATTGTGAAAATATCATTGGCGGCACCCTTACCTGCTTATACTTTTGGACTGTAGAAAATTCAACTCGTTTCTAAGCTTGAAACGTAAGTTGAGGGTGTGAGAGTAAAATGTTATATCAATCATAACTTCGGTTATGGTTGTCTGAAAATATAGTTAATTTTTTTAACGATTTTCGTTTTACATCTTCATTTACTCGTTACTTCTTATGTTTGAGAAAACTTCACACATTGTTGAAAAATGTTTACAATTTACGAATATTTCAAAGAAAGCGTAAAATTTATATGAGCGAAATCGACTATCATGCAAGAATAAAACCCGAAGAACAAAAAAAACTTGTCTACAAGACATGGAGTATAAGAATATGTAAACGAAAAATATACAAATTCATTATTTTTGTAGTGATTTAAACAAAATATGTATTATGTTTAAATATTGCCGGCGTATTAGAATATTAAAATTGTCTAAAAATGTTCTAAATTGTTACACACGTTTAGTGTTCGAATTCTTTTCAATTTTAAAACGTATTAAACATGTCTAGCAAGGTTTTCATATAAAACTAGCGATTTCTCGGCATGCGTTGCAATGCCACTCAAAGAAAGAAAATTTTTGTATTTTAATTATGATTATTGAAGTGCTTTTGGATACACAATATATTTTGTTTTTCCGTCTGGTGCGTGTACGAGCTGGCCACACACAGCTGCCCATGTGAAAAGCGTGGATTTTCCAAATTTAGTCCACATACTTGTAGCGATTTTCCCTGTGTTTTGTTGATAGTCATTGCAAATGCCAGTCGCACCGGAAACTGCAGGATAGCATAATTGATTTGACAGCAAAAGTTATGCTTTGTGACGATTATTACAAATTCACTTGATAATTGTTCACAATATCCCGAGGTTGTTTGATGCAACCAAGGCGCATATCAATCGTAACTATGAAGTCAAAAACAACTTCCGTCCAAGTCATCCCAGTAATTGGCCAGCTATCTCGGTAAGAATCAATCACACATCACAAATAGCTTATTTAACCAATCCGCGACTGGACCGCGACGCAAATTGTTTATTTTAGATTGTTGTTTTTGACATCTCAGTAAGCATCATGTATCTAAGGCGTCTACAGTTCAAACCGAATACACGTGAACTGTGGGTAAACTATATGAAATACACACATTTGTTAAATTGAAAGAAGTCGTCAGAAAAAGCAATAACTCTTGGAAAATTCGCCACAGAGAATCCTAAAACTAGCCAATCAACGTGTCCGAATTTCACATTTCACGACATATGGTTTGCCATGAAACTGATAGCCGTGGCGTGCAGATCGCCTTCTTCGGCGAACTTTATCATTGTAAAATGGTTGTACTAATTCAGAAACCTTCGTGGGCGTGTGCACAACAACTCATCAAAGTTTCATTGCAATCGGATGAACGGTATAGGAACGTATACGGGACAAACAAACATTAATTTATATGTATAATAGTTTAGAAACTTTTGCGAGCGAATGCACAACAACTCACCAAAGTTTCATCGCAATCGGATGAACGGTATAAGAACGCATACGGGACAAACAAACAAACATTCATATATATATATATATATATAGATAATTCAGAAACCTTCGCGGGTGTATGCCCAATAATTCACCAAAGTTTCATCGCAATCGGATGAACGGTATAGGAGTGCATATGGGTCAAACAAACAAACAAACATTAATTTATATATATATATATATATATAAATACATAAAATAAATTGGGTGCGCGCAGAGCGCGCGCGTTATTTTTTGTTTTAATGAGAACGACTGCATAGAATTATGTTATTCGTTTTTGGTGTACTGAACGACCATACACATATAAACACGTGAACAATAAAACAATTGTTTCGTTGTCTGTCAGAAACGGAGCATAACCCCTGACTGAATTCGTACTGTGGTTTCATGTAATTTAAACCTATCTGCAAATGTATTTTTAGCGCATTACTCATCGTCAAATGGTTAGGTTATACTTTAGAGTAGGCAGTATATGAGTTCGAACATTCGTATTTTTAGAATGCGGTCGGGATTTGAACTACAATGCGAATGATGCCTTAGACTTCACCCCTTAATGCCCGAGCCACGCAGCAAACAAGCGCGTCAACCGTTGAAATGAAAAAATATGGTTATTAATGACTGGGGACATTGTTAGCAGATTAGATGGACAAAAAGTGGAGAAAATTACCGATATTAAATGGAGGGATGTTTTTTGGTACATGGAAGTCGACGAAAAAATATATATAGAAAAAATGTTATTTTTGGTGGCAACACGATGATTGATGATCTACTTATGTTCGGGGGTCTCATTCGGACAACACATTTTTAGTTATTCTGATTTAGATGATAATTAATTATACAAATTAATGAGCATCGTGTTCAATGGGGGTCATAGACGGAGATTATTTTAATTATTTTTTCCATATTTAAACATCAAACATTATTTAATTTAAAAAAATATATATTATTAAATTTACATTGAACTTTAATTTTTTTGTAAAATAAATTATTAAATAATAAATACTAAATTAATGTATTAATTATAAATATATACATATAAAATCAATTTTGTCGAATAATATTGTTTTATTATGATATTTATCAAAATGCAATTATTTAATAGGGTTAAGAAATTAGAAAACCATACACATATACGCCACATAATGCTGTACTATAAGGGTGGAAAGCTGCTGAATCATTTCACGATCTCAACGATATTTTCAATTAGCGAAAGGGCATGCCGAGAGTGGTTTGTTCACTTCAAAGCTTGCGAGGAAAGGGTCGATTTTCGGATTTTGGTGACCAAGCCATTCTAGTAGCTGTGGAAGAGGACAAATGTTGCACTACTAGGACACTGGCTGAGAACTTCAACATCAATCAGTCCACGATTATTCGTTATCTCAGAAAAATTCACCAAGGTGTGGAAATTGGCCGGATGATAATTTTACATTTTACATAATATGTTTTGAATTGGTTTATGTTTTTAGTTATGTTATAATATAATTTACTGTACCATAATAATATATAATTTAGAAAAAATGGCGAATAATTAAGCATCAACCTAATATATATTGACGGCAATGTGACTAAAGTGTTAAAGCTATAAAATAATAACTTTAAAATGAAAGTTAGTAATTTTGTTACAAATTATGAACGTCAATATGTGAAACTAATTAATAAATGAAGTACCAGAGATTATATAGAGTTGGTGCTTAAATAAAACATTTCATTCACAATGCACACTACCTTAAAAATCAAATAAAACTTTAAAAGTTATTATTTACAGTCCTCTTAATTTACGTTAAAAAATATTTCAACTCATCCAGTGAAACTCTTGCACTCTAAATTTAAATAGTATTATTTTTGCTGCTTTCCAGGTCGCGAAGAGCAACTACTGTGGCCGCGTCACGGTCAATGATGGTAGCTTCACCGCCAATTAGTAACCGACCTACGACCACAGACAGTAATCATAATCGTCTTCTTATCTTAGGATGGTTCAGGACCAAAGTCTTGGCAAGGCACCTCCATCATCTTCTGCTACTATGTTTTTTGTTTTAGTACTTTCTGACCCATCCAAGACTCAAATTGTTTTCATACAGTTTTAGTCTGAGGTTTTTCACTTCCCGCCTTCCCCCCGGAATTGTTAAGAAAATACATTTTGGTAGTAAATTCTTTGGTATTCGCAAAACGTGTCCAAGTTACCGTAATTGAGATCTATCTGTACACAGTGGTGGGTAGAGCATGCATTACCGGTTTTCGTTAAACAGATTTACCGGCAAATATGGCCAAATTCCATTACCGAATTACCGGTAAATAAATTTCTAAGTACAGGTAATTTCGATAAATTATTTTTCACTTTTAAATGTATTATATAATAACATTTTTTAACTACAATATTATCAGAAAGCAGGATCGTTGAGTGTTTTATTGTATGGTTTGTTTACCCGGAATTTCGTGGAATTTTCTCCGGTATAATATAATGTGAGCATGTGCGTTGGGGATCTAATGCTAACCATTGCAAAAATCACTAGTCAATCTTACGGTACTTCATTGATTATTATTCATCCCTTGGCGGCTATTCTATCTTCCGAAATACTTTTTAGTATCATTTGAAGTTACGTGAAGTTCAGTTGCACTATATATTGTTTCTACCGATGCAGTAAGGAGGTGAAGAGCATCCTGTTCAAATCGTTCTTCACCAGCATGTATACCTGCGAGTTCTGGTCGAAATACAAGTAAGTGACGTATAACCGTCTCCGAATTCAGTACAACAATTCATACAGAATACTGTTCGGATTGGCGCGTTATTGCAGCGCATCTACAATGTTTACCGAAGGCTGTTCCGCTTCTGAGACATCGAGTTGCGGGCGTAAAACTGCAGCTGGAGCTCAGCACCAACTCAATGGTGAGAGCGGCGCTCTCATGGAATGCTGGTTTCCTTACCAGAGAATGGCAGCGCCTACAGAATTGCTATATATATAATGGTCGTGACTGAAGTAGCTATATATGTAATATTTATATTTTGTGTGTATATATGTGTGAGCTTTTTAGTTTTTATTCATTAATATTTTCCATGATTTTCTTTTTCTTTTTCATAGCACTATATTTATTTCGTAACTTTAGTGTACAACATAATATGTATTATCTTTATGGTGAATCGGGTTAAAAAAACCTGATCACGCTGGAATAAACTCATTAATATTATTATTATTATTATAACTATTATTACTATTATTTTCTCTTTCAATATTGAGTCACTGTAATTACATCAATTATTAAAATAGTAATATTCTAATTATGTGAAAGTGATTTTTAAATAATCTGTATATTTTATTTTATTATTTTATTGTGCATTATTTTAAAATAAGTAATTGAATGTAGGAGCAAAAATGGACGATGGGTACGCCAATGATGCAGTACTAATGGCGAATAATGAACAAGAACTACAGAATCTGGTGAGTAGAATGTACGATGTATGCAGGGAAAGCAACCTTATGATGAATGTTAACAAGCCGAAAGTGATGGTATTCGAGAAGAAGGAAAGCAAGACACCAAAATACTTGTAGGTAATGAATGTTTGGAACAAGTAGATGAGTTTGTATATTTGGGAAGTATGTTTGATAGAAACGGAAAGGCTGAGAATGATATCGAAAGGAGGGTGACTGCAGGAAATAAAGTGAACTGCGCTTTGAATGGAATTATATCTAACGGGAATTCGTCAACCGTGGCAAGACTAGCGGTGCACAATAGAATCCTGGTATCAACACTGATGTATGGAAGTGAGACCTGGAGATAGCAGAGAAGGAGTGAAAGTAGACTGAATGCAGTGAAAATGAGATCACTTAGGCGTATTTAAAGGCGTAAAGAATGTAAAGCTGATGTTAGTATAGTGAGTAAGATTAAGAAAGGATCACTAAGGTGGTTTGATCATATGGAACGGATAAATGAGGAGAGAATGGTAAGAAAGATATATAACGCAAGTGTTGATGGCGCCAGAAATAGAGGACGTCCGCGAAAGACTTGGCACGACCGGGTAAAACAGATATTGGAGGATGGTTCTGTTAGAAGCCTCAACAATCGGCGAGCTTGTATGAATGTAGATGAGCCGAGAAATGTGTGTCAGTACAGAAGAGTGTGACACTCTATCCTCTCTGCCTACCTCCGCGGGAAAACGGCGTGATGATAAGTAAGTAAGTAAAGTAGTTCGTATTAATTCTTAACAAAAAATCGAATTTATTATAACCTTTAGATATTAATTGTATATTAACTAGATCGATAAATAAATGGATGCGATAACATTTTTTTTTCAATTTGTTATTTTATATAATAATGTAATGCCATAATATTCACTTTTTAACACCTTCATAATACTGGTAAACCGACATTAAATTTAGAGTTCTACCGATTTACAGGTTATGTAATTTTCCAGTAAATTTGCATGCACCAGTGGTGGGTCTGCCTTATCTCAATACTTCTCAATCGGTTTCAAAACCTTAATTTTGCTACCCTTCTAAGATTTCGTTCGCTCATTAACACATTTCAATATCCTAGATTCCTGATTTCACGCTCTCCGTAAGAAACAATATTCGGTGACCATGTATTAAAGGGAACCTTTACATAGCTTTAAATACAGTCTTTCAGTTTATTTCACCTTCTTATTTCCCGTCGTTAGATAATTCTACTCTGAGGTATTTGAACCTGTCGACTGCATTCCTGCATTCCTGTGCTGGATGTTGATCGTGCACTGGTTCTAGCGTCTTCCTATATCCATTGCCTCCGTTTTTAACAGTGATAATCTCATCCGACACGTCCGCAAAGAGTATCAGAGCAAGAATAAGAGAGAGATAATAGTAAAATTAATCTAAATATGTTTAATATTATTATTTATTATCTTTGTTTTATTAACAACTGAATGGAGTTTAAATACATCTACCGGTTTCGAAAAATACCATTTTCTTCTTCAGGATGTCATAACTAACTAAAAATATATATTATTGTTTCTTTGCCAGAATCTATTTAAAAAAAAACAACAACAATTATTTAAAAATAAATTGAGTACCTAACTCAAATTATTACTTATATTTATACAAATTTAGTCGAATAATTTTTAGGAAAAAAATTTAGAGTGGGACTCGTATGATGTTTTATTATTTAATGAATTAATTAATTTAATAATAAAATACAATTTACATTAGAAATGGAAAATAATTCGACCCTAAATTTTTTGGATCTAACATTGATTAAAAATAACAATAAAATTGAATTCAAAAGTTTTAGAAAATCAACTTTTACAGATACTATCATACACAATGAATCAAATCATCCATTATCACACAAACATTCAGAGTTCCACTCCATTATACATCGTTTAGTCAATATTTCTATGTCAACATCCAATTTCAATATTTAATTGAATACAATTAAAAAAATAGCAGTTAATAGGATATAATACAGGTTTGATAGACACTATTTTAAAAAATAAATTAAAATAATATAATAATCAATTTTTATATAAATCAGAGATAAAACATAATGATAATAATAATAATTGGTGTAGGATTTTATACATAAATAACTTTTTGAAACAAATATCTAAACACCTACCGCGAAACATTTTATACAAATAATAGTATAGGAAATTTACCCATAAATTCTAAAGAAAAAGATGATAAATTTAACAATTATGGTGTCTATAAACTTAGTTCCAAGGATTATGCTGCATTTTATGTTGATAAAACGGGTCGAAATTTTAATATAATAGTAAGGGAGCATTTGAGATGTTTGAACAATAGTGGGTTTTCAGAATTTTCTAATCATTTGATAGAAAATGGTCACCGTTTTGATAAAAAATTGCGATTGTGAATTTTGCATATAAACGGTGTTGGTCACAAATTAAATAATTTGGAATCGTTGGAGATAAATAAAGCATGTAAAACTAATCAAAAAATTATAAACAACCAACCAAATTTATCTACGAGTCCCATTCTAAAATTTTTTCCTAAAAATTATTCGACTAAATTTGTATTAAGTAGTAATTTGAGTTAGGTACTCGTACTAAATTCATTTTTAAATAATTTTTGTTTTTTTAAAAATAGAATCTAGCAAAGAAACAATAATACTCGTATATGTTTTTAGTTAGTTATGACATCCTGAAGAAGAAAATGGTATTTTTTGAAACCGGTAGATGTATTTAAACTCAATTCAGTGGTTAATAAAAACAAAGATAATAAATAAAAAATATGAATTTTAACCACAAAGTTAATATTGCTAATTTTAAAAGTATAAATATATTTCAAATTACACATCATAAGCTGGGACAGGTCCATTAACCACTATACTTAGGTTGAGGCTATTGTGACACGTTTTATAAATTTTTGAATGAAATTTTATCTTAAATATTAAATTAATGTATTAATTATAAATATATACATATAAAATCAATTTCGTCGAAAATATTGTTTTTGCGTCTCCGGGATTCGAACCTGGATCTCTATTTCCAATCCGGGAAAGTGCACTACTATTATGCTATAACGCCAGTATTTTTCTTGACAAATTTTCGAACCTATATGTTACATTTTTCAAATTAATACACCTGTCGTTCCATTATTTGAAAGCCATCTACATTATTTTTACAGAATCTCAAAAACCTCTGAGTAAACCGACTGCAGACGCCAGAATTATCAATTCATTTTTATTAAATTTTGGACACATTGATACAACATATATTATTAAGGAAAACACATTCTAATTGTGAAGTTGTAATAAGAACATAGGTCTGTGATATTTTAAATACTAAATTAAAATTCGATAAAATTGATTTTATATGTATATATTTATAATTAATACATTAATTTAGTATTTAAAATATCACAGACCTATGTTCTTATTACAACTTCACAATAAGAATGTGTTTTCCTTAATAATGAAATTTTATCTGATTATTATCAAACCGTAAATATTTATCAAACTAATGAAAGTCTTTTATCAAAGGAATCTATCACAGATCAACTTAACCTAACCGAATAACGAAAACATATTTTAAAATATAACACGAATGTATTCCATTCGCAACTGTACATAAAGTACTTTAATTACGCAAAGGACTGTTCGGGCGTTAATCAAACATGCAAACGATCAAATGCCTACAGCAACTAGCGAGTTTGGCGACTGGAAAGTCTGGTGACTGTCTATTCTGAAATAGCTACGTCACATAGCCCTAAAGCATTGCAGCAGTGAAAACATATAAATAGAACTATGTGCTATTGCCGATCGCCGTCAGGCAATGTGACAAGTAAGTATGTGTAGATATTTGACAAACGAATGAATTCTCCATCAAAATAATAATATACGTACACAATTTATAATAAATATATACATTCAATAAACCGTTTTTTATATGTAATATTTTTATCGAGGAATCGTTAAACTATTCATAAATGTGTAAAAATTTCTTACCCAAATATACGATTTCATACAAGTGAAAAATATAATGGATAACCCAATATAATATTATATTCGATTCGCGTAGTTATAAATATTCGCCAACAATAAAGTATTTGATAAAGTATTCTCAATACAGAACCGTCAATTTTATTCATATTCGGTGATTCTCATAACCGATAGGTACTAGGCGATTCTCATAATCGTTATATGAATAATATTTATAAAGATATGACAATAAAATTGATAGATTAATAATGTTTGTATATGTTCTTCTCTAGTCGGTTTCCTTATTGCCCCAAGTTATGGTCCGTTGATGCTTTCGACGATTTTCTACAACTTTTCTTTGCAGCCAGCAGTTCGAATCACCGTTCCGACAGGATAGCCAGTAGCGTCATTGATCCAGTCGGTCCATTGAGTTGGAGCTCGGCCCCTTCCTCTCTAGACTTCCCCCATTCCAATTACCACCAGCTTTCTTCAGGTTATCATCTTTCCTATGACAAATGTGTACTAAAAATTTGGATGCCTCTTATACAGATGGTGAAAATCTCTCTTGAATCCTTAGATGTTCCAAAATTGAGGCTTCGGTGTGCATTGCTGTCGAAGGGATTCTAATTATTCGCATCCAGCTCCACATTTCAAACGAATCAAGTTTCTCATAGAGCATATGGAATGAATGAAGTGATTTTTTTTTCCAACTTTATTAAAAATTGTTCAAGGAATATGTGAAAATTACGGAAAATATTACTTTTTTAAATTTTTACAAAATCACGTTAAACATTAAATCTCCGTACTGCGAAATAAATATTTACGAAATTTATCCATTATTAATTTATATCTTTACTTCAGGCCGTAAATCAGTTTGGCTGGTCTAAATTTGATGACCTTTAATTGTTTGTATTCATTCAATATATAATTTGAAATTAATCAAATATTTTAATTAATCGAAATAATTGCATAATTACATTTTTTTTGAAATGCTTACATCTCTGACACGGTTGAGATTAGGCACATATTCGTTAAACATTTTCGGCTCGTAATTTAGTAATGTATACAGTCATAAAATATTGTGTACTAGGTCTGTCACACCATGTAGGTGTGTTATAATTTTAAATATTTACCAGACTGTAAAATAGTTTTAAGCCAAGGATTGCCCTAAACATTGTAATCAATCAACAACAAAGAAACAAATTTAAATGAAATAAAGCATATATAAGGGAAACAAATAATTAGATGAGAATGTATTCTTTCACTTTATATTTTAGGGTGGTCACTGGGGTTTCTTTATTTTTAATATTATTTCATATTCGTCGCACAACACATTCTCTTGTTCTCACAGTACACACTTTTCGCGATCTATACTCTCATGGTTTTGCCGGACGAGCTGGTAGAATAGCTATGGTGAGGGTCAGTATTCATATTTACATTACTTATCATCTCTTCTACAATTGTACTATACCAGCTGAAGTATTTGACGTTGCTCGGGCTTTATGCAGAGTGAACAGACTTCATTTAGGGAGATGGGAGTATTTATTTTTCGAAATTCGATGTAGAAATTAATTTTACTTTTATTTTGAACCAGTACCAAAATTATGCTGAAAGAGTGGGAAAGGGGGATGGGGTGGATTTTCGAAATCTCATGTAGACAGTAATCTTCCTCTTATTACTCTTAGGCTTAAGACATACCCGCCAAGTCCCCACTCCTCTCGTACTTCCATCCTGCTCCCCTCCATTTCGCTTCCCTATCGCCTTCCATTTCCCTCCCACTCCCCCCCGGACCACTCCCGCACCTCTTCCACTCTCCTTCCACTTCCCTGCCCCAGATCCACCCATTACCCGTCCAACAGGAACACTATTCAACATCATTTTATCCAGTTTAACTCTAGGACCCTGAGAAAAATATAGACATCCCACCTTCCACCTTTTAGCAATATATAATAGAATAAGATAAATGCACTGCGCCTGATTAAAGTATATTCGAAAATTTAATTTAATTGCCTGAACTTTACGCAGAGTGAAGAGGCTTTATTTTGGGGGGGATGGAGGTAGTTATTTTTGAAATCAGATGTAGACAGTAATTTCCGTCTTATTTTGAACGTCAAGTGTGCAAAATTTTACCAAATTTCTGCTTTAAGGGGTGGCAAATGAGGGTGGGGGTGGTTTTTTGAAATCTCATGTAGACAGTGATCTTTCGCTTGTTTTGAAGGTCAAGTGTGCACAATTTCATCAACTAGGAATAAAACTGTAGATTTGAACAAAAAACAAACAAATAGACACTCTTCTTTGTATATGTATAGATGTTATTTTTTTGTCAACTTTTGCGTATTGTGAATAATTTATAATAAACAACTTTATACAAAAACTTCGTTCTGTTATCTACTATAAGTTTTGAGAATCTTAATTGGAACTGTTTAATTTTATCAGAATATGTTTTATAAGCTAGTCCATAGCTACTCATTCTGTAACTGATAAGCCAGTCGACCATCGCAAAGTAGTGTGGCCCGAAGAAGTGCATAACCTTAACATATAAAACGCACTTAACACGGATATAAGTTTCTTACATACACACACATATATATATATATACAATTTAATTGTTTCTTGATTAGCTTGTGGTGACCGGATATGTAAATACTTATTTCTTTTTACATTTAAAATTATTCCATCGTCATGAGCCCATTTATGTTGGTCAGATCATTTTGTATGTTGTGTTCTATGGTTTTGCACAGTTTTTGGTATATACGATGCATGTGTCGTCGCCAAATGAGATTACTTAGGCTCTTTGTGGCAGATCCATTTACGACAAAGTAAAGATTGAGGAAATAAGGCTTGAATGTGAAGATAGTCTTAGCATAATGAGTAAAATTAATAAAGGATTGCTTAGGCCGTTTGGTCACATGGAAGAGATGAATGAGGAAAAAATGATAAGAAAGATATATGTCGCAAGTGATGATGGGACTAGAAATAGAGGACGTTTACGACCGGGTAAACCAGAAGTTTCAATATTCGACGAGATTTTATTAGAAGATGTATGAATGTAGATGATGCGACAATTGTGTGTTCTATCCTCCCTGCCTGCCATCGCACGTGGAGAAACGATGATAATTAAGTAAGTTAATTAGTGGTGCATTTGAAAAAATACAAGTGACTTGACCAAACGCATTTGTTTGTATTTTCAGATACTTAAAAATTAAAAAAAAAAAAATTATATATTTTTTTTTTATTTCAACTTTATTACATATATATACATAATAATTTCATTTTTTGACAAACTGCATGACAGTTTTACGGCGAGGATTGCCTTTTACATAGTTATTGAGGTTTTATAAACAACATTTTTATTTCATTTTTGTAAATGAAATATAACAAGGAGAAAAAAAAATTAGGTGAATTAAAAGTATGCATTATCCTACACCTAATTGGTATGTTAATATAATTTACATTCATTTCCATTTTGAGTAGTGGGATATGCTTATAAATCATATTATTGTAAAGCTAATAGAAATTAAATGAATTACTTAAAAAGATATAAAGAAAAAATCAATCTTTCGAAAAAATATACAATGTTTACAGGGTGGAACAGATCTAGTCCACAATATTTTATAGTTTTTCCTGAGTATAATATTATATACTATAACAAGGAAACAAAAAAATAGATAAGAATATGTTCGTTTACTTTATATTTTAAGGTGGTCACTGGGGTCTCATCATTTTTTAAAATGTGTAATGAGTCTTTATTCATTTTGTTAATTATTCTTGGCACAACACATTCTCTCAAAGTACATATTGTTCGTGATCGAAATATTGTTCTTAGCATAGTTTGCGTATAAATGATATTTTGCATATTTGGGTGCCATTGTAGAATGTACACATGCGTTGAATTGTTGCACTTGTATTATTATAAAAGTACACACATAACGTTTTAACTTCGCTCTGGGTGTGACCTTTTAACGATAAGTAAAATGTTTTTGGGAATTAATCTGTACGCGTACCTCTCTTATTTTCGAGATAGCTATATTTCATAAGTGAAAATAAAACATTTGTTTTTTGATTCTACTTGTTTTATTTACTTGAGACCCATTTTGCCTTGTAACGCAATTATAAATCTAACAATTCAACTCAACAACATGTATTTATAACTATAATGGAGGACAGCTATACAATTTTATTTGCGTGAGATGAAAAGGGACAACATTATTCATTGGAATTCTGAGGGTACATTTTGAATGGTTCTAATTATTCTAAGTAACTAAATTATTTTCACATATATAATTATGGAGTTCTATAAAATTACTTGGAAAACAGTAAATATAACTATATTATTTTAGGCGTACCCTCTCATTTTGGAAATAACTGTATATTAAAAAATCGGGCGATGAAAGTCGCTAAGTAAATTTTTTTTACTACTTTATTGTGCAGTAGACTGGCAGATCACAACTCTTATGAAGTGATATAAAAATTGCAAAGATAGCGATTTGACGCTACTACAGATCAATTTTATCCCGTGATGTTATTATGTTTCACATGATACATGCCGGGCCACGCATATTTTTAATGCGTACCTAGCATAATTATATAAAAAATAGTATTTATATGAATCCGGAAAAAAAGATATTGTAGATAATATAAGAATATTTCCGCAAGTAATAACGTCTAGTAAAACCATAAAAGATCTTAGCATAAAGTATTCTGTGTATACATCCAGTCTAATGTCCGTAATATCTGACAAGGATTTTACGACCGAGCGGTTTTTTCCATACATATCGCCTTGGCCTTTCACAGTATTCGTAGGAAATTCTCGTAATGAGTAACAGACATTAGTCACCCAGCCCGGGGCTCGTTTCTCTTGTCAACGGTTCCTCGTCCTAGCCCCACGCTGCGGCGCGAGCTGCGCCGGGCGAGTTGAATTATTTCTGACCGCAACTTTACGGTGCTATTTCAACTGATGCCGAAAAGTTACCCGTACTGTATTTTTGAGATATGATTTATTGTCAATTTTGCTAGTAATAACTATTTCACACATTAAAATTATTGAATTGATTGTAGAGTTTATAAATATATATTTATTATAAATATATTTATAAATATATTTTTATATAATTAGACAATATAAAACAATCCACGTCTTTTAAGAATCATTTCTTGTTTACGTAATTCATCCACTTTCAATTTTGGGAACACATTTATTATAATTAATAATGTATATTTGATAAGTACTGTACGCTAATGGTTTGTAGACTACTATAAATGAATTATTATTTGTTTGATTTTTTTGTATAATGTTACTCATATGTTGAATTTATTTATTTTATTTATTTATTTATTTATAATAAAAATAAAACACAGATCAGGTACAATGTGAGCAAATTTTGTAGATTATGTATAGGAGGCTGCGCGCCATCGCCCTATCACTGTGCGGAGCGTTAGCGAATAGCCTTTTTTGTAGCATTGAAAAAAAATTCTAACCAGGCAACGTAAGAGTAGGACCGAAATAGAAGCCTCGAGCTTATTAAATCGGTTCTGGGAATGTGATGGGTCCGCTCTCGTTGTATACATTAGATAATTTATGAATAAAAAATCAGTACAGTTGATTTAATCAAATCAGTTGGCTAATCACTACACATTGGTGTAGTACCAGGCAAAATCTATTACACCCCAGTTGCAGTCGACTCGATGATGCAGTTTATTTATTAACAAATACTCTGCGGTGGTGGGTCAGATCTGACCCGGGGTTTATAAAAATATGAATTACGCCAAACATATTCGTTTAGTACTGTTTTCCTTCTAGCTAATCTTTTATTGAACATTTTCAAATAATTTGAGAAACAAATTAATATTATTGGACCAGATTCAAATGAGTTATTGATAAAAATGTGAAAAAATGCACAAAACTGACCCAAGGCGGTGGCTTTTAAAGGATTATCTCACATCGCTCACTCTAAATAATATATTATCAACCTATATTGCTCTCCTTTCTAACTTATTTTTTAAATTATGTCAATTGTTATTTATATTAAAAAAAAAATTATATCCTGACAATAATAAACAAGTTACTGACCGGAATTCATAGAACACAATCGATGTTATATCTATAATATTGATATTTATAACCACTGACACCGGCAGGTAGTCGAGCCGACGAGAAGATCACGTATTCAGTGGATACTTGTGTTTGGTCCGAACAGGCCGTTTGTACGTACGTACATTATTCGTAATATTTTTTTATAAAACTTAGATTTTTTAGTAGACAGATAATGGCACATCATATTATTTCATTAAATCATATTAAAAATAATATATCTATAAAAAATCCCAAAAAACGATTAAAATACCGAAAACTTGGGGTGGGTCTAAAATGATCCACCACCGCCGGACGTGTTTTGTTTTGATCCACCGGGCTGTAAGTATTAACCCGATTTTAATAAGTATTTGCTCCTAGTTTTAATCAATTTACAATAATATAGGAGGATACGTATAGATATCGGCAATTGAACTAACATTGACCTGTACACTCTACTATTCATTTAAGAGCTTCGCCTGATGTACAACTCGGTGCTGGGTACTTTTGTCTCAGACCAACACATTCCATTCAAAGACAGGAATAGTTAGGCCGATAGACCTATATATATGAGAAAACAATGGAAAATGGAAAATGATAGAAGGGTGAATCGGCAGTGAATATGCTATCATTAACAAAACTATTTGGTAAAACAATGAATGATTGATTACAAAATGAAAAGCCAGAGTGAGTCAATAGATGAACTGGAATGATGAAAATATATTATGAATCTATTTTCGCTACTGGACTTATTCATGCTTGTTTTTTAGAATTTTGTGAGATGAAACAAAACTATTTAACTTTTTGTATATTTTCTGTCGCAAAAATGATTTTTAATATTTACATTTGAATCTTTAATATTTAATCTATGAACAAATAATATATTCTTTTTAGAACTAAGCATTTTTTTATGAACACAACATGGAGAATAAAGCGAGCGAGGGAACGTTCACCATTGCCATGAAATGACCACGTGAACTGAAAACATTAGACCGTAAGATTTTGTCGCAGAAATGTGCAGTATCCAAGAGAAATCACAATCCTTAGCCAGGACAAATTAATGGAGAATAGTATATGCAGAGAAATTAAGATTTGTAGAATACAAAAATACCCCCTATTTTAACATTATGATTTACTTAAAAAGTATATGCGTTTTGGATCGAATAAATATAAATATCACATAAACTAGTGAATTAATAGACGTAACATAAATTGAATATATAGGTGAGGGGTTTGGAACATTACAATCGTTCTACATATATATATCCAACAAAAAATAAATCCGAAAGATTATGATTGAGTATTTACTCCTTGAAAATTAAATCTTTATGTGAACAAGACGTATTTTTTACATTAATGGATATTATATTGTCAGCGTTTAAATTTTCGTTCCAATCGACTCATATTTTTAAAAAAAGTTGCGGGACTCTTTGTTGTGTGGGCGACATCAAAGTGATCACATGGGTGCTACCAAAATGAAAATTTTTGGGATAAGGAATTTGCGTTAGTTCATGTCTGGTGGTCTGCGAAATATCATTATAAAAATAACAGTAGTTATATTTGATGATATTATTTTTCTTGTTTTGTGTAGCTTTTTGATTGTTATATTAGTTCAAAGAAAATATAGTCAATTTCAAAATTTCAAAGGATAATTCGTTGCAGAAGTGTTCTTTATTCCAAATTGTAACATACTCAGTTTGGGCTGTGACATTCCACAATAGAAGTTTAACCAACCACGGTCACGTGTTTTGTAACATTCACCAAAATTTAAGTTACTAATAATTCACAACAGCCTTTCAAGATATTCATAATTGACGACTACCAACTCAACAAATTTTACATATTTTAAATATTGAATATTTCGGATTACTTTCTATCAACTCAACGATTTTACAGTAAAATTCAGGGTTAATCATTGTTCATCAGTGAATCATTTTCGTTGTGATTGAGAACAGTGAACAGATAAGAAAAATATATGAATTGTCATGCACGCAGTTCCGTTAAAAAGTAACCCAGCAAGTTTTAATCCGGAATATAAAGTTATAAGTATGATTTATTCTGGTTTGAGCTGCCACACGCTTTCCAGAAAATCTTTTACTGTTCACCAAATTTAATAATGCTTAAATCTTGCTTTCATAATTCATTTGGTTATAAACTCTCACTTGCTTCATATTTACAATTTCAAGAAACTTTCTAACGATTTTCATAATATTATTATGTATTATTAATTATTCATTAATTGTGATAGACCTTTATTTAATGGATGTCGGATTATCGAAAAATTCCCATAATATTGCTAATCATTTTAAACATGCAAATATACAATAAAACTAGTTTATGGAGTCTAAAATCCGTCATGAAAGTTATCACATCCATCGCTGGCTTCGTTTCCACCCCTTGCGAGGTGCTAGTCTTGGGAGAAAGCAACTGGAGCACGTCGTGCATTATCGTATACCTCAAGAATTTACGAACCAATTTTGAACATTCTGTTTTTGCCGTTCTTTATATTTTATCACGCTAAATAAGAAAAACAAAAATAAAATAATTCCTCGAAATAAATCACGATTAATAATGATAATATAACTCGCGAGAGCCACGTTGAGCTTTTATATGGAGCTTGACTTATACCCCGCACATGCCTCGATTATTTATTCAGAATAATATACGAAGGTCCATTAATGAAGAGAATTTAAGGAAATAACAGAAATATATTAATAAAATATTGAATTTTCTTATTAATTTAATTTTAAAAGTTAACTTTATTTCAGAAAATTTAAATGTTAGAAAATTATTAAATGCTGTTCAGAAATAACTAAAGCCAAATATTTATAAATTCATGACAGAATCGGTAATATTTAAAAAAAATGCTGAACATTAATGAT
This sequence comes from Eubasilissa regina, assembly GCA_022840565.1. NCBI lineage: Eukaryota > Metazoa > Arthropoda > Insecta > Trichoptera > Phryganeidae > Eubasilissa > Eubasilissa regina. The sequence goes on from JAINEB010000033.1 coordinate 24,744,647, forward strand.
AATCAGAACAAGATGAAACCATGAGATAGAACCAGCAAGTCTTCGATGATACATTTTATCAGGAACAAAAATCAGTTTAACTTCCTTAACTCTCTTAATAATCAACTTGTTTATGTAGACGTCTTCAATCGCTGGTTCCCAAGTTTCCGATTAACAACAAGTACAAATATGATGCATGAACTGCACTAACCTGTTCACTTTTCTGTCGTTAGATTTCAATGCTTTTAGGACTGCTGGACTGGTCGAAGGACTGGATGAGAAGACAATGAAGCCTTCGTTACCGTTTTCTCAGATTCTGAAAAGAGGCGGCAATATTTACGCACACATATGCACATTATTATCAATCAGAAAACCCAGTGGTACCAAACGAAGTAATAAGGCGCGTAAACACAATTCTTGACCGAGAAATCTGAAACTAAAAAAAAAAATTAATCTAAATTATCGAAAAAAAAAACAGAATCGAAAAAAAAACAGAATCGAAAAAAAAATCGAATCGAAATCAGAATCTAAAATCGAAAAAATACAGAATGGCTTCCTGAAATATTTTCACTTTCGTAATTATCAAACCTTAACCAGCACTGCTGAGTAATCTATCATTTTTTAAATTCCATCACTACAAATTCGAAGAGACATGGCCGATGTCATTTTCCTACACAAAATAGCCAACTCCAAAGTAGACTGTCCTGATTTACTCAGACGCATATCCATTCGACTGTCAGCCAGGTCAACCAGAACTAATATTACATTTAGTCTTCTATATTGCAAAACCAATACCAAACATAACTCATTTTTCTTCCGAGTCCCTCTTTATTTCAACTCACACTTAAATGAACTAAGCATTTTCAATACTCCAGTTACCTCAATTAAATTTTAATTCAACACACAAACCTTAGTAGCCTCATTTTGTTTTTATCACACAGATTTTGTTCTCTATCCCATTTACTTTACATTTCCGCTTGCCCTCCCATTCCCTTGGTAAATTTTCTTATTTATAACATTTGTCTTTCCTGTGTTTATATTTTTATTTTATACTTTTTCTCTCTTAATTTTACTGTTATTTTGTTGTATTTCTGAAATACAGGAGAAAGTTCTCATTACTTTACAATTTTTTTTTGCAGCTTAAAATTTGATTCCTATTATAATATAAAGACTTAATATGTTATTGATGTATTTAATAAGTACTTTTCAAATAATTGTCTTCACTGTATAAAATATGTTGTTATTTCAGAAAAAACATGTAATTGGTACAATTTTTGTTACATTTTCATTATGATTTTTGTTTTACAAATAGAAAATGAAAGATAAGTCGCGTTATCGCATTTTATTGGCCATCAATTGTTTGCAAAATTGTTAATCTATTTCATTATTTTTAGACTTTTTTAATGGTAACAAACGTATATAAGTTTTTATTAATCCGCGTTCTCTCCAATCAATTTACATAACAATTTTTATACTAGGTATGAAGATTTTTTTAAGTAAAGAAAAATTGAACAATATTTTCTTTTTAAGCTTGTACCTTGTAGTAACCATATTTATAGAAATCTCAATTTAGTGAATTTTTCTTTGGTTAAAACTATAATATTTAAAAAAATTTTACACTTTTTTACTATCAAAGGAATTTGCTATATTGTAATTTGAGGAAAAAAAATCCTTTGAGGATTTATATAAAGCGTCATTCTTTAAAGAAATAGAAAACGAACGAATTTCTTTATATTATGTATATAAATATGCATGTGAAGGATTGGCAATGTTCTACACCTCAGAAAGTTCTTTATTCAGAACAATATTGTCATGTTATGAATATCGTTCAATTATTTTTTAAATATCCTAAAATTGAGTAAGTATCCGCAAAATATACGTCTTCTATTTTTTATCTCGCGTAAAATTGAAATCTTTATTCATGTTTATAGATGCTCTATAATATTTATGATTTTACGAATATTTCTTATAATTTTTCTCGGTATCCAGTGTACTAAATTTTCATTTGAATTGATGGACGATAATATTAATAATATTAAAAAAATAATCAAATTTTTAATAGAGAATTTATGACAGAAAATACCGTTTGGTGCTAATCGCACAACTTTATTGAAGAAAGTAGTTTCTAGTTTTGTGAAGTGTTTGATATTGAATGGTTTAGAATATAAATTCTTTGCGAAGATTGCCACAAAACTAAATACAACTTTAATTAATTGTAAAATGATTTAAAAAATGTGATGTATTTTAAATCTTCCCAAACCACGCAGTAACACAATTAAACCTGTAATATTTCGGCAAATACATGCAAAATAAAATTATTTTTTTAGATAATCCTAAAGAAAATATTAGCGCTTAGGAATGATTAGTGAAAAACCAATTATGAAAAGAAAGTCGTACAAAAACAATTATTTTTTCTTTTTTTTATTATCTTTGTTTTATTAACCACTGAATTGAGTTTAAATACATCTACAGGTTTCGAAAAATACCATTTTCTTCTTCAGGATGTCATAAATAACTAAAAACATATATCATTGTTTCTTCACCAGAATCTATTTAAAAAAAAAACAATTATTTAAAAAATAAATTTAAGCAACAACTTGAGTTAGATACTAAATTTATTTTTTAAATAATTGTTGTTTTTTTAAAAATAGATTCTGGTGAAGAAACTATGATATATATTTTTAGTTAGTTATGACATCCTGAAGAAGAAAATGGTATTTTTCGAAACCGGTAGATGTATTTAAACTCAATTCAGTGGTTAATAAAACAAAGATAATAAATAAAAAATATGAATTTTAACCAAAGTTAATATTACTAATTTTAAAAGAATTATTTTATTCCATTCAACCCGTTGTAAAATTAATACGTTGGTAAAAATACCATTTGTGATATGAAAGACATAGATCACACACTATTTTCACAGTGAAAAGAACAACAAACACATAAAAGTAATTGTCTCTTTCTTTGTAATTAAATGAAGATAGATAAGAAGGAAGGACACATAGTGTAGGACTTAATGAATGCTCTAAATTATGTTATTAATCATTTTTTCAAAATTGAGTGCTCAATATTTAGAGTAAATTCGTGCCATTAAAGCCATTTAAGCTAATAAAAACATTTATTCTAACTGATATTTATGGTAACACGAGTTGACATCATGACTGCATATTGATATTTTATATCATGGAAAGGTAAAGGTCAATTAAGTACTTTAACAACTAAAGATTAGCATAATCGTATTTTTATATATGAAATATAAAATGCTTCAACTTCAAAAATGTTTTTGGTAATATAAATAATATTAATGTCTTTCTCAATAAAGGTTAACTACTGGTAGTTGGCATTCCTAAATACTACATTAAAATTCTACATTATCTAGAACACAAATATTTCCATCAACGAAAATATAATTCAAAGTGAAGGCAGGGATTTATCTATTTGAATCCTAACTATTATTTTTTTGAAGCCTCTCTCTGATTTCTGACAAGAAAAGGCAATAAAAGGCCAAAAACATTCAAAATAATTTTTGAGTTATATTGGATAAACGCAAACATAATAAACCGCAATGAACCGTTATAATCTAACTGAAATAATTTTATGAAAAACTTCAACATATTCACATGAATAAAAGAACATTGCGGTACATAATGATGATGGTATATCACAGCATATATAATTATATTATGGCTAATTATAGTAACTATAGTTATTTATATAGTGTTTGCAGTGAATGTAGGCAGAGTATGTACTCGTTTTTATATAGTTTTATTTGATGTTTACATTTGAATCTAAGTATTTTTCTAATATTTTTATTTATGTACTGTTTTAAATAATATATTAAGTTTCAGATTATATTAGTTGTATATGTTATATAATATTGTAATTTATTTATAATTTTTTTTTAATTTCATTTACTTAACTGAGAGTAAAAACATAAGTAACTACCTACACAGGGTGGAATTTAGGATAGTGCTCTGAGGCTGATTGTAAGACTATTCTAACCTTTCCCAGACGGCGCTAAATTAATAACTCGCTCTCCGGTGATGTAAACTCAGTGTACATGGAAACTTTTGCGATATTAAGTCTGATAAATATTTATTACTTATATTAATCATTAAAATAGTAGTTGACGTATATATAAGAGAAAACACTAGTCATACGGAACGATAGCACAAAGACGCATAAGACACATCTAACTCGGCAGTGTATGCTCTGCCACTAACTAAAATGACGATCGGCATTCGGCACCCCGCGCCCCGCGCACTAGGCCATCCGCACCGTTCCACACGTACACATTCATGTATGTATTGACAAATTCACGTCAGGTTCTTCAAAAAAACATTTTTTATTGTTGCGTTTGGTAAATACTTACACATTATGATTATTTTATCCTATATATAAATATATTGTGAAGGAATACCTAAAATGTGAACTCTGTATTTAGTATATTCACATAATGCCAATGTCAACTCAGTTTACATCACCGGAGAGGAAAGGTTAACCAAAAAATTATATGTATTTTTAGACTATCATGTACTTGTACTTTTCGTCATCCCTGCCTCTACAATCCGGCTTTCTCAAGAATACACCATCACAAGGATTTCTCGCTAATTGCTGATACCAAGAATGGGCAGGTTTTTATTTATATTATTTTATCATTACATTTTGGGTCAACCAATAATTTATCATTCTTTAGGTTTATTATTGAGCGATTATTATTATTGATTGGGAGGTTTCGCATTATTCATACAATCTACACTCTACAAGTCCTAACTATCGATATTTTTATTAAAAATATATAATATTAAATAAATATAAAATACATATGAGTATATTATTATATTCTAAAATACAATGATATATTTTTGAAAATTTCTAAAATGTACCTACCTACATGACATAATCCAAAAAATCCACATTATTAAACGATCTATTTTGAATAAAGACTGTCTCAAAAAGTAACAATTTCATATTTAATTAATTAAATAACATGTAACGATTTTTTTTAAATGCATTAAAAATATAAGTGAATTGAATTAAATTTCGTTTCTTCTGAAAAAAATATTTTTATTGATTAATATGTGTTAATTAAATGAGTATAATAAAAATAATAATGAATATTTTATTGGCATTTTTCAAATAGCTCATTCAAAATAAATATTATTCATTAAAATAATTTTGGAGATCCATATTTTAGCCATTCCAGCAAAGAGGAGCTGACCAAATCATTTCTTGAGAACACTTTAAAAAAACATCTTTATAATGTATTGTACTTAGAAGTTTATTTATCGGATTGGCAACACTTTTTCCAGCGACAGACAATTTGACAGCTGACAACTTATTTGTGCTCAGTTTGGTTTTGTATTTCACCATGAACAGACCAACGCCAGAATAGCGCTTGCAAAGTGTGCAAATTTATTTCTAAAATCGTGGTTCAGTTCGCGAACCTTACCGTGCGCTATGTACATTTTACGGTCAATATAATCGTTCATTCGAGCAAATAATTCGAATAACCATGGATCGTTTTCATATCACGCATGCTCTAATTGATAATATGCATTCGCAGAGATGTCGTACAGTGCGTACCGAAGAATCTGTTGTTTCTTCAAAAATGATACCGGCCAGAACGTTACAGTCAATAGAGAGCGCTATAGATCCATGATTACTGACTTTTTCACTCTCCAATTGAATGGCATTATTGTGGAAGAGCTGTGATTTCAATAAGATTTAATTTATTAAAGGAAACATTCAATGAGCGCATAATTTCACGTAATGGTTTTGTGAATTGGTCTCCAAGATCGTGTGATTTAACACATTTGATTTATTTTCTGTAGGGATATGTAAAATCGCTAATCTATGTCGATAAATCAGAGATGATAGACGATTTGGAAGTAAGCATTCGTTGCGTTATTGCCGATATATGGCTCCAGCTACTCCAAAAAGTTGTCGAATATTGGACTTCCAGATTTTGCTTTATTCGAGCTGGCCGTGGCGCCCATATGGGCGAAATAATATTTAAACACTAATGGCATACAATTATCTTTCCAATAAAGCAAAAATCATCCCCATTATCACAATTTTTATGTGTTTACTTCAAATGATTAAAATTAAAGTCTCTGAAAAAAATACATTTAGTTTGACATCCAGTAAATCTTGCGGATTTTTGAAATATAATTTTGTTTGTTTGTATCAGTAAATAGTTTATATTTATGTTAATGGCAACACATGTTAGTACTTACAACCGAAGTCAAGCATAACACTAAGAATATCACACAAATAATAACAAAATATTTGACTGGAGTAACGTACTTCGAGTAGTGTGTACAAGGATGAGCTATCAAAAAATATGAAATTATAACTGTCCCTTTATCGTTGATCATTGGTCGTTGGTCTTTTTAACGATCACATATTATTAATTTTTTTATTTAAAACAATTGTCCATACTTTATTACTATCTGTTCAACTCGTTAGGTTTAACGGAAAGACAGTCGGGAGTTTGACCACGCTCACCTCGAAAGCCAAATATACTTTAGCCCAAGCGCTTATCTATGGGCTCTATTCCTGGTATGTCGATATATAGCGCACCTAGCAAAAATCTGTATGCGCGGGCGCAGCATTAGACGTGTAAATTAAAAAAATATTGATTTGCCGTGCATTTTTAAAAGTTATATCTTAAACCAAAAAAAATCGACATCTAAAAATTCAACACAATATTGTGTATTGGGAGTATTATCAACATTATTTAAAAATAAATAAATTTATTTTTATTACACAAATTCTCTTTGAAAATCAACAAGATTGATATAAAAAACATACTGCGAAAATATTTGATGATTTTTCAAATTTCATTTATGGGAAGCGTATTTCCGTTAAAAATCTGCGAAAATAATTTTCCATAATCTTTTTTAAACTAGAAAATTCCGTTGGGTCCGTAACAAAAGTAATTTGGGAATATATTTTGACGTAATCCTGATCTGTCAAAAAATAATGACTTGTCATCCCACCGCCAGGGGAAGTTCTTACATGAAATAGATTTTACGAAGGTTTTTCAGTCATCAGTCAAAACGTAAGTAAGCAATTATCCTTTTTTATAGAGGGATCGCGAATTCAAATTTGACAAAGTATCATATTTATTTTACAGAACAACAAAGATTAGCATTAAATCGTTATTAAATGAATATAATCTACAGGAATAATGAAATTTTCAACATATAGGTATATGGGTCATGTACCATTCAATAATAATGATTTTTATTTATAATAAGCATATACATGTACCGAATATGTCAACTGTTTTCTTATTTTCTTGCATTTTTCTTGTTTAATGAAAAAAATGAACCTTCTTCGATTTTCAATTTGACTTTAACTTGGCTCTTTCACTCTGAGCCTATCACAGAGTAATGCAAGGGTTTGAACAGATAAATGTGCATTTTCAATATGCATTTTTGTCTATGTAGTAAAAAGTGTATCAACATTTGTGGGAATATGTTTCAGATTTATGTTAACTATATGCAAAAGCCGACACAGAAGTTTAACATAAAAAAATATAACTCAAAAAATGATTATTTGTCCATTTAATAACGAGTGAAGTAAGTTCGCGTGGTCTAATGTACTGAGTCTTCAGCCTTCAGAGTACTTTAATAGCGCAGAACTTGCCGGGCAGGTTGTTTGATTTACGACCTTAGCTGGTGCCATCTGTTGGCGTATAATCGTAGAAACCAGCCAGGCAATGTGAGAAAGGGTTGAAGGTGCCTCGTCGATTGATTGCACGGGATCAATCACCCAAATACGTGAATGTGTTTTCAATTCTTGTTTACACCTTAAAAATAAAGATAAATAATATACATGTTTAATGTACATATGTGTGTATATTAAATGTACTGTTTGACAATTTGTTGATTTGGCATATTTTTAGATAAATACTTGATATTACAATATTCCACTAATATATTACATTATATTATTTATTTTACATATGAGTAAGTTAAAGATCTAAAGAAATATCCCTAGAAAATTAGCCAGTGCAAGTTCAATGATGAAAGAAACATCGTCATTATTTCTAAACAGAAATTTGCAAAAATATATATGACTATTTCTATAAAACTATATAAAAATAGACAACTGTTGGACTTCAATTCCCAAAAAAAAGGAAAATATATCAATAAAAATATGTGGATACCACGTGCTGAATGAATTATTACACAAATTGTAAAGGAATATAGGATAGTCACTAATTATAATATTCAAGTTAAGAAAATCGAGTCTGAAATATACTATTATTGTGAAACAATTGTATACCAGAATGAATACAAAAATTAAAAAAAATATTTTTATTATATACATTAATAATGTGATACTTTATTTGAACTATGAGCATATCCTAATTGCGGATTAAGAAAATAAAAAATAATACATTTATATAGTTTGTGTATGTCCGTGTGCGTATTGTGGATTCCAAAATAGTCGATATATCATACATACAAATATAATTGTATCGCTTCACTTGTAAGGATTAAATATTTTGGAAATCCATTATCTACAATCTGTACAATTCTGCTAAATGTTGTAATTTTTTTAATCAGAAAAATTGATAAAAAGCGTTCGGCTTACTTTTTTATGCCCACGCATTCGATCACGTGGACTTAAATTATTCTAAATGGAATGCTGTGCGGAGGTCTGACTGAAAATAATTACTTCAAATATAATTTTTGCTCCCTAGAAAACATGCCATCATCACGAATTCAAGTACTGAAAGTTTGTTAGACTTAGACGGTTTAGGCTTATTTCTCCAATAAATCAAAAGCGAAACACATTTCGCATGTAAGCGACGCGAATGACATATTGTGATTTGATAGTTGTAATCGATCGCTTCTAATGTTCCAGAAGGTCAAACTTTGGGAATTAGGAAAAAAAACTATTAAGAAATAATAAACGTTTGATTTATAGCTAATTTAATTAATTTTTATACCGCAATAATTTTATCGAAATTGTATATATATATATATATTAGTACACTTAAAATATCCACGCATTTTTGTTTTGTGGATATATATTGGTATTTAGAAAATTGTGTAAATCTTAGTTATTAAGCATTTTTGATTTAATTGTACTTAACAGGCAAATACTTAATTAAGCATAAATATGCTTAAAGCGTGCTAATCAAATATTCTCAAATATGATTTTCGTTTGCATTTAAAGAATCGACACAAAATGATAATTTTAATACAAATTAATTGTATTAATTAGAAAGATATACGTATAAAATAAATTTATACAAAATATATTGTTGTTGCTACCGTGATTCATACCTGGATCTCTTCCAAATTTATAGGTGATAATTTTATATAAAATTAATTTGTACAGGTCATTTGGTCTGTTACTTAAGTCAACAGGATCAAGGTCGAAGAAAGACCTACAAGAGATGGTGAATTTCTATCAGGACTGAACCACAGCGGAGTTGTTAAGGGATGAATAGTAACAGCGATCATAGATTTTCAGACCCACGAGGCCGTTAAAGAAGTAAAAAAACAATATTTTGACTCGATATAATAGCTTAATATATTTATACTTCGTCATAGACAAATTTATTTTTAAGCAAATTTATGTAATATACAATAGAAAAAAATTGGTCAAAAGCTAATACCAGATGATCCAAAAAAACATTTTTTGATTTAGTAGCTTCATATTGTACGTGGTATTTATTTTAATTAAACGAGAAAATGATTTTTTTTAATGTTAATTTTAGATGAAAATCGAATCTGTAAGTTTATTTGTGATGAGAACATAAGCCCCCTCTCTCCCTTTACCGTTACCAGAGAGCATGACTTTTTTTGTGTGTGACCTATGACTTGTGAACTGTCAAGAAGAGTGAACGTCCTACTCGTGTTTGTCACTTATTTGAAGTTATTGTAAAGTTACTGGTGCTATTGTGTTTCGGTTTTCTAGCAGTGCGTGCCGAAATGGCTATTGTGTATCATATTACTTCGTGATAATCATCGAAGAAGTATCCTGAAGTTCAGGAGAGTTGAATATAGCAAGAAAATCAAGTTAAGTCGTGTTCCTCCTGGTTGATCCTTGAGCCATTTTTGTTCCGTCTCTATATCAAATTCCTACCACCCTTCCTACACCTTGTTTTACCAACTCCTTCTATAAACACTATCAATACACGTAAAATAAAGCCTATTTCTATTATATCTGGAATCGCTCATGGGCTCCGTGCACGAGGTGCTTATGATTATTGTCATTTATGCATGTATTATTTTACATATTGGATGACGTCATTGTCATGATGGCTATATCTTGGATTTCGTTAGGTTTATATAGGAAGTCGACGAATTTCGAAACTCATAGTAAAATAGTTGCCAAAGAAAGTAAAGGAATGCTAAAAGGTATGGAAAGATGTACAGAGTGAATATTATGTTTCAGGCCAATTTAGTTTGGCCGCAATTTTTGTTTGATCGATATTTGCCAGTTCTTATTAAGTAGTCGTAGAGAGTAGTTAATTATAATTTATTATGGAGCACCTAACATCTCAACAACGCGTTGAATTCAATAAAAAATATTATCTAAATAATATTGGCAATACTGTAACTATCAATGGTGATCGCTATCGTTACATGTTGGAATACTTGATGGCTAAATTTGGTCGATTAGGTCTACAATGGTTTCAACAGTATGGTGCCACCTTAGACACATGCTCTAATAAGTTAAATAAGCACGCATTTGTTTCGCTGTCAGAGGCGGCCACTTGGCCGATGTCATATTCTATAAATAATAATAATAATAATAATAATAAAATGATAAAATTGTGTTTAATTTCTTAGTTATTCAAAAAGTACATTGGCCTGGTACATGATGTTTACCCTGTTGTTGGGCATCACATGAAGAGACAGGAAAATAAACTTGTGGATAAAACAACAGATAAGAGAAGTTGATATGATTCAATACGTAAATGAAATGACAATGCGCAGTCATCCAGTGTTCTCCAGTTTTACCCGTGGGGAAGCAAAAGGCCGACACACCACCCTAAAGACTGCTGGACTGACGAAATTATCAAATTTTGCGTAAATTAGTGAGAGCGAATAACAATAGACAGAGAAAAGTAGGAGACACTTTAGGCACATCAGTGGATAAAAAATGGTTGATGTGATGATGATATAGGAAGTCCACGAAGACTGTCATAATTTCTATGAATCATCAAAAGCCTGATTTTGAATTCCTAGACTCTGGAGTAATATGGACATGGACTAAATGGGTATAGCCTTTTGTTTTTATTCTCTTTCCATAATGCAGAAAATGAAAATAATTAAAACTGTGCTTTTAAAATTAGCAATATTATTTTTGTGGTTAAAATTCATATATTTATTTGTTAACTTTGTTTTATAAATACAACTACCGGTTTCGAAAAATACAATTTTCTTCTTCAGGATGTCAATAGTACCTAAAAACATATATTATTGTTTCTTTACCAGAATCTATTTTAAAAAAAAAACAACAATTATTTAAGAATTAATTTTGTACCTAACTCAAATTGTTACTTAATACAAATTTACTCCAATAGTTTTTAGAAAAAAATTTTAGAATGGGACTTAGTTAAATTTAGTTGGCTGTTTATAATTTTTTGATTAGTTTTACACGCTTTATTTATCTCCAATGATTCCAAATTATTTAATTTGTGACCAACACCGTTTAAACTCAATTAAGTGATTAATAAAACAAAGTTAACAAATGAAAATATAATTAAAATGGTGTTGGCGAAAACTTACATATTTATATAAAACGCTCAATTTGCTGTTTTTGAAATTAACAGTAACATAGCTAAAATATTTTTTACATCGTCATAAAATTATCAAAAACAAAAATATTTTAATTAAATGGAATAGTACTTAGTTTAATGCAAATAATAAAAAATACATCAAAAAGCCAAGATACTCGTTACTCAAATGCTTCATTTAAGATACAATGCTCCCCTTCATGTAAATGCATTCATAAAACGACAGTATGAAAAGCGAAATGAAGAAATGTCTGACAACACAGCAATAAACAAAGAATAATAATAAGCTGTATTATAAATGACAATTGAAGACCTGAAACCTTGAAGAGCTTTGTCTCTGCAAAATTTTGGGAAGGATATTATAATCAGTAATTGGACTAAATTTGTTAAGCATTGATGGTAATATTAGAATATAACAGCTTTTCATAATTTTAATCAGGAAGACAATACCGTATCCAATTTATGTTTCTATATTTATATATAACACATGCATTATTTCGGATTTATATGATTAATTCGTTTCGTGTTTTCATGAATTTGATTGAAGATTGTCTTTTAAAAAATAATAAAAAGTTAAAGGTCTTATCGTATAATATTAATGAAGGAATTACATTTCAATAAGAGATATTCAATAATTTATCTAAGAGAAATCTTTCAATTTTTTGGACATCTTGCAGGAAGAGAAAATAGCGTTGAGAAGTTTATTAAGGACGGAGAGGAAGAGGAAAATCTCTCAGATCTTGAAGGATATAGTCAAAAGGCAAGAAGGCATATCGATCTTTATGACTATTATAAGTCATTTTTCTATACATTTAAAAAAATTTAAATACGTATTAGTAATGTAAAAATATAAGTAGGTATATCTATAAGCGCAACATTTTTAAATGGCATCTATTGATTTTTAAGAATGACAGAAAAATTAATGACCTCAATTTTTCGCAATTTTCTTCAATGAGAACATTTTCATGTTAATGATGTAGGACTCAAATATTAACACATTTTTCTACATTTTATATCATTAATATTAATATAAAAATATAATAAAAAATGTTACTTCTGAACTTAATAATAAAGTATATATATTTACATATAATATACGTATATAAATTTACGATGACGTAAAATATAAGTTTTGAATATAGACTGTCTCACTATCTTGAAAATGCGTGAGTTGTTCCTTTTCCAGTACTACAAATTTGTAATTTGCTACGCAAAAATGCTGACGAGGTTATGTGGCGCTGAGTGGACTGAACAGGCACGGGGGGTATGTGCTCATTCTACGAGCAAGCAGGCTGCGATTTGTGGAAGTCACACTCTCATATTGGGAAAACTTGATAGTTCAACTAAAGTTTATGTAGGTATCTGATATTTTTATTGTCAAACTTCGGCTGCCTATTCTAGAAAATACTATGTTTTTTGATTAAATTGTACTTATATATACTTCAATTTCCTTTTTTTAAATTTTTTTTTTCATATTAAATAATTACATTAATTAATTTTTATCATTAATTAGAAAGATATACATATAAAATCAATTTATAAATATATTTTTGTTGCTACTGGGATTCGAACCTGGATCTCTTTTAATCCGGGAAACGTGCATTAACCGATTATTCTACAGTACACAGTACATTGACGACAAATTTTCAAACCTACATGTTTCACTTTTCAAATTGATACGTCTATCGTTCTATTATTCGAAAGCGATTGGATGAGATCCAGGTTCGAATCCGGTAGCAACAACAATATTTTTAGATGAAATTGATTTTAAATGTATATCTTTCTAATTAATACATTTAATTTATTTTTAAAAAAATATCACAGACTTATGTTCTGAATAATTACAACTTCGCAATAATAATGTGTTCTCCTTAATAATATTAAGAATAAGAGATATATGGTAATTTTAAAAATACAGGATAGCACGAAAAAAAAATTGGCTACTTTAACACAAACGGCAGTCTAGCAAAGACAACAGAATTGTTAAATTTATCATCTTTATCTTTAGAATTTATGAGTAAATTTCCTATATTATTATTTGTATAAAATATGATACATTTAATAATTCTGGTGTCTATAAACTTAGTTGTAAGGATTGTGTTGTAATTTATATTGGTAAAACGGGTCAAAATTGAAATATAAGAGTAAAGGAGCATTTAAGATGTTTGAACAATAGTGGGTTTTCAGAATTTTCTAATCATTTGATAGAAAATGGTCACGTTTATGATAAAAAGTTGGGATTGTCAATTTTGCCTGTTAATAGTGTTGGTCATAAATTTAATAATTTGGAATCGTTGGAAATAAATAAAGCGCGTAAAACTAATCAAAAAATTAAAAACAACTAACTAAATTTAACTACAAGTCCCATACTAAAAATTTTTCTTAAAAATTATTCTAGTAATTTTGTATCAAGTAACAATTTGAGTTAGGCACTAAATTTAAAAAAAATAAATTATTGTTTTTTTAAAAATAGATTCTGTTAATGAAACAATAACAGATGTTTTTGATTAGTTATTGACATACTGAAGAAGAAAATGATATTTTTTTAAACCAGTTAATGTATTAAAACTTAATAAGTGTTTAATAAAACAAAGTTAACAAATAATAATAATGAATTTTAATCACAAAGTTAATTTTGCCAATTTTATAAGTATTACAATTATTTTAATTATAATACATTTCATTTAACGCGTTTGAATATTGTTTTTGTGCTTTAAATCTACACAAATCTAGTTATTGCGGCTTTTTATTAGACGGAATGCACTTCCCTCTGGAAGGTATTCAAAATTTAATTCACAACTCCGATATCAGAGCACTAAACAAAGCTGGGAGAATTTATTCAGATGGAAACATTTTCAATAAAATTATTGATTCGTGTTTTTCAAACGCTGTAGTTTTCTGTTTCCGAGTATTAATGGCATTTATTTTGACGCGGCCACTGCAGCTACCGGCCTTTGGTAAATCTTTCATGTGTCGCGAGTGGGCGGGTTGTTATTTGTAGTGAATATATGCTTTATTAAATAAATACTAAATCAATTTTAGCTCTCAAAAAATTCCAACGCAAATTAAATAGTTATCATTTATGATTTTATTTTATAACTTTGAATCTTTTTTGTTTATGTACTTGTATTATTTTATTTAGTGAGTCTCTGAGTTAAATTTATGAAGAAAACTTAAATTTCGTAACATCGCACTTTTTGCTTGTTTCACCTTTATGTACACTTTAAAATAAGCGAGCGCTCTGCCTTCTTAGCTACGCTATTTTAAATAGATGATTTATTTCAATAATTGCTGTAAATCCACCAGTACCACCGGCATTGTTTGCAAGTTTGCTTAAAAATTATTAACTGCACCAAGGTTATGTTTACGTTAATAACCTAAAAGATAAAATATTTTTTGATATACGAAAAATTGTTTTGTTAATGTCTGTCGAATGTTGTCATATCAATAGTAATAGCGATTTTTGTGAAATATGTTATTTCATAGTCTATATAATTAAGGAAAACACAATATTATTGTGAAGTTGCAGTTTTTCAAAACATAGTTCTGTGATATTTTAATACAAACTAAATGTATCAATAAGAAAGATCTATAGATAAAATCAATTTATCGAAAAAATATTATTATTATCATTATTGTATAAGTTATCAATTTGAAAATGCAACATATAAGTTTGAATATTCGTCGTTAACTTACAATTTTGACGTGTTGTGATAGGTCAGCGCACTTCCCCGGATAGGAAGAGTTCCTGGTTCGAGTTCGGGTGGCATCGACAATTTTTTTTCGATAAATTGATTGTATTGTTACATTAGATTAATTTATCAGTATCATCATCAGCCTATGTCTCTTCACTGCTGAATATAGATCTCCCCAAAGGCTCGCAGTATTCTGTCTTCAGGGCTTCTCAACAGATGTTGCTTGCTTGTCTTCTGATGAAGTTTTAGGACGACCATTTCGTCTTCTACCAGTGAGAGGCCTATACTCAGGTTTCCGGTTATTTCAGTTTAACTCAAGTTATTTTGTTTCTTTGGCAATATTCAGAGATATTCAAGGATATTCTAAGGAAATGATATTCAGAGATATTCTAAGAAAAGCCCATTCCATTGTTCACTAGGAAACCTTTGAGTTGTGTATGACGATGAGGTTCCACGTCTCGACTCTATGTGTAATTACTGCGAACATGCACCGCTTGTAGGCAATTAGTCTTTATAGATAGTGGTATTTTAGCTTTATTTGTAGCTTACTAAATGTTGAATGCTCCAGCTAAATGCGTCTCTCCATTTCACTCTCATGATTGTATCTCCCTAGTTGTATTGTTTGACCTGAGTTTATATACCCATTTACAAATTCAATGTTATTGTGCGATATTCCTATTGATTCTATATTAGTTCGGTTTGTTAATATTTACTTTTAATTAAAGTTATGAAATAACGTAAAATATTAAAACAACCTCACACATATTCTTTTATTAATCTTTCGTCTAATATTTCCCTCAATTTATAATTTAAAATATTTGTATTAAAATCCCAACGTACACATTTCTATACGTTATTAGTTCTGTCTATTTAACAGTTTTATTCAACAGTGAATAATTACTGCTTAGATTCGTATTTCATGTATCTCATTAAGAGAAATTCACCCTATATCAGAGAATAAAAGAAGTTAACAGGACAGATGATGGGTTTTTTAATCATTAAGCAACCACCCGTACATATTTACCAATCCCTGTAATTTAAATCTTTGTCGGTGAGCCAAAAGTGATGTATATGTACATTTTGATTCCTAGATGATGTATTTAATTGTTGTGTAAACATACCATCTGAACTTTGAAACCATTTAATTTTCGTCTTTGAATGTCAACGTATAATATATATATATATATTCATTATTTCTCATTATTTAAAAAAAACTTCTAAATAATTTCTTATAAAACTTTTCTATAATTATGTTTATGTTGCTTTGCATGAAGTATGAAAAATAAATATAATTCATAAGTATGATTAATAAATAACAAAACTTGAAACATCAATAGTTTATCGGACTTTTTTTATCTATCATTGTCATATATTTGTATTTTTTGCTTAAGAATAAATAAATTTTTTATTAGGCCTTGCAATTAGCGAAATTAATTACTTTTAACAGTAAAAATGAAGTATTATTCTAAACACACAATACGGAAGTCACAAACAGCCATAATACAAAAAGTATTTTTATTAAGTATCAAAATAGGCTGCTTTGGTTAAAATAGGCTCGCAGAAAATATAATTTATCAAGATTATGGTCTCTTAACGGCGTCCTAATTATCATTCATATCAACCCTTTAATAATATTGTGAATTTATAGTTATATGCTTTATTAGAATTTCCGTTTAAAATAATGATTTATTTATCTAACATTTTCTAAATTTTTATTTAATATTGACGATATAACATAATTATTAATCTCGAATGTTTTAATGAGCCAGAAGACTGGGATGGACATGTTGAAAGAATGCCAGATGACAGGATACAAAAGATCATGACTGAGTGGATACTCCAGTGGAGGTGACCTAGAGGCAGGGCATGGAAGAGTTGGACTGACTGTCTGAAAGAGGACTGGAGTAGAATGGGCAACTGGAGAAGAATGGCCAGGAATAGGAGTCGGTGGAGGGCACTTGTGGAGGAGGCCAAATCCCACCCTGGGATGTAGTGTCGTGGAAGAAGAAAAATAACATAATTATTAATATTGCATATTGGTATCTTGTAATGTTTCTATACAATTTGTATATATATCTATTTTTCTGAATACACATCATCTTGTATTAATTAAACTTTGTCATTTTTTTATACCAATAAAGAGCTAAATATATAGAAAATCAATCTAATTTACAGTCAGTTAAAAAACTGTATGATTTTTCACAATTATTTTGAAAACTGTTTCAAATTACTAAAACAATTTTTAAAACATTATAAAGGCTACCAGATGAAACAATGTGTTTACGCTCCTTGTTATTTCGATTGGCACCACTGGGTTTCCTGGTTTATAATAATGTACATGTGTGTATGTAAGTATTGCCGTCCTTTTTCGGAAGCTAAGAAGACGGTAACCGACATGCATCTTTCTTATTACATCCCGTATTTCGACGAGTCCAGCGGTCTAAATAAACCACCAGTACGCGTTTCGGTCGGTCGAAATCTAAAGAAGACAACCCAGCTAAAAGAACAACAACATCGGAATAGAAAGACAGTAAAAATAAAATAAAAATTAGTGCAGTTCATATATCGTATGTGTGTTTATTGTTAATCGGAAACCTTGGAACTAACATAAACATAATGAGTATTTTAATATTTTTCATTTAGCGAAATAAAATATTAAACTTCATTTTTCAAGATTTTCATATAATTTACCGATTTATAAATGATGTACAAATATAAGATTTTGGCAAAGTATGAATAAGTTAGGGCCAGAGAAGAGTCTATTTTGCCAAAGGACTTACTTCTGTGATTGAATTGTTATAATTCAATCACAGTAAAAAGTTATGTCAAGGTGTCCAAAATTTAATAAAAATGAATTGATAATTCTGGCGTCTACTATCAGAGTACTCAAAGGTATTTGAGATTCCCTAAAAATAAGGTAGATGGCTCTTTCAAATAATTGGACTATTAAACGTATTAATATCAAAAAGGTAATATATAGGTTCGAAAATTTGTCTCTAAAAATACTGTCGCAGTAGCATAGTTGGATAATTCACCTTCCTCTGTTTGGAAACAGATCCAGGTTCAAATTTCGGTGGCGCAACAACAATATTTTTCGATAAAATTGATTTTATATGTATATATTTCTAATTAATATATTTAATTCATATTTAAAATTGTTATATTGAAAAAAACTAAACTGTTACTGAAAGAGTTAGGTAGGTTATTATATTGTAGTAGTTTAAATGGTGATATCCCATTTTAATACATACAATACATATTTTAAAAGAAAAAAACGTAATATAATTTATTTTAGTTATTTAATTCACTCCTTATGTTTCTTTTGTATGGTGTATTTTGATTATTTATATATATTTTTATCAAAAAATTATGAAAAGTAAAGGTCAAAATATATTGTGTTCTTACATTTCTTATTTGGTCTTTGATGGTTTCATAAAAATAATGTTTCGGTTAAATCTAATTACATTTTTCCATTAATTCTTAAATATTCCTTAAAACAATATTTCTTTTATATATTTTGTGTACTGCAGACCAAATTTTCCCATCTTTAAAGCACAATAGTTAACACAAATTCACAGATACCAGCAGTGGTAACGATACCAGTCAAGGGTTAATATTAATTATAATTTAGTATTAAATTTAAGGGAAACCCCCTCACCTTCACCCGAGACTTCCTTTTGCGGCAACCATCTGTCGTATGAAATAAGATTTATGAAATCTTAGAATCCTGATAAAAATGGTCCGTTTAATATACGTTAATAAAAATAATTAACAATATGTAAAAAAAAAGATGTTACTGAATATAAATATATTATAAGTCTGAAATAATAATGAATTTATATTCACAATAGAAAAATTTAAAAACTAAGTTAAAAATGCCTTCTGAAATTGTCTTGCTCTTTTGATGTTTGGATAAATTTGGAATTTATAATAGAAGACGATAACATTAAAAAAATATATTTCAAATAAAAATAATAAGTTACGTAATAAACGACTTAATGTAAATTCGCAGGTACGTAAAAAGGAAATCTGGGAAATTAGAAAAAAAATATGAATACCGCCAATTATTATATTTCAAATATCTAATACCCAAGTGCGTTTGATTTTGCGCGTTTTTTTTATATTCTAACACTTAGTATACATAAATGGGATTGTGCATTGTATACTGTTAAATCGTTGACTGCTTCAAACTTCGTTCGGAGTTTATATCTGTATTTATACTGCGTTCAAATAATATGAGTTTTATCCTGACACAAAAGTTGTTTATCTATCTCCTAGAACCACCTCACTCTTGCAATCATTGGATCAAAGCGTTAAGGCAACTTTCAAAGCCTATCTGCTGTGGACGTTTTCTCAAGCAATCAAGGCAATTAATAGCGGTAAGGGGATAACCCTACGTGGTTTCTGGAAGAACTATAACATCCTCAACATTATCAAAAACATCGGGGTGGCATGGGATGAAGTCAAGTAGACAACGATGGACGCTGTGTGGAAAAAACTTGAGTTTTATTTTCACAGTAGACTTAACTAATTTACAAATTCGACTTACGTAAATTTCAACGGAACGCATTACTTACGTAAGTCGGGAAGTGCCTGTTTACGATACGTTTTACTGTATAAGTTTTGAAAAAATAAATCATGACTATTTATTCAATAGCTGTTACGTTATTGTTACTTCTTTTATAGTGATATATTTTTAAAATTATTTACAAATGACTTAAATAACTTTATAACTATATAAAGCGTAGTCTAAAAATTAAATTTTGCAAAAATGATTTATTTATCGACGTTAAAAAATAATATTTGCAATCATTCTTGTTACTTAATCAATAATTCCATAAAAACTCAAATAAGAAGAAATAAGTAATTTAGCGTATAAATATTTAAAATATGAATATTTTTAATTTTTATTATTTTTTAAAATGACTACGTATTAAAATTTAAGATGTCAAATAATAAAAGATAATTTTTTTATTTTTCACATAATATTCTGAGAAAGCTTATGAAACAACTGTGCAAAGTTATGTTTTAAATTGCTCACAGTTATATTATAAATGTGTAAATATTTAGTGTGTATATGTTAAAAACGAATATACATTTTCATTAAATTTATGATCCGGTACTCCCTGAAGGCTGTGTTACTGGAAAGAGGATTTTTTCGATAGTTCCCATGAAAAGGTTTTGTTGATTGCGGAATTGGAGGGACTATTAAATGCTTTGAGAGAACTGAAATTAAAGGCTCGGAACATGAAGTAGGCAAAGCCGCTATGGACGTATGTATCGTAAGAGCCTTTGAAAGAAAGAATTAAAAAATATATATATTTAATTGAATTTTTTGTTGCAACTGTTAGAACTTTAAAATAGTTCTGAGTCAATATTCTAACATAGATTAAACAATATTTTAATAAAGACTAACATATGTGTATATATTTAATAGATTTTTAAAATTTGATTGATCAAATATTGTTTAGACTTTTTAAAACGTTTAAATGATTGAATTTGTTTAATGATATTTTTGTTGGTCCTATAATTATGTATTTTTCATTATCGTTTTGGTTTTAGAAAGCCAGCTCGAGCAGTCACGGTTAAACTTTTATTTGGAGAAAAATGTCAATAAAACATATTTTCGTTCATATTTTTACAGAGTAATTTATATTTATTCTTAAAATATTTTGAAAATTAGGCGATCCTAAAGGTTTTACAAAGTTTCGGAAACATGTAATTAAGTACGTTAATTATTCCTTTAAAATGCAATAAAATTATGTAAGTAATTTTTATTTTGTTTTCGTCGCTTTATAATAGTTAAGGATCGTGACTTAGTTGAAATGTTCCTCCGGTTGCTTCGACGATTCTTCATATGGCATTTTGCTGTATCTGTCAGATTTTTTTCCGTCCATCCTCTTCCTTTTTAATCCCCGACCCAACCAGCGCCAAGCCTATTCAAGTTGTAAATCTCTCTCTCATATTCAAAAGTAGTAGCACACGACGAAATTATGTCGGTGAAAGTCGTTACATAATACACATATGCACACAATGATCTGTCTATAGTAATTCGTGCTTCAGGGTCTTAATTTCATATTCACCAAGACCGTGCACAATTTCCAAATCTGTAAATTTGTTGCCCGATCTTTGGTCAATAATCATTACCTTTAGATTACTCTCACTTTCCATCCAGTTAAGTATCACGATGATTTCATTTACAAATCTAACTGTGACCGTACCATAAGATGGATACGAGATTTCCAGCAATTGAAATTTTACTCTCCCAGTTTTCATGTGTTCTTCTCATAATATATTATTATATTTAAACGGTTGTGTTTAGCAAATTTATTTTCAGCGAAATTGTATTTGTTCAGAAATTATGTTTATAGTTGAAAATATTTTCAAATTTCAAATAAAAACTCTTAATGAATATGAAAAATGGAGGATATTTTATTTTACGATACAGTAAATAATACAAATTAATATATTTATTTATTTATTCTGCTCATGTTCTTAATATATGTACATATTATACATTATAAACATTTTTATAAATATACAAAAAAAGACGAACAAGCTTCATAATGTAAGAGATGTTCACTGTCTCGTTAACTAGACCGAAGTCAGTAGTAAAGGAGACAGGTTTATCTGTTGTCTATCGTACAAATATGAAAACCATTATTATTATTAATATATATATATTTTTTATCTAATCCAAAAATATTAGGAATGAAGTAAACAAGGTTTTAAAAGAATTCTAGAAACGCAAAACAGAATAATAAGATACGATTAAGTTTAAGTAAAATAATATTAATATATATTTAATGACACTAAAGAAAGAAATATTGTGATAATACAAAACAAAATCAAATCAATTTACGAGTTCATTAGGTAAAATATAATATTTAAAATAACAAAATATAACGAAATAAGTGAAAACTTTAATGAAATCATATATTAGTTTTGAAATAGTAATTTTAGAATATTCATGGTTGTCTGATAATTAAAAAAAAAAGATTAATCATTTAGATGATTAAGAAATAAATATAAAATAATTGGTGTCTTACTAAAATAGGGCGAACTTTAAGAATTATATGGTTAACGTAATGTAATTGGTCTGTCAATATATATATATTCTGTTAGGAGAACACATTCTTATCGTGAAGTTGTAATTATTCAGAACATAGGTCTGTGATATTTTAAATATGAATTAAATATATTAATTAGAAAAATATACATATAAAATCAATTTTATCTAAAAATATTGTTATTACGCCACGGGGATTCGAACCTGGATCTATTTCCAAACAGGGGAAAGTGCATTATCCAACTATGCTACAGCGACGATATTTTTAGCGACAAATTTTCGAACATATATGTTACCTTTTTTGATATTAATACACTTAATCGTTCCATTATTTGATCCCGGTGGCGCAACAACAATATTTTTCGATAAAATTGATTTTATATGTATATCTTTCTAATTAATATAGATTTTGGCATAATGTAATTTTCAATATTTTAATTGAATTTATATCATTCCAAGTGCTTTCAATTTCTATTGCAGTCTTGAAATAATGATCCTGGTTTGTCTCCTTGCTTATAAATGGTTGTTGGTATTTATTATGTTCGAAGAATGAAGATTTTTCAATTAATATTATTTTGTAAGGATTAACATGCTTAGAGAATACTTTTTTCTTAAAATAATTTATCGGTTATATGGCAGAAATTCTACGTAAATGTTTATAAATACCCATATTGAAAACTAATTTAGTTATATTATTTTAGTACACATATTTTATGCATTTGATGAGAATCGAATCCAGATTTGGTCAGTATCTATATTTTTAGTAAACTAAAATTATAGACCAGGAGTTGAAATATGTACACAGGATCGACGATTTATGTAAAACATCTAATATACTAACTTATTATAATAAATATAACAGAGAATAACATGTTTTATGTAAATATTTTGTTAAAATTTATTGTTTAATTTAGAAATATAAATAATTAAAACGTATTTAATTTTTGAATTTGAATTGTTGAAAAAGGTAACACCAGTTAGTCAGGTTGACAGAGTAGTTTGATTCTGTGACACACAAGTTTCGAGTTTATTTTCAATGAAAGGGCTGCGCGTTAACCCATTTCACGCTGATGTTGCGAAAATGCAACGGTCAGTTGGCCAGGTCATATTTTGTGAAATCTCCGATATTGGTTTAGGTGCATATTATTATAGGCTTAATCTACCCATAAACCTGTACAGGTATAAATATATTGCTTTTAGTTACAATTCAGGTGCCTTCAAAAACGGCCGAAACTCGACACTCAGTTAAGCTGTTTTTGAATATATTATATTCTTAACATATTGCAAATTTAAAAAATATTTTATGATATATATATATATATATATATATATATTAAATATAGTTATTATTTAAAATTAGGTAATATTAAATAATAAGTAGTCTTTGAAAAAAATTAAAAATCAGAAATGAAACGAATATATCAAGAAATGAAACACAATTTTGTTTTTATTTGTCAATTATTTGGTTTATTACAATTATGTATAGAATATGACATCGCCTCTAGCAACGGCACAAATTCATTTTTCAGCAATATTAGCGAATATTGCTTTATAGCATCGGAATTATTGTTGGCTTATTAGCGTAGACTTTTTCTGTGATCAAAATTATGCGGTCGGGAAAAATTTCTTTCAAAATGTCAAGCTTAGCTCGGGCTGTGCGTGAGCTGGCATCGTCCTGTTAACGCCACACGTGTTGCAAGTACAATCGACTTAATTCGTCCACCAATAAGTTCTCCTACATATTATCGATAGCGATTAATGGTTACAGCATTAGCATTATTATTTAGATTTAATGTTTTAATAACTTCAACACGTTGTTGAAGTGTTAGATACTCCACACATGTATGAAAGACACACGAGGCGTGAAAGAAACTTTACGTCTCTAAACAGGTTAGGTTTTCTGAGTATTTAATGGTTTTATTTTCAAGTGTTTTCAAAAAACTGAGTAAAGATTTAAAAATTGTGAATATATGCTACTCTACAATGTGCAATTTAGGAAAGTTTAAGATACCGACGAATTAGCTATTAGATAAATAGATAAACGCGTTTAGCGGTGAACAAATTTATGAGTTTCAATTTTATTTTAAAAAGAGTTTGCTCTGGTCAAGTACTATATTTGAGAAACATTAAGGGAAAAATTGAAATTGTGAACCGTAAAAACTTTTCTGATTAGGTATTACATTATTAGTGCTCAATCCGAAATTTAACTCAGTTTTTCTCTTTCGTCTATCATTTTTCCATAGCCTGCATTGTAGATTTTATCTGAGTATAGCGCAAGTAAAATAAATAAATAAAAGTGAAAGTATGTGCCTAATTGTGAATATTTTTAACTCTTGAATATTTTTAATTAAACTATTTACCATTACTAACAAGTTGATATTAATCTATGACTTTTTACTTTAATTTTATTTTAACGTGAAGCTTGATTTTAATCTTGTATGAGGTTTCTGAAATCTTGCCATATAGCATCCAGCTGTTGTTACTTACCGTGTTGAGTTTCTACCTACCCTAGTATATTTTCCCTCCTTAATATCTTGGTGAAAATGTTCTTCTTGTTATTCGATCAGCGCATCGAGATTTTCAAGATAAAAGCCTAGATGAGCATTCAAAACGTTAACTTTTATGCTCATTAGACAGCCCGGGGCTTTGAATTTTTGTAGCGTATTTAAATTATAAATAATTTTATATAAAGAATTTTCTGCTTCGACAAGACTTTGACGTTAAATATCCTTGTTTGTTAGAGTCCTCCTTGGTGGCTATGTAGGTTTATCGCCTCTACTGTCATTGCCGCCGATAACCCTGGACGAACCTCGCATATGCCGGTGCGTAAAATAGAGTACTTAACAGCCGTAAAAAACACACTCAGTACCGATGTCGAATGCCAATAACATTCGCCCTCACCCGTCTAGGATAAGGGTCGGCAGATCGTGGCTTGCGAGCCGCTTGCGGCTCTTTTCATAAGCATTTGAGGCTCTTCAACTCTAGCTCATATTTTTATCTATAATTATATTAGATTTATGGAATAGTTTGCCTGCAACATATGGCACAATAAAAGAACTTGCATTTGCCATTATCATAATCTTTGGCTCTACCTATTTATGTAATTTGTAATTTTGTAATTTTGTAATGTATTTATGTAATTTATTTTCCATTCCAGTTAAGAAGTTAAGAAGCAAATAAAGCGACAAAAATATATGATCGTGCCTAAAATTGAAAACAAATAATTACTTGCAAGACATAGCAAAGCTGTCGAAAGCGACGCAAGGTCACCATTCTAACTAGTAAACTTTACAAAACTCAAAAAGTGTTTTATTAGTGTTATTTAGGTTCTCTTGATTTATAAGTAATGCACTGAGCTACCGAAGCTTATAACGCCCATATATTATGTTTTGGAGTTTGAGTTGAGTTTTAAATAAAAATCTGAAATGATAATACATGTTGCGGCTCTAAGAAAATGTTGAAATTCTGTTAACTTCATATTTGACTCTTCTCATTAAAAAGACTGCCAACCCCTAATCTAGGAGGTCGGTTCTCGGGCCTCAGATAAACTCCTCTGTGTACACTTTTCATTATACGGCTATTATATATCTCTTGTCTGTAACTGTGCTTAACAATAAGTCCAGTGGTAAGAATAAGTAGTTTTTGTTTTCCAATTTGCTCTGGCCACATACACTTACACAACACACTCCGCGATCATCAAACGAACATGTGAATTATGGGCGGTTAACCTCATAATCTTTATTCACAAATCTCAAGTACATATCTTACTCGTATTTTCCCTACATGGCCATTGTTTTTTGATCCTAGTGTTGACACTGGGATCAAAGTAATGAATTTCTTGCTCTGTTTTCCCATTCACATAGAAAGTATGGGAACTTAGTACAATATTCTACCGATCGATTCGAATATTCACAAGTTGTACTACTTTTCTATATGTACAGCAGAATGAGTTAAGTTAGAGGGATAGAGGAAAGGAAACATATATTGATGGCTAGCAAGATAGATCTATGTCTGTGTGTAATTTAAAACAACAAAAACTATAGACTATGAAATGTAGTAATCAAAATACTCATAGCATACTTTTTGACATAATAAAGCTGTTTTTAAATTTAATACTCTACACAAATTGACATTATTAAAGAACGGTATGACATTTTGAATGGCATTTTTGATATTAGCGCACCAAAATACATGAAAAAAACCTACAATTATCAAAAAATCTTTTTCATTGTAGACTGTATAAAATACATCACCGCTTTTCTTTTGAAAGCAATTAATGTAATGCCATAATAATCGAAAATAAATCGCCGTGACAAACTTTTTATATTCATGCAGATTTGTAATTAAATTTATTTACGGTACAACAAAATATGTATTGCCGTCATCAAGTAACTTCCTACCGTTATCATCAGTCGTGAAGTTGGCTTATTTACATAAATCGCCACGACTAACAACTTAGATACAAATTGAGGAGGGTCATTTTAGGCTCTATACGTAAGGCATCTCACTTTCAAAATTGGTTATAGAGTGTAGTCAATTTGGCGCCGTTTCAGATACTTAGCAAACAATCGAAACTCACATTGAAATTTATAGAATCTAATAAACTTCTATAAATCGAATATTCGAAATAAAATATTACGATATTTTAAATATTAATGTAGTTTTATATTTAACTTTTAACCCTTCCAAAATCATGTACTAACACAGGTCTACCGCTCCAATTAATACGTAATATTTCTGTTAATATACGCAACATAAAATTCATATTTTAGTTAATTATAAAGAAAGTATTTATGCTTAGAATTGACTAGTGAAAAACCAGTTATGTAAAGCTAATCTTATAAAAATAATTATCTTTCAATTCAGTCAGTTGTAAAATTAATATTCTGGGAAAAATACTATTTGTGGTAAGACAAATAGAGGGGGTACATTAATTTCACAATAAAAATAATATGAATATATGATCTCTCTAGCTCACTAATTTAATGAAAAGAGATAAGAAAAAATATAGAATTGTATAGGACTTGATGAATGTTCCGAATTATATTAGGATATTAATACCATTTTCGTAATTAATGCTCAATATTTAGAGTAAGTTTATAAGATTAATAATTTTTAAGCCCTTTAAACAAATAAAAGCTTTCTTCACATTTAAAATGTTAAAAATTTCTTACGGTAACACGGGTTGACAGGATGGCTGCATATGGGTATTTTATATCACGGTATGGTAAAGGTTAAATACTATTTCTGGCATACTATTTTTTTTATAATACACTATTATAATACGAAATTAGAATATTATTATGATTTATTAATTTTTTACCTTACGATAACGGCACGATGTTAATATTACTAGATTGTGTCGAGCGGAGAATGCTGGTGTATAACAGCAAGAGGCGAGGGAGCGTACGATCCTTGACAATAATAAATCAACAGGATATAAGTACCCAATTTTGCTTCATTAAAAATAACGATGCATCGATGTGCCTGATTTAATTTTTTTTTTCCATGATCTGCGTTGAATAAAATCATTGGAAACAACTATTTAATATAGGAATGTAATTGAATATTTTAAAATTTGTGTTTCTTATATCCTACTTACCTGATTATGCACAGAAATAATAGTTTTTGTTACAAAATATGGGAAATATTAGTGATGCTGTGTCTTGTTTATTTATCCGCCTCTGTGATGATCAGGGACGAGAAAAGAGCGATTAGGAATATAATGACTTTCATAAAAATAAATCTGTTATTTTGTTGGGATCTTTTTCTTTATTAGGAAAATACAGTCTTATTATGAAGTTGTAATTATTCAGAACACAGGTCTGTGATATTTAAAAAATTAATTAAATGTATTAATTAGAAAGATATAAATATATATATACAAAATCAATCCCGGTGGCGCAAGAACAATATTTTTCGATGAAATTGATTTTATATGTATATCTTTTTAATTAATACATTTAATTCATATTTAAAACATGTTATTTAATAAAGCTATGTAAAATTTAGAAGATTGATTATTATTAAAATTTTATTTTTTTAGGCATTTGTCTAGTGTATTTTATCGTTTACCAATGATGAAAAAACAACTGATATCTTTACAGACAATATAAAGATTGGAAAGAAATGAGTGTAAAGAATATTAAATGAAAAAAAAAATGGCGTTCGACATACATAAAGAGATACTTATTCATTACATCGACATTTTATACAAATAAAATCTATGATAGCATAATTGCTACACAATGCACTTTATAACGATGTATACAATCCTAATTTAATGTTTGGACTAGAAAAATATATATAAAAACTTTATTTATCGAAAAAAAAAATATTGAGTAATGTGCGCTAGGAGACGTCAAAAATAAAATGAATGAATTTTTTATTAAATTTGGATAAAACTTTTTTAAACAACATTCTGAAAAAACTCCAACATCACAATAATAATGTGTTCTCCTTAAAAATATACTGTTAGCGTCGTTTAACGTACTCCTGCATGCACATCGTCTATGCTCGATTATCAAAATTTAAACCTAGTATCTCCTTTCCTTTCTTTTCCCTAACCTGTCTTTGCGCACGAGGAAGAAGAAAAGAGGCCGCTGTAATCAACACTCTCGAATTGCAATGAGTTCAGTGTGCGCTTAAAATTGTGTATGGGCTAATCCGCTTTACTACCGCTAATATTAATTAATAAATATATATTTAATTCCGCTAAAATATACGAATGTCAACAGTGCTTTTTACATATTCTGCATCGCAAGTCCTTCTGGTGAAAAGGGAAGATAAACAATTGAATCAGCATCCAGTATCAGGCAGACAGAAAAAATAAGTGCCTCCTATCTTCCATTATTTTCAACATAAATGTACTATACTTTTCAGTAGCTACCTGGTATGAAAACGTTTTCTATAACGCTTACTTTAACGTTTTCTTTAACGCTTTCTTGAACAGTTTTAAAAGAGGTACGGCAAAAATAAAAAGATTAGCAAATTTAATTAATAAATGATAATTTATTTTCTTTATATTAAAATATGATCAATATTTATATTAATCCTCTTGACAACTGCAATGATTCTCAACTGTCTCTATTAACCCCATAATTTATTCTAAATTGAAAAATTGTCAATAAGAATCAAAAAATGCAATAAATGAATTAAAATAATGAATGAAACATATTTACTTAACAAGTATTGAATTAAAAGACTAAAAATATTGCAATATAGAACGTATAATTGCTCACAATTATTTCATTCAAGATTAATCCAGGTTTTTACGCATATTAAAAAAGTCTATATTCAATCCATAGTCTCTGTTACCTCATATCACGGTACTCAAAGAGCTCTTAGTAGATTAACTCGTCCTTATTATAAAAAAAATGTATATTACAAATCTAATTATGAATTTTATGTATTAAATATAGGTATTTATATGAAAAATAAAATGCTGTGTGTGGATAATTTTTTGATTGCTTCTTATTTTCTAGTCGGATTCCTCATTTCTAAGGACTGTGACCCCCCCGGGTTGTGGCCTGTCGATGCCCTTAACGATGTTGTTCCACTTTTCTTTACAGGCCGCACTTCGATCCGCCGTTCCAATAGGACTTATAAAATAACAGAAAATTTCATCAGTAGTGCAATACACAAAGAAAAAAATCATATAATGTCAGCATGTTTTTTCATAGTCAAAATGAAAAATAATTCAAAAATGTGAAGTAAAGCAATTTATCCGTTACCATTGAGTTGAGATACAAAAACTTTTAATAATCTAGTCCTATAAATAGTTAAATTTACAGCAAAAATGCCGACTACCTCCGCATATTTATTCCCCAAAGAATGCATTCTGGGGACTGCGGAGTTAGTTAGTTAGTTAGTATATGTTGTGTCATTACCGCTGTACTATAACAATGAATTGTGTCTCGATGATTTAAATGGTGCTTGAAAGTCAAGCTGACCAATAATCTGGGGGGTATGTTTGATCTGGTTGGTCTATTGATTTTTCTTTTCCAGTTATCACCAATTTCTTCAGGTTATTATCCTTTTTGTGGGCGATGTGTCAAAAAAATTGAAAGATTAGATAAAGAATAGATCGTGAAAAATCTATTTCGAATCCTTAGGTACTTCAAAATTGAAGCATCAATGCGCGTTGTTGTCTAGATGAATCAAATCATTTATCATTGCATCACATTTTAAACGCACCATGTTTTTTTCTCTCACTTGCTCTTAATGTTCGTTTCCACTATGTTGTGTACAAATCATAGATGCCGGAAAAATATCAGGACAGGAAGGAGTTTGGCACTCGCCACAATCCGGATTCTGCTGGTATCTCCGAGGATGTGAATTATATATTTTAACTCACTATTTCATCAAAGGTTTTGACACAGTATAAACGCGAAGTTTAGATTTAATAAAATATTGTTATCCTTTCCGTACACGTATAACCGCATCGGTTTAAGGTTGCCAATCGACTGATCGGTGGCGCGGTCGGGCGGGGAAGGGAAAGCGGGGAACACATAGTGCAAAAATGAATTTTTATTAATCAAATAAATATATGTTCCAAACACATTCCTTAGTGGCATATGAAAAAAACAAAGGGACTCAACTAAATGCATTTTTGTGGTTTTGGTGATGGATCCTTTTTCCAAATCATATCCAGCTTTGTCATTGCACTTTTGGCTATTCCAAATCTTCTCTTAATTTCAGATTATTAGCTATTCAAGAACCAAGATACATGTAGCCACACACGACCTCCAAATTATGTCGCACCCTGTTTGTAGTTTAATTGTTTATGTTATAAAAAATCGTATTTAATAAAAGTAAAACGAAATGTTATTGCAACAATTCAATGCACGTTTATTCAATTGAAAACAAATAGATGTAGAATTAAAAAAAATATATATAAAAAATAAATTAGTTTTAAAATTAACAAATACATTATTGAACTACAACAGTTATAAATAAGAAACTTTGACACGGGTGATGCCGGTAATAATCAATAATTTAACCGTGTTTTTGTCCACGAAAAGGCTAGCTCTTCATCGACCTTGTAGCTTCTCGTAATGGATTCGCAATATGGTTCAGTGAAGATAGGTCGAAAGCAGAGTTCCGAGATTAAAGGGAGAAATATTGGCAATTGAATTACTCCCAAAAGTGAAACTGCGACAGAAGGTAGAGTGGTGGAAAGGCGCTTTAGGCTCGAATGTGGTCCTTTGATTGAAAGAGGAAGAGTGGGTCTAACTTTCATTACTTCATGGAGGCAAAAATATAGAACAGGCCTATTAGATCTGAACCAGCATATTTCACAATCTACCTGTATTAGAAAATACAAGATTTGATATTATGAAATATAAATTAAGGAATAATATAATAAATAAACTAGTAAAAAAATATATTTGAATTATTGAATACATACCGTTTTAAAATACATTTTAGATAAAAAAAAAACAATTTTCAAGACCCGTATTAATGATTAATCAAAATTTTTGAACACACCCATTTTGAAACGAAATCATACTTGCTAATGAATTTATATGAAATAAAGAAAATTTAAAAAAGATAAAGTAAATTTAAAAAAAAACCTTTTATTGTAATTTGAAACGAACAACGGGTGTTATATAATACCAAATCTACATCTCCAAAGAAGCTAGATGATATTCCGTCAGATCTTTGGAAGAAAGATCTTCTGCAGGAGCAGAAGCTGCACATGGAATGTTTGGAAATAAACTCATAATATTCTCGTACGTATATTCGCAGGTAGAACTGAATATGCGTAAACTAGTCGAATAGGTAAATGATGTATATACAGCGTGTGGAATCAAACGGTTGTAATTCCCGCCTTTGACAAAGTTTGGTAGTTTGAAATCACAAGCGGCCATCCGAAGTGGTTCTATTTGTTTAGCATAATATGTTCAGCTTATGTAAAGCTTGAAAATAGTTAATATTATATTTACGTATCTATGTATTGTATAAAAGATTGATTAAAAAGTATTGGACGTATGAATGAAACTGCACGATCTGATTGTATGCAGATAGCCAATATTAAATAGCTATCTATTATTAGATATTATTGAATTAGATCTCCAGACCTTGGTGACTAGGATATTTGATCTTATAACAAGTTTTTTTTAAATTAAAGTAAATTTTTAAAGATTTTATTTGAAACTATTAGTGATAATGATCAGTAAGAAATCGTATAAAAATATTATATTTAATAATTATTATTATATGACAGAATCATGATCTTGACTAAACTCCATTTTTCCCAGCATTCTACAAATCTGAGGGGTGTCACCAGATAATCGTTTTTTTTTCCACTTGTTCGGTCCAACGGGTGAGGAATCTTTATTTTCCTCTCCATCCATCGACGTCATAATCTAAGTTCTATCTTCTGCAAGCTATCTTGGTTTCTCGCAAGATGTTGAATTTATGAGATTCTTTAAAAAAATTAAAAGATTTATCTTAAGAAAATGCTGAATATGCCATTCTTGTATAATGAAGACTCACATGGCTCTACGTGTCTTCCTCACTGCATATTAAAGGTATTAATCCGTATTTTCCACGATTCCACACCACACATAAATGTTGAAGCCATCAAAAATAGCATTAAACCTGACCTTAGTGTATTTGAATATATCTTGTCGAATTTGGATATAAAACTTAGACAATATTCAGTGTACAGTTTTCTAGGCTTATCAGCCGTGTATATCTGACATTTCTGACCGATTTTTCTGATCCCATTACAGGGTGCATCATTAGGACTGATGTGATGATGGACCCTGTAATGAAATCCGATACGTCGGCCAGAAAAGTCAGATATACACGGCATATTGGCCCAGAAAACTTTACCGAGAACATTTTAAACGGCCATGTAAACCTAAGAAAATTTTTAATTTTGAGAATTATTATTGAATTAAAAGTGTATTACAAAAAGACAAAAAGCCCCATAAATGCATTAGGAATTCAGAAATTTATTTTAACAATAATAAAGTTAGACTTAATGTCAATTGTTTTATTAATTTTCTTTTACTTAAAAGCCATGTCATTTTGTTGTTGGATTTTTTTAATTTACGTAAATTAAAAAAATCCAACAACAAAATGACATTTCATAATTAGTTGTATTGTATTTTCATCATCCGGATGTACACTTTTTGCGTTAATCCCAATATTTATAGGTACTATTTATGTAGTAAAAATTGGAGATGTAAAATTGGAGAAGTAAAATAACCATCCGAAAATAGCAGCCGAGCTCTTGTGCCGTTTTAAATATTAAATCCCGTAGGGCTTTCGCTACCGGCAGGGCATTAATTACTTTAATCCGACACAATCTAATTCTGCACCAATTGCGCCCGCGGGTCGGTCGTGTATTTATATAAATTTGCTCCCGAAAGGTTGGCGAAGGGCTTCCCATCAACGACTCGTCATCCATCTTGATTGGTTTGCGGCTGTCTGCAAATTATTATTTCACAGACATTTTTTTTACACATAGTTCCTGATGTTATCCATGTATAAAGAGGGCTCTATGGATATTGAGTAGGGTATGTAACAGTTTTCACAATTTATGAGCAAAAAATTATCCAATTTTTATTTTGTATGGATGGTTATACGTGTTGAAATAAATACATATTGAATATGTAGGTACTTGAACAAAATATGTACATACATACACATAAACATATGTATATTTATGTATATATTCTCTAGTGTAAAAGAAAGGAAAGAGCGGCTGAAAGCAGATGAAGAGGTGAATATGACTGAATTTTTAAGATAAAATAAAATTCTCCTGGAAGGCGGTCAAAAATCTAGATGTGGTACTGAAAACAGTTCTATGAAAGCAATTAAGGCAGTAAATGGAGAGATGTTAAAGAATGAGTATGAAATATTTCCAGGAAACGTATGATAGTGTAGATAATACAAATGAGGAATCCCTGAGAGGCTGTCTGGAATAAGTATAAATGACGAAAACGATATGAATGCATTAAGTATGGAAGAAATAAAGTGTACAATAAAACGTATGACGAATGGTAAAGCTGTGAGGTATGATAATGATGATATACTGCTGAGTATATCAAGATTGGTGGCCCATTAGTTATTTCGTGGCTTCATACGCTCTTCAATCAATGTTTGTCGGAGGACCACACCCCGTTAGATTGAAGGAGGGCTGTCATTATGCCTCTCTACAAAGGCAGAAGGTCGAAAATGGAATGTGATGTGAATGTAACTATAGGGCAATTAGTCTATTGAGCTCGAAAAAAAAGTATGGGACGTGCAAGAAGCCTTTGCGGGTGAAAAAAGATGCACGGATCAAATCTTTTCTCTACGAGTGTCTGTACGATATCGAAAGGAGGACGGCGCTTTGAATGGAATTATATTTAACGGGAGCTTGACAACCGAGGCAAAACTAGCGGTGCATAATGGAATACTGGTACCAATGTATGGTACTGATGTATGGAAGTGAGGCTTGGATCTGGCAGGAGAGGAAAGAAAGTAGACTGAATGGAGTGGAAATGAGATCAGTGTCGTAAATCTATTTATGATAGAGTAAAGAATAAAGAAATAAGGAATTAATGTAAAGCTGATGTTAGTATAATGAGTAAGATTAAGAAAGGATTACTTAGGTGATTTGGTCATATGGAATAGATGAATGAGGAGAGAATGGTAAGAAAGATATATGACGCAAGTATTGATAGCACCAGAAATAGAGGACGTCCGCGGAAGACTTTGTACAACCAGGAAAACAATATACTGGAGGATGGTTCTGTTAGAAGTTTCAACAATCGGCGATCTTGTACGAGAAGATGTATTAATAGATGATGACAGAATTGTGTGTCAAGACAGAAGAGTGTGGTGCTTTATCCTCTCTGCCTACCCCCGCGGGGAAACAGCGTGATGGGAAGTTAGTTAGATATATTCTCTGTATTTTGAATTCACTAATTAAGTTTAATTAATTAAATATTGTTTTGAAAATAGCATTGTACCAAATTACCCCATGATTTTTATTAAATACATACAAATTTTATTTATATATTTAGCAATCTAAAACCTTAGTGACTGGTTTTTAAACAAAAAACGTTTAAAATAAGTTCTAATAAATGCCACAAACATAATAGTTTTCATATGTTAACATTTTCTCACGTTAAAGATTTTTTAGCAGTATATTAAATATATTGTAACGTATAAATAATATTAGCATATAAAATCATGCAGCGTATAAAACTTAATCTAGTCAAATTTGGATTATTCGAATTATGATTTATGAAAGTTATATTAAAATATACTCCATATCCTTCATATCTACTGCAAAGGTATATCGTTTTAATTAATTTTTACTAAATATTTACAGACTTTTATTTTATTTCATTTTATTTATCAAGCACAGATTAAATGTTGTTTATTTGAATCCTTAAAAAGGTTTAAAATAAGTTGATTAGGAATTTTTATGATATTCCTGTTACAATTAGTGAAGACTAAGTCAGAATATTAAAAAGTTTTAAAAGTTTTTAGCACACTTATGTGTATAATTGTTTATTCGAAGATCTCAGTTCAAAGATCATCGAAGGTAATTATCGTTGTAAGAATTATTTTTGAATTATAGAAAAGGTATACGACAGCAAATCAATAATGCTATTTTTAAAAATATTCATAAAAATAAAATCATTATTCTAAGTCAGAAATAAGTTACTTTATATATATACTGGCATAATTGGAAAATTATTTAAAAAAAATATATATAAAGTCAACCGAGAACTTTATCTTGTAAGGATTATCAACTTTCAGTTTGTATTTTCAAGTAACGTAAATATATACAAATAAACAAACTTTTTTATAAAAAAAACAATGTCTGTAAATAACACTCTTTTTAATGATTTAATGAGGAAAAAGTTCTGGGAATTGTATTTTCTTGAACTTTTTTAAAACGTTGTAGAACAGACCTTCATGAAAATTTATTAGTTTCAATATATACAATTATGTAAAATAAATAAAAAATAATATGTAATTAATGAAATTATAAACAATTTAAATTAGAAAGGTACATAAATAGTTCAGATAAATACGTTAGAAAACTGTAAAATACACATATTTTGATTGCAATAACGACAGTAATTTTACATTATAATACTAATGTAGTTTTTCGTTTAAATTAGTGAAATATTTTAATAATGATTTTTCTTCATAAATAAGATTAATTTTTAAACATTATTAAAAATTAGAAAACTATGTGCCTTATTTATCTTATCGAGTAAAAGAAAATATTTCTAAATTTATTATTATTTTTGAAACATTTATTTATCACTCGTATTAGATTCTTCCGCTCCGTGACACATTTGGCAGTCACAGCATCTTCACGATCTATCTTATTTACAACCGTTCAAGCACGTTTGAACGTTTTGACTCAACAGAAGTAAAATTTACACCGGTCATTAATGCCATCTAGTTAAAAATATTTTTCTCTAGTAAAGGTTGTCTAACGAAAATTTTTTGATTTTGAAATTGAAATAAAACCAAAAAGATATGTTTATTATGATAATGTTGTTCACTTCCTTCTGTAATGCACTCTTTTAACCGAAGCCTCATTACTACAATTACGCGAGAAATAAATGTATTGATGGCGCCGGATGTTTTCTTGTATGGCATGTATTGTTCAAAGAATATTAATATACACTTTAGATTTCAGGTATGTCTACAAGAAAAAATCACAAAGTCTTAAATCTAGCGACCGAAGTGGCCAGGGTACGTCTCCATACTTTGTTTACTTGCTTATTATTTTTCTTGGGAAAATTACCCTTTGCTTCTCTATCGAGACCCTAGCGGTGTGTGGAGTTGCTTCATCTTGTTGAAACTTCGTTCTGTTGTTGTATTCAAGAAACATTTGCAATTGCGACACCAAAAACTCATCAATAATATGGCAATAAATCTTAGAAGTGACAGTTTGTCTCTGGTTAAAAAATAAGGTCCGATTAACCCTTGTGCAGAAATTGCTCACCAACCTTCGTTTTTGGACAATGTAAACATTTTTGATTGCTTCATTCTTTACGATTGCTGTGGCTCCAGTAACGCATGTTATGTTTGTTACGTAGCCATAAATAATCACTAAATAATATGTTTCCAAGCGATTTTTGAGTCCGTAAACGTTCCAAGATTGTTTTTGCGTACACTCTCGTAAAACATAATCACCGTCATTCAGATTTTGCACGATTTGCAGTTTGTAAGTATGAAATTTGAAATTTTTTTCAAATCATATGTACAGTTGACCTTTGAATGCCTGTGGTGTGGCTGCAATATTTATTGATTCCCAAGATAAAATAGTTGTCTTCTGATAGGCACGTTTATAAAGTTATAGATTAAAAATCCCTTCTGGCAATTTTGTCTGTATATTGAACTTTTTTTTCTATGTCAGATATTTAACATTGCAATGTACGAATATACCGAATGTGAGAACAATTTTACCCTTGTCTCTTTGTAAGCTATCTCACCAGCAACATTCACTTTAAAATTACGTAAAGTAATATTGTAAATATATTACGTTGATTTTAGTGAATGATTTGTTAAATTATATAATCGAAGATCAGATATCTATCTACCTATCATATCAAATTTGACTGACATCTGATGAAAAATACAGGAATTTTCGTGCCTCGACTCCTGGTCATGAAAAGAGAAAGTGCATTGAATTTTTCGGAAGTTGTATCATGTAATTTGTAGTATTTCAATCGAAATCCGCATAAAAATGTTATAAAAAGAATCCGTTATTTATATTATTATCTTTAAGTAGATAAATCCAAAAAAACTACACTTATTTCATTTACAATAATAACGTCTATAAAATAGATGAGTTGAATACGATTATAATCATTTTACTCACGTATTTTATGGATACTTAATGATTATCTAATTGCAGTCATCGGCAACCTACGACCTGCGGGTCACCAAGTGACCCATTTGATAACTTTAATTGACCCACTTGAGTTCTGAAAATAAAGTATAATATAAAAAAATAAATTATAAAATATAAACATGTATAGCGTGGTCAATGGAGAGGTGATTTCAATCCTTTAATTTATTTAAAAGGCGCGCACGCATTCGTTAGGCGTTGGCCAATAAGAAAGAGCCTATGGCGCAAGAAAGGGTTTTTAAACAAATTTCATAAATTATTAATGAACTGAAACTTGACAATTATATTTGTTTTTATAATAATTAGAATTACAATTTTGTTTTTTATATTTTGTTTAAAAAGAGTTTAAAAGCATATTGTAATAGTTTTCTCGATAAAATGTATTTTATTATTCACTAACGGACTGTTTTAAAATAAAAATACCCATTGACCCGAACCGTCTTCTCAGTAGTCACATTTTGGTTGATTTTAATCCGTAGCCAAAAAAGGTTGTCGACGCTTCTAAAAAGGCGATGATACCATTCATGAACTTAATTTACGTACGTAAGAAAATACAACTTGTAAAAACTAGAACAGTCAAGTGTTTGCGACTGAACGAGATACGCCATCAATTGGATACAATAAGGTCCTGAGATTCTAGAGTCAAGAATACGATCTAATAATAATAAAGAAAAATACTTGATACAAA
Source organism: Eubasilissa regina (assembly GCA_022840565.1). Taxonomy (NCBI): domain Eukaryota; kingdom Metazoa; phylum Arthropoda; class Insecta; order Trichoptera; family Phryganeidae; genus Eubasilissa; species Eubasilissa regina. The sequence continues at coordinate 24,783,737 of JAINEB010000033.1, forward strand.
GAAAAGACTTCGTAAAATAAAAAAAATTACCTGTTACTTAGGTATATGCCAAAGAGCGTTTTTTCCTAAGTGATACCTTAAATAAAAGGTCTCAGTACAGCATTTTGTTACGATGTATGGGGATGAACTCCAAATCAATGGGGAAATATACATAAATATTTAAAATATACACAAACCTTCCCATTTTATATATTACACTACATTATTCTCAAGTTAAAGTATTATATCATTGTGGAATTAAGTAAGAAAACAGTACATTTCCCGTGTAAAATCTATTTACCACTTCAAATGAATACAATAATCCATATTAAGGAGAACACATTATTTTTGTGAAATTGTAATTATTCAGTACATAGGTCTGTGATATTTTAAATACTAATTAAATGTAGTAATTAGAAAGATATACATATAAAAATATTGTTGTTGCGCTATCGGGATTTGAACCAGGATCTCTTCGAATCCCGGTAGTGCAACAACAATATTTTTCGATAAAATTGATATATATATCTTGCTAACTAATACATTTAATTAGTATTTAAAATAATTCTTGTTTGCCTGCTATATTTAAACAAAATATATAAAAGATTTGTAACAAAGCTAATAAATATTAGTCCAAATGTGAAAATAAATCGCTTGTTTTTTTAACTTTTACTTGATTAATTTACTTATCAATATAACAATTTAACTCAATTACCTGAATTTATATTAATTTTGACCTATAGTGAAGGACAGCTATATAATTATATTTACATGAAATATAAAAAGAGAATATTATTCATCGTAATTTCGAGGATTTATGAAAAATGTTCTATACCTATACGTAATTATAGAGTTCTACAAACTTAAATAGGAAATAATAAAATAATATATTATTGTTTAAAATTTGAGACGGGTCTCATACTAAAAAGGCAAGTCCCCTTTTACTAAATACGTTACTTAAAGGAAAAAAAATGATACCGTTAAAAATTAAATAGTCTTTCGTACTTTAATACTCCTCTGCAAAGAATTCTCTAAAAAGTTTAAAAGCTTTTCTGACAGCCCCTACAACATTTTGAGATAAAAATCTCAAATTTATCCGCTTCGATCATAACAGAATACCAATCCCGCACCGGGCGACAAAATATTAAGATTTTCATGTTTTAGACCCGCCCTAGTAAGTAGCCATCCATTGCGTATGTGATATTCTTTCCAATCTTGCCGAGGTAAGTGGAGGCATTCCCTTGAGCAAGAGAGGAACAAAGAAAACAGCAATCGCTAAAAATAATCGTTTCGATTCACAAGTTCTTTCTGAATTATAAAAATGTGTTTAAAAAGATAACTTTATGGATAATTTTGTATTCGCCATTTTTCACCGTCATTTTTGCACGTGGTATTTCTCTTTCCTTCTGTGTTTTTTTGAGATCCGGTTCTTAGATTACTTTTAATCTATTTTTAAAAATCGAAATTAGATTTCGATATTTTATGTTATTTATTTTAATATTTACTAATAGATATTAACAAGAATTATGCAAATATTCTTGGATATAGTATTAATAAAATAAAATAAAATAAAGGTTGATGTTGCATTTGTCATTTTTTAATAAACAAATAACTTTATCCATGTTAAATACCATTTTAAATAGCTTAATAAATTAGTTATTGCATTGAAAGTAAAATGAAATTTGTTTGCATTTTATATTAAGTCAATGTGATTTATAATAATACATTTTATAACATAAAATCAGTTTGTTGAAAAGCGGAACAAAATAAATCAATCAACCTCTGCCTTAGCTGTCCAAACTCACAATGTTATAAGAAATACGAATTTTTATAAAAATAATGTTTCTCTTTCAACGGACTCATATTACTATATGATACGTATTTCAAAAAAGTTCCTTTCTATTCAGAACACAAAAGTATACATAATTATTGTTCCAAAAAATAATGTCTAAATAGGTAAACGGTACCATAAATGACTCAGGCATTATAATAAAATAAAAATATGGCTTTCAATACTGCCAAACACTTTAACTTGTGGTACGGTAGTTGTACAAAACCGTCTCTCTATCAAATATTATCAATATTTGTCGAGGTTGTAAGCGTTAGTGGGGCGGATATTTCCATAGTACTTGGTAATCCGTGACTCTAAAATACGTGCTGATACTGGATACATTTACATCACGTCTCTCTCTTACATATAAATAATGTGTATATAATTTTATTGGGGTTAGATTGTTAGACATGTATTAATATTAAACAATTTGTATAAATTGACTATTCAAAATAAATATTGAATCGATTTATATAATAAATGGTGTTTTTTTAGAAGTTAGTTTTTTCAATTGTGCAACACTTTTTCCAGCGGCAGCCAATTTAACAGCTGACAGCTGATTTGTTCTCAATTTGGTTTGAAATTTCGCCATAAATAGACTTACGCCAGAACAACGCTCGCAAATTGTGGAAATTTATTTCGAAAATCGTGGTTCAGTTAGCGAAACTTACCGTGCGCTACGTTCATTTTACGGTCGTAATAATCGTCCATCCGAACAAGTAATTCGAATAACTATGCCAACCGAGCATACATTAATTGATAATACTTATCCGCAGAGACGTCGTACAGTGCGCACCGAAGAATCTGTTGTTTCTTCAAAAATGATGCCGACCAGAACGTTACAATCCATGCAGAGCGCTATAGATACATGATTTTGCGTTCCCCAATTGAATGACATTAATGTGAAAGAGCTGTGGTTTTAACACAATAACGCAACACGCCACACAACGTGCGTCACAATCAATTTATTGAAAAAAATTTTAGATTATTTTCTGTGGGATATATGTAGTCGCTAGTCTACGCCGATAAACCAGAGACGACAGACGACTTGAAAGCCAAAATTCGTCGCATTATTACCCCAGCTGTTCCGAAAAGTGATAGAAAATTATACTTCCAGATTGCGCTTTATTTGAGCCAGCCGCGGCGCCCATATGCGCGAAATTATATTTAAATACTAATGGCATAAAATTATCTTTCCAATAAAGCCAATAGCATGGCCATTACCACGATTTTTATGTGGTTTATTTCATTTTAAGGTTCTATACTTCTTAAAAAAACACTCTTTAGAAACAGTATTTTTTACCCCATCTTTTTAAAAGTATTATAACGAAGTAGTGGTCTGAGATGTCCAAAATTAATTTATTAGAATTATATCACTAAAAGAAAAATAAATTTACATGGGTTGCCACCTCATCCCTTATTACAAAATATTCATAATTTCAATTGAATATCCTTTTTTAAATAAATTATATTTACAAAAAAACTTAATTAATTTGTTTTATTATACGTTAGCTAGATTAGTATTAAGACCTTTGTAATTTTATAAATAATGATTAGTGGGCATGCTATTTGGAACAAAATTGTGTTCATAAACAAAAGTTGTGTGATTTTGTAATATTTAATTAATTACACCAAAAAATTACATTTTTTTACTTCTTCAGTTACGGTTTTTTAGTTTAAAATGTCAAAAACGACTAACAAAAATTAAATAAATTCAAACGTTCAAACTGTTTCTATATTTATAAAATATATATGTTTTAAAAAATTATGGTGGCGGCTCCAAATACTATTGTCGAATAAGTATAATAAAAAATATTATTTAATAAAGAATTATGATAATTAGGTACTGAAAAATGTTTGAAATTTCATTAATTAATGAGTTTAATGAGATAAGTATTGTGTCTTGGGACACACGAATGTAAATGATGATAAATAAGTTAGTAAATACGAATTTATTTTTGCCCAAACGTATCTATATGATAATTAATTATTGAAAATTTAAAAACTATCTCTAAATTTCATGTTTTTATTTTATTTAAACGTCAAAATTAGAAATGAGGAAAATATAATAACACAAGCTAGAAGCGCATTTTTTCACATTTTATCGCCTTTGACCCTTCGGTGGCGCAGATGGTGAAAATTCGAGAAATTCTGAAGAATGGGAAGCAATTGACGCCTATAAAGAGTCTCGGGAAACTCCAAGTAGTAAAAACCCCTAACATTATTTAACAGGAGCAAACTGCGCTATTTTTATTTATTGAAAGAATTCGAAAACATAATACCTATTATGATAAAAAAAAAGAATTTCCTTTTAAAGGGAGAGGTATGTGAATTGAAATAAAACTAATATGACTTCAATTCGACATAAATGCACCGCAAATGAACCATTTGAATTTTGTCCGAGATTGGAGTCCCCTTGTTAGGTAGGTAAGAGATGGGACCAATTAAGGAGGAAAACAGGGATAGCTAAATATGGGGTAAGAGGGTGTAGTAGAAATATACGACTATTCCAAATGGTCACTTTACCCTTGGGCCCATCGCCATTCGATTTAAATAGTTATAAGATAAACGAACCACATTAGATTAACCATCGAAACAGTGGTAATCCGTCCCCAGTTCACCTCTTTTGTTCCTTTACCTCGATTTGTAAACGGAACAGAACTCAATGGCTCGGTTTCAAATAATTACTATTCCGGCAGAATTGAATGGACCAAATTAAACATTGAAGGATAATAATTCCGTGAGTGATTAGGCAAAGTTAAATTTATTTGATTAGCTCAGGTACTCTGCAGATATCTACGCTCCACTTCTTATTAAAAATTTAAAAAAATATTACTTACATAATTAATAACACCAAATTGTATTTGGTAGAATGTTTTTAATTTTATCAGGTTAAGGGTACCGTCTTCTGGGTTAACTTTGTTCAATTAAAATACATTCGTGTCGTACTGGTGCGAGAATGCCAATCAGTGTTAAAGATATATTCCAAGTTTAACTTTTAGCTGTTTAGTACAATTTCAAACTGATACAACTCCAACAAAAACGTATTCGTGATAATGAACATTAGTGTAAATAATTTTTGAAAATTTATGAACCTAAAATATGCAAATGCTTCGACTATATTTTTATATAGAATATATTTTTATGTAGAATATATTGTAGTTGTACTGTTAGCTATTTATTTATGATGCAATTAAAAACAAATTTAAATCACACGATAAAAAATAATATATATATTTATAAATAAATAAATATTATTCAGTACACAACTGTATTGTTTAGAATATTTTATGTATATGATAAATGTAAGCAATTCAGTATCAGCCGGAAAAAATAAAAATAACTTAAAATATCTCACTATGTAAGAAAATATTGATTTTGAAAAAACATTAAATCCACGACAAATGATAAAATGAATTGATTGGTAAATTGCATCGGAAAAAGTAAATTATGGATCCATGATGAAACGTATGCGAACAGAAAATCTGCTAGCAGTGAGGATATAATATAATATATTATAGACATGCAATAAAATTTCACTATGTTTTTCTCGTGTATTTGTAGCCGATTATCAAATTATTTGTGAAATTCTCTCGTCTCAGCAGTACAGCTTAATCTTAATTGTCCTGTTTTCAATCGGTCTGTACTTGAAAAATCATTTCTCATATTTGTTCTGAGGCCAATAGTTTAGATTTTTTTATTTAAATCGTACCTATAGTATTATATTTACTAGTTCTATTAGTGACTGCCATAAAAATTCGTTAGAATGTCGTTATTTGACAATATTCCGATATTCCGTCATACGCAATTCTTAATAAGTGGACAGCTGTGTTTAAACACAATGTTGAAGACCCATCAATCATCGTGGAAGGCAATCAACCGCAGTAATTCGAGAAAACGTCATGAACTTTCTATAATTTGAAGGTTTGTGAAATATTTATTTAGTTGGTACTTTATTTATATAATTATCAGATACTTTTTCTTTTATAACACTTTTAATTGTATCATTGTAAGACTTATTTTTTTATTATATACAAGACTTCAGGACTACTGGAAATGCATTATTGACGTTCTATTTTGTAATGCCTGTATTTTGTAAGTAGACAATATAATACGTCTTGTTTACACAAAGATTTAATTTTGGAAGAGTAAACACTTTTAATGTTACATAAATGTGTCATAAACTATCGAATTTATGTTTTCTCAAATAATGTGTGTAGAATTCGAAACCAATTTCCAATATATATACTTTATTTCATGTCTATTCATTTACTGGTCTGTAGTTTAAGCCGAATACGACCTTGGTCACAAGTTCGGTGCGAGCTACCGTTCGCAGTATTTTAAATAACAATAATTCTTAATAACAATATTAATAACTTAATAATAACAATATTTATTATTCCTTGTTTCATAACAACACTATTCCTAAAAACTGTTTTTACCAATATGACAAAATGTGTTTTTTTTAAATTTCGATTTTTCTTTCTGATCTCCGAAAGAATATAGTACGGAGATATCCACAGCAGACATCTTCAGAGACTTTTGACATTTGAGAGGATGTGTGTACATAACATATTCACGTTACCCGTTCTCATCTGAGAAAAGTCAGCTTGGACCAGTGAAGCCAGGGTATTTGCTCCGAGTCGGACGTGCTTCATTCGCCTTTTTGTCAGGAGAGTAGTCAAGGTGTATTGAACTAAAAGTGATAAATAGCTTTTGTGATCCTTTATCTGTTTGACATTGGTACCTGTTGAATCTTTCTGTTATTTTATATTTCCTAAGAATTTATAAACATTTTGAACTGTTGAATATATTAGAATACCAATTTGTCATTGGCCGGGTTGCCATTATTTTTAAAAGCTTCAAACTGCCAGTTTTCAAATCGAAATTCCAGGTTTATTCGAAAAGCAACCGGATATGTAAAAATATTAAGACAAAATACTTTGTTTAAACCATTGATAATTCAACATGTTTCGATACCTACGTTATCTTCTTCAGGAAAAATGTACATTGAAATTAAAAATATAAGCATAAATAAAAATAAAACTATAAATAAGTAGGAACTAATATGAAAACAAAATTAAAAGGTGACTGTTTGCCAAGAGTCTCCTGTTTGCAAAATATTTATAATATTAAAAAAAGAAGTATAGTTTTGTTTTTATCTAAGCTTGTATTTTTAATTTCTGTATACCTTGTTTCCTGAAGAAAATACCACACGTATTAAAACATGTTAAATAATCAATAAATAGTGGTTTAAACAAAGTATTTTGACTTAATATTTTTATATATTAGGTTGCTTTCAAATTGTCTGGAAAACCTGGAATTTCAATTTGAAAACTGGCAGTTCAAAGCCTTTAAAAATAATGGAAAAATGAAATATACTTATATAAAATTAGGTAACAAAGTAATTTTGCTAATATTGAAGAAGTAATATATAAAAATATATCTTAAACTTTTGTAGCGTTGTGTTGCTAAACCTATGTGTCTTAATTTAATAGGTGTCAAATTTTAAGTCGATTGATTAAATAGTTTGATGTAAAAGTTATAAAAATAATGTCATATATGTGTGGTTTGAAAATAGATGAAAAGTTGAACATTTTGCTGATATAAATCGCACCTCCGAAATAGGATAATTGCATTGAATTTCAGGGAGATTATATTGAAAAATAAAAATAATTATAAAAATTGTTAAACGCTATTTTCCCACCTGTTTTTTTTTGTGACAAAAATGACATAATATTCAATAGAATTTTTTCTCCTCTAAAACTAGTGTCGCCATTTTCCTGTATCTTATAGTTTTTTTTTAATTTTTGAACTTAAATAAAAGGGTTTTAAGTTGAGAAAAACGAACATTTTCGTCACATACTTCTTTTCACCTTTAATCATGGTTCTAATGCTTCCGGCGTTTCACTCTTCCAACCGATTTGTTTACACGGCGCTGAAGCACCCAAGCACGACAAAGATTTATCTATCGCACTGGCGATGAGAAATTGTCCGTCTATGTCAATATGAAGCAAAGGTAGGAATGGGTGAGCCGCGACGAGGCAGCAATACCTCGACCGAAGCAGTGTCTTCATCCTCGGAAGATCATAATTTGGTTGCAATGGGATTGAGAGGGTATAATCCTTTATGGAATGCTCGAACGTAATCAGATGGACAGCGATTAGTCGCTTAAATGGGGCAATTCAACAAAAAACTACCCGACCATCCGTGCCATGTGATTCTGAAATATGACAACGCACGACTTCACGCGGCTCAAATTGGCAAAAATCCGGTCATCCAGGAGCTCAACTGGGAAATTGTGCCGCATCCACCTTACAGCCCAGATCTCGTTCCATCAGATTATCACCTTTTTTGGTCGCTCTCCAATCAAATACGTGGCGTTACGTTTAACGACAACAATGACCTCAGAAATTGGCTAGATAACTATTTCGACATCAGACCATTCGATTTTTATAGGCATCGAATAATTGGTTGAAATATGGAATGAAGTCCTAAATCCTAAACGGAGAACACATCCTTGATTGAAATGTTGTAATTTTTGTGTAATAATTTGTTTTTATCATAAATAATTTAACAAAACCGCAAAGACTAATATTAATTCATTTTCAGATCACTAATTTCTCAAATGGCCATTTTGATAATTTCTTAGAAGCTCGAGTGTGGGTGTTTTCTTTCGTTAAATAATTTGTTTGTTTTCGCGTAAATTATTTTTTATGTGCAAACGTTATTGACATCCCCTATCCAATTTTTAGGACTAAAGTAAAACAGATTCCTGCCAAAATGTGACATGGAAACTTACGAGTCATTTTTTAAAACTCAGTCACGAACGTTGATTTGCAGGCGTGACCATAAAATGTTACAATATATATAACTTGAAATGATATATATTTTTTTAAATAATAAAATTAGTATTAATACAAATGAAATGTATTAAATAGAAAGATATACATATAAAATCAATTTATCGAAAAAATATTGTTGTTGCTACCGGGATTCGAACCTATATCAACATCTATTGTTCCATTATTTGTAAGCTATTTTTTTTATATTTACGGAACTTTTAATACCTTGGAGTAATCCGATAGCAGATACAATAATTAATCGATAAATCATTTAATTTGTATTAAAAATATCACAGACCTATGTAAAAATTGTATCTTTACAATAAGAATGTGTTCTTGTTAAAAATGAAAACAAAGTTTTTAAAATATTAAATGTGTTTTTCATTCAGTAATTGATTATGCAGTTACTTCGTGGTTCAACTATTAAACTATTATTTTTTAAATAAACCAAACTTTGTAATTCACGCAAAAGAGACTATAGCTCTCTAAACTGTAGTGATAATAAAAATAATATTAAATTGTGTTTTTAGTGCAAAATTTCGATTATTTAAGAAATAACGTATACAACCTTTTAATTTTGGCCAAGGTAAGATATTAAGACACAAAATTAAACATCCTTAGGCACGCAGATCTTTTTATAATGTACCACTATCGATGATTTCATTATAAAAAAAGAAGAGATTAATGGAGCGGTGGAGGGATGTGGTCAAAAAGATACATCCTTTAATAATAATGGATAATTTGTATAGCGCCATTTTCGTAAAAACTTTCACCTCAAGGGCGCTTAAGTCATTTCTACTTAAGTCTACTCTAAAGCTATTAAAACGCAAAGTTTCATGTGAATTGAAATCTCGAATCGCTATAATACTGAAGTATCTTTCATTTAGATCATTAGCATATAGGTGGCTAGGAGTCCTATCCAAATGCTGCCTACGCTGCTTATAGTGCTTATCTTAGGATATCGCTTAATGGATGCGAAAACCACGGGACCGTACCCGCTGTGAGAGCCAACAGACGATGTATCGTCAGTGATTATGTTGAAAGCGCCAATCGGGATTTAGCGTTGCTTGATTTTCAATACAAATCCGGAAGAAATTTAACATTTTTTATGGCGTAGTCCAATCACAATCAATCAATTTAAGGATCACGGAGCATCGCTACGATTAGGGACAAAGCAGTTTTATTCAGGCCATATGTACGTAATGCCAGGTAGGCCATAAATACACAATATAAACAGATTAGTCCTTTGTGCAGCGGGAAAATCCAAGGGCCGTTTGTATTTGGTTTTTCATTCAGTACTACTTTTGGTTTCTACTTTCAATAAAATGTTTACAAGTAAATATTAAATTTAAAGAGTAAATGTTAGGCACCTATTCTATCAATAATATATCCTAATCTATCTACAATATATTAATATAGATTTATTTTGTATATGAAATATTGTATCATAAATTGCGTGATGTACCTATATTTAAAATTATGATACAATTATAACAGTTTTCAGCACTGAATATATCTTTATTCTCTTCTTAATTATAACAATATTTTTGTTAGGAGAACACATTATTATTGTGAAGTTGTAATTATTCAGAACATAGGTCTGTGATATTTTAAATATGAATTTAATATATAAATTAGAACGATATACATATGAAATCGATATTGTTGTTACGCCACCGGAATTTGAACCTGGATCTCTTTCCAAACTGGAGAAGGTGAATTATCCAACTATGGTACAGCGACAATATTTTAAGCGACAAATTTTCGAACCTATATAATATCTTTTTTGATATTAATACATTTAAAAAATTCCATTATTTGAAAGACTCATCTACCTTATTTTTACAGAATCTCAAATACCTTTGAGTAATCTGATAGCAGACACCAGAATGATCAATTGATACAACTTATTATTAGGAGAACACATTTTTATTGTGAAGTTGTAATTATTCAGAACTTAGGTGTGTAATATTTTAAATATGAATTAAATATAATAATTATAAAGATATAAAATCAATTTTATCGAAAAATATTGTTGTTGCGCCAAAGGGATTCGAACCTGTAGCATAGTTGGTTAATACACATTCCCCGGTTTAGAAAAAGATCCAGGTTCGAATTCCGGTGGCGCAACATCAATATTTTTCGATAAAATTGATTTTATGTGTATATCTTTCTAATTAATATATTTAATTCAAAAATATTTTTGTAAATACACACGACGTATTCTAATGGTTCGTGTCGATGATGACGAGACATCGAACTACAAGTGTCACTAAGGGTCGCACCGAATGCGTTATTATAATCAGCGCGTGAAACATACGGAGTGATGATTTATAAGTCGCTTCGCAACCGTACTTAATGAGTTATCGAGTCAAATCTCCGAGAGAAATGTCATCCGTGGACACTGGGCATATATGTTAATAAAATTTCTCACTTAGATAATGTTCTGATGTGTTAAACTAGTTCAACGACTATTACATTATAGGTTTTTAAATTTTTTAAAGCAATTGGCATTAAGCAAAAGCATTTTATATATATATATATATATATATATATATATATATATATATATATATATATATATATATATATATATATGTAAATACACATATATACAAATATAAATAAGTAGGATCACTAATTTTCAAGTTACAATAATTAATGAAATCTCCGTCTCACAATCGACTGTCTAATCAGTACACGCTAATGATTCAACGGTTAATATCGTTGTAATAGATTATATGCCCTAATTATTATTGACCTATATTAAATAGTATTACAACGATGGAAATAGCACAATATGATTAATAGTCTAGACTGCATAATTCTGAAATCGCTGTAGTGTGCACATTTTAATATAAACAAAACAGTGTATAGAGATTTACAGCAAACATTGCAATTGCGATTGGAGTAAATCAATTTAAAAAATTACAAGATGGCACCTATATCATTATTTAAATGAAAAACGTCTCCATAAAACGATTGTTTTAATCATTTTTAATATAAATAAATAATGGATAAATTAAGTTTTAGTTGTTAAATACACATTTAGGTTGCTCAAAAATTTACATTATATTTTTAACAGAAACCATATTTGTAAAGCGAATTTCTTATTTTTTGTGAGTAAATAATAATGATAATGTGAAATTTAAATTAAATTTGAATTAAATAACAATTTGAGATAGGTACTAAATTTATTTTTTAAATAATTGTGTTTTTTTTAAAATATATTCTGGTAAAGAAACAATATATGTTGTTAGTCAGTTATGACATCCTTAAGAAAAAAATTATATTTTTCGAAACCGGTAGATGTATTTAAACTCAATTCAGTGGTTAATAAATCAAAGATAGCATATAAAAATACATTATAGATACGTTTAATTTTTTATATTTGATTTTAATTTTATTAAGGGATTTTTATAGTGTAAATAAATATAATAGGACTAACATAATACATATTTAACATATGATACTATTTATGAAAATCCACAGAAATGTTTAGGCACATAATATAGCAGAAGATAAAAAAAAAGAAAAAATGTGGGAGAGAGAGTGGAGAGATTCCAACTATTGTTGTGGTAAAGGGAGAACAAAATGTGTGTGTAGGTAGAATGGTTGGTCAAAATTAATATTGTGGTGGTTCATAAAAATAATTATTTAAGCGTAGTAGAGCTAATGTAAAAAAAATCAATTGTTAATTTCTCATTATGGTATTTGCGTGACCAGTGAATGAATGAATTTTGTATGTAAGATGTTCTACTTCTAGGAATGAGGAAGAATGCGGACTGCCGGGTCGATCAAGATGGTACATGTAAGAATATTAATTCTAATTGGCTGTTGCAGTCAATATGGTCTTGCAGTAGTTTAAAGAGAAGTATTTATTCATATATTTAAAAAATATTAGCCAGATTAGTGGCAATTAATAATTCATATTGTATATATAATTATCTATCACTATTACTTATTTAACGTAAAGATGTATAATAGTTGATTCTATTCTAATAGATATAATTTACTGTATTCAGATAATAAATTTTTAAAAATATTGTATTTGTTCGCGACAAAAAAATATTTCAGAGTTTACTTCATTCTTATTGTCGAACATCGTAAGAAATATTGTTCAATTGGTTAATCTATTAATTTATTCTAGATTTAGATACAAACATTATTTTTGTTGATACCAAGAAATGTTTAAACATAAATGACTGCGTATCAATACGGTAATGATGTCGTTTGTACCTATGATGTTTACAATTGGTTTAATTTACATTTCTTTATTTAAAATAGTCACATATTTGATTGAAGAATTTCACTCTCTAACATTTAACTTGTAATAGTATGAACCTACTTCATATTATTAACATTAAATATGTCTTCTATTTTCATTTTTTCAGACTTTGCAGTCACTCATTGGTGATTCTGAAGTTCTACTATATTTATATATACTATAACTATATTTTTTTCTTTCATACCCTTATAATGCAGAATCAATCAGCCTTTGATTTGTATTGATATATGAATAGCACCCGTGCCGCACCGAGTTTATAAAAAAAATGCAATATATATTTGAAGAAAAATATGTAAATGTTGCGCTTTGATACTTTCAACGCTTTTGTAAAATAATGACATTTTAAAAAATACCCACCTGCATTTGTAGAATGGTTTATTTTTATTTCAAAAATAATTAAATTCATTTACATTAATTGGCAAAGGTAATACAATGAAAACAAATTTCAGTGTAAGTACCGTTTGTTTCAATTTGCTCTGCTACTATATGAACACTTTCCTATTCCATGCAAATAAACCACGGTGAATAACGATATACATTAACATGAATAATTACCCGATTTGGGGGTATATCATAAACATTCTTAAATCTTATGTTCCGATCCTTTCAAACACACGTAAATACAAATTAACTTCCAAACTAATAATAGAGGAGTACCTACTAGTTAAAGTAGGTTAGTCATTTAATAATAATTCTCAATTAATGTACCCTAAAACAAAACAGAGAAAGCCAATTGATGGTTCATGAGAGAAACGGCGGAATCAAATGGATTCCAGATTGGACAATGACGGGGGTGGCTGCAAGAAACGTACAGAAGTAGAAGACGATAATTATGCATATACAAATAAGCATGAACAAATAATTAATATCATTTAGTATCACTATACATCAAGATCTCGGGGCACGGGCATTTCTTGAGTAAACTCTTAGGACTTGTCCGTGAACCATGGTGTGTTTGCGCACATCCTTTGGTACTGTGAGATTATGAATGATGCACGTGAAATGATCATGATTGCGGGATTATATGGAATAGGTTATCGGATCCCTCGGAACGATGATCTATTAAGAAAGGAAAAGAATCTCGGACATTTACGGGATTTATTAGGGTGTGGGTCTCTCGCTGGGGGTTGCTGGGACGGACGATATCGGGAAGAGCAGTGGATAGAGAGACCTAATTGAGCATTCTACTGGCTCTCCCTTGCACCTCTTGAGACCTGGACGGGGTGAATTTCTGCTGAATCCTGTGACAGCAACACATAAATGTGACGTCTACCGTCCACGTTTGGGGGTGTATGATTTCTATAGATTTTTTCTGGCTGCTTCTGAATTTGATACAATAACGAGTCTCACGTCAAATTGTATAGGTATGGCTCTGGTACGATGATACCGAAGCCAACCTACGATGGTATTATGATGATAATGTTAACAATGACTGAATGTATTAAAGTAAAAATATATGTAATTATGACGAATCGAAACGAGAGTAAACAACTCTTAGAACGATTCAGGATAAGGTGTAAATAGATAAAAAATATATATACATCAAAATATACCTTCAAACTCTTTCTTAATAATAATAAAGGAAAAACATGTTGTTTCTGAAAAACACACTACATAATTGCAATACATGGCACACACTCGCTAAATTATTAAATTTTTCTTTCCTTTTTATTAACAAAAAATCTTACTTTCGACAAAACTCAGACGCAAATAATATAAGTGTCTTATTGTTAATAATATTATTGACATAATATATATATATATATATATTATGTATTCATGGCGTCTCAAATACTACAGATTTATTTTTTTATATTTACACAGATCTGCAACATTATTTAGAAAAACGTATTGCAATTCTAAAATCATTGTAGAAAAGACTTTAAACGAGTTTTAAGCTGGAATATTTAAATATAAAGAACCGACAATTGCCCATCAAATTCAAATTTTTTTTAAATACCTCAAACCAAGGCCTTCAATTATTATCATACAAAAAAGGGTTAAGTGTTCCGATAAAAGATCTACGGCGCAAATAAAATTCTTGATATATTTATAAACCGAAACACTGACATAAAATTAATTGGTGTTAAATTTCACAAAGAACAAAAAATGTAAATTTCGAAAAGTTTTTAACAGATTTTAATAATTTATATACAACATTATTTATTAGAACGACTTTCCCGCGAACTTCGTACGCAAGAGAAAATTACTATGGTTGTGATTTTTGTAAAAATCTTAGTAACGATTTATCAAAAAGCCACCGAACTTGGTTATTTTACATAATATAAATAATGGTTGGCAAAAGATTTTTATACCTAACAGAAAAATATGACAGAAAACATTAATAATGCTCCAAAAAAAAAATATATTGTAGGCAATTATTTTAATCTGCGATCAGTAAATTATGTGTTCTGTGAAAAGATGTGTAAAAATACAATAAAATAGTGATTTTTCATATACAGCACTGCTTAACTCATTTTTTACTCTTAGTTATAAGTTAATGTGAAAACTTCAGTAATCAATTAAGCTATTAAAAAACAAAGCTGTTTATTTGATCTAGTTTCTTATCTACTAGACGCACACACGTATATAACTTAGGTATGTACATCAAATGTATAATTTTCGTACAAACATTGTGGATGTCTGTCCAGGTGACCTTTTGGATAAAATGTCGGAGACATGAAACTGGCAATCATGCTTTTGCTTAAAAATCTTTTTATACACCTTTACAATTAAAATGATTATTTTTTGTATTTGTGGTTAATTGATTTTACAAACCTTTAAAATAAAACTCACAATACCCAATAAATCAGCTGCTCAGTATGAACATTTTAAAATTTATCAAATCCGTTTGTAAATCAGTATCAAAAATATGAGCGTATATTAGCAATTACAAGAGAGAAGACCTATATTAGACGGAATTCATAATAAAAAATATACAGATTTCGTATAGTCTAACTTTTGCTGTACAATGCGTGATATACCTGCCTAATGCATAAATTAATACCTATGTGAAACGTGAAAATTACAAAATTTATTTTAATTATGCTACAAATATTTTATGGAAGCTATAATAGAAATTACACGGCGTATTACTATATTTTAAAATACGGTATAGGTATTTTAATGAGATTATAATGATCTGCTTATTATAATAAAATTTAATGAGTTTTGTTGAGGTGTAATAGAACCACGATAAGGGAGATATAACGTTAACCGGAAAAGGAATTAAAAAGCCGAAGAGTATTCTGCAACACCCGAAAAGCTACTCTAATGATTGCTCTTTTAGAGCTAAATCAGGGTTTTATCGTATTGTAGGGATCATACGCATGCGATAAATATCGCTCTTCCCCCTTCGAGCTCCTTGTGGATGGGCAATCCGTTTTATAAGGAAATGGAGGAAAAAAAAAACAATAAATGTATGTGGAAGGCAAATAAATCATTCGCCTCTGGGAAACGGAAAGATTATTCCATTAGCTAATCTCGCGGAGTCTATATAGTCCGAGCCCGGCGGCTCGAACCAACCGCTCAAGTAAGCAGACCGTGAACAAAACGGTCTAATTTCATATTGCGGTGCAGCAACATTCTTTGACCATTGTCATTGATCTTTTTGAGCACTTGCCACGCGGCTTGTTGGCCGGCTTGAAGGATTCGGTCGAGATTTTGAAAGGCACCGCGCTAGGAAGTGTAATCCAATTATCGGGTAGGAATGTATTGGCCGGCTGTCTGGCCGAGCAGCGTCAGCGAGATGTCTTCACTGGACTAAACATATACATCGAACCTAAAGGTGGGTCGTTAGGAACATTGTTACACGCAGCAAAAGGTGACGACGTTACATGTTGCTATTACGGTCTTATGTTTAATGTTTATTTTCAGATCATTTTGTTACGCAATGCTGTGTGCAGTAGGTAAGCAAACTATGACAATGATTTAGTTAAGATAAATCTTGAGCTCTTGATCTGGAGATAAACATAGAAATCATTGAATAATCGACCATTGTACACGTATACATCACCTAGATACCTAAATCAAAAATTACACAAACAGATATAATCGTATATTTTTTTTAACTGCAGCAGGATGGATTAAAATAATTTCATTTAACGGACAAACAACATCAACGATGTATAAAATGAGGTAAGCGAAGGTGCTAAGATCTCTGAGACTTGATGTTGATGTTCTCGGTGAACTGCGAAAGTAGAGAGTTGTCTCCAAAGATTATTATAATAACATAATCCCTCTAGTCTCGTAGATCGTCTTGTTGAAACAAAACTCTCTTAAAATTGCATCTATGAATATGGGCCTTAAGATATATATATAAGGGATTTTCTAACTATAACGTAGACTTATAGACATTATTCTAGACAATTTTTCAATATGAATAAATATCAACATCACAGATTTGAAAGAATGATAGATTTTTTTAAAATAAGCAATAAACACCGTAATTATAACCTAACGTCAAACAGATTTTTAAAGACAAACCTATTTTAATAATAATAAATGCTATATATATATATATAAAATGTACCTAATGGAGATGAAGACAAACTTAAATACAAACATAAAGAAAGAATGATGGCACGTGACATAACATAATTTTTTATTAAAGATGTCAACAAATATTACAGGCATATCAAATGCTTGTAATATACTAATAGGCATATCATGTACTCACATCAATGGCGCGCGGCACTGTAATACGCATGTATATAAAATTATAGAAAATTTTTGCGGTGTTTAAAGGTGTCTGATGACTTTATCCTGATGATGCCTGTGAACATTCTCGTGACTGGTGTTAGTGATGAATGCCGCGAAATGTTTCAAAAATTAGTGATGAATCAATTAGCTATGTATCAGTGGCGGTCGGTGACTTTTTGTAGAAAGAATGCTGGATAATAAATTTATACCTACTATCATATATATAATCTATAGACTAGCCCAAGGACAAAATGCAACTATTGACAAAAATAATCTATCAAATTAGCTCTATAAATGCTTTACGCTCCAACAACAATTACAGATCCATTTTTATTTTAGATTATTTTGATAATCGAAGGATATTCAATGTTTCAATAATTCGGGTTCAAGTATTCAAGCCAAACTGTCAAAAATGTGTCACCAAAACAAATTCCTCAAAACAATCCACACGCTTCGTAATATGTATGCTATTCAATGTATTATATCCATAAGCATTAAAGTCGTTTTTTGTACTTTGGATACCGTTAACGAATGTATTTACGTATATAGTATTCGAAGATCTGAAACCGACCATGACAAGCGCAACTCAATACGCATGTACGAAAGTCGAATACTCTTAAATTTTATGGATACGGACCACATTATAGAATCCACTGTTGCTGGTATGGTTTCATAGATGTTCGAAAGTTGAGAATGTACATATATTTCGACTCGTTCCGTGCACGCGCCGTGTCGTAGTGTGTGTTATGTATACGTATGTATGAAGGACAGGACGAATTAATTTTCAGCAGAGCTGTTTTCGGCTAGTAATAAAACCTACAAAGCTTTTTGACTCTAGAACCAGGGAATGCGGAGCATCCAAATAATGTATAATGCGACCGCACCTATTCTCTATATTGTCATATAAACCTAGAGAAGTTTTTTTATTACAAACAAAATGCAAATCTTCATATCCATTCATGCTGCGTGCTATACGTAAACTTAGCTAAAGGTTAAAAGTATTGATTTTAATCTCTGGGATAGTTTGTACGTCTTTGTAATTATAAAAGTGTTATTTCTGTCTACAGTTGGGGAAGCTGGTTGTTATGACACACACGTGTATGTGGCGACATCGGTGTGTACGTGATAGTATCCGAACATCTCTTCATCCGTTTTTGAACATCACAACTTTGAACTAAGAATTTCTTGAAATTTTGTTAAAAGTTAAAATTTGCTAAGGCGCACACATTATTAGATTGTGCTTCGGCTAAGTAACGTTTATATTTTTGCGGTACAGATGAGTGCACTCAAGGAGTATATGTCGCAAATCTATTTACGATAGAGCAATGAAACATAGAACGTAAAACAGATCGCATCATAGTGAACGGGGTTTTGGCATAGTGATTTGGTCAGGTGGAATGAATGAGTAGGGAGGTGAGGTCGATAGTACCAAAAATAGTGAACGTCCGCAGAAGACCTGAGTGAACGGGTTAATCAGATATTGGAAGATGATTCCGTTAAAAGTCTCAAAATCAGATGAGAATATGTGTGATTGTGGATGAGTCGAGTGTATCAGAACAGAATAATGCGGCACTGTTTTTTCTCCGTCTACCCATATGGGGAACGGCGCGAGTGAGTAAGCATGTTTATTTTGGAATAAAATGTGGGTTTACCCATACACTTAAATTTTTAATTTAATAACTATATATGTAATAGCATTAAATTAAATTTACATTTATGTCATGGTTAAATGACTTTTAATAATATCTTAAGTAATTTATTTAACTAAAAAAACTAATAAACTAATTTCATTTTTTTAAACACTATTTTTAAAAGACTATCTTCTTATACAAAATGAAGTATTATATGATCTCAGAAAATTACATGTCATGTACTAGACATGTAATATATTAATTATATTACTGTATATAATGCATTTATCGAGTGGAAATTATGAATATATAGTTGATTTTTAATATAAAAATTTTAAATTTTAGACAATTTTTCAATTTTAGACCTATATCAATTTTCAGATAACAGATTCAAAATTGGAGAGAAAAGGAGCAAAACAGAGATCAATGAAAGAAAACTCTTAAGGGGGTCAAGACCCACCAGGGTTTGTAGAACTGATGAATGATGAATACTAGTGTACATATAATTATTTACATGTATGTAAGTTAAATATAATAAACGGCATGAAATTTGATTTAGATTGTAAACGGATATTCGAGGATGTATGCGTATACATTCATTGATATATCATATGCGTAGATATATCATACAATACACAATTAATTGCACATAAATATTAAATATTTGTATATAAGTATACCTACATATGTATATATATATTATTATAAATATGTACCATATTATATTTGACTGCATTGTTATAGAAAAATATATATCGAAGAACACATTTTTAATCAATTTTTGATAATTTTCGTAATCGCTAATAATTAAAAATAAGAACTATGAAAATATTTTTTATCATACCTTCTTGTGAAGTGACTTGTTCCCAATATAATTTAACATTCTTTCCACGAAATATCCTACAACTCATCAATCACCTGATGGAACAGGAACAAGAACAAGGCAGTGCCGGAATAGAACGCAAGGCGACGGCGTCAATCGAAGGGTGGCAGAAGGTGGGATATTTTTTCCTCCCAAACAGGGCCGCCGCAAAACCTACGTAACACTGGATATCTCAGAGTCGATTGAAGGCGATTAATAAGAAGTTAAGCTTGTGATCTGGGGGGAAGGGTTCTTAATGAAATTGGTGCATCACTCAAGATGGCTTGATTGTATGATATGGCTCTCTTCACGACTTTGTTACGATTTATATCCAAGTTTAGAGATTTTTCCTGCGATTTATTTTCACTATAGAGATTTGTGTAACACAATTTTATTTTTAATACTAACTCAAGATTTTTTTTTTAGATTTTTATTTATTTTTTATATTGCAGATACTGGAAACGAGTTTTTCTGAATATGTGATAATTTCACTATTAAAATGTTGAATTTTTTCCCCGTATGGTATTTAATTTTTCACCTTTGCTTTTTATTATTTCTTCTTATGTTATGTATGTACATATATATATATTGTTATGTATCTCACGATACTTTACTTTACATTTACCACCATGAAGGTGGGATTATTCTTTTGGTGAACATTTTCATTACTTCATATCCGAGAAGCTTACTGCTGCAATGAAATGAACTATGTTTCGGAATTTATTATATTTCTAAGCCTTTGCCATATAGTATTTGATGCCAGAATAGAGTGGTCATGATATTTGATATTTTTTTTGTATTAAACAAGTCCCGTTAAATTAACCTATTTTATTATTTAAATTAGATTTTTAGTTCAAATTACACAACACTCAATAAATTTACCACAGGTGAAAGAGAAAAGTCGTCAGTGAAATAAGTGAGCAGGATTCAATTCCAGTCAAACCCACACATTCATGTCTCCCACTGTCTATCCGGTGGCGTTGCCCTGGCGTCCGATCCGCCGAAGCTAGATCGCAACGTATATTTGAACGTATGTCAGGGTAACCTATTTTGCCGACTTATGATGATTGGCCCGGGTTGAGGAGAGACCCCGCTGCAAGGAGCAAGGAGGCTGCATGCGAGCGATGGCCGATGGATGAGCGTTATGGACAATGCTGAGACGGGATGGAGCTAGATATGAATCCTGACGCTGACGTGTGGCGATCCGGGTCCTCAGCTGCATCGACATCTCACAACCGCGTTGGTTGATGTTAGCAATATATAAACTCCGTAAATAGGAGAAAAAAATAAAAGTGACCTCCCACAGAGGAAAGTTGACCTGAAGAAGAAAGATCTAAAGAACATTTTTAGTGTATCCAATATCGGGATTAATTGTGTTTTATAAATAAATGTGAAAAGTGAAAATCAGAATGCCTTTGAATCAATTATCATCCCATCCGAGGTAGCAGGCGACACCAAAACACAAACACACACACTCGAGGACTCAGACTGGACTAGATCGGTGGCGGCCCCTGCGGCTTCCTATCCTCTAGGGCCCAAAGGCACCGTAACAATATATTTATAATAATTTGTATTAAAATTTATTTAATTCATTCAAGTAAAACATTCCTATAAATAATCGTTTGAAAGAGAATTCTAACAAGACTTTAATTGTAAATTTGTTTATTTTTTTATTTTATTACATTTAAATTATTTTTGACTGGATGTGATCTTTTACAACTATCTAGAAAGTATATGTAGAATGAACGATGAGAAGGTAATATCAGATATGATTTCGCGTGTGGGAGTGTAGAAGTACTATAAACTCTGGACGGTAGGTTAGTTTCCACAGGCCCGAGCGACTGTAATAACTGCTTTCATCGCAGACAGGCATCAATCATTTTTCTTCTCTTCAATATATATATATATATAAATAGGAGATTTTGCCATAGTGTAAAAAACTTTGTTAATATTTAGGTACAATAATACAATATTTCGCAAATACATTTACTAAATTTGAAAATTCAAAAATGTACAATTACTTCAAATTGATGTGTCTAAATAATTAACCCTTTACATGATAAATATTTGAAATCTTGACGAGAAAAACGAATGAAAATATGACATTAACTGAATCGGAAGGTATATTTATTTTTAGATTATAATCAATCTTGGATTCATCTAATTTTAAAAAACAAGTTTATTATATTTATGAAAAAATTCAAATATAAAGAGTATCCAGTATTGAGATGAGTGACGTGCACACCAAAGCATATACTTTGATAAATAATAAAATCAGTTTAAATTAATGTTATGTAATAAATCATATATTTACTAAATTAAATTGTATACAAAATGTTAGTTACATTTCATTACTAGCATCGTACATATTATTCATTGTAGGTACAATATATTACTTTTGTTTATATTTTATCACAAATTACTTTGTCATGTCATTACATGTTCTTGTAGCTCATGTGTGCAGTTCTTTCTCGATTAATAAGCAGGTGATCGACGTATTAGATTTGGACAGGTAAATTTAAAAATAACACATCTTCAAAATTAGATTCTTACTTACTTACCATCACGCCGTTTCCCCACGGGAGTAGGCAGAGAGGATAGAGCGCCATACTCTTCTGTCCTGACACAATTCTCGATACATCCATATTCATACATCTTCTTATACAAGCACGCCGATTATTGTGGCTTCTTCCAGAATCTGGTTTACCTGGTCTTCAATTGAATCTGGTATACCTGGCCAAGTATTCCGCGGACGTCCTCTATATCTGGTGCTATCAACACTTGCGTCATATGTTTTGCTTACCATTCTCTCTTCATTCATCCGTTACATGTGACCAAACCACCTAAGTGGTCCTTTATTAGTCTTACTCACTATAATAATATCAGCTTTACATTATTTCCTTATTTCATTATTCTTTACTCTGTCATAAATGGATCAGTGACATATATGCCTAATTTATCTGAATTCCATTGCATTCAGTTTACTTTCGTTCCTCTTCTACCAGCTCCAGGCCTCACTTACATATATCAGTGTCAGTACCAGGGCTCCATTATGTATCACTAGTCTTGTCTGGGTTGACAATTCCCATTAGCTTAAATTCCATTCAATGGATCGTTCACTTTGTCCCTTGCCCTCTTTTCGATATCTTTTTCCGTTTTTCTATTTCTATCAAACATACTTACCAAATAGACAAACTCACCTACTAGTTCCAAACATTCATTACCTACAAGTATTGTACGGTGTCTTGCTTTCATTTTTATCGAATACCATCTATTACGACTTGTTGACACTCAATAAGATCGCTTTCCTTGCAAACATCGTACATTCTATTCACTAAACTGCAACTACTGTTTATTATTCGCCATTAATACTGAAATCAAATCGTCCATTTTTGCTCCTAAATTAATATATTCCAATTCTTTCAAACAATTATTCACGTACAAGTTAAACAGCCATAAAAACATTGCATAATCCTGCTTGACTAAGTTATATTTTTTGTTTTATTAATAATACTATAAAATCACTTTAATTTCTTTCGAGTTGGTGTGTCTGTGTTAACTGAATTAGGTTAAAATGAGGTTTAATTAAAAATGCTTTTATATAAATTGCGTTGAAATTCCAGTAATTCTATATTTACAATTAAACTGAAACTGATAACCCGGGTCGAACGTCATAAATAAGAGAACACGTGTTTAATTTATACATACATATATACCACAAAACATGAATTGAATTAATTATGTATTACCATTCCAAAATATATTACGTATTACATTAACACTGTGGAATCAAGGTTCTCTCATTGAGAGATTTTTTATAAGATTTCGATATTTAAACAAAATTGTTTTTTTTAGTTAAAATTTTTAATATATTAATTTTTTAAATATTTTGTATACTAGCAATATTAATATCATTCGTACTTTGTAATATTATAGGTGGGAACATTTCAATTAAGTTAATATTTTTCAAAAATAGACTTGACGTTTTATGTTGCCAGAGAGAAAAAACACATCAACGTAATAGTCACAAAAATAAATAAATTAACATAAATGTCTTCCGTTATAAAAATTAGACAAGGTTCCATATGCCTGAAGGGTGGGGGTGTATCTCTTGCTATATTTTATTTAAATTTGCAAACTTCGCTGTCTCACCAAATTTAATAAAACCAAACCTCTTTGAAAATTGCTCATTCACAAACTTTTGTGCGACATTTTCTTTTGTTTTCCATCTCAATCATTTCAAGAATATAACCTGACTGATGTTATATTGTTTTGATATATACATATTATTAAAGACATAAAAGAAAAAAATATAAAATTTAAAGGAAAACAGTTTAATTTATTTTCCTTATTTTTTATGGGTATTTAAACAGCACCGCATTAAAATGCAATCATATTATATTTTAGCATAAAATATATTGTGATTAGTCGTAGAAAGACAGATAATTAAAACGATGTTTGCCGATGAAATTCTCTTTTTTGTGTTCAGAAATAATTTCGAGAATAATATTGTTGTTAAATAATAGATATTGCTCTCTATTAAATTCACACACCGAAGGAATGATAAGACAATTTGAAGAATTTGTATCGTTTAGATGAAGCAATACACGTACAGAAGAAGGTTCAAATTGGCTATTTTGATTCGGATAGTTGATTTATTTACGTCCTTATGGGCTTTTATATTATTCTTTTTCATACAAA
The DNA here is from genome assembly GCA_022840565.1 of Eubasilissa regina. Classification (NCBI taxonomy): domain Eukaryota; kingdom Metazoa; phylum Arthropoda; class Insecta; order Trichoptera; family Phryganeidae; genus Eubasilissa; species Eubasilissa regina. The sequence continues at coordinate 24,808,575 of JAINEB010000033.1, forward strand.
CGGAGGCATATAAATACACTAGAATTTGTCGATAAGAAAAAAAAATTAATTAACAGTATAATTAAGAAAATAAATAAACATTATAATTAAACACAAAATGGATTAAACACCCTATTCAATTATATTTTTGTCTCAATACGGCATCAAAAATATAACATTTTTAAGCATTGAACAAAAGAAAATATCGACGAGACTGACTTGTTGACAAGTCTTTGTACAGATGAGTCAGTATAATAATATATTTTTTTTAATAATTACGTGAACAGTTTTAAGGACCTAACATTTCAAATAGGATCACGATCAATTCGGTTAAATCAAAGGCGTCCAGCTTGTTGTTATTATTTTGTATAAAAACATTAAATCTTTCAAAGTTCTATAAAAGAAATGGGAATTAACATCAGAAAAAATTATGTTACTTTTTATACATATCTGATTTGCCAGGTCCTTCCATCGCTCTATTTCAGCTTTCGTCAACACTCGTCATGTACATGTATCGTTTAATCCTCTTCTCATTTGTTCATTCCACATGACCAAATTATCTTAGTGACTGTTTCTTAATTCTATTCACTATATAAATATCAGATTTACATACGAAAGGCTAATAATTCAAATTATAATAAGTGAGATATCGAAATTTTGGCATATTAAAAATAATTGAAATGAAAATTATAAATTATATTTTAGTTTATTGCATGGATCTCAAAAGTTGATGTTTTGAACGAACGATGTGAGTTTTAATTTTGGGATGTACGTTTAACACTTTCATGGCCGGAATTTTTTGTGACTAGGTCATTTTACCTTCCGTTTTTCCGTTTTTTCAGAAGTGTGAAATTCTGCCACCGAACTGAAGTTGCTAGCTATGTATCGATCTTTTAGTGAAGTTAAATCGGTCGATATGAATCGAAAGACTCGGGGCGTTAACCCGTTAACCCCTCACCCGCTAAATGTATCAAGTGGCTACGGTTAAAGTTTTGGACCAGTGATACAAACTTAGCTCCCTTGTAACATAGATCTAAGAGCCGCCACTAACTTACCGCGCCGCCCTCCCTCACCAAGTATTTGCGGACGGCAGGAGTAGGAAAAGCATTTGATTAGTTTCTAAGGCGTGACCCGTACGGACCGAGGAATGTGCCTCCGGGAAGTTTAACTCTAAATAACTGGTTAGATATCCATCTTGGCAGATACTTTCGCATAAATAATTTACCGAGCTTGATATATTAATTATTGTTCGAGGAAGTGAGCCTCTGCTTGACGGTAAATTGTTGAATATTAATACATTTATGTAGATCATCATCATTTTAGTTCCCTTATCCTAGTAGGGCTAGACGCCTACAATCTCGACAAGGCGCTTCCATTTGTCCCTGTCTTACGTCGCTTCGGTACTTGTTGACCAATCAGATTTAATTTGTTTTCATGCAGTGTTTGTTGCTGTTTATTCTAGCTTAGGGCTGGTTGTGTGATCAGTTGTAACTTTTTACTGTGATCGTTAGTAAAAAAATATTTACTTCTCGAAGGTGCATACCGTAATAAACTCATTTTACTCTGCGGTATTTGATAGTAAAAACGAAAATCGATAGTTAAATATGGCGGACTTTTCACAGCTGTTTGAAATGTCATCTGACACACTGATACTTTGAAAGTTAATCATTAAAAATCCAGCTATTTTAGTGATGATAGTTCGTCCGATGATAATCTTGTTGCTTAATGAGTGGATATGTCTACAATTGAAGTATCAAGAGAATGTTTATATGAAATTCGGTGATATTTGTGTAATTTCGATAGGCTCAAACAATTTGTTTTGAAAATTTTGATAAATAGAAGACATTCAATTACAATTATATTGTTTTAATTGCAGTAAGGAAGATTCAAATTCATTCAACCGATGAATAGAACATCAATGTACAACACGTGTGAAGTGAGCAATAATCTGAAACTTGGTGTACGAACGGTGGACTACGTAAACCGAGAGTTGTGTTCAATTAATCTCATGGGAGCACTATACCAATGTCAGAGATTGTCTCGAATCTCTCACGGGTCATTATTATACATGGGTGAACCAAACAAAAATTGATATGATTGTAGTTACGTAAATATGGACTTAATACATGATTCAATTAGGTAAATATCAGTCTGAAGCATCGATGTTCAACAGTACAGCTTAATCACAATATAATTCACTTTAGATTACACAACACGTGCACTACAATTTTTTATTGTTTCCATTTATTTTTCATACATCTCTTACTCTTTATTTTTAATTTTAATTAAACAAAACCGCAACAACACGAAAAAAACTGTATACTTTAACACAGACTGTAGTCTAGCAAAGTAACCAGGATAATGATTTATATATCAAAGGTGGATACCTACTACATCCCACACAGTAAATTTATATATATACACTGTGTTTGGTTATAATTTTGTCAGTTAATGCACGTCGTTTTGACTATCAGCTCTTGTTCCTATTCGCTTTTAATACACCAGCTTTAGTTCAAATTCATTCATGCGATTCGGTGCAATCTACAAAGCCGTTATGCTTGGAGGTCTGGATCGTCGTGGTGTATTATTGAGTCTTGGATCCCAGTCAAGATCAAAATGGGTAGGGCATTCCTATGGTCTGGCTTCTGTCCTTCAATTTTACTTTCCAGAACTCCATATTGGTGGAGTTTAATCCATATCTAGATTTCTAATCGCCTAGATTTATTGGTTATTGAAAACGTTTAATTACTATTATTTTAGTATGAAAACATGTTACTTCAATATTTTCATGATCGGCTGTATTTCTAGAGGTTTCAGATGCAGCTGTACCAGTTACATCTCGTTTTCTTGATTGATCAATTCAGTTATAAATCAATATTGCTTCAACAAATGTTTATAATAGTTAGTAATGTCATTTAATCGTTATTAATAATATGCAGAAACATCCGACAACCTCTGATTGTATCTACTAGGTCCTGCGTCGGCTTTTTATAATGCTTTACTTTGTTCTATGGTTTATTTGCGGTAACTTTGACGACATGTTTGAACCCTTGGATTTAAGCGCTAAAGAGATCGAGCAACATTAAGCATCATGACCACACATTTACTGGCTTTCCTGTGATCACAGACATATTAAGAATAGCCAGATTTTCATATATCGGGAGTCGTATGTCTTTCAAACGTCCCTGTTCATCATACAATATCCTAATGGGTTCAATTAAATAATTGAGTCGTTTATTTCCAAACCCCTACATAATCAAAAATTTTAAAAAAATGTATATTTGAATGCAGTTTTACTAGGAAAAAAATATACTAGCAATTGGTTCAAATATAATTGTAATAGAACAAACAAAAAACCGTGTTAAAACCCTTTATAATTGAGTACTTGACCTCCAAATGGCTCAATTATGAAACTGACCATTAGTTTTTGGTGGTATACCACTGGCTTGTATCGAAAAATATCAAATAATGTGAACGATAAACATCTAAAATACGCGTGTTGAGTGGTAATAAATTTTGTAATTTCCCTAAAATGACGACATATTTGTTTTTTTTTGTATTTCCTGTAGTATTGATGACACAGTATCTTAAAAATATTCATTGAAGCATTTAGATTATTTTTTTTTTGTTTTTCGTGGTTTCTGGTTTTTGTTAAAAATCCGTTATATAGTGGTTTGGTCTGGCTTATATAATATAGTGATCAAGTGGTAGAGTGCTGGGAACTTGTCTCGGAAAACCATCAAGTTAGTTTTATTTACGTATAAACATTTTTTTTAGTTTGAAGATAGTAAGAATATTGTTTGAATCATTTAATTGTAACACACATTAATTAATTGGGTCCTTAAAAACTGCAACTTCACAATAATAATGTGTTCTGAAATGAAATATCATAGTCATTGTTATTTTATAAAGAGAATCTTTTAGACTAATAGATACATATACGTGTTATTAGGTAATGTAAGTATAATAATTTTTAATTTATTATTCATGTTACAATAAAATACTGAGAGATAATATAATTAATATAATAATTATTTAAAGGTTCCATAATATATTTTCATGCTCTATTCATATACGAAGAACGTGTCCCTAACTAAAAATTCTTTCAAAATCGAACTTATTTAAAAAAACACATTACCGTATTTTAACGTTAAATAAATAGTTATTTAGCAATGAAAATTACAGTTGTCGGATTAAAACAGTAGAGTTTAGCAATTAATTGTGGTTTGGATATTAAATTAATAATATTACGTTTTATTGTACGATATTAAGTCTCACATGCGTACCTTAATAATTACAAAAAAATAATTGATTGCAGTATCCGAATGAATATTATAATAATAAGATTTTTTTTGTTTGACCCGTTGAGCATATTTTTTTTATTTGTCGCTTTTCCTAAGCTATTGTTTTGTATATTCAATACAATGATGTGAGTGATGAATAACAAAAATGAGTGTGATAATATATCTCAGACAAGGAACGAACTTTAGTAGATTTGTATTAATAAATTATTGTAGTACTTGAAATTATTTCAAGTATACGACATTTCGGACGCAATAATTATTCGCTTGATGTGGATATCTGATGGTGTTTTAGGGCGTTTGCGTTGAAACAAAGTTTTGCCGGGGTGGTTAGTTACGTTACTACGGCTCCGTTACATATTCCTCGGTCGATAGCCAAGAATCCAACGAATCTCCAAAACAGGGTAACAATTCTATTTTTGTGGTATGTTTTGTTGTTTCAAAATATAAAATCAACCTAAATATCATATATATCTAACTGAATTTAACTGCGTGTCTTATTTTAAAAATGATTTTTAAATGAACATTATACTGTATTTCGAACTATCGAGGCCCGCATCTCGAGGATACTAGTTACAATCTCAGCAACCTCCATATATTTTTAATAGTAGAAAAACTTAGTATTAGGAGTTACAGCTATATTCTGGTTTAAAAGACAGGATAAATTTAACATCTTTTATCAAAACCATGCCAGTTTCCATACTGGCGGACATTTATATTTCAGAGTTGCGAAAACTGTTTAAAATAAATCGAGGCGGGCAAAAATAACTGATTTTGCAACTAACACTGACTTTAAATGATCTATCTACATCTAAAAGAGCTACGTTTGATTATAAATAAAATAATACAATACATATATGAGAAGAAAACTGCATTCAAAGTAAAAAAATAATGAAGGTTGCTAACTTTGCAACTAGTACTCTCACTCGACGTTATTGTATTTTTTGTCGACACTGACAGAAACTCGGATTGCATAGTGCAGAATTTTAAAAGAGAATTTTTAAGTGATTGGAGAAACCAAAGATAAAAATATTTATATTTAGTTTTATATTGCCCTAACGAAGGAACATATATTTTTACGTAACCGTTTTAAATTGTAAATAATACAATTTGAGGGATTATATAAAAAGTTACAGTATATTATTAATTTTAAAAAAATGGGTATAAAAAAAAAATTACATCAAAAATAATGTTATTATATTCTATTGCTTAAAAAATCAAACTCGATAATAACACGATGTAGGTACCAACTTAAATACCAGTAGGTATCTAAGTTATAAAGTTAGAAAACCCTAGATTTTAGTGAACCAAGTATTTAAAATTTTAATTGCCTTTATTTATTTACATATTTTCAGTGTTTATTTATTTATTTGAATCTATATAATATAATATAAAAATATGTCTGGACTGTGCCCGTTCAACTAGAGAAATTATGTGTCGAGACGGGCATAGTTTACAATCAATTGTACAATGAATTAGTATTACAAGTAGTAGATAGAATTAACATTTATTACTTTATATATTGGTGTATATAAAAACAATATTAAAGGGGACATTCATATGAATTATTTTGGATAAATTTATACCGATAATTAATAAAGGTATAAGTCAATATGTTTGGGTGAGTGCATCAATACTGGCTCTACCTATATTACGAATCCAAGTTTTAATATTTAGTTTCATGTTATTGGGACAATTCAATTGGTTAAAATCTTTCAGCATTCTATTAAATAGTTTAGGTTCAAAATATATGTAGTTCCTTTGGCCATATATTGTATGTGCTCTTGGGGTTTGTAGGTTATTTGTATTTATCCGTGTGGAAATTATATTTTGAGTTGTTTTAAAATGTGTCTGTCTGTATTTATACATGAATTTAAGAGTAGTATTAGCAAACATTTGTCTTTTATCAAAGACATCGAATATTTATTCGAATCGTTTATATCCTATATTGATGGATTTCGTCTTGTGTTAATTATTATAATTTCTTGTTTTTACATACACATTTGATAAGCAAACATCAGTTTTACATGTATAAAGCATCATACTAAAGTTAATTAAAAGTAGATGAGGGTTACACCATATAGGTTATAACAAACAATACAAATCAATTTTATATAAACTAAAACTTTTGTATAAATGAATAAAAAATTATAATTTTAGTGACTTACAAATTATTCCAATTACAAATATCTAATAGCATACTTGATTGAATATTATTGTTATTTTATATATGCTTATAAATAATGTATATTTAACAGTACAGGACACGCCGATGGGTTTTAACGGTTTTCTGTGCGCTACTCTATTAAAATGCGATGGAAAGGGAGTTTGATTGGTTGCAATCTATTTAATATAGACAAGCGTTTCAGTATTCACGGCTACCTAGTCGGTTAATCAACGCGTGTTTTCTGTTTCGGCGTAGATTGAAACAAAACCAGTCGTTGGTGATACCAATTGACCAGGTCGCGTGATATTACGGCGTCAGACATTTATTTATGAGGTTTTTTGAAGTCCCAAGCTTATCTCAACAAACATCACACATTTGAGGATTTAAAAAATATTGTTACGTAAGGAATCATAACGATAGATAATGAATATGTAGCGACCGGAATTCAAATCCACCGCCAACTCATCGACGCTAGCGACAGCGTTGCCGGCTGCTGCTAGAAAAAATGCTGAAATTCACCGCTAGAGAGTCTCTCTAGTTTCATCGTTCTACAACGGCGGTCTTGCCGGCCCGGGAGCGCCGAGCGAGACCGCCAAATCGCTTCACATCATTTCATTTCGTAATATACACTTCTACATCATTCATTCATTCATTTCATTCTATGTCTTTCGTGTTTTTACCATACTGTCATAATAAAACCTCAATACGCCAATCACATCTATTTCATTTAACCACCGACATAATCCCCAAAAATATTTGCAAGGCGTCATGAATAATGCAAGGACGAATGCAACGTCACTGTGCTTATTTAAGTAATGCAATTTTTAAATATAAGATAATTTTAAATACTAATATAAATATATACATATAAAATCAATTTTGTCGAAAAATATTGTTTTTGCGCTATCAGGATACGAACCTGGACCTCTATTTCCAATACGGGGAAGTACACTACCAATTGTGTTATAGCGCCAGTATTATTCATGACAAATTTTGGAACCTATATATTACGCTTTTTCAAATTAATACATCTGTCGTTTCATTATTTGAAAGCCATGTACATTATTTTTACGGAATCTTAAATATCTTTGAGTAAACCGACCGTTGACGCTAGAATTATCAATTCATTTTTATTAAATTTTGGATACATTGATACAACTTATATTATTAAGGAGAATACATTATTATTGTGAAGTTGTAATTATTGTAGAACATAGGTCTGTGAAGTTGTAATTATTCAGAATATATGTCTGTGTTCTCCTTAATACATAAGATAATTATTTACAAATTACACTTATAATATAATACTTTTGTTTTATGTTAAGCCAATTATGTCCACTGATAAGCTTACATGTTCCTATCAAAAATCATCAGAATCAATTGGAGCGCCTGCCATAAATTGTAATATGTAACATTATGATTAGTGCTTTCTTTTGCAGAAAACTTTGGCAAGCAAACTTGGAAACGGTTTCAGTACATCTGTGTGAAGTATCAGATTTAAAAAAAATGAAAATTATCAGTATATAACCTTTTGGTTCTTTGAAAAAAATTCGAAATTAGAATTTTTTTCAAAATTGAACAACTTTATACGACTATTTTTAATAGGTATATTTACATTTTTTTACAATTTTTAGAAATGTAATCAAATAGTATAATGATGCCATCTTCATAATATTCACCGAAAATCCAAATTGGTTAGAAATTAACGTCAATCATTTGGCAGGTGAGCAGACAAATGGGTCACCTAGATTCGGTGACACGTATCTTCAACTGTCTAAATTGATAGCATTGGTGATTAATCCTACAGTAAATGGTATCAATTAGCAAATCAAATGTTTGATGCTACGATATTGAGATCCAAAATTGGGGTCGCCACATGCTTAAATCTCGGCGCTACCACGGGCTGAAGATAAATTTACAACATCGATCAGTTTTAATTCGCTGAACTTTCAGACGTGAATATGAACTTTAGAGTAGTACAAGATCGTCACATTTTGCACGATGCATGGTCAAGTCAAATAAATTAAGATGTATATATTTGTATATTGAAAATAACTAAGCTCATAAATAATTAGTTGATAGGAATATTTGAATATTGAGACAATGTTATGAGATATCTATTATTTGTTTAATAACAGAGTATTTGTAGGTAAAAATCCATTAATTGTGTTTTCTTGGACATACTGAAATATTGCTAATAATATACTGGTCAAAATAAGAAAATATATAAAAATTGAAAAATATCGATTTTTCAGGCGTATTCTAGTATAAGTTGTTAAAAACATTTTACGGATAAAGAATATTGTTTTAAATAATTTAAAATAATAATTAGATTCTCATTGTGACATATGCTGTTTCAGGGAAATGAAATATCAAATTTAGTCCATAGATGGTGACAGAGTAGTGGTATTCGAAGTGATTCTAAATATGAACATAAATACAACTTTTAAAAATTTGATAAATATGGAGGTTGATTGGGTGGAATGGTGAACGTTACATAAATTGATCGTTTAAGCCAATCGAAGACAGGTAGTATGCTCTGTAATTACCCACACTTCCATATTTTTCCATTAATAAAAATAGATTCGTCTTTATGAGATATCTATTATTTATATTTTTTATTTATTATCTTAGTTTTATTAACCACAATTGAGTTTAAAAAACATCTACCGGTTTCGGAAAACACTTTTATTAACAAAAATAAAAAATATGAATCTTAACCACCAAGTTAATATTGCTAATTTTAAAAGTATCTATTATTTGTTTAATTAATTAATAATTAATGCAGTATTTACTATAAATTATTTTTAGGAGTGTCATTACTTTATTCAATTTGTTTATAAATTTTACTTTTTTCATTTTATTTTTCATTAATGGCAGCCTCTAAAATGTGGTTCAAAATGTTGAAAACTCCTAAAACCAACCCACGTCAAAATGACCCAGAATATACTGAGCTGATTCGCTATTGTCCTTTCCATATCACGGTATAACTACATTGATATTACCGCCAGAGTATTTGAACCTAACCACATCTCTACTGTCGTATACTCCATATTACAAAATAAAATACATTTTAACGGAATGTCAAATATGTAGTTCAGACTTTCGTAGCAAGAAAGTTAACTAAGTAAAATAAATTCTTTATGACACATTCCAGAAGATTCCAACATAACTTTCGTAACAATATATTTTGTAAATAACATATTTTTAAAAATATGTACTGAAGCACGGGTATTGATATAATTAAAAATATATTTAATTTGTATTAAAATATCACAGAACTGTGTTCTTAAAAGTGCAATTTCACAATAATATTGTGTTCTTCTTAAAAATATATAAATTGTATTAATGTTCCAAAATTTATAAAAATGATTTAATTAATTAATTCTGGAATCCCCTATTAGATTTTAGGTAAAGCTGTTTGAGATTGCGTAAATATAAAGTAGATTGCTTTCAAATAATGGAACGACAGATGTATTAATTTAAAAGTGCAACAAATAAGTTCGGAAGTTTTTCGTCAACTTACTATGTTGGTGATGTGTAAACGGCTAACGCATTTCCCGGGATAGGAATTCCGGTAATAACAAAAATATTTTTTCGGTAAATTGATTTTGTCTGTATATCTTTCTAATTGAAAATTTAATTAGTATTAAAATATAAATATTGTATTTTGTTTCGTAATTTTTAAATATCAACTTTTCTGCTTAATCAAGAAATTAATTACAATTTTAAAACAAAAATTTGTGTTTATATATAATTTGTTTAAGATGTTCCCCGTTTTTATTGCATGGATCTTTCCATAGGTTATAGTCTTTTGCGTCTTATATCCTTATAAATGTTTGTACAGTCACATTTGCAATACGGTATTATTGGATAGGGAGGTGCATATAAAACTTCAATGTCTATAAAAAGACTATTCAAGTATACAACTTTTCACAGATTTTAAAGTACCAAAAATAGTACATATACAAAAAAAAAATTCAATAATTCAAATGTTCAAAAATTAATAATCAATTAAATTTTAGAAGCGAATTCCGATCTACAAGATATAGAGATCAAATTGATATAAAAAAAAATATATATATATACCGCAACTCAAAATCAATGTATTTATCAAGGCATTAAATTTTTTAACAATCTCTCCATCACAATTAGAAAAATTGCTGACTATCGTAAATTTGTAACTGAAGTAAAAAAAATATGAATGCAGACTAACTGAAACATAAATTAACTCGTATATACTCCTCTATACACGAGTCTTACTCTCATAGAGAAGAAATAAATGTTAAAATATATATATCCACTGATTATTCAAATTGTATTATATTTTTAATATTAATAAAAAAAATATATCAAATATAAGTTCTAAGCATATAAGTCTGGTGACCTTGGGTTCTAACGTTGCATTATGTGAGATAATATTTTCACAAAAATTTTCGCTCAAGCTTGTTATTACTAGTCTTTAGATGTGGCGTGTGCCCCATATTATTGAAACCATATATTTTTGTAAGGTACACGTCGTCGGCTCGTTGAAAAATAAAGTCCAGCATTCAGATAGCAGTTTCCTGTCACCGCAACAGTAGAATTGATTTATTTAAAATATTATATTATGATATATTAATGAAGAATTCTTAAAATTAAAAGTAACCAATTTTATATCTCAAAATATATATAGATTTTAAAAATATTTAACACAATATTATTGTGGTTCATTATTACTATAATTATTCACAAAAACAACTGCAACAATATTTTCCAACGTGTAAATTAATTTATGTATATTAATTTTTGAGAAATTTCTTTTTTTTTCAAATAATTTTTACATATTTCATTAACAAGTGTTTAAGAAAATAGATAAGCTTGGATTAAAGCGAGTATAATCAAACCCTTGATATTAATTGCCAAGTACGCCTGTCCGAACCCTTCAACCACATAAGCCCAACGACTATATATAATATATTATTATTAAGTTTAATTTTGGATAACTTTTTTTGTTTCTCGCTCCAGGCTCAAAAGTTTAATTAAAATAGTTAGAAGTGGTACATAGAAGTGATATACGCCTATTTACGACGTGGTTTCTGTGCGTGTTACGAGACTCATTTTATTTAGACTATTTTCAACTTCTTAATTTATATTATGAAATATTAATTGGATCAGTTTTATGTCAATAATTTTTTATATTATATAAATGTTTGCATAATAAAATATTACTAGATTTGAACTATAAAAATATAAATATATGGTAGACCATAAGTTTTTGCGTTTTGTAAATAGCTTCTGCGCGGAAAATAAGAAGAAAACCGGGCAGTCACGGAGCAGAAAAAGCAAAGATAATGTCGTGCAAGTTATCGAGGCTGCACGAGAAGATCCTGACTTGTCTACTCGCAGCAAGCATTCTGCTGCTATGGTGATAACAAGATCATCTTAAATAATAATACATGATAAATCAGCCACAGCATAAGCCGAATACTTGAGAGATAGCCAACACCCACTTTGTATCTTAGAATACTTTAAAACCTAGGTGCTAGTTTCAAAAAATGCCAGCGGCGAGATGGTGGACATTTAGACATTATTTTTAAGATACGATTTCCCCAATTGTACTCTTTCAGTGAAATAAACATTAATTATCTGTAGTACAATTTTAAATAGTGTTAAAACTTATTGCCCACCCAGTATAAAAAACTATGTTATTTTTAATTCTAAAATTATCAAATATTTTTATGTTTAAAATCCTGACATTTATTTCATGAAATTACATAGGTTTATGGGAAAATGTTTGCGAGGTCATTCCGGAAACAAACGGAACCAATGTACAATTTAATATGTGTCTGAGATTTTTTTAATACCGAGATGTATTCTCTTTACAAACGAAATTCAATATAAAAAAGGATTTAAATTGGAAAGACCACTCAAACGCGCTCCAGTACTGTCATCGACTAACAGTATATACCGTCCAGAACAAAGCATTTCGAATAAACAACACTTTGCTACTGAAATCCACAGAGATTCCACAAAATTTCTAAAATCTGTTTATTGGAAATTCTTCCTCTGCGGAGAATCATTTTCTCAATAGTATTATAGAGGATATTGAGTTTTAAATTCTTCTTTTTCACACAATGTCTTTGAGAATCTAGCATTCAACTCCAGCACCATATTTCAAAGGCGTCAAGTTTATTTTTCTCACTTTGTTTTTAATGTTCATGTTTCTATTTTATAGAAGCAAATGGAAGAAATAAGACACTAAATGCATGTTTGTCGTTAAGATCCATGTTCAAGGGGAGACACGATGAGATAATCTCAGAGATTTAGTTGAGATATCTATATTCAGTTTTGACACTCTGATTATTTTCTTAACTTCGGTCTCACATACACCGCACTAGTTTTACAAAATCCGAGATAAATTAAATTATTCACGATCTCCAAACGTTCTGCTCACTCTTTGTGGGTTGTGCTACACTCGATTAACAACCTTGGCTTTGGTTGTAGTTCTATTTATTTCAAATTCCATACATCTGCATTATTCTTCAATTCTACGAAAAAATTCAACTATTATTTCTTCTGATTTGAAAATGAGCTTTGTATCAACAATATATCTAAATTTGGAGCTATTTACCACCCTACCGACCTAGTCTTCAAATACCTTTTTATATTATATTTATTAGGGTTGTAGAGCCAATAACGATAATGATGATTTACAGTTTTATTTTATTTTAATATTATAAGTTTATAATACATTTTTAAAATAATCTGTGGGATATATATTTCTTTTAACATTTATTTCTTCTCTATGAGAGTAAGACTCGTGAAAGGAGGAGTATATACAAGAGTGTATAATTTATGATTCAGTTAGTCGTCTATGTACATATTTTTTGACTTCACATATTATGTTATTTTTCTAATTGTGATGAAGAGATTGTTAAAAAATTTGATGCAATAATTAATATATTGATTTTGGGTAGATATATTTTAATTTTGGAATATCAATTTGGTCTCTTTGAAATCTGTTGGATATAATTTTTATCATCATTTTTTGAGTGATTTCTAATTGTCATATTAAATTTTTATATGCTCCTCCCCACCCAGTAATACCATATTGCAAATGGGATTGTACAAACGCGTAATATATTATTTTCAGATTTGTAAGTGATAAGATGTTTTTGAGTCTTAAAAATAAATTAAAAATATGTCGGCAGTTTTCCTTATTTTTTTTTTGTAAGATTAGTAATATGTTATTTCCATTTGAGTTTGTTATCTATATATTATGATTCCTAGGTATTTTATACAGTATTTTTATTCAATTGATGAATATTAGTCACAAAAGTCTTCTTGATTTTTGAGTGCAGGATTTGGTGTTAATTTTGATATTAATTTCAGTTTTTATTTTATTATTTTTCTGTTGCAAATCGTAGAAAGTATGTTTTATCAGTATTAATTGATAGTATATGTTAAAGAAGTCTGGAGATATAATGCATATTTAATGGAATTCTGTTGAAAATAATATTATTAACATTTACTCTGGCATTAATTTGACTGTATGAGTTTCTTATGAGGTTTACGAGGTGCGTTGGATTGTCCATTTCTATCAAAACAGTACTCATACTCATATTTCACCCAAGGTCCTCATATAGTCAATAAAACAAAAAAATAGCGTGTATTTGAAACTCAGGTACTTCTTGATAAGTCGATTGTTAAGGATTTATTCACGATTTTTTATTTTTCTGTAGTTCGAAGTTATGTAGCTACCACCCGGTGACTTGTTGTAACTTTTTGGAAGAATTTCCTTTTTTAGATTCATTTCTATCCTCTCAGACTTCATCATGTTCTTTGTCTCTGAAACTCGATTACCAATCATCACAAGTCTCTCCATGTTGTTCTTCTAGCAAAATGTCTGAATAATCCCAGGACACGTCACAGGTAAGTCAATGAGAGTCGTTCACGTATACCGAGTTCCTGGTCAATCAAAACTTTGGTACGATTATATATTCATGGTAATCTCAACACATCTGTGCACATTATTATGAAAGTGGTATAAGTCATGTTTCTTTTGTTTCGAGATATTTAAAGGTTTGTGTTTTAATTGATTAAAAATATTTTTATATTACACAAAATAATGTTTCAAAATTCATTTAGTCTACTAGATTTATAATTTATTTCGACATAAATATAAATGTCGCATACAGCTTATGAGGAAATAAAAAATTTAAGGATGAAATGACTTACTCTATTATCAATCAAATAAACACTGTCGGAATACCGTTGAACATCGTAACAATATATTGAATATAACGCTTCAAATTTTAAACAATTGACATAGTTTGCATTATATTATATTAATTTAAAACTGATGAACAGATTTTTTCAATTTCTTGGACATACGTGTCAATTTGTCTGTTTCTTGAATTCTTTGTTTGACGTGTGTATACATATATATCTATGCAGAAGATTCAGGACATTTTGGTGTTTCCTGAAATGTTATTAATGTTCCATATTGAATCTATATTCAACATTGCAACCTTTACCACACCCATGTGCTCTTTCTAGTCATAGTTTCAAGCTCACCCGAGTTAGCGATGGTCGATCCATGGTAGATAAAATCAAGTATTTAATAAGTAAGCATCCAAATTTGTAACGAGTGTTAGTTTAATTGTTTCGATCGATATTCATTACCTTGGTATTATTATTAAGCGGGCTAATTACAATAGTAAAAATAGTCAAATTAGGAGGAGGTTATATTTTATATAAAATATGAAAAAAAAAAATCATTTTCATAACGGTGTGTTCGAAAGGAATCACCAGAATGCAGTGTGATGGCTTTGTTTTGTCTCGAAAAGTTTATGTTAGTTTCTCAAACTTCAAACCAATAAAAGTTCACGACACGATGACTCAACATTTCAACTATGACTTCAAAAATATGAAAATATCCCTCACTTGCTTAAAATATTTAGAATAAGGTTTTGCATTCAGAACTCATTCAGGCTCATAATTTACATATTGCGTAATCAGTTTAAGGAGCAATAAATCAACAATCTGAAGTATGTAATATCCACCCCAGTTTTTCATACATCCTTAATCGTATTCCGTAGATGATGTTAAAGTTGTATAATAATAATACGTTACTTTTATTAGGCACGTATAAGCTATTACTTTGAGCATAACATAATGAGTTTATTTCGCAGAAGCGTAAATTTTCAGTTTTTTCTGGGCTTAAGAAATATAGCGAATTTTAAAGAAGAAAGCAAATTATTTTCAAAATGAAAATCTTTTACGTCAAACGAAATGCGAAAAAATTAGGCACAATAACGTTTCCAAATAAAAATTTAATTGAAATCATTTACAGACTAGGAAAATAATTTCATTATATCCATTCGAATTAACACAGTCAGCGATTTGATCGATTTCGTCTCTAAAACATTTGATACCCCACGCGAGATATTCGAGCTGTTAAAATATTTGTATTTGAATTAAAACATAAAACATATTCTGATTTCATTTAAATTAACATTTATGTTTAGTCAATAGAATATTAAATTTAACCTTAGCAGGATCAAAAGTTGTATGCGAGTTGCTTTAATTGCCCGGATATATATTTAAAATAAAATGAAACTTGACAGAGTCTATATATATATGTGTATATAAGAGTTTTATTTAAATTTATAAATTTGTAATCAAATTTATGTCTATTTGTTGTTCTGTAAAGAACTGTAGAATTGTATTAACAACGCTTTGTCTGATCTAAACCAAATTGTGCATAGTTACTCTTTGAGGCACTGAGCAAAAAATATGTATAGTCTCCGATACAAATGTTCATTATATTAAACGCTATCCATTCCAATTTTTGCATAGTTACTTTTTAGGACCTTTTAAGTTGAAAAATGGTCATTCTTCTCAAACTCCGTGTCACTTAACATTTCACTGAACCAAATTTTGCACACATCGTTATTTTGAAGGTTTTGCCCAAAACGAAGGCATATCTAAACCCCTATCTTAAATTATAACCAAATCTGAATCGCGGGCAATGCCAGGATTGATAGTATATATATTATGTAAGAGGCGTCATTCTATAGGTTAGTCTGCAGCCCTGGATATACGCTGAGGAGCCTCGTCGGGGCCGTTTCTAGTGGTTTTAGCGACTCTGTCAAGTTTCATTTTATTTTTAATGTTAATTACAAGTGACATTAGCACCATCTCGGTTCAGTCAGCTACAATATATTTATTGACATACCAAATAACAGCCCCTTAGGAAACCTACAAGCATCTATCGGAGACGCGAACTAACTGAGCGGCTCACATTATTGAGACCACGAAGACTTATATTTAACACATACGTGTACATAAATATATATATATATAAATAGGTACGGGCGAGAGTTCAAAGAAATCACGATCGTCAGTCATAAGGGACAGACGTGGATGATGATGTATATATAACATATACATGTACATTTTGCCGTGCTCTTATACATTTAGAGTGTACACTTAAATACACTTTAAAATATTAAATTAATGAAAATTGAAATAATCTTATCATTTAGTGTGATATAATTGTGTTGTATATTGTAAAACGTAGTATTAAATAATGACTGGCAATTGACATGCAGCTGGAATAAAGAAAGTGAAAAAAACTTTTTCTATATTGAAACCATTTAATTATTCGGTATCTCCTTCAATAATAAATATTCCCGGATCAAATATTTGTTTTACTTCAGCAGCCATTCCACAGTAATAATATTTTTCATATTATATTTAATTATTCAGTTCATGAAATTATGCTGAATTTCAACGCAATTTATATAGATACCTAAGGGCAATTTTCTTATATTACGGCAAATAATATTCACATAAGACAATATTTATTTTATAAAGATAAAAATATACATAAACGTAAATAGCAAACATATTCTTAACATTAGAAATTGAAAAGATAAGTGAATAACGTCAATATGAATTACAATTTTGATGAGTCAAAAATATAATGCAATAATTTTAAACAAATTTTATAAAATGTCGTTTTTTACGTAAGAAAATATTAATTTTCTACAAATCTGGAAAACGTTTCAAATTGATGGGTTGAACTTTCGTGAGTTTTGTTCGAATTGATTTGTTTTACACGTTGGATAGCTTAAAATATTGAGCACGATTCTATAAGTTTTTTTGTTATATTGCTTGCAGGCATGTGTTTTCCTGTATAAGTTATGTCGAAATTCTAGTAAAATAACCATAGTGATGCCTATTATTTTAGAATAAATAACGCGGAAATAAAATTTGTAGAGGCATTCAATCGTCTAAAGATATTTGGTTCGATAAATGTGTTGTCCAATTAATTGAGCTCTAATTCGGCAATATAAAATAATGTACAAAGAAGTTTTTTAGGAATGACTTAAAATCTTTTTTTCAATTTCGCCCTATTAATATTTGTTTACCCTTTTAAATGGAGGCAGCCATTAAATTTAATTACAGAAAGTCAGATAGACAGCTAGAAGATGAAGCCTTAAAGGCTGATAATATAGGAAGATTACTTGATAAAGAGAAAGAGCAAACATCGACCTAGATATTGCCGAATAATTTATTTTCTTAATCTTTACAGATAATGGGCATGGTTCAACCCTCTGCATTATAAGGAAAATTTAATACAATGAACCACATCACTGACTTTATTTAATTTATAATTTATATTAAAAAATATTATATCTAGAAATATATAGGAAAAAACATATAATGAAAAAGTCTACTTAAATCTTTGAACTTTCAGCAGATTTAATTAAGTATTATTACATTTATAATGCTGTAAAAAAGTTGATATAAGGAACTTACAGATAACCCAATACTTGCAGGAAACCAAATGTAGCAGATAGAGGAATCTCACCTATAATATAATAATGCCATAAAAGGTAAAAGCACACCATCATCACGCATCGCCATAGCCATGTAAGAATTCTGCACACGCGTTAGAATCTAAAGAAAGGGAATGTTTGTGAAAGATTTATGTGAAGTACGTTAAATTTAGATGACACGACGTACTGTGAATTTACCTGCGGTTGCGGCGGTTCAGTATGACTAGAACTTCATTCAGCCAGCTTGCACTTCACATGTTTAGATTGGTTGAAGATTATTTATGTTATAACACAATAGGTTTTACATTGTCAAGCCTATGAAGCTTTTACGTTGTGATTCTGTAAAGCGAACAAAGCAAACTCAGCCGCCGTCGACGAACCGCATTTTGTGTATGTGAATGCATTCTCTTTGTTGTATATAATTTTAAATTCTGTTCAATAACAACAGCTAAGAAGATTAAATTAAAAATATATGTATAATCTTAATCTTTCAAAACATAATATTAGTGTAATATTGTACATGCATATACTTATAAGATACATATAATTTACTCCTTAATATTACACAATACATACATCATTAGTTCAAATTATACAGCAGCCGAGTACATATATTTTCGTGAATTTATTAAAAAGAGAATTAAAAATATGTAAATCTATATTTTTAAAATATTTTACAGAGAAACGTGATGAAACAAAATTAATTGGCGAATTCAAAGCGGTATGCATTGGTTTAAAATTTATTTATTTGAAATCACAGTGTGTGATTCGAACGATGAAGAATGAGAATAGTGCAGTGTAATAATATAAATATACGGACGGTCAAACGGACACTCATGCCTACTAATATACGTTGGCCGATATTTTAAGAGTTTATTTGATGATTGTAGTGTTGTGCTCTGAAAAAACAATTATCTGTAAAAATCTCAATAACCTTTTAAGATATTCATAATTATTTATCACAATGGTGAGCATCTATACAAAATTAATATTTTTTAATTATATTTATATAAATATTTCCCTTTAAACGCAAGTAAAAAATGAGGTAATGTTTATATAGTGTTTAGTAATTGTTAGTGTAGTGTATTAGCGAATACAAAATCATGTTATTAATTTCATCTATTAGTTTCTTTAATATCAATTGAATATATTAATTAGAAAGATATATTTAATTCATATTTAAAATATCACATACCTATGCTCTGAATAATTACAACTTCCTAATATTAGTTTCTTTTTATATATACTTTAAATGGTATGTAGAGGGCAAACGAAGATAGCCTATCCTATGTTAATTACTCCCCCTTTGTTATAGATTACTCTACATAATCGGAAAAGGACTACTGATTGATAACTGAAGTGAAGATTAAATATTTCTGATAGTAAAAGCTGTTAAAATTCATCTTCTAACATCCACTAAAATACTCTGTATTCCAAAAAATACATCTCCAACTATTAATGTAGTTACAAATACACATGTACCTAATATAATTAAATTTTCTTCTAAGGACTAAGTGTCGCAAAGTTCAAAAGGTGATCAAATGATGGACACTAGAAATATAACAACTGACACATCGTTAATGGTTGCAAGTACGCTGGAAAAAATTAGTTCATTATCTGGAGCATATGGAGTCACAAAAACTTGAAGAAGAGGGCGTGGAGTTTTTTTTGATTTGCATTTGATCTGTTGGATTTTTCTTAGTATTATGCATTCAAAAACTGCTAATTTAATTTATTAGTTTAGTTTTTTTTTAGTTTAGTTTTGCAAACATAAATGACCACTGATATTATTATTTTTTAATACGTTAGCAGTTTGCTTCATAGATTCAGTGTTTTCGATCTCAGCAATTTTATAGAGGCATAAAATCAAATATTTCTAGTTGGAAGGCGGCTATTATAAATTATACACAATAATATTACGAACGTAATTTAAATTGGTTTGTCATTATAAAATATACCAAAAATACACAAAATATAGACATAGTTACAGTTTGTTGTTTACTGCGCTTTTTCTTTCCTTTAGTGCCGTTTTGCGGTCAAAGTATTTGGACGGTTTGCTCTTCACGAAATCCATCCGGCCCCGTTCCCTAGGATTCGCCCGAGTGATAGTCCTTTAAGTAGATGGCGGTGTCGACTATGGCACTTCAGTACGGCTCTGAATAATACATCTTTATTCCGTTTAATACTTAATATGAGGGCGGTGACAAGTGGGGGTTTCAGGAATCGACAGCCGGCATGGGACTCTTTCAAACGTAAGTATTTAAGAACTACAGGAAGTTCCGCTTTATCGTGAATTATTAACGCCAACTCACTTACCTTTTTTATGGTGACCAGTCCACTATTGTATAATTGTCCTCTTTTCATTTCAAATTAATTATTTCGGTTTTATAATATAAGCATTTTTTTGTACGCCAACATAACTGAACATGAAACATATAATTATATTTGTTATTTGTGTTTCAAATAATGTACAATACATCAAAATAAAAAAAATTTTAAAGCGTGACGAAACATTTTAATATTTCTCTTTGTTATTTTATCTTCAATATTATATTTTTTTAAAAGTGCTTCGTACCTCTTTCTTCACATTTTCATTTTGAAATTATCACAATGAAATATTTATAATATTTTTGTATTTGAAAGATGCAGTGTTATGCCACCATAATTACCATGACTATACACAATCATAATTAAAAAACCATAGATTTTTGTAAATCAAAATATAAATATTAAAATCTTATATTAGAGTGATATTTTCAAATTTCTTGTAATTTATTAAATATGATTTTTATAACTGGTGCTACAAATAATTTATTCAATGCGGAAATTGTATGTTCGTCATAATAAATAATCTTTTAAAATAAAATAAACCAATAAAAGTTCTGTAATAATGAATGACAAAAAATAACAACTAAATAAATAAAACGATTAGCCATATTAGAATGTTCTCTCAAATAATATGTAAACAAATAAATGAGCAATACACAATAAATTACAAAAAACATAAAGATTTATATATTTTAAATTTTATTTTATACTATATGTATCTACTTAAATATTTTAAATATGGTTTATTAATGTTGTATTAAGAAAAAAAAACTTTATTGGATGATACTTTCGGAATGAAATCTTTAATAAAAATTTGATCAATTATATGAAGATTTGCATATTGCAACATTTACAGAGACTTGTAAAAAATTGATGTAAAAAAAATTACATAAACTTTTATCTGAAATCGTTTTTTATAAAAGTTATAGTACAAAGTAATTGAAAATAATATTATTGTATTAATAATATATTTATAATTAATCGAATTTATTCGGCATAATTTAAAAACATGTATTTGACGTTGCGATCTTCATTTTCGATGTAGCCATTCCAACGACGTATCATAATTTAACGAACTCTCTAGAAGTTTCTTAGTGTATTTTAAGCTCTATCGCAGGCTGAAACTCCAGCCACCATTTTTTATTTCCTGTGGGGTGATATAAACAAGACTTTTTATATGGCAGAAGAAGAAGTGGAAGGAATTCATTGCAGGGGATCGCGGTAACCAGGCAAAAGAACCCGTCCCGCCAATCCAGCAATTATGAAACATTATGATAGGGCACAGAAAATGTAAAATATCTTTAAACAAGGCAGGAAGAAAGTGGCTCCATTTATCCGAAGTAATAACTATGACCTCACTAATCTTCATAACTATATATGCCTGTATAAAACTGCTGAAATCGAAAACAGAGTCCATGAAAATAAATGCTAACATATAAAAAAATAATAACACCACTATCTGGTTTACCTGGTTGTGCGAAGTTTTCCGCGGACGTCCTCTATTTCTGGTGCCATCAACACTACGGTCATACTTCTTTTTTACCATTTACTATTTACCATTTATCTGTTCCATATGACCAAACCACCTAAGTGATCCTTTTTTAATCTTACTCATTTGCTAACATCAGCTTTACATTCTTTCTTTATTTCTTCATTCTTTACTCTGTCTCATTTCCACTAGATTCAGTCTACTTTCGTTCCAATTCTGCCAGCTCCAGATCTCACTTCCATCTCGGTACCGGGACTTTATTGTGAACCGTTAGTTTTGTCTCGGTTAAAATGTTTCCATTAGCTATAATTCCATTCAAATCACCGTTCACTTTATTCCCTGCGGTCACCCTCCTTTCGATATCATTCTCAGTCTTTCCGTTTCTATCAAACATACTTCTCAATTACACAAACTTATCTACTTGTTTCAAATAATCATTACCTACAAGTATTTTGCTTTCCTACTTCTCGAATTCCATCACTTTTGACTTGTTATTCATAATAAGGTCGCTTTCCTTGCGTACATCGTACATTCTACTCACTAAA
The DNA here is from genome assembly GCA_022840565.1 of Eubasilissa regina. Lineage (NCBI taxonomy): Eukaryota > Metazoa > Arthropoda > Insecta > Trichoptera > Phryganeidae > Eubasilissa > Eubasilissa regina. The sequence goes on from JAINEB010000033.1 coordinate 24,831,215, forward strand.
TAGTCTTCAAGAATCAAACATTTATTTAATTGTATATGTAATACTGAATAATATAAAGTTATAAGTGCATTTTGCAGAAGGGAGGCTTTGTTTCGTAAATAAGATTTAATAAAAATTTAATTTCAGTATACCGCAAAATAAATTATATTCATAAAAATGTCAATAGCATACGGTTAACTAGAAAAACAAAACGATAAAGAAATACAAATATTGACGCAAAAAAATAAATTAAAAAAGTACTCGCCGTCAAGAATTTATGCGATGTCAACTTCTTCCGGCGAAAATTTCTTCCAAATTTTGTTATTGAATGAAACAAATATCTCCGAATTTTGATCTGATTTAAAAGTAGGTACCTCCCCAGTTAGAGTTTCATTTAATTTTCCTTGTTATCAGATTTTATAGTAGTCAAAGGCCTCTTATAAAATAATTAACTTTGTGAAATCAAGATGAATCAATCGTTTGAAACAGTAAAAGCTTAATATTCGCTCTGCTTATTAACAGGGCTAAATTCAGCGAAAATTGTGATATTTTGATTATTTTGGTACCACACTTTTACACAGTCATACCAGCTATCTTTTAAGTACCTGGACCACCATCATACGTATTTAAAATCATTTAAGTATAAATTTGCTTATATAATAAATATTATTTTTGAAATGTATAATTATATTCTTATAATTTATTTCTTTTGCTGTTAATTTTTCTATAGAAAAATATGCATACGGTATTTGGTTTTTAGTTGATTTTTTAAAATAGACATGTGAACACGGAATACGATCTAAATATTTTTAATAAAATACTTAACCCTTCCCAAACCATGCTGTAATGCAAGTCTACCGCCCCAATTAAACATGTGATATTTCTTATCTATATGTTAATCTTAAAGAAATGTTGCCTTTAGGAATGACTAGTGAAAAATCAAAAATCAATGTAAAGAGAATCCTACAAAAATTATTACTTTTCAATTCAGTCTATTGTAAAATTAATACGTTGTCAAAAATATCATTTGTAGTAAGACAAAAAAAATCACACATTCATTTCACAGTGAAAAGAAAAACAAGCATACAAATATAATTGTTTCTTTCTCACTAATTAAATGAAGAAAGATAAGAAGGGAAGTTGTATTGTGTAGGACTTGATAAATGCTCCGAATTATATTATTATATTAATCCTTACATACAAAGTGACGGTTCCCACAGTAAGAAAGATCTATGACGCAAGTGTTGATGACACCAGATACTGGAAGATGGTCTCATTAGAAGCCTCAATAATTGACGAGCTTGTATGAGAAGATGAACTTAGATGAGGCAAGAATTGTGTGTCAGGACAGAAATGTGTGTGTTGCTCTATCTTATCTGTCTATACCTGTGGGGAAACGGCGTGATGGTAAGTTAGCTTACAATGAACAGTCGTTGAAGCCACGAAGATGATTGCTGCCGGAAATAGTATTAATTTCGCATTATTACAAATACCGAAATTACGGAGTGTCGAAGGGAAAACTAAAACAACACTATGTATATATAACTATCATCCATTCTATATTGATTTGACGTATGCATGTATGCGTGAATTTCCATCAAATTACGAGAAATGTTGAACTGTTTGAGAGCACGTACGGGATGGAGAAGTTTGCAGAATAATACGTAATGTCAAGTTACATAACATTTATCAGATCCCAGACTCTGCATCTATAATGTATAAAACTGATGCGACTCAGATGAGTGGGTCACGTCTATAGCGTGCATGAAGCGCGGATCCCAAAAACATTTCTAAATAGACAGCCAGGTGATAAGAGAAGAATAGGAAGACCCTGACTCGCTGGGGGAACGGCTTAATGCTTCTGAATTGGAAGACCGTTCCTGAAAACTGGAGCATGTTAAGGAGAAGATTTCACGAGGCTTGGTATGGGCCATAACGCAATTGTGGCCATTATTATGAAAGTGATCCAAGTAAAGAAATTGAAAAAAATTAGTTTATCAATTATTTTGTGTCACATTGCTTTAAATTAATATAATGTGATGCAAATTGTATCAATTGTGAAAAATTGGAAGCATTATATTCGGTATATCGTTACGATGTTCAACGGTATTCCGGTAGTGTTTATTTTGATAATAGAGTAAATCATTTTAAAATATATATTTTTATTTCCTTATAAGCTACATGTAATATTTATATGTCGAAATAAATTATAAATCTAGTAGACTAAATAAATTTTGAAATTTTGTTTAATAATGTAAAAATATTTTTTAATCAATTCAAACGCAAATCTTTTAATTTCTCGAAAAGAAAGAAATATGACTTGGACCATTTTTTTAATAATGGGCATAATTGAAGAAGAAGATAACTACACTCATAATATTGTAGAATATGTTTATTACGTGTTGTGTAGGTACTTTTATTTATGTTTTTTTAATTTAATTTTGTTTATAAGTCGGTCGAATTATTTCTAGTAATAATAGATAAACATAATCGGTATTAAAAGATTAAGAAAGGATCACTTAGTATGTATATGTATAGAAAAATATATATAAATATATATATTTCTATACATATATTTCACTTCTATATATATATATATATATATATATATTTGAAGTGTTCTGTAATATTGTTTATTGTCCAATTATGTATTTTTAAAGTGTTCATTTAGTTTATTTTTGAACTCTTTTATATCCTTTATTTCTTTAATTTGTGTAGGGAGGCTATTGAAATTTTTTATCCCTAAATATATAGAATTTTCCTGATAGTGTTTGGTGTCACATTTAGGGATTTTAAAGTTATTTTTAAACCTTAATGATGTGCTTATTTCAAATTTTACAGTGTTATTTTCTTTAACTAATTAATTAATTGAGATTTTTTTTGTAAATATTTTCTATTTTGGGAACTGGGAATTTTGCAAAAAGTGTTTGTGTTGAAAAAGTTGATCTTTTTTAATATTACTTTAATGATTGTTCTCTGTATTATATAACGCAAATGTTGATGGGACCAAAAATAGAAGACTTGGCACGACCAGGTAAACCAGATACTGGAATATGGTCCTGTTAGAAGCCTCTAGAAGTGTGAATATGATTATGTCAGGACAGAAGGATGTCGTGTTGCCTAACCTCGCGGTGAAACGGCGAGATGGTAAGTTAGTTAGTTGGGCATTAAAATATCAAAATATACATGTACGAATAGTCTAATGGTAAGAAATAAAGTTGTCTTTTTTACAAATCTCTTTAATGATCCTACGGGCTAACGTGTCCAGGTGAATGTTATCTATATATAATGTACCGACATCCTCTTTACTTTTAACTTTAAGACTTAAGATAAGATCAACCATTTTCTGGTACTTATAAAGCTGTTTTCTCGGTATCTGAGGTGATCTCTATAGGTGGATTTTCGATTTAATTCTTACATTTGAATCGAACAGAGCTCAATAATCATGTTTATGAATAAAATAGTTCAGTTTTACTTAAAGATACGAAGCATTAATTTATTTTTATAAAATTAATGCAAGAATAATTACGTATGCATTTTATTTTCTCTTTCTTGTATTTAATTAATTTCTTAATATTGAACTTGAATAATTTAATATTTGAAAACATGAATAGTCATTTCTTTTAAATAAATTGTAGTGGACTGTCGCTTCCACTCTCGTTACCGAGATCGTCCAGCGAAGCTGAACGCACCCAGCAAGGCCGTACTCGCTTCAACTCCCATCGCCCAAAAATACACGGGGTACCCGCGACCTGCAATAACAATACAGACGCAGTTAGCTGCACTCTGTCAGATGATCACGATCACTCTTTCTATCGACGTCTTCCAAGCAACAGCTCCAGAAACCGCTTCCAATAACAATTGACATACCTAGCAGTAAGTTCTACTTTTGTACTAATAAAGTTAATAAATTCAGTGCAATCCGATTAATTAATTTTGATTATTGTAATCCGTCACCTGTCACACATACGTCTCCATATGCATTCTTATATTTAGACTTAAAATACGAGCCACGATGCATTCCGCGATGTACGAATATGTGGGTATTTGAGTGATTATTGAGGTATTCAATATCCTCACACAACTCACATCTCGTCATCATATTCTTCAATATTTAAAGTCTTCTGATCTTAAGTCATACATTCGCAATACACATCCATTAAATCACATACCCACGTTTCAAATATTATGATTTAACCTCTTCCACGTGTAATAATAAAGTTAAATGTGTCGCGACTTTGTAGAGAGAAGCGATGACGTGGTTACTTTTGTCGGTCGATTTTGTGACCCACATAATGACTTTAAGACTGTCCAATTTGAAACATCCCTGTTTAAAAATATGTTTAAATTTATTTCAACACTGCCCTATAGGAAGTTTCCATAATCGGTTTGCATTCCGAAACAATAATCCTACTCCAGTAGTTATATTAAAATTAATTAGAATTTAAAAAATTGTATGAGAACATATTTGGCAAAGAAGGCTGTATAATAAATCTAAAAATAATTCGTAATAATATGACAGTAGAAAGTTAATAATACTTTCATATTTATTTTTCATATTTCGTATTTATTTATTTATTGCCATACATATTTGTGTCATAATAGAGGTGAATATATTATAATATAACATTGTAATATGTTTATTGCGTGGGATGGAGTAGACTCCACCTCTGATATATACAGCGTTATCCTGGCTACTTTGCTATACTGAAGTCTGTGTTAAAGTAGCCAGTTTTTTCGTACTGTTATTTAAGATTCGACTGGAATAAAATAGAAAAAAATATATATTTATATATAGAATAAAATAAAATGTGTTGTAGAATTAGTGTATTATTAGTGTAGGCACTGTATAATGATTGTGTTAGAATGTTGGATAGCCATGCTTCTGATTGATCTTTACCCGATTGGATCATATGTTGGGTCCATATTTATTAATATTGTAACATAATACAGTTTTTACGACCCAAAAAAAAATTTATATATTAATGGACTCTTATAAATGATCAAATCACAAGTATTTAAAGGGTAGATAAGTAAATAATGATTTTTTTTTTAAATTTTATATGTGTCGCATTATCACTCGACATAGAATTTCTCTAGTGAGACGGGCACAGTCCAAACAAATTTTTATATTTATTATATAGTTACTAATAAATAAATAAATACAAGCAATATTTAAGGGAATATTGATTTATTTTAAATTAGATTTTTTTTAAATAATTGCTTCATTTTTACATAAAACGAAAAAAAAAATGATTTCTTTGTGAATTAAGACTTAAGCCATTAGTTTAAGAAAAGCCACTGTTTACGAAAAGCTCCTCTTGAACGTGCGTCCGAGGAAGAAATCAACAACTACCGAGATTATGAAAAAAGCCTGATCAAACAGAGATCACTGAAATTCATAAGGAAAATTTAAGAGCAGTAATTTGGAGTTAATGGTGGTGATGTGATCATATTAAATTCATCTGGTGATTTCGATACTTTTTCAGTATATTAAAATCAAAATAAAATGAAAAAAAAAGTTTTTAATTTTAAAATCATAGAGCTGAGTAAATAATAAATTTCACTTTTTTTAATGAATTTTTGCTAATCTTGTATTACAATATTGAGTTTATATACTAGAGGTATCGGCAAGCCAAATTGACCATAATGTGAAAATTAAGAAAATCACCAGGCAATATTCTAATAGGTTGATCTTTATTTGATTATAGGTACTCCTTCATTCAAACCAGCTTATCCGAAGAGAATGACCCTTCTTTAAAACTCGCTGAGTGGATTAAGAGTGGAAACACCGTCCACTCCTCAGTACATAAACTTTTTAGGTCCAAAAGTTATCCAGATAGGCAAAATTACAAGTCTACAATAACACGATCGTGAAGCCGATAGTGCTGTATGGATGCAAAACCTGATGCGGTAAAAGAAACAATGGTCATCGAAATACCAAAAAACTAAATTCTCCGCAGAATACATGACCAGTAATGGCCAATAACCAATGACGTATTCGCACCAAATTAAAGTTCTATGAGATCTTAAAATAATCAAAAATACTGTCAGTTGAGATTGCCAAAACTGTCGTGAAGGGGGTGCGGGGTTGTGAGTATCGAGAATCCTAGAAATCTCTACAAGGTTATTAAAGAAACCCCGAATAGTTTTCGACCATTCGCCCAAGGATGAAGCAAACAGTGAAGAAATATGAAAATATATTGAAGGTTTTTAGACAATATTGGTTTGTACATAGTCTTGTACCTGGATGGCCCACAGCAACAATAATGTATCTATACTTTTAAAATTAGCAATATTAACTTGGTGGTTAAAATTCATATTTTTTATTTATTATCTTGGCTTTATTAACCACAATTGAGTTTAAAAAACATCTGCCGGTTTCGGAAAACACCTTTTCCTTCTTCAGGATGTCATAACCAACTAAAAATATAGCATTGTTTCTTCACCAGAATCTATTTTTAAATTTAAAAAAAAAAAACAATTTAAAAAATAAATTTAGTACCTGACTCAAATTGCTGCTCAATACAAATTTAGTCGAATAATTTTTAGGAAAAAATTTTAGAATAAGACTCGTAGTTAAATTTAGTTGGCTGTTTAGAATTTTCTGATTACTTTTACATGCTTTATTTATCTCCAACGATTCCAAATTATTTAATTTGTGACCTACACCGTTTATATGTAAAATTGACAATCCCAATTTTTTATCAAAACCATGACTATTTTCTATCAAATGATTAGCAAATTCTGAAAACCCACTATTGTTCAAACATCTCAAATGGTCCTTTACTCTTATATTAAAATTTCTACCCGTTTTACCAATATAAAATGCAGCACAATCCTTGCAACTAAGTTTATAGACGCCAGAATTGTTAAATTTATCATCTTTGTCTTTAGAATTTATGAGTAAATTTCCTATACTATTATTTGTGTAAAATGCTGGTTTAATGTCTCGTGGTAGGTGTTTAGATATTTGTTTTGAAAAGTTATTTATGTATAAAATCCTACGCCAATTATCATTATTATCATTATGTTTTATCTGTGATTTATATAAAAATTGATTATTATATTCTTTTAATTTATTTTTTAAAATAGTGTCTATCAAACATGTATTATACCCGTTATTAACTGCTATTTTTTTAATTGTATTCAATTCAATATTGAAATTGGATGTTGACATAGGAATATTGACTAAACGATGTATCATGGAGTGGAACCCTGAATATTTATGTGATAATGGATGATTAAATTCATTGTATATGATAGTATCTGTAAAAGTTGGTTTTCTAAAAATTTTGAACTCAATTTTATTATTATTTTTAATCAATGTTAGATCCAAAAAATTTAGGGAAGAATTATTTTCCATTTCTAGTGTAAATTGTATTTTATTATTAAATGAATTAATTAAATTTAGAAATGTAGTTAGTTGACGTTGTGAACCCGACCAAATACACAATACATCATCCACATACCTTTTCCATAACAAAACATTATTTAACAAAGAAGAATAATGTTTTGTTATTCTTCTTTGTTAAATATTATTATTCCATCATTTTTTTTGCAATACTTTTAACCGATTTGTTCATTATGCTAAACAATATTAAAAACCTTTTATTGATTTCTTCTTCTTTTTTCTGCCAAGGTTTATCCTCTATAACTCTATCCTCGAACCGCAAACCCTTCCATGAGGTGGACTCTAAGGGAGTTTCCTTTTACTTTCTACTTTTTTCAGTTATTGGGGCAATATTTTTAGGTTCGTGTGTTTCTGCCGCGCGATACGCATTGCCACCATTGCCTCGATCATGAGCCGTGGTTTTCCAGTGTTCAGTATTTGTCGCTTTTATTTAGATTCACCATAATAATGTTTTTTAATCAATTGTATTTATTTATGAATTGTAATAATAACTTGCATCTAGTCTGTAAAATATATTAACATATAATAGAACATAAAATTAAAGTTAATACATTAATATAATGTAATTTCTCAGAACAGGAAATTCTAGTTAGATTCAGTCATAGATATTATATTCCATGAAATGTGTAATTATGTAAAATTACTATATGAAAAAAATTACACCTGTTCGATTCGTTGTATCAAAATAGTCCAAGGTAACACACAAATTTAGTTATTTTTGTGTTAGTATAAGTCATTCAACTTTAAAAATGTATTGAATACAGAAATGTAATTATGAATTTGTAATAAATATTTTTATTTGTATATTGTTTAAGAGTTTTAAGCATTACAATAATATTATTATCCAATAAGAAAAATGTAAGAAAATTGATTTGCAAACTGATATAAAAGATATATTGGTGTCAAAGATAAAAAATACCGAAAAACAAACGCAGTATAAAAACATCCTGATATTAAAAGGAGCCTGAAAAACACTGCTCACATATGTGAAATGTTGAGAGGAAGGAAGGTGGCGGCGCACCCACGCGATATGACAAAGATTCTCCTCTGGCGGATATGTATACATTTAGTACGCCACGTCTATCCCACACCTCCCCGCAGCAGCCATCGCATCCCCTATCCGCCCATTCTTCGCGTCCCAGACTCCTCACCGCACAGTTCAGATACGGACTTTTTCTAATGCCACATATTACATAACGGGTGTAAATCAAAGTCATATCAAAATATCGAAAGCGTTTCGTTCCCTCACATTTGTCGCCGTGTTGGCTACGGGCGCGTGTACGTGTTGGCGCCTGTGTGTTGGTTCATCTGTTACCAGTAGACGTGTTTATGTATGTGTGTGTGACAAAACTTTAAGTCTGAAACCGTTTCCGATAACGGTTTGCAATAAATATTATTTTATTCTTGCCTCCAGAAATCTGTAGGAGCCGTATTCGAGAATCAACATACATACAAGATATTTTTTCTTTACAGATACTTACGATAATTTTTTTTACAAAGAGTGTTTTGTGTAGTTTTTTATTGTTTAATACTGAAAGATATGCCCTAGCAGGCGAGGCCATCGAAACACGCTTCACTCTGGCAATAAAGATCGAACTATCTAATGTTCTCGAGGAAATATTTTTTAAATAACTCATCTTTTTCGAAAATTTATGAAAATACATACTTAACTTTTATATTGGTGAGAATATTTTATACAACAAAAATATACTGTAAGAAATTTTTTATTTACATTCATGTATAAATTTAATTTAGTTTAAATAACAATATTCAACATTTATAATGTTTTTAAAATAATAATATTTTATTAGGCTGCTATTGCAGACTATAGATTGAGTTATGCAGATTTAAATGAGAGTATTTTTAAGTTGATTTTTTTAACAATCGCGCTGAGAAGTGATAGAAAGCATCTAAAATAATTTTTGTTCATAGGCGGAAGATCGCTGCGAAAGACTTTTATGTTAAAGTTCAAAGGATATTAAAGTATAGAGTCCTACGATCAAGATAAAGTTATTTGATTTGATTACGCGATTCTCTCTATCTTTGAACTTCTTAATTGGAGGTACTTGAATGTGTACGTGCAACCCCGCCTACAGCTAGGCTGTGAAGTACGGTACAGGCAGCCTGTGAAGAGACTAAATTAATTATTAAAAATATTACAGAATTTAAAATATATATTTTTTGGAAAATGATTACGTTTTCAATATATTCTAATACAACAGTAATTGATAGATAAATAAATAAATCAATTGTTATCATTCATACACCTATTAATGGCGGTCAGTGAGTATTTGTAGAAGGGATGCTGGATAATAAGTTTATACCTACTATCAAATACACAAAACTATAGACTAGTCTACGAACAAAATGCAACTACTGACAAAAATAGTCTGTCAAATTAGCTCTATACTTAAACTCTTTACGCTCCGCAATAACAATTATTTTTTTTATTTATTTAAATGATGAATCAAATTGATAATCGAAGGATATTCTGTTTCAATACTTCGGTTTAAGTATTCAAGCCAAACTGCCAATAATGTGTTTGCTACATGCTATTCTGTGCATTACGCTCATAAGCATTAACAAATTATCAGCGGTGGTGGGGCTGATCTGACCCGGGTGTTTGTAAATATATGAATTACGCTACAAATATTCGTTTAACGCAGTTTAATGTAGTTAATATTTTATTCAATATTTCCAAATAATTCCAAACAATTCCAAATAATTGATTACAAATAAATGTTATCGGATGAGATTCAAATAAGTTATTGTTAAAAATGTGAAAAACGTTCAAAAACTGATCTAAGACAAGACTAAGTCACTTTTACGGGATTGAATCTCAGCGCTTACCCCGAAACATATATTGTTAACATTTTGAGCGGGTAGGCAAAGGATACCAGGTATGCGTCCATGTATTTGTTTTGACTTATTTTTGTCTGGCGGCTCCTAGATAATGCCAGTACTATAATTATTTGAGGGACATTAAGCCTACCTGTAAGGTTTATGAGACTACTTGGTCAAGTTACGATACAGTTTACAAACGGGTCGGCCATGGGGCAATTGTTATTTATATTTTTGATAATTATATTCTGACAATAACAGTAAAAATAAATAAGTAAAAATTCTAATATATAAAAAATAAATAAAAGATTTTAATTGTATATAATCACTGTTACACACCAGCAGGTAGTCCAATCACCAACCGACGAGAAGATCACATGTTCAGTGGATGTTTGTATTTTGGCTGTGTAGGGCGTCTGTTGATGCGTAAGAATACGTACATTAATCGTAATATTTTATAATTATAACTTTAATTTTTAGCAGAAATATTACGGCACGTCATGCCATTTCAATAAATCATATTCAAAATGACATATCTATAAAAAATCTCCCATACAACGATTGAAAAACTGAAAACTTGAGGTAGGTCTAAAATGACCCACCGCCGTCGGATGTGTTTTATTTTGACCCACCAGGCAGTAAGTATTAAAGTCGTTTTTGTAGGTTAGATGGTGTTAACGAATACATATACATTATTCAAAGACCTTGACAGGCGGATCTGAATCGAATACTTTCAAACTTTGTAGATACAGAACGAATGATAGAATTCACCGTTGCTGGTATCTGTGTGTTTACGCGATTCATAGATGTTCTAAAGTTGAGAATCCACATGTATTTCGACTCGCTTTATGCCGTGTCGTAGTATGTATTATGACTGGTATCTAAAAAACATGGCGAATTTATTTGAAGCAGTGCTATCATACAAGGGATGCGGAGCATCTAAAGTATGTATGAAGCGACTGTACTTGTTAACTATATATTTACACATCTTTTTTCTTATAATTATCTCTCTTTTTTACATTTGTATTGCTTTATTTCTCTTTTAGATTAGTATTGTTTCCAATATTTATCATCCATAGAATATTTGGATGCATTGATATTTTCGTGTATCATAGCAATCTCTACAGTCCTAGTGACTATTAGACTGCAATTAGAGACTTCACTTACTCGACATCATCAACTATTACAGTAAAATCTTAAAATACTCAAATATTTTCCAATATATCAAAATAGCTTTTAATTATTCAAATTCATGTATATATAGTAAATATATATATAAAATAAATGAATTTTGAAATGATTTATTAATAACCAAGTAGTCGTTGATCCTTTACATCCAATGGTTTTACAGCATTTATTACATTATATAACGGTTGAATCCTCCTCTTATGCTCCTTTCTTAAAAAATAAGTCAAAACTTCTGATCCCTTTGACATGGATAAAATATTATACATATATTAGTAGGTGTTCTAATCCGGCCAGTAAATGCTGAACGCTGGACGAAGCTGAAGGTGTAACTTTTTTTTAAAAAACATTTCATCATTTATAATTTAAGAGTATTTTTCCAAATACTTGAGTACTTAAAAAAATAGAGGTGTTTACTCGAGTATTGGGTACTCGAATTTGAGACTAATTGCAACACGAACGTTCATTTCGATCAACATGAAGAATACGTGGCACGGTGTCCCAGCAAACCGATCACATAAATTTAAAAAAAAATTATTAAATATTTTACAATCATGTTTGCATTATTCATAAAAATAAATAAGGGTCTTCTTTTTAAGAAATTCCATTTTATAAGAAATTCCTAAACATATCCTATTACATTTCGCTCACTTCTGCTTTGCCAGCCGACAGATATTGAAATATGATTTCTTTGTATTGGTTCTCCTTCTCAAATCTAATTTATGAACAGAGACAAATTGTTAATACTTCAATTGTCTGTGGATTCTAAATTTAATTATATATATATATATATATATATTATTTCATATTCTGTATTATGTTTTTAAGTATGGAAAGATAGCTATCATAAAAAAAAAAATGATGCGAAATGTTTTGATATTATTGAAATTACTGTGAAACTGTAATTGGTTATTTTTTGACAAGACCAAAAAAACACCAAGAGAAAACTATAAATACAGAAATGAAATCATGTATAATAAATAAACTACTTAAAATCATATATAACAGTATTTTGAAAAAATGAAATATAAGTAATATGTCATAAAAATAATAAAAGTGTTAAAAGTCATCCAGGTCTTTTATTGGCTTGAGATTTGACCTCCGATATTTTGTGGAAATTGTAAAATGGCAGGTGACAAAGAACATGGTCCGTTACTCAAGATTATGGCCGAAAGTCCTGAAATCATGAAAAAGATTTGCGAAATTTAAACTAAATTAAAAATTCATAGTTCACACACTTCGAATACATCTTAAAAAATATATTTATTTGATTATATTAATAATTGTACAATGAAATATTAACATTGCTAAGGACTCAAATCTTTTAACATAATCTAAATAAATATAAAAATGTAACTATCAAAACAAGTTTATGGTAAGTAAATTATTGTTATCCCTTTTTTTAAAAACTCATCACGAACACCGTTCACTTCGTTCGCTCATACGACATGACATATCCTGAAAAATGTTTTACATGTTTATTAGAATTTGATGGAAATATAAGGCAAATGGAAGAAAACATACTAGTAATACGAAATAATATAATAATTGTAAATTTTATGTATGTCTTTTTTACATGGCCCAATATTTGAGATTTGATTCCGTAGGTGGAATAAGATGGTCCTGTCAAATATTTTGTATACCTCCGAAATTGAAGTGAATAAAAGTCCTTACGCATCCCCAATCCACGGTTGTGACACCGACATTAAAATGTAAGGGAGTGAAAACAGAATATTTGATACGAAAATCTAAGAAATCGACGAAAATTGAACACCTTGAAATTATTCGAATAAGCCAAGGAATAAATTCTGCATTTTAGATTTATGCGTGGCGCAATCGCATTTTTTATAGCCATATTAAATGTATGTAGCTATAAAGCGACCATTACAACAATTGCATTACTAATATAAAATATCTAAATATCAAAACTATTATTCTCGAAATGTATAACTATTTTAACTGAGTAGTTCTTCAGTAAGAAAAATATTCCGATGGTGTTTTTGGTTACAAAGAAATATGTGTTTTAGAACCCCGAAACTCTAAAACGGGTCAGGACGTAATGGGCCGCAAACCTTGATCAAGATATCGGATGTGCCATCTCAGCCAACACCTTTCGTCTATCTTTTTATTTCATCCCCATCTCTTATTCTTCACTTACAACTTCACTTTATTTCACATTTCCAGATCTGTTTACTTCGGAAACATAACGCAAGAACACGACAAGCCGCATTCTTTTATTTGCGTAGCTAAAGACCGTATACATTTTGTTGCGCCGCGGGTAGTCTATTTAAGTTGACACTTAATATGTGGTATTATGGCGCAGAGAAGACAATGATCGGTGTCGTCATAAATAAAATGTTTTCACCCGCGCTTCCAACTTTAAACACACCGACATTATGGCTTTCAAAGCGGCTTACTTGCATGAACAAAGAAAATATTGTATGCATTTAGTTACACCTACTACATGTGTGTTTTTGTATATTTGTTTACACATATTAAGAGGCGCAATTTTTATAAGTACCGGAATTTTTTAAAAAGAAACGCATCATTTTTACAACATTTTACTTTCTTCGGATGCTACACTCCTTAGACTACTTATCAATATAGTGACCACCAGTATTAAGGCTTTTGTCATAACGGGGTACCTTCGTCATAAAACGACGCCACTCGGGAAGAAAACTCTGTATTTGAGTTCATCATTGTCATCAAAACGCTTGCTACCAAGGAACCGCTTCAGATGAAGGAAAATAAAGAAATCACTTGGCGCCAAATCAGGACACACTTGGCGATGAATGTCAGCTGGTGTCATGTTTCGTGCATTCGAGAAACGAATTACGGATCGTATCTCACAATCGTGCCTCATACATAGATATATTTAAGTAATTAAGCAATCGTAACAGTCTGACGTAAGTATGCACTAATTAAATGAAATATCATATACCCTAGTATACGCACCCATAAAAATATCAAATCGAAACGTTATTAAAATAAACAAACACATCCATTTAAATGTATTAATTCAATAAGACAGTTTTGGCTACCACTGTGATGAAAATATACTTGCAAATTAAATTAGTACAGTAGTTCACAATGAAAATATTGATGTCACGGAAAAACAGTAATTTTAGAATTCCGTTAAAAACTGAATGTACGTATAACATAATGAATGTTATAAGAAAATTAATAACGTTCTTTTTGGTGTAGATGAAGAAAGAGTTCGGGATAATCCTTCACGTGGATGAGGAGACCGATTGTCCGACGTTTCACTTTACATAATATATTTTTAAGAACGTGCCCTAAAAACCATGGATCGGTACAGTTAGCGCTCCATCACGTCGGGGGCCACGTAAAATGGATAACTAATCTTTTGTCAAGAGCAAATACCAAGAACAAGGGTTATCGATGTGAATTGGATACATATCAATTCCTTAGACCTTATTGCTTATTCCACAAATAAATTAGCTTGCCACCATACTATTTTTCAGTGGCGGGCAGTAGGCACAATCTTTGGTTATGTTGTCACCGACGATGCTACCAATAGTTTAAAATGTTAGATTTTTTTTCAATTTTGAGAAAAATTCTATCAATTTAAATTTGGAATACAATTGTAAATTTTCTACTTTAAAAAAAATTCGAGATCTTTTATTGATCGCTACCGTATTCTGCTTTCGATTTGATTTAAAATATTTTCTACGATTTTTCCTTTGGATAACGGATTCAAAATTTTTCATTAATAGTGTTCAAAAACATTTATTCAAATAACTAGCTTTACAAAAAAGCATAGCCGAAACTCATAACATAAATAATTGTATTTTGACATTTAATTTTGTATTGGTAATAATCTAAATTAATGATCTCCTGAAAAGTGTAAATACTCGCATGATAGATATTTATAACCTATAAATTTTATCTACGCAAACACCGAAATATGGAATCATAGGTTGGAATACACTCAGAACACAAAAATTTTAGTCTGTCAAGTAAAACAAATACGTAGAAATGTCATTCTATGCAGTTTTACTAGTTTTTCCTATCGAAAACAGTAGAATTAAGCACAAATTGTTTGAAAAATGTATAAAATCTCCAGACGTAAGATAGTGATATAGATTCGGTAAGAAATTCAGTACAACCAGTTAGGTTCATTCAAGATCTAAGTGATAGCAAATTGCGAACCAAAATAACCCATGGCTAAAACAAAAGTCGTGGATTACGTCATATACAAAGTTACGATAATCTGGCTAATAATGGATAGAATTTTATATGATCTTTTACCTAATTACCTAGTTTATTTTTATTTTCTAGAATTGTTAGTTATGCACAGCATACAAATATAATATTGTTGGTATAAAGCGCACGCCCCTGCAATTTTGCAAGTGTTGATTTTATCAGTGGGCTGTATTTATTGAAAATATTTGAAGTAAACTAGACGAAACAGCAACTGTACAAATATTGATGGTGATCGATATCTTTTTAGATGAGAGTACCCTTCGATTATGTAAAGAACACGATTAGAATAAATACATACTTTAAAGCAGGTTGAAACTCTTAAATTTTTCCAGACACCGAGGAGAATTTAACAAAATTCCAGTATAATTGTCTGATTTATTCGGTGAGCTTTAAATCAATAGTTATTTTAATATACAATAGCTGCGTAAAGATTAAACATAGAAAACGAAACCAATATTAAGAACGATGTTACTGAAACTCCCCCAAATACTGAATACATTTTTACATTACGATAACAAACTGCTCGTATTGAATCAAAGATTTTTCTAAGATAATGCAAATAATTGAATACATTAAAATATTTACTTGTATACAATATTCACAGAACATACACAATATTATAATGATGACTATATTTTTGAACGTTATTGGGATTTTTTTCTGCTCATGGTGATTTTAAAATCCTTCCACGATTTTAAGTCCCGAAATACCTATCTTCACGGAATAACGAAAGTTTGTGAAAGAATGAGAGGAAAAAATATAAGATATAATTCGCTTTTTGATGCGTGTTAGTCGCCGATTTCAAGAGTGTCGGCGGGGCGCGCCGCGAATACCAAGTACGCAGGCGGGGGAGGGAGGTCGCTACCCTTCGGCAAATTGTACCTTTCTATATTGAAGGCATTTTAAAAACCAGAGCATTTATTTTATATGATACCACTTGGAGAACTAGCGATTTTCTGTCTTACAAACATTGGCTTATCTTTCTTAAGTGTAAGATTGTTCTGACTTTGGATATATTTCGGGCTCTTAAAATATATCCGTTTGATATAAAATAGCGTCTAGATTGTAAATCAAATTCTTCTTCTTCTTATACCATATTAGTTTAGTGGATGTTGGCTATCATCACAAACAAAAACCTCTACAGTAGACTGGTTAAACCATTGCCTCAGATTCTTCAACCATGATGTTCTCATTCTTCCAGGACACCGACATCCATCAACCTTTTTATGAATTATGAGGTGCAAGATCTCGTACTTTTCCGGATATCTCATTACGTGTCCGAGATATTGAAATTTTCAGATTTTTATCAAATCAATTGACTCATGAAAATAATTTAAATTTAACAAGCATTTTTAAATAATAGAATAATTAGTATTTAAAAATAATTATTAGGCTTTATTGCATTATGTGTTTGTTGTAACAGAGGTGAATATAAAATATTATAATAAAGGTGTTCCAATAAGAGTGCCCTTTTTAATTTTTGAATTAAACACATTATTATAAAAGTGATAATATTTTTATTTCGTTGTAAAATATAAATGTTCCGATTATATATGGAATGAAATATCAGTCAAATTTGATGAAATTTAAGATAACATCGTTGAATAATTGAGGTGTTCTTGAGACAATAATACGTCTCTCTGATTATTTGTGGGTTATTGGCATACACAGGTGACTTCAAAAATCCCAAAAGAAAAAAGTTGCATAGTGTCAAATCACACGATTTTGGTGTTTTTTCATTCAAATTTTTCATTGAAATTTTCATTCACTTGCTGATGTTCAATAAATCGATTAACAAATTCTCTTTGCTGGTTTGAGTTCTTGAGTCAACTGGATCTTATAGGCATGCAGCTTCAGGTCTTTCACGAGAATTCGCCATGAGCCTACCTAACTCTTGAGAACAATGACGAATTGATGTCCTTTGGTTTTCAGTAATACTTTCTCTCACTGCGGCTATGTTTTCAAGAGAACGCCCACTATTATTGTCCACAATCGAACCAGTTTCCTCAATTTTTTTAATTAATCTTCTAATTGATGACTTATTTGAAACATAATTTCGTCCGAAAATACCATGAAGTTTTACGAAATGTTTCATTAAAACTTTTTAACAGTAATAAAGCGTTGTTAATTTGTATATCGTTCCATATTTACTAATTGCAAGGTTGACAAATGAATAATATTTTTAATTACGAATAACGCCCCCATGTTGGTAATGCGAGCGGGCTTCAAGATTATATAAATACGGCCAGAGTCTATGGTTGAGATTAATTAAGTTTTTCGCTCGGAGCTGTCAGAATACGCAACTTGCTGTTGTGGCCAGCAAAGCTATTTATCAAGAATCCAAAATTTAACCAAAGGATAAATACTTAGATTGCAATTCAATCACTAGTGCATAATTTACTGTAATTTGTTTTAACCTAATCATTTTCATTACATAAATATTCTACAATTCTTTCTTTCAATCCTATTGTGTCGGCTTGGGATGCCGAGAACTACGACGATGGGTCACGGAGATACTCTACTATAATGGGATATACACGTACGAGTATGGATTTGGAGGTTATGCCATATTTGATAACATTTTAAATATTGTTGTCACCAGCCTGCTCCGAAGAACGCCAAACTCACGCTCAACCCGACGAAATTTGATTATTTAATTTTGATTGTAATTTGTTCTAATTTTACCCGTGTTTTTTTATTAGATTCTTTTATTTAACGTAAAACATATTTTTATTTATCTCTCCCAGGTATTATTAATAATGTTTCCCACTTTAGTATATATAGCATATATATATTATCTGGCATATATCAAGAATATGGTCCTTTCTCGGATTTTTATAAAAGATATATGTTACTATAGAATTGAGTGCAGGTACTTAAAAACAAAAATATCTAGTCACAAGTATTTAAAAAATTATTAATTCAACAAAATAATTTGTAATATTTAATAACTCTTTATCCATGGTAAACTTATAAAATTTATGAAAAAGGTGTGGTTTCTAATAAACTACGGAATACAACTTCAAAATAATTTTAAATGACCAAGTCGAAAATATAAAAAAATTATTTCACTTTAGAGTTCGTGAGAAACCATCATAACATTAAAATATTAATACCAAACTAAAATCGAAGAAAAAATCTAAAAAGCACGCCGTCATCGGATTGTACAATTAAACTAACCAAACCGAACTAAACAATTTAATTTCATCAGAAAACATGCATTATGTAAAAAATTTCAGAATTTAGTATATATATTCATCGTGTTTCTGACTTGTCTATGATTTGAGTGAATTCTTTATATCCCCTAATTATGCGTTTTATATGTCAAAATGTATGGTGAAAATTCTAAACATTAAAATATAAAAACTTTTAAAATATTTGCGACCGGAAATTTTTTTAATTCATTTTTGTAATCGGGGCGCTTAATTCTACTGGAATATGTATTTTTTTCAAACATTCGAGAATGGATCATATTCTCTATATTAACCCACTCTTCTGGAAGAGCTTTTAAAAAAATGTTGGAAGCGTTGAGTATCGTTTTCGTATTAAGCTGGTACTCTGCCAACTTGGCTACTTCCCTAATATAATGTGGTACATAATCGTCAATTATAAGTGAGAATTGAATGCATTGCTTTATTTTTTATACACACTTAACATCATATTTTATTGCTAAATTAAATTTATTTAAAAAAATACTTACCTCCGTTGAAGTTCGAAGGAAGCTTAAGTAGTTAAGTTACTTCTAATCTACTATTTTTACATCTTATTGATTTATTATTATTATTCCCACGTGTCACGAGAGAGACCAAGGTTCGGTTCTCTGCCAGGGAAATTTCAATTTTAGTTTTATTTTATTTTTAATTTATTATTTATGAATATTTAATAATTATTTTAATCAAAATTAAAAAACTTATTCTGATTCGTGTAACTGCGACTTTTAACGCGTTTTTTAAATTGTTACTTAGTAAAAATAATTGCGTTCAAACAGAAATTATGCTGCTAATTTCGATATGCGGGGACGTTTTAGTTAGCTAAACATAATGTGATGCCCGACTCGCAAAATATATCTGCTGACGTGGTGGTCTCAAATCACGTGACAATATTATTTTACTTCGAGAAGGACTTTGGACATTGATTCAGCGCACTGCATATATTGACAAATCCATTATGACTGTCGCATGTTGCGGCGCCCTCACTAATTGTTCCATACAATTCGTAAACCTAAAGTGCAAGGGACTCGTAAATACAAGAGCAGCAGCAAATGTGCGCCCCTGTGTATGAATAATCTACTCTGTATTGAATTTTTAATGTAAGATTTATGTGTGAATTATCTAAGTTGTACTGAATTTTTCATGTAAGATTAAATGTGTGAGGTAGTAATTGAATTATTTATGCGATGAAATTTGTTTATTATTCCGTGATACACAGTTATTGTTTGTTTATTCGGTTTGTCCAGGTTTTAAATAATAAATCTCTATAATTTGGTTTAAAACACAAATTAATGCAACATGGCATTTTAAATTTCAGAGTAGCAAATACTGAAATTGGTCGAATCGTAATATAAATGGCAGTGGGCAAAAGTAATAGATATTACAGCTAATATTAATTAAAGATAATGTGTAAAATTATGTAAATAGAATACTGCATTAAAAGTTAGAAAAAAGATAAGATGGAGGTTGCTGACATTAACTAAAATATTAAGTCTTAGAATCACAGTACGAGTCACTGTTACAATCTAAGCGAGCTACTTTTAGCTGATTTTTAGATATAGAAAAGTTAGTTAGCAGTTAGAACCATAACAGAAGAAAGGCTCATTTTGGTCAAATTATTAGATATACCTTGTCAAATCAAAGTAACAGATTCAAATCAAAGTAACAGAGTAACAGTCGATTAAGTATAAAGTATATGTATATATATCATATATTTTATATTAACATTTCATAAAAAGTGTAAATTAGGAAAGAATATGGCACATTATTAAAAATGTAATTTTATTTATGAAAGTAAATACCACTGTGGTTTTTGTTTAAAATATTTTTCTAGAATCGTGTTATAATGATATTATATATATATATTACATACTGGTGTATATTTAAAATTATTTTCTCATTTTCTACTCTAGTCAAAATAACATTATTTTATTTTATTATTATTATACACGCTCTATTCAGGAATTAAATTAATGTGTAAAATAATAGAAAATTTTATCAGAAATGTAATACACAAAGAAAAAAAATTTCAGCATGTTTTTTCACAATTAAAATTAAAAATATAAATAAATATAAAATGTGAAGTAAAACAATTTATCCATAACCGTTGAATTGAGACACAAAAAATTGTAATAATCATAACCTCCGCTAATTCATTTCTCAAATAATGCAATTTGGGGACTGCGGAGTTATCTAATGCATGTGTTCTGACATTACCTCTGTAATAGAACAATAAATTGTGTTTCGATGACCACAATGGTGCGTGAAAGTCAAGCAGACCAACAATCTGGGGGCAGTCTATCATACCATTGATGATTCTGTATAGAAATATAAGGTCACTGTTAATTTTAACAATTCAGACGACCAAGGAGATAATCAATCATTATTTGATAGAAATTTATTTTATTTTAGTCTTTTGTGTTTTCAACTGATATAAACGATAAAAAATATGACAATCAGAAATGCAGACAAGAAAAATATAATGAATAAATACTTGGCTGAAAACAATTTTTAATATCTAAATATTGCGAGACATTTATCATTTTATAAATTATAATTGAAAAAAGAAAATCGTAAATAAATATCATACACAGGTATATAAATTTTCTTCAAAATGTTGAAAATACATTAACAAATCAAATAAATATTTTTTATATCAGAGAAATTCATATTTTTTTTAATTTTCCTCTCAAAACTAAGCTCGCCTAACAATTAGCAATAGAGGTCAAAATGAATTATCCCAGGTATGCGGAAAGGTTCGGCCCATTTACTGTTCACTAGAAATCTAATCTGATTATTCCACGAAATTCAAATATACTGTTTTACAGACCTCTATACGCAAATGAAATAATAATTGTTATTTTATTCCTAGTTGTAGAAAGGTTTTAATAAAATTTGTGCGTTTAACATTCGTTCTAGTTCTTCAGCTTAATGTTATTTTATTACAGTTTTCAGTGATATATATTATACCCATAAAGTAAACTTATATTGTCTACGGTCGTAAAAATCTAAGATATTATTTTAATGCCGGGTACAGAAATAGTTATAAAGTGCTTAATTTTTTTTCGATTACACTATAATATAGTATAAATATTTGATCTAAATTAATAAATCTCTTTCTAATACTTAACGAATTAAAATTAGCCATTGTGTTGGCAATCTTTATTATTATTTACTGCAGCTTAATATAGTTAGACGGTGGAATTTCTGAACTATTGTATTAGACTCTTCAGCCAGGATATTTGTATGTTCTCTAGATTATGATTCCGACTGCATACATGACCTGCATATGTCTGTCGAACCGCCATAATTCATCACTCAAATACTCCTGCGTCTTTCATCACTTCTCAGGTCAGGCTCCTCTTTTTTCACTGGTCGGATCCATGCCTGGAACACGACCAGCCCAACTCAGTATAAATAATATTAAATAATGTGAACAAGTAGGTATCACAACATTCTGTATCTATTTAATGATTATAATCTACGGGCTGTACCATGTTTTCATTATTGACTTCAAATATCATTCTTAGAACATAAAAATTAACAATAATTTTAGAATTATATCATATCGAAATAATGATTGAATTTTAAAATAAATTTAACTTTTAATCATTTCGATACGATAACTCATTAACACAGTAAATACGAACTAAGTATTTTATAATATTTTATTTATTCGATTTTGTTCATAATTTTCTATTGGAGGTGATCTTTAAATAAAATAAGATTTTTGATCATGTGAGGAATAATATTTATTTTTTTCTCTTCGCATTTAATGTTCTTGCCGCTGCTTGTTCTTGTTTTAAGGCCATACGAGAATGCTAGTAGGCAGCAAACGAGCAGAAAGAAAGTGGAGGAAATTATATTTAATATTATGTTATTTGCTGCCAATATATCGAAAACTGTTTTCGTATCATTAGTAAATTACATAACAATATAAAATATTACATACTTAATTAGAATAAAATAACTCGTGTTTTTCTGTAATTAAGAATTATTTTAATACCGATACAGAATGGTTAATATATTAATATAATGTAGTATGAGTGCACAAGAGAAATCAATTTATATAAAATATTGTTTTAGATGTATTGTATAGCTATTGGTTTGAATAAAATAACGCATTTTTTTCTTTAAACCAAACTCATTTTAGGGTTACTCAATTTGCTGCAATTTAAGTTTTATGTGCACCAAACGTTAAAATATTAGTAGAATGTAATGTACATACATATATACATACATACGTACGTACATACAAGAAAGATAAATCTAAAAATATTGAATTATTACTATTTTTTACGTAATCGATACCCAGGACAAATCTTAATTTTAACAAATTGAACTACTACTGTGACTATAATCTAATATATTTCGATTGTTCATATAGAAGATACTCTATCTAATTGAACCATGTCCATTTAGGTTATCTTGGACAGATTTTGTTCTTTATATCATACATCAGTAACACACATAAGGAACGAATCTGTCAAGTTAATTCATAAAAGTGTGTTTAAGGTTATTAATTGTAATTTATTTTTGACTGAAAATCTGGAACAAGGCCAATTCTACTGTCAGAAGATTAAAAATTGGAAAACTTTAATGCTGTACTGTAAATAGATTATAAAATAAAAGTTTTTTTTTCTTCCACGGCACCACATTCGTTTACACTACAATTTAATAAATACAAGATGTGTATTTAGAATAATATGTATATATGCAAAATATATATATATATAAAACCTATTAGCTCAAACTGACTGTCTGTAGATGTGATGATGGGAAAATGCCGGTGGAAATGATGGATATCATGAAACGATGGAAAGACAACTTCAGAAAACTCTTGAATCATAATAATGATGATCACGAGTTGGATTAAAAACCTTCCACTTCTCAAAAATTATTAAATAGTACTGTTTCAATTTGATTTGTAAATATTTTGTGACAATATTTTAATAACGATACCCCTATAAAGTTTGCTTACGGCTTACCAAACCGATAATCTTTGTCGGCGTGTATACCGACAAGTAAATACGTTTAGCTACGCCGCCAAAACGCTAAAATTATCAGCTTTAAGCCAATAATAATAATATTTTACTTCATGGATTGCTCAAGTTGTTTTTACTTGCATTATGACATTCAAATGTTTTTTTTCATAGTAGAACTTGTTTTACGAGTCACGCAATTTATGGAAATACACCCCAATATAATTTATTCTGTGGAACTATTCTTTGATTTACACTATTAACATTTTTGTACGTATTGGATAGTCCACATTTTATACGTAAACTATGGATTCACTGTTATCTATACACTTTTTGAAAAAAAAAATATATGTGTTAAATAAATAAAGAATATAGAAAAGTAATAATATTTTTAATACTAGATATATATATATATCATATATGTAAAAATAACTCAAAATCGCACTATACTATACTCTACGAATGCCTACTTATACTGATGGAAATAGGGCAATTAATAAAAACAAAATTAAAGATCTAAGATAAGGAAATGCGAGGCGTATTATATAATAATAATAAAAAAAGGAAATCATTAAAATTTTGGAATAAAATAACTGATTTTCCAACTGACAATATATATTAATGATTTTGAAATCAATAATTAAGAAGAAAAAAAAAAAATTTAGTCAAACTTTATATTTTTGATTTAAATTATTTAAACATTAATGTTTTTTTTAAAGTAAAAATATCTTCTTAAAAATTCCTCCCTATTATTCTGGATAGTGTATTTTACAATATGAGTTAGAAAACCTAGTAACCTAATAAAATCAAGTACTGTAAAATATTTGGTAAAGATGTAAACCTGACAATTAACTAAATGCATGGCGTATACACAACTATCATCAGGTTCACAAATTCAGTATTTCCTAGGAGGAAATATTAATATATATATACGAAAGAAAAAATATGTATATACTTTTAGTGTTGTAAGCATAAACATTATTTGATTAGTTTAAAATACTAATCAAATAATTTAATTTTGCATTATCCATAATAATACAAAACAAATGTATATTTAAAGCATAACAATAAACACACAAATATTAAAATTAGATAAAATCAACATGTTTCGATACCTATAGTATCTTCTTCAAGAAACAATGTACACTAAAATTAAAAATAAAAACTAAACTATAAAAATATAAGTGATGGGCAACTTTACCGGATCTACTATGAAAACAAATTTCTAATATTTATTGTTATCGTGTTTAGTTTGTAGAACTCCATGTTTATTTTTAATTTAATTTAAAAATTCAAATTATAATAATTATAATTATAATAAATATTATTATTGAGTTCTGCTAGTTTGCGTGAGTATTATATGTCACAGCTCTCTCGGCAGTTGAGACCAATTTCAAACAGTGGATAAACCACGTACAATCGACTTATTTAACTGATTTTAGTTACCCCTTCCTCAATCCATGGGTAATTAGGTGGTTTCGGTGGAACAGATATATATTAATATTCTTTATTTCCAGAGACACTACCTTATCATTAAAGAAAACTCCCGTTAATATGTATAACATTTCTGTTTGCTAGTGGTTAAGTTTAATTGTAAATTTTTCCGTTTCTTTAAATGATTAATTGAAATATTCTACTGAGACTACCATGATTGGTTATTTTATCTTAATTTTAGGTTTTTTGAACATATTAAGTAGAGCAGAGAAGATAATTTTCTGTTTTATATTTGGATTATTCGTTATTTTGTTAATTTATAATTGTTCAAGCAAATTTAATTTAAAATCTTTGGTCTCTATATGCAAAGGTGTTGGCTCGTTATTATAAAGCGGTACACGGTTTTCTTTTAATAAATGAGTTGCAAATTTTGAATCTACCTTTTTATTTTGGTTTGGTGAATCTAGTTGAAAAAGCCCTTCCTGGATGTCCGATTATGTGACAACAGTCTTTATGGTCACATGTTAATTTATATATGACACTATTTTTAAGTTTAGGTATTCTGCTTTTCGAGTTTTTCAGATGTGTTCCGTTTTCCTTAATCCGTTGTTTAGAACTAACAATAATAATAATATGAAAGTGTAGAGAATGCAAATGAGGAAGCACCTGAGAGGTTCTCTGGGGTAAGTATGAATGAGGAAAACGATATAAATGCAGTAAGTATGGAAGAAATAAAGTGTGCAATAAAACATGTGAAGAATGATAAGGGTATGATAACGTTGCTGCAGAGTATATCAAGGCTGGTGGCCCATTAGTTATCTTGTGGCTTCATACACTCTTCAATCAATGTTTGGAAGAGAGCCACACCCCGTTAGATTGGAGGAGGGCTGTTATCATGCCTCTTTACAAAGGCAAAGGGTCGAAAATGGAATGTGGTAACTATAGGGCTCTTAGTTTACTGAGCTCTGTAGGTAAACTGTCTAGAAGAATTTTAATAGAAAGAGCAAGAATGGTGACAAAAGAAAAAGTATGGGACGTGCAAGGGGCATTTGTGGGTGACGGAAAACTTTTTTGTGCCTTCGTAGATCTACAGAAAGCATATGGTAGAGATATAAGAGAAAAGTTATGGAAAGTACTCTCTGATTACGGGGTGAATAGTAAACTTTTATGCGCAATCGCATCCCTATACGAAGGAAGTTCTGCGTGTGTAAGAATCAATGGAGAACTCACACCATAGTTTGACATTACAAAGGGTGTCAAGCAGGGTTGTGTATATGGATAAATGTGTGAAAGAACTAGAATGTATGAATGTAGGAGCAAAAATGGGCGATTTGATTGTATGCTTTCTATTGTACGCCGATGATGCAGTACGAATAGCGAATAATGAACAAGAACTACAGAATCTGGTGAGTAGAATGTACGATGTATGCGAGAAAAGCGACCTCATGATGAATGTTAACAAGTCGAAAGTGATGGTATTCGAGAAGGAGGAAAGCAAAACACCATGCAAAATACTTGTAGGTAATGAATTTTTGGAACAAGTAGATGAGTTTGTATGTTTGATAGAAACGGAAAGGCTGAGAATGATATCAAAAGGAGGGTAACTGCAGGAGGGAGAACTTATTAATGTGATATTGACATTTACGGTACTTCACGTAAACCAGAAAATTATAAACAGGGGTTTATTTTAAATGCACTTTTCGTTTCCGCAATGTAACTATATTCAAAAAGACGAATCTCTTGAAAAGAAAAAAAGCAATACACCAAAAAAATACGGTCACCACCGAGACACGAACTTAGAACATTATATTTATAGTGTATCTTTCAAAGCAATTCGTCTAATTTCTTTTAATTATCACGGAATTATGTTCTGATAATCGAGTATAACAAATAAAAGTAAAAGTAATTTCATTAAAATGACTATATTTTAATATGAGTCAAATTTATTTCGTCTTGATCGTGTTTTGAGAAAATACAATGGTACTGTTTAATGACAATCAATGTTAACTATATGAGGTACACAATCATTAGCTGTTATTTCAATTGCAAATTTACAATAATAATTGAAAAATTTTTTATTAATTTGCAGTATATTATGTTGAAAATCTTAAAAATACCACAAATTTACAACATAAATAATGCCTTGTTTCTTCATTTGACTAAGCAAGTGCTCAAGGCATTTTCCAAAAATTGTCTTCTCCTACAAGCCAGCCATTTTTCTGGCATTGACTTTTTCTGAGAAACGAATAATTTAAATAACGTCAAACAAAGTTCTCCTGGAAGCAAGAGCAAATGATTATTTTTCAAAAAGAAATTTCCATATCCTTTTCAAACATTATGCGAGTAATAAATGATGATTTTCTAAAGTTAAATACTCGTGTGATACAATTCTTCCGCAAAAATAACACAAGAAGTCAAAATGCAGAGAAAACTCTGTAACATGGTGTGCGTGAAAAACTCATTTTCGAATGGTTTAACCAATCGTGTGAAATGAGCCGCCATGGGAAGAGGCGGTTACCGCTCTAGTGATTATTTGTAATTGGGCAAAACTCTGCCGTTAGCGCACATAAAACTAAATGAAGGGAGGCCAACAATAATATTATACAACTGAAAATATATATTTTAATCGTTTTATCTCTAACATTGTAATATTTCACAATAATAAAAATATTTTTAATTTGATGTAGGATACAATAATTTTTTCCTTTAATTAAATTAATATTATATATATTAATTAATTATATAAATGTCTCAGGAGTAGCAGTAAAGGTCAACACCCACTTCGAATATTGCCAATTTGCTATCGCAATGTCACCTGGGAACACATTAGACTGCTGTACATTCCAACATTGCTGTACATTCCACGGCATTGCTCAAACCAATTTAATCGTTATTTCTAGGTGAATGGTAGTCCTCTCCGAAACAATCTGCTCCAATGATTCAACACTTATGAGACAGCAACTTGATACAAGCCCTCAAAAAAACATGACACACAATACGAAAAAACATACACACACCTAAATATTGAGTTATTGCTTTTTGTTTGAAATACATGTACATCCCGTATATTGTTATGTAATGCGCTGGTCCCGGTGGATCGAATGCCAGCACATCACGCCACCGGCTAGGCTCAGTCTGTAGGTGTCTCTAGTGTATTGTGTCTGTGTGGCTATTTCAGATGGAAGGGAATGGTCTTAAATAAATAAATATTCTGAAATGATATTCTGCATAGTCTTTTGAACTATTCTGCAGTGTAAATCTTACCTCTTTAGCCGACGTTTCGTATTCTATTGCAGCTTTTCGACACAGTATTGTAATCCGACACTTAACAATATCATTACAACTCGCACGCTGCACTAGCGACATTGGCCTTAATGGTCTATAATTATTTTCGTCGAAAATATTAATAAATGTATAGATAGGAATGAATTTTTATAAAACATTTCAAGCAAAAAATCATATTTAAAAAAAAGTCAGGGTGAAATAAAATAAACGCTAAATAAAATTGATAAATGCTCAATTTTCAAACTCATCCATGAAATATTTTTTCATGGAGTTAAACAAATCTATCTCCTTCATTAGTAGATATATGCGAATCACAGTTAATTACAAATGGATACCATTTTTAAATACAACGAGTAGCAATATCGGTGCGTATATAAAATAGTTAATGTAATTATGGGAAATAAATCGCTGAGGATATTGAGCTAAAAACATGAAACCTATGTTGTTACTTTATATAACTATAGTTTAATTTATTAACATTACGATTTAAAAAAAGTACACAAAGTACAAATACCAGACAAATCCATTAATCGAAAAAATATTTAGTTGCTATCAGGATTCGAACCTTGACCTCTTCTTATTCGGGGAAGCGTGTTCATTATATATCTATTATTCAATTTTTACATGCAATCAACTTTAAATATTACTATATTGATAGCATCCTGGGACGAGGCTCGAAACCCCGACCATTAGATTACTAGGCAAGTATCGTAATCACTAGACAACATTACAACGTAAATGACTGGAACTGGTGATATATAAATAATTAACTAACTTACCATCTCACCGTTTTCTGACGGAGGTAGTCTGAGAGGATATAGCACCATACTATTCTGTCATGACATCTCTCTCCCCATCCATCTTCTCATGCAAACTCGTTATTGTTAAGACTTCTAACAGGACCATCTGGTTTACCTAGTCACGCCACGTAATTCATAAATGTCTTACCTATATATAATTTAGACTATCGCGAAGCCGGCGAGATAAAAGATTTTAAGTGTTTAGTAAAAGACCTACTAGGGGTCACGTTTCACGGCTAACAAATATACTTTATTTCAGTGAGAATGCGAGTTAAATGACATAAAAATATGGCCCTAGAAGAAAGCTTAATTTATTTTTTAGATGGTTCTTGAAATTATGGGTTTTTGAGGTTATTTTTTTTTTATCCATACAACGCTGTGTATATCAGCCAGTACTCGATAAAATTTTTCATTTCTCTCTCTTAATACAGGACTGTCCCAGTAGGACGGACAAGTTAGAATAAAATGTAACGTAAAAGAGGCTGAAATATTGAAAAATTTTATTAAAATATTATTACATTGTATTAAAGGAGTAATTTTATCTAAATATTTAAAATTGAAATTGTTGAAGAGCGATATTACAAATATTGTAGCATCAAACTGCTATATAAAAGTTGATTTATGCAAGGTAAATAAAGTATAATTATACATTTTTTAATATTATGAAAGGTGTACATAACCGATAATGAATCTAAAATAATCAAAAAATGAATAAAAACTATCATAGGTCCAAATTTAAAAACTCTATCCAAAATGTCAATATATATTTTATTACTTTTGTAGGTAATTCATAATTATAAATTACGTATAAATTTTTTTCAAATATCTTTTTTTAAAAAAATCTAGGTAGGTATAACCATTTTCATAACAAAATAATGTTTAATTTTATTGGTAACACTTTTCTTTTATACTCTCAAGTAGGCTACGGAAGTCATTACACACAATTTTATAATAATTGAATAATATCTTATTATAAAAAACGTGTCGATTCGAAAAAAACTATAAAATAATTATCGCCGAGTCAATACTGACCCGATTCATCATAAACTGTACGAAACCGTGATAAATTCCAAGGATTATTGTATCACCGCAAATATAGAACGCTAATGGATAACTAGTGACCTTTTACGATTACTGATGTTAAAAAAACAGACAATAAATTGGGCTCGAGTCGAAACTGACCCAACGATTCCAGGTAAGAAATGAAACGTAAAAGGTGCTCCATGCTTTGGTGTAAGTAATATAATAATTCTAAACATTTCATAAAAAATCCTATGATTCTACAACATAAGGATAGCATTATTTTTATTAAGCATGATTATCGTGGTTAATATCGATATTATGTAAACTATTACAGTTAATCTTTTATTATTTATTATGAGCTCTTCTTATAATATTATATAATTCATAAACATGCGTATTGAGCCATATAGAAATAAGTAAGAACTTCTATACTTCTGTACGATTCTACTACGAGTTGGCAACGGAACACGGAACGGAACAGTTAGTTACACGGAACAAAAGTATTGTATTTAATTCTCTCCTTTAATTTTTAATAATTTAATGCCTAACCTTTCGAAAAATAATAACAAAATAAAACCCGTAATTGCATGACAGATCTTTTTCTTAATTCTTAATTACAATAAAAATGTATTTTTTATTAAACATTTAAAAAAAAGTATACCATTTATGTAAATTTCAAAAATATATTTAATTATAATATATGTTTAATACCATACAAAAGTAAGAACGTGGAGTTTTCCGCGGAAAAATAAAATATTCAGTAAGGTCAGTTTCAAAGTTGACGTTAAAAAATCTATATATATTTGTTAGAATAAACTAATTTTATTATTTTTATTCAAATAAGACTTTGATCAAATTTGACATAAAAAAAACAGATATTCAGAGGGCGGTTCTAAATCAACAAATTATAAAATGAGTCTGCTTTTAAAATACTTCAATCACAGAGAGTGGAAAAGAATATGACTGACGTTTTAAAAACTTCTAAAGTTCTTTAATAAATTATCATAGAATATTTGAAATACAAAATTAAATATATAATAAATATTGCTGCTGATTAGAATTAGATTAGTGCTAATTGTATTTTTATTTATAATTATGTTTTAAAAAGAGCAAACAAACTTTATTTATTTATTTACACACTATCACGAATCGTTTTGAGAGTTGTTTACTCTCGTTTCGATTCAATAATATTACAATTTTTATTTTTATTACATTCGGTTATTAACATGTTAATACCACCATATGTTGGATCCGGTATAATCGTTCCAGAGTCATACCTTGTACAATTTGACATGACATTTGTTAACACATAAAATTAGCTAGAGAGAAGCCATAGAAATCATGCACCCCTAGAAGGGCGGGTGGGTAGACGTTATGTTTATGTGTTGCAGTCGCATAACTCAGAGCCTCAGAGCTCCATTAGGTCTCTCTAGCACACCCTAAGAAATTCCAATAGGTCATCGTTCCGGAGGTTCTGATGACCTATTGCTTCTAATACCGCAATAGTGATCTCACGTGCATAATTCATAATCATAAAGAGTAAAGAGTTCCACTCATTTACTTTTCATTACTGATGGAACTGATAACGCTCCACCAACTAGCAAAAATACTAAGTAAAAATGAAGTTTTTATAATATTTTTTATTTTTAAAATGTTTAATTTAATATAATGGGTTTAGTAATTTACATATTAGAATTTGAATATTTTTTAGTTCAAATAAATATTTTTCTGGTATATATTACATTAAATAGTGGCAAAATAATAGGTAGCTTATTGGTGTAGTAGTTAAGACGCTGACCTAGTGATCTAGTGGTCGGGGATTCACGCCTCGTTCTAGGACAATAGCAAGTTAGCCCTATTTTCATAGTACAAGCGTTTAGCTTAGTTTGAAAATAATAAGAATATAAATGTGACATGTATTCCGTGTACGCATCTCGATTTTAAAAACAGTTTATTTTAAATAGCAGGTATTGAAAAAAATCACATCTAGTAAGATTAACTATCTGTGAGGATGGACCCGCCGCTAACCCAGGACCGTTTATAAGCAAAAGCTCCTATATGGTCCGACTTGATAAATTGTTGTTCCCGATTGTGTAGTTGATACAGTCTTATCATTATTTATTAACTTATTTTTCTTAAAAAAATAGTAAAGAGTTAAACGAATAAAGTGGGCAAATATAAAATTAAATATTTAATTTTATAGAAAGCATTAAAAAAGAGATGAAATACTGATAAAAACTTTAAAAAATATCATAATATATGAGACAATCTTATGAATACTACAACGTGGTGAAATGAGACAGAAATATTTTTAACACTGCTTTTTACCCCAAAACAAAAGATTCTGTGAAAAAAATTTAAAGGGGAAACGTAACAAGCGCCTTCGGATCATTTAAGTAAAAATGTTTGCTATTTCCATGGAAATAGCAGTTTATTTATGGTTCACGATTTAAGGATTAAAGAAATAGATTTGAAATATATTACAACGGCGTATGCGTCGTGAATTTTTAAAACGAAAGCAGTCTTTCTATAAAATATTTTAAGGTGTACTTTTTTTAAAAAAAAAAATATTGTTATTGTTCCATTATTGTTTTGAATATCTATTGAAATTACTACACCGAAACTAAATATGTTTTACTTCAATACATATTTACAAATAAAATATGTTCAAGCTAAACCGCAAAAGATCAGTTGTATAATACATGGTTACTGCATCATATAACTGTAGTAAAATCATTTGCAACAAATTGTAATATTGTATATGTCTCCGTTGTTTTAAATAGAAAAAAACACATATGTATTAATGTACATATCAGTTGAGTGGAAGCAAAATAGGTTATACTTTCCATGAAGTCAGCGTGTATAAAAAGGTCGACTACTTAAAAGATTTGATTTATTCTCTCATGACAAACATAAATCATACAAAGTCGAACGGAAAGACATTCCCAGAAAAATATGTTCGTACTTAGTGTGTCAAGTTTCTGGAGAAAAAATCTCGTCTTAAAGGTGAACAACAATTTCTCGTCGTGAAATGTGAAGATCATTGTTTGTCTACTTTGACATGAAAATATTGCTTTTATGCGTGAGATTTTACCATTCGATTCTGAAATATAAATACGTCATTTGTTGTGGAGATTTTCAACTTGTGTATCAGTTACGATGCTGTGAATGTATATCATTAGAAAACTGAAAAATTTATTTAAATGTAGGAAATTATAAATGATTACATATCTTATGATATCTATTAATATAAATATATATATTTTAAATTTCTTAAAGTGAAAAAATGTTTGGTAAGACACCTTATAAGGACAAAAACAAAAAAAAAATGTTTTTAAAATTGTATTTCTTTTTTGAGATCAGACTTAAATATTAGATCAGATATTAGTTGTGAAAAATGTAAAAATAAGTCAATATCGGACTATGATATTTTATTTGTCTTATTACTCTTATAAATGAACATAATAAAAATTTCCACCAATTTTAAAATTATAACCTTTAGAAAATTTGAGTTAATAGATATGTTATAAACTGCTGAAAGTAAATACGAGGTTATATTTATTAATAAATCATTTTAAAATACAAAATTTTTTACATTGATTGAATTAGCGTCGACTAGTTTCGACACTACTTAAATTTATGAAAGTGGTTTATACACAATAAAATAAAGTAATGTTTGTTATTTTTTTAATTATTAGTTATATCTACCACAACAATCTAAAGATCAAATATATTTTTATTGAATATGTAAAGTAATAACAGACGCACACTTTTAAGAATAATGATCCCTCCAAGTGCTCTCTTATATTTTGCCACGAAAAATCTTTGATTGCGTGCGGTGTGATCGCTGGCTTGGAAAATATTTTTGAAATGAGTTTTTCCTCATCCTAAATCCGTCTATTAAAAAAACCTCTAAACAGTTAAAAAAAAGTAATGGTTAAAGCTGTTTAGTCACAAAGTTTCAAAACACAAAAGGAGGTCCATCAGGAATTCATTTTGTCTCTCAAATTGTTAAATACATATGGAGAGTATATTATGAAGAATGCGAGCATTAAAAGTTTGGAAAGGTGGAAAAAATTGTGGGTATAAAATTAACAGTTTGGGATTTGCAGGTGACATAATATTAATGTCAGCTGATGAAATCGAGCTTCTAGAGATATTAGAATAGAAGAAGAAAATTGACAATTTTAATAGGAATTAAACCGAATGGTGATCGACAGAACTAATCTTATATTATACAGAAATCACGTATACTACTGTTGATGATTTTGTGCATTTGGAATCAAATTTCAGTAATGTACGCACTTGCAAAGTTATGATAAAGAAACCACTCATACAGATCGCTAAAAGCGCTTATATGTCTAAACATATGTTATAAAAAAACTCACCTAGGCAGGAGACTGGTATTATTTACTATACTTAGAAATTGACTTATGTGGTTCTCCTCAGGATAAAGATTCCTATAGAATGAAATGGTTATTTCAATTTTCAATACTCAGTACTCCAGTTGGGTGAAGGACAAATCATATGAAGTTCATAAGTTTGAATTTTTATTTTTTATTAATTATTATGAAGAAAAACCAGTTGGCACAGTTCATAGCGGTATAACAATCCGTTTTTAAACGAGGTACGATAATGAAAACAAGTATCAACATCTAAATAATCATTAAATTTAGTGACGCAGAGGCCAAGGTACAATGCGCATTACAACTAGAGAAACTCGAACGGTTATGAAAAATTATTTTGACGAGCTATCTTAAAAGTTAATAAAATATCACGGTCATAGCCGCTGTACAACAGATCTCTCGTGGTCATAAACAGTCCTTCTGGGTACTCAATTTATTAACAAAGTAAGGAGCGCTCATTTTGAATCCAATAGTTTTGCGCAAATTGACTCATATAGTAGCCATAATCATATGTAGAACATGTTTTAACCTTTCCTTTACGGTGCTAAATAAAAACGCGCATTACGGTGCTGTAAAATCAGTGTAGATGTAGGCTTTTACGATTTTTAAGTCGGATAAATATGAATATTTTGCATTTATTACTTATATTAATAATTAAAATAATAGTTTATAAGTGAATACATATATCAATTATTGTAAAAATGTGATAAAAATTTAAAAAAACTTGCATTAACTAACTCGACTAGCGCACGCTCTGCCACTAAAATAACAATCGGCATTTGGCACCCCACACCCCGAGCACTGCACAATCTGCACCATTCCGCACGTACATGTTGACATGTTGATAAATTCACGTCAGGTTTTTCGGGAAAAGATTTTTTTATTTGTGGTAAATATTTATATATTGTAATTATTTTATCCAATACATAAATATATTATGGAGGAATATCTAAAATATGAACTACGTATTTAGTATATTACAAAGATATTCACACTAAAATATAAAATAAACTTTGGCCATTCACTCTACCTATAAAAACACATGTTGCTCTCCCTTTACCGCAACATTAGTTGCAACCTCCCCAACTTTCTCTTTCTGACATCTAAACATACTTATGTATCCAAATATTTTTTGTAGATTTCAATTATTAGTGTCATATGTTAAATAGTTTATTATGTTTATTACAATATGTTTACACTGTCAAAATCTTTTAATAAAATAAAAAATATATTAGAGGCAATGTCAAATTAATTTACATCATCGGAGAGGAAAGGTTAAATAATGAATAAAGGACACACACATTTAATCGTAACTCATCTAGCTTGAATCACAATAGGTGAGGCGTCATACCAATACCTTTTCGAGCACGCATCTCAGTTTGACTCTGAAGAAGAAGTTTCGTTGCTTAGACCCCTGACGATGATGATAATTTTAGATTCGTGGTACGGCAGAAATTGTAATTTTGATCTCGCGGCTATTACGACATTTCTATTCCTATAACGCGGTACATGATCATCAACAAAATGAACATAACTGGAACACTTGTTGTTAACTGGTCATAATAGTAGACAAGATATAACATAAAGGCCCGGGACACTTGTACTGAATTGGCTTATGGCGTGCCGTCTCGTTAGCCATCCTTATGCGATGATAATAGACGGAGTATTAATAATACGCCGTTTATTTAATATACACTCAATCTAGTCTTTATTAAAGAGTTTAATCCAATCGAATTTGATTCACGCTGATGGCTTCTATCTCAGGGCTGTTTGCAATGTCGCTCTGCCGACGGCGACTTACTATCCCCTCTTCACCAACCGTATTCATTCCGCCCAATTAAAATTGTGAATCTGTGTGATCGAGATGCGCAGTACACTCAGAGGTCGCTAAACTTTTGTTTAGGGATTTTAAGGTTCGTGAATCTTTCATTTGCCGGGAGGTGGGTGTCCCAACTTCGCAAGCGTTTATCGAATCGCGTGACCTAAAAAAAATACTATAACACACAGTATTGAAAGATTGCGGCATCTCAAGAAAAACGAAAACCAAGGGTTTACGCGCGTTTTGATTACTTCTATTGGCACCCCCGTTGTTGTGGTATGCCTTTTTACGTAGCGGTAAGGTCACCGCTTGCTGTTAGAATCCCGTCGGTACCGGGTCATTACAAGGAGACAATCCAGGTAGATTATTCAAAAGCTCGAGGAGCCTGCGGAGAAACAGCCGTTCTATACAACATCAGTCTAACAAATCTCATCAGCAGTCTGTTAGTCGTAATCTGGCATACTGAGTAAATAGTCAAATTACTAATTGAAAACCCAGGAACTATCGCTATCGAAGGAAATCACACAATCTTCAAATTTCTGAGTAGTATTGAATCAACGATCTTGAAAGCAAAAAATATATAAATCATGCAGGTATGTACATATAATCCTTTTGACATCGTACAGTACAGACGCGAATTAGTGCTCGTACATACAAATAATAAACAAAAATGTTTTTTTTGAGTAAATATTAATATACTTCAACAAAATTAGTATCATTTTATGCGGAATTTAAAGAGTGTTCTTTTGCTTTCAAAATATTTGTATCAAAACTTATTTAAGTAACCTGCGACTGGAAAAATCATAAAATTTGTGGAAAAGTGAACGTTTCTGTGATACGGTGTTCTCCAGTGTGCATTTCTTTTAAAACTAACTTAACCATCGGAATCTCTGTGTCCAATTGTATAAAAAAGCTCGCGACAGACCGTCCATAAAACTTCGGCATCTGTGATAATCTAAGTTTTCTTAAAAATGTGTGGCGAAGTTTTTCCTAAATTTTCATCTCTAGGTGTCGACATATATATCATTCGAAGCAGAAAAATTACCTTGTCCACCATCTAAAAGAAGAAACTGAAATTTCAGCATATCGACTAAAATATTTGTAAAATTAAATTTTCCATCAAGTTTTCCTGCCTCTCCCAGGAGTAAGAAAAACATCAAACCTTTATATGATCGGAACCGCCGCTTTTTTCTCTACAAAAAAGTCCGCGACAACCTACAGCTATACCTTACCATTTTTATACAAATCGGGTATACAATAATTTTTCTATACAACTTGGTCGAAACTCCACAACTTACCATCATCACTAGTGTTCAGGTACCTAGCCTGTAACTAAAGTATCTTCTTCTCAGCTGAGCAATTGTTTGTAACATAATATCCTCACTCCTTTTAGCGATATGGATAAGAACACGAATTGTTATTCTTGTTCCAAACAACTAAAGACCGCAGAGTGCCTCCGATGCTCATTATGTACTCGACCCTTTCACTTCTTATGTCAAGGTATTACACATGCAAACTTCAAGAAGATGTCCAACCAATACAGAGATGCGTGGAAGTGTAATATTTGCAAGATCCCTTCATCTCCTTCGCCATCAACTCATAATGCGATGATTCTGGTGGAAATGCGATTACTTCGCGAGAATATCGAGACTATGAGTCTTAAACTAAATCAATACAACGAAAACATGGAATTCTATAACCGTAAGGTCGATGAACTCTCCAAAAAAATGGAAGTGTTCGAGTCAAAAATAGGACAAATCGATGTGTTAGAAAATGAAATAGCAGAACTGAAGACCACATTGGAGCATCTAAAACACGAACAGAATGAATGTCAACAGCAGGCTCGAACTAACAACGTTGAAATCTACGGCCTCCCAGAACGAACAAATGAAAAATTATTAGACATTGTTAAAATGATCGGAAACTCCGTAGGTGTTACACTAGCCGTCGGCGATATCCAACACGTCAACAAGGTCGCCCGCCGCAAAATAGTTGAAAAGGATGCAACTGCGGGAGACCAAAACTGGTTGTTGTCAAATTTAATCGACAATTTAAAAAAGAAGTCTTGATTTCGGCAGTTAGAGCCAATCGTGGAATAACAACAACTGACATTGGCTTTCTGGGAACTAAGCAATCAATATATTTGAATGATCATTTAACCATAGATAATAAAATTCTGTTAAAAAAAACAAAAGAATTCGCTAAAAAGAAAAAATTTCAGTATTGTTGGGTAAAAAACTGCCGAATCTTTTTGAGAAAATCGGATTCCTCACCGGTTCTACTAGTTCGCTCCGAAAAAGACTTATTAAAAACAAATTATTCAATGTGAACCCTACTCTGCGTCGTCACTCACGGATTATTTACCCTGATTTTACAATTGATCTATTTTTCACTTTGTTAAACTATTTCTATTATATTACCACTTTCCCCCCCCCCCTACCTCCCTTTCCCTTTCTGCAATATTTCTTATTCTTTATGTATGGTATATCTTTTTACTTTTCCTCACAAGTTCTTGTAACATATTTTCATTTTTTTATAAAATTTGTACCTGATGGCTAGTCATCTGTCTACTATCAAAATGTTCGCGGTTTACGCACCAAGACAACAAAAGTCTTTAACCAAATTTTAAATAACGAATACGATATCATCTGCCTTACTGAATCTTGGCTACGTAATGATATCAATAATAGTGAAATTGCAGATAACAGGTATAATATTTTTAGAAGAGACCGAAATCACTCTAAATATGGCGGTGGGGTTCTTATAGCTATCAAAGCGTCATTGCATGCAAAGCTTATGGAATCCAGGCATACCTGTGCTGAGGACCTCTGGGTAAACATTGAATTGTCATCCGGGGTGTATCAAAACATTTTTGTCTGTGGATCTTATCACCCGCAAGGCCCTGATCACCATTCTAATTTACTAAAACATTTAAATATGGTCAGTGATATAAGAACCGATCATCCTAATAATATATTTTTATTGCTGGGAGACTTTAATTTACCTACTATTAAATGGTTGCCTTCTAATGGATCTAATGTAATGAACCCCTCAAATTGTAATAGTGTAGCCAGCCGATACCTTTTGGAATTCTTATCATTTACAGAACTCTCTCAGTATAACGATCAAACAAACCAAAACTGTAGAATATTAGATCTGGTGATAACAAACAATGCCTCATGCCATATTTTTAAATGTAACGATCCTCTGACTCCCGAAGACCCCCATCATAAATCCCTAATCATAGAATTATCAATAACAAAAGGAATCGCTATGCGTCCATCTCCAAGAATTATAAAAAAATTTCACGATACCGACTACTCATTAATTAGGAATGAGTTGTCTAAAGTTGATTGGACGCATCGATTGAATGATTTGGAGTTGGAAAATGTTTTAAAAACATTTTACACAATTGTTAATAACATTATATCAAAACATGTTTCAACCATCTCGGTTAAATCTGTAGCGAAATTTCCCAGTTGGTATAACTCTTCGTTAATTAAAACTATCAAAGAAAAGTTACTTTACCACAAAAAGTGGAAAATGTATGGTAACCTCTCTGATTATCAAACGTTCAACCTCTTGAGAAAGCGACAGAAAAAAAATGCGAAAGAATGCTTTGAACAGTTTATGAAAAAATCTGAATCAGAAATCAAAACAGACCGAAAAAGATTCTGGTCATACGTAAAAAACAAACGTAGAGGGAACGCAGATTTTCCTGATAGTGTTTATTACAAAAACCAACAAGCTAATAATGGTGCTGATATATGTAGAGTATTTAATGACTACTTTAAGTCTGTCTACGTCTCCACAAGCGTCCATGATATTGATACAGAAGATGATTGTCACGTATACAGTCACCTCGATACTCAATCTATCGACTTTCATGAAGCGATCATTTTAAAATATTTAAAAAACCTAGACACCAAGAAGGGTGCTGGCCCTGATGAATTGCCTTCTATCTTTCTGAATCAATGCGCCGTGGAATTAGCAAAACCAATTTCTCTTATATTTTCTAAATCTTTACGGGATGGTCACTTTTCAGAATTTTGGAAAAAGGCGCATATAACCCCAATATTTAAAAATGGTGACAAAGAAAATGTTGAAAACTACAGACCGATTTCAAAATTGTCAATTCTCAGTAAATTAATGGAAAAAATGATATACGATCAATTATTCCCAAGTGTGCGTCCTATAATTATCCCCAATCAGCACGGTTTCTTTCCACAAAGGTCTATAGAATCAAATCTCTTACAATTTACCGACATTATTTTGAAGGCGATGGACAAAGGATTACAAGTAGACACACTGTACACTGACTTCTCAAAAGCTTTTGATAAAATCAATCATCGAATACTTCTGAGAAAGTTGCGATTTCTCGGTATACACGGAGACCTATACAGATGGTTTACTTCCTATATCAAAATCGAAGTCAGGCAGTTGTGATCCAAGGGTTTAGTTCCATATTCCAAAATGTCCCATCTGGAGTTCCACAAGGCTCACACCTTGGACCTATTTTATTCTTAATTTATATTAATGACATTAAAGAATGTTTATAAATTCTGAATTTTCACTATTTGCTGACGATGCCAAAATTTTCAAAGAAATTAAATCACACACTGATTGCCTCCTGCTACAGGATGATATTAATAGACTTTCAATCTACTACCAAAAAAATCAACTTTTTCTAAATATTGCTAAATGTCACATCATTTCATTTTCAAAGAAAAAATCTAATTTGTCGTATAATTATCAACTTAATAGTAACAAACTCAGTGTCCGCACACAAGTGAAGGATCTTGGTATCATCTTGGATTCTAAATTAACTTTTATCCCGCATATAGAGTCGGTAATCGCCAAGGCCTATAGACTCCTTGGTTTCATTGCTAGAACGTCTAACCCATTTCAATTCCCTTTTACTCTTATCATCCTATATTTCTCATTTGTACGCAGTCAATTTGAGTTCGGATCGGTAGTTTAGAACACACATTATTCCATCTACAGCGACCGACTTGAAAATGTCCAACATAATTTTTTTAATATATTAAATTCACGTGCTCGCTTAGACATTAAATCTCATTCAGAAAGTGTGTGTTACCATAAAATACTCCCCCTCTTAAATAGAAGAAACACAAGATTTTTCCTACCTCTATAAAATTTTAAATAACATAGTTGACTCGCCCTACTTATTAGAACAAATAACTTTCAACTGTCCAACGCGACAAACACGATCAAATAATCTTTTTTACCCAAATTTGAGTAGAACTAATTACATAAAAAAATGTTTTATAAGCTGCTCTACATCAAAATATAATGCCGTAAATTTTTCTAATAACATTGACATTTTCAACGATAAATTGCTTCCTTTTAAATTAAAACTACGCCAACTTTTCAATAACTATTAACATAAACTGTATATATTGCATCCCATTTCCCTCCCCTCCTTACCCTTTCCTCTTTGTATGTTCAGTTTAAAATCACTCTTTTATTTTTTTGTTTTTCTTCTTTCAGTTTATTAATATTTTTCTTTTTTTTATTAATATATACTAGTTTTTAGTTTATTATGTTTACTTTTATGTAAAAGCATTTTTGTTTATCAGCCTGCTATTTTTTAGTTTATTATGTACTATGTATTTAATTTCCGAAGAAACTTCACTGGTGTTATTTTTATATATTATGTAATTATCATTTATTATTGTTACTGTTTGTTTCTCCAAAAAATAAAAAATAAAATAAAATACATTAATACAAATGTTAACTAATGAACATAGATAAATTGGTGGTCCTGGCCAGTGTCTTGTCTATCCTAGAAAGAGAGTAAGAGAACGTCCACCAATGCGATGGAGTGACGGAAGTCAACCTTCATAATCCCTGACAGAAGAAGTATTAAAAATCACAAAACTCAAACGAAATTCCAACGATTGCACCAGTAGATCTTTTTACAATTGAAGACGTCACCCGAACAACGATGTACGGCACATTTTGGTGATTTCAGAGGAACCGAGAAAAACTGTTTATTTTATCTAATGATGGAAAAAAATAATATTCGATATGTGTTTTTAATAAATTATAAATGATAGTAATATACTTTTTAATAAATTATAATCTAATTTGAAAATAAGAGGATAGAGACATACACGAAACTTTTTTTCACTGAAACAATGTTGTACGGCATGTGCATGACAGCGTTGTTCCATAAGGTGAAAATTATATTAAAACAGATTATATTATGTGAAAGATGTATGTATTTTAAAAAGATAAAGAATACATATCACTCGCTTGGTAGACTTTTATAAAACTAAAAAGGTTAGAGCAATATAATAATTACTTTCAAAATGATGTTTGATAGAGTTCAATGAATATAATGTACTGTTCAGCGTTGTTCTACTCACATCAGTTGGAGTCTTTTTTGCAGCAATGGCTATTCCTTTCTTCTAAATATGTGGTCGACCAGCATCTTTCATTATTTTTCTCTTGATATCTCCAGTTCGACATGTTATTTTTTTATTTTCCATATCTGTCAAGAGAGAAACATATCTGACAAGTTCGCCATCTTGGGTACTTTTCAGTGTTGTTCTACCACAGTGGATATTTCAATATGCCGTAACTCCGTCGGGTAGTAGAATTTCGAACTACCGACTACACTAAAATGTGCATAATTTGGCATACAATAATATTGCATACTTAACTCGACACAGTCCAAAATGTGCCTTACGTTGTTCAGGTGACGTCTTAAATTATTAGAAGCACTTTGTAAAATATGTTCATTTTATTTGCATCCCTTTTCAATAAAATATTATTTTTCCACATATTAATCATGGTTTAAAAAAATTATACGTACTTGAAAAAATTAAGACAGAGTATTTTTCAGAGATAAAACAAGTTTCTGTTAAACATTTTAAACGCAAGAGACCGCCCCTTTTAAGGTGCAGTCTACGTCACATCGGAGTACAAGGGTTTTGTCGGAGGACTTTACGGGAACTATGATAAGATAATTGTTAATCTGACACTTAATGAAACTTTGATTACAATTGGATAAAAGTATAGAATATATCATATCATATTCGATGAGTCACATATATATTACGATTTGAGAAATAATTCAAGAACAATTGTGTACGGACGCTGAGAGAGTTCTGTGTGCACCCTTGTCATGTACCGGTTGTGATAACTATTTTTAGCATTATTGAATGAAGCACTGAAAGTAAAAATATTAATTACTTAGATATTCCAGACGACATTGAGTTTTAAAAATAAAAAAGGATCTATTATTTTTATTTATTTCAGATAAAAAACCAACTGTCATCTTGTATAATATACGAGTATGAGTCGTTTATAATATGTATGTATATAATAATTATGTATATAATATTATTAGGCTGATGTACAATTATCAGTTGTTTTTTTCGTGACGTTTGGTTTTTTGAATATGGCGTTTAAATGACATTTGTCTTAATATAATTCTTCAGTAGCGTTAAATTTCGCCGTTAAACGATCTTTTCGGCAAATTAACGATTAACGAAATGGCATGCCGAGAGTAATTTATTCGCTTCAAAGCTGGTGACACCAGCTTAGACAAATCAGGAAAGGGTCAATCTTCGATTACCAGGCCCTTCTGGTGGCTGTGGAAGAGGACGAAAATTGTACCACTAGCATACTGGCTGAGAACTATGTACCTACTCGTACACACATAATGGTATGGTAATGTATAGGTATAATATATGTACTCATACATACTAGCGACAAATTCCTCCTACCTCTTATCATAATAAATAGAGTGTAAGAAAAATGAACAGAACACAATTATTTGCATTGAACGAATGAATTATACTGCATAAAAGTAATATTTGAGAGTCCGGTGGCTAGGTATATATTATTAAGTTAAAGAGTCAGAGGACTGGGTGCAGACTTACTATTCTTACTACCGAGCGCCTGTCAATTTAGTGCTGTCTGCAGGGAGCAGTATTTTATCTTACATACTTGCTATTCTGTGACTTATGTTTATATGGATAGAGGAAGGATCTTTTATGTGGACTTAGTAAAAAAAAAATGCACACGAAAGAGCAAATTTATCTTAGTAAAACAATTATAGTACTGAAAAATTTCTCATTT
Source organism: Eubasilissa regina (assembly GCA_022840565.1). Classification (NCBI taxonomy): domain Eukaryota; kingdom Metazoa; phylum Arthropoda; class Insecta; order Trichoptera; family Phryganeidae; genus Eubasilissa; species Eubasilissa regina. The sequence continues at coordinate 24,875,931 of JAINEB010000033.1, forward strand.
CAACCAATAATTATGTAAGTACTTTAAGAAAGAAAACGGTCACTTTTTTTAGTATATTATTAATTAAAGTAGATCGATATTAACGTTATTTTTATACAATACAATATATTAAAATTAAAATAATAGTTTGATTATAAACATTATAAACTGGATCACGGAATACTCATAATAATAATACACGTGTTTTTAATTAATAGAAACTAAGGGAAAATATAAATATGCTCTATTTAAACTAATAAAGATAATGTTTTTGTGAAAATAGTTCTGTGTGCGGTCAATGCTTGTAATTTTTAATCGTCAATTTGAAAATTATTTTAATAACACTGTTAATTAATGAAAATTAAATTTAGATGTTATTACATTATCCGAATTCGGATTCATCAGATACACGGACCCTGGGTTTATACAACCCTGCTTGATACTTGCCTATTGTCACCGTGTTGGAATGCAAAATTACCCAAAATTATATTTTGTTTTTCAAGGCTACATACACATTTAGTCGAAGTAGGGGACGGGGGTTGCAATAAAACTCGGTATTCACACAGCGTGGGAACAGCAATATGTACTTTCTTGTAAATAATGGCATTTTGTAATTTCATTTCATAACCATTTGACTTGACAATATTTAAAAAAGAACCAGTTAAGCTAGATGCTTCCCCCTGAATATGAAGCCGAGGCAGAAGAAGAAATTCTAACAACCGGTTATTATATTTGTTGAGAGGTGACTATTACATAACTGTGTAAATATGACGAAACTTAATCCATATTTTTAATACATGAATTCATGTTAAGCTGAGAATTTTAAATAATTATAATTATTTATTGCAGAATACCGATATAGGATATTAATATTTATTCTTTTAAAATTAGCAATACTAAATTTAACTACGAGTCTCATTCTAAATTTTTTTCCTAAAAATTATTCGACTAAATTTGTATTAAGCAACAATTTGAGTTAGGTACTAAATTTATTTTTTAAATAATTGTTTTTTTTTTTTTAAATTTTAAAAATAGATTCTGGTGAAGAAACAATGATATATATTTTTAGTTAGTTATGACATCCTGAAGAAGAAAATGGTATTTTTCGAAACCGGTAGATGTATTTAAACCAATTCAGTGGTTAATAAAACAAAGATAATAAATAAAAAATATGATATTTATTCGATTATCTTTACCCTGGGTCGTTAATTTGATGAGCGGAATTATCGTGAGATTGATAAATCTGTTTAACACGGTTATATTATAATAGCTATTAGCTCTTTGATTCTCTGTACAGACCGTCACCTGTTTAAATAAATAAATAACTGATAAATAATAAAACTAAAGCCAACATAGTTTCGTCGAAAGCTGACTGACACGCTAAATCTTCCACTCTAAATTTCACTAAAATACCACAACATCTACAAAATTAAGGTTTATAAGAACTTTTTTGAAAAATTATCAATAATTTATAAGTTTTCCTAGTGCTGAATTATTATGATTTTCAAAAAGTGAAATTTAAAACTTATTTAGCAAGAAATAATTAAATATTATATATAAAATAGTTTTACGCGTGTATTACAAAAAACATTATCGATGTATCCCACTGTTGTGTCGGGTTGGGGACCAGACCATCGCCATATTATTATTTTTATGCAAAAAATATATTTAGGGGAGTTTTTTATGCATTCAGCATTGGGGACCAGTTTTTGTAGTAACACTAGTTTTAAGATGTATCCTTAACACTTTAATATATCCACAAATCATCCAGTTGTAACAATTATGCAATTGATCTTGACTACATGCCGACAGATAATTGTACAGACGTCTGCGGTTAAATATTTACATCTAATGGATTTGGTCTTAAAGATTTGTCTGTGGTTAAAGATTTACATCTAATGGATCCGAAGCTATTTTTATTACATTAAATGGAAAATTATATACAAATATGGGGTAATTACAGGGCTTACGATATGTCTTCGGCTGGCCTAAGTGATCACTATATATTTATATAACGTTCACCAATTCTCACCTCTCAATCTCCATATTTATCAAATAATTATTGTAATTACCCCATATTTCTATATATTTTACAATAAATATATTCTTCGTCTCTATGAGATATCTAATATTTATTTAATAACAGTGTATTTGTAGGTAAAAATACAGTAATTGTGTTCTTGAACACAAGCAAAGATGGCTAACATATTTATAAGTTTATTACTGATTCTACGAATATTGACTTCAAAGAAAATTTAATTTAGCTAGGAACTCCCACCCTAGTATGTATTAGATTTAAACCAAATTTATTTATAGTTACTCGTATGTATATTAATATTGTTTATCATCTGTATGCTATATCTGTATTTTATTAATCGAAATGTATTTTTTTTTCAATAAAAAAATCACAGCTTTTTCAATTTAAATCATCAATCTGCAGGCTTAGAAAATTAATATCTGTTTTTGTTTTTAAAGTGGAGGGGAAAGCGAGTGGGTGAACATTTTTTTGCGAGCTAGGGCTTTTCGAAGGAAATTAACATTTTGATACATTGTCTGCGGTGTTTAAAGTATCTGTACACAGCATGCAAATACCAAAGAAAATACAATAAAACATTACAATTCTAGAATTTATTTTCATGCACACCTACATCTTCTTTGAAATTGTATTTTGTTGAAAGCTATATTTTGCTCGAAACTGTTACTAACTAACAGTAACACTGCATAAAAATTGGATAGTGTGGATGATTTAAAACATTGATTTATAAATTATTTATTCTTTTGGATTTTTGTAAAAATATACCATCAGTTTTTTGGCTGCTTTTTGCTTATTTTTTCTTAAAAGTGAGATTTTTACTAAATGAGTGAATACTAAAATATCTCTCAAATTAGAATGGGAAATTTATGTTATAATAATTATATAAACGCTGATTTTTTCAAGAATTCTGAATAAATAATTTGTATGAAAATAATTATTAAAAGTGCTATATAAGATTGTATACACTGAACCGTGACTACTTCCCACCTTGCTTCTTTCTAACAGCAGTATTAAATCAGACTTTAATCAAAAGTAAAGAAAAAAAATTAACTTGCCTGGTATATTTAACTGTATATTAAATAAAGGTTTTTGATCTTCTAGTACACGGGTATATTATTATGATTCTTAAAAATTTGATGACCAAATTGAATTATTACATTACAAAATCTATGCTTAATAGTAAACTGTATTGAAAAACCTGTTTACAATGCTTGAAATTTGTCGTATAGTAATATTGGATATATGTTCAAGTATCATTTTTTCTTATGATACATTGAAATATAATAGTATTATATACCCATTATTACTAAAAAATTTCACTCATTCATTTTACAATTCATATGTTAGTATTAGATATAATTAAAATAAACAGATTATTAGAAAATTAATACTTTCATTCAATTGACATATTGGTAAGGTATTGGTAATCTATATTTTTTATTTATTATATTTGTTTTATTAACCACTTGAATTGAGTTTAAATACATCTACCGGTTTCGAAAAATACCATTTTCTTCTTCAAGATGTCATAACTAACCAAAAATATATATCGCATTGTTTCTTCATCAGAATCTATTTTTAAAATTTTTTAAAAATTAAAAAAAAAAAACAATTATTTAAAAAATAAATTTAGTACCTAACTCAAATTGCTGCTCAATACAAATTTAGTCGAATAATTTTTAGAAAAAAATTTTAAAATAGATTCTGATGAAACAATGCTATATATTTTTGGTCAGTTATGACATCCTGAAGAAGAAAATGGTATTTTTCGAAACCGGTAGATGTATTTAAACTCAATTCAAGTGATTAATAAAACAAAGATAATAAATAAAAAATATGAATTTTAACCACAAAGTTAACATTGCTAATTTTAAATGCATAGGTATTTAATGATTTTATAATATATTTAACTTATTTAATTTAGTTATTTTGAAAGCCATTACATTTAATTAATACATAGGCATAAAATTATTATAAGATTTTCTGGGAGTTTCTAACAATATATGTATTTTTTTGAAAAAAATAAATGTGTCCGGAGATTTTTACATTTACTGTTTTCAGGTCAAAATTATCCGGCTAGGGTCTGTTATTTGGTGGTTTATATTTTTTTTAATCACAACGTTTACCTCGGGTTTGTGAAAACAAATTCTTTGTTTTTATCCTTTCGGCGCATTTAGACCGATTTCGAGACTTTTATTTTATTTTTATACTGCGTTATTTGTCAAATATTGTGAATTCGTATTAAAAGTTCTAAAACAAATTAAATAAATTTCATATTAAGTAGGTATAGAATAAATCTATTAAAAAATTATGGTCACCGCCGGGATTTGATTCCGAAACTTTATGTTGTCGGTATAAAGTTTTTACCAATTAACAGTGTTCAATGTCTTCAAATTTCAAATACATATATTACCTTATTAGTGAGACATCTATTTTTTCTGTTGGGAGTGAGCAACTTTGGAATTCAGGCCATTTTATAAAAAATAATACATAAAACGTAACTAATTATATTATTATCAATGAAATTAATTTTTTTTTTGTGAAGTTACTTTCATCTATGTTCTAAAAATGTAATGTATATAAAAATTATGCCAGTTTAATTTAAAAATAATAAATATAACAAATTTCACTATTTATTAGTAGGATATAAACAATAATATATGTGTATACTTAAATCGACCTATAATACTACTAACATCATAATACTTCGCCCATGAAACACTCCGTCACATTTACCGAAATATAATACACAGCAGATTTATTATTTAAAAGTTTGTATTATTCAGTGACTACTTTAAAGAATCATAATATATTAAATATTGTGAGCTGTGGAGCCCCAGGTTCCACAGCTGCACCGGCTAGTTCAGTGGCAAGCGTGAGATGTGGATCCCATCGAGTCAAACCTTTCAGAACGGCCTTACCTTTCCAACGATTCCACAAATCTGCATTCGTCCCTCGAGGTAAAAGAAGAATAATTACAAGTAACAAAATGATAAAGATGATTTTTCATAATAAATAAAAACTTGATTGTCAGATGAACAAAATTAAATACTTTACTTAGAAATAACTATGAAGTTGTGACCAATTTCGTATCCAATTTTACATTTACGGTAGCTTGAACAGATAAAACGTGGACAACATTATTTACAGACTCTTCCGTTCCATCTTGCATAATTGTATCTTCATCCTCCACGGCCGCACCGAGATACAGAATCTGATCGCAGCAGTGACATCAAGGTACGGCATCCATAGTTTTGACAGGGCCACATCATCTTCTATTCAGCAGTATCAAGATCTTATCGGGCTGGATTAAAACACTCAATAGTCCCGTTTTAGGTCACGTGCCCATCCCAAGGTGTGGAAGTCCCTGGTGGGAATTAATTTTCTGCCACGATCGATGATAGACAACTCATCGTGTCGAAATATAGTATTGGCTCCGCTTACCGGCTTGGATACAATTTAATCTCCATGTAACAGACTCTTTCTACAGATTTAAAATATTCACGCCGCGACCGAGTTGCAGACATATCTTCTACTTACTCGGCCGGGTCCTGATTGACGTTTACTCGCAGCGCTCACGCTTCATAGATTTTTAATTTTATAGATTGGTAATCGATTTTGTAGAATAACCGTTTTCTATATGAATTTACCTACCGGAGCGAGTATTACGAGTGTAACGTTACAACATCTTTGATATTTCCAAAAAATGTAATATGTTTTCTTTCTACCTCTTGGTACATTTTTTGATTATTTTTGACGTACTACACGTGAAATTCTATGTTATGAACTCTGAGGGATCTTAAATGTACTTTTTTGTTTCTTTTAAGATAGAGAAAAAAGTAAATTTGACAGAAATATGAAGAATATTGCACAGATGTATAAAATATACTATTGAACGAAAAACATCTTCTCTATACCTTACATTTGTAAACTTCAAATAGATTTACAATTAGACGTTTTTACTATTAACTGGATTTTTTTTAAGTATAAAATTCCCTCATGTTTAATTTTAATTATTATTTTTGTTAGTAATAATTTAAAATATTAGTCACCTAATTAGATATCTAATTGAATTGAACTTAGAATTGAATCCTGGTAGCAACAAAATATTTTTTCGATAGATAGATTTTTTCTGTAAATCTTTCTAGTTGATTAATTTAATTTGTATTAAAATACTACAGAACTATGTTTTGTAAATTCAACTTCATAACAGAAATGAGTTTTCCTTAAAAAAATAACTAACATGAACTATTATTCATTCATTAATTGACATGCTGATTACTTTATGGTGTAACATGATTATTTTAATTGTCACTACTAAATTTAGTATACACGCATGATAGATTATTTTCACAATTAGCTTCGAGAGGCGCAGTCCCCCTTTCGGAGAAATTTTAATTCAAATGAAATATTAATAAACAATATAACATTCTCTAATACTTCGCCTTTGCAGTCCATATTCTCGTTAACGACCGAAACCTCTACCCTCTTTTCAAGCCCCGCCCTATTGCCCGACCCGAATGGACTACAATATTGCATTTAGTTTAGTCATCACCTGATGATGAGATGTGATGCATCTCTCGAAACTAGTAGTGAAAAAATCGCATCGTGTAGTGCGTGTAATACAAAGTTTTGTAGTGAAAATTAAAATATTCCTACGAATCCTTTGTAATAATGATCATTAAAGAATTTATGAGTTAGACATGAAAAAAAAAAATATATCAAAAAACAAGAAGTGAATTAATGTTTTAATATCCTAATTTAATTTACATCCTTCTACCGAGTTTATTTCACGAAATGCACACTTTAGCGACTTGGTATATCAAACCGTTAGCTGGTGGAGTGGTTGCTATGATGGTGTATATAAAAATTGATCTAAAGGTTTCAACCGAGTGATCGTAGTGAAAGCGCTTGATCTCAAAGGGCCGCATTCAATCTCCGGAACCTCGTTCTCCGGACATAGCGTCGTCCTGCAGAATGTAACGAAAATTTACTAGCGCTGTTAGCATAAATAACAAGTGTCACACAGTTAGCCGCCTCATTCGGCGAAGGACCCGGTCACGGGTGTCTCGCTGGGGCGGGCGGATCGTCCGGTATAATTGCTAGCATTCCAGAATTTAGGAACTGCCGGCGATTTGAAAATTCCTCGAGTTTTTTGGAGAAAAGCCAGTGGCCTTGATTCAGATCTAAATGTTAAATCAAACACATAAGATAAAACAATTTTAAATGTCTGTAGCGCGCAAATACAAATATGTGAGCTGTAAATGTATTTCTTTGGAGTGTTAAATCTATTGGAAAAAAATGCCCGTGCCGGACATGCGTAAACGATGTTTTATGTGAAATATTTTTTTGCTGCATTTTTTTTTGGAAATATTGAATTAAAGGAATCATTTTTTTTTCCATGGAATTAAAGGTTATCAATTATATAAATAAATGATGAAAACAATTTGTATAACTTAAATTTGCTACTGATTGATTACTTAGAGTTATCACAAAATCAGGTGAAGCCTGATGATTTTAGTCACACTACATACAAAGTGCACTTAAAGATTTACATTAAAACTCTCTAAAAATACTATAAAGAAATCTAATGTTATAACTTTTGATACGAATGAATGTTGTATTTACCTAAAATAATGTTAAACGTAAAATTACAATATGATATGCAAAATATAAATAGAATTTAGAAATTATTTTCATATTACATTATTCTTTGTAATATACATTAAATAAAATATTTTTTACACGCGTATTTGTCATTTAAAATGAAAAATATGGATAGGAAAGAAATAATGAATTAAAGTGAAAAATGATATCTACATATCAAAAACCAAGACAAATCGTGTCTCAATTATCTGAAAAATTGCAATTTTCAAGAACTTATTTCTGGGACACGTCATTACTTAAAATTATCTGGTGATGTGAGAATTAGTGAAGAATTAGTTCTTCGAAAAATATTATATCTAGAGTCCAATATACAGACCATATAAATAACTATCCAATATATGCATTTGAGTAGCTTGTTGGTGTAGTGGTCAAGACGTTGGCCTAGTGATCTAGTGGTCGGGGGTTCGCGCCTCGTTCCAGGACACCAGAAAGTTAGTCATATTTTCATAGCACAAGCGTTTAGCTTAGTTTGAAAATAGTAAGAATATTGATGTGACATGTATTCCGTGTACGCATCTCTATTTTAAAGAAACAAAAAAAATGTGATGGTGCAGGTACGTGTTGAGAATTGATGGAAAGGTGAACAACAAGTATTTTGATCAAACACACACATCATTTTGCTTAGTAGTAGAGTATATTATTTTAATTTTCGTACACCAAGTGCTTTGTAATTTGAGATATGACTTAATGTCTAAAAATTACAGATTAGATCGGCCAGTTTTAACTGAGTCCTAATTAGTATTTTGGTAAATCGAGTTCCGAGAACCACGGAATGCAGAATCAGATAGAAAAGTCCTGTAGCATCCACCTTGACCTTCGCTTACTAGGGCGTACCCGTATAATCTCTTTGAGTTCCTCTTTTATGATTTATGTAACTATATTCAGGCCTAGAAATATATCTCAAGATTTTGGAAATAATTTACCTATCTGTCACAAATAAAGTGAGTAGAGAGAGATTTTACCATTACTCACACAGCCATTACTTTATAAATATTATATATCGCGGGCTTACTGAAAGAAAGCTCTATGTCACACGATGTAATTTTGAGAAAATCGAGTTCTAAACTTCGACATTTAAATGGATTTTTACTTCTATCGAGTAACTTGACGATTACATAATTTAAAAGATAGTTAACGTACAATTATACAGCTACGAGATATGATAAGTTAATTCAAGAAATCTATGTATAAAAAAAATACACCTGGAACCGTACACTAGTTCATTATCTGTATCTATACTTGGAGGGCGTTTCCATTTCTGGCCAGAAAGTCTCTCTAAATTTCAATCGCCCGTTTTACGCCAAAGTGCACATACAGCTATCTGTTACCTCCCCAATGGCTAACTAACAACAACTAGCTTTGTCAACTTAAAATTTACGGACATATTAGTTCAAACATGTTCGTGTACAAATACCCACGTGATTTTGATATAATTACATCACAGACGACTATGCGGCTATTCCGGGAATTAAATTGTTATACCTCATACACCATTTGGCTCAGTGGTTTCTTGTAGATAGCTTACTATAAATACTTATAAATATATTATACATTTATTTAAATAGAATTAAACATAATTTTTTATTTTACTGAACATATCCTAGCAGTTAGTTGAGTATTGGTGGGCTTTAATTGTAGGTACGCTTTTGTTTTACTGGGGATGCGGCTGGAGCCTTTCGTCATCCCTTGTTAGTGGAAAAACAATTTAAATTGTTTACGGCATATATTCTGAATCTGAATACGAACATCGAATCCTTTTAGTTACGTACGAAATTCGTAAATTGTCGTAAATTTTTAGTAAATATTTAAACTAACCATATTTTCTTAACACCTTCTCCACAGTAGATACAGCGATATAAAAATTTAAAATAAGGAAGCCAGAATTATTTTAGTTCATTTCAAGAAGGCTCGGTTACTAAACTATAACCGATAAAAGTAAATATGACGAGCTATTCAAATTGTCAACAATTGTTTCACTATTAAACAAAAGCTTGAAGAAGTTATTAGGCCCTGCTGACGTAGCCAATGCAGTGATCAGTGAAGAATTCATAAAAAAATAAAATTAAACAATCTATATTGTATCGTGTTTTAGGTGAAGAAAATTTGTTCGTTAAAATACAAAAATGTCGATAATTTAAAATTTCTCGTTAAAAAAAAAACAACCTAGAAAAAGTTTTTAAATTTAATTAATAAAGTAATTAATATAAATAATAATCCGCAGTTAAAAAAATATTTTAAGAATATAAGTACATTACCAGAAGAACAATTTCAAATAGAATTAACGATTTTTTTATTGTTTTAAAACTCAATTTTTCTATCTTTTTAAATATTATTATTTTTAAATCATGAAGAAATATTGTATAAAATTGAATAAATATCCCATTAGTTTAATATGTACGTAATAAATTCTTCTATTTGGTTTGAACATATTTTTAATAGCCCCAGTTTACTTACAGTATACTCAGTTTACTTAAATGTTCTTAAGTTGATTGGTCTGTACGAATATATGTGCGGTATAAAATTTGTTGTACTTCTTTCAATATAACTTATGTAATTACATTTTTCTGTTTAAGTTGTTTTTGTTTTCTTCCAGATAAGTATTGTATATTTAACAGAAATAGATTCACAGCGTATAAACTACGTACTATAACTATATCTGCATTCAACTCAAAGCGTCGGATGACATGCATTATGTGTCCATATGTCCCTAGACTATGAGGAGGTAAAGAGTAATCCTCTTACGGGTGTGACGTAATCCTTCCTGGTAGTACTACGCCATGCTAAGGTGATTAGATCACATCGACTTTAGGGCTTAAATCAAATCCCCTGAACAGAGTATACTGCGAAGGCCATCCTCTATATTTGTTTGTGTATATACTGATTAGATCTAATCATTACACTGGGTTTTGGTGACATTATTAGGATGTTGAAATAGTACCGTTTTTCGTTATTATTATTATGATTAAAGCAATTGCAATAATTATAACAAAACAATAAGCAGAATACTTAAATATAAATTTAACGATCACTATCTACGATATAATTTTTGAATATCGATACTTCATCCATGATAATTTATTTAAATAGGAAAATGCACCAATACGTAAACTTTAAACAATATCCACTATTAAATATTAAACTAGCACGTGGTCATCGTCGTATACTGCCAACGTCCAAGCGCCTCTCTGGCCTTGGCTCTACGCCTGGATCCTGTATAGGCTCCATCCATGAATTCCACAACATGACGGGAACGGCCAACAGCCGCCCGCAGAGTGAACCCTCCTAGCTCGAAGCGCGAATGGAAGTGTACGTACCTGCTAGCGCCGACCCGTCACTCGAATCGATTGATGCGATCCTAGCGGCAAAAATTGCAATTAGTACTAGGCGTTTCGAACTGCGCGCGAAATTAACTAATCAGGTTATTTTAATTAGGTACACTAATGTTACATTTATTATTATACTAAGAATTCGTAACGTTATAATATATATACGTATAGGCAATATCCATTTTGTAAATTATTTTATTTACTATATGTTATCATTTTATCAACTTGTTGAGTAATCTAACAAATATCTGATGATAAACTTCAATGTACATTGTAATGCGCATTCCGTTTCAATTACCGAGAAAATTGGTTAAAGTAAAGATTACTTTCCATTTTTATAACGTTGAATACTTCAGTATTTTTGTATTTTATTCTTAGTTTACATAAAATAATGCAAACATAATTAAACATAATTATTAATAATGTGAATTTTATTGAATAAAAATAATTATTTTCTTGGGTTCTCATTCTTTTCCTTTCCATTTATTGCGATAAATGTAATGTGCATTTATGTTTTATTTCCAAATGTAATTGTTTTTGTTAAATTACGTAGGAACATGTAAAACGTTTTATAATATACATGTTTTGTTTGATTTATGCAATTTTTTTCAAAATATTATAGTTTGTGGTTTTCTAAATTCACCATGTAACTCTTCTTTAATTAATAAGTTCGTATTTGTATTTTTTAAGTTTTCATTTAACTCCATTAATGAAAAGATACCTCGATAATCAAAATATTCATGCTATGAGACGTTTTGTATATCTCGGTGAACATCTACTTCTATAAAAAAATACCAAAAATATTCCCTCCTGTTTTAATACTCCCTAATACAAATTTGAGTAAAAAAAAATTTCATTTAAGGGAATTAAATATGGTCTGAAGGAGTTAATATTCATTATTTGCTAATCTGCACTGCCATCTAGCGGTTTTTTTTAAAGATTATTTGTGTATTTTTAAAGACTACTTTAAAGGATACTTACACTAGCGATAGCCACGAAGTGCAATCATAATAATTCTGCTTTACTTAGTTTTATCCCGTGCTGCATTCTTAGTCACGTTCAAACCTTTAAGATCGTGACTGACTAAAACTATCAATATTACTCGTGATATTCACGGTCTTCTCCACCCTGTCTCAATACTCTTAATTTTGTGAATCATGTGACCTTCTTCCCTTCGTAACATACGCCCGACCATTTGAATCGGACTTCTCTAATTTTTACAGGAATAATGACCACTTTAAAACTATATAATATATATTGTGTCTCCGTCTGACTGACTAACCAACCCATCTAATCATTTTCATTTTAAAATATATACCTATATTTGATACTAAACTATGCGTTATCTATATCGAGCTAATCAAGTTTCTCTAATTTTGGAATAATTGGAGTATTCAGAGTTCAACTAGAATATTTTCAATTTTAAAAATCTTTACGAAATAAAATAAAAATATGAAAACTTTTATATATGTGCACTTTACACGGTGAAAACCATAAACCAACCGAAAATGATCAATCGTTAACTTTACTTCAATCTCGCATACCTAGAAGGATTGTAAAGACACAGTATGTGAGATTTATTTTTTTAATCATGTGATGAGATGGTATTATTTTTTAAATTAATACAACTCGTTTATATAATTATGTCCAATTTTTCAACTACAAAAACTGTAAACAAAATTGTATTAACTAAAATTTTTTAATCACAAATATTTTTAATAATTTTTATTTTTACATTGTTATTTAATATATCTTTGTAGGACTATATATAAGGGTCAATGACATGTTGATCTAAAAAACACCAGTTCTGGAAAATATTTAGTGATTTAATTATTTACTTTTGAAATTGGTAAAATTAACTTTGTGTTTGTTTGTTTTTTCAATAAGTGGTTAATAAAACAAAGTTGACAAATAACAATATTTTATTTATTTTAAATACTAAATTAATGTATTAATTATAAATATATACATATAAAATCAATTTTGTCGAAAAATATTGTTTTAGCGTCACCGGGATACGAACCTGGATCTTCATTTCCAATCCGGGGAAGTGCACTACCTTTGTGCTATAACGCCAGTATTTTTCTTGACAAATTTTCGAAACTATATGTTACATTTTTTTTCAAATTAATACACCTGTCGTTCCATTATTTGAAAGCCATCTACATTATTTTTATAGAATCTCAAATACCTTTGAGTAAACCAATTTGCAGACGCCAGAATTATCAATTCATTTTTATTAAATTTTTGGACACGTTGATACAACATATATTATTAAGGAAAACACATTCTTATTGTGAAGTTGTAATTATTCAGAACATAGGTCTGTGATATTTTAAATACTAAATTAATGTATTAATTATAAATATATACATATAAAATCAATTTTGTCGAAAAATATTGTTTTAGCGTCACCTATGTTCTGAATAATTACAACTTCACAATAAGAATGTGTTTTCCTTAATAATATTTTATTTATTTATTTGTGTAATCGCCCAAGCTATAATTTCATAAGAAATGATAAACTGATAGAGCGTAATTAACAGTCTTAAAGGATGTGGGATCTACAATTATTCTTAGGGATCTGAATATAAAAGTCAGCACGGATACATCTTAGAATTTTAATTTTACTCTAATTTTACTCCCAAGCACATAATAGTATATGGAGATATTATTTTAATTGTACCCTCTTAATGTATTGCCATCTGGTACTTAAACGCTTTATAATTGAAATCTATAATACAATCAGTGTCCGGGTGGGCAATTTGCGATTGATCCTAATGCGGTAATCAAAGAAATAAATTACAATCATTGTTTTGTACATGTCTAATTTTTTAAAGTTTTATACTGAAAGTACATATAATATTTCACGATAAAATGTACTAAATTAATTACATATTTATCGGGTAAAACAGCGCAAAATATGGATACCCTTCCTCCTGACTATTTAAAATTTTGCTCGATTGCGCTCTAAGACCCTGAAAAAAATAGAGTTCACTCTGCTCTACCCTTCTAGACATCTTATTATCTACTTTTAAAATTAGCAATATTAACTTGGTGGTTAAAATTCAACCGGTAGATGTTTTTAAACTCAATTGTGGTTAATAAAACTAAGATAATAAATAAAAAATATCTTATTATCTACCTGTTTTTACCTAATTTTGAATAAGACCCAGCTCAAAAAATACAACAAAAGTAAACCTTTCAGGAATCCAAACAGGATAATTTTACAATGAAATTTTTTTAATGCATAGTGAAATAATTCTAGATATTTTATATTTAATCTATTTATATATAATTCAAACTTTCATTTGTTTGGTCGTTTAACATGTTATTTGCTTGCGTAATATGAATGTATTATATATTATAGGTATACATACTTGATAAATTTATACAAAAAAAGGATTGTGAAGAGGTGTAAATTAGATATTAAAAATATTGTATTACAATTTAGTTTATTACTAGTCCCAGTATAGGGGAAAAGTTGTTCACAGAACGGATTCAGCAAAAAATGTAAAATTTGAAATAATTACCAATCTTCAGTATGATCCAATTGTCATAAATTTTTTTATTATTTTTATTTTATTGGGAAAACATATAGTTTATCAGTAAATACGAAAATCATAACTTTTAAACCATATAATTAGATAGTACACGTAATATTTTATATGTACCCTTTCATAAATAAATTGTAAACTACAAAATATAATACAAACTATTAATTTTTTTTAAATTATATAATAATTATTGATGTCATTATACGTTGTATAGGAGAGATATTAACAACCAGGCAGAGTATAGATATGCTCGTTTATTATAAGAGAATGGTTGGGAGTAGATTCAAGTATTTCTGTCTCGAATTTTCGTTACATATAAAATATTCTAAATATTTAATAATCGTCAAGGATATTTTTACTTACATACAAAGAATATGTAATACAATAGTGAAACAACATTTGAAGGAAAGTTAATTTTTAAAAACAGCTATTTCGGTTAATGAATAGTTATACAAAACATTACAATTTCGTGGTATTATCGTGACGTTTCGTTTTAGTATGTTTTAATATTATGTTTAGTGTTCATTAAATATACATAAATAAAAAAATATTTACTTATGTTCTTAAGTTTTCACGGCCGTTCGGAATCTTCTGTGTACAGTTTCTGGGCTAATCGGCCGTGTATATCTGACCTTTCTGGCTGACGTTTCGGATCCCATTGCATGGTCCATCATCAGGGCTGATGACATCAGCCCGGCCAGATTAGCTCAGAAAACTATACACAGAAAATTGTATTACATAACTTATTGGCTGATTTAAAAGTTTTGCTATATTTTATTGTAAGAATTTTAATTATCTTATTTAAGAATTTATGTTATCGTAAGAACTTTTTCTGTTTTGTTTTTTTCCATCTTATTTAAAAATATTACTTAGCCGACTAGCGTAAATAAGTAAAAATCTTGATTTAAGTCAAGATTGTTTTTAGTTTGTGTTTTGTTTTTGTGTTTATTAGTCTTTGTTTATTTGGAACCAATTATGTTTGAATTTATGTTTATTTAATATTTTGTGGTTGAATATTTTTTGAGAAATGATTAATTTTCTTGAGCTGTGTTTAAAAGACAGTTTGTTTCTCAAACAATCTGATGCTAATATTACAATTTAAAAGCGCAAAGCAAAATTTAAAAGCAACCGAAGGGATTGCCGGGAGAGTGGAAAGAGTATTATAGATTTAAGCACCATAGTTGATATTAATAGTAGAATGGTTGAGGGGGACAGTGGAAATCACGTAAGAGTGGTAAAAACAGGAGAGTAATGAAAACAAAAAAAGTCGTCTGAATGAGGAAGTCGTAGGAACGGGAGAGAGTGATTAGGACGGAAGTATGGTAATAACCGAAGAATAGTAATTGTAACCGAGGGAGTTTGGGTCTGAAAAGCATACAAGAATTGAAAGAATGGAAACATGTTAAGAATATGCATAGAAAGAGCTAAGAGGCAAAGCAGATGATAGATATAGTGGAGTGAATGGTTTTAAGTAGCGTGAATTTGAATCAGGTAGTCTTATAATCCCGTGTAATACCGAGTGCCTTTTTATTAATAAAACAAACCTTGATTCCAGTGTCTAATGGGACAGTTTCATAGTACTTTTTAATAAAAAGTTCGCTAAAAACATTAATTAAAAAGCAGCAACGTGTTTATAAATAGATCAAATATGTTTTCATGTCATTAGCGAAAGATTAAAAAAGATATTCTTTTTGTAGTTACTTCCACAGAAACGGAAACTATTAAAATTTTTTAATCAGCTATTTCGGAGATATAACGATGTATATTTTTACATTCTTTGATGGTATTTATTATTAATAATGATATTAATGCGAACGACGTTAAAAAAATAGCAGTAAAATACTCCATTGTTGTAAATCAATATTATATAATATAATTTTTTTAATTCTCTAAGTGAAATGAAACGGGTGCTATTTTTTTACATTAAATACGTCAATTATTATTAAATACGAATTAAATGTATTAATTAGAAAGATATACATATAAAAATATTGTTGTTGCGTCACAGGGATTCGAACCTGGATCTATTTGCAAACCGGGAAAGGTGCATTATCGAACTATGCTACGGCGACAATATTTTTAGCGTCAAATTTTCGAACCTATATGTTACCTATATTGTTTTTCGATAAAATTGATTTTGTATGTATACCTTTCTAATTATTACATTTAATTAATATTTAAAATATCACAGACCTATGTTCTGAATTACAACTTTACAATAAGAATGTGTTATCTTAATAATTATTAATAAATTTATCTTATAAACTATGTTAATTTTATTTTCCAAATACATGTCATGTAAAAATTTGAACATGAATACGCAGCATAGAGAATATAATAATTTATGTATCATATTTTCCTGCAACAACGTCAATTTATTTTCCTCCTTCTATAAATGCGTTAGGTTTAAGGCTCCCATTTTGTGCTACATTACAATTTATAACATGTTGATATCATTGCTATCAGACTTTAGACCCCGTTTCATAAACTCACATTCGTCAAAGGGAGTATTCTTCTATCATTTCCGAGTTTAGCTGGCGTACACAACACATTTGCGAAAATATGAAATCGCTTGCAAGGCGAATCGAGCGGAAATATTAAAAATATTTTTATGATTCTGTAACCTTTACAAATATTATCGGAAATCATATGTGGCTTCACCATCAAGATTTTGTCAACGTGTCATGTCGTGTTGACGTAGGATGAAAAAAGGCGGTGGGGTAAGAAATATTTATTTTTAAAATGACATCTATACGTACACCAAAATAAAGATCAATATGTGTGGTTAGTCACACGCACAAGGTCCTCATATACAAGCCAACATGATTAAACTAGGGGGAATACCAAGACGTAGGTGACTGGTTAATGTCGAGACAGACCTGCAAGAGGACAGATGTCAGTCGTTATGGATATGCCGAGTCCCTTGAGGCTGATAAAGAAGAAAACTTCACGCATGGTAAGTACGTGTATCGATTTTGAAGATGGAGATCAATAATAATAGTTGCGTTACATAATTCATTATCCGAAAATTGTACCATTTTGATCTCTGAATCTTATAAATCTCGTAAGTCTCCTGAATCACGAAAAGTTTATGCAGAAAGTGGCACCAGTGATGTATCATATTAGGTTGCTTCATCCAGTTCACGCGATCTTCTATTTTCTAAAAGCAAGTGTTTCTGAAATAATTATTTATTTTTATGGGTTCTGAAAAAAATAACATATATTACAATCTATAATAAATCAATTTATCGAAAATATACTTTTGTTGCTGTCGGGATCCTGGATCTTTTCCTATCTGAGGAAATGTATTAATCGATTACACCACACCAATATAGAAAGTTAACGACAAATTTTCAAATTTATATGTTGCACTTTGAAATTGATACATCTGTCGTTCTTTTATTAGAATCTTCACAATAAGAATGTGTTCTTCTTAAAAATATAGATTGTAAAATAGTATTAATTGCCGACTGTTTGTAAATTTGATACTATTCAGAATACTATTACCTACTATTATTTTATAGTATGACTATATTTTACAAAGTCAAATCTTTTGAGCAATCTAAAGTTTTGTTTGCTCTTCTTACAATTTTAAGTTACAACGAACGACTCAAATTTCAGATTTTCAAATGTAAAAATATAAATAAAAGAACAAAGATTATTATTATTAGTATTACCACACAAATAAATTTTATATATATGAATTATTATAATAGGCGTATTCATTAATTCATGCGTTTTTTTTTCGAAAATTAAGGCTTTATTGTGAAAAAATGGTTTTACACTCAATGATCAAAGTATTGTCCATCGGAAGCTACAACATTTGCCCATCTTTCTGGCAGTTTGTGGATTCCATCCCAAAAGAACTTCTCCGGCTTGGTGGTGAAGAACGAATCAAGCCAATTTTTGATACCCTGTTCTGAAGTGAAGCGTATTCCGGTGAGGGCATTCTGCATTGATCTGAACAAGTAGTAATCAGAAGGGGCTATGTCTGGGCTATAAGGCGGGTGAGGTAGAACTTCCCACCCACTGTTCTCCAAATAGTTTTGAACCGGTCTTGAAACATGTGGCCGAGCGTTGTCATGATGGAAAATTATGGATTCGTGTCTGGTTGCATATTCTGGTCGTTTTTCCGCAATCGCTCTCTTCAAACGAATTAATTGTGTTCGGTAGAGGTCCCCTTTGATCGTCTGACCCGATTTCAACAGCTCACAATACAACACACCCTTCTGATCCCACCAAACACAGAGCATGTCTTCTAAGTTGAAATCGCCACTTCTAAACCGTGCAAACCACTTCTGGCACGTTCTTTCAGCTGGAGCATGGTTACCATAAACCTCTACTAAAATACGATGACTTTCGGTAGCACTTTTCTTCATGTTAAAGTAATGAAGAAGAACTCCCCGCAAAAACACTTTTTCTGGCACAAAGTTCGACATGTTCAAATGAATAGAAAAAAATGTTGTTTACACTTCAATCAAATGACATATACTGAAAAAGACGCGCAATGACAGTAGCTTTCAAATGAATATAGTCACGGATGAACACGGCGCGAAATAATACTAGTAACGCCCTCTCTTAGAAAACCGCATGAATTAATGCTTACTCCCAATAATATATTAATGAAATTAATAATTAAAAAATGTAAAGCTCTGTTAATTTTAGCGAAATCAAATTATTTGTGAAATTACAACGTTTAAGAAAACAGTTTATTGGTAATTAAAACATAGATTTATCACAAGGAAATATACACAAAACAATCTGCCAAAAAAAAAGGTTTTTATATATTTATGGGTTGATCGGTTGTCATATGTCAGAGCCGGCTATTTCTTTCTTACAACGATCTCATGACGTTAACTCGGTATTAACTGTCTACAGGATTAAGTTGTCTATATGCAATAGAAAATTTAGGGTTCTAGTTCCGGTGATGATTATATTATTAAATAGACTTTTTTTTTCTGTGTACTCTTTCAAATCACCCAAAAATGGTTTACATTATGATAAATGTTGTAAAAAAAATATATATATATACACATGTATAAAATGTAAATGTTGTATCTATATATAATATATATATTTATATACTAATTTTAAGGAGCAAGAGAACACTAGAGCGAAAAGGAGGATTTATACAAACGTTAATTAACCTTCAATTTCATGCTTTGTAATTTAGCAGAATGTTTTTATTAATACAGACTAATAGCAAACGATGACTGATAAAAGTATCGGAAAGACTATGGTTACAGACAAACTGAAGCGTATTTCTACTTAAGACTGATTAAGACGATCGTATGAAGTAGAGAATACACGAAAATACACTTTTCAGTTTTTTCTTACAATTTAATATTAGATGCTGGTTCATGTTTAACGTTCTCACAGAGTATGGCTTGTAAGAGGTTTGTGAATATCTTTAGCGGAAAATCAAACTAAATTGAATTAATTTCATTCTGCTGAAAAAATATAAATATGGATGAACGGTTATTAGACAAACGTCATAAACAATTGATTGAAATTGATAGAATTCAATGAAAATAATTAATCTTTTTAAAACTTGATAACAGAGTAAAAATCACAGTTATTGAATACTCGCAACTCCCTGTAAAAGTGAAAAAACTTCTAAAATGCATTAAAATAAAAATTGTGTCTTGTTAAGCGACTTTACTGTACACTTATCGCATTCTTGGCTCAATATATAATATTATAAAACGGTGATAAAAGTTATCTATCCTAATTGTCACTATTACATGGTTTGAGTCAGTTTAATTTGATAGTTTTCGATATTTCTTGAGGGTTTAGTGCAGTGAATAAAATAAGCGTCATAAATAGTCAAATATCTCTGAGATATTAATATTATTATTCTTATAAAAAGATCAACTTAAAAAAAAAAATTAATTAGTAAAATGAAACACATTTATTTCACACTACACATTAATTGATAATTAAAACGTTTTTGATGCTTAATGCGTTATCTTCAGTAATAAACTAAAACTTAATACTAGAAGACAGACCATCGACTACATGAGGAGGGGGAGGTATGAAAGCGGTATTGGGGAGAGGGGGGTTTCGGTGAAAAGTGAAAGTGGTTATGGGCAGGGCTAATATGGGCAGAAGAGGAGATGTAATAGGGGGTATTTGTATGCTAATTACATTTTTGTTGTTAGTATTAGTCTCCGTACATTCTAGAATGTCTAATTTTCTACCCTTTTTGCATATATGTAGTACTTCTACGTTGTCATGGTCGAAACGATGACCTTCTGATCTTCTATAGTCTGCCATCTCTGAGTTTATGCTGAAGTTATACTATCCAATAACTAAAATCATATAACGGGATATTTAAGAAACCAAACAAAATGTCTTATCTGGGTCAAACACACTTATTTTAATAGTCATTGACGGATGTCCGATTAGTATCCAACAAAATGTAGTCAAAAATTAACAATTAATTAAAAAATAACCCTAACCAGTTATTGTGTTAAAAAAGATTTTCGAAAAGAATTTGCAGAAATAAATATATTTTAATAAATAATTTGCGAGAAATAATTAATTTTCAATGAATTTCACAAATTCAATTAATGTATTTACTAAATTTTATTTAGTGTGAATATTTTGAATTGATAAAATGTATTTTTTGGCATAATTTTAACCATCTGAAAAATGTAAGTAATTTTGAATTAGATTCTTGTATTTTTTTATTAAAAATGCAATTTATTTATATGTAGTAGAGTTCATAGCCATATTCAGTATAGAACGTCATGTATCGCCATGATATCGCCGTTGTGGTCCAGTTTTATGAGCACTGGCTTGCCTCTTGCAAGTCCAAGAAGGTTTTTTATGAATGCTACTCTAAACTGATGTTCTTGGAATCCACCACAGTCAATGATAAAGTTTCCAGATGTTATCTCTCTTTCAAATATTTATTGTATCTTGTTCCATGTATCGCTACCATGTATATAGTATATAATATTATTTAATTTAATTTATATACATGCAGATATATTCCATAAAATCACGAGTAAATAAAAGAAAGTAATAAACACTATTTTATAATCTTTTAAACAATAATTTATTACAGGTTTTGAATCGCGGAAGATTCTTATTGTTTTTTTACTTTTATTGGGCTAAATTGTGTATTTTGGCTAAAAAAATTAATGTTCAACTTCTCCATTCCAAAATTATATATTTTGTTTCAATAGTGTACATTATATTATCCAAATTGCTTACTTTTAACTACAAATACAATTACAAAATAAAAATTATGATCAAACACATTTAGTTCAAAACAACATATTGTATTATATCATATATTTTCATATCGAAATATGTCCAATATCAATTTGTTGTATTTTTTAATATTACAGATTTATTTATATTACAAATATATTGATGTAAAAGTAATATCATATATTTGATATTAAGGAGAACACATTATTATTATTATTGTAAGTTGCAGTTTATCTGAACATAGTTCTGTGAAACTATGTTCTGAAAAACTGAAACTTTACAATAATAATGTGTTCTCCTTAATAATATATAAGTGGTATTAATGTTTATAAAATTTTATAAAAAAAAAATATTTCATTTAATTCTGGCGTTTGCTATCGGATTTTACTCAAAGGTGTTAGAGATTTTCCATAAATATAAAATAGATTACTTTCAAATAATGGAATAACTGATGTATCAATTTGAAATTGCAACATATAAGTTCGAAAATTTGTCGTTAACTTACAATGTTGAAGTGGTGTAATATTTCAGCGCACTTACCCGGATAGGAAGGGTTCCTGGTTCCTGGTGGATAAAAATATTTTTTCGATAAATTGATTTTATCTGTATATCTTTTTTATTGATACATTTAATTTGTATTATATATTGTGTTAATAAGTTGAATTAACATAATGTAATTTCAGTCGAGAGCCACACATTGGTAAAATGACACATAAAAAATTATCAAGTATTATATTTACCAATTTAGATTTGTTGACTTCAAAAAAAAATTGTTGAAAATATGCTTTTAGAGATATAGCATGTAAAACGGGAAAGGCTGATTTCGCTGTAATTTTTTTCCAAGGAAATACATTTTGGTGCGAAAAGTGTTGTCGGTGGCGCCGTATTTTGCATCGAGGGGCGCTACAATTCGACGTTATTTAGACACAATTTACACAGTAAGCAGGCGACGACTGTGCCGTCGCTAGCGAACACGGTGATAACTGTTAACCGTGACAAGCGTTTACGAGTCGCCGGGACGCTCTGGAATGTCCCGCATAAGTCGTCATCCGCCGGGGGTAAACATCTCCCTCCCTGGTAATTATTTTGTGCGACATCCAGACGCCCCGAAAATAGAAACTGAGCGCCGGGCCCGACCCGAAGTGGGAATATTCGCGCGGCGGGGGGCGGTTTGCCTAAGAGGGATATATCAATAAACGCGCAATAAACCCCTTTAAATCCTTTATGTTACATTCTTTGCAGCGAAATTGCGAAATATATTATTTTCACTTGTTTTTGGTCTCCTTCGCGTCTATTAGGAATCCGTATTTACCAGGGTGGAAAAGGGGCAGAACTTTCTCTCGTAGTTTTATAAATACCGTTTTATAAAATAAAAGTGTATAGTGAACGTCATAAGTAAGACTATAGAAGTATTACAAGAAATAGTTATAATAAAGTTATAGAGTTATAATAATTTTTATAATTGACTTAAATTAATTAGGATGCTTTACTAATATGTAGTTAAATATTACATAGCTGCTTACAAAATCAAATAGTTTCCAATAAATACAAGTATGACTATTTTTATTATAGATAGGTACTACAGATTTACATGAGAAATTATTGTTGAAAGTATGTGTAAAAGAAAATAACACAACCCACTTTAACTATTGAAAAATGTGGGTTAGGGTAGTGTTCCGTATTCGTAAATAATATTTGTTTATGAGTTTACTTCCATATTTGAATCAAAATGACTATTGTTATATGTAGTAAAGTTCCTACCCCTTAATCTATTCCAAAACCAGTACACATTGTTCCTTTGGTTTGACTGGTTGTTTCGAGTAGAGGAAGTGTTCTCATGTTATTATTCATGTTGGATCACTTCTTCATACACTGCTTGTGATTTTGTTGTGTTTTGAACGTGAAACTCATCAGAGCTTGTTTGATGTGACAGTTTCATATATTGGGTGAAATTCCTGAAGATTATCGAGACGGCGTCATCAACCAGCTGTCCTTTGGTTTCGTGAATCCATCCTGGTCCGCTATCGAAGGTCCCTCAATTCCCTATTTCCATTCCCTCATCCCGCATTTCCCCTATTTCCTATCCACCCATCCTGTCCGATTCCATCATCACTTGTGTTCGGCGAATTGCTTCAATCAAAGATAGAAATCGGTGGCATTATATCCTCTACTTAAAAAAAATATGAATGTTTATGTTTTTAATGAAAATATATAAAATTTTGTTAATTGATTCTGTAACAGACATTACGGCTTGAGAAAACGTAACACAACAAAAATCATTTCTAACAATAACAATAATATTTATTTTCACAACTTGTAGACACATGTTATTACAATAAAGACAGAATAAATTCAGAGTCTACAACGTAACCATAAAGCCGATAGCACTATATGTATGCAAAACCTGGAACCTTATGGAAAAACAAGAAAAGGTCTTCCAAGTATTTGAAAACGAAATTCTCCGCTGAATACTTGGGCCAGTTATAGTCAATAACCAATGCCGTATTCACAGCAACTCCGAACTTTACGATATCTTAACATCTCAAAATAGCGAAGCTTATGAGATCGACGAGACTGAGATGGGTTGGCTACGTTGTGAGAACCGAACACTTTAGAACTCTTCAATAGGTCTTCGAAGGAACTTCGGCCGGAACTCGACCACTAGGCTCTCCAAGAATGAAATGGGAGAATACGGTGAAAAAGAGAGGGATTTGAGACAGGGACGCCTAATCCCTCTCTAACTTGCCTAACTGGATAAAGATCATGTATTCGGCCTTGGGGCTTAGACCTGGATGGTATTTAAATATGATGAGGACGATCATTATAATATGTTATTTTGTTTACGCACCTTTGTTCCTCCAATTGGCACTCCTGGGATTTTTTGTTGTTGCTATCGGTCACGTTATGTATGTGAATGTTGCGAAAATGTTGTGAGATTACGGCGCGCGGTACCATTGCATTCAGTACTTCGTCCAGTAATGAGGTCTTAATAATCCGAGCGACGAGAATGCGTATTTCGGTCGGTCGGAAGTCTATCCGGAAAGAAAAACAACAACATCGGACCAGCATGACACCAGAAAATCAGCGAGCTCAATCAAAAGGTTAGTGGAATATTCATATCGCATATGTAACTGTATTATCAATAAGAAACCCGGGAACTACAGCTGTCGAAGACATTCATGGGAACACATTTTATTCACCATTAATAATCGCACCATCATCAATAAATCTTCAAATGCGTACTTCGATCATCATTATCTACTTGGAATAAGTGAGTTTTGAAAAAAGCATAATTGAAGTGTATAAAATTTTGTCCAGAAATCCCGAGTGCCGGGTATGAAAGTGTAATATTAATAGCGTAATGTTAATATGAGGGTTGTTCTCTTTTGCGCCGAGCGTCACTCCAACTAAACTCCAGCTCAGAATTGACTCCAATGGCCCAAACTCAATGAAAGAGCGCATTCAAATACACGCGGGCTTTGTAAAGTACCCACACTTGGATTTATAAAATAGGTATATCAAGAATTTTGGAGAGAAGTACGAGTGCCGATGTCAGGGTGCCAAGAATTTTAATAGATCCATTATTCGGAACTTTACTGCCATTAAAAGGCACTATGTTGTCATTTAGCTCTTTTTTTGGTGACCACAGGTTGGGGCCTTGATAATAAATAAAATACTTATTATTAAATTAATGTATATTACCTCTACCGATAATTATATAATACAAAATAAATGTATTAATTAGAAATATTTACATATAAAATCAATTTTATCGAAAAATATTATTGTTGCTACCGGGATTCGAACCTGGATCTCTTCCAATCCGGGGAAGGTACATTGACTAATTCTAATTAATACATTTAATTTGTATTAAAAATATCATAGAACTATGTTTTGAATAATTACAACTTCACAATAAGAATGTGTTCTCCTTAAAAGATAATTATATTCCGAATTTAATATTCTATATATATAAGTCGTAAATATATACTTAGTGTGAACAATAAACACCCCCCATTAATTCATTTATTACAGGTGTATTAAGATAAGATAAGATAAACCTTTATTGACAATTTTTTTTTGTACATCTGAAGTGAACATACAATTATATTATACGCTTATTAGTTTACTGTCCTCTGATATATAAACCATTGTCCTGGCTATTTTGCTAGTCTATCGTATGTGTTAAAGTAGCCAGCTTATGTTCGTACTGTTGCGGTGTTATTTAATTAAAATTAAAAATAAAGAGTAAGATTCGATAGAGATATAAAAAAAATAAAGACAATAAAAAAATGTAGTGAATCTAAAGTCAATTATTTGTGTAAATTTTGTATTGTGATAATTGTAATAATGATAAGTTGAAATGTTAAACAACGATTGAAACAACAGTTGAATCAAATATTAAGTCCATATTTGCGTATTCTTTTTGGATGTGAACGATTTCTAGTTAGCGTTAAATGTGTTGTACAGTTTCGGAGCTAAACATATGTAGAAACGTTGAACGAATGTCGTTGTTACTGATGATGATGTTAGTATTTGACTTTAACCAATTAAATAGCAACTATCCTAATCTATCCTAAACAACATTGACGGCATTCGTAGTCCAGTGGGCATAACGTACACTTAGTAGTCCAGTTGGCATCTAATACCGGTGGCTCTGTGTTCCATTCCCGGTAAGGACACAATACATCTATGTGATTTTCTCAAGCTTAGTCAGTTGGCATCTAATACCGTTGGCTCTGTGTTCCATTCCCGGTAAGGACACAATACATCTTTGTGATTTTCTCAAGCTTAGTTGTTTTTACGATGTGTGTAACTATAGTAACTGGGCCTCATGGTCTCATGCAGTGTTAAAAATAAAATAAAATTAAGTGCTAGGAAAGGATGTTAAAAATATTTATTAAATTTTATGTGTAGATGCTAGTTGGATTATTAACATGGTACGATGAGATAGGATTAATCTCTATTGTATTTATTAATATAGATGAATTCATCATTATCAGCCGTAAGATGAAGCCGTTTTCTATCCGCCGTAAGATGAGGCATCCTCATGTGTTTCTCTCTTTTCTATGTCTATTGATATTCTCTGCCACATGTTTTCGCGGAGTTTGATGATTCCATTTTCATCCACTTCCAGGATAGCCTGACATCTTCTTGATTTCCCTCGGGTACCTGCATTCACCCGACAATTGTCGAGCGATATGGCCTGCCCATTGCTATTTAATTTTATTGGCATATTTAATTCTCCTCTTCTTATTATTAAACACCGCTATCAACAGGAGTCAATAATGGATGGTGATATATTTTCTACAATGTTCTAGATCACCAGGGGATCAACACATTCGGTATCGAGCACATAATAAAGAAGAAAGAAGAATTCATCTATTGGGTTTTTCAAAATGATTCACTCAATTATGTAACTCTATATTTCAATCTGCGAACGAATGACAAATATGAAATGAATTACATTTGATAATACTCACAATGAAGTTTATAAATGGAGTTTATAAATGTTCAATGTGACCCCCTTTGGCAGCACGGCAAACATCTAAGCGGTAGCTGAACTCGTTCCACACTCGATGAAGCGTGACTTGTGTTACTGAGTTGACCGTAGCTGTGATACGGTTTCGCAGGTCGACGAGAGTTGTTGATAGAGATGGTACATAAACGGCTTATTTTACAAGCACCCACAAGAAAAAGTTACGGGACTTGAGATCAGGGAATTTCGGGAGCCAGAACTGAAGAGCTAGCTCTTTATTCCCAATGCGACCTATCCATCGTTGAGTTAGAGATTCATTGAGAAAACCTCGAATATTCCAGTGCCAATGAGGTGGTGCTCAGTCCTGTTGAAAGACGGAGTCTTCTGAATCTTCATTTAATTGCGGAAGAAGGCATGCCGAGATACGTTACCCCGGTAAAAATAATGGTCCATAAACCTTAGTTTGTAATACGGCGCAAAACACAATAACCTTCGGTGAGTCTCTCTCATGTTATAAGCGAAATGAATGCTTTTTGACAAACGACTTAAATTACACTCTAGAGGTCGTTTGCGTAACTATGAACGATTTAGCGGTGGGATTCGAAACTTTCGGACCTTCTTTATCAACTGCTATGTAGATCATTCAGATGCAACATATAAGTTTATTATTTTCCCGTTCCATGCTTCTTCACAAAGTTTTTGTTGTTATTAATTGAATAATTTTTTTAATACTTTTAAAATTAGCAATATTAACTTTAAATACTAAATTAATGTATTAATTATAAATATATACATATAAAATCAATTTTGTCGAAAAATATTGTTTTAGCGTCACCGGGATTCGAACCTGGATCTTCATTTCCAATCCGGGGAAGTGCACTACCTTTGTGCTATAACGCCAGTATTTTTCTTGAGAAATTTTCGAACCTATATGTTACATTTTTTCAAATTAATACACAAAGGTAGTGCACTTCCCCGGATTGGAAATGAAGATCCAGGTTCGAATCCCGGTGACGCTAAAACAATATTTTTCGACAAAATTGATTTTATATGTATATATTTATAATTAATACATTAATTTAGTATTTAAAATATCACAGACCTATGTTCTGAATAATTACAACTTCACAATAAGAATGTGTTTTCCTTAATAATATTAACTTTGTGATTCTGTTTCGGGATCACTTTTGTAAATCAAATTCAGACGTTCTAATGTATTTCAGCATAGTTGGATAATGCACTTTCCCCGGTTCGGAAAGAGATCCAGGTTTGAAGGTGGCGCAACAACAATATTTTTCTATAAAATTGATTTTATATGTATATCTTTCTAATAATTACAACATTACAAGAAGAATGCGTTCTCCTAATAAATATTTTGGCATCTACTACACTCATACTAACGCATCATTTACAACATAATCCTTATATTTCGAGTTAACATATATTAGATTGACATCCACTAACTCACGCACATTCATGATTATTTGCGATAGCGATAAGAATTATATAATCAACATTCCTTTCCATATTGGCAATACTAAACCGACAATTCACAAATCCCCATAATGTGTAGGCATAGTACAACAGTACTTTATCTTCATAACCAATCTCGTAGATTCTTTACCAAGAAAGGTGTCTGACAACGTAATACAATTTCACCAAAAATATTTATGACTACTCTGGAAAACCTGTTTAGACAATTAGAGTTGGAGAATTCAATAGGATTGAAGGAACATGTCTTATATACTAAAATAATAATGAACTTCTCTGTTGACTTAACATGAAAATGTTTAAGTGATTATGTCTATCTAATGCAAAATATTTCTAAAACAAATTTTTATATTTTACTCGTATTTAAAACAAATGAATAACCCATCATGATAAAGAATCGATTGAAAATGTAGATTTTTACTTCAAAGATAAATTTTACGAATCTCTGATATCATAAAAATATTGTATTTTAAATATTTGTAATTTATTATTGAAATATTTGGGATCGTCTGTTTTACATATAAATAATATTGGTATTAAATTGAACAAATTAGAATTATTAAAAATAAATAAAGAGAATAAAATTAACCAAAATATTATAAATAACCAACTAAATTTAATCACTATTCTAAAAAATTTTCTAATAATTTTGTATTTTGTTTTCTCGCTACCGTGCTGTACATCTTTCAATTGTGCATCGTATTGTTTGACACTTTCGCGCTACTGCCAAAAGTGTATGTCCAAGTGTACTTCGTGCTGAACAACGTTGTACGTGTCTTGGAGCCAGAAGATCTGTGAATCTGAATATCCAGATACCGATATGAGCGTTTCACAGGTAGGTCGTGTTTTCTGGTTCTGGGTGGTCCGTCAGCCGCCCCCTATTTCCTACTCCTGTCCTTCTCCCGAATTTCTTCCACCCTCCCTGCATCCATTAATTCCCCACCCCCGTATTTAGGCAATCATCATTTTCATTTCCTTATCTAATAAATTCTCGACAAGGATTCCACCTCCTCTTGTCTTGTTATATATTAAAATATTAAACATAAAACAAAAGTCATCTTTAAATTCATCATTTAAAATTATTTCGTTGTTAATTTCTACGTTTAAATCAATAATCAGTTTTATTATTGCGCCTTTGGTATGGTTTTATATTTTGTCAAGAAATTCAGAATAAATTACAAGAATGCACGAACACACCCCTTGGCCACAACCCTGTCGCGCGACAATTAGAATACTTTTTCTGCCTTTCCGAGTTGAATGTGGCCCAAACCGCTCGTTCCCAGATTCCATTTGTCTCGCCAGTAAAGTGGAAAAAACCTTAACTAGGCCCAGTTTTTCTGTTGCCAGTAATCGTTAATGACAGTGTATGAATCTTAACTGTAAGTTAAAATAAAAATTCAGGTTTTAAAATAGTTAAATATTTATGGAATCGATGTTAGAGATAAACATACGCGTTTTTATATTTGGGAAGAATGAGTATGTTTGAAAAGAACGGGAGGCCTGTGAAATACGAGGGCAAATCAAAAATTATCTACATTTTTTGTACTACAATTTATTTTTCACAAATGTAGCGGAAGCCAAGCTCGTCGTGAATACTTTGATGGACAAAACTATGACTGATTCAGAAGACGCTTCCTCACCGATGGTAACTCACGAATTCGCTAGAACTATCTCTCGCGCTTGCTGAGTCTTATCGTCCATGGTGGAGATGGACGGACGTCTTGCTCCTTTTTCGTAAATCACACTCGTCCGGCTACTTTTAAACATTTCAATCTACAACAAGCACAGTCTCCGTATTGTGATAAAAAAGTCTACGATGCATTTCAGCCCCTTTTACACCCTCCGACTAGAAAAATCGGATCACTGTTCGTTATTCTCTCTTAGTGAAAACTGCTAGCGGAGCGGACTTGTTTACATTGTAATAACTGGAAGGCAAATGACGCGTTTAGGATTGAATTTCGCACATGTGACCGAGTCGTACCAACTGTAAGCATGAATGTGCAGAAGCCAGCATGACGACCTTAAAAGTGTGTTATACCGAAAGTGTAGATAATTTTTGACTCGCCCTCGTATATTTAAATCAGGGTTACTATAGTGAATAAATTTAACAACACTTTGAATGCAATAATTTTTAATAGAAACTGTATAGAAAATAGTCCTAGCTCCAACACTTACGTATGAAAGTGAAATCTAGAGAGGGCAGAAAAATAATGGAAGTAGACTAAATGCAATAAAAATTAAATCACTTTGACTTAAGTATACGTAATAAATCAATTTATGATAAAGTAAAGAATGAACAAATTAGGAAAGAATGTGAAACTGATCACAGCAAAAATAATTAAAAAGGATCGCTTAGGTGGTTTGATCATGTAGAATGAATGAATGAAAAGATAATGGCTAAGATACATATGTACCGCGACTATTGATGTAATCAGAAATATACAGAATCTACATAAACCAGATGCTAGAAGATGGTCTTCTCAGCAGCCTCAATAATCGACGAAATTACATGAGAATATGTGTGAATGTGGATGAGGCGAGAGTTATGTCAGAACAAGTATGGCCGTCCATCCTCTTTTCGCATCGACATTCTAGTTCCAAACATGCCTACAGTCGATTTTTTTGAACCCTTTGTTTTATAAAAGTGCAATTAAAAATAAGGGTTTAGATAATTCGATAATTTTTATCGTTGAATATGGCCTTCCCGCGATAAAATTAAACAACTCACAATGAAACTTTGTTTCCTATTATCGATAATTTCTCACACAGCAATATTAAATCGAGTACAAGAAAATTTTGCTTATATTTTCAATGGAATTTTGGCGTTAGACAGAATGTTTTATAAAGTTATTATTTTTTACGTAATTGTAAATCACTGAAATTTAAAACATTTTTGTATCAATAATATTGTGATGATACAATTAGGATCAAAACATCAAATTGGATAGTCGATAGCTTTTCGTTTCGTATTCCAAAAAATAAAAAGATAAAATCATGTTTTCGTTTATGACATTTTTTGTAAATGCCGGTTTATCTAAACTATTATTGCGCTTTGTTGTAGATAAAAGTGGAAATATTTATACGACTCGATGTATACAATAGTAAAGTCGTACAAAATAACAATCGATTGTACAAACTAGAAAATAGTACGTAGTTGCGGCATCGTGTTTGAACAATATAAGGTTAATGTACTCGACCAAATAAACAGAATCAAACCCATGGTCAAAATATTAATAAATGATCAACAATATCAACTGACACGAATGGGTTCAAATATGTACAATCACTTAAAATTTGTG
This sequence comes from Eubasilissa regina, assembly GCA_022840565.1. NCBI lineage: Eukaryota > Metazoa > Arthropoda > Insecta > Trichoptera > Phryganeidae > Eubasilissa > Eubasilissa regina. The sequence goes on from JAINEB010000033.1 coordinate 24,907,985, forward strand.
GTCTAGTTCCCCGCATCTGTTTATCCTGTTTTCATAAAAAGGGATAGCCAAATAAACCTACTTCAAATTGGAAAATAGTATTTTTTTTTAAATATGAATAGAACCAACGATATTTCTTATTTTCTGTTTATTTTATCACGCTGCTGTGCACAAATTTGTATAACCATATCTATTTCCAGTTTGCTATGAGTACTACTTTCAAATTAATATGTTAGGTTATTTAATCCGTTTTTTAATAAAATTAAATATAATGTAAAATATGTTAAAACAACACGCTTGATCAAAAAACTGATTTAAAAAATTTCTTACGACGACTAGAAGTAACGTTACCTGCGTAATTATTTTATAGCAAAAGTAAAAGAGACAAATAATAAAGGTGTTCACGACAGCAGGGCTGTTGATTAACTCAACCGAAAAGATCAATTCTTTTGGATAAGGTGTATCTGAGGTCAGCACCGTTCACGATCAAAAACGAGAACGTGGAGAATTAGGATAACCCGACGCACGTCCGTCCGAAGGACCGTGTCCAACGGGTATGACCTCTGGCCTTCTTTTCTCTCGCCCACGAGTGGCATCCAGCGGAAAGATAAATTACTTTCGAAGGAATGTAATTAACTCCCCTTTTTTTATCAGTGAAGAGGTTAGATAATTAAATTGTGCTTATTGTATTCTTTTATTACGTTCGTCTTCCAAGTAAGAAGATCAAGAATTGAATAGGTCCATAGCAAACTAATCTAATACAAATGTTAATGTTGAAGTCAATACAATATTTTCATCGAAAATATATGAAACATTATATAAAATAACAATACAATATATCAATAGATCCTTCCAAGTGAATGCTGTTCGACTTTGGAACAACCACATACAATACCTACGAGGCAGAGACACAATAGAAGCTTTCAAAATTCCGTTATAAATATATTACAGTCACCCAAAGTTGATTTGATCCCATTTTATCGTGTTTCTATTTTATTTTACTTTTAGTTATAAAGTAATTCATTTTAAAGTATAATTAATAACATTATTTTAATCTTTTTTTTCATAAATAAATAAAATATTGTTCTAACTTTTATAATAAATATTTAACGTATTTTTTTGGAAACCCCTAAATGTGTGGATTTTATGTTTGTTCATTAGATTTATTTATATTGTAAAATACAACTTTTACGAACCATAAAAAACAGTTTTTCGTTAGCTCGCTGGCGGTTCTTGACATTCTTTCATTCTTTACTACACAGAGATAGTTTTCCATACTTCTGCGGCATAAATTGTAGCGGATACTATCGCGGTGTCTCATTACGAATGCCAGCCGTTGTGTGTGCCAAGGAGTTTTTGTTCTTCGGTTGAAATGTTTATTTAAATTTGGTCTATTTTACCTTAAAACTGTGTTAATGCATTCCGCTTGGAGCCGGAACCTATCTCGGTAAGTGGTTGTTCCAGTCAGGGAGAGGCTTTAAAGAGTCCTCTAAGTGGATATTTTATTCGTGTTAGGAGATTTCTCCTCGTGACTTGCATACAAAGCACAATAGGGTTTTTTCGAACATACCATTTTATACAATCTACTTCCTGTAATTTATAACACCCAAGTTGCAGACGACGTTCTATTACTTTCTTTATCATATACTCAAGTGTTTTAAACTCCGTATAACAATAAATTTTAAAAGATTTAAAATAAATTAAAATCATATGGTCTGTTTTAGGCACAAGATAACAACCCATTTCAATAGATTTGAACGTACTAAATTATTTAAAAAAAAAAGTAATATTTATATGACAATATGACTAGGATGATTGATTATTTAGATTATTTGTCATGTGTAACATTGTCATGTGTCATTGTCATGTGTAACAATGAGAGTTCGAGGAAAAAATATTTCTTAAAACAAATACCCGTGAAAAAATTACGAATTGTACTTCTTCAAATTTAAATATCATTTATAAATAATTTTTAGCTTTTAAGTTATATTTTTTGAGTACTATCATAAAAATTCAACACAGAATTAATTTGTAGCTAAATTGTAGCATCTAACCCGAAATCTAGACTTCGCGATCAAACATAAAATGTTTTGTATCTACGGCTTTTGATATGTTTTCCTTTTACTATTATAACAAGGTTACTCTTGAAGAGAATCCCGATAGAAAGAAATCTAACGATGTTATTTTGGGGGTTAAGATATCGGCCTTCCTCCGCCATCCATTTATTCGGAAAAACTCATCCAAAAATAATGGTCGCACGATGTTGTCACGAGGAAAAAATATCGGAATCCGCACCCACGGCGACATATTACAGTTTTGTATGGTTAATGAAGATTTTAATGAACTAGAACTTTCAAAGCACTTGGAAAAATTTCGGCTGGTATAATTTAATTAAAACATTGAAATTTTTAGATTTCACGTTTCTTGTTTCTCAAAATACACTATACTTAAATTGTTATATAACTTTTATTTTACTCGTTTCAGTTATACTTGAAAATCGATAGGGTGTTTCTTGGGTGGTTTTACATTAAAAAATATAAATTCGCCCGATAAAAATGACACGTAATATATTTGCATAATTTGTTAGCAACATAACTCTCCCTTTATCTCCCCATTGTATCATATTTTAAAAGATCCTAGCTCCTTTGTCACAGAAACACATTTCCACTACATCTCTTTCCCTTGTCACTAAGTGACATGTTTTCCGCCCTCCTAATCAATTTTTAAAACCCCACTTTTTCTTGTCAATGTTGTGTTGTTTTTTTCACAGTACTTGTGAATAACCCTTTTCACGGAGTGGCTTCTATACAACCTTTTCAGTTAAATTACATAAATGATTGTAGTGTCTTAAAACTTTGAAAAACTTGTCGAAAAGTAAAAAGCTCTCATAGCAGATTGGTCAATAAAAAACAATGTTTAACAAAATAAAAATATGCATTCATAAAAATATCACAAAAATAAGAAATTACTGTAGTATTGTTAGCAAATATTGATGTAGAAAATATGTAATAGTAATTTAAGATAATTCTTATAAATTTAATTTGATTTAGCTTTGCGGTACACTTCCACCTATTGGCGTGAATGGGAATGTGAGAAATTCCAAAACCCAAATCTGTCCTTTGTCCGACGGCTGTACACCCTTCGTATTTGAATTCCGGAGAATATTTCTTATTGAGATTCTTGACGAACGATGTCTACAACAATAAATCATATACGGTTGAAGAATTGTGTTCGGAAACCACACCATGGGGAACATCGCTGAAGAAATATTGGTTGCACTGGGGAAGTTTCACTCGAAAACAGAAAATGGATAACCTAGGAATCAGATATTAACAATATTTTTATGTAAATAAAATTTTTCACTCTTTCTCAGCAATCCTGAAAGAAATCTAAACATATATATATTTTAAAACAATTGTTGTCATTATCTTTGAGTACATTATTAGCATTATAAAATTATTATTTCATTAACCTAGGGTTCTAAATATAAAAAAGGTATATAATCATTACAATATTATTTTCCTACAATTAACTTTTTATTTTATGGCCATTTATATCACGAAAATTAATAACAATTATTGACAATTTGAAAAATTGTTTTATTCATTTATCTTTTGTTTTTAACGGCAATGTAAAGTTAAAATATTTATTAATTACTAAATAAAAAATTTATTGTATTCATAATAATATTTTTAAAACATAATTTGATTATAATTATCAGTACAAGTTCTAGATAAAAATCACTTTGGTTTAATTGCAGTTTTTAAAATCAGTTACTGAATATTAACAACACGTGGATGTAAAATTGTTATGAAATTTACTGAAAGATTTTAACAAATGCGGAATACTAAAATTCAGAGTTTACACTTCCCAAAAGGCATGAGTAATTCGGAATGTCTACAAAATATCAAAAATATGTGAATATTGTCACCAAACGCTTCGGAAATATTGAAATGTGCAATTCGTGGAAGGAAAATCATGCTCTGGGGAACAATATTCACATCGTTCGCGCCATAAGCGGCCTCGCAAAAATCGTCATAGATTCAACATTAAAGTATGGATAGTAGATGATGTGTGCGAATAATGTTTACACAAAAAAAAAGTCACGCCTTTTGAAATTGCCTCTGTTTTTCAAAATATCAATTTTGAAAAAACTTGATCGAGTTAAACTTGATCGGAGGTTTGATTGCATTGAACTGTTTTTGATTGCAAATAACAAAATAAAGATTTAGGTATTGCACGATTTTATGCGATAGCATTCGAAGACAATCTACATATAATATATAAAGAAGCGTGTATATTGGTTGGTTTGTTTGTTTATTTTTAATACAAATCTACAGTTTTATTCCGAGCTTGATGAAATTTTGCACACTTGACCTTCAAAACAAGAGGAAGGCCACTGTCTACATGAAACTATGAAAAACCACCCCCATCTCTCTTTCCCGTCTCTTAAAGCAGAATTTTAGTACTTCTTGATGAAATTTTGCACACTTGACTATCAAAATAAGAGAAAAATGACTTTTTATTAATTTTATATGTATGTCTTTCTAATTAATGCACTGAATTAGTATTTAAAATATCGCAGACCTATGTTCTGAATAATTACAACTTAACAATAAGAATGTGTTCTCTTAATAAGAAAAAATATTGTCTAGATGAGATTTAGAAAAACCACCCCCAACTCTCTTTCCTACCCTTAAAGCAGAATTTTGGTACTTGATGAAATTTTGCACACTTGACGTTTAAAATATTATAAAAAAATTTGTCTACATCTGATTTCGAAAAAAATCCCATCCCCCTAAATTAAGCCTCTTCATTCTGTGTAAAGCCCGGGTAACGTCGGGTACTTCAGCTAGTAATTTATAAAAATTGAACACAATTAAAGACTTTCACGGACGTGGTTGCAATAATAAAATAAGTAATATTTAGTATTTTAAAATACGTTTTTTTTTTGTTAATGCGTGCAAAAAACTCTATTTAAGTTAATACGTGGTATAATAGTGATGGATCTATAGTGAGAAAAATCTTAATGGTTAAAATGAAGGAAAACCAACGAAAAATTATATTTTTGTTGTACATACGATGATCCGAATATTAATAATTCAGTGGAACGGTATGTTTTCAATAGACTGTTTATGTTGAACGTACATTCGTCGTATATCTTTGCCATTAAATCAGAGCAAAACAACGGAGAATGCACATACGGCACTAGTTGTTTCATGATGGTCAATCAATATTTGATGTTAGGTGACTAACTTCACCTGTCCTTAATTGAGCCCCGGGTCTTACATGTTTTCTTATCGTGGCATCGAGCACTAATATTTATTTATCAGAAGTGACGGTAAACAAAACATTTATTATTATTTGTTACAAAGAAATAATTAACAACACTAATTGATTAATTTTTTTGACTATCAACTTTCTACAACACGTAACTAATTTTGCCAATCATAATTTAATTTAACTTAATTTACTACTAATAAATAGAAACACTAATTCACTATTGAGACTTGTATTCATTATAATTTCTCAATGAGACTATGATCTCCTAGTCACTAAAGTGACGTACATACTGGATGCGACATTCTTACCCACGTGCCAAATATATGATCTGATGATTAACAAATCGCTTCATACTGAACTCTGCATCGTTCTACATCTCCACTGGAGTCAAATCGCCAAGAAAAATTTCTTCCGTGAACAAGAGCCATTAGAAAACAATTCCAAAGATAATATATAATACTTATAACTATTTTCCGAGTAGGCACTATTATATACTCATAATAAAAAATATATCTTAAATATTTTATCAAAATGAGTAGTATTTGCAGTTAACTTACCATATCTACCCTTGTTATGTTTTATATAAGAAAAGAAAAAAAAAATCACTTTTAAAATTATTTATACATAATATACATATTTATATATTCTATTAATTATTTTATTACTGTCTAGAATGAAGTTTAATTGAAATTGAAATAAAACATGGCAATTTTTCATTCAAATATGTTATATCGTATAATTGAGCCCAAATATTTGTTGTATGTTTAAAATTGTGTGACATATTTTCAGACTCCCCTTGGTTTGTTCAAAAGTAGCTAGTAAACCCACTACATCTATAAATCTTTTTTGTATCTAAAACCGTCTTTATCATCAACATGGGGTCTAGGTACCCACAGAGCTAATGCGCTTGTATACGGCCACTGTAACTTCACTGTAACTCCACTGTAACTCCACTGTAACTCAGTGCCAATAAATACTTACGTATGTTGACTTTTATGTTTCACGGTCTGCGGGCGGCAGCGTCGATTTACGACGCCGAGTACAATGTCGTCTCCTCGCGATACAACATGCGTCGGCTCCACCGACGTGCGACGCTAATGTGTTATTAATGCGTAATGTGCAACTGAGTAAAGTGTTTATACTCGCGAAGGCTGAGGCGGTTGTAATTCCTTAAAGAATTTCAGCTTTTTTCAGGTTGAACTATTTTTTTTATTACGATTTTATTACATACATATCTATTATAATTTTCAATATTTGCTGAACAGTTTTACGGCAAATACATAAAGGGGACGTAGAAATAATGCATTATTAGAACAGAGATAATTTGTTCGGAAAAAAACTGAAAATATTGAAGATCTTATTATGTGTTACCTACACATGTAAAATCAACAATTTGTTGACATCTTATAGATAATTTTTTAATTACTTTTGAACAAAAGAACTCTGGTTTTGATGTAAAACATCTGAATTCTTCATTAATGACATAATCTTTAGTTTGTAGAGCCAAAAATAAATGAAAATCACTTGGAACAGTATCTTTTATCAGTATAGAGAGGGTGAGGCAGAGACTCCCAATTAAAGTCTCTATTTTTTGTAGTGATTTCTGTACATGTGGTCTAGTGTTATCGTGGTGAAACAAAACATGTTTAATCAATGCCAAGCTTAAGCGTAAAATCTATTAACAATAGGCATCTGCTTTAATTATTTGATTCGGAAGGTTGTTCATCATGGTTCATCAATAATGTTACTTGGTCCATCACTGAATTTTTGAAACCACTTTTGAGCAGTCTTTACACTAATAGCATTATAGATTATTTTTTATTACTACTGCGTTTTCACCGCTTAAAAATTAAAACTATAGAATATATCGTTTGTATTGTTCATCGATATTTATTTACAAAAGACTCTTTTTACGTCCGATCTTCAGAAAAATCAACTACAAGTTGACCACTCCAGTGTACAAATCGAAACAGAATATATCTTGTTTACAAGTATGCTGTTCAACTAAATGAGCCATAGTGAAACGCATGTTGCATGCATGTGATGTAAATGCACACGAACTTATGAACTAACAGGTAATAATATTTTTTAATTTTATAATACAATATTATTAAATATTCTGATGATTTTAAGTGTCATTAGAAGTAAACATGACACACCATCTATTTCCATTAATTAATGTTTAATCTTTTCAATATTTTTAAATAAAAACTTCTTTAATTTTGTAACAGATTGTGATTATAAATATTGAAAATCGAAAAAAAAAATCACTAGTTTTAACGAAATCACATTTTATTTGTGAATTTATGATTTTTCAGAACATAGTTCCATAGTAGATAATTAAAATAAATTTAGGCAAATGTCTTAATAAAGATGCACATAAAGAAATCTATTTAAAACTTACTAGACATGAGAGTAGTGGATACGTCATGGGTAGGCCTTCGTCCTGCAACGTTAATAAAAATGCTTCACATAATGATATTAACATTTAATCTCAAATATTATTGTATACGGGAATACCAATATTCAAACCTGGTAGTGTAAATCTTCTTAAAAGTGATATAAATTTATTAAATATTTGACTGAATTGTTGGTAAATATGTATCTCATACATATGCAATACGCCATATTGCATATAAAATGTTTTAGTAGTTCGAAAAAATATTATTTTAATTTGATCTGGGTTAATTATTTTTTAAATGTTGCTAAATATTGGTATTCAAATTTAATGTTAAAACACTTCAAAAATATAAAGCGATGCAGAATATTAAAATAAAAAATAAGATAATAATTCAAATTAAAATTTCCAACGCAGTTATCGTGATTAATTTTATAGTTGATAATACGTTATATTATATGTTAAAAATTTAAATTATAGTATATAATCTATTAACTAAACATATTAAAGTCATATTTTTATTATTATTTTTTTAATTTTATTTATTTGATATTTTTACAGTTTTTTATAACATGAATTAAGTATTTTAAATTTTTAAAATTACATAGTTTTTTTTTCGCTTTACTCTCCAATTTCATAAAATTCTAAAATTATTATCTGTTCCTTAAATAGTTTGTAAATTAAAGTGAAAATATAATGTTTTCAAAGGATTTGTAGATGCACTTTTTGAAATGATTAATAGAATTTAATAAATGTTTATAAAGGTAATCAATATCACACTGACGTGATCAAAAAGTGGATGATAGAATATATATAACTTTCTTTATACAGAAACGGTTCTCACAACAACTTTTGTCTAATCGTTATTTATCTCTTTTCGCTTCTTGGGTCTGAGACCAACATTCTATATTCTATCTTTACTCCCGTCAAAATACGGGCCACGCAAAATTACAGCAGAAATTGGGTCTTTGAACTAAAGATTATAACCTTGAAGGTGAAGATACAAGATTTCTTTACCTTTTCTTTATACCACTTCTCTGGTGAGATTACTCCAATTTCACATTAAAACTATAACAGAGTTCGTAAAATATATTTTGTTTTCAGAAGCGCTAAACGTAGAAAAAAGCCCTAGAGCAAATAGCTTAATATTCATTACTACTATATAACTAGCGATCTAAACTTTTAGAATATTATTAACAAATAAAACAAAAATTTAAAACCGTTCGGGTTTTATTTTTTGAAGATGATTAATTTTGTTGTAATTAATACCACGTCAGAGCAGAGTAAAACTATTATACATAAATTTACTTTTAATATTAACTTCAAAATTTATTTAGGACACAGATGTGTTGTAAATATTTTATAATAATTGATTTAAATACACTGCGATAAAGTTTAAACATATTTTGAAGTGGAAAATGTTGTGAATTACTGTGTTTCTGTAATTATGTAAGTGTGGGCTTTATTTTTGGAGTATCATAAGAATATGTAGTATTTGTCTATATAGAATTAGAGTATTGTAAAGCAATCGGCTTTGCTGATTTCTTTCTGGTAATTGAAATTTTCCATTTGCAAGTATTCTATTGCTAGATAGTGGTTGCTAAAGCATTTTCGTAATCCTATTACCCATTTGCAAGTATTCTATTGCTAGATAGTGGTTGCTAAAGCATTTTCGTAATCCTATTACCCATTTGCAAGTATTCTATTGCTAGATAGTGGTTGCTAAAGCATTTTCGTAATCCTATTACCCATTTGCAAGTATTCTATTGCTAGATAGTGGTTGCTAAAGCATTTTCGTAATCCTATTACCCATTTGCAAGTATTCTATTGCTAGATAGTGGTTGCTAAAGCATTTTCGTAATCCTATTACCCATTTGCAAGTATTCTATTGCTAGATAGTGGTTGCTAAAGCATTTTCGTAATCCTATTACCCATTTGCAAGTATTCTATTGCTAGATAGTGGTTGCTAAAGCATTTTCGTAATCCTATTACCCATTTGCAAGTATTCTATTGCTAGATAGTGGTTGCTAAAGCATTTTCGTAATCCTATTTACCCATATTGTAAATATATAACACGTGCACCGCTGCGACCGCTGCGCTGCGTTTGTATATTGGCTTTAAAATATACAAATATACACCACTGTATAACGCGTAGTGGTGGTAACTAATAGTAGTAAGTTAAATTGGTTTTATCCGTGATTCCGTGATTGCGATTGTGATATTTGTGAATGATTGTAACATTGATTGGTAAGTGATTATTCTTAAGGAAAACACATTCTTATTGTGAAGTTGTAATTATTCAGAACATAGGTCTGTGATATTTTAAATACTAAATTAATGTATTAATTATAAATATATACATATAAAATCAATTTTGTCGAAAAATATTGTTTTAGCGTCACCGGGAAAATAATGTAGATGGCTTTCAAATAATGGAACGACAGGTGTATTAATTTGAAAAAATGTAACATATAGTTTCGAAAATTTGTCAAGAAAAATACTGGCGTTATAGCACAAAGGTAGTGCACTTCCCCGGATTGGAAATGAAGATCCAGGTTCGAATCCCGGTGACGCTAAAACAATATTTTTCGACAAAATTGATTTTATATGTATATATTTATAATTAATACATTAATTTAGTATTTTAAGTGATTATTCGTTATTTGGTGGCAATCATTGGTACACTAGAAACTGAACCTCTAACAGTTAAATTTCATTTACCAATAAACGACATAATCAATATTAATGGCTACAATAATGGTTTAGATCATATGTTGTCACTTAGTTAATTACTTGTAGCCCGTCAATGTATGGATTACAACATGCAGCGCTGCCCGCAATTGCATTCATGTTTCATTTAATTTAAAGAGTGAATACAAACAATTTGTTAATTACTGTAGTTAAATATATGAAAAGGGTAAAAGTCATAAACAAACACAAATAATCTGATCGGCACATCAACTCTGATAATGGATCTTGCGATGGTATCCAAAACATTAGCCGTAGGGTAGCCCAGAAAATTTTTCACATAAGAAAAAATTGTTATCTCTATATATTACTTTTTTTAAATTTTTTTTTATTTATTTACATTTACATTCTTACATATTATACATTAATACATTATATACAATTCTCAAAGTACATAAAAAAGGTGAACAATCTTCATAATGTAAGTGATGTTCACTGTCTCCTTGACTAGACCGAAGTCTGTACTAAAGAAGACAGGTTCAACCGTTGTCAGTCATACAAATATGAAATTATTTTTTATTTTATTTTTATCTAAAACAAAAATACCCATGATTGAAACACTATGCAAAAGGAAACAATGAATATTAAAAAAATTAACATAAAGAAATTACGTTATGTTCATGTGATCATTTCCATGAATCTTTGCTCAGTTTCCTTTTTGCCAACACCCAATAACCAGCTCCTAAGATGGTGTTTGAGATTGTCCATTGAGAATTGTTCAGCAAAATGTTATAGGCTTTGGGGGCCATAAACATATGGAAGGATTGACCAAAGCTTGTTTTCATTTTAGACTTCACGGTGAATCTATTCTTTTTTACTTTCGTAACATAACTAAGCGATGGATATTGATGAAGTTCTTTGTTGGAATGAAAATAAAGTATTAGCCTTTTTACATAGAGTTGTCGAATATCAAGAAGCTGACATGCCTCAAACAGTGAGTCAGAGGGAAACCTATATGGTTTTTTGTAGATGATTCTGAGAATGGATTTTTGTGTGATTACTAATTGGTTAAGGGCAGTTTTCCCAACTCCACCCCAGCCTAAGATCGCGTAGCTAGGAAAAGATTGGCAGAGAACAATGTATATTGTTCTCAACGTACGTTTCTCTAGAACATTCCTATAGAAGAAAAATGTCAGTTTTCTTAATTTAGCTCAAAGTTTGTTGAAATGCTCAGACCACTTTGAATGACTTATGTTCAAAAACCTTATATTGAAAATCTATTATGGTTTGGAAAAAATCATTCAACTTGTTTGAAGATTTTTAAAGGTATTAATGATATACATATTTAAAATTAAAAAAGAATTTTTAGAATATTGATATAAACATTTGGACAAATACACAATTATATATAATATTATTTTAAATTAACAAGTATACTTTCTTTCCCGGATATTATACCAGCACATATTTTAAAATAATATGGGTACAACCATACAAATATGGTTTCAAAAAAAAATTATATTACAATTTCCGCGAATAAACAAAATTCTGTATATCGTAGTTACAAATATGTCAAAGCTATCCATTAAATGCTTACATAACTTACACCTTAAAAAATGCTTTACATAACTATGGAAAATATTTCATTTGATAAGTGAATATAAATTGTAAAACATTAACTATACACTACACTGCTACTCAATTGAAGTACATTTTTTAGAACCGTATATTCTTACAGTTTATTTATGTTAGACGGGAATATTATATCTTTAGTGTTACCTTAATTGTTTCAGTTTTTATGTAACTTTAGCGAAAATAATAATTCACAGAAATTAATAGTTTTAATGATTAATGAAAAATACAAAATAAGAAATAAGCCGTAAATAATGAAAGAAAATGAAATACTAATTAAATATATTAATTTGAAAGATACATATAAAATCAATTTTATCGAAAAATATTGTTGTTGCTACCGGGATTTGAATCTATTTCCAACCCGGTAATGTATTAATTTGAAAAGTGTAACGTATTGATTCGAAAATTTGCCGTCAAAAGTACTGTGTGCTCTACCATAATCGGTTAATGCACCTTCCACGGATTGGAAAGAGACCCAGGTTCTAATTCTGGCAGCAAAATTTATAAATATTTAAATATTTTTCGATAAAATTGATTTTATATATGTATCTTTCTAATTAATACATTTAATTAGTATTTAAAATATCACAGACTTACGTATTGAATAATTACAACTTCATAATGATACACAATGTTTTATGGCAGGGGTCATCGTACACTTCAGACATTTTGTATGTTGTAAGATAAATAATTTACGTTATATAATTGACAACAGCTCATGATTTTTTTATATTGTTATGTAACATGGATGGATATATAAAATATTATATGATATATAAATGTTAAATTCATGAATATATATCATTGACAGTTTGAGATTATTTGTTGACAGTTTTTTTTATTTGTTATTATACATTTGGTAATCAATTGTAGAAACTCAAACAACATTTAAAAAAATATTTTTTATACTTAATTTAATATCAATTGTTAGATATAATATATATATTTGTAACCATAGATTTGTAACGCAATCGCGTTGACGGAAAAATGATAGAAGGAAGAAGAAAAAGAGAATGGCCAGTTGCTGTATTAATAGAGAGAGAGAGAGAGAGGGAGAGAGAGAGAGGGAGAGAGAGAGCGGGGGAGAGAGAGAGGGGGAGAGAGAGAGAGGGAGAGAGAAAGAGAGGGAGAGAGAGAGGGAGAGAGAGAGAGGGAGAGAGAGAGAGGAAGAGAGAGAGAGGGAGAGAGAGAGAGGGAGAGAGAGAGAGGGAGAGAGAGAGAGGGAGAGAGAGAGAGGGAGAGAGAGAGAGGGAGAGAGAGAGAGGGAGAGAGAGAGAGGGAGAGAGAGAGAGAGAGAGAGAGAGAGAGAGAGAGAGAGAGAGAGAGAGAGAGAGAGAGAGAGAGAGAGAGAGAGAGAGAGAGAGAAAGAGAGAAAGAGCAACGGCGAAAAGAGAACGTCCCATAATATGAAAGAGAAGAAGAAGAAAGGTATTAAATATTTTAACTCGAAAATTCATTTTTGAATAAAGTCACTTATTAGACTTGATAACTTCCGAATGGTCATGAAAATAAGTCATGTAAACGATTTTAAAAATCTTCATAAATAACATAAATTTGCATTACCAACCGTATAGCAATAATAACCTGAAAAGTACATTTTATGAAAAACTGTGATAAATTTCATCCGTCGTATTCCGGGGAGCTTTCTTCGTGTCCGGAATGGTCGCGAGGAGGCCTTAGAGGAGGCTTTAACGGAGGTCTTAGAGGAGGCACGTAAACACAAAATATGCCGCGCATAAAAACAATCCACCAAGAAAATAGTTCATAACTTTTCCCACCCCTTCGCAGGCTGTGAGTTTGTTACGTTGGCGAGTTGTAATGACATAAAAACGTACGTCACACCGTTGAACTGCTCATTTTCAAAACGACACCGTTCGCAATTCACGACATTTTATTTTGATATAAAATGGTTGCCTTTGAGTAAGGTTTTTGGAAAAACTAATATTCAGAATCAAAATCCCTCATTTCTTTCCGCAAGTGTAAGACATTGTAATAAGAGCTAGAACTGGAAAGTCGTCAACTAATTCTAACGTTGCGTCACTTTCAATCACTATTATATTATTCTATCAGTTAATGATTCTTGGTGTTTGATATTTTTTGTAGTTTCTTTATTTGTATGTTCATAAAAGTATTCTCCAGCTCTGGATGTAAGTAAATAGTAGATTTTTGTGAAATATAGTGATATTACCTCAAATTTCAATGTTTATTAGTTCACAACTAATATGGCTTGATATCAGCCTTGATAGATGACGTAGTGAAATCAGTCTGAGGTCGGATATATATGAAAAAAATAGCTCAGAAAACTATACATAAAAATTCTTTTTCTTTCACGGTACTACATCCCAGGATGGGATTTGGCCTCCTCGACTCTTATTCCTTGCCATTCTTTTCCAGTTCGCAGACTCTTCCATCCTGCTCCATTCTTTTTTCACATTGTTAACTAACATTTCCTTGGTCCTCATCAAGATAGTTTCTACTGGGGTATTCCCTTGTACCTTTGGTGCCCTGTCATCCGAAATTCTCTCAACATGGCCAGCCCATTACATTCTTTTGTACTTACAAAATCTTACAATTATTTCTTGCTTAATTAACAAAAAAGATCCAATAGATTTTTTTCATACTTGACCAAGTCCACATATGTTATATCAAAAATACCAATGTCCGAAACACCCGATGTTTTAAAATTTATTAAAATTTGCTTATTTATTTGAAAAATAGTTAAATAAAATTATATTTTAATATATCCAAGAACACACAATTACTGGATTTTTACCTACAAAGGCAGTGTTATTAAACAAATATATATTTAATCAAAAATATATGGAAATATGGAGTAATTGCAGGGCTGAAGAAGGATCTGTCTTCGGCTGGCTTAAGTGATCACTTTATATAAATATAACGTTCACCATTCACACCCATCAATCTCCACATCTATCAAATTATTGAAAGTTGTATATATGTTAATAAATATACCAATATATGGACCAAATGTAGAGATTGACGGGTGAGAATGGTGAACGGTTATATTTATATGAAGTGATCACATAAGCCAGCCGAAGACAGATCGTAAGCCTTGCAATTACTCCATACTTCCATATATTTTTTATTAAATTTAATAAAATAATAACTTCGTCTCTATGAGATATATGGTATTTGTTTTATATTTTAACTGTTTTTTTACCATTAGTATAATACTAAATCAATAATGCTTGTATGGTGTTTATTGTACGCCGATGATGTAGTACTAATGGCGAATAATGAACAAGAATTACAGAATCTGGTGAGTAGAATGTACGATGTATGCAAGGAAAGCGACCTCATGATGAATGTTAACAAGTCGAAAGTGATGGTATTTGAGAAGGAGGAAAGCAAGACACCGTGCTAAATACTTGTAGGTAATGAATGTTTGGAACAAGAAGATGAGTTTGCGTATTTGGGAAGTATATTTGATAGAAACGGAAAGGCTGAGAATGATATCGAAAGGAGGGTGACTGTAGGTAATAAAGTGAACGGCGCTTTGAATGGAATTATATCTAACGGGAATTTTCCAACCGAGGTAAGACTAGCGGTGCACAATGGAATCCTGGTACCGAGAATGTATGGAATGTATGGAAGTGAGGCCTGGAGCTGGCAGAAAAGGAACAAAAGTAGACTGACTGCAGTGGAAACGAGATCACTTAGGCGTATTTGTGGCAAATCTATTTATAACAGAGTAAAAAATGAAGAAATAAGGTGTGGCGTTTTATCCTTTCTGCCTACCCCCGCGTAAGTAAGTAAGTATTTGATGTGAATTTGATATTTATCGTCTTACG
This sequence comes from Eubasilissa regina, assembly GCA_022840565.1. Lineage (NCBI taxonomy): Eukaryota > Metazoa > Arthropoda > Insecta > Trichoptera > Phryganeidae > Eubasilissa > Eubasilissa regina. The sequence continues at coordinate 24,923,780 of JAINEB010000033.1, forward strand.
TATTGTGTAATCTCGTGGAGTAAGAGTTAATATTTACTATTAAAAACACCCGTCACAATCAACCAATGTCTATATAAAAATATTATATATATTGCTCTTCTTACAATGCTCTCTTCTTCTGTCAATGTGTCAATCATAGTAAATGATTAAGAATGACATTTATCGCGAAATACATTTTTTTTATAAAAACAAGAGATACATGTCACACTCCAGAACGAGAATTTTACGGCTGATCACTTTGTTACTATACAAGCGTTTTGTTTCCAGGAAGAAATTACGTTTCGAGTACACGGATAAGCTCTACAATATTTATTAAAAAATATATTAAAAAAACATAATTACTCTTTCAAGAGTTTATTATAACAAATTTTATTAAAAAAACTAACGTTCAATATCCATCCTAGAATGTCGTTCGAGAGTCGCTGCAACTGAATTATTTTTCCGTATTAATTAAACACCATAGATTTTTTTTATAACTAACGAAGGAAACACTGAGAAAAATGGTTTAACGTTTTATTTTTGAAAAAAAGATCGTTATGAACAGTATATTTCTAAAAAAATGATGTATTACATAATAATTATCGCAATATTTTATTTAAATCTTCGCAGTGATCTAGTGGATTTAATGAAAGGAAAATGTTAAAAGGATATTTTAAAATTAGTATAAGGTCTCGGGAGACATACTGATAGGTATCAATGAGGTTCGCCCCCCATTATACCGCGGTCTCCGTGTTGGCGCGAAAAGGAGAACAGAGTTCATGGTGGGTGGGCGGGTGGAATATTAGAAGAGGAATATTAGAAGAATAGAGATGAATGAACTGTGTGATAATATGAATGAAAAAAACCTAGATATATTGCGCATTAGTGAGAGCATGAAGAAAGGACGAGGAGAGATGGAGCACAATGATCGGGCGTGTCATGGTGTTGTAGCTTTGCTCTCGAAAATAATAATAGAATATATGAGAGAATATGAGCTTGTCAGCGCCAGGCTCATGTGGATTCCTTTTAAAATTGAAATTACAAGAGTATTTTTAGCCGTAGGTTATGCTCCCGTGAACTCAGAAAATGATGAAGTGAAAGATGAATTTGGACGAATGTAAGGAATGTAATGAATGTAAAACGAAATAATAAAAAAATAATTTTAATTAAGATTTGAACGGGTGGGATGGAGGGATGGTTTCTAGTCAGCCATTGGAGTGTACGGTAACAAAAAGATCAATGGAAATGTAAATAGTTCACTCGAGATATCCTTGGAATGGAACCTTTTTGTTTCAAATACCTTTTTTGATCATAAAGGAATCCATCAGTACACATGGGAGAGAGGAAATGAAAAGTCGATGATTAATTTTATGGCGGTTGACTCTATACTGAAATCCGCTACTGTTAATACTCAAGTGTTTCGGGGCGCCGATATGGAAATTAACTATTTCCTCGTCGTTTCAAGAATACATTTATTCCAAGGATGGTGGTCCATGAACAAATAGTATCGGCGCCATTTAGAATCAAAATTGGGAATCTGCAAAATGATGATGTTAGAGAAAAATTTGAATGAAAAGTATGTGTGAGAAAGAAGCGAGTGATCTGAATACAGATGATACATGGGAACACATTAAGGTTACTCTATGTGAATCGGCGAAGGAAACTTGTGGCATAGCTACGTGTGTGGAAGGAAGAAAGGCGACGCATGGTAAGATGATGGCATAAAGGAACTTGTAATAGAAAACAAGAATATGTGGCAATATCTTTTGACAGTAAAAGGAGATGAATATACGAGAGCAAAAGACCTGTACAATTCATGTAAGAAAAAAGATAAATCTGGTGTGTAAGAAATAAAAGAGCGGCTGAAAAGAGAGGGAGGGGTGAAAATAACAGAATTTTCAGGATTATATAAAATTCTTCTGGAAGACGGTCAAAAACCCCGATTCGATGCTGAAAGCAGTAGTATGAAAGTTATTAAGTTAGTAAATGGAGAGATGTTAATGAATGAGGATGAAATATAGGACAGGTGGATAAAATATTTCCGGGAAACGTATAAAAGTGTAGAGAATACAAATCAGGAATCTCCTGAGAGGTTCACTGAGGTAAGTATGAATGACGAAAACGATATGAATGCAATAAGTATGGAAGAAATAAAGTGTGCAATAAAACATATGAAGAATGGTAAATCTGTGGGATATAACGTTGTGGCTGAGTATATCAAGATTGGTAGCATACTAGTTATCTCATGGCTTTATACGCTCTTCAATCAATCTTTGTAAAATAACCACACACCGTTAGATTGGAAGAGGTCTATCATTACGCCTCTCTACAAAGGCAAAGGGTCTAAAATTGGTAACTTTATGGCAATTATACTATAGTAATAGCTCGGTTGGTGATATTTATGGAAGTATTTTGGATAATGTCGCAAGCGAGATGTGGATGGGTGTTTGATCGCTAGCCACGGTGTATCGATAAGGGTAGCTGATGACCCAGGCCTATAAGCCAATTCTTTACAAACCAGTACGCCGCGACAAGGAGTTATAAGAACGGGTTCAAAACGTGGAGGAAGCGCATCCCATTTTCTGTCTGCGCTGGATTGCAAACCTACTGTGATGGCGGTTCCTTATCTTCAAACTTTGGATATTCTACGCAGACTATTTTTTAGGATTACACTAGGTAATGTACTTGTAATGATTGCTTTCTGTTTCTTTTATAATAAACTAATGTAGTCAAATGAAACTTCTTTCAGTAATGTAGATTGGATTCCTGTCCGTCAGAATTACACAAGTTATTATAAATGTATCACAAGTGAAGAGAAAGGTCATCAGTAAGGTAGATTCTGAGTTTCGTACTCATATTTTTTGTTTCTCCACTGATCTAGCCGGTGAGTGAACGAGACTCAAGTCACAATATATATTTATATAAATATATTATTCTGTATATATTTATAATTGATACATTAAAGTTGTATTATAAATATGACAGTGGGTACTCAAATTTTTAACAATATAAATGGACATTGTTTGAAAAAATTAAATTATAAAAAATACGTCGTATAGATTAATTTGATTATTGTCTTCGATAATGTGTACAAATTTCATATTAAATTTTTCATGTATGACGTAAGAGAATTTTAATTATAAATAAATGAAACAGATTAGCTTATGTGATAATATTTCAAATGAATAAATTAACTAAGTATTTACGCAGTAAAGTAATAATTATATTTTCATAGAAAGCAGTCGCTTTGTGGTTTGACATATTATATTAAATAAAATAACAATCTTTTTTTATGAAACCACGAAATTTATTATACATCAACCGGTTTCATTTATCTAAAGCTACATCAGGACGTATTTGTAACTAATCATAAATACAAAAAGAGTGAGATAAAATATAAAATTATATACGAAAGAGAGTGACAGAATACATATATGTAACATTAACTCTCTATTTCGCATATTATTTATATTCTGTCTCCCTTGATGTTCTATTTAACTATACATATATATTCTGTTTCTCTTTTTCACATGTAATTTTATATTCTTCTCCCTCTTTATGTATATATTATTGCACTCTTTTTGTATTTGTGATTAGTTTCAAATTGGTCCTGATGAAGCTTGAGATAAGCGTAACCGGTTGACGTATAATAAATTTCGTGGTTTCATACAAAGTGATTGTTATTTTACTTAATAAAGTAATAATTATTATTGCAAAGTCTACGGGCCCGATGGAAAAACATTTCCTGTTTGTTCCCCACTATAATTTAATATGGACATTCTCGCCCGTGTTAGTTCCTTCGCGCGAGGCAAGTGATGGGGTTCCGCAACCATAAAGATATAAGATAGGTGAGACAATACACGTTTATGGGACGAAAGATGTACTTAAGATACAGACTTTCACCTAAGTCAATTATGAAAAAAACTGCGTTGTTCAGAAATAATCATACAGAAGCAATAAAAACAATAAATGGCGTCACCGTCGGCAATAACAGTTGTTGTATTTTGGATTCATATATTTTAGAAAATATCAAAAGAAACGTGAATTGAATTATTTGTTTTAAAATTAATTAAATTTTGTGTTTTTTAAAACTGTTATCGCTTTGAAGAATGTCGAATTTAAATAATTTACAACAAATGTACACAAATAATAATACAGTCTTGTTCATTCAATAACTGGACAGTGTGCTGTATTATCACTAATACAACACACTGTTGTTCATTCAATAACTGAACAGTGTATTATAACTAATATAATAAATGATTTAAACTAATAATTTATTATATTAATAATAATACAATATACTATCCAGTTATTGGACGAACAAGACTTTATTATTATTTCTGTGCATTTATTAATGCCTTGTGATTTTTCTCGTCCATTCATGTTTTGTTTTTGTTAATGCAGAATTATAATGAAATATAATTAACCATTTTTAAATATTCAATGTAACTTAAGTTATGAATAAATACCGTTTGTCACTAAATTGAATTAAGTGGTTATAAAAGTAATAATTATATGTTGAACGTCTTGTCTCTTTCATTGCCTCACACTATAATCTTCCATATTTATTTTTCTATTGTTACTTTTTCAGCTCTTTTATTTAAAAGAGTTACATTTTTTCAGAGTCTATTAAATGCTTACTATTAGCCGTAATATAAAAATACTAATCGGTAAATTTTTCAAAGACCGTATGTAACACTAATCTATTAGTCCTTTATTTTAATTACATAAGAAATTAAAAATTGTATCAACAATATATTAGAACTTTGTATAAATCACTGTGACTTATTACATTTGCAGAGCAGTTGAAGACCAGTCTTGACGAAGATACGGTGGTATTGAAACTGGTTGAAGTAAAAATAACTCACAGTGGTTTATACAAAGTTTAAAAATAGATACAATTTTTAATTATATCTAATTTACAAGATTAACACTACAAATATTAAGAATATATTAAATAAATGTTCAAGCAAGGTTTAATATACTTCAGCAACATTACAATAACTTTTTCATGAGTATTGAGCATTCTCGCGAAATTATTAATGGTTATCATTATTTCTGACTGATGATAATCTGATTTAAATGTTAACATAATTTTATTTGTTATTGTATGCATACTTGAATCTTATAAACATATTAATTTTAATCTATTAATAAATGTCGTTTAACAATCAATTTAATTCAATCGCTACTTAACTAATTATTACCAGTGCTCACTAAACCGATTATAAAATTCAATCTTGCAATTAAATTAAATATATGACAGATAATAATTTTATTTTCTAAATAAACTGTTTCACCAAATACCGACCCAACTTATGTAAAATGTAGTATCCAGGATACTTTTTATCAAATTAACTTTTTCGCTTCAATTCGCTCGCCCCGCATAAATCCGCTCTTTTACCCAAACACAATAACGTCCCAGTGAATCTGTCAAATCCACCGTCCCGGCAAAAACTGTCCCCTCAGATAGTGTGTTATAATATTCTCATATTTTTAAGAATAAATATTTATTTTAAAATTAATTAGCCCTTCTAGCATAAAATCAAATAAATATTTAAAAAATATTTTTAACGCGAGATTATCGCTGTACGTATAAATCCTGAAAGTTGGGTGGATATATTTCGAGAGAACTAAAACTAAAACATAACTTCATATCGTGGATAAAATTTAAAAAAACAAAATTTGTTCTGACGTCAAAAGTCTGGATAAATGTAGGGTTTATTTTTAAATTGGATAAATTATGTGTTAAATAAAAATATACAGTACATACTCCAAATTAAAACTATTTCATAAACAATACGTTTACTCAAATTATTCTACATGGATATACACTTGTTACAGAAAATTTATTTAGTGGTATTAAAAAATATACTAAAGATTAAATTTATAACATGCTTTCCATACATCGTTTATAAAATTCTCATAGATGAATTCATTATTTATGTTTCAACGATTATCAATAATACGGTAAAAATTATGGACAAAGTGTTAATGTGCTTAAAGAAATTGAAAAACGTTTTTATCAAAAAATGAACCCGTCATGTTTAAAATACAAAAAATTTTATCAGGAAATTGTTTTGGACCAAGATTTTCCGCCGTCTTTTAACGCGTAAATACACAAGATAAAAAGATTTTCAAACAACAACGAAAACCTTTCAATTAGGAAAATTCAAAAGTACATCCATAATGACACCTGCTTAAAAACTTACACAAATATAACGAAGAGAAAAAAGCCGTGAAGAAGCTGTTAAGAAAAGAGAGCTTATTATCCCAGCAGATTAGATGTGATAACACGTAAAAGTTTAGATGAAAAGAAAGAAAAACCTAGACGGTTCGATTGCCGATAGCTTTTGAAAATGTTGGCCGTTAAGCTAAATGTCTGGATTCGTTTGCTATTTCTTTATTTCTGGATATATTGGTGTATACCTTTTTCAGCTACGAAAGCCTCTTTATTGAAAGAAATTTATTTATTTTTGTTTATCGGTAATTCGTGGAAATTTTAATATCAGTGAAATGCCTTTATTGTTTTAAATTGAAAACATTTTATTTCTCAGAGAAAATATCTGGAGATTGTGCACAAAATAAGGAATTGATTTTTTTTCATTCATTCCCATACAAGAGACTTCACATTAGACGCGTGTCGTGTATAAATTGAATTTAATTATTTCTAAATATTGTAGAATTTAAAATAAATAATTAAAAAATAGGTATCTTAGATAATATTAAGACAGATTGATATGTTAATAATACTTTATAAATAATTTAATCTGGATATTTTCAAAAAAAAACATTTTTTATAAATTAAATTAATCAATTAGACAGATGTACAGAAAAAATCTATCTATCGAAGAAAATATTTATTTATCAAAGGGAAGAGGTTCAGTCTCAAATCTCGGGAACGAACAAATTTTTTTAAGATGAACACATTATTGTGTAGTTGCAGTTTTCCAAAACATTTTTCGAAAAATCGATTGTTTCTATAGGTATATCTTTCTGATTGGTACATTTAATTTGTATTAAAATATTTTTTCAATATATTTTTTCTGTACATTTTTTCAATTAATTAATTTAATTTGTATTAAAATACCACAGAACTATGTTTAAAAAAATGTAACTTCACAACAAAAATGTACTCTCCTTAATATATTTTTTTTATACTTGTGCACAACTTACGCAGGCGTACGACAAAAAAAAAAATATCAGTAAATAGAACTACTTTTCAATTAATGCTTAGAACCTGCCAAACGACAATATATTTTTAAGTTATGGATTGAGTCACTAATTAATGAATAAGCAGATCACACCATTTCAGCCGAATCAGCACGGTGACACTTTAATTATTTTTTCAATTTAACAATTTATCGTCATATTCGGATTCGGATTTCACCAACTTACACCATCAAATTGTTATATCTGTTATCAACAATTATAGAATGAGTCACTAATTAATGAACAAGCAGATCACACCATTTCAGCGGGATCAGCACGGTTTATTTTCAATTTATCATCATATTTGGATTCGGATTTCACCAACTTACACCATCAAATTGTTACATCTGTTATTAACAATTATAAAATGAGTCACTAATTAATGAACGAGCAGATCACACCATTTCAGTCGGATCAGGACGGTGACACTTCAATTATTATTTTCATTTTAATAATTTATCGTCATATTTGGATTCGGATTTCACCAACTTACACCATCAAATTGTTACATCTGATATGGAATCATTTATGGAATGGAATATCATTTATGGAATGAGTCACTAATTAATGAACAAGCAGATCACACTATTTCAGTCGGATCAGCACGGTGATACTTTAATTATTATTTACGATTTACTAATTTATCATCATATTTAGATTTGGATTTCACCAACTTACACCATCAAATTATTACATCTGATATTTAAATTTATGGATGGGTTAGCGGGCTACAAAATTTTTTTTTTATTATTTTATCGATTCAAATGAATCTTAGACTAACGTCTTTAATTTGGCACGTATTTTAGGAAAAACCTTAAAACTACCGAATCTTCCGTGAAGTTTAGTATATATTCCTAGATATGAAAAATATTATCTAATTACATTCTGTTTATCTACACGAGAAGGTTACGAGATGAATAAAAATAATTTGATATGAAGAAAATATTACAGTGAGAATTTAATAATATGCAGGGTGTAAGAGATCCATAATATTTTATCGGGTGGATACCTGACTAAATTACAGGTCGAAAATGTTCAAAGAATGCAATGCTTATCTGCTAGTTTTTACTATTTTCTGAAGATATCTTATACTACATATATCGTGTATAGTCGATATATGATAATATATTACATTTTATTGGTCTTTCTGAACACCTGAGTCAGTCACCCTAATTATTTACATCTAAACCTTAATCGTTACTTTAATTATAAATACACAGTAAAAATATGATATGTTCACAGCAAAATATATTGTTGAAAATATTACGAATACGGTATATTATCATCATTAACTATATGTATGATAAAGCAGTGATAAACCAGAATAACACTTTGTACAAAAATACTGTGTCATGTCAAAAAACATATAGTTGACTTCATATAAATGGCAGCTGATTGGTTAAAAATAAAATATAAGCGTACGTTTGGAGTCAATTTAATGATTAATGACTTTGTGACAAGAAGTTGTGTTGTGTTCAGGCATACTCGCTAGACATGAATAAGTCCAGATTGCAACGGCATCAAAACATCGAAGAAGAAGATTTAAAACTTTTACAATAACAAAAATACTTGTACATTTAAAATTAGCAATATTAACTTTGTGGTTAAAATTCATATTTTTTATTTATTATCATTGTTTTATTAACCACTGAATTGAGTTTAAATACATCAACCGGTTTCGAAAAATACTATTTTCTTCTTCAGGGTGTCATAACTAACTAAAAATGAAGAAAATGGTCATGGTTTTGATAAAAAATTGGGATTGTCAATTTTGCAAACCGCGTTGGTCACAAATTAAATAATTTGGAATCGTTGGAGATAAATAAAGCATGTAAAACTAATCAAGAAATTATAAACAACCAACTAAATTTAACTACGCGTTCCATTCTAAAAATTTTTCCTAAAATTATTCGACTAAATTTGTATTAAGCAACAATTTGAGTTAGGTACTAAATTTATTTTTTAAATAATTGTTTTTTTTTTTTAATTTTATAAATAGATTCTGGTGAAGAAACAATGATATATATTTTATATTTAGTTATGATATCCTGAAGAAGAAAATAGTATTTTTCGAAACCGGTAGATGTATTTAACTCAATTCATTGGTTAATAAAATAAAGATAATAAATAATAAATAAAAATAAAAATACTTGTGTTAGAAATAATCGTAAAGGCATCAGAAAACATAATTAAGTAAAGAGATATAAATAAATTATATATCTAAATAATCTCAAGAAGAGCGTTTCAAAAGAAAACAAACCATAAATACCAACTCTGTTATGTTGTGAGTGTGGTGCAGAATAATTGAGTATATTTGAAAAACCAACACAAACAAAAATTTCAATACATAACATTTAAAAGGCGTTTTTTTATCTTGACTTTAATAATATTTATTGTGATAAATTGATAAGTGAATCCATAAAATAATAACATTTAAAAAAAAAACACAGTATCTCACAGACCAGTAAATAAATAAACATGAAATAAATTGCACATATAGAAGAAAGGTTTGAAACATTAGTTGCGGGACGAGGGATATTCTACACACATTTTTGGTAGAAACATTAATCCGATAGTTTATGAGACATTTGTGTAACAGTAAAAGTATTTACTATTAAGAAAAACACATTCTTATTGTGAAGTTGTAATTATTCAGAACATAGGTCTGTGATATTTTAAATACTAAATTAATGTATTAATTATAAATATATACATATAAAATCAATTTTGTCGAAAAATATTGTTTTTGCGTCATCGGGATTCGAACCAGGATCTCTATTTTCAATCCGGGGAAGTGCACTAAAATTGTGCTATAACGCCAGTATTTTTCTTGACAAATTTTCGAACCTATATTATTACTATATTATTAAATTATTATTTTAGTATTTAAAATATCACAGACCTATGTTCTGAATAATTACAACTTCACAATAAGAATGTGTTTTTCTTAATAGTAAATACTTTTACTGTTACACAAATGTGAATGAAAAGGAATTTTCCTTAGTTAATTTCTATATATTTGGTGTTCTGTGACTGTTCCATAAGTTATAGTACAAATTTAGAATATTTTTTTTACCACCACAAGAAAAATAAATTTACACACTTGTATTAAACTTTATTATACACAAATCATGATAACTAAGTAATATACATATTGTAATATTATTTGAATACTTCTCTTAAGATTCATAAGTTTTACAAAAAAAAATACATTACGAGGTTCAAATCAAAGATTCATGTAAACAGAAAAGCCATTTCAATGATGTTTGATAAAAGAGATTTGTGGATTCACCTATAATATAATACAAGAGAGCTACTCTAAATAACCTTTTTACTAAGTTCGCTTAAATTACAGAACAATGATTGAACTTTGAGGTTGCACTCCAGAGGATTAACCTTGGAGATAGATACCTTTTATCGGACATTTCTACTCATCTTTTATTAAAATGATGGAATCAAAATAAAATATTCTTCAATATTAATACATATCAATATAAACAAGGTTATATACATAAGCATAGTAGGCAGCGTACCCATAGCTACAATTAAAAAAAGTCAAATTTATATGATAATTTGACACATGTGATCATTTTTGTAATTCAGAAAAAAAACATATTTATAAGAATGATTCAATAAATGTATGCATTAGATGCATATGATTTTTAATATAGATATAAAATAGTAGTATCTTTGTATCTCCCTATATGGTAACCTATAATTTAACAATAAACTTTTACAAGCTACCCATGCTTACCTCTACTCGTATATGATTATGTATACCTCTTGGCATACACAATTTTGTCCTAGTTCTTAGGTCCACGTTTCATCTCACCATATATTTTTAACACTGTTTCTTCTTTGATGACTTCATGCACACCAGAGGCCTTAGAGACACGAGCTGACAATTTTGCCAGGATCTAATAGCAAAAATACGCCGCCATTATATTATATGGCCGTTATAAGTCTCGCTTCCCATTTTTCGCCTTTTATTTTTCATCTTGACCAGCTCTATTTCTTCGACTATACCGAATAGCGGGCTTCTCATTGGCTGACGGGACTGCAGCCGGTTCCACAGACAGTGTGACATTTTACATGTAATGTTTTTGGTGGGTACACACACATGGACGCATGTATCCTGTCGTCACAACATATGTATAAAGTTGTGTTCTAATACAAACAATATTAAAACCATTATTATTACTATAACTTATTTTGCACATAATCGCTTAATTTAATTTTGAATCTATGTAGTTTGTCCTCCTTTCTTATATCATCTGGTATTTCATTGAAAATTTTTATCGCACTGTACATCAACGATTTCTGAGATTTAGCCTTCTTCCTGAATGGCAGTGTCATTCTATTTCTTCCTCTTGTATGGTATTCGTGCTCATATTGATTTGCATTAATTTTTCTTATAAATTCAGCTGATGTTTGTTGGTGAAGTTTTAAAAATAAACAACATAATATTGAAATATATTTTCTGTTTAAAGGTCATCATATTAGATATTTCCACATTGTACTGATCCGACTATATATATTTTTCCCACAATATTACTCTCAAAGCTTTATTTTGGAAAACTGAAAATTGTTGCAGTTTTCTTTCATTAGCCAAAAATAAAATACTGTTGTTGTTTGTGTCAGAAATTTTAATAAAGTTCTACACTATTTTATTTTATTTTATGATTCAGTACTAACGAATCTTCGTATCCTTTTAGTCACGTGTCTCATATTTTTCGAAAAATTCAATTTAGAGTCCATAAGTAAAGGACATCCACAAAAGACTTAGCATTACCAGGTAAACCAGATACTGAAGAATGGTCCTATTGGAAATAGAGATCCAGGTTCGAATTTTGCCGAAAAACAATATTTTTCGACGAAATTGATTTTATATGTATATATTTATAATTAATACATTAAATTAGTATTTAAAAAATCACCGACCGTCTGCTTTGAATAGGTCTGTGATATTGATAATGAACATAGGTATGTGATATTTTAAATTTGAAATCAATATATTAATTAGAAAGATATACATACAAAATAATAATTAAAACTTCACATTCACTTATATTAATATCAATAAAAGGTAACATATAGGTTCGAAAATTTGTTGCTAAAAATATCGTCGCTATAGCATAGTTGGATAATGCACCTTCCCCAGTTTGGAAAGCGATCCAGCTTCGAATCCCGGTGGCGCAACAACAATATTCTTTTATAAAATTGATTTTATATGTATATCTTTCTAATTAATATATTTAATTATAATTTAAAATATCACAGACTTTTGTTTTGAATAATTACAACTTCACAATAAGAATGTGTTCTTCTTAATAATTTATAGTTTTATTTTACATAAGAGATTTAAAAGCTAAATCGTCACGAAATTGAGATAAATGTATTTGTAACTGATTTTATAGCCAGAGTGGATATTTTATAATTGACATGCTATTAATTAAATGCTTCAAAAACATACAAACAAGTTTTCAACAGCAGTTATCAATTATTATAGAACTGCCACTATTGCCAGATAATCATTTACAAATAATATGTTTTCTGTTTTTTCGTCAATTGGATAGAGGCTATTTTTTATTTGAATCCCTCGAATATACGCACAAGGTACTTTGCATTTACATTTAGGAAATTCTGTAATTGGTTTCTTTTTTGTACTTGTCATTTCTCGCTCATTACACCAAAGTGATAAGTTTCAAAGTTTGTAGCACTTCATGAAGCCATTGAACTCTCGAATTCCACCCACTTGAAAATACCCCCTGGACTTAATTAAGTCTGTTCATTTGTCCATCTTTAGCCTGGTATTCAAATATTGTCCTCTGCTGTAGGATGTAATTCAGTTGTTCTAAATTTGTTGCCATATTTATATCGCTGTACAATGACGCCTCGGAGGCGATGATCCCCGTAGCAAGAGGCGCGCTGACTGTCTAAAATTGGTATAAATTATTAAGTGTTGTTGAAAAATTGATATCAAAATATTGTCATTGATTATGGACAAGACCACAGATCACCTATTAAATAGACATAAACTAACGCAAATTTCTTATCCTAAAACATTAATTTTGGTGGTACCCACGTGATTACACAATCAAAGAGCTCTACGACTTTTTTAAAAATATGACTCTTTTGGAACGAAAATTTAAACGTTGAAAATTTAATGCATTAATTTAAAAAATATGTAATGATCACAGAAAAATTTAATTTTAGAAGAATAACTACTTTTACTGTTGTATAAATGTGTTATAATTTATCGGATATATGTTTCGTTGGATGTACATACGTATGTGCGTAGAATGCTCTTCGCCCCCCAAATAATAATCTAAACTCCTCTCTTATATATATATATATATATATATATATATATACACTTCATATCACGTCTATTCATTTACTAGTCTGCGGGACAAGACACATTTCATATTTTTTCAGTATCGGAACATAAAAAATAAATAACTGAAATACTTCTGAAAACAATTAATTAATTAGAGTTTCAATGTAAAATAAACATTATTATTTTACCTTTAGTACTAACCTAAGCGCTAAAAATCTGAACTCTAATAATAACAAAAAACTTAGACTTTAACAATTATAGTTTAAGAAACAATAGTTGTACTTATAATAAAAGAAGAATACTTAGAAGAATTTTTGGAGTTGTAGAAGAAAATAATTAATAGCGTTTAACCAGGAAGAAACATTACATCATGCGTGACTCACTCGTTTGGCTTACCGAATGGCATAAAATTCACAAAATTAGAGAGAGTTTGATGACAGATAATATGCGAATGATACAAAATCTCCGAAATGTATACTCAACAATAAATCTGATGGAAAATAAAAAATATATATATATACAAAATTTGTCAAATTTTGGTGTCGGGAAGCAGGTCATTGCAAAGATAATTGAAGATGTATTATTTAGGAAACCAGAACAGTAAAGCTAACGAGGTCTATAATAATACTTTAGTAATAAAAGTAGCACCCATTGAATTGTACGCATTTTTTTTAAACAAATTACAAGATTTATTTATGTTTGTAGAATAAAACATAGGTGATTAGAATCCATTCTTTAAGGGAATTTTATACTTTTTATTTTTTGTTATAGCACTTTTTGCAATAAATAATAAAGGTATATGAAAATGTGGAAATTATTATGAACCGAGATGGGCCCTCTTCGGCTAATCAGTGCTGGTTGTTTATTACGTGTTTTATCTCATTTTGTCATTTTCAACAGCAGCAGAATATCCTCGATCCTCTTCATAATTAAGACTTACGTCTCCGTTCCTAAACTTTTCGAACCTAAACCGCATTGTTCATGCAAAAGTAGTGTTCACTCTATATTAAGATAAAATTCTACACTGTCGAGATACGTAATGCTAAATGCAAAAAACATATGTATTTTTTTTTTATACAATTTAATTTTTTCAATTATAAAGCAAATTAAATGCCTGACTTAATAAATAAATATATCTGATTTATAACTGTCAATCAAAAATAAATAAACATGTGTCTCCTAGCAAATAATGTTTAATATGATATTATATTATAATCTGTCATTGTTTTGATTATTTTTGGAACAACGCAATAGTTCCGAAATAGTTTTACATCTTCAATATACGTGTTGTGCAGTAAATAAATGTGTGACTGTAAAAGTATTTTATATAAAAATCTTTAATAACTTCAAACTAAATAAATTTTATTACAAATGTAAAATTATATGAAAATTTGGATATCTTAGATGGAAGGTAATGGAGTCTCTAACCTCTGTTGATAAGTGAAGATATTCTGATTTCCCGTATATTATTTTTAAACAAATAACGATGTAATTTCTTTACCGACAAGCAAGAGTGTCGTCGTTTTGAAATGTAGAAAAGTCTTGCTAACATTATAATATTTCGTAAGCCGTT
The DNA here is from genome assembly GCA_022840565.1 of Eubasilissa regina. Classification (NCBI taxonomy): domain Eukaryota; kingdom Metazoa; phylum Arthropoda; class Insecta; order Trichoptera; family Phryganeidae; genus Eubasilissa; species Eubasilissa regina. The sequence continues at coordinate 24,938,887 of JAINEB010000033.1, forward strand.
CAATGCGACCATAAATTAACTCTTCAGTTCATTATAATAGTAAGATTGTAAGATACGAGGTTTTCAAAAATACTAAATCTATTGTAACGAATATTTTCTCTGAACGCTTTTTCCTCTACAAACTTTATCCGGCTTTGTCCGGTGCACCTAACCGCAAAAGTCATGGCATTCCCAGGGACAGAAAGTAAGCGACATCAAAGGGCGGCTTTACATTCTAGAGAGGTCTGGCTCCGTTCACTCCTCAGGGCGAAATCATTCTCCTTCTCCCGCATCCAGCCTACGCTCTGAAAGCTAGTAAATTGCCTGTTAATTATCCCAGAATAAATTTACTTATTCGCCTCGGTCGACCGCCCGCGTCCGCAGTTTCTGTCTGTGCTTGCATGCATCACTAGTTTTGCAAACAAACGATAGTAGAGTTGGATTTACATCGACCTAGAATAAAAAGTTCCTTGAAAATATTTATGATATGTTAAATTATAAAAGTTATTTATAAACACGAAGATTAAATTTATTAATTATCCATTTTGTTTAATATAATTAATAATTATACAAAATTCTTTGTTTCAACCAAGGTTTATTAATTGTTTTACATGTTTCGATACCTACGGTATCTTCTTCAGGAAACAATGTATACTGAAATTAAAAATATAGCAATAATAAATAAACTAATATGAAAACAAATTTAAAATGTGACTATTTTCTAAGAGGATTTTTTTATTTATAATATTAAGCTTGCTATTAATACTTTTTCTTATTTCTAAAATTTCAAATTTATCTAACTCTAACTGAAAACCCCTAGTATTTGTGTGCATAATTTCTAAAACTTTTAAATTTGTTTTCATATTAGTTCTTACTTATTCACCATTTTATAGTTTTGTTTCTATCTATGCATGTATTTTTTAATTTCAGTATATACATTGAAGAAGGTACAATAGGTATCGAAACATGTAGAATAATTAATAAATAGCGGTTCAAACCAAGTATTTTGTATAATTATTAATGTAAAATGAGGCCACAAAGTAATTTTGCAAATATTGAAGAAGTTAACACAATTTATTTTCCCGTTAAAGTAAAACACTTTCTGATTAATCTCTGATTAAGAATAAATAATCGTCTAAAATTACATAGACGACACCTGCATTTACATAAACAATTATAATACATAAGAGCATGGTGGGTATAAATAAAGAAATTTCATAAAATTTACTAAGAGAAAAACGTAAGTAAATAAAATAAAATAAAATATTCTCGAATGAAAAATATAAAATGATTAGATTTAAAGTAGGAATCTTATAAAAATAAATAAGGTGTTAATTAGAGGGAAATAAAACACAAATACGTACATCTATAAAAGCGGAGATACAGCAAGATAATTTTTCATGCATACGAAATAAAATATAATATTTGCCTCAGTAAATCTACAGTTATAATAACTAACGTAAGGAAAACATAAATAAGAAAATACAACATATTTTAGGCGGAAAATATCAAATCAATAGTATGCGGAGAAAATAAATTTGGGTTATTTAAAAATATAGAAAAATAAAAATAATATACGGGTACCAGCAGGTAAGTGCTGGCTTACGCCGTGAGCGGCGAATCGCACCACGCAAATAGGTTTTTATAAAGTCTTCCTTCTATCTGGTAGTAAATTTTTTTTTAAACTTTCTCCTATTATAATGAAGTGCGGTACGAAATGCGGGCATAGGCAATGTGAGATGAGAGTTTCACTTAAAAATAGAAAAATGCTGTATAGGACCATTTTATCGACATAGTATTGTTGTAAAACTTTAATCTGCAACCAAATTGCCTGAAATTAAGTTAGAAGTTAGAATCTAAGTGATAACTTCGTAATGTTAGAGCTCCTGCATCTATTATATAAATCCATTGAATTAAAATCGGAAAGTAATTTGAATTTTCGTTTATGAGTAATTTTCGAAATGATGTTTGTACGAGTGACTTGCGCCATACCCGCATATACAAAATAGTACTGCGGAGTCGTTTCTATAATAAAATGAAAAAGAAAGCTATATTTAAATGTCATTCCACCAAAAATAATTTAAAATTGCGATAAAACTAACTTTACCCTTGTTGCAAAAAAAAAAAAATTAATCGCCTTCTTTACCTGCAGAATTAATTCTTTACCTACAGAAATAATGAGGATTCTTTTATCACTAAAATCAGGATTTGAATTTGCCCCAACTTTGATGATGACTGAAACCATGAAGAGATCTGAATTTAGTGCATGTAGTGTCATTAATTTGCACAGATTTACGATTCTGAACTGTTTAAGAAGGTTGAAATATTATATTATATATATTTATGATTTTATAAGCCGTTGTTATAATATTTTGCCAAGTAGTTTTTAATTTACGACCTCATAATTTATATATATATATATATATATATATATATATATATATATATTTAAAGAAAGCAAACACGTTGTGGCTTGACTTTATAATTAAATTAAATAATGTTTTAGTTTTTAGCCACTTTATTATGCACATACATATTACTAAAGTCAAATAGTTTCAGTTGGACCCAATCTTACTCAGGACAATATATTATATAGACTAACCTAAGTACAGATATTTAAATATGAGGTAAAGAAGAGAGCGCAACTGTATATCAGAGTGAGACAGAGTATCAGGTAGGGGGTGAGAGAGAAGGGTGGGGATTACATGAGAAAAACTTAAATAACTGACTGTTGGATATATGCACTCGATTATTCAGTATCTGGCTATTATTATTGAGTGACTTTCTAATCTTTCTAAATTGTTAAGGTGTAAACCTATTCCATTTTTATCTAAAACTTGTACCTCTGTATTTTTATTATTACGAACACGTGTTAAATAAAAATGTTAAATAATTTTGCTGTAGTAAAATAATTTATAATAATAGCATTTGCGATTTATATAGTAACGTCACCTCCGAGGTGATTCACACCACTATTGATGTACAAATATTTAATTAATTTTTTTCTAAACCTAGCTCTGTACGCCACGAGACAAGATATTTATGATGGCTAAATCGTTATTTAAACCATTATTGTATTCGATTGTAACGATAATTGGTAACTGATTATTAGTAATTCTTCAAGCAATGACTGAAAAGTAAACCACCGAAAGTTAAATCTTAGTTACCAATCATCGCCATGATCATAGTCACATAACGATATATTATGACTCACTTGAATGGAGTGACCGATGTTTGTGGGCTATGAATATAAATATGTTTGTATGTTATGTTGCTGAAGTCTATAATAATACTGTTACCGCTGATACGTCAATAGTAATAGGTGGACCGGAAAGGAATGTCGTTTTTTAAATGAAACATGTGATATGATTAAAATATTTATTTATCAAAACTTTGTCCAAAATATAATTTCCATCATTTGACATAACTTGTTTCCACTTATCTGTAAATTTTTTAATCCCACTTTCGTAAAATTCAGTTGGTCTTGAGGCAAAATACTCAGATATGCCCGTCCTCATAACTTTTATATTCTTTGCCATTCAAAAAGTGTTGCATTGACCGGAACAAATGATAATCGGATGGAACAATGTTCGGTGAATATGGTGGATTACGTACAGTGTTGTAGAAATAGGGTTTTTGAATTAAATTTCAATAGCACTGTGCACGCGTTCATTCGCTTACCTAGATTCTCTTTTTCTTTGTCTCTTGACACTTGATCATGAACATTCGAGTTTGTCCGCGAGTTCTTGAATCATTGATGTTGGATTTCGTTCAATCAGATCAGCTAAAATGTCGTCATCCACTTTAACTGCTCTTCAACTTCTAGTATTATTTATTAAACGATTATTTTTTAAACTAAAATTTCCGAATTAAAACTGTTAAAAAAAGCCACCTCTGATATTTACGAACATCCAAAATATCCACCAGTATATCACAAATATTTTTTGTAGCACTTGTTGCGGTCGCAATGTATATTAATGTTACGAAGCGTGCGTGTAAGTATAGGTGTTGGTGTTGCTAGAGCAGGATGATGAAATGAAACGAGACTTACAATGGGTAAGCGTTTATTATCGAATGATGCACAAATAAATTTACACTATTTGTAGGCTTACACTTAAGCTCTCTGGTGGTGGTTTCGAGAGATACATCTGAGAAGCTAGCTAGGAGAAAAGTGATCGCTTCAGCTGGCTTCTTGAATCGGTCGCGTCGCGATGTATTGTCGTCTAGATTTCCGGGTGATACTAAACGGCAAGGAATGGCTGTAAAGTCCCTGGTTTGACAGCCAGATACGTGAAGGGCAAACAGGGCCTTCACAATTTAGTATTACTATTTCTTATTTATTGCTCAATATTTTAAATTTATTAATTTTGATTATGTAATACCTAACGGAAGTCCATATATTTTTATAAAGATACTTAATACTTTGATTGATCATGAAATACAAACAATACATAAAAATTCTTGCCAATTTCGACTGTATATGAAATAAAAAAATAAATCTTTTTTCTAGCATTAGTGGAATTACGAATTTTTTAATTAAATTTAACACCCACTATTTTCAGATAGGGCATCGCCCTGTCTAATTAATTTAGCCGATATATTTTCAAGGTCAATTTTTAAAAAGTTTAATCGAAATCTGATTAGAACTATTGCAGATAAGATTTTTAAAGGTGATATCAAGATTTCCAGTAGGGTTGCACCGTGAAGCCTTCAGCAACGGGTAGTATTTCTATTGAATAATTAAGTTACATACTGTAAAGATAGAAAACTTAAGTGAACTCTCTAATAACGAACTAATAAATTTTTGAATAGCCTACTTTGTAAAAAAAAATGCAGTGAAATTTAAAAAAGGCGCTCTTACTTACTTACTTTCCCCGCGGAGGTAGGTAGAGGGAATAGAGCGCATCACTATTTTATCCTGACACACAATTCTCGCCTCATTCAAATTCATGCATCTTCTCATACAAGCTCGCCAGTTGTTGTAGCTTTTAACAGGACCATCTTCCAGTATATGGTTTACCTGCTCACACATGGTGCCATCAACACTTGCGTCATATATGTTTCTATTCTTACTCATTCGTTCCATAAGACCAAACCACCTATGTAATTCTTTCTTAATTTTACTCACTATACTAAAATAAACTTTACATTATTTCCTTAATTCTTCATTATTTACTGTCATAAATGGATTTGCCACATATACACATATTGCCTAAGTGATTTTATTTCCACTGCATTCAGTCTACTTTCACTTCTCTTCTTCCAATTATCCAACAATTCACCAGCTACAAGCTTCACTTCCATACATCAGTGTAAGTACCAGGACTCCATTGTGAATCGCTAGTCTTGCCTCGGTTGACAAATACTCATTAGATATAATTCCATTCATTTTTAATGTAATCTAATTCTAACCTGAAAAGGATCAACCATTATTAATCTAATTGTTATTTTTACAGATCCCCGTAATACAAATAGAATATTTTTGTAGAAATGTAAAAAGTGCTACAATAAAGCACCGCAAAGCATGCACCCGCTTCCGATTAGATTTCGCTTCCGCCGTTTACGATATTTTGCTTTTCCCGAAATTTGGCAAACAGACGTTACGATAAAACGTACAAGTGCTGTAAAAATTTTCTGGTCTCGATATTGCAACTCCTAAAACTACCATATCATGGCGAATAGTCATTTTGTATACATACTATCAGTCAAACAATGTTTTTAGGTCAAATTGGTGGTTACGAACTTCTGCCGATCAAGCATTTATTTTATTGTTTTTATTTTGTAGTTTTAACTCAAATTTTAAGTTATAGCATATATTTTATAGTTATTATTTTGAGCCATAATATACAAATAAAATGTATACTGTTGTGTCACATCAAATATGCATTGTTTATGTATAAAGATACGTTACTTCTGCAAAATTTCAGAAATGTATACTGCTGTTTTATAAATATATTTTTTTTGTCTTTTGTTTTTTGGTCTAGTAACTTATTGGCTTAACAAGTTGCTTGAGATTTAATTGTAATATTTAAATTTATTTTAAATTTTATTTTTTGATTTCTGATCGGAACCTTAAACTTGTTTCCTAGCATTTTGAGTAAAAATGTAAATTGAAATTAATACCAACTTTTTATCGCTGCATTTAAAATAATAAAATAATCACCAACTTTAATATTAAACGCTGCTATGGGTACCGTATAAGTATAATACAGAAGTACTTTCTTGTATTTTTCATAGAAATATTTTTATTTAAAATGGAATCCCTTATTCTACATTTGGTTAACCGACTCTCTCGATTATCCGATGTGCTACATACAACGATGTCAGCGGTAGGGCGATCTTGGGCGGACTGGTGCGGCGATGAATCATGGTTCCAGCTATGTTTTGTCAGGAATAAAAGAAAACAATTAAGAAGCACTAGAAAATAAAAATCCTAAAATCGGCCACGCTGTAGCTAAAGACGCTTTAAACCTAGTTTTAAATAATATTGAACAGACTGAACAACATTAAAGGATATTGTTCCGCACAGAAACAAGACTGTATGTATCGCTGAGGGCGCTGGTTCGATTGTCGCCGCTCTTTGCCTCGGACGACGATATCCGGCCAATCAGGGTGCGCAAGCATCTCCCGCACCACCCCGATTCGGTCCCGTGCCGACACCGCCTGGCGGCCAAACCCCGAAACTTTTCTCATTTTTTCCGCCGTCCCGTAAGGGGCGGCAGAACTTTGTTTCGTCTTACATTATCTTTTATTATTTCTTTATCAGACATTACCCAGGCATCGCGAGTACTTTTTATTATAAACATTAACCTGCCTCGCGATGCCTGGTAGTTTTCATAGCGGGCGATGGCCCGGAGAGTTTATAAATGCACCTCAAACCTTAAAACTCTGTTTTTATTATTCAAACAATTTTTAAGGTGCATTAAATTATCCCCGGGCGATCGCTCTCTCAATTCTTTGTTTATTTACATAAACATCTTATGTCTAACAATTTTTTACAACAAGATATATTGCAAAAATCAAAATCGACAAATTCTAACGGCGCCGGGGCGTGGCCTCGTCCGCGGCCTCGCTCCCCGCTCCCCGGCGGCCGCGCGGGGTCCCAGTGGTGGTGATTTCCCAAAGGCGGCCCGTGCCGGACGAAATACTGCCGTAAAGCGGCCATCCTCGGCCGCGGTCTGCGCGCCTTTCGACCGCGTAGCTGTGCGGAACACTCCCCTCGTGCGGCTCCACCGTACTCCCTCGGCAGCACAGCTACTCCTCAGTGGTTGTCGGGACATCGGGCCTCCGGGTCGGCAGCAGGATCACCTTCGTGGCGGGCCACGTGTAGTCGCCTGTCACCGTCCGCCGCCGACCGCGCCTCCGTGATTATGCCCTTCGGCCAGCAGTTCCGAGGTAGCGTGGGATCCGCGATGATGGCCACCGCGCCCTCCTGGATCGGCGGCGCCGGCTCCTGCCACTTGCGGCGCTGCGCCAGAGTGGGCAGATACTCCCGCATCCACCGGCGCCAAAATGCGTCCGCGAGCTGTTGCGCGATCTGCCTCTGTCTCCGCAGGCATATCCACTCATCCAGGGCTCCATACACCGCCATGTGTTGGAACTGACCAGCGCCCCCAAGTAGCAGGTGATTCGGGGTCAAGGGCGCGCCATCACGCGGGTCCATCGACACATGCGTCAGCGGCCGGCTATTGACGGCGAATTCGGCCTCGGCTAGCGCCGTCCGGAGTGTCTCCTCCCTGGGAGCGCGCTCCTTCAGTATTGTCTCTAGTGCGCGTTTGATAGAGCGCACTAGAGACACCCCTCCCACGTGGGGAGCGAGCGGCGGGTTAAATATCCACTCTGAACCCGCGCCGCTCGAGTGTTCCTGCACCCTCGGTTCCTCTCTTAATTCCTTCAGCGCCGTGGCCAGCTCTCGATCCGCGCCTTGAAAATTGGTGGCTTTGTCTGAGTACAGACGGCTCGGATGACCACGGCGTGCTGCCATCCGCCGGATGGCCATAATGGCCAAGTCGGTCGAGAGTGAGTCGGCCAGCTCCATGTGAACGGCGCACGTAATCATGCACGTGAAAAGCGCGCCGTATCGTTTCTCTCTCCTTGGCCGATCGTCACCTCCATGGGACCAAAGTAATCTAGGCCGCAGTGGGTGAAGGGCACTTCATAATGAGCCAGTCGGGCCTCTGGAAGCTGCCCCATCATCAGTGGCTGCGACTGGCTTCGTTTCACACGGCACATTTGGAACTCGTGCTGCACCCGGCGCACAGTCGGCCTCAACCGGAGGACGTAGAAGCTCTCTCTTACGTCGCTCACGGTCCTCTCGGTGCCCGGGTGCCGGCTCCTTTCATGATAATGTCTTATCAAAAGCCGCGTGTATGGGTGGGCGCTGTCCAATATCACTGGCGCCCATAGCCCAGCCGTGATCTCGGCGCTCGCAGCCGCGTTCAGGCGGATTCCCATTCGTAGGACGCCGTACTCGTCTCGGTACGGCTTCAGCGGGTATAAGCGGCTGTCCTTCGGGAGGGCCTCCCCCCGCTGCAACAGCCCGCTCTCTCTGGCGAAACCTTGCGCCTGGGCGTGTAAGACCCAGGCGTGTTCAGCCTCATTCTTTTCTTCCATTGTGAGCTCCCTGGCCGGCGCGTCACCTCGCACGCGCCGGCAATTTGTCACGAAGCGCCTTATCCATGCCGTGGCGCGCACCAGCCGGCTCCATGAGGAGAAGCGGGCGATGTCTGGTAGCGTCCCGCCGGTCGCCGGCGAGCGCCCGGTAAGCGCCACTGTCTCCGGCCGCCGCTCGAGCGCCTCCCCGCTCGGCTCGGCCCGCGTGGGTTCCCGCGGCCACGCTGACTCCGGGCCTCTTAGGAAGGCCGGGCCGCGGAACCATTTGCCGTCCTCGGCTAAGTCGAGCGGCTCGCTCTCCCGGGTGCCCATATCTGCCGGGTTCATTTTAGTGGGCACCCATCTCCAACAGGCGGCGGCCGCTAGATCATCGATCTCCCCGAGCCGGTTGGCCACAAAGGCCGAATAGGCCCGGGGGTCCGTCCGGATCCAGGTTAGGACGGTCGTCGAATCCGTCCACATGACGGTTCTCTCCACTTCGCACGTGTGTTCATTTCTGATGGTGGCCGCCAGTCGGGCGGACATCAGCGCCGCCTGCAGCTCGAGCCTCGGAATCGATAGCGGCTTGGCCACTTTACATTTCGCCAAGGTGAAGGCTACGTATGTGCCGCCCTCTGCTGCCTCAAGGAAATAGGCGACCGCGCAACAAGCTTGTTCCGAGGCGTCGCTGAACACGTTCAGTGTTGGCCGGCTTCTCCGGTCTCTAATGGCTTGGTGTGGCACCACACACTGGCTATTTTTCATTAGCCGGTGCCACTCCCTCCACCTCTCTGCGTGCTCGGGATTAATCGGTTCATCCCAGCAGGTTGATAAATCTGAATATGAATTTATCCGATGCCGGGTCCCATATTATCCCGAGCACGCGTTCAGTTGTCTTATCCTCCCCGATAATTTCTACCGGTTTTGTCGACCGTAGATGCTCGGGGAGCTGCCTCAGGACCTCCGGATCATTGGAGGTCCAATTTGCCAGGTGCATCTCGCCGCGGCGGAGCACTTCGGTCACCTGTTGTGACATCTGGATTGCCTGTTCCGGAGTATCCAGCGAATCCAGGTAGTCATCCATGTAGAACCGCTGCCGAATGGCCTCGGCGGCAGCGGGATAAGCCGCGGCGCTGGCGTCTGCGATCCTGTTGCGCACATACTGCGCGCTGCTGGGTGAGCACGTCGCTCCGAATACCATGGATTGCATTCGGTAGGTCCCGAGCTCCGTCTCACCCGGCGGCCTCCACAGGAACAGCTGCGCATCCTGATCTGGCCTTCGTATCCGGATGCGCAGGAACATCTCTTTGACGTCGGCCGCCAGCGCCACTCTTCCCTCCCTGAACCGGAACACGTTCCCCAACAGCGAGACAGCATGTCGGGACCGGTTAGCAGGGCGTCGTTGAGGGAGACTCCTCGGCATCGGCTGGCGGCATCAAATACTATGCGTATTTTCCCCGGCTTCTTGGGATTAAATACGGCGAAGTGAGGTAGGTACCAATGGCGGCCGCTCAGCCGCTCCACCTCACTCTCGCGTACCCTCTCTGGAGGTACTGCATCGGTCTGCCTCCACAAGAGGCCCGTCTCCCAATGGCCGCTTAGTAATTGCCGTGTAGTGGCGGCCATTATCTCGATGGCCCGGGCATCTTCACTGTTGACCCGGGCCGCGGTAGTCACCCCCAGTGAATCTAACGCGTAGTGCTGCCGCACTAACGCCTCCAGGCGGGTATCTACCACCGGGCTCGGTGTTCCTGCGAGCGCCAAAATCGTGGCGTCCGCGCTCTCCTCTTGTGGTGCCGCAGTTCCGTGCACGGCCCACCCCAGGGCCGTGCGGGACAGGATTCTTGACCCGCTCGCGGGCCTCACCTCCCTTGTCACAATCAGGTGAGCATGATCTTGACCGATCAGCACCTGCGGCACCACCTGTCTCGCCTTTTCTAGGCGTGAACTCTTTCCCGGCCCTCGGGCCTGCACTGTCCACTGCGCGGGCAACGCCAACCCGCGTACAGTATTTGTAAGACTCTCAGCATTGAGCACACGATAATGAAGAGAAAACTAATATTAGAAAAAAAAATGAGCGTTTAGTCCCAAGTGTTATAACACTATGACTGATACCTCAAATTGAAAATCCCAGTGAGTACAGTATTTTATTTCATTAGGATGAACTCCAAATCAATGGGGGTAGAGGAATATTTTCAATATATAGTATATGGTGAATAATACATATTCGATCTTTATGACTATTGAACGATTGCTGGTCGCTGTAATTGTTATTGTAACAATTGTACGTCAGATGTATGGGGGTGATGTTGTTTATGTGTATTTTAGTTAATCTCTGCGGTTGCCGAAACCTGCACATCTTACTATTGTGCATTGTGCTCGTTGTGTTACACTTTGCGCTATTACTGGAGTATACGTCTAAGAATACTGGGTCCTGGAGCCAGAAAATCTGTGAATCCGGTGAAAAATCCAGATACCCAAAAAAGCATTTCACAGGTGGGTCGTGTTTTCCGGTTGTGGGTGGTACTTTAATTTACTTTAACGCTAATCCTATATCTCTCTTAAATTCCTTTCACCCTCTTAACTCCCTCGTTCAGACAGTACCAATATAATATATTATATTACATTAGGTATTTTCAAGTCAATTCAAGTTATGTTCAATTAACTAAAAATTGTACATCTCCTGAAGATATTAATCCTGTTTTGCCTGCTATGGGTACTTAAAAAAAATTAAGTAATCTTAATAAAATTATCATTGTTACATACAAAATTGGAAAAATTCTCCTTTAGTTAAAAATTATATTGTATAAATTTAGTTAATTTATTATTTTGCCAATTTGTATCCAAAACATCTTTGACAATAATTTAAGTGGCACTCCCCATATTCCTGAACAAGGTAACGCCAGACTTGTGTACAAATGACACTAACAAGGAAAGGCTTCAAATATTCAGTCTTTTTAAGTAACCAAACAATGAATCGCATTAAATCATTACATCGTGCATATCTATTCAAATAAAAATCCCAATAATGCTCGATATCTTTTATTCTGAGATGTATGAGATTCAATATGATTTTTAGCCAATTAGGTATTTCTTGAAGGCTGAAAATTTTACTTATTCAGAATATCGTTAATATGGAAAATTCTTGGAACTTTTCTTTCTTACAAACATTTAATCAAATCAATATCCTGTGAAAATAAGAGCGTTTTTTTTTGTTCTGATAAATATTTAAACTACTTTAATGTTAAAATGTAAATTCAAATATTAAAATATTATAAAGTATCTACTGTGTTTCTTTTAATCTTTCAACAAAAAAATATGTACGTTAAAGTTAAAAGATAATTAGGTAAATTTTCTTTATCGTTTTAGTATATCAGGTTGGAAACGTAATTTACATTTTATAGATTAGATTTAATTGAATTAAATATGATTTAAAATACTAAATTAATGTATTAATTATAAATATATACATATAAAATCAATTTTTGCGTCACCGGGATTCGAACCTGGATCTCTATTTCCAATCCGGGGAAGTACACTACCAATTGTCTTATAACGCCAGTATCTTTCATGACAAATTTTCGAACCTATATGTTACATTTTTCAAATTAATACACCTGTCGTTCCATTAACTTATATTCCATAACTTATATTATTAAGGAGAACACATTCTTATTGTGAAGTTGTAAATATTATTCTAACCTGGATTTCTATTTCCAATCCGGGGAATCACCAAATCTCGGTGACGCAAAAACAATATTTTTATAATTAATACATTAATTTAGTATTTAAATATCACGGACCGTCTGTTTTGAATAATTACAACTTCACAATAAGAATGTGTTCTTCTTAATAAAAATATAATTTGATTTAATAGAAAAATATTTAAATTCAAATATTTTTTGTTTTAATGTAAAGGAGCTCCAACAAGTTGGAAAAATGTTTAACTATTTACAATATGATAATAATGTACTAATCGCCATGGTATTCGATTTTCCTTCCATGAATCATACAGTTAGTAAAGCGGGTAATTTATTTGTTTTACGTAATTAAATAAAATACTATTTATATATATAGTATTTTATTAATTTATATATGCTGTAAGATAATACTGATTTGGTCAGCATGATGGAGTATTTTATGGTATAGAAGACTTTGAAGACGTATTAACTAATTAACCACACTATATTGTAATGTTCAAGTGTTAGGCGCAACCGCTGAAGAGGAAGATGGGATAAAGACGTAAAGGTTTGATAATACACATGTTTCAATTTGCTTCGCTAGGTCATCCCCTATCACCCTACCACACAAGCGCTAACTTGAGGGTTTTCGCTACCGCAGGCAGACAGTTTAGTATTTTGTATTATAGATTATCGATAACTTGTTTTCAAGACAGTAATAAATTGTTAACGCTAGTCAGTTACACGAAATTGAATAGCTAAGTAATTTAATGAATCTTGTTTGTTTACTTACGTCACTTATTATATTATATTATAATTCTAAATCTTGATGAAATCAAATTAAAAAGAAATAATATTGCTATATTTTGAAAATATATCAGTACCTATAATCCGTTATCTGTAAAACGAAATATGTTATTTATTCAATAGGTGACGTTGATGTAGCTTTGTGTGTAATATAGTGTAGGTATTTATCTACTTCCTGTATATCTGAGGTAATCAAAAAAAAACTAAATCATTTAGAAAGATAAATAGAAAAAATCTACTTGTCGAAAAAATGTTGTTACCAACGGGGTTTGAATTAAACAGCTTCATCAATAAACCAAAGTAAATATATTCTATAGTGTATATTAAATTAAAACTGATGCGGAAAATATGATAGCATTTTTGAAATCATCTTCCCAAACGAACATAAGACAGGGACTTAATTCCACGGCAACAAAATAAATGTTTATTTGATGATATTTGCTATCAAGGAACTTCTTCTTCTTCTTGTTCCCAATTCGTTAAACAGACTTTGTTTCTTGCGGCTTGGAAAAAGCACTACAATTGTCTTAGGTTACTTAGTCATAATGTTTTCCTTCTTCTAGGGCCCTGACATCAAGAAATTTTTCCCTGTATCGTATGTATATCTCATACTTCTCCAGATGCCTCAGTACACGTCTGAGATATTGAAGTTTTCGGATTTTTATTCTTCTAAATTCTTCATTTTCTTTATTCATTCTAACCATAACATCTTCTAAATTCAAATTAAATGTATTAATTAGAAAGATATACATATAAAATCAATTTTATCGAAAAATATTGTTGTTGCTACCGGGATACGAACCTGGGTCTCTTCCAATCCGTGAAACGTGCATTAACCGATTGTAATATAGCACACATTACATTGACGACAAATTTTCGAACCTATATGTTACACTTTTCAAATTGATACATCTATCGTTACATTATTTGAAAACCATCTACTTTATTTTTATGGAATCTCAAATAACCTCGAGTAATCCGATAGGAGACGCCCGAATTAACAATTCATTTTTATTAAATTTTGTACATATTGATACAACTTATATATTATTAAGGAGAACAGATTCTTCTATTGTTCTTTTTCAGATCATCGAGCAGAGCTGTCAGATTTGCGTGGTTCAATTGCTGCGACGACCTTTTCTAACATGTAACTGTGAGCGATCCGATATAACAAAGGGTAAATACTTTTATATTATTCAATGACTAGTGCATAATTTACTACAATTTGTTAATCTAATCCCATGGTGAATAATCTTTACAGGAAATGAGAAGTTTCCCTTTTGTTTCGCCTTTGGTTCCTTCCTTTGGTTTCTTTGCCTTTGTTATTCTCACCGTACGCTACATTTTTTGATGTGATGTGATCTTCTACAATTCCGTCGGTCTTGGTGCTGAGGATCATCTACGATGATAGGCCAAGAACATGGGTTTCTCGGATTGGCATGGACCGGAGTGACGCCATCTAATGAAAAATCTTGTTGTTTACCTGCCTGCATAGAAGAACGTCGAACTCGCGCCCATCCCGACGAATTGAGGATTTGTTAATGTGGATTATATCTTTATTTTTTTTCTTTTGTTCATGTTTCTTTTATGATTAAAAACCATTTCTACAACGAATAATACCTTTTTATTTATTATAATTTATAACCTTTAGGTATTAATTATAATTTTTTCCAAAATTAGGATGAAGGCAGAATGTGATAAAATAAGGTGGGTATGTGTTTTTGAGGTGAAGAACCCGCGGATCTTGTGTTCACCACTGACTAGCCGGTGAGAGGGTAGAATACCGGTCTTTACTCCCGCAACATATAAAATTAATATATTTCTAATTAATACATTTAATTAGTATTTTAAATATTACAAACCTATGTTCTGAATAATTACAACTTCATAATAATAATGTGTTCTCCTTAATTAATCATAACGTCTTCATTCGTGAATTTATATGTCCAGATTATTTTGATCATTCTTCTGTAGATTATCAACCTAAATAATGCATGTGTCCATGCTTCCATTCCATAAAATAATACCGAGAGCACATAGCAACTAACCATTTGCATTCATAATAGAAGATTGAGATTATGACTGTAGAACATTTGATTTCAACGTAAGGATCCCATCTTTCACGTATGTATAGTTACGTTATTTCTTCTTACGTATATATAGTTATACGTATATATACGTATGTATAGTTACGTTATTTCTGCCTCGGCTTCATGTTCAGGGGGGAGGCATGTAGCCTAAATTCTTCTTCTTCTTCTTTTTTAAATTATCATCAAGTCAAATGGTTATTAAATGAAATAACAGAATGCCATTTTTTACAATAAAATTTATTATCTACGTTGTGACTTGCATGTATTAAAAGTTAAAAAGAAAGAAGCATTTTACCTAATTAATTACTAATAATACAATTCGAAAATAATTACAATTCAGTTATTATATATGCACCCATCATGCCAACATAAAGTTAACTACCAAATTTTCTGTGTCGATACTTGTGTGATGTTGATTATGCAGCTCCCTCACGTAAGGGATTACCTTTTGGAGACAGCTTCCACGTGTAGATGATAGTCCTGGAACCGGTATGTGAAGTATCGCTAATAGTTGTGGTGCCAGGGTAGAGTGACTCAGTTCAGGATTGATCCAGGCAAATCGGGACTCTGGACGCTATGTTTTTAATTACAATTAACGCGTGCCGTTTATGATCTCGTCTCTTTTGATGGTGACAATTTATTCTCACTGCATCAACGATTAAACACGGAGAACATCACAGTCTAAGCTTTATACTCGAGGCGCACAGTTTGAATTTTCCCCGGAAACTAGATCGTATTTATGGAGCGATCTCTCCCGGCTGGGATTGGGAGAAAGACTGACGCATGAGAGTGATGCATCCCTTATGGTGCATTTGCCTACGTGACTAAAATCACGTTCGTTGGATTTTTTATTGGCGTTCCCACGCCGCACCGTCCATCTAACAATACCGCCGCTTATTTCCCTCGGTCCCTTACTTCGATTAAGTGCTTTTGTACCCTTGAACAAAATATTGTTTTCGGTAATTTTGCATTCTGACAGTATCAAGAAACTATGTTTTGTATAATTTCAACTTCACAAATATAATGTGATTTTATTCATAATTAATATATTCGTCTATTAAAAATTATCATTCACAAGCGTTTAGTTTAATATTCTTTACACAAGAATCATTTCAGAATATTTATATTACATTATTTAAAATATTAGTTTTTTTTGACGTGGAACGACGGGATAAGGCGCAATCGCTTTGCCGCCACGCCATCAGGGCTTCATGACAGGCAATACCTAATTAACTAATTTAATTATGATAACATTAAGGCTTTGATTTAATTATAAAATTATTCGTCTTCGGTAATGTGAAATAAATGTATATAATCGAAAACGTAATTAATTTATATTCATACCTTGACACTCCGGTATAATGCTTTCTACTAAGTAATTATGATTTTCAAATAATAATTCGTGGAATGAAACTTGGATCTCTTTGTGTTATTCGGGTAGGTGTATGACTTTCTCAAGATATTTTAAATGTACTGAAAAGTTCATACGTATTTTATCAAACGAAACGATATTACAACACACCCACCCCAATCCTGTACGAGCCGCCACTCACCAGTTTCTACCATAGTAAAATGTATATTTTTAAGAAAATTGTGCGCTTGCCGGGCAAAAATAAATTACATTATCATAAAAGGGTTTCTTATTCATAAGCGGACGCATTCACCGTTTGTACGCAGCGAGGATAGGAGCCAATGTTTCAGTGCAGCATTATCATTTTCATCTGCCGAATGGCCCGCTGAGAGAAATGTTTGATACGGCTCGTGGACTGTGGATTTCCAATTTCTTTAATTAATACCTACCCGAGGGGAGCAGACAGAACAATGTTGGCCGACGAAAGACTGATTTACATTTTGAATGGGGATGAAAAGAATATTTTACGGTTCGGGGACAAAAATAGAGGATAATAGTATTGCTCATTCAATTATTATCATCCATGTGCTTTTAAATTAAATTCTGTACCGGAGTATATTTTAACACTTACTGCCCGGTGGGTCAAAACAAAACACGTGCCGTAATGTTTCTGCTAAAAAATTAAAGTTAAAAGTTAAAAAATATTACGAATAATGTACATATTCTCACGCATCAACAGACGCGCTATACAGCCAAAATACAAACATCCACTTAGCATGGCATTTTCTCGTCGGAACCCGAAGAGGTAGTGTCATAAAACTTACAGGTAGGCGCAACGCCCCTTAAATAATTATATTACTGGCATTGCCTAGGGGCCGCCAGATAAAAATAAGTGAAAACAAATACATGGACGCACATCTGTCTACTGCTCAAAATGTTGACAATATATTTTTTGTCTTTTTGTCTTAGGTCAGTTTTTGGGCGTTTTTTCACATTTTTATCAATAACTCATTTGAATCTCGTCCGATAACATTTGTTTGTATACAATAGCTAGAAGGAAAACAGCATTGAACGAAGATTTGTAGCGTAATTCATATTTTTACAAACACCCGGGTCAAATCTGATCCACCACCACGGAGTGTGTGTTAACAATGTTTGTTTTAAATATATATATATTTACAATATGGACTGTAAGTTTACACATTCGCAACAATTTAATTAAAGTCACGTTGATTCTAACCACCGAGTTTTACTATTTCTGACCATTTAGGAGTCAACTGATTTTGGAGCTATCGAATTCTCTTTAAGACAATATAAAACTAAATCTTGAAACTAAATTTTGTCTTCACTTAATTTTAGTTAAATCAATAATATTATTTTAATGTTTAAAAAAAAAAAAAAATTAGATACCTTAAGTTTTGAAATGAAGTACAATATTTTAATTTACAAACGTTTGAGTCAAAGTAAATTAGATTATTTCAGATATCCCATAATAATTATTCCATCGACTTATGTATAGTTCACTGATTTATTAACTTTATTGAGTGATACCTTTATTTTTATAATGGAAACGTTACCACGTGACTGTGCTTACATTAATTAAACTAAATACTTTAGTATGACAATTCTGCAAATATTTTTTTGGCATTACAGATGCATTGTTATTCACGCCTATTCTCAAATATGCGTTTGCTGTAATCTAACAACGACATTTCGATTGGTATTTTATAAAATTGTACATTTTGTCAATTGTGGCTACGTAATATACTTACTGTTAAGATAAAAAAATCACAAATTTAACAATAATAGCGTAAGTAAAATTGATCGTGAAAAGACCGTCAAAAAATATCTGGGAGTAGTTTTTGATGAAAAATTAAAATAGGATTAATACGTATTTCGAAAAAAATAAGAAAACTTATACATTTTTTCCGAAACATCATTAGTTGGAATGACATAAAAAATATACATGGTGTAAAAATCTAGTTCACGTTATTTTATAGGTAGATACCTGACTAAATTACGAGTCAAAAATGTTCAAGGAATGTGTGCAAATTATGTATCGTTACGAAAAAAATTATTGTTTAAAATTTTTATAAAATCTTAGTGAGTTTTAAGTCTACGTATTTCGATCATTAATCTATATATTTGCTTTAGGCCCTAAATCATTTAAAAAGGCCGCTCGAATTTCAATAACCTTTAATTATTTTTATTCAATATATATTTTGAAATCAACAACATATTTCAATTAATCGAAATAATCGCATAATTACATTTTTTTTTAAATGCTTATATCTCTGACATGGTTGAGATTTAGCACATATTTCTTAAACATTTTCGACTTCAATTTAGTCAGGTATCCACCCATAAAATATAGTAGACTAGATCTGTTACACGTGCATACTGTATGCTTTGTTAAATAATAATAGACTATGGCAAAATTGGATTGGGATGTGCAGCCTATACATATATTAAACAATTATATAGAGCATAAAAGGCTATAATATACATATGTGAAAATAAAACACTTGTTTTTTTTATTATTTTCATTTAAATTACTTGAGACGCGTTTCGCCTTACATTCCAAGGTGAAAAACATTTATTTTTTATGAACTATGTGATTATGGAGTTCCACAAACTTACCTCAGAAACAGTAAATAGGCTATAATAGAATTAATATTCAAAATACCAATTCGAAAGAGCTTAAAATAAATTTTCATTAAATTTGTAGTTCCAACAATACACACACACACACACACATATATATATATATATATATATATATATATATATATATATATGTTGATAGATTAGTACATTGTACATGTATATATATATATATAAATATATAAATATGCAAACAATGTACTAGTCTATCAACATAAAAATTGCAAAAACTATCCAAACATACAACAGTTTATGCACAAAAAGGATAGGAAAAATAAAAATTACAACATTTAAAAACTGCACATGGGCAGAGAATCATAAAATGTTACTCGATAAAATTATTCATACCAATGGAATTAACAGACACAGCTAATGGAAAAATATTTAAGAAACATTGTACAGCGAATTAAAGTATTAGACAACCAAATGATAAAAAGATAACTAATGACGAGTACTACTCATAAAAAAACATAAAATAAATAAAGTCATCAAATTTTTTTACAATTACCTATAAATAAAAATTCAAATGAATTTTAAGAGTAACTTTACAGTATCACAAATTGCTCCGATTCGGTTAAATTTTTTTCTCAGCATGGTTGAGTGTCCTGATTACATAAATGAAATCAAATTATGGCGCTCGCAAATATTAAAAGTTATTATACTTGAGTGAAAATTATATTTCATTTTGTGAAACTATTTATCATTTGGTATATATTCATATGAATTTTTCACGTTCAATGTTTTCATTCTAGCCATGATTCCCGCGTACTGTTTTACGAGTAAACTGGAATATTTTGTTCCGCAAATTTTTGTGTTCCCCAATACAATGGTTACACCCTACTAACGGTTACACAAATCCTGTACAGGAAGTTTAACAAACTAATAGACAGATTGTAATATATATATATATATATATATATATTGTTTTGTTTAATTTTATTGTAAAAAAAATCTGTTCTTGATTTAAAAAAATATATAAAGGATTATTTAATTAAAAAATGTATAATGAAAGTAAGTTAACAATGAGTAAAAATTAAAATATCAAAAATGTGAACTATCATCTCAATTAATAATGTATGTTTGGTTGTATTCCAGGAGTAGAGAGAGAAACCAGCTCCTTCATTGCATGAATAATAGAACCTCCCCGTCCGTTAACTGTCAGTCAACCTGAAAATTACACTAACCACTGATCTGTTGATGCTTTACTGAACATAATAATAATAAGATTAACGTATTTTAGTTTAGCTTAAACGAATCCATAATTAAATTATAAATTAACGTTCTTTATAAAACCCATGTTATAACATTTAGATGTATATATATTACAAATAATATTTAACAATTGAGTATTTTTAAAACGATAAAACAATTTATAATTTACTTTTAAATTATTTATTTCAATATATTTGATAATAGGATTTACCTATAAATCTAGAGGCCAGAGGCGTGCAATGCATACAAGCAAAAATGCTTTGCATAACTAAAAATTCTGGGAAAGTAATATAAATTAAAAAATTGGATTAACATTAACGAAAACATTATTTTGCAGTTAGTGCTATCTGTGTACCAGTGGAGACTTTTTTTGCTTAGTTCTAAAAACTCACCGCAACTCACCGCTGTACTCATGGCGCTCTTTTTTTATTCGCCGTATCGTGCTATTTAAATTACTTAGTTCTGTCTTTAAGCTAGTGAATTACTCAAGTCATATAAATGGCTATTTACTGATTGAAAATTTCTTTCGGTTGATCCGTTTTGTATGGAGTCGTTACCTATGCTGTTTATTAACAGAATAACATTAGAAATAGTTACAACTGCGTGCAAATCATAGAAGTGTCTACTTCCTCCTTTACTAATTCGTGAATTTTACTACCTTACTGTTTTTAATCTAATCTGTCTGTTTTTAATCAAAATCACATTATTAAAATATAAATATACACGTCCTACGTCATAATATTAATATAAATGTCTACACTACCTACGTGATATAATATTTAGATTATTTGACTTTTTTTATGGATTATATATGAGACGTAAGACAGGATACATGCCACCTATGGTATGGTATGGATGTTTGTGAGAGGATAGGAGGGGGGCTATTGGGGCGGAGAAGACTATCTCTATGAGAGAAGTGTGCCTCCACACGGCTGGCTGACATATCGGTAGGAGGACATAGACGGCAAGGTTGAGCGCGCATTACTACAGCAGCCCCTGATTGAGCACAATGTTTCCTGGTTGCATTTCGAGCATGTACATTCATTACTCGAGTGAGGTGGTTGTTTGTTTTCCACTCCTGTTGCACTGGAGCGGGTCAGGCATCTCGTTCATGAAATTTTTTACATTTTGTACATAATATATCATATAAACAAACTTTTAATTCATATAATATTAATAATTATAAATGAGTAGATGACTGCGTACCGTATATATCCACGAGTTTGTGTCATTTGAGTTAGTAGGTTATTTTCAATATGCTTCAGCTATCTCGAGATCACAATATTCGTGCAGTATAATTAAATTATTCGTGCAGTATAGTAAAATTGCATAAATTGTGTTACTTCGCTCTAATATTTGGGATTAATATGTTTATTGTCAAAACTTACTTCTTTTTTTTTCTTTCTTTTAAATAGGCAATTCACCCTTCAAGCGTGATTTGTGTCAAAACATACTTTATAAATATAAAAATAAAAAAATTACCAAATATCGCATTGGCGTGAAAGCTCATACTATATATAAAATTTGTACTGAAATTTTTATATTGCAATTGAAACTTAAATATCCACTACTGCCGATTTAAACTGGCATACATTTTAAAAATACAAATATTTACAAAGTGCCACAGTTTTGGTTTTGTATATAATGAATAATTGAACTGTGGCTCTTTATAAAAAAAATCATTTCCATAAGATAAAATAATAATTTTTAATTTTTAAAATAAAAATAAATGATAAAAATAAAAATAAATAAATAGTTTATGTGTAATGTGCCATCGAGATGAAGGTGTTTATGAAAATAACGCTTTACAAATTATCCGATATTATCCTGTTTGTGTATCGTTTTGAGAAATAAATACTATTACAAATTTTCACAGCTTTATTGGAAAATAATATGTTGGATTAAGTTCTAAAATAATAAATTTCATTTTGGAGAGTCAAAAAAAATGGTATAGGTTGCAAATTGGAATTTATTTTTTCAGAACTTACTTTAGCCAAAGTATTTATTCCAATAAAGCTTTAAATTTATGTATAAAAACGATACAAACGGGCAAATTGGTCAAAACTTATTGAAATAATTCTAGGAAATTGTTATGGAATCACAATTGAATTAGTAATTAAAAATATCGAATCAATATAATCGTTTATTAGCTGAAATATTTAAATTTGTTCTGGTGTATATTTAAATCTCAATTGCAATATGTTGAAATAAATATAATATAGGATAGAGTTCCACACTCTTTCACTCAACTCTCGCCTCATCTACATTTATTCATCTTATCACGCGTGCTCGTCGTTTGTTGAAACGTCTAATAGGATCAATTTCCAGCATCTGGTTTCCCTGGTCGTGTCAATTCTTCTGCAGACGTCCTCTGTGTCTGGTTTTATCAACAATCATGTCATATGTCTTTCATTTCACACTCTCCTTACTCCGCAAATCTTAAACCACCTCAGTCTTCATAAGTGGATTTGCCACATATATGTCCAAGTGAAGTCATGTCCACTGCATTCAGTTTACTTTGCCAGCTCCAAGTTTCACTTGAATATTAAAGTATGTATAATACAAATTAAGAGACAGTTTCGTTAGAAGGTCTCCAATTATTTTTACGTCATCCTGAGGAGGTTTAGAATTCCAGAAATGTGTTACTCTTTGCAAAAATATTTTTTTAAATGTCAGATCTCTTTTGTGTGTATTTGTGTCTCAGACATACAGTAATCTTCCTCTCAGAGCTGACAGAAATGTCGGCCGATGTTCCTGAAAATGTCACAAAATAACTTCTATTTTGTCGGCACCTAAATACATTTTTGAAAATCAAATCGAATTCCACGCTTTGTGTATCTAAAGTAGGAGGTAGTAAATCCTCCAAAATTGGTTTTCCTTTTGTCCTGAGCCCGTGCAAATTGTAAATACACAGCTCGGTGGGGCAAGGTCAGTTTTATTTGATTTACTCAGCGGCAGAGTTACCGCTTTGCTTAATTCTGCCCTTTTACATTCATGCTAGGGTACCGCTGTGTAGTTCGACCTGCTGACTTGCTCGCAAGTTGAAAAAAAAAATTTTAAGAATGAATTATGGCATAAAAAGTATAAATAATAAAATTCTTTAAAAAAATATATTAAATATGAGAAAAAAATAATAATACATTATACATTTTATTGTATATTTTTTACGTAAAAATTGTACATCTTAAAATCAATTAGAATTATTGGCGCATATTAAAAAAAATTAAAACAAAAATAGGTATTTAAACGCTCATATCTCAATAAGTAGATAATGCAGGTAGAATTTAATAGTGTCCATAAATTGAGAATGGATGTAAATTTTTTTTTAATTGCGTAGAGGGTAAGTGACATTTATGGACGCGTTCAGTTAATTTAGCTCGTGAGCCGTAAGGCCGAACGGAACGAAACAAGTGTACAAAGTGTGAACGAAACAATAGCTTACATACTCCTCTGCGTAAGATACAAATAAAGTACAAAGACACGACGACAGTAAAGAAGTACAAAGACACAAATGTATGGCGAATATATACAGGTATAAATTGAGAAAACTGATGTCAATGGATAGATCTCGTCAAAATAAATCCAATGATAACCCATTCACCGTGGCCAAAAGAGCCAAAGTTTAAAGACAAAGGATTACAGAGCGCACAGCCTAAACAGTAGTTCTACAGCATCTAGTGTTGCCGCGGATATGCCATCCACGAGTGGTTTGCAGTTAAATGCTGGCACGGCGGGTATTATGAACGATGCACGATGCTTTTTGAGATGTTCTTAACACGACGATCTCAATATGACCTCAACATGACGAGTAAAAGAACGACGACATAGTGTCGCGTTAGAATATCTAAACGTATTTGCGTTAACCTTACTGCCTTATCCCGAAGCATAGCCATCATCATAATCATCATTTTCATTCTCTTTTTTTCGTCCTACGAAGGTCAGAGGTCTCGACTATGAGTTTCCATCCTCCCCTGTCTTGCACGACCAGTACTTGTCGATCAATTTAGACCTAATCTGTGTGTAATTATATTCTATATAATTGTATTCTGTATGTAAAAACAGTATATCCTATGCCTAGGATCTATCTTAACTCACTTCTCACTCGGTCCCATAATAATATTTATAATATTAATTTAATTTTCACAATTAAACATTGTACTAGACATACGTTGGGTTGTTGTCAATATTATAGTTTCAAGAGGTACAGTCGCTCTCATCACCAGGTGATGACTAAACTAAATACAGTATTGTAGTCTATTTGGGTAATGGGGCGAGACTTAGGACGAGTAGGTTTCGGTCATTAACGGTAATATGGACAGTAAAGATGAAGTGTTAGGGAATTTTATGGTGTCGATTATTGTTTTCTTTGAATTTAAATTCTTTTGTATTTCAACGATTTCTACACAGTTCAATATTAATCTTTTGGAGAGAAGTTTTAGTTAATGAAACATAAAGCTTAGTCGTCAAAATTACAATAATCACGTTACACTACAAAGTAGCCGCCACGCCAATTAATGACTCCTGATTTTATTCTAAGGTAACTCATTTTGGCAATCTGAGATCTGAATCTCAGAAAGAATTCACAGTGGGCATATTAAAAAAAAATTCTTGACATTTAATTGGGATTTCTTTATCACCGCTTTTAAAGAAAAAGTTAAATACCACTGGATGCATCGATTCTCAATTGTCTCTTTTAGCTTCAATACTTAGTGATGTTATTTTTATAGACAGTAAACTTTTATTTTATTAATTTCCTGTAAGGTTATCAGGGGAATATCGTCTTCGAAAAATGATAATATTTCATTTACGTTTAGCGCTTTACGCGATTTAGCCTATCATCATAAAATAAAAGAGCATCTCCATGGAGACACATTTGATACAAGAGGAGCTATAAACGTTGAGAATTCACAAGAAACACAACAGATTGGAGATGATCTAAAAAAGAATCAGCGGATGGGGCCATATACAAATTTATCTATCATTAGAAGCGTATTTGTAGACCCATAACACAAAATACGATATATAGTGTACGTAAATTTGGAGATAACCTTGTTATAAAAATGTATTATATGTATATATAAAAATAATAAAAAATAAAATATTATAAATAATAAAATTCTTTTTACAAATAGTCATCTTTTCAATTTGTTTTCACAGTAGTTCTTAATTAGTTACCCAACATATATTTATACTTTTTATATTTATATTACACTTTTAAAATTAGCAATATTAACTTGGTGGTTAAAATTCATATTTTTTATTTATTAGCTTAGTTTTATTAACCACAATTGAGTTTAAAAAACATCTACCGGTTTCGGAAAACACCTTTTCCTTCTTCAGGATATGTCAAAACTAATTAAAAATATAGCATTGTTTCTTCACCAGAGTCTATTTTAAAATTTAAAAAAAAAACAACAATTATTTAAAAAATAAATTTAGTACCTAACTCAAATTGCTGCTCAATACAAATTTAGTCGAATAATTTTTAGGAAAAAATTTTAGAATAGGACTCGTAGTTAAATTTAGTTGGCTGTTTAGAATTTCCTGATTACTTTTACATGCTTTATTTATCTCCAACGATTCCAAATTATTTAATTTGTGACCTACACCGTTTATATGCAAAATTGACAATCCCAATTTTTTATCAAAACCATGATTATTTTCTATCAAATGATTAGCAAATTCTGAAAACCCACTATTGTTCAAACATATATATTTTAATATTTTTAATATTTTTAAACCAAAATATACTATAAAAAATTCGTTGCAATTAGTGGATATATTAAAGGACATGGATCTTCCCAACAATGTTAAACTTGTTTCTTTTGATATTGTTAATTTGTTTACTAATGTACCTATTAATGAAAGTAAAATTTTAATTTCTGATTTACTAAATTCATCTAATTTACCTAATAATTTGGTAAAAGATCTATGTCGTTTATTAAACCTTTGTATGAACCAAAATTATTTTCAATTCAATAATATAATATATAATCAAACAGAAGGTCTTCCTATGGGAGTAGTAATATTTACTAGAAAGCTGATTCACTCTTGGAGCATAGGTTCGAACCTTGCAAGTTTTAAAAAATTGAATTATTTACTTTGTTTCCACATATCATTTCTCAATTTAATTTACATAATCATTTATATATTTTACATTGAACATTGGACTTACTTTAAGTTTTACTTTTTAATTATATGTTATTTAATCGCATGTTGCTTTACTCGTTACATACACCATATCTTATACATTTAACAATGCATTTACGTTAAGTTTTACAAAGTATTTACCTTGATTTATGACATTATTTATATAGATATATAATTTTGTACATTAATAATTGCACTTTGTTTACTACTATTCTGAAAGAACACTGTATGCTATATAATACAATAAAATACTAGTGTAGCAGGCAGAGTACTCAAATACATGTCTTACTTTGCTCAAATGTTTATTCGATTATAATATAGCACACTGTACTAAGAATCAAAAAAAAAAATTATTACGCAAGTAACGCTGACAAACACTATATTTAGTTAAGATGCAAATCGATTTACTTATTTTTATTGATATCTGTCTACATAAGTGCTCTTGAAAATCTGGCGGCGAGACCTCGAAGCGCGGCGTCGCACGGCGTCGCTTTTATCGAAAAGTGATCATAGCAATAGATGCATATACAAGATGTAACTGACCTAGTCCAAAAATATTTTATAAATTAAATTACGAGCCGAAAATGTTCAAGGAATATGTGCAAATTCTGCACTACGTTACGGAAAATACTATTGTATTATTGAAATTTATCTTTAATCAGGTCATAAATCGTCTAATAAAAAAATAATCGATGTCCTTTATTTTTTTGTATTCAGTATATAATTTGGAATCAATAAAATATTTCAATTGATCGAAATAATCTCTGACATGCTTGAGATTAGACACACATTCCTTGAATATTTTCGATAGTGATGGTAAACCGTTATGTGACTGTGATTATGCCACTGATTGGTAACCGGGATTTAACTGTTGGAGGTTTACTTTTTAGTATACCAGTCGTTACTTGAAAAATTAGGTTAATCAATTATCAATCATCGTTACAATCGAACACAATCACAGTCACAATCACAGTCATAATCACGGTTTAAATAAGGATTTTACTATCACTAATTTTCGACTCGAAATTTAGTCAGGATCCAGCCATAAAATATCGTTACACCTATATATATATATATATATATATATACTTGAATTGACATATTAAATATATTTGCAGTGCCCTTTCTATGGAATTCCGTTAACTTTCAAATGACTATTTACCATTAATAAAAACAATAATCGGTCCTCGCTAATCTCTCTTTTGACAGTTTCCGAAAGAATCACCGTTACTAACCGAATATTTGTTCAAGTATTTTTTTAATTCGAGTATGAAATACCAAAATCCATTTAGAAAACACCAGATACACGAATGTGACGTGTCCAAAAATAGCGCTGTTCTCGCATTATATCGGCTTTGTGCAAATTCTATTCGGCTATATGTAAATCTAAAATGAAAGCAATGCCGACTATGTAAAGGCAAATAACATCATTGTTCTCCGAAACGAGGTACAAGACCATTCCGAACAAAAACACAAAACATTCCCTTTCCAAATTTGCAACCAGCACGCCCAACAAAACGGAACACACGGCGGAATAAAACTGAATAAAATTATTCACTCCTTTTAGGATGTGTTCCGCCGCGCCGAACGGTTTCGTGGCAGCTTAGCGGTCTGTTGTTTGTGACAATAGGCTAATTCATCAAATTAATGGTTCGCGCGTTTGTCTGCGGGATTAACAGACTAGCTCTGATACTTACTGCGGGGCACCCATGTGAGAGTATTTCACATCGTAACATATAAAAAAGGTAATAAATGTCTGAGACTGTATCGCGCCACGTAAAAATACCAATTTATAAATAATAAAATAAAACAATTCGTTAAAATCACTATTTATTAATAAATCAACGTGTTTTGATACCTATGGTATCTTAATTATGAAACAATGTATATTAAAATTAAAAATGCAACCATAGATAAAACCAATACTATAAAAGTATAAGTGGCGGGTAACTAATTAAGAACTACTGTGAAAATAAATTTAAAAGATAACTATTTGTAAAAATAAATTTGGTGATTTGTAATATTTAATTTGCTATTAACACTTCTTCTTATTTCTAAAATTTCTAATTTATCTACTTGTAAAGCCCTAATATTTGTATGTATAATTAAAAACCCTTGATAATGTCAAAATAATGATTTATTTCCAAAAGGTGACTGGTGAATTCAAAATAGTTGTTGCTATTTAGACATCACTACTGATTAATTCTAATATCAAAGTTTTAATAAAATTAAACAAAGTGTTTTATCTTATTATTTATATAATACACGGCCACAGAGTAAATTTTCTAAAATTGAAAAAGTGATTATAAATAATAATTAGATGTTAGTAATGAAGTTATATAATAAAGAGGTATTTCACGATATGTATAATATGTTACTATTACTGTTTTTTATGCTTTTAAACGTGAGATTAAGTAATGTTATTTTTTAAGCTTCTGGTTGTAGACTAAATTATTATTCTATTGTCTAAATATAAATCAGTGCATTAATTTCCAAATGCAAAAAATCAGCATTATATACTTAAATGATAATTTAGCACCACAGTCCACAAGGAGAGAAGCCAAGATGACAGTTAACTGTATTAACTCTATGTAAGAGGAATCTAGATCGATATTGAAGGATTTCAAGAATATTTTAGACGTGCCTGGATTCCATTCCGACATCGTTATAAAATATTTTTAACGTATTATCTATTATAAATGCAGTTTTTGTGACAAAATTTTCTAGGGTACCCATTGAATAAATTTATTTTTTGTTAAAACATTTCGTTGGAATATTCAAGAATTATTTACAATCTTTTTGGAATTTCAGTATAAGTTCACATTCGAAGCATTTAATACGAAACCATCACGCTTTTCCTCCCCGTTACACATTTGAGTCATTTCTCGAGGGACTAGTTGTTTTAAGCGTTTTACACTTCGAATGACAAACATTAATATAATTTTTTTCGACGAACGCGACACGAAAGCGTGACAATGATTACGTATGTCTGTTTCGACACGTAGCAAATTGTCGTGATTATTTCATATAAATATTTCACATACCGCCTAACTACAATTATGTTTATTAGTTTAATATAATATGCAATAAAATTATATTTTGGTCGTAAAGTCGCAGAGAAAAGCTCAAAAATACGAAATTTCACTAAATCAGGCTTCACAAAGAAATTAGAAGAAGAAGATTTTTTTTAAAGTGTGCAACGATACTACTTATCGGTGGCAATTGCCAAAAAATATTTTAATGATTTTAGCTCTTGAACTCGTAGAGTTATAAGCGAATGAAAAAAAAGTTAGGCTAATTAAAAAGTTAAATTTTCAAAAAATCACCAAACTAAAAGAGTTATAACAAATAGAGGAGAGGAAGAAGAATGAAAAAAAAATATGTAAAGATACAATCAACCTTCAGACATCTGGGAAAAATATCAGAATGCGGATAGAATGCCTAATAACTGAGAAATCAACCAAAACGTGTGTGATAAAATCGGTTACATATAAACATATAAATATATGAACATCGCGAAATAGGCCTTGTTATTTTAATATATATGACTAGCTTACCCGCACAGCTGCCGCCCGGCAGCAGACGTATCAGAGACGCAGTACTCTGTTGTCAATTTTCAGAAGAAAAAAAAAATCTTAACACACTTAATAAAACTATAAAAAGTGTTTTGATAGGAAAATAAGAAGAATAAGAAGGAATAATTCATGTTTTTAAATACATTACGTATTCACCTACTTGTAGAATTTTTCAAAATTAAAATCGTACAAAAACTAACCAATATAATCAAGTGTTGTGGCACCAGAAATAGAAGACGTCCGTGGAAGACTTGGCACGATCAGGTAAACCAGTTAACGGAGGATGGTTCTGTTCGAAGGCTCAACAATCAGCGAGCTTGTATGAGAAGATGTATGAATGTAAGTGAGGCGAGAATTGTGTGTCAAGACAGAAGAGTATGGCGCTCTATCCTCTCTGCCTACCCCCGCGGAGAAACGGCGTTATGGTAATTAATAATAAGATAAATAAGTATCGAACGTCTAAAAACAATATTCATACTATTTTGAATTTAAAAATAATAATAGACATACTCATACATAATAATAATAGAGAAAATTAAGTAAATTAAAAAAAAATCGCACTTAAACTAACCAATATAATAAAAAAAAGTGTTCATATAAATACAATAATAGAGCTATAATAATATATAAACTCCTGTTGTATACTAAAACTAACGCCAATGCTATTTCGATTGCAGTCAACCAGGCGTCTCTTTAATATATACACATATCTCTTTAATTCAAATTATTAGCTGTGCGTTACACCAATTGCCAACTCTCAGGCATATTATACTTATATCCAACACGATATGTTTAATAAGACTTGAATGACGCAAAACACTCTTTTCAAAATATTCATACTAATTTGAATTTAAAAATAATAATAGGCAGCATTCCAATTATCTGCACTGTGCGGCGTACTATCCTCTACGACGTTTGTGAAAATCAAAGAAGAAGGTGGTAATTTAAACGATGATAATGACGGATTAACCGGTGTCGGATTAACCGGTGTCGGATTAACCGGTGACGGATTAACCGGTGTCGGATTAACCGACGTCGGATTAACCGGTGTCGGATTAACCGGTGTCGGATTAACCGGTGTCGGATTAACCGGTGTCGGATTAACCATTGTCGAATTAACCGGTGTCGGATTAACCATTGTCGAATTAACCGGTGTCGGATTAACCGGTGTCGGTTTAACCGGTGTCGGATTAACCATTGTCGAATTAACCGGTGACGGATTAACCGGTGTCGGATTAACCGGTGACGGATTAACCGGTGTCCGATCAACCGACGTCGGATTAACCGGTGTCGGATTAACCATTGTCGAATTAACCGGTGTCGGATTAACCGGTGTCGGATTAACCGGTGACGGATTAACCGGTGTCCGATCAACCGACGTCGGATTAACCGGTGTCGGATTAACCGGTGACGGATTAACCGGTGTCCGATCAACCGACGTCGGATTAACCGGTGTCGGATTAACCGGTGTCGGATTAACCGGTGTCGGATTAACCATTGTCGAATTAACCGGTGTCGGATTAACCATTGTCGAATTAACCGGTGTCGGATTAACCGGTGTCGGATTAACCGGTGTCGGATTAACCGGTGTCGGTTTAACCGGTGTCGGATTAACCGGTGTCGGATAAACCGGTGTCGGATTAACCATTGTCGAATTAACCGGTGTCGGATTAACCGGTGTCGGATTAACCGGTGTCGGATTAACCGGTGTCGGATTAACCATTGTCGAATTAACCGGTGTCGGATTAACCATTGTCGAATTAACCGGTGTCGGATTAACCGGTGTCGGATTAACCGGTGTCGGTTTAACCGGTGTCGGATTAACCATTGTCGAATTAACCGGTGTCGGATTAACCATTGTCGAATTAACCGGTGACGGATTAACCGGTGTCGGATTAACCGGTGTCGGATTAACCGGTGTCGGATTAACCGGTGTCGGATTAACCGGTGTCGGATTAACCGGTGTCTGATTAACCATTGTCGAATTAACCGGTGACGGATTAACCGGTGTTGGATTAACCGATGTCGGATTAACCACGGTCAGATTAACCTGGATCGGATTAACCAGAATCAGATTAACCGGGTTCGGAATAACCGGGGTGCCACAGTTTGTATTTATACTTTTGTTATAAATAATATTTTTGTTAAAAATAATATTTTTAATCGTCAATATATTTAATAAAACCATAAAGTGTGTTTAAATAATAAATTAATTTTTATTAAATAAATTAATATAAATTTAGCTATCAATAGCATTTAAAAAAATTAAAATCGCACTTAACGCACCTATAATACCAATTTTTAATTTTTTTTATATGAAACAGCTGTTATCAATAATATAATTAGCGGCCATCTTGCATGAATATTATTATAACCAATGCATGAATATTACTATATCTTTAAACCAATCAATGCCTTCCGCCAATAAACGGCCAGGGTTATGGACGAATCGGATCACTCGTCCAATGAACGGCACTGAAAATACCACTCTTATCGATAAAAGTTTAAAAAACATATTTTTACAAAACATTGGCCGGCCATAAAAAAAAACATCGCGAAAAAATTTCAATTTTAAAATGGACTTTCTTATTCTTAAGAAATTTCAACGTATTTCAACGACTTTTCAAGCGCTGTATTTCAAAAAAATGTTTACATAAAAAAAAAACATTTAAAATTAATTCATAAATATTTTATTTATTTTGTGGAAGACTTGGCACGATCAGGTAAACCAGTTAACGGAGGATGGTTCTGTTAGAAGCCTCGACAATCGGTTAGCTTGTATGAGAAGATGTATGAATGTAAATGAGACGAAAATTGTGTGTCAGGAGAGAAGAGTATGGCGCTCTATCCTCTCTGCCTATCTTTGCGGGGAAACGGCATGATGGTAAGTAAGTAAGTAAGTAAGAAGTTGATACTGTTGGATTAATCGAGTGTTTATGACTCCTGAAATAGAGGACGTCTGTGGAAGACTTGGCACGATCAGGTAAACCAGTTAACGGAGGATGGTTCTGTTAGAAGCCTCGACAATCGGTTAGCTTGTATGAGAAGATGTATGAATGTAAATGAGACGAAAATTGTGTGTCAGGAGAGAAGAGTATGGCGCTCTATCCTCTCTGCCTATCTTTGCGGGGAAACGGCATGATGGTAAGTAAGTAAGTAAGTAAGAAGTTGATACTGTTGGATTAATCGAGTGTTTATGACTCCTGAAATAGAGGACGTCTGTGGAAGACTTGGCACGATCAGGTAAACCAGTTAACGGAGGATGGTTCTGTTAGAAGCCTCGACAATCGGTTAGCTTGTATGAGAATATGTATGAGTGTGAATGAGGCGAAAATTTTGTGTCAGGACAGAAGAGTATGGCGCTCTATCCTCTCTGCCTACCCCTGCGGAGAAACGGCGTGATGGTAAGTAAGTAAGTGTTGTTGGCACCTGAAATAGAGGACGTCCGTAGAAGACTTGGCACGATCAGGTAAACCAGTTAACGGAGGATGGTTCCGTTAGAAGCCTCGACAATCGGCGATGCTTCTAACGGCAAGCATAGCCAGCATAGCCGGCAACCCAAGAGAAAAAATATAATTTTTCTCGGTATAATTCTTTTCCGTAAAAAAATTAATTAACTCTAAAAAATAATTAAAATCATCAATACATTTAGTAGTGTGTTTAAATAATAAATTAATTTTTACTAAATAAATTAATATAAATTTAGCTATCAATAGCATTTAAAAAAATTAAAATCGCTCTTAAACTAACTAATATATTCAAAAAACCTATAATACCAATTCCACATATTACTGCCCTCTATCGAATTCATTTCGTAAGTCAAAACGTCAGCATGGCCGTCTTGACACAACTGTCAAACTATATTTTAGGTTAAAAAAATTTGACATAAACAGCTGTTATCAATAATATAATTAGCGCCCATTTTGCGTGAATATTATTATAACCAATAAAAAAATACCAACGCCCAATAAATTTTTTCGGCGAATGAACTGCAAGCTTGAGGACCAATCAATTTGTCCAGCCAATGGAAGGCCGAATTTCGTCGACGAATCAAATTGTCCGGCGAATAAAAATTCGTTACGGCCTTCGAGTTATGGCCATAGACTTGAGAAAAATTTCGACAACCGGTATTTGGGGTAAGTCGTGTTAATAATTTTACAATTTTAGGTACTCTGATAAAATTTTCACATTTTTTTTCGCGTTTTTTACATTTAAAAGACGTCGGTTAAATTATAGGAGTTTGTTATCTTTGAAATAAATTCTGGAGCGTCTCGATCTATCTGCTAAAATATAAAAATAATTAATTCATCCAAAGGTTACGGAGAAAACGTGAAAAAAATGAAATTCACTTTTTCGAGTTTTGCGAAAAAACTAAAAGCGGGAAAAATTTATAAAGTACGCCCGGCGATGCGGTCGGCCGCGGGCCGTCGCCCGAATATTTAAAAATAATTATCGCTTTTAAATTCCCAGAGTTGTGAGCGAAAATGTAAAAGTTAGGCTAAATAAAAATATAAAATAGCTAGAATTTGGCCAAACCGAAACGGTCGCGATAAATCGAGGAGCGGCGGTGGAGAAAAAGTGTCTATGGCGAAAAGTTTACGTCGGCCTTCGGCCGTCTGGCAAAAATAAAAAATACCCAGATATCTGGCGGGAAAGCCCCTAAAAAGCGATCGCGCGGTGTGACTACCTAGCCGGTTGTGACATATAAACAACACGAAATAGGGCCTATAACTTTAATATATATGACTAGCTTACCCGCACAGCTGCCGCCCGGCAGCAGACGTATCAGAGACGCAGTACTCTGTTGTCAATTTTCAGAAGAAAAAAAAAATCTTAACACACTTAATAAAACTATAAAAAGTGTTTTGATAGGAAAATAAGAAGAATAAGAAGGAATAATTCATGTTTTTAAATACATTACGTATTCACCTACTTGTAGAATTTTTCAAAATTAAAATCGTACAAAAACTAACCAATATAATCAAGTGTTGTGGCACCAGAAATAGAAGACGTCCGTGGAAGACTTGGCACGATCAGGTAAACCAGTTAACGGAGGATGGTTCTGTTCGAAGGCTCAACAATCAGCGAGCTTGTATGAGAAGATGTATGAATGTAAGTGAGGCGAGAATTGTGTGTCAAGACAGAAGAGTATGGCGCTCTATCCTCTCTGCCTACCCCCGCGGAGAAACGGCGTTATGGTAATTAATAATAAGATAAATAAGTATCGAACGTCTAAAAACAATATTCATACTATTTTGAATTTAAAAATAATAATAGACATACTCATACATA
Organism: Eubasilissa regina; assembly: GCA_022840565.1. Taxonomy (NCBI): domain Eukaryota; kingdom Metazoa; phylum Arthropoda; class Insecta; order Trichoptera; family Phryganeidae; genus Eubasilissa; species Eubasilissa regina. The sequence continues at coordinate 24,974,279 of JAINEB010000033.1, forward strand.
ATAATAATAGAGAAAATTAAGTAAATTAAAAAAAAATCGCACTTAAACTAACCAATATAATAAAAAAAAGTGTTCATATAAATACAATAATAGAGCTATAATAATATATAAACTCCTGTTGTATACTTAAACTAACGCCAATGCTATTTCGATTGCAGTCAACCAGGCGTCTCTTTAATATATACACATATCTCTTTAATTCAAATTATTAGCTGTGCGTTACACCAATTGCCAACTCTCAGGCATATTATACTTATATCCAACACGATATGTTTAATAAGACTTGAATGACGCAAAACACTCTTTTCAAAATATTCATACTAATTTGAATTTAAAAATAATAATAGGCAGCATTCCAAGAAGAAGGTGGTAATTTAAACGATGATAATGACGGATTAACCGGTGTCGGATTAACCGGTGTCGGATTAACCGATGTCAGATTAACCGGTGTGAATTAACCGGTGTCAGATTAACCGGTGTCGGATTAAACATTGTCGAATTAACCGGTGACGGATTAACCGGTGTCGGATTAACCGATGTCGGATTAACCACGGTCAGATTAACCTGGATCGGATAAACCAGAATCAGATTAACCGGGTTCGGAATAACTGGGGTGCCACAGTTTGTATTTATACTTTTGTTAAAAATAATACTTTTGGACCATAGTACTTATTTAAAGTTACATAAATACCGGGTTGTCGATTAATAATTTACGTTTTATTTCATTTAAATGAAACTGATAATCACTATCAAACTGATAAAAAGCAAATGCAAACGAACAATGTTGTTATAATTAAGTAAAAATATATAATCATATTAAAAATAATATTATATATAATTAATTACAATGCGAACGGAACTAATGTTATGGTAAAGTACCTACTACATATACTTATTAATTTACTCGTAATTGTTTTAAATTGTTACTTGTTTACGTTAAGTTTCATAAAAAAATCGTTTTATAATACTTGGACGCCATAATTAAATAGTATTTGTAAAATACCGAGATAGAAGCAAAGTGATGATGGCTTACAAATTGGATAACTAATATAAATGATTATTTAAAATAAAATATAATAACGTATGTAATATAATAATGTATATTTAAATAATTAATCTTCAAACTCTTATTGTTCTATTTAGATATTTTAATGTTATTCGTATTAGTATCCACAGTAATGAATACTTTCCTCTTAAACAGCGCATATTGCCATCTTTCGTTGTTTTTTGGAAGTTGAAATTAAGCCTTACCAAATATTTTTAACATAAAAAGATCGATTGAAAAAGTATTTATTTAATGTATGAAACTTTTGCCAATCCATTTCGTTTTAATATTTGACAGAAATTCACAGTCCGGATTATGCTCTAACATAGTTTGTTATAAAGAAAAAATGTATTTTTATGTCTATTCTAAAATTGACATAAAATTTTTATTCATTCCATGTCGTTAAATAATATTAATACATAATTAAACAAAACTAATGCTTATAATTATATTTTACTGCATGGTGTCCTAGCATAAATTCCTGTTGCATACTAAAACTAACGCCAATGCTATTTCAATTGCAGTCAACCAGGCGTCTCTTTAATATATACACATATCTCTTTAATTCAAATTATTAGTTGCGCGTTACACCATTTGCCAACCAAAAGGCATATTATATTTATATCCAACACGATATGTTTAATAAGACTTGAATGACGCAAAACACTCTTTTCAGAATATTCATACTATTTTGAATTTAAAAATAATAATAGGCAGCATTCCAATTATCTGCACTATGCGGCGTACTATCCTCTACGTCGTTTGTGAAAATCAAAGAAGGTGGCGATTTAAACGATGATGATGATGATGATGATGTTGATTTTTATCGTGTAAATAGATAAAAAATATAATTATTGAACCTAATTTATTAAAGAATAAGACGACTATTAACTATTTATCTAAAGCTACATTTCTTTTAACATTATTTTTAAAAACATATAATTTATTGTAAAAATTCATTAATTGTTGTTCGTCGTTTGAATATATTAATCCCTGAATGTAATCCTCAAATTCATAGTGTTTTTCAAAGTTTATTGCCTCTCTCTGCCTATCCTTGCGGGGAAACGGCGTGATGGTAAGTAAGTAAGTAAGCAGTTGATACTGTTGGATTAATCGAGTGTTTATGACACCTGAAATAGAGGACGTCCGTGGAAGACTTGGCACGATCAGGTAAACCAGTTAACGGAGGATGGTTCTGTTAGAAGCCTCGACAATCGGTTAGCTCGTATAAGAAGATGTATGAGTGTAAATGAAGCGAGAATTTTGTGTCAGGATAGAAGAGTATGGCGCTCTATCCTTCTGCCTACCTCCGCGGAGAAACGGCGTGATGGTAAATAAGTAAGCAGTTTATATTAATTTACTATGAAAATTAGATTAATAAAAATTAAAATTGCACCTTAATTAACCAATATAATAAAAAAAAAACAGTGTTCATATAAATACATTAATAGAGCTATATAAATAAATTCCTGTTGTATACTAAAACTAACGCCAATGCTATTTCAATTGCAGTCAACCAGGCGTCTCTTTAATATATACACATATCTCTTTAATTCAAATTGTTAACTGCGCGTTACACCATTTGCCAACCAAAAGGCATATTATATTTATATCCAACACGATATGTTTAATAAGACTTGAATGACGCAAAACACTCTTTTCAGAATATTCATACTATTTTGAATTTAAAAATAATAATAGGCAGCATTCCAATTATCTGCACTGTGCGGCGCACTATCCTCTACGTCGTTTGTGAAAATCAAAGAAGAAGGTGTTACTAAATGGCACTCTTATCGATAAAAGTTTAAAAAACAAAAAAAACATCGCGAAAAATTTCAATTTGTAAATGAAATTTTTTATCCGTATTAAATTTCTATATATTTAAAACGCATCTCGCGCTCTTTACTTAAAAAAATTGTTTACATAAAAAAAAAAAACATTTAAAATTCATAAATATTTTATCGTGTATTTTTTAACATTAAAAAATATTCTCCACCTTTTTGAGGAAACTAAATTATATTTATTAAGAAATATTAACGGTAGAGAATCTGCAAACAAACGGTATGTATGGCGACATCTATGTAAAATAAGTTTTACTAAAAAAATCTAATACTTAAAAAAAATTGTTTACATAAAAAAAAAACATTTAAAATATTCCTCACCCTTTTGTGGAAAATAAATTATATTTATTAGAAAAATATTAATAGTAGAAAATCTCATAATCTGTAAACATATTTTCCATACCAAAATTATTTAATATATTTATTTTTCTAAAACCGCATGTATAGCGACATCTGTATGTCAAATTTGTAAAAAATGCACACGTTTACCGCGGCAAATTAATTATTAAATTAGATTTTCATTTAAAACATTTATTAATATTCTGAAAAGGCTATAAGACGCCGTAAATTTAAAAAAGTAGTTTTCTTTAATAATATAAATACATTTCTACCGAAAAATCGTTCTATTCGGCGGTAAAGATAAAGAGAGAAAAAAAATGTCAATGTACATGTTTAAATAAAAATACTCTTTTTAATTCGGATTCGTCACATATTTCGCTTCAAGGTGGTCGAATGAACCGTTACCTGTATTATTACAATATTTATTTAATAAGCTCAATGTTACATAGAGTGTAGAAATAATTTTCAAATGTTTCATTTCTCACGTGAAAATGGACATTTTTACATGGACATGATATAATATTTAAACATAATTTATTAAAAATACTATTTTTAATTCGTATCGGGTATATATTATCCTTCAGGGAGCATAAACGCAAAGATTTTTACATAAATAAGGGGTTTTCTCATGTACCGCTAGTACCGAATAGTGTATAGAGACGCTTTTCTAATAAAAAAATGTACATTTTTTCATGTGAAAATCGACATTTTTTATAAATCGCAGAGTTTGTCATTCGTTCGCTGTCAATATGGAAAAAACCGTGTTTCATTTGTTTTGCGCGGCCGGGAGATTTCAGTTAACGGGGCATAAAGTGTCAGTTTTTTCGCATTTTCGGCGCATCTAGGTAGGTCCGTGCGTTTTTCAAAAAAAAAAAAATGTTTTTTTACATTTTAAAGATCCAAATGAAGAGATGGGAGTCTGCATACTCGCTAATAAATTCCGGGCGATCGTTTCCCGCAAATTGAGTGGTAAAAAAAAAAAATATCTCTCCGAGCGGCGGAGGAAAAGTGAAAAAAACGAAATTCACTTTTTCGAGTTTTGCGAAAAAACTAAAAGCGGGAAAAATTTATAAAGTACGCCCGGCGATGCGGTCGGCCGCGGGCCGTCGCCGAAATGTATAAAAATAATTTTGGCTCTCAAAATCGCGGAGCGGCGAGCGAAAACGCGCGAGTTAGGCTAAATAAAAATGAAAAACAGCTAGAAATCGGCCAAACGGAAACGGTCGCCGTAAATCGAGGAGTGGCGGTAGACGAAAAGTGTCTATGGCGAAAAGTTTACGTCGGCCTTCGGCCGTCTGGCAAAAAAAAAAATTTCCAAATATCTGGCGGGAAAGCCCCTAAAAAGCGATCGCGCGGTGTGACGGAGTTGGCCGCGTGATTTTTTGCAAACACCACGAAATACCCGTTACGACTTTAATATATATGACTAGCTTACCCGCACAGCTGCCGCCCGGCAGCAGACGTATCAGAGACGCAGTACTCTGTTGTCAATTTTCAGAAGAAAAAAAAAATCTTAACACACTTAATAAAACTATAAAAAGTGTTTTGATAGGAAAATAAGAAGAATAAGAAGGAATAATTCATGTTTTTAAATACATTACGTATTCACCTACTTGTAGAATTTTTCAAAATTAAAATCGTACAAAAACTAACCAATATAATCAAGTGTTGTGGCACCAGAAATAGAAGACGTCCGTGGAAGACTTGGCACGATCAGGTAAACCAGTTAACGGAGGATGGTTCTGTTCGAAGGCTCAACAATCAGCGAGCTTGTATGAGAAGATGTATGAATGTAAGTGAGGCGAGAATTGTGTGTCAAGACAGAAGAGTATGGCGCTCTATCCTCTCTGCCTACCCCCGCGGAGAAACGGCGTTATGGTAATTAATAATAAGATAAATAAGTATCGAACGTCTAAAAACAATATTCATACTATTTTGAATTTAAAAATAATAATAGACATACTCATACATAATAATAATAGAGAAAATTAAGTAAATTAAAAAAAAATCGCACTTAAACTAACCAATATAATAAAAAAAAGTGTTCATATAAATACAATAATAGAGCTATAATAATATATAAACTCCTGTTGTATACTAAAACTAACGCCAATGCTATTTCGATTGCAGTCAACCAGGCGTCTCTTTAATATATACACATATCTCTTTAATTCAAATTATTAGCTGTGCGTTACACCAATTGCCAACTCTCAGGCATATTATACTTATATCCAACACGATATGTTTAATAAGACTTGAATGACGCAAAACACTCTTTTCAAAATATTCATACTAATTTGAATTTAAAAATAATAATAGGCAGCATTCCAATTATCTGCACTGTGCGGCGTACTATCCTCTACGACGTTTGTGAAAATCAAAGAAGAAGGTGGTAATTTAAACGATGATAATGACGGATTAACCGGTGTCGGATTAACCGGTGACGGATTAACCGGTGTCGGATTAACCGACGTCGGATTAACCGGTGTCGGATTAACCGGTGTCGGATTAACCGGTGTCGGATTAACCATTGTCGAATTAACCGGTGTCGGATTAACCATTGTCGAATTAACCGGTGTCGGATTAACCGGTGTCGGTTTAACCGGTGTCGGATTAACCATTGTCGAATTAACCGGTGACGGATTAACCGGTGTCGGATTAATCGGTGTCGGTTTAACCGGTGTCGGATTAACCATTGTCGAATTAACCGGTGTCGGATTAACCGGTGTCGGATTAACCGGTGTCGGATTAACCATTGTCGAATTAACCGGTGTCGGATTAACCATTGTCGAATTAACCGGTGTCGGATTAACCGGTGACGGATTAACCGGTGTCCGATCAACCGACGTCGGATTAACCAGTGACGGATTAACCGGTGTCGGTTTAACCGGTGTCGGATTAACCATTGTCGAATTAACCGGTGTCGGATTAACCGGTGTCGGATTAACCGGTGTCGGATTAACCGGTGTCGGATTAACCATTGTCGAATTAACCGGTGTCGGATTAACCATTGTCGAATTAACCGGTGTCGGATTAACCGGTGTCGGATTAACCGGTGTCGGATTAACCGGTGTCGGATTAACCGGTGTCGGATTAACCGGTGTCGGATTAACCGGTGTCGGATTAACCGGTGTCGGTTTAACCGGTGTCGGATTAACCGGTGTCGGATTAACCGGTGTCGGATTAACCGGTGTCGGATTAACCATTGTCGAATTAACCGGTGTCGGATTAACCGGTGTCGGATTAACCATTGTCGAATTAACCGGTGTCGGATTAACCATTGTCGAATTAACCGGTGTCGGATTAACCGGTGTCGGATTAACCGGTGACGGATTAACCGGTGTCGGTTTAACCGGTGTCGGATTAACCGGTGTCGGATTAACCATTGTCGAATTAACCATTGTCGAATTAACCGGTGACGGATTAACCGGTGTCCGATCAACCGACGTCGGATTAACCGGTATCGGATTAACCGGTGTCGGTTTAACCGGTGTCGGATTAACCATTGTCGAATTAACCGGTGTCGGATTAACCATTGTCGAATTAACCGGTGACGGATTAACCGGTGTCGGATTAACCGGTGTCGGATTAACCGGTGTCGGATTAACCGGTGTCTGATTAACCATTGTCGAATTAACCGGTGACGGATTAACCGGTGTCGGATTAACCGATGTCGGATTAACCACGGTCAGATTAACCTGGATCGGATTAACCAGAATCAGATTAACCGGATTCGGAATAACCGGGGTGCCACAGTTTGTATTTATACTTTTGTTATAAATAATATTTTTGTTAAAAATAATATTTTTAATCATCAATATATTTAATAAAACCATAAAGTGTGTTTAAATAATAAATTAATTTTTATTAAATAAATTAATATAAATTTAGCTATCAATAGCATTTAAAAAAATTAAAATCGCACTTAACGCACCTATAATACCAATTTTTAATTTTTTTTATATGAAACAGCTGTTATCAATAATATAATTAGCGGCCATCTTGCATGAATATTATTATAACCAATGCATGAATATTACTATATCTTTAAACCAATCAATGCCTTCCGCCAATAAACGGCCAGGGTTATGGACGAATCGGATCACTCGTCCAATGAACGGCACTGAAAATACCACTCTTATCGATAAAAGTTTAAAAAACATATTTTTACAAAACATTGGCCGGCCATAAAAAAAAACATCGCGAAAAAATTTCAATTTTAAAATGGACACTCTTATTCTTAAGAAATTTCAACGTATTTCAACGACTTTTCAAGCGCTGTATTTCAAAAAAATGTTTACATAAAAAAAAAACATTTAAAATTAATTCATAAATATTTTATTTATTTTGTGGAAGACTTGGCACGATCAGGTAAACCAGTTAACGGAGGATGGTTCTGTTAGAAGCCTCGACAATCGGTTAGCTTGTATGAGAAGATGTATGAATGTAAATGAGACGAAAATTGTGTGTCAGGAGAGAAGAGTATGGCGCTCTATCCTCTCTGCCTATCTTTGCGGGGAAACGGCATGATGGTAAGTAAGTAAGTAAGTAAGAAGTTGATACTGTTGGATTAATCGAGTGTTTATGACTCCTGAAATAGAGGACGTCTGTGGAAGACTTGGCACGATCAGGTAAACCAGTTAAGAGAAAAAATATAATTTTTCTCGGTATAATTCTTTTCCGTAAAAAAATTAATTAACTCTAAAAAATAATTAAAATCATCAATACATTTAGTAGTGTGTTTAAATAATAAATTAATTTTTACTAAATAAATTAATATAAATTTAGCTATCAATAGCATTTAAAAAAATTAAAATCGCTCTTATACTAACTAATATATTCAAAAAACCTATAATACCAATTCCACATATTACTGCCCTCTATCGAATTCATTTCGTAAGTCAAAACGTTAGCATGGCCGTCTTGACACAACTGTCAAACTATATTTTAGGTTAAAAAAATTTGACATAAACAGCTGTTATCAATAATATAATTAGCGCCCATTTTGCGTGAATATTATTATAACCAATAAAAAAATACCAACGCCCAATAAATTTTTTCGGCGAATGAACTGCAAGCTTGAGGACCAATCAATTTGTCCAGCCAATGGAAGGCCGAATTTCGTCGACGAATCAAATTGTCCGGCGAATAAGAATTCGTTACGGCCTTCGAGTTATGGCCATAGACTTGAGAAAAATTTCGACAACCGGTATTTGGGGTAAGTCGTGTTAATAATTTTACAATTTTAGGTACTCGGAAAAAATTTTCACATTTTTTTTCTCGTTTTTTACTTATAAAAGACGTCGGTTAAATTATAGGAGTTTGTTATCTTTGAAATAAATTCTGGAGCGTCTCGATCTATCTCCTAAAATAAAAAAATAATTAATTCGTCGTAAGGTTACAGAGAAAAAGTGAAAAAAACGAAATTCACTTTTTCGAGTTTTGCGAAAAAACTAAAAGCGGGAAAAATTTATAAAGTACGCCCGGCGATGCGGTCGGCCGCGGGCCGTCGCCGAAATGTATAAAAATAATTTTGGCTCTCAAAATGGCGGAGCGGCGAGCGAAAACGCGCGATTTAGGCTAAATAAAAATGAAAAACAGCTAGAAATCGGCCGAACGGAAACGGTCGCCGTAAATCGAGGAGTGGCGGTAGATGAAAAGTGTCTATGGCGAAAAGTTTACGTCGGCCTTCGGCCGTCTGGCAAAAAAAAAAAATTTCCAAATATCTGGCGGGAAAGCCCCTAAAAAGCGATCGCGCGGTGTGACGGAGTTGGCCGCGTGATTTTTTGCAAACACCACGAAATAGGGCTTATAACTTTAATATATATGATGATAAAATAATGTCCACTCATAATGTGAACGTAAACGAAAAATTATTTTAATAGTAGTAATTAATCAAAAATTATAAATATATGTATGCAATATAATCATCAGAATTTATTAAACCATTGCTGGATAAAGGCCTCCCAAATATTCAGTCCTCAGCTAATCTTCAGCATGTCACTTCCACCGATCTGATAATCTCGTTTACCGAAAGAGATATATTTATTGTATAAATATTATCTATTGATCCATCAGTAATTTGTGCGCCTTTTACTTCAGTTAGGCAAGTACAATATATTTATTGAATATACTTGCAATTTCGCAAAATTCATAAACGAAGTGAACAAAAAAAATGAGAACATTATTTAAAAGTAGTAAAAATATTAATTATACAGAACATAAAGCATCATCTTCATGAATTTATTTATTTATTTATTTAGACACATATTTTTTACATATATTCTAAAATATATTGCCCAACGAGGCATGCCTGTTATTAAATTGGCAAACAAATTATATTTCACAAAACCAAATGACTCATTGAAGGCAAAACACAATCAAATAGAATACGAAACATACAAGGCAAGTAAATGTGAAAATATATAAATAGAGAAAAAAAATACCAATGTGCTATACAATATGTAAAAACGTAAGAATAAATAAATCAACTACCTTCTTGTATTGACAACATGCATTGTAACATTTCAAACATAAATAATGTTATTTTTGGTATCGTTCATACAGATGTCACTGACCACTATGCGACTATATTTACTTACAAATACAACAAAAATACTAATTCTAATGTGACGGGATAAAATTGCAAACCAAAAATAAACATGCGATAAAATTAAATATCACGCTTCTAAACAAATTAAATTCTGAAAAATGGCCTAAATTATACCAATGCAATAATGCAATAACGAATGTTGCAACATATTTGAAGACACATTATCTAAACATATAAATGCCACTAAATATGCCTTACCTAAATGCAAATCCTCTAAATACAAACCGATAAAACGTTGGATTACTCATAGTCTAATCGTATCAATTAGACATAAAGAATTCTTAATAAAAATAAATAAAAAACTAGCAAATAACGAGGAACTAAATAGATATTTAAAAGTATGTAAGTAAAAACTTTCATTCTTAATAAAAAATACTAAAGAAAAATACTAAAAAAAACTCTAGAATCTGCAGAAAATGAGAGTTTGGAATATCGTTAATGAAATTATGGAAAATGAACAAGGCAAAAAAGAAAAAATAAGTTTTATCACACATGGTGATTCAAAAATAAATTGCTTAGAAAAGCTCCAGGAAACAGTAAACATTTTTAATAATTTCTTTGCTTACGTCGTGTTAGGTTATTTCTTCTTTCTGCCTCGGCTTCATGTTCAGGGGAGAGGTATCTAGCCTGTTTTTTTTTTAATATTATCAAGTCAAAGGGTTATGAAATGAAATTACAAAATGCCTTTGTCTACAATAAAGTTTATTATCTATTTTGTGACTTGCATGTATTAAAAGTTGAAAATGAGCATTTCACCTAATTACTTATTAATAAGACAATTCAAAAATAATTACAATTAAATTAATATTATATATGTGCCCATCACGCCAGCATAAAGTTAGCTACCAAACTGTCTATGTTGACGCTTGTGTGATGTTGATTATCCAGGTCCCTCGTGTAAGGGATTATCTTTTAGGAGACGCCTTCCACGTGTGGATGATGGTCCTGGAACCGGGACGTGAAGTGTGGCCAATAGTTGTAGTGCCAAAGTAGAGTGATGGAGTTCAGGATTGACTACCAGACGATGTCCAATTATCCAGGCAAACCGGGACTCTGGATGCAATGTGTTTATGCAATTTGTGCGTGCCGTCCTGTATATCCTTTTATATAGATCCACCGGGAACCTTTTTATACTTTAACATCAACAATTAAACACAGAGAACATCACAGTCTAAGCTTAAACTCGAGGCGCACAGTTTACATTTTACCCGGAATCACAAATTACAAACGCTTGCTTATTATGTCAGTGAATATATTGATTTTGTTTTCTAATTGAAAACTAGATCGTGTTTATGGAGCGATCTTTCCCGGCTGGGACTGGGAGAAAGACTGACGCATGAGGGTAAAGCATCAGGTACGCCAGATTTTTTATTGCCGTTCCCACGCCGCATCTTGCATCTAACAATACAGATATTTATTGCCCTCCGTCCCTTACTTAAACTAAGTCCTTTTGTATCCTTGAAAAACAAAATATTGTTTTGAGTAATTTTGCATTCTAACATCCGGTAAAAACTTGGTTAGTAAAATCACAAAGAACTGGAATACTGACGTAACTACTTCTTATACAGTACAAACAGAAAATAAAAAATAAAATTTTCAGCCCACAACAATGAATGAAATTGAACAAATCATAACATTTGTGAAGGGGGGAACAGTACCAGGTTATGATAAACGTACTATTAATACATTAAAATTTATAAAAAAATAAATATCCAAACCCCTAGTGCATGTAATAAACACAAGTTTAAAAACAGTGGTATTCACGACGTGCCATAAATGATTCATCATTTTCCCCATATATAAATTAAATAACCCTGAGGAAATAACCAATTACATAATAATCTCTCTTTTGTCCAACTTTGGAAAAATCCTAGAAAATATTGTTAAAAAAGATTGTCTCAATTTATTAAAATAAACAAAGTAATTGATGAAAACCAGTTTGGGTTTAAGAAAAACAAAAGTACACACGACGCAATAAGTACACTATCTAATATAATCCAAGAATCTCTAGACAAATCTCTTAAATGTATTGAAATTTTCGTGGACTTGAGAAAAGCCTTCGACAGTATCTCCCACAACAAACTAATATTAAATTAAAATCCGTCGGTATGCTAACAAAGGACTAAGCTGGATTCAAAGCTATCTTCACTAAAGACCGCAAAACGTAAAAATTAACGAAACTCTAAGCCAACCCCTAATCAGTGAATTTGGTTTACCTCAAGGGACAGTTTTGGGCCCACTTCTTTTTATAATTTATTTCAATGATATTTTAAAACTAAAATTGACCGGAAAAATTATATCATGCGCCGACGACACTGCTATCATTGTTGACAGACAAGACTGGAAAACAACCAACTTACAAATAACGTCATGAATCTACTCAAATCCTCGTTCGATAGTAATTTACTTTCTTTAAACTCCGAAAAAAACCTATTACATTCCATTTTCAATCAAAAGACTTAAAACACCGCCCTGTATAAAAATTACTATCCATAACGACAACTGTAACAAAATTACCTGTAACGACTCATGTACAAACTTAAGCCCAAAAAAAGAAATCAAATATCTTGGTATAATTATTGATAAATATTAAAAAGGCACTCACATTAGCGAATTAGTGAAAAGAATAATAAATTATATTTAAATATTCATAAGATTAAGAAACATTTTAAGTATAAATAATTTTTAAAAAGGTATATATTGGATATTGTTCATTCACTACTCCAGTATGGAATAATTGGGTGGGAAGGAGCATACAATAATATAATAAACTCGGTAAAAATAATACAGAGAACAATTATCATTTAATATTTAAGAAAGGTAAATCTCTCTCTCTCTCTCTCTCTCTCTCTCTTTTCCAACAAAAACACTTTTTGCAAAATTCCCAGTTCCCAAAATAGAAAAAATTTACAAAAAAATCTCAATTAATTTAAAAAAATACCACTGTAAAATTTGAAACAAGCATATCATTATTAAGGTTTAAAAATTACTTTAAAATCCTTAAATGTAACACAAAACACTATCATCAAAAATTTTTATACTTAGGATATAAAAATATAAAGGAGTTTAGAAAGAGATTAAGTGAACACTTCAGAAGCACATAACTAGAAAATAAATAATATTATGAAACACGTCAGAAGCACTCAAGTAGACAATGAGTAGTTATAGACTAAATTTTTTATAACTTTCTCTCTAAGCACAAGAGCTAGTCTTTTTTTTGAAGAGGTAAGCCAAGAAAAACCATTTAATTTTAATGAGGTAAAATACTTAATTCATGTCATAAAAAAATTGTATAAAATTCAAATAAATAAAAAATAAAAAAGTAAAGGGAAATATGCAAGAACAAAATGCAGTTATAAGAATTATTTCATTATGTAAAACAGTTTACTCTCAGTATCTGCTCTACACAATTTCAACAACCAATTATGTTTATTATGTATTCATCTCTGTTAGAACAAAAATATGTATGTCAATATATATATAAATAAATAAATTTGAAACATCCCCTTTAAAAACCTTAATGTCACTTAAAGTTCTAATATTAATTAAAATTTGATTGTATATTCTAGGAGCTTGAAAGGTAGATAATTTTTAACCAAAAGTAGTTATAATTCTTGAACTATTTTAAGATCATTTGCTCTCGTGGGATAATATTTTTCAGTCCTTACAGATGGAGAGCTTATTTTCCTATGAAAGCTGATTAGTATATTCAACACATCTTATATCCAAAACCTGAAATTCCCTAAAAAGTGGCTCTGAAGGATAGGAAAAGTCATGGCAGTGTATTACTCTGAGTGTAGCCTTCTGAGCAATGTTTACTTGAAATATATGTACACCTGATGCACTTCCCCAACAATACCATAGCTCAAGATGAATTGGCATATTATTTACACATATAGATACATTTATATACATAGTTAGACTGTAGATTTATATATATATATATATATATATATATATATATATATATATATATATAAAAATTTGTTCTAAAAATAATTACCTAAAGTAATATTTTAAACATTTCAAAAATAATGTTTTCAAATAATAACCATAATACTAAAAATGCCACATTTAGCAAAATTTTGTTATTGCAATTGGATTATTTCTAAGGATATATCTATCTATCCGAAATAAACACCGCATTAATATTCTTACTATTTTTTTTCTTATTCTTATTTCAGTCAATGCTTATGTTATTAAATAACTTAAAAATTATAAGGTTTAAATGGATGGATAACTACAGTACCCTGAATCGTAACGGAGCTAAGAATATGAGCAAAATTTGGTGGATTTACAAACTTTTTTGTGATATAATAAAAATTTCTAATTAAAAAATCATTAATTAATCTGTACTAAAGCAAAAAAATTTACATCTGACATGAATAAACAATTTATTTTTCTTAATGTTCATAAATGTCAGTAAGTATAAAATACATTTTGAAGTTAAATCGTGCCCCCGTCCGATAATTAATTTCGTTTCATGTTTTATTTTATGGATCAATTACAATTAGTACGTTTCGTTCTGATGGAGGTTCAGTAGTATTGAAACTGGTTGACTGTTAAATTTATTAAAATTGTTTATACAAAATATGTTATTTTAAAAAATTAATTAGATTATTGTAATTTAATGAATAAAAAACTCTTATTTTGTTAAGAATATTAGTAAATTCAAAAATAATGAAATGATGTCACGTGTTTTTCGTGACGTTCCTTTTATCACGTTTGCTGATAAAAATTCTGCTTTATAAATTATTGACTCTCCTTCCGAAAGAAAACAATTTTGTTTTCTGCCAAGGAAAGCACGTAGAACCGTCATAAATATTTATAATAATAAGAAGCACTAGCTGATTATTCAAAAGCAGTGTGTGTTATTTTTAGAAATAATTTGTCGTGTATAGTCACAGCTTAATAAAAATCGATATTTTTTATAATAAATCTTCTTTCACTGTAAACAATTTATCCAAAAGAATGTTTAGTTTGAGTAAAAGTTAATCTAACTATTAAGATTGTTTATTAGTCCTCTAGTTTCTATAAGATAATGTATTTGAGATGAACGGCTGTGTCTAAATTTATGTTCTATGTTATTTGATGGGCAATTCCTATTCAATTTAAATAAGTATCCTTATTTTGTTGTAAAGATGTTGAACGTTTTATAAGTATCTGAAGTCGCTTTATAAGTATCTGACAAAAGGCCAAACAATATCCTGTCTAAAATGATTTAGAAGATTAAAAACTTTCTTTCCGACGGACATTAATGTTAATGGAAGGTTGTTGTAGGAATGACGCACCGTATAAATTAAATAATCAGTTGAGAGTATAATAAAATTTGTAGTCTAAGATAATACGCTCTTTGGAATAAAACTCTTTTAACACTAACAATAAAGTTGGATTAAATAGGCTCGAGGAGGCTTTGAATAAGAAATTGAAAGCGTGTTTTAAAATAGAGATGATTTAACCATTCACCCGACAGGATGTTGCAGCTTGGCCAGTACTAAAAAAAAATACCTGTTACCAAAAAATAATACTATCTCGGTGTTTAAAAACTTAGCTATAAAGATTGTACTACTTATTATGTAATTGGTGGACCGAAAAAGAATGTCGTTTTTTAAATTAAACAATTTGATATGATTAAAATACTTATTTATCAAAAGATAGTCCAAAATATAATGGCCATCATTTGATATGACCTGTTTCCGCTCCTCTGTCAATTTTTTTATTCTAATTTTTATTCATTTATTTTAAGCTACTCAGACATGCCTATCGTTACAATTCCTCATTCGTCAAAAAGCTATCCTTTTTAAATATGGTTGATAAATTTTATATTTAAAAGTCTTAATACACCTTAGGTATGTCTAGTCAACGAAACGACCCAAGACACATTGTTAAAGATTGGCTGACGAAGCACAACTGAAAATTCAAGAGCGATAATAAAAATAACTTTTTTTTCCGGTATACCTATACATTGGTAAAATAAGTAAAAATTTTAAAGAAGAGTCATATAGAATTACAGAGTTTTCTTATCATTTATTAGAAAAAGATCATAGTTTTGATAAAAATTTGGAATTGTCTGTTTTACATATAAACAATGTTGATCTTAAATTGAATAAGGCATCTAAAATTAACCAAAATATTATAAACATCCATCTAAATTTAAGTTAGGTACTAGATTTAATTTTTAAATAATTATTATTTTAGTTAATTTAAAATCCTGATGAAGGAAACAGTATTTTACAAAACCGGTCGGTGTATTAAATATACCTCATTAATAACCTATATTAATACTGTCTCTGCTAAAAAAACAAAATAAAAAAAATATATTTTATTTTTGTATATTTATATATTTTCTCTTTGTCTAACACTTATTTCCATTCGAATATAAGAGTACGAACAATTAATTTTCCATATAAAATAACACATTCTCTTCACATGAATTGTACATTTTACAAACAGGAAGTACGTGTATTTCAATGAATTTGTGGAATATACAAATATATTTTATATGACGAAGATAGTTATCCAATATTTTAGATATACAAATAAATCATATACGATGAAAATGGGTACCCAATATTTTATATTTATTCACAAATATTTACAGACTTTTTTATTTTGATTTATTTGATTTTAAATGCAGCAAAAGTTTATATATATATATATATATATATATATATATATATATATATATATTTATCTTTGTTTGCCATTTCTTAAATTGTTTTTAAGTGAGAACAAAATATGTTTGAATGTTCCATTTTGATAGTATATAAAAATTATTATAATTTAAAAATTGAACATATTATAATGTAGTATATAACATACTCAGTTATAATAAAGAAAATATATTTTAGAAATCATGAGATCCTTTGATTGGTTCCTGTGTTGAGCTCAACCATTCGCCCGAGACAAATCTTTGAATTTTTTGGGCATCTTGCAAGAAGGGAAGATAGCTTAAAGAAGCTTGTTGTGATGGGTTACGTCGAATGACGAAGAGGAATAGGAAGATTCCTTATCTCTTAGAATGACCAAGTGGAAAAGGCGACAGGCACTTCTCTGGTAATAGCCCTAAGATCTGCAGGATGGTGAGAAAACTAGAGGTGGGAAATTATGAGGGCGAAAGTTCACAGATAGCACGAACCTCAGTCATGAGAGACTGACGTAGATGATGGTTCCTTTGTTCTACGGTTTAGTTACGGAATAACCATGTGATCCTTGTATTCAAATAAATCTTTTTACATTTACAGATATGGGTCGTAGATATATTAGGCCTGTCCAACTCGATAATATCTTTAGTAAACTCGTGGAAGACAAGTTTGCCAAGAATTGATTAAGGTAATTTTGGATTTGGATAAAAGTTTAAAAAAGTTGCCTTTTTATTCTAAAAATAAGGCAAATCTCAAATTTTTCTATGATTACTAAAAACTTTGAGATTATTTACAACTTAAATCATGCATGATTTGGGTGCCCAAATTTTAACCCTTTATTTATAGATATATACTTTTTTTTGGTAAATATGCCAGCCACTTTTTTTATTACCACACTTACCACCTGCATGTTTTGACTTGAATAAAATTTTCACTTATATTGACCACCCTATGTTTGAAAGTATTTAAGTGTAAATTAATCATATTAGTTGTATAAATTAATCATATTAAAAAAATGATCTTTATATATTTATCAATATCCTTGCCTTATTTTTAGTGTTAATTTAGTTACTTTAATAGAGTAATTTTTTAAAATTATTTTAATACTATGGCATTCTGGTACTATCGATAATAACTGATTGTGCTTTATGCTAGTAATTAAATAAAAATATTTCACCAAAAATTGGGTATTGCACTAATTGTTCAATCATGCCGAAATAAAATCATTGATGTGTAACAAGTGTCGTATCTAAGGATACGCTGAAATTCTCAAATTAATCCAACAATTATTTGGAATGACAGAATGTTGATATGATTGAATAAATATGTATTAAGGAAAACACATTCTTATTGTGAAGTTGTAAATATTCAGAACACAGGTCTGTGATATTTTAATCCCGGTAGCAATAATGATTTTATATGTGTATCTTTTTAATTAATACATTTAATTGGTATTTAACATATATAATATATTAACACCTCCAAGCAAACAAATTTAAAACTCTGATTTATTTTGATAAATGATTGTATAACTAGCTAAATTATAAGTACCTAAGACATATATCGCAATCCTAGATCAGTAATTTTTCAGTAGACAAAAAAATTATAACATTTTTATTACTAAAGTTATGAAACTAAACAACATTTTAGGTCATAAATGTATCCTAAAATTATACTATTAGTGAAATGGGGCTAAATTAGTTGCGTAGACAGAATATCTGTATACAATAATAACTAAAAATTATTGTTTTTTTTTAGTTGCTTAGTTTTGATCTAGGTGTGTGTGTGAAATGATTGTTTATGTAATAAATTATATGTATCTGTTTATTTTTCGACAGTGTCAATAGTATTGATTTAAATAACATATTTGAAAACCAAATAATCGATAAGAGGTTACCTGTTTTTCCTATTAACAATAAGCGCACATGCGATATACGAACCGATGTGGTTTTTCTTTTAGCTGGGTTGTCTTCTTTAGATTTCGACTGACCGAAGTGCACACTGGTGGTTTATTTAGACTGCTGGACTGGTCGAAGCACGGGATGTGAATGAATGACGCTGGACGAATGGTCCTGGAACCGGGACGTGAAGTGTGGCCAATGGTTGTGGTGCCAGGGTAGAGTGACTGAGTTCAGGATTGACTACCAGACGAAGTCCAATTATCCAGGCAAACCGGGACTCTGGATGCGATGTGTTTATGTAATTTGTGCGTGCCGTATATGATATCGTCTCCTTTTATATAGATCCACCGGGAACCTTTTTATACTTTAACTAAACAACACGAACGTCGAAGCACAGGATGTGAATGAATGACGCTTGTCGTTTACCGCTTTCTTGGCTCTCCGAAAAAAGGGCGGCAATACTCAAACACATACACATGAACATTATTATAAATCAGGAAACCCAGTGGTGTCCTGATTTGAATGATGAAGAAGAATATCCCTAATATATTAATAATTATTTTGTCAATCTTGGGTAATGTTTATTATTATTTAGACTTATTTTTTATCTGGCTATATAAATCTTTAAAATACCAAAAATTCAATCACTAGTAGAATGGGAAAAAAATCGTATATTGAATGTAAGTATACCTGGTCCATAAAGGAAGTTAACCCTCCAACAAACATATCTAAAAATATTTTTTTGTTGAAGTACGTACATGAAAAATACATAATCGGTCTATCTACAGATACAACTAAATTATTCGGGTCTTACCACTTTCAGATAAACTGCCAAATAACCTATCCACGCGGATAAATTCCTTCGATTGTATATAATGTTCATATGTCATATGTTCAAAAAATTTGCTTCCTTTACTTTTTACGACTAACAATAAGGTTAATTTTAATTTAAAGAAAAACACAAGCCAACTGTTTTAAACATATTAATGGTATTAGTCAAGTATAACCGAAAACCATGAAAACCGTTTTGTCTAAAAATTAAATTAAATTTTCATTATTTCAGTAAAATGTTTAATGTTTCATCGTGAAAAGTGGGAATGAAACAATGACTGTGAATACAGTAGATTTTTTAAATGTTTTATTTTGTAATGTATTACATTTCGGGTTTTCGTACTATTTCCGAATATATTGTATTATTTACCAGAACCTTGAGTTACAGATGAATATGTACTTTTCATTTTCATGCCTATTTCTTTTGTCTGGTCTGGGCTGAAACGCTGTCATTGTTGATCATTCTATTCCACCTTTGATCCGCTGAAGAAAATTCAAAATATTTACAATCTTTATTCAGTCCTGACTTCAAGTTATATCAATTTGATTTATCCAGTTTCTTTTTGGATTTCAAGGAAGTATTCTTGAACTTAGCTTTGTACTGAAAGCCATTTCAGAAATCCATTCTTCAGACCATATAATGCAAAGCCGCGTCAGTAATTGTGATTCTCGATCACATGGTAAGCGCCTTCGTTAACTTGAATGTCAGTGATAAAACAATTTTACATGGAGAGTTGTTTAAAGTATAAACACTTATAACATTATATCATATATATGCAACTCGGGTATTTTCTGGGTTAGATCGCGCCTTTTGTATATGGTTTCCTTGGAGAAACCTAGACCGACGTTTCGGCATGGAAATCACATATAAAAAACGCGATCTAACATAGAATAAAACCTTAAATTAAACTTATACAGCGTTATCGTTATACAACTTTAAAAATGGAATTAAATTTAGAAATCCAAGTACGATATCAATGACTTTTTATTTATTTGAAAGATCGCTATACAACTTTAAAAATGGAATTAAATTTAGAAATCCAAGTACGATATCAATGACTTTTTATTTATTTGAAAGATCATTTGATACCATTACAATGAAATATAATTTCACTTAAATGTAGACCACGACTACGTTTGATACAATGCATTTTTTGGATCCAATTCTCAGCCACTCTTTCACATAAATCTGGTGCATTTTCACCAATAACACGTGTTACGTTGTTTTTTAATTGTTTAGTATTTATTGGTCTTGCAGTAGTTGGATCTTGTAGGGAAGGGGGCCATGATATTTACGAAAAATACGCCATGTTGTGCCATATGATAAGCCTAAATGTTGTGAACGTCAAAGAATCGATAACTTTGGATCGTCCTTTACACTTTCATTTACAGCGGCAATATTGGCTTCACTCCGGGAATTTCTTTGTCTCGCCGATGTCCTAACATCTTATAAAGAATAATTGTTTTAAACCTTTTCACAATTCGAAGAATAGCTTGTTCAGATTGATGATTACGTCGACCATAAAATTCACGAAGTGCACGATAGGATTGCCGAGTCGACTGAGATGACTGATTTTGATAAGTTTTACTAACTTCTAAACGTTCCAATGTGAAACGCTCCATGATAAAATGGTCGACTAAATTCAGTAAAAATAATGACAGCTGTCGAAATTTTAATAAACACAAATACTATTATCACGTTTATTGAATAACCCAATATAGGTATGTATTACATATTACAGAAAGTTATATATATATATATATATATGTTCATACTGAGTGTAACTTACCTAGTATATTATTAAATTACTCAGTCAAGAATGACAATTAGAGTCAAAAATGTTCAAACTATATGTGCCTAATATCAAGCATGTCAGATATATAAGCATTCGATAAATGTCGTATTAATTGTAATATTTAAAAAAATTCAAATTATATATTGAATATGAAAAATAAAATGTTATTCCTATTGCAAATGATAAAAAATAACAAATTTAAATGATATAGAAAAGCACTGTCCATCTCGATACGGTCTCTGATCTAGTAAAGTGGGTAGAACATATGAAATATTGAATGTATTGAAGTTTTAAATAAATACATAAATGCAGTGGATAGAGATTACTTAGGCGTATATGTGGCATATACATTTATGATAGAGAAAATAATTAAGAAAATAGGAGAGAATGCATCGTAAATAGAAATAAAAAAGAATTGCTTAAGTGGTTTAGTCAAATATAAGGAATAAATAAAAAGAGAATGACAGAATGACAGCACCAAGAAAAAAGTGCATCTTCGAAAGACTTGGCATGACTAGTTGAACCAGATTCTGAAAGATGGTTCTGTTAGATAACTCAATAATTGACAAGCTTTCATGATATGATGTATGAATGTAGATGATACGAGAATTGTGTGCTGGGACAGGAGAGTGTAGCACTCTACCTCTCTGCCCATTCCCGCGGAGAAACGGCGTGATGGTAAGTAAATTAGTAATAAATCAATACATTTTTATTTTTAAGAAACTATTTGAAGTAAAATTTGAGCTGTGATTAATGAACATCACATATGAATAAAAAATAATACAAATTTTAATTATTAAAATTCATGATAAATATTTTTCTCCCGTAAGATTTAAGACCTATTTTACGTGCTGGGTTAAGATCAACAAAATTCAAATCGTTGAGCGATGAACGAATGTCGCCCTAACGAAAATGAGATAATATCAACTCTATGACAATAGTGCTCGTGAGTGAGCGATATTCAGGGCACTTTATATTTGACAGATGACGAAAAATGATGTACAATACAATAACGTTTGTTTTATGAATAACATATTTACACGTTTTAAATTTACATCAAACAATAATCATTATTACAAACTTTTTATTTTTTTACTATTTTTTCTCATTTTAAATATTATTTTTTAGACTTTAAGGACGTCTTCAATTCACTGGACAATAAATTTAAGCATATTACAAGTAACAAAGATGAAAATAGGTATATATATATATATATATATATATATATATAAAGTATTTTGTGGTCCTAAATCTGAAAATTTTATGCTAAATACTGTAACACGTACAGTTTTTTTGTTACAAGGGTTGGTGGTCGGATAAAAAATAAATGACAAATTTTTGCAAACTAATGTTTTTTTTAATATAAACATGTTGAATCTAAGCAAATACATTTTACTAAGGATTATGTGCAATAAAAAATATAAAATCTTATATGAAGATATCATACAGCTACAAAATATTTCACTTTTTTCTCTTGTGTTCTGTATAATTATATATTTTTTAAAACCAGCAGCAGTCGTCCAACATAGATGGATTCCAGCATCCCTGGTATCATCTTTCCACTCTCTATATATCCTAGTGAAATCTCTCTCCTTGTTTGTCACTTATTGCACCCAAATTTTCTGAAAAAAAATCTAAATACGAGTGCAAAATAATGCATTTTTAAGGACATGCGACATCCTAGTAGTTCATAGGCTTTGAAGAGTTTTATAGTTCTCATATTTCTTGTTACACAGAAATTCCTTCACTGTACTTATAAAACAGTTCCAAGCCGCCAATTTTTTGTCATTTAATTTTTCTTGAAAAAGGAAATAGCTTAAAAGTTTCCTTATTTGAGGTCCAATAAAGATGCATTTTCTTACTTTTGCATCGCTTAACTGAAGAAATATTTATTTTATGTACCTACTTGAAACCATTATCCTATTTGTCCATAGCTTTAATAAATTTTTTCATTAGTTCAAGCTTAATATACAGAAGCGGTAGAAGCACTTTTTTTGAGTTAACAAGGGAGGCATTTTTTATGTTTGAAGTACCTGGTTCAAAAGAAGTTCTATGAGACCAATCTTTCTTAATGAAATATTATTTTGTTGCTCGACTGTCCCATGAACATAAAAAACAGTAATAATTTGGAAAACCCCCTGAAACCCTAGCAATATATCTATTATTTTTAAATCTTCACAAATATCCCACTGAAACTGTTCATGTTAAACTTGATTTAGTAAGGTAGCTAAGTTATCATAGTTTTCTTTCAATGTCACTGAATGGGATAAAGAAATAAATGGATTTTTCTTTCGATTATGAAGCAAGGCTTTTTTTAGGCTGTTTTGCAACGAATCTCTGAAAATACACTACTCAGAAGGTATTTGTTCCATATTAAGCTCGTTAACTAAACCATCAATATAATAACAAATACAGAATTTCTTCCATTATTTAAAAACTTTAAAATGTTATATTACGTTTTCGGTTAAGTGAAAAACTTGCATTTTTATCTAACTGGTTCCAATGTTGAAGACTGGAACCAAAAAGTTCAGATTTTTGTTTTGACATTTTACACAGGGTTGGACGAAAGAATAAAGTGCCACACTCATCTGTCGTGACATACACCTTTCGCCTTATCAACATTCATATTTCTTCTCATACATGCCTATCGATTGTTGAATTCTGGTAGTAGCATAACTACACCTTTGCTGCCAACGCGATGTACTGAGGCCCATATTAAATAGAGGGCCTAAAATCCATCCGTGCTCTATAATTCATTTTCTATAGTATTATAGTAGTCTTTTTCCAGCCATGGATTAATAATTTTTAAAATCTACCACAGCAAGACATGGAATTAAAACAAGGTTTAAAAATAACTTTAAAATCCCTAAATATAACACCAAACACTAGCAGCAAAATTTTATATACTTAGGGATAAAAAACTTCAATAGCCTCCTACTCAAATTAAATAAATTAAATGAACAATTCAGAAGCACATAATTATAAAATAAATAATATTATAGAATACTTCGGAAGCACACAAATAGACAATAAATAATTATAGACTACAAATATATAACTTTCTATATAAAACTATTACAAATAAAATTAAAGACCTAGTTTTTTTTTGGAGAGGTAAGCGAATAAAAAGCATGTAATTTTAATAATGTACAATACTTAATTAATAACTCATATTATAAAAAAATTGTAGAATATTTCAAATAAAAAAACAAAAATTTTTAGAAAATAATTTTTCAACTTTTCAAAGAAAGCAAACACGTTGTGGCTTGACATTACAATATTGTCTTGAAGAAGTTTGGGTTTAACCGAAACTAGTTGACATTAGTGTATGTACATAATAATGTGAAAACTAAATACAAAATTCAATATTATATAATTTAAAGAAACAACAACGTATGTTTTTGATAGTTGATAATCCTGAAAAATAAAATGACATTTTTCGAAACCGTTAGA
Source organism: Eubasilissa regina (assembly GCA_022840565.1). Taxonomy (NCBI): domain Eukaryota; kingdom Metazoa; phylum Arthropoda; class Insecta; order Trichoptera; family Phryganeidae; genus Eubasilissa; species Eubasilissa regina. The sequence continues at coordinate 24,998,742 of JAINEB010000033.1, forward strand.
TGTGTTTAATTTATTAAATGGTTAATGAAACAAAGTTAACAATCTAAAAAATTGATTTTACGCACAAAGTTGATTTTGCATATAATATAATAATTTTTCAGTTTATCATTGGAAAAAACCTCAAAGCTTTATTGTACACGGTAATACATAGATAATATTATATATTAGGTTATGGAGAAAGCTTTTGTCGAAAAATAAAAATGAAAATATTGGTGAAGCAAAGATTTTGAAAAACATCTTTTTTTTTCTTCATAAAAGTGTATCCATTCAACTATGTGAGTGGGCAACTAGTACTGAAGTAGCACGACACAAGGAAAACTTTAAGCGCCTAGAAGAAGGGAACGAAGATGTTGATGATAAAAATGGGAAAATTACACACGAATTATTAGGGCACACGAATTTAATTTGATTCCACTATTATCACAACTAGAGCCTCCAATCCGAATATTCAAATATTAGAACCCCGAATATATTCGTCTGTTTTTAAGTATTCTTTATTCGAATACTTTATAAAGTATTCGCTCATATTTATATAACAAGATTTTTGTAAAATTTACAACGCAATTAATATTTTTTATAACTTATGCACAAGGGACTTTTTTTACATTTTGGCTTGGTATCCAATTGTCATAGTTACGCCACTGAATTTTGCGCTCTGTCCTCTATCTATCTATCTATCTTTCTACTGCACTCTGTCCTCTATCTACTCTTAATTTCGCACTCTGTCCTCTGTTTATCTGCATGTCACCCGCAATCTTATCTAATGCTAAATGCAATTATTTTAATGAAAGTCATTTATGTAGTTTGTCTGGAGCATAAAAAATACATTAATTAAAAATTATCAGTTGTTGTTAGACTTGAAATAAATGTAACTAACTAACTTACCATCACGCCGTTTCCCACGGTATTTGGCAGAGAGAAAAGAGCGCCACACTCATCTGTCCTGACACACAGTTCTCTCCTCATCCACATTCATACATCTTCTCATACGAGCTCACCGATTATTGAGGCTTCTAATAGAACCATCATCCAGTATATGGTTTACCGGTTGTGCCAAGTCTTCTGCGGACGTTTTCTATTTCTGGTGCCATCAACACGTGCGTCATATATTTTCCTTACAATTCTTTCCTCATTCATTCGTTTCATATGACCAAACCACCTTAGTGATTCTTTCTTAATCTTACTCACTAAACTAAGATTAGCTTTACATTCCTTCCTTATTTCTTCATTCTTTACTCTGTCATAAATGAATCTCCCACATATACGCCTAAGCGATCTCATTTCCACTGCGTTCAGTCTACTTTCATTCCTCGTCTGCTAGCTCTAGGCCTCACATCCATATATTAATGTCGGTGCAAGGACTCCATTATGTATCGCTAGTTTTACCTCCGTTCCCATTAGCTATAATTCTTTTCAAAGCGCCGTTCACTTTGTTTCCTACAATCACCCTCCTTTCGATATTTTTCTCAGCATTTCTGTTTCTATCAAACATACTTCCCAAATACACAAACTCATTTACATGTGCCAAACATTCTGTTAGGTTATTTTTTTCTGCCTCGGCTTCACGTTTAAGGGGGAGGCATCTAGTCTAACTGGTCCTTTTTTTAAATATTATCAAGTCAAATGCTTATGAAATGAAATTACAAAATACATAAGTTTATTATTTACATTTTACGATACTTGCTTGTATTAAAAGTGGAAAATGAGTATTTACCTGATTACTTATTAATGGGACAATTCAAAGATAATTACAATTAAATTAACATTGATTAGGTGACCATCATGCCAACATAAAGTTATCTACCAAATTGTCTATTTTGATGCTTGTCTGATGTTGATTAGATTAGATGATGGTCCTGGATACTGGACGTGAAGTGTGGCCAATAGTTGTGGTGCCAGCGTAGGGTGACGGAGTTCAGGCTTGTAGTTGATTGACCACCAGGCAATGTCCAATTATCCAGGGAAACCGAGACTCTGGACGCGATGTTCTTATGAAATTTGTGCGTGCCGTATATGAAATCGTCTCCCCTGATAGCGACAATTTATTCTCACTAGACCAAATTATGTTGATCGTCTTTTTTTCATATAGATCCAACGGGATCCTTTTAATACTTTTATATCAAAGATTAAACACAGAGAATATCACAGTCTAAGCTTAAACTCGAGGCGCACAGTTTACATTTTCCCCCGAATCATAAATTACAAAACGCTCGCTTATTATATCAGAGACGATATTGATTGTTTTCTAATTGAAAACTAGATCCCGTGTTTATGTAGCGAGGTCTTCCGGCCGGGATTTAGAGAAGACTTACGCATAAGGTAATGCGTCCCTTATGGTATATTTGCTGACGTGACTATGGTCACGTACACCAGTTTCCTTATTGCCGTTCTCACGCCGTATCGTGCGTCTAACAATACCGATGTTTATTGCAACCCCGTCCCTTACTTCGACTAAGTGCTTACGTATCCTTGAAAAACAAAATATTATTTTGGGTAATTTTGCATTCTAACAATTCATTACCAACAAATATTTTGTACGTTGCCTTGCTTTCTTCCTTCTCGAATAACATCACTTTCGACTTGTTGTTATTCGCCATAATAACAAACCGTTATCCATATCCATAATTTTGGTACTTAATTGTCAGTTTGATATATTTTGATAAATAATCAATTAATAAACATGTAACTAGTACAAGACGCTTTTTATTATTTAAATTTTTCATTAAAAAAAAACTAGAATAGGTACCAACCTTAATAACAAATAGAAAATTTAATTATTTTAGTTACATATAAGTATTTTCTATTTATAAAATTGATTTACAGCACTTTTATGTATAAATTCTGGCACGACACGTTAATTTAATTAAAAATTATTTCATTTAAGAAAAATAATCAAAACGGAATCATCGTTCTGAGGTATGTGAATGTCTCCAAATACGAATTCATTTTTGTTAATTGAAATTGGAAGTTTATCATTTTATCTTATAACTTCAGGGATTTAATTGAGAATTTCATTAGGGATTATTTCATTCACGAGTTCCAGTTCGCAGCGCAACCGCTCCATGCCGCCCTACGAAGGTAGCCCGTCAACTGGTCAAAATATAATATTATCTACCATCAAAATATGTAATGGAAATACATTAAAGATTAATTATTTTATTACATTTGTGAATCCAACAAGGTACACTAAGAGCATCATCTATTTCTTTCATCCCTAACCCTTTCTTTGTAGCAATTTTAAAATACGATTGTTATTATAGTCTTTAATGTTTTAAACTTATAAAGCATATTCAGGGAAAAATTTACAAGATTAAATTGTAATTGATCGTAAACTATCAGGGTGAGGTAAGTGGGAGGGTATTGTACGACACGCGTGATTTGCGGATTTTTGCCAATCGCAATAAGTCACTGGTCGGGAGCGCACCGCGCGTTCGCGGTTGAGCAATATTTAAAATGCGGTGATTTATTGGTTCGTGCGCGTCGCGATTTTTGTACTCACTTTAATATTCATCGAATAAGTGATGCGTTCAAAACTTCAGACAAGAAGGGACAATGGTTAACCAAACTCCTCTGGGACCATCAACGTCAGCAGCGATGCCAGAACATGTGGCTCAAGTTCGACGTAAAATTATGCGCAATCCGCGTATATCGATAAGATTGCAGCCTGTACTGGAATAAAAAAATCAACAGTGAACTTTATTTTGAAAAATATACTACAGTTTCACTCATATAAACTGGAAATCGAACGAAAATGACTACTCTTTACGTGAAACCTTATTGAGAATGATGCTGGAATATTTTGGAACAGCACGAACACTTGGAAAAATATTGTTTACTGACGAAGCATATTTTCATATCGATGGTTATGTTAACAAATAGAACATAAAATACTGGTGCTCCGAAAATCCAAGGGAACGCCATAAAAATGTTTGCATTGTCCAAAAACGACAGTGTGGTGTGCAATTTCTGCCCGAGGGATAATTGGCCTTTATTTTTTTAACCAGCGAGAGACAATCACTACTGAAGTATATTGCAGAATGATCGACGAGTTATTGATACCGCAACTGCAGCTATTTACTGGATTCAATAACAAAACACAATTTCATCAAAATGGTGCCACTTCACACACAGCTAGAGTTTCAATAGAGAAGCTGAGAAAAATTTTTCCCAATAAATTAATCATCAAGTACGGAGACATACCCTGGGCACCACAGTCACCGGACCTTACACCGTGCGACCTTTTTTGTGGGGTACCGTAAGTCAAGAGTTTACAGCAACAATCCTCGAACAATTTAGGTCCTACAAGAAAATATTCGCCGTAAAGTTGCTGCCATTGAACCAACGCTTTGCTCTCGCGTGTTCGCAAATTTATGAGTCCGATTTCAAGAGTGTCTTAAGAGAAATGGACGGCATTTAGACGATATTGTAAATAAAACGTAAAATTCGCATCGTTAAACTCAATTTTGTATTGTAACATAAAGGGGGGGGGGGTATGGTGAGGCTCGCGTGGGGCACCGATTCCATCCCACCGCCGGAAATCCACGCATTCCACCTCAACGAGGTGAACGCGTTTTTCTCAATTACTGTAGGCGAGCGGTGATCGGTCTGCTGGCATGCCATCACACAATACACGTCAACTCGTCTTCTCACATAAGTTGCTGATTTTCAGGATAGGAACCGGGAAGGTTGTCAAAGAGAATTCAGGTACTCCCGGCTGCCCCGTGGGCTCTTGATACGCTGAATAGGCGTATCTACCAGAGCGGCCCACACTCTCGACAGCTTCTGCAGAGCTAGCATCCCACGGACACATAGGCTGTTATCAGTCTCAGCATCGTCCTCAATACTCTATAGGTCTGTAGGAGCCTCCCAGCGCCCCGCAAGGCGGATCCACGGCGCCCTCCTCCAATCCTTTACGATGCTTTGTGGGTACTGGTTCTTTTACCAAGAATTTTGTATCGGCCGACAGATTTTGCAAACTTCGTTACAGTATAAATAAAATATGAAAATAACATTGTAATTTTTTTTAAATTTAATATTAGACAAAAAAAGATTGGACACCTTTATATAGACATGAACTAACGCAAATTCCTTGTTTCAATATTTTAAATTTAGTATCAACCCTCGTGATTGTTTTGGTACCACATACGCAATCAAATAGCTCCGCGATTTAAGTGAAAAAAATAAAATTTGATTCTCATTGTGACATATGTGCTGTTTCAGGAAAAATGAATATCTAATTTTGTCCATAACGTAGGCAATAACGTAGTGGTATTCGAAGTAATTCCACATATTACCATACATACAACTTTCAAAAATTTGATAGATATGGAGGTTGATCGGGTGGAATGGTGAACGTTATATTGCGTAAAGTGATCACTTAAGCCTGTCGTAATCCCTGTAATTACCCATACTTATATATTTCTCCATGAATAAAAAATAGCTTCATGTCTAAGAGATACCTATTATTTGCTTAATAGTATATCATTAACAATTATGTTTGTAAAAGTGCACAGTTCGAGATGCAAAGTGATTTCTTTCTATTCCTACCTTTTGTCGTTTTAAATTGTCAGAGGACGGCGTCTGAACGAAATGGGGAATTTACAATGCCTTGGTATACTCGCAGCTCGAAACAATTGAATGCACGGGTATCGTCGGTCGACCTGAACAGATCGTACTTCTGGGTCCATATCACAAATATGCTAAGTGTTTTTTATTAATCAGTCATTTTTACGGTAGTCATTAACGTTTCCCAGCATCTATCATTTTTGTCATTACATTCATACAATTTATGTTACTAGTCTGGTCTGTTTAACATGGATAAAATGTTTCTCTCGAAATTCACTTAAAGGAGAATAAAAAAATCTGTGATGTGCATGCAAACATATTCGTATGGATATCAGACTGACCAATAACTGAACTTTTCTAAAAAACTCCGCGAGCTCCGGAGCAAAATTTCATTTCTATTCACCAATCCTCAAAGTCTGAAATTGTTTCCATCACATATTGTTTTGTGGGAAAATAAATAAAATTTAACTGTTCAAAGCTTTTTGATGAAACTTTGTGGAATTCCATGATTATTTTGTAAATTAAGTTAAAATACTGTTTTATTGTGTATTTAACACAATATTTTTTATTGTGTTAAACGATATAATGTTTTCGGGAACATCTTCCCATCATCAATATTATAATTCAACTAAAATCAAAAAGACTTTCAGATAGTAATATATGGTGTCTTTGGAGTTAACGGAAGTGGTGGTGTGGATGGGGGTGATGGTGGGGGTGGAGTTAAAATAGATAAGAGAGGGAATGTAATGGGCGGTATTTGAATATTTATTATGTTTTTATTGTTATTTTTATTATTAAATATTTCTAAATTTTCTAGAATGTCTAATATTCGTACTTTGGCGCAATCATGTATAAGTTTTAAATTACTATTATCAAATGAATGGCCCTCCATTCTTGCGTGCTCAGCCATTTCGGAATTTAGACTGAAGCTTTCTTGTATTTTTTCAATCTTTTTCTTATTCTTCTTCCGCTCTGTCCAATATAAAATACGTCACAATCCTTGCAACTCTACATGTAGACTCCGCTTTTTTCTTCTTGAAATTTTTTTGATTTATTATTCAAGATATATTTTTTAATATTGTTTTTTTGTATGGAAGGCAGAGTTAAATATTTTATCTTTACAGGAATAAAATAAATCTATCATAAGTTTTTCAACATACATTAATCTTTTCATGGCTTTCTTTCGTCGTTGTCTTTTGGTATTTTGCTATATAAGTATGTATAGGTATATTGATGTTTGTATTTTCTTATTGTTAATAATAGTTTTGAAGGTTTTCTCTTGGTAGATGTTGTTTTTTGCTATGTTCAAAATTGTTTCTTTTTCTTAGGTGTAATTTTCTGTTGTTAGTGGAATTGACAAAAGTCTATGAACCATCGAATTAAACGCTTCTTATCTCTTCTTATCCATTACAACTCCACCCCATCCCCTCCCCCACTATCGTTAACTCAAAACATACCATATATTACTGTCTGTAAGTGTTTTTAATTTTAGTTTAATTATGATATTGATAATGGAAAGATATTCCCGAAAACGTTATATCATTTAACATAATAAAAAATATAGTGGAATAAAACAGTGCTTTAACTCAATTTACAAAATAATGCAATTTTGTTGTATGAGGTTTAGGTAAATTTAGGTTTATATTTATAGGTTTCATTTAATGAAAACATATTAATATATATATCTGTGGGATATAGAATATCAAGACTAGATGAAATTTGTATTTGTGAGATATGGATTATGGACGTATGCAGATTGAATGGATTAGAAGGAAAATGAAGATGATTTTTAAAAAATAAAATAAAAACTCATGAAAACTCCTAGTGAAAATGAAGGACCAGAGTCGGGTATCAGAGGAGACGAAACAAAAAATGCGCTTTACTCATCTTGTATCATCTCACGAAGGAAATCAATAATACGTTATATTTAAATTGAGATTAAATATTTAATACATTGTTAAGATTTCATTATTAAGGTCCGTGCCCAAGAAGGAGACAATAGAAGCATGTTAGTCTAGTGTTTAAAACACTTAGTGATATAGTGGTCGGGGGTTCGCGCTTCGTTCCAGGAGACCAGCAGATTAGTCCTATTTTTATAGTACAATCGTTTAGTTTAGTGATGTGTATTTAGTGTAAGTTTCGCTATTTTTTTTTTAAAATCAGAAATTTAGTTGAGATACGTCTCAATGCCGAGTACATGCAATAAGATTTCGTTCTGAAGATAAACTCAAAGATCAGCTTGGGGTTGTTATAAAGAAACAAAAACTCAAACCATTTTCTGTGTATAGTTTTTTGGACTAATCTGCCGTGTATATCTGACCTTTCTGGCCTTTCAAACCATTGTACATGGCGTACGTTCTGACAGCGAGATTTGATATGTGCACATAAACGTTACCACTGCCATAGATCAACAGTCATTAAACATTAACATTAACATAGCGTTAAATTACAAGTATTTATTGACGAGACTCAAATCAATCAAATGACGAGAATGACGACAATGACATTTTACGTTTAACATACAAGCGTGAAGTAAGGCGCGGGACGGCGAATCTCTGAAATACGGCGTGTACACGGTAAATACGAAAGCCGAGAGTTGTCTCAAAAGTTATATATACCTCAGAAATTGTCTTGATTCAAAAATCTTCTAAAAATATTTTCGGTGGACACGGGCTATTAGATTTAACAGATGAACCTAAACCCCTTTAGCATAGGCTTCGATCTAGAAGAAAGTGAACATCTTTTACATTATGTACTTATATTATTGTATCTGAAAGGCTAAATAAAAAAATAAAAAATAATGCTTTGGTTCTAACTTTGGTCTTTTTAACTCACAACACTTAAAGTTAAACTGGTAATATAGTTGGTTCGCTTGACAGACGTGCACCAACCAAAGATACGAATTAGTAATGAAATGGTTAACCTAAAATCAGTACACCAACCAATTGCTAGGGTAGAGTGGTAAGTCAATCGCATGTATAAATAAATAGGTAAACATTGGTAACAATAATCGACTTTGTTTATAAATATTTACGAATGTTATAATTGATTTTACATTGAAAAAAATCTTAACACCTGCCTATTATAATTATACATACTGTTACGTGACTGTTACATGCCTATCACAATTATACATACTGTTACGTGACGTACTGGCACCAGTGGATCGAACACCAGCGCATCACGCCACCGGCTTGGCTCAGTCTGTGGGTGGCTGGCTCGTATAGATAAGAATGGCCTTAAACAATTGAAACACTTGATTTACACAACAAACACATTTTACAATTTATTTAAGATCACAAAGCCCGACATAATGATTTACATAAACGGATAGTATTCAAATCTTCAGGATTGCTACAATAAAATTCTCACGAACAAGGTTTCGCCCACTTTACTGACCATCAAGGAGTCACTTCGCAGGTTTTTACTCGATCCATTTCTCTACTTCCCGGATTGAAGTGTTTGCCGTCCTCCAAAATGATAGAAGCCCATGGCGGGATTGCGACTTGCCTCCAATATATTTTCGAAGCAGCCATATTATCCAATCCAATTCGGGGACCTCGCCGGTCCTCACAGCTACCAGACGAGATTCTCCTAATATATCTCACCAGGGGATGAATTGGGAGCCAGATCTCTCCCATATCCACCGCATTCAAGAAATCCTTATTGCTATTCTCCTTCAAATTCGCCTCGCGTGGTGCCATCAGGCGCTTGCTTTCCACCCACTGCTTGCACGGAGGTTCTTGCCTTTCACGGGTAAATCAAGGCACAAATATCTCTTTCTTTGCCGCAAAATCCTTAAAATCTGTCGTTGGCCATCGCCATCTTTCGGACGAGCGCCGTCCGGCACACGCTCCGCGCACCTCGCCAGCCCGGGCGGAAGTCTCACCTTTTCTTCGTTCTACCTTCTCTCTTACCGACCGCGTCCACTCGGATTGGTACAGTAGCGCTCGGTGTCGCCGCTCACATATAAAAATATCACAATACATCTATATTAATTTTGTTAATTTTTTGTTTATGTGGTGGTCATATTAAATTTGATTAATATTATATAATAACATATAAACTCGGACAAACAATACAAATTTTTTTGCTTGTAATTTTGTTTAGCTTATGTATCTGTTGGTATAATTTGTCGGTAAACTCACGAGACAAAATAATATTACTTTCTTTCATACGTCGTGAAAGAAAAAGTAAACTATATATAAATTTCCATGTATTTATTTTATTTTTAAGCATGATTTTGGTTAATAAATAGCGATATTATAAAATTTGTTTTCAAAGCATATTCTATTTAACTTTTACATTATATAAGGATAAAAATAATTGTAAGATATTTTGAAAACTAAAATATATATTTATTAAACCAATACTAATATTTAATATTTCTAAATATTTTTTATAGAAATTGATTTAACTTTAAGTAATAACTGACAAAATTGAAAAAGAATATGACAAATGTGTAGGGTTTTAACCAGATGCTTATTTTATTTCTCTACATTGATAAAAAGTTCGCTAAGGTTTTTACTATCGGACTTATAAATATCTGAATTTTTTGTTATGTGTCTTTCATATTGTGAAGATCTATTCCAAAAAATGTAAAGTATTTTGTATTAATAATATTTTCAAATGTTTCCTTTGCCATTCGAGAAAATAAGAATCATTTTCTCCACAAACCAACAATGCTATATACCGTAACATACAACTGAGTTTATTCACTGCGTATATGATTCGTTCATTTCTTATTTTTCCGTACAATATCTCTTAGGAAAACTCAATGGATGTCGTCAACGTCGGTGTTTTTTGATTTCATGTTTTGCTTCCGGCAGCTGAGTCTTTGCACTTTTTAACGAGCGCATCCTTTTGCACTTCTACAGGAAGTGAGGATAGACGGCTTTGCGTCGAAATATTATTGCGTTTATTTAGGTATTTAGATTAATGTCTCTGTGATTAGGAGAAGCATTATTTGTGTCCATTTCAAAAGGATTCAACTGGATTTCTTTTTGTAGCTTTAAGCTCATGAACTTATTTTCAATGGAAAAATACAAGAAATTTTCTTCTATATACATTTTACAATGTGTTCTTATTTTATCCCTTCTTTATTATTCAAATTAATCCAGTTATTCAATTCCTCATAACTCAATTTAACCAGATTTATGACTTCATAATTCAAGATAGCAAATTATTCTTAAAAGTTTTCTAAAACTTTTATAGGTAAGTTAAACCTTATACACTTTCCTTTTTAAGTTTTAGTGTTTTACAGATCCAATTTTTAATAAAAACATTGTTTTTGATGAAAAACAAATATAAAATATTATTTTATTAACTCACGCTTTCATATATAATTTGAGATCGTTGATAGATAGACGGAGCGTCGGTGATCTTGAATGATATACAATGTTGTCGCAGGGAAGCTCACTAAAAAATTGTGTTTAATATCTATTTGGTGATCTGTGGTTTAATAATATTTTATTATATTATATATAGTTGTTTAATATTAAAATATTTTATATAGTGATTTTTAATTATTATTTTACGTATTCATAACGCAAATCTGCCCAAAAACGATGTACACTATTATTGCAGGGGTGGTCTTATTTTCGTAGTGATTATTGTATGCAGATTTTACTATTTAAATAAAAGCTTGTTAACGTGAGCAGTCCAAATGTCGCATACTTAAACACAACATTGAATAGCGCTCTCGTTCTAGTCACTTTTGATCTGCCTTGTCATGATGAAACTCTATAAAGCTACAGGTTTGCTAAAAAAATATTGGCGTCTCATTTTTTTTAATACAAATGTAAATCAGACGTAAAAGTATGAACCAATGCATAATTTTTCCGAATTTTAAAAATACATAAAATTAGATGTGTGTATTTTTTTTAATTTTAATCCAGAGATTTTATATTTATTGCTATAAGTATTTGGCAAAAAAGGCGCAACGAATAAGTTTTTCAGAGATATGCGTATCTGAATTATTTTGTCTTTTATGTCATGAAGTTTTGTTCCATATAATTATATTTACTTTTTATCACTACAGTTCACAAACAATTATATGTCAATAACTTTTATCTCGGAATGAATTTCATATTCTTAGTCATAGTTAGCTTAGATACTAATAAAACAGGACCATAAATAATAATAAATTACATAAACCTATCCTTTTCATTTAAATAAAGTTGAAATTCTCGTTTAATTCGTAAAAAAATTGATAATTTCAAATATAATTTCCCCCATTTTGCTAAATCATAGCGGACATATTATTTTGTTACGTACTGTATCGCGTGTTCTATTTGTATAAGTATTTTAGAAAATTATTGTTGACCAGTAATGGTAGTTATAAATATGAGTTACTGTGTATACTTGTATTACATGCCATGTAGTTCATAATGTTTTCAGTTGATCTTCCTTTTCATTTCTCGGGGGAATTATGCCCTCTTCTTATCAAAAGAAATTTATTTAGAAATATAGACCGGTTTAATTTTTTTTTTTGAGATTTCGTACTAAATCATTTGAGAAATAAATTGGATTTATCTCGTGTATTCTGCGTACCTATGTAAATGTGGGTTATTTGTAAAAATACAGTGCAGGCCTATTTTGTTATATTTTAGTACATATAATCTTTCATTTTTTGATTTGTTGATACCCACATTAAAAGTAATTCAATTACAGTTTTGGTTGGTACCAATAAAACTTTCGACAAAACAAAGTTTTTTTCTAATTTACTTTCAAATGTAGTCGTATAAGGCTATTAATGATTGATGCATAATTTCGTAGTGTTTTTTTTTCCAAGATAAGTGCTTTGGAAATAATTTTTTTAAATATACGTCCATGTCATTTTGATGCCATAGTATTGTACCATATTATATAAATGTCATGAATATGCCTTGAATATTTTAATTTGTAAACAGTTTGTATCAATGTTTCCTAAAGACAGTGGTGTATCAAACACAAAAAAAAAACTACCGTGCCCATGCTGATGTCCAGCATGGGACAATAAAGGCGTCATTTACTATGAACAACTTCCGAAGAATGTTACAATCACTTCTGATGTTTGAAACCAATTCCGTTTCTCTGAAGCCGCAATTCAAGAATCAAAGATCGGGATGACGGCACCAAGTGATTTTTCAGCATCATAATACCCCGTATGCATTCAATTAATATTACAAAAACTGCGTTTTAAATTTAATAAAAATGCTACGAACTTGTGCATCAACCATTATATATAATATTTCAGATAATTAATAATATTATTTTTCCCCCTCGTTAATCACTTTAAACCTTTCATTTTAAGTCATGTTGTGGCTCATACAATATAATTTTTATTTATTTATTCTTAATCTAATGTATACATAAAAGTATATTTATATTACTTTTAAAATTAGCAATATTAACTTTGTGGTTAAAATTCATATTTTTTTATTTATTATCTTTGTTTTATTAACCACTTTGTTGAGTCAACTCAATTAAGTGGTTAATAAAACAAAAATAATAAATAAAAATATGTATATTTGTATGATATATAATGCTTATATATAACAATAACAATATTTCCCGTCTACTCTAACTTATTTTGCACATATTTAATTAGTTTAAGATTGAATTTACACAATTCCTCCTTTCGATGATATAACATCTGGCATTTCATTGAAAACCTTCATCGCACTCTAAAACTCATAGAAGTTTCATTTAGAACGCACGCATCAATAAACATATAAAAATAAATTGAAAATATGTAACAAAAGTTATTACGTCATCCACATCTGCCGCTGGCAAGAGCCAGCAATTTTGAGTTTCTTTCGTCGAACTGAACAAGAACGCACAACTAAAAAATTCTCAATTTTATTAAATCAAAAACATGATCGAAATGCAGCTTGCTATGAAGATCAATATGCAAATTAGAAAAATCAGTAATCAAAATGAGAAAACGTGCTCGACACCTAATCGCGTTTTTTTTTCTAAGATGTTTTCAGCGTGCCAATAAGCCTTCTGTTATTATTTGATACATAAGGTCTGCTGACAAATGGCTACCTAAATTGTGTTCTCAGAAATGCGTGCCAGCTGACGGAAACAGCTGTTCCGCCGATAATCCACCTGCGACGGTTCAAACAGAGTGTGTTACAATAAAGAGGACCACACGTGTTCTACAATTATTTATTCACATGTATTTGCAGCCAACGCGACAACTGCTCTCGCCGACCGACCGACATGAAATATTTTGTCAGGTGGTATTTATTTCGCGGGTTTTACTGCTGTTTGCGGGAACGTTTTCTTATGCCATAATTCACGTTCTGGTTTGTCACAACTCCCACTGTAATCGCTTTTTTTGTTTGCACTTTTTTTAAAATCCTTTCTTATGGACTCACAAAATACACGGGATAAATCACGAAATGTAACCATAAATGCCAGTGTATTTTATTTTGAAAACAAATTAAATGTATTAATTATTGATTGAAATACATTGTTGTTACTACCGGGATTCGAACCTGGATCTCTTCCAATCCATGAAACGTACATTAACCGATTATGCTATACCAACACAGTGGTTAGACGACAATTTTTCGAACCTATATGTTACACTTTTCAAATTAATACATCTATCGTTACATTATTTGGAAGCCATCTTCTTTATTTATTCATGTTCTGAATAATTACAACTTCACAATAAGAATGTGTTCTCCATAATAATATTTATTATGATTTAAAATTATTGTTAATTGGAATAAGTTATCGTGTGCAAGCACAATACACAAGTGTATTAAAAAATTATAAGAAATTTTAATTGATGATAATTTAAGGTAAAAAAAAGCAAGTAAATTTTACTGCTACTAAGATAATATGTAAACTTGTATAGGATGGCACATTTATTTTAAAATATAATAAATTTTTGAATGTTTTGACCTTCTATTTCTGTTTCGTAAGCACTTCTACAGCATTTTACATGACGGTTCTTAATATATTTGAATTTCTTCACGTGTTGTCCTTAAGCTGCCAGATAATCTCAGGCTTCAGTAATTTAAAGAAAAAAGTCTGGTGCTGTTAAATTACTTGTTCTTCGAAAATCTGCCTTAACTGCATTGACTCTGGTCATATAAGCAGTTGCCCCATATTTATAATACTATGTCTCAGGAATGTCACAACGCACACAATTTTCTAGCATTGTTCTAGAATGTTCTCTCCTGGCTCGTGGAAAATCACTAACAGTTGAACGTTGACCCAAGTATTCTTTGTTCTATGGGTGGAGTTCTGACATGAAAATAGGGCACGTATGGTCTCTGTGCTAAAACAATGAAGTGCTGATTTTCAAATTACAAATTAATAATTTGTATGCGTGAATTTTTCCATAATAAATTTCCAGGAAACATATTTTCATAATCTGAAACAAATTAATTCCAAAAAAAAAAATATTCATATTTTATTAAGGGTGCACATTATAATTGTGAAATAGTAATTATTCAGAAGATAGGTCTGTGATATTTTTAAAACTAATTAAATGTATTAATTAGAAAGATATACATATAAAATCAATTTTGTCGAAAAATATTGTTGTTGTCGGGATTCGAATCTAGATCTTTTCTAATTCGGGGATCGTGTATTAACCGATTATTTTATACCAACACAGTGGATTGACGATACATTTTTGAACCTATATGTTACACTTTTCAAATTAATATTAATTAATACATCTATCGTTCCATTTCGATCCATTATTCGAAAGTCATCTTTATTTTAGATTCCGTAAAAATAAAGTGGATGGCTTTCAAATAATGTAACGATAGATGTATCAATTTGAAAGTGCAACATATAATATAAGTTGTTGTTGCCAACTAAAAATTGTTGTCAACTTACTATGTTGGTGTAGCATAATCGGTTTATGTATTTCCCCTAATATGAAAAGATCCAAGTTCGAATCTCGGTAGCAACAAAAATATTTTTTCGATAAATTTATTTTATATGTATATCTTTATAATTTATACATTTAATTTATATTAAACATAATTAGTTGCTGCCGTGATAGATTTCTTTATAGATGTTAGATTTTTCCTGTATATCTCTCTAGCTGATTTATTTAATTTATATTAAAAATACAACCTCACAACAAAAATATGTTCTCTTTAAAAAGAAATATTAATAATTAATATAGGCACTTTAAAAAAAATCTGTACTGTTCCCAATGATAGAACTTCGTTACTTAAATTCATCAAAATATTCCTTACGGCAAATACACAAAGTATACTTTAACAATAATTAAGAAGCTTAAACGTTAAGAAAATGTTTTAGTAATAGGCCAAAGTCCGTCGGGAATATTACGATACTCAAACTGAACAATAGTACGACCCAGCACTGTTTCTATCAAGGAGTTAAATATTTTATTAAGAGGTTAACTATGTAGCTACACGTAATTTTCAAATATTTTATTTATTTTTTTATTCAGGAATTCAATAACAATAGGATATTGAATTAATAATATAGTTAGAAATGTATGCACATATACATATATACACATATACATATACATATACACATATACATATATATGTAATTGGCATCTCTTCTGAGTTAGATCGCGTTCTTTGTATATGGTTTCCCTGGGGAAACCTAGGCTGAAGTTTCGATACGATAACACGTGTCATTATTAAGGCGTTGCCTCAAAAAATTACGATACAATCATACTTTTTTGCAGGAGATAAATCTCCTACAATTTAATTAATTTTAGTTCGAAGTCATTAATCATTTAACTAATTCTGTATCTTCCTTCATATGTTAGTTGCGAATGACTTTACCGCCATCTAATATATTACATATTCATGTGTGATCAGAAAAGTATTAACAAAAGTTCCTATATGGTCCTACTCATTCGCCGCCTGGTAGATATTTTTTTAATACTACTAGGCAGCTGTGCAGCTGCGTCTCACATATAGTGCTAGGACGGAATAGCTTCCATATCAAAACCCTCACAGTCCCATATTGTAAAGTATAATAGTGCAATCAGAAAAAAACAAAGAAAGGTGTTCGGAACATTGTTCACCCACAATTGTTCGCGATCACAATTCTTCAATTCAATTCTTCCTAGCAAATTGTTCGCTGAACATATTTTCAATATATATGATAATTTAAATTTTTAATGGCTTTTTTTGTCTATTTTAATTTACAACGGATTGTTTCACATTTGTCCAAAGCTATTCCATATTAGGTAGTTATTAATTTAATATGTGTTTTATTAAATACGTATGATTATTATACTATTATTACCCTATTTTTTAAAAATATGTTCATCGACAAAGAAGTTATAATTATATTTTTAAAAAGCAAACATTTATATATTTAAAAAAAATAATATATTCGCGATCAATTTTCAGACGAAGAATTGTGGGGTGACAACTATAAACCTTGAACAATTGTGACGGGGAAGAATTGTTAGCGAACAATATTCCTAGACTCGTCTTTAATGACTCGTCTTAACTCGTCTTCCTAATTTTTTCTTTTCCTATGACTCTAGTTCTTCGCCGATTCCAAAACCACTTCTACATTTTGTCTTTAATCTTCCCTAAACCCCCTTAACTTCCTTTATTTTACAACTTCTTATATGCTTATATTCCCTTTATTATATGCATCTCTGGGCGGATAGCTCGTTTCACTTGAGTGATCGGTCTTGAAGTTGTATACACATTAATAGATGGTAAGCTGTACCTTTTCCAAACATTTTGTCTACGAAAATTCATGGAAAACTATGCGAGGATTTCTAGCAGTCAAATTTTATATTCGGTCAAACATCGACAAATTAGTAGAAATATTTGTATTGATAGTATACAGTAGAAGCAATGAGTAAAATAATATGTTGTAAATTATTATATTATATCTAGTATGTTAAAATAATCATTAAAAACTAATACTAAAAAAATGATATTTTTTAATATTTACAGGAAGAATAATTTAAAGCTAGGTAATATGTTAATGACTCGCACGAGTATACGATGACATACATGGCTATGAAAGGGATGCTGTCTGGCTGGTACATAACATGCTCACACACTCCTTCTCAACACAGGGAAGATACAAGTTGGTACACTTAGTTACCCCCTCTATATAGAGACATTTGAGTGGTTCCTAATGAGATGCTCACAAATTAGTGTAGCTTTTATATTTTAGACTGACAATAAGGATGGCTTAACTTGATTATTAAAAAAATCTTTTGTTCTGTTAAATAATGGACTTCAGAATTCTAAATTAAGCGTTTTACTAAAAAGATCTTTTTAAATATAAAATGAACAATTTACACTGAAAAGCGTTACAGAGATTGTATCATCCGATACAAAACGTTTCTTATTTCACTGTTTCTGGAAAATTTTATAGAAATCAACAACCCTTTCATAAAATCCTTTCTAAATAATACAGACATTTTAATATAATTCAAATTTCTGTATTTGGGAAGGTCTTGTGTAATATTAATACATGTTTTCAAAGTAACGATAATACAAAGGTATACTAATAATACTCTAGAGGAAGACATTTTCTACGAATGCCTGTCCACACGCCACTCAGTACGGAAAAAAACCGTATAAGGCTTATGAGCTAAATAGTTATTTTAACTGTATAGTGCAATGCAATACAATTGTGAAATTGTGGTAAATTGTAACGGTGATTGATAAATGATTATATTTCGGCGAGCAATCACTGCTACACTAAACCTGTAAAATTTGAATCTCAGTTACCAATCATGGCTATAATCATAGACCTATAACACAATCATAATATCAGTTTACCTCTTCGTTAATATCAGCGACAAAATAAATAATTAGGTGTGATTCATGCTACTTATTTGTTTGTTGTAAGAGGGAATTAATTGTTTCAATCAATATTTTCTTACATTATTTTTTATATTATTTAAAAAATATAAAGTTACAGTTATTAAATTCTCTCATAAATGCAAACAAACTAGAATAATGAAAATGAGTTCAAAAAGTGTTAATTAGGTTTTAAATTATATAATTTTGAGGCCACAACGGAAATATTTATAAAATATAAATTCGATTAAAATTATTATTTTAGATGAATTGATGAATGATTATACAATATATTATAGTAATGAAACACATAAAATTAAGTAAATTATTAATATAGCACTATCACCACATGCAATCTCTGTCACGTTACGCTATACCTAGGCACAATCTTTCAAAAATAGAACAATTCAAGTGAAAAATAAATTTCCCTTATACATTAGAATTCATTTCACTAATATATCTTCTCATTAGTCCTGTTATTATTCAGTCCTGTTGATGGACTCTTCAATGGAATCCGAAACATTGGCCAAAGAGGTCGGACACACGCGCAGAATGGCTCAGATGCCAAACATCCGAAATAAAGTTATAATAACTAAATACGTAAACTCAACAAAGAAAATAATTAAGAAATTATAATAATTATTAAGGAAAACACATTCTTATTGTGAAGTTGTAATTATTCAGAACATAGGTCTGTGATATTTTAAATACTAAATTAATGTATTAATTATAAATATATACATATAAAATCAATTTTGTCGAAAAATATTGTTTTAGCGTCACCGGGATCACAACCTGGATCTTCATTTCCAATGGCGTTATAGCACAAAGGTAGAGCACTTCCCCGGATTGGAAATGAAGATCCAGGTTCGAATCCCGGTGACGCTAAAATAATATTTTTCGACAAAATTGATTTTATATGTATATATTTATAATTAATACATTAATTTAGTATTTTAAATTATATTAATAATTACTAAAAATGAATTGAGATTAAAAATATATATACGTACATTTTAATATTAAAATATTTACTTAGTATTTTTAGTGTATAATTCATATATTTTTCATAATGAAAACTCAAGAACGTGTGGCTGTTATTTGGAGATGTTGAGGTTTTTCACTTATATGTAATATTTTACTGTAATCCTTTTTTTTCTTTTCTCTACGATATAACGTGTTTTTTCTGTTTTTAAACATTCCTATGATAGTTAAAATTTTATCATATGTGTATATTTTTTTTTATTGAACCTGTTTTATTAAACTTTTCTCTAAAAAATTGAGCGTTTTTTCTGCATTTAATAATGTTGGTGTTGTTTCAAATTCGACCGCAATATCTTCTTTAATCGCTATATCTAACAATTTGTACGGATAATATACTAATATTTAAATATTAGAAGTTATAATACAACACAAATCTCATAACTATAGTCACAATAATGGTTAAGTTCATCATTAATTATAAATGTATTATTTTTTTAAATATTCGTGTTACAGAAAGTTTCAACACTGATTTTTTTCTGATTTCTGAGTTGTGGTAGGAAATAAAAAATGTTGCTTTATAGCAAGACAATCTATACATAATAACATAAGTTTGTTATTATTGATTTATTAACTTTATGATTTAAACCGTATAAATATTAAAATTTGAATATTTTATATTTTATTTTATAAATCATTGTTCGATGTGTCTAAGCACTGTTCTATCTGTCTGTGTTCTTTCCGTGTTTCGTATTTTGATTTATTCAGGCCGTCATTGCAACATTTTATTTTTAGGTACAATTTGTACCCACTATATGAGAGTATTTGTATACTGACGGATTGTCAAATTATAACCCGCGTATGCGTATTTTATAGAATTTAATAAAAAATACTTAATAATATAATAAATAAATATACGTCAATCATTTCAACATATACGCGTAAAATAATTTTAATTTAATTTCAAGTTACAACCTAACTCAATGTGAATACTCGCGTAAGCTACAATAGTACAATACTTTGAAATGTTATTTATACTCGTAATACTAAATAAACAAACTCACTAAGCTAACATTAAACCACTCATCAATCCCCTGATCGATCTTGATGCAATCAAATTTCTGGCTTATCTAGGTTACTTATGTACAGAAAAAACAAAAATACGAATTCTACGGAACAAGGGAAAGCTGGAAATAAAATCGAAATTGAGAAATCTGGAGACACCTTTTCACATCATAAGCTGTTTTTATTTTCAACCCCAGGCCAACCCACGCTTTCAAAAGGTTTTTCTAGGAACATCTCAGAATGACTATTACGAATAAGTTTGCCATCTTTTTGGGAATTATATCACAACCTATTGTTTGTACTGGTTTAGGCATATATTGAGGTTTCTTATATTGACAAATAAATTACATGACAACGAAATCATTGCCCACCACACCACTGATTAAGGTCCATATCGAGTTGGAAAGCGTATCAATATAATTTTTTTTTTCATCCTAAAAACAAAGTATATTTCAATACACGTAACTTATTATATATACATTTAACTTATTATACATATATTTAATTAAAAAAATATTGTATAAATATAGTACAACGTGTCTCAAAAGTTACTATGGATTGAAATATTTTTTAGTATTTCTTACAGCAGATGTTGAAGGCGTCTCTAATGTATGATATGTTTATACACACTTTTTCAAATCGTCGAAATTTTTTTGCATAGTATCTGGATTTATCTAGTGATAATCGTTTTTAGCTCATAAATGGTGTGCGTGTTGTTTTCGTATATCTTTTCTTTCAGTGCGCGCCCCATACAAAATATGGAGGTCTAATAAACGAGCAAACAAACTGTGAGAACTGAGGTGTATTTAGTCAGAGTCGAAGATACACAGCAATTTCGAAAAAGACACATAAATCAGATCAAGAATAAATGGGTGCCTGTGTCCGATGATAAAAAGGTTGATGGTTCGGTACCAGACTGAGGTCAATGAATCTCAGTCAGGTTCAAACGGTAGTTGTCACTGGCGGCTAACGGAGTGTTTTTCTGCTTCAGCTGCAGTTCTGGTGCAACACCATCGTCACACCATCGACTTTGGGGTGTGACGTATTATAGGGTGATTGAATTAAGTGGGGATGGACGTGAGAACTGTCACTTTGTAAATATATATGTCTATGTTTGTGTGCGTGTGTCATGAAAGTGAGTAGAGGAGTAGTGGGGGACGAACCTTATAAGAGGCCGTCTCTGGAGGAATAGCTCTCTTCCATCACAGCTTCTTCTGAATAACTAGTCTATCTCTGAATGTATAATTTATTGTGTTGTAATAAACTTATAATATTTTTATCTGAAAAAACTGAGTTCCACTTACAAGGAATTGGGACCCAAGTAATTAGAGAGTGATCAGAGGATAAAACCCCAAGGAAATCTGGTGGTAATCTAAGAATTATCACACAGACTATGCGATTTATAAAAATATCCTATGAATAGTTGAGTTTTGCATTTGCCGTATGCTATTATGTTTTAACCAGGCTTCGTCAATTTAACGTAGAGTCAAATGGCTCAGAAATGATTCGAGAAATGGGTGTGGTACCGATTTGCGCTTATGGTGTTCTCGAAGAAAACTGCCTCAATTATACACATGCGACTGATGGCACACTACACTCCGACATTCTGACTGAAGAAGTTTTCTATAAATGCTCGCGACGATTCACAGTTCCGAACGGGAGAAAAAATATATTCATATATATAGACATGTTTTGATGCACGTGAGCCACTTTTAATATCTATAGTAGGAAATACTAAAAATAGTTTATTTAGTATTTTGAAGTTGCAGTTCTTCAGAAAATAGTTATCTGGTATTTTAATACAAATTAAATTCTAAAGATAAACACATAATTTCTTTTTCAAATGGAATAGCAGATGTATCAATTTAAAAGTTCGAAAATTCGAAAACTCGGTTGACACGGTGTAACGGCAGCGTATTTCCCCGAATAGGAAAAGATCCTGGTTCGAATCCCGGTGGCAACCAAAATAAAATTGATTTTTAATTTCTAATTGATACATTTAATTTGTATTAAAAAATGTTTCACTGATCAGTAACTTTTGGGACACACCGTAGAAACAATAAGTCCGTTGCATAGTGATTAACGGAAATGAGAAAATTCTAGATAATTAACATAATAATACAAATTATGTCAAAATGACATGATCTGAATTATATTTAGGGATG
Source organism: Eubasilissa regina (assembly GCA_022840565.1). Classification (NCBI taxonomy): domain Eukaryota; kingdom Metazoa; phylum Arthropoda; class Insecta; order Trichoptera; family Phryganeidae; genus Eubasilissa; species Eubasilissa regina. Next base: position 25,021,303 of record JAINEB010000033.1, read on the forward strand.
TTATGTTTTAAAATAAATTAAACCTATTTTGGATGAATCAAAAATGTGCAGTTTTTTTAAAATTTACAATTATATCATTTCAAATATGGAGTTTTAATTTATATACACACTGTCATTTATATGCGATGAGGCACTCACTAAAACAATTAAATATTTGTATAAGACGCATTTCTAAGTAAGTACCGTTGCGGATATTCCCGTTGTAATGCTGTGGTTGCAATGTTGTACATGTGCAATGGTTTCCTTCATTCTGTTGAATCACTATATGCAAAGTTCACGTAGTGTGGCCATGTGTATTGAGTGGTTGAAATGTTTAAGACAATAGATCAGCCCACCGCCTGTGAAATGCGGTCTGTGATTCGTTTCTTGAATGCACGAATTATGAAACGTATCATTCACTGTTCTGTCCTGTCCGACTATGTTAAGGTGTGTAGCGTATGAAGAAAGTAAAATATTGTGAAAATGATGTGGTGTGATGTGAACGCGCTTCATATTAACTTAATTAACTGAACCGAAAACGTATATGGTTGTTTGAATGGCATGTTGAAAAAGAAAAATAGAATATACTCTTTAAACAAACCTCTAATGAGTTAACTTTGTCCCCATTAAATTTAGCATACAGATGCTCTTTCCTGTGGGCTTTTAATCCCACTTTAGGACCACTGGACAACTTCGTTTGTCCAACATTCATCAATTACCAGAGTCACCTGTTTTCACTTCGCTCCTGTTTTACTGCAACTTGTGAATAATATTTTACTATATCACTTAATAATACGTTAGGATACATTCTGATTTAATAATAAATAAACATTTATTCATACACAATAAAATTACATTGTAGTTAAATTGAAAAAGTTGCCTAGAGACGAGAGATCCAGAGAAGAAAATTTTAAACCAGGGAAACTTAATCCTTTTATTTACTGTCGGGAATTTTAAGTCCCGGAAACAAAGAATGAAATTAAATAATCAACAATTCAGGAATCCTGCCGGGACTGCAAAAGTACGATATTGGTTAGATTTCGTGTAATAAATGTCTCTTTTCGACACTCGACTATTCCCGCTAAAACTTTTGACTGCAGCGATAAATAAATACGTGTGAGTTATTTTTTATTTAACTTTTACATACGTTATTTGTATCCCTACATATCGTAATATGCATTTCAGCATTATTATTTCATTAAAAACATAGTTTTTTTTTTTCAAAGGGTCTAATTTTTATATTTACTATTTATTTTCTTTCTCAATAAAAATAATCGTCTTCCAATTCAGTTAATTCGATTTTTCAGTAAATAAAGGGTTAAGTAAAATTAGGTAATTAATTAGCAAAATGTAACATATTTTCTTGCATGTTATTAGTATTTTATTAAGCCATTATTTTATATGTACCCACACATCATCAACCTAGCGTATAGATTTGTAGTCTTTATTAGTTGATCCCTGGCCTTGTATTTGAGGATTCCCTCGTCATTCCCACTTAGTTGTGTCTCAGTTTCTCCGCCTTTCATACGCTCATTGGTGAGAGAATATACGAATTCTAAAAGAACACTCCTTCCCATGACAATACATTCGAAGTGGTCCTGTTGCGTTGACTGGTTCCATTGCTAGCTTCCAAATCTCATGATCTTGAGCCATCTGCTCTCAGTACTCAGGTGCTCCACACAAATTCAGCACTTCCCAGAGGCAGTCCTTCTACCGCTTCTTTTGCTCAAGATCTCCCAGTACATTACACGTTTTGGAAGTCTTATGTCTGCATATTAGTCATATATGTATAAAATAATGTATATGTATTACCGATATTTTTTAATTATTACGTTTAATATACACCTGAATGAGAGTGGCACAGTGTTATTAGATTTATGTAGGTTAATTCATAATCAAAATCAGTTATAGTAACCTAGAGAAAATTCTATTATCAGATGAAGATATTATTAATCCAGTGTAAAACTGATTGTAAATCTCATTCATTCATGGAATGATCTGCCGACTTATCTATCTACTGACCAAAGTTGGAGAACATGAACACGATTTGTTCACCATAAAGATTACAAAACTTTTGAAGGCGTTACGATTGTTCCTCAAGGCCTCTTTGTCCGCGTATCCGATGGGACCCATTGAGGGGAGCGAGTTACTCTGCCCGATTTCCTACCAAGATTGCGAAGGGATCACAGAATATCCCCGGAACTTTGGCCACTGAAACACACTAAAAAATGTATTTCTTAATCGAAACAAGGCACGTGAATAAACAATTTTAATTTAAAATAATGAATTGTTTAAATACTTGAGCAGACACAGTGTCTGATTAGACATAATACTCGTATATTCCACCCCTATTTTATCATACATTATCTTCATAGTAGTGTACTTTAAAATCAAAATCACAAAAGCGAGATATATAGAAGTATAAATCGTTCAAAATTTTTATACTTAAAACTCAGTTAAAGCTCTTGTGTTTTAACAAATAGGACTAACATGTTGATCTCTCGGAACGAGGATTTAACTCCTGACGTCTTGATCACTATGCTTACCGTCATCTTATCGCTAGACCAACAAAGTATTAGCACTCTTGCTTAGATTCTTACACCATCAATTTCATATTTTTTCACTTAAATCTTAGTACGTGAAATGGATCGCCACTGTCATTAATCTCTACTTATATAAAAGCAACGTCTATCTATTTGTAAGCTTAAAACGACTGAATGATTTTCATGTAGTTTTCCCCAACGTATTGCACATTTTTATATGAACGATATCAGTAGTAGATGTTTTGCAAGCTGAAAAAATACGATACGTGCGGCACAATAAATTCGATGCAATAGTTTTATAAAAAAGTTCGTGAGACATACGTCCCAGATCAATTTAATTTTACATCCAATCAAAGCTCAAAAATATTCTTATAGTTATAAATTAACCCTCCGGTACTATGGCGCAGGTCGGATCCGACCCAAGCCAAATACTTTTCTATGCTACCCTCACCACAATGGCCAGACTGTTGAGCACTCTCAGCTATCTTTCGAGTCAGTCTTCCAACAGGTGTGGACGAGTACGGTGTCTCAGATGTACGTTGCATTTTCAAACAATTCTTACTTCATTTAAACTTGTCTCCTTGACTCCTTATCAAAAGAAAAAGAAAAAAAAATGCAATATTGGTACTTGTGTTGGAAAGGACACAAAGGACAACGAGACTTGTGTAAAATATAGTCGATCTGTTTGTGGACAACACAAACGAATGATCTGTCAAAAATGTTTTGATTGTGAGGTACATAATAGTGATACTGATTCTCATTTGTTTTATAGTTGTTTTATTTATACTTATGAAACTTACAGTTACTCCAAATGTTTACCTTACCTTTCAAATGTTGCTTTTATTCGATCAAATGAGAGAGACGACCGTGTTTGGAGTGGGTTGGATTCGACCCAACCATAGTCATGATGCTTTGCGACCTCACTATAGCGCCGGAGGGTTAAACAAATATCAATGTATCGGTTTATATGCTTCATTTTGCATCATTCCATCTGAATTATCACTCATCTAAATAAATTATGTAAATAATTCATCGAAATTAGTTAGCGTCATAAAAAGATAAATTATAATTAAGTATACTTAAAACTTATTTTTTCAGTAATGTTTACCAACTGAGTACACTGTTATTCTGAACAACTGAAAAGATCACGGTGCTGAATTAAGGTCACATAGGTCTTAGACCCTGACCTGTATCGATATTATATTTTTGATTTTCGAACTCACTGCGCCATTGGCTAAAAATTAATGGAGGATGATATCCGCGTACCTCTCGGCCTGCGAAGCTTCCCTGAATATCTCATTAATAAATTGATTGATATATTGTAGAATATAGAATTGAATTTTTTAATTGCATCTACTTCTAGGACTTGCAATTGCATCTACTTGAAATTTTGATAAATGAAACAACATCGGCCTGGAACATAATATTCACCCCTTATATTGAGAATTACATAAATACTAAGAGACCTAATTTATTGACAGAATAACAAGTAAACTTTCAATTCAGATGAAAAACCAATTTACGCACACTTATAGATTAGGTTGTAGTTACTCTGCCTTTATTTAATATATATTTATAATATTATAAACTATCAGATACCCTTCATAAATTAAATTAATATTTTAAATACTAATTAAATGTATTAATTATAAAGATATACATTTAAAATCAATTTTATCTAAAAATATTGTTACTTTTAAAATTATAAAAATTTAATTTGTGGTTAAAATTCATTACCTTTATTTTTTAACTTTGTTTTATTAACCACTTATTGAGTTTAAATACCGGTTTCGAAAAATACCATTTTCTTCTTCAAGATGTCAATACTAATCAAAATATGTTGTTGTTTCTTTACCAGAATTTATTTTTAAAAAAACAACAATTATTTAAAGAATAAATTTAGTAAATATACAACATATTTTGATTAATATTGACATCCTGAAGAAGAATATTGTATTTTTCGAAACTGGTAGATGTATTTAAACTCAATAAGTGGTTAATAAAACAAAGTTAACAAATAAAAATAATAAAAATATTGTTCGGAATTCGAGAATACCTGGATCGCTTTTCCAATCCGGGGAAAGTGCGTTACCAACTACGCTACAGCGACAGTATCTTTGATGACAAATTTTTCGAACTTTGTTAGACCGTCTGTTCTGAATTATTACAACTTTACAATAAGAATGTGTTCTCCTTAATGAATTAATCTGTCAATTGTGCGTAGAACGAATAGTTTTATTTAAATTATCTGAGATTCAAAAAATTATCGGAGTTTCAAAACATGTCATATCATTCACAATATAGCCGGTTTCCAAAATTATATATCTAATAAATCATCAGCATATCCATCTCTGGAGAAAGACGAACAAAAATTCAGTTTTCCGTCTTCTTTATATTAATAAAAAGATTTTGACATAGATTTTTCTGATTAATTTATAAGATATAATTTAAGAGATTCGGGGTTCAGGAATTGGAAACAGTGAATCAATTAATAATATATGGATATTATGACCGTTGAATATTTTGAATTGGTTGAAGTACGTGAAGTTTGAAACTGATTTAAGTGTATTTGGAATTCAATTCTCGCGGATAGTACATTCAGATCATCATAGCTGAGTATATCATGTTTGCTTAAGCTCTTACGGCCTGCCTTAATTGATATGCTTTACATAATGTGTTGTTCTAAGGCAGTGTCCACTTTCTGTATTAAGCGTATCCCACAGGAATAGATTTCAGTAGTTCATTAAATTTCTGATATATGTATGCCTGATATTTAAGTATTTAAATTGTCTATTCCAGTTTTTCAATAGATATTTTGAGCGAATTTATTTAGGAGCACGACTAATTTTATTTATTAATATTTGAATTACCAAAAAGTGTATTTTCCATAAAAGAAAATCTTATGACAATCTCTATGGTAGTTTTACTACAAGGATTATCTTTTACATGGTTAAACAGCTTTTTTTTATAATTAAAATATAACAACGGGAAAAAAATCGATATGAAGATGTTAGATGAATGAATTAGAAAAATATGAAGAAATCAATCTTTCGAAAAAATATACAAATTTTACAGAGTGTAGCTGACCCATTCCATAGTATTACCTGAATATAATATAATACAATATAATGTAATATAATATAATAAGGAAATAAAGAATTAGATAAGAATATGTTATTTTACTTTGTATTTTAAGGTGGTCACTGGGGTCTAAACATTTTTTTAAATGCTTAATAAGTTTTTATTGATTTTGTTAATTATTCGTTCTCTCACTGTACATATTGTTCGCGATCGGTACTCTCATGGTTTGACCCGATCTGGTTGAATTAACTCTTCGAATATGATAGCATATGTTACTTTTTTGTCTACTTGTAGGATTTTGCATATTGTAAATAACTTAATATAATCATCTTTATACAAACACATCCATTAGTAAAAAAATACTCTAAATGTAATCGTTAAACTCATTCAGTTCTTATTATAGTACACTTAGTATTATGTAACATTTAATTATTAAACAGTTATAAAATAAATCCATGATGAAATATGATCTTAAAAGCGAAACAATTTAACTAGATAGAATTTTTAAATTGAATTGAATAAATTTTACCGTTAGTTTTAAGTTCAAGGATTAAAAATTGTTACATATCAAATTCTAAGTTGTAAAAAAAATATTTTCATAATATAAATTCTGGATAGTGATATTATCTTTACCATTTTGGAATGAACAATTATCTACTGATTGAATATATGATATTATTATTCCATACGCTTGCGACCAATGTATAATTCCGTCAGTCTCTTTGGTTTCTACACGTAATAGGTCTGAATCTACAATAATGGTATCATCTGGATATGTGGTATCTTCCTAATTATGTCACTGAGAGAGTTGGAATAGAGTCAGAAAGGACCACATATACTACCCCGCGGTACTCCGGAACATTTCTTGGGCGACTAAGCGAATCGTTAATTTTGACGACCATTTGTCGACCTCTGAATTGTCAACCCAAGATATAAGGATATAAGATTCCTACAGTACTACCTACTTACACTGTATTGATAGTATGTTGTCTCTTGAAAAAAACCACTACAATCTTTTACTTATAATATAATTATGGAATGATAATTACTACAGAGCTTATGGCTGCTTTGTTTATTAAACCATTTAATGGCACTGTTTTAAGCCCTGTAGAATCTTCGATTATAAATTCTAATTAAGTGGGAAAAAATAGAGCTTACTTCGCAGTAAATTGTTTTTAAATCGTGCATTCTAATTAGACTGAATCCAGTGATTTCCTAACATAGCTTGGATATCACCCACTTAATGGAATTTGGGCGTCGATCGCCCACATTGCTCTATTGTCCCATGTTGAGCCGTGGATTATGCAAAGACTGTATACATGCATGGCCACGAAGTCATTGCTGAACACGTGGTTTTTTTTTAAATTTTACTCAGAATTATTTATAATAACAGCATTTATGTTTAAAAAAATATTTATTTTGAAATTATATCATGTCATATATTATTTATTTATTGTAATTGCTCGATCTTTTAAACTTATTACTAGATCACCGGTCGCCGTGCGCGCGCACGTGAACGTGTCATACGTAGATCGGTGGTTCTTGTCTATTACCTATACCAGAACACGATATTTTATGAGACAAAGCTATTTTTATTATATTTAATGGAGAATATATAGAAGTATGGGGTGATTGCAGGGCTTATAACCTGTCTTCGGCTGGTTTAAGTGATCACTTTATATAAATTTCAAATTCACCATTCTCACCCCATCTATTTATTTTTTGGAAAGTTCTATATATGTTATTATGTGGATTCGCTTCGAGTACCACTATATCATCAATGGACCAAATTTGATAATTCATTTTTCCTTGAAACACCATATATGTTAACTCAATGTGAATCTGATTTTTTTTTGAAAATTATTTAAAACAATATTCTTTATCTGTAAAATGTTTTTAACACATTATATTATTCTAGAATACGCCTGAAAAATCAATATTTTTAATTTTTTATATATTTTTCTTATTTTAACCAGTATATTTGTTTAATAACAGTGCCTTTGTAGTTAAAAATCCAGTAATTGTGTGTTCTAGGACATTTTTAAATATTGCTAAAATACATTATATTATCTGATTGCTTAGGAATATTGTATGATAATGTAATATTACCTTTAAAAAAGTAACAGATTATTTTCACATACAAACACTCTATAATTTTTATAAAGATTTTTAAATTTTGGTTGTGTAAGATAAGTTTTAAGAAAGTGATGTGTAAATAAGTAGTTTTGTTGCTTTGTCACAATGGGAATTAAAACAAATTTATATAAATCACTCGGAAAGATACTCTGAAAAAAATGAAGCTATCAAATTTTATATCCCACAGATGTCGCCAAAGTTCATCTTCATGGTGTTGGCACAACTTTAAAATAAATTTGGGAATATGTGTTGTAGCATATGAGTTCTAATTAAAATTAATGATTTATGGCAATTTAGGCAAACAATTATGGTAATGATGGCACATTATCAAATACGGTAACCGTGAATGATTCTTACGGCGAGTGTACGCCTTTTTTCGCTCGGTACTTAAAAATGTCCACAGTTAGTGCAGAGCGAGTTGTCATTCTACGCCCAGCCTACTTCACGCTCAACTCGACGAGTCTCTGAGACAACTCACAACCGTGTATACGTGCTAAAATGTCCAAATTAGAAATAGGATGGAGTATAACCAACTGCCAAAATCAATTAAATTAGCAGCTAATATAAATGTGTACAAAACAGAGGTTCTAAAATAGTTTAAAGTCTTCAAAATTATTAAATAATAATGTATTTGACATCTTTTCAAAGTTCTAATCTGATCAATTTCTTAACATTTTTTATATTTTGTTAATTTTTACATTGTATTATTATTGATGTAATGTATTGTGACGTGGTCACCTATAGTTCACGTGGTCACCAGGATAGGACGCCATGCTTTCACACCACCGACTTGCTCAGAGGTTCACATGATTAGGCGTAAGTCTTTGGTTACAGAATTTACCATACTGTCTTGCCTCTCACTCCAGTTATCGTGCTCAGGGATAATAAAAAGATTATTTAAAATTTATATCACTAATTTAATACAAAGAAACTGAGTAAATAAAAGGTAAAAGCAATAAACATCATCAACATTACTGCATAATTTGCAATTTAAACAAGAGTCGGTCTCGGCAAATTTTTCCACATAAAATTCAAAGTTTACAAGTAAATTTTTCCAAAGTCAATGGAATAATGATTAAAAAAATCATAAAAAAGTGTCGATTATATATAAATATTATTTTGATAAAATAGTGAATACTTTAGAAACAACCACGATAGATTTATTCGTAATACTTTTTTCACATATTTATTCTACATACTACATATTTAGATCTCGTTTTAGGGCAAGCGGTTTTCAATGTAAATTAGATATAATTTATTTGAGCAGTTAACATTTAGAATAAATACGATTCAACATATATTTGCTGAGAAATATGCATTTATGATTTTTTTAGTGTCAATTAAATCTTTTATAGAAATTTTGTTAATAATTCTCGACATCGTACTAAAAAATTGTACTCAAAAAATTATCATTAACAATTTTTAATATTACATTTTTTTCGTAACTCGTGAAATAAAAATTTACTTACGTAGTTTGTAGGTGCGCTAGAGAAATCCTTCCGCGGACATCCTCCATTTCTGGTGCCATCAACACTAGCGTCACACCGTTCTCTCCTCATTCATCCGTTCCATACGGTCAAATGACGTAAGTGGTCGTATTTTAATATTACTCACAATACTAATATCAACTTTACATTCTTTATTTATTTAATCTCATATATATTAATATAATCTCATTTCCACTCCATTCAGCCTGCTTTTGTTCATCTTCTGCGAGCTTCAGGCTTCACTTACATACGTCAGTGTCAGGACCAGGACTCTATTGTGAACCACTAGACTTGCTTCGCTTGACACGTTCTCATTAGGTATAATTACTTTGTTTCTTATTTTTTTAAAGATTTTTGTTAATCATTTAATATATCAAAAAAAGTAATTTTTTTGTCCTCAATGACGTATATATTATTTTGTTAATTTTTTAAAAATTTAAGACCAAGATCCAGCAAATTATTGAGGTTTCGGGGCGAATAATAAACGAATTTATTATGGGTGGATTGTACTTAGTGTTAGACTGGACGCTGCATATAATACCTACATATATTGTGTGGTAGGATATTCATATGCAAGGTAAGCACAGAAGCTTATCTCTGTTTTGCCAAGCCTATTGGACTCGCTGTACCAAGGAAAATCTGCTTTTTGTTAGATCCGGGACGAAACTCTCGCTGTATCGGTCCAGAACAGTCACTTAGTAATAATACCATGTTGTCAAGGATGCAATCTGTTAATTTTGTCCAAAAACTTAACAAAATTGTTAGCCGGAGTATTTTTGTTGGTCGTTTTTATAGTGAAATTAGAATTAGTGTTGAAAAAATTAGAAGAAATATGACATTACACGTGTTTCGAGTATACAACCTTCAGAGGAAATATGCTTAATTTAAGGCTTCCCTTTCAAAAATAAATAATATCGCGCGATTTGAAATGAAAAAACACATATTAATATGATCAATTTAGTAAGAAATTGTTGTGTTTTTGACATAAAACTCAATATTAAATAGAAACTGAAGCCTCAAAGCAAGTAAGTAAATACAATATATTAAAAATAGTTTGTTTTCACTCACACTAAGTATTTTAAAGATGTTTAAAATTGATAATATGTCCTGGAAATCGAATGGTTTATAACTTTATTAATATTAATATTTTGCTAATTTCTCTTAATTCAGATATGAATCTGTAATCTTCGCTTCAAGATTATAAGAAATTACATTTTGTATATGAAAGAATTTTCCATATTAAGTCAATTTTGTGACACGGGAAAAATTAAATTAATGGTCACGGTCTTATAAAGCTTGCATTTTCCTAATTATGTTAATTGTTCATTAATTTTACATAAGTGTAAAGGTACCATCTAAGTAATAATTTTAAAAAAACTTCTGATATAAATTAATAATACAAAATCGTATTTTCGTAAAAAACGCAAAAATATGAATTATTTTTGAAAGGGAAGCCTTAACTCTAACCATAATAAACTTTTCAATGTTTGTAGGTTTATACGTTTATACGTCTCTCCTTTAATAAGATCTACCGCAGCTAAATTTTGTAGAGGATAACCTTTCATTTAAGAGAAGATTTAAGGTTACTTTTGAACTCGATTGGGGCGGTCATTTAAAGTAGTTGGAATTACTTGGGTAACAACTTGGAAATTATAAGAGTTACCGTAACCACACTGTACAATGGATAACATTATGGACCCAAAATGAAAATTTATTTGTAATAATTTAATTTTACATGCGTTTAAGATTTAAAAGCGAAAAATATTTGTACTTATTTATTATTAATAATAAACAAATAAAATATTTGTCTAAATTTTGTCACATGGGTTGTGTGTAAACATTGCTCTCGAAACTCACGTAAAAGACAATACACATATATTGCGGAGCATCTTAAGTCATTTGTTGTATAATGTAACACATTTTGTATGCGAGGAATAATGATTAAATTATGCATAATGATATTTACCACTAAATCTACGATACTCAAAAAAAAGGTTTTATCCATATTCACGCACCCTCATGGGCAACTCAGGCTAGTTTGTGATAACCCCAAGCCTGCATGAACTACAAATGAAAGTAATATTATAACTACTAGTACTGTGAATCAGAAAAAAACATGTACGTTTACTTGATATAAAAGTAGATAAAAAATATATATAAATATTATAGTTATCCAAGTGAATAAATTAGGTCAATTTTAAGGTTTTTTTCGTGAAAAGATTTCGTGCTTTTATTCGGTTGCGTAATGTAATTGACGCAGTTTACCCACCGAGATAAGATAATCTTTTACTGTAGAATGACCTTTGTATCGTTGTCGTCAAGGGACGTAATAATTTGATCAACTTTGACCAAGTCAGTAGTTCTCTACATTTGGTAAAAAAGTGATTTGTTGAAGGATTCTGCTCATGTACCTATATCCTCCTTTTTACTTGTGGAATAATTTAACCATCTAATTTTTAGTAATGTTAAGATATGTTCACTTGTTTTTTTTTAACTATTAAATATATTTTTATGTTACCTAAAAGGGTCTAAGAGTTGGTCCCAGGTTTATAGTAGTAATTTTTCTGTTATTTAACCTTTAACCTCTTACCAAAGTCACCACATTCTTTAAGTCTGTTGAGTTGGCATCAGAAATTTTATTATACATATATATATATACTTAATTCTATTTTTATTCAGTAGATATTTTTTTTTTTTTATCGTGTATTAAATATCATGTAATTTTTTATCGTGTAATAATTTATTTGAAAACAATAATAATTGTTTTCAAACAAATCATTAACATATTTATCACACAAAGTAAAAAATCTTTTTTAAACAAAATAGTATTTTGCAATAATGTGTACAGCCACACTTAACTCAAATTGAGATATTTGATGTCAAAGATTTAAAACTTTAATTAAAAATTACTTTTTTAATATTTTAAGAGAAAGTTTAATAAATGAATCGAGGTATTTATTAATGGTACTACACTCTTGATTCGTGACTAAGATTAATTCATTTATTATTTTTATTCCTTTCAATCGATTCTCAATCGATCTCAATATCTAAGTCTATTTTTCACAATTCAATGCCATAAAGTGTCGATCATTATTCTACTAAGAACAGTTATAGTGATATTTAAAATAAGATTAGTATTTAAAAACACATTATTATTAAATTAATAATTACACCGACTTACTGGAAATAATATTTAAGCAAGTCATAACTCTGCGACCTGAAGAAATAATTTTCCAGTGTTTAATTTGTGTTTGTGACACCTGAGCATAGCGATTCTCTCTCTGTCCGACATCCCTGATATTTCTCTTTGCCGCTTGAGAGATGATGGGAGTTGACATTATAACATTAACATATATTATGTGGTCGTGGCGTACACAAAAATTTTGAAAGAATATGCAAATATTTTGTTCAAAAATTTCAAAACAAATAGATTAAAAAATATAATGTAATGAAAATTATTTTTATAACTTAGCTAACTCGGCCAAATTAGTAGCCAAATTTGATTATCATGCATAACGATCGAAACGTTGCATAAGTGATATTTTAATTACTAGGAGTGTCATTACGAAGCATTAAAAACTAAACTAAATCAAAATATTATTTCAAAATAAAATTCAATATTCGGATTATGTAATATTGAAAACTCTACCGTTAAACGAATGGTATTATAACGAAATCACTTTTGGGCTTTTTAAACCACCTAAACCACAAAAACGAAATCATAACAACACAAAGATTTATATAATATCTAGCCGGTTTAAAATTGACGAAAATACATTCAACGGCCATTGACTATAACTGAATTTTAAAATATTTTCCACATTTATTCATTTCAATTTTTTGTTATACGTGCAAGGTTTTTCACATAACATTTTACAAAATATTTTTTTAATATTTAAAATGTAATTATTTCTTATTTTTCAATGAATGTAGTACAATATTCAGTTCTTAGAACGTTAATAAAATATTAATAGCAATCTTTTTTCCTCTATTGCGAAGATAAGAGATTTTATTATATTTTGACAGTTTGTACGTTCTCTTTTTATTGTTTCCCATATTTCAGAATGTCAATAGAGTTTTAAAGAATATTTTTAATTAGAAATTTTAATTATATATGATTCTTAACATTACTTTTATATTACGCAGTAAATGCGTGGGAAAAAATCATTAAAATTACATCATTATATGAGACTGAAGCAAAAAAATAATCTGAAGCTGCCTTTCTGTTCAAAAATTACTACATATTGCATTGGTATTATATAATAAATAGTTGTGAACACTTAGTTTTTATTATATTATATTTTTTACCAAAGTTTATCATGGAAAAAATCGAATGAATTCTTAACCGCAATAATAAGAATGCTCATGTAAAGTACTATCAAAATGCTTACCTTACCTAAAATATTATTCTGAGTACAGTTATTAATTATATACCATATTATACGATACAAAGGCGTATGAATTCATTTAAACACAAAGGAAAACCGACAATTTTAAAAAGTGACGTGGGTACCCGGCGTTGCTGGGAAATAATGTTGAACGATTTAAGTAAGTATAGGGGTGTCTCTATTAAAAACTTTTTTTTTTTTGATCAATTAAGTTTCTATTATTAGGAGAACACATACTTATTGTGAAGTTGTAGTTATACAGAACATAGGTCTGTGATATTTTAAATAATAATTTAATGTATTAATTGGAAAGATATACATATAAAATGAACTTTATCGAAAAATATTGCTGTTACGCCACCAGGATTCGAACGTGGATATCTTTCCACACCGGGAAAGGTGCATTATCCAATTATGCTACAGCAATATTATTTATGACGACAAATTTTCTAACCTATGTGTTATACTTTGAAATAATGAAACGATTGATGTATTCATTTGAAAACGTGTAACATATACAATGTAACTGTAGCATATTTGAATAATGCACCTTCCCCGGTTTGGAAAGAGATCCAGGTTCAAATCCCGGTGTTGCAACAACAATATTTTTTGATAAAATTGATTTTATATGTATATATTTTTAATTTATTTATTTAATTCGTATTTAAAATTAAGTTTTTGTTGATAAACGTATATATGAACTTCACTATTCATATGTACATTGAGGGGAAATTTGAATGAATATAAAATTTCTTTACTAGGTTTTAGACGGATGGAAATTTTGTTGGACGTATGGGATCCAATACTAAAGTCAATACTAAGCTCACTTTAAGTCATTTCAATACCTAAAATTTATAATCAAATACAAGTATTAATTTTGTCTAGTCATTCGTAAAACTGAATTTAAATAGATCAAATAATTTTTATGTCAGACATTTCAAGTAATCTCACTTAATTCTCTGTTTTTAAAATCCTTAATAAATTTTTATATCAGAATCTTTTTTGATGTACATATAGTTATTTTTATTATTATTTCTTCTAATTTTATATAGTCTAGTATTTTTTTGAATTTGCGATAATAATATATAAATTTAATAGCTCTCACGGAATATCAAACTTGTTCACAAAGATAAAATAATATATATTTATTTTATTTTATTTGTTAACTTTGTTTCATTAACCACATATCGAGTTTAAATACATACTGGATGTCAATATTAATCAAAATATGTTGTTTCTTTACCAGAATCTATTTTTAAAAAAACAATAATTATTTAAAAAATAAATTTAGTACCTAACTCAAATTGTTACTTAAAACAAAAGTTATAATATATCTATTTATTCTCCATACTGTTCTGTTTAGTTATTAGTCAAATATGAATAACTACTTAAATAACTTATTGTCGCACCGTTATATGTAAGAGTAGGCAAATACGATAAAATGCCGCACTTCCGCGTTCTGCCTTTGTCTTATTCACATTTAAACATCACCTTTATAGTATTTAACAACATTAACAAAAAACAAATATATAATTAAGTGCACACATGAAAACATAATTTTATTTTTCACCTTTTCTATGCTTTTCAACTATTTGGATATAATTTTTAATTTGAATTAAAATTTTTTTTCATATTTACATACACGTATTTTAATTACCTAAGATAACATAATTTGTTCTCTTAACTTTTTTCACTTGCGATCAGAAGTTGCTCTGATAATTTTAAGATTATTTTAAGATTAATTTAAGTCTACTTATACCCGTAGTCTACTTTTCAATTATACTTTATTTTATTTTAATTTGTGAAAATTAAAATAATTCATTAGTAACGAGACATAAATGTAACACTATTGTTCCGTCTTAACTATGTTGGTGAGAAAACTTCTCGTCTTAACTATGTTGGTGAGAAAAATATTTTATGAATCGCACTGAAAAATACGAATGTCACAATAAACAGGTATTTTTCTATTTATTATTATTATTGTATTTAAGTTCGTGAAATAGGTCATATAATTAAAGGGAAAAATTCCAATTTGTCTAGGATTTATCTAGATCATCAACACAATAACAACATCCTAGCGGCATCTCTGTCACTAGTTACACAAATAATATTATATAAATATTTAAACATTATAATATTTTACACCATCGATAAATTATACCTAGCGACATGTGTGGGTTTCTTAGTACGTGGGTAAAAGCTTCACTCCTGTCTCTTGTTTTACTAATCTTAGTGCCTGTCGACGTTGATGGATTTGATAATCAATATTTGTACGGTCTTTATAACTACTCCATACAACACTGTCTCCACAGTGTATTTGGTCTTTACAGCCTAGTGGAAAAAAATATCATCTAGCTCCTATCTCATTGAGTACGATTCACAATGCTAAATTATTATTTATTATTTTGAATCGAGAACAACATATACCTTGAGTTGTTTTATTATCTGTAGAACTTTCATAAAGTAAATATATATAATTATTAAGATAACACATTCTTATTGTGAAGTCGTAAATAATAATGGAAAAAGGTAACAAATAAGTTCTAAAATTTTTATAATTTATAAAAAATTTCGATAATGCACCTTTCCTGGTTAGGAAAGAGATCCAAGTTCGAATCTCGGTGGCGCAACAACAATATTTTTCGATAAAATTGATTTTATATGTATATCTTTCTAATTAATACATTTAATTCATATTTATATATTAAACTATACCGTATTTCTTTTTAAGCAACGCCTTGCCAGTGGCACGTATTACTATGCCGAAATATCCGCATATGTTTCCTCAAGGAAACCATCTACAAAAAATGCGATTTAACCATTAACAGTCGCCAGTTCCGTATATATGGAGATATATAATATTGTTCTTGTTTCTTTTCGTATACCTAGATAACATACAAAGTCAATGAAATTACAAAATAATCGGAGCAGTGACATATAAGAAACTGGTCAAATACCGAAGACATTGAAAGTCACGGGAAGGCCTTTATCCATCTCTTACGTATTCGTAAATTGTTATTTTTTTATTGGTATATACTTTATATACATATTCTTCCATATTTTAATCAAAACGATAATTGTTAAATGTAGTATATTGTCACCAATTTTTTTGTTGGTTCCTACCCCTTAACCTATTTCCAATCAGTACACATTGTTCCTTTGACTCGATTGGTCATTGTTAAATTCGTGGAGAGGAAATGTTCTCATGTGATTATTCGTGCTGGATGACTACATCATATACTGTTGTGATTTTGATGTGTCATGAATGTTGATACTCGTCAGAGTTTTTGTACTGTGCTAGTTTCATACATTGGGTGAACATCCGGAAGACCATCGAGACGACGTCATCAACCAAGCTGTCTTTTGGTTCCGTGAGTTTATCCTGGTTCGCTATCGAAGGTCCGTCACCAACTCCCTATTTTCAATCTCTCATTCCGATTTCCTATTTTATATCCACCCATCCTCTCCGATTCCATCATCACTCACTACTTGTGATCGACGACTTGCGTCAGTCACACCAGCATTGGATCGACAATAGTTGATGATGTCATATAAATTGACTATTATTAGTAATAAACAAAGAAAAATTTTCCCGTATTTTCACATGCCTATACTTATTTCATTTAGTTATCAAAAACTAGGAAAAGCAAAGAAATATTTTATCCAGTGAGTATAATTTAATTTACTTTATGTTCATAATTTACCCAAGGAACTTATTGATTTTTGAGCAGTATTTTAAACATGCGTATCGAATTTTAGCCTCCTCCTCTACATTAATATAATTATTTCTTTCATAATAATTTATTTATTTGAAAAAATATTACAGTAGTAAAATAGAAACATGTAAATAAACGAATATTTCCAGAAAACAAACATAAAAATCAAATACATCTGATTTTTATATGTGTAAAACAGCGTGGAATTTTATTTTTTTTTTCATTCAAAATAAGTGAAAATTTGGATATAAAAATTATGTTAGTCATGACTAAAAATATTTTTGATGCCAGCAGATTTTTCTTTGAAAATCACTGAAAATAAATCACTTGCACCCATATCACTTAGTTTTACATTTTATGTATTTCTCGAGGATAAAAGTCAAATCTGCCTTCTGGAGATGGTGTTTCGATGGCGCTTTTCCGGCTTATTATTGCTCCAGTAGATGTTGGAAGAACCGGCAGCAAAGTTAGATATACAAAACACTATTTTACAAAAAATTTTATCAAATTCAATGCGAAAGTCTTGAAAACTACGACCCTATGTTTCTTGTTTTTTCAGCTATTGATGATATAATTAAAGAACTATAACAAACAAAGAGGTGTGTATTTATTAAATATTTATTTTTGTGTATGTTTAAATATTTATAAATTAGTTTTTAACCTTTTATAATAAATTAAATATGTAACTAGTAGTGATGCATAATTTATCTGATAAAATAAAGCGTACAAATAATATTTGTTATTAAAAATGTACACAACTAAGTAGAAATTGTTGAACAAAAATGCTATTCAAAATATTACATCAAATTATACGATAAGTCATCGCACTGTACGATAACAATGGTTCTAGTAAACAAGAGCAATGATACCAATTATATAAAAACTAAATTTAAAATTAATATCACGACAAGAATATTTGACAAGTTTTATAAAAATGTTCATAATAATAAATACACTAGAATAAATTGTGAATTATTATAAAAAATATTTTTGTGTTCATTGGAGACTTTAATTATTTCTGAAAAGTGATTTTGAAAGATGTTCTAAAAAGTTATTTACAGAAATAATAAACCGTCTTATTTTTGGAACAAAATTTATAATATTTTTTGCTATAATGCGAAAAACCGAAAGTAATCGTTCAATAAAATCTCTTAGAACGCTAATGGAATGGCAAATAAAAAGTTCAGAGATCATATTTTTACCATAATCCTGTGAAGTTAGATCTGACGAGCCCAAAGATAGAATGTTGATTCAGATAAGGAAGGAAGATATAATACAAAATAATAATACAAAGAGTGGTTGGATTTCAGATAAAATACTGTTATTTTATTGTAGCCATATAGCACTTGATTGACTTTCTTAAGAGAACAAGCCCTGTCAGTACCGATTATATAAATAAATTGCAATTTAGATAAAATAAATACAAGTTTGTATGTATAATATGAAGGATACATCCATTTTACTAAAATAAAAGGTGACGCACCCTTGAAAAGATATTTGTATATTTTAGAAGAATTTCATAATAGATCCAGTGGACTCTATCGATTAAAATTATTGTTAGTTAATCCAATCTGAATTGTATTCAGAAAGGAATAATGGCAGATGGATCTTGATCTTGTACACCTCCAGTTCACTCGCACTTTTGTGGTGACAAACGGAGATATCACTGCACTTCCGGATGCTGTAGAACACCGCTTCTTTTTCGTGGTCTGAATTTTACGCCCGGCTCTACTCTCGATTGTTAAAAGAAACGTCTGGTCCCATGTTGATGAATTCCCTAACTAATTAATTGGTCAGAGCGGGAAAGTTATATTAAGGTTTATTGGAAAGATGGAATGCACATGGAGAACTCGACTTGTGTCAACACATATCGATATTAAAATCTCCATTCTAGTTAATAAATCCTATACTTGGTCACAGGATCGATCGAAAGTGACAAGTCGAACATTCAAATATTTTAGATTCACGATGATTCTTGCAGCTAGTTTTTGAGTGAGTATTACCTCAATTGTCACGCGAAATAATGAAAAAGTCAAAAAAATTCTCTTTAAAATGATAAAGATGTTCAGATTATTTTAATTTCTAAAACTCTTTATAGTCATGTTTTAAATAAAAATGCAAATATAAGTACAAGATGCATGCACATACTTGTGGAGGTCTATCGCCTCCACAACCATCAGCATAAGCTCTAAACCGCCACATAATCTTACCGGTACCGAGCAGATATTGACAACAATAATATGTGCGGTCAGCCGCTCAGGGAACCGGCTAACTTATCTCTCACTGAACACTTCTCTCTCTGCCGGATTTTCGATCAGCTCTCCAGCAGACGCTTGGCTTTTCACTGCATATATTTAATCTGTAGGTGTGCATCAATCAACAATAACCGTCATTCAAATGTAAGTACCCTTAATTGTCCAACCTGCTCATTAGCTACATTCACACACATTCCTCAAACGAATACGTGAGGGCTCATAAAAATTAGCCCCCATCACTACACACATCAACCTTTTGGTCGACAACTTTTTGTTTGTCTTCGATAGCTGGTTCCCAGATTTTCGATTGACAATAAGTATACATATAAAATATGAACTAAACAAACCTTTTTATTGTATTTGCTCTCTTTCTGGTCCGACGTTGTTATTATTTTAGCTGGGCAGATTTCGACCGACCAAAGCGCGCACTGGTGGTATATTTGGACCTCTGGACTGGTCGAAGCACGAGATATAATTGAATTGTCGTTTATTGTCGTCTTGGCTCATATACACACATGTACATTACTATAAATCAGGAAACCCAGTGGTGCCAATGAAAATAGCAAGGCACGTAAACACCCTTTTTACCAAATAATGTTTTTTTTTTTACTAGTAAATAATTGAATATTTTAGTAGCGATTACTTTTTTAATAGTAATTATAAATGTTTAGTAGGTTTGTTTAGATATAAAATATCTAAAGGTATTTCATGTTATAATAATTAATATACATTATTATATAAGTAGTACTGGCTGATTATATATAGCGTCTAATTAGAAAACTCCCTAAAACTACCACTTGTTTTTGAGTTATGGATGAAAACGTATATTTTGAAAGCAAATGTGCAAAATTTAAAGAGACAATTCTGTGATGTAATATATCATTCTGGCAGCTATACTGGATTTTAGACCACGTGATCATCAACATGCGTTGTGATTGACTGATTCCATTTTAGGGGGAATAGCAACATATACTCTGTGTGCTTTGGAGCATTTTGGAACTAACCCTGATATTGAACATGCAATATCAATAATAATAATAATTTTTTTTTTTTTTTTGATTCATAGTACAGTACATTTATTATATTGTTATAATCAGATAACATTGCAGTAAAGTGAAATATGTATTTCGGTAACCTGTCTGCTACACTAGTATTTTACTGAATTATAGCAGACAGTGCCTTTCCGACAAAGTAATAAACAAAGTGTAGTGTTCAATATACTAATAAATATACATAAAGAGTAAATCAAAATTCGATTAGATAACATATAAATACAATGTTCAATATATACAAAAGGTAAAAAAATATTATATGAAGAGTAAAACAGGATGCAATTAACAGAATATAAATATAATGTAAAACTTAAAATATATGCAATGTTCCATTTATAAAAAATTAAAAAACTAAGTTAAGTTAGAGTAAATAAATAAATAACATACAAACATATGTAAAATTGTAATGCTCAATATAAAACGATTGAAAAAAGTTCAATTAAATGGCATACTATACTAGCACAACTGCACAGAAAAAAAATGCAACATTCAGTACATAGATACTGTTGTTGTTCAATAATTAGCAATAATGACTTTTTATTAGCGAAGTTAGGGTATTTTACAACACATCACCCCTAAATAATTAAGTAAACAAAATATACCACTGAAAAAATGTAAAGCACGAATTAAAAATTGTTAAAATTCAATTGTGTTAAAACTTTCTGGTTTAAAAAGTGAATGTCCTGGCGCTGGCGTCTAGCGGGATTCGTTCAAAGTTAAATATAAAAATAAAAATAATAACGGTAAGCAAATCAATGTACAAAAAAAAAAGAAAATATATATATAAATATATATATATATTTATATATATACTTACTTACCATTACGCCGTTTCCCGCGGGGTTAGGCAGATAGGATAGAGCGCCACACTCTTCTGTCCTGAAACATAATTCTCGCCTTATCCACATTCATACATCTTCTCATACAAGCTTGCCGATTGTTGAGGCTTCTAACAGAACCATCCTCCATTATCTGGTTTACCTGTTCGTGCCAAGTCTTCCGCAGACGTCCTCTATTTCTGGTGCCATCAACACTTGCATCATATATCTTTCTCACCATTCTCTCCTCATTTATCCGTTCCATATGACTGAACCACCTTAGTGATCCTTTTTTAATCTTACTCACTATACTAACATCAGCTTTACATTCTTTCCTTATTTCTTCATTCTTTACTCTGTCATAAATGGATTTGTCACAAATACGTCTATGTGATCTCATTTCCACTGCATTCAGTCTACTTTCGTTATTTTTCTGCCGGCTCCAGGCCTCACTTCCATACATCAGTGTCGGTACCAGGATTCCATTGTGCACCGCTAGTCTTGCCTCGGTTGACAAATTCCCGTTAGATATAATTCCATTCAAAGCGCCGTTCACTTTATTTCCTGCAGTTACCCTCCTTTCAATACCATTCTCAGCCTTTCCGTTTCTATCAAACATACTTCCCAAATATACAAACTCATCTACTTGTTCCAAACATTCATTATCTACAAGTATTTTGCACGGTGTCTTGCTTTCCTCCTTCTCAAATACCATCACTTTCGATTTGTTAACATTCATCATGAGGTCGCTTTCCTTGCATACATCGTACATTCTACTCACCAGATTCTGTAGTTCTTGTTCATTATTCGCCATTAGTACTGTATCATCGGCGTACAATAAACAGCATACAATCAAACTGTTTATATATATATATATATATATATATATATATATATATAAATATTATCAATGGATTTAATTGTGTTTAATGTGTTCTGCATCTGCAAGTAGGTGAAAAAAAAATCTACAAAACTGCATATTTAACTCTACTTATTCAAAATCTGTTTTAGGGTTTTTTGGAATTAGGCACTGCATATAATGAATATTTTTTAACAAATCACTATCTAGATCAATCTATATCAAAGGCAACATTCTTAGGATAATCATAGAAGAACACTTGTGGAGCCTTGTTAAACTATATTGTCACTTTATATAAAATGAGAGTATCTAAAAATGGGAAAATAAAGACATGCAGAAATGAATGTATCATCATTTGTAGCGTTTCATTCAAGATAAGCGATTTCCACCCAGCAATTGATCTCATACGGCAGCAATTATCCGAACGGTCAATTATCCACTGTCGAAATTTCCAACGTTGACTACCGGGAATTCATCATAAACAAAGTTACGCGAGTAGTGGAATTGTAGGAACTACGCTCGTCAGGGAAGTTTAAATCTGAGCAATGCAGGCTCATTGAATCCGGTTCTCCATTCAGAGTCTCTGAAGCGATAGAACACAAATTAATGCAATAGGTACTTATTTTTCTGATGTAACAGAAATTAAGAAAAAAATACCAAATTACTGTACAGAGCAGTAATTATTTCACTTTACGAGTATTTATCTCTTTGAATGGAATTGTAGCTAATGAGAACTTGTCAACCGAGGCGAGACTAGCGGTTCACAATGAAGTCCTGCTACCGACACTTAAAGTGAGGCCTGGAACTGGCAGAAGAGGACCGAAATTAGACTGAATGCAGTGGAAATGAGATTAATTAGGCGTATATGTGGCAAATTAATTTATGATCAAAGTAAAGAATGAAGAAATAAGGAAATAATGTGAAGCTGATCTTAGATGAGAAAGATTAAGAAAGGATCACTTAGGTGGTCACTTAGATCACTCATAAGAAAGGATCACTTAGCTGATCTTAGGTGAATAAGATTAAGAAAGGATCACTTAGGTGGTTTGCTCATGTGGAACGGATGAACGAGGAGAGAACGGTAAGAAAGATATATGATGCAAGTGTTGATGGCACCATAAAATAGAGGACGTATGCGAAATACTTGACACGACCAGTTAAATTAGATACTGGATGGATACATGGTCCTGTTAGAAACCACAATAACCGGCGAGCTTGTATTAGAAGATGTATGAATATGTATAAGGCAAAAATTATGTTATTACAATAAATAAGTGTGGCGATCTATCTTCTCTGCCTACCCCAGCGGAGAAACAGCGTGATGGTAAGTAAGTATTTTTCAAATCTCAAAATTACTGTTACTTGAAATATGTATCAAATATGTGCGAAATACATACTGGTACAACTAAAATTTTGTTAATTATGATTCATTACGTATTATCTATATACACATTGCATTGCAATATAAGTATACACTTTATGATTATAAATAAGTATAAACTTTCTTATATTACTGACTCACTAGCACAATTAAACCGTAACTTTTGAGACAACACCTTGATAATGGCACGTGTTGCAATGCTGAAACGTTGGCCTTTTTGAAGTTTTCTCATAAAAAATATTTACAAATAATGCTATCTATCCTAGAAGAGACACCAATTCTAAACTTAATTTTATATAGTATATACGTAAAATCTTATATATTTTGACCGATCTAATAAATAAATTTTGCACATTTAATTTTTGGGACTCTCAGTAAAACATGGTCACTCTCAAACTTTCCTCCAGCTACCTCGCTGCCACCTACCAATATGTGTGGATGTATATATTGTGACTTCCACGACAGAGTGTCAGTACGTCCACCGGTTTCATCCAAGGTAGAACATGAGATTGTGGATATTATGAACAGAATTGGCTATTCTATCTCTCACCTGCCTTCAACAGTCATATAATATAATATATGGAATATAAATAAAAATTAGAGAGAGATTTTACAATATTTTAATTTAAATAAATTATACAATTGAAACAAAGAGAAAAACGTTGTCAAATTAATTACGAGAAATCACTCCGTTAAATTACATTTTAATACGCAAAGTATTTTCCATCAGCATCAAAAATAGAATTTATTCCTCAAGTTTAAACACAGCTAAATAAAACAAATTTCATTCCTATTTGACAACACCAATACATTAAAAATTGATTAGCTATTGAGGAGCAATTCTAATGTGATAAAAATTCACACAGGTCAACAGGTTGAATTTCACTAGTTGATGTCATTCACGGCGTGATATGTAAGTAAAGGTTTTTTCACCCATATGAAGATGATTCGAACAGATGTATCTGAATGGTGATCGTCATCCTACTGTGTCCATGGACAATCCTCCAGGACTCTCATCCGAGCCATTATAAAATCAGCTAAAGTGGTACATCATACAGAAGCGATTTACATCCTGTAAGAAACAAATACAATACAACACACTTATATAACACGACGCATGTAACATTAGATATTATTTTTACCCTTCCTTTCAAATATTGAATCACATGTTTGTAATTACTACGTTCTACGAGATGTCAACGAAAATGCTTAGATAAAGATTCTTTCGCATAGTAGTGTTGCCATTGCCATGACATATCAACAATAGAAGGCACTATTGGCGGGTAGGTACTATAACGTAATGTTATAATACACTGAACGCCATCTATTTAAAAAATTTCCCAAGGATTCAGTAGATAATATAATCACCCTATCCCACCCCGTATAATCTATCTCCATATCCCCATACCTGAACCTATTTTTAAACTCACCATCTCTCATCTCATTAGGGCCTATGCAAACCAAAAGCAAGCAAAAATTATTTAACTGTAAAATCTTTTCATAATTAAATGCATATTTAAAAAAAGGGTTTTATTTAAAAATCAACACTCAAATCAAATCAAATCTGTGTATTTTAAATGATAAGTGTATCTGAATCCCGGGCGAAACTGGACATGAACTGTTATATAGTTTTGGTGATTTAAATTAAAACTGGTAGACTGGCTGAGTTACACATTTATCACTGGTGACAGCCGGTTACTTATCCATGGACTTGCCGATGTGGCTGCGTCGCATCAAAGTTCGCTGCATCGCGGTCACTTATTTAACATTTTCACCCAGTTTACCGCTATCGATATTATGTGCATAATTAAACTGAAGTTGGGTGTTAAATATTACAATAATACAACATTTTTTATTTTATTTATTTATTCTTACTGTATTTAAAACTATACAAATTTAATCACATAATTTATATTACGCATATTTCACTAGAATTTTTTTAATTTGATTTTTGATATGTGAGAGTTTAAAACTCGGTAATGTTATTCGAAAAAAATATTTAAATAATCTATCTAATACTACTTGAGTAGCTCTTAATGTTACTAAACAAGATGTACACATAATAAATAATTTTAATGTGTTTTGAACATAATTATAGAATACACTTCGAGAAAATTAATTATGCTTCGAGAAAAAGTTACGAATATAAACATTATTCGTAACTTATTATTATTAAAATTCATATCAAAATTCAGTGATATTATTTATAATTTATTATTATAACCTTTCAAGATGTTAGATCATTAAATTAATATTTTATGATTTTGCTGTATTTGTATTAAATATCAAGACGTTTAGTGGGTCTAGTTATAATTAAAAATAAAAAGAATATATAATATACATATACACATGCAATATTTACACAATCGTGAGAATGCTGACAATTGTAGGTACTCACTCGATTTTATTTCTAAAGTTACTTTATTTTAAGGTTCTTACCATGTATTATATATTATGGATCTATTGGAACAGTAATATATATTATGTATACTGTAAAGAGGCACATATCTGAAAACTCCAAGAGATATCACGAAATAGCTACAGACTGTAGAGTATCATAGACACCCTTCGCAGACGCGATCCAGGGTCCAACAAAGAGTAAATACTTTTAAAATTAGCTATATTAACTTTGTTGCTAAAATTCAAATTTTTTAAATTTATTATCTTTGTTTTATTAACCACTTAATTGAGTTTAAATACATCTACCGGTTTCGAAAAATACCATTTTCTTCTTCAGGATGTCATAACTAACTAAAAACATACATTATTGTTTCTTTACCAGAATCTATTTTTAAAAAAATAATTTTTAAAAGAATAAATTTAGCACCTAACTAAAATTGTTACTTAATACAAATTTAGTAGGATAATTTTTAGGAAAAAAAATTTAGAATGGGACTCGTAGTTAAATTTAGTTGGTTGTTTATAATTTTTTGATTAGTTTTACACGCTTTATTAATCTTCAATGATTCCAAATTATTTAATTTGTGACCAACACCGTTTATATGCAAAATTGACAATCCCAATTTTTATCAAAACCATGACCATTTTCTATCAAATCATTACAAAGTTCTGAATACCCACTATTGTTAAAACATCTCAAATGCTCCCTTATTCTTATATTAAAATTTCTACTAATATAAAATGCAGCACAATCCTTGCAACTAAGTTTATAGACACCGGAATTGATAAATTTATCATCTTTTTCTTTAGAATTTATGAGTAAATTTCCTATACTATTATTTGTATAAAATGCCGGTCTAATGCTTCGTGGTAGTTGTTTAGATATTTGATTCGAAAAGTTATTTATGTATAAAATCCTATGCCAATAATCATTATTATCGTTATGTTTTATCTGTGATTTATATAAGAATTGATTATTATATTCTTTTAATTTATTTTTTAAAATAGTGTCTATCAAACCTGTATTATACCCGTTATTAACTGATATTTTTTTAATTGTATTCAATTCAATATTGAAATTGGATGTTGACATAGGAATATTGACTAAACGATGTATCGTAAAGTGGAATCCTGAATGTTGGTGGGGTAATGGATGATTAGATTCATTGTGTATGATAGTATCTATAAAAGTTGGTCTTCTAAAAATTTTGAATTCTATTTTATTATTATTAAGTGGTTATAAAGATAATAAATATAAAAAAAATAAAAAAGAGTAAATACGATATATGTTTATTTGAATATATAGAATAAGAAAAATCTTGATATTTCCGAAGCTTAAAATTCATCTAAGAGATCTGAAGAAGAGTATTTTTGTTATTTGTACATGTGCATGTATATACCTACATATACATGTATATCAAGCTGTGAAAATATAAATTCTATTTTCAGTGTTAAAAAAAAGTTTACAACTACAAGTCTACTCAGACATTGTTTAAAACTCCAGCTGAGCGAAATGGATTGAGCCGGACAAGAGTAAAAGTTTCAATGTCATCGGAGAAGTCTCCCACCTAGACGGTTCAAAATATAATACAGACAATTTTTTTTAAAATGCTTCGCGAAATGAAACATGTTATCTGATATTTGTTTAATAACAGTGCCTTTGTAGCTAAAAATCCAGTAATTGTATTCTACACATTTTCTTGGTGGAAGCAAATCCGATAGTTCATCACACATTTACGCAACAATAAAAATATTTACTCATCGAAAATTAAATCTTTGTGTAATTTTTTACATAAATGCATATTATTTTAATTTTCGTTCCAAGCGAATCATTTTTTTTTTTAAGTCGCGGAGCTATTTGATTACGTAAGTAGTATTAAAGTAATCACGTACGTGACACCGAAATAAAAATATCGGGACAAGAAATTTGCGTTAGTTCATGTCTATATATTTGGTGGTTTGTACACTTACGTTTATAAAATATTTGTCTGAATTTTATAAACGAGAATTCATTGTTCACAATTACGTAAGCGGTGCTGCTCATTCTCTCCTGCGTGCGAATGCGTTAATCTATAATTTTTGGCGTTGCTATGGATAAAGCCGCCGCTGTGGTGGCTGGGTGGTGATCGCGTCGATGGCTAAATTAAAAAAGTCTCTTTTCGCTTTTTACAAATATTGTTCACAACAAAAGGACCGTAATTATTGGAGCTTATGCATATCTGAAACCGCCGGTAACCGACCGCTGTAATAGATCTAATTATTTTTTTGATAATAAACTTTTTTTTTCTAATTATATGCTTTTTATTAACCTTTCCTCTCCGATGATGCAAACTATGTTGACATTGCCTTTAATTATGTGAATATCTCTGTATATATACTAACTACAGAGTTCATATTTTAGTTATTCCTCCATAATATAATATACAAATATTTACCATACGCAACAATAAAAAATGTTTTCTCGAAGAATCTGACGTGAATTTGTCAATATGTGTATGTGACGGTGCATTGCGCGGGGTGCAGAGTGCAGGGTGTCAGATGCGAACGTCACTTTAGTGGCAGGGCGTGCACTGTTATGCATTGTTATGCTGTCATTCGTGATTATCACGTTTTTTATTATTTTTGGCACTTTTAAACAATAATTGATATATATATATATAAATATTATTTTAATGATTAATAGAAGTAATAAAAGTAAAATATTCTTATTTACTCGACTTAAAAATCCTAAACGTCTACATGTACACTGAGTTTACAGCACCGGAACGTGCGTTTTATATTAGCACCTTAAGGGTAAGGTTAAGGACTTTTTTCAATGTTAATTTATATACTTTTGTTTTAAAAATAGTGTTTCTTAAAATTTAATTCCATAAAAACACAAAAATTTTTAAAGTCTTTTTTTTTTCTTTAAATCACTTAATTAATTTATAAATTAAAAAATAACGGTGAAACCTTCAATTATTATTTTTAAAACAGCACCATTTTAATATAAATAGATTATACTTGATCTTCTTCTCCAACAGAATTTAATTAATTTTAGTTAATACCAATTTAGCTCACATAATAATGTACAACAGTATAATGAAGTTGGGCTAGTATTAAATGCAATACAATCCCTTTGTGAAGTCAGTAAGAATCAACGGTAAGGTGTCAGACTAGTTTGCTATCAAGGTTGGACTAGGACAGGGTATCCGTTATCCCCAATCATGTTTACCATTTTTATGGATTGAATAAGTAAGAGGAGCCAAACTAGTGAGAAAGTTCTCGTAAGTGATGTTGAAATTGACAGTCTCCTATTTGCAGATGACGTTGTTAAACTGTTAAATACACAACAGTTAAATGATATATCCCTTTAGCAAAGAAACCACATAGGCAGGCATGAGGATTAACATAGTTAAAACCGAAAATATGGCGATCGGTAGAAATAAAGGAGAGTAATGCATAAACCAAACTCGTAGTACTATACTGAAACAATTTGACACCTTCAAGTATCTGGGAATATTGTTTTAAAATGACGCGCGACGGGATAAAGTAATTGTAGTGACTCTCCTATTTGACTGCACCAGTATGATGCCTTTGGAAGTACTTTCACAGATTCCCTTGGATTATTTCCTTTTATTGTACACTCAAGTTACTTGTAGTGAAACTCGGTAGGATTCGTGTAACAACACTCCGTTTATTCCAATAATATATTTACAGTAATGTACAATAATATACTCAGATATTGCTCATTGCTATTGCAAAGGAACGATGGGAAAAGAGCCCCGTTCCCCAGTGACGGAACCTTATATCCCACTACCCCCATCACTTATCTCACACACACACATACCCACACATACAAAAGTTACAGTTCTCACGGTAATTGATAAAATGATAGGCTCGGCTAGCAGCGTCATTGTACGGCTCAGTAATAAGGAAAGCAGAACAATAAGATAAAATAACCGATTTTTACCATACCGTGTCCTATGGCCATCAACTTTAGATACTGATAAAGAGGTCAGTATCAAAGGAAATAAAACCTGGACGATCCAGGAAAATGCGCAAAAGGCAAATAGAGAGACTTTTCTACAAAATATGGAACTAACAATGGTCCCAAGTAATCGACATAGCGCAGGATAGAAAGCGGTGAAAGAGTGCTGTTTAAACATTAGACTCCCGATCCAATTAGGACAAAGTAGACGAAAAAGAAGAAGTACAATTAAGTGAATCTTGTAAGGGTTTTAGTAAATATATTCGGAAAATAATATTCAACTAAAAATTTAAGTATTTTTTTTACATATGAATGATTTAAAAATCCATCCAGCACGGTTCCAGACTTATTTTTCCTTGAGACAAAACTAAATTAATTTTTGGAACAATATTGGGCTCTTCAGCGCATAACTTTATTCCAATATTTAAAAAAAGTTATGGTAAAAAAATACTGATCCAATTTTCATATTATTAAATGATTTGTAACAAATATAATATATACCATTTTATTCAAAACTTGGGTGATTGGGTGATTTTACTATTCGTCTTTTTCGTAAACTTAATAGTATTTATAAATTAACACCTTTTTAATCAACCTAATGAACATTTATAGAACAATTGTTGGTTATTCCAAGTCCAAGTACCGCATCCATGCAAAAAGTACTGCCCAAACGTAATACTTCAAGCCATGCCATTTCAATTCACATCCTGATATTTTCATCTGGATCCATTTGTTTATGTAATTATATAGATCAATTATATCTCTATTATTCTCATCTTGAAATAGTTTTAAAAATACAGAGTTCACCTTAAAATTAAAATACGAAATATGAATGTTAATTCTTCGCTAAAGGAAGTCAAAGTAAATAGTTATAATGCCAAATACTTATTAATTTGGAAAAATCGACAGATATGTATGTATCTACGTGAGATTCGAATATGTAATAGACTACTGTTGTAATCTAGAATGTAATTTCGTTTATTCATGTATATTCGATGTAAATGTTGAAACGTAGGCCTTTATTAAAGATTGTTTAAGAGAAACTTTCTTATTTAAACCCTTAACAATCGGATTAAAAATATTATATTCCAACACTAAAATAATAAGGATCAAATATTAATAATGTGAAATATGATATCAATAAATAAGAAATATTTTATGTACGTGTGAACACCCTGTTATTCACTTTACACATAATCGTGTGCCGGCGCCGCCAAGCGGGAACGGTCAGGGAATAAACAGAACTAGTGGCTAATGACGCGTTTGTGAGAACATTTGTAACACTATTAAATATTGATATGTACGCAGGTGAAGGTTGTGAATTCTTTTCAACTATCATTTGATTGTATTTTACCTTGTGTTTTGTATTCTGTGTCTGGCTTACTATTTTAAATTCAGTTTGATATGAGAGTGAGAGTTGTACAAAATTCGGTTCGATCACTCAGTTCAATTTTTCAGTTGGATTGGTTTTTGGAAAAAAATATGGTTGTGGAAATGTGGATGAAAGAGGTACAGTTAGTAAAGTTAAGTGGTCCTGTGTTCCGATACTAGTACTTTTTAGACTCTGGTTCTCCTAATATTCCTATCCGCAACTGCAAAATTCTCGCCTCATCCACATATATTCATCTTCTAATACAAGCTCGTCAATTGTTGAGGCTTCTAACAGAACCATCCTCCATTATCTGGTTTGCCTGGTCGTGCCAAGTCTTCCGCGGACGTCCACTATTTCTGGTACCATCAATACTTGCGTCATAAATCTTTCTTACCATTCTCTCCTCATTCATCCACTTCATATAACCAAACCATCTAAGTGATCCTTTCTTAATCTTAATCACTATACTAACATCAGCTTTACATTCTTTTCTTATTTCTTCATTCTTTACTCTGTCATAAATAGATTTGCGTTATTTGTTGATTTACATATACGCCTAAGAGATCTCATTTCCACTGCATTCAGTCTACTTTCGTTCCTCTTCTGCTAGCTCCAAGCCTCACTTCCATACATCAGTGTCGGTACCAGGACTCCATTGTGCATCGCTAGTCTTGCCTCGATTGACAAATTCCAGTTAAATATAATTCCTTTCAAAGCGCCATTCACTTTATTTCTTGCAGTCACCCTCCTTTGGTTATCATTCTCAGCCTTTCCGCCTCTATCAAACGCACTTCCCAAATACACAAACTCATCGTCTTGTTCCAAACATTCATTACCTAGAAGTATTTTGCACGGTATCTTACTTTCCTCCTTCTCGAATACCATCACATTCAACTTGTTAAAATTCATCATGAGGTCGCTTTCCTTGCATACATCGTACGTTCTACTCACTGGAATGTAGTTCTTGTTCATTATTCGTCATTGGTTCTGCATCATCGGCGTACAATAAGCAGCATACAATCAAATCGCCCATTTTTGCTCCTACATTCATACATTCCAGATCTTTCACACATTTATTCATATACAAGTTGAACAGACATGGAGACATTATACAATCCTGCTTGCTTGGATATACCAATAACTAAGACTATAACTAATAACCTTGT
This sequence comes from Eubasilissa regina, assembly GCA_022840565.1. Taxonomy (NCBI): domain Eukaryota; kingdom Metazoa; phylum Arthropoda; class Insecta; order Trichoptera; family Phryganeidae; genus Eubasilissa; species Eubasilissa regina. Next base: position 25,053,906 of record JAINEB010000033.1, read on the forward strand.
TAATACCGGATCATTAAATGTTAACTAAATAAAAGTCCATTCAAAATAAATATCTTTATTTTTTTCATTAACGATTTTTTTTACGCATCCATCGATTAATAAAATAAAAGACTGATATTCACGTACCTTATTATTTCATACCAAAAAACATTTTTATTAATTCAGAAATATAAATTAAAATTTGACCAACATCGTTAATAATAATGGAATAATATTTTGTCTGACAGGACTTTTAAATATATTCATGTGATAATTTTTAAAATTATCTTAGGCCAATGATGCAATGCCATAATGAAGAAAATTATATGTATACTTTATTTCTACCCGTGCACACATACTGTATGTAAATAGTATCTCTATAAATCCTATATATCTTTTTTTATATGTTTAACACATTTTTTAAATTCCCTTTTATCTACTAATATTCTTATACTGATCCAAGGTCATTAAAACATTCTTAAGGTATAATTTTAACTCATTGTGGCCACAACAGATCTATTATTATACCAAATAACTATAAAATCTCATTAAAATAATTGTTTCATATTTTTTAATACCAACTACTATCTTTTTTGAATGATTTTTATTATGATATTAAGTATATTTCACATATTCATTACCTCACACTCACGAAATTAATTTGACATGTTTTTTATATTGTTTTATATGTAATAGTATTTTAGTTAATCGCATAAATAGTTCTGATTTTAATTTATTTTATTTGTATTATTTAAAAAAAGTTTCTTCCTGATTTAATAACTATAGTATTATTTTAACGGGATGAAATTGTATTATTACATTTTAACCTCTAACTCTTGATTAAGGCGGAGGTTTCCGTAAAGGAAAATCCTTTATTTTAATAATCAACATAATTCACGGTTGCCCTAATAATACACCATTTAACCGTCCATTGTTTCGGCTCATTGAGAATAATTACATTAAATGGCCTCATACTATTTCCAGCTCTGTGTTCTTTTCAGTCCCTTCTAATTCCTTATCATATATATTATGATCGTCTCTAGAAGCTAGAAAAAACAATCAAAGTCAATCGGTTGAAAACAAACGAAATCCGCAATCCGAGCGGATCCTCGCTTTATGGCCAAAATCCCTCTTCACCCCTTTTCAACCCCCTTGACCACCATTGACGTGGGTAATTTATTAAGTACCTTTAGTCGAGTAGTAGTGGGTAGAATCGAAAGATAGAGGTCGAAATGTTTATTTGTCAAATTTATTTAAGCCATACTAAACCAAATTTTTTACTTGGTTATCTTAATAATTAGGTAAGTTTGCAATCATGCATCAATTATTTTTATTTTTACATTTGATATGAAATGTATATACTCCTGAAAAAACCTAACCTGTTATATCAACCCTGCTGCTCCATCTCTTCTCATCTTCCTATCATACTCGTCTCATACTCTTTTAGTGCTTTTCCTCAATCGCCTTCCATTTCTCCTACGTTGAATATTTTTCTAGCACGAATTTTGATTCTAATATAATTTTGGAGAAACAGTGTTTAAAAGAACCTATTGTATATATATAAAATCTAAATCGATTAATTAAGATATTTTCTAATAGTTTCTATTGAATTTTTAATTTAACCTAATTGTTTTCCAATGATTCCTTTGTCATATGAAATATTTATAGCAATAACCGAGCGGTTAATTTTTACTTAATTTTCTTACTTTTTCTTAAACGAGACCTACACAACCTATGATATGCAAATATGAATTACCGATCCTGTATCCTACGTAACACACTATTTCGTTAATGTCCACACTCTCTTCTCTATATCTATAAAAACTTTTTAATTATTCACTTTTCGATGAGGGAATTGTAGAATATTTTGAGAAAAAGGAAATTTATTGATCCACGTTTTCGTAATAATATTAAGTTCGTAAAATATGCCAAACGGATATAAAATGATTGAGAAAAGTACAATATGTATTTTTAATTATATCAAAAGTAATCACTTATATATGAATACCCTACTTATTAATTACTAGACCCTTATGATATAATATATAAATAAGATAAGTATTATTGTTAATTGTTATTTTTTCAAATGTACATTTTTTAAGATATAAGATACGTATTTTATATATATTTTTTATTTAATATTATTTTATTATTGTATTATGAATATCATTAAGAATATTAAGCATATGTGTATACCATTCTTATAATGTTTCATTCTATAGTTATTTACAATAACTCTAGTTGATTTTTTATGAAGACTTTAAATTATTTAAGACTAGGTGATCATTATATTACCAATAATGAACTTTAACAGATTAAACTAGGATATTAAAGAAATGATTAGTTTCTCATAGTGACATATTTCCTGTTTCAGGGAAACTAATTATCAGATTTAGTCTATAGATGGCGATAGTGTAGTGGTACTCGAAGCGAGTTAACATTAACATATATACAACTAACAAAAATTTGAGAGATATAGAGATTGATGGGTGAGAATGGTGAACGTTATATTTGTATAAGGTGATCAATTAAGCCGGCCGAAGACAGGTCGTAAGCTCTGTAGTTATCCATATTTCCATATATTTTCCATTAAATATAATAAAAAATAGCTTTGTTTCTATGAGATATCTATTATTTGCTTAACAAAAATGCCTTTGTAGGTAAAAATCCAGTAATTTTGTGTTCTTGGACATTTTTAAATATTGCTATACTAGGATAATTTATGTAAAATTCGCCAACTTACTATACATATAAATATGTGTACATTTTATAAGCAAGACATTTATATTTTACCGTCGGACGTGACCATAACTTTGATAATTTAATCATGGTCTTCTAGAATCTTGTGTATATAAAATTTCATATCTGTATAGAATATTAAGTATTTAAATTGTGGTGCTTAAATCAATATCTGGTGTAGTTTAATCTATACAATAATTATTAGTTCGATTTTGGTCATTATTTTATTATAATCATTTTTTATAGCCCTCGTGTCGGTGTTTCACTTGTGATCAATTGTTTCACGTCACGGATACAGGATACTAAGGGGACGGTATCCCAAATAATTTGTAGTTATCGGAAGCTCGCGTGTCAGCGAGTTGAAGCGTGGTAAGCTGTAAGGGGTGACTCGCGTGTGTATGAGTTATCCGCCCTAACACACCGGATCAGATATATTATACGTATTAGAAGTAAAACAATTTTTACCTGTTGCGGGCAGGCAAACAAATTGCTTCATAAGTGTTAAGGACAAGGTTTTACATACAAACACACTTTTTTGTGAAAAAATATTTGAATATTTAAACACGCTTCTCTCTCTTTATGTCACATCAACAGTGTTTAAATTAACAATGAACGCATATGTTCACAATATTTTGCGTGCATGTGTCTCACACTTGGCGTAAACTACAAAATAATAAAAAATTGTATGATTTATGGTAAACAAAAATGCTAGAAGCGGGCATCTTGGAGTAAAGGAACAGGATTCCGTTTTCTACATACTATCAAATTCTGAAAAAAATTGAATATATAATAATGTGTGTTTTATAATTTAAATTTTTGAATCAACACTATTACAATTTTGTTGAATTTTATAACTTTTGCATTTTAAATTTTGACCTTTTAAGTGTCACTACATAATATATTTTCAAATAAAATAATGATTGCGCACGTAGGTACCACAAATCAATCGATTTTTAAGTACGTATGTTTTTTTCTACTTATATCCAATGGTAGCAGCATTCATGAAAAAAAATTGCAGAAGATACAAAGTACGTATACCTGACTTGAAAGATGTGATTCTTTTGTTGAAATCCAATGCTACATTTAGCCAGCTCGTGCAATATATTCTTGATATTTGTAGCGTTAACTTTGTAGTTAGACAAAATAAAAAATTGTAACTATATAAACCACTATGAGTTATTTTTATGTTTTTTTTTTAAATATTTTTTATTTATTATCTTTGTTTTATTAAACACTTAATTGAGTTTAAATACATCTACCGGTTTCGAAAAATACCATTTTCTTCTTAAGGATGTCATATACTAAAAACATATATTATTGTTTCTTTACCAGAATCTATTTGAAAAAAAAAAAATTATTTAAAAAAATAATTTAGTACCTACCTCAAATTGTTACTTAATACAAATTTAGTCGAATAATTTTTAGGATGGGACTCGTAGTTTAATTTAGTTGTTTTACTATAATTTTTTGATTAGTTTTACACGCTTTATTTATCTCCAACGATTCCAATGCAGCACAATCCTCGCAACTAAGTTTATAGACATCGGAACTGTTAAATTTATCATCTTTGTCTTTAGAATTTATGAGTAAATTTTCTATACTATTATTTGTATAAAATTTAGGTCTAATGTTTCGCAGTAGGTGTTTAGATATTTGATTCGAAAAGTTATTTATGTATAAAATCCTACGCCAAATTATTTTTTTAAAAAGTATTATTTTTATGACAACCGTTTTCAATAGTAACGTATCTTCGTTAGGACTATCGTGCAAGTGAACTATTTCATAAAATAAAATATTAAAACGACATCAATTACAGGGTAGAGGCAGAGTCGTGGTCGTGGAACAAAGAAAAATAAGTATTTATACTCGGACATGTATACAACCAAAGAAGTGTAAGATCCAACGCGTTATAATGTAGAGAAAGATTAACAGAAGGAGATGATCGTGGCTGAATAACCTAAGATAATGATTTTGTCAGTCTACAAGGTGTTGATAACTAATACGCATTGAATGGATAAATCACGAGGAGAATCACCTTCCTTCTATGCAACAGTCACCAGGTGAATGTTATGGACCCTTATCTAAAGACGGAATATATCTTTTGTAAAGATATAACATAATTGTTATTTTACGAGTACTTCAGTAATAATTATTGACAATAATATCAATAACCAAGTCAATAATAACAATAGCCAATACCATGCAATTGTGATTTATCGATCCTATGTAACTATTATATATATAATTATAATTAAAATTAAACCAATCGCATAACTAAAGACTAGGTAAAATATTAACGAAAATTTGTATAATAATTCAGAATGCACATTTAACATTATATTATTTTGTATTTACGTTCAGAATTTATTATCTACAAGACGTTTTTTAAAATTTATTGTTTTTTTTTATTATTATTACATAATGTTTTTTATGGTGGGATTTTGTGCAATGGTATTATTTTAATCATTGCAACTGCACTATGTCGTATATGTCTGTATTTTTGGGTTTAAATCCCTCGAAGATAATAAGTCATGATAAAATGAATTTGAATTCTTCAATAAAATTTAATCTTGATAATTAAATAAACGTAAATTATCGTTGATGTATACAAGTTCATACATATTATTGAAAATATTCAAAGGATAACATTGTCTTCGAAAACAAACGAGGTTTGAGCCATTGATATGATTATTAATACTTAAGCGATTTGTTTCGTAAAAATTATTAAAAATAATTTTAATTTGATACCACTACTTTTACATATATTATAGTTTAATACGTTATCCCTGGTGTTGTCGTCTAAGTAAACCAGTTTAAAATAATAAAAAAAGATTTTGTGTGTAACTTTATCATATATTATAATATATATACATACATATTCATAATATATTAATGTATTGAATGCGTACTACTTAAGTACAGATTGTCAGGAAAATTTTTCTCACCCTGACCTCGATATGGATGTACTTACATCGTGACCTGTTATAGCCTGTGTTCACGAATGAGATTTTTAAGAGATAAACGGCGGATAAAGATATGACTTTTGTTCCCATGGGATTCTTTCGATATAACTATCGGCTTTCGTAATCCCGTCACATCATATTTCCGAGATTGTTATACTTAAAACATTAAATCTCTAACTATTGATGTTCCGTTTATAAATTTAGGTGGATTTAAATATTTGCCAACAGCAGATAAAACAACATAAATGTTTTTAATTGAATGCCTTTTGTTGGTATTTTCTGAATAAATAGTTCTAGGTTTGTAGTCTCATAATCAAATCTAATGTCATATATACGGGTGTAAGTTTATGTCTCCTTCTACCAACTGATCTCTGAGTCGGTCAAAATCTCAATACGTGTAACACTGACATTTATTTCATCTAAATCTCATCATGTCTCATTCCATGGATAAGGGCTATAAGTAAACAGCTGTTAATATTAACCTTTTTTCTAAGAACACACAAAGATCTTAATGTACGAAGTACAGTATTGCTGTTGCGTGATCAAGTAGCGTGTTTTGCAAAGTTTGTAATAAATTTGATAATAATTAAGAGGAATGTTGAATTATTAATATAGTACTAAGATATTATTGAAAGTAAGAAGGGTAAGATAAAATATGTGAAATATCTATGGTACTGTAGTTTCGTGCGAAATAAATTTCAAAAAAATCAAGACATGTAAAGAATCAATGAAATGAGCAAATGAATGAAATAAATCTAAGTCGAGATATGTCCAAAGGGTAAAATGACAACGGGTTACTAAGAAAGGTGAGATAAATTTAAACAATTAAAAAATATTATTAGTAACGTTATACTATAAATGTGGCTCTTTATTCATATAGAATTCCATTAGCTAGATGGTTTATTAATAAGTATGTGTCGTCGCTTTCCAACGACCTGATGGTCGATAATTATTATCACAAATTCAGCGACCCCCATACGACCCCCAGCAGTGTAATGTTTACGTGTTTGGAATATTTCAAAAATATTTGTAAAATGATTAATTAACTCATGATCGTTTATTATTTTCGGTTATAAATTTTTATTTTATTTGTAATTAAAATTCGATATTTCATTAGGTCTTAATTAACTTTGATTTGTACAGGTTTTATAATTACATTAAAAATAATATCTTAAATAAATTTTATTTTCTCAAAAAAATGAGAATTCATAAAAATATTGAGATAATTCAGAATCATATGCTAAAAAGAAGTTTTCCTACTGAGTTTAGATAAATTTTGCCGAAAATGCAGAAATCTCTATAAGAAAATGATCCCGCGAGGTGGAAGTGTAGAAGGAAGAAAACAATGCTTTGGAAAACAAGGAAAATAATAAAATGCTTACGTTTCGCGTCAGATACCGATCTATACAACGGCGTATGTCATAAGAGGCGTTCTTAGGAAGGTCATTATGCTCAAGTTCCAACGAAGGTCTTTTTATATGACAAAAATCATATCAGGCTTTTAACATCAGAAAATTCAGAAGTTTTAAATTGTTTCGCATCAATATTACTTTTCACTTTATAATATTAATGCAGCACACATAACAATAATTGTTTTTCACATATTTCAAACTATTTGCGGAAAAATATATTACATAGACACAGAGACATAGACATTAAAGAAGGAAGGGATGTCTTCGATATGTGATGCTGTGTATTCGATGGATGGTGAGGCATACAAATCTATAATCCTATAGTAAAGGATTACAGAAAGCCTGTCAATGACATGCAGGAGAAGGATTCTTGTACTCTGGACATATTGTCAAAAGAAACAAAAGGAGTCTCAAAAAGCTTATGATCATAGGATATTAAACACAAGATGTGTAGACCAAATATAGGAATCAACAGAGTCCTCTGTGAAACGCTGTGATCAAACTTATGATTTGAGTAGCTTGTTGGTGTAATGCTTGAAACATCGGCCTAGTGATCTAGTGGTCGGGGGTTTGCGCCTCGTTCCAGTTAGTTAGTCCTATTTTCATAGCACAAGCGTTTAACTTAGTTTGAAAATAGTAAGAATATTATTAAGGAGAACACATTCTTATTGTGAAGTTGTAATTATTCAGAACAGACGGTCTGTGATGTTTTAAATATTAATTTTATGTATTAATTATAAATATTCACATATAAAATCAAATATTGTTATATCCCGGTAGCGCAAAAACAAACTTGATTGATTTTATATGAATATATTTATAATTAATACATTAAATTAGTATTTTAGTAAGAATATTGATGTAACATGTATTCCGTGTACGCATCTCTATTTAAAAAAAGCGTCAAAACCGGAAGGAATGAAGACGTAATGTTAACCAAATTCCAGACAAATCAGAGAACCACGACAGTCATCATACGATTAAAAAGATGAAGAAGCATATAACATTTCTGTGAGAAACCAAATTCCTATAAATTGTATTATAATATACTTTAATTGAGTACTTTATAATCAAATTCATTATGAGCATTTATAAACGCACATTTTTCAGGCAATGAAAATATGCACAATATTATATAATGTAACTACATTTTATTTTAGATTTAACATAATATATTCAGTTGTCATTACATTTCATTTATACACACGTTGTGTGTGTGTGTGTAATTGTTAGGATAGGATGCATGTTTGCCTACCACCGGCTTGCCCGGAGGTTTGCATGGTGTGCGTGGGTCTGGACTACAGAATTCAACATAATCTCCCGCCTTTCACTTCAGCCAGCATTCTCAGAGAAAAAAAAAATATTATTACAAATTTTATCACTAAGTTTAATACGAAAGAAACAAGAAAATAAAATATTAAAAATAGAAATCATTAGGCATTACACCATAAACTGTGATTTGGTGAAAGAGATAATCTCAGCAATTTTTGCCACATAAAATAATAAAGTTTACCATTATTTCCAACATAAATTATCACCTGACGGTTTGTCGGGTCAGGTATAATACAGAAATCACTCGACAAATAGATTGGTTAACACGAGCAGGAAAATCACGAGTTTTGAATAAAGTAAAGAAACAAATATGTTACAATAGAAAAATATTTGTTTAAATGAGAATATTGGAAGAAAGATTAAAGCATAAAAGTAAATCATAAGCTTTAAATTCTTCGTACACAATAAAAATGCATTTTTACAACCAGTTTTCGCGTAGTCATTGTCCATTTCTGTTAAGATTCGCAGTCTTCATTAATTTGGCTAGTCCAAGGTACTCGCTAAAACTTGTCACTTTTCTATGCCGCACATCAGAAAGGCTGGATATTTGACATTTGGTTCTTCATGGATTGCTTACGTCTCCCTTAGTTGAAAAAATTCATCTCGTCAAGTACTGTCAGAGGCAGATTAATTTGTAACGCTCATCCATTGTATGGGAGAAATCCTTCCCGTAGCATTCTGTGGCATGACTTTTTCACCGCCATGTCCACGAAATGAGTTCTAAAAAAAGATAATAACTTTCCTTTCACAAAACTTGTAAGTGAAAATAACTGGGAACGACATAAGAAAGTGAATAAATAAATGACTGAGGAAGGAATTTAGTGAAAAAAGAATTTAGTGTGTAATAAAAGAAAAAATTAAGAAGCGACGAAGCAAAGAAAGGGATGCGTCCATCCTGAAATTTCACGTATAATTAGTCATCAGATAAGTTCAAATATGATGCAGAACAACACAGATGTTAAAATATTTAATTCTTCTCACCCTTCTTCACTTAAATGAAATCACATTTTATGTGATTTATGGATCGGATTTGAACGTCCGTCTGCCATGCTAGCTATCACCCAAAAAAGACCGTTGCTCGGAATTCTTTCCTGCACGGTCAGTGTTGCCAGTGAATGTTAAGTCCAACACATCTCGCGCGTGGTAGGTACCACATACAACGTTATAACGTATTATCTAATCTCTATAGATTATCGAAACTGGCGAGAATTGCCAACTGTTGAAAATATTAATACTAAAAGACAATTCTACACGTGTAGAAATTAATTTATATTCTCACAAAGCTTTAACTTAATTTGCACCTTCAAATTAAAACAGTTATGATGTAAGCGTACCTTTATACCATAAATATAATTAAGATACAATTTAGACATTGACTCTCACGCATTTCACTCGTTTCCATATTATTCATATTAAATTATAAATATTATTAATAACTGTGATCACATGATCACTGAAGCATGTGCACCCCCTCTCGATTTACTTTGATCGTTAAATTCAAACAATATTAAGTCAAACTGTGTAATAATTAACATTTTTAACAACAATTTTAACCATTGATGAGCCTATTATCCGGGGGCTGATATCGCTGATGCAAACGTTATCCCTAATGCGACATTCACTCTTATGATGGACCCCACAATGGGATCCGAAACAATAGATAGGAGATAAATGACAAAACAGACCAGAAAACACATTAAACAGTAACACTTACTGTCCGGTGGGCCAAAACAAACACGTCCAGCGGTGGTGGGTCATTTTAGACCCACCTCAAGTTATCGGTTTTTCAACCGTTTTGTAGGAGATTTTTTATAGATGTTTCATTTAAAATATGATTTTATAAAATGGCATGATGTGCCGTAATGTTTCTGCTAAAAAAATAAAGTTAAAAATTAAAAAATATTACGAATAATGCACGTATTCGAACGTATCAATAGACACTCTACACAGCCAAAATACAAACATCCACTGAGAATGTGATCTTCTCGTCGATTGGCGATTACACTACCTACTGGTGTGTAACAGTGGTTATAAAAAAATAAAATCTATTTTTTTTTTTTTTTATATATTAGTATTATTTACACGTTAATCGGATGAAAATAATTTAAACAAAATATTTATATAAATGAAATAAATATTTCATAAAAATTACATCCTTTTTATACGAAATGCAATCAACAATATTATAAGCAGAAGCAAATGTATTTGACATAATTTAAAATAATAGATAACTTATACTCAAAATAGATATAGTATTGATTGTGTTCTGTGAATTCAGGTCAGTAAATTGTTTGTTATTGTCAGAATATATTTGTAAAAAATATAAATAACAATTGCTCCATGGTCGACCTGGTTCTAACCTTTATCGTAACTGCCTTTTGTCATTTATAATTAGCAACAACAATATTGAAAACCCAACCAGGTAGTGTCATAAAACATACAAGTAGGCGCAACGCCCTTCAAATAGTTATATTACTGGCATTGTCTAGGGGTCGCCAGACGAAATTAAGTCAAATCAAATACATGGATGCATACCTGGTATTCTTTGTCTACCCGTCATAAAAAATATTCTCAAAATGTTGACAATATATTATGTTTGGGCGTAAGCGCTGAGATTCAATCCCGTAAAAGCGACTGTTTTAGGTCAGTTTTTGAACGTTTTTTCACATTTTTATCAATAACTCATCAAACTATTTGGAAATATTTAATAAGAGATTAACTTGAAGGAAAACAGCATTAAATTTTTACAAACGCACGGGTCAGATCTGGCCCACCACTGCAGATGTGTTAAAGAAGATTCTAAAACTTGAAATCATTTTGAAAAATTTAACATTGTAGAGAAAACGAAATGGGCGAGGATTTATTAATTGTAAAAAGACGTACTGTGAAAAATAAAAAAAATATTGGTATTGAAACCGAAAACTTAACTACTGGGCAAGTGTTACCGCTGGACTAAATAAGGACTTAAAATGTTTAATAATTGTCTGTATTGAATTTAATTTAATTTTATTATTGGAAAAAAATACAACTATTATACTGTATATACAATATATTCATAAAAAATTTAAATAAAACTTTAACTGGATTGGACGGTGTAACGAAAACTAAGTGTAGATATCCTAGGTATTGGTGCACACATCCAAACGAATTTAAAATTGAAAGTTGATAGCCGATTTATTGGTAACATTATTTCACAAACATTGCTATAGTCAATAATACTACTTTCTCCTATTATATTTTTTATTTTATAAAAAACAAAAAATTAATCAATTTAAATTAATTACAATAATCTTGTACACATTTAAGCAATCAGCTTATACTCTGTATTTTATTATTTACTTAATGTTTATTCTTGCTTCTTACCAATTGTAAACTTTACCATTTACTATCTTAAAACATTTTTCTACAGAGACAACCATAGTACAATAAGAAAAAAATGTAAAAATTGCATAGTTAAAAATAAATAAAATATTTTAATATTAATATTTAATCAAACATTGGATGCGTAAAAATATTTTTTAATTAATTAAGCCCCGTAATCATCACATACTCCTACATATTTTTCATTAAATATAATATAAATAGCTTCATCTCTATTAGATATCTGATATTTATTTAATAACAGTGCCGTTATAAGTAAAAATCCAGTAATTGTGTGTTTTTGGACATATTCAAATATTGCTTTAATTAAAATGTGCTTTTATTAAAATCAAAAAATTGTCCCTCTAATAAAACAAATCAATTTATATGCCCTCTATACTAGTATTAATATTTACAGTTAACTGTTTAATACGCGTGGCCCTTTACCACCCCTAACTTAAATTGTAAAAAGAAAAAAGGTATAAAATATTCAGAGAATTTCCCTTATTTAACAGGGTGGCAATGTGTCTTTCACCGATTTATCTCTTACCGTAGGCATAAAATTAACTCGATAATATATATGTAGGTAACAGGCTATTACTATAGGGGCTGTAATAGGACCCATTCTCTGGATATTAATTATAGCGCTACCAAGTTTATATATCTATGAAAATCAGTAGTGCTCTTCTAGTGTTAATCTTTCCTATTAATATTGTTATTATGAACCTATATTATTTTCAATATCTTTATATATATAACGAAAGTTATAAAAAAATTTCTCATTGTATAGCTTATTTATTGTAAATAACTTTTCCCATACGATACTAACTAGAGATACTGTGTCGGAAATAAATTCCCTGGAATCCCATGGTTTTTGCTATCTCGAGTCTCGAAACCTTAAAAAAAACCCCGAGACTCAAGACTGATTTTTCTTGATATCATTCATATTAAAGTTATATTGTATAAATTAATTGAATCAACTAGAAAGATATATGGAATAAATTTATTTATCAAAAAAAAAAAAATGTTATTGTGATCGGTACAGAAAATAGCGACCAATGCTCGTGTGTTAATTATTGTAGCTTCTAACTACTAACAAAATGATATATGTACGAGTATATTGGTCAGCTATAAAGATAATATGAAGAGAATAGTTTTGTGAATTTGTTCAAACACGGGATTATGATTGTAAAATGTGATTAAAATATTTTAGATAAAATCGTGTCATTATTGTTTTTGTCCAAATGTATATTTACGTTGTCATCTGATGTATTCTTTATCAATTCGTATTTTTTTTTATATTTAAAAAAAAATGTTTTGTAATTTTTATAGATATATACGTCTTTTGTAATCCATTAATAAATGTAAACTTAATTTTATTAAATAAAATATTAATAATTATTATATCAAACAATTTCTAATCGATTTAATACGGATAATATCCCTAATAACTAGGTACCAACTTATATATACTAAGTATATTTATTAAAATATTTTTTCTTTCTAATTAAATATTAGTCTCGATTCCCGGGAATTCCTGGGACTTGAGAATTTCGTCTCTCGAGTCCCGGAAATTGAAAAAAGTCGAGAACACAGAATACTCTAAAATATTACAATTTTAAAGATTTTGGAAGGAGTTTATATTTGTTTTTAGTTTTCCGATAAGAGTACTCTAAATATCACTATTACTATTACCATCCGTCCATGTTACACAGCAACGTAACACATATTGACAGCTGTCATATAAACGTGTGTAATTATCGCGCCAAACAAAGAATATCATTTCCCTGTTCCAAATAATTTTTATCTATTACAATTTTCTAATATTCGTCCATCACATAACTATGCAAAATAAACAATAGTTATCCAGTTCTATATAAATGGTACCTATATATATATCTTTATAAATAAGTTTATAATAGAGAGTTTTTTTTTGAGGTATAGAACATTAAAATGAAATAAAACACTTAAAAATCGTAGTCAGAATTATTCAAAATATACTTTTATGCCGTTAGTATTTTAATATGATTTCGCGCGTATGGGCGCCGCGGCTGGCTCAAATAAAGCGCAATCTGGAAGTCGAATTTTCGACCGGCCGTATATCGGCAATAACGCGACACATGTTGGTTTCCAAGTCATCTATAGTTTATAGGCACAGACCAGCAACTTCACATATCCCCACAGAAAATAATCCAAAGGTGTTAAATCACTCGATCACGTGATCTTGGAAGCCAATTTACAGATTTATTACGAGAGATTATGCGCTCATCGATTGTTTCCTTCAATAAATTGATTGTGGCGTATGCTTTGCAGCATGTTGCGCCGTTTTGTTGAAACCACAGCTCTCCATATTAAAACCATTCAGTTGGGGAACGAAAAAGTCAGTGATCATGGATCTATAGCACTCCATTGACTGTAACGTTCTGGCCAGCATTATTTTTGAAGAAATATGGACCAATGAAGACCACTAAGCCCGTAAAGCCCATAAAGCACACCGTACAGTGACGTATTGTGGATATAACGGCGTCTCAATAATGGTTTGTGGATTTTTTCACTTCAAATGCGGCAATTTTGTTTGTTGTAGTAGCCATTCAACCGAAAATGAGCCTCATCACTGAACAAAATTTTGAGTTGAAAATAAGGTTTTCGGCCCATTCACCGAACGTTCGAGGCACACGATGTAAAGAGGCTTCAATTCTTGCACAAGCTAGATCTTGTAAACTCGTTAACTAAGATCTTTCCGCAAAATCTTCCATAAAGTGGATGGATACACCTCCAATTGCTGTGCACGATGGCGAATCGACTCATTCACATATCCTCCGCAATACTACGCTCCTCTGCAGCAACAGATTCTTCGGTGTGCACTGTACAACTCCTCTGCGGATGTGTATTATCATTTAAGATATACATGGTGTAAAAATAATCCATAGTTATTCTAATTACTCGGATGGTACGTAAAATGGACGTAGCGCACGGTAAGTTTCGCGAACTGAACTACGATTTTCGAAATAAATTTGCACAATTTGCAAGCGTTGTTCTTACGTAAATATATTCATAGTGAAATGTTAAATTAAACTGAATACAAATCAGCTATCAGCTGTCAAATTGGCTGTCGTTGGAAAAAATGTTACCAATTCGAAAAACAAACCTAAAAAAACAGCCTTTATATATATTTCTTAAATTATATATGTGCAAAGATTTTAAGTATCGTAATTTTTTTTCTTAGGTACGTGGATCCCCATTGGACTTCTCGGAAAAAATAACAAATTTAGTTTTTGTTATCTTCTTACAAACATACGTTAACCTTAATTAACAAACTTTTCCCTGTACGGAGGTAAGGTAGGTCATAATACCGTATCGAGGTAAGGTAGGTCATAATGCCACAGACCGGTTTCTCAGCCTCTGGGGTTGTCTCGTGGACTTCTGAAATGTCCCCTGGGAAAGCGACCATCAAACTGTCCAATGTCAAAGCTCTCCCACACCTGTGAAATGTGTTTGATGACAAAACTTACCCAAAATTGGCACGTCCAACAGCCTTTTACTTATTTATTGTTTTTTTTTTCAATCATTTTCTAAATATAAATACGTATTATCTCAAGATCAGAAAACCTTCCAAATAGAATAATGTTGACGATTCGAATCTATTTTTCTAAATATAGTAAAAAAAATAACTATAGCTTAAATAGATCTCAAAATATATATATATATATATATATAATTAAATATATATATATATTACTTTAATACTTTTAAAATTAGCAAATTATTACTAAAAATTATTCGACTAAATTTGTATTGAGCAGCAATTTGAGTTAGGTACTAAATTTACTTTTTAAATAATTGTTGTTTTTTTTTTTTAAAATTTAAAAATAGATTTTGGATAAATAGAAAAACAATGCTATATTTTTAGTTAGTTTTGACATATCCTGAAGAAGGAAAAGGTGTTTTCCGAAACCGGTAGATGTTTTTTTAAACTCAATTGTGGTTATTAAACTAAGATAATAAATAAAAAATATATATTACTTTGTTGCAATGTTATCTGATTATAACAATATAATAACACACTGTACTATGAATCAAAAAAATAAAATATTATTATTATAATTATGTCTGAAAAGTCAAAAATGTTGACCTTTTCTGTTTTTTCTATCTAACTCCACAAATTAGAGATACGTTGTGTATGAATTACTCCAATGAGAGAATGTATTTATTTATTCCGATGATCACCTTGGAATTTATTTGTTCAAGCCTACTTTCAAGAAGATTTTACGATCCTTACATTTATGGATAGTCATTTAGATTATTTATCCTGTTTATATAATGAGCGCAATGGGTAATGGATAATGGGCTTTACAGATTATTTATAAATATTAATTAGGGTTGAAAAAAAAAATAAGCGGAGGGGTCTAAAAAGATGTGCTTTAGAGATAAAGAAAAGGAATGTGGTGGAACAAAATATTGCTGTGAAGTAGGAGACAAAGGATTTAGTAATAAATACAATGTAAAATGGAGCAAGTGAATAAAAATTAAACAACTCTTAAATGTTTTTTAAGCTAGAAACTATATTTTCTTAGTGATCCAATTTAAAAAAATGTTAATATTAGATATAACCATAATATTAATTATTAATTATTATAATAAATTGTCTGTTGGTTTAAATATATTTTATATGACATATCGAATAATAGTAACATAATAGTAGTAATTAAGAATAGATAATAAAAAATCATCCTTCTGGTCACACAAGATCAATTGATCAAGCAATAAATAAATAATATAAGAGAATATAACATTTGAGATATGTGTGACTGATAGTAAGTTTTCAGAATTTTCTAATCATTTGTTAGAAAATGGTTATGGTTTTGATACAAATTTGGGATTATATATTTTATATGTGAACGGTGTTGGTTATAAATGAAATAATTTGGAATCGTTGTAGCTAAATAAAGCGTCTAAAACTAATCAAAAAATTATAAACAACCAACTAAATGTAACCACAAGTCGCATTCTAATCATTTTTTATCATCAAGTAATAATTTAAGTTAGGTAATATTTTTTTTTTAATGTTTATTGTTTTTTTAAAAATATATTCAGTTAAAGAAACAATAATATATGTTTTTGATTGGTTAATACCATCCTGAAAAAAAAATGTTATTTTTCGAAACCGATAGATGTATTTTAATTCATTAAGTGGTTAATTAAACAAAGTTATATAATATAAATACATAGTTATTGTACTAGTACCTAGTTATTGTATCTAGTACACTTGAAGTACTTTCACATAATTAGAAAATAATATTATCATAATTAAATTTTTTCGTGCAAAAATTTTATAAAAAATCTCAGAAGAAATAATCACATTCTAAAGAAATAAACATCAATGCACCATTAATGAAACTAAAGATTAACATCAAGCATTCTTTAACTCTATCTGGACCAAATTAACAAATATTTTAGCAAATTCAGCTAAATAGGAACATAGTATGAATAAAAAGAATTGTCGAAGACTATAATAAATTATCATATTGACTAGTATGCGAATTGAAAATGTCAATTAAAAATACTGAGAAGTCGGCACAGTTCAATAATTTATATGATCACAAAAGAACTTGACAAGAATCACTGTAGATACTAATTCAATTATCTGCTTACTAGCTGAGTTAGGTGAATAGTTTCAAACTCAATATTAAAATCTTGTAGTTTTTTCTCGATTCTCATCCCATTTAATTTTCAAATGTATTTTTGCCTTGTACTAATGTAAAAAAAAAATATGACAAATTTGGAAACGCTATATTATCCGGAGGGCTAACTGTAACAACAGGTAATATCGGTTGGTTTTCTTCTATACGACATTATCACAGGTAAGTTGTACATTTATGTATATTCATGATAGGTTATCATTGTTCGCGATAAATTTATCATAAAGTTTTGTCTTGATGCGATCTATTGAAATTGATTAAGATTCTGATCTTTATGACTGAAACGGAGAAAAGTAAAAATAAAGGGATGAGGAGAAACTTAGTAATTCCGATCCGCTTATCTTAAAACGGTGTATAGTCATTATAACGCTTCGATAACGAAAAATGATCTTGTTATATAGAATACCACTGTACTATAGATATTCCGTAGAGAATTTTGCATGTCTTTTCTGTTATTCAATGTTGTTGGTTTTGATTGATTTAATTTCCCGAAGTTACAATTATCCTAACAGTCACTGAACTTAAAAGGTTATGTACCAAAATATATATTATAATAAAATTCAGGATGATTAAGATAATAATACCCTAGTTTTAATGATATAATTTATACAAATGAAAAAATATTTGGTTGCTACCGGGATTCGAACTTAGATCTTTTCCTATGTGTGTAAATGCGTCAACCAGATTTATTATATCAAGCTATTACGTTTATGATAAATTTTGAACTTATTAACGAAATTGGTTTTCACATTTCCCCAGGATAGAAAAGGTTCGAATCCGGACTTTTTTCTCCATAAATAGATTTTTTCCGTATATCTTTCTAGTTGATTGATTTGATTTGTATTAAATATACACAGAACTATCTTCTGAAATTGGAACTTCGCAACAAATATGTGTTTTCATTAAAAGGTACAAATTGTATTTGGTCTCAACAAAAATTTATTTTACTTTAAAAAGGTAAATTTATGTTTTACGCATTCCTATTGTTTATAATTAAAATATATTAAATGAATCATTTAAAACGATTGGAATGGTAGACACTACGGCGATGAATTTATATGGATAAACTAAACCTCGACTATAAAACAAGCCATTGTTATAATCTGACGATTTTTTTAAATCCAATCCCCGATTGAAATGTCATAGAGATTTATTTTCGGAATTTCAATGTTAAACATCTCAGAGTGAACATCCGTTATAAACATTTTTTTTTGTTAATCTCCATATAATTTTGGTGGTCGTACAAATGACTTATATTGGTAATTTACAAGTACCATTAAGCGACATCTTATTTTAATTATTACAATAAAACTTAGTATTACACTCACGTTGGGTTATTTTCTCAACTAGTTTCGAGAGGTACAGTCCTCCTCATCATCAGGTGATAACTAAACTAAATACAGAATTATAGTATATTCGGGCAATGAGGCGAGTCTTGAAAAGAGGGGGGGAGGTTTCGATCATTAAGGGAAGTATGGACAAAAAGTGTGAGAGGCGAAGTGTTAGGGTTATGGTGTTTATTAGAGTTTTCTCCGAATTTAAATTATTTTGTATTTCAACAGTTTCCTAATTATTTATCTTAATCCTTTATAAGGTACCGAGTGGAGAAGCTTTAGTCTACGACTATCTAAAAAGTGGTTTGTTTCAATTATATGGCTAGAAAATTCATAGAAGTTGTTATTTTTTAGGCAACGGCGATGTTCCTTTATTCTTGTATTTCAATTTTTCGCATTTATATTTTTAATCGCTATGTCCACGAGTTATTTCGCACATTTACTCCTCGAAATTAGTATTGAAAATAACCTAAAAATTATTTTTTCATGGTAATAAATTAGAAAATTAAATTTTACGAAACCACTGGCCATGCTATAGTCGTACCCACCCGAATGGTCTGGCATATATAATATATATGAATAATAAAATGATATAGGTATCGTTGAGACCTAGCTTTGCAGGCAGTTCTCGATTTACGGACGAGTTCCGTTCCGTGAGGACGTTTGTTATATGTTTTTGTTATTCGTTATGCGTCAAAACACCTATATTAGCATTTTTTTGCATATACGATGCAATCGTGTAAGTTAACCGGTCAAAATCGAATGTGTACATTTTATTATAACGATACGATACTAAGAGAACACAAGATATGTATTAGGTCATCTCATAAAGAATGCGTTTTTTTATGGTTCTTTTATTTTTCAAAATTAAGATATTTAACGTTCTTTATTTATCTAATATATACTCTCCTTTATTTGTCTAATATAAACTCTCCTTTATTTTTATTTCCTTTATGGTAGACTTGCAAGACCCTTCATCCGAAATTCACTTATCCGTGACGAAAAATACTTCTCTAGTACTGTCCTGACCTTGTAATTTTGAGACTGCAGAATAGATGACAATCAGATAGGGAAATGTCCGGCGAATATTGTGGGTGGGGCATTATTTTCAAAAAATGTTATTTCCTGAGACGTGACAGCAAAAAAGAGCACACGTTCACTCTCTGCACGCGATTAGACTATTAGATTATAAAGTTTGTGAGGAACTCATTGATAAAATTGTCTGACTTTTCCGATAGCGCGTAGGTGTCGATGAATAGTTCCTCAATAGGTACGATGAGATTTTATTCTACCAGGCTTTGCAGTACGTTGAGCTTTACAGATCTCCCAGAATGAGACTCGTCATCTAGACTGTAGTTCCTGGCTCAGAATTTCTGGAACCACCGTTGATACTGGCTTACGCTTATTGTTCAATCTCCATTTACTGCATTAATATTCCTCGCATTTTCCGTTACATTATCGCCTTTATTGAACTTATGAAGCAAAATATGCGGAATATGCTCCTCTGTCACTTCCATTATAGCTTTGAAAAAATAACTGTAAAAACAGAATTACCGATGACCTAATAGTAATAGTTCGTTTTAATTAAAAACATAATTATATATTATATATGTACATGAAACTTTTATTCGTTTTTTATATGTACATGAAATTTTTATCAGTATTCGTAATTTTCACATGCGTGTCTAAATGACTGCTGCTGGTTCATCTACTCTTTTATAATATGAGTTGACAGAAGACTGCACAGTTAATTAATTTTTTTCATTAAAAATCTCATTATAACATGTCAGCGAAGTAAATAGCAGTTAAACGCCTATTTTTACTTTTGAAATCCTCTCTATATTCCAGATCTGTTGTACAAATATTACCAATCTTTCAGAAATTAATATAAAAGCTGCAACCATTTTCTGCGTCGTAAATGTTCTGGAATGTGAAATTTCCAGTATTTTTTCTGTCTTAAAATTTGCTTACAATTCTATGAACTCATTAGTTGTCCAACATGACTCATAAGTCCAACAACTATTTTACATCATCAGAGTCATATTTGAGTTCCATTTGATTACCCAGTTCAACAACTGCATGCGTTACATTAATAAATAAAACAATCTTAAAATTTTAATGACAGTTATAGTGAATATTTGTAAATCGAGAATTGTCTATACTCAGTGTTTGTGGTCTAATCGGTTTAAAGTTAGTATATATTACTTGTCATTGCAAAGCGTAGCACTGCACGTTAAAGTTACCTTTTTAGGAAACGTAAAATATCACCAATAGCCTCGACATTTCTTATCTACTTCATCTTCCTATCTCTGTACACATTTTAGCTACATTTTGTATTTTTAAATAAAATGATATTACTAAAACTCAATTATTTTTTTCTGCATTTAGAAATATTTCGCACGGACAAAATGGCACCGTTCGGGGGTATTCCGTTTTAAGAAAATTAAATTTGTAAGCCAATTACAATGGTCCGCCACTGCTGGTCGCGTCCCGGCATGTTCCGGTTATTGGGAATACGTCTCCCCGTGTAATCCAATTAGAAACGGCGCTCCAGAAACGGGCGCCCCCACGGGTGGGAGGTTAGAAACCCCACCGACCGTTCACTCATAGGAAGCGCTTTAATTGAATGTAACTCATGAGAGAGAGGCGATGCCGCTGAAAGCCAGTGCGAACTATTGACTTAATCGATTGCTCACAATGATTATTAAGTTCTCAGGTCGCACTTTGCAACGTGACCAGCGACATTGTGTGTGTATTTATTTACATGCTTTTCACTTACGCCGATGCCAGCTAACTAGACTTAAGCCATTTATATTTGGTGAGCATTTACTCTATTACTATTTCATTATAACAGCGATACAAATTAACATTTTAATCACAAAATAGAGTAAAGATCAGGGGCGTGTACTTGACGAATCTAATAAAAAAATAACATATTTTTTTAATACAGTATTAAGTGTGTACGCACGTTTAAAAGCCCGTATCTACAGAAGGAGGCGCAATGAAATAATCTCAGAGATATAGTTAAGATACATCTCAGTACTATGTACGCGTGTTGAGATTTTTATTTGGAGATAAACTCAGAAATTAGTTTTGAAATGATAGAAAGAAACAAAAACTCAAACTAGTTTACACGACATTTTATCTGACGAGATTTGATACGTGCACACAAACGTCACTTAAAGCTACCATAGATCCGTGCCACTATCTATTCTGATAAGTAAATATACGTTATGTTATTACATTACATAACATTGATACACGGCGTTAAATTATAAACATTTATTCAGTTTTGTCTGCTGCTGGGGAGATTCAAAATCACTCAACTGGCGACAAATAACGACATAAAGAGCGTAAAGTAAGGCGCAATATGTTTTCTTCATGGAAATCTCATGGGAGCAAAATTCGTATATCAGAGATTGTCTAAAATCGAAAAAATCTCATTCGTACACTGGGATTATGCGCCTGCCCACTAATAATTCAATTAGAATATTAACATATTTTTAAATTATCTAAGATATAATTTCGAAATAACATATACCTAAATTTTTGCATGTGTTTCATATAATTTTTTCGCGAATTACAGGCAATACTAATCTTGCTCTCGCCACGCGTATATTTTCGTTTCATTCTATTGTAAACTTAGTATTACTTTAATTTTAATATTTTTAACCCTTCTCGTATTATTTTATTTTAATAAGTCGTTCTGTAGAATAATATTAATAATTATTCATTATTCCCAAGAATAGAAAAAAACTTCCACTGCTATACTTTTTACAAGAAAATGTTTCTGAAAGATTGTATTTATTATCAGGCATCTCTAATTACAGCTTCATTATTAGAAGTATAACACACACTTAGTGTACGCTACTGATAGAGGTATTGTATAAAAATCCATAAAAAAGTAAAATAATAGTGAAAATGAATGTTTATTATACAAGAATAAAAAATTAAAAATATTTTAAAAATAGTAAGGAAAATAATAAGTAATATTCTTGTTATACTTAGTAAAAATAATAACATATAAATAGTGTGTAAGACAAAAATAATTGATAAAAAGTAAACATAATAAATATCAATATATATATATTTTTCAGGGTCTTATAATTGATAAAAATTATTACATTCTGTCTTATATAAATTTAAATATTTTTAAAACATTTTTTTCATATTTATAAAATTGAATTTGTAATACGCATGACGAGTTTGGTGGATAGTTTGGCGAATTATGTCTTACAAACGGAAAGTCTTTTTTTAAAAAACTCATTTAAAATAAGAATGAAACATTAGAGAACCACTAAATTGCTCCACACAAATGAAATACAGAACGTAACCGTTATCTTGTTGATGATCAATTAAATTGTAACTAATTGTGTCATGTTATGTCTCTGTATTGTTATGACCGCTGTATAAAGGGGAAGAGAAAACAGTGAACATTTTCCCTTACAGAAATAGAGCTAAAAAAACTTTTGTAGTTTTTCAAAATAATTTTAGAATTATTGTAGTGATTTTCCAATTTAACTGCATCAGTGTGGAGTCCTTGGAAATACTATCACAGATTCCTTTGGGTTATTTCCTCTTATTGCACACTCAAGTTGCTTGTAGTGAAACTTAGTATGATACGCGTAACAACACTCGTTTTTATAATATTTATATATATAATATATTTACAGCAATGTGCAATAATATAACTCAGATATTTATTATTGCTATTGCCAAGGAAAGATGAGAAAAGAACCCCGTTCCCTCAGTGACTGCCTCTTATATTCCATGACCCCCAGCACTCATCTGACACATACATAGACATACACATATAAAAGTGACAGTTCTCACAATTATAATAGTATTTCAAACAACTACATCGATTGCCAGATCATAGATAAGATATATCACTTTATATTCATTTTAGTTTCTTGTGAAAATGTGGATAACCAAACGTATCACGTGTCTAAAAATTATTACAAAATATATAGTGAAATATCTATTTTAAAAACTTTCATAAGATTTACAAGTAAGATCGATTGATATATGTGCGGTACACTTTGACATACTAAGTTCATTGATTGAACTAAACGGTAAGTTCAAAATAAAAACCTCTTAATTTTTATTAAAACATTTAACAAAAAATAATATATTTTTTTTTATTTATTATCTTAGTTTAATAACCACAATTGAGTTTAAAAAACATCTACCGGTTTCGGAAAACACCTTTTCCTTCTTCAGGATATGTCAAAACTAACTAAAAATATAGCATTGTTTTTCTATTTATCCAGAATCTATTTTTAAATTTTTAAAAAATTTTTTTAAAAAAAACAACAATTATTTAAAAAGTAAATTTAGTACCTAACTCAAATTGCTGCTCAATACAAATTTAGTCGAATAATTTTTAGGAAAAAATTTTAGAATAGGACTCGTAGTTAAATTTAGTTGGCTGTTTAGAATTTCCTGATTACTTTTACATGCTTTATTTATCTCTAACGATTCCAAATAATTTAATTTGTGACCTACACCATTTATATGCAAAATTGACAATCCCAATTTTTTATCAAAACCATGACTATTTTCTATCAAATGATTAGAAAATTCTGAAAACCCACTATTGTTCAAACATCTCAAATGCTCCTTTACTCTTATATTAAAATTTCTACCCGTTTTACCAACATAAAATGCAGCACAATCCTTACAACTAATTTTATAGACGCCAGAATTGTTAAATTTATCATCCTTGTCCTTAGAATTTATGAGTAAATTTCCTATACTATTATTTGTGTAAAATGCTGGTCTAATATCTCGTGGTAGGTGTTTAGATATTTGTTTCGAAAAGTTATTTATGTATAAAATCCTACGCCAATTATCATTATTATCATTATGTTTCATCTGTGATTTATATAAAAACTGATTATTATATTCTTTTAATTTATTTTTTAAAATAGTGTCCATCAAACATGTATTATACCCATTATTAACTGCTATTTTTTTAATTGTATTCAATTCAATATTAAAATTGGATATTGACATAGGAATATTGACTAAACGATGTATCATGGAGTGGAACCCTGAATGTTTATGTGATAATGGATGATTAGATTCATTGTGTATGATAGTATCTGTAAAAGTTGGTTTTCTAAAAATTTTGAACTCAATTTTATTATTATTTCTAATCAATGTTAGATCCAAAAAATTTAGGGTAGAATGTTTTTTAAACTCAATTGTGGTTATTAAACTAAGATAATAAATAAAAAAATATGAATCTTAACCACCAAGTTAATATTGCTAATTTTAAAAGTAAAAATAATATAATTCGGTAACGAAATAAGTTCATTAAATGTATGAGTAGTCTCGAACGCATATTGAGAGAAAGGACAGTGCAGAGTTGAAGCGAATTATTATTCATCGCTGCTCGTATCATATTTAGTACACAGAGTGGAATGACGTAACAGGGACATTACACCATTTATCGAAATAATCTCTGAGTTGAGAAATCAAAGACTCAGTCTCAATTAAAGTGATATAAAAGATATGGAAAAAATAAAATAAATTGAACATACCAAAATAATAGTGAATATCTCAAAATTAGCTAAAACAATTATTAAATAACCAGGACTTACTTATGTTGAATTAATGGTACAGATCGATCAACGATAAAATAGATAATTTAATATTATCAGATGTAAAAGAACTGTAAAAATTTAAAAAAATATATATGTTACATTAAATATAAAGTTGTTTTAGAATAAAAGTATCGTTTGCAAGCAAGCTTTGTAAAATACCTACACCATGTTTCTGATAACCTAAATTCACCCTTCTTCAATAGAGCCCCGGTCCAGAGCCGATCGGATATCGTGATACCTATAATTTTAAATTGAGGATATTGAAACTGAGGTGGCAACCAGGTTGTGACCGGATATGTCTAAATTCCCCGTGAATTGGAACGCTACTTGACAAGTCTAGCAGATTGTATCGCCGGGTTGAACCCATTGGATTGACACAAGATGTGAACATCGGACGTTTTAAGCCATAGCATATTGTAAAGGATCAATGTTGCGTGTTAGACGGTCAACTTAGTCTGCTGGTCCTGTGAAATTGAGCAAATAATAAGATACATATCTAACTAACTTACTATGTTGAGGGTTTTATTGTTTCACTCCAGGAGTAGGCAGAGAGTAGATAAATGCTACAATATTATAAATTTTTTTTATACTTTTAAAATTAGCAATATTAACTTGGTGGTTAAAATTCATATTTTTTATTTATTATCTTAGTTTTATTAACCACAATTGAGTTTAAAAAACATCTACCAGTTTCGGAAAACACCTTTTCCTTCTTCAGGATGTCATAACTAACTAAAAATATAGCATTGTTTCTCCAACCAGAATCTATTTTTAAATTTAAAAAAAAAAAACTCAATTTTTAAACTCAATTGTGGTTAATAAAACAAAAATAAAAAATATGAATTTTAACCACCAAGTTAATATTGCTAATTTTAAAAGTAATATTATAAATACTAAATTAATGTATTAATTATAAATATATACATATAAAATCAATTTTGTCGAAAAATATTGTTTTTGCGTCACCGGGATTCGAACCTGGATCTCTATTTACAATCCGGGGAAGTGCACTACCATTGTGCTATAATGCCAGTATTTTTCTTGACAAATTTTCGAACCTATATGTTACATTTTTCAAATTAATACACCTGTCGTTCCATTATTTGAAAGCCATCTACATTATTTTTACAGAATCTCAAATACCTTTGAGTAAACCGACTGCAGACGCCAGAATTATCAATTCATTTTTATTAAATTTTGGACACATTGATACAACATATATTATTAAGGAAAACACATTCTTATTGTGAAGTTGTAATTATTGTGAAGTTGTAATTAATTATAAATATATACATATCATTTTATGGATTTTGTCATGTATGTTTGTAGATTATTTAAACCTTTAATATGATCATACTTTATTCTTACATTTATTATGATTTTTATGTTGGTGGTATGCCTGTTTTTTCTGTACTGGCTGAACGCTACTTAACTTGACAGAAAGTATCCATCTGCCGTCGGAATCTATCCGCTATCAAAAACGCTCTAGGAATGCGTTTCGGATCACGTAGGGAATTTGTAGAGACCAACCAAGAACATACGACATCAGGAGTCGGCAGAGGATTAGCCAGCAGTCCGAATTACATCAGGGAGATTGGCCGACTATCCAGGTTAGTGGTGAAATGTCTTACTAGAGTGATACAGTCTTATTATCACTAGAAACTGACCTGGATTCATTGCTCAATTAAGATATTTAACGCGCATACCAGGTCTTTTGCGAATATTTTATATTCCCGTTGCCTTCAGCATTTGCGTCATGAGTACATAGAGTGGTTTAAAAGAAAAAAAATATATGTAAACTATATATAACATATATAATTCTATTTTTTTTTGTCTAAAATTCTGCATTATCGATATATAAGATAAATATATTTGTATAAATCAATAAGATGATCGATAATGATTTAATGTTATTTCGATGCATTTTTCAATATTCGGATATCTAAAGAGCAAAGTCTATGAAAAGGTAAGTCACACAAAATACAAATTAAGAGGACTCGGCATGACCAGGTTAAATACGATAATCAATTGCTTGGGCTATTTGTTATAGGCTCCATACACCGCATAGTAATAGTTTGTCAATACAAGCTGTCATTATGTACGTAGTGTACACCACCACAAGTTTATAGATAGAAAAGTAAACAGGGTTCAGAAGTCAGATTGTAGTCGCTATCTTCCCAACACCATGCCCAAAATGCCCCAGAATTGTACATGATCCACCTGAAGATCTACAATCGTTAAAGACAGTCTTTGATGATATTTAATGACACACAAAAGATGAACGTAAATATATAGCAGATATCTATTGCTTTTAGCAATTGGATAATGATGAAGTGTGTATTTTGCGTAGTAGGTACGCTAGATATTCTACTACTAGTTAAAGAGATCCAGGTTCGAATCCCGGTAGCAACAACAATATTTTTCGATAAAATTAATTCTATATGTTGTTACGATGCGGTCTGGCTCCTGCGGATAAGATGCTAGGACACTGCCACCGGTTAGACAGTGGTCGCATGAGACATGTGGGTTAGGCTGGAAATAGAGTCCTAGAAACTTACCTTCGGCCGACAACCTTTCTTTCACCTGTGGTAAATTTATAGTGTTGTGTAATGTGGACTGGGAATCAATGCCATTTAATGAAAGAGTTTAATTTTTAGACAGGTTTGTTTAATACAAAAGAGCATGATCTGATTACAAGTAACCTCTCCATTCGGGTATTGAGAGCCACCAATATAAACAATGAAAACAAGAATCATACTAAAGCACAGTTGAATAGATCCACAAAATATAAGATAAGTACACCAAGTATGCACCAATCTTGGCGATGCTACGAAGTGCCATTCGCAAAGGATCCAAATCTTGTGTACAATAGTACAAAGTTAATCCCACCTCCATGGTGATAATCAGTCATTTCCTTTGACACTGACGAATACATAATAATGGTCATATAACCTTAAAGTCCCAATGCGCAGTAACTAACTTCTACTTTCGAACCTCGTGGTCGTGACACTAAATGTGCCCGATGACCGACAGACATAGAACATCCCATTGCTCCATTCCCAAATGGTAACAAAATGTCATCGCACATCTCGGCTGCCCTGTGACGCCAATCTTCAGTTTACCGGGTAGCCAGGAAAGGAAATGGTTATTTCCTCTCCCTGATTGTGTACGGCTGAAACTGCGACAGGCGGCTGCGCAATGCGCTTCGCACATCTCCACGAACTCAAGTCACGCTATGGGCCGTGTTGTCGCGCGCGGCAGTACCGACCGACCTACTTATCTCTCTTTTAATGTTTACCTTTGTAAATGTGGCGAGTTGGGAAAGTTACTAATTGAGGGACTAAATACTAATGCGACAATGTATATCTTTCTAATTAATAATTATTATTAACAGTTCTCTTCAGTAAGTATCTCTTCATTGATATTGTGTTTAATCCGGGAAGTCTTTAATATAAATCAACACACCCGAAATACCTCTCAAATAAATCTCAAATACCTCCAGCTTTTTAATAGTGACTTATTTTAACGTTTAGATCTGGACTTCATAGCAACATAATCAATAATTCTTCATCTGTCGTGTGATAAATATTTTTCTAACATTTAGTTACCATTTGCGTATTGCGTTTTGCTTGGAGGTGTGACTAGATAACGGAGAGATTATTATCAGAGATAGACATCACATAATTTGAACAAATTGGCAGAAAATTGTTTGGTGGAAAAAACACTAAAATATACAGAAATCAGAAATTACTGAATACATTTTAGGAAAAAAAAAATTTATTGTTCATTTTTTCTTATTGCTATCCAAGAAATGCTTTATTTCAATTCAAATACTTATCAATTGCGATATTGAGCAAGTTATGGTCCAAATAGTTCAAAACGCTATTAACAGTGTAACTCTGTCCAACACCATTTATAAAATGCGAATAAATACAATTAAAAAATTGACAGCCTGGCGTTATCAAGTATTTACTCTAATACATATTATATTTATTTGGATAAAATATTTAAATTCTCCCGATATTTCCCGATTAGACTACTCGCCATAAAAGAGCATTCTTTTCTTTTTGTGCTTATTATGTATTGTAATATAATATTTATTCTGACACATATATAAATCATGTTAACACAATAAAATTAATCATGTTTTCGCATAGATATACTATTTATCTTTACGCTTTAAAGTACCATTAGTGCTTTTTATTACGTTATTAATATTTAACAATTTTCGTATTATTTATTTTTTATATTCAAATACTCTCTGCAGACATTGAACAGTCCTGATATTTTGGTTTTATCTTATTCACAAGTCTTTGCTTTCTTCGTAAACTTTGTTTACAATTATTTTATGGCCTACTCTTGTTCTTGTTCTTTCCACTCACGTAATTTTTCTTTTTCTCTCCATTTCCGGTAACGTCATTTTTTTGTCATTTGTTAAATCTATCTTTTAAAGCGGGTTTCATTTACTCAACAATTTCGCCGTCTCTTCACTGGCGTTGGTACGGTTATATAAAATAAAAAAGGTGTATATTTAAATTCAAATTGTCTCTGGCTGTATCTTTAACGTATTCAGTTGCATAATTGATGATTTGATATTTTATATATGTTTATTCAGTCCCAGAATTCCTATCAGACAATGTGTTGCTTAATTAAGGTTAGAAGATAGTAATCTGGAATACCTGGTGTTCCGTGTCGTGATTGCACGCGCACTTACGTTAATGAAGCTCAATAGAACATTATCTATCTCAGTGATGTTATCTGGCATTGTATGAGTGACTACTTCGCATCAGTGATATAAAACCAATATTTAATCATGTAAGTAATATATATATATCGATCATCCAGTTCATTAGTCAGATATCTCTAAATACTATATTTTGAGATAATTAGGACAGCAACAATCGAATGGTCGCCATAAATCAAATATTATTTATGTGCCTGTGTTTTACATTTTATGTCAACAGATGTCTAAATATGTGTTACTTATAAAAATACTAAAGATTTGTGTATTATAAACTGAGTTTTGGGCTTTTTTCTGAGATATCTGACTAATAAACAGGATGTTCGGAAAAAATGCATGGTTATTTTGAATTGTATGAGTAATTAACCAGACATTTGTGTTTAAAATGGATTTTATTTCGAAATAATAATGAAAACAAAGGAACGTTTTATAAAAAGCGTGTTAAATTAACAATAATCATCTGAATTATGAACAGAAGCATCGTAATTTTTTTTTTTGTAACCATATTTTCATAACTCCAATGAATACTGGGAATCAAATTTGCATGGCAGAGAGACAGAAGAACTGCAATTTTAGATTTCTCTGCAAATTTTTGTACTTAATCAAATCAGATATTTAGCTATAAATATAGATCATTCTCGTAGCTATAAGAAATATTTGAGTAGTACGTATTTCTTAATATTATTCCATACTACTCAATCTCTGTTAAAATTTTAGGTTAAAGTATCTTTATAATTTAGCTCTCTAACGTAATATTAAGCTTTATTTTTTGGAACACTATTATGCTATGCCATTGAGAAAGTATGAATCTGGATCAATTTTTGAAAAAAAAAAAATTCTCTCTCGTTCAACAGTGGCGTGCACACTGTCGCCCTAATTTTGAGTACGCCCAACTACAAGGTATTTATTAATGATAGATTTTACACCTATTATTTGAACACAATTTATGTTTGATGATTATTTGAACACATTTCAGAAGATTATATTTTGATCTTTCTGAAATGCTTAAATACACGTACCAACTTTATTACAACCTGTATCTGCCATGGTTACATCACATACGTAACAGAACCGTTTTTTGCTCTGTGTTGTACACTGTGCAATTATACACATTAATTTTTCACTGTGTATACTGTATTCACTTGTTTCACTGTGTCATCACTGTTTTAACTTTTCACTGTTTTCACTGTGTTCACTTGTTTCACTGTGTCATCACTGTTTCAACTTTTCACTGTTTTCATTGTGTCACCTATGTTATTCACATCTATTGTACACTGTGTAATTATACACTTTAAGTTTTATTTTATAGAAAAAAAGATGCTCATTTCCCTGTAGTGTTGTAGAATCGCTTACATATCAAAGCAGCGTATAGTACTGTCTGTGTTTTCCTTGGAAATAGCCTTTTACTCTCTGTTCAATTATTTTCTCCCTGATGATGTGTGTTTTATATTTGCCATCAATGTTTTCTTTTTCGATGCTTGACCCATTTTTATACGCCGAACAAAGGGCGCATTGATCTTTATTTTGCTGCAAGAACGATATAATGAATTAATTAATTTCGAAAAAGATGTTAGTACATACTTTGTTTCGTATTTTAGGCTACATATGACAAATACAAATTAATATCTCCTTCTAGGTACATTTTAGAACTTTTAGAATGGCCAGTAGTGGGCTTCTACTTTAGGATATGAATTGATATTGTCAGCTGTATGATTCACTAAAACAATACTTTATTTTTTAAGAAAACAACAAATTCAATCTAAAAAACCACGAGAGTTTGACACTTCTTTGGTTAACGGTTATATTATGTTAACGACTGACATTTTTGATTTAGTGTAACAAAATAAAGGCATGACGATCTAGAACACTAGTAGAACATTTTGAAATATCCTACTAGTGACCCAGAAAATATCGAAACTTTGTTTAATTCTTTACAAGTTTATCTGCATTATAATTTGATTGGTTACATTTATGAGTTATCTGAGTATTGAATCAGATGGAGGGTACACTTTTATATATATTTAACTGCATATTCAACTCAAATTTTAATTTTTCGGAGATGTCTGTCTATTGAACTGTATGACGATATATTCTTATTCAAATCAATTTGAATCACCTTATTTGGATGCTAGTAAACTAATTGTGTTTTTTTAACCCTTATTTTTTTCAATTAAAGTATTTATAGTTAAATAAATATCAGTTATCTCATAGAGACGAAGCTATTTTTATTACATTTAATGAAAAATATACAAGACTATGGGGTGATTACAGGGCTTACGACCTGTCTTCGGATGGCTTAATTGATCATATATATTTTTAAATATATATATATTTATATATATATATATATATGATCAATTACATATATATATATATATACTCACCCCTCGATCTCCATATTTATCAATTTTTTTAAAGTTGTATATTATATATGGTATTACATGGACCCTCCTCACCTTCGAGTACCACTACACCATCACCATCTATGGACCAAATTTGATAATTAATTTTTCCTTGAAACAGCATGTATTATATGTCAACTCAATGAGAATCTGATTTTGTTGAAAATTATTTAAAGCAATATTCTTTATCTGTAAAATAGTTTTAACACATTATACTAGAATACGCTTGAAAAATCAATATATTAAAATTTTTATTATTTTGACCAGTATATTATTTTAGCAATATTTGAATATGTCCAGGAACACACAATTACTGGATTTTTACTTATAAAGGTACTGTTATTAAATTAATATCAGATATCTCGTAGAGACAAAACTATTTTTATTATATTTAATGAAAAATATATAGGAGTATGGGGTAATTACAGGGCTTATAAAGTGATTACTTTATGTCGATGATGATTATGAAAGTATATATATATATATATATATTTCACCTATGTATTTTTCATTAAATATAATAATAATAGTTTCGTCTCTATGAGATATCTGATTTCGCCTATATATTTTTCATTAAATATAATAAAAATAGCTTCGTCTCTATGAGATATCTGATATTTACATAATAACAGTGCCTTTATAGGTAAAAATCTAGTAATTGTGTGTTCTTGGACATGTTCAAGTATTTATAGTTAGTTATAAATATAAAATTTCTATTGTACCGAATACCGTACGTATAGATTACCGTAGTATCTGAATATTTATGATTAATATTTGAGAATATATATAAATGTGTAAATTAAGACTTAAATTATGAGAAATAAATAAAAATTATCATTTGATCAGTCGATATTCCATATATAAGTAACTTAATATTCTTCTTCTTTTCCCTTGTTGGGCTATAGAACCTTCACAAAACTTTTCCATTAACTGCGGTCCGCCGCCATCCTTTCTACGTCCTTCTATATCAATTCGGTGTGCCATAGTTCAAACTGTATATAGTTGTTGTGAATACTGTATTTCCTTCTAGTATGGATAAAAGGTACGCCCGGTTGAGGTTTCCCACGAGCATTCGCAAAACATCCAAACGATGTAAATCTCGTCTTCTTGAATAAAGCAGTGATGAGAGGCTGTTGCGTTCGCTACCTTTTTTCAGTATTTTTCGTGAAGTCAAACCATCGCATGTCAATAATTCTCCGCAAGCATCTGTTCTCAAAACTTAAAATGGAGCTACATTGGGCTTTGGTGAAATTTCAAGATTCACAGACATAAATAGTTTATTCCAGGGAGCTCATAATAGTTGTGTTATATTTACATTATTATAATATCTATTACATCGTATCAATATTTAGGTTTTATTTATTTCCAAGAAATTATGCTTCTATTTATACCGGAATGACCAGATTATTACGTAAATATATAAAATAATTATACTCATACCATGCATCTTGCTTACGTGGAATTTATAAAATACTGAAACTTTTTGATGTCAATACGTTTTTAAATTGGTTCGAAGTAAGGAGCTCATGTTCAAAAATCTGACTCTCATAAAAATATGTCAATTATATCACAAAAATTATACAAGACAGGTGAAAATTATTGGTGTTTAGATTACATGAATTGTCTGCCCCATTTCCGCGTTCCGCACGAGAGGAATATGTAAGCGGCACTTATTGACTCGCTCAGTCAATTTCAGAACGCCTTGTCTTATGAACCGTAAGTCTGATTGGAACGAAATGTTAAATGACAACTTACAAGACCTTCTGCGTATATGATATAATAAATAATTTTCAACGATAAAAAAAGTTAAATTGCGGTAAAAAATTGATAATATCGAAGAATTTGGCCAATAAGTACACACATGTATAAATCGAGAAAAGTAATTTCTACAATTAGATCTCGTCAAAACAAATCTAAATATATCACATGCATTGCGGCAGAAAGATCCAGGGCTTACAAAGGATTAAAAAGCACGCAGCCAAGGCAAAACACTCCCCTAGTACTACAGCGCCTAGTTTTCATGTTACCCTGCAGCCATATCCTCGAACATAGCCCGCAAGTATATTTTATAAACGTGATTTTTAAAAATATATAAAGAAAACAAACAATACATACATTTTCCCACATTTCTGTGTTTTTACTTTACATTACACACAACATACATTAAATAAAAAAATGGTACTAGAATGTGTAGAAATAAAACTATGACAATAATCTTTTAGCGGAAATCCAAAAACGAGTAATAGTCATATTGTAAAAGATATTGAATAAATAATGATGAGATTAACTCATTAAGATAAATGAGAAATATAATGAAAACAGAATATAATTAGCAGAAATGAAAACAGAAAATTTTAAAGGAATACTTAGAACATACCAACTGTAATAATTAGATACAAATTTGTCGCTTCCAGTCATCCCTTGATACCCAGTTTGAATGCTTGCAAGTTTAACCGGCGCTGAAGTTTCATTGGATATTTAATATTATTTTCAGGAGTTTCTCAGATTTCTTTATTCCTAAGAGAACTAATTAAAAACTTTTCTCGTGTCAAATATTAAAAAACCATTGCATCTCCTGGAGACACCAATTTTGAACGGATATTCATAGAATAATGCGGATCTCAATTTTCACTGCGCCTTGTGCGAGGAATTACAGGCTGAAATATTGTTTAATAAAAATCATGAATCAATTAGAAAGATATATAGAAAAAACAAATATTTCGAAAATGAATTTAATTAATAAATTTGGTTAGTTATAACCCGGTTATGATTAAAACTGTACCATGGTGGTTAAAATTCCGTCCAATTATTTAATAATTGAACGACGGGTGTATTAATTTGAAAAAATGTAACATATAGGTTCGAAAATTTGTCAAGAAAAATACTGGCGTTATAGCAGAAAGGTAGTGCACTTCCCCGGATTGGAAATGAAGATCCAGGTTCGAATCCCGGTGACGCTAAAACAATATTTTTCGACAAAATTGATTTTATATGTATATATTTATAATTAATACATTAATTTAGTATTTAAAATTATTTAATTAACTGTAAAATTATCAATCCATATAAAATATTAGATGATACATTAATAATTTGAATTGGAAATATGGGTGTGAAAAGTAGTAAATTTACCAAACTCATCTTTCAGTTATTACAAAGTGCACATTGAGATTTAAACTGTATATATTGTAAAAGGAACATAAAACGACAAGTATCTGTTATTTAACTACCCATTATGTTAAATATGATAAATTAAATGATGTAAAAAATTCTAAATGTTCATGACATGTTTTTTAAGATTCTTAGATTATTTTACCTAATATTAAAAACTTAAAAATACTCATATTTAATTCATTATTTGAATGACAAATAAATTTAAAATATTAAAATATGTGCAAAGACAAGATAAAAGATTTAGATATGTTATTGAATTATAAAATAACATAGTTGAGACTAAAACTAAATATTAAATATCGTAAAATCACACAACTTTGTTCCAAGTTTTTAATAAAATTTTATATCTTTTTCCTGTAATTTAGAAACCCAAATTACTTGCTTCGAGATGTTTAATTAGTCAGAATGATAAATCAATTAATATAATGAAAATAGGATCAGTATTTTTTACGATAGCTACTTAAAAGTGTTCGAACAAAGTTGCGTAACATTGTTGAAAAATTAATTTATTTTATTTCTCGTGAAAAAAGTTTGGAACCATGCTGAATGGATTATCGCCTTATTACTTATTAAAAAATGCTTACATTCTCAGTTGAATATCATTTTTTAAATGTATTTATCTTTAAAACCTATAAGATTATTAAGAATTAACTTAATATTATCTTACCGCATTCTATTGTGGACAATAATGAAAATATATATTTTTTTAATAATATTGTCAGTTTAAAAAATAATGATTGAAGGGCATACTGGCATTATTTTTTGATTTAATTAATTATAGCGATTTAAATAAAATGTGGGAGTTTGGTATAAAGTTGTGTTCCTGGAACAAAGCTATGTAATTTTACGATAACTAATCTTTTAACTTTTAACATATAATTTTATCAATATATAGCTAGATAGATCAGTTTATTTTAAAAGACTGCAGAATGCATATTGCACATAGTTCCACTATTCAGATCAATTTGAGATGCAAAATTTATTGATTTCTTCAACGCCCTTGTAGGCTTTTACATATGAATACATTTTTATTTAATTTAAAATAAAACAGTACATTTTAAATTTATAGTTCAATAAAACAGTTTAAATATAATAGTATAAATATAAGAGTTTAAATATAACAGTTATAATACAGTAGTTTAAATATAACATAAAAAATAACAGTTTAAATATGATGTTAAAAAAATAATAAAATCTAAAAACTAAGTATAATTTACATACAAATATTTCTTCAGCTCAAGTATGCTCCTCCAACGAAAAATATCTTGAAGTTAAAAGACTTGATGGAGGTGTCCTGCAGTTTAACCCAATAAGAATTTCAGATTTTCCTACTTCCTTTTCTCGTGTTCAGTCTTTTGTAATTATCCAAAATCCTGCATTATCTAACATGCAATTAAAATAAATATTGTTAATCAAAAAGCCTATTTTTTGTTCCTATAACCAACGTTATCTTTCAAGTATGTACCTTGTGATGTACGTGACAGTCTCGTTCACACTCATCGGCTAGTCAGTAGTAGTACACGAAAATGTGGGTCCGTTACTTTGAATTTAACTATGTTTATTCTGGTGTAATGCTCGGTTTATCATTTTGGAAAAAAAAAGATCATTCAGATTATTCAATACAATTTAGGGAGCAACGTGCTACAAATTAAAATAAGTTTTGTTACAAGATAATATATTAGAAAACTGTAAGAAGTCTGATTGCGGAAGAACTATTGACACTTTCAAATTGAGACATGAAACATTATAGGTTACAAAATAAATGGTAATGATTTCAGGTTTTGCATGTGACAAATATTACTGAATTTAATAAACGCTAACGTACTAATTCGAACATTGACGACAACTTCAATGAAAATGACCGATGCGCAGAATCAGTACGGTGATGATACCGGCATGATGTTGATTACCGACGTCTTTGACCATCCTTGGCATTCGACATTGATTGCACTTCCCGTGTGAACAAGAGATTATTTTATGGACTGCATTGCGGTCATCTATCCGTCAGGTATCCCCGCCGAACGTCCATCTCAACACGAGTTGCGTCTACCCAAGACACCACGGCATTTTGACGTCCAAATGTCGCCATACGACTCTAGTTCCGTCCGGTGGTCTTCGCTCCAGGAGTCCGGAAATGCGGAAATTTTTCATGATGCAACTGATAGTCATACAAACTATAGACAGAGCATGTGAATCTCAGGTTTAGTTTAGTTGCTCGCGATGAAAATGAATACCGCTGTCTTTTCTACCACTCACATTATCGGTTATCGAATCATAATCTTTTCCTGCGAGAGCTGTCTTTTTCTCATCTTCATCTGGTTCATTTAGATCGGACTGTCCTATATCCTCAGTGTCTAATGAAATCTTCTGTTTCATTTTCAAACTCTGGATCTGAGTTTTCAAATTCCAAGTCACTATGTTCACTTATTTCACTATCCGAACTGTCAAAAAGTCTTTCAATATCATCATTACATAAATGACTATTCCCCACTATTATGACACTCGTGCTGAAAATAAACCGAAAAAATAAGTTCATATATGTAGTTAAAAAAGTCTTTATTTACATTAAACTTATATATAGTTGAATGGCACGATTAAATAATAATATATCACCTAATATAAAACCTGTTCAATGTGTCTCACGAACGAAGGAAATATGCTTCGTCAATCTCCGTTTCTATTGTAAGTTGTAATAATCTGAAGAGCAAATCCAAGTCATTTTTCAGTGTTATAACGAAGTCCAGAATCAAGTCCAAAGTAGCAGCAAGGGTCCAAGGTAGAAGATTAAATAAAAGCCAGATATCGAGTTGAAGAAAGACGGAGCTAGAATTAGAGATCATCTCAAAGTGGACCCTATTGTCTCCTGGTAGGGTAATAAAACTTCATATTTTAATGATGACCCTTTCTGGAAAAATACGTATATTACCGAAAATAAGACAAAACAAAATAAATATGAGTTCAATAATTGGACTGGATCACAATACACAGATACATAGAATCCTTTATGTACCTTCTCAACAGAACGTTGGAAAGGAGAGTAATAAAGATATTTTTTTTTAAATGGTCTAAAGGTTGACAAGATGTAATTTAGCGTGAGCGATGAGAGGTAATCCCATAAAAGTGACCGCCTTAGATCAGTTTTTGGGCGTTTTTTCATATTTTTATCAATAACTCATTTGAATCTGGTTCAATAATATTCATTTGTGTCTCAAATTATTTGGTAATGTTTAATAAAACTCGAAGGAAAATAGCATTAAACGAATATGTTTGGCGTAATTTATATTTTTACAAACACCCGGGTCAAATTTGACCCACCACCGCATGTTAAGCATGATGTGAACTATGCATGATGTTTCATAGTTATACCTTTGATGCCAGTATCAAATCCCTGATATAGTAATTGATTTTTATAATCATTTGCTTGAGATATCATTGTTCATGTCTCCCACTATAATTTCTTTTCATCTTCATTTGTGTTAATGCATCGTTTAGGGAATTTAAAAACGCTATTATGTTTTGTACTGATGGTGATCTATATATTGCTATGATTGTGTAATCTCCGCCTATATCAATTTTAGGAGCATTCGCACCTTCCATGTTAATCGCAATTTCTACTGTTTTTTGATATATACCACACCATCATTCTGTTTCTTATTGTATTTTTTTGTGGAGCAGTGTGTGTATTCTTTGATTGGCTCAATTGCGTCATTTTGTTTTAGCCAGAATTCTGTTAGCACTATGACTGAGAAGTCAATTTTGAATTGGTCGAGCATAACAATTAATTCATCAAAATTTTTATGAATATTTCTTATATTTTGATCGAGTATTATCATACTATTTTTTTTTGCTTGTTTGTTAGCGTTTTACATGTATTTGCATATGTGATGGTAAAACAGTTTATGTTACATAATTTTTCTATTTCATTAATGAGTTCGAAAATCATGATTAAGGTTGCTTATTTATTTATATATTCTTTGCATTTTGGAGCTTTTAGTCTTAATAGATCTACATCTGTTTTGAAGTTTGTGTCTTTTTTGATTGAGATCTTCCCATTTTTAAACCATACATATTAGAAATTTATATCTTTCACTCTCATTTTTGTTTTCCACAGAAGTTGTTTGTTGTGTGTATTTATTATAAGTTTAAAAATTTGTTCGGCTTTTTATTGTAATAAACTTTTAAAATATTAAAAATTTTTTTTTTTCGCATCTATTTAATAATATTAATTTCGATCCAATGATTTAATTAAATAAATGAAAAATTTTAAGAACACCACTAAATTTGAATATGCTTATTGTTTTTTGTAAAATAAAAACATTACATAAATACTGTAGATTTAGAAAATTATTATACAAAATTTTTGAAATGTTGGAATATTAAATGTACTAATAATTCAGAGAAACCATTAACTAATTTACCCATTTTCTGATGGAATTTAGAATTCTGTAGAATTTCGATGTGTACATAATTTCAACAAAATTACTGCAAAGCTCGAGAAGATTCGAGGGTACATACTTGTAGATAACTTACACCAAGACATTGATACCTTACTGTCTGGTTATTGTAATCATTTACTCGACTCAGTTGCATTCCCGTTTTTGTTTTGCTTATTTCATTTTTAATTAAATTTCACTGTTGGCCTGTAATGTTATTAAATCACTTTTGATAAATTTATTTATTTATTGTACACGCCCTACTCACGTATTAACATAAGTTTTTTTTTACATAATAGAGAACACATCGGAAGCGCAATACAAAGATAAAAATCATATTATATCTGCATGTTTATGATAATCAAAATTATTTTTTAAAAACGTGATGTAAAACAAATTGGAAATTATAGAAAATGAATAGAACAAAACAAAAATTATACATAAATACAAATACAATTGTAAAAATTGTCATAGTTTACAAATTACACACAACTAGTCGACAAGTACAACATAATAAATATTGCCAACACACTTGACCTTAGATAATCAGTAAAGCTATTTATCCGTCACCATTGAGTTGGGACCCAAAAAATAACAACAATTTAGTCATAAACAAATAAACTAACATCAAAAATATCGACTACCTCCGCATATTCATTCCCCAAAAGAATGCAATGTGGAGACTGCGGAGTAACTTGCTTACTTACCATCACGCCATTTTCCCGCGGGGGTAAGCAGAGAGGATAGAGCGCCACACTATTCTGTCCTTACACACAATTCTCGCCTCATCCACATTCATACATCTTCTCATATAATAACCATCCTCCGTTATCTGGTTTACTTGGTCAAACCAAGTCTTCCGCGGACGTTCTCTATTTCTGGCGCCATCAAAACTTGCGTCATATATCTTTCTTACCATTCTATCCTCATTCATCTGTTCCATATGACCAAACCACCTAAGTGATCCCGAGACTGCGGAGTTAGCTTATGCATTTGTTTTAACATTTCCACTGTAATAGAACAATGAAAAACTCGATGACCTCAATGGTACGTAAAAGTCAAGCAGACTAACAATCTGGGGGTAGTTTATTATACCATTGATGATCCTGTATAGAAATATAAAGTCGGTCACAATACGTCTCACTGAAAAATTTTACATTGTCAAAGGGCTGAGGAGATAGATAATCATAATTCATTTCCTCAGAGTGTATATTTAATTTATAATTAATGAATCTTAAAAACTTTCTCTGTATTCGTTCAACCACCGTCGAGTGAACAATGTAGTGAGGCGACCATATGACCGAATTTGTATTAGAAGAAATTCGTTAAATTGATTAAACATAAAATTAAAAAAGAAGAATTTAATATTTCAATGGTGATTATACAAAATATATAATTAGAAAAAGTAAAAAACTTATGGTGGCCATTTATCTGCAACGTAAGTTGAAAGCTTAATATGGTATTGGAGTCTATAATACTAAGCTATTAAAATCAATCCAACACAAACAAACCAGTTTTCTAGAACCTCCAAGCTTTCTAGATATTAGACTGACATCCGTCCATACAAGGAATTCTTAATATTCGAATACAACTAATCTCTGTCATACCATAAACGTCGCGGTACCGTGCGAAGTTATTTTATTTATTCACTAGCAGAATGCAATTGCTTTTACACCGGAAACCGCTGTGAGGCCGATTGCTTTGTTAGGTAGTGTTCGCTAAGCGACTAATGTTGCGCTGCGCTGCCATGCCCACAATAATATTATATAAAAGGCTGTTTTTTGCCTAACCGATTATGCTGAAGTAACATTCTTAAAATTGTTTAAATAACGTTATTTATTTATGACGTAATTTATCGTTCTAGTGACGTCTGACAGCGATTATTTCAAATCAAGCTTCCCAAATCATGTTCCTATTCAATAGCCTACCACCATACAGGATCATGCTAATGAAGGGGGCACTATTTTGAATAACTAAAAAATATTATAAAAAGAGTACTTTAAAAGAATATAATAACAGACGTTGGCTTATCTATAACTTGTCTTAAAAATAATTACAATATATAATCAGAATCATCACAAAATGTGCAAGTATTGGATAGAATCAATATTTTTTACCCGACTCGGTGCAATCCGTTTCCAAATTACAAATAACAGGACACATTTAAAGACGTGAAATCAATTGAAACTAAAAACAACCAAACTAATGACTTTTGCAAATCCAAATCGCAACGTCATAACTCAGCAGATAAGATAAACGTGAGGTCGCAGTTTCGGATGGAACGGAAGTGATATTATTCTTTCACTATTATCTTCATTACAAATGGTCCAATCGCAATCGCGGCGGTCGTAATATATTTCATTACTATGCCGTATCAGTCATTCGACATGACTGAAATTCTCATCCCGAGGAAATAATATCTGCTTATCGACAGCGTCTAATGGCGATCCTTGTAACGCGCTCCACGGCCATAAAACGTGAAGAATAACATCTATTATGATTTTATTGCGTATTTGTTTGCAGTTAGAATGACCGTTTCTCTCATATTTATTATTTCACTTTTCTATTTGTAAACGATGAAAGTTTCAGCGCGATATCTAACCGTTGCCGTTTGTTTGAACATAACGATAGCTCATTATAGTATTATGTGATTCTTCGTCGTTATTTCGTCTAACTTTTCTATGTACACGTACATGTACCGAACACAATAAATGCCTCACAGCAAGCCCAAATCAGGGTTATCGTCCAGTTACGTAATTACGGACATAGAGGAAAGCAATTATAAAATTTGTAATTACAACCTACACCGTGAGGTTTAATCAGTGATACTACTAAAAATTTCAGAAAAAAATGATAATCCTACCCTTAACCACGGAGTTGGAATATATTATTTAAAACACAATAGGGTGCTGCGAGATTCTCAATTTACCTACATAAAATAAATATGAGTTAGTGATTTGGTAAGAAAAAGTCATAAAAGTGTCTATAATATTTTTAAACAAATAAAATGAAAACGCATTGAAAAAAATCTAAAATCGGGTAAATTCGTTACTATTACTGTAAGTCAACTTTTTTAAGTTTACGACAAATTTGATTTGATTTTTCTAAAATACAATATATGTAAACTTTTATAAATAATACTAACAACTTACTTTATTAATTTTCAATGAACTCTTAAAACAATTAAACAAATTTATGTAAGTCTTAAATTTGACGTCAAGTTAAGCATAGCATAATGATTAACGCATTTCCCCAAGAGGGAAACTAAATATTTTTAATAAATACGTTTTTTTCTGTATGATTCCTCTAATTTTTTTGAATACTACACATACTACATCTTCGGTCCACTTAATTATTTTTTCTGTACAAGAATGAGTCTACGTGTCTTCTACTCTTCTGGGATCAAGAAGCTTCATGAGCGCTATAGAAATTATATTTCAGTGCAGACTATATAGAAAAACAGAGTGTAAGTAGATTAATTTTATTCAATAAGTAGCTTGTAAATTTCTGTTTATAGTTGAATGCCCTTGGTATAATATAACTATACTAGCAGATAAGAAATTGGCTGCGCGGTCAAGATCTCACTGGCTATCGTCGATTTATTGCTTCAAGACCTTTCGAGGGACTAGTGGCCGCTACGCGGCCATTAATGACAACTGCGCGGGCAAGGTCTAATCAGCTATCGCTGATTGTTTGCGCAAGTCCCTGCAGATGACTAGTGACCGCCGCGGGGTTAGTCTCATCGGCTATCGCCGGTTGCTTGTTGATAAGCTCTGCGGGTGGCTATTGTGGCCGTTTCGCGGCTGATAGTAGCCACCACGCGTCCATTGG
This sequence comes from Eubasilissa regina, assembly GCA_022840565.1. Lineage (NCBI taxonomy): Eukaryota > Metazoa > Arthropoda > Insecta > Trichoptera > Phryganeidae > Eubasilissa > Eubasilissa regina. The sequence goes on from JAINEB010000033.1 coordinate 25,097,916, forward strand.
TAAGTTTTGCATCTATATTATATTACTTTAGATGAAATATAGATTCTACGGAAGCCATGGTCCACATAGCGGCCACTATTGGCTTTTGCTTTTTGAACTAACAGAAAATCAATCGGCGATTGTATTGCTGTCCCTGGAGTTGTATAAACGGTGTTTTACGTATTAAATTTGAAATATATGTATATCCACTTAAAACATTCTTGAAAAATGCGAACAAAACATTCATATTATGTCATAATTTGACATCATAGATAAGAAACTGATCATAGACTGCAATGCGATATGATCATGAAACATAGATGACATGACAGGATGACTCAATATATTTGACAGCTATTATATAATTTTGCGGATATATATATTGTAAGGGTGAAGGATGGCGTTATACCTTCTCACCGGCTAGTCGTCTCAGAAACGCACCTTAATTTGTCACATTCTGTCTTCATCCTTAACTGGAAAAAATGTATTAATTATACCTGGAGGAAATAAATCAAATAGTGTTATTCGTTATATAATGGAAACTAATCATAAAAAAAATACATTAATGTAATTAGAATCAGAATACAATTCACATTAATAAATTCTAATTTCGTCAGGTTGGGCACATGTTCGACGTTCTGCAATGCAGGCAGGTGACAACAAGATTGAAATGTTACAGCAAATAGCATAACTTCCAAACTATGTTCGTCCGCGCACATTCTGTCGTGGCATCTCATCTCCATGACTCATCATCGTGTTTAGTTCTCAGCATCTAGTCCGATGCAGTAGGATTCTTATGCAGAATTGTAGAAATAAGAGGTAATAATGACTCCAAAACTGAAGTAGTCAAAGTAACCAAAGGGAGACGTCTTGTTTCCTGTAAACATTATTCACCATACGATAAGATTAACAAATTATAGTAAATTTTGCACTAGCGATTGGATAACATAAAAGTATTTACACTTTGGTTACGTTGGATACTCACGGTTACGTTTAAGTTCCGCTGGCCGCAACAATGAACCGCGTAATTTCGACAGGTCTACTCGATGAATTGAAAAAGAACCATAGATTGTGACCATTTTTATAACCTTCAAAAGAGATTGCGATACTAACATAAGGATAATTAATTGTGATTACGAGGTACTTGGTATTAAAACAAGTGACGGGGTAATTTCAAACGTGACCAAGTGACGGGGCAGTTTCAAACGTGTAATGTCACAATATTTACGTACTATTATTGAATATATGGGAGCGTAAACATTTAACATTACTTAAAAAACCGTTCGTTTTTGCCCTGCTGGCATCTCACAGACAAGCAAGCATTATACGGCCATAATGATACTACATTTTAGAGTCCCAAACGTCTAGAAAACCATAGAAATGGATGGTGGGACGTAAATTATTGTGGATTCTAAAATTAAAACTTAATGATTTATATATATATGTATATATTTAATGAAATATTATGATTGAATAGAATCTTTTTGATGAAATGCCTTGACAATGGCACGTGTTACCATGTCTAAATATATGTATATACGAGGCGCGTTTTTTAAGTAAGTACTGTTGCCGGATATTCCCAGTGTAGCGCTGTGGTTGGGATATTGCGCTTTCGCAATGGTTTCCTTCATCTGTTGACTCACCGCACGCAACGTTAGAGACTTTCACATAGTGTGGCCATCTTGTAGTGAGTGGTTGAAATGTTCAAGACAATATATCAGCCCGCCGACGGTCCGTGATCCATTGATGACATTTTTCGCCAAATGTGTCCTAATTTGGCGCCAAGTTGTGGACTCAAAGACGGAGTAGAGAGATGGTTTTCAACCTAAGCGGCGTCGTTCTATGACGAAGGTATACAAAAATTGGTGCCCCGTTATGATAAGTGCCTTTTAATGGTGGCTACCATGTGGAGAAGTAGTTTAAGATGTGTAGCGTCTGACGAAAGTAAAGTATTGTAAAAAAGATGTTTCTTTAAAAAAAAAACGTTACTTAAAAAAACAAACTCATGAACTAATAAAATTACTATAAGAGAAACTAAGAAAAGAATATAAAATTTACATTTTGTATAATAAACACGAGAAAATATAACATTGTTGAGACCTTATGAAAATAAAAATACACAAAACATATTATTCATTAAAATAGTATATCGTAAAGAGCTCCGATCAAGACCTCAGAGAAGGGAAGGTTTAAGACTATCCCGAAATCTTATAGGGGTAGTCTTAAACCTTCCCCTTTACTTTCTTTAGTGAAAATCATAATATCAAGATCGCTGAGTCACCAATATCTGTAAGTCATAATCGTTAACTATGATTAAAACCGATATTATTCGGGTATAACGCTGAATCTCCAATATTACACTAATTATGATTAAAACTGATTTTATTATGATTCGTGATTTACGGCGGCGATTTTTATTATTTAACACGACGAAATCAAATATATGTGTGTTGAGAGTTGAGGCTGAATTAATTATTTTTATTCAATTTTTACCCTATCCGTTCAACGGACATTGGTTATCATATTGGCTATCGTCATTATGCTGTACAGAAAAGCTCAATTGTACACTGGGCAAACCATTGCCTCAGGTTCTTCAGCCGTGATGTTCTCCAACGAATATCGTGGTAAGGAAGGTATAATAAAGTATCGAAGTTATTCTTTTATACCTTAATTCAATACTTCCAGGTACTGCTGCCTTCTAGCAGTGGATCTCTCTAAGTTTGATTCCTTATCTGCCAGCTGCTTGGCTTGAAAGGCCCTTCTGGTAGTTTCACTACCGCTAGAATGGCTCTCAGAATCGCTGGAATACTCAAGACTCCTCACCATGACAAGTTGGAGATCCCAGCGAGGAGAGATTTTATCGAGGAGGATTTCATTCTGAATGCATTCAATGACGTTCATCAAATTTTCAAATTTTTTTCCCATCCCATGAAATATCTCTACCTTTTTATCTACTTCTATAATTAAATCAGTGTCATATTTTTTTTAAAAGCATTGCCCAACTAGTCAGCAAGCCTGTTTTAGGGCAAATTGGCAAACAAATTATATTTCACAAAATCAAATAATTCATTGAAGGCAAAACATAATCAAATAGAATCCGAAATATACAAATCAAGTAAAAGTGAAAATATATAAAAAGAGAGAAAAAAAGTACTAATGTGCAATACAGTATGTAAAATAATATAAGCACATATAAGGTAAAGGGAAATATTCAAGAACAAAATGCAGTTATATGAGTTATTTCATTATATCAAACAGTTCACTCTCAGTCAGGTCTATTCTCAATCTCAAAGCAATATCAATAACCATGCTCTACATCTCTGTTGTATAACATTGTATACTTCGTCAATTTTGACGTTTTTTTACGATTGAGTGACCTAAAACCAAAGGTTCAATTCAACGATTGGTTATGCGAATGTTTGTTGTCTATAGTTGGATATTTTATTTTATTTTATTTATGGTACGTTTATCTCCCTCACTCTCTCTCCCTCTCTTATTCAAATACTAACGTTAATTTACGTATTGTCTATTTTTGAGGGTAGGTTTAACAATCACTTTCATTACAATATTGCAATTTTGAGAATTGGGCGGAGTGTCTGCTCTACCTAATTTCAACAACCAATTTGAAACATCCCTTTTAAAAGCCTTAATGTCACTTAAAGTTATAATATTATTTACAATCTGTTTATATATTCTGAGAGCTTGAAAGATAAAAAATCTTTGACCAAAAGCAGTTTTCATTTTTGGAACTATTTTAAGATTATTTTCTCTTGTGAGATAATATCTTTCAGTCCTCACAAATAGAGCTACGAGTAGTTAGTATATTCAGCACAAATAATTGTTTTATATCCAAAATCTGAAATTCGCTAAATAGTGGCTCTGAAGGATAGGAAAAGTAACGGAGGTGTAATACCTTTTTTACGGCGGTGTTCTACTAACTCTTTTCTATCTAGAAATATCTGAATTATTTAATATTGATACATGAATTATAGGGTAAAAGATTCCAAAAAAATACCCTCTAAACTTTTACTACTAAATATTTTAAAATAAAAATTAAAAATGATTTCACGTACAATATTTTATAATTTATTTAAACTGGGCTTATAATATATTATACTCTTAATTACTCATGATAATTTATTTATTCATAAATCTTATTAGATGTTTCAGATCGACGCGGTCCATTAGTCAAATCAGAAAATCAAGTACATTATTCTGCTTCAGAAAATAGTGCCTGAGAAATCTATGTATGTACCTCAACAACCTGCACAAACATTTTCCATCTCATCTCGAGCGAAATCTCTAGACTGAAACTCATATTTATCTTCGCAGTATCCGCCAATCTCAATATTGGGCGGTCTTGTTCAGCGGTCGCCTAAGTGGTGGTCCGTAGAGAAATGTGTTCATTATTTGCATTTTTTAATCCACATCAAACAAATCCGGAAAAATAAGTGACTTGCATGGATGAACGATGCAAAGTGCATAGAATCATCTCAATCTCGTAAAACTTGTAGCTAGCTAGCTTGCACACGTTTTGTATTATTCTCGCCTCATTTCGCACTTGTAACCCTAGTTCGAAAGGACTTGGAACTTTTGCTCATTATTATCCAAAGAATTAAGATCCCAGATATGATAATATGTGGATAAAAGATGCGTTTACGGCCAACACTCAAGATAGTAATTTAAGCATGGTTCTAAAAGAAAACCTCGTCGACCTATCATCCGACAATACTCTTTAAGCTAAATTTCATTCATCTTTATTAAGACCTCAGTTTTGACTATCCGTAAAAATATCCAAAGAGCAAAAAATCCATAATTTTATTTCAAACAAACCGGAACATCCATAATACAATAAAATATATTGTATAATTGTTACATACTTGCGTAATAAATATGTCTCAGTTGTACACTTCGTAGTTGGTTGTTGGTGGTCCAAGCGAAACTCCTATGAGACAATTATAATCTTTATTACATGAATACTACAAATAAGGTACAAGGCATATAACGCAAAAGAGACTGCACCTCACGCGCGTCACCCTTTTTATCCCCGCTCACACACACACATATATACATCCCGCTCCGGCGGTGCGGCGCTCTCACACACACATACACACACACACATATATTCGATCTCAAGGACATCACAATAATTAAATCATCTTTTAATTGTTTTGATTTTACAACCTTTGTTTTATTAATAAAGCTTTTATAATTTGGTTACAATTGATAGTTATATGTGTTCTTTGATCACTTTTTTATAAATATATTTACCACTTTAAAAAATTCAATTAGTGATCCGCGAGATTTAAAATTAAGAATTTAGTGTCCGTGAGGTCGTTAAGTTAGGCGACCGCTGGTCTAGTTGGTCGAGTTCCTGACGGGGTTCCCTCGAATTAGTGTCTTAGAGATCTTGTTTCTTCAACGTGGCTAGCTTAACCATTTTCTCTGATAACTTCCACTATTTTGGAGACTTTAAAGTCTCTGAGTTGTAGAGAATACCTTAACTGGTTCGGGTATTTAGCGAAGAATTTCATTTTCAAATACCGGAATGGCATTACATTGTTTTTATAACATTACAAACTTTACCGTCATGTTATATATCCAAAATTTGTTTTTTTTTAATAGCTGTTTCAATTTGAAAAGGTACTAAACCTCGAAGAGGGCTGCGTTTCCAGTCTTCCAGTTAAGTTATAAAAAAGGGTTTCGAATACGTAATTTCTAAATATATTAATGAAGGAGTATTATCAATGTTCTATCGATCTCCATTTGGGTACTTCATAATGATACGGTGTGACGTACGCGATATGTCAGAGTTGTGTGTACAGAATTGACTACGAGTATTAGATCTCCCACCTGCCTTCAACAGTAACTTTTAATGAAAAATTAATAAATATAAGAAATAAATTTACAACATTACAATTGAGAAAAATTATTACACAATTAAAATAAATGAGAAAATAATGTTAGCATTATCAAAAGATTTACAAAGAATTGCTTCGCTAAAACTATATTTTTAAAGTACAAAATAGCTCCATACAGAAGCATAAATAGAATCATTCATCAACTTCCACCTCAGCGAAATGAGTCAACTTTAATTCATATTTAACAATACCACCGCTCGAGGAGCACCCATAATTGAATAAAAGTTAATTTTTTAGTAGGTCACCAGGTCGAATTCCACTTGATAAGTTTACTACACGACGAAAAGAAAATTTGGGGCACTTGCGTCAATTGACGTTGCTCATGGTAAGTTATTGAAGTAATGTTTTTCCTTTCATAAGGAGATAATGTCTAGCGGATGGGATCCAAATAGCGATATTCCATCTTACCCTGATCAATCCTCCAGGACTTTCTTACTAGCCATCACATAGTTAGATGAAGTGATGACACTCGTAAAAAATGACTTCTCCCCTTGCGTGGAAGTCCATTGTCAGGAAGAGATTTACACTCTACAAGAACAATGAAAATAATGTACATACTTCACTTAACACTGACACAAAGTAACAAGAATACCCAATATTAGTTATAATTATCCTTACCCTTCCTTTAAAATATAGAATCACATTTTTATAAGAAATTACTTCCTCGAGACGCAAATCACGCCTCTGCCTCTGTCCGTTACCAGAAAATACAAGAGAAAAATACTTTCGTGCGGCAGTGTAGGTACTATAACGTAATATTATAACGGATATTCTTAACATAGTCAAGATATTAAATTTTCTCACTTAGGTTGACTTGGCTTGCTAATTCTCCCAGAGAGGTGAACATATATTTAATGAAAACACATTTTTGTTATGATGTTGCAATTTTAGAACATAGTTCTATAAAAAGAATAGAATTTACGTTAAAAAGTATTTAAATTAATCAAATTAGAAATATTTACAGAAAATCTATATATCGTTAAAGTTTTTGATAACAACCAAAAATTTGTCAAATATGTTATGTTTCCTCCAAGCACCATCAGATCATCTGCACAGCTTAGTAATTTATGATTCTCGTTTAGAACCTTTTAACTTGAGAAACTGACTTCTCCAAAAGTGGATTGACTAAAAAGGGTAGCACCCTGTTCTAGGACTGCAGACACTTCACGGAATAGCTGCTTACTTTGACCAAGTTTCTGCTCGTTGACACCTCTGTACACATTTGTTATTTGCATTTTTTATAAGATTTAAAACTTATATTTTTAATTAATATAATAGGTAGTTTTATATCTATAGAAAGAAATTGTAAACATCTCTGATTTTCATTCCAATTTTTGATGTTATAAAAAATTATTATACATCCATGATTTATTAAAAACTATTTTTAACCCTTGCCTTAAAGAAATTTGGCCTTGTATTTTTTTCTGCGGTCTGTATCCAGGACCGTAATTCCCACTGGTATTTCTGGGTCCAATAACTTGCAGAGGCCCCGCAGTGAAAGTCGAAACTGTGCAATTAAAGCTCACGATTCATTTTATCAAATCAAAACAATCAAACACAATTTACTATAAACTCATTTAAAGTCAGAGGTCATTAATCCGACTAAATGTCACCGTCGTACATTAGAAAACCAAATTAGAGATAGTGATTTTTCATACGGCGTACAATAACGATAGTACCCTGATTTGCATTACGCAATTATAAATTACGCCAATTCAAGGATTTTTTGTTGTTGGGTCCAGGATCACAATTGGATCTAAAACTCGCTCAGGGGTTGCATTACGGGGTATAGCCACAGAAAAAATATAGTAGGCTTTTTTCAATATTATGATTTGTTGAATGTATTATACCGTATTTCCATAGTGTTGGATATTTAAGGCCCCAGTAAATATTTAGGTCCAACATCCGCTACTCTTAACTGGACTGAGGTTGTGACTATTATAATTGAAGTACTCAATTTTCTGATTAAGGAATCCACAATAAGATGTTCTATACGTTATTTTTGTCTCTCAGCTTTTGGGATGCGTCAGTTAGAAGTTTTAGGTAGTACAATGAGTGCAAAGTGACGCTTCTACAAACAATCTGAAATTCGCCATCTGTTGAACATAAGATAATAAAAAATGGCTTAACGTAAATGTAATGTACTTCGAGCAGTGGTTACGAGTACCACTTTGGACGTTTCTCTAGACAAAGTATTCATATGTGGCTTATAAATTAAACTCGAATTGGGTGAAATATACAGCAGTTTATTATTATTATAACACCTTGCATACACGCATACCTTCTACTTCACCCGCGCTCCACGGACCGACAGACACACACACACACACATAAACAAACTCTTGGACATCACAGTCAATTTTTAAAAACATATTTTATATTCATATTTTGTTTACTAATGTAACTGTTAAAATGAAGAGGCACACAATGTTTTCAATATTTGTTGTCTTAAGCCTACATCATAAATTAATAATTCAGTTTCATAAATTCCTACATGATGGAAGATTAATGCTTGAAATTTTCTATCAATAACGATACCCTAATAAAATTTTATTTATGCATTCAAACCCTCGTTGATGGAAAAACAATTTTGATTATACATACCTAAGCACCCGCCACCCGCAGGCAGTAAGTTACGACAGAGATATAAAAGAATAGAAATGGTTATCAGCTTAATTTTACGAGAATATTCAACTTAACTTTTGATATAGTAAATTTTATGATGTGGTCATCACGAGGCTTTTACAAAAATGATGTGAATAGTCTCAGTAATGATTTCTTCTTAACAGTAGCTCTCTCTCTCTTCATTTATCCTTTTTTAGATCCAATTATTTTACTTTTCGGTAGCTTATGTATCTGCTTCACCAGCAACTGTCTCACGAATCTTGTAATTTCGTTTTCCTTCCGTTCAACTGATTTCCCTAATTCTCTTCCGGTCCCACATTTCAAAAGCTTCCAGTCTCTCTTTGTATCTTTTCATTAAATTCCATCGACGATTTAGCTCTTAAACAGTAACCTCCGCATTTATTTTAAAATATTACAACAATAGAAATACTTGTTTTTAGATAACACGCTAAGATAAGATTATCTAAAATTAAACTAAAATTAAAATTGTAATAATAATTGTTCGATCTTTATAACTTATTCGTAGACTGCCGGTCGCCGTGTGCGCCTATGTGAATGTGATATACGTAGATATAATGGTTTCTTTCCATTACCTACCTGTTTACACCCACCTATATCCAGAACATGACCTTTTCTGTGGTTTTTGTTATCTATGGTTTGAACCAGTTGAAAGTTGAAGTTGAAATTTTACAGTAATCGTTTACCATTGGGTGCGTTGACTGCCGCCAAGTACTTCCTGGCTTGTGAGAATGAATTTTTGGCCTGTGTTAATTATCATCCTACTGTGAGAGGCTGTTTGTGTGTTTGGTTTTACTGAACGTGCCGAAACCTGTATATCTTGTTATTGTGCTTATTGTGTCACACTTTGTGCCATCAACGAAGTGTGTATTCGAGAATACTTCATTCTTAACAACGCAGTACGTTTCCTGGACCCAGAAGATCTGTGAATTTAGTAGAGGAAGAAAATCCAGATACCTAAAGGAGTATTTCTGGTTCTGGTTGGTCCTTCCGGCTCCTGTTCCCTATTTCTTCCCCTCTTCCAAATTTCTTCCACCCTTCTTACATTCCCTTATTCAAACCCCTTATTCAAACAATAATGATTATTATTATTATTTACTCAAAGCTATTTGAGATTCACCGTAATATAAAGTGGGTTGCTTTTAAAAATAGAATAGTAGATGTATCATTGGAAAATATTACCGAATATAATTTCAAAATTGGTTGAAAATGAATACAATTAATACAGCGAAAAAAAAATTCCTCAGATAGGAAGAGGTCTAGGTTCGAATTTCGATAACAACTAAGCATTTTTTCAAAAGATAGATTTTTTCTGTATATCTTTCTAGTTGATTAATTTAATTCGTGTTGTTGTTATTTTTAAATCAAAATAATAATCAAGAGATAGTGATCAGGATTCTCATTATTTTCTTCAAGATGTACGAATTTATCAGATTCCAAAAATGGTCTGTAACAATACATTTAATGAAAACATTATTTCAGCTAATTTTGGAATTTTCAAAATTTACTCCGATTTTGCGACGTTTTCCGGATCGGAACGTTAGACCTAAAAAATATATTTCTCGTTTTTGTTTTTACCTTATGAGTTCATAGAATGTACTGACGGGGCCTCGGGGAGTCTCAACAGCATTTCAAAAGCTTTTTGTTGACGGAAGAGGAGGGAGGGTAGGTTGCGCTTCAAGAAAAAGCTTTAAAATTCTAAATATTTTTTATTCGATGTACCGTGATTATAATACATAAACTCAGATGTGTAAAATACTATCCATGTATGATATTTTTAATTGAAAATTTTGATTTTTTCTAATTGATTGTGCTTTTTTAAAATATAAGTTTATCCGACAAATGTGATTATTAAATGTTATTATTCTTAGACATGTTTGTATTGAACACGAGTAATATAACGACACAAGTCAAAAAATAAAATAAGTATTCTAGAAACTGATGTATATGGAACACTTGAAATTTTTTTTAAATTAATATTTTCTCACAAATTCACGTCAGGTTCTTCGCGAAAACATTTTTTATTGTTGCGTATGGTAAATACTTATGTAATATAATTATTTTATCCAATATATAAATATACTACAGAGATATACCTAAAAAATGAACTTTGTATTCAGTATATCTACAAAGATATTGACACAATTTGAGACAATGTCAACTCAGTTTACATAATCGGAGAGGAAAGGTTAAGAAATATCGCTTAGATGGTTTTGTCACGTTGAGCGAATGAATACAGAGAAAATAGTAAGAAATATTTATAACCCAAGGTATTGATGGCATCAGAATTAAAAAACGTCCGCGTATCCATGTAAACGAAATACCTACTGAAAAACGGTTCTGATTGAAGCCTTAACAATCGACGAGTATGCATAAAATTATGTTTTAAAACAGGGGGGTCTGGCACTCTATCCTCACTACCTACCACCGCGAGGAATTTAGTAAGTTCGTAAAATAATATAAAAATTCTATATCGTGCCATTCCATTAAAAATAACAGATGTGGACATGGAATACATGTCACAACAATATTATTAATATGTATTACAAATTCAATATTTGTCTGATCGTCTATGACGTGATAACAAAATCTAATTTGGTGATCTCCCGGATTGAGTATAAGACCATCTTGGTCACTAGTCAATACACTTACTACTAAACTAAACAGGCAAGTCTAAGAGTGATCAAAATATATTTACTAAAGGTATGTAAATAGCTGAAAAAAATGTTTTACAAACACGCATTCATATTCTGCTTTAAAAATATATTATTGGTGAATGTGACCTATTTACTATTAATTTTTCATTTAATAATACTTGTATTATAATAATAAATCTTAGTCTTAAGGTGTAATAAAAAAATACGCGGTATAATATATATTTTTTAATTAAATGTACTAATTAAATGTATTAATTATAAAGACATACATATAAAATCAGTTTTATCGAGAAATATTGTTGTTATCTCTTTTCCAATCCGGGAAAGGTGCATTACCAACCACGCTACAGCGATAGTATTTTTGATCCAGATTCGAATCCCGGTAGCGCAACAACAATATTTTTCCATGAAATTGATTTTATATGTATATCTTTTAAATTAATACATTCAATTAGTATTTAAAATTTTACAGACCTATGTTCTGAATAATTACAACTTTACAATAAGAGTGTGTTCTCCTTAATAATATAATTTAATGTATTGTACATATATAGAAATTTTAAATTTATTTGCATTAATATTACAATATCAAATATCATCCATTTAATATTAAATATAAGATATCTGTGTTATGTATTCTTAGGTCGTTTTTCATGCAAGCATTTTAAAAACATCAATAAATATGCATACATTTAGAGCACTTCTATGGCACGTTCAACGAGTCCCATTAATAATTTAGTCATCGCTACAAATACTAGCCTTTGCCAAGGCAAAGATGACATAAAATTCGCAAAAGGCTTTCAGAGCTTTTTGGACAGCGAAAATAAAACAATCGAATAACGAGGGGACTTTTAAACCTGAGGTCTTTTAGTCAGAATCTAAGCTTTACAATATTTATCGAACGGTATTTTTGCGACCGATTTCCAGCCATTTACGAAAAAGATTTCAGATATTTCGAACAAGCTGTTTTTTTAGGTTTGACAAATAACGAAAGCACTATATAATTTATAATATATTAACAAATGTCCAGGATTATTTAACTAAATATTATGTTTAAATACATTGTATAGTATTTTTACACATACATTTATTTATTTAGATAAATATTGTTTATTTGAAGAGATTTATCATGATCCACACATATTTTCATAAATAAGACCATAAAAATAATAAAAGTATACATATGTTATAGAGGGTGTTTTTTTAGAAGTTCGTTTTTCGAATTGGCTACACGTTTTCCAGCGACTGCCAACTTGACAGTTGACAGATAATTTATGCTCAGTTTGGTTTGCTATTTCACCATGAATAGACTTACGCCAGAACAACGCTTGCAAATTGTGCAAATTTATTTAAAAAATCGTGATTTAGTTCGCGAAACTTACCGTGCGCTACGTCTATCCGTCTATCGTCCATCCAAATAACCATAGATCGTTTTTGGACTAGGCAATTGATAATACGCACCCGCAGAGATGTCGTCAGTGTACACCGAAGAAGCTATTGTTTCTTCAGAAATGATGCTGGCTAGAACGTTACAGTCAATGGAGAGCGCTATAGATCAATGATGTAAATGTAATGTAAAAAGTGGTCGAAAATGCACTTTATTCGTGCCAGCCGCGGCGCCACGATATCATATGTAAACACTAATGAGATAAAATTATCTTTCCAATAAAGCCAATACCATGGCCATTACCACGATTTTGATATATATTTTTTTCATTTTAAAGTTATATACCTCTAAAAAAACACCCTTTATAAACAATAAACAGTATAGGATTTTAATAAGATAAATATATTAGGAGCATATGCAAATCTGGTTGTACTGTAATCGTGTAGTTATAGTTATTTTGATCATGTAGAACGGGCGGCTAGCAGGAGTAAGAAAATATTGGAGTATCGATGGTACCAGAAATAAAATAAATCGTAAAATAACTAGCATGATCAGGTAAATCAAATATAGGAAGAAAGTTGTATGCATAATAATAATAATATTAATTAATGTTGATGAATATTGTATGTTGGAATAGAACACAGTTTGACATTCTACCATTGTTAGTTTAATGGGTAGTGTCTAGTAATCTATAATTTTCGGAAATAATATATAAATAGTGAACAAAGGGGTTGGGGAAATACGGGATGTAGGAAAGTTGAAAGGAATTTAAGAGGACAGGATTAGGGAACAGGTAAGCTAAAAGACCACCCAGAACCAGAAAACACGACCCATCTGTAAAATTCTTAGATTTTTCCACTGGCTCCACAGACCTTCTGGCCCCAGGACATGTACTCCGTTGTTTTCCACGAAGTACTCTTGATCATACACTTCGGTAATAGCTCGAAGTGTTATGTAACAAGCGCCATGCACAATAGCAAGATGTACAGGTTTTGGCACGTACGATAGTGAGAAACCAAAACACACATAAAAATAAAAATATCAGCCTCACACAGCAGAACGATAATTAACACAATACTCACAGCCTTCTGCACTCCTGGTTAATGATTACTCTCAGTACAAAGGTTCAACTCCAACTCTTAACTGTTCCAAAAAATATAGAGAACACCACATAAAAAGGTCGTGTTATGGTATAGGTTGGAGGGGGTAGTGGATAGGTAATGGACATTAACTATTCTACATGTAACGTTTATATTTGCGCAAGACAGCGATCGTCGATCCATAGAATCTTGTTATAAAGATCGAACAAGTAGGTATATAAAAATATATGTGAAGCAATTAAATAATTCACCCCGAACTAGAATCTGGGTGCATATCGCGTATTGTTATTAAACAAAATATTATGTATTTATTTATTAGTTAGAAATCTTTTGACATTTATTAAATCCATGTTATTGTGATACTTATCGTTAAGCGGGCGACTAAAAGTATATGATGTAATATTACTATTCGTGTCAACCTATACACTAAATCAATAATAATAGCTCTCGTGATTTGCCCTAGGACTCACATTCGTCCTGCCAGTAAAAACCACCCTCTCGCCCAAATATTCCCAGTTTTACTTGCCCTTCTGTCTTTTCTCGCCGTCTATCTACAATCTCCAGCCCATAAACAAAATGTTTACGCAGTTATATTTAACGATCGCTCCAATAATCGCGCCTTCATGCCTTACTCGCTATTGCACGGACGGGGTGGTGGCGCTGTGTGCCGCGATATTGTTGTAGTCACCTTTTGTGCACGATCTTCTCGGAGTAAATTACTTTTAAAAGAAAAATATAAGTTTCAAATATATAAATCTTAATTGATTGAATAGTTTTAATCTGCTGCGATCGAACTGTATTGATCTAGGCCTGCGAGTCAGCCTAACTGTGTCTCCAGTTCGTTATCATTACAAAATATGAATTATTGCTAGATTCCGAGAGCGTTAGTCTTTTTTATTTATGGCAGACCATCAGAAGAAAAACTTATTTTTTAGAAATGTATTTTCGATTCCATTATGGTATTACATGTCTGAAACTGATACGTAAAGAAGGGGATATTATCTAGCGAAAAAAACATTAATCTTTTTTACCGTTACTAAGTTTTAACAACCGGACACCGTTCAAGAAATTGTACAAAAACGAACTATGTATTTCAAATTAATGTGCCGACACTCATTTTGCAGGAAAATAAATTGCCTTTCAAACAGCGCTTACACCATATACAGGACGGTTCAAAATATTCACGCGTACTTCTAACAATTTCAGTTAAATGAAAAATTATTTATTAATTATTAACTGTAATTGATAAAAAAAAACTATACAATTTTATCATTCGTATAAAAATAACATGTAACAAACATTTGAGAAGAGAATACAAAATAGGCGTTAGTAGTAAGGACACTACACGAAATAAGTATTCATGAATATTTAAATTGATTTGATGAAATTTAAATTGATAACGTGTTAACGTATTATTTACTGAAAAATTTAATTAATAAAGCTTACTTATTTGGGGAGTGTTTTTTATATTGAAAACGTCATCTCAGTCTTTAGTCAAATATTGTACCACTAAATAATAACTTTCTTAACAATAATACAAATTAATACCTACATCAATATATTATATATGTACTATAAATATTTGTAAAGGAAATAATACATTAGCCTTTTTAAATTTTTAATATATGTTTTACTTTCAGAAACTGTATGTATGTTAGTAAATTAGTTTACATATATAATAACTGCATTTACTAAAGTACTATCGTATTCCTTATGTTTTGCAGCGCTCTCGCGGTGTCATTTTATCGTTAAACTGCTTTAAAAAAATTAGTTAGATTTTTTTTTCTTTTAATTACATTACACAACACGTGTTATTGAAAATTTTCTTAGAAGTGTAACTAATTTGCAATTTCCGGTAGGATAGGTAGGCAGGATAGAAGCCACACTCTTCCGTCCAGACACACAACGCTCGCCCAGTTCATATCGCATACTCATCGATTGTTAAGACTTGAGTAGATACACTACATCGAAAAAAGTGTTAATTTAAGAAGTAATGATCTTTTTAAGTCAACAAAAAACATTTCTTATTTTTTTCACTATTAAAATAATATTACTTTGTTTTCTAAGAATTGATTTTGATTTTTAAATCTAAAGAATAATTATGATGTAATTTCTTAAATCTTCACAATTTTATTATCTTTAAACGGGAAAACATTAATTTCTTTACAACTTATTTCTCTTGGAAAGAAATATGGATCTACATATTATTATCAAAGACATTTTAGAGGATTTTTTTTATTGAGTCTCATTGGTCAAGGATGATTTTACATAAACAATAACTAATAACTATTCCTAATTTGAAGTAAATTCAAGTAGGTACTAATAATCAATTATTTAAAACGAAAACTCTTGGGTCAGGGAAACGTACACGAGTATTATATGTACCCATTTTTATGTCTTAGTCATGTTTCTTTAGTTTCGATGATATTTTAAGGTTTGCGTTTGAATTGATAAAAAAATATTTTTGTATTACAAATTTATATTATGAGATTTATAATTTATTTCAACAAATAAATTTTGCATGTAGCGTATAAGGAAATTAAAAAAATTAAGGTTGAAATGACATACTCTATTATCGAAATAACGTTGAACGTCGTAATAATACACTGAATATAACGCTTCAAATTTAATACAATTGTTACAATTTGCATCATATTATATTAATTTAAAATAATGTGATGCGAAACAATTGATAAATTCATTTTTTTCAATTTCTAGTCTTAGACCACTTTCATAATAATAGGCACATATGTATAAATATTTTACAATATATTTTCATCTTTGTTGTATTAAAATAAGTAATAGTAAATAAGAAACAGAAGTAAGTAAAATAAATGATCATCAGCAATTAGTTTAAATACAAAAGAAAAACCTAGCTTGTGGATACGTTTATCCACAAGCTGTACTCGAAACAAAAATTGCCGACTGAACCTAACTTTTAATGGATGTTGGGTGGAGAGGCCTCAGGAATTTTCTAGAAAATTTACACTTTGAAGTGTTCTCGGCCGTTAGCTAATTTCTAAATTTCCTCTAATTTGTCGGAGGTTCGGTGCAATTTCGCACTACGCGAGATAACCCATGTATGGATGACTTATTTTAATGAATTGTACGTGGTGATGAATTGAAAATCCGGGTTCGATACCACATACGAAAGTGTTAAGTAATCAGATATAAAACTGTACAAGAAATCAGATACGAGACTGTTAAGTAATTACTACACACTTGCGAAAGAGTTTTACAAATACTTTGTAAGGTATGCTAGATTGTCCTTGTTTAAAAGGTAACATAAATTAAACGTATTTTATGTTCATTAGTTTTTAATATTGTTATATTTTATAGGTACATAGTATTGAGCTCACATCACGAACTGTGAATCCATCACCCATATCTGTAAATTACAATCACCTATTGTGATTAAGTACCTGAAAATATCACGAATAATGGTAAAGAGATCTGGTAAAATATTCACGTATGGTTACTGGCATTTATATCATTTATATTCTGATCGCAGGTCGTATTTTTATATGAGTTTCAAATGTTAATAATAAAAGTGAATAAATCACAATCACTAATACTGATCACAAGAATAATAATTTATCCCAATCACTGCTCTGCTCTGCTTCTAAGGATGTGTGAGAGTGGATTTAACTTTGATCTCGAAACATACGTAAATTTCAGTACATAATTGGTAATATGCGTGTAAGTCATTAATAGTCTATGGTATTTTATATGAACATCCGACGCATCAACTGATATACACTGACAGTTATCTCAAAATTTATTTATTCATAATACTCCACGGAAATATAGTCCTTAAAGTAGTAATGTCGTAAGTTGTTTGTTAAAATTTATGCATAATTAAAAAAAAAAAATTCTGAGAATACATTGAATTATAATTATTTTGTATATGCTTTATATTAAACTCTCTGGATTTTTTTAGACTATCAGGCATGTATCTCATGAATCCCGATAAAAGTACATTTACTTGTTTAAATGTATAATGAAGTGACGAGCTAAGCTGTCTCAACACAGAGTTTTTCTAGTGAGACGGGCGCAGTCCAACCACGTTTTTACATATGGATAACATAGTTACAAATAAATAAATAAAATAAACTGTGATTGTGAGATTAATGTTCGATGGTGATTCACTGCAATCAGCAGTACCAGTTTAACTTACTAGCATGGATGAATATAGTGATTTATTTTAACAATGTGACAAATGTTTTCTTATAATGATTAATTGATACTGTGTATTCCATACATCACATTTTTTTTATATTACCCCAATTTTTGAAACCATATAATATACCCGGAAAAATAAACAATACAATTGCTAATCAGGGATGATAAATCCAATCCTCCACAATACGACATAATATTGATATTTCTATCTATAATACAAAATATCATTTAACTTATTCTTAACATATGTTACTGAAATGTTCATATATGTTTCTTCTAAACTTAGTAATGATTAAATTATCAATTATAATATTATTTTTATGTAGAAAGTGAAAATCAACATTTTTAATTATCAAATATCTTATAATTTCGAGGTATAATGATCGTTCATTATCTAGATGTTAATTGAGGCAAAAGCCGTGGTTAAAATATTTTTTTAAATATTTGATTGTCGATACAAGAGATGAAAAAAAAACGAAAAGCCATCTGCAAATAATTAAACTCGTTTGAAAATATAAGCTCTCTGGACACATTCAATTCCACCCATGACTGAAACCTTAATTGATTAGATTCAAACTCAATCAATTCAATAATATGCGACCATGGCCAGTGTTTCTGGAATTGATTAAATTGGTAAAATAACCATTGTATTCATTATTCTGTTTGCAAAGTCCGATGAAAAATGAATGGGTAGTAAAGTGAACCATATTATATTTTTATAAGATATAAAAAATTTATATTAGGTATACGTTTATTAAATACTATTGGACCAGCTCCGCTGGCCGTAATATTAAAGCCAAGGCTTCTGTGATTAGTTTAATGAATTTATGAATCAAAAAAACCTTCAATATTGAAAACATATAACATCCTAACTTAACTATTTAATCTAAATAAATACTGTTCTCAATATAAAATAATTATTTAAATATATAAAACACCGCTGATACGACAAGTTTCACGTTTCACGGCCAAAAACCGACTAGCGACGCCAAGTGGCACAAAAATACTACAGCAGGGAAATAATATGGAACTTTTTAACGACAGCCATCAGATAATGGCGCGAATCAAAATAATCAGTTATAAATTTTATTTAAATTTTTTATCAAAATAAAAAAATTGTATAACCTTCAGCAAATTACAATTCTTTGTGGATATTCTGCGCAACTACAATTGCTCTAGAAGTGAAAAAGTAAAATGAAAATACTTTATTAAGGAGAACACATTCTAATTGTGAAGTTTTAATTATTCAGAACCTAGGTCTGTGACATTTTAAATACTAATTAAATGTATTAATTAGAAAGATATATATATATATATATATATATATATATATATGGAAGAGATCCAGGTTCAAATCACGGTAGCAATAACAATATTTTTCGATAAAATTGATTTATATATATATATTTAATTTGTATTTAAAATATCACAGACCAATGTTTAACTTTAACTAAATAAAGTTCCTAATTTATTATTTTGTTTTACTGAATATTTCAATAGAAGAAAACAAAACAAAAATCAATTAAAAACGAAAATGCCGCAATAATTACAGAAATATCCCATTGTACAGGGAGATCACGGATTTACGTGTTCATTCATTGGCTGGAGGCTATTTACCGAGGATCTCATAAAATATATTACACCCAACGATGTTACATGTAACTTTCATCGCCCACGGGCACTCAAAAGAACAGCCAAGGCGGGGAAACCGAAAATCCCGATGCCTGAATATCGGTCGTGATACGTGGGTAGGTGGAGGGTGGTGGGCGGTCTACGGGATGAGCAATAGATACAAGATGATAGGGTAAGCTGCATATTAAAAAACGATGAATTTAAATAAGGGAAGCGAGGCTGACGCAACACGAAACATAGGCGGTAGGGTAAAACGTATTATGTAAAATAAATACAGTAAAGGATTATTGTTGTACCTACTATAGTAATAAATATTTAAATGATAAAGTAAATTTAAATTGCTTTTGTTTATTATTTATATATTACTTAGTTATACAAATGTATTTTTAATCAATATGAAGTAAAAAATACATATTGTAGAAGACCTGCACGCACCTTAGAGTACCTGTCGGTCCGCCTGGTATCCACAGAGGAACAGTTTACATACATCGTGACAGACAAGTCCTAAAAGCTAGCGAAAATCATCCACTTCTCGGCAGCCGGTCCTTTCAGAAACACCTCAAGCGAGGATTCTAGTTACGAACTTTATTTGAACAAATTAACTTTATACTTGTATTTTCAATTGTGAATCGACCCGCAATAAATGACAACTTTTGTAAGTCCTTGCACTAGGCATAGCATATATACTCACTCGCATATTCCACATTCATATACACTCCGACATACATCCACACGCGTGAGATCTGAAGAGGATAGGGCCTTCAGTCTCACTATGTACAAATCCTTTTGATCCGAATTACATAACCTATAACTCCATCCAAATGACTCGACGACTTATAAAACACACACCTTTCGAGTCAGTATAATAACTGATAAAGCTAATCTCTATAATATACATATATATAATTATATTATACACGTGGTCCCATAAATAAGTTTAATTTAGAAATATGAACACTTTAAAAAAATCCCATTATAATATTGTATATAAAAATGTTGATTTTATATGAAACACAGTTTTCGAAAAATTAATTCGTAAAAATAATGTCGTTAAAATGTAATCTATAAAGTTCATGACTCTTTTCGAACCGACCCCTGAAATAATTGGTAATAAAGTTGTTTCAACTATCACTGCAATTCCTTGTTTCAACTCCCCGACAGACTTAGGATTATTGTTGTATACTTTGCTTTTAAGAAACTTATGTAAAAATAAATCCATGTGCTTCAATTCCGGGCTACGAGAAGGCCAATTGATGTCTCCTATTCGCAGTAATGATCGCTTACAGGATTATTTTTCAATATAAGCGATACTCCATACGTTCCTTGGCGTATCACTTATGTACTGGGTGAATATTATGTTCTATTTTGTTTTGCCGCCATTTTGTTTCGGCAGACATTTGTCAGTTCGCATCTGGTAGTCTTAGAGAGTACTTGATTACAATTTATTATAGACTATTTGACGTCTCAAAAACGTGTTGAAGACATCAAAACATTTTATTTAAATAATAATAGCAATTCTGTAACCATTAATAGTGATCGCAATTGTCGCATGTTGGAAAACTTATTGGTAGCCGGATTGGGTCGATTGGGATTGCAGCACATGTGGTTTCAATAGGACGATGCCACCTCACACACAGCCCGAGGTTCGCTTGAAACTTTGTGAGAAATTTTTCCCGGCCGCATAATGTCAAAAAGTTGTAATATCGATTGGCCTTTTCCTCGATCATGTGATTTAACGGCTCCAGACTATTCTGTGGAGTTACTTAAAAGGAAAGGTCTACGTCAATAAGCCAATAACAATTCCGATGCTACAAAACAATATTCTAAACAAAATATCTGAAATAACACGGTGACGTGTGCGAGAATATCATGAAACATATGGTTAAAAGATCTCTCATTTTTTCTGCTGCCAAAGGCGGCCACTCGGTCTATGTTATAGTCCATACATAATTGTAATAAACTAAATGATTAATAAGTAATAATAACATTTCAAAAATTTGTTTAATTTTTTAGTTATTTAAAAATAACATCGGCTTGGAACATAATATTCCACTGTATTTCAAAATTTCCAAGTATTGAAATGACCAACAGTATCTTTATCTAATACGTATTTCCTGCTTATGGCGTTCACACAATATACTACACAAAATTGTGCTTATTTATGGACCACTCTGTATAAATAAACCGAATTAATAAAATTGATAAAATAAAATTTGAATTATAAAATGTTAAATAATTCAAATCTAATGAAAACCAAATATTATTATAAATGTTATAAATAAATACAAGAATTAAAAAATATATATTTTCACCTATGGTGCACCTATTGATTGATATTTGCATTTAAATGTAATATTATTAAGTTAAGATTAAAAATAAGTTATCTAATAATACACTTTGTTAGAAGAACACATTTTTATTGTGAAGTTGTAATTATACAGAACATAGGTCTGTGATATTTTAAATATGAAATAAATATATTAATTAGAAAAAAATACATATAAAATCAATTTTATTGAAAAATATATTGAGATTCTGTAAAAATAAGGTAGATGGCTCTTTCAAATAATGGAACGATTAAATGTATTAATATCAAAAAGGTAACACATAGGTTCGAAAATTTGTCGCTAAAAATATTGTCGCTATAGCATAGTTGATTAATGCATTTTCCCCGGTTAGGAAAGAGATCCAGGTTCGAATCCCGGCGGCGCAACAACAATATTTTTCGATACAATTGATTTTATATATATATATCTTTCTAATTAATATATTTAATTCATATTTTAATATATTTTGTGTTGTTTAGCATTTTAATCGAATCGGGCTTGTCTAAAAATAAAACAAAATAAAATTATTTTAGAAAAATTGTATTTTTGACATATAATGCACAACCTATTATATAAGTGGAATGAGACATGTAATGAAAATATCAATCGTGATCTTGTCCTGTACTGTAAGGCATTATCGAATTGGTATTATTGCGAAGTCTTATACTTTTGTGTTTTAATACATTTTCGCACCCATCCTTTATATAACTTATATTATGAACAAGAAAGTTTTAAAGTACTTTTATAATATTTTCTTCAAAAAGAGCAACTTGTTCATATTTGGCGTTGTTATTCAAGTCTACCCACGCACTCCAAAAATATTCGATCTTTTATCTATGAAAGAGATGAAGAAGTGTACGAAAATTTAATTGAGATAAAACATGACTAATCTAATTTAACATAAATATTTTGTAGGTGTTATCTGTATTTTTAAAAATTAAACCATTTAATTTTTTTTTCTATATTGACTAAGTTGGCTTTTATGGTAGAATTTTGCAAAAATTTACATTTTTTTTATCGTCAATATACCTAATATATTTCATTTCACGTAGGTACATGAACTCAATAAAAATTTATCTCAAAAAATGTATATTACTTTTCAGACTCGCGTTATTGCCTTTTCTATGTGTAATTTCCACTTTATGTTCTGCTTTATTGCTATACCTAAATATTTAATTTGTTCAGTTCGTGACATGTAAGTATTATTTAGTTGAGTCCCTATTATTTTGGATTATTATTATATAATTTTTTCGTGAGTTTTTTATCTGCGTTATTAAATACAGTTAGAATTGTGTTTTTTGGAGTTTTAGTTGTAGTTAAATAGTTAAAAAGTTTATTAATAAAGGTTTTAACGAACGTTTTAATAATTTGTAATAAATAAAATTAAATAAGTCGTCGTTCATTGATTATCGTTTTTCATACATGGCGGCATTTTCAATATTGTAAGGATGATTATAAATTCAAGTAAATTGTATACGATTAAATTAAAGTCGAATTAGCTATTGACAAGTTCCACATCTTATTGTATGTTACGCCTCCCGTAGACAGCACGACGTACTAACGACGTACTACTCAATCCCGTACTGAATCTAATCGCGTCAAGCTCAGTCTACGAAAGTAAAAAATATTCTTCCAAATTTGAACCACATCATTAAAAATTAATTTATCTTGGTCGCAATAGACTTAACGAGAATGAATCCTGGGTATCATAGCGATGTACGGATGGACATGCTGGAGAGACCCTAAGAAGACCTGTAGAGGTGCATTACGCACTGTGTAATCTGATTGAGGCAACTATACGTCAATACCGACAATAAAGGAATTAGAGTCGTCATGAATTTTCCTACTTTATTCTACAAAGATTTGGTCTCGATTGTGGACCATGTAATGGTCAGAACGTTAGCCAATATCGAGGTCAGATGTATGTGGCAGAATAACCCACTAAAACTAAAACTAAATTAGGAGAGCACATTCTTATTGTGAAGTTGTAATTATTCAGAATATAGGTCTGTGATATTTTAAATTTGAATTTAATATATTAATTAGAAAGATATACATATAAAATCAATTTTATCGAAAAATATAATTATAAATGTATAATTTCAAAAGTGTAAAATATAGATTCGAAAATTTGTCGTCAATTCACAGTGTTAGCTACAGCATAATCGAATAATGCACGTTCCCCTGTTTGGAAAGAGATCCAGGTTCGAATCCCGGTAACGCAACAATAATATTTTTCAATAAAAATGATTTTATATGTATATTTTTCTAATTATTACATTTAATTAATATTTAAAATATTACAGACCAATGTTCTGTATAATTACAACTTCACAATAAGAATATCTTGTCCTTAATAATAATAACGTAATAAATTAATACAATAAAATGTATATAAAACATATCATAAGGCATATCTTTCTGATTAATTCATTTAATTAGTATTTAAAATATCACAGATTTATGTTCTAAATAATTACTTCACAATAAAAATGTGTTCTCCTTAATAAAATTTATTTATTCAACTTTCAGTCGCGGCCATTAGTTATAGTCCTGAGATGAACTAACCTAGTACAGTCTAAAGGCAATTTTTTTAAAAACCATCATCAGGTTGACTCTCTCCGTGGAAGTCAAGCTCATTGGTTATTGAGGGTTCTATTTGGATCATCTTCCAGTATCTGGTTGACGTAGTCGCGGACATCCTCTATTTCAGGAGCAAGAAACACGTCATATATCTTTCAGTTTACTTTCGTTCCTCTTCTACGAGCTCCAGACTTCACTTCAGTATCAGTATCGGCATCAAAACTCCATAATGTACCTACCGTTGGTCTTACCTTGGTTGGCAATTTGCATTCAAAATGCCGATCATCTTAACCCCTGCAATGTGTTATTTTTATGCTTCAGTACCTATATATAATATAAGGTCATCTCATAAATAATGCTTTATTTTTTTTACTTCTTTTTTTTTTTTAAATTACTATGAACAAAGTTATTTTTTAATATTTTCTAAACTATACTTTCCTTCTTTTGCTACAATGCTCTTCCACCTTTCTGGTAGTCTTCCAAAATTCACTTGTCCGTGAAGAAGAATACCTCTCCAGTACTGTTCAGACCTCGTCTATTGAATTCATATGTTTTCCTAAATGATTTTGAAGACTGCGGAATGAATGATAATCAGATAGGGTAATGTCCGGCAAATATAGTGGGTGGAGCATTGTTTCAAAAAAGGTTCATTCCTGAGACGTGACAGCAAAGAAAAGCACACGTTCAGTCTCTGCACACGATTAGACTCTGAAAGTTTGTGAGGAATCCATGAATCCAATTTGCTAACTTTTCTGATGGCACGAAGATATAGATGAATGGATGAATGACCAAATCCAAGCTTCTCTGCTAGTTACAATGAGTTTTTTTTCCATCAGGGTTTGCAGGACGACCATTTTTGACACTGGATTACACTTATTGTCCAATCTCCATATACTGTATTAATATTCCTCGCATTTTTCGTTGCGTTGTTGCCTTTATTGAGTTTAGCATATATTTATTGAATTGAGCATATTTGATGTATGTTGAAAGCAACATACATCGAATATACTCCTCTGTTACTTCCATTATAGTTTTGAAAAAATAACTGTTAAAATCGAACTGAACTCTTTAGAACTTGTACTAAGAATCAATTACTATACCTGCTTTTATAGCAGTTAATAATTTTACGTTATGCAAGTAGTTTATTCCAACCCTATGTGACTTTTAGTTCATGTAAATGAAAAAATCGCATTATTTATGGGATGACCCAATACTTGGGCATAATAATAATAATAATAAAGTTTTTTTTTTCTAAAAATATTATACCTACAATTAATTTGCCATTTATAGATAAATATCAATTTTATATATATGTGTTCAAATCAGAGATTCTGAAGATACAGAAACGGAAGTAAATAATCTTCAACTAAAAGAGATTTGATGAGAACACAGGGTGCAGGCCCGGGGAGGCGAAAGCATCTACCGGAACTAATGTTATTCCGTTTCCGTTATTCCGGTCAGTCCAATAGTTATTCCGTTTCCGCCTCCTGAACTGATCGCATTCGAGCCTTTTTGTATATATATACTCGTATGTATTACAATATGATTACATAGATGTGAATGTGACATTAATTCACGTGTGCATACAAAATTTAATATTTTAAATTTAGTCACAGAATATATACTGCAGCAAGCGAATATATAATATACTCGTAAATATAGAAATTTAATATTATTGATATCAAATTATACGGTATAATTTTTCGGTACACAAATTATTCCTTATTAAAACAATTTTGATGAACCACAAAAAAAACGGGTGTAGAAAAATTCTCCCAAAAATTAACAACTTTGTATATTGTCACTACAGTTTAATTGGTTAAAGCTACCTACCGGTATAAAAAGTTCTCCATTCAACTCCAGGTGATGACTATATTTTTTCATTCAACTAATTTGTTACAATTAAGTAAGTGTGATCACTTACTTAAAATTCAAGGCATCAAACTATCTCACTCATAAATAATAGTAAACAGTTACGTGACTGTGATTATGTGACTGATTGGATTTAACTGTTGGAAGTTTACTTTTTAGTGTACCAGTCATTGCTTGAAGAATTACGGTCATAAAAACGGTTTAAATAACTATTAATTATATTGTGATTTCTCATACATACAAAATATAATACATATTTTCGTATTTAGAAATGCTTTCATTCTAAAATATGTTTTAATATAATTTTGGCTATAAATTAAAAATTTTAAAGTTATTTATTCAATTTTTATATCAGTAATATTTTTATTTGTACTAATGGAAAGTATTGACTCATTTATTACTCCTAATTATTTGTGCATTTGCTGACACGTATACACCTGCGAAAATTGTTCGATGCTTTTATCAAAATTATCTATCCACATGGCAAGCAATCAAACCACATCAAACAAAATGAATAATTTCATTGCAAGGCTATATCAATTATTACCAATCAAAACAGTCGAATATCAAAGTGTCATAATAATTTAGTTTACTAGACTTTGTTCTGCATTTTGGATATCTATACACATGTATAAGAATATAAACAGATTTCAATTCTATTTGACATCCAGGGGACATATTAAAAATAATTATCGATATTTGGGTACGTTATTTAGTAAGATGACATCTTGATCGAATGTCTGCAATGAATTCATAAACATGAACCTATTACAAAATATCCAGTGTTAATTTTTTTTGAGGTACCTAATACATATTTTAATTACGTATTAGAAATACAACCGTATAATTGTTTAGAGACATGTATACTGATAACGTTTGTATGTATGATTGTGTTTATCACTAAGTTCTTTATGTGTCTAAACAAACATTTTGGTTATTTTTACATCCGCATCTATTTCCTATCATAATTATAAAAAATATTTGCTTACTTATATTATGTCTTGCTGTCGTTTTTTATAATATATTTTGAGGGTACTAAGAAATTCAAAGGATTTATATTTACATGCGCATACAACGCTTAAATCTTTCTATAATCCTAGTAGATTTTTAGATATTTAATATCTACCATAATACCGCATCTCTGCATAACATATCGAACTTCGAGGGATAAAATTTATATTCCGAAATGCAAAGTTCCTGTAACTCGTAACTCGTTCGTGGCAATAAATTATTTCAGAAAATATCATATTAATCTTTAGATTATCAGAACAAAACTACGAAAGTATTGCCTAACATAATTATGAATAAATATATTCCGCTGTTTTAGGCAAAATTAATGAGTCCATCTGAGAAATTCATTTATAGATTGTGATGAAAAAATATTAGTTTTATTTTTTATACACAATGTCACATGAATATTATTTTTATTTTTAAACTAGGCTTTGCGCTTGTGCTATGAACATTTGGTAGTGCCACAAAGTTATGCTCAGTGGTTTCAAATAAGAACGCCCAATAAAAAATGATTTAGTTCAAAGTGATGTCTACTAATAGAAAACAATATTTTATAATGTTCAAAAAAGATAAACGAAAATCTCGAATATCACTCATATGGCAGTCACATAATTGAAAATTTTTTTTCAATGATTTACAATGGTTTTGTTATTTCCTAGCGTGGTCAAATAAAATATAATTTGAGATTTATAGTATATTTTTAACACAGTAAGGTGAGATTTATAGTAAACTTTTGTAATTTATGAATAGCCGTCAAATTAAATAGTCAAGAATACCTTACAATTTATACTTGATTTCTTTCCATCTCACTAGATCAATATCCGTATTGAGGTGTTTTTTCTCGTATGTCAATTACAATGAATTCGTTATAACTAAAAAATAAATTAAAAGAAAAAATCGGTTAATTCAATTGTATCAACGCAAAAAATATAACAATTACGAATTATTATGGAGTATAGCAGTATATTATAATAATATTTTTTCTTATAATGCTTGTCCGGTTATCGAACGGTGTGGACCATATATATGAAAATAAAAACACTCGTTTTTTAGTTCTACTCATTTAATTAGTTATTGTGCAGAAAGTAGTAGTTATGCAGAAAGTAGCTGAGACAGCAATTCGAAAGAACTGAATCCTTAAAATATCATTAGTGTTCGGATATAATTATTAACTAGAATCACACAAAAGAATTAACATGTATAATGTTGTCTCTACCTTATTTACATAAAATAAACCTTTCATTAAAATGTTACTAGTGTTTGAACAGAATTGTTTCTTAGAATCGTGCCAAAATATAAAAATCTGAAATTTCCATTATTACCTTATGTACATAATTTAAATTGCTGCCCCTTTTCAATAGATTTAATAGAAATACAAGTTGTTGAATTTAAAATGGTTAGATTAATAATGCCCTTTTAAGGCGAAACGCGACTCACGGAAATTAAACTTTAGCATGTCCATGATGTCCAGTGAGTGTATATAATTTCAATACATGCACAAAGTACACATAGTATCGAATCATTTTCATTCGAAAATTTGTGTTTAGATCATGGGTGCACACTATTTTCTTCGTGCGGAAGAATGCAACTCGGGTTTGCTCTACACAATATTTAATTTTCAGAAGGGTTACAGATTTTGTAAAAATACGACTAAAAACTTTAAAATTTTTAATAAACATTTTAACCATTTCAAACTAATATATCTCAATAATTTAGGTTAGGATTAGCTCTGATCTCTTTTGACCCAAGCCATCGAGTTACTGATTTTTTTTTTGAGAATTTAGTGTTTAGTTTTATTATAGAGTCACACGTGAAAATGTTGGTCAAATATTGTCATTCTTTTGAGAGAAAGTGGAGCCAGTTATTAAATACCTTAATTGTTAACATTTAATCAGAATACTAAATATTTTAGAAGATTTTTAAATTTTCTATGATTTGTCAACAATACAAATTTTATAATACATATATTGTAACGCCTTCGGATTGATGGTTTTTAGTATACACACCAAGAAACTATACAAATACACTATTTTCTCAGTAGATACCGCCGCGATCTGATAAGCCTTATGTCTCTTGTGTTGTCATCGTGAACGGTGAACAGAGTTCGATCGCACCGAGCGAGTACCGCAACACCATGGACATCGAATCTGACACAAGCTTGGAGGTAAATGGATTGTGACTTAGACAGAATATACAAGACGTGTTATATTTCTTATCAGCACTAAAACTGGTCAGAAATTAGCTTATTATATTTCTACGCGAATAAAACAACTGAAAATAAAATTGAGAAAAATGACACATTACATATTATATATAGTACCTACAGTTTGTGTTTGTTACATGTTCAATTACAACGTACCAATAATGTTTAATATATATACCAGTAGGTACAGTTTAAAATCATAATACAAATTAAATTAATCAACTAGAAAGATATACAGAAATCCATCTATGAAAAAAATATTTAGATGATACCAGAATTCAAATCTGAACCTCTTCCTATCAGTAGAAGCGTTAAAGCACTCGAATACTACATCGCCAAATTTTTAACTTATTTTCTATAATATTTCAAATTGATACATCTATTAATCCAATTTTTAAGGCATTCAACTTTATTTTATGGTGAATCTCAAATATCTTTGAGTAAAACCCGATAGGAGATACCAGAATTAAATTAATTCATTCATTGGTATTAAATTTTGAAACATTAAGGATAACATTTTTGTTGTGAAGTTGTATTTTCAGAACATAGTTCTGCGCTATTTAATACAAATTAAATTAATTAACTAGAATGATAAACAGAAAAAATTTATCTATCCAAAAAATATTTAGTTGCTACCAGAATTCGAACCTGGATCTCTTCCTATGCGGGGAATAAGTACAGGTTTGCGTTCTCCGTTTCGCTACGGCTATTTCGCACAATTCTGGTTCTGATTCTGTTTACGGTTGCTCAACAAATATAATTAATAATGCATTCCATGACCTATCTTACACAGTTAATAACGTAGAGATATCTTTGTTTCATGAAAAACAGGAAATATGAAAATATAATAACAAAAAATATAAAAGCAGTGTTCAAATGATGAATGAAGACAATTAATTAATTGATTTTCCCGTAGTTTATCTATAGGTGCTTATCCACTGACTATGTGTGATAGGGACGCATTTAAAAAAAAAGTACTTTATTCATAAATGTAGTTTCTCTTTACCACAAAACACTTAAACATCGTTTGATTAATATTCCCAGACTTTCAAAATTAGTTGAGTCTTCTTCACAAAGCCGAGCACGTCACATATATTTGTCCACGCAATACATACTGCTTTTGAAAATGGGTATTATTTACTTGTAGCTGATTCAGGATTGTTCATTTCTATACAGTATTCACAATATTTTATGGGTATAAAGACTAAATTATGAGTCGAAAATGTTCAAGGAATATGTACAAATTCTCAACGTTGTGGAAAATCTTAGAGACTTTTACAAAATCATATTAAGCTGTAAGTCTAGGTACTTCGAATTAAATTATTTTGAAATTGACTTATTTATAATCAATACATTTGTTATAAACCTTAAACAATCTAACAAAAAATAAAACAAGTAATATATTTCTATAGACACGAAGTTATTTTTTATTTATAGAAAAATATGGAAGTATGGGTTATAGAGGGCTTACGACCTGTCTTCGGCTGGCTTAAATGATCACTTTATATAAATATAACGTTCACTAATTTTTTATAATGTTTTATAATATATTTTTTTGGGTGGTAATAAGGAAACAAGACCCATTGAAATTTGTATAAGTTTGTTTAATTTTTTACAATATTTTATTAGTTTTTGATGATAAAAACATATCAATATGATATTCATTCGAAAAAAATAATCGTAAATATGTATTTATTAATTATACAGACGTCACCTTAAGTAATATGACGGGTAGATCACAAATAATTTGATAACTTCAATTATCTTCCCAAACAATGGTCAAAAATGCATCATAACACTACGCATTGCTATATTTGCACTAAATAATACAGTTTGGTTTAATCTTTTTTTTTATGCGAAGAACTTATGTTAACCTAATAATCCTGAAGAATTCGATTTTCGACAAGATCAAAAAAGTCAATCGACATTTATTAATTTATACTTTAAAAAAAAAATTGAAACTCAACCATTTCGCGGAAAGGAATTAAGTTGAACTTTTAAAATATATAAATCTAGAATATGTTATATCGGAAGCTCTCTCAAGATAGTCTCCAATTTAAATCTCTTTTCTAAAATAAAACTATCCATAGATAGTCCCAAGAACCAACATAAGAAAGCTTTCGTGATTTTACATACGAGTAATACAAATAAAATATTCTCTTTCTACGATACCATGTTAATTTTTTTTTTAAATTAACCATTTATTTAGAAAACAGTTTTAGTAAGCGCATTACAATTCATATGAACGCTGTTTAATTTAATGATTAAAAAGACTCAATATTGCAGGGCTTGTAATATAGATTTCGAGAATTACATACTATAAATAAATTCTTACATTTTCACCAGAAATGAAACTTATGTTATATGTGTGGAGAATAACAAAATAAAAATAGTGTGAGAGAAAGATATTCAGAGGAAAGGTCGCATTAGAGAGCGGGTGGAAGAGACTGAGAGAATAGAGAAAGGGGAAAAAAGATTTAAAGAGAAGAATTAACAGGAATGGAATAGAAAATTGGGATATTTTACTGAGAAACGATAAGCTTATGAATAAAAAGTATTTTATATTTTACATTAATTTAAATTAGAATAAATGGTATTTAAACAAATTGTAATTAAATTCAAATAGTATATTTAAATTAAGGTAAAGAAACACCAGTACATGTAAAATATATATATATATATACATTATATAATATAAAATATTTTTTTTATATTGAAAAAAGCAAGCACCCAACTCTACGAATTCAATTAATTTCATTAATTAATAATTTGTAAAATTAACGTAAATCACAGAAGATCTGGATAACGTTTGAAGTCAGCCTGGATATCGCGAGAATTCAGACACTGGGTTTTAAATGTCCTTCCAGCTATACTAGTATAGGTTACCCACGGATTCAATAACTTTTTTTTTCTTTTTCTCTTTAACCTCTTAAATGACTGCAGTAGTCCAAATATTAATAGACTAACCCATTACCACACAATTTTTATAGTGTATTCTATTATTTTGACTTACATTTTATCTTGTTCATTCGATTATTTTTTATGATTATCTGTGTGGTGTCCAACATCTTTATATATTATTACGTAACGCGCTAGCACCGGTGTATCGAACGTCAGCGCATTACTCCACCGTCTATGTTCAGTTTGTGGATTGTGTGGTCTCGGTATAGCTGACTCTGATGGGTGGAAATGGTCTAATTAATGCAAAATGTAGATTAATGAGTGATGTGTGGCCTTCGTGGTTCGTCACGGTGGCCGTCCCAAAATATCTCTCGCTTTCCGAGACGTTCCAAGCGTCGCCATCTTCAGGCACTCCGAGCGGGATGACTTTGACACGGTCTGCCGTCGCTCACAAGCAGTCTCTCCGCTAGTCCTTGTGAAACGGATGGACCAAAGCTCAGATTCTCTTGAATCCAAACGTCTAATTCAATCCTATGTTTGCGATGTCTTTTTCGCCAATTTGCCCGGCACTCACGCCGCGTGCTCGTACAGAAGTCCTCTCCCCCCTCCTTCATCCAGCCTTCTCTCATCAAATACCGCGTCCACTCCAAGTCGATATAGTAGATCACTGTCGGTGCCGCCGCACAAATTTAAAATGTCACAATATCCTTTTAGACTTTTTTTTGGGTTAATTTTGCAACCAAACCTAAAACGTGAACATTGAAAGAATGCATTGATTGAAGATTTTAAATGCAACAGACGACATGGGAGTACGGCAGCAGTGTGTGGAGACTTTGGGCCCCCGACCGTCTTAGAGTAAAATCTCAAAAATAATGCAGAAATCTTTAATTAATTAAATCAACAAATAAAAATATCTACACTTGTACAGATTGGTAGATATATGTGTAATAAATACAGGTTTGTTAATCTTGAATAACAATTCACATGTACTTACAATTTTATTTTGCTTGGCTTTGTAAAGAACAAATTTTCAAACAAGATTTCCGGATTGGAAAATTTGTAAAGCGAAAACTTTTTAGTAAATAATGTTTATATCGCAATGAACTACGTGAGGATATTATTTTTCCGTATTAATACGGTGCTTCGGCGCTCCGTTACAGAAGGTATGTATTATTTACAGACACCCCGCCGTGTTTCCCCATGTTCGAGCAATCTCTGCGGAGAGCAAGCTCGGAAGAAACAAAAAACTACAAATTAAAGACTATTTATGAAGATTACCCCTGTTGAGAAAGAGTGCGGAGCTATTTTATTGGATAAACTAAATAACACTTAAAAAGTACACAACTGATAATATATCCGGTAGTTATCAGTGACTTAAATCGTACAAATAGCGGCACTTTACCGCTTCGTGAAACGGATCGCTGGAGTGTTTCGTAGGATTCGTTATTATTATTTAGGTCCACTCTACGAAACTTAACTTTTGTTTTACAGATAAGCTTAACACGGGAGTTGGCAACCCGCTGCTCGCGACCTTTAAATAAATAAATGCGGCTCGTTTTATCTATTAAACAGGGTTAAAAGGAGCATTTGGTTATGTGCAAAGAGTAAACCGGGAGAGAATGGTAAGATATATACATGACAGGAATATTAATGTCACCAAAAACAGAAAACATAATAAAAAAATCTGTCTTGACTATGTGAACCAGGTACTAAAATATGGTTTTGTTAGAATTCTCAACAATGAGCAAATAAAAAATAATGTATTTATATAATATGAATGAGGTGATAGTTGAGTATCAGGATATAAAAATGTAGTGTTAGTATGTAAGTAAGTTAGAATATATTTGTGCATGATTTGTATGGTATCATTCCAAAACTGATTATCCTAATCTTTAAATAATTTAATGTAGTAATTTAGTATAGTAACAAAGGATTTAGTTCTTATTATGGAATTATTATTTTTTATATCCATCAATACAAAATATTAATGAACTGGCATTGTTTTGTAACAACATCGAAGTGGTCTGGGATATTAGCATTAATGATTATCGATTGAAGAGGGATAATTTTTATTCGGCGAACTATTTTTTCTGTTATATATATTCGTCCACATTTTATTAAGAACATAATTTTTTTATTCGATACCTCGGTAAAAAAAGGCTACATACCTCTGGACAAGCATATTGTGCTATTTTTGAAATCTTTCCATGTTATTATGTACATTCAAAGGAAATTATTTTTAAAAGCATTTACAATGCACTCGTCAATATTCTTATATGTATACCGAAATAAACATCTAAATATAACTAACTATAAAAAAAAATAGTATTTAAAACTATTTACTATAATATTACAATTAACCCAGAAACATGCTTATAAAGAAAGATAAAAGAAATAAATTTGTGATAATCACTGAAGGTTTAATTTTTTCCATAAATTTAATTAATTATGTAGGTATAATACCTACACATTCAAAAGTATTTTAATTCAATATTTATATTATCATTATTATGTTACGAACGTAAATCAGTTTCAATATTTCCAAGAAATTTACCAACACAACAGTTATTATATAAATAAGTAATTTTTACTCTTGCCATGAACTATTGTAGTTTGGGAGTCTGATTGGACGTGAAAGCTTTTAAATAAATTTGAAATATGTTCATTATATATGTATGCATAATAGTAAATAAACTCAATTCAACTAATTCTGATTGGGTATGCTCACAGAATTATTTTTAAAAATGTATGAAATAAAAGTTTCGCGGTGGTAAATATTTGAAAGTTGGGTGCTTTAAAATAAGCTTAGAGTATTCACTGGCGTGTGAATATGGAAAAAAAGATATTACTATCAAAACAAAAATATGTGTTCTGTTATGCCTATTCGTAACACTACATACTTTCGAAAAGTTATTAAATAAACTTTCATTTAAAAATATACTCGTATATTTGAATTTAAAATATATTTTAATGGTTCTTCAGAATATTCTGTTTTACGAGTATTTGAATCTTCTAAGTTGTCTGTATATTTTATCTCTGATTCTAATTTCTTAACCTGCTTAAAGATCCATCATCAAGGCCGATGCAATCTATTTTGGTCATCAGTGTCTTTAAAACCATAACTATTGGATATATCACTTAACTGGTCTTGCAAGATTTTCAAATAAACTTCAGTGCTTTCTACATAATCCTATAATATCGAGACTTGTGATGCGAGTGTAGTGTTTTATGGAAAAAATATTTAAAAGTTATATAGCTTATTTTTCTTAGAAGTACAGAGCTTTAAAATGAAATATAACACATAAAAATCATGGTTATGACCATGGTATTGGCTTTATTGGAAAGATAATTTTATACCATTACTGTTTAAATATGATTTCGCGCATATGAGCGCTGCGGCACATTCATGTATACTGCGATATGCACCAACACGCATGAGACTAGAAGAGAGTTAGGAGCTTCAGTCTCACCATCCATAAGACTTTTTGATACGATCACAAATATCGATTACATAGTTAAGGTCCTCACGAGTCAATTATATTCTATAACCACAATATACAGTAGTATTTTGATTTACGCGTTGTACGAACTTTTTTCTAAAATTTTAATTTGATGTGACATACGTAAATTTCCAAAAAAACTGTATGCATGTTACACATAATTTAAGGTAATATGCAAAGTTCACTACCGCTCTTAAATGAAATATGTATCTTTTGACTTGATTCTAAACTCCACTAAAACACTAGAATCATTAAAAAAAATTATAAGTAAGATAGACAACATACAAGTCAAATCAAATAAAAAACCGTCAGCGTAATACCACAGACAATGACATAAATAACATGTCGGCATTGTTGAAATTACGTCATAACTGTATAAGAAAATCTCAACAACATAAGAAAATTCGATCAGAACTCAATACGGGATGCTCTATAGGTAAGTATACAGGAAAGATAGTGTCTAACGTCACAAAATATATGATGTTATTTCTTCATTTTAAAAATATTCTTATGATAATAGTCACTTCTTATGATAATTAATATTAAGTTTTAAATACTAAATTAATGTATTAATTATAAATATATACATATAAAATCAATTTTGTCGAAAAATATTGTTTTTGCGTCACCGGGGTCACGAACCTGGATCTCTATTTCCAATCCGGGGAAGTGCACTACCATTGTGCTATAACGCCAGTATTTTTCTTGACAAATTTTCGAACCTATATGTTACATTTTTCAAATTAATACACCTGTCGTTCCATTATTTGAAAGCCATTTACATTATTTTTACAGAATCTCAAATACCTTTGAGTAAACCGACTGCAGACGCCAGAATTATCAATTCATTTTTATTAAATTTTGGGCACATTGATACAACATATATTATTAAGGAAAACACATTCTTATTGTGAAGTTTTAATTATTCAGAACATAGGTCTGTGATATTTTAAATACTAAATTAATGTATTAATTATAAATATATACATATAAAATCAATTTTGTCGAAAAATATTGTTTTTGCCTCACCGTTGATTTTATATGTATATATTTATAATTAAAACATTAATTTAGTATTTAAAATATCACAGACCTATGTTCTGAATAATTACAACTTCACAATAAGAACGCGTTTTCCTTAATAATATTAAGTTTACTCATTTAATTTTTTTTTTCAATTTGTTAACGTATCCTCTCACGTGTAGAAGATAATTAAATAAGTTACCAGAAAATAATCATATACACATGAATCAGTTTATGTTGGAAAAAATTAATTAATAAAGAACTTTGTAAATATAATATTTGTTTGTAAATATAAACATCAAATTCTCTATAGAAGTGATAAATGAGTTGGTATGGTTTGTGTGATGGTATACGAGTGTGTGCGTGTTTCAAACCCGTGAAGATAAGCGAAGATAATGAAAATAACTTCCATCTATATGGTTGCCTTAGTTAAATTAATTTAACTTTTGCTGTTGAAGCCAAACATTTAATTTTCGTACGCACAATTTTGAAAGAAAATTATAATGATGGAAAGTCAAATTTGACTAATTTAAATATGTATTTTTCTTTCTGTTGACCAAAGTAAAAATATGTTTTCTATTATTAGTTAACGGCAGTTATTTATTAATTTTATTTAAAAATCTTGTCATTGGATGAGAGGGAGAAAACATATGTTTTAGTTAGAACAGTGGATTCTTGAGGGATAATGTAATCAAGTGAGAGAAAATTCTGATAGTAATGAAAATTGAAGCGGAGGGGTGGATTTAGTTTGTATTTTTAAACAAATAATATAGAAAACTCTACGTAGTCTAAAAGTATTAATTCAAAATAATCAAAAATGTTTCGAGAATAATGGCTGATTTTAACCTTTAAATTCAAATTAACGTAGATTTATTTTAAGACTTTTTTAATTTTACGTAGAATAAAAGGCGAATTATAATCCAAAAATTCGTTAAGGCACTTTTGGCTGCTTGCTATTGATTCTTTTGCCGTGAATAATTATTCTAGTGCTTTAAAAGGTGATAGTGAAGCAAGATGGACGCTCTTCGGTTAATCGGTACTAGTTTAGTTCAATTCGTCATTTTCAATAGTAACAGGACCTGGCTCCTTCACCCCAAGCTTGGATAACAGTACGTGAAATGCGTAATGGCAGTGGCGTGCCGTAGGTATAAATTTAATTTATACAGTTATCAATGACATTATTATACAATCATATATAATATATCTAAAACAATATATTTACTTTTTTTTAACTAACGTCTTTGGACAAAATAAATCCGTCGTTTATACGACCCATCAAGTATTTATTTACAATTTTAGAATACTATTAATAGTGTTTTTAAAGTTTAACATAAAATAATACTTTCATATCCATATAAAAGATGTATGGAGGTTTTTAAGAATATTTTCTATGACTGAACATGATTCATTTATTGTTTGAAAATACTTCACGTAATAATTAAAGGAAATAATTATTTTTATTAAAGGTTAACGTAGAAAATAGTTAAGCCAATTGCTTTTTATTTTTCTCAAATCAAAAATCAATCCATGCACCAAATTTAAAGAACAATCATGAAATCAACAGGTTAAAACAATAAGATAGTAAAATTCGAGAATTACTCGTAGTAAAAGAAGAAGTAGACACTTCAATGATTTGCACGCAGTTGTAACCCTTTATAATGCCATTCTGTTAATAAACAGCATAGGTAACGACTCCATACAAAACGGATCAACCGAAAGAAATTTTCAATTCAGTAAATAGCCATTTATATGACTTGAGTAATTCACTAGCTTAAAGACAAAACTGAGTAATGTGAATAGCACGATGCGACGATTAAAAAAATTCTACTGGTACACAGATGGCACTAATTGCAAAATAATTTTTTCGTTAATGTTAATCCAATTTTTAAATTTATAATGTTTCTCAGAATTTTTAGTTATGCACAGCTTTTTGCTTGTATGCACTGCATGCCCCTGCGTAATGCCTATGTTTAAATTAACGCAAAAGATGTCCATGTAATATTTTAAAATCCTGTATCTAAACGATTTATATATTGTAAAAGTCTGACCCAATAAATATATAAATGTAGCAGATTCTTAACTGTCAAATAAAAGTATATGAATAAATATTTATATGAATATATATTTATGGTATTTTATGTACTACCTTTTAAATATTATCTTATATAAGACAAATTAAAAACAATTTATATTCATTTACCAGAATAATTTTATAATTTATAATATTTTATATTATAAATTATTTTATTTATAATAATTTATACTCGTACACACTTTTTTCATCAATTTCCTTTAGATGTAACGTCAATCGTAATTATTTATATAAGGATATATCAAGTGCGATTTGGGGAAAGAGAAGTTTTGACTAACTATCTAACTTACCATCACGCCGCGGGGGTAGGGAGAGAAGGTAGAGCCCCACACTCCTCTGTCCTGACACACAATTCTCCCCTCATCCACATTCATACATCTTCTCATACAAGCTCGCCGATTGTTGAAGTTTCTAACAGAACCATCCTCCATTATCTGGTTTACCTGTTCGTGCCAAGTCATCTTCTTTATTTTAATGTACGTTCCCCGGATTGAAAGAGATCCAGGTACGAATCCGGGTAGCAGCAACAATATTTTTTTTTTTTTATATGTATATCTTTCTAATTAATACATTTAATTAGTATTTAAAATATCACAGATTTATGTTCTGAATAATTAGAACTTCACAATAAGAATGTGTTCTCATTAATAATATATAAGTTATATTGTGTCCAAAATTTAATAAAAATGTATTGTTAATAACAGCACAAGCGTTTAGCTTAATTTTAACATAGTAAGAATATTGTTTTGATATGTAATCTGTGTACATATCTCTGTTATAAAAATGAAATAGTGTTTCAAAAGATGTTGCGAATGACGTCATATTTTTTAAAAACAGACAACTACACATCTCAATGGCCTTATTGCTATAGAAACCTCACTTGATCGTTAGCGTGCCACTTAGTCATTATCGTGATAGATTCTGAACAATTTGTAAAATTAAATGACGATGTTGCGAAAATCGCTGAATAAGTTCTAAAAATATAGACATTCAGTTAGGACACGTCAGTAAGTTATATAAGTTAGTAGTAGTAAGTTATAGTTATAATATAAATCTAAAACTATATTAAATTTAATTAATCACATTTAATTTGTGAAGTTATTAAATTAGAATATGATTCCTTGATAATTAAAAAAAATAGATATCTCACTAATAAGATAACATATTATACAGACAGAATTTGACGACATTATATAGTATCAACATAGATTGCCATAGTTTGTGTCCCATTGATGACTATATTGTTCTGGTAGTTATAGATATTATCTTTTTTAGAAATTAATCTGATTTATTTAATGCTATGTAGATATTCTAATAACGGCACTAATGCGTGCTATTTATTATTTTAGCAATTTAATTTAGAATATTGTCCTGTAGCATAGAAATTGTTAGATTATAGGCATAAATCTTTCCTTTTAAGTATTCGTACGGAAAATAATCGGGAGCCATCAAATCATATGATCGAGGAGACAAGTTGACATTATATGACCAGAAAAAATTTCTCGCAAAATT
Organism: Eubasilissa regina; assembly: GCA_022840565.1. Lineage (NCBI taxonomy): Eukaryota > Metazoa > Arthropoda > Insecta > Trichoptera > Phryganeidae > Eubasilissa > Eubasilissa regina. The sequence goes on from JAINEB010000033.1 coordinate 25,138,441, forward strand.
TCAAGCGTAGCTTAGGCTGTGTGTGAAGTGGCACCGTTCTGTTGAAACTACGTGTGTTGTAAGCCCAATCGATCTAATTCGGCCACTAAGAAGTTATCCAACATGTGTCGATAGCGATCACCATGAATAGTTACAGCATTACCATTATTATTTAGATAAACTATTTTATTGACTTTAACACGTTATTGAGACGTTAGATGCTTCGTAATAAATTGTACCAGATGCGAACTTGCAAACTTTTACCAAAAAAAAATTGGCCTAGAACATAATAATCACCTTGTAGATGACATCAATACAAATATTCTGAGTGTGTCATCACTTGCAGGAATATATTAATTTTCTGATTTACTAGAAATAAAGATGATATAAATAAATCGGTCCATCCTAAAAATAACCAAAAAGCGTCTGGTAAAATCTCTGGTACTCTCTGTGTATAGAATGGAAACATAAACTTATAAGGAAAGGGATACTGAAGATAGATACGGAATATCCCATGGACAGCGAGGCGCACAAATGTTATTCTGGAATTAAGGATTTTCAAAAGATTTAAAAACGTGGATAACAATGATTATTGCTTTAGATTTTGGACACGTTGAGACAAGAAACAATGATAGTCTCGAGAAGCTCATGATTACAGGAGAGAAAGAAAGCAAGAGGATGATTTTCTACAAAATTAATATACTAAATAAAGAATGTGGCGGACTCCTAGTACCACCTGGAGGTGGTTCGCGGAAGCTCGCTGACACGCCGCATACCGGGATCCCAACAAACTTGTAGTAAATACCACGTGACAGCCGGTAGTCTCTGGCCTAGAGAGGTGAGCATCATGCCCTAAATACAATTCTGATTGTGCCTTTAACATGTTCTCTCTTAAAGTTACTTATTTTGAACTTATAAATCTAACATTTACCTGTACTTTGCAGTGTGTTCCGACTGCGGACCGCAAATAAAACAGACAACAAAACTCTCTATTTATTTGACACGCCCAAGATATCATCCTTCCTAACACATTCTTTAATTGGCTAGTATAACCTGAGACAGACAAGTATTCATTATTATACCTTTTGACTAATACCACCAACACCAACACCAATCACTAGCCAAAAGAAGTTAACAGGGGCCAATTTAAAAGTTTCGAGCAACATGGACTTGAGACATACTGTACACCAAATTCGAGACATATCGGCGAACCACAATACTCAACGTTTAGCATATAATAATAAATAATACTAAGTAAGATCGATTTTCTTCCCAAATTAACACTTACGATTTAACAGAAATACACTTATTAAGTATATGTCAAATTAATATTTAAATATTTTCTTAAATTTGTCGACACAATATAAAATAACCTAATTTATGGACTGTCTTGTGGTAGAGTTTAATTTTTTTTTTGGTTTCTTTGTGAAAAGCTCTTTAATAAACTTCATCTCAACAACGGTAGAAGATAACAGTCCGAGTTTTTCATTTATTTTCACATTTTAAGACAATGATGAAAATAAATCTTCAAGAAATTTCCGGGTTCATAAGAAAACATTTTTATTTCTCATAAAGTTCCGCAGCCTGGGAGCCATAAGTTAGTTCTGCGTGAGAAAATGTATATGTAAATATAACACAAATATTAAAAAAATATATATTCATCATTTTCGAAAATAATAATACCTAAAGTTGGTGCGTTAGTTAATACATATCTTTGGATAATGTTATATGTATAGGGTTTTCCAACTTTAAAATGTAATTAAATTTAGAAAACTAGGTCTGATATCAATGATTTTTTTATTTTTTTGAAAGATTATTCGATGCCATTAACAATGGAATATAATTTCATTCAAACTATGCACTACGACTACGTTTGATACAATGCATTCTTCGTATCCAATTTTCAGCCACTCTTTCACATACATCTGATCCAATTTCACCAACACGTGTTATGCTGTTTTTTAATAATTCAATTTTTATTGGTCTAGCACTAGTTAGATCTTGTAGAGGTGCAGGCCCTGATCTATTCGAAAAATACGCAATGTTATGCCATATGATAAGCCTAAATGTCGTGAACATCTAGAAATTGATACCTTTGAATCATCCCTTACATTTTCATTTACGGCAGCAATATTGGCTTCACTTAGGAAACTTCTTTGTCTTATTGGTGTCCTCACATCATGTAAAGAATAATATTATTTTAAAACTTTTCACAATTCGATTAATAGCTTGATCAGATTGATATGATTATGTGGACCATAACATTCACGAAGTGCACCTTAAGTTAGCCGAGTCGACTGAATAGATTGATTTTGATAATATTTTGGTAAAATGGCAGTAAACTGAATAAAAATACCAATAACAACTGTCAAAATTTTAATAAACATAGTTACTATACTTATTTGAAATTCTATTATATTTATTGCATAACCCTATATATATATTATTTTACTACGTTTAATTATTTTATATAACCCATTTGTTAGCACATTGCATAATACTCACAAAGCTTTCAATTGACATATTTTAAATTTGAAGGTTACTTAAAATATTTATTAGGAGAACATATCTGGCGTCTGCTATCAGATTACTCAAAGGTATTTGAGATTCTGTAAAAATAAGGTAGATGGCTCTTTCAAATAATGGAACGTTTAAATGTACTAATATCAAAAAGGTAACATATAGGTTAGAAAAATTTGTCGCTAAAAATATTGTCACTGTAGCATAGTTGGATAATGCACCTTCCCCGGTTAGGAAAGAGATCCAGGCGCAACAACAATATTTATGAATAAAATTGATTATATATATTTCTAATTAGTATATTTAATTCATATTTAAAATATTTATATTCTTTTTCATTTTTATAAATTTGTTAACAATTGTCTATTTAAAAGTAAATGTTTCACACAAATAAAATTTCGTTTCAAAATTTAATAATACTTTTATTCTGTAAATTTAAACAATGGTAGTAAGTGAGGCATCTGGTAAAATACAAAGATAACATATGGACTAAGAAGGTGACTGAATGAAGGCTGGTTTGCTGGTCGAAAGCCCACTGGATCGATGACATACGAGCAGTCGCGGTGGACCCACGATACCAGCAACAGAAAAGCTTGTTAAGAGTTGTGAAAAGCACATACTAGACGCAAAGATTTTGAAGTTTGTGATAATTCAATCATAAATCAGTAATAACAATATGATTATGCAATAAGAAATTGCATTACTCATTATAAAACCTAATTTCATTTATTTAATTATCTATATAATGCATATATTTATTTAGGTTTGGGCTGCGCCCATCTCACTAGAAAAATCTATGTTATTTATGTCATTAGTTCTCAACCTATTAGAGTGTGTCTCTCTAATCTGATATCCTCATAATGAAGTATACAACAATCATTCAGAATTTTTTTTAAGAGTCAGTAAAATATTATCATTCAGAGCAGAATTGTTAAAACATGTATTGAATAGATAATAAATAAATAGATTTAAAAAAAGTCTTATCGTAAGGCGCAATATTGCATATGTTTTTATACAAGATTGTTAATAATCTAGTTGATAGCACACAGAAAAGGGCATATATACATGGGTGTTGTAAGATAAAGGTTGTTTTTTTTTAGAAGTACAGAACTTAAAATTGAAATAATACACATAAAAATCGTGGTAATGGCTATGGTATTGGCTATATTAGAAAGATAATTTTATTCCATTAATGTTTAAATATGATTTCGCTAGGCTGGCTTAAATAAAGCGCAATCTGGAAATCCAATTTTCGACCACTTTCTGGAGCAGCTGGGGACGTATATCAGCAATAACGCGACGAATGTTGACTTTGTCTCTGGTTTATCGGCGTAGACTAGCGACTTCACATATCCCCACAGAAAATAATTCAACGGTATTAGTTAAATCATATGATCTTAGAGGCCTATTTACAGGTCCATTACGCGAAATTATGCGCTCATCGAATGTTTTCTTTAATAAATTAATTGTGGCGCGCACAGTGTTGCATGTTGCGGCGTCTTGTTGAAACCATAGCTCTTCCACATTAATGCCATTCAATTGGGAAATGAAAAAGTTAGTAATCATGGATATTTAGCACTCTCCATTGACTAACGTTTTGGCTGGCATCTGAAGAAACAACAGCTTCTTTGGCGCGTACTGTACGATGTCTTTGAGAATGCGATTATTAATTAGAGTATGCGTGATGCGAAAACGATCCATGGTTTTTCGAATTACTTGCTTAGATGGACGACGTAGCGCACGGTAAGTTTGGCAAACTCAACCACGATTTTCAAAATGTAAGTTTATTCATGATGAAATAGCAAACCAAACTAAGCACAAATCAGCTGTCAGCTGTCAAATTGGCTGTCGCTGGAAAAAGTATTCCAATTAAAAAAAAATCTCTAAAAAAACACCCTTTATATATATTTTTTAATTGTACATTTATTTATATATATATATATATATATATATATATATATATATATATATATATATATATATATATATAAATAGATGTATAAATATATATATAAATAGACCCACATATGGTTCTTTTGGAACAAAAAGGACGTTTACATCAAACTGAGGTATTAAACTTCAAAGTTTTGAATATTAGTTTTAGGCATAGTTCGGATGAATTGAATTTTTTACAAAAATGTCTCTATATAGACTTGTTACGGTCGCATCTCACGTGTGACTTTCACGTATGTTATTTTCAGCGCGAATTTTAATTTAATATTTAACTATATTCAAATATTGTTGTGCGCAATGCAAGCCCCTCCTCATTCCGCTCCTAACATGCATCCACAGCGGACGAAGGGTCTTTACCCCCTCCCCTGCGCATTGGCCGGGGTGGGTTTCTGTCAAGCCGAAGCTAGTCTCTCGGTCTACATTTGTCCAGCCTACCGGACATGCTCCGGGACCCCACCGGCCTTGGGGCCGGCTGACGAGCAGCTCCATACCGACCGCCATTTTGCCTCGAGACGAAGCCACCAAGAAGCTACGATGTGCCTCTTGGAAGGCATCCGAGGACCCCGCCTTAGACACGAGGCAAGCGGCAGATATTCCCACCGCTTACAATAGAGGATCAGAGGCCACCCATCATGAGATGACCGGACGCAGCCACGGAGACCAGATGCCGAGCGAAGCTGCAGAACCCGCGCCCGTGAACTGGACCAGGGGCGAGCTCTAGATGCCGTTTATCACACGCGCCCGCAGCGGGCCATGCGGCTGGCCACAAGTGTGAAGGAGACGATAAAGTAAGTGAAAAAAAACAATTAGTGCGCCCGCGTTTAATTAAGTTTAGATATAAGTAGCAACAAGAATTTTAATTTATGTAAATTAAATATGTAAATTTGTATATAAAAATTCACATTAATTTAATTTACCCTCCCGCCATCTCCTCGTAACCACCACAAACTCTGATTGCGCGATGACCAGAACGTTGCGTTTATATCAAACTTATTCCTTATTTTGGTTTCGAAATGTATAATATAACTCATGTATCAAATCACCAATGGTTATTCTAAAAAAATATTACGAATACAACTAAAACAAAACTTTCTTGTCTTGTTATCTCCTGAACTACTAGGAAACATGTATGTAACAAAGTTTTAAAGGTAATATTACGTACTATCGGAATTTTGATACAAAAAGGAAATTTTGACAAAAAATGTTAGATGACGTCTCGTCGTTCTAATGTCACGATATCGATATATATGTATATTCTACTATTATACGTATATAATTTATACATGTCTTAACAAAGCACAATACTCTTGATATTTTACGCTGCAACATGGACATGGATAATACTGCTTGGTTGATGGGATAATAAAATTGAACAAGGCACAGTTTTCAGGGTGTAATATTTCATACTGAAACAGAAATCCTCGAGGATATTATTGAAAAGGTTGTTTTTTGGTCAGATATAACGTGTTTCTATTTTTAATGCTATTTCTTTCCTCAAGTGGCAATTCTCATAACGGTCTTAATTTTAGATGACATTTAGTGCCAGTCTCTATGTTCTACAATTTTTTTCTGACTTGATTTTATCAACTGATTTTTTCTTATATAGTTATTTGTTATTTTAGGTATTTATTACCCTTAATTACATGATCGATTAAGGTTATCATTCTTGTATTTTATGCATAATTTTCTATCTTTCGTTTAGTCATCCCTTATTATCACTAAGTAAGTCCAAGAGACTTTGAAAACATGTCAGTGTGCGTATGTGTTTCCCTAACTGTCTTATAATCAATTTTTTGTCTTCACAGGGTTACGTGAGAGAATATAATGCTCTGCTGTATCAATATGCCAATCACCATATTATATTTTATCATAATAATTGTTAATATTCTTCAAGTTCACCCTTAATGGATATATTAGATATTCTTTTCACTAAACACTTTCAGATAATGCGAGTATGAAAGTCCATGTCCATGCAAGGAGACAATATCAGAGATTAAGTTGAGATACTTCTCAATACCGCGTACACCTTATGAGATTTTGTTCTGGAGGTAAACTCAGCTTGGGATTTTTTAAATTAGACAAAAACTCATACCGTTGTACACTGCGTACATTTTTAATACTTTCACATCCCTACACTATCTGTTCTGATACAAGTCGTACAAAAGAGTAATAAAAAAAAAGAGTAATACAAGGCGTTAAATTAGATACAAAATCAAAATTAGATACGAGATACAAAATTACCCAAATGAGGAATATAACGACAATGACGTCTAACGTCTGAGTATGAAGAAAGGTGAGAGACAGAAAATCTCTAAGACACATGAGAGCAAAATCCGTATCTTGTTTCGAGTCATAATCTACTAAAAAACTATTGTCAATTATCATAATCTAGTAAAAATTTCTTCCTGGACACGGACAATAATAAACAAGTAATTTATCCACGGTGTCGCTGACTAATTCCTATTTCACAGTATTACGTATAACACAAAAAATATTACAATGAATGGAATAAACAGTGAGTCTAATGTGAGATGTTCACGACTACGAAGAATAGTTTAATTTCAACAATTAATGCGCCAAAACTCATAAATTTTTTTTCATTTTTAAATTAAAATCATGTTGGTGACATTCTTCATTGAAACAGGAATTTTTGAGGCTTATATTCAAAGCAAAACCAATGTTAATACTAGTGGAGTGCACTATATGGACTTACGTTGTGCTGCTAATTATTATTCCATAGAAGCGCGACGAGCTGTAATGCCACTAGAGGTTTTACTCGTTTGAACTGAAAGCGCTTTGCTTGGGAATAAATACTTTATTTCAAAAACATTTTATTGTAAAAATTAACAAATTATTAAGAACACACACTTTTGGCTGTGATGTTGCATTTTCAGAACGTAATTCTGTGGTATTTTAATACAAAAAAAATTAATCATTTAAAAAGATATACATACAAAATCCATCTATCGAAACAATGTTTGAATATCCCGATAGCGATTAAATATTTTTTGTCAGATAGATTTTTCTATACATCTTTCCAATTGATCTAATTGATTAAAAGTATTCCTATTGGATCTATGTATGTTCTTGAAAAATATTATTATTTTAAATAGAAATTAAATATATTAATTAGAAAGATATACATATAAAATAAATATTGTCAAAAAATATTGTTGTTGCTATTGTGATTCAAATCTGTATCTCGTCGTCAATGCACTGTGTTGGTGTAGCATAATCGGTTAATGCACATTCTTCGGATAGGAAGAGATCCAGGTTCGAATCCCAATAGTAACATCAATATTTTGCGAAAAAATTGATTTTATAGTACATGTATATTTAATTGTATTTTTAAAAATATCACTGAACTATATTCTGAATAATTACTTCACAATAAGAATTTGTTATCCTTAATAATATTATTATTATTACTATTGTTATAGAGAACTGCTTTGAGTTATTAATTGAAGGATTATAAATATTTTTATATAAAATAAAATATTATCACAATTTGGCTTCAAATACAGAGCAAATATAGTGGAGTTGAAAACATTATGCAGTTCGAGCGAAGACTTGTATTCAAAACTAGTGACGAGCTCAAAATCACGAACCGTGAGTCAATCACTGATATCTTTGAGTCATACTCACTATCAGTGATTGAATATCTGGAAATATCATGATTCGTGATATGAAACGAAAATATTCTTGAAAGAATAACCTTATAATTTGTGATATGCCCCATGCAGTAGATTCTGTAAAAATATTTTACGCATTTGACCTGAAATGCTAAGAATTTGACCCAAAAAATAAACTAAATAAAATAAAATAAACATTTTTTTAATGGTTTTCATTTTAATTTTTCATTGTGATGATATATATATAATAATTATACATGCTAGAATATGTTTTCTTCGCAAAATAAATTTGAATAATATAAGTAAGTACGCTAAAAATAGTATTTATTTTATTTATTTCGTGTATTGTGATATCGTGCTGAGCACGCGTGTTAATAATGAAACTGTGATCTCATTTTTCAATCACTGATATTATTGAATGTCAATCAAAATCACACCAGTGAGTCAAGAGTACCATTTTTTCTCATCACTATTCAAAACACTCTACGGTACGGATATTGCGTTTTAGTTCGTAAATATTCGCAATAGATTTTGCGAAAAATTATGCGTAACGCTTTTTTGTTATTTCTAAAGTTTTACGCTAGTTGGTTGGTTCTATTACTCTGCAAACTTTGAATTATTTTCGCTTAGACTGACGTATTCGATGTGAATACATAATATACATCATGTAAATTAGTGATGGTAAACCGTTACGTGACTGTGATTGTGTCAATGATAGGTAACTGAGATTTAATGATGATTGGTAAATATGATTTATCTGTTGGAAGTTTACTTTTTAGTGTACCAGTTATTGATTGAATAATTACGTTAATCTATTATCAATCAACGTTACAATCGAACACAATCACAGTTACAATAACGGCTTAAATAACAATTTTACCATCACTAATGTAAATATTCAATTTACATGTTTTGCAGAAATTATAGTTATATATAGCATTTTTTATTTTAATTGTGCGGTATGCCCCTGCTTCATACATACATTTATATATCTTTATCTATTTCTGCCTGCACACATTCATAGAAACAATACATGTATTTTATTTCTGAATGCACTGTGTATGTGTTTACACGAAGAAATCCTGCTTGGCCCGCTGCACAACCAGGCAAATTTATATAATTTTTATTATTTTGTTTCACATGTCGCCAGTTCTTTTTGTGTGTTAGACACGCCAAGTTCGTGCTTGTTTTCTAATCTACTTTTTAACAATGTCAGTAATGTTAATAATAACAAAATGTTTTTATTAAATAATAAAACAATAATGATTTTATTGAATACTATTCTCGACACTTTCCTCTTTTCTTTTTAAGCTCTTCCACTAAGTTTTCCCCTTAATCACTCCCATTTTCATATTTCTTTTATCTACTCGAATGAGTTAAAATATATATTATTACTTTTTAAGTATTTGCATTATAATTTCTGAAGACCTCTTTAGATATTTAGATTTACAGTTCGGCAAGCTTAATAGTTTTCAAGTAGACCTACTTAAATTGGAATAATTAATCTAATTTAAATTCTACGTGTGAGAGGATATTAAACACAATCTCATAAATATAATTAAATACAGATTCTTTAATATATTAATTTCAAAACTGAAAAAGAAAATATATATTTTCTTTAAAAATCTCATATTATACATTACAGTATCATATTTATATATATTGTGACAATAATCGAACGAATATTCGTTCACAATTTTCAATATTTTTTTCGAAATCGAGTAGATTAAGTTTACACATGTTTTTGCGCCTGTAATAAATAGTTCATGAAATATAATAAAATATTACAATTTTTTCATTTATTTAAAAGATGAAATTTGAGATCGATCTTTTGTAAAAACACGAGAAGTGAAATTCTAAATACAAACACGAGAGAAAATTCTGCTGGAAGCAGATTCAAAAAATCACAAATTCCCGACTGTGAGACGTTGTGAACAATTCAATATTCTCATATTTATTTTGCCAATAGAAAAAAGTCTTTAGAATAAATGTTCTTTACGCACGAAAACCCCAAAAATGGGTCTACGCTGTGGAAAAATATACATACGCACCTACATAATTTAGCTTTAAAGAAACTTTGCCGAATACGTGAAGGAAATTTTATATTTTATTTTCCTATGTTCGAGCAAGACGCGCATGGTGAACGGTGTCAGGGAGACTATCACTTCTTTGGCTCTCCGAGGGTCGGCCGTGATAATAACAGTTTTTTTAATCTCATAAGTGACATCTGTTCCAGTTCTTAGGATCAACTGATGGGTGTAGAGGTCTCCTTCAAACTCTGCTGTTGACAAACAGTGGTAATACTATTTATTTAAAGATCTGAACACGTGTGTTTTACATATTTATGAACATATTTTCAAACAGTATATTGTATTGAATTCAATTCATATTTAACTTTAACACTACATATTTGAGGTCCTGAATATCGCTACTCATGGAAAGTCAATGCTTGTTAAAACATTTATATGTCTCAGCTGTACAACACGAGAAACATTGAAAGATATATCTGGTATTCGAGGGAAGATTTTGAGGAGATCACTCGTATTTGACCGTGGGCGTGAGTTTGAATATTTATTGCATTTACATAGTATCGTTACCGATACGTTAAGATTTATACTGTACATATATATAAAAATGCATGCTTTGATATATTATATACCTACATAAAAATAATATTATATAAATAATAACTTATTATTATTTTTAACCGAAACCCGAACAAATAAGATACTATTAGGAGTTCTTATTTTGAAGTTGTAATTATTCAAAAAATAGGTCTGTGATGTTTTAAATACAAATTAAATGTATTCAGTTGTATTTAAAATATCACAGACTTATGTTTTGAATAATTACAACTTCACAATAAGAATGTATTCTTGTAATAATGTATAAGTTGTATCAATGTGTCCAAAAATGAATTGTTAATTCTGGCGTCTCCTATCAGATTACTCAAAGGTGTTTGAGATTCCATAAAAATACAGTAGATGGCTTTCAAATAATGGAACGATAAATGTATTAATTTGAAAAGTGTGACGTATAGGTACGAAAATTTGTCGTTAATTTACTGTGTGCTATAACATAATCGGTTAATGCGCGTTCCCCGGATTGGAAGAGATCCAGGTTCGAATCCCAGTAGCAACAACAATATTTTTCGATAAAATTGATTTTATATGTATATCTTTCTAATTAATACATTTAATATTTATTTAAAATAAGATACTATCTATTATTTATTTTATATTAATCAAATGAATAGTAAAAATTAAATCAATATTTAATTTTGTACATATTTACGTAACCACGTTATATTCGTGCAATAAATAAACATTTAATATTGTCAAACAATGATTAAAATATAAATAAAAAATTAAACCATACATAGGTTTCTCTTTTTTACATTTTACTACAAAATAAATTTCTATAATAAACATATAAATATGAAACTCCATGAAGAATTGAATTTTGATGTTAAATATGACTTTTTTCTGTAAATCAATGTTTTAAAACATCGGTGGTGCTGACATAATGTCGGACATTTTTTTCCCTCATATTCTGGCGTGAGGTCATAACAATCGATGGATTAAATTGTAATAAAACACATTCGTATTAAAAATCATGGATTATATTTTATAACTTATTGTCTGCGTGATACTTTCTTTAATCAGCTCCATTGCTGCAACTTTGTCCTCTGTATAATAAATGAATGTTTGTTCAAGAATTTAATTTCATAATGACGTACAGCTGTGTACGCTCTTGTCACAGAAAATGTACTATAAATGTAAACGTGAGACATATGATAACAGCTGCCGTGTGTCGGTTTGGTAGCCAACGCTTCGTGCCACATTTCAGTGGCCATCATCGGAGCTGATGAAATATGACCACTGAAATGTGTCAAAACGTGATGAGAATGAAATATTGAATAATAAGCCGCAACCTGGCAATACCGTGTCGCCGCCCTGAGTCGGGTCGTTGTTTATCATCCGGCAGTGGCGCGTCGAACATATGATTATCCAACTATAATACTGCGAATTGCTCTGAGGCGCAAACTATCGAATGACCATGAAAACTTACTCACATATTCGACCGACAATAAAGTATGTCGGTCATTGTTCGAGGGTTTTAGTATTCAATAATAGTTTGGTGCATTTGTTATTCCTCGTCATCAAATTTCTCTATTGACAACACCGGATATTAAATATCCGTTGCTGTCAATGAAATTCTCCCATACTTCATTTCCTTAATTATAAACAAACATCTCTCTTGAATGGAGCACGTTTTTGATTCTGTATCGCTTAAGTTACAACCTTATAAAATAAGTTGTCGGACTCGCCACGGGATATTCACCTATAAACAAGTTGATTATAACGAGAAACAATACCATAAATTTTCTGGAGCGAAAGGAAGAATATTCTGTGTAAAATAATTTATGATAAAATAGAATAAATTTATTGATAAGGGATTGCCTCACCCCCTACCGGATCCGGTAATATACTCCGAGTGTATCGGCCTCTGGCCCTCTCTTCAGAATAATATCTACTGAGGGGCTCAAATATATCAAGAAAAGCGTCGGAATTGGAAAGCTTTCGGGCTTTGGGAAGCTTTTTTTAGCAGATTTATTTGTACTATTCATCTTTGGGAGCCTCATTGTCAGCGCCTTGCCGATACACTCGCATAGTTCTGCCGGATGACTATTTACAAAGATTAGCCAGAGTACCGCAATGTGTGCTGCGATAAATTTAGCTAAGCCGCTGGGAAAAGTTCAGCCCAGGAAATACAAGATTGGTCTGCTTTTTATAAAAATTAAGAATGGGGTGATTTATTTGATAGTTTCGCAGTTCAGCGACTAAGTGTTTAAGTAAAGATAAATAGGGAACATTCCCAACAAATTAATAAATATAGTGTGGAGTGTTCTATTCAATGAAGACACTGTTAGTTTATTTATGGTGACACTTTATCTAGATTTCTAGTTCATGGAAAAGAGAAAATCTGGTTCGAAGCTTGGCGCTCTTACGCAAGTAAAATCCAACTATTGACAATAACTAACCAGATATTGAAAATCGTCATTCGACGAATTGATCTTTACTGGTCTAATCTCGTAGTTTTCATAAGTAAACGTCACTTATCAGAATAATAGCATCCTCTTCTAAAATATAAATCAAAGTAAAGTACATTATTGTGTTTTATTAAATAAAATAATCAGGTTTAATAAACACATTTTTGAAATTTTAATTTTCACTATAATGATGTTGGGTAATAGTTTATATATATAAAGAAACTGACGTCTCTTCCTGGTTAGATCGCATTTTTTGTAGATGGTTAACTAAGAAAACCTAGGCCGACGTTTCACAGGTGCCGTTTTCAAGGCGCTGCCTCAAAAAATTACGTTACAACAGCGCTTTTTCACAGGTGTAAATCTCCTACAGTATACACGTAAATAAGTATGTACGTATGAATATTTTTATTTATTTGTACAAATTATAATATTTTACATCTAGTTTGCAATATTTTGAAAACATAATTTGTAAAATTAACATGTACTCGTATATGTTAAATTTGATGTTTTCACGGCTCGAATATAATGTCAGAGATAATGTTTCAGACGCGGAATAACCGAGAAACTTTCTCTCTAACACATATATAAGAACAAAGTCATCATAAGTTGTTTTGATTCCACACCTGGATAAAAGTCTCCCCAAGTATTTTCCACCTTATTCTGTTCATTGTAATTCATTGCCTTTAAATTTATGTGATTTCATCAGTCCAGAGGATTTTGAGGCAACTTGTCCATCTCCACATTCCCATCAGGTTCTGATACGGGATGATTACGCTTGTCCAACTAGTCCATCTTACAATCGATGTGTACTGCTCATTGTAATTTCATCAATCTTATCATATCGACTACTTTTTTCTATTCTCTTACCCAAACGTTCATTTTCCTGTTATCCGTATGTTCAATGTACGTGTTCTACGTCCCTTTACGTTATTTCAGTTTTTAAACTTCTCTTTTGCTGAAATCGTATCGTACATCAGCACTGAAAGAATGCTTTGACACATTGGAAAATTACATTAGAAAATCATATTCATGTGTACAATAGCCAAGTTTTATTCAATGATCAATTTTATCGGATACTTATACCTCCGGTAATGGAAATATATTATCCTAGATGGTAATAATTATTCACTTATTTCAACTGAGTTTCATTAACATGAATATCTATCGAGTCAAAGCGGATTACCATTATATTACTCTTTAGAAGATTAAGGCTAAACTATTTAGTTAAATTCTGGTATCATCCCGAATGCACGCGATGGCCTAAATAAATCCACTATTCCTTTCGGCATCACATTCCTTAAAATCTACACAACTAAACGTGTTTTCCTAATACCAGAGAGCTTTTAAGTAACGTTAACTACACCATTAATTTATACATTTCTGTCCGCATCTATTTAGCCAACTTAGGCGTGATTAACAAAAATGTGACTATTTTACTAAGCTTAAGATTATGGTAAAGAGTTAGGAAGAAAAATAAAACTGGTATAATAACGTAAAAATCAAACTTAAAGTAGCGCTTATAAAATCAGACAGGCAATATTAATTACTTTTATATTTAAAAATGTTAGATACAATTTTTAGATGAAGGGAAATTACGTAGCAAACATTCAAATCCTAGTTACCTATATGATTATGTTTATGTTTCAATAATATTATAATTTATAAAAATCATCATTTAAAATTTACACTATGCAATAAAGTTCCCATTCTTTTCTAATAATAAATAAATATTGTTTTTATAAACAATATAAATTACTATTAATTAATATCAAGTTTATTATTTAAAACCAAACGGTTTCAAAAACGTAACTTCATCGGGCAGTGTAAAAAATAAATAATACAAATTAAATTAATCAATTGGAAATATATTTATATAGCAAAAAATATTTGGTTGTCATTTTTAGACAAATTAATTTATTCTGTAAATCTTTATAATTTTAGTTTAATTTGTATTAAAAATATCACAGTACTGTGTTCAGAAAATTGCAATTACAATTACAAGTAATTATATTTTGTTTCGATTGATTATCTAAAAGATTTTTTTTCTCTATATATTTTGGTTCCTAATATACTTCAGAAAAGATATGAATTAGTTCCAAAAGTCAGGAAAGTTACAAGAAAATGACTTTATTGTTCTGAAAATAAGCTGAAGTGTTATATTTAAACGTTTTTTTTTAGAACAGTCAGTTTTGGTTTATTTTCGTGCTTCACGTATTTATAATGATTCTAAATTGTCCAATTTAAGACCAACTTGCTTACACAAAAGACAGATACCCCTAATTTTTAATCAAATGCTTATTTTATAACAAATGTTTTGAAAATTTAATTAAACTATAATATTATTTAACATTTTAAATATATTATGATTTTCTTATTAATATTTAGATTGCTTTTGCTTTGGTCACACTATATTTATAAATGATGGAATTGTTAAATTTTATCTTCTGGCTGGTAAATGTTTGGATTCGACAACTTAGTGTTAAAAAAATCTGCGTCAATAATCTATTAATGGGATTGTCTGTGAGCTATACCGCCATTAAAGCTGTAGGACTATAAAAATGTTTTAAAGTTCTAAATAACTTTAAAAAAAATGAAATTTACAAACGGATATAAGAATCCAACGAATCTTTTCAGGAGATTCAAATAAAAATCCAATATGGTGCCATATTGCAAGACGGCGACCCTCAAACGGGTACCCCATTTCAAAAGTTCGTGTTTGGGCGTAATATGCACTGAACTAAATTTTCTGTTTTTCTGATTTATGTCATGTCATTGTCAGCCAAAATTTGGCTGGTAACTACCTGACTGCAAATAGATGTGCTTCCTATATAGTAAATATCAAGGAGATGTAGACTCACTGAATACATTTTTTATTTATAATAGAACAATACGCAATGAAAAATATTTACTTGCGATTACATTACACTACATTTCATTCTTGTAATTATATGTTTTGTCGGAATTTTAGTAACAAATAAATATACCATTATGATTTTTATTAATTTAGAAACATATAAAATGCATAGTCCAACAAAGCAATCCTGTTTTAGAGCAAATTGGAAAACAAATAACATTTCACAAAACCAAATAACAATCAAATAAAAAACGAAACATACAAAGCAAGTAAACGTAAAAATATATAAAATGAGAATAAAAAATACCAATGTGAAATACGATATGTAAAATAATGTAAGCACATACAAGGTAAAATAAAATATGCAAGATAATGCAGTCAGTACAATACACAAAATGCAGTTATAAGAATTATTATTTATTTTAATTAAATTATTTAACTCGTGCTATTCATTGTCAAAGCGTTGCCTCAAAAAAATACGGTACAACCGTACTTTTTCACACGAGATAACGTGTTATCGTTCCAAAACATCGAACTAAAATCTATATACAAAAAAAAAACGCGATCCAACCAAGAAAAGACTCCAGTTCTATACATGAATGTTCACGAAAAACTTAAATTAAAGATAAATTACACTGGGCAACAATATAAATTATTTTTTTTGGTGCCGGAAAAGTAAGAACTGATTTTGAATTTTTTTGATGAGCTGATTAAAAAATACTTGACTTTTGTCGTATTAGCGCTAGTTTTTGAGATACAGGCCAATTGATTTTAGTCCTGATAAATGTCAAAAATAATGATGTCTTTAGAGACCAAAATTAAAATCTAATTAGTCAGTTTCAATTACTTGGAATTACCAATGATCTTAAAACCCGACATTCCTATATCTGGGTAACCCCCACCACAAAATAATTAATAACTCGCTCATATTACCTTTGCCTAACCTGATTCAGTTTATTATTATTTTGTGTAAAGTTTCGGCGTTATTTAATAATAAAACATTGAATTAAAACCATGCTATCTACAAGCAGATATAGCTGTGTTACGACGTTTTTTGTTACGTATGTGGTAAATACGCTTTGACAAAAAACAGAAAATCTATTTCTGACTTTGTGAAAAGAGCTTATCTGGTCTATTTTGGCATCCGTTTGGGAGACCAGAATAAATCTTGAGCTCCATATTTCTTATGTAAAACATGATCACTTCTGGGTTAACTCAAATTGGCCGTTAAGAAATGTCATAATTCAAGAAAAACAAAACTTAATCAACAAACTTTTGGTTGTGAGAGAAAAAATCATATTTTCACCTTTACATATCAAATTGGGGCTTATGAAGCAATTTGTGAAGGCTTTAAATCGAGATAGAATTTGTTTTGGCTTCTCGATACAAAAACTTCATAGGATTAACACATAAAAACTGAAAGCCGGAATATTTGATGGTCCTCAGATACGGCAGTTTATTATAGATCCATAATTTATCGCATCGATGAACGAGATTGAATCTAACGCTTGGTGTTCATTTGTTCAAGTAGTAAAAAAATTTTTGGAAATTATAAGTCAGTAAATTATATAGAATTAGTAGAAGATATGTTTTTCCAACTTTAATATTATCGGTTGTAATATGACCATAAAAGTTCACTATCACCACAATTACTCAGAACGGTTTCCAGAAAACCTAGGTGAATTTAATGAAGAACAGGGGAAATGATTCCATCAGGACATTAAAACTATGGATGATCGATATCAAGAAAGGTGGCATAGCCACCTGATGGCCGACTACTGTTGGAGTCTTCAGCAAGACTGTCCCGGTAATCTCCATGCTAGAAAATTGTATAAAAGAAAAAAATTAAGTGAAAAGTGATGAAAGTATATTTATCTACAGTGTGAAATACATACTTTGTTTTATTTATTTTTTGAACTAATAATTGGAGCAAGTAGTAATAGTAATAAAGCGAAATGTACATAAGTTAAAAATAAGATGATTTTTTTCTAAGAAACCAATATAGCGTATCTCAAAAACTAGATCTGATAGACCAAATCTGATGGTTATTTTGGATTCTGCAATCAAAAATTACCTAGAAACAGTTAAAAAATCGCTGGCATAAAAATTTGTGCTGCCCATTGTTGTATATTACATATTGTGAGGGGGATCTCACACCCCCAACGACAGCTTCAGCCAAGAGCATGATATTGTGGGTTACCTTCACTATAAATACTTACCTTTGCTCAAAAAAAAATTTTACCTCGATTGCTTATTGAAAAGATTTTTTTTATTGAGTATAGTAAATGAGAAAATAGGTCAGACTTAACATTTTTATTCTTTAATTAATATAATCAATTTTCTATACAATAAACGGTTACAAAAAATGAATTTATAATAAAATATTCCAGAATAAAATTATCAATTTACAAGATTATTATTCTTCACGGGAATATCTTAAAATTAACTTTACTAATTATAAGATTTTAATTGCATCAGCCAGATTACATTGGTATCATGTCAAATAAAATATGGAGTAAATATTTTTCCCGAATATTGTTTACAAAGATCACATATGTTTATAACAGAATTTATAGGTATAACTCGTAAGATATTGAACTATACATTGTTATGAAGCAGTTTTAATCATCAGCGCTGAGATATCTGGAATGATCACGCTGTTACGCAGGCGCGCACGAGTCACGTGTCCAAGCACGAGCACGCCCGTGGAAGAAAGAGAGGGGTAGTCACGGTAGGGTAAGGAGTGTGGGTACACGCAGCTGCGGCGGGAATACGTATCCCTCCCAGGAGATAGTGACTAAAAGAAACCGATACAACATCTTCGTAACTGCGCGCCGGACCTGATATTAACCTCGACATATTCTCTCCACCGCTACGGCTGCGCTTCGTCTCCCATCGACCGTCGCTTTGACAACTTGGCCAGGGACCGGATCATCCATCCAGGAACGGCGCCATCTCCCCGGTGAGTCGCCTATGGATTTGAACCAGCATTCCTTTTTAGTGGCAACCGTTAGTCAAGATCCACCAGGTTTAATTCATACCAAAAGTCTGTAATGGTCAACCCGTATATGTGTTAATTGTCTAGTATATAAGCTCAATTGCCTTTTGTTACTTTCGTCATTAAACATCGCCCAAGAGGCTTCTAAATATTATCTGTTCGTTCTTTCATTGAACCTATCCTTTTGGTGGCCCTCGAGGCTGCGATGCCATCCCAACTTGACAACGAACAGAAGGAATCATTTATCGTAACAACATATTCATTCAAAGTTAGACGTGACACAGCATTTTTTGGAATAAAATATGTATAGACCTAAGATTAGAATCGATGCTGGGTTTCTTGAAAGAAAAATATATAATAAATCTAGAAATATGTGCACCATAATTAATGACTCAACCCTGAAGATAGAACGCTCTTCGTATTATCACGTAGAATATGATAACAGTAGTATGAGTATCTGATGATGGTTTCAAATTATTTATTTATATTTGACATCATATTGATAAGGGCAATAACCTCTGTGTTTAAAAAGAATAGGTAAAATAAGTCCTTGGTTGAAAATTTAGGCTGGGGTCCATATATGTAAGATTAATTCTTTAGTCTAGTAGGTTTTTCCAGAATGATAACCAAACTCAAAGTAATGGACATCAAGAAATCTATGACTCCAATTTGGCCACTTAAATGCAACGTGGTCGCTAAAACTTTCTGCTACCGCCGCTCACTCGTTGTCCCCCGTCTCCCCGCCCAGATCCGGAAATGTCCAATTCCGCCATCTTACTTATCACATCGCTCCTATTGGTCAAAGCTAGAGATACAATTGCATAGAACGGAGGGCACGCACAAAAATATAAGTGACAGTGTTTGCGTAACGTCACAAAATATATATCACTCACTACCATTTTTTTCCCGGTAAAGACTAAAGGATTGATCCAATTGGTCGACATCAAGGCCTTGAAGGATTCTGAAACTGTTTAGAATCTTTGTGAGAATGTGGGTTGGTATTTAGGTCTGCAAAATGCCAACCGGGCGGTTAATGAGTAAGACCGATGTAGAAACTTTTGCTTATAAAACCGTCCTGGGTCCCCCCATTAACCACGATGATCTCCTTCTTCCGGGCCCCTGACTTCCAGCAATCTTTACCTGCATTATGAGATGTCAGATCTCGTTTAATAATATCTCATAATATCTTCATTTGTAACTCTATCCGCCCAGCTTATTTTGATCGTTATACCTTAGATCTACATTTTAAATGCTTCAAGCTGTTTTATTATTTATTCGGTAATAATCCATGCTTCTATTCTATGAAATATCGAGAACGCATAGCATCTGACCATTCGCATTCGTAATCTAAGGTTGAGATCAAGACTGCAGAACATATTTTTCATAATTTTCAATTTGTTATATTTATTTTTAAGGATAACACACTGTTGTTGTGATGTTGTTATTTTTCAGAAAATAGGTCTGTGATATTATTAATATAAATTAAATGTATAAATTAGAGAGATAAAATATTTTTATACATTTAATTTGTATTAATTATAATTTTTCTCACATTTTTACCATTTCTAAAACGTAATACTCGTAAACAGTAGTACAAATGAATTTATTACAGGAGCGATTAATAACAGTTAGAAAAACACCAATATTATTTATTTAAAAGTCTTGTGTATTCGATAAATAAAAGATGTTATCTCGATATACCAAACATATCCAAGTCGTAAATCTTGTTTCATACGAGAGGATTTCCGTTCGTCGTTTCTCATCGATCCTGATAATTTTACAGGCTCTTTGCCATTCCTGACACGTTCTCGTCAGTCGAAAAATTATCGCCCTATTGGCGCCCGACCGATGCCGGGCCTCGCCGTGCTCGTCGTTCTGGCAACTATCGGCGGGGAAGAAAGAAACATTAAGGTTTTCACGATCGTTTGACATTGTTTGATAATGACTTCTCAAAACTTCCAGAATAAAAGCCGGGAAATACGCGATATTAATATGTATTTTTATCTTACATTTTAGAAAATAAAAAAGGAAAAAAAAAACAAAGTCATTTTTTGTTAAGTTGTACCAACACGTAATGATTATTTTTTGCTACACGCGTCTAACAATTTCATTTTTTATAGTATAAACTGACGCATGCTTTTTAAAATAGGAAAAAAAATATTATGAACTTCGTCTCTCAATGTTCACCTAGTATTTGAACCAAAAGTAAAATAGGGTACCTACTTTTAATGTTATACTTTTGTATATTTTTTATTAACTGTAGAATTTTATATAATTTTAATTGCACACCTATATATAACGCAATCACCCACAAATAATGAATGAAATATCTTTTTTTTTTAAATGAGTAAGGATAAAAAATAATATTTGAAAAATAATATAATAAAAAATACTCGCGAATATTTTCAGATAGATTGATTTTCCTCTCTGCTTTACACATTTTGCAACTGGCAGGTAGATTTACCTATTATATTAAAGGGTTGACTAACTTTTTATTCAAATTAATGATGTATTCTCAATTCATATTCCAATTCACTGAGATATTTGAAAGCAAATAGATAAAAGATATTTACATACTCGTCTGTGAAGGTTATTAAGAATCATCAATAATCCTTTCTCGCAGAAATGCTAGTTTCAGTAAATTCTATCAACACTATTTTTTAAATAGATATGTGTATACGGGATTACATCAATATACGTATAACATCAATATTCTTACTATTTTCAAACTAAGCGAAACGCTTATGCTATGAAAATATGACTAAATTGATTGGACAAAGGCTCAAACCCCGGCCACAAGATCACTTGGCTAGTATTATAACCACTATAGTACAAGCACATCAATTTGTGATTTATCTATCAAAAATTTTATGATATTAATTTAAACCATTTTAAATCAAATAATTAACACTTTGCTAGGGATTATTAAAATTTTGTATAAATATAATTTAATTTTTGTATGAATCATTTCTGAAAGAGAGTATAAAACGTATGTATGGGTTCTCTTTTAAATATAAATAGATTTACCATATTTTTCGTTTTTGTAATTTCATATCTATCATGTAAGAATGGTTTTTTGTTTGTACAAGTAGTAAGGGTGTGTTTTTTGAATGTATTAATGAATTAGGAGGAAGTATTAATGGCCAGGAGATAGCCAGGAAAATGGATTCAGGATGTATAAATATTCCGGATGAGAGATCAGATTTGAGATGGTATACAGATTCATATCACATACTAAATTCATCGCTAAATTATTTATTTATACGTGTTTTAAGGATGTGTGAACGTATGCTAACCAAAACCAATCTTCCAACAATATTAGTTATATATTCTCGGAGTTTTTCTGCATTTGCAAAGATAAATATAATTCATTAAACATTCCGTAACTATGATACTGCAGTTACATAAACAGAATATAAATAACATTAAAATAATACTAAAAATAAATATGCATTAATCTACAGTTAATGTTGTATAAAATTACTTGTTTATCTAAATCTTTAACCAATTTCAAAAATATATATATAAGCAAGAAATAATGAATAAAAATGTACATATTCACAAAATAAAAATAATGAATTCCTACGTGCCGAGGCCGTATGTTCTAAATATAAGATTTTTTACGATTCAAATTTTTTAATAAAATACCTTATATTTTGATTTGATCATGGTTAAAGCAGATATTAATCTGTGGAACTAATTCGAATAAAATAATATTAAAGGTATTAATTAGGAGAACACATTCTTATTGAGAAGTTGTAATTATTCAGAACATAGGTCTATGATATTTAAAATATGAATTAAATGTATTAATTAGAAGGATATACATATAAAATTGATTTTGTATGTATATCTTTCTAATTAATACATTTAATTCATATTTAACATTAAAGTTATGTATAGTATAAATATAACAACAATTTGATAAACTTTATGTACTTACTGCTTTAATATATAAATATATTTTTTTAATAATAAAACTGTATTTTAATAATAAGAATTAATTATTATTGAAAATTATTATTTTGTGTTAATCCCGTTCAGCTTGACGAATTAAAAATAATTTTGTTTTATTTTTATAAATTAGTTCACTAAAACTCTTGGTGTTATATTGGAGACGATGATGCACCGTGTACTCCAGTTGCTACCGTCCGTAACAAGCGCCTGATAAAGACCGGGTCAAAGTTTCCAGAACAGATTCAGTGGCGCGTGTGGATAACGTTAAAATTCTGTGACGCATTTTCGCCTTTGTTGTTGATAAATATGAATCAGAATTTTATGTAGATATAAAATAATCTAATTTCAAACGTTGCAAACCTGTAACTACTGTTTGCGATATATTTTGTATGGCATATTACTGACAAAAAAAAAATTCGACATTTGCTAAAAAAAAAAATTTTCGACTACACTACTTTCGGTAATTATTTTCAAATTTTATAGCAGAGTCCGGATTGTCCCCAGTACTTGCACTTTTGTATGTAAGTACACCAAAATAAGGTTACCTTCTAGTTAAGGGTAAATCTTTCTTTATACTCTACGTAAAGTAATTTGGGAATTAAAGCGTAAAATGTGAAGCAGGATAGCAAGAACTTTATTACCGTGTAATGGGGATGATTTGCACCCCCGCACACATAATTTTTTGCCTCTATTAAACTCCCCTACCCCCTAAATGTTTGTTATGCCTGAAACACTCTGTATTATAGTGGGTGGGGTACCTAAGTTAATTTTTATTTTTTATGATGTATAATGTATGAGACATTTTTTTCCATTTGATCTTAAATCATGGCAGCTACATTTATTAGATCTTAAAACCTTTTTTAAGTACTTAATTATCAGAATAATATAAAAAATACATTATTTGAAAAATACTATCCCGCTTTTCAGCGTCTTAAAATTAAAATATTATTCCTAATTCCATTTTATTTACTATTTGTGTAATTATCCTCAAATTTTACCATTCAAATACTTTAGGTACGGTGAAACAAAGGGTGTCCAGCGGAAAATTTTTAAGTTTAATATTAAAACTACAATGTTATTTTTATATTTTATTTAAACAAAATGGGTGTTAACGATGCGGATTTTACGTTGTATAAACAACATCATCTAAATGACTCTCTTAAATTTGCGAACACGCGAGAGCAAAGCGTCAATTCGATGGCAGCAACGTCAAGGCGGATATTTTATTGTAGGGCCTGAATTGTTCGAGCATTGTCACTGTAAACTCTCAACTTACGGTATCCCCACGAAAAAAAGTCGCACGGTATAAAGTCCGGTGACCGAGGTGCCCAGGGTATGTCTCCGTACTTGTTGATTAATTAATTGAATTTCTAGCTATGTCTGAAGTGGCCCCGTCTTGCTGAAATTGTGTTCTGTCATCGAACCCGGGAAACAGCTGCAATTGCGGTACCAAAAACTCGTCGATCATTCGGCAATACACGTCAGCAGTAACTGTCTCTCACTGGTTAAAAAAATAAGGGACAATTATTCCTCGGGCAGAAATTGCACACCACACTGTCGATTTTGGACAATGCAAACGTTTTTGATGGCGGTCCCTCGGATTGTCGGGGCACCAATATCTTATGTTCTGTTTATTAATGTTATGTTATTATGAAAATGTGGTTCGTCAGTAAACAATTTGTTTTTAAGCGTTCGTACTGTTTCATAATGTTCCTGCATTGTTCTCGCTAAGGTTTCACGTAAAAAATAGTCATTTTCATTAAGAAACTGGAGGTTTTGCAGTTTGTATGGATGAAAATTTAGTTTATTTTTCAAAATAACGTGCATTGTTGATTTTTTTATTCCAGTACAGGCTGGAATCTTCCTTATTGATTTACGGGGATTGCGCAAAATTTCATGTCGAACTTGAGCCACATGTTCTGGGGTCACTGCTGACTTTGATACTCCCGGAGGAGTTTGGTTAACTACTGTCCCTTCTTTTCTGAACTTTTGAACACAACACCAGATAAGTTGCGTGCTCGGCCCATCACTTACTCGTCGAATATTAAAGTGAGTACAAAAAGCGCGACGCGCATGAACCAATGTATCACCGCACTTTAAATACTGTTCAACCGCGAACGCGCGGTGCGCTACCGATCAGTGACTCATTGTGACTGGAAAATCCTCAAATCACACACGTCGAACAATACTCCTCCCACTAACCTCACCCTGATGGTTTACAAGCAATTACAATTTAATCTTGAATTTTTTCCGCTGGACATCCCTTATTAAGGGTCGAATACGCCTTTTATATAAAATTATTTATAGTGTTGTATTCCGCTATAACTTTGTGGTAATCCATTATAAATATAATTACAAACAATTCATTCTGTTAAAACACCACTTTATTTTTGCACACCAACGAGTTTGGAACCACCGTTCCTTCTTCAAAGTGTACAAGATACTAACTTAAGTGTTACAAAATATGGGTTCCTCATTCCAGGAGGCCATCAAGTTAGTCCTATTTTCATAGCACAATCGTTTAGCTGTGTTTGAAAATCGTATGAATATTGATGCGACATATATTTCGTGTACGCATCTCAATTTTTTTTTATATAATAAAAATATTTATTTAAAAAATAAATATTTTGCAAGCACACTACATTTTTTGACTACTGAGAATTGTGGAAACATTTAAGTGAATGACATGTTTTGTTTTTGTGTTTTTATTAATTTTTGTTTTTTAACTTTGGATACATTTATTAATTACAAATAAATCATATCATGTTATCAAGTTACAATGTTACTGTAAAGTATAACTGATTACTGACCGGGTTAAGCTTGTATTTCTTTTATTTTTTATTCATATATTTTCATAGATTTTGGAACCTACCACTGATTGATATTCTACAGAACCAGTTTTAACCGTGAAGTTCAAATTTTGTGATTTTTATTTTTAATAGAATTGCGAACACGGAATGCGTGTTATATCAATTTTCTTACTATTTTTAAACTAAGCTATGAACGAAGCTCAAACCCCTGACCACAATCATGTATTGTATGTATTGTACGTATGTATTGATGTAAATATACACATTTATTACCCCCGTATAAAATTATATTATATTATAGGTCAGTATTAAATCCCGGTATTTCATTATTCGTAAGCCTCAAACTTGTTATTCTATTATCTCAATATCCTTCAACGGCTATTAAAAGTTTGACACTAACATTGTAAAGGCAACGTGATAAAAGAATTGTCAAATTTCACAATAAAAGACAAAATAAAATAAGGATGGAAGATTCGCACAAAGACCATTCCAGCAGTCCTTCTTAACCCAGGACGGGGAAGAATGTAAATTATTATATAAAATGAAACACTTTTCCGGGTAATCGTTGACAGCCTTAAAAACCTTCTTATCATGAAGGATTATTGTCTTATAATAAATCTTTATCCAGCTTATTTTTTAACAAGATTCGTAAGTATGTCTTGTGGAAACAAAATGAATAAAAAAAAAGGGAAACTTTACGGCCTTAATAACGCCCGCCTTTCTTAATACATATATTATGCGGATATTTTTTTCTTATTAGTTAATAATATTTAAAATAGGTTTACAAAAAATAATAGTTTACTTGTAAGGATTTGAGTGCATACTTTAATCATTTCAAAATTCTCGAACAACATTATAAATAAATTAACACTAACCAAATCAAACGTTTTTATTTCTAACGACATCGTACCTTCCTCAGAAAAAGGAAAGTAATTTTTTTTTTTGTAATATGCAATCGCTCAACAATTAACGATAAATAAGTATATCACACAGATATGCTTTTCTGGTACACTTATGGACCGAATTCACGAACAGCTTGTTGGAGCAGTGGTTAAGACGCTGGCCTAGTGATCTAGCGCTTCGTTCCAGAATACCAGAAAGTTAGTTCTATTCTCATAGTACAAGCATTTAGCATTGTTTTAAAATAGTAAGAATATTGATGTGACATGTATTACGTTTATGCATCAAAAAAAGATTATCTCCGATGACTACGCTCATATGAGATTCTTTAGAGACAACTTTTGGCTATAGACACAAGTCTTGTCTCGCGTCTCACCTAACTCTTGTTGCACGTCAAACATCAATACGTTCATTATTGATGTTCCGTTCGTCCATTGGATGATTTGAATATTCACTCCAGTTATTAGAAAGAATAAATATTTGTCATTTTAATGATTTCTGCTTGTTGTAGTTGTAGGTATAAATGGCTCTATGTTACATTTGGATGCATTTGTTGATTCTCGCTATTAAAGCGAACGATGTGTAAGCAAGTTGGTTCTGCCAATCTCAAGCGATGATCTGTGAGCTTATCTCCAAACCAAAATTTTGACGTATGTACATGGAACTGAGATTTATCTCGGTTAAATCTCCGATTATCTCGCTCATGATCAAAATCAAAAATACCAAAAACCAACTGCCTTTTATAAGTCATGTTCGTTCATAATAAATATGATACTTGACGTAACACGTAGCAATTTCCAACAGCCTCAAAAAAAAAGAAATATATATATACATACATAATATTATAACGTGAAAAACTTACGCGCTAAACTTAAAACTATTAATTAAACTAGTGAAAAATCCTACTCTAAACTTATTTAAATATTTATATTGAAGACGATCTATCTACTCGTAGCTTGTAATGTAATCGTAAAAACGAAAAAAAGAAGCGAGAAAATCGAATGTACAAAATTGTATGAATTATTCAGAAAATGTGTTAGTTAGTAGAGTTATAACTATTATAAATATCTTCCGCACCCTGAAAACAAGAATATCTTTCGGAATGAAGGAGCATGCCGCCATATATTCCCATTATAGGGAATTGACTTGAACGACAACGCGAAATGTAAAAGCCTTCGCTGGAGCGCCTTCTTGTGACACTTTGTCTTGCAACGTCATTCAATATTTAGAACGTGAAATTTAAAAGGTTTTGGTCTGATTTATCTGTTAGCAAACATACATTAGTTAAACATTGCAAGTTTCTGATCCGGAAACTAACGAAAAATATATCATCCAGCAGTCCTGATTTTTTGGCACTTAGTGGCTCATGTTGATGTTCACGAGTTGCAATCAAAGGGCTTCCGTTGCAACACTCTTATAAAATATATTAAAGTAAGGTCTATAGAGGTGATCTGCTAAGACTCAGTGAATAAAAAATCACCGTTATTTTGCAGAGCGGAACGGTTTTATCGATCGGAACCACTCTAGGGCTCGATTCGCGTACTTCAAGTTACCTATTATCTTACTCGGCACCGAGTAAAAAGAATAATAATGGTCATTGCACAAGGAAAATGGTTGAAGGGTTTGATACATTTTATTTGATAATATTAAGTTTGAAACGAGTGAGTCGGCCCTAAGGTTCACGGGCGCCACAATCTAGCTTTATTGCAGGGTTAACTAGAGTTTCAAGAATTGTACACTTAAGGTTGTATAGAAATACGCTTTGTAGAATAGGAAGTGATCTTGATAAAAGTGGAGCTTTTATTCGGCTTTTAGGAGAAACATTTTTTCATTTTTTTCAGAGGCAATATAATTTACAACTAAAAACGTCGCATTCTCTTAGTTTTATAATTATATCATGTTATATTGACATATACTATTTTTTTCGTTTTAATTGCATTAAATATTTTTAATTAACTTAATATTTTATACAACAATAAATTTAATTTATTGATAAAAATGTAACCAATGCAAAATATAATAATAATATATTATGTGAAAGATTATAATTATTCATACGTATACATATATAGACAAGGTTTCTATATATTGTGAGTAATAATTATACCAAAAAAATTATAGCTGAATCATTATGACTATAAACATGGATATTTATTCCTTACAGGTTTACTGTTCCAGAAAACTTCATTAAATATAACTCACGTAGCAAACTAATTCTAGCCATTAAAAATCGCCTGCTCTGTATATGTAAAATAAATGTATGTACAAGTAGCCTCTTTTCCTCTGTTATTAAGGGTATTAAAAAAAGCATCTAGGGACCCTGCCCACCCGGCCAAGGCAGTTAACCCAAAGGCTCCTCGCATCACTCGATTCACGAAGACCACTGAACTTTTCCAGGAAAATAAATCAAATAGAGGTCGGTTCACAATTCATGCAGACCAAAAATAAAGTATTATAGTTCATATTGGTGACAGAAAGGTATCACTGATTATTTCTATATATCTAATATATGGTAGAAACACTAAATCGATCAATTATTGTATAAAATTGTAAGCAAGAAATATAATACTCATTTGTACTAATATTCATTTGATTTCATTTAAACTGAAAATATTTGGTAACTAGTATTTAAAATCCGTTCTAGAACATTGTTCAAGTCTTCTTTTTTCTGAATTAGAACTTCTTCCATATTAATTGAACACCACAAACACTTTTTGAGAACTAAGGAATTATTATTTGTATTTTATATTTTTTATTTATCATCTTCGTTTTATTAACCACTGAATTGAGTTTAAATACATCTACCGGTTTCGAAAAATACTATTTTCTTCTTCAGGATGTCATAACTAACTAAAAATATATATCATTGTTTCTTCACCAGAATCTATTTTTAAATAATTGTATTAATGTAATTGTGTAATTACAGTAGTTAGGTACTAAATTTATTTTTTAAATTATTGTTGTTTTTTTAAAAATAGATTCTGGTGAAGAAACAATAATATATGTTTTTAGTTAGTTATGACATCCTGAAGAAGAAAATGGCATTTTTCGAAACCGGTAGATGTATTTAAACTCAATTCAGTGGTTAATAAAACAAAGATAATAAATAAAAAATATGAATTTTAACCACAAAGTTAATATTGATAATTTTAAAAGTAACTAAGGAATTGTAATACGGTTTGACGTTTAATCATTAAAAAACGATCGAGTGTTTTAAATGTATTCAATAATAATTACCTTACTATAATATTATATATTATTGTCAGACATATCAATTACAATTTAAAAATTTTTGACATTATAAATAAACATTTTTGTATAGTGTCTGGAAAAAAAGTAACCACAATCTCGTCAATAAAACGTATAAATTTCCTATTTAATTTTTATGATTTGTCATGAATTGACATTAATGTACTTTTATTTATAAGAAACTTAAGAGTTATTGACTTTCTTGATGCGTTTTTTTCATTTTTCAATCTATTTTTATTAATTAATGGACCAATTGATCACGTGTTTCATTGTAATTCAAGCATTTTATAATGAAAAATACATTTTTATTCATTAGTAATATGAAATAATACTAGATAATTAGAATTATTTGAAAATAATAATTATAATAATATCGTTCACAAGAAATTTTACTTATAAATTATGGTCACTTGCCTTTCGGAAGTGTCATGATATCTGACAATCTAAACTCGTCGTGATAGTCTGTGTTCGTTACCAAGAAGTCGTGATTGTTTAATAATTGTTCTCATTGGACTTGCTTGTGACAAGGTTGATTCATATCAAAAGTTGTAACATCATCAGCATTCAGATTTGGTTTTCCTTCGCCCACCTCATGGTTGAAGCGCACCTTTGGTGGACTTTTAGCTTGGGACAGGCGAAGATACTTCGTATCGCCCTAAGTAAAGAAAACAACTCAGTTCTTGAAATTATATAGAAATGTAAAGTGATTAGATCTAAACATCTTCCATTTTTCTAGCATTTCTTCTCTCACACGACATGTAATAAACATAAGACATAACAAATGTAATAAATATAAGACAATACCTTGTATTCTATATGATTTAAAGAATGTTATCTTCTTAAGTAATACAAATTATATGAATCAATTAGATAATTGTAATCATTAAGGAGAACATATTCTTATTGTGAAGTTGCAATTATTCAGAACATAGGTCTGTGATATTTTAAATGTATTAATTATAAGAATATACATATAAAATCATTTTTATAGAAAAATATTGTTGTTGCTACCGGAATTTGAACCTGGATCTCTTCCAATCCGTGGAATGTGCAATAACCGATGATGTTATAGCGCTTAGTACATTGACGATAAATTTTCGAACCTATATGTTACACTTTTCATAAATTATACATGTATTATTCCATTTTTAAATAGTACCAAACGCAGTGTTCCAAGTTAATCAAACATTTTCGGTGATAATCAAAAATTATTTCGATAAAAATATGTTTTTAATTGATTCGTTGAAAATGTTTTAAATGTCATAGAAACGTGTTCTAAAATTGCAACTTAATAAAATGTGTTTTTGTTAAATAAATATTCTAATGTTATCTTACTTTTGCATAATTTTAACATAAAATATGTTTTCCTAGAGATATTCCGAGTCAAATTTGTCACAAAACTGTGTTAAAAAGGCGCGTTACGAAATTCTATCATATTTTATTACAAAAAACACCAACTAAACTTGAAATAAAATTTAGAAGACGTTTAAAGGGTGTGAGTCAAAATACAACAATTTACATACGAGGTGGGATAGGGCGAACCAGAAAATCTAACGTATTTTTTTAAATGTATCTAAATCCTTTTCAGAAGTGTTGATAATATAGTTTTAAATTAAACAGTAATACACAGTGAATAGTCACTATTATACAATGTATATTAATTTTATATTTAACTCCCCTGCAAGATTTCCCCAAAACATTTACAAGAGAGAAAGATACAGAGGTAGCTTTTTTGACGGTCTTCCTGTATAACATTTCATATCTTTGGCAATATTGAAGTATTTTATATCGGTCATAACGAAATTAAAAATTTCCATCTTGCTGGTAAGATACCCACAACAACCCTCTAATTCGAAGATTTCCTTCTTGTCTTTTACAGGGGTGGGATTTTAAAAGAAAGCGAAGGCACTTGAACTTGCCAAGTACCGCAACCGGGAGTCAAAGCTATGCGAGTCTGGTACGGAGCTAAGGAGCATTTTGAAGAAAAACTTTTGAACGGAGCGGATAATTTTCTCGGCAGAGAACCAACACTCGATAGGGAGTCAGAAGTGATGGTTTGAGAAATTAATTTTGATAACGGTTTTCGATTTTGAATGGTTTTAATAAACGTCTCGGTATGTCAGTCGGGTTCGAGTGTAAACGGAGTCGGATCATAATTTTAATTAAAAACGGGACGCGGCGAGTTGATTAACAAGGAAAAAATATTTTCCAACGACTCTTCACTGATTTGAGATACTTATTATTGATAATGTGATCAGTTCAATACTGTAACACGTCAGATTGATTATTTATTCCATATATATCAATCAAAAATTGTCCGTACATTTTCAAAATAGATCAACAATAGAAAGTTAATAAATTAATTATTACTAGTTAAAATAAAATGTAGGTATCCTAAGCAATAAGTACATACATATTGGTAGAAAATAAAAATAATTTTTAGATAATATCGTAATATTATCAAATAATTTTTTTAAATTAATTTTATTCGATTACTTCTAAATATTTTGTATTTTATGAAAAACCTTTAATTACAGTTGATTAACTAATAAACCATTGATATTATTCATTAATAAATTAAAAAAATATGCAATACATTTGTATGCATACTACATATTTCTTACAGCTGAAACGTTATTTCCAGATAAACCTAATTTTACTATTAAAATTTTTTATTTGTTAATATTATAAACGATTTTATATTTATTTACAATTGTTTTATAAAACAGAGCTCATTCCAGGGTATTTTCATGTGTTTCATATTTACCTAAATAATTAAATATATATATATATATATATATATATATATATATATATATATGTTTTTAATTGTATGGCCATAATGTAACTGCTGCATACTTCTGGAATTTTCACATTGAAAACATTTTTATTACAATTAATTAATTGTGATATCCTTGGATTGTACCGACGGGTGTGTGTGTGTGTGTAAGCCTTAACGCCTATCCGGGTCGTGTGCGTGTGTGTGAATGCGTATGTATGTGCGGGTATAAATAGCGGTCACTCACTGGCCGCGCTCTCTTTTCCTACGCTACCGTTATGTCGTTATAGTTGTACATCTTGTATAGTAATTGTATCTCACTGTAATAAATAGTTAATTGTCACCACAAGTTCTACTCAGACCTTTAACAACACCGAGAAGTACAACGAATGCGTACTATTACGCAAGTATGTAACATTAATTATAAAACTCGGTGTGATATCGCATTTTCTGAAAGGCTTGTTCAACCCATGTCTGGATGTTAGATCTTATGATCTGTGTTGACGAAATGAGACATTACGAGATAAATATCAGATACGTAGTTGAGAAAAATCTCAGTACCATGTACACGTGATAATATTTTGATCTGGAGATTAACTCTCAAGATGGCAGAAAAAGACAAAACTCAAACCCATTTACGCGTCGACGTGTACCTATAAAAGTCACTTCAAATCATAGATACCTATTTTTTCTGAAGTGTTAAACAACCAAGATAAAGGTTATCAACGATTATTTCTGAAAAATTAAACAAATAGACAGGCAGTAAATAACAAACATTTATTACATTTATATTAATGCCGGGGAGATTTTAATTCCGATTAACGAACGGAATATCAGTAGTTAATGAACTGACATTTGACGTACAACAATTATGAAGTGAGGCGCGTGACGCAGCGACTCTTTGAGACTTAGTATGTACGCGGTGGACAAAAAAAGCCGAGAATTATATCTAAAAAATCACATGGATGCATAATTTGTCTCAAAATCTTAATCATGGATATAATAGTATAAACATTACAATTTATTGTGTCAGTTCATATTCATATACCTACATTGTGTCATTCGCAGTATAATATAGATATGAACTAACGGAGTACATTCGTAGTAATATATAGATATGAACTAACGGAGATTCCTAGTTTCAATACTTTCATTTTGGTGTTAATCGCGTGATCACTTTGGTACCACTTACGCAATCGAATAGGTTCGCTACTTTTTAAAAATATATGACATAATTAAAAATAACATGTAAACGCTGACAGTATAATACGCATGAATGTAAAAAATACGTCATGTTTACACAAAGAATTAATTTTCGAACAGTGAATACTTTTACAGTTGCATAAATGTGTCATAAACTATCGTATTTATGTTTCCACAAATAATGTGTGTAGAATGCTTCTCGTCCCGCAACTAATATTCCGAACCCCTGACCTATATGTACACTTTATTTCACGTCTATTAATTTACTGGTCTTTAGTATCATAGCATTATTTAAATATATAATAATGTTACATTTTTTTACAATTCTTTCATACCTTTTTTTAATAATTCGTCAATAATTATTGTGCATCAAACATTGGGTTTAATTTTAATTCTGGTGTAAACTATTTTATCTCAGTATCTTGATACCGATTTATTTTATTTATTGTTACAATGTGTTGGGTATCCACCGAATTAAGATAACTCAGCGGATTATAATAGTATTTCTGGAATGTTGAAAGGATGTTGTTGAAATTGATAACGTACCTCAATTTATTTTATCTTTCCGCGTATCCTTTTCAGTTCCTACTTACCAAAGATTCTCAAACGTGCAATGACAAATGCACCATTAAACAAACAAAAAAAATTGATAAACAAATGCATATTTTGGTTTAACATAAACGTTAAATTTCACAGACTAAAACATGAAAGAACGCATATTGCTTGTTTTAATATTTTCAATTTAGTATCACTCCCGTGATCAGTTTGGTAGCACTTCCGCAATCAAATAGCTCCGTGACTTATTTTAAATGTATGACTAGATTGGAACGAAAATTTAAACGCTGACAATATAATATGCATGAAAGTAAAAAATACGTCATGTTTACACAGATTTAATTTTCGAAGAGTAAATACTTTTACTGTGGCATAAATGTGTCATAAACTATGAGATTTATGTTTCCACAGAGAATATGTGTTGAATGCCCCTCGTCTCGTAACTAATGTTTCAAACCCCTCTCATATACACTTTATTTCATGTCTATTCATTTACTAGTCTTTGTATAATTTATATTTTATAAAAATCAGAAAACTAATTTATTAACTAAATTATTTACTTTGTTCACAGCCTCATAATTCTAAGGATTTCTGTAATATCCGTAGACTGTCCACATTAATGGCGGAAATGGTGGTGTAAAATGATTGATTATGAACCCGATAGTTCTGCTCAAAATGATTCTGAGAATGGCTCTTGGTTTTGCATTACCTTAGTTCATATTTGCGTCTGTAAATTGAAACGGTAACTGATACCTCCCTGTAAAGTAACACCAAAACATTTTCAGGTATTTTACATCCATGATTATCTAGCATATCATGCATACTCTGTTGATGGACTACATAAATAAAACATTTTTTGATACGGGGTAAAGTAGATGGAAAGTCCCTTATAATCGATTCTGTATACCTAAGCAACCTTATTTATTACGACCCTTCTGCGTTAAATAACAATAAGATAGTTACAATCATTTATTGGAATTTTTCTGAAAGAAAACAGAAAATAATAAAAACGTAAGTAATGTTCCGTAACAAATTGAAGTTATTTTTTCTTTAAATTTTCATATTCGTTTATACTTTTTGATATTTTTTACAAATGTATTTAAGTAAAATATTCAGAAAAAAATACTATTAAGGAGAACACATTCTTAATGTGAAGTTGTAATTATTCAAAACCATAGGTCTGTGATATTTTTAATACAAATTAAATATTACTAATAATTAAATTAATATAATCGGTTAATACACATTCCCCAGATTAGAAAAGATCCAAGTTTGAATTTTTCGATAAAGTTGATTTTATATGTATATCTTTTTAATTAATACATTTAATTTGTATTACAAAAAATACTTTTTATAAAAAAATCCACGTATAGGAGAAAATAATCATACTTTAAAATGTATATGATGTAAATATTATAAATAAATAAACGCATATTTAAAAAAATGCATTTCGAACAATTACGGATGGCGCTGGCACAAGTTATTAAAAATGTTCGCGCTCATGCGAGGATCAAGTTATAATCTTTAGGAGAAATTGAGTGTCTCATTTTCGCTCAACAACGAGCCCTGTTTAGCCTTAAAAAGGTCTAATCCTTAATTTGTAGGGCTGCGAGCGTTGACCGTCCCCGTCGTGTAATTGTGATTCAGGGCGGCCGAGCGTTCGGCGCCTTTGTCCGGCGGACACATATTATTCATTACTCGAGCTCTACTCATTGTTTTATCTACTCAAGGGTCAACTGAGAATTAAGCAGCGCATCTAGGAAGCAAAACCCCGCCGCTCAAACTTTGCGAAATTCGACAAAATTTGCGGAGGCAGAGGCGAAATTGGACGCTAACTGCGTTGTGTAAAGGGAGTTTACTATTTTCACGTATGTACGTATACGTAGTATGTAGGTATAAATCGCGCCCCTATTCATCATCTCCCCGAGTGATTATTTGAACCGCTACTTCTTTCTTTCAATTTTAGATGGATCAAAAGGAATATTGGTACCTATATATATAAATTCGCTTTTTATGAAGACGCCTCGCCGCAAAAATTTAATCAGTATGAACAAAAAATTCTCACCTAATTCCAAAAAAAAAAGATAATAAATATAACGTTAATGTATAGTTCGAGATATTTGTTTGTTTTTAGTTCGTATTTTGTTTTTTATTCTGTTGTTTGTACGATATATAAATCCTAGCGCCGTCGTGCATGGGATGCTTTCTAATAAAAATACCGTATGTATAATTTTAGCATTTGGCTGGTTTTTTGTGATTTAAAAATGTTACCCTTTATTTCGTATAGGTGTATTATTTTAGCTTTACGGGATTTCTCACTATAAGTAAATTTGATTATTTTAGTTTTATTACAATTTGATTCGTAGAATAAACACGAAAATAATTATCATCGAGATATAGATGTCTCACAGAGAAGATTATTTTTATTTACATAGGAAGTATGGAAGTATACGAATAAAATACGTGGAAAGGATTCAAACTATATATATGTATATTCACAAATCTAATAAAACACGACCGCACAGTGCACGGCAATCCAGCCGCGTGTTTCAAAGTTTCACTGGTGTTCTTCAATCCCTTTTTTACAATGTGAAAGATTTGCTTAATAATTAGTTACACGCTATATATATGCAAAAATAATATTTTATTTTATTAATTTTACATATTTAGACTTTTTACAGTATTAAAGTTCACATTTATTTCACTAAAAAATAAAGAGCATTAAAACTATTTGTATTATATTCTGTTAAATAAAATGAAATATTACACATGCGAGATGTTCAGAAGCAAAACTGCACAATCCAATTAACGAAAATAGAAAAAAGTGGAGTATTTAAAAATGATTATCTAATAATTTTGACAGTTTTAAAATTCGTAACTGCTTATATGTTTTAGAAATATTACATCAAAAGCATACAAATTATTAAATCTCCGCTCTGGCTATATAATCAATTATAAGTACGTTTATCTCAATTTCATCAATTGGATAAGACAGTTTTGCTTTTGAACTCCACGCGGACCGAAGCATAAAAATTTTCTAATTATAATAGAATTTCTAATACAATCGTGCTGATCCAGATATTCAGAAGTGGATTAGTTTTGTTGATAGTTATTTATTAACATTAAATATGTTTATTCAGTTAATACCCCAGTAAAATTTATCAAAAAAATTTCTTTTTATATACCATATATATATATATATATATATGGTATATATATATATATACTTTCATTTTTAGGAGAACTCATTCTTACTGTGAAGTTGTAATTATTCCGAACATAGATCTAATTACAACTTCACAATAAGAATGTGTTCTAATAATAAAGTTGTATCAATGTGTCCAAAATTCAATAAAAAATGAATTGATAATTCTGGCGTCTGCTATCAGATTACTCAAAGGTATTTGAGTTTCCGTAAAAATAAGATAGATGGCTCTTACAAATAATGGAACGATTAAATGTATTAATATCAAAAAAAGGTAACATATAGTTGGATTATGCACCTTCCCCGGTTTGGAAAGAGATCCAGGTTCGAATCCCGGTGGCGCAACAACAATATTTTTTGATAAAATTGATTTTATATGTATACCTTTCTAATTACTATATTTAATTCATATTTAAAACTTTCATTTTTACCATTTATTTTATTTACACCGGAATTGATACTAGGCGACCCAAAAACCTGTTTGAAATCAAACATAATTAGGAGGCGCCGGGTATCTATTTCGCTTTCTTTCACACGCTAAGTGATCGCTATACCATCTTGCCATTGCCCTAATAGACTATGCTGTCAAATTGTCGTGTATGTTTGAAATTTTTTTTTTATTTGCATATGATTTTAGATATTCTTTATTACATAGACTTCCTGAATTCAAAATTATTTATAATTAATACAAATATTGAATTTTATTTTAAAAATTCTTAAACCATAAGAACTTTGTAAAAACCTTAATTTTTAATGAGCTAATTACCTAATAAAGAGTTTAAGATTTTTGTTCTCATCTGTGCAAAGTTATCTGCTTTTCACCTGGAAGATCGGCGTTTGATTCTCCATTGGGGAGATCGAGTCAGAAAATGTAATACTTTTTTTAGATAAATTATTTTTTTCTGTATATCTTTCTAGTCGATACATTTAACTTATATTGAAATGTTCTGAAAAAAATAAACTGCAACTTCACAATAATAATGTGTTCTCAATAAAAAAAATATGTATTTATGTCTGTTTCACATAAATGCATATTTTTCGTAAATATGTATTTATATAAAACAGACATAAATACATATTCATGTCTGTTTACACAATATCTTTCAGATTTAATATATTAATAATAAATTTGATAATATTAATAATATATACATTTTTACAATTGATGATACCTAATGTTTTTTTATGTCATTAAAAATCTATTTCGCGACTTTATTTTTAATGGAGTCGACTAAGGATAACTAAATTTAGAAATAAATATTTTATTTAATATCTTAATTTTTGTACCATCCATACCGCAAACCATACTTTTATAACCCCAATAAACTCAACAGCCATAAGGTAAGTTAAATGCTCCCCCAAAGCCTAATAGGGCTATTTTTTTCAAATAAATAAAATCTTCAATGTGCGAAGTTGTGGGAGTAAACTGAAATTTAGGAAATGAAAAATAAGACCATGATTAATTCAAACTGTTCTTTTTGATTAAGTTTCCTATAATCA
The DNA here is from genome assembly GCA_022840565.1 of Eubasilissa regina. NCBI lineage: Eukaryota > Metazoa > Arthropoda > Insecta > Trichoptera > Phryganeidae > Eubasilissa > Eubasilissa regina. The sequence goes on from JAINEB010000033.1 coordinate 25,177,588, forward strand.
TTTCTATAAGTAATATATTTATTAGTTTATTTAAATTAATAATAGTATTTCAAAATAATTTCCATGAATAATAATGTTATTTTAAGAATCCAATTAATTATTCAGCGTGTTATTATTTAACTGAATAATTAATGTTTAATTATAAGAATTATATTATTTTTTTATTCTAATGAATAATATTAATTCTAATTGTATTATATATATATATATATATATATATATATATATATATATATATATATATATATATATATAATATAGATTTTTAAGCTATTATATCGAGTTAACTTTCAAGTATATATATATATATATATATATATACTTGAAAGTTAACTCGATATAATAGCTTAAAAATCTATATAAAAAATATATATATAACTCTAATTGTATTATCTATACATATATATATAGATATATATATATATATATATATATATATTATATATATATATATATATATATATATATATATATATATATATATATATATATATATATATATATATATATTATTACATATATATATATATATATATATATATATATATATATATGTAATAAAATTAATAAAATAATAAAATTAGAGTTATATTTTTTTTTTTTTATATAGATTTTTAAGCTATTATATCGAGTTAACTTTCAAGTTCCATTGCTGGGTTCATTAACTGCAATAGGATTCAACTTCTCAGAAAAAAAGGCAATGCATAAAAATGCACACATTATAATAGCTCAATAACTTTACACAAAAGATTCCGTACAATTCTACAGACAAAAAACCATGTACTCGTATTCCAAATAATATGTAATATTTCATATTATTGACCAAATTGGGTTTCGTATTATTAACTCGACTTTGAAAGCCAAAATCATACATATATTAGAATATCGGAATATGAGTACACAGATAACATATGAAATTCTAAGATATTCAAACATTTAAATCTGGTAAGTACCTATATAAAATTCCAGAGAATCATAATATTAGTTTATCAAATTTACTGAATCCATAGCCTTGTAACAGTCCCTCCATACAGGGTATTCCGTAATTGATCGCGCCAATGTGAGCACATTTAAAAGCATTTTTGTAAATCAGTAATTGATTATTGTTACCGTTATTCCCCTTTCCCGACCTCTCCCCGCTCCGTGGAAAGAATGTTACTATCGGTACTTTGCGATAACTGTGTTACCAGGCTTTTATAGAGAAGATAGTCCTTGTGTGTTTTTAAGCGGCCCGGAAGTGTTTTTTTGCTAACAGAACGTATCGATAATGGCATTGGGCTAATCTGGTGCTTTTCTCATAGCTCATCATCTCAGCATCTTTGATATGGCTGCATAGACCCAGAGGTGAACTGTAAGGTTATACTGAAAACCTACAATGAACAATGCTGTCAGAGTGTAACTGAGCTATAATATCACAGAAAACAAACGCACTGACAGGTGAGTCTAGCCACCTTTCCTCTTCAGCCACTATTTTTTCTTTCATCCCACCATTTCAGTTCATATTTATAATCGTACGTATTCCCTAACCCATCGTGTTATCATTTAAATTCTACGAACCAGAGAATATTGAACATTTGAATTCTTATCATTCTTTAGTTCCCCGCCCTAGATTCTTTATCACTTTTTTTCGCGACCATTATTTTTCAAAGAAACGTCAGAGACAAGATTAGGCATCGGAGCCGAAATACCAAATTAACGTTGAATTTTTGTCATAAAAATAATGAATCCTCACTTTGCGTTGAATGAATACACACATCAAATCTACATTAAACGAGGCAAATCTGGAAATTTATACCGAAATGAAAAACAAACTAATTATGAAATGCCATGTAATAAAAGAAAACTTAAATAAGCATCTCAGGCAGTGGTGATAACGCACAGACGTCTGAAATCAAGATTTACGAAGCAAATATTTATTATTAGTTTTTCAATAAATGTTATTTTTTACTTATAAACATGACAGTTTGTGAATAACTTTACTACTCAATAAATATTTTAAATTTTAATATAATAATTTTATTTCACCCAGTTTCAAATTAATAGCAATATTTTTTTACATGACTCTCTATACCTAACCTTTATTTAAGATTTCCATTTCAATACTACAATTACGATTGAGAATTATGTCAAAATATATGCTGAATTACGTCATACGTTTTGTTGAATTACGACAAAACTGAAACATTTCACTACACATTTTTAAGATGGTCTGTAACCAGTATTCAATGAAAAAAATACTGTTAGATTGCGAATTTAAAAGATTTTTTTAATTCGAACGAATCCGCTTATTCACGAACCCAAACATGTACAAAATTTTGGAAACGTTTCGAATATCTTAAAGATTAATTTAATAATTATTATTTGAAACTTTAATATACAGTTGGATTTACCGAGACGCCATTGTTTCAACAAATGGGTGATGTGAAACTAAAGTTGTGAGAGCAATACCCAAACTCAATTTTTCGAATTTATCAATGTTTAAAAAGTTTTAGTCAACCTTTTATAAAATATTTCACACAGCACTTAACTTTAGTATTCAAACATGGACCTCATTAAAAAATACAAATAAATATATGCTCGACGACGTTGGGTATTGTGTTTGCCCCTTAACCTCTCCGACCAAAGTGAAGGAATACCTCGATTTTGCTAGACTAACTTTTCGATGACTAACAAGCTACATATCATTAACTTAAAAGAGCTACTCAGTATTCACAGTTTGTATGAACAATATTTCTTACTTTTTTGGGCATGCTGCCAAAGCACATGACAGCGAACTGGAGTAGCTAGTATAACAGTGACTCAATCATTATAAAGATTAACAGGCGAAGACATATTTGATATGGCAGTTACCTTGCTGGGAATATGATTTTTTTAAAGTTTTTAAATAAACAAAACTTGTTATTATTGAAAGTAACCATACCTCTCAAAACTATAATAGTGACAAAAATAACTCAACATGTGTATAGTACGAAGTTTAGTTTATTTAAAAAAAAAGAACAACTGAATTTGAAAATAATGTAAAGCCTCTCTATATTATGGCGATTAGAAGGAAACGGTGTTTAAACAAGAAAAACAGATTATTTAATCATTACGCCATTCTCGCTATCTTTAGAGCTTACAATACTTTTAAAAAAATCATTCAAAATCTCGAATTGCCATACGCAATATTGTCCGAGTAATCGTTAAATTGATACGTCTGTGTATCTTTCGTGGCGGGAGAATTATTGATATCGAATTTTCTCAAAGTTAAATATTTCTCGTAGAAGGAGTCAACTCAGCCAGACCAATGAACATTATTTAATCAAAACGTAATTGTTTTAATAAATCAAAATACTTTTGACGTGAATATTTGTTTCAATACCTATATTGATAGAGCACCCGAGATATGATACATTATTATCCATTCATTTTCGTTTCAAATTTTGACGTTATTCATATATAAATATATATATATAGGATAAAAAGGGGAAGCGCGCTCTTTTCTATGTTATCGTTTGCCTCGATACTAGTTAAATACCTTGTACCATTATTGTATTATTCTTATCATAAATATTTAATTGGTACGTATTATTACGCAAATTCATAAAAAATAATAACACAATTATTTTTCGTAGACAATATATGTGTAATGTATTTCCCTGTTTGTCTTTGATAAACTGTCTTAGTCACAACTAATCATTATATCCACAGTTGTATGAAGGTCTCCTCTTGACTCTGCTACTGATTTCTCTTTACCATGTCGCTCCTACAGCTTCGATAATTTCGTGCATTTATTGAGACTTCCGTTAAGGTTCTCCAGATTGTTTTTTTTTGTCTCGTGGATACCATTTAAAAATATTTCTACCCACGATTATATTATGGTAGTATATTACCTTTAAAGACCAAAATCCATTATTCATGTAGTAAAATGTACAGACTTGGACGAGCTTATATTCTTCCAGTTTGAAATTCGAGAAATTATACATGAATTAGATATGCTTTTGAGACGAGGTAATAGTAAAATTCTTATAAGTTTCAGATAAATAATTAATGACGTTATTTGTTACGTAAATCATGCGAGATGAATGTCTAAACACAAAGAGACGACAATAAATACGAACACAAAGAGACGACAACGTGTATGAAATATATTTTCTTATAATCTTGGTTTCAAGATTATAAGAAAATATATTTCGTTTATGCAATAATTTACTGTATTAACACAATTTTGTAGCACTCGGAAAATGCGTCTAATGGTCGCGGTCTTTCTGACAATGAACATATATATATATATATATATATATGTTCATTTTCATGTTTATTATATAACATATATATATATATATATGTTATATAATAAACAAATAAATTAATCTTAATTTGAGAGTCTACCGGTCAACAGACATTACTATAAAGTTCTCCTAGAGTGCTTATAAATTGTACATTGATGTTAATTACATAAAAAATATAACGGTGGAGTTATAAATACATCAAAAAGTTTTGCGATTCTTATTTTTGGTTTTTTGCACAAGTGACATGGTAGAAAACTAATCGTTACTATTATGTTGTATGGATTTACTTCACTAGATTTTACTGTTAAGCTATCAGACGACTGATATAGATTCCATACCAAATCCTAATTACTTTCCATCTCAATTAAAATCAATATTGTTGAATTGATCATGTTAGACTGCAGTGTGAATATTTTTGTCAGATATTTTCTTTTAATTTTTTTCTTTAATTATTTGGACGGCAAAACGCACGAATGGCTCCATTTTGTAGAACCTTAACATCGAAAATCTCAATCATTTACCTGTAATGAATACCTCAATTTATTGGACATCTTGAAAGAAAAGAAGATAGCTTGGAAAAGTTTGTAGTAGTGGGACGAAGAGGAGGATCTCCCACCCGTTGGATTGTTATAAAAAATAGTAGACACTTCTCTGGTAACTGCCTTAAGGTCTGCAGGATACCGAAAAATGTGAAGGAGCATTGTCAATAGGTCAGGAGTTCATGGAGATCATGATCTTGAGTCATGAGAGACCGACGTGGATATTAATTTATTTAATTCTTTGACTTGTTAATAATGACTTCGGTTTTACGTCAGTTGTAGATTAATTGCATATCTGTTAAAGAATACAGATTTGTATGTGTCTATCTATAGAAATTATTTTGTATTTTCAGTAGGCATCAATTCATAAAATATTATTGTAGCATAGAAATATACTTACTTAAATATTGGATTTATTTTGTCATAATTCGAACATATATGAATTATATATTTAAAAAACAATTCTGTAAAAAATTAATTTTGTATTATTATATCTGAAAAAACAATATTATACTCGTTTATTAATTTTCACCAATTTTATAATTTCGTTAAAATAAAACTAATTTTTATTTGTTTTGTCATCAGTTACTATTTTTTTTTCGAAACTTTGCTATTCAATTAGGGGTAAAGTAGGTATTTACAATCAAGTTTAGAGTGATGAATTCAGAAATTTATGAATTTAAGCGTTTTAACAAAATTCGTTTATGACGTACATGCGTAATAAATTTATTTTTTAAATCCAAATTTTAATACACTGAATTCAGAAATATCATGTGCGCCGCGACTACGTTTGATGTAATGTTGTAATTATTCTTCGAATCTAATTTTTCACGCTTTCACATAAATCTGAAGCAAAACCAATGAGCAAACTTAAGACTCAATTGAATCATTTGGTTTTAATTCTTGCACTATATATAGGCCCAGATCTTTACGCAAAATACTCCATATTGTAACATATGATAAGCCTACATATTGTAAACTTCAAGAAATCGATAACTTTGGATCCTTTATATTTTCATTTACAGCAGCAATATTGGTTTCACTCGGGGAATTTCTTTGTCTTACCGGCGTCCTCACATCACGTATAATTATTTTTAAACCTTTTCACAATTCGATGAATAGCTTGCTGAGATGGATGATTATATCGACCATAAAATTAACAAAGTGCACGTTGAGTTTGGCGAATCTGAGATTGATTTTAATAATAAATTTTTGAACTGAATAAAAATAACAATGTCAAAATATTAATAAATAATTTCTATTCTTATTTGAAATTGTAACCTGTAGTTCAATGTGCTAAGGGAGAAAATATTGATCTAAAAAAAATTTCAAGTATTCTTTACACATCAGTTTCTAGAATACTTATTTTACTTTCTGACTTGTGTCGTAGTATTACACGTGTTCAATATAAGTCTAAGAATAATAACAAGTGAAAAAAAAAAAAAAACTTTTGTAGAAAATGGTCGGCCATTATATTTCCAGTGTAATAAAAAGCAAGCGAAACGAATCTGCCATCGCCGATAGAAAAAAAAAATTTTGGTATGAGGGAAATTCTTTCTTTCGCCAACTTGGGATCCAGCTAAACGGGGGGTATTATAATGGCTCATCCAACCAAATGCATTCCTCATTATGTTGATGAATGCTGGCATCACTGTGAAATATTGCGGGCGGAGGTGGCGGCGATCGGCGATTAGAGCATCCCATTCTGAACAACTTTATATGTGAAGTGCGACTGAATTGATGGCTTATCATTGGCGATCGGCAACTGAGTGATGACCAGAGCAATTATTCTAGCAATCGACCCGGTCCGGCTCTTGATAAATGCGTTTCATAAATTACAATAATGTTGTACCAGGTCCGTATATCTAGAATAATTTCGTACAAAATGTCAAATCAGTATTTTAATCATTATTTTTTTAATATTAAAAAAAAAAATATTTTAAAATACCTGAAATGAACTTATATTAATATACACCGTATTTTATACTCTTGTACTCTTTACGTTTTAATATAAATTTCTCTACTTTACATTTGTGTGTAGATAAGTATAATAGTATCGTTTCATCTTTATCATTGTCTAAACCTAGACAAAGATAATAGATTAGTTTTGCTATAAAATATAACTTGGATGAAATATATATTTTTTAATAAATTAGTAAATTTATACATAATATATACGTGAAAGATATTCTGTAAATAATTTTCTTTCTCTCGTATTTAAGAACAAAGGCACACTAATAATTGAAGAAAAACTTGCTTAGTACGATTTGGGGTATTATCGGAGCCTTAAAGTTCTTTCTTTTCACAAAAAGCACATTATTTTAATTGCCTTTTTTCGGAATAATTTTTACCAGGCTTGTGAAGTTAAAACGCAAAGACTAATCCAGGTGGCCGTGGAAGTTGACGGGAGTCGTTACGCTGGTTCCGTGCGTTTATTACTTGCCGTCATCAAAACCCTCCATTATTCTTCAAAATTGTAGATTTTCTCTGAGCCTTCTGCTGTAACAAGAAATCCGCGTATCGTGAAAAATTTCAACCAGGTTATAGCTTAAATACTTTATATACCAGAATAAATTCTGCGTACTTTTATTCATGTATGGATGCTTTTATATATGTACATACTCGTATATATATTTCTTGTTGATTGCAATAATTTCTAATAGAAACCTGTTATTGTTATTCTATATGAGTAGATAATATTATAAAGCTCTAAAAGAAATAAACCATATTAGTATATGGTGATGGAAGATGGTAATCCAATATCTTCTATTGTTTCGTCCAAGGAATATGTTACGGGTCCGCGAGGAATAAAATATGTTATAGAATTCCTTCGCGTAATTTAGATATCGACAATCATCTGGTTGAAATATTGTCTATGTAAATCGATAAATTTATTTTATTTATTTATATATGGGGGAATTCCGGGACAGTTGAACCACTTTCTACATAAGTTGTAACAATTTTTGGAATAATTATAGAGACATAAAATTAGCATCTAAAGAAATCATGGTTATTAAACTAAAATATATTAATTTCGTGATTTTCTAGATTCGTAAACAAAAGTGTTGTGTTTGTTTAAAAAATAATTTGAAAATGGCACAAGTCTCCCCAATAGATTTGAAAATATGCAAGAAAATGGTAATGGTGAATAATTAATAAAAATTAATTAAAATTATTTTATTAATAAAAGTACTAAATTTCAATTTTGAATTCAACTGTTGTCATAGTTGAATATTTTTTCTTCTAAATTAGCTATTATTTAGAAAATTTCTAGTGTCTATAGTTGCCTTATTTTTATTTCCATGGTTTAATGTAAAACAACATGAAATCAAACTTTTTCAATTTTTAAATCAACTTGAAATGATTATATTGAGAACATTCGTCATTAACTTAAATAACAAAGAAAGAATCCAGAAAAATTCTCACCTAGAACAATAACTAACATTTACATGTTTATAAGTCCTTTAAAATGTCTAACATGTATAAAGCAATTACAGTATATAGAAAACACTGTTACGTAACATTATAGCAGGCTAGGTTCGGTCTCTGGGTGTGTGAGTGTATGGTGTCGGTATGGCTGACTGGGATGAATGGGAATGGTATAATTAATGCAAAACAATAATAAACACATGATAAATAATGTATTTTTTTATTTTATTTATTATCTTAGTTTAATAACCACAATTGAGTTTAAAAAACATCTACCGGTTTCGGAAAACACCTTTTCCTTCTTCAGGATATGTCAAAACTAACTAAAAATATAGCATTGTTTTTCTATTTATCCAGAATCTATTTTAAATTTAAAAAAATTTTTTTTTTAAAAAAACAACAATTATTTAAAAAGTAAATTTAGTACCTAACTCAAATTGCTGCTCAATACAAATTTAGTCGAATAATTTTTAGGAAAAAAGGTGTTTTCCGAAACCGGTAGATGTTTTTTAAACTCAATTGTGGTTATTAAACTAAGATAATAAATAAAAAAAATATTAATCTTAACCACCAAGTTAATATTGCTAATTTTAAAAGTATAAATAATATAATTTCCATGAACAAGCGTTTGCCCAACAAAAACATTTGCACGTTTTGAGTTTTACCTTTTACTATCGATTTGTCTAATGAGTGAAGGACACTTTTAATAACGAATTTACCACATGTTAACTACGAGTTTGGGGGGGGCTGATTCACACTAGATCACCAGGAGTGGTGTGTGACTGCCGTGGTCCCGGACGTCACGACGTCCGTACCAAAATTCCAAGCGTCGCCATCTTGAGCCGCTTCGAGTGAGTTGACTTCAACACCCTCTGTCGCCGCTCAAACAACCTCCGCGCTAGTTCCAGCGAAGAGATTCTTATCACGCGCGGGTGGACCAAGGCTCAGACTTTCTTGATCCACCGCGCCTATTTCAATGCTAGGTTTGCGATGTCTTTTTCGTCATTCTGCCCAGCGAAACGCCGCCAGGCGCTCCACCCACGTCGCGCACTTGCTCAGAAGTTCACTTTTGACAACAAACCCACTATTCATCTCATTCATCCAGCCTTCCCGCCAATCAGACACCATGTCCTTCGGGGTCGGTACGCTCGGCGCCGCCGCTCAAATTTAAAATGTCACAACGAACTTAGAATTATTAAAAACAATATTTTTTTTAGATTACTTATTTGTATTATTAATTAGTTTTTCATTTAGTCTTCTGAAATTGATCGCTAAAACTCTTAATCAATAACAGAATAAGCAACAATTAATCGTATTTTCTTTGTCACTAACTTGTATTTAATCAGACTTTTTGTTTCATTTAGATTAATAGTGTTTGGGATCAAAAATAAAATCTTATCTTGTTTTCTTGCTACTTCGTTGTTCGTAATTACAGTAAATGAATTTTTCAGTGTCCTTTTTGATTAAAACGATCATTTATCGTGCACATATCTTTTGCAATAGATGCAAATACTCATATCTTACATGTCGTATTTTTTACTAAGAAACAATACCAGTGTTCATCTCGTTCTATTTTCTTTTTTCATGGATTATCAGAGTTCTCGGCGTAAATAATTTGAATCTCTTCTCCTCATTTGATGTTACTATCACTAGACTGAAGAACCTGTTTCCTTACTTTTACCTTTTGGTTTCTGATTATTTTCTTATCCCTTTTAATTATTTTTCTGCTCTCGTTCTGAGTTTCCTATGATAAGACTAGTTCTTCAGATGTTTTTGTCAAAATGTTAGTCTTTTTTGTCAGCGGTACTACATGGGACAGCTAAAGACCTATAGCAATCATTCTCGCTAACGTTCATCAACGTCTCATATTGGTTACTAAATTTGTTGTTTGGTAAAAGCATTTATTTTACTGGTACTTTTCTTCATCTTTTACTGTAACGCCATGTTTTACCTAAAAATGAATAAAGAAAAAAGATTATTAAATTTTCGAAAATATTAATATTAGACTTGCATGCTAGGGGGTGAGTTAAGCCACTGTTCGAATCTCCCTCTGAGGAATGGTTAATATTATATCTCTCACTCAAGCCATTTTGACTTTGAAAAAATTTATATATATATAAATTTGAAAAACAAATAAAGTATACATCTTGTACATACCTCACAATTTGAATAAACTACGAACAAAAAACAACATTTTTTTCACTCTGAGCGCGTCAAAATGCGTTTCTCACGATTGTAACCAAATGGTACTGTCCAATGCGGGATTTTCATGGAGGGTACATGGAAGGCATAAGAATAAACGTTCCGATATAACAACCGCTGAAATAGCGCAAAATTTGAAAAAGATGGCTCAAGTCTCCTTCCTGGTCAAGTGTCCCGGACTCCTCCTATGTATTCCTGCATTAAATTTGTATTAAAATATCACGGAATTATGTTCTAAAAAACTACAACTTCATAAAGATAATGTGCTCTATTTAAAATTATCTTGTGGTCCGTATTTTGTATGTAAATTACGCTGAAGTTTATATGGAACAGAGTAACAAATGCTTTCTGTAACCCGATTGACTTTCTCAATTTTACGAAACCTGGGCACGGCTAGGGATGCGGGTCTATAGTGAAAGGAATACATCAGGGCACACCATGGTATGAATGAAACTTAAACGATGTTCACTATACAAAACTGTGCAGGTTCGATAATTTGCACTTAACTACGCGATTACGTATAGGTGAGGTTAAATTGTGAGAATGGCTGGTAAAATGATTACATAACCAAACATACATATAAAGGATCATAACGAGATGCATTGTAGATATATTATAGTTTATAAATGAATTAAATTATATAAATGATAATATAAAAAAATAATTTAATTAACTTAAAAGATACACAGAAAAAATATTTTAGTTGCTACCAATACGGGATATGAACCTAAAAGCAACAAAAATAGTTTTTCGTTAAGTAGATTTTTTTTGTGCATCTTTTAAGTTGATTAATTAAATTTCTTTTAAAAAGCCACAAAACTATGTTATGAAAATTCAACCACACAACAAAAATGTTTTCCCCTTAAAAAAAATTATGATGAACTTGTTTAGTCTAGTAATCTAGCAGCCGGAGATTAGAGCCAGAGGGACAAACTTTCAAGAAGACGCTAATAGTTAAATTATTATAAGTATCAGATAAATAATTAATGACGTTATTTGTTAAGTAAATCATGCGAGAGATGAAGGTTTGAACAGAAAGAGATGACAATAAAATTGTTGATTTTCTCGCATAAGTTTTAAACATAACTCGTGTCGGGAGAATTATCCACCTTTTTTCGTATTGATATATGGAATTGTACGGAACGAAATAAAAATGTGTGTTATCGTTTGAATTAATCAATCGAAAATTTAATTATTTATTGGGTACCTAATTCATATGTATGAATATTTTTTGAAATCAGACAAAGTACCTACATATATTTAGATGATTGCTTAAATCAACGTTCCAAATTTAAAATTATTATGACTATTTCAATTTATTATTTTGTTTAAATCGATAATGGTGACATGTCTGTTTCATAATAATTACATATTATTTATATAACATACAGTTTTTATTTAAAATGCAACAGTTAAAAATAAATGAAATATTTAATTGCGACATACATACATAAAATGTTTCCTTTGTTCAAGAAAATGTTGTTTTTCCCTAAAATCAGTAAAAAAATATATAATTTATGAAATTTGCTATAATGTTGTTAATAAGTTCAAAATTAATTCATACCGTGGGTAAAATATGCGTAAAAATGTATATTTTTGGCATTTTTAAACAAAAATAATGACAGCGCGGATTCACGACAGTCATGGCCGTTTCGAGTGTCGTATTCTAAGTTCGATGAACAATTAAAATTATCGTATTTTATAAGACTGAAAATATATTATTTAAAAACTGACTATTGTGTTTTTGATGTAAAACTTAGTTTTAAATAATAGCTGAAGCCTCAAAGCATGTGAGTAAATAGAATAAATTATTTATAAAGGTATGTTTTCACTAAAATAAAGTATTTTAAAAACGTCGAAAATTGGTAACATGTCCTGCAAATTGAATGATTTATAACACTTTTAATTTTTAACATTTTGTTAATTTGTCTCAATCGAGATTTGTCTCCGTAATCTTAGCTTCAAGATTATAAAAAAATATATTTCGTTTATGGAATAATTTACTAAAATGCTTCTAATGGTCGTAGTCTTTCTTATAATGTTTTTATTGTCTTAATTATGGCAAATAACATTTAGTTTATTAATTTTAAAGTAGTATAAAGGTCCTATCTAAATAAAAGTTTAAAAAAACCTCAAATCTAGTGTATAATTTTTGCTGATGACTTAAAGATATTCAGATGAGTGAATAGTGTGTCTGATTGCGTGATAATACAAAGTAATTTGAATTCCTAATTTAAATGGTATTCCAATAATCATCTACATCTTAATTAGGTGCCAATCTCTTAGTTTTACAAAAAAAAATCCTGTGAAATTTACCTACTCTAGCAGCGATGTTGATTTGGTATCAGTTAAGGAGATCAATGATCTGGGTGAAATATTTGACAGTAAATTATTATTCATTCCCTACACTGATTCGATAACTAATAAAGGTCTCAAAATGTTGGGATTTGATTTGCGGACTGCAAAAAACTTTTCAGACCTGCACATATAAAGTCCTCTACACTTCTCTGGTCAGACCTCAGGTAGAATATAATTCAGTCATATGGTCTCGTAGAGACGTACGAAGATCGACCTTATAATTCTATACAGGATCATCAATGGTATGATAGACTGCCCCCAGATTGTTAGTCTACTTGACTTTCACGCGCCATTGAGGTCATCGAGATACAATGCATTGTTCTATTGCAATGCTAATGTCAGAAGACATACATTATTTAACTCCGCAGTCCCCAGAATTCTTTCATTCTTTGGGAAATGAATATGCGGAAGTAGTAGACATTTTTTCTGTAAATTTAACTCTTTATAGGACTGCATTATTACAATTTTTTGTGTCTTAACTCAAAGGCGACGGATAAATTACCTTACTTCACATTTTGTATTTATTTTTAATTTTGGTTGTGAAAGGACATGCTGAGATTATTTAATTTTTTTTCTTTATGTATTGCACTTCTGTCGAAATTTTCTGTTATTTTACAAATTATATTAATGCCTGAATATGTCGTGTATAATAATAATAATAATTTCTGATATAAATTAATAATAAAAGCGAAAAATTAATTATTATTGAAGGCGCCGTCTTAATCGTATGTTTATAGCACAGTTTGCTTAGCTTAGTTCTAAAATAGGAAGAATGTGACATACTCCGTATACACATCTCTATTTTTTTAATTTTAAAGAATATAAAAAATAGTGTTTAATGAAATATTAAAAATAAAAATAAATTTATCAAATAACTACAAATATGTTATATAAATGTGTCAATATATTATGCAATAGTTGATGTAACATTTTAATAGCGTATAAAAAAATTTCTCATAAATAACATTTTATTAATTAAGGAAAATACATTATTATTGTGAAGTTGCAGTTTTTTCAGAACATTATTCCGTGGTATTTTAATACAAATGTAGCCATCCCGGTGGTAACAAAAATATTTTTTCAATAAATTGAATTTTCCTGTATATTTTTCTAATGGATGCATTTATTTGTGTTAAAATAACATTTTACTTTTCAAAATGCATACTTCCCCTCAATTATAAAAATATGATATTTTAACGCACAAATTATATGAGAGGAAAAAAATATAAATCAGTAAAATAGTTTCCTTAAGTTTTGGAAGGTTATTGTGGTAAGATAAACAAATAATAACAAAAGTATTGGAGTATACCATGTAGTTTAACTCTATGAGTACCTATACATCAAGGTGCCTGATTTCATTGCGAATGTATTTGAGTATTTTGATTGAATTATATGAACAAGACGATGATGACATAGAACGATAGAGGAAACAGGAAAGCGTTCGTGCAAATATGCTGTTAAGACGTTTCTTGCGATGCAGTAAGGAAGTGAAGAGGCTCATGTTTAAATCGTTCTTCACCAGTATGTATACTGGTCAAAATACAAGCAAGTGACTTACAACCATCCCGGAATTCAGTACAACAAACTCATACATAATACTGTTCGGATTGGCGCGTTATTGCTGGGCATCTATATTACATGGATTCGTTCCACTTCTGAGACATACTGGTGTAAAGCTGCAACTGGAGCTCAGCACCAACTCTATAGTGCAAGCGGCGTTTTCATAGAAAGCCGGTTCCCTGACCATAGAATGGCAACGACTATAGAATACGTGACTGAATTGTAGTATGTATATGTATGTAGTATCTTTTGTTTATATTTATGTGTGTATGTGTGAACTTTTTTTTTATTTATGTTTTTTTTGCTTTTATTTTCATAACATAAATAATATTTCGTAACTCAAATGTATTATGTAATACTCGTATGTGTTAATCTTTATGGCGAATCGGGTCTTCATAAAAAAACCGATCACGCCGGAATAAACACATTATTATCATTATTATTATTATAGTATTAATAAAATTATTTAACTGCTTCGTTTATGAGTATTCCGATCAATAATGAATAATTGGGCACACCTACGCTAAAATCACGAGAATATAGATTTTATGATAACTATTTTTAAAAATCTTACTTAAATAATTTTACAAATGAGTATTCCCATTCTTCTTAACTAGAACGGAATATGCAGTTAACGATACTAGGTTACCGACCATGTTTATTGTTCTTGCCAAACCTAACGTATTGTTAGGATCAAATGTATGTAGAAAGTCACGACATAGAATTACACTAATTATACCACAGTACAATCACGTCACAAGAAAAAATAACTTATTTTGATTCTCTTTTACTTAAATTCTAAATAGAAATTTTATTTTTCTTATATTTGTGAATGTACTCTTTTAATATTATTTTGAAAGATTAACTTAATAAGTAGTTCAAACAAAATACCAATAGTTGCAGTTATTGTTGTACAATTATTTTCAAGTTGTAATGGTTTAAATCAATTTACATTTTAGTTCTAAAAAAGAGACCGCTATAGTCTATCCCTTTGTTATCCACTCCAGTAGTACCTATCTTAAATAGTTTCTAAAGAATTGGAAGGCATAAAAAACAATTTCCTTACTTTTCGAGAGAATAAGTTACTTAACAATCGTCTTGACGAATATTTTCAAACCACCTGTTCATTGATCTGCTCATGTATGTGGAGAATATATTATGGCATGGAGTATGGATTTGGCAATCGTAATAAGTCACTGGTCGAAAGCGTACCGCTCGTTTCACCTTTCACGTTTCACTTCACGTTTCACCCATGTAAAATGCAAATCGTACAGTTTCTCAACGAAAATGACTATTCTTTACGTGAAACCTTAGCGAGAACGATACTGGAACGTTATGGAACAGCACGAACGCTTGGAAACATATTGTTTACTGACGAACCACATTTTCATATTGATAGGTATGTTAATAAACAGAACGTGATATACTGGTGCCCCGATAACTCAAGGGAAGCCATCAAAAATGTTTGCATTGTCCAAAATCGACAGTGTAGTGTGCAATTTCTGTGCTAGGGATAATTGGCCCTTATTTTTTTAACCAGCGAGAGACAGTCACTGCTGACGTGTATTATCAAATGATCGACGAGTTTTTGGTACCGCAACTGCAGCTGTTTCCAGAGTTTAATAATAGAACACAATTTTAGCAAGACGGGGTCACTTCACACATAGCTAGAGTTTCAATAAATTAATCAACAAGTACGAAGACATACCCTGGGCACCTCGGTCACCGGGCCTTACATCGTGCCACTTTTTTTATGGAGATACCTTAAGCCGAGAGTTTACAGCGACAATCCTCAAACAATTTAGACCCTACAAGAAAATATCCGCCTTAAAGTTGCTGCCATTGAACCGACGCTTTGCTCTCGTGTGTTCGCAAATTTAAGAGTCCGATTGCAAGAGTGTCTTGAGAGAAATGTACGGCATTTAGATGATATTATTTATAAAACGTAAAATCCGCATCGTTAACTTCATTTTGTATAAATAAAATATAAGAATAACATTGTAGTTTTTTTTTATTTATTTAATATTAAACTTGAAAATTTTCCGCTGTATATCCTTTATAATATACACCTAACGTGTATATTTAAACATTATGTAAAATGAATGCAAAATGATCTTTATTTATTGATATATTAAATTCAGAAGACTCGTCGACGACCTTCAAAAATGGTAGATTTTCCACATTAAATGGTTAGTTTAACGCAAGGTGTATACGCGCTTACCTCTGGTAAAATACATTTATTTTATTTCCTAGTTCCAAGTAAGAAATCGCTCTGCTAATATATTTGATGTCGATCAAAACGTGTTGCTGATTTGTAAAGTAAAATAAACATGCTTTGCATCTGTTTTTATCAGAACATGAAATGACATGGTGAACATAATAAATATTATGTAAAGTTTATTTTTTACGTTTATACAAAATACAATATTATTTATTTTTGTGTTTATATTACAACATTGTCATTTTAAAATATACCTATGTATACAGATATATAATGTAAAGGTCTGGAGAATTACTCCTATAAATTCCTTGAGAAAGGTTTTGATCTATAAGTCCGGACAAGGGATTTATCTCGGTATTTGGTTGCATAAATTATATATTCAATAAATGTATTGTGATGAAAACTAGAAATATATAAAATTTGGTTTACATTTAACATTTTTATTTTAGTTACACCAAACTTTTATAATTTATTTAAATTCCTGATTATCACAAATGTAATATTTTGTAAACTTTATAATTTATTTAATTACCGTTATAAATTTAATACGAACGAATCTTATCGAATCCAGCATAGAATGGTTGGAACTGAAAAAAATATTTTTATTTAATCAAATAATTGAAGTATTTATTTCGTAAAATTAAAAGTTTACAATTTTATATCCATTGCTTTACGTTTACGATAATTTACCCTCTACCGATATGAAAAGTACCCTCAAGCTTAAATTTGCCTTTCAACCAATTCAAACCGGATTCAATCCAACCAAAGGATCCACGCATATGAATTTCAATTACAGGCGAATTACGTCGAGAATTTGTATATATTTTTAAGTCATAAAATAATCATCAAAGAAGTACCAATATTATTAATGGATACATTTATTTTTTTCTTAGCAATTTCTTTCAACAACACGCCCATTTAATATGAATGTATCTAATAAGTAAATAATTCTGTTGGGTTAGAAATGAGAGAAAAATATTTTCTTTTTCTTTGAAACATCACATTCTATTGATCGTTTTGAAAGTCTGTTAAGCAGTCATTGATTGATACATGGATTCCGGAAAATTAATCACGTGGCAAAATATCCATCTCTACTCTCCATGTTATTCTTTCCATCAAAATGGTGTAATACCCTGATGAAATTTCTTATATTTCATAAGTGATTGATTTATTGTACGCTTGGCAAGAATACGGCAAAATTATTGAGAATTGTTTTATTTTCAAGATTAAATGGGAAAAATAATTACACACCACTTTCTATGAGAAGTGAAAGTTTTAAGGGCTGTAATTTTCGTGTGCATTTTTTCATGTTATAACTCAATAATAATAATTTAGATATATTATTTGTATTTTCTGTGTATAATTTTCTGAACTAATCTGCCGTGCAATATAATATAGTATGCCGTGCAATGGGATCCGAAACTTTTATTGTTTGTATTGTATGTCGTATTGTTTTATTCTCCGTGGATACAGTATACTTACTGTAAGCCTTAATTTTCGAGGATTGAATCTGTGCATTAATATTATATTATATATTAGGTAGAGAATTAGATTGATAAGGAAATCTATAATCATCAATCTAAAGATCATCACAACTTCTCAAGGTCAACAAAGTTCTCATTTCGGATCTTGTGAGAATTCATGGACTGGGATAGACTAAGAAGATACCCCTAACGCAATATGAGTTATTGACATATGTGCTTTTATAAAGATCGATCACGATCTGACATTAATTTTATTGTGGTAAAATAATGGAGGTGACTTTCGATCATGTAAATTTTAATAATAAGTTATATTGTGTGCAAGAATCGCTTCTCGATTTTTAGTCATATGCTTTCTGAATAGATTATTTTCTTTTTACACTAAAATTCGCTTATTTATTGAAATAACACAACCTTTCATCACACAGGACATTATTTTATTTTAAAACATAATTACACATTCCTGAAGTCATGATCATTAAATAAAACCAACGAATTTCATGCTCACTTCTGAACTACTCGGTGGAGGACGTCCAGCCTTACTTGAAGGCAGGAATACATTCTCACAATACATGTAATATATTACTAATGTATACCAAGTATACTAACGTCTACTGGACGAATTGAATATCTTACATTCAATTTGCATAACACCATTATAGTTTATAAAAATACGGAAGCAAAATATCTCAATAAAATAGTTGATGATAGAATACGGGTTAAAATAAATTGCTATTTGTCTCGACTAGCGAATTTGTTAATAATATGAAAACAATAGCCAATATGCTGGATTCTAATTGATTTATTCAAGAATTATTGTTATTGTTATAAAATTACATAATAAAATATTTAGTAAAAGATATTTATTTAATAAGTCTTCAGGTTTATTATATTCTAATGATTTAATATCAACTGTTATACTCTTAGCAGAGTAGTTGTGGACGCTATTACAGTACAGTCAAAACTATTCGGCGTCACCTGCTTTGATCTGCAGTATTCCTGACGATTTCCTACAGTGAGCCATCGGTTACAGAGATCAACAGATTTAGTTACCAAGGTTGATTACTGACCATCTGGTCAGTAATCACCCTTGGTAACGAGTTCCTTCGACTCTACATTGTACCGCAAGTCTCTCCATTGCATTCATACGTCTTATGACATGGCATTACATGTGTTCTGACAATCTTCATTACCAGATGATGTTTTTGTCTTGCCAAATTTTATTTAGTTTTCCACAGACCATCAAAATAGATTTTTTCAATATTTTCAAAATCACTTTTGTGATATTATATAGATAAAAAGAAAAAATACTTTGTTTAAAACCAGTATTTATTGATACTGGTTTTGAAAAATTAAAAAAGCAGGCATAGACAAAAATAAAAATAGATGTGGTGAATAATTAATTAAGAACTTCTGTGAAAATTAATTTTGCAAAAATTTTTGAAAACACTATTTGCGGAAACGCTTTGATTATTTGTAATATTTAATTTGCTATTAAATACAACACTTTTTCTTATTTCTAATGTATCTAATTGTAAACCCCTAGTATTTGTATGTAAAATTTCTAAACCCTCATAAATGTCAAAAAAAATGGTTTGTTTGCAAAAGATGATTGACGAATTCAGAACAGTTGTTATTTAGACATCTCAAGTGCTCCATAATTCTAATATTAAAATTTCTGCAGTTTTACCTACATAAAAATGATTGTAATCTTTGCAAATTAATTTGTAGACCCCCGATTTTTTAAAATATCTTCCTTATCTTTGTTATTTGATACATAATTCTTTAATTTGTTATTAGTGTCGTAAGCTGGTTGTTTAAAATTTGGGATATTTTTTATTATTGAAATTGAAGTATGTTTATTTAAAAACACGATTTTTCTCCACTGCTTCCTATTATCAATAAATAGTGGTTTAAAACAAAGTATTTTTTCTTGTTATGTTATATATATATATATATATATATATATATATGTAAAGTAATGTTTCTTTTAGTAAGGTTTTTAAAAAAAATATTGGAAATTGAGCTGATATATTATTATTTATGTAGTCGCAGCGAATGAGATTATATCAACCGTATTACGAATATCATCTGCAGTATGATCTAGTTCGAATCAGACCCACAAAAAATAATAGCGAGGAATGAAAGCAGTGACTGTGACCTATAGTGGCGTACCCAGGATTTAACCTTGGAGGGAGGAGGAGGGTCGAGCGGATTTTATTACAAAGTATACAGTAAATACATATTTTTAACGGTAACGACACAAAAAGTTAAAGAATATTTCCGTCTTATGTGATTGCTGATTCAAAATTAGTTTAGAAATAGATGACACGACTTAACATAAATAAAAAATAAAAACTTAATTTAATAAATAATTCAAGAAATACTTCTACTGTTCTTTATTTATTAATTCGTTTTGTGGGAGAGGACAGGACTTCTGGCTCTGACAATTTAATAGACAGTACATGATATACAAAATATAATAAAGACAAAATAATAAATAAACAAAATATAATAAACAATTCTGTTTTTTTGTTCCGCGCACGTTTCGAGAACGAATTTTCAGGCATGAATACACACTTTAATATCGTACCTAAACTGTTCACATGCCCAAGATAAATAAATTTAATTTTAGATCGGGCAAATTACCTTGTATTTCCCATAAGTATCCCCGGTGACTAGTACATCGTGAATACATAAATAATATCATCAGATATTTCCAATCCACTGCTACTGCTAGATAAAGTTCACTCATAGCTTTGTTATTTTTTTTACGATTCTTCGCCAATCTTTACTATGACTTCTACTGCTCCAATACTTAACGAGACTTTTGGTTTTTTTTCTCCTGGATTCTATTCAAGAACATGCCATTTTAGCAGTAGCAATGAAATCTTTTATCTTGGTCTGCTCTCTAATCCGTGTGTTAATGCTACGCTGTGTCTATTCTTAGTAAGTATTCAGAATTCAAGTTTCACTAGACATATTGAGAATTAGTATAATACTCAATGCATAATTATTTTTATTTTTTTTAATATAGACGGTATTCATTTTATACAACTCTATTGTAATCAACACGATTTTTTGATTTAATTTAGTTTTTACAAATAACTGGACTATAGTTTCGGCTGTCTAGATTATTATCAACTGACTGACTGATTGATTCAGTTGATAATTGCATAGACAGCCGAAACGATCGTTCAATTTTTTGTAAAAATTAAATAGAAAATTAAAAATCGTAATTGATTTGTTGTCTTGATTAATTTAAATAATGTTCAATAACCCTTATCTTAAGACATAGCGGTATCTATCTTTTAAGTACTATATTCAGTCTTTCGTATGTCCTTCGGGTTGGTTTTGATTTCTTTACTATTTTCTCCTGAAGTCCTCCTAGATATATGAGGAGACCAATTCAAAATTCACACTAACCATACGAGGATCAAATGTGTGCAGTAGTTACAGCTCACGGATTTCGAGGTTACATGATTATCATTTTAACTTAGTTCTAATATCAAGAGAGAAAGACAGTTCACCACCGTGGAAGTGGGACCAATCTTACGCTAATAATTTGCCTTGCGTCCTATCCGAGAGAATCATTCGGGGTTATTATTGTTCCACTTCCTTGTCAAGTTATATTTGTGAACAGATGCCAGAATGGAGAAAACGATTACTTGAAATTTATTTTGTATTAAACAAATCTGTTGTAAATTAACCTATTTCATTAATTAGCTTTGATTCCTTGTCCGAAATACACAATACAATAAATTTACCACAGGTGAAAGAAAGGTCGTCAGCTGAAGGTAAGTGCGCAGGACTCAATTCCAGCCGAACCCACATTTTCATGTCAACCACTGTCTAACCGGTGACGTTGCCCTGGCATTCTATCCGAAGGAGCCAGAGCGCATCGTAACAATATATGAAATAAGTTAATAATAAATTAAAAATTAAAAAATTAATTTACTACAGTTATTTGCATTAGTACTATGTGCAATTGACCCCGGTCTACTCTATAATTTACAAAATTGTTTACGTATTTTGATAATATAACATATTTTATACACATATTCATTTAAACAAGAACTAAAGAAAAATATTTATTGTTTATTATTACACGTTATTCTTTGTTATTATACGGGTTTTGAAGAGGGAACTGAGTGAGTAAAAATGCAAGAAAACAAAAAAAAAATCAAACGGAAGAAATATGCGAGCCTACAAAGTAAGAAACATAACAAATTGAAACACCATCAATAAAATTTTGTATAAAAACAAGAGGACGTAAATTTTATGTAAACACAAGAACACGGCGGCGGAATTTCATTTCATTATTTTACTTTTCTTTATTTCATTTATCCACACACGAGCTTCGTGAAAAGAAAAATAATTTATATTATGTTTCATTTTGTTAGGGTTTGTTAGACATATAAAAAATTAAAATTATTTCTGAAGTCTTTGAAATAGATTGAAAAATGTATACAATTTTCTTTCACAGACTACCGCAATACAGTTTTCTTATATTTGTACAGTAAACGCAGGTAAAAATAAATATTAATTAAACAATATTAATTGTTTTCTTAATCGTAATAACATTTTTAATATTAGCAAAATCAACTTTTTGGTCATTTATATAAATCATTTTAATTCTTGTGTGCACAATCGGGTGCCCGGGTGTCCACCATGGTACATTTTTTCATCTAAGTAAATTAAAAAGGAAAATTTTTCTTGGAACTTCCAGATCTTTGTTCTTCGATTCAATTTTAAGACAGTGGTGTATGTTTGATTTTAGTCTTGTGGATGCCCCGTGGTGTGTATGTGAGCGAGTGAATCAAACTCCGGAACACATCTGTGGCATTACGTGATAATGAAGGATGCTCGTGATCGCATGATTAGAGGCTTAACTGGGTTCAAAACGCGGATCTGATTAGTAATGCAAGAAATCTCAAGCTGTATTGAGATTTTATCAAAATGTGGATTACGAGATGGGGTATATTTGGCGGACACTTCACTTTTCATAAGTGAAATTCTTAAAACAAACAAAATCGTGCATAACTCCGTTGGCATGTACCGTATATGACGTGACTCATACATCATTGTATTTCGTCCAGGTCCCTTTACGGGAGAATGTACTTGATAGTTATCCCTATAATAGCAGTCTTGCACCCACTGGTTTCTTTACTTTCGTACACAATACTTGATTATCTGTTTGTTTGTAATGTTGTTATATATCTGTATTTTAAAAATAAATTAAGATAACACCTTAAGGGTGCAAGAAGATTTAAATATAAATCTCTGTTCGTTTTAGCAATCTCTTACATTAACTTTTATTTTTTATCTCATTTATTTTGTATTTATTAATTGTACATGAACGCGTTTCTGTAGTACTGCTTGTGAAACCGATAAAACAAGATGAAACCTCTACAACGGTTCCGGGAAGGGGTGAGTCTCCCCCTTCTAGCGCCCCTTTAATAGTGGTGAATGTAGATATTAAAAAAATATATTTTAGCAAACTTAATCGAATTTAAAGTATACGTACTTGGTGAATACATCCGGGTACCCACCGTAGGAAAACTCAATTTTGATTGAATTATTAAACTATATTAGCTTTTTATCAATTATTCGATTCATTTACGTAGAATAGGTAGTGTAATAATGAAATTTATGAAAGTTATTATAAAAAAAATATTCATTTATTACATTCTGTACATTTGACGAAACTTATCGCATTGGGAGCAGGTCTTTCGTGTTTTTCTTCTCTTCTTAATTACCTGTTTATTACAGATATAGCAAAAACCAGAATCTTCCTGATGCATCTCGTCCAACTGGTAGACCTTCCACAGGATAGACTGGCCGTCCAATCACACTTTCAATAGCAATGCTGGTGTTAAATATCTCATCACTTGCAAGTTTTGACGTCGATTCTCAATCATTGGCTTCGCAAGTTCTTCGGTCAATTGGCGCAGAAAGTGTCTCCGCTGATTGGTTTTTCTCGAAAGCATCTTATTATTTTTATAATAAATCAAATAGACAGCGAGTGAGCTGACGTTTAACATGTTGAAAAACATAACTAGTGGTCACCTCAAAGTGCGACCTCATATCTACTAATCATTTGGTCCTTGGTATCGACGCCAGTTTTATATTTATTATAATTATTATTAATGTGGGGCTTTTTCATAGCTTCACCATTCCCAGCCCTGTTATAACAGAATTACGGCTTTATTCTACCTCGGTACGTACGAGCACTGCGTTACTTTTTCATGGAATCTAAACACAGTAGAGTATACCTCTCTTAATTTATTTGAAGCCATCATACATAGAATGTAAGGTTTAGTTTTTTTCAATGCACCAACTATAGTCAAGTTCCATGAAACCGAGTGTTTGGCAAGAGGTAACGTTTTAAAAAAAAATATCCAGTTAGACTCCAAGTTTTTTCACATCTCTTTTTCCTTGATTTTACTCTCTATCGTTACCTGTTTTGCCAGTGTAAATGATGCCGTGTGAAGAATAGGCATTTTCAGAGTCGCAAATCCACCAAAATTGGATGCCATATTTGACCGGCATTGACGGAATGTACTGCGTAAACTTTGTGCGACCGCAAAAAGGATAAAGTTGTTCATCGATAGTTAAATTTTCTGTTGGCTTATACATCTAAGATAAATTTGCGTTAAGCATTGTCCAGAAATCACGGATCGGAGCTGCTTTATCTTCTTTTACGCGTTGCTGGCATTTATTAGCGTCGTCAAATCTAATAAAATGTATAATGTTCCGAAACCTGTTGATTCCCATTGTCGCTCGATACATCGGGAGTGAATTAGAATGCAACATATTAGTTGTGTAATCGATATTAGAATTATTTACACTAGAACAAATCAAAATAACAGGCATCCATTTTCGCTTCGAATCTGGATGCGCTGCATTGAATACGGCGTATACTATCAAAGCCTTTTTATTTGTATGTCGAACGATAATATCCGCCATATCTACGGTAAATATCTTCTTGAAAATGTTTCAGTACTTTTATGAAGACCACTTCACTACAATGCGGGTTGGAGTTTGATTTAAATGCAGAAATATTTAAAAATTGAAAAAAGAATAGATGCGTACCCGGATACCCTGATTGTATAACAACGTTGGTAATGTCACACACAAGGGTTAACCACAAAGTTGATTTTGCTAATATTAAAAATATTATTAGCTAATGTAGTTGGTGCATACTACTTATTTTATTTACCTACATTACTATTCAAAGCACCTGTAGCTATCGCAATCACCGAATAATTCACCGATTTGTTTGAAATGTGTATTTTTCTTTAATGATAATTTACAAACAAATGCGTTGAAAAAACTTCAAACTGTCAGTGAGTTTATTTATTTAGTGACAGAGGATTCTGCAAAATAGCTATCAAAATAAGAATAACCACGGCCAAAGGCGCATTGCTTAAGCTACATAAAATATGGAAAGACAGGGAGTATAACGAAACCGATTAAAGTGAAGCTCGTTCGAGCCATCATGTTTCCAATATTATTTTATGGAGTAGAATCATGGATTTTCTGAGTACCGATTTTATTAACAATAATAAAATCCATGTTTAAAAGGTGTGACTCTAGAATCACTTATTGATTATACCGTGAACGGAAGAGCTATTTTAAGAGTGTTAAAGATTGTATACTTAGCATTTTCAGATAGATGCACCAGGAGAAGATCTCCAAGATAATGATGTAACCGATAATACGTAAATTATTTGTATATCCTTTAAAACTCATGAGACTGACTATACTTATAGCGTATTTGGTCCGAAACTTTTAAATATACATGTCATTGTCCCCAAAGGTCAAGAAAAGCAGGCACAAATTAATATAAAACATTGTATAGTTTAAATAGTACGAGAGCAATTTATTATAGAAACGAAAACAAGATTATTTTAAATTGTTAACTTTGTTTCATTAACCACTTAATGAATTAAAAATACATCTACCGGTTTCCAAAAATTTCATTTTCTTCTTCAGGGTGTTAACTAGTCAAAAACATGTTATATTATAACAGAATCTATTTTTAAAAAACAATAATTATTTAACAAACAAATATCAGTTATCTCATAGAGACAAAGCTATTTTTAATTATATTTAATGTAAAATATATGAAAATATGGGGTAATTACAGGATTTACGACCTGTTTTCGACTGGTTTAAATAATCACTATATATACGTTCAGCAATTCTCAGCCCTCCATCTCCACATTTATCAATTTTTGGTAAGTTGTATATATGTTAATACGTGGACTCGCTTTTAGCTTTGTCTCTATTAGATATCTGATATTTGCTTAATAATAGTACCTTTGTAGTAATTGTGTGTTCTTGAACATTTTCAAATTTTGCTAATTATTTAACAATTTAAGTTAGGTACAAAATTATTGTTTTAAATAATTATTATTTTTTTAAATTAGATTCTGTTAAATAAACATAATAATATATGTTTTTAATTAGTTTATGACACCCTAAAGAAGAAAATAATATTTTTTGAAACCGGTAGATGTATTTTCAATTCATTAAGTGGTTAATAAAACAAAGTTAATAATTTAAAATATTGGATTTTAACCACAAAGTTGATTTCGCTAAACTTAAAAATATGGTAACAAGATTAATTACACTTTGATATGAATTCAAATATTATTACAATTGCAAAGTAATTGCTGTAGATGTCCACAAGTTAAATTTGACACAATGAGACAAAAAAAGAAATTTCATAATTCAAAGACAATAATATTTTCAATTCTAAGTTTGTATAGAAAACTTATATACTAAAATGGAAGTGATACAGTAACTTAATTAAAATGATGAACCATGTGTGCCGGCGTACGGGATAATCTTAATTCAAGGATGCGCTTATTAAAGGTTATGCTCTACCACAAGATGAATAACGTAATTAAAATGATTGCCACAAATTGAGTTACCACATTAACCCAAAGGTGACTCACAATTCTGTATCGCGTCATCTGCTAGGCTGGCGGTGTTTGGCTGCGCCAACAGGTCGGCGAGTAATGTTTATCATATCAGAAGACTTTGAAATACCAGCAAGGTGGTCTCCGGTCGGTATTGGAATCGGGAGATAGCATATCCCAAAATTCAAAACAGTGATTAGTGCTTCACTGATTTAAAATAGAACAGCGGTTTCACGTCATAGGTGTTGATTAAGGAACAACACAATTTCTAACTGAGATCGACAAGTGTGTCATATGTCACGCAAATGTTAAAAAATGCACCGGCGTACCATACTTTTATTTCATCAAGATAAATCCGAATTAACAAGTCATTGTCATGAAATAGCTACATTGAAAAATATGTACACACTTTTACCAAAGACGCGTATGTACTTGACCTCATCCTATGCATGACTCATGAGCTTCTGCATTCGAAACCTGCCTGCGGTGCACCCATCACACACTTGTTACATGGTGTGGGGTCGCGAGAATAAGCTTCCGTTATGGTTTAGCCGAAAGATAATCACCGTGTATAATAATCGTACGACAATGTTAGAATTTGATTTCATATCACCGAAAAGTACTTGTTGGTACTCCAATCTCCTCAGCAATGTACGCTAAAAATGATTGAAATGATTTAGTTGGTGGAATATTTGTAATTGCGCGTTATGAGATTACTTAATAATGAGAGTAAGACTGCGATGAATGAGATTAAATAGATATATAGAAGAAACGAAATATTCATTAGTTGATTTTTACCAATTTAATTTATAACCGAGATTAAAAAGTTCTCACAAATTAAAAAAAAATAGGATATTATTAGAAAATTAGGCTCAATTCCTTAAACATGTATAAGATATTTATGTTTAATGTTTGGATCAAGCCAATTTTTAAAGTAACAGATGGAATAAGCAAGTCTGTAACTAATCTCAGGATCAGTTACTCTTGAACAAAATGTACCTGAAATCATTACATTCTTGACTAAAGAGGTCAGTTTCTATTGGCTAAAATAGAATGATTCGCCATTGAAACATTAATAAAATTTACTTGAGCTATATTTGAAAATAATATACTTGAACACAATATTTGTTCGGTATCAATACAGATTTGAAACTGCGTTCTAATATGCTATTTTGTATCATTTTCTTATTTACAATATATTATTTAACTGTCATTTTTCAAGTATACTGGAAGTAACAGCTTCAGTTGACCTATATTTTAAAGTACTTTGTTGTGGGATCAACAAAAGGTGCATTAAACATTAATGAAGAATTAAAGAATAATTGAAAAAACTCTTAATTTAAATTAGAGTTTTACGTGAACTTAATAGAAAGTGACTTAATGCTGTGATATTCAATATAGATTAATATAATCATATAATTTTCAACTCCTTTATGCATTGCACACCCCTGCATAAGTTTTCGAATGCTACTTCAATGAAAAATAATTTGTTGAATTTATTTTCAGAAGCAGAGGAAAAGGTGAATTTGGGTATTACATGAAGCGCTACATCTTTCTAGTATGTTGCGCAGTAAGTCGTTGCGAGGATACGTCAAGGTAAGGTTTCATAGAATGCTATTATGATCAGTATAATACACTTTGCAGAGAGAGAAAAATATAGTAAAATTTTTAGATAAAAGAATTTATTTGTAACCTTGGGTAAAATTTTGATTATTAAGGAAAACACATTCTTATTGTGAAGTTGTAATTATTCAGAACAAAGGTCTGTGATATTTTAAGTACTAAATTAATGTATTAATTATGAATA
Source organism: Eubasilissa regina (assembly GCA_022840565.1). Taxonomy (NCBI): domain Eukaryota; kingdom Metazoa; phylum Arthropoda; class Insecta; order Trichoptera; family Phryganeidae; genus Eubasilissa; species Eubasilissa regina. The sequence continues at coordinate 25,206,386 of JAINEB010000033.1, forward strand.
TATACATATAAAATCAATTTTGTCAAAAAATATTGTTTTTGCGTCACCGGGATATGTTCTGAATAATTACAACTTCACAATAAGAATGTGTTTTCTTTAATAATATATGTTGTATCAATGTGTCCAAAATTTAATAAAAATGAATTGATAATTCTGGCGTCTACAGTCGGTTTACTCAAAGGTATTTGAGATTCTGTAAAAATAATGTAGATGGCTTTCAAATAATGGAACGATAGTCGTATTAATTTGAAAAATGTAACATATAGGTTCGAAAATTTGTCAAGAAAAATACTGGCGTTATAGCACAATCGGTAGTGTACTTCCCCGGATTAGAAATAGAGATCCAGGTTCGTATCCCGGTGACGCAAAAACAATATTTTTCGACAAAATTGATTTTATATGTATATGTTTATAATTAATACATTAATTTAGTATTTAAAATTTTGATTAAAAATTTTAGATTTTTTTAATATTGTACTCTCATAATTCAGGATCCCTGAAATTTGTTGACTTAGGCGCATGCGTAGAATGCTTTAACGTAAACTCGCCATCGAGCATACCCAAGTTAAATAACTTTTACAATCTAATCAACAATATCCTGTTTAATCATTATTTAACGATGTGCCGCTCGCTCGTGTTTCACTGAAAATTGAGTGATATTTTAAGTAATTACTTTGTTAGTCACTCGCTAATGATACTCCAAAACTATTTAATTTTGGTATTTGGTATCATTATTTTGAATTTATATTTATTTATGTATTTCACAAATATACAAACATAAAATATGAAAAATTTCCTACTACAATTAATAATTGTGAGAATTGGTTACAAAAATCAGATTTTAAATATAGATGAAGATAATGGAGGAACATGGAATACCGTGCGCATCTGTATCATTACAAACAATTAGATTGTATTCTTTGGTAGTCCACCAGCCAAATTTTCGACCACTTGATATTAAAAACTTATAACAATTTTTTTTTTTAATTTAAAAAAAAATTGGGATGTACACACGGAATACGTGTCATATCAATATTCTTACTATTTTCAACTAAGTTAAATGGTTGTGCTATAAAAATAGGACTAACTTGATCGCTTGATGGCATCTTGGAACGAGACTCAAACCTCCGACCACTAGATCACTAGGCGAATATCGTAACCAATAGACCACAAGCACGTCAAATCTTCATAGTCTGTACGATGATGGGATATAAATTGACCATCTAACTGCCCGTAATATCAGCTAGAATTTTAACAAACAACTTTACAAAGTAACTTTTAGCTTTATAAAGAAATCTGTATCATTGTTATGAAATGAGAATTCTTTAATTTAATAAAATTCTTGATTTTTTAATCAAAAATCTACTACAATTTTTTATAGAAGATTAAATTGATACGAAACGGAACGACTGAAAAATAATAATCTTATTGGGATAAATTTAATAATTTTATTTAACTCTGCTTCTCATTATAATCAGAGTACAGGGTTACAAAAAGAGTACTTAAAATACACGAATTATTATTTATTACTCAATTCTGAGTTCATGTGGAACATAAATATAAATACAATATATGAGCCAGTTTTGCAAAGGCATTTTTTCGCTTCAATGCCAGAATCCTTTCATTGTTTCCTTGTCCCATCCCGGCATTAATGTGAACTAGAATGTTAATAAGTAGTGCGGAGACTTTCTATAACCAGGGAGGGACAGTCTGGGTACGCGCCCCAAAGGATGACAAAAGTGCAAAATATTTGTTTTATACATCATTGTTGACTTGGTTGTTGAAATAATCCACCATTCTTGAAATGAAGGAATTCGGGTCCTATTTCATGGAATTTGACACAACTACAATATCTCATTTAACGATCTGGATATTTTCGAATTAACGCTTCAAGAGACTTTACAGATGTAATTTTCAAACAAATAACTTGTTTTATAATTAATAATAATTAATTTAACAATTTACATACATACACGTATGTTTTCCTATACATTAATGTACACTTATGTATTGTTTTTCAATTTACATACATAATTTACATTAATTATTTGCAACAACTATTTTATTTTCTTATTTGCACAGAGGAAAAACAACTGTTTTGTGGTACCAATAAATTTTAATAATTTGAGTTTGTTATATTCATAATATTTGAAAAAATAATTTTGCGATTTATTATGTTCATTATTTTATATATTATTTCACTTTATTTATAAATAACCACTTAAGAGTAATTTTTAAACTGCAACCAGTTTCGAAAAACACCATTTTCTTTTTCAGAATGTAAAATTAACTAACCGAAAAAAAAAACTTTTTGGAAAACAGTATTTTTCCTTGGTGGAGGAATAATAAAGAAGTTCCTTCCGTCAATAGATATTGTACATGTACGTGCTACGAGGTTATTTCGTATCGCAAATTATGAGGATGTATGTGCAGCAGCATGATTGATGTAAAAAATAAGATATTATTACTATAATTTTGTGTTCCTAAATGAAATGCTATAATCTGATATCGAAATAATAAAATACTATAATAAATATAAACTACTAGGATCGAAACATTATAAAAGTACGTAATAATACAATACAAATTAAGTTAAAATTAGAATGTACCACTGACCACAAATATAGACATGAACTAACGCAAATTCATTGTTCTAATATTTTCATTTTTGTATCACTCACGTAATCACTTTGGTACCACTTACACAATAAAACAGCTCCGCGACTTTTTTTAAATATATGCTCCGTACTTTCGTGATCAGTACTTCCCAAGTTGTATACCTCACCGAAGATTGTTGGTAGTCCAATAAGAAACTTTTTATATGCTAATTATAATCTTTATCATAATAATAATACTGTTTATGGTATAATGTATACACCTGTTCACTGTAAGAGGACGCGCTCGGCGCGCGTTATTCTTTTAAGCCCGCCACAGACACACCCATATATATATCTACAACCGGCGATACTGGCGCGCTGACACACACACATTCACGTATCTCAAAGACATCAAAATTTATGACTCGATCGGAATTAAAATTTAAACGCTGGTGATATAATATTCTTGAATTTAAAAAATACGTCTTGTTTACAAAAAGATGTAATTTTCGAATACTTTTACTATTGCATAAATGTGTCATACTATCGGATTTATTTTTCCACCAAGAATGTCCTTCTATTTTAAACCCAACTTCTATTTTAAACCCTTCTCCTATCTGTATACTTTATTTCATGTTTATTCATGTACCGGTCTGTGAAAAGTACAAAAAATCATTTTCGAAGGTAATTTGAATAAATATTAGATTTTCAGTGAACATACATTGAACGTATTGAATGCGATTAATATCACGATTAATACGATGACAAGACATCAAAATATCATGTACAATATCGTATATGAGTATAAAATTTTGATCTCTCATCTCTGAGATTTGGCAAAGGTCAGTTTGGTATGTATCAGTTAATAATTTCACTCTGCGGAAAATAAAAATGTATTATTTAACTATTGACAGCTCTCTCTGCGCTCATTTCTGTACCTAACCAATTCTGTAACCTAAAAAAAATTATCACTAAGTATTGTTCTCATGTTTTAATGATTCGAATATTCATTTTTCGTTTTGTGAAAATCATTATATGTTAAATTTTCTAATAATAACGTAAATATTATATAGATATTAATAGAGTTAATTATCCATAAAAATTACAATTAATAATTTCACCGACAGGTATGCTACATATTCTTGATTTATTACTAGCTGGTATATTCCTTAGTTTTCTCAAATTAGTGTGATTTATTTTCTTTTTACAATGTTTTAGTGAAGGTTGTGTTAAATTACTAAGATTAATAATTAAGACTATCGGGGTTATAAAAATTTATATTTATTTTAATTAAAAGTAATTTATGTCTAATTTCATTGATTAATTTATTACCAATGATGCTTCATGGGAAGCAAGCAGCGCTGGAAGTCTATAAATATACATGTAAACTGTAAAAAAAATATCAGATATACACAGTTAATTAGTAAAAGAAGGTTTTGTTGGAACAAAACTGCATATAAATCGTAAGATAGAGATTTTTTAAATGTAATTATTAATATAAATATAGGTTGTATCGTAATATTGTTATATTTTGATTGAAAATATACTTATATAAGGCAAACCATAAACTCGAATTTTAAATCAAACTAAAATAAAGTAGTTATTCATTTTTCATCAACTATAATAGATTTTTAAAAATAACAACTACAACATTGAATATTTAATTATGCTTTGCGCCTGTTTCATAAAAGTTTTAAATTATAATCACAGCAGAACTTGGAAGAAAATATGTTTCAATCCGCTAGCGCCGCGCTGATATACTAGAACCTAGAATGTTTAATGAACAGAAAGATAGCCTACAATATCTTGGTGATGTCTGGTGATATCTTATGATCCCTGTAACTCGCAAAGAACAATATATGTTCATAATATGGGAATATAGGAGGGAGATCTTATATTTACAACAAAAATGTATTTTCATACTATTCTTTTCACTGTTATAAAAAAGAGTTATCATAGATTACAAAGCATCATAAACAAAATATAAACTAGTTAAGTAAAAAGTAGTGTATAATTAAAAAATACACAGTGAGCATTTTTAAATAAACAAACAAAATAGATATTGGTATTAATTAATCAAATTTTAGTAAGATTAAGATATTAAACAAACTGTTCATTATTCAATTCAATTTTACCAATTCCAGTATAAATAAATCCTGCAAACATATATAAAATAAGATGAAACAAATTAATGAATCATTTTTTCACCACAATAAGTTTAATGGGTAAGGTATTAATTTGGTATATATTTTGTAATGTTTTAAGAAAATATAAATAATTATAGAAATCTAGCAAAACAAGTGGAGATGTGCTGTTTTATCAATGATCAAAAAGTACAGATCTCGGAGAGAGAGAGAGGGCGCGTATTGAAAGGAAAAAGAAAACAATCCACGAGTCAATAACAAGCAGAATCTTTTTGCATTCAAATAAATTTCCTTGGGCCGACATTTCTGTTTTTATCAAAATTTTATCTAAAAAATATCCAACAAGTACATTTCATGAAAATTCTTCCAAATAAAATTACTAAACGTGAGTTTGTTAAAAACGTAACATATAAAAGTATCGAGATTAAAAGCGAGTGGAAGAGTGCATTTTTAGACGTCGCCCAGAGCGTCCGATATCGGTTCAACCCTGCCGGAAACACACCACCGTAATCGCTGCTACATTAAATACAGCCCTTGTGCAATACACCCGAGCAATAATACTTTTCCGCAAGGGTGTACTCCCTCTACGGTGCCGCAAAGACTATTTTCACAAAACAAACCCACCAGGTAGAAAGGTTTACTTAACCCATAACTCCTACCGACGGGTCCCTTGCGGCCGAGCAAAACTCTCAAAGAACAGATCTCCCTTCTTCCGAGATATATATATTCTTGGTTCCTCTGTATTCTCTTCAGCCTTTGCGTGTTCTATTCGTTTTAATTTTAATTTTGATCTTTTGAACTTACTAGCTTAAACCCGTGACTGGTTTCGTTAAACCACCCGGCTGTATGTACGAGTTTTATTTTAAACCTTTTCACTGTGGAGATCAAAGGGTGACCCAAAATTCACGAAACCATAAGTAAAGTTAATGTTTGAATGGCTATTTTTTGGCTATTTGTCGTAGTAAAATAAAATTTCAAGATTATAAAGGTAATCGAAAACAAAACTTTGCACAGCTTTTGAACAAAAAAATATAATATATAATCCGTTTATCCTTAGTAAAATAGTAAATACCTATAATAAGTACTAATAATAAAAATCTACAAATTTAAAAAAATTAAATAATGAAATTAATTAATAGATTTTTTTTTGTTATAGTTAATCTTGGGTAAGTAAATATGAGACCGGAATTTTTGTGTAGAAAATACACGTTTATTGTATTAAAATGAAACAAAATATTTTATTCCGTGTATTGCCCGTCGTTAGCTGTACATTTATCCCATCTCTTTGACAATTTGTGGATGCTACGCCAAAAAAACTGTTGCTCTTTTGAGGCAAACCAATCATCGAGCCACATTTTCGTAAGAAGAAAAGCGCTGCACAGCAAGTGTGTGTCCCATCGATGCAAATAAGTAGTAATTGGACGGGGCCAAGTCTGTGAGTAAGCCGCATGCAAAGTATTTCTCAACTAAATACCTCAATCGTTTCCTTCATTGGTTTTGCCGTGTGTGATGGTGTGTTGTGTTGCCTTTTTTGATATTTTGGTCGTTTTTCACGCAAAGCTTGATTTAAAATCAATGCTGTCCGCAAATCGTACTTTCCAGGCACAAAATTCGATATGTTCAACACTATTAAAAACTATGCTGTCGTATGAAACTTGTATTGTTATGAGTTGTAAATCTTTGTCAGATGTCAAAACAAGAAAATGGTGCAAATGACGCGGTTTGACGGTAACTATATTAACGGCAAATTCCGATTTCATATACCTGTATAGTATTTCTATTTGGTGGTCAACGATAATATTCTATATTTATTTAATGGCTAAAAGAAAAACGTAACTCAACGTCATTATTTTATATTATCAGTGAACATTAAGGTACCTTAGTTATTAGTAGTATTCATTCCGATTAGTTATGTTAATTGGATCTGTATCTTTGCTCTAAGATCCTTAACGTCGTCTTCAATGGGATTGCTGACATTTTACGTAGAGTTTCACAAAGTTTCTCTCGGGCCACTGTTTATTATATTATTTACTAGAATATTTTACAGTATTACAATACAATCCGTCCCACTTTCATCTTTTTTTCTTTAATTAATTCCTTTTAACTAATTAAAAAATGTCTGAACTTAAATTGAATCGTTGTTTAAAAGTGCAAGATCAGCAAGCGATGTACATAGAAAATTATCAAAACTTGGTTCATCTCATCAACTCAGCGTTTAGAACCTACTTATAGAATAGCACATTTGAAGAATAGCGGTATGACATCTAAACAGGTGTAATGGTTCAATGCTTGATATATTATATTGGGAGTATGCATTAATTCATGCGGTTTTCTAAGAGAGGGCGTTACTAGTATTATTTCGCGCCGTGTTCATCCGTGACTATATTCATTTGAAAGCTACTGTCATTGCGCGTCTTTTTCAGTATATGTCATTTGATTGAAGTGTAAACATTTTTTTCTATTCATTTGAACATGTCGAACTTTATGCCAGAAAAAGTGTTTTTGCGGGGAGTTCTTCTTCATTACTTTAACATGAAGAAAAGTGCTACCGAAAGTCATCGTATTTTAGTAGAGGTTTATGGTAACCATGCTCTAGCTGAAAGAACATGCCAGAAGTGGTTTGCACGGTTGCATGGCGCCAAGGTAATGCTCTGTATTTGGTGGGATCAGAAGGGTGTGTTGTATTATGAGCTGTTGAAATCGGGTCAGACGATCAAAGGGGACCTCTACCGAACACAATTAATTCGTTTGAAAACGACTAGAATATGCAACCAGACACGAATCCATAATTTTCCATCATGACAACGCTCGGCCACATGTTTCAAGACCGGTTCAAAACTATTTGGAGAACAGTGGGTGGGAAGTTCTACCTCACCCGCCTTATAGCCCAGACATAGCCCCTTCTGATTACTACTTGTTCAGATCAATGCAGAATGCCCTCACCGGAATACGCTTCACTTCAGAACAGGGTATCAAAAGTTGGCTTGATTCGTTCTTCACCACCAAGCCGGAGAAGTTCTTTTGGGATGGAATCCACAAACTGCCAGAAAGATGGGCAAATGTTGTAGCTTCCGATGGACAATACTTTGATCATTGAGTGTATAACCATTTTTTCACAATAAAGCCTTAATTTTCGAAAAAAAAAACGCATGAATTAATGCATACGCCTATTATATGTTAACACATTTTGGTTCAATTCAAAATTGCGCTTCATGAAATGTTTGTATTGTCCTAGTACCTCATTAATTAAAATAATGTAAACATGTATGTTTTCAGCATTCTATTGTAATTGTTGATCATATTGCCAACGTTTTACTTTCATATTTCTATGTGAAAAATAATTATCCAAATTATTTTATCCCTAGGCAGAGTGTGTTATTACTTTATAATAATTGCCGTAAGTAAAATAAAACCTTTGATGAACAAAAATAAAATTACGTGATTTCCAAGTTTCATATTTGCACACATGTTCAGGGATTTAAAAAAGTAGATTTGTCTTATTGTTAACATGTTTGCGTTAATCACTAGGGCTACGTTAGTGTAACTTTATTCTAAAAGTCGCGTAAAATGACTGGCATAATAATTAAAACCAAAAAAGTATGTTTATCATATTGATAATTTTATATGATGCTAATATAATTGAATGATTTTCTTTAGTTTATTTACTATCTCTCTTTTCATACTTAGACAAACATCATTTCAATATAAATTGAATTAATCAACTAGAAAGATATACAGAAAAAATCCACAAATTGAAAATATGTTTTGTTGCTACCAAAATATCCGATATTGAATACCACAAAACCATGTTCTAAAAATGCAACTTCACAACAGAAAGGTGTATTTTTCTTAAAATATAATTTTCTTTATGTACTTTTTGTTCACATTATAACTAAACTGTTTTAACAATTGTTGTGTTTTATGTATTCGTAGCGAGAATTTACTTACTTACTTACGTAGGCAGAGAGGATAGAGCGCCACACTCTTCTGTCCTGACACACATTCATATATCTTCTCATACAAGCTCGCCGATTGTTGAGGCTTCTAACAGAACATCCTCCATTATCTGGTTAAAGCGAGAATTTAAAATATGTATATCCTAATCTTTTTTAAAGATTAAATATTTGCATGTGACACATTAAATCATGTTTTGCACAAAATCGTACACTGAAATGTTACGAAAACATTAAATCTTCAAAGTCTGCTACCCCCCTATATAATCTATGGTTAATGAGTATAAATACTTGAACGTTAATGATAGGTATGTTTCGTCATTTCTCCCCATGTGGTTTTCGCCTTTGACATACATGTAATAAGGCAAAGAAGTCTCTCTGTGTAATTATCAATGTGGTTTGAGGGTGCTTTGGAAATGTTTTGTGTCAGAAGTAGCGAGACATACGGATTCTTGAACTAATATACAGGATTTTTACCCGCTTTCCAGGTACAGACGCACTACAAGTGGTCTCATGGAATGCAATTATAAAGGCGTGTATGTGCCAAACATGATGGAATTATTATTAATCTGTCTTTAATGACTTATATCATTTTATTGTTTAATGATTGTCTTAAATTATAAATTAATTATGTTTGTCATCCAAAATCTATTATTAACGATTTCATGATTATTATTATTTCAATGATCCACATTCCATCTTAATCACAATACAATACTTACATTAATTATTCACATTAGATTTACAACACATTCGCTACATTTTTTTATTGTCTATTTTTTTTACATCTCTGCTGAATCTTACTCTTTCCTTTCAATTTTAATTTTTTAATTAAATAACAGCACTATCATAAACTGGTCAAGACAATGGTTTATATATCAAACTTATAAGCGTATAATATAATTGTATGCTTAATTCTGACGTGCAAAATAAAAATGTCAATAATAGTTCATCTTATTTTACCTTAATGTATTTCAAAAATTTATTTAATTGTGGTAATATTTTCACGTTGATGAGTAGAAATCAAGGAGATTGTTGAAACTCTCAACCTAATTGTAAGGAATACAGTTTTAGATAATATAATTAAAATATGAAGTTATAAAAAACAAAACATTAATATGTAAAAACAGTCTCGGTTGTAATAATAATAATAATAATGATGATGATAATAATAATAATAATAATAATCATAATAATAATAATGTATTTATTCCAGCGTGATCAGTTTTTTTTTAACCTGATTCGCGATAAATATAATACATATTATGTTATACATTAAAGGTTATGAAATAAATATGCTAGGAAAAAAAAAACCAAGGAAAATATTAATAAATACAAAAAAAAATTTTAAATTTAAAAAAGTTATTAAAAAGTAAAAAGTTCACACATGTATACACACAAAATATAAATATTACATATATAACTACTTCAGTCACCTTCGGCCTTCGGCCTTCGGTAAACAATGTAGACGCGCTACAATAACGCGCCAATCCGAACAGTATTATGTATGAGATGTTGTACTGAATTCGGAGACGATTATACGTCACGTAATGAAAATACAATTATTACCACGCAAAACTTTAATCATGTAAGGACATGAAAAAAAACATTTTTTTTGCAAACTTTAGCATTAGGAAGGATTTTGCGATTATCTTAAATCATAACTAACATTATTCAATGTTGAATAATGTTAGATATATGTCTAAAATATTAATAAAAAAAATATTATTTTAGTCCGTATTTTTTTTTTCATTGTACATTTAATATGAGTTCAATCTCGCCCGAAAAGCTTCAAGAATCTCTCCAAGGGAGATTGAATAAAATTGATCACATACAAGGCAAACAGGTTCACCTTTTAAGGCATCCGAGTCATCAAGTGTAGTAGCTTTATTTGCCTTGGACATATATACCTCTTTTTTCTCTCTATTTCCTTTACGTTTTCAGCTTTTAGACAACTTTTATTGGCGACTGTTGGTAACTAGTTGAGGAAATTTTGTTTCGATCCAGAGACCCTGCTAAATGTGAATTTCTTACTGTAGACAATATTGATAATTTGATAATATTTTTACTGAAGTACGAAAGTGATATTTGATACATAAGTACAAAATTGAATGGTAAAATTACTTTTCTTCAAGTGTATATGCCTGATGCATAAAAAAATATTTCCATACTGCACACGCCTTATAACACGATCTCTCATAATATGTCCAGAATAAGACATTAAAAAGAGGATAATATATTCACAATTCACAGGACCAAACTCAATCTAACTAAACCAAAGTATTGTTTAAAAACAGCTGAATAGATTCGTTTGTACATTAATTATCTATTAATAAAAGAAGCAACCAACTATCGTAGATTATAAAGGAGTTTTGGCGACCTTTCGCTAAAACTGTCAAAAAAGTTAGTCAGAAAAGTTACCACAGGTTTAACTGACTTGTGACGGCCAAGCGTTGTGACGTTGCTTTTTGATCCTTAGATATCGACCCTTTCCACCATTGCGAAGCAGAATTCGCTTGTGCAAATTAGAATTGTTATACATATTAATTTCCCCCTACTCATAACCAATCATTGCAATAGTACTACTACTCAGAACTGCAATTTTAGACATTTGATAAACGCACTCGGTGATTTGCGGTGCGATGCTAGCATTCACAAAACTAGACCTGAACACTTTTAAGGCTGTATCCCACCTAACCAGATCAGATAGTGATACGTGATGTGTGTTCCATGAGTCGAAAGGTTCTCTAAACAGTCTATCAGACGGCTTTTGTCAACCGAGCCAGGATAAGCACCACGGCGCGATGGCGTTTCGCCTTTGACCAAGTAGTTAGACGTCGAAACTTGGAATCGTCCGCAGATGACTTTCATAAATGTAGAACAGCAATACGCTAAGAGATTCGTCCGGTTATATCCAAAGAGCATCGACCTCATATTAAATACCAAATACAATCACTACCAGAATGCGTCCATATTTTTTATATCCAAAAAAACACATTATTACTAAACAACAGTGGATTTATGGTTTGCTTATATTGGTGTCTATTGGTTCTCTCTAGGGATTACAAATTTTGACGAAATAAAAAAATCGACTGAATTTCGAAAAATGTAATATTATTTTTCAGTCAATTCTAATAATAATAAACAGCTTATTTAAGATAATAAATTGTTCCTCGAAGGCCATTCTCTTCAAAGAATTTCATTTCGGATTTAATTTTTTTAATTAATCTGTGATTTAGTGCTTGTTAAGTTGAACTGGACGATAGTTGGACTGCTAGTCGTCAAATTCGACTGAATTTTGTTCCCCAACTTTTGCATTAACGACTGGAACTTCGCATAGTGATTTGTTTGTTCTTCCTAAATCATTTCTATATCTTCAGATTTTGACTGGGTGTCTACGGAATCTTCCATATTTCTATTGAATATGAATCTTTGTGCAAAGCTTTCAATAACTTAGGATAATATATTTTTCGTTTGTCTTGTGAAAGATTTTTGAATCTCACTTTTTCCACCGTTGTGCAAATACTGAAGAGTTCCAGATACATTTGTTAATTTTTGGCTTATTCGATCTTCTAAATTGCACTACAACTTTAGTGAGAGCTCATCAGATCCCAAATTCTCAAGCATAAAAGATATGCCGCATCAGCTGAAAGAAGATTCGCATTCGATTCATATTCGAAGATTTAAATTACAAGTCAAAAATGTTCAAGGAATACACGCAAATTCTGAAATGTTGCGGAAAATATTATTGATTGAAATTTTACGTACTTCTACGTTATTTTAATTATCTATATTTTTACTACAGGCCATAAATTATCTAACGAAAAATAGTCTAGCTGCTCAAAATTTGATGACCTTTAATATTTTGTATTCAATATATAATCAATAAAATATTTAAATTAATCGAAATTTTTTTGAAATGCTTAAGGTAAGATTGAGGTGACATATTTGAGATTAGACACATATCCGTTGAACATTTTTGTTCAGGTCTGTTACACGCTGTATAATAAAATGTTATATCTCTGGAGTGTTGTTTTTTTGGTTTTTATATAATATGTTGTAATAATTTAAAGTAGCATTTTAAATCGCTGTAGCAGTGGCCCTAAAAATGCACGTTGAAGTAAAATCATAAATCCAGATTAGGGTTAAAGAAGACGTCATAACGTGAAGGTATAAAGCAGAAAGGCATACTTTACCTTTTAGAGAGAAAATATTTTTACACTACCATAAATCAATTGTAACTTGCATTCCTAAAATCGAATACTAACAAAATTATTAATTTAATATTTTTTTATTTTCAAAAAATTACTTAGATATTTCTCATTAAACGTCTCCACACACGCCCATCATGTGCGTTCTAAAATTTAATATTTACTAGTGGTCCATATAAAACGCAAAGAAAATCGGTTAAATGGTAGGATTACATAGAGAATAAATACATAAGACAGACAAACATAATGATGAAAGTAAAATGTATACAATAATAATAATAATGTGTTTATTCCAGCGTGATCAGGTTTTTTTTAACCCGATTCGTTAACATGTTTAAATAATATTGTGATAAACCATATTGATATATGCTGATGGAGAAGGTATAATATCTTTAGCAACGAAATTTTTATCATTGGAAAGTTGCAATTTCTATGATATTTAAAACAAATTATATGAATTAAATTTTTTTAAATGATAGAAAAAATATTTCTATCGTAATGGTAACTCGTTATCTAGGCGAGAAAAAGTTTCGTGTTTATAATATGGAAATGAAATGTGTATTTTCATTTTTTTTTATCTCGTTCTGAATTTTTCTCGTTTTTTAATAGACACGGAAGATTTATTATTGTACGATTAACTTGATTTTACTATCAACTAGAGTTTTTATTCATCTACCAAATATCGTTGTGTGTTGACATTTTTCATAATTTGAAATTAGATTTAGTATTTCTTACAATTCAGTGGTTGTTGGTAGAACCGAAGTTATGAGCGGTGAACCGTTGTATATAATATTATCGCTGGCTACTTGCTTTACCTCAGCCACGTTAGTAAAGCGGGGCACTCACGCTGGCACAAGGTCAAATACTAGATAGGAGTGAATACTAGTAAGCGTTTCCGTCTCACATTTCGTTTCAGTTTTACTGAAATTCTACAAATATGGTCGTCAATTTTATTTTACATAAACATTATTTCAGGCTTTTTTTACATTATTACTTTAAAATTAGACGTTGGTATTTTATGCAAACATACATACATACATTATTAATGAAATATTATAATATGTTAGACTTTCCGTAAATGTTGCTTTATAGAAAGGTTTTAATTAATAAAGACTACGAGAATAAATTGTTGATTTGTTCATTGAAACAAACTGATAGAAAACACTAATTTCTAGAGCTTTTACATAAAAATATTATGTGGATACGTGAAAAATTTATGAATAATCAGGCTGTGAAGTTCATATTTATTCAGTCCAATTAAATAAAATCGTGCAAATATAACAGTTTACCCACAATTTTTAAATACTTAAAAATTTATTTAATAAAAATGTATAAAAAAATATGCTCATTTTGTTTACGCTGTGGAATTTTCAAGTACACTAAAAACTGATTTAATTGTCGCGGCCATTCAAAAATCTAAATACTATCTTTCTAACTAACTTAACATCGCTTGGTCCCATCCGCGGCGGTAGGCAGAGAGGATAAAGCCACACACTCTTCTGTCCTGACACATAATTCTCATATCTTTCTTCTCACTTATTATAACTGGACTATCTTCCAGTATCTGATTTACCTGGATCGCGCCAAGTCTTCCGTGGACATCTTTTATTTCTGGTGACATCAACACTAGCGTTATATATTGTTCATACAATTCTTTCCTTATTCATTCGTTCCATATGACCAAACTATCTGTTTACACGGGGGGTGAGAAAATGGGATGTAGAAAGAGTTGTAGGAACTTGGTATAGGGACAGAACAATAAGGGCTGGAGGATCAACCAGGAAGCACAACTTACCTTTTTCTTTGCTGTAGTCACAGTTCTCCTGGACTTCAGGAACAACTTCACCGATTCACACAAAGCACTCTGAACACAATAGTAGTTTCGGTGAAAACCGTAACACACAATAGCAACAGTTACCATCGAGACGTTCACTTCTTGACAGTTCAGGAGGAGGAGGTGCAAAATTATTAATAGTATAAATACTTTATACTACTAATAATTTTATAATTTATTTAAAAAAAACTAGCCTAGTGGTATCGAGGAACTTCTGATGTATTACATAATTTGAATAAAAAAAATCAAATTTCGTAAAAGAGGTAAAAATATATAAGTAGGTCCTTAAAACGCCCTGTAAAATGATGTACGTGTCACGTTACATTTTACTTTTCATAAATTTAATACGTGAATAAATATTTTTAGAATACGTCAGAAATATCGTACAAATACCTATAAGAAATGTTCAGTATTATAGTAAAATGTGACCAATGAACGCGATATATCATTGTACCGAGAAAAGTTAATAACTTGGCTCGCGCTACCACGCGGAATAATAATTAGATATTAGTCGGCTCGACAACTTCGCAGCCTTCATCTTCGGGTTATTATGAAACTGATCCAATAAAATATCTAAATGTAAACAAATATATTTTTTTACCCAAGATATTTTACATGATATTATATATATTACCATGATATTTATTTAGATATTTATCTACCTAGATATTAATAATCATCGCATATTTTTGACAAAAATATTATTTTAATTATCTAGTAAACCTATTTAAATCTATTTCTAAAAAATAGAGATGCGTAGACGGAATACATATCATATCAATATTCTAACTAAACTAAACGCTTGTGCTATAAAAATAGGACTAACTTACTGGTTTGCCATTAGATCAGTAGACCAGCGTATTAACCATTAGACGTGGGGTCGGCAGACTTTCTGGTGAGAAGAGTCAAATATTAAGTAAACAGAATCTCTAAATTTTCATAGAGCTGCGTTATAAATTTTAATAGTACTTTTAAAATTAGCAATATTAACTTGGTGGTTAAGATTCATATTTTTATTTTATTTATTATCTTAGTTTAATAACCACAATTGAGTTTAAAAAACATCTACCGGTTTCCGAAAACACCTTTTCCTTCTTCAGGATATGTCAAAACTAACTAAAAATATAGCATTGTTTTTCTATTTATCCAGAATCTATTTTTAAATTTTTTTAAAATTTTTTAAAACACAACAATTATTTAAAAAGTAAATTTAGTACCTAACTCAAATTGCTGCTCAATACACATTTAGTCGAATAATTTTTAGGAAAAAAATTTAGAATAGGACTCGTAGTTAAATTTAGTTGGCTGTTTAGAATTTCCTGATTACTTTTACATGCTTTATTTATCTCCAACGATTCCAAATTATTTAATTTGTGACCTACACCGTTTATATGCAAAATTGACAATCCCAATTTTTTATCAAAACCATGACTATTTTCTATCAAATGATTAGCAAATTCTGAAAACCCACTATTGTTCAAACATCTCAAATGCTCCTTTACTCTTATATTAAAATTTCTACCCGTTTTACCAACATAAAATGCAGCACAATCCTTACAACTAAGTTTATAGACGCCAGAATTGTTAAATTTATCATCCTTGTCCTTAGAATTTATGAGTAAATTTCCTATACTATTATTTGTGTAAAATGATGGTCTAATATCTCGTGGTAGGTGTTTAGATATTTGTTTCGAAAAGTTATTTATGTATAAAATCCTACGCCAATTATCATTATTATCATTATGTTTCATCTGTGATTTATATAAAAACTGATTATTATATTCTTTTAATTTATTTTTTAAAATAGTGTCTATCAAACATGTATTATACCCATTATTAACTGCTATTTTTTTAATTGTATTCAATTCAATATTAAAATTGGATGTTGACATAGGAATATTGACTAAACGATGTATCATGGAGTGGAACCCTGAATGTTTATGTGATAATGGATGATTAGATTCATTGTGTATGATAGTATCTGTAAAAGTTGGTTTTCTAAAAATCAAGTACCACTCTTTTCTTAAAGGCTTTCTGATAAAAAACTTAAAATACTATGTGATAATAAACCAATATTATATAAAGAAAAAAATAATATTAATTTTGATTACACATTTTATGATCGTTTTAAAAATTTTTCTTCTCATGTTTTTCTTCCAGAAGAAATTGATTTTCTTTCAAAAGGTTTTAAATATAATTTACAATATAATAATAATAATATTAATAGTGTTATTGAAAATTTGGCAGTAGATATTGAAACAGCATTATATAAAAAACCAAAAACATTTCATTACAAAGTTACAGATTTTTTAAATAATCATCAAATTCCTATAAATTCAGTGAAGAACAATCAAGATATAATGCATGTTAAAAACTTTCGAGAAGTTTTAAAAAAAGAAAATCTTATTTTAACAAAAGCTGATAAAAGTCATACATTAATAGTGATGAATAAAATTAACTATATTTCGAAAACTGAAAATTTCCTCAAAAGTGACCAATTTAGTATTATGAAAAAAGATCCGACTCAGAAATTTCAAATGGATATTAAAAGTGCATTAAAAAATTCCATAAGTGATATATTTACTGATAATATTGTATTATCAGATTTAATTTTAATGAATCCTAAGCCTCCAAAACTGTATTCCGTATTAAAGATTCATAAGAGTGATATTCCAATAAGACCTGTGGTTTCGTATTGTAGTGCTCCAACGTTTAAATTATGTTCTTTTATTACTAAAACTATTAATAGACTTAATATTTTTAATCCAAAATATACTATAAAAAATTCGTTGCAATTAGTGGATATGTTAAAGGACATGGATCTTCCCAACAATGTTAAACTTGTTTCTTTTGATATTGTTAATTTGTTTACTAATGTACCTATTAATGAAAGTAAAATTTTAATTTTTGATTTACTAAATTCATCTAATTTACCTAATAATTTGGTAAAAGATCTATGTCGTTTATTAAATCTTTGTATGAACCAAAATTATTTCCAATTCAATAATATAATATATAATCAAACAGAAGGTCTTCCTATGGGAGCACCCACAAGTCCACTAATAGCAGATATTTTTGTAGATGATTTAGAGAAAAAAATTTTTGATTGTGATTCTTCTTTGTTAAATAATGTTTTTTTATGGAAAAGGTATGTGGATGATGTATTGTGTATTTGGTCGGGTTCACAACGTCAACTAACTACATTTCTAAATTTAATTAATTCGTTTAATAATAAAATACAATTTACATTAGAAATGGAAAATAATTCTACCCTAAATTTTTTGGATCTAACATTGATTAGAAATAATAATAAAATTGAGTTCAAAATTTTTAGAAAACCAACTTTTACAGATACTATCATACACAATGAATCTAATCATCCATTATCACATAAACATTCAGGGTTCCACTCCATGATACATCGTTTAGTCAATATTCCTATGTCAACATCCAATTTTAATATTGAATTGAATACAATTAAAAAAATAGCAGTTAATAATGGGTATAATACATGTTTGATAGACACTATTTTAAAAAATAAATTAAAAGAATATAATAATCAGTTTTTATATAAATCATAGATGAAACATAATGATAATAATGATAATTGGCGTAGGATTTTATACATAAATAACTTTTCGAAACAAATATCTAAACACCTACCACGAGATATTAGACCAGCATTTTACACAAATAATAGTATAGGAAATTTACTCATAAATTCTAAGGACAAGGATGATAAATTTAACAATTCTGGCGTCTATAAACTTAGTTGTAAGGATTGTGCTGCATTTTATGTTGGTAAAACGGGTAGAAATTTTAATATAAGAGTAAAGGAGCATTTGAGATGTTTGAACAATAGTGGGTTTTCAGAATTTTCTAATCATTTGATAGAAAATAGTCATAGTTTTGATAAAAAATTGGGATTGTCAATTTTGCATATAAACGGTGTAGGTCACAAATTAAATAATTTGGAATCGTTGGAGATAAATAAAGCATGTAAAAGTAATCAGGAAATTCTAAACAGCCAACTAAATTTAACTACGAGTCCTATTCTAAATTTTTTTCCTAAAAATTATTCGACTAAATGTGTATTGAGCAGCAATTTGAGTTAGGTACTAAATTTACTTTTTAAATAATTGTTGTTTTTTTAAAAAAAATTTTAAAAATTTAAAAATAGATTCTGGATAAATAGAAAAACAATGCTATATTTTTAGTTAGTTTTGACATATCCTGAAGAAGGAAAAGGTGTTTTCCGAAACCGGTAGATGTTTTTTAAACTCAATTGTGGTTATTAAACTAAGATAATAAATAAAAAATAAAAAAAATAAAAAAATTTAATAGTAGCTATATAAATTTTAATGACGAAAAAATAGATATAAACAAGATTTTTATTTAAACTCAAATTCACAATACGGTTGTAGGCTACTTAGAAGAATATAATACAGTAATATCCCGACTAACGCTACCCCGACTTACGCGAACTCAGAGTTACATGGTTCGTTTGGCGACACTGCCACTAGATTGCCGCCCGCTATATTCAGTGTTTCTCTTACTGCGATTGTTAGAAACCGATATCGCTCATGTGGTAGAAGAAATTGTTAATCTTGGCAGGCAATTAGATTTGGAAGTCAATGCTAACGATGTCAACGAGCTGTTGGGTTCACTTTGTCAGGAGCTAATGATCGATGAACTCATAGAGATCCGTAAGCAAAACGACAATTAAGACGCTTCAGACTCAATTCCACCATAAAAACACATGACAATTGCAAGCTTGGCATAAGTTCTCGGCTCAATTGAAAATGGTTTAAAAATTTTAGAAAACATAGACTCCAACGAAGAACGTGTTATAGCTACAAAGCAAGAAATAAAAAAAATATTAACTTGCTATGAAGAAATTCTTCGTGAAAAAAATAATGCATTGTGTCGTCAGACGAATTTGTTAGATTTTATGAAGCCATCGACATCGAAATGACTTTTTTAAGTAAATCGTTTATTTTTTTAAATATTTTGTATTAATATGTATAAAGAACTGCAATTTTATTAAATATTTTTCTTCTAAACTAGTGTTTTTATTAGTTCTTGGTCCCAATTAAACAAGTATGTATTTATATGCAAAGTTGTACCCCGACTTATGTGAATTCGAGTTAAGCGGTTTTCGCCTTTCCGATCCTTTCGATTTCCCACCTAACGCGTAACTTCGGGGTATTACTGTATACGGAAGTTATAGGCTTCAATAGCTCGGTGCACTAAGTATAAAACTACTTTTTACTTACAAAAATACTCTTTGGGCTTTCTAAAGTTTACTTGTTAAAACGGTGACCTGCATCGCTTTCGAAATCTTTGCTATGTCTACTTGTTTTAAATTGTAAATTATCGTAGGTTAATTTTCTTCTTAACTTATCTATTTTTATTAGACTCATGAAAGGAAATATTTGTTTGCATAAATAGTTATAGCCAAAGATTGTAAAAATGGTAAACGCTAGACGTTTTATTGTGTTATGTCATACGTTTCGGGTAAACTATTCCATTTAACAAATATGATTGTAGATGAAAATATGAGCTGGAATTGAAGAGTCTCAAATGCCTATGAAAAGATTCGCATGCAATTCGCGAGCCACGGTCTACCGATCCCTGTACTACAACAAGCTTTAATTTGTTAATTCTGTTAATCTACATTCCTATAAATGACATCTGAATTTAAATTATTGTGATTATTTTATGTAAGATCTTCGAAAACTGATTATTTAAAAATAGACGATTCTTGGCTCACTTGTCTCAGACCTAGATTTTTCCGCTATATTCTATCCTAGTTCTCAACATGACTCGGTACAGTAAGAATCGTGTGTGAATATTAACGTTACATCATTTATTACTTTAGTTTTAACTAGTCAATTTTTAAAGTGATTTATTTTTGGTTTCATTTAACCTTTCCCTTACGATGCTAAAATAAAAATAAAAAATAAATAAAAAAATAAAATAAAATAAAGTTCCGATGCTGTAAACTCAATGTATATGTTGATTATTGCGATTTTTAAGTCTAAAAAATTTGAACATTTTATATTACGACCCCTTTGGTTCCAACTAACATTTTGAGCTATTGCGTGAAATGGATTCCAAATGCATTATTCTTTATTTCTTCTAAGGTCCAACTGCATCAGTAATTTATTTCAATTTATGGATTATTATTGTTGATAAAAATGTCCGACGTAATGTAAAAAATCCGACACCCCGCGCACTGCGCCAACCACACCTCTATGCACGTACACATACGCATATTCACAAATTCACGTCAGGTTATTCGAGAAAACATTTTTTATTGTTGCGTATGGTAAATACTAATATATTGTAATTATTTTATCCAATACATAGATATATTACAGAGGAATACCTAAAATATGAATTCTGTGTTTAGTATATTTACAGAGATATTCATATAATTAGAGGCAATGTTAACTCAGTTCACATCATCGGAGAGGTAAGGTTAATTGTGTTTTTGATTAACGTTATCAAAAATTACTGTTACTCATATAAGAATTTCAGAAACCAAAAATCTTTTAGTATAAAAATAAAATTAGAATTTTAAGTCCACGCTGTTCTTTGTTTTGTGTATAAAGATAATAATGCCGTTGATTTGTATATTTTAAAAAAGAATACAAAGAGAAACTCTAAATTTGGGCGACAAACATAATTATTACACCGGAGCAGAATGCTGACCCTGTTATGTTATCTATTTCATCTATGAGGGTCTACCTAATGAAGAGAAGAGGGAACAATTGAAGAAATGAAATGGAAGAAATTCTGGATTTTTAGATTGTCACTAACTTATATTTTAAAACAACGTTACTGAATTGTTACACCAGAACACCGTAAAAATTAGTCTCTTTCATTTAGTTATGTTCGGTATTTAAAAGCAGTCACAGTTCTCTGGTATATTGAATATATCATTAATTACAATCATTACAACGCATTCCTACCAATCTCACTAATGCATGGTTCCCATCAAGATTGGCAGTGCTTTTATAGTGCCTAATGTAGAATTTCAAATACAATGGTGTTTTATTCAGGTTTGTTTGTCCAAAAAGTAGTTGAAACTTTGAGCCAGCCGCGGCGCTCATATGCGCGAAATCATATTTAAACACCAAATTAATAAAATTATCTTTCCAATAAAGTTGACCGTTACCACGGTTTTTATGTATTTTATTTCACTTTAAAGTTTCATACCATTAAAGAAAAACACACTTTAGTTAATAATAGTTTTAAGCGAATTAAAAAAATTAAACAGTATTATTGAACATGTCCAGGATTTAATGAAAATTTAATTAAATGAAAAAAAATGATTTAAAAAATAATTAAAAAACCAATAAAGCAATGATACAACAATTTTGACGTCATGACGTTGACTTAATATGAGAATTTGAGAACAAATAATCCAGAAGCAGTCTCGACTAATATTACTATACAACACTTATACATAAACAATATATACTCTAATAATCCTCAATTTAAATACTCGGCATATCAAAGCATCTTAAAAACCCAAGAATAATATTGCTAGTGCAAAAATTTCATTAATACTTGTCTACCGTACAAATTACAAGTGCACCCAATTATTTATCAGATAGCTGTAGGACGAATACCGCAAGTACCTATTTGGCTCGGTGCAAACCATTGTTAACGAATGATTTGCAATTTGCCGAGAAAAGCGAGTGCCTTCATAATAATATGCAGCATTATATAATAAGGTACCATTTTTCAGTATTTATTTTGATGTACAGTACATTTATTCATTTTAAAAATTGAAAAAAGACACATAAAATGCACAGCCACAATTGTCCTCGAATAATAATTAATTGTGCCTAATTGTTAATAAAACTCTATTGTCAAAAATACCTTTATAAATTTATTTAGTTAAGAAAACGGTCAACAGTCATGTTAATTATGGTTGAGTCTATAATATCTTCAAATTATACTTCATCAAGTCATGTCTTCAAATTATATCGTATAGAAAACAATAAAATATATATATGGAGAGCACGCGCGACAGACGTGATGTACAATTCATTTGATTTCAGTTCACTACGCATTCCAATTTTCGAGTTCGGCAAGTGAATTATTAATCAAGTAAAAGATTAATTGTATGTTCTTATGGATTAGGATCGAAATAAAATTACACATTCATTAATCATATGACACGCATGCAATTAAAATTAATTAAACTACAAAAGCAAACTTTTACGAACCTATTTCGGAAGATTCTCCTAAAACTCTTTTACCACACTATTCCTTGCCAAGGTTAATGTAGACATCACGCTACTGGATATAATAGGACATTAATTATAACTTAAAATAAAACCTTTTTATCCTTCGTTCTAGTCCTTACAAACCCTGTTCGTTGTCCAATCTAGTCCGAATAGCCTAAAATAAAGAAAAATACTTCGTGTCTTCAGAAATTGAATTCATTTTATCACAATCCACTAAAACACTACTTGCTTGCAACTGAACAAAGAGCTAACCGAATGAAGAACTTGATAAAGCGTCCAGGCCTGGCACATAAATAACGGTCAACTTTGAACTGATACCACGTCGACTTGGAGCGACGCAGGTAATCAAGTTTGTAAGGGATTGAAGGTAATTTGTTCATTTTTTCAATCCTTATTACATTTTTGGGTGTACGCTTTTCCCTTTTGCACATCAGACGTACCCTGTACTTATAAAATAACTACCAGATAGGAAAATGACTTAATAATTAGAAAACGCTTATCATTTTTTATGGGCCCAAAAAGGTTAATATAATATTAATTTATATAATGTGAATTTGTTTCCATATAATTAACTAATAAAATATTTTATAAAATAAACTTTTTTTTTAGTATTTTTTGAATTATTTAACTACAGGGGGAATATTATGTTCCAGGTCAATGTTCTGTTTGACTAACTAGGCAATGAAATATAATTTTCTAATTTAGTTTTTATTGATCGATTATTTAATTTATTATAATTATGTATGAAATATGATATTGGCAGCGGCACAAATGCATGCTTTTTTAACCATATTTTTCATGACATTCTCGCACGTTTCGCGTGATCTTTCAGCAATTTCATTTCGAATATTGTTCTGTAGCATTTGAATTGTTATCGGCTTATTGGCGTAGACTTTTCCTTTCAAGTATCACCACAAAAAATAGTCTGAAGCTGTCAAATCAGGTGATCGAGGAGACCAATGGATAACACCACTTTTTGACATTATGCGACCGGGAATAATTTCTCACATAATTTCAAGCGTAGCTCGGGTCATATGTGAGGTGGCACTGTCCTGTTAAAACCACGTGTATTGCAGGCCCAATCAACCCAATTCGTCTACCAATAATTTTTCCAACATGTGACAATAGCAATCACCATTAATGGTTACTGCATTGCCTCATGCATTAAGAAAGAAATAGGGTTCATTGATATCACAGTAATAATTATTTAGATTTGTGTTTTGATTTGTGTTTTAATAACTTTAACACGTTATTGAGACGTTAGACAACTTTGAATAAAATGTAGTTAACTATTCTTTACGAATATCAAATATAAATTAATAAATATTTGCTAAACCAAAATGGTGACAACAAAATCAGCCTGGAACATAATATTCACCCTATACAAAAATGAAATTAAAATACATTTTATCGGTATAGCAATGGGGACTCCTGCGTCCTTTGCGTAAATTTGTAGATATGAAAGTATTTATAGTTTCAATATTATTTTTGGGTAGGTCAAAGAAACATTTTGTATTATTTATCAAAATTATGTGGGTATTGTACCAATCTAAAAATAAAATGCATATTAAAATAGCCAAAACACATTAAAAGATAAAAATAAATATAAATGTGTTCGCTAATTATATATTGGTAATTAACTTTTTTAATATTAATATATTAAAAGGGCAACCTCTTGGATTTTAGTATGGGCAGTCATTAAATTGTTCTTCTTATCGTGTCGTGTCCTTTAAACGGACGTTGGCTGTCATGTAGGCTATCATCACTTTGTTTACTGGGGTCCGGAAAGGCTCTACAGGCTGGCTAGCTGTCTGGCCAAACCATTGCTTCAGGTTCTTCAGCCATGATGCCCTACTTCTTTGGGCATCGATTTCAACAATTTTTCTCTACATTACAAGATATAGGGCCTTATATTACATTACTGAGATATTTAAGTAATTGGATAATTATTTTTAAAATTAGCAATATTAACTTTATTTTTTATAAAATGGTATTTTTCGAAACCGGTAGATGTATTTAAACTCAATTCAGTGGTTAATAAAACAAAGATAATAAATAAAAAATAAGGATAATTATTGATTTTATTGTCCCATGTTCTTATGTAACTACCCACCCAACTGATTTTGAGTATTCTCTTATAAGGCGTATATATTCTCCTTTTTCGGTAAGTGTCTTTGCATTACTTCCACAAATTATAACTAAAAACACCCAGCATCTGACCATTTACATTCTTAATCTGGGGTGAATCATAAAATTTGTGAATGAACTAATGTTTTAACTTTTTTAACGATGTTAGATTATGCTGAATAGTATTCACGTTCAATAAATCGTCTTTGGTTAATTAACAAAACGATATTTACATTACATATGTGAAGTTCAATGATACAATAAATACTTAATTAAATACTAAAAAAATATGTGTCAAGCATAGACCACTAAATGAATAGACATGAAATAAAGTGTACATATAGGAGAAGGGTTTGGAATATTAGTTGTAGTATGAAGGGCATTCTACACACATTTTTGGTGAATACATCAGATAGATTATGACACATTTATGTAACAGCAAAAATATTTACTCTTCGAAAATTAAATCTTTGTTTAAACAAGACGTATTTTTTACATTAATGCATATTGTATTGTCATCGTTTAAATTATCATTCCAATTGAGTCATTTTTTTTTTTAAAGTCGCGGAGCTATGTGATGTGTGCGCAAATGATACCAAAGTGGTCACTTGGGTGACACCAAATTGAAAAATGATTTTTCGATAGTTCATGTCCACATATTTGATGGTCTGTGTTGTCATGTATGTTTATGTTGACATTGTTTATCTTAATTTTATTAAAAAAGGTTCTGTTTTAAAATTTCTAATTGCATAGAAGCAAAACAAATAACTTAGCAAAGTCGATTTGTACCAAGCCCGACTACAGATCTCATTGTTACCGTAACGAAACCCGGAGGAAAAAACCCTAACCGACATAATTAGTATTGTCGCAGAGGCGGGAATTGATTGTGTAAAGATGGATAAATGCCACTGCCTACTACAGTCCATGTTACTAATTCCACGCTGGCTTTCTTCCGTACACCGCCCACCGGAATGGGTTATAAATAAGGATTTAATGGCTTAAGCAAACTGTCTGGTCTAAGCGAGCCCCCAGGAACTCTCGTACATATGTGACCTAAACCGAGGGAAGGAGTCCCGTGGCACCGCCACCTCCACCTTCCCCTGTTCTATAATCACGACCTTTGTCTTTTAGGGATTTATTTTTTCCCGATCACATCTAGACATATTTATGATATCGTTAATTACAACACAAAGAAACAGAACTAGGATTATTATAGAATAACGTTTATTGACCATCAATGAGATTAATTAGACAGACTCCAAAGGTGGGGAACATTCCGAAACATAAATGACTCTCTTAACTACCAGAGTTGTTTATTTCTTAGTGATGTTATTCCCTCTTCGTTTTGGAAAATGTTTTGTTTTATATTGACGCACATGTTTTATTACCGCAATACATTCAATACATGCTAGTAAAATAATTATTATTTGGGCTTTTTTGTAAATAATTGCTTGAACATTTTACATTATAATATTTCCACAAAAATAGTCGAACTTTGAACCTGATCGAAATTTAAAATATTTGCAGTGCTTAATGTTTTTGTTAATTTATTATTAAAATTATTATTATTAATAACAATAATATGTCTAACAGCCGACATCCCAGTGGTCCGAGGAAAGTGATAACAAGGATAGCAGTGGACGAGCGTGCTCTAAGGGCGAATGAACTCTTCAATTAATAGCAGTTTAGAGCAAGGAAAAGACCGAGACGAAGATGAATGGATAATATCAAGATGAACCTAGAAGAGGCGGACGACTATAAGTAGCTCTATAGTGAGAGCGGTCATGGTTCCTATAGGTTTCGCAAAAATATTTATAGAATTTGCAAAAAATTGGCAGAAAGGGAACGAAAGTAAACTAAATACGGTGAAAATAACGGTCGCTTAGGCGCACACATATGATAGAGTGAGGAATGAGCAAATTAGGAGCGAATATAGAACTGCTTTTAGCATAATAGAATAAAGAGAGGGTTGCTGAAATCATGTGGAATATATGATAATAATGGAAGATGGTGAGAAGATAGTAAAGAAAATATAGGAAGCTAGTGTTGAAGGCATTAGGGCGCCCGCGGAAAATCTATCGTGATCAGACAAACCAAGCACTGGGGGACGACTTGCACAAGAATGTTTATGTACGAGGCAAGCAGGAGCGTGCACTGTATACAGTAAAAAAAACGGTGCCTAACCATAATAACCACGCGCAAATAATTCAAAGTTCTCATGTTAATGTGTTGACTAGAACCATCTAGCTAGCTGAAGAATTTATAATTGACAAATAAATAAATTTGACCCAAACGTATATGAACTAAACGCAACTCTCGCGCCGCGCGGTGTCCTAAATACACGTACTATATTCAAACTACTACGACATAATATTTAAAAAATAAATTGGAACAGCGTTCTTGCCTTGACTGATTCTGACTTTGTTTACTTATCTATTAGAACTACATTCAGCAAGCTATATGAGAAAAATGGACGAGTAATACGACAAGTGTAAAAAAATTATGGATATCTGAAGCTCTCGATATTTAAAATGGATCAGATGGAAAAACTCACCTAACAATAAAAAATATGAACTAGAATACAAACAAATTAGAAATAAAATAAGTAAATTAAAGTAAGTCTTCGCTTGAACAGACGTGTTGCAAAACGCTGCACGTGTGTATTTGAAGCGGATAATGCACTTTAAACGTGAAATATTTTATATTAAAAAATATTACAAGTCCTTCACTTAACAAGTTGAAGAGTTTTCCAAGAATAGCAGTAATAGTATAATTATTTTTGAAGAAGTAAAATAAACGACACTTCTGAAAGAGTATGATGAATACAACCTATCACTTTTACAGCATAGATATTAGCAGCATAACCTAAATTCACACCTAGTGCACGCCACTGGAGGCAAGTGATGTGCCAGGATAGAAGAGTGATGTTCTATCCTTTTTGTTTACCCCTGCGGGAAAACGACGTGATGAAAACTAACTATTTAAAAGCATATACTTGTTTTTTCGATAGTTATTAAAAAAAAAAGTAATATACATGTATATTTACGCATGTGTGATTATCGATGAACAATAAATAATCATTTTAGACCAAAAGACTGTTGTGCCTAGTGTACTTACGTACAACATACAGACTATTCAGTATTGTTTTCCTATTATCTTGCCTTATTAAAAGCTATACTCATTTTAGAACACTGAAAGAATTGAAACATCAGCATTGCAAAATTGTAATTTAATAGTATCAACGAATCAATATAAAAAAATCTGATAGAAATGCAAAAATTGAACTATTTCAAATTTGTAACTACTGATTCAAATGAGTTGCAGCTGTTCTGTTTGAGATAATTCCGCCAAATTGAAAAGCCGGTTACGCTTGAGAGGAAACAATGATACCAATTGGTCCCCATATAAATTATTGAACTCTCGGATCGAACCCCATTGTCTTTAACTTTATTCAACTGCATAATAGTCCAATTGATAATATTAAATTTTTATTTAATGCAATTTCAATGCAATAGAAATATCTATTAATATTAAGTATTTCCACATTGCAACATTAACTTTTGTATCATTATTTTGAAAAAAAATATGTAAACCTAATTTATTGCTATTTTAATTTTTTAAAGAAATAAAAGCAAGAAATAAAAGAAAAAAAATCGTAATAGATCGGCGGAGATACTGAATCATAAGCTAAAAGTGACAATAGACCTAACAACATCTGTCTCACCCGGGAGAGATGAAAAAAGAATGTCTGACTACCGACGCCAAATATATCCAAACAAGCAGATCCATTATTGCACTATTGCCCGGGATGGAACCTTCCGTTTTTCTCTAAACTATCATCTCACCAGTCGACGAATTCATGGAGGCACAACAATGTCAGGTAAGTCAAATATGCAACTCTTTAATACAAGACAGATGGCCGATCCATCGATGTTGTTGGGGTTTTATAAATTCGGCGATGTCAGGCTCATCGTGTAATATTATAAACTCATCATGTAATTATAAACTCCGAGGCTGTAGCGGCAATCCAGTTAACCAATGTCCAGGTTTCTTCTGTGTACTTTAACAAACGTTTAATAAGGGTCCTGTATGTTTTGTGTTCTTGACGAATTTTAATTTAAAGAATTGGTAAGTAATGAAACAAAGTGAATTTTAATATTATAAAACATTGAAATGAAATGTATTACAATATTATAAATATAAAACTTATATATTAAATATATACGTATTTTATTATTGTACGATAAAAACAAAATAAAAATAATCAGCGTAATTCTTTTTACAGCTTTCTGCATATTATATTCCAGTGAACTGCGGATTGTTCCGTGCCTAGGCACTAGTAAGGAATTTTTATTAAATACTCAGCCTATTGTGATTTCAGCTTTGTTATTCGTCAGACAGTATCTTCTACTTTGGTTCTAGGACAAATATCTTTACTTTTTACAATTCGAGTATAATCTCTTTGTGGATGAAGGCTATTAAAATAATACCGATTTCGGCACCGTATGTTGGCAAGATATGATGATTGAAAGCTTTCGTTTTGAGACGAAGTGGAATTTTATAATTCATTATATTTTCACTGCTCGGCCCTGGTGCATATTGCCTTTTGATTAATTTAGTAAAATTCTGTCATCCCAGCTACCTTAGATAACTTTTATTTAATTATTCATAATATTTTCAACCAATATTCGTATTTTAGGAATATGAGCACTTACCATCATTTTTCCACGCAAACTCAGAATGAATTTCATGAATTCTATGTCGCTTCTAATAACCTGAATTATTTAAAGGTTTGAATTAACCTTTGCATTCCCATGCGCCCTTATAAAATATGCCCTGTGAATGACACCGACATCACCCTGACGATGCGGGTCCATTGAATAGGATAACAAAAAAGAGGCGAGGATATTCCTTCTATTTTGAGTAGATATTTAGGACAAGGAGGAAAGTTTAGGGTGGGCATTTGCTTACAGTTACCCATCACAGTTAATGGGGCTGTCGATCGCTATAATAAACTATCGAGCTCACAGAGAACTTGAGTTGTGTCAAATTTTCAGAAAGTTAAATCAGAAAATTTAACAAATTATTAGATTAAAATTACCTGTCAAAACTCCAAGCATACGAATTTCATGTGAAACACCTTTTCGTTTTCTTAATTAATGTATTAATATTCTTTTATTAAATTAATGTTAGATATTTATGATTTTGGTTAAACAAAAGATTAAATTATTTTTATGAAATCTGAATTTTTTGCATTATTTTTATTAAATTCGATGAAAGAATCGCGCCTGTTTTTTCAAAATAAATCACTCGAAATATAGCACTAGAGATAATAAAAAGTATCGCGCTTCACAACAACGTACAAGGATGAGAACAGATTCAGCGGTCTATGTGGATGAGTTAATTACATTCGCATTATTTAATTACTCTAATTACCTTAAGTAAGGTGCCGGCAAAGAAGTTTCCCAAAATACGATGAATAAGAATTAGACGGTTGAATTTAAAATCGTCGTAGCTTTTCCCGAGTTTTTATCAATTTAATCAAATCAGTTCAAAGTAACATTTAAGTGCTTTTGCAACTATTAGTACTAATATTACGAAATAATTTAAAAGTATTGAAATAGGCCAAATATTTTTTTTTCCAAGTCGGACTAAGACTGCTATGACGCGTTGTATGTTATTGAAAGTCCAACAATTCGATAAATGATTATCAACAATTTTCAGAATGACAGAATAGAACAGAACAGAATAGACCGGCTCAGTAAACGATACAAAATTAAAAATTCAATTCATCTAATTTGTTGTTTACAAAAAATTCCATTTTAATAATATTTATTAAACTTTAAAATAGTAATTATTATAGTATATGTATATGGTATAAAATGAGAAACAAAATTACAATTAGATGGTTATAATAATGAACCAAAACAAATTTTACTTTTCTTCAATAGTTGAAAAATAACTTTGTGGCAATTAAAATTACTTTGTGAAAAATTAATTTAATATATATATTAATAATAAATGGTCCCTTCTTCAGGAAACAATGTATACTAAAATTAAAAATGCAAGCATAGGCAAAAAAGAAACTATAAAAATAAAAGCGGTGAGTAACTAATTAGGAACTACTGCGAAAACAAATTTAAAAGGTGACAACATCCATTTTCTCAGAAATTATCTGCTTTTTATTCCTTCCTTAGTAGATAAGTTAATGTTCCCTTATCCATAAATAACTTCAACATAGAATGCCTGCTGAAATGCTTTATTTTGTTATAGGAGCGTCACCAAAAGACCACGAGAAATTCATGGATTACAAGATTTCTGAGTATTAATATTTCATAAATTAAATTGTACAAAATTAATAATTAGAACCTTTTCTTAGAATATATTCACCTTAAAACCCCTCCAGGAACTAAATCTTTAACATGGTAAAATATTCAGTTTACTTTGAAAATTGTGGCTTTTCAACGTCATTCTAACAATAAATTGTTCTCGCTCAAATATGTACTTTGGAAATAAATTTATGAAACCCCAATCAAAACTTCCATCATACAATGAAAGGGTCCTGTAAAATATACGCTGATGTAATTTTCAAGATACTCCCAGATGCATTCTGTTCCCTGATTGCTGGAGCGTATACTCAAGTCTCCGCGACTGCATGAAGTGAAGGATTCCTTCCTCGGAGCGCATCTCTGAACACTTACTCGCGACGAAATCAAATTATCAGTGAGAGCGTTAGTGAAATAAATTGTCATTATTATGAGTTATTGTAATCACTCATTATACATCTGATAAAATGTTATCACATTTTTAAATGTTACGCACACCGCGGTGAATATTTAAAAGTGAAACTTTTTTGCCATCTCTTACATAAAATTATCACACCTTCGCGTATATAATTATTACGTTATGCACACCTGCCGCTAGTGTAGTTTTCACCCTTGTCAGTGCCAGGCGTTTGTCCCGGGTAGTAGAGACTGGAAAACGTGACGTTTTATCTTGGTATATCTCGGTTCTAAAGAACTATTAATATCAATAAATAAAAGTCCATTATATTATTTTATAGAAGCACAGACCAGTAAATGAATACACAAGAAATAAAGTGTTCAGGATGAGGTTCATTCTACACACATTCTTAGTAGAAACATAAATCCGATAGTTTATAACACATTTGTGCAACAGTAAAAGTGTTTACTCTTCTAAAATTAATTCTTTGTGTAAACATGACGTATTCCATACGCATATTATATTGTCAGCGTTTAAATTTTCGTTCCAATCGAGTCATATTTAAAAAAAGTACCAAAGTGATCACGTGGATGATACCAACATGAAAATATTGGGATAAAAAATATGCGTTAGTTCATGTCTGTAGTTGGTGGTCTGTGTATAGAAGTGATTAATAATAACTGAAAATACTTTTTTGAAAGAATTTTTATCTATTGAATTGTTTGAGTCTATTGAATCTATAAAATATTGTAATCGAAAGTAAATTATATCTTCAAGTCTTCCATTCAATCAAAATGATGAAAATCAAATTATGATTTGAGTTGATAAAACGTTAAGAAGTTTCATTTAGAATTCATATGAATGGTACAAACTATATAAATGTGTATAACGAATTTTGTGAACAAGATAAATCCCGTAGTTTTTATTAGATTTCGATCGAACTTTTCTGAAAAATTGACCTTGTAAATATCTTGGCTAACCGCTCGTTAGCCAACCTGATCCGCCATCTTAGTTCAAAATGGCGGTCGGTCAAAAATTATATAGGTACCTGTGAAAAATTGTTTCCAATAGATGCAATACGTTCAGGAGTAATGGTAAAGTACTTACAGGCAGGAGCGTGCATTCTCGTTGAAGAGGACTTGACTGCATGCATTCCAATACACTTTAAACCTGGTATTATTATATATTTTAACTACTTTAGTTAATAATTTGAATAACTTAAGTCCATGCCTAGTGCACGCCGCTGCCTACATATTATCATAAAATGGGAAATATCCTTTCATTTCACATACAGATAAAATCTTCCTAATTATTGTGATCAGTGAGGATTTTTTGAATATGGAAGCTTTAAAATTAGTTTGTTTATGATTTTAAGGAAGAATTTTCTGAAAAATGTCTAATAGTTATGTAAAAATATTTAAGAATCCAGTTTTGCTCTTTTTCACCAGAGCTATTTTTTTACACGCATTTTGTTTTTTAGAATAATTAAGTTTTTAGTTAAAATTCTTTATTTTGTTATTAGTACTTTTCAAGTGATAACAAATATAGTTAAAGTATCCAAAGACGATAGAATACAAATATAATATTATTATAAATAAAAATGTTTTCATTTATTTATAAAAAATGGACATAGATAAGATAAGATATAAACCATCTTGAAAAATATTGTTTCTTTCAATTTTCAAAAATAACAATAATTTATTATAACAACATACTTTCTCTTTTGTATTCGGATAAGACAGATCCTTGAAGGTAAATATGAATCAACAGACGATTAACATTATAATGTAACTTACTAATCATTTAATGTAACTAAACAATCGTCCTTGTCTTTGAAAAGACCCCAGAATATTATGTTTCGAATTTTGACATTTAAAGTCAATTGCTTCTATTACCCTAATTTCTAATCCACCCTGAATGGCGTTTATTAACGAAATTAAATTTCATTAATCTTTTAAAACGGAATTTGGCTTTTGAATTACTTCATAATTATTTTATATTTATAATAAATTGTTTCATGTGAACAGAATTATGAATTTTTTATCAAATAATTGTTTTAGTCATAACAAAAATTTGTCTTTTTGTTATTTTATTGTTATTTCATTAGTAATTTGAATTGCTTTTTTTCGAATCAAGTAAATCAAGTTATGTTTTATTGCATAAAATCGGCTATTAAAGTAACGTCGAGATCACTCTACACCAAATTTTGATTGTTACTCTTAAAACATTACGCGAAACATGGACACCCTTTTCCCTCTCCTTGACCGTGCTGCTCCATCGCCCGATATAAAATCCATCCATTCCAAATTTCGCGCATTTTCTCCTAAGGATCCTGCATAAATAAAGCATAGATATCCTTCCCGCTCTACTGTCCACTCTGCCTCATCACCCCGATATAAATATATACTATATTTTTTTAATTTTAACTGCTATTCGTTCCAAATTCGCATAGTAATTCTTTAGAATCCCCTGAAAAATAGACCTCCTTTCCCTGGTCATCCTGCTCCACTACAAGATACACAATTCAAAGCCATCCATTGTAAATTTTAGATAGTTATTCTTTAGAATTCTGATCTCACCTAATCTTAACCTAACCTAATCTCCCTCCTCAACCTCCTTATATTTTACTCTACCACTGCCTGGACAAAATGATGCATACATCGTTATTATTAAAGGTCTGCGCAATACAATGGCACCCCCCTTACTTTAAATCTCAATTTTAAATTATTACCGATACCCGGGCAACATTGGGTATTGACCGCTAGTAATATACAAAATTAAATATAATATAGGAATTAAGTAAAAGTGCACTAAAAATATTTTGAGGGAAGATCTTTACATTAATGAATCTTGAAAAACACTGTTAAGATATCAATTGTAATCCTGGTTGAAGGCAGACATGTTTAACTAATGTTAAATAAACCCTTGAAGTGCGCTGTTTCTGAAGTCAATATTTTTATTGCGAGCCGTTAACTCAAGAATAATATTTTTCATAAAGTAAATATCTTTTTAATAGCTCAGAGTAGGAATTTTTTATTATAAAATTGATGATTTTTTTAGTATCAATATCTGATATACACGTATTTTGAAAGTATGTTAGTTTATGTCGATCTTATTGAATGCCTATCATTAAGTTATTTTGTTACCGTAGTTATAAATAAATAAAATTCTTATTCAAACTCGTACATATTCCCAGAATGGTATAATCAAAAATATATGTAACCATTTCATTAGGGTTTCAAAAAACTTCCTCTTGTTGATGTACGGGAAAACTAAGGTACCAACTGCTAAGAAAATTTTATCTTCCTCTTCTTCGTAAACTTACCTTGAACACGAGCTGGTTTCAAAATAGCAGCAATGCTCGGAGAGAATATTCTGAGATGGTCTTATCCAGTCGAGATGTTTGTAGCATAAATCGGTTCAATTTTTTTATAACCAATACTATATGTTATTGCTTCCAGAAGACACCAAAAGGATAAACTCAAATGAAAGTAATAAGTTATAAATTACACACTTCGTGAGCGATATTTATTGAGAAAATGGTAACTTTAACATAAAATTGAAGGATTTATCAACATAACATTAAAGGATTATCTATGACTACAATAGGAAATGGGCTTTAGACGCCCACCATTTTGTAATTAGCAACTGGCTGCACGTGGATATATAATGCGTACTCCGTGCAATTGGTACTATGTACTCTTAACCAAAACAATTATATCTAATTATCTTATAAACTACCATGATCTTATTTTTTTATTTATTATCTTAGTTTTATTAACCACTGAATTGAGTTTAAATACATCTACCAGTTTCGAAAAATACCATTTTCTTCTTCAGGATGTCATAACTAAAAATATAAATTATTGTTTCTTCTTGAATTCTGGGTTTTCAGAATTTGCTAATCATTTGATAGAAAATGGTCACGGTTTTGATAATAAATTGGGATTGTCAATTTTGCATATAAACGGTGTTGGTCACAAATTAAATAATTTGGAATCATTGGAGATAAATAAATCATGTAAAACTAATCAAAAAATTGTAAACAACCAACAAAATTTAACTACGAGTCTCATTCTAAAATTTTTCTTAAAAATTATTCGACTAAATTTGTATTAAGTAACAATTTGAGTTAGGTGCTAAATTTATTTTTTAAATAATTGTTGTTTTTTTTTTAAATAGATTCTGGTGAAGAAACAATAATATAGGTTTTTAGTTTGTTGTGACATCCTGAAGAAGAAAATGGTATTTTTCGAAACCGGTAGACGTATTTAAACTCAATTCAGTGGTTAATAAAACAAAGATAATAAATAAAAAATATGAATTTTAACCACAAAGTTAATATTGCTAATTTTAAAAGTATTACCATGATCTTATAAACACAATATCTTAGAGTAATTGTACTATTAACCAGACTTTCCCTTGAAAGAGTGATTCTATTAGTGACGGTCTAAATACATATACAAAATAAATGAATAATGACGGAAAATGCTTGCCACTAAACAAAAGGTGCTATAATATTATTTATAAGTGACTCATCTCGATGGCGCTCGATGGCTAGCGCACTCGATCCTTAGATGCAAAGCCGCCCCGTCCAGGTAGGTAGGCGTCATAAATGGGGGTGCGAGAATCGTTCACGTGTGGCGGGAATTTGAATAAGGGTCGTGCAACACGTTCAAGGTATTATGACGGTTACCAAAACACGTTTTGTTGGAGTATCTGATTCTTTATTACAGCGGTGAGTGTGATAATGTCTACGTCATGGAAAGACGCTTTCATGTTACACGAGAAATTATAATCCGGGGTTGTTCGCGACCAGTCGTTCCTTTTTATTCTAGGGCCTTATAGTAGTAACCTTTGTTTTGCGCAGGATCAAAAGAGTAATGTTGTATATAAAATTTGGTCAAAGCACGCGGATGGTGAGATGTCCTGAGGGAGTAGGGTGGGATGACTATATTTTTCTTATGGTCCTGGAGTACAACTGAGCAAAATTTGGAATGGATGTATTGTACATATTATATAATACATATTTTAATGCAGGGAGAAGGTGAGGTTTTATCGCTGGTGTGGCGAAGTGAATCCAGAAGGGTGCCATTGTTTGGCGCAGGGTACTAAAGAATAAATATTTAGAATTTGGTTTAAATCGGTCAAAGCGTGTAGGCTTGTGCAAAGAACAGACAACGTTAAATTATTTATATATAATTTTGTACAATTGTACATTCAACGGGCACAATAAAAAACATTTCGGTGTTAGTTTTGTATTAATAAAAAACTATATATTATCAAAATATATCTATCTGAATTCGTTTAGACGTCTGATCTTGAGGAGTCATTAATAGTTTACATTTCCATTGCTTTTCAAATTGTATAATATCTCATTCTGCAGTTCTCCTTATGTCAGATTGATTTGTATACTAAACCCTTAGTTTGCGCGCTCAATTTGCAAGGTTATGCGAAAACCAAATATTTATAAGCGGTAATTTAATATATAAGATTGTATAGGAAAAAATATATAAATATTCCAGTACACTCAGACAGTTAAACTGAGCAATGTTTTGTCGTGACAAGAAGAATAATATTCAAAATGCCATGTTACATATTTCAAATGTTTAGTTAGGGATTGTTTATGAATACGTATCATTTTGTCACGAATTTTTTGTCACGTTTTTTAAATAATTCATAAGATCATGTTTCATGAATTATGTAAAAAAAAAATATGAATCGATACTCACAAATTGCATTATACAAAAACAATATCATTATTTTTATTTGTTAACATTGTTTCACTAACCATTTATTGAGTTTAAATACATCACCAAATCATCATCAAATTAGTACCTTTTGAGTTAGGTACTAAATTTATTTTTTAAATAATTATTGTTTTTTATAAATATATTATGGTAAAAAAATAACATATGTTTTTGATTAGTATTGATATTCTGAAGAAAAAATTGTATTTTATGAAACCCGTAGATGTATTTAAACTCAATAAGTGGTTAATGAAACAATTTTAACAAATAAAAATAATTAATTTTAACCACAAAGTTAATTTTGCTAATTTCAAAAGTAAAAACAATATCATTCCATTAACACGTAAACTATGATATTATTGCATTTTTAACCTTCAATTTGTTAAATAGGTAATTATATTAATAATTAAATAATTTATTTCAATTGAACCATCTACTATCTTAATAAATTATAGTAAACAGGGACGTCTTAATTATTTTTAAATAAATTAATTTTATTAACTGAAAATCAAGAGAGAATTTTAATAAATAAACTTATTATAACTGTACACAAGAAAAAATTCTTGTCATTTCCCTTCTTCAATAAGTCCTGAAATGTTTAAGTCTATTAGTTACAAGAGTAGCTACATAGTTGCTACCGTTATCTTTATTTTGGGATTCGATGAGTGATTCGCAAACATACGATGTATCGATTTAGCTACATAATTTGGTTTCCAAAGACTACGTGACCTAACTAAACCAAATTACCTACTATCCAAACTATCTACGTATGTATTCTAATATGATTTTCTATTTTAATATAAGCTATTTGAAGGGTTTGATTATTTCGCCAAGTATTTTTGAGAAACACTTGTTATTTAAATATTATGTATTTATTATTCGTAAAATATACTCCAATTATAAATAATTTAGATGAGTGCAATTCCGATGACCAGTAATGTAAATTTTACGAGGTACTCTAATATTTTTTTGAGAACTTAACAACCTCAAACTGTATCATCACCGAGAATATTTCGGGTTTGGAATTTCAATAATGTAACTTCCACAGTTCAAAATACTTGTGTACAAACATAATATTTTACCAGAAATATTGAAAAATGCCATTTGCAAAATGTAAAGATATTTATTTAAAAATTCTAAAAATATTAACGGTAAATTGAGTTTTTGATACAAAAATTAATTGTTATTTAAATTTAAGTGATTAAATTATAATTAAAATAAATACACCTTAAGACGTATTTAAATGAATAAATGTTATGAAGAATTTATGTCAACCCTTCCTCTCCGGTGATGTAAACTGAGTTGACATTGCCTCTAATTATATAAATATCTCTGTAAATATATAATTCTAAATACAGGGTTCACATTTTAGGTATATCTCCGTAATATATTTATGTATAGAATAAAATAATTACAATATATAAGTATTTATCATACGCAAAAATGTTTTCTCAAAGTATCTGACGTAAATTTATCAATACATTCATGTATGTGTACGTGCGGAGTGGTACAGAAGCCGCAGTGCGTGGGGAGCTGGGTACCGACCGTCACTTTAGTCAGTGGCACGCAAAGTAGAGCATACGCTGGCCAAGTTAGACGTGTCAGGTATCTTTTTGCTGTTGTTCCGTATGACCAATGTTTTTTCTCATTTTTAGCACTTTTTCACAATAATTGATATATATATACATCAACTATTATTTTTGTAATTAATATAAGTAATATATGTAAAATATTAATATTCATTAGACTTCAAAATCGCAAAACTCCACATGCAACGAGTTAGCAGCACCAGAGCGCGTATTATTATTTTAGCGCCGTATGGGAAAGGTTAAGTATATTTAAATCTAAAGGTATCATTTATCGAATCGTCTAAATCTAAATTGTTAATTGACATTCAACATCTAGAGTTGACAAGAAAATCTTCATCCAATGTTTGAAAAGCAAAAAACGTATATCAAATCTGTGATGGACGATTATGTCGACCGTAAGATGCACGTAGCGCACAGTAAGTTTCGCAAACTGAACAGCGAGCAAACGTTGTTCTGGCGTAAGTCTAGTCATGGTGAAATGGCAAACTAAACTGAGCCCAAATCAGCTGTAAGCTATCTAATTGCCCATTGCTGGAAAAAAATGTTACCAATTTGAAAAAAAAACACCCTTTACTAGAATGAAAAGGTCCCCAAAAATCAAAGAACCTCAAAACATCAACGTTTGCAGAATTTCCCAAAACTCCATGCATCAAAGATTTGCATGCATACAAAGTTTAGTAAGCTTAAGAACTTAACTCTCCAGACCATAAGAATCGCCGTATGTTTGCCGATTGGCATACTACTATGGATGACGATATGAATTTTGTAACAGAATTTCAATCTAACACCTTCTCGGCAAAATTGTCGCCAAAAAGGAAAAGAAAATCCTATATGTATACATTTTGGTATGATGCATTTTTATTAAGGAGAACACACTATTTTTGTGAAGTTGTAATTATTCAGAACAGATATTGTTGTTGCTACCGGAATTCGAACCTGGATATATTCCTATCTAGGAAATTAGTACATGAATATTTATCGATAAAATTGATTTTATACGTATATCTTTCTAATTAATACATTAAATTAGTATTTAAAATATCACAGACCTATGTTATGTATAATTACAATTTCACAATAAGAATGTGCTCTCATAATAAAATAAAATAATTTGAAAACGGTTCAATTTTTATTTTTCACGTATTATATGTAGAACCAGGCTACATCCCTCGGAGGATGGACAATCGTTGGACGAATGCAGTCATCCAGTAGTACCCGAGGGGAATCAAGAGGCCAACAGGCAACTCTAAAACCACCTGAACAGACTGAAAACATCAATTTCTGCGGAAATACGTGGCAGCGAATAACAATGAGTAGGAGGCCTTCATCCAGCATCATAATCTAGAACTAAATGATAATTTAGAACTAAAATATAAAATAATTTAATAAATATTTAATATTATTTTCAAGTTGTAGAATTCATGTTACTCGGTGTGGAATAAACCTAAGTTTGTTCTTATATAATACTGCGTAAATTACAACTAACAAGTATTAATAAACCATCCACAACAGTTTAATATCAAGAACATTGTATTTATTCACTTGTAACTTATTATTAAACAATTGTGGGGAGAAAATCATTGTCACACAAATTTCAGTTCTTACACTCTATGTGATAAGTACAAAATAAATAATGATTATTTATTTCCTATTTAATTGCTCTAACTGAAAATAATGTGTTATGTATATGAATCACTTTATCTTCTCGCATATACGTGAATACTTACGTTTGTGAACAATTTTATTATTATCATTCATTCCTCACATTGATTCGTATCGTATCGATAAAGGGCTCAAAATGTTGGGATTCGTTTTGCGGACTGCAAAAAACTTTTCAGATCTACACACCTATAAAGTCCTATACACTTCTCTAGAAAGACCTCAGGTTGAATATAATTCAGTTATATGGTCGCCTCACTACATTGTTCACTCGACGGCAGTTGAAAGAATCCAAAAAATGTTTTTAAGATTCATTAATGTTATGTTATTGTCACCTTTTTCCACACAACGTCAACACTCCTTCGCGCGCGCTTTTTCACTCATTCTAGCCGCGTCATCCATGGATGATGTCGCACCATCGACAATCCTTTGCCATAGATCATCACAAACCACACGCCCTCCTGATGTCCTCATCACCAATCAACACTCATAATCATTGAGCCACTGCGGGGGCCGCCGAACCCTGGTTCCCCGTCTTTGTCCTTCGGATTTGTTTGGCACATCATCTTCTGCTGCTATACCTTCATCCAGCTCCACAGCCTCACTGAGCTCCTCATCGTCTGCATCTTCTGATTCGCTTTCTCCACTGTCGTCAAACAGTCGTCTAATGTCCAGCACATGCCTCGGCACACCGTCTATCTCTACGTTGTTGTCACTCATAACCCGAGTGACAATACCAGGCTGCCACCTTGTGGTACACCTTGCATTGGGCGGCTTCAAAACTACAACATCGCCTGGGCGGTACGAGGATTCCTTAGTTTCTTCTAGTTCAGCAGGTGGTACGAGTGGGTGCCGCCACATGTAAGCATGCACAATGTTGGCAGGCGACGTCTCTTCTTGACCCGGGTGGGCAGATGCTAAGTTGTACCAGAATACAGCTTGCAGGGGATCGATCTTGCTCCGTGCCGCAGTCCTCTTTATCGTGCGGTGATGCCTTTCGACTATTCCATTCCCTGACGGACGATAAGCGGCTCTGAACCTCTGGCGAACACCCCACTCCCTACACAATTCTCGTAGCGCCAGAGAACGGAATGCTCTACTATTATCGAGTAAAATTTCGTCCGGGGGACCTCTTTCTCTAAAGACTTCCTTTAAATTACGGACCACATCTTCACTGCTCTCGGCTCTAATTTCTTTCCACAAGGCAAACCTACTCGGCCCACAATCGATGACAGTGAGGTAGCACTTACTCCCAAAGTGCGTCGCGTCAACTGCGATCCTACTCCAATTGCGCTCCACGTTCAACACTCCAGAGTTGTGCCTATCAGGCGCTGGATCTATGTTCCGGCACTGTATGCAGTTTCTTACGCATTCCACCACTTCCTCTCTCCGAACGTCCGGGTTCACCAGTCGGTTTAGATGAAGAGTCCTGTCTACACCAAAATGATGTTGCTCATGCAAGCGTTTCACATCAGAGTTTTCAACCACTCCCACAGCCGCCACATCACTTCGGTGCCATCTGCGATCAACTCTTGTCAAAGGATCTGCCTTGTTTTCGATTGACTTAACAGGAGTGATGGTCAACTCGAGACCATATTCGTCCACCAGCTCTTTTATCAGTCCAAGCCTCCTTTTGACTAACATTTCAGACATACCAGAAACTCTGATCCGGTGATCCTTCGTCAAAACAGACGTGACCCATCCCACCACTGTTGCGGAATCTGACATCAACTCCATAGCTCTTAGTCCCCATTTCAATGCCAACGTTATTCCCTTAACAACAGAGTCAAGTTCTGCCACATTGATATGACCAACGTCCGTGGTCTTTCTTAACCATGACATATCTTCTACAACTTTCCCATCAATTTCCACCATAGCTCCGAACGCTAATGAACTTGCGTCGCACCACACTCTTCCCGTCGTAAGATCTGCAGGAACATTCCAAAAACCCTTTACGGGATCATCGCATTTTACTTTTTGGATCACCTCACTGAGAATTCTCTGGGCATTTTCTCCTACATGTGAGTCCCATGTATCCCCAGAACATGCTCTTTTCACAAAACTACAAGCAACCCGAAGCCACCCACACACCGGGTAATGGCCAACCAACTGCCCACAGACAGAAAACAATTGCCTCTTCGTGAGCTTTGTAGCTGATTCCAGTTCAGGAATAGTATTCCCACGCCTGAACACCAGAACTCCATTTTCTCGCTCAATTCGAAGCCCGAGAACGCGTCCGCCCTCCAGATCTAATGGTGGCTTTGCTTCCAATCCATACCTCCTTAGGTGAGCCGCTACCTCCTCAGCTGAAACCACTGTCTCGTCCACTATGATGTCGTCAATGTAGCTGTCAGTGCCTCGCTTAACTCTCTCGTTTCTTGACAAGACCTTTCTAACTATTCTTGTCATGATTTTGGGAGCGCTGTTTAACCCGAAACCCAATCTCGTCAAGCAATACACTCTGTCTTCAAATCTCACAAGTTGATATTTCCACAGATCTTCGTCAACGCGGATTTGAAGGTACGCCGACCTTAAATCCAGGAGTTTAAGTAGCTCACCATGTCTTCTCCATCTCCTGAGAGTTTCATCACATACTGCAACCTCTTCCCCCGTGTGACTTTGCACATGGTTGTTTAGCTCTCTATAATCCAGCACTGGCCTGACCTTTCCCTTGTTCTTCTGAATGACTCCCAGTAGTGGTACAACACCCGTGCACTCCCCGGTCCACGGCTTTAACCAGCCTTCCTTCATCCACCTCTCCAGTTCGTCCTTGATCGCATCCTTCACATCGTGCTTGTGAAGACTGGAATATGATGCAATGTCATTCATTAAAGCTACCGGTCCTTCTTTCCACGCCCATCTAACCCACCACTTCTGACCATCAAACCGTGCTTGAAAGTCCTGATCTTCGATACAGATAGTTTCAGGTTCAGCCGCCGCATTTATAACATGGCAATCAAGATTTGTTTGTACACTCGAAAAAATTACTTGGTCATCATTCACCGTCACTCCTCCGCACATTTTTATGAAATCCATCCCAATAATCGCATCCACGCCATCAAACAACTTGTTCACCACCACACAACTAACCCACACTCCACTGGATTGGGCCCTTCGCTCACCATTTTTCGCCCCACACATCACGTCAATGCTGACTACAGCTTCGCCCACACACGGCACTTGACTCCCATCAACACTAATCAACCTGCATCGGTTCCCGCCACTGCGAACGTCACACCTAATGGAACTGGACAGCACTGTTCTCGAACACCCCGTATCCACCAATGCTCGCACCAAC
This sequence comes from Eubasilissa regina, assembly GCA_022840565.1. Taxonomy (NCBI): domain Eukaryota; kingdom Metazoa; phylum Arthropoda; class Insecta; order Trichoptera; family Phryganeidae; genus Eubasilissa; species Eubasilissa regina. The sequence goes on from JAINEB010000033.1 coordinate 25,250,535, forward strand.
TTTCCTCCCACACAAATCTTCACAATCGGTAGCGCCGTTAATGTTGACGAGGAAGAACTACCGGCGCACCAGCTCTTCCTTTCCCGTTTCCCTCCTTCGTGGGGCATTCACGTGACACGTGTCCTGTTTCACCACATGTCCAACACGACAGAGCTTTTTGAGTACAATATCTCATAAGGTGTGGCCCACCACACTTGAAACATTGCCCCGGTGTCCCACTTGATTGTCTAACGACCGCAGCCGCGACGCCCGGATCGTGCAGTTCAGCCATCAACGCCCGCGCCCGTTCGAGCAGGGATGACAGCGCAATCGTCTCTACGCCTGGCAACGCCCTGAGCTCACGTGATATCGTGGCCGGCAATCCCACAACAAATGCTCGTCTGAGCAACTGGTCCGTCACCACACCCGCCAATTTGGCCAACTTTCTCAGCTCAGTGAGATACACGTCGACAGGCTCATCTTTCCACCTTCGCTGGGCCAACTGCTCGTACGCCTGAAACGGGTTCATAGCGAATGAATCGCGCAGGGCTTTTTTGATGCACTCAGCATCTTTCTTGTCCTCGTCTCTCAATTCGCTGTAGACGGCAAACGCGGACCCTTCCAAGAATAGCGGTATGACGGTTGCGAGATCTCCGATATCCTTCAATCTCGCCACCAATTCCAATTTCTCCAACCACTGAATGACGTCTCCTTCACCGTCAAAACATCTCACCAAATCACCAATTTTTACTGTCGCCATCGTTACACGCCGAAATAGCTTGTTATTGTCACCTTTTTCCACACAACGTCAACACTCCTTCGCGCGCGCTTTTTCACTCATTCTAGCCGCGTCATCCATGGATGATGTCGCACCATCGACAATCCTTTGCCATAGATCATCACAAACCACGTTTTAAATTAACAAATATACTCTCTGATATTATCAATTATGACCATCTCTGATTATGAGATATCCATTATTTGTTTATCTTATATTATTTTTTAAATGGTCTAAATCATCGTTAATTGATCTTTATTTAGGTATTATATATTTTATCAAGGCTAACCCAGGAATTTGTGTTGTTGAAAATTGTATCGCAGTGTTAAAAACTAGAATGTCATATACAAGTTCAGAAAAAGATCTCGTAAAATAATTGTGCAATATCAATACAATTCTTTCATATTAATAAACTTATTTTCTGTGTATGGAAATTTGTTCTCTTTCAACTATTCGTAACTCACATATTAGGCAACATTCAGAAATCCCCGCTTCCTTCTCAAACACCACATTACGTTACAAAGCAATATTATTAATTATATTTATGATTTACTTCGAACGCCTCAAAAACAGTCAAGAACGGGAGTTTGAGGAGCTGGCACATGCTCGGCAAGCTTGTCACTTGAGGCACGGTGAGACATTCTTCAGGGCAGTGTTTCCTAAACTATTCGTCGTACAGAATTTTGTGAAGTAGATTTTACACTGTATCAAAAACTGGAAAAAGTTAATTTTCGAATTGAACTAAAATTCACATTATACAACATTATCAAATCATATATCGAGATAATTTCTTAAAACTTTCACAGCAATGTATTTAAAAACTCTATTTATTTTATATATTTTATTAGATCTCATTGTAAATAGTAAATAATTATCGGTAGCTTTTTTTACAGTTACATTTATAAATATTACGATAGCAAAGAGTATTAGCCTGAATTAAATAGTAAATCTAAATACTATTAATAATAAGACAAAACAACTTGTTGAAACTACTATTTATTAATTATTCTACGTTTCGATACCTATAGTATCTTCTTCAGCAAACAATGTATACTGAAATTAAAAATACAACAATAATAAATAAACTAATATGAAAACAAATTTAAAAGGTGACTATTTGCAAAGAGGATTTGGTTATTTATAATATTAAGCTTGCTATTAACACTTTTCCTTATTTCTAAAATTTCAAATTTATCTATCTGTAAACCCCTAGTATTTGTATGTATAATTTCTAAATCCCTGTTAATATCAAAAAAATGGTTTGTTTCCAAAAGGTGATCTTTGCAAATAGTCAACTTTTAAATTTGTTTTCTTATTAGTTCTTACTTATTCACCACCTTATAGTTATGTTTTTATCTATGCTTGTATTTTTTAATTTCAGTATATTTTATTCCCTGAAGAAGATACCATAGGTATCAAAACATGCAGAATAATTAATAAATAGCAGTATAAACTAAGTATTTTGTCTAATTATTTATACAAAATGAGGTAACAAAGTAATTTTGCAAATTTTGAAGAATATTATAAATTTAATTGTGTACATTTTTAAAGTATTTTATATATCGGAAATTTTGTTGAGGTTTCTTATTTTAAGATGTTTTAAGGAATGTTTAAACAGCTCCTCATAGCGCCTTTTCACCTTAGTAATTGTTCCATCGGGGTATTTCAAGATCAACTCGAACCATTTGTCGTAAATTAAAGGTACCTTGTATTGGTATTGGAAGTAGATATTTTATAACCGTCTGCACAGTAATAATTTAATACAAATTGACTTGTAAATAAGTTCTTAGGAGGTAATACATTTAAAATTTCCATATAGTCTGGAGGATTTTCATCTGATAAAGATTAATAAAGATCTAATCTGCCAGGTATATCTGATCAGTCTGGTCGACGTTTCGGGTGCGATTGCAGGGAATGTATCGAAAACAGGTGAAAAAAGGGCATTCCCAGAAAATCCTAGGAAATTCCAGTACTTAATGACCACCAACATCAGCCCTGATGATAGACCCTGCAATACCATTCGAAAAAGGGTCAGCAATACGAATATACAGCAGATTAGCCCAGAAAACTGTACACAGAAGATTCTAAATGGCTGTGAAAACCTAAGAACATTTTTAAATATTTAATTGCTTAATAAGTAATATTTTATTTAATTAAAAATTAAAATTCATCTGGTCTATTGAAAAATAAATAAACATTTTTTAAATTATTTTTATGAATGTGGATAAAGTACAGTGATAATTGCATTCAATACGCAGATAATAAAACAAACACATAAATTATAATATTTAAAAAAAATGCATTTACTTGGTTGATAGATAAGTGAGATAATTTAAAACTATTTAAAATTATGACAAACATCTCAAAATAGTGTAGTATTTTTTGTAAAAAATGTCAAATCAAAAATATTTAAAAATGACTCTCATAGGACGACAAGAATGTTCATCTCTTTTTGTTGATAAACTTAAATTTTCGTTTGAATCGTCAGGTCGTCGAAAATAATGTACATACAAGTACACGCAAAGATAATAGATAACAGATGGATTACACGAAAAATCATTATTCAAAAACATAACATAACTTTACACATCGTCTCTGGTAAATTTTGTATGTTATATATTGTCAGGTAGTCAATAATTCCGTCCTCATGTACATACAACGTGACGCGAAGAATTGAAACGAACGTATTCCATTAAAACTTTGTGTTTTTCTTTGACTAGACGCGATGTACGCGAAAAAGGAATTTTAGCGGGAAACACAACAAGCGCGGCGGTGCTTGAGTGCAGGAAAATTTGCTAAAATCATTCCGGAGCCGGCAGGTAAATCGGATTAAGCTGACAAAATTGAATTCCGGGCAAACTTTCCAGCGGATTTCACCATGGTTAAGTTATTACGAATAAGGGTTTGCACGAGCAGTGCACAATTGTCTGGTTTATTCATTTAGTTCCAATAAACAGGATACCTTAATAAATGTTTTGATGTCACTTCACAAAATTGCACAATTACATTTTGTGTAGTCTCTGTTTCGATTAAAGTTATATACTCTAAAAAACTTATCTAATATTCCGTGAACACGGAGTAGATTTTTATAAGATTTTCGACTCGAGACAATCTCTGAGATACGGATTTTGCGCCCATAATATTCTTCGGTTTCGCCGTCTTGCGCCTCATTTCACGCTTATTGTACGTCAAAATTTTGGTACAATGACCATTTAAATTGTGTAGCAGCAGTTAATACGGAATAAATTGAACATCGTATACATGAGTGTGAGTTTTTGTCTCTTTTTAATAATCTCATCAGATGACATCTGAGTTTTTTTTTCCAAATGAAAATCTCTATAAGCGCACATTGTACTCAGATTCATATAGTTTACGTACTTATTACATCTGTGCACGCCTTAGTATATTTTTGTCACCCCTTTGTTTGTCTATTAAAGTTATTTGTCACATTATTTTAATGCGCTAAAATGTGTAGCAATTATCCTATTATTATTCTCAACTGAATTATATTGTAGATTTGACATGTATTATGTTGGTGTTTTTATTGTGTTTTGTTTAATTTAATAACCTTGAATTTTATCTTTTAACTATTTAATTTTAGTTTGTCTGGATGTATCTTAAATAACGACAGTTTTCATGTTTTAACGTAACATTAGCAAGACCTCGTAGTAGACCCTGCCGTACAGGTAAAATCACACAGCAGAATATTCAAGAAAACAATAGTCAGACGAACAGACACATATATATGTATTCTAGTCTGTTCAGTTATACTGTTAAACTGTTACTTACGTTTATTTTTCCGTTTGTTCTCGTGATGCCTAACATACATAATTTCATGTCGTTTGCTATACTATTTTTACAAATGTGAGATCCATCACTTGGATTGTAAATATGTGTCTGTGTCCGCGTGATATCTGACGGACGGGTGTGTTAGTGTGTATGTGTGGCAAAGTGATTATAAGGCGCACCGCATTTGGAAGCGCTCTCTTGTCTACGCGTCTTCCAGTCTTAAGTATTTACAATTGTATTAATCAATATACCAATAGTTATGGTAATAAACCGAGAATTATTGTAAAGCAGACCGAGTTTAAATAGTATAAATCCATTCGGACCAAGATACACAAGACACAAAGCAGAGGATATAACTCCAACAACTGTAATTGAACACTGGCACTTTCGAAGGTCGCTTTGGAAAATGATCAACCACCCACCAAATTCTCGCCAGGATTGGAGATAAATATCTCTAAACGAAAGTAATGTTTACTCCAAAGACACTCGTGTCAACGAAACCAACACGATAACAAAGATAATTAGGACTACTCAAAAATCATAAAGACATATTTATAGAAATCAATAATATTTACATCAGTGACTAGATTTTATAAACTATTAGTGAAAATATTCTCACATAATAAAATGGATATCAATTTAAATAAGATAAGATTACCTTTAAAAATAAATTATTCAAGTGAAATGTTTTCCGACATTATAGGATTCATTTTTTTTATTATAACCGACACTTCACTTAGATTTAAGAATCAAGTATATATGCGAAAGTTTTGTTTAAAAAATTAGTTTTTTAATAATATGAATTATATTATGATGTTAAAATGATTGTTTCATGGCTGTTTCATGAGAAATCCATAAATCTGTCGCAGGACATTTTTGATTGGTAAAAAGTTATCAAATTTATTTTGGGACAAGAAACTATTGTGATATCTTATTTGATAATCCAGTAGATTGGATACTATATAATCACATTAAATAATATTAGAAGGCTTTATCGACGTCCACCTAAATATGAATACGGCTGTAGATAAAATTGAAATATGGCTACAGCGTAGAATTTGGCCCATATTTAAAAATTATAAAAAATAAATCTCTCGATATACAAATCTCGAGAGATTTGACCCTTTAAATCTTTTTATGGAAAATATTTACCTGTACTGGTTCATAATTTTATTGTTAAAGCTTTACAAAATATTCATGTATTCAATAAAGAATCCACATTTGAAATAAAACATAATGTAGATAGGTACTGTTCATAAAAATTATAACTTGATGCTGATATATTATTTACTAGTAGTCCATTCCCGGCATTGCCAGTGTTTTAGACTTAGTTATTATTTAAAATGGGGTTTAGAGGGTGGTGGTGCTACCATTTTGTGCAGGCTCAAAAGAATTGTTGCTTCAATTTCAAATTATTTTTTATTTATTTATACATTCGACAATAAAAAAAACAATACAGTTTATTTATACATTCTAAAATAATAAAAAAAACAATTGTGAAGTTATGCACCCCTAAATAACAAAGATATTGAATTATGGGGGTGGCTATCAACATTTATATAATACAGGATCAATATATACTAGATGTAAAAATTTGTTTACAACAATTAAAAAATTTAAAATATACATATACATACATCTATAATAATAAAAAATATTATAAATATTGATTAAATATATAATCAATTTTATCGAAAAATATTGTTGTTGAGCCACTGAGATTCGAACCTAGATCTCTTTCCTAATCGGGGAAGGTGCATAATCCAACTATGCTACTGCGACAATATTTTTAGTGACAAATTTTCGAGCCTATATGTTACGTTTTTTATATTAATATATTTAATCGTTCTATTATTTGAAAGAATCATCTATCTTATTTTTACAGAATCTAAAATATCTTTGAGTAATCTGATAGCAGACATCAAAATTATCAATTCATTTTTATTAAATTTTTTGGACACATTGATACACAAAAATATTTTTCGATAATATTGATTTTATGTGTTCCTATTTCTAATTAATATATTTAATTCATATTTAAAATATCACAAACGTTTATTCTGAATAATTAAAACTTCACGATAAGAATGTGTTCTCCTAATAAAAAATATGAAAAATAACAGGTATTATTTTTTCTAATCATTGTAGTTGAAAAGCTTTGTACATAAATAATTTGCAATATTATTATCATTACCGATAAAGTAAAGATCATTCCATTTTAGTTTGTTTATAGCATGAATTAACTTTTTTGAATTTATTTTAGTAAACGTATTTTTGATTTGTACAGTGTTTGTTATTATTTTTTTTTGTAGTTTTAACATCTATTCATAGGTCTATAGATAAATGATTAGTAATTTTTATATCCAGCATATATGGTTTCAGATGTAGATTATTATCTGGTTTACACCATATATGGTCTAAAAATGTTTTAGAATTTTTTTCAATTCTTGTATACGTATTAATGCACGACAAGAAACCGTGCATAGATAAGTTTGTTTTATATTCTTCTAGTTGAGTTCCATGACCATTTTCGGCAATATTGATATAAATGTTACCTAAAATAATTTGGTTACGAATATTTTTATTTTTATTCAAAAATTGATCTAGTGCTTTATTAAATGCTTAATTGTGTATGCAAAATTTGGTCCAGATAGAATGAATTTGAGATGTCCGGGGGAAGAGGGGATAATGTTTTTCTCACGGTCATTACGTGCAACTAGACAAAATTTGAATACCTCTTTTATGGAGAGGAATGGAATAGAAATAAAGAAGGTATTTTGTGCAGGCCCCTAAAGAGTAACTATGCTAAATTTCGAACGGATGTCATTCAATATAATACATATTTATATCAGGGGTAGGAATAGGATAGTCAGTGGAAAGAAGGAGAGTAAAGAAACTAAGCAATATTTGATTTAAATCGGTTAAATTTTATAGGATTGTGCGAAGAACTGTCAGTCAGAGAGACAGACTTTCAATTGTATAGGTTATTATGTTATATTTGGTGCCTATCGCGCACGAGATAGGTCAGGAATTGACATTTACCAATTGGCAACAGTGACCGCGTAAGGAAAAGAATTCTCGCTACCGTCTTTTTCTGTTGACAGATATCGACGTGCACGGGCGTTAGTCCGATGTAAAAATAACGAAGATGTGACTTTGTATAAATGAGGAAGGGTGAGAATAATTAAATATGTTTGGCATCTGTGTTGTCCCGCACCATAAGTAATTTTCTAATTGTGTGTGTAATTTCAGGATGGACGCATCCCTTCTTCTTCTTGGTTATTTTTTTTGTTACCTTCTTAAACTACTTCTTTTGACATGACGATAAAGTGGTCATGCCACGGCAATACTTTCTACTTCAGGAAAGATTTCTCCTGAAGAATGAAGGAAGGGGTACGATTTAATCTCTGCCGCTAATTAGTACACGACGAGATAATTTTACAACCGAAGATGATGCAAGAAATTCATGGCGAGCTAAAACGTAAGAAGATGAGCCAGTCTTTCTGTCTTTCTGACGTTATGGCCAGTCAGAGATACAAGTATTTACGGGTGCCTCGGACAAGAAAATCTGGATGAAGACTGTGGATCTCTCCCGTAATGGACATTTACTTCGCGTATAATAGTTGTAAAATGAAGTTTGATATGCATAATAATATTGAGAGTATTGTAGTCTTATTTTTTTCTTTACATTTTTTAATTTAAAATTAATAACTTTCTACTAGTGTTTAATCAATTTTTATGATATGATTTTTCTTGCTACATTTAACCTGACAAACTGGTCAGGTGATAAATTTGTGTAATATTATTTCCTAGGTGAAGATTTTTACATTTTAAAGAATTAAGTGTTATCACACCATTACTTGTACAATAATATGTTGATTTTTATATTCCAATGATAGAAAAATTTTATTATTTTTATTGAAGCAAAAATTGCCAATTTAATCTTTTCACCTTATCGCATTCTAGTAATGGATCTCTTAATGTCTTCTACTTAAATATTCATAAGTTTTCTTGTCTATTAATTAAAGTTTGTGATTATAAAATTTGAACTAATCTTATTATTTTCCTTGAGAATGCTAGCTAATGTGAGTGGCAGGCGATGTGGTGAATTTTCTGAACCAGACCCACGCACTTCATGCAATACCCTGAGCAAGTCAGTGGACGTGCATTTACGATGTCACAAGGTATATTTACATAGAACTACTTGCTTATTTTTGTAATATAATTGTATTTAATACATTCCGTGGACAGCGTGGATATAGTGTGTTCATCACACTGGGTTTTAAATTTGAAAAATTCTATTGATAGTTAAATGTGTTACGCATTTAAAAAAAAAGTAGTCTTTAATTATTTTACTTCTTCTTCTGTTTCCCCATCATATTTGTTTTTTAAGCTTTCCTTAATCATTTTACGTTCAATATTTAAATTTAAAAGTTCTGGTCATAGATAAACGTGTAACGCATATAGATTTTTATATTTCACTCTTCTTCTTATTTTCCTATCAAAACACTTTTTACGGTTTTATCAAAGTGTATTAGCGAATTTTTATATTTTTTTAATCTGGAGATTGACAACAGAGTACTGTGTCTCTGCAGGGTACGTCAGCTACCTTGCGCCAGATGGTGCGGGCAGTTATCTTATTATTTATTTATAAACCTCATGATCTCAAGATGAGATCTCAAGGGATATGTTCAATTAAGGAAGACCTTTTCAAAACCAATAAAATATAAAGCGGGTCTAACAATGTAGATATTGGAACTTTGAACAATTATTACGAATAAAATTTTGAGGTGTGTCTACGTTTTCATCGTAACCAGGCCCTGCCTGAAACCGGTGTAAAAGGTGTAGTCGCCCCAATAATTAGCAAGCCTCCACTTTTAGCCTATTTTACACTCTTACATAGATATAAATAAATAAGGAGAACACATTTTTACAATGAAGTTGCATTTTCAGATCATAGCATAGGTATTTTAAAACAAATTAAATTAATTAATAAGAAAGATATACAGAAAGAATATTTAGTTGCCACCGGGATTCGAACCTGGACTTCTTTCTATCCATGGAATATAATATAATATAAGTTTAAAATTTGTCGGAAATGTATTAGATTGCTATACTCAAATTGGAGAACGCGCTTCCCCGGATAAGAAGAAGTCCAGGATTGAATCCCGGAAGCAACTAAATATTTTTTTGATAGATTTTTTCTGTGTGTCTTTCTAATGGATTCATTTAATTTGTATTTAAATAAGAAAACCCCGCGCCCGATCTTTGTACCCAATTTGAGTTTGCATCCAATTCGATTTTGCACCGAATTTAACTTTACACCCAATTTAACTTTGCATCCAATTTGACTTTGCACCCAATTCAACTTTGCACCCAATTTGACATTGCACGCAATTTTTCAGAATGGTCCTGGTCATAATTATCCTATTTTTGGATGTTTGGAATGTTAAAAATAAATTTAATCGAGCTAAGTAAATTAAGAAGCCGGATAAATTATTTTACTTATATACTTTAAATATTTCATATTAAATTTCGTAACACTATCACATTCATCTTCATTTTCTGAATCACACATTTATTTGGATGTATAAGAAGCGGCTTCTTATTTTAAAATAATGATCTTGAACGGTTTTGAAACAGTCTTGGGAGACTCCGTGATTTTACAGTGAGCAATATGGACTTAGTAAACAAAGCAGCCGGATTATCACATTCTTGGTTATGGTTTGGTCACAATCGCTTCAGTAGATGAGACAGAAGCTTGCAGAATATTATGTTAATGCAAACGTGAACCGTAATCATTTATGTACTGTGACGCTGGATCGTCACATGATATATTTGTGTGTATTGTAATAAAATTTACCATGATACACATTTTTTAAACCATTTTTTAAGTAAACAATATTTATATATGAGAATAAAAAAAATTAACATAATATATATTATGATGAAATTTATTTGATAGAAGTATGAAATTTTTATTCATTGGAAAAGATGCTTATAATTAATAAATATTTTTTTAAAAAAGTATTTATGTATATATCAATGATGATCAGTGCTTAGGTATCTAAAACTAAAAAATATATAAATAAGAATAAATAAATGTTAAAAAAATTGGCTAAAATATTATTATTACACAAAAAGCACTTTTCTTTCTGTACTTCTTTGTTCCCGTTTACTCTAATTATTCTATTTTATTTTTTCCATTTTTTTGTACTTTTATCGATTATAATTTTTTCCGGAATACTCCGAAAGTTATGTTGAGATTACCCGTAAAACATTGCGAAACTGATTGTGAGCATCCAGTATCTCCATTTTTAATAGATTTTTTCAACTCCTGTTGAGTCTCTGAATGCTTGAACGCGAGTGAAATTTACAATCATTACACATGTTTTTGAATCGCTCTATGCCATCTTGCCAAGGCAGCCGGTTCAACAAATCGAAGATAAGTTAGAATAAATCTAGCAATATCCTCGGAGATAAGTTAAAACCAGACAGTTGGGCGTTTCCGAAAGTTTTGATAGAGCGGGTGTTCCCCGTCTCCGGTGGATGTATGGAGGAGGGGGGCAACTTACGAAATGACGAAGTGATCGTCTTCGAAAATAAAAAGGCCAAGAAGTTACGGACGATGCGATCTTCTATGGACATAAGTTTTAAGGCCCCGGGAGACTCGCAGTTTTGTCCCGTGCCCTTTTCTACATGTGAGTAGTCTTCAATAGCAGGTACTATGTATTTAAATAAAAATACATTAATTAAGAGAACTAAAGATTACTTTCGTATAAAATAATTTATGGCCAATGAAAAATATTTAAACTCGTTAACCATTTCGTTATGGTGTGGGGTAGTATAGTATGTAAATATAATATATTTAAGTAAATAAACATTGCCGAATACCGTCGCTATCTTGTATCAAAAGTACAGTTTTAAAATGTATAATGCTTAATTCCAAAACCACTAAAACGTATTTCGGATAATTTGAAATAAATATGCACTTTTGTAGATTTTTGTCAGCTATATGCAGAATTCATTGTTTCTCGTAAAAGCTTCTTAAATCCATTGATATTGTATGTTCAGGGTTAGTTCCAAAATATCCCAAAACAGACCGAGTATAAGTTGCTATACCCCCTAAAATGAAATCAGCCAATCAAAACACTTTTTGATGATCACGCGATCTAAAATCAAGTATGGCTGCCAGAACGATATATATTTAAAAAAAAACTACATTAATGAATTGTCTCTTTAAAAAATGCTGATGTAAAAACAAACATTTGTACAAACAAATATTTGTAAAGACAAACATTTGTACAAACAAACATTTGTAAGAACAAACATTTTTACAAACAAATATTTGTAAAAACAAACATTTGTACAAACAAACATTTGTAAAAACAAACATTTATACAAACAAACATTTGTAAAAACAAACATTTGTACAAACAAACATTTGTTCGAACAAACACAAATGTACATATGTTTTCAAAATATACATTTTCATCCATAACTCAAAAACACATAAAGTCGTTTTAGGGGTTTGGAATTAGGCGCTACATGTATCGATTTAATAAAATATAACATTAAATTTTGTGCTTAATATTGATAATATTATTATATTATATCCATAATATATTGAAGAACATAATATATATCCAAAATTTAATAAAAATGAATTGATAATTCTGGCATCTGCTATCAGATTACTCAAAGGTATTTGAGGTTCCGTAAAAATAAAGTAAATGGCTCTTTCAAATAATGGAACGATTAAACGTACTAATATAAAAAAAGGTAACATATAGGTTCGAAAATTTGTCTCTAAAAATATCGTCGCTGTAGCATAGTTGGATAATGCACCTTCCCCAGTTTTGAAAGAGATTCAGGTTCAAATCCCGGTGGCGCAACAACAATTTTGTTCGATAAAATTAATTTTATATGTATATCTTTCTAATTAATATATTTCATTCATATTTTCCATAATATATAATACAAAAAATATTAAAATCTCAATCTTTTCATCACTATAGTTATATAGTTATCCATTGTGTAATATATAATATTTTATTCTTCTTCTTTCTTCTTTCATGTCAAAATTGCCGTGTAGTGGTGTCAATCATGTGAAACAACGCTCACGAATCGCGATCCTTGGTCTCCAACCAGATGCAACGCAATCATCCACCGATGTAGTTCTCTTTGAGGCCTTCACCCTAAAGTTATACTTAGGATTATTTAATTTTGTAGGCTGTTGTATTGATGCAATTTCAAAGGTACATAATATGGTCAAAAAATTGTAAAAATATTTCGTTTACTATATTCTGCCGTGGTTGGAATGGATGCAGGATTACGGCATTTATGCATTATGCTATCTGCGTATACGTAACATCCCTTTCTGGATTTATATTTGACGTAAATAATATTTTTTAATGCACTCCCGACAACCATTTAAATAATTATGTTCCTTCCGCCCCGAAAATATATTTTCCTGTTTGTAATTATGAAATTGCGCTGGAATATTCAGAAAATATGTGATGTATTGTAAAAAATTTAAAATCTCACAGCAAGAGTAATGAAAAACTAATATTTAATCAAAATAAAAATACACAAACCCATTATTCCATTTAAAACATTCCAAGTATGTGATATTATTTTGAGGAGTAACGGAATAGGTGATTTTTATTTGGCGAATTATTTTGGCGAATGAAAGATGTAAAAAAAATTTATACAGACAGAATAATTATATTGATTAACATATAAAGCGATTATCGGTGATATGACATACTAGAATAACCAGGAAAGAGTTGAAGAAGTTGGAAAGTTTCCAAAAGTGTTTTAATAGCTATCTTCTTAAATGTGAAAGCATTTACATCATATTTATGTAAACTATAAAAAAGATCTCATCCGAAATGAAATACCTAACTAGCAATCTTTCATTTTAACGCATTTTCAGTTTTAAAAGCTTTTTTCACCCCGTGCGCAAAAGCAAAGCAGGTATGCCTATACGCATTTAAGTTGCGAATTTCGCTTGCGTTACGAATTTCGTTAGATTGTCAGTGATCGTATTAAGATAAGCCCAACAAACGTGTTTTTTCTTTTATTTTTACGTTTTAATTTTATTCCTTTCTTCGGCGTAATTTTCTTTTTAGGATATTTATTTTCAAATTAATTATTTCCGAAAAAGTTTAATAATTTATTTAGTTGCATTGGAAATGTCTAAAAAAAATTCTGATTAATTTTTTTTTAAATGTTTTAAAAAATATTTTTTAAATCGTATATCCACAATTAATGTTATTATTTTCACACAATGTAAGCTTTGGCTGCTTGGTATAAGGATTTAATCTACATTGATAAATACATAGTCAACAAATAAACTTATTCAATCCATGAAGTATAATTAATTATTTTAGAAAAGCTTTAAGGTGCGCAGGTTTTTTTTACATAAATAAATAAGCATACGTACACACAATACGTTATGAGCTGTGGAGCCGGAGGCTAGTTCAGTGGTGAACATGAGATGTGGATCCTACGAGCCAAACGCTTATCAGAATACATTACCTTACCAATGATCTCCCAAATCTGCGTTCGTCCCTCGAGGCGATATAATTATAACATAATAATGTTTAAATAATATGAAGATGGGTTGTACTAGTGAAAGAAGCTAGATTGTATGAACAAGTTTAATGTAAGAAAATACAAACTAAAATCACCATCATTCTAGTGATGGTAAAAACAGGACCATGCGAAGATGACCAACAAAAAATACTCCGACAACAATAATCGGATTTAACATGGTAACTCGGCAACGACGTGACGCGCGAATATCCTCATATGATTATATAAAAAAATGATTGGTAGTTCGACACCAACAACAAAACAGAAAAATAATAAACATGATCTAGGACTCGGGAAGTTCCTCCTCCACATTGAACTCGTTCGCCTGGCTTTACTGTTGAAGCGTAATGGGATATGTAGAATTGACTTGCAGGCCTAGGTCATCCGCTACCCTTATCGATACTCGTGACCAACTAACGGACGTCCCATCTACATTCCGCTTGCAACATCGTCCAACGTTAATCATAGAGTTTTTCCATCCCGGGTCAAAATGTGACATCGTTCTTTACACGTTCACCGACTCGTTCAGGGTAGAGCATGAAGTGTTTTGTTCTGATGCACAGAATTCACCATGTCGCCTGCCACTCACATTAGCTACCATTCTCAGGGAAAATAATATGTTTATTTATTTAAAAATAAAACAACGAAAATACAATAGTAGATTTACTTTTGACTGCACATTTTCACGTGATAGAATCGACGGCAGATCTTGTTTCTAAAATTAAAAACAGCTATTAATACTTAAGTACATTGAGTCAAGAAAAAAAATCCAAAAAAAAGTAATAAACTATTTCTGCAGAAGAGATGAATACAATACAAATTATGATTTAATACGAGATTGTAAGAATATTGATCCACTAGTAATTATGACCATTTTTCTTACCCATTGTTAAATTATAAATTTAGAATTTATAAAGTAAAGTCAGCTATTTTGCGACGGCCGAGGCAGCGCGCAAAATATGCGGGCAACCACCTCGCTCGTCCAATGGTGAATGCCCGTTAGAGCTTCACGCACCGGTAGATCGGTCCCAGACAGTGACAACCGACCACCACCCATGCGCGAGTGTTGGTATCGTCATAAAAAAAATTCCAACGGCTTTTAATTTTTCAACAATATTAAGTACTAATAATTAAAATTCTAGTACCGGATTTTATAATGTTATGTGTTACATCAATATTCTATTTTCAAACTAAACTTAATATTTGTGTCATGATAATAGGATTAACTTGATGGCCTCCTGGGACGAGGCTCGAACCCTCGACCACTAGATCACTAGGCGAGTATCGTAACCACTAGACCATAAGCACGTCACTATTAGTAGTTAAATTTAATTAAGCATTTTGTTAAATTTAAATAACAATAGTAAGACGTTCACGGAATACACGTCACATCAATACGTTTATCATGCTTGAACTACGAAAATAGCACTGACTCGATGGTGTCCCGCGATGATTCTTAAACCCCTAATCAATTGATCACTAAGCGAGTTTCTTGACCAAATAAGTAGCTTAGAACCATCTGGTGTATGAATGATTGAAGCATATACTTAATCGTAAAATTAATATAAAATAGGTAAACACTCATATTACATTACAAACATGTACGTGTAGATAAATTTAATCATTTTACATTAGTACAGCGTTATTGAATTACTTATTGCTATAAACAAAACGATGGTAATATTAAACGAGCACAATTTTGGTATCACAAAACACGTTGCTTAATAAAAATAATAATAATCCTTTGATGCGTGACCCCAATATCCGCTTAAATTATTGGTATTGAACGGTATTATAGGAGCACATTGATGTACATACATAAAAAATTATTAATGATTTAATGCTCTTTTCAAAACAGGAAAGTTGTTTAAGCGAGAGATTGTTTCATAAAATAAATGCGTGCAATACGATAAGTTTCAATACCGTCAATTCTGTGGGTCTACGCCGCGAGATGTATTTTGTCTTCTTTTCATTTCATCTTTTCCGGTTTTATTTATATTTCAAATCTAATTTCTTAACATTTTTATCATGACGTCTCACGTAACAAATTGAATTGAATTTAACCTTATTTGAGTAAAGAAAACAAATCTGTCAAATGGGGTATTAGTTTAAGGGGGTATTAGTTTAAGCGCGAAAAATAATATTTCATTTGAAAATTATTTTCTACGAAGGAGTAAATTCAATATATTTTTTTTATGATTAAAAGATGTTCAGTGTATTGTTTAATTTTTTTTTATTCATCCGATAAATATAGGAAATTTGTGTATTATACTGAGTAACCGTAGTAATAGGCGGAATAAAAACCTAGATAATTAGTTGATCTCAAATAAATATTTTTATTTTTATTTATAGTATAAATTTGTATGGCGCTAATACAAAAATAAACATTATTCATTTAAAAAAAAAACTAAATGATGGTTGCTAAAAAATAGAGGATAAAATTTTTACAAAAAATATTTTGAGATTTATATTTAATTCTAATAACTTCTACGATATCAAGGCTGGTGATGATTAGTTAACTCGTGACTATGTATGAGTATACTCTTCAGTGAATGTTTAGAGAAGAGCTCGAGAACCATACTCTGATAATTTGGAGAATAGTTACCGTTACACCTCTCTGCACAAGCAAAGTTTTACGTATGGAATGCGAAAACTATAGAGCTATTAGTCTATTGAGCTTAGTAAGTGAATTATAATATAATATAATTTTAATATAAGGGATACGAACTATGACGAAAGAAAAAGTGTGGAATATTCAAAGGGATTTTTGGCTTGGCATAGTATACTTGGATCAGATCTCTTACAAGTAATGAAGGAAAAGTTTTTGTCAAAAAATCAACAACCCTTTTGTTCCTTTGTAGATCTTCTCTATCAAAAAGCTTACGATAAGATGAAAGTTGTGAAAGATAGTATCTGGTTACAAGATGAAAAGTAAGGTTTTGTGTGCAATTGCATCCCTTTATGAAGGAAGTACTGCATGTGTAAGAATCAACGGAATGCTCACACCATCTTTTGACATTATAAAATATATCAAACGGGGTTTCGTAATACTGTCCACTTTACATAGAGATAATTATGAGAAAATATAAATATAGAAGCGAAAATGAAAATGATTGATGAAAGTATATAAGTTTGAGTATTCAGGAATTTATTTATGTATATGTATTTTTTTATTTAAATTACGTGACTCTATGGTCTACAATATAGGATGTTATCAAAAATTTCGAAACGGCTATAAAATGAAAAATTTTCCAAAGTTTGGCAAAGATCATACTGTACCACTAAACCGTAAATACCGTGAGATGTTGTAAAACTTTTTTTTATTTATTTTTATACTTTATTAACAAGGTATAATATATTATGTTGTTTCATCATGTTTATTGTATGAAATGATGCAAATTTACTGGCCGCACAATTAGTGATATCAATTGGCAACCTCATTCACGTAATTTAACTTCGCCTGATTTATTTTTTTTGGAGACGCACAAAGAAATGGGTCTGTGGTACTATTACAACAACAAAAATTCAACAGCTGAACAACAACACCCGTCAAGAAATCGAACAAATTATGCCGGAAGTATTCAATATGCCAAAATATGACTAATTACGCGGCTGAAATTAGTTTTCATAATAAATTGTTCAGAGTTAATAATAAATTATTTAATTAAAGAAAAATGTTTGATATAGACAATAATTCTAAAACAACATCAGCTTGTATATAAAAAATGCCTTGTATGTAATATGTATGTATGATATGTATGATATGTATGATATATGATATTAAAATTTTACTAAACCTATCTTCCAGAATTGCCATCTTTCAGGATTATATGTATATAGATCAAGAATAATTAATGAAAAATAAATACGAAATAGAGAAAGGTTTGTTTGAACTGTTCGGGTGTGTGAATTGTAAATGTAAAAACTCACTTAAGACCTGACAGTAAATGGAGAAAATTCAGAATAAATGCGATGACAGAAGCCAACGAGCGTATGTAAGAAGATTTATGGATGAGAATGCGAAAGATTTGTCCTCTATGCATTTCGTATCAAGAAAGGAATGTACGGAATTTAATCCTGAACTCCTGAGGAAATAGTGATGTACAAGTACCTATTTATGTAACTAAAATAATATAATACTTTTAAAATTAGCAATATTAACTTGGTGGTTAAGATTCATATTTTTTTTATTTATTATCTTAGTTTAATAACCACAATTGAGTTTAAAAAACATCTACCGGTTTCGGAAAACACCTTTTCCTTCTTCAGGATATGTCAAAACTAACTAAAAATATAGCATTGTTTTTCTATTTATCCAGAATCTATTTTTAAATTTTTTTAAAAAAATTTTAAAAAAAAAACAACAATTATTTAAAAAGTAAATTTAGTACCTAACTCAAATTGCTGCTCAATACAAATTTAGTCGAATAATTTTTAGGAAAAAATTTTAGAATAGGACTCGTAGTTAAATTTAGTTGGCTGTTTAGAATTTCTTGATTACTTTTACATGCTTTATTTATCTCCAACGATTCCAAATTATTTAATTTGTGACCTACACCGTTTATATGCAAAATTGACAATCCCAATTTTTTATCAAAACCATGACTATTTTCTATCAAATGATTAGCAAATTCTGAAAACCCACTATTGTTCAAACATCTCAAATGCTCCTTTACTCTTATATTAAAATTTCTACCCGTTTTACCAACATAAAATGCAGCACAATCCTTACAACTAAGTTTATAGACGCCAGAATTGTTAAATTTATCATCCTTGTCCTTAGAATTTATGAGTAAATTTCCTATACTATTATTTGTGTAAAATGCTGGTCTAATATCTCGTGGTAGGTGTTTAGATATTTGTTTCGAAAAGTTATTTATGTATAAAATCCTACGCCAATTATCATTATTATCATTATGTTTCATCTGTGATTTATATAAAAACTGATTATTATATTCTTTTAATTTATTTTTTAAAATAGTGTCTATCAAACATGTATTATACCCATTATTAACTGCTATTTTTTTAATTGTATTCAATTCAATATTAAAATTGGATGTTGACATAGGAATATTGACTAAACGATGTATCATGGAGTGGAACCCTGAATATTTATGTGATAATGGATGATTAGATTCATTGTGTATGATAGTATCTGTAAAAGTTGGTTTTCTAAAATTTTTTGAAAAAAAAAGTAAAAAAATAAAAAATAAAAAATAATAATAATAATAATAATAATATAATATACCCTTATATTTTGTTGATGCAGATAATACAATCGCTTTGTAATAATAATCCAAAAAATGGGCAAAATTATAAATTAAATCAATTAAAAGTTTTAATTAAAACCAAAATAAAATTTAGTTAAAATAAATCTTAATCCCCTAGTGCTTAAAACTTTTCCTAGGGCAGACCAGACAGATGTGCATAGAAGACAATTAAAATAATTGTCAAACAATCTTAAGTATAGGGTGAGTGCATGAGAAACGCCGCATCGGGAGAGATGTCGCACTTACTTCTAACGTGTTTATTATATGGCATTAGTGTTCGTAATTGTAACAACCTCTTTACCGACCATTATTGACAGGCTAGTGTATGTTCGGTTTTTACCACACCGGGAATGTCAGTTGTTATTTGAAGTTTTAAACTCGTCAAAACATATTTCAACATTTTATTACGTCTGCGTTATTTTTGTTACGTTAAATCAAACGTGACTTTAAAGTAAGTGTGATAATTATCACATAATGTTGAATATAAATAATAATAATAACTGATTTTACATACGTTATTTTGAAAAACTTTTTTTATGATTCGACGTCAATCCTATGACATATTTTTTTGCTTTTAAAAAACTCTTGGAAGCATCTGCGAAAGAGAAATGTTGAAAGGGAATCGGACTACCGGCCAGATAAAATAATTTATTTAAAAAGTGGAAAATTGTGAAATGACCAAGCGTCAAACTTAAAAAATGTGCAAAATTGCTGTAGATACACTAGTGAGATGCATTATCACGAAGAATTAGATGAAAGTTGCACTAGGTCCAGAAAGTAAAATATTTATATAATTTATTTATATTAATATATTTATATATTTATTTATATATTTATATAATTTAAATACTATGAATTTTAATTAGAATTATCAGTTATAACTTTCATACATAATTTACTGAATAAAGATGCTAATACATTTTTGAAAAACAAAATGATTATTTTATAATCCTTATTAAGGAGAACACACTCTTATTGTGAAGTTGTAATTATTCAGAACATAGATCTATAATATTTTAAATACAATTTTTTTTTTATATGTATATCTTTTTAATTAATGAATTTAATTTGTATTAGATAATACAATCGGCGGTAACTTGAAAATAATAATGTTTGTTTTATATTTCAGCAATGCTCGCATTGGAAAATGAAAAACATAAGGTATCTTACATCAAATGATTAAGTTCTGCTGGTTTAATTTTATTTCGCACGTGGACAATAATGATTTTTAAAAATTTACAGCAAAAACCGAAAAAAAAACTGGTTGTTTTTAGAGCAAAACTTGTTCCAAGTAGCTGCATGCTACTTTCCGTATGTATATATATTTATATATTGTGACATTACGAACTAATGTGACATTCGAAATTGTTTTAATACCAAGTACCCCGTAATCACGAATAATTGCCCTCACATTGGCATCGCGATCTGTTTTGAAGGTTATAAAAATAGTCAGCATCTATAGTTCTTTTTCAGTTCATGGAATAGAGCAGTCAAAATTACGCGGTTCATTGCTGCGGCCAGCGGATCTAAGATGTAACCATGAGCATCCAACGTAACCAAAGGGTTACTTTTATGTTATTCAATCACTAGTGCATAATTTATTATAGTTTGTTGATCTAATCGCATGGTAAAATATACTACAGGAAACGAGACGTTTTCCTTTGATTACATTAATTTCTTTGGTTTTGATGTCATTAATGCATAATGACATAACGCACGATGAAATACACATATAGGTTATAAAGGTGAAAAACTAAACATTTAAAATTTAACGATAGGTAGATGGGTAAATTTAATAAAATGCAAATTTATTATGATAAACAATTTAAATAATTATTTTTTCAAGAATTATGCTTAAATTTCAACTTTTGTAGAACAACTCTGATCATATTTATTTTATTAAACATTTTACTGTCTTAATAAGTTCCATTATATCTGTTATTTTTAAAAAAAAATACTGGATTTATCATTGTTAGTTTTGTAAAATATTTATAAACACTCGATGAGAATATTCTTGCTGTAAAAACAAATTAACAAATTATAAGTATATAAAATATTGTTAAATATTTTTATTTGATTTTTTACAGTGTATTTTTTTTAATATTTATCAAAATTAATAAATTCAGGTTTTAGAATTAGAAACATAAGTAATTAAATTAAAATATGGTATTATATTTAAATTTATGTAATAAACTGACTGTAAATATTTATGAAAGCTACAGAGGTACATGCGAATTCTGATGAAGAATTTTATGAATAACACATTTCATCGAAATTATCTTTATTTTTGCTCACGATATATTTTTATTGTCTTAAAACAACCATAATAAGTTAAATTTAATAATAATTCATTAATACTCTAAAAATCGCACAGAAATAATGTATTATGAAATTTGTTACATTATCCAAAAACCTTACACAGGTGACGTGCGGTCTTACAGACCGACGGTAGATATTATATTAAATTTTGAATAGCGCTAAAATTAGAAGGAATTGCGTTCCTCGCCGTCATTCACTTTCACCTGATACGCATTATAATATACTGGTGAGTAATGGGAGAGCAGTGGCGGGTTGAAGCGATCGCGAGACCGGAATTATTATTACTACCGCCACCACTGATGTTATGAGTTTGACCGAGAAATTAGAATGATGTACCTAGATTAATTAGCTATTGGTGAAGCGCTACAATAGAAGTTATATTAAAACAAGTTTTGTATCAAAAACATAATAATTTATAGCAAGATTTGAATACGTCCAAGAACACACAATTAATGATTTTTCACCAACAAAGGCACTGCTATTAATAGATATCTCATGGAGACGAAGCTATTTTTTATTATATTTAATGGAAAATATATGGAAGTATGGTTAATTACAGGAATTACGACCTGTCTTCGGCTGGCTTAAGTGATCACTTTATATAAATATAATGTTCACCATTCTCACCCATCAATCTAAAATTAAATTATAAATTAAAATATGATTCTGGTATAAACAGAAAATCTATTCAACAATCTAAATTAGTAAAAAAATTTGCAGATAATTGATCAACATACTATATCTATAACTATTTAAATATAATTAACATGTGTTCGATGATGATTCGTCGAACAAAAGATAATCTACCATAAAACTGTGGCTAACCTAAAATAGGTTACCACAAAAAATAACTCTTTGAAAATACATTATTTTTTCCATTAATTAGAATCACGAAATACAAGAATCGATTAAAAAAATAGGAGTGATACGAGAATGATGACTTCTTCCAGCATAGGCTTGCGACAACATTATTAGTCCGATTTGTAATCTTCCGCTACAAAATCCCATATCTATTGCACCCGAGATCCAACCTACGGATCATCTGTCGCCATATAATAATTAGACATTGATCATCAATCGCCAGGAAACATGTTTCGTAACATCATTGTCGGTCGATCATATTTCTATTACTCAAGTGGAAAAAGAAAATATCTAATTTGTGGAAAAATTGTTCATCGTACTATTAAGTACAAACAAATTATGAGAATTACAGTGCACTAATGATTTAATAGCCAATTAAGTATTTACCCTTGTAACTTTTTGATTCCCAATACCGGCTCGGTCGCCCTCAGGCGGCGGTCTAAGCCTGTGCCATCGCCCGGAGAGATCTCCAAATACACCATAGAAAAGAACTGACATAACCACTGTGAAGATTGCGCGTATTGCAAAATGTACTGTGGTTCATGACAGCAACTTCGTTGGGACAGAATGACGGGGTAATTTAGAACGTGACATTGGTTTTGTAATGTCACAATATATTTATTAAAATCGCCTTTCATACCAATACGAACAAATTTAACAGTTTATAAATATTAATTTTAACATTTGTTTAATTTCATAAATACTGCTCTATCTTCGACACCTTGACTTTGAACCCGTAAGAAAGCTTATTCTAAATATATGTGAATTCTTCGTAACTAGAAATTTGTCTGGTAAACTGAAAATGAATTTAATGGTCGTGGTCTTTCAATTAATCCCTATATTGTTCTATAAAGGTTCTATTATAATTATTGATTAAGGAAATTTAATCTAGTGTATAAATTTTGATATAAATGAAATAAAAACTCACATTTTTGCAAAAAAGATGAATTAGATTTTCTCTTATTATTAAATATATTTTTTTTTTATCACCGAAATCTATCTAAAATTTATTAAATCCTTCTTTCTTCTTAAACTATCGTCTACATTTCATTAAATATCTTTTTGTATGTAACATTTGAGACATTTAAAGAAATTTATTTTAAATGGAGGCTTAAAACATGGAGGCTGTCTAACAAAAATCCGAAGACAAATATGAATAGTAAAATCAGCGATGACGAAGGTGTAGAGAAATTGTTCAATCCTTAAAATACCAATCTCTTTCATGTGAAATCTCTGATATTTTTTGTGGAATGTATATACGGAATGGAAACATGAACACTAGGAAAGAAGAAAAGACTAACTTCCTTGTGGTGATAGATAGAAGTATAGAGGTTTGCTACTTATATATAGTTTAAAAAAGAAAAGACTACCTTCCTTGTGGTGATAAATAAAAATATAGGGGTTGCCACTTATATATAGTTTAAATGTTGCGATCAACTTAGCTCAAGTTCGGGAAGAATGGAAATGTATTGAGCACCAAATTTCAGATATTTCAGAACACCGTGAAGTTAATGGTAATAATAATAATGGATAATTTGTGTAGTGCCATTTTCGTAAAAACTTTCACCTCAGGGGCGCTTTAGCATTGAGTATACTATGAAAAAGAAGACCGTATTTATGACAGATAGCACGCCTTTTTCTGTATATTTTTGTCTATGATTTTTATGGAGAGTGGATGTTCTGCTATGTACTCGTTACTAACATACAGTTTTATAAAAGTTACTTGTTACAAATGTATTCGGTTCCTCGCGTGTGCACGCCGAGACCGCTATTGTGGATCACAGCGATCATCGTAGAAGGTTCCTGAAGTTCAGGAGCTATGACTACAGGAGATAAAATCAAGGTGAGTCGTATTCTTTCTGGAGTCTTTACTATCCTGTCTTTATACCAAATTCCTATCACCCTTCCTACATCTCGTTTCCCCACCCCTTGTGTATACAAGGTTCATTATTAATTTTGGGTAAGGTAGTTAATTCAACAATTAGACACAGAACATTTATCTATGGTGCAAATTAAAAAAATAAAAGTGTTTTGTGGCTGGGACGTTCACCATTAGCAACTAATCACACAGCAAGATATATATATATATATATATATTAACTAACTACCTTACCCAAAATTAATAATGAATCTTGTATACACAAGGGGTGGGGAAAGGAGATGTAGGAAGGGTGATAGGAATTTAGTGTAAAGGCAGGATAATAAAGACTCCAGAAAGAATACGACTCACCTTGATTTTATCTCCTGTGGTCACAGCTCCTGAACTTCAGGAACTTTCTACGATGATCGCTATGATCCACAATAGCGGTCTATATATATATATATAATAGTAGATATAGGGCTTTTTAATATTAATTAGTAAATTAACAAATAACAATTGGAAATAAACAAAACAAATACTTGTACTTTTAACAAAAGGGTTGTAGTAGCGAAGACTATACTATACCCATATTACCAAAAAGAAATATATGCTATACCTATATTACCCAAATTCAATGTATTTAACGTAAAGATAGTTGAAAATTAGTATCAGCTTTAAATAATATTAATTTAATTTGAGCATCGTGGTTTCATTTCTACCTTAATGATAAATAAGTTGGAGATAAATTTGTTTCGGATTTATTTTTGTATTGTGTACCATTAATATTGAAATATTTTATACATTTACACATTATTTATTTATTATTTAAAATAATTATTAACCATATTTTTATAATTCATATTAACGGTTAGATAGATATTAAATATTTTGTAGTAACAAAAATTACTCTATGTATGTTGATAATTAACAGTAATTAACGAAATAAATAAGTTAGTGACTTATTAGGACGAGACCATGAGATTTGTAATCCTTACACAATTGCAAATACGATAATAGACAGGAACAGTTTATAGTGGAGCCTTGAACCTCTGTATGTACAAACAGGCTATGCATTAAATATGAAACTAACGGTATCCGCTTTCTGAGCAAGTCTACTTCCACCTTTTGTGATTAAGTATATATTATTCATTTAAAAAATACGTTCACATACTAGGTGGGGTAGGGAATGTGATTATAAACTTAATTTAAAACAAATTAAATAAATCTCTTAAATATAAAAACGGAACTAATAATCTAAATAATATTTTCAATACAGATACATTGTATTAATTAGAAAGATAAAATCAATTTATCGAAAGAATATTGTTGTTGCTACCATCACGTTACGAATCAATAACTTTTCCTATCTGAGTGGTAATGAAATATTTTTTCAATTGATTGATTTTTTGCTGTTTTTATTGATATTAATGTTTTAAATATCACAAAACTATGTTGTTAAATTATATTTTCACAATAAAAACATGTCCACATTTTAAAATAAATATATATATGAATACAAAAATTTCATCGAACTAGATGCACCATTAATTCACTTATTTAACCTTTCTGTTGCCAGCAACGTTTAATATGAGACTGTAGGCTAGCCATCGTTTTTTGTGTCACATCTTTGCAAGGTCTGAAAATATGTGTGAGTTATCGCGTTTTACCAATTCATGCATTTAAGTTACCCACGGCGCTTAAAAGGTTTTAAAAAAGCCTTTTAAATGCTGTTTTAAAATATTCACATACTGAGAGCGCCTGGTAATATTTCTAATTGATTTAAGTACGGAGAAAATGAACACTAGCTGTATTTTTTTGAATAATGTTTAAGTTTATTTATTAAAATATGTACACACTAATTTTCGGATTACGCAATAACTAGAATATAATTTAGTAAAAATGATTTTAGTGTAATTTTCATTACACATCAACTCGTTGTAGTTTAAGGGTTTTCCACGGAGAACGGTTTGACAAGTCATTTATATTGTTGCGCGAAAATGATAGACGCCAGTGACGGCGTCGGTGTAGAATAATAATTATAAATTGTCTGATGTTACCAACCATAAACACAGGGACGGTGATACGATACGAGCAAACAATATTAACAATATCCATCCGCGGGAAGACATGACAGAGCGTGATGTAGCGTGAATCGGAAAGGTTTTGGCTTCAAAATCGAGGACATGAATAGTCAAGTCATGAGTCATGAGGAGCTTTGTAAAAGTGTAAATGAGAAAAAGTAGATAATAATATGTTTACGCATGAATGTAAAAGTTTTTTTTACTGATGCGGAAGAATTACCAGATGATAAGTCATATGACCACGTATTTATTTAAAACGACAGGTAACTTCTAGCATAAAGACATAGATAAATGAAGTTCGCATGTATAATTTGGTAAATTGCTGATAAAATGTAAAAAAAAGTAGTAAGTCAAGTAAAATTGTTCATTCTTTGATTTTTAAAGATTGAATTATTTTTCTATTATAATACAAGCTAAATTAAATAGTTCATTCGAAAAATACCATGAAAATTGACACCAAAACATATACGGTCGTTTTGTTTATAATACTCATAACTTACCTTTTTTCTCGATATCTGCAATTCACAAATCGCATTATTTAGTTTCGTGTTTCATCCCTTAGAATTTAAGTGACGAGGGATGCCCGGGCGATCCGGAAGGCCATTGTTCCCACCCTTTTTCTCCTTATCCTCAAACCCTTACCGAATTACCTTACCCGGCATCGTGTACATCACAACTTGTTGCTCACAGACGCTACAAATTTAAGATCACTAAAGGATGGCCCGATATTGAAGGCCATGAAATAATAGTACACATAATAAAATGTACTTTGTTTATAGTTGGTTAACAACAAAATATATCGCGTTTCATGATAATATATTTTTACCAGTGATTTAATCGGCATTTTGTATACTGATTCAATTCCATTTGGAAGACGAATAACAGAAATAAATATTGTGAAAATAAATTCTCACTACGGCAATAAATTTATTGTGTGTTCCTTGCGAGACCTTTTTTCGTACACATATTAATATATAAGATGTTTGTAGCTAATAAATTGATATGTAAAAATATCAATTCGGAAATATAAAAGAAAAGTTCAGATTCATTTAGAGTACATAAAGGATCAAGCTCTAATACAGGGATCAGCAGTAAAAAATAAAGTAACTAAAGGAAGAAAGTAACTAACTTACCATCACGTCGTTTTTTCTCAGTGGTAGGTAGATAAGATAGAATGGCACATTATTCTTTTCCGACACATCACTTTTACCTCGTCCTCTTTAATTAAGGATGTTTTTTTTAAAGATATGAAAATTTAAAATGAACTAAAACACATAAAAATTAAGATAATAGCCATGGTATTGGCTTTATTGGAAAGATAAATTTATGTCATTAGTGGATTTCATGCATATGGGTGCCGCGACTTGCTCGAATAAAGTGTAATCTTGAAGTTCAATTTTCGACCACTTTTTGGAGCAGCTGGGGACGCGGACGGGAATAACGCGACGAATGTTGGCTTTCAAGTCGTCTATCGTCTCTTGTTTATCGGCGTAGTCTAGCGATTTTACAATTTCGAAAATAATCTAAAGGTGTAATCACACGATCTTGGGAGTCCAATTCACAGGTCCATTACGCGAAATTATGCGCTCATCGAATGTTTCCTTCGTTAAATTGATTGTGGCGCGCGCAGTGTCACATGTTGCGCCGTCTTGTTGAAACCAAATCTTGCACATTAATGCCATTCAATTGTAGAATGAAAAATTCAGTAATTATGGACCTACAGCGCTCTCCATTAACTGTAGAGTTCTGGCTGACATAGTTTCTGAAGAAATATGGACCAATGATTCCACCAGCCCATAAAATACACCCTTACAGTGACTTTTTGTGGATGTAATGATGTCTTAATAATGGTTTGTGGATTTTCTTCACGACGTAGCCATTCAATTAAAAATAAACCTCATCCCTGAACAAAATTTTGAGTTGAAAATGAGGATCAAAATTAATCTCGTTTTCGGCTCATTCACCAAACATACGACGCACAGAATGATCAAGCGGCTTCAATTTTTCTACAAAGAGGGTCTTGTAAGCTTGCAAACAAAGATCTTTTAGCAAAATCTTTCATAAAGTGGATAGACACAGCTGTGCATGATGGCGAATCGACTCATTCGGATCCCTCATCAATACTACGCTCCACTGCAGCAGCAGCTTCTTCAGTGCGCACTGTGCAATATATCTGCGGATGCGTATTATTAATTAAAGTATGCACGGTACAAAAACGATCGATGATTATGTCGACCCTAAAATGCACGTAGCGCTCAATAAGTTTCGCGAACTGAACCACGATTTTCGAAATATATTTGCACAATTTGCAAGCATTGCTCTGGCGTAAGTCTATTTATGGTTAAATGGCAAACCAAACTCAGTACAAATCAGCTGCCAGTTGTCAAATTGGCTGTCGCTGGAAAAAGTGTTGCCAATTCGAAAAACTAACCTAAAATAACACCTTTACATTATTTTCTCATACACTCAATTTTTAAAGCTTTTGACGGGACCGTTTTCTATTATTTGGTTAATCTGATCATACCAAGTCTTTTGCAGACGTCTTCTGTTCATATAATATATATATATATATTTACCACGGTGAAATTTTGGGCAACTGAATTTTAACGTGGCAGTACCAGCTTGGATGACGATGAACATTCGGGACGGCCAAAAACTGCAACCATTGACGATAACATCGCTCAATCGATTAAGTTCACCAAATGATGCTGAACGAATTAAGGTTACAGAGATTGCAGAGGCTATAAGCATGTTCATAGAATGTGTTTGTTACATATTGAATCAAGATTTAGGCATAAGAAAGCTGGCCGCGCGTTGGGTGCTGCGTTTGCTCACTCCGGACCAAAAACGTGTACTAATGAACATTTATCATATGTAATCGTATGTATATCATGTGATATAAATGCATATCTATATCAATACAGAAACAAAAATAGACTAACATAATGGAAAACACGTAGCTCAATAAAGTAAAGACTGTAAAAATTATAAGTATAAGTAGGATTAAGAAAAATGTTTTTAGTTAATTTAGTTGTTTAGAATAAATGAATTAAAATATGGTGGAATAAAAAATGTACGACTCAAATATTGATGGTGCGAAAGACATACGATGCGAGTATTGATTGTAACAAAAAAAGACGACACTAGTGAATGTTCCAGTATAATCAAATAAAAGAATCAATGGAAGATGGTCCCGTTAAAAGCCGCACCAATGAACGACCATACGTGAGAATATGTGAGTGTGAATAAGGCGAGTGTATCAGAACAGAAGAAAATGGCGTTCCTCTGCGCACCCCTGCGGAAACAGCCTGATGGTGAATTAGTAAATTACTCCTTTGGTACACATAAATTAAAAAAATATTTATGTTGTCATAAATCGTAAAGGTATGGTCTAGCATAGGTATAATATATGATGAACAAATTCGTGTATATTTATTCTGCATCTTTTGAAAATAAATAGTATACAGAAATAAATACAATTAATGAGTGAGAAATTTATAGTAGAGATCGCATCATTTCTAATGAAGTCTGAAAAAATATTTCAAAAAATCATTTCATAAAAATGAAAATACTGTAGCTTATTGTAGCATTAAAATTTAAAAAACTAAAAATAATTAATTAAAACTATAATTGTCTTTCCGCCGTATTCTTGAATACTATCGTGATTACTAAAATTTTAGGAATTGGTGAATATTATATACCCAGTAGAATTAAATAGTAATATAACCATTGCTTGTGGTGGTGGTAATGTTATGTTAAAACAGAGGCTTATGAGACAAATAAACATATGTATTTGGTTCCGTATGAATTAACAATGCAGGCCAAGCTTAAAGCGATTATAAACTACCCTTAAGATGTGGATTAGTTGCTTGCTGTTTACGTGGGTTATAAGGCTTTTTTAATCGTTTAAATATATTATGTAATATTAAAGATCCTACTTAACATGATAATTTATGTACATTAATTTTGTCTAATTTTCGCATACCTCTAATCGATAGATAATATCTACATTTAAATTAATTATACGTATTACAGACAGAATATTTTGAACTCAAAACCTTCAAGTATCTTGAAGTAATATGATTATTATTTAATATTTTTTATTTATTATCTTTGTTTTATTAACCACTGAATTGAGTTTAAATACATCTACCGGTTTCGAAAAATACTATTTTCTTCTTCAGGATGTCACAACTAACCAAAAATATATAACATTGTTTCTTCACCACAATCTATTTTTAAAAATTTTAAAAAAACAACAATTATTTAAAAAATAAATTTAGTACCTAACTCAAATTGTTGCTTAATACAAATTTAGTCGAATAATTTTTAGGAAAAAATTTTAGAATGGGACTCGTAGTTAAATTGAATTGCTTGTTTATAATTTCTTGATTAGTTTTACATGCTTTATTTATCTCCAACGATTCCAAATTATTTCATTTGTGACCAACACCGCTTAATTCAATTCAGTGGTTAATAAAACAAAGATAATAAATAAAAAATATGAATTTTAACCACAAAGTTAATATTGCTAATTTTAAAAGTATGATTATTAGTTATTATTTTAAAGTATTAAAAAAGTGTAACCGCTTTTAGCAAGTAATAATAAATAATATTTCAGATTTATTTGACGTACTACCGTTTGTAACAACAGGATAAATAATAAAATTTTGCCAACTTGTTGCCAAAGATAACAAAAAATAAAATATTCGTTAAAAATATCTTTATACGAAAAATATGAACAAAGTGTCGGTTGAACCAAACAAAGGAAATCTTCTAAGAAGAGCGAACATTTCGCCCGTACAGCGAAGCGTGTGAAACCAGATATTAGAAGGCGGACGAGGCGGGATTGTAACGGCCACGAAGCTGTGATCGCGCACTCTTGTGAATTTGTATATCTGCATTGCAGAGTCATATTATATCTCGGTGAGTCTTCTTGAGCAATCCTGAAGAGGGTTCGAAGGATTCTCTCGACAACGATCGTATTCGATTTTGGATAGTAATAGCATTGTAGGACTTCATGGAAAAGTTATTTATTGATAAATGTACGAATTGTAATAAAAAAAATCTGCTTTTTTCATTCATGTCAACTGTTTAAAAACATTTATTAAATAGTGTGGGCTGTCCCTTTTATGTTTTAAATATATCTTTATATTTTGAATTATATTCTTGAATTGAGTAACACCTTAAGTACCTTAGTAAATGCAGATTTTTAAAAATCTACACTTCATTAACGGAACTGCAAATGTTCAATTTATTTTTACAATATTATGCCTTAGATACGCTTACTTTACCGAAACATAATGTATCATTCATTTTTAATTTATTATTATTATTTAATAAGTATGTTTTAATATAATTTATTAAAAAAGGTTGTCTATGCAAGGAAAAAAGTAAAACACATGTATGAGATTGTTGCGGGAATATACAATTAATAGTTGAGTCGTATATTTTTATATATCAACATGTTATCATTAGTTTGTTTGTAAAATAAAGTAATTTCACTATGTGTATACGGAACGATGACCTATTAAGAAATTAAAGAAATCTTGGACATTACCGGGATATATTAGGATGTGGGTCTCCCGCTGGGGGTTACTGGGATGGATGATGCCGGAAAGAGCAGTGTCTAGAGAGACCTAACGGAGCTTTGTACTGGCTCTCTCTAGCATCTCTTGCAACCTGAACAGGGTGAATTTCTACCGGACTGTGACCGTGTTCTGCGACTGCAACACTTAAATATTTATATATTTATATGCGACGTCAACCCTCCCATTTTGGAGGTCCATGATTTCTATAGCTTCTCTCTAACTGCCCACATAATTTAATATGATAACGAGTCTCATATCAAATTATACAGGTATGGCTCTAATACGATGATGCCGGAGCCAACCTATTATGGTATTAAGATATTAATAACTAAATTATTAAAAAATAAAAATATGTAATATTGACGAATCGAAACGAAAGTAAACCACTCTCACAACGATTTGAGATAGGTTGTAAATTAATTAATTAAAATAAATGTATAACGATTACGTAACTATATTACCAGCGGCGTGCACTAGGCATGAATATAGGTTATGCTATTAATATCGATGGTGTAAAAGCAATAGGTATTATCATTAGAGGTTGTATTCATCATTCACTTTTTCAGAAGCATGTTTTTGTATAAGTATGTATTATTATCTAACTATTATTCTTGGTAAATTTTTCTAGTTATTAACTAAAGGCGCTAAAATATTTTATAATTTAAAATAATACTAATATTAAAGTATATTGGAACGCATATAGTCAAGTACGCTTCAAAGATACACTTACGGCGTTTTGCAACACACGTATATTAAAGCAAAGACGTGTATTTAGACCTCCGCGCGGTGCGAGAGTTGCGTTTAGTTTGTATACGTCTGGGACATATTTTGCGAACAGACACATGCGCAGCTTTATTTGTCAATTTTAAATTCTTTTGCTTGTTATACGGTTTTAGTTAACTGAATTATTTTCGGGTAGATTTACATACTCAATATATCAAATAAATATTGAATTTACATTTATATTGCAAATACTATAGCAATGCACAGCTTTTTTGATTGTATAGCGTGCACGCCTCTAGATATTACGTAATCACTATTCACTAAAATAAAACAATCTACTTATAATGCTATAACCTGCGCCACGACTAATTCTTATATAATGTATAGATTTTAGCATAATATATAAATTCATGTACAACTGCGCATGTACATGTACATCATACGCTGACACATTACTTGCCTCAGTGCGGCATAATGTAATATACGAATTCATGTGTACCCGCGTCCAGCAACCGAAATGAATGTGTTTAATTAAGGTTAGAATTAATCAAAAAAGCGCCCTTCAATTAAATTCCAATCAGCGTTATTGATCATATTAAATTCATGCTCTTACTTTTTACCTGAAATTTGTCAAATACAATTTCAACAAATATATTTTTTATAAATAAAAATATATAAAATATATAAAAAAAATGGCAGAAAAATTTATTTAAAAAAAAATCTTCAGTAAAAATAATTCGATATACGGGAGTAGAGCAAACATAGAACGAAGCGGTGATACGGTGATAGCCGCGCTCGACGCCGTGAATAACGGAGCCTTCCGGGCAGCAAAGAGTAGCGGGTGCGATGAAGGTAGTGTTTAATGTAGGCCTGAAAATGGCCTTTTCAGTGGCGCAGTGCATCTGGCGGGAAAGGTACCCTGGGTGGGCCGCGGGGGTCAACAATTGCCGGTGGCATACTCCTCGATCGGCGATGGCAACAACGGGGCAGCGGTTTGGCAGAATAGGAGGCAAAATAGTCCGATGTGGGCAGCGATCCTTTTAATCAGTCTTCGGGTGACGGCGGCAGTCTCATCTATCCAGACAGAGGTCAGCGACACGAAGATTCCGGGGTGGTGGCGATAGCAGCTAGCAGCACGCTTGGGTAGGGTTGCTGAATTCACTGTCCAGAATCGACTCGTGCCGTCCTCATTGCCTGCAGAACTGGGAGCCCTTTGTGTAGCGCCGGCGGTGTAATGGAAGAAGGCGCGCACCCATCCGCTTGTAAGTCGCTTTCTCGTGTCGGTCGTTGCTAATGGCCAGCGGGATTTACCAGAGCGAGCTTGAGGCAATTTCATGGAATTATGATGCCTGTGAACAGTTCCGGTAACTCCAATTGCTGGGTCATTTCCTGGAATTCGTGCAGTGGTCGTTTCTGAAATGAACTTAAAGCAGCGGCAACGGCAGAGTTATTTAACATAATATTTCACGCGTGTCAGTATTTATATGTATCAGTCTTCTTGCCTGTGAGTTCAAGGTGAGGTGAGATGAAGTAAGACTAAAAAATAAATAATTATATAATATAATATTAAATGAAACTCAAGGCTTGTTACGTCAATTGCGTGGGAGGCTATGATGAACATAAGAGCGTTGTTTGGTAAGGTTTAGAGGGGAGTAGGGGTTGATAAAAAGGAAATTTGACCAGAATAATTTGAATTAAAAAATAAACGCGCCAATAACTTGCAACGTAAACCAAATACTGGAGAATGGTTCTGTTACAAGCCTCAATAACCATAGAGCTTGTATGAGAAGATGTATGAATTTGAATAAGGCGATAACTGTGACAGGACAGAAGAGTGTGATGCTCTATCTTCTCTGCCTACTCCCGCGGAGAAATAGCGTGACAGTAAATTAATTAGTTGGTTAAAAAATAAGCAAACGTGTTCCGCTAT
This sequence comes from Eubasilissa regina, assembly GCA_022840565.1. Lineage (NCBI taxonomy): Eukaryota > Metazoa > Arthropoda > Insecta > Trichoptera > Phryganeidae > Eubasilissa > Eubasilissa regina. The sequence goes on from JAINEB010000033.1 coordinate 25,285,317, forward strand.
AACCTTGTGGTAATTCATTATAAATATAATTAAAATAATGTCCTTCTTCATGGTGTACAAGATACGTATATATAAAAGAAGCAACGGTCGTTCCGAAACCGGCTAGTGTTAGTAAAAATAAAGGGCTGTTTAAACAAAGTGAATTGTTTTCAATACTAATTAAATGTATTAATTAAAAAGATCAATTTTATCTAAAAATATTGTTGTTGTTACTGGGATTCGAAACTGCATCTCTTACGATTAGGGGAACGAGCATTAATCGATTATGCTATACCAATACAGTGGATTGACGACAAATTTTTCCAACTTATATTTTTCACTTTTCAAACTATATACATCCATCGTTCCATTATTTGAAAGCCATCTTATCCCGAAGTGAAATCCCGGTAGCAACAGTAATATTTTTCGATAAAATTGATTTTATATGTATATCTTTCTAATTAATACATTTAATGTGTATTTAAAATATCACAGACCGTCTGTTCTGAATAATTACAACTTCACAATAAGAATGTGTTCTCTTTAATAATGAATTGTTTTTAATTATATATATAAATTTATCGATCTTTGTAGGTAAGTACGAATTGATTCACTCTCATTAGAATCATGTCGGATGTGAAAGAATACTGATTAATTATATATTTATATGTTCCGTTTTAATATGTATCTACTTTCCTTGGAACGGTAAAATCTAACAATGTTATATCCTTGAAGCACTGTACATAAAGATAAGCAGAAAATAGCAACTTTCTTCTTTCTTGACAAACACACTTCGCTTCTTCGGATCCCATTGCAGGGTCCATTATCAGGGTCGATGTTACCTAAACATCGACTAGAGAGGTCGGAGACTATAAAATAATAAAAGAGAATTATGCATCCCTAAATAAGAATAATCTTGAATTATGGAGGGTGGCTAGAAATATTTATATAAAATACAATTAAAATCTATAATAATACAATAAAATTTCATGACTTAATTAAATGATTTTATCCAGGTAGCCAGGTATCAAAAATTATGCGATCTGCCAACCTGAAATAATTTCACTAGTCTCATGATTGCAGTGTGTTAGAATAATATCTGAAAATGTCAATTACTGTGATTTTTTATTAATTTTTTAATGTCAGTTTATTTACTTATCCTATCATAATACTACATTTATAATTTTTTTATGACCATTCATTCACCCATGTCCAATTAAGTTACCATCACGTCGTTTCCTCGCGGAGGTTACACAATTCAAGCCTCACATACATTCATACGTCTTCTAATGCAAGTACGGCGATTATTAAGGCTTCTAATAGAACCATCTTCCATAATCACATTTTCGATCCTCTTCTGCCAGTTGCAGGCTTTGTCACATTAGTGTCGGTACATGTACTCCATTGTGTACAACTAGTCCTACCTCGATTGAATATTTCGCATTATAAATTATAATATTCAAAGCGTCGTTTACTTTGTTCCCTCCAATCACCCTATTTTCGATATTATCCGTTTATAAAATGAACGAAATAAAATATTGATTATTTCACGCCAAAGTGTCCAGTTATCGCGTCAACAATGCTGTTGAATTTATGGCATATTCCAATGTTTGACTAAGGTTATTTTTACCAGTGTGTGCTGAAAGTGAATGTAGAAGTGAACTGTTCTGTGATTTTTCGCAATATTTTTTCCCAAACGATATGCTCCTTCATTTTCTGATAATCCTGTATCTCCTCTTATCTATCAGAAAATTATCAATACCATAATTTCTTTCTGGTTTTGCCTGATGTTTATGATTTTATCTAGTTATATTCCGTCAATATTTTCTTTTGTAAAACTCTAATAGATTTTGTAACCAAATGTATGAACGAACATTTTTAAATTAAAATTTGCCAAGATAAGATATTTGTAAAGAAATCATCGTATGGCATAAAAACTATAGTATTTTTTAATTTTAAGGTATAATTACATTGTTAGATAGAGTTATATAATTTAATAAATTTTTCAGGGTTATTTACATCCTTTCAAATCAATAATTATAAAACTTTTGAGTCAAATTAGTTTAACAAATAATTAATAATATAATGGTAATAAAGAGTGTTTTTTTAAAGGTTTGTTTTTCGAATGAGCAACACACACATTTTTTCCAGCAACAGCCAATTTGAGAGCTGACAGATGATTTGTGCTCAGGTTTGTTTACCATTTCACCATGAATAGACTTACGCCAGAACAACGCTTGCAAATTGTGCTAATTTTCAACAAAAAAATTTTTCAGTGATGAGACTCATTTTTGGTTGAATGGCCATGTCAACAAGAAAAATTGCCGCATTTGGAATGAAAAAATCTACAAACCATTATTGAGACGCCGTTATACATACAAAAAGTCACTGTATGGTGTGATTTATGGGTTGGTGGAATCATTAGTCCATATTTCTTCAAAAATGATGTTACAGTCAATGGAGAGCGCAATAGATCCATGATTACCAACTTTTGTTCTCCAATTGAATGGCACTAATGTGGAAGAGCTGCGGTTTCAACAAGACGGCGCAACATGCTGCACAGCGCGCGCCATAATCAATTTATAAAAGGAAACATTCGACAATTCTGCTGGTACAGATAGTATTACGGTCAATATACTTAAAATAATGTGTGTACAACCGCTAACCCTCTCACACTATCTTGTAAACCTTAGTTTAAAATTCGGACACTGCCCTACTAAATTAAAACAAGGATTAATTATCCCAATCCATAAAGTAGGAAGAAAAAGTGACATCAACAACTATAGACCAATTATGCTACTTAATTCCCTTTCGAAAATACTAGAGAAAATTATAAAAAATTAAATTGTAAACCTCGAGAGTAATAAAATTACTTCTGTAAACCAGTACGATTTTTGGGCAAATATGGGTACAACCGTAGCTATTGCCTATGTCACGGACATTATTACTAACAATGTGGATAAAAGCCATAAATGTATGTCCATATTCTTTGATCTCGCCAAGGCATCTCGTATGCCAATACGTGTCAATGCAAATATATAGAACGTACTGATCAAATCAAATACTTAGAAATTATATTTGATCTTAATACTAATATAAAAATATAAAAACTTCTAAAAATGGCGTGCCACGCAATCTGTCAATTAATCATAAAGCATGATATAATTACTTAGGGTGGAGCGTCATCAGCTCAGAAAACTATTTTAAAAGTTGTTCTCAAAACTCCAATCACAACGAGCACTAACTAAATTTTTAATAAATTCGCTGTCTTTGATGTAAGATAAATATATGCTAATATTACTGTTAACTACATATATTAAAACAACTCAAAATATAATTCTACATAGACAAATACACATAACCTACAATCCCCAAGAGCATATACACCATATGGCCAGAGAAACTACAAATATTTTGAACCTAAACTGTTTAATAGGATGCTGAAAGATTTAATAACATGAAAGTGAAAATAAAAACATGAATTCGTATTATGAATTTACGCTCACTTTTTGATTTAGTGGTAAAGGTCGGTGATCATCGGTTGGTATTTTTTACCTTTTACCTTTTTACTTAAGCAACCGATCATTAACTGTACAGTGTCAAGTGTTTTGGATAAGATGCAAGGAGTAAGGTTCGGAGAGGGTGAACTATCGTGAACAATTTTAAAATGAGCCTGCTCGTAAGATTTAATCTGTAATCTATATTTTGGTTATTTTCGATTTGTTGATCTCTATATCTCTAACGTCCTTCGATTGTTTAATCTGATATTCGTTTTCTTTAACATCTTAAATCGTTACTCAAGATCGGACCACAATGGTGTTAAGGAATAGATGGTGTTCCTAGTCACAAGAGGCCGTTAAGAAAGAAGACGAAGAATAAGAAATTGAGCACTCCTGTACTTGTATCAAAATTATGAGTTTATCTAAATTGATGAGGTGTCAAGCAATTTCTCATAATCTCAGAATATTAAATATTCTCTAAATTACGCGTTATTTTCCAAATGCGCATTAACCAAAAAAGTGACGGTCCAAAGAATTTGTTTAAACTGGTCATAATTACTAGTGTAGGTAAATTAATATTATAATTGAGTCGCATAGTCGTTGAAATTTTGCTTTTCGCGGCCATGTCCAGAACGTATCTTCCGCGATCAACGGAGGTTACCTGTAGTAACCTGAATGATAGGTAACTTTCAAACCACTTTTAAATATTCCCAATGAAACCCAAGCCTTTTTATTTATGGATGAGTATATTACGAGAAACCTTGTCGAATGCTTTGCTAAAATCTGTGTACACAGTATCAGTCTGAAGACTTTTATTAATAGTTTCAACTGGTCGATGCTGATGTATCGTAAAATAAGTAAGAGTGGCTAAATAAATCAATGCTGAGCCGGTGAAATAACTTTCTTTATTTCGGTGTCAAGTTTAGTTTGTATCACGGATTCAAATATTGTTGGTGTGGCTGATTGTAAACAAATTGGCCTATAGATGAAGATATCAGATTTATGACCTTTTTTGTAAATATAGGATAAAAACCTGTGTTACTATCGATTAGTAAAAGTTTTAGTTCTCAGCGAGAGGTTAAAAAGTTTCGTTAAGAGGCATGACAATACCGAGATACACTCGATGAGAAAAATTGTGGGCACATTAGATGCAAAAATTTGATTTTATTTTTCATATCACCCTGGCCAAAAATATAGTTATCAAATTCAATCTGAACGTTGTTATCCACGTTATGCCAGTGCGTAATCGGTTGCACTATCATAGACTTCAGTGAAGCATTCGGCAAACAAATTTATAACATTTTGAGGGTCATCAGCCAATCTGTATTTATAATACATTCTTAAGGAAATTCTAGTACCCTTATTATTGTAGATTAGAAATAGCTAATTGTTCAAAATTACTAATTCAGTTTTTATAACATATTTTTATTAAGTTTTTTGATCTAAGTCTCACTTCACTAAATTTGATAAAATCGTGTATATCCCTAGTTATTTAATATCTTTAATGAGCAATTTTTGTGGCGAATTACCTCACTAAGTTTCTTACTAAACCATTTAGGATAGTAACTAACGATAAATTTGGATACAGGAACAAATGATTGTACTTTAACACAGACTTCAGTCTAGCAAAGTAGCCAGGACAACGCTGTATATATCAGAGGTGAAGTCTACTCAATCCCACACAATAAACTATTTATTATGTATGTTTATTATGTATTCACCTCTATCAAAACAAAAAATATGTATGTCAATATATATATATAAATAAAATAAATAAATTGTTTACAGCAGAGTAAAATAAATCAGTAACTAAGTTAATATTATCGGTTAAGTTTAAAAAATTCTAATCAACTGTCGATAAATAATTATTCATTTTTGCATAGACAATTATAAAAATAAAAAAAATTGTTGATACTTTAAATTTCTTACTAAATGAACATTCACATGTAATTTCAAGAGGTAGGTGATGAATGTAAACGGGTAAGATCGTCTTGAAGGATTTTAACACAGAGTTGGAGACTAAAAGGGACAGTTGGCGGAAATTCACATTGTACACATAGGTCAATTGGCACGTATTGACATAAACACCATTAATTTAATTGTTCTGTACTGATTTAATTTAATGTTCAATAAAAATATGAACTTTCGTCTTCTTTTCTATCACTTTGATCACTTTGGGCCACTCAGCTGCTGTGCGACTCTATTATTTTAAGTAAACAGTTTGTTTACTGCATTTTAAAAATTCTTAATATTTGTTAATTGTACTTGTTTTAGCATATCTTACTCACTAAGTAATATTTTATATATCTCCTTAATTACTTACTAATTAATAACTTATCGGCACGTATTAAAAAATTTGGTATATAATAATAATAATAATGTGTTTATTCCAGCGTGATCAGGTTTTTTTTTTAAAAAAACCTGATTACCCATAAAGATAATACATATTAAGTTATACATTAAAGGTTATGAAATAAATATGCTGTGAAAAAAAAAAACCAAGGAAAATATTAATATACCAACTTAAATACATCAAAAGAAAGATATAAAATTAATCCATTGTAGGCAGGTAGATTATTTCAGCAGTTCTCAAACCCGATAATGATTGTAACTTAAATATGCAAGGATATGAACGAGAGAGCAACAGCCTCTCAGAACAGAAAAGTATAGATTAATTTAATCCCAAGTATTTTTCTTAAGACATACACGCACATGTACATGTATATATACTCACACAAACACAGTGCCCCTTTTACGCAAGGCAAAGGTAAAGTTTATCTCTGGAACAAAACAAGTAACATAAAACCAATGCTTTGTTTTAAATTATAAATGAAAGTCTCATCGCGTCTCATCTCGTCTTAATGTAAATAAAAGGCAGTTGTGACTTTTTGTTTTCCTGATTACCAGACAGTGTTGTAAGTATTTAAGTGCAGTACTCCGTTATACTCGCCCTCTTTACATTTGTTTTAAAGGTGCGTGACTTCGAAACGTTGAATTTAACTAAAAATATAATATTAAAGAAAGAAAAAAAATGTTCCTATAAACACGATAATTAGATACACAATTAATGAACCTTCATTGTTTAATTTATTTAGTTTTAAAATAACATTTTAAAATAAGAGTTCAAAGTATTATATTTCTAATGAAAAAATAAGAGCCGTATCTGAATAAAAAGTTAGTTTATAAACATTAATGGACTACAGTACATAATAAATAAAACAATATTATAATTATAATAAAAACAAAGTTCTTTTTTTTTTCCTTCCAAGTCAAACTTTACCTGATATTATTTGCGAACCCCAAATGTAAATTAGGTATCTCGAATAAACATAAAAGTTGAGCAAAATGGTAAAAAGATATGTAATATAAATTATATTAATCAATTAGAAAGAAATACAGAAAAAGTTTATTGATTTTATAGATTTTTTCTGTAGTTTTTCTAATTGATTAATTTATTTGAATTAAAAATACCACAGAACTATGTTCCAAAATTGTAACTTCACAACAAAAATGTGTATTCATTAAAAAAAATGTATTCTTAAATAATCACAATGTTGTTGATGGTCATCTTCCATTCCTCCCCTATGACTGCCACTTTCTCCATTTTGTCTAGGTCATTTTTTGTCTTTGGATATCATTCTGGAATATTATTTGTCCATTGACAATTTATTTGTCTTAAAATATGACCCACCTATTGATATTTGCGCTCTAATTAATCAATAACGTATATTTCTTTTTCTGTGTCTTCTAGTGATTCCCAACATACCATTTCCGTACTGCGATGTGTCGTCGTCTAGAGTTTTAAAGTAAGCTTATTATCTAGAGTTCAGGTTTCACTATCATATGTAAGGAATGGTAGAATGCATTTTTTTTTCTTAAACACTTTTAAATACTTCACACACTCCAACTGAATTTTGTTAAGCATTATTTTGTTCATAGCTTTAACTGTAATATTTACCATGCAATGCTATTTTTCACGAACTCTTTATATTTACACTTAGCAGTTTGCTTGCACTTACCAAATCATTTAGGCAAGATTCGGGTTCTTCTGGAAAGTGGGAATTGATTATTGTATCAACTGGAAATAATAATTTACATAGGCATATATCATTTATTTATATTCATAATTTAGTCTTTTAAATACGGTTTTCTAGAGTGGCAGTGAATAGCTTTAGAGAGATAATATCACAGTATCTGTTACTTTTTTATCTCTATAATAATCTAAATATTATGAGGCAGTAACTTTTCTGTAGTTATCTCGCATAACTCCCTTATATAATATTTCAATTCCCTGAGATTCCATTGCATTTAGCGTATAGTCTGAGTTGATTGTGTCAAATTTTTTTTCAAAATCAACAAATCCTAAATACAACGGTAGCACATAATCCTTAAATCTTTCTATAGAAGCGTCAATTGCTTTAGTTAACGTTTATATGCACGTATCAAATCTCGCTCTCAGATCGAACGTCATGGTCTGAGTTTTTGTCTTTTTCTTTCAATCTCAAACAGATCTCTAGTTTATCTCCAGATAAAAATCTCAACTCTTACACATGGTATTAAAATGTATCTCAAGTAAATTTCTGAGATTATCACGTCGTATCTCCTTCCGTAAACGTGGGCCTTAATAATTCACTTTTATTATTATGAATAGAGTTAGGTATGTTTGAATGTTATATATATTATAATATTATGTTTTAGTACCTACTCGCCGATAGTGCCCTTATGCTTAAAATGTCACGGCAATGGCGACACTGCCACGCGAAAAGATATTTCCTTGAGCATTTCCGTTGACGAGTAGGAGAAGCGCTCTCTGCATCTCGTCTAACGTATTCATTACTAACATGTGATTCCATATTTAAGAGGAAGGGTGAGGATAATTATATCTAACGTTAGGCATTCGTGTTACGTTGTGTCGTGTTATGTAATTGTGTTCGTTTCTTGCGGGATGTAAATCTCGTCTTGACAATGGACCTCCACGATAGGGAGGTGCCATTTTCGTACGATTCATCACTTCACTTAACTATGTGATGGCTAGTATGAGGTCCTGGAGGATTGTCCATGGACCAGAGTAGGATGACGATCACGATTTAGAAGGAGAAACCATTACTTCAATATCTCGCCGTTAACAACGTCAACTTACATAAGTAACCCAAATTTTATATTCATCGTGGAGCAAAACTTATTCAGTGGAATTCGACCTAGTATGAACTTTTATTACATTAGGATTGCTTCTTGAGCGCTGTTCATTTTTTCCATCTACCGGTGGTATTTTTAAGTAGGAGTGATAGTTGACTTATTTTGCTGTTAAACTTTATGAATCAATTCCATTCATGCTTTTGAATGGAGCTACTTTGTGTTTTAGGACGTATTTTTAACGAAGCGATTCTTTGTAAATCTTTAACGTTTTTTCTTATTTATTTTAATTGTCTAAATTATAATGTTATAAATTTCTCTCTATTTTATTTATTTTCCCTTGAGAATGACTGTTGAAGGCAGGTGGAAGATATAATAGTCAATTCTGTTCATAGTATTCACTAATCTTATATTCTGCTTTGGGTGAAGCCGGTGGATGCGCTGACATTACGTCGCGTACGTTACAATATATATATATTACATTGTTTATAATACATCATTTGTATGTATAATTAGTTAATAAAAAAAACTGACATATTACAGTCAATTCTATACTTGGCAGAAAAAAAATCACAATAATCGCCATCTTAAGACTTTGTTAATCGTAAAAACCCCATTTTAAAATAAAAATTTAATCTTTTTTTTTTTTTTTTTAAATTTAAAAATAGATTCTGGATAAATAGAAAAACAATGCTATATTTTTAGTTAGTTTTGACATATCCTGAAGAAGGAAAAGGTGTTTTCCGAAACCGGTAGATGTTTTTTAAACTCAATTGTGGTTATTAAACTAAGATAATAAATAAATTAAAAAATATGAATCTTAACCACCAAGTTAATATTGCTAATTTTAAAAGTAAAAATTTAATCATCCATAATATGTAAATATACCGAAATTTCCAAAATCTATTTTTAAATCTTCTTAAAAGTCATAAAAAATGTAGTATCTATATATTTGTTATCATTTTTATGGTGAAAGTTGTAGTGCAGATTTGATGCAAAGCACTTTTCAGAAAAGTGTTTTTATCTCAGTTTGAATTTTCTGTGGCTGGTTGCTTTCTGCGTAACTACGTTCAATCATAACACACGGGGTAACTACCTATTACTTAGTATTCTCCTACCTATATACCTCATATTATTCGTAATAATATTTAATCATTATAAACAATTTGAAAAGAGTGTTTGAAATAAATCACACTGTTTTTTTACATCTTTCCTAAAAGATTAAATACAACAGCAATCAGTGTTTTTTCTCTTTCAAAGACATTGAATCTATTGCTTTCGCTCTGGAGCTCAATATTCTCACTGAATGAAAATTCTCGAGAATGATAACAGCAGACTTTATACTGCAATATCTGGGACCAGCCTCGAATAGTCTGTTTCATTTATAAGAAGAATTTCAAATTTCCCATGTTGACTTTTCTCGCATCTGCTGGGACCAATCTCAAACTGGTAATATGTTTTTTTTTTTTATACAACAGTTTTTACACTATTTTATCACAATAGGTCAATCTGTTTTGAAGAAATTTATCATGAAACTGTCAAATTCTTTATGTGGAATCTACCCCTTCAATAGAATATTACGTTTTAGTCGCCCTTCGGTCAACATCGTCGATAATCTTTTTGTTTCGCGGCGTAAAAAATATTGCTTTCTCAGTGGAATTTTACGGTCTCTCTCATACTAGCAGTCAAAATAAAGTTAGCTTTCTCTTTAATAAAAAAATATTTTTCTCTAATACTCGATTATGAGATTTTTGTAATAATAAAATTGGAACATCACACTGTACAATAATATGAGAAGCAATTACTAAAAATACATTCAAATAAATTCTCGTATCATCTCTAGACAAATTAAAGATAATTAACTGAATCACGAGCGAGTGAAATACGCCATTTCTTTCAGAAAATTTATGTTAATAGTACTTCTATCTGCAATCACTGTATTTATCTGAAAAATTGTAAATGTACTATTTAAATTAAAAATTAATAAATCCTATAACGAGTTATATTATAATACAATATTTATGAATTAATGGATGGATTAGGAAAAAACATGTGTCCTTAACAAGTATTTGGAATTGATATATTTAATACAAATCAAATGTGTCCATCAGTAAGATATACAGATAAAATCAATTTATCAAAATATATTTTTGTTGCCACCGGGACCTGGAACCCTTTCTATCCGGGGAAGTGCGCTAACCGAGTACGCCACGTCAACATAGTAAGTTTTCGAACTTACATGTTGCACTTTTACAAATGAATACATGTGTTATTCCATTTTTGATATTTTTAAATGACTTTTTTTACTAATAAATATTTGAAATATGAATTAAATATATTACTTAGAAAGATATACATATGAAATCAATTTTATCGAATAATATTGTTGTTGCGCCGCCGGGATTCGAACCTGGATCTCTTTCCAAACCGGGAAAGGTGCATTATCCAACTATATTACAGCAAAAATACTTTAGCGACAAATTTTCGAACCTATATGTTACCCATAATGCACCTTCCTCGATTTAGAAAGAGATCCAGGTTCGAATCCCGGTGGCGCAACAACAATATTTTCCGATAAAATTGATTTTATATGTATATCTTTCTAATTAATATATTTAATTCATATTTAAAATATCACAGACCTATGTTCTAAATAATTACAACTTCACAATAAGAGTATGTTATCTTAATAGTAAATATTTGACATCTTCCTAATTTTAATCACCTAGTAATCTCGCAATACCTATGATTGTCATAAAATTAGGTGACGGAAATAAATTGTCATTTCTCAACAGCTTGGTTACGAAAATGTGTACCGATTTCCTCTTGGTGCTTATCAGCCACAGTGACTACTCGATATTAACAGAATCGAAATAAAAATTTAAAAGTAAAGCTTAATTTAGTTAACAAAAAATAATTATAATTGTACATTTTCTTCCTTATATTAAATGAATTAATAAACATATTTTTACATCGTATAAATATTCAATATTCTTAGATTCGTTGTTTGCATAAAAATACATTCAGTATGTTCATTCCATTTTTATAAAACATATTTACTATGTAAAATAAGATAAAAACTTTGTTTTAAGGGCGGGCATGCCTCGTGAAGAGTTCTGTTTTTAAATATTTTCCATCTCACATAATATGTAAATTTTTAAAAAAGGACGGAAGACATCAGTAGGTCTTCCTGGTTTCCATCACGAGTCTTGATAAATCTACGTCGTTACTCATTGTTTGTGAAAAAATCGTTAACTTTATAATGGCAGGTAGTTGGTGAACTGCGTACATAAAGTGTGTCAATATTTTTTTTCAAGTACGTGCTAACGAGTTCAATAAAAGAGGATAAACTATTCATTCAAGTGGTAATATTTATTAACTTTTTTTAATATTAAATACATTTTTATTATATTACTGATAGATGCGATTAAACTGGAACATTTGTAAAATATATATATATTTATTTTAAAGGTACGCTGTTTACATTATAAACCTTTCAGAAAACTATATAAACCTTTAATGTTATGTAATGATAAAAATATGGACTTTTAACACACAATTTTAAATAAATAGCTGTTTAAAATCAATTGCTATCCATAGTGGTATTAAAATTTAATATTGCTAGAGTTTTTTGAGGATGAGACTTCTCTCTGACATTCAACTTGAGTGTAACATAAAGAACAATACAGAGTTCAGCCTGAAGTGGCCTTTGAACCATCATCGCATGTATATTGCTTGCAGATTAGAATGACGTACCAGTTAAGAGATTCTCGTGAAAATGGGCTTTAAAACCAGTCAATAAGATGAAGTGATTCATAATAGATCAAAAAATGAATTAATATATAATTACTAATTAAATATATTAATTATAAAGTTATACATATAGATTCGAAAATATGCCGTCATTATTACTAGCGCTGTAGCATAGTTGGTAATGCACCTTCACTGTATTGGAATAATAGGTCCAGGTTCGAATCCCGGTAGCGCAACAACAATATTTTTCGATAAAATTGATTTTATATGTATATGTTTATAATTAATACATTTAATTAGAATTTAAAACATCACAGACCGTCTGTTCTGAATAATTACAACTTCACAATAAGAAAGTGTTCTCCTTAATAATTAACATATACCTATCTAAAAAAACTTACTTTAACAAGGTAAATAGAACAATTTATGAAATGCAGATTCGATTTTTAGTTGGAAATAAAAACTTCTTGCCGTATAAAAAACTGCTGTGGTCAAAAATACTGAGTCATAGAAGTTGATATACAAAACAATAGTAAGATTAGTGGTCACTTATGACTGTGAAATGTGATGCCTAACCCAAATCGAAGAAAACAAGTTAGCAGTTTTTAAATGCAAAATATTTAAAAAAAATTATGGACCTCCACTAGAAAATAAAACTTACAGAAAAAAAATGAATCACGAGCTAGAAGATTTGATTGAGCGTGAAATTATGATTATATAGGTCTCAAATATTGCGATGTGCTGGCTATATAGAAATAATGCCAGATAACAGGATAACAGATCATGACCAAATATATACCCCAGTAGAAGCGAGCAAAAGGCAGGCCAAGGAAAAGAAGGGATGACTGTGTTTAAGAGACTGAAATTGCATGAGAGGATCTGGGAACTGGGCAAGAATGGCGAGGGATAAAAATCGGTGGAAATCACTTTTAGAGGTAGCCAAATCTCACCCTGCGATATAGTGCCGTAGAGAAAAAGACCTACATAAAAACTTTTTGATTTCTAGTATTTTTTTTGCAGTTCTATAATTACAAACTGTTACACCTAGTACAAAACATTGTTTTAAACTACAAGACCATTCTAAAAATGATATTATGCATTAATCACTATTTTAAAAAATAGTAGAGTGCGTTTACTTAGATAATGATAGTTGATTTTTAGTGCAATTAATTATTTTAAAAGATTATATGAAATTTTTTTAAATATTAATCTTTTTGAATACCATAAAAGAGCTTTAGAATAGTTTTCATTTCACCGGCAAACAATCTTGAAAAGTAATGATCCTCCATTTTCTCTCCGCTAGCGAAAAATAGCGGGAACAATTACCAAGAAAAATCGTAAAGCTTATTCACTTAATAGGTCTGCCCAAGAAAGGATGGTGATTCTACCCCTGGAAAATGATTGTGAGGAACGATTGTTAGGAAAGGGATTGACAGTTATAATAATTGGCCTGTACGAACCGTAAACCCGTGGGTGATTTTCCTCTCATTATTCGGAGAATGTAATCTAGTTAGCTACAGATCGGCTCAGGATTAGTTTGGAATGTTCATTAAAAATCTTGACCCTGTCTTATCGATTAAAGATTGGTAAGGTACTTTAATAAAATGATTTGATACAAACGCATAATAAAGAACTCATAATTGCGTGTCAAATGACGTTGTTGTCATCTCAATGGTCGAGGTATTGAAGTGCGCGGTATATTAAGTTTTGAATTAATCTATTAAAAGTGTTTATTAAGTGAAAAGGAAACATATCTGCAGGTGAGGTGCAATTATTTTATTACAATATTTATTTTATTTTTTTAATTCAAAATTACTTATTTACTAGGAATATTATACAAAATTACAAAATTTACTTATTTAATTGATTGAAATAAAGAAAATGTATCATTAAATATGTACGTTTACATTTATAAGTTTTCTTAGTTACATAATGACGGGGACTATCAATCAATAATAATAAAATGCCAGAAATGTGTGTTTGCCGTATGACGCTATACGTAAGTTATTAAGGATTTTTTTGCGATATGTATATATGTATATATATTTGAGTATGTAATCTTTTGTGTCACTCTTCTTTTTATGCCTTTCTTATTATAACTCAACATCTTCTTTTTCATCATCTTTAAAATATATTAATTTTTGCATTATATGTCTTAGTTATGTGTATAGTATCGTATTCATAAAATAAGTTAAGTAAATAAATAAAATTAAAATATATTTATTAAATTAAGTATGAAAATTTAATCTCAAGATTATACAAATAATAAAGTTATTAAAACACAGAAAAATCTGTACCTGTAGCTAATTTGACTCTAGTCTATTACGGCAACCGCAAGATGGTAGAGATACAAGATTTCATATGCCAAATGAGTGCTCTACCAACTAGCTATTCCCATTTAACGATAGTATCCAATTTTCATAAAAGAATATAATGCTAATTTTTAATGTATTAGTTTATATAACATTTTTGATACCCTTTATTATTTATACATTCTAAACATCAAATATGAAAACAAATATTTAATTTTATATAAAAAATATTAAATTTTGTAGTAAGTTATTATTACCAAAGAGCTTAAGATATTTTTACGCCTATTTTAAAATTTTTGCGATAAGTATCCTCGCCTATTTCGGAAACTTGGATTCGGGTACCCCGCCAGGGGTATTTTAATTTTGTTTTCTAAGCTGAATTTATGTACATATATATTTTTTTACAATTCGAAAAAAAAAAGCTAATACTGTCATGTTTCTGAAACGTAAAAGGCATTTTTTTTTTTGCATATATGTAGATAAACAGGGATAAATTCAATTTATCTGTATGTAAAGGTGTTTTTTTTTAGAGGTTTGTTTTTCGAATTGGAAACACTTTTTTCAGCGACAGCCAATTTATTTCTGATTTATGCTCAGTTTGGTTTGCCATTTCACCATAAATAGACTTACGCCAGAACAACGCTTGCAAATTGTGGAATTTTTTTTATAAAATCGTGGTTCAGTTTGCGAAAGTTAACGAGCGCTACGTCCATTTTACGGTCGACATAATCGTTCATCCGAGTAAATAATTCGAATAACCATAAATTGTTTTTGCACCACGCATACTCTAATTGATAATACGCATCCACAAAGACGTACAGTGCGCACCAAAAAAGTTGTTGCTGCAATGGAGCGTAGTATTGAAGAGGACCCAAATGATTTGATTCGCCATCACCACAATTGGAGCTGTATCCATCCACTTTATGGAAAATTTTGCGGATAGATCTTGATTTATAAACTTACAAGAGAACTTTCAGCTCGTGCAAGAATTGCCAAGATTTTTATGTGTTTTATTTCATTTTAAAGTTCAATACCTCTAAAAAAAACACCCTGTATATCTTTCTAATTAATGCATTTAATTTATATTAAAATATCATAGAACTATGTTTTGATAAAATTACAAATTCACAAATAATACTCTGTTCTCTTTAAAATATAAACAGATATTTTGCTGTAAAGTAATTTTTAAAAATATTCAAATTGTGTAATTCACATATTTTCCTTATGAAATTACTAAATTAAGAAAAAAATATGGTTTGTAGGTATGTACATTGTAGGTACTTATATATTTATGGGTCGGGAAATTTGTAAGGGTTGTAGATTCTTCTGTTAGTGCATTCGAGTGGATGCGGCAAACCTGAGGGGTGTTATTTATCAATTTAATGACAAGGTATTTTTAAGGTATTCTACATTTCTATCATAAAATCTTTCAACATTATTTTCAGATGTAAAAAATGCAATAAAATACAATAATTTAATAACGATTACGTTTAGGTTAAAAAAATAATGTCCTGAAACCTAAGTTAGCATACATAGTGGCTGTTTGAATTTCATCCTATACGGACGAGGTAAAAATGGTTTTACGAAATCAGGGGGCAGGCTGGCGGGCGGACGGGCGGACGGGCGGTGGATTCTATTGTATCTGCTTAACCTCCTTTACGGTGGAACTTTGACATACAATATTCAACATCTTATTGATGTTTGACCTTTCGACGGATCAGTGGAAATGAATAAGGGGAAAAATACATCAAAGATAAATTTTATGTTTACAGATAAAACAAATAATATACGTTTTTGCTTTACAAAATATATTTTAGGATACTGGCCTATATTAAAAAGATTATCATGGGGATAAACAGAATGTAGCCTGTTCGAAATTGAATAAGAAAATGACATTTTTTAAATGTACTCATCCAATTATTTTTTCATAATTTAAGCTCATTATTATTGGCTGCAATGTTAAACAATCTTTTTTCCTATTCTTTTAAGTATAGAATGTGAGATTTAATTAAGATATATCTCAAGATCGGCTTGAGATTAATGTTAAAAAATTTAAACTAGTGTACCTATATGTCACTCGATCTGACAGCGAGATTTACCGCTGTCAGCGATCACCAAAAACCACTATAGATCCGACTACAACAACAGTTTATTCTGAAAGTTAGACATGAGTCATTATATGTTAATATTAATATAATTTATTCCGTTTTAAACAAATATTTATTTCGGTTTAATTGCTGCTGGGAAAATTTAAAATAACCCTACTGATGAACGGCAATAACATTTGATGCATGACGTACAACCAGCGGGCGCAAAGTAAGGCGCAAGCTGAGAGTTGTCTTCAAAGAATCTCATGTAAGCAAAATCAGTATATTAGAGATTATCTCGAGTCAAAAATCTCATTCGTAAACAGGGGTCATTAATATCTACGATACTCTTAGTATTTTATGCACAAGCGACTCTCTCGACTAATCTCCTTCTAGAGGTGTAAAGCTTTAATATGATCTACTTTAACACTTTTATAAACTAATTTTTAGCGACAAACATCTTATTTTTATTTTTAGTATGTAGATTATCAACAAGTCACTTTCAAGCCTGACAGATGGTCCTAGTATGATATTAATGTACAATGTAAAAACATTTTATGACGATTATTATGGATATAACATGTTATACATTATACTTTTAATAGTTAAAAATACAAAATACAAAAAAATATATATTGTAAATGAACAATTGAGGAGAGTAAAGTGAGTGTTTTATACATTAATAAAAATGGAAAAAAAAAGTCTAACATTGAATTCATGCCGCATTTATTCCTTCATTAAAACATTTCCAGTAACGAAAATTTGCTAATTCACCCGTATAATATATGAGGCGAATTTTTTAGTTAAGTACCGTTGCTGGATATTCCCGGTGTAGCACTGCGGTTGCGATGTTACGCATGCACAATGGTTTCCTACACCTGTTAACTCAGCACGTGCAACGTTAGACACATTCACATAGTGTGGCCAGTGGTTTAAATGTTCAAGACGATAGATCGGCCCGCCGTCTGTGAAATACGGTTCATGATTCGTTTCTTGAATGCATGAAACATGAAACCAGCTGACAATCATCATCCTGTTTTGTCCTGGTTTGGCGCCAAGTTATTTCCATACTTGGTAGCAAACGTTTTTATAATGATGATGAACTCAAAGACAAAGTATAGACATGGTCTTTATCTCAGGCGATATCGTTCTATGACGAAGGTATACAAAATTTGTGCCCGTTATGACAAGTGCCTTAATAATGGTGGCGACTATATTGAGAAGTAGTTTAAGGTGTATAGCGTCCGAAGAAAGTAGTGTTTTAAAAATAATAATGGGTTTCTATAAAAAAAAATTCGGTACTTAATTAAAAAATGCGCCTCCTAGTTAGGTTATAATTATTACATATATTTATTAATGTTATTGTTCGAGTATTTGTACACTTCCGTTCGCTTCCGAATAAAACTCACATTTTACATCTTCACATTTAATTTGTGTTTTTGTTCCAATTATTATTGCAACCGGGTGAGGCAATTTATTTGTAAATAAATATTTATCTTCGTATGTTTAAAGTTTTCTAGATTAACTAATTTATTTTCTAGAGTCAGATTGGTACCATAGAAGACAAATTATTATGCAAATGATTTCAATATTATATGAGCGTAATTGGAAAAATGTCAAATTTAATTTATTTATATTATATATTTACAATATGAATATTAGATACAAATTGTACCAAAAAAATATTATCAAGTTAATCATTAAAAAAATGTAATTGGTCGTTATAAATTAAAGCATAAAAAAAATCGAGACCTACACTTTACACTTGCGTAAACATTTACAAATTAAACATGTTTCTTTCTCAAAATTCTACTAAAATATGAATTCTCGACTTTTTCAACTGGAAATAAATAAATAAAGTTATTCTTTTCAATGATAATATTGTGTTTCAATAACATTCTTCGATAACTCTGAAAGACGACACTATAATTTGATATCAAAATTAATTGGAATTTCTTTAAAAATTATATGAAATATTTTCTTCTTTTTTTTTGGAAGACGTCAAATAATTTCTCATCAAATTTGACCATGAAACTAAATTGCCACTCGTTTGTCATTTTCAATGCTTAATTGTAATTAATATAATATTATTGATTAATTAGATTTGGTGGTCACTTGTAAAGATTACCTACAATATATTTAGTGTAGAGATGATTAAAAATATTGGAAGAATACCCAACTGATCATAAAATGAGATTAAGATGAATTATATGTATATATACGAATATATTAGATTAAGGAAAACACATTCTTATTGTGAAGTTGTAATTACTATAATGATACTTTATGATACTTTAAATACTAAATTAATGTATTAATTATAAATATATACATACAAAATTGATTTTATATGTATATATGTAAAAATTGATTTTATATGTATATATTTATAATTAATACATTAATTTAGTATTTAGAATATATTAGAGATCTTGTTTTACCCTTTAGGTAATTTTCTTAAATGCGTGAAAATGAAAATGTAAAAAAAAATAAAAATAACTTCAGAAAATAGTAATCTTATTTAAATTATTTTTAAAACTAAATCAATTTTAAAATCATGACGTGCAAAAATATACGAAACAAAATTATAAATATAATATTAATATATAAATATATTATTTTTACACTACACTATAATAAAATCATCTGTCGTCATAAAAGTAAATTCAAGTTATATATGTGAAAGAATTTATTATTTCTATGAATGAATTTTTTTTTTTTAATTTTTCATTAAATAGTGGTCTAAATTGCGACAAAAGATCATGATTAAATTATCAATTTATCATAATATTATGTGGATATTAAAATTATAATTACCAATTATAATCAAGAATGATAACGTATAATAAAAGACTACTTTAAAATTAATTACATTTTTGTAATGATCATATTCAGATTAATCGTCGACACAAGAGTGTGACGTCGTACGTTCTTGGCCTATCGTTGCGAGAAAATAACATGAAGTTAGGCAAATAAACAACACTATGAAGTTAGGCAATGCAAACTATAAAATAAATATTTAAACTGGTGCACGGTGGCAGTAAGATTTAAGTGTATTAAAAATTTTAATGGATGGCTATTTATAAAACAAAAAATATATCTTGTGATGTCCTTAAAAACGTATGTTTTACTTACTAAATTTTTGGTGAAAGGACATTAAGATTAAGCGTTTGAAATTGCAATTTTTAAAATTAATATATTTAATTTGTGCAACAAGCAATAGTTAATTTTAACGTTTTGTATTTATTCCAAATGCGGGTTATATAGAAGATTGTAAATTACATCATTTTCAAATTGTTTGCGTGTAATAAAGGTGATTAAAGCTTCGCCATTATATTTGGCGCTTTCAAATTCAACCTACACTTCTTATCCTTCTTCTTTGTCCTCGCCTTACCCCTTCCATCTAGGTTCGGCAACTCTAATCATTCGGGTCCAGTTTGTTTTGTCTTGGGCCGCATCCGTGGACGTATAAATCATTAAGATCTACAGACTGGCCGTCTGGTCATTGACCCGTGTTGCTCGTTATCTTTCCGGTTTTCTTATTTTTTTTTCGATACTCGTGGTTTTATGATTCGTGAGATCTTCTTCCCTTCACATTAAATGTCCAACCATCTGAATGGGGAACATCCTAAAAGAACCCTTTGAACATTTTAAATGTTGTCCCATTTTGTAAACCCACCAACCAATCTCAGCATTTTCATCTCAGTTGTGTGCATCAGTTTCTTTGTATTTGACCTATAATACTGTAATTTATAGAAAACTTAAACAATAATAGTTTTTTTTACACAATTTCGTGGTAAAACCAATTACATTAGTTTGAAATAAAAAATTACGTTGGTTCTATTTTAGACGTTTTTTTCTCAATAGTATGGGTTTGAATAAAGAAAATTAGTATTCAAGTAACATTAAATAATAGTTATATTTATAACTAACAGAAAGCATTCGTGTTTGTAGATTTGACTAGGTTGAGATTGATCCACTGGTGGCCGCGACGTGGCTTCGGCAAGTGTTTTATTGCCACTAGCTATTTATTTATTATTTATTTGTAACTATATAATACAATGTAAAAATAAGTTTGGACTAGAAAAAATTTGTGTCGACGTTCTACGTGTTATTATTAAAATTTAATTAATTTAAATTATCGGTTTTGGGAATTAGGGGAACGGCGTTGGCATGGTTTGAAGATTACTTAAGTAACAGGATGCAAGTAGTCAAATCAAGCGAATATTGCAGTAACCCACACAAAATATCTTACGGTGTACCTCAAGGAAGTATTTTGGGTCCTATACTATTTTTAATATATGTTAATGAAATGTATAACTCTAATATGAAAAATGGCAAAATAATTTCTTTTGCATATGACACGGTACTACTTTTTCAAGATGAAATCTGGGAAAAGGTAGTAGAAATGGTTCAAAATCGGTTAAATCTAACTAAAAAATGGCTTGACAAAAATCTTTTAACGCTTAATGCTCTGAAGATAAAATATTTGTGCTTTTCCAGTAATAAATAGTAGGAATAACTTTTAACGATAAGTTGGTGGTTCATACATGCTAAAAAAAAACCTACATACTCAACTACAGACAACGAAGTGTATACGGTA
Source organism: Eubasilissa regina (assembly GCA_022840565.1). Lineage (NCBI taxonomy): Eukaryota > Metazoa > Arthropoda > Insecta > Trichoptera > Phryganeidae > Eubasilissa > Eubasilissa regina. The sequence goes on from JAINEB010000033.1 coordinate 25,306,684, forward strand.
TTTAGGAGTACAAATTGACCAACACTTAAACTGGAGAAAACGTATTCAGTATCTCACGAGCCGAATAAGAAAGTTTGTCTATTTTTTAGGAAAGTCAATGAAGTACTCGATATGTCCTTGAGAAGAATTGTATACTTTGCACTGTGCCACTCGCTACTTAACTACGCAATTGATAGTTGGGGTGGTGCAGCTAGTAGTATTCTAGAGTCTGTAAGTAAAGCCCAAAAAATGTTTTTGAGAGTTATTCATAAGAAACCCTTTCGCTATCCTTCAAATGAACTCTTCAAATAATGTCACGTCCTAAACATTCATCAAATGTATATTCTTGGTATGCTAAAACACTTTTACCGGCATAAAAAATATTACCAGGAAATTACGCACCTTCACTTAACAAGGACACAGGCTAACTGTCACTATCTTGTGTCAAAACTAAACAAAACTTTTGCATAAAGGTTCAATTTATTTCTAGCACCAAAAATATACAACGGTCTAAATAAAAAAGTGAAAGATTGCAACCATAATCTTGCATATTTGTCAAGAAAAATGCAGTTCTGGCTCCATGAAATGGGGAGAAATTAGGCCCAAGAACTTTTACAGGTCTAAACCTGAGAATAAAACTGCTACAACAATATATATATATATATATATATTGTACATTGATTATTGTACTTAGCTTACTGTTATACCGGAGGATCTGCTATAATACGGTAAATTACGAGTGTAGCAGGCAGGGTACCCAAATATATGTTTTACCTTCTTATTGATATGTTGTATTTACTTTGCCAAATTTTATATGCATACCATCTGTACCTTTATTTGATATTTAAAATATTACGCAACACTCATAGTAATTAGCTAGGTGAAAATGTATACTTAATGAATATTAATTTGGAAGAGTAATACGTCAGACCGTTAGACATTATTTATCAATGTAAGTATATAATATATGTAAAAAGTGACCTAATAAATGTATTATTATTATTATTGCTGTGCACGATGGTGAATCGACCTATTCGGGTCCTCCTCAATACTGCGTTCTATTGCAGGAATAGTTTCTTCGGTGTGCTCTGTACGACGTTTCTGTGGGTGCGTATTATTAATTATAGTATGCGTGGTGTAAAAACAAGCCATGGTATTCGAATCACTTGCTCGGATGGACGATTATGTCGACCGTAAAATGGACGTAGCGCACGGTAACATTCGTGAACTGAACCACGCTTTTCAAAATAAATTTGCACAATTTGCAAGCGTTGTTCTGGCGTAAGTCTATTCATGGTGAAATAGCAAGCCAAACTGACCACAGATCATCTATCAGCTGTGAGTTAAATTTGCTATCGCTGGAAAAAGTGTAGCCAATTCGAAAAAGAAACCTCTAAAAAAAATACCTTTAGTGAATATTTCACTCATAAATCGATAAACTTTCTCAGACCAGAATGTAACATATTTGTTGAATAAGCGTAGGAGTGGATATAAAATTGCAGATTGTCAATGAAAAATTTATGTTACAGATTAAACCGTTGAAAACTTTTTGAAGATATATTGAATCCCAGCTCGCTCAATTTTTATTACAACACTCAGTTCTTGCGAGGTACACACGTAAACTGAATCTTTTGAATCTTTATCTTCAAACACAAAAGATTACTTCCATAATAAGATATGATGGAAGAAGCATTTTGACAAGTTCGTTATTTTATCGGTTGTACAGTATGCCAGTTAACTGAAAAATAACACATTCTTCGAGTGCTATTTATTAACGGTTATTTTCGATCGCGTTGGTTATTCAGACATTAATCACAGAAGTACAGAAGAGAGATTCAGATATCCGCCAGGTTCTTGTCGTACATTGATTTTTCTTTGTAATACATGGTATCTCACAAATCTTAGGGAATCTTGTGGCACATCTAAAGTATCTATGTGAAAATTTTGTTTATTGAAATTGTTGCGTAAAATAAAAATACGAATTAAAATTTTCACTCATTTTAAAAACTCTATAAAATGTTGGTATCTAGTTTCTTTTATCAGAGCCTTGATCACCATAAATCTACAATAATGTTGTAGAACTGAAAATATTCCATAAATCACATGTCGTGCTTGTGTTAAATAACTAACTGATATATGAGATCTAAATCACTGGTTTGTATAATCAGCTAAATATCAGCCGCTGCCAACATGTATGACGTAAAAAGTATAGTAAAGGTCGCCGTCTATATTTACATATTTTCATACATACTTACGATCAATTTGTCAAAATATGAAATTGTAGGTACCTCTTGTTTTAATTATTGGATAAGGGAAGGGATTCCAACATTTCAGAAAAAAAAACACATAGAGCTTTTTCCGAAAATTACAATAATCCAGTCTCGCAGAATTATTAAAGGTAGATTTTGCGGTCTCATGTGAATAATTTTATTTTCAGTGTTTCAACCCACTATTTAGCGAGCAAACGAGGATTATAAAAATACAACGACGCTTTTGTATGGGGTGTAATTCCCTTATCAACATTCTGGCAGTAATGTATGCAGTTAATCTCTCGCATAGTTTTCCTGCTCATAAATCTATTACATTCTAATTATGTGAAAGAGCTGCGCAACTTTATACAGGGCATGTAATTATTATTACCGGGGCATTATCCAACCTGCCAACCGTCCCCAACTGTTAACAGAAATAGTTTAAATACATGTCATATAAAAATTTAAAAACTAATGCATCATCTAAAGAGAAAAAACCTTGGAACCAGTATTTATTTACTGTGCATAAACAACATGATATATTACCAGGGCCGCCCAGAAAGTTATGGAGGCTCGGGGCAAAGGAGATTTGAGAGGCTCTTCTATATTTAAAATCAATATATTTTTTGTTTATTGTAATCACGCATTTACTAAAACATACCATATTAAAAAACAATGTAAAAACGTATTGTTTGACAGATGGTCAGACTTAAGAGCCAAATCTACCAAACAACAAGAACAATCAGGACCTCGCGTGGCGGGGACCCGGGTCTCTTTGTCTCTTTTGTCTCCCCCTGCCTTTTTAGACCGCCCCGTACTTAACAACATTGCTATCTCACTAGATGAAAATCTGGACCAAGGTGAACAGTAAGAACTCATATCTCATTACATACAACTTTAATTAGTACTTATAAAGTCACGGGTACGCATACCACTCATCGCTACAAAATATATATGTAGATATGATTATTTATTTCTCTAAATAGCGATGTGATTACGAAATGCATGCCACATCAATATCCATATTAAACAAATAATATTAGAACACACTCTTATTGTGAAGTTGTAATTATTCAGAACAGATGGTCTGTGATATTTTAAATACTAATTAAATGTATTAATTATAAAGATATACATATAAAATCAATTTTATTGGAAAAAAAAAACAAATAATAGATATCCCATACAGACGAAGTAATTTTTTTTATTATATGTAATGGAAAATATATGGAAGTATGGCTAATTACAGGGCTTACGACCGGTCTTTAGCTGGCTTAAGTGATCACTTTATATAAATATAACGTTCACCATTCTCACCCATCAGTCTTCATATCTACCAAATTTTTGAAAGTTGTATAAATGTTAATATGTGGACTCACTTCGAGTACCACTACACTATCGCCATCTATGGACTAAATTTGATAATTCATTTCTCCCAGACAGCATATATGTCACAATAACAATCTAAATATTTTTTTAAATTATTAAATAAATATTTTTTTATCTATAAAATGTTTTTAATACGTTATACCAGAATACGCTTGAAAAATAAATATCTTTCAATTATATATATTTTCTTATATTGACCAGTATATTATAAGCAATATTTGAATATGTCCAAGAACACACGATTATTGGATTTTCACCTACAAAAGAACTGTTATTAAACAAATAATAGATATCTCGTAGAGACGAAGCTTTTTTTATATTTAATGGAAAATATATTAATGTATAGGTAATTACATGGCTTACGACTTGTCTTCCCTTTAAGCCCTGTAATTATCCATACTTTCATATATTTTTTATCGAATATAATTTTAAAAATAGCTTCGTCTCTATGAGAACTATTATTTGTTTAATAACAGTGCCTTTGTAGGTGAAAATCCACTAATTCTGTGTTCTTGGACATATTCAAATATTGCTAATATTCTTATCATTTTCAAACTAAGCTAAACGCTTGCGCTATGAAAATAAGACTAAATTAGTGGTGATTTAATTATAAATCACATACAATTTATGATTCAGTAGTACAACTGCTAGAACTGGCTGGAACCGTTACTTGTTAAGTTAGCCCCCTTTAGCGTTGGATGTTTTATTTCTTCTTTCCTTTTTCATGGCAGTACTGACATATAGTGGCCTCAATCAGATAAGGCACGGCTCGTAATGCGTCTCCATAAATCTCGGTTCTATGTCACCTTCACAACTGACTAAATTTGTCGTAAAAAATGTCGATTGCTGTTGTGAAATGGTGACACGTTTCCTCTTATAGGAAAAGGTCCAGGTTTGAATCTCGGCAGCAAGTAAATATGTTTTCGATAAATAGATATTTTCTATATATCTTTCAAATTAATGAACGTTATTTACATTAACATAATTCTAGTTGCTTGTTTGATATCTAGATGTATTGAGCATAAAAGGAGGGTGACTGCAGGGAATAAAGTGAACGGCACTTTGAATGGAATTATATCTAACGGGAATTTGTCAACCGAGGCAAGACTAGCGGTGCACAATGGAGTCCTAGTACCGATACCGATGTATGGAAGTGAAGCATGGAGCTGGCAGAAGAGGAACGAAAGTACACTGAATGCAATGGAAATGAGATGACTTAGGCATATGGCGTATTAGACGTGGATGAATTAGAATAGAATGGTAAGAAGTATATGTTGATGGCACCAAAAATAGAGTACGACCGCGGAAGACTTGGCACGATCAGGTAAACCAGGTAAGATGGAAGATAGTTCTGTTAGAAGCCTCAACAATCGGCGAGCTTGTATGAGAAGATGTATGAATGTGGATGAGGCGAAAATTGTGTGTCAGGACAGAGGAGTGTGGCGCTGTATTCTCTCTGCCTATCCCCGCGGAGAAACGGCGTGATAGTAAGTAAGTAATATCTAGTCGCATTGAACATATCATTTTTCGATGGCTTTTGACATTTCTAATTTCTAGCTGATTTTTTTTTTCAGATATAAAAAATATTTTTTCACATAAAAAAAAAAATTTAAAGAGGCTGAAATGTTTGTCTCCGTATCCATTTCATGATTATTATGTATTTTTATATCTTAAGTGAAACATAAATACCGATAACAATATGAGTTTAAACAAGAGCATATTTTTCAAGCATTTACTATATTTTACAGTTTGACAGTTTGCACTATTTACAAAACTCTGGAAAAAAAAATATTTCACGTAAGGAATGATAATTTATTGACTAGTCTCCCGAGAATACCTATGTCCTTTCTCGGATGGAGGTATTACGTTTGTCTTGCCCCCTCTCCCCTGAAATATCCGTTATATTCCACCACTTCTGGGCCCATGGCGCCAATTCCTCAATGCTATAAATGAGAAGTACGAATCGAATAAATGTTCTAGCTAAAGTTCGACGAGAATTTTCAAGTTCCTCGAAAGAGTTAGTGATGAATTTTCTCAAGTTCACGAAGGTGTACATATATTATCTGTTTATAAATTTATTTATTTTATTAAGTTTAAAACCTCCAATATGGTTAAGGTAAAGGAAAGTCGTATTAATTCTATTTTTTTACCAATACGTAATGATATTATTAAAAGATTACCTAAATCGAATTAGATATCATCATTTTTTTTGTAACATAATTATGTTATTAACGAATTATAAATGTTGCCTATAAATTAGAATTCTTATTATATCTGTATGTATGTACAATGTAGCGGTAATCGTCTGTGTACCTTTAAATTCTTGCTGAACTCAAGACTGATCATTTGATTGAACGATTATTCTAACTAAGAGATTTCGGAAATTGGTCTCCATATCTCATCGTCACGTGACTCGTATAAATCCCCTCCCCCCATAAAGTCTCGTATATCACCCCCTGTCCCCCGATGTGTATTGTCTACATCAACATTTGCCTTGTAGATTTATGCCCTTTCCGTATGTTACACGCCTATTAACCCCTTTACTGCCTAAAATTCTCTTTGCCAAGCGAAAATTACCTCGCATTCTATACATGACCTGTGTCTCTAAGGTCAATTTTCATGACCTGTTGGTCGTTTCAGCACACTATAACGACTGAAATCACCCATTACAAAAATGCATCAGGCATCCGTTCCTTGTCTTTTTCAAGCCGGGCGTAATAGTCGCGTCATTTTACCAAATGATTATGAGCTTTAAATGCAATTTGAAACCCCCGGATGAGGCCCTACACTACACATACTCGCTGCGATGTTTAGAGGTGGAGATTTGCATGGGCGTGTGCCCAAACATATTATGCAGATCTTGTTCATAGGGATTCACATGAAAACGTGTGAATAAACTGAGTAAAGTCCATTTTTAAAATAAAATCGTCGGCCATTTACACCCTGCAAAGCATAATTTTAAAGAAATTTTAGTCCATTTGCAATTTTAACAGGTAGGTACCACAAACCCTTATTAATTGCGTAATATGCAATAAAAATTGTATTTTAAAAACAATAAAATTCAATCAAAAGAACACATAAAAATGGAATGCTAACAAAATAATATTTATCTCAGCTTGATTATTTTTCAGTGTGTATATTGTGTAAACTCATAAAAAATATGTTTGAATAAGTAATTATTTAAATATATTATTACTTATTATTAGATACCCCTACATATTTATTTATTCCCGGATGCGTAAACCCGAGATTATTTTGTTTTTTTCTTCAATTTGCCGTGGTCTTGGAGTTCTTACATAAAAAAATACATATCTTTCATATAATTGTTATAACACGATCGCTATATTAGATTTTATAATGTAAAAATGAAAATAATTGAAATCTATAAATTATAAAAAAATATGATTATCGATTTCTTAGAATAATCACTTTCAACAGCGACATTAAATATAACGATATTTAAGTATAACTCTCGTGCGTGTAAACAAATATTACATAAACTATAAAAAATGTTAATAAATTGTAATGGTAGTTACCTACCATAAAATAGTAAATATCAACCAAAAACATATTATAATACAATATATAAAGTTAGTGATAATTACAGACCAGTAAATGAATAGACTTGAAATAAAGTGTATATATAGGAGATAAGCTTGGAATTTTAGTTGCGGAACAAGGGATTCTACATACATTTTTTCTGGAAACATAAATCCGATAGTTTATGACACATTTATACAACAATAAAAGTATTTACTATTCGAAAATAAAATCTTTCAAGACGTATTTTTTAACGTACTAATGCATATTATATTGTCTGCGTTTAAATTTTCGTTCTAATTGAGTCATATATTTTAATAAAGTCGCGAAGCTATTTGATTGCCTAAGTGGTACCAAAAAGAACACGTGAAACAAGGAATTTGCGTTAGTTTATGTCTATATATTTGGTGGTTTGCGGTAACAATAAAAGGACAATTACAACTATACATTTTATTAAAATTTACATTATAATACTATAAAAATTTCTGATTAAAATTTTAATATATTACAGTGAAAAATATCTCTTCCAATAACTCTTCCATTCCCTAATTCTCTCTACATATTACTGGGTATATTACCTTTGATCAACTGGATCTTTTCTAGCACATCAGAAATGTAAAACTTATGAATCATTGTTTTGAACAGAAACTTGCAATAGTTTTACTTGGTGACTTGGTTATTTGAAATAATTAAATTTAATTAATTAAGTCGATCAATAAATAATTTGCAGTTCGTAAAAATTTATGCTAAATTAATGTGTTTAGTTCATTTTGTAATGAGGTGACCAAAGGGCAGAATTTTATTCCAAGTTTTGAAGGATTTAACCTCCTTTACCTCAATACATACTTAGGAATTTCATAGTTTTGTTCATTATCTCATTTATGGGCCACAAATATTAGTTAAAATTTAGGCCTAGATATTTAACTCGGGAAACCTTAGCGAGAATAAGATACTGAATAGATATCAGGTTGATGTTACAGATTGATTATTATTAATGTTTAAGTATATTATATTCACTTTTGTCAAATCGTTCATGCAAATTATAAGGTCGATGGCAAATAAATTATCATTCTCAAAAATATCTATAAAATTTCCAAAAATATGGACCTAGGTGGAACTCTTCTTAATACTTGATAATTAAAAAAATTTACTAGAAGTTTTCTTGATTTTAAGTGGCCTTTAAACCAATTAAAACATTTCCATGAAGTTCTAGTATCTTCATTTTACTTATTAATATCTTTGGTGAGACTTTTTCGAAAGCTACGTAGGTCGCATCCAATCATAATTTTTGATTTAATACATCAACTGTTTTTAAAATTCACTTGTAAAGTAAAAGCACCAATAATAAAATAAGCGAGTGTTAATTTACCTATTGTAATATACATATAAACTCATTTTAACGTTGTGTCGTAACTTAACTTTTAATATTAGTTTTGATTAGATTAGATTAAAATTAGATCGATTTAAAATATTTCTCTATTATTATTTGTATAATGTATAGTTAGTTAGACATGTCTTTATTACTTACCATTTTTCCTTGGAAAATTTGATTTCCTTTCTTTTAATTAATTAAAATTGTGGTTGCACATATATTTATTGAGTTTCACATATTTTTCAACAGATAATTTATGATTTTGGAGAATTATTATTTAATTTATTACTCAGTTGGATGCACTCTGGGTCCTCTAGAAATAAAATTGTCCCTATGTGTAGATAATGGAATACAAAGGCATGACGCTATTTTCTGATGAAGGTTGTAGCAGAAAAAAAAATACCCATACACGTAGATGCTATTGTTAGGAAACTATGGTGAGAGTTAGCCATACTAAATCAACCCTAGTACTCCAAGCTACGGTGACAATAACCTGTGAATAAGCACAAAGGTTGCAGGCAACCATTCAAAAGACCTTGAGATTTTAATACTTTTCTCTTAGAACTAAATACTTCATCGTTCGCACTCCAACTGTACTCCAACCAATCAATCAACTAAACCGCTAGACTAATAATGTTTGACCGTGAAGCCAAGCAAGGATTGAGCCCATAATAACGGAGGAGTACACAAAAAGTTTACAGAGATTATTTAATCCATAATAATATAAGTATACACGTACAATATCAAAAATATTTCAAAGCACACTTTTAATGTCCTTTAAACTATTTTTTCTTATTTATATACACGTTAATAAGCTTTTCTTATATGTATTATATTATTTAGGTTAATATAAAATTCTGTCAATCTAAAAAAACTTGTAAGAATAAGGGGTTAATAAAATATGGGATGTAGGAAGGGTGGAAGGAGTTTGCGAGAGAGACGGGAATAGAGAACAGGGGGCCCGAAGGACCAACCATAACCAGGAAGAAACACAACCTGCCTAAGAGTTACTCCTTAAGATATCTGGATTTTCTTCTTCCTCTGGATCCACAGATCTTCTGGCTCCAGGAAATCACACTTCGTTGATAGCGTGAAGTGGGATGACACGCACTATACACAATATCAGGACAATTACACTAATCGGTACGCACGGTTGCGAGAAACCAATTACACAATAGTCAAGATATACAGAGAAATCGAACATGCTAACAGTACATTCTCCGTCACTTTATCATTCTCATACGACAGGAAGATAACTTGCACAGTTTTCAGTCTACCGTACCCAATGGTAAACGATTACTGTTAATAACACTTCTCAACTGGTCCAAACCATAGACAACAAAAACCACAGAAAAGGTAGTGTTCTGGGTATAGGAAGAAGGAATCAGGTAGGTAACGGAAAGGAACCATTATAAGTCATGAATAAGTTATAAAGATCGAACTACAATCGTTAATTATTTTTTTTAAATGTACATTTAGAACTAAAGTTCGCATATCCACATTTCAAAGGATATTGATACATTTCATTGGAAATATATTAATTTTCCTATATGTGATGCACAGAAAGGCATAGGAATTTTACATATAAAATACTATGAGGTGTTACAGTTTTTTGCTATTATTACCCACATATTTTGATTGTCTATTTTCATCGTAAGATGTTTTATTTATCTTTTAGAATGTAATTGGTTTATAAATCTAGCACCTGTGTGCAGAAATTAGCCTGTTCTAGGACTATATGACTGAAAAAGTATGTGAAAATAAATAAATTAAATTAAAATATAATTATACCCAATTTTATAACATTGCCTTCCATTGAGTTTTTTAAAATTTATATTTATAAATTTATATTATATATCGAACACCGCATTTCTTGGAAACTGACGTACTTCTCCGAGAAGCTGTCTTTTTGGGGGTTTCTTTATCCGGTCATCCGGACTATATTTATTGATCACGTCTTATCAAATTAATTTCTCATACTCTAAACCTTCGCGATTGATTGTAGTGATTAAACATAAACTACAATTTTAGAAGTATCATATAGCAGCAATATTATATTTTCAAAAAGAATTCAATAAAAAATCCTACTACAAATTCAAAACCAAAAGATTGCAAATTCGAAAGGAAATTGACGCTTCACTTCAACAAAGTGACAAAGTGTTACCCAAAAAAGTTTTATTTATATTTGATTATTTAGCTATTTACAACAAATTTTAAAAACGAATTTAACAGTTACATCACGGACTACCAAATATATAGATATGAACTAACGCAAATTCTTTGTCCCAATATTCTTATTTTGGTGTCACCAACGTGATCATTTTGGTACCACTTACGCAATTAAAAATCTCCGCCACTTTTTTTTAAATATGACTAGATTGGAACGAAAACTTAATTCGCTGACAATATAATATACATAAATACGTAAAAAAATTAATCTTGTTAATACAAAGATTTAATTTTCGAAGAGTAAATACTGTATCATAATCTATCGTATTTACGTTTTCACCAAGAAAGTGTATAGGATGCCCTTCGTCCTGCTACTAATGCTCCAAACCCTTCTCCTATATGTACACTTTATTTCATGTCTATTCGTTTTACTAGTTTGTAAATTACACGATGAATAGAAAGACAATGTTATTACGTCAAATTAAATTTAGTGGTAGACGTGAGGTAGAAGAATAATTATTGTAACCGAATTTTCTCAAACATCGGTTGTCCAATACTCAAATAAATGTCACAATCAAAATCAACAATTTAATGTGAACAACATTGTTTCACAAATATTGAAATAAATTGAAAATAAATAAAAATCTTAGCTTGAGGGGTAGATATAGAAGTTATAGACACAAGTGTATTTGAATTTCTTTACATTAATTGTAATTTGGTACTTTAGAATAATTTGGCAGGGTTCAGATAAAATGTCTGTGTTTAAATATAAGAAACGCGTTATTCATTCTATTTATCTTTCTCTTCAGAAGCAATCAAAATTTTAGAGGATTTTGGGGTTAATTTTAACCTTCCCAAACAAAGCTAGTAAGTTAATTATTAAATTTTGTTCTTAAAAAAATCTATGATAAAAATTAGCTGTTAATAAAAGGGTTGTTGTAGAAAGTACCTCTTCAAGTATCATTAGATAGGATCAGAAAACATAAATTTGCCCACAAATAACTAATTGAAAAAACAATAAACTCACCCTTCTGACGGTGACCTAATAAATGCCATAATACGCCATCAACGAAGTATTTTTCATAAGGTATTCGAAGTATTAATTCTTCTCTTTCAATGTGACATATTTTTTTTATTTAGAAAACTTAAAAGTGTTAAATATAACAGACTTCATGTATTTTATAACTTTAAAGACATCGCCTAGTATTAAACCCAGTAAAATGTAAGCGTCACTCTCAGTACGGCCACAGTTGCCATGAAAAATGTAGGAAATATCTGTTCAATTTGTGCTAAGCGATATATAAAGTTTTGTAAGAGACAGCATCAAACTGCTGTAAGCAATCTTTTCCACAACTTTAAACTTCAACTGCTACAACTAGTGTTTAAACGCCGTCATAGGATGAACGTCAAAAACATACATAGTACGGTTGGTGTAGTAGAGAATATCACTTATTCTCATCATTCTTGCAAGTGATAAATTACTATTACATCAAAGTTTTCTTCACGCAGTTTTGTATAATTATCGAGCTCGTCGTTTTTACTGCCTTCCACTATCTAAGCCTTGCCTTTTCTGAACTGAATAGTTTTTCGTATTAATGAAACATCACAAATGCTTTTTAATATCCAACCTGAAATGAAATGCCAAAAAATAAATAATAATAATAATTACCTAAGTACCTACTTAAAATTTAGAACACCTTATTTTACATTAAATAAAACACAATCACTTTGTATGAAATTACGAATTATATTACACGCCAACCGGTTTCGCTTAGTTCTAGCTTCTTCAGAGCCTATTTAAATCTAACAATAAATACAAAAAGGGTGCACTTATATATACATAAAGAGGAAGATAGAATATACATGTAAAAGAGAGATACAGAATACATATACAGTTAGATAGAACAACAAGTGAGACAGAATATAAAATTATATTTATCAATTTCAAATAAATTCAATATCCATCATCACTGTACTTTCCCCTCCCTTGATGTTCCATCTAACTGTATATGTATTCTGTATCTCTCTTTCGCATGTAATTTTATATTCTATCTCCCTCTTTATGTATATACAAGTGCACTCTTTTTGTATTTATTGTTAGTTTTAAATACGCCCTGATGAAACTTGAGCTAAGCGAAACTGGTTGGCGTGTAATATAATTCGCGGTTTCACAAAGTTATCGTGTTTTATTTAATCTAATATGTCAAACCACAAAGTGATTGCTTTCTACAAAAATATACCTTATTTTAAATCCATATTAATTTAAATCACTGTACATCAGTGTTGGGATGTTTCCATTTTTTTAAATCCCAGGTCTTAAAAAGAGTACTCTTTTGAAAAAAATGTTAGAAGCAAAAGATAATATATACACTTTCACACATAGATATATGAATTACCCATTCAATTTTTATTTGTGATGAACAGAAAGACATTAGGGTTTCATTTTTAAGCATATTTTAAGTAATTACCTATGAAGCACGACGGCTACAATAGTGTGTAATAAATGTTGAAAATACCAGTAACAACCGTTTGTGTTGAATTTATGAAACATAAATTAACGAATGTACTCCGTTAATCAATAGGGAAACTATCTACAAAAAGCTATTTTTGTGTTGTATTTCCCAAATTCTTTTTTAACTTTGCTATGGAAAATAGACCCAGAATTTACATACTTTATGGCCCAAAGAATATACGTATTTCATAGTCTTCAAGTATGGTGGAGACATGATGTTAGCAACTATATTCATATCAAACTTTGACCTTTATCTTATTTTTGGTCGACAGACCCTAACAAGAACCTAATAATTCTAAAAACAATTAACTTTGCTATGAAAAAACAACGACTTAGTTAAGAATTGTATGGTTGTGGAATTTAGAGATAATAGATTTGGAAGATAGAATTAGTACTCATATATAAGTATAACGAAATTATATCATTATACCAATTTGGTAATTTGTGTAACACGTTGTAATTAAAACTTGAATAATATACTTATAATAATTTACTTCATGTTAATTAATACATAAAAAAAATACTTATTTCAATGATTATCTTGTGATTCAGTAGGATTAAAACGTATCGTCACGTATTGATTTGGTAAGATGAAAACATATCATCATGTTACATAGCTTAGACCCTTTCTGTGCGAACAGGTTACCTGCAGAACATTAAACCCTCCCGTTAGACGGATAATTCCTATGCAAATTCGCTCAATTTACGTTGAATAACTAGGTATAAAAAATGTTTCTCCAATACCGTACCGCTTGATATTTATTTTAATAATTCTGTCAAAATCAAATTAATATGTACATATCTACTGAATTCCGTAATAATATTATATTTAATTACAATTTTAACCAAAACCTCCTTTGACTTGACTAAGTACGATAGTAACTGTTGCGGTTGCGCGGTAAGGGAGGGGGGGGGGCGGTCCTATAAATTAAATAAGAGGTTATAAAACGTGTACCTTCTACCGCTTTCCAAACTTTAAAACAATTTATTATTGATAATAATTTCTACACAATATTAACTATCTAAGATCGTTCATAATTTATCAAGTTGATATATCTACATATCAATCTTATTATTCATTTTATTTCACAGATTTCAATAATATATTTAAACAGTCAACTAAAAAGGTTAATTCATGTTTATGCATTCTGACTAAATAAGTTATTATTAATAAATTAAATTAATTATAAAAGTATTAGTGAATACATAGTCAGTAATCAGTTCATTGCGATAGTATGTACGTGGAAAATTATATTTATTATTAAGTAGAAAGAATAACATGAAAATGATCTCGGATTTGTGCCATAAGTTATTAATAAATCTATAAACGATGTTGAAGTACATACATATCATGAATTTTAAAAATAATTTTTATTTCAGAGGTCCCAAATTAGTAGACTTCAGATTTCAAAAGATAGACATTTATCCATCTACGTACAACTGTAAGATTTCATTTTACAATAATACTTAGTTCGTGTCAATAAATTATCTAAGCGACCATTTCTCCTTCTTATGTATTATGCTCATCTCGACCTGCCCTCTTTTCTTTGTTTTCCTCGTTTTCCTGCGCATTCATCTTAGTGACAGCATTTCCTCAGAATTCGTCTTTCTTTCACAATTTCCAAAATTCCCGGGAAACAGAAAGTTACATAAATAAATTAATTAAGTACTTACACATTGATAATATATCTAGCTGCTTGACCTTAAAGTTAAAGACCAAAAAAATTTAATAATTAAACTTTTTGAGAGTACTTTGATAAAATTAAATCAGTAAATTTTGCTTACATGATGGTAATTGGTACTGATTTATGTGAAAATGTGTAATTATAGAACTATTAGGACTATAAAAAAAGAGCGCTGCCCTGGCACTTCTTTTTACATGGAACATACTTTTCAATTACATTTTAAAATATTTAGATACAAAATATTACGTATAAAATGTTGTACCTACATCTTTATGGTTTAGTGCAGTGTTAGTTTTTCCTTTATCAGACCAGCTTATTTTAATCAAGCATTTCTAACGCTTCGAATTTCTTCAACACTGCTTTAGTGAGAGACCGGCTTGATACACCACATTGCAGGACCGAGAAAATATTTCACGTTACCAATCACCGCACCGTACAAATCACACTCGAAGTGCATTTTCTTTTTCTATTATGCATTTGTGGTTCCAGCTCTTATTTAACGTGCAACCCAGATAAGTCATCTAGTTCACTCATTCTATCTGCAACCCATTTACCCCAATTTGTATATTATGCAATATATTTATAAATTAAATTATAACTTTTTTTAATCAATACATTTTTGTACATTTCGTTATAACTTAATGTTTTTTATATTAATTCATGTTATATGATCCACTCGTTTAAAGTATGTGAACCATCTAAGTAAAAAAAGATTTGTCGTGTATTTCATCATCATCATATACAGTAGAAAAGTATTGTAACAGATAAAGCAACGAATGAATTCACTTTGATGCCAAAACTCTCAACAACATTACTAGTTAACGACACGACTTTTCGTGTAGATATTATCTTTTAAAAATTTGATTAATTACTCATTTATTTTATTTTTAAATGTTTTATTTCTTCTTAAGCTTTAGTGTGTATTTTTTTCTTTCCTACGAGTTGTTTTCATTTTGATAAATTTATAATTTATACCAAATGTATAAACTTACTCAATACAGATAAACTTTAAGTTCATACCATTTGGTCGATCACTGAGGTATGAATAAATCACATTTAAGGCGCCACTAAATACTTACTTAATAGCAACTACGCCATAAATAGTAATAATCAATAAATTATTTGTAATTGAAAAATCTGCCAAGATGCCAAATGATCTAATAATTCGCTACCATTGCAGGTATAAAAAGTTTGGATAGAATTAAACGTTTTCTATGTCAACATCCAATTTCAATATTGAATTGAATACAATTAAAAAAATAGCAGTTAATAACGGGTATAATACATGTTTGATAGACACTATTTTAAAAAATAAATTAAAAGAATATAATAATCAATTTTTATATAAATCACAGATAAAACATAATGATAATAATGATAATTGGCGTAGGATTTTATACATAAATAACTTTTCGAAACAAATATCTAAACACCTACCACGAGACATTAGACCAGCATTTTACACAAATAATAGTATAGGAAATTTACTCATAAATTCTAAAGACAAAGATGATAAATTTAACAATTCTGGCGTCTATAAACTTAGTTGCAAGGATTGTGCTGCATTTTATATTGGTAAAACGGGTAGAAATTTTAATATAAGAGTAAAGGAGCATTTGAGATGTTTGAACAATAGTGAGTTTTCAGAATTTTCTAATCATTTGATAGAGAATAGTCATGGTTTTGATAAAAAATTGGGATTGTCAATTTTGCATATAAACGGTGTAGGTCACAAATTAAATAATTTGGAATCGTTGTAGATAAATAAAGCATGTAAAAGTAATCAGGAAATTCTAAACAGCCAACTAAATTTAACTACGAGTCCTATTCTAAAATTTTTTCCTAAAAATTATTCGACTAAATTTGTATTGAGCAGCAATTTGAGTTAGGTACTAAATTTATTTTTTAAATAATTGTTGATTTTTTTTTAAATTTAAAAATAGATTCTGGTGAAGAAACAATGCTATATTTTTAGTTAGTTATGACATCCTGAAGAAGGAAAAGGTGTTTTCCGAAACCGGTAGATGTTTTTTAAACTCAATTGTGGTTAATAAAATTAAGATAATAAATAAAAAATATAAATTTAAACGTTTTTGTTCTAGCCACTTTTGTCTCGTTAATACTCAAACATCTACACACGCTGGTTGATTTTTGAGACTTCTAATAGAGCCATCTTCCAATACATGGGTTAAAATGTTGGTGTCAGATCTTTTTTTTTTACAATTCCCTCTTCACAAATATTAGTATAATATAAATATTGTTATCTAGAATGTGAAATCATAGAATAAATAATACAATTAGCTTTAATTCTTTTCTGGTAGAAAACCATGTTTTATCCGAACGAACATGATTAAGAGAAGGCTAGGCAGACTCTGTTTACGGAGAACAGTGGATAAGCTTGTTAGTTGTGCCGAAAGGTAATTTATGGAAAACTGATTAGGGGCGAAACATCCCTTGTTTCGGCGTACACTTAGCGTAATTCCTGATGGAAGATTTGCTTTCATTCAGTTGAAAAACAAACTCGGTAATTTGGCATGTTGAAAGCTCGACTTGAATTTTAAGCAGGACCGACCGAAAATTGTTAACCATTTGCTAAACCTAATCAGGTAAATGATTTTTTATTGTTTCCTTTGTTGATCGTGTTCATTTGCAAGGGAATGACAACAAATATATTACAAATGGCATACCTACATATACGTCAAACCCAAGGTATTGTGTGTTTACCAATCGAAATTTTTTTGTACATTCATTTCCCAGTCTCTGTTTTTAATCAGTTTTAAATAAATAATTATAATATGTTCGTACATAAATGCGATAAAATAACTAATTTCTATTAACTATAATGAATGTAAGTATTATTAGTTAGCAGTTATAAGATACCTAAAAATCATCATTCACATATTATATACCAAAATTTGTTGAAAACTTTAAAGATTAGGTCAAAATAATGAAATAACACATTAAAATATATAAAAAGAACAACATTACAATTAGTATATTTTTTATTCAAACCCCGTGTTTTTAACGCATTACATTTCGTAAATATTTTTTCTCAAAGGGAAACCTTTCTCGAAACTAGCTCCGTTGATCTCAGATGGCGGTAATATTCAGATTGGTCAAAAAACGGAACCCTGCGGCTGGACCCCGGATCTTCACATTAAGGCTTTGTTCGTCAGCGGACTTTGTACGGTTTACCTACAGAGAGTTTGTGTTTATTTTAAATTAACCTTTTGTTGTTCCCTCCCTTGTTATAATGAAAGTCTTGACAAAACTCGGCCTTGCAAAGAAATACTCGGGGGATTTAGTTCCATGTCTATAAAAACATTTCGAAAAACTGTTGGTTCTAGAATAAAATAACGCTCACGTTTTGAAAATAATTATCACTGAACACAGACTTTGCACAAGAATTATTATTATTATCTAGGTACTAAATTTCCTTTTATTTTCTCTCATTTTTAATTTACTATGATTTGATAATAAAACATGAAAATAATTAAAATAAATCTATTTATTTTAAAATTGTGTTGGAAATCTCATTACTTTGTTACTTTTTTATAACTACAAAAAATAATTGAATTTGATAATGGATTTGATTGTTGCCAGATTTGATAATTGGATGTTGAAATGTTGGTACTGTTTCCCTTAAAGTGTTAGTGTGACTGAAGAATATATAATGCTTTTCAGGTCAGTAAGACACAAGTTAAGTTTGAAAAATAGAATGTACAGATTTCAATACATTGAAATAAACATACAGAACAATTATATATTTTTTAATAAAAAAATAAAGATTTATTCCATTTGTAACACTTAAATCACGTTTTACCTAAATAATAACACAATTGTGATAACGTTAGAAAAAATATTATTAAGAGTAGTACTTTATTTCGAATTATCAAAAAAGAACCTAATAGTATCGTGCAGTCATATTTTTAATATTACTAATAGTACTGGAGAATACTATTGTATATTTTAATTTTTTTATTTGACCATAGTAACTTTGAAAAACATTAAATACACTTACAATCTAAAAAACACTAAATTGTACCTACTTACACATAAATGAATTAAATTTATAGTTGACATTTCTAAAAATTTTATTTAAATATTTTCATTTAATATCGCCCTGAATTATATTTAAAAGTATGACTGTCCGAGAACGTGGTTACATTTAATTATTTTTATTTGTTAACTTTGTTTTATTAACGACTCATTGAGTTTAAATACATCTACCGGTTTTGAAACAACCATTTTCTTTTTCACACTTATCAAAATATGTTATTGTTTCTTTACCAGAATTTATTTTTAAAAAACGGCAATTATTTATAAAAAAATATGTTATATATGAATGTTTAAAAAATGTTACTTAATACAAATTTACTCAAATAGGAAAAAAAATAGAATGTGACTCTTAGTTAAATTTAGTTGGTTGTTTATAATTTTTTGATTAGTTTTAAACGCTTTATTTATCTCCAATGATTTCAACTTATTTAATCTATTACCAACACCGTTTACATGTAAAATTGACAATCCCAATTTTGTATTAAAACCATGACCATTTTCTATCAAATTATTAGAAAATTCTGAAAACCCACTATTGTTCAAATACCTCAAATGTTCATTTACATTAAAATTTATATTAAAATTTCTACCCAATATATATACCAATATAAAATGCAGCACAATCATTGCAACTAAGTTTATAGACACCTGAATTGTTAAATTTAACATCTTTGTCTTTAGAATTTATGAGTAAATTTCCTATATTAATATTTCGAAACCGATAGATGTATTTAAACTCAAAAAGTGGTTAATAAAACAAAATTAATAAATAAAAATAATGAATTTTAACAACAAAGTTAATTTTGCTAATTTTAAAAGTATGGTTTCATTATATAAACAGTGTAGAAACATTTATTGGCGTGTAACTTAATTAGTAGTACGGTACGATGCTTTGCAACAAATATTTTTCCAGTTAATTATTTGTGACGTCTTATTTCATGGATTAAGATAGTTTACGTGGTAAGGCAATTATAGATGATAATATAAATTATAGTTATATTTTGCCTTACGGTTACAAAACTTTTACGAAGGTAAATCTTTAATTATTTATGTGTGTAGTTAGTAAATTGGGCAGCAAAGTTAATGATTTGTAGTAATCGAATAGGTGTATGGGTCGTATAACAGAGAGTTTCAGAATAAGTCACGTAAGAAGCTTTCTACGAATTAAATAAACGCAAGAAGACGGATGATTTTACACTTTATGAAGTAAATTTTCTCGAGTCAGTTGAATTCTGTAGTATACATACAACATGCGCTTTAGAAAATAAGATAAATTAATTCAGTATCGACATTTTACGGTGTATTCGGCTTTGCCGGTTCATCAGATTGCTTTGAACTTGGTGTAATTTGTCTTTATGTAAGTTATAATATACTATAATTCTTCGAAAAAAACTTTTTTTTTTAATCTATGATAAGCAAGTGAAAAGAGATAAGAAAAATATAATGTAAATATTTATTAGAACGATGGCAAACAAAATAATATTCAAACAGATCTCGAAAGCTGTACATAAAATATTCGTTCCCGTTGTAACTTAGATGAAGGATTCCATCTTAGAATAAGAAACGAGAAGCGTTCAAGAATTTCTATGGACCGTTTCAATAACTCTCTATTGCATCGGTAGGTAGATATGGAAAATATGAAGAATGCATTGTGAAACATCCTTGTGATATTAAATTTGTTAAATTTTCAGTGTTGTAAAGTTTATAAATGTAGCCTGCGCTGTAGTTATATTTGATTAGGTGTAGGGGAATTTGATGTTGACAAAATCGTTTACGTATATTTTATGAAATATTTAACTGTAATTATAACTATTATTATTGTTTCTCTTACATATTATAATTTGATAAATATTTTTTAAGAATTAGATTACCAGTTTTTTTTAAATCAATCCATGGTCCTTATTTTACAAACTTTCGACAAGTCGTCACCGGGTTCAATACTCTGCGATAGGTGTTTCAAAATGGATGACTCGATTTTCCATAAAGCTGACTGTTTTATTTCATCGTAGTACTTAGTTACTTCTTCAAAATTTATATTGGAGGTACTGATAAATTGAATTGGAACACGTTTTCTTCTTTGATGAAATGCAAAGAAAAAATCCTGTTAATTTTATTCGAAAACTTAAATCCCGTTACATTTTACCTTTGGTTCTTTGAACGATAAAACATTTTTTATGCAGTAGTTCTACACACCCCTGAGACTGAACACTTTCATTGCCCCTTTGAAAAGGAAAACTGCTCAGGTCCATATTGCACCCTTAACCATTAACCCTTAAAAAGTGCGAGACCGAGTGTCTTTTATTAACCAGATTTATGTCAAAAAGAATCACCAGTTGAAAACCAACAACTTTATTGCCGAAATAAATAAAAATCTCTCGTAAAAATCTATCGTTTCGTGGTTTATAAGTTAGTAGGAACATTATTCGTATTATAATGGCGCACAAATCTATTTGTTTCATTTATATTCTATCGGTTTCTGTAGGAAGACAGTAAAAAAATAGAAGCACATTACCTTCCAATTGAAAGTTTATGTGGTTCGAGATAAGTATCGATATTTTGTTTTATTTGAAATTCTTTCGCGATCTATAACATACTGACTAACATTTTATATTGGCTTTTGCTTTGTCATGAGTTTTAATTCGTTACAAATTTGCCTAAAATTAGTATACATTAATTAAATAATAATCGCATTATTTTAAAATGTACACAGAAAGATAAAAATGTTAATAAAAACATCAAACAACAATATTATTTTAAAATTCACTGTTATATAGTGATTGAGGGTAATTTCTAAAGTATTCTACTCTGAATTTATATTAAGAGTTTACAAGCGGTAGTTTGTCCAATCAGAATATGTATTTTAAGTGGACTAGTTAACATCAGTAAAAACTCTTCTATTGGGTAAACTAAAGTCTTTGTATTTGGTAAGAAGCTGTGAGCAATGGAGACGCGCTCCATGACTCCGTTACTGTAAAACTTTATGAAACTTTTTTGTATCATCTCAATAGTTTCAAAGTACCCATAATTTATAATAAGGGTTACACACAATACCAACTTCCTCAAGCCAGGCGCGCTCGAGGATATTGGACCTATAGCAGAGGTAAAGATTGAAATCGAACTAATTTATTCGAGTTCCTGATGAAAAAATCCATTGTCTTATAGTATCTAGTAATGTTTTAATTACGTTCTGGGATTGTTCTGTATTAATTTTCTCAAAGATTGATTAAATAAAATTGGACAAGTTGAGTCTGAGAAAAAATTGGGTTTAAAAATCAACTTGGGCCGATTTGAAAGATAACCAAATCTAGTATTTAATTATCTATATTATTTAAATTATTGACATGTACAAGAATTGATAAATTATTAATTATATAAATTATTTCGAGTGACTTTCGGTCCCTATGTCGAATTATATAAATTAAATAGTTAGTAATTACAATTGATAATTTACTCTAAAAATTTATTTACCTATTATAAGTAATTGATTTTGAAAATATATTTATCTGTACATTACTAAATTATGCAATTATTACACAAAAATTGCATTAGTAATTTTAGCCAATTCTTAAACTACACAAAATCAAACATATTAACAAAACATCGACTGATCAAAGATATAGTAACTTAGGAGTTACTTTCACAGCGCTGTTTATTTAATTTATAAGTTGTTGGATTTCAATAAAGCAATCAAAACCCCATTTATCATCATTCAAAAGTTTTTTTTCCCAAAGATATATAAAAAAGTATTAAATAATTAAGTTTTATGCCAGCCAATCATAAAAAATTTATTTGTAAATGAAAGAATCAGAATTACTACTTCAAATTCCGTATTATGCGTAGCATGTTTTCACAGATATTGTTTAAAACCATCTCAGTCTTAAAGGATGTTTCTTTAATATCAATAAATTTTAAAATTAATAAATTGATGGTTAGCGCCATTAGTTCTTATTATAAAAATTCGGATTAATCCTTAATAACTTACCATCACGCCGTTTCCCCGGGGGATAGGCATAGAGAATAGAGCGCCACACTCTTCTGTCCAGATACACAATTCTCGCCTCATCCACATTCATACATCTTCTCATACAAGCTCGCCAATTGTTGAGGCTTCTAATAGAACCATTCTCCATTATCTGGTTTACCTGGTCGAGCCAAGTTTTCCGCGGACGTCCTCTATTTCTGGTTCCATCAATACTTGCGTCATGTATCTTTCTTACCATTCTCTCCTCATTCATCCGTTCCATAGGACCAAACCACCTTTATAACCTTACCTAAGTAATCCTTTCTTAATCTTACTTACTATTCTAACATCAGTTTTACATTCTTTCCTTATTTCTTCATCTTTTACTCTGTCATAAATAGATTTGCCACAAATAGGTCTAAGTGATCTCATTACCACTGCATTCAGTCTACTTTCGTTCTTTTTCTGCCAGCTCCAAGCCTCACTTGCATACACCAGTGTTGATACCAGGATTCCATTGTGCACCGCTAGTCTTGCACCGGTTGACAAATTCCTGTTAGACATAATTCCATTCAAATTCGGATTAATCCTTATAGTATATTTCGCCTTTAAAATGCTGTATTGTATTATATTGACGCAACGTGTAAAAAACTAAATATCGAAGATTTCCAAGTACTCATATTAATGATTTGATATCATAAGAGGCATTGAAATAACTTCAACTTCGTATTACGGGATATCTCAAATAACTTTTAGTAAAACCCGATAGATTCTCCGTAATATGGAGTGAATTGCTTTTAAAATGGAATAACAGATGTATCAATTTGAAAGTGCACCATATAGGTTCGAAAATTTGTCGTTAACTTACTATGTTGACATGCTATAATGGTCAACGCATTTCTCGGATAGGAAAAATTCTTCAAATCCCGGTGGCAACAAAATATTTTTAGATAAATTGATTTTATTTGTATATCTGTCTAATTGATACATTTAATTTGTATTAAAAATATCACAGAACTACGTCCTGAAAAACTTCAACTTCATAATAATAATGTGTCTCTCTTTAAAAATACTATTATTAATTTATATTTAGTCATGGATAATAAGGCACTATTATATATTTATCATTCATTTCTCCCAACATTCACATTAACCACTTAAACAGACGTTAGGATGCGTCCCTCGTAGACAATGTTAATATATGTTTGCCTATCCTATCGTTTAATTTTTAGTTATATTAATTAATAGTTACCTTCTGGCGCCATTGGTACCCTATCGTTCCGTGAGTTCGTCATTCACTGATAGCACGGTACTTCGCAAGAGGCCGTTTCCAGGGCCGCCCTTGAACGCGTCCTGCCGCTTCCAAGAGCGCTGCGAACGGCGCCCAAATCTTGTGCGACACAAATATTTTAATATACAATTTGGAATTTATCAGAATACAGGTATGTTCAGTCCAGTTTGCATCCACTCGTATTACAAGTTTGTAACTTTATTTGATTTAACAAATAAATAAATATTTTTCAATGGTTTTAACAATCAATTTGTTATACAATTTAATTAGACTTACAGAACGCAAGAATTACAGATTACGCTGTAAATATTAAAGTTTAGTTAACTTGTGAAAATAATAGCCGCTCTTCGTGACGTCTTAGTTTTTTCCACTAATAACAAACAGAGATATTGTTCGAAAACTCCAATGAGGCCGGACATCGCTTATGTTGTTGTCTCAATTAATATGATACATAGGTCAGAGTCGTCTTGATATTGGATAAGGAATTGAATTGTGAAATATAATATCACATAAAAATGTCTCATGTCAATGTCATGTCAATCCGATGGCCAAAAAGAAACACGACAGAATAGGCCATCTACATGTTGCACTCCACATTTACCAAAAGTGGTTAATAGCGTATTTATTTTGAATAAAAGTAATCATGCAGTCCAAAAGTATATCTATTTTTTATTTATTAATAAAAACACATTCTTATTGTGAAGTTGTTGAAGATAAATATATACACATAAAATCAATTTGGATTGGATAGATATCCAGGTTCGAATCCCGATGACGCAAAAACAATATTTTTCTACAAAATTGATTTTATATGTATATATTTATAATTAATACATTAATTTAGTATTTATTTTTTATTTATTATCTGTGTTTTAATTTTATATATAATTATAAAAGTATATCATTTTATAATAAAGGCGGCGTTTGGTCAAACTATTATAATGTGACTCAATTGCCTAAAGCGACGCCATTTTAACTATTACTTCCTGTGCTTCAAGTCCAGAAATCACTCCGCTGGTTTCACTTTTCTAACTACGCTATTTCCTGTGGTTTTTTTCAGTAGACCTAAATATCGCAGAGATAATAAAACGCCACTCATTTCTATCTTGACGTTGTGGTTTTTAAATAAATTTGGAAACCATAAAACAAATTATCGGTTGAAAGTAATACATAATTAATTACTATTAAACTTCGAATCGCCCGTTATATTTAACGTAGAGGTAGTATTTTGCGCTATGCTTGTTACACATGTTGCTGAATTAGCTAACTTGAGCATTCTAGAGATATCCAGGCGGGCATGTAGCAGTTGGTGAAATATAATTACCTACTGCAGTCGCTGCCGGTAATCTTAACTCACGTGATATGAATTATCTTCGCTCGTGTTGGATTTCATTCTCTAGATCGGCGCATGCACATAACCCGTCTTCGCATGATTTTACCTACAAATATTGATAATTATAATTTCCATTTAAATATGTTCTTACAAATAATATGTGGACGATCGGGTGTCAAAGTGTGTAAAAGTGTAATCTGTACTGTATTGAATATTTATTAAGTACCGTCATAAATACTTGCACCTGTATGTCTGAGTTACATACAAGTGTTTTATGTAATAGTTATACTATCTACTTTCTAAAATGGATTTCATCCAAAATAGATTTTGTATGAAGTAAAAATTTATATTTATTTTTAGAATCTGTTTTAATCTTAATGCATAACATGTGTACTTATTTATATTTAAACATTTATAATATCATAAAAACTGTATTTAACGCGTATTTTCCAATAAAAAATAAATTACAATTTGCTGTTGTGCAGTTACATTGGAAGAACCGGAAAGTGTCAAAGAGAAGAAAAATAGAATATCAAACGAGAATGCATTTATACATTACTCGTACTTTGTGAAGTATATTTTTGTCGTTTGGATAAAATCATAGTTATAATATTTCACCTAAACAAAGTATTAAAATAAATCAGCCCTTTGGTACGCGCAAAGAGACATTCAAAATGGCGGAGTCTTTGTGAAATAACGGCGAGTCGCGCAGTAGGATCTACTAAGATTACTCCAGATGCTAGTCTCGATACTTAGCTACTTTAATGTATCCTAAAAGTTTCTGTACTTAATAACCCTTTCGTGATAAATGTAAATACAAATAGTTGTTGAGATTAAGAACAAAAAATGTTTAATTTCAAAGTAAATAAATAATTGAACAGTCAACATTAAAAATAATAAATACTTATATAAATTAATTAAATATTCACATTACAGAGGTACAATTTTTTTGGTACAAGTTTCAAAATAATTTTGTTGAACTCATTATAATAATTATAAATATTTATATTAGATTACTAATATTCTGATCAACGAACAGTTACAAACCAATACTAATCTAAGAATAATATTGTAATACAGAAGAGAACTAAAAACGCATAGTAAGCGCAAATCGTTGATATTTCGCCTGCAAAATTTAATAAAATCCCGACTGCTGTCCAGTAATATCAACGTTTTAGTGTATAAAACGCTATCAAACTAAAACTTGCACATGCGTCAGAAATGTGGGTACTGACTAAGAATAATGACGTATCTGTGGGCCAGTTTTAGAAAATGAATTTTGACGTAAACACTACAAAAGTGAACTCTATACTTTGTACAATGAGGTAAGTGTCTCAAGGTTTATTAATTAGGAACACTTTGGTGTGGAGAGGGTGACCGAAAAGCAATCACCAAAGTCATTGTTAAACATGGGCGTAAGAGCTTGAAAAGAGCAAAAGTAACATGGAATAACAATGTCTTCAAATACATATTTACTAGCAATATTTTAATATGTCCAAGAACACACAATTACTGGATTTTTACCTATAAATACACTGTTATTAAATAAATATATGATATCTCTTAGAGATAAAGGTATTTTTTTATTATATTTAATGGAAAATATATGGAAGTCTGGAGTAATTACAGGGCTTACGACATGTCTTCGGCTGGCTTAAGTAATCACTTTATATATATCACCCCTCACCCCTCATTCTCCACATTTATCCAATTTTTCAAAGTCGTATATATGTTAGAATATGGACACCATCACCATCTAAGGACCAAATTTGATTATTCATTTTCCCTTTTTTTAAATAGTATATATATCATTATTATGAGAATCAGATTTTTTTAAAATTATTATAAAGCAATATTCTTTACCTGTTTAAATGTTTTTTAACATATTATACTAGAATAAGTCTGAAAAATTAATATTTTTAAATTTTTTATATATTTTCTTATTTAAACCAGTATATTATATTGGCAATATTTGAATAAGTCAAAGAACACACAATTACTGTATTTTACCTACAAAGGTACTATTAACAAATATCAGATATCTAATAGAGATAAACCTGTTTTTTATTATATTTAATAGAAAATATATTTACTGTTTCCAAGATAAGTTTGTGGAACTCCATAATCACATATGTAAAGATATAACACTTTTTTTTTATTCTACTCATTTAATTTACTTTTGACGTGTAAAACGAATGCCTGGTAAAAAAGAAATAGTGAGATTCAGAGGTAGCAGGAGCAAGACCTGGCAAGATCTGGTGATAGTATTGGAAGATGATCCTGTAAGAAAAAACAATTATTGAAAGTGAATGAAGTAAAAGTTCTCCAGGACAGGAGATAAAAGAAAAGTGTAGGGAATTCTCTGCCAATGCCTATGGGAGAAATGGCATGACAGTATGACTATCACTGAATGCAAATTACAGAGAAAAATTGGCTAGCCGCCGGGTAGGCTAACACTTTTTTGACAGATACTGCTGGCTGCACGCAGCCGTCAGCTTTTAGGCTGATTGGCTGATAATTATAGCAGCGATCATAATGTAAAAAATTTAATTTAATTTATTCCGAATCTAGTGAACTTATTGTTAAACCAACTGTATCAATTTTGCATTGTAAATTATCTCGTTCTATAAATTATGTTTCCTTCCCGGGTACGGGACTAGGCGACACACGGCAAATCTGACAAGGAATCATTATTGTGATAAAATGCCAGATAAGTTATTAAAATGAAGCTTTGGTGCGATAATTTATTTTTCTGTTGCCATCAGCGATTTGTTATTATCCAAGTATGAACGCCTTGGACATTGTATTTTGAGATCGAGACGGAGGAGGGTAGTAATTACATCATGAATGTTAAAGATTAGAGATATATTTTTATTTTTAAATTATTGATTGTCGAGTTGATCGAGTTAATTACCTTCATGTGGTGTGGTATCAATTATTTGATTTATAGATTGATTTCTTTGCTACTTGTTTCTTTAGAGAATTATTTGATTAATTTATTTTTTTTGAGAATCGGAAAGATGAAATTATTGTTGTCAAAGCATCTGTAATCTTGAGACATCAGCGTGTTCACAGTTGTATTTGCATTGTTTATGCATTTCTAGAAATAATTTTATTATTTCTCATTATGAACTTTTGATGTAAATTGAATTTCGAATTATGTGACTCAATTTATTCGAATTTTCGAATTACATAAACCAATATAAATTAATTTAATTTAATTCCTTTCCAAGTATTTTCTAACAGCATTTATTTCATTATTTATGAATTTTTCCACAAGTGATGAACGACAATTTTCTTGCGAAGGAAAGTAAGTGAATCTAGTTCCTAGTAACCTACATTGTCATGCTCTCTGATTGGCGCTAACGTTGAAGGTGAGGTGTAAATTAGTAGCTGTGACATTGCCGCATTAACATTAATATGTTTTGAAATTTTTTTGCTTATTTAAAAATAACTTCCACACATAATAGATATTTTTAGTAGCATAGTTTTGTTTTACTTTATTTTATTTAAAGACGCTCAAACTCAAAGTGAAAAGACCGAAAATCCTAAGCCCATGACGCACGTCTTGTCAAGGAGATACTTAAAAATTATAAACACCTGGTGAACGGCAATGGGGATGATAGGCTAAAATTGAAAACCCGGCCAGCGAAATCAATTGAGTTGAAGATATTACCCACGTAGTGAAACTGTAATAGATGAAACTTACACATACTGTAAAATTCTGTCTGTGTGCAACGCGGTATTATAATACACCTGATTTTAACACGGTATTTCAAGCTAGTAGCCATACACAATACATAAAACTAATACTAATCCTTGGACCAAAGATCGTACAAAGTCTGCACTATACGAAATGTTGTGTGGAAATAGAAAACTGTCCATACATAACAAGCGCCTAATATATATGTATATATACAACTGGAGTTACTCTGCACGTTCACACATAAAAAAAAAAATCTGCAAAACAGGATTGCCTTTGATGCGCTGATCAGAATCACATAATTGCATCACGACTCGGGTAATTCTCCAGTAAATAAATTTATAAAATACCTGTTTTTACATTTAAATTCCATCCCACAATATCCTTCCTTCAATATTTTTTCCAGATATGATATAGACGTATTTTCTAAATACAAACAACCTAGAATGGAGTCAACTTACTGCTTTATTTAAATATTTAATTTAACCCAAAATAAAAGTTTATGCTATTAAGAAGGAGCAGAAGCAGCACAGATGACCATGAGCTTCAAGCTAACACTATTAAATGAAGGGCATTAGCGACATCAGTTCTGATAACGGACTCTATGCAAGGGTCTGAAACGTGAAAACATTTTTAAGATTAAAATCTAGATTTTTACAAGCGTAAAATATTAACTCGAAAAAGAGTGGTAACAGGGAGAGTATCAACCAAAAAATTGTTAACTGTAATGTAATAGTTGATCTATTATGATCTTCGTCAGTTAACATTTTTGGAATATATCTAGGAAACCAAATTGTGAATAAAATCACATATAAATTCTAATTCCAAAGATAAATAATTATGTTTCGAAAATAAAATTTACATAGAATATTTCCATAACAGTAACATATAAAAGCAATAAATTTAAATACGAGATACTCGATTTAGAAGTTTCCTGATAATTCATGAGAATCATTTTTTGCGCTGTGAAAACTGACTGTTTCGGAATATCCATCCCTTACATATATGTAAAGTAAGGGTAGATTGATAGATTGGAAAATAGATGGTTTTGATTGTAGGTATTTTCGTATAAAACATTTCTTATGGAATTTAAAAGTATATCCAAGACATCTTTTAAAGTAAGGAATAGTAAGAATGTAAATATATAATCGTGAATTGATGAATGGTAAAAATAAAACTTTTTTCATTATATATTAAGCATGTCTAAATGGAAATTCAAGTTCAAAATGGTATAATGACAACTTGTTAAATTGTTAGTGTCCATTATAATTATTATAAAATACTGACACTTACAGTTTACACATACTACTATTTAAATAATTAACTACTTTTTTATTATTATTAATAAATTCCCACTAAAAAATTAATATTTTCTAAGCGGTTGAGACATTTAAGGTAAAACAAAATATTTTTTAAAGTCACCTGAATCATAGATCAATAGTGAGGTGGGTTAATGGGTTAAAAAATCATTACATTGGTCAGATTATTAATTTTTATGATAAATCATAAAATATCTGCTAGTTTCATATGAAAGAGTCAATTTTTCGCTGAAAATTCCATGAAAACGATTCTAGAATCCCATTTCCGGCGAGCACGTCCTCGGAACACAAATTAACAGACGTGCATGAAAGTAGCATACTCGTGAGGAGGTAAAAAGGCTTTGTATCGAATTTGTTGGCGAAAATTCAGTGAATAGAAAAATGAAATAAAACACTATATATTACTTTAAAAATTATCAGATATATTCAACATTCTCAATAGCTTCTTTTTTTATTGTTTTATTTAATGTCTTTAATACTACTTCTGGCTACGCCCGCGAAATTTTATCTTTGTTATGTACCTACTTAACTTGAAAAACAACGTTTTAAATTATTATAATATTTTAAGACTTTTTTTTAGAACAGATGAATTGTAATCCGTTTCGTTTTTTATACGAAAGTTTTTTGTGTAATAACTAACAAGCTTATTCCTTCTCTGTAATAAACAGCTTTTAGCGCCTTTTAAATTTGAATAATGGATGTGTACAATTTCTTAAGAGGTCGAGAATAATATATTTACTGTTGCTCAATATTTTCAGCCCAAAATCTTTTGTAAATCTTTGAGAGCGAAATAAAAAATATTGCGTTGGCAGCTTGGCAATAGACCCCTTTTTCTCATAATAGTAGTTGAAATAAACGATAGCCGAGTGGTATAAAATTTAATTTGTTCATATGTTGAAAACTGAAGTATGTATGTATGTAATATTTTTGAAAACTTCAGAAGTTAACAATCATAAAAATGTATTATCAATATTCTGACAGTCGAAATCAAGAATAAGACTTTTTATGGTATTCAATTTAAACAAATTCTTTATACGAGAATAAAAAGAGTTTTCAATGCGTAATATTATCAACTTGAATATGTATGTAGACTGCATTGTTATTTTTGATCCAGGGGTTTACTCGTCAAGTTTATACAATACAATATGTTTACGATATCAATAAAACATATATACATATACATATATATATATATATATATATATATGTATATATATATATATATATATATATATATATATATATACATATATTTATATATATATATACGCACACATGGAGTATTAATCCTATTCATATACTCTAAATACATTTTCATCTCCCTCCTCGCTGGCCGTACCGTCTTATTTACATCCCTCTTCCTTTCATTACATGGCTTTCAAATAATGGAACGATAGATGTAATGTATTAATTTGAAAAAGTGTGACACATAATTTGTCGTCAAAAAAACTGTCGCTGTAGCATGCAATGCACCTTCCCCGGATTGGAAAAGAGATTCAGGTTCGAATCCCGGTAGCGTAACAACAGTATTTTTCGATAAAATTTATTTTATATATATATATATATATATATATATATATATATATATATATATATATATATCTTTCTATTTAATTCATATTTAAAATATCACAGACCGTCTGTTCTGAATAATTGCAACTTCACTGTAAGAATGCGTTCTTAATAATATATAATTCGTTCATATTAAATTTTAATTAAGGGAGCTATTATTTTTGATGCCACTGCACAAAAACTCATCAAATTATAGCAATTAGAATTTATTAGAATGCTAATTTGAAGAGAATTTATCGCCTTACCTTCAGATTTATCAAGATTACAGATTCCACTAAAGATCGATATAGTTATCTTAGTACCTATCAGCGGCATGCAGTCAGTTCTCTGATATAAGTGGCACTTAATTAGAATTGCTACGAAATCATTTGTGATAAAATATATACTTTTAAAATTAGCAATATTAAATTGTGGTTATTAAACTAAGATAATAAATAAAAAAAAAAAAGATAAAATATATATCTCGTAATATTTTATCACAATTGTTATCCACATTTTAATACAGTATGTCCCTAAAGTATTTTTCATTTTGGTTCATTCGCTGTACCGATGCAACAAGCGGGAGAAGGGCAGTGCGTATGCTGATCGCTAACCACGTCCTTATAAATTTAGTCGCTATGGAGCGTGTCTTTACCAGCTGTTCGTAAAATTTTCCTTGGAAAATTGATATCCCGATAAGGTGACATAAACTGGCCATTTTTTCTATGGGGCTGCCTTAAATCAAAAGTATACAGTAACATTCTTTCCTCTCTAGACCATTTTTTTTTAAATATCCGAGGAGAAATGGCAGCGATCATGGAGAATACGGAGACCTTAGAGAGAATAGATAAATAGTTCTCAGAAATTTTGCCTCCCGTTCAGAAGAGTGCCAGCGATATAACGGATCACATTTAGAAAAAATATTTTTTAACAAATAAATTCTCACGGACTGCACTTAAATGCAAAATAAACATTTTTTATTAAACGCGCCTAATTTTTTAAATTTAATTACGCTTTATTTCTTAAAATATATAATATTTACTTACAGCTTAATTCAATGTACCGACTGTAAGTGCCAAATACCTACTGAAGTGAATAATACTTTTTTTGTGAATATGTATACGGACACTTGTTCCTGAACATTTATACATATTACGTACATTTATTCTGTTTAGGACCTTTCATCAGGCATGATGGTAGAATGGTTACCATTCTGAGGGTAAGCAGTATAAACGTGAGTCAACTGCTACGTGCCTCTCGTATCGCTCGTGCCGTCAATCGTATTACTGAGGTCTGCGCCACTTACTCAAATCGACTTCTCCTATAAACTAATATGTAGTATTGAAATGTTTATTTAGTTTAACAGTATATCTACATACACAATTTCAGATATCAGATTTAAAATCTAATTTTATCTAAAATGTTACATTTAGTTTATTTTTTGCTTATTATAATCATATATTATTACATATTATATTATTTCAGTTATATTTTAATTCTATAAAACAAACATTTTAACGTATTACCTAATTTTCTACACATTTATTTCACTATTTATATTTTATACTTGCATTTCTTCCAATATACAAAAAATTATTCATTGCTTGCAGGCTAGAATACGTTTCAGACATTCCTACGCGACACCATGCCCTCGCTCTTTCATTCGTCGCACTCTTCAATATGATGTCACCATCGCCAAACATCTCGGATAGCATCGTCTAGTCATCTATAATACTCGTAGACAGCATATCCGCGACGACATAGGCGCTATAGTTGTAATATTGTTGGATTTGCTTTGATGAGATGTATCCACGTACACCGCTTTTTTCAATTCTGTTTGTACTCTATTGACCAAATACTTCGACATTAGGACTTTTTTGTCACAAGTTTTTACTTAAACCTCAAAAATATTGTCTATCGTTATATATTTGTACATTATTTGTATCGATGTACCGTACACATGGATGAGATTATAGCTATTGTTTAATACTTGTTTTGTCTCTATCGGCTATCCTTACGCTTCACAAGCCACGGGAGCCTAAGCTAAGGGAGCCAATTCGTAACCCCTTCGTAATCCTTTCGCGGTTAATGCAGAGCAGGCAAGGGGGGCTATTGTAATAAAAAAAATTACATCTGTCATCCAACTTTCAGCTGCGTCATGCACTTTATATGATTCTATGATAAAAGCGTTTAAAGTCTGACCCATTTTCGTGACGGTCAAATTTTTGAACCGATTTTAAAGAGGTATTCACGATAACAACATATTATCATCAGAATCCTTTGAAGTAACTGCAGAACAAAATGAGGGTAATTCACTGCTTCTATTCAATATAGTTTGATCGTATAAGACAAGCTTCCAAGCACAAAGGAGAATCATCTTAAATGTTAGACCCTCAAGCTGTTAAGTAATGCAGATATTTTGGTAATATTTGAAAAAACAAAACTTAAATAAAAATCGGCGAGTCAAATTTACCTAAAGGGGAAGTAAATCAAATATCTGAGAAAATAAAGAAAGGCAGAATTATTATAAATATTTAAATAGGTAGGTTTATTTGATAATAATCCTTCATTAAAATATTTGAGAACAAGCATTTCCGAAAAGAACAGCCTTTCTTTTGAATTCGCAGAAAGAAATGCGAGTAGAATCGTCACCTACTTCGCTCCATAGAATTTTTCAGGTCCAAAAATTTAGACAGGTAGACCAAATTCCGGATCTACAACGTGACTGTGAAATTGACAATGCTATTGGGTAGGGTAAAAAATTCGCAACCTCGAAAAAACCATACTCGATTATGGTTGCAGACGTTTTTATTTTTCAATACAATCTCTTTAAAGTTGAATGCATTTTTTCAACGATTTTTTAATAATTGAATTAGCAGTACGACTATTGTAACTAAACCGTTGTTCTCGTAAAAGATTATGCTTTTTCTCAGAATTCCGTATTTCTTTCCTATTGATCTCTCTCAATTGGATTACGAGTTTGACATAGTGCTATTCATTTATGACCTCTTTTAATTATATACAAAGTTTCATAAAGATTAGACAACATTTTGTCTCCGGATTGACCTTAAAGTTATGAAAAATTTATAAGAAAAGCCCATAATTTATCACTTTATACAGGCATGTTACTTAATTAAAAATTTCATTTTTTATAATAAAACAACAGTTTTAGACAAATATTAATGTTTTTTTTATTTTTTTTTTATTTATTATCTTAGTTTTATTAACCACAATTGAGTTTAAAAAACATCTACCGGTTTCGGAAAACACTTTTCCTTCTTCAGGATGTCATAACTAACTACTATATTTTTAGTTAGTTATGACATCCTGAAGAAGGAAAAGTGTTTTCCGAAACCAGTAGATGTTTTTTAAACTCAATTGTGGTTAATAAAACTAAGATAATAAATAAAAAATATGAATCTTAACCACCAAGTTAATATTGCTAATTTTAAAAGTATTATAAATATTAATGTATTAAAAAAATGAAGTTATTACATAGTTATACTTAAAGTTAAACTTTATAACTAATTAGCAACAAAATCCTTTTTCCTGTCAAATTGTGGCATTACACTGCGAGATGCTATCTTTGCTTTAATTAATCCTTATCCTACTGTTTTCGTTTCGTACACAAAGTTGCTGAAGTTTCTGCGACAGTCTTCATAGATCTTTCAACTGCTTGTGTATGACAGGGCAAACGCAGAAGAGGCAGTTTACCTTCACCACGATGTGATATGAACAACTGAAGATTTTCGTCAGACACTTGTTAAATTATTGGTGGTCAGTGTTGTTTTGCTGCCAGTTTATAAGATCGTAGTAAGCAACGGTGTCAAGATTTATATTTGGTATTTGAGAGACTCTGATTTTCCTACCGTGCATGGTGCGAGCTTTCAGAATCCGGCTTACAGCTAGTTCTCTCAGACGCTTTTGAGGATCAGTTAACATTGCCAGCAGTAAGTTTTTCGGATGAGCGAAGTAGCTATTTCTTTATATTACAGGATCTACTATAGTTTTGAGTTCATCTGGTAAATATCTAGACAACGAAATTAATTTCCATAGTTGACGGGATCCATCTTTACATGTGGGATGACAACTAAGTTGGAGCATAAACTTGTAATTCTCTTAATTCGTATAAGCCACCTAGCATGGACCATTTTTCCTGGAGATCTGTTGGCTAAATCTTCAGGAAACACCACAGTCGAGATTGCTGAGACGATTCTATACAGATATAATCGATCTGTATTTAAATCCTAAGCAGATAGATCAGATATTTCTGTTGTGATTTACTGAAATTTTAGTTTTTCTTCACGCTTTTCTAGTTCTTTTTCTGTTTGACCTGAAAAAGTATGAGGACCTGATGTGACACTATCAATATATTCAAACAAATGCCTAAATGGTAAGTAATTTATGTGCCTCAATAAAGATTCAATGTAATGGTTTATCCAACCGATCACTAGAGTTTTATCTTTATGACCATCAAAATACATGACTGAAACTTTTGAAACTACCTTGTGCCATATTCTCTCTTGTTATCTGACTTGCTCTGCGCAGCTTGTTCTTGTTTGAAATTGAAACATCAGACTTGATGTCATATAGAACTGCTGAAGCAATGGCTGCTGTTACTCTGTCTGACACCCCATACCTGTCGGAAGTCTTTACCGATGTGAAAAAATTTATGGTAGCAACAGGCCCCTTGTGAAAAGTTGTTGTTGCAGTTTTGGAGGTGACAGTGATGTCAGATGTAGTTGAATCAGATAAACTGGACGTTTAATAATTCAATGTTGATATTACTTTATCATCGAGTGGTTTTTTTTTTTGAAATTGTCCAGAAATTTTGAAATTTGAAATTTTCAGACAATTTTTCAGTTGTTTTGTTACGGTTACATCTGTGTTTTCAATCATCTTTCCTGATGTTCGCTAATTAGTTAGGAATCTCTGCTCTTGTACGGTTATTTTACAATTTCTGAGGTAAGAACATTCATTAATTTTTTTATATTTACCTGGATGGAATTCCTCCAAATTTTTCTTCGGTATCTTAGGGCGAGATTTAAGGATGTTTTTGTACTTTAAATGATAGGATTTCAATACCTGTGTAACTTGTATATGTGTGACTAGGAATTGAAGATCTTCTTCATGTCTTCTATTTTATTTGTTACAATGTCAATTATTTGAGTAATACTGATGCACGTGTCGTTGTGTGCTAGCGCAGTTCGGTTCCCCGCCTCCAACGACAAACTTTACTTTATTTTTTGTACTTTAAATAATAGGATTTCAACATCTCTGTAACTCGTATATATGTGACTATATAAATTGAAGCTCTTCTTCATGTCTTCTATTTTATCTGTTACAATGTCAACACATTGTCTTTAATATCGTGAATTTCATCAAACAAAGGACATTTTAATGATTTCCGAGTTCGATTCATAGGGACAACGACAACACATGACGTTGTGTGCGAACGCAGTTCGGTTCCCCGCCCCCGACGACAAACTTATTTGCCGTCAAAACAATGGTGTATAATTATTATTTTGGTATTGTTTATGACAAAAAACTATATTTCGTGAATGAAAATATTAAAATAAATATAATATCTCAACTTGCAATAACATTATTACGAGTACTAGCCAGAAAAAATGTTTTTTTTTTCCGTAACTTTGAGGCCAATCCGGAGACAGAAGTTGATTTTCAATTTGAATAATGTTTTACACACGTAATTTTAAGTTCATTTAGCACCATGCTGTCGCGCTACTAGAATTGCACCATATAAAAAAAAAATCAGCCAGGCTTACTGCGTATCCCAGTATCATTTAGTCACAAATTTTACTAATAAATTGTCAGGATTAGCGTCAAATATAACCAAACACTATCGTAAAACTCATTTCGTTCTCTCATAAACAATTGCTTAGTGTGACATTAACTAAATACTTCATGAATAATTAATAAAATATGAATATTGTATAATACATTTATTAAAAGGTACCGCGTAAATTTCCTTATGTATAGTCGAGTTTCATTTACTAGAGTTGACTATGTTAAATATTCTTACTAACAAGTACGACGTGCAGTTTATATTTCAAGGCCATTATTTACTAGCAGAAAAGTTACAACATAGATGTCTATGTTCCATAAGTTTACTTCATTATTGAACTAAAGTGAAATCTTGATCCCCGAGTTCCTCGAATAATCGTTTTTCCGCATGCATCGTTTATTTATTCCAATCACAAATTAATTTCATACAAAACACCCAAAAATAGATCTCACGGATCGTGTCTATATTCATCATTTTACCGCATTGATCGTTTAAATTACGCAGCATACTTCGTAGCTAAATGCTTGATTTCGATTAACAGCACTCGTAAACAATGAGCGGAATATTTGAGACAGAGATAGAGAATACATGGTTTAATTATTTATTTTTTTGTTTCTGTACAGCTTTTTAATTTTATTTTTATTCAAACACTTTCATTTACATGTGAAATGTACATCTTTTTTAAAATATATAATATTAAACATTTAGGTAAGTTTGAAAAATTTTGCTTTTTTTCTAGATTCCCGCATTCATTGTTTTCCAGCATTCATAGTTTATTTCAATAGATCCCTTCAAAAACTAAAGACAGAGGTTTTACTATATTATTAAATATGTTGTTGCTAAGATAAATAGCAGACAAATTTCTGTACGTACTTAGAAGCTCCAGTCTAAAGGTACTTCGGTGAATTTCGATACTTGACGTCTTTTTGGGTTGTACTAAGATAGCAGTTACTACTAAAATACCTGTAGAGTTAAGTAATTAAGAGACATCTTTTGAAACCAACTTTTCCCTGACTTCAAAGGATTTCGGGTGAATGTTGTTGAGGAGCATTTCAGAGGGTATTTACGTATATATAATAAAAATAATAAACCTTATATTATGCTTTTGAATGTTCACCTTCCTGCCATTATAATGTCTAAAAAGTTGTTTTTTTATAAACATCATCATCACAAAGCCTTATTTATAGAAATGCTCGTAAATAGAATTGTTTTATCGCGTTTGTTGTTAGGATTTTTTAGTCTCACTTAATTTCCCAGATCTTTGAAATTTAACAAAACTTCTGAGTACCTACTAAAAATAACAAATCATAATCTGAAACCTACTAAAAATGACAAATCTTAATCTGA
Source organism: Eubasilissa regina (assembly GCA_022840565.1). Classification (NCBI taxonomy): domain Eukaryota; kingdom Metazoa; phylum Arthropoda; class Insecta; order Trichoptera; family Phryganeidae; genus Eubasilissa; species Eubasilissa regina. Next base: position 25,345,949 of record JAINEB010000033.1, read on the forward strand.
AACCTACTAAAAATAACAAATTTTCAGTATTTCTGTGAAATCCATACATTTTACATAACTTTATATTTAAATAATATTTTCTGTAAAAAATACATGTCGTCTAGAATCTTGTTTCCGTTTGGATATCGTGTTGTTGCTATGGGTTTCAAGAGCGTGAAGAAGATTGAAATAGAGGGACAGTTTGAAAGCATCCAATGGTCATCGTGAAAAAATTGAAAAAGGGGGTGGATAACCGCCTTTTTCTTGTCCTCGGAGGCTTCGAACACTTAATGGCTATTATCCTCAGCGTGACACTAGAAAACTATGTATTTAGTGTTAATTTAACAACAATTTTATTACAATAACAATTTGACAACAAATACAGAACAAAAATCATTTTTAATACAATGTATTGTTTAGAAAGATATACATATAAAATCAATTTTATCTAAAAATATTGTTGTCGTTACCGGGATTCGAACCTGGATCTATTCCAATCCAGGAAACGTGCATTAACCGATTATATTCTGAATAATTACAACTTTACAATAAGAATGTGTTCTCCTTAATAAAAATTATAACATATTGCATATTTTTATTAAACGGCTTAGGCATAATTATCACAACCCAGGCACAATTATGATAACTTTCATTACATCGTGACGTGTTTCTGCAAGATAAGTAAATAGACGGCATGATTCATGAATTGACATACGTTCTCCTTCAAAGATCTTCTCTCGCAAGCTGGTCGATCATTGAAGGGAAAATTATAATATTTTCAATTTTCTAATATCCGGTATGCCCGATTGTGCCAGGTCTTTCGCGGATGTCCCCTGTTTCTGTTGCCTCAAATATTCACCTCAAATATCTTACTTTACCGGTAAGCTTATTAATTTTATACTAAAAATACAGTATATAATTGTTAATATTATTTCTCCGACCTCTGAGGGTCTGAAGGTATTACTTAAATTAATTAATTTATCTTCTGGGTAGAGTTTTAATGAGCTATTCTGCTGTGTACATCCGATCTTTCTGTCCTGAATACATACAGCAGAATAGACCAAACAAACTCTACACAAGAGATTCTGAACGGCCGTGAAAATCTGATAACACTTTTTGAATTATATATTTTTTAAAAGACTTACACGTAACCGGTTTTGGTGGCACAACCATAAACTTACTGTATGCTTATGTACTTACTGTACTTTAAACATGAGCAATTCTGATTCACAAATTTAAATACGTAATACTTTATTACATTCTTGAAATGTTCACGTTGTTTTTAATAATAATGGGTTTGTTGGTCAAGTGGTTAAGATACTCGCCTAATAACCCAGTGTTCGGGGTATCAAGCCTCATTCCAGAAGACCAATAAGTTAGTCCTATTTTCATAGCATAAGCATTTAGTTTAGTTTGAAAATTGGTATGACACATTATGATATTATAAAGTAAAGTCATGCATGTATATAAATTAATCTATTCAGGTGATGATATTATTAAATATTTTTTTTATCTTCTAATCATTATCTTTGAAATTTTTAATGTATACTGTTACTGTGGCAGGCGGCCGGGAAGATTGATCTTGTTTCTACCGGCAGATGTTAACTGGTGGCTCAGTGGAATCGAGGGCAATATAATCTCACTATGTTGTGGCTTTAGTGTTATAATAATCAGTAAAAGTGTCCGGTACACGGACAAGAAATTTAAAAATAATTTAATATTAATTTATAATAAAATTAAAACAACTTTTATTTTTATTATAAATTGAGGGTTTCGAAGCTTCGAATCCCGGCAGAACGATTGGCTGCGGGAATTACGAAGGTGGTCCGCAATGGTATGTGAGTTTTACGAGGCGACCAGAGAGACTGGTTCTGTCCGTCCGTTATATTTTGCCTTACCACTGGAAGCAAATGCTCCCAAGAAAGACGATTTAATGATGAAATGGGCCTACGTTATTAGATGACCTGGCAAATGTATGGACCCACATGAAGGACGAAAATTTGCATAGTACCCTGATGTACGGTATGCTGAGTTCTATATCTCGGATACCAAGACCCGCGAGTGGGCTTGGACTCACAAGCTACGCATCAGAACACCAGAGAAGTGCACTGCAATCAAATTTTTTTCTTCCCGTGAATTAACAGTTAATTTCTAGTGATACAAAGAATTTGAAGAGATGGTTTAAAATTGTATATTGAATAACTAGATAATGGGGTTCCATAAATATCGAAGAGATTTAAGTTCTTGTAATATCATTATATAGTATAAATATTTTTTTGATTTGTATTTAGAGTCCGCTTTTATTCCGGAATAACCTTTCTTCTTACCAATACATCTCCATATCATATTTCAAACAACACAATTACAGATTCCTCCATTAATGACCAGCAGATGAAGTAAGAGATGAGTGGGTGATCTAAATCTCGAATCGATCTCACGTTATATTTCATGCTTTACCATGTCTAGTCTGGTAAGGAACATCCAGCCTCACCTGGAGGCAGGATCATATCCTATAATGTATTGTAACGGAATCGCGATCAGCGGCCAAATTCCTGGTAAAATAGAAATCCTTGGAACCTTCGCTCGGAGCGCGAAACCGCATGCAACATCTACAAAACAATAGTTTTTTTAACCCCGGCAGGACTATTGAAAAGGTCATGATTTTAGAAAGCTGCCCTTGGAACAAACGAATATTGTCATTTTTTTACCAGGAATAGAGATCGGGTGAAAGCCGAGAGAGGAGAAAGCTGACAGGCCATTTGAACCAATATGTGGGAAAAGGACATCTCTCCCTTAGGGTTATCCTTGAGTGAGAAAGAGATGGAACCCAGAAATTGGGTATATAAGGCCCAGCAAATCCTAGAGAAGATAGTTGGAGTGGGGGTGAGTCGCTGGACCCTGGAGGGAGATGCATCTAGAGATGCTGACGTTTATCCTGTTCCTCGGAACTCGGTACGTTGTTTACCCTAGATGGCGCGGATGAGGAGGAGGATAGAACATCTGAAGACTCTGGGCCATCCCTCTTCGGACGGAGGCTTGAATACGGAGGACGTTCTATCGGAGGTGACCGGTGGAGGAGGATAGAACATCTAAAGACTCTGGGCCATCCCTCTTCGGACGGAGGCTAGAATACGGAGGACGTTCTATCGGAGGTAGCGGAGGTGACCGGTGGAGGAGGACAGAACGTCTAAAGACTCTGGGCCATCCCTCTTCGGACGGAGGCTTGACTACGGAGGACGTTCTATCGGTGGTAGCGGAGGTGACCGATGGAGGAGGGTCATCGGCGGCCGATATCTCCAACTGGAGGTAGCGGAGGACTATCGGGTCAGCACAATAAGGGCTTCAGCCCCGACAACGCTGACTCCGAGAGTCCGAGGTGCTTCGGCATCAAGGCCAGGACTGGCGACGTCCGTAAGGACTCGAGCAGGTGGGGCGCTCAGGAGGTCACTTTGTGACCAGTACCCACAGAGCATCATGATGGATTGGAGGAGGGCGCCGTGGATCCGCCTTGCGGGGCGCTCGGAGGCTCTAGTCGCGAAAGGTGCTGAGGCTGTGCATAGCCTGTGCTTTGCCAGAAGCTGTCGAGTGTGTGGGCCGCTCAGGAGGATGTGATGATCCACATATAAACAACTGATAAAAAAAATATGAATTCCGAGAAATTCCTAGAGCATATGCGACAGGAGCAAGGGGTGGCGGAAGCCTCTCCACAGAGGGGGGTGGGGCTCGAAAAGGCGAAGGGGTCGCGTGGAAGAGGGTCAGCTTCGGGTGGTCCAAGGGGCAGGTTGGGGTCAGTTTCGTGATCGCACGGGAGAGGGTCGCTTTTGAAGATTTTCTTTTCGAGGTTTACGCCGCGAGTGTTTTAGGGGTGATCGTGTTGTTTTTCGGGTCCGCGAAGGTCGTGTTGAAATTCCGAAATCGCGAGTGTGGTGACTGAAGGCAGACCGGTGTTGGCGCTGACGCTGAGAGCCGTAGCAGAGGACCCAAAATAGTAAGTTTACCTTTTAGCATGCTTGTATACATAATTAAAACCGCTAACAAATACTGTAGTGTGAATCGGATCATCATGTAGTCACTCATTCATAGAAAGGGTCTGGCGTAACCGCTAGACTACTTGATATTTCACTTTATTTAATTACTGTCCGTTTTATAAATTGGGAACACCCACCTACAAGTTTCAGTTACATGTATCTCATTATTTAGGACCAATTATATACTACTATTGGCCGTGTAGATAATCATGTAACTATGTACGTAATTATTTGTATATTTACTTATCCGCGGAAATCTAGATCTAAAAATCTCATAAATCCTGACGGGGCGCATTTTATAGTTTACATTTTCGATCTGAAGTAATGGCTAGTAGGTAGAAATGATAGAATTTATCCGAGAACTTTGTGTGTGTATTTACTTTGGGAATACACAACCGCATGCGTATGCGAATCGTACTGACCTTTATAATTAATATTGTGCTAACAACTCACCGAACATTTTACTTTACGACACATCTCACAAGTAAGATTCCGCACTGAATCCTACATTATCTAAACATTTATCTTTTCGGTTATCAAGCCGAAACCAGGTGTTTCATTCTATCGACTTTCAACGCCTATATGAATTGTAGTTTCCTAAGAAGATTTGATTGGAAGGAAAAGGTGCTTCTGGAGACTGAACAGAGTCATTCGATGGCATGAAGCGTGGACGGGCTAGCTATGGTTATATTGGGTTGGTAGTGACAGCCAGAATGAAAGAGTTATTGAACATCATCGGTCTGCGTAGGGTGCACAAGGCTACAGGCTAACCCTACGTATGTTTACCGTTCATGATCTGTTTCCGATATATAATCCGGCGTAAATAGCTTAGTCCGCACTGAGTTTGCATCGAGGTGATTTCTGTGTGGTCGCCGTGGTACCCGTACTTCAGCTGTATGAGGAGGATGATAGTAGTGTCTCTAGAGGTTAATACCCCGAGACAGTGTTCCTGAAATGTGCTACAATTAAGCCGCCACGTCGGCAATCCACACACATACACACGCACCAGCATGCAGTAACAATAATCCTAACTATTAGTCCCTGACTTTATTCGAGATGCATTGTTCGAGACACCGAGGATCATCCTGCAGATAATTTAAACTATTCTTCAGACACCGTTGTCGCATGACGTATGTTTTCAGACGCACCCAAAGGAATGATGGGAATTTCCTGAAGGTCGTATTGTCATGTCACAACCTCGTCACAATTAATTACCTTCAGTGGTGGACGCGGCCCCGGATTGGCTATTTTCCTACCGATACTGAATAGCCGTCACAATCATCACAATTAATTACCTTCAGTGGTGGACGAGGCCCCGGATTAGCCATTTTCCTACCGATACTGAATAGCGACATATTGGAGATACAAGGACCTCGGCCATGCATCTTGAATGAGTCATAACAAATGATATTGTTCACTTAGACATTGGCCGAATCAAAACTTTGGATTATCATCATCATCATCTTTAAACTTTTGAACGCGTTGGGTGTTCAGGGTTCGGAGTCCAGGACCCGTTGTCTGCAGACGTACGGATTCTGGATTTGGGGTCAAAGGGGAGCCGAACGTACGCCACAGACTGGTGTCTGGAGAACTTATCATTTAATCACGGAACATATTTGTCAAGCGAGGCAGACACTTAGCATGTCGCATGTTGTTCCACATGTCCACATAATTTATGAACAGCTAGGCTACACCACGAAGCGGCCACAGTCACGAGTACGAGTCTACGACAAGGTTGGTGTCATACGTATAATTTCACCCTCACTTTACATTTTAGCTCCGAATAATGCGTACATATGTATAATTTCTTCCACACTCTTACATTCTAGCTCTGAATAACACGTACATAATTAATGCTATGTCGGGCGCGCTCGAATATCATACCGCTTGATCGGAAGTTTTCTGTTACCTAGTCGTATACCATAAGATAATCGGTATATTTATTTTAATAATTGCTCTATAGGTATTTTAACGGCTATAATATTTGGATATTTGTAAACTTTGGATATTTGATAATTGAAAACGCGGGTTAAAAGGATTAGGATTATTACGGACATAACATGGGGAATATTCTTAACCACTAGAACGATCACGTTAGCCGAATTTAGATATTAAGCGAATAGACTAGCATTAAGCGTAAAAATTAGTATTAAGTAATGTAGAAAGATAGATCTCCACACTGGCGACCGGGAGAGCTCGCACGTAGGAGAATACCGAATCCATAACAGAGGCGTGTCTTGCGAGCAGGACGCCCGCACAGGGAAATTGAAGATTCCGCATTAAATTAGAAATAGTAATATCTAAATTACATTTAGTTAGACATAGGGAAATACGGAACTGCCACAGGTGGTGCCGGCGACCAGGAGAATTATTATTTATTATCAAAATTATATATAAATAGGCTTCGAAAAGTCGAAATCACTTCAAGGGTGTGTCACGCCCAGAGCTCACGGTGCAGTCGGAGTAGGGAGAAAGACTGCTGGTAGGTGGGGCATGCTGGCAATAAAGTATCCCGTACGGATGGAGTCCATGCGGCGATGATGCCCAGACCTACAGAGCATCGAAGACGATGCTGAGGCTGAGGACAGCCTGTGTGTCTGTTAGACACAAGCTCTACATAAGCTGTCGAGAGTGTGGGCCGCTCTGGTGGATACGCCTATCCAGCGTATCAAGAGCCCACGGAGCAGCCGGGAGTAGGGAGGAGGGCTGCTGGAGCAGGTGGGGCGCTCAGGTGGAGGTATCACGTTCGGAGGGATACCGTTCGGTGACGGCTGTCCGGTACCCACACAGCATCAGGAGGGGTCGAGGGTCGGCGCCGTGGATCGCGTCGCGGGGATCCAGGAGCCATTGACCCCGAGGATGGCTGGTTTAGGTTAAGCGTAGATTTAGATTATTTGTAAGGTAGCTCTTAAGTATTAGGATTACTTAGTTAATTAAGCCTTAGCTTGTAAGTTATTTTTATGTTTATAATACACGAATCTATACAACCAGACTTCTCTTTGACAACCTTCCCGGTTCCTATCCCGAATATCAGCAACCTGTGTGAGAAAACGAGTTGGCGTGTATTGTGTAACGGCGCGCCGGCAGATCGATCACCGCTCGGCTGCATTGATTGAGGAAAGCGTGTTCACCTCGTCGAGGTGGAATGCGTGGATATCCGGGGGTGGGATGGAATCGGTGCGCTTCACGCGCTTCACCATATTCCCCCCCCCCCATTTTTGGTTACAAACTGTATTAAAAAAACTAATTTGACCTATTCCAGTATTTAAAAGTTGATTATTTATAAATACAAATTAAATGTATTAATTAGAAAGATATACATATAAAATCAATTTTATCGAAAAATATTGTTGTTACGCCAGCGGGATTGGAACCTGGATCTTTTTTCAAATCGGGGAAGGTGCGTTATCCAACTATGCTACAGCGACGATATTTTTAACGACAAATTTTTGAACCTATATGTTACCTTTTTGATATTAATACATTTAATCGTTCCATTATTTGAAAGAGCCATCTACCTTATTTTTACGGAATCTCAAATACCTTTGAGTAATCTGATAGCAGACGCCATAATTATCAATTTATTTTTATTAAATTTTGACACATTGATACAAATTTATTATTAGGAGAGCACATTCATATTGTGAACAACTTCACAATAAAGAATGTGTTCTCTTAATAATAAAAAAATCGTTTGAAACAAAATTTACTTTAAATCCTTCACCAAGAATATACCTTAATATGCCTTAATTCTTCTTCAAATTAATATATGCATACTCATACTAAATTCCAATAGGTAGAAAGGATAGAACATCACACAAATCTTCTCGGTTGTCCAGGCTTCTGATATTCTTCCCATTAAATATAATACACGGAATATTTAACTAAATACTGACTGTTTTAATTATGTACATGAAATGTACTTATTTAACTTTTATATTTACATAAGAAAATCCTGTTATAGATACTAAGGTACTGAATTATTTAGTTTATCCTAAGAAAGTTTGTTTTTGGCTTCCTTACTGACTTATTAAATTGTAACAATATAATTGGTCTGTTGGCTTTTCTTAATAAATGTAGATAAAAATTATATTAATTTATAATAATACTCAATCATCAGATTCCTCTCACTTTAAGATTTTTCAACGTATTATTATTTCAACTCATTACAACTTATTATTGAGGAGAACACATTGTTATAGTGAAGTTGTAATTAAGGAAAACACATTATTATTGTGAAGTTGTAATTATTCAGAACATTGGTCTGTGATATTTTAAATACTAAATTGTTTTTATATGTATATATTTATAATTAATACATTAATTTAGTATTTATAAGTTGTAATTATTCAGAATATAGGTCTGTGAAATTTTAAATACAAATTAAATGTGTTAATTAGAAAGATATACATATAAAATCAATTTTATCGAAATCTTTTTCCAATCCGTTGAAGGGGAAGGTGCATTAACCGACTATGCTACAGCAGACAGTACTTTTGACGACAAAGTTTCGAACCTATATATTACCCTATTACAAATTAATACATCTAACGTTCCATTATTTATTATAGAATTTTATTATTATATAAGTATTTTCCGTGAAATAAAATAATTAAATTTATAGTATTTATATAATGGTTAGCATGTTCAAATGATCAATAACATATAATATGTATATTAACTTATTAAATAAGTTAATTTTTTTCACAACTACAGATTCGAGAGGTGTAGCCCCTTTTATTAACCTTATTGCTTTACAATTAGGGATTCTGTGTCGAGACAACCCGAGAATTCTTTGGCTTTTGCCTGTCCCGAGTCCCGGGACCTGAGACTCGAGACTCTTAATTTTTCTTTATATTATTCATTTTAAACAAGTTGAGTGAATCTTACTGTCCATAGAAACACAGCAGGTAGTAACCCAGCGACGAGCGATACATGTATAAGTACATATGTGCATAAAAAAATTGAAAGTTTCCACAGATTATATGGTTAGCCATAAAGCTTAAAGATATTTACTACTAAAAAAAAATCTGAAGTAATTGGTTTTGTCAGTTTATTGAAATGTGGGATTTTGTTAAATTGAAAAATGTAATCTTTTATCTTTAGGATAAATTTATGTCATGTTTTGAAACAAAATTTGTATGGCTAGAAATTATTTGAAAAATTTTATTAGGAGACTTCAGTTGATTTTGGCAAAATACTCATACATACGTTGTTATCTTCCGATACATTTCTTAATTCTATTTTTTTTTATGAATTTCATGGTCTCGATTCTCGGAGATTTCCGGGACTTAAAAATGTTGACTTTTAAGTCCCGGAAATTGAAAAAAGCCAAGAATACAGAATCTCTAGTCCCAATACTTCATTATCTCAATAACTTGCAGCATCTTTTCGCACGACTGAGCCAATTTCCTCTTCCATGATCTCCTGGGGCATTCCACGAGTCTTACCTCTTGACTGAATCCATTTTGGTGAAGTATTCTCTTACATTCTAAGAATGTATTCAGATCATGTATTTATTACCTCTGTAAAGCTGATGTAATTCATTTATTTAGAGACCAAACTTCACCTACCTCTGTGATGCTTGTAATTAATTGAATTATTTTTCTAATAACCAAATCTAATATGGGTATAGAGTGTAAGCACCTATGTTATATTTATGTTCCTTGTACCCCAAAATACGAGAACTTCTACAAAAAAAAATTCGATGAAAGTAATATTTTAACTTATGCCAATTTGCGTCAGAACATGCAGTACAAGTCACTCTAGGGTAGCTCCAAGCCTACGAGATAGTTTTAATCTTATTATCAGTTTTTATTTGTGTTAGATTTGTTTTAGTTATTTAATAATCCAGTAGAATTATGCAATGCTACATAAAATACATTTTTAGTGGTTGAATTACAAGATTCCCAATTTTACTATTTCTTGATTTTACTTCGCGATGTTAAAAAATAAAACTGCAAGAACTTGCCTATTAGACAGTACTTTTTCCTCCGTTATTTGGTTATTCCTTCTCATTAGTCTGTTCTCCGTAATTAATATTCAGTGCAAATCTTGTAATTCATGAGTGTATCATATTTTAACAAAAAGCTAAAATACTTACTAAATATCTACCTAATTGTATTAAAAAAACTCGTGGACTTATATCATATTTGAAAGAACTGAAAACAAAAATATGCAAAGAAAACTCGAGACGTTTTTAAACGATGCGAAGAAGATTATGAAAATAATTTGGATAATTTGTTCGATATTTCATATTCTTATGCGGTCCAGTGAATCAAAAAGAAAGAAATAGCTTATTTTTACAATGGCAGAGAGGAAAAAGTGAGACAAAAGGCAAAAATATAATCCATCACAACTCTATTAACTTCTTTAGCGACGCTTCCTCAAAAACTAGATGACACATCTTCCAGTTCAGATGAAAGTAATCTTAGTCAGGAAGAGTTTTTGTTGCTTTACCCGAGAGTACACAAATTGAGACTATCACAAAACAGGGAAGGAAAGACGTTATTACATCAAAACTAACAGCAGCTTTAGATAAATGCTAGTTAAGATAAGGAACTAATTAATTTTTTTTTTTAATTCTTTAGATCACAATGGAAGCATTCGGACTAAATATTCATGGATTTACAATCAATAAATACTATATCCAAATAATCTGGATACACAAAAGAAAATAACGTTTATAAGCTATAAAGACTGATTTTAACAGTGATATATCAGAAGTTAACACCGGGATGGCAAATCTTTACCTGCATTGAACGTGAGAAATTCCAAAGGGGAAAGATTTCCTATTCTAAGACATTTGGAAATAAGGAACAACTTACTCTGCTTCCTTCTTCCTCTGGATGATTCTTCCGGCAAAAAACAGGGCACAAGATTCATGAAATGCAATCAATAACTGGAATCTGAAAGATGAAGTACACGCCCACTGTGGTGGTACAACTATACCAAATGCAAGTCGCTCATAGAATAATAATTAGGAAGAGAGTTATTACTTTTCAACATCATTTTCTATGGATTAAAATGTGTATTTGAACCAAAAATCCATTAAATAACGAGTAAGCCCCGATATACTTATTTATTTAAAAGAATTGTCAAGATAGAGATAACACTTTCATGTAATATTGAGGAAAAACAAGAGTAATTTCTATTAACAACGTTGTGTGCAAGGACATAGAAAGTTATACCCTGATTGCAAAAAAGAAACGCCAAAGAAAAAATATCTACAAATGTTAATATATGTTTAGATGTCAAATTAGATGTTATAATAAATATTATCATACTTAGATGTCAGTTTAGATATTATAATAAATATTATAATATAATAATAACCTAATATTTTTAAATGATTTTATAAAACATGAAATAATTTCATATTAAGTTTAGTTATATCCCATACAATTACTTTACAGTCAACTCGGCATGGGTAAACGTTATCCGAGAACGGTAATATTTCATAACTGAGTGTCGTTATTTGAAACATATTTAGAGGGTAAGCTTAGAAGTTTTTGTAGGTAAAAATAATATTTTTAAGCAGAACATATTATTATTATGAAGTTGCAGTTTTTTTCATGAAATCGTTCTGTAGTATTTTTATTCAAATTAAATGTAGATATCAACTAGAATTATACAGAACAAGTAAATTTATCTAAAAATTATTTAGTTGCTGCCGGAATTCGAACCTGGATCTTTTTCTAGCTATATTTAATTTGTAATTAAAAAATCAACCCCAGTTAGGGACACCCTAATGGAGAGGTATTATTTTTGTATATAATTCCGATAGCCATCAGGCCTTCATCACAAATGAGAGGTTCAGAAACAAAACCGACACTATTCAAAAAACAAAAAATAGACAGGACGTATTTGATAATGATTATATAGCAATAGCGGTAGTTTTTTTTTAATTGATTACTACTTTTAAAAATATGTTTGTATTTTTTATGAGCATTTTATCAAAAGCATATCAATTTTAAATCACTGCTCTGGTCACAAAATCAGTTATAAATATTTTTATCTCAATGACGTCAATTGAATAGTACAGTTTTGTTTCTGAGCCCCTCAAAAGATGACAGATCCACGGACCGTTGTGCGCATGTGTAGATTATTCACTATGTTTACTGTACCAACTGTCTCCCCCCCTTTGCCTTCTCCTTAGAGCACGAGTTTTTCTGTGTATTATTAATGACTTTTTGAACTGTCAAGGAGAGTGGATATTCTGTTATGTGCTCGTCACTAACTTGAAGTTTTGGTAAAGTTACTTGTTGCTAGAGTATTCGGTTCCTCGCGTGTGCGTGCCGAAACCGCTATTGTGGATCACGGTACTTCGTGCTGATCATCGAAGAAGGTTCCTGAAGTTCCAGGAGTTGTGACTACAGGAGAGAAAATCCCGGTGAGTCGTGCTTCCTGGTTGATCCTCGAGTATTTATTGTACTATACTTTTCTCAAATTCGTATTACCCTTCGTTCATCCCGTTTCCCCACCCCTTGTATAAACAATAATTATATTATGAATGAATATGCTCATCGGCTTCGAGTCAACTAATCTTCTTTCAAACATAGAATTTCAATTCATTAATCCATCGTTAGGTAATTTTTTCAATACAATTACTACGTGGAATTATTGGGCTTGCGGAAATCTTATTTTTTCTGTAAAAATATTATTGTATGATGGTAAAAAATAATCTTTTATCGAAAACATTACAAAAACTGTAAGCGTTGTTTTCTGAACATCATGAAGCTTAAAGTATTAATAAATATTTTATTTCAAATATTTTTTCCGCGTACCATATCTAACTAATTGGCTGATGTTTCGGAATCCATTGGAAATCCCGCCATTGGTATTAATACCGTGCCGTTCTCAATGGCTGTAAATGTCTTTAGACATTAGTTCTGATGATTCTACAATTAATTTCTAAATGCCTTGCAAATTGATTATTTAAACCCTGAATACATAATAATAAAATATTTATACATTTATTTATTTTTATGTATTAGATATATAATATCTGTAATAGATCCTTATTTACTTATTTTACTAAATATATACACAGAAAAATTATGATAAATTAAAATTAGTATCAGTACTACAGTTTATTCTAAAACTATTAAAATTATAAGTATTAGATTAATTTTACCAATGTACTCAAAAATTTAATAAAACTTAATTTAATTGCAAAACAAAAATTATTATTTAATATTTGGAATTTGATGTTCCTTTTTCATGAGGAAACTTCTGAGGAATTACTACTGTTGACCTTTTTTCACCATAATATAATTTTGAATTTGATAATGTTCCAGGATTTTTTATATTTTGAATGGATTACTTTTGTTACGCTGTAATACCAATCATAATTGTTTATTTCACGATCATAGAATTGTAAACTTTTAAACATTTCTTCATTTCCTTTCCTCTCTGATGATGTAAACTGAGTTGACACTGCCCCTAATTATGTGAATCTCTCTGTTAAAATACTAGTTACAGAGTTTATATTTTAGATATTGATCCATATTTAGATAAAAGTATTTACCATACGCAACAATAAAAACTGTTTTCTCTATGAACCTGACATCTATTTGCCAATACATGTATCTGTACGTACACGTGTTATGGAATGCGTAATGCGCGGGGCAAAGGGGGTCGGATGCTAATCATCATTTTAGTGACGAAGCGTGCTCCGGCCGAGTCAGACGTGTTTTATGCGGCTTTATGCTGTCCTTCATGATAACCAATGTTTTTGTATTAATTTTACATAATTATTGATACATCAACTATTAATTGAATGATTAATATAAGTAATAAATGTAAAATATTAATATTTATCCGATTTAAAAATCGCAAAAGTCTACACGTACACTGACAGTTTACAGTACCGGAACGCGCATTTTTATTTTAGCACCGTATGGTAAAGGTTAAATAAATGTTGTATTTAAAAATTTCCTCTTTATTTGGTTGACATGAAGATTATTAAATTCGTATTTCTTACTTTAAAGTAATATATATACTTCCAGAATTGTAAAATGTAGTCAGTGATTTAGTGCTAAAAAAATAAGTAGCGGAACGCTGTTCCCCTTTAGGGTGGTATCGTTCCGTTACTTCTGATACTAAATGAAAATAACGTTTATTTTATTTTTTCGGACATGGTTAGGTATTTTTCAAATATTAATTAATACAAATGTATCTTTCATAAAAATCAGTCCTCAAACAATAACGAAAAACTTCTTACTAAAGACAAGACTAAAAAACCTAGGTAGGTACCCGAACTCAACTAAATATAAAAAATTTTAATTTTAACTTATTCTGGTTCGACACAATAGAATGTGAAAGTGTATTTCTAATGAAATTACCTGCTGTTATTTATTGTCGTATAAAATATATTCAAGTTCAGCTTAGAATTCAAGCTTTCTTAGAAAAAATGTCGCAAAAGGACGCGACACAACTATTCCTGGAATGTTTGCAAACACACACACACACACACGTTTGTGAAAAAAGTGCCGTAATAACATTACGATGCGTTCCGGCCCCACTACGTCTCTGATTGTAGTGCACTAGAACATTTACGCCTAGGGATTCTGTGTCGAGACAAACAAGGAATACCATGGATATTTGCTCTCTCTATATTTGCTATAACCTGAGACTTGAGACTCTAATTTAAGTTGAGATAATTCCATCTGACCATTGTCATGCAGCAGGTAGTGACCCTGCGGCGAGCGGTGTATGTGTAAGTGTGTATAATAAAAATGTAAAGTTTAAATAGTTTATATAGTCAGCCATAAAGATCTGCATGGAGAAATTAGTCCTTTGATATTCACTGCTATCAAGCAAAATATCAAGCACTTAAATAGTTTTGTCGGTTTTTTCAAATAGCGGATTATGTTTCGTTGTAAAATGTGATATTTTTTCAAACAAAATTTGTATGAGATAAAATTATTTGAAAAACTTTATCAGGGGTCTTCTGTTGACTTGTCTTCCAGTGTGTTTGTTTATTAATTGTTATTATTTTGTATATTTTTTTTAATTATTTGTATTTTGTAATTTTTATAAATGTATGTATTGTTGTATTCAATGTATATGTAAAATTATTTTTATTTTTAAAAACTTGCACTACATTACGAATCAATAAATATTTAATTAAACATTTTTTTATTGTTTTGATAATTTTATATTAAAGTATGTTTTTTTTACACAGAATAATATATCAATAATAACTACTGTACATCATACAAATAAATATTTATTGATATATCATATTTTTAATTAACATTAAATTAAACATTATATTACATTTATATTTTTTATTTATTATCTTTATTTTATTAACCACTTAATTGAGTTTAAATACATCTACCGGTTTCGAAAAATATCATTTTCTTCTTCAGGATGTCATAACTAACTAAAAACTTATATTATTATTTCTTTACCAGAATCTATTTTTAAAGAAACAACAATTATTTAAAAAATAAATTTAGTACATAACTCAAATTGTTATTTAATACAAATTTAGTTTAATAATTTTAGAATGGGACTCGTAGTTAAATTTATTTGGTTGTTTATAATTTTTTAATTAGTTTTACATGATTTATTTGTCTCCAACGAATCCAAATTATTTAATTTGTGACCAACATCGTTTATATGCAAAATTGACAATCCCAATTTTTTATCAAAATCTTATCTTACCTAAAGCTGATAAATGTCATATATTAATAGTGATGAATAAAGTTGATTACATTTCGAAAACTGAAAATTTCCTCAAAGGTGACCAGTTTAATATTATGACAAAGGATCCAACTCAAAAATATCAAATGAATATTAAAAGTGCTTTAAAAGATTCCATTAGTGATATATTTACTGATAATACCGTATTATCAGATCTAATTTTAACGAATCCTAAACCTCCAAAACTGTATTCCGTATTAAAGATTCATAAGATTGATATTCCAATCAATCTTATGATGCTGCAATTTTTAAATTATGTTCTTTTATTACAAAAACTATAAATAGACTTAATATTTTTAAACCAAAATACACTATAAAAAATTCGTTGCAATTAGTGGATATGTTAAAGTACATGGATCTTCCCAACAATGAATGATGAAAAATAGTATGAATACAATCAAGCATTTTACATTTACAATTATATTTATAAAAATATATTTTCTATTTATTTTTATTAAATACAAATCTTCAACAACTTCAACGACATGGACTATTAAGCCTAATAAAAATCTCAGTTCAGTTCGATTTCTTCACCGGCAGGTACAAGAATTTTCCATCGAAGGTCCTTGATTCGTTTATCTTTCAGGTGCTTTTGTACTTTTGTTGAGCTGAAAACCCACGTTCATATAATGTTCATTCTCCTTAGATTCTTCTGACGACTGAACGAGGGTCGGTTAAACGGTAAAAAGAAGGCGTGAGAGCATTAAACTTATCTCGTCAATTGCATTGTTGGCCGATTTCTCATAATAAAAGAGTCAATTAAAAAAGTACATTTTTAGAATCAAGTCATATTAGTTATCACTTCCATTCGAATTAATTGCATAACAGATTGCATAACGTAGTTTAAAACTTATCAAACTTTCGATATCCTGAGATATTTATTTAGAATTATATACCATAATCGCTTATAATAAATTAATATGATTCGATGCTCTAAATCAACTGTGAAATTAAATAATTACTTATTTGGGTTCTAAGAAAATAAGCTAATACCTATTTCAATTTGTCGATGAATAAAATATTAGTGTTTTATTAAAAAAAACCTAATACGCAGTATTTTCTAACAAATTAGGCAGCTTATAAGATTACGAAAGGTCGTGCAATTTTTTTTTGACAAAATATTATTACGTTATATTTGGTACATACCGCGCACGAGATGGGTTGTGAATTAACATTCACAAATTGGCAACACTAATCACGCAATGAAAAGAGTTTTCGCAACGATCTTTTTCGGTGACAGATATCAACCTGCACGGACGGTAAATCCGATGCATAAATAACGAAAATGTGACTTCGTGTAAATGAGGAAGGGATGCGTCCATCCCTTCTTCACTCTTTCGTTCCTCGTTATTTCTCATTTCAACCTCTTTAATCGTTATTTTATTGTTACCTTTTTGCTTGGACTTTGGCTTCGGCTGCCATGACGGGAAAAGAGTCACGCCACGACATACTTTGGCTCACAGGAAGGATTTCTCCTGAACATTGAAGGAGGGGTACGAATACAACTCTGCCGCTAGACAGTACCCGACGAGATAATTTTTACAACAGATAAAGACGCAAGCAATCCATAACGAACTAAATGCAAGTAGATTACCCAGCCTTCCTGATGTTCTGGCGAGTCAAAGTTACAAGTTTTAATGGGTGCCTCGGACTAATCAAATCTAAATAAAGATTGTGAATCTCTGCCGCAATAGACACTTACTACGCGTGAAATGGTTGTAAAAATGAATTTGGTTGTATACTTATAATATAAAACTAATTATTTTTCTATTGTAGTATTAATCTTTCTTTTCATTTTCTGATTAAAAACTAATGATTTTTCTATTGGAGTAATCTTCTTTTTTTACGTTTCTTTGATTTAAAACTAATGGTTTCTCTGCTCGTGTTAAAACAATTTATTTGATAAGTTATTTTTGTGCTACATCTAACCTGACAAACTGTCCGGTGACAAATTTATGTGTGCTATTTCCTAAGTATAGATTTCACATTACTAAGAATAGCACATTATTACTTGTACAAAATTATCTTGATTTAGATATTGAAATAGTAGCAAATTTTATTACTTTTTTACTGTGGTAAAATAGTCAATCTGATCATCTCTTTCATCAAATCACATTCTAGTGATAGATCGCTTACTGTTTTCTACTTCAATGTTCTATTTTCTTGTTGGCAGGAGACATGGTGAATTCTGTAAACCAGACCCACGCACTTCATGCAATACCCCGAGCAAGTCGGTGGATATGCATATGCTGCGTCACATTATGACGACCACACGTCACAATATATATAAGCAGAAATTAAATATCATTACACAATTTAATTAAAAATTTATTATTGTAATATTTAAACGGTTGAATTAGGAGAAGATTTAAAAAAAAAAAATATACGATACAAGTGTGGATGAAAGTGCAGAAGTAAAGAACATTTGAAAAAAACTTCGTAATATAAATTAAACAAATTACTAGTAGATGGCCCTGTCAAAAAACTTAATAATCGAGTAGCATGCTTGGGAATATATATGGATGTAGATGACGTAAGAGACGTGTATCAGAATAGAAGAGTGTGATGCTCTAACCTATCTGCCTATTCCCGTGGAGAAACAAATTGATAATAAGTTAATTAGAAATTTTTGTCTAAGAAATATCTAATGAATATATATCATACACATTACTTTATATAAATCAATATAATAATATTTTATTATATAAATTATTTTGTTTTTTTTTATTGTTTGTGAATTTAAAGTCATTAGGGATTATTTATATCTTTATTTACTCTAAAATAAAATAATAATAATAATCTTGGTAAAATCAATTTCAATATTTAAATGTCTTCAAGAACACACAATTACTGAATTTTTATCTATAAAGGCACTGTTATTATGTAAATATCAGATATCTCATAGAAACGAAGCTATTTTTATTATATTTAATGAAAAATGTATAGGAGTATGGGGTGATTACAGGACTTACGACCTGTCTTCGTCTGGTTTAAGTGATCGCTTCGTATATGTATCGCATAACCGCAGAACTACTGTTTGCAATACCGCGAAACTACATAACGTTCATCAATTCTCACCTCTCAATCTCCATATTTATCAAATTTTTGAAAATTCTATATATTTTATTACATGGACTCGCTTCGAGTACGACTACAACGTCGCCATCTATCAACTAAATTTGATAATTATTTTTTTTCCATTAAAACATCATACTATATGTCAACTAAATAAGAATCTGATTTTTGTTGAAACTTAAGCCAGCCAAAGACAGCTCGTAAGCCCTGTAATCACCCCATACCCCTATATATTTTTCACTAAATATAATAAAAATAGCTTCGTCTCTATGAGATATCTGATATTTATTTAAAATTTATTTCAATCGGTATTGTAATTTGTAGTAATTCAATTTGATCTATGTAAGTTTGAGAAGTTTTTTCCCATACTAAAATCCATTAGCATCCGTACAAGATAAAGGATTCAGCCAATGTTGTATACATATTATATTAATGTAAAAACAGGATAACTTCATTTCTCAGCTAACTTATAAATATGAAGTTATCTTGTAAAAAACCTAAATAAGTCGCCTTCACAACATTTTTCAACGAAGTACATAAACTTTTTGTTATGAATTAATACATGGATTATTTACTATTATTTGTTTTCATTATTTTTTAATACAAAAAGTTATAAAGTATTGCACACAAGAAATTATTTTAACATGGACTGATTCCAAAAAAATAATAAAACAAAAATTGGAAGGTCTATCTTTACAAACCTAAATAAAAATATTTGTTGTACATTTTTTTATATAAATGTAAGAAAGCATTTCTAATATGTGTTTCACTTTTGTATCATATCACCTATATTCTAGTTAGAATTTAATTTATCAAAATTTTATCTGATAATTTTAAAAAAAGACATCACAGATTTTTCACTACTTAGATAGATAATTAAAACAATGATCAACGTAATTTGGGCATTAGATTTAATTGAATTTTTGTTTCACGAAATATATTTCTCAATTATTTGCAAAAAAGAGGTAGGTACAAAGCGTAATTAATTGAATCGTAATTCTTGTCCTTTATTATTATTTTGCGTCCAGTAATTTTATTAGAACAAGCGATAAGTAAAAATTGGTTTAATTTATAATGATAGGTGACTCGATTCGTGTTGCATTTGGCATTAAGAATTTTAGAAAATTTAAACTCACGACTCAAAAAATATTTATAAATTTCAAGATTTTGAGCATTCAATTATTTTATTATTCTGAAATAAGAATTTGAGTGTAATTGACACATTTTACATTACCTCGTCATCCCTTGCATCCAAAACTATATGGCGATTATATATTTTTTTAAATATAATGGTAGATGCAAAAGTTTTGACGTTATAACGGTCATACAAAAAGAACAGATTCTCGGACCTGGCAAATGAAATCTATTTCCAAACCATTATATTGTATAAAGGAAACTATCTTGTCACTTTATATTCAGTTTTGGCTCAACCAGCGAACAGTAGAGGGCGCTTATAATGTTCTTTAAATGTCTATCGATAAATTACATTTACGTCACTGTTTACTTTACAAATTTAGTAAAGGGAACTAAAAACTTATGAGAAGATGCCACTAAAGTTTGATTGACACAGGGATAGTTTTCAAAATATCGATCTGAGGATTTTTCATTAGCGGACAAACCAAAAACCGGGCGGCCTTCTAATCCTGATGGTGACATGTTAAAGAACATGATTGGCGCTGATCCATATCAAAATACCAGAGAGATCACGTTGAAGATGATAGTCGACCAATTAGCTGTGGTGAGGCATCTAAAGCGCATAGGGATGATTTCGCAGCACGGCGTTTGGACTCCTCATCAATGGTCAGCTGCCAATTTAATGGATCGCGTATCAACATGTGTTTCTTTGAGTGCTTGATAAAAGCATGATCCTTTATTGCATCGATTAGTGACAGGAGATGAAAAATGGGTAGTTTAGAATAACATAATGCGAAAAAGACATTGGGCTAAGCCTGAGCAAGCCCTATTAACCATAAATAAATTCAGAAATTCATAAAAAAAGTAATGCCTTGTGTTTGGTGGGATTGCAAGGGAATTATTTATTATGAACTTCTAGACCGTAATCAAACAATTACAGCTAAACGATATTGTGAATAATTGACAAATCTGAACACTGCACTTAAAAAGGATGGACCTCATTTGACAAACACAAAGGGGGTAGTTTTACACCAGAACAACGCGCGACTACATGTGGCGATGATGACCCAACATAACATGTTATTAATCGGAAGGAGCAAGATCTGGAGAATAAGGTGGGTTATTTTCCAGATCTTACTCTTTCCAACTATCACTTATTTAGGTCACCACAATAATTTTTAAATGACAAACAAATTGATACAATAGCTCTAGTAAAAACATTCCTTGACTCATATTTTATATCAAAGTCATAAGAATTTTACTTTAATGGAATAAGTAAGCTGGTTTTAGACAGTTATGACTACAGAGGAAAATTATATTATCGACGAAATAATTTTAAAATGAACAAAAATTTTTTTTTCAATTCTCATAACAAAACGTCAAAACTTTTTCATCAATCCATATATCTTATCATCAATAGGACTTATGATTTAATGTTATTAAGTGTCTTACAAAAATATGGAAAGAGAGAAATTTTTAAAAAGCTTAAGAAGGAATTGATCGAGTCCTCAGTATACTCTGTGTTCTTGTGTGTTGCACAATATAGAGAGAAAAATGGTTCACGTTAACGAAATGTGGTGTTGAAGACATGTGTTTCGTATTCCATGCTTCAACAGATAAACAAATATATCTACCTTGTAAAAACTTATAATTAAAATACACAACTGTGTATCTTCAGCGAATAATATAATTTTTTGGACATATTTCTCTAAAAGATCCTGACTATAAAAGTCCTGGAAAGACTTATTATAGTCGGAAGAACCACAGGAACGAGAATTAGAGGACTTTAGAGAGTTTTGAATGGACTGAGTGAAGGAAAAAATATCTATCTCGACGCGGGGCCTTAAAAAAAAACATATCTCTATTTAGACTTACCGAAGATATATTCAGATGTAGGATATATGCAGATGTACTCGGGAGAGAAATACAAAAAATTATTGTTATTGGCTATACTTCAAAGAAGACAAAAATGAAATTGTTTAGAGTATTTTTATGATTTCAGCATTTCAAGATTCTCAAATACTATATTTTAATTGTTATAATCACTATACATACATGTACACACACATTCTATATTTCCTATAAATATCTATTGATTTATTAGGAGAACACATTCTTAAAGTGAAGTTGTAATTATTCAGAACAAACGGTCTGTGATATTTTTAATATGAATTAAATATGTTATTTAGAAAAATATACATATAAAATCAATTTTATCAAAAAATATTGTTGTTGCGTCACCGGGATTTGAACCTGGATCTCTTACCAAACTAGGAAAATAAGGTAGATGGCTCTTTCAATTAATGGAACGATTAAATGTATTAATATCAAAAAAGTTACGTATAGTTTCAAAAATTTGTCGCTAAATATATCGTCGCTATAGCATAGTTGAATAATGCACCTTTCCCGGTTTGGAAAGGGATCCAGGTTCGAATCCCGGTGGTACAACAACAATATTTTTCTAAAAAAAATGATTTTATATGTATATCTTTCTAATTAATATATTTAATTTGTATTTAGTCTATTGAATAATAAAATAAAAAAATTTAATAAATAAATTTAAAAAAATTTACGGTGTCAAATCTTCTCAGTGAGTCAAAACATAGAAAATTCTCCACAAAAATATAGAAGCTTACGAAATGTCGTACTACTGGAGACAAAATGCGACATTTAGAAACGTATGATTAAGATTTTTAAAAATACTGATCTCTATCAAGGAGATAAAACTAGAGTACTTTGGAATACTTACTTAAGAGAGGTGAAAATATGAAATACGTAATCTCATAAAAAATTTAAAAACACAGTCCTTGTGACACTTTACAAAATGGTTAATAAGAAAGTGGACACCCCCTCAAAACCTTCATAAAATAAACTTAAATATCCCAGTCCGATCAACCTATCTTCTTATCTACCCTATTTCACATCAAGTTTGATAGACATAATCTAGGTAATTTATTTTTCCTGTCTAGTAGAATACTTAATTACAACAAGGAAATTTTATCCATTAACACAAACCTGACTCAATTTAAAAGCGAAATTGTATAATACATAGTACATGTTAACCATGAGTACGTCACGTGACTTAATTTCATTAACCTTGGAACACACGCACATCTGTACTTGCGTGGTAGTTTTAAACGTCCCATTTAAGTTTTAACATCATATTATTTCTCCTCAATTCTCAATAAAACGTGCACTCGCCTAGTGATCCGGTGGTCGAGCCTCATTTAAGGAGACCAGCAACCAGCAATTCTATTTTTATAGCGCAAGGATCTAGCTTAGTTTGAAAATAGTAAGAACATTAAATGAGACGTGCTTTCTGGGTATTTTTTTTTAAATATATATTTTTCAATTATTTTTTATAACAGTGTTTCTAATCTCTCAACCATTCTAGTTATGACAGTAATATTATGTTATTCCTTTAATTATCTTATTAATATAATACCGAATATTTGTATACCTTAATGCAATACTAGGACTATATTAGAGCCTTTAATGATCTGTTGATAATCTGTCTATTAGAAATTTAAAAAAATATTTTTTATAGGAGAAGATTCATTGCAGGAAGAAGACGCATCTTCTGGTTAAATAAATTGCATAACTACCTTAATTATAGCTCACAGAAATTATACACAACAGCTCTAAACTCTAAACAGCTGAAGGGGGAGTAAAACTTTGAAGAAGAAGACGAAAAAATTTCCTCTTAAATTATTCAACTAGTCTCGTCTAAAAGTAAATCATAATATTATACGATGGCGGTTATTTTGTTTTTATACTTATACACAAGCCATTTTATTACAAGTCGTTGATATAACATTTCTCACTAAAGAGGTGCTTTCGTCGAAATTTCCAGAGCTCTTTTTATTAGATAATAAATATACCTGCTTCCACCGGTATCCGTTGAACATATTTCTAAAAACATCTTTTCGCCCATCGCTTGGAAAGGGCGATCTCACGAGTACCGAACACGCTCTAAGGAGCAAACACAACACAGCCAGCCGTGAACAATAGCCCGAAATTAGCTCCATCTCAATACCAATTTACAAGATTTAATACCGGATTCTTAAAAAAGGGGGCAGTCTCTTTGTTTCAATTTTTCTATCTTGTAGTTACATTATGGTAGGCTTTTAGGAATATACATTTTAGTAAATTGTTAAGAACAGTTGCCGAAGTGCTTTTGATTAAACTTACGAATATCTTTTCATTTTACAAGCAAAATATTTTTCTGTTCAAAAGTTAGCATACAACGTTATATTTCACTTTACATTACGAAGTTATAATAATTTATGTATGAGTTTTAATAATTTCTGAATAATTTTACTGGATGAGTAAGTAAATACTTTGAAACAAATTGAAATATCATAAATTATCATTGAATACATTTACCATATTTAAAAAAAATTAATATACCTACTATTTGATTATTCTGTGTTTTATTTTTAAAATATTTTTTTACCAAATGTGTACTGCAGCATAATTTAAACACACCCAGGCATTATTATTTCTCAAGGGAAGTACCGCACTGCCGAGGTGATATGAACTCGATATTGCACTGTGACATGGAATGAGACATTCAATATGAGTAATTGGAAACACACTGTATTGTACAATTAACTGGTCCGTACGCACTACGACTGCAATAATGTATTATTCTTTAAGTGTCTGAAATCTTATTGAGTTATTTGTTATTGTTTTAAATTTGTGATGTTTTAGATAGTCATATATCTTAATAAATAAAATATACTATATATTTAATCGTTAAAAAAGTCCTGTTGCATCTAAAAACAAAAACATATGAATGAATGATAATATTTTAACATTTTCTTCCTCAAACTGATACATTGCATATAATATATAATATAGAGATTTTATAATTTTATATTGCATAAAACGAGAACATATTTGCTCTAAGAGTATAAATAGACATTTATATATATTTTTTATTTATTATCTTAGTTTAATAACCACAATTGAGTTTAAAAAACATCTACCGGTTTCGGAGAACACCTTTTCCTTCTTCAGGATATGTCATAACTAACTAAAAATATAGCATTGTTTTTCTATTTATCCAGAATCTATTTTTAAATTTTTAAAAAAAACAACAATTATTTAAAAAGTAAATTTAGTACCTAACTCAAATTGCTGCTCAATACAAATTTAGTCGAATAATTTTTAGGAAAAAATTTTTTTTAAACTCAATTGTGGTTATTAAACTAAGATAATAAATAAAAAATATGAATCTTAACCACCAAGTTAATATTGCTAATTTTAAAAGTATTTATATATATTCTAAAAACATGGTTTCACGATTGGTTTATTTTATGTTAATGTGAATGCAAAAAAAAAAATTCCATAGTTTGTCTGCTTATTTATAGTGTTTTTTTTTTCACAACATTCGAGAAAAAAAACATTTATTTTTTCAACGGTATGGATAAGCAATATAAAACAATAAATATAACTAATTTACGAGATAAGGCAACGGAGTGTTCATTCGTTACCAAAATTCTCAAATTTGAGTACGTAGATATTATACGTGTATGTTTATACTTGTACAATAAATTCTCTAAAAAAATTATAATATAGAAATGAACTAATTTAAATGAATCAATTAGAAAGATACGTATAAAAAATGTATTTGTCGAAAAATATTTAGTTGCTACCGGGATACCCTGTTCATATCCCTGTACCAACCAAATATATTTTCAATACATAGTTTTGTTTTGTATATATATATATATATATTTCTAATTGATTAATTTCAATTGTTTTAAATATTACAGAACTATTTTATGATATTCCAACTTCACAATAAAAATGTATTTTTATTAAAAAAAAATAAAGAATTATAATGAAGTAGTGTCATTACGGCGTAACGGAATTTTACACATTAATTTATAGAGAAGACTTTAATTATGATCCATGAAATCTTTTTGGGATTGATCACACCGGCTCATACCCTGAACGCCATTAAATATTAACAGACAATTTAAAAATAAGCACCGAAGCGATATAATCTCCGAGTTTAAGATGTCTGCAATAATACTATGATGGGTTGGCCAGTGCATTGTGTCGGAAAGGAACCTATAATCAATTAAAAACAGAATTTAGAAAGATTAAGAAAGGTATTCAAATATTGCTTCTCTTTTTCTTTTCTTGAGACAATAAATATTAATTCGTATCATTCGACAATCTTCAATTCTAAATATCAGAATATAAGAGAAATGTACTCATTAATTTATTTATTTTAATTTTTAACAATTTAAAATTTTGATACGCACACAATTATAATCATTTTATCTAAAATATGAATTATATATATTAATTAGAAATATATACACATAAAAACAATTTTATCGAAAAATATTGTTGTTGCGCTACCGGGATTCGAACCTATATGTTACCTTTTTGATATTAATACATTTAATCGTTCCATTATTTGAAAGAGTCATCTACCTTATTTTTACGGAATCTTAAATACCTTTGAGTAACCTGATAGCAGACGCCAGAATTATCAATTTATTTTTATTAAATTTTGGACACATTAATACAACTGTATTATTAGGAGAACACAACTACTTATGAAAGGACTAACTACGAAATATTTTTTAAATATGAATTAAATATATTAATTAAAAATATATACATATAAAATCAATTTTATCGAAAAATAGTATTGTTGCGCCACCGGGATTCGAACCTGGATTTCTTTCCAGACGAACTTTCGGGGAAGGTGCATTATCCAACTATGCATTGTTAATTCTGGCGTCTGCTATCGGTTTACTCGTAGGTATTTGAGATTCCGTAAAAAACAATGTAGACAACTTATGCTATAGCGAACCATGCTACAGCGAACTATGCTACAGCGAACTATGCTACAGCGAAAACATTTTTAGCAACAAATTTTCGAACCTATATGTTATTAATACATTTAATCGTTCCACTATTTAAAAGAACCATCTACC
This sequence comes from Eubasilissa regina, assembly GCA_022840565.1. Classification (NCBI taxonomy): domain Eukaryota; kingdom Metazoa; phylum Arthropoda; class Insecta; order Trichoptera; family Phryganeidae; genus Eubasilissa; species Eubasilissa regina. The sequence continues at coordinate 25,372,842 of JAINEB010000033.1, forward strand.
TTATTTTTACAGAATCTCAAATACCTTTGAGTAATCTGATAGCACACACCAGAATTATCAATTCATTTTTATTAAATTTTAGACACATTGATACAACTGTATTATTGGGAGAACACATTCTAATTATGAAGTTGTAATTATCACATTTTCATCTAAAATATCACAAAGCTATGTTCTGATAATTACAACTTCACAATAAGAATGTATTCTTCTAATCATTTTATCGTTAGTTTTTATTTCTGAATTACTAAAAGATACTTTGTGTTAATTTTTATTTCATTAAAATAATAGATTTTTTCCCTTTTCGACAGATATATTTTTTCTTTATATTTTTTTAGTTGATTAATTTAATTTGTATTAAAATAATTGTGGTTATTAAATCTTTGAGAATAATTATATTAACTAATGATGCCTTTCAAAAACAATTTTGGCATGCTTCAACTACTTAGCAAGACTCGATCGGTATTAAATAATCCAAGTAATTTTTGATCAAGGAAAATATTAACTAAGTATGAAAATTAAATGTAACAGAAACATGCAAAAAATTGCTGCAATTTTTTAATGTATGGAAAATAAAGTATTTTTATCGCTACTAGCACCGGTGTTAGCTGTCTTTAATTTGCCTTAAATTTAAAGCTTAGTGGCGTACTAGTTAAATAACTTATGTTTCAGAATGCAACATTTTGTCAAGGATTTCACAACATAGTCTTAAACACGATCTAAGAAAAATATCCGAGAATTGTAGTCAAATTTCATAAACGAACCTTCAAATAATAAAAATAATAATAATAATAATGTGTTTATTTCAGCGTGATCAGGTTTTTTTTTATTTTTTTAAACCTGATTCGCTATAAAGATAATACATATTATGTTATACATTAAAGGTTATGAAATAAATATGCTGTGAAAAAAAAACCAAGGAAAATATTAATAAATACAAAAAAAAAAAAATTAAAAGTTAATAAAAAGTAAAAAGTTCACACATATATACACATAAAATATAATTATTACATATATAACTACTTCATTTGATTTCTTCATTCTGTAGGGAAACTAATAAAGTAGCTGGAATTACCGCCTGATGTGAAGTATCTTCGGGTGGTTTGTGAACATTTGCACCCTTTATTATGAAAGTGGTCTAAGTCATGTTTCTTTCGTTACGAGATATTTAAAGGTTTGCGTTTTAATTGATAAAAAAATATTTTTACATTACATAACACAATCTTTCTGAATTTATTTAGTCTGCTAAATATCTCATTTATTTCGACACATAAATTTTGCATTTACCTTTTATAAGCTATAACTTATGAAAAAAAGAAGGTTGAAATTACTATTTTATTATCAAATTAAACACTAGCGGAATACCGTTGAACATCGTTATAATATACTATATAACGCTTCAAATTCTTCACAATTGTTACAATTTGCATCATATTGTATTAATTGATAACAATGTGACGCGAAATAATTAATAAACTCATTATTTTCAATTTCTCGACATAGCCTACTTTCACAATAATGGGCACGTTTAAGGCATGGAGTGATAAGACATAGTAATTGTAAATATTAGGGTTGACATATAATTTTTTAAAGGTGAAACACCGCCGACGTCTCCTGAATGTACCTTGCATCTGGTTTCCTCAGCTTAGACCTCTTATTGCATATTATTTTAACTGTACTGTGCTTCAAGTATCAATAAATTACTTCTGTCAACTGTAAGTTGTCTATCTTGTTCAACCTGCTCTGGCCACACACATATACACACACAAGCGACGACCATTGCAAAATATTTTACATTCTAATGGAATAGTATGAATATGCACTGTTCATAATCATAATCGTAATCATCAACTTCAGCATCTTCACGTCCAGTAGAAGACATAGAAGGAGTTATACTTTTTACAATACTTTTAAAATACTTTTTCCAGTGACAGCCAATTTTACACCTGACAGCTTATTTGTGCTCAGTTTGTTTTGTCATTTCATCATGCATAGACTTACGCCAGAACAAATAGTGCAAATTTATTATTATTAAAATCGTGGTTCAGAACGTGAAACTTACTGTGCGCTATGTCCATTTTACGATCGACATAATCGTCCATCCGAGCAAGTAATTTGAATAATAATGGATTCCTTTCACGCTACGTATACACTGATTGATAATACGCATCCGTAGAAACGTCGTACAGTGCGCACCGAAGAAGCAGTCGTTTCTTCAAAAATGATGCCGGCCAGAACGTTACAGTCAATGTAGAGTGCTATAGATCCATGATTACTGACTTTTTTGTTCCCCAATTGAATGGCATTAATGTGAAAGAGCTGTGGTTTTAACAAAACGGCGTAACATGCCATACTGCGTGCGCTACAATCAATTTATTGAAAGATACATTTGATGAGCGCATGGACCTGTGAATTGGCCTCCAAGATCGTGTGATTATTTTATGTAGGAATATGTGAAGTCGCTAGTCTACGCCAATAAATCAGAGATGATAGACGACTTAGAAGTCAACTGTTAGATTTTCTTCTTTCTGCCTCGGCTTCAAATTCAGGGGGAGGCATCTAGTCTAACTGGTTCTTTTTTCAAATATTGGCAAGTCAAATGATTATGAAATGAAATAATAATGACATTGTATACAAGAAAGTTTATTAAAAGTGAAAAATGCGCATTTTACGTGAATACTTATCAATAAGGTAATTCAAATATAATTACATTGACATTAACATTAAATATGTGTGTCCATCATGCCAGCATAAAGTTATCTACTAAATTGTTTATGTTAATGCTTGTCTAATTTAGATTATGCAGGTCCCTCACGTAAGGGATTATCTCTCAGGAGACGCCTTCCACGCGTAGATGATGGTCCTGGATCCTGGACGTGAAGTATAGCCAGCTGCTTGGGGTGCCAGAGTAGGGTGGTGGAGTTTAGGCTTACAGTAGATTGACCACTAAACGATGCCAAATTATCCAGTCAAACTGGGACCCTGGACGCGATATTTTTATGCTATATTTGCGTGCCGTAAACCCAATTGTATAGGATACTGTCTGCTCTGATAGTGACAGTCTGTTTTCGCAAAATCAGCAAACTCCCAATAGTATTCTACAATTTTGATAAAAAAATTCAGCTAACTCCAAATATTCCCTATAAGTACGAGAAAAATCAAAATATAAATAAAATTTCTCAGCCTCCCTATTTCTGCATAAACAATCTACCAAAGCGTGGTTTAGAGTTTTTGTAATTCGTTTAATTGGAAAATTAAGTTTTTTTTTGCTCCTGAATATTTGATATAAATGGAGTTAGCTGCTTTAAACTAAGTGTTCTCAATTAAGTACTTTATTTTGTTTACGCCACACCACTGTATCGACTCTTTTCATTCCTTACTAAAGCCAGAATGAATATTGAAATATCCGAACGGGTGCGGAAGCTTGTCCAAAGTACGGGGACGGATTATCATTATCATTGCACAACCTTATCAAGTTAACCTACCCCCATAAATTGGTACATGTATAAATAAGTATATAGTAGGTACATATGTAATGTAAACCCTTTTTTCAAATTACTAAAAAATTCCTTCATTCAGTTTCCAATAAATATTTTATCTCCGGTTTTTAATATATATATTTCACATGTAATTTGAAATATGAACTCTTATTTTTTTTAAATATATTTAAATATGACGGATTGAAGATTGTTCTACAAATTGTCTGCCGCTCGAATCAAAGCAGATACAGAATGGAATTTCTTTATAATGAAATTTTTTGTGACAATTAGAGAATGATTCTATAAATTTTAAAAATTCAGCAATTTTCAATTTCATTTTTGGTGTAGTTCGTTCTCATTCCCCAATCTTTATAATGGTCGAGTATAGTGTGGAAGTACAAGATGATGGCTATTTAGAGGATGGGGCTATTAAGAGTAATAAAAGGATCCGGATTGTAAGAAAGAGGAAATACAAAAGCCGGTTAATTGTATCACATCCGAGGGTTCGTATTCTTGCAACACATTTCGCTATGCAAGAAGATTGAAGGATTTAATTAAAATAATAAAATAATATTATTTGTTAAATATCTTAATAATTCATTGAAAATTAAGAGAAAAGAAGTCGATTCAATATTTATTTATTACTAATTAAAAGAAATCGTTAACGTAAAATAATATTTTATGTATTTTTAAATATTGGTCCATCAAGTCGTGCACGCGTGCATCACCAGTAGGTACGCCAGTGACTCATAGAGTTACCTCAGCAGAGATTAAAACTCATGAACACGTGTACACCGTATGCGAAAGCGTATCTGAGTCTCTGCTAAATCATTTATAACCATTGCATTCTTAAAATTATTAACCTTAATCTCAAAGTAAAAATGTCAATTTCTGTGATTAATATTATTATTAGTAATGAAATTTTAATTCATATTACATTAATTTGAATTTGAGAGAAAAAACTAGTTTGAGATACGAATATAGGTAACCAAAGTTAAAAAAAAATGTAACTTGTCTCTGTATTATTCCAACTTACATTTAAAACTCACTTATTCAAGAACCTTGTCACAGTAGTGATATGTCAAAGTACTAAGTTTTTTTCCGAACACACAATAGCATTAGCTAGATGAAAACGCGTGTATACCTAGTTTTACGTCATAATTGTATGTTTACACGTTACTTTTACTTTATTTGTTTTAAAATCATTTCTTACAAATAACGTTGTAAAAAAAAAAAATTTAAAATTTAAATATAAAATAATTATTTTTATTAGTATTATAAACTTGTATAAACATTATCACGTCAAACTTGTAGCTATCAGAGAATTGAAAATAAAATTATAATCTTTATGAGCACAATATTTCTAAAAACAGATGGTATTATTTAATTAACTATCTACAAAATATTCGTATCAAAAATATAACCACAATTTAAAGTAATCAATTATAAATATATACAGAAAAAATCTATGTAATTGATTCATTTAATTTGAATTAAAATACTATAGAACTATATTCTAAAATAACAACTTCGCCATAAAAAAGTGTGTTCGATCTTTATAACTTCATCATGGATCGCCGGTCGCCGTGCGTGCGCATGTGAACATGACATACGTAGATCGGTAATTCCTGTCCATTACCTATCCACTACTCCTCCCCCTATACCAGAACACCTATTTTTCTGTGGTTGTGCTTTCTGTGATTTTTTGGATCAGTTGAAGTTTAACCTTTGAACTGACAGTTATTGTTTACTGGTGGTATAATAAATAGGCTGTGAAATTGTTAATTATCGTCTTGCTGCGTGGGGCTGATAGTATATTGTTTATGTGCGTTTCGGTTTCTTGCTACCGTGCGTGTCGAAACTGTATATATCTTGCTACTGTGCATTGTGCTTGTTGTGTTATACTTTGCGCCATTACCGAAAGTGTATGTTCAAAAGTTCTACGTCCGTATCATTGGAGTACGTATCCTGGAGCCAGAAGACCTGTGGATCCAGTAGAAAAAAATCCAGATACCGAAAAGAGAAAAGTTTTTGGTTCTGGGTGATCCTTCAGCCGCCCCTTGTTCCCTATTCCTGTTTCCCGATTTCCTTCCACCCTTCTTGCATCTCTTATTTCCCTACTCCTTCATCCAGACATGTGTCATTTAAAAATATATAAAATAATAATAACGATTATGATTTTGAATTTTTTAACAATATAAACGGGCATTTAAGTTCAATATTTAATAAACCAATTTCAATGAAATGAATGAAATTCCCAATCAATTTATAAACTATAAGTAGAGATTAGAGTACTTTAGGATTTAGTTTTATTTATTATTGTTATTACCGGTTATAAAGCAAAGTTTTCCTTTTGCAGTAGTCATCAATTGCAGGAAAGCCGAACGGTTGGTTCTTGATTTAGATGTTTTGTGCAGGAAGGCCCGCGCTAATGGCGGGTCAGGACTTGCCCACGAATCCATTACTACCGGGTGGCTACTGACAAGGCAGCCCCACTGTGTGGTCCGTCATCATATTTATTATCCGTGATTTGGAAACGGCGTCCGTGTTCAGGGCGTGATTGACAGTCGTTTTTATTAGATTGTTGGGAAATTCAAAGGGTATTCTGTAGTTGGGCGGAAAAACATTAATTATTTAAGTGCATTTTTTATTCAAATTCAAGAAGAGGAAAATGTAGAGTAATAACATACTCAAAAGAACTATCTACAGCAGTGAATATGAAATTAAACCAAGGATTCAGTTTATTTTTTGATGAAGATAATTTACACGTCGTGAGTCATCGTGTAATTACTTAAAAATTATAATCATATATATTTAAATCATAATGGGTATTTTGACAAATTTATATATTTATGAAGGTTGTTTTTTTTTAGAGGTATAGAACTTTAAAATTAAATAAAACATAATAATCGTAGTAATTGCCATAGTATTTGTTTTATTGGAAAAATAATTTTATGCCATTAGCTTTTAAATATGGCTGGCTCGAATAAAGCGCGATTTGTAACAAAAACAATCCGACCACTTTTTGGAGCAGCTGAGGACGTATATCGGCAATTACGCGACAAATTTTGGCTTCCAAGTCGTCTATCGTCTCTGATTTATCGGCGCAAACTAGCGACTTCACATATCCCCAAAGAAAATAATTCAAAGGTGTTAAACCACACGATTTTGGAGGCCAATTCAAAGGTTTATTGCGTAAAATTATGCGCTCATCGAATGTTTCCTTCAATAAATTGATTGTGGCGCGAGCTATGTGGCATGTTTGCGTCGTCTTATTGAAACCACATCTCTTACACATTAACCATCCAATTGAGGAAAGAAAAAATCATTAATCATAGATCTATAGCTCTTTCCATTGACTGTAACATTCCTCGCTGCGCACTGTACGACATCTCTGTGTATGCGTATTAATAATTATAGTATACGTGGTGTAAAAACGTTATATGGTTATTTTAATTTCTTGCTCGGATGGACGATTATGTCGACCGTAAAATGGATGTAGCGCACGGTAAATAAATTTTCACAATTTACAAGCGTTGTCTATTCATGGTAAAATGGCAAACAAACTATCCACAAATCATCTGTCAGCTGTCAAATTGGCTGTCGCTGGAAAAAGTGTTGCCAATTCAAAAAACAAACCTCTAAATAAACACTTTTATGTGACTGTGATGTAACCGATCCAGTCACATACAAGGATACTAATAATTCTGCGAGATTATAAGTTGTCTGCATTCTGATATTTTTATGCAGACGTCTAAAGGTTTATTATGTCTTTATAATCTTTTCTTTTAGTTTTTCTTCTACTCCTCTATTTGTTACCACAGATTTAGTTTGGTGATGTTTGGAAATATTTCACTTTTTTATTAGCCTAACTTTTCAATTTTTGCTTATAACTCGTGCGAGTTTAAAGGCAAAAATATATATTTTTTTAAATTTAACGATTGCCAACATTTGACACTATCGTTATATAACGTTTTTTTAAATTCTTCCTCCTTTAATTTATTTTTAAAGCCTGATTTTGTGAAATTTAGTGTTTTTGAGCTTTCTCTGAGAGTTTACGACAAATTTCTAATTTTAATGATTCTGAAAATGCACCATTCAAAATGCAATTGTGAACTTTCATCATTAAAATTTGATTTTTTAAATATAAAAAATGCATCAATTCTAACGATGTTCTTCGTATCTTTAATTTTCTTATATTTAAAAACGACGTTCTTATCTTTATTCGTTTAAAATGTAGAAAAAACTTGATTTTTTGCTGATTTTAGAAATAGACGCAAGCATTTGATGATGTTAAAAGTTCCAGCCTTTTTATTGACTATTTCTGACGTTTGACATAATATGGAAAATGTAACCAAATTTTTTGGGAAATAACCAAATGTTTTTAGATTAAAGTATGAATGGACATCTCATTTATAGTGTAAAATCAAAGCGACAAATATGCATATCCACTATGAAATATAAACAGAGCTCCCACCGAAATAAAATCTCGTGAGATTAACATTCTTAACAGATGGTTTTCTTTTCATTCGTTTTTCAAAATGGCCGCTTGTAGACTGTAGACATGAAATAAAGATAAAATGGCTATCTGTGGGTCAGCCATTGTTATTTACTTCAGAATTAATACACGATTACCATTGATAACAGTGCAATGTCAAAATTAAATTTTGGTTTATCGCACATTTGGAATCTGTCAGAATTAATGATTTAATTATTTTTTTGTCACATTACGCGCGCTTTTTTTGTTTACAAATATTTATAGGATAATGTTTCATTATTTTATGATTTATAACTTCTTCTTTCTCTTTTGCTTTTTTCATATCAAATGTGAAAATTTTTGTAAAAAATTCTGTATACCATCTACCATTGGTGATTTGTATTTCGCAAGCACATTGCTTATTACATAAATTAAAGAATTATCCCGTAGACACATGATTTTCTCTGTGAGTTTAAGTAATATTTATGTTTTAAAAGCTTCTGGATATTGATAAAAGTGTACTGCATCTGTTTTATAAGTCATTGTCATGTTTATTTTATCAATAAAACCTGATTTTATGAATAAAATTATTTTTTTTGAGTATAAATAGCTGGCGCTTTTTTCACGCAGCTACCGTTGGTAATTTGTCTTCCACAGGCGCGTTGTTTATTATTTTAATTAAAAACATATTCCGTGGACACATTATGATTTGAATATAACAGTACAGTTTGAATATAATTCAATTAACGTAAGTAAGTAAGTAAGAAACAATAGCGTTAAATAATTTATTTATAGGTATCGAAATTTTATTTTTTAATCAATTTTGATAATCATTGAAAGGGGCACTTTTTATGAACAATTATTTAAAATAATCGACCTTGTGTAAACAATTTATTTAAACTGGTTACATTTGGCCAGGTATGTGAAGCAACAGAATATGCATTTATACAACACAGATGCATATTTAATGCATCTGTGTTGTCATTTGTTTTATTTCCTCTACGTGTTGTTTATCTTCTAATACATATAATTACTTAGATTACATGCGTAATGCTACAAGAAAACCACCTATAAAAATATTTCTAAATGTATCACCACGATTCAGTTGAAACTGTACCATGTGTTTCGTTTATCTATACGCTGCTTGATCGAGAGCTTCCTGTTTGTTGCCTTCCTCAAATGCGATGCGTTGTTGTTGATGCAAATGCACTGACAAACGAATAACAGTATGAGAACGATCATACATTGTAAATTCCAACAATCACCACATTGCTTTAGGAGCACTTACGTATCTAGCATTGATGCACGTTGCTATTTCATTGAGAATTAATCGCTAATTGTCTCCGGATCTATGCGTGGTGTTTCCACAATCAAATCTTTTATTTAATTTCTTATTTTTGTATTTTACATAGCACTATCAATTTTATGACATAATAAATAAATAAATAAATAAAATAAATAATAAAAATATATACATACATGTAAACATAATACATATAATTATATAAGAACGTCGAAATAATTATAGCAAATATTTAGCAACAGCATATACACAGTCTTATGTGTCATGTAAATGATTTTTATAGCTTAATATTGAAATAGAGAAAATGTCAAACTCATTTATCATGTTATTTTTATTATACAATCTAAACATTCGTGAAATCAAATTAATGTGCACGAGATTGCTGTGGTAGGTATCGAGTTTAAATATTTCACGCTTCCTTAATAGTGTAACACCCTATGGAAATCCATGTGCTGTGAGACTATATTATTAACAATTTTATATAAATACAAAAATTAGCAATAATTTGTCTCGTGTTGAGACTTTTTACCCGTTGTCTTTCAATGATTTCTTAAGAAACCTTTTTGAATAAATAACAACAGATTATTGTATTTTATATAATAAGGGAACTATATTAGAGTCATGTTTTAATATGCTATTAATTATAATAAGAATTCTGATAGCAATCTATAATAATTTTCTACATTTCTAATTTTGGACTCATATGTGGGTCCTGGGGTACACCTAAGGTGACTCGAAGAGAAGTTGACCAACACTACTAATAATTAAAAAATTAGTTTCTGTTGCTTATACATAACTACATCTATTTCAGGATGTTGCCATGCATACAGATCCTGGAAAACTTGTGTCATAATATGTGATGGTAAATTTCATTTCCATCCACAAAGTAATGCTTTCGATTTAAATTCAATTCAATAAAATTAATACACCAACTCCAGTAGATTTCTCAAGCTCGATTTCGTGTGTACTAAATAACACTTGTTGGCGGATGTTTAAAATATAACAAACCTTATAAAAAAATATGTTCGTATATTAGTTTCACAAATATTTTCAACGCATGCGAGTATATTGATTGGCCAATAATTTATTTTATTACCCACTTTTGTATTATATATAGATGTATAGTTTGCTAATGATTATGTAAAAATTTGATAAAGTGAAGTAAAAAGCCAGTTTATTTGCATAATTTCAAATAAATCTAAGTACAGTGCCGTCGGGCCCAGCACATTTAAGTATATACTTAACTACTTTCAATGATATACTCAATATTGATACGACCATCGCATTCGAGCAACAAAAACTTGTTTCGTAATTTTAACATCAATTATGCATCTTTCTCGACAGATTTGATATCTACGAATGTATGCTGCAGTTAAAAAATATTGAACTGTTTTTAAAAATGACCAGGCATGGTGCGAAAGTATTGAAAATATTGTCGCAATGACGAAATTTTTTCACTTCATCGATGCGTTGAATTTATCAACGTACTGCAATACAATCAAAACGCACTCATGACAAACCTCTTATCTGAAATTGTATAGTGTAGACGTAAACAATGTATCGTCCCAAAAATAAAAATATTTATCAAAAATCTGGCGCCTAAACCAAAACGATTTGAAACAATTTCTACAGGATTAAAATTTTATGTAATCTCTTTCTAGTTTGAGTTAGCGGTAAAGTGGTAATAAGGTCTACTTGATGGTATTTTCCGAAAACTAACTTAGATTATTAATCTTTACCATACCGTTATAAAAAATAATTACATGCATCCGTGCTCTCAACGAGTTGAAACCGTATTACTATATTAAACTAGAGTTCTATTAGCCTTTGAAATAAAAATAATGCTTCAGAAAAAAATGATTAATGCCATAAATTTACTATAAATACTATGCGTTAAATACAAAAATATATACAATTTTATAATTCGGAGCATTCATCAAGTCCTGTATAAAAGGTTGCATTATATAATACAACCTTCCTTTTTATCTATCATTCTTTAATTATTAAGAAAGATACACCATTATATTCGTATGTTTGTTATTCTTTTCACTGTGAAATTAATATGCGATTTTTTCTGTCGTGATACAAATGGTATGTCAATGCATTAATTTTACAACGGATTAAATTGAAAGAATTATTTTTGTTGAATTCGTCTTACATACTTGACTTTTCACTAGTCATTTGTAAGCGTAAATATTTTCCTTCAATTAAACTAAAATACGAATTGATGTTGCGTGCATTTACCGAAATATTACAGGATTAATTAGAGCGGTAGACCGGTGTTACTGCATGGTTTTAGAAGGTGTCAGAATGCAAAATTACCCAAAATAATATTTTGTTTTTCAAGGATACGTAAGCACTTTGTCGAAGTAAGGGACGGGGTTGCAATAAACATCGTTATTGTTAGACGCACGATACGGCGTGGTAACGGCAATAAGGAATCTGGCGTACGTGACCATAGTCACGTCGGCAAATGCACCATAAGGGATGCCTCACCTTATGCGTCAGAGTTCTCCAAATCCCAGCTGGAAGAGCTCGCTTCACAAAGACGATAACTAATTTTCAATTAGAAAATAAAGTCAATTCGTCTCTGATATAAGCAAGCGTTTTGTAATTTGTGATTCCGGGAAAAATGTAAACTGTGCGCCTCGAGTTTAAGCTTAGACTGTGATGTTCTCCGTGTTTAATCGTTGATGTAGAAGTATAAAAAGGATCCCGGTGGATCTATATGAAAAAAGACCATCAACATAATTTGGCGTAGTGAGAATAAATTGTCGCTATCAGGGAAGACGATATCATATACGGCACGCACAAATTGGATAAGAAGTCCCGGTTTGCCTGGATAATTGGGCATCGTCTGGTAGTCAATCAACTACAAGCCTGAACTCCGTCACCCTACACTGGCACCACAACTATTGGCCACACTTGACGTCCAGTTTCCAGGACCATCATCTACACGTGGAAGGCGTCTCCTAAGAGGTAATCCCTTACGTAAAGGACCTGCAATAATCAACATCAGACAAGCGTCAACATAGACAATTTGGCAGATAACCTTATGTTGGCATGATGGGCACCTAATCAATGTTAATTTAATTGTAATTATTTTTGAATTGTCTTATTAATAAGTAATCAGGTAAAATGCTCATTTTCCACTTTGAATACATGCAAGTATCGTAAAATGTAAATAATTAACTTTATTGTAAACAATGGCATTTTGTAATTTCATTTCATAACCATTTGGCTTGATAATATTTTAAAAAAGAACCAGTTAGGCTAGATGCCTTCCCCTGAACATGAAGCCTAGGCAGAACGAAGAAATAACCTAACAAAGGTTAAAGTATTTTGTGCAATGATTCCTTAAACGATAATGGCAATAAATAGCATGAACTTTAGCTTGCATTTCAGGATTATTTTCAATATAGTCAGTAAGTTTTTGATAGCTCACCACTACGTCGATTCTATTGAAAACGAATAAAATTGAAGTTTTTGGCCTCAACATAATGATATATGTTAACGATCCATTGTTGAGAGAGTTTTCCTGCGCTAATAATGGGATTGGACTAATTTTTCAGTGATGTTAGTGCTCACTTCAAACTCCAACATCCTGATATTGTGGTTGTCATTTGTTTAATTTCCACCCTAGTTTTCCACAAGGGTAGAGAACTGCGTTTATCATTGGATCAAGCATTTTGCAGATAAATGCGAACATCATAATAAATGGTTCCCTTCGTGGTCACTAAACGATAAGAAAAATAATTTGACGATTTAAACGATCGTTATTAAATAATAATAATAATAATGGTAATAATAATAATAATAGTAATAATGATAATAATAATAATAATAATAATGATAATAATAATAATATATATCTGTATAATATTCGTATCAGAAATATTTACTTTAATTTTACAGCAACATGATCTGCCATGTTCCATTTTTTTAATTTCTGACTTCTATTATACATAAATAAATATTTGCGAAATTTATCAACTATGAATCTATATCTTAGTTTCAGATCCTAAATCATCTAACAAAAAATAGTCTGGTCGCTCAAAATTTCATGACCATTAATTTTTTTTTGTATTCAAAATATAATTAGAAATTAATTAAATATTTCAATTGATCTAAATAATCGCATAATTACAAAAAAAAATTAATGTTTATATCTCTGATATGGTTGAGATTAGTCACATATGTCTGTTACACCCACTGTTGTATTTAAAATAAATATACTACACATCTGTAAGATATTATTTTCAAATTATAACCGTTTGACTTGATACATTATAATAGGTTGAAAAACACGATATTATTAATTTTTTTTAATAATTGCCTGAACGTTGGGCGACATTTTGTTACGTAATTTCTTCCTCTGCCTCGGCTTCATGGTCAGGGGGGAGGCATATAGCCTAACTGGTTCTTTTTGAAATTATTATCCTCAAGTCAAAGGGTTATTAAATGAAATCACAAAAATCCATGGTTTATAATAAAGTTTAATATCTGTGACTTGCATGTATTAATTAGAACAATAAAAAGAATTTTACCTACTTATTATTAATAATACAAATTTTAAAAATGATGACTATTAATTTAACACTATTTGTGTGCCCATCATGCCAACATGAAGTTAATTGCCAAATTTTTTGTATGACTCTTGTTTAATATTTACTGCAGGTCCCTCACGTAAGGGATTAGCTTTCCGGAGATGCCTTCCACGTGCTGATGATGGTCCTTGAAGTAATTTGTCGCCAATAGTTGTGATGCCAAGGTAGAGTGACGGAGTTCAGGATTGAACACCAGACGATGTCCAATTATCCAAGCAAACCGGAACTCTGGACGCGATTTTCTTGATCACAATTTGCGCGTACCGTATATGATTTGTCTTGGCTTTTTACGGGACCTTGACTTGATCGGATCATGAAACTTGAGTGCTTTCACACAAACGATTAAACGCAGAGAACATCACAGTCTAAGCTTAACTCGAGGTGCACAGTTTACATTTACCCCGGAATTCAAATTACAGAGACGATCCTAATTTTGTTTTCTAACTGAAAACTAGATCGTATTTACGGAGCGATCTCTCCCGGTTGAGCTTGGTGGGAAGACTGCCGCATGAAGGTGATGCATCCCTTATGGTGCATTTGAGTACGTGACAAAAATCGTGTACGCCGGATTTTATTGGCGTTCCCACGCCGCCTTGGGAGTCTAACAATACCGACATTTTATGGCTTATCCCTTATTTTGGCTAAGTGCTTTTACAACCTTGAACAACAAAATATTGTTTTGGGTGATTTTGCATCTTAACAATATATTTCAAAGAAAATTTACACTCCAACAAAATATTTACAGAAATACATTGGGGTTTCATATATAAGATAAAATTTCAGAACAAGAAGTTATATAAATATAATTTTAATGCTTGTTTGGTAAGACACTCGCTTATTGATCAAGTCGTTGGAAGATTTTGCGTCGTTTCTGGGAGACCACCTTAATCTATTTATTGTATTACAAGTGCATATTTAGTTTGAAAAATAGTTAGAAAATGATGGTAAATGTATTCCCTGTGCGCATTTTAATTTTTTTTAATAAAAAATAAATAACCTATATTTGTGTAATAAAATAAATATTCAATGCCAAAATTTATTATTTAAATAAATTAAATATTCAATGCCAACATTTTATACCTTCCGAGGTTATAAAAATATATTTTTTAAATGTGATAATCCGTGTGCCATGCAATGGTTTGCCTACATTTACAAACTGTCCAAATTCTCCAGCCAGCTCTACGTTTAGACTACGAATGCGTTACATAAATTACAATATTAATGGTAATTGGACTATGAAAACAATGTTTTGGTTGATTTCAACATTAATCTTATAAAATAAGATTAATTTTGCATTAATATGGTCAGTTTTGATACATTGTTTATGTCGTGGTTCCCTGGTTATAATGTGCCCATTTATATGTAAATATAATATAATATCTACTGTAAGTAGTAAAGATATTCGTTGAAATATAATATCGAATGTAAGTCAATTCATCTTTCTAATTAATACATTTAATTAGTATTTAAAATCTATTTCATTATTTTAACTAAAATAAATATTTTATTTAAGACATCGTATTTTTCTTATAAATACGAGTTTGTATAATTAATTATTAATTTTATTACAATAAACCGGCACTATTGTAATTTTTTTAGGAATATGTCATGATCATGCAGGTCTGGCAAGAAAAGTCAATAAAAGTAGCCCAGTATTATAAATTAATTTTATAAATATATTAACAATAAATTAAATATAGTATAATAAATAGCAAAGAAAAAATTATTTAGACAAAAGTCTAAATAATTTGTTCAACTTTCTGGTTGATGTTACTCAAATATAAAGAATGCAGAGTTACACAATTTAAAAATAATAAATAAAAATGTTTTTAATTTTATAATAGTTATACTTTTAGTTTTATAAATGACTATGTTAATAATAACAATCACTTTTTTGACACTTATATTCATATACCTTAAAACTGTTTTAAAAATTAATTCTTATCTTTGATGCGATTAACAAAGAGGAATAATGTATTAACCTGGAATCAGATTGTACGCGGCTTGTAATAACAAAGCCCATAGACAAAGCCCGCGATAGCCGAACGAACCTCTATGCTTGCGCGCGAGTGGCTGTATCGTTGAACAGAAATCCATTGTAAGGTCGACAATCGCTTTTATATCCAGGCTATTCACGCGACAAACACATTATATTCTGAAAATTAATTTTTTAAAGGATTCTGCAGTAAAGTAGCGCTGAATATGAATCAAACGTTGAATGTATTATAAGTCTAGTAAACATATATTTTTAAAATGAAGTAAATACAAATTTGACTTGTCTACACATCATATTTATTTTGTAAACATTTTAATTAGTTAAATTTTCATATTTTAATACTTCATTTAATTTAAAACCCACCCTCTCCCCCCTATACTAATGTGTTTTAAATTGAATGCCATATATTCCAAATTTTGCACAGTTACTCTTAAGAATCCCAGGCAAAACAAAGGTCGGCTCTCTTCTCCCCCTGGCCGCCCCACCCCTTCCTTGAAAGGGAAAATGTGTTTTATTTTTAATATTATCCAACTCTGGGATACTTAGGAAAATAAAGTCATCCCATCCCAAGCTCCGGAACGTCTCACCTTCGGCCTACCTGGACCAAATTGTGCATGCGTAAAACAAAGCCACTCCCTCCCCCTAAATCCCTATTTTAAATTATGACTTATTTTGACTCCCGGGCAACGCCGGGCACTGACCGCTAGTCCATAATAAAATGCGTATTTCTTTAATACGTTATCCGACCACAGACACTTTCAAAACAAAATTGCATTCTGTTCTGTGTTTTAAAAGGCCGTGTTTTAAAAAACAATTTGTCTGATACATGAAATGATTTCCGGCCCGGACTCGCTATGATCCGATATGACTAGTTTCTGGTTCAGTGTTTTTTGGCCCTACGCCCGAATCTGCCCCCGTTTGTTGGCGTCCGGTGCGATTTATAATTCAATTCTTGCAAATACCGCACCCCACTGAAACCACAACCTCCGGCCTAATGTGACTCTCTGCTCCCCACCTCTCGGTGTGCAAATATTAAAATGGCTCCGCTTTTAGCGTGTATGGCCTACATTAATAATGTTCAAAACTCATAACAAATTTCGAAAATTTTACCGTAGATAGTAGAAATACAACCTATGTTCATGTTGAATATCTATCTGTAGGACGTTATTGTCAGTACAAAACAGTGGCATTTCACTACTATTTAACGATCATTCTCACGTTCATGTTTACCGCGATCATCGCACTGTAACTGTCATCTTTGTGTCCGTTGCACACACACATCCTACCATAACGCAAATCCACGTATCCGCCGCACATTCACGTCCTATCATAATGTTCATCCAAGAGTCCGCCACTCACGCGCGTCCTGCCATAACGTTCGTTATTGTGTCCGTCGCCAATGCCCGTCCTGCTATATCGTTCGTCATTAATAATACAATTTACATTTGTGTCCTACCATAACTGTTATCTGTGCTATGACGCACTTCAACACTACGTCTGTATGCAAATCAAACAATACGTAAGTATTTATCAGTTGTATAGTGTGTTTGTAAACCGTTATAGGAAAAACATATTTTTTGTGTACTAAAACTAATGTAGTGTGTTAAATTTTGAACAAAGTTCAGCACATCGTGATGTGCTTAATATGTTGTGACGTAGTCAATGTGTTAAGTCTACTTGAGTTACCATATTTTAAAAAATCTATCAGTTTAACAACCCCATTCGCTAAATACATCTTGTTGACCAAATGCTTCTTACTACTTAAACCGCTTTTCACCCAACAGTAACTTTTTTCCTTAATCCTTACCCTTTGACAAGTTAGGTCTTACCTTAAAGTACGATATCCTATTCGATTTTGTCCCAACGTGTGCTTTTGTGACTACGGGGGGTGTGGGTGGAGTGTATGTGTAAGGGAATGAGTTAGGGCGTATCTACCAATGCATGAATAAGATTTATTTCCTGTGCCAGATGACAGAAGTTTTCGGTCAAAAATATATTTTAAAAATAGTGCACTTATTGATTTTTTGAAAGAGAAAAATGTATAGTGCTATAGAATTTGTATACAAGAAGTAGATAAAATTACATTACATTTATCACAATAAAATTATTGATAATTTCATTTCTTGGTTTCACTTTATAAAATGACAAATAGGTATTTATTTTGTAACTGTGACTATTTGCAATTTTTAATTTATTTTTATATTTGTTCCTACTTAGTTACTCATCACTTTATATCATTATTTTTATCTATGATTGTTTTTTTTTAATTTAAGTATACATTGTTTCCTGAAGAAGATACCATAGGTATCGAAACATGTTGAGTTATCAATAAATAGTGGTTTATACAGAGTATTTTGTCTTATTATTTATATAACATGTGGCTACAAAGTAATTTTGTTAGTATTGAAAAAGTGAGTTTAATTATTTCATTTATTAAGTTTTTTTTTTTAATTTTGTTTGTAAAACTAAAATTACATGGTTCAGTCCGTACCTAAGTCATACTAATACGAAAATTTTCTCAGTTATTATGTGCTGATTTCTCAATGTTCGACACCATAAAGAACGTTGAATAGTCGAGACATTTATTTCGTGCACTAATTTAATGATTTTTTGTATTGTACGGTTGCTCTGGATACTCGTGACCCCACAGTGATCATGTCAATATGTCTGTTACTCCCCTCTGATTGCCACTGGATTCGCTAAAAAGATATATAAAATAATGTTTATAAATATAGGATACTAAAAGTAACCACGAGGCAATATCACTTCTCTCCGAAGACAATATTTTCTTCGCCGAGAGGATACATTAATTCCAGACTCTACGGCAAGCCGAATTCAGAAATGGTTACAGCAATATCGACCATATCCACAAACTTGGAAATATTATCAATAAAATAAAAAATAAAATATATAACTATAAATTAGTATAATAGACCACATGTCTGTGAGTTTTTGAACTCTATACATGATTTTGACTACATTGAAACTTAGCTCGCAGTAATGATTGTCCAACTACACGTAAACATCAAACCTATTCATCATGGACGACGTCATGGCCTTAAAACAAAAAAACTGAAGACATAAAACAAATAATACATATCTCATAGAGATAGACAGAAAATATTTGGAAGTATGGATAATTACAGGACTGACGACCTCTGTCTTCGGCTGGCTTAAGTGTTCACTCTATATAATTATAACTTTCACCATTCTCACCCATCAATCTCCATATCTATCAAATTTTTGAAAGTTGTATATATGTTCATATGTGGACTAGCTCCGAGAACCACTACACTATCGCCATCTATGGATTAAATTTAATAATTCATTATCCTGAAACATCATATATAACACAATGAGAATCTAATTATTTTTTGAAATTATTTAATGCAATATTCTTTATCTGTAAATTTTTTTTAACACATTATAATACTATAATACGCCTATATTTTCTATATATATATATATATATATATATATATATATATATATATATATATGAGATATTTATGATTTATTTAAAAACAAGTGCCTTTGTATGTGAAAATCCAGTAATTTTGTGATCCAGGACATATTCAAATATTGCTGATATATGTATTTAAACCCCATAAAATATCAATTGACAATTTATATCTTATATTTCTACCTGAGTGATTAGCACGTTCCCTCTAAGCCAAGCGTACGCACGCACTGGTTATGAAATATTTTCAACACGCTATTATTTATAATATGAACCAGAAATCAATAAGTATCCAATGAATGTCTTCATAACAAATAATAAATTCATATAAATGTAAAATTGTATACTATTCAAATTAAATTAATAAATTAGCAAGATACAATATACACTGTCGAAAAAAATATTTAGTTGCTACCGGGATTCGAACCTGGAACTCTTACTATGCGGGGGAGCGCGTTTTTCATTTTCGATATAGCAATCGAATATATTTTCGACAAATTTTGGTGAAATTTCCAACTGATACACATCTACAATTCCATTTTTAAAAGCAATCAACTTTATATTACAGTGAATCTCAAATATCTTCGAGTAAATCCCGATGTAAGACGTCTTAATTAAATTAATCAATCCCGTTTTATTAAATTTATTAAAATACAGGAAAACTGTGTTCTGAAATTCAACTTCACAACTAAAATATGTTCTCTTTAATAATTAGTATTGTATGTTTTGCGACAACATAAAAAATATATAAATTTTATGATGAGATAAATTTTTCGAGTAATACTGTAGGCACTGACGTAAGTATAATATTTATAAGTGTATGACATTGTTGTCCTACTAATTATCAAAATACACACATTTCAGATAGATAAGTTAAATTATTTTACCTGTATTTATATACTGTGGTAAAAATATATAAAAAAATATATTTATAATTATATAATTAATGACATGAATAATCGGCGTTCGGTTTTCGTGCATGTACACATGTCGTGGGACACACTATGACATGCGTAATTATTGGTGCGAATTCATTATTGTTACATATATCCTCTCTCGATTTATCAGTTGGTGATTTGACAACGACGATAGCATTTACCCTGTCAATCCGCTCAGAATTAGTTGGTTTTATGAGTCTCGTTGTGATTTTGATCGTGATTATGGCGGTACAGTTTGCTCTGTTACGTTCAAGTATTGATCTCATCTCGGACGTATGTCTGAGGAAAAAACCAGTTGTTGATTGTTGGTTCGTGTTAAAATGTATAAGGTGCAAATTATAAACAATCTAAATATTATTAGAACACATTATTATTGTGAAGTTATGATTATTCAGAATAGACGGTCTGTCATATTTTAAATATATTAATTAGAAAGATATACATATAAAATCAATTTTATCGAAAAATATTGTTGTTGCGCCACAACCTAGATGGCTCTTTCAAATAATATTAATATCAAAAAAGGAACATATAGGTTCGAAAATTTGTCGCTAAAAATATTGTCGTTGTAGCATAGTTGGATAATGCACCTTCCCCGGTTTGGAAAGAGCTCCAGATCCCGGTAGCTCAACAACAATATTTTTCGATAAAATTGATTTTATATGTATATCTTTATAATTAATATATTTAATTTAAATTTAATCTAAATATTATGTTCCAAACACCGAATGGGTTTTAAAATAAATTTGGATATCACAAAGGTAAATATATACAGTAAAATATAATAATGTTTGTGGAAAGTGAAAAGTTAATAAGTAAAAATAATTATTTAGAAAAACACATTCTTATTGTGAAGTTGTAATTATTCAGAACATAGGTCTGTGATATTTTAAATACTAAATTAATGTATTAATTATATGTATATATTTATAATCAATACATTAATTTAGTATTTAAAAATAATTGTTACGTTCTTGCGTAGATAGTACGTCTCAGTAGTAACACCTCTAAGTTATTGAAGGTCCAAGAGAAACTCTCTGTGACAATTATATTATTTATTACAATTATGATACAATTAATGTACAAGGTTGCGCGCGTTCCCTTTTTAACCCCACACACACATACATACATACACCCTGCCCCTGCGGTGCGGCGCGCTGACACACACACATATAAGACACAAGGACATCACAATAATAATAAATAAAATAAAAAGCAATCTGTGGTAAACTGCGAAACTAGAATGTCAAAATTTCCCAAAATAAAACGATCGGTGAATGCAGAATGCATAACATTTGATAAATTAAATCATAATATAAGTACTCATTATACCATATTTCACAATGACTTGACATAAGTCTTCAATCATTGTATCCTCTCAGCCTTGAACTGTGGTACCGAATCTCGGATATTCATAACAGGTCTAAGCTATTTTAATGAAACCCAGTGTTGGTTATTTCTTCTTTCTGCCTCGGCTTCATGTTCAGGGGGGAGGCATCTAGCGTAACTGGTTCTTTTTTAAATATTGTCAAGTCAAATGGTTATGAAATGAAATTACAAAATGCCATTGTTTACAAGAAAGTTTATTATTTATATTTTATGATTCTTGCATGTATTAAAAGTGGAAAATGAGCATTTTACCTGATTACTTATTAATAAGACAATTCAAAAATAATTACAATTAAATTAACATTAATTATGTGCCCATCATGCCAGCATAAAGTTATCTGCCAAATTATCTATGTTGATGCTTGTCTGATGTTGATTATGCAGGTCCCTCACGTAAGGGATTACCTCTTAGGAAACGCCTTCCACGTGTAGATGATGGTCCTATATCCTGGACGTGAAGTGTGGACAGATGCTTGTAGTGCCAGCGTAGGTTAACGGAGTTCAGACTTGTAGTTGATTGACCACCAGACGATGCCCAATTATCCAAGCAAACTAGGACTCTGTACGCAATATTTGCCTGCCTTATAGGATATCGTCTTGGCTTTTACGGAACCTTAACTTGATCGGATCATAAAACTTGAATGCTTTCACACAAACGATTAAACGCAAAGAACATCACAGTCTAAGCCTTATTGCTGATTCCTATTGCTGTTTCAACGCTGTAGTATGTGTCTAACAATACCGATGTTTATTAGAACCCCCGTCCCTTACTTCGAGTAAGTGATTATGTAGCCTTGGAAAACAAAATATTATTTTGGGTAATTTTGCATTCTAACACCAGTTAACAATGAAAATAATTATGCTCGAAAAGTCCTTGTGGAATACAATTAGATCAGCTATAAACGAAATTTAATGTTAAAAGTCCAGACTAACAGATTCATAAACTTCCTATGAATATATTACAGAAGTAGTAATAACAAAAAAAATGCGTCGTGTAATAATAATTGGCACCTCACAGTACTGAACTAAGTCAATTGAGTTCGCATTCAAAACAAACAATAAACTAGATTATACAAGGGGCGCTCTCCTCCGCTAGTCAACCCCTTGTTCCACTCGCTTGCACTCTGGACGTTGCCCGCCGGCTTGCCGGGTGGGTTGTTTTTGACAAAACTGGAATAGTTTTTAAATAAATAACACTATCAGATTAGAAGTGAGGTATTAGTTTTCGGTAAGTTACTTGACTAAAATGATATATGACGCCAAACTAAAGTGATGCAAAATATAATACGTGACATTGGTTTAAAGATAATATTTAGTACGATACTCGGCGAAACAGACCAGATTAATATTTTAAACCGTGTAAAGGATGAAACTTTTAATTACTTACTAACCGAAAGTGTCACGATGGTCGGGGTATCTCGGTAACTAACTAGTTTATCAAAATGTTTTCAAAAATAATACTCTGACACGTGTTTACTCAGAATTCAGTTTTACATTAGTAATTTCTGAACGTTGAAGATCAAACAGATTAAAAACTAACAAAATATCTTAACTATAGCTATGATTCTGATCTGCTTCACCGGTTTACTACCAGGTACTGATGGCGCAAGATACGACTCACTAAGTGGTCGCTTTGTGGCCCAAGTACTTACCGCATTGTGTAATAGTTTTTCAACATGAATTCACTTTCCAGCTTGATTTCTTTTAGGTTTTTCCACCCTCAGAGGACTAATATCCAGTACGTATTTGATCAACAATTTTCTCTCAATAAAAATTAATCTGATACGTATTTGAATAATTCATATTCGCGGAACAATACAACATTCCTCATTTCGCGTATTTTAATCGTAACAATGGCAATGTTGCTACTTTAAAACTTTTATTAATTTTTATTTAATTAGCTTCCCAAAAAAAGTCCTAGGTGAAATAACATCATACTGCCAATTGGCGCCAAAATTTTTAAAATTCAAAATCCACAGTGTAGCTTTTTCCGAATTTTATTTTTACTAAAAAAAAACATGAAAACGTTGATATAAATAAAATTTAAAAAACCGAGGATCTATTTCATCATAAACGTCCATCAACCGCAATTCCGTATGGTTTTGAATTGAAAAAAATGAGAATAAAAGTTTATAGTATTGACAGGTTATAAAATTTATAAAATTATTATTTATTTTTATTTGTTAACCTTGTTTTATTAACAACTAATTTGAATATAATTATTATTTATTTTATATTTGTTTTTTGGAAGGATAAAATCATATTTTATTAATATTATTGTGTTTAATGTGATAATTTAAACTAAAAAATATTAGCACTTCACATCACAACTATGTACACATTATACATTGCACTTATATAACACTAACAACACGCATAAAATGTTGTCGCCGGCCGCGGCAACCTCCAATGCTTCCAAACGGCGCGATCACCCGTATTTCGAGTCGTTCTCGTAATAAGACTCTGTGGTAATAACGAGTTTATCGGAAATGTCTAAAAGTTGGCAATATCTCCATTAGCTAAAAAGTCACCCTCCGCCATTTTGTAAAAAAATGTTTGTAAATATAAAAAAAAAAAATTTCAAAAATTAAATTAAATTAAGTAAACGAAATATATATATATTTGCAAATATATATATATTTGCACTTTACATCACACGTCGGACTTATGATTTAGTACTAATATGCATGAAATGAAAATATACTCGCGCCAATGACCAATATGGTCTATAACGAAGTATATTTTTATAAAAATAATACCTTATTCACTTTAATTACTTACATGCAAGCAAATAGTATCGTGAAATTATACAATTGTAAATATATGTGTATCGCATGACAAATCCTGATAACATCCCCTACCGGCTAGAATCAAATTGTAGCTGATAAGTACTTTCCATTTGGAAAGTTCTGGTATTTTAAAAGTGCGTAATTATTAATTAATCGATATATTATTATGTATTAAAAATCTTGTCATTCAGATAAAGAATAAATCTGGCAATACAAAATTACCGGCATCACGTGGTGCAACATCTTTCTTATTTATGGTGTAGCGTAAATATTCTGACGTTCATCGCTGTTCCTTTCTCTGTCGGCGATAATCGACGCGGGCTTTCTTGGGGTTGTATTATTTTCTGTCGATGGATATATAAAATAAACCAAATGGGTAAGTAAGCAAATAAATATACATTAGCATGTTTTCGAACATTTTTTAAACTTTTACTTACACTTTCTTGAATACATGTTCATTATTATTAAAAAACCATTTTAATATTATTTCTTAATTGTAATATGTAAATATTAATATAGTAAAGTGTAATTGTAAAATATATTTAAATCTATAATATCGTATTAAGGCGAAATAAACCCAATTTGAACTGCATTAAAAATTTTTATAAATATATAAATTTTATTTTCACATTGCACTACATACACAGTAATTTCGGGAAAAGAGTCCTTCCCATCTACAGGTGTAAATTGAACTAAAATTAAATACGTGCCTTACGTGCCCCAATAGCCAACTGTATTTAATTTTAGTTTTTTAGTATTTTAGTATTTTACACCTGTAGATGGAAAGGTCCGCTCTTCCCGAAACTAGTGAAAAATTGCATATGTGTAGTACAAAGTGAAAACAAAAATTACATATTTCTAACAAAATTGGTACACCACGATGTAACTGCCAAATCATTATTACACAACATTTTATTGAAAATTTTAAAATATTATATTTAATGAGCACTTTCATTGTATTTTTTTATTAGTCTAGACTAAATAATAATTCTGACTAACGAGACAATCAATCAGATATTGTTTTAATTTTGATTATGATACAAAACTTACTTTATTATGAAGATTAACAGGTAGCAACTTTGATGGGCACTGACACTGTTATCTGAAATCAATATATTCATGTATAATACATAGATGCCATTAATCCTAGATACCGTCATTGTATTGGAGTTCATTAAATATATTACAAATTCGAAGTACCTGATTCGAGGGTTTTAATTATTTACATATTTTGTGAAAAATTTATTACAGATTATCGAACCCAACTTAAGTCTCTGGTGAAGTTTAGTGGTGTTGCCTTTCAATTGTTTATAAAACTTTAATCAGATAAAGTTTCTATTTGTGTGGTAGCACCAGGTTACACATAATATATTCTACCTTATATAGATTTCTTTATGTAGGTGAAACTTGGTGACGTTTCATCGAATACAAATTATAACAATATGGTTTAAATACATTCTTATATAATTACGTAAAAATACTAAAATCATAGTACACATCTCTTGTGTGTTTGAAATATTAATATTTCTATCATTACCAATTTCATTATTTATTTATTTTTGCGGTACATATTTGAACATTTATGTATGTATATACAAGAGAGATTAATATATTAACTTGATAGATAAATAACAACAGTTTTCTGTAGAATGTAACATATTTCTAGTCTTATTATTTTTGCTGTCTTGCACAAAAAAAAAATACATGGAAACTATAAATAGAAAAATATTTTAAAAATAAAGCGAGGTGCAAAGGTACTTCATGAGAAAAAAGTTAATGGATTGGAAGCCTTAAAAGTATTGTGTTCCTGGCCGTAAAATAAAAATCGGTGAAACAGTATTACTAGGTGTTCATATTATGCATGCAAACTTTTAGAGCTATCATTTTGATCTCGGTCTCGGAGTTGTATAATACAATTTGTAAAATTAAATTTATGAAATGTTTTAGGATTCCTAAAACACGAAGACACCAAACATTTATCTTTCTTGTAACCGGTTCTGTGGAACGATTAATGCTAATTCGTTAACTTTGTCATTCTGCTACGTAGTGTTAAGACCAGAATTTTGAAACATTGTAATGTCAAAATCCACGGAACTTGACTCAAGTAAAATAAAATAATATTTTGGATGTTTAAATTTATCTTACTGCGATCCGTATAATGTTATAGTTAGAAAGATTCCCCCTGATTCCCCTTGATATCATCTAAATTGTCTTATGCTGTATACATTATATTTGAGGATTCTGTCATCATTTATTCGCCCTGAGTCATGTGCTATGATTGTCATTGTTAGTACAAAGCAAATTTTTTAAATACCCAGTGCTAATCATAATTTTCTTAAGGTTTTAATTTCTGCTCTGTTAAATAATAGTTAGGTGCACCGTCACTATGTTTGCAATTGGAGTAGCTTGTTGGTGTAGTGATCTAGTGATCCGAGGTTTGCGCCTCGTTCCAGGACACCAGCAAGTTAGTCCTATTTTCATTGTACAAGTGTTTAGCTTAGTTTGATAATAGTAAGAATAATGGTGTGACATGTATTACGCGCATGCATCTCTATTTAATATATATATATATATATATATCACAGTCCACCTTTTTGCCCTAATAATGAATAAAATGTAATGTTTTATATTTTTAAATAAAATTTTAATTTTTTTGACTACATATGTACTTTTTCGTTTAATTTATTTATTTATTTTTAACATTAAGTGAAGGACCCAATAACTGGTAGGCCATCTATAAAAACCATCTAACGAGTCTCCATATTACAATTTTTTGCATAACACTGTCTCAATTTGTAAATTGGACCTTGTGGCACCATATTACATCCACAAGTTAACAATGTCCAAGCAGTAAATTCAGTATGGCAGCAATTTTGTAAAAGAGTGATTGTATTCTTAACAAATAATGTATGGATATTATGTTGATTCTTTTTATTTTTTTATGTATTTAGTAATATATGTTTATTTAATTATTTGCTTCATAAGTTTAGCTTTTTCGGTAACAAAATCTTAAATGCATGTTTTTATTTCAAAGTTATGAGAGTGCCAGTTATTGGTTCTCAAAAAATTGTGTTTACTTTTTTACTTACCGATAATTTGTTCTTGTATTTACTTTTGCTTCCTTTTAAGTTTCACTTCAATCAACACATATTTACCAGTAAATGGTATAGAGTGCCACTTACTTGTTAAGTCATTTGTCAGGTATTGCATATCACAATATTGCTTATGCTAGAGCTTGCATTGTTAAACACATATTTTATTTTTATTTTTGGAATAGCTCAATGTGTGATCGAAACTGAATTATGATCCAGAAGATATGAGAAAGTCATTAGAAGCTGTAAAAAGAGGGATATCCCTATCAAAAGTAAGCAAAATGTTGAATGTTCCACGTTCTATGATTCAATGCAAAATTTTAGACAAATACTCCAAAGTATGTAGGAAAAGACTAACTACGAATCTTACTACTGAAGAATAAAATATGCTAGTACTGTAGTTTTTCATTTTTTCACCTGCATTTAAAAAAAATAGAGATTAATTACAGTCAAGATACACTGAAAGATCTTTTGAAATGAGTAGAAATAAGAATATTAGAAACCCTCGAGTCCTGTGGAATGTCTGGAGTGGACCCGTGGAAGATGTCTGGAGTGGACCCTTTTCGTTTTTGGCGCAACATGAAAAAGGAATTAACAAAAAATTATGTGTCGAACGAAATTGAAAGATTTCGATAGATGAAAACGAAGACGTAGCAGTTCCAACAGAAAATGAGTATAGTTGAAAGTTTAGAAAGTACATCTCAAACCTCTATATTGGCAGAAAAGAAGTTTCATTTCAAAACAGTACCTCCTTTAATAACTATTTATTTTGGTGAATATAAAAAATAAAAAGTTCCATCCACCTTATATTTCTTCACTAACTCTTCTGCAAGTTGGTCACTTTTTTTTCTTCAAATATGAATGAAACAAAAAAAAATTCTGGCACAATTTTGCGAGTGAATTCTGATGCAGCACATATCTCATCTATGTCTATGCTTGGTATTGGCACGACGACTTGGCCCAGGATCTCTGATGTATCTTGGTATAATTATTATAAATCAGTTCTTCTATTTTTTGGTTTAAGCAGTGAATATTTTGTGACTGCCACGTATACAAGTGAATTTGGCAATTGGAATTTGGTATTTGAATTTTGTGATCGGTTCCATGCATGCAAGTGAATTTGGCTATGTCGGCTATCGGTGTCATAAACAACATTTTTTATATATTTTTGTAAATTGAAATGTATTATTTATTTATTGGATAAAATTAATATCCATTTTGTTTGAATGTTTAATAACTAATTCAATTTTTTCCCTTGAACTACCAGGTATTTTATTATTATTATATTTGAAATATAACAATTAAGTTGTTTGATAATAATCAAAATATTTTTATATAAACAGGAATTCTCTTTAACAGACCTAGAGCTATTAAGTGCTAAAACAGTTTCAATATATAGACATTATTTTGTTTCTAAATTTTAATACCACTTACCTTGCATGCAATTTTTTAAGTAATTCTCTCAAGGTAACATTAAAAGTTATTTTTAAATAAATAATAAGACAAAATACTGTGTTTAAACCACTATTTATTGATTATTCAACATGTTTCGATACCTATGGTATCTTCTTCAGAAAATAATGTTTACTGAAATTAAAAATACAAGCATAAATAAAAACAAAACTATAAAGTGGTGAGTAACTAAGTAGGAACTAATATAAAAACAGATTGAAAAGGTGACTGTTTGCAAAAAGGATTTGGTTATTTATTTAAAAAATATATTAAATAACATAGATCATTACATTATTTTTTTGGTACCGTGGAAGTGCTCGAATTTTGTGTATATTTGGAACTCATTTATTCCTGTCTGAAATCTGATTCGAAAAATGAAATCATATTTTCCGTATCAGTGAGCGTATTAAGATAAGAGTGAAATTTTGGGAGAATGTCAACAAGGACTGAATGTGTTTTTTACTATTTAAAATACACATTTTTTTAATAATATGTAATAAAATTAAGGATAGATAAAAATAATCTAAAATGTTTTTTAAAAATCTTTGTACTGCTAAAGAAAGAATTTATTTATCATTTCAAAACATTGCTCTGCAATAAGAGGAAAAACCATCACGCAATCGAGTAATTAACAATAAATAAGCAGAAATAGTGATTAGTAATAATGATAAACACGAAATATAACAATAAGTATCAACATTGTTGTCGGTAAAGGTGCGCAAAAAAGAAAATTCGTTTTGTGTAACCCCAAAAATAAGATAAATTATATAATAAAAAACACTTGATTACTTCTGAAAATCGACTCCTCTAAAAATAATTAATTACTGTAGGTACGTTCCTGTATCTCGCGGCAGCTAAGGGCACTTAATTCAAAAGTTTGAATTAATATTCACCAGTTAGCGGAAGCCTTTGCAGTAAACCAGGTAAGAATTAAGCAGCCCGGCTATATCTATGCTAATTGTTATTTAACTCACGTCTTCGTGCAGGTTGGCAGATATCGTGAAAATAAATGCAGAGGCGATTTTAACTTTTAATCTCTACAACACCTTTAAAATATTTTTTATCCCGCTTCTTAATATAATACATCGTCGCCACATCGTCGCCCACAATTTTGTAACTAAGCCTAAAGCTAAATATTATATTAGGAGAACACATTCTTATTGTGAAGTTGTAATTATTCAGAACTTATGTCTGTGATATTTTTAATATGAATTAAATATATTAATTAGAAAGATAAACATATAAAATCAATTTTATCGAAAAATATTATTGTTGCACCATCGGGATATCTTTCCATACCGGGGAAAGTGCACTATCCAATTATGCTACAGCGACAATATTTTTAGCGACAAATTTTCGAACCTATATGTTACTTTTTTGATATTAATACATTTAATCGTTCCATTATTTGAAAGAGTCTTATTTTTACAAAATCTCAAATGGCTCTTAATAATTAATAATCTTAATGGCATAAATATCTTGAAAAAAGATCCGAAATAACTTAAAAGCCACTAAATTATTATATATGCATACATAGAACTTACTTAACTCTTATGTTCCGATTAAATGAGCACATATCCTACTTAATTACTTCGTAGTTAAATCACGATTTAATTATTAGGAGGCATATCCACATAGATCTGAATTAAGTAATAGTCATCATGATATATTTAATTAACAACGTCTTCAAAGAACTGAATTAACTATTTAATTCTGCGATGCAAACAGCTAACATTACTAATTTAACTATTTACATAATTAGCACAATATTTAGAACAATATTTTTGTATGTTTTTTTTTTGTTCATGGTGGCGATAAGAAATACACATTCCTATAACCGATAAAAATATTATTTACAAATAATATACATGTAATATAGTTTTAAATGGTACACTTTTTTAAATAGCAAATTAGATTTAATTATCTATAATAATGAGACTAATTTTCAAAATTTTGTTATTTATATTTATCCTCGTAATCTTGATTTTGAATCTATTAGAAATTATGTAAAATTTATATATATATACATATGTATGAATTTTTCATAAATAGAAATTTTTCTAGCACAATTAAAACGAATTTAACTGTCGCAGTTTTTCAACGAATTTAATTAAGCTTATTAGTAAGTATTATTTTAGTATAAAGATTTTAAGTGATTGTTTTAAAAAAATTATAATCTACTGCAACTTATACCTAAGTAACTAATAAACCCACATTGGTTAAAGAAACTCAAACAGATTAATTATTATTTAAAGTCCCCCCTTTAAGTACGAGAAAATAATTAAAATGAATTAATCGATTTTCGATTATAAAATTGTGAAGACCTAAGTGGAGCTTAAATTTACACTTTAATCATAAGTACTGAGACACTTTTTTTAAATGGGAAAAACTTAAACATGCATGGTCAGAACCATAATTGTAATAATAGGTATAACTAAAATCATAATTATCAAGAGCATATATTTGTGATAAAGAAGGACTATTCACATTCGGATTTCTAGAATTTGACGTGCAGTAATGAATATATAATGTATATGCTATATATGGTACAAGTCTGATTGATTACCAACTATCACATTTTGCTTTTTCTTTATACATTTTTTTATTTTTTACTTAAGATCTCAATATAGACATCTAAAACTAAATATCTGTCTGTCTATTTTGTCTATTCTATATACCTACAATTCTATACTCTTCTACATCATCTAAACTAAATATTGCATAGTTATTTTAAGACATAGATACACCTCCATCTCCCTGTCCACCCCACCCTCTTTCAGGATATATCGGTACATTATACTGAATGACGGCTTTTTTCAAATTATGAACAATTAGTCTTCAGGACCTTGTAAAAAACATACAAATCTCCCCTATCCCCCAACGTATATATTGAATGTCATTCAAATTTTGTATAGATCCTAAGAAACATATAGTCACCCCATCCCACTTTTCCGGATATCACATCCATCCCCTGTCTGGACCAAATTTTGAAAACATCGTTATTATTTAGGGCCAGCGAAAAACAAAGGCACTCCACTTTCCCTAAACCTCTATAATAAATTATAATAAATATAATGTATAAATCTATTAATCAAAAGTTCAGAAGATATTCGTAGGAATTTTTGTATTATGAGATAAATTGTTCAATAACTGGCATTCGCAATATCAAAATGTGTTAATCGATAAATTCTTTAAAATGAAAAATATTTTTCTCCTGATGAAAACTAGAATTAAAAGTGATGAAGATATAATTTTTTGCGTCGTTTAATAGCATCAATATGCAGGATATTTTTATCGCTAGACGGTGACGAGACTTTACTTCGTGTTACCTTATTTTAAAAATTGAAAATAAAATACGAATCATTTTTAAAATGTATTGCCTTTTGTCGCCTCGGCTTACATCGGCTCAGAGTACATAAAACAAACTCTAACTTTATTAAATTCCAACGAAATTTTAAAATAGCACAGGATAAAAGCAGATTAAATGGTAAACAGGATAAAGGGAATGAAAGGCAAAATCGAGATGAGCGAAGACAGGATAAAGAAAGGTTCACTTAGCCTAGAAGGTTTCGTCTTATGATAGAAGATACAGAGATAATATTTATTTAAAGTGAGAAATTTTTTCCATGTCCAGTTTTCCATCTTCTCATTACTCTACCTACGCATCTTCACATTATTTCTCCGTGGTGGTAGAGAAAGACGACAGAACTCAACGCCTTTTAGTCGTAACACAACTCACACTTTGTTAATATGTCCTGTATTTCTGCTACCAATAACACTATTTTTATTCATCCTCTCAATACTCATTTGTTCTATTCCATATTCTTAAAGTTACTAGTGTGTATTATTTTTCTACGTGTATCTATTACTAAAAAAGTATAATAGGTACATGCTTTGGTGAGCTAAAATATTCTAACAAAAAACCCGCTTAAATATTAAGAAACGGTGAACAGTTCGAAAAGTTGACCATATAAAAACGGGCTCGATTAAATAATACAACAAATTCTGGGAAAGGTCAATGTCGGGAACCTTAAAACCTTTGAGCTCATGTAAAAAAAATGCATGGTCGTGGAAAACCTAAATGTCCTCTTTACCGGAACTGATGGTATATCAGAAATATTTAGAGCTTTTGATCGGTTTATCGAGTATTCGTTTTTGTATTGTCTGGTTTGAGAGTGCCGGTAAAAATGCAAAGTGTTATCGATTTCTTCTCCATCTTATATGTGGACTGAGCTTACCTCGCTAAGGACAGTTTCTGGGAATATGAAATGAAAATAATACTGCATTAATTTTTATCTCAACTTAAGTAACTATATTTAAGGTTTTATTTGGTTTAAATTCTAGTTCTAAATTCAATATCATTATTTTACGTGAAAAGGTTTTTTTATACCATTTACATTTACAAAAATCATCACGCGTAAATGCATGTTAAAAATGATTTAACATTTAACTGTATATGCCGCTTACTACGAATTAAGAGTTAAACTGCTCGCATAGAAACTACCATAACAGCAATACTTGAAAAATGTTATTACACAAAAACTGTGGGTGATAGAATTCTGATAGTAATCTGAGTTTAGCGTGAAAAGTTACTTTAGAAACACAATAAAACTGTCAAGTGTCAAAAATTGTGTTTATCAGTGTAATTAAATACGAATATATACATCAACAGATTGTATCGCCATTAATAGCATGAAACTTTTCAACACGACAAAAACCCTTAAGGCATCCTTTGTTCTCTAATTATATATATGTGAAATAAGGACAATATGTGATAACGTAGAAAATCTTAATTCTGCTTGCAAAAATTAAAAGTACCTATAGTTACATCTATACATCAGCGTTTGAAAGTCTTTTATTTTTTAATCCGCCACGGGCACACATGTTAATTTATTTTTCCCAGTTCTCGACAAACAAAGCAAGACTTTGCAAGAAAAATTTGATCAAAGCCTAATTAAAGCCTCGCTGTACCAGCGGAAGTCAGACCCAGATTTTTAATGAAATAATCAAAGAATAAGTCACTCCATCCACATAAATTATTTTACAAAGCAGCTGATTTTGCTTGAATCGTTATTAATGTACTTTTAAATATAATAGTAATCAAATATCTTTTTATTCACACAATCGTGACAATTTAATGCAAAATAAATCAAACATTCTATAATGATACCCACAAAATTGTCCCCGCGGTGTCAACACAGTGTCAATTTTATATTTTTCTCGATTTAAAAATGCAACAGTAGAAATCTGATCACTTGTATTATTCTGGCTCACGTTTCAGTCTTGTGTTTAGAATCGATGGATGCAAAATTGAATTCGCTAACATGGCGCTTCGAGAATTTTTTAATTGTTCTTGTAATGGAACCAGCAGCTTATATTGAAAAGAGCCTCTTATTTTGATTTGAACAACTACGCAGAAAAGTAAATTTAACCCGGTGCTAACGACGTTGGGTCATATTGACCCGAGGTGATTTCAAACGGTCATATATATTTTTTACGCCCTTCGTACTATTGAACGTATGTATAGCTGGTGACACAGCCCCTCTCTACCCGAACCGCTGGTGTACTTAGTGCGACGCCGCTACACAAGACATGCGTGCATCGCTGGCGTAATATTTCCGTAACATTTATTTTATTTTATTTTTATTTTTTTTACTTTTTTACAATTTTTTAATAGCATTATTAAAATACTTTAATACTTTACATTATTAAAATTACATGGTTTTTTTCGCTATCTCCTAAAAGAGACTAGCTCTTGTGCTTGGAGAGGGAGTTATACTATATTAATTTCATACAGAGAGTTATGACATTTGTAGTCTATAATTATTTATTGTCTATTTGTGTGCTTTGAAGTATTCATTTAATTTCTTTCTAAACTCTTTTATATCTTTTATTTGTGTAGGGAGGCTATTAAAATTTTTTATCCCTAAGTATGTAAATTTTTTTTGATAGTGTTTGGTGTTACATTTAAAGGTTTTAAAATTATTTTTAAACCTTAATGATGGGCTTGTTTGAAATTTTACAGTGATATTTTCTTTGATTAATTTATTAATTGAGATTTTTTTGTAAATGTTTTCTGTTTTGGGAACTGAGAATATTTCAAAAAATATTACTTTGATGATTGTTCTCTGTATTATTTTTACCAAGTTCATTATATTAATGTATGCTCCTCCCCATAAGAAAACATACTTTCCTCCATGAAATACTTATATTCGTGTATTTGGTGTTTGCTATTAATTGTGTTATTTATTTTTAGTTTTTTGGCGAAAATGACACTGATAAACCATCCGGAGAGATGAGTCTCCAGGCGATAACCGGAAACTCGAAATAATAACTTTTTATAATTATTTATTTTATTTTTTATTTTTTGGAGAAAAAAACAGTGTAACAATAATAACTGATAATTACATAATATATAAAAATAACGCCAGTGAAGTTTCTTCGGAATTAAATATGTAGTACATAATAAACTAAAAATTAGTATACTCAAAAAATACTGATAAACAAAAATACTTTTACATAAAAGTAAACATAATAAACTATAAACTAGTATATATTAAAAAAAAAGAATAATATTAATAAACTGAAAAAAAAAACAAAAGAGTGATTTTAAACTGAACATACAAAGGAGGGGAGGGAAATGGGATGCAATATATACAATTTATGTTAATAGATATTGAAAAGTTGGCGTAGTTTAAATTTAAAAGGAAGCAATTTATCGTTGAAAAAGTCAATGTTATTAGAAAAATTTACGGCATTATATTTTGATGTAGAGCGGATGGTAAAACATTTTTTTATGTAATTAGTTCTACCCAAATTTGGGTAAAAAAGATTATTTGATCGTGTTTGTCGCGTTGGACAGTTAAAAGTTATTTGTTCTAATAAATAGAGCGAGTCAACTAAGTTATTTAAAATTTTATAGAGGTAGGATAAATCTTGAGTGTTTCTTCTATTTAAGAGGGGGGGTATTTTATGGTAACACTCACTTTCTGAATGAGATTTAATGTCTAAGCGAGCACGTGAATTTAATATATTAAAAAAATTATATTATGAATAATGTGTGTTCCAAATTATCGATCCGAATTCAAAATGACTGCGTACAAATGAGAATTATAGAATGATAAGAGTAAAAGGTGATTGGAATGGGTTAGAAGTTCTAGCAATGAAATCAAGGAGTCTATAAGCCTTAGCGATTACCGACTCTATATGCGGGATAAAAGTTAATTTAGAATCCAAGATGATACCAAGATTGTTCACTTGAGTGCAGACACTAAATTTGTTACTATTAAGTTGATAATTATACGACAAATAGATTTTTTCTTTGAAAATGAAATGATGATTATACCAAGACATGTGAATTTACCTCGATAATTACGCAAAAGAATCGCAGATTTCGCGAGTGAACCCACCGTAGAACCTCCCCAGAATGTTCGGGGTACTCGCAGGAGATGTCAAATATGTCCGTACAAAAAGAATAAAAATACATCTTATACTTGTAATGCATGCCAGATTTACACATATCCCTGATTGAGAAAGACTGATTTTATATTATTATTGTGATAAGATGTTCTTATGATTTAGTATATTGATTCCTATTGATATGTAGAATACGTTAAGAAAAATACGCACGTTATGTTTTCAAAGTTGATTTTGCTAGTGTTATTGATGTTATTGATATTGAAAGTTAATAAAAGTTAATTACAAAATATATTAGCATTTTTAGTAACAAAGAACCCTTATCTAGTAAATATTTAATAAAATTAAGAAATTGTCTTTTAGTCTGTGATAATTTATAATAATCTTGTGTCATCGTCCTCGCAATTATTTTTACGTCATTGGCTCCGGGTTAAGAGATTTTCGTGTTTTTTATGAAAATGTGAGTTTTTTTTATTCATTTATAATATATCAAAATATACATAACAATTTTTTTTTTTAAACAATTACTTAGATAATACCTTTACACTAATTTAAAACTAATAAACTTAATTTTATTTGCCATAATTAATAAATTACAAGCATTATAAGAAAGAGCGAGACCATTAGATTTATTTTCCACGTGCCACAAAATATTTTAATACAGTAAATTCTTGCATATACGAAATATATTTTTTTATAATCTTGAAGCCAAAATTACGGAGACAAATCTGCATTGAACCAAATTAGCAAAATGCTAAAAATTAGAGTTATAAACCATTAAATTTTCAGAACATATGATAAATTTTCGACGTTTTTAAAATACTTTGTTTTAGTGAAAAATTACGTTTTTAAATAATACATTGTTTTTATTCACACACTTTGAGGCTTCAGCTACTATTTAAAATCAAATTTTGTATCAAAAACGCAATAATGCATTGCTAAATAATATTTATATCGATTCTACTAATGTGTACTTTTTATTTTATTTATTAGCATCAGATCACAGATCATCAGAGGTCGTAATAACGTCTGTCTAGTCCGGGCTCATGTAATTTTCGTTAAAAATACCCAAAATATATTTTATACCACTTATATTATATTATATTTTACCCATGGTATGAATTAGAATTGAACTTGTTCACATTAGTAGCAAATTTCATAAATTAGATGGTTTTTTTACTGGTTTTAATGGAAAACAACGTTTTCTTGAACAAACTAAACATTTTATGTACGTTATTTTTACGAATGTCACAATTAAATACTTCGTTTATATATAACACTATTGCATTTTAAATACTAGCTATCTGTTTCATAAATTATATGTATTATAAAACAAATATATCACCAAGACACCAACGTGGTATTTTAAATCGATAATATTAAACAAAATAATAAATTGAAGCTGTTATAAGAATTTTAAATTTAGAACATTGATTTTAGCGACCATGTAAATATATGTACGTACTTTGTCTAATTTCAAAATATATTCATACATATAAATTAGGTCCTCAATAAATTATTTAATTTTCGATGGATTAATTCAAATGACAGCACGTTTTCATTTCATTCCATATATCAATATGGAAAAGACGGGATCTTACTAGTTATTTTTGACACTTATATCAAATGCGAGAAAATCAACATTTTTATGGTTGTCTCATTCTATTCAAACTTTTCTCTCTCGCATAATTTACTTAACAAATAACGTCATTAATTTTTTTTCCGATAGTTTTAAGAATTAGACTATTAACTTCAACTTGAAGACATATCTAATTCGGTTAGAATTTCTTGAGTTTCTAACTGTAAAGATGAAAGCTCACTCTTTAGTAGAAAAACACGATACAATGAGAATTTTAAATATATCACGATTTTGGTAAATTTTTTGCTAAATGTTTTGGTAAATATTTAAACTATTTGATTCCTCGATTTAAATACCTTCCATACATCATTATACATTTGTATCGCTTTACATATATTATGATAATGAGTACTTATCTATAATAAGTTTATAAATAATTGTTTGTTTCACAAATATAAAATTTTAACAATTTAAAATATATATTTTTTTAAATATAATATAAGCTTTGATGTACTTGTTATCTAGTAGTTAAGACACTCGTCTAGTGATCTTATGGTCGGAGATTCAAGCCTTGTTTCAGAAAGCTACCATGTTATAATAGTAATAATGCGTGATCAGGTTTTTTTTATGAAGACCCGATTTGCCATAAAGATATTATAATAAAATTACGAAATATTATTTATGTTATGAAAAGAAAACCAAAGAAAATATAAATAAATAAAAAGTTTACGTTTAGTTCAAATCAAAACTAAGATACCTGAAAAAAAACAAAATTTTGAGTTTTCGTTGTATTCGATACTCTGTCATATACGCAACTAACTTAGCCCCAGTTCTCGAAAAATGCCATTTTAGAATACATATGACCTAAAATGTTATTTAGTAACAAAAAATGGAGATAAATGTTTTTATTATTTTATCTACTGAAAAATGACTTTTTGAGTTATCTTAGTTTTGATCTGGTGTGCGATATACATAAATATAAACAATATATAAATACTACATGTATAAATACTTCAGTCACGGCCATTATTATATATGTAGCTATTATGTAGGCGTTGCCATTCTCTGGTCAAGGAATCGGCTTTCCGTGAGAGCGCCGCTCGCACAGAGTTGGTGCTGAGCTCCAGCCGCAGCTCTACGCCCGCAACTCGATATCTCAGAAGCGGAACGAATCCATATAAACGGTAAACATTGTAGATGGGTGCGCCGCAATAACGCGCCATTTCGAACATTCAATCATAGCAATCATAGCAGTTTAACTTAGTTTGAAAATATTAATATCATCAAAATAGTACAAGATATTTTTAATTAGCATAAAAAGCGTTTTAGTTGTTTAGAATTTCCATAATACATGTTCGCATGTAAATTTTTTATGCATGCATTTAATATACGATTTTAATGTGATAAATTTAGCTTCAAATATGGGGTCGCTTACCTAATTTGAACAGTTATGAATACATAATAATTAATATGCATTATAAGTGGTAGAATGTGTGCAAATAAATCATATTATTACACGCGCGAACGAACGGAGGCATCGTGTGTGTTGTGGCATAGACTCTCTGACCCAGGTACTCTGCCAAGATCAGTTATTCATTATTTTTTTAATAAAGAAAGAATTTTAAATAATTAAGTAGATTTTTGCATGCAACTCTTTTCTCCAATGAACCATTAAAATTATCGTATACCTATAGCTAAAATACATAAATCAACTCTTAGAAATAATATAAATGAAACTTAATACAAATCAAATGAATTGACCAGAAAGATTTACGATATAAAAATACTTCAATGGCTACCGGGAAAAATAATAAAAATAAATAGAACTAATAAAAAAACAGATTTCCGACTAACAATTATTTTTAATTGATTATATTATAACTACGTTCTAAAAAACTGCAACATAACAATAATAATGTGTTCTAGTTTAAAAATTGTCTATTGTTTTATTTTCTAATTAATTTAAAAAATTGGTGTATTTTAAATATATATAAAAGCTGTATAAAGATCAGCTTTATACAGCTTTTCGCTAATGGTCTTTAAAATTGTATACCCGATTTGCGGCTCAAATTTATTCGATATACGGCCAAAAAATACTAAATAAATAAATATGCAGCAATCGAGGCATTTTTTTTGACTAATTTCTTCAACTGGATCTTTCTACGATAGCTGGTGAAACTGAAGTCATATGGTTCTTCATGTTCCTCTTCAAAGTTAGAATCATTGGACATTAAATTTTATATTTTTGTTTTGTTTTAATTAATGTAATGGAAAAGTTATTTTTAATGTAAATAAAATGTTGAAAGTGTGGATTTGAATTAAAATAAAATAAAACTAGGAATTTGTATACTTAATTATATAGTAACAATGCAAACATAATTTTTTTTAAAACAATTATGTAAGTGATTTTAATTTACGATGTTTTAAGGTATGCACATACGAGGCGAGTTTTTTAAGTACCAATTTTTGTTTTTTAAAGACAATCACTTTTACAAAACTTTATTTTACTTAAACTACGTACTTATCAACATAGTCGCCACCATTTTTCATATACCTTCGTCCAAAACTATGTCTGTACTCCATCTATGAGTTCATCATCATCATCAAAACTCCTCGCCACCAAGAAACTTGGCGCCAAATCAGAACAAAGCAGGACACACTTGGCGATGAATGACAGCTGGTTTCATGTTTCGTGCATCAATGAAACGAATTAGGGACAGTATCTCACAGTCGGCGGGCTGATCTGTTGTCTTGAATATTTCAACAAGATGGCCATACTACGTGAATGTCTTTAACGTTGCATGTGGTGAGTCAACAGATGAAGGAAACCATTGAGCATGCGCAACATCGCAATGTATCCAGCAACGGTACTTACTTAAAAAGTCCGCCACGTATAATTGATACATTCTGCCATATGGATGGAGGATACAATATTTCTATAATTTCAATAACAATTTGTAATATTATATATAAACTGTTATCTTGTATGATTTAATATATATAAAACTAAATTTACTACGTAACTATACTACGCTATATTTTAGGTCAAATGATGCTTAATGTAGTTTTAGCACCAATGTTTATATTTGGTGAATTGAGTAGTTTATATATAAAAAATTTTAACGGTAAATAATATTATCTAACATCAATTTTTTTTTCCGAGTTATGTGGCTAATATAATTTTTTTTCTTAATCTGAATACAATATTTTAAGAATTTATATTAATTACTCATTTTATGCATATTTGTAAGGACATTGGTCTAACCCAGAGGTCGGCAGACTTTCTAATGAGAAGCGACAAATATTAAGTAAACAGTATCTCAACATTTTCATAGAGCCGCAACATACATTTTAATAACGAAAAAAAAAACGTGATTTCTTATTTAAAACTTGAATTTACAGTATAGTCGTAGGCTACTCAGAAGAATAGAATATAGAAGAAGAAGAAGAACAGTTATAAGCTTCAGTAGCTAAGTCTTCTACTCATAATACAAGAAAACCTACATAATTAAACAGCAATACAACACTTTTTGGGCTTTGTAAAGTTTACTAGTTAGACTGGAAACCTTGACCTTGCAACCTGTGTGTGGCAAGTAACTGTGTAATCAATTTTAAACATGATTATCGTAAATTATCATCCATCAGTTTACTTGTTAACTTATTTTTTATTTGATTCATGGATGAGAGTGTTTGTTTGCATGAATAGATGGAGTCAAAGATTGTGAGAATGATAAATGCTAGTTTTTTTATGGTGTCGTATGTTGCAGGAAAACTATTCCATGTATCAGATATGATTGTATATGAAAATATGTAATGGATTTGAAGATTTGAAAATGTCTAGAAAACCTCCTGGTCTAACCATATGAGGAGGGACACTATTACAATTTTATATTAAAGAAAATTGTTTATATTTTTACTCGGAATTCCTCTAGCGTGGGTATAAATGCGTCTGTCGGGTCATCACTTGACTTTGTATCGAAGAAAAGTACCTTTTAGTGAATTACTGCATGACGTTCACCATGGAACAATAGCGCTTGATGGGATATTACAAAGGAAGGTAATGTACACTGTAGATAAATAGATACATTAGGAGGAAAACCACGACAATACATATCTGAGTAGGCACATAAGAGAGTAGGCACATAAGAGAGTAGGCATATAATATTGAGCTCGATACAACTAAGATCCTTACAGAGTGGTTTCCAAACTTCTGCTCCATCTACCCATTTCTCATGGTGGCTACTATAAATTCATCCCGTCTCCGTTAAGCACGCCGTGCGATTCCATGGCCTGAATTAATACGAACGCTTCCACTTTGTGGGGTAATTAGCTTTCAACGCGTACCCCGCAAAATGAGCATTACTCCTATGGAATTATCGACTATTCAAGAATTTTGAAAGGCCGAGTTTAATTCTCGACCTGGTTTCATTAATTATAGTGAAGGGTTCGCAAATCAGTTCTAATTTAACTAACTTTTCGACGCATTTTTGTAACTTTTCTTTCACCGAAAATTCCGAACTTACTAGATATGTATATCGATAATATCATCTAATACAAATTAAATATAACTGAACAATATTCTGAAAAAGTTACAACTTCACAAAATAATAATGTGTTCTCTTTAAAAGATTATATCATCGTACGTACAGCCTTTAACTGTAAGAAAGACAAAAAACACAGACCATAACCAAAATCTTGGACGTTATTAAAAAATCCTCATGTGGAATCTTTCTTTGAACTAGGATCAGATTATTTTAACCTATTAGAGAGATCAAATGTAATTGGGAACGAAAAACTCATAACAATCATATGGATGAATGTCGACTATGACAGGCATTTTCATACATACATATTCATCAATTCATCAATTATTTTTTTAAATATCAAATAACAACTTGAGTAACCTTTAAACAATAGCCCACTTCGACACAGGACATCCTAGTGAAGCAGCACTATTTTTAATAACTAAAAGATATTATAAAAAGAAGAATAATTAAATGAAACAAAATATTTATATTTCAATATGGACTATTAAATTTTGTTTTTTAACCATTTAATGATTTATTTCAATACACCAACCGAAAATACAATTTCCTCCATCAGGATGTCAAGTTAATTTGGAAATGGAACTATCTATTTTTAATGTATTAAAATAACTTAATACATATGATGTAACGTTATAAATACGTTAGCAGGTGAATTATTTAAATCATCTAAATAATTCGGGTGGAGAATTAAATTTTGAATATGGCAGCACTCGCGCACTTGCGCGGTAGGTTGTCGCGTTAGACCGCGCGCGCAGCGCGGAATGCTTAATTCGCATGGAGACAAGGCTAGCAGTGGCCATGCAGGTGGGTTTTAACCAACCCGAGGATCACCAGGATGGCGATGTAGGACGAGTTAATTTAAATTCCTGTAAATTATTATTATTAACTCGTATTGAGACACTGGGTATGAGAAATAATCACAATTACTAGTACATCAATTTCTACTAATCTTGTGATAAATCATAATTTGCATTGTATTCATATATTCTGCAAAAATATTTTATTTCCTCTTGGGTGCGGGATGAAGAACTCCGGAATTAATGATGGACGAAGTCGCAAACAGGTTGTGGGTCGGTGTCCGATTACAGGCCATGATCTACCGATAAGGGTAGCAGATGACCCAGGCCCTATAAGCCAAATCAGTACGTAGCGACAAGGGATTATAAGTGAAGAGTTCGAAACATGGTTGAGACGCGTTCCAAACCCAAGGTCATGTATTATTATTATTGTTTTTTTTTTTGTGAATGAATTGGATTGTGAATCTACTGTGATGGCGGTTCTACATCTTCAACTTTGGACATTCCTCGCAAACTATATTTATTTAGGATTACTCTAGTTTGCATTTGTAATGACTGCTATGTTTCTTGTGATAAATGGTAACTTTTTTGAATAACGTAAAGTAGATTCCTGTCCATCCGAATTACACAAGTTGTTATAAATTTATCACAAGTGAAGAGAAAAGTCGTCGGCAAGGCGAGTTCTGAGATCCGTACCCACATTTCACGTACACGGATAGACCGCCAGGTTACACCTCAACAATGATTAAAAACAAACTTAAATAATCTATATTAAAATGAGCATAAACCACAAAGCATATATTAAAAATAAATACCTATATAATATACAGTTTCAGATATCTAAAAATCCAAAGATATACAACCTTATATTGTCCATTGACTCAAACTAAACAGTGTTGACTTGATTTAGGCAAATGCAAATAATTCAAATTATTGCCACGTCGAAGAGAATTTAACCGATGGTTTGTAAGCATTCCGATAACAACTAATGCAAATTTGCGTCATTTTAATGTTATATTTTAACTTATATTAGTAAACGCGTCCGTAAAAAATAATTAAATATAAAGTTTGTATTTCACTCCTTCCTTGTTTTCAACCCCAG
This sequence comes from Eubasilissa regina, assembly GCA_022840565.1. Lineage (NCBI taxonomy): Eukaryota > Metazoa > Arthropoda > Insecta > Trichoptera > Phryganeidae > Eubasilissa > Eubasilissa regina. The sequence goes on from JAINEB010000033.1 coordinate 25,417,265, forward strand.
ACTACATTCCTTTATTTAATGAAGTAGTGTCGGGAAACTCGCGTATTTAAAAATATTTACTTTACCATTTAGATACAGGAACTAAAATGATTTTAAAGCCGTGAGCTCCACCAAGTATCCACCTACACCCTAATGAATGTATTTGAATACATTAACCTTAAATATTTTATTCAAAGAGAAAATAGGAAACCAGAAGTAGTTTCAACAAGAAAACCGCTACATTTTCATTAGCCTGCTTGAATAAAAACATACAGTTAGCGAACTTCATTTAAAAGAAAGTATGTTATCATGGAGACATTTAGAAATTCACCATAAGAATCCTTCAACAGTTCATTGCAAAATTTTGATTATACTATACTTTATAATACATGCATACCACGATTATTGATTTAACAGTGATTAGAATGAAAAATAATACTTGCACATATAACGTATATACTTACAGTCACGTCGTTTCCTTGTATAATTTTTAAAAATATACCTTCAGAAAAAATAGATCATATATCCACATCTAAAAGGAAATTGAAATTTTTTCCAGTGAACTTTAACGTGTAACACATATAAAGGAGTTTTATATATATAAGATAACTAATAACATTGCAATACTTATAAATGTAGACATTTAAAATATATATTTTTTTAACGAGTAGCAACTATTTTTTACGATATACAGATTTTTTCAATATATCTTTCGAGTTGAATCAATTAATTTGTTTTAAAATAATTATATAATACTCATGCATATTATTTATTTTTATATAATAATCATAGACATTTATAATCAATTCCTTATTTTTTATATATAGTGATTATGAAAAGGATAATATATACAACAAAAAAAATTAGAAAGAAAAAAAAATATTTTCTAAGAAAAGAAAAAACAAATTTAAACCGAAAATTTATAAAAAATTAAAACGATTTTTTTTATTTCCACTTATATCATACGTGAACTATTTTTTTTGTAAAAATAATCAAGAATTTTTATTAATTTTAGAAAAACTACTTAAATTTCTGAATAATGAAACATTCGTCGGCTATTCGCAGTATACAGTATTGGTAAAATCGCTCGGAAGCGAAAAGCACAGAGGCAAAGCCGCCTAATTTTCCCGCTGAGCCTACATGTCGCCAAAGGTAAAAGAGCCTAAGTTTAGTAATTTAGTATTAAATAATTACTTTTCTCTATAGTTCAGATAATAGTTTATTTATTACAGGACACAGAATTTAGTAAATTTTAATATGTAAAAGTTGTCTTCGCCAGTCTACAGGAGTATGGAGATTTTCTCTTGCAGACGGTCTGAAAATATCTCCGCGGCCAAATCTATAATAGAAATAATATACAACATCGGATTAACTTGAGTCAGGTCCCAGTTTATTCATCAGTTTATCGATAATAAACAGGTCGATTTTTATTTAGTAATACTCCATTATTCAAACGTTCGAGAATCAACATATCCAAAGAGAATAACTCCTTAGAACCTTGCTGAGAGGATAAAGAATGGATATGGAACTACTCGTGCTAAAAAATATTTTCTAATCATCACAGCCTATCCAGACAGACAATGGCACGGTAAGAACGCAATCGTGAAACCGATAGTTCTAAATAGATGCGTAATAAATAAAACCTTATATAGGGTGTAAGATTAAATTGTAATTGCTCGTAAACCATCAAGGTGAGGTAAGTGGGATGGATATTGTTTGGCGCGTGTGATTTGCGGGATTACCAGTCGCAATGAGTCACTGGTCGGGAACGCACCACGCGTTCGCGGTTGGCCCTTATTTTAGTTTTTGATACCGCAATATCAGCTGTTTCTCGGGTTCAACAACAGAATACAATTTCAGTAAGACAGGTTTACTTCACACACATCTAGAGTTTTAATGGAGAAGCTGAAGAGAATTTTTCTCAATAAATTAATTAGCAAGTACGGAGACGTACCCTGGGCACCTCCGTCTCCGGACCTTACACCGTGCGACTTTTTTGGTGGGGATACCTTAAGTCGAGAGTTTACAGTGACAATTCTCGAACAATTCAGGCCCTTCAAGAAAATATCCGCAGTGAAGTTGCTGCCATTGAACTGACGCTTTGTTCTCGCGTGTTCGTAAATTTAAGAGTCCGATTGCTAGTGTCTTAAGAGAAATGGACGGGATTTAGACGATATTGTTTATACAACGTAAAATCCGCATCGTTAAACTTCATTTTGTGTAAATAAAATATGAGAATAACATTGTAGTTTTTATTTTATTTAATATTAAACTTTAACATTTTCTGCTGGACACCCTTTAGACATTATACAATAAAAGACCATCCATGTATGAGAGAACATTCTTCACAGACTTTTTCGACCAGTTATAATCAATAAGCGTATTCGCACAAACTCAGAACCTTGGGAGATTTTTCAACTGCCCAAAATAGTGACAATTATTTATTTATTTAATTCCTAACATAGTGCAAACATAATCACTAATATATATGCTCTAATAATGAATTTTAACCACAAAGTTAATTTTGCCAATTTTTAAAAATAAGATTATAGTATTTTCGTTTACTAAAACTTACTTACCATCACGCCGTTTTCCCGCGAGGATAGGCAGAGAGGGTAGAGCGCCACACTCTTCTGTCCTGACACACAATTCTCACCTCATCCACATTCATACATCTTCGCGCACAAGCTCGCCGATTGTTGAGACTTCTAACAGAACCATCCTCCTGGTTCTATCTTATTATCTGGTTTACCTGATCGTGCCAAGTTTTCCGCGGACGTCCTCTATTTTTGGTACCATCAATACTTGCGTTATATATCTTTGTTACCATTCTCACTATACTGACATCAGCTTTACATTCTTTCCTCATTTCTTCATTCTTTACTCTGCCATAAATAGATTTGCCAATATACGCCTAAGTGATGTCATTTCCACTTCATTCAGTCTACTTTCGTTCCTCTTCTGGCAGCTCCAGGCCTCACTTCCATACATCAGTGTCGGTACCAGGACTCCATTGTGCACCGCTAGTCTTGCCTCGGTTGACAAATTCCATTTAGATATAATTTCATTCAAAGCGCCGTTCACTTTATTTCCTGCAGTCACCCTCCTTTCGATTTCATTCTCAGCCTTTCCATTTCTATCAAACATACTTCCCAAATATACAAACTCATCTACTTATTCCAAACATTCATTACCTACAAGTATTTTCCTCGCTTTCCTTGCTTTCCTCCTTCTCGAATACCATCATTTTCGACTTGTTAACATTCATAATGAGGTCGCTTTCCTTACATACACCGTACATTCTACTCACTAGACTCTGTATTTCTTGTTCATTATTCGCCGTTCAGTACTGCATCATCAGCGTACAATAAACATGTAAAACTTATCTTTTACATATTTGATCAGTTTTATTTTAAATCTATTCAATTCTCCTCTTTTCTTATGTTTTCTGGCATTTCATTAAAAAATTTCATCATCATCGATTTCTAAGATTTTACCTTCCTTGGTGGCAAACTTAGTCTATCCCTTCCTCTTTTACGATGCTCTTGTACATGTTGATTTACATCAATTTTTCGTGTGAATTCCGCTGATATTTTCTTATTGAGGATTTTGTAAATAAATACTATTACATTAAAATATTTTTTCTAAATAATAAATAAAAAAAAATAAAAAAATAAAAATAATATTTTTTCTGCTTAAAGGTCATCATATTCAGATCTTTCAACATTGTACTGATCCGAGTATATCCATTTTTTCTGAGTATTATTCTCAAAGGTTTATTTTGCAACACTGACAATTGTTGCATTTCTTCTTCGTTTGCCAAATACAAAATGCTGCTGCACTAGTTTATGTGAGGAATAATAACAGAGTTGGATACTATTTTACAAGACTCAGTACTAATCTTCTGATCTGTCCGAGAAGTGAAATTTTCTTAGCAATATTTTTTTAATCACGTATTTTGTATTTTGCGATAAATTCAATTTTGAATCTATTATGACTCCCAAATATTTTATTTCAGTCACTTCCTTCAGACTTTCACCATCTTTGATAATTTTTGGTGTGATTGGTATTCTTTTATTTCCAATGTTCATGAATTTAGTTTTGTTTATATTTTTTTCAGCCATATTTAACATTGTTTAAGTCGTAGTTTAATTCCTTCAATATAGTTGCATGCATCGTCAGCAAATAATCTTATTTTGCAATGTTTTAGCATTGTTACGATGTCGTTTATATAGATTATGAAAAGGATAGGTCCAAGAACTAACCCTAGTGGTACTCTTAATGATATAAGGAGGGGATCAGATATTAAGTCACGTACTTTAGTGGTTTGGTGTCTATTACTCGGGTATTCCTTAAAACATTTCAAAGGTGTTCCCTTTATTCTGAGTTTCCAAATTATTTTTTTTATTATTATAACTTTGTCGATGGTTTCAAAAGCTCTTTTAAAATCCAGGAAAACTGCAATGATATATTTCCTCTAATCAGAATCAAAAACCAAAAAATGAAATTAAAAATCTGATCATATTGTGAGAAGCAAAATTTCTAAGACTCTTCAATAGGTATTCGAAATAACCTCGGCTGGAACTCGACCACTACGCCTCCTAAGGGTGAGATAGATGTAGATACAGATTGGAGAGATTTGACTCTAGACAGAGATGTTTGGAGAACGTAGGGCCGGTAAAATAATTTAATAATTAATATATTTATCTAATCAAATATGTTATACCTTAGAAGGTAGTAATAGATTTCTCTCTCTTTGCGGTCACCATTCAATAAAAAGTTAATTAAAAACATTTGCATGTAAGATCGACTAACTATAATATTAAATTATTGTACCTCAAAATGATACTGTTTACCAACTACTCATGTCTTCAAGTTCAATACAGAATCCTCTCATATTAGCATTGCGTTGATCACGGCAAAAAATTAGATGGCTCAATACACCAGAAAATTGTGCACATACATAATTGTGATTTAATTCATATTTTCAACATTATTTTTTAAAATATTAATTTGAAATAGTGCAGTGAGATTATAGCAAGATAAATAAAAAATTCCATAAAAAGTATTAAAGTTTAGCACATGTTTTACCTAAAACATAGTCTGTATTTAATAGGATATACATATACTTAATACATATACTGCTCTAAATATATGTCTTGATACTTACATCACTTTTGTTCTTTGGGACTCAATTTATATTCATTATACGTACATAGGTCTGAATATGATGTACTTTGAAAATAGGTTCTCTCGACGTTTTGGTTATTAGGCAAGTTTGCACCCCCTTGTTGCCAAGGCAATATACGCTGTAGTTGCTGAGCATTGTAAGGCGTATATCTTGAGAGTGCAATCCCTCTTTTCATTCCGTCTCTCGGTTCTTAACCACAACCTGACACAACGCAGCTTCTGATACAAGCATTACCCACCTCTCCACATTTTGACTGTGACAAGGGATTTCAGCTAGAGTGATAATCTCTGAACTTCCTCCGTTTATGAATTTCCTGAGTTCTTTGTGTAACGTGTGAAGCGTCATCAGGGACTGCGTGATGTTATACGATCCCCAGGCGATTAGGTCAATATATCCTGCGGTTTGAAGCTTTCATTTCTCTGCAGTGAAACTTTGAAATTATAATATACACGCGTTATTTCTTTCTGAATTCACCTGAGAGTATGCTCATCTATAAGCGATCGTTAGAAATTAAACTCAGAAAAATCATTTCTGATTGTCGTTAATAACGGAGTAGCTACAGCTATTTCTAATATACAGAAACATTAAAAAGTTTTCCTTTCGTTACGTGATAGATTTTAAAATTTGTTATCATTTTTTATTTTTTTTAAATACATACACAGAATACATGTCATATGAATATTCTTACTATTTTTACACTTGTGCTATGAAAATAAGACTAACTTGATTATTTCATGAAACGAAACATGAAGAACCCATCACTATTAGATCACTGCGCCAGTGTCTTAACCACTAGACCAATATGCACTTAAAGCACTTTAGCACAGATTTCAAGTGCAACTTATCGAAATTTGTTCCTCTTAACTGAATGTTAATTTAATAAAATTGTAATATACCGGTTTACTCTTTACTTACTAACTTGTCTGAATATTTTATATGGGTAACGGTTTACTTACTAGTTCATCTTAATATTGTATAATATTCAAGACACTGGGTGGCATTATAGAAAAAATGCTGCTTTTAATGAACCTGTATTCAAATATCCGATTCACCTGATAACGTTTTCTTTCGACTGACTTCAAAATAATAAAAAAACGCGATTGGTTCTGAGAGAATGAAAAAAACTTATATAATCTAAGAAAATTTCTTACATTTATCAAAACAAAATGATGGTTGTTGAATACGAAAAGAAAAAAAAATTGGTTGAAGCATTGTCTTGAGTAAATGTGACAAAATTTTGTATATCTCTATATCAAGATTCTCGCATGCGTAGCCTCCCGACTATATCAGACGCCTTGGATGCGTGTTATTGAGAAATATTGTTTTTTATATTCCTTCTAGGAGACTTGGCGTCACATGAAATAAATTTAATCGTTAGGAACTTCGCAAAATTTCTCTTTTATTTTGATTTGAAATATTAAAACTATTCATCCTATGTTGATCGGTGTGAATGTTAGTCGTGTGCGACGCATAAAAATATATTTGGTAGAATTTTTTGCGATCGCAAGTTTTGCTACGTTCGTAGATATAAATATGTAGATCAAAGTATCAAGTCGAGAAATATTAATGTCGTTGAAAAAATTGCAAAGAATTAGTATCTATGATAACACTCGCGATGACAAGTTGTGGTGCTTATGAAATCAGACATCACGCAGTTGATTGACATACAGGCTGTTAAATAATATCTCATTACTCAATGTGCAAAATCACTTTGATCTTAATAAAACTTATTTATTATTAAAAACATGATAATTTTTAAATTATTAAGGCGAACATATTCTTATTGTGAAGTTGTAATTATTCAGAATATAGGTCTGTGATATATTTTTAAAAATACTAATTAGATATATTAATTAGATAGATGTACATATATTTGGGGGTTAGGTTGGTGGTTAAATGAGAGAGTAGTGATTGGGGTATTGATGTTTATTGTGTCGGATAGAACAGTGAAGACAGACAAAATACAATGAATGAAGACGCTGGAAGTGCGCGTGTACTATGAAGCGAAGCAAGTTGGCAATCTCGCTTGGCGCGCGTGGGGCAGCAAGACCTTCATTGCGAAGCGATGAAACAGGAGAGGGATCGTTGGTGAGGAATCGGACCAGATATGTAGCGACAGCCGGCAGCAGTATGTCGCTGAAATTTGATCTCTACATATATAATCAATTTCATCGAAAAATATATTGTTGTTGCTACCGGGATTCGAATCTGGATCTCTTTCCAATCCGGGGAAGGTACATTATCCAACTATGCTACAGCAGACAGTACCTTTGTCGACAAATTTTCGAACCCATATGTTACATTTTTTAAGTTAATACATTTACCGTTTCATTATTTGAAAGCCTGATTTGTTTTTACGGAATCTCAAATACCTTTGAGTAAACCGATAACAGACGCAATTAACAATTAACAATTAACAATTCATTTTTTTTAATTTTTGACACATTGATACAACTTACATATTATCCCGGTAGCAACAATAATATATTTTTCGATGAAATTGATTATTTCTATTTAATACATTTAATTAGTATTTAAAAATTATATATTAAATTTATCTTTAGGGTTATGATGTACCATTGACTAGATTCTAGTTTTTTTCGTACGATATCTGGACTGCTAGCCTCTTGCGTAGGCCCGTTACTCTATTTCTATATGGTGAAATATTTATCCTGCATTGTGATAGTTTAGTTTAACAAACTATAATTGTTTTATAAACATTTAAAAATGTATGTAAATGTTTTTATTCCTACTTCGGAGGGTTGAGAATAAAATCATTAATTATCAAGTTAAACAATATTAAAACAATTTTTAAAAATTTTAAATAAACTTTTTTTACTTTTAAAATTAACAAAATTAACATTGTGGATAAAATTCATTATTTTTATTTGTTAACTTTGTTTCATTAACCACTTATTGAGTTTAAATACATCTATCGATTTCGAAAAATACCATTTTTTTCTTCAGGATGTCAATACTAATCAAAAATATATATTGTTGTTTCATTACCAGAATCTATTTTTAAAAAAATCAATAATTATTTAAAAAATAAATTTAGTATCTAACTCAAATTGTTACTTAATACAAATTTACTCGAATAATTTTTAAGAAAAATTTAGTTGATTGTTTATAATTTTTTGATTAATTTTACACGCTTTATTTATCTCTAACGATTCCAAATTATTTAATTTATGACCAACACCTTTTACACGCAAAATTGACAATCCCAAATTTTTATCAAAACCATGACCATTTTACGTCAAATTTATTTATTTTATTTATTTATTTGTAACTATATAATACATATAAAAATTTGTTTGGACTGTGCCCGTCTCCATGATTGAAACAGGTAGATATATTTAATACTTTTAAAATTAGCAATATTAACTTTGTGGTTAAAATTCATATTTTTTATTTATTATCTTTGTTTTATTAACCACTTGAACTGAGTTTAAATACATCTACCGGTTTCGAAAAATACCATTTTCTTCTTCAGGATGTCATAACTAACCAAAAATATATAGCATTGTTTCTTTATCAGAATCTATTTTTAAAATTAAAAAAAAAACAATTATTTAAAAAATAAATTTAGTACCTAACTCAAATTGCTGCTCAATACAAATTTAGTCGAATAATTTTTAGAAAAAAATTTTAGAATAGGACTCGTAGATAAATTTGGTTGACTGTTTACAATTTCCTGATTAATTTTACAATAACTTTTCGAAACAAATATCTAAACACCTACCGCGAAACATTAGACCGGCATTTTATACAAATAATAGTACAGGAAATTTACTCATAAATTCTAAAGACAAAGATGATAAATTTAACAATTCTGGCGTCTATAAACTTAGTTGCAAGGATTGTGCTGCATTTTATATTGGTAAAACGGGTAGAAATTTTAATATAAGAGTAAGGGAGCATTTGAGATGTTTGAACAATAGTGGGTTTTCAGAATTTTCTAATCATTTGATAGAAAATAATCATGGTTTTGATAAAAAATTGTGATTGTCAATTTTGCAAATAAACGGTGTTGGTCACATATTAAATAATTTGGAATCGTTGGAGATAAATAAAGCATGTAAAACTAATCAGGAAATTGTAAACAGCCAACTAAATTTAACTACGAGTCCTATTCTAAAATTTTTTCCTAAAAATTATTCAACTAAATTTGTATTGAGCAGCAATTCGAGTTAGGTACTTAATTTATTTTTTAAATAATTGTTTTTTTTTTTTAATTTTAAAAATAGATTCTGATGAAGAAACAATGCTATATGTTTTTAGTTAGTTATGACATCCTGAAGAAGAAAATGGTATTTTTTGAAACCGGTAGATGTATTTAAACTCAATTCAAGTAGTTAATAAAACAAAGATAATAAATAAAAAATATAGATATATTTAAACACAATTAGTGGGTTATGAAACAAAGTTAACAAATAAAAATAATAAATAAAAATTTTCCGTTTTGTCACTTTGTCATTTGACTGGATATGAAAAATATTGCTCTCTGGATGTCACATTTCCTCAAATATCAACGGTGCCAAGCACATCCACCCTAGACATGCCTAATTCCCATCTATTCAATAATAATTTCATTCTATATCAGTAGGTAAAAACTTGTCAACTATTCTGTATAACTTATAAAATATGATGTTCTATTTATTACGAGTATATTAATGTAAATTTATCTAATACATTTTTGTCAACGAACCATATACTTGAATGTAAATCTGATTTTTTTAAAAAACAAATCCCTTAAGACAAGACCCTCTCTGAATATCTAAAGGCTTTTATAAATATTGCAATGGATAGTCAAAGCTTAACACAAGTATTGCTAATACGATATTGGTTCAAGATTTTTTTGCTACGTGAAAGTATCTCTCAGTTATGTAATTCGTCTTGACAGGCTCGGAAAAGCCAATATATTATTAATATAGGTACCTAATATTATATCTACGATTATAATATTCGCATACATGTGTAAGTAAATGTAAATTCTATCAAAAGACGGGTAGGACAACATATTAACTTATTCATTGTTTACCTTGGAAGCAAGAAATAGCATTTTCCTTGATACGAGCTGTAGCTGCGCTGACATTTAGACGGGCATGTCACTTATAGAAATGCCTTGCCCCTGCGGTGTGAACCTCCCTTTGTTACAGCTTTCACAAAGAAGTTTATATCAAATAACTCTCTCAGCATACACAGAAACAGGCACTTACTACACTATAAACTTTAGCACAGCGGGAGCCCTACTACGAGTACAACCGTTATGTGTATCGCCTGCCGAGTCACATTATTTGTCATATTGTATTTTTTCCGCTTACTCTTCGCCGCTACTTGGCGCTAGAGCTTAAACATAAACCAGAAGAACAACATTTTTTGCAAGACTATAAATTTAATCTCCGTTGTGCCGTGAAAACAGAAAGCGCCGTATTTCAGGGATACCTGTAATAAAATAGTACAGGCGCACGCAGGATATACACGTACGTTTCTCGCGCTTCTTTAGGGATAACTTAACAAACAACTTCCTCCTTCGGAAAACTTTACACTGTGGTTGAACCACAAATTTTTCGCTTTCTTGATTATTTAAGCTTCCAAAAAATACTTTTATATTTCACTTGTTGCGAGTGTCTGACGCTGTTCGAGAAAATTAAATCAACGTTTCCCCCTTGGAACGGACAGACCATTATTGAATTATATTTCCTTTATTGACACAAACGTAGGGATTTTACATTGCAAATGCCATGAGCTAGTTAAATCGACTAACTTGTAAGTCACATAAGGCCATGAGTGAAATAAGTCCTACCAATTTTTAGACCTTTCAAAGGTGTGATCAAACACCAAAAAAACTTAAAATTTAGCAACAGTTCTTAGAATAATTAGAAGCATTCAAAAAATATGGAAATTCTCAGAATTCCCCCTTTTCATCTTATGCAAATAAAATTGTATAGATATCCCTCACTAGATTTAAATACAAATTGTTGAGTTAAATTTTCAGATTAATAATGCCATCACAGGGCGAAACGCATCTCAAGTGAATTAAACGTGAATGTACATTCTCATACAGTACGTACTAGAATACGTACTACAAACATTTCTCGGAAACAGTAAATATTTTCTATAACATATTTCAAATAATATTAATACTAACACGTTATATCTACATGGGGTTACACAGATTATTCGTTCTTTCAACAACCTTTTCATGTATTATCTACTTTCAAAACACCGAAAGGAGAAAACACGAAACTTTTTGAATTTAATGAAAATTTCAAATTAAATTCTTTTTTATTATAGGTACTGTTAATAATTAATTTCTTGGAATAATATTTTTATATTCTTCTTCTGGTGCACGCTCGCTCAATGAATGTTAACGATCAAGTTAGCTATCATTATTTTATTTACACCCACCCAAAACACTTGACTTCTCGAACCATTACCTTAAATTCTTCACCCAGGATGTTCTTAATCTTCTAGAATCTCATCTGCTAGCAAATTTGCAATTGAATGATAAGATTTTTCAGTATTACCTGTACACCTACACTAAACGTAGTTTTCGGGTTTTTATTAAACGTATTAATTTTCCCTTCGCAATCGAATCAATATTTACAAATCAAGCATATTCTGTACTTTAAAAATTTCCATTATGATGAATTTTCAAAAATAAAAATTTGTAATGAGGAATCCAAAATTAATATTTATATATTTATCAAAATTCATTTTTCGTTAAAATGTAAAATTTAACTAATATAAACGAGATACGACTGTTATCGTGTTTTTCTTGTATTTATATATGTATATACAAAATACAGCATTTATTATTTTACGAAAAATTATATAACGAAATATATATTACCATGGTATTAAAATTACAAAATGCTCAAAACAACTGTATATTTATGCTGTATTTAAAACAACCTTAAATTAAGGCAAATAGTCGCAATCACTTTCACCGAAATCTTTTATTTAACTCGAATTAAACATAAAGTAACGTTCATTGTTCTCCAGTGTAAATCTTAACAATAAACGAATAAAAAAATCAAACTTTTATAAAACAGATTAATTTCGGTAACTAAATAAGATAAAAATATACATATTTTTAAAATATATTACTTTATTCAAAAAAGTTATTGGTAATTTTAAACTATTCATTAAGTGTAATTTTATTATAATCAGGAGACAAAAATATTAATAATATGTAATAAAATTTATTAAATGTGTTTATAAGTATCAAGACACATTACTTCTTGTGTAATTGTAGAGCTTATTTCCTAACAAATCCTTTTTAAGTACGCAGAAAAAACGCTTTATGTAATAGTCCATAAAGTGGAATATAACACTATTTACCTAAAAAAATATTAACTTGTATTTTGAAACTAACTAACTTACCATCACGCCGTTTCTCGCACTCTTCTGTACTGACATACAAACCTCGCCTCACCTCTCATGCAAGCTCATCGATTGTTCAGGCTTTTAATTGGATCATCTTCCAGTACTTGGTTTACCTGGTTACACCAAGTCTTCCGCGGACGTCGTCTATTTGTGGTACCATCAACATTCATATCATATTTTTTCCTCTTTCATTTTCTCCTCATTCATTCATTTAACATAATCAAACTACTTAATTCTCATTCTTTGTGCTAAGATTAGCTTTACATTCTCTTCTAATTTATTTATTCTTTACTCAACCATAAATTATTATTTTTTTTAATTTAATAAAATTTCCGATTTGACTGATTGACCGTAATAAAACACTAGTTCTTCGCTACAATAGTGTTTATTTGCTTGTTTTATTTATGTATACGTATTGAAATTGTATCCATATTTGAAACCCATATTATTATTTTAATTAGCCTGTTTTTGATAATATCCTCATTATTAGCCGTACAGAAAATATACTTCGTGTATAATTTTAATAATATTTTCACATTTAAAACATGGAAATATTAGATAATTAACTTGATATAAAAATGAAAAAAATGATATTGAGATATATATTATTAAACAATGTTGATATCCATAATAGAATATACAAAATATAATATAATTAAAAAATATATATATATATATTTATATATTATTTAATAAAAGACAATATTTAATAATACACGTAGGTAATTGAGAGCGACATAATAATTAGTGACCGACGCAAGTCGTTGATCACAAGTAGTGGGTGATGGAATCGGAAAGGAAATAGAGAATCGGAATGAGGGAATGGAAATAGAGATTGATGAGGGATGAGGGACCTTTGATAGCGGACCAGGACGGCTTGGCCAGGATGGCTTGACTCACCCGATGATGACGCTTCATGGCTTATCCTGAATTTAACCCCAAAACTTGAACAGACTCAAACCGGCAAATCTGAAAATATAAAATTTGGATAATTTATTGAATGATATTACTAATTCTTACTATAGAATACCTTCTTCTTCTTCTTAAAGAGATATTTTCTTTTTCTGTAACTCTTATTATGCGCCATGTATTTTACTTCTCGATAACTTATATATCTACTTTTAAAATTAGCAATATTAACTTGGTGGTTAAGATTCATATTTTTTTTTATTTTTTTTCTTAGTTTTATTTTTTTTTAAATTTAAAAATAGATTTTAGTTAGTTTTGACATATCCTGAAGAAGGAAAAGGTGTTTTCCGAAACCGGTAGATGTTTTTTAAACTCAATTGTGGTATTAAACTAAGATAATAAATAAAATAAAAATACTTATATATCTGTTTACACTAGCCCATGAATGTATTCCTTATCTAGCATTCTATTGCTATGGTCACGAATGTATTATGGCGGAGAATATGAATGAAGTATGTTGTTCACTGAGTTCAAATACACAAATTTTCTGTTATTCCAGTGGATCCAACGATTGATTCAGCAAGAACCCCACTTCTTTTCATAATCTTGACGAATTTCACACATACAAAAACGAACTAGCCGAGCTGGGAAACATGATTGGAAATAGGCTAAGGGGTAGAAATAAACTAAAAACTGGTGAGAATATACTACATTTAACAATAATCATTTTGATTCAAGTATGAAAGTATTCGTTTTTACCTGTAAAAACATAATAATTTACGAATACGGAACAATTTGTATATAATTAATTAAAATCACGTGTTATATTAGAAATGTACAATAAAAAATTAATACCAATATGGTGTCATCTATCGTGGTATTTTAATAAATGGAAAAAATAATGCCAACATCTCTATATACATACTTCAATGTGTGTTTTTTATAGTTAACATGGAAGTTCATATTATAATTCGGAGTGAGAGAATAGAAGTTAAAACATTTATGAACGTCCACTCTTTACTGCAAATGAAGTGATTTCAATTTACCCACCTATGGCACATTGCAAATAAGCTGGGGAAGCAAAAATTGCTAGAAGATGAGCTTGAATGCCCTGGAAATCATATCAAATACTAGCCGAAAGTGATTGGTAAATACTTGACACTGTTTCCTTGAAATCTATTTTTCTATTTTTTAATTATAATTAATCGAATGTAGGGGTGACCATTTTATAACTCACAACAAATACCAAATTAAACATATTCTTAAAATATTTTAAATTCATAGTTTACTTGTACGGCGAACGTGCGACACATAACAACGATAGATTATTAATGATTCTCGTTAAAGCGGTTTGTGTGTTGGCTAAATAAAATTTGTCAATAACTTGGTTAACTCTGCCGTACGTTACGTTTCTAGCGTAATAATATAATAAGATTGGATAAGTGCCATTTTTGTAAAAATTCAAATGATCAATTATCAAATATAAATTTTTCCAGTGTAAATAATCCATTGCACATGCATTATTTGGATCATAAATTCAAGGTATATTTGTAACCCCTATTTATATAGCTTTGGCTGATCTTTTTGAGCTACACCCTCGGAATACCTTAAGCTATTCATCGATACGATGCAATTTTTTCCCGTAATTAGATTACCGAGTCGCTGTGACGAATATTATTTTCTGTACATATTTAAAATAAGAAATACATGTGTTAAAAATAATACTTTTTCATTTAAAATTGAAAAAAGATTGAACCAACCAATATGTATCGACTTTAATCACATATAGGTTATCGTTACAAAAGTTGAGGCATATCTCAAAACTCGGGTAAAATAATACATTCCCTTTTCGCTACGTGATTATTTTCGTGTAAAGGAGAGCATAGGTAAGGTATGGATATATGAAATTATTTATATAAAGTTTTTTCCGGACTTTTCGCTATAAAGAGCATAAATAATCCCCCCAACATGAAAATGATACGGCGTTATGACCAGTGTATTAAATCATATTCTCGAAAATAAAGCATTCACAAGAAAACTATGTGAACTTGTAATAAATTTAGACTCACTTTTTTTTAGACATAGATCCATTACCCTCTGCTAGTCCAAGACTTTCAGAGATTTAAGTAGGGATCGAGGGAAGTGAGAATTATTGTTATTTAAACATGACCATTAATATTAAAGGTCTTCTTAATTCAGCCTATGATAGTATTTATATTATATATGAATATTTAAATATAAAAATATATAAATTTATATAAATTATGAATTCGCTTCAATTTTTTTATATTACTTTATTAATTATTATAATAGCACTCGTGTCTAATTTATTATTATATTATTTATTATATTCAGTAATTAAGAAGTCAAAATTTATTTTTTTCTATTCGTTTCTATAATAACCTCCATTTTCTTATTCTTCACATTTGCACTCCCCTATGAAGATTTACTATCATTAGAAATTTTATATTTTTACTCTCAATAATGACGGTGAAGTACAGTAGAACCAGTCACACAAGTTTTTCATTCCTCAGATGCTACCTATTGCATTCCACTTATTTTTGCGTATGTTTCAAAACGACTTCGCACACTTCATAACGTATACTTCTAGGATGTTTTTAAATATCCTCATTTCGCGCTATATTTCAAAAACATGTGTGGCGGACTCATAGTGCCACCTGGCGAGGGTACGCAAAAACACGTTTCCTCGCCGCAGATCGAGTACGAGCAAGCTTGCGGCAGCCGCCAAAGGGACTTGGCACTAATGTGCAATGCAGTGGCAGAGTTTTCCCTAGCAATACAAGAGAAGCAAGCGCGATAAACAGTTTTCTCTTAAGTGTGTTATAAATATTTAATGAATTATTCTGTAATTTATTAGCTTAAATCGATTTCTACTTGATGACCATTAAACCCAAACGACATGAACCAAAGTAAGATTCTTCTTTTTAACACACCCTAGATTTTATTTTTCCTTAAACCTCAATTCTGATTAATGGAGATTGATAATTTTGTAAATGGCTAGTCCAACCCGAGTCAGCCAAGTTCTTCACTGCAGCTTTTAAGCAATCACACACTAGCCAAATATCCATTTAGCTTTTTTGTGGTGGCTTTGGTTAGTACTCTTATTTCGATTCCATAAAGAGGTACTGAAAAGAAATAACATCGTAAAATATACATTCCTAAGTTTAAATTAAAGATTTATTTGTATAAATTGAGTACGCTAATTAATATCCGAGTTCAAGTTCCAGTGGCAGCTGAATTTATTTTCGTAAAAGATTTGTCCTCTGCATTTTCTGGATGATATTTTAATTTATTTTTGTTTATAAGAACTATCCTGTACTTTTTCATACGATTTTTAAATATTCCATACTATGAAATATGAAAGTTATTTATTTTGTTGACAATATAAATTATTTAATGAAGCTCTTCTTTTCCTCAAGGGTTAGTTATATATGGAAAGATTTTGGACAACCTGCGTTATGCTGATAATAAAATACCAATTTCCATAAGGGACCAAAAAAAATTGTTTCTTATATTTACTTATTTATTCATTTTTGAGCAATTAATAGGCACATAGTGTAATAGACTTCAAGGGTGAAATATTTACAGAATTTTTATAAAAAAAATTCCAGCTTCAAACTCATTGTTTGATCGTTTGTAATTGTCTCAAAACCATGAAGGTTGTTTCCAAAAAGTAAATTTTTTTAATATTTAAAAATTGATATATTCAATAAGAAAATATTAGCAAACGTATGTTTAAATTTGATTTAAGTTTTTCAGTAAATCTGGTTATATCTGTTTGTCAATATAATTATGTTTTGTATATATTATGTAACTGATAATAAACAAGATATTATGTATGTATATTTGTTGAATATAGTTAGTCCTCACTTAACGATCGGGTTACGTTCCATCATTCTGGTACTAAAGCGAATTGGTTGGACGCTATTTTATTTAATTTTAATGAAATATATAAAGTTTTATAAATTGTGCATGACGAGCGATTGATAAACACAGTGAACACTGACTATAGGCAATGGGTAAGGAATGACATCATCAACATAGTTCGACTGCTCACTTGGTGCTAGAGGTAGACATCGCAATACATCTTATTACATTAAGTATCTCTTCCTTACTGTCGACGATGGCACGAAAATATTGAGCGGTCGTTAAATAACATGATCGCTAATGTAATTAAAAATCATGATATTTCTCCACAGTACTAATAAATTTTTGTATTCAACTTGAACACATTTTGGGTTATGAATTTAAGCAGGTATCTACCCTTATAAATTTGTTACGCCCTGTATATTTGTAGCTAGAAATTTGGCAAAGTACTTCAGCGTTGCAAACAAAAGCGTGCGTTAGCTCAGAAACCGGAAGGGTGGAGTAATAATATTTTATTGAAAGATTGTACCAACTACCGGTTCCTCCATTTCATCTGTCATGGTGAAGAAAAAAGCAAAGTAAATTTCGCAGGAAGTAGCGGGCTCTACTGTGAGTGGCCCCATAAATAGGTCTAATTGAATGTGTCCAGAAAGCGGACTATCGGACGCCGCATTGATCCCATCCCCGCATTAAACTGCGCTGGGCACACCCGATATTGATATTCTTACAGTACAAGCAATGCTGTTTTCTTATTTATTTCACTAGGAAATATGGTAATTAAATAATCAAATTATCAAATGAGGTATTAACATAATAATCTGGCATATAATCCTATTTAATAATTTCTTAATTTTCATGAAGCACAAAATTTCAAACATATCTATAAATTATATTAGAAGAAAACTAAATGTAAAAACAATTATTGAAATAGATTCGGTATATCTGAACTCAGTTTTAAGAATTTTTCCTGAAAATAATGGTAAATTTCATTACTAGAATTAAAGAACATTAAAGTTATTTAAATAAAACTATTAATACAGAGCTGTTCCAATATTAATGTTAAATTTATTTATTACTAAATTTAAAAATATTGAGAGATTCTTCTTACATTCTTTTTTGCGTTGATTCTTACATTCTTACGAAATGAATTTTATCAATAAAATAGTCGCTTACATAATTTTGTATTATGAGTACCTACTTTACTATTACTTATACATCAAAATAAGGTCAAATTTGTTTTATGTATTATCATTTGTGTACCTATACTTAATTCATTAGCAATACTGTTATCTATATAACTAACAACATAAAAAAAAACATTATGTTTTATGACGTTTTTAATAGTTTTTATCGTTAACAGAATTGGCTTGCGATGAACAATTATTTTGTTAATATGAATTAAATATATTAATTAGAAAGATATACATATAAAATCAATTTTATCGAAAAATATTGTTGTTGCGCCACCGGGATTCACCTAGTCGGGATGCACCTTTCCCGGTTAGGAAAGAGATCCAGGTTCGAATCCCGGTAGCGCAACAACAATATTTTTCCATAAAATTGATTTAAATGAATATCTTTCTATTTAATATAATAATTACAACTTCACAATAAGAATGTGTTCTAATTATTTTGTAATTCTGGTTAAATAAAGTATGGCCCTGGACCCCCAAATTGATCAAGTCCCTAGAACTTTAACAGTATTATATCGGAAATTTTAAAAATATTGAAGTTTGAAGTAAAAGTGACTGTTTTTTCGAATAAAAAGCAAAAGAAGCATATTTATAAAAATAAAGTATTAATAATTTGTTTTTTGGGGGTCCCAATATACATAGTAGACCAGGACCTCTTCAAAGATAACTACATTCTGCCTGGATTGCAAACATATATTGTAAATTTGTTGTTTGATATATCGATTAGTGTGTAAATAATAATAATACAAATCTTAGTGTATAAATAACTGTTTTTTGAAACATTTTATAACATGTAAAAAATGGCCATTCGCGTCAGTGTTTATTTATCTTTTATTTTTTGTCCACACGACATCCTTTCCATCTCACTGTATCTTATCGTATCCAATTCATTAACCCCATTTATACTCTGGATCTTCTAGCATTTGTCAATGTTTTCATGCAATTCTGCACGATTTTTCATATTTTCTTTAAAATTGTCTGAATTTTTTTTCTACGTCAATATTTTTCATCTTATATTCTCCTAGTTTCAAAAAAACCTTTAATGGCTGATTCTCTCGTTAACCATAAAATTTTCACTATTCCAATGAAACAATATATCGAACCGCATACCAATATATCGTAAAGTATTCTAAGGTATCGTAAAATGACATTTTTAATCATTCTAGTATTTTGCACGTATTCGATAAATTTTTAAATGGGTGTAATTTTTTTAAATATTATGTTTATTAGTATCTACATCATAGAATAAAATATAATGACATATATATTACATCTTTAAATCAATATAATTTTTTTAATATTATGTTTATGAGTACCTACATAAAATACAATATATATTTTTTTAAATCTGCCACGTAAATAAGTATTAAATACACGCGAAATACTAGAATGATAAAAAATTACAATTTTTACTTATGATATGATGACTATTTGTTCAAAGAGCTTCAAGACTCGATTATAAAAAAAAATTTTACTCGTAGGATAAGTAATTTTTGGATTTCATAAATACTCATTTTCGTGGATACGCCATGACCAAATTAAAAAAATACTATCAAGCTAAACTCACACATCATTAGATATTTAAATGATTCCGCACAAAATTATAAATCTTTCCGAAAAACCATTAAATTTATTATTTCGATATTTCAATGGAAAGTGCTCCGGGAAACTTATGTCATTAATTCTTCCAATCCTGGTACGCAGTAATGTAGTAGAAGGACTCAGCTTTCAAGAGGGCGGTTGTTTAGTGCAATAATTTCTATCTATTTTTATTTATATTTCGGTGTAATATTAATGAGTTATGAGTTAGCAAGATGAGAAAAAGTTAATTGTACCATTTAATAGAAGACCAATACTTCAAAAATTACATCAACTGTTTCATTTTTTTTTTTATAAATCAAACCGTAAAAATTGCAACAGTATCAATCTAAAAATCTAATATTTCATCCGTTATTCGATATTCGCAGGAGTAAGGACATAATTTCTTCAAGATGTTATAGTTTTTTTTTAAGTGTATAAATCTAACAACTGTAGATTTTATATCAAGGAATCATTTAAATATAATTCAATTCATAATAAATGTACAATAACAATGCAACAATTGTCAAAAATAATTTGATAAAAGTTAATATCTAACCTGGAATATATTTTTTACGTTAAAAATGCGTTTTTTGTGTAAAATATTATTTTTAATAATATAATAGCAATTTTAAAAAATTAAAACATGATTTATAAATTATCATAAAATCAAATGTAATTGTTTTTTAATATTTCAATTCACTTATAAGTTGATCCCAGGGTATGGCTAATCACTGTCAGACCGACATTGAGGTGTTTTTAGTTATTTTCGTTACCTGATTTTGTGACATGTAGCGAGTTAACTTTACGTCAAAAATTATGTGGGTATATATAATGTTATTTTACAAAAAAAACTTAATTATTTGAGATCGCTATTGTAAAAGGTGTTTCTTTTAAAGGTTTGTGTTTCGAATATCGTAAATCAGTTCGTGAAACTTACCACATAACCGTCTATCCGAGTAAGTAATTCCAATAACCATGGATCGTTTTCGCACCACGCATACTCTAATTGATAATACGCCTCCACAGAGACGTCGTACAGTGCGCACCGAAGAAGGTATTGCTGCAGTATAGCGTAGTATTGAGGAGGACACGAATGAGTCAATCCGCCATCGTGCACAGCAATAGATCCATGATTACGGACTTTTTCGTTCCCCAATTGAATGGCATTAATGTGGAAGATCTGTGGTTTTAACAAAACGGCGCTACATGCCACACTGCGCGCACCACAATCAATTTATTAAGGGAAACATTCGATGAGCGCATAATTTCGCGTAATGGACCTATGAAGCTAACATTCGTCGCGTTATTGCCGATATACATGCCTAGCTGCTCCAAAAAATGGTCGCAAATTGAAAATTCAGATTGCGCTTTATTCGAGCCAGTCGCAGCGCCCATACTCACGTACACACACGCACACCGTGTTAGATTATCAAAAATATATCCTTTCCTTTTCTCTTTCCCAATCTATTCCCTAGGCACGAGGGAGAAAGAAAATATCGCTGCAATTAACAAGCCCGAACGACTTCAGTGTGTTTTTGGAACTGAACACGGTACTCCACCGTCGCTATAAATCAGTTTTACTACCGCTAATATTAGCTAATAAATAAAAAATTGAATCCCGCTAATATAAACAAACAATTCCTTTAACGCGAGTGTCAACAGTATTTTGTTACATAATTCTGCATCGCAAGTCTTGTGGTGGAAAGGGAGACAATAGATCCAGCATCCAGATCGGCAGACCAAAAAGTAAGTGCCATTCTTTCTCTATCTTCTAAATTATCTTTCCAATAAAGCCAATACCGTGACCATAATCACGATTTTTATGGCTTTTATTTCATTTTAAATTTTTATACCTCTAAAAAATACCCTTTATTATATTAAATAATATATTTATTAATGTTTAAAATATTAAATAAATAAATATTTCATTTCAAGAATGATATAAATATTCGAAATTCCCGCACAATAACACACTCATCTAATAAGGCGAAATTTGTCTGTCAGGCAGGTGTTGTGTGAAAGTATTGTAAAGAGAAAGAGAAACATAAATAAGCCGTTGTACAAGCAAGCCACAGAACATAAGACCGAATCTTAGCTAAGAAATTAGTACCGCTGATGTAATCTGTGAACGGATGCTGGGCGTGCATAAGCGCCTTCCCCTCCCATATAGGTACTGAAAATAATCATTAAAATATCGGTAAACAAACTCACTAGACTTTTCACAAATTTTCTGAAAATGATAATTTTCTAGTGTTATAATATAATGGGACTAGTGTTATACTGGTCTTTATATATTCATTTTATTATATTTAATATTCTTCTACTTTTATATGAATAATTTGGACTTAATTTTTTTTTTGGACTTTTATGATTTTTACTAAACTTTCGATTTTTTATTTTCGGTTTATTAGTATTTTACTGTGTTATATTTTTAAGAAAATACTTTATGATAGATCAATGGATTGCCGATCGCCGTACACCAGTATATAGACATTACGGACTCTGTCTCAGGACCTATCGGTTCCCCCCCCCCCCCCCACTTCATAACTCACAACTTTTCCGCGTGTCGTCTATGACTTATGACTTTATGAAGTACATTACACTATTGTTGTGTGATCGGTTTTCCGCTATTGTTCGTACCGAAATCAGTTTCATCTTGTTATTGTGTATGGTGCGGGTAGTGCTTCGCGCGGATCAACGTAGTGTGTGTTAATGAAGACGGAAAACCTGTGGCTACAGGAAAATAGAAATCGAGACAGAGGAACACTACTGCAGATAAGTGTCTGGTTGATCCTGGACCCCCTCCTATCCTGTCCTTGTACCAAATCCCTTCCACCCATCTTACATCCCAATTTCCAACTCCTTGTGCAAACAGTTTCGTTGATTTAAATTGTCTATTTTTTTCAATATAACGCTCTTAATTGATGTACCTATGTATTTATGAAATTATTTTCGTAATTTATACACTCTTCCGAGATAATTTTTTTTATTAAGAGGCAGCACATCACATAAAAAAAATCTTTTAAACTTTTGATAAATGACAATTTTGTAAAATTTTTTTTTTTTTCATTTTGTTAGGTGGAATTTATATGTAAGTACTTTGAAATAGTTATTTTTTTTTTAAACATAATAGTCAGTGACTATAATATAATATTTAATGCATATAATAATATTTATAATATCTATTTCTAAAACGAAAATACCTTCATTCCGCTACCTACACTCCCAACGTCAGCAGTTCCCACTCCCTAGTATTATAACTCCCGTTGCTTTTTATATTTTTTCCTCTATTTTGCCACGTCTTGTTAGCAATATTGTATCGCTCATTTTGAAAAGGGTGCGACTCGACACATTTTTATGTATGAACTGGTTGGTTATGGGCTGCTCGAGGAGAAAAAACTGGTTTACTGGTGTCCGTATAATATTTCAGATTGTGAGATCAATCTCCAATATTTTTAAATATTCAAAATAGTTTGTCTGATAAATAAAATTAAAAAAACTAATTAGTAATTATATTTTAATGATCATACCAGAATTTTCTTAAATATATTGGCGCGTGTATGATAGGTTTATGTAGTTAATGTTTCAAATCGTTACAGGGCTCAGATTAATGATCAGCTGCATCATCTTTCCATGCTTATCTTACAATAACCAAAACTAGGAACATAGTTAAATATGAAAAGTACGAATTTTAGTTTGAGTGAGTATGATTATTACCAGTGCTTTTTTTGTCACGTAAAGCGTTGAAATAGTATTCCAGCACCTTTTTTGCGATATTTTTAATGTTTCAAATACAATTAGATGAAAAAAGGTTTGCGGGTTAAAAAATTACAAACGATATTTATATAATTCGCACAAATATAAAATACGGTGTTTATATGAACGAAATATGGATTAATTTTAAAATTAGCAATATTAACGTTGTGGTTAAAATTCATATTTTTTATTTATTGTCTTTGTTTTATCAACTAATTATTATTGATTATTATATTCTTTTAATTTATTTTTTAAATATATATTAAATATATATTTATATTGTGTATTTGGTCGGGTTCACAACGTCAACTAACTACATTTCTAAATTTCATTAATTAATTTAATAATAAAATACAATTTACATTAGAAATGGAAAATAATTCTACCCTAATTTTTTTGGATCTAACGGATTAAAAATAATAATAAAATTGAGTTCAAAATTTCTAGAATACCAATTTTTACAGATACTATCATATACAATGAATCTAATCATCCATTATCACAAAAACATTCAGGGTTCCACTCCATGATACATCGTTTAGTCAATATTTCTATGTCAACATCCAATTTCAATATTGAATTGAATACAATTAAAAAAAATAGAAGTTAATAACGGGTATAATACAGGTCTAATAGACACTATTTTAAAAAATAAATTAAAAGAATATAATAATCAATTTTTATATAAATCACAGATAAAACATAATGATAATAATGATAATTGGCGTAGGATTGTATACGTAAATAACTTTTCGAAACAAATATCTAAACACCTACCAAATAATAGTATAGGAAATTTACTCATAAATTCTAAAGACAAAGATGATAAATTTAACAATTCTGGTAACTATAAACTTAGTTGCAAGAATTGTGCTGCATTTTATATTGGTAAAACGGGTAGAAATTTTAATATAAGAGTAAGGGAGCATTTGAGATGTTTGAATAATAGTGGGTTTTCAGAATTTGCTAGTCATTTGATAGAAAATGGTCACGGTTTTGATAAAAAATTGGGTTTATCAATTTTGCATATAAACGGTGTTGATCACAAATTAAATAATTTGGAATCGTTGGAGATAAATAAAGCATGTAAAACTAATTAAGAAATTATAAACAACCAACTAAATTTAACTACGAGTCCCATTCTAAATTTTTTCCTAAAAATTATTCGACTAAATTTGTATTAACAACAATTTGAGTTAGGTACTAAATTTATTTTTTAAATAATTGTTGTTTTTTTAAAAATAGATTCTGGTGAAGAAACAATGATATATATTTTTAGTTATTTATAACGTACTGAAGAAGAAAATGGTATTTTTCGAAACCGGTAGATGTATTTAAACTCAATCCAGTGGTTAATAAACTAAGATAATAAATAAAAAATATGAAATATGGATTTATTCGAAATTGGCGTTCTCGTGGTTTTGATTTCCGATACTTTTTCCTTAAAAAAAAATCCTTGATGTATTTTCTCTACAAACTTATCATCTTTTTAATGAAATTACTTTCATTTTATTTGTGAATTAAATGATTTTACAGAACGTAATTTCTCGATTAAACGAATTGTTCTATTCCGTACGATAAAAAGGCCGTAAATCGTGGACTGCAAAGCAGACGAATATCTCAATTTTTCAGGAACTCCGTACTTAAAAAGGCTCTCAACAATAACTATTTCTATGGTGGTTATTACCACGACACCATAGAAATAACTATTATCAATCATAGATTAGTGGTAGTATTTATTTTGCATATAGGATCATGTCATCAATAGAAAACCTTGGAACAGCAACTATTGAAGACATTCACAGGAACAGTTTTCTGATAATTAAAACAAATTAGATAAATCACTTAGAAAGATACAAAAAACAAATAAAGCTATCTACAGCTAATTTAAACCAAGACTAGAGGCGCATAATTAAATGTCGGTCTCAACACTAATGTATATAAGTAATATCTGGACAATGAAAGGACGAATGTGCGATATAGCGAATATTGAACAAATCAAAGGCGAAATTAGATATTTTTTTAAATACAAATTAAAGGTAATAAATTAGAAAGATATACACACAAAATCAATTAATTCAAAAAATATTATTATTGCTACCAGTATTCGATCCTGAATCTCTTCCGTGTATTAACCGATTATGTTATACCAACACAGTGCATTGACGACTAATTTTCGAACTTATATACATTTTTCAAATTAATACATCTATCGTTCCATTATTTGAAAGCCATGTTCATTATTTTTACGGAATCTCAAATACCTTCAAGTAATCCGATAGAAGACGCTAGAATTAATAATGCACATTCCCTGGATTGCAAGAGATCTCCAGGTTCGAATCCCGGTAGCAACAACAATATTTTTCTATAAAATTGATTTTATATTATTTTATTATTAAAGAGTAAAGGAACATTTGAGACGTTTGAATAATGGTGATTTTTCGGAATTTTCTAATCCCTTGTTAGAAAATTATCATACTTTTGATAAAAATTTGGGATTGTCTATTTTACATGTAAATGAAATAATTTGGAATTATTAGAAATAAATAAAGCGTGTAAAACTAAACAAAATATTATAAACAACCAACTCAATTTAACCACAAGTCCCATTCTAAAATTTTTTCCTAAAAATTATTCTAATAATTTCTTTAGTGTCATCAAGTAACAATTTAAGTTAGGTACTAAATTGATTTTTTAAATAATTTTTGTTTTTTAAAAATAGATTCTGTCAAAGAAACAATATAACTTGTGTTTTTGATTAGTTAATGACATCCTAAAGAATAAAATGATGTTTTTTGTAACAGCTAGATGTATTTAATTAATTAAATAGTTAATAAAACAATGTTAGCAAACTAAAATAATGAATTTTAACCACAAGTTGATTTTGGTAATCTTAAAAATATATTTTTTTTAGACTGGCACACCTGGGATTTCATGTTGTTGCTATTTGTTATTTATGTGTAAGAATATTGCCGCCATTTTCGGTGATTGAAGAGCGCGCATAACATAACAAGTTGTAATTGCATCCAGTACACCGTACGGTAAAGAGATCTCAATAATCAGTGCGCACTTCGGTTGGTCGGAAAACTACCCAGAAGAATATCAACAACATCAGCGCGCGCACGTGGTAATATTCTTATTTCATACCTGACCATATTATCAATAGAAAACCCAGGAACCATAGCTGTCAAAGGCATTCACGGATACATAGACCTTCCTCTATGGTAAATAATTTTTCTCTCAATTGCATTATATTTCGTCACCTAAACAGCAACATCACATATCTAAGAATCATGTACTTTATAGGAGAGAGACAGACTAGTTTTAAATGATTTTTGTAGAACTACTGAAGTATTACTTACCTTTCTAAAGTTGTAAAGAGGAGAAGATTATTTCTAAGCTGAAATCAAACTAAACTTAGGTACGATTCTCTTGACTTGTGCGCAGGTGACAGGGAGGTTACGATGTATGGTGATTACATTTATTTTATTTGCACGCCCTTAACGGACGTTATCGTGAAACAAGTGATATAGAACGATTCCCCACAAAAATTCAAATCCAATTATATAAATACCTTAATTTGACAAAAAATTGAGATATGCAGTATTACTGCTGACGGTGACGATTTGTTGTCTCTAAAAATGTATTATATCTATTGGCTCATTCGATTTTTGATAACGTTGTTTATGGACCATCTTTTTCACTCTTCTCAAAACATTATTTCTTATTCTTTGTTGTCATCTTTCCTTTTTTTACTTGTACAAAACCAGCAAGACGCTCCATTCCGGATGGCTTCCTGACTTATCCGAGTGTCCTTCATGACCGTTTCTATCTTTGACCACCAGGTCGCTTGTAGTATTCCTCGTTGTATTCCGTTAGTATTTTTTCGTAACGCAGTTTTAACGATATGTTCGTCTGATCTCTTCATTACGTGATCATACCATTTCAGGCTGATTTTCCCCACTCTGTGATCTTGCAGTTTTAAAATTTCCTCTGATGTTACTCATTCCTCTAGCCCATCTGAGCATTTTGAGTTTATTTGTATTCATTTTTTGTTTGTGGGCCTTCTGTATTTCTGTCCAGCTTACTTTCTCCATCTATCTCCAGCCTATCTTCCAACTCGAACCTATTTCTAGTTTTGACTTCTGTATAGTGCTGTGCTCCAGATGTATTTTTATTTAATCGTTCCTTTGTCTTTCTATTAATGAATTATTTAATTATTTTTTTCAAAATTGTTTTCTTTGTCCATATGTCATATGTGATTCTATTTCGTAAGTATTTATAATAACTATTTTTCTACTTACGCATCTTCGATGCAGACATTCAATGTAACCTGTTGTGATTTTATTGTTACCATAACCGGCTTAAATTATTTCCATTGCACTTTTATCCTCACAACAATTAAAATATTATGTTTAATATTTAAATCGGTTCAAACGTTATTTATATTATAATATTTCTGTGATGTGATATAAAATGCGCTATACACTGTTTTGGTTTTGAACAACTGTAAGCAAATCAAGTATTCGGAACATTTCCGTTTGACGGAGATGGCTGAATTCGCTCGAACGTAATTGAAGAGTTATTTCCGAATAAACGAGACCGCGACTTTAATTGAGAATTAAATTTCAGGAAACCAGACCCCTTGACTTTGCCTTTATATAAATTATAAAATTTTCTTGAGACTTTCATTAAAATATTCTACGTAAATATCTTATAACCCGTTTTATTTGTAAATCTGTTATATTTATTTCATTGTCCTTTGCAAGTCAAATTTATACGTTAATACTGTATCGCTTGTGGATTTGAATACTTTTTATAAATAATTTATTTTGAGAATTTAAATTAATTACTTTGTCAAATATCTCGTAATATATTTTTGAAAGAACTCTGAAGACTTAATTGTTTATTATATTAGATTAAATTAGAGCTTAATTCATTGTTTTCCTTAATTAATCATACCCATTTGTTTTGCTAACTCTGTTCCTTTCAGATATTCTCATACAAATACAGAGAGCTCTCGAACCAGATAAGCCTACCTGAAAATGTAATTTTCTATATCTCTAGATTAAATAGTATGGAAAATGCATATTTATTAATTCATTGTTACGCGAGTTACCCAAGCCGTCGCACCATATGCCTCACAGATTTCAACTATTACCAATATGTATCTGTATTAAGCAACTATTAAATATTCCTATAATTGTAATTTCACCGTTAAAGATTTCCACGATCCTATTGTATAGTACGACACAGATGTTTTAGGCCATTCTCTCTCTCTCGGTCGATCGTGGTCCTTTATTCTGCTTCCCCTGCGCAACCTTCTTACCTCCACCGAGACTCCGGTCATGTCTTTTACTTGGTCTATCCATCCTTGACCTCTGGCTCTCCATATTCTCCGTGATCATCAATTGTTCAGAGAGCCTTTCTTTAGTTCCGGAATTTAGCGTAGTTCCCGAAGAATGGAGTTATTCGTTCGTTTCGTAATCCATTATATACGCAGCATGCGAATCCAACACCTCATCTCGAAGGCATCGAGCATGTTCCTTTCTTACAATCGTTTGGCCATTATTAGAACTAAATTGTCACCTTGCAAGGATGCACCTTAAAACTACTTAGCGATTTTAAATTTTTTTTTTATTACTGAATACACAAATAAGTAAAATGGTTAATATGACATAAAAATAATCACAAATCTTTATCTAAGTACATTATATAGGTTACATTAGTATGGGTTAAGTAGATTGGTGATCGTATCCCAACTCGCCAGGAATGTTTGTATATTGAGTTGAGTAATAAGCCAACATTGGTGTATTATCTGATCATGTGTTAGAAAAAAATAATCATTTCGTGTTCGAAATGTTTATCATGTTTCTGGGTTGAGTTTCTCCAATCTTTCTGACAGACGTTACGGACCTCATCACAGGGTCCATCATCAGGCTTAATATCGCTAATGCGACGTGTGAGTATTGATATATTTGTTAAGTGTTTGCTTCCAATACCATACATGTAAGCATATCGATATTGATTTAACAAGAACTTTCAACAGCATGGCAAAGAAATTCTTAACAAATATACCAATACTCACACATCGTATCAGTGACGTGATGATGGATCCTACAATGGGATTCGAAACTTCGATCAGAAAGGTTGGAAACACACATTAGAATATCTCAGACAACAGTAAAATTAATTCTTGAAGATTTTTAAAAAATTTGTTATACATTATAAAAAGTTAATATTTTTTTCTTTTACACTGCTTGCAAACTTTTTGTAAACAAATATTTTGTAAGTTGTAAATACACGAGTTGTGCCTGGGAATTGAAAATATTTTTACCCAATTACATTATCCGTTATCGTTATTCTTGTCACCGTATGAGAACCGAGGCTATTAGTGAAATATTTCACGTAATGGAAGACAATCAAATTGAGTGGGTTTTATTTTGATGACCTGCTCTGTAGCATTGAAGATTTCAGAGAATGCCGGCGCTCTTCAGTGTTCACAACGTTAAGAGAAAACAATAAAGAAATCCCGGGTTATGCATTCTAAGGTTATTACCGTTGAATATTTATGACAACATTCTCCTTGCTGAATACTTTAAGTAAATCTTCTGCTTTCCTACTTTCGCCTTAATCAGATGAGGCTTGGCACACAATGCACCTCCACGAATCTTGGTTCTAGGTCGCCATTGCGGCTGACTTCAGGGCCTTTTATCCGTTGTGTCTAGAATAATCATATTTTCAAGGTTGTTACTTAATTATATTGTTCACGGCTGTAGACAGGACTTATTGCACTATTGTTGTCGTCCATCGCAGTATCCTCAAGCTATATATTTCGAAATATTTTACACTGTCGCTATTGCGGACTGTCTAAGTCTCCGTTGTAGTGATGAGAAAAAATGCTACTCTTGACTCACTGATGTGATTGTGATTGGTATTCGATAATATCAGTGATAGAAAACTATGACAGTGATCACAGTTTCTGATATCACTTTAAACAAATTTAAAAAACATAATTTTGACGATATTTATTTATATTATTAAAACTTCGTAAAAAACACATTCTAACATAAATAATTAGTAGAAAATTACTGCACACATATTACACATACTTACAAAATTTAAAATAAAAATACGAACAAAATAAAATTAAGTTACAAGCAAGCTGGCATAAACATTACCAACAAAAACAGATTCCAGTAGATGGCGCTAGTCAAATTACGGAAAACCCGATTCAAGTGATAATCAATAGAATTTAAAAAATAATAATTTTGATTCACGATATTCCCAGATACTCAATCACAGATAGTGAGTGTGACTCGAAGTTATCAGTTATTGATTCACGGTTCGTGATTTTGAGCTCATTACTACTCCGTTACATACATAAACATAGTTTTACTTGCTTGCTTGATATCATTGTCTTTTCATATTCTTGTAAGTTGAGCAATATCATACTATTAACCCCTACTTGTATTTCAATACATATAAGATTTCCTTGTCAGGAGTGTCATCAATTTGAAATGCGATATAAACAATTGAGTTACTAATGAATTTATTTGAAATCATTATCAATGTAGAAAGCAAGAACGGAGTAATAATATTGTGGTGGTCCTGCACGCGCCCTACAGGCATGGCCGTGTAAGGACCCATCTGGCCGAAGCGAACTGACCAATAAGCAGATGCCAATACATCGTGACGGACGAATCCTAGGAACTAGTCGACCACTTCTTTCGTCAACTTCATACGCACAATCAACTTTATACTCGTCGTATCTGCCATTGTAAATCGAATGATAATGAATTATTAAAGCTAGTATGATTATGATATTTGCAATAAGAATTGAAAAAATAAAAAATATTATTAACAAGAGGATTATTTACATTAGGAAAATAAACTTTTTAATTGGAAATCAAATATACTAAATATATTATGTAAATAATTATGATCCTCATCAATGTATTGCTGTATATAAAAATAATCATAAATGTTGCTGTAAATAAAAATAATAATTAATGTATATAAAGTTCTGTTTTATTTAAATACCTTGCTCAAGACACAACATAAATACTCACACGCATATTCATATACACTGCGACATGCACCAACATGCGTGAGACTAGAAGAGAGTTAGGGGCTTCAGTCTCACCATGCACAAAACCTTATGATGCGAACACACAATTAAAATCCTTACAAATCCATAATATTTTACAACCACAGCCCCTACAATATTATCGGAAAATTTCTTCCCACTTTCGGCCAATTTATCAACTTAAAATATTATTATATTATTTGTTTAATTAAGAAATGTTCTTTACAATCAATATTATTGGGACAGAAAATGTAAGGTTCACCACCAACGAGGCACTACCGGGTGGCCTTTAGCCGCCTTACAAAGACCTCCCCACTCTTTGTTCCGAGTTTTGGCACGTCAATCGCAAGCCCGAGAATATCCATAATCCTCCCAATCATCCCATCCAACCAACAGAATTACGTTCTACATCGGCTCAGTTTATCGAATGTCAGGTGCGCACATCTGGCTTAGATCCTTGGTCCGTCAAAGTCGTTAGGCTTTGATAAACTTGATAATTAGAGGAGAGATAATAAATTTCAGAACTGCAACGGCGTCGCCAAATATTATTTTCGAAAACTGGATTAAAAATCGAAATTTCGAAAACACTAACAGTCATACATCACATCAGTCACAAAGGTCTGATAAACACGGCAGATTATCCCAGAAAACGATACAATCTAATTGTTATAAAAATATTCCGAAATACATATTTTACAGCTTATTTCAAAGTACTGACTGCTCGCCTCTGGTAGGTACTAAGATAAATATATCAATCTTTAATGGAATTTGTAATCTTATTAAATCTGTAAATACACTGATGAGCTTGTGGTCCAGTAATTACAATACTCGCCTAGTGATCTGACAGTCGTAGGTCGAGACTCGTTCCAGGAGGCCATCAAGTTAGTCCTATTTTCATAGCACAAGCATTTAGCTTAATTTGAAAATAGTAACAGTATTAATTGCGCATTTTTTTTAAATTGAAAAAAATCTACATAAGTATTATAATCTCATCATCATTACCATCTTGGCCTTTTAAGAATACACCTCTTCTACTCTGCACTGGACTCCATCCCATCAAGAATGGTTAGATCTCTATTGACATTATCTTACTGCCTCATTTTTAGTCTTTCAGGTTTACTATTGAACAGCCATTTCGAGGGTTATGCATCATTTATGTCACTGAAGTTTTTCAAATTTTGTGACTTTTGGCTCATCATATAGATCGTAAAATTTCTAGTTATAGCGCCTACGCCATACTTCATTTTCTTTGACAGCTCTTTCTGACAAAATTCTCCTAAAGACCTTCCTTAAAACACATTTTGTGTTCAAAACATAAATATCTCACAGAGACGAAGCTCTTATTTTTACATGGGAAGTATGGAAGCTTTGGGTCTGTGGGAAGTATGGAAGCCCTGTAATACCCAATATTTCCATACTTCCCATGTAAAAATAATAGCTTTGTCTCTGTGAAACATTCACATCTTGATGATAATCCCTCAGGGGTCAAATCCCAGTAATTGGTTCCTACAAAGATTTGGATCCTCAAACAATATTGTGAAATATACTGCCTAAATATGAGGTTAAAAATTGAAAAATACTGCCTTTTTAGATGTATTCTAGTATATATATATATATAATTTCATGTATACACATAGAAAATATAGCCTCAAACTTCAGAAAAAAAATATATTCCCAGCTTCAGCGATATCTATACTGTTACAATAGAATGAATGTCAAATTTTCAAATAAATCCATAGATGGCGACAGCATAGTTGATAATAAATAATTGAAATGTTCCAACATGATAACATATACAACTTCCAAAAATTTGATAGATGTGGTAGCATGGGTAAATAGGTGAATGTTACATTGTGTAAAGTGATCACTTAAACCAACCGATGACAGATCGTAAGCCCTACAATGCCCAAGACTTCCATTCTTCCCATGTAAATAAAAATAATATCTTCGTCTCTGTGAGACATCTATATCTTGATGACAATCCCTCAGGGGATAATCCTAGTAATTGGTTCCTACAAAGATTTAAACATACTCAAAAAAAATGTTGTTCTTTGTTGGAGTTTACTGACATATTATGTATAAAAAACATAACATAAACATAACTTATCATCAGCTGTGAATTTGTCACAATTGCCCATTATCTTCCCTGGCATATATTATATTATGTCCTGGCATATATTCTATTATGCCCTGGTGTATATTCCATTATGCTCTGGCATATATTCCATTATATCCTGATATATATTCCAATTCATCACCTCCAGGGCATTACACCATCTCAGTTTCAACCTACCCCTTTTCAACAACACTTTATTTGCGGGTCCTTGGTTTTCCAAGCCCTGCCTTAAGTTGCGAAATTTTCCAATTTTATTTGATTTGACTATTCTACACTGACCTATTATATATTTGTCTACAAACCACATTGTTAGTTATGGGGCCATATAAATAGTAATAACTAATTGATATTAAAATAATCCTATTTATGTAAGAAACCAATAATCATATATTACTTTTAATTTTGGTGCCCGTTGTCTGTAAGCTAATTTACATCGAGAGAAATTTAGTATTCTCAACAAAAACAATGCCTCCATGAAAGAACACAAATGAATGTAAAGGTTCGAAAAATTAAAATTCATGAAGTAGACATATGTATATATGTATACACGAGGATTCACGTTAGCCCTGAGTCTGTGTACTATGGCCATGTACAGTATTTAGATTAAGCTTCGGACGTACATAAGTGTCTTTTGAAATAAAATACAGATTACATATTCTCATAAAACCATCCCCTTGTAGATGAGAGGATAGTATGACACACAATTTTGACCAACGTAATAATGGGTTTGGATAATCTTCACAGCCGAAAACGCAACAAGAAAAAATACCGATAATACAAAACTTCCACAGCCTAAAAAAATTAAAATTCCGATCATTGACCGTCAAATTCAATGGTTTAGGGCCGGTTTTATGATCAGTATTAACTTTTTACTATGGTAAAAAATATTGCGAAAACGGTTTGTTTGATCGTTGGTAAACAAATATTTGAAGCGACAGGTCTCGAACGCAGAGACGAATAGATAAAGCATATTTCATGTCTTGCCACATTGTGAGACGAGATTTCTTATTTATGCTTGACGTACCAACAAGCCGAAATCGATTATAATCACGAGCGATGGTAAAAAGTTACTATAGTAAAACTTACCACGCTAAAAGTTTACTACTGACCACACCACTAAGAAGTTATTCGAATTTTTGCGATTTTCAGAAAAATGTTAAAATAACTTTTTTCAATTAGCTGTAAACAAAAATTTGGTAGCTAATGTAGGTAATAGCTACGTTATCATAGCATACAAGTGCCAAATTTCATCACGATAGATTAAGTATTTATGGCAAAGCGCCCATGTTTTTAATGATAGGTTACAAATTTTCTGAAAATCACTAAAGTTCAAATATTTTCTAAACCGATAAAATTCTATTTGACGCTTAATGGGTTACTAGTAATGTCCCTCAACCGTAGGCTCCTTTAAGATGTTTAGTCTCTTAGACACCCTGTATATGTGTGTGTATGTGTACGATTATTTATTTATTAATTTACGTCCTTATGGACTTTTACAAAATAGGTTAAGTAAAAAAAAAATTATGAGCAGCTACACAAGTACCATTAAATATATATATATATATATATATATATATATATATATATATATATATATATATATATATATATAAAAATAGAAAATATATATTAGGTAAAGCGAAAAGAAATGACCGTTTTTTAGGGTATTCTTTGAAATCAGTTTGCGCTTAGTTCCTATCGAGTAAGTACGTCAATATTGGTACTATTTTGAAGCTCCTTTTATCCCATTTCGGTTTTAATACATTATTTTATATTTTCAGAAGAGATGCAGTTGCGGTGTTTGTTATTGTTTTTTTTTTTGACAAGGGGTTGAAAGCCAAAGAAGCCACCGAAACCATTTGCAAAACCTATGGAGATATTCTGATGATTCGTATGTATCGATGGTTTAAACAGTTTAAAAATGGTGACAGAAATTTAGAAAATAAACCAAAATCGAGGAGACTTCATAAAATCGATGACGAAGTTCTTAAATCATTAATGGAATCCAATCCTCGTAAAACAATCAAAGAATTATCTCAAGATATCAGCTGTTCCTGGTCAACTGTAAAAGATCACTTAAAACTGTTGAGAAAAAAACATAGACAAGGAGTTTGGGTCCCACATGATCTATCGCAGTTGGCCTTGGATCAATGAGTGACCATTTGTTTTTCTTTGTTGAGCAGGTATGAAATCGATCCATTTCTAAAAAAGATAGTTACTAGAGACGAAAAATGGATCCTTTACAACTCTCTTAATAAAAAAACAATGACTCTCTCCAGGGGAAGTACCGGTTTCAACCCCTCAACCAGGTTTGACATTAAAAAAATTATTTTGTGTACCTGGTGGGATATTTCGGGGGTGATTTATTAAGAATTACTAAAACCTGGCAAAACAATCGCAGCGAAGGTTTACTGTGCGCAATTGGACATATTAAAGGCATAATTATCAAAAAAAAAGGTCAATGTTAGTGAATAATCAACGGCGAATTTTACAACACGATAATGCGAGACCGCACGTAACATAGGTCACTCAAGATAAAATTAAAGAGCTCAACTCTGAACTGCTGCCTCATCCACCTTAATTTCCTAATATTGCTCCACCAGATTACCACTTATTTCCAAGTATGAAGCATTCGCTTCGAAATAAAATTTCAATTTGGAAAACCAAGTCCGAAATCATCTAAATGCTTTTTTAAATCAAAAGAGCCAGATTTTTACAAAATAGGCATCTAAAAGTTACCTTAATTGTGGAGAGACATTGTAAATAATGATGTAAATTATTTAAATAAATAAATATGTAATTTTTTTGTGAATAAATTTTTTCTTTGAACTAAAAAAACGGTGATTTCCTTTCGCTTTTTCTATTGTAATTGTAAAAATATAATTTGAAGAATATACATATATAGTTTAAAAAAATAAATAAAAAAATGAAAAATAAGCCAAACAAACTATAAAAATTAATGTTTAAGACAGAAAAAAATTAAAATTTAGGTTTAACACAGAATATTAATTATATTACTGATGCAGAATACTATATTGTACTAAAACTTATAATTATTCACTATAGCGGACTTATCTTACTTATGACCTTTAATTCTCATTCGCGGTTCATTGGACATTATTCTGTCGAGACGTGTCATACCGCTTTAAAAATAGTGTTTCGAAGATATTCGATAGACGTCATTTTTTTTATTATCCTTTATTATTATTAAAAAAACTATTCTGGATGAATGCCTTTCTAGTACTAACAGAAAATGTTATAAATAAATGTCCACATACATTTAATATTGCATTGTGTTAACATATCTCCCCATTTACAAACATAAGAAATTTTATTTTATTAATAAATTTAATTATGTACGATGTACGCGAATCTTAATATCCAGTTCCGTAGGGAAATCAAAAATATTCATTTTCACAAAATTTAATTGCAGAGTTTAATTGTCAAGTATATATATTTACCAAATAAATTTAATTAAAAAGATTATTTATTAAGAATATATTTATACGGGCATAATAATTTTAGACATTTCAAAACACAAAACATACCCAAATATCAAATCAAACATTTTATCTAACAGAATTTTTTTACAAAAAATGCATGTTTTATCAAGTGCAAGTCTCAAATTAAAGATAGAAATAATCACTTACAAACAATAGTATCATACTATATGCATTCAAATTTCACAATTTTAGAAATAAGCGAGAAAAATCCTCACCGGTTATAGAAATTGTATTGAGTAACCTCCGCTTAAAATTGTTAGCCCTTTAAATATCAATATCATACTTTTGAGTTTATCATCTCGCAAATCTGGCATTTGTACGAAAATTGTTATGCGTACACGCGCAAACATTAATACCTTTACGATCTCAGACGTAATAAATACGGGCTCCCGTTGTTATATCTGCCTTGCTTAATTTATCGCTTCGATGATTAGTTGAAATTAATTTCAAAGAACTGTCAAGATGGGAAATACCAAGATTAAATTTCTCGCCTCACGGTGACACCGCAAACGTAAGACATCCCACAATTCAATGGAAAAGTTTTGATTTGCTTATGATATTTTTTTTTGGTGACAGTTCCGTTTGCCCTACTAATCGAATGGGTGTCAATACACAGATTTTAAAGTAGTAATAATCATGCGAATCTGAACGCGAAACTCGGTTATCGGTAAGAATATCTGGAAGACTACTATAAAAAATAATTGATGTCTCTATATCTCTACGCCCATTCTTTCTTCTATTTATTTAGAAAGATATTAAGCTATTTATAGTAATATTAAGGAGAACACATTCTTATTGTGAAGCTGTAATTATTCAGAACATAGATCTGTGATGTTTTAAGTAATTGTTGTTCTCAATAATTACAACATCACAATAAGAATATGTTCCCTTAATAATATAAGTTGTATCAATGTATTCAAAATTTAATAAAAATAAATTGATAATTCTGGCGTCTGCAGTCGGTTTACTAAAAGGTATTTGAGATTCCGTAAAAACAATGTACGTGGCTTTCAAATAATAGAACGACAGATGTATTAATTTGAAAAAGTGTAACATGTAGGTTCGAAAATTTGTCATGAAAAATACTGGCGCTGTAACACAATTCGTAGTGTACTACTGGAAATAGAGATCCAGGTTCGAATCCCGGTAGCGCAAAAACAATATTTTTCGACAAAATTGATTTTATACGTATATATTTATAATTAATACATTAAATTAGTATACAGTATATGTAAAATATAATCGCAGTACAACGACAAAATGCCGATTAATGAAGATATATAGTAATGTACTGATTTTGAAGCTAATTTTAAAAATTTAAATAGAGTATCTAGTTGGTTATAAAGGAAAGCCCAAAGGGTCCTTCCCTATCCCGGAATCGTTTTAAGAGTTGTTTACTCTAGCTTCGATTCCACTCAACAAAGCAACGCGTGCAATATTTACAAAATCTTCCAAGCTTTTTTGAAATTTATCGTATTTTTAAGTAAGTCAGTTACATTCCGGCAGTTAGTTACTAAAACCTTGTGACTTTCCTGCATATTTAATTTTTTATTTTGCTTTTTACATGGCACATTTATTATTTTGGTCATTTATTTTTTTTTATTACATTCAGTCATTAACTGTTATAGGTTGACGCTGGTATCATCGTACCAGAGCTATATTTGTACAATATGTATCAATTTGACATGAGACTCATTATCATATTAAATTCAGAAAGCAGTCAGAAAGAAGCTATAAAAATCATGCACCTTAACCTTCAGATTGTTGGAAACAAACAGTATTTAATTTACAAAATATGTTATCGCGGACGGTTAACACTCGTGACATGCCCTCGTAGTATAAGGATACCTAACAAGAGATGCGTATCACCTGTGTTAGTATCCTAAAGTATCATATTCATATAAGATTCATGTTCCAAAACGTAGGAAGAATATTGCATCTATTTTGTATTAG
Organism: Eubasilissa regina; assembly: GCA_022840565.1. Lineage (NCBI taxonomy): Eukaryota > Metazoa > Arthropoda > Insecta > Trichoptera > Phryganeidae > Eubasilissa > Eubasilissa regina. Next base: position 25,456,818 of record JAINEB010000033.1, read on the forward strand.
TTACAGCGATGTATTTTTGCCTTTAATTGGTCAACCCTTGCTTGCATTTTAGTTTTGCCTTGGTTGCATGGGTCACATATTTTTAGATCAAATTCAGGTCTCTTTAGTTGTACAAGTTTTAATTTCATTATTTTGTTGAATAATATATGATTTTATAGTAGACGAGTTTTTATTCCTTACATTTAGAGTCCTCTGCATTCTAGACTTGCATTCTAGGTTATGGAAAATATGTAGTCATATTTTTTATTTAGTATCTTAGTTTTATTAACCACAATTGAGTTTAAAAAACATCTACCGGTTTCGGAACACACCTTTTCCTTCTTCTGGATGTCATAACTAACTAAAAAATATAGCATTGTTTCTTCACCAGAATCTATTTTTAAATTTAAAAAAAAAAAAAACAACAATTATTTAAAAAATAAATTTAGTACCTAACTCAAATTGCTGCTCAATACAAATTTAGTCGAATGATTTCAAAATTCTAAAACTGTATTCCGTATTAAAGATTCGTAAGAGTGATATTCCAATAAGACCTGTGGTTTCATATTGTAGTGCTCCAACGTTTAAATTATGTTCTTTTATTACTAAAACTATAAACAGACTTAATATTTTTAAACCAAAATAAACTATAAAAAATTCGTTGCAATTAGTGGATATGTTAAAGGACATGGATCTTCCCAACAATGTTAAACTTGTTTCTTTTGATATTGGTAATTTGTTTACTAATGTACCTATTAATGAAAGTAAAATTTTAATTTCTGATTTACTAAATTCATCTAATTTACCTAATAATAAAGATCTATGTCGTTTATTAAACCTTTGTATGAATCAAAATTATTTTCAATTCAATAATATAATATATAATCAAACAGAAAGTCTTCCTATGGGAGTACCCACAAGTCCACTAATAGCAGATATTTTTGTAGACAATTTGGAGAGAAAAATTTTTGATTGTGATTCTTCTTTGTTAAATAATGTTTTGTTATGGAAAAGGTATGTGGATGATGTATTGTGTATTTGGTCGGGTTCACAACGTCAACTAACTACATTTCTAAATTTAATTAATTCATTTAATAATAAAATACAATTTATACTAGAAATGGAAAATAATTCTACCCTAAATTTTTTGGATCTAACATTGATTAAAAATAATAATAAAATTGAGTTCAAAATTTTTAGAAAACCAACTTTTACAGATACTATCATACACAATGAATCTAATCATCCATTATCACATAAACATTCAGGGTTCCACTCCATGATACATCGTTTAGTCAATATTCCTATGTCAACATCCAATTTCAATATTGAATTGAATTGAATACAATTAAAAAAATAGCAGTTAATAACGGGTATAATACATGTTTGATAGACACTATTTTAAAAAATAAATTAAAAGAATATAATAATCAATTTTTATATAAATCACAGATAAAACATAATGATAATAATGATAATTGGCGTAGGATTTTATACATAAATAACTTTTCGAAACAAATATCTAAACACCTACCACGAGACATTAGACCAGTATTTTACACAAATAATAGTATAGGAAATTTACTCATAAATTCTAAAGACAAAGATGATAAATTTAACAATTCTGGCGTCTATAAACTTAGTTGCAAGGATTGTGCTGCATTTTATATTGGTAAAACGGGTAGAAATTTTAATATAAGAGTAAGGGAGTATTTGAGATGTTTGAATAATAGTGGGTTTTCAGAATTTGCTAGTCATTTGTTAGAACATGGTCACGGTTTTGATAAAAAAATTAGGTTTATCAATTTTGCATATAAACGGTGTAGGTCACAAATTAAATCATTTGGAATCGTTGGAGATAAATAAAGCATGTAAAAGTAATCAGGAAATTCTAAACAGCCAACTAAATTTAACTACGAGTCCTATTCTAAAATTTTTTCCCAAAAATTATTCGACTAAATTTGTATTGAGCAGCAATTTGAAGGTACTAAATTTATTTTTTAAATAATTATTGATTTTTTTTTTAAATAGATTTAAATAGACATTTGTTTTTTTTTTTTTAAATTTAAAAATAGATTCTGGTGAAGAAACAATGCTATATTTTTTAGTTAGTTATGACACCCTGAAGAAGGAAAAGGTGTTTTCCGAAACCCTTAGATGTTTTTTAAACTCAATTGTGGTTAATAAAACTATGATACTAAATAAAAAATATAAATTTTAACCACCAAGTTAATATTGCTAATTTTAAAAGTATTATATGTAGTCATATTGGGTCATATTTTCTGAAATACCCCTGAATTATCTAATTTTAGTTTCATTGCAAAATGAAAGCTGAAATGGAAACTGAAATACAATCAGTATTCGACAAATTAAATTCGATACGGCGGTAAAACTAAATATTGCAAAGCTTTTACAACTCCGACTTCAAAGACCATTCATGTTGTAGATGTCCGATTATACGACACCTTTTCAGACATCGGTAGGTACTCTAGCAGAGAATTTACAGCTGCATTGGATCTCTGCGTACTCGCCTATCTCATTTTTGATCGTCACAGAGGCTGTGTTCCCACCAGATTTCTTATGAACCTTTCAAAGTGCTCCGGTATCTTAACATTTGGCTACATGTACTGCTCATCTCATTCTTCTCCACTTTGAAATAGCTATAATATGGTTTTTGAGTTTAATAACAAAAATTTTCGCAACTGCATATATTCGAAATCAATTAGATTAGGTGCCCACAACTTAGTACAAAAAGATTATCTACTTTCGAATTTTCCTCTAATATAGGGTGTTCAGCGAAAAAATTTCAAGATTAAGTTGTAATTGCTTGTAAACCATCTGGGTGAGGTAAGTGGGAGGGATATTGTTCGACCCGCGAGATTTGCGGATTTGGCAGTGCAAAGAGCCACTGGTCGGGAGCACACCGCGCGTTCGCGGATGAGCAATATTTAAAGTGCGGTGGTCGCGCTTTTTGTACTCACTTTAATATTCGACAAGTAAGTGATGAGACGACCACGCAACTTATCTGGTGTTGGGTTCAAAAGTTCAGACAAGAAGGGACAATGGTTAACCAAACTCTTTCGGGACCATTAACATCAGCAGCAACGCCAGAACATGTAGCTCACGTTCGACGTGACATTATGCGCAATCCGCGGAAATCGATAAGGAAGATTACAGCCTGTCCTGAAATAAAAAAATCAACAGTACACGTTATTTTGAAAAATAAACGACAGTTTCACCCATAGAAACTACAAGTAGTGCAGTTTCTCAACGAAAATGACTATTATTTACGTGAAACCTTAACGAGAACGATGCTGGATCGTTTTGGAACAGCACGAATGCTTGGAAACATATTGTTTACTGACGAAGCACATTTTCATATCGATGGCTATGTTAATAAATAGAACATAAAATATTGGTGCCCCGACAAGCCGAGGGAATGCCATCAAAAACGTTTGCATTCTCCAAAACCGACAGTGTGGTGTGCAATTTCTGCCCGAGGAATAATTGACCCTTATTTTTTAAACAGTGAGAGACAGTTACTGCTGATGTATATTGTTGAATGATGGACGAGTTTTTGGTACCGCAATATCAGTTTCAATGGAGAAGCTAAGGGGAATTTTTCCCAATAAATTAATCAGCAAGTACGGAGACGTACCTTAGCCACCTCGGTCTCCGGACCTTACGCCGTGCGACTTTTTTTATGGGGATACTTTAAGCCGACAGTTTACAGCGACAATACTCGAACAATTCAGACCCTACAAGAAAATATCCGTCTTGAAGTTGCTGCCATTGAACAGACGCTTTGCTCTCGCGTGTTTGTAAATTGAAGAGTCCGATTGCAAGATTGTCTTGAGAAAATTGGACGGCATGTAGACAATATTGTTTATAAAACGTTAAATTAGCATCGTTAAACTTCATTTTGTATAAATAAAATATGAGAATAACATTGTTTTATTTTTTTTTATTTAATATTAAACTTGAAAATTTTCCGCTGGACACTCTTTAGATATAATTAAGTAAAGAAATATATTTACACCCACATAAATATCTAGTCTTGAACGATTAACGGGATCACGTACAAGACATACACTTATTACAAGGTGGCGCTAAAATACGAGATCAATTCTGTAATATAGTCATTAATTTAGACCTATGAATATGCATTTCACGACACATCTATAAGTATACTCACTAAAGCCATCACAAAAATGATTCAGGTTTTCGAAATTTTGGTGCTACATGAGAATATTAAAATTTTCCTACATGGATAAAGTACGAAAGAAAGGCATCTTGAAATGTATGAAAAAATTAATCGCTATCAAGAAGATAAAACATGACTAGGCATTTTAAGAGAGCCTTGAAACATGATATTGTGATGATCGGGACATAGTTCCCAACACACTTTACAGAGATGCAAATTGAACTCCGTAACAGCAATAGACGGACCGCCGAGATCTTCACCATCTTTCTATCACTCGAACTAACAAAAACGTTCGTAAATAACTTTGTCACCTTGCATAAATAGATTCGTATTTATAATAAATCACCATTACTGTATTTACTACCTGCTTACTCTGTACGAGCACGAGTATTAATCTGATTTTGGGGGTAGCTTTATTCTCATCTAATCTAATCTTGCGGCCTAAAAGTTCAAGGAATACGTGATATAGAAAAAACAGTATCTTACGTGATTGCTACCATTGACGCTCGCTATCATTATTTTGTGCAGCTTTCTCTAAAGAATAAACAGCTGTAATGATTTTAAGATGAACGAATGAACGTATGATCGAATTAGTTCTAGATAGATATACAATACTTAATTGAATCTTAATTTCATTATTTTCTGCTTATTTGGAATTAAATATAAATATCGGTAAAAGTTTACTGTAATTTGTAATCCTACATGTATAACACAATTTTCAGTTTGGAGTATATTTTTCTTCGAAACCATACATCCCACTACAACGGCGGTGTATCTTTTAACTCTCAGCTCATTGTATACCATTTTTGATAGTTTCTTAACACATTATATTGATTTATAAAAATAATGTTTCGCTATTATTTAAATGGTATATAATATTTTCAACATAAAATAAGGGAGTTCGCCAATATTTACTCACAAACAGAATTGCGATGAATTTTAGAAATCAGGACCTATTAGAATTTGGATGTAAAAATTAGGGAAATTCAGTAACCCAGTATGGCTCTTGTTACCAAAGTTACGTAATCAATTATTACAGTGAGGTTTCTGCTCCCAAAGTTTATTATTATGTAATCAATTACAACTCTTTTATGTAACGGAATTTGGGGCTTCTTATTTTTTAATTTAATAATAACCTAATATAATAAGTTCATTAAAGACAAAATTTAGCAAAGGGATTTATCTATTGGGTTTTCACGACCCACTAGTCGATCTTTTATATGAATTAATTAAAATAATAAATTCGATCCAACACTAAGTACTTATCCACTTACAGCGTTAAGAAATAATGGAGAATTTAACTTATTCAACTTACAATTTTATTCGAATTGAGAATTTCTTCACGTTTCATAAAGGCCCGTGTCCACGGAATGAGACTCGATGAGACATATCTCAGAGATGTAGTTGAGACACATCTCAATACTATATATATGTGTTAATATTTTAATCTAGAAGTTAACTCTGAGATCAACTTGAGATTGATAGAAAAAAACAAAAACTCAAAGCTGCAATGGCAAGTGTTTTCGATAAACCAATTTTTGAGTGTTGAAATTATAATTAATCAAAAAAGGATGTGGTCCAACACAGTACAACTTAATGCGACACGCCTGCTAACTATTAAGCCTAGCGAGCGATTATATTCGAAGTCTCGCTTAATAAAGTGAATTGTGTCATAGCTAAGTATACAAAATGAAAATAAAATTTCCAACAGGAGACATCTGAATCTGCGCTCTCATAATCTGATCCTTAATTTAAAACCATTCTGCCCCGACTGGTTCTGCTAGATGTGACGATAAATTATGATTTAATGAAATCACATTTTTGTTTGTTCATCAATATTTAAAACAAATTAGATAATTCATATTGAAAGATATACAGATCAATTTTTCGGAATTTTTCGGGTTCGGGTCCCGGCGGTAACTAAATACTGTTTCGATAGATACAGTTTTCCTGTATATCTTTGTAAGTGATTCATCTAATTTGTATATATTACAGTTTCAATAATGTCATGGATTGATTAAGACACAAGTTTTTTATAAAAATATGATTGTTACATTAATATGAATAAAAAATCAATTGAAGAAAAAATGTATTAAAGTAGTATAATAAAAAGTCGAGCAACCCAGAGAAAATTATTCACTTTTTCCTAAATACCTCGTTGTTATCCGCAAACTTATAATTTGTAAACGATTTGTTAGATCTGTGATTCAGTCAACATAGCTGAAATAGGATATCTCTAGTTGCAGTAAGCTCTTAAAACTATGAAGGAATAAAATTTTTAGCTCAAAATTTTGTTAAATGATATTTTTTTTAAACAACCTTATTTAAGGATATCAACGTTAAAAAAATTTAGAAAAGAAAAAAATCAGAAAACTTTTTTTCAATATTATAATTACTTGATGTGATTAACGACAATGAATGAAAATGAAAACCGTATATTTTTTTTAATGAATCAGCTAGAACGGTTCAGCAATGTAAATTTTTATATTGACATCCTTTACTTTCTTTATGGAGTCAACATGTATGAAAAACAAAGCAAAGCAAATAAGCTAGTTCAAAATTAGAGACTAGATAACACTTACTGCCCAGTGGGTCAAAATAAATCACGTCCGGCGGCGGTGGGTCATTTTAGAACCACCTCAAGTTTTCAGTATTTCAACCGTTTTGTGGAAGATTTTTTATAGATATTTCATTTTAAATATGATTTAATGAAATGGCATGATGTGCCTTAATGTTTCTGCTAAAAAAATAAAAAAATATTACGAATAATGTACCTATTCTCACGCATCAACAGACGTCCTACACAGCCAAAATACAAACATCCACTGAGCATGTATTCTTCTCGTCGGAACCCGAACAAGTAGTGTCATAAAACTTACAGGTAGGCGCAACGCCCCTCAAATAGTTAAATTACTGGTATTGTCTAGGGGGTGCCAGATGAAAATAAGTCAAAACAAATACATGGATGCATACCTGGTATCCTTTGTCTACCCGTTCAAAATTTTGACAATATATATTTCGGTGTAAGCGCTGAAAATCCCGTAAAAGTGACTGATTTTTGAGAGATTTTTCACATTTTTATCAATAACTCATTTGAATCTCGCCTGATAACATTTATTTGTATCTCAAATTATTTGGATATATTTAATAAAAGATTAGCTAGAAATAAAACAGCATTAAACAAATATTTGTAGCGTAATTCATAATTTTACAAACACCCGGGTCAAATCTAACCCACCACCGCTGAGTATGTGTTGAGACATTTTGCTGTAGCCATGAAACTTTACTAATCTATGACGTTATGGTAGATTATAGCAAGCAATTAAAAATGAGTTCATATAACAGTTTGACTAAATTTCAAATTTTTTTGTTGCCTTTTACTACAATTTTGCACAAATTAATTATCGCATTTGAGCATTTGTTATTTACATAATTACATGTATAAACTTAAAACAAATCTGAACATAAGAATATTTATTAGCTATTTTTGATAGTTTCAAATCTGAACAGATTATTAATACATATATGGAAGAGTTTTAATGGAAAGAGCAAGAACGGTGACAAAATAAAAAGCATGGGACGTGCAAGGGACCTTTGTGGGTGGAAGAGGATGCATGGATCAGATCTATTCTCTACGAGTGATGACGGTAAAGTTTTTAGCGAAAAACCAAAAACTTTCTTGTGCCTTTGTAGATCTGCAAAAGGCGTATGATAGAATTACAAGAGAAATATTATGGAAGGTACTCTCTGAATACAGGGTGAATAGCAAACTTATACACGCAATCGCATCTTCAATCGCGAAGTTCTGCGTATGTAAGGATCAATGGATCTTTCACACCATGGTTGGACATTACAAAGGGTGTCAAGCAAGGTTGTGTAATATCTTCATGGCTATAATGAACAATTATGTGAAAGAATTGGAATATATAAATGTAGGAGCGAAAATGGGCGATTTGATTGTATGCTGTTTATTGTACGCCGATTATGGAGTATTAATGGCGAATAATGAACAAGAATTACAGAGGCTAGTAAGTAGAATGTACGATGTATGCAAGAAAAGTGACCTTATTATATATGTCGAAAGTAATGGTACTCGAAAAGAAGGAAAGCAAGACAATGTGCAAAATATTTATAGATAATAATATGTTTAGAACAAGTAGACGAGTTTGTGTATTTTGGAAGTAAATAAAATAAAACGATAAAAACGAAAAGACAGAGAAAGATATCGAAAGGAGGGTGACTGCAGGGAATAAAGGAATGCAGGAAGGGAATTGAATGGAATTATAGCTAATGGGAACTTGTCAACTGAGGCAAGACTAGCGGTTCACAATGGAGTCCTGGTACCAACACTGATGTATGGAAGTAAGGCCTAGAGCTGGCAAAAGAGGAATGAAAGTACACTGAATGCAGTGGAAATGAGATCGCTTAAGCGTATATCTAGCAAATCCATTTATGATAGAGAAAAGAATGAAGAAATAAGTAAATAATGTAAAGCTGATTTTAGTATTGTGAGTATGATTAAGAAAAGATCATATAGGTGGTTTGGTCATATGGAACGAATAAATGAGGAGAAAATGGTAAGAAAAATATATGACGCAAGTGTTGTTGGCACTAGAAGTAAAGGACGCACGCGGAAGACTTGGCACGACCGAGTAAACCAGATACTGGAGGATGGAGCTTGTATGAAAAAATGTATGAATGTGAATGAGACGAGAACTGTGTGTCAAGATAGAAGAGTGCGGCGTTCTATCCTTTCTGCCTACCCCCTCGATGATGGTAAGTAAGTAAGTAAGTACATCATAAACGATTTTCAATCATTTCTCCGGAAGCTACCATTATCCGGCACTACGGCCGCGTAGCGGTAGCAGCTTGCTGGGCCTCGCAGAGACAACCGATAGAACCGAGTGTAAATATATATTTCTATTATTAAAATTTCTTTCGTAAAAGTTGCGATTTTCTTGTTCATTTTTGTTATTTCATTCGACATTTGAACGAGGTTTCTTTAAGACAAATAATTTTTATAGACATATTAAAATCTTTGATCGGAATTAAATTGAGAAAATATCGTACAATATCTAACAAATACGAATGACAACATTTCTGAGGTAATGAAGAGTTAATATAATATTTGAAATCTAGAATACTTGCAGCATCCCGCAACCACCTCGCCGTATTCTTTACCACTTTGATACGGGCTTGTGCCTGAATTCGTTTCTCTTACTTTACATTCCCGTCTATTGCAACAAAAGAGAGGTAAGTAATTTTGTGTTGTGTTATGTAATGGAGCGCGCAACCAAATCAAATGTTCAACATGAGCACTTAAATATTAAGTGGGTGAAATTATCTTAAAATCACAAACTTAATGAAATATTATTAAATAATGATTATTGTTGTATAATACAATTTGTATGTAGTAAAGCAATAGAAAATAAATTAATTATAACTATTATTTTTAATGGCAATATAACGTATAATATAAATATATTGTGGTGCAATTCGCGGAACACTTCTTGTCTTACATTTTATAGCCCACTCAGGACTTGTGTTTTAAAATAAACAATAATGACTGATGATCCAACCAGGAAATTGTAATTACGGGAAGAGGTAAAAAAGTACTTACATATTTCTTCCGGTTTATTTCACTACGTTAGTGAAGCAAAGTTAAGTGTAAAATGAAAAAAAGTTAAAGTAATTGATTCAAGAGTAGCCAACCTCGAGAACCAACGCATAACGGTGTCATGTCTAATTCGAGCACGAAAAGAAGTGGCAGTAGCAGCGGCTTGTAAAGCTTACTTTACTACAGGGAGCGTAGTTTTGTCAGTCTATGTTCACCACAAATTCTTGGAAATCATATTTACCAATCGCGAGTTTTGAAATAGAGATTTAGATGAAAATATTGAATCTTTCAGTTCTAGATATAAATAAATTAAGTTAAAATTGTTGACCTTGCTGTTAATTGAGCGACGTAATACATTTGTAACAATCAGCGGTTGGATGTAATTGCCATTGTTATGCTTTATTTACAATGTCTGATATTAGTACAGTGGGGTATTCCAGAACAATGTAATTTGTTTTAGAACCTCAATCGTTATAGAATCTGTTCGTTCTAGCATATGTCAAATTTATTCAGAAAATGTATAAATATTTATACCGCTCTATAGACGCATTGCTTTAGAAGCTTCAAGAAATTATAAATAATCCAAATATTTCAGTGATTTATCCAATACTCACGAGCGTCAAGTCGGACCATAGGCAGCCTAGAAGATAAAATAGCTGACTGTCGCTGAGACTTAGCTGAGAGTCGTGAGATTAACATACTACTTTTTTTTATTTATTAGAAATATTATTGATATAAGAATATTGTTGGCGTTGGAAATAACATACAAAATGATGATAAATAACTTTTATATATTTATATATATATATATATATATATATATATATATATATATATATATAATAACATTAAATCTGGTACCTACCGGGCGCAGAACAAGTAGGGATTAACATTCTCAGGTTGGCAACACAGCTCATACAGGGACGCGATTGCGGGCAACGGTTTTATCATCTGACAGTTGTTGATTACAACGGATTGAACAAATTCGATTATTTTAAATAAGCAAGATGTAACTTTTATAAAGGGAAAGGATGAGAACAATACAATATATTAACATCTGTATTGTCCGGCATCAAATTTAAACTGACTTTTGGACTAATAATATGTGAAATTTCAGGATACGCATCCCTTTCCTCCATGCAGCCTTTTTCTCTATGCAGTTTTTTATCCAAATAGTTTATTTCTACGTTAGTTTATTTCTCTACCTAAATTTGTACATATAACTTTCTTGATCTTTCTTTTACTGCTCTCAAAATGCTACATGTGCATTGTGCACATTGCCCAGTAACTTTCACTCTAAAATCTTGCTAAATGGAAGTGTTGTTACCTTTTTGTTATAATTCATGTCGTGGACATGACACTCAGGAGTCATGCTGCAACGTACTGGATGCAATGGAAAGAATGAGGGCAACGTGTTAATACCATACAGAGGATAAGGGCAACGTGTTAATTTGACATGGACCACTCGACAGAGTGAATTTCTCCAACCGAAGGCAATGTGAGCGACTCAAGGAAAGCCAAATGTCAGAATCCAGTTTGTCTGATGTACAGCACCAGGAGTGACAAGTTTCAACGTGTACCTTGAACTGACCGAATGGACGGGAACAGTGAATTTCGACAGGAATGGACTATAATTATCGCAAACATGCTGGTTATAAAAATTCTTTTTTATACTTTTAAAATTAGCAATATTAACTTGGTGGTTAAGATTCATATTTTGTATTTAATATCTTAGTTTAATAACCACAATTGAGTTTAAAAAACATCTACCGGTTTCGGAAAACACCTTTTCCTTCTTCAGGATATGTCAAAACATTATTATTGTTTTGACATATCCTGAAGAAGGAAAAGGTGTTTTCCGAAACCGGTAGATGTTTTTTAAACTCAATTGTGGTTATTAAACTAAGATATTAAATAAAAAATAAATTCTTTTTTTTTTGTACAAGGAATTTCAAACTAAGTTGTTTTTTGGAGTATATCTCTCTATTTAATTTGATACATATATTCTCTATTTAATTTGAAACTCGTGGTTTTTCAGCTAATATTAACCGATCTATTTACCATGTTATTCCGTTTTATACTTGACCTGACAAACTGTCAGGTAACAATTTTGTTCACTTAGCTTTGGTAAAATTGAATAGTAAACTTTAGATTTTATGTGGCAAAAATTGCCGAGACCAATTCTTATTTAAATTGCAATTGATGCAGTCATGTTTGATGATTTCTATTCCTTCTTACATTTTATTTGCTTAGTTTCTTTGTATTAAATTAATGATAAAAATTTGTGATAATCTTTTATTTTCCCTGAGCACGATGGCTGGAGTGACAGGCAAGACATTATGGTAAATTCTGTAACCAAAGACTTTCGCCCATCATGTGAACCTCTGAGCAAGTCGGGGGTGTGAAAGCATGGCGTCCTATCCTGACGATTACCAGTCATGTATAGGCGACCACGTCACAATATATATATATATATATATATATATATGTAGGTTTTTTTTTAATTTATTTAGAACAGTTGTTATATGAACACGTGTAATGTATATACATTCAACAACATAATACGAATGAAGAAAGATCTTGAATTATTGACATTTATATAAAAAAAGTTCAAGATCCTATAATTATACATTGTGAAAATTAGTAACAAAATAATATTTTATAAAAAATATTGAGAATTTGATAAAATTGGAACTTGGAAATAAGAAAGATGTCGAATATATAATTATTTTGAAGACCTTAAAATCATTTTAGAACCTCTTTTTTGTACACATTTATATTTGTTGCTAATTTAATTAATTTTGGCAGTTGGTTATATACACTAGTTAAGTTAAATGTGTATTGAAATATACGTATTTAGAAGTAATTCGTCCCAAACTGGGATCTAAAGAAAAGTTTCAATTTTAACAAGAATAATATAATACAAAATCAAAAATATAACCGTAAAATTAATTTATAAAGATTTTTGATGAAAAATTTAACAATCTATCATCAGTGAAAATACAAAAAAACCTTCCCTAATAAAAATCATAATAGAGTCGAGCGGGAAGTCCTCAACACGTAGTCACATCATTCGCAGGTGCGTGCTACGTTGACCAATGTTATTCTCCCACGCGATTCGTAATAACATCCTTTAGTTATTGCTAACAATTTATTATTCTATTTGTAAGATTATCAAAATCAACTTTGTGGTTAAAATCCATTAATTTAAATTGTTAACTTTGTTTTATTAACCACTTAATGAATTAAATACACCTACCGGTTTCCACTTAATGAATTAAATACACCTATCGGATTTAATTATTTAAAAAATAAATCAGTACCTAACTTAAATTGTTACTAGAATAATTTTTAGGAAAAAAAAATTAGAATGGGACTTGTGGTTAAATTTAGTTGGTTGTTTATAATTTTTTGATTAGTTTTACACTTTATCTCTATCGATTCCAAATTATTTCATTTATGACCAACACTGCTTACATGCAAAATAGACAATCCCAAATTTTTATCAAAACCATGATAAAATATGAGAAAATTCAGAAAACCCACTGTTATTCAAACATCTCAAATGTTCCTTTACTTTTATATTAAAATTTCGGCCTGTTTTACAAATTTGAAAAGTAGCACAATCCTTACGTTTATGACATCAGAATTGTTAAATTTATCATCTTTATTTTTAGAATTTATGAGTAAATTTCCAATATTATTATTTATATAAAATGCCGATCTAATGTTTCGTGATAGATGTTTAGATATTTGATTCGAAAAATTATTTTTGTTTTATCATTATGTTTTATCTGTGATTAGTTAATGATATCCTGAAGAAGAAAATTATATTTTTCGAAACCGGTAGATGTATTCTAATTCTTTAAGTGATTAATAAAACAAAGTTTACAAATTTAAATTATTTATTTTTCATTGTAATATTTTTTGTTATAGCATACCCGAAATATTAATACATGTATATTATTATGCAAGTTTTCACAAATTCCGAGGTATGGCGGCTTTAAGTGATTCATGTCCGGATTCCAGTCCTGAATAGGATCTGTCCTCTGATGTTTCGACAGAATATCAACTCGTATCTTGAACCGGGACATTTGATAGTTCATATCCCAAGCTCTTGACAGGCTATTGATGTGCATTGCTGTGTCAAGACCTTCCTCACACAGCAACAGCATTGCGAATTGTATGAATCGATAATACCACGCTCATTTCTGTTGACGCTTCTTCTTGTCGCTCCTTTCAACAAAACACTATCTCTGTCATGGTCGCACAATACAAATATCGAAGTACATTCAAACAGAGTACCTTTGTAACTTAAATAGCCATGTATACTTACCTGTATAATATCTTATATACCTACCTGTTCGTACTACTATTTGATATGCAAAATGCTTTATCATGTCGTTTACTTAAGTATAATTTATTAATGGGCTAAAACAGATTTGTGGATACAAATTCAAGAGGTTTAAATTCAATCAATATGGTTTACTTTAATAATCTAGTATTTTAATAAAAGATCATTACATTACACGAACACATTTAAGAACAAATTTTCTAAAAAATTCTAATTTTAAATATTTATAGTTACCATTTACATAAATTAGGATGAATAAGAGTTAAATATGAAAAATAATAAAAATATAATAAATTTTATCCTAAAATTAAATACCATTTGACAACATGATAATCGTGGTTTTCACCATCTCCTTCCCACTTCATAATTTTATTCTTTTCTTTTTTGCATGGCGGTAAGTAATAGTGGCAAAAGCAGGATTTGTATTCAGTTTAACGCCTTCGGGGTTGTCTTGTGGACCTCTGCGATGCCTCCCGGGGTAAGTTAGATTGGTATTTATGGTGGTGTTAATAGTGAAAGTAAAGTGTAACAACCTACAAGGTTCATGTCCCAGTGGAAGCTCAGTTTTTATGGAAAAATATTATCCGTATATTATATATTTTTTACATTTATTTAATTGTTAATTAACTATCTTTTCCATTTACTTAAATGGCATTCTTTATCTCTGTAACTTCTATTCTTCTTTCTTTTGCCTTCTGCTTCTAATTTTTTTTAAATGCCATCAAATATGGAATCACAAGATTCTCTGGTTTAGTGGAACCTAAATTCCTGATTCTAAGCTTGAACGCATTAATTGTAAGAAGCTTTGATGCTACTTGTCATGTTAGATCTCCGATCTAGAATCCAAGTGAAATTAAATTATTTTCTTACATTTTGAAAAACATAACGTTTGGTCTGTTAGTAAGACACTCATCTAGCGATCAAATGGTCTGAGATTCGAGTCTTGTCTCGGTAGATCAAGTTAATCGTATTTTTAATTTATAATTAGAATATTAACTGTTATTTAGAATAATTACTGGGAGGCCTCCAGCAATATGACATCTCAATTTTCTTTTTAAAAAAAATTTATTATCATAAGTAGTAATATACGAGAGCTTAGTTACTATTTTATTTTAAATACTAAATTAATGTATTAATTATAAATATATACATATAAAATCAATTTTGTCGAAAAATATTGTTTTAGCGTCACCGGGATTCGAACCTGGATCTTCATTTCCAATCCGGGGAAGTGCACTACCTTTGTGCTATAATGCCAGTATTTTTCTTGACAAATTTTCGAAACTATATGTTACATTTTTCAAATTAATACACCTATCGTTCCATTATTTGAAAGCCATCTACATTATTTTTACAGAATCTCAAATACCTTTGAGTAAACCGATTTGCAGACGCCAGAATTATCAATTCATTTTTATTAAATTTTAAAATATCACAGACCTATGTTCTGAATAATTACAACTTCACAATAAGAATGTGTTTTCCTTAATACTATTTTATTATAATTTTTATCCAAAATTTCACGTTACGAGTTCTCGGTTACTTTAAGTACCACTACTGCTTCTCGATCTTTATGATAGATCTGTAGATCGCGCTTGCCATATGTACGTAATATTATAGTTCCTATCCTATTATCTGCCTGTTTCCCTTTCCCCTATAGATCAGAGTCTTTCTTCATGACTTCTTTTCTGTGGTGAGTGTAGTGTCTGTGACTTGAATCAGTTAAACTGGAAGTTAAAAACAACTGAATTGCTATCATTATTTTTATTTTTTTAAAATTAATATTAAAAATATAATACAATCATGAATATAGACTTGTGTATAGAGAAGGAGTATATATGAGTTAATTTATATTTTAGTTAGTCTGTGTGTATATTTTTTTACTTCAAATACAAATTTATGATAGTCCGTAATTTTTCTAATTGTGATAGAGAGATTGTTAAAAAATTTGATGCCTTGATAAATATATTGATTTTGAGTTGGGTATATTTTAGTTTTGGGATGTCAATTTGATCTCTATATCTTGTAGATCGGAAGTCGCTTCTAAAATTTAATTTATTTTCAATTTTGAAAATTTGAATTACTGAATTTTTTTTGTGCATGTCTACTATTTTTGGTATTTTAAAATCTATGAAATGTTGTATACTTGGATAGTCTTTTTTTTTAGAATAATTTTTATTATCATTTTTTTGAGTGATTTCTAGTTGTGACATTGAAGTTTTATGTGCACCTCCAATAATATTGTATTGCAATTATGACTGTACAAACGCGTGTTATATTATTTTCAGATATTTAAGTGAGATGTTTCTGAGTCTAAAAAATATGTAAACAGTTTTCCTTATTTTGTTTGTGAGATTAGTAATATGTTCTTTCCATTTGAGATTGTTATCTATTATGATTCCTAGGTACTTGATACAGTCTTTTTATTCAATTGATGAACACAAGACTTTTCTCGAGTACTGGCTTTGGTGTGAACTTTAATATGAATTTAGGTGTTTGTTTAAATAACAAATATTAATTGATAGTAAGTTATCATACGTCTACTTTTTTATGGTATTAACATCCTCATTTGCCGACATATTAGCGTCAGTCCAAGTTTTTTCGTTAATTATTTGTATTGTACCGTCTGCATGAGATATTATTTTAGCAAGTAATTTGAGTTTAAATATATCATTAGAGTATATAATAAATAACAATTTTCCAAGTACTGTGGCTTGTGGTATGCCAAAGTCAGTGGTTTCAGGTGTACTATTATTTTCATTTATTTTTACATTTTGTTTTCGGTGTGTTAGATAACTTATTATCCATGATAAAACATTGCCATCAAGGCCAATGTTTATTATGTAGTTTCTTATGCTATCAAAGGCTTTCCTAAGGTCTATAAATATGCCAATGCATTTGTCACTGTCATCTACGTGCTTGTTAATTATTGAAATTATTTTTGTGATGGCATCTTGCGTGCTAATTTTTTTCATGAATCTAAATTGGTTCTCATTTATGATGTTGTTGTTGCGGATATATGCTATGAACTGTTTTTTTACAATTTTTTCATGTATTTTGGCAATGTTGGAGATTATTGATATGGGGCGATAATTTTTGATGTCTTTTTTCTTTCCTGTTTTAAATATTGGTGTTATAAAACTTAGTTTATAGTTAGATGGCAATACTTCATTTTGAAGGCTAGTATTTATAATATGGGTTATGGGTTTGGTAGGAGTTAATATATTTTCTTTGAGTATTTTTGTTGTGATTTTGTCGTAGCCAGGAGTTGTATCATTTTTTAAGTTATTTATGATTTTTTTTAATATCATTTTCAGTTATGGTTTGGAATTGAGAGAGATATTCATGTATGCAGTTTGGTGGTAGGGTTAGTGTTTCGGCATCATAATTTGGTTATATATTTTTGACTAGATTTTTTCCCACTTTTGAAAATAATTATTAAAGTGTTAGCACATTTAGTGGCTTCTAAATCAGCGTTGATAATAGTATTTTCATAGTTAATTTCCTTTACATTTATTTTGTGTTTTGTCTTTTCGGCTATTTTATTCATCGTTTGCCAAATATTTTTACTTGTTTTAGATAGTAAATTGTTTCTGTATCTTTTCCAGTACGTTTTTAGATATTCGTTATACGGATATTTCTTTGTTTGTAGAAATATTTGTTGTTTTTTTTAATGGATATAATCAGAATATGTAATCCATGATTTTATTTTACGGTATTTTGAGGGTTGTTTTTTGCAAATTTCTATTATTGTATCATTTATATGTTTTACAAGTGATTTTTCGAAATTTTTTGCACATAATTCAGCCTTGTTTGCTTCAAGTATTTCATTCCACATTTCTTTGGATAATTTGTATTTCAATTTTTCTGTGTTAATATGTGTAATTTTCTGTATTAATATGTCGTTTTAATGTTTATTTTTTCCGTGACATTATTTGCGGTTATGTTATATATTAGTACACACATGTAGTGGTCATTTATATTTGCTTCCGAAATTATTGCTGTTAATTTTTGTCCATATATGGTCAAGGCAAGATGGACTTGACCTTCCATGCAACGAGTATATTTATTTATGCATGCCTTATAATAATGTTCAGTCATTAAGTTTATATATTCGTCTTTATCTATACTAATATGGGTCAAAGCAATGTTAATGTATACACCGCCCACTATTATATTTGATTTGTTATTTATATTCAGTAAAATATTTTTTAAGTCCTTTAAAAATATGGATATTCTGTACAAAGCAATTATATTATAGATTATTTTTGTATTTTCATTTCTAATTTCAAACAGTTTGTATTTTTTAAAAAGATTTCTGAGGTATCAGTTATTTCAAAACATACTCGATAACATATTATTGTTCCACTATTCTTGTTTATTTTATTTGTCCTTGCAATAAATATTATTATAGCCGCGAATAGTATACGAAATGTCACAATCGCATGTATGTGTTTCTGTTAACACAATAAATCCCGGTAAATTGGTTAACGTATTCAATGTTATTAAAAGTTCATCAAAATTTTTATTTATGCTTCTTATATTCGTTTGTAGAATGTAGAACAAAGCATTTTTATGTGTGATGATATTGTTGCATGCATCAATTTCATCACATAATATTTATTTTATGGAATAATAGTTTCACATTTCTTCAAACGTCATGTCTTCCATTGTAGTTTTATAAATAATTAATTTGTTGTTGTGCTATGTTTCTCATTATTTTTCGAATTGGACAGTTTTGGTCATTAGCTGTATGGGCTGTGCATATTGTTGTGTTATTTTTCACGTTGTGTTTTATACAGTTGGAATTGTTTGGTTTTAATTTTATTTTCTGACATGTTGTGTGGGTATGTTCCTCTGAACAGTGTAGACATTTAGGTGCATCCTTTTTTTTTGTACAACGTATATATGTATGCCTGAAAGTTAAGCAATGGTTACATTGCATGAGTGGGTTGAAGTCTTCGACGTGAATTCTAAGAAAACCAATATTTACTCTTCCTTTCATTAATAATAATTTTCTCATTTTCCCAGTTACTTCTACTATGTAGTTACATAAATGTATACTTCTTCGATTTTTTTATTTCTAATACGTTTTTATCTTTATTTGTGACGAATAATTGGTTACTGTCATCGTTTTGAAGTAGAATATAATTTATAAAGTCTTATTTTTGATAGTTAGTGTGAAAAATAACCCATGATTTTTTTTTGTTAATTTTTCTGCAGAAATTTTCCGGTTACTTTTAATTTTATTTATTTCTTCTGTAAGTATTCCGGCGTATTTTTTTTTTGGGGCAAGTTATTATAATTTTATTTTGTTATTTTGTTTTTTTGATCCCATTTACACCAAATTCCAGTTTGTTTATTGGAATGTTCTTCTGCACAATTTTTTGTAGGTTTTCGCTTGTGATATCCTTTTTATTAGATATTATCATTATTGTAAACTGTGGTTCGAGAATTTTCGATATTGTTGTTCTTTCTTTTGTTATATTCGCATAAGTTATGTTTTAGTTTTCACTTTCACTCTGAATTTTTTCAATTTTATTTATATAGCCCATATTTTTGTTGATAGGGTTGTTTGCAGATTTATTATTTGGTTTTGAAGGCATGACTTTTTTTCTTCTTTTGATACTATGTTTTTCTGTAGTTCTATTATTAGTCGTTGTTGATGTATTTCTCTTTTATTTAAAGCTTCTTCCAAATTCGAGACACATTTTTCAATTGCGCTGTACCTAAAGTCTTTCTGATCTTTGGTTTCTGTTTTTATGTCGGTCCGTAAGGTGTTAATTATTTTGTTCATGATGCCGTAGTCACGCGGCGTACACTAGAAACAGTACTCGCAGTGTCACCTCTGTATTGGACGGTGTCCGATAAGATACTCGGTATACATTACATTAGTGAGTGTAATCGGTTTTCTTGAGGGTACCGAACTACGTTTCATTTTTACTATTATGTATGATGTGGGCAGTGCTTTATATCATTCAAGTGCGTATTTCTGAAATTAAAAAACCACAAGACATCCAGATAAGAGAAACACCACTGCAGGTAGGTCGTGTTCTTTCTCGTATCAGTAATATGTAATATAGTAAAAAGAAGGTCGAATAGGGCAAACCCTTACGAGATGAACAACTCTCTCTCTCTCTCTCTCTCAAAAAGAGATCCAGGTTCGAGAATCCCGGTAGCAACAAAAAATTTGCTAATTTCAAAAGTAATATTTTTTCGATAAATTAATTTTATACGCATATCATTCTAATTAATACATTTAATTTGTATTAGAAATAATTTCTACCGTTTATTAATGTAATATTAAAAAAAAAAACTAAAACAGCTGCATGTTTTACTATTAAAACACCTTCATCAAAATTTATATTTATTTATATAAGCTTGTATAATTATACAATTAAATGCCAATAACAACTGGTCTTGATTAAAAATAAATAAATTGATGCCGTGCATATATTACATTACGAGTGCGTAATCGTTGTTTGTAATGGATTTATAATGAATACCACAAAATTTGTGCGGAATTCTTAAATTAAGTTTATTACCAATTTAAAATGTTACAATGTTATTCGTCGGGGGCGTCGATTTATTCATTCTTCCCGTTTAGGTCTGTAATCCAATCTACCCGCAGCCATGGCGCAGTAAAATATATTATTACGTATTATACCGATGACAAATGAAAAAACAAATCAAATTTTGAACCAATCCTATAAAGACATTTTTCGTTTTTCTTTTTCTCTTTTTCTCATACCGATTAAGTAGAATTTTACCGTAGATTTTTCATGGATGGTAAATTATGATGGGGCCATTTTTTTTATAATAAATATTTACTTACGAAAAAAATTACGTCGATATAACAAATGCTTTACTTATGGAGGTAAATTATGATACATATTTTTTATTTATTATCTTTGTTTTATTAACCACTGAATTTAGTTTAAATACATCTACCGGTTTACCATTTTCTTCTTCAGGATGTCATAATTAACTAAAAACATATATAAATTCTAAAGACAAAGATGATAAATTTAACAATTCTGGTGTCTATAAACTTAGTTGCAAAGATTGTGCTGCATTTTATATTGGTAAAACGGGTAGAAATTTTAATATAAGAGTAAGGGTGCATTTGAGATGTTTGAACAATAGTGGGTTTTCAGAATTTTCTAATCATTTAAATAGAAAATGGTCACGGTTTTGATAAAAAAATTGGGATTGTCAATTTTGCATATAAACGGTGTTGGTCACAAATTAAATAATTTGGAATCGTTAGAGATAAATAAAACGTGTACAACTAATCAAAAAATTATAAACAACCAACTAAACTTAACGACGAGTCCCATTCTAAATTTTTTCCTAAAAATTATTCGACTAAATTTGTATTAAGTAACAATTTAAGTTTGGTACTAAATTTATTTTTTAAATAATTGTTTTTTTTTTTTTTAAAGATTCTGGTAAAGAAACAATAATTTTAACCACAAAGTTGATATTTTTATTTTTAAAAGTAAAATTATGATACGATTAAAACGATATGATATGATAATCATGTCATATTTCAGACAGAGAGAATATTCATCACAGCTAAAATGTGAAATTAAAGGAATTGAGACAATCGTGTGGCGTGAATAATACAAAAATTGCGTAGGTTGTATACAAATAAATTGGCAAATTTCAATTACAATCATCGTGGTCACAATTTAAAGGGTCAGGCAATGATGACATATTTCGGACCATCATTGGTATTTGGATATTTAAATGTTCAGTGTAATTGAGGCAGTAGCATGCCGTAAAACAAATAAAGTACTTACTTAAGAACGCCTGATTTAACTAATACACGTTATAGTGAAATGTGTGACTACAATTTACGAATAAGATTGAGAATTAGAGTGTAAGCTAGGCGCTTATCGTCTTGGTGAACTGCCTCTGGCAGCGAGCGCTGACGTCATGATAGGAGTTGATCCGACAGATGCCACAATGTGTCCAAGTCAATTTAGATTTATATAATATTTTATCAAGTTAGATTTTTTACTAGGATATAAAATGTATGACTTAATACCAAACAATCAAGGTTTGAAGTAAACCATTATCGATCCTAGATAGCAATCCGTTTCAATATAATTACTTTATTGTCTTGATGGAGAGCCACCGCTCACATCGAAACGTTGCTTAAAATATAGTATGTTTAGTGATCAGATCTGAATATCCTCTTGTCTGCTTTTTTAATTTAATTAATTAATTTAATTAAATTTACTAACACAATTTACTAATCAAGATACTACGTGTGAAAGAAAAGTACGTGAAATGATGAATAAATCTAAGAACTATGATATTATTCCAAATAAATAAATTAATGGAATCCTGGGACCGACACTAATGCATGGAAGTGAGGCCTGGGGCTGGCAGAAAGGGAACGAAAGTAGACTGAATGCAATGGAAATGAGATCACTTAGGCGTATATGTGGCAAATCTATTTATGA
The DNA here is from genome assembly GCA_022840565.1 of Eubasilissa regina. Taxonomy (NCBI): domain Eukaryota; kingdom Metazoa; phylum Arthropoda; class Insecta; order Trichoptera; family Phryganeidae; genus Eubasilissa; species Eubasilissa regina. Next base: position 25,479,446 of record JAINEB010000033.1, read on the forward strand.
TTGAGTAAAGAATGAAGAAATAAGGAAAGAATGTAAAGCTGATGTTAGTATAGTGAGTAAGATTAAGAAAGGATCACTTAGGTGGTTTGGCCATATGGAACGGATGAATGAGGAGAAAATAATAAGAAATATATATGACGTAACTGTTGATAGCACCAGAAATAGGGGACGTCACTTGACTTAAGACTTGGCACTACCAGGTAAACCAATAAATGGAGGATGGTTCTGTTAGAAGCCTCAACAATCGGCGAGCTCGTATGAGAAGATGTATGAATGTGGATGAGGCGAGAATTGTGTCAGGACAGAAGAGTGTGGTGCTCTATCCTCTCTGCCTACCTCCGCGGAGAAACGGCGCGATGGTAAATGAGTAATTAATTAAAAAATAAATATACATTTACCATTTAGTGTCTATAAATGTAATAGATTAGGGTTTATAAAAAGGGTTAAACTCTCGAAAGGTACCTATGCCAATGTAATAATAGATTTATGCAACCAAATAAATATAGAAAGGTTTAGAACTAATAGAGAGTATTACAGAGAAGCTGTGACAAATTGCAGTCCAAAGCATTACATCATAAAGTTTACCTAAATTATAACCTGTGTTGTTATCTTACACAGACGATTATAAAATTAAAAAATTGAATACGTAGTATGTGGAATATGGAGAATTATCTAATTCTCCTAATGAAATTATTTTTTACAAAACAATAGTTTAAAATTAGGAAAACACATTCTTATTATAAAGTTGTAATTATTCAGAACAGACGGTCTGTGATATTTTAAATATATTAATTAGAAAGATATATATATAAAATCAATTTTGTCGAAAAATATTGTTGTTGCGCCACCGAGATTCCAAACCTGGATCTCTTTCCTAACCGAGGAAGGTGCATTATCCAACTATGCTACAGCGACAATATTTTTAGCGACAAATTTCTCCCGGTGGCGCAACAACAATATTTTTCGATAAAATTGATTTTAAATGTGTATTTTTTTAATTAATATATTTAATTCATATTTAAAATATCACAGACCGGTGTTCTGAACTTCAACTTCACAATAAGAATGTGTTCTCTTAATAATAAAGTTGTATCAATGTGTCCAAAATTTAATAAAAATGATCTTGTTGGCGTCTGCTGTCAGATTACTCAAAGGTATTTGAGATTCTGCAAAAATAAGGTAGATGGCTCTTTCAAATAATGGAACCATTAAATGTATTAATATCAAAAAGGTAACATATAGGTTCGAAAATTTGTCCCTAAAAATATTGTCGCTGTAGTATAATTGGATAAAGTACCTTCCCCGGTTAGGAAAGAGATCCAGGTTCGAATCCCGGTGGCGCAACAACAATATTTTTCGATAAAATTGATTTTATTTGTATATATTTCTAATTAATGTATTTAATTCATCTTTGAATTGTTTAAAACTTTAGTGCCTAGATGATATTGAAATAATTGTTATCCACGTCATTAATTGATATGATTAGATGAAATTTAACATTTAAAATTAAATTGATTCAAAATTAAACTTCAAACGAAAGAGATCGGACAAATAGTAAACCGATAATATATCAAGACAATAGTCCCTCCCCCTGGCGTTACGAGCCACAGCTTCCCTGACATTTTATTGAATCTCTTGGATGGTTTGCATGGCTACTGGAGAAAAATGCGCTTTTCCGTTTTATTATTTAAAAATACTCACTTTATATATTATGTAGTTTCTATTTTGACTTTTTTACTTTACAATATTCTCATAATAAAAAAACAGATTTGATACATTTTTAAGCAAATTTCAACAGAAATATAGGCTTTTTTTGTTGGTAAATCGTATCCCTATATGTTGAATCAGCTTTGACCGCAAATTTTATTATATTTCATGGAGTTGAGAAAAGAGATGCTTTACAAATATTATATTGTTGATGTTTGTAGCGGAAACAATATGGTTTGATATAATCAAAAATTGTATCTAATATTTAACTTTGTATAAACCACTGTTATTTTTACGTCAAATGGTTTCAATACTAACGAATCTTTGTCAGAATTGGCGTAACTGATGTCGTTTTAAAATTTCATTTTTATGGCAGTATTGAAGTATTAAAACTGATTGACTTAAAAATATCTCAAAGTGGTGTTTGTACAACGCTAAATATAGATACAACTTTTAATCTTTTTTTTTCAATTATTTTTCAGAGTGTTTACTCACACATAATATTCACGTTTAAAAATTATTGACTTCATCAAATGGCTGTCAAACTTACTATTTCCTTAACAGTAATGTGTGTTCATAATAATAACATATATAAAAGAATAAGAAAATCATATTTAATTCACTGCCCATAAACATGTGACTCTAATCGATGCATGAAAAAGATTAATGTACATTATTATCCGTGTCCACGAATGAGATTTCTCTGAGAGATTCGACTTGTGGCGAGATAAAGAACGGTACAGAGAATTTATGAATCATTCAGCACGCATTCAATGTACATCTACTTTTAACGACTCTCTGAGATTAAAGTCTCATTAAGAGATCAACGTGAACACGGCCCATTAAAGTTGCATTCGACTTTATATTTTAGACTAATTCCTTCGTTAACGCTCGGTATACTTAGGTATGAAAAATAAAATCGTATAATATGGACCAGTATTGAGATAAAACGTTATCGTAATTGTCTTTATGACTGTGATTGATATTCGATTGTAATGATAATTGATAACCGTGATTATTCATAATTCGGCAAGCAATCACTGGTATACTGGATACTAAATCTTCAATCGTTAGCATATCTTAAATCAATGGACTGAATCTTGTCGTATTTTGTCGAATCTTGTGTGTCAGAATGTGAAATTTTAATAAAGTGTGTTGACCAGTTTACTATTTCCATTTTGCTAGACTCGTAAATCACTAAGATTATTTATCTAACGTTATTTGCACTATACCTAACTGAAACAATTATTGCATAGTAATTGTATGAATTTTGAGACTGCTGAAAATGGAAGCTGGTATTAAAGTGAAGAACTATTATGTTAGAAATAAATATACGAATGAACAACAGGATAATTTTATTTCATGGTTCAAACAATTTAAAAAATGAATCTTCATATTTTATGTAAGACGAGCAATATACAATAGTACAAAATATTAAAATAATGTCAATATATTAAAAAATTGGCCAAGATGGATGTATGGAAGAATTAAGGGCGCGCTTTCAAAATTAATTCATATTTTCGCGTTTTCTACTAAGATGTGGGTTTTTATTATTAATTTATATCAGAAGTTATACTCTAAATTTAACTTTTTTTTAAAACTATTATTAAAATAAAACCTTTACACTAATGTAAAATGTCGAAAATTGATCATATGTACTGCAAATTGAATGGTTTATAACTGTATTAATTTTTATTATTTTGCTAATTTGATTCAATGCAGATTTGTCTCCATAATCTTGGCTTTAAGATTATAATAAAATATATTTCGTATATGTAAGAACTTTCTATATTAAGGCAATTTTGTGGCACGTAGAAAATAAATTGAATGGTTGCAATCTTTCTTATAATGGTTGAATTTTCTTAATTATGGCAGTTTATTAGATTTTATCTGAATAATAATTTAAAAAAAATCAAATATAGTGTATAACTTCCGATATAAATTAATAATAAAAACCCATGTATTCGTAAAATAACGCGGAAATAGGAATTATTTTTGTAAGGGAACCCTTAATTTTTTTAAAATTATTTATTTAAAACAGAAATTAAGACTTTCTCTGCATACTATATTCGAGGAAATCAAACAAAACTCACACACTTTAATGACAGGTATTATTATTTTTTTACAAAATTTATTAATTATTTACATCCAAAATAAAATTATTATATATTTACGTTAGTTATTGTATTCATTGGAATCCAAATATGTTTAAAAAATTCATGACAGGTTTTGAAAGTCACATCGCGTTGTACCGGTTTTTGCTCGCCCTAATATTATACTTAATATTATTAGTTAATAAAGCGTATTTTTAAAATTAAACAAACATTTTTAAATAAAAAGATAATTCCGTATCCAATGATATAACATATGTAACTGAAATTTGTTAAAAAAGTGTTTTAACAGATTGCAAAATTCAGTGACACATATGTACCTACCCTTGTGAATTATTTTTATATCCGGTTTGAACATGGAACCAAATCATCATTATTGCATAAAAAATATATTTAGATTTCGAAATACTTAACTGGCGACAACGCACCAGGCGCTCCAGTTACTCCCCCAGGAATAAGCGCCTGGAATTCTGGTGTGAGGGTGGAAGTAGAACCGAGTCAGTGGTGCGAATAACACAATTATATTGGTGCCGGCAAAAAAAAAACCGCGTTGCAGGTCTCAGACACATGTATCATACCATCCCAGCATATAATATGTTTAAATGAAACCAGATCTCCCGCTTGACAAGTGGAATTACAACAACTGAACTGCCGACGGATACGAATGAGATGTGAAATTAAACCTTTACAAATACCTTAAGTTCTTTATTTGAACAACCGCTATAATGTACTTATCATGTTTTGTTTTCTCCCTGCTCGTTTTTTTATTCTAATACTTCTTTTTACCTTTTTACTCTAATTTTTCTACCATATCTTTACTATGACTTTTCTACCACATCTTTACTATGATTTTTTTTTACTTATTTATCGTGTCTACTTATTTTAAACTGATATTATTTTTTACTCCGTTTCTACTCTTACTCTTACTTTAATGTTCTCGATACTCAGTTTCTTACTTCTTACAGTCTTTAACCTGTATCTAAATTTTGACTTTGTTCCTTTTACTTTTTATTCTGTTTTTCACTATTTAATTTGTTTAAATTAGTCCTACCTATGCACATATCAGTTTCCAAGACATTTTAAAAACCATTTTAAAAACAATAATAAACAAATAATGGAACCTAATAGAACAGGTATTTTATATGTATCTAAAGAGGTGGAAGCGGCTGACAGGCTTGCATATAAATAAAATGTAATTTTTAATACTTATTGTACTTTCTAGTGTATTTATTATGTTAAAAATGTTTATATTGATGCCAACTTCAAAATAAAGCTATTTTGCTAATAAACGCCGATTTATCGGCACTGAAATCAAATAATAAAACTTTTTATAAAGTTTACCAGGTGTAATTATTACTATTTTTAGAATAAATTTTAATATCAGTATTAAATTTGATAGTAATATCAAATTTTAATACTGTATAATACGGATGTACTCGAATGTACAATTAATCAAATACTTGTATACCAAAATCACAAAAATCAGCATTTTATACTTATATGACAATGAGAGCGGAGCCACCACATTCCCAGGACTAATTTAATAAGCTCAAGGCTATTTCGGTCCTACTCTTACGCCGCCTGGTTAGATTTTTTTTTAATGCTACTAAGGAGGCTGTTATAAGGCAATACCGCGATACCGCGCAGCCTCCTATACCAGATACTTGTGTGACAATTTATCATCGTAGTTTAAAAGTAAAATACCAAGATGGTGTGGCGCCCGCTTATCATGTGAGAGGTAGCGGGATCAATGCTCGCCGCCTTCAAAATATTTTTGATTTCAAAAAATTTAGTATTTTGGCAAAGGTGAAAATAAAACACATTATTTTAATATTTTTATTTTTCACATATTTTCGTGGACTACTTATCCACCGAATAAACATATTCTTTGTTAAAAAATGCTTTTAAGAAAAATGAAGAATATTATGCCTATTGTGAAGTTAAATCTTCTTCAAATAACGTACTGTAGGCCGTTAGGTGAAATCATGCCTGGCTCGAATCAAAAAATAGGAACGCGCATATCGAATTCATATTGCATTTCAAATATTTGACTCGCACTCGAGCGCGAGCGTACGTACAATGGCAACGATTCTTTGAACGTGAACCGTCATATTTAACACTGGGAATCGCAGTCGCCGATAGAAAAAAGAAAGATTCATTTTTATGAATACAGGGTGAATATTATGTTCCAGGCCGACTTTGTTTGGTCACAATTTTGGTTTGAGAAATATTTGTCAGTTCGTGTTTAGTAATCGTTGATAATATTTAATTACAATTTATTATGGAGCATTTAACGTCCCAACAACGTATTAAAGTCATTAAAACATTTTATCTAAATAATAATGACAATACTGTAACATTTAATGGTGATCGCTATCGTCCATGTTGGAAAACTTCTTGGTGGCCGAATTGGGTCGATTGAGCCTGCAACACATGTGGTTTCAATAAAAGGAGCCAATTCATATACAGCCCGAGCAACGCTTGAAATTTGGAAGAAATTCTTCTCACCCGCATAATCTCTAAAAATAATAATTTCAACCACTTGATTTGACAGCTGCCGATTATTTCCTGTATGAATACTTGAAAAAAAAAGTCTACGTCAATAAACCAGCAACAATTTCGATGCTACAGGACAATATTCGAAATGAAATAACACGCGAAACGTTTTTGTCGCTGTCATAGGCAGTTATTTGGCCAATCTTGTATTTTTACTTAATTGTAATAAGCAAATTAATTGATAAATAAACATTAAATTAAAAGATTATATTTGATTTCTACGTTAATTAAAAACAACATCGACCTGGAACATAATATTCCCCCTATATTTAGAAGAAAAAATAATGTAATAATGTATACAATTAATATACATTATATATGTATTATAATACATAACTGTACGATAAATTCAATGACAAATGTTTAATGGTTATCACATCTTTATTTTATTTAATACTAGCGGTCTCTATCCAGATTTAAATTAAGTTTAAATTTAAAAAAGATGTTTAGGGGAGACATCCACAACGTCATTAGATAAACCAAATATCGGAGAACGATTCTATATAATACATGTATTGCTTAATTAAAATTAAATTATAATATTTATAAAACAACCAAATTAAAATTACAGAATGCGTAGAACTTGCAGAAAACCTAAAACATTCTGAATGTAATACACTTAAAATCAAATATACAATACATTAAAATGGAATGTGGTAACTATAGGGCTGTAAGTCTACCGAGCTCTGTCGGTAAACTTATGGAAGAATTTTAATAGAATGAGCAAGAATGGTGACGAAAGAAAAAGTATGGGGCATGCAAGGGGCATTTGTGGGTGGAAGAGGATGCATGGATCAAATCTTTTCTCTACGAGTAATGACGGAAAAGTTTTTGGCGAAAAACCAAAAACTTTTTTGTGCCTTCGTAGATCTACAGGAATAGTAAACTTATACATGCAATTGCATCCCTATACGAAAGAAGTTCTGCGTGTATAAGAATCAATGGAGCACTCACACCATGGTTTGACATTACAAACGGTGTCAAGCAGGGTTGTGTTATATCTCCATGACTGTTCAACTTGTATATGGATAAATGTGTGAAAGAACTAGAATGTATGAATGTAGGAGCATAAATAGGCGATTTGATTGTATGCTGCTTATTGTACGCCGATGATGCAGTACTAATGGCGAATAATGAACAAGAACTACAAAACCTGGTGAGTAGAATGTATGATGTATGCAAGGAAAGCGACCTCATGATGAATGTTAACAAGTCGAAAGTGATGGTATTCGAGAAGAAGGAAAGCAAGACACCGTGCAAAATACTTATAGGTAACAAATGTTTGGAACAAGTAGATGAGTTTGTATATTTGGGAAGTATGTTTGATATAAACGGAAAGGCTGAGAATGATATCGAAAGGAGGGTGACTGTAGGAAATAAAGTGAACGGCGCTTTGAATTGAATGAATGAATTATATCTAACGGGAATTTTTCAACCGAGACAAGACTAGCGGTGCACAATGGAATCCTGGTACCGACACTGATGTATGGAAGTGAGTCCTAGAGGTGGCAGAAAAGGAACGAAAGTAGACTGAATGCAGTGAAAATGAGATCACTTAGGCGTATATGTGGCAAATCTATTTATAACAGAGTGAAGAATGAAGAAATAAGGAAAGAATGTAAAGCTGATGTTAGTAATAGTAGTGAATAAGATTAAGAAAGGGTAACTTAGGTGATTTGGTCATATGGAACGGATGAATGAGGAGAGAATGGTAAGAAAGATATATGACGCAAGTGTTGATGGCACCAGAAATAGAGTCCGCGGAAGACTTGGCACGACCAAATAAACTAGTTAATGAAGAATGGTTCTGTTAGAAGCCTCAACAATCAGTGAGCTTGTATGAGAAGATGAAGAAGAATGTGGATGAGGCGAGAATTGTGTATCAGAACAGAAGAATGTGGCGCTCTATCCTCTCTGCCTACCCCGCGTGGAAACGGCGTGATAGTAAATAAGTAAGTAAGTATATGAATGCAATAAAAATACTATATCTATTACAAAAAATAATTAATCAATTAAAAAGATATACAGAAAAGATCCTAAATATTTATTTGCCACCGAGATTATGGAATAATATCTAATAGGAACTTGTCAACCAAGGTAAGACTAACGGTACACAATGGATTCCTGGTACCGACACTTATATATCGAAGTGATACCTGGAGCTGGCAGAAGAGCTGGCAGAAAATAAACTGAATGCAGTGGAATTTAGATCACTTAGGCGTATATGTGGTGAATACATTTATGACAGAGTGAAGAATTAATAAATAATAAAAGAATGTGAAGCTGATCTTAGCATAGTGAGTAAGATTAAGAAAGGATCAATTAGGTGGTTTAGTCATATAGAACGAATGAATGAGGAGAAAATGGTAAGAAAGATATATGACGCAAGTGTTGATAGCACTAGAAATACCGAACTCTGGGGAAGACTTGACATAGCCTGGTAAATTAGATACTGGAAGATGGTCCTGTTAAAAGTCTCAATAATCGACAACCTTGTACGAAAAGATGTATGAATGTGGATCAGGGCAAAATTGTTTCAGGACAAAAGGTGCGATGCTCTATCCTCTCTGCCTACCCCCACTGGGAAACGACGTGATGGTAAGTAAGTTAGTTAGATATAAGACATTTGTATATATATTTTCTGTGAAAAATTCATTAACTGCGTCTATATTTTTAATGCATTTCTTTATGAAAGACCTTTCATAAATTACAACTGTAAATTAGTTTTCTTCTCAATACATGTATTTCTTATACTTTTGAATGTATAGTTTAATATGAAAATACATAGTTTTGTATTTCAGTACAATCCTTCATTTAATATCTCTAGTCTGCCCATTAATCAATGACAGCTAAAACTCAAATACTACTATATTGCAGGGTATAGATGATCGTATCTATATGATATTTTACAAACTGCTGAATACCGATAGTAAATAAATTGGCCGGTAAAAGCATTTTAGGCGCTGAATTTTTGCACAGATGTATAAGAAAGATTAATATCTTTTTCATCGTTTAATGAAGTGACCCTCATTGATTGATCACCTAAAAATAATTTAATATATAGCACACCGTTGACACTAAAATTTGTTGAGATTTTATCTCTAACGTCGTTTTTATTAAAGTCAATATAATTCATATAAGTATTTTAAAAAAATGCCATTATTTATTCATTCTTTGTCATCAAATTACCATACGTGTCTTTTGAAATATCTTATTTTCTTTTAATTATTGATAAATAATTCAAGAACATCCTTCAAATATTATATATTATGTATGCAGATATCAATAGTCAAAAAAACACATTTAAATGATTTATTATATATAAAACACTATATTCTGTTAAAAATAAGTTCCAGGACTATTGATGTTTACTTTTAAATACAAGATAAATAATATTTAACTGTTCAAAAGTGAAACTGTAGAATTTCATGATTATTTTGTAAATTGAGTTAAAACACTTTTATTCCACTATATTTTTTATTGTGTTAAACGATATAACGTTTTCTGTAATATTATAATTCAACTAAAAGTAAAAACATTTTCAAACAGTAATATATGCTGTGTTTAGAGTTAACGAAGGTAGGTGTGAGGGTGGAGTTAAAATAGATAAGATAGGGGATGTAATGGGCGGTATTTAAATATTTATTATGTTTTTATTGTTATAATATTGATAATGGAAAGATGTTCCCGAAACGTTATACCGTTTAACACAATAAAAAATATAGTGAAATAAAACAGTGCTTTAACTCAATTTACAAAATAAATAATATTTACATACTTTTAAAATTATCAATATTAACTTTGTGGTTAAAATTCATATTTTTTATTTATTATCTTTGTTTTATTAACCACTTAATTGAGTTTAAATACATCTACCGCTTTCGAAAAATACCATTTTCTTCTTCAGGATGTCATAACTAACTTAAAATATATATTATTTTTTCTTTACCAGAATCTATTTTTAAAAAAACAACAATTATTTAATAAATTTATTTTTTAAATAATTGTTGTTTTTTGAAAATGATATTTTTCGAAACCGGTAGATGTATTTAAACTCAATTAAGTGGTTAATAAAACAAAGATAATAAATAAAAAATATAAATAATATTTGTTTAATAATTTTCCTATGACATGTCTGGTCGAGTTTACAATAAATAGGTTTTTTAACTAATTATTCAGACTCCCTTTATTACATTTAAATATTTAAATAAACATTACTATGATGTGTTAAAAAAAAATCATATTGATCGTCTCAGGACGCAACTTTTTTTTACGCAGTTTTTAAAATGATACTTTAGAAACTAAATTATTTCTAAAATTACAAAATATAATTATCTAAATTGTTAAAAGAGAGCCATTCGTTTTATTTTACTTGGCATCGCTTAGCATCGCCACGGGGTGTTCGTAAAATATGTTACGTATACGCAAAATAATCAAATTAGTAACAACATCGGTACTTTTAGCAAACTCGACAAAATAATTAATTTATTTTCCTAAGGTGGTGGGCAATGTATGTAATGTTGTAGATTGTAATATTATTATCATCTGCCAGTTGGAGACTGAAATTTAAATTTGAGGTAAGCGGATAATTTTCAAATTTTCAAAGGTCATACATACATAGGTGAATTTCAAAAACATAACAGAAGGTAAACTTTTTCAATTAGGAATGGAATGATATCACAGGACGCGAATACTTCAGAATAATTCCAAAAGGGTGTTGGAGAAGAGGTCTGTAGGGATGAGAGACGGTATTTTAAGTAGGGAATATTAAAGCTTGAAAGTTTTAATTTAAAAAAAAAAAAAAGACGCTTATACAAAATACATGTCACATCAAAATTCTTACTATTTTCAAATTAAGTTCAGTACCCGTGCTGTGAAAGTAGTACTAGCTCACCTCCCAGAGCGAGGCCCGAACCTCAGACTATATAATCAATAGGCGAGTGCCTTACTGCTAAATCAAGCTCGTCGATTCATTTCATTTAGATTCTTTTTTAAATAAAACGGGTGCCTAGATGGTTGTCTTGGGTAATATTTTACTGCTTTGTTTTTCTGTGAGATTATCTATAGGTTTCTAATAAATTGTATAAAAGCCTTGTTTTGATTTCAGTTTGTTATCTTTTTTGTTTTTTTTTTATTGGACACTAAGATTCGTAAATCGTAAATAATCTATTTCAAATGAACTTTTAAAGTCTAATTGAAAACGTCCGATCAATGCAATCAATTTACAACCACTAAAAATGAAATATCGAATAATAATTATAATATTGGTTAATTTGTATAGCACCATTTTCGTAAAAACTTTCACTTTAAGGGCGCTTTGATTAACTGATAATTAATTAATTAAAGATTTGTATTTCTCGAGATGGCCGATTTCACGTTATTTGCATTAAAATATGTTTAATATGATTATTGGTAGAAAAAAATCTTTTATAATACTCAATAATTCTAATGAATCACATATTTAAATTATTGTTCTGATTTTTAACATGTTTGGTAAATGTTGATTAAACTTTTTTTATTATTACGTCGCGCGTGAGAACTGTAAAAAAAAATATTTTTTATACGAAAAAGCTAAATTAAAATATGGATCCATTATTTGATCAAAATCAGCCAGGCAACCAGATACATAGACATGCGCCTATCAACTTACAATATTCCATTTTGTGGAGTTTAGCGCAGATTCGTTTCATTTCAAATTTTCTACGAAATTGGAAAGCCAGTTACGATTGAAATGGAATAATGATTTGGAATGGAATATCCACGCTAATATGGCATTGATTTTTTTCGTGCATATGACACATGTTTATGGGTAACGAAAGATTCTTAATAATACTCAATATATTTTGTTCCTCTGTGTCAAAAATTTCTCATTCCACCCGCTTCTACGTGAACCATAAAATCATTATATGATACGAACAAAATCTTGTAATTGCACGCTGTAAATAGGGATTAAAGACACTGATTGTATTTATTATTATGATCTTTGTAGATAAACTCCGCGAAACGGTTAAGTTTTATTTAGAATATCGTTGCGAGCTTCCATGTACAATGGACTACGCAGTAGTGTGTAGTAGTGATGAGCTTAAAATCACTGATATCTGATTGAATAACTAAGAATATAGTGATTTGTGATTTATTTATTTTATTTTAGTGAACCATGATTTGGCGCATGTGCATATGAAAAGAAAATATTCATGAAGGAATGACGTTTTAAATCTTAATAAGTGCCATCTAGTAGATTCTGCTTTTATTATTTTTGTGATGGTATTAAATTAGATATATAAACACTTTTTTGCAAAATTCCCGGTTCCCAAAATAGAAAAAATTTACAAAAAAATCTCAATTAATCAATTACTTAAAGAAAATAACACTGTCAAATTGAAGGTTTAAAAATAATTTTAAAATCTCTAAATGTAACACCAAACACTATTAGCAAAATTTTATATGTTTAGGGATAAAAAACTTCAAATACTTAATATTATACAATACTTAAGAAGCCCACAAATATACAATAAATAATTATAGGCTGCAAATGTATATTTCTCTGTATAAAATTATTACAGTGTAACTCCCCTTCCAAGCACAAGAGGTAAGCGAATAAAAAACATGTAATTTTAATAATGTACAATATTTAATTAATAATTCATATTATAAAAAATTGTAAAGATTTTAAATAAATAAAAATTTGAAGTAGTAATGAAATCAATCCTGACACAAAATTGCATCGTCGAGATTTCATGATTGGCCCTGATCCTGGAATCGGTTCCAATATTTAAAAAATGCTCATTTATTCAGTAAAGTTATGATTATAAAAAAAAACAGAACGAACAAATACAATATGGGCACAGGTCATAAGATACTTGTACACTAAATCAATGGGATGACCACGTGAGCTTGCGTTTTCAAATAATTGAATTCATTTTTCATTATCACTGAGGTTTGTTACATGCTAATATACGAGACCTGGTGATTTTGAACGTGATATCTAAATTTGTAATGTCATAATACTCATATAGGTTAATTATATAAAATATACATAAATTTATTTTAAGTATTGGTAGCTCTTAAATTCTGGGTAAGTTCGATGATATCCAGTAACTAATTATATTATAGCTTGAATCCCCCAACTAAATATACCGTTAACTTTTATATACATAAAATAATTTCTAAAAATATGTATGCATAAAATAATTATGTTACTCAGAAAATCTCTCTGCTGCAGCAGTCTTGGAGTCTGTTTTATTACTTCAGAGGGGTGGCTGATTTGAATGCGAATTCAAGCAGTAGGGCGGATTTAGAGAAAGGGCGGATTTCGGCGTGAAGGAGATTTTTTCTCTGAGTCGCAGTCGTAAGATATACTCTTTATAAATTATTGTTAACGGCTAACAGGAAACATATTCATGATAAAAATGATAAAGATAATAGGTTTTTATAATTTTACTGTGTATAATTTAAAATGTCTATTAATGTGAATGTCTATCATGAACCGGATACAGTTTATAGGCTTCATTAAATCATTCCTCTCAGATTAAAAATGCGATGTTTCAACAAACCATTAAGAAATATCTTTTCTTAAAACAAAGCGCGGATGTGAAGATTTTATCATCAGATGTTGTTGCCAAATGTTATAAATATTAGTTGACAATTCGTCTAGTATTTTTGTTAATAAAATCAAGCTGTCGTAAAGGATGATGCGAGCCGTCACGTTCGTTGAGTAAAAGCTTGGCAATTAATTACTAACAGAATGACATCGCAGAACGTAACCAGCAGACAGTCTAAATAAATTCACGTTCACGTGAAAAATGTTGTAGGAGATCATTAATGTGATAGTTTTTCATGGAAGCGTATATAATATTCGTGTAATAAATATTGTGTCTTAGGAACAAGAAAATAAATTATTTATCTTTAATCCATCACGTTAAAAATCTTAAAATCCACGTAGTATTAATATATCCTAATATATTTTCTTAATATAGTTTGCGAGAAAAAGTTGGAGTATGGAACATTATACGAGTACAATAAAAAAATAATAATAATTTTATTGTTACCCAGATTTGAATTTCTTTTCTCCGGGGATTGTCAATCTATTCGTAATATTTTTTAAAACGCCGTGTTTCGGAGGTTATCATACTACAAATCTCAAAGTTTTCATCCATTATGAAGAGAACTCGGGGGTGTAGACCTAATTATGTTTTACACTAGGATTTCCTAAATTGTTCATTTAATTTAAACTTTTCAAACGTTTAATCCCAAGACATTCGAGACTAAAGTCTTCAAAGTTTGTATGCATGATATGAAAGGCTTGAAGGTTTACAACAGGATATTGTTAGAAAAATATATACACATATATAAACCATCTAAATATAACAAACAATCCCAACGGTATGCGAGCAGTGGTGTTATAGGTTCATTAAAAAAAAAGCATACGTATTATAGGTTTTACATATTTTTATAGGTTCATTTAAAGAATGCGTTACATATCTCGGACACATGTTTCATAGCGCTACTGCATAAAATATTTTTTTCTTGAGAGAAAATTTATTATTAAATTAATAAATAAAATATAAGTTAAGTTAAATAAATAAAATAAAATAAATGTTTACACATGGGGTGGGGAAAATGGGATGTAGGAGAAATGGTAGGAATTTGGTAAAGGGATAGAACAATAAAAGCTCAAGGACCAACTAGAAAGAACACGACTTACCTGGATTTTTTTGCTGTATTCACAACTCTCCTGGACTTCAGGATACTTATTCGATGATTAGCACGAAACACTGTGATACACAATAGCCGTTTCAACATGCACTACGAAAAAACCGAAATACAATAGCCCCAATAATTTTACAATAACTTCAAGTCAGTGATGAGCACGAGCAGGATGTTCCCTATTCTTGAAATTTCACAAGTCATAGATTATTCACAGAAAAATTCGTGCTCTGTGGAAGGGTAAGGGAAGAGGGGGACAGATAAGTATAGTTAACCTAATGGAGCTTATATGATATATATATATATATATATATATATATATATATATATATATATATATATAGGAGATCTGGTCCTGTCATAAATACCGAATAAATAATAATAAATAAAATCTCCCTGTCAGGAAATCGAATCCCGGTGTTACGCATTACTAACCATTGCGCTACGGACGGATATGAGTGTGATGTAAAAATAAATGTCTACCAAAATACAGGGTGGCCCAAATGAGACTGAAGGGTTAAAAATATCACTTTAATAAAACTTTTTTGGTTTCTTTTCTTTTTGCAGCTTGTAAAACATGTGATGTGCCAAACGTGTCAAAATAATTGAATTTTTCTATTCTTCTATTATCTCATCTCGAATACCGTCAGCATTTTAATGCCAAATGGTTCCAGCACGATGGAGCCACGATGGAGCCACGATGGAGCTTCTTCGTGACCTTTTTGACGAACAAACGAATAATTTTAAAAATTTCTGATTTTACTTGGCCTCCTCGTTCACCAGATTTGACTGCTCCTGATTTATTTTTGTGTGACTACTTGTACTTGAAGGAGCTGGTTAAGCATAACATTCATGCTGAAATAAGAAACTTAGAACTTTACGTTTGATAATGGAAAATACTCTTGAAAGAGTCAATATTTGTCAAAAAAAATTTCCATGAATTATATTTTCTTAAGAAATGTCTTATTTGGGCCACCCTGTGAAAAATCAGAGTATAAAATTGTAAAAAAATCACCATTAAATGTTTACGTCTGGGAAACAGCGACATAGGGAAAAGCGAAATCGCTCGCTTATCCTGTGAGGGGGTGGATGGATCGATTCTTGGTGTCGCGAAAATATTTTTTACTATAAAAAAGTATTGGGGCTAGTATCGGTAAAGGTGAAAATAAAGTGAGAAATATTACGGAATTTTCTTACGCAATATTTCTAACACAGTAAAAAAAACAGTCACAAACTATACATCGCTTGCAACAACACTATACATCGCTTTTTACAAATGTTGATAGACGGGGTGTCGGATGATATTGATATGATGTTATTGAAGGTAAAATGACATAAATTGTATGTAATAATATTTTTATTCATTTGGTAAGGTTGTTTAATATACTATTCGATACCCAAGAAGATGTATAACGTTGTGGCATCTATAACTCATGTCTATCCAAAAACGATATACAGTGTTGTTGCAGGGATGGTCTCTTATTTGTCATACCACCCCTATATGTAATATTATTTGTTACATTATACATGCGTATTTATTTCTCTATAATATCCACGAAGATGCTTAATACCGGTAACAACGTTATAACACACATATTAAAGAAAACTCCCTGTAAAATGTTCCGATATTTTTTCACTATTTCTACAATATTATATTTTTAAAGTCCGACAAAACATATTCCATTCTTATTTAATATAATTTCGACAAGTACGAATCAAATGCATCCATAAACCGACATAAACGTGATCGTATGCCGCGGAGACGGACTAAACACATCGGGTATAATGTTATTTTATAATCCCACAAAATGTGTTTTTATTATCTCATATACGATGTGTTTACTCGTAAACCCGTAGCACCGCTCTATAAGCGTACTAAAAATTCAGGAATGCACAAACTATTCACATCTGAGTCCAAATAAGATGTTGTAAAACAACTGAGCGGAGGTAATTGAAAGGACCGTGCGCGGTATAAAATAACCGCACGAAAACAATACAGGCGGCTGTGAGTAGTCTTTCCATGTTGCACAACTTAAGCAAGATGTGCATCGGTTGTAATTGTGTGAATTTATCGCGGGCAATGTGTGCACCGAAGACGCTTCTCGTTTACGGGCTTCCTTAACCAACTCGTAACCAACAAATTAAGAACCGCTGAGCTGTGCCGCACCAGATTTTCAGACTTTAGCGAAATAACCAAAAATATTTTTTTTTTTATCACATAAATGTGATTTTAAATGACTTTAATAAAATTAAAAATGAACGTTATAAGAACAAATTCTTGTTTTGAAGTTGTAATTATTCAGAACATTGGTCTATGATATTTTAAATACTAATCAAATGTATAAATTATAAAGATGTACATATAAAATCCATTTTATCGAAAAATATTGATCTTACACTACCGGGATTCGTACATGGATCTCTTTCCAAACCGGGGAAGGTGCATTATTCAACTATGTTACAGTGACATTATTTTTAACGACAAATTTAACATTTAGGTTTAAAAATTTGTCATCAAAAATAATGTCGTTATAGCATAGTTGGATAATGCACCTTCCGAAACAGATCCAGGTTCGAATCCCGGTAGCGCAACAATAATATTTTTACTTTTAAAATTAGAAATATTAACTTGGTGGTTAAGATTCATATTTTTTTTATTTATTATCTTAGTTTAATAACCACAATTGAGTTTAAAAAACATCTACCGGTTTCGGAAAACACCTTTTCCTTCTTCAGGATATGTCAAAACTAACTAAAAATATAGCATTGTTTTTCTATTTATCCAGAATCTATTTTTAAATTTTTTAAAAAAACAACAATTATTTAAAAAGTAAATTTAGTACCTAACTCAAATTGCTGCTCAATACAAATTTAGTCGAATAATTTTTAGGAAAAAATTTTAGAATAGGACTCGTAGTTAAATTTAGTTGGCTGTTTAGAATTTCCTGATTACTTTTACATGCTTTATTTATCTCCAACGATTCCAAATTATTAATGGGTATAATACATGTTTGATAGACACTATTTTAAAAAATAAATTTAAAAAATATAATAATCAGTTTTTATATAAATCACAGATGAAACATAATGATAATAATGATAATTGGCGTAGGATTTTATACATAAATAACTTTTCGAAACAAATATCTAAACACCTACCACGAGATATTAGACCAGCATTTTACACAAATAATAGTATAGGAAATTTACTCATAAATTCTAAGGACAAGGATGATAAATTTAACAATTCTGGCGTCTATAAACTTAGTTGTAAGGATTGTGCTGCATTTTATGTTGGTAAAACGGGTAGAAATTTTAATATAAGAGTAAAGGAGCATTTGAGATGTTTGAACAATAGTGGGTTTTCAGAATTTTCTAATCATTTGATAGAAAATAGTCATGGTTTTGATAAAAAATTGGGATTGTCAATTTTGCATATAAACGGTGTAGGTCACAAATTAAATAATTTGGAATCGTTGGAGATAAATAAAGCATGTAAAAGTAATCAGGAAATTCTAAACAGCCAACTAAATTTAACTACGAGTCCTATTCTAAAATTTTTTCCTAAAAATTATTCGACTAAATTTGTATTGAGCAGCAATTTGAGTTAGGTACTAAATTTACTTTTTAAATAATTGTTGTTTTTTTTAAAAAATTTAAAAATAGATTCTGGATAAATAGAAAAACAATGCTATATTTTTAGTTAGTTTTGACATATCCTGAAGAAGGAAAAGGTGTTTTCCGAAACCGGTAGATGTTTTTTAAACTCAATTGTGGTTATGAAACTAAGATAATAAATAAAAAAATAAAAAAATAAAAATAATAAAAAATAAAATAAAATATTTTTCGTTAAAATTGATTATATATGTATATGTTCATAATAAATACATTTAATTAGTATTTAAAATATAATTCCAACTAGAGTAATATATTTAATAATATACATTTTATTTAAAATTACCGTATTAATATGAAATTAAAATTTCTCCAGGATGTCTAAAAAAGTAATAACAAACTTCTATTGTATCGATTCGATGAAAATTAATTATATATATTTATTATAAATTTTTGTACGATTATAACGATGCCATACACAATGACAACTACTGAGAAAAGTTTATGAAAAATTTATTTTATGTTCTGTATTATTTATTACGTTTTATTTATTATATTATGTTCTGAATTTAATCGGCTTTAAGTAACTTTTCAGTGGTACTTGCTCGAATTTAAATTCTATACTTTCGATTTTCCTCGTTTTTTTTCCAAAATTATTTTTATCATATAATAAATACGTTCAATTTATTAATTGTAGATAAAATTAATTGAACGGTGTTTGATTTTTCAAAATTGATTCACCAGAACTCTAGATACGGCACTGGATAGCACATACTGTCACTACCATCTAGTACAGTGAAGATACGTTGTATAGAACATGGCCATTGCCTGATATTTTTTTCTCTTAAATTATGAAGCTCTGTTTGTTGTTCATATCCATATTAATATACCTCATTAATATACAACCGAATCTCAAAAGTAGCTTTTACTTCATTTTCTACATACACAATAGCATTTAAAAAATTCGAGGTAGATTCGTTGGGTATTGTTTATATATATTTCGAAAGATCGGTATATGACATTAATGTAAATTAAATATTCACAAAATTAATATCCCTGTATTTAAACATTCTTAATATAAAAAATGCGAGCTCTAACTACATCATTGTAACTATTCCATACATTATTTTTAATTTAATTAAGAATTATTTCTTTAAATAATACACCAAAATATTAATCAATTCACATATATTATTTAAATAAAACAATTTTTATTTCAATAACACTCCTTCACGTTTGATAACCACACTTGAAAGAGGTTCTTTGAAAACGCTCGAGGAATGTGATCCTCAGAGCATCATAAGGGAGTTAGCCGAAAAGCTTCAGACAACCCTCATAAATGTTTACAAGTTAGTTTTGATGCTAGGATAGTAGTACAACTTGGAGGGTGCATCTCTCATTAGTTGGCTAATATATATAAGCAGAGACTTTATATAGTTTCATTCTTGCACCTGCAATTAAATAAAGAATTGTGTAGTTCAGTTTCCATAAATCTCTTCAAAAACGAACAAATTTTATAGCAAAATATAATTATAATATTATTGGATAATTTTTATAGCGCCATTTTCGTAAAAACTTTCACTTCAAGGGCGCTTTACACATTAATTGTTTAATAATTAAAAATTATTATTTTTAATTTTTTGAAAAGGTGCGTTTTTAGTTTCTTCTTAAATAAAGTCTCTGATGCGCTGTTTCTTATGACAGGAGAGCAAAGTTCCACGCTTTTGGGCCTGCCACCGCAAATGCCCGTTCACTAAATTTAGACTTCTGGCAATGGTTGGTCGGTTCTACAACCCATCCTGAGGCTGAAATAGAGGCTGACCTGTGAGTTTGACATCTGCCATTCAAATTGTTTGGGATACAAAACTCTTGAAGATACAGAGGCACTATGTTCTGTGTCGCCTTGTAAATCAACCAGCACAATTTAAATTCAACTCTTTCAGGAAATCTGAGTCTATGTACCTGATGTAGAAGGGATGTTATATGAGATAATTTTGAAACTCCGTGCTGCCACATTTAGAATGTATTGTAATCTATTCAGCTGAAATATTGGTAGGCCAGCATAGATGCTGTTACAATACTCCACACGTGACACCACAAATGCATTTATAAGTAGACGGACTGCCTCAAGAGGAAAATGTATCCGAATACTTTTAATCTATCTCAATTGATAAAAACACATACCGATAGTTTTGCTGATTTGTGTATTCATTGAAAGATCTTAATCAACATGCACGCCCAACAACTTAACTCTAGATTTAATATTCACACACATTGATTCCTGTATTAAGTTTTGCCTTTGGTCCATAGTAGTTCTGTTTTGAATGGATTCAATGCAAGTCTATTCGTGCCATAATTTACAAACAATTAACCCAAAACAAAACGTTATATAAACAAGTTTTACCCAGGAATAATTATTTAGAAACAATCTATGTTGCTTACGGTCTATTGGTTACGATACTCGCCCAGTGATCTAGTGGTCAGAAGTTCGGGCCATCAAGTTAGTATTATGTTAAAATAGTAACTATGTGACAACTCTATTTTTTATTTATAAAAAAAAATATTTTGCCATCATTTACTTTCTATTATATTTAATATATTTATTATTTTTGATTACTAATGTTGAATAGTGAGTAAATAATATTTTAAATATACCTTCGAGAATTAATATCTCATACGTTTCATTTTTCTTCACTGTTTTAACAGCGAACAAGCAAATACTACATACAAAACATTACAAAGAATATAATAACAACGTATTTATCTAGATTATAAATATTGTATTTTGTCGTAGGACATTTTCAGAAATGTACTCGTAAAATGATAGCCTTGAAAAATAAAGTGCAATGTACATAATTTATATACACAGCAAAAAAATAAATTTTTAATTTATGTGAAGTTCATGTTATACGAAACTATTTTATGAGAAGTTCATGCTGTCGCTTTATACGAAATTCATACACATCCACACCATAAGAGAAACTGTCTGGAATGTGAGTTGATGTTTTCGCCACGGTTTTAAAATTGCTAAACCCTGACTGCTTAATATTTTTACGTCAATGGATTTGACGCATATGAAATGAGAGATTATTGATTTTTAACATATATGTATTTTTAATATTTCATGCAAAATATTTTGTGATGTTGCGCATGTGCAATAGTTTCCTTTATCTGTTGACTTACCACATGTAACGTTCAAATAGTGGAACCATCTTGTATTGGGTGGTTGAAATGTTCAAGAAAATAGCTGACATTCATCGCCAAGTATTTTCTTTTTTTACATGATTTGGCGGCAAGTGATTTCCATGTTTTCCTTCATTTGAAGCGGTTGCTTGGTGGCAAGCATTTAGATAACGATAATGAACTCTAAGACGGAGTGTATACATGGTTTTCATCCTAGGCAGCGTCGTTCTATGACGAAGGTATAAAAAAATTGGTGTCCCATTATGGCAAGTGTCTTAATAATGGTGGCGACTGTATAAGAAGTGGTTTAAGATATTATATAATACGAGTATTATGTAAGTATTGGTATATTTTTCCAATAGAATTTTTAATATTTTCGAATTAATAACCTTCGAATTACAGATTTAATTAGTGGCCTATAAGTATTCTTAAAAAAGTCTATCAATGAGATATTTAAAATTGAGGTTGATTGAAATATCTATAAAAAGAATAATATTAATATTCACATTTATTACATGTACAAAATAATAATGAATATATCTATTGTTACGTAACCAAACCAACACAATTTAATATATAGTTTGATTAGCATAAGGTACCCTCATCAGGTCGTTCGGCTGTACCGAAATGGATTCGATTCACTGCATCGATCACTCAATCAAGGGGGAAGAATGAATTTTCAATGAAAATTAATATTGGGATTTTTCTATAAACATTTATTCTAGTTGGTCCAGATAAAAAATAAAGTAAAATTAGATGTTACATGAAAGGTAGTATCCTCACCAGTTTATAGTTTTAAAGAAATTCACAATTTTTAAATTTGAGCTAAAAGGTCTTACAACTATGTTACAACATAAATACAAATAAGTGGGAACTTTTTGAGCGGGAGGGAAGGACTTGTGCCAAGGCGCGCTCCATAAATAAATGTAGGTAGTGTGAGTTAGCAGTACCTTTCTTTATTCTGCTGAGGTGGGTGGCGATGGTCTACTCAAGCGTTTTGGCGTCGGCCTCAAACAAGGCCTGATGGTGGAGTTCAGTCCGACGTGGCTTCAAAAACAGGTGTTTATCACGTAATTACATGTATATATAACAATATTATTATTATTGTAGCGCAAAGGTTTCCACGGCTTTCTTGGTCACGTGTGAGATGTGACCATTGTCTCACTTGATTTTACTCAATGCTAGTTATATGATTATTAGCTAGGTAACACTCCAAATCACATGCCTCGCAGTCATTAAAATGGGCTGTGGTTTAAATCTACGTGATTTACTGATAAATCTTAATATTATTAGATTATAGGTAGGTTAACCCCAGAGTGAAAACCGAAATGCGCGTGTTATAAATTGAGTTATTCCGCACTTTGGAGGAACCGCTTTCTTGACCCGATGCCAGGACTGAACTCCCGCTCGCAGATGAGCACGCGATTCATTCTGTACCGTATCAATAAAGATAACTCTGGGATAGAAATTCGCGCTCCTTCACCTACACATACTGATGTTGGAAAGAGAAAGTATATAATTAGCACCTTGTCGGACACTATATTTTGTACCGACAGGAAGTGTTCCTGCACGCGTATCTGCAGATTGCGTGCAGAACTTTCTCCAGTATGCGTAAGTTAATTTCGCGTCTTTTCATCCAAAGTGATCAGCGCTCAGACCAAAATGACGCGCGAGAGTTAGAACCTTTCTATCCAGCGCCTGGTTTGCTAATTATGCGCCATCTAGCCCGGATTGTCCTTGACACATGCCGACTCTCCTCGACTCTAACGGAGTTACTTTAAATAAAATTATAATTACGAAATGTTTTTACGTAACACTATCTATGCCGGTATATACACAGATTTTTCAAGTAATACAAGCATAATACTAAAAATAAAAAGTACAAATAAATGTGAAGAATTTAGGCCAGTCGGAACACTAAATATGAACAAATTCTTGAATATATCATAAAAGAACAACTTGAAACCTTTAATAAAAAAATGTAAAATACTACCTGAACGACAATGTGGTTTAAGAAATAATCAATCATGTGAAATGACTCTCAATCATATGCTTAATGATTGGAAAGATGATATTGACAAGGGTAAATATATCATTGCAGTTTTTCTGAATTTAAAAGAGCTTTTGAAACCATCGACAGCGATATAATAATAAAAAACTTTGGAAACTCGGATTAAGGGAAACACCATTGAAATAGTTTAAGGAATACCTAAGTGATAGACACCATACCACTAAATTAGGTGACTTAATATCTAACACCCTCTTTACATCATTAGGAGTACCACAAGGCTCAGTTCTTGGACTTATCATTTTCATTATCTGTATAAAAGACATTGTAAAAATGCTAAAACATTAAAAAATATAATTATTTGTAAACTATGCACTCATATATATCGCGAGACACAATTATGAAACTATACTGAATGAATTAAAATATGACTTAAATAATATAACTATATAGCTGAATAAAAATAAACTAAAACTAAATATAAGCAAAACTAAATTCATGAACATTGGAAATAAAGAATACCAATCACACCAACAATTATCATATATATAGTAAAAGTCTGAAGGAGTGACCGAAATAAAAATTTTGGGAGTTATAATAGATTCAAAATTAAATTTATCTCAAATTCAAGAAACGCGACTAAAAAGATTGCTAAAAAAATCTCACTTCTGAGAAGAATCAGAAGATTCATTAGTACTGAATCTTGTAAAATAGTATACAATTTTTTTATTATTCTTTACATCAACTACTACATTTTTTTTTTGACTAATGAAGAAAAAATCCAACAATTGTCAGTATTGCAAAATAAAGTTTTGACGAAAATATCGGCTGAATTTATACGAAAAAATTTATGCAAATCAACATGAGCACGAACATCATACAAGAGGAAAAGATAGACTGAGACTGCCATTCAGGAAGAAGGCTAAATCTCAGAAATCGATGATATACACTGCTATGAAGATTTTTAATGAGATGTTAGAAGATATAAGAAAGCGGGAGATCAAGACAAAGAACTTCATGGATTCAAATTGAAACTAAGCAGATATGTGAAAGATAGGTTCTAATAAAAATACACGATTTTGATTTTGTTTATGTTAGAGTATATAAAAATATTTACGTATGCGCTTTATTAAGAATAAATAATATTGAAAATAGAATAGGCAACATCATTTTTTTAACTAAACTTGTACAAATAAAAATAATTTATAGATAATATGTATTATGTACCTGTAACTAGATATGTGTCTGTAATCTGAATCTTCGTAGATACTATCATATATCTTATTAAAGTAGCTCTATTTACTAATGCATGTATTATATAGAAAAAGTAATCATTTTTCCAAATTTATACGTGTATAATAAATGTATATAGTTGATAAATGAAAGATTATGTATGTATTTTTTACTTTCTTATTCATTTAGTTTTTTCTTTTACTTTTATATATTTATGTTTAAAATTTGAACAATATTTTTTCTTTTTCAAACCTAAACTAGGCAATTTTTCATATTCTTCATTCTCATCTACCTTTATATGCATAAAATAATATTAACTATATATATATATATACCCACCAATGTATTACTAGACTGCAAATAAACGTACACACAGTCAGATGGGTGTCACATTGTAGGACAGACATCGGATTATAGAAAGTAATAATAAAACGTTGAATTTTTATTGTACATAATTACAAAAAAACCTTGTTATTATTAGAAGAATTACGTCAATTGATGTTTATCTGATGTTGATTATTCAGGTCCCTCACGTAAGAGATTACCTCTTAGAAGTCGCCTTCCACGTGTGGATGATGGTCCTGGAACCTAGACGTGAAGTGTGGCCAATAGTTGTGGTGCCAGCGTAAGGTGACAGAGTTCAGGCTTGTAGTTGGTTGACCACCAGACGATGCCCAATTATCCAGGCAAACTCTCGGCGCGATGTGCTTATGTAGTTTGTGCGTGCCGTATATGATATCGTCTCCCCTGATAGCGACAATTTATTCTCACTACACCAAATTATGTCGATCGTCTTTTTTTCATATAGATCCAACGGGATCCTTTTTATACTTTTACATCAAAGATTAAACACAGAGAATATCACAGTCGAAGCTTAAACTCGAGGCGCACAGATTACATTTTCCTCGGAATCACAAATTACAAAACGCTTGATTATTATATCAGAGACGATATTGATTTTTGTTTTCTAATTGAAAACTAGATCCCGTGTTTATGAATCGATCTCTCCCGGCTGGGATTGGGAGAAAGACTGACGCATAAGGTGATGCGTCCCTTATGGTACATTTGCCGGCGTGACTATGGTCACGTACGCCAGATTTCTTATTGCCGTTCCCACGCCGCATTGTGCTTCTAACAATACCGATGTTTATTACCCTGTCCCTTACTTCGACTAAGTACTTTTGTATCCTTGAAAAACAAAATATTGTTTTGGGTAATTTTGGATTCTAACATCCATTAACACCACTAAGCAGTGCTTACCGAAGGGAAACCGGTTTAAATATAAATAGTGAAATTACAAGTAATAAATATTTCATATCATACATAATCGGATCATAATAATAAGTTATGCGTTAATTGTTTTCATAACTATAATATGTATGATAAGAATAGCAAAACAAATTACTACAGCTAAAAAATATCTGCAGCTACCAGAAAATAAAACTATAATTTGTGACATCAATGTTATTGCATTATAAATATTATTTTAAATACAAATTAAATGTATTAATTAAAAAGATATACATATAAAATAGATTCGATCTCTTCTAATCCGATTATACTATACCAATACAGTGGATTGACGACAAATTTTCGAACTTATATGTTACACTTTTCAAATTAATACATCAATCGTTCCACTATTTGAAAGCCACCTACTTTGTTTTTACAGAATCCGATTATACTGCACCAACAACAATATTTTTAGATAAAATTGATTCTATATGTATATTTTTCTAATTAATGCATTTAATTAGTATTTAAAATATCACAGACCTATGTTTTAAATAAATACAACTTCACAATAAGAATGTGTTCTCCTTAATAATAAATATTATTAATAAAATATTGGAACTGAAGGATAATCCTTAAAACTGGTGCAATAATATCCATATACATTTTAAAAATTAATTAATATAGCCATCTAATTAGATTGTTTAAATATAGCCCGGAATGCCAATAAAACAGAACTTCAATATAAAATGAATAATGTAATTTGAAAGTAATTGTGCTTTAAGCCGACTATTTGACAGTAACGATGCAACAAACGAACTCATTTTGAACGTAATGAAACCGAAAATTGTTCGAATGTCATCTAACGACCGTCGTGATGGAGAGACGTAGTCGCTGTGATCAGTCGTCCAGTAATAAAATCAACCCCACCCTTTTTGTACGCAGTTTAATGGTTTGTTCTTCCAGATCACGTTTTGTCGGCACGTGACGTAAGAGAAGTTACTTCTCCTAGCTCGACTTAAAATATTCTTGATTTTAAACCCCCTGCTTTCTGCGGCGGCACCTTTTTAATACTTCCAAAGGACACAGGACTCTAATTTCAAGAGATATGTTATCTGAACAATATAGAAATATTAACTAAATATTGTAATATTTCATGGGTCCTACCGCTAGGGAAAAACGTTTAAATTTACGGTGTCCAAAAATTACTAAATAATAAATCTGTAATAATTACTCGCAATGTTACCTTAATAACAAACTTATTTATTTATTAATGGGTACATAAATTGATAACTTTTAAACAATGCTGGATTTACTACAAGGTACGTTGGTTGTTCCGGGATGCCTCACATACATAAAAAAATATACTTTTTCAAAGATACGAATAACTACAGTATTACAGAATATTAATCATTTTTATAAATACAATTGTTTTGTCAACTTGATATTTTTATGTTTTCTTCATATCACAATTCTGATTCAATATAAACTGAGTAGCTTGTTGGTGTAGTGGTCGATAGTTCGTGCCTCATTCCAGGACACCAGCAAGTTAGTCTTATTTTCATAGCACAGGCGTTTAACATAGTTATAAAATAGTAAGAATATTGATGTGTCATGTATTCCGTATACACCTCTCTATTTTTTTTATTTCGATACCAATATATTTAATAAAGTTAAATAAATTCTTGACTAAGTACTATTCTAATATAATTCCTGTGTATTATGTGTAATATAGTGACATACACGATTAAATATTTACACGAATTTCGTGCCTACATTTAATCATAAGCTTAATCGATACAGCAATGTGATATCTGTCAAGCTAGAATAAAAAGATGTTTGAGCATGAAATATCTAAGAAATATCAGTTATACTTTTTTAAAAATTCACTGGGTACATGCACAATGTTTAACTTTTAATTACGTAAACAGCTTACGTACATGAAAATTATTATGACACCAGTATCATGGTAATTTTATTAGATCTAGATCAAATATGTGATCAACAAGAAAAGGGACATATTTGAAAAAACAAATATTAGATGCAATGATTATTATGATTATTTTTTTTGGTGCCGGAAAATTTAGAACTGATTTTGAATATTTTTGATGTGCTAATTCCAAAAATACCTGGCTTTTTTGCTTATCAACTCTAGTTTTTGAGATACAGACTAATTGATTTTCGTTCTGATAGAAGGCAAAAATAATGATATCTTTACAGGCCAAAATTGAAATTCTGCAGCTAAAATTAAAATATACTTAGTTTCAATTAAAATGACTGTAAAACCCTATATTCCTATATCTGGGTAACCCCCACCACAAACTAATTAATAACTCTCTCATATTACTTCTGCCTAGCCCGGTTCAGTTATTATCATTTTGTGTAAAGTTAGTAATAATACATTGAATTAAAACCATGGCATGCACAAGCAGATCTGGCTGTGTGAATAAACATTTTTTGTTATGTATGTAGCGAATACACTTTGACACAAAGTAAAAAACCTTTTTCTGATTTTGTGAAAAGGGCTTACCTAGCCTATTTTGGCGTCCACTTGGGGGGCCAGGATAAATCTTGAGCTCCACATTTCGTATGTAAAACATGCATCGAACATTTACGACAGTGGACAATTTAAAAGCGGAAGTGTCTAAAGTTTGGAGTACCAATGGTTTAGAGGGAACCAAAAAACCAAGTATGAAGAACTCAGTGGGTAATTTGTGTCGATCTAAAAACGGTGAACTTCCTCATTGGACACTAAAGTGGATATACAAAATATCCTTGTGGAAAATAAACTTTCCAACACGAGCATAAAAGTTTACTAACTCCACAACCACTTATATCAGTTTCCAGAAAACTCAAGTGATTTTACTGAAGAACTGAAGAACAGGGGAAAAGATTCCATCAGGACATTAAAACTATGGAAGATCGAAATTAAGGAAGACGGGATAGCCATCTGATGGCCGACTACTGTTGGAGTCTTCAGCGAGACTTTTCCGTTAAATTCCATACTAGAAAGTAATATAAAAGAAAATATTAAAGAGAAAAGTGATGAAAATACACTACTGTGTGAAATAAATACCTTACTTCGTATTTTTTATTTTAACTAGCAGTTGTAGCAAATAGTAATAGTAATAAATTAAAATGTACAAAAGATAATTTTATTCTAAAAGAGACCAATATAGCGTATCTCCAAAACTAGATCTGATAGACCAAATCTGATGGCTATTTTGGATTCCGCACACCAAAATTACCTAGAAATAGTTCAAAAATTATTGGCATCAAATGTGTGTTGCCCAGTGTTATTGATCCCATTTCACGCCATTTTTTTTAATCTCCTTATAGTTAAAACATAATAGTTAACACATTTTTAAGTGCCAATGAAAAATATAATTTTGAGCGCATTTCGACTAATCATAGACATATTTTGGTGGATTTAAATCATTTGGCCTTATTTTGTGTATAAAGAAAATAAGACTTAAATGTGAACGATAAACAGAAAATGTATTTATAATTTAATGTTTTGGTTAATACTTTGTATTCGTGGGTCTGTTACAAAACATAAATGATAAAATAAAGTCAAATACTGCATTTAACCTAAGCGGGTAAGAGTTCTGAAATTATGAATAGGAAATTTATTGCAGATTTTATCTTCTCTGGGAGCACTCCAATGAGCCGAGCAGGGTGTAACAGCCCGCAGGGCCTAGCCAAACATTTGGCAAAACCAGTCGTTACCTACTATTTATACAATAAATGCAATGGAGATGAATCTTAGAGACCACCTTGAGATTGGTAGAAAGAGACAAAAACTGTAACCCTTGTATAAGAAGTTCGATTTAGCAACGAGAATCGACACGTATGCACAAAAGTCACCTAGAACCATAGATACCTAGAATTATTTATTCTGAAAAATTATACAATCAAAAGATATTAAATTACAAACATTTATTCCGTTTTAACTGTTAAGATTGAAATGTAAATTCAGCGGCACCCCGACAATAACGCGCAGAATAACTTAAAAATAAAAAAAATGGAAGCGGGTTTTGAACCCTAGAATTAATATAAATTATGACATTTATTCCTATGTATTCTATTTTATATCCAATAAAAATTAAAATATAGTATGAAAAAATCATGAATTATATAAACGAAAAATATATACGAAAAAATTAAAATACGCTCAATAGACAGTTTAAATTTAACTAACCTAACGAACAGAAATCCTTTTTTTTTTCATTTCATTTAATTTATTAGTTTAAAAAAACTGTATTTCTTTTTAACGATAGTTTTTTCATGAAATAAGTATGTTTTACATTAAAAATACCTATTCAAATTAAATACACGGGAATAAATATTCTGATTTATTATTGTATCGCGGTACACTAAATTCATCAAACTGATGAACGTAAAATTAATGGTTAGTGAACAGACGTTTGACACATCAAGAGTGAACCGTAAGACCGCGAATCTCTGAAGCACGAGAGGTATAAACGAGGACTACAGGAGTCGATATCTGTCTCTAAGAGTCCCGTGGGAGCAAAATACGAATCTGAGATATTGCCTAATCGAAAATATCATAAAAATCTCATTCTTGGATATAGTATAATATACTTTAATATCAGTACAATACAATTTTGTTTATCTGGTAAAAATCTCCGAGTAATGGAAAGTTTATTGGATGTATTTTGAGATAAATATTAATATGATATTTATATCGCAAGAAGGTTACTCCAACTGGATTTCTCATTAGTGGAAAATGTCAGTTCGTGAATTTTCAACAAATTAAAATTTATCCTCCACAAATATATTTTCTTTGTGGCTTAAATAATATATCGACAGAGGTAGCATATTATTAGAGTAACAAAGTGTCACAAAATACAAATTAATGAATTAAAAAACAGAGTAAGAGAATAGATATAAATCCTTTAGGACCCTGCCCAAAACATAGGAATTACACACTTTCCCTTGGTCACCCCATCCCTTCTGCAAGTTATAATTATCATCAATTACTAATTGTGCATAGTCACAATTTAGGACCCTGGGTTGGCCCATGGACATAGGCTCTCCCATCCTCCCTTGCTCTGGACACTTCCCCTTTTCCCATGATATACGATATACCGAAAATTATTGTTACCCTCTTCTTTTCCCAGGATTAAATTTTGCATGCATCGTAATTAGATTTTTAGACCCTGTGCAAGATATATGCATCTCCTTCTCCTTATATTCGCATTTTAAATCATAATTGAATCTGAATATCGGGTATTGACTGCTAGTTACCTGTAAAATCTTATTTATTTCATTATTCAAATTCTCGTATTTTATAAATTTGTTTACTTATCCTTAACTAATTTGAATATTAGTACTACCTTTACAAAATATTGATTTATAAAAGGAGATTGTAAGATCTCAAAACGGTGGAAATGACCTACTACAGTACATTTTAACTTAATCAATTAATACATAGGTATGTCTATTCTTAAAATAATTTAAACACATAAGATGTACTGTCGCGTCGATTCTGCGACATACCTGCGCACCTTCCATAGCCGAGTGCCGAGTGTTCCGACAGATGACCATTATAAAGCGGTTTGAATCTTATCTAAATATACATCGTATGCACCACTAATGCTGGCAAGTCTAGCGTACTATAATACACATAATGGGTCTGTATAAATCTGTACAT
Organism: Eubasilissa regina; assembly: GCA_022840565.1. Taxonomy (NCBI): domain Eukaryota; kingdom Metazoa; phylum Arthropoda; class Insecta; order Trichoptera; family Phryganeidae; genus Eubasilissa; species Eubasilissa regina. The sequence continues at coordinate 25,511,475 of JAINEB010000033.1, forward strand.
GGAAACAAATAATGAAACGTACAAGGAAACAAACTATTACAGTAGGTTATAATTTTTAAAATACTATTATTAGATATTTACATGAAATAATAATATATATTAATACAAGAGAAATCGAAATGGAAATTTTAATTAATTAAAAAGAAAATATAAAGGCTTTTAGCGTATACTTTCAATTTTCAGTTTGAAATTTCAAAAAATTCTACGCGAATTATATACTCTTTCAAGATGAGACTAAATTCTTAGAAGTATCATCTAAATATTTGAAGGACGTTATTTGTTACATCAATCTCGCTAGACAGGAAAGTTATGAGAGAAAGACATAACAAAAACATTTTTGATTTCCTCGCATTCGAGACAAGTATTAAAAATAACTTGTGTCTAAAGTCTTATACAAGTTTTTTCATATTAATATTTTAGAATGAAAAAAAATGTGTGTTGTCATTGATTTACATGAAATTAGTTAAAAGTACCTGCGTATATTTAGACTGACGCATAAATCAAATTCTTAATATAAAATTATTATGTCAGCTGTTTGTTTCATAATTACGAAGTATTCGTGAAACAAGCAGCTATTATTTTAAATACAATGATGTTTGTTATATATAAACTTAATAAACAATTGTGACTTACATACAAAATAACGAACATAAAATGTAAACCTTGTTCAAGAAAAATCATTCTAAAACTTCCAATTTACAAAATTTACATCTTATTTTGTTAATAAATATAATATTACTTCATATTACAGTTAAAGTACGCGTGAAAACAGATTTTTTCGGCATTTTTTAACGAAAATTACGAGAGCGTAAATGTGACGTCCATCACAGGCACTCAAATCAGCAATATGACGCGAAAATACACAATAAAAAACACTTTTTAATAGATTCGACATAAATATTGTTTAGTAATAAACTATAGTGTTTTTGATAAAAAAAACTAGATTTTTAACAGTAACTGAAGCCTCAAAGCTTGTAATATATGATTAATATCATTTGTTTTCACCAACACAAAGTGTTTTAAAAACGTCTAAATTTAATGTCTTGCAAATTGAATGGTTCATTAGTCTATTTACTTTTAATATTTTGTTAATTTGTCTCAATCCAGATATATCTCCGTAATCTTAGCTTCAAGATTATAAGAAAATGTATTTCGTGTATGCAAGAATTTTCCATATTAAGACAATTTTATGGTCGCGGTCTTTCTTATAATGCTTGTAATATCTTAACTATCGCAAATAACATTTAGTTTATTAGTTTCAAATTAACGTTAAGGTCATATCTAAGTAAAAGTTTTAAAAAAAGTCTAATCTAGCATATAACTTTTGATATAAATAAATAAATAACCTTACATTTTCATAAAAAATACGAAAATATGAATTATTATTAAAAGACAAGCCTTAAACATTAATTATTAAATTAAACTAATCTACTTTCGCAATCCATATTTAATCCTTAATAATTTTTAAAAACAAGTCAGCTATAGTATCAAAAATGTCACGATGGTTGTACATTTACATGCGTATGTATTAATGAGATCTTTGTCCGAACGTCGAGATAAGTTTAAGAATTTTTATAAGTCCTGTTTGCCTAGTACCTTTTTGGTCTGTGAAGTTTCTTTTAAGTTTAGACGTCCCTTTAAGTAGGTATATAAGAATATTTATTGTGCAAAGTTTCTGTACGTTAAGATTTCCGAGAATAAGAATTGTTTTAAATAACTTTTGTGTCATGAAATGAATTCAGATGGTTCAAAAAATGCACAAAATGAGCTGGCGTGAAAAAATAAAAATAAAATAAACAAAGATTTATTTCTAAAAAATGTAAATGGCAGAGATTTGAAGATGCATGTGCGAGTATACACATGAAATACAATATATCTCGACACTCACGCAAAGGATCTTACAGAGTGGAGCGTTCTACAAATATAATATCAACCATTGTCCATTACGAGTGTAATATTTATTATATTTGTAGTATCCAGAAAATAGACATTTTAGTTTTAATAAATAAAATATTATAATTATAATATATTTAAGAAAATATTTTATTAATCAATTTACCTTAGTATATTAATATTCATAATTATATCTGATCAAGTATCACGTACTTTAAAGTCCCGCTTTTGTAGTTGTACACCGTCAGTCTATAACCAATTGTTGACTGCAAGCTGCAATTTGCCATCACCTCTAAAACGTTTTCCCATCCAGGAATCCTTTAGAAAAAAAAAACAAAAAAACGTTGGGAGCAAGATCTGGACTCTACGGTGGACGATAGAAAACCGCCCACCCAAACTCGTGAACACCTGTGATATATATAATTATATAAGCATAAATGTAAGAGATTGTTTTTTGAAGTAAATGTACTGTGTTTAAAATAATAAAATATTTGCTTAATTATTTATATCTAAAAAGTATTTATTTTCTTGGTTACCCTCGTATTTTCTATGCAGAACAGAATTTCCAACTGATGATACTGACCTTTACTGCCATATCTCCGAGACGCTAGAGCAAAATTTCATCCATGTATGCCGTACCTTGGATGTCATTTTTTATCATACAAACAAAAACAATAAAGTTTACGGCTACAATACTGTGAGGAATTATTATGGTTAAATATTTTTCCTGATGGTAAAGTTTTGGTCTCTAAGTAGACATTTATTTCCTTACAAAATTGGGAACTAGATGACCTATGGGAGGGTTTCTCGCGATTTAAATCATTATGTTTCCCAGGTCGTTATTTAGTACCCAACTTACCTTCCAGAATAATTAAATATCTCAAACTTTATACTAATTCATTAACATTATGGTTAATTTTTCTTGAAAATGAGAAATTATTTGCAATAAGTATGTGGATTATGTACATTTATGTTTTATTCCCACTTGAAATATGCATGCATTCAACACTCAGTCTCTTCAATCATCTTTTCTGGATCCGAATCTGTAAAATAATAACCTCGAACAAATTTTTAATATAGGAATTTAGCCTGTTATCTCGATCTATAATTCTAATATTTTTTCTCCTGGTTTTTTTATTACAACAAATTTGAATTAAACAATTTGCATTTTTTATGCACCCCTAAATAAAAATGATGGGGTGGAGTCTTGACAATAACATTTTTCTTTAAATTATTATTTTATTTTAACGAACAAGATTACCAAGAAGTCCTTTAAGGATTCTTGTAGATAGTTCCACTAACCCAATTAATCAATTTATTACATTTAAACATTGTGCTTAGTCTGTTTAAATTTAAAAAAAATAAACAAAATCATCCAAATTATATTAGCATAAATTCATTTATAAAACTCCATGAAAAGTAATAAATTGTATGAACCCTAGGTCTAAGCATATTTTGTTTTTAAAGACAAATATAAGTAATAGATTATTATGGACCGCTATAAAATAATATTTTCAAATATCCTGTATACGGCTTGAATAATATTATGATGATTCAATAAATTCAATTTCCAACGTTGTTGTAATACATGTGTATATAGTACCTATGCATAAAATCATTTGTGATAGCGTCCGGAAACTTCGTTACTATTCGTATCCCGCTCTCTGTGAAAATGTGATTAAATATTATTATTTATGTACTTATTTTTTAAAAAAACAACAAATAATATAAATGCGAAACTGTTCAAATATTTTTCTCATCCATTGGGTTACGGTAATTCGATTAATACGTATCAAACTTTTTCTTCGCAATTGCTATCTGAAAAATATTAATCCCAGCATGTTTTTACTCATCATGAAACGTTAATTATCAGGAAACAATTCATCTATAATTCTCGACGTATAACAAATATGAAAACACAATGTTTAATAGTATTATAAGTATTTGAGGGTAATAAAAAATAATAAATATTTTTAAGGAAAACACATTCTTATTGTGAAGTTGTAATTATTCAGAACAGACGGTCTGTGATATTTTAAATACTAAATTAATGTATTAATTATAAATATATACATATAATATGTATATATTTATAATTAATACATTAATTTAGTATTTATAAATATTTTTAATGTTAGCCAGATAAAAATTCCAAAAATATATGATGTTGTCTGTTAGCGATAAATAGTACTGTCGAAAGTCGTTACGTAGGCATAACACAGAGAATGAAAAATTAATATTATATAAACGTACCAGAAATACATGGAAGGACCTAATGAAACGCGAAGCGTGCAAAATTTTTAATAAAATGACAAAATGTCCATGGTAGGTTGCCTATTCTTTTAGAAACTCTGGCGATGAATTAAACTGTTATCAACCGCAAATGACTGAGTAAACTCTTAAGATAAACAAATATTATTTTTAGTAATGTAATGTAAAAATAATTATTCTAGAATAACATTGGCGTGAATATATTCCAATTAGCACTATTTTGGATTATATTTGGCTTTCGTAAATGATTCTAATAGTTTATTCTTCAATATTTGCAAAATTACTTTGTGGCCTCATTTATTTTAATAATTATATACAAAATACTTTGTTAAACCTGCTATTTATTAATTATTTAATAAATAGCAGGTTTAACAAGATGATACCATAGGTAGAATAATTAATAAATAATGGTTTAAACAACGAATTTAGTATAATTATTAATATTGATTCTAATAGTTATTACTCCACAGGCGACATCTCGAACTTTGATAATATATTTTTATTTAAACTTCTGCATCTAAACTAAACATTAAGGTAATTAATTATTTTATAATTCTTATTTAAATCTACTTTTAAATCGTATCAATGTAAGTTAATTAAAACTTTAAATAATTTTAACCAATTTAAAGTATTGTTTCTAAGTTTAAACGCCTTTACTTTATTCAACCAATTGAATACGCAGTAGGTAGAATGTACTCGTACATACTCGACGAACTTACACAATCAATACTATCTACCCGGGCAAAAGATGCTGCTTATACGATTTGCTCATAAAAATTTTATACGTATTAATACTTAATAGATATTTTTGAAATGATGTGCGTTTCTTTATCTCTCATTTAACATAAACAATAAGAATAATTTCAAACGTTTTTTCTGATATATAAAAATATAAAACAATTTTTGAATTTTTTTTATTATTAAAAGAGTTAAAGGATTTAATCCTTAACTAAAATTATAATCCTTTGGTTCGTTTAGTACATGTGCACCTAATAACTACTCACTTGTTTAACTAACAGAATAGAGTGCCATAAAATTTGTGTTTTAATGTACATACATATATGTAGATTAAATACAAATGCTGTAGGATAGGAAGAGGTACAGATTCGTATTCCGGTAGTAACGAAATATTTTTAGATATATAGATTTTTTTCTTTATATCTTTCTGGTTTATTAATTAAATTTATATTAAATACCACATAACTTTGTTCTGAAAATGTAACTTCATAACAAAAATATGTTTTCCCTAATGCGTTTGTAATCGCACATCTTATGAAGTGCGTTTATCTAGCTTCTAAAAGAGCGATCCTCCAGTAGATATCAAGTTTGAATAATTGTACCAGGTTTACATATTATTTTCTTATATTATTGATAGTAAAATTTTCGCAATTTTACAACTAATATATATTTAAACCAATTTTATAAAATAATTTTTTTAAACACCTCTTCTGAGTATTAAGTATAAGCAAAACTCCTGAAATCTAATCAGGCTTTCTACCTACGTTTCCTTGAACCTTCTTTGGCTTCCCGATATCTATGGAAAGTCTTCATGGATATAAAATTATGGTAATAAGAAAATATTGATAACAGGGAATATCTACTTGTGCAGGGGTGCTTTAGTACGTTATGGCTAAATTCAAATAGTGTAAGAACAAGCTATATGAAATTAATTTTTTTATTAATTATTGCGCACACGTCGCCTTCGTGAATTTATAGTCCATTACTAATCGTTATCGGCTACTGAAACAGTAGTAATTAATGCATTTATAATTTCAATTAATTCTATAACATTCTAACAATTCTATAAGTCACTTTAATTGAGATCTTTTTATATGTAGAAAAAGGAACTCATACTGAGGGTCTACCTTATCCCGGTACTTCTCACTTGATCCAATAATATTACTCCTGTTACTCGGCTAGATTCGTAATCCTATTCTCTCCGTAACGATCCAAATTTGTTGACCATATATTAAAGTGGGTATATAAACAGTATTAAAAACAGTCAGTTTGATCTTGTCATTTAACTCGGATTTCTTTATTACCCCCAGCTACCTCAATTCTTCGCTTGCTTTTGTTGCGGTGCCTTTCTACAGCTATTACCTCCGTTTTTGCAGTGCTTAACTTTATTCGTCATTAAAATATATATTAATTAATTAAATATAAATTAGAAAGTTATATATAAAAAATCAATTTTATCGAAAAATATTTTTGTTGCTACCGGGACTCTAAACTGGATCTCTCCCGATCCGGATAAGGTGTATTATCCAACTATGTTACAGCGACAGTTCTTTTGACGACAAATTTTCGAACCCGTATGTTCCATTATTTATAAGTCATCTACTTTTTTTTTTTACGGAATCTCAAATACATTTGAGTAAACCGATAGGAGACACCAGAATTAACAATTCATTTTTTATTAAATTTTGGACACATTGATACAACTTATATATTATTAACGAGAACACATTCTTATTGTGATGTTGTAATTATTCAGAACAAAGGTCTTTTGATTTTATATGTATATCTTCCTAATTAATACATTAAATTTATATTTAAAATATCACAGATCTAGTTTTGAGTAATTATAACTTCACAATAAGAATGTGTTCCCTTAATAATATTAATTAATTGTTATTATATTTTAATTAAACCGGTGTAATTAATTAATATCTCAATTATCAGCTTCATTAAGTAGCATGAATTTATGTATTTAAATAAAAATAACAATTAACGATAAAATAATATCATGATAATGAAGCCTCGAATATATTTTAAGTTTGAAAGTATATAAAATATTTGTACAGTGCTATAAATATTGTTTGTATATGCGATGATAAATATCATTTATTTATTTCAATATTTATAATAAAACTGTACTTAAATAATCAACTTAATTATTTTAACGATAAATAATATCATATGTATATTTTGCGGGAGTTCGGGTTAAATGGAATGTGTACACCACCATATCTACGTCTGTGGTAATAATTTCTTGTACCACATTGCCTTAGTAACAAATTAGTAAGTATGTTGACCCCACTCTCTCATTAAAGAATATCTGAAAAGGGTTAAGGACATACACTTCGGCAATAGGGCGCCCTTCGCTAAGGAGCATTCTTGGTGTGAACCCGAAACTTTTTGTTATTTTCGCTCAAATTTAGTGGATACTTGAGACGTCAGATCTGGGCGTTAGTTATGACCGGTGACATGTTGACACAATTTATAACGAAGGGAAACTTGCGTCCATAGTAGAATTCCGCAGCCAACGGGGCTCCTGGGGTGAGAGAAAAATAATTGTGTAATTTTACCAACATTCTCACAATGAAGTTTTTGGGTTTATGTAATAATCTATTAGACTATCGCATTACCTCAATAAAGTAATTACATATATAATATAGTCTTATAAATGACACTATAATGTTGTTTTCGTCACAAATTAAAATTTATCCGTGTCATTGAAGAGAAGTATCAAATACCAGTATACATAACATACAAATACAAAATAAAAATCAATATTATCGAAAAATATTTTTGTTGCTACCGGAATTCGAACCCTCTTCCAATCCGGGGAACGTTGAATCGTCAAAGCACTGTAGTGGTATAGCATAATCGGTTAATGCACGTTCAATCCAGGTTCGAATCCCGGTAGCAACAACAATATTTTTCGATAATATTGATTTTATATGTATATCTTTTTAATTAATACATTTAATTTGTATTAAAAATATCACAGACCTGTTTTGAATAATTACTTCACAATAAGAATGTGTTCTCCTTAATAATAAATAACTTATTCGTTTTGAAGGTACATTTTTTCAGTCAATAAAGAAATCTACAGATATTTAAAGAAATGCTAACATTGCAAAGCTAAAGGTAATTTGAAATAATATGGATATAAAAAAATAAATGATTTATAGATTTTGTATTTAGGTAGTAAAAACAGTTATTTTATTTTCTTGATTTTCCATTTGACGTTGGATATTAAAAAACCATATGTAGTATTTAGTTTGTGATGTTTCATTAATATGGAAGACGATCTGGTTCAGAAAAAGCGACGCTTAGATAGAGAATGATAACGTAATGACATTTACTAGAATACGTGTAGGAAAATATAAATTTTGTCCTCATTTGCCTTTTGACATTCGTCTTAGGATGGGGCTTAAACACTAGTAATTTAAAATATGTGTGAATTTTAAATGTATGTACTTAAAAACTAACAAAATTTTAAATTATAAATTGACTGAAAGAAGAGTGCACACACTAAGACATTTTTTCCACATTAAAAATTGTTATAAAACTCAAACGGTTTACAGTCTACACTCAACACAGTGGAGCTAAATGCCGAGTGCTGAGCACGACGTGTTTGGTTATTTCGGTACTTACCAATCTGTACTTTTCTTTTTACATTACGTATTATACTACTTCAGCAAATTTAATGTGAAAAATAATAAAAAAATGAAACATCGCCGTCCATAGATAAAAGCGCTATGATTTGTGATATTATTTCATTCTGATTATTCACAATTTATTCAGACAATAAAAAACTAAACTATTGGTCTGGTAGGAAAGTAATTGAGTTTTATGATATTCTAATTTAAATACTCATTTTTCTCCGCTAATAATAAACTTTATTAATATAAATAAGCACGATTATAATCGACATATTTTTTCCGATAAATTTAAAATTTATTTATATCAGTGGTGTAAATTTCCGGAGTTCTCGAGTTCGTAATATTATGAAATGCACTTTCGGTAACAACTTGGTGGTTGAAGACTTTACTTTTTAAAAATAAACCATTGGTATGGTGAAAAAGGCAATGTTTCATAGTCCAACAAGCATGTTGAAAACTATGAAAAAAAGACAAATGAAATAGATGCTATCTACAGCGTACAACAAACTTCGTAGCAACGATTTTTTTTTATTTTCATTCAGTTGGTGCGGCACCCATATGTTCGATGATTAATATCGAACTTTTTTATAAGCCCTCGAATTGTTGTGGTTCTGATTCAACTAATGCTATCGGTTCTTTATTTCCAACTGAAGAAGAACGCCCACGACTAGTGGCGTAACTATAAAAATTGTGCCCCAATACAAAAATGAAAAAAAAAACATATATGCATTCTATATAACAAATATATACGATTATTAAATACTCGGTTATATTAATTGAACTTTTATTTCCTATAATATTTACATTTTTATGAAAAAAGTGTATTTTAGGCATATATGTAGGGTATGCGAAACTATAAAAAAATCCTTGCTTCGTTATACTGAGATTTTCACTTTGCGGTGATGGTCTGGTCCCTAACCCGACATATTACATTTTCTGTGGACTACTGTATAAATTAATCGAGTTTTTAGGTGTTTTCTTAATTTCATGTCTTACTGTAATGGATTTTAAAAGTTATTAATCTATACTAAATGTATTGTAGGGCACTGACGGACTTTTGGGCCCCTACCTAACCATCTGCTGCATTGGCGTAGTTACGCCACTGAACGCGACCTTCTTTATCTTCAAGGCTTTCTTGTCCTCAGCACAAATTTCACGTTTAGTTAAGGAGCAGTTGTACAAAAAATTGCTCTCACTGCCTTATTTTCCATCTTTAATTCAATAGTCCAATCTGAAATAAAATTAATAATAAAATCAATGTATAATAACCAAAATAAACCAAAATGACACTTTCACTGAAAGAAATTGGGTTAGAATTTAGAAAATAAAAACCGCAATTATTATCCTACCAACCAATTTATTGCTCATAGTGAATCTAATAAAATCAATAATAAATCAAATCATTTTTACAATAAAATATTTTTTAATATCTAGAAGTTATAATATCGATACCTTAATGCTCTGAAAAGCAGCTAACTACACCTATGGTCAAAAACCCATATTTGATGCCATTATGGTACACTAAAAGCCAAAAACTTTCATCAATTTTAAAACACGGTGATTTAAAATAATAAATGAGTAGTACTACGTACTGAAAAACCTTAGATTGTTTTTTGCAAAAACCTTAAATGTTTACCTGACACAAGTGTTGATGGCACCAGAAATAGAGGAAGTCCGCAGAAATCATAATGGTTGCACTAAATTATCATGTAAAATCAACTAACTCCCAATAATATTTCTTAATATTGCTAAAGAAATTCAGCTATCTCCAAATATTCCCTATAAGTACGATATAAATCAAAATATCAATAAAATTACTCAGCTACCCTATTTCTGCATAAATAATCTACCAAAGTGATTTTTGTAATTTTTTGTAATCCGTTTAATTACAAAATTAAACCGTTTTTTGTTGCTCTTGAACATTTTAGAAAAATGGAGTTAGCTGCTTTGCTGATTAAGGTATCAATATACGAAAGATGAATTATATTAAGGACAAGAAAAGTATTACCCAAATTAGTCAAATAATATTCTAATAATATTCTATCTAACGTGTGCATCCATAGAATATGAAATATTGGTCACATGTTCACGTAGAAACGTTTAATTTTTTTTCTTATCTTATTTATTGCTCATATAAAAACTCTAGATGGTTAAGATTTTCCTGTTGGAGCAATCTTCACTTTGTTAAACCATCTTATTTGCGGCTCTCCACTGATGCGCATGATATTATCAATCTGTGACAAACGGAACTTATACCGTAGTAAACACGCGATAAGTAATTATATTGAATACATAGTCATTTAAAAAAACGTATGGTTCCCTCTTATAAGTACAGTTCAATATACTATCGGAAATACTAAGATTTATATAAGTACCGAGTAATAATGTATTTGAAACGTCCCAATGTACGAATATTTAAAAATTAATTAAATGATTCTTGATAATACTTCGGTTATAAAAAGGAATTAACCAATAATAAATAAATTCTAAAGATTCTTAGAAACATTCCATTCAATAAAATTATTATTATTATTACAAATTAGTATCTTTCGACTGGAAATAAATTTGAAGCATGACAATTTAACTTCCATTGTTCGACGTTTAGAGCTTAGTCTACTGGTAATCAAAGGCTTCCGAATTCAAATCCCGGTGGAGATTGCGCATCTTAAATTGATATAGATATTTACTTTGATATCCCATACAATATTCACGTGGATTTTCTGTACAAATCGAACCCTCCACGATAATACACTTTAAAAATTATGGTTATAATTTTTAATGTGCAACCCACGCGGATATTTCTTTTTGTAATTAAGATTTATTTTATTTTATATATATATATATATATTATTACGTTATATTTGGTACCTACCGCGTCCGAGATGGTTGGCAACACTGACTGCGCAAGGAAAGGAGTTCTCGCAACGGTCTTTTTAGGTAACAGATATCAACCTGCACGGACGGTAAATCCGATGCATAAATAACGAAAATATGACTTCGTGTAAGTGAGGAAGGGTGAGAATAATTGAATATTTTTGACATCTGTGTTGTCCTGCATCATATTTTAACTTTCTGTTCGATAATTATGTATAATTTCAGAATGGACCCATCCCTTTATCTTCCACGTTCCTTGTTAGTTATTTTATTGTTACCTCTTTGTTTGAACTGCTTCGGCTGGTATGACGGGAAAGAAGTGATGCCACGACATACTTTGGACTACATGAAGGATTTCTCCTGAACAATAAAGGAGGGGTACGAGTTGATCTCTGCCATTAGACAGTACCCGATGCGATAATTTTTACAACCGATAAAGACGCAAGCAATCCATGACAAACCAAATGCAAATAGATTAATTAGCCATTTTGACGTTCTGATGATTCAAAGTTACAAGTTTTAACGGGTGCCTCGAACTAAATCAATTCAATCAACGGGAGACTCGTCAATTATAAAAGAAGACAGTGAATCTCTGCCGCAATGGACATTTACTACGCGTAAGATGGTCGTAAAAATGAATTTTTTTGTCTACTATTGATTTAAAACTAATAATTTGCTATTGTAGTATTAATATTTCTTTTCATTTTTCTGATTTAAAACTAATGATTTTTCTATTGTATTTTTTACATTTTTTTTATTTAAAACTAATGGTTTTTCTGTTCGTGTTCAACCAATTTATTTGATTAGTTATTTTTTGTACTACATCTAACCCAACAAACTGTCAAGTGACAAATTTATGTGTGCTATTTTCCTAGGTAAAGATTTCACATTACTAAGAATCAAATGTTTTAGCACATTATTACTTGTACAAAATTATGTTGATTTAGATATTGAAATAATAGAAATTTTATTATTTTTTTATTGTGGCAAAATTGCCAAACTGATCTCTTTCATCACATCACATTCTAGTGATAGATCGCTTACTGTTTTCTACTTTAATATTCTATTTTCTTGCTTTTTTTTATTATTAAACTTTGTGATTATAAAATTTTAAATAATCTTCTTATTTTTCCCTGAGAATGCTGGCTAAAGTGAGTGGCAGGCGATATGGTGAATTCTGTGAACCAGACCCACGCACTTCATGTAACACCCTGAGCAAGTCGGTGGATGTGCATACACAGCATCATATTTTAACGACCACACGTCACAATATATATATATATATATTCTAAAAACATAACTTCTGTATTATTATTATTATATAATTATTTTTTTTGCACATTGTGAAATCAAAATAATAAATAAATGTAATATTATAATGTATTTATGGAAGTATGTTGTGTGTGTGTATTTGTGCGATCGGGTGGATCAAGAAATCAAAATGATAAACCACTTCCATAATTCGTCTTAACATTCGTGTTCATATATATTGTGGTACTTACCTTGGTTTGCTGTATAGGATACGTATTAATACCAGTAGCGGAGTAATTTAATTAAATTGAACTTATTCCTTTAAACCAACCAACCAACTGTAAAGGAATAAATTCAAGTACTAACTGTGAAGGAATAAATTCAGTACCAACTGTAAAGGAATAAATTCAGTACCAACTGGAAATTGTTTAATTCCAATAAGATTACACAAATATGGACCCAATATATGATCAATCAGGTAGAGATGAATCAGAAGTATGGCTATCCAACATTCTAGTATAATTTCTTCACTAATAATTCACTAGTCCTACAACATTCCCAGTACATATATTTCTATTATATTTTTATTTTATTTTTCCTTTTTATGCATATTTGTAATTCTCTTTTTATTCCTGTCGAAGACTTAAATAACACCACAACAGCACGAAAAAAAACTGACTACTTTAACACAGACTTCAGTCTAGCAAAGTAGCCAGGACAACGCTGTATATATCAGAGGTGAAGTCTACTCCATCCCACACAATAAACTATGAGTATAATTATGTATTATGTTTATTATGTATTTACCTCTATTAAAACAAAAATATGTATGTCAATATATATATAAATAAATAAATAGAAATAGATTCACAGTTTTAAATGGTTATTATAAATACTGTAAGTATAGAATATAAACGGAGTGTAAAATATAAACGAAGTGTTAGAATATAAATAGAGTGTGCGATGCTGTTAGCTCAGGGGTGGCAGCTGAGTGAAAGTTTGACGCTGACGCAGAGCGCGCGGCAACCGGTTGGTACATGAATGCAGCTCGTGCGTTGACGTGTGGCTGACGTCTCACAGTGGTGGTTAGATACTGTTCTGGCAGGTGAGTTGAGGAATTCTCTGAATCTATTCTGAACGCCATATATTCATTGTATTTTAACATTATTAAATGTATTTTAATGGAACACTATGTAAGCAATAAAAATAGTTTAATCAAATTGAAAGCTTATCAAGAAGAATAATAATATTTTCTTAATCTACAGTTCACCATAGTTAGTTCCTAAATGGAAATGCTGAGATACCCTATGATTATCTAATATCATATTTTAATCTTTTTAACGTATTATTTATTTAATAAATATCAGATATCTCATAGAGACGAAGCTATTTTTATTATATTTAATAGAAAAAATATATATATTCTTGGGCATATTCAAATATTCCTATTATGTATTTATGTACATAATTTACGAGGCAATATTTTGAAGTTTTTTTATTGTGAATTATTTTAAAACTGGCTTCTCCAGGTACTATATTTTAATATTTTAGTTTTAACAAATGTATTTATGATGGTAAATTTGGAGCTGCATCACACCTCGCTTAAGAATGGAACAAAACGTTAAATTTGACCGATGACAGACGGTTACAGGTTTAGGAATACAATAGATGGCTCTGAACACAGCTAGAAAAATAGTCAATTTTCAAAGATTAAAAAAAAATATTCATTATCTGTATGAATAATGAAATACTCCTTTCATCAACATTTGCTGGTGACAATGTATGGTACTTGGCGTGGCCGAGATTCTCTCTGGAAGTTCATATCCAAATAAAATGTATTATTACAAATATGTTTAAACTCATAATGTTGCAAAAGTTTTTAGTATTATTTTAGTATTATTAGTATTTTCGTAGAGGTTTATGGCACTTATGTCTGACATTTCATGACATTATATGATGAAGACATGGTGATCTATATGCATCTAGCGTCTGATAGTTCAAATCCGAACAAAACACACAAAACATCGTGTAATCTAACAAATACTGATACCGATTCGTCTCTCTATCATATCCCGATCCACAAACAATACCAATACCAATACTGTACCGCTTCGCAGAATTTCGCACGTTTCAAAATTGTGCTGTCCGAATAGCTTATTTATCTATGTTAAAATCTATCTGAACATTAAAATGAACACCACGATCGATTGGCGAAACCAAAAATTGATGGTCTTCTAATAAATATACTTATACCTACATCACATACACGCATCCTCTTAATACTTGATATATAAAAAAATTGTAACATTTTTCAAGTATCTTCAGTATACTCATATATATATATATATATATATATATATATATATATATATATTTATACACATATCATACATACAGGTACATCTAGTTACATTAAGATGTAGAGGATAGGTATAGGAGTTGGGAATAAAGTAGTAAAGAATCAGGTCGTTTTGCTGGATTTGTGGATAAGGTGCCTATGGCACTAAAGTTTGCATATTACAGTCCCTATATTCTATGGAAATTATTGAGGAAGTAAGCCGCGTATTATATTCTTACCAAGTTTGCCAGTTCAGTTTTAATCATTCTCACAAAGCCTTCATCGTTCGCGCTTGGAAAGAAAATTGCATGTTTCGTTACACCGTATTATGCGACAAAACATCGGGCTCTTAAAGGGCGGAAGTAATCTAGACAAGCATTTAATGACGTCAGCGTGGTCCTTTGATGAACTTTATTTAAAGGAGCTCTTGTAAAACATTATTCACTTGATGTTATCCTTTAGATATCCAAACAAAGAATAATTTCGATAAATATCATTATATTATTTGTTTGTAAAAATATTTTTTTATTTTTGTGTGAGTTGTGCAAGAGCGCTATACGTGAATTAATTAATATTTAATTTTAGTTAAGTACAAGAAAAATAATATTTTTATTGTTTATTGGAGTGTTAATCGTAATAATATATAAGTAATACTAACATAGGATTAAACAGATATGATCAATATACAGTATTTTCTATTATTAATTTGAAAAACGTGCAAATAAAGTAATAAAACAAGAATTTAATTTATATTTTGAATAAAAATAAGATAACTCTATTAAAATATTTCATCCCAACAATTTAAATTTATTTCAATAAAATGTTAACAATATAAATATTCTAAACCTCTAGTCTCAAGAATTTTAGTTTATTGCAATTCAAGTTTTGCTGAAATGTACAAAAAAAAAAAAAATCTTTGTGACCATTCCTAATTTTATATATTTTAATATTCTAGGATTTTATAGAGATTGGTAGCTCCTTTGTATTATAACGAGAACCAATTCAGCGAATAAAATTTGCAAACAGAAAATCAAAGTAGTACATAAATGGATTCATTTGGAATTTCTAGCTGTCGATTAAAGAAATGATTAAATTATATATTATTATTCCTGCTCCGGAACCAAGTACCAAGAACCAACCTCTATATTATTAAATACTCAATATTTTTTAGAAATTATACATATTTTAGATGATAATATTAAACTTCCAGACTCTTCATTTCAAACTCTCACTCATTCTGCAATCCTGAAACATTACATCATATCAAACCAATTACTCCCCATTACCAAATACTTGCTCCAATAGATCTGTGCAATAATTTATATTATCCAAGCGACCAACGAAGTGTCCGATTAATTCAGTAAATCTTTATAAAGTTTTCAATCAAAATAAATTCTTTGTACCTATTTAACTTTTATCTTCAACGAGACATAAATTTCTTGCTGTATTTCGTTACAAACATGATTACTAACCAAAAACCAAAAATGAGGAATGCAAAATTACATTTTCATTCAAAAGTGTTTTATAATTTAATTGTAAAGATGAAAAAAAAGAAATAAATAAAAGTTCCATAAAATCATAAGAATTTTTACATTTCATTTTATCGGCAAAAAAAATTTTAAATACATTAAATATTGAAATGTTTGAAATTTGCTTCCAGCACTGACCGAAGGAAAGAGGTTGATTTTGACTCTCTATATAAGTTTTCTTTTCTCTAGGTCCAATATAGACAGAGTTACGATTTTATTTAATTTTTGAACAGCACCGATAAATTTTGAAACGTGGAGAATCTGGCTAGTTAATATACATAACCAAGACATCTACTTGATCAATTTTTCTGAAAAGTTTATAACTAGTTGAATCATAATAAGTTTTTCTCATTACGTTTTTGTTCATCGTATTCACTATCGATATTTACTACAGTTATCATCTTATTATTAATATAATATAATATTTAATTCCAAGCTATTTTAAGTCCAGAAAGTCTAAGATAGATTTATGAATTACGAAAACAAAGTATTTAAAAATCACAATCATTCATTTAAGGGTAATATTTTTAGAATGCAAATAATAAAAATTCCAAACCAAGCAAATTGTACAAATACATCGATGATCTAAGAATCTTACTTACTTACTTTTCATCACCCCGTTTCCCCTTGAGGGTAGGGAGAGAGGATAGAGCGCCACACTATTCTGTCCTGACACACAATTCTCGCCTCATCCACATTCATACATCTTCTCGTACAAGCTCGCCGATTGTTTAGGCTTCTAACAGAACCATACTCCGTTATCTGGTTTACCTGGTCGTGCCAAGTCTTCCGTGGACGTCCTCTATTTCTGGTGCCATCAACACTTGCATCATATATCTTTCTTACCATTCTCTCCTCATTTATCCTTTCCATATGACCGAACCACCTAAGTGATCCTTTTTTAATCTTACTCACTATACTAACATCAGCTTTACATTCTTTCCTTATTTCTTCATTCTTTACTCTGTCATAAATAGAATCTAAGAATCTTTCTAGGTAATAATCTACAACTTTCATGACAATATAAACTACAATACTAATAAAGTAGGTATAGCATGGAGCAATTATTTAGCTTGCGTGTGAGACTTAAATTTTTTAGTAAATCCACTATTATTTAAATACGAACATAACAGCATACTATTTAGAATAGAGCCTGCACTCAGCATAAAACAAAATTTTGTACACATATATTTTTAAACGAGTTTACATTTTTTTTTTTAATTTGAAATAACTCAGATAATAATTATAAGTGAATAAGTCATTAATATTGATATTGTGGGCGTTTTACGTAGTAAAAAATATCTATTAATTTTCATTTGATAAAATGAATAAACGTTTGAAAGACTTGCAAATGATGAGGTTTACAATATTCTCGACACAATGCATTATACCTCTGAAATATAATTAGGGAAAGAAGACATAGAAAGACAAAAATACGTACACAAAATATTGAGCAGGTGAATAATGTTAACTTCTGAACGGTACAACTCATAGGGCAAGCGTTACTTCGAAAATAATACAGTTATTTAATACGTAAGAGAGAGAGAGAGTGAATATTTGAACAATATAAAAAAAATAGTTGTTTATTTCATTGCATATTTTTTAAATAATAATTATATTTTAAATATTTGTGCGACGTTGATATATTAATAATAGGTATGTACCTTATTCATCCTGTTAGAAAAAGCATATACCTTCTTCCGATGGTTGATAAACTTTCATATCAGATGATGTTGAAGCTTTTATTTCGATCATTAACTAATACATTTTGCATTACCAATTTAATAATTAGGAGAACACATTCTTATTGTAAAGTTGTAATTATTCAGAACAAAGCTCTGTGATATTTTAAATATGAATTAAATATATTAATTAGAAAAATATACATATAAAATCAATTTTATCGAAAAATATTGTTGTTGTGCCACCGGGACTCGAACCCGGATCTCTTTCCAAACCGGGGAAGATGCATCATCCAACTTTGCTACAGCAACAATTCATATTTAAAATATCACAGACCTATGTTCTGAATAATTACAACTTCACAATAATAATGTGTTCTCCTAATAATGAAGTTGTATCAGTGTGTCCAAAATTTAATAAAAATGAATTGTTAATTCTGGCGTCTGCTATCAGGTTACTTAAAGGTATTTGAGATTCCGTAAAAATAAGGTAGATGGCTCTTTCAAATAATGGAACGATTAAATGTATTAATATCAAAAAGGTAACATATAGGTTCGAAAATGTATCGCTAAAAATATTATCGCTGCAGCATAGTTGGATAATGCCGGATAATCCCCGGTTTAGAAAAAGATCCGGGCTTGAATCCCGGTGGCACAACAACAATATTTTTTGATAAAATTGATTTTATATGTATATTTTTCTAATTAATACATTTAATTCATATTTTTTAAATTGAAGTATTTTAAAATGCCATACTTACACAGTTCGTAAATAAATATCTTGAAACTAGATGGTTTGACGGTTTCTATGACATTAATCGTTTACAGCCCTATTGAATTCGTCGAGGAACAATAAATAGAGAAAATTCTTGAGTTAGAGGATAGAATCCATTTCTTCCAATTAGGCGAGTCTATATTTTCCATTCTTGTTATCGTTATTAAGAGACTTATAAATATAGTATATTTAAAATAGAGTTTTATGTAAATCTTAAATCATTTCATTAGGGTATTATTTATAATATTTTATAATGTTTAATTATTAAGAACGTGAACCAGGTAAGTCAGGATAGAATAATATACATAAGTAAGTAGAATAACTAATCTATATCTGATTACCTCGAAACAGGAATATAATACTGAATTTTACATATCTCAAACATTCTTGTTCGGTGTACATTTGAGTACGGTTCTAACCCAAAAGTTAGATAAATAATTGAAATTTTGTATCCATACTACTTAAAATATATACAGCAAACAATATATAGTTAAAATACAGTCAAACATTATTCTAATTGAATAAGAACGTAGTTCTAAATAGTAGTACAGTAACAGATAATAAACAATTTTAGGCACATAAATAATATTAAATAAATATACTAGAGATAATCTTAATCTTTAAAAACAAGCCACATAAGAAATTTATAATGAAATAATGTAAGTAGTTATTTTATAACTTTTCTGTTCCGTTTAGGTACAAAACACAAATATGCTTGATGATATTCCATCTTCAAGTATTATAAACATAAGTATATAGTATGTATGTGAATTAAAATTACGTGATTTTAAGGAGGCAATATTACATTACTTACACTATTTAATTTTTAAATATATTCTTAAATTGAAATATTTTTTTTAGTAAAACATATAATAAAAATATATATGTTTTAAATATTATATCACAGATCTATGTTCTGAATAATTACAACTTCACAATAAGAATATGTTCTCCTAATATATATTTTAGAATACAGTTTATGAGCGAACTCATAATGTTTCGAGGATAATCTTTAGCAATGTACATTTGTTGTATTTTGGGTCAAACTAACCCAAGGGTTAATCCTTGTCTTTAAAGAAAACATATTGTCTATCCTGACAACACTGGGAATACCTTATTACACATAGTCATTAAGCCAACTATGATCTGTGTATAACTGAGATAAAACGATAAACATCTAAGTGTCTGATCCTAGAGTGTGTTTGGTTTTTTTCCACAAAAATTTTGGGAGAAATCAAAAGGCAACAAAGCAGACAAAGCAAAGGAGTGACATGAATTGTTTCGTGAATGTGTGTATATACCGTCGTATCAACTGAGAACAAGAGTTATAGGATTATCTCTAAGCACGGCTGTGTAATTATTTGTCGCGAAACTGAGCTGCTAAAATAACCTCAAGAAATCCCCTCTGACGCCCATTTAGTCTTATCTCCCGAATAGCTCGAAGTAGACCAACTTCTTTGGCCTGAATTCCAAACTTTCCGATGGAAGCAGCTGCTCATGCACCGACAACTGAAAAGTTAATTAGCTAAACTTTTGAGCAATGTAAACATATAATAATAGTTTAATACGTATTTAATGATTCTGAAATTATCCCAAGTAAATAATTTTTTAGTCTTCGATATAATCGCCCCCTCCTACATAAAGTATTTTAACTAGTTGACATTTTTTGTTGTTCTAATCTTATATATTTTTATTGGCAGAGATTTGATTAAAATATTTACTGCCACTAAAAATATATCAAATATATACGAAATACTAACACATCTAAAATTGACTTTTTTATTAGGGGGATAATATAGGTATATAATATATTCCCTCATATCACAACACCAAATTTAATTTAATTATTTATATTTTACACAATGGTATAGCGCTATATGAATGCAGTGTTCTATCCAATGTATTTTAATAAATAAAAATCAATTCAGTTGTAATAAATAACTAACAATCGTTTTAATAAATAAAAATGTTGCAGAGACAAATAACTACATTCTAAGATTGCTTCCATGCTTTATGAAACAACGTTCCAGACTAATTTGTTGCCCTTTAGGCCCATTACCATATTGCAGATTTGAGTTTATATTTGCATAAAACAAAGCATCTTCGTCATATAATTTTCATTCCCTTAAGTTTACTGAATCGGAGACTAATCCCCCGAAGCAGGTACATCCTCTTATCCCCGTTTTATCCCCCATTTTAATAGCGCCTGCCCATTGCAGCTCCAGGGTCTTTCGACTCAGTTATTTATTTTCCGGGATCTCATCCGAGAGGGCATCCGAAGGACGCGTTCAAGGGAGCTCCTTCAGGATTCTTCGAAATAAAAGGGCAACCTATCTACGAAATATGCAAGCGAGTAATTCTGTACATACTCGTGAAACTGTTTATTTACCCAAATATATTGCACACAAAAAGACAAAAAGGTCGTAGAGCAGAATCTGGTATAGAAAATTTAAAATGCTTGACTTTCAACAAATCAAATCAAATCTCTATCTCAAACAAAATATTATATTATTCAGTGAAGAGACGAGCCGCAGAGCGATCCATGCGGATGTTAGTGGGGGGTGAGGGGGCGGAAGCCCTCGGTACGGTAGTGTAAAAGAAAAATATATATATCTTTTACTCGTGAGCAGTGATAAAATGTATTTCTCAAAACATAATGTAATATTTATACAAGAGCTGAGCCTGATAGACACAGTGTAAAAGCGCATGTCATTCAAATCTAAGAAAATATGATGCTTTTTTGGGATCGAATTTTAGGTATTAACATATTGAAAAAAACCTACTACACTGACGGAGGTGTAAAAAATTCTTTATTTTATATCCTGGAAACATAGCGTGACATTTATCTTTTATAATAAAAATTAAAAATTCACCTATAATTTATTTTACGATTAAATTAAATACAAGTTGTTGGGTCAAATTATTGGATTTTGCCCTTACACGGCAAAATGCGTCTCAAGTCAATTAAACGAGTAGCTTAAAAAAACAAGTGTTTTAATTTCATATATTTGATTATGAAGTCCTACAAACTTACCTCGGAAACAATAAACCGACACATTTTAAAGGAACTCAAAATATAATTACCGCACGCACAAATAAACATATCTTTCAAGCTCCAAGAATACATGTAACATACGGACAAAGGAATTTCCAATATTTTGGACTTAAACTTTTTAATGTGTAGAATGCTGAAAGATTTAACTTTTATGAATTGTCCCGATAACATGAAACTGAAAATCAAAACTTGAATTAGTAATATGGGTAGATCTGTTATTGGTGCACTTACCCAAACATATTGACCAAACTTATAATAATTGTTGTCATAAATTTCTTCAAAATAATATATTGAATGTCTACCTTGCAATTGCTGTACATATAGTAGTAGTAAGATATATGTATAAGAGTAACTGTTAATTCGGTATTATACTTGCTAACTATTATAGTTTATTTGTACAATTAATTGTAAACTATGCCTGTCTCGACATAGATTTTTCTAGCGAGACGGACAGTCAAACCACAATTATATAATTGCATACAAGCAAAAAAACTGTGCATTACTGAAAAATAAGACGCGATGCCGACGTCAGATAAAATCGGGCAAATTGTTGGGCAAAATTGTGAGCAAAGCGCGAGAGACGGAAATGTGAAAAGAAAAGAAAGACAGTTCTGTACTCAACAATGGACGCAGATTTGTCAAAGATTATTAATAACTGAAAAGCTACTTTTTAACGATTTTAAATACACAAAAATAACACTTATGTAGTTTGACCATCTTAAGATTTTTCCATCTACAGATTGAATTTCCACTTTAAATTAATTTCATAAATTTAAATAAATTTGGAAAGGTAGATTTCAGATGTATTAGATATGCGATATACCGATAGATTTATCGTTTGTAACGCTTATATTATTATAAAATTTCCAAAAAATACATTTAGAAATTTCAGTTCACAGCACTGATACAAAGTGTGAAATGCAGAATCATTCTTATTTATTTCAGATGGTCGTTTATTTTTCTATTTGAAAAATATTTTGTGCGCCGTAGTGCGTGAACTTAATCGCAGTTCAAAGGAAATTAACACTATTCCATTGTAATGTAACAGTTTTTTGTCTCCTCCATTGTAGTGTACCTACGCGGTGCGGTTATCGCATCGATGTTCATAAGTTGATTTTTAAATAAATTAATCCCACAATAATTATTTTTATTGGAATAGATATTTAAACGTACTCTTCAAAATAGGATGAAGTAAAATAAAATCAATTGAACTGTGTACTGATTTTGAAAGTTTTATTGATAATATTTATATATGTGTGTGTGTGTGTGTGCGTTTGTACGTATCGATATCACATGAAAAATATACATAATTTATAATTTAACTGAGAGAATTTCAAATCAAGAATATTTCTGCTCAACCTTTTTCTTTGTGTAAGTATAATCGCGACAAGTATTATTGTTCATTAGTTTTTAACAGTTGAGTATTTCATATCTACACAAGAAACTGTGTTTCTAAAGACTTCGAGGTTCAACCATATTTGTGGACAATAGAGTTTAAGTATTGTATATTTTCTGTAGGCATTAAGGGTACAATAGTATTTGAATTATTATTATCTTTGTTTATATATAAATATGATTATGTATACAATCATTGACATGTGAATAAATATATATTTGCGAAAACGTAAATCAAAATTAGGATATACCAAACTATTACATAACCAATGCAATTGATTCATTGCAAAAAAGTATATATTATTCTAAAACAAAACAAAAAATTCATACTTATTTTATGTTGCCATAAGAAACTCGCTTAGTGATCAAGCGGTTGATGGTTCTGTCCTCGTCCCGGGAAACTAACAATCATCTCATAATCCCTTGTTTAAAAACTAGACATTATATTGATGTGACATGTGCTTTATATACGCAACTCTATTTTGAAATATGACCCTGTCTACTTATGTTTAAAATATAAATTATGGTATTGAATTTAATGTAATGAAAAATGCAACATGTCTCAGATATACATATCATGTCACCACTACCCGCATATTTTTCTAGTTCGAAAAAAATATTCTTAGAGATTAAAGTTAATAATCTAATTAAATTAAATCTATTGTGCTTAAAAATCCTGTGGAGATTACCATTTTATTACCTAGGAATATACGCTACACGTAAAAATGAAGAAAATATTA
Organism: Eubasilissa regina; assembly: GCA_022840565.1. Taxonomy (NCBI): domain Eukaryota; kingdom Metazoa; phylum Arthropoda; class Insecta; order Trichoptera; family Phryganeidae; genus Eubasilissa; species Eubasilissa regina. The sequence goes on from JAINEB010000033.1 coordinate 25,535,669, forward strand.
TTATATATTAAGCTCCGTAATAATACTGGCGTGTTACAATGCAAAAAAATAATAGAAAATAGTTGCATGATTATTTATTTTTTTTCACTTTATTATCTAACTCATTTTATATACATGGACACAAGCTTTTATTCCTGCATAAATTCTCAAATTCGTTCAGCTGGAGGTTTAAATATTTTAAAAATAGTCGTGAATTATTCAATTACATCCATGTACATAATAATAAATTTATTTTTTTATAAAACGAAAAATCAATCTAAAATTATGTGAGCCGGATCGTTGTATTCTCATATACGCTAGATACTTACTCTACCTAATGATATTTAGTCACTTGTATAGAAAAAACGTAGAAAAAAATTCAAGATTGGAGACTAGTAAATTGTGACATTCTTGTCTCGAGTTTTCTATAGTAATCATCCGAAAAATTGAGTAGATGCCATCAGCTAGAATCTGTTTAATAGCTTTTTTCGTACTTTATAAAAACAATTTAACGACGTAAATTTTATCGATTTGCACTTTATTTAATATTTCATGCCATTTCACCCCTTATATGATGCATAATGTTTGTTTGATTAAGTGTGACATGTGACATTAAAAGTGACAACAAATTTAGTTTCAAATGTACAGATTTGCAAAGGACGCCCCAGCCATTAAACATATTCCCCATTGATAATCGCTTTATCTCAATAATATTTATGTAGCAAACAAATAAGACAACCGCGATGGTAACCTTGAAGCGCTTATAATGTATAATACAACCAGGAAGGTTGTGCATGATTATATATTAACGGAGGGATGAGTCGAGGTGTAAAATCATAATATTTTTGTGTGAAAACAAAGCAAATTTTTGTTTTTATCTGGCGTGAACGTTTTCTGTCTGCTGGCCGTCCTCCGTGGGTATTGTGCGCGAACAAAAACACGCTCTCCCTTTGTTTTAATCATCTAATGGGCTGTGATGAACTGCCGCCATATATTTTTACGTATTGTCGAATTTGTTCTGGAAAAATTTAGTTATTGAAATTCCGACATTTTTGTTATGACGTATTGATGATATTTACCGCTTGCGATATAAGGGAATTTCTAAAGGTTCGCGTTATTTATGGGGCGGACCGTTTTTGGTGAAAATCCGCCGACAAATCCCATGAATCAGTCTTATATCAAGCCGGCTGAGGGTACCCGGCTGCGCTCGTGTTAGTCTCGAGAGGGCTGTCTAAATGCGCTCATTTTAAAATTTATTTCAAAATAGTATGCATTGCACTGGGTAATCCTACACTAACTTGGTGATTTATCGTGTTTCTATTCAACATGAAACAGAGTTTCAAAATTTGGGATTTAGGAGTGCGTTCTCCGAACGACGATATGTTGTATTCATCAGATTAAACATAAGAAATTAAGATCTATAAATGCCTTCACAAAGTAACTTTTATAAACATATTATATGTAAGGGAAAGGGAAAAACATTATATTTTTCAGACTAATCTAACCGCTTGTAAAAGTAAGTCGGTAATGAAACGGCGTGATGGTTACGCAGCGGGGATAGAACGCCATACTTTTATATTCTTACAAATACCTCCTACAATGCCTCGTCCGTATTCATACAGTTTCTCATCCTTGATCAAATATATCATTTGTCTTATTTTATTATATAAAATTATTATCCATGCCAAATAATATAAGAAATCTACGTAAGATTAATAATTGAGATTAATAATATAACCCATCACCGTTCTACAAACCAAAATTTTTAAATTTTTCTGTCAAAATTCGATACATACATATAGTTTTGTCATTGTTTACAATAGAGAATATGTATTAATATTTGTACTATTGTATCAATCTGTTCTTTAGGATTTGTTAATTTCACACAATCATAATAAATCATTTACAGAGTTTCCATTATCATAAATGATAACTTCACAGATCCCCGCAATAACTCATTATTCAATAATCTCCAATAGAAATTCGTAATCTAAAATTAATTCGCCAAAAACCTATGCTGAACCGCCTGTATTGAATCAGAATGCATATTGTAAAGGACGGGAGGGATGAGCGTAATCGTATTGAAATTTATTTAAGGGATGAATATAAGCGTATTGAAATTTATTTAAAAGGTCTACGTACTAAAGAAAAATATCACATTTTTAAATATTATTGCAATATATTTTCCGGCAAATTTATTATAAAAATACGTATTTTGATAGAACATAAAATACTTTTCTTTTATTTCGTTTCATTTTATTTTTATGTAAACATTTCGGACTAAGATTATTCTAATATATATTCTCATGTACCTGTATATTCAGAATAGGAATAAATATTATAAATAAATTCTATATCTTGCTTATTAAAAATACTACAAAATTTTATCAATAGATATTACTAACGCCACGGTGAGCCTATCACTTCGAAAATGATATATCAATTCACTTTGACATATGCATCGATTGTTGCTCTATATTTTTAGAGCTATTTTCGATTTTTATAAATAATAAAAATCAAAATAATACATATTGTATACAATGTGTTAAAAATAGTCTTGTATTTACTATTATTAAAAAAATAGATTGTTAACATCGCAAAATAAATCAATGTCCATGAAAAACTTTATAATTTAAGTAGGGTAGGGCTTGAGCAATTTTTTATTTAATCTATCATAACTCTTAAACGTTATGTCAAATTTACTTGATTCTTACAATGATAGATAAGTAATTTACCCTGCTCAAAACGTCTTCAGAAAATAAAACTATTTCAGGTCTGGTTTAGAAGATATTGCCATGAATGTGAAAAATTCACTCAACCTGCCTCATGGGTGGGGTAAGTTAAACAAGGGTATGGGGCAAGTTGAGCAATGGAAAGAATGGGCTCAGTAGTGATATGGAAATTGCATAAATCTCCAATAAAACTATAGTTAATAATCAAATATATATTTTAAATTCCAATACTAAAAGCATTATTTACTTAACATAATAAAATCAAAAGCAAACAAAACACAACTTATCTTTATCTTTGGATATTTTTACACTCTTAGTACTTAAAATTACATTTTATTATTATTTTTTAAGTATATAATATAGAATATGAGATTGGTAATCAGTCATCATTGTCGCTATTGCAATTAATTCAAACGTACATAGGTCAGACCAGCATTTGACGCACATTTAGTGTGGGACCATTGTTTGCAAGCCTGATACTGGATCTAATTTTCTCCAGGTAGGCTCTCAGAATATGTTTGGCAACAAAATGTATCTTATTTTTTAACATTCGTTTGATGTTTAATTCTTTGGCAGCGGCGTTCATGCTCTTGTGTTCGTTCATTACAGATTTTGATACGTCACTTAGTTATTGACTCGTAGTTTGAAGTTTTTCACTTGTATCTCCGTATCCTAAAATGAAATGCAAAACTAAAATTTAACTTTTTGTAATAAAAATATGAGCAGTCTGCCCAACTAGTCCCGACTAGACTTATCGAAATAAAAATTAGGTTATGAAAAAAACGGTAAGTCTTGGGACTAATCAGCTATTTATAATCGAAAGTACAATATATACGTAATGTATCGACACTTACGTAATTGTAGATGGCCGTTTTTGTACGAGTCCAGGAGAAAAACAACGACTAACATTTTTTTTATTTTTTAGTCACAAAATAAACAAAGTAACCTTGCACCTCACTCGATCGTCGTGCGACAACTGTGTTCCCGTCCCTCGTCCCCCTCTTTCCGCCATGTGAAGTGTTGTCGTAAGATGCGTAGTTTTTGAGATATTTCAACTGCCCAACTTGCCCCTATGCTCAACTAGGCTTGCCCAATCTTATAATATAAGAACCAGATTATGAAAAAATGTGAAATATTGAGATAATTTTTGTTGGATATTTGAAGTTGCCAAATGTTAGTTTCGTCTGGCATATCGTTTCAATATGTGGATTATTTATAATGTAAAATGTGACTAGACTAGCGGTGCACAATGGAATCCTGGTACCGACACTGATGTATGGAAGTAAGGCCTGGAGCTGGCAGAAAAGGAACGAAAGTAGACTGATGCAGTGGAAATGAGATCACTTAGACGTATTTGTGGAAAATCTATTTATGACAGAGTAAAGAATGAAGAAATAAGGAAAAAATGTAAAGCTGATGTTAGTATAGTGAGTAAGATTAAAAAAGGATCACTTAGGTGGTTCGGTCATATGGAACGGATGAATGAGGAGAGAATGGTAAGAAAGATATATGATGCAAGTGTTGATGGCACCAGAAATAGAGGACATCTGCGGAAGACTTGGCACGACCAGGTAAACCAGATAATGAAGGATGGTTCTGTTAGAAGCCTCAACAATCGGCGAGCTTGTATGAGAAGATGTATGAATGTGGATGAGGCGAGAATTGTGTGTCGGGACAGAAGAGTGTGGCGCTCTATCCTCTCTGCCTACCCTCACGGGGAAACGGCATGATGGTAAGTAAGTAAGTAAGCAAATAATATGTGATGTAATTCATAGTATTTTTACTACTACAGACTATATAGCTAATACAATTGGTCACAATTAAAAAATCATTTTCAAGCGCTGTCAACAATTAAAATAAAATAATCAAAATTGTCCAATACGAATAAAGGTATTGAATTATTAAAATTGCCTTACGCGGGCATCCTAATCAGTTGCATAGTATTGAGTAATTTATGAATCAAGCGCTTACCTGATTATTATGTATAATTTTAAATGATAAGTACAATGCATCAAGAAAGTTTACAGACAATAATAATGGTACGAATGAACGATGCGGGTCTCAGATATGATACTTGTTGGAAATTTGTAATGTAAATGAACTTTAATTTTGACCGATTATTCTGTCCTCGGCATTGCTGCAAATCCTAAAATCCTTAAAAACTCAAGCATTTCATCTTTCTGAGAATAATTTTTTCCATACTTTATCAAGCGACTTACAAAAATCCATGCATAATGAATCTACTTGATATTTGTTTGCTCAAGTTTTTGATAAATCATTTTCATAAAGCGGTAAATCAAATACTGTTAATCTACCTGTCACGAACCAATGTTGTATAAATCATTTTTTTTCACCAAACTAACATTTGTAACTAACGTAAGAATTTTATCTAAAATTATTTTGTCAGCATTTTGGATATTGCACATCTTGCGCATACCTGGATCGAATTATTTGAATTTTTGTTTATGTATGACAATTAATTACTATGAGAGCGGACCCACTGTTAACCCAGAGCCAATGCAATAAGTTTAAGTTTCCAATCTCGGTCCTACTCATTCGCCGCCTGGTTGGCATTTTTTAATGCTACTAGGCGGCTGTTCGATAGCGCTCCGTATATTGTCAGGGTGATACCGCACAGATTTCAAAACAAAATTTGCCCCCATTGTTCCCGGTTGACTCATTTTATTATTAAATAATAATTAAAATAATATAAAATAATGCAATGAACAAGGCCGGTGAGCAGAGGGGAAGTGAAGAAGCTCTCCCTTCCGGGAAACGAGACGGCACAAAATAAAAATATATAGAAGACTCACCCTCCATGCACCACTGCCGGTAGATTTAACCCACAATCAGATCATATTTAGGCAGAAGGTATAAAATAAGAATAACAAAGTGAACAAGAGATAATTATGAAGCTACACAGCAGTCCCCCGAAGAATCTCCCACCTGGAGACCCACAATCGAACAAAGGCCCTAAACAACTCCAGATTCCTGCCACATTTGAGCAGATCGGTATTCCTGATGGAACTTCGATCTACTCCCTCCAAAACTTATAGCACATTCTGCCTTGCATCCGTCAAAATCACGCAATGTCAGAGTACGTGCTCCGGCGTTTGCCTCACTCGGCTGCAGATTAATATGAATAATATGACGTGCTTGTGGCCTAGTGGTTACAATACTCGCCTAATGATCTAGTGGTCGGGTGTTAGTGCCTCATTCCAGGAGGTCATCAAGCTAATCCTATTTTCATAGCGCAAGCATTCAACATAATTTGAAAATAGTAAGAATATTTTTAAGGAGAACAAATTATTATTGTGAAGTTATAGTTTTTCAGAACATAGCTCTGTGATACTCTAGTAAGAATATTGATATAACATGTATTCCGTGTACGCATCTCTATTTGAATGATCACAAATGTTCATTCACCATATTGCTTTACAGGTTGTGTAAATATTTTCGCAGAAAGATTCATTTTGAATATCGTATCAAACGCATAAGTAAATTAATAGAATATATTTACAATTCGATTACAGATCATCTTTAAAAAACGATTTTAATATGTAATATATTAATACATCGCAAAATAATTACAATTTAAGTTTCTCGTCAAATACCCTTTTTTCGCTTCATCCTATCAGGAATAAAATTATTCATAAATAAATATGACCTATTTTATAGTCATTCTCGAGCCATTTTTTTTTTAAATGTATGTATAATATTATCGTATTAATTTTATATTAAACCACGAATAGAAACATATAATATAAAATAAAATATAACTTACAATCAGCGAAATAATGATAATTCAAAGAAGAAAGTGAGATTAGTGCAAACTTTTACAATTCCAACTCTCTAATCAGGTTAAAAGCTTTTTTTAGAATTTCACTTAATAAATATAGAGATCACGCATCAGTCATGTGATTCTTTAAATTTTAAATTTAACTTTTTTGTAATATTTGTACGTTTTATCACAAATATTTCACCGAGACCTTGCACATGTGATACACACGCAATACAAAATAGATGGCTATTTTTAGTGTTGTATTAATTATTAATACACTGCTCATGGCCACATACAAACCACCATACGACCACCATATTGTCATCATATGGTTATCATTAATTATAATATAACCTCACGCAGAGCCAAATATATTTTTTTCTATATCGTTGACTTTTTTTTACTCCAATTAAATTAGATTGTACTTTAAAAAATATTTTAATATACACATCGAGTACACTATATACACACTTACATATAACTTCTATATGATGTCCAGGATAGATCGCATCGACAAGAACACAGTTTTTAAATATGTAAAAAGAAGCCACAATATTATTTAAATATCCAGATTTGACGTGCGTGCGTCTAAAATATACGTATGTATTATAAAATTCTTTTCGATCACCCTGTCAACACCATGGATACTTTTTATGTGTAATGTCTATGGAATGAGGTCGGAATGACAGGTGCACGCGCGTTCGGGATGAACGGGTCCAAGTGTATGTGTACGTATGGAGAAGTACATCAAGCGAGAACGCATAAGTATGGCTGATCGCTAAATAACGGTATCTTCGATTCACGTCTTCCAATGCAAATAGTTATAAGAACATTTATAAACTGTTCTAGTTTGATTGGAATAAAAACTAAATTGTTAGCAGCTCTATCGAGTACTATTCCCGTCACCACTTCAACCTGTATTCTTCATGGAAGAGATGTATCAACCGGCGCAGCCGAATAATAGCTGGCGCCGCAAGATATAACAATATGGTATTGATAAGGTTTCGATTCAAAATTTGAATGGGGATCTACATGGCAACGAGATAAATTCTATTTGAAATTCTGAAAGCGGAATAAAGATATCTGCATATTTTGTCGAATCTAATTTACTATCTTTTCATATTATCTTTATACCCATAAATATATTACTCCCTATGTAGAAGAGATACAAATTTATAAATTTTTTCAGAAACCCTTTGGAACATTATGTATAATTCAAATAAAATAAAAAGTAGTCAGGCCGGATACGATCAATATCGTCATGTGAAAAAATATTTGTGATTTGAACAAATCCAAAAACGGAAAACTCTGTCTACGGCAGTACAGAAAATTTTTCGGCCCCATTAAGCGACAATATGACTAAATCTGAGAAGAAAACTTGGAAGAGTACAATGGTGGACAGATGCGTTTCATTTAGTTAGTCATCCAACGCTTGTGAAAGCATTACAAGTCGTGTATCTGTCTCATTAACACTTTAAATGGAAATTGCAAATAAATAAGATTTACTCCAATCTCAGTTCATTGTTAGGAATATTCTACAAAATTCATTAAATAATCCCAAAGCCGGTTTTACGAATAATTTATTTTTCTTTGGTCGAGTCATTATTAATATATGGAATCCGATGGTGTGGTTACTCCTGAAACTCTAATATTAAACAAATACAAAATCTTCAAACAGCCATGGTGAAAAAAATTGTAAACCTTGAAGCATTTAAATTGACGCATAATCTAAAATTGTTATATTCTTCCGAAAACGTTATTCCTGTACACGGGCTGTGACTGTTGCTATTAATAAAAGATAATTATGACAACGATGCTCTAAATAGGGTGGCTTCACACGAAAAAAATACAAGAGGTTTAGTTAATCTGAATTTAACAATTCCCAAAATCACCAGTTAGTATGGATTGAGGCCATTGGAATTTGTTGTTCCTACAATAAAAAATAAGCTGCCTGGGTTTTTACGAAAGAGCACGTTTTCTCTCAATTTGGAAGAAAATATTTTTAAAATGGCTTATCGGCGGTGACCTTACCTGTAGGAACGATATAAATTATTTTAACGGTGACTGATTAATTGTTTTGTTTTTGAGTTTATTAAATGTAGCAGATGGATATAAATGTACCTACAGACAAACGTCTATCAAGACGTTTTGTGGGTATAGTGTTAATTAAATATATATAAATATTTAAAAAAAGAAAAATATGGTAATAATGACACGACAAAAAAATAAACTACCTTATTTATTATCATATTATTTATCTGCAAGGATGTACAAAGATACTAGAAAGTCACACCCATCTACCTTAAAACCACTTTTACCTCGTCCGCATGCATTTATCTTGTCAGTATTATTTAACACCTATATTTATGCGTACAATAATCACTGGATATTCCATTGTCGTTATTATAGTACATTTTTTATTTATTTTAATCTTTCAATATCTACATAACTACTTAAACAAAGTATAGGTAGGTACTTGCCAATACACATTGTTGGTCCAAATCTAAAATGTCATTATATCGTGAATAACAGGTAATAAATAAATGATCTCTTATCTTTATCCGACGTTCGCATATATTTTCTTTAATATCCTTTCCTTATTTATTTGTTCAACTTGTGTATCTATACTTCCTTAGATTAAAATAATAAATAATTCAAATATATTTATAAATACATTTGTTTTAATACATATTAAATGTGTCAATTAGAAAAATATACATATAAAATAAATTTATCGAAAAAATATTTTGTCGCTACCGGGATTCGAACCAGGAATCTTTCCTATCCGGAGAAGCGTTCTTAATAATAAAATATTAGTTGTTATTTAACATCAGGTATTTATAATATTAATAAGTGCGTAACTAAGAAACTTGGACGGTAAAACTAAGCTTCGAAAATATTATAAATTGGTTTGATATTAATGACATATTTATAAAATTGATTGAATGTGTTTTAAATAAGTATTAATTTTGACATCTAGTCACTGGTTTTTGATGTATAGTTTATCTAATCAATTATTAATGCGTTATTAAGTAAATAATTTAATAAAAATAACACTATGTAGATGTAGTGAAAGTGAAAAGAAGTATGAGTGAAAAGGAAATAATATGATGATGAATGATGGCCCGTATCCATGGATGAGACTTTTATGAAATTTTCGACTCGAGACGACGAAACGACTTTGCTCCCAAGAGATTCTTTAGAGACGTCTTTCGGCTTTTGTAGTTCACGTCTACACATCATGCCTCACTTCACGTCTCACTTCACGTCTGTTGTTTTGTGTTAGTCCGTTTCTTGGTTGGATAAATTTGAGTCTCCCTAACTGCTGTATATGTTAAAATACAACAAATGTTTATAATTGAATGCCTTCTGTTTATTTTTTAAAAATAAATAGTTCTAAACAATCATGGTGACGTTGTATACACGTGACGAATCTTGCTGTGAAATCGAACGCCTTAAACACGTTTGAGTTTTTATCATTTACTACCATCCTCAAAGTGATCTCTAAATTAATCTTCAGATCAAAATTTCAGCACATGTTCATGGTGTTGAGATTAGTCTCAATTAAATTTGCGAGATTTAACTCATTCCACAGACCACAAAAGCGCTCTCATGACGATTTAAGATAAAATTATTATAATACAAATTAAATTAATGAACTAGAGAGATGTACAGAAAAAATCTACTTATCGAAAAAATATTATATTGCTGTACCGGCAACAACAAAATATTTTTTCGACAAATATTTTTTTCTATATATCTTTAATTTAATTTATATTAAAAATATCAGAGATCTATATTCTGAAAAGGCAACTTCACAATAAAAATTTGTTCTCATTAAAAATGATTATTGTGATATTTTACCGTTTGCGCCTATTTATGTTTATGATCTCTTGAGGCGCCAGCTATTTATTACTCAGCTGCTGCGCCCATGCATAATACTTCAGGATCAGATTGTATTCGCTAGTGTAGGTGGTCAATCAAAAGGTTTTGTCAGGTGACAATTTAGTGTTTTATTGATACCCGAATCCAATACACTATATAACAATACATTAAAATACAAGCTGTATGTTACTAGAATGTGTATGAATGTGTAGAATGTGTAAACCTCTTATTACACACATACCTCTTATTTCGTGTCGCACTCCTCGAACAGTCACAAATGTAAACAAGCTAAACTTTAGACATCGCAATTATAATATGAATTTGGAAAATGTTTTAAAAATTATAAAATGAAAATAATTATTCGTGGCATTTCATGTATGTTCAATTATAAAATGATTTTTTAAATTTTAAATTAATGTACCGAATTTTTAATCTAAATTCTAATTCTTAATTTTAAATAAACGTTCCTACTCTTATTATTATTTAATAAGAATAATATATTTTATAATACTTTATATTAATGCCTACTTATCATATACGGCGATTAATATTACATAATTATGAAATAAATAAATGCTATTAATTTTAAATATTTTAATTTATGTAGGTTGTTTACACGAAGGGTAAGGAAACGAGATGGATTTATTTAGAATAGGGTCAGAGCAATAAGAACTCAAGGACCAACCAGGAAGAACACGACTTACCTGAATTTTCTTGTTGTATTCAAAACTCTCCTGAACTACAGGATACTTTTTCGATGATTAACATTAACTGTTTATCACCCAATAATGATTGTAAATCTTCGATACGCAGTGCGAGAAACCGAATACCCAATAATAATTCAAGTCAGTGTGACGAGCTCGTAGCAGGACATTCACACGTCTTGACATTCACAGTCATAGATCACACACAGAAAATTCGAACTCTTAGGTAAGAGTAAAGAGAGGGGGAGGGGTACAGATATGTATAGTAAACCTAATGGAGCGCCCACACGCGCACGGCGACCGGCGATCTGGTCCTGTCATAAATACCGAACATAGATATTATTAGAGACTTGTTTTTGTAAAGTATATTTACACAGAAATTTATAATGGTCTTCTGAACGCCCACATACTACGTGGAAGGTGAGAAGCTCTCTGAGTAGTCTCGTCAGATTAAAAGGTCACCAAACACGAAATATTTATTTCATTTTACCAAGAATAAAATATCTCAGATTCGTTATAACAGATTACGTTATATACAAACAATTAAGAGATATTGTAAATTAATTTTAAATACTAATTAAATGTTAATTAGAAAAGATATACACATAAAATACTAAGATTCGAACCTGGATCTCTTTCCAAACCGGGAAAGGTACTTTATGCAATTATGCTACAGCGACAGTACTTCCCGGGTTTGGAAAGAGATTCAGGTTCGAATCCCGGTGGCGCAACAATAATATTTTTCGATAAAATTGATTTTATATGTACATTTTTCTATAAAATTATTACACTACATTATTTACGTATTTAAAAATATATGTGTTCGATCTTTTTAACTATCCAACGATCGGCGGTCGCCGTGTGCGCGCAATATAAATGCGATGTAGATATAATTCCTATCCAGTACCTACCCACTACCCCCTTCTCCTATACCAGAACATGACCTTTCTGTGATGTGTTCTCTATGGTTTTGTATTAGTTAAAATCGAACCTTTGAACTGTCAAGACAGCGTTTTACCACTGAGTGAGTTGATTGCTGTGTTCGGGAGCGAATTATTGGCTTGTGAACTATTGTCGTGCTGTATAGGACTGATACTTTCAGTGTGTAACCGAGTTCTCGCTACCGTGCAACTCGATTAGTGCTATACATCGTGCATGTTTGACACTTCGCGCTACCACCGAAGTGTATATATATATGTCCAAGTATACAATGTGCTGAATAGGGTTGTACGTGTCCTGGATCCGGAAGACCTGTGGATCCAGTGGAAGAAGATCCCGAAAGGAGCGTTTCACAGGTTGGTAATGTTTTCTGGTTCTGGGTGGTCTTTCAGCCAGCCTCTGTTCCCTATTCTTGTCCTTCTCCCGAATTCCTTCCACCCTTCCTGTATCCCTTATTTCCTCACCTCTCAGTGTAAACAATATATATTCTTAAAGAAAACACATTCTTATTATGAAGTTGCAAGTATTCAGAATATAGGTCTGTGATATTTTAAATACTAAATTAATGTATTAATTAAAAATATTTATAATTAAAATATTAATTTAGCATTTAAAATATATATTCGTAATATTTTTAAATATAATATATAAACTTAAATACACTTTTAAACATAACGTATAAACAAAAGCGTGTATTATATTTGTAAAAACATAGCGGGTTAAACATTTTTATTTATTTATAAATAACGTATTATTATTATTATTATTATTATTCAACAGCATTCTAAGCAACTGCTCCTTTGTCAATTCAGAATAAAACTAATTCTAAATATAGGCGTTTTTAAAATAATCACCTAACACCACAAAGTAACCGCTATGTCAATTAATAATATTTAAGTACTGAGTGGATCAAATTAACGCATGTTGATGTATAAATCTTTATTTTTGTATGCCTAGTGAACAAAATTTGCAGATTCTAATATTGGCAACCCTGCAGACATTGATTAGTTAAACGCTTTCTTATGCCAGTTGATAAAAGTTTCAAGTTTTCCGGCCGAACCTGTAAGCGTACAATATCTAAAATGTATTTAATCCAAATCCAAATGATAATTAATTTTTAACTTGCATGGCTGACTTGACTTCCTTGTTAATCTTGCCCATTAAATGGTGAATATTTTTTTTAAATTTAACGCCTGATTTATCACTCTTGTATTAAGGTAAGACTGTTTGTGACAGAGATAGGTTTCGCAACGTGTGCAACACCTTGTCTCGGAATTTCTAAATTTATTCCATCATTTCAGGTATACAGCTGACAGAATATGAACTATTTAATATCTATTTATTCTTCATGCGCACATTGGATATGTCTATAATCGTTGCTGCATACATTCATGGGGAGGTAAACAACAGCCAACAGACTACCGTAAATTCGTATTTTTGATGATTGCATACCAATATAATATATTCTACTAACTAAGCACGGGATGTATTCATTATTTTCCTTATGTCTAATATTTTTATACCAAGTTTGAGGCATAGTATAATAAGTACGATTATTTCATATTGTAGTGATATTTATAAGTTTGAGAAGACTTTCTGGCCGCCTCTGGCAGCGGCACAAATTCATACTCTTTTAAGTATAATTTTCATATTATTCTCGTACACTTCGCGTGTTATTAATATTGTACTGTAGCATTGGAATTGTTTCTGACTTAATGACGTACATCTTTATTTTCAAGTACCTCACAGAAAATAGTCGGGAGCTATTAAATCAAGTGATCGAGGAGGCCAGTCGATATCACCGCTTTTGGCATTACGCGGTCGGGAAAAAATTCTTGCAAAATTTGCAAGCCTAATCGACTCAAATCGGCCACCAAGAAGTTTTCCAACATGTGACAATAACGATCAACATTAATGGTTACAGCATTGCCTCTTGCATCCTGAAAGAAATGGGCATATACGCCATATGGTGCGCCATACAGTAACTCAGCGTAGGTGTAAAGGTCGTTGGTATATAAATTATTTTCAGTACTCCAATAATGGTTGTTTTGTTTATTAACAAAATCCGCCTAGTCGAAATGAGCTTCGTCACTCATGATGATTTTTTTCCAAAAATCGGAGTCATCAATATTAAGTTACAAAACATGTGCTTTTGCATGTTGTTAAGGCATTAGATACTCCACAATAAATTGTAATTAACCAAAATTTACGATTATTAAATGTGAATTAATAAATATTTACCAAACCAAAAATGGCGGTCAAACAAAATCCGCCTGGAACATAATATTCACCTTGTACGTAATGTAGGACGGCGTAGACTTGAGTGTCCTTCTAATTGTGAGCATCATCTTGATTAGCTATATATCTTATAACGTTATATGTGGTACCTACCGCGCGCGAGATGTGTGAGAATTAACATTCTCATGTTGGCAACACTGACCACGCAAGGAAAAAAAATCTGAGCAACGGTCTTTTTCGGGTGGACAGATTTCATATAAGTGAGGAAGGGTGAAAACAATTGAATATTTTATCATCCTGAATCATATTTTAACTTATGTGTTGACTAATTACGCATCCTTTCTTCACTTCCTCACTAAATTTTTTCTTCACTAAATTCCTTCCTCAGTCATTTATTCATTCACTTTCTCATCTCGTTCCTAGTTATTTTCACTTTGTCACAATCTACATTTCTCACATATGAGCTGTAACCCCAAAATGAATGAAACAATTCAGCAATGGAGCAATCTATCGGAAACACTGACTGAAACATGTCTCGAACCCTGCCTATCAATTTCGAGATATTCAGTGCGTCAGTCATAATTTCTCAATTTTATTAAGGACGTGTTTCATTAATCACACCGATTGTGAGATGCGATGGTGATTCATTTTTTAAACTCAAAACATGGCAGACGAGCTGCCGAAGTTTGGGTGGAAGTTACTGAACCACCCCCTTCTTACAGCTCGGACCTGTTACCATCAAACTTTCATCTTTCCCAAAATTAATTAATTAAGAAATTTTTGGGCGGAAAACGCATGTAAACTGATAACGTTCCACAAGCGGCAGACTTCTTCGACCTTTAAGCTTGTCTTCCGATTTCAAAAATGTTTAAACGTCAACGGGGGTTATACTAAAAAATTGTTTCAGACATTATTTTCACCGTTTGAGTTACAAAAAAGTTTTCACGAGTTTACGACAAAACGATTGTTACTTCATAAATGGTTCTCGAATATTTATTCATTCGTTTCGATATTCAGCTTGGAAAAATTTTATCATGATATAATATAGGATAAATATTTAACAAAAATTACAGGTCACAAACAAATAACTGATAGTTAAATGCGTTCAACTAAAACTTGACTGCATGACCGTAGGGTTGCCTACGTTAGAATCTGTATTTAAATCTCTTCAAAAGTCATAAAATAATAAGCATTTACATTCCGGGTTACGCGAATTTTGAATCACTCCGTATTAAATACAAGTTATGTAGCGGCGCTCTCTGAATATTCATCTCAAGAGCCCTTTAAGTACCGCTTTACGTTGTAAGATTTTTGAAATAACAAAGTTTTTAGGAGTCACTTGAACCCGGTTATAACCGTGTTGCCTTCTAAAAAGGAGGTAACTTGTTCCATGCCATTGAAGTATTCATCTACGTTTGATCTCGATGGGATAATGAGTCTGTTTTGAGCATCTAATTGAGTAGATCCGTGTTTTGAGTATCCATTGTTTTATTCTAAAATCTTTCTTTTTTCATGTAAATGTATGCTGGTGCCATCTAAATCCTTTAAAATCACCCACAAAACTTTTGATAACATTTTTTTACAATTATTTCTTTTAAAATTATGACAATATTTTAGAAGTTATTTATTTATAATAATATACTAGAAATTATAATATAATTAAAGAAATAAATTAACAAAAAATCATTCGTCTTTCTCTTTTAAAAGATTATTGCATTATATAATATTCAATTGTCGGTAGGTAGAACTGAGTTTATAATCGATATATTAATTTACACGGGAGATTTATGAAGACTTCGCAGATTTCAAAATCAGACAAATTGATTTTTTGGACTGATTAAAATAATACTGACAGTTTTTAAAATGATTGGAGTTAATTAATTTCCGCTGAGGTCTCTCTTAAAAATGTATTTAAAAATTATTAAAAAGTCTTACTGACTTATTACCGTTTAGGTTTCTGAAACTGAGAGAAATACGTTTTGCTGTTTTGATGTACTAAACTTACAATTGAAATATAAATTTAACAACTTTGTTTCGCATTCGTCAAATATTTATATGTATTTTTGTTGGATCTCATCTCATCTGATGAATTGATGTGTGGTTTCATGAAATGCGTAAACTGAATCCGAATTATTTTATAATGAATAATTTTCTTATTCCTGTTTACATTCAGTGCAAAAATAAACGAAATCTAGAACCAAGTTTTGTGGAACAAAATATAACGATATCCCCAAGATGTTTGATATTTTTAAAATCTTCCTGTCAGACAGATAATACGATTTCATCCATTTCAGGACATTACCACGAAGGCCATACTCAATCTGGTTTCCAATATCTACAAAAGGTTATAAAGATCTACCGTGATAAAAGCGGCACTCATGTCAAAAATGGTAATCAGGCACAGCCAGCCAAATTCAATACAACAGATTAGATCTGGTGTTACTGGCATGAAAGCAGTTTTAGTAGATTGAAATCTTCTCCAATCTGACTGATTTTTTTTCCGTTGTATAAGCCGAGTTCAGATATTCCAAGGCTATTTTTCTTTATAGTAATTGTTGTATTTTTTCATAATTTAAACTCTTCTGTTTGTTATGTATAAAAATTTATACTCGATAATAGAAGAGCAAATTGTTGTTAGGTATAATTTGACTATTATAAATGCGCACAAGATACAGTAAAATATCCGTGTTTATAATAGTGTGATAATTAATTTTATTCAATTAGGAGGGCTGTATATTTAGATATATCTAGAGATTTTTGCCGTGTCAACAGGCACTGGACATAAACTTGTAATACTATGTTACTTTTGCTACTATACTATTTGCTGAACATAAGGTCACTATATTTACTCAATAGACTTCTTTACACACAATAGATCATGATATTACTTATCCACGTAATCAAATTATTCCAGATTCGTAATACACATGCTCAACATATTGCAAGATTTTGTAAATAAATATTTTTTGTGAATTAATTCTCTAGGTTATATATTTTTTGATAGAAACAAAATTTTTGTTATTTAGTATGAATGTAGATTAATTTTAATTAATTAACATTATTTTTTAAACGATGACTATAATAACAATTAATATTTTAATAATTTTAACATCTAGTCAATGCGGCGGCCACGTGACCTAAGAATTAAACATTTATTAAGGAGAACACAGTCTTGTTGTGAAGTTGTAATTAATTGTAATAATACATAAGTTGAATTAAAGTAAATCGTTAATTCTGGCGTCTGCAATCGGTTTACTTAAAGGTATTTAAGATTTCGTAAAAACAAAATATGACTTTCAAATAATGGAACGATAGATGTATTAATTTAAAAACATGTAACATATGGGTTCAAAAATGTATCGTCAAAAGTACTGTCGCTGTAGCATTCACCTTCCCCGGATTCAAAAGAGATCCAGATTCGAATCTCGGTAGCGCAACAATATTTTTCAAAAAAATTGATTTTATATATATATCTTTCTAATTTAATTAATAATTTATGGGGGATGACGCTCGGTGCCCTCGGTGAGAATGCGTTGGAGTAATTTTAATTTTCATTAATATCTATCATAATATGTTGATAGATATAATACATTTTTTAAATTCTTCTCTGTGCAATATTTTCCGTATGTCTTTGACCTGGACACCATTCATAAGTTATCATTTACCTTGCGCACTATTTAATTAATATTTTTGTCTGCGACTTTCTTTCGCTCTGTCTTCTTCTCTTAATTACATTTCCGAGGTAAGCACTGTGATGATTCGATTTTCTGTGTCTATTATACACCTCTTCTCTTGTACCCTCTTTATAACCTCCTGACTTATAATTCTCTCAGTCCAGCTTACCCTGCACCACATTCACATTCTTAATGCTTCAAACCTATTACTCCCTCTTTATAAAATGCAGGTTTTACCTCTGTATATTATTTTGGTTTTTATATCGTTATGTATTATTCTACATCTTATATCTTTGCAGATTTTTACATGTTTTACTTGCTAATTATTTATTAATGATTTTTTTTATATAATTTCGAATTTTTCACAACTTTTTTCTTTATTCACAGTACACGTTCTTTGAATGTTTAATTAACTAATGGTTATTATCTTGGAAATTGCTAAAAGATAACTATCTGGAAATTTTATGACAACACACAAATTATTTAAGTCCTTGGGTAAAAGAGTCTATCACGGCTTTAGAATTGTTCCCCATGGGCCATAGAACGGAGTCTTAAACTGATTATGATTTTACAACGTTGCTTAAAAATTACTTAGTAATTAGTGTTTCTTAAATCTTTTTGTGTTTTTTTTTCAGACGACTCCATGCAGTAATTCCCACATCTTTAGTATTTTAGTTTGTTTTGTTAATTCTGAAACCGAGTAATAATATGTTTTAAGGCGGATGGAATCAAAGGTTTATCAGATGAACAATTTTCATCGTTGGTCATGGAGCCGTATAATGAAAATTTCACGTAATAAATTTCAAAAAATTGGATGCAATATTTTTCTTTAAAATAATATTTAAATTTCGCAACCACAGTTTTATTGCGTGATTCTCGCAACTATAAATCTTCTAAATTTGTAACATTTTTTCCAATATGTATATAGTATTAATACTACATAACACATATATATATATAGTTATACGTATATTTATATCTCCTTCGAACAATTACGGCTGTACTGTAACTTTTTAGGCAATACCTTCACAACGGCACGTGTTACCACATCGAAACATTGGCCCAAGTTTTCTCAAGGAAACCATCTACAAATAACGCGATCTAATCTAGAAGAGACACCAGTTCAATATATACATAATTAATTAATAGGTCACTAAGATTCTAAATATACCAATAAATTATTACAATTTCCTACATTTTCTGCTAAAAAAACGTTTCCTTCCAATATTATGTAATATCATAATAATTATGATAAATATTTTTGTAATACTTTTGAAATTAGCAAAATTAACTTTGTGGTTAAAATTCATTATTTTTATTTGTTATCTTTGTTTCATTAACTACTTATTGAATTTAAATACATCATGTATTTAAACTTAATATGTGGTTAATAAAACTATGTAAACAAATATAAATAATAAATATTTTTGTATGTTAAATATATGTATAAAATGTGTACAAGAATTCATTGAGTATTAGTTTAACCTTTACCATACCATGATATAAAACACACGAACGCAGCCATACTGTCAACTCGTGTTACCGTAAATAACACTTAGAAAAAATGTTTTTATTAGCTTAAATGGCTTTAATGGCACGAATTTACTTTAAATATTAAGCATTCAATTTTGAAAAAATGATCAATAACATAATTTAGAGCATTCATTAAATCCTATACAATGTGTCCTTCTTCTTATCTCTATTCATTTAATTAGCAAGAAAGAGATAATTATATTTGTATGTTTGTTGTTCTTTTCACTGTGAAAATAGTGTGTGATCTCTGTCTTTCATATCACAAATTGTATTTTTACCAACGTATTAATATTACAACGGATTGAATGGAAAAAAATAATTATTTTTGTACGATTCCCTTTTCATAATTGGTTTTTCACTAGTCATTCCTGAGCGCTAATATTTTCTTTAGAATTATCTAAAATATGAATTTTATGTTGCATGTATTTACCAAAATATTACAGGTTTAATTATGATGGTAGATCTGTGTTACTGCATAATTTGGGAAGGGTTTAAAAAAGTCGAGTGATTTTAATCGCATACTGAATACTGAAGAACTATAATATTTCAAAAAATGTAATTTAGCAATAAGTCCTTTGTCATATTAGTGTTATCTTTTGACATATTGAATAATTGAGTTAAGTGCTTTAATGGTTTTGGCAGGCTTTATTAGGGGGGCCTTTTGCGAGCTCTACAGACAGACTCGAAGTGTTGTCAATCTTCCGAGACCTAGACAATTACCAATGTTAGCGTAGGTCTTGTGTATTTAATGTACCTACCCAACAATAATGACTGTACTGTTGTAAGATACTTCACATTAATTGTGGTTGAAGTACATTTTGTTCCCATTTTGATTCTGAATCCATTGAACACAGTTTTCAAGAATGTTACCTACTTTTATAGCCTTTGTAAATATTAGCCTGAATAATCACTTTAACCCTGCATACATAGTAAGCACAAAAATAACCAATTACCTTAAGTCCTCGGGGGAAAAACATATCAGAAAGAGAAGTAAATTTCAACTGATTATTTTAAACAAAGACGACTTTGAATCAGCCAATGTAATTTTGACAGAATATAGAATTAAGATTACAATTTATATAGAAAATCCGCGTGTCTGAACCCATCATTATGTAGACAACATGGTCCCTGTCCTGTTACCTACCTATTTCCCCCAACCCTATACTCAGAGCACAAGCTATTATCTGCGTGTTTTATTGTCTATGACTTTGAACATGTTAACGTTTTGCTATGAAGCGCATTAGACTATTGTGAGTTAACGTTGACGTCCCGTCGAGTTAACAAAGTGAATTATTCGAAGTTGACGTCCTGCTATTGAGCTCATTAGATTGAAAAGTTGACAAGTTAACGTCCTGCTGTCAAGTTAACAGGTTAGCGCATCGAACTGTTGAAAGTTGAGATTTGAGCGCATCACATTGAACAATTCACCTCGCTAATGTATGGTGCCGGTTGTGTTCACTTGGTTCGTATCATTGAAGTGCGTGATTTTGAAGCCAGAAGACCTGTTGCCACAGCTAAAGAACAATCCAAACAGAGGATCACCACTGCGGGTAGGTAGTATTCTTCCTGGTGTCTGATTGGTTCTTGAACTTCCTCTGTTTCTTTTCTGTGCCTGTTTCAAATTCCTTCCATCCGTTCTACATTCAGTTACATATCCCTTGCGTAATCATCGGAAAAGTTTGCGCGCACAAATGAGATACAATTTATTTAGCTGTCGTTATAAAACAGATTAATTATGATTAAAATTATAGAATCTATTGATAATTTCCTCTTTTAATTTATTTTTTAAACCGTTTTCCGATTATGATAGTAATTTATTTTTATTTCATTTGTAGGATTTTTTACATTTAAACATTTATTTACTCAATACTTATTTAAAATATTTTATTCATACATTTATACTCATATTATATCGTATAGTTTATTTCATTCAACATATAAATTATTTTTTATAACGACTTGATTGAATGAGCTGTTTTATTTATCAAATTGAAAATCTACACACTAAAATGAAAACAAAAGCACTATCTTTAGGTAGGTAGGTACTTCACTCAATTATTTTACAACTTTAAATTGATATATTTCTTCCATCCATGTCCATAAAACAAACGAGATCTGCTAACAATTTACGGTAAAGTGTACGACTATCACGTCAAATAAAGTAAATTTTATTTATTTATTGTGATTTAGTATTTTTAAATAATATTTATTTATTTATTTTGGCTTTTAAAATTATTTTTTCTTATGCAAGATTTTTCATCATTATTGACAAGATATTTGTAATTTATATTGAACGTTTCTATCAAGACTTATATAATAAAAATATATGTTGCATTAATATGTATTTTATTATAAATTTATAAACTGTGATTAATATTACTTTGTGAATTTTCAGTATAAGTTATTTTCTGCAGACTGAGCAAAAATTGATTACGTTGAAAACTTGGGATACTTTTGTATTTAAGGGATGTGTTCTGATAAATACGAAACGAACCAGTTGAAATATATCTATATTTTAATATATAATTTTATACGATTTTTCTATTAATATTAGATATTAATTAATTTGGAAAAAATGTATGCAAATTAAAAATAATTACTTACTTGTCTAAAAAAGAGACTATTTACATACTATGTTTATAATAATATATTATATCCGTTATTCCATTAATACTTTAGCGATAAAATTTAAAAATTTTAAGATAGCAGAGAATTAAAGATTTTATCTCAAATCGTACATAATACATACATACAGTCAAATCTCAAATTCATAAATATATTATACCTATAATCAATATTTTAAATATATTATAGATGACAGCATGCCTATAATACTTACATTTGGTTGTAAATATCAAAATTACCGACAGGTATGATTATTACGGTTTGAAATATTCAGGATAAAAAATAAGGCTGGATTTGTAAACAGGTGTAAATCTTGTCTGTTTAATATTCAGGAAAAATGACCTGAGTGAAAAGGTATGGCTTGTTGCGGTTCGAGACTTTATCAGACCGGAACCAGGTATGACCATTGACAGTTGAAAAATACAAGATTATAAATTGAAATAATTACATATACCCGATTGTCTTAAAAACAAACACGATGGCTCAATAATATGAAAGCCTATCTACTCAAAAATTATCAAGTTTTCGGAAGAAAAGCAAACGAGTTTTTTTTTCAAGATTGAGCATTGATTTTTAGCTAACTAAAGGTAATAAGCAAACCAAATTTTAGTAAGTAAATAAGTAATAAATGGCATTTTTTCTTTTAAATATACTAAAAAGTAAAATATATCAATGCATCGTTATATTAATTTTTCATCTTCAAGCTAATGCTAAACGTTTTAGATTTTTCTTTATGTTAGGAATAGAACCGATAATAATGATTTAAGTCTGTTTTACATTTAATAATTAATCCCTATGGCCTTTTCTAAGTTGCAGATCACATGGTCTCGCTTCTTTTTCAGTACGTAACTTCTTCAAACATTAATTAGTTCGCTTACATAGTTTAAAGTATTTTACATCTTCAGAGAAAACATGTAATTGGTTTAATTATTGTTTAGCTTTCACTGTGATTTCCGTATTTACTAATTAATTGTATGTTTTCTGAATAAAATAAAATAGTATCGAGTATCTTTACGTCCCTTGCTTTCAACAGATTTATCTACGATGTAATTTGACAACTGGTATTCTTGGATGTCTCCTAATAATTCACGATTTTGAAAGCACATTATTGTCAAATTATACAGTGATATTAAGAAGTTATGCATTAACTTATTTTACTTTTTTCTATAATATTGATCTAAAAAAAAATATATATATATATATATATATATATATATTAACATTCATTAGATTATTAAAAATATATATTATATCCGCAATGAATTATTTATGCACTATATACAAACTTAATTATAAAGCAAGCAGCTAGACGAAGATAGAGTTTAGATAAAAACAAAGTGTCGATGCACTCCGAAGCGCAGATTAGGGGCAAAGTCCCTGGTACATAATTATTATTATATCGTTTCATAAAAGACAGTTTTTGCCGGAGCCTACATGCGTACAAAATATTTATTATTATATATATTTTTAAGCAGAAATCATATTTTCCCCTACCTATGCGTAGCGATTCTTGCCCGCATAGGGGCGCCTCTGAAGGGGGAGGCGCTGATGGGGAGATTATTCAGATATTTTATGGCAGTTTTTCCTCATAAAGTTTAAATCTGTGCGCTGTTTACTCGCTCGCTTTGCCCGAAAGGCAGTGATTCGCCTTCGCATCGATATAAATATTATTTTTTATACTTCTTTACGATGTCGAGTGGATAGTAGCGGGAATTGAAGTATCTCAATTTATCGGATTGATTTTTTATGAATTCTTTATATATTGATGGAAAAATATGAGGAATGTGATCACTGGCCACGCAGAATAGAGGCGAAGTAAAAAAAGTACATTATCTTGATCTGTAATAGCGATAAATTTATTTTTTGTTCTTAATGTCCTTACATTATAGGAATATTGATATAAATGCGTATGATACGTACATAAGCTGTTAAATAATGAACAACTATTTATGTGTTATTTTTCAATAAATAAAAATAATAATAATAAGCAATCAATAACAACATTATTTATTAAAATACCAATAGGCATTATTTAAAAAGCTCGTATTTTCATAATATAGTTTTATTAATAGAATTTTTCCAACTTTAGCAGAAATATAGTATTTTTTATTTATAATAAATTTATTTAAATACTAGTTAATCAATTGATTTAAGTATCTTTTTTCCATTTACTTGGGCTCGGCTCTGCTTGTACGAAAGCTCCAGGACACTCCGTTCTGGACGTACTCCTAATTACGGTCTCGATGTTTCATCGCGACCACACCATCTCAGCTTGATTTCTTTCATCTTTTCTGTGAATGGTGCAATCCTAAAAAAATTCTCTTATTCCGAACTCAACTCAGTTTTGTCACTACTCAAGCTCATCTGAGCATTTTGAGTTCGTTGGTGCTCATTGTTTATCCGTAGGCCTCCTACATAATCCAGCACTCGGATGTCGTACGGACGTCTTGTATACTCGACATGTATTTTTAATCGGTATTTTTTGGGTCGCAAAGTACCCCAGTGAGTAAGCGCCACTTGGGTCATGCGGTCTGTAACGCATGAGTCTAGACTTAAGTTATGAAGGTTATCGTGGATTCCGTGTATTGACTCTCGGTACTGGAATATTTTCTGCTCGTATTTCTTGGATTTGATCTGTCATGGGCCGAATTCTCAAATCATTTATTTTATTTATTTATTAGTAACTATATAATACATATAAAAATTTATTTGGACTGTGCTCGTCTCACTAGAGAATTCTGTGTCGAGACGGGCATAGTTTACAAGCAATTGTTCAATTGATTAAAATTACAAGTATATGGAATTACATTTATTAAAATATAAAAGGTGTAAATGAAGAACAATTTTAAAGTGGACTTAATTTTTGGATCACTTTGTAGCAATAATTAATATAGGTAAGAGTCAATATGTTTGGGTGAGTGCACCAATAATTGCTCTACCCATATTACGAATCCAAGTTTTAATATAAAGTTTCATGTTCTTTTGACAATTCAATTGATTTAAGTCTTTTAGCATTCTATTAAATTGTTTAGGTTCAAAATAATAGGTAGTTCCTTTGACCAAATGTAGTATGTGCTCTTTGGATTTGAAGGTTATTTGTATTTGTCCGTATGGAAATTATGTTTTGTGTTGTTTTAAAATGTGTCTGTTTGTATTTATATATATATTTGAGAGTAGTATTAGTGTATATTTGTCTAATATCAAAGACGTTGAATTTATCAAAAATTTCGTCAGTGCTCGTTGTGATGGGGGATTTGAGGATAACTTTTAATATAATTTTTTGAGCTCATGTCAATCATGTATTCGATTTTACTCCTAATTCGAAACCTGTTTAGCAATGATGGACTCACCATCTTGTGAAGCTTTACTTTAACCTCAAAATGTTAATATCAGCAGGATTTTATATTTTTGTGCTTATGTTATTATTCATGTCCTGTATTCTGGTGTATTGATCGGGAATTCGGTGATTCCTGGCCGCTTGCCACACCAAACAATTGGATTACTAGATCATATTTTGAAATATTATAATGATTATTAGACGGATAATTTAAATTATTATAAATATATTTTTTTGCAAAACCGATAAAATTTAAAAATTTATAAACCAAATATATTTAAAAACCCTGTATTCCTTGCAGGTCTTCAATTAGAAGTTGTTTACACGGACATCCATAAGATATGTATTATATATTAATCAAGAACAGGGAGTTGGTGCAAGAAACTTTTGTTGAAGACTCAGTTGCAGTGCTTTTATTCATCCACGAGCGGAACAAATATGTTTTGTGCTAGAATATTTTCTGTGAGTTTTATCTTAGTTCATTCAGTGGTGGATTTATAAGGTTGCGCAAGTCGCAATTACGAGGAGCCCTACTTTCAAAGGGCTCCCTAATCACTAAGAAGTAAAACCAGAAGTGACAGAAAGCGACAAAAAAAATATTTTTTTTAAATATATTTAAAATACTATTTTAATTTAGATTATGTTTGGTTGCTGTTAGATATTCATGAATTCGTGTACTCTCAGTCTTTGCCGGTTCGGACGCTCTAGGCTGATTATCGTCTATAAATCTGTATTGCTATGTATTCATAGTTCATGTTGTGTCGTGATATTATCATCTAGAAATCCACTTTTCTTTAGAAAAAGGAACATCAAAATGTCCAGTGAGATCTGCAATATAAATTCACCCCTATATCCTGTTTGTGATATTTGAATGTCATTTTACGTAAAATTCATATATTTGAATTAATGATTACTAAAACACTATATAAGAACAAAAAAAATAGCGTTTTTAAAATTGTTGTTTATTTTTGAGACCAAGCCGCACGTGACAAGCCGTTCATAGAAAAAAATAATAATCAAAATTGTCAAAATAAATCGAAATCAAAACTACCATTCCCCGCGGATTAATAAATTCCCTGATAGAAAAGACCTGATTTATAAAAAACTAAAGAAATGTGTTGCATATGTTCTAAAAGATGAAAACAATAAACAGAGGAAAATATTAAAATTTTGTAACAAAATAATTTATTAACCAGCTGGCAATACTTAATGCACTAATAATTAATGATTATGAACCCAATATTTAAGAAAAACGTTGTTAGTATTTCATCTAATAATTGTGGATTAGTAAACTGATTTAAGATATTAAGTATAATCTTGCATTGAAAATATTATAATATTGCATAGAAAAACGTTGTAAGTATTTCATCTAATAATTGTGGATTAGTAAACTGATTTAAGATATTAAGTATAATCTTGCATTGAAAATATTATAATATTGCATAGAAAAACGTTGTAAGTATTTCATCTAATAATTGTGGATTAGTAAACTGATTTAAGATATTAAGTAAAATCTTGCATTGAAAATATTATAATATTGCATATAAAAATGTCATATGATTCTAAATATTAAGTGTTTTTGTATAATATAAGTGTAAATAAAAACACCTAATATCCACGCAATTATTAAATATTTTTAGAAAACATGGCAGTCTAAAAAATACAAGTATGCAAAATATTAAAAAAATTATTAACTTAATAAAATACTTTTTTTTTTAATTATGTTGAAAATTGAGAGTTTTTACTGAATTTTAATATGTATCTTATTGGACGTTTTAAAAATCATCAACCATTTATAGTTATTACCTATTTATTTTAAATAATTTTTTTCAACGTACGTAATTTTATTACATTTTTCTTAATATTTAATAAAACGAATCAGTAGGTAAAACTTCAATTCACTGTCATATTATGCTCCAGAACAATTAGCACATTTCCGTGAGTAATCCATCATTGAGGGTGGCGAGGATTGAAATCAACGTCATTCTTATTCTTTTCACATCCCCATCAACTTCCCTAACAGAATTCTCCCCTCTGCTGGCCGTTTGGCTATGTGATTGAGTAGCCGCGGAGGGGTGTTTTAAGATACTTATCCTTTCTGTCAGGGAGGCAATTTCCTCGGCCAGAAATGTATGGGAGCTCGGTCTACACGGGCTGGCAGTTGAGATGTAGCCATTCTACTGACTGGAAAATTAACGGCAATCCGCTTACCCACGAAAGCCAAAGGTCTAAAAGTCTGTAATCAAGTTTGTAATCATATGATCTGAATTATTTAATATTATCCTAGCCTGATTAGATTCATTCCGATTCAACGGTGCAATCAAATATACATCAAATCAATCAAACAATTATAGTTACTACTTATCTTTATTAGGTCATTCATTTCTGAACTCTTTTCTTATGGAGATGGTATTTGTGAGCTTAATAAGCGAGTACCACCACTAGAATCACTGTAGTCTAAATTCGATCTAGATACTTTACAAATATCTATCAACCCATACAATTAGAACAACATTTTCACATGGAATACGAGTATGTAAAGAAAAATGTATTTTTGAGTAAAAAATATAATATTAGATCAAAATCACCAACTACTATAGTGGAACAAGACAAGACAATTCATTTATAATTATGTCTAGCCGCAATGTGTATTCATGTGAAAGTATAATATATTTAATCAATGTTAACGTTCACATTTTTATTATTGAGGTTACAATTTTTCCAAACATAGCTCCATGATAACTAAAGCAAATCCCAAAGAGAGATGTACACAAAAAATCATCCATCGAAAAAATAATCCAGAACTTTGTATAACCAGTTAACAGTTTTACCGATTACGCTATCCATACAAAATCACCAAGTGAGACATCTAGTTTCTCAGTTTAAAGCGACCATTTTTTAAATTACAATGTTTCACAAAAACCTTTGAGTTGAACGTATTTTTCTTATAGATAGACTTGTATCTTTGTGATTTATCTATTTTGTGAAAAAATTACAATTACTGAATTTGATGCTCAGAATTTGAATCAGCGAAAAAAAAATTAATACAGTACGAAATGGTTCAAACACTATGGAATTTAATTCCTAGTACATTTCGACTGTGAGATCAGATCCACAACGAGTTATCATTGCCTGCGTAGAAGCTTTACTCGAGAATCAAAATTATTATACACCCATCTATTAGAAGTATTTACAATCCAGATCTCAGATCAAACGTAAGCAACTTTGTGCGTGCCCAACTTTAAATATCCAAACCTATTTCTATGAAATGCACTATTTTTAAAAACACCCTGATTCATATTTTATTGAAATCAAATGCAGGATGTCGTTTGACTACTTTTATGTTTCCTCCCTCTCGGATCTCAAGTATACAATAATCATATTTTGGACAGCCTCCTGCCCCACCTATCATTCGCTCCACGGATGACATGAACTCTGACGCGCCGTGGGGGCTCCTTATAAGGGTTAGTGAAGAATCACAAAAAAAAATTACTGTAACGTTTTAGAACGGTGCTTCTTCGATTAAATTTAGGAATTAATCTTGAATATCTCTATATCTGTGTATTACTTAATTATGAAATGATTTCACAAAAATTCACAGATCAGTAAATTAATAGATATGAAATATAAAATACATATAGGAGAGGGGACGCGGGACGAGGGACATTTTATACACATTCTTTGTGGAAACATAATATGTTTATAATACATTTATGCAATAGTAAAAGTATTAACTCTTCAAAAATTATTTTTTTATATAAAGAAGACGTATTTTTTACATTAATACATATTATATTGTAATTTAATAATAAATTATAATTTTCGTTCCAAATGAATCATATATTTTTTAAAAGTCGCTGAGCTATTTTATTTCGTAATTGGTAAAGTAATCACGTGGGTGATTGAAAATATTGAAACAAGGAATTTGCGTTAGTTAATATCTATTTATTTGGTAGTCTTTGACAAAAATTCCGTCAGTGTAAACTACAAAAACTTTTACCAATTTTTTGTATATTATTTTGTATACCAATTTTGTATATACTCACTGTAGGGCTACTTTGATAGCCCCGCTTATTTAAGTCTTATAATATAAGTTTTCAAAAAAGTAATCAATATAACCCCATTTCTCATCGGTATGTTGATTTTCTCCAAAAGGTAAAAGTATTATATTTAATGATTAAATCCTGTACCAACCATGAAAGTAGCAAAACTAAACAGAAAATAAGCATAATTATGTTAAATATAATGTTCATAATAATTAAATTAAGTATATATGGAAACGGTCAACCTTTGGGGTGTTGCTATAAGATTAATATTATTAATAAATACATCGATGTAGGTTAACGCTATCACTCTTATTAGAAAGATTTGGAAGTATCCTTGTAATATAATACTTCCAACATTTCCCACAGTGACAACAATATATCTCCTGCTCTAAGATTTGACACCTGTGATTTTCATTTTACCCGAGCCGAAAACTTATTTTGTTACGAATTTCTGTTACAAGGTTTCCTCGGAAGTTTTTTCTATGATCTACTGCCAGGATTCTTCTTGTATTGACGTACCATACAGTTTTTTTTTTTAAATAAAACTAAATATATATTATTTATAGAACCCACATTAATAATTTCGCAACACAGAAAGCAAAATATTTAATAAATATAGTTGCTACATTAATTAATCGAGAACAAAGATACTTCCATTTAAAAATGCCGAGCCTAATGATTTATCTCAACCTACTTAAACATAAAGATCAATATATCATCTATCTTAAAATCATTCACCACATACTTTTAAAATAAATCAATATAATAAAGCATACGAAACATTTTGCCGACACACTAATATTGTCAAAAAACTTGAGTAAAATTCAAAATCCAAAATCAATTTGATAAGTACAGTACAGATAAGTGCCGCCAAATATATAACATATTCGTTAATTGTTATCAAAGATCGTCGACTGAAAATAATTGTTCTAATTTTGACAAGTGACAGTAAATTGGCCCCAGAGTTAAAAACTAGCCCTTTTTGACTAATATTATAATGCTAACTCAATGTATTAATTATAAATATATACATATTAAATCAATTTTGTCGAAAAATATTGTTTTTGCGCTATCGGGACACGAACATTGATTTTATATATACAAAATTGATTTTGTATGTATATATTTATAATTAATAAATTAAATTAGTATTTAAAACATCACAAACCGTATGTTCTGAATAATTACAACTTCACAATAAGAATACTAATTTTGTTTAAATAGAACACATTATTATTTGTGAAGTTGTAATATTTTTCAGAACATAGTTCTGTGATATTTACTACAAATTAAATAGAACGTTTGATATACCAATTTGAAATAACTGCAACAAATAAGTTCAAAAATTTGTCGACTATTTACAAAGCTGACGTAGTAGATAAACGCACTTCCCCGGAAAGGAAGAGATCCTGGTTCAAATCCCAGTGGCAGCTAAAAAAAATTTTTTTCTAAATTGAGTTCTGTATGTATATCTTTCTATTTGGTGCATTTTATTTGGACTAATTTTGTGTATAATGTTAAAACTAACTTTTAGCGATTATTTATTTTTAAACAATTATTTATAAGCAACTATTTCTGTTTGAAAATATCATTTAAATGATCAATCAATGAAACAGGCAATCCAAGCAGTCAGTCATTCTCTTTCAGAACCATGATCTAATATGTTATACATTGCTCTGATATATTTTGTAAATTTTATTTTATAAAAATCTTTGAATATTTTTGTACCACGTGCAAACCTCTGCATGCTGTCTTAAATACGCTTATTTTGAAAGAATTTCTATCACAGCGTGCCACTCTACGTGCCGTACTGCTATTTTTCCGAGACAGATAAGTGACTTCATATCTTCTACACATCCTTCGTTACGTATATTTTTAAAAATTCATCCATTTGATATTATTACTTATAGTCTAGTGTACATGTGAGTCACAGAGGATCGTAAACGAAGTAAAAACGGATTATACGAAAATATATATCGGCCCAGGTCAGATAGTATATTAATTATATTACATTGTATTTATATTATGAATTGGGTTTAGCATACATCGATCTCTATTATGCTGGATTACTAATTACCATCCTTCTTCTCGTCCTTACACGTTCAACGGTTGTTGAGTACGATCATTTTGTTTACTGCAACCCGAAAAGGATTTACAGTTGCTCCAAACCATTGCCTCGGATTTTTCAGCCATAATTTTCTCATTATTTCAGAATTTTCCTTTTTTCACCAATTTTTACTGCATTATGAGATGTAAGATTAGATCGATTAGAGCATGCCAGGCAAATAATTTTTTAATTTTGTTGTATTGTTTTTTATATTAATTATTATTATTACCGAACTGACCAAAATATAATTTTGTTAAAAAAAAAATTGCAACTGTTATATTAAAACATAAATTTAGTAGGTATGCATGGTTGAAAGACGAGTTTCTATAAAATTTGTTTGATAATATAATATATTAAGGTAAAAATGAAATTGTTATATTTATTTTAATTATAATATTTCTAATGCATTCCAATTCATTTTAAGTACCTGCACTAAGGACATGATTTCTAAAATAATTGATATTTTCTTGTTTTTACGAAAATGTGGGTTTTTATTATTAATTTATATCAGAAGTTACACAAAAGATGTTCCTTTTTTAAAAATTATTAATTAGATAGAACCTTTACACTAATATACAACTAAAACTTAATGTTATTTGCCATAATTAAGAGAATACAAGCATTACAATAAAGACGGTGACCATTAAATACATTTTCCGCGTGCCACATAATTACCTTAATATTTTAAATTATTGCGTATATGAAATATATTTTCTTATAATATTGAAGCCAAGATTACATTGAGACAAATTAATAAAATGTTAAAAATTAATAGAGTTATTACCATTCAATTTGCAGGACAAATTATCCATTTTCAACGTTTTAAAAAAAATATTATTTTATTGAAAACGTACGTTTTTAAATATTACATTGTATTTACTCACATGCTTTGAAGCTCCAGCTGCTATTTAAAGTAAAGTTTGATATCAAAAAGGCAATAATTTATTACTAAATAATATTAATAATATCGTATAACGGGAATTTTTTGATTTTCTTTATTAGCTTCACATCACTAATAAACAAATTTTTGTTATAAATGCCAAAAAAATATATATATTCACGCATATTTTGCCCATGGTATGAATTAATATTGAACTTATTCACAACATTAGTACCAAATTTCATAAATTTGATATTTTTTTACAGATTTTAAGGGAAAACAACGTTTTCTTGAACAAAGTAAATATTTTATATACGTTATTTTTATGTACGTCGCGATTAAATGTTTTGTTTATACATAACACTCGCATTTTAAACAAAATCTATATGTTTCATAAATATAATGTAATTATGAAACATACATATCACCAAAATGCCAACATATATATAATGATAATATTAAACAAAATAATTAATTGAACCTCTCATAATTATTTAAAATTTAGAATATCAATTTTAGTGGTATATGTAGGTACTAAATATATGTAGGTACTTTGTCTGATTTCAAAACTTATTCATATATATGAATTAGGTACTCAATAAATTATTTAATTTTCGATGGATTAATTCAAATGTCAACACACATTTTTATGTTA
Source organism: Eubasilissa regina (assembly GCA_022840565.1). Taxonomy (NCBI): domain Eukaryota; kingdom Metazoa; phylum Arthropoda; class Insecta; order Trichoptera; family Phryganeidae; genus Eubasilissa; species Eubasilissa regina. The sequence goes on from JAINEB010000033.1 coordinate 25,568,784, forward strand.
TTCCATATATAAACATGAAAACTGACACCAGATACGAGTAATTTGACACGTGTATCGAATGCGAGAAAATCAACATTTTTATTTTCGTCTTTTTCTATTCAATCCTCCCTCTCGCATGATTTACATTAATTTAGTTAAAAAATAACGTCATTAATTATTTCTCCGAAACTTACACGAATTTAACTATTAACATCATCTTAAAAGCATATCTAATTCGTGTAGAATTTTTCGAATTTCAAACTAGAAAAACGAAAGTTCGCCATTAAATATAGTATCCGGAAAATCAAAACTTAATAATTTTACATTATTAAATTTGGAATATTACACGCTAAAAATGGCGGTATTTTGAATAATATTTTTCTCCATTTTAACCACATCGAACGCACATTGTAAATCAAAAACAATCTTAAAAACATACATTTAAATGTTACTTAAACTTACGTATGGTCTTGCCATTCGGATCTCTCGAGGAAGCCTTACATACATTTTATTCTCTAGCTCGAACAACATAGAGTCCCACGTATGAGCTGAAGTTTATTTCAAGTACAAAGAGATCAGAGACACGTACGATACCATACCGTTTAATACTTTTTACTATTAGAGTAGTTTACAGTTTATCCTCTACTTACTCCTTCTGGACAACTGGGCCAAAAAGCTTCCCAGGAGGAGTTACATGTGATAATACGCGTTTGCTCTGAATATTAAATAAGCTGCTACCAACCATCGAAAGTCACCTGAATTTTATCAAACTTAAATATTAAATGGAAGACTACGCATTCCATTACGTGTTAAAGAAAATATGAAGTTACAAAAAAGTATTTATAAATATCTGATAGAAAGCATTTTGTTATGGGTTTCGTCTGAGAACTGACTTACCATCATTATATTTCTTCCGGGGATAGGTGGAGAGAATAGAGCGCCACACTCTTCCGTCTTGACACACAACTCTCACCTCGTATATGCTCGTTAATTGTTGAGGCTTCTGAGAGGATTATATTCCCGTATCTGGTTTACCTAACCATACTAAATATTCAGCAGGTGTCCTCTATTTCTAATGCTATCAACATTAGCCTTATTTATCTTTAATTCTATTTATTCCTCATTCATTCGTTCCGCTTAATTATATATACCTGCTTTATATTCACTCCTAATAAGTTTTTTTCCATATCTAGGCGACTCTCTTAGTTCAGAGGGTAAGGCGCTAGCGTCATGAAATTCCCGTTCGATTCCCGGTGAAGTCACAATATATCTGTGTGATTTTTTCAAGCCAAGGTACTCTTATAACGTGTTTCAGTTCAATAATTGGACCTCGTGGTATATGTAATTTTTTTTTTTAATTCCACATAAATTTACACCCGAGTTTCTCATTTCCAATGCATTAAGTCAATGTTGGTTCCTCTTTGCCAATTTTAGGCTTCACTTCCATATTTGTACCAGGATTAAATTGTTTACCACTGCGACTGCCTCGGTTGAAGTTTTCATTAGAAATTTCTGAAAGCACCATTCACCCCTGCAGTCACTTTCGATATATCTCAACCTCATTGAAACATATTTTCCAAATTCACAAACTCTTCTTCCTCTGCCAGACCTCAATTTTTTTTTTCTTCAATATCATTACTTGGCTAATATTTATCATATAGTAACTGTCCTTGCATACAGAGTATATATAATATTTACTAGACTCTTTAAATCTCGATCACTGTTTTTTTTTAAATTTATTTTTAATATTGTTCAATCTTTATAACTTATTCATGGATCCCCGGTCATTCGTAAATATAATGGTTACTTTTCGTTTTAGCATTTTTCAGGTAGGTCGTGTTTCTTCCTAGTTCTGGTTGGTCCATTAACCCCCGTGTTCTCTACTCCTGTCCCTCTCCCAAATTCCTTCCACCTTTATATACCATATTTCCCCAACCCTCTGTTCAAACAATTATTATTATATTTACATTTGCATTATCTACTTTCTAGATTTGTTTACAGATTTATTATCCTCATAAATTATATATATTTTCTTATTGATGTTCGACTACATAATATTCCAGTCTTATTACATTATGTTCTACAAATTGCCACGTGCCAAAGTGCAACGAAATATAAACAGCTGAATAAAAAACAATAAATCATTACAGTTCTCAACTTCTGAAACGTAAAAAAAAATCCATCGAGTTTGCAATGTTCGAGGTTAAAAATGTGTCGAGAAAATAAGAAAAAAAGGATGACTAAAATAATGGTTTTAGCTAAAAAATAACTGAACTGGATGCTCGAATATTCAGACAATGGAACAATAACAAAATTAAAACGCTCCCTTTGAAAAGTGTAACCATTTGGATTACGTGTAGGAATGTGTATTTATTAAAATTAATTATTTAACATTTTCAAAACAAATTTGATAAGTATTCTACAATAAATATTGATTTCTCTATTTTTTTTTATTTCTGTCATTTAAATCTCCTCAATAAACAAATATATTATTTAATTATTTTAACGAATTTGATTATTTCTGATATTAATTTTTTAAATGTAGTTTTCATACTAAAGGTGACCTATTTTGGGACAGACAAGTTCAAGAAATTATTGTCAATAATTTTTTGTATGTTCTTTGTTATAAATTGCTTCTCTACCAATACCAATGCTGGCAAAAGCAAATAACGTTTCTATTTTTATTTTTAATAAGAATATAAAAATAAAATTTACAGAACTCTTACAGAATATTGTAAAATATTTATTATTTTGTGTCTATTAACGGAAAAAATATGTTTTTTACAAAAATATATTAAGTTTTTTAAACTAAATTGTATTTATTTAAACTCGCACAATAATAGTATATAAATTATCACATACATATAACATCATTGAAAATATGTATTTAAGATTTTTTAATTTTTATTTAAAAAATACGATAAAAAAAAAATTGTCAGAAAATCACTTAAATGATGCATGTTGGATCATCTACTTTGATATATATGATATTCTCATCCAGAATATGGTATCTTTAAGTATTATTTCTATTCAGTCTTGGATAATTATGTGTTGGGCTCCACAAAAAAACATTTCAAGCAAATATTTTTTTATTCTAAGCCAATTTTGTTCAAAGCATATTCTATGAGTAATATTTACTACACCTGTAAAACATTTTGGAATAATTTGTTTACTAGAAAAAAAAGACTTATTTTTGGAATAAATTGGTTACATTTGTCGTCAGCCGTGAAAATTTCGATAGTCTGGTTTTTGTGTACCTAACAGAATACGCTAGTAATCCAGGGTTAAACAAAAATTATTCGGAATATTTAAAAACTTTTAATTCATTCATACGCTAATTTTTTTTCATTTGATGATCATTGACTCAAAAGGCAGTAAAGAATTTGTGAAGTTTTTTAAATATTCCAATTATAATTGGTTAATCGCCCAAGTTTGTAGAGTTTTTGTTTTCCAAGGCAAGTATGCTTTGGAATTTTTTTTGATGTCAATGTCATTTTAATGCAGTAATATTTTATTGAATACGTCTTGAATTTTTCAATTTGTAGACTGTTTGCATTAACAATAACGTGGCTAAAGAAAATTGTGTTTTAAATACAAAAACAAAACTACCCATACCGTGCTGATGTCCATCTACGAAAGGTGATTTTGTGCATTTGGTAAGTCAAAGTAACCATCATTTTTGAGGTTTACTGCCATCAACTTCATCGCCTTTGGGGCTTTTAAAAAAAAAAGAAAACGACCGTAAATACGGCATAAAGTGATTATTCACATTTTCCCAATTACCCTGATCAGTTTTCTCTCAAATCTCCAAAGAATCTCAAAAGGTTAGGGTCAATCGTAAACAATGCAGGGCAATATATTTTGAGTAGTTTATCTATTTTGTTTATTTTAAAAATTTTAATTGAATATAAACTCTCCGAACTTATTCATCATTCCAAAAATATTTTTAATAATACTCACGCAATCTGCAAGAATTATTCCAGAAGATTGTCGCAGATAACAAGATTTTTTTAACATTATTTGAATATGTCCAAGAACACACAATTACTGGCTTTCCACCTACAAAGGCACTGTTATTAAACAAATAATAAATATCTCGTAGAGACGAAGCTATTTTTTATTTATGGAAAATATGGAAGTATGGGTAATTACAGGGCTCACGACCTGTCTTCGGCAGGCTTAAGTGATCACTATACACAATGCAAAGTTCATTGTGTAAATTTATTGAGTGGAATGGTGAACGTTACATTGTGTAAAGCGATCACTTAAGCCTGTAATTATCCATATTTTTCCATTAATAAAAAATATCTTCGTCTCTATGAGACATTTATTATTTGTTTAAAAACCTTTTCGACTTTGTGATTTAACGTCCGCCTACAGCCTCACTTAGTTTTCTCACTCTGTCACATCTCTTTAAGACGGTTTCATTACTGTTAAATTGCCAGATGCAAGTAAAGCGTCGCATGTATCTTAGGTACATAGTAATAGATACGCTCGCCAAACTTCGACAATTATCGCAGTTTAAGCATCCAAAAAGTTGCCCCAAGTTACATCACGTGGATGGAATAATAATTAACTAATGGAGATGTACTATACACATACCTGAACAACCGTATAATCTTATTTGAGATAGTTCCGAAGATACACCCGATCATATCTTAAGGCGAGGTTTAGACGGTAAACTTTAGCATAGCTGTAATATGTTTTGACGACCTGTGGTTACCGCTTGACGTTGATTACATAATATTGAAACCTGAATAATAAGTCACTGAAATACTTTAAACACAAATATTTTTTTCAAAAAAAAAAACTTATTTTTTATTTATTATCTTTGTTTTATTAACCACTGAATTGAGTTTAAATACATCTACCGGTTTCGACAAATACCATTTTCTTCTTCAGGATGTCATAACTAACTAAAAATATATATCATTGTTTCTTCACCAGAATCTATTTTTAAAAAATCAACAATTATTTAAAAAATAAATTTAGTACCTAACTCAAATTGTTGCTTAATATAAATTTAGTCGAATAATTTTTAGGAAAAAATTTAGAATGGGTCTCGTAGTTAAATTTAGTTGGTTGTTTATAATTTTTTGATTAGTTTTACATGCTTTATTTATCTCCAACGATTCCAAATTATTTAATTTGTGACCAACACCGTTTATATGCAAAATTGACAATCCCAATTTTTTATCAAAACCGTGACCATTTTCTATCAAATGATTAGAAAATTCTGAAAATCCACTATCGTTCAAACATCACAAATGCTCCCTTACTCTTATATTAAAATTTCTACCCGTTTTACCAATATAAAATGCAGCACAATCCTTGCAACTAAGTTTATAGACACCAGAATTGTTAAATTTATCATCTTTGTCTTTAGAATTTATGAGTAAATTTTCTATACTATATTATTTGTATAAAATGCCGGTCTAATATTTCGTGGTAGGTGTTTAGATATTTGTTTCGAAAAGTTATTTATGTATAAAATCCTATACTATATCAATTCAGTGGTTAATAAAACAAAGATAATAAATAAAAAATATTAATAATGTTAATATTGCTAATTTTAAAGGTAAAAAAAAACTTATTTGGTACAGAGACCTCTTTTCGGAACCTATCGGTAATAGAAAGGTATCGAACCCGAGTCTCGGTGGCAATTTTTGGGAGTTTCCTTTACATTTTTTTTTACACACGTAGTTTAATTATTATGTCCAGAAGAATCGCAAATACTTTGTTTAAAACTGAATATCAATACTTTATAGAATCATACACATTTTGACCTATCCAAACTAAATTTTGCATTGTTACTATTTAGGACCTTGTGCAAAACAAATGCAATTAACCCTCCTACACCTGGCCGCCCCACCCCACGCAGGAAAATAAATGATTATATATTTTACTGATCTGTTCCAAATTTTGTATCGTTATTCCTTAGAACCCCCCCCCCCTCACCACCTCATGACCGAACGACCCTTATATAAATATGTATTATATAATATTACATTGAATTCCAGCCGTACCAAATTATGCGTAGCTACCCTTTTAGTAATAATTAATAAAGTTTCATATTAATAATTAAGCAGCACCAACACAACTTAAAAATACTCATAAAGATCATTGTGTACAAATAACATAATACCATTATCTATGATCATCGACAATCATCAAGAATGCTTAAGAAAATATATGAATATGCATGAGGCGAGAGGTGTAACACTCCTTCCCTTCTGCCTACCGCGTGATAGTAATTTAGTTAGTAATTTCTTTAACCTTGGAGTGAAAAAATTAGATTAATTTGTACGCTTTGTAATATGTATTTTTTTTCCTAACATCTGAACTCCAACAGGTGAAATTCAATGTTCTTAATATTAAGAATTATATTCAGATGGATTAATATTCAAAAATATTATTTTAATTATGTTAATTGTAATACGTATATTATGTTTATATAAATCAAACTAACTACATGTTTTTAAAAAGTTTGTATTCGCAATTACAAAAAATATACAAGAATTCATTAATAATAATTAGGTAGGATATTTATACATTCTCAAGTTTAAACAGCCTGGTAATTCATTTGGTAATATGAAGAATTGTAATAATCTTATCAAGTGACGCTGGTAACACTACAAAATACGTATTTATAATTTTATTTGCATATATTCTGATTATTTGAAATTATTTTATTACCATCTTGCAATTTTGAAATTTTATTTTGACATTAACAAAATTATAAAATATTTGGTGACTAATAACGATTTTTATAAATTTGGTAAATGTGATGGGAGTGGTTTTTATAAAATTAATATTATAGATTTAGAATTTCTTTGAAATTACTTGTATAATAGTGCTGCAGTTTCATTCCGTGCATCGTGCCAACGTCGCATATCGTTAACGTGAGCAGTCCGAGTGCGGTATTCATTGCTTTGTTACGGATGTAACCGAAATAAGGCTGTTGGATGCCTTAATTAACCTTTTTTAATTTTACAGTATATAAGTTTTACTTTCTTTTTAAAACTACAAAGGTTTTTTTGTCATGCACGTTTCAAATTGAAACTTATTTTGTATTCTTATTATTCATTGTATTTTATTTGATTTTAAAAATACATCACTTCCTTAGATTTGATGTATTGATATGATTATATGATGAATAATCATGTATTACATATGTTATAGTGAAGAAAAATGGTAAACGTTTGCGAGCATCAAGTGAAAAAAAATAAGGATAACTTTGAACGCTAGATTGAAAACCCTCTGAAAAATATGACTAACTGGGTAGTTTCCCGGAATTAGTCTCAAAACCCCGACCAACTGATCACTCAGCGAATACGAAAGATGCAAAAACAAATAAGTATACGTCGAACTACTCTTAAATCAGGTGGGGGGGACATTGCCGTTGCAGGGGCTAAGTACGCGGTTTCTAATAGTAACAATTGCGGAGAACGCGATAAAATACTGCCATTGTACGGCCGCCCGCTTAGAAGTTACGGGGGCTTTTATGTGCCTCCAGAGGGTGGCGCGGCGCCGAACCGCTAAGACTGGCGTTACTCAGTTTTGAGAAAATTACACTGATTTACAAGTAAATTTGGACAAGAAGATACATTGTTAGCGAAAAACAGTCAACGGACCAGAAAACAAATTGGTTTTTGTTCGTTTCATCAAATTAAAATGTTTACTGAGATTGATAATAAAAACTAAACACGTAAAACTACACGTCTGTTCATTCTCTATACAACTCTATATCTTTTGACCGATCTATACCAAATTTCAAATACTCTTAAGGACACATTAATTTTCCTCACGACCACCCTATAGACACCCGCTAAACATAAGCACCTTTTTGCTCAATTGCATTCTAGTATCTTAAAGAATATATAGTTGTCCCACCCTTCACTCATGGATATACCCCTCCGCTTTTAACAAATTTTGCTTACAATGTTATTTTCTGTGGATTTCTCAAAACAATGACCCCTCTCCCTGAACCACATTTTAAAATAAATTATATCTAAAATCTGAATCCCGGGAAACACTAAGTACGGCCGCTATTTATCTCAAATCTTTTATTATTTGATTGCTTATTTTTAATGACTCTTGGAAATGACAAAAAAGGTTAAAAATAGACAGAATTATTATTCTATTTTAGGGGTTTTAGCGATTATGAATGATTGTATGTGTGTATGTTGATTCCAGATCAGAAAGATTTGAAGACGATGTTTTTTGTGTGAATGTATTGAATCCCCTAATATTCACCAAAATACCCTCGAATTTATGGGGGGCATTGAATTTATTAAAGTTAAATTACTCACTTAAGTTAAATGACTTAAGTTAAATACTCGCAAGACGTCGGTAAGTAGAATGTCGCTCATGACACAGCCCGTCCGGATGCAGCTGGGCTCATTTGGATTGTCACATTCCATTGGTACCTTACGTCTTTAAGGCGGTAGGAGTTGCATTTATTTATTTGTTTATATATATATATTGACATACATATTTTTGTTTTAATAGAGGTGAATACATAATAAACATAAGACATAATTATACTCAAAGTTTATTGTGTGGGATGGAGTAGACTTCACCTCTGATATATACAGCGTTGTCCTGGCTACTTTGCTAGACTGAAGTCTGTGTTAAAGTAGCCAGTTGTTTTTTTTCGTGCTATTGTGGTGTTATTTAAGTCATCGACAGGAATAAAAAGAGAATTACAAATATCCATAAAAAGGTAAAAATAAAATTAAAATATAATAGAAATATATGTAGTGGAATAGATGTTGTAGGACTAGTGAATTATTAGTAAAGGTATTGTATGAAATATATTATAATGTTGGATAGCCATGCTTTTGATTCATTTCTACTCCATTGAATCATATATTGGGTCCATATTTGTGTAATCTTATTGGAATTAAACAATTTCTAGTTGGTACTGAGTGTGTTGTATAGTTTCGGAGCTAAGAACATCTAGAATCTTTGATAAAATGTCGTTGTTGCTCTCGGAACTGGTGTGTAGATGTTTTTTTTTTTTTGTCTTGTGTTGTGTCCATGATTTATTGCTTGAGGAGAGTTGTTGTTAGTATGGAAATATTGAACGAGTCTCAACATAAAGATTTGTCTTATATCTAGAACATTGTACTCTTTAAATATAAGATCTCATGGATATCTAAAGGGACGACCAATTATTACCTTGAAAATTGTTTTATGTGCTTTTTTAGCTGTCTCCAATATTGTTTTTGCTGCTCAGTGCAAAGTACACCGATCTTAAGAGTATGTAATCAACTATACATCGTATCAGCTTCCCATGATGATTGCCAACCAAATCACTATTGTTAAGTACCATTGATTTAATATTAAATAAGTAAATAATGCATATAAAAAAGAGAGGATCATGATAAGACCAGACAAGATATATCTAATGGGTGCAGAAGCAAATATATTATCAGAAGCATCGAGAGACGGCATGAAAGCGGACAAACGGACTAGAAATGAAATATTATGTCAAATACTAATTAAATGTATCAATTAAAAATCACACATAAAATTAATTTTATCGAAAAATATTATTAGTTGGATAATGCACTTTCCCCGGTTTGGAAAGAGATCCAGGTTCGAATCACGGTAGCGCAACAACAATATTTTTCGATAAAATTGATTGTACATGTGTATCTTTCTAATTAATACTTTTTATTAGTATTTATAATATTACAATAAGAATGTGTTCTCCTAATAAATTAATATGTCACCGGATAGGAGCAGCGGCAGCCTCTTTAATAGTAAGCTCATGCACTGAATTACTAATACTATTTTTAAAATATTATAAAATTTTAAGTAATCCAGAATATTTGATATAAAAATTGAACGTAAACAGTACGGCTATAACCACGCTCGCTTGCCAACTTTTCTTGTATTGCCCCGTGCACTTTCGAAATGATCGTTTGTACAAGTTATATGCAAAAATGACCGAGAACGCCAAAACACGCGATTTTGATCCATTTTTGTAAGTAAACTTGAACTGTGGTCATGCGTCGATCCATTGACTGAATAATATCATGAATTCCAGATCGATTTTGTTTGGCTGCCATTTGGTTTTGCAGATATTTGTCAGTACATATTTAATAGTCATAGAGAATATTGATTACAATTTATTATGGAGCATCCAACGCCACAACAACGTGTTTAAATAATAATGGCAATGCTTTAACCATTAATGTTATCGTCACATGTTGAAAAACTTTTTGGTGTCCAGTATGGGTTAATTGGGCATGCGGTTTTAACAGGACGGTGCCCCTCACACACAGCTCGAGCTATTCTTGAAATTTTTCGAGAAATTTTTCCCAGCCAAAAAAGTGGTGATATCGACTGGCCTCCTCGATCACTTGCTTTGACGGCACCCGACTGATATCTGTAGAGGTACTTGATAAAAAGATTTTTATCAATAAGCCAACAACAATTCCGATGCTAAAGGATAATATTCGAAATGAAGTTGCTGAAATAACACGCAAAGTGTGCGAGAATATTATGAAAAATATGGTTAAAAAATCGCGGATTTGTGTGGCTGCTAGTGGCGGCCACTTGACCAATATCATATTCCATACATAATTGTAATAAATCAAATAATCGATAAATTAAAATTTGTGTTTCATTTCCTACTTATTCAAAAACAATATCTGCCTGGAAAATAAAATTCACCTGTAGTAGTTACCCATTAATAAAAACAGCAAAAAATAAAAAGGATATGTTACATTATTTTAGTCAATAATCCCTCACTTTCACGCAATAGAATAACTCAGAAAGCTGTCAATATATATTTATTTTAGGTTGCTACGCGACCCACACAAACGGATTGTTATTTTTAGAAGTTTTTGCCAAATAAAGGATGTTTTTTTAGAGGTATTGAATTTAAAAATGAAATAAAACATATAAAAATCGTGGTAATAGCCATGGTATTGGCTTTATTGGAATGACAATTTTATGTCATTAGTATTTAAATATGATTTCGCGTATATGGGCACCGCGGCTGGCTCAAAGTCCAATTTTTAACCCACTTTTAGAGCAGCTAGGACCGTATATCGGCAATAACACGACGAATGTTGGCTTCAAGTCGTCTATCGTCTCTGGTTTATCGGTGTAGACTAGCGACTTTACATATCTCCACAAAAAATAATCCAAGGGTGTTAAATCATACCATCTTGGAGGCCATTTCACAGATCTATTACTCGAAATTATGCGCTCATCAAATGTTTCCTTCAATGAAGTGATTATGGCGCACGCTGTATGGCGCGTTACTCAATCTTGTTCTATTTGCACCGTCTATTCATTTTGAAATGGCAAACCAAACTCAGCACAAATCAGCTGTCAGCTGTCAAATTGTCTGTCGCTGAAAAAAGTGTTGCCGATTCGAAAAACAATCCTCTAAAAAAACATCCTTGAATAGTACCTAAACAGTCGCCTACTCTGGATGTAACGCATTCAGTACGATAACGTCAAATAGTAAGTAATTTATTATGCTTAAGTATGTTATGTAAACGTGTTTAATTCAAAATTTGTACGTGCACCGTTTGTGATAGGAACATGCATTCAGTATCTCTAAATATAACACAAAAAATTTATGAAAAGAGTATTGTGTTATTTCTAATTTATAAACATGTTTCAAAAATACTTTTAAAAAGGGATCCTCGTTCTATCCTCTTCCCCCTATGGGAATCGGCCTGGCGGTGTGCAGACATGTGAATTGTGTAAAGGCCTACCCAGCTATCATCTCTGGTTTTCGAACAAAGGTGTTACGGAACGGAATATTGCTCGTGTCAGTGGGGATTTAATGTAGTAACTGTGTATATCGAAAGAATAAAAGCAAATATTGTTATAGGCAATGTGCTTGGAAGTGGATGATAAAGTTTTATACATCCAGAAAATCCCTTATAATTGGATGAATTTGATAGAATAATTTACAGCAAGTTGTTGCTATAGCGAAATAAATAATAGGTTTCCGATTACCGTATGCATTTATCCATTTAAAAACATATTATTAATAAACCTATGATCATCTATACCTATATATTGCTCTATACCATAATTATTGTAAAAATTGATTTACTTCTTGTCGTCTTTAATTATTTATATCAATTCTTAGCAGTGTATTAATGTAACATATCAAAATAAATTATATTTATATCAAATTTACTCAACATGTTTATGTAACATTTGCTCAATTTGTTAAAGAGTATCAATGTGTATCAAAATATTATTGCATTGCCTTAAAAATAAAATTTCTTTCATGGACAAATTCAATGTGATGTAATAAATTTTGGGTTGTTATTGTATCACTCTGAGAAAACTGCAACAGAATGCGTTGAAATTTATTAGTCATGTAAATTTGATAGTTAATAGTGGTCATGTTTTTAGTCATAATCACATATATAATATATATAATTGAATCTCTCCCTGTTTTTGCGTAAAATATAGGTACACCCTTTGCCTACCATCTAGGCACCCCACTCCCATCCCAGGATAAATACATGTATTATATTGAATGTCATTTAAATTTTATTCTCTAGGACTCTGAAGAAAATGTAATCACTCTACTTCACTCCTGGCTACTCTCTTCATGTAGTCCTTATCATCGTTACTTAGTGCCTGCCCAAAAAAGTCAGCTCCTTACTCCCTATTTTAAATTAACACCCCTAAACCATTTTAAATTTATAACAAAATTTTAATACCGAGCAGCCCTGGGCACGGACATTAGCATATATAAGAATATACCACAAAAATTATTTTATTATTAAATACTTAGAACACTCGACTAAAAAAATTGGCACAAATTCTTCAATAGAAAATTACAATATTTTAATTCCCTTTAAGTAGCATTAAAACTAAATTGTATATTTTAGTAATTCTTAATTTAGTAATAGTAAGAAACATTTATTTAAAAGATGCATATTGATTTCGAGTAATTACAAACTAAAATTAAACAAGCAGATAAGAATTGTGGAATTATTATTTTGTATTACATACATATTAATCCTCGAGAATCTAGTTGAATATGTACACATTTAAGAGAAGAAAATTGTATCAGATTTTGCATTTTATCTTTGTACGTAACCAGGTTCACCATCTTTCTTTTATGGAGTGACGACGAAGGTATTGAATATATTTTAGATTTTATAATATTTTATGATTTTACAATATGATCGGAAATATTTTTCTACAAGACCGTCTTCCATCGATCTGAGAAATTTCTTAGAGAACTTTTTTATTAAAGAGTGGTACAAATAGATGTTTTCTGTATAATAACACAATCTTAAAAATCAAATATTTTAACATAACTATTTACACGAGGAGACGGTGAATCAGGAGATAGTAAGGGTGGCAGAAATTTGGTAGAGTTACAGAATAATAAGGGCTCAAGGATCAACCAGGCAGAATACGATTTACCTGAATTATCTTGCTGTATTTACAGCTTTCCTGAACTTAAGGATTCTTCTTTGATGACTAGATGAAGAACTGCGATATACAATAGGCGTTTCGGTACGCACTGCGAAAAAACCGAAACAATAGCACCGGTAACTTTACAATAACTTCAAGTCAGTGACGATCACGAGCAAGACGTTAACTATTTTTGATAGTTCACTAGTCATAATTCACAGACAGAAAACGTCATACTCTGCGATTAATTTAAAGGGAGGGAGGCGGAATAGATAGGCATAGTAAACCTAATGGAGCATCCACTGATCTGATCCTGTCATAAATACCGAACAATATCAAAACCACAAAGATTGTAAGTACGTTCTGTAAATATATAAAACTAAAAATTACGTTTTATTTTAAAGATTCCGTACCTACTTTAATATACCGTACACATACAATTTTTAATTTTGGATGCCAGTATAGGTTTTAATACAATGAGAAGAGACATCCAAAACTTTCATCAGATCAATATCAAAATTGAACTACGCATTGTTGATATTCGTGCGGACGCACACACCTATCATAAGTACAGCTGAGTTCGCGGTATTTTGCTTCCCAACGCCATGTACCTACTTTGACATTGTGACATCGTTGATCTTATAATCCTTGGTCATCAACAACATGATAATAAATAAAGGCAACCTTGAGGTGAATTTTTTACAAAAGTCCTTCGGTATAATTGATCAATTTTCCTTATTATGATTACATTTTTAGGATACCTAATGAAACTCATCCAGTTGCATAAAACAATCCTATCGGTTAGCAATAATGAAACACTACTTTATATAAATTGTTTTGACTATAAAACACCATTGGGTAATTTGCTTTAGCAATAAAACATTTGTATGTTAGACTGCACGCGAGAGCCATAAACATAGTACGCGAGACGACAAGCATTCTAATATTAACGGATATTATCCGAAAAATTATACTATTTGTTATTTCTTACATAAGTATATATTTTTTAATTTATACTAATTTGTTCAACAGCACCAATGTCATAACTATCGATAAGTCCGATTCTCCATAATAATTATCACTTTCTGTCACTGATCTTTATTAAGAGAACACATTCATATTGTGAAGTTAATAAAGTTATATTAGTGTCCAGAATTTAATAAAAACGAATTAATAATTCTGGCGTCTGCTATCAGATTACTCAAAGCTATTTGAGATTCTGTAAAAATAAGGTAGATGGCTCTTTCAAATAATGGAACGATTAAATGTATTAATATATAAAAGGTAACACATAGGTTCGAAAATTTGTCGTTAAAAATATATAACTTAAATAACATAGTTGGATAATGCACCTTCCCCGGTTTGGAAAGAGATCCAGGTTCGAATCCCGGTGGCACATCAACAATATTTTTCTATAAAATTGATTTTATATGTATATCTTTCTAATTAATATATTTAATTCATATTTAAAACAGATCTTTATATTTCTCAGGAATATTTATAAAGATCATAATAATCCAAACATTTAAAGAAGATTAAAAAGTGGAGTTAACTATTACTTCTTCAATATTAACAAAATTACTTTGTGGCCATATATTATATAAATAATAAGATAAAACACTTTGTTTAAATCAACATGTTTTGGTACAGGCATAGATAAAAACAAAAATCTTAAAGCATAAGTGGTGAGTAACTAATTAGAAACTACTGTGAAAACCAATTTAAACAGGATTTGGTTATTTATAATATTTAATTTGCTAGTAATACTTTATCTTATTTCTAAAATTTCTATTTAGCATTTTTAATTTTAGTATACATTGTTTCCTGAAGATGATATCACATATTTATTTATCAATAAATAGTGTTTTATATAATTATTTATATATTTCCTGATTTTTGAGACACGTATCTGGTAGAGTGGATTGTATCCACGTTACATTCCTTTGATTCAGGAATTCCGAATCCATCTAAGGAAGACTGTATGTACCAAATATACATAAACTGACCTGAAACCTTAATAATTTATTACAATTATATTAATAAGGGTTTTATACAGCATCTTCAAGAAAAGCTCATAAAACTTCCAAACGTAAATATGACAATATGAAGAAGGACTGTATAGAAATCCACGATTGAAAAAAGCCTCAACCGCCAGAAGTCGAATAGAGAGTGCGCAAAATAGAACCTTACAGACCTGGTGAAGATGTTAAGAGAGATGGAAATTACTGTGTAAGTATACAGCAAAGTGCTACCTTTCCCAATTATCTTCATATAAATTTAATAATAGCTTAAACGTTAAAAATACACAGAATTGGTTAAAAATACATATCTATTCTCCTTATGGATATACAAACATTGTAAAAATCCAAACCTGATGCAACCAATAAAATTAGTTTTAAATATCATATCCGAACGGAGTTATATTACTGGTATTAAAAATTATAAATAATGACTCCAGCGGTAATAATTTTATCGTGATACTTGGACAATAATTGTACAAAAAATTATCTTATAATGCGATAATATTGTCAGTCTGATTTTTGTTTGCTCTGCAGAATAATAAATTAGCTTAGTTTAACTCTTTCTCGTGCGAATTTTTCTCGATGTCTAAATTTAAAAAAGGCAATCAATTGAAAAAGATACCGATATTCATAGTTCGCTGAAATACAACCCAAATAATTAAAATTCATAGATTTTAACAATAGAACTATGTTAATTTTGATGGTATTTTTGATCCGTATAAAAACATTTAATTAGTGATAGATTTCGTAAGTTTTTAATTTAAAATTAATTTTTAATGCACACTTTGCGTAATGAACATAAAAAAAAAAAAAAAATATTTATTTTGTATCGCATGAAAACTTTCCAGCGCGTCTTTTTTTCATCTGTCTCAGTTTGCTGTTAAGAGACTGCAGAAATCAAGCAGGCCGGCTTGTACTTATTTATTTTCAATTGAAAATAAGGTTGTAATGAGCAATAACATAAAATAATGTGATAAATTACACAATTATTTGCCAATTTTCAATGCGAATTGAAAAAAATCATTTCCTCAGGAAGAAACGGAGATGTCTATCCAAATTTATATATTCAAAATCAATGAAAATTTTATTCAACCTTTTTATTACTATTATTCTGATAAGTAATATTATTTTTATAGATTATTTATTGTATAAAACATTAAAAAAGACCAGTGTGTTGATTACTGTTAATTTAGAAACCAAATAAAATAAACCTACCTTTTATTAGACCTTCCCGCACGCTGTGTTTACAACAGCGACATCAGAGTTAAGAAACTACTTCGAAACAATGTGCATGCAGTTTTTATATCTCATCGATAATTGCAGATTGTACCAGGGTGCCTTGTGTGGGCTATGGACTGGTACCATATTACACCTTATGAACAAGTCTGGCAGTTATCGAATTTCGTATTTGCGGAATGTAGTTTTTGTAATAAAAATATTCACAAACTAGCATTATTGAAAAATTTCAAAATCAATAAAGTTTAAATAACATTAACGCGATACGGCAAAATCCTGCTTTTCTCGAGAAAGGTACACTTATTAATTAACCCAAGTAACACCCGTCACGTGCAGCGAGTAATTTACCAAGTCACCACTGAGGCCAATGTTGTAAGAGGAGGATGGGAAGGGCGTGTTGGGAGACGACGGTCAATGCCTTACCGAGAGCCTTAAGGGCGAGCTTTCATTTTTCCAGTCTGAAATTTGAGAAATTCAACATTAGATATGCTTTCAAGACGAGAAATAAGTTGATGATGAATTGTTAAATTCATATAAGTATCAGAGAAATAATTAATGACGTTATTTGTTACGTAATTCATGTGGGAGACAATGATTCGAACAGAAAGAAACGACAAAAAAAATGTTGATTTTCTCGCATTCAATACAAGTGTCAAAAATAACTCATATCTGGAGTCAATTTGCATATTGATGCATGGAATGACTTAAAAATGTGTGTTGTTATTTGAATTAATCAATCGAAAATTAAATAATTTATTGAGTACTTAATTCATATATATGAATATGTTTTTAAATCAGTCAAAGTACCTACATATATTTAGATGGTCGCTGAAATCAATGTATTAAATTTAAAATTATTATGACAACTTCAATTTATTATTTTGTTTAATATCGATTTAAAACGCCATGTTGGGTTTTGGTGATATATCTGTTTCATAATTAGATGCTATTTTTGAAACAGACAGCTTGTGTTATGTATAAACGAAATATTATAACAAAATATTTAATGCAACATAAATAAAAATAACGCACGTAAAATATTTACTTTGTTCAAGAAAACGTCGTTTCCCTTAAAATCAGTAAAATGTAATCTAATTTATGAAATTTGGTACAAATGTTGTGAATAAGTTCAATATTAATTTAAATTGTGGATAAAATATGCATGAAAACATATATTTTCGGCATTCATAATGAAAATAATGACGTCGCGGATTTAACGTCCGCCATGGCGGGATGAACCAGCGTATTGAAGTTCGATTGACAATTAAAATTACCGTATTTTATAATACTGAAAATATATTATTTAAAAACTGATTATTTTGTTTTTGATATAAAACTTAATTTTAAATTGTAGCTGAAGCTTCAAAGCATGCGAATAAATAAAGTATATTATTTAAAAACGTTTTTACTAAAATAAAGTATTTTAAAGACATCGAAAATTGGTAATATGTCCTGCAAATTTAATGGTTTAGCACTATTCATTTTTAACATTTTGTTAATTTGTTTAGGTTTGTCTCCGTAAAAAATATTTTTTTTTTTATATATATATATATTTCGTTTATGCAATTATTTACCAAAATTAAGATAATTTTGCAGAACGCGGAAAATGCATCCAATGGTCGCGGTCTTTCTTATAATGGCTATATTTTCTTAATTATGACAAATAACATTCAGTTTATTAGTTTTAAATGTGTATAAAGATCCTATCTAAGTAATATTTTTTTTAAATCTAGTGTATAACTTCAGATATAAATTAATAATAAAAACCAACATTTTCGTAAAAATTATCATTCAAAGTAGCGCCTTAATGAGATTCGGGTTGTACAAAAAATATATATCAATTCTGAGCAGACACACACATAACTATCTTAGAGAAAAATTCGTTAGTGAGATAAGCATATTACTTTAATATATATATAATTTTTATACTGACTTTATACTACACAATTTTTGAGTTAATATCACTATTAGTTTCGGGAAGAGCACTCCTCGCCATCTACAGGTATAAACTGGTAGTACTGTAGTACAGAGTCAATATAAAAATAATATATTTTTTTAATTGAAATATCACTCCACGAAGTAACTTCCATATATCCTAAACTGTTTTAAGGAACTATGACGAGGTTGACAAAATTATTTACTTATAATAGGTACTGTCATTTCAAAAAATCTGAAGAATTAGAATGACAAAATCAGCGATGACCAGTTTAATGATGAAATTATTCTAAAAATAACTAAAACCTGTCTAATAATATCTGTAATATTTTCCGTAGCTGTATGGAATGGAAATTTGAACAAGAAATAAAAAAAGGAACATACTAGATGCGTTCAAAATGTAATACTAATGACCGATGTTTTGTATCCTGTGGATAGCGAGGTGCATAAATGTCGAGCATCCAAGAATTAATGAATTAATGATCCAAGAATTAATGATCGAATCATAAAATTTAAGCATATTGCTAGAAAGACTCACAGGAATCACGGGAATAGTTAAGAGAAAGCAAGAGGACGGTCTCTTACAAGATGGCTAGAAGAACTAAAAGAGTTAACATGATCTTTAAATGCTCTTAAAACAGCAATCAATGTGGCTCAAAACTGGGAGGAATGCAAATGAATTATACACGAAATTCTAGACAGATTAGAATACGATGAGCACATGGAAAAGAAGTTGGAAAACTATAAACCAGGGCAAAACAAATAGTGATATAAGTTTCTCAGATCACTTTAAAAAATAGTGGCATAAAATGTATTTTTTACCCAACGATTAATTATAATTTTAACTCACTCTTATCGAGAGGTTTACTACTGAAAAAAAATCTGTTAGATCGTAGTAATCACCTCTTTTAGAATTGTTCAATTAAAAGTTAGTTGCACAAAGATGCAAAAGCAGGATTTATGTTATTTTCCACGGCAATATCATTTCAATTTGACATCTCTGGAAAACTTTTTTCCTAAGGTGGTACTCGCTACAGCTACCGACAGAAAATTGAGTCATAAAACTAATAATGAAGTTTGGACCAGTTTCTTGGCGATTGCACTCACTGGGAACAAGTCGGGAAAAATGAAACAATCATAAAATATGGTGAACTTTGTTCATTAACAATGTTGTGGGCTAGCTTATTGCCGAGCCGTCAAATTTACATGCAAATAATAATTCAGTATATCAACATTCTTACGAGTCTTGTAGACCTAATGAAAATCGATTATTTTTTTAAGTATAACTATTTTTTTTTTTATCATAAACCAGTTAAGTATATAAATAAACACGATAATCGTGACTATACCTAACACGTTAAATTGCATTATGATACCTTGCATGGTAATTTACAGCACGGTATTGTACACAAATCATGTAAATTGTATACAAAACATGTAAATTGTCAATAAAAAATTTTCTCGGAGAATTTCAGGTTCGATGTCAGACTACTTCTTCTTTCTCTATGATTTTTCCCAGCCATTTTAGGTAAGTAGGTAATTCATGTCTCCCAGCTGCAACAATAGGCGATTATTAGGTCATGTTGGGACATATCCTCCTTCCAGTGTACTATTTGATCTCTCCTGACAAGGTTAACAGAAGTCAATTTTTTTTTTGGCTGCTTCCTACCTCGTTAGGTACACATACAGTACCTGTTCTGATGTAGGTAGTCATAAGGTTCCATAAGCTAGAATATAAGTTGGAAGTATAGTAACAAATTAAATTAAATTGTAAAAAACATGAAAATCAAAAAGGAGACAAGTAGAAGAGAATAAGTAAAATGAACAAAGTAAAATTTTTGATACAGACTAATTATACGTAAAAAGTAAAAGAAAAGAAACTAGCAGGGAGCACACAAAACATGATAAGTACGTAGTAGGATGTCTAATTAGGATTGACTATCCATGTCCCTAATTCCTTTATATTGAACCAATTTATTTATCATATACATGGTACCATAATTATCAACTAAGTTTCGAAAAAGACTATCTTTATTTTGTGCACCCTACTTACATTTATAATTTTGTATCACATATTTATAAATATCAAAATATGAAATCTAATTACAAAATATGACCCAAATAACCCATATATGACCCTATCAAAGATACTTTGTGATGTAACTTTACTTAACGTAATTCTTTGAATATTTCTAATTTATTAGTACATGAAAACTTTTACCCTTAACATATTTCTACAATTCTTACTAAAATATCAAATGTTTCTGTTCTATACTTTGTAAATAAAATTTTATATCCGTGTGTTCTCTCTTGTATACAATCATTTTATTAGAGTAAATAACAATTGATTTTACAATTCCATGTACTGTTTTCCATTTTTATGTATTATGTATAAGTGTAGATATAAGTGCAAACTCAAATATTCTTTCCGGAGAATAATAATTTTTTATGTTTATTATTTTCATTATTTCTGATTTTTGGTTTGTGTGTTTATTATTATGGATTTTGGTGATATTTCTATTCTGTACTTAAGTTCGTGCGTTTTTATTATTTCTGTATTATGTTCTGCTTTATATTCCGTACTGTGCTAATTTTTTCTATAATCTTTATCGTTCTTATGTTTTTCTATTTTTCACCACAGCTACTGTGTTTTTGTTACTTTTTTCAATATATTATTTATATTTTTTTAGTCATCATTTTATAATTAATTTTTTTTACTATTATCTGTCATAAGACAAGTTAAGGCAGTTAGTAGAATTAAATAACCTGCACCTTATTAGAATTGATTAAATATATTTAGAAAAAATACAATTTAAAATATTTTTTCCAGAATCGACATAAATACAATTACAAGAAACTTATTAATTGATTGCCAGCTTGTTATTTTTCGTATATCTGTATCGAAAAAAAATATTTTGCGATTATGTATCAGTGGTGGCGTACCTGGTAAAGTTGACACTATGTAATAATTTGCCTTTTGTGAAAACAGAAATCAATCTTGCCCATAAATCTACTGTTCTTCGAATTCTACGTGGATATTTTTTCAACATATTAGGGAAAAATCTATTTGTGACTTAGATTAAGAAAAGATCATTTAGATCTATAGATATAGATATAGATATAGATATAGATATAGATATAGATATAGATATAGATATATACGTATAGAGATTTGTTATTAAATTCTATGAGTGTTGACGGCATTAGAAATAGAAAACAGTTGCAGAAGGTTTCGCGTAATAGTTAAATCATAAGATAGTCCTGTTAGAATCCTCGTTAAGATTAAGTATTAATTTAAATGTTGTCAGAATTGTTATGACACCTACGAAACAATAATATTTTTATTAAGGAGAATACATTATTAGTATGAAGTTGCGGTTTTTTCAAAACATTGTTCTGTGCTATTTTAATACAAATTAAATGTATCAATTAGAAAGATATACGGAAAGATTTAATTTACTGAAAAAATATTTTTGTTGCTACCAGGATTTGAACCTGGATCCAATTCTGTACGGGAATGTGAGTTAACTGATTATACCACACCAACATAGTTAGTTGACGACAAATTTTTAAACTTATGTGCTGTAGTTTTTTCAAATTGATACAACTATTATTCCAAAATTAAAATGTATCACCTTTTATGGCTAAAATCTCGAATGCCTTTAAATAATATTCGCTAGGAGCTGCCAGAAATTAAATCAAATCTTTGTATTAAAATTTTAGATGAATGGCCAATGAAAAATTCTCAGTTTTGAATTTTGAAAACCACAATTGAGTTTCTCAAACTTTAATTGCATGTCTGTCGTCGCATCACAAATGTTGTTGGTTGCCTCGGTCTCGTTATTACCTTTACGAAGTTCATGAAGTAAACAATGACGTAAATACGGATATTTAAAATAAAATTTAAGGCCTCTCTACTGTAGGATAGGCCAAAATTGAATAGAAAATGAAAAATTATGTGTCTAATATTCAATAGAATTTTTTGAAAACAAATAGCATTCATCAGTTTGGAGAAAAAACATTTTTTTGTTTGAGTAATTTTCATCAACCCAATAATTTATTATAAACATTATGTTTATTATAGTATTTAAAAGATTTTTCAATGAATTAGATATCCAATTCTTTAAATCCAACTTATTATGCTAAGATATATTAATTTTTTTAATGAGATAAGATATTCATATCAGAGAATTTAATATATGGTCAGTTTTTTTTTTCATTCAAAATACAATAGATAATGAATGAGTACGTTCAGCAATAATTCTGTACTATCTTTATCCGAGTTCCAAGAATAAAGATTCATCAGTGTACACGCATTATTATGGCCCTTGTCCGTGAATGAAATTTTGAAAAGATTTTCGGGTCAAGACAATCTCTGAGTTTTTAGAGAAAAATCTCCGTTTTATATATCATATCTCTAAGTTTCGCCATCTCTCTTACTTTACGCTCATCGCGTACATCAAATGCCGTTGTCGTTCGTCAGTTGAGTGATTTTTATTTTCACCAGCAGCAGTTGAATAAAGGATTATATTTGTATTATGTTAATATTTAATTACTTCTGATAACTTGTGAGAATAAATAATTGAACGGTTATGTGATGGTTTTAGGTTCCGTTTGTGTGCACGTGTCAAACCTCGCAGTCAGATTGAGCGTCGTGTATACTGATTTGAGTTTTTGTCCTTTCTACCAATCTATATCTGATCTCTAAGTTATACGGTGCAGAGATGTATCTCAACTAAATCTTTGAGATTCTCTCATCATCTTCTTCTGTAGACAAGGATCTTTGAGATAAAATTTAATCTACAATAATCATATTTGTTAGTGGCATTATTTTATAATATTAATTTTATATAAAACTTACTGTTTAACACATTTACGTATATGCACATACATTAAACAAGAAGTTGCGTACAAAACATAGCGGAAGAATTTAGGATACGGAGGGATTTTGGCACTCACCACAATCGGGATTCTATTGACCCCTCCAAAGATGTGGACTGTATATTTAACTCACTATTTCGTCAAAGGTTCCAACACAGTATAGACGCGAAGTCTCGAATTAGTATAATATTATAAAATACACCGTACACGTATAACCGCATTGGCTCCAGGTCGTCAATCGACTGATCGGCGGTGGGGTCGGGTAGGGAAGGGTAGAGGTAAGGCGTAGTGCATTATTTTCGTTATATAATTAATATTTGTACATCAAATAAGTATGTGTCCCAAACACAAGATTTATTTATTTTTTTTACCATTTCGATTAAAAAATAACTAATAAAAGTTAGCTATATTTTTTGAGTTTTTTCCAATTTAATATTTTTTACACCCATTAAAATATTATTTATATGCAATATTTGATATGTACCTAAATACTATGTACTAACAGTTCAAAATGTAGAGTTTCCCAAAATCAATAAGATTTTCAAGATCCCTATAATATTTTATATTTTTCTTATTTCCAGAATTCTTATATAGAGTTCAGCGTGATATTTTTAATGTCTAACGTTGTCAATAAAAATATGACGATGGGGATAGTACGAGTATTTTAACTTTCTTCAGCTATACCAACTAAATACATATATCACGACACTTATGTATTAATGTTGCTTTTTTTAAATGTAAATTTAAAATCGCAACCATAAATTGTTGAACAACGTACCACTTTTTGTATTTTCAATTAGTGGAGCTTAACAAAATTAAATTTAAAATATGTCATCATGAGTAATGAAAACTACCACAACGTAACCGATGAAAATACTATATTTAAAATACAATAATAATTTAGTGTAATTAAAACAAATTTATAACAGAACATAATAGTCAATGATGGCTCTTAATACAATTATACATTTATCTATTAATTTTAATTAGTTTTGCGTGTTCTAAATGAGACGTAAAAGAGGAAATAAAACGTACCTAGCACACGGCAATCGGTTTTTCCGATTTAATTTGCTAAGTAATAGCCACTTCGCGGTCAATGTTAGTCGCTGTGTGACCACGTCTGATGTTTCCATAAAACCTATTTGTCAATGTTGAAAAGTACAACTTAACATATCCAATTAACGCAAAATATACAAACGTGTTTTACCATTTCCATTATATCTGATAGTAAAATCTACAGTTACAAAATTTAATTACCTGAAATATTAAATGATATAAATAACAAAATCGAATAATCAATAATATAAAATAATATAAGTAACCAAAATATTATTGTTTGCTATGTACTCGTATATAACACAATGCAGAGAAGGAACCATATAAAAAAATGATAAGAAAAAACACAAAATTACAATAAAAATTTAAAAAAGTAATGATGCTTGTAATATTTTAATATGTCCAAGAACACACAAGTAATTGATTTTCACCTACAAAAGCACTATTAAACAAATATTAGATATCTATTTTTATTAATGGAAAAATATGGAATTTGGGTAATTACAAGGCTTATGGTCTTCGGCTGGCTTAAGTGATCATTTTACACAATATAACGTTCACTATTCCACCCAATCAACCTCCATGTCTATTAAAGTTGTATATATGTTAATATGTGGAAACACTTCGAATACCACTAAACTATCGCCATCTTTGGATTAAATTTGATATTCATTTTCCTGAAACAGCACATATGTCACAACGAGAATCTAATTATTTTTTGAAATTATTTAAAGCAATTTCTTTATCTGTAAAATATCTTTAACACATTATACTAGAATACGCCTGAAAAATTAATTTTTATATATTTTATTATTTTAATTAGTATAATCAGCAAATAACACGTATTTTTCCATTAATAAAAAATAGCTTCGTCTCTATTATATCTATTATTTATTTAAATGGTGTTCGTTTCATTAAAACAAAATAATTTTTTAACAAATGTAATTTATATCTATGACTATGCATATGATGTAAGAGAACAAATAATATCGACAATTATTATTAAATCACAAATCAAAAAATTTAAATCTTTTCGATTGTTAATTTGGTTTAGCAAAGCATTTAACATTTAACTGGAGGATGAATTTTGAGGTTTGTCTAATTTATGTACATAATGTGTTAAGCATGAGCAGAAATCTTCCACCAACAGGATCAAGCAGAAACATCCGGGAAGGTCAGTTGTTTTTCTGAGAGCTTCTAATAAAGAGAGAGCGAAAGCCAATGGCTCACTCGTACGACCAAGATAAAAGAAATACGGGGAGAAAAACTATAAAATGTAGAGCGATACATGTAAGTGTAAAATGTAAAGCGGTTTCCAAGGCTTTCTTTCAACATTATCGCTTTAAATTTCCGATTTATTGAAAATGAGTATTGTACTTTTTTATAAAATAAAAATAATTATTTTATTATTAGGAAAACACATTATTATTGTGACGTTGTAATTATTCAAAACATAGATCTGTAATATTTTAAATATTAATTAAATATATTAATTAGAAAGATATACATATAAAATCAATTTAATCGAAAAATATTTTTGTTGCGCCACCGGGATTCAAACCTGGATTTCTTTACAAACCGGGAAAGTGCACTATGCTACAGCGACAATATTTTTAGCGACAAATTTTCGAATCTATATGTTACCTTTTTGATATTAATACATTTAATCGTTTCATTACTTAAAAGAGCCATCTACAAAAAAAATTAGGTATATCATCTAATTATTATTATTATTATTTTATTAGTAACTATATAATACTATGTAAAAATCTGTTTGGACTGTGCCCGTCTCACTAGAGAAATTTTTTGTCGAGACGGGCATATAATATATTTAATTCATATTTAATTATTTAAATACCAATGAATCAGTAATTTAATTCTGCAATTAAACTATTAATCATTTTGTTGTCAATAATTATAAATACTTTAATTTATTCATTCATGTATTTTTTCATTTTATCACGTGAATACGTCTGTAAAATCTAGTTCCGAAGTGCATAAGCGAGGTTCGATGTATGTGGTGATTGTTAAAATATCTGACGGTCACATAAATAGATCAAAAAGTATACGTCATAGGTTGATATCAACAGTGTCGATGTGAATCCGACAATACTCCACTCATACTACAGAGAATTAAGAGTGCGTGGCAGAGGTTAAACGCTCCGCTGGTACTACAGCACCTAGTGTCGCTGCGGATATGCCGTCCACAAGCCGTTTGCAGTTAGATGCGGGCACGCCGAGTGTTATAAGATATCCGAGATATTTGGCTATAGTGAATCATAAACGAAGGTGCGAGGACATATTGTCGGGTTGGAATGCCTAAAACATATTTACTTTAAACCTACAGCCACATCCCTATGAGATTACTCGCATATTTTCCATTAAATTATTTGAAGACAACTCTCGGCTATCGCAGCCCATCGTGTACACGCTAAGTCTCAGAAATTCGCAGGTTCGCTTCTCACTTCACACCTGTTATTTTCAAACGTTAATTGTTAGTTCATTGTTAGTTAATGATCCGTTCATCAGTTGGGTGAATTTGAATCTTCACATCAGCAGTTAAAACGAAATAATTTCTTGCAATTTAAAACTTTATGTTTGACTAACTTTACAGAATAAATATAAGTTCTAGACAACGTATGTGCACACATATTGAGTCTTGTATTTGTATTTTTGTGTCTTTCTGTCAATCTCAAGCTGATCTCTATATTTATCTCCAGATCAAAATCGCAACATGTGTAGGCGGTATTGGGATTTATCTCACTTTACTTCTTCTTCAAGGGTCTCATGGGACTCGGAAGTCCATGACCGCAGTCATAACGGCGTGTCATACACCTCTTGACATCACCTTAGTGGTCCAGTCCCCCGGGAACCCGTCTACCCCATGCAGGTCTATCTTACCCTATCCTCCCATCTATGTCTTGTTCTTCCTCTCGGTCTCGATTGCCTTGGGAAAAAGTTTTGTGCATATATCATCCCTCACTACATGTTTCGCCCACTACAGCCTACTTGAAGGTGAAAACCTTCCTCAAGTAGGCAGCTATACCGAAATTTCAGATTATTTAATTTACTTCATATTACGTATTAGAGCATAAATCTTTATTTTCGAGTTTCAAGGTGTATACAGTTTATCCTTTAAATAAACTTCGTTGACACGTAAAACAAAGTAACAAGGGTTTCCTGATTTGATCTTGCTATTTGTGCATTGTTGGGTCATTATTTCTTGTCACATTTGTTACCAGATATTTAAACTATTCATAATGTCGGTAAATGGTAAACGGTAAATGGCGATAATGATTATGGCATATCTCACCAAACCGTAGCAATATATAAAAATATAAATAATTAAATATAATTTTAAACCGATAATGTTTTCACATTAGACCAGAAAAATACTTCACGGTACACAAATATTATTGACAACCAACTTTGCCGAAGAAGTGGTGTGCAAGTGAAACGACAAAATGTGCGGTTACGGGACGTAGTTTCCCCAAGTAGTTCTGCTAGCATCCGCAGTGGCGACCGGCAGCAGGAAGCGGACAAGAAACGTTGTTTACTCTCAGGCAGGCTGCGGCGGCGGGGCGGCGCGGGAGCGGGGGCGGGCCCGGGGGCGCCTGCGCAGCACCCTTCTGGGGGCGGACGCTGAAGCCCGAGCGCCGCATCAGTCGACGGCGACTTGTCCCGCGTCCACCCGCGTACCCTCGAACACGGTTCCAAATGCCTCTGAGCGGTCGGCCCGCCGTGGCGGACTTTTCAGAAGTTGCCCGCTTAGACGCCGAACTCCAAGTCCGCGCCTGCCGGGTGCGGGGCGCTGTCATAATTGTTGACTTTCTTCTGTCGTCGCTCTGTGCTCATTACTGAGAAAATAAACGTTCGAGTGCATATAAAAAAGAGTATTTAAAATAATTCGGTTGATACGTGTTAGAAAGTTGTATATTCAGTGTTTAGATTTTTCAAAATTAATAATACAATAAAAAATTATTACATATTTATTAATATTTCAACAGTTTTTAATTATTGGTGTCATGTATAATCGATATATTCATTTTAACCACTGAATACTTGGCCGACTATTAAAAAAGGTAAGCATTTGATCAACTTATTTAATACTAACAGTATTATTTATCTGAACCTTTATTAAAAAAAGTATACCCAATCACAATATTCTTTAGTTTCCTCAACTTTAATATTAAACATACTTATAAGATTAAAAGAAAATAAGTAAAACAGAATATGAAGTATAATTTTCATTTATTTATCTTCGACTAATTTTTTCAACATGCAAAAGATTTAAAAAAAATATATATATTTAAGATGTTCTTATTAATCATTATTTACATAAATGTGTGTTATTATAATGTATTTATTTACATCCAAAAGTGTTTTTTTAACAATTAACCCTTCTCAGGAGACTTACCCGTTGGCAAGTGGAAACAAATGACTACCGCGCAATGCGTAAACCAGGGTTAATTTGAGAAACAAATACAAAATATGGGTAAAATAAAATATTCAGATATTAAATAGTTCGTGGTTTTTTTGTGTAGTTTTCCGGGTTGTTATGCCATGGTTTCCGAAACGTCACCCGAGGAGCTGAAAGAGTTTTTTGCGGCATGTTAGTCTTACAAAACCTTAATTTTTTAAATTTTAATTAAACAATAAGATTAAGTTGTGCATGTGATAGAGTTTTTCATTTCATCTGAACAAAACGATTATAATATTTGGACGGTAGATTTCAGGGGCGTGCAGTGCCCTGAGAGACGGCAAGCTAATATCCATAAAATATATGTTATAATTAACAATAACGCACGATTGCATATACATTATGCTCAATAGACTTTAGTTGAATACGTAACGTTTTCCTTGTTATATATTCAACATAGTCACAATATTTTTACACATGTTTTAATATATTTAATATTCATTTTATATTTGATAATTTAACTCTTCGTGTGGTTGGTTATTTAAAAATGCGCCAAATTTGGTGACCGGTCTAGCAGTGAGATGCTTGCTTAGTGACGAAAAAATCAGAGATTCGATACTCAACTAACAAGCCACCAAGTAAGTCATATTTTTCATAGTGCAAACGCTTAGTTTAGTTTTATTTATTAAATATCTGCAACGTTTTATTACTTGATATGAACGTGTACTTCTGGATTATTAAAGTTTTAAAATTTTCTAGTAAAAAGATTAGTTCATGTTATCAACATGTGCTTCAATTATAGGCACTCAAAAAGTAAGTCACCTTTTAAACAAACATCACGAACTTGATAGTCAAAACGTGGTTAACTCTTCCAAACTTTTTCCACCTCGGTCGACTACAACCCAATTCACAACAAAACGGTATTCCCTTTCACGTGGTTCACCTGTCCAATCTGGGCACTGGTGAGATATAACAATAAGAATTTAACATCTCTAAAAGTCAGCGGCGTAACAACAAAAATTTTACCCCAATGCAGAATGAAAGAAAGGGCCCCCTAAATAAGTATCGTTTATAAAATATATTAATATTAATACATCGTGGTTTATCCATTAAATATTAAGAATAAAATTAGTCTCTTCTCTCATATAATATTTATACTTTGCAAGGCAAAAAATTCTTCATATTACGGTGATGGACTGGCCTCTAATTTAACGTATTAGCGGAGTCTTACTGTATAATCTGTAACGTGTTTTTGCAATACACGGGAAAAACGATTCGTTAAATTTTATAATTCTATTTCTTGCTATGGATTACTATTACCGCTGGGAAAGGTATCGATACTAACAAAAATAACATTTCAATGGATTATAGAACGCGATCATTTAGGCCCCCATTGCACTGCATTGGTTGCATTGGTATAGTTACGCCACTGCTAAAGACGGTTAAAGCTTATGAATCAAAACAAAATTATGTTATTGTATGTGCTGTCTCAAAACATTACTGGTGAAGTTTTGTCATGTCACTTGGACAATTATTCAGGTATCTTATTCAAACAATAATATTGTTAAAAATATAACAAACAAAAGACAAAGCAAAACAAAATATAAAATTTTACTTCGAATATAATGTGAAGTTACTCTAATCCTATATTGTACGGGTATAGTTATATTGCTCTGGATGTAGAACATTTTGTTAAAAAACCTTCAATTATCTTTATTATGTAGGGAGATAAGGGATCGGATGCTGGCTTAGTCTGCGGATACTGTTTTAATTTTGGCAAGTAAGACCAATTTAAATAATGAGTTTCTGAAAATAATTTTGAGGTACGCGGTTAACGAAAAATTACTTACACCAAGAGTCTAATCTAGATAGAACGGTGATGGAAAAATCGAAGTTTTTTTAGAATTTCAACTACCATTATTCCTGTTCAATTATAATTCCCTGCTTTTGATTACGTATTTATTTTTAAATTGAGAAGCGAGTTAAATTTTAAAACTGCTCGTTATCGTTGCCTAGGATAGGTATTGTATAACAATAATAATAATAATAATAACAATAACAATAATAATAACAATAATAATAATACTGTGTTTATTTTAGCTTGATCAGGTTTTTTTTTAACCCAATCCGCCATAGAGATAATACATATTATGTTATACATTAAAGTTATAAAATAAATATAATGCTATAAAAAAGAAAAATAAAACCGTAGAAAATATTAATAAATAAAAAAAAGTTCTTAAAAGTAAAAAGTTCACACATATATACACACAATATATAACTACTTCAGTCATATAATAACCACAAATTATTTTAGTGGAAATATATTTTCCTCGAACGTGGGTTCAGATGGAGAGCTATATACCAGACAAGCAATTTATATGAAATTGCATATTGTACGAATTCTATCAAAATAATTATTCAACTGCAACTAAAAATAACGTTCTCCAGATGTCAACTGATGAATAGAATACAAAACATGTCTTCTAGGACCAAAGACTGGAACAGAACTGATGGTCAATTCAAAATACAACATTTTCGTTCGAACAACCAATATATTAACGTATCTATTTCTAACATTCCTATTGGACTATTTGTTAAATTGTACTTTTTATTTTGAGTTAAGAATTTTTTTTATCTGGGAGAATTATTGTTAAATATAAATAATTCCGAGTCTTTCAATGAAGACATTTGAATAAAAAAAATTGTAAAGCTCTTGAATATAATAAATAATGATTTAATATTGTACCAAGGCGTTGAAACTATTTTTAAAATGAATATTTGTATACCTAAAGATTTTTCCTAAAGTTTGAAAAATCTTCTAAATGTGAAAACTTTTCTGTATCCTTCATTACAAGCAACACATTTGCGAAATCCTTGTCTTCAAATTTTGCTTTTGAATTTATTTTCTGTTATTTCGAAATTAGATTACTAAGCTATGTAGAAAACAGACGTCTCTTCCAACCGCGCAACACTCTGCTGTCCCGTCTTGAAGGAAAAAACGATTTACAACAAATTTTTTTCAAAATATTGACCAAAATGAATTGCTTACCAGGGAGAAGTTTAAGTACATGAATAATTCGCTTTACAGGTTTTTTTAAAAATTTCTATTTTTGAGTCTTACATTACAAAAATAATAAGCATTTTCAATGAAAGTGCTAGAAGACAGGCTATTGTGTACCCGGCGTCTCTACACATGAGTTGCAAGAAAACAAATCACTTCGAATCAATCAGGATTTTATCGCACCACCACATTCCTGCCATTAGTTGGAAGGCTGTAGATTCGGGAACTCCTTAACTTAGAAAAAATAATTGAAACGTAATTATCAAATATCAAACGTAATTATCATACATTTCAAATATGTACGAGCAGTTCAAACAATGTATCAATTGTACCTCTTTTTACGATGGGTTTCGTTGAACGAATGTATAAATGAGAAATTCTGGTCCAAATAAATGCAATACCTTAACTAACTAATTTACCATCACGCCGTTTTCCCACGGGGGTAGGCAGAGAGATCCTATCCTATCCTGACACACAATTCTCGCCTCATCAACATTTATACATATTTTCATATCATTAATACTATTACGTAGTTCATTCATCTGTTTGTCCATTCCTCCCCTAATATTCCACCCACCCACTCTGTACTCCGTCCTCCTCTTCGCTCCAGAATGGGAAACGCGGCATAATGGGGGACGAGCCTCATTGATAATACTTACTAATACATGCAATATTTACTAAATGGGATTTGGAGAAAAATGAAATCAGTTGATGTACGTGACTATATTCAATAAGTATTCAATAATTTCCTCCATACAATCTACTGAAATGTCCAAAGAATAATACTAAATAAGTTAGATCAACACCCGCGCAACACTTATGTATATAAAAATGTGTGATAATAGGTATCTTTAACGTTTTTATTAATTAACATTTTCGTAGAAAATTAATTAACATTTAGAAAATAACAAAATATCTTTTTAAAGAAAACTCTTTATCCATTAAAACTGGAATGATTTATTCTAATAATATTTAAAAAATTTAGTTTGCATAGAGGGATGAAAACATATACAATTACATGATAAATAATTGAAAAAGATGAGCAAAATTCCTGGCGTTAATCGCTGTAGAGTTGCCGGCATCTGAGGATTTGTAAACGGTTTTTTGTCATTTTTTTTTTTTTTTTGATAAACACGAGCATTTATTTTCAATTCATTAAAATGCTTCCCCGTCCCAAAATATGAGCTTTCGAATGGTAAAAAGTTTTGTATGAAAGCACACAAAAAAGGCATTCTCATTATAAATCTATTATTTAAAATTTCTCATAAATTTGCAATTATGTAAATCGTAATTTATTTACACATTTTGTATTTTCCAGAGGTCGGAATTGGTTCAATTGAATTTAATTGTCATTATATTTGTCACCAATAAAGGCTGGAATAAAATCTCAGCGTTGATTGAAACGGGTTATGCACTGTGCTCTTTAGAAAACCAGGGAATATAAATTAATATGTAATACTTTTAAAATTAGCAATATTAACTTTGTGGTTAAAATTCATATTTTTTATTTATTATCTTTGTTTTATTTACCACTGAATTGAGTTTAAATACATCTACCGGTTTCGAAAAATACCATTTTCTTCTTCAGGATGTCATAACTAACTAAAAACATATATTATTGTTTCTTCACCAGAATCTATTTTTAAAAAAACAACAAATATTTTAAATTATTGTATTAAGTAACAATTTGAGTTAGGTACTAAATTTATTTTTTAAATAATTGTTGATTTTTTTTAAATAGATTCTGATAAAGAAACAATAATATATGTTTTTAGTTAGTTATGATATCCTGAAGAAGAAAATGGTATTTTTCAAAACCGGTAGATGTATTTAAACTCAATTAAGTGGTTAATAAAACAAGGATAATAAATAAAAAAATATTAATTAATATGGATCAACTTTTTGGTTTGAGAGCTAAAAATTCGAATATGGATACATTGTATTATTCACTTGGGTAGATCATTAGTCAGAAGCAACGCTGTCTAATATTTCTAATTAAATTCAACACAAATACTATAATCTTCTTTTATATTTTCAACATATTTATAATTTATTTTATTATGTATTTATAAATAATTTACTTTAATAAAATGATATCATACAAATGTGACGAAAAAATTCTAGCTACTAACACAGAAAATAGTTTTGCAAAGTAGTGAGGACAAGGCTGAACCTATCAAAGGCATACCACATAAAAAATCTATAAACTTAATGGTAGTTTATTTGTATTAAATCTATACTATAATATTTTCATCTCTGATGTAAAAAACTTGCACATATCTATCATAGTGTAAGTGCGTTAAAGACAAAATGTATCAATTATTTTATTAATTCATTAAATTTGTTTTTAACCACTGTGAGTTAATTATATTCAAAATGTATTTTTGTTATAAAATCTCCCCAAAAAATCAAAAATATTACAATTGGAAAGTACACGATGGAATACTCCACATATTTATAATCGGATTATATATACTTTAGGTTCTAAATAAGAATAAAATGAAAAAGATCTACGATATGAATTGCTGAATAAGTGCTGTGCTACGTACCCGTACTTTACAAATAGTAAAAACCAATTAGTGGCATCGAAGTTCTTAGGAAATTATTATCTTCTTATTAAAAAAAATAAAATATATTATGAGTGAAGGTACGCATCTCGGAAAAATGTATTTTCAATCTCTTAACGAATTTCTGAAAAAGGTAAGAATTCGACTTTATCACAGTAGCATCACATCGTCTTAATTAATTAAATTTGTTAGGCGAAGAACTTCACTCTGAAGTGAACGTGTCACGCAAAGTGCGTGGCGTGCCACACGTGACACGTGTCGCAGGTAAGCCAAGGTAAGATGCAGTGCAGGCTTAAGAATTATTTAGTCACTTCATCAAATCATTAATGATCCTGAAATAGCCGAACACCTTAAAAATAAACTCAACCTTAAGTAATACTAAAGTTTATGTTTATTCTAATATATATATTTACACAGGGTGTATATATGTATATATGAAAAATATTTCACAATATTTTGATGGCACATAGCTGAATAAATTACGATTTTAAAATGTTCAAGGAGTGAGTACAAATTCTATAAATATACGGAAAATATAAGATTTTTACAGAATCATGCATTTTAAACCAATTCGAAATAAATATTTGCGAAATTGACCCTATTATTCTATATCTTTTCTTCAGAGCCGAAATTCGTGAATCTTTTATTTTTTGTATTCAATATATAATTTGTAATCTATAAAATATTTTATTAAATCAAAATAATCGCATAATTATAATTTCTTTAAAATGCTTATGTCTTTAACATCGTTGAGATTAGGCACATTTAGTTTGAACATTTTTTAATAACATTTTAAAATTATCTATAATATTGTGTACAGGTATATTACATCCAGTATGTTTCTTTATCTCAAAAGTGTATGTTCTTCTTTCTGTTGCCAATACAGTGCTAAATAAAGTATTAGTACTTTTTTTACCAGTTAGAAGGTCTTAGAATAGTAATAGTAATGTGTTTATACATATTATATATATTGAAATCTTATTGTAATATATTATTCGTATCATGGAAGAATGTTTGACACTGTTCTTCGTGTCCATCGTCAACATGACAATTTTTATTATGTGAAATGGACAACTCCATCCAACGAAACGGTTCTCATACTAAAATCTCAATACTCCTTTATTATTATTTTTATTTAGTTACTTTTAAAATATACTGATAAAAGTGACGCTGTATGGCGTTCGACTGATACTTTGACTCTTTATTTACATTCGAGGTCATTCATACTTTAACCCGTCGAAAACTGCCCCAAAATCTCCTCTTAACTTCAGATCATCAAAAAAATGATTTCAACAAAATTTGTGTTGGCAATTTTAGTTTAGTAAAAATTGAGAAAGGAAGAAGTTTATTTTTCTGAGTAAAGAAAAAAGTGATTTTTTTTATTTGTTAACTTTTTTTTATTAACCACTTATTGAGTTTTCTATCAAATGATTATAAAATTCTGAAAACCCACTATTGTTCAAACATCTCAAATGCTCCTTTATTCTTATATTAGAATTTCAATCTCTTTTGATCATGGTTTTGATAAAAAAATTGTCAATTTTGTATGTAAACGGTGTTGGTCATAAATTAAATAATTTGGAATCGTTGGAAATAAATAAATCATGTTAAACTAATCAAAAAATTATAAACAACCGACTAAATTTAACTACAAGTCCCATTCTAATTTTTTTTTCCTAAAAATTATTCGAGTAATTTTGTATCAAGTAACAATTTTAGTTTGGTACTAAATTTATTTTTTAAATAATTATTGTTTTTTAAAAATAGATTCTGTTAAAGAAACAATAACATACGCTTTTGATTAGTATTGACATTCTGCAAAATAAAATGATATCTTTTGAAACCGGTAGATGGATTTAAACTCAATAAGTGGTTAATAAATCAAAGTTACCAAATAAAAATAATGAATTTTAACCACAAAGATAATTTTGCCAATTTAATAAAAGTGATTGTTCTCCATAATGTCACAGGATGATATTAAAAATCATATTAATTAGTAAATTAAAGTATTCCTCGTCGTTGATTGTTAACCAGGATGGACCTCCTGTACCTGGTGACGTTTGTAGACTGTAAACCTTCGGAATTGAGACGTGAGATGCGGTTAGTGCGTGGTGTTCGGCGAGCGAAGTTGGAAACCCTCGTACCATCGAGCTTCTGACAGACCTCGACCCAAGGATCTTGGACAGTCCCGCTGAGTCACCGATTGTAGCAAGGGTTGCATAAAATAATTATAGCGAAGGGTGTTGGTATTCCAAAAATGTTAAATCTCATGTTAAAACCTTACCCTTAACCCACATTCTAAACCAAAATAATATTATTTTTGAATAATGTATGCTACTTTCTCTTTTGATGAAACGTAATATTTAAAGAAAAATTAAATGATAAATAATAATTAATATAAAGATCCTTCAAACGCACACGCACACGGTTTTGATTTTGAAATAATATTTCCACCAAAATAAGTAAGTTACAGTTAGTCACTTTAAGTAAAATGCTCAGAATTATTTCTTTACAATATTTAGTATATTATAACAATTTATGAACTAGGTTGACATCTTTAAAAAACGTAAACCTTCATCAACCAAGTTCCTTCTGAATTCCACAACAATAGCCAAGACCTTTCCACTGAGGCCACAAACTTAAACTTTCTAAAGTATCTGCGCCACAACACCGCCACTGTATGTACTCTTGTTTGGACTTGGACCATAATGATGAACCCAACTGTCATCAAAAGTAAATATTTTGTTCATCTGATGATCGTCACCACATTCAGAATAAGATACATGGTTGGCAGGGAAAGGGTCAGCGGTCCTAACACAAATAAGCAAACACGTTTTTCTTTGAAAGTGGCAAACCAAACAGATTTTTTAATGTTTAAATGATCATTGCAAATAGATTAAAAGATTAAAAAAATTATTCACTCTTATAAAAACATGAGAAATTATTTTATAAGATGGATTTTGTTGATTATTGATTAAAAAATAATGTAGTATATTCTATCTATGACAGATCCATGAATCGTCGGTGCATACGTTGAACCAGTCTGAATGTACCATTATGTAGACGTGGTGGTTTCTTCCTTAGTAATTATACGCCCCCTTCATATACCACAGAGCGCGATTTTTTTTCTGTGGTTATATCTATGACTTTAATTAGTTGACAAGTCCTGCTATTGAGTTAATATTTCGGTATTGAGCATTAGACTTAGAGTTGAAAAGTTGAACTGTTGATGTTGATGTTTTCGCAATTGAGCACATCAGACTGTTGGAAAATTGATATTTGAGCAGATTAGATTGAACTGTTCGCCTTGCTATTGTACATGGTGCGTATTTTCGTTCAAGAGATTTTATGCGTAACGAAGTCAGGAGGCCTGTGGTCACTACAAGCAAGATATCCGGACAAGGAGTCTCAACACTGGCAGGTAGGTCGTGTTCTCCTTTCTGGTTGGTCCTTAAGCCCCGTGTACCAAATTCCTTTCACGCATCCGTACTTCCCATCACCTATCCCTTGCGCAATCATATTGGATCCTCCCGCCGGATTTGGACATTGCAGACTATTTTAAATATTTATTTAAAGAACAAGCAGAAACTATTATACTCACGGCAGGAAACCAATGTAACTCCCAGTTAGAACATGTACCAATCTAACTCCCAGTTAGAATCAAGTTATGAACTTTGATTATATATAAAAACTATAATACAATCTCATTATCAGACATTATCAATCCATTTCTAGATGAAAACCTTCCTAAGACTCACTAACTCTATTTTTATGCCACACACTGAGTTGCGTAAATGAAGAAAAAAAAAAAAAATACTTAAAAATATTTTTTGTAATTTGAACAAACTTTATTTTTCCATTTATATAAACTGTTTAATGTTGTAATAAAAGTCAGGAAACGTAAAAAATCTAAGTTGATTAAAATTTTATTTATTTTTGGTAATTATCTTACCAAAACTTTTCAGGTACCAGACACCTGAAAAACATCCAGACTGAGATGCGATTAAAATATTTCCATTTTTTTTTTAATTTCATTACATTCCTCTGAAATAATAACCAAGTACTTTTTTCCTATGGAATCAAGATGGACGTTAATATAGCAGGTATCACGATGATATTAAAATGTTATTATTTTGCATATTTTTCTCATAAAGTAAAGATTGTTAAATAATAAATTACCAATTCCTGAAAAAGGCTGCATCGCTCAAATTTCTAGCATATTTTAATTTTCTGATCAAATTTATTCTATCTTATATAATACTAATATTTAAACAGAATATTTAAAAAATGCCTTGTTTTTTTTATTATTTTAATAAC
Organism: Eubasilissa regina; assembly: GCA_022840565.1. Classification (NCBI taxonomy): domain Eukaryota; kingdom Metazoa; phylum Arthropoda; class Insecta; order Trichoptera; family Phryganeidae; genus Eubasilissa; species Eubasilissa regina. The sequence goes on from JAINEB010000033.1 coordinate 25,607,679, forward strand.
AATGTTTTGAGTAGCTTGTTGGTGTAGTGGTCAAGACGTTGGCCTAGTGATCTAGTGGTTGGGGGTTCGCGCCTCGTTCTAGGACACCAGTAAGTTAGTCCCATTTTCATAGCACAAGCATTTAGCTTAGTTTGAAAATAGTAAGAATATTGATGTGACATGTATTCCATGTACGCATCTCTATTTAAAAATAATAATAATAAAAAATTTAAAAATGCTAATGTCATTACTGTTTTTTAATTTTAGATCTTTAGAATTTCCTTATTATTCTGAAAAGAACGTTGAAAAATTTATCATATTGTACTGTTGTTTGAAATCCTAGTATTCTAGGATGACGCTAAAGATAACATATAATGTTTTTGTGACGAGATTACAATGTATGTTTGCTAGCGAAATTTGTGTAAAATTTTTTTTTTTTAATAATTACCTACCTACAGTACAGCAATACACTGTAACGACTTTCAAATTTCTAATAATTGAAATGGACCCAATTCGTATATTTGAAAGGAAATCGATACTTCACACCATTGCAACGTATCAGTTTCCTTTCAAATTCCCTACTCATAATACACAGAAGGACAATGAAATACTATTATATATCTATATAAGATGTGTAGAAAATATTGGTTCTCTCACTTTCAAAAGGTTTCAATAGGAGAATGGATAAAATATGATATATCGGTTAAATACTTGGGATACTTTTTTACATGTCGGACAACATAAATACATCGTGTATAAAGTCATTACTGTTACATACATATTATTATAGATTTAGATCATAAATAATATATTAATTATTTTAACTGTATTTAATATACGGTTGTAGTAGCTAGTCTATAAAGTATTTTTTTTCAAATTCAGAATAACCTATAGATTACATACTGCAACGATATTATGATTTATCAAAATAAACTAACAATATGTGCTATGAAAAATAGGACAATATTGTCGCTCTTCTAGAACGATTTTCTAACGCCTTCTTGGTCACTAGGTGTTTTTTTAGAACAAAACCTGATAATTTAAATCCATATATAACACATCCAGATGTTTGTCACAATGCTCAAAAAAATTTGGAAGAATCAATTTATACATACACAATCAAATTTATTTGAAATATAAATCTCAATTATAAGTTCTGTATTGATGTACCCACTTTTGACTCATATTTTATTAAACAAATAATATCTCATATAGACGAAGCTATTTTTTATTTTATTTATTATATTCTAGTATAATGAGTTAAAAACATTTTACAGATAAAGTATATTGCTTTAAATCATTTCAAAAAATAATTATAGTCTCTTTGTGACATTTATGGTGTTCCAGGGAATTGAATATCAAATTTAGTCCATAAATGGTGACAGTGTAGTGGTACTCGAAGTGTTTCCAAATATTAACATATATACAACTTCCAAAAATTTGATATATATGGAGATTGAATAATGGGTGAGAATGGTGAACGTTATATTTGTATGGAGTGATCACTTAAGCCAGCCGAAGACAGATCGCAAGCCCTATATCCATACTTCCATTTAGTTTAATTAAATATAATAAAAAAATAGCTTCGTGTTTATGAGATATATATTATGTGTTTAATAATAGTGCCTCTGTAGGTGAAAATCCCGTAATGGTGTGTTCTTGGACATATTCAAATATTGCTCATATCTTATTTCCTGAATACCGACAGATTTAAAGATCTCATTTTATTTTAGATGCTTAAATATCTTTATTTTCCTAACTTCGTGAGGTACAAAATCACCTCATCAATGTAATGATATATTTGTGAATTAATGTAATCTAGTGTACGGAATATTCACCTCCGACAATTTACCTCCGACAGTTCACCTGCGACAATTCACCGCCTACAATTCACAGCCCACATTTCACTGACGAGGTAATTCGTCGCTTAGAAGTCTAGAATACGTATCTATTAATATATTTGGTATCAAGGCTTACACTAACGGCACCTATGCATTTTCATTTAAATTAATAAAATAATTACAAAACGGATTTTAACACTACATCAGCACACTAGCGCTAACTTTGCTCTGATAAATTGATATTACATTAATAGATTAAGTTAATTACGTAAATTGGATTATTACATTATTATTTCTTTAATTATGTATTAAGGACGTTCCCAAAGAGTAGTCGCACTTAATCTTCAAGAAGATTCCCCCGTATGTAAACTACTATGAACTACTATAAATAGAATAAAAAACAGTTGAGGTACAGTGTACTTTTTCGCTTCCGCTCACATGCACAGAAGTTCAAAAATCTCTCACTATTCAAATTGTAAAAGGAAACGTCAAAACCATTCAAAAGTAACTTACTTTTAATATTTTTTATAACAAAACGAATACCGCTTATTTTAGTTATTTTTATAGAAAGATATTTGTTAAATTTTCAATTAATGATTCTCAGTTTTCCAAAACAATCGTAACAAAATTACTGTTGCTATTCAATTAAACGTGCGCTACAACATCGATCGGGGTATGGTTCGTACGTTAAATATGCTAATTTTAATAGTCGATATTTACTTATTTACTATCTTAAGGACTGTTGAAAAAAATTTCTACGTATAAAAGACACTCATGAGTATGTGTATTCAAAATTTCAAAAGTAAGAAAAGTGATTTTTTTGGGAACGTCCTTAATTTATACCATATTAGTGTGGTATTTAATTATACATTCATATTTTTCAACCAAATTTCTAATTTCAACAATATGCGCTAAGAATGTGCGATCCCATAGTGTATTTTGTATTTATTACCAGTGAGAAAAGACACCAATGTAACGTTTCTTTATCATCTGTCAGAAAACAACTAGGTTAGAACTATCAAAAGTGACATAAAAATATTGCCTTTTAACAATCATATTACGAGAAATGCTTTAACTGTAATGATTATTAAAGAATCAAGGATAGATCAACATAATTGTTATTAATAAATAAAAATAGATTTTTTTTTCTTTTATAACTTATTTCCTCAATTTTTATCAATTTCAGGACTAAATTAACATAAATATTATGGAAATGAAAAATTATCATAGAATAATACATTTACCTTTCTCAACAACAAATTTTTACATTTGCATTTATATAAAAAAATAAACATTACATTTAGGTACTAGGGCTGCGAGATCTGAAATTATTGTACTTGCATATTGTAATTTGTTAATTGGTTATGTTAGATTGTACTGCGTTAGACCACATTCCTTTTTTTAAGTAATTTTCTTTAACGGAAAACTGACTATTGATGCGCAGTGGTCAACATTTACCACGAAGCGGCCACTATACTACCTATCAAAAGCACAGAAACTGATTTTGACCAGCAAAAACCATATTAATTAGACGATGAATCATGCTACATACAAGTACTTCTAAATATGCTGCTTTTCGTAGCCAATTGATAATTTCAGTAGGTACCTATTCAAATAATATTTCTATTGAGGCGATGAATTGCTTCGGAGGTAATTGTATGTTGGAGGTGAATTGTTGGCGGTGAACGTTCATTGTACTGTGGTGATCTATTTAATCTTTCGGACCGGAGTTAATACCTGATTTGTTAGACCAAGGTCAAATAACAGTATTTTAAAATTTATTGCTTTCATCTCAAAATTATATATCAATCTTAAGAGATGGATAATTTAGAATTCATGCACTGTAAATAAGTTAAAATTAATATAATGTTCACAAGAATCTCAACGAAAAAGTGTTATATTATATATTTGAAATAGATATTTTTTAATTTTTTTTAAATAACATTTTTCGTTACCATTTATAATTGCATTTTCTAAATTAAGATCTCTATTACACATCTTATAATAATAGATCATAAGTTAATATAATTATAGTTTAGTAATTACAAATAAATTAAAATCCAGCTTTGTGTCTGATAATTCATTATTTGTTGGGTAATTTGTATGAAAACAATAAAAACGCACCTTTTCAAAAAATCATTTCCATAATTTAAAATAACATTTTTATTTAATATTTTAACTCATAATAGTAAATATAATAAAGAATAAAGTTTGTAATGCAGTAGTAATGTCGGTACAGAAAATCTATGAAAATGACTTGCTTCTCGCCTAGTGATCTAGTTGGTCGCGAGTTCAAGCTCCGTTTCAGGAGGTTATCAAGTAAATCCTGTTTCCATAGCACAATCATTTAACTTAGTTTGAAAATAGTAAGAATATTGATGTGATATGTATTACGTGTATGCGCCACTATTTTTTATTTAAACTAGTTTTTTAAAGAAACTCCTCTTCAGAAGTGAATTTCTTCATTCTGAAGAAACTAAACGGACGCACTGGCTATACCTAACAGGGTTCTGACATTTTCATCAATTTTTCAAATGTTTCAACACAGGCCTCCACGTTTGAGACCGGAAGGGAGCCAACCGGCTCATCAAGGCCTGTACCTTTCACCGGAGCTATATCTGAAGCCTTTGTTTGATAAAATGGAACGGACATTTTGTAATAAAAAATTTACATCCGTTACATCCAAAAAAACACCCTGCCGATTTACAACGCTCGCAGTACATATCATCCCCGTCAAGATCTTATTAACTTAAAAATAAAGAAAAAAAAATCTTATTTTTGAATTTAAAAGTCTGTTAATTAAACGAGTTTTACTGTTTTATTGTTTTATAGCAAAATATTTTCATATTATTATTCTACTGCTCGCCCATTGGTTCCATATAATAAAGTTTTTCATTCAATTGATATTATACATTCCATTATTATAATATAAAATAAAGATTAATATTATATTCATACTATTTAATTATCAATGAAGCGTACAAAAAATATATTCTCTATACCTCCGAGATACCGAATATAAAATATTTATCTAGAACTGTTGGCTTGACAAACAAAAAGGAAAAGGGATAAGAATTAATTAGAATTACGCAATCATCCGTAAAGATAAAACACAAGGTGGTAGTTATTGACTTAATAAATAAAACCCATTTAATTATATACTAAACCAATTTCATATATTTGGCACATTGCTTTTAAATATATTGATTCAATAATAAAAATACAATTGTGTATCACATACGAAATTAATTGTATGCACCGATCGTCAAAATAAAATCATTCACTGGTCTTTATTTCTACGTCAATTTGGGTTATCACTAATTTCCGTAGTTTTCATTACATTATAATGTGCAATACGATAGCCTCACCATAATAAGAAGAGTATCTACAAAGAAAATTCGAGGAGAAACTCTGAAACAATTGTTATAGGTACTCTAGGTATCTAATGAGACTAGCTAATGCAAATATTAACAATGTTTAGCTTATTTCATCGATTAGATTATTTCAGGATTGTGATTATTAATTAATTTGTCACTTTCCAGAAAAATTTCTCAATTATGACGCATTTAAAATATAATCATTATTGCAAACTAAAAATAATCTTGATCAAGAAAATGCAAACGTTTTTTCGTTATAAAAATACGACTGAAATTGATGGAGGAATATGACGTTACGAAAGTCAGGTGTCTAATTTGTTTTAAATGCATGTCATACTTTTTTTACATTAATGGTATCACAAATATTACTCCTTAACTAATAGCAGCGCGGCGTCTTAAAAGATTGTGAATTTTGACGTTTCCGGATGGATCGAGTAATACAGGCGGTCGTCGAGGGCCGTGCGCTCTGTACTGTTATAAAAATAATGTAAGATCCTGAATCATCCAGTTTTGTGTAAAGGATAAATACAATAAAAATATAAAAACGAGTCCACCTGTGTGGAGAATATTCGTGCCTAATCTGCATTGTGAAATTCTTTATTCTAGGAAACGGGCAGTTTCCCTTTATTTTTGACAATGGTGATCTTTTACGATGTGGATGATCTTTTGGTAAAATTTACTATTACAATTTATGCTTCAGTACCAAGCCGGATGGAATAAACTCAGGGAAGTAGAATTATCGCTTGTCAGTTTTGTGAAATGTAGACAATAATAATTACACACAACATGTGCACTTGTTGACTTTAAGGAGTGAATTTTGCCTTAATTTTTTTTCCTTGTATATCATCGTTCCACGCAATTGATTTGTTCTATGATGCGGTTAATTTAGATTATTCTCTAATACAAACATCAGAAATCTATTACAGTATAGCAGCATTCAAAATGTACAATAGAAATGGCACATTTTGAATGCTACTATTCTAGTTAAAATTATGGATGAAGAGTCATTTTAATATAAAAGCTATTAATGAAATATGTCATTTCTTTCTATTTGAATGCTTTACTTCTATTGTTTATATCAAATGATTTTTCTTGACGTTGTGACGTCGTGTTTCTTTCAATGTTGGTAAATTATAACCTATATATTTCCTATCTTCGTATTTATAATATGTTTTTAATTAATTATTTTATTTTTCTACAAGTGAAGGAGAAAAATTTTGTTGTTTAAAGGCGAGTATGTAATACTGATCTGGGGGATTCATATTTCTCATATTCTCCGATGAAGCTGTCGGTGAAGATCTGAGACATATATACATATAAATTAACAATAATCATTCTTATCAGTACTATCCAATCGTTATTATTGAAAATATAAAATCATTAACAGTTAGCGTAATAATTCAATATCTTCCACTCAGTTGACATATCATGTGAAAATATAATCAGAGTAATTACTTTAAAATAAGACATACTTTAATAACAATGGTATTAAACTCCCAATATAGATTATGAACGGTATTCTGACCACTAAAATACATTAGATTGACAAATTGTGTATAAAATTTGCTATGGTTGACACATTTCGCAAATAAAGCAAGTTACTACAGTTTTCGTCACAAATCTGGTGTATACAACTATGAGTCAAGTTTTGCTCTCCTAATTGCTTAGCTGTATTAAAGTACTGGTATAGAATCAGATTTGTAAGTGTGAATAATGTCGAGAACAATTCGAACCGGCGCCTTCCTACATTGAAAGTTGCATTTTATATTGATATTTTCACGAGCTAGAATGACTATCGCCCTATTTCTTCACTTTACATTTATATAATTCTATTTTTTCTAACTGTAAAAGCATAATAAGATCAACAAATTTTATTACAATTATTTTTTACATTACTAATGAGTAAATTGTAAGTATTTAAAATTGATATACTTATGTACATTTTTAATTTTATTCCTAAATTAACAGGTAATAAGAAATAAAGCATATTTTTTCGTTAAATTGCTCGTCTTATTTTTCTTTTATCATTAAAGCAGGCCTAGTTATATAGTGATCGGAGGTTCGCACCTCGTTCCAGGGGACCAGTAAGTTAGTCCTATTTTCATAGTATAAGAGTTTAGCTAACTTTGAAAATAAAATAAATAGTAAGAATATTAATTTGACGTGTATGTATATTGTATTCCATGTACGCATCTCTATTTAAAATTAAAATAAAAAATAAATGTTAAATAACACTGACCTTTAGTATTCAAATTTAATTTATCAAAAATTTCATATTTCATTTGTAAGTGCTGGTGCATTATTTTGAGGTGCATATTTAAAACTATAGAGCAAAGGATGTCGTTGTCACTTCTAAAAGCGTAAATGATATGTAGGGCGTAAGGGTCAAATTCATAATAGATAATATGTAAGCCATATAGGATTACCAGAGCAGCGGGACTGACATAGCAAAAATTGTCAGATGACTGAAAAGAGTAACTGAACCATGGAGTGATGATTGGATTGACAATAGCTGTCGATGACAAATATAAATCAATGAATACTGGTATACCCTAATATACAATTGTTTTTTCCACGAATTCTGCTATGAGGATTAGGACTGCCAGTTCATCACAAGAGCGGTATTAAATAATTCATACAGTGTTCAATACTACACGCAGTGCTCATACGCAATATAGTATCAAGTTTTTATGATACATATCAAAATGGCACAAAAAAACTGAAACGTTTTAGCCATAAAATTTGTTGCTTAATAATTTCATAAAAAATAGTATTCCTTTTTATAATATTCTTTACGGCCACCGGAAAAGAAATTAAGCATGCTATACGGCGCACCTTTCAGCGTTGCGATGAATTCAACGTAATCCCCACACATATCGAAAAATATACTTTGCACACTCGCTTACATCAAGAGCCCGCAATGAAATATTCACGTCATAAAACAAATGGAATTTCAATGTTTTAAGTTATTATCTTGGCAATAGCTTTTTAAGAATATCGAGGTTACAAAGGCCCACCATTCGATGTATTTGTTCAGAAATTGTTGGAATCTTCAATCTTGTTCCAACAATGTCATTAGTAATAAATACGTCTTGAATCTTCTATCTACTCCATCATGTTGTATTTTCAATGATGTAGGCAGAGATATTTATTATAGTTTTATAAACATACATGGATACATGTAAATATACTATTATATTTAGTATTTTTCAAATTAAACTAAGGATAAATAGTATTAACTTTGTGGACGAGAAGAAAACCCCGACCATTTGTTTTCCAGCAACATACACGAAGCAGGTATTTAGGTTACGTTGCTATTATCGATGCTGTAAAGTACTACGGCCTATAATGTCACCAAAGGTTTTATCTGTAAGAAATACACGCAGGTCTTTGTCTCATCATTCATAATTTTAACTAAAATAGCAAAGTAATTGTTAATTTAATGAGTTAATTTTCATTCTTAAACTTATTTTATATTAATAAATATAATATTTAATTTAAAATTTCATCTGAAGGGTTAATATAAAATAATACTAAGTTTAAAATATATTGTTAAGAAAAATACATTCTTATTGTGAAGTTGTAATTATTCAGAACATAGGTCTGTGATATTTTAAATACTAAATTAATGTATTCATTATAAATATATACATATAAAATCAATTTTGTCGAAAAATATTGTTTTTGCGTCACCGGGATTCGAACCTGGATCTCTATTTCCAATCCGGGGAAGTGCACTACCTTTGTGCTATAACGCCAGTATTTTTCTTGACAAATTTTCGAACCTATATGTTACATTTACAAAGAAAAATACTGGCGTTATAGCACAAAGGTAGTGCACTTCCCCGGATTGGAAATAGAGATCCAGGTTCGAATCCCGGTGACGCAAAAACAATATTTTTCGACAAAATTGATTTTATATGTATATATTTATAATTAATACATTAATTTAGTATTTAAAATATATTGGTTACACACATTCTAATTCGTTTCAAATACCCATTTACACTGTTTTGCTACACGTATGTTTAAGCGAAGACCTTATCTTCAGAATACTGCGCGGCGTGAGACAAATTATTGCATTTAATCGGTGTACGTTTGGGACAGATTTTGAGAAAAATGCGCAGCTTTATACATCATTTTTAAATTATTCCCCTTGATGACTCCAATTAAAATATAATCATGTGAACTATGGATTATTAGCGCGTACATACATACTTATTTAATACATTATAGGTATATCAAATAAACATGTAATTTAGATTCAAATCGCTGATATTATAGTTGTGCATAGTTTTTTGATTGTAAGAAGTGCATGCCCCTATTTACCAAACATATCTTACCTATAGACTGAAGAAATACATATGAATAAAATAGATTGATTTATAATATTTTTAATATACATATCATTGTTTAATTTTTATTCATAAGTTGCGAACCAATATTAATTTGAAACATTCCTGGCCATACATTACATTTTAACAAAGTATTACGTGTTTTATATCAAAAAATCAATTATTGACTATATAAAATTTTATAATGAATATTATAAATTATAAATCTTCTTATTGATATACAGAACTCATTTATTTGAAGAATTTTCTGAAAATAAATATGTATATAAAAAAGAGTGATCAAACCATGATCGTGCATTTTTCGAAGCTGCTTCTCAGTAACTTCGTAGATATGTCGGAGTGTGTATTTTTATTTATTTCGAGACGTGTATTGTTTGATATTTGTACGAAAGTTTTTATCGACACATTACGACAGGTTATAACTTACTTAAATTGATTGAAAAAATTTTATGTATTTTTTTAAAATAAATCTACATTAAGTTATAAAAAGAATTATTCTTTGAATTATATGAGAAAGGTTAAGATATCCACATCGGAAGGTGTGATATATAGATGAATTTTTTTTTTAATTATTTCAAAAATTTTGAACACGTTTCAAAAAAAATATTGCTTCTGAAAAATTATTTTCCATTAATGCAATTCTATTACACATTTATAAATATATTTTTATTTTATACAGCACATTTATTTTTTTAATAATCCAGGTTATTGTTTAATTGTTCAATTGTGTGTCTGCTTTGTTTCCTAAATCCCCCTCAAAATTTCCTGACACCTCGGTCAAATAGAATTTGCAACAACTGTCGGTCGGACAGAACTTAACTAGACATTTATTTAAAAGCTATTCTCAGGGCACTGATGACCCTCCCAGAGTGCGCATGTGTAAGTGAATCCCCACCCTCGTATCTCAAAGTCCACCTCCCAACATGGTTAATTAATTATTTGTTTATTCTGATCCCTTTTAACTCCCCTTACATATATTTTTTTCATGTCACGTAAAAATGTCGAAACCAACGTGATTAATTATCAGCTTCTACGTACTCGTAGTAATAAATATTATTTAACCGGAAACAGAAGCCAAGTCTCCACATTTTCCTAGTACAAGAAATTGTCTCAACACGCTAAGATAGTCGTATTAATGATAACTTAGCTCCTAATTAAAATTTTGATTAGAGATTAGGGGTTTGGAGTCTTCAACTGAAGGGCAGTAATCTCCCCAAATTCAGTTTACCCATCTCAGAGAGTGTGTAAGTTATGAGTGGTCAAAAATTGCGGTTTCGTTCCTGACTAAGACAAATTTTATCACCCTCGTCCATGGGATCTGTTAATATGGATTTGATTATACAATGATTTAAGCTGAACGCAAAGTATATAACATATTAATTCAGTTTTACTACTTTATTAATTTCACATTAATTAATTTTCCCTTTTAAAGCTTTTTAAAATTAAAATAACTTACATCGATCAACCATTTTTTAACAGAATTTTTTTTATTATTATTTTCACATTTAAAAAATCAAACTTACGACTTTTGGATAAGCTAACCAAAGCTTTATTACAAGACTATCCATTTCTTAGAAATTAAAATATTAAAATGAGTTAGTCAAGGCACGCTCTTCCGACTACATTATTTATACGTAATAAATTACTATTTATATTTAATATGTATATTTAAATTACATTTTTCATTTATCGACATATTTTATATTAATGACAAACACTGAATTTAAAAATTCTCTGATAGGAAAAATACGTCGGGGCTACCATTATTAATTAACAATTATTATTAATCGTTAATTATTATATCCTCTTTCACCGGCATATTTGTTTTTATTTTAGAGTATTATTTAAATTAATGTGAACAATTAAACAGAAAATTAATATTAACTACATACTATCATACTGTGATTTTTATACCATTAGACAGAAATAATAATGCTATGGCCTATCCTGGCAAGGAATAATTTTTTAGTATATAAATATATATATATATACTCGTATATCACTGTTCACAAAAATTCTTTCGATAAATAAACACAATATTTTTTACAATCAGTATACGTGAATGTAGTTTAAAAAATTTTTAAAATGATCAAGTAACTTTTTTTTTAATTTTGGACTTATCAAACTCCCAATTTTTTATTGAAATACAGTCTCCAAAATATTTTGAACGAATTTTCTCTAACAGCGCGATCCTCGCGATTCCTCCTGGATATCGTCCCTCTAGTCATCTTGCCAAATTGCATATCATCCGCGATCTCTCGCTTACGCCATGTCGCCTTATTAAATATCTCTAAACCTTATAGCCCGATACATCATTTTAATGCCCATCTTTCTGACGATATTTCACCATGCAACATAAATAGGTGTCTCATATGTAAATATAATAAAAGTAAAACTTTGCAGAATATTTTAAATTCTAATAATTTAAAAAACTGGTTTTTAAACTAGTTATTAACTCATCGTACATAATAATTGACAAGATGATTCGTTTGTATGTCTGCAATATCTATATCGCCCTCATTCTCAGTTAGATTGCAATGATATTTGCACAGTATAATCTGTAATTATTATAAGAAATGCAACTATTTCGTTGGGAAATTTTGTTGATATTATATACGAAAACGAAAACGCTGTCCAAGCTCTCGCAGCGACCATATTATACCGCGAACCGGATTCATCCCTCGCAAAATTTATTATGTACTTTTCACTCTCGTATCAATATTCATTATTAAAATCTGAATTTTGAACCCTTCTTATAAATAATTAAACCACTTTAAACGATACCATCCCGAATATAATATTATTTTCTATTTCGAAAAAATATTCGTAAATTCAGATAAAATATATATACCTCCTGGTATCCTGGGTGACAGAAGGAAATGCTAACCATTGTACTACCGACGGTTACGATCAAGGCATGAAAATAGACGCTAACTTGCTTAAGTAACAATAATATGTAAATAATAAAGTATCAAAAATATAAATCGTGCATTAAATACTAAATGACATTTTCACAGCAGTCCATTGGGGATTTGGTTGTTGAAAGTTGGCAGAACGCTGAATTGGCTTACGCGAAGTACCGGGATCGATCCCTGGTGCCTTCAAAAGGGTTTTGGGGATGACTGGTATCGGTCCTAGTACTGGTAAAGATAAAAATAAAATACAAGGTAAAAGTTAGAGTAGGTACATAAAAGTGTTGCGAAATTTTAATGCTTAATAAATATATTCCACAAATTATAGATATCTCATAGAGACGAAGTTATTTTTATTATATTTAATGAAAAGACGTGGAAGTATTAGTATTACAGGGCTTACGACCTGTCTTTGGCTGGCTTAAGTGATCACTTTACACAATGTAACGTTCACCATTCTCACTCATTAATCAATCTCCATATATATCAAATTTTTGGAAATTATATGTGGAAACAATAACTACACTATTTATTTCAATTTGATTTTCATTTATCTGAAACAGCAGTTAACTGGTGAGAATCTAATCATTTTTGTCAATATTCTTTTTCTGTAAATATTTTTAATACATTATACTAAAATACGCCTGAAATTTTTTTATATATTTTATATATTTTCTTATTTTGACCATTTTATCATACACTAAGAACATACAATTACAGGATCTTCACCTACGAAGGCACTGTTATTAAAAGATATGTAAGTATATTTTATTTGGATAAAGTGATCACTTAAGCCAGACGAAGACAGGCCGTAAGCCATGCAATTACCCGTACTTCCATATATTTTCATTAAATATAATAAAAATAGCTTCGTCTTTATGAGATATATATAATTTGTTTAATAATAGTGCCTTTGTAGTTGAAAATCCAGTAATCGTGTGTTCTTGGACATATTCAAATATTGCTAAACATATTCCATGTTGAAAGAAATCATAAAAAAACAAACAAATCAATTTAACAGTTAACCCAAGTCTAAAAATGTTTCCAATAAACATGACATTCCAGTCGAGCACTGATCATTAGGGCAGGGCTGCTTCTCTCTACCCAGACGACACTTGTGTTTTACATAACTAATATATGTCTCCTTAACGTGTAAAAAAAGAACTCGTGCTTACAATGCAGATATTCTGCTATATTATTATTTATTTTACTATAATGAAATATCTAATGGAAGAAAACAAAATTGATTAAGTTTAAATATAAATATAATTGGTCGTACATGAAATGAATAATCAATATAAAATATTTATGAGCTTAATATTGGAAAAAATTTATTGATAAAATAATTAATAATTTTTAATATTCTCTCTTCATTAATATTCATTCATCTAAAGCCACATTTAAGTCATTGTAAATATAATTATTGCAAAAAATATCTATTTATCTACGCAGAAATCGTTAAGTTGCGATTTGCTTTTTCTTTTAAGATTATAAGATAATAGGAGGTGGAAAAATCTTGCAATATAAGATAGGGAATAAAAACTTCCTATTTAAAACTAATAATTAAATATAGAAAAGACATTACAAAATTTCAATAATGAATGTTAGACGTGAGACGTTTGATGTTTCACATGAGCCTTCTGATATATCTTGCATTTGGATCAATGGATTAGCTAATATATAGACGACCTGTCAAGCCCCACGGTAGAGCAAAATACGTAGCCAAATACATATATAATGTTGTCCACGTCCGGTAGTGCGTGTCCCTAGTCCCTAGCCCCTAGTAGAAGTCCCTAAACAGTATTATGTGTTAAACGTATAGTCAGTCTCTAAAAAATAGTTATGTATATATCATACCTACGTTTATATTAAATATTTTCTTATGATTTTTACAACTTTTTTCTATTATTCAATTTTTTCTGAAAATTAATAAAAATTGGATAAAGTGAATCAACTATGTATTTATATTTAAAAGTTTTTGAATATTGTGTACCTGTAGGGTTAATTTACTTATAAATATATTTGTATTTTGGTTTAACAGATCGTAGTTTTCGTTCGTTTATGGATTCGATGATTTGATCTGCATCAATAATTTACTCTGGAGTTTAATTCAACTCATTATTATCATTATCTACATCAATTTAATTTTGTATAATTTCTATAAAATTTTACGTTGGTAAATAATACCTGATTGATTTTGATTAAATTTATTGACTGAAAAATATCTATTACAGAATTCGAATCCATTGAAATTCATTCAAGTTTCTAAATTTGTAGCACAGCATTCGAATCTGTTACCTAATATAATTCAAATAGTATAAACATAATTTTAATAAAAATGTTTAAGATATATGAGTTTGCAATACATTCGTGTATATTAAATGTAAATTGAAAATAAATTATGTATATTATTCTTTTTCATATCTTGTTTTTTTCTCATTATTAATTTTTAATATGATGTGTTTGCAATATTTATTTGATTTCATTTTTTGTTTATTTCATTTTATTATTATACACACGGAAAAGTTTATTCAAATTAGATACTTTTCCGCAATAGGGAATATTTTTTTAAATTGCAAGATTTTTTAAATATTAATACATTATATATTTTTTTAAATAAAGCGTGAAAAAAAATATACACACATTGTTACATCGAGTTATATACAAAAGTAATAGAATCTAAATTGATCGTGAGAAGTACCTTTGATGTCGAAAACGGACATCTTATTCACTCAACCATACAACCTGCTTCCTTACTGGATCTAATCACAATCACGAGTACTATGACCTATGACCAATTTCCTTATTAGTCCACCCATAACTGATCCAAATAGACAAATCTATTTCTTTCTCTTTCATTTAATTTGCAATTTACACAATATAATGATTTATTTTATTTACAACTTATTAAACGCATGTAACTTATTATGTATGGTACTGTGCATCCGCTAAAATTATATGATGTTATTGTATTATTTACAAATCTTATACGTTGTACAATATATCGATTAATGTTTTATTTGTCAATTTTTCAAAATATCGATAATTAATATAAATTAAATAAATCACTTACAAAAAACAATCTATAGGTATCCGGTTTATACATTCTATGTTTTCTTAAGTGATTTATTTAGTTCAGTATACAGCCCGTCAAATGACGTAAACCTGGACAAAGCTGAGATCGTCATTGGCTGTTCATTTCCTCCTCTCATAGACAACATTACTCTTTGTGCCTTCTAAATATTCATCAGCGAGATAATTTCATTTCACATCAATCTACTGTGAGAAACAGGGTTCTCATAATAATAATAAAGTTTCAAGTTTTTTAAATTCATGAAAAATTTGTATTTATCAAAATAAACGATCCAACATATAAGGTTGACAATAATTATGAATCTTTCGGATAAAGGGTTGTAATTTTTATGAAAGAATGCTCATAAGAAGGTTGCATTTGGGAAGCCTGGGGACCTATTTCTCTCACCGCTCACGTGTTCGTTTAAGGATAATATCGCAGAGTATGTATGTAGATATGTGCCTGAATGTATCTAGAGTAGGTTGAATAATAAAATTTACTTACAGTTAATATAAGTTTATATTAACTGTAAGTAAATTTTATTACTCTATATATATATATATATTACAGATAATATATATATATGCAGTGAAAACGTGAAGCGTCTGCTGAAGAACTGGTCAGGAAGCCGGCTGAGAGAGAAGTGATTCTGATAGACTGGCTTGCTGATAGTTTGCACTCAGATATTTGCCGGGAGGCGTTCAGGAACTGCCGGTAGTTCTGTTGGTTATGAAGGCGTTAAACCTCAACAAATCATGGTACGATGGTCTTCATCCGCGAAGATCCGCAATAAACAGTAAGAAAATGCGGTGCAACTCTCTTTTATTATGCGATTTTTAAAATTAGTATATTTAATCTATATTTTTTTCATTAATCCAAATAAATATTTAGTTCCTTAAATAGTCTGAATATTAAGAAACTTCAATTCAAGAAATTTTAATTGTAAAACCGTATCTTTGTTCAATTGAATGTGTAAGGTTAACATTGTCGTGCAACGATTACCCGTTTACCAGTCAACCTCGTATTTTCGATCGAGTTTCCGGCTTTAATTAATTTCGTAACAGAACACAGTAAACAGGAACCCTCAGATTCTATTTACTTTTGATTGTACCTCCTCTACAAAGGAAATTATCAAGCCTGATGGAATTACACGACAGTGAATGAGTTGACTGGTTTTTGCTCTTCGGTTCAAAATATTGAACTCGCGGATGTTAAACTGATAAAGATTTTTTTCCCCTTAATTTAATTGTCCCATACAAAGCGTTTTCTTTGCACTTATCTGACGTAAAATAATTTTACGGCACCTATAGTGAATAAATAAAATATCGCTAAATCAAAATGTATATTTTTTGCTCTTACATTTGGAAATAATAATAGATACACAGAATTCATAAAAGCTCATTTGGAAAAAGTTAATTGAGAAAGTTATTTTCATTCATATAAATTATTTATACCTAAATAAGGTTAATAGATTTCATTAATAGTTATCGTCTTAATTATTCGCAACATAGACATAGATATCGATTGTTACTTTAAAAATATATATATATTTTATTATTTATTAACTAGTGTTTGAAAACTGTCCCAGGTCGAGCGCGAAAGCTATGTATACATAGGTTCAAATATAATTTACATACATACATACAAAAATAACTTACAACATTGCGAACATTATAACCATACAATTTTCAAATTTCTTAAAGTAGACTTCTTTGTTTACTATTAAAAATATACATTCAAAGCAAAAAGGGTATACATTCACATTTCAAAGGAAATTGATACATCACTCAAATAAAATGTAGTATTTTCTCTACCTGTGACAAACAGAAAAAAAAGTAATTTTATAAATAAGAATATGTATGCCACATTTAGTACAAGAACAATTAATATTTAATGCAATATGGAAATAATTGAATTGATAAAAATAAAATAATCGGAAATAATTCAATGCTATTGTGAATACACTGTATTGAAGGAACATCATATACTGTATTTTTCCTGGAATATATATATTTTAAAAACATTTTTAATAATTTTATATTCCTGCATAAAAAAACTGTAAATCTATTGTACTTGAACATCACGACAATTGTGTATTTCAGTAAAAATACTAATAACGAATAAATTGAGCGTTGATCTGAAGACATTGTTAAAACAGACAAAAGCCAAATCTCAGCCTCGTGACACATAAAGTAGGTACATTCTATATTTTTCCATATTATAAAGATGACTGTCACAAAAAACAACCAATCATTTTAAAAGCGACTGGTGCCAACATGTAAATTCAACGACGTTGATAAAAATAATAAGTATTCTTATTTTGGCAATCCTAATATTAAACAGTACGATTTAGACAAATATAATAAATATATAGAAGTGTCGTTATAAAAACGAACAGTTTAAGCTTTGGACGTGAATGCACGTTTAGATTGGGGGATGCTAACGTAAATATTTATTTATTCATATATGTGTATATATGTTTGCATATATTTTACGTCATATATACGTATTTACGTTAACAAATAAGGAAATAGGATCTTTACTGACATTATAATGAAATATAAAAAATTATGTAAACGTATAAACAAGAAACAAGGTGAAAGTAAAACAAAATATACTTCCTTTCGTACATAATAAATCGTAAAACTAATATTTTAATATTTTTTTTTACAATAAGTTATAAATGATAGTAAGTGTGTAGAAAATAATGTAACAGTAACAATTAAAACTTTTAAATATCAACTTTTTAAGCAACGGCAGCAAACAGACAGTGAAAATAAAGCATAGTTAACAACAGTTTAAATTTATTTTGAGAATTGATATCATAAAATTGAAAGTAGGGTTACTTTTAAAAGTTGACAAATTTTGATGAAATATATCGTCAAATTCACAATATGAATTACCCGGTTTATGCAGCTCGAGTAATAGTGAGTATTGTAGTTTGTCCTGATATTGTTGTATTCATATATATGTTAAATGTGATGACTTAGTGACTATAAAATAATTACTTTTTATTATTTTTAATTAGAAAAAAATGTCATACGTAAAGATAAAAAAATTTCAAATTATTAAATATTTTCGAAAATGCGAAATGATTTTTCTTCTTTTTTGTTAACTGTTGTGTGAGGTAAAAAAATTAGCTGACAAAATAACACGCGATCAATCGTTAAAAAAATATTTTAACATTTGTCGGTTGCTCCAGATAAGTAATATATTAATTTTAATCATTATTTGGTGATCATTCAAAAACACCATTGTTGTTTGGTATAATATTTACATGGCTGTATTATAGACAAGAGTCTATCAAAAGGCTTAATTAAGTTACTTATAATAATTGATGTCGCATATCTTAAAACAGCTACATAATATTATACATTACGCACAATGTGTCGCTCAACAGTGATTTACAATAGTTATTAATATTTGTGTAACCAATAAAGATAGTTTAATTTATCCGCAAATACATACAAAATTTAATTAATATTTTTAAAGTATTAATATTACATATCTATCCCTTTATCTGTAAAGCACTCATACTGTATGGTTAAAAAACCGTTTTTTATGTCATTATTTTCCTTTTTTATTATTCTATGGTGCACTAATTCCCATCCATTTAAAACACGAGAAATCACGTATTTTAATTTAATATACGTGTACTACGTGCTGAAAAAACTTAGATTGATTTTTGCAAAAACCTTAAATGTTTACCTGACACAAGTGTTGATGGCACCGGAAATAGAGGACATCCGCGGAAATCATAATGGTTGTACTACGTTATCTATTACAATTTTGGTAATAAAATTCAGCTATCTCCAAATATTCCCTATAAATACGAGATAAATCAAAATATCAATAAAATTTCTCAGCCACTCTATTTCTGCATTAACAATCTATCAAAGTATGTTTTGGAATTTTCGAAATCCGTTTAATTTCAAAATTAAACAGTGTTTTGATGCTCCTGAACATTTTAGAAAAATGGAGTTAACTGCTTTGCAGATTAAGGTACCGAAATTAATTTTTAAAATTATAAATGATTTGATCGAACATTTTCGGTCTGGTGTACGAGTAAATTATCTTGTCGGTACGTATATTCGACAGCAATGCAAATAAAAATGGTGCGTTTTCACCGTTCGACAGCGACATCTCGGCATTTATTCACATATTTCTGCTCTTGGCATATTTATGTATATGGGAGATATTTTTTACATTTTACAGGCAGCATTTGTGGAGGGAGAATCGATAAACTTCCGCCCGAACTGAGTCGAGCCTGTCTTCCTCCTTGCTCCCGTCCCTTCGCAGAACGGATGATCCTTCCCTTGTCACGCACCGCTCTAATGCCATACGTATTAAATATCTGTCGATATGTCACAATTTGCTCAAAATTTCTCGTCCGTTTCCTGTATACTGACAGATAAATAGTAAATAAAAATATCATAAAAGACCTCCATCTCTCAATACATGTATAAATACATTTATATATTTAGAGATCTCAAAGATTACTGATTTCTTAAATTGAATCTCAAGATAAATAATAAGGACAGTTATCTTATAAAATTAAAATGAATTAACAAAATAACAGAAAAAATAATAATAGAAGTGTAAAAATAACATCTAGCATCTAGAATTTTTTTAGTATTAAATTTATACAAATTAATTTAATCAACTTGAAATATGTACAGAAAAAATATGTACCGGGATTCCAACCTAGACCTCTTTCTATCCGGGGAAGCGCGTTATCCATTTTCGCTATAGCACTCGAATACATCTACTTTATATTACGGTGAATTTCAAATACCTACGAGTAAAACCCGATAGGAGATGCCAGAATTTAATTAATTCATTCGTTTTATTACATTTTGAAACTTTAATACGACTTAATTACATTTATAATTTATCTTTATTTTATTGTATTAAAAATTATTTACTTCTATTACGATTGATTTTGAAACATCGTCGTTGATCCTTATGTAATATGTTGTGGTTTTGTACTATGGCTGTATCTACATTTTTTTAGTTTTAATACAGTTTTGAATTTTTGGCCGATTACTATGTTGGTATTTGTTTATGTATTAGTATTGGTAAATAACATTTTTGTATAAATATTTATATATAATATAATATTTTTGCTACACTTTTTTTCAAACGTATTAAACGTTACTTATACACCTCTAACTAAACGAACTTTACTTTTTAAATGTTTTAAACGAGCCTCCAAATAATTATTTAAGTATGTTTCACATATTGACACTTTATATTTCAACATGAAAACTCTGACCACTGCTAGCTCAAAGTGGCGCTAGTACCACTATAATTTTCATGCTAAGGAATGGAAGGAAGTGTATATTTATAACACCCAAATCCAATAACTTTTGAAAAGAAGGTTCGACTTACTTTAATATCGAAAGCTCGAAGAGTAGTAAACTCGACTGTAAGTAAAAAGTACTGGTCGAAAAATAGTAAACTGAAAATTATTAAGTTAATTCATAGGTTTTTGAAGAGGCCATAATACAATGAATAAGTTAATATTAGTTGTGAAGACACATGTCACCATCCCATCTTTATATTTCTATTTAGATTCCACTTCTAGATACACCAACATAATCTATTCTACAAAATGACACACCACTTAAAACATAAAACATGAATAATAAAGCAGAGTAAATAGAAATACAACAGATATGTTAAATACTAAATTATAAATATATACATATAAAATCAATTTTGTCGAAAAATATTGTTTTTGCGTCACCGGGATTCGAACCTTGATCTCTATTTCCAATCCGGGGAAGTGCACTACCTTTGTGCCATAACGCCAGTATTTTTCTTGACAAATTTTCGAACCTATATGTTACATTTTTCAAATTAATACACCTGTCGTTCCACAGACCTATGTTCTGAATAATTACAACTTCACAATAAGAATGTGTTTTCCTTAACAACAGATATGTATTCAGCTCATAAATATGTTAAGATATCTTATTTATATTTTGCATAAAGCGTATTACTTTATTCTTCATATAAAATTGTGTTTTAGGTAATTTTATGTATTTTTAAATCTTCTACCAATAAAAACTATACATTTTAACTTAATTTACTGAATACGTTTAAAAATATAAATTTATTCACAATACAAGACAAGATTATCAACTTCTGCACAACCCAAAAAAAACTATATTTTCAAAAAGATTAAAAATAAATGATGCGTATAGTAAGCCTAACTATAGATAAGAACATGACATCTATAAATGTATATCCATGTATCTAGAATTAATGATAGATGAAAAGATGTACTAGAAAAGTCACATTGACGGATTGTACGAAAGGCTGAGATATATTAAGTTGGCTGAATTCCATCAACTGAATTTGTGTATTTCGTTCGTATAGCTAGAAGAATCATTAATAATATCCTGTAGGCTTTTACGTTTCAGGAAAACATTTGTATTATTTATTAATGTTTACTTTCTAATACATCATTTTACATTTGTTAGAATTTTTGTGACAACAATGATTAATAAGTATTATTAAGTCTATTATTTATATGTCGGTTAAATCAATCTACAAAAGTTTTCGGAGATAAACACACTTGATAGTAGCAAAAAAAGAGTTAAAACACTATAATTGGTCACATTTATTATAATTCAAATAATATCATATATACAGTTTCCTAGATCATCTAAATGTTTCAAAAACCTTAGATGCCTAATATTCTAAACAAAATATTTCTGAAACTAAAAGTTGTACAACCATGCGCTGCAACATTAAATCTTTATAAATATATAATATTATATTTTCAGAGAATTTCAAATATATATACGAACGTGTAAACTCTATAAATACTACGCACGTTTATTAATGTAAAGGTGAAGTCAGCTAAGATAAATGTTTTTATATCATTTAAATAGGTCGTCAGTAAATTTTGCTTCCCGCTCGACTCTAATGAGTTTTGGGAACAATTGTTTTTCAGAATAACAATAGTTGATGAAGGAAATGAATAAATAATACCACACTTTGGGTGCACTGAGAAAATATAAAGAGAATGTTTAATTTAATAATTTTAATTTTTCACAACACATTATTTATATCCTATTTATTACTAACTAGAAATATATTTAAATAATAAGAAGAAGAAAAAAACACTTTGTTTAAACGACTATTCATTGATAAATCAACATGTTTCGATACCTATGGTATATTCTTCAGGAAATAATGTATACTTGCATTTTATGTTTGCATTTTTAATTTTAGTGTTGATTTATCAATAAATAGTGCCTTAAACAAAGTTTTTTTTCTTTTTATTTATATAATATATTTCCATAAAGTAATTTTGCTAATATTTAAGAAGTGAAATATATTTATTTTTTAAATTCAAATCAGTCTCAAGCTAGAATCAATTTACGCATTCAAAATATTCTCCCGTCCAAATTTTGAATTTATTATGTCTCGCCAACTATTTACCCTTATGTAACTACTTCACTTCAACCACCCACTCCTTACTTTTTATCGAATAAACTCTATTACCCAGACACACTGTGCAATGATCCAACCTATACTCACACCCGTTAATTTGTATTCAATGTCTAACCCTACCGATGAAATTATGAACTAGGTACTTTGTACGTGCACCCTTTTAATTTATAAAATTTTAAAATATACACATTTTTCAACCACATGTCGTCATAAAAATGGCAGCTGCTTCAGTATTTCCTACCCAACGTAATTGTCACCAACATTCGCGAAGTGCACTTCACCCTTAATGACAACAATCACCGTGTGCCTACTTCTCCTCTTCCACGCCACTGACACTCGCTGACGCACTCGAGACACTCGCATTACTCTAGCTGTACCCGTAGACTGTTGATGCCCGAGAGTGTCGTCTGACTTTACATTAATTGACTGTGCACCATTCGCGCGCCATTCCAGTCATAAAAATTCTAAGCAAGAAGAGATATTGCTGGGCGGGAACCTTTCCCAAACCGTAAGGATTATTTTATGCTTTCTCCATCGCTAGCCGAAATTCGATGTTAAGCTCGAACGACTTCCAAGCACTGATGGAAAATTTATAGAGTGCTGGATTATACGAATATCCAAGATATAATAATACGCACTTCGTATTTCGTCGATTTAATAAGTAATTTCAATAAGCGTATTAAATATCATATCCATATTTTATATTTTCAGTAATTAAATTATAATTTTTGAACACGCAAAGCCATAACAATAGCAATCTTTTTGTGTTTTTGAGAAGAATACATTTTTGTAGTGAAGTTGCATTTTCAAAATATGTTCTACCGGTAACAACAAAATATTTTTTCGATAAGTAGATTTTTTCTATATATCTTTCTACTTTGTATTAATCTTTTTATGAAAAATTTTCGTACTGTATATATATTACGCGAAAATCCTAGTAGGCAAATAACGAAAACGGAAAAAATGAAATAACTATATAATAATGTAAAATTTACTTCGAGTTGGATGTTTTATGGCTCCGTAACGGACAGGTATGTAATAATGCCGTATTGGTTAAATCTACTGTCATAAATGTCTTGGCTACAATATTGTTTGATATTGATAATCATTTGACATACATGGTTTAATAAATTTTATTTATTTAGTAAACAAGCGGTTACAAAAATATATGAAATATCAATTTCTAATCTTATTATTATTGTAGTTTTATACATAATTTACATATTATATTATCAACGGATCCAAGATAGTCCGAGTATATCTGTAAAATACAATGAAATTAAAATAATGTATTGTTAACATAAAATCAAAAACGAGTAAGAACCGTTCAAATCAGTATTTTACTTAATTAAATCGTATATTCTTAAAGTAATTTAAATGGGAGAAAATTGTGAGATATACTTTAAATACATTAATCGTTAATAATAATATGCAGTTTAAAATATATATATATCATAGTAAATATTATCTAATAGCTTATGAAAAAATTAAAACGTTCAAGAAATAAAATGGTGTGTCTAGTGCAACTACGACGAATTGAATTGTGTGTATAGTTATTTTAGAAAAAAAAATGTAATATAATTGATTTTTGATAAGTGAGACTAATAAAATTGTTAATAATAAATTCGACTATACTAGATAATTATTTAAAAAAATCAAAGTAAGAATATAATCCTACGTTTTGCAAAGGATACAATTTTTAGTTCCACATCACACACGGGTTCGTGGGAAAATTCATTCCAGATTTAGTAACTAAGTCACATACTAGTGCCACGGGAAAATGTATGCAGCTTTCTGTGGATAGTGGATAGTATGCTTCAGCCACTTCCAGCATTTCACCGCGAAATTAAAATTGGAATGGAATTGGAAATGGGTGGGTGCACACCTACCTATTTCAATTCTTCAGGAATGATTCAGTTGAGAATCTTCCAAAACTGGCATACTATTTGTGACTGCGCAGCATGTATAATAGCACAACGATACTCAAAACACGTTCTCAATCTAAAAAGTTTGGAGATGCTCTACGAAAAACAAGATTTTCGCCAAGTATAAATCTTTGGACGCGAGGAAAATTTAAATACATCGATTTATGATATTTATGTGAAAATTCAGTGCCACTTACATTGAAGAAAAAAATTATATTAAAACAATAACATTAAATGTTTTAAATATTTACTTAGGAAGATAATACTTACGAATTCATATGAATATTTAACAAAAAATTTATTCTACGACACAATCACGACTATTGCTTTACTACTTAAGTTAAATCGTCTGGGATCAATGCTCCATACGATTCATTATCCATTGAAGACGTTAAATTTATAATTGTTTATGAAAATATAACCCTTTAAGTCTGCTACATAGAACTTTTATGGTATCAAGAGTATTGAAAAATTATTTTTTTTAATTTGTAATTTTTTTTAAATCTTCATTTAATATGATGAGAGAATTATTTTCACTAATGTTGATTTTATGATTTATTTTGGGCTAGCATTTACAAAATTTTCATTAAAAACCATTATATACCTCAGACACATATTTTATACCACCCCTGCAAAGAATACGTTTTCTAGTTCGAAAAAATATTTATAAATTCAGTTAATAAATAAAATAAAAATCTCTCTGGCAGAGAGCCAAATCCTGGTCTCCCGCGTGACAGACGGGGACTCTAACCACTACACGTGAAAATACCAGTATACAAATATCTTGAGGTCTTTTTCATATTGGATTTTTACAATGTTCAACGGAAGTAATGATTTTTTTAATAAAATTATTTTTAAAATGTATAAATCAGTTAAAATTAAACCAATCAATTAAATTCAAAAAAAAATAATTTAATTAATGAGTAGCTTGTTGGTGTAGTGGTCAAGACGTTAGCCTAGACGTTAGCCTAGACGTTAGTTGGAGGTTCGCGCCTCGTTCCAGGACACCAGCAAGTTAGTCCTATTTTCATAGTACAGGCGTTTAGCTCAGTTTGGAAATAGTAAGAATATTGATTTGACATGTATTCCGTGTACGCATCTTTATTTATTTTTTAATAAAAAAAATATAAATAAAACTTTATTTTTAAACCACCATTTTACAGTACATATCACAGTATATATTAGCTAAAGTGGTCAAGGGCTAGCTTACCGGATTGCACACTCGTCGCCTCCAAAGTCTTTTGATTTTTAAAAATAAACAGGCGCCTGACAATATCAGTTCCCGGTACCAGTAAAGGTGAAATAAAAGCTCAATATATATGAAAAAGATATAAAAAAGTGAGAGTACATTAAAGTGTTACGAAATTTTGTAATTCGTTATTTCTAACTCAATTTTTATGACAAATTTTAGTGGATCGAATAAACATATCCTTTGTTCAAAACTGCTTGCTTTATTTTTATTCTAATGGAAAACTTTATTATTTAATTCATGATTGGAATCGATTTTACATTTACATGTAATTATAATTATATGTAATTATAGTATACTTTTACTACTAAAAATATTTCACTGTTATCAATTAATTATTCTTGTGAAAAATTTTAATTTTTTTTTCTTTTCAGGAAATAAACGAAGATAAAAAGAAACATTTACAGGATTTAATAATAAGGAATGTTTTAAATTTACTAAAAATATATATTTATTTATGTTATTTTTAAAATAGTTTAGTACATTGGTTTTATACTAAAGTTGTTATTAGTAAAATTATATATATTAATGAAATCTTCAGAATTATTTACGGTAATTTTAATATATACCTAAAATTAAAAGTCTGTTCATTAAAAGTAATTAACTTAATCCTAAATGTCTGATAATTAATAAATGGAATATATTATACACACGATACCGATAATAATCAAGACTTAATATTTAAAAAAATCTAATAATATAGCTAACAATGCAAAAAACTTGCATATTTTAATTTTAACACAGATAGTGACTTACTTTCATATTAGAATATTGGATAATATTATATATAGATAATACATTCATAATTCGAAATTAGATGAACAATTACAAGGAGCATTGAGAAGATGGCAGTGATACAAGCTGCGCTATTTCTGCTGCCCTTTCTGCTAAGAATGTCCTCGGCGGCCCTGGACGTGCAGGACATCCACCCAGGAAACAACAGCTTGTGTAAGTATTTCAGCTTTATTTATTTGCTGTGCGAACTTTCTGCTTTTCATATCGCTATCATTTCAGTGATATATGTATGTTCAGTGTTCAGTTCGTTCAAAATCACTTATTTATAAGAATACATTATTATTATGAAGTTGCAGTTTTTTCAAGAACATAGTTCTGTGGCATTTTAATGCAAATTAAATTTTAAAACAATCTTTTAGCACTCGTGATATAAAATTTACTCAAGTTTTGTTTTCATATGTACATTACTAATAGTAGTAAATTGTGTCAGTTATATTTAACTGGTTAAATACTCAAAAAAAATTATATTATCTTGACCCTCGCCATTCTACGTAGGGATGAACAAACAGAAAAGAACGCAAAAATTTTTGTCTTAATTTCACATTGTCATAATTCTCGTTTCGTCCAAATGCATGCATCTTTTCGTGCACTTCTAACAGAGCTACCTTCTGATATCTTGATATTTATACATACTATAATTTATATTACACACACCTTAAATATCTTCCTCTCAAAATATAATAACCCAAATAATATGGTAGACTAATTCTTACATCAGGTTGATATAACCTATGCGACCCTAAACTCCGTTCTAAACACTCTCCAAAGTCAGCTTTAATATTTAAAGTAATTTCCTAAGCTCTCCCATCTTAAAACATGACCGTTAGTAACATTAATAAATTATAATATTTATATATTTACACGTATATGTGAATTACTATTTTATTTTCTTAAAATAACTTGTGCCACGTACTACACGTTATCAATCAAGAAAAATAGCTAATACAATATTAGTGCTAAATATAATTGAGGAAAAATTATTTTTAAATGTGCTAGTTGCGTAAAAAATGTAGTGTTTTCGTCTTTATTTGTTTATAAGACTCTAATTTCCTCCTTGTACCGCACTCGTCCAATCCGCAGTCGTTTCCTAATAGCGGAAGTGGATACAACAATTTGTTTGGAATTACGAGCTCTTTATAGGTCGCAGGGAACGTGGCGTGTCTGGCTATTACGGCCTTTTCCATGCAGCATATATTCGGCTGAATGAAATCTTCTGCCAAATCGGTCTACGGCTGGAGGGTGATATGTGCACTTCCTGCCGGTTTAACATTATTTACTTGACGGCAACCCAATGCCTCCCCACATAGCGCGCAGCTATGTATCCGCTACCGTGGCTGGCATAAAATTCACGGAACACGTACGTATCGCTATAACATCACTCTAATCTTACCGTTATGGACCAAAACATGTTATCGCAAGAGCCAATTTAATTATATATATTTTAAAATTCTCAGAATTTTTTTGAGTATTAAAATCGAAACCTTGACCCTGAAACTGACTGGCGAGGACATACTATTAATTAACTGAAAGAGAAAACTCGAAATCTTTAACTTTATCCAACTCCGCCTGTCATCAAATTCATCAGTAAACAAGTTTGTCGCCTTAGACGTCGCTCGTCGCTCTAAGGGTTGGGGGTTGGGTACCAAGTGAGTGATCGTGATCTTGAAAATGGAACGTATCATGAAACACGTCTTTAATTTGCCTTGCTTTTGTGGTTAAAGCGTTCTTTTGTGAAATATAATATTAAATGTTCAATCTTCCAATGCAAAATGAAACCATTATAAAATAACATTGTTTGCGTAATTTCAAAATCGTTTATAGATTGCTTAAATTACAATTGTATTCATTATTTGGTGAAAAGTCCGAAAAACCAAATAAAAAGAACATTAAAAATATATTTATTGAAACTAGAAGCTTTATTTCTTGTGCCGCTTAAGCCAGGGATATAATAAACACGATTACTCCAAGCGTGCTAACCAATGTTGATAATTGTTGACTGCTCACGATTCCGTTCTGCTCGCTAAATCTGATCCAGGAATAAAATAGCCAAACATTAAAATGTTCTGTACAAAGTATAAATTGTTGATGTGAATATTATATTCATGAATAATATGTAGCAGTACTTTTGCTGGATGTAAAATAAATCATTGCCCTCCTCCCCACCCCCCCATTATTAAGTCTCCGCCTAGTATTGCTTCAGTGAGGAGTAGTATCGGCGGCAATTTATTTTATGAAAAGTCGAGTTCTACTGAAAGTACCGATTCCAAAAATAATCGTGTTGTGATTTATTTGGACATAAATCATTTGTATCTTTTTTCCTTAAAATAAAACAAATTAAAATGTATTTTAAATGTTATTCTCTTCCGTTATTTAAAAACATATATATTCTGTAGAGACATTTCACATAAAACATCTTTCGCGCGTGTTTGGCGTACGTATTTTTTATCTCTGCAAAACCTATACGTAAACTATAAATTTCAACATGATCAGTACGTAGGTTATGTGTATGTAGGTAGGTTCTACTTCGTGGATTATAAATTTTCCTCCGAGTATCATTCTCCATACGTTATACTTGTTTTTAAATGTTTATATATACATATTATTCTTGAATACAATATTTAGAATTTATATAACCTTAATTGTTACGCAACTATTATAGTTTATTTATTCAAAAATAAAGCAATAGTTATATTGATCTTCACAATTTATAATAATTTATAGGAACTAGCATATTTTCGCATAATCTTTTAATGTTTTAATTCAAATCGTTTTTACATTTTGAAATTTTCTTTCAGTCGTGTAATTTTGTAAATATGTTATTTAAAATACAAACCTACCAAAGCAATTCTGTCGTCAAGGTTCAAAGACAATACTGCAGATTTATTGTAGAAAATATTATTAAAAAGAAAAGGTTGAAAGGACGATGTTCATAAAATTATTGGCCCATGAAATGAAATCTTTAATCTTCTTCTGTTTCTCCAGACTAACGGTAAATTACGTAAAACGAATCAAATTATAGGAACGTCCCCGATTATCTACAAGTAAAGCACTTTTTTCATACTACGTGATTGTATATAGTGAAGCTATAATATCTATTACAAAATAAATATTAAAATTTCTTACAATAAATATTGTAAATTTGAAATATAAATAATTATTATCATCAAATACACGAAAGATCAATATGTACCAAGGGTCTCTGTTTTTATGCTATGAAAAATAGTACTGACGTGCATGTCAAAATAAACTTAAAATATTATATAGGTATACCAACAAAAATAGATCATCAAATATAAAACGTAAATCAGTTTAAGCAGTTATTATTACCTATTATTCAGCGTTCGAAAAAGTAAAGGCAGTCTATATCTTCTTTAAATTATTTAAATACATAATGTAAATTATCATAAAAATATCTTAGTTTTCACGCTTTCTGTCTCGAGAACAAAAAACTGTCTATTAAAAAGAAAACGGAATTAAAATTTTACATATAATTATAAAGAATCTAGAGGCCTTGGATTAGAAATGAAAAAATGTATTAATATTAAATAATTTCAATGTCGTCATCTTCCGACTGAGGCCTCTATTTTTTATTTTATGGATCAGCTAATGTGCGTCCATCCTGACAGTAGAAGATACATTATGTTATTATTATTAGTATTATTTATTCTTTCCTTTCTTCTCGATCGACTGTACACATGACACACACAACGTACTCAATGTTTATACATAACCATGAGTATAGTACGAGTACTAATCCCAACCGTTGAGACACTCGATTTTTACTGATTCTTCACAGCTACCGATTTTGTGATTTGTTTTAACAAAAAAAACTCAGGAACCACAAACGTGTAAGAATCACTTCACCGGATCGCAAAATATCAGCCAGCCACTCCAGCGAGTTTCTAAAATACCACAACAAGCAGATAACTTATTAATTTGTTCAGTCCGTTTGGCGGGCTTCCACCCGGGAATAGCTTTTAGTCGTACCACTCAAAACGATTGAAACCATTATCGTACTGAGAGTACTTTTTTGGTCGTGTACGAATACAAATACCCCATCATTTATAATACAATTCCCATTTATAAGATACCTAATATTTGTTTGCGGTGTAAATGCGGTAGCACGCTTCCCCCCTATCGTGTGAAAAATATGATTAAAAACCGTAAATCTATCCAATCAACGAAATTTTAATTATGATTACGGATAGCGTTGTATCGTCCAATTTTTAATGTAACAAAATTATTTGCAAAATTAACGCAAATTCCTTGTCCCAATATTTTCATTTTGATGTCATTCACGTGATCACTTTGCCTTTTACGCAATTAAATAGATCGGCAACTTTTTTCAAAAATATGACTACATTGGAACGAAAATTTAAACGCTGACATAATATGCACTAATGTAAAAAATGCGTATTGTTTACACAAAGATTTAATTTTCGTAGAGTAAATACTTTTACTGTTGCACAAATGTGTCATAATTTATCCGATTTATGTGAATAATGTGTGTAGAATGTCCCTCGTCTCGCTACTAATGTTCCAAACCATACTCCTATATATATACTACATTTCATGTCTATTTATTTATTGGACTATACAGATTATAAACATGTCGTTAATCTTTCCCATACGGTGCTAAAATAATAACGCGCTCCGGTGCTCTAAACTCAGTGTACATAGAGACTTTTGCAATTTTTAAGTTTGGTAAATATGAATATTTTACATTTATTACTTATATTAATCATTAAAATAAGAGTTAATATATATTAACTCAAAGTGATATATATATATATCAATTATTATATATGATACATATATCAATTATTATGAAAAAATGCTAAGAATGAGAAAAAACATTGGTCATACGGGACGACGGCATAAGATACGTCTAACTCGACCAGTGTACGCTCTGTCACTCACTATTATGACGATCGGCATCCGACACTCTGCCACCCACGCACTACGCCTTCTGCACCACTCTGTCGTACATATACATGTATGTATTGACAAATTCACGTCAGGTTCTTCGTAAAAACATTTTTTATTATTGCGTATGGTAAACACTTTTATATTTTAATTATTTTATCCTATAAATAAATGTATTACTGAGAAATACCTAAAATATGAACTCTATATTTAGTATATTTACAGACATATTCGCATAATTACAGACAACGTCAACTCAATTTACAACATCGGAGAGAAAAGGTTAATAATATATTGTAGTATGATGCAATTTAAAAACATTTTAAAACAAGTGTGGGTATGGCTTGGTTGAATAATTAGAAATACTTAAAAAATTAAATGAAAGTCGTGCTACAAATTAACAATTGAAGAAACTGAACAGAATATAAAATCTACCCAGCGCGTAATGCGAATTTTGCTTATGGTAAGCATTTATTATGTGTTGTATGTAACGGCAACCGTGTAGATTTTAAACCGAGAAGGTGTCATGAAGAATATATTATATAGTTTAGCATTAATGGATGAGATCTCATTATAGCGATTAAGTATACTAGCCAGTGAAAAGAAACAGTCGAGATTGATTGCTATTGTAAAACTTAGCTTGAAATAGACTTGGATATCTCATTGATCGATATTTATGAAAGTATTGAGAGGGTGTGCAGTTTATTATCAACAATTTTGTAATATCATCAAGTTCGTGATTTTTTTTCATCTCTGTTGAAATATAATTGATTGTGATAGGATAAGAAAATTGGATTAAGTTAATATTGAAAAAGTTTCAAAGCAAGTTTTTAAGTTAATTTTCCGTAGTAAGTGAATCAAAGTATAAGATGCCAACTTCACGCTTAACTGTCAAACACACCAAGAAAAATATTATAATTAGTATATTATAACAGCACTTTGCTTCCGTTCCCACTGCAATTTAAAGATAGGTTTATCTTTGTATTTGACAAATCCTAGAATGCATTGCTCCATAATTTTCCTTTCCCCTCTCCTCCCCTGTGCCATTTAAAGGAGATTTTTCATCCCACGAAATTTTTCAGTATTATCATCTCAGCTTTAATTCATTTATTTTTTACAATAACATTTTGACAATTTCCCAGGCTGTGTTTGATTTAGGGAAACGACCTCACATTTTATAATATTTTCCGCAGTTTAGACAACATAGCAAAAAAAAGAAATATACAAACATATTTGGAACAGAAAAAATAATAGCACTAACTAATGTGTCCTCCACGATAAGTGCCTTTAGATAACTTTTAACAGGGTACAAAACATGAACTTCTTACTTTTCAATATTTCGTATATTGTAAAAAAATATTGATTGAAATTATTTTATTTTTTATAAGAAAACATTTTATTTCGGTTGTATTTTTTAAATGCTTTAGACATAGCGTAAAATTTCGTAATATTTTTACTTTCACCTTGCATTAAACTTTAATTAATATGCATACTTTTATTTCAAAAACATTTGAAGACACCGGGCATCGATACCGGTACCTCTCGCATACAATATGAGTTCTCTATCATCTCAGCTAGTCCGGCAGTTGACTAGCATGCCAAATTGTCGTATCAGAATGCGCTAATTTTATAAGATTATAATACTGATGACATTTATCAATTTGTATTTTAAATAAGAATTAATTTCTTATTATTATATCTATATAGTTTTTAATGAATTAATTACGAATTTAATAACAATATAATGATAATACGTTTCTCTTTTAATACAGAGTGGATTTTTTTGAAAACTTTCCCAGAAAATTAATTAGAAATAGCACAATTAAAATAGAATTTTATAGAAAGTTCGCGGGTAGACTGTGGTATATAAGAACGTTTTTAAGAGTTTTTAGTATTTTTGTAGAGGAATATATATAAAGAAAAACTATATTATATTCTGGCATTGTATGATAAATTTGTTTGAGAAATGTAGTGTGATAATTACTGTATTTAATTTATTTAAATCGTTTCACCTACAACTCGAGATGCAGCATTTGGTACGATAACACGTCATACGCTTCAGTCACTAACGCCCGATACAAGCGCCTGACACAGACTGGTACAAGGGAGGAAGCCGCGGATGTAGATGACTAAATAACTTCCGTGCCGTATTTTCATCTCCATGAACGAGTTTGAGTCATGTGAAAATTGTATGTAGCTGCCGGAAAAGAAGTGAAATAATCATTTATCATGTATATAAATAAATACGAAATCTTGAACAGAGCAAAGGCGGGCAATGCTGACAACATAATATAATTTCCAATATTATGAAAATATCATTACTGCTTAGGTGAATACAGAAAAGATTGAATAAACGACTTGTATTTTTCACGCTTATTTTATTATCGGAAGAAATGTGAAAATCTGCAAACTTAGTTTTTCAAACGGATCTGCGAAATCTGTCAGTAAAGTCGTGGAGTTTTGTTACCATAATATTATTATTATTAGCATAATATTTTACCAGCCGTGAGTTGGAATGAGTAGCACAAAATGTGTAACTTGTCATGCAGGTCTCAACCTGCCAATTTATTTAAAAGTAATCCCATCCCGAAGTTGGTACATTTCTTGTTAGCAATGAAAGATAATAATACATTTTCGTGTACAGTATTCAAACAGGGTGTTTAAGGGTGATGTCATATTTTTTGACGTGAAAACATCCTTGGCGGAACCTACTAAATTATTCGTAAAACCGATCAGTAACGAAAATGCCAGACGAAAACCCATCTAGTATCTGAATTTGAATTGGGTTGACTGTTAACACTGCTCATCGCACCTGCCACAAATCACTAAAGTTGATTCGCTAAGATAAGTAACGGGCATGAGCACTAAACCGTTCATAAATTCAGTTCTAGATATTTGAATTCAAAATATTAACGGTAGTCCAAGTCATATTTTTTTTGTTTCGAGATATTTAAAGGTTTGCGTTTGAATTGTGTTCACAATGTTTCAAAAATTATTTAGTCTATTAGGTTTATAATTTATTTCGACATATAAATGTTGCACATAGCTTATATGGAAAAAATAAATTATATTGAAATGACTTGCCGTTGAACGGCGTAACAATACTCTGAATATAAAGCTTTAAATTATTTATAATTGTTACAATTTTCATCATTTTATATTAATCTAAAACAATATGATGACGTGGAATAATTGATAAACTCTTTCTTTTAAATTTCTTGACTTAGACCACTTTCATAATAATTGGCATATTTTCGTTCGCCACTTCTTGTAGAAATGTGAAAATAAATACATAAATATGATTGAGATTGAAAATTCAAGTACAGAAAAAAATTTACAACTTACAAAAATTATGATGTTTCACATAAAATTGAAAATGTAAAATATAGACACACTCTTTTTTTTATTATTAAATTATTTTTAACGGTTATGTACGTTGATTCAATAAATATAAGTAAATAAATTTGCCTGACCCAATTAATTGTTTTTTTCAGTTAACGTCTCTAATAGTTCTTAAGATAAATGAATTCATCATATTAAATAAACCACCACAAATCTTCAAAATAATTATTTAATCATAATATGTGCTTATATATATAATATATTGCTGTATACTGAAGTGTGATTCACTGCAATAACTATCATACATAAAATAATAAAATCTATCCTATATCCCAAGATTGGTGACAAATTATGTTGAAATTGAAGTGAAAATGAAAATCTTAAAGAAAATGTATATTTTGTTGGAAGAAATTATTAAACTAAAAGTGCTAGATATTGAGAAAAGATTATATTTGTTTGGATGGTAGATAGCAGTACTCTTTCATTAAAAAAAATTATACATATGAAAATAATTTTAAAAAACAAATAATTATATCAACCGAAATATCTCGGTCCAGTATATATTTTTGATAAGATTTTAATAGATCGGTAGCTGTGGCTGTCGATATTTTTAAATTAAAATTCCAATTCAATATAATTATTATAGGTATTATAACATTAACAATTTCAATGAAAATAAAGATATTTAGTATATTAAATTATTTTTTCAGTATATTTTATAAACACTTAAACATGCAAAACATTAAAAACGTTCATGATGTTATTTTTGTAATAAATATTTTCAAAAAAACTTTTGTTTTATAAACAACCTGTATTACGGGTGTATAAATAATATATAAGGTGTAAAAAATAAAGAGGGTTGTTGAACATCAGCTACGGGATATTTCGGGACAGGTTTTCGTCCCTCGGCACCGAATCTAAGTGCCAGGAATTTGTCAATCGGCACAATTTATATCACAGCTCCTTCTTCTAGACTCCGAGAATTCCCCCAACGAAATATTGGAAATATTTTATACACTATAGGTGTATTGATGTCTTCTGCAGAAAGCATAGATTTTTTATTTGTAATGTACATGAATTACATTTTGAATAAAACTATTTAAATTTAATATCTTAGAGCCTGCTTTTCACAATTCAATTGCTTTTATAGATATGGGACCCCTGTCAGCTCCATGACTCGGTAACTTTATCGTATTGGCGAACGTCCTCTCGCTCGCTTTCCCGAGACACAGCCCGAGACTACCAATTTCTTCAGATTTTCTGGTCCACGACGTGCTATGTACCCCAAAAAATTATATATGTCGTAAGCACATTGTAAATAATTGATATTTTGTTGGACGGATTCGGTTAGACAGATGATACTTCATCCAAAAAAACCTAAAACTTACCCGTATATCACTAAATACCAAAATTCGTTTAGACAAGATTCCTATTAGGCCAATCTACGGAGGAAAATCCTGGACTCCGAGCTCAGTTAACTATGAAATTGCAGATGTCTGAGCCCAAAATCAATCATTCAAAAAAGTTAACTATGAAATCCGAACCATGCAGCTGGCAGAAAATCTCAATATTTTACATTATCTGTTTATGTGCACTTCGAATTCGTTTAAATCAATAGTATTTCCTTCTCGTATTTACCCAAAAAAATAATCAATATTTTAAAATACTGCATATTTTCTATTTATCATGTATTTTGATGTACATTGGATGATTATTATATGAAAATAATGATAAATAAATGGTTACATACGTGATAAAGGGATTATTCAACTCAATTTTAATTCGAAAATAAATATAGCAAGATCGGAATTTATCACGTTATAGGAAAAATAGTTTGCCGTTCATGTGGGATAGGTATAAATATTTATGAAAAGGTTTTAGAGTTTTGGGTTGTAATTCGTTTTAAATCTTTAACACCAAATATAACATATTAATTCAATGAGATTTTCAGTCAATTAAATAATAAAACTCAATCTTTCACAATATTCTAAAATTATATATCATTTTAATACAATATTCATTTTAATCCATTTATGGTTGGTTGTGGCTAATAAAACTTATTATAAAAAATTTAAAAATAAGTCTATCGCAAAATTATTAGAGAAGAAATGATACGGCGAAGTTTTTATATAACAAGGCTTGTCAAAATGATTCAGAAAAATAAGCTCTGCATAACTCTGGCGATACCTCATTTATATTTCCCGAAAAGTGTAATGAGTTTAGTTTTGATAATGTAATTTAATTTCAACAACATTTTAAAGTTTTAAGAGATTCATAATCGTTCGTCATTACGTTTAAGCGTTTTACGAGAACATGTACATACACCGCAACACTGTATTGGCGTGTAGTTAGTTTAGGGAGGCTACGGCATTAACTGTTTTCTGTAGTAAATCTTTTTAAAAAGGAAAGTCTACACAAACATTTTAATTTTAAATCAGTGATTGGAAAAACGACAAAAAAAAAAATCTGCCGTTTATATTCCTGCCAGGATGAAGAAAATAAAAATTGCATTATTTTATAAGAAACTGATCTTCAGCGACTGGTAATTAATAAACCCGCCATCTAATTAAATAGAAAATCTTATTAATTCATTCATTCACCGTTCATGCAAATGCCATGATGAGAAATTAACAGAAATTGACTTTTCAACATTAACCTTACTACGCTTAAAGAGTTATTTTTTATGAACCACCACAATCTCAATTTTGACCAATCATTCTACCTACAAACACATCTTGTTCTCCCTTCTCCACAACAATAGTTGCAACCTTCCCACCCTTTCTCCCACCTTTTTTCTTTTTCTTTATCTTCGCTATATCATGTACCTAAATATTTCTGTGGATTTTTATAATTAGTATCATATGTTGAATATTTATTATATTAGTTTTATTATGTTTACACTGTCAAAATTCCTTAATAAAATTATAATTTATAATAATTGACGAGGTAATAACTAGAATTAAAATAAAAAATCAATATTATATTTTTAGATCAAATTATACAATGGGTATACTACATTTTCAACTGTTTTATATACAATTAATGTTATTTACTAAAATAACTGCAATATTACATTTAATTGAATAATAAATGTTCATTTATCATCTTTGAAAATATTTTTGCCATAATTATCGTATTCTTGTTGAGGAATATTTTTTTGGAATATCGAGTTAATTAATTTCGTCTATGAAATTGATTTGAAAATATCTTTACAGATATTATGACATTTTTTAAGTTAAATGTAATTTTTGTTTTTTACCGAAATAAATAAAATTTAAAAAAAAATTAATTTGACAGAATTTACAGAAAATTTCATCACAGGACTTAGATTTTATTAAATTGATTATATTAATGATGTAAAAATTTGACGACCTTATTGACTTGTCGCTGAAATATCTTTCTGAGAAGTAATAAACATTGGCTAATAGTACGTAGGTAGAAATTACTTAAATTACGTAAATAATACATTAAATCCCATGTGTCACGAGTAAAAAAATTTGAAATGAAACTTATTCATTACATTGAAATGAAGAGAATTATGAAATATGCGAATTTGGTTGGCACTATTTTATTCCGTAGGTTCAATTTTTATTGTCATAATGTCAGAAAGTTGTAAATTATAATTGGATAACAATAATATTTCTGGTACAAATATTAAGTAGTGGTGTTTAAATCATTTTTTAAACTATTATTATAACTATGATTGTGTTTGATTGTAACAATGATTGGTAACTAGTCATTTGTAAATTTTTGATCAATGATTGGTATACTAGAAATTAAGCCTTCAACAGTTAAATCTTAATTAC
Organism: Eubasilissa regina; assembly: GCA_022840565.1. NCBI lineage: Eukaryota > Metazoa > Arthropoda > Insecta > Trichoptera > Phryganeidae > Eubasilissa > Eubasilissa regina. The sequence continues at coordinate 25,646,726 of JAINEB010000033.1, forward strand.
CATTCATACCAAGCGCGTTTCTTATGTAAGTACCGGATTTTATTTTAATGAAACACTATATCATTTTTACGACATTTTACTTTCTTCGGACGGTACATTTCTTAAACTACTTCTCAACATAATCGCCACCAATTATTAAGGCACTTGTCATAACGGGGCACCAATTTTTGTATACCTTCGTCATGGAACGACGCCGCCTGGGATGAAAACCATGTATGTACTCCGTCTTTGAGTTCATCATCATCATCAAAACGCTTGCCACCAAGAAAACACTTCAGATGAAGAAAAAGTTGGAAATTAATCTGGATAAAACAAGACAAATTTGGCGATAAATGTCAGCAGATTTCATGTTTCGTGCATTCAAAAAACGAATCACGGACCGTATCTCAATCGGCGGGCTGATCTATTGTCATAAACTTTTGAACCACCACTCACAACATCTCTAGTGAGTTAACAGATAAAGAAAATCATTGCGCATGCGTAACATCGCAACCGCAGTGATACACCGGAAATATCCGACAACGGTACTTACTTAAAAAACACGCCTCATATAATATATTTTTTGTTGAAGAAATACGTATCTATCTTATTTTATAATTGAATTATTTTTACATTTCAATATTATAAGATAACCTATGATGGATGTCATGCATTAATTTAAAAATATTTCCTGATGTTACGCCTAAATTGAGAAATTTATTTTGAATGTGGTTAGAACACAAAATTGTCTATGTAAGATCGTGACCGTATAAGATATAGATTTGATCAGGTATAGTAATATTAAGAACCCATATTTAAGAATCAAGAATCCAAACTGCCGAAATAAAACGTTGAAACATCGAAAATGGCAGGTAACATTAAAGAACTGTGTGACAAGTATTGAAATAAGAAAAACCCTCGGCATGAAACCCCTACTTCTATATATTAAAAGATCTAAATTGAAATGGCTTGGACACGCCTTGCGAATGCTAGAGGATTGATTTTTGTATCACCTTGGCAACTTCGAATGGAAAGCGGTCTGCGAGTCGTCCCAGATTAGCTTAGGAAAAACAATGTCATTCCAAACTCTACGAAAAGTACTTGCAATTATTTCAGTATATTCGGTACCGGTCATTTATGCATTTTTTATTCATTTGGACATTAAAAATAATATATATGTGCTATAACTAATAATTCATAAAAGTGTAAAGAATATTTGCATGTGAAATTATATTTTCAGAAAGGTCGCGTCTTTGGGGGTAGGTTAATTGAACGAAGTTGCGCAGGGCGCAGCCAGACAGAAAACTCAAACGAGACAAGCACTTTGGTGAAGAGTATGAACAATCAAATCTAGACAACAACATGAATTCTATTTACCTTGGTATACATAGGTACCTACTTCTGTATAATTTTTAAAAGGATTCAAGAATTAATTTTGGTATTTAACATATTTTAATTTTTTAGATTTTAAAATGGGGTTTTTGCGATGAACATAATTTTTTCAATTTTTATCATAGAGGCCTGGCTGTTTTTTGCGTTCGATAAAAGCAATACTATTTTTTTTTTTCAAAATTGTGGACTTTGTGTTTTCTGCGTAACTACGTTCAATTTTAGATGGAATTATTGATGTTCCAAGAAGAAAAGTTATATTGATTGTTCAGAGATGGCGCTAATACCATTTAAATTACCATATTGAGAAAGGCCTGAAGAATGGTTAATAGAATACATTTATCTTACTTAAAATGTCTAACGAAAAATGGCACATGATACTTGCCGAGTGGCGAAAGAACCTTTGGGGGTGGGGTTAATTATATATTTATTATTTCAAGAGAATAATCATTATTAACAAAAAAATTGTGTGCTCACCATTAGCGTTACGACACCGATGCAGCCAATGCGATACATTGGGCCCCATGTTAAATGGGTCTTCAAAACTTTATCTTAATACTTTTTGTATTGATACTTTTCCCGCTGGATTAATATTTTTTTTAAATACATCACAGAAAATAATATAACTATAAAATTTAAATAATCATTTCTCACTAGCATTAGAAAAATTCGTGAAAACCATATCGATGTATATAATAAGACATACCCAGCTAACGTCGGGTTAGTTACCAGACAATCGTCGCAAAACAAAAATCGACGTAAAGCGAACCAATTTTGGTTGCAAGTATATATTAATACGTAAAACACACTTGTGTTTCTTTAAATATAATATATTTTTATATATAGTGGAATGTATGAAACATAGCATTACAGAAATATAGATGAATTCTAATATGTTTGTTGATGACTGGCAAATCGGACGGACTGATTTGAGACCAACACAAACTAGAAAGAATACAAATTTTGTTCAATTTTCCTGATGTGTATTTAATTATTAAGTATGTATATAAGAAATATATTTTTATAGGTGGTGCTTAACAAAATTTCGATACTTTGTAAACTATATATAAATTTTATTTCCTACATTTTTTCTAATGCGTATAATTTTTTCTATGCAATTAATGATTTTAAAATTTATCGTGTACTTATTGTTTTTATTCTGTATTATTCATTTTTATCTTACTTTTACTAGTTTATTTTTAATAAATAATAAAAAAATTGGGGGGGCCTTTTTTCCATTTTGCATTGGGCCCAATTTTTGTATTATTGTTACGCCACTGATGCTCACTCAATATAAGTCACGTAATTTATTTAGCTCAATAACTGATTTTTATGTAGGTTTTGATACTTTTGTGTGAAACTTGAGGTAAACTAAATGGCCTACGAAATATATACTAACGCATAAATATTATATTAATACAAATCCTAAACTACGCGCGCCGTGTCATCCGTTCCGAAGTTCAAAGTCTACAAAAATATACCGTCCTGGAAGCCACGTTACGAGAGGCTGCAAACTCATTAAAAAACACTTAGCCATTCACTTATAGCCCTCGTCTTCGCAAATTTCAAACGTCTTTTACGCCGACATTGTCTTTGTACGGCGTGAGCGAATTATACCCACACCAAGCGAGGGACGCTATGATTTTATGACCCGCCCCTCTCACACCACTACCCATCAACCCTACCGCTCCTTGGAGAAACACTTTTTATCCATAATCAGAGCGTTTAATAAGTCGAATTGATCGGCTCGACAATAGCTCAACCGCCCGTGCACCAAGTGTCTACCAGCAGAAACGGTAATCCCTTGTATAACCGATGTTACTAGCAGAAGAATTCGAAATGTAACGAAATAGAGATAATACAACATATGAGTATTTAAACATTAGTGTAAATCACAAAACTACTTTTATATGTACTAGTTTATATTCAATTTAATTTATATACATTATTTAAGTCACTTTAAAATATATATATATATACATCTTTACCGTAAATTCTGCACCGTTACAGAAAATATTATTTATTTAAATTTTCACAAAATTATGTTAAGCTTTAAGTCTACGTACTTTGAAATAAATACTTGCGAAGTTTATCCAATATTAATCAACTAACAAAAAATAGTCTGGCCGCTCGAAATTCGATTCCATTTTTCTGTATTCAATATATAATTTTTAATCAATGAAATATTTCAAATAATCGAAATAATAGCATAATTATAATATTTTAGAAATTCTTATATCTCTGACATGGTTGAGATTAGGTACACATTCCTTGAACATTTTCGACTCGTAATTTAGTCAGGTATCCACTCACAAAATATTGTGGGCTAGATCTATTACACCTGTATATAGGTACATTATTTTATTTTTTATTTATTTCTCATTATTCATCATTATAAGTAAATTTCATTTGACCTACTTCACTAGACTAGAATCCGTATCGAGATATATATATAAATGAATGTTTGTTTGTTTGTTTGTCCCGTATGCGTTCCTATACCGTTCACCGATTGCAATGAAACTTTGATGAGTTATTGTCCACACGCCCGCGAATGTTTCTGAATTAGTACAACCATATCTTCTATATATATATATATAAATATAAATTTATGTTTGTTTGTTTGTCCTGTATGCGTTCCTATACCGTTCATCCAATTTCTATGAAACATTAGTAAGTTATTGTGCACACGCCCGCGAAGGTTTTTAAATTAGTACAGCCATTTTACAATACATGGCGCGCGAGTGGTTTCAACGAATGTGTGTATTTCATATGGTTTATTACCATGAAACTTTAGTGAGTTGCTGTGCGCACGCCCGCGAAGATTCTGAATTAGTACAACCATTTTACAATGAGAAGATTCGCCGAAGAAAGCGATCGTATGTCGTGAAATGTGAAATTCGGACCCGTTGATTTGCTATTTTTAGGATTCTCTGTGGCGAATTTTTAAGACTTATTGCTTTTTCTGGCTACTTCTCTCAATTTAACAAATGTGTGTATTTCATATAGTTTAGCGACAGTTCGCATGTGTTCAGTGTGAATATAGGCACCTTAGGTTTACTGAGATGTTAAAAACAACAATCTAAAATAAACAATTTGCATCCAGTCGCGGATTGATTAAATAAGCTATTTGTGATCTGTGACTGTTTCTTACCGAGATATCTGGCCAATAACTGAGATGGCTTGGACGAAAGTTGTTTTTGACTTCTAGTTACGTTTGATATGCGCCTTGGTTACTTGTGAACAATTATCAAGTGAATTTGTAATAGTCGTCACAAAGCATTACTTTCACTGTCAAATTAATTATGCTACTCTGCAGTTTTCGATGCGACTTGCATTTGCAATGATTATCAACAAAGCGCAGAGCTACAAGTAAGTGTGTGGACTAAATTTGGAAAATCAGCTGTATGTGGCCTGCTCACTCTGCATTGTAAAACCTTGTGATCTATTCGTATACGTACCAGACGAAAAAACAAAGGATATTGTGTATCCAAAAACACTTCAATAATCAGAATTAAAATACAAACATTTTCTTTCTTTGAGTGGCTTTGCAGCGCATACCGGGTACTCGCTAGTACAGAAATAAAAATATGAAATATACTACTGATACAAAGAATTACGTGATCGAAATAAATCAAAAGAAACATGCATGTAGGTATATCGCTAATATAAAATCATAACTTGACGAATTTACCCGATATCAAAAACAATTGTTATTATTATTTTATTTTCGTTGTACAGTTTATTATTATTTCGTGAATGGAGTGCCTGAGTGTCGGTACACTCTTGGAGCCGAACTCAGACGTTATGTGATGTTTTTTAATTAAAATTAATTACTTGTATTAAATAAACGTTTGAAAATAAAACATTCCAATTAGCTACCACCGTGAGTTAATAATTATATAATAATTTTGAGCACATGAACCTCTTCGCTTTGAGAGCCACTTTGTAAAGGTTTGTTGTTTAATTAGTCCATTTGCAGATTAGTTTAAATTATTAAAACATGGAATATATTTTCAGTGAGTATATATTTACTTTACTCTCCTTGAGTCATAATTTATGTGCTTTAAATTAGTATTGGTTTCATTCAAATATTTATAATGGTTCTTTAGTCAAAAACAAATCATTATTACTTATGTATATATACTAATGATACTGCACTGAAAACGATAAAGTTTAATTACTTTTAAGAGCTAATAATGTTAATGTTACTACTTTACTAAGCATCGTCTATCCTGAAGATTTTAACTCAGTAGCGAGCAGTCTTTCGCTTTCATCTTCAAAGTCTACTTTTCGTTGCAGCACCTTACCTGAATTGAATAAATATTATATTAAGTATGTTATATTTAAACTGTAATATTAAAATATAACATTCAAACTGTAGTATTATATTTAAATTAAATTTATTTTTATTGTTATGTAAAAGCCCACAAGGGCGTTGATGTAAATAAATAAATATTTATTTTATAACCGACATTAATCTTCTTTTTTTTTTCTACTAAATATCTAAAAATAGACAAACACGAATAGGTACGCTATACTGTAGAGGCATAGACCCCACACAATCAAAAAACCTATTCATAATTTATGCTAAATAAATCTAAATTACATGTTTATTTAATATAAAATATATATGTTTATGTAGGTATATAAGTCTACGCGCAAATAATTCATTCGATAATAATGTTTTAACTGGATTCATAAATTTAGCGGAAGAATTTACTAATGATAAATAAAGCTGAGATGTGTTTCGCACGATTTTTCGCCATATTTATGAGTTGCGCTGCGCTGTGTTCTAAATACAAGTCTTCGCTTGAACAGACGTGTTGCAAAACAGTATCAATGTGTATTAGAAACTGGCATACACGTATGCGTTTTATTACATATTAAACGTGGTATTTTCATAGACAAGTAAATGACATAAACGTAGACATAGAAGACATGATATGAAGTGTGCATATAGGAGAGGGGTTTGGAACATTATTTGCAGGACGAGGGGCATTCTACACATATTCTTGGTGGAAACATAAATAGATTCTGACACATTTATGCAACAGTAAAAGTATTTACTATTGAAAAATTAAATCTTTGTGTAAACAAGACGTATTTTTTACATTAACACATATTATATTGTTAGCGTTCAAATTTTTATTTCAATAGTCATATTTTTTTTTAAAGTCGTGGAGCTCTTTAAGTGGCACTAAAGTGATCACATTAATTGCGAAAATTATCTCACGCTGGTATATCTGCTTCCGAAGAGTATATTTCTTTTAGATGAATACAACTCTTAGTGATAAAACAGCCCATCTTACTTGTACAGCATCGATAGCAAACAGCATAACCTAAGTTCCTGTCTAGTGCGCGCACTGCTGTACCGCCATCCATTAGTAAGAAAATAAATTACTAAAATGGTATTAGACTAAAATCATTCAAAAATAAATTATAGTCCACTTTATAATCTCTCCCTTACACACTAAAATCATAAATATTCGTCCCGTCAAGGCTGCCGAGGGATTCTTTTCTCACGTAACACCGTTCCAGCTTCAGTTAAAACAATCTACTTATTAAAAAGTAATTAACCATTCTCCTGACCTACTTTGAAAATGATAATTCAAAATTGTCACTCGTTTTGAAGTGTACGAAACTTGCTATGAGTTCTATTAATATTGTAATTTTACGAACTCAAATTTTTATCCACCTAGATTTGCTAGATTTAGAAATTATCTACGTCCGTATGACTTTCTTATCGAGTCACTGAATCATCTTAACCTTTTGACATAATTCCACATATATTTACAGACCACACATCGTGACCTTGGGACAACAAGGTATCATCTGAAATTTTGGTATAACCATAGACCAGTAAATGAATAGACAAGGAATAAAGTGTTAATACATATAGAAGGGGGGTTTGGAACATCAGTTGCGGGACAAAGAGCATTCTACACACATTCTTGGTGGAAACATAAATACGATAGTTTATGACACATTCATCCAACAGTAAAAATATATACTCTTCGAAAATTAAATCTTTATGTAAATATGACGTATTTTTTACATTAATGCATATTATATCGTCTGCGTTTAAATTTTCGTTCCAATCAATTCACATATTTTTTTAAAGTCATGGAACTATTTGATTTGCGTAAGTGGTACCAAAGTGATCGTGTGGATGACACCAAAATGAAAATGTTGGGACAATAAATTTACGTTAGTTCATGTCTGTATATTTGGTGGTCTGAGGGTAAAACTGACTTCTTTGTATTTATCTAATTACTGTAAAACTGTATTACAAACATGACAAGTTTCCTAGTTTAGGATGTAATAATAAAACAATGTGTAGGGTCAGTCGCCTCCACAACCAACAACACTGGCGACGATCCCTAAAACGAGGCTCACATCAGCCTCAAAAACACCCCTAATACCGACCCCAACATACAACAATAATATGCGCCGGCAGCCGTCCGGAGACCGATCCGTGCGCGTCACTTCTTTCACAGCCGTCTCCCTAACAAGTTCAATAACAAACGCTTCTTGTTGTAGACCTCGTATATGTATACTTCTGTCTGTAATGTGTTTCAAGCATCAAATAAACTCGTGACGATTGTAAGTAGTCTTTATTGTTCATTCTTCTCTGGCCATACATACATATACACACACTCATTATTAAGTCAAACGAACATTTGAGTGTATGGGTGAATTATATAAGGCACTCATCCATCATCCTTCAACATATTGTTATGTTTGTATTTGCGGAAATTCGACTCTGGCGGCCAGCTGAGCAAGAAGTCACTTTTTTGGAGGGGAACGCTTGAAAACAGAGCGCGGAGGTGGAGCCGCACTCAGGAGGAATATAGCTGCAGGAGATAGCGTAGATTAAGAGCAAGATTACCGCGATGGATGGTCCTGATCCACCTCCGGGTTGAGGAGAGACCCCGCTGCAACGAGCAAGGGGGCGGCGTGCAAGCAATGGCCGATGGAAGTTCGTTATGGATAAGGCTGAGACGAGATGGTGTCCGGTTTATCTCCGAGAGCAAGATGTGAATCCTGGCACGAGTACGTGGTGACCCGGGTCCTCAGCTGCATCGGCACCCTACTGGCTAATGTTGACAAATATATAAACTTCTTAAATGTAAGAAATAGAAAGGGAAAGTTGAAAAGAAGATCTAAAGAACATTTTACGTGCATCCAATGTCGGGATTAATTTTGAAAATCAGAATGTCTGAATCAATTATCATCCCATCCGAGATAGCAGGCAATACCAGACCACACACACATACTTGAGGACCCAGACTGAGCTAGATCGATGGTTTCCTATCCTCTAGAGCCCAAAGGCACTGTAACTTATAATATAACTATATTTAACCGCGTCACCACACTTTAATCTTTAAAGTAATAACCCCATCCCTGTTCTACGCTTTAAAACATTAATTATATAATTCCGCATAAATATTATAATTTAGCGGCGCTTGCAATATTTTTTGTGTTTTTGAACAACACTGTCAATTCGAATATAAATATAATGTATGTATGTAAATATTAAATACTAAATTAATGTATTATTTATAAATATACACATATAAAATCAATCAAACCTATGTTCTGAATAATTACAACTTCACAATAAGAATGTGTTTTCCTTAATAGTATGTAAATATAATTATCACTTTACTTTATTAGTTTAAATTACATATACGGCGACAGTTTTGTAAAAATTTCACCTCACGGGTGATGAACAAAACTCCACTGAAAAATCGAAAAATTAATATTCAAAACTTTGAACTTTGAACTCGATATCCCAGTTTGATGTAAATGCCATATGACCCTTTGTTGTTCCAAGGGCACGATGTTATAATATACATAGGTCCGAGAGGAGTCAGAAGTCGATAGATCACATTAAAACCCGCTGGACTGACGGTATCATTATCAACGCAACGAATAACAATGGAAAGAGAAGTGGGAGACACTTGCAAGGCAATTGATAGAATACGGGTGAAAATGAAACATGATGTACATGTGTACCGTGGTTTCATGATAATGATAGATTATGTGTGTGTAAAAGATACTACTGATAATCATAACATTAATTTAAAATCAATTGTATGAACAATTAAAAAAATGTACAGAAAAAATTTATTTATCAAAAAAATATTTGAAACACCCATGCAACAACACTGCATATCGTGTTTGAGCAGATCCGAGTTATGAATGCATATGCGTTATAACTATACACTATAAGTGATTTTACCTGCAACAACACTGTATATCCGACGTTCCGTATGTCTATCAATATTTGTTATAACCGATATACAGTGTTATTGATGGGGGGGTCTTATTTGATTACCGCCGGGATCGAACCAAAAACTTTTTCTATCCGAAGAAATACGTTATCATTTTGCCACATTTCCTACAAATGGTTTCTTTATAAATGATATCTTTTATTCCGATGTATTCCAAAAATCTTTGAGTAATCCACGCTAGGTGATGAGGATTAAAACAAAGTATTGTATTCAATTTGGAAAGTATTCGATACAATATAATATATATGTATTAATTAAAACACATATTTCTAATTGACTCAATTAATTTGTTTTAAATGTCATAAAACTGTGTTCTAAAATTGCAACTGACATTAAAATTGTGTTTTCTTTAAAAAAATAACATTAATAGTTACGACTACATTTAAAAAATTCTGTAATGATATAAATTCAAATAGTAAATCCTCAATATATGTATGTGAAGTGAGTTATTAATTATTCCATAACGACTATACCGAAATTGTCGGGAAATGTGACTTACAAGATAAAATAAAGATTTTATGGAATATCGTGACGTATCACCTCACGAACGGGAATGGTATTGTATTTCTGAGTCGGTGTTTAATGGAATAACGAATAAGCGACGCGCACGGGGGATAATCCTACTCAACGTCACCGATCCTTCTTCAAGTGATCCCATTAAACATCCAGTAAGTAAAGGAAAATAACGATCTTTTAATCCGAATTCTCCGAAGGTAATTAAAGACGACAGTCTTCACAATAGTGGACTCCCAGACTTGAGTAGAAAATATCTAGCATCATTGTAGGTTAATAGAATTAGTTGACAAAGCTGAGAAAGTATTTTTTTTAATGCGAAAATGTGGATATTTCTGGCACAACTGTAGAGCTATTAATAAAAAATAGATATTGTAAAATATAATATATTGAATTATTACTTTCAATATTAATCGAGTTTTCAAAATTTGGTAGGTAGAACAATAGAAAAATTATCAAATAATTCATTACGGAAAATAAAACACAAAATTGCGAACACATCATGAAACGAAACTCGACATCGGCTAACAAAAAATAAACGTCATTATTATTTGGTGGCCGGGGGTGATCTTGACATTTATTCAGTGTTTACTTCTGAGTGCTAAATTTTTAATTAATTTATGTCACGTTGATATCTATTCGATTACCATGTACAACAGAAATATATTTCCCTTTGTAAAAAGCTTAAAGACTCTTATGTGTCTTAATAAATAAAAAATTTAATGATTATAAAAAACTTTGTATATTTCTTTATACTCGTAGTTAGTATAATTAACTATTTTCCTTATAGAAGTGGAAATATCATGAAATATTTAACACCCGCATGTCTATAATAGTGCTGAGCCGTAGTAGTATTAATCTTAGATTTTTTATAGCCGTGAGTCCGTGGTCTATAATAAATTGCATGCTCATTCTTACTAACCTACATCAGCGTGTCTTTATGAATTCTATTCAGTATTTAATACACTAAAATTGTTCATTAAATAGTTCACATATCTCTTCTTTCATCCGTCTGAAATTGTTAAAATTATTAGTGAGACGTACGATGACCGACCTTATATTTCTATACAGGATCATCAATGGTATGATAGACTGCCCCCAGATTATTAGTCTGCTTGACTTTCACGCACCATTGAAATCATCGAGACACTATGCATTGTTCTATTACAGTGGTAATGTCAGAATTCATGCATTAGCTAATATACGGAGGTAGTCGACATTTTTGCTGTATATTTAACTCATTATTACAATTTTTTGTATCTCAACTCAATGGTGACGGATAAATTGCTTTACTTCAGATTTAATATTTATATTTAATTTTGATTATGGAAGAACATGCTGACAGTATTTAATTATTTCTTTGTGTATTGAACTTTTGATGAAATTTTCAGTTATTTTAAAATTATGTTAATGTCTGAATATAGCATTATAAATAATTATTTTAAATTATAATTCACTTCATAAAATGTTTGTCTTATTTCCTTTGAATTATTTCTATTAAGGTAGGTGGGTCTTTAACGCCAAACCCCAACCGACAATTTCTTATTGCAATATGGATTGGCTTAGAGCATCTCTATTTGATCCCCTTTAGAATACATAAAAAAGTTTTATTATTCTATCAATTGTTTTATTGTGCATCAGTCCATTTCAAGTTTTATTAGCCATTTTATTAGACAGACATACACGAGTTTTTTTTTCGCTCAGTGCGAATGTTAAGTTGTGAATTTTGCCGGGTTCAGTATTAAATTGTTAAGTTTAACCATCTTTTAACAATTGTAAGTCCGTGTTAGCTTCGTCACTTCACATGTTTACTCGTTAATTATAATTGTCGTCGTAAGATGTCACTAACGAATGAGAGTTCTAGCATTTCATTAATGTGAAAAAGATAAAGGCCAAGTACTGTTCCTTGAGGAATTCCGAAACTCAACAATGAGAAGCTAGTTAATTATTTATTTATTTTTATTAAGGACTCATTCTTATTTTAAAGTTGTAATTATTCAGAACATAGGTTTGTGATATTTTAAATAGCAATTAAATGTATTAATTAGAAAGATAAACATATATAATCAATTCTATCAAAAAATATCGTTGTCGCTACCGGGATTCGAACCTGGAGCTCTTCAATCCGGGAAACGTGCGTTAACCGATTATGCTACAGCACACTTATTAACCGATTATGCTACAGTACATTGACGACAAATTTTTGAACCTATATGTTACACTTTCCATTATTTGAAAGCCATCTACTTTATTTTTACGGAATTTCAAATACATTTTTACTAAATTTTGGACACATTGATACAACTTATATATTATTAAGGAGAACACATTCTTATTGTGAGTTGTAATTAATTATTCAGAACATAGGTCTGTGATATTTTAAATACTAATTAAATGAATTAATTACAAAAATATACATATAAAATCAATAGTAAATATATAGTTGGTAATACACCTTCCCCGGATTGGAAAAGAGATTCAGGTTCGAATCCAGGTAGTAATGACAATATTTTTCGATAAAATTGATTTATCTTTATCTTTTTAATTGATACATTTCTTTTGTATTTAATTATTTTTTTATGAATTTGTTTGTTTTCGGGCAATTTTATTTTTTATTTTTAATTTAATGTTATCTAAGATTTTAACCACAAATACAATACATATGTAGGTTAAGGTATTATAAAAAAAATCTGTTTTAAGGAAACAAGGTAGGGATTTTCATCCATGTTGAACTAGATCCCAAATGATGAATATTTTAAAAGCCAAAGCAGAAATATTGATAACAGTTTCTAACAAAACCGCTACTATAAAAAAATTATATATCTCTTCTATAACAAAAATCAGTCCTATATTTGAAAAAGTTGTTTCACCGCTATCTTGGTTTGCAGTATTTTTTATATAGTATTATGATAAAACTTTTCAGTGTTAAAAATGAAACTAAAAATTATAAGAAACTTTGCGCATAGTATGTAGATTAGATGCTCCGGGCAGCAGACTGTCCACTCTGTTTGTAGCAAGTTACTTTCTGATACGAAACTTTGACTAGCCATGAATTATTATTTACAATGTAAAAATCTAACATTTTAAAATTCATTTGACATATGTGTATTTAAATTAAATTGCTATACAAAAGTGCAAAGAAATAATGTAACTGTATTAGTAATTATGTATTATGGAAGAAATTACGATTAGATAATTGATAGATGATAAGTAATCAGGCTAAGAGAGCCTCTAATTATGATATAAATAAAAAAAATTATTCAACGCTGGCGTTTCTGCCAGTGGTGGCCAAATCGAGGGAGCGGCCGAGAAATATACAAATACAAAATCCCTAATTGCAAAACGATAATGGTGTGTAATAAAAATAATCCAATAATATACTGGTTAAAATAATAAAATACATTATAATTGAAAAATATTGATTTTTCATGCGTATTCTAGTATAATGCGTTAAAAAAATTTTACAGAAAAAGAATATTGCTTTAAAATAATTTTCAAAAATAATTATACGCTGTTTCAAAGAAAATGAAATCAAAAATTTGATATATATGCAGGTTGATTGGGTGAAATGGTGAAAGTTACATTGTGTAAAGTGATCACTTAAGCCAGCCGAAGACAGGTCGTAATCTCTATAATTACCCATATTTCCATATTTTTCCATTAATTAAAAAATAGCTTCGTCTCTACGAGATTTCTATTATTTGTTTAATAACAGTGCCTTTGTAGGTGAAAATCCAGTAATTGCATGATGATCTTGGACATATTCAAATATTTCTAAAAATAATCCAGGCATGAACAAGTCAAAAAAGCTAATTCAATAAAAAACATTATAGTTATTACTATCGCTAGTTTCCAAAACGTATTTTGGTAAAAAGCCACCCTAGGACAAGTTTCGAAATTCTGGTCTAACGCGGGCGGCCAATTTATGGGTATTATTTTACAAAAATTGAAAACATCATCTTCATTTAAGTTACTAGGGCGGAAAAAAAAACAATTTTGCTGTGGCGGGAAAATATTTGTTCCATAAATAGATTTTTTCTGTATACCTTTCAAATTGATTCAATCTATAGAAGATGAGTGAATATGGACTGAAAGTTGCTAGTACAGTAATAATAATTGAAAAATAAAAATTGAAAAAATATTTGTGTTGGAAATTGGAATGCGTCTTAAGGTCCAGTACATCTTATCGTCAGAAAATTGGGTACTGTATTCTTCTTCATATCACTTTTTATCAAGGTTTTTAAAAATTAATTATTATTTACTTTTAAATTTTATAATTACTGTATGTGCAGACAATTATTTGAAGTAGATTTGTACGATAAAAAGAATCATTAAAAATTATGACTCCGTGATGGTGCCAAAACGCGATTCGACCAAACAATCCAAGTAGAGACATCTGTTTTTGAATACGAATATTAAAATTAGAAAGAAAAATTATCAAAGAAGGAACTTGTTAAAGACATTGCTTTGGTAGAAAACTTAGCTGAGATGTATTTTATTTTAGTTTCGGTAAACGATCGTAGATGTCTCTAAATAGTATAAAGACTTAATTAAAAAAATATATATTTACATCTGGTATATACATTGCATTAAAACATATTTCTATAATTTTTATTGACAGTTTATATTGTAAAATCTAGAATCTAGATACTGAATCCTCTATGATTTCCAATAAAAAAGGAAACGAAACAAAGTGATTAGGTATATTTCTTTTTTAATGTCCACAGCCTTGACCAATCTATCATTTATCAGGTCAAATAATATTATTGTTTATTTTATTATTACTCTAAATAAATTTATTATTATTCGAAAGTAAAATTAAATAATAATAATGTTCACAGGTTGAACATTAATTACATCTCAAAACGAATTGTACTTACTGTTTATCACATAGGTATACAAGAATATTTGTAAAATATGGATTACATTTCATTTATATAAAATGATATTCAATACAAATTAAATTAATCAATTAGAGAGACATACAGAAAAAATCTATTTGCCATCCGGTAGCAACAAAATATTTTTTCAACAAATAGAGTTTTCTGTACATATTTGTAATTAATTCATTTAATTTGTATTTAAAAAACAACATAAAAAATCAAGTTCTGAAATTCCAACTTAACATAAAATTTTTTTTTTACATTTTTCAATAATTAGGTAAATAGGATATCAAATAATTAATAGTTTGAGCCACGAATTGAATAATATTTTTCAATCATACGTAATTTTACAAAGTTACTGAGATATTTTGATCTTTTCCGACAAAATTCTAGTTTGATTTATATTTTTTGATGAGTAAATGCAATAGTGTATGTATTTCTTTACGCCATACATAATAAAAGAAGGTTCTTCGCAAAATAAATGTATCGTATACCTAAGGCATTCTTATAGTAAAACACAAATTTTATCTGAAATTTATAAGAAAATACAATTTAAAAAACTGTATTACATCTGAAATATTTATTATTTCCTCTTACAGAATATTTCTTTGCGGAAATAACTTACTCCTCGTCTCCGACTAACAATACGCAAATCCCGCGTAATCTCACCCAAGTTCTCGCCCAAAAAAATAACCCTGTCTCCGCAGAACCAACGCCACAAAAGAAAACAACCTTCTTATTTCTTACCCAAAAATTATTTCAGTCTTCTCTTTCATATAACCGATCCACATTAAATTCAGTTTATGTTTCTCTTAATGGTAATTCCCCTTCTAAGAACATCTCTAATGGAGTTCCTTTCCATTCTAATGGGGTTGCTTAACTTTGAAAATTCGTCGGACCTAATTGCATGTTTATTAACGCTTTTAGCTAATACAATAACCGAGAACAAACCGACCAAACCTACGAAATTTAAATTAAAAATCTCTAAACCTGTTTGAAGTAACGACTGTCCTTTTTCATCGGAACAACAGTAGCGTTTCTAGATTGGAATGGAAATATTAAAAATAACTATTTTATTTTTATTGTAGCTATTTTTGCAAGATGGTAAGTTTATATCGGTAGATAAACACTTTAAGCCAGTGATGGCGAACCTTTTGGGCTCGGCGTGTCAAAATTTCAGAAAATCTAACTTAACTTTGACTGGCATCCCGCCCCCCAAAAAAATATTTTTATAAGTGGAAAAAATCCATAGTATTTAATTTGATGTCAATTAATTAATTAATTATCTTTGTGGTCGGATAGACGTCTGGTGGCGGGACACGTGTTCTTTGATAACTCTGATATTAGTGAACGCCGGCGCGTCGCCCAAAACGCTGTGAAGTATCACCTTTGACGCGCATGTTACAGGTTCGCCAACACTGTTTTAAGCTATCTAATTTAATTTAATCGCGACAGGAAGCTCAAAGCTCGACTTATTTTAACTCAATTAATAGTCGATAAAAGTGTATACCTATAAGTATATCCCTTGTGTTCTAGGGTCAAAAAGCTTTGGATTTTTTGTTTTTAGCCGAAAACTGCAAACCCAAAACAGCACAGCTGCAAACAAATTGGTCCTGTTCCTTAGAGACCAGTCATAACACATACTACGATACGGCACGCACACGGAGCGAGTTGAAATACATATACATTCTCAACTTTCGATCATGTGTGAATTGCGTAAAGGCTCGCTACAGATTTCAGGGACCGCAGGATTCTCCCGTTGCATAGCATCCATAGCGTTTAAAAGTATTCGACTTTCGCGCATGCGCATTCAGTTCCGCCTGTCAAGGTCTTAAGAATAGTATATACGCATTTGTTAACAGCATCCAACGTACAAAAAATGACTTTAATCCTTATGGGTATAATGCACAGAATACCATACATATTACGAAGCGATTGAAATTTATTTGTGTATCGCATTTTTTGACAGTCGAGCTTGAATACTTGAAGCGGAATTATAGAAACATTGAACGTCCTTCGGTTATCTATTTAAATCATAATATAAATTAAAAATAAATACAGAAAATAACATGGCTTCTCTTCACCAAAGTGTTTTAATGCTGTAAACGAAAATAGTGAATTGTGTGAGTGTATAATTGAATCCGGAATATTTGCGGAAAAAGAACACATTCTGGATACTGGAAAACCGACTCCAATTTTGAACATAACGTTAAGAAATAAGTTTTTTCTAAGAGATTTTTAACTAGACAAATTAACTAGGAGAAGACAACATTTCACGGCCGTGTAATTGACGATTTTATAAAGAAAGAACGTCGAATCGAGCTCAAGTTTAAGTAAATAAAAACTAAAATATAATTTTTTTTTTCATTTATACGAATGACACATGAAATTTTGTATCTGTAATTGATGTTGTAGAGCGTAAAAGTTTTATAGAGCTAATTTCAAATAATTTGACAGACTATTTTTTTTCAGCAGTTACATCTAGTCTATAGATTTGAATATTTGATTGTAGGTATAAACTTATTATCCACCATTCCTTCTACAAACGTCACCGTCCGCCACTGCTGTGCATGGTATTTTTGTGTGTTCAGTTTTAGTGTTCTTTTGCAATCTGACCGAGTGTAAGCTAATATTTGAATTGAAATATACTATTTTAGCCGAATCCTCATGTTGGCAAATACGCGAGAAAAAATGCTGGGTTGATGGCGGCGATATTTACGTGTATGGCCTCTATTGTTTGAGGATTATTCCTATACACTTTAGATTTCAGATATTTCCACAAAAAAAAATTGCAAGCCTTTAAATCTGGCGACTGGGGTGGCCAGGGTATGTTTTCGTACTTGCTTATTAATTTTCTTGGGAAGCTCTCAACTTTTCCATCGGGACCCTAGCAAAATGAAATTGCCCCATCTTGATGAAACTGTTATTGTATCCGGGAAACTTTTACAAACCACCAAAAACTCATCAATCTTACAGTAATTAACCTCAGAAGTGACAGTTTTTCTGGTTAAAAAAGTAGAAAAATTCCCACTGATTACACAATATTAAATGATATACATATCATGTTCCGTATAGGAAACGAGAATGTACACACGGGTGGTTAGCCGATCTCAGCTTCTCTCAACCGGCGATGTTGATTATGAGGTCAAAAGAAATGAAATACAAAAGATGTTCAATATTGACACACTACAAATTAATAACAATACATGTAGTCATATTTGCAAGTACCTATACGGCGACAGGCCGCCGCTGTAACGTTTAAGACGTCTTTATTTTCCTGAAATTTATCCCACGGATTTTTTGGCACCACGCCGATGATTACACCTTTAAATTATTGACACGTGTCTTATCATATATAACTATATGGCGTCTCCTCAGCGAGTAATTCTGTGCGATACATATCATAAATTACTAAAATCCTGATATATTCAGTATATTTAGTTACGCTAAAACAAGTTCCAGACATGTTTCCAACAACGCTTCGCTTTGAGCACACGATAAAGAAAAAGAAAAAATCTTTGGTGAAAGTCCTCGTCTTCTAATATCACGCTTAATTGCACGTGAATAAGAGAACTTGAAATTTTTACTAATTATTTACTTATTCTTATAAATTAAGAAGACAGAAAAATTAACATTACACTTGTTCATATGTTAATAAATGATGTTGTCTTGTTGTTTTAATAAATAAAAACTTTATTATTGTATATTTATACATCTGAAGAACGATTACAGGTAGAATATTATTATTTCATATATTATATAATATTTTAATTATAAAAATTGGATTTTTAATTAATTTCTATCTTACCAAGAATATTACTTTTGAACAATCCAGATTTTATATAAAGTGTCTTAATAACAATTGAAAGAATTTATATAAATAGTCTTGTTTTGCGTATATTCTTTCATATAACTCAAGATCGACTACAAGGAGACTAGGTTTTTAATTTAATTTTTTTTATACATAGACTCAATGCTTTTAAACATTTCCACATTATTCAGTTTAAAGGTTAATTTTTATTTATTTATAGTATACACAAATACATTTTTATATTTTAACTTCATTGTAATTCAATTAATTTAATATTCCTATACATTAATATTATTTTGTAAAATGTGCGACTTGAGTATATTAATAGTAACAATGAGTAATTATTTTAAATTTACTGCAGTTAAAATTTTAAAGAAAAACTACTCATTTAACAAATCAGTAATTTATCAAAATAGCATTCTTAAATAACTTAATTTTAACGATAACTGTTTATCTAAATAGTTTATAGCTTAAATTACTTGCTTACGCAAACATACTCTGTTGAAAGTTGTGTATGGACTTTAAATGCAAATCTGCCTGGACCATATTTGCAATTAAAACTTATATTAAACTCACGTTGCCGAGTACGTAACACAACCGGTTTATTAATATGTTTCAAAGTAACCTGGATTCAAATAAAGCCATTATTTTTATGACAGATTCCAACTTACACGTTGTTTATCACTAACAGGTAATAATCTCGCGCCTTTTAAACATAATATAATACAAAATTCGTTAACAGAAGTGAATTACATCAAAAACATACCCGTGGTGAGGCGTCCAGAGCAACGGCTGCTGCAGCTGAACTCTCCAGCGTAATCAAGCTACACTAGGAGACGTCATCGCACCCTGAACGCAGCCAGCGGTGTTTGTTACTTACTCCCTTCCACAGTATACAATTTAATAATAAATACTAATTAAATGTATTAATTAGAAAGATATACATATGAAATCAATTTTATCGAAAAATATTGTTGTTGCGTTACCGGGATTCGAACCTGCCACATGCATTTAACATGCGACTCTACTACAGCGACCGTACTTTTAACGACAAACTTTTGAACCTATATGTTACACTTTTTCAAATTAATAAATCTATCGTTCCATTATTTGAAAGCCATCTACTTTGTTTATACGGAATCTTTGGAAAATTTGTCGTCAAAAGTACTGTCGCTGTAGCACAGTTGAATGCACCTTCCCCTGTTTGGAAAGAGATCCAGGTGTAGCGCATCAACAATATTTTTTGATAAAATTGATTATATTTGTATATCTTTCTGATTCATATAATTAGTTAGTATTTAAAATATCACAGACCGTCTGTTCTGAATAATTACAACTTCACAATAATAATGTGTTCTCCTTAATAATAGATTTCAACCAGCTGTTATAAATGTATTTAGTAAATACTTAATTAATGTATTAATTATATGTATATATTTATAATTAATACATTAATTTAGTATTTAAAATATCACAGACCTATGTTCTGAATAATTACAACTTCACAATAAGAATGTGTTTTCCTTAATAATGTATTTAGTATTACTTGTTATATTTTTAATGTTTAAAACAAATTCATTGTGGTTCATTTTTAATAATGAATATTTCATTAACTTTATTCTATAAAACCACGGTGGGTTTTTTATTTCTTTATATAAAACGCAGATCTAAATATTAGACATGCACTTTATACAAATAATAATATAGGAATATTACACATAAATTCCAAAGACAGAGATAATAAATTTAATAATTCCGGTGTTTATAAACTTAGATGTAAAGATTTTATTGCTTAAATAAGAGTCAAAGAGCATTTAAGAAATTCAAATAATAAAGATTTTTCAAAATTTTCCAATTATGTATTAGAAAATGATCAACTTTTGATAAAAAAATTGGGATTGTCTAAATCCCAATTTTTTTATCACTCGAAATTTAAACAATATTAGACGTAAATTGAACTAGAATCGTTAACCAACCAAAATATTATAAGGAATCAACTATATTTAACCACTAGCCCAGTCATATCCTAAAACAAAATTCCGCAACAATTTAAGTTAGGTACTAGATTAAAATATTTTATAATTTAATTTCTTATATTTAAAAATTGAATTTGAAAACATAAGAACATTTTGACATATTAGTTAGTTTTTATATTCGAAACCGGTTGAATGTAAATAAGTATTTGTTTTATAAAGCAAAATTAATAAAATACGCATTATTAACTTGTGAGTACTTGTTCTATTATATTTATCTTCTCTGTCATCAACTCACATAGAACCAAAAAACAGATTCAGCGAAATACCTACACGAACGTCGAATGGTAACTCGACATTGGAGACGGATTACCATTCAGTGTTTTGCTAGACTATATCACATATACCATTCTTATTATAATAGTAGTGGCACAATTTTACATATATATACCATTATACATTTAGCTCGTCCTTTCTTGATGAACCTGTATTAAAAACAACCCCTTCAAATAAACTCAACCATAAAATGTATCAGTTTATTATGGGTAAATATTTTACAAAAAATAAAAAATACAAACCTCTTCGTGATTGTAAGTAACGCCTAGAAAATAATAATGAAAACAAGTAAATTGTACATAAAATTATGTTAACTTTTCTTTTTTTTTTAAGTATTTCATCCCATAGCTTGCGTCTGTTATATGATATATGAAACTGATCATCATCTGACAAAGGCAATATTTCCCTGAGGGTAAACCACCATAAGACGAAATTTCTAATTAAGACATCAAGCTTACGCTAATAATTTTTTCATCAACCTTTTCTAGCTTTATTTTTCTCCCAAATTCCAAAGTTAAACTTTCACACAGCTACTGTCACGGTAAATCCTTTTAGTGGGAAAAAACCTTTCGTTTGTATCAAAGTCTTACTTCTTATCTTACGATTCTACAAACTTTAACTTTACAGAAACCATTCCTTTAAATTTTACCTGATACTTTGTGAACGTTTCACAAGAATTGTGTTCAATGCAAGATGTTACGATTGTCTGTAAAGAATTTCTTCTAAGTGTTAGTGATCTCATTTTATCTATTCTGTAGCGTTTATAAAACATTCATCCTAGTCTTCAATTCCTTACGAAAATCTGTTCTCAAATGGACTCATATATATAATTTCTTAGAGTGTAGTATATATATATATACTACACTCTAAGAAATTACGTATGTATTTTTAATTATTCAAACTTGCTCTAATCCTACATAAGATTTTAATGAAACTGCCGCAAGATAAACAACTGCCTGTCTGTTCCAGTCAGCAACCAATCACGTAGTACAACCACTTAACTAACTTGATATGATTTTATATAAATAACATAATAAAAAATTCAAATTTCATGTTTATATTGTAAATGTTCAACTTATGTTAAAGTGTATTCATAGTATAATTTTATTGAGAGCTATATTAAAAAATCAAACGACAAGATGAAATCTTGATTTTCAAATTAGATTGAATTTTAGAATTAATTTCATTAAAAAATCAAAGATTCCAACATTCGACTATATGATTCAATTATATAAATAGCTAAATTGAAAATTGAAATAAAATTAAATTGAATCTACCATTCAAGTACATGATTTAATTATATTAATAGCCGAAATGAAAAGTCATGTAATGACTTTTCAAGCTTTTTATTTTAGAGTATTATAATTTAGAAGTCAAAGTGTAAATTAAAAGCAATAGTAAATGATGTTTTTTTTAGAAGTATAGAACTTTAAAATGAAATAAACACAAAAATCGTGATAATCGTGGCCATGGTATTGATTTTATTGGAGAGATAATTTTATTCCAATAGTATTTAAATATGGTTTCACCCATACGGACGCCGCGGCTGGCTCGAATAAAATGCAATCTGGAAGTTCAATTTTCGACCACTTTTTGGGGCAGTGGGGGCCTTATATCAACAATAACGCGACGAATATTAACTTTCAAGTCGTCTATGGTCCCTGGTTTATCGGCATAGTCTAGAGACCAGATATTTCTACAGAAAATAATCTAAAGGTGTTAAATCATACGATCTTGGAGGCCAATTCTCAGGTCCATTACGCGAAATTATGCGCTTATTGAATATTTTCTTTAATAAATTTAATTGTAGCATGTTGCGCCGTCTTGTTGAAACCACAGCTCTTCCACATTAATTCCATTCAATTGGGAAACGAAAAAGTCAGTAACCATGAATCTATTGGTATGCACGAGGGCGAATCGACTGATTCGGGTCCACCTCAGTACTACACTTCTTTGCAGCAACAGATTTTTTGGTGCGCACTGTACGATGTCTCTGCGGATGCGTATTATCAATTAGAGTATGCGTGGTTATCAAGTAGAGTATACGATCCATGGTTATTCGAATTATTTTTTCGGATAGACGATTAAGTTCACCGTAAAATGGACGTAGCGCACGGTAAGTTTCGCGAACTGAATCACAAATTTCGAAATAAATTTGCAAGCGTTGTTCTGACGTAAGTCTGTTCATGGTGAAATGGCAAACCAAACTGAGCACAAATCAGCTATCATCTGTCAAATTGGCTATCGCTGGAAAAAGTATTGCCAATTCTAAAAACAAACCTCTAAAAAAAAAAAACAACCTATAGATATATACTATACTACTTATTAAAATATATCTTCTTTCTAACATACAGCTAACTAAATGGTATGCAAACTTTCATAATTTTTACATCACATCGCAAAGTGAAGTTGTATAGAAATTATAAAGGTATTCAATAGTTCATTCAGCAAGGTATTCAATAGTTTTATTTTCGTGGATGCTATTTACAGATTGTCTAAATTAATTAATAATCTTCTTTTTTTTTTGTTCACAGCGTCAACTGCTGAAGTGATACTCGGAGGTTCGGCAAAACTGCCATGTGACGTCACTACGTCTCTTCCCGGGGATAGAGTGTCTTTGGTCATATGGTACAGAGAAGGTCGACTGTCGCCAATATTCAGGTATGCAGGTCACAATGAACGTATGATATTATTATATACATCATTTCTTATTTTTATTTTAGATGTTATATAATGAATACAGAGACTGTCATAACTTTTTTTAACTAATTTTAAGATAATGTGTTTACTAGGGTTTAGTTCCATGGACTAATGTATATATATGATATATGGACATGGTGTATAGTACTACAAGTGTGAAATGTGACAGAATTATGATAAAAATACCAGAACGATAAAATTATGGCATAAATAGGTATAATATTATATTTATCAATGTTCCCTCGTAAGCTCGTAAGATGCAGTGAGCACAGATCTTCTAATAAAATAACAAAACCTTATTTTACTACTGCCAGCTTCTATCGAAAGTTAGCGAACAAGTTGCAGTGTGTTGTCCTACGTAAGACCAATGGCATTTTTGACATTGAACCACTTTCTAATCATCAAAGCTCTTTCTACCTACACCTTTTGCTGCTTTCTATCATCCCCTGCATAATGAGTTGTACGCGATCATATTTCTCATTGCGAAGAACGTGTCCGAAGCATACGGCTTTCTTTGTTTGATGGCAGTTATCTCGATATTCATAATTTGGTTAACCCAGGAGACTTTTAGTATACGTCGGTATTGCCACAAGACACCAATTTCTTTTTAATACTTTGTATATACACATACTCCAATAAATAGCCGTATCTTTCTATTTTTTATTTAAAGATCATTTATATTTCAACGACACAATACGTAAAAACATAACTTATAATTCTAAATATAGTCATTAAACATTTTATTTTAACACATGAGTTTTTTTATAGTGTGACTATACATTACAGAATTAATTAAAATTTAAAATACACGAAAAATTTGTTTGTGTACACACTGTAATCCAAAAATTAGAGTAAACATTGATTTCATTGTTTCTTATTCAAAAAATAATAATTTAATCAGTTTTATATATATAAAATCTTTTACTTTTTTACCTTCGTCGATCTTAGTACATTGTTTCAAATGAATTGGTTGATTTGATACTTACTAAATAAGAAGAATTCAATGAGATTTAGATCTGAAGAGGGATGGCCCCATTGCACAGACCAAATTAACATATCTTCAATGGAAGCAAAAGGTTTGTTTGACGAAAATCAACGATAAATCATCTTAAGCAACGCATGACTGAATGTGCAAGGATCGACGAAGATAATGCATTATGTACTGCATAGTCAGCGCCGGCCCTAGCCTCTGTGGCGCCCTCAGGCGAAATTTTCGTGATTCAATCTTGCGCAGATGATAAGGTGGAGAGTGTTATATTACATATATCTCTCAAGTTTCGGTTCACATAGGTAAAATATTCCAGTTTCCGAATCTTCATCGATTTCTTAGCTTATTTCCCAGTTATTATTAAGATTACAGCTGAGGGTGAGCCTTTTTTTAACGGCACCCCGTAAGCTGTAATTATTGCGATACTGGATTCTTCCGCTGTAGTGTTGCCCTGGATATTCTCCAGAGCAATACTACAGCGGAGATGTTTGTGATGATATTTGAAGAAGCAAATGAATCTTCTGGATCTATATGACGTTATTTTGTAATGCTCATAAACTTTTTATTTTGTTCTGTAACTCTTTCTTCTTTTTTCGTTATTTATTTCGGATTGTTCGGCGTCCTGGCTTCCTCAGCGCCCTAAGGCGGGGCCCGAGCTCACCCCTCCTCCTCGGGCCAGCACTGTGTAGTGTATACGTGCATTTCTCAAAAAACGTTTATATGTCTAGATACCTGATATTTATTTTATAGAATACAATAGAAATCGTATTGAAAATATCATAAATTAAACTGATAATGCCATATGTACTATATAATATATACACATAATAATTCTATTATATTTATAATTTTTTGGCAATACGAATTATGGTCACGACAAATAGTACAGCGATGATTTCCAATTGACCTATAAATTGAAAATTAAATTGTTATGATTTCTAATCCTCCAATCATTACTTAAAATAAAACAATATTCTCAAAATAATCTGTCCTTATTTTAATTTGCAAAATATAATATGAATTTATTTTTATTGGAATACGCATGTACAAATTTTAAGTTTACTTATTATAACTCACTTTTTTGCTCTCTTTTACAAAGAATAATCTGTGAGGCGTAAAGCTATCACTAAAAATGCGACAAAGACCCGCTGCGAGACCCGACAGTAATAATGTTTATTGCCACATATAATAATGAATAGGGAATTTTTTTGGAATAGTGAAAACGTACATGAACATTCCATGTACGTGAACTCTTTAATATCTTCTTTTTTTCTGATCACTTCTGATGGTTGTAACGAAGTATTTCATGAAATGTATATCCACAGTTTTGATGCTCGAGATACGAAGCTGTCTAAAGGAAATCATTGGGCCGATCAAGAGATTTTGGGAATCAGAGCTAACTTCAAGGTTGGTGCCAAGCCTGTAGCGCTCCTTCACATCGATCAAGCCAAGTCCACCGATGGAGGGGCTTACAGATGCAGGGTGGACTTTCAAAAGTCTCCGACAAGAAACCATATGGTCAATCTAACGGTCATACGTAAGTACACAAGACTGCTGATTAATTGGATTGTATGAACTAGGAGCAAAGCCTTAGTGTAGTTTTCAGTGCCAAAATTTAATACCAAGTTCGCTCAATGAACTTTCTTATTTTGTGCTCCGCGAATATTTAACAAATTGCCACTAGACCTTAAAGGGTCTAAGTGATTAACCATATCAAAAATTACAAATTGGTTGCTTGATGAGGGTAGAAAACAAAATGAATCTAATTTGTCATTTGTGCTAACATTACTACCCAATTCCAATTATTGTATATTAAAGACAATAAAATTTTTATAACTTTTTTTCAATAATATTTTATAACTTCAGATTGAACTTTTTTCTCGTATCTTTTTATAACTTACTTAACATTATACTTACTTACCTCTAAACAATTACAAGTTTTAAAAACTGTACAGGTAAGTGCTTTAGAACAGAATACGTCTAGTAAAGTAATTACCTTTATATTTTTATATGTACTATTTATGCTATAAAAAAAATAAAATAAAGATATTAGAATAACATCCAAAAAAAGAAGAAAAAGGCTGTAGAAGAAGCGAATAATTCAATTTCTAAATAGTTCAAATGCAATTCTTTCTCTCATTGTTCTCTTGTAAAATGAAATAGGTGTACCACTTAGCGATTCAAAACCGATTTAATGCAATCCTCGGCTTTTCAACTACAAAATAACTACAGCATTTGGGCGTGGATAAGTGTGAATACTTAAGCCCAGGGGAAAATAATCGAGAACGAGGAATTGCAACAATAAAGTGCAAGTGCTCATGTGCAAATTGGTTATTTCTAAAAAAAACTCTGAAATCGATTTTACTTTTTACAGCTCTGTTGAAAGAGAAAATAAGAGTTTTGAGAAACTAATATGCATAATTTTTTGTTTTAATTTTAATATAATTTAAAAGAGTTTTGTGATTTTTACACGATGATTTAACTTGTGAAAAGTGTATAAAACAGTTGTAAAAGCGACACATGCGTGAGTGAGATAGGATTAAAAAGTTTTGAACGCCGAAACTCCGAATAATTCTCAATCTTCGATTATTTCAAATTTATTTTCAATAGACAGAATCATGTATCCAGATTAATATTTATAATTTTGATTTTTGCCGTGAAAATACTTATGTATGTTTCTTGGTAAGAACACTAATCTTTATGTAATCCAGATGTGAAGCTAAATCAACATCTTTCAACTGCATCTAGGTTATTTTTGTTAACGGCGTAATATAATATATCAGTTTATTATACTTAAACCCCGGGCCACAATAACACGATTTAAATTATTATTATTATTACATAGTAGGGAGTTTAGTAGAACTAATGGATAAATTTCTCCTAATTTTCTAGTTCCCGTTGAAAAATTGTCCATCCTTGATGAACAAGGGTCTCACATTCCTCACTACATACTGGGCCCCTACAATGAGGGGGCTGCAGTTAATATTGTCTGCGTAGCAACTGGAGGTAAGCTATACATATGTTTGTAGCTTCATTCAAACACTAACGTTTATATTTATTTTATTTAATATAAACCAAACTAAGTAATGAAACGGAAGAACTTAAAAAAATTACAGTTAAATCATTTTAAATAATAATATTACGCCGCGTAATTTGAATTGGCTTTTCATTTTAAATCCTACTACAATACAAAGTTAAACTTTTCATTATACCTATTTTTTTCTTTGCCTTAAGGGTAAGTACATTAACCGTACAATAGTAATTACTTTTGCAAACACAGTTGTTCAAAATAAGCATCATTTCCAAATTAACGTAGTCAGTCTTTCTACGTTCCCCATCTTACTTTTATATTTTAAGTGCTTATGATTATGCAAATTCAAAACTTTTCTTAGAAGTTATCCTTTGAGTTCTTAGCGAGAAATTATTCGATATTCCTTATGAGAGCATCGCACATAGCAACATTTTAATATTTATTTCAAACACGTTTCTCTCATTTCTGGATTTGCAAAACAGATATACTGACGTGTTTTACTCTTAATTAAGAAAAATATATGATGTGTTTCACGATAAGTGCAAAAAATAACATATCACTCGGTTTAATTTTCTCATCATGTGCAATATGCAATATTCAAATGAATTAATCGTGTTCCATCAAAAAGTAACACGAATTGACAATATGTTAAAAAACGAATAATCCGCACAGGGAAGATATATTAATAGGGAAGGTTTCGATACTTGGGAACAGGTATATACAAAATAAGGGTTTGTATCGTAAAGAGGCAGCGATCAATTAACAGATTTTTGCAAAAATCTGAACGTGCTGTCTTTAATTATCATGTGTTTGGACTAGGGATTCTGTGTTGAGACAACGCAAGAATTCCTTGGTTTTTAGCTATCTTGAGTCTCAGAACTATTAAAAAAACTCTCGAGACTTTAATTTTACTTGATATTATTCATTTTAAATAAATAGAGTTAATTCTACTGTCCATTATCAAACAACAGGTAGTGCACGTTTAAGTATATTTTAAATAAATGTAAGTTTCCATAGTTTATACGGTCAGCCATAGAGGTTTCCATTAAGGAGAAATAAGTCCTAAGATCTGATGTATATGGTTTTTTCGGTTTATTCAAACAGGGGATTATGTTTTATTATAAAATGTGATCTTTAATTTTTATTATAAATTTATGTCATCTTTTGTAACGAAATTTGTATGGAATTAATTTATTTAAAAAACTTTACTAGGGGTCATCAGTTGACTTTGACCAAATACATACATACTACGGGTATGTTTCTTTTCAAAACAGTTTTTATTTGTTTATAAAAATAATATTAACGTATGTTATAATATCCTTAATAGCTACTGTACATCATACATATGAATATTTATTAAAATATATTTTCTTTTTATGTATATTCCAAAATTCCCGAGAATTGAAAATTTTGACTCTCGTGTCCCGTGAATTGAAAAAAATAAAGAATCCCTGGTTTGAACCCCCTGAAGGACGTTTTGAGAGTATGAAGACTTGGCAACGATGACAAGGCTTAAGGAGCGGTATATTTCTGGCTGAAGGGACTATTTAAAATCAAAAAATCTGATAGAATACATACATACATAGTGATGCAATGGTGTTCGTTATGAATAAAATTAATGATTATTTTTTAGGTGAACACATATATTTCCACACGTATTCTTTCAGTTATAATATTTTCACTAGTAGTGTATTGTCAGCAGTTTTTGTTTATTCATACCTCCATAGCCTATTCTCCCCAGTACATATTGTTCCTTTGGCTCGAGTGGTTGTCCTTTTGGAGGTCGAGGAGAGAAAGTGTATTGTGTGATTTTTCGTGTTTAATTTCTATTCACACACCGCCGTGAATTTGTTATGGTGAACTCGTCAGAATTTTTTGTGCTGTGTCATTGACAACATTGGCGTGAACTTCCGGAAGTGCAAAGTGACGGCATCACTAACCGGGTGAGTCGAGCTGTCCTATGGTTCCGTGAGTCTATCCTGGTTCGCTATCGAAAGTACCCATCCTCCCATCATCTTCTCCCTCATCCGATTCCCTACTTCCTATCTAACACATTCTTCCTATTCCATCTATCCACCCACCACATCCTTTTTTGGTGTATTGATAACGAAGTGTATTTCTAACGAGCGTGATTATGTACAAAAAAGATATTTTATTTGTATCTCTTAATTATGAGACTGTATATCTCAAAATATTTGAGTTGCTATTAATTTTTGAAACGTTCTCATGTATCCTGCATAGTTATCTTAACGCCTATCCTATTATTTGCTACTCGGAGTACACTGCATCATTAACTAAGAAATTTAATAATAATATAATAATTGTATACATTTAACATGATTAATCAAATCTTACTGTGTAAATCTCCCCTCATTTCGATAGTCTTCTATAATATCACGTCGAAAGTATGATAAATCTAAATTTTAATAGCCTGTTATTTATTTAAGATAAGCGCGTTGTATTTTTTTTAAATCTGTTAATTAACTTTTGATATTTCTAAATAAACAAAAAATATGTACGTAGGTATATAATAATTTGGTTTTACAAAATACTGAAATGAAAAGTAAATAAATTTAAAAACTGTTTACTTACTGAATCTTTGAAAATTTAGAACGTGAATAACTCATTTATTTTGGTTTTTACCAGTGTTGTATGAATAAATATCATTAATGGATGAAGTATCGTAATTTTAATAAAGTAAATAACAAATAGACACTTTTTTTTATTTATTCATTTATTTTTAGCCACATTCTGAATCTCAAAGTACATGTAGTTATCTTGAAGAATCATACAGCTGTCTCAAATGGCTATCCTAATGGTCCGTGTTCACTAAATGATACACGATGAGATAAGTCTCATAGATTTCATTGAAATAAATCTCAGTACCGTGTACATCTGTGAAGATTTTGATCTGGAGATAGATCACGTGCAGTATAAGGCATATAATACGTACATGTATTCTGTTTTAACAGCTACAAAGGAGATTCAAATTCACCCAACCATACATCAACGGTCAACGAAATTTGACAATAATAGATACAACAAGTGTGAAGTTAGGCACGAGATATAACTATCTTGACGGTACGTGGCAGTACTCGAATCTCTGAGACTTGGTGTGTACACGGTGGGCTTCGAAAGCCGAAATTTGAATCCACTCGAATCTCTGAGACTTGATGTGTACACGGTGGGCTTCGAAAGCCGAAATTTGAATCCAAAAAATTTGATGGAAGTGTAATCCCTGCCTCGGAGGTTGTCTCGAGACGAAAATCTCATAAAAATCTCATCCGTGAACACGGGATAGTATGGCGCGTGTACACGGATAAAATTTTTCTCGAAGATTCGTCTCAAAAATTCTCAAAGGACTGTGAATTATAGCCGCATATATTTTATAAGCTAAGTAAAATAACGCGACCAGTACATACGACCATTACCGACAAGTTTCTAAGATGAAAGATCAAATTCTTAACCATGGACACACACCATAAGCTTAAGCCTGATTTTGATTTACTACAGGTCGTCCTCCACCTAGGGTGACATGGTGGCGTGACAGCGCACTCCTGGACGATAGTTATGGACTTCTTCCGGAAAGAAGAACACAGAATATTCTAAAACTGGATTCCCTAAGACGGCATCATCTGCACGCAGTTCTTACCTGTTTAGCTGCCAATTCGGATCTTAACCCTCCAATATCCAGTGCCGTCACCCTCGACATGAACCGTTAGTCAAGTATTGCTTAATCATAAAAACTAAATTAATTAACAATGCTGATTTAAGTTGCATTTTCTACTTTTTTATTACATGATAACATTTTTTACTTTTTTATTACATGATAACATTTTTTACTTTTTTATTACATGATAACATTTTTTACTTTTTTATTACATGATAACATTTTTTACTTTTTTATTACATGATAACATTTTTTACTTTTTTATTACATGATCTAGTAAGTTAATCTCTTTGTGATAATTTTATATGCATTATTACTACACCGAATTTATAACGAAATAGTCACGTTCTAGTTATATATTCTTGTCGCATAATTCTTATTAACTTTTCATCATTGTTTCGGTCTTCATTTTTTCCGTAACGGAGTAAAGTGCTTGGTGAAAAGAGACGACTTCCATTTACTGCCTTGTATTATTTTTTTAATTCGTCCTATTTGTACGTTATCTTATGACATAAAACTTGACACCCCTCCCTACTGATTTTAGGGTGTATATAATTTGTAATCAATAAAATATTTCAATTAATCGAAATAATTGCATAATTACGTTTTTTTTTTGAAATGCTTATATCTCTGACACGGTTGAAATTAGGCACATATCCCTTGAATATTTTCGACTCGTAATTTAGTCATATAAAATATTGTAGACTAGGTCTGTTACACCCTGTATATGCCTGCTCGTTATTATTTACTTTAGAATACTCCAATACGTATTATAAACCAATAGGTTCATAACAAATAATATGGAAAATATTTAGTTCTGCAGAAAGTATTGCACAAAATTATAATATTTTCAATAATTAATTCAAATGATTGTCAGTCCTTACTGCTATTTATGTTTTAGAATATAACATATATTTACATATTTTCATGTTCTTCTTGCGTTTTTATATATTTATGAGTTCATTCATTCACAGTGCGTCCTCTATTGGTAAGATTGAGAGGTGAAAACAGACCACTGTCGGCTGACAATACATATGAACTGGAGTGTGAAGTCGTCGGCTCCAGACCACCTCCGACTGTAACGTGGTGGAAAGGAAGTGTTGCAATGAAGAACTCACGAGACACGGTAAGATACCTCTGCACTTTGTTCACATTCATACATTTTTTCATGCACGCTCGTTGATTGTTGAAACTTTTAATTGTTGAAACCGTGATCTAATATCTGGTGTATCTAAGTATGTCAGATCTTTCAAGGATGCCTTGAAATGATTGATTGTCCATAATCTACGCTCATAAGTTCCACATACCAAAACCATCTCAGCGTCATTTCACAATGATATCGACTATGATAAATTCAGACCTATTTCGTTTATTTTTCAATCTATGCCACATAGGTGTTCACTATATGCAGTCTACGTTCGATTTTATTATCTCTAAACCTGGCTTCACTTTAATTAGATACATTAGTATAAGCTTTCTATAAATGATAAATTCCAGTTGGCGATAATTGCGTAAAGTACCATTCACTTTATTTCCAACTGTCACTCTCGATTCAATATTTTTCTCAACCTTACCATACGTAGGAAACGTACCTCCCAAATACATAAACTCAGTCATTTGTTTTTCTTCTTTGATGGCCCTGCAGCCCATATTGAGCCTTGACCTTCTGAATCGTTAGCCTCCACTTCTCGGCATCTCACTTCTTACAATTCGGAATTTGTAGCAGCTATACTGCGACCTTCTTTACGCTATCCTTCCAGTAATGTGGGAGTTTTCCCACTCTTCTACCACCTGGGTTTCCAATAAGGATTCTTTTTGGGATTCGTGGTTTCAGCATCCTCTAGACGTGACCCGCCCATGTGAGTTTCATGTGGATGTAGAATTTAGGATTCTGATTAACATTTAATAAAATTGTATAGACAGACTATTGTTTTAAATATAATTAATTGAATTATTTTTTCAGACAAGTTCTGATGGAAATATAACTGTTAGTGTACTGACGTTTACACCAAACATATCGGACAGTGGGAAATATTTATCCTGCAGAGGCGTTCAAAGTCTTATTCCCGATAGTGGACTGGAAGATGGATGGAAACTAGATATACAACGTAAGTATTATAAAAATATTAACGATTTTTCAATTCTGTGATAATTAAAACAATTTAGATAATGACTTAAAAAGATACACAGAAATATTAATAATCAGTGAAGATTTTATTTTTTTAATAAATAAATTTTTAATACAGTGGACCCTCAATATTTGTCATTAATCCATTCCTGAAAGATGAATATCGAAAAAGGACAAATATAAAAAGGGACGAATATCAAAAGGGACGAATATCAAACAAAATATTCCCATAAGAATTAACTAATTTAATCCATTCCCAGCTACGAATTTTGCCTATCTATTCTTTAACAAAAAAAAATTCACTCAATAATCATTCCAAATGCTTTTTAACTACGTATTAACCACTACTTCGTCATTATAGAGATCTTCTCGTCGTGATGCCGTAAATATACTGTAGGCCTACATAAATACGTAAATAAAATTTGAACCAGAAATTTATCCTTTTGATCACAAATAAACAATAATTGTTAATAGTTTTTATTTTATAGAGGTTAGACTATTGTTTGGAAGGGGAGTCACCTTCTATTATGACATCAGGTAATGAAAATTCTAGAGATTGATGACCAGCATTTACAGACAACTTTTCCACTTTGAATCACCGCCCGATACTGACTGACTTACGTAGCAGGTGAGACGAATATCGACTTTTCGGGCAAATATAAAAATACGATAAAATAGAACGAATATTAACATGGACAAATATTGAGGATCCACTGTAATATTATAAAAAGAAATATAATTAATTACTATAATATTTTCAGCTCTAAAATAAACTGAAGTCATAGCGCCACCTAGCATGTTCTACTAAAAGGTTTTTGAGAAACATTTTAATTAGAAAGATGGTCACTTCCAAAGAGAGGAACAGATGTTTCACTTAGAAAACTTACAGATGAAATTTGGCGACTTCTGTACAGGTCATTGTTGCTAAATCAATAAAGCTGTCTACGGGCTAAAGAAAGTCCCTGTGATGATTATATTTTTCCAGTATATAGATTTTTGAATCTGTGTATCTTTCGAAGTGATTTAATTAACTAAAATTTATTTAAATATTATAATATTTACTATAAACCAGAAAATGTAAATTAGTTCAATTTTACATAATACCTCACAGGATTCATCCACAAAAAAGGTGCAAAGCTATTGAAAAGGTTGCTCTAAAGAATTCCAATATTTATCACGGTAAATTTTTTTTTATAAATGTTAACTATTATTTTTCAATTGTCAGATGTACCACTCGTCTCTCTGGAACTCGGTAGCAGCCTAAACTCTACTATGATAAGAGAGTCAGCAGATGTTTATTTTGAATGTAACATCAAATCAAATCCTTGGATCTACCAAATACGTTGGATGCACAATGTAAGTGTATTTAAATAATGAAAATATAATAAATTTCTTCATTCATATGCACAGATTTATTTTATTTCGTATTATTTTAAATGTCTTCAAAAATATAAATGATATAAAATAAATAATAAAAGTAGAGTTGTATTTCGGTAATCTATTTGCGATTTCAAATATAGAGTTCACAAAATAATCACCATGTATGTTACTAGAAGAAAATATTTGATATTTATCATAAAAATCTACTATTATTATTATTATTGAAATTGTATTCTGTAAAATTAATACTGATTCAGTCGACAACATCGTTAATTAATGTATTAATAAAGGGACACTGTAAACATTTTTTTTTTTTAAATTTAGATTTTGACCTTTTCCGTATATTTATATTTTAATAGATTAAATTTTATAGATTTATTTAAATATCAAATACAGATTAAAAACCGAATTAGTTTTTGCTGTATGAATATATATTAATTAAAGTTAAGACAACGTAAATATGTCACTGAAAAATACAAAGGATAAAATATCTGTCGAAAAAAATAGTGTGAACACTGAGATTTGAACTTGAAAACCTTATGTTATGGGTAAAATGGTCTTCAAACTGGTGGTGTGAAAATATCATGTTCTAAATAAAGCCATATAATCAAAATTATCAAACTTGTACCACAAAAGTCACAATGTAAATCTTTACACTTTTAAATATATATTAATCGCCATTTAAAAATATTCTCATCACAGAAAACTATATTGGAGACAATGTGGATAAATAAAATTCAATTATTCTCAGTGTATCCAATAAAGAAAACTATATTAGAGACAATGTGACTAAATGTGGTTCGGATATCACAAGCCGTATAAAAAAGTCTCATAGTTTTTTTATTCCAATTATCAAGTATTCTGTAGCACTGAAATAAAATAGTTGAACAGTAAATTATATTAAAATAAATTGTATTGTAAACGAGAATATGGAAACCCTTTATTAAGTTTGTCGAAATTTTTACACGAAATAACGATTTGTATATCCGTTTTCTTATTTTTTATTGTATGTTCGTTTGTTTTATTGTACATTTACTACTAGAAAATTATTAAGTGCGGAAAGGAACCTTCAAATTTAAAGTCAATTCGTCAATTTTATACATGAATTATTTATTCGAATTAATTAAATTCGTATTGAACACTGCAATTTCTTTATAGATTAAATCATTTAACTACAGGTCAGTGAAAATTGTTGGTTACATTTTGAATGAGCTAAATAAAATTAGGTGTAGACATGAAATTATGAGAAAGATTATACAGAAACGCAATAAACAAATATAGTCTTGAATATTTTGTGCTGACTGACAGAAAACCCGGCCAAGTAATATTGCGCTTCATATAATAAAATGTAAAATTTTAACCTTCGTTTCCACAATCTCTTATTATTATTTCTAATTCTAATCTCTTATTATTTTTCTTACGTGAATCTATAATGCACACGTTCTTAATCCCAAAACATAATTCCCTTCCCACGTTCAAAACAAACCAAACTATAACACGGGGACGAACACAAATCGACACGACGCGACGTGGCTCTATTAACATAAGCGAATATATGCAGACCCGGCCACGTTTAACAAGGTGTATCCAAAACCAGTTTTAAAGCCTTTGTATTAACAATTCTAAGTCTTTAAGAGGGCTTATAATATATTTTGTCCTTACCGACCGCAAATTTCCTTAAATTTTGTAGCTTATTCTGATCCTTCCTGAAAGTTTTCCTGATCAACATTTCTACTTAATTGGTTTCAAGATACTTGTAAATGTGGTCATTGAATAAGACCGTTATAAAATTAACTGGTTCTTTGAATAGTCTCGTCATCCGATGTATCCCTGAATTATTATATATAATAATAACAAAATGAAATCAATTTTCTAATACCGCGAGAAAAAGGATTACTTAATGTTTATTACATTTTACATAAAGTGGGGAAACTTTATGTAAAATGTAATAAAGTAAATGTAAATAAAGTCGTATTGTTGCTGGAATTAATTCCTGAGAAGTCTACTATTTGTTTCTTCAGAATAAAATTTGTACTAATATTATATTCACAAGCGTCTAGACTACGATTATTTCAAAATAGACTATAACTCCAGTCGATCGAAATCGAGTGTGTCATTTACGCCACCGAATAAATATCCGATTACTACATGAGAACAATGATTGAAGACTGATGACACATGAGAATAATAGATGTTTGCTAATGTACACCACTCTACGAGAGATGAAAACGTTAAAAATATATATAAAGATTGTAAACTCTTTTCATTCCTAAAACCTTTAAGCCACATATATAAAATATAAGATGTTCAAAGTATATTTTTCGTTTTTTGTACTTTACATATGAATGTGTGTATTACACAAAAGTTAAAACATACATATTTTTACCGAATGCACGAAAAAGGTTATTTTTCTCTGAAATTTTCAGCTCTATAATTTCTGCAGTATTAACAATTTATCAAGTGTAGAATATTATCTAAAAGCATAACTTCAAGTTATTTATTATGTTTTATATAACTTTCATGTGGATAGATTTCAATGAGATAAATCGTATTGATCTTGTCCGTGTGAAAATCATATAAAAACTAAGATTACTGCACTTTTTATATAAAAATCAATACATTAAACATTTCTAAATTGAATAATAACTTTCATTTTGATTGAATTGATTCACTTTATAACTATTAAAAATATACTCGTACAAGCTTATAGAAGTTATTAAAATAAATATCCAAACTCAAGAATGGTAAGTACTGACCATATTTAGATTTTATATTTTAAATTCATCAATATGTAAAATAACGATTTAAAGTAGATACATTAAAACGTAATATAGTGTTAAACACTGTTTTATTACTAATTGAAGTACGTAACTTTGTATTAACCGTGTTACTTAGACATTGATCGGTTTCTATATTGCTGTATCTTCCTTATCAATAAAATAAAACACGAAAGGGAATTACCTATGACCGCAGTCGTGGTAAAATTAGAAGGGGAAAAGTCTTGAAATTGAATTTATATATTTAGTAGCAGGCTATTTGTTAGTCTTAATTAATGAATAGTAATTTTTGCTTTGGTATTTAATGATTTATAAATTTCTAATTTATTTAATCCAGGTTTACATTACTAATGCAAAAAAAAATTATGTCAAAATGTAGACCGTCTCTAAAATACGACAATCATCTTTCTGAGACATATAGAGTAAAAATTACACTCCATATAAATAATTAAACACTAAAAAAAAAAGTGTAATCGATATAAATTAAAACTAAAAGATTTTCCAGTTCTTAATTTATACAACAGGTAATATTTTGATTGTGTGTGTATTTTATATATGATAATACCAGATACCCAAACATTCGTTTATTTAAATATTTTTTTTTATTAATACCTTATTTTATTTTACACCGCATAAGTTGATTTAATTCATGTGGTTAAATACAAAGTAAATTCTATATATTTTTTAATACAATGTTTTGGCAATAAATATTTTAAGTATTGTTTTTGTTTAGGGAATAATTTTTTTAGCGACTACTTTTTCATATTTTAATTTTTTGGGTTAATTATAATAAAAAACAAATTATAAATTAATTGTGTTATTTAAT
Source organism: Eubasilissa regina (assembly GCA_022840565.1). Taxonomy (NCBI): domain Eukaryota; kingdom Metazoa; phylum Arthropoda; class Insecta; order Trichoptera; family Phryganeidae; genus Eubasilissa; species Eubasilissa regina. The sequence continues at coordinate 25,685,407 of JAINEB010000033.1, forward strand.
CACGATATTCTGTGCAAAATGCGTATTACTTAATTAAATACCTTTTAATATTTTGCGAAATTTTGCGTATTGGATAAACTCTGTTTTATTTATTATTTATTTACTTATAATGCGAATTTTATGATTCTTATATTTTAGAGCGTTGCCAAATCTATATACTTTATGTGTGTTTTATAAATACTTATGATATCTGTTGCTGATTTTGAATATTATATAACATTGTATATTGCGTTTATGTAAATTTCTTATGCCCGTACAATAATTTACATTTATATTTAGTAAAAATTTAACAAAGCAGTAGTTACAAAACACTTTTTATTTTGTAATTTTTGTATATTTTATGAATATTTATATTATTTCAAATTTTGTTATACATTTATGAATAATTTTTAAATGACTAAAAATTTAATAATTTTATAATTTTTTGTTTATTCGCATGTAAAAAAACAAATTTATTTTGAATATATACATTCATTGTTACGCCATAGTGCCATAAAAATAGAAAGCCACACATTTCGACATCACACGTCATTCCATCATTTTTGTTGGTAATTTAATTCACGAAATGGTACGATGATAATTCAGTTCATCACATATTGTGCATTACTAATCTTTTTATGAGTTCTGAATGGTTTAAATTTATTGTGTATTTTATTTTATTTGTCTAATTTACCTTATATTTTCGATAATTAATCATATCACTTTGTCACCGTATTTAATATTATTTTAACCTCCTTTTACTATTTGAGTTATTAGTTAGTTTTCGGTCTACTATAATTCGTTATAATGAAAACTTTTCTTAGAACTCTTTAAATATTGGATCAGTTAAATAAAAAAATCGTTAGATACTTTCAAGTAATATTATCATATCAGTAATTGGTGAGAGAAATAATTTTCACAAGCAAACAAGTAAACCAAATTATTTTAATTTATATCCCTTAAAATAAATCTTTATATTAAATCTATATATATATTTTTTTTAAATAGTCGTGGATGTACGGAAAACATTTATACTAATATTTTTTTTTAAATAACAATAATATTCTTATCATTTATCGAATTGAGCCAAGCCTTATTTTATGAAAAATAGTATTAACTTGATGATCTACTGACGTAAAGATCGACCAACTTCCTCTACTAAGCGAGTGTCTTACTTCTAGATCAAACATGCACGTTATTGCTTTGCAACCAATATTTAAACCAAGAAACAATTTCACAGTATAAAAATTTAAATTTTAGACTTTTGAGATATTTTTTATCCAGTATTTTATACAATCGACCGCTTAAACGAAGATCTAAACTAATTTTTCTTCAAACGCTGACTGCAAGTATCTCCAAAATTATATTGACGTACAACACGCATTACCTTGCATTAGAAAAAGTATACATTTTATAATTTATTCATTCCACGATACAAGTATCATATTAAATTAAAATAAGTCCCTGGATTGAACAATTTTTCTTCAATATATCGAGTGACCTGTACCAGTGCAGAAATATAAGGTAGGTTTTTTATAACATAAATATATATTTGATTTAAAATACAGAATGTGCAAAGAAAAATTGTATAATAAATCCAATTGCTGTACAAAACGTTCTTGCGTAGGTTATCAAGATAATTTATTTTGTCTATCAACTGAGCCACTTTGCATTAGGTATCCACTTTTAACAAAATTTGAATCCACTTACGTACAAGTATCCATCAAATTAATTATAAAGTAAACTACTTTACTAATTTAGTAAAATGAGACGGTAGATAACATAAAACTTTAAATGAGAAATTCCTTGAAAATAAATATTTATGTACTGTATATTTACCATGTATTATTTTTAAAAGTTAGTTTTTTTAGTTATACATGGTAGCAAAAAAAATTCAGTCAAAACCAAAGCAAAAATTATTAATAATTATGTAATAAACTAATATAAAAGGCGCAGTCCCTCTCATTATCCAACACCACGGTAACAATAATCTAAATAGAAGATCTCAGTAAAAAAATGTAGTGATAATATTCTAATATGAATTGCAATACGGTATTATTGGATGAGGAGGTGCATATAAAACTTCAATGTCACAATTAGAAATCACTCAAAAAAAAAGACTATCCAAGTATACAACTTTTCACAGATTTTAAAGTACCAAAAATAGTAGACATATAAAAAAAATCTAATTTTCAAACAAAATTAAAAATCAATTAAATTTTAAAAGCGAATTCCGATCTACAAGATATAGAGATCAAATTTATATCCCAAAACTAAAATACACCGCCACTCAAAATCAATATATTTATCATGGTACCAAATTTTTTAACAATCTCCCTACCACAATTAGAAAAATTACAGACTATCATAAATTTGTAACTGAAGTAAAAAAAAAAAGTACACAGACCAACTGAAACATAAATTAACTCGAATATACTAAATACTAAATTAATGTATTAATTATAAATATATACATATAAAATCAATTTTGTCGAAAAATATTGTTTTAGCGTCACCGGGATAAGAACCTGGATCTTCATTTCCAATCCCGGTGACGCTAAAACAATATTTTTCGACAAAATTGATTTTATATGTATATATATTTATAATTAATACATTAATTTAGTATTTAAAATATCACAGACCTATGTTCTGAATAATTACAACTTCACAATAAGAATGTGTTTTCCTTAATAATATCGAATATACTCTTTCTCTATACACGAGTCTTACTCTCATAGAGAAGAAACAAATGTTAAAATATATATCCACTGATTATTGAAATTGTATTATATTTTTAATATTAATAAAAAAGAAAAAGTTGTAGTAATATTCCTACATAATGTCCAAATATCTTCGAAATCGCATATTTTTTCGCATTGATAGTCCAACATTTTCGACAACGTATGAAGCAAGCGGGAACGTGTAAACCATGAATATACGCGATTGCAGAAACAAAATAAATTGGTCTCACGACGATTTTGACATGCATGAAATTAATAATAAATACCGAGAAATAACACCGGATATAGTCACCGCTTGTAACACTGAAATTTCAAATAAAAATCACACAAGATATCCAAAATACTTTCAAATATAATACGTTGTTGCGTGTGAAACAAATTATTGTTTTGGAAAATGTTATAAAGGATACAAAAAAGTTGTAAATGGTGATAGTGTAAAATAAAAAATCCACCCTTCAATTATAATTAATAAATTGATCATTGATATAACGGTATAATAAAAAATTGCATTAATTTTAGTGATGGTAAACCGATATTTAAACCATTATTATGTCTGCGATTGTGTTTAATTTTTAACCATGATTAGTAACTAAGATGTTGGAGGTTTAGTTTCTATTGTACAAGTGGTTGCTCGAAGAATTACGACTAATCAATTGACAGTCATGGTTACAATCGAACACAATCAGTCACAATAACGGTTTTACCATCACTAATTAATATTTGGTATAAGCATTTAACTGTACGACAATAGATAATCTCTTAACTGCCGAGTGCGGGGATTGAACACTCTACCGTTGAATTTATAAGCACGTAACTAACCCATTTTGGGCTAAATTCCAAGCTGCGAATGAATTTTGGCACAAACTATCACATGAAATTTTGCTTTTCTCTTTGACAGAGGCAAAAGTTTCATCTACTCTGAGCTTGACATTATATGCTTAATTTATTTAAAATGTGCCGTTTCGCTATACCTTGTACACCGATAAATTTAGCTACCACTAAAACTATTAAGGGGTTTCCATATTTTTCTGGCTGGCCTGCAACTTTCCAGTGACTGTTTAATTTTGATTGACTTAATTTTTTTTATAAATATTTAAAATAATATTATCTATAATGTAGCATACGAATTTTTAAATTTAACGAACCATTTGGTGATAATAATCGTTTTAAAAAATTTAAAAAGGGGAAAAAAAAAATTCCAACTCCTTCCAATTTTACAAAAACCAGTTTCTTTTTTTTTGTATTTGCTATATTTTAGATATTTCATTTCTAAATAAGTATATAATCTTTTTTTATTTCCAATAAATGTGTATCGGGAAAAGTTGCAGACCAGTCACACGCGCAACGGCGGGAATGGTCATGACGCGGCCATTTGTTTTTTTTTAATTAAAATAATAGCTTAATATGGATATTAATTAGTGCCAAACAAAATAATTAGTCACTTTTTTATAAAAAAATCACCAAATTTATACCTAAAATTCAGGCTGGCGTAACTTAATCAATTAAAATATTTTTTAAATATTATGAGGAATTTTATATTTTTATTGTACCAGAGATTATTGTAACTTAGAGGAGATTAAGGATTTGATTAATAAACACCGTGACACTGATGTACTATTTTCATATCATTATTATTATTATTATTGGTGTTGTTGGCTCCAGGGGCATTTCAGGTTCACGGCCAACCCTACAACCCTTCTCCAGGCCTTTCGTCTATAGCTGTGGTTTCCCAATTGGGAATTTGTAGCCTCGCCACACATTTCCGAACATTGTCCCATCTCATTTTTGAATGTCCCAGGGGCCGAGTTCACGTCGGCGTCCTGTTGTATATCTGACATGTCTTATCCATCTGTACCATTCTCTACTTTAATATTGCTGAGATATTTGGATGCGCCATCGACGATTATCCTTATTTTGTCCAAGTATTTGGACAAAAGTCGTAAATATTTGTATTTGCATACTTAACTTAACACTTACTTAATAATAGCCTTTCATTGCATCTCCGTGAGGCTCCAGGTTTCACCGATTTGAACCATTTTTATGAATTTTTTACACAATAAGTTGAAATATGAACAATTATTTAAAAATATAAGATAATATAGTAATAATCAGGCTGTATAAGAATAAATATTTATAAAAACACTTTTTATAAATAATAATAAAAAACATTAAATTTAAAATCACTATTTATTGATATATATATATATATAACATGTTTCAAAACCTACGGTCCCTTCTTCAGGAAACAATGTGTACTAAAATTAAAAATGCACTATTTTTTAGTGTTAATAGCAAATTAAATACATCTTATGAATAATCAAATCCTTTTTAAAAAAAGTAACCTTTTAAATTTGTTTAGTATACATTATTTCCTGAAGAAGGGACCATAGGTTTTGAAACATATCAATGTATCAATAAATAGTGTTTTTTTCTTATTATTTATATAATGTGTTGCCACAAAATAATTTTTCAAATATTGAAGAAAACACTATTTTATGAAGTTTCATTTTCAGAACATAATTCTGCTGTAATATATTATATAAGTTGTATTAAAGTTTCCAAATTTAATAAAATGAATTATTTTATTTTTTTCTGGTGTCTCCAATCTGGTTTGACTCAAAGGTTTTATTCACCGTAATACAAAATTAAAATTGGAATACTAGATGTATCAATTTTAAATATTACAGAATGTATGTTCAAAATTTGTCGAAAATGTATTCGAGTGCTATAACGAAAGTGGAGAATGCATTTCCTCGGATAGGAAGACGTCCAGGATCGAATTTTAGATTGATTTTTCATGCTACCAAAATTAAACTCGTTTTTTAGTTGGTCGCGTTGCATCCAAATAACCACTTAGACTAATTCATTAATTGACCATTTGGACTAATTCATTAATTGAGCACTTAGACAATTCATTAATTTCAATCATCGCATGAGATGGTGTACGAATGTAAATGAGACGAGAATTGTGTGAGTTAGTTAAATCACTAACTATTTATAATTACAGATGTTGTATAATGCTTATAGAACAATAGAAACACATTCATGTATCGCAATAAAAATTGTTTTTAAATAAATTCTATTCGCGGCTCATGGTTAACAAATTTTTCAGTTTATTTGGCTAATGATTTTTTTTATAACCAAGTATGTATTATTGTTTATGTAGCTAAACGAATGATATATACGGGTGAACAAATCATAAATTTAAAAAATATGAGATATATCAGATAATAAAAATTAATAAATATAGATAATAAAATAACGAAAAAATAATCAATACTCCCATGGATTGACGCAATAATAATAATTATAACTTTTTTTGTAAATAACCACCTGATTTTTATTATTTAATGTGAACTGTTTTCAGGACATGACACATAACATTTCATAACATACATGGAGAATCTTGAAATGGTTTGCGAAACAATGGCAGTATTAGATATTTAGATGTAGTTTTATTCTACCGTATCAAATGAACAGACGTTCTGAAATCAAACGGCATTAAATAATAAAACATAAATGTTTTTTAATATATATTATAAAGCTTTTTCATATTAATTACATTAAATCATCCCCCAATCGATCATTTTCATTAGAAAATCAGTTTTAACGAATAGATGAATAGTTTCAAATGGATTATTTTAATTCAACGCTAAGCTAGACCAGTGTGGTGGCGCCGACGGTTTATAACTTTGGCAGTGCTGTGAATATCCAACAGTTTTCAAATTTTCTGCCGCTTCGCTTGAAGTCCGTATGCTACTATAATATCATTCTATAAAGTTCTAAATGGTCGTCATCCCTTGAAAATGAGCCAGTTGCTCAGCAGTTTGTCCGATTCAAAGTAATTACGAAATCAATCTCAAGCTCTAAAATGTTTCAAGTTATCGGTTCATTATACTCAACTATACTCGCATTGTTTTATCAAAAACAACATTTCTTATATGAAATAAAGATAAAGGGAAATTTATTTTGGTACTCCTTGATTTAAAATCTTTGTATACAACGGCGGAAGTACGCCAATACGTTGAGCTCATGATGGATATGGACTCAATAGGTCTACAGTTCATTTGGCATCAATCCCAGTGTCAATATGGATAAATATTTTTTTGAATCCACCGCGGCAATTTATAGAATTATAAAATATCATATCGTACGTTACGAAAACATTATCGATGTGAACGTAGTAACTTTCATACTATTATATATTTCGGGTCAGGAACCCGTAAAATATAGTTAATAAGTTTTTGCTAGATCTGTTTTTTAGTGTTTTTTGCGAGTGCACATGAATACCTTTATATTTTTAACTTTAAGTGTGTTCACTTTAGTTTTTTTTTTTTATAAAAGTGAGGTTCGTGACATGAGACATGAGATTAATTTAATTCTTATTATTTAGTATTGGATAAAACCGCGTAGTACTCTATATTTTTGTATATTATTTTATACGCTTTACATAACAGAGGGTCTTTTCAGTTTGCTTTTTCACATTTTGCGTTGAGGCCCTGTTTTTTTATCTTTTGTCATATATTCATTATCGTACTTAGGATGAGATCTATATCGCTCGTATAGACGTACAAATGAACCATTATATTACTGTTAGAATGGTGTTTATTACAACGAATATTTTAATACGGTATAAATAAAAGCAATAAAAACACCAATTTGCGGAGCCGGCATGGCTTCGCCATTTGTGTTTAATAGAAACATGCACTTTTCGTAATGGCTTTACAAACTAAAACTCATAATTATTTAGTTATCTTACAGCAGCTTAAACTAGAGATAAAAGATGTTAATCTTTGATTAATAGTACATCAGTGAATCATAATTACATGAAACATACAAATTGAGCATATTATTAAATAAGTCGAGTAAGTACAATTAGATATATAAACGGGAAAGAATCTTGCGTGTACCTATAGTTAACTGGAAATAAATAAATGTTTTCAAATTTATTTCTGACATTTAAAAATTTAATTTGTTAAAAAAAGCTTAGCGTTATAATTTGTACAAAATGAAGTACAGATTAGATATGTATTATTTTTTCAATAAAATATTTAATTAGGTTCCATGCTGGTACTGAATTTACGAAAAAAGTCCGAAACGGATTTTATTTTTCCAACTTGTGGGTGTTGTAACTTTTTAGACATGTGAATTTCTAATATGAGTTTACAAGTACTGAATAAAATATGTATTCACCGTGGTAAAGCATATGAAGTATTTGTTTGGTTGCGAGCTAAAATGTTTACACACCAAAAAATAAATTATTTACGCGCACAAATTAATTAGCACGTAGTTAAAATATTTCACGTACATAAAAAATAAATGTAATGTTGACGGATTGTTTTTTTTTCAAAATATTAATATCACATCTAAGTTAAGGTACTTGTTGGGACTACCTTAAAATTTATGAATCTTTAACATATTACCAATGAAGTCTTAAAACTAATAACCATGGGCGTGTTAATTAAAGGAGTTCCTAATCGATCGATCGATAATTCATACTCGTGAGAAAGACGGTATAGAAATAATATTCATCTCAATTTAAGAATGGTGGATTATCTAAAATATCGATTGTATTTGTTTATTTATTTAATTCAATAATTATGACTACATAATATAGGGTAAATATTATGTTCCAGGCCGATGTTGTTTTTGTACAACTAGAAAATAAAACACAATTTTTAAATTCTGTTTTTATGTATCGATTATTTGGTTTATTGTATGACGTCGGCCAAATGGCTGCCTCTGGCAGCGGCACAAATGCGTGCTCTTTTACCCATATTTTTCATAACATTCTCGCTCGCATAGTTCGCGTCTTATTTCAGCAATTTCATTTCGAATATTGTCCTGTAGCATCGGATTTTTTGTTGACTTATTGGCGTAGATCTTTCCTTTCAAGTATCCTTACAGAAAATAGTCGGAAGCTGTCAAATCATATGATCGAGGAGGCCAGTCGATATCACACTTTTTAACACAACACAATTTTTATGTGTGGAAGCTGGCTGTGTTTGAGGTGAAACCGTCCTATTGAAACCACATGTGTTGCAGGCCCAATCGACCCATTTCGGTCACCAGTTTTCCAACATGTGACCATAGCGATCACCATTAATGGTTACAGCATTGCCTCTTGCATCCTGAAAGAAATAGGGCCCAATGATACCGCGTTAACTTTACGTGGGTGTAAAGGTCGTAGGCGTTTCAATTGAAAATTTTCAATGCCCCAATAATAGCTGTTTGTTTATTAACAAAACCCATCAAGTCGAAATGAACTTCGTCGCTCATTATGATTTTTTTCCTAAAGTTGAACGATTATTTAAATAAATATTTTAATAATTTCAACACGTTATTGAAACGTTAGATTCTCCATAATAAATTGTATTCAACTACTCTCGACGACTATTAAACGCGAACCGACCAAACCGGCGGCCAAACCAAATCGGCAGCTAAACCAAACCGGCGGCCAAACCAAACCAGCGGCCAAACAAAATCGGCCTTACAATTACAATTCCACAAAAACCATGCCTAGAAAATATGAAAAATTCATTATGTAAATCAACTTAAATATTTAATACTATTTTTTTTAACTAAAGTGACTGGTAACTACAACTCTTATCTGTCGTTCGATTAGTTTTTGACCTTGAAACATGTCCGCTACCGCTCCACTTCATTTCACCTAATTAGTAGACTAAATATTAGGCGTGAGTATAAAACCTAACGTCACTTATTACTTATATCTGTTCATTTTTTTTTTCATTATCTCTTATGATGTTTTAATAATACGATTTATTTTCTTTTGTCATCTTTTATTGTGTTGTGATAATACCAAATTGTCATTAATACCATGCCACGGATATTTTTAGATAAAATAAAATATATTACAAGTGTAAAAAAACCGTGCGCTGATTCTTTTTATTTAAAAAAAATGCTTTTTCGAATATAAACATTTTGAAATCATTTATAGTACAGAATTCTAATCAGCGCTGCCACTGTGTCGGCTAGACTCAAATCCAATTTACATAATTGCTATCGGAAAGTAATTGCTTAATTTTTAGATTTCGCGTAACATAAATCGATGAAATTTCAAATCATTAGTTTCGTTGGAATATTCTGACATGATTTGATTGAACCTTGAACTTTCACTAATAAAACGTTCTTGGATAGATGCAGGGCCGCCCCCTAACCGGTTGGCAAGTAAGGCAAAACTTTAGGGCGGCACTTTCAAGAGGCAGCAAATTTTAAATGAAAGTAAATAAACAAAAACTGAAATGTTTTATATGCTATTATAATAAATGTATCCTGCAGCTTTTTTAAAAAAATATTGTTAAATACTCGTATGATAATTGTAAATATTAAACTCGGGGATCTTAAAATTATTTCTAAAAATTACATTTCATTTCGTTCCTTGTTGCTCTAGTGTTTCTACTGTCTGTTCTGGTGTACCTACTGGAACATTTTAATATTACCTTTTTCTTTAACTTGTGTTTGTATAAATATAAGAGTGGTATTTTCTAGATTCCCTAAAAGGCAGCATAGCCCTGCATAAATGAAACAAATAAACATCAAAATATTTAAAATCATATTTTGAATCTGCGTGCTCCCTTAATCATTTATTTTCGAATATTTCATTTCAACGGAGTTTCGTATTATATATTTTCTTTTATACACTAATTGAAGAGGTTATTGGATGAATTAATCGTGATTAAATTATTGATTACGTGGTACTTTAGATACCTAATATAACATTATTACCGAACTTTTGTGAAATGTTTCTGGTGCTAATTAATAATATAAATGTGCTTTGCGTACAAATTCATAAATGATCACTTAATGCGAACGAAAATTGGGGTGACTCTCCCACATGATACAAATTAATTGTACGTATCTTTTATTGATTCTGACTTTTTAAAACAGCATCTGAATTTTTTAAATGTACGTACAAATATACATTGCAAGGGTGTAAATATCTGTAATATGACTGAAAATTCTAATTCTGTCAAAACAAGACATAATATTTCAAATTTGACAACAAAATTCCTGACTATATTTGTATCAATATTATGAATATGCTTAAAGGAAATTTAATTTCGAAAGCGTTTGCGAAGTTGTATTACCCTTTATTCTTGGCTACATCAATTCGGTTGTGTAGAATTTTAAGTATACGTAGATGACCTTGAACAACAGTGTTTTATCGTTTTATCATTATATAATATTTGTGTTAATATTCAATGATTTTTTCGAATTTTACTCTTTTATTCAAATTATAGCCAATTTTAGTCAAAGTGGATGATAGAAACAAAATTGCCACTCTCCATTTGTATTTATGACTAATTTTATAGCTAGAGCGAAGTGCCAGAGCGTTTAAAATGTATATGCTATTGATATAATGCTTCTAAAATATACAATATTTCAAGAGTATGAATTGTGTAACTCCCACTTAAATACGTCATCCTCACTGATTAGTAATGAATAGACATGATATGAAGTGTATATATAAGAGAAGGGTTTGGAATATTATTTTCAGGGCGAAGGGCATTCTACACATATGTATCCAACTAAACATAAATCCGATAGATTCTGACACATTTCGAAACAGTAAAAGTATTTACTCTTCGAAAATTAAATCTTTGTGTGAACAAGGCTTATTTTTTACATCAAGGCGTATTATTTTATCAGCACTTAAATTTTCGTTTCATTAGAGTCATATTTTTTTTAAAAAGTCGCGGAGCTCTTTGATTGCGTGAGTGGCACCAAAGAGATCACGTGGGTACCACCAAAATGAAAATTTTGGAATAAGGAATTTTCGTTAGTTCATGTCTATTCAATTGGTGGTCTGTGATTATCCTCTATTTTTATTAGTTTGATAGTGGCAGTTTTGTTTCTACACCCCTCAAACGATAAAATTATTTTCCGATATTTAATTTAATTTTATTTTTTGTAATATGAAGTTAATTGCTTTTAAAAATGGAATAATAGGTGTATCAATTGGAAAGATTACAGAATATAAGTTCAAAATTTGTCGAAAATGTATTCGATTGTTATAGCAAAAATGGTAAATGCGCTTACCCCGATAGGAAGAGGTCCATGTTCGAATCCCGATATAGATAAATACTTTTTCAACAAATTGATTTTTTCTGTATATCTTTTTGTTGATTTATTTAATTTGTATTAAATAAATATTTAACTGAAATAAAATAAAATAAAATATAACAAATAGTTTAATTACTGTGGTAGATATCTATGATGCTTTTATTAATCGATTTATAATATACTATTATGAATTACAAGAACATTCATATAAAAACTTTAATTAAACGAAAAATATATACCTTTACCTTGCGATTTATAAATCAGTGCAACCACCTCAGTGTTGTGTCAATGTGTATAAATGAATAAAATATTAGTATTTATATAATTAATTAGGTTACATATTGAACAGGGAAAGCAGTTGTACAACAATGCAATGGACGGCACTCTGGTCAGCAACCAGAGCCTTGTTCTGCAGAACGTTAACCGGAGCCGCTCCGGGCTGTACACTTGCGTGGCCAGCAACAAAGAAGGCGATGGAGAGAGTAATCCAATTCAACTGGATATCAAATGTACGACACTTTACTCATATATTACTTATACTATATAAAAAAAGTATGCTTTTTATGCAGCTGGGTCTTAGGAATGTTACGGAATAATTCATTTTTTTAATTTTTTTAAATGTTTAAATTAAGTTCCATTTTCAATTTATATAAGATGACACATACTATTTCACAATCTTATAAAACGAATATCGAAAATTATATTTAATTAAATTTTTACTATTATAATAGACATATTTCGACAGTTTTTAAATTTTATTAATGTATATATCAATTAAAATAAAAAGATGTATTCTCACAATTAAACTTTTACACGTATTCATATTAGCGTAAAGACGGTTCATAGTGTACTTAAAAATCTACATATATAAAAATTACTTTTTTTTTGTATTATTCTTAAATACAAAAAGAAATACTGATACTATTAGAGTAATATCAAAGCTGAGAATAAAATAGTCATAGAAGAATACTATTTCTCAAGAAAATAACTAAATCACCAAATGACAGTGTAGTACCTATATATATACCTGCTTCGTATGCCGAATTCTCTTTCAGGATATTCAATAAAAATTTACTGTTAACTAAGTGTAATTAAAGATTTAGCACAGATCGTGGAATGAAATTAAATCTGTCATTTTAAATCACATGATGGTAAAAAACAATACTTACTTTTACACATAGAAAGATAATCCAAAATTACTGACGGGCCCGTGTAATTTTGAGTCATCTTTTACGGTTCATAGCGAGGTGATTTGACGTGAAACAGTCTAATTTCATTTCATTAAAAAACTATATTATTTGTTTTCCCCAATATTACTTTCTATATAAATTTTAAAACGTATTTAACGATGCGCTTTTCTCTTTGATTGATTGAAACCGAAATAGCGAATATTTATATAAATCATGTTATTTACAAGCGTTATTTATATTCTATTGTTTATTGGTAGATTATTTTGTAAATCAATTATATTGTAAGAAAATTATTAATATTTTTTTAAATTTCTGGATTTTTCTTGAAAAAAATATTTAATTCAGAAAAGCGTAATTTTTTTAAATTTATATGATGTTTTTTTAATGTATTATATTATATTATGACAAGAACAAGAGTGTCGATTCTATTATTTTACTAAGTCTGCTGTCACCTAACCCTGTATAATAAAAGATTTTTATTTCAGATGTTACAAATTTTTTTTCAGAACCATATAGGAATTTTAAATTTTAAATAATATTCTTTCAGATACGTACTGGAATCTTTGATAATAAAAAATATAATTTACATATAAAGTAATCAGGTTTTAACTAGATATTGATAGTATGTTAATATTTGAAAAATTTTGCCCGTTGCTGATTTAAATATTATTTTAATTGGATTTTTATTAATTTAAAATTAAACAAATGATGCTGGTATTAATGTTATTTTTTAAATACATGCGTAGTTTAGTTGTGTTTTTTTTTTTAGCTCATAAATATTTTTACCTGTTCTATTGTGAAGCACTAAATATTTATTTATTTTTAAACATTCTCTAAATGGCAAAACAAAATATGTTAATATTTTTTGATATGCCGTTTCTTTGAAATCCTGATTTGGTGAACAATTCAACTATTATCAATGTATTGATAAAAAATAAGTAAATATCATAATGTAATGCAAAACTGTAAATATCTCCAGTTGCACCTATATGCCGTCCGGGTCAGGTGAGATTCTTGGGAGCGGCACGCAACGAGCCAGCCAAGATACGCTGTGAGCTGGAAGCCAACCCCACCAACGTCAACTTCACGTGGAAGTTCAACACAAGTGACTCCGAGCTCTCGGACATACCGCCAGCCCACGTGGTGGTGGACAGAGCCCGCAGCGTGGCCCAGTACGTCCCTAAGACAGAGTCGGACTTTGGTACCCTTCTCTGTTGGGGAGAGAATGAAATTGGCTTACAGAAAGACCCTTGTGTCTACGTTCTCACTCCTGCCGGTAATTATACTATAGTATATACTTGTAGTATATAATATACACAGGATGTCCCAAAAATTTATTACATACTTTGAAGGGTAATAGATGTAATGCTGAATAAGCTAAATTTATGTTTTTTATCAGAAATTAATGAACATAAACGAAGATTTTTTAATTATCGCAAACGTTAGAATTCGTCCATTCTATAACCGATATATAAATATATATATTCGATAACTCAAATGGCAAACATTTTGTATTTGGGTGCATTGTACCTTAATAGCTGCCTTTAATTCTTTATTTTTTTCAGTTTTACACTATCAACCTTATATTTTACATGTCACCCTAAAAAAGTGCAATGGTGCGATTTTCGAAGAATATGGGACATATTATATTTTTATATATTTGGGCAATTCATCTGCTGAGCAGTTATTCATCAAAATTGGTCCTCATATTACAGTGAGGATGTGCTGGAAATGAAACTCCACATTAACAAATACAACTTTTTCACTAGACTCGCTTGAAAATTCAATGGAAAATCCTGTCTCATGTATATACATTTTTTGGGACGCCCTGTATATCACACAAATATAAACCGATTATTCTACTGTAAAATATAGTATGTGTATCACAAAAGCATAAGCAACTCAAAAGTGTTCATAATTTATCACTTAAACATTAAGTTACTATTGTTCTGAACACATATAAAATATCATAATATGATAAATCGTATATATATATATATATATATATATATATATATATATATATATATAATATATATATAGATACAATTTGGTGACTTTTATATGGGTCACTTTAGCTTAATCGGCAAAGCTGTCTACCGGTAATGGAATGTTCCAGGTTCTAGTTCCGGTGATAACTATTTTTATATTACATTATATATTTAATATTAATTATATATTTCTAAGTGATTTACACATCTCTTTTAATTATGATATTTAAAATGATACATTCACAAATAATATGCGATTTCATTAAAAATTAATATATCTTTAATCTCAATCAATATATTAGATATTTTGATATCGAAATCGCTTATTTATGTTCATAAAACTTTGGCAAATTAAAACACACTGAATTAAATAAGTAAATAAGTAGACTGCGGTAGAAATACAGTCGTCATATGCATGTTTGGAAAATGAATGTATGAGATAAGATTGAATAATTTACAAATTAGGAACGAATATAGTATATTTTGTTACATAATCGATAGAGGTGAGTATCGAAGACAAGATATACAAAGGGTATCAAAGGACAAGGCAAGAGTGATACATACAAGACAGAAGAGTTTGGCGTTAAATCCTCTTTGTAAATTAATTTCGAAACACAAATATACTGACACAATACATATTATAATTAACTATTCTTGTGTCATAGATAAAGTAAAGCAGATGATACTTTAATAATTGTTCCACAGTTTTACAATGAATTCACTAAACTCATTTTCAAGCATAAATTAATTAAATCATGCCATTAAATTTGAATTCTTCTTTTAGGTAAGCCAGACACGCTGTCAAATTGCAGTATCACTAATCAAACTGCAGATTCATTACAAATTGAATGTGTGGAAGGATTCGACGGTGGGCTTCCCCAAGAGTTCTCGGTAGAGGTCTACAGCACTTCTAATCAACGGCAACTGGTCAGCACCATAACTTCCAAAACTGCTCACTTCTTCGTATCCGGCCTCAACAGTGGTAACGGTTATGATGTGATTATCGTAGCAGTGAACAAGAAGGGTAAAAGTGACCCGTGCATCTTAAGTGCACAGACACTTAAAATAGCGGAAAAACACACAGGTATTTTATATTTTTTTATTAATTTTCTAAATAGAAATACATTTTTATTTTAATAAATATTAATATAGGTACAAGGTATTTGAATAATGTCATCCAGACTTTAAAACCTAACACATGATGCGAGGTATGCGTCGAACGAAGTTTTTGTAAATTCAAATGGGAATTTAAAATATTACAAAGAAAAACACTCCAATAAGAATAATCTATATTTAAGTATCAAATTTTTCCAAATTTCAACTATAATAATTTAGATAGTACAGTTTAATGTAGTTTTGCAACAGAAAAAATAAAAAACAAACAAATAAAGATTCAAGAACCAGTCCGGAAACCCACATAACGGATACTCAAATATGATGTGATTTCATATTACCAAATCAAACAAGTATCTACTATTTTTGATATCTATATTTTACCATATATGTATGTAGTTTTCTTGAACTGAATTTCGTAGTTTTTTGTTCAGTTGAATTGTCTTATTTTTAATTCTGTAATAATTTTAGCCTAGAGTGTAACTGAACAAAATGTCGATGGTATTTCTAAACGGCCATGTTCTAATATTACAGCCTACCTCCCAGCAATCCTCCAACTGACCCCTGTTTTGGGAGCCGTCATGGGAGCAGCAGCATCCGTTCTGGTGTGTGTCGCCCTGGTGACCGGAGCACTCAAGGGCCGGCCCGGGAGGAGGACCGTGAAGGGCGTCGGAGCCGCAGTCGAGAGTCCTTCTGCTGCAGTCGAGCAAGGAAACCTGCCCCTGCCTCGGCAGGAGTATGAAGTGAGACCCGTCCAACCTAACCACAGTCGGGATGAAAATATAGATAGCATTGAAGAGAAGAATCCAGACATTATTCCACAAGGTAATAAAAGCATGTCAGAATAATAATAGTTGTTAGCTTTATAGCCACTGTAATTTTTCATTGTATTACAGTATAATAGTTAAACGACTCTTCTTACACTGGCCGCAAAAATCATGTTTCAATTTTTTTTCCCTAGAATCATTATTAACGAAGGTACGAATTTTTTAAGAGTAGACATTTCAAAAAAATACAATATTCACTAAAATATACGACATTGATTAAATCTAAGTTTTCAGAAGATAAAAACCTATTATTTATTTTTGGTCGCACATAAATGTTTTATAATATACGAGTATTATATGAGTTCGTAGTTTTTTTTTTTTTTTTAAATATATGTAAACAGAATACATAAACTCAATAATATATTCCCCTGCATTGTTTACGATTAACTCTCAACGCTCTGACATTTATTCGACGACCTGAAAAAAACATGAAGT
The DNA here is from genome assembly GCA_022840565.1 of Eubasilissa regina. Taxonomy (NCBI): domain Eukaryota; kingdom Metazoa; phylum Arthropoda; class Insecta; order Trichoptera; family Phryganeidae; genus Eubasilissa; species Eubasilissa regina. The sequence goes on from JAINEB010000033.1 coordinate 25,702,770, forward strand.
GAAGAAGTCATCAAACTTATGTTGAAGAGCAACGCATCTGTATTAAAGGAGATTCTTCGGAGATTGGTAGATAGAGACCACGTAAAATAAAAATCTGATGGACCAAGATGCTGCAATACACCTGGGAAGCAATTAATAGTAGACGACATATTCTTTATCCCACAAGATGCACAATCTATACCTCACGTAAATGAACACCAGCTTTTGCATGGAAAGTTGCTTGTTCGTTAGGGCTTTGCCACTCCTTTATCTTCTTCATTGAACATTTTTCGTTATCAGACAACAATTTAAAACAACAATGGTCGATATTGATGACGAGCAAACAAAGAAGCATAAATGTAACATAAATGCCAGGTAACACATTGATTTTTGATGTTTTCGATCAAAACGGATGGTACCTATACATCCAATTTTTAAATTTTATCCAAGGAACGTAAATATCATACGATGGTTGATTATTATTCATTATTCATTGTATAAAATACTGTAAATTATTAATTGATTATGGTGAGCTAAGGTGTTTAAATAGTCTTCGTCAAAGTTGGATGAACTTTCTGATCGTGGGAACATTCATGTCAAAGTAGACCTATTTATAAATTAAATTATTTTATATCTGCAATATTTAAATTAATAATAACTTTGTGGTTTAATAATTAATATAAAATTTATATCGTCCCGATTTAACATAAGGTCTCTAGGGGTAATAATCCTTCGATTAGTAACTTTCATCATTAATGAAATTTCTCTAAATTATTTTAGTTATATAATATAATGAGAAATATAACAGGACCACCTAAAAAGTTCTTCTGATTTACATGATTTGATAGCAGGGGCGTGCAGTGCATAAAACCAAAAAAAATCTAGGAAACAAATATGAATTAAATAATTGATTGAAACATTTGATACGGCGTCGGGCTTTCCTCTCTTCCCGATCATCGTATCTCAATGCAACGTTGGTCACTGAGAAGGAGGCGGGGATGAAAATTAATAAGTCGGTGATTATATACAATATTTACAAGTTTATTCGATTGGTTAAGCGAGGAGACAAAAATAATCCTAGGCTAAATTCTCAGTCTGTCTTATGATCTACTTAATTCTAATCTTAAATTAATCTTAATTCTACCTTAATTAAATTGGCGATTCTGTCCGGACTTCGGCGATCGACGTCTGTCGCGCGGATGGCGACCGACGACGCGGTCTGGGCGGGACCGCGGCTCCATGTCCGCTCTGCAACACATCCTTCTGGTGGGCGGTCTCGTGCACCAGCTCCTCTGAACCGTTTTCCTCCACCTCCGCTCGAGTTGTTAGAGTCTTCCTTTCACCTGCTGTTCAAGTGTTTTCTTCACGCTGGCCGACCTCGAGCGCTGGTCGCCAGCCGTCCGATGGCTGACGGTGGAGTAGAATATTAACTCGAGAGTTATAACCTTTCCATTCTCCAAGTGTCTAAGTTAACTGTCTGTGTTAGCTTTAACTGTCTTCAAGTAACCAACTGGCTAGTGCCTCATTGCAACTGCTCGAGTCTCCCTGACCGAGTCAAACTTTCCAACTTTAACTGCGACTGCTAACTATAAGTCTGTCACTAACTGTGGCTGCTAACTGCAAGTGTTTAACTCCAAGTGTTCTCTTCACCGCCGCGTCCGGCCTTTTTAAACCCTCAGGGGCTTAGGGTGTGCGCGGATCGTAAGGACAGGTCGGTCGCACGTGCTATACCATTAAAATTACCCTAGTCTATTATTTTTACACTAAAATCGAAAAATACTAAAACGTTGGAAGGTCTTGTCGGCATTCTGAGAATGCATCTAATTTGGCGGGCTTGCGAAAATTTCCGACCGGGTATTATCCTTGGAAAGGTACGTCCTCGACAATATACAATCAGGATTAGATGCATTTCTTGGGGTTGGACCGTCATAAAATGTCCCTTAATCCCCTAAGAAAGCAAACGCATTCACCTAATCCTAATTGGTTGTACGGCCCTGTTACCCATGCTGATAATCCCTTAAGGAATGCACGGCGTTAAGTGTTTTTTTCTTCACAATATGGGGAAATTCGCGTCACTTTAATCGCCGGGCACATCACATTTTTACAATTAGCGCCATCTGTGTACCAGTAGAGAATTTAATTTCTTAGTTCTAAAAACTACCACAATAACTCACCGCTGTAGTCATGGCGCTCTTACGCATTCGCCGCATGGAGCTATTCATATTACTCTATTCTATCTTTAAGCTAGTGAATTACTCAAGGCATATAATTGGCTATTTACTGAATTGAAAATTCCTTTCAGTTGATCCGTTTTGTATGGAGTCGTTACCTATGCTGTTTTTTAACATAATAACACTAGAAAGGCTTACAACTACGTGCAAATCATTGAAGTGTCTACTTCCTCTTTTTCTAATTCGCGAATTTTATTATCTTACTGTTTTTAACGTGTTGATTTCATGGCCGTTCTTTAGGTAGGAGGTACATTTGGCGCATGAATTTGTTTTTGATTTAGATTTAGATTTTGTTCAGAACTATTAATTTCGTTTAGTTATCAAACAATAAATCATGTTCAGACATAAAAAAAAAGACATAAAAAATTTTCATACTGATTTTTGATATTTGAGGAAACCTAGGCCGACGAAACGGTACGGCAATACGTGACATCATCAAAGCTTTACCTCAAAAGTTACCCTATAACCGTATTTTTAATTCTTGACAATGGCATGTATCAGTGTCAAAAGTTCTCAAGGAAATCATCTATAAAAAATGCAACCTAACCTAGAAGAGAAGCCAGTTCCATATATTAGTGCTCGCGGAAACCTCAAAGGGTTACATCGCCCTGAAAGCCTGAAATTGGGTGATTTTTTACAAGGGGTGATTAATTTTTTTTCTATTGATACTTATTAATATGAATTAAGCTATTGTTTTATTTAAAAAAAAAAAAATAACAAAAATTGCTGTCTCATGTCAATTCCCGTGAATCAATACTTATTAAAAAATGAAATATCTAAAATGTAGCATATTGGATTTAAAAAAAAAATTTTTTTTGTAAATTTGGAAGCATTTTGAAAATAAAATTCCCAAAAATTTTTTTAAAAATTGCACGGCCGAACACCTGCCATGACATCTTTGATCCTTCGTATCTTTGTCAATTTTAGTATTTTTTCCAAACGAGTATACTTGCTTACTTACTTACCATCACGTTGTTTCTCCGCGGGTAGGCAGAGAGGATAGAGTGCCACACACTTCTGTCCTGACACACAATTATTGCCGCATCCACATTCATACATCTTCTCATATAAACTCGCCGATTATTGCGGCTTCTAACAGAACCATCTTCCGGTATCTGGTTCACCTGGTTGAGCCAAGTTTTTCGCGGCCATCCCCTATTCCTGGTGCTATCAGCCCTTGCATCATATATCATTCATAAAATTATCTCCTAGCTTACATTGAAGTAAAAACATTGAACTTTCGAAAAATGCAATATTTATTTTTTTAACTCCAGGGTGGTTTAACCCCTTAAATTAAACATGGTTTCTGGAACAAGCGATAAAAATCTTACGTCATGTTTAGGTTTTATTACCTAACCTGATGAAGGAAAAACATTTTTCCGATTGCGGTTAGTTTTTAATGTAAATCTCATGTGGTTAAATACAAAGTTAATTATTAAAGAGAACACATTCTTATTATGATGTGATGTTTTAAATGCTAATTTAATGTATTAATTATAAATATATACATATAAAATCAATTTTGTCGAAAAATATTGTTTTTGCGCTACCGGGATTCGAACCTGGATCTCTATTTCCAATCCGGGGAAGTACACTACCAATTGTGTTATAGCGCCAGTATTTTTCATGACAAATTTTCGAACCTATATGTTTCACTTTTTAAATTAATACATCTGTCGTTCCATTATTTGAAAGTCATCCACATTATTTTTACGGAATCTCAAATACCTTTGAGTAAACCGACTGCAGATGCCAGAATTATCAATTCATTTTTATTATTTTTTAATTAAGAATTAGAAATAGAGATCCAGGTTCGAATTCCGATAGCGCAAAAACAATATTTTTCGACAAAATTGATTTTATATGTATATATAATATTTATAATTAATACATTAAATTAGTATTACAAAGTTAATTTTACATTGTATGTATTTTATTGATATGTATATTCTCTGATTATATAAACTTATACACGTGTAATGGTGTTTACTTACTAGGGGGAGATGATGAATATTCAGAAGAGGAGAGAGCCTTCGAGTACCTGAATCGTGTGCCCTCTCGCATGTACACCGTGTCGGGCGGCCCCCGGCCACGAGCCCGAGAGACGCTACCGCAACTCATGCCGGTAGCCAGATACTCCTACGCATGCGATAGGACAGTAAGTTTAATGAAATCATTTTGTACTCTACTTTCATTATCATAGCTGATTCCAATAATTACAGTAATAATTTTAGTTATTGCATATTTTGAACAAATCTTTACTTTCTTTATTGACTGTCTATAAAGTAAATGACGTATTGTGATTGAAACATGAGAAACTAAAGTTTATTTAAAATAGCCTATTTGTACTTTAATAAATCATTATTAAATCCGGCACTTTTATTGTCAATCTTGCCTGGCCAATGATCAATCCACTTATGAACATAATAGTAATTTTATACATATAATTGTACTCATAATTGTGATAATTCTGTCCATTACTGTTTCGAAGGCAAAATTTGAAACGCGAATACACAATCACACCAGTAAATGAATACACATGAAATAAATATACAGGAAAGGGATTTGGAACATTAGTTGTGAGACGAGTGGCATTATACACACATTCTTGGTCAAAATATAAATACGATAGTTAGTAATTAAAGATCCGAATAACAGATCAAACATAATATATTTACTGCTATTGTAAAATATGTGTTATGTCACCTACGTCGATTTAAATTGGAATTTCGGTCGTCGATATAAATTTAACATTTTGTATTATTATTTTATCAATTATAAATATATACATATAAAATCAATTTTGTCGAAAAATATTGTTTTAGCGTCACCGGGATTCGAACCTGGATCTTCATTTCCAATCCGGGGAAGTGCACTACCTTTGTGCTATAACGCCAGTATTTTTCTTGACAAATTTTCGAAACTATATATTACATTTTTCAAATTAATACACCTGTCGTTCCATTATTTGAAAGCCATCTACATTATTTTTACAGAATCTCAAATACCTTTGAGTAAACCGATTTGCAGACGCCAGAATTATCAATTCATTTGTCAAGAAAAATACTGGCGTTATAGCACAAAGGTAGTGCACTTCCCCGGATTGGAAATGAAGATCCAGGTTCGAATCCCGGTGACGCTAAAACAATATTTTTCGACAAAATTGATTTTATATGTATATATTTATAATTAATACATTAATTTAGTATTTAAAATATCACAGACCTATGTTCTGAATAATTACAACTTCACAATAAGAATGTGTTTTCCTTAATAATATTATTTTATCTATGTCACATTTATAAGTACATCACTACTGTGGATTGTTTTAACTTGGTTTGCTGTTTTTTTTAATATTCTTCATGTATAATTTTATGTAATGTTACCACAGACCAGTAAATGAATAGACATTAAATATAGTGTACGTATAAGAGAAGGGTTTGGAACATTAGATTCTACACACATTATTTGTAGAGACGTAAATCCGATAGTTTATGCAACAGCAAAAGTATTCATTCTTCGAAAATTAAATCTTTACATAATAAAGACGTATTTTTTTACAATAATGCATATATATTATTAGCGTTTCAATTTTCATTCCAATTGAGTCACATTTTTTAAAAAAGTCGCGGAGCCATATGACCGCGTAAGTGGTACCAAAATGATCACTTGGGTGACACCAAATTTAAAATATTGGAACAAAGAATTTTCGTTAATCATATCAATGTATTTAGTAGTCTGTGAGTATCCCCAATTTTATTATAAATTGTCAACGACAAGAGCAAGAAGATTAATAATATAATATGATTAAGGTAACCATCCCAGAGATAGTAGAGTTTTGTATAGTTTTTGACAGGCTTAAACTAAACAATTCAACATAATGTGTTGTTTAATAAATTTTTTACATTTTTCTACTAACATGCCCTGTTTATTTATTTTTATTTTTTAATTGATAATTTATGAATTTTGTAATTAAATTAACATTTTGAATGTGACAATAAAAATGTAATATCAAACCGCTTATCAAATGCACAAATTACAATTTCACATCCGATCATTGTCCATAAACACTCTTCTACAATGGGTAACAATTATGGATTGATATTAATTATATATGTATATATATCGTCGACAAACTACAAATCCAAGTGGGAATGATTATTATTACAAGTAACAAACAGTTTTGTTTATTATAATAGCTGCTTCATTTTTGACATGTGATGGCGTATAGCTTCATCCATTTAACAAAACTAATTATAAATATAATACACGTATAACAGATATACTTAAATTTGTTTTGGTTTTGGAACAGATGCTTATGATGCAGCCTATGGTTGATTTCCGTTTCCGACAAGCCTCTTCGACTATGGAGCCTGGACGCTTCTGACAAGAGAACATCTACATTGGAAGCATGAACTGAATAGTAATCAGCCCTTCACCGGTGGCCAAAAAAAGGGTACAGTTTGCCACCGAAGGCGCACTCCAGGACTCAAATTAATAATATGCATTTGATCATACAACAACGACTACAAGCTCTGTACAATCATTATTTACACCGTTTGTTATTTTTTGAGCATTTGTAACATGAACTGTCTTCTCGGGAACCGGCGGCCGAGGTATTTGTGTCATTAGTTAATAGGATAAGCATAATAGTGTATTCGATGGCTTCAATTCGAACTAAATGTGCAACAATGGATTTGTACTCTCTCTCATGTGTAAATTTACTTTCACAAACTATGATCATTTTAAAATATTGTACAGAAAATGTAGTTCATATTTATAGTTAATGTAAAATATATTATTGGTGTATGCTAAATATACAATGAAAAATTTCGATTTTCCCATTCAATCCACCTAAATTCTTGTGTTATATTGCTAATTGCAATGATAATTTTATAATTTATCTATTTTAATAAAGTATTTAGTAATTTAGGTGCCCAATCGGTGATCCTTTTCCATCCTACTCGAAATCCCACAATCTAGCATCTCCCCTCGAGATTGAAATTGCTATGAGTCAATCTGGCTTATTATTAATTAGTATCATTATTAACCAAGCAAACCATTCTCTAGTACGACTACATTTGTTAGCGTGAATACATTTCCTCGCGTTAATAGATACATTTATTTCACACGCCGAATCGAAACGTATCTAATCCGTAAAAATAAAAACCTTTTTTACCGACATGATTGTTTAAAGTTATAAATATTTTTAAATGATCAGTTTTTCAATAGTTTTCATATAAATCATTTAAATTTATAAACTCTAGTATTATGACTGTGACTGTGACTGTGAGATTAGTGTTTAATTGCAACGATAATTGTTAACTACGACCAATTAACAATCATCATTACAGTCACGATCACATTAAAAATAATGGTTTATAGCTCCTTACTGGTTTCTACTGCAAATTGAGAAGGTTTATTTTATTTTTGATGCTGTAATTTTGTAGTTGGATATTATGTTTTTAACACTTAAATTAAAAATAACATTATTTTAAGCCACAAGGATTTTTTGATCCAGGCTGTTTTAAGAACGATATCAAATCAGGGTAACAAAACTAGACACTAAAGATTTTATTTAATTAATAAATAATAATAATAGTAGTGTAGTATCATCTGGATTACGTCATATAATCTTATACAGAAGAACGACTCAATACAAAAGATACAACTCTATTTTTTTTATTGCCCTTGATGTAGGAGCCAACAACAAAAAAGGAGAGATTTTTTTTAGTTTGACTATAATATCGAATACAATAAAATAACTAATAATAACGAGTTTAGACGAATAGTGTTTGATTATTTTTATTTTCCAACCATAAGCATATTAATTAGAATATTGTTGAGATGTCAAAAATACGTATTCCTGAAAAATATAAATAATTCACCCCTCAATAAAAATAAGACTACGTTGTAATATTTAAAATAACATTAACATAAAAAAAATATTTTCTTGATGTTACAAACTACAACTTTCTAGTGACTTGTTTGTGTTTCCTTACGGTGCGTGCACACAGATGAGACTCAAATCTCTCATATCAGAGATGTATCAATATAGGTCGAGATCTATTAATCCAATCCCGAGACAACATTACAATCCCGAGATTTCGGAAATCGATTTTGAGATCAGTCCTGGAGTAAAAAAAATTATAAATTATAAATTTTACATTTATAAAAACATGCTAGAACAAATTAATAAGTAATTAATTAAAGACTCACTGAACAAAAAACTCCATAAATAATAACTTATTGTTACCTCAAAATGAATCCACAAAGTTTCGGAATTATTCGCACTTATCCCAAGATTCATAAATACTGATCCTGGGACTGGATTACAGAATCGGAATGTATTAGCTACGTTAATCTACTCAGCATACGAAATACAAGGAATGGTAAATCAGTTCGATTAGCACTCAATTCTGTACTGTCCTTTACGCGATCTCGAGAAAACTCATCCATGTAATCAATCAGCAAAAGAAATGTAGAAAATCAATTCAGAAGTAGAAAAACATGGATAATTGCGTAACATGGATGACGGAATATCGATTTATTTTTGTGTCTATGAATTAAAGGGATTAATTTTTTGCAGGGAATTTTTTATCCATGGATGAGATTTAGCTCTGAGATTCGACTGTAATGCACATAATATAATTTGGCAGTACAGAGTTTGGCGTGAAGCGATCTATGAATAACTGCCACACGTGGTTTTTTTTCAACGATTATGACACATCTAGTACACGCGTACCTTTACTGACTTTCAGAGATCATAGTCTCATTTAGAGATCACGGACACAACCATCACCATATTTAGGATAGATTATACGCAATTGAATTATTCAACATCATAGGTAAGTAGGTACTTTCAAATAATGTGACAATATTTTAATCCAGAATGGCGTCAGCAAAAGGCAAGTATATGGACGAAGGTAGGTAAACTGAACGTTATACGATAAACAGTAAAGCGAAGATATTACAAACTAATGTTGCACATTTAAGAATGTATTAAATAATTAAAAATTCTTCATTATTCGAGGCATTGCGGTACAAATAATACAGTACCAAGTTTAACTTATGTTACAATTGACAATAATAAAATTCATTCTTGGTTATTCCACCATTGATTTAAGCAGTACTTCAGTTTCATATTTCAGTGATCATCACAAGGGCTGACACGATGACATGATAGTTACGATAATAATAAACCCTCGGGAGAATAACTTAAAAAACGTTAAAAATATTGAAGAAAAAAAAAAATAAATATGGTACGATTGTAAAACAATCTGCTTTATTTAAAAAAAAAATTCGATATTTAAAAAAAAAATGTGTATTTAGTGAGTGATAGTTTGCTAGATTGTTTTTTTTTTAAATTTACTTAATTATATCCGTATTTATATACATATATTTTTTTTTTTATTTGAATATAATTTTCGTTAGATTTGAGTTTAACTTTGACTTCTTGAAAAGCGATTCAAAGGCACGCAACACAACCATTCAAGGTCAACTCTCAAAGCTGTACAGCGACAACATAATGAAAGGTTGAATAAAAATGTAAATTCTCTCAGATATCTGAAAAATATAAAGCGAATATCAACAATAAATCTAGTTCTACGATTTACATAAATATGATTTGAATTGAATTACCATCACAAGTTAGCATTATTGTTAGTATAAATGGATAATAATTTAAGTATAATTGTTAGATAAATAAGTTAAATGTTCTACCAAAACAATAATATTTTTAAAACTTTGAGACACGACCAACAAATGTGATTTTTTACGTTGCGATGACTTGTTGTTTTATATAAATAAAAATGTTAAATAATATGATAATTAGTAACAAAGCATCTTAGAATACAACCACGGTGATCTTATAACGTCCAAAAGATAAAAAATCCTTAAAGAAATAAAATCCCAAAAATTACTACATTTTTATTATAACATCTTACACCCAGAATAATATTGATCCCTCATCTTATCATTCAAGGCAATATTTCTAGCTGAATGACCCTAGAAGACAGATCCTGATTGAAGTATTCACAATTCAAATATATCCATAGTCCAATATAGTAATCGGACTACAAATAAAATATTAATTAAACCCATTAGAAGAAGAATAAGAATAATAAGCAACCTCTAATTATCTCAAGTTTTGACTTCATATTAATTCAATTTTAACTTCGTCTAATATCGTGTAATAGTTTACATCGTGTATAAGGCACCTTTTTTAAATTTTATTGCGGGTATTCTGGTATTTATTTTCATAAATTATATGTATTCATGTAGTCTCATAGCTTTGTCTGATCCTGGGAAAATATTTTTCTCCTTTAGTAGATATATTTTCACCAATATATATTGCAATAATGAGACTCACAGCAGAGTGAGTTACTAATGAAATCGTTTCCAAATTGATAGTGGCCTTAGAGAAAGAGGTCCACTATCGCCTCGGGTCTTCAATCTAATTCTGGAGTACGTGACGAGGAAACACCCAACGAGATTATCTGCCGTGTATCTCATTAGAGTTCAAATGGTAAATTTTAGATAGTAATAAACTAATGACTGTCGAAATGCTCCCTGATTACATCATAAGCAGAAGACAGACACGCCATTACCAATATTGGTGTTCAGTCAAAAGAGCAACCCTTTAAATTAGTTAAACAGTTTAAATATCTGGGAACAAATGTGAGAAGGAATAATGATATCGGAACGTGATATGATATAATGATATATAATAATGAATTATTAGAGGGGGTTAAAGAACTTGATTTCAACCTTAGATTACGGATGGGAATGGTCAGATGCTGTGTGTTCTCGATTTTATTTTATGGAATGCTTAAAATAAGCTGAATGGATAGAGTTACGAATGAAGATATTATGGTTTGGATGAATAAATAAAAATAAATATTTAAAACAATAAAAATCCGAAAACTTCAATATCTCGGACACGTAATGAGAAGTACGAGATATTGCACCTCGTGATGCTGGGAAAAATTGCTGAAAGTTGGGGTCCCGGAAGATGGAGAACTTCATGGCTGAAGAACCAGAGGTAATGATTTGGCCAGCCTACTTTAATTAGTTTTTCCAGGCCACATTATAAGAATTATAAGGTAGTCAGATCATAAGGAATCCATAAATATAAAGAAAATTTCTTTCAAATAATATAAGATGTATCAATTTGAAAGTGCAACAGCAAAGTAAGTTCGAAAATTTTCCGTCAACTTACTATATTGGTGTAGTATAATCGGTTGATGCATCACGTTCGAATACCGGTACCAACATTTATTTTTTCAATAAATTGATTTTATCGGTATATCTTTGTAATTAATACATTTAATTTGTATTCAAAATTAATAATTGATAATCGAGAAAAAAAACAAAAAATGAAACATTAAAATTTTTACTGTTTCTGAGGCAATTTGTAATACTCCATAATCACATATTTGAAAATAAAACACTTGGTTTTTATTTCGTTTCGCCTTGTAAGGCCATTATCAATCTAACAATTTTATTCAACACTTTTTACATATGTGATTAAAATGCATATAGCTATAATTTAAAAAAATATTTGGAGCCTATAAAATATTCGTTCGAAAAAAACAGTTCTAAAAATAATTGAGTAACATTATCAATGCGAATTCCGAAATTAAATATTCTAGCTTATTAAACATTTTACAATTAGAATTGAAGTACAGGTTATAATATTACCTCTACCGACTAACATCAAAGACTTTTATTAAAGGTCAAGATGAACACAAAAGTTTATATTAACCTAAAAAGTTTAAAAAAGCTAAATTTAATTTTTAGAGTTATTTTATTTTCAAAACTGTATATATATTTATTAATTAATAAATTAAATCAAATTAAAAATTAATAAAATAAAGATGCGTACACACGGAATACATGTTATAAATCATATATTACCTAAAATTCTTACTATTTTCAAACTACGCTGAGCACTTATGCTATGAAAATAGGACTAACTTGGTGGTTTCATTGCTTGAATACCGACCACTTGGTTAGCAGGCGACTGTCATGCCAGACCAAATATATACGTATGTATATTCAATTTGTATGAAAAAATGTCCTAAATCAACGAGACAAACGATATTTACGTAAATGTTAGTTAAATCATTGAACTTTAAAGTATTTTTTCACTCTATAATACGCAATTAATATTTAATTATACCATACATCTAAGAATATGAAAGATAATAGTGAATTTCCTCGATCATTCAATCAAATATCTTTTTTTTATTATTACTGTGTACAACGCCAAGAAAAAATCAGCGAAGTTGATAATAATTTAAATATTTATTTAAGAAAGGATATGTAGAAAGAAAATACATAAAAACAGGTTTGAAAGAAAAATCCCGGTAAGTAATGATCAAACAGGAAACTGCCTTTACTCCTGCTGCTTGTGGCAGGACTTATTCTACCCCGCCAATCAGCCCCTTTCGCATATGCGCGTGCGTCCAAAGTAGAGGTGGTGTTATAGAAAATCGACGAACGATGCTAGGGTGACTAGAGGACCAGCAAGTTCACAGAAACCGGATGTTTGCAATGTAATCACCCTAGCGTCATACGACGATCGAAAACAAACGCGCCCCACGTACGAAGCGCCGCATTCAGTGCGCCGTTCTTGTAAAATGTAGTGCAAATGGCGCGAAATACAAGCTTGCTAGAGAACATATTTTTGCCAACTTTATTTGACAATCGTGCCATTTTAAATTTTTGAGTGTGTTCTGGAGAATTCCCGCAGAATAATATTGTTGTAATACAATGTTCTTTGTCCTCGGTATGCTTTAACTTATTTACACACAAAAAATCACAGAAAATATCCAACATTTTTACATTACGATATTATTTATCCTTGTCGGTGCACTTTTATTTCTTTATATAAATCAGTTTATTTATTTTTATTTAAATCAATTATGAAATACAAATTAAATGTATTAATTAAAAAGATAAACATATAAAATCAACTTTTATCGAAAAATACTGTTGTTGCTGCAGGAATTTAAACCTGGATCTCTTCCAATCCGGGGAATGCATTATCCGATTATGCTACACCAACACAGTGGATTAACGACAAATTTTCGAACCTATATGTTACACTTTTCTAATGAATACATCTATAGTTCCAATATTTGAAAGCCATCTACTTTGTTTTTACGTAATCTCAAATACCTCTGAGTAAACCGATAGGAGAAGCCAGAATTAACAATTAATATTTATTAAATTTTAAATTAATATAAATTAATATTTTTCAATAAAAATTGACTTTATATGTATATCTTTCTAATTTATTCTTTTAATTATTATTTAAAATATCACAGACCTACGTTCTGAATAATAACAACTTCACAATAAGAATGCGTTCTCCTCAATATTATATATATTGTATATTGTATTGTAGTGTGTCCAATTTCTCGATGCTGTTCCGCGTAAGTCTTCTAGATTTAAAAAAATAACGTAAAAAGTTTAAAATATTACAGGTACGTTTAAATCTGACAGATAAGACAATATTTGGGTCAAGATGCTTTAAACTGCCTTTTTTATTATAATATGCCACTTGTACATGTTAGAATGCAAAATTACCCAAAACAATATTTTGTTCAAGGATACAAAAACACTTACTCGAAGTAAGGGACTGAGGGCAATAAACATCTGTATTGTTAGATGCACGATGCGGCGTGGGAAAGTCAATAAAAAATCTGGCGTAGGTGACCGTAGTCACGTCGACAAATGCACCATAAGGGATGCATAACCCTCATGCGTCAGTCTTTCTCCCAATCCCAGCCGGGAGAGATCGCTCCATAAACACGATCTAGTTTTCAATTAGAAAACAAAATCAATATCGTCTCTGATATAATAAGCGAGCGTTTGTAATTTGTGATTCCGGGAAAAATGTAAACTGTGCGCCTCGAGTTTAAGCTTAGACTGTGATGTTCTCTGTGTTTAATCGTTGATGTAAAAGTATAAAAGGGGTCCCGGTGGATCTATACGAAAAAAAGACGATTAACATAAATTGATGCAGTGAAAATAAATTGTCGCTATCAGAGGAGACGATATCATATACGGCACGCACAAATTGCATAAGCACATCGCGTCCAGAGTCCCGGTTTGCCTGGATAATTTGACATCGTCTGGTGTTCAATCCTGAACTCCGGCACTTTACCCTGGCACTACAACTATTGGCCACACTTCACTTCCAGGTTCCAGGACCATCATCTATACGTGAAAAGCGTCTCCTAAAAGGTTATCTCTTACGTGAGGGATCTGCATAATCAACATCAGACAAGCGTCAACATAGACAGTTTAGTAGATAACTTTATGCTGGCGTGATATTAATTTAATTTAATTGTAATTATTTTTGAATTGTCTTATTAATAAGTAATTAGGTGAAATGCTCATTTTTAACTTTTAATACATGCAAGTCACAAAATAGATAATAAACTTTCTAGTAAACAATGGCATTTTGTAATTTCATTTCATAACCATTTGACATGACAATGTTTAAAAAAGAACCAGTTATAGATGCCTCCCCCCTGAACATGAAGCCGAGGCAGAAAGAAGAAATAACTTAACATATATTACGTGAACTGTGTAATATCATATCCACCTATTGAAATACTGGGCAGCTATGCCCAATCGGTTGTGATTTGTCACACTCCGTGTTTGAATACTAATTGTAACTTTCAATAAAAGTAAACCTTGACCAAGAAAAATTTTCCTTTTTTTTTGTGCCACAATAAAAATATTAACAGGCTTCTGTTGTATTCTACAAAATGTAAGAATAATTCAACGACAAAAATGATATAGTTCGTTAATTAGCAGTTTTGTCAATTCTATGGAATAAGAACTCCTCTGGACAAAAATTTGTACCATAATATTTTGGTGTAATGAATTTGATCATTTTTCAAAAACATAACTGTGGCAAAAATATATTAAAAGTAGTGCTACAAAATATTTAAATGTTTTTAATTTGAATACAAGGTCGCAGTCAAGGTCACAATAGACAGTAACAAGACTCGTGACATTTTTTGAACATGGTGGTCGGCGTCCTTCCACAACCACTGACCATTAACTTATTCACGCTCTTCAGTTCTCGTCTTGGAATTTGCACAAACCACGCAAGAACTATTATTTTTCATATTGTTTATCAATGTTTATCAGTTAATCCCGTAAGTTCTTGCGTATTAATCGCACATTTCACTTCGTCACGATTCATTTTTCAAAAAAAATTACCATTTTTCATCAAATATTGTAAAGAATGGACATTTTGCCCGTCTCGACACAGAATTTCTCTAGTGAGGCGGGCATAGTCCAAACAAATTTTTATATGTATTATATAGTTACAAATAAATAAATATAAACATTTGAACATGGATATAAATAATCAGTATCAGTTATATACCTTTTGTTTTTCAATGGCAAAAACGCAACTCCTGCAACTGAAAAAAAAAATTAGGAGAACACATTCTTATTGTGAAGTTGTAATTATTCAGAACAGACGGTCTGTGATATTTTAATAAGGTAGATGGCTCTTTCAAATAATGGAGCGATTAAATGTATTAATATCAAAAAGGTAACATATAGGTTCGAAAATTTATCGCTGAAGCATAGTTGGATAATGCACCTTCCGAGGTTAGGAAAGAGATCCGGGTTCAAAACCCGGTGGCGCAAAAACAATATTTTTCGATAAAATTGATTTTATATGTATATCTTTCTAATTAATACACTTAATTCATATTTTTAAAAAAATAATTGTTGACAATTGATTCTGCCCAAAAATCATTAAACAATCAGATGAACAAAGCAGTGTAGAGAATATTCACTATTCCAGACGTCTGTTTGGTAGGACAAACATTGAACTCTGAATTAACAAAGAATGCCTGCGATTAGTGAATATTAAAAAATAATAATCCTAGACCGCACACGACACAGAAAATGTTATAAAAAATTATAGACTGGGAACTTCGGCTTCATTCTCCTTACTTTTAAGTATTGCTCCAATTGATTATCATTTATTTTTAAACCTTCAGAATTTTGAATCTAGAAAAAATATAATAATTAAGATGTCGAAAACGTAGTTTCCAGTTGTTCGCAAAGTCCTTCTACAGAAATGGAATAAAATTAAAATAATTAAAGGTGTTTTATTTGCCTTGTTTCATAACGTAATTCCTGAAGAATTCCTGAAGAATGGAATCAACTATTTATCTTGTAATTCAATCGTTCATTTTCGAAAATCTTATATTTTAAATGTTCACCAAAAATAAAACAATGTTTAAATAATTGCAGGAAAAAGTTTTATGTAGTTAATAATAAAAAAATATATTCTTAATGTTATTTGATATTATTAGAGGTGCACAGTTTAGGAAAATTATATTGTAGTTGGAAAAAATATATATACTTAATTAGTTTAATTAATTTATTATTCAAATATCTGAAGAATTCATTTTATGTCATCTTTTGATGTCCTCAATGATTGACTAGATAAACTTCGAAAATCAATTCGACAATCCAAAAATACCAACAAGTTACTGAATGCATTCGTTTATTTAATATGAATGTAACCAATTTTATTTAATTTTTTTTTTGTTATCATAGCAATAGACGTATTTGCGAAATAGCTGAACTTTGTTTTGTAATATAAAAACTAATTTTTTCCTCTGGTGTACAATGTACACGGTCTATAAAAATGGGAAACACATTTATATATATATATATTGGCATTATAATTTCTAAATTTTCAATTATAATTAAAGTATCTAAATTTTTAAATACCTTTGACCCACATTGACTACAGAGAATTATATTCCAAATGAAATCAAGAGGATTCATTGTGGAAATCAGTAATATTTTTTCTCTTGAAATCAAAAATTTGTGAACTCATTTATGTCTTACAGTGCGTGTTTCACGCCTCGACTCTAACAAAAGCCTCGGAAAATTTACAAAAGAAAAATTCTCCGAAAAGTAAAAGTAAATTCAAAATAATACACATTAAAATTGTGATAATAAGATGGACTGGCCAGGAGGAAAGAAAATGGGTAACTTTATCTTGTGTAGGCCTTAAAAAGTAACTATGTATGCAATATTTGGTCGAGGAAGAAGGGGTAAGATGTCCGAGAGGGTGGGGTGTGGTGAATATACTTACCTAGAGTGAAACGGATGGCATCCCATATAATATACAGTTATGTCATGGCGAGTGGGGTGGCCAGGCAGAGAGGGAGAGTATCTATGTTTTGCACAAGAAACTAAAAAGCAACTGTGAAAATTTGGTTTAGATCAGTCAAAAGAAGTAGTGTTGTATAGAGGATAGACAGACATTTAATTGTATATTTTAGCGTGTTGCATGATGCATAAGTTCGTAGCATTTGTATTTTCCAATGCTACTTTAGAAAAAAAAAATTTGACATATGACAATGTCATTTTATTGCCATATTATTGTTTTGTTAAAACATCTTGAATTTTTCAATTTATTGAAAGTTTGTGCTAATTGTTGACTTTATAAAATGAAGTTAAAAAGAACAAACTTTTCCGACATACCCTTTGAGTTACGAGTTAAGGCCCTAATTAAATACTACTTCTAATATTTATTTTCATTACTTCCAAGAAGTGTTACCATCACTTCTAAGGTTTATTTTCGACAACTCTATCATCCCGAGGCCACAATTTAAGAAAAAAATTTCAGCTCGATAATGTTCATCAGTACACTGCTAATATTACAAAAGTGGCTGGAAAGTTGTTTAAGAGCTCGGATGAGCGGTTATTCCATATTCGCTCTATTTTGTTGATCTTGCATCTACCATATTTCATATTTCTCATTTTCTGTCCGTCCAACAATCTCCGAGAAATCAATCTCGTTTAATAACTATGCTGCTCTTCAAAATTCTTCTTCACCACCAAACAACAAAATTTCTTTAGGATTGGATTCGACAAACTTCCAAAACGTTACGAGTCAATCATAAACGATGTAAGAGAATTAATTTTTGTAATTTATTTACTTAATAAAATAATAAACACCACGAAGTTATGCACCAACCCAATATAGTTGATTTTTATAAATTAGATCATCTCTCAACACTCCCCAAGTTGTAAATTATGTTCTTTGTCATTTTTCAAAAAACTTTATTTATTACGAGACATCAATAATATATCTATCTCTTGTTTAGCTAACGTTTGTATTGCGAATTTTTTATTCGTAGAAAAATATTCAAAATATTACGCGCAGAATGTATAATTCAATATTTCATAGCTTTGACCCACATAAGTTTCCATAAACCTAAAAACGAACGGATATTCGAAATGCAACGTTTATCATAATGTTCAAGACAATCAGAAATCGAAGAAGACCGACAACTACATAAAAAACGAAAAACGGATGCCAAGATTGTGAATAAATCAGTCAAAGACATAAAACAAATATTTATATTGGATTTCATTTGGGTTACCGGCAGTAAGGAATGTGTATTTTGCAGGCGACTGTTAACTTTATTGCCGAATAATATAATTTTTCAATTTCTGATTACGGCAAATCTGATAGATTCATTTTATAGTTTCAAGTTATTGATATTTGCCTATTAAATACTATTATATTCTACTTGGCTATTTAATTATTACGAATGCGCGTTTGTTCCATGAAATCAATATGCTGCAATTCATAAATTAGATCATCTCACGATAACGATTCAATATGCCTGAATTGATTGAAAAACCTATTTGAAACTATGATACGGCATTTGTGATATAAATATCAAGATGTATAGGTAGTTCATCAATGTAATAAATGCTTCTTCTTTATCAGCCATTTTGCATCCATTATTGAACGTAGACCTCTGCCACCGGATCCTATCTTGTGCAGTTCTCATCCATCCATGAAAGTCCATCATTTCTCTCCATCACGCATTTGGCCAACCCAGCTGCGGGCAGTAAAACTTCTTGCCTTATCCGTAATCTTCGCTATATGGCCATCTGGACAATTACTTTTTGTCTTATTCATTTGTTGGTCTTCTCGTATTTCAGTTAAATAATATTGCTCTTTGTGTATCAGCTAGTTTTAATACAATCTACTGTATAAGATTCTTAACTGGTATTAGCTTTTCAAATGCTTTTTCTTCTCCAACACCAATACTACTCGTTCTAGATATAAATATTCTTCAACGTTCTTTAGTACGGTTTCTCGAACGATTGTATTTGGGCCTTGGCCGTACTTTTGACGTCCATTCAATAAATTTAAATGAATTAAAACATCTTAAATATTATTATACCAATGAAATGTTCTCATATCAAACTAGTAATAATAATTTAATACCCATCTTGAAGATGAAACATTGCAGGGAATAATAATCGTAATGATATTATCAAATTACAGGGGTATAGATATTACACTTCTACATTTTTTATTAAGTTTAACATAGATTAGCAGAGAATAAAATTTGTTTTAAATATTAATTAAATGTATGAATTAGAAAAATATACATAAAAAATCAATTTTATCGAAAAATATTGCTGTTGCGCTACTTTGTTGCTGCAACAGCAATAGCTTTGTTGTTGCTATTGAAAAATATTGCTGTTGCGCTAATTTGAACCTGGATCTCTTTTCCAATCCGGGGAAGGTGCATTACCAACTAATTTTCGTACCTATATGTTATATTTTTTCAAATCAATACATCTATCGTTCCATTATTTGAAAGTAATCTACATTGTTTTTACGGAATCTCAAATACCTTTGACTAAACCGATAGTAGATGCCAGAATTAACAATTCATTTTTATTCAACTTTTGGGCACATTAATACGATTTATATATTATTAAGGAGAACACATTTTTATTAATTGAAGTTGTAATTATTCAGAATATACGTCTATGATGTTTTAAATACTAATTAAATGTATACATATATTACAACTTCACGATAAGAATGTATTCTCTTAATAATAAAATTTGTATTAACTACTCCTCCCAAAATACAGTTTTAATAGAAACGGGAACAAAAGAAGAATAAATAAGTACTTGAGAATGACGAAGAATGACACACAAATACAAGAATGTCTCAAGACCTCAATGATGTTATTGATTTTAAAATTTGATTTTATAATACCAACATTATGGCAGGTGATCAAACTAATATAGAACCAATAATGACATTGCAGTAACATTACAAAAATGAGAGGCAAAGAAAGAAGTAATACCTACTTAGGTCAAACAATACGCAGATAAAATCAAGAGGGCAAAGTAAAGAGTCACATTTAGCAAGTTTGGACAATATTTAGCCAATTTCCTATAATTTTTACAGTCGGAACAAGCTTTCAGTGCCTATCTACGAAGTCGAGACGTGAACAAATCAAAAGTCGGGCAAAGAGCAATGGTAAGGGCTAATCTAACCTAACACATATATAAAGCAACAAAGGGGGCACAAAGAATCTTCATCCTCAAGTGACTATAGGCTGGACATATCTGATGAAAAGATGATGTCGGGTGAAAAAGAAAGGTCATGGAATGTAATTCTTGCACTAGTAGAAAAAAATCAAACAAATCGCTGAAAACTAATGAAACTGATGAAGTCATTTAAAGGATGCTTATATCTAGCAGCGAAAAGATACAGACCGATAATTATAATAAGTAATGGAATGATAGACTTCACTAACAGTCAGTATATTAATTTGTAAGAAACTAGCTACCTTAATGTATAATTACCTATCGATGTGAAAGACGTATACATATGTAAAAACAATGGAAACTACGTCGTTAGTTAATATTTGATTCAAAATAAATACTTTTTTTTTTAAAGTTGAGTAATAAAACGTTGTTATAAATTATGTGTAAAACAAAATAAAAAAATTGCTTTGAATCAGTGCCGTGGAGTCAAAGTTTGAAATTCTTTGCGATTATAAAACTCGTTTATGACTTACGTCGTTTCGAGGAGTAATCGACTAATGTTTATTTTATAATTTAATCAATTGAATTGTCCCAAGAACATGAAACTATATATTAAAACATGGATTCGTAATATGGGTAGAGCCAGTATTGGTGCACTCACCCAAACATATTGACTCATACCTATATTAATTATTGCTACAAGTAATCCAAAAATTAAGTCCATTTTAAAATTGTTCTTCATATACACCTTTTATATAGTAATAAATGTAATTCTATCTTCTTGTAATTCTAATTAATTGAACAATTGCTTGTAAACATGCCCGTCTTGACACAGAATTTCTCTAGTGAGACGGGCACAGTCCTAACAGTATTATATAGTTACAAATAAAAATAAATAAATAAAAAGATATAAATTTATAATAAACGTCTACAAATAAAAAGGACGAAATAAACTAAATGACAAATCCAGTTTATTTTAAACGAAACCATTAAAATTTGAGAGACAATTTAAATACGATTTCTCTGAAAAAGCAGACGAGTGAATACCCCATAAATATTAAGAAAGCTAGTTTACAAATATTGCGTAGTAGAATGAATTATTTGAAATGCAATAAAAATAATCGTTTGAAGTTTTCTGAAAGTCATTTAAAACACATTGACCGTAAAAAATAAATTGTTTACATTACAGAACAAAAACGTACTAAATATAGAGAAAAACGTAAATAAGCAATTTAATGTTGCATGTTGAGAATATCACAAAAACAAATAAATAGGTAAATAATAATTAATAATACTAACTAGACTAACTAAAACTAACTAACTAAAAATGGAAAAACTCTCCAAATAATATATTATATCTACTACAGAATACAAATTTTATAAATAAAATAAACAAAGAGATTAAGCAAACAAAAAATAAATTCCGTCAAAAACCATTCAGGAAATTATAAAAAAATCTGGAAGAATATAAATCAATTGTTGGGGAGAGAGAAATAAAATGTAGACTTGACTATATTTAATCACATGAGTAGTGAAATATCAAAATATGTAATAAATTTGCTTTAACCTTTTCTGAAGAAATTGACAATATAAAACACAAGTGCAAGGAAAAGTTCTTAAAGAGGCACACATATGTTACCAAAGCAGATCAATCGATGAGAAATAATAAAATAACACCAAAAGATAAATGATAAAAAACACGTCGTCCCATTGTTCATTGATTTCAAAAAAGTGTTTGATACTTTGAACCACGACACGCTATTAACAGCGATGGAAGTGAGTGGATTAAGAGGACCTGTAAACAAATGGTTCTATGAGTATTTGAAATCCAGAAAGTTTGCAGTAAAGCTACTAAATAAACAAAGTACCTTAAAAGACATAAAATACGGTGTGCCAACTGGATCTATATCAGGACGTATGTGCTATATTATGCATGTGAATAGCCTGGCCAATATTATAAAACATTGTCAAAAGTTTATGTTTGCCGACGATACGTGTATCTTGTTTTCCGGAAACCAAAACCAAATCAAAACTATAGAACTCAAACCATAGAAATCAAAACCATAGAACACTTAAATGGTCTCATGACAACAAAATAATTTTAAACATAAAGAAAACTAAATATTTACATATCTGATCACCACAAGCTAATCAAAAACAATTAAAATTAATCTTGTTGGATATGATTACGAATGCGTACACAAAAGTCTAATAAATTGTAAATGTGACAAAATTAAAAAAGTGGAGCAATATAAATATTTAGGTTTAATAATTGATGAAAAATTTTTCTGGAAACTGCATATTGATTATATATATAAGAAACTAAGATCCATGTTAAGTGCATTTTATATGTTAAGGTTATGCACCTCTCGGGCCACACTGTACTCACTGTACTTTGTGATGGATCAGTTATGGAGTGAGTAGCTATGGAGTGACATGTAAAACTTATATTAATAAAATTAAATAGTTACAACTAAAAAATTTAAAACATATATTAGATACAATAATTTAAAAACTTAAAACAAAAATTTAAAACATATAGTAGTAGTAGAAACGAAGTGTTTGTATAAAGATGATTACAGTAAAGTATTTACAATATGCAAAATCTTACCAGTTGACAAAAAAGTAACATACGCTATAATATTCCAAGAGATGGTAAAAAATTTAAATATATATATTGATCCTCGCTATAGCTATTAAACCAGATCTTCGGGTTGAACCATGAGAGTTCCGATCGCGAACAATGTGTACAATGAAAAAACTAAAAAATGTGTTGTGCCAAGAATAATTAACAAAATAAATTAAAATTAAAACCTATTAAACATTTTAAAGAATGATGAGAGCCCAGTGACCACCTTAAAATACAAAGTAAAAAAAAAAAATTGTGAACAAAATTATCTTTTCGAAAGATCGATTTTTTTCTTTAAATATATATTTTTTTATTATTTGTATCTTTCTAAGTAATTAATCTAATTTTTTCCCCTTGTTATATTTTATTTATTTACTATGTAAAAGGCAGTCCTTTCCATAAACCGGCATGCAGTTTGACAAAAAATTAAATTAAATTAAAAAATAAATTTTAAAAAAGATTTCATCTAGATTATAATGGCAATGCTGTTACCATTGATGGTAATCGCTATCGTCACATGTTGGAAAACTTCTTGGTGGACGAATTGGGTTGATTTGGGCCTGCAGCATATGTGGTTTCAACAAGACGGTTCCACCTCACACACAGTCTGAGCTACGCTTGAAATTTTAATACTTTGACATAATGACAGAAAGTGGTGATATCTACTGGCCTCCTCGATCACTATTTCTTCCCGACTATTTTCTGTGAGGGTACTTAAAAGAAAAGATCTACGTCAATAAGCCAACAATAATTCCGATGCTACAAGATAATATTAGAAATGAAATTGTTGAAATAACACGTTATGAAAAATATGTCTAAAAGAGCACGCATTTGTACCGCTGCCAGAAGCGGCATCTGGGCCTATGTCATATTCATAAATTATAATAATCAATAAGTAAAATCCAAATTAAAAAATTGTGTATTATTTCCTAGTTATTCAAAAACAACATCGACATAGAACATTGTAATCACCCTGCGTATGGCGTCCCTAAATAAAGATTTTTATTTATGGTGGTGACATTA
Organism: Eubasilissa regina; assembly: GCA_022840565.1. Classification (NCBI taxonomy): domain Eukaryota; kingdom Metazoa; phylum Arthropoda; class Insecta; order Trichoptera; family Phryganeidae; genus Eubasilissa; species Eubasilissa regina. The sequence continues at coordinate 25,727,010 of JAINEB010000033.1, forward strand.
ACATGAATATTTAACACATATGTATTAGTAAATAGTATTATTAACCACGTGTGAGACAGAAAAAATAGAAAGATATTAAGTTTTTAATGGAAATTTCAGAGAAAGTAATGAGTGTATAAAGCTGGTGATGGCCACTAGTGAAGGAATACGATGCTCCGCAAAACTAATATTTTTGAATAAACGATTAGTGAACATATAAACTATATTTGTAATTAGTTGTGATTTGTATAAAATCAGGATTGAAAGATTATCAAATTAGTCTGACTCCAAATTTAGCTCTACTCTCGTAATCGAGTATGTCACTAGGTCTGCCTTGGTCACTGTGGGAGATGGTAGTAGAAACTAAAGGTAAACCGAGCGCATCAACAATTTCACTAAATTTACTTATATTAGATTACAATGGTTAAAATATAATGATTGAATGTACATGACTTTATGAACAAAAGCTGCTGACAAGTCTGAAGCCGGAGAGAAAGAAAAAAAAGAGCCTGGGGACTTCGCGGCGGCTGTCGGTTTTCTAGACGGCGCATGCAGCCAGTGATTTACAGTTTTCCAAATGGTGCGCATCTCAGCTGTGGCGCGCTTTATTTGGCGATCTTTAGATGGCGGCAGGCGTTCGCCATAATACTACAATATTTTTATTGATTTTTTACAATTTTTAGCTTGTCACATGCAGTCTTAAATTACAAGTTTAAATAACATGCATTAAAAAATGTTATTTTTACATTTAAATGTACAGTTTTCAAGATGTTGAATTTTTATGGTTAATTTGGTATACAATTTTAAATTGTGCACGAGCCGCTTTCGGCTCTTATTACAAGCATTTGCGACTCTTCAACTCCAGCTAATATTGTCATGGAATTATAGTTTTCCTGCAATATATGACACAATAAAAGAACTAGCATTTGCCATCCTTACAAACTTTGGCTCTACTTATTTTCTACATCTTCCATGAATCTAATAAAAAATAACTTAAGAAACATATTAACAGACGATTATTTATAATTATGCCTAAAATAGTACACGTAATTACTTGCCAGACATAGCAAAGCTGTCAAAAGCGATGCAAGGTCACCTTTCAAACTAGTAAACTTTGCAAAAACCCAAAAGTGTTCAATTATTTATTATTTTGTTTCATAAGATCACTGAGCTACTGAAGCCAATAACCATCATATATGATATGTTTCTAAGTAGCCTACGAATGTATTGTGAATAATAATATATAGTTAAAAATAATAATAATTAAATAAAAATCTTGATTTTGCCTCTTTTTTTTCGTATTTTTAAATTTATATAGCTACAATGAAAAGGTATGTTGCGGTTCTATGAAAATGTTGATATTGTGATTACTTAATATTTGAATCTACTTATTAGAAAGTTTGCCGACCCCTGGCTTAGTGGAACTGCGTGAAATATTTGGTCTTGAGCCTGCGCTTGATAAGGTATCCTTTATTCTGACTATCTTGATGGAGACCATCCTCTTGTTCGCCGTTCTTGTACACTCCCACACTCTTCTCTTCTCAAAATTATATCAGCCACATATACACACATATCAGCATTTTTTTTTTTAATTTTTTTTATATCCCGTTATGCCCCGTTGAAATAATTTACTAGTAAGTACTCGTAGGAGTGAATTAATTTATTTGCATATTTTTACAATTATATCAATATATATTTAATAGGCAGATTAAAATAAAATATTTTCTGAATAACAAATAAAAAGTGTTTAACTAGATTTACAGATATATTATCGTAACGGAGTGACAAATTAATAAATTACCGCAATAGGAATTGATATTATCGGATATTTTGAGTTCTGGAGAAATCTTTTTATTTTTATTAGCTTAATTAATTGTCTATACCGAGGATGTGATTATTATAGGTAAACATAGGCACGCACTTGAATATATCTAACACGCTCGCGACCAAACAGACACACTGACACTCTTTCTTCATTATTATTACAGATTATTTTTATTTCCATAAATCGTAAATTTCATACGCGCATGCGCAGTATGCACTTACCCCCATAATCGGAAAAGCTTTTGACGTAGTGGGGTGGTATCATTGGCTGTTGTGTTGAAAGGCGGAAGAGTGTCCAAACTATTTGTTATTTTGTTGACGACTTTCTTGACTTGTGTCCGTGAGTGCTGGTTAAAAATAGGTAAAAACATATTTTAGAAAGATTATATTTTGCAAAGTTTCAAATTTTCTGAAGTAAAGCATCCCTCGCTCGGCATCCACTCACGCTAACCGAACCCGTAGCCATTGCGATGCTTCGTAAGAAAAGTTGAACGGTCGGAAATGTTGATTAAGAAATGAGTAGTTCTCGTAGCGTATTGAAATATGAATGTAAATAGGAGTGTCAGATGAGGATCGCCCGTCCGAAGGGCTATTAGCAGGCGGCAATGGTGTAATGAATGATGGGAGTTGTGCCGGTAGTATTGCGCGTGTGCAGGCGCAGCACGATATCGATCGACGGCCGACGCCACTCGGCCGCCTCTGGAACAACCCGGCCGCACTGGGCGTCTCCTGGCCCAGCCCGTGCACTGTTTACCTCGCGGCATTTGTGCTCTATTCGCGGCACCATAGCTCGCGCGCTCACCATGGACTAACGGCCAGTACACCCGCGCCCTCGAGGTAACTCCTCCAACTCATTATATATCTGCGCTTCCCGACCACCGTCCTGCCCGATCTCGCTGTTGCACCCCTCAGCATCGGTCGTGTCTCATCATTGTGCGTTTTTATTGAAATTGTCAACCGTATACGTCCCCGCATATATCCCCATTTGTGTTCAAGTGCAGTGTACAAATTACTCGGTGCGCGTGTAGTATGTATGTACACCTACGTCATTTTATGTACGTACTCACACGTACCTAACATATTCTAAATATATTACATGGTCGGTGCATAATATGTGTATTTAATGTATATTAAATCAATCTTGTTCATACAAACACTTAACTATAATTCTTAATATACACCGTTCAGAATTTCTGTGGGCGTGTCCTCTAGATCATCTATATACATTTATAATTTTACTTTCATTGTCGTATTTTATAATAAAATAATACGTTATTTATTAATAAGTGAACATTTTTAAACGCTAATTAACGAAATCACCAAATTATTAATAATATGTGTATGAGTCTTTTCTTCGAAACAATGTAGGCCTTTCAGAGATGAAATTATTACTCTCATTGGTCGATTTAGTAACCAGGATTCGCGCTCTTCAATTAAATTAAGATGTCTCTTTGATATTTAGACGATGCCAGCAGAAATGAAAGATGGATAATATATGTCTCCTGTAATCTACTGAAATATTACTCCATGTCGACTGCATCGATCATTTACAGTCTTTAAATGAAAATATAAATCGTTCGCCCTTGTTAAAGAAAATATTCTTTCTATTATTCAATCTCACGGAATTTTAAATATTTTAATAAGAAAACTATTTTCTTTTCGTAATAGCTTTAAATATTTAAATTTATTAGGAAAATATAAAAAAATTTATGGATTAACTAAGATAAGGTCTTGTTTCATTCTGCTATATTTTCATAAGCCGTATAAATTGTGTTATTTTATATGCTTTTAATAAATAAGTATCAAATATTGTAAATAGGTTATTCATTGGCGTTTCACCAATAGCAAAAATATTTGCATAATTCTTAATAAATTGTATGAATGTGTATGAAAGAGTGTATGTTAGTATACTATATGCGTAGATACTGTATATTTTCTGTGCGATTATTTATCTTAATTGCTTTTGCGAATAACATAACAATTATTGATGTATCTTCTGTACTGCTATAAAAATTGTTATTTTCTTCTTGCATCTTTGTACTTTCATAATATTCTTTTTTATCACTTATGAATATATAATATGCTTTAAATATTGGAAATATTGCTTGAATTATGATAGTAACTGGCACAATACTATTTTAATTAAAGTGTGATATGTATTACGGCGATTGAATTTACTTCCATAATTTTGAAGTGCAAAGCGAATATTCTATGGTTTTATTAATAATTTTTTATTATTGCTAAAACATTCAAGGTGACATGTAAGTTTTTCTTTTTCTGCAGGTTGTATGTCAACGTTTGCAGGCCACGCTGAAATTTTAACACCCGTCTCATTATGAACGCCACAAATTTTAATGTTTTCAGGTAAGTTTGCGTTATTTAGATTCTCACGATGGCACCCTGGTGTACCCATTTTGGTAGAAACCAGATATTTGGTAGAAACCCAATACAATTATTAGTATTACACCATGAAATAGATCACTGATAATATCAACAAAAGTATTCGAATTTTTATTTGGTTACTCACTCGGTAAGAATTAGTTAGGTAATTTTTAGTAATAAATACACTTTTGGTTAAACATGTTTACTATGTTAAATTCAGATTTTATATACTGCGAGCGAGCGATTATGTTATATATATGCTGAATTTTGTATATACCTACGTATATCACCAAACTTTGCATTTTATTTATATGATTCTATATATTTACTGCTAAAGTTGACAGGATTTTAAGTTCTTACTAGAGAAAAATTTGTAGTTAAATGTGAATAATACCCTTGGGTCAAACACCCGGTAACTAAGTGGAAACTAAAATTTTCAAGATTTTCATTGCAACATTGTCACAACAATCAAGAACATATTTAATAGAACAATATTAACCTTTCTTAAGTAACTATTGTAATACTTAAGCTTACGATGTGACAAAATACTAATTTATTGATATCAATCGTGTTGCCAAACTTATTAAACAATTGTTCTTGACTTAAAATATACTGTTATTCGACGTTAATTTCAGTGTCTTCTCTTTAATTCTCTCATACACTAACTGATGAGACATAAAAAATGTAATGTAATGTAATCAGATTGTTTTTAAAACTTTTATTTATTTTCGCCATCATTCCGTATGTTAAGAGAAGGGAAGAAAATTGTAAAATCAACCAACAGTACAAATCGAATATTTGAATTCGAATTATATTATCGCAACATACGGTGAATTTCCAACTTTTAAATAGTTTGACATGTACTTTTTCTCCTATGATAAAGAATTGTATCTACCTCGTTTCGTAACTTTATGTTCATTCAAATCTTAATAAGTTGATTTTGAAAGTGTATTTATATAATATATACGAGTTATTTTAAAAAAGCGGGAAAGTGGTTGAATAATCGAAATAAATTAATAAGTCAAAATATTTACATTGATTTTTACTGATATCTTACTGAAAATTGTATGGAACCTCTTTTTATTAATATTATTATTATTGAGGGTGCAAAATTTTTGTACTTTTAATTCATATAATCTCTAGTCTACACGGGAGACTTAATTATTTTTTAGTTATGAGTAAACACTAAAAATAATTATAAATACACTAACGTTTTGTTAAATCTATCGATCTCAGTAGTTCACATACCTTAAATAATGTTTTAATAACTGATAATTATTTAATCGAAGCATCCCTTAACAAATCATCTGTCTCAACTCTTCCCAAATTTGCAATGCCAGATCCAATTTTTTCCATCTTATGTTTCATATTCACTTCTACATTTTTTCACACAAATTCACTCATTTGTGGATCTGCACTTTGAAAATAATCCTGAAAATAGTGCAACATCAAAAAAGTTTAATCATAAAAATAGATCTAAGAATAATAAAACAACCCGTTAAAAAGTAGTAAAAACTACAAAAGCAGTCCGACAAATCTGATTTATAAATACATTAGAGACCTTATATATAAAAATTCTTATGTACGAACCTAAAATATATTATTAGTTAACGTAGTATAAAGTCAACTTCATTCCACTTTATAAAAGTACTTTCTTTCTTAGACGAGAAATAGATTAAATTCTTTTAAAATAATTATGAACTTTTAATTTTTGAAACACACGATTCTTATCAATAAAATATAAAAATCTTTTGGAAATTTTGGCGCGCATTTGTTTTTATTTTAGTATTTTTAATCAGTGGTGAAACATTAAATTATTCTATTTATTTTAAAGCATTACATTATTTTTAAAGCAAATTTGACTAAAAGAAATATAATTTTAAAATAATAAACATAAAGTATTAGCTTAATACCAAGTTTAAAAAATATCGCTAACAATGGCGGTACCAAAAAAAAATTCTATTATAGTTAGTCAACATTCTCTTATAAGTATTACAACTTATGTAAACCGGAAAAATAATTATTTTAAGAAAATTTTTAAAATTTGATTTATCTTGGGATTTCGACCCTTTTACTACATACCCCCACGACCGCTATTGTAGCTACATTGAGTGCAACGAATTCTGAAGGAAATCGAAGTTTGAAACACGCTACCCTAACCGAACATAAACGATTGAGTTTGCAAAATTTAGTCAATCTCAGGCAGGATACAAACAGCTGACCATTCTTCACGAATAAAGAAAATCTGGGAATTTGCCAAAATAGCCCTTGCTGCAAATATTGATCTAGAAAGGCATATTTGACCTGGTCCGCCGTGGACTACTTAGAAAATAACAGCCTATTTTATAAAGACAGACTTTTTTATGTTCGAAATAATAAATAAACAATTATAATATTAGGTACATGACATACCGACCTATATATTTTTTAAATTCGTAAAAATCCCCAATGGAACAATTAACATTTGTAAGCAAAATATCGTTAGCTGAAATAAGACATTGTACTTAAGTTTTATGTCCTAATATTTTTTTTTTTTCATAGGATATAAGCCAACAATTATCAGAGCGGTGGTTAATTATTCTACTGACTCATAATGACTGCTGCCTTTTTAATGGTAAGATGTTTTAATCATTTTAGTATTATAATTTATCAATTTTTTATCTGATGATATTAGTTTTTTTTTTACTTTGGAAATATGCTTCGAAATAAATTTAAAAATAAAATATGGAGCCCGTTAATTTTTTAATGTACATTTTTACATATTGAGGAAAAAAAGTAATATAAAATTAAGTTAATTTATTGAAATTATTTATTTAAATGATCAATTTTTAATGTAATTTATGTGTCGATGATAAATTTTCTTACAATTTTTTTTTTTAATTTCATTATCTTAACACACCGACAGTGATGTATTACTTTGTGTTCCGAAATTATTTTTTTAATTTAATTGAATAATTAATAAGTTAATTTTGAATTGACCCGAACAAATGATATCCACAGAAGGAGCCGAGTCAGGAGAATATGGCGGACGAGGAAGCACCTTCCAGTTGAGTTCCATAAATTTTTGCTGTGTCACCATTGCCGCGTGTTGTCTCGGTTGTCATGATGAAAGATAACACATTTGGTGACAAGATTTGGACGCTTCTCGGTAAGAAATATTTTTATAATTTATCAATTGCTTATAGTGTTGGTCATACTGTAGTTATTATTTAGTTATTTTTAATGTTCTAAAAATGTTTGTAGCTTTTGTCAAATGAGAATATTTAAAATTAGGGTCAAATAACACGACCGATTTTACATCAATCATAAATCAATCATCATCGATAGTAAAAAAATTAAATTTTTACCAACAATTGAATATCTAAATACAAAAAAAAACTCGTCTTATGATAAAGCAAAAAAAATTTAAATTTAATATTTAAATATTGTAATTTTATATACAGGGTGGCCCAAAAAAGTGAGAACATTTCGTAAAATGTAATATGATTACATCAAAATTAGTTTAACTATATCAACAATAACTTATATAGTTTACTTATTTATTTACTTACATATTTACCTATATTACGTTTTATTTCGACAATTTCCGGTCGCCGTCTTTGATTTTTAATTTTCCCATCCAGAATGACAAAAATCACCGCAGAAGATAATTTGCGAATTGGAAAACGTTTCGGTGCTAGGAAAATGATCAAAGAGTTTCAAAACAAAACCTGGAGTATAGCTAGACATTACAGTATAATTGAACATTACAGCAGGATGGAGCTCCATCTCACATAGTCAGAAATACAATCAATTTTCTTCATCGTAGTTGAGAAATACAATCAACTTTCTTAATTTTATCGAGCCAGGCATATGGCCGCCGAACAGCTCAGATTAAAACCCAGTAGATTATGCAACATGGGGTGTTTTGATGATTTCTGATTAGCTAAATATTGTGCAAAAAAAATACATTAAGAATTATAATTAATTATATCATGTTTTGAAATAACTCACGTGTTACGAGATGGTCTCACTTTTTTTGTGCCACCATGTACAGAAAACATTTTTTCAAAAATAAATTTAAATTATCTTTAAATATATTTTTTATTTAACTATAATATTTAACGCCGCTGGAGATAAAAACCTTGTTATAAAAATTCATTTATAGATTTCCAATATCTAGATTCATTTAGCATACAAAACTCAATGTATAGCAATTTAAATCATGTGAATTTTGACACCACGCTACTCAATTCACGCTTAAACTACACATCATACTTTTATCACGAATCCGAGATTATGTAAATCTGAATAAAGATAATGTATGACACCTGTAACCCCCACACTTGCTCACGGGTCAGCTCCAACACTGCGTCGAGGGCAATTGTTATCAATCATCCATTCACCACCAAAAATTAATGACCAGTTCCATTATGAAATTTGAAAACCTTTGACAGGGGCGAGCATCAACAGCATACTCGCTCTACGCATTACAATTTATCATAATTATTCTGTTATATTTGCTTTTACTTATTGCCTCTTCTTATATTCAAAATGCTTATAGTTAAAAAAAAATAATCTAATCATTTGAAAGAATGCTATACTTCATCAATAATTTTCAAGAATCCGAAGGTAGAAAGTAATGTTGCAAGGTGTATCACATTTTACTAATTACAGAATTTCTCTACGACTGAAAGACAAATGGGTTTTTAATATTTCAGTTATATTGTAATAAAACTTTTGCAGCCTCTCTTATTCGAATTATACACATTTTGTCTTCAAACAGGTTGGTACCGACAGGTATAGTGGTAGCATAATATTATAAATTGTTTGACTCAGTAAAACTGGATTTTATCTAAAAGTTATCGTGTTTGTACAATAATATGCACCTAATTTTTTTTAAATATTCATATATTTTTTAAAGAATTATTATTAATTATATATACATATTATTTTTAGCATAGGATTTGTGATTTATTACTACTTATACTATATTTGCTCTAATCGATTATAAATTCTTAGTAGTTAATTGTAACGGAAAGCCAATTTTATGCCAATCCATTTATGACATATAAAAAAATCGTCCGATGAATCGTAGCCGAGTATATTTTATTTATTAAAATTATTCAATGGTCAAAAAAATTTTACTGGATTCCTAATCGTAAGTGAAATTTCATTTTATTTTTTGTCACGATATTCATAAATAATTTATTATTTATCTGAAGCATAAAAAAAAAGATCGCCTTGTATTATGAAAATTGAACTAACTTGATACTCCCATGGAACGAGACTCGAACCCGTGATCACTAGATCACTAGTATCCTAACCACTGAACCAACAAGGATGAGTCAATTATTTTACGAACTTTTTCGATACTCTTTTTCTCGTTATTTTAAATATTTATTACATTATTATTTCATGTCATGAAAATAAAGTATTTTATTTATTGATTTTGATTACTTGTTCGGTGAGTACGTAAATTTTCCAAAATATTATGCGAGTTTGTATTCTGCTAAACTTCCCTCTATTATTAAACTCACAACTCAATTTGTCTCTCCATAAATCAATTATAAGTAAAACGTTAAAAACATAACTATCAAAATATATTAAAGTTATTTATAACTCCTAGGAACAATCACAAAATCTATAAATTAATTCTATATCTGCCGTGTTGCGCACATGATTCAGATTTTTCCAGGAATACGCAAATCAACAAAACTGTTAGTGCATACTTTTGTCAAATGAGACAGATTAAGAGTATTTGCAGACATTTTTCCTCCACTGCATTTCTACTCATAAAAGCATTTACAATTTCACACATGGACTACTACAGTCGGTGGCGTAAATATGCCAGTGCAGCCAATTAAATATGCCAGTGCATTAGAGCCCTCGTTAGATAGAGGCCCAAAATTCGAGCCCTATAATCCACTTCGCATTAATATTTTTGTGAGTATCGATACCTTTCCCAGCGTTGATAGTAATTCACAGCAAGAAATTGAATTATAAAATTTAAAAAAAATCGTTCCTCACATCTACTTAAACACGTTATCGATCTACACAGTACCAGTGATCGGGTTATGGACCGAATAAAAAGTAAAAATCGCCTTAAAACGAAGTATTTTTATAATTTACACTTAAGTTTTTTTTTGAAAATGAAAATATTATATGAGATAAGGAACTAATTTTGTTCTAATTCTTGAATAAATCACGCAATACTAATATTCGTATATCTTATATACAATACTTTTACTACAATTTTTTCCATTCTGCATTGGGACCCATTTTTTGTAGTTAACGCCACTGACTGTTTTATTATTTATGCTAGTGCATAGTGATAACTCAGCTGGATAGATAAAGAGCTATTCTAAATGTTGAATTAATTAGTTTCTCTAAAAGATTGTAATTAAAATGGCGTTGGCTAATGTATAAAATAACCCATAACATAGAGCTTCAATATATTATATGGAGCAAGAGCCCTGCATGCCAGATAATTTGAATGATAGACGTCTCGGGTCAGCCTCTAGATGCAGTAAGGGTTGTAGAACCAATCAGCAATTGCCAGAAACTTCTTCTCACTTCTTCACTTCTCAGAAATAATTAAAATTAGCCTGTTATAAAAAAAACATCTATTAATAAATGGATATTAAATATTAACATTAATCGATGATCTTCGAATTATCCAAATATTCTGATGGACATGGTATATCGTGAAAACACTATACTACAAATATTATAATAAAAAAATAATATTTGTACTGGAATTTAATGAGTATTCAAAGTTTTTAATAAAAACCAATCTTCTTGTACTTGGTTCTCGTTATTTTCAATAACAAAAAAATACCAATATCTATTTGTCGATTAAACGGGGTAATTTTCCGTTATGTATCAGGTAAACTGGTCTTTATAACGAAATACACCTGAAATTTTATTGTGATTCTTGCCTCTATAAATAAAGTGATTTCACTCACTTTTCAACTAACCGTAATTTTTTTTTTTAATCGAATCTTTTTAAAAAAATATATTATGTCTAAGCGTGATATTAGCTTAAAATCGGTCAGATTGGAGTGGGTTTAGTTAGGATTTATTAGTTTTCAGTTTATCTATTGTAGACGAGGTTAAGTCAAACATGACTTATATACACTGGATATATAATGCAACTTCTTAAAATGGTGGACAAGTGTCTATAAAACCATAAAATATAACATAGAAACGTAATTTTATTGTCAATAAAACATATTTCGTCTACACAATTTACATGTTTTATTTTTTTATGTTAATACTAAATTAATATTAAAATATTATAAGTTATATAGTGAAAATAAAAACATGTTATTACTGTCGAGAAATAGAAAACAAGTCGCTATTCTAAAAATAATCCCATTTGATTAAAATTGAAATGCGTTTCAAACCAACATTTATCCAATTAAATTTAAACCAATATTACCCAAATTCTTGAAATAAAAAAAAATCCTCAAATACGGAAACTAAATTAAAATTAGCAGCGGAAAAGAAATTTGTGCATTAACTGTTTTTTTGTTATAATTATTTTAAAATTATTAGTATCGAAATAATTAATATTAATTGATATATTTAATTTCATATTACTTCTTATATTTATCGGCAAAGGTTTTATAAATTGTTTGATTTTTACTTAATTATTTTTATATATATGTGCAATAACTTTTTTATGTACATATTTTTAAAGATCTTCATAAAAAATATTATTTTAAAGGTCTTCATAAAAATTTTTTAATAAAATATTTAATAATCGATTATTTCTAAAATACTTAATATTATACTGTATGATGTATATTTGGTGCATTAAGATATCAGTGTAAGTACAAGTTTATAGATATATGTTTACGTAGTTAAACGTCCAAATTTATCTGGAAATAAGAAAAACGTTAAAAAACGTACGAAGAGAAAAACTATTAATTTTTAACTCTACCGAAACATTATAGTACCTAATTTATTTTAATTGTAAACTATAAACCTTGCATGTTTAGCGTTAATCCAAAAAATATGATCTGTTATTATTTTTAAGTTCCCTATTTTATATGTAGATACAATAAGATTTAAATAAAAAAATTTCTTCGAACGAGACATTATTATCTAATGTTATAAAATAAAAATATTAACAAAAATTGTTGGTAATTTAATTAATTTAGACATTCATTTAACAGTTTCAAAATTTAAACAATAAACCATGTTTCAGAACATCAATCTGCAACTCGTTATCCATTTTATCATTCAAGCAAAATTCTGTTGGTACGCGTGGACAAACAGCGACACGATTTGTGAAGACATGAGACGATACAAGCGGCGAACTTCGCCAGTTTTTTTACTTATTTTATTTGACCAATTAGTCAGTTTTTATTATACATTTATTTATTTTTTTTTAAATTATATATTTTTTATATTAGGAATTAATTTAAAAACTTTAATTATTTTAAAATTTGATTTGAAAATATCGATAGCCGCACCTACAAATTTTTTCGAATTAAAATAAAATTACTTTATTCATAACATTGATTCTATCTGATTTTAAACTCATCTACACTCTTGAATAATTGTCAGTATATCTACATATATTATTGTATATCACTGACCCGGTGAATTTATATTATGAAATCAATGCAGTAGGTAATGTAGACCCATTAAATATTATTATAGCACCGGCTGAAATCTATAATATTTTTTATTTAATATAATCTTACTTATAATTGTTAAGTCATAACATCTAAACTATGTAATCAATATTAGTTTTATTATGTATGACCAACAATAACCAGTTTCTAAAACATTAGAGAAAATTACGTTTTAGTTTAATAATTTCATATACTTTTAAAATTTTTAAATTTCCAACGCAAATAGTAGCGGATTTATAAACTCGCACAAATCGCAATTGCAAAGGCCTCACCTTTTCAAGGGGCCTCCGAATCACTGAGAAGAATAAAGTTAAGCCAAGAACAATAGAAAAAGCGAAGAGAATTTATTTTTAATATTAGGCCTAGAAACACACTTTTAACTCCAAAAATACTGGCAGATCCGATTGTGCTCATCTATACTTCGTGTACGATCGACCTTTGTCGGGTTGGCTTGGGAGCTCTAGGCTCCAATACGTATTATTGGTAAAATATTGTCTCTGTGTCGTGTCGCTAGGGGACTTTTGTTTTAATACAAGAGGCTTCCTAAATATCCAGTGAGGCAGGCCCCTGTACCATAAATCGGCCCCTAAGTGCAAAGGTAGTATAACATTCAAATTAGACTTGTATAAAAAACGATACAATAATATGTCGCTCGGCGGATAAAGTATACTAAAATAGAAAGCAATCATTACTTCGAATATACATTTTACAGTTAGTCGATATAAAAATATGTATTTATTTTTCCGTTCTACCCACCCCTTATACAGTAGATTTTTTCCCCTACCCACAAACGAAAACTGAAACAGTTGCGATCTCAAACCTGTACAACTAATTTACATACGTGTGGTGTGTGTAACGTGTGACGCGTGACGTGTGACGTGTGACGTGTGACGTGTGACGTGTGACGTGTGACGTGTGACGTGTGACGTGTGGAGTGTGGCGTGTGACGTGTGACGTGTGACGTGTGACGTGTGACGTGTGACGTGTGACGTGTGACGTGTGACGTGTGACGTGTGACGTGTGACGTGTGACGTGTGACGTGTGACGTGTGACGTGTGACGTGTGACGTGTGACGTGTGACGTGGACGTATTACGTGTGACGTGTGATGGGGGACGCGAGACGCGTGTCGTATGACGAATGACACGAGACGCGTGTCCTAGTCGAATCCGGTCGATCGCTGTTTGTGCGCGCTTCGTCTTGTGTTCTCTTATTCTATGAAATGAGATGAATTTATTTAAAAACAATGTAAACTTACGCAGGTGGTGTATAACCTTCCATGAGACAGTCGTGCCACCGGTTGTTAGAACACCAGCATCCAGGAGCTGAAGAACCTCCGCTCTATTCTCCTTGTAATCAAATTTCAGGTACAGTGGCTGTTCATATTTGTATTTATTGTATTTTATTATACTATTTGCGTCGCAAATTGGTTTGGTCCAGATTCTGCCGATTCTACCATCCAAAATTACAAACAAATGTAATATTAATAACAAGTGAACAGATGTAGGACTCTCAGTAGATTTACTTTAAAATAAATAAACTTTATCTTATGTATTATTAATCAACGAAGAATTATGTATAAAATATTTTTTTAATACAGGCTACCGATCTCGCAAATCTCCTATTGTTGAAAATTATTAGCACCTGTATTGTATGTTGGGTTCTAGTGCACCCCTAAAACTTTTCTCAGTTCCATTCTACTATTTTCCACAAAAGCACGTTATGTTACCTTCGGGTTATACTAATTGTAAATAACTATCCAGCATGATCCCCTTACAATTTATTTTAACAGATCGCATGTCTGCGTCAACCAGTTTTATTTTTATTATAACTTAATGCAATTAACGAGAGCATAATGATCCAATATAAAGGCTCGACTTGGGTGTGTCTCATAGCTACATATTTCCGGGTAATTCGCTAGTTTTTAGATTCTATTTTCATCATGATCAGTGATTTTCATCAAATATAAAAAATAAATAAAAAAAACATGATTTCAACAATTTTAACTATAAAACGAATATAAACTTTGTATTTGACAAGTAGCTTTTTTATCTTTTTACACGGTTTCCGAAAATTTGTTCCATTATGAACAGTTTAAATTTTACCACTGCCATGATTGAGAAATGTACATTACGAAACAAATCGGCATTAAAAGATACACTTGTGGTTAAACACAAACTTTATTCTAGTTTCAAACATTTCTTTTTTGACATTTCAAGATCGCATAAAATGTCGTTTCATTTATCAATATTTAACTTTGACACTTGTAGTTAGGTACTAGATATTAAACGGTCCATAAATTTATTGTAATCACAGCATTTTTTCTGTGAAATAACAATTAAAGAAGACGAAAAAAACATTATAATTGACTTAAGTTTTTCAAATTATTAGTAACAAAAACAAACAAATTGATAATAAACACCGCGGGGATTAGGATATCAATAATCTTTTTGTAACTAACGGAAAAGACTAACGATTTATTAACTCTAATAACAAGTTAAATAATAACAAGAGGCTACAATAACTCAAATGAAAGAAAGGCGAGTATTGTTGATTGATAGCGTACAAATTATGCACTATGTTGCACAGAAGGATTATAAATTCTTATTAGTAATAATACCCCAGGGGAGGGAAATAAATACTACGATTTCGTATACGTATAACACCGTAACCTAATTACGTATAACAACGTAATTAGGTGCTTTGGACTCGAACTTCGTCTGTTACTCGGCGTAACTTGATTGAAACCTTGCGAATCAATTCCGAGCTTTTCAATGCGTCGGACATAATTTCTTAGTGATATTTTATTAACCATGTCTATGATTAAACCCGCGGATCGGTGACTCATTTATTACCATAAATCATTTTTCCGTTTCTTTATCACTTAGTATCAGAAAAGGATTTCTCTTGATTGATTATCTGCTTTAAAGAGACGCCATCAATGCGCAAAGGTACAGTACAGCCCCACCGAACATTTATTTTTTTGGAATGTCAGCAACTAGTTCAAGGAACAGGCGATAGACTTCATTAACGAGGCGATTATCGAGCTCATCTTCTGGTGTCAAAAATGCTTTGCAAGGAAATTATATTGAAAAGTAGTTTAAGATATATTCATCATAATTAGAAAGCTTATGAGTTATAACAAATTATTATAAATTTACGAGTACTTTAAAAACGGCCTCGTGCATTACATATACGAGTATATACTTCAGTAATATATACATATATGTATATTATACTCACAATAAGATAATAATAGATTATTTTTTAAGCTTTGATGATTTTGGATAGGAATTGCATAATACTAATGAATTTTTGTTGTTGAAGAATTTTAAATACCAATTATATACGTAAGGCAATACATTAATTTATTTCACAACGGGAAATGATGTGTATAAATTAATATTAGTAATAAAAAATTAAAAGAAATATTAGAATTTTTTTTTTTTAAATAATACAATTCGTTAAAAAAAAACCTTATATTTCGTGAAAATTATATATAATTATTTTTGTGTATATACTCGTTTATATATCACACTGTACATTCTTAGAACTGATAAAGTACATAACCTTTCGGTATAAGAGTCACACAGTGACAGAAATTGATTTTGCCACTTTTGGTAATCCACATCTTAGACCAAAAGAAATATATTATTTTATTGTCTATATACGTGCATACTCGCAAACAGGAATCACTAAGTAATCGTACGTATTTCAAATATATTATTACATCTACCTCTAACATATTCAGAACTAGGAATTCAAATGCTGTAAACATATAAAATCTATTCTGCGGTAACATGGACCTCACCCTAACAATGAACGTATCTCTCATGGGAGATAATAAAAAAATACTTTAATAACCAGTTACAGGCAAGGTAGATCTATTTTGACAATATTTATGTTAGTTATCCATTTATTAATGGTCTCTCTATTTTATTATTTTATTTATCTCTATAATGTTCGTTATTACACATTATTGAATTGGTTAAGTTGAAAACCGATCAATAAACATATAATGTAAAATATTTTGTTTAAACCACTATTTATTGATACATCAACATGTTTCGATACTATAAGTACCTTTTTCGAAACATCCTTTTATTTTTTTGTTTTTATCTATGCTTGCATTATTAATTTTAGTATACATTGTTTCCTGAAGAAGATACTAAAGATATCGAAACACGTTGATTTATCAATAAATAGTGATAAAAACAAAGTGTTTTATCTTATTATTTAATAAACCTCTCAGTTTCGGACATGCTGTTGGATGTTTAGGTTGACCCAAGGTAGGTAGGCTACTCATTTTATCAACTTTGAATAGTTAATCAATTAATACGAAAAACTCAATTATTCAATCATTATCAAACAAGGAAGGTTCAACTACTTTTTCCAC
Organism: Eubasilissa regina; assembly: GCA_022840565.1. NCBI lineage: Eukaryota > Metazoa > Arthropoda > Insecta > Trichoptera > Phryganeidae > Eubasilissa > Eubasilissa regina. The sequence continues at coordinate 25,744,216 of JAINEB010000033.1, forward strand.
CCACCCTTTCACGGAACCGTTGTTGGAGTTTGAAACTCCCTCGCTGCAATGTTATACTAACTTAATTTTAAACTATTTTAATATGAGATCAAACCTGAGATTAATGAGTCACTAATTGAAGCAAAGCTACGGGAAAAATTAATCTATCTTCCGGTGCCGTTTAAGTGCTGTCTTTATTTATTGTAGTAACAGATACATGCAAACAACATAAACCGAAAATATAACGAAGAGTACAAGAAAAAGCAAAAACAAATATCATATGAACAAATTACACAAAAAAAAACAGTAATAAAATTAGAGACGGTGGAACAAGACACCCATTTAAGAGCCATGCATTTAAACTCTCCCAAAGGGAAAAAAACAACACATAATTAGGATTGAGTGTCGCCAATCACCAACAATATTACGCCCACTTTCTGCAGATGATCAATGGACACACTATTAGGGGCAGAGCTCCAGATGAATGCAAGCATTCGACACCAAGTCAATTTAGATCAGCCTCAAACCATAAACTAAATGCATGAGATATTCAAAATTGCCCCGTTACATAATAGATATCAATATGTTTTCATTGGAAGTAAAAAAGAAAGAGATTAGTGAAAAAGGACGTGTATTCACTGATCATCTGCCTGGTTTAATAACCACTATCATAAATACAGAGTTAATTGTCTTCCATCGTAAACGCCTTTGTGATGTGCTCATGTATTTATGCTGGCGAGAAGATATTTCAACTGAATAGATTACAATCTGATAATACACGACACATCAAATACATCGCACTTAACATTCCTTCTGCGCGAACTACATTGGTTCTATTTTCCTGAAAACATGGCGCCTCTGTAACTTCAAGTGCTCTGCAAATACAAGTTCAGTGAACTTGTATTTGCTGTGGCAGGCCCAAAAACGGGAACTCTGCCCTCAGTGGTAACAAACAGTGCGTCATAAATATTGCATATTTAAAAAAAAACTTTTTATACTCTTTTTCACTAAATCACATGACATATGCATCACTAAATCATATAATTATTACGAAAATAATGCCATATCAAATATCTAAGATGATTATTATTTCATTACAGTGAATTTTTTATTAAATCTTCTATATATTTATACCACACTAAATAAATTATTGTAAGCATTTAAATTTTGGCCAAAAAGAAATACATAGATATTATTGTTTTGTTTAGTATAAAGAATTTCAAATACCAACAATGTGATATGTACATAAAGATTTACGATTCTGCAAAATTGGAAATTTATTGACAAATACATTATCGTACATACCGGTTATAAATTAGAGAACAAGATAAAACTCATACCAATCTAATGTAAAAGTTACCGTGATTACAATCTTACAAAATGTTATTTTAATAGTTGATACCTGGTATCGTGAAAAATTTACATAACAAGATTAGTATCTTCTGTTTCCTCAACTACCTTCCGTCTCTGTTGGGAAAAATCCTCTTCTAACGATCGCTCTTTTTCTCTAATACCCCTGCCTTTCTATTTAGGTTTTATTACATCGGTCTGCAATAATGTCTGCATTTCTGATTCTGTCCCACAAGAACATTGTCTTTTTCATAACTGTCGCCATGAACTAATGTAACTGTCCATTTTTTAGCATCGCAGATCAAAACTGGCTGATTGCCAAAGATTTTATTTTACTTTTTTAAATGTTAAACAAATTAGGTGCCTTAATACATCTTTTGTTCAAAAAAATATGAAATTTTCATAACTTGAATCATGATGTTTCAATAGATAAATTGCCTTCAACATTTCTCATCTTCAGCTTATTCGTATTCGAGGGACAACAGTATAGAAGTCTTTGGCTAAACGAACATCTACTTTATTTCGTCTTCCAAACTCTCAACTATAGGATATTACCATCATCATCATCATCAGATCTTTTCTATCCGCTGTTGGATGAAGACTTCCCCACTTTTCTCTGTCCATTGTTATTCACTGCCAAGTATTTCAACAAGTTTTGACGATTTCATCAATCCAACTTTTACCCAAAGATTGCCTATCTTCCGAGCGATGTAGCCACCCCATGATCTCAAAAAAAGACTGATCCAAAAATACAAGAGTAAATAAATGGGCATGAGAAAAGTCAGAAAGAATGAAATGTGAGTCACCGTCATCATCATCATCAATCATTTTCTTTCCACTGCTAGATGAAAGCCTCCCCAATTGACTCACTTTTCCGCGTCCATTTTTATTCATATTTCCGCAGTTAGATGTTTTCATTATTTCAGCGAGTTTTATAGCAGCTTTTTGGCCACTTGATTCCCTTCGAGTACTTCTGAATGACTATATTTATAAAACAATCGACAATCCTCCAAGGGTAGCCTAACCATTACCGCATCATTTTTATCAACAGCTGTTTATGTAGAACAAGACAGAAACTGTTGTCTATTATTTAATCTACGTTTTCTTTTCCTGCCTCTTCGTGTGATGCCTAACATACATTTTTCCATGCTCCTTCATATTACGCTTAAGTTCTTAGATCTCTTTTTGTGATGAGGTAAAACGTTATTGTGATTGTGATTGTGTGATTGGTATTCGATTGTAACGATGATTGGTGACTGACTTACTGTTGGGAGATATATTTTTTAGTCTACCTACCTAATTACGCATAATCAGTTACCCATCATTGTTACAATCGAGCACAAATCTTACAATCACAGTCACAATCGTGGTTTAAACAACTCACCCTCTCTTTTATTGAAAATCAATATTTCTCAACCATACATAAACATTGGTAGTATGAAACATCGATTTTAGAGACTATGAGAATATGTATCTAAAGTGTAAAGTATAAAATAGTAAATATATCAATTGCAATAGAAGAGGTAAACATCTTTTTACTGGTTAATTCAAGTACGTTTAGCGCAATGCATTTCGGCATATTGGCATTTCAGATGAGATCTCTGGATAGATTTGTATCAACCGGGCGTGTATTAATAACAAAAAGTAACAATTTAGACTATCTACAGCTGCACACAAATGTTTGCATCCGCTGTCAACATCCGCTCTCAGCATCCGCTCTTATCATCGTCAATTATCGTATATAGGACAAAGTCCCTGTGAATAAATTTACAACTTAATTTCTTTAGCATGCCATTAAGTTGACCATTAATGTAGCCATCTTTCAGCTAGAGACATTTTTAATTTTAGATAACTTTTACATAACTTTAAAGAAATAAATACTTTTACAAAAATTTATGAAACTTTTAATAAATACGTATCGTATTTCCTAACTACGATACTAGAGACGTGTAGTCAGTACTTTGAAAGAAGCTGTACTTATTAGAATTTCTGCGAAATATTTGTAATATTCCTATCACAATTATTATCATTTTATTCTAATTTTAACTTATTAGAGTATTCTGCCAGTTAAATATTTAATTTCGCTTTATATATATATATATATATATATATATATATATATAGTTACGTATTTCGATGTACTAACTGCACACACCTGCCAAGTACTCCATCATGGGCCGATGGCCTAATATCATAAGAACCGATCTCTTAAAATGCGTTTTTGAGTGCAGATTTATTCAGAATAAACTATTCAATCCATAACTCTTAAGAAATATTTTCCCAAGAACTATAGGAAATTAAATAATCTAAAAAATTTATAAAAATGAAAAAATAATATATGACCTGATATATTGTGGTATTTAACTTTCCGGTCTATTTATATATCTGTATAAATTTGGTTTGCTTATTTTACTTTCAGTTAGCTAAGAATCAACCCCCGATCTTGAAAAAACTTGTTTTCCTCTCAATAACATCGAAAAAGATTTTCAAAATTTTCATGCAATTAATCAACGTTTAATTAGTCAACTTTTAAACGACAATTTTCATCTGGGGTACATAATAGAAATCTGATGTACGATTCATTGAAAATAAATATGTTCGTCTTTCAATAAAATCATTTTAATAATTAATATAATCCAAACATTGAAGGTCTGAGAATGAACAACTTTTATGAATGAATTTATTTACATGTATTTTTTCATAAATTCATATTAATTCAATATAATAAATTCAATATATTCTTAAGCACTTCTATGCACCTTCTGCTTATGACACACAATATTGTTTTTTTATTGCAAGTCTTATTTAGCACTTACCTATTGATTTTTCTATTTTCAACTTCGTATTGGTAAATTGGTTTGTTATTTAATTTTTAAAAACATCTTTGAATTATGTAAATATATGCTTTTGTAACAGAATAGCGATAATTAAAGATTCAGTTTTAAAGAAATTTAGATTACACTATGTCATTAATATTTCTTTTGAAAGACAACAATATTAAAATTTATAAATTTCAATATCTTTTTAATATATTTATTAAATCATAAATATTTACATAAGATGGACTATTTTTTTGTCAGCATATGCCCATACGACTAATAAGAGGTTGATGGATTTAAATATTTATATAACTACACTCACATTTAGGGGTTGCGATATCCAGAGGGATATGCGGGTGCCAATAGAATTTTTTTTCAGACACTATGTTCTGTTATTTTATTTAGGAAAAAAATTGTTTTGTACTTTTTTTAATCTTTATCCTTAAATTCTTTCTGATATCTTTATTGTCATTTTTTTACAAGTGTATAAAATTGTATTATTTCTTTAGCATCGTGCCTTAGTTATCTAATTAAAATAAATACTACGTTATCATTACTACATCGTATGCAGGAGCACGTTTGAAACAATCTGAATAATTATTATTTTTACTTACTTACTTACCATCACGCCGTTTCCCCGCGGGGATAGGCAGAGAGAATAGAGCGCCACTCTTCTGTCCTAACACACAATTCTCGCCTAATCCACATTCATACATCTTCTTATACAAACTCGCCGGTTATTGTGACTTCTAACAGATTCATCTTCCAGTATCTGGTTTACCTGGTCGTGCCAAGTTTTCCGCGGACGTCTTCTATTTCTGGTTCCATCGGTGTTGATGCGTCATATATCATTCTTACCATTCTCTCCTCATCCATCCGTTCCATATAACCAAACCACCTAAGTGATATTTTCTTAATTTTACTCACTATACTAGGATCAGCTTTACATTCTTTCCTTATTTCTTCATTCTTTACTTTGTCATAAATGGATTTGCCACATATACACCAAAGTGATCTCATTTCCACTGCATTCAGTTTCATCACTATTCATTCAGTTTCCATTAGCTATCATTCCATTACTACCTACTAAAATACTACCTTAATATATTTCATTTTTATATCAACTCTTGAAACTATTATAGGATTATCTATAATATCCCACCTTATCATTAAACCTATATAGTGTGTAAAAAAAAGATAATATTAATAATAGAACCGATGTTTGTACTACCGTCCTTTAAGCTGTTTTTAATAATTTATCATTTTAAAATTATTTATGGCAAACACATTTCCTGATATCCGTGTTGACTGTAAACACTGGGCACAGTTAACATCCTATATTGCGATAAAATTTAATGTCGTAGAGCTCCTTTTCATGAGATTACATATTACGAAACTTGGTACCCATTTTATCAAAGCGCAATTCTTCACATCGCGTATGACAATCTATAATAATTTAAGAACTTTTTTTTTGCTTTAACGGGAAACAATTTCATATGATGTAGACTTAAGTCATTGCACTCGCCACATTCCTACTGAAAGACTTCAAATAAAGTGTAAATAATATATACATATGCCTTTTGACGAAGCTATCTTCACCGGAAATTTTGTCTTAACGAAATTAAATTTAATAATAATAATAATGTGTTTATTCCAGCGTGATCAGTTTTTTTTTTTAAACCTGATTCGCCATAAAGATAATACATATTATGTTTTATATTAAAGGTTATGAAATAAATATACTATGAAAAATAAAACCAAGGAAAATATTAATAAATATTTTTTTAAAAATTAAAATTAAATTATTTTTTTTAAAGTTAATAAAAAGTAAAGGTTCACACATATATACACACAAAATATAATTATTACATATATTACTACTTCAGTCACAGCCATTGTTGTATATGTAGCTATTTTGTAAGCGCTGCCATTCTCTGGTCAGGGAACCAGCTTTCCATGAGAGCGCCTCTCGCACCAGAGAGTTGGTGCTGAGCTCCAGCCGCCGCTTTACGCCAACAACTCGATGTCTTAGAAGCGGAACGAATCCATGTATACGGCCTTCGGTGAACATTGTAGCTGCGCTACAATAACGCGCCAATCCGAACAGTATTTAAAATGCATCAATCGAATTTTTATTATTCTATCCAAAATACAATTTTTTTTTTCATGATTCGTGTGGAAATTCACAATATTTTCACCATTACATCAACACAGTAAGTATAATTTAATCAAATGCTCAAAACCAGCTTCTTAAACTCACTGGATCTAATAACGTTGACTAATTAAATAGAATATTGTATCCAAAGTCACGTAAAAGCCCCGAACAACCCTTAAAATTCTGATTAGTTCAAAAATCATTAAACATGCACAAAACAAATATTCACTTATTGCAGTTATATAATATATGTATGTATGTATGCTAATTTCTTATTTCAGATAACTTTATCCATAAAAAAAAAACATTTTCACATTCTTAATTATTATATTAATATATATTTAAGACAATCAAATTAAATAATGTAACTAAATTTTATCTTATTAATCGATTAGCGATTGAGCGTTGAAAATATACTGATAAAAAAAACTTATTTAAAAAGTCTAATAAATTATTTCCTTTATTTAATGTCAAATGTATGTATATTAAGCAAAAATAATAATTTGACGTCGCTAATTGTAGTTAAGGATATAATTTACTATATTATTATTTATTATATAAAATCTAAAAACATTGTATATAAATATTTTTAATGACTTTAAATTACTTTTTAATATATTTTAAATGTTTAATACCTAAATACAAAATTTATTATATTTTATAATTCGATTGAAATAAATCTATACGTCCAATTTATTTAGCCCTCCAGTTATTCTATCAACGTCCTAAAACAACATTAGAACTATGTGTAGAAAAAATGTTTTTAATCATAAGAAAAATAATATTTTACATAAAATAAACGCGTCACAAAAAAAGAAACTCACAAATACTTTCTTCAATTTTTTTAAACAGATATAATCCAAAGTTTCTTTATAATAATATTTTAATCATAATTATATCCATGCCATAAAAAAAACATTTAATTTATTACATAGATTGTGAGAAGATTATGTTAATTAATCTTACGTACTTAGAATTTGAATTTTTCATAATGTAATATTTATTTAAGACTAACAAAAAGTCTCGATTTCAATTTTTGAAAATAACTTTAAACTTAAATAGGAATATACTAATTTAATATTGGTTTACATTACTACCAATATGTATATATTTAATTCACTAATACCGTATCAATAATAGAAAAGTGTTAATATATGTATTTTCATATCGGATCTACAGTGCATTCTGCATACATTATTGATTCGATGTATTTTTGGAACCTTTAGTTTAATTAAATTTCGCATTTAATAAATAAAGTCATCTTTGCGTCTGTTTTGCCCCGGATTTATAACAAATTTCATTTTTTGTTATTCGATTCGACCATAGCACAATCTAAAATGTTATGTTGTATATCTTTGATATAAAAACAAAAATATTATTACAGACGTTAAACAATAAATCAACCCTGTCATATGCCTCTCATTCAAACTAGAACCTTAGATCTTTAATTCTAGAATTCATATTATTTAGACTCTCGGCTCCACTATTTTAATGTATTTATTTATGGAAGTAAAAATTTGAGAACATCATTTTATCTTTACTTTGATGTATATACAACGTGCTACCTTGCCGAATAGTCAGTAAATAGTATAGTATGTTGATTTAATATATTATATTCTTACCATTTCGTTACTAACGCATAAACGGTAAATGAAAAAAATCAAAGAAATAATATTATTGTATGCATGTATAAGTTTTCTTCCGGCACGAGAGTATCTTTGAGCAAATATATTGTGGATTCATACCGGATGATTTTTATGTGATTTTGTGTAAAAATATATAACGTACGTTGAACAATATGGAGAAAAAATTATTTACCTGGCGAACATTAGGGCAGAATCAAAAATACCTGGCCAAAACGATTTCGCGAAATTTGAATCATTACATCATATTATTTTAGAAGATATTACTTCTCTCTCGCGTTGGCAATGCAAGGTTTCTGAATGAACGCTTAAATTTTTATTTATATATGATTGTTTAAAATCTTAGTTTTTTGATGGAACATATCAACTATCATTAAAATGTCCTCTAGTAGTGCCAGATAATGATCTGCGAGAGGCCGGCGGCAAGCTGACCCGACATGCGACGCAAGAAGAAGACGAAGCCACTCTTAGGGAGCTGCTTATTAGGTAATTATCAAATCATGTTTTAAATCCAACTAATTTGTGATATACTCAAATTTAAAAGATAAGAGATGGTGAACCTATTAAACGCGGCTCATTTTTGATGACACGTGGACAATATTTGAATTTTGTTTTTCGAAAGTCGTATTTAAATTGAGAAGATTTTAAATATAAATAAGATCTCTCTTTTCGTACTTTACTCTTAGGCCAGATGTCGTGGATCATTGGATACCTGCCACAACGGAAATTTGATATAGACATATATTATTTACAATACACGAATACCTACGTGGATTTTGGCTAATGATTATTTAGTGGGGTATTCGTGCATTTTCTTATTATGTCAATGTCTTGTCGTGACTTGCATTATCGGCATCCAAATAGATTAAGGGTTATAATTTAAATAATTATTATCGATATACGCTTATAAAAATATGAGTATTGAACCAAGATGAAGTGAATGATTGTATCAAGAAGAATAGTTTCAAAAATAAGATGTTATTGAAAAATAATAATGCATTTCGTGTTATTTTCAATAAATTTGTAATACGTGAACCTGCAATGCAAGGCGTTATTTTGAAAAGATAATATGTTTTGAAATTAAATGTATTTATCTTACTCGAATCGAATCTTTTTAGAATTGAGAATAACTTTGTCCCACTTGTGGGAAAAGGTTTGCAATTGTTGTCATACGTAGTAGATTTAAAAAATTATTATAACATTTTCTTAAAAGAGTTACGAAGTATTTAAGATTTTGTATTAAGAAAGAAAATTCCAAATTGCTGGTGTTATACATATTACATTTAAAGAATGCTATGATAAACGTTTATAAATATGTTATTTTATTTGCTTTGAAGCATAACATCGACAACAGTCAAGAAAATCACAGCAAGACATCGGTCCTTTAAATTATTATGAGAGTAAAAATGGTGAAAAAAACCAACATAACATAAAATTTCGAATGAAATGAAGAACATTTCATAATCAAATTTGCTCGTGATCGATACTTATTTTTTTTAAGAATAAGGCCTAATTTTTAATAAATAAGTGTCACAAATAATTAAAAATACATTCATACAGTCGTAAAGACGTCTTGAATTTAGTATTTTATCAAATCGTTTGATAGCATCTGGCATTCGTCAGAAGAGACTTGAATGATAATATAAATAATAAAGGTATTACAGAGAAATAATATAATTCTGAACTAATTTCTCAAACCAAAAACATTTGTTTAACGGCAACAGCAGTCGACGGAAAAGGAAAAAAATATTTCAAAGGACTAAAAAATCAAATAAAAATATCACTAACTTATTATTCATCGTCATTATCAAACATCTAAATATATAAACAATATAATATTGCGAGTAAAATAGTAATTCAGATAATTTATTGCACCATTTCTAAATAACGATCATCGACCATTAAATATCGAAATGATAAGTGTCCGATGATTGTGTCAATATTTGTTTGTTACATACCAGCGTATGATAAAACTAGTTGAACATATTGTTTCGGTGTTATTAATTTAGTTTTGAATTAAGTTCCTGTATCCGGTTACTTGTAACACTTATTTATGTAATGTAAACACCGCGTAAGTGTATTTTTTGATGATCATTGGGTGCAGTCTGCAGAGACAGGTGAGCGTGATGAGTATGAACCTGTCTGCGAAGTTGGACGAGTTGCAAAGGGGTGACCGGCAGTTGGAGACAACGGTCGCCCTATGCGAAATTCGAACTCAACTACAAGAGCTGACGAAGAGCGTGGAATCATGCCAGTCGGAAGTTTCAGAGGTATTTTTTTTTATAATATATAATGCTGTGATATAATATACGTGAACATTTATATGTAATATTGTGAGGCAAGATACGTGAGCATCACATTTATTTTCAATGTTGTGAGGCAAGATACGTGAGCATCACATTTATTTTCAATGTTGTGAGGCAAGATACGTGAGCATCACATTTATTTTTAATGCTGTGAGATAATACACGTGAACATTTTCATTAATGTTTATCGCTGTGAGCCACATTCTTATTGTGAAGTTGTAATTTTTTTAGAAAATAAATTCGAATCCCGGTAGCAACAACAATATTTTTCGATAAAATTGATTTTATATGTATATCTTTCTAATTGTATTTAAAGTCATTTTAATTTACGCAATACACGTAAATTTATTGTTAATACCGTAAATCAGTATACGCGAACAAGTCTATGCATGTTTAATATTTAATGTTTTGTACACAGAAAATTTTTCCAATAATATTATTGCACTTTCCCACTAGTGGTCTAGGAAAATCGCCTCACATTTTATATTTTCTGCAGTATAAAAAACATAATGAAAATAGAAATGTAGAAACATATTTGATATAAAATTAAACGAAAACATTAAATGCAAAGTAATAATACGCGTGAGCACTTTTTTTTATGTATATACAATGCTGTAAGATAATATACGAAAGAATTTTCATACTCTACTCAATAACTATCATTACACAAGTCAGATGCAACGTAACATCTGTCGTAACTTGGAACAAACAAAAAGACAGATTAACGTCAGTTTAGTTCAGGGTCTCGGCCCTGATGTGTCAAAGCCTAACAGACTATATGTATGAAACGATCGTTTGAAATCAAATTTTCTCTTGGTAGAATAGAATCCATAAAGATTTATCGGTCTGTACTTGTAGTGTACTTTCTATTATTTATACACTAATTGTATTATATCACTTTACGTCAAACAACAATAATGTACCGTAGAGAATTTTACGTTTAAAAATTATTGTACTTACAAAAAAAATCGCAAAAATTAATTATCAGATTCGGCGCACGACAAGAACTACCGGCGCTTCGGTCAAAGTGACTATAGATTGAATCAACTATTCGTCGCTTTTATTAGATCTTCTTGATTTTATACGGAATTTTTTAATTAAATAATACTTTTACAATTGCTGACCGAATGGAACGAGTGAATTCTAATTTTGATAATATACAAAATAATTTGTAATACCTAATAATTGTAACAAAAGCTTTATACAATGAATTCTTATAATTTATTTTGGAGGATAGTTGTACCCCCAAGAAGGTTCGCACATAAACCGGGACCATAGGGGAATTTAACTAACGCGTTCATGATGCTGTACCCGGGTACAATTTCACCATGAGATCTTAAATGCAAGAGTTTTTGTAAGTAACTAATGAAAAAGACCAATAATTAAATACAAATTAAATGTATCAACTGGAAAGACATATAAAAGAATCAGTATATCGAAAAAATATTTTAGTTCTATTCTAAAAAAACTGCAACATCACAATAATAATGTGTCCTTTAAAAAAAAAAAGTTGATATTTGGGATGATAGAAGATTTCAATAGAACCCAAAAAAAAAAAGTGAGGCGTACAACTAACTTCTCTTTCGATATTTAATATATGTATTAATCTTTAATGTCTTTAAAATGATTTATTTAAATTATTATATATTTTATCTGAGATACATATTTTTACACATTTTATTTCACGTTCGTCGTAAATAATGATAACCTATATCAAGGTGACCACACATTATTTAACAACAGTGCTTTTGAAAGCAATAATAATTTATTATTGAGTTGTGTACATTATTATTAGCGGATCGGAATGATATCAGTAACGATAACACAGGTCATTTCATTGAAGAATCATTCACCATTAATTATTATTTAGATCTGTTAAAATAAAATATTCAAGTAGTTTTTTAAAAAATAACCCGTGATGAAATTATGTTACACACTTGAAAATAAATTCATCGTATTACGTAATATTAATTTATCCTGTCACAATTGAAATTTCTAGACTTAACATTGTATTTTTTTGCGCAAAGGTGAAACGGGACATGGTCGCAATAAAACAGGAATTAGATACGGTTCAAGCTGTAAAAGAAGAAATAGAAGAATTACGGGAATATGTGGATCGCTTGGAAGAACATTCCCACAGGCGAAAATTGCGACTACTGGAGCAGGTAATAAAGCATTAATCGTTTGTATGCTTTCAAAGTAAAAAATAAAATTAAAAAGTAATCTTTCAATACGCCGTGAGTCAAAAAACTTAAATTTTATTGAATAATGCGGTCATTTTTGTCACGTAAGCTTCGAATTGTGTCTTGTGAAAAAAACAACAAAGTGTCTCCTATTTTTCGCTCTCAAATATATGTTCGCTCTAAAACAACATATTATTTATATTTGACCTTAGTTATTGATTTGAGTTGAGACAGAATTTTGTCAAATGTTATTAAGGTCTAATTGATTATTATGTAATTGTTAATTTATTGTATATGGGAGTTTTTGAAAAGTCATTTTGATCCAACCGATTGGAATAATTAACACTATTCTTGTACGCTTGGATGACATATCACATGATTCTATAATAAGACAATATGTATAGGTTTGTATATTGGTACAATAATTAGTTCATACTAAATTAGTGTCAGTTAGTACGGAATAATAACCGAACGTTGCGTGAAAAATTAACAAACGGGTATTTTATGCCATGGCATGATAGCTTTGTGCATTATATTGTAATTTATAATATTAAGCCACAATAAGGTATTATTTTTTTTAAAGTGATATCTATTCGGATATACTTAAAAGGTCGGACTGACAATAATTATTTGTTTGACTTCTCAAAAAAAATCAATCTTTAAATTTAAACATTAAATAAACTAATTTTATCTTTGAGATACATATAAATTTTGTTGCTCAAGAATAAAGATGAGTCTTATGTTTTACGGTTTCATTACTGTTACTAATTTTGTAGTTTATTTATAAAATCAATAATTTTTTTTAATTCAAAAATGTTGATAATATTTTAATGTTGTGTCTTAAAGTGTTCTTTTTAAATTTCAGGGACTTACATTTTTCCTGTCATACGCTATATTGGCAGCAGTTCTTGGTATGCTTCAGTTCGGATACAATACTGGAGTGATTAATGCACCAGAATTAGTAAGTGCGCTAATTCTACATATCAGTTTGATGAAGTTATCGATTACGACACTTGTTCATGCGCAAAAATCTATTAAATATTATATTTTCCTTTTAGCATTTCTCACTACAAAGTAACCACCAATTAACCTTACCTTCCCGAAGTGGGGTATTCACATTCCCCATAGATCGCTTTAAACTCGATTTCATTCTTTTTTTTTGTAATCTTCGCGGAAATAATGACGAAAATTTTGTTATTTTTTGTTTTTCAAATTTCTAAGCGTATAATATTGAAAAATGTTGTTTTCGGTCCAATGGTCTTCGCGCGGTACAAACACTTGCGCATGTCGATACCAAACCCTTGTATCTTATCTTTTACTTATAAAAAAATACATACAATTTTATTTTGTATGTATTTTTTTATAAATATTGTGTTAATTATTTGTTTCACTCTAACTGATGCACTGGGTAGCCCCATACCACAGATGCGAACGAGGGATATAGCTATATCGCGACTCGCGGCATTCGGACAAGAGACGTCCGGCGAGGCGGTTGGTTTTGCGTCGCCCGCCCCAACCTCTTATTATCGTTTGTATGAATATGATCTGGGGATGTTTCTGTACCCCGCTTCGGCCCACAAGGAATCTCTGGTCACTTAGTAACGAAAAGGTTAATGACATTGTTTTTTTATTTCCTCGGTTCAAACTACCTGTCATGATTTATAGTATGTACATTTTTAAAATAAAAATGAATACACGAAACAGACAAGTATCACATTATTATTCTTATTATTTTCAAACTAAGCTAAACGTATATGCTATGAAAATAGGTATAACTTAATAGTATCCTGGAACGAGGCTCGAACCCTACATCACTAATCGAGTGTATTAACAACTAGAGCAACAAGCACGACATATATTGTAAATATAGGTACATATATTATTTATATCAAAAATATTTTTAAATAACAATAAAGATACTTTTAAAAATAACTGTGGGATAAGTATGATTTATAAAATATTTCTACATCAGTGTAATATTATACGTAGTGAGAACTTCAGATAAAAATAATCTACAGATTTCGAACATTTTGTGACAAACTAATTAAAGGACAATTTTTTATCTAATTTTCAGAATATAGAGAATTTTATGAAAGATGTTTACAAAGATCGCTACGGAAAAGATATACCGGAAGATTCAGTCAAGCAATTGTATTCTGTGGCTGTGAGTATTTTCGCAATTGGGGGAATGCTTGGAGGATTTTCCGGTGGCATGATTGCCAATCGATTTGGGAGGTGATTACTTTTATTCATTTGTAAAATTTTGTAGAATAATAAAATGATAATATTTTTGTACCTTGAAAATTTTAGCATTTTACCATAGGTGAAGAGATTACACATTTTTCAATTACAAAATATTTTCATTTTATCCATCTCATACGTCTTATATTTATTACATTAAAGAAAAATGGGCATTTTGGTGCGAGACACATTTTATGATCAGAACTAGAATTAAACATAATACTGCACTAACTGAGATCTTTCATTTGAGGTCATCACTTATAGTGTTACAACACAACGCCCATTCTCCTTTATAAAATTGTTAAAAAATATCAATTAAACCTAACGCTCCCAATTTAATCATTTTATTACAAATGCACGAGTTTTGTTTTTCAGAAAAGGAGGATTACTGCTCAATAATGTTTTAGGCATAGGTGGAGCCTGTCTAATGGGCTTTACAAAAATTTCCCATTCTTATGAGATGCTTTTCTTTGGTCGATTTATCATCGGCGTTAACTGCGGTAAGTAACTATACGGTCAAAATAATATTATATTTTTTTAACAAATCATTCAAAACAATAACTATTCATACATATAAATTATATTCAAGGGTAATCTATGAAATTAAAGAAATTTTTTAAATCATAAATAAATTATTTCATTAATATATAATATAATAAGTCATTTAAAAATAATTGTATCTATGCCTTATAATACAATACTTTATATTTATTATATTTAAAATAATAATAATAAGAACTTTGATCTAAAAAAAAAAATATTTAGATTGTCAAAATTGAATAGGAAAAATTTAAACTAAAGTCAGATTCTACTATCGATTGTATGTTGATATAAGTGGATATTGATTGGTGTTTTTGTAATTTGGTGGCACTTAGAATAAATTATAAGTTTACCATCCTTCTGCACTTTAATTCCGTTTTTTAAAAACATTTTTTTGTTTCAAAATATTTTTATATAGACATGTTATGTATAAGTTACGTCAGTTATACTATACATGAACTTCGATTTTACCTTCAAAACGTAAACTAATTTGCCTGACAGTGAAATTAATAAGATTAACCACGTCTTGGAGGCAAAATTTTTAAAAAAGAGCTTCCAAGTCATTGCAACGAGTCAAAAGATCAAACCCATACATTGTGCATAAGTCGACTTACTGCAGGTATTTTATTCCATGACTGACGGAATAATTGGCACAAGTTTTTCCTCGGAAATAGTAGTAGAAATTACACATACAACTCTTCAAAGATAAATCACCTCGTATATTATTCAATTGCTCAAAACTCAAAAGCCCCAGACCAGCAGTCACTGACTCGTGCACTCAATGAACTTGTTTTGAGCATAGTTACATAATGATCTACCCACAGGTCATACAAATAAAACACTCCCTTCTTATTTGAGTGAGGCTATTAGCAAAAATTCCTTCCTATGCGTGTTTCAATAAAGTATTATATTTTCATTAATTCACCGTAATCATAATATTAATTTTTAAATAATTAATACTAAAAAAATCACAAGAATATAATTAGATTACTTAGCCTTTAAACATAAACAGAGTGAATTGACCTTCCAGATTGTCTTGTAGAACATGCCATGAGATGTTGATTATCTGTAATTGCATTGCAGGACTCAATACATCATTAGTGCCAATGTATATATCGGAAATAGCTCCATTGAATTTACGCGGTGGTCTAGGAACCGTCAACCAGTTAGCCGTCACAGTTGGACTATTGCTGAGTCAAGTATTGGGAATTGAGCAAATTTTAGGTACTGATGATGGATGGCCATTGCTGTTGGGTAAGTACATTACATTACATAAATACATTAATAAGAAAAACACTACATACTCTTTTTTATATATATAATGTAAAGATCAAAAAATATTGCTTTATTTGTTTTTGTTACGAATCATCCACCTACTGCAAAAATTGGTTTTAATTTTATCGCACGTCCAACTGACATAATACCTCAATTTTAATAAACTTCACATGTAGATACTCTACATTACAGCTATTTTATCTAACACTGCTACTTTTCTATCTTTTACAAACATATTTATAGATATTGGTACTAAGTAGTTCATACAAATAAATATATAATAAATAAATGGTACTATTACTGGTATCTCACATTCATCATTAACATCACATAAACATCATTCAAACTAGTTTTTTGATGTGGTAAATATTTTGCAGGCCTCGCAATCTGTCCTGCTATACTGCAACTGGTGCTACTCCCAGCGTGTCCTGAATCTCCACGGTATTTGTTGATTACACGACAGTGGGAAGAAGAAGCGCGAAGAGCTCTAAGGCGACTTCGTGCTAATAACCAGGTGAGTTGGCTGACACAAGGAAAAATATATGTCAATTTATTGAAAGAAGATTAATCATTTCTACATGCATTAAGATGCAGATCTGCACATACAAGATTCTATGATAATGTAATCAATCTGTCACTAAATAAATGTACGTAACTTGACGTAGATGTAAGAGCATCGAGAAATTCAATGTGAATGGATTTAATCAGTCGTTATATCATAATTGCAGACATATTAATATAAAAAATTTGATTTCTGGATATTGTAACTTAATTCCAAATTTGTTGTAAAAATTATAGTATTCTATTAATAATCATTTTTTACAAACCATTATTGCATCATCAGTAATATAATTGCAATATTCAGGTTCTTATTTTACCTAATACAAGACAATATCAATTATTCTCATTCTACACCCTACAGTCCCAGGACAAACAGCAAACGCCATAGGTTTATCACAAAGACATCAGAATATGTCAGCGAAAAATGTGTGCAGATCACATTACAAAAATTTCATAGAATGACAAAATCACAGCTTAATTTTGCAGGTTTTGTCCAAAATAACAAACACAGTATTTCTATTAAAACTCATTAAAATCGGTTGGCAACATTTTCTACATTGATAACTTATTTATTTTCTTTGACGTGATTTTTTTGGAAAAATATTTTCCAACTCAACCATAACACAGTGCCAATGGACTTTCAGGTTGAAGAGGACATTGAAGAAATGAGAGCTGAAGAAAGAGCCCAGCAAGCCGAAGCGTCCATCTCAATGCGTGAATTACTCTGCTCGCCGACTCTAAGGGCTCCACTGCTTATTGGAGTTGTGATGCAATTATCTCAACAACTCAGTGGAATAAACGCTGTGAGTTAATTTTCTGATCCTTCCTATCCATACATTTATTAATGTATCCATCTTTTTGTTCATTGGAATAATATAGATATTTTTCAGTTTATCAGTTTTCATAACATTGATTAATTAAGAATTTATTACAAACTATTATTTTCTGACGGATTCCTGAGTTAATAGAAAATATCAAATTCATTTGAAACAGCAAAAAATCTTCAGATTGTTTGATGGTAGTATACAAACCACATTAAAATTATTGATTAATTTATCTGAGATTTAAGAGGCTATAAAACATGTTCACAATACAAAATACTCTGTTGAAATAAGGAAAAAAGAATAGAAGTTAAAACATTAAGAATTTTTGATATACCTTTAAAAATATATGCTTATTTAAACTGAAATATTTATCTGCAATGAACTCTGTGTATTACATAAATATTTCACTATTTACAGCAGCCTAAAGAAAAGAAAGGCTTAATGAAATCACAGTTATGTGTGAGATTGTAAAGACCGTGTATTTTGCATAAAATAATATGAATTCTTATTTCAGGTGTTCTATTACTCAACGTCACTGTTCACTTCATCCGGCCTCACTGAAGAGTCTGCCAAGTTCGCTACAATGGGCATCGGTGCCATTATGGTGGGCATGACTCTCGTGTCTCTACCTTTAATGGATCGAACAGGACGAAGGACACTTCACCTTTATGGACTCGGTGGCATGTTCATATTCTCTATCTTCATCACGATTTCATTTCTGATAAAGGTAAAAGCAAACCATTCTGGCAGATGCCTATAAATGTACATATTTGAATAGACGGGCACCCTAACTATTAAAATTACTCAGATTTTAAACGTGAGTAGGTAACACTTTTGATTCAATTAACTAAAACCAATTAGTTATTTCTTACAATATATTACTAATTCAGTAATAAATATTTGCTTTGGAAATAATTTAATATTAAATAATATCACGATGCAACATTAGAGGAAAAGTCCCTTATTACTATGACAATGCCTTTTCTTGACTAGAGCTTTTAATAACAAAATAGTTAATGGCACCTATCCCTTTGTCATTTGACCACACTGGACTACCAATCGATTTTTCCACTTGATTTTCTACCTACCGCCTATTTGACTTTGGCGAAGGTATTGTAAATGCACGGCAAAGTTTTGGATCAGGTGCTTTAGTGTCCAATGAGTCTAACCAGCTCAGGATGAGGATGACGACACTGGATGGAACGTGAATTAAGGTAAGTCTAAGCTTTCTTCGTTCGTCTTTCAGCAAAAATGTCCATCCTTACCTTCGCCAATCACACACATATTTTCTCTCAAAACTGACAGCTCTTAACCTCGGGGGTTTAAGCTACTCGACTACCCAATTATCCTTGTATTTTCTGAAACGATTGCCAAGTCCGGTATTTATTTCCGGATGGGTCCCAAAAAATAGGATCTCCTGTAAGAGTAAATAATAAAAAACATAATATATGTATGTGCTAAAAATTATGCCAAATTTTTTATTTATTGTAGTAAAGTTTTTAGCCCTTTGATGTACAAACAAAATCAGAGCATTTGAATATATTTTTGCAAATTGTGGATCTCAAAACACTTACAACAAAAATGTTCCTAATTCCATGTTAGTAAAAAAAACTAAGATTTTAAAAATAAAAAAATGTTAGGGGTGACCTTCGAAAATTATTTAAAATATTTATATGTTGCTATTAATTATATAATTAATGTAACCCAGGCTACATAGCATTGGAAAAGTGCTGATTAAGAGTTAAATTAAGAGTGTGTATTTAGGTACATACAATATTTGTATATACATATATATAATAATCCTAAGAACTTCAGGGAATATCTACACAATTAAAAAGTAACGAGGGCAAAATAAAATAAACCCAAAATACAATGTAAAAGATTCCTCTAATGAATACACATTTAAGAAATAACACAGGCTGAACAAAATATCAATGATATTGACAAATTTCATTCAAAGTGTGGTATTACATTGTCAATAGTTACAATATTACTTAGTTAACAATGATCAGAAATTAAAAATTCTTTTTACAGAGCAAGATAAGTTGCATAGCATCTAGGCTGATTGGTATTAATATTACTAGTCAAATAAGATTTTTATATTAAAACTGATTAATAACCAAAATTAAAATCATTTTTATAATAGGACAAACCTAACGAGAGCTCCATTTAAGAGAATGTAGATGAAATATTTAACGAATAACTTAAACTATATACATTGACCTCATAGTTTATACAATTATTCTTCGTATTACTTTTTAAAATTTAATTTGGTTTAATTATAAAAGCTGAACTCAGAATTATTCCAGTTATATGTAACTAACACGGAAATCCTTTGAAATTTTAAAATTCAATAAAATGTAATTTCTCCCTTTTTTGACTTAAACTATTATAGTCGAGCAGCCTAAATATTATTTACTGTGTATTATTAACCATTTCCCAAGTTTAGACAATGTGCCTTGGAAGTTAGAACATCTTAAGTACCACATGCAAAAATTTTATACCTATATTAAAAAAGCTTCCGTGGTCCTTGGAAAAACGAGGAACAATTAATCGTCTTAACTTGTTCTAATTTGGTTACCACAGATTGTTACTTGTTTAAATTTTTCAGAAGTTAAATTAAATGTGGAACTTAATATTCTTTAACTTTTCAGAATTTTACGAATACAGATTTTTTTTATCATTTCGATAACATTAAAAATTCTGGCAGACAATTCAATATGATCGATAAAAAATCGATTAGCTATAATTATAATGTATATTTTTACTGTATTAATAAATGCTTGTAATAAAATAGAAAAATAACTAGCCTTCTTTGTGCTACAATGGACAAAATGTAACTCGTTACCGAGACACTTAAGAAATTAAATTTAACCATTTGTTTAACACTACAAAAACATCATTTAGTAGATTTATTCGTATTTCATTTTGTGAGCTAATTCTCTTTTTCATTTCCTGTGTTATTGTATTATCAGAAACACAAAATTACTCTTTATTATTTTGTGTTTTGATAAAAACATACACAAAATTTCAAGAAATAATTATTGAAAATAATATAAATAGTAATGACATTTTGCAAACTTATTAAAATATCAATAGATATCTACTATTACTTTTATATTATAGGTATATTTAAATTTATTAGACTTCTCAATTTTAAACAAATACATTTGAGTATTTTTTGTCAATGTGTGGGTACAGAGCATGCTGGCTATAATTTTTCGTAGTCCATTATGAATCACCTTTTATATTTTTCTGCACATCTACGCATTTTTGTATTTAAATATTCTAAACGAATTACCAAAAACAATGAATTTTTTAATAAAACAAATGGCCAATGAATTGCTTTTTATATATATTTTTTCTCTGGCCTTTCGCTCTTAATGATTATACCGTGATATTTTTATTATTACTGAATATTTTGCTTATTAAATAAATAAGAAAACACGAGATATTATTGTAATACGATATAGAACCTGATATCTAAAACAGTGGCACAATGATTACCGTATACGTCCATAAAATCAGTTTTAAACTGTATCAATATATTTTATACCTCACTTGTATGTTCAGTTAAAATATTTTGATTTATTAAAAAGCTTTGAATTGTAATTTGAAGAGGCAAGGGCATGGCATTCATGTATTTATCCGCCGACTTGTAGATGCACAGAAAAATATTTTCTTCATGAGATTTTTATTTTTATTTAAACGTTGTGTTTTACATTTTATTTGCAATCATTCTTTTTTGTTTTTCACATCACAGCTTTTTTGCGAATTTCCCTCCCTGAGAGCGACTTTCCCGATTCTACCCCGGAGGGATCTCTCACTCACACTTGGCACCAAACACCCACTAATATATATGTATACATATATATATGTTCACTTTCTCATTTCGTTTCAGTTTAATTTTTAATCGTATTATAAACATTTTATTACTGCAAAATCTGGGAAGACTGCTTAATACAAAATATCATTATTTACTAATGAAAATTTTAAACAGTTTATGGTGATGAGTTAAGACAAAGTTGCTATATCGTTCTCTCCCAGAAAATGTGCTCGTTAGATCAAACTCCCCTGCAAAATCTAAAAGCACATTTTTTGGGAGCAGAGTAATATAATCGGCACTACTGTCTCTTGAAAAGATGTTTGGCATGTTTTCGGAAACAAAACAATCAGACGCAATGTTTTTGTAACAAAGCAATTAAATTTATTCTGTATTTATTTATGTTGAAGCCACGTGTACACATAAAGTTCGTGTGATAATAAATTTTATATTGATTGCACAGCATACTTGGTGATCATTGGTGTATTTTTTAGTCCACTAAAGCTTGTGTGCCGATTCAAGTTTGCGTTTGCGAGTGTGTGAGTAGAACCTTGGGGAATCGGGGAAGAGCATTGCATTCTACTGCCTGATAGGAGTTCTTCGGATATGTGCAGGAAATGATCGACTGGATGAGCTACCTATCTGTCGTGTCCACCCTGAGTTTTGTGGTATTTTTCGCTGTTGGACCGGGTTCCATACCCTGGATGATCACCGCCGAGCTATTTTCTCAAGGACCGAGGCCTAGCGCTATGGCCATCGCGGTCTTAGTTAACTGGATGGCTAACTTTGTAGTCGGTATTGGATTCCCAAGCATGAAAGTAAGTTGATAAAGATACTAGATAAACATAATAAATCAACCATCGTGTACATACTGATTCCATTGAGAAACTTTCATTATTTTGTATAAAATATATAATGTTCTTGACTAAATTAAAATGTAGAATTACTTGTGTTCTTTGTAAAAATAAATCTTAAGTACATGTTATTTTTAAATAAATTGTTGTGTTTCAGAGTGCATTAGAAAATTACACATTTCTACCATTCAGTGTTCTGTTAGCAATTTTTTGGATATTTACATACAAAAAAGTTCCTGAAACGAAAAACAAAACCTTTGAAGAGATTTTAGCATTGTTTAGACATACTAATG
Organism: Eubasilissa regina; assembly: GCA_022840565.1. Lineage (NCBI taxonomy): Eukaryota > Metazoa > Arthropoda > Insecta > Trichoptera > Phryganeidae > Eubasilissa > Eubasilissa regina. The sequence goes on from JAINEB010000033.1 coordinate 25,767,062, forward strand.
GAAGGTAAGAGACGCTTGCTCATATTTTTAATAAACTAAATAAACTTTTTTGTTTTATTTAATGCTACAACCTTTTAGCATCAAAGGTATCAACCTAGGGTCCCTAACCTACATAATTTACATCTTGCTTTACACTTTTAGGGGAAGTTTGAGAGATAGCCGCCTATACGGAAGTATGTTGAATTGTGTCAACGCTCTAGAACAACAATTGCCCCCTCCCCCAGCACCAACAGAAGAAAAACCTGATTCATGTAAGATGCATAATATTATTATTTTTTATTTAAATTACAAATAAGAACTTGACGTGTTTCGGTCATCTGTAAAAATTATGTTCTAAAAACCAAACCCTATAGCCTATACAACGTTATTATCACATACATCACCATAAAATAAAAGTAAAACCTTTCATCGCCATCAATTCACATGATCCATAATATCTCTGTGAAGGAGTACCATATATTCGTAAGTCCCTTACGATGTTGTGTGAAAAGTTTTTTGCAGCATGTGAATCATCGATACTTGGAATATTCAAAAAGATATTCTTCGCTCTTTCTTTTTTTGGAATATAGTGGTATCTCGGTTTTTGTCGAAAATCTGTCCGAAAACAATCTTTAAAATCCGAAACCGACGAAAACTGAGGCAATTATTTTCATATGAATCAATGTAAATTCATTTAATTCATTCTAGACACTCTAAAATACATATCAAAAACACATTTTATAGAGAATAAATATATTGTTTAATACTGAAAACAATGAGAAATGAATATAAAATTAATACAAGACTAATGATATTATTGTTTGGTCCATTAAGGACTTATCAAGGCTTATTAAGGTATCAAGGCACTATCTGGGATCACTTCCCTTCTTGGTATTTTCGCACTAGGACTATCTTTAGAGTTAGTGGACCCATGTCGCACGAGAAAGGTATCTAACGAGGTCTATTTCTGCCGCCTCTTTAAGATTTGCCTAAAATGAGGCAAGACATTATCATTAAACAAGTTGCAGACATGGTCTGCAACATGTTAAAACATTCTTTGGACCCATGATTGAGTTAAAAGGAAAGTGTTAACTTATTAGCAAGGGAAACACTTAACAAGGACAATGAGCTTTGAAAACATGTGATTTTGTCTTATGTGCGTTACATACATTTTGAAACAAAATGTATGTTAATACATTATACATAATCAATGGGATTCCGAAAACTAACGTTAGTTCACGCTGGCGTGACATTTGAAAAGATCACTTTGCAGATATTTTGAAATAAAAGTTTTTAATTGGTTCTTTTCAAATGTCAGCGGCGTGAACTAACGTTAGTTTTCGGAATCCCATTGAATACATAATGTACGAAAATGCTAAATAAACACATTACACCGAATACTGTATTCGCAGTAATCACTTGCATGTAATTGTAGTATATATTAACACTCGCAATCAGTAAAAAAACACTAACACTGGAAAGCAATGGAATTGTTTGGCTAGACGGGCGGGCTAGATGCTCACAACAACGAGAAACAACGTAAAACTGCGCAGCGTGTGGGTCACGGTACGCTGACGAAATCTGAGGCAATCGACAAAAACCAAAACAAATTTTTCGCGTAAAAATCAACGAAAACCGAGGTACCACTGTACTCTTGGAATTGAAGCTCGTACCATGAGTTCTTGTTATCACACGGTTTCTAGATTGCATTTCTAGGCTTTTTTGATTTAATTTAACAAAAAATACTTCTTATTTCATTTTAAACTGTGTTTTTGTCGGTGCAATGCTTACCACACATTTCTGTCAGCGGCGTAACTAAAAAAATTCGGCCCCAATACAAAATGGAAAAAATGCTCTTGTACACATATATATATTTTATATACAAGATTTAAAAATATTAAGTACCACGGGGTAATTGGGCAGTTACACAGTTGACTGGGCACACTTATAAAAAAAAAACAAGTGTTTTAGGCCTTGTATGCAATTGCAATTGCACAAAATGGTATTGTCTCTAACCAGATATATTATCTGGATATTACTATATACATTGATAAAGTTTTCAAGTGTTTTCCTAAGTGAGAAATTTTTATTGTATAGTTTATAATTCAATGTCATGTAGTAAATTTTAAAATTTGAATTGACTGACATTAGTCGCTATTAGCGCTGGAAAAAGCATCAATACAAAATGTATTGTAGGAAGCGAATGAATTTTTGATTCCCTATCTAACATGGGCCCCAATGCACTGTGTTGGCGTAGTTATGCCACTGATTTCTCTCCTGGATACCATTCAGGAATTGTCTGTGAGACACATGTAGACAAAAAAATGATATTTAATTAAATGTTATTTCGGGACAACAAAAGGCGGTCCTAAGTCCCTCACCTCTTAAAGGGAAAATTAGACAAGACATAAAAAACAAAAACAAGGTTCCTTCCTGCAAGGGATGTCAGGACCGGCAGGTATTCAACCTGACAGATTTTTAGAACTAGAAGGAGAAGGGCGGAGGGCCCTCACCATCCATATAAATATGATGCCTCAGAATCTCCCAGCAAGATACTCATACTCTGACAAACACCTGTAAACATCCAAAATTTCATTGGGTCCTTCTCGTTCGTCATTTCGAGCCGAACGACGACTTGCCACATCCAATCCCACGACCATATCCTCTCTGGCACCCCTCATAATCTCGCACATACAAAGGATATACATAGGATCACCAGCTCATACGTCACAACTCTTCCAGCCGTGTCTGAACATTCGTCGCAGGGGGAACGGGAACAACAGCGCGGGGGCGGGCGTCCCCCGCCTCCTCTCCCTCCGCCGCGCTTCCCGTCCGGGGGTGGTGGAGTCTGACAGTGGGCGGCGCAACCCTTCCAGCAGGCCACGGACTCCCCGCTGAGGCTGTGGGCGGGCCCGGGCAAGGCGGCTGCTAGACTGCTCCGTCAGGGTTTCCGCCGGCACCGCATGTTCTAAATACTCTATACTACACACACACTGACAGCGGGCGGTGCGACTTCTCCAGCAGACCATAGACTCCTCGCTGTGGACCTGGGAAAGGCGACCGCTCGACTTCTCCATCTGGTTAACCGCCAGCACCGCATGTTTTAAATACTCTATACTACACACATCCTGACGACATGCAGTTAGAAAGGCATCCATTCACCAACTATCGTTTTAGCTGAATGTACATTTTTTATACTATTATTTATTTCACACACAGGCCCGTGACACAAAGAGACATCAACAAAGAGGAGTAAAAAGTAAAATCTACCAAATTCTACTGGATTTTTCGTAGCGGTTTAAAGCAATTTAGCTGAATCCGAATTCTATATAAAAATCACTCGGTTGCTTCCATAACAAATGGAATTGCATTAAAGTTAGTGAGAGCCACTATGCGGAAATCCTTCATAGTCCCCCAGGGTGAAACAGCTAATCGGATGAATGCCTACACCAGTAATGGCCGTCAAGGCGATAAGCTAGATTAATTTTTATTATTTAAAAAAAATGAGGAAAAAAAAATTTGCTTCTCGAGTAATTTTATAAAAAAATTAATAATTATTTCAATTGGACATTTTTCAACATCAACCTCCGCAAAAACACAGAATTAATTAAAACCTTTATTAGCTTATGAAAAGTGTTTATCAAAATCCATTCCATCAATATTGTTTATAAGAAGTTTTGAATAAAACAAGAGTTTAATAAGGTATCATTAATATATTAAGAAAAATAAGCAAAAGTTTGACACTGGTATCATGAAGATATAAAGAAAACTTAAAGAATAAAACCTTACAGAAATAAAACTGACATGTAGAGTTTATGTGTGTTTAATATAAGCAAGATTCTACTTGTCAAATGCGTCAAGCTTTGGTTTCATCTTAATATTCATAATTATAAATGAAAATACATCTTCATATTACGCAACTCATGATATCATAATCAGAAAAATATTACAGTTACATCACTGAAAGCACAGCCATTACTCGTGAAAGCATTCATTGATTAACATTACTTGGCAACGATACTCTCGTCACGGATGTTGATTCAGGAACGATTGATCCGTCATGTGACAGTACTAAAGCGAATTATGATAATATTAACCGCAGAGATCCAAATCATTGCTGTGTGTAAGAGTACTGTCGAAATCAAACTATCTCAATTGTCAATTGTACCAAACTGTCACATTTCAATTGAATCGTTTAATCCCACGTCAAAGTGGCTTTTGTCTCAAGCAAAATTAAATAATACAACAAATTTCAATTAAATGTTAAAATAAGTTAGATACATTCAATGCCTACCCTTCTGAATCTGCAGTCGATTACGGTGTGCCTGTAAAACGTATTAATCACTTTCACCATATATACATTTTCCCAGCCTAGACCCGCAAAACTTAGTTAAAAATTCATTTAAATAATTCAAGCGTTTCCCGGAAGCGGAAATGTACTTTACAAAGCACTTGAGATACCTTTTCTGATAAATGTTGATAAGTCTGACATCATGTCTAATAAAAAATTTAAACCGATTTTGGAACAACAGGCGATACAAGTTAATCCTTCAATAATAGATGTACATATATTATGTAGGAAAAACAGATCAACTCGAATTGATTTTAAATTTAAAAGATGTAGACATCCATTAATTTCACATCCTCTCCAAATGAACAAGCGTGTGTGTACGTATATGTGTACTTACGTATATTTCTAATTATTTCAAGATTAAACAATTCCGTTATTATGTAGGTATATGAAATATTGTTAATGTAGGTATACTTACAACTAGAAATAAAATGATAAAGACACACGTGACGGCCTATCACTAACTCTTGTTGTACTGCACGCTTTTTGAAATGTTATCGGTTAAATTATTTTGAATCGTCAATATGTTTTTTTGACAATTGATCATTTTATTATTACTTTATATTGTGCAATAAAATAATCTACCATAACATGAATAAAAGAATTTATAAAAAGTAATGTGTTCGGTCAAACACTTTTTTTTGTTTTTTCGTTATCAAAATCTATTACTTGTGTCGAAAAATATGTACTACCTTATACTAACAAACGAATAGTGGTTGATTTAGCATTATAAATGAATTACTGACAGTTATGTTCACTTCATCTTCACGCATACACACTCGTGCGTATGCACTAACATTCTCACGCACAAGTTCACACCTTCATACACCGCAAGCACTCACACTCGCGCACACACGGGCATGCACGCGCGATGACGTACTTGAACATAATAAACACGCGCGCGCTTGTGCACTTTGACGTACGCAGAAATACATAAACACACGAATGAGATGCTGTTACCAAAAAACTACCTACATAATTGTTTTTGGAAAAAATTAGGCTCATCGACGGCGAGGCTCCATTTTTTTCGTTTAAATTTCAAGAAAAACAAGTTAAATTATGGTTAGGTCGCATATCGTGTACTTATAATTTATTAAAATGAAAGAAACGTTGAAATAGATTATGTATTAGATATATAATTATTTGAATTTAACATTAATATATCTTGTTCCTGCAATCCTGAATAGTTTTCATATGTAAAGGGTTGGTTTACGAATGATATTGTAAGTATCGTACAGAGGGGTCGTATGTAAAAGGGTTAACAATTTTAAAACATAACAAATCTATACAATATCGTTTGATATCAATTAGGTTGTTGTGATATGACAAAAAGAATGTTGCCTCTCCAATATGACCGCATTTTTCCTGAAAACCTCCCGTTTATGTAATTTGTTGGTAATAATACACAGTCTGGTTCCAAACAATCTCCCCACCTGTAGTATAATATTTTGCTTGGTAAATATGCAATGATTAGATAAACTGTTTCAACAATTTTTATTTCGATGAATTTAAATGAATAATTGTATTACTTTGTATAAAAAGTTCGACCCATTGTCTTCTGATCAAGAAACGTAGGTATTAATATTATTGTAAAATATCGCCATACTGTATTTAGAATAAGGATCTTTCGGTAAAGTTGACTTTGACGTTTGTTTGTTAAAATCATTTTCCAATTGAATTTGTTTGTTGCAAATATCTGCGAGTGACAAACATTATGATGTTATAACGACCATCTTATTCATAAAACTTTGTTTAGTATTATGCTAACACATTATGAGCGCAATCATATTCAATGGATATTTTCTAATTTAACAAATGTACCTTACTCAAAATTGTATTGATAGTTGTTTTTTTATAAAATCGAAATGATTGTTTTAAATAATTTATTTGGCTGTAAAATTTGATATAAAATTGAACCTAAAAATAACATTGTTGATGTTTTCCATGATGAACTTCACTACTGTCAGTAAACCGCAGCTTATTGAATTTAAAAAATATATTGTATGAATATTTCCTTCTCTTCAAAAATCAGTTAAATGATTATGTGTTGATAATTTAAAAAAATGTAAACATAATGTTAAAATATCCTAATGTAAAGGTATCTTAGAAATTGGGCCAAATACATACCTTGTTCACTTTAACTGGTAACCGGTAACCAGTTTCATTATTTCAAACACGCATATTATTTTTGTGTAACATTATTTTGCGTGTCTAACATTAACTCAACTAAATGCTCAAAATTTAGGGACATTTATCGAATACTATTCTATCGTTATTGTGTAAAAAAATTAAACATGTAAATATTTTTTCAAACACCTAATTAATAACACGTAGGACTTAATAATTACGAATTATGGTTGTGCTTCTTTGTCCAAAACAACTACGGAATGATTAAAAGCCAAAAACTGCATAATCACACAACATATTTATTATACAGGTCCTCCAATAAAATTTATATAATTGTCGGATCGATACCACATTTATATCATCTAATTTTTCGAAATCACTCTCCGCGTTTGTAAGGTTGATTTTTCTTAACGTGTGAATTTTCAATTTTAGAAACTGTGCGCTGTGTTACTTATTTTAGTAAAAAAAAATATGAAAAAACTTTTAGTTTATTTTTATTTATATTATTATATGCTTGAATAGTTGGATGGCCGAATGCCGTGGAGCTCACCTACGAAATCAAAGATCAGGGTTTGATCCTATCCACCGACCATTAAGTTTATTTTCACAGCACAAATCTTTTAGCCTTATCGTAGTTGGACAAATTACATTTTTATATTATTTAATACATACGGTAATTTTTTTTTAAAACATACTGTGTGCCAGTGACCTACCTACATAATACTCATTCACTATTTTTATTCAATATTTATTCATGCACATATCAAAGAATAAATAAATTGTAATTTTATTTACAGAAAAAGTAACGCGAAAGTAGTGACTTAAAATTTTATAAAGTAATTACAAATGAGCTGACCTTGAATGCAATTCACATTTAAGTAAAATAATACTAGGTTTTTTTTTTTTTATTAATATTGAATGCGAAAAAAATTTCTCCCGAGTCGTAACTGTTTATTGGATGACCCTGTATGGTGAAACAAACATTTAAGCCGAACGACTGTATAGTTTTCAGTATAAATGTTTGAATATTTGTGATTTTGCTATTTATAATATTATTTTCATTCATCCCTTTTTGAATATGAGTTAAATGATAAAATTCGTTTATAATTTTTAAGGTAAGTTATTCATGCCAACGGAATTAATTTTCTCAAGTGCCTAGTGGCGGAAATAGAAACAGTATCATAACCGTTCGGGGAAGGTGGCGGCGAATAGTGATCATTCGATAAATAGGGAATTGGAATGCAGATATTTAAAGATTTCAGGGTTGTCAAAAATTGTCTGCTCTACACAATTACATACATATATAAATAATTAATCATTTATTAAAAATCGACAATGTGCACAAAACCACATTTATTTTATTATGTTTTCACATAACATTCGTTTTACGTTCTTTGTAGGTACCCATTTAAAATATCTATTGCCATCGTTCCGGGCAATAAGATGAGCGAAATAGTTTACTGTCTATTTATCATCATATAATTAATGTTCAATTGGTAGAGTAGAACCCGTTTCGCATCAAGCCGGGCCTAAAATGTAAATCGAAAAGCACGTCTCTTCCTTTATTCAAATTAGTTATTCTATTCAGTTTTTGCGTATGCTATGCAGACAAAGTCATAGAAAAAGTGAATTCATATCGAATTTACAGATTTTTGTAATGTGTATAAATTTATTTATGGCGAATACTAACTGAATTATTGTGAAAATGCGTTACTAATAGAAAGACACAGAGCCAGTTGAAGAGCAAATCCCACAGTTTTTATTAACTCATATTTGGCTAGCTTATATTTGCCGTTAATGACGTGTTTGTGAATTAAAGATCACAATCTTTTTTATAGGACAGAGTAAAAAAAGTGTATTAAGGTCATCATTTTGAATTACATGTTCTTAATATCAAAAGTTTTTGATTTTATTTGATTTTTTAGTAGGTACCTACATGAGAGTCAAAAAATAAAATAAAACATTTATGCCACAAATTATTTTGCAAACAAATATTGTTTTGGCTCAGAAAATATTTTGACTTTTGTAAAATTTGGTAATCCTTTTTGCCCGTAGTTTGACAGTAGTTAATTCTAAGTTCACAATATCAACTAGTGCAATCAAATGATATATTAATAATAGGGCGATCGTTTTAAATAACTAAATCCAGTTTTAGCAAATTACAATCTCGTATATCATAATGTTTACTTTAAGATTTAACATTTAGTTTTCTTTTTTTTAATGACAAATTGAAATGAAAATACAATAAGTAAGTCATACACGAAGCCATTTTTAAAGCACAAAGTAAAAAGAGTAGAACTTCATAAAATGTTGATATTTTAAACCCCAGTTTAAATAAAAAAAGGTTGAGAATTGTTCATTGTTCTTTGTTTTCTATGAGGGTATAAACTTAATAGAAATGTATTTAAATTATTTGTAAACTTTAAAGCTACTGAAAAACAGTTTACCTAAATTTTAATAAATTTTGATATCAATCAAGCAAATGCACATTTCAAAACTAAAGGTATAAATACATATAATGATTAAGTATAAACAACACAAGAAAAATCTTTAATAACTTTATTTAAAAATTTACTTTCCATTTTGAAAAATGTTTATTTTACAAGTACTTATCATTTAATCTTGTAGTAGTTAATTAAACCAAACTTTATATATAAAATTTGGCATTCTGCCAGAACAATGTTTGCTTACGAATTGGTGACTTTAATAATACTATTAGTAAAATTTAATATATTTAATTATTAAATGTGGTCAACGAGGAAAAATATTTGTTACATTTCACTATTTATGTGAATTTGGATATCGCGTGTAATTTAAAATGAAGGCCTTAAAACGCCCTGAACATTTTATTTTTTACTACACAAAAATGTTTTTTATAATTTATTCCTTGTAGTTAAATTTAAGAAAATGCTCAAATTTTCAACTTCAAAATTTACTTAAGAAAATAAAGAATAATATAATATTCTACATAAAACTATTCTATTATGTTATTTAGATCCAAAATTATCCTATAAACTTTTTGCGTTTTTAAAATGCTTTACTATAAAAAAACGCATTTTACCTTTGTGCCAAAACGAAGATTGAAATTTAATAACCTTTTGACTTAAATGATTCGCGAAATTACTTCTCAAATAATAAATAATGCAATAAAAATTGATGATACGTACAAATTGAAAAATAAATACCTTTTATATAAAAAATGTGAGAAAAATATTAGAGAATTCTTGCGACAACTGGATTTCACTGACAATTAAAAATGATCGCCTGAAACGGAATTTGAATAAGTAACTACCGTTTAAATAATAGATAACAATATGCATAATTACTACGGAAGCCGCTAAATGTAAACAAAAATAACTTTTCTCATTGGCTGACGCACTGGTTGCCACCTTGCCATACGTTGGCTGACACACGCAACTATCGTAATAAGATTTAAATACATAATTGCACGTGCGACGGTTCTAGCGTAAAATATAAACAAAAATATAATTAATTTTTCTATACTAATTGTAAAATGCGAGATTTGCATATATTGTAATTTCGTAATATTGTATGAACAATAAATAACACAGAGAACTTTTCGAGAAACAATTTTTAGGTCATGCTTTTTTGGAATGATTACTGCTCAATCTGAACACTTACTTTACCACTTTTTGACAAATGACGACGCAAGGATAGGTACACACGAGAATGTTTATATTAAACAAACAATTGTTTCGCTCAATGGCATTTTCTTCCTATCATGTATTTGAGATTTATGTTCTTGTAAGATACATACATACCTTGTTTGTTAATTAATATTCAGTTGTAGTAATATTAAAAATTTTAGTAAAATTTTAATTTGTTATAATATTGTTGTCGCAATATTAAATAAGGTAAAATATAATGGTTACGTGTGCAAGTGTCTGTACAATTGTTTTAATAATCAAAGAAGTCAAAATTATTGAAAAATGTTAATCTAATTCTAATCTAAGGTAAAAGCTTTGCCTATTTTGAAAACTAAATGCTGTGATGAAAGACAAAATGCCCCTTCAGGACAATACATCTCGCGAGTAGTAATATTAACAGAGCGTTCCATTTCGATAATGTGGATAAAAATAATTTTTGACATAAATTAGGACAAAGTAGTATACAATGATAGATTTAATAAATTTCTTCTCACGGCAGAAGATTTATTTTTGCCATTTACAGTTCAATGATTGGTGTGCCATTCACTTTTAAATAGAAGGAGAATGAAAGGCCTACGAGCTGTGCCTTGTCCATCATATAAAACCACTTTTTTCTCAGTTTTGTAAACTACGTAAAACATGCACTAAATTTGAAGTAAAAGAAAAAACCAGTGCTAAAAGTGTATTGTGTATTTATTTTATTCATATCCAAAAGTAACGCTCTGTACTTGCTAATATCCATAGTACGTTCGGCATCTTTACTAATTTACAGCATTTTGCATGTTGATTTAGAAAAATTCAATGTACATATCAACACCGGTTATTCGTTAAGAAATATCGCAGAAATAGTACCACGATGTCTTGCAGAACAATGCCAGTTGAGTAAAGACACTTGAACGCGGAACTAATAAGCTTAGAAAATTTATCGAATGACAATTATATTATCCAATATCTAATAAAAATTCTAATTAATCAGCGATGTTTTTAATCATAGGTATATTTTGGTCTGTTGTTTTCATCGGCACAAGTAGTGATTAACGAATATTTGCCAATTAATAATCACTTACATTTTTTGTGAAATACATTACAGTACCCTTTGAGTGGAATTGGTTAAATTTAAAGTGATTAACATTCCACGATAGTACCTACCTTCTTAATGGAATTGGTTAAATGTAAAGACCAACAGATTGTCATTCAGCTCATAAACAAGTAGCATTAGCTTTTCACTCACACAACTGGTAAATTAATAAGCATATATAATAGGGCAATTATTCTAAAATATACATTATAGAACACATTCTAAAGTTAGTATCTGGGTTAAGTATATTGTATAAATAATATCGGTAGGTTTATTTATGTGGAAGTTATGAAATTCAAATGATATTATAGAGAAGGGAACTGTGATTGTAAGAGTACTTACAAAACTGTGAGTAAAGCAGATGGAAATAAGCTGGCTAATCGGTGAAGTTAGTTTTGTAACCTCATTCATCGAAAGCAAATATTTACAATAATTTTGCCCTTAAAGGATCACTAAGTAGGATAAAGTATAAAAAAATCATTAAAAAAATACCTACACTTTATCGGTTGCCACGAGTCTTGGGAAGTCTTCTAGGTAAAATCGATTTAAATACTTGTTAATATACCGACTCTTCTTATGTATGTATAAACGTCTTTCATTCCTACAAAACTAATTAATGTACATTTTTTTTAACAAAACCATAACTACATGACTTATCAAATTAACTTTAGTCAAATAAGATGAGTTTGATCATAAACAAATCTCCAATTTTCGATAAACTGTAAGAACGTCGATGCAAGTTCAATCAATTATGTATTCTGACTAATATGTCACATTTATTATGATTTATTTGTGTTTCAAAAATACCTTAATTGATTTCAAAATGAAAATGTTTTCAATTTTATTTGAAAATAGACATTGAGTAAGTTAATTAATCCAATTGATAGACCCCATAATCAAACATGAAAATAGAGCAGTTTTCTCAAAAATCTCGAAAGCCTCACCACTGTTAAGATTTTCATTTACATATACATTAATAACATATTTATTACTGTAATATCCACGTTAATTGCAAAAAATATAAATATTTTATTGATGAGCAAAAAAATTTTTCCATTATTTATTTCAATTTATTATTTTTTAGATAAGAAGGTATTTTTAAAATTATCAGAAAATGTAGACAAAGTAGACTTAAAACAAATAACGACCCATTTATTGTTTCATAGAATGTAACTTACTGTGAACATAATATGAAAACCATTTATTTGAATCAACTTTACCTTATATTTGAAGTAAACAATAAAATTAAATATGATGTTTTCAAAATATTTAATTTATCATGCCTTATAAACAACTCCACAGAACACATGTTTCATAAATCTTTATGAAAGTTAATCCATCTATTTTTTTTATTGCGCATAAACAGCATCACATAAATATTTCACTGTTTTCACAATGGTCTGGAAATAGAAAATAATATATATATAGATGTCGGATGAGAACTTCAGAACAAAGAAAAAACAAACAAACCACCATGGATAGGCAGTCATAAGTTAATCCTTTTTCAAAACAGCAAAAATAGTAAGAAAATTGTAATAATTTGAATTCCTCTTAAGAAAATTATAATACATATATATCATTTTGCAGGAAAATTAATGATACTATATTGAAGATTTTGGTGATTGAAAAGTATACATAATATGCACACTGTGAACCATACAAACAATAAAAAGTATTTTACATATTTGGAAAATATGTTTTACTGCATTCGACATGAAAGTAAGATAACGGTGGTTTGCTATTGAAAATAATTAAAGCCAAGACACTGACATACTTTTAATTATCTTTAAGATTTGTGAATCACTTCCAGCTGTTTTAAGTTTTAAATAAAAATATTATTATATTTCACCTTGAAAACGTGCAAGGCTCCTTTTGAAATATTTCAAAAATCCAAAAATATTTATTGTAGATTATTTCATAATGTCATGTGCCCACCAATTAAATTCCAAGTCCTGATTACGAACCAACTCAATTAGGATAAAGTTGCATCAAAACTAGTTGAACTCAGAATTGGGCCAATCTTAACAAATTCTTAGTTCGCTATTAAAAACTATGAAAATATTTAACAAAAATACAACAACTTTCTTTCCTATATAGAAATTTAATTTAAAAAACTTAAGTTGATAAAAATATTTAAGGTTAATATTCTAAAAGTCGAGCCTATTTAAAAAGAGAGTTTGAAAGATATCTTATATGCAAGACATTCTGTACCAGCTTTATTTTGTGTATCATTCTGGGAGAATGTTGTGATATCAAGACCTAATAATTCATGTTTGTAAAATAGAAAAATGTTCTAGTTACAAAACAAAATAGAACAAGTGAACTACACACAATACAACAATCTAACTTCTTGTCGTAAAATGGAACTAAGTAAAATTACAAAGGTGGGTATGAGACATCTGGTAAAACCACTATATTATATAAAAAAAATATAATGAATATAAACACATGGATCATTAAATATAGATTATTTTTATATGCCAGATTAGGTATAAACTGACATACATCCATGATGTAAGAATTTTTGTGAAAAGTATTGAACAAAGCTTGCATAACTCTATGGTGGGTCGGAACCAGGACGCTGCTGCTAAGCAGTTCAGTTCAACAGTTATTATTAACATAGACGACAAAAACTCAACAAATAGATGGTACTAAAGGTAGGTATTTAAAGGCTTCTAAATTAAAAATAATGCTACACAAAGAATGAATAAGAAAGAAGAGATTCATATATATATTGATGAATTATCCAGAATAGCATTAGAAAAGGTGATGTGATACCAAACTTGGCAAAAAAATTATAAAATTTCTGACATTCTTGTAAGATCTAGTTGATCATTGAAGATGTTCATAGCTCTGGAAACATAAGTAAGTATTAACATTCAAAACTAAATTGACAGCGTAAACAATCTCCCATTAATTTTAAAAAAAAACAAATACCTCCATTTTGTGTAAATAATCATAATTTTGAATCTGATAAGAATTTCTGATATCTCAGATCGGTGGTAAATAATGCCAGAGACACGAGTCTGAGATAAATAAAAAGCAATTTACTACTTTATCCATATTCCCCACTCAAATCACATCTACTTTACACATATGCATATACATTTACACATATCAATATAAAATGCTTTGAAATATTAATTTTTCCATTCATTACCAGAAATATTTAATAAATATAGTAAGTTAAAATATTACTGGTTATGAAAACAGTTGGTTTGCGTTCATTTCCTTTCCAAAAAAAGAATATTATTACTTAAAATTAGTAAAGGGTCCGTAGATGGCATTAGCCATTCAATAAAAAATGCAATGTGCAGTTTTATTTCATTTATTATAGTAGCATATTTCAAATCAGTAATAATTTATGCCAAAAATAATGAACAAACATTTATAATTGATTTCCCTGAATGAAGACAGAGAAATAAAAGTTACATAAATAGAAATACTAATCACACTCACATTTCACAGTTAGTTCTGGAATGCATTTCATGATGTATATAATGAATAAATTAATTTAAAAACTTTTGTACGATAACAGATATACACGCTGTTGTCCTTATCTGTTGCCTTAACCATAGAGTAGAGTGGCCATTTGTTATCAAGTGTCAAATGATGCCAAAGAGTATATCAGTACATTTTCGTATGTTTACTCTCTTATCTATGAGTATTAATTGAGTAATCAGAATTTTTGTTTAATTTGATAAACTGTCGTCAAAGAATAGAGATTAAGGCCTACCTTTCAAGAATAAATCATATTTCCTTGTTTTTTACGAAAATATATGTTTTTATTATACATTTATATCAGAAGTTACACACTTGATAAAACGGTGTTTTTTTATTAATTATTTAATTAATTATGCTCTTGGTTCTTTTGCTAGAGCAACCCCCGTACTCTAGTAAAATGTTACGCCACGTGTTTCATTATCTAGGATCATACCTTTACAAATATATATTATCATTATGAGAATATTGGATACATGAGTGGGCAGATGTACATTATCATTAACATTAACGAACATAGACTAAAAATTATTCTACCTTATATTTACGTACTGATCGTCGAGATTTTCTCCAAAGAGCTGTCTTCGGTTAACGATGCGGCGATGCCGACAATGGCTCCTGTTGTCTGAACGGCTTCGTTGTGGCTGACGAGATGACAAGCAGAGCGACTGGCTGACTGCTTAGAGCTGCTCCGGTCACTGGTTGAGTTTCTGGCCGGGGGGCTGTTCTGACAATTGATTTGACTCGTGGGTAGTCGGTTACTTTCGAACTGGCTTGGCGTCCTGATTTTTTTTCTTTCTGAGGTTTGGACTTCAACTTTCTCTTTTTTCGGCTACAGAGATCGACCTCCGACTTTGAAAGTCAAATTACTTTTTTTTTCCGACTTTCGATGTTCGACTTTCCACTCTTCCGACTTCTCCGATGTTCAACTGCCTTCGACTCTTTCAACACTTCGACTTTAACTCTCCAGACTTCCGCTATTCAACACTGCTTCGACTATCCCGTATTCAAAAACTAAAATTCGTTTTTCGGGCCGTGTGTAGACTCTTTTTATCCCCTTGAAAATGGGGTGTCTCCCATTTGTCGATCTGCCCCCTTCCCATCATGGAACGAGTTACCGTCCCATTGGTCCATCCACTTCTTTGTGAGGCCACACTCAACCCAGATCCAACCTGACACTGACTGTCTTGTAACTAATTAATTATAATTAATTTTATTTCTAATTATTCACATCTATCGTTACATTTCTTACACTACTTAACATAATCTTATATCTAGTCACAAACATTATTTTTTCATTTGGTTTTATACGGATTGATTCATATTTTTGTCTGGGTACATTTATAATTAAATAGCCTAAAGTCAGTCATCTTGGGAGGAAAAGATATTCTTTCCTTAAAATGGAATCTATTTATCATGAATATATTTCACGCCAATGAAGAAAATTATGGTCATTGTGAAAACTCATTACAGTTTGAAATAATACTTGTAAATTTGTTTTTAACACATGTAAAGTTCTATAAAACATCATTACCTTGGTTTGTATGTTCTTCTCAGAGACCCTTACTGGGTAATACTTTGGCAGGACGCATCCTTTTAAAATTATTGTTCCCCAAAAGCTTTTATATTTGATACCTTTTTTTCCAAAGGAATATAAAGCTATCCGGTTTACGCCGGAACTCACATTCTATAATTGTTTCTGGAGAAACTCTCGCTATATTCCCGTCGACATTGTTCTTCCGTCTTAATACACATATTGCGCAACTTTGGCCTGGAGGTCATTAAGACCATTATCCTTTTTGAACGGCCCACTCGGTTTTTTGGTTAAGACGCCGGTCGCCTCCATATGGGACTGGCAAGATGAAATTTCCTACATTCATTTAATTTCTTTTATTTTTGATTCTACGTCTGATTAATGAGATGACGTCGAGGTATATCACACTAGATTGTTTTTAAAAACTATTACTTAGATATGATCCTTTGGGGGTTATGTCGGTGGTTAAATGAAAGATCGATGTTTGTTTGCGCGTGTTGAGATTTTATTATGACAGTATGGTAAAAACAAGAAAGACAAAATGAAATGAATAAATGTAACAATGAAATTATGTAGAAGGTGCGTGTATATTACGGAATGAAATAATGTGAAGCAATTTGGCTGTCTCGCCGGCGCTCCGGGGCCGGCGAGACCGCCGCTGTAGAACGCTGAAACTAGAGAGAGCGCCTAGCGGTGAATTCTGAGCCAGGCTCGTGGCAGCAACCGGCAACGCTGTCGCTAGCGTCGATGCCGACTGAGATGGCGGTGGGTTTGAATTCCGGCCGCTACAATCCTAACACTAATGAAAAACTATTAAACTGAATGTTATTTTGTTATTTGCTATAATTAAGAAAATACAAGCATTGTAAGAAAGTCCGTGACCATTAAATTTATTTTCAGCGTACCACAAAATTGCCTTACTATAGATAGTTCTTGCATATACGAAATATATTTTCTTATTATCTTGAAGCCAAGATTATGGAGACAAATTTGCATCGAACCAAATTACCAAAATGTTCAAAATTAAGATATGTAGGATGAATTTAAATCCACCGCCATCTCAGTCGGCATCAACGCTAGCAATGCTAGCCTGGCTCGAGAATTCACCGCTAGGCAGTCTCTTGAGTTTCATCGTTTCACAACGGTGGTATTACCGGCCGAGCGCGCCGAGCGAGACCGCCAACTCGCTTCATTTCATTTAATAATACACACGCACCTTCTACATCTTCATTCATTCATTTTATTCTATGGCTTCCTTGTTTTTATCATACTGTCATAATAAACTGACACACGCCAAACAACATTTATTTCATTTAACCACCTAACCTAACCTAACCCCCAAAGTTATAAACCATTCAATTCGCAATACACATTATCAATTTTCAACGTTTTTAATGATCGCGGTCTTTCTTATAATGCTTGTATTTTCTTAATTATGGCAAATAACA
This sequence comes from Eubasilissa regina, assembly GCA_022840565.1. Classification (NCBI taxonomy): domain Eukaryota; kingdom Metazoa; phylum Arthropoda; class Insecta; order Trichoptera; family Phryganeidae; genus Eubasilissa; species Eubasilissa regina. The sequence continues at coordinate 25,784,748 of JAINEB010000033.1, forward strand.
TCCAGTTTATTAGTTTTATATTAGTGATACGGACCTATCTAGGTAATAGTTTAAAAATATTATAATCTAGTGTATAACTTATGATATAATTGAATAATAAAAACTTACATTTTTGTAATAAACACGAAAAAATTAATTATTTTTGAAAGCGTTCCCTTAACTATCGTTTGAATCATTAGTAAACTGTCTATTTTTATCGTTTTTACCTTGAAACATATTTGTTTGTCCTTATCAATACGGGCGGCGGCGGGTGATTTGTTGTATATCACAGTGCTTGATAGATTTCAAATGTAATGAATTTCAATACTGCATGGTATTTTTTTATATGATTTGATTGATTTATCACAAAATTTTGCACAAGAGATACAGTACACAAAATAATACATTATACACAAGACTCTGTGGACAATATTGCTGCCTCAGGGCCTTTCACCTGTTGCTTTCCGCTAGTAATATAATACAAATATTGTCTTCAAATTGCCATCGTACCGAAGTATCAGAACGTTGAGTAACGTAATTTATTTAACTTTCTTTTGAATTTATTTTAGAATAAGGCGGCACTGTACACAATGTCCGCTGCTTCTAATTTATCTTTTAAAAATTGCAACAAAATCTTTAGAAGGTTTTACATAAGAATTTCTTAGTTATCTATTCACTATTCATCTATTAATATAAAACATTTATGATATTTATAATAATACGGCAGAGGAAAGTAGCCAAATATGTAATATCATTTTACAAATAACTACAAAAACATATTTATTTCACCAGCCTTCATTTTTACTAGCCATACCTGACTTAACTTGATAAGTCGTTGTGTTTCGCCAACATATACGCAATCATGCGAACGTCATTTCTGTTAAACCGTAGAATTTGCTTTCCATCTTCAAAACTATTTGTCGTGTTCTATTTCTTCCTAATTTGCTAGCTGCTATATTTCTGATTCTCTTTTTTCGAAAACCGAAATGAAGTATGCAACGTATTATTTATTAACGTACAGACTTACCAGAAAGGAGGCTTTTTCTGACTCCGTGCCGTACCTTTGACGTAGCTGCGTGCTAAACTCCTCCCAGGTCCATCGTCCTCCGGAATGTGGTTGCCACTAGCGACGAGCTTCCCCTCTCAGCCGCAGCGCTCCTTTCTTGACTTGCATAATCGGTGCGCACCCCATGGCTTGGAAAAGCACCTCACAGGCCCGAATAAACGATTCGGGATCCTCCTTCGCTAAGCCGCTGAAATGATCCTCCAGGACCTTGGGGATGCACAAGGATCTGGGCGCTGCCTTCATCTCCGCAACACACTCCTCCCGGCGTTCAGTTTGTTGTCGCCTCCACGCCATCTGTTAGCGCGCCATTGGTGGGGCGCGTCGTAATCTTTTGCTTCATAGTTATTTATTTCTTATGTAATGTTTATGATATGCCGTACCGTGTATACGCAGAGTGAATAATATATTAATGGAAAAACGTGGATTAATTTCTCTATTATCTAAAATTATTTCGACACATTCCCAGCCGATTTAAAAGTTCATAAATAGTAGTATATTACAAAATGTATTTAAGAATCGAAATACTCACGCTCTACTTCGAAATATTTATAATCTCCTAAACCTCAAACAATTATCATTGAAGCCTCGAAAAAACCCTACAATTTGTAATCGTCTTCGCCCGTAGTAAACGCGTTCGGTGCAATGACCCGTATTTTCCCATAATGGCACACCTTTTACTTAATCGTTGATAACTCTCGATTTTTAGACATATCGCCGTTGGTAATAACTACCCTCTCGTCTTCTGACCTTAAATTACCATAATTAGACTGCGGCTTTCCCATTGTAGTATGAATGGCTTAAGAAAAAGGTTCGCGTGCTTTTATGACGGTTCCTTCGAAAAATGTAAATATTATTTAAACTAAAAAAAATCGTAATATTATTTAATCTACTTGCACAATTTGGATGCCACAGTGTTTATATATTTTATTAAAACAGTGAATTTTTATTTCCTATCCCGTTCTCTGTATTCACCTGTCCTCTAATAACCATAGTACTTTAATTCAATAATCTCAGGGTTCTTGGATTCGTTCGAAAGCCTGTTTCAAAGAACGCGACATTTCGTGTCGCGCCTACCCCACGTTTGGAAGCCATGTGAAACAAATGAAACACGACGTAGGCCATTCTTATACCTTGACAGTGTGGAGTTTCCCATCTGCCGATCTGCCCTCTTCCCGTCATGGGATGGGCCACCATCTCATTGGTCCATCCGCTTCTTCTGGAGGCCACGCCCAATCTAAGCCCAACCTGACTCCTCCTTCGTCTTATCGCTGACTATAATTAATCTTATATTCTAATTATTTACACTTTAGTTACATTTCTTACATTACTTGACAGAATCTTATATCTAGTCACACATATTATTTAATTATTCTTATTCTACTTAGTTTATTTTTATTTTTTATGAATGGAACATTCAATTTACTTTAAATTTTACATAATATCCATATGCTATCAATTGCAATTTGTTCTTTCTTATATAATATCTCTTTACTTTTTATGTGCTACCCACTCGCACCTTGATTTATTTTTTAGATATATTTATTTATGCATTGAACACTACATTTTATTTTTTACTATGCCAGAAAGGCATTGTCTGCTAAAAATACAGTTAGAACTGCACTATGAATAAAAAAGGATGACATTATTATTATCAAAATATTATTATTATAATTACAAAATTGCTTATATATATTCGGTCCATATTTATATTTTTAAATTATCTGCCCATCCGCACTGTACCATGTATTACTACGTTTCTAATATTGTCCTCATGGTTCATAACTAAATCGATGGAAGCCTATTCCTAACGAAGGGCTCTAGCACGTTACTATTATCATCAGGAAGTTTAATTATAATCCTAATTCTTAATTATCAAGTCTACCGTGGTCGATTGTCATATTCGTTAAAAAGTTACTAAATTCGCATTCATCGCTTCAAAACGCGCTCTATCAGGATTACATTCGCGCGTCAAAACATATTATTTATTCTAGGTGATTAAAATAAAGACTGAATCGGAGGACATGTTATTTCTTGCAATATTCTAGGATCTAGAGATACATTCATTTACATTTCAAATCGAGCCATGTAGTTCGTTCAACATTGTACTAAAAGCAGATTACACAAAGAAACTGCATCTTTTGTTTTCATCACGTTTCGATACGGGCACGTAACAGTGCATTCCCTAAATCTCTTCGGAAATCCATTTTCTCGCCGGTACAACGGAACCAGCTTTAATGGTCCTACGACCTTCGGTTTTATCTGTCGGCAGGGAGCGTCCTCTCGAAACAAAGGACGCCCTCACAGATTTGTGATCACTTCTCGAGAAACCTTCGTATTCCAGTTATTTTCATCCCCCGCTAGGTTCTTTTTGTTAAGAGACGTCCAGTCCCTTTTATATAGCCCGCCATCAGCGACCTGCATGTACTTGCGAGACGCGATTTCCTGCCTTTATTTTATTTCGTTTTTATGGCTAATTAATGTGATAACTTCGCGTCACTTCACGCCGAGGTATATCATACTTGTAGTAGATTAGACGCATGTCTAGCTGCATGTAGAGTACTAGAGCATCGAGTAGAAATTGGAAAAAAATATTGTACATATAATATTATTGAAGCAGTTTTATATTGATTTTCTTTCCTGATAAGAGTATTTTGATATTGAATATGTTGTCTATGATCGGTGTCAAATGTCAAGAGTCATAGATATAGATAAGAGATAATACATGCTACTGTTAACCACTGTCAAGTACGTACTCCTACTTTGTTGCCGTATTTGCGAGAAGCCGCCAATAATTCGATAATGTATAAAAAGTAAGTAATATAAAATAATATTTGTTAATACTTGTCATCATTTCTTTGACCAAAAAAAAATCAAATAGTTTGCATTTAGGATAATGTGCAGATTTTTCCGCCACGCCGTATTTATTATTTAATCAAAAATTTAATTTAATGTATATACATTTTTTCTATTAGTTTACTGTAGGATAAATTGAAAAGTTCTCACTATACATATAACTCAGATCAATATGATCATAATTTCGTCAATTCAATACAAAGGTACATTAGAATTTATGAACATATTTTACGCCTAGTTCTAGACAAAACATGTTACACAAGGTCGTCAGAAAATGGTACTATTTTTTTATTTCCTATATTACTCAGTGAATACGTTTAAACATTTTTTAATTCATAAAAAAACTGTTAACTGCGAAAAAAAAATTTTTTTTCAAAAATTGTGTAAATTGTGTTATTGCCTAGTTTTCACATATGTTTTCCGTTTTTAGATTTTAAAGTTAAGAAATATAGATTTATTTTATGCACAAATTTATTTATGCATAGCTGATATTTTAATTTCTGCATATTTTAAATAATTTTAAAAAAATAATAAAAAAGATAACTGGAAATTTGAAATAACTATCGTGCAGAGTAATACTTTTAATGTGTAGTCAAATACCTCAAATGACTTCAGAAAATTGAACTATGGTATACATTGCTTGAAGCGGTCTACTTATTATAGTCAAACATATGTCATGCGCTTGTAAGCATTATATTAATGTTTTTTTTTCCTTTCGTCTATATAATAGTACTTTAAAATTAATTATTATCGTTTCACTTTTCAGAAAGATTTACGATGTTATTGTAGTTGGGTGTGGTGCGTCAGGGGTTGCAGCACTCTCCAAACTTACTGAGAGTGGGCTATGTGTACTAGGACTCGAAGCTGATTCCAGGATAGGCGGGAGAATTAATAGTACCAAGTTTGGAACAGGATTTATCGACATGGGAGCAGAGTGGTAGGCTTAAATATTGTACACTTATTTTTAACAATTACAATTTCTTAATACTTTTTCTAATTTAATTATATTATAGATCATCCGTATTAACTTGTTGATTACTGCATAACGATGCTGCGTACATCTGTTCACTGTATATAGATTAAACTTAGTTTTCACAAAAGGAGACTGCATTTGCACATTTCAAATAAAAAATCACCCTTCTCTAAGAGACTACTACTTAATATAATTGTGTTTGTGTTAATCAATTTACTATTATATTTATATCTTTTAATAAATGCTTGTGTCTTCAATATTTCACAATTATACATTCTATAGAACTATCAGGTATTTGAATGTAGAGTAGTGATGAGCTAAACCGTTATTGTAACTGTGATTGTGAAATTTGTGTTAGATTGTAATGACTAGTAACTGATTATTCGTGATTCGGCGAGCAATCACTGATATACTGGAAACTAAACCTCCAACAGTAAAATATCAGTTATCAATCATGATTATAAAAGAAATTCCAAACGCACAATCACAGTCACAATAACCTAGAGCAGCTATATGTTTTAAGGAATGGATTAAAAATCTTTTCTTTTGTTCAATTTGTCAAAAGTATTGTTCAGTTTTGAGAAAAAAATAGTTATTTTAGGCAGGATAATGGATCCAGATTAGAAAATGGACTTATAAGGGTAAATAAACAATAAACCTTAGCGAATAAGTAAATTTGGGAAATAGAATTTATTTTCATATGTTTCTTATAAATATTTTTAAACTTTAATTAGCCCAAGGGCTGCATTGAAAAAAGATTAACCTGAGGGCCGCATCTGGATCAATTCACGCGGTAAAGTTATACAAATATTAAGTTATATTATATTTTTAAGTCCTGCTTTTAGCCATACTGAGCACGAAACAAGTATAATACCATGGAAACCCACGGACTGTGTCATGAACAGTCTTAGATTATATGTTTCAAGTTTTCTCATAAAATTAGACAGTTGTCGCTTGGGTATCATTTTCAACATTTGATCAAATGCAACTTAAAAATTAAAAATGTTACTTAAAACGCTTTTAAAATTTAATGATGAGCAGATACCGTACGATAAAAAAGTGTCTAAGAACACTTCAATCAGTTTTATTATCATGAAAATAGGTTATCTTTAACAGCAGAGTGCTATAAAAATATTTCCAAGAATTATCTAACATAAAAAAGATATGTTATTTTGCTAATTCACCAGCAAAATCTCTGAGTGCAGACCTATGTGTACACTTTTGGCAATACGTATTATGAATTAACACATAATCAGAAGAAAACTATTATTAATTGACACATTGCAAGTTTAGTTTAGCAAACTAGAAGATACTTTTATGAAATCCAATAAAGAAATGTAGATGAGAACATTAATCAACTCTCTTCTCTATCTACATATGTATATAATATTAGAGTCTCCAGAATAACAAGTCACACTGTTTTTATTATATTGAAATTTTTACAATTTTTTTTATAATATGTGAGTTACTTGAGTATTTTACAAAACTAAAATATCATATTTTTTTAATCACTTTACCTCTCCAAAAAAGAGATTAGCTCTTGTGCTTAGAGAGGGACTTACACTGTAATAATTTATTTATTTTATTGTAAACTTAAAGGATTACTGTGAAGTGTAAAAATACACTTATCTATTTTATTGTACATACTAATGTGTCACCAGTTTATCTAAAAGTTTGCTTATAAATGTAACCAAATAATATTATTTTGCTGTTAATTTATTATCATTCTGTCATTGTGTGTAAACACAGTTTCTATTTCATATTTCAAGGTGCCATGGAGAAGAAAATAATATTGTATATTCAATGGTTCGCGATATGGATGTGCTAAAAGAGCCTGTGGGGGACTATGATGTTACTTTAATTGATTCTACTGGCAAGTTCTTACCATCTGAAATATGTTTAAAATTTAGTGGAATATGGGTAGAAGTCGCCAAAGCCATTAGTGCAAAAATGGTTAACTCCAATGAGTCTTTCGGAAAGCATTTTACTGACGAGTAAGTATAATTTTCAAATAATCTAATAAATAATGTACTTTATTTTTCATTGCTTTAATATTGTCTTTGCGATTGTGAATACATAACAGGAATCAAAGATCTGCGAAAACATGATTTACAAAACATATTATGAGCACAACTTAAAACTGATAATTTGCATTCACCATCATGTCTTGTGTTATTGCAAAAAAAATAATTGAATATATAATATATTTATTCATGCTCGTGAACTGAAATAGTAGTAAGTATGCGAGTGATTATGAAGTGGGCTGCATCAAAATTAAGCTGGGTCCCTTTTAGAAACGGGGTCATTAATTCAGTGGCTTGAGAACTCTCATTTCTCTTCAATAACTGAGCTTTGCTACAGTAATTTTAGCATTTCTCTCTATTAGCATTAGTGTAATCTGATGTTAATATGCATTTTTAGTTAATAAGTTTTGCTATTTGAAGTTTATGCATATAGATTGTTTATTTAATTTTTTATTATTTGCCTTCAATTATTTAATTGGTGCAGTGTAATTATTCATCCTCTATTAATATTCATTAGAAAAATATACAAAATATTGCGTTAGGAGGTGAGATTTTGTATAATGAGTGATACCTACTTATTATCAACTTGCTTACTTACTTACCATCACACCGTTTCTCCACGGGGGTAGGCAAAGAGGATATAGCACCACCATCTTCTGCCCTGACACAGTTCTCACCTCATCCACATTCATACATCTTTTAAAATAAGCTCGCCGATTATTAGGGCTTTTAACAGGACCATCCTCCAGTATCTGGTTTACCTGGTCATGCCAAGTCTTCCGCAGATGTCCTCTACTTCTGGTGCCATCAACACTTGTGTCATATATCATTCTTACCATTCTCTCTTCATTCATCCTTTCCATATGACCAAATCACCTATGTGATCTTTTCTTAATCTTACTCACTATACTAAGATCAGTTTTACATTATTTCCTTGTTTCTTCATTCTTTACTCATAAATGAATCTGCCACATATACGCCTAAGTGATCTCATTTTTACTGCATTCAGTCTACTTTCATTCCTCTTCTGCCAGCTCCAGGACTCACTCCTGATTTCTTTCTTAGTTTCTATCAAACATACTTCCCAAATACACAAATTCGTCTACTTGTTCCAAACATTACCTACAAGTATTTTGCATGTTGTCTTGCTTTCCTCCTTTTCGAATACCATCAATTTCGACTTGTTGACATTCATAATAAGGTCCACTTTCCTTGCATACATCATACATTCTACTGACTAGACTGTAATTCTTGTTCATTATTTGGTATTAATACTGCGTGATTGGCGTACAATAAACAACATACAATCAAATCATCAGCACATCTGCAAATTGGCTATGCGCAATTTCTTTACAAACTACAAATTGTGCATTCAAAATCTGTTCATTCCTCGGGGGAATCGTTCTTCAAAACCATTTCCAGCAGCAAACTCGAATATGAACTCTATTTCATTGAATTAGCCATGAATTAAATTCTTAGTGACTTGATTAGCGACTTTCGAAAATGTGATTCCAGCTTACTAATTTGATATTAGTATACATATAATTGGCGTTTCAACAAAAGGTAGTCGATTTTAAATTGCCATTTCTCTATGGATGTTTTTTGGTAAGTTGGTAATTGGCAGCTATTATCTAGACAGAATGTCATTACAAAATGGAGCACTACAAGGTTTAGTAACTATTACTTATTGTGAATGTATTGGACCAATTGTGGGTCCAAACTCAAAGAAGATTGTATCCAATTTTTGTTTGCCATTTAACACCTGCTAAGTGGAAATTCTTGCTTTTGATGGTAAAATTGAACTCTATGTGTGATGAACGAACACCCTCACGTCACCGTGAACGACGCTCAGATGAAAGCATTGAAACTGACAACACTGTCTCCATCAAACATGCGCAACAACTGAACCTTTTGAACACCACATTACATCTAATTTTGTCAGAAGAATTTCATTTTCATGCGTATTAAATTCAATTGATGCCAATGGCAATTATAAGAACAAATCGGCCACCTCTGGTTGAAATTTCTTATATGTGCATTTACTTAATTTTTATGTGCGTTCTTTGAAAGATCTCTCATCATGAGAGATACAGCGTTTATATTTACTAACAATGTATTCTGTATTTATTGTTGCTGCGGTATGTTTGTAGAACTCCATAACCACATTTGTGAAAATAAAACATAAGTTTTTTTGATTTTACTCGTCTAATTTACTTGAAATGTGTTTCGCCTTGTAAGAGTTGAGATTGTCCTTACAAAGCAAAACGCATCTCAAGTAAATTATCTATTTTCACATATGTGAAATGTATTCTGTTATTGTATTTTAATTTTTTTTTATGGAAGCTCCTTCAATTTGTCAATAAATATGTATTTATATATATATATATATATATATAAGAAGGTTGACAGAAATTACACAATAAGCACGTAAATATTAATCCTAAAATTAATGTTTATATGCTTGTTGTGTGTTATTAATCTCTAACTGTACAGTGTTACGTTGTGCGCTCGCACCGGTGGATAGAATGCCAGTGCACCATGCCACCGGCTGGTCCCAGTCTGTGGGTAAGGTAATGTGTGGTGTCGGTATGCCTGTCTCGGAAAGATGGGAATGGTTTCAGACAATAACAACACTTGATTTCAACAAATTACACTTTAATCACATAAAATATAACAATTCGACATTGTAAGCACGATAACTGTCTTTGACATCTTCATGTTTCTCTACTATCTTTGACATCTTCATCTTTCTTCATGTTAAACTCTCTTCCTAGTGAGGGCACACAACGTTACCGATTTAGCACACCTCAATTTCTACTCAGTTTGCTACTGGGGTTGTCGCGACCTTGGTCCAGGCACCACACCCTGTACCAGAAGTGATCTCTCCCTCCAGAAGGTTACCCCGATACCATCTTGTCACTGTGGAGTCTGTCAAGCCCATCTGTCTGCCATCGCTTACAGGCAGTCTCCCCACCAGTCCCAGTGAAGAGTTTGTTCTCACGCACAGGTAGATAAATGTTTCGACTCGCTTGGATCCACAACGCCTCATTCAATCTTCTGTTTGGGATGTCTTTTCGCCATTCTGCCTGGCGAGACGCTGCCCACCGCTCCACCTCCGCCGTGCGCTCGCACCGAAGTCCCCCGTTCTCCTCGAGCCTTCTCCCCCACCGGTCACATCAACTCGAATGATCCGTGTCGCGCATCTTTTTAAAATGTCAATGGTATACGGCAAAAATGTTTTTTCCTAAATATATGAATTTAGCCGTAACACGGACATTATACTACTATATGAATGATATATTAGTTAGCTTTTAAAATAAAATAATTACAACTAAAAAACCATACTCGCATGTAGATTTTTTTGGCAATAACTCGCTTGCTTAGAGGTTAAATAGTACTGATCATGGATTCATTTTTGCTATGCATTAACAATAAAGTGTGATGGAAGCGAAATATAGATTTTAGACATTTTATCATCTGTATGTATGTACATATGTCTTCAAGTATATGTTTTTTTCAAGTATAAGTCATATGTTTTTTTATGGAAATGAATAGAATTGTAATTGTACATGAGAATATAGTGAATAAATACAAACTGTGCAATGTGTCACTTGGATCAAATCCATATCCATACCTAGTAACCGTCATTTAATTGATTAATTAATTGCATATACTTTGTTAATAAAAATGTATGAAATTTTCCAATATTATTTTTTATACTTTTAATAAATATAGAAACTGAATACATTACATTTCCAACGCATTCAGTAGACTTCTGTTTCTTTTTTGCCAATCGCAGGCTTCACTTCCATACATTAGTGTTGGTACCAGAACTCCAGTATGCATCACTAGTCTTACTTTGAGTTTCAAATTTGTATTGGCGATAATTCCAATCAGAGCAACATTCACTTCTTTCCCACAGTTACCCTCCTTTCGATATCATTCTCTATCTTGCCGTCCCTAGTAAATGTACTTCCCAAATACACAAACTCATTTAATTGTTCTTAGCATTCATTATTTACTTTTATATCATACTCTAGTCTCTTCACAATTCAGTCTTTCGTGCCTCTTGTATGTACATATTTATATATAATCTAATGTGTTAGGTTGATGCATAAGTTCTGCCATTTTTTTAAAAATAAAATTTTAAGTCAATTAGTTTTTTTTCGGGTGTTTGATGCAACATGTGGTCTGGCATTATTTTTAAAAATGACATCTTTTCTGTTTATCAAATGTGGTCGGCTTGGACACCCAGTCTATAGAGATGTCAAACAATGGTTGATTGGTCAATATTAAACCTCTCAGTTAGTCGAGGGTTTGCATTCACCACAGACTTCAGATCCTGGTCTTCAATTTCAATGGAACGTCCAGCGCGGGGTTGATCTTCCAAGAATAGATTCCCAGAATGAAACTTGTTGAACCAAAAACAACATATTCGTCTTTTCACCACACCTTCACCCCCCACAGAACAGATATTTTCAGTTGCGATAGTAAAACTCCTTCCTTTTTTGAAATCATAAAACACAATGTCATAAATGAATTTTATTTGAGGCCGTTGCAAATATTTTTTTTGGTGTTACACGATCGGCTGTTGAACGGAAACTGGCCAAATCGAGAAGAGGTGTCCCTTTTGAGGAAAAACATAAAAAAACAAAATTTGAAGACAAAAGACAACCGTTTACACTACCTGCAAATAAGTCATATGTCACCAGCAAATAGATTAGAAACTGAATAACAGAATTTTTTAATTTGATTTATTTTGTTGAGAAAGTAAAAAATAATTTTAAAAAAATTGAGATTTTGCTTATCGCTTTTATCTTTGTTTATCGTGACTTCTTTCCAGGTATTGGCAGTTGATGAAAACTAAGTATTCTGATGTTGATATTGTGCTTGCTTCAGAAATGATAGAATGGTTTCAGAAATATGAAAATTCGATTGATGCATGTGACACATGGTTTGAAGCTTCGGGAAAGGGACATTTGGAATATTGGGAGTGTGAGGGCAATTCTCAACTTCATTGGAATGGACAAGGATATAAAACACTCCTGGATGTTTTGTTGGTAAGAAGAACTATATTATTTCTTTATAATATAATGTTTACAAACCATATATTTATCTCTATCTTGACTATGTATGGTAATTATACTTGGTTTCTAGGTGTATTGTTCACCTATGTATTGCATTCATGTGATAAGTATTGCATTAATTTTTTCATAATTTTCAGTTGTTTCTTTGTTTTGATTGGTATGCTTTCTATATTCTTTGTAAATTTACTTACGTTACGTTAACGTTTGTTAGACTTACGCAAACTCTAGTTACGCTGTTCATTTGGCGACACTGCCACTAGACTGCCGTCCGCTATATTCAGTATTTCTCTGTTAAACTGATATCGCTCATATGGTAGAAGAAATTGTCAATCTTGGCGGGTAATTAGATTTCGAAGTCAATGCTAATGATGTCAACTAGCTGTTGGATTCACTTAGTCAGGAGCTAACAATCGATGAGCTCGTAGAGATGCATAAGCAAAACGACAATGAAGACGCTTCAGACCCAATTCCACCAGAAAAGCACATGACAATTGCAAGCTTGACAGAAGGTCTTGGCTCAATTGAAAATGGCTTGAAAATTTTAGAAAACATAGACTCCAACGAAGAACGCGTTATAGCTACAAAGTAAGAAATAAAAAAATTATTAGGTTGCTACAAAGAAATTCTATGTGAAAAAAGAAGGCATTGTGTCATCAGACTAATTTGTTAGATTTTATGAAGCCATCGACATTGAAATGACTTTTTTACATAAATCGTTTATTTTTTTAATATTTTGTATTAATATGTATAAAGAACTGCAATTTTATTAAAAAAAAAATTTTCTAAACTAGTGTTTTTTGTTAGTCCTTGGTTCCAATTAAACAAAATTGTATCTATGTTACATGCAAAGTTGTACCCCGACTTACGCGAATTTGAGTTAAGCGATTTTCGTCAGTCCCACCTATCGCGTAATTTCAGGGTATTACTGTACTTGGAAAACATGTGACATAAATATTATTACATACTATTTTTCAAACTAATCAAAACAGTTGTGCTATGAAAAATAAGATTAGATGAGATGCTATTAGATCAAATTCTTACTAGACTAGTGTCTTACCGTAAGATCAAATAATTTAATGTGATATGTGAATTTTAATTCATATTCATATCTCTTTTGAACCGTAAAATGCTGTGTGCATTTAATAATTAATTTAGTTTTACTCTCTTAACGATACTTAAATGAAAAAAAATGTTAACATTTTTTTCTTCAGAAAAAGTTTCCTGACCCTGAGAAAGCTCTTCCGGTTGAAATAATTCTCAGCAAGGTGGTGGATAAAATAATATGGAATTCTGATTCTAACCCAAACGTTGAGCTTGTTTGTACTGATGGAACAAGTTATCTGGCCAAATTTGTCATTACAACAATGTCTATCGGAGTTCTACAAGAAAAGTAAGCTTTTAATGACTTTATTTTCATTAAGGAGAACACATTCTTATTGTGAAGTTGTAATTATTTTTAATACCAATTAAATGTATTAATTAAAAAGGTATACATATAAAATCAATTTTATCGAAAAATATTGTTGTTGCTACCGGGATTCGAACCTGGATCTCTTCCAATCCGGGGAACATGCATTAACCGATTATGCTACAGCACACAGTACATTGATGACAAATTTTCGAATCTATATGTTACACTTTTTAAATTGATACGTGTATTATTTAAAAGCCATCTACTTTATTTTTTTTAAGTGTAACATATAGGTTCAAAAATTTACTGTATCAATATTGTAGCAACAACGTAGCGGTAGCAACAACAATATTTTTCGATAAAATTGATTTCATGTGTATATCTTTCTAATACATTTAATTTGACTTTATTTTCAATTAAAATAAGTCCTTCCTTAATCACTTTCATAATTGTTGTTTGTATCAAGTTTGTTTTGGTAAATGGGCGTAATCTGAATTTTTTCAAAAGTTATATTTTTATATATATGTAGATGATACATGAGAGTTCTGTTTTAAAATATTGACTGCCAAATCCGCCCAATGGCATTGTTACATTGTCTCGCTAGGTGCCTCCAGCACCCAAGGGCAGACAATCTTCATACATGTTTATTTGCATCAGTGTTACGGACAGGAAACAAGAATGTAGACATTCGCCGATCTCAGCTTCTATCAACTGGCAATGATGATGATGATTATGAGGTCGATATAAATGAAACACAAAAGATATTCAATTTCGGTACACTACGGTAACACGACACAATCGAGAATGGCTTCCCGCCTGCAGAATACTCTGTTTTATTCAGATCCTGACAATACATATAGTCATATTTGCAAGTACCTACACAGTGACAGGCCGCTGCTGTAATGTTTTACTAAGACGTCATTGTTTTTCTGAAATCTATCCCATGGGTTTTATGGCGCTATGCCAATGATTACACCTTAAATTATTAACACGTGTCTTATCATATCAATCAATTGGCGCCTACTCGGCGAGTAATTCTGTGCGATACATCAGTATGTCGCCGATATCCCTTGCAACGTATTGTTTTTGTGATGGATGTGTGCTTATAGCAATAATATATAATCAGCATTTGTTATAATAATAATATTGAATAATTTGTATAGTGCCATTTTCGTAAAAACTTTCACCCCAAGGTCGCAAAGTTATGTTCCAGAAAAGAACCGGCAGCCAATAAGTTAAGATACTTCAGGAGAAAAAATTTTTCATTATTAAATAATTATAATTTCCATTAGAATTAAGTACACATATTATTTGTAAAATAAATTTGTATTAAACGGTTTCACTTTATCACCAAAGTTCAATATCTTGGAAAGAAAAATGACAGACAAAAATAAAATTTTCATAGCATTATAAAACTTGAAAGCTATGCATGGCTTTTCTTTTAAATACATATATTTTTTTTTATTATATGTGTATTATCGTGTCAAAGCGAAAATAGAATTTACTAGTGGAATCCGTTCCCTCAACCTTTGCCGAAATACTATTTACCAAAATAAAGTTTGTTGTAGAAAGTGTATGATGTATTTTATTATTTCTTTCAGACATTCCAGTATGTTTGTACCGCAGTTGCCTGAGAGCAAAATTAACACAATCGAAGGATTAACTCTTGGAACAGTGAACAAAATTTTTATGCTGTATGACAAGCCGTGGTGGAATGGTGTTTTTAAATGGGCCGGCTTTGTGTGGAAGGAGGCAGATAAAGAATATTTTATTAATGAAGATAAATGGTTGCTTGAAGTATTTGGAATAAATACAAGCGATCATAATCCAAATATTTTATGTGGATGGCTTTCTGGCGCAGCAGCTCGTTACATGGAAAGTCTTCCTATTGAAACGGTTAACAAAGGCATCCATCGACTTTTGTGTTACTTCCTTGGAAAACAATTTAACGTACCAGTTCCTGTAAATATTATCCGGTTTGTTTAATTTATGCCTAAAAAGTTTTTGTTCATATCTGTAAACAGGTAAATTCTTATCTATATACATACTCGGGTATGAATATGAAACCGGAATTTTTGTGTAGAAAATACACATTTATTGTATGAAAATGAAACAAAATATTTTATACCAAGTACTGCCCATTGCTAGTTATACATTTTTTCCATGTCTCTGACAATTTGTGTATGCCACACCAAAAAAACTGTTGCTCTTTTGAGGCAAACCAATCATCGACCCATTTTCGTAAGAAGTGAAGCGCTGCTCAGCAAGTGCGTGTCCCATCGATGCAAATAAGTAATAATCGGACGGAGCAATGTTTGGTGAGTAAGCTGCAAGCGAAAGTGTTTCCCAACTAAACGCCTCAATCGTTTCCTTGATCAGTTTGGTGTATGTGATGGTACATTATCATGAACAAAATCACTTTGTGTTGCCTTTTTTGATATTCTGGTCGTTTTTCACGCAAAGCTTGATTTAAATCGATCATTCGTTGTCGGTAGCGTTCAGTATTAATGGTTTCGCCAGGTTTTAGCAGCTCATAATAGATCACACCCTTCTAATTCCACCAAACACAGAGCATTGTTTCTCACGTCAAAATCGCCACTTTTGAATTTTTTAAACCACTCAAAACTCTGTGATTTTCCAAGAGCATACTCACCGTAAGCTTCTACAGGCATTCAATGCGATTCTGCAGCAGCTTTCTTCAAATTGTAACAGGAAATCAATGCTGTCCGCAAATCGTAATTTCCAGGCACAAAATTCAACATGTTCAATGCTATTAAAAACTATGCTTTGTATGAAACTTGTATTGTTATGAGTTGAAAATCTTTGTCAGGTGTCAAAACAAGAAAATGGCGCCAATGATGTGGTTTGATGGTAACTGCATTAACAGCTAGGGCCATCTATGGGTGAATTCCGGTTTCATATTTTCATACCTGGTATAAGTAGCTAGGCTTTTTAAAAATTTATTTTAATTTAAAATAAGATACTGCATAATTATTAAATGTTTTATATATTATATGATATTAATCAAGAAAGTATAAATGTGTGCAATTTGAACATACTCACATACAATTTATGACTAATTGCACCTAGAAAACCAAAGAAGAAGGGAAAATAATTGTGTAGCTGTTTTAAAAATACTCAGTAGGGGGACATACTAGTAGGGAAATTAAATAGATGTAATAAACTGCCTTAAATAAATGATTTTCATTTTGCCTCTAGACTTCACATGGATAAGTTGTGAATTTAACAGTAAAATAAAATTGAACTGTAAATTACCATATTCAGTCAAAAATTTACTTATCAACTCTGAACTGCTTTAGATATTATTAGAATGAACTATTAAAAACCTTTAAATTGAATGCCTATTCAGCTCTGAGAGACAGTTAAAGATGTTTAAGAGCATTCCTTTTCTCTTCTAGTTATGCAGTAATTTTACATTCTCTATAGATTTTGTGCTCTTGAACAGTATTTTTTATTAATTAATTAATTTAATTGATTAATTTTTATATCAGTACATATACCCTTTTTTTAATTTAAAAAAAAAACTTTACATACAACTAGCAATGGTAAAATCGTTATTTTAACCGTGGTTGTGTTCGATTGCAACGATGATTTATAATTGATTAACCTAATTCTACAGTTAAATCTTAGTTACCAATCATCGTTAAATCTCAGTTAACAATGTCACGTAACGGTTTACCATCACTACATAAAACCTCTGCACTTCTATAACCCTGATAAAGTCCACAAAATTTGTAATAATACAGATAATATAAAAGTTTTTGAAAAACTGTAAAGACGAACTGTACTAAAGTAATTTTTAAAATATTCAAAACCAGTAAAGTTATGTACATCCATGTTTTATATATATATTTGTTTTAAAAATAACCAAATATACACGTATCTTCTGATATAAATTAGTAGAAAAAATCATTTTTTCGCAAAAATTGCCAAAAAATGAATTAATATTGAAAGTAGACCCTTAATTTATATTTGCACTATGGTAGCAGACGGGATTTCAAGGTCCAACCTTTGCAACCATATAATTTCCATATAATACACTGTCACCGTAAGTAACTTCGATAGCTAGTCCTGGGTTTTCTATTGGTATTGTTGAATACATTCATTCAATCCATACAAATGAAAAGACACCAATCTTTGTGAAACTGGGCTGATAGTTGCCGATTCTTCTACCGATAGTCACTCTCCTTGTTGTCTTGAATCTTCTTAAACTCTGCGGGCCAGCCTCCGAAACTTTATACAACCGATAACCGAAAAATAACACACAAAATATTTTTATATCACCGCTGTAAAATATATTTGACCGAATCCGAGCCGTATCTCACCAGAAGCAGTTTCGGTTTTGTTCCTGTTTTTAAATTTACATAAACGGAGTGCACATATTCAAACATTAATACCAGGCCTACCTATCAATGTATAAAAATGTGTAAATATCCACTGAATATTTTCTCTTAACAGTATCATCAATCAATAATAATGTATGTACATACTGGTGTTTACAGATCAACCTGGTATACCAATCCATACACTCGTGGATCTTATACATTTCGCAGCATGAACAGTGAGAATAAGGAAGCTAGTGCTGAGAGTATGGCAACCCCTGTTTTAAACAAGTCCGGTACACCAGTCGTTTGTTTCGCTGGCGAGGCTTCATCAACTC
The DNA here is from genome assembly GCA_022840565.1 of Eubasilissa regina. NCBI lineage: Eukaryota > Metazoa > Arthropoda > Insecta > Trichoptera > Phryganeidae > Eubasilissa > Eubasilissa regina. The sequence continues at coordinate 25,802,822 of JAINEB010000033.1, forward strand.
ATTTCTTTTCTACTGTACATGGAGCTGTTGAAGCAGGGTTCAGAGAAGCCAACAGAATTATTAGTTACACCGCAAATAAAGGGTAAGTTAAAGATTATAAATTAATATTTAAAAATAATGTTTTATTTATTATATTTTACAAAACCAGACATTCAATAATTGTAAAAGTATTTATAAATTAAAATACATATGAATACATTACTTGGAATGTGGGTCATATTACAAGTTTTTTTAAGTTATGAAAATAGTTCGAAACTTTTTGTTAAAAATATAATTAATACATAATTTAGATACAAATACATTTTTTAATTTTTCATCTTTTTATGTACAGGAAGTCCTCGATTATGGCACAATTCTGTTTCTGAAAGAACTGTCATATACCGAATCGGCATAAAATGAACCCAAATATTGTATTATGGGAGTATAAAGAATTGAAAATAATATATACATAATTCAATTATTAAATGTATGAAATTGTAAAAATAAAATAAAACATAATTCTTATTACCAAACAAAAATTTTAAAATTTCGAAGAAGTATTATTTCTATATTGAAATTCCTAGTTTTGGACATCCTATATCTTATTTGAAAAAAAGTATTCTTTATTAACTGACTAGATTTTCTTTTTCATTCTTTGAGAAGTTCAGAATAAGGTCCAATGGATGCGATCACAATTCTTTTTACCTTCGCACTTAACTGCACCTAAGCAACACTGTTTCCCAGAGTAAGATCGGAATTCTGGAATCCTGGCTTTGCACAAATAGGGGGTTATTGTGATTCGGTGTAAATGGAACCGTTATAAACCGAGGGCTATCTGTATTCTTAAATTAATGATCTGAACATGAGGATTATTTTTTTCACAATTGACATACGAGCGTATGTTGACTATTTTTTACATAGCATGTAAATAGAATTGAGAAATATGTAATTATATATATGTTGATTATTTTTTACGTGACGTATGACGAGAATTGAGAAAGACATAATCTATGTTGATTATTATGTAATAATATAAAACACTTTTCAACCATTCGCAAGGAAATATATTTTTCAATTTTAATTATTGAGATGGGATGCAGATTGGTCATGTGATAATATAATAAGCTCATTGTAAGACTATTATTACCATATACAGTCGAGTATAAGATGATCCAAGTATGTATTGTTAAAAATAATAAATGTAAATCTTTTTTCTGTTATATTAGGTATTCACATTTAAAACATACGTTTCCACGAAGTGCCTATTTTATTTTTGCCATTTCCAATACAGCTTTATCTTTCGTCGGTCACAAATGTGCTTTTCACTAATATTAAATATCCATGTTAGACAAAAAACTGGCTTCATAGGACATTAGTTCAATTACACTAAAAAATGATTTGGAACAGATTTAGAGACTCATCGAAGTTAATATTTATTGTTTCAAAATGGCAACATATTTCTCAACTTATACTCAAGTGTATATGGTAGCTAAGATATTTCCTGTATTTGTCAAAAATTTTTACTTTTAATAAATCAGTTCATATTTCTGTGCATCCTTCATAGCGCATGTTATTTTTATTTATTTTATCTAGCTAATTTTGGAAAAATATCCCATCTTCAATATCAGTAGAAAAAACTACAGTCCAAATATTATACTATATAAATGAAATAAAAATAGACATGCATTCATATTTACATGTCACATAAATTTTACAATCTAACTTAAATGTTAGTGGTATAAAAAATATAATTGACTTCCCATGATTAGAATTAGATGAATATAACTATTATGAAAAGTCGCTAGGTCATTATGAAAACCTCTTGCCACTGGACAAAATAAGCCAGTTAGGTTTGCGATGTCATATAATCGATAAGTTAGTATTCCATTATATTTGTGAATTTGAAAGTGGTCTTTTTTCTTATACATGTTGATGCATATATCATTTTTGAGACATCAGGTTCATCATAGACATTAGACCTCAAGAATTACATCATAGTGGAATGGCGCTTGCTCTGTTCATTTGTGTGTGTCCACTAATGCTGTGTTTAAGTTATTTTAAATAATTTATGGCTTCATGTGCTTATTTTTTTTTTTTATATTTCTTTTTTAAAGTTATAGTATTTTTGTACCAAAATTTTGCTTATAAAATATGTATATATTTACACAAAGCTGAAACACTATATGCAATTTATGGGTGCCCTAAAAAGGGGTTCTGTGGGAGTACCGGTATCGCCCTACATATAATTCAGAACACTCAGAAATCCACGAAAAACCTAGCATTTATCATTTTATTAATCAATATGATTTAAACATTTTGATGGCTGGTGGATAAGTGAATGGTAGAATCAAATAATGCACTATGCACTATGACCGACAATCTTAGGAAAACAAGAAAGGGTGAATAATAATGTTGTATTTAAGTTTTTATCAGATATTTCTTGAAAAATTTGTACTATACATACCTACCTCTGTTTTCTACATTAAAACTAAAAGTATACTAAGTAAGAAAATTGCGAAAAATAAATTTTAAACAATTCCTAACTACCAAGCACTCTTTCTTATGAAAGGCACTAAATCCATCGTCTCTATAGTTTAACATTAACTAAGTACCCCGAACTGCTACTGAGGTACTAATTCCTTTCTATGTTCATTATTTTTATTGTTTACTATTAAATTTTGTCTTACTGAGACATAAAAATAACTAGTTAAATAAAATAAAAATGTTATAAAACATATGCTATTGTGTTTAGTTTTTCAGGCATATTTTTTAAATTTAATTTTTGATAAATTTTGTTCATTTTATAACATAAGGCAAATACTACTGACGTTATCTACATACAAAGTATAATCTTTATTAAAATATAGTAAGAAAAGTAATAGTTATTGGCATTAATTAAAGTTTAAAGTTGTTATTAAAACACGCATAATAACGCCTTGCATTCAAAATTACACTTTTTATGAAGATGACGTGAATTAAGTAACATCCACCTAAATCTAAGCTTTATTGGCAGAGTTGCCTGTAGAGCTCTTGGTGTTACACTAGTTTTAGGTAAGGCACCGTTTAAAGTAAATCCTTTTTCTTTGCGCTTGAGATCTTGGAAGAGCAGTGAAGTTAAGGAACTACAAGCCTTCTTAAATCTGCTGGAGTTTTATTTAGTTTCAATTCAGTTATTACTCTCCATGGCTCTACATTGTGGAGAGTAGTTCTGACAAGAACTTGATGGATGTTGTCACTGCATATTTTTATTATACAATCTGCTGCTTCTTAAAAGTCTAAGAAATAGTCAATAACATGAAAGTTAAACTTAACTTAAAAGTCTAAGAAAAAGTCAATAACATGAAAAGGCGTTTGCCTACCTTCTTCAATCGTTTTTATCAAATCTTCAGGCACCATAGAACTGCACACCCGTTTTCTTTTTTCTGTAAGAGCAAAATCTCTACAAACATTTTTTTGCAGACTGTGAGTATATTTCCTGAATCGTTTGGCAAACAGTAACTTACTGTACACTGTCATTTGCTTTCTTTAGGGTCACTGTATGTACCATTTCGCCTTTGTTTAATCCGTACTATATTTATTAAGCTCATCAGATATGAAGCTTGTTTTTCATTATTCTGAAGCTTGCAGAATTCACGAAATAATGTTTGTTTTTGGTCTTCCCCTATTTCTTTGCACTTTTTATACCATTTGAACAAATTAAAATCCTGGTCAACCATAAAATACATTCATCCATCTAACTAATATTATCTTACTACCTTTCCTACTGTATCCTTTGAATGTAGCGAAATAAATAAAAAATATCTTCAAGCAAAAAAAACATTAAAATATGAATTTATTTATTGATACCTACATTACTGATTCATCTATTACAAATAGTAACTAATTAGTAGTAAACTTAACCCAAGCGAAAATGTAGATATCAATTAATAATATCGCTAAATGTGTGCCGTATTACACATCACTAGCCCGTGACACGGCACTGGGATGAACGTTAATCCAAAAACATAAAATAAATCATAACTCGTTTACTGGTGGATTTTTTGCTGGAATGATCTTCTTAGCTGTTGATATATATTCCAGGCCTTGTATTTTTCTTCTTTTATTTGCACTATATTCTTTTCAACACCTTTTTCTTGTCGTTTGTATGGTGAGCTTACCTGACGCGCGTGCCACTTTCTCAGTCATTTTCATACAAACTGACGTTAGCAGGCAATGGCATTTAGTGCCATTTTTATATTAACAAACCATGACACTTAGCGAAGACGTGATATTCAAACAAGCATAAAGGCTGGATGCAGCATTGCAGGGACTTAATGCATTATTATAGTTATTGGCGATGACGTATCGAATCAAACTGCATACTTAGTTTGAAAAATGAAATATTGATACTTAGTGCCTATTTTACTTCAATCATTCAAGTATTAAATTCATAGAATAGTTAATATACAGGACATTTCTGGTTTTCTAGATCAGAAGAGCAGAGAGTACCTACATTATAATTGAATTGTACTGTATCTAGTATACGAATATACATATATGAGGAATACATTTTTAAAATTTCATTTCATTTCATAAAGTCGGAAAAATGTTATATGTATTATGTACTTAGATTGTGCGTGTTATTTGCTTTTCTCATTATCTTTTTTTATATCTTATTTAACTTTTTCAATTAGCTGCACTGAAAAAATCGAGTGTCCTGTAATATTCAAATTATGAAAATAACAATGATTTTTACGACTCCGGAAGTCGGAAAAGTGTATCTTTCTTAGATTGTTGTGTTATATGCGTGTTTGTTTTTCATAATCTTTTTTGTATCTTAAAACTATTTCAATTTATTTTAACAAATTTCATTATTTATTTTAAGTAGTTATTTAGTTTTAAGTTATTATATAAAAGTTATACAGTGCGTTTGTGAGTGGTGCATAATGTTATACATGTTCATAGTTAAACAAAAATTTTAGTCCATAATTATGGATTATATATATTTATTTTTGATCAAAGTATTTTTGATAAAAACAAAATTAACTCTGTATTTATTATAAATATTTTCTAGTCAATCTGTATGTGATAAATAATATACATAATTCTTTTATTAGATTACATACTACGCTACATATTAATAAAAATATTTTTTTTGTAAAATATGCCTTTTATTTATTTTTATTGAATATGTTTTTATTATTTTGGGTTTTATGTTACAATTCTTCTATAAAACTATTGTGCATTCATCTTCGTTTATTAAATTAATAGGTACAAGGGATGAAATTAAAGACTAAATGAGGTGTGGACACACAACTCTCATCTCGTCCATATTTATGCATCTTCTCATGAAAATATGTCGATTGTTGAGACTTCTAACAAGATCATCTTCCAGAATCTGGTTTACTTGCACTTGTCAAGTCTTCCGTAAGCGTCCCTTATTTCTGATGCCATACTAGTGTCATATCTCTTTCTTACTGTTCTCTTCTCATTCATTCGATCTTCATATCTAAACCACCTAAGCGACCTTTCTTATTCCTATTTATTATAATCATCAACTAGAAATTAAAGTATTTTGCATTACATAGATATTTAAAAAAGGAGTGACCTTGTATTTTTATATTATTTACGTCATATCTTGAAAATATATAGGTATTGTAATATGTAATATCAAAATTGTGGCGTTATTGTTTTAAAATGGTATAAATTAAGTTAATTATAGCGTAAATGTACCGAACCTATTAAATATATATAATTTATATACATAATTTGTTTAAAGCCATGCTTTGAAATATGTTTTATCATATTTTGCGCTTATTTGAGTGGTTGTAATATCATTGATATAGGGGCGATCATCACATATACAAAAATATTACCTTTTTTAATTCTTCGTCCCCCCAATGTTCCGAGGTTGAATATTATTTTCTACTCTGTGAGAAGAGAATGTTTGCTGGGGTGGAGAAGTATAGAAGTGCAAAAAAACATTTTAATATCATTTTATTAATTGTTTGGTTTTGAAAAAGCGTACTCGTATATATATATATTAAATACTGTGGGAAAAGTCAGAATGTAATTAATTAAAGTGTGATGACAAGAATGTTTGTAGAGTTGGAGGAATAATTATAGAGGTCAAAGAAATAAATAATAGTGAGTGAATACACTTAAGGTTTAGACTGGGAGACTGTTTAAAATAAAAATATGTTGTGTTAAAGGAAGTTAAAGGGAAGTGCTGAAAAGATATAACAATTATTTAAAAACTAACAAACGTGTCTTCGGCCATAAGGTTCAACATACAAATTTGCTTAAACGTTGAGAATTTGAAGCGTCATCACTGGTTGTACGAATTCCTGACTCAAACGGCCGAGAGAATAGTTGATGTGTTGAAGATGCACCGTGCAACTAATGAAAAATTAACTTTTCTGTTTTATTTTCGCATACAGGTTTGTTCGCTCCCATTTGTAAGTAGAGGAAAAATACCAAACCAACAGAACACCTTTCTGCAAAGCCCTATAGCAGTGTATGCTACAAATCATTCAGTTCAGTTTGATATGTATTTATTTTATTTTTACTAATTATCCTTAATGTGTTCAATAATCTATCTATCCGCCTTCTTTGCATGTCTGAGTATACTGTAGTTTTGCAATATTAATAAACTGTTTTATAATTGTACTGTGTCATTTATTTATACAATAGATATTTTAATCATTTTTTACAGTGTTGAATATGCTTCTCAATTATCAGCGAAAACTAATAATATCAGTAAAGTAATAATAATTGGTGCAGGAATAGCCGGGCTATCAGCTGCAAGAGCATGTATCTTTGCAGGCGTTAAGGATATTGTGGTGTTGGAAGCTCGAGACAGATTTGGTGGACGCATCCATTCGGAAGAACTTGAAGGAGGATTTATCGATTATGGTGCCCAGTGGTTACATGGAGAAAATAATGAACTCAGTCACTTTTCCAAAGAACAGGATCTTCTTTCGACAATCCCATCGTATGAAGGACGGGGTCGATTTATAAGATACGACGGTTATGAATTTGATGCCGAATTTGTCAATAGAGTTGATAAAGTTGTATCAGAAATTTTGAAACATTGCGAATCATTTTCGAAAAGTAATTCAGAATGTAATTTCTCCGTTGGGGAATATCTAGAAAGTGAGTTTGAAAAGTATATATCCAGTAACTACTCTGAAAATGAGATAATTTTGTGGAAAGAACTGTTCAATTGGCATACAAGATTCCAGGAAATAGATAATTCTTGTGGCTCGCTAAAAAATTTGTCAGCGAAATCTTGGGGTCTTTACGATTTCAATGGTGGTGACACTCAGAGTCACATTAATTTCAAAAACGGGTACATATCTGTGGTGAATGAGCTTGTGCACACATTGCCAGATAATATCATTAAACTGGAGTCGCCAGTAAGTCGGATATTCTGGAATAATGTTGATAATCCAGATACGGTTCAGGTTTATTTAGGCAACAATGAATGTTACGAAACCAATCATGTCATAGTGACTATCCCATTGGGAGTGTTGAAAGTTTCTCACACTGAAATGTTTATACCTCCTGTTCCGCAAAAACAAAGGATTACTATCGATAGCCTCGGATTCGCAGCTATTGGTAAAATCTTTATTCAGTTTGAAGAAGCTTGGTGGGGTGATACTCAAGGATTTCAGTTCATTTGGAATTTGAGGTCTCTTCAAAATGAGGATATTTTCAGTAAAGAGGTACGCTTCATAATATTTTTATTTCTTAAATCTATAATGTTTACCAAATGTATTTTAAATTTTGTTATAAATATTTCTACTTGGTACACTTTTTTTTAAAATCAGTTATTGGAACCTTTTTTTTTTAGTTATAAATTTTAAATATGCAGCATGATAGTAACAATGCTATCATTCCTTATGACTTAAATTAATGCAATCAGGTTCTTTTGTGTTTCAAACAAATATTATGATGTACTGTGCGTTTTTTAATAAAAATTACATATTTTGATATTTTTCGTAATACACCTCCACAAATCCCAGTATTATGTCGCTCTTATAGGATTTCTCCAACCGGACACAATAGGTCTTCTTCAGCCCAAAGTTGTGCCCAGGATAATCTCCTTATTCAGGCTGTCATGTTAACACTTAAAGTGGCCAAAGAATTGGAAGAATCCTTTATTCAAGTCTTTATTTATCAGTTGTAGATAAGGCTTGCTGTAGTTAAATTTGATACAGGATTGAGAATGTAAATTAAACAATTAGGTGTAGACATCAATTTTTAATTACAGGATCTGTCAACTCTTCCTTGTCTCTCCGTTGCGACATGGTCATAAGAATACATAGCGTATATAGTATAGCGAAAGACAAATATTTATTTATTAAGGAAAACACATTCTTATTGTGAAGTCATCTTTCAGAACGTAGGTCTGTGATATTTAAAATGCTAATTAAAAGTATTAATTATAAAGATATACATATAAAATCAATTTTATCAAAAAATATTGTTGTTGCTTTGAGTGAACCGATAAGAGATGCCAGAATTAACAATTCATTTTTAGTATTTGAGATTCCGTAAAAACATGGTAAGATTGCTTTCAAATAATGGATCGATAATTCTATTCATTTGAAAAGTATAACATATAGGTTTGAAAATTTGTCATCAATCCACTGTGTTGGTATAGCATAATCGGATAACGCACGTTCCCCAAATTGGAAGAGATCTAGGTTCGAATCCCGGTAGCAACAACAATATTTTTAGATAAAATTGATTTTATATACATATCTTTCTAATTAATACATTTAATTTGTATTTAAAATATTTATTTCTTGTCATTCGTATATGAATTGACGTGCAAAGGGATTGCCCATCAATTAATTGTAATTCAATTTAAAGCACTAGAAGTTTGTAAAACTTCTAAAATACATGGAAATACTTTTGTAGCAACAAAAGGTTAGTGTGAACAATTCTCGCGTCGTGTAGGCCTGTCTTTAAAATGTCATTCATACATCTTTTTGTCAAAAAGTTCCTGCTGATTTTGAACAGAAGTTGCTCAACTTTCAGCACCACGTGATTCAGTTGAGAAAGAAATCTATCTATGACTTTAAGCAAATAGGCAATGCAGATGAAACTCTGGGATATTTTGATATGCCTCGAAATTATACTGTGAATGTCAAAGGTGCAAAAGACGTAAAGATCATGAGCACGGGTTATGAAAAGCAGCGTATCACTGTGATGCTGATGGCCGAGAGTTACCACCATATTTAATTTAAACCGCAAAACAATACCAAAAATGAAATTTTTCCGAAAAATGTCACGCAAACATAAAAAAATGGGTGAATGACGACTGGGCTGATGGAAGATCTGAAATAATAAAAACTAATCTTGCTGAAAAGAATAGTGAATAGTGGCATGACTAGCCAATTACAACCCCTCGACGTTTCAATTAACAGGAGATGTACTTCTCACTTAATTATAATACATATGACATTATAAAAATAATATAAATATACCCTTATTGAAAATAGCCCTGTTCCCCCAATGATTTGGATTTCATTCTCATTTAACAAAATACTGTATTATTCATGTGACCTCATCCACATGTAACAAAATACTGTACTGAGTCCTTTCATTTGAGTTTTTGTGAAGTGTTGTAAGTTGTAATATTTACAGAATGTCCATTCTCTATTACATAAATATACCATCAGAACAAAACTGTTAAACAAAAATTTTCTCAGGTTTTTACGGCTGTTCAGAATCTTCCGTGTACAGTTTTCCAAGCTACATTGCCGTGTGTCTCTGACTTCTCTGGTCGACGTTTTGGATCTTAGTGTAGGGAATCATTGAGGTGATGTCACCATATCAAAAAAAAAAAATTTAACTAAGATAATCAATATCACATGTGTGTCACTAAATTTCAAAATCAGCTGTAACACTTTTTTAAAATTTGAGTTATATGTATATAATATATCATTGGATTTGGAATTAATTTTTTTATTTAAAAATGTTTGTTTCATTTTCAAAATATGCTTTGTCAGCTAATAATATTAAATATAATGTTAGGGTGAGCAAAACCCTGTAAAACGCGATGTGACTTTCAAAACCTGCCATGAATTTTTTATTCTTAATGAAATACATATTAGCGATCAAATTAATACAATTAACATAAATACATAATAATTTTATTTTAGATGAAAGTAATTAATAAACTTTCTAAAAAAGTAATAATGCCTGTCATTAAAGTGTGGCTGTTTTAACATAACAATAAGATTTGTGACATTATTAGAGTTTGTTTCAAATGTATTTTTGTGAAAATCAATTTAATCAGTCATTTAGATTTTAGATCACTAGATATTTCAATAAAATATTTAATATATGTATTTCATTAAAGTAATACAATTGCTGTAGTGAATTGTCTATAGTATTGTGGAAATTTTGTGATTATCCTAGTTCTTGATTTGATTAATCTTATTTTTTCGACTATCCTATGATTTTTGTTCTAAATTAAATTAAATTTGGGAAAAAAATTATTGGTGCTAAATTTAGCCATTCTGCGGGTTTTATTAAAATATATTAATACCATTAACTTGATGGTTTGACTAGAATGTTTTCTTTACTTTTATTTCTTGAAGAGGAAAAGCGAAGGTGCTTTACAACAAATTTGATTATTGTGTGATATTATCAAATTACATTACCATTGTTAACATTTAAGATTAATTTTTTTCTTTTGCAGAATTGTAACTGGGTGAAGCATATATCAGGGTTTGATGTTTTGACTGTGGGTTCTCCCAATACATTAGTCGGATGGGTGGATTCGGAAGGTACCTTAATAATGGAAACCCTGTCTGAAGAAAAAGTCACTAAAGATTGTGTTATGGTACTTAAACATTTTTCTGGTTTAAAAAAGCTGCCATCCATTAAAAATTCCAAGAGGTTATTATACTTTTTTATTTTTAGATTAGTTTTGGATGGTTTTATTATTATATATTTGACAGGAGCGGAACTAGGTGTTTTAGCACTAAGGGGCAAAAAAAATGCTGACTTTACGTAATGTATCTTTTATAATGAATGGTGTAACTCTGTGATTGCCGCTGGTTCTCGACATAATAAAATTGACAATCCAAGCTGCCCCCAGGCAGCTGCCTTTCTCATCTACTCACTGTTCGCCCCTGGTAATAATTTTGTTGGCCTCTGAAGAATAGTGAACTTAATCACCCAAATTTTAAGAAAAATGCATTAAAAGTGAGGGAGTGTTAGTTGAGATTTCATACATTAAAAAACAGTTTAATGGATTCACACCACAATATTTTATGGATTGGGAAACATGCCTATATTATGCATCGAAAATGTTTGAAAAGAATGTTAAAAAAAACAATTAAGATATAATTTTACCATTAAAATATTGTTTTATTCATACAATTAGTATAAATAAAATAAAAACAAATTATAATTATTTTCAAAATAATATTCTTATCGTTACAATTATGATTGATTTGTGTAGTCAAAATACATCCTCCTCACTCTCCAGGAAATGTATCTGACGAGAGCAAATCTCGCTATGTTATATTTTAAACATTAAATAAATAATACACAATTATTAATATATTGTAAATGTTTGTTTTACAATAAAACAAAGATTCATTGATCAATAATCAATGATCAAAATTCAACAAGGATGTACATACATTAGTCAAAATTCAAAACATGTTACATAGATATAAAAAGCGTTAAAAGAAACATGCATTCGCTAGTTTTTTCATCCGCCGTATACGATTCATCATTCATTCTTCTTACGCCGTATACGATTCATCTGCTTTCCACAAAATTCATTCGAAACACATGTGCTTTAAATATTTTCTAGTTGTGATTTTGTAACTTCTCAAAATGCTGCATAATGCGTACAGTCATTTTATTCTTTCATATTCATTATATACATACATATATTTTTATAAAAGCGTTTTTGGGTAAAATCTCCAATTACAAAAATCTGCCAATCAGGGCTCAGTATGTTGAATTTCTAAGTTATTTAATCTAATAATCATTGATACTGTTATAATACATATAGGTATTTTGATTTTTTTTATGAATGTTACAAATTTATGTGATCGTTATTGCCATTTTTATTTTTTCAGAACTATGTGGAATTCTGATCCATTTACGCGGGGTTGCTATAGCCACATTACAAGAGATTGTGATATACAAGATGTCGGACCATCTACATTTGCGACGCCTATATTTAACAACGAGGGAACCCCTGTATTGCTTTTTGCTGGGGAGGCCTGTCATTCTACTTTCTTCTCTACAACACACGGAGCTTTCAATTCAGGCGTGCAACAAGCAAATATTGTCTGTGACCACATCATATCAAAAGATATTCTCAACGTTTGAATTCACTAATACCAATATTTTATTCTAAAACTAATAATTTAAGTTTATTTATCTAATTGTGTATAATAAATTAAATTTAACATTTTTTAAATATTTTTCTTTCATAGACTAGTCAGTCAGGCAAAAATAAAACGATAGTAGAAAATTTATCGAAACATACCATTATAAAATTCTGGATATTACTCTCATTTTCGTTTTATTGATTCTCTTGGATTTTCCTTAAAATTTAAGAATTTCAAAATTAAATAAAACCTTTTTGTTAACTTAAAAATTTTAAACACTTTTCAGTTATTTTGAAACTGTTCTAGTATTAATGCCAGTTTCATATTTTTTAATATAGTCACCCCTCACATTTACAACACTATGCCCTCTGTATCAGAACCATATTTAGATTTAGACACTTAATATAAGACATCACTTTGTCTACCTGTAGTGCATTCAAAACAAAGTCATGAAAATTAACACTCCATCCAGAACAAATCTTTTTAATCTGCACAGTCAGCACAAGGCGGACTCAATCACACATTGCTTCCATAAATTATTTGCAAACTTCCACAATTCTTGTACCCTTCCATTTCATGATAATAACAATAAATATAATAATAAGCATAATAACAATAATATGTTAGATAATTTGTGTAGCGCGATTTTCGTAGAAACTTAAATCTCAAGGGTTCTTTACACATAAACTGTTTATAGTCCTACATTATCAGTGTTTTTAAAATTGAAAATTGTTATTTTAACTTATGGAAATAATTCTTTGAAAAGGTGTGTTTTATGCTCGGTCCGCTTTGTGCAATCGAGGGCGATAAAACGCGCTCAATCCATCGTATTGAGATGCACACAAGCGGACAGCGTCGACTGAATTTCCAAAAATTATATTTAAGAGTAATGTAATTTATTTTAGTTACCTGTAAGTGTTATGTTAGAATAAGATGACACTGTATATAAAGTGTCTGTGCCTAGTTAATGTCTCCTTTTTAAATTCAGAGTCATGGGAATCAAAAGAATCAAACCTTTCGGAACAATGGACTTGATTCTTTTCAGTGTTTTAAAAGAATTGTTAAAAAAACATTTTTTCATTCTCGAATACAGGATTCTACCCTTTTTCTTAATTTACAGTGTGCATTGCCTGTATTTAGTCACTGAACCGATCAATCACACTCCGTGTATAAATTATAAAACTTTACATCTTTCATTAAAATAAAATAAAATTGTACTGATACTCACAGTGTAGGACGTTGATCAAAAGAAAGATCACAATTTCACCTGAAGAAAGTAGCAAGAAGCAAAGGAAGGACCTTGAGATGAAAATGAAAATTATCAACGACTACAATGCTGGAAAGAAAGTGAAGGTAATGGTACGTCATTGGCCTAACGTATTCTTCTGTGTCTACTATTCTAAAGAATAAGAATAGGATCTGCAAAGCAATTAAAACATTATTTACAGACCAATTCGTTTGAATTGACCAAGTCAGTGAATTGGAACCTAGTCGATAAGTGAGGACTGGCTATGTTGATAAATGTTTACTTATTTCCCAATGACTATAAACCAATCTGGTCCAAAAATTTGTGAATTTGCACAAAAGGAGTAGAAAGCAAAGAATGAAGTGAATTATTTAAAATTAATTATTTTATCCCTGGAATATTTTTAGTATTTCTTTTCATTCCAATTTAACTTACTTTAAAAATATATACAGCAGAACCTTGGTTTACAAACAAAAATGCTTCAGTTTGCTAACAGAATTTCAGTTTACCAACAGCCAAGAAGTCTCAGAACTCACTACAGAATAACTGGAATAGCTTCTTAATGAGCAGCAAAAGACTGACAGAGGAAATATTATTTTCAGAGACTGATGAATGAATAGAAGATGTTCCTAGGTCCTCGATCCGCGAAATGTGCACAAAGTTTTGTGAAAAAATGTCACCCTGATAAAACATCAAATCATGTTATAAATCTGTTTAATAATAATGTCACGTCTCATTTCTGCCACATTATATAAAGCAAGAAAATACAAATATTGTTGGATAAGTTTTTCGTGAGATAACAACCTGATGAATTTCAATCACCCGATGATTTCATGTTAGGAAAGTCCCCTTCCAAACATTAGCACTTTACTGCATATTTTGTAAAATAAGTTAAAATAAAGTTTGCTTTTACGTCTATTCTTTTCGTTTTATTACTTCCAATTCCTTTTAAGTTAAAATCATGGTTTTTTATTGCTTTTATATTCAAACAAGAAGTAGGAAATAAAGATGATAAACGGCTATTTTCTTATAGTCTTATTCTCATCATACATATTAATTGTTTTGGTTTACGAAGAACTCAGTTTTCAAACAGTTTTACGGAATGAATAAAGTTTGTAAACCATTGTAAATACATATTACTTACTCATAATATCATGTATATTGTGTTTCCATTGGAAAATTGTGTATCTGTAAAATTTTAAATCATCTTATACAATAGTAGCAAAATGACAACTAAAATAAATAATGTTTTAAGTGATAGTTGTCTCATACGAATATGTTTTTATTTGAAAGCGATCTTTAGTTTTGGAAGATATTATTTTAGATCTTTAAAATGAGTATAATTTTTGAACAAAAACAATAATACGTAAAACATATGTTACAGTGTCAAATCAAAATGTTAGATACACAAAAATATCACTTTTTTTAATTTTGTCAGGAATTATGAACATTTTTGGTATACATTATTTATTTGATCTTATTGGCAAACTATATGATTATTATGTTTAACGATTATTAAAATATAAATTTTATGACCATCTGTGGTTCATTACAAATAACATAACGCATTTAAAAATCATTAACAACTTACTGATCAATCGATAGATGTCTCTCGTGCTATTATTGCAAATGAAAAGCAATACGTACGTAGTTATATTTATTCTTTAATTAACTACCAAATTCCTAAAACTAAATGCTAAACACTGACATAACCTTATAAGCATAAATAAGAAATTCATTATTACACGTATAATATTTTGATTTGAAGATCCACTAAAAGATGTCTCAGCCACAGCAAAAATTGGCCTTCATTTGACTCCATCGATACATTGGGTTGAATATAATTAAAATGGAATGTTTAGATACCTTCTAAATTTTCCTCGTATAATATAACTCGATCTCTGAAAAAAACACTAATTAATCAAAAAGCAAATAAAATCAATTAGTGAATTTTTATACCAGGTAATAAAAAATATACAATACGTATTCTTTATTACGAAAATAAAATAATTATTTTAATATATAAATAATAAAAATGGTTAAATTACAATCATAAATAAATATAAGGAATGTTAGAAGCATTAAAAATTCACATATATGTATTTATTACATTTTTATTTTTTAAACACACATTAGATATTATTGTGAAATTGCAATTTTTCCAGAACATAGTTCTGTGATATTTTATTACAAATTAAATGTATTAATTAGAAAGATATACACAAATTTATCGATAAAATATTTTGGTTTCTACAATGATCGATACATTTAATTTGTATTATTATATTTTTGATTAAAAAATTATTAAATTAAATAGTATAAATTTACAATATCACGTAAATATTGCAATATCAAAATTAAGGAGAAATATCTTAAATATAATTATTGCACTACATGGCGCACGACTTTTTTTTTCGATAACCAGGAGAATATGCGATTTCGGAAGTGTTAATTAAAACTCCGTCGATCAGAGCTATTGATTTGACATTATATTGGTACTTATCGGTAAAAAAATGCGACTTTTATTATGTTTGTGTTTTTTGATTACTTTTATATGACAAATTTGTGATGTTATAATTCGTGACAATCCATCTCGTCGACTTAGCCAAATTGAGCCGAGAGACACCAATATAGTCACAACAACAATCTCAATATATTGATATATATTTAATATTTCTAGAGTAGATTTAATTATATATTATAAATATATAAATACATAAAGTGTATGATTTATATTATATAACTTGCCTGAAATCAGGAATCAGCAGCTTGTGGAATATATCATTAGGTATTATAAATCAGCACCGACGTTACGCACAGGCGGAGCGGGCGCCTGCCTGTGGCGACCAAATCAAGGGGGCGGCCGAAAAATACATACAAATTTAAAAACAAAATCCCGAGTTGCAAAATGATAATAGTGTGTAATAAAAACAATTCAAGTATAAACAATCCAAGAAAGCAAATCCAATAAATAACATTGTAGTTATTTTCTAATAAAGCAGTTGCCTAGTGTCCAGAACATCCTTTAAATGTAGGTAATGTAAGTTTTAAAATGCCGGCCTGACAAAATACCGCCCCAAACGTGTGAGGCACGCGGGCGTCCAATTTATGGGGATGGTTTTACAAAAATTGAAAACATCTTCACATAAGTTACCAGGGTGGAAAAAAACAATCTTGCCTACTCTAAATGATATAGCGACATTTTTGTGAAAAAACTCCTCGTGGGCGATAATCCAAACTCCGAAGAAATTCAACATTTTGAAGATCAATATTTCAGTTTGATGTAAATGTTAAATGATACCTTGTTGTTCTAAGGGCACAGCGCAATAACAAAACATTGAACACGATATTTTTCGATTTGTTAAAATTACATCTCCCCGAAAAACTGATTTTGTAAAAATATCACGGTCAGACACTCGACAAGGCACCGAGGAATTCATTGTTTAACATATCAATTACGATAGGTACAAATTTCCCTTGCCCACCCCTCGCTCATTAGACACATTCGTCGGAATAAAATTACCCAATCGAGATATGAATACCAAATGAATCGTGTTCCATCCACAGCTCCTATTGGGGAACACCGAGGGCATTCGGAACACTTTCTTATATTTTCGTTTTATGTAAAAAGGGTAATATTTTTATGGAATTTAATAAAAGTCCGCCCGTTGTGTCAGAAAAAAAAACACTGACTAGAACCATTTGACGGAAGAATTTTGGAATGATAAATAAAACTACGTATGTGTTTCGAATAATCTACACCAAAAGTATACGAACTAAAAGCAATATCTTGATACACGTCTTCGTTTGAACAAATGTGTTGCAATACAAAATACTGCAAGTATGTACTTGAATATATGCGTTCCATTATGACTTGAATAACTTGAAGAATTTCCCTAGAATAATAGTAATTAAAAAATATTTTCTAATAACGGAAATTAACTCACACAGGTATATGTAATTTTATAAAAATATTCTGCTGAAATAATGTATTTCTTTCAGCACAAACAACCTCATATGACAATAAAATATATCGTAGGTACTTTTATAGCTTCATCGTATATGTATACACAAACATCAATCAGTGGTCCGGCTTCCAACATAATCATAATCCAATACCTACACTAATAATTTACTAGTTTTACAACACTTTCACTACATATATATATATATTTTTTATTTTTTTCTCTATTTTTTTATTCCTGTCGAATCTTTATTTTTCTTGAATTAAATAACACCACAACGGCACGAAAAAAACTGTCTACTTTAACACAAACGGCAGTCTAGAGAAGTAGCCAGGACAATGCTGTATACATCAGAGGTGGAGTTTACTCCATCCCACATAATAAATTATGAGTATTATACTTAATTGCAATATAATTGTATCTTATGTTTATCATGTTTTATTATAATATATTCGAGTGATGAGTTCAAAATCACGAACCGTGAGTCAATCACTGATATATTTGAGTAACACTCACTATCAGCGATTGAATATCTTGGAATATCGTGATTCATTTTTTTATTTTATTTATATTTGGTTTTGAACCGTGATTCGGCGTATGTGTACATGAAACAAAAATATGCATGATGAAATGATGTTATAATTTAAGATAAACACCATCTCGTAGATTCCGCCAAAACGTTTTACGCGTTTGACCCGAAATACTGAGAATTTGATTGAAAATAAACTCACACCTTTTAAGGATTTTCATTCTCTTTGTGATGATATTAAATTAAATATATATTAATTATATACACTAGAATATGTTTTTTACACAAATGAAGTTTGAATAACACATGTATAAGTAAATTCGGTAAAAAATATGTTTTTCTATTTATTTTGTGTATTGTGAAATCGTGCGGCGCACGCATATTATAATGAATCTGTGATCACAATCGCAGTTTAGCATTTTTTCTCATCAATAATATATTCACCTATGTTGCAACAAAAACAAGTATGTCAATAAAGTCTAATAAATAAATAAAAAATCGTATTTTCAGTAGCATAACCTAAGTCCGTGCTTAGTACACGCCACTGGACTGTGTACAAGTGTCCAGCACAATCAAAATGAACAGTTATAAACAAACAGACAAACACAAATATTATAAATTTACTGAGGAA
Source organism: Eubasilissa regina (assembly GCA_022840565.1). Taxonomy (NCBI): domain Eukaryota; kingdom Metazoa; phylum Arthropoda; class Insecta; order Trichoptera; family Phryganeidae; genus Eubasilissa; species Eubasilissa regina. The sequence continues at coordinate 25,821,525 of JAINEB010000033.1, forward strand.
TGATTAATCTATATTTCGTCATTATATTATAGATGGTACGCCAAAATTGTTAGTATGTATTTTGAAACCATTGAATAGTCCCAATCTCCTCTATTTCTCCCCAACCCTTGTGGCATTAGTATTCGGAGGGCGCTCCGGGCCTTGGAGCTGTTGCAACATTATTGTTAGGTTAATTGTTGCACATCGTGAGATCGGCTGCCAATCTGTTAACTCTGCGGACTTTTCTTTATCTATCTGGCAGTGGGGGAGATCGCGGATAAAAAAATATGGATATGTAAGCGGTGCTTTGATTGAGTGGCTTATTAAATTTAAAATGTAATAAAATCTAATCGTTTTAAAGGGGTAATTTATTTTTTTTCTTGGAAAGTTTAGTATTATTATTATTATTATAATAAAAAAATAATCATATTGTGACGGGTGATCCAAACTCAATCGTTATTTAATTTTTTTTTTTTTGCATTATTGAGAACCTAATTCACCAATAGTAGCTCGGAAATTCATCTAAAGTACTTGGATTGTTTCTGGAGAATTAGTGTAGATCATACATCAGATAATTTAAAAGAAAAATTGTTGTAATGTGAAAGATAATTGGCGTTAATTCACACGACCTGGAAACATGAAAATTTCTGACGCAGTAACTCAATTGTTTCCTGAGGCACGTAGCCATATTCTGCTGAAAATAGATATCATCCAAAAGCATTTCGAATTTTACCAACTATCTCTGCAAAATTTTCATCACTTTTGAAGTGAATTTTCACGATTTTAATGTGCTGCTAAATCATGTATCGACTCATTTTTATTGATGGTATAGTTTTTACTTGACAGATGTCACATTGTTACATAATATGACTTTTCTATAGTTATCTTGAGTACCCTGCCCTATTTTAAATACCTACCTATATAGTGATTTAAATTTTAAAGATATACATTGTTTATTTATTAAATGCATGCACATAAATATTCTTACTATTTTCAAACTAAGCTAAACGTTTGTGCTATGAAAATAAGACCAACTTAATGGTATCTTGGAATGAAGCTTGCACCCCCGACCACTGAATCACTAGACAAACGTCTTAATACCAATATATATGTCATCATCGTATTAAACACACCATAAAAACAAAGTATTACGTATGCGTCGGACATGAGTACTGATTAAAAAGAATTAGTGTGCATACGTGAAGAGGGTGACCGAACAGCAATCACTGAAGTCATAGACCAACACGGTGCAGGAGATGACTCAAATCGCTAAATTCTTTATGAAAATTTCGATCGCCAGCTTCAATTCAAAAAATAAAGGGCGCAGTAATCCTTGAGAAATGATACAATTATTCTTCCCGCGGTCTCCGATAATTCGCAGAGCCCTCTTGCATGATCACTGATCACTCGGATGCACTTGATTCTGCATTTGTTTACGTCGCATTACCTATGGTCTATACTCTACGGTCACCATGGCCCCAGTTTAAATATACGCCGGCGCGAGCATGCATTGTGCGCGCATGGCCGCGCGACGGGCGCGTGCCGCAGATCAACTCGGTTGAAAATCCAATGATTGTCGACTCATTTGAATCGCCTGCCGTCCGCCAGGCCGAAGCTGCGAATGCCAGATTTTAAAGGGTGATCTTTTTATTCTGTGTGCAACTTTTATATTGAATTGAATCATGGACACTCACTGAAACAATGCTAAAGCGACTTTAAGCATTTGATGGATTTATTTCATGATTTATTTCATGGATTTATTTCACGTAAGACTAGACTTATTTCATGATGTATGAAGCGAGCTATTTCATGATGTATGAAGCGAGTTATTTCATGATGCAAGGCGCGACCTATTTCATGATACAAGGCGCGACCTATTTCATAATGCAAGATGCACCTATTTCGCGATTTTTTTATTTTAATTATATGAATACATATACATACCGGGTTAATTATTTAACTAATCATACTTTTCATTGTATTTCAGCCAATAAAGATCAAAAATATGTGAGATTTTAACCGAAATATTCGTTGTGAATTTCGAGAATATCAATCCTGTAATTAAATAAGTATTGATAAGTTAAGTTGTTATGCACAGGGTTATTCAATAAATGTGATAGAATTTCAAATAAGAACAGTAGCCATGTTTATTAATATTTTGACGGCTGTCATTGTTATTTTTATTCAGTATAGTCTGCCATTTTATCATGGAGCTTTTCACACTGGAACAAATTTTACAAGTTATTAAAACTTATTATCAAAAACTGAGACGATCGATTTATTGTAAACAATATTCAACGATTCAGCCATGTGATATCTCTCCGTTACAATATTTTTTGTGGGGATATGTAAACTAATAAACTAACAACAATTGCTTATGCTAATAAAGTAACAACAATTGAATAATTAAAAAACAACATAATTCGTGTTATTGGTAAAATAGCACCAGATTTATGTGAAAGAGTGCTTGAAAATAGGGTCCAAGAAATATATTGTGTCAAACGTAGTCGTTGAAAACATTTGAATGTAATTATATTCTATTGTTAATGCCATCGAATGATCTTTCAAATAAATAAAAATCATTGTTTTAAAAAAAAATATTATATTTTAAAGTTCTATCATGCTTGCTAGATAACTGATGAAAATCAGAGATGAGTAAGTGACTTGACTTGAGATCTTTTACATAAATACATATAACGAGTTCAATGTAAAGATAAAACAAACATAAAGCAAATATTTAAGTATTAATAAGTCAAGCCAGTGGCATGGGAGATCAGAGTTGAGGTAAAACATTTAAAAATACACGAATAAATATAGTTTTATTAAATATTTTTCCTTCTCCCTTTAAAACATTGAACGAAAAATAATTGTCAATTTATTTCGCCCTTGCATATTGTTAGCTTAAATAAATTTTAATAAATAAAGAAATGTTGAGCTGAATAAAGTTGGAAAATAAACGTTTTATGTACCGCGAATCTCATAACTGTTGAATATATTATACGTAAATTTAATACAATATTCATAATAATGAACAGAAAGATAATATTAATGTCTTCAGATTTTTTTATACGAATAAACGAAAGACGCATCGTACCAACATTCCAACAAATTTTCAAACTCAGCTAAGCGCGTGCACATTAAAAAATTAGATTAACTTGCTGGTCTCCCTTGAAGAGGTTCGAACCCTCGACCATTTGGTCATTAGGCATTTTAACGCTAGGAAAAAAAAAACTATTATATTCCTGTCATCTAACGTAATTTGAAACCATAAAGAATAAATACTACATATTGTTCAATTAAATCTAAATTTCTTGAATCCGCCCGAATCCGACGGATTTTTTCAGCTAGTAACGTGCGTAATATACATTTTGAAATAAATTGGTAAGCTTTAAAAAAAAAACATTTTATGTACTTATGGATTTGGTGATAGGAATTCGAATTGAAAGTTACAAATAAAATAAAAAAACATATAAAAATTTAAAAAATGTTTTTCTGACATGTTTTTTATGTCCACAACTATATGTAATTTTTAAATAAATGTTGATATGAACGTATAGGTATATTTATTTACATTAGTTAAATGTTGCCTGTCTCAACACAGATTACTCTAGCGAGACAGACAGTGCAATATAAATTGCATTTGATTCTTATATAGATGTGTAAATTTTCTTCACTATTCTGGTCTGGTCAGATATTTCATGGCGTTTCTTTTTCTTCAGCGGCTTCGTGGGACTCGGAAGGTGGTGATCGCAGTAACAACAGAACGCCATACGTCCTTTGACATCGTCTCCGTGATCCAGTCCGTCTACCTCTTACAGATTTGTCTCGACATTATCCGCCCATCCATCTTGGTCTCCCCCTAGTTTAGACCCTATGTTTGAGGGTTTTGCTACTGCAGCGTTCATGCTTTCACCTTCTTCAGGATATCTTTCCCAAAATTCAAGGTTCCTTCTCCGGTTAGGTTATCACGTATCGGGTCGTAAATTTAAACTTTTTATTTTCGAAGACATTCAACCTATTTATGAGAGACCAAATTTCAGACCCGTATTGTACAAAGTGTAACTAAAAAGTAGAAAATATTTGAATTTAATTCAAGGTTGATTATTTTGGTTAGTCGGTTGAATTGATTTGAATTGAACAGTGGAGCCCCGATTTTAAGTTTTTGAAGGGACCTACAAAAAAATATGAAAACAGAGGGAAAATGTAAATCGGCAGATTATTTTTTATTGAAAAATTTAAACAATGTTTTTTGTTGTTTTTGAATAGTTTTTTCAATATTGTGAATTACATTAAAGGTTTCTGATGGTACATTACTAATACTAGTAAAATATGCTTTGAGGCTTTCAATATGTCTCATGGCATCGTCCTTCGTAGGAATTGTGTTGATGGGATGAGCAGACACCAGTTCTTCATCGGACGGTTTTTTTTCTATCAAGTTTTCGCTTATACGGCTGTCTACTATTTCATCAATTTCCACAACGTCCTATGTTATTACGTTGGAGTCAACATCTAAGTAAGATTTTGTCGAAATTTGATAAAATGTTAGACGTTAATTAACAGACAAACGTAAGACAGGATTTTAAATACATTAAAATAGCACGGGACTGCAGAAATAATACGCAAATGGAAGGAAAACATGAATTCCAGGCATGTAAAATCGGAGTTCCACTGTATGTGGCAATATATATATTATTATAATAAATTTTTAATGTAAATGTATTTTAAATGGCAATATTACCATATTCAGTTTTCTATATTCAGAATGTACGTTTTGTTCTGGGTTTTATTTCCTTCATATTTTATTATCCCGACTCCTTAAAAGCCGGTACCAGAAAGCACGCGCACATATGGATACAATCACATATTTTCCATCCGTTTTCATTCCATTGTCGTTTGGTCCAACAGTGTTGTATCTGCTCACTGGTGTAACCGTGAAGTCCCAAGACTGTATTATTAATTGATAGCATTCCAGTGTATATTCATAAAGTGGAACTTTGGTTGAGCGAAGTAGAGTAATATTTGTTTGATTGTATCAGCGTTGTATACAGTTTAATCTGTGAATTTTGTGACAACAATCTCAATGATCTTATCTGGTTTTTAATTCTTATTGGATATCATTGTTTTTTGTCACATTTATTTCCAAATACTAAAACTGCATATGTTATATTAGGTATACTACATATGTTATGTTTTATTTTATTATGGTAACTTATTATAAAAACATTTTTTGACATTTTTAAATTTTTTTAAATTTTTTATATAAACTGTGTTTTATTAAATTTGTACAATTAAGTATGTATTTAAGCACATTAGTTTTATTATAAAAGCAACGGATTTCGGAATAAAAATTTCTTTATCGAATAAAAATTGTCAAAATGTCACAAATAATAAGTATATAATATTTAACCACCAGTTATAAAAATATTTCCAATAATAATTTCAGATCGTTGAGGTAATTTTATTTTATATAATTATTTTTAAATATAAACAAAATGTTGATTTGAAAAGTTGATTTTTTTGTTACATAAGATGATATATTTATTTTATTAGAAATGCACAAGTCAATTCTCTAGATTACAATAGTAACACAATGCAAGTTTAATAGGTAATTAAATAATAAAGTATTGAGAAAAATCAAAGTGAAGACACTTTTACATATGAGAAATTAATAAAAATTAAGAGTGAGAAAAGAAAAAAAATACATATAAGTATATATTTTCTGTAATGTTTCTTAATGATTATTTATTATTATTGCGTCGGATGATGTAGCAATAAAATTCCCGGTCAGTCTACACACACACACACATCTCATTACGTCTGTCAAATCATGCGCGCGGACGCTCACACACACATATTGACAGCAGTAAGGGATATCGATACCTTAATCTGCAAAGCAGCTAACTCAATTTTTCTAAAATGTTCAGGAGCAACAAAAACCTGTTTAATTTTGTAATAAAACGGATTACGAAAACACGAAAGGACTCTTTGGTAGATTGTTTATGCAGAAATAGGGTGACTGAGAAATTTTATTGATATTTTGATTTATCTTGTATATATAGGGAATATTAAGAAATATTATTGGGAGTTAGCTGATTTTCCATAGTAATGTAGTGATTATGATTTCCACGGACGTCCTCTATTTTTGGTGTCATCAACACTTGTGTCAGGTAAACATTTAAAGTTTTTACAAGATTCAATCAAAGGTTTTTCAGTACCTAGTACTTATTCATTATTTTAAAACACGTGATTTCACGTGTTTTAAAATTGATGGGAATTTATGGCTTTTAGTGTACCATAGAATAATAAAAAATAAAAATAATGGCATCAAAAACGGTTTTTTGATCATAGGTGAAGTTGGAATTAGCTGCTTTACAGATTAAGGTTCGATATTACACTTTCAGATGAAAAAATATATTAGAAAGGTTTGAGAAAAAAAAAGTTTAATATTTCCTGGGGGAACGATAGGGACAGGAGGATTAAAATCTGTATGATAATAATAATAATAACAATAATAATAATAATAATAATAAAATATGAGAGGTACATAGGTATATATTAAAAAAAATAATTTGAATACGTATGAGCAGTCGCGTGCAGTCATTACATTGAAATAAGCTATCCTTAATTATACATTTTGAAAAATAAAGCGAAATTAATAACAGAATAAATTAATGACAGAATCCCACCATATATTAAAACATGAATAATATGAAAATAGTTGTATTAAGAATATTATGAGATACACATTTTATTTAGATTTATTTGGCAGAAATTCTACCAAGTACAGCTCATTTCAATGTACTGACTGCGCGCCGCTGCGTAAGAGGTATATAAAATACATGTGTGTGAAACTATCGAAATACAGGCTATCGAAATCCGTCAGCAACCGCAAGAAAACATTAAATATATTTGTAAATAAAATAGTATTTGAGTTGTATTCCACTCAATCTTGGAGGTTGTCGAGCGCACCGCACGAGAGGGAGGGGAGGAATCCACCGAAATCAATTGTCGCCCTGGGTGTCGAGCGGGCACGTTATTTATAATACATTTTATATAATAAAGCAGACGTTCGGTGGGCGAGCAAAGAACTCCGTGGCCGTGATTTATGTGTTCAGTTTACAACTCGGCCGTAATCCCCGACCGGGGTCCGGTAAGCGCGGACGTGGTGGCGGGTCGACATCAAACGACCGCCTCGGGTTATTTAACCAAATACTGTATCAATTGACTCCCGCCCATAGGTAGACTCTGATATCCTTGTCGCCCCCGACACACTGGGTCAGTCGCAATTTATAGAGCCACTCCAATTATTCTCGTAGATCACTACAATCAAATCGATGATAGATGATGTCTACATGAATCTCTTGAACTGTATGTTTTAAATAAGACCATTTTATTTTATATTATACAGAGATACAACTGTAGATAGATAGGTACACATAGGTTTGAATAAATGAGCTACATTAAAAATATCATCACTAAATAGTGATGAACCGTGAGTCAATCACAGATATCTTTGAGTCACACTCACTATCAGTGATTGAATATCTGGTAATATCGTATTAATTTTTTATTCTATTTATTGATTTTTGATTCGGTACACGTGCAAATGAAATGTACATATTTATGAAGGAATGACGCGCCATCTAGTAGATTCTGTAAAAAACGTTTTACGCATTTGAGCCAAAATGCTGAGAATTTGACTTGAAAAATAAACTCACATTTTTTAAGGGTTTTCATTCTCTTTGTGACGATTTAAATAAGATATTTATATATATTTTAACCACAAGTCTCATACTAAAAAAATTTCCTAAAAATTATTCTAGTAATTTTGTATCATCAAGAAACAATTTAAGTTAGGTACTAAATTTATTTTTCAAATAATTATTGTTTTTTTAAAATAGATTCTGTTAAAGAAAGAATAACTTATGTTTTTGATTAGTTATTGATATCTTGAAAACGATATTTTTCGAAACCGGTAGATGTAAGGTTAACAATTTAAAATAAAGATATACATTAATTATACATGACAGAATCTGTTTTTACGTAAATGAAGTTTAAATAATATAAGTAAATACGCTCAAAATTATGTTTTATTAATTTATTTTGTATATTGTGATATCGTGCGGCGCACGCGTATTAGTAATGAGACTGTGATCACAGTCATAGTTTCCAATCACTGATATTATCGAATACCAATCACAATCACACCAGTGAGTCAAAAGTATAATTTTTCTCATCATTATCACTAAACCTCTTAAAAATGGTCATCACATGCGTTTACTATAATTTGACCTTCTACTATAGCCTGTAAATACTGGTATGAATTGGATATGATACTGATACTCGTATGAATTGTATATTGATAATGATATGGGCTTGAATTATGCATTAAGAATTAAATGAAATCAAATGTAAACCAGATACTGGAGAAGATGCGTGAATGTGTATGAGGCGAGAATTGTGTGTCAGGACAGAAGAGAGTGGCGCTCTGTTTCTCGTTATCCTCGGAGAAACGGCGTGATGGTAAGTTAGTAAACATATACAAACATAAAAATGTTCTTATGTTTTCACGGCCGTTCAGAATCTTCTGGGTATAGTTTTCTGGGTTAATCTACCGTGTATTTTGTATTTTGCACCATTTTGCATTTGAGCCGAAAATCCTAGGGAAGCCCAAGAGTCATCACGCACGTCTGGTCAAAGAAGCAATAATTGAAATATACAAACACCCAGTGAACATTAATAGGGATGACGGCCTAAAATTATAAACCTCGTGGTATCCGGCGCTTCAAAACCATAGGAGTCGAAGAGCCCACGATAGTAGATGGAACTTAACATAACACAACACTAGATTCAGATTCTACTCTGCAGATTGTCTATTTACAGCTCCTTTTTAAATAACTTAATTAAATTTTAATGATTAAGAAACTTAATTAATTTTACGTTTTATAACAGCGTTTTTTGGAATAAAAAATAAATTTAAAAATTATAAAAAAGTATTCTGATTTTTCAATGTAGGGGGTACCATTTTTATAAATTAATTAGTATTTAGAAATTAAATACCTACAATATATTATAGTAGGTAGTAATCAAGTCGAAAGTATGTACAAATAAAATAATCTCATCGATAGCCGAATGTGTGACGAATCAGACGCCTTACAGTTGCAACTTTCCCCACAATATTTTTGTTGGATTGTTAAAGTACGTTTCTCTTTGAAACAATGAGATAAGTCGCTACTTTAATATTGAAATACTTGACTGCCGAGGGGCGGGTCTCTTCAAACATCCCTTAATTATGCACTCCAGCCCGTACCCTGCGGGGATTAAAATGCAGGAATATGCGGGCAGGACCCGTCAAAGGAGCGATAGAACGCGACACTTATGCAAACAGAATTGCGCTGCGAGTTCTTGCGCAAAGGGGTGTTTTTAGACGAGGGATGCTGGATAGGTACTTAGCTGTCTAATACCTATACATTAGTCATTTTTTTCAGATTGTAAGGCTGCTAGAAATCTGAGTCACTAATTTAATGCTGGCCTCCTTGAGACGTTGGAGCGCTTCTTTCGGTGGCTGTTAAGTCCACTGTACAGATGACCATTCTTTCTGCAGTACCACTATATATTTTGATGTATCATGATTTTCAGTAATAAATACTTTTGAATTATTTCTCGACTCTTTGATTTGTCTATGGACTGTTACCTGCCGGCAGTGGTGCTCGGATGATTGGTCAGTTCTTAGTTTTTATATACAATGTAACAACTTTTGGATTTCTTTATTGCCTTATTTTGTTTGACTGAACTTATTATTTACATTTACATGCTTAATGTTTTCTTACACTGGTATACTTTCCTTTTAATTGTTTAATCGTGAATAAATTGAGTAGCTTGTTGGTGTAGTGGTCAAGACGTTGGCCTAGTGATCTAGTGGTCGGTGGTTCGCGCCTCGTTTCAGGACTTCAGCATGTTAGTCCATAGCACAAGCGTTTAGCTTATTTTGAAAATAGTAAGAATATTGATGTGACATGTATTCCGTGTACGCATCTCTATTTTTTTAAATAAATAAAAGTTCGGGGATTGTGAGGGTTTCTGAGCGGCTCCGTCTTGATACTACGTAAGATCAATTTTTGAACGAAAATAAAAATATTCTTAACCAAATTATTTTAGGTGACATTAATATCAATATTGCCGAATATGGTCATGGAACTCGAGTAGAAGAATATAAAACAAACTTAGCTATACACGGTTTCTTGTCATGCACTAATACATATATTATTCTGTTACATGTTTAGACCATATATAGTGTAAACCAAGACAATAATCAATATCTGAAACCATATATACTGGATACAAATATTACTGATCATTTCCCTGTAGGTCTATTAAATAGATGTTAAAACTACAAAAAAATCGAATAAATCTTGTTTAAATCAAAAATACATTTACTAAAATAAATTCGGAAAAGTTAGTTCATACTCTAAACAAACTAAAATGGAATGATCTTTACTTGATCGGTAATGCTAATAATGATGAAAAATATTTTAAAGAGACGATCTACGAACACATACAAAGCTTTTCAACTAAAATGATTAGAAATAACCTGTTATTTTTTATATTATTATAGATGTATATGTATATATATATATATATATATATTTTTAATTTTTTAATTATTGTAAACAAATTCATATATCTAGTATATATTGATCTTGTATTATATAAATGTTGATAGCTACACCCATAATTCGATATCTTTCTTATTTGGGGGTCTGTTACTCTATTTTATCGTCGAGTGTATAAATAAACTCTATTGTTTTTTTATTGTCGAATATCTTTTCCAATTTATTTCCAGCAATATAAAGACTTCCACTGTCAGCTGCGATATGTATGCTAATTAGCATATACATATTATGTTTTAATTGTTCATAAGTTCTAATCTAAAAGTTTCACTCGCATGTGTTCACTAATTGGTTCAGCAAAAGTTGTAAATCTTTAATGTTGCTCCTAGAAGAACGCAGATTGCTCAGAATCTTTTCTCTTATACACCTCCATTGATAGACAGATATTTACTTACGAAGCACATTTTTAAGTATCGATTTTTATTTTATGAAACACAACATTATTTTTACATTCTTTACATTCTTCGGACGGTACACGCATTCAACCGCTTCTCAACATAGTCACCATTATTAAGGCACTTGTCATAACGGGGCACCAATTTTTGTATACCTTCGTCATAGAACGACGCCGCCTGGGATACCAAGGAACTGGTTCAGATGAAGGAAAATGTGGAAATAACCTGGCTCCAAATCAGAACACACTTGGCAATGAATGTTAGTTGATTTCGTGTTTCGTGCATTCAAGAAACGGATCACGGGCCGTATCTCACAGTCGGCGGGCAGATAAATTGTCTTAAATATTTCAACCACTCAATACAAGATAGCCACACTATGTGAATGTCTCTAACGTTGCATGTGGTGAGTCAACAGATGAAGGAAACCGAAATATCCGGCAACGGGACTTACTTAATTATTACAAATTGTGATCACCGATATTCATAATATTATATATAAGCAAATTACTTCTATAATTTTTAAATTTGATTCCGAAATTCATAACCGTTGTTTTTTATTAAATGTTCTTATAAAATATTTTTGTTTAAACATTTAAATAATTAATATTTACAAGTTTAAATAATACACTTCTGCCTAATAATATTGATAATTCTGAACTACGATTCCTTATTAACTCTCACAGTCGTAGTCTAAAGCAAACAGTTTCCACTTCACATATTCATATACTAGTCTTTTTGACCGTTCTAAATCGAGGTGATCAGAAAACTTCATATATCCACAGAATTTGCAAATTCAGTAACATAACATTTCTACCTAATTCGCGTTTTCGTAGTTCAAATGGAAAATGAATTTGATTATTTTCTTTTGAAAATATCAAGTATCTACCTTATAAAGGAAATTAACACTTCCACTTCACTGAATGAAGTAGTTTGCTTCTAAATTTATAAATTTTTCAAAATAAATCCTTATCCCCAAGGCTTCTATTTATATGCGACAGATAAATTAATACCGTAATGTAATATAAGTCAATAATAATATCGATTTTAAATATAAATAAATAAATATTTATTGAGATTCTAATATTATTTGACATTCGTCTTTAATGAATTATTGTTTTGAAACTCTATTACGTAAAAGCTTTTTTTAAATCACTAACAGTGTTTTAAAACCTGTTATTGCTTTAACCTTTCCTCTCCGGTGATGTAAACTGAGTTGACATTGCCTCTAATGATGTAAATATCTTTGTAAATATTTATACTACATACAAAGTTAATATTTTAGGTATTCCTTAGTAATATATTTATATATTGGATAAAATAATTACAATATGTAAATATTTACCATACCCAACAATAAAAAAAAAATTCTCGAAGAACCTGACGTGAATTGGTCAATACGTGTATTTGTACGGATGGAGTGGTGTGGAAGGCTCAGTGCGCAGGTCGCGGATTGTGACTTACTTTAGTGTTAGAGCGTGCGGCGGCCAAGTCAAACGTGGCTTACGCGTCCTTATGGTGTCGTTCATGAGGACCAATGTTTTTTCTCATATTTAGCACTTACCCAATAACTGATGCATATATATATATATATATATATAAGTGAATATATATATATATATATATATATAAGTGAATATATATATATATATATATATATTCACTTATATAATCATTATTTGAATGGTCAACATAAGCAATAAATGTAAAATATTTATATTTGTCTGACTTAAAAAGGCAAGTCTACATGTACACTGAGTTTACAGCACTGGAACGCTCGTTTTTATTTTAACATCGTAAGGGAAAGGTTAAAACAAAAATATATTTCACGTTTCATTTTTAACTTCTTCACAGATTTTAAATATTTTTTTGGTAGTTAACGATATTTAAACAATAAATAAACACAAATATAATCCGTACGTTTTGGAGGAGAAGGCGCTATATTGATCATTCATCAGTAAATAAAAATCACCCCCTAAATTACACCCTTTTATATATTCCTACTTACGATAATTTTGCCATGTATTACAAGAAATCAAACGCGGTCTGCATTCAGTCCCTAGCTACCCTGATAAATTAGTTGTAAAGGGATTTCGCGGCTGTGGAATTACAGAATAAGGATTCTACAGGGGTGACAGGAACGAAGGGATGTTTTTGCTCTGCGGTATAAGTGAACATCATCATTGATACTCACATCCCCGAGTGCCAGTTGGCACAAGGATATCATATCAATTGTTTTAAATTCTTTATAATTCCATTTATATTTATGGGAAGTCTGTTACTTTGTGTCAGCATTAAGGTTTTATTTGAATAGTATTATTTGAAAGCTTGCGATGTTGAGAACATAAAAAAGACGAAATAACAAATAAGTACATATGTACTTGCATCATGATATTAAAAATTTCATATATAATGTAGGAACTACATATAGTTGCAATTCTTGACACCCTAACCAGTGATAGCGAACCTATGACACGCGTGCCAAAGGTTACACGTCACAGCGTTTTGGGCGACACGCCAGCGTTCACTCATATCAGAGTTATCAAAGAACACGTGTCCCGCCACCAGATGTCTACCCGACAACAACGATCGAATTTATCACTATGTACATATTACATATGTATCACTTTTGGGTCTCACAATGTGAAAAAAACAATTAATTAATTGACATCAAATCAAATACTATGGGGTTCCATATTTTTTTCGAGATAAATTAATTTTTTTTTTTTTGAGAGAGGGCTGACAAGCCAGCAAAGTTAAGTTAGATTTTCTGAAATTTTGACACGCCGAGCCCAAAAGGTTCGCCATCACTGCCCTACACACACGCACACTCTATTTTGATGTTATTTCATTTTGTGATTAGAGAAATTCTATTAACTTGGAGTAATTAAAAATTCTGATAATTTTAATTATTGAAACACTTTTCACTCAAATATTTACGTTTAGAAATTAATAAATTGTAAATCATTTTTTATTTTAATATTGTGTGTACTATAATGTATAAATCTAAACATTTTACCAAAAGTGCATGAAATTCAAGAAAGATATTCTTCAAATTTTTGATTTTAATTTTTTTAAGATAAGATTTTTAAGATATTCACTTTTTTTTTTTAATTTTACCAAAAATAATAATAAGATTTTTCTATAAGAAGAATACAAAATTTTATATATAACAAAATCCTGTTGGAGGAAGTCCTTGACCTTCGAGTCGACAACCTCTAAACCTCGGTCATTCAAGGACGTCTTGAAATGTATGTATAATTTTTAATACTGAGATTTAAATAAACGTGTCACATACATTAGTATTTTTCAAATTAAGGTAAGCTTTGGAAACCTTTTTGAAAAGTAGTACGAAATTTTTAGTAATCAGAGCGAGAATCAAACCACGACCTTTTAGACACTAGACACTTGACTATTCCACACAACTGAGTTTCACCTAACACCAACTTGTTGAGACGAACTGCATTTGCGGAAATTTTAATCGTATTAAAAATAATACACATTTGTGTATGTTGTAAAGATATGTTTCAACAAAAAAAATTAAAAACATTCCATAGAGTTGACACATTCCTTATCAACAAGTGAAAAGCTAATCTTTGTCCAAAATATCTAAATAATATTTTATTTTAATGAAAAAATAATTACATATATTTTGATATTATTTAATATAGGTTTTTCAAACGATTTTCATTACAATCAAGACCATACCTATATGCTATTTAAAATTATGAATTATTGTTAAAAATGTTCTTAGGAAATAAACCTACCTATTTCGTTTTTAAAAGTAATCATTTTTTGTCCAGAATGCAAATCCAAACTGCCTAACGCCGTTCGATAATGTAATCGCATTTTGTTCTTGCGATTCAGTTTCGCTTTATTGTATTGACCGAACGAAACACGTGCATGTGTTCAAACACAAACGATGCTGGATTGTTGTATGTTGATGTACTTACTCGCTTTTGCAACTGTCCTGTTCATGGTCCCTAATCTGGTTAGACGGTCCCTAAAAGGGAGCATTTACACCGAGTTAGGACTTGTGCACCCGACTAAATGACATATTTAGACTGGGGACAATGGGGACCTTGCACATCTCCCCCTGCAACGGCAAATTCTAATCAGAACATTATATTGACATTTTACAGGACAAATAAAAAACATTTAATTTATCGTTTTAAAAATGAATTGTATGAAAAAAAGAAAACTAAAAAATAATCATATTATTAACCTATTCATCATTATTCTACATTGTTACTTAGTGTTAATAATAATTGTAAATATATCTATTAAATAAATAAATTGCAGTTTTTCAGAAATAATAAACTAAATTTTATTTCATTCGTAATAGTTCGTGCGTTTTCGACACTATTCGGCAACTAAATACAGAACTTCGACTTCGGAAAAACCTTCGGCAGATTTTAGCCAATGCTGAATGTGCAGCCGAAGGTGTATTTTTTGGCCGAAGTCGAAGCTTCGGTCGGACTTTAATTCCACGTAATAATGCGAAGTCGAATTTTGCATTGGATAAAGTATAATGAAGATTTTTATTTCATAATATTCACTGTGGTAGTACCTACTTTTTCCTTCACGTATAAAGATAATTCTTATTTACGTTGTTTTTTTGTAGCTTAGCAATGAGTTAAAAAATACGGCCAACTCATTTTCTGTGTTGATGTCATTATACAATCTACGCATTCAGATTAAAGAATGAAATATTATCGAGTCGTTTGAACGTTTCATTCTTCCTTAAAGATTTGATACGCGAAGCTTTATTCTAGAGATCTGTGGGCTATCAACCAGATTATTAAACAATCATTTATATAAATATAAGATCAGAAATATTGCATCGTGTTGGGTTTTTTTAATCTATATTTATCAACGATTCGCTGTATGTTTCTATATTTGTACTTAGTCCTGCTCTGAATGACAATATTTTTATGAAACATTTTTTGAAAAGTTTCTGAGAGGCACGATATTAAAGATCTGCGATCTAAGGAAATAAATAAAAATCTATAACTTGAGTCGTATCAGTTTGATTTTACATATTTTCAATCTCCACTATTGAATTCAGTGATAAAACATAAATTAGACTTTTAAAATGTCCAAATTAAGCAATATTTTGTTATTTAAAAGTTACGAAAACGAAAATACGTATCACTTGGAGAGGAAAATAGGTCTACAGAAAACTATCTATCGAAAAATACAGTCACTTCCAGACTTTAATCAGTAACTAATTATATTATTAGGAGAACACATTCTTATTGTGAAGTTGTAATTATTCAGAACAGACGGTCTATGATATTTGAAATATTAATTAAATGTACCTTTCAAAAAATGAACAATAGATGTATTAATTAGAAAAATTATAACATACAGGTTCGAAAATTTGTCGTCAAAAATAATGTCGCTGTAGCATAGTTGAATAATGTACCTTCTCCGGTTTGGAAAGAGATCCAGGTTCGAATCCCGGTGGAGCAACAATAATATTTTTCGATAAAATTGATTTTATATATATCTTTATAATTAGTATTTAAAACTAATTACATTTCCGGTAGACAACTTTAACAAATTAAGCTTTAATGACACCATACCATATCGACAGATTCCTTGTACACATGTTATTTTATCAGAGATATTTTTATTTCCTTTTTTTTTGCTAAGTAATTAATTTAATTATTTGTAATTATCACGGATCTATATTCTGAATAATTGTTACTTCGCGCAGAAAATGTAATTTTCATTGCTAATAAAGACTATGTATTTTAAAGAAAATTAACACTTGATCAGCTTCCTTCCATTCAAATTTGCATGCAAATAAAGCATTAGCCTCTAAGGTAGGCTTTAATTTATATTTGACGGTCGATCAATACCACCCAAAGACTAACTGAAACATGTGAAAATTCTAATACAGAAAATGTTATTACAATTGAATACATGATGAGTTCGTTCGATTTGCAATGGCATTATCAGCGAAAACGAATCTCTTTATCAAGTTGAATAATTATACACGTGCTTCGTCGGCACGTGATTTGCATGTATTTAAAAAAAATATATATATATCAGTGAAACGGTGATAAATTATGCTAATATTGCAAAAAAGGCATATATGTAACAGTGACGGTCGGTGACTTTCTGTAGACGGGATGCTGTCGGTTTTCCTGTATCCAAAATATGTTTTTTTTCGCAGATAATAGACATAAAAATGCAAAAAATGTTTAAATTTCAATAATTCGGCTTAAATTGTCAAAAATGCGTTATACAAACAAATTTCTCAAAACAATCCGCTCGCTTCGTAATGTATTATGTACGCTATTCTGTGCATTGTGCCAATAAGCATTAAAGTCGTTTTTGTACGTTGGATGCTGTTAACGAATGCGTATACAGTATTCGAAGACCTTGACAGGCGGAGCTGAATGCGTATGCGCAAAAGTTGAATATTTTCAAACTTCGTGGATACGGAACGAATGATAGGATCCACTGTTGCTGGTATCTGTGTGTTTACGTGATTCATAAATGTTAGAAAGTTGATAATGTATAAATATTTCGACTTAGTATGTGTTATGATTGGTCTCTAAAGGACATGATGAATTTATTTCCAGTAGTGCTGTTTTCGGCTAGAACTTTTTGACTCTACAACACGAGGGATGCGGAGCATCCAAAGCGTGTATGAAGCGACCGCGCCTGATATATAAGATATTACATGAAAAATAGTGTAATAGAAACAGAAACACACGTCTTACCATGATACAGACACAAGATAGAGCTCGTCCTCGGAATAAACTAAAAATTGCACATTTTGAAAATCATGTGATATGGTACCTATGATATCTATAATTATTGTGAAATAATCGCTAAAAACGGGAACAAATCCGTAACTTCCATCAAACGTCGGAGATTCCTCTGGACACGATGGCATCTCTAACAGTCAGCTGGGTGTTACTCGTGCTAACCGTACAGGTAATTTTAAAATTTTAAAAACTACTTGTAATTCAAAATTGTAAAACTGGTATTAAAGTATAACAAAATTTAAATAACGTAATTTTACATAAATAAACTATTAAAGAGTGAATCAATCGATATTATTTAGATGTTTAATATAAAACAAATTATACTACGAATTATGTAATATTTTAATAATCTTATCATATTCAAATATGCAGTAGATGGTGTCTCTAAGCAAATGTATATTAATAAGTTTTAATTTTATTTTTTTATTTCAGGGTGTTTTTCCTGCATGTATTCGGTCTGAAAGACCTGCAATTGTCCTGTCTTGTCTGCCATCTTGCTTGGACTCGTATCTCCCAGCATGCCCTAAGCCGTGTCCATCACCAACATGTTAATCATGCCTACCGCCATCACTTCCGCCACCTGGGCTGTGCTCTAAGCCGTATCCTCCGCCACCGTGCTCTGAGCCGTGCCTGCTACCACAGCCGCCACCTGTACCGTGTCCTAAGCCGTGTCCTCTACCATCGTGTCCTGGGCCGTGCCCGCCACCACCTCCGCCACCTGCACCGTGCCCTAAGCCGTGTCCTCCACCACCGTGCCCCGAGCCGTGTCCGCCACCACAGCCGTCACCTGTACCGTGTCCTAAGCCGTGTCCTCCACCACCGTGTCCTGAACCGTGCCCGCCACCACCTCCGCCACCTGCACCATGCCTTAAGCCGTGTCCTCCGCTTCCATGTCCTGATCCATGCCCGCTACCACCTCTACCGTGCTCTGAACCGTGTCTTCCGCCGCTGTGCCCTGATCCATGCCCGCCACCACCTCTACCGTGCTCTGAACCGTGTCTTCCTCCGCTGTGCCCTGATCCATGCCCGCCACCACCTCCGCCACCACCTCCGCCACCTCCACCGTGCTCTGAGCCGTGTCTTCTGCCGCTGTACCCTGATCCATGCCCGCCACCACCTCCGCCATATCCACCGTGTCCTAACCTAACCTAAACCGTGTCCTCCGTCTCCGTGCCCTGATCCGTGCCCGCCACCCCCTCCACCGTGTCCTAAGTCGTATCCTCCGTGCCTTGATCCACGCCCTCCACTGCCTTAACCACCTGCATCGTATTCAATATCTCCACCACTATGCTATGAACTATGCCCAATTTCTTCCTAACTCTACCATCTTTCCTTGAATCAAGCATTCCACCTCGTCCATCCTATGCATTGAGCTATGCTCACCGTTACTTCAACACCTTGTTCCAATTTAACGTACTAAGTTCATGAATTTCTATTTAGACACACCGCCATATTATATAGTGGCCAAACACAGGATCCGCGCACAGCGCACACATATTAATCGCACTTATCGTAGTCATACCAACACAATTTCTGCCTAGAGTCCTAAAATATTTCTTCAGTTCCCCGTAATGGTCACTTATAATGTCTCGGTCCTTGTTTTCTAAGGTATTTGTAGCACATTTGTCCCATTGAACATTAAACCATCGGCGTCCCAATCTTCATTGCTATCGCTGCGCCATATCTTTTTTAAAAGCTAATATTATTCATATAGTATTAAATTGAAGAAATAACTTTTTAAAATTATTGTGTAGTTTATTATAATAAATAACTTATAATATCCAAATAATAATAACATTGATTTTTCTAAATTAACAACTAATGTGTATTTATTAAGAAATAAACGATTTGGCAATTATATTTATGTTTATTATTTAATTTTAGGATATATATTTGTGTAATACAATATTTCCAATCAATTATAAAAGTAAAATTTTTAAAATGAGTTAATGTTATGTATAGTGTCCAGTGGAAAAATTTAAATTGTTCAATTCAATTCAAAATAAATTGTAATTGCTTGTAAACCATCAGGGTGAGGTAAACGGGAGGGATATTGTTCGATGCGCGTGATTTGCGGAATTGCCAGTCGCAATGAGTCACTGGTCGGGAGCTCACCGCGCGTTCGCGATTGAGCAATATTTAATGTGCAGTGATTCATAGGTTCTCGTACTCACTTATGCTTATGTACTCACTTTAATATTCGACGAGTAAGTAATGGACCGAGCACGCAACTTATCTGGTGTTGGGCTCAAAAATTCAAACAAGAAGAGATAATGGTAAACCAAACTTCTCCGGGACCATCAACGTTAGCAGCGACGCCAGAACTCATGGCTTCGCCGTAAGTTCGATGTAAAATTATGCGCAATGCAATTAAAAAAATTAACAGTGCACGTTATTTTGAAAAAAAAAACTACAGCTTCACCCATGCAAACTGAAAATCGTGCAGTTTCTCAACGAAAATGACTATTCTTTATGTGAAACCTTAGCGAGAACGATACTGGAACGGCATGAAGGCTTGAAAACATATTGTTTGATGACGAAGCACATTAATAGAACATGAGATACCGGTACCCCGACAATCCAAGGGAACGCTATCAAAAACGTTTGCATTGACCAAAAACGACAGTGCGATGAGCAATTTCTGCCTGAGAGATAATTGGCCCATATTTTTTTAACCAGCGAGAGACAGTCACCGCTGACGTGTATTGCCGAATGATCGACGAGTTTTTGGTATCGCAACTGCAACTGTTTCCCGAGTTTAATAACAAAACATAATTTTAGCAAGACGGGGCCACTTCACACACAGCTAGATTTTCAATGGAGAACCCGAAGGGGAATTTTTCCCAATAAATTAATCAGCAAGTACGGAGACATACCCTGGGCACCTCGGTATGCAACTTTACACCATCGCTATTACATGTCGCTAAAATATGTCGCTGTAGCATAGTTGGATAATGCACCTTCTCCGGCATGGAAAGAGATCCAGGTTCGAATTCCGGTGGCGCAACAACAATATTATTCGATAAAATTGATTTTATATGTATATCTTTCTAATTAATTTATTCAATTCATATTTAAATATGATTTATTTTTTAATATTCAGATAAATATTATAGTAATATTAATTGCTATTTACATTAAATATTGATCGTATATTAATCTTATCATACCAACACACAGAATTTTAATAAAATAGGTGTATCGTAACATATGTAGATGACTTGGTTATGTCTTTAATAATGCAATTTATTGTGTTATGACCAATTTATAGCATAAAAAAATAATACATATATATAATTTGCCAAAATGTTTATTTATTTAATAAAATTCTTTACAATAAATTATACAATGGGTGTTAATTTAGAAAAAATTTAATAATTGAGATTTAATTTAGAAAAAAAACAACACAAGATATAGATTTTAAGATTAAGATTAAGATGTTATTTTAAATAGATACACGGCACAGATGGTAGTGGAAACCATTAAATTAATTGTGAATACACGGTGAAGGTGGAAAAGGCAATAAAAGGTCTTCAAAAATATTGTGTGGCTATAAGCTCGGGACACTGTGCGGTTGGTAAAGATGGTTAACAGATTTAATCAGTCGTAGTGTGTATGACTGTTAGAAAGATGGTAATGTACGTGAAGGGCAATTGTGTTAGGTATGCTGAGGAATAATTTAAGAGGAATGGTTCTCAAATGAACATGTATGCACACAGGCGTGTTGGAAGTGAACACGGCTTAGGATACACATAGTTTGGAACATGATGGTGGAGGTGACGGGCATGGATCATGGCACGGTGGAGGAGGACATGGCTTAGAGCATGGTGCAGGTGGCGGAGGTGGTGGCGGGCACGGCTCGGGGCACGGTGGTGGAGGACATGGTTTAGAGCATGGTGCAGGTGGTGGAGGAGGTGGCGGGCACGGCTCAGGGCAGGGTGGTGGAAGACATGGCTTAGGACACGGTACAGGTGGCGGCGGTGGTAATGGACACGGCTCAGGACACGGTGGTGGAGGACACGGTTTAGAGCATGGTGCAGGTGGTGGAGGAGGTGGCGGGCACGGCTCAGAGCAGGGTGGTGGAAGACATGGCTTAGAACACGGTACAGGTGGCGGCGGTGGTAATGGACACGGCTCAGGGCACGGTGGTGGAGGACACGGTTTAGAGCACGGTGCAGGTGGTGGAGGTGGCGGGCACGGCTCAGGGCAGGGTGGTGGAAGACATGGCTTAGGACACGGTACAGGTGGCGGCGGTGGTAATGGACACGGCTCAGGACACGGTGGTGGAGGACACGGTTTAGAACATGGTGCAGGTGGTGGAGGAGGTGGCGGGCACGGCTCAGGGCAGGGTGGTGGAAGACATGGCTTAGGACACGGTACAGGTGGCGGCGGTGGTAATGGACACGGCTCAGGGCACGGTGGTGGAGGACACGGTTTAGAGCATGGTGCAGGTGGTGGAGGAGGTGGCGGGCACGGCTCAGGGCAGGGTGGTGGAAGACATGGCTTAGGACACGGTACGGGTGGCGGCGGTGGTAATGGACACGGTTCAGGGCACGGTGGTGGAAGACACGGTTTAGAGCACGGTGCAGGTGGTGGAGGAGGTGGCAGGCACGGCTCAGGGCAGGGTGGTGGAAGACATGGCTTAGGACACGGTACAGGTGGCGGCGGTGGTAATGGACACGGCTCAGGGCACGGTGGTGGAGGACACGGTTTAGAGCATGGTTCAGGTGGTGGAGGAGGTGGCGGGCACGGCTCAGGGTAGGGTGGTGGAAGACATGGCTTAGGACACGGTACAGGTGGCGGCGGTGGTAATGGACACGGCTCAGGGCACGGTGGTGGAGGACACGGTTTAGAGTATGGTGCAGGTGGTGCAGGAGGTGGCGGGCACGGCTCAGGGCAGGGTGGTGGAAGACATGGCTTAGGACACGGTACAGGTGGCGGCGGTGGTAATGGACACGGCTCAGGGCACGGTGGTGGAGGACACGGTTTAGAGCACGGTGCAGGTGGTGGAGGAGGTGGCGGGCACGGCTCAGGGCAGGGTGGTAGAAGACATGGCTTAGGACACGGTACAGGTGGCGGCGGTGGTAATGGACACGGCTCAGGGCACGGCGGTGGAGGACACGGTTTAGAGCATGGTGCAGGTGACGGAAGTGGTGGTGGGCACGGCTCACAGCACGGTGGTGGACACGGGTCAGAGCACGGAGCAGATGACGATAAGCGAGGCCTAGAGCATGGTTGTGGTGATGGTGGAACACATGTTTGTGAGTAAGTTGGAATACAGGCAGAAAAAACACCCTGAAATACAAAAATAATTATTTATGTATTATTGAAATAAATGTGTATTTTATACAACCGTTTTACAGTAAAGGAACTTGAACTAATTTTTTACTATGTTTTTGTAATTATGTATCTGTAAATATACACTATTTCCGTATATTGTTGGACAAACAATATTGCACCAAGAATATAATTTAAAACTATGTTGCCTGAAAAACAAAATTATTGAAGTATAAATAATTTCCCAAGATTATTAAGCTATAAAATACCAGAAAATCTGTGAGTAAAAGGTATCAATTTTATATAAATTACTGCAGTTAAAATTAATTTCAAATGCAGTTTTTGTAAAATAAATTTGTATTTTTTAAAACTGTATTTAAAAAAAAAAAGTATATATTAAACTATACGTTTTATAAAACAAATGAATCTCAAATGAATTAATAATGTATTTAAATATCTAATAATTACCTGTACGGCTAGCACGAAGAAAATCCCGCTGACTGCTAGAGGCGCCATCGTGTTCAGTGAAGTCACCAACGATTGATGGAAAATACGTATTTGCTCCCCATTTTATACGATTTTCTTCCATCTTAGTGAATGTTATCGTATCGCATGTAATGGCAATTGAATAACGTGACGATAAAATTTTCCCAAAGTGTCACGAACTTTTAAGCGATACTTGTGTCGTCGTGTTGATGTGCTTCCATTTTTTATAAAACACTTACGCTGTGTATTTTTTGCAATATCAGCTATAATTCACTCAGTATTATATCACAGGCATTTTTTCAACATTTACATAATATCAGCATTAAATAATCAACTCATTTAACTATTGTATTTCTATTCATGTGTAGATACAGCACGTAAACGCGGTCACTCAAATAAAATGTTTTATATAATGCAGGGTGAATATTATATTCCAGGCCGATTTTGTTTGGCCGTCATTTTGGTTTGGCAGATATTTGTCAGTTTGTTTTTAATATTCGCAGGGAATATTTGATTACAATTTATTATGGAGCATATAACGCTTCAACACCATTTAAAATCATTAAAATATTTTAACTAATTAATAAGAGCAACGCTGAAGCCATTAATGGTGATCGCTATCGTCACATATTGAAAACTTCGACCGAATTGAGAATTTGCATTTTGTCACCCGTCTACACTGTAGCTCATCGAATTCACTTTCAACTCTATTGAATTTTAATTATTTTATTTGGATTGTGTTTGTTTTAACTTAACATGTTTATTTTATTAGATTTCATTCTATAACGGAAAAGATCTTTTCATTTATTTCTCTCAGGTATTAATAATAAATTTTCTCAGTTCAGGGCGAAGGTAGAATGTGACAGATCAAGGTTGATATGGTTCTCTGAGGTGAAGAACTCACTATTTCTATGTTCTCCATTGACTAGACGTTGATGAGGATGGAACGCCGTTCTTTACTCTCACAATACGAGTAGCTTGATGGTGTAGTGGTCAAGATATTGGCCTAGTGGGTTCGTTACCAGCAAGTTAGTCCTATTTTCATAGCACAAGCGTTTAGCTTAGTTTGAAAAAAGTAAGAATGTTTATGTGACATGTATTCCGTGTACGCATCTTTATTTAAAAAAAAATACATACTAACAACTACCTATTTTTAAAAGTTTGACATTATTCAATAAACGTTAACATTAGTGTAAGCTGTTAATTTATAAACATTTATTCCATTTCAACTGCTGTTGGGGATACGTACATTCACCCAACTGACAAATGATAATGACATTTGACGTTTGACGTATATACATACTTGAAAATGAAGTGGGGTGCGATACGAATCTCTAAGATATGGTTTGTATAAAAGCCGAGAGTTGTATGTAAAGAATTTCACGGGAGCAAAATCATGGACATGGGCCAATAAAATGTTTTGTTTCATCCCTTTAATTGAGAGCTACTGCCGCACCCCCCTTATTCGCCAGGCATTGTGCTATGAGACTACTCCGCTAAGATCATAATAAACAAAAGAACATATTTGATTCAAGTAATGAAACTCTATTTGAAGGCATGAATCTGTTTGGCTTAGATTCGATTAGGCTATACACATATGTAGGTACGTTATATATAGTGTTTCTGTACTCAGATCCTAATGCCCATGGATATAATATATAATTAAATACAATCTACCTACTACTTTAAATTAAGCCTACTGTGTGGTTGTTCGCTATTATTGACTCGTAGGATCTTAATTGTAAGATCGATATGTGTGATTGTAGCTGACAGTTTTAGCGAAAAAATATTTAGTTGCTACCGGGATCTCTTCGTATCCGGGGAAAGCGCGATATAATTTTTCTATCATTTCATATTGTTATGGCAATCGAACATGTTTTCTACTATATTTGGACTATATTGAATTATAGTATTTGTATTAAGGATTTTTATATTGATGCAAGCTATAAAAAGAATGTTGTTATAAACGCCGATTTATCGGCACTGAAAATGAAATATGAAATGAACTTATATTCTGTATACTTTCCAATTTATACATCTATTGTTCCATGTATTATTATTCCATTTTCCAGAGTTATTAATAAGAAACCCTTTCGCTATCGATCAAATGAACTCTTCAAAGAATGTCACGTCCTAGTCAATTCATCGTCAAATGTATATTCTTGGTATACTAAAAAACTTTTAACGGCATAAACAATATTACCAGAAAATTACGCACCCTCTCTTAACAAGGACACAGGCTAACTGTCACTATCTTGTGTCAAAATTAAACAAAACTTTTGCACAAAGATTCCATTTGTTTCTAGCACCAAAAATATACAACAGTCTAAATGCAGAAATGTGCAGTTCTGGCTCCACGAAATGGGGAGAAATTACGCCCAAGAACTTTTAAAGGTCCAAAATTAAGATTAAAACTGCTACAACAGTATATTGAATTACCTAATTGCATCTTGTTTCACTCTTTATACTTTTATCTTTTTTATATGTTATCTTATTGTATCTTGTTCTACTCTCTATATATATATTTAAAATTTTTTTTTTTTAAATTGAACATTGTATTTACCTATCTAATCTAATGACATCTTGTTTAACTCTTTGTATACCTATATAATTTTGTAGGTTCATCATTGCACTTTGTTTACTACTATATCGGAAGAACACTGTCTGCTATACTTGTACTAAGAATCAAATAAATAAATAATAATAATTATTATTATTTATATAAGCAATCGACTTAGTATTTATAAAAGCAATCAAAAACACATGCTAGGAAAATCCAGAAATAAATTAATCTATTTTATTAAATTTAGATAAACTTTGATAAAACTTATATATTTTTAAAGAGAACACATTTTTGTTGTTAGTTGCATTTTCAGAACATAAAGGATTTGTACAGTTTAGTATGCCATTTCACCATGAATAGACTTACGCCAGAACAACGCTTGCAAGTTATGCAAATATTTTTCAAAAGTTATGGTTCAGTTCGCGAAACTTACAGTGCGCTACGTCCATTTTACGATCGACATAATCGTCCATCCGAGCAAGTAATTTGAATAACCATGCATCGTCGATGATAAGATGAGTCGATGATAAATGATGCCGGCCAGAACGTTACAGTCAATGGAGAGCGCTATAGATCTATGATTACTGACTTTTTCACTCTCCAATTGAATGGCATTAATGTGGAAAAGCTGTGGTTTCGCAACTTGCCACACAGCACGCGCCACAATCAATTTATTGATAGGAACCTTCGATGAGCGCATAATTTCGCGTAATGGACCTGTGAATTGGCCTCCAAGATCGTGTGGTTTAACACTTTAGGATTGTTTTATGTGGGGATATGTGAAGTCGCTAGGTCTAAGCCGATAAACCAGAGGCGATAGACTTGGAAGCCAACATTCGTCAGGTTATTACCGATATACGGTCACGGCTGCTCGAAAAAGTTTTCCAGATTGAGCTTTATTCGTGCCAGCCGCGACACCCATATGTGCGAAATCATATTTAAACACTAATTACATAAAATTGTCTTTCCAATAAAGCCAATACCGTGGCCATTACCACGATTTTTATGTGTTTTATTTCATTTTAAAGTTGTATTCCTTTAAAAAAATAAAATTTTAGTTTCGTGGTATTTTTAATAAAAATTAAATTAATCAACTTGAAACATATATATATATATATACTTTTTATTTATTTTAGATTGTTAACTTAATTTTATTAACTACTTAATGAATTAAATACATCTAGTGATTTCTAAAAATATCGTTTACTTCACCAGAATGTCATTAACTAATCAAAAACACAAGTTATATTGTTTTTTAACAGAATCTATTTAAAAAAAAAACAATAATTATTTAAAAAATAAATTTAGTACCCAACTTAAATTGTTTCTAATAATTTTGCATCATCAAGTATATTAAATATGATATAATATTTAATTGATATAATTATTAATGTTTATTTACCTAATTGTGATTTAATAAGATTTATTTTTGAATATTTAGATAATTATTCCGGTAACATTAATTTTTATACACATTATATATTGATCGTATATTTATCTTGTCATTCCAACACACGGAATTTTAATAAAATAGGTGTATCGTAACATATGTAGATGACTTGGTTATGTCTTTCATCATGCAGCGAGAATAATGCAATTTATTGTGTTATGCCCAATTTATCACATAAAAAAAATAATGCATATATATTATTGCCAAAATGTTTATTTATTTAGTAAAATTCTTTACAATAAATTACACAACGGGTGTTAATTTAGAAAAAACTTAATAATTGAGGTTTAATTTAGAAAAAAACAACACAAGATATTGATTTTAAGATTAAGATGTTATTTTAAATAGATACACGGCACAGATGGTAGTGGAAACCATTAAATTAATTGTGAATACCCGGTGAAGGTGGAAAAGGCAATAAAAGGTCTTCAAAAATATTGTGTGGCTATAAGTTCTGTGCGGTTGGTTAAGATGGTTAACAGATTTAATCAGTCGTAGTGTGTATGACTGTTGAAAAGATGGTAATGTACGTGAAGGGCAATTGTGTTAGGTATGCCGAGGAATTATTTCAGAGGAATGATTCTCAAATGAACATATATGCACACAGGCGTGTTGGAAGTAAACACAGCTTAGGATACACATGGTTTGAAACATGATGGTAGAGCTGACGGGCATGGATCATGGCACGGTGGAGGAGGACATGGCTTAGGGCACGGTGCAGGTGGCGGAGGTGGAGGCGGACACGGCTCGGGGCACGGTGGTGGAGGACACGACTTAGAGCACGGTGTAGGTGGCGGAGGTGGTGGCGGGCACGGCTCAGGGCACGGTGGTGGAAGACACGGCTTAGGACACGGTGGTGGAGGACACGACTTAGCACACGGTGCAGGTGGTGGAGGTGGTGGCGGGCACGGCTCAGGGCACGGTGGTGGAGGACACGGCTTAGGACACGGTGATGGAGGACACGGCTTAGGACACGGTGGTGGAGGACACGGCTTAGGACACGGTGCAGGTGGCGGAAGTGGTGGCGGGCACGGCTCAGGGCACGGTGGTGGAAGACACGGCTTAGGACACGGTGCAGGTGGCGGAGGTGGTGGCGGGCACGGCTCAGGGCACGGTGGTGGAAGACACGGCTTAGGACATGGTATCAGTGGTGGCGGACACGGCTCAGGGCACGGTGGTGGAGGACACGGCTTAAGGCACGGTGCAGGTGGCGGAGATGGTGGCGGGCATGGCTTAGGGCACGGTGGTGGAAGACACGGCTTAGGACACGGTGGTGGAGGACACGGCTTAGGACACGGTGCAGGTGGCGGAGGTGGTGGCGGGCACGGCTCAGGGCACGGTGGTGGAAGACACGGCTTAGGACACGGTGCAGGTGGCGGAGGTGGTGGCGGGCACGGCTCAGGGCATGGTGGTGGAAGACACGGCTTAGGACACGGTGGTGGAGGATACGGCTTAGGACACGGTGCAGGTGGCGGAGGTGGTGGCGGGCATGGCTCAGGGCACGGTGGTGGAGGACACGGCTTAGGACACGGTGAAGGTGGCGGAGGTGGTGGCGGGTACGGCTCAGGGCACGGTGGTGGAAGACACGGCTTAGGACACGGTGCAGGTGGCAGAGGTGGTGGCAGGCATGGCTCAGGGCAGGGTGGTGGAACACATGGCTTAGGACACGGTGCAGGTGGCGGAGGTGGTGGCGGGCACGGCTCAGGGCACGGTGGTGGAGGACACGGTTTAGAGCATGGTGCAGATGACTGAGGAGATGCAGGTGGCGTTAGGCAAGGCCTAGAGCATGGTTGTGGTGATGGTGGAATACATGTTTGTGAGCAAGTTGGAATACAGGCAGAAAAAACACCCTGAAATACAAAAATATAAAAATAATTATTTATGTATTACTAAAATAAAACTTTATTTATTACAACCGTTTTACAGTAAAAGAACTAGAACTACTTGTTTTTGTAATTATGTATCTGTAAATATACACTATTTTCGTACATGCTTGGCCAACATCGCACCAAGAATATAATTTAATACTATGTTGCCTGTAAAAATAAAATTATTGAAGTGTAAATAATTTCCTGAGATTATTAAGCTACAAAATACCTGAAAATTTTAGGGTAAGCAATAGGTAAACATGTATTTTTTAATAAAATTTATATTACTACAGTTAAATAAAATTGAAAAGTCAGTTTATAAATCGTATTTGTAAAATAAATTGTATTCATTAAAACTATTTTAAAAGAAATTCAAGAGTACTTGTTTTATAATACAGGGCTGAAATGAAATAATAGTGTATTTATATTAAATAATTACCTGTACGGCTAGCACGAAGAGTATACCGCTGACTGGTAGAGGCGCCATCGTGTCCAATGGAGTCAACGACGTTTGATAGCAATTACGGATTTGCTCCCCATTTTATACGATTTTCCTTCATCTTAGATAAAGCCAATGTTATCGTATCGCACCTAATGCCAACAGCATGACGTGATAACGAGTGTCACGTACTTTTAAGCGTTGTCAAATTATGTGATATCGTCATGTTTTTGTGCTTCCATTTGTATAAAAAACATTAAAAATTATGTTTATATAAAGTTTCCAGCTACATACTTACTTTTAAGTTGGTAACAAATTGTCAAAAGTGAACAAAAGTATACCATTGATTTAAATAATGAAACTCGATTTGTTTGGCTTAGATGATATTAGGCCTAGATATTTAACACACATTCATATGTAGGCACTTTTATTGTAAATACTAAATTAATATATTAATTACAAAAATATACATATAAAATCAATTTTGTCGAAAAATATTGTTTTTGCGTCACCGGGATTCAAAGCTGGATCTCTATTTCCAATCCGGGGAAGTACACTACCAATTGGGTTATAACGCCAGTATTTTTCATGACAAATTTTCGAACCTATATGTTACACTTTTTCAAATTAATACACCTGTCGTTCCATTATTTGAAAGCCATCTACATTATTTTTACAGAATCTCAAATACCTTTGAGTAAACCGACTGCAGATGCCAGAATTATCAATTCATTTTTATTAAATTTTGGACACATTGATACAACTTATATTATTAAGGAAAACACATTCTTATTGTGAAGTTGTAATTATTCAGAACAGACGGTCTGTGATATTTTAAATACTAAATTAATGTATTAATTATAAATATATACATATAAAATCAATTTTGTCGAAAAATGCGTATATATATATATATATATATATATTAACATTTGTTTCTTATCTAGGAGAGATAGACTCGTGTATAAAGAAGGAGTATATACGAGTTAATTAATGTTTCAGTTAGTCTGTGTACATATTTTTTTTTGCTTCAGATACAAATTTATGATAGACCGTAATTTTTCTAATTGTGATGGGGAGATTGTAAAAAATTTGATGCCTTGAAAAATATAGTGATTTTGAGTTGCGGTATATTTTAGTTTTGGGATATCAATTTGATCTCTATATCTTGTAGATCGGAATTCGCTTCTAAAATCTATTTGATTTATATTTTGAAAATTTGATTTATTGATTTTTTTTTGTATATGTCTACTATTTTTGGTACTTTAAAATCTGTGAATAGTTATATACTTTTTTAGAATAATTTTTATTATCAATTTTTGAGTGATTTCTAATTGTGACATTGAAGTTTTACATGCACCTCCTCATCCAATAATACCGTATTGTAAATGTGACTGTACAAACTCGTAATATATTATTTTCAGATTTGTTAGTGATAAGATGTTTCTGAGTCTTAAAAATATGTAGGCGGTTTTCCTTATTTTGTTTGTGAGATTAGTAATATATTCTATGTAGTAATAGTTAAAACTGGAATAAAAGAAAAATGGAGCTGAATCGTCTCCGTAAATGCAGTTTTTGTTTGCAGAAAACTGCTCGCTAATTATGGGTAACAACTTTTCTTTTAGTGTGAAACAGTACTTTTCCGCTTTTACTGTGCTTTTAATGAACTCCTATCTTACAACTCCATGCGCCGAAATGCATCCACAGATAATTTGTCTTTCTGGATACTTTGTAGTTGTATTGAGACATTTTGGTAAAAATTCTTTTCCCACTCGACGCCTCACAAGCTACTTATCATCATTTCCTCCCAAATTAAATTTAGACTCATCGGAAAAAATAACCCACATTCTCTTAATCCATTCTAAACGTGCAACCTTAATTTTTTTGTCAATAGGGGTTTTCTCTTTGATCTCCTTGTATTTAAGACAGCTTCGGATAATCGATTCCGTTCAGATCTACTGCTAACTGCTACTGTGGATGATTCTTCCTATTCCCATTGCAATTAATTTGATGTCATTCTTTGATTTTCAAACAAATTCTCCCAAGAATTTTGTCATCATTCTTGGTAGAGCACCTTTTACGTCCTCTGTCCTTCACTCTCTCAACACTCACGGTTTCTTTAAATTTCTTCAAGAATCTGACTGTAGTTGACTGATTAAAGTTAACTCTGCTAGCTATTTCACGACTAGATAATCCTTCTTTTGATAATGCAATAACAACACTTTTCTTTTTAGGTATCAATTCTACTCCTCTTCCTATATTTCAAATCTGTTACAATTATATCAAACGACAAAAAACACGACCTCCTTCGCAAAACATCAAATATAAACTTAATGACATTAGAAAGTTATAACTTTAGTACATAAATGTGTTGACATTTAAAAAAAAATATCCTTAATTTGTGACAATTTTGATAGCATCTTACTTAAAAATATGACAAAATTATGTCGCGATGAAATAATTAATTCTAGTAATGCATGTATTATGAATAACCAATTAAATTTAACCACAAGCATTATTATAATAATTTCGTATCATCAAATAACAATTTAAGTTAGGTACTAAATAATTTTTTTAAATAATTATTTAAAAAATAGGTTCTGTCAAAGAAACAATATAACATATGTTTTTGATTAGTTAATGACATCCTGAAGAAGAAAATTACATTTTTAGAAATCCGTAGATGTATAATGATATAATTATTAGCTAGCTACGTAAACAAACATTTAAAATCAACTTATTACTATTAATTCGTATTAATTAAAATCATTTTACAACAACATTTTAATGTTCCAGTTTTTACAAATATCTAACAGTAGATTTCTTTGTTTACTGTTTTGATTAAAAGTACTTACAGCTCCAAAAGATCATATGTATATTTGATTTTCGATAGAAAATTTTCTTAAATGAAATACATGAATTTCCAATTCACTTTTCATTTGTGATGAATAGAAGTAAATATATTAGACATTATTTAGATGAACATTGAAAAAGTAAAAATAGTATAAAAACCAAGCTTCGTTTTAATGGACAATTCGTAAAAGTGTTATTGTTGCTGTTGTTGCGTAGACATATTATATCATTTTATTTGTTTAATGGCTGTACACGATCAAGGTTAGAACAATTAATCTAGTTTGTCAGCGAAAAAAGCCGACATTACAAAAAGCACGCAGCGTGCGAGTATTTTATATAAATGATGAAATAATGAAATAACATAACGATATAAACATCACTTAAAAGTACGTGATATTTTTATATGTTTTGATATGAGCCTACTGACCTTATCTAAGATGGAGGAAAATAGTATAAAATGAGGAGCAAATCCGTAATTTCCATCAAACGTCGGTGACTCCACTGGACACGATGGCGCCTCTAGCAGTCAGCTGGATATTCTTCGTGCTAGCCATACAGGTAATTATTTAATATTAAAATATATTATTAATTAGATTTATAATCATTTTCTGTATGGTAAATCATATAGCTGTAAGAATAATGTTAATATATTCTTCATTATAATTATACACAAATTTAAAAAAATAAATAAAATTTTATTTCGTGTAAAACATAATTAATAATTTTGTATTTAATTTATTTTTAAATTTCAGGGTGTTTTTTCTGCATGTATTCCGGCTTGCCCTGAAACATGTGTTCCACCATATCCACCACTACCATGCTCCAAGCTGTGTCCTCCGCTACCGTGCGTTGATCTATGCCCGCCATCACCACTACCACCTCCACCGTGCTCTAAACCGTGTCTTCCACCACCGTGCCCGGAGCCATGCCCGCCACCATCGTGCCCGGAGCCATGTCCGCCACCACCATGCCTGGAGCCATGCCCGTCACCACCTCCGCCGCCTGGACCGTGCTCTAAACCGTGTCTGCTACTACCGTGTCCTGATCCATGCCCGCCACCACCACCTCCACCTTGCCCTAAACCGTGTCCTCCATCACCGTGCCCGGAGCCATGCCCTCCACCACCACCTGTACCGTGCTCCAAGCCGTGTCCTCCACCACCGTGCCCTGATCCATGCCCACCACCACCACCTCCACCTTGCCCTAAACCGTGTCCTCCACCACCGTGCCCGGAGCCATGCCCGCCACCTCCTCCGCCGCCTGCACTGTGCTCTAAACCGTGTCCTCCACCACCGTGCCTTGATCCATGCCCGCCACCACCACCTCCACCTTGCCCTAAACCGTGTCCTCCACCACCGTGCCCGGAGCCATGTCCGCCACCACCTCCACCACCCGCACCGTGCTCTAAGCCATGTCCTCCACCGCCGTGCCCTGATCCATGCCCGCCACCACCACCTCCATCTTGCCTTAAACCGTGTCCTCCACCACCATGCCCTAATCCATGTCCGCCACCACCTCCACCATCCGCACCGTGCTCTAAGCCATGTCCTCCATCGGCGCGCCCTGATCCATGCCCGCCACCACCACCTCCACCTTGCCCTAAACCGTGTCCTCCACCACCGTGCCCTAATCCATGTCCGCCACCACCTCCACCACCCGCACCGTGGTCTAAGCCATGTCCTCCACCGCCGTGCCCTGATCCATGCCCGCCACCACCACCTCCACCTTGCCTTAAACCGTGTCCTCCACCACCACCTCCACCTTGCCTTAAACCGTGTCCTCCACCACCATGCCCTAATCCATGTCCGCCACCACCTCCACCATCCGCACCGTGCTCTAAGCCATGTCCTCCATCGGCGCGCCCTGATCCATGCCCGCCACCACCACCTCCACCTTGCCCTAAACCGTGTCCTCCACCACCGTGCCCTAATCCATGTCCGCCACCACCTCCACCACCCGCACCGTGCTCTAAGCCATGTCCTCCACCGCCGTGCCCTGATCCATGCCCGCCACCACCACCTCCACCTTGCCTTAAACCGTGTCCTCCACCACCACCTCCACCTTGCCTTAAACCGTGTCCTCCACCACCATGCCCTAATCCATGTCCGCCACCACCTCCACCACCCGCACCGTGCTCTAAGCCATCTCCTCCAGCGCCGTGCCCTGATCCATGCCCGCCACCACCACCTCCACCTTGTCTTAAACCGTGTCCTCTACCACCGTGCCCTAATCCATGTCCGCCACCACCTCCACCACCCGCACCGTGCTCTAAGCCATGTCCTCCACCGCCGTGCCCTGATCCATGCCCGCCACCACCACCTCCACCTTGCCTTAAACCGTGTCCTCCACCACCATGCCCTAATCCATGTCCGCCACCACCCGCACCGTGCTCTAAGCCATGTCCGCCACCGCCGTGCCCTGATCCATGCCCGCCACCACCACCTCCACCTTGCCTTAAACCGTGTCCTCCACCACCACCTCCACCTTGCCTTAAACCGTGTCCTCCACCACCATGCCCTAATCCATGTCCGCCACCACCTCCACCACCCGCACCGTGCTCTAAGCCATCTCCTCCAGCGCCGTGCCCTGATCCATGCCCGCCACCACCACCTCCACCTTGTCTTAAACCGTGTCCTCTACCACCGTGCCCTAATCCATGTCCGCCACCACCTCCACCACCCGCACCGTGCTCTAAGCCATGTCCTCCACCGCCGTGCCCTGATCCATGCCCGCCACCACCACCTCCACCTTGCCCTAAACCGTGTCCTCCACCACCGTGCCCTAATTCATGTCCGCCACCACCTCCACCATCCGCACCGTGCTCTAAGCCATGTATTCCACCGCCGTGCCCAGATCCATGCCTGCCACCACCACCTCCACCTTGCCCTAAACCGTGTCCTCCACCACCGTGTCCTAATCCATGTCCGCCACCACCTCCACCACCTCCACCACCCGCACCGTGCTCTAAGTCATGTATTCCACCGCCGTGCCCAGATCCATGCCCGCCACCATCACCTCCACCTTGCGCTTAACCATGTCCTCCACCACCGTGCCCTGATCCATGCCCGCAACCACCTCCGCCTCCTGCGCCATGCCCTAAGCCATGTCCTCCACCACCGTGCCAGGGAATGATGATCCTTGCCTACCACTTGCACTCTCATGCTCCAAGCCATGCGTATCCTAAGCTGTATTCACTATCAATATACATATTAGTATATTTGTAAACCATTTTGACTCTCCTGATATTGTTCTACAAGCATCCTAAAATCATTACCATCCGCCCATCGGTCATCTTTATCACAACTGATACTATCTATTAACCACCTTAACCAATCGCGCAGTGTCCCAAGCTTAGAGCTTCATAATATTTACGACAACCTTTTATTGCCTTTTATACCCTCATTAGGTATTTCTGTATAATATATTTTCTTGGTCCCTGTTCCTTAGGATACCAGCATTTATGTCCAACATTATCTGAAAGTTTTTCGCTACCGTCTATGCGTTGTAACTGTTTAATATAACAAATAAACTAAGGTTGTTCAATAATCAACATTAAGTGTTATTTTTTCTAAATAAATACTTCATTATTCTTTCTAAATTATATTAATTCTTTCTAAATTAACACCCGTTGTGTAATTTATTGTAAAGAAAAATAAACTATTTGGCAATAATATATACAAATAAATTATTTCTTCAAGGAATTAGTCTTAAGACAATAAATTGCTTTCATATTTCTTAGTAATTTTTAGGAATTCAGTATGTGAAATTAGTATTCCGTCATTCCCGGTGTTGGGGGCGGCTGTTGCCACACCACTGTTTCGTTCTATATTGCTCTACCCCGCTATATATTGGATTATTTTTCCTGAAGACAATTCTAAAATTAAATAATAAATTTATTATTTAATTTTAATTGTCTTTTACTGAGCCCTCTCGGTACCCTCGTATCAATATATATATATATATATATATATATATATATATATATATATATATATATATATATATATATATATATATATATATTGATGGCTGTATATATATAAAAGACTTTTAAAAATAGCAATATTAACTTGGTGGTTAAAATTCATATTTTTTATTTATTATCTTAGTTTTATTAACCACAATTGAGTTTAAAAAACATCTACCGGTTTCGGAAAACACCTTTTCCTTCTTCATGGTTATGACATCCTGAAGAAGGAAAAGGTGTTTTCCGAAACCGGTAGATGTTTTTTAAACTCAATTGTGGTTAATAAAACTAAGATAATAAATAAAAAATATATATAAAAGAAGAAAGCTTTGCATTACTGAAAATTTTGGTAAATAAAAATAAATAAAATAATCTTTATCTTATGAAAAGACCCTGTACAATTCTAGCTGTTATTATCCGGATTAGCGTAACTTTGTTTATGGCGTAACCCACGAATTTGTTTAGCCGTGGGTTTATTTATAACTTATTTTTTTCAAACTTCCTAATAATCACACTGCCTTATGTTGGTTATCTTTACGTCTGCTAATTTTCTGCAATTTTCAAACAATTCGGGCTTGATTCTGTTGTTTTCGAATGAGAATAATCCTTACTGAAAATAACACTTCTACATATTTATTTTGCTTAACAAACTAAACGTTTTGTTATCATAGTCATTCTCAATCATTCCGTATTTCAGTGTATGATGGTTATAATTTATTATCTGTCAAGCGAGCGAGCTTAATATTTCGCAATATTATTAAGTTAGATTATTACCAAAATTAATTATTACAAAATTCATTAATTCACCGGTCATGCAAATACCATAATGAGAAATTTACAGAAATTGACTTGTTCAACATTACTTACTAAGCTCAAAGGGTTCTTTTTATGAACCACCACAATCTAAACTTTGACTATTCACTATACCTATAAAAACTCATGTTGCTCTCCCTTTATCGCAACGTTAGTTGCAACCTCACCACCCTTCTCCTTCTTTCATCTAAACATACTTTGTATCCAAATATTTTTAAATACTAAATTAATGTATTAATTATAAATATATACATATAAAATCAATTTTGTCGAAAAATATTGTTTTTGCGTCACCGGGATTCGAACCTGGATCTCTATTTCATAATGTAGATGACTTTCAAATAATGGAATGACAGGAGTATTAATATGAAAAAATGTAACATATAGGTTCGAAAATTTGTCATGAAAAATACTGGCGTTATAACACAATTGGTAGTGTACTTCTCTGGAATGGAAATAGAGATCCAGTTTCGAATCCCGGTGACGTAAAAACAATATTTTTCAACAAAATTGATTTTATATGTATATGTTTATAATTAATACATTAATTTAGTATTTAAAATATCACAGACCGTCTGTTCTGAATAATTACAACTTCACAATAAGAATGCGTTTTCCTTAATAACAAATATTTTTTGTGGATTTTCATTACTAGTATCGCATGTAGAATAATTATTATGTTTATTACAATATGTTTTCACTGTCAAAATCCCTAATTAAAATAAAATAAATTGATTGTTGAAATAAAAATATTTCTGTTATAAGTTTCGGCTGTGCTAATTTGTAAAGTGAGTTATTTAAATAAATATTGCTAATGAAACGTTAAGTCTATTGTCCGAAGGAGAAACAGTAGAAAATATTTTAAGCGAAATGGAAAGCAGAGTACGGTACCGAGCAATAAAAGAACTTTTTTTGTAAGTAATAAATTTACAATTATATTCTAAATTAAATTGATAAAATTGCGCTCAAATTTTTAAAAATTTTATTTGTACACTTAGCATCGTAGGTAACAGCATAACCTAAGTTTGTACCTACCGCACGCTACTGTATATCTAGAATATTTAGAAAGATGTATTGATAAGGTCACAAAGGAATTACAAGTATTTTGGACCTAAACTATTTAATAGAATGCTAAAAGAATTGAATTGTCCCGAGAACATGAAACTATATATTGAAACTGGGATTCGTAATATGGGTAGAGCCAATATTGGTGCATTCATCCAAACACATTGACTCATACCTATATTCATTATTGCTACAAAGTGATTCAAAAATTAAGTCCATTTTAAAATTGTTCTTCATATATACCCTTTATAATAAATGTAATTCTATCTACTTGTAATTCTAATTAATTAAACAATTGCTTGTAAACTATGCCCGTCTCGACACAGAATTTCTCTAGTGAGACGGGCACAGTCCAAACAGATTTTTACATTGTATTATATAGTTACTAATAAAAAATAATAAAATAATTACGGGGATTGGTTGTATATCACCCGATAAAGGGTAATATATGTATTACAGGTTTGTGTGAGCGTATGGATGGCCTAATATTCATCCAATACTATGGTATTATTTTGTATCATGGAGTGTATTATAAATGTGTGACAGGCAGCAGGTTATGACTACATATGATTACACTGAATTTATTCATGTTAGAGGTATAAATGATACAAATAGGATGCGGCTTCAGAAACGGCTGCTTGGGCGATACATAGACTAATACATCATGGCTAGTTTTATGTGTGAGAAGCGTTTTTTTACTATTTTAAAAATCGCATTGGATTGACTTCAATCTACTTTTATTAACGGTCGTAGTCTTTTTCTACAAAGTGATTGTATTTTATTTAATGTAATGTGTCAAACCACAAAGTGATTGCTTTCTACCAAAATACAAGAAGATGAAGTTGGAGTCGGAGTCGTACAGTTATGGTATTTTAGGCAGAGCCAGAGTCGGAGCGGAGTCAACACCTGTACCTGTTCTGAGGCTATAAGGTTCCATAAGCTAGAATATAAGTTGGAATATAAGTTGGAAATTAAATATTAAAAAACAGAAAAATCAAAATAAAGACAAGTAGAGATAAGTAAAATGAACAATGTAAAATTTTTAATACACACTAAAGACATGTTAGAAGTAAAAGAAAATAAACAAACAGGGAGCAAACAAAACGTGATAAGTGCGGGGTAGGATGCAAGGACAAAAAATAATGACTTAAAATGAGTAGCTTTGATCAATTAAGGAACTCTTCCAGCTGACTTCTTCCAATTTTGAAAAGCCATTTCTTTACAAACACCCAGAATTGAGTATACGATACCATTGCCATCTCTTGCGGTAACTTATTGTATTGTTTATATCCGTGGCCCCATAATACATGCATGTCTTTGAACAAATGAGGTTTTTATTAACGGGACACTCAGTTTTCTTTGAGCTTTTGCTCGAGTACACTTAGATTTATTGAGAATTATTCTCATTATGGCTTATTGCATTTTAATCAATGGGTCGAGTATTGTGATAGCGGCTCCACCCCAGCCCGCTGCACCATATCCTATGATACTCTGATAGCGTGCGAAATATGCATTACTCAATTGTTTCAGGTTAAAATCTTGAAGAAGTACATAAGTTTCTTAAGCTTATCAGTTTACATGTCGATATGAGCTTCCCATCAAAGTTTATCATCAATAGTAATCCCTGGATACCGTTTTAACGTATCCTAAAAATTCACATTTGCCATCACTTGTGTTATTCGAATTACATGTTAGGGTAAAAATATGGTTGACTCGCTTTATTCACACTAAATGTAAGATGTTTACTTGGATTCATTTGGAATTGTATTAGTTATTTTATTATCATTTCAACACGAAATATGATAATTATTTATTGAAACATATTTCGTATGCACAATATAAAGAATAATCGTGGATCGTGGTGTCAACTATAAATGAGAAAGGTAAAAAAAACGACAACACTTCGAGTTTCAGATGTTAATAATTTGCCTTACACAGCTCGTTAAAGGAGAGTTAGTTGTCTTCAAACCACTTGATGTATCGTTGTTAAAGCCAACTATTACAAACAAATATCTAAACACCTACCACGAAACATTAGACCGGCATTTTATACAAATAATATTATAGGAAATTTAGTCATGAATTCTAAAGACAAAGATGATAAATTTAACAATTCTGGTGTTTATAAACTTAGTTGCAAGGATTGTGCTGCATTTTATATTGGTAAAACGGGTATAAATTTTAATATAAGAGTAAGGGAGCATTTGAGATGTTTGAACAATAGTGGGTATCCAGAATTTTCTAATCATTTGATAGAAAATGGTCACGGTTTTGATAAAAAATTGGGATTGTCAATTTTGCATATAAATGGTGTTGGTCACAAATTAAATAATTTGGAATCGTTGGAGATAAATAAAGCATGTAAAACTAATCAAGAAATTATAAATAATCAATTAAATTTAACTACCAGTCCCATTCTAAAAATTTTTTTCTTAAAAATTATTCGACTAAATTTGTATTAAGCAACAACTTGAGTTAGGTACTAAATTTATTTTTTAAATAATTGTTATTTTTTTTTAAGTAGATTCTGGTGAAGAAACAATGATATATATTTTTAGTTAGTTATGATATCCTGAAGAAGAAAATGGTATTTTTCGAAACCGGTAGATGTATTTAAACTCAATTTAGTGGTTAATAAAACAAAGATAATAAATAAAAAATATTAAAAAAAAAAAAATAATAAAAAATAGAAAAATTATCATTTTTTCATCCTCAAACTAAAAGTGATCCGATTCGCCTCGGTCGACCCTATAAGCATTTTAATAAGTTATAGTCACTGGAGGGATTCAATTAAACAAATGTAATATTATATTGATTTCTAATAATAAGAATAATAATAATAATAGTATATTAAACATCAAAATTAAAGGTAATTGAACTTCCAACGGACGGATTATTTTATCTATATTTTATTTTTTTTATTTTATTTTATCAAGGGATTTTGACAGTGAAAACATAATGAATAATGAAAATCCACAAAAAATATTTGGATACAAAGTATGTTCAGATGAAAGAAGGAGAGGGGTGGGGAGGTTGCAACTAATGTTGCGGTAAAGTGAATGAATTTTGTATGTAAGATGTTCTACTTCTGGGAATGTGGAAGAGTGCGGATTGCTGGGTTGATCTAGATATTAATTCCAATTGGCTGGGACAATCAATGTCGCCTTGCAGTAGTTTGAAGAGAAGTATTAGGTCAGCACGTGTTCGTCGATATTGTGGAAGTTTGCTGCATCTAAATAGGAGCCGAATGATAGATTAGATCTAACATTCATATGTTGAATAAACCTATTTTGTATGCGTTCTAATCTCGCAATATATGTAATCTGCCATGGGTTCCAGATTTGAGAAGCGTACTCTAAGTGACTACAAACGAATGCGTAATATAGTATTTTGAAGCAGTATGAAATTTTTGTAGGTTCGAAGTATGAATCTTAGCATTCTATAGGCCTTGGAGGTGATACGGTCAACGTAATTTTTGAAAGTAAGTTTGCAATCGAGGATTATTCCTAGGTCTTTGACATCGCTTTTATTTTCTAACTGAGTGCTGTCTATTCTCAGATGATTTAGGATTCCAAATTACTTTTTGGCCATATTATAAGAATTTTATTTGCTTGATCGCGTCATTGTGCTGTAATCTACATACGATTAAAAATGCAACGTCGAGTTAAATGAGTTATAATTAACGCTGATGCAAAAAATAACAGAAGATAAAACATGAATATGATGATACAAACACGTACAAGAGAAAAACTCACTATTGTTGTAAATTTTTAATGGCACGTTTTAAAATTACGTGCTATACGAGCCTACTAACAATATCTAAGATAGAAGAAAATCGTATAAAAGGAGGAGCAAGTCTATAATTTCCATCAAACGTCGGTGACTTCACTGGACACGATGGCGCCTCTAGCAGTCAGCGGTATACTCTTCGTGTTAGCCGTACAGGTAATTATTAGATTTTTAAATACATTATTATTTCATTTGAGCCTTGTATAAACACGCATTCTTAATGAAAATTAAATTTCTTTTAAATATACAAAAGATACAATTTTATTTTACAAATATGATTTAAAAATTGTCTTTAGAAGATATTTTTAACTATAGTAATTTAAATTTAACTTTGATGAAATGTATTGAGCATTTTAATCACTTTATAATACTTTATAACATGATTTATCAATTTAAGCATTTCACAATATTTATTCAGTAACACATAGGTATATAATTTTTAATATAATTTACATATTTTAGGGTGTTTTTACTGCCTGTATTCCAAATTGTCTTGAGACATGTGTTCCACCATCTCCACAACCATGCTCTAAGCCATGTCCGCTACCACCGTGTCCTGATCCATGCCCCCCACCACCACCGCCACCTGCACCGTGCTCTAAGTCATGTCCACCACCTCCGTGCCCTGCTCTATGCCTGCCACCACCACCACCACCACCGCCACCCGCACCGTGCTCTAAGCCTTGTCCGCCACCACCATGCCCTGCTCCATGCCAGCCACCACCTCCGCCACCCGCACCATGCTCTAAGCCTTGCCCGCCACCACCATGCCCTGCTCCATGCCAGCCACCACCTCCGCCACCCGCACCATGCTCTAAGCCTTGTCCGCCACCACCATGTCCTGCTCCATGCCAGCCACCACCACCACCACCACCACCACCTCCACCACCCGCACCGTGCTCTAAGCCATGTCCGCCACCACCGTGTCCTGCTCCATGCCAGCCACCGTCACCACCACCGCCACCTCCGCCACCCGCACCGTGCTCTAAGCCTTGTCCGCCACCACCATGCCCTGCTCCATGCCAGCCACCACCTCCGCCACCCGCACCATGTTCTAAGCCTTGTCCGCCACCACCATGCCCTGCTCCGAGCCAGCCACCACCTCCGCCACCCGCACCATGCTCTAAGCCTTGTCCGCCACCACCATGCCCTGCTCCATGCCAGCCACCACCACCACCACCACCACCACCACCACCGCCACCGCCACCACCACCGCCACCTCCGCCACCCGCACCGTGCCCTAAGCCATGTCTGCCACCACCGTGTCCTGTTCCATGCCAGCCGCCGCCACCACCACCGCCACCTCCGCCACCCGCACCGTGCCCTAAGCCAT
The DNA here is from genome assembly GCA_022840565.1 of Eubasilissa regina. Classification (NCBI taxonomy): domain Eukaryota; kingdom Metazoa; phylum Arthropoda; class Insecta; order Trichoptera; family Phryganeidae; genus Eubasilissa; species Eubasilissa regina. The sequence continues at coordinate 25,865,254 of JAINEB010000033.1, forward strand.
GTCTGCCACCACCGTGTCCTGTTCCATGCCAGCCGCCGCCACCACCACCGCCACCTCCGCCACCCGCACCGTGCCCTAAGCCATGTCTGCCACCACCGTGTCCTGTTCCATGCCAGCCGCCGCCACCACCACCGCCACCTCCGCCACCCGCACCGTGCCCTAAGCCATGTCTGCCACCACCGTGTCCTGTTCCATGCCAGCCGCCGCCACCACCACCACCACCTCCGCCACCCGCACCGTGCCCTAAGCCATGTCCGCCACCACCATGCCCTGCTCCATGCCAGTCACCACCATCATCACCACCACCATCATTACCACCACCTCCACCACCTGCACCGTGCTTTAAGCCATGTCTCCCACCACCGTGTCCTGTTCCATGCCTGTCACCACCGCCGCCACCTGCACCGTGCTCTAAGCCATGTCTGCCACAACCGTGCGCTGCTCTATACCAGCCACCGCCACCACCACCGCCACCCGCACCGTGCCCTAAGCCATGTCTGCCACCACCATGCCCTGCTCCATGCCAGCCACCACCACCACCACCTCCGCCACCAGCACCGTGTTCTAAGCCATACCCGCCACCACCGTGCCCTGTTTCTTGTCCGCTACCTCCACCATCATGCTCCTAGACATGTGTGTCATAACACCATTTCTCTTCCCGCACACTACCATCTTTCCATCGGTCACGCTTACCACGACTGACACAATCTGTTAACCATCTAAACCGCGTGTCCCAAGCTTACAGCCTCACAATATTAATGACAATCTTTTATTGCCCTTTCCATCTTCACCGGGTATTCACATTTAACACATTTTCTTGGTCCATGTTCCAGAGCACCAGCACTTAGGCCCACCATTATCTGAATGTTTTCCAGTACATTCAGAGCCGTAACAATTTAAAATAAAATTTTAACCAAGGTTGTTCAATAATCTATATTTAGTGTACTTTTCTCAATACTTCACTTATTAAATGTATTCTATATGTACCTGGTGTATAATATATTTTTAATAAAACAATAAACAATTTGGCAATATTATAAATGCATTATTTTTATAAGGGATAATTAGTCATAATACAATCAATTACAGTATCCTCGCAGCAAACATATTGCTAAGTGATTAATGGAATTAATTATCTGGAAATGAAACCAACATAGATCAATATTTATATATTTGTATTCAATGACAGTAATTGAAATTTATTTCTCAATAATTTTAAACTAAGTTAGTGTTTTACGTATTACGTATATTAAAGAAAAATGTTTGGTATTGACAATATTGCAATCCTAATAGGCGTGGTTTATTCACCCAATATTCACCCAAAGTGCTCTTTTGTATCGCGAAGTATTGTGGTTCGTATTTGTATTAAAATATGTTATAGATATGTTTATTTGAATGTGTGTCAGGTGGCAGAATTGAGAATACGATACCGTTGCCATCTCTTGTGGTAGCTTATTGTATATCCGAGGTCCTATAAAACATGCATGGAGCAAATAAGGTTTTCATTAATGGGACAGCTAGTTTTCTTTGTGGTTTCATTCCATTATATGAAAGCCTTCTACGATGTATGTGTTAATTTGAAAAAATGTAATATATAGGTTCGAAAATTTGTCGTCAAAAATAATGTAAATAAAATAATAAATACATTTTCGAACCCGTGTGTTACACTCTTCAAATGAATACATCTATCGTTCCATTATTTGAAAGCAAACTACTTTGCAACAATAATATTTTTCCATAAAATTATTTTTATATGTATATCTTTCTAATTAATAAATTTAATTAGTATTTAAAATATCACAGAGCTATGTTTTTAATAATTACAACTTCACAATAAGAATGTGTTATCCTAATAATAAAAACCTAAAAATAAATAAATTTCAATATATATATATATGTATAAAATCAAAGAAGCAAAAGCACAAATAACATGTTATCATAGCTGTTGTGTTAAGGCATAGATACCGGAAGAAAACAGGATATACGATATAATAATATAATATTCAATTAGGGAGCGAAAAAGTCAGTAATCATGGATCTATTGCTGTGCACGATGGCGAATCGACTCATTCGGGTCCTTCTCAATACTACGCTCCACTGCAGCAACAACTTTTTCGGTGCGCACTGTACGACATCTCTGCGGATACGTATTATCAATGCTAGGTGCGAAAACGACCCATAGTTATTCGAATTACTTGCTCGGATGGACAATTATGTCGACCGTAAAATGGATGTAGCGCACGGTAAGTTTCGCGAACTGGACCACGATTTTCTAAATAAATTTACACAATTTGCCAGCGTTTGAATTCATAATGAAATGGCAAACCAAACTGAACACAAATCAGCTGCCAGCTGTCGCTGGAAAAAGTGCTGCCAATTCGAAAAGCAAACATCCTTTACATCCTAAACACGAAATTTATACACACATTTTGATACCAATATAAAAAAGAAATTTTTATCAATATTGGACTTTATAACAAGCCAAGTTTAATAAAAAGCGAAAGATATTTGTGGACTGAAACTACTATCTTCCTCCGTAGTCTAGTGGTTTAAGTGAATCTTCAAAGAACTTTAAAGAAATGAAGAAATTTATTTAACTAAATTTTCTAACCGAAAAACATATTACTTGATAAATGTTTGAGACATGTTCTTCTAAAAATATTTTGTTGGCATCGGAATAGGCTGGCCGATTTTTTAAATGAGTTAAAAGAAGAGGCCGAATACAATAGTTAAATGAGTTGATATTTTTACGCTGATTTTACGCTGAAGGTACCAGTTCTTATGTCCACCAATATCTGAATGCTTTTCACTACCATCTGTGCGTTGTAATTATTCAAAATAATATATTAACTAAGGTTGTTTAATAATCTGTATTTTGTATTGTTTTTTCCTAAATTAATACCCGTTGTGTAATTTATTGTAAAGAATTTTAATTAATAAATAAACAATTTAGCAATTATACACATGCATTATTATTTCAAAAGGTAGTCGTAAAATCGCAGATGCAGAATCTTGGCTGCATTTTGCTGGGTGATTTATTAATTGTGTATCTGGAATTAGTTGTAAAGTGCAGTCAGTCCAAAGTGAAACCAATTTATTTATAAATTATTTTTAATTAATTGAAGATATTTATGTAAAACTATTAAAAAAAAATTACATAGAATACATGTCACATCAATATTCTCACTGTTTTCAAAGTAAGCCTACCGCTTGTGCGATGAAAGTAGGACTATCTTGATGGACTCCTGGAACGAGGCTCGAACTCTCGACCACTATAACTCTTGGCGAATATCGTAACCACTAGATACCAACACGTTTATTAAAGAAAAATGATGGAACACTACATTATTGTAATCCTAACGTATGGCATTGAGACCTGGACTTTAATTACTGATCTAACTAAGCAATTCCAGACATTTATCATTTTAACGTGAACAAAAACGTAATTGAGATCTTATGGTGTATGTAGATTATGGATGATTGTGTATGATGAGTGTATGTTGACTCCAGATCATGAGAATTAAAGATGTTGTGTTTTGTGCGAGGTATTGATACCCCAATACTCACCCAAAAACACTCGCATTATTTTGTACCATGAAATGTTCGCATTTGTGTTAAAATAAATAAAGAAATGAATGTGGTTATCAAAATTATAAGAAAACATATTTCGTTTATGCATTAATTTAGCGTATTAATTCAATTTCGTAGCATGCGGAAAATGGGTCTAATGGTCGCGGTCTTTCTTATAATGTTTGTATCTTCTTAATTATGGCAAATAACATTCAGTTTATTAATTTTATATTAATGTAAAGGTTCAGTCTAAGTAATCGTTGAAAAAAAAATCTAATCTATTGAATAACTTCGGATATAAATGAATAATAAAAACCCACATTCTCGTAAAAAATGAGAAAATTTGAATTATTATTGCAAGTCGCGCCTGAAGTGCGAAAGTCGAGGGCCGCCTGTATTTGCAACGGACTTTAATGTATACATTCCAATACTCTATTTAAAGAGTACAATGTTCTAGATGTAAGACAAATTTATATGTTGAAACTTGTACAATATTTCCATTCAAACAATAACTTACCTCGAGCAATAAAAATACCCCAGCGAACATCCTAAAATATAAAGTGAAATAAAACATTTTTACATAATTATTTGTTTCCTCTGTTGTATTTCTTTTTTTTAAAACTAAAACTGTAAAACTGTTTTGCAGTATGGCAAAAATTAAAAATTGTATTGTAATATGTATATAATAAAGTTGAAATAAAAAAAAAACTCATATTATTAAAATCGTCAAAAGCTCTCTATCATACTATATCTTAATATCAGTGGATCAAACTGAAATGATATCACTTGAAAATATTGTTAGCAAGGTATAATACATAAAATGCTCATATTAGTTTCAGAATTCTGAGGATTCTAGACCTCACGCCATCATCCGAGTATATCATATTATTCCGAAGTATTTCTATATATTTAACACATGCCATATAACGTTATAATGATATTATGGTTTTTTACTTTTAAAATTAGCAATATTAACTTTGTGGTTAAAATTCATATTTTTTATTTATTATCTTAGTTTTATTAACCACTAATTGAGTTTAAAAAACATCTACCGGTTTCGGAAAATACCTTTTTCTTCTTCAGGATGTCATAATTAACTAAAAATATAGCATTGTTTCTTCACCAGAATCTATTTTTAAATTTTTAAAAAAAAACAACAATTATTTAAAAAAATAAATTTAGTACCTAACTCAAATTGCTGCTCAATACAAATTTATTCGAATAATTTTTAGGAAAAAATTTTAGAATAGGACTCGTAGTTAAAATTAGTTGGCTGTTTAGAATTTCCTGATTACTTTTACATGCTTTATTTATCTCCAACGATTCCAAATTATTTAATTTGTGATCTACACCGTTTATATGCAAAATTGACAATCCCAATTTTTTATCAAAACCATGACTACTCGTATTTTCTATCAAATGATTAGAAAATTCTAAAAATCCACTATTGTTCAAACATCTCGTATCAAACATGTATTATACCCGTTATTAACTGCTATTTTTTTAATTGTATTCAATTTAATATTGAAATTGGATGTTGACATAGGAATATTGACTAAACATGAACCGGTAGATGTTTTTTAAACTCAATTAGTGGTTAATAAAACTAAGATAATAAATAAAAAATTATGGTTTTTTCATTAAATGCACATTATTCTCGCACATAAAATCCCTTTTGAATGAATTATATTGGCACTGTTTCCTTAAAATAGTGTATGTAGTAGAGTTATGTTAGCTGATGTACATAATGGCAATTAAAAACTAAAGTTAAAGTAAATTGTAGAGTTTTTTCATACTGACTCGTAACTACAAAAATCTTACTCTTTTAAAAAACACTCATAATAACTCACGATAATTGTTTATATTAAGGAGAACACATTTTTATTGTAAAGTTGTAATTATTCAGAACAGACGGTCTGTGATATTTTACTTATTAATCCAATTTCCTCGAATAGGAAGCGATCGAGGTTCGAATCTCGGTAGCAACAACAATATTTTTCGATAAAATTGTGTTTGAGATTCCGTAAAAATAAAGAAGATGGCTTTCAAATAATGGAACGATAAATGTATAAATTTGAAAAGTGTAATATATAAGTTTGTCGTCAATTCACCATGTTGGTGTAGCATAATCGGTTAATGCAATTTCCCCGGATAGGAAGAGATCCAGGTTCAAATCTCGGTAGCAACAGCAATATATTTCGATAAAATTGATTTTTCATGTATATCTTTCTAATTAATATATTTAATTTGTATTAAAGATGTAATTTTGTTATGATTAATTGATTTCATGTTGTATATTTTTTTTATAAGACCATATTATTTTATTTATTAATATACAGATTATCAACAGGTTTTTAAATGATTATGAGTCCTAGGTACGGTATTAAGACAACATTTTTAAATAAATAGGGGGGTAACGTGTTACAGAGAACACTTTTTGAATAATTTGAAACTACCGCAGTACAGAAGTGCATGGGTTTCAAGCTCAAAGAAGTCAAATCATGTGACACGCGACAGTCCTCGGCGTTCCAAACCGAATGCATATATTACATGTTCTAATGACTATCAATATCAATGTTCTAATGACTATAATATAAATCGTATATTGTACAAAAGATGTATATATATATAATATTATTATTATTATACATAGGTAACTAACCACCTAACTTACCATCACGCCGTCTCCCCGCGCGGGTAGGTAGATGATGGAGCGTCACACTCATCTGTCCCGACACACAATTCTAGCCTCATCCACATTCAACATCTTGTCATACAAGCAATCATGGTTCAAACGTATTAATAAGATATAGTTTTAAATTAATACTCCAATTAAGGTATATATATATATATATATAAATTTTTATTAAATGTATTTATTAATGAAATTATATAAAAGTGAATTGCCAAAATGTTTATATTAAAATTTAATACAATAAATTGAAAAAATTTAATTACTTCAAAAAATGCCTTTTTTTACAATAATATAATACCATGGTATTATATTCTGAGTTATTAAATAATTTTCGGGGCGGTTAATGTAATTGAAAAATGTTAGGGTGGATTGATATATTTAAACGGCAGGGACTAAAAAAAGTTAATAGGCAACAATCTATCTAAGACGATAGTCAAAAATAAATGCCGCCTTAAATAACGTAAAATATATTTGAGGCATTGCAAATGTGGTTTCAATGTAAATATGTCCAAGTGATTAAAAACAAATTCAAACGCATGGTTAAAAATCAGGAATCAGATGGTGGGCGTGCTTTAAGGCACGGTGGTAAAGTGGACCGCCGATAAGGCCGAGAGCTCGGTAGTGTTGAGCAAGTTTAAGGACCGGCGAGGGTGGCAGAGTTGTTGGCGGGCATGGATCCGGGCACGGTAGTGGAGGACACGGCTTAGAGCACGGTACGGGTGGCGGAGGTGGTGGCGGGCACTGATCCGGGCACGGTGGCGGAGGACACGGCTTAGAGCACGGTGCAGGTGGCGGAGGTGGTGGCGGGCATGGATCCGGGCACGGTGGCGGAGGACACGGCTTAGAGCATGGTACGGGTGGCGGAGGTGGTGGCGGGCATTGATCCGGGCACGGTGGCGGAGGACACGGCTTAGAGCACGGCGCAGGTGGCGGAGGTGGTGGCGGGCATGGATCCGGGCACGGTGGCGGAGGACACGGCTTAGAGCACGGCGCAGGTGGCGGAGGTGGTGGCAGGCATGGATCCGGGCACGGTGGCGGAGGACACGGCTTAGAGCATGATGCAGGTGGCGGAGGTGGTGGCGGGCACGGAACCGGGCACGGTGGCGGAGGACACGGTTTAGAGCACGGCGCAGGTGGCGGAGGTGGTGGCGGGCATGGATCCGGGCACGGTGGCGGAGGACACGGCTTAGAGCATGGTGCAGGTGGCGGAGGTGGTGGCGGGCACGGAACCGGGCACGGTGGTGGAGGACACGGCTTAGAGCACTGTGCAGATAGCGGAGGTGATGGCGGGCATGGATCCGGGCACGGTAGTGGAGGACACGGCTTAGAGCACGGTGCAGGTGGCGGAGGTGGTGGCGGGCATGGATCCGGGCACGGTAGTGGAGGACACGGCTTAGAGCACGGTGCAGGTGGCGGAGGTGGTGGCGGGCATGGATCCAGGCACGATGATGGAGGACACGGCTTCGAGCACGGTGCAGGTGGCTGAGGTGGTGACGGACATGGATCCGGGCACGGTGGTGGAAGACACGGCCTAGAGCACGGTGCAGGTGGCGGAGGTGGTGGCAGGCATGGATCCGGGCACGGTGGTGGAGGACACGGCTTCGAGCATGGTGCAGGTGACTGAGGTGGTGACGGGCATGGATCCGGGCACGGTGGTGGAAGACATGGCTTAGAGCAAGGTGCAGGTGGCGGAGGTGGTGGCGGGCATGGATCCGGGCACGGTAGTGAAGGACACGGCTTAGAGCACGGTGCAGGCGGCGGAGGTGGTGGCGGGCATGGATCCGGGCACGGTAGTGGAGGACACGGCTTAGAGCACGGTGCAGGTGGCGGAGGTGGTGGCGGGCACGGTTCAGAGCACGGCAGTGGAAGACATGGCTTGTAACACGATAGTGGAGATGGTGGAGCACACGTTTCAGGGCAAGTCAGAATACAGCCAGAAAAAACCCCCTAAACATTAGATAAAAATATTTTAAATTATCAAAATATCATATTATAAATAAATACTACACGGATAAATTAGTCTTTTATGGAATTGAAAATCGTGAATAGATAAGTAAACGAATTTTTATTTTTATCACAGCTATACAAGGCTTGATCATAAATCTAATTAATCATATTTATAAATTTTAGTATATAATTATAAAACGAATAGAATTTGATACATCGGTGACTCTATGAAACAAGTGTAATCAACTATAATGAAATGAAAAATACTGAGCAACTAATATTAAATGGAATTAAATTTATATACAAAATAATTGTAGAGGCATTTCACCAAATTTCAGATTAAAAAAATAAGCATAAAGTGTAAAGCATTAAGCGTTACAGTATTATGTCTTCATAGTTAACAAATAATATTTTAATATTTGATTGCGAATTATTGGCAGTTATTTCACCTAGTGTTTATTTTACTAATTATATCAAAAACAATATATTGATTATAAATATATATTTTTATTATATTATTATTATTTTTAAAATGCAGGGGAGGATCAAAAATCTATTATAATTATTAATTCATTTAAATATTTAATTATTACCTGTACGGCTAGCACAAAGAAAATCCCGCTGACTGCAAGAGACGCCATCGTGTCCAGGGTAGTCACCGATGCTTAATAAAAATTTACAGAAATTCTTCTCATTTTATATGATTTTCCGTCATCTCACTCGTAGATAACGCGAATAGGCTCATATCGCTAGTAATATTAAAACGTGCCGTTGGCAATTTACTTCAGAGGTATTTTTTGCAAAATCAGCTCGATTCGCAAAATAAATTAGTTTATGGTGTTTTTAGATACAACACACTTACGTGATTAAATAATTGAAATGGTTCATGTAATATGTTTTTGCAATGAGAGGCTTTATTAATCGGCTAACCTTTTTCGACACACAAATTTATTTATTAAATCAAAGTAGGTTTCTATACTATTTCCCTTTTTAAATCTATTTTTCATATAATAATAATATAAATAAACAAAGAGCACCAAGAGACTATGCACAAATTATTATTGAGAAACTGTTTAACCAAAAAGATCCTCTAATTCATTATTTGTGTTTATTCATGTAGATGAACATTTTATTATTAAAATTAAGAATAGTTTTGAATGAATACAATCATTATTATGCTTTTAATAGAACTTTGCATGATATACATGATCAATTGGAGAACAAAAACAATTGATTCATAATATTTATTTATATTATTTATTAAAAATACAAAACCCTTACATTCTTCTGTTCGTCACAAATGTAATTTCAATGTAAAATCGTATATTTCAATTAAGAGATGTATAAAATTGGTTTTGAAGGTACATTTTTTTACACATTCAATAGTACACAATGAAATATACCGTCAAATATTTTCTAAAAATTGGAACATTGAATTAAATCCTTAAGTAGTAAATGATATTTTCCGAAAGCGTTTGGTGTTTTAAACTTATTAATTACTCATTAAGTTATTATATAAACAATGTTAAAAAAAATTAACATAATAAACCACAAAGTTCAATTTGCAAATATTAAAAATAAATAGGTGATTTAAATTGTATGTATATAAGGTACCTAGATAAAAATTATAATAATTTTTATTTATTATTTTATTCATTTAACTTTGGAAATACGTTTGATTTTAAAAAGTGTGGTGCTTAGTCAGTGCTATTTCTTTAACATGGTAAACGATTCAGTTTACTAAATTAATGTACTAATTATGAATATATACATATAAAATCAATTTTGTCGAAAAATATTGTTTTTGCGTCACCGGGATTCGAACCTGGATCTCTATTTCCAAACCGGGGAAGTACACTACCAATTGTGTTATAAACGCCAGCATTTTTCATGACAAATTTTCGAACCTATATGTTACACTTTTTCAAATTAATACACCTGTCGTTCCATTATTTGAAAGCCACCTACATTATTTTTACAGAATCTCAAATACCTTTGAATAAACCGACTGCAGACGCCAGAATTATCAATTCATTTTTATTAAATTTTGGACACATTGATACAACTTATATTATTAAGAAAAACTTATTCTTATTGTGAAATTGTAATTATTCGGAACATTTTTCGACAAAATTGATTTTATATGTATATATTTATAATTAATATAATAATTTAGTATTTAAAATATCACAGACCGTATGTTCTGAATAATTACAGCTTCACAATAAGAATGTGATCTCCAAATAATAAATTTGTATCGATGTGTCCAAAATTTAATAAAAATGAATTGATAATTCTGGCATCTACTATTAGATTACTCATATATGTTTTTCTTAATGATCCAGTTTAAATAAAAGCGATGCCTAGATATAGAGAAAAATATGACGAGCTCGATAAAGTAACGACATTAAACAGAATGTGTAGGGAAGATATTAATAGAATGGTAAACCGTCACATACAAGAGATAGAGGAACTAGGCATACCAACCATTCTATGTACGTTTTCGATATCGGATTGGGTTTAATCTCTGGTTCAAAAATTTTAATCAATTTAATTAAAAATTTATAAAAAAAAAAAATTATCAGATAGATTTATTCTTATCTCCTAGCAGTGCACCCTAAGACAGGCTTAGTAATGAAAACCGATAACCTTTTACAATATTAATAAATAAAATTATAATAATCTATTGATTTAGTGCGAAGTTATGGTACTGTAGAAATTAACAATACAATGATATTAATTCTATCCCCAATTCACTACATAATTTTCTATAAACATTTTCTTAGTAAATACATACCTACGAGCGAGATGCAACCGCGAGCTGAACAATATATTTTTAGAGTTAACTATTGAATAGTGTGACTAAGTATGGAGAAATCGGTCCATCCTAAATAGTTCCTAAATTTATCTGGTGAAATCCAAGTCACGTATAAAATGATAACATGGACCCCTTAGGTCTTAAAAGAAGAAAAGGAACATTTTGGATGCCTTCGATATATAGTGCTGAGGCGAATACTGCGTTCACATATAATATATTTAAACACCTACACACGGACATACATAAGTAACAATCTAAAATAAGTTAAAATGGATGGACAAAAATAAAACAATGTTATAACTACTTGAGTTTATTAGCACTACTCGAGTTTCGAGAGAAACGGTAACTCTCATCGACAGGTGAAATATTAAACTAATATATGTATGAAAAAAAATATATATGAAACAAGACTTAGGTATAGTAATCGAGTAGTGCAAATAAACACAAGTAGAGTTATAACATTGATTTATTTATATGATGATGAAACTTTACAAAGATAACGCCAATTCTATGAATAACTAAAATAATTTAAATTATTAATAGAATCGACGTTAACTTTGTAAGGTTTCACCATGATGGATGGATATAAATGAAACAATGTTATTACTCTACTTGAGTTTATTAGCACTACTCGAGTTTCGATAGTATTGCTAATAAACTCAAATTGGATGGATATAATTGTTTCATTTATGTCCATCCAAAATAATTTCATATATTTTTTTAATCAATGATATAATTTCCTTCACCATCGACAACATGTTGTCATCTTATTAGAAAATTTGTAATTTTTAGTGGATTTGATGCAAAAACACTGAAAACTACTTCATATACATTATTTTTAATATTGATTTTTTCCATACAAAAAAATTTGTCAACGTTGAAAAATAAATTGTAGTCACTTGAAGCAATGCCTGGGGGAGTAAGGGTAAAATGCAGAAGTTCACAGATAAAGACGTGAAACAATAATTTTTTATGGCCAATGTTCATGAATAAGATTTTCTACTCGAAACAATCTTTGAGGTGCGGATTTTGTCGGATTGTTTTTTGTCTTTTGAGTTATATCTAATTATTCGGAACCGACAGTTGTAGGAATACACGATGTTTTTAGTCTCGCTGTCAGATCGAATGTCGTACTGATCTTTGAGCTAATCCGCAGATCAAAATCTCAACACGTATACGAGATGTGCGAGTACCTCAACTAAATTTGATGCGCTTCAATGTTCACTAATCGCGTTTATCAATCAATTTCAATGTTAATACGGACACTAGACGTATATATTAGGTTTTAAAATTTCAATATACTGTGGTGACAAATTTTTATGTATTTGAATAATGCTGATTTTTTGTGTTAAAATTGAATGCATTGATTTATATACTTTTTTTTTTAAGTAAGTCCAACCACAAAGTTTATTATTACTTTTTCTTTTTTTATTAATATTAAAAATATAATACAATTTCAATAACCAGTGGATATATATATATTAACATTTGTTTCTTCTCTATGAGAGTAAGATTCGTGTATAGAGAAGAAGTGTATTCGAGTTAATTAATGTTTCAGTTAGTCTGTGTACATTTTTTTAAAATTCAGTTACAAATTTATGAAAGTCCGTAATTTTTCTAATTGTGTAATATAATTGAGCTACTTATGATACATACATTTTTAATTACACTTTCGGTTAAAAATATTCAATTTAATTGTAAAAAAATAGTTACCACTAATGAACTTTGTAAAAAGCGGGTATTAATAAAGAGCTTAAGATATTTGTGAACTACTAAATTTCTGTCTTGCTAGATTTCTCGGTGAAAATCCCCGTACAGCACGTTGGAATGTGGGGTACGGTTTCCCGCCAGGGAAATTATTACTTTATTTATCTGAATTTATCAATATTTTGAGGTGAAACGGTAAATGTATCAGAGACATGGAACACGTTTTTAATTAGATTTTTGGCGTCGGGAAAGGCTGGCCGATTTGTAGAGCATTTCGTTGCGTAGACATTAAAAATATTATATAATTTTATTTGGTTAATAGTGTATCTTTGCTGTATCTATATACGATCAAGAATACAATAGGTTAAACGTGTTGATAATTTAATGCTGATGTTAAAAAAAAAACTTGAAAGTAATACATTGATATGCCGATAACACCATCGCAGCTACGTGATATTTTGGGGAGAACTCGCCCTTGGAGAAAATTGCTATTGTCACGTCGGTCTAATATTACGTGTGATACCGAGACTATTAACTGTACCTAAGTTGGAGGAAAATCGTATAAAATGAGCAGCAAATCCATAATTTCCATCAAACGTCGGTGACTTCACTGGACACAATGGCGCCTCTAGCAGTTAGCGGTATATTCTTCGTGCTAGCCGTACAGGTTAATATTAAAATATATTATTAATTAATTAGATAGATCGTTCTCTGTATGGTAAAACATATAGCTGTAATAATTTTTTATTTTCTTCATAATTTTACAGGACTATAAATTTATTAATTTATATGTCGGTGTAGAGTTTATTTTCTTTGTCTGGAAATTGCCGATCACATTTGCTAATGCTTATTATTAACCCAATTGTTATAGATTAATAATACGTATTACTCAATACTACATTGTAAATTTTTTTTTCTAATTTTTTTTTATGAATATGTAATATTTAATATTTTAGGAATTAAGTTAGTCAGCTAATCATCAATCAAACTTCATACCAATTAAACTTGGTTGATTTTTATAATTTTGACTATACAGGCACATTTTGAGAATGCTTAAGGATTAGCTTAATCATCTCAGGGAATTAAATATATTCCAATAATTTCGTGTTTGCAAGCAACATGTGTTACATTATAAAATTGGTGCCATACAGTACATGTACACATGGAAATAATGTATATTTACGGTAAATATCCATACATTTTGTATAGATATTTAAAACCATTTTGGTTTTAATAAATACAATTTTATTTTACAGATACATATATTGAAAATTTTTACACTGTGGTAACTAATATATAGGTATATATTGAATTTTGAAAAATATATTTTAGTTTATAATGCCATTATAATACCTACATAGTAAATACAATGAACATTATTTACTTTAATTCTTGCATTTCACAATATTTTTTTTGTAATTTTTTACTTTATTTATATATTTCAGGGAATTTTATCAGCCTGTATTCCTACTTGTCTTGAGACATGTGTTCCACCATCTCCACCATCGTGCTCTAAGCTATGTTCACCGTCACCGTGCCCCGAACCTTGCCCACCACCACCACCGCTGTCTGCACCGTGTTCTAAGCCATGCCCGCCACCACCGTGCCCCAAACCTTGCCCACCACCACCACCGCCACCTGCGCCGTGTTGTAAGCCATGCCCGCCACCACCGTGCCCCGAACCTTGCCCACCACCACCGTCGCCGCCTGCACCGTGTTGTAAGCCATGCCCGCCACCACCGTGCCCCGAACCTTGCCTACCACCACCACCACCACCGCCGCCTGCACCGTGTTCTAAGCCATGCCCGCCACCACCGTGCCCCGAACCTTGCCCACCACCACCACCGCCGCCTGCACCGTGTTGTAAGCCATGTCCGCCACCACCGTGCCCCGAACCTTGCCCACCACCACCACCGCCGCCTCCACCGTGTTCTAAGCCATGCCCGCCACCACCGTGCCCACCACCACCACCGCCGCCTGCACCGTGTTCTAAGCCATGTCCGCCACCACCGTGCCCCGAACCTTGCCCACCACCACCACCGCCGCCTGCACCGTGTTCTAAGCCATGCCCGCCACCACCGTGCCCCGAACCTTGCCCATCACCACCACCGCCGCCTGCACCGTGTTGTAACCCATGCCCGCCACCGCCGTGCCCCGAACCTTGTCCACCACCACCACCGCCGCCTGCACCGTGTTGTAAGCCATCCCCGCCACCACCGTGCCCCGAACCTTGCCCACCACCACCACCGCCGCCTGCACCGTGTTCTAAGCCATGCCCGCCACCACCGTGCCCCGAACCTTGCCCACCACCACCACCGCCGCCTGCACCGTGTTCTAAGCCATGCCCGCCACCACCATGCCCCGAACCTTGCCCACCACCACCACCGCCGCCTGCACCCTGTTGTAACCCATGCCCGCCACCACCGTGCCCCGAACCTTGCCCACCACCACCACCGCCGCCTGCACCGTGTTCTAAGCCATGCCCGCCACCACCGTGCCCCGAACCTTGCCCACCACCACCACCGCCGCCTGCACCCTGTTGTAACCCATGCCCGCCACCACCGTGCCCCGAACCTTGCCCACCACCACCACCGCCGCCTGCACCGTGTTGTAAGCCATGCCCGCCACCACCGTGCCCCGAACCTTGCCCACCACCACCACCGCCGCCTGCACCGTGTTGTAAGCCATGCCCGCCACCACCATGCCCCGAACCTTGCCCACCACTACCACCGCCGCCTGCACCGTGTTCTAAACCATGCCCGCCATCACCGTGCCCTGATCCTTGCCCGTCATCACCACCATCATGTCCCTAGCCGTGTATATCCTAATACGTGTTCTAACACGATTGCCCTTCCCGTTGAATTACAACTATCCATCAGTCATACTTTCCACAACTAATACAATCTGTTAACTATTTAAACCAACCGCACAGAGTTCCAAGATTAGAGCTTTATAATGTTTATGACCTTTTATTGCCTTTTCCACCCTCACCGGGTATTCATATTTAACACATTTTCTTGGTCATTCTTGGCACCAAGATATATGTCCACCATTATCTGAATGTTTTCCACTATCATCTGTGCGTCGTAACTATTTAATCTAGGGTTGTTAAATAATTTTAGTATTTTCTATATTAATACCTAAAAAATTAATATTTTTCTAAATTATCATCCATTGTGATATTATTGTAGAGAATTTTAATAATTAAACAATTTGGCAATAATATACATGAATTATTTTTTCAAGGGATAAATTAGTTATAAGTCAATAAATTGCAGTAGGTATCTGCATCAATATTTCTTAATTTTTTTAGAAATTAAGTATCTGAAATAGAAGTGAAATACGTAGTTAGTACAGATTAGCAAATAATTAATTATTATTAAGGAAAAAAAATGAATTGATATTTCTGGCGTCTGCAGTCGGTTTATTCAAAGGTATTTGAGATTCTGTAAAAATAATGTAGATGGCTTTCAAATAATGGAACGACAGGTGTATTAATTTGAAAAAATGTAACATATAGGTTCGAAAATTTGTCATGAAAAATACTGGCGTTATAACACAATTGGTAGTGTACTTCCCCGTATTGGAAATAGAGATCCAGGTTCGAATCCCGGTGACGCAAAAACAATATTTTTCGACAAAATTGATTTTATATGTATATATTTATAATTAATACATTAATTTAGTAATCAATTATTAGGAGACTCAATCAATTTTGTCGAAAAGTATTGTTTTTGCGCTACCGGGATTTGAACCTGGATCTCTATTTCCAATCCGGGTAAGTACTAATTGTTTTATAGCGCCAGTTACACTTTCTCAAATTAATACATCTGCCATTCCATTATTTGAAAGCCATCTATAATATAATAATAAAATTGATACGTTGGATATCAACTATGATAAAAAAAAAAATTATTTTTCAGAAAGAAATCACCTATTAATTTCACAGTGAAATAAATACCTCTGTTACTAATGAAATGAAGAGTTATCATGTAGAAAGTCATGCTGGATGGGACTTGATAAATTATCCAAATTATATTATTACATTTTTAATTTTAATTCTTAATGTTCAATAATTATAGTAAATGTAAAACATTACTCTTTAAGACTGGTAAAGGCAGTTTTTTTTTTTAAAATGCAAAAAAAATCTGTAATTTAAGACATGACTGTAATGCAGCGAGGCTTCTTCATGTTCACCATCTGAAACTCACTATCAAAAGTCATGACATTGCAGTCCGCAAGTCACTGGTCTCTCATTGTTTTACCTTATTTGCGTTCGACTCTTTTGGATGGGCGAAGAGTCGCCTTAGCTGAAGATGCCGCAATGATCTCACAGTGTGTTAGTTGATGACATGCTAATAACACCATTATCACATATCATTATTATCACAATCAACTTTTGCATATTTATTTTTATATTTGAATACTTTGTGACCCGTGTATACGAATGAGATTTTTAAGAGATAATCTCTGAAATATAATGCTTCATGGTGAACTCTGTACAGACCTTTACCTGTTTTCGAGAAGAGTCTCTGAGCGAAATCTCATCCTTTAATATCCTCGCCGGCGCTCCCATTTCGCCAACTGCGCGAAGAGATCATAATTTGCTCGACTGACATCTTCCTCTGTAAATTCATCACAATACAATTGACTAGTATCATTTCATCAAGGGAACGTATCTTGCAGTGTGTACTATACTAGCAATTCAAATCTTATACTTAACGACCATTTATAAGTAGCTTATTTTCCTTACACGTCATGTATTATGCTTATTTCGTCTTAAAACTTTTACGGATTATTAGTAAAAGTCTGAAGCACTAGATAAGCTGGCAGTTGCCTCAATTTCGTCTAAAATAATTTTAATATATTTTTATATATCTAAAAAAATTTTTTGTTGCTTCCGGGATTCGAACCTGGATCCTTTCCTATTCGGGGAAATACATGACAAGATGTGTGAATCTTTTCTCTTGTTTTTAATTAATACAAGATCTCATGTACTATATTATAAAATTATATTGCGATATATGCACCAAACTAATAATACATTTTTGAAAATGATAGTGTCAGAACACTGGTGTAACCCCAGAGAGATAGGCAATGAAAAAAATGATATATTTCAAATTTGCGTGTATTCAATATAATAATACCTATTTATTTAATATGTATTTCAATAATTTCATCTAAAATCTCATTAAACGTTTTTAATGTTCTGAGTACAACTTCAACAATTAGTTTAGCACGTTCTTTTTTCTTTAATTCGATTTCTTCTTCAGTTTGTTCTATAGACGGTACTACTTCGGTGGTGCTCACACCATCTACAGCATCCTTGGAACAGCCCGCTTCTGCCGTCGGTGTATCTATTTCTTCACATTTACCGGAAATAACCGCTTTTTTCGTCGGTGCATCCACTTCTTCATCTATACCGAAACAGCCCGCTTTTGCCATCGGTGCATATATTTCTTCATCTATACCGGAGTAGTCCGCTTCTGCTATCGAAGCATCCACTTCTTCATCTATACCGAAACAGCCCGCTTTTGCCATCGGTGCATATATTTCTTCATCTATACCGGAGTGGTCCGCTTCTGCTATCGAAGCATCCACTTCTTCATCTATACCGAAACAGCCCGCTTTTGCCATCGGTGCATATATTTCTTCATCTATACCGGAGTGGTCCGCTTCTGCTATCGACGCATCCACTTCTTCATCTATACCGAACCAGCCCGCTTTTGCCATCAGTGCATATATTTCTTCATCTATACCGGAGCAGATCACTTTTGCCATCGGTGCATCCATTGCTTTATCTATAACGGAACAGTCCGCTTTTATCATCGGTATATACAATGTTTCATCTATACCAAAAACTTCACTTAGCAAATAGATATCTTCTTCTATCGTCCAATCAAACTTTTCATCCGTGCAGTCTGAATTTAAATAGTCCTCAGTTATGACAGTTTTGTAATCTTTGTTGAATTGCTTTATTTTATCAACCCTTGTTTGCAGGTAGGGGTAGCTTTTGATGATCGCCGACCAATTTCCATGCACTTTGGAAGCCCTAAGCAAGGACGCAAAGTCTAGTTTTCTGTAAAGAGAAAATCAAAAAATTAGATACGAAAAGAAAATCTACAACAATTATATTTTCTAATTATTAAACTGTCAATTGACCCGCGTTTATAAACCACACTACTAGGTTGTCTATACTTCACTTTGTTTTTTTTATCTATACTATTTTTACGAACGTGATTAACAATATTATCCGAGAATTCAGGTACGTGCAGGTAATTGCTTGAAAACGAATTGCTGGAAGCTAATTCTCGAAAGAAAATTGTTCAAAATGCTAATTTATTGAAAAATTAATTACTTGAAAAGAAATTGCTTAAAATACAATTTGCTCAAAAAAAGTTATTTATTTAATAAAAGTTTTCATATTTTTATAATTCATACTATACAAAGAATTGTTTAAATCAGTTGAGAAAAAAATTCAGTAAACAAAAATTAAGTAAGCATTAAAAAAGTTATAAACAAAATTATTTATATTTTTTTAATTATTCATGTTTAACAAATACAAATGTTTACACATTTCAAGGTAAAAATCAATAAAAGTAAAAACAAAACATCAAAGTAAAAATAAATAGGCAATCTAATATAATAAAAGATTTTTATAATTCATTATATACAAAAGATGTCTACAAAAGTTATCTATCAAATTATTTGTCATTAGTATCATAAACCATTTTGTAGATCTTTCTTAATATTTTATCAATCGCTATCCACTTTTTCATTAACCATTATAATTAATTAGGTTTTACCTTAAAATCAATTGAAATACTGGACAAAAAGTGGTAATTTCCGACATATCCTTCTTTACGAATTTAATCGGATTAAAAAGGGAATATATGTAGCTTGGAGAAACTTCTTGTGATGGGCTGCGTCGTAGGACGAAGAGGTAGAGAAAGTTCTCCCAGACACGGACACTTATCTGGTGACAACCTTAAGAGGAGCAAGAGGGCAGGAGTTCATAGAAAAGGCGATCCTCAGTCATGAGGGACCATAGTGGGGCTACACAAACCGCTCGCGACATGGTTTTGATATGGAAACAACGATTGAAATGGTTCAATCGCTTGAAGACGATTTCAGCCTAAGGGCTGATTGTGTGTTCAGTAGTAACATTTTACTACGGTAACTTTTGACAATGGTCACTTTTTATTAACGCACCTAGAAAAAATCCTTTGCCGATTGACGATATGTCAAATGTATTAATTACTGTCAAAGCACAGGTGGAGATGTTTATAGGCGCGACAAATAATCATGAAATATGCTTTATTTTATGCATTATCTATTTTCACCTAAGCGTTCGAAATATGTCAGTTTGGCGGTTTTTTTGTTTCGTATTGTGTGCTCATGTATATTAAACAACGAGATCATCATTGGGCCATCATCATCTCATCACTAAAATAGAATATTAAATAATTAATCATTATCGTGTACAGCAACTTTTGAATTATCAATGTGCCAGATCACGATATAGATGTCTCACAGAGATGAAACTATTATTTTTATTTAAATGGAAAGTATGGAAGTCTTGGGCATTACAGGACTTACGACCTGTGATCGGCTGGCTGTGATCACTTAAGTGATCACATTACACAATGAAATGTTCACCTATTTACCCATGCTACCACATCTTTTTTTTTTTACAAATTTTTGTAAGTTTTATATATTAAATACTAATTTAATGTATTAATTATAAATAAATACATATGAAATCAATTTTTCGAAAAGTATTGTTTTTGCGCTACGGGAATTCGAACCTGGATCTCTATTTCCAATCCGGTAGCGCAAAAACAATGTTTTTCGACAAAATTGATTTTATATGTATATATTTATAATTAATACATTAATTTAGTACTTAAAATATCACAGACCGTCTGTTCTGAATAATTACAACTTCACAATAAGAATGTGTTCTCCTTAATAATTTAGTAATAAAACTATTAAGGAGAGTTTCATGTTGGAATATTTCAATTATTTCTTAACTATCCCGGGAATTAGCAAACCATCTCATGCGTTCACCCCGGACAGTTCTCGGTCATTCCGAATTCAAGTGGAAAAGTCCAGAAGTTTTGGTTATGAGCGCACAAAACATTAAAAACCAGTAGGCTGTTGTATGGTCCCCTTTAATGATGAACTCAAAATCACGAACCGCTAATCAATCACTGATATCTTTGAATCACACTCACTATCAGTGATTAAATATCTGGTAATACCGTGATTCGTAATGCATTAATTTATTTATATTCTATTAAGACGAATACATTCTTAGTGTGAAGTTGTAATTATTCAGAACAGACGGTCTGTGATATTTTTTTTAAATACAAATGAAATGTATTAATTAGAAACATATACATATAAAATCAATTTTATCGAAAAATATTGTTATTGCTATCGGGATTTGAACCTGGATCTCTTTCAAATAATGGAACGATAGATGTATTAATTTGAAAAGTGTAACAAGTATAAAGTGACAATGCAATGGTTTTGTCCGCAAAAAACCCGGCTCGACCAGGTAAATCACATATTGATGCCTCAACAATAGACGAGTGAGAAATTGAGTTGAATGAATTTGGATGAGGCGAGAGTTTTATTAAGATGTGTAGACGTCAGGAACAGCATGATGGCAAGTTTAAATTATGGATAATTAATAAAAAATGATTTTAAATAAATAACTAACCACAGTTAACTAACAATGTTAACAAGTCGAAAGTGATGGTATTTGAGAAGGAGGAAAGCAACACACCGTGCTAAATACTTGTAGGTGATGAATGTTTGGAACAAGTAGATGAGTTTGTATATTTGGGAAGTATGTTTGATAGAAACGGAAAGGCTGAGAATGATATCGAAAGGAAGGTGACTGCAGGAAATAAAGTGAACGGCGCTTTGAATGGAATTATATCTAACGGGAATTTGTCAACCGAGGCAAGACTAGCGGTGCACAATGGAATCCTGGTACCGACACTGATGTACGGAAGTGAGGCCCGGAGCTGGCAGAAAGGGAACGAAAGTAGACTGAATGCAGTGGAAATGAGATCACTTAGACGTATTTGTGACAAATCTATTTATGACAGAGTAAAGAATGAAGAAATAAGGAAAGAATGTAAAGCTGATGCTAGTATAGTGAGTAAGATTAAAAAAGGATCACTTAGGTCGTTCGGTCATATGGAACGGATGAATGAGGAGAGAATGGTGAGAAAGATATATGATGCAAGTGTTGATGGCACCAGAAATAGAGGACGTCCGCGGAAGACTTGGCATTACCAGGTAAACCAGATAATGGAGGATGGTTCTGTTAGAAGCCTCAACAATCGGCGAGCTTGTATGAGAATATGTATGAATGTGGATGAGGCGAGAATTGTGTGTCAGGACAGAAGAGTGTGGCGCTCTATCCTCTCTGCCTACCCCCACGGGGAAACGGCGTGATGGTAAGTAAGTAACTAACCACAGAGATAAGACTGAGTGAATACTCTTCTGTCTTATCGTTCTATTCTTTAGAAAAATGGAGATGAATTTTTCCAGTTGTCATCCTAGGTACCAGAGACTACTATTTAAGAGAACACTTATGTGTCAAATATTGAACTGTTGTGATGGCAGATTCGAGTGGAAGTCTTATAAAATAACTCAAGTTCCGACAATGTTCTATGGTATTTTACAAATTAAATAAATCAACTAGAAAAGATGTACAGAAAAACATTTTCGACAAATTTTGAACTTATAATCTGTAATATTTCCAATTAATACATCTGTTTTTAAAAGTAATCAACTTTATCTCTATACCTTAGAGTAAAACCCATAACAACTAAATATTTTTTCATTAGGAAAACACATTCTTATTGTGAAATTGTAATTATTCAGAACATAGGTCTGTGATATTTTAAATATGAATTAAATATATTAATTAGAAAGATATACATGTAAAACCAATTTTATCGAAAAATATTGTTGTTGCATATCTTTCTATTTAATATATTTAATTCATATTTAAAATATCACAGACCGTCTGTTCTGAATTATTACAACTTCACAATAAAAATGTGTTCTCCTTATAATAAAGTTGTATCAATGTGTCCAAAATTTAAAAAAAATGAATTGATAATTCTGGCATCTACTATTAGATTACTCAAAGGTATTTGAGATTCTGTAAAAAATAAGTTAGATGGCTCTTTCAAATAATGGAATGATTAAATGTATTAATATCAAAAAAGGTAACATATAGGTTCGAAAATTTGTCGCTGTATCATAGTTGGATAATGCACCTTCCCCGGTAAGGAAAGAGATCCAGGTTCGAATCCCGGTGGCGCAACAACAAATTGATTTTATATATATATGTTTATAATTAACACATTTAATTAGTAAATAAATAACCCCAGAATTCCATAAATTATCTTCCTATGTTATATAATTTTAGGTATAACTATCCTATCCTACATAATACTATTAATATGATATTAAAATATCATTACTGTTAAAACAGAATTGTTATAATTTATATGTATATCTTTCTAATTAATATATTTAAAATATTTTTTCGACAGATAGATTTATTTCTGTATGTTATATTGTATTTCTGTATTTGATTAATTTAATTTGTATTAAAAGAAATGTTTTGAGAAACGTAGCCGAGGACAAAGAAAAATATATTAAAATTTACAGGAATTATATTAAATTTGCCATATTTATTTGATCAAGTGGTTGAATTCATCCCGGGAGACGCAACAATCAAATCCTATTTTAATAATGACTGAGTTTTAAAATAATAAGAATATTGACGTGACATTCCGATTCCGTGAACGAATCTTAAAAAAAAAAAAAAAAAAAGTGCAGTCTTCTGGGCTACATCGCACGGACAAACATTAAACAGACTAATAATAATACTTTTGAAATTTGCAAAATTAACTTTGTGGTTAAAATTCATATTTTTATTTGTTAACTTTGTTTTATTAACCACTTATTGAGTTTAAATACATCTACCGGTTTCATGTCAATACTGACTAAAAACATATATTATTGTTTCTTTACCAGAATCTATTTTTTTTAAAAAAACAACAATTATTTAAAAAATAAATTTAGTATTATTACAAATTGTTACTTAAGGACGTTCCCAAAGAGCAGTCGTACTCAATCTTCAAGAAGATTCCTCCGTATGTAAACTACTATGAACTACTTCGAATAGAATAAAAAAACAGTTGAGGTACAGTGTACTTTTTCGCTTCCGCTCACATGCGCAGAAGTTCAAAAATCTCTCACTACTCAAATTATAAAAGGAAACATCAAAACCATTCCAAAGTAGCTCACTTTTAACATTTTTTATAACAAAACGAATACCGCTTGTTTTAGTTATTTTTACAGAAAGATATTTGTTAAATTTTCAATTAATGATTCTCAGTTTTCCAAAACAATCATAAGAAAATTACTATTGCTATTCAATTAAACGTGCGCTACTTCATCGATCGGGGTATGGTTCGTATGTTAAATATAAATATGCACATTTTAATAATCAATATTTACAAATTTACTACCGCGAGGACTATTGAAAAAAATTTCTACGTATAAAAAACACTCATAAGTATGTGTTTTCAAAGTTTCAAAAGGATTGCAAGAAAAGTGATTTTTCTGGGAACGTCCTTAATACAAACGGTGTTGGTCAGAAATTAAAAACTAATCAAAAAATTATAAACAACCAATTAAATTTAACGAGTCCCATTCAAAAAAAATTTCCTAAAAATTATTCGAAATGTTTTTAAACTCAATAAGTGGTTAATAAAACAAAGTTAACAAATAAAAATGTAGAATAATTATAATAATGTAGACCGTTACATTTCAAAAGTTAGAGTATAATCGTATTAATGTATTATTGTATTGTTAAAAATCCATCGCGCGTGTTGGGTATATCGTAACTTATTTAAAATGGCGGCAACTCGCATCGCGCAATTGAAAATGTACGACAGACTTATTCACAACTCATTTTTAGACATTTAAACTGCTGAGAAACAATGTTTTTCTCTTTAAAAATACTTCAAAATGACTATTCCTTATGGTAACACGAGTTCATGGAAATTTTTTATCACTAGACGCAAGAAAAAATTCTAATGGCGCGAATTTTTTTCTAGAAGCTGCGAAACGACTTGCGAATCGTCAACACAACAGAATAATGCAGTAGATAAAATAAATATTTTCAAATGAACTAATAGTTATTAAATTAGTAAATACTTACCGAAATATTATGCACGCTATTTCTAACGGAAGATTTGAAGGGATATCTAAATATTTTGCTCTACAGTTCGCCATTTTATATAATGAGCTCCGACTTGAAGAATAGTCAACAAAGTAGTCCACCTCGGAAAACACTAGTTTTGTCACTGATAGCTAATATGATATTTTGTGCTTAAAAATAATGCTTCTCGGCCACAGGGTGACCAGAACGCTGCGTAGGTACCAAATAAAATATTATTTTATCACAAAAATAAAATTTGAATGTTCAGTTGTTGTTTTTTGTGTAATTAAATAATTATATACCAAAGTTATGTGATTAAGGCAATCACATAAATTTGGGTTGAAAATGCTCAAGTTGCATGTGCAAAATATCATTATATATTTTTAATAACCTCATCTACAATGAATTGTGCGGGTTATATTAATATTTTCAGTGGGTTCTGTAAACTATCTTCAGTCACATCGTTTTCAAAAAGCAGAAATTTAACCCGTGTACGAATACGAATAATAATAAAATTAATAAACCACATTCTTAAAATCCACAGACGAGATTTGTGATCGATATTCATATTTTTATTGGCCAATTTACAAACTAACCAACTAGTTAACTATCACGCCGTTTCCCCGCGGGGGTATGCAGAGAGGATAGAGCGCCACACTCTTGTGTCCTGACACACAGTTCTAGCCTCATCCACATTCATACATCTCCTCATGCAAGCTCGCCGATTATTGAGGCTTCTAACAGAACCATTCTGCAGTATCTGGTTTACTTAGTAGTGCCAAGTCTTTCGCGGACGTCCTCTACATCAACACTTGCGTCATACATATTTCTTATCATTCATCTGTTCCACATGGACAAACCACCTTAGTGATCCTTTCGTAATCTTATTCACTTTGTTAAGGTCAGTATTACATTTTTTCCTTATAACTTCATTCTTTACTCTCTCATAAATGGATCTGCCACACATACTCCTAAGCGATCTCATTTCCACTGCATTCAGTCTACTTTCGTTCCTCTTCTGCCAGCTCCGGGCCTTATTTCCATACATTATTTTCGGTACCAGGTCTCCATTGTGTACCGCTAGTTTTGCCTAGGTTGACAAATTCTCATTAGCTATAATCCCATTCAAAGCACCATTTTCTTTGTTTCCCGCTGTCACCTTGCTTTCGATATCTTTCGCAGTCTTTCCGATTCTATCAAACATATTTCCCAAATTCACAGACTCATCTACTTGTTCCGAAGACAAAAAGCAGTGGTAGTGAAAGAGAAGATTTAATCGGACAAATGAGAATTGATATAAAATCAATATTGTTTTCTAGTGAAGTTTTTTATCAGACGACATTGTTATCCTAGCCAAGCATAAAACTGATTTTCATATAATGATAGAGAAAGTACCTAATCAGAATTGCTTAGAAAAATGAACTTCTAATAAGAATCCTGTACCATGTCTGAATCTACTAAAAAATATTGAACTTATGCAATAATTATAATATAAATAAATATTATATAACTTATATTATTGACAAATAACAATAATTACAAACAATAATAGAAATCATTAAGGAGAACACATTATTATTGTGAAGTTGTAATTATTCAGAAAATAATTTAATTGAAAAGTTTGAAAATTTAGTTCCGCCTGTCAAGGTCTTCAAAAACTGTAAACATATTCGTTAACAGAATCCATCGTACAGAAAACGACTTTAATGCACAGAATAGCATATATATTATATTAAGAAGCGGATTGTTTGGAGTAATTTGTTTGTTTTAAGCATTTTTTACAGTTTAGCTTGAATACTTGAAACCGAATTATTGAAATATTGGATATTCTTCGATTATCTATTTAATAGTTGGTATAAACTTATTATCCAGCATCCCTTCTATAAAAAGTCATCGACCGCCACTGATAAATATATGTTTTTACTTCATTTTATAGTTAATGACACCAGTGCACACAATTTTTCGGGTTGGTTATGTATATAATTAGTCAGCAATGTCCAATTAAATTATTTTTTGTTACCCAGTGAGGGTAATTGTCAATATCATAATTTTCGTTCCTTTATCCTAGGAGAGTCGTGGACCCAGAGTATCGACAAGGCGACTCCATTATTCCTATTTACTAATACACGGCGTCAATTAAAATTATATGATTCATTAAATATATATACGTATTTTTTTAATGAATCACATAAGAAAACTATGTTAATTATATACTATAATTTTAGAGAACTAACCATGCCAGCAAATAAAAAAAGCGTCACATATCTCAGGCACTAGAATATGTTTATTGGTTCGAAAAATATTCATTGGTCTATAAACCTCTGGCATAGAATGCAAATCCGATCTCCCAAATAACTAGGCACCGTACTGGCTCTTTATTAATAATGATTTTCTGTAATTTTTTAATAATAAAATTCAACGTTACCTTTTAAATTTGATATTAAGAATGTGTAAATAATAAAAGTATATCAAAATGTATATATCACACATCAATTCATTAAATTTTAACAAAAAAAAACCAGCATCATACATATACGTGATAATTTGCCACCACAGTCCAATACATGGGTAAATAAGATGGCATAGTATGCGAAAGATATCAAGATATGAGTAGATTCTCAGTTTTTTGATTTTGAAAGCTTTTAAACTGCCCGGAATTGACCCCAATACCGGTAAAGGTTTAAATATTATAAGGTAAAAGAGAGAGCAGGGTTAGGGTGGGGGATAAATGTGACACTAACACAAATGACAGAATAACGTGATTATAGAGCTTTTAGTTATATAATACTTAATGTGTTAAAGAAGATATATCTGAGACTCATTTAATATACCAAAAACAATTGAGTGGTATTGAGTTATCTTATTTAGAAATCAATCAGTTTAGTCAGATGAAACTTTTAACCCCATTCGTGGGACTAAAAGTTCCAGGTATGAGGGTAAAAGGTACCACCGATACCAAAATCTTTTATTCGTTGTCCTGGAAAACCCGACGTGATAATTTATACCCATGTACTGTTATCTCAGGATTTTCTGATAACCGATTTATAAATCTCTTCAGTAACATTCTACAAATATCGAATTGTTTAAAAACTACGCAAATTTTTTTTTCATAACGCTTTATAATATATTTTTTTAAAGGTGTGTTAATTATAATAAATACATTTAAAAAATAAATCTTTTTTATTTTCTAGATAAACAATTATCTTCAGTTAATTAATACAATATGGTTAATTGTTTCGAACCATCATGTTTCTATTCTTAAAATTCCTGGAATCATATTCCACTGCCATCCCCACCCCGCTTTCCTCGGCAACGTATTTGTATTTCGGAAGGGATTTACGAACACCGTAGTCCTTCGGCTAAGTGTGTTCAATCGTTGACCGTCGTGTTATGAATTTACTTCAAATTGTATGGAATAGGAATGTTAAAAACAGATCTACGAGGTGCAGCATCATTATGAAATTATTTGATAATATTGAGAATGAAACCGAGAGTTTTTGTTGTTCAATTTGCGGTGTCATCTACGCCGGGAGATAACGATAAAGAATATATCAAAGCCTATTTAAATCATATTCAAATTGAATAATTCTGTGTTTTTGGTGATTGTTGAATTAGAAATCATTTCCTACCCGCCATTGTTGAAATGATATATAGGGCATATGAATTCAGCGGAGATGTCTTTCGTATAGGATTATTTTATGACTTCATGTTTCATTTATGATTAACTAGCAATTCGAAATATAGAATATTGAAAAGTTCTGAAACATGTGAAGAAAGATACATAAATTTATATCCATCTGGAAGAAAGAAGTACTTTGTGCGTGAGGTGATAAATAAGAAGTAATGTTAGTCATACTACAGGGGGAACGTTCAAGTAAAACGAGGCACTGGTGAAAACTACTGGTTAATAATAATATTAAAATTTCACCTCAAAGGCTCTTAACGTAAGAACTAAAATCATTCAGGGCTACACTAGTATTTAAAATTATTATTCGAACTTAAGATTTTAAGAAAAGGTGAGCTTTCAGTTTATTTTTAAATAAAGTCTCTGATGCATCGTTCCTTATGACGGAGGGCAGAGGGTTTCACGCTCTTTTAGCTTGCTACCGCAAGTTCGCTGAACGTAGTCTCATGGCAATGGCTAATCGGTTCTACGGTTGTCGGAGGGCGCCGAGCAAGTCGAAATAAAAAACGAAAAAAGGAGAATGACCTAGTTTGAACAAAATAAAAAGCTTACGAGCATTACAAAACACATAATACAAGAAAAACAACACGAACGTTATATAGATCTAGAAGATCCGTCTGCTTCTTAAAATATCATCACAAACGTCTCCGCTGCAGTGTTATCCTGGTGAATGGCAGATAATTCTCCAGTATCACAATAATTACAGCTCACGGGGTGCCGTTAAAAAAGGCTCACCCTCAGCTGTAATCTTAATAATAACTGGGAAATGGGGTAAGAAATCAATTAACATGTGACTTGAGAGATATATGTATATAACACTCTCCACCTTATCATCAGCGGAAGATTGAATCACGATAAAGAGGGTCTGGTCGCAGGAGGACTTTGTAGCTGCGGAATCTGAGAGTCTGAGAGAATGGTTTAACAGATCAACAGTTTTTTTTTAAATCAGGGATGGGAGCACCCAGAAAAATTTCATCCGAGGACGCCACAGAGTCTAGGTTCGGCACTGGATACAGAGCCTTCGTGCCACATTCAGATATACAATATTAGCTCCTAATTTATTAATATGCACTTCATTTCGTCTACTTTCGTTCATCTTTTGACAATTCTAGGCTTCGCTTCTGAATAAAACATGTACATGTATTTAATACTCAGAGGCATTTGAGCATTAAATACAATCTTCTGAAAACTCTCAAAGTATTTTATTTTAACCCCTCTGCTAAGTAAAACATTTGATATTAATACCACCTTCTTTTATATAACACAACTGAAAAATAATTTACGTACATATGTACAGATCGATTTTTTTTATTATGGCACTTCAAGAATGTTTTGTGTACTGATTATTATTATTAAGATGTGATTGATATTATTTTATTCTCTATCCATTGGATTTTTTTAATATTTATTTATATTATGAATAGGAAATGAAAAAATATTAATCAAATCTTAATATTAATAATCGGTACACAGCACATTCTTGAAGTGCCATGATCAAAAAATCGATCTATAGTTAAGACGTAAATTGTACGCACTTGTTAATTATTTAATTCGTATTTTTATGTGCCTAATTTGTATGATTTATGTTTTAAAATGCGTAATGATACACGAGCAGATAAGTTGAAATAAATTTCAGTACCATGTATATGTATTTTTTATTTATTATCTTAGTTTTATTAACCACAATTGAGTTTAAAAAAACATCTACCGGTTTCGGAAAATACCTTTTCCTTCTTCAGGATGTCATAACTAATTAAAAATATAGCATTATTTCTTCACCAGAATCTATTTTTAAATTTAAAAAAAAAACAATTATTTAAAAAAAAAAAATTTAGTACCTAACTCAAATTGCTGCTCAATACAAATTTAGTCGAATAATTTTTAGGAAAAAATTTTAGAATAGGACTCGTAGTTAAATTTAGTTGGCTGTTTAGAATTTCCTGATTACTTTTACATGCTTTATTTATCTCCAACGATTCCAAATTATTTAATTTGTGACCTACAACGTTTATATGCAAAATTGACAATCCCAATTTTTTATCAAAACCATGACTATTTTCTATCAAATGATTAGAAAATTCTGAAAACCCACTATTGTTCAAACATCTCAAATGCTCCTTTACTCTTATATTAAAATTTCTACCCGTTTTACCAATATAAAATGCAGCACAATCCTTGCAACTAAGTTTATAGACGCAAGAATTTGTCTTTAGAATTTATGAGTAAATTTCCTATACTATTATTTGTGTAAAATGCTGGTCTAATGTCTCGTGGTAGGTGTTTAGATATTTGTTTCGAAAAGTTATTTATGTATAAAATCCTACGCCAATAATCATTATTATCATTATCATTTTATCTGTGATATATATAAAAATTGATTATTATATTCTTTTAATTTATTTTTTAAAATAGTGTCTATCAAACCTGCATTATACCCGTCATTAACTGCTATTTTTTTAATTGTATTCAATTCAATATTGAAATTGGATGTTGACATAGGAATATCGACTAAACGATGTATCATGGAGTGGAACCCTGAATGTTTGTGTGATAACGGACGATTAGATTCATTGTGTATGATAGTAATATTACCAACATTGATTTATTTTAAATATTCACCATATATAATGCAATACATTAGCTGGATATTGATATAGTGGGTTCTAAACAAAATGTCATCTTCATCGCTACGAGTGCTGCTAGTGTAGAGCTTTTTAGGGCCGCAGTAAACAAGTGATAGAATAGCCAACGAGATAGCCGACGTCCGTTGAACGGATAGGATAAGGCACGACGTGAAGAAGACGTGATGATTTGCGTAATGTTCAACATCTGAATATGCTCATAATGCTATTGTGCATCACGTTTTAAAATATCGACTAAGAACGTGTGATATGAGCCATAAACAATAGATACAAAATGATATAAAAAGGGGAAAAAAATCATAATTTCTATCAAACGTCGGTGAACACTCTAGACATGATGGCGTCTCTAACACTTGGACTGGTCTTCATAACGGTGATGCAGGTAAATATCTGAAACAAATTACTTTGAGATTTTCTATCTGAGAAAAAAAATAAACATTTTTTAATCTACTCATTTTTCCACATTTTTGTCTCACTGTCGTGATATATATTTTTATTATCATAGCCGATTTATGGCCGAATAAATCCTATACTAATTGTATTTGAAAATATTAAAATTTTATTCTTTAACGTTTATTATATATATAAAAAAATGAGAATAATTAACATAATAATTACCATTATATTTACAAATTTCAGGAAACTTTTTCTACCTACATTCATTGTGAAAATACTGCATCGCAATGTTTTTCTGCAATACCTTTACCTTGTCCGCCCTGCCAGACCTACCACCACTGTTTCTCCTGCCTGCTATTACCACCACCACCGTCTTCTAAGCCTTGCCAACCACCACCATCTTGCCTTAAACCATGTCCACCAACATCATGTTCTGAATCATGCCCTTCACGATCATTATGTTCTCTATCGAATTCTCAACCACCATTACTAACTCCATCACTATGTCCTGAACCATGCACACCTCAACTGTGCCCAGTTCCACCATCTAAACCACACCCACTCCCATCTCAAACGTGCCAACCACCACCTCAACTGTGCCCAGTTCCACCATCTAAACCTCACACACCCACTCCCACTCAAACACACCCACTCCCATCTCAAGCGTGCCAACCACTAACTCAACTGTGCCCATTACCACCTCAACTGTGCCCATTACCACCTCAACAGTGCCCACTCCCACCTCAAGCGTGCCCAATCCCACCTCAACTGTGCCCATTACCACCTCAACAGTGCCCACTCCCACCTCAAGAGTGCCCAATCCCACCTCAAGTGTGCCTACTACCACCTCAACCGTGCCCACTCCCACCTCAAGTGTGCCAACCAGCACCTCAACCGTGCTCACTCCCACCCAAACCGTGCCCACTCCCACACAAACCATGCCCACAGCCACCTAAAGCGTTCCAACCACCATACTCACCGTCTTGCCCTAAGCCACACCGTCCACCATCATGTCGACGATCACCATTCCCTCAGCAAAAAGGTTCTAAATCATGTTCATGTTCATGCTCTAAACCTAGGCCAAGTCCATCTACATCTTCTCCTTGTCCTATATCATCCCTGCCGTCACTAGGGGCTCAAAATCGTGTTCACCATTACAAAAACATCCTAAAATGTTCCCGTCACAATCTCAAGCACCAAGCTCCAAATCACATGTTTAATAATCATCTTCAGAGCCGTGCACAACAGTATTTCAAGCACCGTGCTCAAAATCACACATTAAACAAACATGTTCAGGGCCAAGACCGCCAGTTCGTTAACTGCCGCACTCAAAAACACACATTCAACAAACATGTTCAGGGCCATGCCCGCCAGTTCCTCAACTGCCGCACTCAAAATCACACATTGAACAATATTCTAGATCATGTCCGCCAGTACCTTAACCACCGCGCTCAAAATCACACATTCAACAAACATGTTCAGGGCCAAGCCCGCCAGTCCCTTAACTGCCGCACTCAAAAACACACATTCAACAAACATGTTCAGGGCCAAGCCCGCCAGTCCCTTAACTGCCGCACTCAAAAACACACATTCAACAAACATGTTCAGGGCCAAGCCCGCCAGTCCCTTAACTGCCGCACTCAAAAACAGACATTCAACAAACATGTTCAGGGCCAAGCTCGCCAGTCCCTTAACTGCCGCACTCAAAAACACACATTCAACAGACATGTTCAGGGCCGTACCCGCCAGTTCCTCAACTGCCTCACTCAAAATCACACATTCGACAATCATGTTCAGGACCTTGCCCGCCAGTATCTGCACAAGCTGGCTCATTACCCGACTCGTAAAAATAGCTGCATTCAACGTCACCATATTACCCCTAAGAATTAGTCATAATCACCCTATCGCTTGTACGTGGTCATGCTTACCATAATCGACTTCAGTCCTTGCCTTGTGTGTTGTTATTAAACAAACTTTATTGATTTAATATTAATTGTAATATTTTTTAAATGTATTAAATATCCATTGAAATTCAACAAATGTATAACTTTAAATGTATTTTATTAAAATTTAAAAATAAAATATTTGAAAAATTCAAAACTTGGTATTTTAATATTTCTTCACTTTATTTCATAATTCATATTTTTATAATAATATATTTCATTATTTTTTTGACAGATTTGTCAACAAAAAACTATTTCTCTACCTTTCAGTTTTTTTTAATTAATCAGAGATGAATTATAAAATAATAGATAAGTACTCTGAAAATGTGATGCTGCGAATAATTTGTTCTGAGGCAGCCGGCAGAAAGAATTTCCTATACTTAAATGTAAATATTAGCCTTAAGCATCGTACAGTATCTATTTTCAATGAATCATGAAATATGTTAGCAAAATAAAAACATAGGTGGTTCAAGGAAGGCATAGCAAACCAAATAGCATGGAAGGTTTATTAACACGATGATCCAACTCAGTAAGGGCCTTAGTATGGGTCAATAAAGGTCAACAATATCCAGCCGCAGGACCCATGATCAGCGGCGTAATTAGAAAAATTGGACCCCAATGTAAAATGGAAAAAAGGCCCCCCTAGATAAAAAAAAAAAAAAAAAATACTTGCAATTAGGTAATAACGGTTTCGTTTTTTTTCGTAAATAATACACATTAAAACCACATTAAATTGGTAGTTTTTTTCAATATTATATTATTTTACTATACATAATGATATGAATTGTAATATTTTTATTGAAAAAAATGCGACTCAAAGCGTATGCGAGGCAAAAAGAAAATCAAATGACAAACATTTGACGTCTGGTACATCTAGCAACGCACAACGCCGTGAGCACTAGCCATGATGAAGTATGGATTATGTAGATTTTCACATACGCTGCGTGGACACATTTCTATAACGTGCTGGTGGTGTGTTGGTTCGCGTGATCGAGGCGTGCATAGCGCGTGTGGCACACTTATATTTACATACCTACGTACATTGTATACATATGTAGATTCTTTTAGCGACGCTTTAATATGATTTAAAATAATTGTGTTATTATTTTAATTAGAATATTTTCTTTAACAAGAATTGATGAAAACAGTTATTGTTAAAATACCAAATTTGCATACACGTTATAACAAACATCTTTAAATAATGTTTTTTTTCTCAAACAAATCGAATCCCCCAACAAAAAAAAAACAAAGTGTGATTTTTTTAAAAAAATAAAAAAACTTTAAGCACGAAACAAAAATTAACGTAATAAAAAAAGTCATAATTAAAATAAAATATATGTATTTTAAATAAAACACATTATTTATTATTCGTGAAGTTGTAATTTTTTCAGAACATAGTTCTGTAATATTTTAATACAAATTGAATGCATTAATTAGAAAGATATACATACAGATAAACTCAATTTATCGTAAATATATTTTACTTGCCACCGGGATTTGAACTAAGATCTGTATATTTTTTCGTTAAATTGAGTTTATTTATTAATAATTTATAAATTTTCACACTTACAAAGCGTTGATAAATATCATATAAACACATCAAACATATTTAAATTATTTCAAAGTATTAAAACTAAAAAAATATTCTTAATAGCAGGACGACTTTCGTAGTAATTATAATTATAAAACAATCATACATTCGAACTTTTAATAATAATTATGTTCTGAAATATTACAACTTCACAATAAGAATGTGTTCTCCTTAAAAACAAATAATATTTTCAATTAAAGTATAGTACGCTTAACATATTTAATTTAAAAAATACATATATATTTACTTATTTACACCTTATTTCGGAATCGTTTTGAGAATTGTTTGTTATTACATTCAGTAATTAACATCTTTATACCATTATAGGTTGGCTCCGGTATCATCACACAATTTGACGTGTTATCACATTAAATTCAGAAGGCAGCCAGAGAGAAGCTATAGAAATCATGCACCCCCAAAAGGGGAGGGTAGACGTCACATTTACGTGTTGCAGTTGGCAAGAATGTAAAAATTATAATAATAATGATATGTCGAGCCTCAATGATGTTCCCTCGGCCAGTTCAGCTTGCACAGCATGCACATCGGAAATATCACCACAATTTCACTGTCACATCGGAAATATCAACACAATTTACTAATCACTGCCACGCATAATAATTAAAAACTGCCAGAGACATTAATATTCACTTTATTGAGTATAATATTTATATTAAAACATTTTTAACTCGATACAATAGTTTTTTATTATTATTATATAGGATCTATAATATTATAAAAACTTTAGAATTATCTAGCAATTAATGAACTCGTATTATAAAAAGAACAGATAATAATCGTTTTCTTCGCGACGTATTTATTACACTTCCGCACAAACCGGTCAATCAAATATTATGGAAGATTTTAGGAAACGGAAAAATAGAATAAGGAATCTTTATGGTATTTGTCTGGTAAAATCTAACCACAATATAAAAAAATATACTGGCACCCTTAGAATTGCGCATGTGAACCGTATTAAGTTGCAAACCTTTCCACAAAGTATCATCCATTTGACAGGATTTGTTCGGAACTTCTCCTCGGCACGCAGAAATAACATGATGAACACGTGGCTAATCACGTGTTCGATGCATGCATAATCGAATGTTTTGTTGAAGCCGACTACAGAGTGTGGTTTATTTGTGAATTGTAAATATTTCTTCCGATGTCATTCTTTTTGCAATTGATTTTAATAATTTGGTTGACGGTTATATTTTATTGAAAGAACTTTCGTATTTTTGATTTGACAAAATTCATTCTAATTTATTTTAGCTTCCCGGGGCCTCTACTAATTTACTTATTGTTATCTACCAATAACCCTATTGTAAATCCAGCTCTGAGGACACGGACCTTATGGTCCCCTATATGACGTAGGCCCCAGTGCACAGAATTGGCTGCATTGGCATAGTTACGCCGCTGCCCATAAATAACCACTAAAACGAAGTAGAAGAAGAAGAAAAACATTGTACTCCTGACTTTCTGGCCATTAGTCATTAAGGAAGCATCTTATGAGGACACGAAATAATACACATAATATGTTCAATAAATACTTATAATACAATTTTACACTTATATCACTCTCAAAACACTTTGCCTTCAATGCGATGCTGTTCTGGAAGATGTGTTGGAAGCCATTCTTGGTATATGCTTGAGAATCGCCTCGAAAGCCTTGACACATTATTAAGGAGTTAAATCTTCATCTTTTGAAGTTACACTCAGCTGTAGTGAATATAAAGTAAAGTATTAAATAAAAAGAAATAAATAATAAAAAATCCATTTATCGAAAAAATATTTGGTTGCCACCGGGGTTCGAACCTGGACCTATCCGGAGAAATGTGTTACTATTACTATAACAACCTATTACGATTTCGACAAATTTAGAACTTATATCTGTATACTTTTATAATTGATACATTTATTACTTATTCCATTTTATAAATTTTTAATATATAAAGTAAAGTGTTAAACAATAATACAATTTGAAAATCTAAAACATTTGGTTTATGATATACATTCATGTTTAATGAGGAAAACATATATTATTCAGCTAATATGTGTAACATAAAGAATCTACTAAAGTTAAATATTACTTTCAATGGACTTTGTTTATGTGATACAATAATATTTGTTTATGTGATTATGTTTATGTCTATACAATAATTAGATTTTATTAGAGCACAAAGGTTTTTTTTATTATTTTCTGGGGGTGAAGATTGCTTGAAGGCTACACAACAAAATAAAAAGGATATGTGAAATACATTAAAATCTTAAAAAGACGCCATGGACATATTATTATATATATAGTATTATTCCTCGTTATAACATTTATATTATTCTACAATATTAACACTGTTGAAGAGTTCTATTATTTTTCGCACCTCGTTCAACTCACAAATGATTTCTACTTTTTCTCAAATTGAAAGGCACTTTCTTTTATTAGCATTGTTAGCCGACACGTTTCCGACATACTAAGCCTTAAAATGACAAAACATATTGTTTCAAGCATGCTGAGAAATTCCGAAATAAGGTTTGACCACTGCAAGGCAATCAATTAATTAATTTTAACGAGTTTGTCGCTAAAAGAAAAATATCGCGCAAACCGCAGTTTTGTCATTAAACCGATGTAATTAACATTAAGTCACCTTTTCATGTTTGTCTATTATTCCAAGAATTGGCGAGACTACCTTAGCAATTACGAATATTGAAAGTGTTCCACTGGTCACCTAATATTATTCGGTATACCCATGAAGCGCCTTCGTGAGCGACTCTATGGAAATATGTGGAAAATTTAAATATTAGAGCATTTTATATGGCGTCATAACTAAGTTTCTCAATACTTATATGTGTTTTTAATATACGTGTCAAAAGCTCGACTACTTAGTGGTGTTAGTATTATAAATAGTAAATTTAAATTTTATTTTCATAAGGGATTTTGACAGTGTAAACTAAATATAACTAACATAATAAATATTTAATATGTAATATTATTTATGAAAATCTATCTATCTATATTATGTTAAGGTATATAAGTATGCAGAAGATGAATAAAAAGAAAAAAAGTGGGAGAAAGGATGGGGAGTTTGCAACTATTATTGCGGTATTCAGTGTGTCCTGCCTGTGTATTTGGACTTACTTTACTGACTCGTGTGTATAAACATTTATGACTTTTTCTTTATACATCGAACAGTTTTTATTTAGTGTCTGCGCCTATAGGTCGCTTTCTTGGTCACGGCACTTTAATACTTACTTTTTTGTATAGTTATTAGAATGTTTATAATGTATAACATGAACAGAATGAAAAAAATATATGTTCAAGAATCATTATTATTAATAAGATTATTTTATTTATTTAAAATATAATAGTAAAGGATCTTTTTTAGAGATTTGTTTTTTGAATTGGCAACACTTTTTCCAGTGACAGCTGATTTGTGCTCAGTTTGGTTTGCTATTTCACAATGAATAGATTTACTCCATAAGAACGCTTGTAAATTGTGTAAATTTATTTCGAAAATCGTGGTTCAATTCGCGAAACTTACCGTGCGCTACGTCCATTTTAGGGTCGACATAATCGTCCATCCGAGCAAGTAATTCCAATAATCATGCATCGTTTTCGCACCACGCTTACTTTAATTAATAATGGGCAGTCCGCAAAGACGTCGTACAGTGCGCACCGAAAAAACTGTTGTTTCTTCAAAAATGATGCCGGTCAGAACGTTACAGTGGAGAGCGCTATAGATCCATGATTACTGATTTTTTCGTTCCTCAATTGAATGGCATTAATATGAAAGAGCTGTGGTTTCAACATGCTACACAGCGCGCGCCACAATGAATTTATTGAAGGAAACATTCGATAAGAGCGTAATGGAGCTGTAAATTGGCCTTCAAGATCGTGTGATTTAACATGTTATTTATGCAGGGATATGTGAAGTCGCTAGTCAACGCCGATAAACCAGAGACGATAGATGACTTGGAAATCAACATTCGTCGCGTTATTGCCGATATACGTACCCAGGTGCTCCAAAAAGTGGTCGAAAATTGGACTTCCAGATTGCGCTTATCATATTTAAACACTAATGGCATAAAATTATCTTTCCAATAAAGCCAATACCATGGCCATTACCATGATTTTTATGTGTTTTATTTAATTTTAAAGTTCTATACCTCTAAAG
This sequence comes from Eubasilissa regina, assembly GCA_022840565.1. Lineage (NCBI taxonomy): Eukaryota > Metazoa > Arthropoda > Insecta > Trichoptera > Phryganeidae > Eubasilissa > Eubasilissa regina. The sequence goes on from JAINEB010000033.1 coordinate 25,904,676, forward strand.
AAACATGCTTTACATAGATTTGTTTAATGTTTAATTATATCATGGGTAGTGAATGATAATAATAATAATGGCTTTTAAAAAAAATTCTTGAAGTGACATGACCAAAATATCGACCTATGACTGTGATTGAGATAATTTTCTGAAATTACACGGGTGGGTACTTTTTTTGCTCGCCATACATACAGCTGACGGACGGTCAGAGCCCTCGGGTGTTTCCGTCGGTGACGAGCGAGGTCGGAAGTGTATTGGACGAGTCCATTCCGGACTGTTTAGTGAGGGGTGTTTGAAACTTGGCTGTAGGTACCTGCACCCGAGTGCGTACTGTGAATACTATGAGTTCATTGAACTCTGCCATATGTTCTAGACATTTTAGTGTTTATTTATTTTGTTAATAATATTAATGTAATGTTATTGACTATTAGATATAATTTATATTAATTTTGTGCTTTAGATAATTTTTATGACCGCGTGCTTAGTAGTTTGTATTATTTATTTTGTATTTTATGAATATTATTTATGGGATTTTAGGACTAATTAGGTATCTGTTCATATATGATTTGTCAGGTTAACTATTACCAGTAATAATTTAAATATTATTTATCATATTTTTTTTTACTTGTGTTAATGTTAAGTATCTGTAAATATTATTACTAAACCAATCAGGTGTAGTCCTCTTTTTTAATGTATGTATCTGATTCTCATCAAATAATAAAGATTTGATATTGTGCCGGAGTGAGAGATGCATGTATTGATTTGGCGCCCAGTAGCTTTCCGCTGAGCGGTGCTGCACGGTCGAGTAGTATAAAAAAATGCCAACCAATGGTGAATGAGCAGGATCGATGTGGGAGCATTTGCTCATTAAACGGACCTGGGTAAGTAGCAGGTCCCCTCTCACGGATCCTGACTATTGAAAGCGCATTCAGCTTCAGGGAGTATATTGAAAAATAAAATCCAATCACACTGTAGTACGTCATTTAAAAAAAAATCAGAATAAAATATTGTAATAGTTGATAACTTTTATCACTCTGATATTCTAAATTTTATTTTGAAGATTCTTAAAAACCAAAATTAATTAAAAATAAAAATTAATATCTTACAGATAGAATCATATAATCAGATAATCAAAAACAACTTGTTGCCAAATTGTATATTTCTTTAATAAAATTGTTCTAGAATTACATACTATTTATTGGTGTTATCGTATCTGTATATGTATCTTAGAAAAATATTATAACTATAAAATACATAATTAATTTAGAAAAATTAAATTACAAATAATTTGATATCGATTGGCCTAAACGCTAACACTCCATAGCAAAAGGTTCAAGAAAGCATATTAAATGGTAATAACGGTAGCGAAGAAAAGTACTAAGGCAATTAAATATTGTGAAGGAGTAAACTTGGGGCATTGTGGTAGATGGTATCGATCACGTGATGATGTTGAGTATTTTTTAGTATATTAGCATGGGACATGATTCGCCAACGGACCGGAAGGGACCCACCCTTTCCCGGTACCGTTATACAAGTCGAAACTCCCTTTATTGAAAACGCGGCTTTAGATTGCATACCTAGACATTTGGGATGCAAATAGTCCTGTAGGTGTAAATTAAATTTAAGCAAAATCACGGTTTAAATTTACCTAGCCTTCCAGTTCCCTTCAAAAGCTGTATATATTAAATACAATGTATGACACAATACATGAAATAATAAGATAAATTGAATTAAAGAACATGAACTCAGTGGGTACTCTAGCCCATGTCCACAAGTATGAGTATGACACACTGGGTAAGTAACTTGATAGCTCACAGTTCTCGCAGCTACCTTCTCCTCTATTGTACAGCATTCATCGTGGCAGAACTAATGAGGACCGATGAAATTCAGTAGCACAAGGCAGCAATTGATGGATGTTGTACTACTCTCCCACAGTGGGAAGTAAACAGAAAACAAAACTGATTTGAGTCTCGTCTCGCACGGAGCAGACCAAAGATAATCCGTAAAAAGACATACTGGAGTATGGTTGTGAGTACTGATGTAAGTTGAATGTACTTTTTACAATGATTCTTCAATGTCGGTATTTCAACTTTGTAGGATGAATCGTCAATCGTCTTTAAAATATTGGTCCACAGGTGTTATGGCACCGTCGTTCCAGTTAAATTTTAAACATGAGGATTATTAACATAGGATCTCAAAAGGTGTCACATCAAGGGAATAAGGCAAATGGCTCATGAATTCGAAGCCAGTGGCAGATAGCGACCATTCCAGCGTTAACTGGAACATTGATGAGAGGTATTTTTTCATGATTTCTTCTTTCGATTGAATTAAGTAAATACTGATCATTTTTGTCGGAACATCGGCCATAGGTTTGAAGCACCTGTTATAAAAGCTGCTGTAGGCATTTAAAATGCACTCAACATCAAGAAGATTTATTGTTGTGTATGTCATTTCGAATTGTATCCTTTTTTAAATAAAGTTTACTGGGGACAGTAATGGTTCATGGTTTGCAAGGCTACATTGCAACATAGCCATTGAACTATCCTGGCTAAGAGGAGTATCACCATGCCCTGTTGGACAATCGGCTATAGCTTTGAAGCATCTATTGTAGGCAAGCATTTGCAAGAAGAGCATTTAACATCAGAGAGATTATATAAAAAAAATATCGAATTTTCCAACCACAATCCAGTACGTTTATTGTTTATAGGCATCAAAATTTTAGCCGCTTACCCTCGTATGTATAAATAAACAATTAAAACTAAATTAAATGCTTACTAATTTTAAAAGTGGCTTATTTAAAATTAATTTAATGGCAATGCAAATTGCAAAAAATTAAAAAAAATACAATTCTTATATCGAGTTCAGTAGGTACGATAAGCACAAATAATCATAAGAGTTTTTGATTGTTCTGTGAGACTCCAAATGATGATTTGTGAAATATGACAAATAAATATATATCTCATGAAATTATAAACAAATATTATTGCCAAATTGTTTATTAATTAATTTTTTTTTAAATGTGAACAAATAGGTGTTAATTTAGTAAATATCTAATTATTTAATACAGAATTAAAATTTTAAAAAACATATTATAATGATATCAATGTGATTTCGGCGAATTTTGGTATTTTTGATTCTATTTATTTACGGCGCACCGGTGGCAGTGGAGAGAATCAGAGTATTGTTGGTCCTAAACGCTAGCACCCCAAGGCAAAAGGTTCAACTAAATATATTAAATTGCAATAATGCTAGCGAGGAAAAGCAGTTAGGCAATTTTTAGGGCGCCGTTAATATTGTGAAGGTGTAAACTTGGGGGATTATGGTAGATGGTATCGGTAACTTGATAATGTTACGTGGCTTAGTATATCAACGTTGTAAATGATTAACAGATCGTTCAAGTCCTAACACGCCGTAGCACACGAGGGTGAGGACGGTGCGGGACAAGGTTCTGGGCACGGTGGCGGCGAGCATGGATCAGCGCACGGTGGTGGCGGACATGGTTTAGGATATGGTGCAGGTGGTGGTGGTGGTGGCGGACACGCCTTAGGGCACGGTGGTGGTGGACATGGCTTAGGGCACGGTGGTGGTGGACATGGATTAGAGCATGGTGCAGGTAGCGGACACGGCTTAGGGCACGGTGCAGGTGGCGGAGGTGGTGGCGGGCATGGATCAGGGCACGGTGGTGGCGGACACGGCTTAGGACATGGTGGAGGTGGCGGTGGTGGGCAAGGATCAGGGCACGGTGGTGGTGGACATGGCTTAGAGCACGGTGCAGGTGGTGGAGGTGGTGGCGGGCATGGATCAGGGCACGGTGGTGGCGGACACGGCTTAGGACATGGTGGAAGTGGCGGTGGTGGGCAAGGATCAGGGCACGGTGGTGGTGGACATGGCTTAGAGCACGGTGCAGGTGGTGAAGGTGGTGGCGGGCATGGATCAGGGCACGGTGGTGGCGGACACGGCTTAGGACATGGTGGAGGTGGCGGTGGTGGGCAAGGATCAGGACACGGTGGTGGTGGACATGGCTTAGAGCACGGTGCAGGTGGTGGAGGTGGTGGCGGGCATGGATCAGGGCACGGTGGTGGCGGACACGGCTTAGGACATGGTGGAGGTGGCGGTGGTGGGCACGGATCAGGACACGGTGGTGGTGGACATGGCTTAGAGCATGGTGCAGGTGGCGGTGGTGGTGGCGGACACGGCTTAGGGCATGGTGGTGGCGGACACGGCTTAGGACATGGTGGTGGTGGCGGTGGTGGGCACGGATCAGGGCACGGTGGTGGTGGACATGGTTTAGAGCATGGTGCAGGTGGCGGTGGTGGTGGCGGACACGGCTTAGGGCATGGTGCAGGTGGCGGAGGTGGTGGCGGGCACGGATCAGGGCACGGTGGTGGTGGACACGGCTTAGGACATGGTGGAGGTAGCGGTGGTGGGCACGGATCAGGGCACGGTGGTGGCGGACATGGCTTAGAGCATGGTACAGGTGGCGGTGGTGGTGGCGGACACGGTTTAGGGCATGGTGGTGGCGGACACGGCTTAGGACATGGTGGTGGTGGTGGTGGTGGGCACGGATCAGAGCACGGTGGTGGTGGACATGGCTTAGAGCATGGTGCAGGTGGCGGTGGTGGTGGCGGACACGCCTTTGGGCATGGTGCAGGTGGCGGAGGTGGTGGCGGACACGCCTTAGGGCATGGTACAGGTGGCGGAGGTGGTGGCGGGCACGAATCAGGGCACGGTGGTGGCGGACACGGTTTAGGACATGGTGGGGGTGGCGGTGGTGGGCACGGATCAGGGCATGCTGGTGGTGGACATGGCTTAGAGCATGGTGCAGGTGGCGGTGGTGGTGGCGGACACGGCTTAGGGCATGGTGGAGGTGGCGGAGGTGGTGGTGGGCACGGATCAAGGCACGGTGGTGGTGGACATGGCTTAGAGCATGGTGGAGGTGGCGGTGGTGGTTGCAGGCATGGCAGTGGAGGACATGACTTGGAGCACGGTGCAGGTGGCGGTAGAGGCGGCGGGCATGGTTCAGGGCAAGGTGGCAGGCAAGGTATAAATTGACAGAATTGCACTTCGAGTCCTTTAGACGGAATGCAGGCAGAAAAAGCACCCTGAAATGAATAATATAAAAATTATAATAATAACTATACCAGTAAGCTTCGAATAAGATTTACCAGCTTTATGTAATATTTGGACTGTCAAAAGATAAAATGGTGCCGATTAATCCGTGATGTAACCTGACAGTATGTGAATAAAGAGCTTTTTAATTTGGAACTACTCATAATATAGCTGAAAACTAATTATTAAAGAAATACGCAGCAATTACCTGTACAGCTAGTATGCAGAATATTCCGCTGAGCGTTAGAGACGCCATCGTGTTAGCCGTTGGAGGAAGAACCGACGATTGATGGAAATTACGGATTTTTTTCTGAATTTATACGATTTTTTTTGATAACGATTTCGTATTAATGATTTCATACCGCACGTAGTATTAAAACGCAATATACTCCTAGGGTCATAACTTATTAAAAAGCACGTACTTTTCAGCTATGTCTGTATTGTCGAGTATGCATTCCACAACCTCTGTATAAAATACTCACGCGCTGCGTATTTTATACATCAGCATAAAAATATCACGTTTTACTGATAAACTGTTTTGATTATTCAATTCCTAATCATGTTTAGATACAGCACAAGACCAGACCAAGATTTGCGTATGTCCAATAATACCTGCAAATTAAATTAATTAAAAGATATATGTACAAAGAAATTTACGAGTATCTATCGAAAAGTATTTGGTTACTACTAGGATACAAATATTTACATATTTTTTATTAATTATCTTTGAATATGAATTTTAACCACAATGTTAATATTGCTAATTTTAAAAGTATTATATATATATATATATATATATATATATATGTGTATATATATATATATATATATATGTTTTTTTTTAAAATAGATTCTGGTAAAATGGTTCTTTTAAATAGATTCTGAAGAAACAATGATATATATTTTTAGTTAGTTATGACATCCTGAAGAAGAAAATGGTATTTTTCGAAACCGGTAGATGTATTTAAACTCAACTCAACTCAAGTGGTTAATAAAATAAAGATAATATATAAAAAATATGAATTTTAACCATAAAGCAAATATTGCTAATTTTAAAAGTACAAATATTAACTTTTCCTATTCGAAATTTTGCCTATCAATATTTGAATATGTAAAAGAACACAATTACTGGATTTTTAGCTACAAAAGCACTGTTATTAAACAGGTATTAGACATATCATAAAGATAATATATGGAATTATGGGATAATTACAGGACTTATGATCTGTCTTTGGCTGGCTTAAGTGGTGACTTTATACACATATATATATATAACGTTCACTAATTCTCACCCCTCAATCTCCACATTCATCAAATTTTTGAAAGTTGTATATATGTTAGAATGTGGACTCGCTTCGAATTCCTGTAATTACTCCATACTTCCTTATATTTTCCATTTAATATAATAAAAAAATAGCTTTGTCTCTATGAGATATCTGATATTTGTTTGATTACATTTTCAACTTATATTCTGATGTCGTTTTTGTAATCGATAAATTTATTTTTATATTTTTAAAAACAATCAACTTTATATTGCAATGAATGCCAAACACTATTGAGTAATACGGTTTAAGAGGCGTTAGAATTAATTCAATTTGTTTTACTAAATCTGTATAAATATATACAATTTATATATTTTTAATGAAAATACATTTCAGTTGTGTAGTGGTCAAAGGTATTGATAATTATATAAATATTATAAACAATTTGTGTATTTGTTGAACGACAATTATGTAAATATTATTTACAATATATTTATTTACTGTATTATTATATGTATAGATCTTTAGAATACATCGATACAGCCACATCTCAAATGCTTACAAATTTTTATAGCCGATTGTGTGATCAGTAGTAACCTTTTACTGTGAAAAATTTATACTATAGGAACATTTTTCTAACGCCTATAGTAAAAATCCTTTGCGGATTATTGATACATCAAATTTACTACTGTCAAAGGACACATGAAATGTCTGTAGGCGCAACAAATAATTACGAAATATGCATTATCTATGGATTTTTTCGCCTAGGTGTTCAAAATCTGTCACTTAGGTGGTGAAATTTTTTCTTATTATATGCTAATATATTAAACAATGAGACAATCATCGGACGAACTCTCATCACCAAAATAACGGGATATTGAATGATTAATTTTTCATATACTACAACTTTCAAAGTATCAATGTGTCAGATGACTTTTGGAACAGCTTAGCAATAATTCGATGACGTAATAATATATATATATATTTTTTTTTTAAATTTTTTTTTTTATTAATATTAAAAATATAATACAATTTTAATAATCAGTGGATATATATATATATATTTTAATTTTATTTGTTTCTTCTCTATGAGAGTAAGACTCGTGTATAGAGAAGGAGTATATTCGAGTTAATTTATGTTTTAGTTAGTCTGTGTCCATATTTTTTTGCTTCAGTTACAAAATTTATGATAGTCCGTAATTTTTCTAATTGTGATGGGGAGATTGTTAAAAAATTTGATACCTTGATAAATATATTGATTTTGAGTTGCGGTATATTTTAGTTTTGGGATATCAATTAGATCTATATATCTTGTAGATCGGAATTCGTTTCTAAAATCACTCATTTAAAAACAGGATTTTTTATATTTTTTTATTTAGTATTTTCAGCATTTTAATATTTCATACAAAAAAGCTATTTAAAACAGAAATATATAGTGTTATTGAACACATACAATAATTACAACTTCACAATAAGAATGGGTTCTCCTAATAATAAAGTTGTATTAATGTGTCCAAAATTTGATAAAAATGAATTGATAATTCTGGCGTCTGCTATCAGATTACTCAAAGGTATTTAAGATACTGTAAAAATAAGGTAGATGGCTCTTTCAAATAAGCATAGTTGGATAATGCACCTTCCCCGGTTAGGAAAGAGATCCAGGTTCGAATCCCGGTGGCGCAACAACAATATTTTTCGATAAAATTGATTTTATATGTATATTTTTCAAATTAATGTATTTAATTCGTATTTGATAAATTTAATTTTGAATAACTTTATTACAGGCAGTGAATTCAACCCTAATCCGAAATTGCAATCGCGGGATTTCTGGATTTTATTTTAATGTTCTCGATACCTATCCCGGGATTAAAAAATAATTATATTTTAAGAATTGTAAACAAAAAAATTTCGTCATCTACAAACACTGTAAACTGGATGGGGATCCCTGCGTCTCGGGATTGGATTCTCTAATTGGAGCGTACCTACTTTGTTTGAACCTGAACCTTAATCAAACCCTCCTTCCTTCTTCCTTCATAACATAATGTAACCTCAATCATTGAACCTTCTCTATAAGCTCTCACAGGTAATTCCAGAATCTTTACAGCCAGAAATTATGTATCTATCCAATGTTCTGGCGTTCTTCCACGTTTTCTTCGCCCTAAGGTACTCCCAGAATAATCTCTTTTTTCAGACTGTCATTTTGAAGCATATTGTAGCTTTTTATCATATTTTTTTGAAAAATATGGAATTTCAGGCCTTACGACCTGTCCGGCTGGCTTAAGTGATCACTTTATACAAATATAACGTTCACCATTCTTACCATTTCTATCAAATTTTTGGAAGTTGTATTTATGTTTATATGTAGAAACACTTCGAGTATCATTACATTATCGCCATGTAAGGACCTTTCCCTTAAACAGCATATATGTCACAATGAGAATCAAATTAAAATTTTTTTTATTTAAGGACATTCCCAAAAAAATCACTTTTCTTACAATCCTTTTGAAACTTTGAATACACATACTTATGAGTGTCTTTTATACGTAGAAATTTTTTTCAATAGTCCTCGCGGTAGTAAATTTGTAAATATTGACTATTAAAATGAGCATATTGTTTTGGAAAACTGAGAATCATTAATTGAAAATTTAACAAATATCTTTCTGTAAAAATAACTAAAACAAGCGGTATTCGTTTTGTTATAAAAAATGTTAAAAGTGAGCTACTTTTGAATGGTTTTGACGTTTCCTTTTATAATTTGAATAGTGGGAGATTTTTGAACGTCTGCGCATGTGAGTGGAAGCGAAAAAGTACACTGTACCTCAACTATTTTTTATTCTCTTCATATTAATTCATAGTAGTTTACATACGGGGGAATCTTCTTGAAGGTTGAGTACGACTGCTCTTTGAGAACGTCCTTAAGCGCACTTAAGAAGTACTTATATACTTTCTGTTGTTCTAGATAATAATTTTAATTTTAAAGGACACAAAAAGCTATGAAATAATTAATTACGTAAATTTTTATTCTACTTCTTCGTTCTTAAACAATACTATAATTTGAAAACTCTTAAGATGATATACCATGCACTGGATTAGTTAATAATACAATACCGAATATTAGACGCAGGAGAAACTTATCCAATTCTTGTCAAATCTATAATTACAATTCAAAAGGTAATAATAAAAAATTCTGAAAAATACCTAGAACCAAAAAAGTTTTAAAAACTTTTTCTGTTATAAATTTATTTTCTCTGTATAAAAAAACTGAATTATTTCATTTTTTTAAAGAGGATAAAATAAAAATCTACCATAAGTATCAGACTAGAAGCCAAACTAATGAGCACATCGTTTAAAAAAATATAAGAATAGGACAGAGATATGCAACGTACTTTGCTTCTAGACTGTAACCAACTGCTAAAAGCAATTAAATTAGCAGTAAATAATAATGTATATAATAAAAGTGGCCCTAAAATGACATAAAGTTATTAAGGAAAACAGAATGTGTTTTCCTTAATAATATATGTTGTATCAATGTGTCCAAAATTTAATAAAAATGAATTGATAATTCTGGCGTCTGCAGTCGGTTTACTCAAAGGTATTTGAGATTCTGTAAAAATAATGTAGATGGCTTTCAAATAATGGAACGACAGGTGTATTAATTTGAAAAATGTAACATATAGGTTCGAAAATTTGTCAAGAAAAATACTGGCGTTATAGCACAAAGGTAGTGCACTTCCCCGGATTGGAAATAGAGATCCAGGTTCGTATCCCGGTGACGCAAAAACAATATTTTTCGACAAGATTGATTTTATATGTATATATTTATAATTAATACATTAATTTAGTATTTGACATAAAGTTATTTAATATAAATATAAATAAGGTATTGAACTTTTTTTTTAATTCCATGTTCTAATTGAATCAATTTTTCATAATTACATTTCATTTTATAGATATTGATCATGTTTTTATATAAATGTATAAGCCATCCCCATAATTTAAGATCATTCTTATTTGGGGGTGCATAACTATTGTTACTATAAAACGATAAAAATGGCTATAGGTGATAAAAAATATAAGATGTTCAGATCATTATAATGAAACTGATAAATTTTTGAGGTTATAAGTGAAGTATAATCACATTTCTTTAAATTGTTGTAACAATAAAAAAATGTAGAATTAACATTAGATTAACCTTTCTCTGAAGAATAAGAAAAAGTAGAATTATACTTGTATTGGTAAATTTTACAACTGCATACATGAATATTTTATCTAAACAGATAACGCTAAAACGTACGTGCGTACGGATATTTTGCCTCAGAGTAAATTGCAAACATCACATTTTAATATTACGTGAGATGTGTTAAGATTGATAAAGAATTGAGAAAAAAAATCGTATAAATTCAGAAAAAAATCCGTAATTTCCATCAATCGTCGGTTCTTCCTCCAACGGCTAACACGATGGCGTCTCTAACGCTCAGCGGGATATTCTGCATACTAGCTGTACAGGTAATTGTAGCATATTTATTTAATAATTACATTTCATATTCAAACCTTATTGTCATTATACTATACTATATATAGTTTTTATTTTTTATTTATATTTTTTTTTACATAATTTCACTTTTTGTCATTATAGTTAATAGACTTCATTTAATTTCTTGATATACCAATTATAGTCTCCATTCGACAGTGTATAATAGATAACATATGGAGCTGTGAAGTCTTAATTGGAGCATGTTGATGTATTCACTATGTGTAATATTCAAAACATTTTCTTTTATACATTTCAGGGTGCTTTTTCTGCCTGCATTCCATCTGAAGGACCCGGTGTGCAATTCTGTCAATTTGTGCCTCGTGTGCCACTGTGCCCTGAACCATGTCCACCACCATCGCCGCCATCTGCACAGTGTCTTCCACCACCGTGCCCTCAACCATGTCCACCACCTACACCGTGTCTTCCACCACCGTGCCCTGAACCATGCCCACCATCACCTCCACCACCGGCACCGTGTCCCAAACCGTGTCTTCCACCACCGTGTCCTGAACCATGCCCACCACCACCTCCACCACCGGCACCGTGTCCCAAACCGTGTCTTCCACCACCGTGTCCTGAACCATGCCCACCATCACCTCCACCACCGGCACCGTGTCCCAAACCGTGTCTTCCACCACCGTGTCCTGAAACATGCCCACCACCACCTCCACCACCGGCACCGTGTCCCAAACCGTGTCTTCCACCACCGTGTCCTGAACCATGCCCACCACCACCTCCACCACCGGCACCGTGTCCCAAGCCGTGTCTTCCACCACCGTGTCCTAAACCATGCCCACCACCACCTCCACCACCGGCACCTTGTCCCAAGCCGTGTCTTCCACCACCGTGTCCTGAACCATGCCCACCACCACCTCCATCAACGGCACCGTGTCCCAAACCGTGTCTTCCACCACCGTGTCCTGAACCATGCCCGCCACCACCTCCACCACCGGCACCGTGTCCCAAGCCGTGTCTTCCACCACCGTGTCTTGAACCATGCCCGCCACCACCTCCACCACCGGCACCGTGTCCCAAGCCGTGTCTTCCACCACCGTGTCCTGAACCATGCCCACCACCACCTCCACCACCGGCACCTTGTCCCAAGCCGTGTCTTCCACCACCGTGTCCTAAACCATGCCCGCCACCACTTCCACCACCGGCACCGTGTCCCAAACCGTGTCTTCCACCACCGTGTCCTGAACCATGCCCGCCACCACCTCCACCACCGGCACCGTGTCCCAAGCCGTGTCTTCCACCACCGTGTCTTGAACCATGCCCGCCACCACCTCCACCACCGGCACCGTGTCCCAAGCCGTGTCTTCCACCGCCGTGTCCTGAACCATGCCCGCCACCACCTCCACCACCGGCACCGTGTCCCAAGCCGTGTCTTCCACCACCGTGTCCTGAACCATGCCCGCCACCACCTCCACCACCGGCACCGTGTCCCAAGCCGTGTCTTCCACCACCGTGTCTTGAACCATGCCCGCCACCACCTCCACCACCGGCACCGTGTCCCAAGCCGTGTCTTCCACCACCGTGTCCTGAACCATGCCCACCACCACCTCCACCACCGGCACCTTGTCCCAAGCCGTGTCTTCCACCACCGTGTCCTAAACCATGCCCGCCACCACCTCCACCACCTCCACCACCGGCACCGTGTCCCAAACCGTGTCTTCCACCACCATGTCCTGAACCATGCCCGCCACCACCTCCACCACCGGCACCGTGTCCCAAGCCGTGTCTTCCACCACCGTGTCTTGAACCATGCCCGCCACCACCTCCACCACCGGCACCGTGTCCCAAGCCGTGTCTTCTAGCGCCGTGTCCTGAACCATGCCCACCACCACCTCCACCACCGGCACCGTGTCCCAAGCCGTGTCTTCCACCACCGTGTCCTGAACCATGCCCACCACCACCTCCACCACCGGCACCGTGTCCCAAGCCGTGTCCTCCACCACCGTGTCCTAAACCATGCCCCCCACCACCTCCACCACCGGCACCGTGTCCCAAGCCATGTCTTCCACCACCGTGCCTTGAACCATGCCCACCACCACCATGTCCTTATCCATGCCCCCCACCACTATGCCCTGAGCCATGTCCCGCACCGTCTCCACCTTCATGTGCTACGGCGTGTTAGGTCTTAAATGGTTAGAATGGGTATTCGTTGGAAAATCATTTATCATGGTGATATATTAAGAGATACATGACACCATCACGTGACCGACACCACCTACCACAATATCCCAAGTTACTCCTCCACAATATTTACGGCCCCCTAAAAATTGCCTTAGTACTTTTCTTCGCTACCGTTATTTCCATTTAATATGTTTTCTTGAACCCATCCAGATATTAATTCTTTCCGCTGTCATCGGTGTGCCGTAAATAAAAGATTATTCGATAACAAATAATTAGTAATATAATTTTTCTATTTTAATTCTGTATATAATAATTATGTTTATTTCAAAATGTCAATAATTAACTATAATTTTATAAAAAACAATAAACAATTGATAATAAGATATATTTATTATTTCATGTGACTGCAATCTGCTCAGCCATTATGCGCTACCTTTATTATAAGTACACATTTTATTTAATTTTAATTGTTTATACATACATACATACGACGGTATGTTTAAAATATATACTGAAGTATAGTTCTTTTTACAAAGCTACAAGAGCTTTTACAACAAATACTTCAAAACGACAAAAAACGGTCTGAACAAAAATTAGAAAGAAAAAATCATGAAATAAGTACCCAAAATACTGACAAAGGAGGTCATATCTCATTAATGCTCCTGTTCATGCAGCAATTGTCGCTGCCTACCACTGTCTTCCAGTTTATGAGCCAACCGTCATATTCCCATGATATGGAACCGTTTGATATCCACCTCTTTCCTTACGTTAAAAATATCTTTAAGGTTAAATTATAATTGGAACGACGGTGCCAAAGCGGTGTGAGGGGTTCGCACATCACATACATTATTAATTTGTTTTGCTTTAAATGCAACATGGAAACTAAGAAAAGCGATTTATATTTTTCGAAAATGAAACACCGAAAATTTCGAATTTCCCGTTTTTCACAAATCCAATAATGGTATTTTGAAACATCCGTTTTAGTCTGGTACTTTTGAGATTCAGGATCCCAGTTTGCGACCCCTAATCACAACCATACTCCAGTATGTTTTGCTTCGAGGCTGTGAATTTTTTTCGGTAGGTTCTCCACAAGTTCTGAATAAATCTCTCATGAAATATATACACATTGTTTTTTCTACAGATATACAAATTTATTTTTAAATATAGGTATACATTAATAATAATATTAGATAATTTGTATAGCGACGACATTTTCATAATAATTTACACCTTAAGGGCGCTTATGAATAGCTTTTAGTAATATAAATAATTAACCATCTCAACAGCTCGCTGAGGCAGTTACAGAGAATACAACCCCACGTTCTTACATCCTGGCACACCACTATTTCCTCATTCTTTCATTTCACTCTTTTCTTCTTCTCGATCATTCTAATCTATCGATGCATCTGATAAGGTTGTCTTCCAATATATACAGGAATAGTAGAGATAAAATGGAATGAATGAATACTGGAGAAAATAAATTTACGTAAATTAAAAAAAGTGGTATAAAATATATCATACATCCTTAATCAATCCGACTACGGCCGCAAAAAATGATGTCTCATGTGTGCGGGAATTCGGATAGTTAAAAACTTCATGTACAATACTATAGTTTATTACGATGTAAGAGATGTGTTCTGATCTACGATTCCGGAGAGAGAGAGAGCGCGCGCCCAAGCACGACGCTCTTTTATCCCCTCTACGCTGCCATTCTTGTCAACTTGCGCGCGTCATAGAATCGCCCAATTGACTTGCCATATTTATTAGAACAAATAACTTTAAACTCTCCAACACACCCAACACGGTCAAATAATCTATTTTACCCAAATTTTTCTTAGTTTATTATGTACTATTTCTTAGCTTGTTTAATTCCGAAAAAACTTCACTGGTATTATTTTTATATATCATGTTATTATCAGTTATTATTATTGTATTGTTTGTTTCTATAAAAACAAAAAATGACACATAACATATATTATGAAGAAGTTTTGAGTTATATTTAACTATTTTCCATCCCAAGACGCAATCTTCAGTTAATTTCGGAGAAGTTGTTGGAAAAAAATAGAAGCATAGCATAAAAGACACGGAGACATTTCCTCAGGATTAATGCAGCGAATTGAGAAGAGCTAGGGTGGGGTCTACCACCACCGTGCGAGAATCCATGTCCGCCATTACTTTCACCACGGTAGTGTGATGGACTCAAAGGTACAACATTCATAATTTAAGGAGGCTTTGATGGCTAGGGTATGTGCATCATATTAATGACGCGCGACTCCCGAAATGGTTGCTTAATAATAAACCTGTATGACCAAAATGAGGTAGTAGGACAATACAAATAAAGACCTATACATTTTTGGCGTCAGCAAGTTCAATGAGAAGCAGCCCAGTGCAGTACCCGATGAAGGATTTTGTCATGTCCCTTACTCGATTGTAAAGCCAGGGATGATGATAAAAAATTGTGTTTTTTATTTCATTTTTGGACCATTAAATTGTATACTCGTAAATATGTGTAAATAGGTGATTTTGAATTAAAACAGAATAAAAATATTGGCATTTTTACGATAATTTTTTTAGTTTTTTGTACATGAACACAGTAAGAAGTTATCTTACATCAATGCCATCAAATGATTATTGGAAAAAGACTTCTTAAATTTAAATGATTGTTGTCGACCCGGCAGTCCGTATTCTTTCACATTCCTAGAAGTATTACATACAAATATCAATTTTTAATTTTAAAAACAAAGATTATGAAAGACTACTTGAGGTGAAAGCTTTCACGAAAATAGCGCTATACAAATTATCCAATATTATTATTATTAAATAACTAATGTGGTTTGAAAGCAGTAATGGATTAATAAGGGTGAAATTAGGTAAGACAATAAATGGATTCCGCGTGTGAACAAAAGTAGAGTTCACTCTGAAAAACATCGTTTAGGATTATCGTAATTCAGAAACTTAAAAATATATTTTTATTATGAACGTCCTTTCCAGAAACATCTTCAAGCATTATTTAATTAGTAATTGATAAGCGTTTGGTCTATGTTTTGGACGGGATTTTAATCACGATATACGTAAGTCGCCGGCCCCGTGGTAGAATATGTGATTATAATTTAAAATGATTTTATTATTTCATCTGATACGTTTAAGATTAGGTGGTATTAAGACCAATTAATATACTACTCACCAAAAGTTCAAGGGTTTTATTCTGATCCATTAAACATAACCCTTTTCTTTGCTAGTTTTTTTTCATATTCAATCGTGATATTTAATAAAAACAAAGACAAAATGCAGTATTTTAATTTAGTTTTATACTACTGTTTATGTAAATGCCTTCGATAGCTAGTTCCCAGGTTTCCGATTGACAATAAGGACACATATGATGTATAAACTGCACTAACCTTTTTATTGTATTTGCTGTTTTTTTTTCTGGTCCGATATCGTTGTTCTTTTAACTGGGTAGATTTAGACCGACCGATTTTTTTGGACCTCTGGACTGGTCTAAGCACGGGATGTAATTGAACCGCCTGTCTTTTACCGTCTTCTTGGCTCTCCGTAAAAAGGCGGCAATAATCAGATACACACATGTACATTATTATAAATCAGGAAACCCAGTGGTGTCCATCGAAGTAACAAGACGCGTAAACAACTACCCTGACGAAAGAACAAACGTTGTTTAAAAACCGCTTGGCGTTAAAACGTATTTTTCATTTTTTGTATAATTTGTGTTTACTGAAAAAATAATATTAGATTTTGGTTTTTGTATCAATTGAAATATTTTAGATAAATTTTGTTCTGCATGGCACCTATCGATGGTTGGCGACCCATTTTTTAAGGTTACGCAAAAAATAATCTCTATCTCTTCTGTTTTTTTCTCTCTATATAGTTGTAAAATAATATGTTCAAAGTATGCACCATTCCTTCGTCTGGTGGTAATTAATATTTTTTTGAATTAATAATACGTTTTAGTACCTCTTCATCTTTCATGGGGTCAACTTAGAAGATCTTTAGCGTCCGTCGATACAGTCGCATCTAAAATTCCTACAACCTTTTAATGGTTGGCTTCTGGTCAAATCATCGGCTCCACAGAGCAGCACGGGTATGATGTAGCATTTTACTGCCCTCCAATACTCAGGCTTACGTCACGTATACAGTTTACACAAACGGCGTAATGCTATTTAAATCACTAGGCTTAAGACAAGATTTAATTTTTATTTCCAGTAAGTATTTTAATATTTTGAACATAATTTTTTTTTAATATATCTTATGTTTTTTTATAGAGAGTAATATTATGTTGGTTGATGCAAAATTATCGCCAGTTTTTTTTTCGTGATATTTTCTTTTCGTGTCATTTTGTGATCTCAACGATCTTTTACGGCGAAGGAACGATTAGCGAATGGGCATACTGAGAGTGAGTTGTTCGCTTCAAAGCTGGTGATATCAGTTTAGATGACAAGTCTGGAAAGGGTTGATCTTCAGATTTTGATGACCAGGCTCTTCTGGCGGCTGTGAAAGAAGGCGAAAGTTGCACCATTAGGACACTGAGAACTTCATCAGTCAACGATTGTTCGTCATCTCAAAAAACTCGGCAGAGTGTGGAAATTGATCTGATGGGTCTCACATATTCTCTCAGACAAAACAAGACCGACCAAGTCCAAATTTTCACCGATTTGCTCCAGAGAAATTAGACAAATTCGTTCCTTGATAAACTCGACACAATTGATGAGTCTTGGTTCCTCCAAAAAAACGTAAAAAGAAAGAAAGTTTGCCTGTCAACCGGCCAAACTTCTAAGAAAATTGAAGAAGGTTGTACATTACAAAAAGGCTATGTGGTGTGTCTGGTGAGACCGGGGTGGAATCATTCACTGGAAGATCATCTCCAACGACCGCTGCTGTTTGTGGAATGACATCGACGTGCATCAGGAGTGGCGAATTTTGGACAGAAATGGCCACAGGCAGTACAACAACAACAGCGACGTGTACCTGGCCCAGCTTGTTCGCCTTTATACTGCCATTTAGCTGAAAAGACCGCGCAAAAAGAACCATATAATTTGCTCTCCCATCCGCCGAACTGTCCTACTGAGTCCCCAACGGACTACCACATCAAACGCTCTCTGAAAAATTATCAGGTTGGAAAAGTCTATGACGATTTGAAAGAGTTTTTCAAATCGTCATAGACTTTTCAAGAGTGGATTGCCTGAAAAGAATTTAAATTTTGTGGTTTGTGATTGCATGATTGAAAAATCAGTTTGTTTGGAATGACTGAAAAATCAGTTCGTTTGAATGACTGAAAATATTCATAGTGAACCAAATTCAAATAGTTGAATACATAGTATACATACATACATACAATTAATTGAAACATTTCGCTTCAAAAGCGTTCTTGAGAATTCCTATTCTTTTCTATTTTTTAAATACGAACGATGAAAATGGAATAATATCAATATTTCGTCCATCCGATGGACTTCTGAGGTCAGAAGTGTGTAAAGATTTTTGAGCCGTCGTAGCAATAAAAATGTAATGTTCAGTTGAATTTTTAATTCTGAATCTTATTGGATTTGGTTAACTTTGTAATACTCCACTCTATTCACGAATTTATTTATGTACTTAGTTGAGTCTGTGTGCTGTATCTAAACATGATTAAGAATTTAACAATGAAATCAGTTTATCGGCATTGACCGACGTCGATATTAAAAATATGCAGCGGTGGATATTTTATATAAGGATTGCGGAATGCTTACACGACATTGCTTGCTAAAAGGTGCGTGCTAATGCAGATAGATCTCGCTCTCGCAATATATTGCCAAAGTCACGTTTTGATATTACGTGCGATTTGAAACTATTGATATTAGCATCGTTGAGAAAAAAATCGTATAAATTCAGAAAAAAATCCGTAATTTCCATCAATCGTCGGTTCTTCCTCCAACGGCTAACACGATGGCGTCTCTAACGCTCAGCGGGATATTCTGCATACTAGCTGTACAGGTAATTGTAGCATATTTATTTAATAATTACATTTCATATTCAAACCTTATTGTCATTATACTATGCTATATATAGTTGTAAAATTTTTATTTTTTTATTTACATTTGTTTTTTACATAGTTTCACTTTTTGTCATTATAGTTAATAGACTTCATTTAATTTCTTGATATACCAATTATAGTCTCCATTCGACAGTGTATAATAGATAACATATGGAGCTGTGAAGTCTTAATTGGAGCATGTTGATGTATTCACTATGTGTAATATTCATCATTCTTTTATACATTTCAGGGTGCTTTTTGTGCCTGCATTCCGTCTGAAGGATCCGGTGTGCAATTCTGTCAATTTGTGCCTTGTGTGCCACTGTGCCCTGAACCATGTCCACCATCACCGCCGCCACCTGCACAGTGTCTTCCACCACCGTGTCCTCAACCATGTCCACCACCTACACCGTGTATTCCACTACCGTGTCCTCAACCATGTCCACCACCACCTCCACCACCGGCACCGTGTCCCAAGCCGTGTCTTCCACCACCATGTCCTGAACCATGCCCGCCACCACCTCCACCACCGGCACCATGTCCCAAGCCATGTCTTCCACCACCGTGTCCTGAACCATGTCCACCACCACCTCCACCACCAGCACCGTGTCCCAAGCCGTGTCTTCCACCACCATGTCCTGAACCATGCCCGCCACCACCTCCACCACCGGCACCATGTCCCAAGCCATGTCTTCCACCACCGTGTCCTGAACCATGTCCACCACCACCTCCACCACCAGCACCGTGTCCCAAGCCGTGTCTTCCACCACCATGTCCTGAACCATGCCCGCCACCACCTCCACCACCGGCACCGTGTCCCAAACCGTGTCTTCCACCACCATGTCCTGAACCATGCCCGCCACCACCTCCACCACCGGCACCGTGTCCCAAGCCGTGTCTTCCACCACCGTGCCCTGAACCATGCCCACCACCACCTCCACCACCGGCACCGTGTCTCAAGCCGTGTCTTCCACCACCGTGTCCTGTACCATGCCCGCCACCACCTCCATCACCGGCACCGTGTCCCAAACCGTGTCTTCCACCACCGTGTCCTGAACCATGCCCACCACCACCTCCACCACCGGCACCGTGTTCCAAGCCTTGTCTTCCACCACCGTGTCCTAAACCATGCCCACCACCACCTCCACCACCGGCACCGTGTCCCAAGCCGTGTCTTCCACCACCGTGTCCTGAAACATGCCCACCACCACCTCCTCCACCACCGGCACCGTGTCCTAAGCCTTGTCTTCCACCACCATGTCCTAAACCATGCCCACCACCACCTCCACCACCGGCACCGTGTCCCAAGCCATGTCTTACACCACCGTGTCCTGAACCATGCCCACCACCACCTCCACCACCGGCACCGTGTCCCAAGCCGTGTCTTCCACCACCATGTCCTAAACCATGCCCACCACCACCTCCACCACCGGCGCCGTGTTCCAAGCCGTGTCTTCCACCACCATGTCCTGAACCATGCCCACCACCACCTCCACCACCGGCACCGTGTCCCAAGCCGTGTCTTCCACCACCATGTCCTAAACCATGCCCACCACCACCTCCACCACCGGCACCTTGTCCCAAGCCTTGTCTTCCACCACCATGTCCTAAACCATGCCCACCACCACCTCCACCACCGGCACCGTGTCCCAAGCCATGTCTTCCACCACCGTGCCTTGAACCATGCCCACCACCACCATGTCCTTATCCATGCCCCCCACCACTATGCCCTGAGCCATGTCCCGCACCGTCTCCACCTTCATGTGCTACGGCGTGTTAGGTCTTAAATGGTTAGAATGGGTATTCGTTGGAAAATCATTTATCATGGTGATATATTAAGAGATACATAACACCATCACGTGACCGACACCACCTACCACAATATCCCAAGTTACTCCTCCACAATATTTACGGCCCCCTAAAAATTACCTTAGTACTTTTCTTCGCTATCGCTATTGCCATTTAACATGTTTTCTTATACCTTTTGCCTTGGGGTGCTAGCGTTTAGGCCAATTTATACCTGTAAGTAAATATAATCAAAAAATACTATGATTGTTCGATATTAAATTATGTGTAATTTTATTTTTTCTAAATTAATACCTATTGTATGTATTTTTATCAAAGCAATAAACAATTTGGCAATAAGATTTATTTATTATTTCATATGGTATATAAATTTTAAATCAGTAGTGTTACTTCAATATTATATTTTAATAATTGACATTTTTATTTTTTAGCTTGAATTTAATATAACCTTATCATAGCGACATGATATAGCGAAGTGAAAACTACTGGACCCTAGATAACTTTTTTTTTTAAACGTTGATTGCAATTCGTACAACCATTAAATTATTTTGAAATTCGTTTGCTTCGGTCAATTATTAAAAATATATATATATGTATATTTATATGATGAGGGTACCCTAAAAAATTTTCAACTTTAAAAAAATAAATAATTAGCTACATTCATATTAAGTTATTTTTTGTATTCGTTGAAATTACAGGATAAAAAGTTAACCTTACTGGTTTCATAAAATGTTCTCTGTAATGACTCTCAAAGGTTATAATAAATGAAATGTGTTTTATTGGTACGATAGTCTCGTAGCGCGTTGGAGCAGGATTTCAAAGGCCTTGATAAAACCTTCTATAAAGGTGGAATTGTAGTTTTTTAAATACCTTTGAACTTAGTTAAAACGAGTACGCTTATTACACCGAATTATAAGCCCGAATGATTTAATTTTTCACGTATTTTAATAGAATCGATCACTGTTAGGTTTAATATACAGAACATTTTTTGATGATCGTTTGACGGCGCAAACATTTGTAATTGCCAAAGTAGTCCCCGATTCTTAGAATAATAGACAATCATGAAATTGTGACTTAGTATTTATGATTGCATCGGATTATGACCAGTGGCGTGCAGTATGTATAGATTTAGGTTATGCTGTTACCAATGATATTATATGTTGTACAAAAATTATGTACTTTCGTTTAACTAACGTCTTTAAATAAAATGAATCCGTCGTTTATACGATCGTACCGTGTGCTTATTTGTAATTTGAGAAGACTATTATTAGTGTTTTTAAAGAATAAGTTTTAACGTAAAAATAACATTTTTTTACCCACATAAAAATCAATATAAAAAATGTATGGACGTTCTTAAGAATACTTTCTATGACTGAGCATGATTCTTTTATTGTTTGAAAATTTTCCACGTAATGATTATTTTTATTAAAGGTTAACGTAGGAAATAGTTCTGCCAATTGTTTTTTGTTTTTCCCAAATCAAAAACAATTTAATGCACCAAATGCACCTCGAACGCAAAGAACGACCATGAAATCAACACGTTAAAAATAGTAAGATTGTAAAATTCGCGAATTAGTAAAAGAGGAAGTAGATACATCAATGATTTGCACGCAGTTGAAAGCCTTTCAAATGTTATTCTGTTAAAAAAACAGCATAGGTAACGACTCCATACAAAACGGACCAACCGAAAAGGAATTTTCAATTCAGTAAATAGCAAATTGTATGACTTGAGTAATACACTAAATTAAAAATAGAAGAGAGTAATGTGAATACCTACAATCGACGTATTACAGCGGTGGGTTGTCGTGGTTGTTTTTAGAACTGAGCCATTAAAGTTTCTAATTGTAATAAATCCGTTAATATACGTTCACGATCCACATTATAGATTATTTAATTAATATTTGTTTCCAGAATTTTTAGTAATGCACAGATTGTTCGCTTGTATGTACGGCACGCCCCTGATTATGATCCAGTTAATAACCTAACTTAAGTTTGTCCGATTTTTTATTATTTTAGCGATGAACTCGTTTAAATTGCATTAATGGAGCTTAGTTAAATGCTTTTTATTCACTAAACTGTTCATTTTTTTCATAACTTCCCAACATTTTTGTAAAGATAATTTTTGTCGTTTTAAAAGTTTTATAGGTTTGAAGGTTTGAAAGCATGTCTGGTAATAATGTTAATAAAAGAAAATGCGTTCCAATTCGCGAAAAAGATGAAATTATTTAACCAGACAGAATTGTTTAACTGCCATATTGTAGAATAATAAAGACGTCTGCATATCGGCAATGGAATCATGGATATAGCGAGTAACGGTTATAACGAGGTAGTTTTGTTGGTCCCCTGCTCCTGTTGTATCCGAGTTCAACTCTAAATAAACATTTTTTTCTATATTCATAGCACGCATGAAAAGCATGTAATGGATAACATATATTCATTTTGTATTGCTCCAAGTAGCCTTGTCAGCTAGAAAATAATAATTAAACCTTTGTACGCCTTATATATTTTCATCGCAACATAGATATAGTTATATTATATACTACATCATATAATGCCTCATTTAATTAATAATATTTAACGTTGGAATGTTGTTTATATTATATTAAACGTATTAACTGAATAATATCTATTTTCTTTGTATAAGAATGTACCCCATAAATTAAAAGTTTTAACTTAACATTTGACACTCATAAAATAATGAGTGACAAGGTCCTTGAGGCAGTTCTTGAGAATATGTCAATCATATCTTATCGTGTTATATAGGTCGCCCTTACCGGGCTAGAGAATCGAGTCAATGATCTTCCACGTGATTTGGTTTCCACTACCTCCTTGGACCACCATAAATTTCTACGGTGCTAGTACATCTAATGATAGATGCTGCTAAATTTTTACTTCTAATTAATTCACGAGAATGGGCTGTCGCAGAACGAATGCTTAGCAGTACCACTTTTTCAGAGCATCAGCACAATTTCTTTTCCTTTCCAGTTTTTTTAAATCATTTTTTCCCTAGAACCCTTTTTTGTTGACAGAACTATTTATTTACTAAACTACACAATGAATTATAATATTATTAAAATGAAGAGTTTTAAATATATTTCATGTTTTATTAGTGATACACATTAAAAGTTGTACATTTGTTCAATCTTATTAGATATTTATTACAATTAATGAAATATTAGATCAAAGATTAAACCAATTAAGTATGCTTAATTACGTAGTCACAGCGTAAGGTAAGGGTGAATTTGGTTACGATCAAACGGTAGGGTGGAAGTTAAGATTAAGGTCAAGATAGTTGTGGCCGTGGGCTTAAATTTCGGGAGTAAGACGGTGATGATGAATTCCGCCAACTTTACGAGCAAGGTAATGAATCAGCTTACGCTGGTTCTGGTGGGCGATGCTCTGAACATGATTGTTGAGTGCATTGAGATATTGACAAGCATGTCCCTTAACATGATTGTCGAATGTGTGATTTTTGAGAAACTGGCGGACATGACCCGGAACATGATTGCTGAATGTGTGATTTTTGAGAAACTGGCGGACATGACCCGGAAGATGATTGCTGAATGTGTGATTTTTGAGAAACTGGCGGACATGACACGGAACATGATTGTTGATTGTGTGATTTTTAAGAAACTGGGGGACATGACCCGGAACATGATTGCTGAATGTGTGATTTTTGAGAAACTGGCGGACATGTCCCGGAACATGATTGTTGAATATGTTACTCTTATTCAAATTAATACATCTTTGTAAATATATAATTGATTTTATATGTATATCTTGTTAGGTTATTTCTTCGTTCTGCCTCAGCTTCATGTTAAGGGGGGAGGCATCTAGCCTAACTAGTTCTTTTTAAAAATATTATCCAGTCAAATGGTTATGAAATGAAATTACAAAATATCATTGTATACAAGAAAATTTATTATCTATATTGTACAATACTTGCATGTATTAAAAGTGGAAAATGAGCATTTTACCTGATTACTTATTAATGAGACAATTCAAAAATAATTACAATTAAATTAACATTAATTAGGTGCCCATCATGTCAGCATAAAGTTATCTACCCAATTGTCTATGTTGATGATGCAGGTCCCTCGCGTAAGGGATTACCTAGATCGTATTTTTTTCATATAGATCCACCGGGACCCCTTTTATACTTTTTAATCAACGATTAAACACAGTAAGCTTAAACTCAAGGCGCACAGTTTACGTTTTCCCCGGAATCACAAATTACAAAACGCTTGCTTATTACATCAGGTGACGCATGACGATAATGCATCCCTTATGGCGAAATAACGAAGTGACTTTGGTCACGTACGCCAGATTCCTTATAGCCGTTCCCACGCCGTATCGTGCGTCTCACAATACCTATGTTTATTGCAACCCCTGTCCCTTACTTCAAATAAGTGTTTATGTAGCCTTGAAAAACAAAATATTATGTTGGGTAATTTTGTATTCTAACAATCTTTATAATTAATACATTTAATTAGTATTTAACAAAAATACATTTTACCAATGATGTTTGTACATTATACATCTTCCTACTCGTTACCCTTAAAGAACAGATTTATATTAAATATTTCGCATTTAATATTGGATTGCAACTATACGTAAATCACATTGTCAAACATAATTATGGCAAAGTATGCATGAAATGCAAGGCACTTATTCTAATGTTAAATTTTATTTTCGATCCATGTACATCCGATATCGTGTATAAAATAATCCAATAATAATAATTTAATAATAAAAATATCCGTATAACCTATTGTTGTTTTAAATAATAATAATAGTAAAACATAACATAACTGAAACAATGGATAATCAATTAAGTAAAAAACACAATTAATTAAATCCTCGTACAAAACAATAGGCTTTCGTCGACTGATATATATTTATATTTGAAATAAGAAGACAAGAGTGTTTTAATCCATTTACCTGCATCATCATTATGAAGAGTAGTCCAAATGTTAAAGATGCCATCGTGTCTAGAGATAGAAATTACGAATTTCTTTCCCTTTTTATACAATTTTTATCGATTATTAATTGCTCATATCACACGTAATAATGTTTCAAGTTGAGATGAGATGCAGATATCAGTGGCCAGGTAGAGTATGTTATGCTGCTAATAACAATACTATCACCTGTATCACCAATAGACGTATTCATCTAGCATCTTTATATACAGGTTGAATATTATGTTCCAGATCGATATTGTTTTTAAATAACTAAGAGATGAAATATAATTTTTTAATTTGGTTTTTATATATAAATTATTTGATTTATTACAATTATGTATGAAATATGACATCGGCCAAGTACTTTACTCTGTTATAAATGAATCCGCCACATATACGCCTAAGTTATCTCATTCCCAATGCATTCAGTTTACTTTCGTTCCTCTTCTGCCAGCTCCGGGCCTCACTTCATTGTGTCCCATTAGCTATAATTCCGTTCAAAGCGCCGTGGACTTAGTTTCTTGCAATTACATTTCGATATCTTTCTAAGCCTTTCCGTTTCCATCAAACATACTTCCCAAATACACAAACTCATCTACTTGTTCCAAATATTCATTAGTTACAAGTATTTTGCACGTTTCTTCCTTCTCGAATACCATCACTTTCGACTTGTTATTGGAGACATTACACAACCCTGCTCGACACCCTTAACGCCGCACAAAATATTTTTTTTTTTACTTTTCTGCGTAGATTTCTTGTCTTAAGTACTTTATTTTAGAAGCTGTAAAGAAATCACAGTTTTTAGTACTCGAGAATTACATGAATTCTTGCAAAATGTGGAATGTGATGTTACTATCGTGAATTCAGGAAGAAAAGTTGTGAACAAAGTTTATGTTTTTTAAAACCAGTATGTATTAAATATTAAAATAACACCAAATATTGAGCCACATTTTTACTTCATTTAAATCTTTACAAAGTTACACTTAGAATTACAAACATGTAAGTGATTTGAATTGAAGATATAGGTCAAGACATTATACACGGTGATTGGAAAAGTTTCGGGGTACCAAAGCTGTGGATTTAATTGGTTAGATTTAATATATTATGTGGTAATATCGTAGAATATTAATTTAAGTAAGGTACACAGTTATGATGAATTTTTTACAATTTTATTAACCAACATTAGTGATATGCCTTTTAAAATAAAAATGATCTTGAATTACGGGCGTGGCTTAGACATTTCTATAAAAACATGATAACTAATAGATATTATACAAATGAAATCAAAGAAAAATTTATCGAAATAGAACATAGAAATAAAAATGATGTGCAAAACATGATTATTTGTGTGTTAAATAGATATCTACATGTACGAAGAACAGATCCGTAGATTTTTAGGGGCCATGTTGTGGCGAGCCATGTTCTGGGCAAGGTGTGATGACTGACAATTGTGGTAGCAGTGCTTTAAAACATGTTGGTGGTTGTCTCGCTTTAGAACACTTGAACCCAGCTTCAAAACTTTATATAATAAACTTGGCACCAGTGGCGGGTATGGTTCTAGAGTTGGCGATGGTGGACGTGGTTCATATCACAGGCGTTAACAGCTCGCTTCAGGACATAGCGGGCGTAGTTCTGGGCACGATGATAGTGGTTCTCACATAGCACGATGATAGTGGTTGACATGGCTCGGGACAAGGATCGGGGCATGGCTCGGAATACGACTGGGGACACGGATCAGGGAACAGATCGGGGTATAGATCGGGGCATGGATGGGGACTCGAATCGGAACACTGATCGGGGCACTAATGGGGACAAGAATCGGGGCATGGTACGAAACACGACTGGGGACACGGATCAGGGAACGGATCGGGGCATGAATGGGGACTCGAATCGGGACATGGACCGGGGCACGAATCGGGGAACAGATCGAGGCACGGATCGGAGCACGGATCGGAGCACGGATCGGTGCACGGATCGGGGCACGAATCGGGGAACGGATCGAGGAACGGATCGAGGCACGGATCGGTGCACGGATCGGGGCACGGATCGAAGCACGGATCGGGGCACGGATCGGGGCACGGATCGGGGCACGGATCGGAACACAGATCGGGGCATAGTGGTGCTGGTGGGGTGCATGGTGAGCCGGATAGATATATTGACGAACTTGATTGCAATTCTGAACTTCATCGTTTGCAGGCAGAATAAGCATCCTGAAATATATTAATTATATGTAAGTATCTTCATTTTGATTATTATTCTACTACCATAAAATATCAATAATATTTTTTATTCTACATAATTTGTTGCTAATATACACAGTTTTACGTTTACTGGCACAGATAAACATAAATCTCTGATAGAGGAGTATCCTCCTAGTGGGAAGGACTAATTTTAAAAAACAGTGTTTTGTATTAACAAATAAATCAAATAAAATCGAGTATTTTGTTTAATATTTAAGAAAAACCATAGAATTTAAATAATAATATTATATAATAAAGAAATATTTTATGTTACACTTACTTAAAAAACAAAAACAAAAATAAATAAATGTGATTTATTTTTTCAAACGATTACCTGTGCCGAACACCGTGGAATGTTAGAGACGACATCACGGCTGGAAGGAGCACCGATGTTTGATGAAAATTGTGAATTTATTTATATATATATATATATGTGTGTTTTTTTCAGACTACACAAAAATAGAAACGAATAATGCGAAACATGACTTTTGCAGCGATTTTTCATTTACGTCAAATATCACGTAATCGTGTACATTACTTCATTTTATACAAACTATCCAATCGCTGCACAATCTGTCGTGTCGCTGATATTCTATATCAAACCGGTAATTAGTAGAGACAGGAAAACATTAACTATTTCACGCACAATGAAAGCTTAAGGTCTTGATATATAGATGGCGTTGTAATGAATAGATTTTACAGCAAAGCTTCTCGGGTTTAAGCCACTTTTAGCTCCACTTTCTAAAATTTGGCAGATATCTATTGTACTTGATAGAATCGAAGATACATATAAAAAAAATGTATCTACCTGGGTTGGATGCGCAAAGTTCAATTTATTCGTTTGAAGAAATGGTTGGACTAGAGAGCAACATTTTTTCATGTAGTGAGGTGACAAAGTACCAGACGGTTATGTAATTATTTTATTAAAAAATTACTTTAATAAAAGTGTGTAGATATTTTAATTAAATTGTAAACTAAGGTAGACTGAGGATTGCGATTTCCATAAACTCCCGCCTTCTTGACTATGCTTCTCCACTTTTTTCGGCATCCTGCAGATCTTAGAGCTGTCACTAGAGAAGTTTCTGTCGTCTTTTCCACTTAGTCCAACTGCGGGGGGATCTTTCAATTATAATAGGTATAGGGTGTCTAATATTAAATAAAAATAAATACAATGTTATTCTCATATTTTATTTATGCAAAATGGAGTTTAATGATGCTTATTTTACATACTTTAATGTTTTACAAATAAAAAATGTTTTATAAACAATATCGCTTAAATGTCGTCCATTTTTCTCTAAAAACTCTTGCAATCGGACTCTAATTTGCGAACACGCGAGAGCAAAGCGTCGGTTCAATGGCAGCAACTTCACGGCGGATATTTTCTTGTAGGGCATGATCGTTGTTTATTAACATAGCCAATCGATATGAAAATGTGCTTCGTCAGTAAACAATATGTTTCCAAGCGTTCGTGCTGTTCCAAAACGTTCTAACATCGTTCTCGCTAAGGTTTCACGTAAAGAATAGTCATTTTCGTTGAGAAACTGCACGATTTGCAGTTTGTATATTCCAGTACAGGCTGCAATCTTCCTTATCGATCTACGCGGATTATGCATAATTTCACGTCGAACTTGAGCCACACGTTCTGGCATCGCTGCTGACATTGGCGGTCCCGGAGGAGTTTGGTTAACCATTGTCCCTTCTTATCTGAAATTTTGAACCCGACACCGGATAAGTTGCGTGCTCGGCTCATCACTTACTCGTCGAATGTTAAAGTGAGTACAAAAAGCGCTCCCGACCAGTGACTCATTGCGACTGGCAAATCCGCAAATCATGCGCGTCGAACAATACCCCACCCACTTGCCTCGCCTTAATGGTATACGTGCATTTACAATTTAATTCGCTGAATACCCTATATAAAACAAAATTAAGGGAATTCGCAAAATAAATATAAACAAGAAATTATCAACAAAGTCCATTTTATCGGAGAGACGACCAAATGAGAAACTAAATTAATTTTGGATTTTCTGGTAGTTTGTTGGTGTGTGGATGTCTCGATGGGAGATTTTGAGACAGTTGAGGTGTTTAGAAAGAGGGTGTGGGCCATCCACCCTTCTCTTTCTTGCTCAAAAAAACCTTAAGTTTAATATCTACCGGTCCTGGCTTCCCTTTGCCGGAAGGAACATGTTTTTTTATTTTATTTTATGTTTTATCTTATTTTTTCCTTTAAGGAGTGTGTAGGGGACTTAGAAACCGCCATTCGATGTAACACTAATTGCCTCTTGTGTGTGTATTGTATATATTACTGTTGTGTGCATTTGGTTTATTTCTGTTTTACTGAATAAACGTTTTTTTACTGCACTGTACGGACAATGAATGGTATTTGGTTGACAGCCATACCGTGTTGCATTGCCGTATTGCGGCATAGCATGTTCGCCAAGTAGTATTAAAAATTTCAACCTGGCGTGAATGTGAAGAACCGATGTTGACGCAAGTCGAGTACCTACTCCCTGTGTATTTTGTCCTTCCGATATATACCTTAATATACCTGTCCCGCTCTGGACAACTAATGACTTGGGATTTCGCCGACTTGGGAACAGTTTGCCTTCTGACTCCGAACTGTCAAGATGTATGTTCTTTTTTTACCATCTGAAAGCATTGCCGTACGTAACGCTAGGACCATGAAGAGGCGACTCCGGAACAACTCCGGAAGTGCAGTGATATCACGGTTCTTCACTAAAAAGGTACGAGTCAACTGGAGGTGAAAACGACGTCCAATCCAGGATCAAGATCAAGTTAGGGCAGATCCATTTGCCAACATTCCTCTCTTGAATCCAATTCGGATTGTGTCAACTAATATATAATGAATCATCGATACAGTCCACGGGATCTCACCCCACCAACCGATATGGGAGCTTTTGATCATAAATCTGTCCTGGGTAAGCGATGGGTCACCATTCACTGTCTATCGTACTGGCGATCGCTTTCCGTCCTTGTTTATTCCCGGTGAACCCCAATTTCTACACATATTCTAGCAACATGTCCAAAGTACGATAGAATTAATATCATGCTTTCTTTAGTACAGAGTTCCTGAAGAATGAAAACGTTCGTTCGTTTAGCAATCGATGGTATATACATACGCAGCGTATGACGCTAGCATCACATTTCGACAATAAAAGCATACTACCTTCAATTACATTTTCAAAATGTGCAAAATGATAAAAAATTCAGGATCTACCTATTTTTTAAATTTATTTATTTATTTATATATATATTGACATACATATTTTTGTTCTAATAGAAGTGAATACATAATAAATTGTGTGGGATGAAGTAGACTTCACCTCTGATATATACAGCGTTGTCCCGGCTACTTTGCTAGACTGAAGTCTGTGTTAAAGTAGCCAGTTTTTTTTTTCGTGCTGTTGTGGTGTTATTTATCGACAGGAATAAAAGGAAAATTACAAATATGTATAAAAAAGTAAAAATATAATAAAAATATATGTAGTGGGAATGTTGTAGGACTAGTGAATTATTAATGAAGGTATTGTATAAATTATATTATGTAAAACTAACATACACATTAGTTTTTTATAATTAGGGAAATTGATTAAATATTTTACTTTTATATTAAGTAAACTTTCCATAATTCGTTATTAAATAAATTAAACAATTAAATTTTATATTTTTAAAAACATTATTATTAAGAGAACACATTCTTATTGCGAAGTTATAATTATTCAGAACAGACCGTCTGTGATATTTTAAATATTAATTAGAAAGATATACATATTATAAAAAAACATGCATAGTTGGATAATGCACCTCCCCCACTCAGGACAGAGATCCAGGTTCGAATCCCGACAGCGCAACAACAATAAAATTTTCCATAAAATTGATTTTATATGTATATCTTTTTAATTAATATATTTGATTCATATTTAAAAACATTATTCATTGGAAATCTGTGAATTTACATAAATTTTGAATACTTCTAATTAGTTTAAGTAACCTCTCATCTCTTGCAGTGAAAATTGTACAGCTGTCCCTCACTATAGATATAAATACAAATTGTTTACGTAAATTGTTAGATTGATAATGCCATTACGAGGCGAAACGCGTCTCAAGTAAATAATAAAAAAAACAAGTGTTATTTTCACATATTGTGATTATAGAGTTCTACAAACTTTACCCGGAAACAGTAAAAAATAATCTAGATTTGTTGTTTTTGTGCAAATTTTTTAATATTATTCAGAAATAATTCAGAAATTAAATGTTTCCTTATCAAATTACTTACGTGACTCGTTTATTCTAAAGAAGGCAAATGTCAATAATAAATTAATGTGAAACGTGTTGTTAGCACTTCTCAAACTATCATGATATATGATTTCTACATTATTACTATTACACACGTAATACTATGTCACTTTGTCATCACGTTGATTAGCGTACATTTTTAAATTTAACTTGAGCTGTGCGGTGTAAATATAATCAATGGTCTCATATTTAACACGAAATGATTTCATTTCAAAAAAATTATTTCTATTTTTGAACATTATGAAAATTATATTTTTCATATTGTATAAAAATCTTTTTTATTTTTTATTATACCTGTCGTCTGGATTTGTACACCGATATAAACAATTATAAAGAAAGTACTCAGTTCCATACTGGTTCTGCCAAATTTTCACGCGGTAGCTTTTATGTTAGCGATCCAGCCCCCGACCGCAGACCATTGCGCACGCGCGGGAGTGTTGATAACTTTCAAAAATATAATACTAACCGAATTATTTAAATAATTCTGCTGTTAACGGTAGTGGATATACAGCATTAATTTTAAATAATGCGGTCTGTGGTTAGTTTAAAAGTGGCACGTGTACGTACATGTCACTGGAATGGTAAATTACATTATTATTTAAATAATTTTAAGAATACGCCTGATTGGATATTTTCTGTTTTTTTTTAAATCAAGGTGCGGTAGATTACTTCCATTTCTTGATAATTTATTATGTTTTTAGTATTGAAAAATCAGTATTATATTACAGAAATACTGAGCTTGATCAGTCGGCGAAACCGATTACTTTTGTCTTAGATTATATTTTATTCTTCTAGGTTGTATTTAAATAAAAAATCCCTTTTCATCTGAATAATTTAAAATATCAAACAATTGTATAATTCTGCAAGCCCGAGAATAACAAAAATAGGCACTTTTGAAATGTAATGTAATAATTAAAGACATATATGAACCCTGCACCTTATCACACATTCTTAGTGTACTAGGGAAAAATTTAAAGAAAACTAACTATTAACTATTCCGTTAATGAAAACCTCATTTGCTCAAAGACATGTATGTTTTATAAGACCGCGAATATACAATAAGCTACCACAAGAGATGGCAACGGTATCGTATCCTCAATTCTGTGTGCTTATAAAGGAATGGCTTTTGGATTGGATGAAGTCAACTGGAAGAGTTCTTTAAATGATCAAAGCTACTTATTTTAACTAATTCTTTTTAGTCCTTACATCCTACCTCGTACTCAGTGGCGTGCAGTAGGTCTAGATTTAGGTTATGCTTTTACCAATGATATTATACAATCACATATAATATTTGTAATGCAATATATATCCTTTCGCTTAACCAACGTCTTCAGACAAAATAAATCCGTCGTTTTTACGACCCTACCATACATTAATTTTGGAGTACTATTAATAATGTTTTTAAAATTTAAGTTTTAACGTAAAATAATACATTTTTACCCATATAAAAATCAATATAAAACAATGTATGGACATTTTTAAGAACACTTTCTATGACTAAACATGATTCGTTTATTGTTTGAAAATACTTCACGTAATAATTTTTTTTATTAAAGGTTAACGTAGGAAATAATTCTGCCAATTGCTTTTTATTTTTCCCGAATCAAAAACCAATCCATGCACCAAATTTAAAGAACAATCATGAAATAAACACCTTAAAAACAGTAAGATAGTAAAATACGCGAATTACTTAAAGTGGAAGAAGATACTTCAATAATTTGCACGCAGTTGTAAGCCTTTCTAATGTTATTCTGTTAAAAACAGAATAGGTAACGACTCCATGCAAAACGGATCAACCGAAAGGAATTTTTAATTCAGTACATAGCCAATAATATGACTTGAGTAATTCATTAGCTTGAAGACAGAACAGAGTAATGTGAATAGCTTGAAGTAACGAATACAAAAGAGCGCCATGGGTACAGCAGTGAGTCGTCATGGTAGTTTTCAGAATTAAGCAATTAAAGTTTTTACTGGTACACAGATGGCGCTAATTATAAAAGTAACGTTTTCGTTTATGTTAATCTAATTATTTAATTTATATGTTTCCCAGAATTTTTAGTAAGGCACAGCTTTTTTGCTTGTATGCATTGCACGCCCCTGCTCGAACTTATCATGGTATATTTGCTCCTTGCTTGTTTATTTTCTTTTACTTCTTACATTGAGTCTGTATCAAAAATTTTACTTTGTTCATTTTATTTATTCTCTACTTGTCTCCTTTTTAATTTTTCTGTTTTTTACCATTTCATTTAATTTGTTACCTTTATTCCAACTTACATTCTAGCTAATGAAACGTTATGGCTCCCTACATCAGAACAGGTACTAGGCTCCCTACATCAGTACAGCTAGGTACAGGTACATATGTATCTAGCGAAGTAAGAAGCGGCCAACAGGCTTGCATGTAAACGAAATGTATTATTAATACTTGTACTAAGGATGCAAGCTATAAACGAATATTTTTATAAAAATAAACGCCGATTTATCGGCACTGAAAATGAATGTTGGTGAAGAACAAATTATTCCGTGAGTTAAACATGAATATCTTTCAGACTTCCGATTCAGTAGCCTGCGAGTTGGCAGACTTGGGCTATGCATGACGGTTTTACATAGAATTATGAAAACTTTAGTTTAAACGATATTTTTGACGAAAGACGAGTACTCCCTGTGCATTCTGTCTGTCCAATAAATCTTAATCTATCTTTCCCGCCCTAGCAAACTAATTACTGAGGGATTTCTCCAACGTGGAACCAGATTGCATTTCGACGCGGACCTTTAAACAGCTTTTTTTCGTGAATCGAAAGTGTCGCCGTGCGTAAAAATCCACACAACGAAAAAAAGGGTTTTCTCCAGCATCCATGAAGTGCAGTGATATCTCTGTTCTTTACCACAAATGTGCAAGTCAAATGGAGGTGTAAATTGTCGTCCAACCCAGGATTTAGTTAAAAGTAGGCCAGATCCATCTGCCATTATTCCTTTCTGAATACAATACGGTTTGCGTCAACTAAATCATAATTTTAATCGATACAGTCCACGGGATCTATCCCCCCACAGACGTCTGTAGGCAAAATAAAACGGTTATTTATTCGACCACAACAATTATTTAATTGTAATTTTTAAGTAATATTTGTGGTGTTTTTAATGTTAAGGTTTTAACTATAAAAATATCTTCTTATTCATATAAAAAATCAATGTATTTTCAATCGTTTTTCAGAACACTGTAATACAAGAGACGGTAGTGTAATCGTTACCTAACTGTTTGAAAACCCTTTCTCGAACAATTGAAACTGAATTATTTTTATGAAAGGAATGGAAATAATTCGTTCGATTTACTTTTTCTTTTTAAGAAATGCGAATGGTATATTTTGATTAAATAAATCCTTCATAATAAAAATGTTCCAGCTTTTACGAGTAAACTTCACTAACTACAAGTCAATACATTTAACATAACATTCAAAGACAACAGTACGTTTAGTAAGGTAATATAATTTGTAAATTAGTAAAAGAGAAAGTTGATTAGCGCAGCGCAAGTTAAAAACCTTTAAAATATTATTCTGTTATGAATCATAATAAGTAAGAACTCTGAACAACACGAATCGATGGAGCGCTTCTCAATTCAGTAGGGAGTAATTGTACGGCTTTCGTAGAATGAAGTACTAAAAATACTTACTAGCAAATATAATTATTATAATAAACTAAGAAATTAATAATAATTCAACGCACAACCATAGCGTTCCGCGGTGCAGCGTTAATGACTTTAGTTAATAACGCTGGTGGGCGCTAGCGTAATTATAATAAATCACTCGTTCATAATGTATTGATGTTTCCCAGAATTTCTAATAATCCACAGAACGTTTTCTCGTGTGCAGTGCACTCTCTTGTTTCAATAGCATGCCTTCAAATAAAACTACAATGTTTTGATCACTTTTGCGGGTGGGGTAGAAGAAGGGCGGACAGGGGTAGAGAAAATCTGAAGAAGCCCATTGTGTTAAGATTCGCCATACTCACACTTCATACTCCACATTAACAAATTCATTTAAAAAAAAAAAAAAAATACTAGCTTTACCCAGGATAGACAATTCATTTGTGAGTTATCTATTGATCCCAAAAATACTTTTTTGTAGAATTAACTTTGATGGCTAGGTTCTGGAATCGATTTTCTATTGGAATTTCTTAAATATTCCCATTCAACTAATGTAAATAAAAACACTAACCTTCCCCAACTGGGCTGCAAATTGCTGATTCTTCTACGATGGTCAAAACTCGGCTGCAGTCCTCTTTGAATGGCTGAAACATAATTAAACAAACCGAGAAATATTATTCACAATTATATATTTTTACATTGGCGCCTTAAATATAACTGTCTTTGACGCCGTCTCCGAACAGAAACAGTTCCTTTTTGTTTTTTTTATTTGAATCTACACAAATGGAATGCACATATTCAAGCTTTAAATACCAGTCCTACCCACCGAAATATAAATCGTCTAAACAACATCTTCTTTAGCGGTCTTATTGGACTCGGAAGTCCATAACTGCAGTCACAACGGCGCTCCATACATCCCTTGACATCGCCTCCGTGGCACCCGGTTACGTTTTTCGTAGAACTATTTAATTTATCAAGTCACAAAAGCATACTTTTACGTTCCGGTGACGTTCTTGTGGTCTAGTGGTTATGATACTCGCCTAATGATCTAGTGGTCGGAGGTTCGTTCCTCGATCAAATTTGTCCTATTTTCATAGTTTAGGTTAAAAATTGTAAAAATATTGAAAGATATACATATAAAATCTATTTATCAAAATATATTTTTGTTGCTACCAGGATTCGAATCTGGATCTTTTCCTATTCGGGAAAATCCGATCCAGGTTCGAATCCCGGTAGCAACAAATTTTTTTTCGATTAATTGATTTTATATGTATAATTTTCTATTTTATACATTTAATTTGTATTAAAAATATCACAGTTCTATACTCTGAAAAATTGCAACATCACAATAAGAATGTGTTTTCCTTAAAAATATTGATATTGTTTACGCACTTTCTCATTATTTCGACTGGTTCCCCTATTTTTCTTGTTGTTGGTATGATTTATTAATGTTGTGTGAATGTCGTCACTTTCGGCGACCGAAGGATCGCTGTCAAACTACGGTCGGAGGAATATATGAGGTTGGTACCTCATATATTGCTCCGACCGTAGTTTGTAACTCCGGAACTACGTCATTTCGGTCGGTCAAAATAATACACGAAGATTGGGGCACAAGAAGAACAATACATCGGACCAACCCACGATGGGAAGAGAAACAGATATTATCAATCCAGGTTAGTGGTGAATTTTCATTCTACATACGTGATCATATCATATCATATCAATAGAAATTATTATTCACCGGATTAGATGTGATTTGTATTCTGTACAGGAATCTATTTTTTTCTTTTTAAAAAGAGAAAAAAGTAAAATAATTTATCAATACATAATATTTATCAGTAATTTACAGTATAGAACTTTGTTTCATGTAAGTAAGTATGTAAAATATGTGAAATGTCTCCTTCATTAAACCGAAGTGTGTGACAGTGATCTGAGTAGACTCTCTCAACCAAACATTGTTTCGATATTTCTTGAATATTAACCTTCATACACTTGTCGGTCGATCTCGGTGGTATGATAAAAATGCAAATAAATAGAAAATCAATCGGGTCGCTCTCGAATATAAACCTAACACTTCGCCAGATAGACGTTATTTCTGTATATAGAAAATAATGTACTTATATTCTGCATCCGAGCTAATTGTGTATTCACTCAAAAAATATAACTCCATGGTTTAATTTATAAATGTAAACATTATGTTCCAGGCCGATTTTCTTTGTCCGCCATTTTGGTTTGGTGGACATTTGTTAGTTCGCATTTGGTAATCGTAAAGAGTAGTTGATTTCAATTTATTTTGGAGCATCTAACGCCTAAACAACGTGTTGAAGTTATAAAAACATTTTTTCTAAATAATAATGGCGATACTGCAACCATTAATGGTGATCGCTTCTTGGTAGCCAAATTGGGTCGATTGGGCCTGCAATACATGTGGTTTCAACAGGACGACACCACCTCAAACACAGCCCGCACTACGCTTGAAATTTTGCGACAAATTTTTCCGGTCGCATAATGTCAAATAGCGGTGATATCAACTGGCCTCCTCGATCACTTGATTTGACGACTCCCGACTATTTTCTGTGGAGGTACTTGAAAGGAAAGATCTACTACAATAAGCCAACAACAATTCCGATGCTACAGGAGAATATTAGAAATGAAATTGCTGAAATAACACGCGAAGTGTGCGAGAATGTTATGAAAAATATGGTTAAATGAGTACGCATTTGTGCCACTGCCAGAGGTGGCCACTTGGCCAATATCATATTTTATATATAGTTATAACAATCTTATTTAGATTGCTATATATAATTTTATACATAATTATTACAAGCTAAATAATCGATAAATAAGCACAAAATTTAAAAATTGTGTTTCATTTCTTAGTTATTCATAAACTATATCTGCTTGGAACATAATATAATTGTATAATATTTATGGAATGATATTACCAACAAAATTAGATTTTTTAAACTTAATAAATAATTTGTATAAATGAGAGATACGAGTTGAATATCTTACCATATCATGTTCTCCTCGGAGGTACGCAGAGATAATATTTAGTCACACACTTTGGTTTTGTCCATATTTTTATATACACCTTCTTACATTTGTTGATGGCTGAGACTTCTAATATAAATAAATTCCGATTTCTGGTTTATTCCTGGTCAAATACTTGTGTCATATTAATCTATTATATCTTTATACTTCACTTATATGTTCCACAAGCCCTAACCACCCTAGCGACTAATCACAATATAATGGTACAAATAAGACTCAAAATTACGAAGTAAAAGACTCGTCCTATTTTAGTCATAATTTTGAGAAAATAATTAATCGATTTCAAATACGAATACTATTTTATATCAGGAATTATTCACATCGTAGATTATAATTGCGTTAGCTATTTGATAAAGGATTATAAATTATAGATTAATTTAAAAAATTATTTTCACGAATGGTCTCTATTTTTCAGCATATAATTATTGAACAATTTAGCAGTGACTAATAAAGTATTACTAAAATTAATTAATTAAGAATTGATTGATAGTAGAAAAGAGGTAATCATATAGTTTATTCTATTACTGAACACTAATTATTATTCAGTTTAATTAATTGTCTCATTCAGATTGGTACCAATTAAAAAAAAAATCTTTCATTGACATAACGACCCTTCAGAATAACAAGGTTCCATCTGATACTGGCACTGTTTTGAGATAATGAGCTCAAAAGGGTTGATTGAATTTCAACAAATATTCATTTATATTTTGTTTTGAGTATGCAAATATGTTCAGTTTTAAGGTCTTAACTTATTTTCAGAATTATCAATGACATTGTATATTAACAATAATGGCAATAATGGAAAATATATTTATGACAGAGTAAATAATGAAGAAATAACGAAAGAATGTAAGAGTATGATTAAGAAAGGATCACTTAGGTGGTTTGGTCATATGGAACGGATGAATAAGGAGAGAATTGTAAGAAAGATATATGACACAAATGTCGATGGCACCAGAAATGGAGGACGTCCGCGGAAGACATGGCACGACCAGGTAAACCAGATAATGGAGGATGGTTCTGTTATAAGCCTCAACAATCGGCGAGCTTGTATGAGAAGATGTATGAATGTGAATGAGGCGAGAATTGTGTGTCAGGACAGAAGAGTGTGGCGCTCTATCGTCTCTGCCTACCCCCACGGGAAAACGGCGTGATGGTAAGTAAGTAAGTAAATAACAATAAATTAAAATAAATAACTGATGCAGTTGGAACTGCAGTTCTCGCTATTTCCTTTAATATCTGTTAAATAGAGTTAATAAAGAATAATGCATTTGGAACCCATTTCTCGCGATAACTCAAATAAGCCCAAAATGTTAGTTGGAACCTTGTTATTCT
Organism: Eubasilissa regina; assembly: GCA_022840565.1. Classification (NCBI taxonomy): domain Eukaryota; kingdom Metazoa; phylum Arthropoda; class Insecta; order Trichoptera; family Phryganeidae; genus Eubasilissa; species Eubasilissa regina. The sequence continues at coordinate 25,945,077 of JAINEB010000033.1, forward strand.
AAGGGGTCGATAAAACAATAAGACAAAAAATTCAACAAACCAAATTTTTTTGTTCTACATTTAATTTTTCCAAATAATTGAACGATCGTCAGTTGATAATGACCTAGACCAGCGGTCACCTGATTGGTGGTTCGCGAGAATATTTCGCTAGTCAGCAGATAAATATGGACATTTTTGCATTTTTTAATTCACAGTATTTTAATCCATTACAATATATGGATAATAGATCCTTTGCAGCGAACATTCAAGATATTAATTAAGCCATAAATCTAAAAGAAAACCTCATCGATCTATCGTCCGACGACACTCTCAAAGTTAAATTTCATTCACCCTTGTCAAGACATCAGTTTTGGCTTTCGATAAAAAGTGAAAATCCTTTGTTTAGTTGAAAGGTGATGAAAATTCTGATTCAATTCTCCACAACTTATTTGTGAGAAAATAACTTTTCATCTGTCACAGCAATCAACACACGATACCGATCTCCGCTTAAAATAATTGCAGTTCTCCGTCTTACAGTAACACGATTGGATCCAAATATTCATAATCTTATTTCAAACAAGCCGGAACATCCATCACACAAAAAATTTAATTAATTAAACCATATTTTAATTGTTTTGTTTTCACAATTTTTGTTTTATTAATAAAGCTTTTGTATTTTAGTCACAATTAATAGTTTTATTTTATTAACAAGATGCATTTTATGTGTTCTTTGATAACTTTTTTCTAAACATATTAACACTTTAAAAAATTCTATTAGTGGTCCGCGGGATTTAAAATTATGAATTTAGCGGTCCGAGAGATCCTAAAGTTAGACAATTGCTGGCCTAGACAGCAGAAACGACCGTCCAATTATTTTGAAAACTTAAATATAGAACCAAAAAATTCGTGTTTTGTTTATTGTTGATTAATAATCTATATCTAGTTCTATAAAATAAATACCATCTGTATTAAAAAAAAACATCTTCATACTTTACACCTATTAAAATGTACAAATATATTTATCTTTATTTGGATGTTACAATCATGTAATACACTTAGTATAATACTTTTAAAATTAGCAATATAATATAAAAAATTTTAAAAATAAATTAAAAGAACATAATAATCAATTTTTGTATAAATCACAGATAAAATATAATGATAATAATGATTATTGGCGTAGGATTTTATACATAAATAACTTTTCGAATCAAATATCTAAACACCTACCACGAAACATTAGACCGGCATTTTATACAAATAATAGTATAGGAAATTTACTCATAAATTCTAAAGACAAAGATGATAAATTTAATAATTCTGGTGTTTATAAACTTAGTTGCGAGAATTGTGCTGCATTTTATATTAGTAAAACGGGTAAAAATTTTAATATAAGAGTAAAGGAGCATTTGAGATGTTAGAACAATGGTGGGTTTTCAGAATTTTCTAATCATTTGATAGAAAATGGTCATGGTTTTGATAAAAAATTGCAATTGTCAATTTTGCATATAAACGGTGTTGGTGACAAATTAAATAATTTGGAATCGTTGGAGATAAATAAAGCGTGTAAAACTAATAAAAAAATTATAAACAACAAACTAAATTTAACTACGAGTTCCATTCTAAAATTTTTTCCTAAAAATTATTCGACTAAATTTGTATTTAGGTACTAAATTTATTTTTTAAATAATTGTTGTTTTTTTAAAAATAGATTCTGGTAAAGAAACAATAACATATGTTTTTAGTTAGTATGATATCCTGAAGAAGAAAATGGCATTTTTCGAAAGCGGTAGATGTATTTAAACTCAATTAAGTGGTTAATAAAACAAAGATAACAAATAAAAATACACTTAGTATAAACTGTAGTATTACTTAAAATAATTCCACCAGGATATTATATAGATTCGTTTTATTTTTCTTGACAGACATTCCTTCGTTGTTATAGATCTCTTCGTCGACCCCTTTTCTACACCTTTTCTTTTACTTCTTGATAGCCTGCGCTTCTGCTACACTTCAGCATATAAAATATACATATTTATATTATTTAATTTATCAAAAATAAAAAAATTAATTAATGAATGAAATATTAAACGTAAATGTATATTTCATTAATCAAAGTTATTTATAATTTTGCCTTACGAGTTTGGTGTATTCAAACTGGTGCTATTCTATAAAATAAATTACAAATTCAGTTTATCAGATTTGTAACCCCCCGCCTATACAAACATTTATACTGCAAATGTGGCACCGCCTTCTGATTCAGCATTCACCCAATAGTGATGCAGCTGCCGGTTCTCAGATTCCATCGGCAGCCAATAGCAGTCAAGTTTATCAATTATAGTGGGGTTGAACCGCGCACGCTCAAAGCTCTGTAAAGAAAAAGCTCAGTAGTCAGCGGATCCGTAGCATGTGTACATGTGTGAGGAATATTAAACGAAAAAAGCTGCCGGATTGAAATAACTTTATTGGCATATATTAGACTCCTTGATGCTAACTTCAGTTGGGTATTTGTTATGTTGCCGGCTATATGACACGATGTGATTAATAAGTTGGATGATTATCAGTGATTCATGAAGTTTGCAACGGGACGGTAAACATTGTCTGAAAACAATAGATGTTTCATTGTTACTGAGGTCCTGCACAGCCGTAAAGCTGTTTCCTGTGAAACTGGAGATGAAGGTATGTGTTCAATTAATTAATTTTTTGATCCATTTATTAAACAGAAAATCTTAGCGTCATCATACCAATAGCGTAAGATGACAGATAAGATCAGGTTCGTGCGTTTTAAATATCAAAATATAACTGAATCTTTTAACAGAAATATTTGTAATTAACGTTAAAATATTTTGTGATATCGCTAACAGTAGAGAGGTACGTAAATGTCACAAAACTATACACACGCAATTTATAAATCTTGAATACCTATAAAACATTTGTAAGGAATTTATCATAACAGCATGCACTAAAATAAGGTTTGAAAAAATAAGTAATTAATTAAAACTAAATTGAGGAAAAATTAGTGTTTATTTTACTAGCACTTCTTAATTTATTTATCAGCGGCATATCCTTATAAAAATAAAGTTATCGCTTTAAATGATTTCGTAGGTGTATACCCGGCGAAACTTAAAAATATTATAAATTAAATATATCATCTAAAAAGGTATACAGAAAAAATACAACTTCAAAATACAAATTGTGTTTGTTACACTTTTAGAGGTTTACATTACAATTAGCGAATATTAATTAATTTGCAACAGGTAGGTATAGAAACTATGTAGTTAATGGGTAATTTAATTATATAAGATATTATAACTATATGTTGCAGCAGTCATGAAATTTTTTATTATACTTAAATAGAGGATCGAAAAATAATACGCGTTCAATTGAGAGTAGGCCAAAATGTGTATGGTATATATAGATATATAAAATACCTATGATATTTTACTTATTAGCAGAAAAAATCTAATGCTAGTTAAAATCAGCTGCATTAATAGCTGACATTAACAATAAAAACACTAATATTTTCAAAGACTTCACGGATTCAACTTTATATACATATAAATAAAATAATGAAATAAAAATAAATAAGAAATACAAATAAAACCAATTTACCGAAAAAATATTTTTGTTGGTATATTTTTCTTATTGATACATTTAATATGTAATAAAATATCACAAAACTATGCACTGAAAAACTGCAACTTCACAATAATAATGTGTTCTCCGTCTTTGACAAAACTAATAATCCAGAAAACATTGGATATAAAAGAAAAATCGTTGATAATTATAGTTAATATACATATGTTTCCAAAATGCACGAAGTCTTAACAAAACCATTATTTTTGATAGACTCAATCATCTATTTATCTTTTGCCTCGATAATAAAACTCAATCGGTTAGTCCCACCTAATCTTTTGCTAGAAAATCGTATATTATAGTGAATCGTTGCAAAATCTTCAACCACATAATAATTTATTTTTCAACAATAGAAATTGCTTTTGAACCACTTCATTGTATTTGGGGGTGAAAGGAGACTCTTCTGTGCTAGTATTAAGCGAGCGTTTCACAACCCCAAGAAGTCATCCCTTTTTTTCACAGAAAACCGTTCAACCTTTGAAATAGATCTGTTCACAAGATGAATGAATAGTTAATCATTTCACACTGAAAAAATGTCACCGAATAAATAATATTATTCGTTTTTAATTCACAGTTTAAAAGAAGTTATATACATAATTTCGTTAATCATTAATGTATAAAATAAATCAATATGATGACAAAAACAATGATGAGATTAAAATTGAGAATGTGTTTCGAAATATTTTTTAATCTAAATACTGTTTTCACCCTACAGTCTACATTGTCATATTATTTTTGTTCAAGCCCGAGAAAAAATATTTTCTTGGAATAAATATGTGACGTAGGTTCCATGTTATCAGGCGCGTGCAGTCAAGTATTAATTAAATATTATTAAATAAAGGGAAATTAAATGATTTGAACCTGGATCTTTTTCCTAACCGGGGAAGGTGCATTATCCAACTATGTTACAAATTTTCTACTTTATTCTTACGGAATCTCAAATACCTTTGAGTAATCTGATATCAGACGCCAGAATTATCAATTCATTTTTATTAAATTTTGGACATATTGATACTTCACAATAATAATGTGTTTTCCTAATAAACCTAAAAATAATTGTAATAGGAATATTACGAGATGCATATTTAGATGAATATTACGATAAGCATATTTAGATTTATTTGGCAGAAATTCTAATCAAGTACAGCTTATTTCAATGTACTGACTGCACGCCGCTATACGTTATGTATAATCCTTGCTTCCAACTTACACTCAAGAAATTAAAATTAAATTACTAATAACTTGTGTACACAAGTATCAAGCACGTATCTGTATTATGGACCACACGTATGTAGGTATTGGTGATTGAAATTTCATCTCAGGAGACAATTTTCGTTCGAAATTGTAAACTACACGTATTTCAATATTTATTTAAGTTTATATAAGAGAGCTACAGGTAAAAATTGAAAAAACTTCAAATTCTTTAGTTTCGATTCTACTGTACTACGATAGCAAATCTGGTACAAAAAGTACGAAGTTAAAAAGTATTTATTTAACAATATTCAATTCATTAATAACATACTGTCTAATTGTATTCTTCTACTCTTCTAGACAACAATTTGTTGTCTAGATGAAATTTTTCACCACCCTGTGGCTAATATCCTATTAAGACTGATCGTTAACCTGAAGGCAGAATAAGACAAAATGAAGATGTTTGATGAAAATTTTATTATTTTTATGTTGATTTTATAACAGTTTTTAACGATTAGAATATCAAAGAAAGCTATCAAATTGATTAGTTGTTCCTTAGTTATTAAAATTATGATATACCATCAAAACAAACACCACCATTCGGGCCTCTAAAATAAAAGATAAAAAAATATGGCAACATTTCAATATTGAATAGTGATTCTGTACTAGAAGACATTTTGGACAAGAGGCACATATGGCCATACGAAAGAGCATAGGTCACAAATCCAATTTACTTTAGATTAAATAACCTCTTAAGACCTGATATTGTGCAGGTAGATAGAATAAGAAACATTTTTAATTTTTTAAGTACTAATATGTGATAAATTTAAGACTAAGAATTTAAAATAGGGCGATATAAATTCCTTACTTATTTAATTAATTAATAGTGTTATTTTGTTTATAAAGTATTAAAAAAATATATAAGTAAACCAATTACAAGTATTGCTGAAATAAATTGTATTCAAATAAATATTACAAAGTATTACATATGTAGGTAAATTAAGTTTACTTTGATATAAGAATTTTTTTTTCAATTCAGAAGACTGAACGAGTTATGTGCCTACTTTATTCAAAAATAAACACACTAAATTCAATCAGCTGTCAAAAGTGAATGAAAACTCCAAGTGAAGTCGAGATAGAAATAAAAAGTAGATCGGTTTGTGCTTTTTTCGATGCAATCGATAAAATTGTTCAGCTTACCCTCGTACGTTATATGCAAATCTTGCCGAAATATTAATTTTTTTAATATATGAATATTCTGTCTACAGAATATCTTCCTTGTAACAGATTTTAAGTTTTTTTCGAAAACAAAATAAAATACAGAAATATAAATATTGTGAGGAATGATAGAAATATTTTTCTGTGTTTGTGGCCTGTAATGCAACACTAGATGTCTGCCACTTCATCATTCTATCTTCACAGCTTCGTGAAACCCGCCGGACCCACGTATTGTCGGAATTTACCCTTTTTTATAATCTTATGAAATATAAATATTTAGATTCATTTCGAGTCCGCTGGGATATGACGACATGATATATTATCAATATTAATATCCAATTCTCAATCTTGATGGAGACAAATGCTGCACCGCGGGAGTCTGTTCTCGAGTCCCGACCCAAACAAATTGGATCGCCACGTTCAAGAGGAGAAAATCGTCTGTTCCCGGAACACTTTCAATCCAATACAAATGTTAAACCCTTTTGTTGCGATATGAATTCCGATAGGCAACTTGAGTACTGTGGATTTCGCTTCACACCTAAAACCCAATACGTATTACTCCAAATGTCGATGTAGAAAAAATGTACCATTCAGAAAGCCGAAATGATCAGGCCCGAATTTAGAAGCGAACAACCTTGACCACCAGCCGAGTTACCGTCGGCGTTAATGTCAATATACTGTAATTATAAAAATAATTGTAAACATATTTTTAAAATTATTTTTTTAATTATATTGAACCATTTTTAATAATATTGAACCATTTTTAATAATATTGAACCATTTTTAATAATATTGAACCATATTTGAGACATTATTTTTAAATAAAACTATCAGTTAATGGGCTTATGTATAAGCATTGCGTTCTTCTATTATACTTCTACAGCATTAACTGCTTGAACTTGCCTCCACTCGAAGCTATCTTGGCAACGAGGGTCTGGTCATGTCTCGGACTTGGTCAGTCCATCTTGTTGAAGATCGATCACTTGCCGCCCGTCCTTGAATATTCCTTGTGGACTGCGAGACAAACGAATGTTTGTATTCTTCAAGTGCTTCGTATTAACCTTTTTTATGCCAAAATTTGTATGTTACTCCAAACTATAAACGTGTTAGCACGCATTTTTGGACCATGCAAACTTGCAGGCACTAAAGTCATATTTTTAAATCATTTTGTCATCTGTGTACAAGTCTAGGTAAGCCTAGTCTTACCTTATGTAGTTTCTTTCATTTCAAATAGAGTTGGCAGTTAAATTGTTAAAAAGTGTGAGAGGCGTGCGACGGGGATGTGTGTTCTCATGTTGTTCAACTTGTATTCGGAAGAAATATTCAATGAAGCTCTTCAAGAAGCTGCTCAAGGACTCATTATAAATTACAAGATTCTGAACAATCTGGGTTATGCAGATGATATGGTACTTCAAGCGAGTAACATTAAAGATTTACAACTTTTGTTTTACCAAGTAGTGAACACATGTGAGACTTTTGATTAGAACTCGGATAAAACTAAAACCTCAAACATAACGCAGCTGAAAATGAATATTTATATAGCTGGAAATAAACTGGTAAAGACACAAAGTATTATATACCTGGGTTGCAACATAAATGATAGATGAGATCCTTCTGTTAAATCAAATGCCGCATTCAGCAAGCTCAAGCAACCTTTATCCGAATGAAAAAGATGTTCTGCGGCCATGATGTCAACCTTGGATTGCGAATGAGAATGGTCAGTTGCTGTGTGTTCTCGATTTTATTTTATGGAATGGAAGCATGGACACTTACCGAAGAAATGATAAGGTGATTTGAACCATTTGAGTTGTGGATTTACAGAATAATGTTCAAAATAAGCTGGACGGATAGAATTATGAATGATATTATATTTCGGATGAATTAAGAAAAATAAGTATTTAAAACAATAATAATCCGAAAACTTCAATATCTCGGACATGTAATTAGACATCCGGAGAAATACGAGATCTTGCACCACCATAATGCAGGAAAAGATTGCTAGAAGAAGGAGAACATCATGGTTGAAGTACCTGAGGCAATAGTTTTGCCAGTGTATTGGAGAGATTTTCCGGGCCAACGTTCGTTGAACGGATATGGTACAAAAAGAAGATACTATCTACGTATTTGAGCATGCTGCTAGAAAACATGAAGAGTGCCTGGAGAAATTGTGTGAAATCACTGTGAATGTATAAAAATAAAACTGGCAGTTTAAAATTTAACCTGTACAAGCTTTGTTTTGAGTACAAAGTTTTAAATTCAATAAAACGAATGCAGAAATTGTTCATTGCTAAACGATTTAGTGATTATTTTTAAAATCAGGTTCATGGTTCACAATTGCAATTAAAATATTTCAAAATAATTGTGATTTCATGTAATTACTCGTGTATTAGTAAATTTGATTTCGGAGAATTGGAAAATTTGTGAGTTCGTCTACTTTTGCTTTCACTGCCTTACTTTTAAGCATAATTCTGATATCTGATTAACTTAAGTACCTATTATTATTACTTAAGTAATATTAGAAAGATGATAAAAATTCTGATAGATTCTGCATTAAAATCTGCCTTTAATTCATTAATCGTTGTCGATTTTGAATTGTACAACTTATCTTAAAAGTACGTTCAGACGTAAATTCAGTAGTATGGGTCTGGTGAACACAGGCTACCTTTTCACCCAATCCGTCTTTCAGACATGGCAGGCTTTCATAATGATGGCCCTCATATTACCATGGTAGTGGAGAGGTATATATTGCCGGAAATAAACTTCTTCACATGAAATATTTCCGCAGAAGGTCAAATAAACGACACTGGGCACATTTTTGGGACATTATTTACGTAATCAAAGCACATAATATATGATAATAAATATAGTTTTTGATTCTACGTTCATCTAATTTGCTTGTGACGCGTATCGCCTTTTAAGAACATTATCAATCTAACAATAACACTACAACTTATATTTATATTAATGTTAATCTACAGTGAAAAACAGCTTTATAATTTTATTTACAGGAGATGAAAAGAGACAACATTATTCATTGGAATTCTAAGCGTTTACATACATATTAGCACGATTAATTCTATGTATAATTCTAATTATTCTAAATAACAATTCTGTTTCAACAGTAATGATATTTTAATATCATATTGATAGTATTTTGTAGGAAAGGACAGCTATACCTAAAATTATATAACATAGGAAGATAATAATACAAAAGAGACCTTTATGGAATTCTGGGGGTTATTTAATTACTAGTTAAATGTGTTAATTATAAAGATATACATATAAAATAAATTTTATCGAAAAATATTGTTGTTGCGCCACCGGGATTCGAACCTGGATCTCTTTCCAAACCAGGGAAGGTGCATTATTTAACTATGTTACAACGACATTATTTTTGACGACAAATTAGTATTTTAAAATATCACAGACCTATGTTCTAAATAATTACAACTTCACAATAAGAATGTGTTCTTCTATTGAGGTTATTTAATTGTTTGGATGATTCTAGGTAATAATTATATTTAACACGAATGATTTCTAAAAATTAATGCAGTAGTGCCTAATTTATGACCTTGTTCCACAAAACATACACAAATTCTCAGATTTCCAACGAATAATGATATCAATTCATCTCACGTAAATAGAATTACACATCTGTCCATCAATATAGATCAACATTCATATAAATACAAGTTATCGAGTTATATTGTTAGATTGATAATGCCCTTACGAGGCGAAACGCGTCTCAAGTAAATTAAACGAGCAGAACAAAAAAACCAATGTTATATTTTTACATGTTTGATTTCAAAGTTCTACGGATAAAATAATAAAAATAAGATTGGGTCAAATGGATTATAACATCGTAGTAAATTATTATTGTTGGGCAAATACCTAACATTGTTATTGTTTTCACAAAATAACTTCGAAATATATTTCGCCGCATATCCTCGAGACGGTCCTGGAAATTTACTTATTCGTCTTAATTGGTGAGATAGACTCGAGAGTGTGACTGAGTGAATTGCACAACTATTTTATATATGTAGGTACAAAATAATTCCATATGATTATAGATACCAACTAATGCCTTGACCCGTTAGTTAACCATAACGATATCTAATTTTAATTCATTCATTCATTCTAATTTAGTTTTATTTCAAGTACTATGGTTTTTCAATAATATATTGCGATACTTTAGTAGAATATCATATAATTAGAATACAGTCAACAAAATAACTAAAAAAAGCAAATATGTATAGGTACGAAGATAAGTAGGTACAATTAATTTCTCTAAATCTGATACCGTACACAAAAATTATAATATACACAAGTATCTTAATATTACTCTACATACAATATTATTATACATATTGTATAAAGAACAGTACGACGTAGGTAGGTAATTTAGTAAAATATATTTATAAATAACTAAAATAGAGATATGCATTCTTACAGTAAGTGTACCTAAAGCACGATAGAAAAAAAATTGTAACTATTAACAGTCAATTCCATCAAATTGAAAATGAAACTCGGTATGTGCACGCAAAAAGTGAAAACCTCAATTAACTAAAATAAAATACTATAAATATGATAACGGGTCACGCGCTCCTGTCGGTACCGCCCAGGATAAGCGAACGGTGCAGATATGGCACAATGATTGCTGTGGCGTATTTTTGTCTTTCTGGACGAGTTTTTTAGCAAAAATTTACTTTATTACATTATTAATAAAAAAGGGTTCTATAAGGGATAAGACTAACGTTAAAAATATTGACTCTCTTGGACTCTGTTAAATTAATGTCGGTCTTGATTTTTATTTTAGTATTGTTAATATTTTTATAATTTCTCAGAAAGGGTTAGTCCGTTGATTGTGACTGCGACGAACGTCACGGGGGAACCGCATCCTAGTGAGGAGACTATTCAAGGTGACATGTGAACCCACCTTAACGATATTATTTGCTGCGACGCCCGCGCGGTTTCAAGCCTAATCTTTGATTCTTAATTTAAAGCCGAAAGCTTAGAGTATTGTTCTGCGCTTATCTGATGCCCCCGGAGCACGGCTCAGTTTTGCTGAGTTCACCGCTTCATCGTGAGTATCTACGTAATGTTAAAACTAATGTGACGACGTGCGGGGTAAGGTCCATAAAAGTTATCGACTTATGTATTAGAAAAATATATATTTAATTCATTTAATAATAAAATACAATTTACATTAGAAATAGAAAATAATTCGACCCAAAATTTTTTGGATCTAACATCGATTAAAAATAATAATAAAATTGAATTCAACATTTTTAGAAAACCAACTTTTACAGATACTATCATACACAATGAATCTAATCATCCATTATCACACGAACATTTAGGGTTCCACTCCATGATACATCGTTTAGTCAATATTCCTATGTCAACATCCAATTTCAATATTGAATTGAATACAATTTAAAAAATAGCAGTTAATAACGGGTATAATACAGGTTTGATAGACACTATTTAAAAAAATAATTAAAAGAATATAACAATCAATTTTTATATAAATCACAGATAAAACATAATGATAATAATGATTATTAGCGTAGGATTTTATACATAAATAACTTTTCGAATCAAATATCTAAACACCTACCGCGAAACATTAGACCGGCATTTTATACAAATAATAGTGTAGGAAATTAACTCATAAATTCTAAAAAATAAAAAACAAAAATATATATATTTTCTTTTACTTTTCAGATTATATTAAAAAAAAACAGTATCCTCTCGACTATCACATCAACCGGGTGATGGATTAACCGGGACAGCAATAAATTTCGAATATTTTAAATAATAAAAAGTAAAAAAATAATTCATTCTATTACATAATTGTAATTGTAACAGAAAATAAAAACTGGCAAAATTGAGAAATAGTTTTATTATTTGGGCGCGCTTAAATTCGTAGTTTATTATATATTTGTTACTGACCTTTTTGATTATTTTTATTCGTATTTTATCTCTCCCTATATTTTGGCGAATATGCTCAGGGATATTTTTCGGGACACTTTTATTCGGATAATTGTGAATCTGTTTATAATTCTATGAAAAATAATATAATGTAACTGTACCGATAATGATTAAACTTGATCAAAACGCGAGCGTCTCACTGCTAGAATGAACAAGGATGTCATTATTCATCTTACTGTGTTTTATAAATATAATGAAATCATTCACAACTGAAAAAATGCATAATTTTAAATCAAATTATTTACGTATGCGTAAGTATAGTTAATTCATTTTACACAGGACGAAATCCAATCAAAGAAAGTTTCAATCTCTGAAGAGATCCGGTTTGAACTAGACGTCTTGTGCGCAGCATATTTTTCAAACCAATCGGTACCTGTATTTAAAACACATTGCAGTATTACGTCATATTTAGTAATTAAATTATTAAATAATAATTAAATGTATTAATTACAAAGATATACATATATTTACAATCAATTTTGTCGAAGAATATTGTTGTTACTGCCGGGATTTGAACCTGGATCTCTTTCCAATCCGGGGAAGGTGCATTAACCACTACAGCGACAGTACTTTTGACGACAAATTTTTGAACCCATATGTTACACTTTTCAAATGGATACTTCTATCGTTCCATTATTTGAAAGCAATCTATTTTGCAACAATAATATTTTTCCATAAAATTGATTTTATATGTATATCTTTCTAATCAATACATTTTATTAGTATTTAATATATCACAGACTTGTTCTGAATAATTACAAGTAATTACTGAATTATAATAATTACAAGTAATATAATAGTATAGTGTGTATAATATATAATAATAATTACAAGTATTACTGAATAATTACAATAAAAATGTGTTCTCCTTAATAATTCAAATTTGAATTTTTTTTTTAAACATCATTGTGTCTTCATAATTAAACCTAATGAATTTATTTATTAATGAAAATAAACCCTACCATTAAGTTATAGTTATTTATTTTTATTGTCATGGAAATATAAATCACCGAATTATTGTATCACATGGATTACTAAAATTTCCCTGAGTCAAGTACAGTTTATAATTGGTTAGTCTAATTATATTCTTAAGATTATGAAATAAGTAAATTTCGTATACAGATTAGTAAAAACATTTTTTAAAATTATTAATGCAAATCATTAAATGGTTTGTAAACGGGTAACATAGTAAAAGCAATATTAAAGTTATAATAGTTAAAATAAAATGAAATCATGGTAAAAACCTTATACAGGTGAATATTATATTCCAGGCCGATGCTGTTTTTGAATAACTAAAAAATGATAAAAGATTTTTTTATTTGTTTTTTATTTATTGATTATTTGTTTTATTACAATAAATTATGTATGGAATATGACATCGGCCAAGTGGCCGCCTCTGGCAGCAGTACAAATGCGTGCTCTTTTGACCATATTTTTCATAACATTCTCGCACACTTCGCGTGAGATTTCACCAATTTCATTTCGAATATTGTCAAATCCGTTACATCGGAATTGTTGTTGGCTTATTGGCGTAGACCTTTCCTTTCAAGTACCTTAACAGAAAATAGTCGGGAGTAATCAAATCAGATAATCGAGGAGGTCAGTCGATATCACCGCTATTTGACATTATGCGGCCGGAAAATTTTGTCGCAGAAATCACATGCATTGCAGGCTCGATCGATTCAATTCGGCCGCTAAGAGGTGTTCACCATTACCATAGATCACCATTAATGTTTACATAATATTCACCTGTATGTATCATTTATTTTCTCCTGATATCCTTGGCGATTTTACTATATCTTTCTCTGCAATCCGCAGTTCGGATAGCCCATCCAATATGACAGCCAGAATCTTCTTTGATCCGGTCGGTTCATCGTGTTGAATTTCACCTTCTTCCTCTCTTACCTTGAAATTACAGAGATGTGATTAGGAATCATAATAATAATATTATTTTAAATTGTTAATTTTGTTTTATTAACCACTTATTAAGTTTAAATACATCTACCGGTTTCGAAAAATATAAATAATAATAATAATAATTAAATATAATGTCATTAAATAATCAGAAACATGTGTTATATTGTTTCTTCAATATAATCTATTTTAAAAAAATCAATAATTATTTAACAGAGAAATTTAGTACTTAACTTAAATTGTTACTTGATGATACAAAATGATTAGAATCATTTTTAGGAAAAATTTTAGAATGGGACTTGTTGTTAAATTTAGTTGGCTGTTCATAATATTTTGGTTAGTTTTATATGCTTTATTTATTTCCAATGATTCCAAATTATTTTATTTAAGACTAACTCCGTTTACATGTAAAATAAACAATCCTAAATTTTTATCAAAAGTATGATCATTTTCTAACAAATGATTAGAAAATTCTAAAAAACCACTATTATTCAAACATCACAGAATAGAATATTCAATATACACAGAAAGCAGCACAATCCTCACAACTAAGTTTTGACCACTAACACCAGAATTGTTAAATTTATCATCTTTGTCTTTAGAATTTCTGAGTAAATTTCCTATATTGTTATTTGTATAAAAAATTTAAAATAATAGGTACTTATTTTAAAGATGTAAAAACGTGAGGGTTCATATTCAGAAGATTATATTTCTTTCTGTAAAACATTTATTGCACGCAATCAGGATGAGTGAGCTATCAGTTTTACAATAGAAAAAAGCGATTTTATTATATATGATAGTATTTTATTAGTGACAGTGTATATGATAGTATTTTATTAGTGACAGTGTATATGATAGTATTTTATAAGTGACTGTGTCTTATCATTATATCTTATGTAGATAAAAATGATCATCATATATACCTATATTGAGAAAAATATGATTCGATATTAGTTTTGTGTTTCCTACCAAAAGATACAATGAAAAAAGTGTTTTTTTACTGAGTTATGGAAATACCTATGTGCTGAAGTAAATTGTATTAATATCTATATGCCTACCGAATATTAATAATAATGTAATATATTACGTAGGTAGGTTATACAGCTGTCCCAGGTTCGAGCGGGTCGGTGGTATACATTTGATTTTACCTGGATGCGAAGCCATCCTTTTGCTTGACCGAAACGGTTTTAAGGAACATTGAAAAAATGAATAAACACTTATGGTCCTTACAATTTGTACTGAAAAGTAGGTAATTTAACTAATTTAAAGGACCATTTGAGACGTTTGAATAATAGTGGGTTTTCAGAATTTTCTTATCATTTGTTAGGTACTAGACTATTTTTTTTTAATAATTATTGTTTTTTTTTTTTAAATGGATTCTGTTAAAGAAACAATATAACATATGTTTTTGATTAGTTAATAACACCATGAAGAAGAAAATGATATTTTTCGAAACCGGTAAATGTATTTTTAATTCATTAAGTGGTTAATTAAACAATAATAACAATTAAAAATAATAGTTAATTTATTCTTTCAAATACTCATTTACGTAAATTTTTTTAAGCATTATCCAGTGGCTTTTTGAAAATATTTATTGTTTAAAGCATACATTTATCGATGTTTACAAGATATTATACGAATGAATAATGTTGCCTACATATTAAAAATGTTGACATTGAATACAGATTTATCTTCGGCGAGAATCACGAGTTTTTGAGTACTGCGTACCGCTTGTGAAAGGTAATAAAATATTAAAAAGTAATAAAATACAAGTAACATTTATAAGTTGAATAAGTTTAGAAAAGGTTACGAATCTTCACCTTTTTGGATAAGGTGGGGGTGCTGCTGCGCGCGCGAGTGTGCGTGTGTTGTACTGTACGGCTATGAATTCCCGCGCATAGCACAGGCCACGGGTATCGCCAACATAAATCATATCGAAGTGACATCAACTCTTTTATTTACAACACATAAAAAATATTCGGTCATCCGAAAAATGTTTACACCTTGTGGCCGGACCGATGCCGACATACCCCTCGGTATCAGATTTTTCGGGCTTATGATTTTAACGGTTATAATGCCATTATTGTCGTTACATACTTAATATCACAAATTTGACTTCTATTGTAAGTTATGGACTACGCGTTTGATATATGGCAGTTAACAGGTTTCGTTTAAAATCTTTAACTTATGAAGATATTGAGGGAGATGATAACGCTGACTGAGATTACTGCAAAATAAGTCGCTTTTCATTTTACGTATATTTTATACATAACTTTGTTTATTTTTATTAATTCAAAACGTTACTTTAAATAAAAAATAGACATGAGATGAATATGCTGGTCTCCCTAACCATTAGACCACTACGCCATAGTCTTAACCATTAGACCGGCAAGCTACTCCTTGTGATGATTGTCCAAGCTCAAAGATTTCAGATCTGGATCGTATTGAAGTCAAGTATTAGCTTGTGATAATTCAGAAATCTATCGTGATAATAATCAGGGACAGTGTTAAACTGAGATAACGTGATAATATTCTATACTAGACTGCTATATTTCAATAACGTGATCATAATTTGAGAGGATTATATTAGTATATTATTTCGATAACGTGTTAATAATCTGAGATAGTATTAGCATATTTCGATAACGAGATAATAATCTGAGACAGAAGACTTGTAGATTTTATTTGGATGAACATTAATTCTGTAATAAGAATTACTGCTATCGATGTGCAGACAAAAATAAAATATACTTAATTACGCCCACAATGTCCACGTACATAAGTACGATTGCGTGAATAATATACATATATGTAAATATATTATTTACAGATTGTTGTACTTACAACACAACCAAATCAGATAAAATGTTCATTTTCTTTGCTTACATTAAAAGAGTTCATATTTTGTAAGGCGCATTCTTATAATATTCTTTGTCCAGGTGTGGTTTATGGTACGGAACCTAATCTGATACTTCAAGAGCGTTTTGCCAGCATTGGCATTATTCAACAATCACTAAATATCTTTTTATGATATTCGCTTTGCTAAGTTCACTAGTTTGATTTCGATTTGAATTTAATTCAAGTTATTTAGAAACATATTGGACTTCTACGTATTATAGAAATATACACAGCATTATTAATTAGATAATGCAAATTCATTCGTTTTATATTTAGAAAATTTTTTAAGATTTTATTAATGATCAAATTATCAAAACATTAATAATTTTATAAAAATACATACATATAATATTCTCAATTAAAAATCGATTCAGGTCAATGTTTAAAAAATATTTTATAATAATTCACTTATGTGAAATGAATATACGCATAAATAAAATAAATTATATTTATAATATTATACATATGTTAAACCTAGGAGCATACGTGTCAGTAATATAAATATATAAATCATTTCGTTGATATTTCAATACAGACACCATTTTTTTTTACTATTAATACAATTGTTACAACAAAAGTTATATTATACACTTGATTATTCAGAACTCGATTTTACCGAATAATCCATTATTTATATAATTCCTTTTTTAATTATAAGTAAAACTGTGATCTAATTTCCAAAATCGCACTGCTTTAAGACACATTGCTACGACCCACGACGATTATGACGCGGGCAGGGTTAGCAGTGGATGACGTCAGCGTCATTTATATTTTTTACTTTACTTTCTGGGTGAACGTCATTTCACGGCTGGTGGCCCAAGAGTGATGTGTTTGATCAACTAAGTGTTGCGAAATAAAACAAGTTGTAGAGTTAAGGAGATTTTTATTATTTATATTAATTACAAGTACACCTCCTTTCCTCACTAGATCAAAGTTCGTATCGAGATGGGCGGTGTTAATCACGCGATCTTTTACTAATAATTATTTACAGATGAACAATCTCTAAGCGTCGAGGTAAATTTAATTGTTTGTCACCGGCCTCTGCTGCGGAAATATAGACGAACACGTATTCACTGTCTTTAAATCACCATGAGAATGAATAATTTGTTATTACAAATCTTCGGGTGTGTAACTATTTGCCGACTCCTTTCTACAACCGGTTCTCTTTTTTTACTGCCATGGACTTGGTTAATATAAAAAAAAATGGCAAATTGCTTTTAATAATTTACACAAATTTCATCCATTTTTATTCAGTATTAAGGTGAATAAAAGTATAAATGAAAAGACCACATTCTAAACGCTTCGGACGGACATCGCTTAGGCAAATAATAACCTGGAGGTATTATTACATGTACGAGGTACCGGCACATCACAACATGAAGTCCGTTTCGTTTGTCGGTTTGCCTTGGCATGACGCCAGGCGATGACGAGGCAGGAATCGTATTTTTTACAAACATTTATCAGAGAAACAATGGCCATGGAATTTAACTCCGATCCTAAGATGGCAAACTATACTTTGATACTAAGATAGAGATATACTACATCGCCCTAAAGGGAAAGAGATCTCGCAATATTGCGATGGATATTTTAAAATTTTTCTTCTTCTTTTTTTCTACCTTATCCGTTGGCAATCGTCACTTTATTCACCGCAAGTCCTTCAGCCATGATGTTCTCCTTCATCTAGGGCCCCGACTTCCACTAATATTTTCATTCTTAACTCTATCAATCCTGCTTGTTTTGAGAATTCTTATCTTAAATGCTTCAAGTCACCTCTTAATTTTTTCGATAAGTATGCCATGTTTATTATTGATTATTGAGAATACATGACGTCTGATCATTCGCATTCGTAATCTGAGGCTGATTTCATGACTGCAGAACATCTTTTCAAAGGTTGCACGAGCGTGCTCGATGTGGCATTTGATCAGAACATTTCAACAGACGGACCACATCTTTCGTGTATATTTTAACCCAGGTATATATAATTTTTCGTATCTTCTTCATTATCAGCTGTATTTTATTTGCTAATAAGCATATATTTCGTTTATCTGTATCAAGTTCTAATCCAAAAGTTTCACACGTCTTCACTATATTATTGATTTAACAAAAGTTCATACTTCATCAAAAGTTACCGTATTATCCGTATAATCATCAGAATTTTCCCATTTATGAGTAGATTCTTGAAAAACTTCATTGAATTATTCCTTAGTAGCTTATTTTTCTACAGACCTGTCCAATATTTAAGTACATTTTTACATATCTAATTACTGATAAGATACCATAAGATAACGTGCGGCCATCATTTAAATTAAAAGAATACAAGTTATTTAAATAGACATATTTAATACATTTAATAATTATTATAATAACTTAGATAACAAAGGGAACACAATATTATGTAATATTTCGGAAACAAAAAAATGAGAACTAGAATTTATTCAGAAATCTATTAAAGTGATTTGTGGCTGCCATTAAGATATTAATGACGAAGAGATATACCTATAAGTGGTATACCTAAATGAATTATCAGATAATAGTATGAAGAGTTCATAAATTCGTGCGGTATTTCAGCAACCACCTCGGGATAATACTATAGGTAGCTTGGTGCACCGAAATTTAATTAAAAAAATATATTTTTCATAATATTTTACATAACCTATTACATTAGTATCTAGTACTTTATTTGACTTGTTCATGTTATAAAAATTAAGTTGAGTAAATGTCCATCAGAACATTTTGACAATTGGTATTTTAAAAATGTATTGATATCTATAATTAGGTACTATACCCATGAAAGTTAACTTTAGAATTGCAGCAAAGATATAATAATAAATGTGAAAAAAAAATCAAATACCTATCGCTATTTTATGTCAATATACATGCTTTTAAATAATGTATTAATATGGAAAACTGTATTAATGTGGATACAAAATATCAATTTGTTATTTATTTATATTATTGTTTTATTATAATTTATTAATAAGTAACTCTTTTAGTCAAAAATATAATAATTAGTACAAACACACTTTACACACTTACTTTACAACGTAAGCAAAGTTAAACTCTTCTGATTTTGAAATGATTAACTTAACATAACATAACAATGACGCTCTGCTATAAGACTTTTGTTTTTGATCAAAGTTTCCTTTTCAAAACGGCACATGATAAACTGGGTTATGATATAATAACAACATGTTGTTAATAAAATATATAAACAAGTGTAATAAATGTAAACATAAATCTTGTACCGGCGGTAATTAGCCATTCTACCCTAGCGTCTGCCAACAAAGGTTTACCGAACCCCCAGGTCCGTCATTAGGGTAAAAGTATAAACCACCCGCGCTGCTACCCTTAAAATACACCACAATCAAGGATGAAAAAACTTTTATCGCTTTCAAACCCGATAAAATTTTACCTTTGTCTGAAAAGTTGCAAAGTAAATTAGCTAAAAATTTCACTTCACAGTTAAACTTACTTTAATTTCTGTAACTACTCTCAGATGAGAAAAACAAGTATTATTAAACTGTACATTAGTAAATATCTCAAAAACTAAGTTTAAAAAAATAATGTTTTCCTATGACTGTCCGACGCTACCAACATTTACTAGGCAACACATATTTGATTTTAGACTGTTATCTAGTGTTGTTTACAGCTTTTTGAATATTTTTTAAATCATTAAATTTTTCACGAATATTTTGATCAATTATTTAATTGTGAATATAATACATTGACAGACTACAATTTTATCTAATTGTAAATATAATACATTGACAGACACTTAAAATTTAACAATAATTTTTACAGCTTTGAAAAGGAATCAAAATAACTATAGAAACTTATTTATTGGAATGAGGATAAAGATATGGAATTTATTTTGCGTACATATTTATAACTGTTAATTGTGACATAGCTAATCTTAGTTACTATTAATTTGAGATTCAGTGAAAGGAAGTTGATATTATCATAATATTTACAATCCTTAATTATTGTCAAAATATATAAAATTGCTATCTTTTACTTGTTCATATTATATATTAGTAACATTTAATTTTTTACCGTCATTATTTTACGAGGAAATCTTTATTTATTTTACAAACCATAAATTAATTGCGAAATGATAAATGAAAAAATAATACATATATTTTCCATTGAGATATCTTTTAAAAAATAGGAGTGTTTCGAGCCTGAATGAGTTAACATATCCCCCAATTCAATTTTGAGGTGAAAAAACAAAGGACTTGTTTAGTGACCTAGTGCCGACAGGTTAAAGCACGTGGACGGGACCTTAATTATGATATAACATAAACAATTTAGTCCGCTTGGTCGTAAGCCATAAGGGTAGGGGATTCTTCAAGTATTTAAGGGTTAGATCCTCAAAGTAATATGGTAAAGTTTGCGTGGGAGAATGTTTAAAATAAATATTTAAATACATGGCAAAAAAAAAAAACTGATTCTTGATATCATAATAAAACGTTTGTATTTCTAAATATCACGCTTGTTTTATCTTCACATCATCAAAATAAAATCATTTGAAATATAAAAAATGTTATCAAATATGCACTTCATCATTGTTATATTACATATCTCCTAATAATATAATTACACAAAATATATTTAAAAAAACTTAAGAATAATTTTTTGGTTCTTCTGAATTTATTTTCTCATTAGAGTTATTACATTGAGTTTTATAATTCACTGAGACACGGCAAAAGGTGATAATTAGGTGGCGAAGGCGGTAATCGATAGTTTAGTAGCATGAGTGATCTAATTCTGTAAACCAACCACTGATACAATTTCAATATATTTTCTATTTTGTTAGACCGAATAATTATTATTTTATTTATATGTAAAATAAACAATTAATAGATGTAAACAAAAATCGTAATAGAAGTGTAACAAAAAATTTTACCAATGACATGTTTTTCTCTGAAATAACAATATACTAGATAAAGTGTAAGTCAATAATTTGAAATAAATAGCTTATTAAGTGCATCATACTATAAATGTTCAATTTAAATTGAAATATCATGAACTATATAGTATTTAAAATACCTAACAACATAAGAAATTAACCTGAAAACGAGAAACATTAAGAAGAGAAACTACATCCAATATTAAGCTTGTGATTTTCACAATACGGAATACGACTAGGTACCTATTTTTTTTAAATCGACTTTGTCGTGTATTATTTTCTGTAAGCTATAGATACGTTGGTTTAGGATCAGAATAATATTTAAATGTGAAAAAATAATATTTATAATAAACAACATATGATTTAAGTAAGAAAGAGTAAAAAAATAACTTAACAGTGCTTTGCAAACTATCTTAATCAATTTAATTAATTTCTCAGATTCCAAAATACTAATATGCAAAATATTAAATTACCTTTGAATATATAATACACGAATTGTGAAGAGAATCATAGATAACTTAATTTTCTTTTCACACTTTATTTGTGACTTATTATTTTTTTAACGGATACCACGAGCATAAGAAAACAAAATTAAAAATATGTGCTTTGTATCATACATATCAAAAACAAAGGTTGTCGACCTAGTCCAGGTGATTGCCAAGCTGAAGTAGAATTGTGCTGATCATGCAGTGAGGCTTACAGACGAGAGATGGATCTGGTAGATCCTGTGGTAGAACCCACAAATGTGGCGGGCTGATGACCTGAGAAGAGAAATGCTGGCCTTGAATAGACGATAACTGCACAGAATAGGGACCAGTGACAATATTTGAGGAGGGCCTATAGTCAAAGATGACCAGCATTGTCCCAAATGAACACAAAATATAACATATGTTAAAAGTTTTAGTTTTATATTGTTCCCGATTGTAAAATCGCGATATTAATAAGTTATTTATTTATTTTTTATCTCTCTCTTATCGCACTGAACGATATTTTGTATAGAAAAGATCTAGTCTGACTTTGTACCTAGTTACACTGGTTTACATTAAACCATGGCGATCGAAATATTTTTTCATGATAAAAAAAATGATAGATTGAGGTTTATTCAACAGTTAAGTCGTAAAGTTATAAACAGTAAACAATTCGGTGATAAAGCGACCGATAGGTTATCCGAGTGATGTTTAAAATGGTAAGGGTGGAGTGTGGCAAGTGACTTGTTTATCATCAAGTTTCGGTATTGTCAATAGAAAGTTGAGTCATAAACAATAAACAGTTTGGTGACGACGTGGCGCCCGGTATATTTGGATCTTCAAAGACACGAAATCTTTCATTTAAGTGTTAAAAGAAAATAAATTCATGAAATCATACAGCATTTTGTTGGGACCAGAATGGTTTTTTACGTGAATCGATGTTTAGTATTAACTGTTTTCAACTTTTTACACTGCATATTACCGCGATTTCGCGGTAATATGCAGTGTAAAATCGCTATTTAGCGATTTTAATAATTTAATAGTATCCAATTCTTTTATCAAGCACTGTTGCAAACACGGAGAACAATGTTTACAATCCTAACATGAAGATTACATTATACTTTCTCATTTTAAATCACTTTTATTAGTTCCCTTTAAAGTTGGCTTTGCGGCGTCATAAATAAATAGTCTGTTCTTAAAAAATATTTGTATTATGGATGAAGTTTTTGTACAAAGTTAAATGGATTCATTTTAACTCCGCGGCGCAGTGGTTCTACCCTGAATTATGAATGTTTTTTTTTTATAATTTATTTTTCAAATAAATTGTACAGAAAAAAAAAACAATTACTATTATCTACATATACTTAATTAAGTAATTCTTATTACACATACGCATATTTATACTTCAATTATCATTTTATGCATTAACTAAGGAATAACTACAACATTAATTTATGTGTATTGCGACAATGTTATAATAATATGAACAAAAACTGTTCACATTTTTTAAACTTCTTATATCCTTTTTTAATAATCTGGCTAAATTTTAACATTATCATATCCATAATAATATTGCGGTTTTCCATCAATTACCTATCTATAACTTTCTGGATGTGGCGGCTTCGAACGTAGTGTAATTTGTGGCATAAGTCAAGTCAAGTCATAAGGCCAAGTCTGTGAGACGCGAGTACAGCAAAAACGAACGTGTTTCTTTAGGTTGAGATTACTAAAATGTTTTCTCTTTTATATATTCAATAACAGTACATAAACATATATCCAATATGAAATGAGCGAAAGTATTACAGCTGGCAAATATATTGAGCATCTTTCATCCTGTCATAGATAAGAAAAGCATCCTGTCATCCCATCTATGTCTCATCGTCATATCGTGTCGCACTATAGTTTCTTTCCTTATCTATGGTAGAACGGTCAAATGTAATATATGGATGTTTTGTTCGTGTTTTTTAAGAATGTCTTTAAGTGGATATATATACATATATTTTAATGTGAATGCGACCGTTTGTACAATTCCAGGGAGAGCAATACAGAATGCACTAACAGAAAGCAATCTAGCGGCGGCTATTGTGGCCGCGAAGCGGCCGATAGTGGTCGCTACATGGCCCGTGGTGACCGTTGCGCGGCCAGGGCTTCCGTAGATTCAATATTTCATCTAAAGCAATATAATAAGGATGCACAATACACTATTGTTAAATCATTATAATAAGGGATTTCCGCATTGAAATATAGATTCTATTGAAACCCTGATAGCGCAGCGGTCACCAATGCCCGCAATGCTCATGTACTAGTATTTTTTTATTATTTGGTTATGGTGGAGGCCCTGTATAATCTAATTTTAAACAAATTCATAGGTGTCTAAACTAGTTCACTGGTATCTTAACTATAACTATAACTTTTCGTAAAATATATACCAAACTAAACGTCTTCGCTTGAACTGCCGTGCTTCAAAATGTCTTCAACAACTCGACGAAAATTTAAATTTGAAGCCTCATGAATGTTGGCGTTTGATTATATTATAAATATGAAATTATTTTTTGTTATAATATTTTTAATACTTTACTAAATAGCAATATTAGAATATGTCCAAAAACACACAATTACTGGATTTTCAACTACAAAGGCACTGTTATTAAACAAATAATAGATATCTCATAGAGACGAAGCTATTTTTTTTAATTATATTTAATGGAAAAATATGGAAGTATGGGCAATTAAAATCTGTCTTCAGCTGGCTTAAGTGATCACTTTATATAAATATAACGTTCACCATTCTTATCCATTAATCAATCTTAATATCTATCAAATTTTTGAAACTTGTATATATGTTAATATATGGAAACACTTCGCCACTGTAATATCGCCATCTATGGACTAAATTTAATATTTATTACCCTGAAACAGTATATATATATCACAATGAGAATATATTTAAGCGATATTATATTATTAAATAAATAAGTTGAAGAATGTGTAAATATGTACTTTTTAGAACAAAATTCATCTGAATGAATTTTTTGTCTGCGCGCAGTGCTTTCGAATTAGATGAATACAACCTTAAGTAGCCATATTAGCCGCATAACCTAATCCCGTTGAGTACGCCACTGGAGTTTATAGCAGAGTTGACTTATTTCTAAAGTCGCTATAAGCTTGTTTATCTGTTCAATACAATAAACAAATAATCCATTATCTTTTGAAGGGATTCCGCCTTTGTCTCTCGGCTCACCTTCCTACCACAGATAAACAGCGTGATGTTTCTTACTATACATGATGTACAACTATAGATACATTCAGGGCCGGTCAGACGCAGGAGCAAGGGATACGGCCACACCTAGTATTGTGCTCATAATCATAAATAAAGAGAAACATGGAGTTTTGCTAATTTATAAGGTTTCAGCTTAACTCAAATAAGCATCCCCTAAATCTTATTGTTTGTATATTTTGTAATGCTGCTGTAATTTATGGTACATTCGGTAAGTGACGTAACTCATTTACGACAATACTTTTATAAAATAAATAAATACATTTTAAATGTGTAATTTATGATTGAAAATTTTTGGGTAAATTCTTGGTCCGCTTATGGCCCGTGTCCATTTAATGAGGTAAGTACATAAATCTCGATGAGAAAAATCTCAATATCATTTATGCGTGTTGAAATTTTAATTTGGAGGTAAAATCAGAGTTCAGCTTGAGATCGGTAGAAAGAGACAATACCTCGAACCCGTGTAAACGAAGTTCGATTTCCTAGCGAGACATTTGCACAAATATCGCAGAACTATAAATATCTGTAATTGTTTATTCTGAAAAGTTTGACAGAACAGAAAGAATTAAACTACAAACATTTATTCTGTTTTATCTGTCGTTGGGGAGATTCAAATTCACCCAATCGACTTACAGAATAGTCATTTGGTCAATGCACTGACATTTAGCGTTTAACGTATCTTCAACAAACGCGAAATGAGGCGCGAGACGGCAAATCTTTGAGACTTGATGCACGCACAGTTGACTACGAAAGCCGAGAATTTTCTCCAAAGAATCTCATCCCTATCTCAGAGATTATTTCGAGCCAAAAATCTCATTGAAACGATCCATTACGCGTAGGTATCTTATAAATAAAATCCAATTGACTGTTCGTCACAAATAAAAATTTAATGAGAAATTCATACATATCATTGTAGAAAGAAAAGTGTCAAATTATTTTGATCATATAATACTTTTTTGTTCTGAACGTTCACTTATTTATATTATTTATTTAGAAATCTACTCTAAGGTATTTAAAAATATGGATCATTGCATTAAAATAACAAAGTGATTTAAAATTAATGCAGGTATCTACTTACCTACCTACCTAGATAATAATTATGATTATTTCATTATTTTTATTACGAATGTGAATGGAGCGAGAATTGTATCAGGACAGATGAGTGTGGCACTCTATCCTTTTTGCATACCCCCGCGGAGAAACAGCATGATGGTAAGTTAAATTATTTTCCAAGATATTTCATTAATTTCATTTGACGTCGGATTTTAAAAAGTGTTTATTTTGAAGTGTTTCATTAACTAGATTCACTTTTAAAAAAGCGATGCTTAGATAAAGACAAGACAAAAGTGACGAGTTTGATAAATTAATAATATTAAACAGACTGATTAGGAAATGATGATATAATGCAAAATAGGTGGTAACAAACGCTAACTAGACGTGCAGCTGATATTTTTTACTTACTACGCCATCCGTCTTATATACTTTTTTGGCGCACATCCTAGGATGGAGTTTAAACACTAGTATTATATACAGTGGTGTATTCCTAAATAAAAAAAATATCAGGGCGGTATTGGATTAAAACGTCCTCCCTTTTCATTATATTAAAAAAAAAATCTTAATATTGGTAGTTATAAAAAGATATTCTTAAAAATCATCTGGTATGTTTACGTGAATATGTTTACGATTAAAAAACAATGATTTTAACCAGTAATAAATTAGCTTTTATAAATGCTAAAACCATGCAAATATCAAAAAAACTATCGCACTATAATAACATATCAATTTAAGGATGGCTGTTTATTTATGTTGAGTTCACATATTTATTTCATCTGTGTCCAAGTGAATGTTGTCAATGGTTGACAGAATGGGACTCCAATTCTTAACAAAAAAAAAAACTATAAATTTCTTATACATTTTTTTTCATTCTCATAATATCCGTCCGCTGCACGATATTTGATGTACAAAATTACATTCGGAATATTTTGTATCAAAATATTTTTTAATATACTTGAAACGTAAGTTCCATATCAGAAAAGGTGCCAGGTCGGCCGCCCTGGCCGACCGCATTATATTTAAATAAGTAAGGCCCAGCGGCCATAATTTGCACTTATGTCCGCAGTTTCCCAGGCCGGCCCTGCATATACTCGGGATTACTGTACACGGCAAGGCAATGGGCGTGGTTGGCGCCTAGCCCCTGACGCGCATAATAATGTAATATCCCCGGCAGATGTGGCCGACGCGGGCTGCCCTCGATGGCGAACTTTACGGCGTCTAAATCATTCTGAAGTGCGCACAGAACCGGATTGCAACATTGATTGGAATATTTCTCTTTTTTTCTTCACACCGGATAACATATAAAACAAACCAGATTGCACCGATAATTACGAAACCGGGTACTGTTCTCTACATACATAGTGCAAATGTTTAATTATCTATCTAACTAACTTACCATAATGGCGTTCTTCCGCAGGGGTAGGAAGATACCGCCGACCTCCCGTACTTGGTGTAACTTAACATATGTATCACATGACCAAATCATATCAGAGATTCTTTATTCTATCGATTGTGCTACAGCAGTTCTACATTCGCTCCTAATTTAGTTATTCCTTACTTTATCGTACATAAATTTTCTACACATTTCCATCGTATTCAGTTGACATTCGTTCCCTTTTTACCAATTCCAGACCTCACTTCCATTGTTGTTGGCACCATAACTCTGTTATCCACATCTAGTATTATTTCCTGCGACAAATTTACATTGGTGATAATTGCATTCAGAGTACTATTCACTTTATTTCCCGCAGTCACGCTCTTCTTGATATCATTCTCAACATTGTCGTTTCTAACTATCTAATAAACAAATTTTAACAATAATTGTCAAAATTTTAATTTTTTGCAATAGGTAATTGTGTAGTGATTTAATTTAAACTAATAATTTACACTTCTTCAATATTAGAAAAATTACTTTGTGGTCATATTTTATACAAGTAATAAGACAAAATATAATACTTTGTTTTAAAAATTATTTATTGATTATTAAACATGTTTCGATACCTATAATATTAAAAAAATCGGGAGTCTACAAATTAATTTGCAATGATTGCAATTATTTGCATGCAGAAATTTTGATATTAGAATTACGGAGTACTTGAGATGCCTA
This sequence comes from Eubasilissa regina, assembly GCA_022840565.1. Taxonomy (NCBI): domain Eukaryota; kingdom Metazoa; phylum Arthropoda; class Insecta; order Trichoptera; family Phryganeidae; genus Eubasilissa; species Eubasilissa regina. Next base: position 25,973,720 of record JAINEB010000033.1, read on the forward strand.
AATAGTAACAACTATTCTGAATTCGTCAATCAGCTTTTAGAAACGAAATATTCTGTTGACATTAACAAGGGTTTAGAAATTGTACATACATATTTAGAAATAAGTAAAAGTGTTAATAGCAAGCTATATATAAAAATAACCAAACCCTCTTTGCAAATAATCACCTTTTTAATTTGTTTTCATATCAGTTACTACTTAGTTACCCACCACTTTATACTTTAATTTTTATATATGTTTTCCCGAAAAAAAGATACCATAAGTATGGAAACCCGTTAAATAATCAATAAATAGTGGTTTAAACAAAGTCTTATTATTTACATATTATAATTGTACGTTTAAAAAATAAAAATACGTAATATGACACGTGTATCATGCGGTCCCTGCATAGAAAATGTTTTTTTCTAAATGTTTGTATTGTGAAAACATACTGATTACCCGAAGCAACGCTCTAATATACCTAATATAGTTCTCTCTTCAGTGTTTCGAAATTTTCTAACGTTCTATGTTAAATCACAAATACTTTATATACACCTAGCGAAGTAGAAAACGTCTAACATGCTTAATACGTATTATATCTAACGTATTTAATACGTATTGTATTTTCTGGTATATTAATTACTTATGTAAAAATGTTTATATTGATGCAAGCTTCAATAGAAAGTTATTTTACTAATAAACGTCGATTTATTGGCACTGAATTAAAAAAATATAGGTATATATTAAAAGTAATTTTGGAGACGTGTTTCGACATCGCCTTGTCACCTTTGACCTTTTACCTGAAATACGGAAGATGACATGATGTTGAAAATAATTAAGTAGGTATATTAATTATTTTTTTAATGTGCGAAATAGATTAATCTTTTAAATTGATTTGTGCTATAATAAACTAACCCAACTTACCACAGGTTCATCCTAGTGAGGGGGCGATAATTTTGATATCTGCAAAACGTATTATAAAAAGAATAAAAATTAAAAATAATTATAATTCTTTGTTACTTATTAACACAAACATTGATTACTTTTTATTTATTTATTTTTTCATTTTAATATTGCAATATTATTAAAATGAAAACTAATTTATGTTTAAATGAGTATTCCTTAACACGTCTCTCGGTACTAAAATTATTATTACGTTATTAAGGAGAACACATTCTCATTGTGAAGTTGTAATTATTCAGAACAGACGGTCTGTGATATTTTAAATACTAATTAAATGTATTAATTAGAAAGATATATACATATAAAATCAATTATATCGAAAAATATTGTTGTTGTGCTACTGGGGTTATGTATTATGTAAGTTGTAACAATGTGACCAAAATTTAATAAAAATGAATTGTTAATTCTGGCGTCTGCTATTGGTTTACTCAAAGGTATCAAAGATTCCGTAAAAATAATATAGATGGCTTTCAAATAATGGAAAGATAGATGTATTAATTTGAAAAAGTGTAACATATAGTTTCGAAAATTTGTCGTCAAAAATACTGTCGCCGTAGCATAGTTGGTAATCCACAACAATATTTTTCGATAAAATTGATTTTATATCTGTATATCTTTATAATTAATATATTTAATTAGTATATAAAATCTATATTATTTTATACTACAAATGAATTGTAATATAATATATACAATGCCATAACTAAATAAATGTGTATATTATTAAGGTAACACATTCTTATTATTTAGAACATAGGTCAGTGATATTTTTTAATACAAATTAAATGTATTAATTAGAAAATTTGTCGTCAACTGGTTGGTGTTGGTTCACTGTGTTGGTATAGCATAATCGGTTAATGCACGTTCCACGCATTGGAAGTGATCCAGGTTCGAATCCCGGTAGCAACAACAATATTTAATGATAAAATTGATTTTATATGTATATTTTTCTAATTAATACCTTTAATTTGTATTAATTTTTTTTTTTCATTTTAAATATATTAATGTGTCAATTTCATGAAATTTTGGGCAATCAGTTTTAATAGTTTTTGTATTTAAGAGAAAAAATCGAGTGCGTATGCGATAAACAAATATTGCTACCTTTTTTTTTAGCAGGCGCTTATACGCGGTCAGCTGTTGGGATCGTTGTCTTCACTTTGTAAAGAATCCATTCATCTTTGGAGATTTGCAGCACGTTCATTTACCTGAAAAACGTCAGAAGGGCCCTCACGGCCTGCATTGTGCTATCTTCACCGACACTTAAGGACAAAAATGCCCGGAATTAGCTTTTAAAGTACTGTTCGTTTCCTTCCCACTTTTTGTGTCAACATATTTCAAGCGTCAACAGCCGCCAAGTGTTCAAGTTAATATATATTTATACGGCAAACCCCCCGTTTTGTAAGCAATCACACCCCTGTCGCCTTTACTTATTCAGGGGTGCAAAACATTTTTATACCGTCACATAATATGTATTTTAATGAAAACACATTTTTATTCTTCTGCACCGCACGCTCAATGCTGAGCACCGCGGTCCCCTGGCATCTGGAATTGTACAATCGTCGGCTCCACCGAAACCATTTAACAACGGGCAACTAAAATAACTTAAGTAAGTCGTTTGTACGTAGTTTATTCACCGCTTGAAAATGGCCTTAACCCTTGAAACGGGTGTAACATTTAAATAATGCTTTATGCAAACTAACAGAACTCTATAATAATATTTATTAAATTTTTATTTTTTTAAATTTCATAAAAAACAATACGTCTCCATTCCTTCTGGTTTTGAGCAATGCTAATCGCAGTATTTATAGAGAAACCTATTAACTCCTTTATTTGTCCACCCATCTTCCAGGAGACCGTCTTCTTGCTCGCTTTCCCTCAACTGTCTCTGTGATTACGATCTTCTCAAGACTATCATCATTTCTTCTGTCCAAAGTACGGGGCGAGTTTTTTAGGTAGATACCGTTGCCGGATGTTGCGCATGTGCAATGGTTTTCTTTATCTGTTGACTCACCACATGTTAGAGACATTCACATATTGTGCCTGAAGTGTTTGAAATGTTTAATCACTTCAGCCCGCCGACTGTAAGACACGGTCCGTGATTCATTTCTTAAATGCACGAAACGTGAAATCAGCTGACATTCATCGCCAACCGTGTCTTATTTTATCCTGATTCGACGCCAAGTGTCTTCCATATTTTCCTTCATCTGAAGTTGTTCCTTGGTGGCAAGCGTTTTGATGACGATGATGAACTTAAAGATGGAGTATCATAGTTTTCACCCCCATGCGGCACCGTTCTATGATGAAGGTATACAAAAACTTGTGCCCCGTTATGACAGGTGCCTTACTAATGGTGACGACATTGTTGAGAAGTAGTTTAAGGTAAGTAGCGTCCGAAGAAAGTAAAGTGTTATAATAATGACGCTATACAGTGGAACCTCTTATAACGAGACTAATTCGTTCCAGAATCTTACTCGTTATGTGAAACACTCGTTAAACGAAACAATTATTCCTGTACAAAACATGGTAAATGACAATAATGCGTTTCTTGCCAAAAAAATAAATTTTAAGGGCGTAACAACCTAGAATGTTTCGAATGTTTTCGTTAATAGTGTCGCCTTGCAATTGCTTTTCGTTTATTCAGATGAGAAGCAATCTTTCAACATCATCAAGAATATGTAACCGTTTCGTGGACATTCTTGACACTGCCTTTGAAGAATCTATCTTCTTAATTCTGTCCTTGTTCTTGAGGATAGTGCAAATCGTTGATGTAGACCGATTGTATGTGCGCGCTAGATCAGCCAGGCTCATACTTCGTTCTCGCTTTTCAATGATTTTGTGTTTCATTTCTACAGTTATTTTTATTCTCTTATGGCTGCCTTCTTGTGGCTTTTTCTTCAGGGACATTTTTGGAAGGGTTATTAAACTTTCCACAAAAAAAAATTACAAATAATGTCTGAACACAAGTTTGGAAAAATGTGTGATCACATGCGACACTAACGTGTTAGCGAAACGAGTGCTAACCAGAGACTGACGCACCGGCTCACAAGTGAGTACTGTGAAGATGGGACTTCCCCACTCATGCGAAATGTCCCTCGTTAAGGGAACATTTTTTCCATAATCTGTTTTGCTCGTTATGCGAATTACTCGTTATGGAAGGTGCTCGTTATGAGAGGTTTCACTGTACTTCTTTAAAAAAAATACAGGACTTTCTTAAAAAACGCGTCTTGTTTGTAAGAATTCTTCTCCTACATATTGTCAAATATCTTTCTGCGATCCTTAACTTCTTAATTATAAAGACATTTTATCAGATACATCTATTCATTCATACATCATATTCTTATAATATTCCTTTCCTTCTTTCTAAGTATCCATGTTTACATTCCATACAGTGCTATGAAGAATACCAGAGATTGTAACAGAAAAATTTTGGTTCACTGGTCATCGTTGATTTTGGCATTCTAATTCATCTCACATTCTCCATGTTTTGAAATGAGGGCACCTAGGTAAATTGACTAGTAAATATATAAACTCTCCTTTAAAGATTTTCCCCTTGTAAGTTGCAATTTTAAATGCCAGCTTTTAATTGGAAATAATAGATGTCTTTCTGTAATAGAAGTAATAACAGATATAAAGTCGAAAATTTGGCGTTAGAGTAACTACGAGTTGTATCGATACATGTTTTCAGTTTATCCTTCTAAGTGAATCATCTAATTTGTTTTATAAATATTTTCAAAATTTTACTATAGCGTTTAAATAAAAGTCTAGTTTTGTATGTAACGCTTCTTTCTTTGTATATGAATATAAAACAAAATCGATACATTACATCGGAATGAGGTGACAATTTTTTTTGAAATATGAATTAGGTGAATATGACCTTCCTAGTCTGAAGGTACATTTATGAATAGAAAAATGATCGATTTCATTTCTACAGACAGAAATTTCAAAAAATTTAATATTTATTAGAATTTTATAACTTTATATTATTATTATCTTTTTTGTATAAGTATTTCTTAATAGTACTGTACCTACCGAATATTTTAATATAAATGGTAAATAGAATTACAAATAAATAAAATTTAGGAAGGGATAAACCATAGTTATTATGTCTATAATATATCAGAAATGTTACTAATGATAGGTACATTACACTAGATTAAAATGTAAATATCCTATGAGTTACGAATAGGTGGACGCGGCAAATGTTTGGATATTACCGTGTTTATTCGAAAGAATTAACATCACAGAAATACACATAGGCAGTAAATTTTAGCGCTTTGTAAAAGCTAACCCAGTGAGCTGTCAAGAATTGAACTAATAATATATATATAAATAATCGTTGCTTATTTTTCGCTTATACTATAGGCTCCGGGGACAGCTTTATTCGACTTGTGTGGGTGCAAGTAAGGTTAAACATAAGCGTTCAGTCTTTCACTCGTTCACGTATATAATCCGAATGGTTATACAAAACTGGACCCCCATGTAGAATAGAATCGGTCTTTGTCTATGCTATTTTTGATCATGAGTGAAGATAGTTTAGAAAACTTGACAAAACAGACACTTCGTGACTAATAAATGTAGCATGTTGTTGATGTTCTATACTAGAACTTCGTTTATGATGACTTTACTATATTTAATGACCAGATTTAGTGATATAGGGATAATAATAAGAAAATAAGGAAATAAAGCTGATTTAATTTGACTATTTTTTTTCCCAATATTTCATGCTAAGGCATTCCACTATTCGGATTCTTAATAAGCCTCTTTCATTGGTTTCTACATTTTATGGATCGAAAAGCCGACATAGTGGAGAAGTCTGTAGCTCCCCTGACCTGGTCGAAGACAGTGACAAGCAATGTTCTCTGTAAGGTGTGCGGGTGTGCATCATAGCGCACACCGAAAAATATAGTACGCACACTATTTTTAACAAGATTTCTTCTTCATGTGCCGCTTTCCATCGAAGGTTAGTGACCATGTAGCAGTATGTTGATCTATCCTGCATAAAATTACCAACATTTTTGACATTTAACCACTTTCTGAGATTACGCAGCCAAGATAACTTCTTTCTATACATGCCTCTAATATCTTCTATCGTTCCCTGCAATAAGTTGTAAGAAATATGTTTTTCATTGCGGGGAATGTATCCTAAGTAAGCAGATTTCCTTAACAGTTGACATTAGTTCTCTTGACTTAATTACGCGTCTTAATACATCTTCATTAGTAATGTGGTCAACCCAGGACCTACTAGTAGCCTTATACTGGTATGGTAATATTTGTATTATTTTCTACTTAAAATTGCACAAAAAAAATGTGCGCACACCGTGATTTAGAATTACAGAGAACATTGGTGACAAGGTAATATACAGGGTGGCCCAAAAAAAGTGAGAACATCTCGTAACACATGAGTTATTTCAAAACATCATATAATTAATTATAATTCTTAATGTAATTTTTTTTGCACAGTATTTAGCTAATCAGAAATCATCAAAACACATTGCATATTGCATAATCTACTGGCTTTAAATCTGGGCTGTTCGGTGACCACGTGCCTGGCTCGATAAATTAACATTCTCACGACGAAGAAAGTAAATTGTATTTCTGGCTGAGTGAGATGAAGCTGCAATGTCCAGTTATGCTGTAATGTTTGGCTATATTCTAGGCTTTGTTTTGAAACTCTTTGATCATTTTCTTAGCACCACAACGTTATTCAATTCGCAAATTTTTGATCAGAATACGATCTTCGGCAGTAATTTTTATCATTCTGGGTAACAATTTGAAAAAACCAAATATAAACAATGGTAAAATTAATAATCAAAGATGGCGACCGGATATTGTCGAAATAAAACGTAATATATATATATATATATATATATATATATATAGGTAAGTAAGTAAATTAGTAAACTATTTAAGCTATTATTAATATAGTTAAACTAATTTTGATGTAATTATATCACATTTTACGAAATATTCACACTTTTTTTGGGTCACCGTGTAGATTATTTAAAATTTTGTTTTTAACCACTTTATGAGTTATCTATATTTAAAAAATCAAGCAGGTTTTGGAAAATACAATTCCTTCATCAGGATGTCAAATAAACTAAGTAAAACCATAAAAGTCAAATTGTTCTAATATTTTTAAAATTCTATTTAAAAAATTATATATTGAAATATACATAGTACATATAACTCGTGAAGTGGTTATAAACAAAGTTTTTAGTAATCTGTATTAAAATTAATAAAAAACGCTACGAAAAATTTGCAACAAATAATATAAATTTATTGACAGAGATCTTTTACAGCTTCCGTTGTGATCCAAGGTCAATTTGGCTATTATAGAATGATCATACACGGTATAAGATAGGATTAAATGTGTTTTAAATTGCGTAAGCACTTAAATTTCCGCCGCAATCTCCATTTGTCTGTAATTTTCGTTAAGCCCCTTTTGACTTCTACTCTTTTGTAACGGTACAAAAGGTACCTCCATTCCGTATTCAGAATGAAGTACTGTCGATTGTGCAGTATTTTTTCTTTGGCACTACAACAAAGGGCCAAATCTGATACAAACCGCTATTAAAAGGTACGGATTTATAACTACAGGATAGGCCATAAGTTTTTTCACTTCTTAAATCGTTTCTGCGCGGGAACCGTGCGAAGGAGAGGCACGCGGGCGACTGTGCGCGGTAGCTTGGTCCTTGGAAATTTAGTCTCAATAGATCGTTTCACGGAGGAACAACGCGCGTTCTGCGTAAAACAGTTTTACAAAAACAACGGTTCTTATGTGATTGTGTTTATCTTACAAAAAAAAAAACCTCTATGGAGAATGTTCTATCCATGAATGTTCCATGGAATGTTCCAGATCTTTTAGAATGATACTATTAGCGCTACCTGCTGCCTATCCGAAACCAACACAAACTTGCCCACTCTCAACACCTATTAAAACAAAATTACTGTATAAATCTGTCTGCAATTTTGAAAGGCGTTGTTCGACAGATGGCGTTAAACAATGATATACAAATTTTGCGTCAGTGGCGCCATCAGTCGTTAAATTAATCATACAACCCTCGTATAATTTTAAAATGTAAAGTCAGAACTAAAAGGACAATTTGAAAAATTATCTTCTCTTCGATGAAATATAATATGCACTATCCATTTAATTTATCTATGTTCCGATATTAAGTATATTTAAATGTTATTTTACCAAATTCCATAAAAAAATTAAATCGACTCCCAAACGACTAGCACCCGTGTAAATAATTCTTTAAGGCTTTTGGTCATAATATGAAATGTATTAACGCTCAGTCACCATCCCCTTTGCGGGCAGGAGTGGGCCCCAAGGGTTTGACATTGTGATATTTATTTTGTTATGATCCCCTGGAAAGCTATTGTATCCACATTTACCACATGACCGGTGTCTATATGTCCTCCATTATTCCCGACACATCCGAGTATGTCTATTATTATTATTATTTATTAACTTTTGATGTATTACACATGGTCGATGTCATTGTTTGCCCCTGTCGGTTGATCGACGAGCGAAGGAGGGATTGCGATGACGCGGTTTTGTAGTGGTCCATGTTGTGTCTCATACCTGCATCATTTCAGGCTGTTACATAATTTCAAGACACGAGTCCGATCATACGCGAAAGCTAAGCATGTTAAATGTAATTCATTATTATTGATTTTTGCAATACATAATTTAAATTCGTATATTTTTTCAAAAAAACAGTTTCAAAAATACAAGATGCGAATTAGATATAGGTAACACGATATACAATGTTTTTAATTTAATTTAATCAACTAGCTATCTTACGCAGGTAGAGTGGATCAAGCGCCTTCTGTTTCGACGCACAGCCTTTGCACCTCGTCTACATTTAGACACTTTAATTTCAAGCTCTGGTTGTTAACGCTTCTAAAACGTTTTGGCTCAACGACAAAAGCCCTAGCCGATAAATAATCCACTTGAAATTATATATAACAGTCATAAACAACATTATTTTTTTAAGAAAGAGATTCAAGAAATCGATGAACTTTATTATATTGTATTATATATATATATATATATATATAGTAATAATTAAAAAATTTACTTTTAAACTAAAATAATAGAAATGATAAAAGCAAACTACAGATACATAATTAAGAAAGTATAAAGTTTTATTATGTTTTACCATCGCACCTAAATATATTTTGTATATTTATGACGTTCGTTTTTAAATGAAAGAATTCCACTTTCTTACTCACTGCAAACTTTGTATTTCTCATCGGATTTGTTTTTATCGGTTACTTATTTTTAGTAACCTGCGAAAAATTATATGCACACCCCTCGATTAGTCGATTTCTTGAAAGCTCTTTTTTCAAAAAATTATTTTGTAATTTGGTTTGTGGCCGTTATGTAGTTTTGTCGGTCGGATCTTTTATCGTGAAACCCCTCCAGTACCAATCTAATTTACCTTGTTACTCTAAGTCTTCTATTTCTGGTTTCATTAACACTCATGTTGTATCTACATGTTTATAATTATAATACAAACAATAACTTTAAATCTTATCATATGTAAAAAGCAATTAATTTGTATTAAATACTTTTCTAAGAATATTTAATTCTTGTTGTGTATTATATTTGTGTTACCTTAATTTTTAAACATACGTTTAAAATATTCTAGTAAGTTTGTATATTCTAATTAGTGTGCAATAACTACTTTAATATAAAACGGGGTAATAAATAATGATTAATAATAAAAATGTCTGTATTACTTTTAAAATAAGCGATAAATTTCTGGTTGTTAGCACCTCTTAAGAAATACTTATTGACTTAAACATAATATATATTGGAACAAAGATTAAAGCAATTTTAATCTATCTATCATTAGATACTATCTAACATTTCTATGATGTAATGTATTATGATATTTATATGATACAAAGTGTACAGTCAGCGGCTGTGTTTGTGACGTCTCAAATTTATAACCTCGTCACATTTGCTGAGTTGATGGTCCCAAAAATTCTCATGTGTGCAATTTTTCTACAAAAAGTATCTAGATAAAGAATGTTGATATTTACATTACTTAATAAGACTGTCAGATATAATAATTAATTTTTGATACCTTATGTCTCATATCTCAAAGACTAGCGGTGCACAATGGAATCCTGGTACCGACACTGATGTATGGAAGTGAGGCCTGGAGCTGGCAGAAAAGGAACGAAAGTAGACTGAATGGAGTGGAAATGAGATCACTTAAGCGTATTTGTGGCAAATCTATTTATGACAGAGTAAAGAATGAAGAAATAAGGAAAGAATGTAAAGCTGATGTTAGTATAGTGAGTAAGATTAAAAAAGTATCACTTAGATGGTTTAGTCATATGGAACGGATGAATGAGGAGAGAATGGTAAGAAAATTATATGACGCAAGTGTTGATGGTACCAGAAATAGAGAAATAGAGGACGTCCGCGGAAGACTTGGCACGAACAGGTAAACCAGATAATGGAGGATGGTTCTGTTAGAAGTCTCAACAATCGGCAAGCTTGTATGAGAAGATGTATGAATGTGAATGAGTCGAGAATTGTGTGTCAAGACAGAAGAGTGTGGCGCTCTATCCTCTCTGCCTACCGCAAGTAAGTACAATTAGTGCTTTTTTGTCACGCAACGCGGTGGTACGGTGTTATGGCACATTTTTTTACGGTATTTTTAATATTTCAAAAACAAATAGATGAAACAATGTTAGCGCGTACATAATTTATTTATTTATTTATTTATTTATTTATATATATTTTGACATCCATATTTTTGTAGTCACAGAGGTGGATACATAACATACACAATACATAGTTTAATGTGTGGGATGGAGTAGACTTCACCTCTGATATATACAGCGTTGTCCTGGCTACTTTGCTAGACTAAAGTCTGTGTTAAAGTAGCCAGTTTTTTTTTTTTTTTTTTTTGTGCTATTGTGGTGTTATTTGGAATAAAAAAATAAATCAAATATGAATAAAAAAGTAAGTATAAAATAAAAAAAATAAAAATATAATATAATAAAAATATGTGGAGTGGGAGTGATTACAATTCATATTTATATAATTCGCACAAATGATAAAAATATGATGATTTTTATGAACCAGATGAAATATGAATATAATCAAAATTGGCACTCTCGTGGTTTGTGTACGGGCACATTATTTAAAAAAAATTGCTGTCTTTAATTATCCCCGTACTAACAACCGAGTTTTAGCAAAACTATAGGCTTAATTTGTAATTCTAAATTACATTCAATATATTTAATTTGTAGCTACTTATTTGGTTCTGGCAAGACTGAAAAATCACTAGGTCCACTCTCGGAAAACTAGTCTTCCCAATCTTTCTGAGACATAGACGTAGAGTGCAAGTAAATAGGTAGCACTGGCGGAGTATGTTGCGAATCCAATGGATAGCTCCATTTTACAAGAAAAAAATACTGACCAAAAATACAAATGCGCATACTAAAATACTTCAGGCATGTTCATTAGAGAGACTGGTGGTATAAGGCAGAATTTAGAGAACTCGTTCCCAAAAAAATTGGTTGGATCTAGTGAAGTCTGCAATCAATGCACACTTCAAGAAGCTGCAGTTCGAAGCAAATGGAGCTGAATTTAAATGAATTAAAAAAAGTAATGATCATTGATTGACACTACCAGTTTATCTGTAAGAATATCCTCCCAGATCTTGAAATTGTCAGTAATATATAAAGTTTATCCGCAATATTCTGGCGTAAGACCATGATCTCATTCCTTCACTAAGAATAAAACGAAGATGAAGGGAATATTTTTTTCCTTTGGTTATTAATCTAATTTAGGTAAAATATGAAATGCATGTAGGTATTTGTAAATAATATAAATAAATACTTAATTTATTAATATTAAGATATTTTGTCTCTGGCATCAACAATTACCTAATTGAAGTAATGTAGTAAGTATCTCAGCCTCGTATAATCATTTATCATACATTGTATTTGTGTTGTGTTCTTATAGGTATCCAGTGGTGTAGTGGGGCAAGGCCGGGTCACTTATTTGATACGGAACTTACCTTTCAAATATATTTAAAAAAATATTTTGATACAAAATATCCCGCATAGAATTTTGTACGGACGGATATTACGAGAATGCAAAGAAATACATAGAACCGGAGTATTTTTAAAACGTGAACGTGATTGCGACGAAATTTTTTTTTTGTTAAGATTTGAATCATCTGGACGCGCGGCGGTATCCCATTCTTTCAACCATTGACCACATGCTCTTGGAGACAGATGAAATGTGTGAAGTCAACTTAAATAAATAGTCTTACCTTAAATTTAGTTTCGTTGATATATGTATGGTTTTAGCGTTTACAAGTTAATTAGCTACTTTATTACTGAATAAAATCATTTATTTTTCCTCAAATATATTCAATTTCAAATTTCTGTGGGAATACAGGGAAAAAAATATAAAGATAAGGTTAAAATCAAATATCACCCAGGTACTTTTTTTATTTTGCACTACACCACTGCTTAAATCTAATCTTTTTAATATGGCTCAACATTTATATTTACATAAATCAACATTCGGTACCTGTGAACTTTACCAAACTAGTGTACTACAAATTGCAAACATGAATACCTACATAGGATTTCAATAGAGACAAAATGTATAAAACGGCCGGTACGCCAAAAACATTCTACGGATCATACGGGGGAATATAAAAAAAAAACAGACTGACACTATGAATATGGTTGGGATGAGCTGGTTGTGTCACAGGATTGGACAAAATTCAAAATGTTTATATGTGTAGTTACTCTTAGGGAAGCCCCTACTCATGAAAAAATAATAAAAGGCCGATTTAAATTGCATAGACGTCAGTGGCGGTCGGTGACTTTTATGTAAAAGGGATGCTGTCGGTTTTCCATTATTCAGAATGTGTTTTTTTTTACGCAAATGGTCGAGTCAATTATATACTCACACAATTTACTATTTTCGTTTACAGCGTTAGGATAAGTTGGTGAAGTATCTATGTTATTTTATATATTCATTTTTACTTAAATAATAAATTAAATAGACAATTGAAAGATATTTGGCTTCAAGAATTCAAGCCAAACTGTAAACATTTCGCACAAACAAATTCCTTAAAACAATCAGCTCGCTTCGTAATACGTACGCTATTTTTATACATTATACCCTTAAACATTAAAGTAGTTTTTTGTAAATATAAATATTAATTTTATCCAATAAATAAACAATACGTTTTTAAAGGCTGGTGTAATAAAAAAATAAAATACATAATATTTTATTGTTATTATATAAAAAATGTTTATGACACCAATAGATGGTACAGCCAAATTCACTCATCTTCAATACCTGGCATACATAGAACCAATAACTGGCAGTTACAAAATATTTATTGTTTAAACAAAAAAACAGATGTACTGATTTATAATAATTACACCAAGAAACATCAGGCCAAGTCCACGTGGCAATACCAAGATTAGATATGCGCTACATTAGAATTTAGCCGCAAAACTATGCCGGAAAATTTCAAAAAAATTTTCTTCTTCGTATTTGAAAAAAACATGTGACCAACTTGCCGACGCATTGTGAAGATACATTATCAATTCAATCAATATTTTCAAATTTAGATTCTAAAGTGGATGGAACTTTTTCTTTTACACGCTTACCAATTTGCTTTGGCGGATTAGGCCAGAATAAATAGTTTTTGAAAGGAGAGGATGTTTTGAAAGGAAACTTTTCTTCTACCGATGTAGAGGTTTGAGATGTTGGGATGTTTCTTCCTAAACTTTCGACTATCAACACATTGTATATTGGAACTTCTGCGTCTACATTTTCATCTTTCGAAATCCCTCAATTTCGTTCGACACAGAATTTTTGGTTAAATCTTTTTTATGTTGCGCCAAAAAACGAAAAGGGTTGTATCTTCCACAGGTCCACTCCAGACATTTTACAGGACTCAAATTTCATGTGTTGGTATTCTTGATTCTACTCATTTCAAAAAGTCTTTCAGTATATATTGACTGTAACTAAAATCTATTTTTTGAAAATGCAGGTGATATTTGAAATTAATTTAAACTTAAAAGGAAGCAATAGTAAATCATGAAAAAAAATTATTCGTGAATAAGTAAAAAAGTAAAACACCAATAAATACCTGGCAGGGGTGCCTGGTATTGGAACCATAATTTTTCGAGAACCAATAACTGACACCCCCATAACTTCGAAATTAAAACATGTATTTTGTTTAATTTAAAGTAAAGTTTAATTTAAGATAAATTAAATAATTAAATAAATACCTATATATTACATTTATTATTTTTTATAAAATAATAAAAGCATGATAACCTTACATTATTTGTTAAGATTTAAGAAGAATTGACACAACCACTTTTTTACAAAACTGCTGCCACAATTAGAAAAATTGCGGACTATCATAAATTTGTAATTGAAGTAAAAAAAATATGTACCCAGCCTAACTGAAACATAAATTAACTCGAATATACTCCTCTATACACGAGTCTTACTCTCATAGAGAAGAAATAAATGTTAAAATATTTCCACTGATTATTGAATTTGTAAATATTATATTTTTAATGTTAATAAAAAAAAATAAAAAAATATAGAATTTACTATTTGGACAATGTTAACTTGTGGATGTAATATGGTGCTACAAGGTCCAATTTACCGATTAAGACAGTGTTATGGAACAAATTGTAATATCGAGGCTTATTAGAAGGTTTTTATAGACGCCCTACCAGGTATTGGGGTCCTTCACCTTAGGTGCTAAAATATAAATTTGCTATCTTCCAAACTACGAGGTAGGTAAACAGTTTTAAAGAGAAAATTATTACCATATATCAATATATTTTGAATGTCAGATGACACCTTGTTGTTCCAAGGTCACGAAATTTTAGAAATTAGAGTACAAGAATAACTCGATTAAAATGAATACACGATGATTTTTTTAAACACTTTTTACAACAAAAAATAAAATAAATTAAATAATAATTTAATTTTGTTTATTTAATTGGTTACCGCAATATTTGGTGAATTTTCCAGTCGTACTTTAAACATTGAAATGAAAAAAGATTCGTGCGAACCTATGAGGGGCGGAGCGAGGGGCGGTCTTACCGGTGGGGGCGGAGTCAGCGGCAAGTAGGCGGGGTGTACTGTTTGGAGTTCACATTTTTACCAAAAAACTTCCGGAAATTGACCAAATCCATGAAGCGCAAAGTTACATAGTTAGTGTAATGTTATACAGGTTTACATTTTTAGTTCCAATTGTGAAAAGTGTAAAAATAATATCATCTTATTTACTTACTTACCATCACGCCGTTTCCTCGCGGGGGTAGGCAGAGAGGATAGAGCGCCACACTCCTCTGTCCTGACACAATTCTCGCCTCATCCACATTCGTACATCTTCTCATACAAGCTCGCCGATTAATGAGTCTTCTAACAGAACCATCCTCCATTATCTGGTTTACCTGGTCATGCCAAGTATTCCGCGGACGTCCTCTATTTCTGGTGCCATCAACACTTGCGTCATGTATCTTTCTTACCATTCTCTCTTCATTCATTCGTTCCATATGACCAGACCACCTAAGTGATATTTTAATAATCATACTCACTATACTAATATCATCTTTATATTATTTCCTTATTTCTTCATTTTTTTCTCTGTCATAAATAGATTTGCCACATATGCGCCTAAGTTATTTCATTTTCACTGCATTCAGTTTACTTTCGTTTCTCTTCTGCCAGCTCCAAGCCTCACTTCCATACATCAGTATCAGTACCGGGACTCCATTGTGCACCGCTAGTCTTGCCTCGGTTGACAAATTCCCGTTAGATATAACTCCATTCAAGGCGCCGTTCACTTTATCCCCTGCAGTCACCCACTTCTCGATATCATTCTCAGCCTTTCCGTTTCTATCAAACATACTTTTCATGTATAACAGACCCATCTACTTGTTTCAAATATTCATTACCTACAAGTATTTTGCACGGTGTCTTGTTTTCCTTCTGATCGAATACCATCACTTTTGACTGATTAATATTCCATAAGGTCGCTTTCCTTGCATACATCGTACATTCTACTCACTAGACTCTGTAGTTCTTGTTCATTATTCGCCATTAGTACTGCATCATCGGCGTACAATATCATCAGACTATCAAATATATCATTCAAATTAGCTGTGCACAACAAGAATTGAGAAAAAAACCAAAATAATGTATTTTATGTTTGTTTTATTTAGAAATAAATATAACATATTAACATAGATACCTTATTGTGTACAAATATGTATCTACCTACCTACCTATATTCATTAAACAAGAACATATAACATAAAACACCATGGTTAGAGAGGTACCACCAGTGATGTAGTGGGGCCAGGGTATTTAAAAATATTTTGATACAAAATATTCCCCATAGAATTTTGTACATCAAATATCGTGCAGCGGACAGATATTACAAGAATGAATAAAATATATAGGACCGAAGCATTCACAAAACTTATAGGTTTTGATCATCTAGGCGCGCGGCGGTATCCCATTCTTTCAACCATTGACCACACGCACTTGGAGACTCGGAGAGATAAAATATGTGAACTCAACTGAAATAAACAGTCATCCCTAAATTTACATATTATACTTAGCTCGATAGTTTTTTTGACATATGCATGGTTTTAGCGTTTACATTTATTGCTGGCTAAAATCATAACAAAATCTTAATAACGAAAATCGTGAGAGGGGGAGTTACAATCAAATAATATTTTAAATTTAAATAATAATTTAAATTTCGTTTTATTTCAATGTTTATAAAAACTAATTAAGAAAGGGGCCGCTGAGATGATTTATCCATGTGGAACATTTGACGTACGAGTGGGGAGTGGATAGTATAGAAAATATAAGGAGAGTGTTGAAAGAAAGAGGAATTGGTGGTGTACGCAAATGAAAAGTGTGGCGTTCCATTGATTCTGCATAAATAAATAGCTGGATGGCAAAGTTAGTTAGTTAATTAATTGGGTAGATACGTTAGGAATATTGATATTACATTATTTAGTCTAATTCCGAGAATTTATGATAGTAGTGTAAAGGTCATCTGAACAAAGCAAACAAGATTAATAAAGGGATGTTTAAGTAAGTAGTCATGTGGAATGAACGATTGCGGAGAGGAAAGGTGAATGATGGCACCAGAAACAGAGGACGTCCCAGAAGACTTGGCATGAATAAGCAAGGAGCATACATGAAAATATAACAGATGTGTGATTGCGTCAGATGTTGAGATGAGAATTATGTGTTAGGACCGAAAGGTCCGGCACTGTATCCTCTTTGTCTACCACAGCGGAGAAAAAGAGGGATGGAAGATTTATTAGTTATACTTAATGGTACCTTTTTTACCGAATGGTGATTATTTTTAATTTTCTTGCTCAAATTCTTTCTTGACTAATGCATATATAAACGCGAATTGACTAATGCATATATAAACATATAACATAATGTATATATAAACATATATAGACAAAGTAAACATTAACGTAAATATACACTAAGTAAATCTATTATTTATTTTTGTATTTAATTTTATTTACACAACAAAAAATGATCGTAAACGGAAAACAAAAATTGATCGTAAACGGAAAACAAATATTGATCGTAAACGGAAAACAAAAATTGATCGTAAACGGAAAACAAAAATTGATCGTAAACGGAAAACAAAAATTGATCGTAAACGGAAAACAAATATTGATCGTAAACGGAAAACAAAAATAATTATGAAAACCATCATTAGTTATTTAATCCGCCGACGTCTGGTTCGGCGTGTGTATCTCGTGATATTATATTATATATGTTATCAGTGTAGCGAACTAGAAAGATCATACAGCTTCCAAATCTTAATTAATATGGATGTTATATGTAGGTATAAATCCCCGATTTTTTAGATACAAAAAAATAAATTAAAGTTTAATAGTTATTATGTTGTATAGGTACATAGATAAGTAGGTATAATGCTTAATAAAGATACTAGCAATATTTGAATATGCCAGAGAATATGTCGCAAGCCTTGTAATTACCCCATACTTCCATATATCTTACATTAAATATAATAAATGTCTCTATGAAATATTTGATATTTACTTAATAAAGATATTTGACGGTCATGTTTAAAATAATGATAATACTGGCATTGATCGTAAAAACTAGACGAAATCAAAGTGAAGATATATCATCCAACTTCAAAATCTACTACACCGTAAGTCACTTATAATACTAAAAAAATAACAAAGATACCGGTTTTTTTTTTGTAATCGTATTCACGAATTTAAAATTAAAAGGAAAATAATGGCTGACATTTTAAGAAGTGGTAGGTTTCTATTATTAACACAATTATTTTCTTAATATTCTGTTAAAACATTAATTTAATACATTCTTAATTAAAATTCAATAAAACATTCAAAGAAAAACATGAAACACAAAGTTTAGATTATATCAAATAAACTTGGAGAACTAATTCTTTCCCTTCCTAATCGGCAAATTTTTGACGGTGAAAGTAATCAATCATAAATAAAAAATATTATAGATATATGTTACACACCAGTTTATTTAAAAAAAATATATTAGTAGACATGTTTTTGATTATTAATTCTTTGGTTGGCTTTTTATGTCATAATTTGACGCAAATGAGATATTGATACCATCTTATGTAAAAACACCTGCCAGTTTTTACCGTATATTAGTCATGTTTCATTTATAAGCAGTTAAAAAATCTTAAGTTATGAAACCCTTACTTGCGGCTTAAAATATCTCTTGTCAATTTAAATACATAATAACGCAATTAAAAATCTATACAATTGCATACATACTATACAAATTAAATGTATTAATTAGAAAGATACATTTTCGAAGATAAAATCAATTTATCGAAACTATATTTTTGTTGCCACCCGGACTCGAACCAGGAACGTGTCTTATCCGGGGAAATGCGCTGACCTATAACACCACGGCACTATAGTAAGATACTATGTTCTGAAGAACTACTACAATAATAATGTGTTCTCCTCAAAAATAAAAATATACTATACAATTGAAGGAATATAAACAAACTCTTGGAAAATTAATTTTTATATCAAACCATTTTAAAAATTGCAATATGCATATTTCATCGACTATTACTAGTTTCAACAAAGTTTTATATGCCAACCACATAATTATTCCACATAAATATATGTAATGTACAGTGGTGTGCTGTAGTTATTGATTTAGGTTATGCTGTTAACAATGATATTAACTTATAGTGTCACAGTCTTAAATGCCTTTGTAGATTTAAATATTTTTACGTATCAATAGATTTAACTCACGAAGTTTCCGTTGCGTTTAGCATAACCGTTGTGAATTCATAGTATGGATATCTATTTCCAGCTGCAAAATAAATGCAGAAGAATCATAGCCGAGGACAACTCCATAGTTTCCCCATACGCAAGTCCTTCCCTTCGTATAACCAGTCGACACAATAGTTACGGTGCGATTATACACGAGCTGACAACCGCAGCCTGCCAACCCCCTGTTGTTAGCCCGAAGATTAAACTCGAGGGTACAAATTGATGACAAATAATATTTTACATATTGCGGATTTTTTTAGTTTTAAAATAATTTTATTAATTTGTTTTTACTAAATTTAATGGCAATTTTTAATGTTTTTTTAATTATAATAACATGGATGGAAAAGAGATGATTTTAAAAAATATGTTTGTCTTTTGAATTTTTAACGAATTGTGGTGTCATTTTCTTCTCGGAAGTAAACATTCAGTAATATTTAATTGTATCACTATCTATAGAACCATTTGACTATTCCATTAACTACATATGTAGATACAAATTTAAAATATAATGAATAATAAAAAATGTATTATATTTAAACGCCCTATTTTTTAGCTCTTCTATATTTCATATAATACAATCTGAATCGATAGTCAACATTATTTGTTTTAAGTGCGAATAAATTTTTAAAAATGAATTTCAAACCTCTGCACCCAAAAGATGTTAATTTCAAAAAAATATATATTTAGCTTCATACTTCAGTGTGTTAATTATTATAAAAAAGAGCAATGTTGCTTAGGATTTTGGTACTGGCACTAGTATTTTACTGTATTATAGCAGACATTATATAGTATTTTACTGTATTATAGCTTTCCGGTATAGTATTATAGTTAGTGAAATGAAATATGTTCACTACATCGTTGTTGATTGTTTCTTTATCTATGAAACCAGCGTCAAAACTAGTTGTTTTAGCGCCCAGGATAGTAAATAATGCTCCTTCATATATTATTATTGAAGAACAACGATCTTTAAAAAAGCTATGTATTATTATGACGTATTCTCAATAATTAGACAAAAATATGTACCTTTCTATAGCTGGTAGGTATGTTAAACTATAAAAAAATATTACAATAAACATTAAACATGTACAAATAAATACAAAAAAAATAATAAACCTCGTACAAATCAAAAATACATTATAATAATAAAAGTTAATTCATGCAATAAACAAAATAAAATGGAATGATCATTATTTGATCGGCAATGCTAATAATGATGAAAAATATTTTATAGAGATGATCTACGAACATATACAAATGTTTTTAACTACAATGATTAGAAAAAAATAATACCTGTTAATTTACATATTTTGTATTATTATAGATGTATGTATATATATTTAAAATTTATTAATTGTTGTAAACAAATTTTTACATCTAGTATACATTCATATTGTATTATATAAATGTTGATAGCCACCCCCACAATTCAAGATCTTTCTTATTTGGGGGTGCATAACTCTACAATTGTTTTTTTTTTATTATTTTCGAATGTATAAATAAATAAACAAATTTATATCCTTGCATGGTTACAAACATGTGCGCATAATTATTACTATTTATGACATAATGCGGTCAACAACAGTTATTAACTTTTTTTTTTAATATTTTAGTAAATTAACAAATGTACTAATAGATACTGATAGTCTTCTGAAAAACGTTTCGTAAACTAGTAGTTCTGAACACTAAATTATCATTGGTTATCAATATAAGAAAATTTACTATTTTTATTTTTGCGCATGCAACCAAGTTCCAGTTCCAGCCCGGTGTTACTGTTCTATCGGCCCATCCCTAATTTCGCCACTGTATGAAACTATAAAGATGTGATATATTTAAGAAACTAATTGAACTAAATGAAAACTTGAAGTCGAAAACAATTTTAATACCAAAAAAATTTGAGTGAATAATGTAAATGTTAAATAACGATTTCCAAAATCATTTTGGCGATTCATTTTCTCCTAAAACAATTTATTATATGAGATTGTGTATTAAATATGTTGTAAATCATTTAGAAATCAGGGATTATTAATCTAAAAGTTAGCTTCAAAGTTAAAATTATTTTTAAAGTCACAACGGAGTGCTATCATTTGATATCACTTTGTGGTCCAGTCCGCCGGACACCCGCCTACCTCTTGCAAGTCTGTCCAAGTCCAAGTCCATTCTAGTCTTGGTCGTTCCCTCGCTTTTGATCCTATTGACCTGACATGTTCCGCCCACTACAGCATCCTCCTAATTTCACCATCTCCAAGATATCTGGGACGTAATACCGTTCCCGAATTGACATTCTTATTTTGGACAAGATTATTATTCATGTAATGCTTTCTCTCATGTAAATAATAATAAAATATTTTTTTTTTATCAAAAACACATTTTTGCTGTGAAGTTGCTTTTTCAAAACATAGGTGATTCATTTATAATTTGTATTAAAATACCACAGAACAATTGTTCTGAAAATGCAACATCACAACAAAAGTGTGTTCTCTTTAATATAACTTAAGATGTAGTAATGTTTCCAAATTTAATAAAATGGATTAATTAAATAAATTCTATCGGATTTTACTCAAGGTTATTTGAGATTCTCCGAAATATAAAGTAGATTGCTTTTAAAAATGGAATAGTAGATGTATCAGTTGGAAATATTACAGAATATAAGTTTAAAATTTATCGAAAATGTTCGATTGCTATAGTGAAATCGGAGAATGTGCTTCTTCGGATAGGATGAGGTCCACGTTCGTATCTCGGTAGCAATTAAATATTTTTTCGATACGTTGATTTTTTCTGTATATATTTCTAATTGATTAATTTTATTTGTATAATAGCAATGTCTAATTAGAAGTCAGTGAAAACAAAACGCACAAAAAAAATCTGGATATGCATATCTAGCATGTGCCAGATTGGTCGTGTTATTGTCCTCCGACTTGGCTGTTTGCTGGTGTATTCGAAGAGTGTCCGGTCGAGACCTCCGCGGCGGTTCTGGGGGGCTCGCCACATCCACCCGCTTGACTATCAATCACCGCAGGTCGCAGATCATGCCACCAACACACCTCCGCATCACGTCTAATGATCTCACTCGTCTCTCACACATTCCCACACAGATGGATATTTTTTACGCCCGCGACCCGTTTGTGAACCGCCGTTTAAGCCGACGGACCTAGAGCTTTATGGTGGCCGCGCCAGCCGTGCGGCACCCGTGACACACGAACCGATTATTTACACTTGAATGTGAACGAATTTAAATATTAAATATTTTATCATTTTTTCGCAAAAATAAAATTATAGTAAAATAATACAAATAAATAATAATATATATGATTAAATTAGGTAGAGATCAGTCAGAAGCATCGCTATCCAATATTCCAACTTAATTACAATACCGTACAATAATTATTCACCTTAGATTTACAACACTTTTTTATTGTCTATATTTATTTTTCTATATCTCTGTCGAATCTGAACAATACCGAAAAAACTGGCTACTTTAACACAGACGGTAACCTAGCAAAGTAGCCAGAATAATGCTTTATATATTAGAAGTGGATATCTACTGTATCCCACACAGTGAATAAATAAGTGTTTTATATTATTGTATGTTCACTTCTGATGTACCAAATTCAATTGAATTGAATGGGTGAATTTCTGCCAGACTGTGACCGAGTGCTGCGACTGCAACACATAAATTTGACGTCTACCCTCCCTTTTTGGGCGTGCATGATTTCTATATATATGTGTGAACTTCTTCCTCTTTTTTTTCTTTTCTTTTTCACCATAAACCTTTGTTACTTGAATGTACTATTTAAACGGCGAATTGGATTTTGCACAACAACGTGAACAACCTGATCACGCTGGAATAAACAAATTAATATAATTTTCTTTCACCATGAAACAAATAACGCTTAATATGAAAAGATTTTGAAATTTATAAGATCAATCAACAAATTGCTTGTTTACTGTTTATAACTTTGTTAATCAAATTTCTATTTACAAGACCGGCATATGATAATAAAATATGATAGATATAAAGTTGCCTTTGGCCGTATACCATAATTGCGATTTTAAACATTACTTTGATAAGTCATTGAATTGTTCATAGGTTATATTTTTAAGACTTAAATTTATATTTACTAGGCAGGTATCTATGATTTTTTTTAAATATAAAGTACTTCGGTCCCCTTGGTTTTATGTCAAACTATTTCTTGGTTAAACTGTATTTATTAGCATTGAATCACTAAAAAAAAACTAAATTTATAAAAGATTAGATGTGCAATGTTCTAGTAGATATTTATTTAAATATACAATACAATTCAGTTTAGAATCGTTATCGATTGTATAGATAGGTATTTTTAAACATACACTTTTTTTAATACCAATTACAGATACCTATATAATAATATGAATGTATATCAACCATTAATGCATTGCTCTAAATGGAACAGAATTAATACTGTCAAGTTTTTAAAGTTTTTAGCTTATTTGTTCGAAAAGCTTGAATACCCCTGGATGCACCGAAGAAAATTATTGCACCTGAAACGCTAAAATATGAAAGCTTATTTTCAGCTCACTTTTATAAGTCAGGAAAAAACTATCATTATTCAGTATTATTGAGATTTTAAGTTATTAAACAAATTCTATCATCATTATCTACTATTTTCTATATACTGCTGGATGAATGGATGGATGGATGGATGGATGGATGGCCTCTCCAAGTGTCTTTCATCTATCTCTGTCCATCTTATATACTGATGTATATAATGTTTTAAAATCACCAGAGATATTGAATGCTGAAAACAATTATTTATATATACTTGCATCTTTTTTGCCTAGAAAATGTTTTCAGAACAGTTGCCAGCCTACATACTCGTCTGGTCTGGTATTGTCCCCGATCATTTCATAGTTTGTTCAGTTTTTAGTATGCGGAGGATCATTCTTTAAATAATTTTTAAAGGAATCGCCTAGTTTTGGAATACTTTAGAAGATTTCTTTCTCTACTAACATATTACTTCTTAAAAGTTTATTATGAATTTTTAGAGTAGGTAGACATTTATCAGGTATAAAATTCAAGTTATTCAATTTTAAAACAAATAAGTTAAATCACTCAGAAAGATATACGGAAAAAATATGTCTATCGAAAAATATTTAGTTGCCACCGGGACTTATGCCCGGATTTTTCTCTGGCGGTTAGAATTCACTACCATTAAGCTACATCAACCATATATGAAAATACTCAAGAGATATAAAAGCAATCAACATTTTATTTGAAATAAATGTTAAAAATCTTTCATACATAAGTAATACGTGCCAGATGACGCTATGATTTTCGCAATTATTTTAATTCAGATGTAATTTAATACACCATACTTAAATAAACATGTTATTGAAATCATATTTTGACGGTGATTTCAGAAAATTTTTAATATATAATTTTTTTATGACAAATTTTCTAAAATTGCAATACCACAATCACAGACCAGTAAATGAATAGATATGAAATAAGGTGTACATATAGGAGTTTGGAATATTAGTTGCGCGACGAAGGGCATTCTACATACATTTTTGTGAAAACATAAATCCAATTGTTTATGACACATTTATGCAACAGTATAAGTATTTACTAAATACTAATTAAATCTAATAATTATAAAGATATACATATAAAATCAATTTTGTCGAAAAATATTGTTGCGCTACCGGGATTCGAACCTGGATCTCTTTTCCGATATAATATTTTTCGATAAAATTGATTTTATATGTATATCTTTATAATTAATACATTTAATTAGTATTTAAATCGTTCTGAACAACTTCACAATAAGAATGTGTTCTCCTTAATAAAGTATTTACTCTTCGAAAATTCTGTCTTTGTGTAAACAAGACGTATTTTTTACATTAATTATATATTGTCAGCGTTTAAATTTTCTATCCAAACGAGTCATATATTTAAAAAAAAGTCACGGAGCTATTTGAATGCGTAAGTGGTACCGAAGTGATCAAGTCTGTGATTTAATTTTATATGAATTATCAAATGTTATTAGTTCAATATTACACTTTTTGAAGAAAAAATTAATTATTTACAAATCGAAAAGGTTGCACATCCCACCTGCTGGTATGGACGGGAGTAATAATTCATCACAGCATTGATTGCTAGCACCGATGCTAGTGGATCGATGGATCATCGAAGGATTATTTATCATTCCTGGAGGAATCTCGAGTGCCATTGTGAGGACTCGACTCCGGGTCTTCATTGTTACGGTGGTGCTCGCACGCATTCCGGCCGGGCCAACATAAATATGTGCTTAGGCGACCGAACTTGAGCGACCTTTGCGATATATGGATTTCTTTGATCAATTGCACCGATTTAGTAAATACTTAAAATTTAACACGTTTTACTTTTAATAATGCATATAAAATAATAGTGATTAACTGTGATTGTGACTGTGATTGAATGATTTGTGTTTGATTATAATGATGATTAGTAACAACAATTAAATCTTATTTATCAGTTGTTGTTACAATTGAATACAAATTATACAATCACAGTCACAATAACGGTTTAGTTCATCACTATAAAATAACGTGTAACGCAAATTATATTAGCATGAATATTGATAATACATTTTCTTTAATTAAAAAATGTGGTGCTGAAAAGTTTCGAGAGGTTGTTGGTGCAGCTGAACGCACCAAGCAGCAACTCGAATCGAAGATGTTTCACCTCATAATTCTCAATCAGTGACTAATTGAAGATTCAGCTCAGAAAAAACGACGCTTAAACGACTTCCTAGGACGGGTTTTGAACACTAGTCTATAAATATTATTGAAACTGTATGCATACTTTAATAATGTTAATAATTTATCTAACCTAATCTGCAGTGCGTCTCCGACCTCTCTTATGAATTCTATTCACGGTCCATCATCAGGGTGTTTTCAGGGTGTTCGCGTTAATAATCGCGGATAATAGTCAATAACAGAAGACTTCTTGGTTTCCGGTCGACTTGTAGTTATCCGGTAAAAGATGGAACACATACATATACAAAGATATATTCTATTTTCGACAAAAAAACTCAATGAGACAGAATTAGATATCAAATATTTGCTGAAATCACCATCAAAATATGATTTCAATAACATTTAATTTTAAGTATGGTGTATTAAATTATATCTGAATTAAAATAATAGCGAAAATCATAGCGTCATCTGGCATGTATTACTTATGTATCTGATGATATATCCAGTGATATACGATACATGATATATGATGATGATACATAACATATCCAGAAAAATATTAAATCCTGCATCTCATTACTCAAGACAAAATTGCTAGCAGAAGAGGCTGTGGAAGACGGAGAACATCCCGGTAGAAGAATCCAAGGGAATAAGCCCACTGTCTGACTATTTTGAGCTGCCGAAAATAAAATTATTATAGGTACTGGAAGAAACAGGAAGGAGCACACATATATTGTGGCCAAAAACATCGTAGGTTACGATCATTATTTACATTTATATTGTATCCATAGCCCACAATGTTATTATTAAAATATTGTGACGTTATGATGCATGCGTCTACGTGTGAGAGCCCACCAAAAACGTCAGATATAAAAAGTCGAACTGTCTGTGGAATCAACTGCAGTCTGGTCAGCCAATGAGAAGCCCGTTGTTGGACGAATGATCCATTGCGCGATGCAAGATAGCAGCTGTCACTTTTTATGGCAAGGGGATCGAGACTAGTGTGATGGAAGCAAGAAAGCTGGTCAATATGGCAAGGAAAAGGCGAAAATGAGAAGGCGAGGCTCGTAAGGGCCAAACTAGAAGCCAGGCGTCCTCGGCTATATTTCTGGTGAGATAGCGACGTGTCATTGCTATTTGATACTGGAAAATTTTTGTCTTAGCGGCGTGCAAAAATCTGGGGTGGCGGATCCGAGTTTGAGGATCCGATTCACGCTGGCCACCGTCAGCTCTGATCTTTAGTGTATCTGGTGAGCAAGATTCATTAAAGAAGAAATGCTGCTTGAAGAATAGAAGCGAAGTGAAACATGGTCATGAAAACAAAGACAAAAATTGGTTATGTCAAGTGAAGCGTGGTGATTTTAAAATATTTTATTATTCAATTATAGTATATAATGGTGAACAAATTTGTTTTCGTTATGACTCATTCATTTCCCCTAAAATAGTAAATAGTAATTGAAAAAGTATAACATATAGGTTTGAAAATTTGTCACGAAAGATACTTGCGTGTAGCTTATTTGGTAATGCACCTTTCCCGGATAAAAGTGTGAAAACTGTAGGATACAAGAGTCCAATTTATTCAACTATTAGTACCTACTCCGTGGTACTTAATATTTTTGTTTCTTGTATATGATACATGTACAGGGGTTTTTTTCCCATTTTGCATTGGGGTTCGATTTTTATAGTTGCGACACTGACCGACAATATACATGGAAGACTTTATTTCTCTAGACGGAGCAGCGGTCGTGCACGTCGTGCGGCTCACCCATAGCCGACCGCTTCCTCCTGGAGGTGAGCGGGCGCGCGTGGCACGCCGCGTGCCTGCGGTGCTGTGTGTGCGCGCTCAGGCTCGAGCAGCAGCCCTCGTGCTTCATCAGGGATCACCAAGTCTACTGCAAACAGGACTACGCCAAGTGAGTACATCCACGCTCTGATTCATTTTTCAATGAAGGCCCGCACTAAATTTTTCGTCATCAACTTTTTTTTTCTGTCTAATTCTAACCTAAGTAGATAAGTAATTTATTAAGTCATGTAAGAATACAATTATGTAAAACATTATTTAGTCATGTATATATTTTTGGGGCTTTTCTGGTTGAGTTCATGTTTTAAAGTTGTTTAATATTATTAATAGATACAAAATTCATAATTTTATTTTTAAATTATGACAATAATTTTCTCTTTAAAACTGTATTGCAAACGTATTAAATTTTCTTGTAGATAACAAGAAAATAGAGTTAAATTTTAATAGCACTTATAACATTCTTTAGAACAACAACTGTTGATTCGAATACAAATAAAATAAATGACTTAAATTATATAACGTGCCCGAAATCAGAAATCTACTTTATTATCTGTAAATTATTCAAAATTTTGACAGTTAATAAATAAATAAATGTGAATATTTATATGAATTTCAGCATAACCCTTAAAACAGTATTAAATCTCCTTAAAAATAATTTGATTTAGAAAGCCCCCTTCTAATTTGAGCGCGGGTTGAAAAGAATTTAAAAATTAATCAAGTCGAAGTGATTCAATAAGTCTTATTTTTCGCAAACTTCAAAATATGTACACGAAATGGATAGAAAAATAATTATGCAATTTTGTTGCAATTAAGATATTAACTTGTGGCTAAAGAAAGCTGTAGAATTTATTATCTTCTTATATTTTTAAAACAAATCAAAGTTAATATTTACTAAATATGAATTAAATATATATAAAATCAATTTTTATCGAAAAATATTATTGTTGCGCCACCGGGATTAGAACATGGATCTTTTTTCTAACCGGGGAAGGTGCATTATCCAACTATGCTACAGCGACAATATTTTTAGCGATAAATTTACGAACCTATATGTTACCTTTTTGATATTAATACATTAAATCGTTCCATTATTTGAAAGAGCCATCTACCTTATTTTTACTTACTCCTACCCGAATTTACAATGCAACACTAATTTAATAAAATGAATTGTACTATTGAAACAATTATTAAGCATTTAATAACCAAAGATGCTATTTGGTTTATATTAATATAACAATAACAGAAAAAATATCCAAAAAGGGTTTATTTATGATAGCGATATGATACTTTCACAGACTTAAAACTTTCACATTTGTGAACGCATATATGAAAATTTTAGTTTTTTCCACAGTTAATAAAGATTATAATAATTTGTTCGTTGGCCAACTAATTTGATATGCACATGATAAGAATAATTTACTTTAAACGGTAAAAACATATAGTTCAAATTGAAATATCGCCATAATTATTCAATATTAACAGTTCAGGCCCGGCGTTTCCCGAGATTCAGAGAGGTGATTAGAGGATAAGGGTAGGGATTTACATTGTTTTGCATAGACCCTAAAGAATAACAATGTATGCAAAATTTGATCCAGGTATATTGGTGACTATATTACCTTCAGTATCCTTGAGTGCAACTCTGCAAAATTTGAAACGGATTCAATATTATATCTATTTCTATCGTGAGGATCGTAGGGTGTCCAGGGGAAGGGTGCCTATGTTTTGCACAGGGTGCTAAAGAGGATCAACTAAAATTTGATTTATATACTGTTAGGTTATTTTTCTCTGCCTCGGCTTCATGTTCAGGGTGGAGGCATATAGCCTAACTGGTTCTTTTTTAAATTATCATCAAGTCAAATGGTTATTAAATGAAATTACAAAATACCATTGTTTACAATTATATTAACATTATACATGCGCCCATCATGTCAACATAAAGTTAACTACCAAATTTTCTGTGTCGATTCTTGTGTGAGTTGATTATTCAGGTCCCCACGTAAGGGATTACTTTTTAGGAGACGCCTTCCACGTGTAGATGATGGTTCTGGAACCGGGACGTGAAATGTGGCCAATAATTCTGGTGGCAGGATAGGTTGACGGAGTTCAGGATTGACCACCAGATGATGTCCAATTATCCAGGCAACCCGGGACTCTGGACGCGATGTGGTTGTGCAATTTGTGTGTGCCGTATATGATATCATCTCTTTTGATAATTTTGAGCGACAATTTACTTTCACTACATCAAATTAAGTTGATCGTCTTATCTTTATATACAAATCCACCGGGACCATTTTTATACTTTAAAATCAACGATTAAACATAGAGAACATCACAGTCTAAGCTTAAACTCGAGGCGCACAGTTTACATTTTCCCCGAAATCACAAATTACAAACGCTCGCTTATTATTAGAGACGATACTAATTTTGTTTTCTAATTGAAAACTAGATCGTGTTTATAGAGCGATCTCTCTCGGCTGGGACTGGTAGAAAGACTGACGCATGAGGGTGATGCATCCCTTGTGGTGCATTTGCCTACGTGACTAAAGTCACGTACGCCAATTTTTTAATGCCGTTCCCACGCCGCATCGTGGGTCTAACAATATAGATATTTATTGCCCTCCGTCCCTTACTTCGAGTAAGTGTTTTTGAATCCTTGAACAAAATGTTGTTTTGGGTAATTTTGCATTCTAACAATACATACAAATAGAATTTTGTACAAAACAACGGAATCAATGAAAACACATTTCAACATTAGTTTAACATTCCGATAAAGTATGTATGCTAGAAAATCTTCTACTGAAACTCTCAAATGAAATTGTAATTATTTTTTGAGTATTTACTTAATTGTATATAATTTTGAATTTCTCCGCCAGATAAAGTCGT
Source organism: Eubasilissa regina (assembly GCA_022840565.1). Classification (NCBI taxonomy): domain Eukaryota; kingdom Metazoa; phylum Arthropoda; class Insecta; order Trichoptera; family Phryganeidae; genus Eubasilissa; species Eubasilissa regina. The sequence goes on from JAINEB010000033.1 coordinate 26,004,447, forward strand.
ATAAGCGTTTAGTTTCAAGTAATATTAATTCTGATCTTTAATCTACGAGTTCCCAATTTAATTTGTCATCAAACATTATTCTACCCTCCCGATAATAGACTATCATTTTATTAAAATACAAAAATATATTTTGTGAATAAGATATTAAAAATAATTGTAATTAGAAATAAAGATTTGTATTATTTATCAATTTCAAGATTCCAATTACTTTTAATATGTGTATGTTTCACAATTTTTTCCCAATACTTTTGCTTTCCGTTGTTACGTTACGTGTGTTTCAACATTCCCCTATCTGTAGTCGGAGATGTGTCAATTTCATTACATCACAGATATATTATCAATTCAGTATGATACAATAAGTTTTTGTTATTTTTAGTCGATAGGTGGTCGGTGCGATGAATGGCAACCTTTATAAGGCCGCCAAGGAAGGCCAGTAAGGTTAGGAAGACGCGTACAATAACCCCCATGTGTGGCGGATTCTAATATATAATATACATATATATACGTACAGCTGACAAGGCATTATTGCAGTGAGAGTACTTAACTAGAATATGTTGTTATTAAGGAGAACACATTCTTATTGTGAATTTGTAATTATTCGGAGTATACGTCTGTGATATTTTAAATACTAATTAAATGTATTAATTATAAAGACATACGTATAAAATATTGTTGTTACGCTACCTTGAAAAAGTGTAACATATGGGTTTGAAAATTTGTCTTCAGTACTGTCACCGTAACGTATTTGGATAATGCACCTTTCCCGATTTGGAAAGAGAATCCCGGTAGTGCAACAACAATACTTTTCGTTAAAATGGATTTTATATGTATATATTTCTAATTAATATATTTAATTAGTATATAGAATATTTTGTAACTATAGAGCGTTGGTGATCTGTGTTTTTTTTAAGTCATATTATATTATATCGTCGGCTTGGGCCCCACCCTAGAAGGGATCCTTTGCGTGGGATCAAGCGAGGCGTGCGGCGATGCTGTGATTAGGATCTGCAAAAATAATTATTAAAATGAAAAGTAATTTCAATATCAGTCCTAAGAAAATAAGCCTTCCCTTTATTTCTTTCTCTCTCCACCCCTATTATATTTCTATTCTTCTATCTTTATGTTTTCTTCCTCATCAGCCCATGTTCATCCATTGATGGATAATGGTCGTTTTTAATGGCCGTCATTACTTTCAGCTCTATCCAGGTACTTTCTGCGATTTTTCTTATGTCGTCCACCGAGCGAGCTATAGGACGTTCCGGCTTAAAAAAACAATAGGTTCATGGTTCAGGCGCATATATTACATACCATCCCTGCATCTAAACTGTTTTTTTCCTTTTTAAGGAGTCTCATGACACCACTTATGGTCTTTAATATAAATATTTTTTTAAACGCGTCACACGTTCCAGATACATATATCATACCACCCCTGCACATAATGTATATCCATTCATGTTTCAGGTTCGTTAATTATAATTATATTAATCAGATAATATTTCTGAAAGATGATTGCACTGCCCCACTAGGCACACCTATTTTGGGGCAAGTTGGCATTTAGTATAAAGTATGAAAAACAGTATAATCAACATACCTACAGGATAGATATCAATTATGTACAGTGCTAAAAACAAAATATGCCGACCAATGAACGCAAACTAGTGCATTACATTCATATTCAACAATATCGTATCTTCTTACATCTCATAATCAAATGTATACACGTTAGTGTATACATTTGATTATGAGATGTAAGCCTCATAAATGCCTGTAAGAATGTTCTTATATATTACAGCCCAACCGCGAAATCATAAAATTTGTTACTTAATTTTCTAACAGGCAATTTATAATTTTCTATTCTTATCACATAAAACATATTCTGTTCTAAAATTATTTTAAAATACAAAGGGTTCTTTTCAGTTTCAATTTGTTATTTTTTCAATACATTTGTTTATTTTAACAGTAGATCTCTAGTATTATAAGTATGTATATGTATATTTAAAGTACTTATAAAAAGGTTTCACAAACGTAGCTAGATCCACCTATCTATCAACATGTCTGTGCAAGTCAAGCGTTAAGTGTGTATTCTAAGAAAACTAGATTTTGAAGAAAGCTCTTTTACAGGCCATTGGTGGACCGGATTGGAAGAAAAGTCTTATACATATTGTAAAGAAGATGACGGGGGGAGGGGGAGGGGGGCGAACCTGTTCTTTAACCTTTTAACTGCCAACTTTGTTTGAAATGGAAGACACCACATAGGGTAAGACTAGGCTTTAAGGGTCTTGACTTATCAAAAACTTTGCAAAATGATTTAAGAACGTGACATTCTAATCCCTGTAACTTTGCAAGGTCCAAAAGTGCGTGTTAATACGCTTATAGTGTGGAGTAAAATATAAAGTTTGGCATGTTAACGCGCTCATGGTATTTAAAAGGTTAATAATGAAAATATTTCCTATTTAAATTTTGCACCATAATGTTGAATAAGATCCCCTGAAACTGTGAAATCATTTATATATTTGTGGTTAAGTAGTAAATTATTGTCTTAAGATCGGGTGGTTTTATAACAATGTGCTAATAGCCCAAAAGATTACTTTTATCAAAAGTTTATAAATGATCTAAGTAGATTTATCCTTAAACTTTGTCACTAGATACGCAGAAGATATTCGTTTTAATCAAATTTTTAATTAAATTAAAATGAATTAGTACACATTCTAAACAATCAACTTTTTTTTTTTTTTAACAACATTTTACAACTTTGTGAGGTCGACAAGAAATATGGAATATTACCTTTTATAACTGGTGAAACTGCGGCCGCAACCTGTAATAATTATTTATATACAAAATTTAAATATCTACACATAAATGCAGTATTACAATATTACTGCAAATATAATATATTTAGGCATTATTTATATGTGTTTCAAATGACTTTATTAAACTTTTTTCATCATTGTTTATTATTTGTAAATTGTATCCTATTTGTAATACACATTTGGGACAAATGAGGACGTACTATGTAACCATTAGTAATGTCTGCAAGAAGATTAATTAAATAAAAATAAATTGAAATAGTAATCTAATAGAAAAATATTAATTATATTTTGGAATATTATACAAAATTGACACATGTAATGAATTTGATTAAAGGTTTACAAATTTTATTTCTTGAGTCAAGAAAATCATTTGCTATAAATGTTGGAAAAATAGATCAGGCATTGGATAATAATGGTGCAAATAAATACTTTTTGTAGGTCTCGGTACAATATGTAATATATACGTATACTTTCAAATACATCAGACCTACTAAATTAGCGTATGCATATTTGTATTGCCAGATTATAAATTGATCCATTGCCGTATACAGTATAAAATTGTGATGTATCGATTATCGAAATCCTGAAAAAAAATATATAAGATGAAAGAATATAGGTAACATTTAGGTCTTTAAAATATGTAAATCTTCGGTATTAAATGAAGCCTTTCATTAATAAAAATCATCTCTGCGCTCGATGTTTTGATATAACAGTGGTTCTCAACCATAATAACATGTGTATATTATCGTTACAATTCTAGGAATTGCGTCTCGATCAGTATAAATAATAAACTCATATTATTTAATATGTGAGTAATAATGCATTTTATAATATATATTATACATGGAGAAATCTCATTTCAAATAGCATAAAAATTATCTTGCGTCAAGAATCACAACTTTTTTTCACAAATAAGCTAATCAAAAAATAACAATTTCTAGCAATTAAAGAAGACATTTTATGAACCTTTTAGTCATACTAATTGTTGCAATTCAATTGTGTAGTTTCAACTTGAAAGCGATTACAAGTAGATGTGAAAATTTGCTTCAGGAAGTCCCCATTTCAATAAATGGACATGTTTATTAATAATCTAAATCCAAAAATACCTTCACGTATTTTATTTACACAATATACAATTAGCAAATGTTTTTTTTGTACATATTGTTTTAAATATTTAATAGTTTCATTATTATATTAAATATAATTTAGATGACACAAGATACGATATTGTCAATAATAATAATTATTATTAGTTTTAGAAATAACTTAAACTATTTGATTAATTAGTCAATTTAGTGAGATTTTGATGTCCTGACCAATTCAATAAGGATTCAACTCGTAATTTTAAAATTCCGCCATTCCTTAAAATTAACAGATGATACATTTTTTAATTTTTCGCGTTTTAATATAGTTTTCATTCAAAGTTTGTGAATCCCCTGGACGCTTACACACTCACAAACACACACACACACACACACACACACAAAGGTAGAGTCCAGACTTTTTAGACAGGGGATAATAATATAATATATTATATTATGGTTGCATGTCAGTTGGAGTTACGACAATCAAAATAAATGACAAATGAAAACAAAGAGTTGCAAGTCACCGTGAGTTTACCAACCCTTTGGCCACCTTTTCGGAATGTCAAGTGCTTATTATGTTATTACGAATATAAAAACCACGTCAAAAATGACGAAGTATTCTAAATTGGTAGCTGGGGCTAAATCTTTTTTGTCACTTTTACACACCCGTCATTTCACGCGCCCGCCCTGGATCCATATCACTGTTACATTGGGTGAATCTACATAACCTAGGGAATCGCTAGGGAAAATAAAACACAACACATTTCTATTATAACGGTTATAACGTTCAGTAATCCAGCCTTTCATCTGTACACTCTATTATGGCCAACGTCTCTGAGATTTGACTCGAGACAAGACAACAGAACAGTACAGAGTTAAGCGCGAAGCAATTTATGAATCATCAGTCCATATGTTTTGGGCTCGGATTAGAATGATGCACTTTAAAAGTCTCATTGAGAGATAATCGAGGATACGGGCCATTATGTAGATATATGTACAACCTTTAAGGTGCGGTTCTAGGAATAAAATTGTGTCCTTGAAAATCACGGATATTAGCGGTAAAGATCGATAAACAGCGGTATACACTCGATATTGAGGATCGCATATCTTTTAAAAGAATAGCTAACCTCCAACTCTGTACTAAATTTTACCGTTACTCTGTGTGTATTGCGAAGGTAAATTTGACAACATCATAGGAGTACGTATATCATCATGTGTAACGTATATCATCATATACGTTACATTTATTCAAATCTAGCGCGTAAAGAGTTGTATTCAATACGTGTATTTTATAGGCAAATCAGAATTAGTAACTGATACATATATTTACAGCCAAATCTCTGAGACTTGTGGAGATGAATTGCGAGCCTAATCCGATTGAGGCTACTATGCGTCAACAGTGATATGAATGAATGAAGAAGGAAATTTAATATCATTAATTGACATGGCGGTTATATTTAATAAAAATTAATATATTAGAAAAAAGCGGAATACGTGAAATAACTTGTGAAGATTGCGATAACACATATATAGGTCAAACCGCGAGAAATCTAAGTATGAAAATAAAGGAACATCTCCGCTGCTAAAAAATAACAACTTTTCGGAATTTCTAAACACATAATTGAAACAATCCAGTCTTTCGACAGTAATAGACTAAAACTTCTCCACTTGGATTAATAATGAACGATTTGGAAACTGTTGAAATACAAAATAATTTAAATTAGGAGAAAACACTAATTATCAACATGACATTCCTTAAACTTTGCCTTTACTGTCCATATTCTAGTAAACCTCCTCCCTCTTCTCAAGCCTCGCTCCATTACCAGAATAGTTTACAATACTGTATTTAGTTTAGTTATCACCTCATGTTGAGAGCGACTGCACTTCTCGAAACTGGTACTGAAAGATTCTCAATTAATTTAATAAGAAAGTAACTTACCATCTTGCTGTTTCCCAGTGGGAGTAAGCAGAGAAAATGTAGCGCACTAATCTTCTGTCCTGGCACAACTCTCACCCCAACCGCATTCATAAATCTTCTCATGCAATTTCAATGGTTGTTGAGACTTCTAACAGGACCATCTTCCAGCATCTGGTTTATTAGGTCGTGCCAAGTCTTCCACGATCTATTTTTGTTGCCATCAACACTCGTGTCTTGTATGTATATTTCATACCATTCTTCTTATTTAATCCTTCAACAAGATCCCATCTGAACGACCCCTTTTTAATCCTATTCACACTACTAATTTGTTCATTTTTACTCATAATAAATGAATTTGTCACATATAGTGATCTCATTTCCACTACATTTAGTTTTCTTTCGTTCCTCTTATACTAGTGTAGTATAAGGACTCGATAATATGTACCGCTAGTCTTAGCTTCTGTTGACGAATTTCCATTAGAAATTATTGCATTTAAAGCATCTGCAGTCTTCCCAAATACACAAACTCATTTACTTGTTACGAACATTCATTAACCACCAGTATTTCGCACCTTGTCTTATTTTCCTCTTTCTCGAATACCATCACTTTAGACTTTATTTATAATAAGGTCACTTTGCTTACATACATCGTACATCCTTATTTCCATTATTTAATATATTTTGTTTACTGAAAATAAACAAGAATCCTTTGATTTGTAGCAATATTTTTTAATTTCCAAGAACACACAATTACTGGATCTTCACCTACAAAGGGACTGCTGTTAAACAAATAATATTTTGTATTATATTCAATGGAAAATATGTGGAAGTATGGGTAATTACAGGGCTTACGATCTATCTTTTGTTGGCTTAAGTGATTATAATATAACGTTCACCAATTCCCACCTATTAATCTCCACTTAATCATAGCTAACCGAAGACAGGTCGTAAGCTCTGTAATTACTCATACTTTCATATATTTCCTATGAAATATAGTTATAAAATAGCTTCGTCTCTATAAGATATCTATTACTTCGTATGAAAATATTTTCAAATGTGATGTTTACAGTTGATTTTATAGATTTTTGATCTATTACGTAAATGTACAGGCAACCTTGTCACACAATTACAACTCATAACTGTGATGATTCCCATAATTGGAATTAGTTTAACCCTATATGTACTTTAAAATATGTCGGGATACCAGTTCAGACCACCTCATAGTTCTTAACTTATTTCAATAAAACCAATATTGGGCGAACGGCTCTAAGGGCAATGTTTGCTTCATCCAAGGTACAATCTCCGCGGCCCGTTTGATATGGTAATGACTCTTGAAGGTTTTGGAGTAAAACAAGACGATTTATGTGACCGGGTTCTAAATGTTTACCAATTTCACAACATATGATAAGACTCTGACTAAAAATTGTATTTAGCCTATGTTAGCTACACGCGTTATAAGATAATGTACCTAGTACGTTGTCTGTCATTACACCACATTCATTCACAGATTCTTTCGGTTTTCTCCAATACCTACCATTGCTTTCATCTGGCTAACTTTTCAGACATAAATAGAATATCCTAGTAATTTAGAACAAGTGAAAAGGTTTAAATAATAGAAAAAATAGCTATATTATATAGAAAAAGCGAGAAAAAATTAATTCAAGTTATACTATATTGGATAATTTAAGGGAAATGCAGCGCAAGAAGAAAATCCATCTCCACTGCGTTTGACAACTATTAATATCTTGCGTCAAAATAATCAAATCTTTTCCACAAAAATTTGCAAGTATTCTATGTCTACCGCAAAAATATACATCACCCTAAATGTAAATCCGAAAGATTTGCACATTTTACAGCAAAAGTGTGAAGTTCTGAATACATTTCTGCTGTAAAATATATAAAGCTACGCTATGATAAAAAAAAAAATAATCATTCTTTAAACCTTTTAATAGTTCCGACATTATATTGTAAAACGAATATTATTATTAAACATTAAAAAAAGTAAAACATTAAATCAATTTGAAATATATGCAACGTATAAGTTCGAACATTTGTCGACTATTTACGAGGCTGACGTAGTGTAATTGAATATCGCACGCACATAGATAGGAAGAGATTCTGGTTCAAATCCCAGTAAATTGCTAAATCGGTAAAGAGCTAAAATATTTTTTCGATAAATTGAGTTTATCTGTATGTATATCTTTCTAAAAAATGTATTCTCTCCTTAACCTGATATTTTATATTCGACTTTACTTTAAAATAAAGTAATTTAATTGAATTTATGAATATTTTTACATCTTAAATTTAATTTTTTATCACAATTTTGCACTACCTATCGTAACAGAAAAATACTGTATGCTGTAATATATTTAGTAAAAACTAGTGTAGTAGACAAGGTAACGGAAAATTACTGCAAAAATCCTGTGTAACAGACAGGGCACCAAATTAAGTATTTTATTTTATGTCACAACCCTCAGCAACAATGCTATTGAGATTCGTAGTGATTGTACTGTAATACTCTCGATCAAAAATACTAGAAAGTATTAAATAAACTTTTTTTTATTATTCTCCCTATTATTGTGTCCGATGAATGGAAACGTGCATTTTTAATACACTGATTGTGAATAAAACAGCTGAGCCACATACATTGATATACCTATTAAGCATAATTTTGAATTATTTCATCCATTTCTTTTTTTACCCGACCACTACATCATACACAGGCGAGTATCTTAACCACTAGATCAACAGACCACTATTGCGTGATGAGTGAATTAATTAATGAATTTAAAAAATCATTTCTATTTTTTGTTAAAGAGCGTTTTTAATAATTATAGAACTAATGTTCATGTAACAGAAAACATAAGAAAAATCTCGACGATAAGTTAGTGATTCGTAAAATTTACATTATCATATGATTTGTGACAATATTAAGATATATTTAAAATATTTAAAAAAAGTATCATTATAAAGTCAACTTTTATCGGATTATAAAATATAAAATCTGATTTTATATATTATAAGATTTTTCAATTTTCTAATATTTTATTATTTACAATTGATGTACATGAACAGTTTCTGTATACTTGCAGTCCTATGGAAGTTTTATACGATTATCGCAAAACTTATATTTAGAATAATTAGTTTTGATTATAAAGATTATAATAGTTAGATTAGTTTTGATTATAATAAAGTCAGTTAATTTGATATAAGGTTTGAACACAGCGTGGAGGTTTATGTATAATTTAATAATTATGCTGCAAATTCCACACCAATAAGCACAATGAAATGGTGAATTATTTCTCCCTCCTTGAATCAGTTCAGTTTGTACCACAAATAATGTTGCCATGTTCGGTGACTTGGTAGTCAAGTAGATGTCTGATCCTTCCAGAATCCCCCTCCCTCTCTTCAATCAGCTTCTATTCAGCGATCTCTCCCACTATGTTACATATCTTGCGTGCAGTAAACCTGTGATATACATATCTCAACACAGTGTATTACTATTCTGAGATAGGCAGATAGAAATAACACTGACCACACTTGATAAGCAAAAGAATTATTAAACAAATAATAGATATCTCAAAGAGACGAAGCTATTTTGCCATTAATTAACTTCATCTCTATGAGATATCTATTATTTGTTTAATAGCAATGCAAAAAAATATTCTAAATTCATATTTAATTCAGTAATAATAATTATTTACGACTAAGGTCAATAACCCCGCACCGTAATGGAATGCTTTAATAATAAAATGATAAAATTCTTACTGCACGAACAAGAACACTAAGACTTAGCATTTTTAACATAACAAATTTACAGTAAATAATAATTTATTAAGGAGAACACATTCTTATCGTGAAGTCTGTGATATTTTAAATACCAATTAAATGTATTAATTAGAAAGATAGACAAATGTTCTGAATAATTACAACTTCACAATAAGAATGTGTTCTCCTTAATAATATATAATTTGTATCAATGTGTCAAAAAAATTAATAAAAATGAATTGTTAAATCTGGCGTGTAATTTTCTTTTTGGAATCAAGCAAATAATATAGTTTTCTCGATATACAAGTTCTCAACTTAGTTTGAGAATATTAAAAATATTCACGTGACGTAGTTGCTGTGTACCCACGTACATCTCTATTTTTTTAAATAAAAAAATGATGTTGTTTACAGATAGTGTTAAGGTTTTCTGGAAATAATAAGAAATATGTAAAGTGTATCGTTACAAACTTTATTATACAATTATAACATATTTTAACAGATCACGTTTAACACATCTGTGTTACAATGAGTGAGATGTGCGAAATATTTTTCAGAATTTTCTTACTCTATTTTCTTTTTATTTTCACTTCGGTCTAATTTAATTTCAGAACATTAAAATATATTATAATACAACATTACATAGACATTTTCAAGTTATAAGCTGTAATAATTAGTTGATACGTAAGTGTTAATCACTACCTAACTCATGAATGAATTATCTTTATTTTTTATGTTCGGTATTTCAATATCATTATGTAATTATGTAAATATTGTAATTAAAATACTAGCACATAAAATTTATAACATTTATACGATTTTTTTAAAGTAAAATTATCTTTTAGCTCACATAAAATATGAATTAATGAACATTTTACATAAGGTATTTAAATGTTTTAGATACTATTTTTGGAATTCACGGTTTATGGATGAAATAAATGTATGGAATGAAACGTTAGATTAAAGTAGAATAAAGGTAAGGTAAACATAATGTATAATATTATAATTATAATTCATATCAAATAATAAGATAACTAAGTCGAGCTGGTGTAGATACTTACTCTTCAGGATTCTGAACTCAGATACAGTTTATTTAAATCCTAATATTTTTGATATTTATAAGTTTTATCTTATTGATTTTCGGTTTTTTAATGGCTAATTGAAATTATTTACAAAGATTAGTCCATTTACTGGATATAGCGAAAGCAATAACACATATTTTCATACATAGATTAATAATTATTTTGTAATTATCATGTCCGTGTAATTTTTCGATAATTACAAGCTGTTATTTAATTTAATTAAAATTCAACAGTATAAAGTTGATTAATAGATCAACATTATAGTGTTGAATATGTGAAATTGAAATGATAGAGACAACCTTTTCCACATCTTCAAGGAGAAGCAATCAGAAATGCTCCCGTCTCTTAAAGTCTTTGGATTGGTCTTAAACGCAGCTCCAAATGATAGATGAAAGGGGATTTCTGATAAAGTTACATTCTGTTACCAAGGGTATGGTTGTATAGGCAGTCTCCCTGCTTTAATCCTATTGCCATCCCCACAGGACGTACCCCCGGATAACCTAATTGGCGCAATCGCACGCTCGCTTGTTCCTGATTCTCCCTTCTAGATTATGCCTTTTATTTTCCCACCCCTACGTGCGCCCAATGCTCAAACAGGGCGATGTCTGCTTATACCCACGAATTGTTAAGAAATTCTTTTTTTATCAGGGGCTATTGTCGATGTCTGAGTTAAAAAGACATCCGGTTATACTGAAGAAATGTCAGTATCGGTGTCAATTGATATTTACAATAATTTTAAAAACAATAACCGGTGTGCAAAATTTCGAAAAGTTATTAATATAAAAACTACTTTACCCTAATAATACAATAATAATAATAATAATTATAATACATGTATAATGTACTTACTTTGATAGATAATGTCTAGTGGTCTGACGTATTACTCTTCCAAATTAATATTCATTAATATACATTTTCACCTAGATAATTACTATGAGTTTTGCGTAATATTTCTAATATCGGACAAATGTATCGAGGGTGTGCATATAAAATTAGGTAAAGTAAATACAACATATCAGTAAGAAAGTAAGACATATGTTTGAGTACCGTGCCTGCTACACTAGTAATTTACTGTATTATAGCATACAATGTTCCTCCGGTATAACAGTAAGCAAAGTGCATTTATCAATGTACAAAAAATATATATATATAAACAGTTAATCAAGAGATGCAATTAGGTATTTCAATATACTGTTGTAGCAGTTTTATTCTCAGGTTTAAACCTTTAAAAGTTCTTAGGCATAATTTCTCCCCATTTCGTGGAACCAGAACTGTAATTTTCGTGAAAAATATGCAAGACTGTGGTTGCAATCTTTCACTTTTGCATTTACACCGTTGTGTATTTTTGATGCTAGAAATAAATGGAATCTTTGTGCAAAAGTTTTGTTTAATTTTGGCACAATATAGTGACAGTTAGCCCATGTCCTTGTTAAGAGAGGGTGCGTTATTTGCTGGTAATATTGCTTATGCCGGTAAAAGTGTTTTAGTATACCAAGAATATACATTTGACGGATGTCTAAGATGTGACATTCTTTGAAAAAGCATAACATTTTAATCGTGTCTATTATCAGTTATATTATAAAGGTTTTGTTGATAATATTTAACTTGATAATATTTAACTATTGATTTCTAGCTATGCCTATTTATTGTATACGTGTGTATGTCACGCTTTAGTTAGAATTCATTTACCAGGATAAAAATTACATTTCTCAAAATAATAATATATTCCTTACTGGTTTGGTCATGGATAAGCCACGTAGCGACTAGCGGCAGATATAAATATTTAACGTCAAACGTGAATTATTTTTCAATACTCAATACTATTTAATTTGTTCACAGCTCACATAAAATACAACACGAATATTATTGAATTCTATTTGATGATTCATGGGCTCGTTTGATAGAAATTTACAATGTCAACAAACAAGCAATTTCTGCGGTAAACATAATTATTTCGTCACTTCCTCTCAACATGTCGCCAATTTAGACACCACAAAATTATACATTTTGTTTTCAATTGTATTTTTTTTTTTAATTATTCAGATATTTGTAAAGATTATGTCTGGACTGTCTGTTCTCAAATAATACTAGAGAAATCACAGTCAGCGACTTTATTCATTGATAACTTGTAAGGAGAGTATAAATTGCCTCAACTTTTGTCTCGAAATCCACGTAAAAGAAAGTAGAGAGTTAGTGTGGAGCGATTTGTAATTTGTTTTGTATATTTAATTTTGAACGCAGAACAGAATATTCAACTGATGTACACAGAACGCTACCGCCAAACCTCAGAAACACTAGAGCGAAGTTTCACCATGTATACGAACCCAAATATATATTTCTCATAATCAGACATTTAACAATATTTCAAGTTATATCATTATTTGGAAGCTTGATTGGGAGCGATACATTTTTTTATCAACATCCCGATCAGAAAATCCTTTGAACAACTTAACATCCACTCCATTTTATCCTGGTAAACGAGCAATTGGAATAGCAAATAAGGGCCTCATTCGAGCTCATGTCACTATGAAAAAAAAAATCAAATTCCCTGCATACTGAAAGAAAGAAAATCGTTGAAAATGAAGAATGAAAGAAAAATGTTGCTGATTTGAACTACCTATTTGAGAAATAAGAAATATTAGTAGGTTTAGATAAAATTTAAAAAAATATTAGTACATATTTTATAATTTTAGTAGCCATTTTTATATAAGAATTCTGATTACATATTATAGAAATGCTTATCACTAAATTGTTATAAATAAATTGTTATAAATAAATATCACTAAATTGTTATAAATAAATAAATTTTATCAATTAAGTAGAATAAATATAATCCTTTTACATTAGTTTCAGAAAAATAACTTTTATTACACGTTTAAAAATCTTTTTTAAACAAATTTTTTTTTTGATAATTCCTCCTGTCATGATAAAGTGTAGATTGATAATATACCTACATACTGCTTCTTTTTATCACATATATTTTGCCTATTTAAATCAGTTTATTTGTAAAATTTAGATACAAAAAAAAATATATATTTGTAATTTTTTAGATTTGATATTTCTTGTTCTGAATTTAGTAATTTAAAAGAATTCCCAATTATTCATGAGGTTGACAATCTTTGAAAAATGATTAGTAAAAGTTCTCTAATACCTCAAAATCTGCAAGATAGTCTTGTGAATTTAAAATAATTAAGTTCAATGATTTGTAGCATAAGGTTTAGAACGGGAAGAAAAACAGGTCTCGACCTTAAGGTTCCCGATCATAAATGTCAGCATTGAGGTTATTATTTTTTTTAATTACATAAACTGGCGTCGGTCCCTTCGTTATTTAAAAAAATTGTCTGCATATATTTAGGTAGCCGCTGATCCCGGTATCCAGGCAGATAATACAATTCATCCGACAGAATAATATGTTGTGTTTTGGAGCATAAAAATTGGCTCAGCAAGGCTTTAGTGCTCTGTGATGGCACGTTAGATAGTTTTAAATTTATTAGAACATTTTCGTTTCCTAAACACATTATTCATTCCCAAATAGAAGTAAATACAATATTAATTGCCCAAGATACAGAAAGATCAAACACAACGATAGCTCGAGGGATTAAGTAAGTATATTAAAGGTATAAATAAATGGCGCCATAAGTCTGGTCGTTGGTCTTAGTTTCTTGAGATACAGCCTTATTGAAGTGAACTTCGGAAGAAATTTATATTCAATTTTAATTTTGAACAATAAAGGAAAACTCTATGATATTTTAAATAATAACAAAACTATTTTGATATTACTAATAATAATAATAACATGATTAATATTCAGTAATCGATAATTAACTAATTCACACAATTCATAAGGTGTAGATGAATCAAAAAGAACCAGGGAAGGTATGTATTACATATGTATTATTTCTGACAATGCCGCTCATAAAATACTTTATGTTAACTTTATATACGATGTGTTGTACACTATTACAAAATACATCATATAAAAATTAAATAGTCCTGTAAATATGTCTAATCGAGTTTCAAGATATCTCTAGATATAAATGTAATTATATATAAAATATAACATATCCTCAATTTTTACATATTAAATACTGATTCCAATATTAGTTTTTCTATAATTGGAAATTTTGTTGACAAAGATATATTTTTATTAAGGAGAACATATTCTTATTGTGAAGATTTAGATCATAGGACTGTGATATTTTTTTAAATTATAATTAAATGTATTAATTAGAAAGATATACATATATAATCAATTTTATCGAAAAATATATTGTTGTTGCTACCGGGATTTGAACCTGGATTTGAACGGGGAAGGTGTATTATCCAACTATGCCACAGCAGACAGTGCCTTTGTCGACAAATTTTCGAACCCATATGTTACATTTTTCAAATTAATACATTTTCCGTTTCATTATTTTAAAGCCATATACTTTGTTTTTACGAAATCTCAAATACCCGTAACAACAACAATATATATTTTCGATAAAATTGATTATATATGTATTACTTTCTAATTAATACATTTAATTGATATTTTTATCTTCATTTCTGATTTACGTATTCCATTTCACCCGATTATTTCTTGATTTCTCTGTCCAACAGAGCTGCAACTGTATTTTTTTATTCCGTCCATAACCTCTATCGCAGAACCTCACCAGTCACATCTTCTGCAATTTCTGATTCGTTCAAATAATAGCACGCTAGACTGTCTAAGACAAAAATAGGTGTTTATTGAGTTGCGAAATGATATCTTCGGCAAAATCTTTCCATTATACATTGTCATATGATACATACATTCGTATTAGCGATACACTTTGGTTGATTTATAGTGTGTCTTATTTTTGGACCTTGCTAAGACGAATGTACACCGAGATCGATCTCGGTATCATGCACAACATTACTTATATTTTATCTTTTTCATATTCGTATAGCTGAAAAATCATATTCTTGAGTTCTTCTAGTTTATAGACATAATAAAAATTTCATCGGCAGCTATAAATGGCACAATACAATTTTTTTTTCTGTATTTTCCATAGTATTTTCCAGAGTAGTCAGAATATATGATCCGATGCTTTGATGGAGACAAAATCACCCAATTGAACGTTTTCCTGGAACGGTCCCAATTGATCGGTTTCCTATTTTAAGTCACTTCTATGGCGGCACAATAGTCAAAACTTCTTAAAATCGTGCTTGTTGGTCCCGTGGTAAAGACATTCGCCTTGTGATCCAGTGGTTGATGGTTCGAGCTTCTTCCCAAGAGACCAGCAAGTTAGTCCTATGTTCATAGGACAAGCGTTTAGCTCAGTTTGAAAAAAATTGTAAGAATATTTATGTGACACGTTTTTTCTATTTTTTTTAAATAGAGAAAAATATGTTTTTAACGTCTTGTGTAAAATATGAATAAGTAATTTTTTATGCATTTTGAATAAAAAATAATTAAAATTTTTCGACAGTTTGACTTGAATTGTGAAAAATCACTCAATATATCTATGAGAAAATTTATGTTAAATCCTTGAATATTTAAATTTACTTAACTATCAGTGTCACTGGAAGAGTATGCAATATGCAAGGAAATTCAAACTAGAAAAGTAAAAGAATGCCCTTAAAAATTTCTGAAGACAAATTTCGACACTTTTATTTTTTTAATACATACGGTATTCATTTTATAAAACTCTATTGTCAATCAACATAATAAATCTAGTACATAAAATTTGTATATAGCTCACCACAATGTTGTATGTTTTATCAGTTGATAATGGCCTAGACAGCCGAAATAATCGTCCAATTGTTTGAAATTTTTTAATATATAACCTAAAAAATCGTGTTTGATTTATTGTGTTGATTAACAAATTTAAATTTTTGCGAATAAGACTGTAAAAAATCACAAATCTGGTATTTTTTATTATATCCATACTTAGGTACAATAGCATTTTTATCGACGACAAATATAAAATGTTCTCAAATACAGTGTTATGGTCAATCGATTATTATAGAAAAAAATATATTTGTAGTTTGGGCTGAAGTCATTCTTTATTTGTCATACTAATTCATTCGCTGACTACGGGTTTAACGACCAAGATCGTTACAAATAAAATCCGAACCACATCTAAAACTAATTAAATATTTGAGTATGGCTCGAGGCCGACATGTATTCATTTACAACATCTCTGAATACTTAGTGAAGATACCTCCTTGTGTATACCCTGGACGCCACCCTCTCTAGACCCTGCCATTGGGCATCAGGTCGATAAGCAAACACCGCGGACGCATCAATATGTAAATCAATATGGTATGCTTTATTATTCGTTTAATATTTTATTTTATTAAAACTATTTAACGACGGCAAACTGTGAGTTAGTAGGTAGAAAAAATAAATATAATTAATTACTGTTAGTTTTCATGTGAACTTGAACCTAACTTAGCCTAACATACATAGGAAATCGATCAGTCGTTTGGCGCAGGAAAAAAATTAAAGCAGGCAATATATATTTTAATAAAAAATTTCATTTAATAAGGAGAACACATTCTTAATGTGAAATTGTAATTATTCAGAACATAGGACTGTGATATTTTTTAAAATACTAATTAAATGTATTAATTAGAAAGATATGCGTATAAAATCAATTTTATCAAAAAATATTGTTGTTGCGCTACCGGGAATCGAACTTGGATTCCTTTTCCAATCCGGGGAAGGTGCATTACCAACTATACTACAGCGATAGTACTTTTGATGACAAATTTTCTACATTTAAATTTACACTTTTCAAACAATAAGAGCGTAAAAATAATGTAGATGGCATCCAAATAATGGAACGATAGATGTAATAATTTGAAAAATATAATATATAGGTTCGAAAATTTGTTGTCAAAAGTACTGTCGCTGTAGCATAGCTGGCAATGCACCTTCCCCGGAGTGGAAAAGAGATCCACTTTCGAATCCTTGTAGCGCAACAACAATATTTTTTGATAAAATTGATTTTGTATGTATATCTTTCTAATTAATACATTTAATTAGTATTTTTAAAATATCATATTAAAAATAAAAAAATACGTAAAATTTTATTGAACTTGAAAGATAATATTATTTAACTTGCCATTTTTATTTAAATCACAATACTGTAGTACGTTAATTTAAAATAATTATTCCGATTAATTATGTAACTTTTCCAAAATTATTAAACATTGAACAAAAATAACGTTAATCTGATTTTACGCAAGGCTCAAATCTTAATAAAATAATTACAGTTAATATAAATAATTTTGTAATATTCTAAAACATTGCGTATTTTTACCTTAAATGTATATATTTCATTAGATACGACTAAATATAAATAAAAAGTCATTTCTTGATTTAAAAAACCATCTCATTCCACTCGGTTAATAAATATTACACGAAATTCCTGAAGACAAAGCGTCACGTGCCAAGTGACTTAAAAATGAGTGATAAAATATTTTATCATTTCATCCCGCGACCAGCGCCTGGCCCCCTGTCGACTTGTACGAGAAATACCAATTTTATTTCAGTCGCCACCGCACGATAACACGGCCCTGAAGGTTGTGTTCCCGGCCTGTTTTGGTTTACAAACAAGTGCCACCGAAACGCCTCCCCGAGTTGATCGATTAATTAGGATCCACCATTAGCATATAACATGAAGGTTGCATTTGAGTGCACCTCCGATCCAAGGCAGTTACCATTCATTATACACCCAGAGAGCGGAGAGGAATGTTAATTATTTAGTTCGGGGCGGATGCACCGTGTTTGCAGATAGCCGAATCGTGCTGACTGCGGATTATCACAAGTGATTTTTTTTATTTGCTGTTATTGTTTCGTGCTTCCTTTGCCAATATCTATATCAGCTATTATGTTTGATTTAAACTTTGTACAGAAAATTTTAAAAAGTTTACAAATGTATACACGAGTCTAATAATTCGTAAAGCTTAGTATGTAGGCTAGTGTTCTTATATTCGTCACAAATGAAAATTAAATCGGAATTAATTATTAATTAAATATATTAATTATAAAGATATACATATAAAATCAATTTTATCGAAAAATATTGTTATTACGCTACCGGGATTCGAACCTGGATTTCTTTCCACATCGGGGAAGGTACATTATCCAATTACCTACAGCGACAGTACTTTTGATGACAAATTTTCAAACCCATATGTTACATTTTTTTCAAATGAATACATCTATCGTTCTATTATTTGATAGCCATCTACTTTTTTTTTAGAAAATCTCAAAAACCTTTGAGTAAACCGATAGCAGACGCCAGAATTAACAATTCATTTTTATTAAATTTTGAACACATTGATACAACTTATATATTATTAAGAAGAACACATTCTTATTGTGAATTTGTAATTATTCAGAACATAGGTGTGTTATATTTTAAATACAAATTAAATGTATTAATTAGAAAGATATACATATAAAATCAATAAAATTCTTACATTTTTTTGAAGAGAATTATGAAATCTCTTTGAAAATATATAAGTGACCTTATGATTCTGAAGTAAAGATTGTAACCCGAATATATTCGGCATTTTTCTACTATACGAATATTTGTGCAGTTATTCGGATAGTATTCGTACAAATTATTCAATTCTCAGGATTTTAATTCGAACGTGGAAGAAATACCTGTTGCTTTTTCGACGAGTTCATCGACGTCCGAATTGCAGACTGAATTAAGAAGCACCATTTTATCCCTCGTATAATATACAAATGTTTGTTCAAATAATCTAAAAAAATTTTTTTACAGATATATAGATAATTTCTAAAAAAGGACAGAAACGTTAGTCTTACTATTTAAAACACTTTTAATAGTTAAGCCGACGTTAACCGCTACTGAGCGGGTATTTTCAATTGCAGCGACGATAAAAACAAAATTAAGAATAGAATACGAAACGCTCAATGCGTTGTTATTTTAATAAATAAACAGTTTATGGAAAATTAGCTCATTTTCTTATACATTTTGATCTACTTACGTATAATACGATTTATTTAAAATGTTCAAAATTAATTTCATACTCTTGTCACACTTTAGAAAGTATTGAAATATTTTTAGTTTTACTATTCGATATTTTAATTGTTGATGATCTAGAATAATTGGAATCTCTATTCTAAAGAGGGTGTTTTCAAAATAGTAAACAAATAAATCTACTGTCATGTATTTGAGAAAATTAGAACATTGAATTGCTGCAATACGGATTAAAAATAATAAGACGATGTACATTTTATGTGGGTAGCTAAATATAATAATTATATAATTTTATTCACTTTTCATTTGAAATATTAAAAAGTGTTTGTGTGTTTGTGTGCGGGCGATAAAATAATCCAATAAGACTGAATAGTTTGTGTTTGATACATTCAATACTTGCCAGTAAGAAAATTAGAAAATATAAATTATGAAACTGTAGATGTCAAGTTCTCATTAAATGCCCCTTTCTTGAAATTGGCTATTGGATGAATGTCAATGAACAGGAAAAAAATATATCTGCTACATTTAGTAGAATAATCTGCATACAAGATATAAGATACCATAGAAACGCTGCTTTAGACTTAAACTTCTTGGTGGCAATAGAAACTGTACAACATGCAACAGGGTTCTTGCATATTAGAGAGAATCTTGTATCTATTTGTTTATTAATAAATTTACTACCATATTTTGAGTATGTCCAAATCTTTGTAGGAACTAATTACTGGGCTTTATCCCCTGGGGGATTGTCATCAAGATTAAGATGTCTCACAGAGACGAAGCTATTATTTATTTTTATATGAGAAGTATGGATGTCATGGGCATTACAAGGCTTACGACCTGTCATCGGCTGGCTTAAGTGATCACTTTACACAATGTAACGTTCACCTATTTACCCACGCTAATTATAACGTATAAAAATTTGATAGATATGGTAGCGTGGGTAAATAGGTAAACGTTACATTGTGTAAAGTGATCACTTAAGCCAGTCGATGACAGGTTTTAAGCCCTATAATTATAACGTATAAAAATTTGATAGATATGGTAGCGTGGGTAAATAGGTAAACGTTACATTGTGTAAAGTGATCACTTAAGCCAGCCGATGACAGGTTTTAAGCCCTGTAATGCCCAACACTTCCATACTTCTCATATAAAAATAAATAATAGCTTCGTCTCTGTGAGACATTTTAATCTTAATAAATTTACTATTGTGAATTTGTCTTGACCAAAGGAGAAATATTTTAGGGACGTTAGAAATGTGTAATATTATTTATTATATTCGATTCGTTGAGGGGAATTGAAAGATATTATTTTATCACAAAATGATTTATCTTAGTTATTACGCCTGACTAAAGTGAAATGAAATTGTTAAATAATAATTACTGTGCACTTATGAGCTAAGGAATTATACATTATAATTTTTTTTCCCTAGATATCTTTTCAGATAGAAGCGATTTTTATTTCATTATTCTACTTGCGAGCGATTGGAATAATAATACCAGTTAATGATATTTATATTTGATGAATCTTGTTAAATTATTGTATTGCGTATTAATAATATCCCTCCGCGTTGATTATACCTATTGTAAATAATTTTTATGTACTAGGTGTAATTGCTAATCTTATTTGTATCCCGCCTCTCCCTGCAACATCCAATGGTAATACTCGTATATCTCCCCTATAGTTTATTTGAAGAGAATAGCGACTAGTTAATCCCTTTAATAATATTCCAGTATCCCATTTACATCACAAACTATAGTCACATTTGTACAATATCTACAAGAATGCGTAAATGCGAAAATTTACTCGTAACATTTTTTATTTATTGCTTGTATTATATTTTTGGTTGTACACAACATAATTATATATAATAACATATAATTTGAGTTATTTCCCTAATTTTATGTTTCTTTTAATATGATATCTTATATTGTGTTGCCATTGATGGCGTTTGGTTTACATATTTGCTATTTGTTAACCGTAACTAATAGTTAATTCGCAAAACTTGGAGTTCGATTTCAGAATCCTCTTGTGAGAAATTATCCTGTCGATAAAGTTCAGCGATATTTTCAAAATACAGATCAGTAGTTTCTAGTTGGAAAACTACATTGTAACAAGGGCAGGTTACTCAATTAAAGTAGAATATCTTGTTACGTAACTTTATAAGTAATTGATTAATAAGACGCTATTCCTGGTTCCAGAAACATGGATACCACTTTTTCATAGCACATCCTTCAGCGAGGTATTCTTTCTCTCCAAGAGGTTTCTGAGATTCTCCAATTGTTCCTACAATTTCCTCATGTCTCTTATTCCACCACGACGATGTAAGTGACTAATGCCCGTTACGTCTAGAAGTTTCGGCGCCAAGTGCTCCAAGTGCAGCAGGGGGATCTCGTCCTCAGACTGGGTGCGCAGGGCGCGCGCGCAAGTCTACCATCTGGCGTGCTTCGCGTGCGAGGCGTGCGGTCGCCAGCTGAGCACGGGCGAACAGTTCGCGCTGCACGACGACCGCGTGCTGTGCAAGCCGCACTATCTGGAGACCCTCGATGGCGGGAGTGTTTCGTCCGATGGTGAGTGCCAATTTAATCTACTCCAAGCGCGCATCTTTACTTCCATTGGATTATGTAAAATAAATAGTCCACCATTGCCAGCGGTAGCGAGAAATCAACAGTTCATATTTAAAAAATCGTCACGCGATCGCTATGTACGATTATAGTATTGAAAGAATATTTCAGATCTGAAATTAAGTAATATGTTAAATAAAATTTTCTGAAATTCAGTAATTTGTGCAATTTGATGGTATTATACTTACGTGTCAAGGTAAATATCTCGTTATGGTCACAAGTCTCTATATGGATCGAAAACATTTTTAAATCATTACGTATTTAAATAAAGATAATTTTTAACATAATTTATAATAACACCTATTATTCTTCCAATTACGTTGGATTTCAGTTGTATAGACTCATAAAATTAAGTTAGAATTGATTTATTATAATCGTTAGATATAAAAACCTAAGCATATTTAGTTTTATTAGAATTATAAACATATTTATAAACGCCACTGTTCTAATTTTTTATCATTTATGTTTCCCGAAATTTTTATCCTTTAATTGAAAGTAATTGAACAATAAAATATAAAATTGAAAAAAATATAATGTTAATTTATTAGAAGAATAATATTCAAGTAGCATTTGTTTTGTTTAACAACATACGTTCCCTATTGTAATCAGTTAAAATAAATTAATAACCAGGTTGTAAAAATCTACTCATAAATATATTTGAATAATTGTTCGTTGTCAAAATTAAAAAAAAATTGATAATCAGGTGGATTTATTTTTCTTCATCATAATGATGAAACCGGCTGGAAATGTAAGTGTGCGTTATCTGCTTATTTTAATATGTATATAATATAATATATAAAATCCGTCACATGATGGCCAATCAAACTGGTCTGTATATATAATCGCAAGCGCCATTACACACCATTTCAATCCTTTCTAATTCGTTATCAAATGGAATTACATGTCCGAACAATCAGCTCGTGCTGCTTTTGACATGGTCAAGAACGTAACACAAATTTAGGACATTAATATTTGGCATAATAACGTGTACACTTTTTAAAAGGGAAATGAATTTTCGTGAAAAAAGAGGGTCATTGTTACGAAAGTGTGCTTCCACTTAACCCTATCTAACTTATCATCACGCCGTTTCCCCGCGGGGGAAGGCAGAGAGAATAGAGCGCCACACTATTCTGTCCTGATACACAGTTCTCGCCTAATACACATTCATATATTCCACATAAATGTTAATATTTAGTTTATATACTTAACGTCGTAGTCGTGTATTATACATGTACAAATTCAATATCTCATTGAAATTGATTTGCTTACTAGATTTTTAACTACCACTTTAAAATTTATTTAATTTATCTCTTAACCGTTTTAGTGCTAAGCAATTTTGGCAAAAATAAGTGAAAATTGCTATACACATATTGATTAATTTAGAGGAAAAAATAATGGTGTCAAATAAAACACTCTAACTTAGACAAATATCAATCAATTTTATTAATTATTTTTGCATTATAAAGATAAAATGTTTATTGTTTATTAATGTTTATTAAACATAAAGTGATATCAATATTATTGTATTTTATTTCTTTTAGAAAATAAAAAATCAAAAAAAAATAGCTCAACAATTATGTTTTGCCAAATACACGTACAACATTGTGTTTCTTCTGTTTCTGTAGATGAAGAGGAGGTAGAAGACTCACTTTCAATCCTCAATCTTTTTCTTCGATGCGTTATAATACTGCTATCATCACTATTTGTATCTGTCGTTTCACTCCCCGTAGAATCACTAGGAATCGAATCAACGTTCGAAATAATAGCACGTGACATGGTTATTTTTTTAAAAATATATAAAAAAACGATAAAAGTTATTTTTAAATGTATAAGAATGCACCCTCATTACAAATTACGCGCGAGGTTAGCGTACGTGCACTCCCGCGGAGCACCGAAAACACACTGAAACTCGCAGCGCTTTTGCGCCGCGTAGCATTCTAACGGTTAATCTTTTAGAAGAAATGATGCCAGTCTATACTATTAAGGAGAACACATTCTTATTGTGAAGTTGTAATTATTCAGAACGTAGGTCAATGATGTTTTAAATACTAATTAAATGTATTAATTATAAAGATACACACATAAAATCAATTTTATCTAAAAATATTGTTTTTCCAAACTGGGGAAAGTGCAATACCAAATATACTACAGCGTTAGTATCTTTGGTGACAAATTTTCGAACCTATATGTTACACTGTAAAACAAAGTAGAAGGCTTTCAAATTATGGAACGCTAGATGTTTTAATTTGAAAAAGTGTAACATATGGGTTCGATAATTTTTTATATTTATATATTTATAATTAATACATTCACTGCTATTTCATTATGAGTATTGTAAAACCGACAGCACACCTTGGTCTATTTCTAAATCATATACTTAACGATAAAGTAAGTCGTTAAAGTACATTTTGTGTATTTGCAGTATATATTTGAAAATTCCAATAGTATTTAAAATATTAATTATTCTAAAAAATTCTATAATTAGAAATATTGAAGGTTAGTATTCTGGTGTTCGTCAACTTTGCTTAATCTCTTTAAATTATTGTTCATAAAAATATATTTACAAATACACTTGATTATAATTGAAATATTACTAGTAACGATGCGATACCTATAAATAATTTTATAAATTTGTTTTAGATATTATATTTAAGTCTAAAACGCTATACATGCGTTTCTTCCTAAATAAATTAATTCACATCTATTCAACACGTTCTATTCAATATATATATCTATTCAAAATATCAATAATATAAACTGATTTTAAAATTGCTTAGTTATTTAGTTCATGGCTACTGTGAGCCACTTAAAAAGTGATTCTAAGTTAGGCACTTAAAATATTACAAATTACAACACGAAAAACATATTAATCATTCAAAGAAAAAAATTGATGCGTAATCTTTGTTCAACACTAATTATCGAAAACGAACAGTTGAGTCAACCCGTTCAATGAAATTATCTGCTGAATATGAAAGTGTTTTATACACAGCCTCTCTTGAGAGAATAGAGAAAAGATTTTATATTTTATAGGTACTAGTTTTTTAATTACCTACCCTTATATTTTGCCTATTTTCTCTCGTTTACTAACTTTGTTTCTTACTGGCACAAATATTTTAGTATAGTAATAAAAATATTTTTTTGTTTTTTTACCAAAAACCCCTGTTAATTTATTTTTATAAACAAGGAAGAAGCTTTAATTAAATGTATATAAAATATACACGGATAATACTTTGATTTTTGACAGAAGTTTGTCGATAAAAGTCGGTATGTATCAGATGCGTCATTCTATTCTGCGTACAAAATACAACAGACAGTGAGTCATAACTCGCTTCGTGCTTAACTCCGCACTGTCCTTTACGCATTTTCGAAACGATTCTCCGAGATAAGTTTCATTCGTGTGAAATTACTATTAAGTTTGTGATCTTGGATTTATCGTAGCCAAAGTTAGTGGCACGTTAGCATGTGAGAATATTAACCTTTTACCGATAGTAAAAATGTACAATATTTCACTTTTTCTTTTATCGTTTCCAAAAGTATTCATTCGCATGATGATGTACGTTCCGACATTGGCCTCCTTAATGTGGTATTTGTGTAGTAAATGTTAGGTGCTGAAAAGTATAAATAAATATATATATACACATACTTAAACGAGTATATATATATATATATATATATACTCGTTTAAGTGCCATAATTAAAACATACTTTTGTTCTTTGACTAATTTCAAAGTGAATGGAAATCCTATATAATTTGATGTAATACCTGTAGCGTACCTGTGATAACTGTTCAAGAAATAAACAAAAAATAAATCACACAAGTAGCTGTCACTACTCCGAATCAAATCAAATGAACACTGAGGTAAAGATAAAATATTAAATAACACTTAATATTTTTTAACGCATCAAGAGTCGGAATTTCGAATCTCAGTAGTGGCCATTCATGTGTTGGTCTTGTTTTTTTAGTGCAAGACCGTACAGTGTTTGTTTTGTGCGGTGGTTTATTCCATAAAACTTTTTATAGCGGCATATTTTCGCGCGGTTCTGTCCTTGTAGATTTGTTTTTTTATCCCACTCGTATTATCTGAAACTTCCTTGTTCTGTTATTTTTATTTTAAATTGATTTATTTCTGCGTTATTATATTAATTATTGATTTAAATAATATATGTATTATCTTTCAAACAATCCAGAGTGCATTTTAATATTAAAGAACATGTTAATTACGCGAGAATTTCCAAAACTGCGAAGACGAAGGAGATAACAGTTATATCTGACAAATTTAACGATATTCTGAAAACTTTGTTTATATATAGATGTATGATTTTTTAATTTTAGTTTGGTGGTTTAAAAAACATTTCAATACGTACAATCACATAATATTTTAAGTAGATTTTATCAAAGTTCTCCATCATTCCATATAATATACCAATACAATGTACAAAATATAATAATATAATGTATGTATTGTCGACAAAATTATTGAAAATGCAATAGCATTGATTACAATTAAAAAATTCAGTAAATTACCTATTCGAGTTTTTCAATTTTAAATACTTATTTAAAAACAACTCAAAAACTGATTCTGATTTAAATTATGGTATTATTTGCTTGTAGTTTATAAAATTAGTTTTTCGCCCACTTGAAAATGTATATATTTGTTTTGACTTATTTGTTAGTTATCATACATTAGTAGGACGGATCGATGTCATTTTATAAGCAACGCAGACTAAACTAAAATGATTTTACAGACTTTTTTCAGCGATCTCGCGATCATTTTTTGAAATAGTTATTTATTTCACATTTTTTATAAATATTCACATTTTTATTTTTTGCATTGGTTAACATTCTTCAATGAATATTACGCTTGAGATTTTGAAAGAATTAAGATCTCTAAAAATGCTAATTTTAATAAATGTTTTGTACCTATTCCTTGAAATGACCCAATCCAACAAACGAGTTATGTGACAAAGTGTCCTACGACAGACGGCTGCGAGGGCGAGGGCTACCACAAGAGCAAAGCCAAGCGGGTCCGGACCACCTTCACGGAGGAGCAGCTCCAGGTTCTCCAGGCCAACTTTCAGCTGGACTCCAACCCTGACGGGCAGGACCTGGAGAGGATAGCGCAGGTCACGGGGCTGAGCAAGAGGGTCACTCAGGTCTGGTTCCAGAACTCCAGAGCTAGACAAAAAAAACACCAACACACTGGCAAATCAAAGAGTGAGTTCTGTATTATTTTATGTTACTTATTTATAAAGATTATTTTTAGTTATCTCTGAAAGAAGGTGCTTTTCAAACAATTAATTTTCAAGAGAATATTTCTTAAGTTTGATATAATAATTATTAATATATTAATAATATATTAATTAAAGTAGAACTTTAGGTCGAGCCTTGAACAAGATAACAATAGTAAATTAGTGAAATAATTTCTTTCTCAAATGAATACTCACACTAAGATGGTGCTTGTTGAAGGTTAAAAAAACTGTTAACGGTATAATACGTAAATATTTATTTATTTTTTGCATTTAAAAAAAAAAAAATCAGCGACGACCAACCATTTTTCATAAATGGGTCAAAGAATATGCCCAATTCTAAATAAACAAATGTCATAACAAAATAAATTTAACATAACTGAACAGAAGATACATTTTTCATTTCAAAATGATGTTTTTCAGGTTTTAAAGGTTCGCGTACAACACTTTCTTTGCAAATATTACAAAATGCATTATAATAGCAACGTATTCACTAAATTATTATATCTCTTTAACTTTCTCTTGGTTCAATGCTCAGTTTTTGTTTTTTATTCAGAGACGTTTCGATTAGAATATTTTGATAACAATTATTCGAATTACGTCGCTTAATCTATTTGAATTACGATAATGCATGCCATGACAAGACACTGACATAATAAAAATGTACACTGACACCCCCACTACATCACTTATAGCAAAAATTCGATACACCATACATAAATGTTTGTAGTTAATGCGTTTTATAAACCAAATAATATATTTCTAGATCATATTCACACAATAGCAAGGGACTAGAGATGCACTGCATATCTAATATTTATTTAAAAAGTTGTACTCGTGTTAAAAACAAATTTTGCAAACATGTGTCACAGGTTCGCCATCTTTGTGGTAGACACATCATCTTAAATTGAATAATTTAGAATCTTTAGAAATAAGTAAAGCATGTAAAATAAACCAAAATATTATAAATAACCATCTATGTAAGTGTAACCACTATTATAAAAATATTTCCTAAAAAAAAATGTACAACAATTTTGTATCTTTAAGTCAATTTCCACATCATTCATCATTGTAATAATTTAAGTTAAATAATATATATATATTTTTTTTTTAAATAGAATTTGAAAACGCAAGAACAATTTGACATATGGTTTTAGTTAGTATATTTGATAACCTGATGAGGGAAATGATATTTTCCGAAACCGAGTGGTGTATTAAATTTAACTCATAAAAGTGGTTTAAAACTCAGTTAAAAATAATTTATATTAAAATATCTTATTTAATTACATTAATACTAATACTTTTATTAATTTTAGAAGATGATGATTGATAATATGATACCTTTCACAGGTGCTTTTCTAACGGAACTGTGGACTTCTTGTGATAAATGTACATCTTTCATAATATTGTATTTTACGTGATAAATATAAAAACATAGGTAAAATTAATTTCAGTGATGGGACGAGATGGCGATCCTGCGGGGTTTGGGAGACATATCAACCTTCACCTAACGTACTCCTTCCAGAACAAACCGCAATACACACCAGTTGGTAAGCAGTTATACTTATTGTAGCTAGGGGGGCGAGCAAACCTTTTGGTTCTATTGATAATGATAATTACTGCCGTTAGGATGGCGAGATGTTTTGGAATTTTAATCTGTCGCCAGATGGCGCGTGTTGCAGGAATTTTAAAAATAAAAATAAATTTTATGGAAAAACCAGCCGTGGATGCGCAGCGGTTACTATTAGCTACCTAGTAAAAGCAATCGGCTCGGACACTAATTGTGGCCGCGAAGCGGCCTCTTTTTGGCAAAAAGAAATCGGTGAAACCGATGTGCTATTCAGTGAATACAATGATCTTTTAATATTACATAATAATTAGTACCTACTGCTATAGTCTTCTTATTGTACTCAGATTTCTTTAACTAATTGGAACGCTTATTTATGTTTAATATTTTTATATAATTTATTCAAAAAACAAAATACTATCTTCAAAAAAATCTGTTAATCTTTTATTATTATTATATATACAATATTAAAGATATTATATATTAAATAAAAATTTTAAAACGAATTTTTGTTTTTATGATGAAATTTCAGAACACAGTACTGTGGTATTTTTAACATATAAATGAATCAATTAGAAAAATATACAGAAAAAATCAAATTATTGAAAGAATATATATATTTTTTTTAATAAAGATGCATATATGGAATTCGTGTCACATCAATATTCTTACTATTTTAAAACTAAGTCAAAATAGGACTAACTTGATGGCCTCCTGAATCGAGGCTCGAACCCACGACCACTAGATTACTAGGCGAGTATTGTAACCACAATTTCACAATTGTTATCAGGATACGAACCTGGACCTTTTTCTATCGATATATAAATATATAATATACCTATGCGAATAGATTTATAAATAGTTTTTTTCTGTACATCTTTCTAATTTATTTATTTAATTTGTAATAAAACCCTATTTATTGTTTATATTTAATGTAAATTATTATTTAGTCATGAGTCTTAATTAAATTCGTAAGAAATGATAGCAAAGTATTATATATTATAATACAATCTAACAAAGAATTCCAAATATGTGTAATCAAAATGATAATTTTTAAATAAATTATAATACGAAATCTTCTTTATAAAAATGTATTATATATTTTAGTATTCCATACAGTTGTTATTTTTACTAATATGTTTTTTTTATAGTTTATTAAGTCTATTTAATTTAACAATAATATTTTTGATTGTATTATGTTAAAATATATTGGCTAAATAAATCAATTTTTTTTTTTTGATAACTTTAATTATCTTAATATTTTATTTTTAACTTAGTCAATATTTTTTGTTTAGATTCATCTATGGACGAGTTATCGGAAGACTCTTCGATCCACTGCATGCAGAGCGAGGTGTAAATTATAAAATGAGTAATTTCGCGTGTTATGTCCATTTTCATAAAAACGCGTCTCCACATTCCTATAATGGACTCCGAGGAATAAAAGTATTTTACATAAGAGATAAATTCAAAGATTTTTTTTATTGATGTATCCAACATTTTGATGAGTTTCTGTGTTTTTTTTACCTGTGTTATACCTATGTACATGAATTTAAATAATTTCGTATGTACATATTATAATTGAATCGCCAAATGAATTCTTGAGATGATAATAATCATTATATTATAGCTTAGCGCTTTTTCTAATTGGATGGATTTGAATATAGAATTTGCGACATCTTTCAATTTCATTAATTTAGAATAGGTGAGCATATATTATTTTTTAGTCAAATGCTGGCTAAGTGCAAGCCACTATATGTAAATTATAAAATTTGTTTTTGTAAAATAATTATTATTTTAAAGTTTTTTCTTGCCTGTAAAAAAATATAAAATTTAGTGCTTGATTATACCGTTAATTAATTGTTTAATTATACCGTTATAATTATTTTTGATTTCTTCCAATTTATTCAAAATATCGTTCTATATATTTGTACAAAACTTTCGTGCGTTTTTTTTATACTAAATTTATGTTTAAAAGTCATAACACCGTTATGTCACTACCTAATATATTATACTGTGTAAAATGTATAGTTATATTATGTTGTTAAATAAGTTAGATATTTATAAAACGTTTAGTTAATTATAATTGATGTGAACTATTTAATTAATATTTATTCTAAATAAAAGCTGTATAGTATCTACTTTAATTTATTTCTAAAAATTCTCATAAAATTAATCACATAGAAGGGAATTGGATACTTGCCAAATTATTTCATCAGCATTTTTATGTTATTAAAAATATTTTGATTTCAATAAACATATTTAGGTATATGGCGTTAAAAATATTTGATGATATAAAGGTAAACATATACGCAGTTTAAAAACGTGTAAATATATACTTGTAGTATTGTGTTTTTATTATTTGGAAATCATTTTTTACGTATTCAAGATAGATATACGTAGATGAAACAGATTCAACAGATTTTATACATAAAACTCGAATATTTCGAATACACTTTTATAAATATATATATATATCAACATTCATCCAAAAAATGCTAGTATAATTCAGAGGCATTTATTAAAATTGATTCGAATAAATTTTTAGTACAAATATCTTAAACACTAATAAGTTTTATTATGAATATGTATTTTTTTTTTACAAATTTTAATTGTCGTAAAAAAATTAAACACTCTAGATTATAAATTTGCGCATTTTTGTCAATTAATATAATCAAGGTCTATCAGAAAAAAAATGGTCTGTAATCGCATACATATTTTTTTTTCGGTCCACAGGGTAACATAAACTAAATTGTATTTGATAAATTTTGGTTATAAATATAATTCGAGGTATTTCTGTTGGCTTTGTTAAAAAAATCCTAATTTTTTCGGATATATTTATTGTTGGAAATTGCTATCGACTACCAGTAGAATGACTGAAATGTTAGCAATAAATCTTTTTTTTTATCTTCTTCATCAGAATAATTTACATATCGTCATCAGTCATTAACAATCCACTACTGGATGTGGGGCTCCCCGTGGCCCTCGCGCTTTCTTCGGTCCTTCGCTAATCTTCGACATATCACCAGTCATCTAACGAACGAGACTTACATAAAGTATTTAGTATTATACTTAACATCAAATATACCCATATGTATAATAGTACAATATTTTTAGGTGTCAAATTGAGCAATCCGGTTTGGGGAGAATTTTTATTATTAAATAATTACCGACGTTGTTCGTAATGCGCAGTGAAATGTTTTATATATTTTTAAGCAGAAAAAAAAACTTGTAAAATTAATGAATTTAATTTTTAAAATATTATCTGTTTAAATTAAATTAAAATTTGTTTATATAGTGTCAACATAATTTCGAATTAACCAGAGTTCTTTCATTGATAAAGGTAATATGATGTAAAGAATCAAATGGAAATCAATTATTCTCCTATTTATTTTGTAAAGCAGCTGCTGAATCATTTTGCAGAACGAATAAATCGTATTGAGCAAAAATCATTCATTCCTTTTGAATTTCAATATTAAATTTCGAAGCGTCTACAATCCAATACTTTTTCTTGCGGGCAGCTTAATTGGTGAAATATGACCGAACTGCGTAAAGATGATAATTTTGTCAACCACTGGACAATCGTATATATATATCATAAAGAATTAATTGTTTTATACATCTTTGGTTATGAAGAATTTGAAAAATAATTGAAAGATAGATAATAGTGGACATTAAATTTCACATCATTAAGCTAACACACATCAATATGTATAGAGGATTATTTTTTTCTATTCACTCCGCTTTAAGTATTGTGACTTAATAAATTTATTACAAATCTAGATTTTGGATAGTGTAAAAAAAGATCTACTCGAAATACAAAATTCAAATAATGAGAACACATGTTTATAGCCCAATATGTGAATTTTAATCGTTTCGAGACATTCCCATATACTGTATATATATATTCCATACAAGTGTGTGAAAAATAAATATTGAACATAAATTAAATATATTTTTCCCCAAATTAGTCTTGATTCTTTTTAATACCTTATATTAATATAATTATTCTTATTATTATTGATGACAGGCTGCCCTATTGTGATTAATAGTTTATTTATAAAGCAATAAAACATTCTAAATATATTTGTTTTATTTAAAAACATAAAACTTTATTCGCTTAATGTATAGTTTCTTATCAGTTTTTAAGGAAACCCATTAGGTATAAACGATAAAAATCGTTATCTTAATATATTCTAGTTGATACTTATGTGTCATTTCATGCTATTTACAACAAACCATCTGGTACATTCTAAGAGGTTTTTCTAACCACCATCTTTGTACATCATTACGGTACTGCATTAGTAAGGTAAGAGCATTTGTCTGTAATTTCCCAAAAAATGTGAAAATTGAATAAAATGTGTTGATTTTAATCCTGTATTTATTCTTTATACCTTACTACATTATTATTTTGATGTGGTTTAATGAAAGATAAGAGAAAGGAGTAAATAAAAAAATATGTTTAAACGAATCTGTGTATCCCGTAGTTTCATAATGCCATAAGTGAAAATAAAACAACGCAGAAGTTACCGCCTTACGTAAGTATTCCAATTTGAAACACATCATAACTGTCAAAGTATATAAAACAAGTTTGGAATAGGAAAGCACCGGTAAAATTATTTTTTTAAACAATACAATAGAAATAGATTTATTATCATTCGCATTTGGGACAAGTTGTAACTTTAATGTTACATTCCTTTGCAACTATAGTACATATTGTAATGCTACATATATGAACTCAAGACTATAGAGCGCCCGGTTTCTGACGCTGAGAGTCACTTCTGGGCTAAATAGATCCTTAAGTTCTTGACGAACCTGTTGAACTTGGGCTGGAGCAGAGTTATTCATCTTGTTGACGCGCAACTAATGGCAGACAATTTACAATCTCCGGAGCACTTGATACGAAGGTATTGAGCCTTTTCTACTGGTATTTCAACGAAAATAAATCATATTTAAATCAATCCCAGACTAGGTCCCGAAATTGAAACGATTTGCCACCTTTTTTGCCTTCAATTAGGCCCGTGTCCATGGAAGGATATACGATGAGATAACCTCGGAGATTTAATTGAACTACATATCAATACACGTATTGAGATTTTAATCTGAAAATAAACACAGAGATCAACTTGAGATTGACAGAAAGAGACAAAAACTTGGTCTAATGTACAACAAATTTTGTCCACAAATCACCATTGATCTTTACATCTATCTCTTTTAAAAAGTTAAATATTAATCATTAAACACTAATATAAGTTAGACATAAGTTATTAAATATTAACATTAATTTATTATTATAATTAAATTGGTAAAATTAAATTAAATTGATTCAAATTCACCCAATAAACGGAACATCAATAATCTATGGGCTGATATATATCAAACACACTAGACATTGGATGCAATACATGAATTGAGGCGCAAAATAATGAAGCTCCGAGACTTGGAGTGAGGGGACTACGAAAGCGGACACTTGTCTCCAAACAATCTCGTACCTCAGAGATCGTCTTGAGTTGAAAATCTTATAAACATCTTATCTGTGGACATGGGTTATTTTATAGTTATTACAGAGGTTATGGTTCGTTCTTATAACTTATCGGCTAGCAACCAGTGACGGTCGATGACTTTTTGTAGAAGGAATGCTGGATAATGAGTTTATACCTACTATCAAATATACAAATATAACATATAATCGAAAGATATTCAATGTTTCAATCGGGTGTCAAAAATGCGTCATACAAATTGCTCTAAACAATCCGCTCGCTTCGTAATATGTATGCTATTCTGTGCATTATACATAAGCATTAAAGTCGTTGTTTGTACGTTGGATGCTGTTAACTAATGCGTATACAGTATTCGAAGATCTTGACAAGCGGAACTGAATGCTCATGCGCGAAAGTCGAATACTTTAAAACTTTGTGAATACGGAACGAATGATAAAATCCACTGTTGCTGGTATATGTTGTTGCTGGTATATGTATTTCGACTCACTCCGTGCGCGCGGCATATCGTGGTATGTGTTATATTTGGTATCTAAAGGACAGGATGAATTTACTTCCAGCAGTGTTGTTTTTGGGTAGAAACAAAAAGTTCAAGGTTCTTTGACTCTATAACACAAGGGATGCGGAGCATACTAGCAACCTAATTAAAATGTGAAGAACAAACACACCAAATGATGAGATCGTGTTGTAGTATTTACGACACACATATATAAATAATTTTCAAGACAGGATAGTTTCAAAATAAGTGGTACAACTTCAGTGGATTTTCAGGATACCTAAATTAAATTATTTTATGCTGACGTAATCAAATCCTTCCACAGTTTCCCCATTTGTGACTGCATCGCCCACTCCTACCCCAGGACTAAATGGTTTAGGGGTAACTTAATTTGCAGAGCACCGTTCAAAAATCATCCCCAATATACACGCCACATGAACACACCGGCCGCGGGATGGTGCCATTTTAAATTTGCTGCATGAATTATGAATTTAAATAATTGCTAATGATGAGTTATAATAATGAATCTTGAAATTATTGAAATAATTTCTGATGATGAGTTATTAAAATGAATCCTGAAATTATTGAAATAATTGTTAATAAGCTAAACATAAAACTCAATCTATTTGCTGTTCTCTATAAACTCTTACTCCTTTTGATAGATTTAAATAAAATTTTGCGTTGCTACTCTTAAGAACCCTGATCAAAACATGGGCACCTTTCCCCCTCCTCTTGGCCTACACTCCCTTTATACCTTTATAAAAACATCTGGATATCCACATCAGTTTATTAATTGGTTTAGTGGATAAACTGATTAAAATCTTATTCAGAACATTCAGTGATTATTTCTTTATTCATTGTACATAATAATGTACATTGTAATAGACACAGATATAAGATCATAAATTGTTACTACTACTGCAGTACCTAAAAACAGTTAACCCCTACTGTAGTAGAAGTTTCAATAATATATTAATTATGCAAGTTAACTTATTGAAAAGAAAAAAAATTTAAATTATTTCATTTTTAATTAGTATATTTTTCAAAATATACTACCACCTCAGATATGAAACCACCCGACTTCATAAACAATCAATATCTCTGCTAAAGACTTTCTAGTAAAACTCACCCTTTGTGGATGAATAATGTTTTTAAATAGTTCTTTCGCCTTTCTGATGGCAGTTTCGCATTTAGAGAAAACTAATCTTTACGAACAAGATTTTATAAAAATAATTATTATCTTCATAACTATAATTGTTGCTATTTGAACATCACACTTTTATTAATTGAGCGTGCACATATTTCGAAAAAATATAATTTTATACTCACCTACTACCTGAATCAACAAATCCATCCAAGGGAGGTATCTTTCCTCAATAATTATTTAATCAAAAGGTATCTAAATAGGTACTTAGTAAGTATGAGGCGCGTTTTTTAAGTAAGTACCGTTGCCGGATATTCCCGGTGTAGCGATGCGGTTGCGATGTTTCGCATGCGCAATGGTTTCCTTCATCTGTTGACTCATCACATCCAACGTTAGAGACATTCACATAGTGTGGCCATATTGTAGTGAGTGGTTGAAATGTTCAAATTTTTCTTGAATCCACGAAACATGAAACCAGTTGACTGATTTGGCACCAAGTGATTTCCATCTTTTCCTTTATCTAATACATTTCTGAAGCGGTTCTTTGGTGGCAAGCGTTTTGACGACGATAATGAACTCAAAGACGGAGTACAGACATGGTTTTTATCCCAGGTGGCGTCGTTCTACGACGAATGTACCTATACAAAAATTGGTGCTCCGTTATTACAAGTGCCTCAATAATGGTGGCGACTATGTTAAGAAGTAGTTTAAGGTGTGTAGCGTCCGAAGAAAGTTGAGTGTTGTAAAAATTATGTTGTTTCTTTAAAAAAAATATCCGGTACTTACTTAAAAAACGTGCCTGGTACTTACCAATAAGGTTTATTATGTGTAAATTAGAAAATATGATATTTCTTGCCATTAACCAACTAATTAGTTTTAATACAATATAATTTTAAAAATGTCAAACCACAAATTCACTGCTTTAAATATCTATTCATTATTTTTTTTAAATATGCATAACTAAAGGTTTGTAAAAATAACAGTGAATTAGTATGACATTATATCGTCAGGGGCGGATTTATGGTACATGGATCAGTCTCACTGGACATTTGTGAGACCCCTTGTCTTAAGAGGCCCTTCGCAATTGTGATTTTCGCTATTATATAAATTCGCCTTTGTACATCGTGAAAATATCGGAATTACATCCCACCATAAAAAGTTACTTTTTAGTTAAACAAATAAATAAGTGACATGAAATAATACTTTTCAAAATAAAAATAGAGAATTATAGTTATTTTTCATTAATAATTTTAATATTATTATATCTTTTGTGCCCAATGCACTGTGCAAATGTGGTTACAATAAACATGTACATGTTTAATTATCGTTGCGGGATCGGGGTGTCATTATTTCTTTGGATTTGCCGAGAAGCACATTATCGCGGGGGCAGTCACCCTAATAGAATTGTCCGCCCCTATTGTGTCCGCGCACAACAATAGAACGCCCAAAGTTATACTACTAACAATCATGCAACATGTCCATGAAAGAATGAATTATTTTATTTAAATAAAAAATGTTTAAATTGTGTTAAGTGGGGCTACCACCAGAAATACCAAATTGTTAACCAATTTATATTAATCATCGGCTGGTACCTGTGCACGAATTGGGCGTTCAGGTCAGCAGAACTACGGTTCTGAGTTGACGGAAGATGATGAAAACCACGTCAATATTTATGCAAGTTAAGTCCATATTTTCAAAGTGACTATTTTAATTTCCATGCAAAAATATTGATTAGATTTGTTTTTATATTCATTTTAATTTTTAAATATGCCTTAAAGCGTCATCTAGCAAGTCTTATTCATATTAATGAATTTTAATTGCATATTTACAAAATACAAATTATTTTTATATATGTGTAGGTACATATATAATATTATTATTTTACATCTGCCTGGTCTTGGAGACGGTTGACGAAATACAGTTTGAACACATTTATTTTAAATAAGATTAATAAATAGAAAAAATCTATTAAAATCTATCTTGTTAAGATAGATATCTCATTTTTATATTATAAATAACGTATTCTCCTATTAAGGAAAAGTCGCGGATTAGATAGATTCATGTTTATCCTTACAAGTGATTCATCCAATTTCTTTTATCGTAGATGTTAGGTTATTTTAGTAACGATGAGACTTTGATCTCTCGACTTAGTGATTTGGCGGCAAATAAATGTATGTATTTTGTTTACAAAATACAATAGCTTTGCACATATCTCTATACTTTCCTTTGAATTTCGAGACGAGTCTCACCAAGAATCATATGTCATACGTCATACCAGTTTTAATACCAGGGATGCAGAACGGTAGACATAGAAATAGTTTAAAATGTGTACCTTAACACTAAAGACCCACTATATTAACAGAGATCTACTGGTGTAAATAAATAAGAGCAATGCGTCATCATTGATTCAAAACTGCATGAATTGGAAAAGGTACAGGATAATTTTTAAATTGATTATGTCAACGGAATGAAAACATGCGTAACAATCTAATTAATTCCCTTGCGAGTTACACAAAACCACCCCCTTGGCTGTAATAATCAAATGACATGTCGACAAATCATTGTTGTGATCTCGCAACGAAGGTACAGCGTATCCACCCTTTAATATTGCGTAAACCACAAATATCTTAAAATGGTTTGAATTCTTATTAAAATTATTTATTGTATTTTTTTCGACAAAAGAAACATCCTTCAGGTTGATATGTAGAAAGAGAAGAAATGAAAGGTTAATGGAACATAGAATAGATAGAAAAGACATTTTATTTTTACACTGCTAAATGTTACTATTCAAGAAAAAATAATACTAATAAAATTAATCAATAAGAAATACACACAGAAAAAAATCTATTTATCGAAAAAATATTTAGTTACTTCCGGGATTCAAACCAGGACCTCTTCCTATCGGAGGAAACGCAATCACCATTTCGTTATTTCGCTATAGTAATCGAATACATTTTAAATACTAAATTAATGTTTTTTTTTTGCGGTGACGCAAAAACAATATTTTTCGACAAAATTAATTTTATATGTATATATTTATAATTAATACATTAATTTAGTATTTAAAATATCACAGACCTATGTTCTGAATAATTACAACTTTACAATTAGAATGTGTTTTCCTTAATGAATACATTTTGAACTTGTATTTTGAAATCTTTTCAATTGATACGAGTATTATTCAATTTTTAAAAGAATTAACTTTATATTGCAATGAATTTCAAATACCTTTAAGTAAAACACGCCAGAATTAAATAATTAATGGATGTTCATTTAGATGGATTAGCAAAAAGATTCCGAAAATTAATTTATAGATTTAGAATACATATATGATATATCAGAGCCGTGACTTTTCGTATCCTTCAGAACCACTTTTTAGGGAATATCAGGTAATAATAATAATACTAACTAGCTTTCATATGAAAATAAGGACTGAAAGATATTATCCTACAAGAGCAAATAATTTTTAAATAGTTCCAAGAATGAAAACTACTTTTAAACAAATAATAGACTCACCACGACTTTTTTTTTAAAAATAAGTCTAGATTGGAACAAAAATTTAAACGCTGACAATATAATATGTATTAGTGTAAAAAATACATCTTGTTTACACAAAGATTAACTTTTCGAAGAGTAAATACTTTTACTGTTGCATAAATGTGCCGGATAAACTATCGCATTTATGTTTCCACCAAGTGCCCCCGTTCCCCCATACGGTAACTAATGTTCAAACCCCCTTTCCTATATGTACACTTTATTTCATGTCTATTCATTTACTGGTCGTATACTTACATTTTACGATTATTTTGTTGAGAGTAAATCAGACAAAAAGACAAAAAAGGCCATGAAATAAAAATTTGTATAAAATTTTGAATATACTGAGTTTTCTCGTATATATTATTAATAATCTTGTCCACTTTCGTTTTGGTCTTCTCATATTGTCTCTTCCACTGCTACTGCACGGCCCGTTCACAGAAACCACCATGTTTTCAATTTCCTCTGTTTTCCTCAATTTCTCAATTTCCTCAATTTCTATTATCCCGTTTCGTACCTTAAATCATTTATTATTTTATTTTTATTAGAGGGTATTGTTTTTAAAACGTATACTCAAGTAATCTTGCAATCTTTGTTTAACTTTATTTTAAATAAAAGAATAATAAAAATACAAACCAAAAATTAAGCCTATTGCATATTTTATCTAATGTAATAATGCAAGTTAAATATGTAAAAAAAAAAGTGTTATGGTTCAAATAAGTATAGACACTTTTCTTCTGTATACTCTAATAAAGAGTGAATCATTCCAGGGGGGACGGGAGGAAAAAAATGATTAAATGTAAATGAGAATAAAATAAAAGTGAAATAATTTCAGAGGAAATCTTTGTATTCCTTGGGGTGCCTTAATTCTTAGATGTTACAGAATTGAGTCATTGCTGTCCAAGGGATTCTAAGAATTCGCCTCCAGTACCACAATTAAAGGCTTGTAACTACATGGATTAATTTTTTACAATCGGTTTGCATCGGCTGATTAGTCTATTCTGCGTACAAAATAAAAATACGCTTAGTACTAAGTCTGTACTGTACTTTACACGCGTATTTCGAGAGAAAAACTTCACCCGTGTAGGTACAAGCTGGTATACCTTTGAAATATGGTGTTGGGGGCGAATTCTTAAGCGGACCGTATACGATCATCCAGAATAACATTCACAGCGAGTCAATCAAAATAACAAAGAACCTTGTGCTATCATTCTAAATTTCATTCGGAATGATATATTTATAGTATCAGTTTACCCCAGACAATCGTGCTAAGTAGCTGGTTAGACAAAATTATGAAGATTTTTAAGAAGAAATAGGCGTGTTTGGCAATCATATTAACTTTATCCACTTCAAGAAAAGTGAATCGTAAAATCTGGGAGAAAGAATGGTTCAAAAAACAGAGATTTCACAGATGACTATAGAAACTACTATATGAACAAAACACTTTTAAAAAAATTACTCAAAATGGTAACACCGTATTTAATTACACAAAATACAGTAATGAGGGAATCTCAAGTTTTCACTTATAATATCTAGAACTATTTCGCAAGCCTTAATGGAAACATGTCAGGCGATTGTCTTCATTATCCAAGACCACATGAATGTAAGCGCAAATAAAAATAATGCTTTTATTTCTTTATTAATAAATACAACCAGGCTATATTTATATAATTACGCTTACATTGATTTAGTTAAATCAAAAGAGTTTAGAGATCGCTATAACTAGCTAAACACCAGGCAGGGCAATGTTTCGTGTAGTTCAATAAATCGTTCCAAAACATTATCATCTTTATAGTTGGTAGGATCGTTAACGTTAACGCTTGCACCGTCCTCCATTAATGCGAATTGGATGACACAAGACTCACGCGCTACACTACACGATCATTCCGACTGACAGTCTCTCCTCCACCCAGAATGATTCATACTCGGATTTAGAAATATCTAGATATTCGTCACGGCCATCAATCCTTCAATCATCACTACACACCGTCAGTCTGAATGTCAATCTCACTCGTGATTGTTTTTTATAACATTCATCTTTTTATTTTTATTTTTTAATTAAAACTAGATCCACAAAACTGCAGCTTGTCTGCAGGTATATTTATATTATTTTATTGCATAATCATATAATAAAAACATAACAGCTAATCAGTCACAGTTTAAACAATTCATTTCATGTTTACAGGTAAGACAGGTTATTATCGATAAGTCATTTTTTATTATTTCTTCCGAATTGGGAGAAAGCGTACTCTTTTGTAAAAACCCAAGTAGTATGTTTTTTAGTGTAGAAACAGTAAATTCTAATGTTCTCGATCCATATTTATTGTTAATTGTTAAATTCAGATTAGCTACATCTCTTGTATTTTTTTCCGTGTGAAGCCACTCTATTTAGAACATTGTTGTTATAATTTTCTTTTATTAAAATGAATAGTGTACAGAAAGAACGTTTTCAGAAGAATATAACAATTTTAGATTAGGCCTTATTATTAAATGTTTCCAGGCTTACTATTTTTTTCACTTTGTATTCATTTTGTATTTGTTTTATATTTGAGTTACAGGAGTGACCCCATGATCGGATCCCATATCTCAATAATGACTCAACCAAAGAAAAAAAAAATATTCGTAAAACCGTCACTGAATCAGCACGTAAAGTCCGTTTTAGAATACTAAGGATTCGAAATAGATCAAGACAAATCCTATAATATTTAAATATTCCAAAGAACGAGACACAAACCTTTCGGATTTATTTAATAATAGTAAGACGAGACTCGAAAATACAATGTCGCCAGGTCCCACGCGTGTCGCGGGAATGCTATGTTTCGTTATTATTTAAATCACATAATAATATTACAGTTGGGTACTTGTTAAGTTACATATACTGTGGTAAACGATTATCTTTTTTGATAAAAAAAATAATATTTTGATAACTGAAAAATTGATTTTACGGAAACAGCTGTGGCTGTGCAGTGATTGCGAAGCCACCATTATCTATCACTTTCATTTTTTTTAGTCATTTTAATTATCTATTATTTGCTTACGCTAAAATATTGTCAAAGATATCTGACCCTGACTATTCTATATTAAGAGTTATGACTACCACAGCTCACACAGCACACACAGTTACACATGCAGCTCTTTTATTATTAGGGATTATTAAAGATTAATATTTCACAGCCTTCGGTGGGTGTACCGACCACTCGACAGCACGGGCTCCATTTGTGGCTTTC
This sequence comes from Eubasilissa regina, assembly GCA_022840565.1. Lineage (NCBI taxonomy): Eukaryota > Metazoa > Arthropoda > Insecta > Trichoptera > Phryganeidae > Eubasilissa > Eubasilissa regina. The sequence goes on from JAINEB010000033.1 coordinate 26,047,422, forward strand.
AGAATGAATCAAATTCAGAGGTTATTTATTTTTAAAAACGCATTAAGTGTGTCGGGGTCGTTCAAAACAAATTTACCACCCAGCAATAATTCAACACCCAAGACACTTTGCCATTATAATAAACATCTAGATATTATTGTGTTCACATTCACGGACTTTCTTTGTTGAACCCGAGAATTAGAGAACATAATAAATTCTTACCCATATTATGTGTAGGTACTTGATTACCATATAGCTATCTAGGAATAGAGGAATATTTTTTTATTAATTTACTAGAGTAAGGTCGCTATGATTGGACCACTTAACTTTGTTATAGTGTTATTTAATACCGGTGATTGATAAAATAAAACTAATAGTTCTCCTTGATGCATTTTTAACTTTACTAATTATAGCATTAATAACAGTTCAAAAAAATTAAGATAAAAAATAATTTTTTGGACATTACATTCATTGGATCATAGACACCTTGATTAAACCATCATTAGATCTAGAAAAATTACTAACATTTTGCACGCATAGTCTAATCAAGAAGCTTTATAATAATCGTATTTAAATAAAGGTAGAAAACCATAATATATAGTTTTACAATACATATTGGTATTTATGTGTTGCATATAGGATATATGTTTTTTTTTATACATTTATTAACGTAAGCGCAATCCTGATGGACCCAGGCGTTAAACAGTGACACCAAACAAACAACTTTCCAGCTTGTGAATGTTTTTGAAAAGTTCTGTCTCTAATTCTTTAGGGAGATTACCTTCGGATCCAACTATCTGAATTTCTTCTTTGGCTTTTTGGTTGATGCCATCTAGCCTTCATTTCACTGTTGCTTTTGGAACTACAAACTTTCGACTCGCTTCATTAAGCCTACCTACTTATTTTTTTATAAAGGCCTGTAATGCCAATAATATGTTGGTCTTACTTCCTGAATAATAATTCCATCTTTTAGCCATTTTTTGGAATGAAAACAAGAAAATTTTGAAACAAGAAAAAGTTAAGAAATCGTTGTCACGATTGGACAGGTCCAATGATAAGGCTGCATGGTGGCCCATTGATAACAACTACGGACTCTGGTACGAAAATATATTTCACAAAAATCTGTACACAGAAGATTAAAACACAGTTTCTGATTTATCTTGGTAAAACTCTTTGTGAATCTTTTAGTAAATAATACATGACAATATTAACATGTTGGGAAGAGTGAAACCTTATGAAAAAAATTATACAATAAGGGACAATCTATCCATTTCACTTAACCTTACCTTATACATTTATTATTTGTTTCAGATTTCTAACGACATATTTTCAATGGAATAGTTTTTGGGAGGGGACGATAAAAGTGATACCTAGACTATATCGGTGAAGATGATAACTTCGAAAGAAAAACTTGCAGCGTATATGTACACCCGTGATGGGTGAATCCGGTATAATTAAGACCTTTACAATGATAATGTTTATAGTATATATTTATAATAGGCTTATTTTATATTATATAATAAGTAACTTTACGATCTTTAAAATTAAAGTCTGAGGCTTTTATAATAATGAACTTTACAGTCTTCATAATACGCTTTTATAATGATGAACTTTTATAATCTATATAAGAGACTAAAATAAGATAAAATTGTCAAAATGAGACAAGATAAGATTCATGTGTCTCAAATCCAAAGAAGGATACTCAATGGAAAACCGAACAGAAAAAATACTGATTAAAAGAACAGGGCTCTGCTACTGAAACAATCTGAAAAAGGATACTAAGGACTCAATTGGAAAAGATCAGCAAAATACCAAGTCACACAGGTAGAAGATTAAAGAGGCTCAATTTGAAGAATTACTTTTTGGGATCTGTATAAATTGGGAATTCTACAAACTTGCGTCAGATTTATAGTAACCATCTCCTTCAACTTGGCTAACCCATCCATTCTATCAATCAATAATACTGACATTTAAAAAAATATTGTTACCCGTTTTGAAAACTAGACCCTGGTACTCGGTGTTGTCACGAGTCATGCAAATAGCACCCTTATTTTTGACAAAGCCACCTCCAACACTATCTATGGCTAAGCAGGTAAAGTTCACTAACAGACGTAGGTACTAGAGATTTTGTGTCGAGACAGCCCGGGAATTCCATGATATTTTTGCTGTCTCAAATCCCGACACTTTAATACTACTCACCATTGACATACAACCATTGGTAGTGATCCAGCTACGAGCGGTGCGTGTGTAGTAATATAACCTCAGTATATATTTTTTTTAATGGAAAGTTTCCGTAGTTTATACGGTCAGTCATAAAGATTTGCATTGAGGAAAAATTAGTCCAAAGATATTTAATACAATTTTTTTTCTGCAATAAATGGTTTTGTCGGTTTATTAAAACAGGGAATTATGGATCGAGAGTAGAATTATTTTTATATTATATTCTTGTATTTGTTTTATATATGAATTCGAAGGGGTTCTTTAACCTAATACAGTGGAACCTTGGCTAACGAGCACAATTTGTTCCCGAATATTACATCTTAATCCTAAAACGAAACAATTTTGCCCATATGAATCAATGTAAAATACGATAATGTGTTCTATTCTGAATTTTTTTTGATAATTAATTAATCATTTATAATTCATCCCTTTTTTACTTAAAAGCTGTCTAGGAACACTTATTTTTGCATACACTTCAAAATTAAACGAAAATGTATTACATCATTATCATTTTAAATAAATTTGTAGTGTGCATAGCCACAGCCTTATTAGAATGATGCTTCTCGATGTACAATGCAACAGTTTTCCATTTTACTTATTGCGGTGAACGGTTGTTGCTCTGTTAAGACTGTTACTTCTTCCTCCCACGAAAAACTCTCCTCTACAACTTCTTGCTGTGAAACATAATGCAATATTCAGAATGAATATTGGAAATTTGAAAAAAAAGTACAATAACAAGCGACACTAAAATGCTGGCAGAACGAACGCTAAACACAGACTGACATAGCCTGCACAAGGGATCCGTTGTCCCCTCGTCACTCATTATGCGAAACGTCTTTCGTTAAGCGAGTCATTTTTACAATTTGTTTTGCTCGTTATGCGAATTATTCGTTATAGGAGGTGCTCGTTAAGCGAGGTTCTACTGTATTTTAAAATATACGATGAGTGTATACTATAGTGATATACGTAAAAGATAAAATAAACAAATTACAGTATGCATAATTATATATACGTATCTATTTATAATTACAGTATGTTTATTTATATTACTAAATTTTGATTATTACTACGCAGTTCAGAATCATTAATTAAATTACATTTAATTATAAAATTTAATTTAATTAAAAATAATAATGTGTCCTGTCAAGGTCAAGGTGTACAAAACGATGTGGTGATTTTTATAATCAAATTTTTATTGCTAACTAATTTACCATCACACCTTTTCTCCGCGAGAGTAGGCAGAGAGAATATACCGCCACACTCTTCTATCCTGACGCTCAATTCTCTCCTCAATCACATTCATACATTTTCTCAAGCGACCTCATCGATTATTGAGGCTTCTAAAAGAACCATCTTCCAATATCAGGTTTAACTGGTGGTGCCAAGTCTTCCGTCTGGTTCCATCAACACTTTGTCGTATATTTTTCTTAATATTCTCTCCTCATTCATCCGTCCCATATGATCAAACCACCTCAGCGATTATTTTTTAATCCTATTCACTACGAAGTATATAAAGTTCGTGTTCACCCCTGTACATATGGTCCTTTCATAGGATTTAATTATTATTGAGATTCGTTAGATGCATGTAATCAAGTACATAATTCTAATTAATGTTACATTATTTTAAAAAATCTACAGGAGAATATAATCAGACATATATACTATAACTAAAATAAGAAGATTCAAAGAAAATTATGTCCATTATGCATAATATCAATTTTTGCTGTTATATTATATTTTAATTTTATTTTTTTATAAAGAAAAAAGTATAATTTAAATAATAAATAAAAAATATACATATATTAATAAATTGCGCAACTGAATGGTAAATTTCTAAGAAAAAAAAAATTAATGTATCCCGTACCAGTATTTCAAATACAATACATTAGATCCGAGTACAAAGAAACTAAAATTAACAATTTACTTTATCAAAAAAAAATTAATTAAAAGTCATACACGTAATGGCTTAATTAATTAAAAAATAATCGTACCGTACATAAGAAAAACTTATTATGTTACCGGAAACACGAAAAAACACGCAAATAAAACATGCTTCCACTATCACATTTCCAATATTACAATCATGTAATATGGACTATTTTACTTATATTTTTCTTAATTTTTTTATATCTTTATTAAATTCTATCGCCGTCCTACTCTACGGCGTTCACCTTCTTGCGAATTCGTAGCATGAAGGGACAGAATGCTAATTATGTTTCTCGGTACTCTGATTTATCCGGATAAAAATTTTGCGGACAAAGATTATCCGGAGACAAAATATTTGGAATATTATAGGTATTTAAAAAAAAAAAAAACTGAATTGAGTAATTGTTGAATTTTCAATGCTCGAGTCAATATATCAATCGATATGAATTGAAGATTGAATCCATTGGATGGTATTTTTTTTTTTGCTTTGTGAGAAAAATGCAAAAAAAAGTATTTCATTAGTTTTAAAAATAGCCTTGTTGATATTTAGATTATTAATTTATATTTTATAAAAATATTTATTTATAAAAATGGACAAAGGTTACACACACGTCATGCGTTGGGCCCTTGATGGGTTTTAACATTTTTTTTTCACAAGACAATTCAATTCGATTGCTACATTGAATTAGGGTGTTGAAAATTTAACAATTCAAAAGTTTATGTTAACCTTTAGCATACCATGATATAAAATACCTGAACGCAGCCATGCTGTCGTAACTCGTGTTACCATAAATAACAGTTATAAAAAAGATTTTATTAGCTTAAATGGCTTTAATAGCACAAATTTACTCTAAATATTGAGCATTCAATTTAAAAATAAAAAGGTTAATTACATAATTTAAAGCATTCATTAAGTCTTACATAATGTGTCCATCCTTTTTATCTCTCTTCGTTTAATTAGTGAGAAAGACACAATTATATTTATATGTTTGTTGTCCTTTTCACTGTGAAAATAGTGTGTGATCTCTGTCTTTCATATGACAAATGGTATTTTTACCGGCTTATTTATTTTACAATGGAAAAAATAATTGTCTTTGTACTTTTCATATCCTTTTTCATAATTGGTTTTTCACTAGCTATTCATAAGCGCTAATATTTTTTTTAGGATTATCTAAAATATGAATTTTATGTTGCATGTATTTACCGAAATATTAAAGGTTTAATTATAATGGTAGACCTGTGTCACTGCATGGTTTGGGAAGGGTTAAAAACTTATTAAAAAATATGTTTGTCGTCCGGAATAATCAGTGTCCGGAAAGATCGTGTACGCAATAATCACGAAATCATATTTCTCATACCAGCGTAGTGTCAAATTTAAAGGTTGACTCTATTTAAATACTATGCAAGAGATTTTTTTTAACTTGTAAAACTTTTTTACAACCGATATCCAAAACATTGATAATCTACCGCCGCTTCGGGCCTTTTATACCCTAAATTCTTTACCTAGGTTTAATGAAAGCACTATTTGTTTGAAAGGAAGATTTATGGGCTAATCTAAATAATTTTTATGCCTTCGTTGACCTGGCAATATAAACATCAGTCTCTTTGTCCTGGGATCTATTTATCCTGAGAGGGCCTAAATGTAAACAACGCGTTCCATGACCTGACCGGTTAATCTAAACAAATTATCATAATAAGCATTTGTACCAAATTAATATAATTTGATATGTTAGCCTCGTCAGAGCCATGCATGCATATAGAAAAAAATAATAGAAACATAATTGATAATGATGCCAAATGATAGTTTTAACGAGTTTGTTATGGATGACGATTTGGAGCCAAAAATAGCGGTTTAATATAGATTTAACTATACTATAATTTTAATTTTATTACGATTTACATGGATGCGGTGACAAATAGATTCAGTTATACAAAGAAACTCTTGTACTGAAAAGGAGGAGAACTTCAAGTGTTTTCTTGGTAGATAAGAATCTTAATTACCTTTCATATTTTCGCGTTTTTTTCATTTTCATTTCATTATTCATTTATATCGGATTAGACTTTTTTTTAAACTATTACTTTATTACCTTTGCAACAATTTAAAACTAACAGAGTGAATAATTTGCCATAATTAAGACAAGCATTACAAGAAAGACCGCGACCATTAAATACATTTTCCGCATATCACAAAATCTTGAATATACGAAATATTATATATATTCTTATAAACTTGAAGCCAAGATTAGGGAGGCAAATCTGAGGCGAGACAATTTAACAAAATATTAAAAATTAATAGAGTTATAAACCATTAAATTTTCAATTGTGGACGTTTTTAAAATTCTTTCGTTTAGTGAAAGCAAACGATTTAAAATAATATATTATATTTATTCACATACTTTGAGGCTACCATTTTAAATATTTATTTCGATGCTATTAATGTGTATATTTTTTCCGCTTCATTTCGCCGGTTTTAGCGGCCATGATAGACGTAAATTCGAGCACTCGTAATTTTCGTTAGAAAATGTCGAAAATAAATATTTTTACGCATGTTTTAGCTATAATTTGAAGTATTATTATATAAGTTCACAAAATAAGTTGCAAATTCTGTAAATTTGACGGTTTTATACTGATTTTAAGAGAAAATAAAGTTTATTAGGAGAACACATTCTTATTGTGAAGTAATGATTATTCAGAACATGATATTTTAAATATTAATTAAATATATTACTTAGAAAGACATACATATAAAATCAATTTTATTGAAAAATATTGTTGTTGCGCCTTCAGGATTCGTACCTAGATCTCTTTCCAAACCGGGGAGGTACCTTATCCAACTATGCTACAGCGACATTATTTTTGACGACGAATTTTCGAACCTATATGGGCTAAAAATATCGTCGCTGTAGCGTAGTTGCATAATGCACCTTCCCCAGTTTGGAAAGAGATCCAGGTTAGAATCGCAGTCGGGCAACAACAATATTTTTCGATAAAATTGATTTAATATGTATATCTATGTATATAATATGTATATATATTTAATTCATATTCAAAATGAAGTTTTCTTGAACAACATAAGCATTGTACGAACCTACTTTATTTTGTATGTATGTACGTCGCAATTGAATACTGTTGTCTTTTGAACACGGTTAGCTCACAAAATGGCGACGTAGTGTTTTAAATCAATAATTTTAAACAAATCCACAAAATGCATCAGACAATATTTTTAAATTTAGAACATTGATTTAAGCGACCATCTAAATATATGTAGGTACTTTGACTGATTTCAAAATATTTTCATATATATAAACTAGGTAGGTACCTACTTCAATAAATTATTTAATTTTCGATGGATTTATTCAAATGACAACACACATTTTATTTCTTTCGATAATATTAATATGAAAAAACTTGGAAACGACTGGATACGAGATATTTTTGAGAAAATTAACAAATTTATTGTTGTCTCTTTCTATTCATACCTTCATCTCTCATATGATTTACCTAAAAAATAACATCATTTAGTATTTAGGTGACATTTATTAGAAGCTTAACTATTAGCCACATTTTTAAAGACTATGTAATTCGCGTAGATTTTCTTGAATTTATCTGGAAAAATGAAAGTACACCCTTAACGTCATTGTGAAAAGTGTAAATAATTTTAAATATGAATTAAATACATTAATTAGATAGATACACATATAAAATTAATTCTATCGAAAAATATTGTTTTTGCGCCACCGGGGTTCAAACCTGGATCGCTTTCCAAACCGAGGAAGGTGCATTATCCGACTATGCTACAGCGACAATATTTTTAGCGACAAATTTTCGAACCTATATGTTACTTTTTGATATTAATACATTTAATTGTTCCATTATTTGAAAGAGCCATCTAGCTTATTTTTACGGAATCTCAAATACCTTTGAGTAATCTGATAACAGATGCCAGAATTATCAATTCATTTTTATTAAATTTTGGACACATTGATACAACTTTAGTATTAGGAGAACACATTCTTATTATGAACTTGTAATTATTCAGAACATGGGTCTGTGATATTTTAAATATGAATTAAATATATTAATTAGAAAGATATATATATAAAATCAATCCTATTTGGAAAGAGATCCATGTTCGAATCCCGATGGCGCAACAACAAAATTTTTCGTTAGAATTGATTTTATATGTATATCTTTCTAATTAATATATTTAATTCATATTTAAAATATCACAGACCTACGTTCTGAATAATTACAACTTTAAAATAAGAATGTGTTCTCCTAATAGTAAATAATTTTATTCCCCACCCTCATCCCTAAATAGAGCGTCTTTATTTTATCGTTCATTGTTGTATTGAACATGACCCAGAAATAAAAAAATATATATTGATTGTTAAAAATAGCTGTCATTAGGTGGAGCATGCACAGGAAATGTAATCATGTAGACAAATGATATTAGATATCACAGATGTATGATAGATTCATCTAACCTAATTTCTTTTTGAAAAAAATACTGTCTAAAATAGTATTGTACTAGACACGCGTGTTTAACAGTAATTTTAAACTTAATTTAATTTTTAAATATTATTTTGATAATTGTCAATAATTCTACCATCGACGTTTTCATTGGATATAATGGCATCTCTAACATTTATTGCTTACCCTTATATATATATATATATATGTATGTATATTTATATAAATGTTAAAAAATAAAAACTCACTAAAAAGTTAATATAAGAAATTAAAAACAAAATAAATTAATCATTGTATTGTTAATAATTAGTTTATAATTTAATTTTGATGTAAAATATTCACCATTTAACTATATCTTGAATGAAATCTTATGTAATGGAGTTTCTTGATAAGATGTTCATACCTTCATTTCCTTGAAAATTGGAGTAATAAAAGTACATTAAACATAATTGTAAAAATATCTTTTAACAATATTTCTGAAAATATATATAAATATAATAAAAAATTATCACAGTGACATACCTTTTTAAAAAATCTCTGCATTGCACGAGGTCATCACTCATTCTTAGCATCGAGTTTATAACACGGGAATCACCACCCTTGAATATTTATTAAGAAGGATTATTTGTAAACATAAGTGACCATTTAACTTCGACCGGCATCTTTTAAATATACAGTTTTTTTTATCATAATCAAAACGTTAGAACATATAATTCTAATTAGTGTTGGATTATTTACACACACATTTTTAAAATACGTGACATCCATCAGCCCGTTAGCACCGGTTCGCGTAAACCGCTTGTTACATTCAGCTACGTTTTTCCGAACCGGTTGTACCAGTCTATCAAGTTAAAAAATACAAAAAAAAACAACTTATTGTAATTTTTTACCCCAAGAATTCATAATCATAACCCAAACCACGTATTATAGACCGATATATTGTACTCTTAGTCCAGTCACCAGTTATACTTTGTGACAATAGATTTTAGAAAACGTTGTGTTGTATTCGATTAATTAATTAATTTTTCCAAAAGTTAATTTAATATAATACTGATAATATATATTTAAATATATGCAAGTTTATGTGACAAGTATTATTTGCTTCAATCTTGATTGCAACTGCTCTGGACTCTGATGTTTTTCTCAAATTTACTTCCTAACTTGGTATTTTTATTACACATGTTTAACACATCTCTTTATATATTTGTGTTCTTTTCCTAACATTTCCAATTCACTACTGGCTTCCTTAATTTCTATTTATCAGTTTTATTATTAAAAAATTATTATCAAGGATATGCTTCAATACGAAAACTGATAAAAGTGTCATTGATACCCAAGAAAATTGTGAATTCAAGTGGTAACAAGTGTGTTACTAGAACACGACATTTATTTATTGTGTTTTATTATAATAAATGTATATTATTGAAACTTTTGCTGTCAAACTCGTTCTAATGTATCACAAAAACTTTTCGAAATAAGTGATGTGAAGTAGCTCAAGAGGTAACTTATTTGGGCGCGCAGATCACGAACACCGGTGACAGTGGGTAGAAAATTAACTAATGTTGCTAAGAACCAACAAATGAATGTATGAACGATGACATCAAGCAAGCAACTAAAATTCTGTTAGTTCGCACTCTTGGCTTTCCAATATTCACGTATGCAGCAGAATTTGGACAGTCCACAATAACGACGAGCGTAAAGTAGACGTCTTTGAAATATATTGCTGGATGAACACAAAGTCACCAACTGTGAGTCAATCACTGATATCTTTAAGTCACGCTCACTATCAGTGATTAAGTATTTGAAAACATCGTAATTTGTAAATTGATTTTTATCAACATTATTATTATTTTAACTTTCCGACAAATGGACACAAATTTCATGAAATAAATACGCAAAATCTATGAAGGAATGAACATTATAATAATGAACAACGTCGTCTAATAAATTCTGCTAAAAAAATTACTGGGAAATATGTAAAATAGTTAATGCTAGGAATTTGATCCGAAAAAATTTTATTTTATAAAAAGATTTCATTCTCTTGAATTGAATGAATTGTGTTAGAATATGTTTTTAACGCAATTGAAGCTATAATATTACGCTACGTATTATGATAGCAACGCATGGACATTAGTAATTAAATAGTGATCACAGTCACGGTTTTAAATCACTGATATTATCGAATACCAATCACACTCACACATGTGAGTCAAGAGTAGTATTTTTTCTCATCACTAATAAGAATGTTACGTATCCTGTGTTCAGCACAATACACGAATACCTCAAGTGCACATCCACAATTAAATAATTCGATCACATTGTGGGTCAAAGTTAGAGGCTAGAAAATGAGATTATGGGCGTAACTTGGGACGAACAAGACCTGGAAGAGTGCAACGGCGGTGGATAAATGTGTCGCATTTAACTTAAGAGACCCTGAAGTCAGTTGTGAGGGTCAGTTGTGAGGAGGGGACCTGTGGAATGCATTACGAGCGGAGTTTCATCTTATTAAAGCTACTATATGTCAATATTAACATGAAGAAGGAAAGAGGAAGGCTGTCTGAATGATTTTTTCTAAATTAATTGTTTATACAATTTCCCAATAAAGTTAATTTTACGTACTTGCGTGATAACTACTTCTCAAGTTATATCCCTCGTAGAAGATTGTTTATGGTCCAATATAAACTACTATGTGATTATTATAATCTTTATTACACGAATAATACAGTTTTAGCCAAACACACACTCACATACATTTCTCACCGGCGGTCCTGGCGCACTGACACAAACACATGTACACATGATCTCAAGGATATCACAGTAAAAATGTGTTGTACTGAGTTTAGAAACGGTGTATCGAATGGAATACAATACCTGGAAGTTTGTAGGTTTTCTAAAAATGAGATCATCTTCGCTGAATTCGTCTAGAATTTTTTGATAAGCTTCATCATTCTGAATTTCGGCAAAATTAGGACGTCTTCTCGGGAAAATCTTAAAGTAAAGCAAACAATATGTATTGTTTAAATTTTGCATTAACGTTGAAGTATAAAAATGTAACAACCGTTTATTCGGCTCATAAGGTGAAAAATAACTGGAAAAAACAGCACTGCTGTTTTTTCCAGTTATTTTCCGTATACTATCAATTTTGATACTTTTTCTATTTAAATAAACTTTATATTTTACTTATTTAGTAATCAATATTTCATATATTGTAAGATCTTTAAGTTAATTATATATTTTACAACACAAACTTACTTTAAAAAATAATAAGAATGTTGTTGTAACATATATTTCATGTATGCATCTGTTTATAAGAAAAATAAAATAAAATTTATCGAAATACCATCCACCATTAGTTAACAGAATATTAATTATTGTGTATATAAAATCTATTTTAATTTAATTTATTACGTATGTCTTGTTACGTATGTTGTGACACAATACAGTGGATTGTATCTTGACCATCTTCAATTTACGCACGCCAGTTTTAAAATTACAGAATTTTAAAATGGTTTAATTTTTAAAAGTAAGTCTTACAGTTGCTTTCTAAAATTTATAATGAAATGGAAAGTCAACTCAAATATTTCAACAAATACTACTTAAACCTGACTTTTAATCTTTCAGCGTAGTCTTTGTTTATATGATTATTTCTATCTTTAAAAATCTATAGGTACTCTTACAATTATGTATATCAAATATAGGAATCATATCTTACTTTCTTTGTTAAATGTTTAATATTGTATATGTGTCCTTGGCGCATAATTATCTAAAAATAAAATTATATACATCATTATTAAGTATTATTGAGAGCCACCTTAGTGAAATATATTACAAATTTAATAAATAAAATATGTGTATAAAGCAAATTAGATAAAATATAAAATCACCATCTTTATAAAATAACAGTGATTACCGGGATAATTACGTAATTCTAATATACTATTAGCTGAATAGAGAGTAGAAAAATAGTAGACCAGTAGAAAAACATCTTAATTGTTCTCTTTCGTAACAACTCTTTATTACATATATGATTGTTTGCCCAATATCAACCCTCTAGAACCTGAAGAAACCGGTTGGATTGGATTTCGTTTGAACTTTCACTTTAACTGTGTCCTGACATCTTATTGACTCCATGAATGCCATTAAAATGAGTCTACATTTAAATGAATCCAAGACTAAATATATGGATGTTAATGACCCAACTGTCATCAACAGCGTGGTATAGTACAAATTGAAAATAAAAATATTTGATAAAGTCAATATATTAAAATGTATAAATATTATATAGAGAATGTTATGCTAATTGAAAGCAAGTCGAGGATTCAAAGTAAAAATTTCTGTTATGTTGCCCTTGACTAACTCATCAAATTGAAACTCTTGTCCGTCAAATAAAACATTTCCATCTATCATACAATAATACACCGTGCTATTAAAAGTGTACGTGAGACATGAACTTTTACTTTAAGTTTTTTATGAAAAATTCTCCGAAAAATATATGGGCCGGTAAGGCATAATCATTCAGTGGCCTATCCGCAATAATTTAGAATTAAAGATCTTTTTCAAAATCCTGATTTAATGTGCTAAAATTGCAATAAAGGATAAGATGAACAGGACATGGTCGTATGAATACGGAACGTGCTGAAAGCCACATTCATGGAGGGACTCCAAATGGATGGCGACCTTTTGGTAGACCCAGATTACGATGAGATGTTAAGAGAGATCTGGAGTACCATATTACCATGTTCCTGTCTCCGAGTGAAGTGTATCGGCTCAGGATAGAAACGCCTGGCGCCGAAGCCATTTAGTAGTTGTAAAAAAAACATTTATTATTTGACAAGACTAAATAAAATTAAAGTTAATTTCGTTATTTATGTTGAATCCATCTTAAATAAAGTGTACGCCTAAATATTCTCAAAAATACAATATTTGCGTATGGGCATACGAACAGCTAAAATTATACTGTCTTTTTTATAAATTTTTTAAATATTAACTGATCTATGAAATTTGTAAAACAGAAACTGTAATGTATATTATTCGTGTACTTACGACACAATGCAAACACATACTGCACTTAAATGCATATATTGTACAAGATAATTAACTGAATTGAAAATAAAGAATACAACGTTTTTGAATTTTTAACTTATTACCGTAAATTAAACATTAACAGCATTAACAAATTACTAATAATTACCTAACGTTATATGTTTTATTATTCCACATTAAAGTAAACATATATTTAGCAATTTTGAAAATATATTAGTTCTCTTGTAAAAATATAAGCGTCAGAAAGGCTGTGATAAATCCCTTTGGAGAGACTCACCCAAGCACCGAGTGCAACGATGGTAAAGATGACAATGATTTGGCCTGGGTCTGTCAAGATTTTCTTTAGGAAAGTCAGAACTTTGCAGGATAAACACCTTACGCAGCACGTAAATACTCTTTCTAATTTTATTCCTGAGAGTTCACCGGAAAACAGACCCATTAAAATAGATCCCATGGTTGTCTAATTTATGTTTCGCAATATTTTTATACGTTATGTGATAATCTATTGATGATTTTGTTCTAGCGTTTTCCATTTTTAAATTGTATTTTCAAGTGATCGGTTCTTATTTAAATTTTCGATTTTTTGAACAAGTAAATTTGTATTATGCAGTGGACCTGATTGCAATACTTTTATTATTGTGGGTATTACACATTTGGGAATATCAAATATAATATTTAAAAAAAGATTTAGTACAATAATTTAGCTAGAAACTTTATACTCCTTCCTGTTTAACGAATTAAATCCACATTTATATTTCTATGATATAATACAGATAATATACAACTCGTTTTTTTTCTTTTCTATAAGTACTTAGACATTGTAATAAATGCCTCCCACATTCCACTAGTGGGATCTTCCACACCAGTCATGAGAAAAGGTTCTCTTAACTATTACGAAAAAAAATTATTTCATTTAATATTTTAATGTAATATATATGTTGATTGCAACTGATCTTTAGTGAAAAAATTATTGTGTACGCGGTTTAATTTAGTATCGATATCATTACGCTATTTCAATAATGATCTCGAAAAGAAAGCTTACGCTTAGAAAGTAATCACGTTTTATTATTATATCATATTAGTGAACTACAAAATTAATTAAATTTGAAGATCTTGGTTAAGTCATATTAGTGAATAATGATATTTTAGTGAACTACAAAGTTAATTAAATTATTAAGATCTTGGGATATGTAACAAGGAAAGTAATAACATTCATTCATGTAAATACATACGTTGTAAATAAATAAGATATCTACATAGGTACTGGAGAAAAGTAAAGCAAGGCATGTAACAGTTTGGGTAAGTGCAGTTTATAATAGTCGAAGAATCATACACAATAAGTATAATTTTCATCAAACTTCGGCGATTTCTCTGGATATTGTTGTCAATAAGTTTTTTTTCCTAGCGATCCAGGTATAATTATTATTATATATTTTATTTTACAATTATCATAATTTAGGTTATTATATGATGACAAATAAAATGATTTCAATAATATAATTGATTTAATAATATTAAAAATATCCCTCATTTAATAATACAGTGTGAATATTGTATTCCAGGCAGATGTCGTTTTTGAATAACTAGGAAACTAGGAATAACTTTGATTATTTGGTTTATGGAATATGACATTGGTCAAGTAAGTGGTCGCCTCGAATCTTGTGTAGACGAAATTTGATTTTTTGTGATATACGGGTAGATTTATGGTACCTTTTGAGGCCAAAGTAGCGTATGTTGGCTGATCATATAAGTCCATATTTTTATTCACTGACATTATTCCTGCCATTCATCACATATAAAAGAGCAGTCTAGATGTCCAAGAAATATTTCTTTGAGGATCCATAACAGGGTGATGTTTTACGTGGTAGAGTTATTAAACCTACGCCCATATTCTAATTAATCTAATAATAAAAGGTTAGCCAAAAGGTTTTAATAGATTGAAATACAGAATTGGATCGTTTTTTTAAGAATTGAAGACGTCAACCGAACAACTATGTACGGCACATTTTAGTGATTTTACAGGAACTGAGAAAATCTGTATATTTTTTCTAATGATAGGTAAAAATAATACTCGATGTGTGTTTTGAATACATTATAAATGATATTAATATACTTTTTATCAAATTGTAATCTTAGATGAAAATAAGAGGATTGAGGTATTTACAAATCATTTTTCAGTAGAACAATGCTGTATGGCATGTGCTTAAAAGCGTTGTTCCACAAGGTGGAAATATAAACAGATTAAGTATATTATATGAAAGTTTTGTTTATTTTAAAAGAACAAAGAAAACATATCACTCGCTTGGTAAATTATACAAAACAAGAAATGTAAGAACAATATAATAATTACTTTCAAAATGATGTTTCAATGAATAAAATGTTCTGTACAGCGTTGTTCTACTCACATCAGTTGGAATCTTTTTTTTTTTTTAACCAGCATCTTTTATCATGTTTCTTTTGATATCTCCAGTTTGACATGTTATTTTTTCTTTGTTTATTTAATCTCCGAACATCGCTCAGTGAGAAAACCACATGTAACAAGTCCGCCATTTCGTATGGTTTACAGCGTTGTTCTACCACAGGACATATTTCAACATGCCGTAATTCCGTTTGGTAGTAGAATTTCGAACTACCGACTATAGTAAAATGTGCGTAATTTGGCGTACAACAATGTTGCATATTTAACTCAACACAACCCGAAATTTGGTGACGTCTTTAATTACGAAGAACAAGAGTGGGTATTTAATTTATGTCGGGTACACCATAAACTAGAATTTAAAAATAGAATATATTTGTTTTTCACGTGTTCTAACAGAATTTCCACAGATTAAAAGCATATTCGTTTGACAGTATTAAGAAATGTAAATTACATATATTTATAACAAGTATTGGGCGTTATACTTTAATATCTACGCAATTAATATAATGCAAACTAAAAAACAAGACATGGTAGAGAATCTCAATGATTTTTTTTTTACTTCGAATCACAGAAGTTTGTGACTTTGCTTGTACCTGATTATAAATATGTCGGATACAGAATCCGACCCAGAAGAGAAAAATACTAATGTTGTAACACCTCAACCAGATCAAGAAGCGCTTTTCCTGATAGAGTTCGATGATATTTTACCATATTTAGGTGATTTTGGAAAATATCAGAAAATTCTGTTTCTGCTGATGATTCCATTCGCATTTTTCTTGGCCTTCGTCTATTTCTCGCAGATCTTCATGAGTTTACTCCCCGAGAAGTCCTGGTGCCGGGTCCCGGAGCTGAAGGATATGCCCCTCGAAGAAAAGTCAGTTAAAGTTCAACAATATCATATTTATCTAAAAAATCTATGTATTTAGAAAAACGAAAACATTCCTTAGTATTTGGTTTCTTCCATTTCTAAAATTCTAAACCAACATCCAAGATTTATGAAGCAAATGTTTTTATGGTAGTTAGATAAGGCGCTATAAGCACTTCACGATTCACTTCCATACAGTTAATGTTTTTTTTTAAATTTGTTTTCTTTTGACGTATGGTAGTTTTGCTTTTAATAAATATTTGTTTTGCTATTTTTATTCCAGTTATACTTTTTGGTCAATAATATCTGTGCACAGTAATAAATAATAATAATTGCCTTCTGTAATTTAAAAATGAGCACGCGAGCAGGTTTTAATTTTTAAAAAAGAGGTTTTAATTTTTAAGTCAGGCTACATTTGTTTTTTTAAAATTCATATTCCTTTACGGGATTTCATTAACGTGCGTATATTTATTCCTTTCTGCTATCATTGTTTCGTTTTTCCAGGCTAGAACTCGCCATACCATTAGATGAGTATGGAGAGAGGTCTCGTTGCAAGGAATATGACGTCGACTGGACGGAGCTCCTTAAACAGGATGAACATCCTAGTCCCAATAAGTCCTGGCCCCAGAGGGAGTGCAAGAACGGTTGGGAGTACTCTAAAGATATACCGTACGATACTATCTCAATCGAGGTATATTTCTTGTATTCCCTTTTACAGAGTAAAGAGTGAATAAATTGGGTGTGAATTCAAAGCTTGGTGAATATAATGAATTAATAAAGTATTACTTGGATGGTTTGGTCATAAGGACTGAATTGATGAAGATTGTACATTGCATTCTGCATTGAGCAACTGTTGTATATCGAGCTTTACTGTTAATCTCCGTAGCAAGGGGAAAATTTTATAATACTTTTTAACAGCACCAGAATATCATATAAATTTAAATTAAAGCAATATCATTGTAAAACATTAAATATTCAATTAATCAGATTTGATATCCAAAATTGACACTCTCCACTTATTGAGGACCGTTTCGTGAGCAAATGCTCCCATGTCGGTCATTCTCCATTAACATTTTTAATATACTTTAATCCATGCATAATAATACAACACGATGTGGTTTAAATTAAAAATGCCATTCACTGTTCGCTTTACTGAACAAATTCAATAGATAATATACATAAATCAAAAGTGAACAAAAAAACGGATTTTTGATACAAAAAACAATTGGACATATAATGCAAACATATATGCGTATATGCAGAATAAGTTAACAAAAAACTGAAATTATAATACGGCACCAGAGAACCGGAGGGCAGCGGTGACTCGTGTTCACACTCCCATACAGGGATAGACGGCATAAAAAGGAAAACAGGAGCAGTCCAAAACAATCATACCGAAATAATGCATTTCACCATCTCCACATCTTCCCGTAAAATCGTCCAGTGCGACATCTATACTCTTATGAACCCTTCGAAGTTCAAGGTTCCTTGATGGATGATGACCCAAACCTTCCAAACCCCGTATCATCATCTTTCGCATCCCTCAAGATTTTACACCTCCAGAGGATATGCTCCAACATTTGCTTGATCCAGTCACAGAAGTACTACAAGCTCACAAAAAATAAGCCACGAAAATACTGCTTTATTTGATAATTTATAGTTTGTTTTATTTTTTCCCTTGCAGCTCGAATGGGTATGCGATAAGGCTAGTTTCCCAGCTATTGCTCAAGCTATTTTTTTCTGCGGGGCTATTTGCGGGGGCCTGTTATTCGGATGGATGGCAGACAAATATGGCAGGATTACCGCTTTAGTGGGTACGAATACTAAATAGATATTTCCGAACAATCTAACAATCATAATTTGGTTATCTAAGTTCTTAGTTGTTTCTCTATTTAGGGTAAATGTCTATATATATATATATATATATATATATATATATATATATATATATATATAAACGTGTATCAATAAATTCCGTTAGGCTAATGCGTTGGTGAGTAGCGTGAAAGGTTATCGTAATGGAAGTAGTCCCGAGATTTAATAAGTCTCAGAGAATTATAATAATTAAGATGACACTTTTACGAGAGTCTATTAGCTTAGGAGTTCGCAACGCGATAATACTATTTTGGTTTTCAGGTACGAATCTCGTGGCATTCGTGGCCGGAATCGGAACTTCTCTCTGTCACTCATTTTGGTCTTTCTCAGTCTGTCGGTTCTTGGTCGGACTAGCATTCGATAACTGCTTCGTCATGATGTACATTTTAGGTCAGTTGCTGTCATAATCTTATTTAATATATTACATAATTAATAGAATTATAATAGACTTTTGATTGTTGCAGTGCTTGAGTACGTTGTTCCTAAATGGAGAACATTCGTTGCCAATATGTCAATAGCTCTATTCTTCACACTCGCATGCTGTATTTTGCCATGGATCGCCTATTATATAGCTGACTGGAGATGGTATACAATCGCCACGTCTGCTCCATTAATCTTGGGTCTTGCGACTCCCTTTGTAGTGCCCGAAAGCGCCAGGCAAGTACCTCACACAATCTACATTTACAAATGTTTAACATAAAACGTTTTAAATCAAACAAACGATTAATTTTTTTAAATGTATACAAATTGTAGTGGCAAGTGCCCTAACTTTGGACAAAACTTTATTTTTCAACTTTAGATTTTTTATCTGATTAATAGAAAATAATATGGACAAACTCTTTTCTCTTTCCTATTGGATTTTACTGAAAAACGGTATTTTTGTCCAATGGTACAATGATGGGAGCTCGTACCTGTGAACCTACCTTTAGACGCTAATTTATTTATGATAGTGGGATTTGAGCTACAAATATATTATTTTTAAAAATGTGTAGTAACGTGAGATAATTAATTAAACAGGGTTATTAAAATAACGATATACCTAAGTTATTATAAAATGATATAGCGAGAGATCTTGATAAAAAATATACTTTGAATATAATAAGTAACTTACTGGTCTTAGTGTTGGGAATTCGAGCCTCGTTTCAGGAGGCAAGCAAGTAAGTCTTGTTTTCATAGTACTAAGCATTAATATTTTTTTAAATTAGTAATAATATTAATGATACATGTATTCCGTGTACGCATGTTTAATTTTTTAAATACATGCGTAAACGGAATGTTGAATTAATATATATTTTATTTTTTATTTATTTGACATTTTTACAATTTTTTTATAATATGAATTAAGTATTATGTTTTTTTTTTCGCTTACCTCTCCAAAAAAAAGACTAGCTCTTGTGCTTGGAGAGGGAGTTACATTATAATAATTTTATATAATATTTTATATATTTTATTTATTGTCTATTTGTGTGCTTCTGAAGTGTCTATAATATTGTTTATTTTCTGAAGTGCTAATTTAATTTCTTTCTAAACTGTTTTATATATTTTTTTTTAATTTGTGTAGGGAGACTATTGAAATTTTTTATCCCTAAACATAAAATTTTGCTGATAGTGATAGGGATTTTAAAGTTATTTTTAAACCTTAATGATGTGCTTGTTTCAAATTTTACACAATTATTACAAAGCATTTTAATAATCTTTACAGGATGTAATAATCCCTATAATATATTATTTTAAGCTGTTTAAATAAGCAAAGAAAACACATTATTATATATACACATATTATAAAATAATATGACTATCATCGTATATGTATTGTTTTTGTCAATTGTTAATTGTTGTCAAAATTTAGTTAATTTTTTTTTGTATTAAATAAAAGTTGGGTTACGCATAACTACAAATTATAATTTCAAAAATCTCAGACGTAAGTAGCATGGATAGAATATATACATATTTCCTTAACGATGTTATTATACATTACAGTCCACCCGAATCTCTTGTAATTTTAAATTAAATTCCGAAATTTTATTCATACGCGCTATTTCTATTTCGTTCTGGGGAGCCTCCGATAAAAACATTCTGTTTAAAAAAAAAACATTTTTAGAATCGTGTATTTTTAAAAATTACAATAAATTAAATATTATAATTCATAGGTAGGTCTAGATTTGTCTTCGTAATCTTGGCTTCAAGAATAAAAGAAAATATTTTTCTTATATGTAAAATTGTTGATTGTGTATTTGATTTTAATAGTCGTTTCTTATAATGCGTATATTATGTTAATTATATCAAATGATATTGACTTTATTAGTTTTACATTAGCGTAAAGGTTCTATCTAAGAAATAGTTTAAAATAGTCTAATCTAATGTATAACTTCTGATATAAATGAATAATAAAAACACGCATTTTCGTAAAACACACGAAAATATTCATAATTATTGAACCTCTTAAACGATACCTGAAAGAGGAGCTATTCTAAACGTAAAAATTTAACGGTTCTGCTGTTAATATTTTTTTTTCAGGTGGCTGTCGACTCAGGGAAAAATTGACAAGGCTGTTATCATAATACGGAAATTTGAGAAAATCAACCGAACCGAAATTCCTGAAAAGGTGTTCAAAAATTTTGTTGTAAGTTATTGGTATTTATGACTTGTTTTAAGTGTACATGCATTAATATTGGCTTCATTATTTTTTATAACAATATTTCTTATTTAAATTTTTTAAATTGTGTATTTATTTTATTAATTTTTTGTTCGCCACTCGGCCCGGCCCAATCGAAAAGAAGGATGGATTTCGAAGAAATTTTCTGCCTTTCTTATCTTATATTGGTCCTATATAAAAATGACGACCAATGATTTATTGTGTGAACAGTAGTATAGTGCTCATTTACCGATTACCTGAATAATTTTACTTTTTCAGCGAATTAATTTTTTTTCAAGCGTAAATGTATTCACGCGTTGTACATGAAATGTAAATGTAATTTATATGCAAATTTTCTAAATTTTACAATTCTATTTAAAAAAAAATTATTCCGTACAGAAAAGTATCTACGCCAAAAGTTGTGTAGGGCGAAAATCTTTTAGACCCCTGCCTAATATGAACTCCAATGCACCGCATTAGCGTGGTTACGCCGCTGCTCGCAATAGGCATAATAGCGTAGACTTTCAAAATAAAATAAGTCATCATGTGTTTTAAAACTGCTTATGTTTCAAATACATAATAATAAGTATATCATCAACGAATAAACATCTACACACCAGTTCCGAGAGCAACAACGACATTCTTTCAAAGTTTCTATTTGTTTTTAGCTCTGAAACTGTACAACACACTTAACACTAACTGGAAATCATTCAATAACGCAAATACGGATTCCATATATGATCCAATTGGGTGAAGATCACATCGCTGTACAACATTCTAATTTAATCAGAATAATAATTAACTTTAGATTAGTAATATATTCATTACACTTTTTTATTGTCCTATTTTTTTATAACTCTATCGACAACAACACAATAAAAAACTGACTACTTTAACACAGACAAATATCTAGCAAAGTAACTAGAACAATGCTGTATATATCAGAGGTGTAGTTCTACTGCATCCCATACAATAAACCAGCAGTGGCCTAGCTTTAGGCGGTCTACTAAATTCATAATTTTAAATCCCGCGGATAACTAATAGAATTTTTTAAACTGTTAAATATATTTAGAAAAAGCGATCAAATGACACGTAAAATGCACCTAGTTAATAAAATAAAACTATTGTAACCAAATTATAAAAGCTTTTAGTATTGTACATTTCTTGGGTGATGGATGTTCCGGCTTGCTTGAAATAAGACTATGGATATTTGGCTCCAATCATGTTACTGTGAGACGGAGAACTGCATTTATTTCAAGTCGAGATCGGTACAGTGTTTTGATTGCTGTGCCAGATGAAAAGGTTTTTTCGCATAAATAACTTATAATAAGAAATAGAAATAGAAAGAAATAAGAATTGAATCAGAATTTTTACCCCCATTTCACTAAGCAAAGGTTATTCACTTTTTATGGAAAGACAAAACTGAGGTCTTGATAAGGATGATTAAGGACGATAGGTCGTTAAGGGTTTCTTTTAGATTCATGCCGTAATTACTGACTTGAATGTAACGCGGCAAACTGATCTGAAGGGTGTTTTTTTTTTTTGAGGTATAAAATTTTAAAATGAAATAAAACACATAAAAATCGTGGTAATGTTCATGGTATTGGCATTATTGAGACATTAGTGTTTAAATATAATTTCAGGTACACGGGCGCACAACTGACTCGAATAAAGCGCAATCTGTAAATCTAATTTTCGATCACTTTTTGTCTCTGGTTTATCAGCGTGTAGACTAGCGACTTCATATATCTTCACAGAAAATAATTCAAAGGTGTTAAATCACACCATCTTGGAGGTCACAGGTCCATTATGCGAAATTATTGGCTCATAGAATTCCTTCAATTAATTGATTATGGCACGCGCTGTGTGGAATCTTGCACCGTTTTGTTGAAACATTAATGCCATTCACAATTGGGGTACGAAAAAGTTAGTAAGCATTGATCGATGGCGAATCGACTAATTCGGGTCCATCTCAATACTGCACTCTACTACAGCACAGCTTCTACGGTGCGCACTGCACGACGTCTTTGCGGATGCCTATTATCAATTAAAGTATGCGTGGTGTGAAAAGGGTTCATAGTTATTCGAATAACTTGCTCCGATAGACGATTATGTCGACAGTAAAATGGACGTAGCGCAAGGTAAATTTCGCGAACCGAACCATGATTTTTAAGCGTTGTTCTAGCGTAAGTCTATTCATGACATAATGGCAAACCAAACTGAGCATAAATCAGCTGTCAGTCGTCAAAATTGGATGTCGCTGGAAAAAGTGTTGCCGATTCGAAAAACAAACCTCTAAAAAAACACCTTTATTATTCACACCATAGATTAAAATGCTGTAGATTAAAAAATGCAAATAGTGTTCACATTTCTCTGCGGTCCAGCAAAATTTGCAATAAATTATGAGTATTATACTTAATAGCAATACGTAATAAGTTTATCATTTTATATTATAATATTTTATATATACCTCTGTTATAATAAAAGCAACAATAAAAAAAGACATAATTTTAATATGCAGAATTCATGCGAACGGATAAAAAGAGAAGGAGAAGCTACCGGCAGGACCTACTCCATCTTGGAAATATTCAAAACGCCACATCTTCGCACAACAGTCATTCTACTCATCGCCATATGGGTGACCATGTCCATTTGTTTTGACGGTCACGTGCGAAATGTGGGGGGCCTCGGTCTGGACCCATTTCTCACCTTTTCTGTAGCCGCTACCACAGAACTGCCCGCTGCATTGGTAGTGATTGGATTTCTCGACAGGTAATAATAATATTAATGGACAATTTTTGAAGGCCTGTAATTAAATAAAATAATAAATGTAACGTGAAAGTAAACACAAAATTTTGTAGAGCAGAAAATTTTCTTTCGAATGAAGTATAAACCTTTACCAATTTGTTTTATTTTTTACATGCATTTTTATATTTGAAAAAAAAAACCGGATATTACTTATATTGTTTAACACCCAATAGAAGCTGACCTGAGAGTTGGACGTCTACTAGGCGCCATGTTAAGTGTCGCCTTGTATTTACTTTAACCAACGCTATTCAAATTCAACTCTTTCAGGGAAACGGAACTAATGTATTGTAGTTCACACAGTGTTTTCACACAAAAGTTCACGTGCTTGTGGTCAAGGGGGTTGAGTCTCGTTCCAGAATACCACCAAGTTAGTCCTATTTTCACAGCACAAACATTTAGCTTAGTTTGAAAATAGTAAGATATTAATGTGATACACATCTATTTCTTTTTCTTAAAAAAGGACGTTATGTGAGAGAATTTAGAAACTCCGTTTATTATCAGTGCTGTCGCATTTAGAACAGATTTCATTTATTTGTGAGTAGACTCAGTCTAAGCGAAGCAACCTAATCTATACACTTATTTATTAATTCTTTGAAAGATGGGGAACGAAGGCAAAGTTGATAATGTGCATGCGAAGCAGTGGAGAAGATGATAATGTATATGAAAGCATTGGGCTAACTACAAAACTTGGTCCATTAAATAAGTATTTATATTATAATGTATACCTATGAGTGCTGCGTGATTTATCCATTAAATAGTGAGAACAAAATTAGTCTCCTATAGTTTCATTATAACTTTCCACTATAGTTACACGAAAAAGAAAACAAAATTATTTTTGACATATCGACCTCTCAGAATAACAAAGTTCCATCTGACACTGGCATTGTTGATTGAATTTCAACATATATTCATTTATATTTTGTTTTGAGTATGAAAATATGATCAGTTTTAAAGTCTTAACTTATTTTAAGAACTATCAATGACCACTGTGAGATAATATTGTATATTAACAATAATTATTCATAAATTGAAGTAAACAACTGATGTAGTTGGAATTTTCAGCTCTTGCTATTTCCTTTAGTATCCGTTAAATTGAACTGGTGTGTATGGAAGAAATAAAGAATAATGCATTTCACGCAATATCTCAAATTATCCCAAAATATTAGTTGGAATCTTGTTATTCTAAGAGGTAGATATGTTAATGTGCACTTACAATTTAGACAATACTTATTTCGTTTTAAGGCGATTTTTGCTTTTCGATAATTATCTGGTCCTCAACCTTACACATTAGCGAGATACTGATTTCACCTATTTTTATACTACACGTGGGTAATGATATTTTAATTTTAATTTATTCTATCAGTCCATATTGACGATGGCAAACGAGTTACAGAGCGCGAATTGTTTGGTTGGACCTCTATCTAACGCGGCTGCATTTATTGGATCATTTCTATGGGAGTCAAATTCTTACGTCTTAACGTTGATTTAGATGGGATAATAATAATCTTGCGACTTTAGATAGAATTCAAATCCTTACGTCATTATATTCACTTAAAAAGAGTTAAAATTCTTATGCCCTAATGTTGACGTAGATGGGGTCGAAGATGGATGGCATGTGGGTCCATGATCTTCAGTGGAATATTTAGTCTCCTAGCAGCAGCGGTACCTCAAGGTAAATAATTAATTATATAAAAAATATACAATTACATATATTACTTATTTATTCAAGTTTATAATTATTTCGCATTTGCGTAATATGTACGTCTCACTTATACATCGTATTGGTGGTCCAATAGAAACACTTATGTGATAATTATATCTTTATTACAGAATAATACAATTAAGGTACAATGTATATAACTAGTCTTGGAGTCAAACGGTAACGAAAAGAGACTGTGCCTCGCGCGTGTCACCCCTTTTATCCCCGCTCACACATGCACACATACATATACATCTCGCTCCGGCGGTGTGCCGCTCAGACACACACACACACACACACACATGTACGATCTCAAGGACATTACAATAATGAATTTATTATTACAATATGCATTATATTAGATTGATAGTTTTTAATTCCAGGCGTCCCGACAGCCTGTCTCGCCATGGTGGGCCGTTTCTCCGTCAATATCTCTTACAACATCGGGCTTCAGTACGCTGCGGAACTGCTCCCGACTGTAGTTCGCGCGCAGAGCGTGGCCTTCATACACATCATGGGCTACGTGGGCTCTCTGCTGTCCCCCTTCATTGTCTATTTGGTCAGTCAACTGTTGGCACCGCATCACGCGGTGTGATCAGTTTTAATCTTGCAGATGCAATTGGAGAAATATATGTTTTAATTAATGTGATATGAATAAAACGGTAAATATTAATTGTATTGTAGTATTGTAAACACTAGTAATGTTACTTTTAAAATGATAATAAAAATCAACATTTCTGTACTCCAATAAAGGTTCGAAGAATGATTCGAACCAAATTCTATCATGAGTCCACCGCTAGTTTGTTTAACCGATTCTGCACAAAACACCCAACAAAGGGAGGTTTTTGATTACCTACCGTATAGTCTGACCGTATTCTTTCTGAGCGATTATCACCTTTTACCTAAGTTTAAAGAGTTCCTGTGTCGAATGGGTGGAAGTTTTAGAGATGATGACGAATTGCAGCCTGCAGTTAACAATTGATTAAATAGACAAGTGGTGGATGATTACAATAGCGGCACTTTAAGGCGGCGCTTTTCATAATAATAATTCAAATTTTCGCGTTTTTTACAAATATGTTGGTTTTTATTATTCATTTATATCAAAAGTTATTCACTAGATTCGACTTTTTTTAAACTATTACTGAGATGGAACCTTTATACTAATTTAAAACAATAAACTTAAAGTTATTTGCCTTAATTAAGATAATACAAGCATTATGAGAAAGACTGCGACCATTAAATGTATTTTCCGCGTGCTATAAAAGATAAATTATTGCATAAACGAAATAAACTTTCTTATAATCTTGAAGCCAAGATTACGGAGACAAACCTCAATTAAGACAAATTAACAAAATGTTAAAAATTAATAGTGTTTACCATTCAATTAGCAGGACATATTACCAATTTTCGACGTCTAAAAATACTTTGTTTAAGTGAAAATATACGTTTTTAAATAGTATATTCTATTTAATCACATACCATGAGGCTTCAGCTACTATTTAAAACTAAGTTTTATATCAAAAATACCATAATCAGTTTTTAAATAATATGTTTTTAGTCTGATAAAAGACGATAACTTTAACTGTCCATCAAACTTCAATACGCCGTTCGAACCAGCCATGACGGTCGTGAAATCCGTATATTTTATATTTATTTTCACGTATATTTTACGCAGAGTATGAATTAATAATGAAGTTATTCTCAACCTTAGTAAATTTGATGTTTTTTTACTAATTTTAAGGGAAAGTAACATTTTCTTGAACAAAGTAAACATTTTATTATGTACGTTTCGTTTATATATATATATATATATATATATATATATATATATATATATATATATATATATATAACAAGTTGTCTGTTTCATAAATAATATGTAATTATGAAACAGACATATCACCAAAATGCCAACTTGGCGTTTCAATCGATAATATTAAACAAAATAATAAATTGAAGCTGTCATGATAAATTTAAATTTAGAACATTAATTTAAGCAATCATCTAAATATGTATATGTAGGTACTTTGACTGATTTCAAAACATATTCATATATTTGAATTAGGTACTTCGAAAAATTGTTTAATTTTCGATAGATTAATTCAAATGACAACACTCATTCCATAATATTAATATGAAATACTTGGATAAATCATGGTTAAATCTCTACACACGTGTTGTATTTGACACTTCCATCGAATGCGAGAAAATCAACAATTTATTGTCGTCTCTATCTATTCAAACCTTTCTTTCTTGCATGATTTACGTAACATATAACATCATTGATTATATCTTTGGAACTTATACGAATTTAACTATTAACCTTGTCTTGAAAGTATATCCAATTCTTGCATAGTTTCTCGAATTTTAAACGGGAAAAATGAACGCTCGCCTTTAAAGCTCGTCGTATTACGTTTAAAATTATCGAGAATTGATTGGCTTGCCATTAAGACATCGATTATAGAGGGATCACTTTATTTATTATTTTGAATACAATTAATATTAATATTATTTTCAATGACTGTATATTTTTTTAATATTTGCAGGCAATTTTCCACATTACGTTGCCGCTAATAATTCTCGGTGTGATAGGAATCGTTGGCGGCATAATATGCCTTTTCCTACCAGAGACACTCAACGAAGATCTTCCGACGACCATGCAAAACGGAGAAGAGTTCGGCGCGGGTCAAAAATTCTGGACGATGCCTTGCATTGGTGACAAGTACGTACAAATTGCTAGATATTAATTTTGGGCGATGCCTTACATTGGTTTAAGGATTTAATTTGAGGTTAATAGCAATGAATAGAATTTTACTACTGGTGAGAATGAGAAAAATATCAGGGAATAATTTTGTAAAATGCAATATCGATATCCCTATAGTTTTCGAAATAAGATATTAACAAAACAGACAATTTTACATGAAAATTTCTCTAGAGGTTTCACGAAAACGGTGCTCCCTATATAATAAATGAAAACCACCATGATTTCAACCATTAAGTAGTAGAATAAGAGTGAGTGAGTTCTTGATTTTTAAACCTCCCCTGACTTAATAAAAAATTCACTGTACTTTATCTATTTTTTGAGTTTTTGCTAGTTTGACAAGGTCAATGTTGAGTTTCCTATTTCGTAATTTAAAGAAATAAAATACAGGAAAAAATTTTCATGATCAATTTTTGAGAACAAATTTTCATATTCTTTTAATAATAGTTCATTCATCATAGTGACTTCTCAAATGTAATTGAATTTGACAATTACATAAAATATTGATTAAATAAAACACAATCACTTTGCAATTCCGCTTTCTAACAGCATCCCACCCCGGCGGTGCAGCGCTCACACACATACACACATCTATATAATTCCAAGGACATCACATTAATAATAACTTCATAATTTCATTTACATAATATAAGTAAATAGTTATTTTTCATCAGCCATAACGATTCAAAAATAGTACACATCATCTGAGATCATTTAGTAAGTCCAATAAATAAAAGAAATAATGTTTTGTAATTTTTATATTTACCATTTTCAGATCTTCGCATGTCCCTCCCGTGGGTTCCCTCACCGTCGTATCCTCGGTCCTTTCCATAGAAGACGTTTCCACCTTCCACCTACCCGGCTTCCAGGGGTTGACCGGGTTACGGGCTAACGTGAGGGTTAGTGAGAAAGCACGTAAAATGGAAAAGCAGCAGCAAGATTCAGACAGTCCCGCACAAGAATAGATATCGCCATAGTGTCTTATCTGAACCACCCCGGAGCCAAAGAGCAACAAACATAATATAAAAAAAATATATTGTTGTCGCGTGATGCTTTTTGAAATGTACAAAGTATAAAGTGTTATTTTCGACTAGTAATTTATTTTTGGTAAACTTTTATAAGAAGCCATGAATTAAAAAAAGCGGTAAAATTCTTTACCTTTTCTCGTAACGCATTTTATATATTTTTTGAATGTTAAGTAATTACTAAGTTGTTTTTTTTTCTTCATTATATCTATTAATACCTTGATTGATGTACAAGAGTAACTGATTTATTGATAAATGAACAATTGTTACAATAAATTATAAAGTGTTCAAATTAGGGTCCTAGGACCCTTCATTAGTGTACGGTGACCACATCGGATTATTTGTACCTATTTATGAAATGTTTTGTCTTCCCACGCAATAAAATTTTCCCTTCAAATATTGTCTCCGTATTATAATCACCTAAGGGACATACGACACGGCTTAAACATACAATTTATACTCTTATTCATAATCCTTAATTTTATTTTGTAAATTTTTCATTTTTCCATTTTTCAGCTGAGCGTCTTAGAAAAGGTAACAATATTAGCAAACAGATGTTATAATAATAATGTGATATTTTACTGTTAAATAATTATTAATGATTCAGATATCTACTATTATAATATTATTCAATAATTTACATTATTACATATCACCAAAAAAACAAATTAGGTACCTACTAAAACTGTTAAATTTTTTCATGCAGTTCTACTTCCGTACACAGCAGAGCGGACGTACAATTTTTGTGGCAATTTTAATATTAATTTTGCTTCAGAAGACGTACTAGTTTAATTTTTTTGTAATAAATGTTACTTGACAGTTAATAATAATAATGATAATAATAATGATTCGACTGGTACCTACTACTACGATTTTGTATCACACTATATGTGTTTGATAAATTACTGTCAATATCTCATTAAAAGATGATTGCCAACAGTTTTTAAATTATAACTAGAATTCTAATATAAGTTAATATAATATAAGTTAAAGTATAATAGTTTTATTCGATGATGAAGACGGATTTTATTACTTAAACCGTATCTACCATAGTAGTGTCAATGATGAAAATCTTATGGATCAGACCTAAAGGTAGCTTTGAATACACCATGAATTATTCAGACTTCGCGCCACTGGACTTTTTTAATGGGAGCACGCCACAGTTTATGGTTCAGAACTAGTAACAGTATTTCAATATTGTGATATCAATGAGAGGCATTTTGCTAGAACACTGTGGTATATGAATCTATATCCACCAATATAGGTTCATATATTTATGAAAAATGAAATTATATTAAAAAAATATACACAAATGTGACAATAATGAAGTAATAGGTTTGCTTAAATAATTCAACATATATAATACACACATACATTACATGCTAATTTAATGTATTAATTATAAATATATACATATAAAATCAATTTTGTCGAATAATATTGTTTTTGCGCTAACGCGATTCGAACCTAGATCTCTATTTCCAATCCGGGGAAGTACACTACCAATTGTGTTATAGCGCCAGTATTTTTCCTGATAAATTTTCGAACTTATATGTTACACTTTTTCAAATTAATACATTTGTCGTTCCATTATTTGAAAGCCATCTACATTGTTACATTGATCCAGGTTCAAATCCCGGTAGATAGAGGAAAAGTCAGAAGTCACCCTTATTTAAAATGTTATAGGTACAAGTGTGAAAATTAAGTGAATGATATCAATCTTATATTACAAATGTTTTAGAAGATCGCTTATATTTTTTTTTTTTTTAAAAAACGAACATAAATTACACAGAAAATTTAAATATTTTTCGTTTTATTTAAGTATATACGGATTAGACCTTTTTAATAATTTTATTATCATAATTATAAAATGCACATACTTCCATTTAAAAAAAATATGTACAGGCGTACTTGTACGTTACAAATAGATTATAATCGAAACTGACATAAAAAATAAGGTTTTTATATAACGGAAAAAATTTATTTATTTTAAAGAATTATACAATTTATATCAATCTGATATTGAGTAGGTAGAAAAATTGATATTAATCAAAAATACATTTAAAATAACCTCATTAGTAATAGTTTTTAAGAAATGAAAGAATGTTTTTTTAGAGATATAGAATTTATTATTATAGAAAATGAAATTAAATAAGTAAAAATCGTGATAATGGCCATGATATGGGTGGCTTTATTAAAAAGATAATTTTATGCCATTAAGTGTTTAAATATGGTTTCGCAGCAATTTGGAAATCCAATGTCCAAATTCAATCTGGTGCGCTATCTGGAAGTGCAATTTTCGACCATTTCTTGGAACAGCTAGGCCCGCATAAGGCAATAATGTCACGAATGTTGGCTTCCAAATCGTCTATTGTCTCTGGTTTATCGGCGTAGACCAGGGACACATATCCCCGCAGAATATAATCCAAAAGTGTTAAATCACACTATCTTGGAGGACAATTCACAGGTTCATTACGCAAAATTATGCGCTCATCGAATGTTTCCTTTAATAAATTGATTGTAGCGCGTTGTTTGACATGTTGCGCCGTCTCGTTAGAACTACAGCTCTTTCACATTAATGTCATTCAATTGGGGAATAAAAAAGTCAGTAGCCATTGATCTATTGCTGTCCACGTTGGCGAATCGACTCATTCGGGTCCTCCTCAATACTATGCTCCACTGCAGCAACAGCTTCTTCAGTGTGCACTGTGGGACATCTCTGCGGATGCGTATTATTAATTAGAGTATGCGTGGTGCAAAAACGATCCATGCTTATTCGAATTACTTGCTCAGATGGATGATTATGTCGACCATAAAATGAACGTACCGCACGGTAAGTTTTACGAGCTGAATCACCATTTTCGAAATAAATTTGCACAATTTACAAGCGTTGTTCTGGCACAAGTCTATTCATGATGAAATAGCAAATAAAACTGAGCACAAATCAGCTGTCAGCTGTCAAATTGGCTGTTGCTGGAAAAAGTGTTGCCAATTCAAAAAACAAACCTCTAAACAGCCTTTAGTTTGCTAATCTTGCCGATTTGACTTTGTGTTAAAAATAATAATTTCGCCAGCAAATATCGACATTTAGGGTCACGACAATTATAGTAAATTTGGATAATATGATTTTTGATTCTGACAATCTTAATTCATATTTTTATTTTTATAGTTAACAATTCACATTTTTTTCAAGTCCAATTAACAAGTGTAAAATAAATTTCCATCATAATAAAAAAGCTTAACTTGTCAAACACACAAAAAGTACGATGTTTTAAAAATAATATTTGCAAATATTTTCACCCCTCGTTTCCCCGCCCAAGGAACATTCGGAGAAGCTACGCCCCTGGGAGGAAAACATTGGAAAACTTTGTAAATCGGATGTTCAGTAACACAGTCAGCACGTGCTGTGGACTACCTGCCGGTACCTGCCCCCTCTTGTAACTTTTCCAAAAGTATCGATTTTCTGTATGGTGTACACAATGGTGCAAGTATCATTTCGAGTTGGTAGAGATGCATTTATTTTTACATTTAATTCTAACATTTTTTTAACTGCCTAAGTATACATTTGTTATTTTTGAATGATGTATTTATTAATTACTAAGAATCTACATGTGAATTACTGAATAGGAAATAAATTGAAAAGAATATCTTCAAATTTCTGAGAAATATAATATTTTAACCGTACTATTTGATATTTATTTGACATTTATTTGACATTTATTTGACATTTATTTGAATTTATTTGACGTATTAAAAAAATATATAATACTTTAAATTTGATAAAGAAAAGGTATTGCAACCTTTTTCTTTTCTCGCTCTACTTAGATGCGCTAAATTACATAAAAAAATCTGTTTGCCTTAATAACGAATATTAAAATCTTAATAATAAAAAATGAACACTATATGTTACATATAATACAATGTTACTAATGGCTCATGCCCGGCGTTGCAGGGGATTCTGAATTAGTTATAATTTAAAATAGATACAGTGTTGGTATTTAAACAACACCTTTTTATTTACTTTCGAAACGATTTCATTGAGGTTT
This sequence comes from Eubasilissa regina, assembly GCA_022840565.1. Lineage (NCBI taxonomy): Eukaryota > Metazoa > Arthropoda > Insecta > Trichoptera > Phryganeidae > Eubasilissa > Eubasilissa regina. The sequence continues at coordinate 26,081,196 of JAINEB010000033.1, forward strand.
GTTTTTAAGTACGAGTTATCGAATATAAATTCAATTTAATACATATTGAGGGAATAGGATCCAGGCAGGGGTATAGTGATTTCTTCACGGTACTAGAATGCAACTAAGCAAAATTTGAGACGGACACACACACGTATGTATATACCGTGGTTGTGGTGGGGTGGCCAAGGGAGGGTAAGGGTGCCAGTGTTTTACGCAAAGTATTTATGCATAATTTTCCTTATATCGATCGAAGAATGTAGAATGTTATATAGAATAGTTAAACAAACAAACATATGGACATACATACAATGTTGCGATGTGTTTTGGCTCTTGCAGATAGAACGCCAGGGCAACGCCACTGGCTAGATTTTATTTTTAGAATTTATTTCAGTGTTGTGTAATTCGGACTAGAAATCAAAGCTAATTAATGAAAGAGGTTAATTTAAACAAGATTGTTTAATAGAAAATAAATATCAAGTAATCGATCTCTCCATTCTGGCATCTGCTCACAAACGCAACTTGACAAGGAGATGGCTCAATAATCATCCCGAAGCGATTCCTGTAGCAAGGCAAATCATCAACGTATAATTAATCCCACCTCCACGGTGGTGAACCGTCGTTCTCTCTTAATATTTCAACTAAGGATAGATACTTAAATAAATAGCTTAAGAGATAGAATTAGTATATATAAAAGTAAAAAATTTAACATACCTAAAAACAATATAAGAGTTTACCGCATCCTTTACTGTAGAATCGTCGAATATTTATACCAGATATTATGTAAAATGAAATCACTGTGGCAATAGGTAATACATTTGAACAATATGCATATTATGTACAAACCCTTTAATACATATCTTCAATCTTACTCTAAGAAAAGCATATATTTAAAGATTTAGAGACTCGACTGTGCTATAAGCCCATTTATTTTTAAATATTTTCAATAGAAAAAAAAAATATTATAACGTATTAAATACTCTGATAACTATAGTAAGCTAAAGCAAAAAGATCTAGAATCAGGGTTGTAAATTTCATCTCCGACGGCTAACTGCGTTCACATTTTGCTCCTAATAAAATTACATATATTCCTGTATACACAATCAATAAAATATACCTATACATGTACAAAGTATACCTATACATTTTTTTTCTTTCCTTATTCAAGTACTGATTCACCAAATATATTTATTGATCTGTAAGTAAACCACTGAATTTCATGATTTCGTCCTTTTTCATATTATCTATCTTTTCCCTTAATAATAATAATAATAATAATGGATAATTTGTGCTGCGCCATTTTCGTAAAAACTTTCACCTCAAGGGCGCTTTACACATAAACTGTTTATAGTTCTACGAATATTTTTGTTTTTTAAAATTTTTGTTTGTTTTTGGACTTGTTTTTGTTTGTTGTTTTTAGACTAAACGACGAATTTCGGAAATAAAGAATAATAAAATAAAATTGAAAGTTATCTGCTGTAATACTCAGATTATCACATTTGTTATATTTTCTATACATCCAAAGAAACCTGCCATCTATAAAATAGTATTTTGATACTATGCCGGCAGATTTAAGTTAATGCATTTATTGAACAAGTTCAGAGATAATGAGTCATTATGCGTATTTCTTCATTAACGTTATCTTGATGTTTAACTCCTAAATTATCCCAAACCATCATCCCGACCAAATCTACCCTCCAGCGACAGCTGTAATTGTAATGGTTTTTTATTGGTAAAGCTTCCAATTTATTACGTGTCTACTCGTAGTAGGTAGTTTAGGTACAATGATTAAGTTAATCTTTGTACAGATTTTCTCGCGAATAAAAGTGTTTGTTTAATTACATACATAATTAACTAACTTACCATTATGTCGTTTCTCCACAGGAGTAGGCAGGTTATGTATTCCTGCAGTGTAAAATAGTTTTCCATTTGCCACATTTCAGTGAATATGATCATATAAATATGTTACTTATAAAATATCTATATATAGTACTATCATAACTCAATCAATTATAACCATCTTGCAGTCATTTTTAATTGAAATATTATTTCCAGCATTAAGTATTAAACACTGAAAATAACAAACTAAATTTTGAAAATAATCGTCTACAACCTGAAATTGTGATGAAACTTTTTCAGATAGAGTTTTATTCGGTAGGAAATAAATCATTTGTGCGCCGATTTCGCAATTCACCCCACTGCTCCCGCCGGGTACCACCTACCCCTCTGCAACCTTTCCTACCCTATTCTCTAATCAGGATGCCTCCTGTCCAAGGGGGATGAAATCCCCGCCATTTTCGTTGACGAAATTTCCTGGATACGGCGGTTCAGACATAGATATATTCAACATGAATTCACCAAGTGACTTTTTAAATTCATTCTTTAATTCTACTATTAATCAAAATATCGTCCGTAAAAATGGACAAACATACTATAACAACTTTTTTTCATCTGTTTATCCCTAAGTTATCTACATTTTTTTTATATTAATTTTTAAATTTTTCTAATATTTTTTTGTTCACATTGATTTTGAACTGGTTTTTTTAGTGCCAAACACAACGCTCTTTTAGTAAATGTTATCGCTAATCTTTCAAAACAGTAACAATAAAATAAAATCTATTGTTCTTTGAGTTTATTTACCATACATTAAAAATGAGAATGCCGTGTTTTTTAGGTGATATGTAGGTATTAATAATAGTAAAATAATACACGTATTACTCTTGTCGCACCACTTCCGGAACACTTTTAATTTTTAATATTTTTTTAAGCCGTTCATTTAGAAAATCAAGATTCAACGTTTTTAATGCGAAAATATTAGAAATTATGGCACAATACTTTGACATGGCATCTCTTACGATTACAGTACAATATATACATTAAATTTATTAGTTTAAAATGGTTATGTTGCCAACAGATTTTGTCACTGAAATATAAAATATTATCTACAAAACTGCATATTAACCAGTGGCGTGCAGTAGGTATAAATTTAGGTTATACTATTACCGATGAAATTATACAATCATATATAATATATGTAATACAATATATGTACATTCGTTTAACCAACGTCTTTAGATAAAATAAATCCATCGTTTATACTACCCTACCATGTATTTATTTGTATTTTTAGAGTACTATTAATAGTGTTTTTAAAGTTTATGTTTTAACATAAAATAATACCTTTTTACCCATATAAAAATATATGGACGTTTTTAAGAACACTTTCTATGACTGAATTGTTTGAAAATCCTTCACGTAATAACTAAAGGAAATTATCATTTATATTAAAGGTTAACGTAGGAAATAATTCACAAATCAAACCAATCCATGCATAAAATTAAAGAACAATCATGAAATCAACACGTTAAAAATAGTTATGGATATGGTGGTGAGTTGTCGTGGTAGTTTTTAGAACTAAGCATTTCAAGTATCTACTGTTACACAGATGGCGGTAATTGCAGAACAATGTTTCAGTAATGCTCAGCTTTTTTACTTGTATGCACCGTGCTTGCATGATATTAACCTACCTCAATTTATCCACCATGTTTTGACATCATAGCGCACATAAAAAAAATAGCGCGCACACTTTTAACAAGCCTTCTTCGTCGTATGCTGCATTGTATCGAAGGGTGGCGACCATGATACAGTTTGTTGATTATTTATCCTAATATCCCTTATTATTTATACTAGTATAAGATCATCAATATTTTGGGCATTGAACCACTTTCTGAGGTTGCGCAGCCAAGATATGTTCTTTCTTCCTACGGCTCTGCTGCCTTCTATCTTCCCTTGCATAATGAGTAGTAATGAGCTCAAAATCACGAACCGTGAGTCAATCACTGATATCTTTGCGTCACATTCACTATCAGTGATTGAATATCTGGGAATACCGTGATTCGTGATTCATTAATTTATGTATATTTGGTTGTGAACCGTGATTCGGCGCATGCGCATTTGAGACGAAAATATTCATGAATGAATGACGTTATGATTCGTGTTCAACATCATCTGATAGATTCTGTCAAAACGTTTTACGCATTTGACCCGAAAAATAAACTCACATTTTTAAGCTTTTTCATTCTCTTTGTGGTGATATTAAATTAAATACATGTTAATTATTTATGCTAGAATATGTTTTTTACGCAAATGAAGTTTTAATAATACAAATAAACATGCTCAAAATTATGTTTTTTTAAAATTTATTTCGTGAATTGTGATATTGTGCGGCGCGTGTGCATTAGTAATGAAACTGTGATCACAGTCACAGTTTTCAATCACCGATATCATTGAATACTAATCACAATCACACCAGTGAGTAAAGAGTAGCATTTTTTCTCATCACTAATAATGAGTTGTAAAATATACCACGTCCGAAGTATGCAGCTTTCTTCGATAGATATTAGTTCTCTTGATCTATTTATACGTCTTGAGTTCTTCTTTATTAGTAATGTAGTCAACCCGGGCCCTACCAATGGTCCTAAAATCAATGGTAATAATAGCAATGGTCCTTAAATTTGCACAAAAGATTTTTTAAGCTCACTCCGTTGTCCAAACATGGAGGGAACATTGGTGGATACTGCCAATATTATTTCTTCATGCCTCATGCAATAGGCTGTATATATATATATATATATATATATACCTGAGTATTTTAGTAAAACAACTTTTTAATTGGTAGGTATAAGACTAACTCGATTTCTAACAAACTGTAAATTCTAAATTTAGCCATCAAGTCTGTCATTCTATGAAAGTTTGATCAGTATCATTAAAATATGATACTTACACAACAACATTATTATTATTAATTGGTTCAAGTGGAAAAAATATGTGAGCTTTGTCGCTCGTACGGAATTGTGACTAGCTAGATTTATATCTCAAGAAACTTAGACGCTCGTTTAAAAGCAACGTAATTTACAGTCAATTTTAATATCTTTCACATAAATCAAATAATGATTTAAGTAAAACAAACAGAGAAGATCTCAAGATATCTCGAAAGGCTAAGGGCAAGTGGAACAGTCGAAATGCGCCCGATTCTTACAAGGCTAATTAACTTTTTATAAAAGGCTAGCCTGACGTATTCATTAATTTATTGGCTAACAAGAAATTTAATACGACTTATATCGCCGATATGGGGATAATTTATACGCGTAAAAGTCGGGCCCCACATTTCTCCTTTTAATTTGAATTTGAAATGAAAAATGGGACACACGGCATTGGCATGAACAAATACGCCGACAGCGGTTTAATCAGCCGGCATTGCTTCTCGCTACCGGCTGCCTTCGTTTCAGTGTGTACCCGTTCCTGCTGCCCACCTACTCCCACTCCACTGAGCAAGCTAAAAAATAAAGACATACTAACTTGTATGATACAATGTCTATCTACTCATAAATCGTACTTTGTTTGTATTGTATATGCAGAGCCGCAGACACGGTGCGATCATTTTTGATTCTGAGAACGTACATCGTATAATATTATTTTTGATGTATAGTGAAATCTCGATCGATCGTTCCTCGAATAATCGTTCTCCCGCATGTATCGTTTATTTCTTCCGGTCCCGATTAATTTCATACAAAACACCCAAAAATAGATCGCATGGATCGTTCCTCCGTGCATCATTTTACTGCATTAATCGTTTAAATTATGTAGCACACTTAGCTAAATGCTTCGTATCGATTAACGGCACACGTAAACAATGAGCGGAACATTCGAGAATGAGAGTGAGAGAGAGAGAAAACGCTACTGCTAACTGCCGCTTGACATTATACAATACTAAGTTTAGTTATATTTTTTTTTGTTAGTATACAGCTTTCTAATTTTATTTTTATTTAAACACATTCATTTACATATGAAATATATATCTTTTTCGGAATATGTTTTGTATATTTAAATTTGAAAAATGTTACTTTTTTCTATATTTCCGTGTTCATTGTTTTCCCGCGTTCATAGTTTATTTCAATAGGTCCCTTCAAAAACGATATATAGAGGTTTCACTGTAATTTATTTTTACTCAATTACTCAATACTCCATTATCACCGCATCAAAATTGTATGATAGTGTACAAAAATAACGTTTCGCTTTGTTGTTTTAACTCGTATAATTTTTATTTTTTTATTTTAATATTAGAACACACACATTATATATATATATATATATATATATATTTTTTTCTTTTAAAATTTATTTCTTCAATATGAGAGTAAGACTCGTGTATATAGAAGGAGCACATACGAGAGTTTATGTTTCAGATAGTGTGTGTATATATTTTTTTTACTTCAGATATAAATTGATAGTAGTCTGTAATTTTTCTAATTGTGATGGGGAGATTATTGAAAAATTTTATGCCTTGATAAATATAGTGATTTTGGGTTGCGGTACATTTTAGTTTTGGAATATTAATTTGGTCTCTAAATCTTGTAGATCGGAATTCGCTTCTAAAATGTAATTGATTTTTAATTTTGAAAATTTGAATTATTGAATTTTTTGTATGCCTGTTATTGTTGGTACTTTGAAATCTGTGATTTCAATAATTATATAATAATAATAATAATAATAATAATTTTTATTAACATTTTTTGAGTGATTTCTAATTGTGACATTGAAGTTTTATATGCACCTCCCCATCCAATAATACCGTATTGCAAATGTGACTGTACAAACGCGTAATATATTATTTTCAGTTTTGCAAGTGATGAGATGTTTCTGGATCTTAAAAATATGTAGGCAGTTTTCCTTATTTTGTTTGTAAGATTAATAATATGTTATTTTCATTTGATTCCTAGGTACTTGATACGGTATTTGGTGCCATCAACACTTGCGTTATATACCTTTCTTACCATTCTCTCTTCATTCATCCGTTCCTTATGACCAAACCACCTAAATGATCATTTTTTAATCTTACTCATTATACTAAGATCAGATTTACATTCTTTCATTATCTCTTCATTCTTTACACTGTCATAAATAGATTTTACACATATTCGCCTAAGTGATCTCATTTCCACTGCATTCAGTCTACTTTTATTTCTCTTCTGCCAGCTCCAGGCCTCACTTTCATACATCAGTGTCGGTACAAGGATTCCATTGTGTGCCGCTAGTCTTGTCTTGGTTGACAAGTTCCCGTTAAATGTAATTCCATTCAACGCGCCGTTCACTTTATTTCCTGTAGTCGCCCTCCTTTCGATATCTTTCTCAGCCTTTCGTTTCTATCAAACATACTTCTCAAATACACAAACTCATTTACTTCCAAATCAATGTTCAATTTATCACGGTGTCTTACTTTCCTCCTTCTCGAATACCATCACTTTCGACTTGTTGGCATTCATAATATGGTCATTTTCCTTGTACTTACCTACCCTATCAATAATCAGCGCATCTACGAATAAGTTGATAGGACCTTTTCCCGTTCAATTTTACGTTTTTATTAGAACATTGTGGATTTTAAAAAATATGTATCAGAGTTAAGAGATGAACTTTAACCCTTGATGAACTCTTCTATTGATATTACCTAAATACATTAGTGTTAGTAAATTAATAATAGAATACGCATTCACGTTTGAACAGATTAGCATATCTGTGGTATACTACATAAAGATTTTGTAGCTTCTATTCGATCATCTAGTGTCAACAATGAAAGTAATACAGAGTCAAAGTATTTTTCTGACACTATTCTCATGGTCAATAGTAGTGGCATGCAGTAGGTATAGATTTAGGTTAAGCTGTTACCAATTAAATGATATCATTTATAATATACATATATATATATACTTTTGTTCAACCAACGTGTTAAGACAAAATAAATTCGTCATTTGTATGACCATACAATGTATTTATTTGTATTTTTAGAGTACTATTAATAATGTTTTTAAAGTTATATGACTGAACATGATTCATTTATTGTTTGAAAATCCTTCACGTAATAACTAAAGGAAATAATTATTTGTATTAAAGGTTAGCGTAAGAAATAGTTCTGCCAATTGCTTTTTGTTTTTCACAAATAAAAAACCAATCCATGCACCAAATGCAAAGAGCGATCATGAATTCAACACGTTAAAAACAGTAAGATAGTAAAATTCGCGAATTAGTAAAAGAGGAAGTAGACACTTCAATCATTTGCACGTAGTTGTAAACCTTTCTAATGTTATTCTATTAAAAAAACAACATAGGTAACGACTCCATACAAAACGGATCAACTGAAAGGAATTTTCAATTCAGTCAGTTATATAACTTGAGTAATTCATTAGCTTAAAGATAGAACAGAGTAATGTGAATAGCTTAATGCGGCGAATACACAAGAGCGCTAGAGCGTACAGAGGTGAGTTGTCGTGGTAGACTTTACAACTAAGCAATTAAAGTCTCTACTGGTACACAGATGACGCTAATTGCAAAGGAATGTTTCCATTTATGTTAATCCAATTATTTAATTTATTTTCCAGAATTTTTAGTAATGCGCAACCCTTGGTCAATAGACATTCATATTCCAATAGATAGTTTGCCTATTAAAATGGGTGGCAATTGTTCGGTGGTTACATTTTTGATAAAAATACTTAGTTGGATCTATTTTTTTTCAGATCTATCAGAAATTAATTAATCAATGTTGTCATTAAGAAAGTCTGCTTGTATCTATGCAACGTACAATGTATAATGTGTAGAAAATGATAATTCTATAAGTTTATAAGTAATGTAATTAAAATCGTTATTTAAAAAAAATATTTAGCGCTAATAACAGAACTGAATTAAAAGAACCGGGGCCCTTGGCGATGCTATAAACCTAAGTTCCACAAAGAAAAAATCTAAGACGCAAATAGATACACACTATATATATAGTTCCACAAAATAAGAAATCATAATGGAGTAAGAATATATTATGACAAGAACGATTGTAATTTAAAAAAATTAAATCGGTTTCTGCCAACTTTATACCTAACCCACTACCCCCATAAAAGTAATGGCACCTGAATAGGGGAGCATTTTGATTTAATATTTTTTCATTTTCTAGAATTAATTATTACAAAATGAGTTAACGTATCTTAACTAATTAAACTGTATGGCAAGTATCTAATGAAAATTAATTTTACGCTATCTTTGAAAACGGTTAAGTCAACCCTTGAAAATATGCAGGCTACTGCAGACATTTATTCAACTTCAGAGTGAATATTATGTTCCAGGCCGATTTTCTTTGGCCGCCATTTTGATTTGATAAATATTTGTCAGTTTAAATTTAGTAGTCGTAGAGAGTAGTTGATTACAATTTATTATAGTGTATCTAACATCTCAAAATTATTAAAAAAATTTATTTAAATAATAATGGAAATGCTGTAACCATTAATGGTGATCGCTATCATAACGTGTTGGAAAACTTCTCGGTGTCCAAATTGGATCGATTGGGCCTCCGACATATATAGTATCAACAGGACGGTGTCGCACACCTTACTTCACACACAGCCCGAACTACGCTTGAAATTTTGTGATAAATTTTCCCGGCTGCATAATGTCAAAAATTTGTGATATCGACTGGCCTCCTCGATCACCTAATTTGACGGCTCCCGACTATTTTCTTCGACTGTGAGAGTACTTGAAAGGAAAGGTCTACGCCAATAAGCCAACAATAATTCCAATGCTACAGGACAGTATTCAAAATGAAATTGCTGAAATAACACGCGAAGTGTGCGAGAATATCATGAAAAATATTGTTAAAAAAGAACGCATTTGTGCCGCTGCCAGAGGTAGCTACTTGGCCAATATTATATTTTATGAAGTATTGTAATAAACCAAATAATCTATAAATAAAAATCAAAATAAAAAATAATGTTTAATTTCCTAGTTGTTCCAAAACAGCATCGACCTGGAACATAATATTCACCCTGTATTAATAACCCAATATCAATCAGAATATAATGATAATAGTTACTGTGAGTCTGCAATTAAAAAAAGATTAATTGTATAATTACAATTTTTAATACCTTAAAATATCTAACAGCCCTTTTTATGCTTTAGTTTCCGAGATGACTGCTCATAAAGTATTTAAATGAGAAAATACTTTTCTCGGCCTTCTATTAAAGAATTATAGTTAATTTTTCTGCGATAATATATCCCACAACAAAAATAAACTTAAATTTATTACCAAAAATTTCGGCACCCCTCTTGGTCTGAAGCTCCGTGCAGTTGCATTACACTACTACCGGCGCCTTCCATATTATTGCCACACACATTATGACAATTTAGCTCTTGACCCTGAGCTCGAAATTCTGCGTCATACACATATGTGGCTATGTGTATGGGAGCTTTTATAACTGCGCCATCTTTCTTTTCCGGATTTTAACGGATTTCGGGCTGTCGCGTCGATTGTTCTGTTTTCTTTGTGATTTGGGCGTTAAAAACGATATTATATGTTATTTTATTTGATATTATTTTTGTTCTTAAGTTATAATGTCATTAAGTGCTAGTGCTGAAAATCTGACGGGAGATAATCAGGTATACAATTACGATCATTAGTGGGATTATGTTTTCATTCAATGTTTTTTATTTTTGTGAATAAACTACAGCAAATAGGGCATATTAACAATGTGCATTATGCTTTGCATATTTAATGAACATCTTATTAAGAAGTCATCATAGTGAGTGTCACGTTTTGTAAATTAATGAGTCACCGTGCATGATTTAATTCGATTGCCTTTTGAAGGAATGCGAAGAATAATATTTGTGTATGGTCGATTGTTTTAGAGTTGCGATGGAGGCTCAATGTGCCTAGAGCTCGCCTTAGAAGGAGAACGACTCTGCAAGGCCGGAGACTGTCGAGCGGGAGTGGCCTTTTTCCAGGCGGCTATTCAGGCTGGAACTGATGATCTGCGGACCCTGAGCGCCATTTACAGCCAACTGGGGAATGCCTTCTTCTACCTAGGAGATTATAACAAGGCTATGCTGTATCATAAACACGATTTAATACTAGCAAGGTATTCTAATATATTATGACATACTTTATTATTCTCAATATCTTAATGTATTGATACTTTTTACAGGGTTACCTGGTATAAAACACTTCACTTAATTTCTGAAAAAACGACACTTCATTTTACGCTTCACATACATGTCCACAGTATATAAAACGATAACCCCGCCCTGTATAATTGATTGCCTCTCCCTGTTGATTCTCAAGCACCCACTGTTAATAAAAATAAAATATATAAAATTAATTGTCACTACAAGATATTGTTGTTTATGAATTGATTTGAGCGGTCTTTGTACGTTTCCACTACGGTATGAAAATGATTATGGTTCAGAATTAATGAAATAATCTCAATTTCTTATTACTAAGTATTTCCATAGAAAAAAGTGTTACATAAGTCATACCATCCCCAATTTTTTTTAATTGGTGTCTATAAAGATATTACATGTAAAAACATTCAAAGATATACATATAAAATATTATAATATATTACGTTCACCTGCAAACTTCTTATAAAATGTCATGAAATTTTTAACATTATTTCTAACATTCTGGGAGAACCTCCGATAAGACATATTCTATCTTAAAATTATAATGAAGTAACAACGATAGCAACAACTATATTTTGCGATAAAATTGATTTTTTATATATAAATCTTTCTAATTAATTTAATTTGTTTTAAAACAACAGACGTATGTTCTGAATAATTACAACTTCATAATAAGAATGTGTTAATTCAGGCGTCTCCTATCAGATTACTCAAAGGTATTTGAGATTCCATAAAAATAAAGAAGATAGCTTTCAAATAATGAAACAATAGATGTATTAATTTTAAAAGTGTAACATATAGATTCAAAAATTTGTCATCAATGCACTGATGCTATAGCATAATCGGTTAATGCATGTTCTTCAGATTGAAAAATATCCAGGTTCGAATCCCGGTAGCAACAATAATATTTTTCAATAAAATTGATTTTATATGGATATCTTTCTATTTAATACATTTAATTTGTATTAAAAATATCACAGACCCATATTCTGAATAATTACAACTTCACAATAAGAATGTGATCTCCTTAATAACATATTAATTTTATAAATTAAAGTTTCAAAATATGTTTTGTAGTGATGAGCTAAACATTATTGTGACTGTGATTGTGCGCTTGGTATTTCTTTTAAACGATTAGAGGTTTGGTTTCCAGTATATCAGTGATTGCTCGCTGAATTACGAATAATCAGTTACTTATCATTGTTACAATCAAACACAAGTTTCACAATCACAGTCACAATAATGATTTAGCTCATCACCACTGTTTTGAGTTTAAGCTATCTCGAACCTTCAATATATTTGCATCAGGTTTATTCATAAATTTAAATTGGTTCGAGTGTGTAAAATAAAGGGTTGAAATGGATTTCTTAGTCAATATACTTATTTAAACAAATTTGTGAGATTTCACCTAGACTGACATTATGTTATAGAACAATGGGTGACAAAATGGGGGAGGCCAAATCGTCTGGTAACTTGGGCAACACTTTGAAAGTGATGGGCAAGTTCAGTGAAGCTGTGGCCTGCTGCAAGCGGCACCTGGAAATCTCCCGGGAACTGGGCGACAGGTTGAGTGAAGGTCGGGCTCTTTATAACCTGGGGAATGTGTACCACGCCCAGGGCAAACAACTCGGGCGAGTTGGACAGAATGATCCTGGTCATTTTCCACAGGAGGTTAGGGACTGCCTCAACCAAGCTGTAGCTTATTACCAGTGAGTGTTATATATTTCTTATTTATATAATATTTTTATTTTATAATACATACTTTCTTTGAAACTGTCAATTTTTTAAAGTAAAGAGAATAAATCAGGAAAAAGTTTACATTAACTTTTCCCATACGGTGCTAAAATAATAATGCGCACTCCGGTACTGTAAATTCAGTGTAGATGGAAACTTTTGCAATTTTTAAGTTGGACAAATATAAATATTTTACATTTATTACTTATATTAATCATTCAAATAATAATTGATAAATATATATTGTGTAAAAGTGCTAAAAATGAGCAAAAACCACATCATCACGAACGACAGTCTAACTCGGCCAGCGCACACTCTACCACTAACTAAAGTGACTATCGCAGCCTAGCGTACTGCGCCTTCTGCACATCTCCGCACGTACATTTATATGTATGTACTGACAAATTCACGTCAGGTTCTTTGAATTTTTTATTTTTTATTGTTGCGTACGGTAAATACTTACTCAAATAATGTAATTATTTTATCCAATACATACATATATTACAGAGGAATACCTAACATATGAACTCTGTATTTAGTATATTTACAGAGATATTCACATAATTAGAGGCAATGTCAACTCAGTTTACATCACCGGAGAGGAAAGGTTAAAATCACTTAAATAAAAAAATACAATATCATTGCAAAACAATATTTTACTCTCTTATACTTAATTATTTATTTTACTTGTTTATTTCCAGAGAAAATTTAGCTTTGATGAAGGAGTTGGGTGATGAGCAGGCATGCGGTCGCGCTTGCGGTAATCTGGGTAACACCTGTTACCTACTGGGCGATTTTGGGCGTGCTATACAATATCACGCTGAACGTTTGCAAATTGCCAACAAATTTGGAGATAAGGCTGCCGAAAGAAGAGCCAATAGCAATTTGGGCAACTCGCATATTTTTCTCGGGCAGTTTGAAAATGCAGCTGAACATTACAAGTAATTAATTCAAATTTTCTAGCATGGTTGATAATGATAGAATCAATTCTGTATTTAATCAAATCGGGTCATTGAGAAAGTGAAGGCCTCAATTCTATCTAAATTTTCTGTGAATAAATATACCGCTTGTAATTGTCATTGAATTTTCCAAATAAGATCATGAATATGATTGATCCAGAATACAAATAAATCAATAACTATTCAATCATTAAAACCATTCACTTTACAGGCGAACATTAGTTCTTGCCCAGGAGCTGGGAGATGTAGCTGTTGAAGCTCAGGCCTGCTACTCGCTCGGGAATACTTATACCTTGCTCCGTGAGTTCAACACGGCCGTGCAGTATCACAGCCGGCATCTAGCGGCGGCGAGGCAACTGGGAGACCTTGTCGGAGAGGGCAGGGCAAGCTGGTCTTTAGGCAATGCTTACGCGGCTCTGGGTAATCATGAGAAGGCATTACATTTTGCCCAAAAGCATCACCAGATATCAAAGCAGGTAGATTCTGAGCAATAAAATTGTACAGCTATAGTATTATTTCTGTTGGTGTACATTTATATAGTCACAACAGTGGTTTGATATGTGAGTAAAATATATTTATGGATTATTTTAGAATTGGTGTCACTGTTTGATAACATTTTTGACATTTCAAATAGTAATTATTTTATTAAGTTTTCTTAATTAATATTCTCTTAATTCAGTTAATTTTTTATACCTAACTGATCATATAAATTTGGAGGAAAAATATTATTTTTAACCTAAATATTTACCTGCCATATTTTTTTTCATCTTTATCTGATTTCGGTTGATATGAATCTCTATAACTCCTAGTATAGTATTTCATAATTAGAATTATCATATTATATATTTAAATACATCTTGTATCCATATCAAATTAACACACGTCCTTTGCCAAACACGAGGCCTATATTTATGAAAAATGCCACAGTAGATCTGCGTTGACAAATGTGTTATTCGTAAAAAGTCTAAAGAGGCACTGGATGTACCTAGCTCGAAAATTTTTGTTTTGCTTGTTTAGCATAATTTAATAAGAGGAGTTAAGTAGTAGAAGAAGTGGAGAAAACTATATAAGATAAAATGAGTAATTGCAGTGAAGGATTATTGAATTGAACCCAATAACTTGTAGAATATGGGCGATTAGGTTTCATAGAAAAGTTGCATTTTCATTATATTGACATGACACAGGTTTGTTTTTCGAATTGGCAACTTAACAGCCAATTTGATAGCCGACAGCTGATTTGTGCTCAGTTTGGTTTGCCATTTCACCATGAATAGACTTAAGCCAGAACAACGTTTGCAAATTGTGTAAATTTATTTTAAAAATTGTGGTTCAGTTTGCGAAACTTACCGTACATTTTAGGGTCGACATAATCATCCATCTGAGCAAGTAATTTGAATAACCATGGATCATTTTCGCACCACGCATACTCTAATTGATAATATGCACCCGCAGAAACATCGTACAGTTCGCAACGAAGAAGCTGTTGCTACAGTGGAGCGTAATATTGAGGAGGACCGGAATGAGTTGGTTCGCCATCGAGAGCGCTATAGATCCATGATTACTGACTTTTTCATTCCCCAATTGAATGGCATTAATGTGAAAGAGCTGTGGTTTCAACAAGATGGCGCAACATGCCACACAGCGCTCGCCACAATCAATTTATTGAAGGAAAAATTGGCCTTCAAAATTGTGTGATTTGACAACTGTGGATTATTTTCTGTGGGGATATATGAAGTTGCTAGTCTACGCCGATAAACCAGAGACGATAGATGACTTGGTAGTCAACATTCATCTCATTATCGCCGATATACGGCCCCCAGCGCTCCAAAAAGTGGTCGAAAATTGGACTTTCATATTGCACTTTATTCGAGACAGCCGCGGTGCCCATATGTGCAAAATTATATTTAAACACTAAAGGCATAAAATTATCTTATCGATAAAGCCAATACCGTGACCATATTACCATGATTATTATGTGTTTTATTTCATTAAAATTCGGTACCTCTAAAAAAAACAGCCTTTACTTATCATAATGCAATATTCTTATGACTGATGAAGCATCTCAAATGTTAAAAGTATTGTTTCTACACATCTTTGTAAATTTTTAATGATTTTGTTTTTTTTTCTGCTTTTTGAAACTGTCTGTAAATTCTGTATTTTTTTTTTGTTTTGCTTCATTATCTATTCATTAATTTAACCACCAGAGTATTGCATGACTGAAGGAGCTTTTTTATATTTCATCATTGATGTTTACTTTTCAGTTAGGTGATTCATTAGGCGTCGCTACCGCTCAACTAAACATATGTGATCTGAGAAAAGTGCTAGGCCTTCCTCCGTTTGATCCAAATCAGGATGGCGAAAGTACTAATGACATGACTGGTGTAAACTCTGGAGTGACTTGTGATCCCATTATGGCCATGCGTGTAAGGAGACAATCAATGGAGCAACTCAGTTTACTTCAGGTAAAATAATTAGTAGTTATTGTGTCTGTAATATGACTTGCATAACATTTTAACACTTATATTTACTATCTTCCATTGTTAAAGTATCTCTTTCTAAATTTCTTTAAAACAATTTTTTTTTGTGTATTTGCAATAATTTTTTAATTCCTGACCCAAATTATTTTAACCTCATGTTGAACTAAACAGATTAACCAAAGTAAATTGATTTCTACCAATCATAGTCATACACATCAAATCCCTTCAACGTTTATTACATGCCGAGACAGATGGGATGTGGAATGATTATTGTTTTGGTTTGAGACTCAAATAGTCATTCAAATTTATCTTCACGAGCTTGTTGTCACAAGTATATTTGTATATTTTATATAACTTGTCAAATTTTCATCTGCATTAATAGGACTTTATATTTTACTAACAAATTGGGTCATCCTATAAATAATGTGTTTTTTAATCTAAAATATACTCTCTTTCATTTTCTACAATACTCTCCCATCTTTCTGGTAGACTTGAAAGGCCCCTCTTCCGAAATTCATTTGTCCGTGACGAATTAATATTTTTTCCATCAAAATGATTTTGAAGACTGCGAAATAAATGATAATCAGATGAGGGCAATGTCCGATGAATATGGTGGGTGGGGCATCGTTTCAAATATCATCCTCGCTGTATGTGGTCGAACATTATCCTGATGGAAGAACACCTTTTGTCTCGAAACCAAAAATTGTCATTTTTCTTCTAGCCCTGACTTAAACTGCTCAAGTTGCTTGCAATAGAACTCCTCTGTTATCATTTGGGTTTAAAAGTGGATTAAACCTTTCATATCCCACCGAACAGGTAACAACACCTTATGTGGGTAAAGACCTTTAGCCTGAGGTGGCAGTGTTTCCCTTTCCCTTATTGTCTTCGGTGCTTGACATTTTTATAGAGAACCCATTTCTTATCACCAGTCACTATTTGGTTCAAAAAAGGCTCATTAGTGAACCGTGACAGCAAAGAAAAGCACAGATTCATAAATTTCTGCACGCGATTAGACTCTGAAAGTTTATGAGGAACTCATTGACCCTATTTGCTGACTTTTCCGATGGCACGTAGGTGTCGATGAATGGTTGAATGGCCAAAGCCATGCTTCTTTGCGAATTCCTCAACAGTTACGATGGCATTTTATTCCACCAGAGTTTGCACGACTTAGTTCATGTAATTGAAAAAACCACATTATTTATGGAATAACCTAATATTATACATGAATTAAATCACATAAATCTATATTTGTGTTGTAAAATGAAATACTATTTTAGCTGACACCTGATGCAAAAACTACGACACATGGCACTGAACAATCCAAACAACTCGCTTCCAAAAAGTTGTCCAAGATGCAATCTGAGGACGGTCCGGCAGAATCATTCTTCGATCTGCTCTCCCGTTGTCAGTCTGAGCGCATGGATGACCAGCGAGCGACACTGGCCCAAGTCGGTAAAGAAGGTCACACTCGCAAGCATTCCAGCATGAAGCAATCCAAATTGCAAAGGTCAGCAAGCAATGACCACAAACACAATGTCAGGTATGAAAAATTATCCTTGTTCAGCAGGTCGTACATTTATGACCTTTCATATAAATTGCAAGGAAATGGAATCAGATTACCTTGTAGCAACATTAAAAAAAAATTAAGCGATTTCAGAAGAATCTAAATTTATTCAGAGTCCCCTATGCTATAAATATCAACTGTACCTATAGAAACTACAGATTTTTTCCTGAGTTCTCACTAAAAATTTGCTGTATGAATTTATTCAGACAAATGTTAAAATACATAGGTTTTGGATAATTTTTTCAGTTCTGATTTATTATGCGAAATACACATTCTAAATCTTCATAATAAGGATCCAAAAACACCAGAATACTTAACTTATCATCTTTAATTTGTTTCACAAAAGGATTAGGCTTACTGTAGTTTATACAGAAAATGTAGAGAAAAATAATTAATTTGTAAAATAATTTTTTTAGCATTTTTTGTTTCTCTTTGAAAAGTAATCAACATTTTAGAAAATGAAGCACAATTAATAGACTTTTTATATTTTAATTGGCACAGAAAACATTAGTTATGTTATATATGTACAGTAAAAACTCGTTATTGCGAAATCCAAGGGACCAAAAAATAAAAATTCGTAATAATGAATTTCCACATATAGCGAAATAAAAAAAAAGCGCCGTAGCAAAAAGAATAGCGCAGCTTTAAAAAAGTTTGTAAGTTCCGCAAAAAAGGCACCCATTGTCAGTTTAATATGGGATATAACATAAAGCATACTGCAAACAATGCAACAATTAAATTAAAAATATTTTACTAAACAATATAAGATAACCTAAAATTCGGCAATGTTTTTGGAAATTTCAAAATGTCATGCAAATATAAATTCAATTGTAGAGCCCACTACTTTTTTTTAAATAGTAGCGACAGACTATTTCGGAATCACAATTTTTTGTCCAAGTTTAAAATTTTACAGGAATAGTCACGACATGAAGCCATTTTAGTTAGGGTTCCAAAAAATATTTAAAAATGTACTAAACAAATATAAATGTCAGTAAACAAATACACAAAAACAATTGTCAAATAAATACTATAACGAAAATGACATACACAGTATTATTTTTCATTGAAATCGATGTAAATGTTCAGCTTTGTAAGGAGTGACATAAGTTGATAATGAAGATGAAAAGTGAAAATTGAAGATGATTTTGTGCAGAATTATAGACTCAAGCTCTGCAGGCGTCTTATGGATATGTGTGTGACATGAAAGTTATGATTTCGGGGTTTTCAATATTTGTCATTTTTTGATATAGCGGGATTCGTTTTATCGAGGTTTTACTGTATATATTATGTAATAAATTCAACTAAAGTTTTCTGAAAGCACAACAATTAAATACACAGGTTCACAATTTTCAATTGCTTCTATATCTAGTATCAATTAATGCAGTTACAGCAGAGGGTATTGTAAGACAGTGTAAAAGAATATTTTGATCATATTTTGAAATTCAGAAAAGATATTCAGACAGTCAAAGTTATCTTATATTTTTCAAAGTTTGATCCCTAATGGGCTGAGATGTAGAAGTGTTCGCTTGGAGGCATTCTGCCGGTGACCTACAGTAGTCAAATTCGAACACCAATCAAGTGCTCAGTAAGCGGCTTTCAATATTTGACGAATAATAAAGGGCAATTCAGATACTTATTTTAAAAATTAGTAGACAGTATTGAAAATAAAGATTCTGCATACAGTAATAGCTCTTTAATACAAAATCGAGGGAACCAAAATTTAAAAAAAAATTTGAATTTCGAATTTGTAAAATAAATTTTCATAGAAAGTTTTCAAAACATTTATAGGTGTAGTACAAATATGCATTTTCTCAAAACATTTTTAAATACATGTATTTGGTCAATATTACATTAATTTTTTCAAAATATCCCATTCTAATAAAAATAAATATAAATTTCAACTTTCAATATGATTTTAAAATAAAAATGGAAACACATATTGTATATAATTTCACTGTGGTTAACCCCTATGTGTCATCTTTTAACAACAACATTTTCAGTACACATTCAAGAATATTTATACTTTAATTTAAATCATAAATAAATAATCGGTATCACTTGAGTAGATCAATAATAGATAAATATATTTTCTGTTTACTAAAAGAAACAGAGACATGCTTTGAATTGACAATATATAAACAAAAATATCTCATACTGATGGGTCACCACTCAAGTGATGTCGTCAGGTTGTTGTACAAGGTCGGAACGGGGCCTTATGTTACAGACCCCTTTTCAAGTGGAACACCAATAAATCACATGCAAATGTTTATCATTAAAATAATATTATCTTGAAGAACAGTTTAGGGGCAGAGACACTTCATTATTATTAATAGTCCCAACACTGTTTGTAAAGTTTTAAAATTGTTTTGAGATGTGATATATTTTAAAACAATGATATTCACATAAGGACATTTTACAAGCACCACACATAAATTTTGTAAGAAACGTTTTTTTTTCCTGAATTTTCGTATTGCTGCAAACGTGACATCGTCTTCTGGAATGGGTTCTGGCATATGGTTGGCTAGTGTTTTGGGCAAAATTCTGTGTGGAGTATGGCTTGTTGAAGGTGTTGGATGTGGTGTATTAATAATTGGTGCAGAGTATTTTTCTAAGAGCTGCCTAATTACGCTCTGCTGAAATTCAGCTAACATATTTTTGTTACCGGTGACAAATTTATACATATTATAGCCATTCAATAAATATAAATCAATCGTGTGAAATGCTACTTTTTTGTACCATTTTACAAATTTCCTCATACATGATAAGCTACTAAGCATAATGTCAGTTTTGTCCACCGCACCCATAGATTTATTGTACTCAATTATGCACTTTGACTTCAGTATAGGCTCACCCGTTTGATAATGGTTTTTCCCAGTGCATTCAAAAGATTCGTCATGTAAAGTGGTAATGATATGCACATCTCTTCTGTCACACCATTTGAGGGCCAATAATGGACTGTTCTTCTTAGCCTCTATTTCTCCCTTTTTTAGTTTTTTAAAATCTGGCACCACTTTCCGATTTTTTCTCACCGTCCCACACGCATTTGTTTGGTTAGTATGAAGTTATTTAAATAACGTTGGACTTGTGTACCAATTATCACCACAAATTATGGCCTTTACCATACAGCTCCAGAAACTCCAATATTTTGATCATCCACTATTTCCGTCCCTTGTCCACAGTAAATTATGAAATCGACGATGTAGCCTGTCACCACGTCACATAAAACAAACATTTTGATGTCAAAATGATGTCATTTTTTCTTGAGAAGCTAGTTCATATGTGTCAGAGAAATGTAGCATCTGTAGTAACAATTAGTACTGATCTCTCGGGATTGTTTTACCAAAATTGGACTCACGAGTACGAAAAGGGATCAGTACTCCAGTGTTCTTCAATAGACAAATGCTTATTTCTTGACATACGCATTGCTATTGCAAAAAATACATACATTTCTTGAGCAGTGGTATCTTTCCATTTATGTGAAGGTGATTTTGGCCTGTGTTCCTTCTTATTAAAATAATAAAATTTATTAGTTTCCTCCGCAATTTTTGACATGATCGAAAAGTTGAGGAAATGTTAAAAAAAATGGATTCTGATGAATTTTCAGAAAAAATTATGGTTTTTATGCCAGATTGAAAGTCATCAAATTCATAAATGACGGGAACGTGAGGTCCAGAAGTCCAAGATTGCATATATTGTCCAACGTCTTCCTCTATAGGTTGTGCATCGGTATATAAATCGTCACTAACTATGTCACATGGCTCTAATTCTTCTTCACTCATTTCATAATCAGAGTCTAATTCTTGAATAAGGTCACCAATTTGTTCTTCATGCAAATTTTGCCGCTCCATTTTAAAGGATACTTTTTTTACAGTGGAAAACAATATAAAATAAAATTTGACAAAAATGACCACACAAAATGGTAAACTGACATAAAAGTTTTGGTTCCGAATTATAATTCAACTCACTATAACAACTCCGAAACACGACACAAATAGAAAAAAGAGCACACCTAACACTTGCAAAATTTTTTTAAAAATAGTTTGATAAATGAATGTTCCGTTAAACCAATGTATACTGAAAATAATCCGCTTAATAAGTCCGCTTCCAACAAGTACGCTTTCGAAACTGGACTTGATAAGGACTTGAGATCGATAGACGAGGTCCCGAAAAATAACATTTTTGGTAACCTAACAAAATAATCTCGAGTGTATCTCGGAGATGTCGCTAAGGTGACGAAATAAGGAATTTTACTGTAAAAATTTTACAGTTCTATAACGAATACTCTCGATTTTACCGACATCCAAACGTCATACACCAAATATGATACAACCGCAGTGTGGGCCTATAGCATGGCGCGATGAATGTGATACAACAAATAAAAAACTATCATTAAATTTTAAAAAAATGTTTTGGCTGAGGGGCACCATTAATTACAATGTGGTCCAACATTCCTTCAAAACTCGTCACATAATTTAAAGGCACACAAAGGAGTAAAAAATTCAAATAACTTGCTTTCCAGCGAATGCGCCGACGGGTGTTACTTTCCTTCAACTTATGAAAAGTTTCTTCAATTTTGGCGCGATTTTTCAAAATTGTTAAAACGGTTGAGTTGGCGATACCATATTTTTTTGCGATATTTCCCTTACTGTCAATTTTAGCATCCACATCTTTAATTAAATCAATTTTCTTTGAAATTGTAAGTGTTTTATACGTACCGCGAACTGACGCCATTTTTTAAATTAAAGATTACTGGCAATATAAAATATGAAAAAGTCTAAAATCGAACACAAGTATGCATAAAAATACACAATGTTTCACAAAAAATTCATTCGCATTCAAAATATGCAAAATTCACAAATACAGTACAGAAAAGAATCCATATGTCAGTCAGATGACAGTAAAGTTTTCACGCTATTTGACAAAAAAAAACTAAGAATTATTTTAAATGTAAAACTGGGGCGGCAGATTACAGAACTTGTATTAAATTAATTTTTTGGCGGCATCTCTAAGGCATCCCGACCCGCTGGCCACATAGGATTTCCCTTTTGCCGGCAGTCTGGGGTGTATTTATTGTTATACAGATGGTCAAATCCCGTAGGGATTAGGTCTGGCTTTGGCTGGGTTGGCGCAGGTATAAAAATACTCGCAAAATGTTCAGATTTATAATGACAAGATGTAATTTTTTTAAAAATTGATCTTAAAATTATTTCATCATCATGAATTATCGAGTTTTTCGAATTATAGGTAGAATTTTGTATGAAAATTCATTTAAAGGGGATAAAATATGATAAATTTTAAGAATTATAATGAATTTCGAAATAAAGTTTTTTGTATTAACGAGCTTTTACTGTACTGACAACTACAATGACCACAATTCAAGACAATTCTGTCCATAAATTTAGAGAAAATACTTTTGACCTGCAGATAATATAAACTTAACTGGAATCCATTGTGAATTAGTCACTTTTTCATTATAATATATTTTCTACTATTGATTTTTTCTCATTCTTGGGAGAGAAATGAAGGACCTGGTTTATTTGCTTACCCGGATGAGTGGTAGTTTTTCACCACTTTTAACATAATTCTACATTATTTTCATTTCTGTTGTGGGTATTATTTGTGTACATTTGTTTAGCCTCTGAAAACCATTAAATGAACTAAAGAAATGTTTACCATATGAACCACACGAAAATGCAGAAAAAAAAGAAATATATATTTTTATTTATAGTTCTTTTCAGAGTGTGCGATCCTTGTAAAAAAATTGCATAAAAATGATGCGTTTTTACACATATACAGTAAAGCCCCTAAATTGTATTTTTCGAGAGTCTGCAAAAAAACATATTTGGAAGGAAATGAATACAGTTATATATTAGAATAATTTTTTAATTTATATCAGTTTTCCTATTGTCCTAATGCATTATACTATAAATATATATTAACAATAGCATAATGTAACATATACTTGTAAAAATAAGGCGCAATTTAAAATGTTACATGTAAATAAATTCAGCATCTAAAAATAACTTCTATTTTTTTTTAAATAGTCTTATATTTTAAATATTAAGAATACTACATTTGCGACGATGCAATTTTGGGATTGTACTGTGTGCATATAAAAATTCTTTCCGGAATAAAACAATTTTGTAATTTAATATTGACAAGAGTACAAGATATGATATTATGTAGTGAATATGTAATATAATAATATGATAAAACATAGAAAGACAATGATTAAAATAAATTTATGTGTATATTATGATGGGTTTTTACATATTCTTACAAGATATTATAATTCATACTGAAATAAGAAATTGAAACCAAATGATTTTGTGAAATTATTTCCTAGCTCTCACTCACTCGCTAGATGCTAGCATTCTCAGCATTGATGCACAAGATCAGTGAGACTATCTGAGCCAAGCGATTGCGCTAATAATATGCTGTTCTACTGGGACTGTTAATAAATGCTATTCTATTGTATAAAATTTTGTTGGTTTTTTTTATTTGACTGATAAAATTATTATTCTGTTTTTTATTTGCTGCGAATTCAGTTTTTATCAATTACTCTAGATTAAAATCCTCAAAATAACATATTAACAGCGAGACATTTATTTTATCAGAACTTATCATTACTCAGTGCACGTGGATGGTCATTAGTCACACTGAGGTTTGGCCTGTGTTTTGCGATATTTTACAACACTTGTTATTATGCGTAGAAGCTGTTTATAAGATCTTTTATGAGTCAAAATTATTTGCTATTTGACTTTTATGTCATTGCACATGTTATTAAACTGAAATAATATATTTTTACACAGCTTTTTTTTTATTTTTATTATATCATCACCTTTATATAACACTGCTTAACCACAATTCAAGGATTTTTCAAGACAGGCATGCATTAGGAATTTACAATATTAATAATATATTTATTTACATATAGCACAATAAAGTGTCTTGAAGAATTAGAAAAATATAAATCTTATTAAAGTGACAGTATTATAATAAAAGTAAACTTTGATGTCTTACAGTCTTCTTGCGGTGTTTATATGTCAACTCTTACAAAAATAATACACCATATTATTGACACCATCTTATTTTATGTCACTATTTTTATTGATATTCTGCAAATGATCCCTTCTTGGGAAACTTCTAATTGTCATATACAACTCTAAAAATTGTCTGGAGTTCTGCTTGCTTTTGAGTTACAGTTATTTTTCTCCCAAAATACCTTTAATTGGCAATACTTGAATATGTCCAAGAACACACAATTACTGGATTTTTACCTACAAAGGCACTGTTATTAATCAAATTTCAGATATCTCACAGTGACAGCTATTTAAAAAAATTATATTTAATGGAAAATATATGGAAGTATAGGGTAATTACAGGGCTTACTATCTATCTTCGGGTGGGTTAAGTGATCACACCTCACCCCCCAATCTCCACATTTATCAATTTTTTTAAAGTTGTATATATGTTAGTATGTGGACTCGCTTCGAGTACCACTACACCATCGCCATCTATGGACCAAATTTGATCATTCATTTTTTTCTTTTTATAAATAGCATATATGTCATCACCATGATTAATTACTCCATACTTCCATATATTTACCATTAAATATAATAAAAAAATAACTTTGTCTTTACGAGATATCTGATATTTAATTACTTTTAATCAATTTATATAATATTATTATGGATAATAAAACATTTACATATCTGTGCAATGAAATTTTAACAGAAAAATCTTTAATCTTCTGAAAATGAGCCGCCACTTCTTTTACTGCTGCAGTATATAATAATTGTCTATTATTAAGGAGAACACATTCTTATTGTGAAGTTGTAATTATTCAGAACAGACGGTCTGTGATGTTTTAAATACTAATAATCCCGGTAGCGCAAAAACAATATTTTTCGACAAAATTGATTTTATATGTATGTATTTATAATTAATACATTAAATTAGTATTTAAAATTATCTGCTGTTGTAAATTGATCTATTTTAATTAATTTTATTTTATCCAAAATTTTGAGATTCTTTTATTATTTTCGTAATGTGTTTGCATGATTTGAATTAGGATTTCGCGCAAATATTTTTTATTCCTTTGAATTTCGAATTAACAGTGTTATGCATAATTCAATTTTTTTTACTCCCTTGAATTATGAATTATTGGAGTATTACTGTATACACTAAAATTAACATTTTTCCTGATTTAATTTACCTATCTCTTTAATCAACAATTGACTACTGCCAATTTATTTATTTATTATTCTAGCTTTTTGCTGGTATTACGGTCCATGAACATGGATTATCTCTTGTTTCGGAGATTTGTCTGTAAAGTTTGGTATGAACCAGTTGCGTCATTCTATTCTATGTACAATATTTAATACAAAAGAATTATAGCTCGCTCCGCATTTAATTCTGTACTAGCTTTTCAATGTCATAATAAATAAATTAATTGTTTCCACACAACTCAATAATCCCACATTTTTAACTTTTTAAAGAGCGGAGTTATTTATTATCTTTTAGAAATATTATTAATTGTTTAATAACTTATTAAACTTAAAGCGATAAGTAATCGATAGAAAAATATTTAAAGCGATAATTAATTCATGAAAAACTATTTAAAAATGAAACAATCCAAACTTTGTGTCACTGCATGTTATTGAAATTGTATTTAAAGTACTACATTTCATGAGGTGAATGTTTATTTTCTGCATTTTGTGTATTTTAAGTGGTAGGCATTTAAAATGTTCATCTTAACACATGCAACTATATTTCAATATATTATTTTTATTTATGCAATTTACGTTGCATATTGTACTTTTTAGACTCATTTTTCCATTGGTATTATTGATTTAACATGATCAGATTGGTAGAAAAAATAACATTCAACTTTTGATATGCTCTTTCTAGTACAAAACAACATCGGCAATGCCCCCTTTTGCATTGACTGTTACATCACTATGGGTGTCGTTCCCCTATGTTTGATGACATTTTAAGCTTTTATTTGCTTATATTGAAAATACATTTAAAAAGAGAAACAAATATTTTTCTTAGCTTGAAATTTACTTTCAAACTAGTTCTGGCTAGAATTATCTAAGGAAATATCCGTTTGGTGATATTTATTAAAATTAAGAGATTATTTAAAGATTGATTTGTATTTTAAAAATATTTTATTGTGAAATATATTTTAAACTAGCAAAATAAAATATAATATTGATCCATAAATTTAAAATTATTTATAAAAAATTGTCTTAATCAGCACAATGATATTTATATATTTAGTCTTAAATTTTTATTTTAAATGTTGCCCAAGACAAACATCTATCTAGTGATTTAATCCTTACGTTGTTAATATTTTTAAGGTGTTTGTCATGCATTGACACAAAACTTGAAATGTTTTAATGATGTGTGTACACAGATGAGTCATTGAATTCTCACCTCGGAGATTTAGCAGTAAAGGTCAGTCGGTCATCCACTCTGCATACAAAATACAATGGACAATGAATGACAGTTTGTTCCACATTTAACTCTTTACTTTGCACGAGTTTTGAAACAAGTCTCATCTCTGTATAACGCCATTCTTTGTCCTTATTATCTTTAATAATTTTTTTTTTTGAAATTCTATATTACCACACTTATAATTACTTTTATTATAATGGTAAAAAAGATCTGCATTATTTTGTGAGCAACATCATCTTTATTTATTTTCCATTTTACTGCATTCACTCATCTTGAATTGTAGTACAAACAGTGAAGCAATGCTGGAGATGATATTGGACCTTCAATCAGAACGCATGGACTCGCAAAGAGCCTCTTTGCATCCTCCGAAGAAAGCAATCCAGCAACTTACGGGACTTTTAAGCCCGACAAAGACCAAGCCAGAAAAAGAAAAACCTGATGATGACTTTCTCGATATGCTAGCCAGAGTGCAAGTAAGTTCTTTAATTATTTTTGTATTATAACTTTAAACTATGCATTGACATTTTTAACTAAACCATAATAGAATTGTCATTGTGCTTAAATTTCAAAGGTGAAAATAATACATTAAGAGAGTATTTTCATTTTTCAATTTGGAGTCGAGAAATTCTATCTTAATTACATACCCTTTCAAGTCAAGGCTAATAACTATTTCTAATACTGTAAAATCCCATTTATTCGAAATTCGCCGCAAGTCGAAATTTTAGAGCACAATGTGGTCTCTTTGGAAAGTTTTATCGTTATTCAAAGCTATTTTTCGACGCTATCAGATGAAATTGTCAAATCTATTTTTCGCCTAATTTGATTTTTTTTTGTCAAATGTCCGTAATTTGGAAAATACGCATTACAAATTAACAAAAGGTTATCAGCCGACCAATAAAAGAACACATGCGCTACGTGATGTGCAATGTCAAATTTCATCCAAATTGATAGTAGCCACCCATATATCGATTCACAATGCATAAGGTTAATTCACATTGTTTGTTTTCTCACTCATTTTCATTATACATACTAAAAAAAGATGACAAATATATCTTATTTTTTAACTTTAACCACTTATTGAGTTTAAATACATCTATCGGTTTCGAAAAATGTTTTTAAACTCAATTAGTGGTTAATGAAACAGTTAAAAAATAAAAATAACAAATTTTAACCAAAATTTTAATTTTGCTAATTTCAAAAGTACAAATATATCTTGTGTGTCCTCGATTTTTAAATCTTTATCTTCCTTACCGTGACACATTAACTTTTCTCGCATGCTTTTTTCTCTCCCTCGTTTTTTTCACATTAGAAGTGTGGCTTATGGCGTCTTACACCGGCTGCCTAGATTGGCTGCATTGGCCCAGCATAGGATCGTCGAATGTGTGGACATCGCCGGATAACGATGTTGACGCTAGGGCGCGACAGTGATGTTTGTTTTGTGTGCATAGAGGTCACTGCCGGGAGAAGCGATGTAGTGTGAGCGGGTACCGTTCGCTATACCACTGAATGTTACACGAAACACTGGCAGCAACATTAAATATGCCCCCAGAGGCGGAGGCGGCCGGTAATGCCAAGTGGGCAAATCGTGCCCAAAGGCGTGAACTTCTCGGACCTTGTGAGAGGCCGGTAGGACAAGTGCTATTAAAATTCCTCCCAGTGACGATTAGTGGCCCTACCGATCAAATAAAAGTATACGCGTTTGATGAAAAGTCAACCGTAGCCCTCATCAAGATGATTGTGGACAGTACTGTCGGAGCCCAGGGAGCCATGGCACAAATGGCATGAGCTTGTCAAAGGATTACCCCCAAATTGTGTACTTCATGGATAAAGGTAACGGGTCCAAGCGTCCATGGTGAGTGAGAACGGCCCGTGCCCCACTCTGCACTCCAAGTGGACAATGCAATGCCGGGAGGGCGATTACGTGTGGGCCGTTTGAAGGCCGTCGAGGTGAAGCCACAAATATTGTTCGGCCCATGGCGAAGAGATCCTGTCTCGCTCTTCCATGGTGTGAACCATGTATGGACCTGTCGCAGTCTACCGCTCAATCGGTGGATGCTACTGTATTGGCGCTGTCAAAGGAGCGGGCTGTAATCCAGATTCATTAAGCGCGGGCTGGGAATGAGGACATAAAGCGTAGTGCGTCCTGAGCAAAAGCCCAAACAGATGTTCTCACTCAATCGCCGAAACGAGGCGCATCACCGCTGCGTGAGAGGATGAGTGAGCGGACAGGCACTCTTGCTCTACTAAGAAATGAGGGAGTAATAGTGAAGATTATGGCTTTCAAAGATGATCGAGCGAGTGATGGTAAGTGGCTTTCACTCATGCGCAGAGGCAAGGCACAATGCTTAAGAGAGGAAAAGCGAGAGCGCAGCAAGGAAAAATGAGAAGGTTGTTTAAACTCAGGGAGACCATTTATACAGTAACCGTAATCTTCTTTTGGTGCAATAATGGCTTTGAGGCATGTCCTGGAGCTTCATATACATCCAACCACTGCCAGATCTTTTATTGTTATATGCACTTCATTACATGCAATGATTAGTTTCAAAAATGATTTTTTTTTCATTTTAAATCATTGACGAAGAACACATCTCTAAGTGTCAATTTGTGTGGTACCCTTTTGTCTTAACTTTTTAACTTTTCCTATTGCAGCAAGGTGGCAAGAAACAGTCGTAATACTTACTCCTAGATTATATGCGAGCGCTCGAGTGGTCGTATGTAGATTAGCTTCTTTAATTCTGATTTAAGATAAACTTCTGTCTTTAATTTCACTTCATTTACAACGTTCTTTGGTCTCCCTCGAGGCTCATTTTGGAGATTTATCTAACCATAATCGTATTAAAATATAAAAATATCACAGACCTATGTTCTGAATAATTACAACTTCACAATAAGA
The DNA here is from genome assembly GCA_022840565.1 of Eubasilissa regina. NCBI lineage: Eukaryota > Metazoa > Arthropoda > Insecta > Trichoptera > Phryganeidae > Eubasilissa > Eubasilissa regina. Next base: position 26,111,259 of record JAINEB010000033.1, read on the forward strand.
ATGTGTTTTTCTTAATAACACAATCGTATTGTTCTCTGGCTAGCAGACCCTTTTCTAACGCCTTGTTGATATTTCTATTTGCCACAGTTGCATTGTGTCCCAACTTGAATGATCCTCAATTCTTTAAGCGGACACCATTATGTTGAAGGGCGTAAAAAAATACGCAATAGCAAAAATAACTTCACATTCTAAGACAATTGAAGGTCAATTATAAATAGTCAAACGGATAAAATACTACACAGAATCTTTCTCAATCGTGATTCATCTTAAACTAACTGAAAATTGGCAACTACATGTGGTACAACCTAATAATAATCATTTTTTCAGGGCTCCAGGCTAGAAGAGCAACGTACAGAATTGCCAGCCATGCGGTCCACAAATAGGACAGCTTGCACCGTTCCTGACGAGGACTTCTTCTCTCTTGTAGTACGGGTGCAAGGAGGGCGGATGGAGGATCAAAGAGCTACTGTGAGTATTTGTTTTTCTACAATATCCTGAGCACTCTACTTTAATTATTTATTATATTATCAACGTTGGCATAAATTATCTCTACTTCATTCAGTTTACATATTTTTTTTATGATTCAGCAAATTCTCTTTTAATCTAAATAACAATACGTATGAGGGCTGTATGATAAGTACCCGTGTTAGGGAAGGAAACGCATTTAAATTATTTTTTTATATCTTAGCATAGTCTCCTTTCAGCTCGATACACTTAGTCCAGTGATATTCAAACTTTTTTAAGCCATCCTAAAAATATGATCAGACTCAGTTGTTTCGGTAATGACTTCCACATTTGACGTGAACCATTTTCCGCCAAGGCACTTTTTCAAGTTTGAAAACAAAAATAAATAGTCGGTGAAGATGATGCCTCGCGAATCCCAAAAAACATTGGCCATGACCTTTACAGCCAATGGAACCATTTTCGCCTTTGGAGCAGATTCGCCAGGTGAAGTCCACTATTTTGACTGTTCTTTTATTTCTGACCTGTAGTGATATATCCGTATTTCGTCAACATTTACAGAATGCCATAGAAACTTTTTTGGATTGCGCTTAAACATGTCCAAATAATACTCCGAATATGTTGTGCTATTCCATTTTTGTTCCACTGTGAGCAAACACAGCACACATCTTGCTAATAGCTTTCTCATGCCCAATTTTTTTGTGTAGGATATTTTGTACGCGTTCAATTGAGATGTTTACTGTGATGTCCTTGGGATTGTATAGTTGTGTGTGTGAGTGCCTCACCGCCAACATGTGTGCGAGGCTATAAAGGGCAGAGCGCGGCCTCTTTCTCTGCGTGTTCATCGGCTTAAACGTTTGACCCACACTAGTGATATATCTTGTACTAAATTTGGTGACCTGTAATAAATATATAATTGTTACAAAGTCTATTTCTTGGGCCTTCACATTACGAGGTGTACACTGAAAGCGTACTTAGAACATTTACAATGTCAGCAATCTCTTTGATCTTCACCCAGCGGAATGCTAACACAATATCATAAATTTTAAGTTTATGGACATAATTTAAATATTTATACTATATAATTATTTTAAACATTCAATTTTAATTTTTAGGTTCCTCTTCAAGATAACTCTGCTAAACAGACAAAGTTTCCAACTGCCAAGAAGTAAGATCAGTGGGAAGACATTTCTACAGTGGGAATATTGTAGCAGGTGCTCAAATGATTTAAAAAAAGGCCTACACCACACGAAATGCTCCCTTTTCAATTAAGTATTGTTTAATCATAAGATGGCACAAAAACTCTTCCAATTTTACAATATTTAAGATGTTTATGATAATCTTTTTTTTTTTCTTTAAAAAGAAACAGGTGAAACTCTTCTTTTATATTATCATCACAATTTTTTTTTCTAATAAAGGTTTTGCATAGCCTTATATATTAAAATTATATTATAATTAAAGAAATAATCCTTTTACCTTTGAATATATCATTCAACTTTTTAATTAATATTTTTATCAATACTGACTGAGCTTCGATATTTGAATGTATATTATAAAGAAATATATATTTGCTTTTTGTGTTATGTAATGTATGTTAATAGATACATATTAAATTGTTTAAAACAATTTAGAGAGGAAATGAAATATTTTCATTTTTATTAACTCGTCTGTGCTAATCTTTTTTTTTATTTACAGAACAAAATACAATGTCTGTTATTTTTAAATTATTATTGTCACATTCTTTATATCGAAGCTTGCCATGATAATGTGACCTAAAACTGCCAAAATATCTTCATGATTCCTGGTTTTATAATGTTATAATGCCAAAAGCATACATTTCTAGGGATTACGCACAAATATTTATTTATTATTAATTATATACAGCAGTATCAGAACATTCTTCATGTCTAAACATTTTTAAACCTAGGACATAATATTGTATTTTAATTTTAAAGGTCTATTTTAAAATTATGTTTTTGTTTTATCGTATTGTTCGTTCAGCAACATTTATTACTTGACTGCAACCATCTATGTTTTGTATGTTACTGAGGAATACTTGAAATTCATTTTCAAAATACGGTTGAATTGATTTGATGAATAGAGGTAATTTATTAATTACGTTCATATCTTAAGCAAATCATTTTATTACTCTGTTAGGACCAGACCAATGTGGGCTTGTTTTCTAAAAATACTCGTTACTGGCGTACCAAACATCCAAACTATATATGTTTTTGAAGTAAGTGTAGGCGATGATTCTTATATGATCGGTTGTAATTATTATTCTGTAATGTTTACTTTGTAAGTAAATGAAATTGTAATACCAATAAAGTAGAACCAGTAATTTACATTTTTACACAAATTTGGACATAAATTGCATCAACGGATATGGGAATCATCTTAATTTCATACTACATATCACCAGACAAATCTAGTTTTTAGAACAGTCAGAAGTTTGTCTGTATCTAAAGATTTTAATTTTTATGAATTAAATAAAATAATTTTATGGCCTAATCAAAAGAACACCAGATTGCCTTGATCACTTACTTTTCGATTTTAAGTGACATAACCTTCTTTGAAAAGAATACTGTAATTGTAATTATTCCAGATTTTTTTGAGATTTAGCCTGTGTTTCAGTTGATAATTTTTGTGCATTGTAAAATGTTTTATTCGTTATAACAGTGTCGCCATACAGTATTACACATTGTTTTTGTGCTATTTCGTGAAGCACTTTTTTGTCACAAGCTTTGTGATGTTTTTAAAAATTAGGGGGATTTCCCGTAATTCAAAATTTGTTTTTGTCAGTCCTTTAAATTTCGAATTAACAAAAAGATAATAGATTTACTGTTGTAACAATTTTATATTAAAATAGGTTTATTTGGGTTGACAAAGTGTCGAGAATGATTTAATTATTTTTATCAAATTTAATTTACGAGGTTCCATAGTATGGTACTACTATCTACTTTCTGGTCGTAAAAAGTACTTTATGCATAGATAAAGTGTACAATATCATTCAGAAAATATATTATTAAGTATAAGGGTACATTAATTAAAAGTTAATATAATGTACATTTATGAATTTAAGTAAACAAAAAATATCAAAATTATAAAATTATTTAAACTCATTAAAAGTATTGATTGTGAACCCTGATGAATCAGTATAACCTTAAAAAGTACAATTATTACTTGGAACTTTTAAAAAAAAAAACAATATTTTCATTTATTTATTGAAAACAGGCATCATGACCATGTATCTTAATTATTGGATTCCCAGTATCTAAATTTAGGAAATTTCAAAATAACATTTTGAAAAATTTAACGCCTTATAAAGTTAATATTTAGGTTCAGCGCTTTTTCACAAAATGCATTCAATCTTTGAGTCATAGTTTTGGTAGTCATGAAATTATAATCTCATAAAAATGCTCTGATTTATAAATACATTTATGATTTTTTTATCGCCATATGTCCACGTTACCCTCATAAAATTATATTATTAATTAAAATTACTCTTTTATATTTGATATATTAGGATATAAAGTAGCCGCTTAAATAGTTTTAAAGTATGTATTTAAATTAATCCAATTATGTATAAGGTTAGTGAAAAAGTGAAATTTTCGTTTTAATGGGGTAACATTGTTTTAGGCGTGACATTGATATTACACATGAAGTACCTACCATTCTTATATTTTTAATGTACTCGGTGCAATAAAAGCAAGTATTTCTGAAAACTTCATAGTGCTCTACAGCATACATATGATTTTATAACTCATTGTATGAGAACATACAAATTAAAAAAATTATACCAATTTTTAGTTTTTAAACATCACATGATAACCAATACAAGTACATGAAACAAACAAATGATTAAAATTTGTAATCTCATTATAATATTCTGATTTATAGTTAAATAGTGTTTTTGCTAATAACAACACCAGAAAATATTCTCATAAACAATTCAAAACTGAAGGTGAAGTCTATGGGTGTTTTCAAAATTATTTTCTGTAGGCGTAATTATATTGATTTAACAATATTTAAATATAATCTCTAAATTTTAATATAGTGTGCCTTTTTAATTTATTTTATTTTATCCCTTGCCACTGTCCTTTTTATAAAACATTGATTGTTAAACTAGATAGCTATTAATATTACATTTTAATTGTTGATTATTAGCGTATTTGCATTGCACGAAGAATTGTATCTGCGGTGGAACTTAGATTTTACATCATTGTCTCGTTTCAAATTAATACAATTCAATACTAAATGTACATGCGGCTTTCCACTGATGATATAGCAAACTGTCAAAAGTAAACCTGTTATTTTATACAGTAGATTCTCGATTATCTGAAGTCTTATTAACTGGATTGCAAATTAACCGGTAACTTAAATTAAAGGTAATTAGAAGTAAAAAAAAAAAACATTTTTTTTATATTACATTTTGAAATATTGTTTAAAATGTGAAAATAATTTTTCATTCGGCTACATAATATATACCAAAAGATCTTTATAAGACATGTACAAAAAACAATATAAAACTATTTAAATCCGACCGGGGTTTCGTGTTGTTACGTCTGAAAAATTTTATTACTTTTGATGGAAGTATTATTTATTAATGACTTTTTAAATTTTTTACACTTCTATAATTGTATTTTTGTGTTTTTATTTTAGATTATCTGTTTTTTTTTCCTGGTAATTTTTTTCTCTACCATCTTGCAAATCAAGAGTCTACTGTTGTTTTCTTTAATTGCATTCTCTGTTAAGGTCGTAACTTTGTGTTGGCAATGCCGAAACTAATTACTATACTATGAATTGGCCGATATAAAAACATTTAAAATTCAACTGCAATATTCAATTTACATTCCAAATTGTGACCCTATTGTAACAAATAACAAATTGAGAATTTGTATGATGTTAAAGAATAGCAAAAAATGAAATATGCACCAAAAACCAAAGAATTTAAAATAACCCCAAATTAAGAATAATTCTAGAGGTAAAATAATAATAAGAAATGCATCCAGGGAATCATAGATAAAGTTATTCATTCTGGATTGAAAGGATTAATATAGATTAGGGGCGATTAGTATTTGCATAGTCGTGGTGAGATGTTCTCCATTCATTGCCATGTGTCTTTACTTGCATTTTTCACCAGTTGGCGACGCAGACATGTACAGGGATAAGTTTTTTTTTTCGATGTATGATTTATTGAGTTCAGAATTATTTTGAATTACGATTTTTTTTATTAAAAAATATAAAGACATGAATTAACGGAAATTCCTTGTTTCAATATTTTCATTTTGGTGTCAATCACGTGATTACTTTGATACCACTTACGCAATCAAATAGTTCTATGATTTTTTTTTAAATATGTGTCTCGATTGGAACAAAAATTTTAACGCTGACAATATAATATGCATTAATGTAAAAAATACATCTTGTTTAATTAGGTTTAATTTTTGTAAAGTAAATACTTTACTGTTGCATAAATGTGTTATAAACTATTGGATTTGTTTCCACAAATAATGTGTGTAGAATTCCCTTCATCCCGCAACTAATGTTCTGAACCCCTCCTATATGTACACTTTATTTCATATCTATTCATTTACTGGCCTGTGATTGGCTGTTGGTTTTTTCTTTAAATTTATTATTTTTGTTGAGTTTTATAATTACTATATTTATTCAAATCACAAAACAAAACTTACAATCATATTATGTATAGTGAAAGTGTGATTATTCTAAATTTACGTAATTTCACAACTTAGCTTAGTCTCCAGAGAAGTGTAAAATCAGGGTTCCACTGTGGTTTTTAATTATTATCTTAGTAAAAATCAAGATTCTTCTCAAAAAATTACTAATATTAGAATTTCATATTTAAACATAAAACTTGGTAAACCTAAGCCTGCCCGGCTTGTGGTAGAGAAACTGGGATTTAAATTTATTGCAATCTCAATGCATTTTATACCTGACTAAATTGTGAGTTGATGTTCAAGGAATATGTGCAAATTCTGTACCATTACAGAAAATATTGTTTGAAATTTTTAATAAATATTTCCGAAATATATCCATTATTAATATATATCTTTGCTTCATGCCCTAAATCATCTAACAAAAAATAATCTGGCCGCTCGATATTCAATGACCTTTAATTTTTTTGTTTTCAATATATAATTTGGAATCTATAACATATTTCAATTAATCAAAATAATCACATAATTATGTTTTTTTAAATGTGTGTATCTGACATGGTTGCGACTTGGTACACATTCCTTGAACATTTTCAACTCTTAATTTAGTCTGGTATCCAGCCATAAAATATTGTGGACTAGGTCTGTTACACCTTTATATAGGATCACTTCTTTCTTTGTATTTCCTTAATAACTATGTAATTTGAAAAAATTATTTCATTCAAAAATATATGGAACTTGTATTTTTGGTACAGCCTTAGAGGTGTAGTCCACCAGATTAAATTTTTCCCTCATATGGAGATTAGCCACGTCAGGTCATGGTCGATATATAATTAGTGCAGAGTCATTCATTTAAACATTATTGCATTTTGTATGGTGAGCAGACTGTACCAATTGAAGAGTATTATAAGAATCTGGATTGTAATTAATGGGATCAAAGTTGATGTATTATTTTTTTTTTCCTGGCATCAGAATTGAACTATATTTTATATTTGTGCTATTCAAGTAATAAATATGATGATAAAATGAATGTACGTAATTTGGATATGTAAAATTTTTGGAAAATGCTGATATAATATCTGAATGCTTTGGGGCAGTTAGAATAATAGGTATCATTTTTTTTATATGATCCAAGAAATCAATATTGTACAGTAAAACCGCATTAATTTGAAATTCAATATAATTGGGAAATTTTCAAATACTTAAAAATCCAAATTGTCAGTTTCATACTTAATCAACCCCTTTAATACGAAAACCCCGGTAACTCATAACGTGAAATAGTTTTCAGGCTCTCGTGTCATATATCAACACATTTTTGTATCACAAAATTCGAAAATTTTGAGCAAGTTATAAAAAATAAACAATGCACGCTACTTTTTGACCGTGCGCGTCTATGTGTAGCGTTCTTTATGTATTTTGCGATACCTGCCAACACAACACGCGTCTGAGCCTACTTTGTGTGGAATCTCGTTTATGTATATATTATGTTGCGATCCCTAAAATTGGGGAATTCCGTGTGCGCTTTCTTCAGTTGGCTGCTTTGATTTGCGCGGATAGTTTGCATCATAGAGTAAAGATATATTGTTTGCCCTATTTGATATTACTTGAACGCGTTGAAGATTGTTTTTCGCCTATTCTAAATTCCCATTTCTATTCTTTTTTTTTTTTTTACTAATCACTGTTTTTTTTTTTTTTATTGAATTATTATATTATATTATATGAACGATTGTATTTTTAATAACTGTGGTTGTTTTGTTAATAATCTTCATTTTTCTCGAATGACATTATTGTTAACTTATCTTACTATTTCACGTAAAAATTTTCAAGTTATCCCGAGACACCGGCGGAAGTATGCGCTCATTTGATGCGGTGGTAAAATTTGTATTACGAAAGTCTCAAAAAATGAGACAAGGAAAATATATGATTTTTTCAAATCGAAACATGACTGACAATTAAAAATGTTTAAATTTGTTCTTATTATTCTTAATTTAGTGTTATAGTTATTAGTTATAGCTTTATTTGATGATTGTTTAACTTCCTGAAAACGTTTGAAGATAGTATCTTTATTTATTACGAGAAATAGATCTAATATTCACCCTAATTAGTTTCAGTGGTACATTTAAGAAATTACATCAGGATTTTGTATTAGTACAATAAATATTGAGTTTACGAGATGATTTTACGAAATGTGCCAAAATATGTATGCTTTTCACGAAATTTGTACATTTTTTTGTCTCTTGAATTTCTTATTAACAGGGTTCTATGTAACATGAATAATTTTTTTTGCTCTTTTGACCTTCGAATTAACGAGGTTCTACTGTATTGGGGAAAGCAATAGGCAGAACATGAATCTGATGTTGTATTTTAATGGTTTGAGAATTCCAGATTCCAATTGATGAGAGTGAATTTGGCCAGGACAAATGACGAATTGTTCCATCGAGAGATTTTTGAAATATTATTTTTAAATGTAAGCCATATTACGTTAATTCCCCCATTATATATATCAAATTTAAATGTTTTCAGACACATGTGAAAACGTAATAATATTTTATTTTTTAAAATGTTCAGTGATATCAAATTACATTTGTATTTTATTGTCAGTGAACAATTCTACCTAGAGCTATCAGAGTCTGTGAAAGTAGTTTTCCAAGTTACTGTGGATAGATAGTTGACGCCATCTAAACATGCCATAATCTATACTGCACATCTTGTTGGTGTCAGTATAGAATGTATATATTAATATTTCAATATTATCTCGTTTATGAAAGAAATGAATTACAGCGTATTTTCTGCGCATACTTGTAACATTTTATCATAGTAAATTATCAGTGTAAAACAGTGCTTCTCAACATTTTAACTTTAAGTATAACAATTTAATGTGAGTACTTATTAAATAAAATTTGTCAATATCGCACATGAAACTAACCTGTTTTCTCTAATGTAAATTAATAATCTAATTTAGACGTATCGTCCATATTGTCCATATTACTGTCCGTATTTATAAGTAGTTGGGTGGATCTTATATTCTCATTTAAGGGTATTACACAATTGTATTTGTGGATAAGCAGAGACTCTGGCAGACTAAATATCAAGATAATGTGCAGTGCTGAGTTAAGCGAGACCTCTTGTGTTATTACTTATAATCAATACTTTTGCTTATATCTTTTCCAAAAATTCAAAAGGGGTAGATGTAGTGTGCCAAAGGCTAGTATGTAAGTGATTAGAAATATCAATCTACAAATATATCATCAGCGACATCGTCGTCTGCCTGATTCTGCCCCCTGTGGGGCTTACGCGCCCCTCCCATCCTTCCCCACTCCTCGTGTTGTTTTTCCATCCACTATTTTGTGGAAAACTTGCAGTTGTCATCTTCCCATCTCTGGCAGTCTTTCTTGAGGCCGCTTTGATGTCCGAGGGTGATATTTGAAAATGCGTTTGATCCACTTGTCCTCGTCCATTCTCGCAGTGTATCCTGCCCATTTCCATTTCAAATGGGTCATTCTGTTCATAATTTCACTAACTTGGCACCTAATACATTCGTTGCATTTTTTATCCCAAAATGTAATTCTGAGCATTGTTCTTTGGGCAGCTCTTAATTTGTGTGTAAAATGCTTGGTTAGTGTCATTGTCTTGGCTTCCGATGGTGAACACTGACACTGGTCAAAGCCTTTCATTTTAAAAGAATTTGAGATTTGACTAGTCATGGTTATTTCCAATATACCAATTTTGACCTAGACAAGGATAATACTGTGATCAACATCCGCAGTTGTCTCTTACCAATTTTTATTTTATGACCATATTTCCATATCCATATTGGTCATAATTTTAGTTTTTGAGGTGTTTATCCTGAGACCTATTGTTGTATTTTCAGTTTATTATTCATGTCCACCTTTTTATCCACATTTTCAGAGATAAGGACAATGTCATCATTAATTATTCAGATTTATCTTCCTTGACTTATGCTTAAATATGTTTTGTATATGTGCTTAAATATATATACACCATCGCTGCCCACACCTTCACTGAATCCAAAGTCTTTTCATAGTCCAAAAAGGTGATGAAAACCAGTTTTTTCATATTTGTTCAATTTTTCAATACAGTTTTAGCGTCTGTATGTGGGCATTACTGAATTTATTAATTAGTTCAAACCAAACCGAAATTGAGCTTATTCTGGTGGTTGATACGAATCAAGTTTTGCAGCTTAATCTATTTAGTATCACCCTTGTGAACGGCTTGTAAATGTGAGAAAGAAGACTTATTGGTATATAGTTATGGAGTTTCTTACATCTCCCGTTTTATGCAGTAAGATGATAATGACATTATTTCAATCTTTTGAACAACTTTAAAGGCATTTGTTAAACTGTTATCAGAGATTCTTCCAGAAGTTTATTTGTTGTTTTCAGTATTTCGGGGTTAATATCATTCTCTCTCGGTGTTCACCTATTTTCAATTGTTTAAGTGCATGTTCTATCTCATCTGGCACCATGATATCAGGAATATCTTTGAATATTCGCATTCAACATTTTAAACATAACCTTTTTTGATAGTTTATGGATAGTTTGCTTTGGAACTTTTGTCTTATACAGTTCATTGTAGAAGTTTATTTTATGCTGTGGTTTTCTCAATATGAAACATACTGAATTTTTTAGCGAATACTTTTTTCAATCTGTTGAATCTCAATGAGTTTTCCAGTATTTATTTCATTGTTTATGAAGGAAATAGGTATAGGGAAACTGAATGAAAGTGATTATAGTGGAAAAGTAGAAGTTATGGTGGAGAAAGGAGTAGTTACATAGGGGAAAGTAGGTGTTGGGGATTAGATAGTGAATAATTCAATTATCACATTAGTAGTAACGTAAGAGAAAGGCGACAAACTTTGCTAAAGTCACATAACTAGAGGATAAAACTGTACATTGAGTTTCAAAATTTTATTGTCATACTGAGACAATTTAATGCAGATAAATTCGAAAGCCTTGTTGGAAATTTTTTTTTGTCTCATCTTCATCATATCAGGGTGGGTATAAGTTTTGAACTTATTGTCTATTTTCCAATATCTATCGTCGTCTCCAAGAATTCATTATTTTATCTTTCTTAGTCATTAATAAGTCCCCTGAAAAGCTAAAAAGTAACTATAAAATTGTATGATTTAGAAAGAAAGTCAGTCGGAACTGAATCTGCAATTACTATCAATACAGAATAAAACACTCGAGCCATCAATGATGCTGTGTTCTCTTTACTCGTGTCGGCTATTAAATACATCAAGATCACCACTAGACCAGTCCTGAATCAACCTTCCAAATCAATCCCTTCCCATTCTAGAAAACCAATGATTGCTTACCAACAATTGAACACTATATCTGATAAAAAAAAAATTTGTAATATCAAGATGTCGCTAAAACCATTACAATTAGCAATTTCTTAACTTTTCATAGGAAGTATATATAACATACAATACCATTAAATTCTCTGGTCGCTGTGTTCACCTATAACTCACCTCAGCGTCATTTATCTATGAATGTCGATTGTATTTTTAATTCATATTTATAGACAATATAATTGGATATGGTCCGGGGGTGATTATCAGACTTAGCGAAATTATCCTTTCAATGATATTTTGATTGCGCTTGTTAGTAAAAACATTTTAATGGCCACTTCAATTAATGGGAATGGAAAGTTCGCTATAGAGTGTTAAATATTCTCGGCCCTTTTTAATTTTTTCTCAAAAGATTAATAGATATACGTCTGGTTATTATTCTGAGATGATTAATTATTATTCTTATGATATTGTACAAATGGCAAGTACCAATGTTATCCTCTGATGCTTTTGTGATAAAATATTATTTTCTAATTATTCCAATCATAAATATTTATCATAGATAAAAAATATCAAATAAACATTGAAACTACATAATATGGAGCTATCAAGAGCATACTTTGTTACTTGTATTTATTATTACGCGCATGCACTCTCGTAAATGAGAGATAATATTTTTTTCTAGATTAATACAAACTATTTAATCATCATTTTCACCAGTTTATTTTATTAATTTTTGCTGAGTTTATATACATCACAAGAAATATATATACACGTATATAGGTTGGTATAAATAAAGCAATACTGTGTTCCCCACAAGACAGTTATAGCTTTTTTGCTGCAGTTATAAACATTTAAACTGTATAATTTGTTTCAAAACACATTAAACTGTTACATGACACTTGTAATTTGTTTGTCTGAGACAAATTATTTATGATATTCAGAGTTAGGCAGAAAAACTCAGATACTATTTATCAATTTGAATACAATTGAATTGTTAGTCAGGCATCCCTCCCTCATGATATTGATAGAAAAAAATCAATCAAAAGATTTATTGTTTTCTAATCTAAGAACATTTTTTTTTGTAAAAATGTAATTGCAATTTTACTGTCTTTTTAAAAATGTACTTTTTTTTTTCTTCTTTTAATTGACACCAAAATTCACAGGAATGGTAATGTGTCCTTATGAAATATATTTTTACAAGAATAGTGATTTTCATTTAGTGCTATCATTAATTATTTTCATACATTGAGTGCATTATTTGAGGGATGCCTTAAGGAATTTTTAAGATAAGTATGTTTTTTATTCTGTTGTATTTCAAAAATATGTTTAAAGCGAAAGCATTTAATTAGAATGATGAGAGTTGGCAAACTGTTTAATATTATCACTTGTAGAAATTAGTTCTCGAATGATATTTACTGTGTATGTTTCCAATAATATCATTAGCAATAGATTAAGGCTGTACCGGTTAATTGGATTAATTCACAATCGGCCTAATTGTGACTTGACTTCAAAGTCACGATTTATAATAGATACATGTGCATTTTTTAGTATTTTTAATAATCATTGACTGAATAATATATATTTTTCATTTCTATAAATTGGTTAATTTCATTTAAAAAATTAATTTCAAAAAAATTAATGTTTTTGCCAATTTCAGAGGATATCAGTATTTCAATATAAAATTTTTCTATAATGTAAATATAAAAATATTGATATTGAGCTAATCTAACGACTATAAACTATTGAAGCGGGAAACTGATAACTGTTTAATATTGGTACAGCTTTGATTATCACACATCAATCTTATTGCTATAGATGCTGAAACATCTAAAACTTGCTGAAAAAGACTGCTCCATGCTTTCTAGTATTAAGCCACAGACCTAAGTATTAAACAATACAGAAGGATAAAGTGAGAAATTGATTTGTGAATCTTTTTTCCAACTAGGTAGATAGGTTAGGTAGGCTTTTTTGTTTTGTTGGGTGAAAATACAAGCAAGTCAAATGTTTTGTATCAAATCTACATTTTTCAATATATTATTGTGCCTAGCTCTGATGTTATTGAATGATAATATTAATTAACCAAGATATTTTGTAAACTATTTCGATGAAATAAAATTATTTAACTTATAATATGTTTTATTTATTAGCATACAATATTTAAAGGATATAACACACACAATTCAGGACTATCTATCAGGGTCATTGATGATCTATATATTAAAAAATAAAATAAAACAATCACTTTGTTTAAAACCACGAATTTGTGGTTTCTTGATGAAACCATGAACGTATTATCTTCCACAGCCAGCTTCAGAAATGTTTCTATCAGAGACAGATATTGTTTGCCTGTTACAATTATAATAGCATCATGTTTCAAAAAAATAAGGACCGATTATCTTTTCAGTTGTAACGCCGCACCAAACAGCATTTTTTTGGATGCATTTCTCACTGATGAGGCTATCGGCATCCTGAAGTCTGTTGAAAATTGGTTTAGTCACTTGCTTATAATTATTATTTTTTAGTCATGATGCTTAAGATGCTTATTTCGTGTTGTTTAATTCTTGCACCAACTGAATTTTTACTGAAAGAGGTGCTAATCGCTTAATATTCATTGTAGTGTCATTCGACATATTCCAATCTGAGCATTCAGTGGCATAACTAAAAAAAATTGAGCCCCAATATCAAAAAGAAAAAATGCATTGGACACCCATGTGAAATGGAATGGCTTCCTATGCATGTATTGTACGTAAGATATGTTATTTATTATCATTATACCTATGTTTACTTATTACCAAATAGTAAGGACATATTTGGTTTCTTTTTCCCTATAATATTCATGAAAAAAATGTGATTTTAGACGTTTATATGCAACTGAAAAAATCCTTACAAATTTTCTCTTCGCTGTGATGATCTGGTTTGATATTAAAAATTATTTGTCCGTATTGGCACTGGGAAAAGTATAGATACCAAATATTTTATAAAAACATTATCAATGTACGTGTTAGTCATCATAGGTCCATCAATATTATCATTCATTATGCTATTTTCTATTCACTAGCGAATGAAAGCCACTATGTCGGATTAGAAACCAGACCATCGCCGCAAAGCGAAGCAAGGTTTTTTTCAGTTACAAGTGCAAGTAAATGCCTAAACACACTTTTTTTGTTGTGTTATTATTATTACAGTCGAGAGACCAATTTTGACTTACTATAATATTTAGAGGATAAAACCTCGATATTCTTATACATTATGTATCATACAATATGTATAAAGAAAGACTTTTATCCATCAGTCTTTGTAAACATTTTTGTTGCATGTACAACATCACATGAATGTAATTATTTTGTGTTACAGGTAAATACATTTTTTTAACAAAAAGTAAAAAATAATGTAAAATATATTCTATTGAAATTTAAATAAATAGTTGCCCAAATTGTGTTACCGAACTGGTTGATAATTTTATTGGGGGACAGCAATGAAAAATTATTTGAAATTTGTAGTCTAATCGAGATGCAGCTAAGCAATCAGGAACCATCCTACAAATAAATAATGATTGTCAAAATTTGACATACTACAAACAGGTATATCTATTCCCTACCTTCTAATACTGACTACCATTGTCAAAGTTGATACATCTGTAAATTACAATCTAGTCTCACAATAAAGTAAACTATTTCTTAACGTTTGATTTCATTATCTCAACAATCTTTTTTTATTATTTAATTATTATTTTATTAATTTAGCATTATTGTTAATAGAACGTAATAAACTGTCCGAGACGAACACCTACATACTACATTCCAATTTATATGCAACAAATCCAACTAGGCAACCGAAATGTTCTTATAATTTTTCGACTAAATTATGCATTAATATCACTAGAGAAGGAAATTTTCCTGGGCATATTTTTAGGGCGAAGAACACCTAGAAGAGTACCACAACATTGGATGGATGTGCTGCATCTGAAGAGACTCTGGAGTCGATTGTAATAACGACCCAGGACCGTGACTTGTTAAGGTGCATTAAGAGTCTAACTATGCATTAATAACGAAGGAAGAAAAAAGATTTTATGTAGACAAGAATAATCTTAAGTTTTCAGGATTTCACGGTCATGAATTGTAATACAATTTTTAATGATTAATGCCATATTGCAAATACGCGGCATAGTCAGTAAATCAATAACCGACGAGAATAATCATTAATTTGATCACGTTCGCGTCGAATGAGTTATCCAAAAATGGCAAAAAATATACGACAGAAAATATGTTTGAATTAAGTAAAAATAAACGATATTTTGTAAATAATTTGTTTTTAACGAATACCTAAATTAATAACTCGCTTGTACGGCAAAACATTGTGATTATGTACCAACTAAAATGTTATAAACATATTTTGAATGACCGATATTTGCAGCTTCGATAATGTTTACTTGCACAATTCTTGTTTCAATAAAAATGATGATGCATGATCACTGGTTTAATCGATATTTAACATGACTGCTTGACTTGATGTCACAATTTCACAGGGCTTCGCCCGTGCTGAGGTTAACATTTTACACTTTTGATAAATATATTATAGTTGTAAAGTAAATTAATTTTAAAATACATAAAATTCTAACGTGAGACAATTTAAACAGTATAAAAATCATAACAACTAACATGCCGTAATGTAATACAAAATAAAACTAGGTGTAGAAAAAATTGTCAAGATTATGAAAAATGTAATTTAACACTGACATTAATAAAATTTTTATAAATATTTTTTGATTTAAACGTAAAATTATATCAATTAATTTACATAAAATAAAAATCAAAAATACGAATAATCTAAATAATAAATAATACAACCGTGTTATTTGTACGATTAAAAGTGTGCTTGTAAGGGTGTATTTTTAGAGGTTTGTTTATAGATTTGGCAACACTATTTCCAGCGACAGCTGATTTGATAGCTGACAGCTGATTTGTGCTCAGTTTAGTTTGCCATTTTACCGTGCGCTTGCACAACAACAACGCTTGCAAATTGTGAAAATTTATTTCGAAAATCGTGATTCAGTTCGCGAAACTTACCTTGCGCTACGTCCATTTTACGGTCGACATAATCGTCTATCTGATCAAATAATTCGAATACCCATGGATTGTTTTCGCACCACGCATACTCTAATTGATAATACGCATCCGCAGAGACGTACAGTGCGCACTGAAGAAATGAGGAGGACCCGAATAAGTCGATTCGCCATCGTGCACAGCAGTTGGAGCCGTGTTCATCCACTTTATGGAAGATTTTGCGGAAAGATCTTGGTTTACGATCTTACAAGATTCAGCTCGTGCAAGAATTGAAGCTGCTTGATCATCGGTGCATTATACGTTTAGTGAATGAGCCGAAAACGAGATTGCTCTTGATAGTTTTGCGTAATGGATCTTTGAATTGGCCTCCAAGATCGTGTGATTTAACACATTTGGATTATTTTCTGTGGGGTTGTGCGAAGTCGCTAGTCTACGCCGATAAACCAGAAACGATAGACGACTTGGAAGCTTCAACATTCGTCGCATTATTGCCGATATACGTCCCCAGCTGCTCTAAAAAGTGTTCGAAAATTGGACTTCCAGATTGCGCTTTATTCGAGCCAGCCGCGGCGCCTATTGTAGTGGCTATTGTAGCCGCTTCATGCCCAGGATTTCCGTAGAATCTATATTTCAATGCAAAAATCCCTTATTTATGTTGCTTTAACAATGCACCATGAAGTGAACTTTTTATTTCCGTATACCTACACCAAGAGCTATCTTAAAATGATGTGATTATCGTCAGAATATTATTATTAAATCCGTAAACATGAAGGATATAGTGAACATGAAAAAATGAAATAATATGGACAGATAAAAAAAAACTGCAAATCTCAACTGAATACGATATTTTGTGTAAAACCGTTTCGAACTGTAATACTAAAATGATCCAAGAATTATTCACAAGAGTTTTTGACTGCGCACAGATATTTTCGTACTGTAATGTATTGAATATCTAAAAAAAGGAAACAACCCCTCTACGGCCCAGCGACGAATATATCCGTCGTAAATAATTCCTGCGACATATTAATTAATCCGTCGCAACATAATTTATTTATCTGCTTTAAACAGCTACACTTTCCGAAAACTTTAATCAGTGACATCTAATGCGGAAAGATTGTTAATGAATATCAATAATCATTATTATTTTTTGCTTATCTATACTACCATCTAGTGGATTTCTAAAGAAAAAGGACACTAACATAGGATGCAATAGATACGAAGAGCAATACACAAACACACATATATATATATATATATATATATATATATATATATATATATATATATATATATATATATATATATATATAGAAGAATTATCCATAATATATTCTCCCTCAACGTAATATTCAACGATACATGTACGAGTATTATACATTTTGTATAACCTTTTTTCTAACCCAAAGGAGCTCCTCGTTATCGCTGCCGATTCCACTAAATATTATTGCCAGCGTTCATTAATTATTGTGTTTTGTCAGTCTCGTATTATTCCTTCCAATACCAAATCGGCTAAAAGTATTTTTGTAGATATTTATTTACACGATGCGATTTTGTGAATTTATTTTTATTTATACTCGTAAGGGTCGGAATTTATCAACGAATAACAGCTCGCACCGCCTTCAACTCTGTACTTCGACTATCCTTAAATTTAAACAATCTCACAGTTACGTGTCACTTGTCACCGTCAGATATTTGTCCCTTAAATATTTGTGGGTAGTAATGCCATACGAACAAACCCCTGACGCGACTGTGAATTGACTGACGGGGATCCATGTACACTCTCGGTGCAAGCGCTTAGCGCTTTACACAAAGATAGGTAATATTTATTTGATTAATCATAAATTTTCTCAAAATTTTTCACTTGTTTATGATAAGGCATTCATATTAGACTGGTAGCAAGCTAGGCCTTGCGGGCGGCTATTGTAGCTCAGTAGAAAATATATTTCAATGCGGAAATCCCTTATTATATTACTTTAACAATAGTGCATTGTGCATCCTTATATTGCTTTAGATGAAATATAGATTTCACTACTCGCGTCTCACAGACCTTACCGTTTATCCAAACACTTTACAATCACAAATGACATTATGTCCGAATCCAATACATCGAGAAAGTCAAACGCAATATAATGAATCCTCATTGAGATGGGAAATTTATGATAATAAAATCGTCATATTAGAATTTTCCTATTTGCCAATACCATTTCAATCACAAGGAACAAGCGGGGACGTCGTTCTAAGACATCGATGTAGTAGGAAATTTCCGAGATTGCGTCTAGGTTTGTGATAACAGCTTTGACTGCTCTACAACAACATATAATTTTATACAGTGGCGTAACTAAAATATTGGGCCCTAATTCAAAAGGGTCCCTGTCTACATATTGTATGTAAGAATATTTGTATATCGATCTCTTTTCTCCTATAATATTAACACTTTTACGAAGCAAAAAAAAAACAGAAATGTATTTTTAAGCAATACTCGCAACTGAAAAAAATTCTTGCTTCACTTCACGATGATCTGGTTCTTAACCTGCTAATGTAGGATCCTGATACTATTTTATAAATCGAACCGGTTTTCGTAGTACAGTACACGTGAGATGATTTTTATAATTTCATTTCTTGCTGTAATAAATGAAAGAAAATATTTATCAATGTTAGCGATGGAAAAGTATCGATTCTCGCAGATGTATTGTAAGGCACGGATCTTTTTAATATGAAGTAGAAATACGAAGACGAATAGGAATAGCAAAGTCAGCGATGAACAGTCAGATGAAAATATGGAGAGATCTCTCCATCCCAAAAATAACCAAAATCCATCTGGTGATATCTCTGGTATTCTCCGTAGTACTGTATAGAATGGAAACTAAGAAAATAGTAAAATAATATTTTGAATGCCTTTGGAATATGTTTCTGAAGAAGGATGCTGCGTATCTCGTGGATCACAAGTCGCACAAATGTATCTATTCTCCAGGAGTTAAGGATTTTTTATTTTTTTTATTTATTTATTTATTGACATACATATTTTGAATATATGAATATGTGAATATTTTATAATATAACATGGTAATATGTTTATTGTGTTGGATGAAATAGACTCCACCTCTGATATATACAACGTTGTTTTGGCTATTTTGCTAAACTGAAGTCTGTGTTAAAGTAGTTAGTTTTTTTCGTGCTCTTATTTAAGATTTGACAGGAATAAAAATATAGATATAAAAAAAAAAATATATATATATATATATATAGAATTAAAGGAAATGAAGTGGGAGTGTTATAGAATTGGTGAAATATTAGTGTAGGAACTGTACAATGATTATGTTAAAATGTTGGATAACCATGCTTCTGATTGATCTCTACCCGATTGGATCATATATATATCTTATTGAAGTTGAACGATTTCCTTATCATCCAGTTTTACATGCTTTATTTATCTCCAACGATTCCAAATTATTTAATTTATGACCAACACATGTAAAACTAATCAAAAAATTATTAACAACCAACTAAATTTAACTATGGATCCCATTCTAAAATTTTTTCCTAAAAATTATTCCACTAAATTTGTATTAAGTAACAATTTGAGTTAGGTGCTAAATTTATTTTTTAAATAATTGTTGTTTTTTTTAAAATAGATTCTGGTGAAGAAACAATAATATATGTTTTTAGTTAGTTATGACATCCTGAAGAAGAAAATGGTATTTCTCGAAACCGGTAGATGTATTTAAACTCAATTCAATGGTTAATAAAACAAAGATAATAAATAAAAAATATGAATTTTAACCACAAAGTTAATATTGCTAATTTTAAAAGTAGTAGTAAAATTATTTTTGATAATTTTTATTTCTTCTGGTGTCGCTATTGGTCTAATGTGTTGTAATGTTTAATCTAAATCTGTTTTTTTTATTATGTTTAATTGATGTTTTGCATTTACGAAGACATAAATAACGCTATGATTTGATTTGTTGAAAGATAAATTCTGAGAAATGTATATCGAGAGATGTATTCATGAAAGTGCGAGGTGACGGGCACGTGATAAATATGATAATATCTAGATACATATATTATATTTATTTATCTAACATATTTAATGATTATTTTATATAAATAAGTGATACTTTACCAGTTTGATTGCGCCAATAACGATAAAGCCGAATAAAAGGTCGCGCAGCGATCTCGTGTCGAGAGGCGGTCTAGACGCTGTGCTACCCAAAACTATTTTATTTTATTTAATATCTCAAGTATTTCAGTGATATTTTCGCGAAGAACTATTGTCGCCAATAAAACTAAAATTGCATTGTTGATTTAGTGATAGGTGAATAAGCAAGTGATACATTTGTCAACACATTGGGTAAGTCATACATTAAAAAAAATTCAAATAAATAATTAGTTGCGCTGTAATAAAATTGTTTTAGTAATCTATTTTTAATTTTTAACAAAATTATCAACCATTTTGGTTGATAAAATTATGAAAATTAAACCAATATATATAGTCTTTTCTATATGTATTAATTTGTAATAATATACATGCATGGGAAAATTAAAACACTTTCTAGATAAAATCATATTATTAAATGGTATAACAAAACCGAGTCCACGGAATGAAACACGACGAGGTAAATCTTAGAGATTCATTTGAGCTAAATCTCGGTACCATGTATACGCGTTAAGAGTTTGTTCTGAAAGATCAACGTGAGATTGGTAGAAAGAAAAAAAAACTCAAATCCACGTATACAACGTTCGATTTACAGTGGAAATAGTGGGAAATTTGGAAACGTTTGTGGCTAAACATCATCTAGAACCGTAGAGTCCTACAACAGTCTGAAAGTTAGACAAACAAAGAAAAATAATTGTCGAAAGAATATTATGAGAGTATAATCTCTGTCTCGAGTCGAAAATTTTATAGAAATGTCATCAAAGGACACGGGACATTGTTCCTACATAAAGCACATCGCGGACTTCTATGGTCTGATATTTATTAATATTGGATCGATTGGTAATAATATTTTATATTTTTAAAATTGGCAAAATTAAATTTTTGGTTAAAAACAAACCGGAATTTTATACAAATAATAATATAAGAAATTTATTCATGAATTCTAAAGACAAAGATGACAAATTTAACAATTCTGGTGTCTATAAACATAGTTGCAAGGATTGTACTGCATTTTATATTGGTAAAACGGGTCGAAATTTTGATATAAGAGTAAAGGAGCAAATAGTGGATTTTCAGAATTTTCTAATCATTTGATAGAAAATGGTCATGGTTTTGGTCATAAATTAAATATTTTGGAATGGTTGGAGATTAATAAAGCGCGTAAAACTAATCAGAAAATTATAAACAACCAACTAAATTTAACTAAAAGTCCCATTATAAAATTTTTTCCTAAAAATTATTATAGTAATTTTGTATCATCAAATGAAAATTTGAGTTAAATACTAAATTTATTTTTTAAATAATTATTGTTTTTTTTTTTAATAAATTCTGTTAAAGAAACAATAACATATGTTTTTGATTAGTTATTAACATACTGAAGAAGAACTAATACTATACTTTAAAATTTTTAAATCAAAATGATTTTAGAAAATACAATAAATCTCATATGTATATTATGTATAACGCCTTGACAATAGTACGGTTACCATGTCAAAACGTCGGCCTAGGTTTCCTCAAAGAAACCATTTACTAAAAACACAATCTAACCTAGAAGAGACGTTCCATACAATAGTGATCGCGGAAACTTTAAATTAAACATTATATATATAGAATGTTTAATTTAAAGTATATATTATACATATATGTTAATGATATTTCAATGTCAATGCACAATTCATATCCACTAACTATAGACTGCGGTGGGGAGTCGCATTATAGTAAACGCATTAGTGATCAAAATCACTAATCGTGAGTCAGTCACAATCTTTGAGTCACACTATTTAATCAGCATCATCTAGTAGATTCTGCTAAAACGTTTTACGTATATTTGCTGTGAATTTGACCCGAAAAATAAATTTACATTTTTTTAAGCATTTTCATTCTCTTTGTGATGATATTAAATTAGATTTATATTTTATATTTATGCTAGAATATGTTTTTTTTTTTTTACATAAATGAGGTTTTAGTAATATTAATAAATATACTCAAAATTATATTTTCGTGTATTATGTTATCGTACGGCGAACGCGCAATAGTAATGAAACTGTGATCACAGTCACAGTTTTCAATCACCGATGTTATCAGTGAGTCGAGAGTAGCATTTTTCTCATCACTAAAACGTATGTGATCAATTAAGGATTAATGGCCATATTTTTAAATGTAGCTCACTTATGTCGTATTATATTGTTAATGCTATGTGTAGTATACTCATAAAATAAATAAAAATACTAAAATGAAATAATATTTTGGTTTTAATCCACTTTATTATACAAATATACTAAAGTCAACTAGTTTCAGTTGGGCCCAACCTTCTTCCAACAATAAATATATTATAAGGAGAACATATTCTTATTGTGAAGTTGTAATTATTTAGAACAAAGGTCTGTGATATTTTAAATACTAACTAAATGTATTAATTAGAAAGATATCCATATAAAATCAATTTTATTGAAAAATATTATTGTTGCTACCGGGATTCGAACCTGTATATTTTCCAATCAGAAGAACATGCATTAACCGTTTATGCTATAGCATCACAGTGCATTGACGATAAATTTTTGAATCTATATGTTACACTTTTCAAATGAATACATCTATCGTTCCATTATTTGAAAGCTGTCTTCTTTATTTTTATGGAATCTCAAAAACCTCTGAGTAAACCAATATTAGACGCCAGAATTAACAATTCATTTTTATTAAATTTGTCTATACATTGATACAACTTATATAGGAGATTGTATTGTGTGATGAATTTAAGTGGCGACATAACTGGATCTTCTTTAGGGGTTTCTGAGATAGGACCCCATTCTAATTCCTTTATTTTCTCACCGCTAATTCCTTGAGGCAACTGCGAGTCCAATACGATATCTCTTTTCGAGCTGATCGTAACTGTGGCGACGGTGGTGGTGGGATCCCCATCTGTTTGTGGCGCGGCAAATGTACTCCCCAGAATCTCTCGCCTAAGTATAATCGATATCTAAAGCGATGAAACCGAAGTCATTTAAAATATGAACACGTGATCCGTTAGCAAATGGCCTTCCGTTGTGGAACCAATCAATTCTTATCAATTGATCTCCGACAGGTTCTAAACGACAATCGAAGTGAACTGGTGAACTTCTCGTACATCAATATTGTCCTTGATTTCAACGGTGAATCTAGGGGGATTTGGTTTCTCGTCTTCGGTCGCAATTTCGTCACGTTTGTGCAAGGTTTCTTCAAGTTTTTGGATGCTTTCCGTTCCACTTTTGAAATTGGATGGAAGTTGTGGTTCAAGAATAATTCCTTGGCGTCCCTTCACTTGTAGCTTGCAAGAAACGGTAGCTTCTCCATGTCTGTTAGTAGCTTTGCACGTGTAGAGTCCAGAATCACGCTGATATACTCCAGCGACTTCTTAAATAACGAATCCAAAATCGTTGATGGTTTTGATTCTAGATCCAGTTAACAAAGCTTTTCCGTTATGGAACCATTCAACTCTCAGAGAACTACTCCAACTAAAACATTTAAAGAAAGAATACATAAGGTTATATTTGATTAAATAACGTTCTAATTTGTCGAAAAAATTGATGTTATATGTATATCTTTCTAATTAATACATTTAATTTGTGTTTAATGAATATGTCCCTAACCTAATTGACAGAATCCTATCAAAAAATTTCCCCATATTGCAACAAATAAATTCCTGTATAACAACGGCCCTTCAACTATAATTTCTAATACCAAATTCCCCAATCCCGCAGAATTTTGTATATTTTTTCTACATTAAGTACATCTAAACTCCCAAAAGAGATAAAGCCAGTTTTCTATACTAATAATAATTTAGGAAATTTTTTAACTAATTGTAAAAACAAAGAAGGTATACTAAGCCATTCTGGCATCTAAAAACTTAAGTGCAACGATTGTCCAGCTTTTTATATAAGCAAACATCGAGGAACGTAAATATTAGAATAAAATAACACATTATATACTCAACAAGTTCAGGTATTCTGAAAACAGAATTTGCCGAACACTTAATTAATTCTAACTTTAATGAGAACTTTAACTTTCATACTTTTAATGAGAATTTTAATGAAGTTTTATATAAAAATGGAATAGGTTTACGCCTTAACAATTTAGAAGCATTAGAAATGAATAAATCACTCAACAATAATAGCCAGATACTAAATAACCAAATAAATCTATCCAATAGTCCGATATTAAAGTTGTTCCCACGTAATCCCTATCCTTCTCTCCCACCCCCTATCTGATACTCTGTCCCACTCTGATACACTGTTGCTGTCTTCTTAACCTTCTATTTAAATATCTGTACTTAGGTTATTTTGTCCTGAAGAAGGTTGGGTCCAACTGAAACTAGTTGACTTTAGTATACGTACATAATAAAGTGGTTTGAAACTAAGATATTATTTTATTTAATATAATGTCAAGCGACGAGTTTGCTTTTTATAAAAAAAAAATACATCGATTTTAAAATCGTGCATCACTACTTCATCTGTACACATCTTCACATCTACACATCTTATATACCTCGAAGGTAAGATAAAGTGTTTTTTTTTTATATAATAACCTTTTCTTTTAATTTATATGTATAACAATTATCACCCGAACGGCGTAAGTTGCGAATGTTGTACCAGCTATCATTTTTTAGGGGAATTCTTCTGAAAGTAACAAAGGAACAATACCTCGTTGGAAAACTTACGACCGATAAAAAATTTCTAACGATTTTAACACTTTCAAATGCATAGAATAATTAAACTCTTATCTTATTCACTATTCCGCTGTATAAACTATTTATACTCGTATTATATATTATAATCGTACATTGTACTTCTAGTTAATCTCTCATCTTTACTAAGACTGCAATAATTAATTTAATATTTTATTAAATGTTTAAAGAAAAAATATTTGAATGTTATCTTATGTTATTTGTTTTATTGAAAATATCTGTAATTTTTTGTTAATTATTTGCACATATACATAATATTATATGTACCTACATATAAGAAAAATATATCCTCAGGTTACCTGATTTATATATGGGGGAAATGGTGACTCGTTTGTAAAGTGATGGGTCAGTTTATTATATGCATTAGGGGTTTAAATATTTGTTTTATGATAAACTTTAAAGTATTGACCGTATGTCTATCATAACCTGGCGCTGACCCTCCCTTCATACTTGTTATGAGTTATTCAATTTCCTCAATTGTTACAGGTTGTAAAATGTTTATTTTATTTTCTGTATATGTTGTGTTAGAAATCATTACGTCAGTACTGGGTTCTTTGTGATTTTACCAGTCAAGTTTTTACCAACGTTGGCAAATTTAAAATTATTTATCATTTCCTAACGCATTTCTATGCAATTTATTTTTGAATTGTCATGTGCGATTAAATTATGTGTTATATATATATATATATACATATATATATATATACATATATTATTTATGTGTAGCATAAATTAAATTTTAATTGCTCGTAAACCATCAGGGTGAGGTAAGTGAGAGGGGTATTGTTTGACGCACGTGATTTGCGGATTTGTCAGTCGCAATGTGTCACTGGTCGGGAGCAAACCGCGCATTCGCAGTTGAGCAATATTTAAAGTACGGTGATTCATTGGTTCGTGCGCGTCGCGCTTTATGTACTCACTTTAATATTCGACGAGTAAGTGATGGGCCGAGCACGCAACTTATTTGGTGTTGGGTTCAAAAGTTCAGACAAGAAGGGACAATGGTTAACCAAACTCCTTCGGGACCATCAATGCCAGCAGCGACGCCAGAACATGTGGCACAAGTTCAACGTGAAATTATGCGCAATTCGCGTAAATCGATAAGGAAGATTGCAGCCTGTACTGGAATAAAAATTCAACAGTGCACGTTATTTTGAAAAAGAAACTACAGTTTCTCAACAAAAATGACTATTATTTACGTGAAACCTTAGCGAGAACGTTGCTGAAATGTTTTGGAACAGCACGAACGCTTGGAAACATATTGTTTACTGACGAAGCGGATTTTCATATCGATGGCTATGTTAATAAACAGAACATGAGATACTGGTGCTCCGATAACCCGAGGGAATGTCATCAAAAACGTTTGCATTGTCCAAAAACGACAGTGCGGTGTGCAATTTCTGCCCGAGGGATAATTGGCCCTTGTTTTTTTAACCAGCAAGAGACAGTCACTGCTGACGTGTATTGCCGAATGATCGACGAGTTATACAATTAGACCGTGAGATTAGGGTTTTAATGTGTCTTCAAACATCTTGCAACGTTCGTTGACATCATTGTATTGGTATAAGTTTGTCCATTTTTCAGAATTTAATTTGTTAATGAGTGTGTCATTTAATATTATCGCGAGTATATTTTTTGTTTGTAATTTTTTTTCTGTTGCATAAAGATATATATTTATTATATTTGTAAGTAAATATAGTCGCGTAATGGTCAGTGATCTCTGTATAATATTATTTATATCTGAAATGTGACAATTTATGTGGTTAATGCAAGAAGGTAGTTGATTTTTTTTACGTTTCTAGTGTATCCATTTGTACATGACATAAAGTTTAATTCAGCTGGCATATTTAAGTAATTATCTCTATTATTACGTGAGTAGTCGTTAGCTATGTTTAATTTTTTAGTTTAAATACTTTTTTTTCTCTTCTAGGAATAATAATAATAATAAAATAAATTACCTTTGTATTTGATTTTTAAATTTAAGATGTTTACATTTTTAAAATTTATTTCTTCGATTTTTAATACAGTGTACGTATTTAAAACAAAATTCCATATTCCACTATTTTATTAATGGTATTCTTAGTTGCATAGTTTGGTAGTTGTGTTTCTCTTAACACTATCACGTCTAATCTCTTTAATGAATTTGCAACTCAAGGAATTTGTCGAATTTTTTTCAAACTCCTGATATTAATATGGATTTCAGACTACTTGGATTTTTTTCTATTATATAATTTGTATTATTGAGTGAATAATTCGTTCGTCTATTTTTTTTTGTCTAAAGATTTAATTATAATATATGTTTGGTCTATGTACATGATGCGAGTTAATGTATGTTAATTAGTTTTGTTTTGACTGAATTTACTATGAATTATTGTCGTGAGACCAGTTTAATATATTAAGACAATCATGCATGCAATGTGTCTACGAAAAATTTCGATTTTCTTATTTTAATATGTCGACACATGAATAATAATAAATTAGCCCCAGTATTGATCCTTGCGTAATGCTGTTTTCCAGAATTTTTTATAGAACCAAGCATCTGATTAATTTAGACGATTAATTTTATATTTTATTTTTTTGCAAACTTTTTGAGTTTGCTCATCACCTCATTTATTTATTTCCAAATATATTTCACACATTTTATCCCACATTATCTTCTCACGGTCGTAACATCACTTATTATTTTTACAGGTTTTAAGATATTATTATTATCTTTTTTGTTTAATTTTATTAGAGATTTGTTGCTATCCTACATGCCTTCTCAAAGTATTCATTGAGTGCATCAACATTTTCATTTAGATTATAAAATTTTATTTTATATTTATAAAAAATTTTTCTCTAAGAATGTTAAAACATTAAAATATAAAGGTAGATAGATTGCAGGATTAAGAATTTATTATTTTGATATTGACTATGTTAACACAATTATTCGCAATTTATCGGGTTGTCATTAATGATATTTATTTGCATTTGATCTAAAATTTAAAATATTGATCTAATGTTTATGTGGAACATGAACGTAATTACATTGTAGTAATTATATGGTATGGTATATTCCACCAATCACTTACCTTGTTACAAATCGCCTTGTTACTTTTCAGGTCGATCATCATTAAAGTTTTCCTTTGAATATCCAGATGGTTAGGTTAGAAATTAAACTAATTTGGTTAGTGGCTCAGGTGTTGAATATAAGTTATTTTTAATACAAATTAAATGTATCAATTAGAAAGATAAATTTGTATTAAAAATATCACAGAACTATGTTCTGAAAAACTACAACTTCTAACAATTATAATATGTTCCCCTTAATAGTGAGGTTATTTTCATTTAAAAAATATTTTTATATCATTAAATTATTAATATTATATAAATAAATATTTTTTAAGTTGTAATTTTTAAGTTAGGTTGTAATTGTTAGTAGCTTATTTAGTTGTCCGTAGCAAGTTTTTTTCCTAAGATATATACTCGTTGACATAGACTTTCTTCGTTAAATAATATTTCTACTTAATTCATTATTAGTTTTCTTGATTTTTTATTTTTTTTCCTGTTTGTAAAAATTATATTTTAAAATTTAACTACGACGGTATTAGTTTCTTGATTTTTTAAAATTAGACCTGTATTACGCACACGTTCCTTTTGTTTGTCATGCCTTAGTTTTGTTTTACTCGTTTGTCAGTTTGAACTTCGTTAATAATACTATTTTTTTCTACAATGTCAACCCAACATTGTTATTTTCATTATCGACAATAATTCCAGAGATTTCAACGCATATTTTTATTTGTCTTAAATTTTTCTATTCTCTCTCAAAGTTCTTATCATTTACAAAAAAAAATATCCCCTTTATTTTGGTGAGTAATTTTTTTATTCAGTTATTTCTTTTATATATTTACATTTATTATAATTTTATTAAGTATATTTTGTTCTTTTGCAAAATGAGATGGTGAGCCGGTTCAAAGAAGTACCACTCGTAGTCCGTCTGGCAATTTTTGCATCCCCCGTATTCTTCGTACTAGTACAAGTGTAAAGCATACGCACACATCAGTTTTTGTGACAATGATCACCGTTTGATGGCAGATTATTTTTACACTAATTACAGCCTTCATTGTTATTTTTATAATGATTACATTATTAGCTTGTGTTTTTAGTATTGCGTAGAAAGTTTATAATACAATTTTTTATTTAAAATGTCGTTTTTTTAAAGATTTAATGAGAATATATAAGACTACAATAAACTAGTTTACTCTAAAGGTAAATGTCTATGATGATCTCCTCAATGAGAATTTAATATCTCAGAGTAAAAGTAAAAGGAATGTAGGTACATACATGATTCGTATTCTAATCCGCGAAACACGTGATGATTCATAGATCGCTTCATGCTGAACTCTGTACGATTCTTTACGCTATACTCGGGTCGAGCCTCTGAGAGAAATCTCATTCGTGGACATGGGCCACATAATATCTGTATATAAAAATTATTTATTATGTTTATATTTAACTGAAATCGTTTAATTTTTTTAGCTAAAAATTAGGACACGTCCAAGTCAACTTTTATTTCGAGCGTGTTACATCAAATGCATTTTAATTAATTTCGAATATAGACCAAGGTCATTTATCTCAAAGGCCTCACTGCGCAAGCCCAGTGCAAGTGCCTAGGGGTAGGATATTGCTTAGACGTACGTCAAATTTGAAGTATTGTATATAAATATTTAAAGACCAAAACTAATGTTTTTTGAACATTAAATAGTTGAAATGAAATAAAAACTGTTACAATTTTTAATATCTAATTAACACAATGATAAAAAAGATTATTTTTTGATTAAAGATCAAAGTCATGTTTCTCTAAATTATATATTTTCTGAGAATTAATTTATTTCAAGAATCAAATCAGTATTGTTCTTGTAATTTGGTTCCGGGACCTAGTATAATGTCAAAGGGAATTCGTAATCTTCCATAATTGTGTAAATTATATACATATATATACATACATCATCTAGTTAACACGTAATAATACAATTTTATAGCATCATTACACATTTTATAGTTCAGTTTGAGTTTACACAAAGTGTGATATTTTTAGATTCGTAATAATTTATTTATATTTATTAGCTATTTCATAAAGATGAAGTTATTTATATTATATTATATAGGAAAATATGGAAGTATGGGTAATTACAGGGCTCATGACTTGTCATCGGCTGGCTTAAGTGATCACTTTACACAACGTAACGTATACCATTCCACTCATAATCAACCTCCACATCTTATATATACGTTACCAGGTAGAAACACTTTAAATATTTAACAACAACTTCGCTGTCTATGGTCTGAAATTTGAACTTAATACTAGAATACGCCTTAAAAGTATATTTTCAATTTTATATTACCCATACTTCTATATTTTCCCATATAATATAAATAGCTTTGTCTATATGAGATATCTATAATTTGTTTAATAACAATGCCTTTGGAGGTAAAAATCTAGTAATCGTGTGTTCTTACAAAAATTTGGACATACTCAAATATTGTTAATATGATATACTGGTCTAAATAAGAAATGTATGAAATTTAAAATATACTTTTCAGGCGTATTCTAGTATAATGTGTTAATCATTTGTCATATATACAGATTAAGAATATATCTTCCGTATTTCTAAAAATAAAATTCTCATTAGAGACATCTATGCTGTTTCAAGGAAATGAATATCAAATTTCAGACCATGGATGGCGATAGCGAAGTTGTAGTTAAATACTCGAAGTGTTTTTACATGGTAACATATATATAACTTCCAAAAAATTTGATAGATTTGGAGTTTGATCGTGGGTGGAATGGTGAATGTTACCTTGTATAACGTGATCACTTAAGCCAGCCGAAGACAGGTCGTAAGCCCTGTAATTACCCATACTTCCATATTTTTCCATATAATATGATATAAATAGCTTCGTCTTTATGTTTAATAACAATGCTTTTGAAGGTGAAAATCCAGTAGCTGTGTGTTCTTGGACATACTCAAATATTGTTATTGTTTAATAAACTACTACACGTTATTACAGTTCAAATAAAAAGTATTATTTTTTTCAACGAGCCCACCTAATTTACCGTCCGTCCTCCAAGCGATGTGGTGTGCCCATTCCATTTTATTTTCTTGGCGTAATCAATTATATAATTACTTTTGTCTACTCGTACCCAAATGTTTATTTAGACCCCTCCTACGTAAAGTATCGTTAGTAAAAAATGAATTTTTTAATCATTCTAGTATTTCGCATGTATTTGATACTTATTAGCAGATTTAAACAATGTATATATTGTATTCATGATTTAGGTACTAATAAACATAATATTTAAAAAGTTACACCTATTAAATCTATCAAACACGTGCAAAATACTAGAATGATTAAAAATGACATTTTTTACGTACGATGCTTTACGTATGAGGGGTAGATTTGTGTAAATACGAATATACATCTCCAACATTTCTATTGTATTGTACCAAAATTGAATAAATAAATATATAAATAAATATAAAACATTATATTTTAAAGGTA
Source organism: Eubasilissa regina (assembly GCA_022840565.1). NCBI lineage: Eukaryota > Metazoa > Arthropoda > Insecta > Trichoptera > Phryganeidae > Eubasilissa > Eubasilissa regina. The sequence continues at coordinate 26,143,192 of JAINEB010000033.1, forward strand.
GTAGTATCTTACTTTAAATATTGTAAATTGAAGATGTTTTATGATTTCTCCGAAATGTTGATAATTTTCCGCTTGCGATGACGCCCCGCGCAAGTGAGGCCGCTCGGAGCAACCCGGGTGTGCACTGTTTTGTATTTGATATTTGCATCTCCGCAAATAGCCTTCGAGGCGCGCTTTTCCGCGTCCGAGCGAGCGCTCCACCCGACGGGTCCTGCCCGCGCCGCGGCCGAGCAGTCGGCCACTTTTCCTCACTCCTGCCGACCGAGCGCGTCGGAACTGTCATTCGCGAGCGTGACATAAAGTGAATCCGTGTTTCGCGAGTGCCTCGATATTATGTTCCCCGGTGAATTATGGAAAAGCCAACAGATCTCAAAAGCGTGGACTCCCCTAACAGGTGATATTTTTTATTTCTCTTTTCGTTAACCTTTTGTTTACTTTGCGTCGCCCACGCAAAATAACCTCAAAATCTTGGGGTAGGTAAGTGTCGGGTCCCGTAGTGAAAAGCTCCCCTACTTTCAGCATTTAGCTTTTGTTTCAATCTCGTCGGGTTTAATTAGTGATCACCCTGCTATATCTGTGCAATTCCTAAATGCACAGGGATTGTATATGTAATGAAAATCAATAAACCTCCGGTGACCAATGTAAGTAGGTTAACTGTCGGAAACTGACGCTGTCTGGCCATAATAAACACTTCATGACATTCACGAGACGAAGAACCGATAGAAATTTACTTACCGATTACATCCTATTAGTCTACTGGCAGATAGTCAAAATAACCTATTTAACTTATTTGATATCTAAATATAAATAAACTATCCTCGACACTTTAACTAATCTTTTTATGTCTCTAATATTTTGAGACTGAATAATTATTATTTTATCTTTTAACTTTCATAATCCAGTAACTGTGCATATTCTATAAATATGTTAATTAATGTCTGTATCCATAGACATCAAATTTATTTCGAATTACTTCAGTACCCAGATTTGTTTTTATAAAAATATGTTTTAGGAAATTTAACATATACCCCAGAAACTAACAATAATAATAGATACAAATATGTATTTATTAGTGTACCAAATACGCAATTGTTGTTATGTAAAGTAAAATAAGCAACAAGTTGTCTCAAATATCGATTGAATATTCTTTAAACATCAACACATAGAGTATATTTTATTTTCAGTGTTTTTGAGCATATGGTCAAATTTTTAACATATTGTAGATTTTGCCTGTTAATTTGACAATATTTATCATTTTATTGAAATCCAAAAAACATATTATATTCGGTGAACAGTTCAAAAATGTATTCATCCAGAAAGTCATAGCACGTGTATGTCTTAAAATATGTTCCCACACTTTATACAGGTTGTGTTTTTTGTGTCTATGATATTAATTAAAATTTTGAGATATCGATTGACAAATTATTTTTAGAAGAATTTTTAAATATACCTCAATTCAATTTTAGAACACAAGCAATCATTGTTACTTTTATTTAATATGCTTTTAACAATGTAACAGATAACGAAATACAAGCAATCAGTATTAAGAATTTAAATGTTATTTATTTTTCCCTTTTTATTATTTAATTATTGATTTTATTTCTAAATAGTAAAAGTAAAATAAATTTCATAATATCTTAGGTTTTCATGATTTTCGAATTATTATGTTAAGTATCTCTGACCACCTTGGCCGATTATAAATAATTTAACTGAAATGTCAAAGAATTCTTTAGGTGGGCTCAAAGATTTAATCTAATATGTTACTATTCTACTGGGTATTCCAGTTTTCCCATTTTAAAAATAGGCATATACTATTTTCACGTTATTTAAGACAGCATTAGTTTATTATAATACTAATATCTTTTTTTCAGCCTGAAAAATGAGCCACCCTTGACCCTCAAAGAAGACGAAGTTAAAGGTAACCAGTTTTAATTTTTCTATTATGTCTTTTCAGTGTAATTCATATTTTTTTATTGGTAAGTTTTACTTATCAACCCTGCAACAAATCCAAACTCAGCAAGCCTCAACAACAACAGTGAACAAAAGATTCTTCCAATTCTTCGACCACGTTATACATCAAAGTGACAAAATGAGATTCTCCTGGACCAGCCATGAGCCAAAACATTTCATTTTATTTCTTTCATACTTTATTTTAACATATTCTTCCAACACATTTGCATCAATGATTAAACTTTCACTAATTTACATTTTCGTCTTTCCGTCTTTACCTTTTACAAGATTCTTTGACGTACAAAAGTATCAGTAACAAAACTATATAAAACTATTCAACTATTTTTGCTGTAAATTGCTATTAAAATATTGTTAAAAATCTGTTTTATTCAAATACGCATAAAACACCCTGTACCGGTTTTATTCAACAGTATTAACATTTATTACAATATCAACTAGTCAAATTGACCGAGTCTTTAAAAATATTTAAGTTTTACATAATTGCATTGAAATAATGCAGAGTCAATGCGATCAATGTCTGAAAAGATTGCTGTGTTTGAAAATATAAAATTTTGTTAACTAAACGATTTTTATTGCGAAAATATGTATATTATTATCACCGAACTTTTTGCCTATCTTTGCTTATTTCATCATCAATAGAAACCGCTGAAATTGTTCATCATTAATATTTGTGAATTTCAATTCCCAGTTTCAAAATATTAAGTTCTGGGATACATAATTCAAGTTCATTTATACTTTGACTATTGCATTTTTTACCGATATGATCCCTATTTAGCGACCCCTATTTATTAGTATCAACATTAATCTTCTGATAAATAAAATTGTAAGTTTTTACGGTTATCAGATAATTAGTCGAAGGTCAATTTTTTCTGTATCAATAATTAGGTTTTGAATAGGACATCCATTGATAGCCACTGAAATGCAGTTCTGATCATTGGCAGTAATTTTCAATCGTACAATATGTTATTATGGTTAGATCAACTACGATCTGATTTTCAATCATACATTATAGTATTATGGTTAGGTTAACTACGGTCTAATTTTCAATCATATATTATGTTATTATGGTTAGGTTAAATACGATCTAATTTTCAATCATACATTATGTTATTATGGTTAAGTCAACTACGGTCTAATTTTCAATAATATATTATGGTTAGGTCAACTACGCTCTAATTAGCAATAATACATTGTGTAATTATGGTTAGGTCAGCAACGATCTAATTATCAATCATACATTATGTTATTATGGTTAGGTCAACTAAGCTCTAATTATCAATCATTATATTATTTTTATTTCATTATATTATTATGAACTATGCTGTACGGATCGGAGTATCGGGACAATATGAATGTGACTGAAATAGACTGGTGGAGTCACAAGATTGGACAAGGTTCAAAATGTTTGTGTCTGTGGTTCCTTTAGGGTGACCCCTATTCATAAAAATATATTTTTTTAAATCCGACTCGTATGGTATGATTTATAAAACAATAAGTATCGACACTGAAAGGAGAACACTGGGAAGACCACGAACAACCTATACAGCTTCAGTCAGTCGTGATCTTAAATATTTGAATGGGACCAGAGATGCAATCCAAGACAGAACAAAGTGGAGTAGAATAATTAGAGTAGCCGACGCCAGATGAACGGGATAAGGCGAGGATAAAAAAGAATAAATTATATAATTACTAGTGCTTAAAACTTGTCAAGCGTCATTTTTTCTGAGCCACATCTTCCGTATTAATCAAACACAACAAATACTTTTTAAATACAAACTAAATATATTAATTAGAAAGATATGCATATAAAATCAATTTTATCGATAAATATTGTTGTTGATACCGGGATTCGAACCTGGATCTCTTTCCAATCCGGGAAAGGTGCTTTATCTAACTAAGCTTAAGCGACAGTACTTTTGACGACAAATTTTCGAATCCATTTTTCATCATCAATCAATCAATCATTATTTGAAAACCGATAGCAGACGCCAGAATTAACAATTCATTTTTATAACATTTTTTTGGACACATTGATACAACTTATATATTATATTATTAACGAAAACACATTCTTATTGTAAAGTTGTAATTATTCAGAATATAGGTATTTGATATTTTAAATACTAATTAAATGTATTAATTAGAAAGAGATACATATAAAATTAATTTTATCTAAAAATATTGTCAAAAGTACTGTCGCTGTAGCGTAGTTGGTTAATGAACCTTCTCCGGTTTGGAAAGACATCCAGGTTCAAATCCCGGTAGCAACAACAATATTTTTCGATAAAATTGATTTTATATGTATATCTTTCTAAATAATACATTTATTATTAGTATTTAAAATATCACACACCTATGTTCTGAATAATTACAACTTCATCAGCTGTAGCGTAGTTGGTTAATGCACCTTGCCCGGATTGGAAAGAGATCCAGGTTCGAATCCCGGTAGCAACAACAATATTTATCGATAAAATTGATTTTATATGTATAAATTAATTAATACATTTATTATTAGTATTTAAAATATCACACACCTATGTTCTGAATAATCTTCACAATAAGAATGTGTTCTCTTTTATAAAAAACTTTTTAATTGTTTTCATCTTAAAACGATAAGAAAAATAATTTGTCGTTTTAATTTTAAAAAATAGGATATTTCTAAAAACCTACTTACTTACCATCACGCCGTTTCTCCGCGAGGCTAGGCAAAGAGGATAGAGCGCCCACACACAATACTCGCCTAATCCACATTTATTTATCTTCTCATACAAGCTCGCTATTATTATTATGATTTATCACTTGTAATAGAACCATCTTCTAGTATCTAGTTTACCTGGTCGTGCCAAGTCTTGGCAGAAAACCTCTACTTCTGATGCCATCAACACTTACGTCCTACACCATTCCCTCCTCATTAATCCGTTCTATATGACCAAACTACTAAAGTGATCCATTTTTAATCTTACTCACTATAATAAGATCAGCTTTACATTTTTATCATATTTATTCATTTTTTACTTTGTCATAAATGGATCTGTCACATATACACCTAAGTGATCTCATTTCCACTGCATTCAGTCTACTTTCGTTACTCTTCTGCTAGCTCAGGCCTCACATCCATACATCAGTGTCGGTACCGGGATTCCATTGTGAACCGCTAATTTTGCTTTGGTTGGCATTTCTAAAAAATACGCTTAAAATCATGTAAGTAGATAATAATTATTTAATATATTATTGTATATTAAAATATATTAGATGAATCGCCTAGAAGGAAAATAAAAATAAATTTATTTATAGAAAAAAAAAATTTTTGTTACCTCTGAGACTCGATCTTGAATGCGTTATCAATTACACTATATGAACAAAATTCTTTCGCACCGAATTTACAAGTTCACTATAAAAAATCATATTTACATTAAAATATAATATTTATTAAACTTAAAACTCTGACAGCAATTTCAAGTTTTGATTTGTTTCAATGAATTTGGCATAACTCTTAATTATATTTATGTGTACATATTTAGTGATTTAATTCTATAATTTATATCTTACTTCAATATCTACATTTACATTATTTAAAACTAAAATGTCCGTACTCCCCAATTGAAACACAAGAATTGATTTATCTATTGAGTTGGGTAATTGTGTGCAAAAAAAAAGTATTTCTGTATATAATAATATAAATATGTGTAAAATAAATTAAAAAAACAATTTCGCCTGTATGATAGTTTTTCAATATTTAAATATACTTTATAATAAAAATAAAATATTAAAAAAATGATTTGGTTGATGCATAATTTTACGTTGTTTTATAAAATATATATTGTAACTTAACCGTTATCATTCGGGGACCAATTACTGCTTTCCGTTTGCTTGAAAGACAGGCGATTCCAAGCACTGATTTTTTGAGGCAATCCACGATTTGACATCCTCTATTAACTCATCCAAATGGTCATGGATTTTGCCAACCTGCCAATTTTTCAGAGAGCGGTTGTTGCATTAGTCCGTGGGGGCCTCGGGTGGAGACTAGGGCAAATGGGGGTGGAAACCCCCCTATTTTTAGCTTAATCAATAGAATTAAGAAATAGTTGCTAAGATGGTTTGTGAAACGTATAAGGTTGTGAAAAGAAAATATATGAGGCAAGCATTAAAGGCAACATATATATACAGTAATCTAGAAAGAGCCAGGTCTTGCATGTCAGTTAAATTATATATTGAAGAACGCCTCTGTTAGAAGCTTCGATACACACGCATGGGAATATGTATGAAGAAGAGGCAAAAGTCGTACGCCAGTACAGAATAATGTGGCGTTTTAATTTCTACCTACCACTGCGAAATTGTCATGATGGTTAGTAGGTACGTCAACAAAATATTTTAGAATACTTAGGGCCGGTTTTGCCAACAGTAGTAACATTTTACTATGGTAACTTTTTACAATAGTAACATTTTACTAACGCCCGTAGTAAAAATCATTTGCGGGTTGTTGATGCATCAAATTTACTGTCAAAGCATAGATGGAGATGTCTATAGGTACGGCAAATAATCATGAAATATGCTTTATTTTATGCATTATCTTTGGATTTTTTCGCCTAGGTCTTTGAAATATGTCATTTTTAAAAAAAAATTTGTTGTGAAATTTTTTCGTATTATGTATTAAACAATGAAATTATTATCGGATGATAATCTCGCTAGGGATGGATTTGATCACACGGCGTTCGACATGATGGCGAGCGTTGTCGTGATGAAAAAGGATTTGGTTCTTTTTACGCTGGCTTTTCAGTTGAATAGCAATATAAAGGAGATCAAACTGAGATATTTACACGTAGATGTTGATGTTGTACTGCCTTTGATTATCACTGTCCGGGATTTGCTACTCCTGACGCTCATCAAAACTTCGCCAAAAAAACGGCGAATAATTATGTCAACCTAATACAATTTTTATTAGAAATATTACGGCCTTAAATTCCAATTATTCAGAATTACGATTAAATAAAAAAATTTTAAATGTACCCTATGATCAAATACATCACGTATTCACCTAATTTGTACACTTTAAAATTAATAAGTAAGTATATAAAAATAATAATTAAATGTAAGATACCTACTTATAATATAATATTATCTTACAAGGCCAATCCGTTAACATATGTAATATGTCCATAATTTTATAAAATCTCTTCATATATAATAGCATTTTCGTCTACAGCATCGAATCATAAAAATTACGCGGATAGATATTATATAATATAACATAACAAAAAAGGTGTTTAATTTGACATTAACCATAAAAATTATCCTGGTTGCAGATTTTAGATTTTTATATTTATTTTAAAAATGAGCAAAATAATCAATAAGCGGATAAATTATTTTGATTTTGCATACATTATTTTTTTACAAATTTTTTTTTTTCTGAAAAGTGTTATTTGTTTGAATAGGTGTATGAGTATTTATATTGCTTAAAACAAAGTCAAACATATTTTGTATATGAAGAAAATATTGGGGGTATTAATCATCAGCGGCGTGCACTAGGCATGCTGCTAATATTTATGGTATAAAAGCTATGAGCATTATCATTGGAAGTTGTATTCACCATTCATTTTTTCAGAAGCATGTTTTAGTGCCAGTATATCTGTGTGAGTGTATACTATTACTATTACTCTTGGGAAGTTTTTCAAGTTTTAACCAAACCATGTAAAATATGTTATTATATAAAATAATACCATGTTTAAAGTGTATTGGAATGCACTTTAAACGTGGTATATGCATAGTCAAGTCTGCTTCAAAGACACTTGCTGTGTTTTGCAACACATCTATTAAAGCGAAGACATGTATTCAGAGAACCGTGCGGTGCGAGAGTTGTGTTTTGTTCATATACGTCTGGGACAGTTTTTAGAAAAAAAATCGCGTTTTTTACGAAAACATGGGTTTTTATTATTCATTTATATCAGAAGTTCTTCATTAGATTAGACTTTTTTAAACTATTACTTAGATGGGACCTTTACACTAATATAAAATAAATAAACCGAATGTTATTCTCCATAATTAGGAAAATACGAGCATTATAAGAAAGATCGTGACGATTAAATTCATTTTCCGCGATCCACTAAATTGCCTTAATATAGAAAATGCCTGCATATACGAAATACATTTTCTTATTATCTTGAAGACAAGATTACGGAAACAAATCTGCATTGAATCAAATGAGCAAAATGTTAAAAATGAATGGAGTTATGAATCATTCATTTGCAGTTCATATGATCAATTTTAAAAGTTTTTAAAACACTTTGTGTTAGTGAATACAAATTATTTTAAATATAAGATATTATATTTACGTTTTTCCATTTAATTAATTTATTACATTTGGCCTTTTAGACATTAAATAATAATTAATAGTACATATATTTCTTCTTACATTTAGTGCTTACTGAAGAAATTAATGCCTCCGGATCCACCAGATCCTCTTCCTCTTCTCCTTCCTATTTCGATTCTTTATTATCACTTCAGAAGATTCAGAATCTTCAAAAGTATATTTCTATAAAAACGAAAAATTAAAAAAAAAAAAAACAGCGAGATTCCTAGTGTTCTCTTATCTTTTCCTTACTAATCTCGCTTACTCCAAGACAAATCTCAATTTCTGAGCTTTTTTCTACTTCTCGTTTTCTTCTCATACGTTGATTCCTTCCCAACTTGTGAACTTGAAATCGGCTATTTCCACTTCCCTTATTTGTACTCAAAGAATAAAATAAGGAACAATCCATTCAATTGACTATCAAATGTATTTCCCAGCAGAATATTTCTTTTTATGGAGTATAAATCGACGCTATTTTATTTATAAAATAGTTACAAATTTTAGTTATGCACCAAATAATTAATTCTAGGCATACATCCCAAATTATAATGTTATACGAGTAGGTTTCGTGCTCGGTAACTTCACTAATCTCTCAAATGAAGGCGTCATTTCATACTTCATTGAGTAATAATAAAAAAAATGCTAAAGGCTAGACGCCTAAATCACAAGGATACTTCGATTATAAGGAACGGTCCCTGGAATCTTTCACAGTTGTCCGCACTTTCAAAGGCGAACCCTCCCAATCTGGCCGTCCGCCCACCCATCGGGAATTAAACCGGAAGGTTCTCTTTCTCAATTAATAATTAGGTAGAACTTTACGCTTTTCCGACCATTTATTATATCGGTTTGGATACTCTAAGCCGACAGGCAGATCTCCTCTATGATGCATCATCGTCCTATCAACTAATACCCGAATTCTTTAATTCTCTTTTCTATGTGAATTACACTGGTAATCGCACGGCGATTAATATCTCATGTCGTAAACTACCGAGACAAAATAATATACTAAAGTACTTGACCGCCAGTAATAACAGATGTAAGTAAAGTTCTGTTGTAGATGAAGTAAAATATATTTTTATAGAACACAATATATTTATTTACATATCAGGCTCCAACATAATTTCCAATTATAATAACAAGAGTCTTCCATCATTCCGATAGCCTGCCAATGGCCTCGCTGTAGAACATCGTCTTTTGAATGAAGAAATTCATCAACTTCCTTAACTTCACCAACATTACCATTAAACATTTTTCCATTTAAAAATACCTACAATGATTGCAACACATAATAATCCGAAGGAGCAAGGTCTGGAGAGTACGGAGGGCGACTTAAAACATTCCAGACATTTTATACATACATTAATTATGATTCTTACCAATTTACTCTCTTATAGTACTTACCTAAATTTCAACGCATATTTTCATCCCTCGATTTCCTACCCCTTACCGACGTTATTGTATGTTGGTACAAATTCTACCGCAGCATAACCACAGTGCTGTTTATAACAAACATGAAATAATTTCCTTCTTCCAAACAAATTACATTGATATACAAATTACAAATTACATCTTAGAGACGTCTATCCTAAATACAATCATTGCGATAGGATTATATCTGAGACAAGAGATCTTCTTATCAAAAATTCCATATCCTTTTCTCAAATTTCTATCTTTTCATTCCTGAACTCCTAATAGTAAGTGCTAAAATCAGTAAAATCACATTTGACTTAAATACCTTGATCTCAGTAATATCACCACTGCCTTCTTCTTTCTTCATCTTTGGAGATTTCAACGCACACTATCAGTCGTAGGGTGCTGTCTTCACTGAACAATCTAGAAATTATATTATTTCATTCATGGGCGATAATCATTTGATATTCCTCACACTAGACTAAACACTCCGTCTCATTATGTCATTTAGTGTAGAGAAGTGTCTAATTGTTCCAATTCATTAGCTTCTCCAGCCAATTGATCAATACTTTATTATCCATATTCATGTTATCATTTCCCTATAATCTTAATATCTGCTTCCCCCACGTCCGACCCCAATACATAATTTTTAAAATGCATATTTCGAACATATTTGCATTTTTCTAGAATATGTTGCCACTCCCTTCCCTATAAATATTATCGCCGATGAAATTAAATTCAAACTCAAACAATATTTTCTCAATTATTTTCAATTATCATTTTTTAATAGAGATGTCACATCAATCGGAATATAAATATTCTTGCTATTATCAAATCAAGATAAGCGAATCTGCTAAAAAAAGACACTTGATTACATTCAGTCAAAGTTAAAATACAAATATAGTACTACCTAATTTACAAAAATAAAAAAAAGTCATTCTAACTTCAAGATATTTTTTAAATATCCCTCTCCAATTTATATGCAAATAGGCATTCAAATTCAAATTAGTACTATTTTTGATAATAGTTACAATAATGTTAATGTTACGTAGGAAAATTATACGTAGAAGAAATTATAAAGAACTTTTTAAAGATTTTCAACTTAAATAATGTTATTAAGGAAAACACATTCTTATTGTGAAGTTGTAATTATTCAGAACATAGGTCTGTGATATTTTAAATACTAAATTAATGTATTAATTATAAATATATACATATAAAATCAATTTTGTCGAAAAATATTGTTTTAGCGTCACCGGGATTCGAACCTGGATCTTCATTTCCAATCCGGGGAAGTGCACTACCTTTGTGCTATAACGCCAGTATTTTTCTTGACAAATTTTCGAACCTATATGTTACATTTTTCAAATTAATACACCTGTCGTTCCATTATTTGAAAGCCATCTACATTATTTTTACAGAATCTCAAATACCTTTGAGTAAACCGATTTGCAGACGCCAGAATTATCAATTCATTTTTATTAAATTTTGGACACATTGATACAACATATATTATTAAGGAAAACACATTCTTATTGTGAAGTTGTAATTATTCAGAACAAATTTGTCAAGAAAAATACTGGCGTTATAGCACAAAGGTAGTGCACTTCCCCGGATTGGAAATGAAGATCCAGGTTCGAATCCCGGTGACGCAAAAACAATATTTTTCGACAAAATTAATTTTATATGTATATATTTATAATTAATACATTAATTTAGTATTTAAATAATGTTATTAATTTTATAAAACTGCTGGTGAGACCAGAAACACAGCACAAGGAATCAAACACAGAACGAGTGACGCATTCCAATCCTAGGAAATATAACATAATCTATTTAATATCTTATTAAGGAGAACACATTCTTATTGTGAAATTGTAATTATTCAGAGTATAGATCTGTGATATTTAATCGGTTAATGCACGTTCCCCAGATTGGAAGAGATTCAGGTTCGAATCCCGGTAGCAACAACAATATTTTTCGATAAAATTGATTTTATATGTATATCTTTCTAATTAATACATTTTTTAATTATCTATTCAGATAATCTAATGATCTATTTTTTCACACAGTGGTCTCCAACATTTAATCTTTAACCATTTTTGTAAACAAGCTTTAAGGTCCCGCTGTTGTAATCGACCACTGCCAGTCCATTTTAGTAATTATTAACTGCTAGTTGCAATTGTTCATCATTTCTAACTCTTTACCTACCTATACATTTTTATGATTTTTTCAGACAAAGATATATTTTTATATATTTACAGATCAGAACAATAAACAACAACAATAATAATAATGTTATTCATTTCTAATGAAGAGATTTCTCGTGTTTTGAACTTGATTATCGTACGCAATAAAGTTTAGTTTTCTTAATACAACATCATAAATACATATAAAATATAAAATAACATATATCACTCCATATTTATGTGGACTATTGTCACCCGGAAATTTTCGAATTATTGCCGATTAATTATCATGATTATATTTATGCGAGCAAGCACAATTATATTTAATAATTTTAAAAAGTTGACTTTCTATATTTTGGCTTATGCTAGCGTCGCACACTGCCCTTTATCTAAAATAAAAATTATTCTCTGAAAAACAATCGATTAAATTTTCAATTAGTTTTCCCTACCTGTATACGTGAAAACTTCTAAATAACTATGCTACTTATAATAAATACCGCAAACTGCAAACAAATTTGATTTACAATTAAATCATTTTTGGTTGACAATATTTCGACAGTACTACTGAAGTGCTTCTTTCTTTGATAATTGTTTTTTTTTATTCTACTTTCATAAATTTTTATCCCATTAAGCGTTTTCATGTAAATCGTAAATCCACAGTACTTGTAACATTGAATTATCTTCGTGCAATTATTTAAAATTAAATATAAGGACAGTGATTTTAATATCGAGGAACAATTGAGACTTAAATTTTAAAGAGAGGACAATTTTTAAGAAACTTTTGCTTTATGAAAGATTATTCCAGTAATTTCCTTCATCTTTATTTATTTGAAAACAGTTTTTTAAATGTTTAGGCAAAAAAATTTGTATTATAATTGCAGATATGTTAATGTAATATGTTAATGAATTAACATAGAAACTATTTCAATAACGGTTCAAAAGTATATATAATTTTATTAAGGAAAACATATTCTTATTGTGAAGTTGTAATTATTCAGAACAGACGGTCTGTGATATTTTAAATACTAAATTAATGTATTAATTATAAATATATACATATAAAATCAATTTTGTCAAAAAATATTGTTGAGTCACCGGAATAGTGCACTTCCCCGGATTGGAAATAGAGATCCAGGTTCGTATCCCGGTGACGCAAAAACAATATTTTTCGAAAAAATTGATTTTATATGTATATATTTATAATTAATACATTAATTTAGTATTTATATAATTTTTAATACAAATTAAATATATCAATCAAAAAGATATACCTACAGATAAAATCAATTTAAGAAAAAATATTTTTCTTACCTCCCGGACCAGGAACCCTTCCTATCCGGGAAGTGCGTTGACCTATTACACCACGTCAACATTGTAAGTTAACAACAAATTTTCGAACTTATATGTTACACTTTCAAATTGATACATCTATTATTCCATTATTTGAAAGTAATCTACTCTATATATACCTTTGAATAAAATCCGAAAGGAGACGCCAGAATTAAATGAATTAATTTATTTTTGTTAAATTTTTACATTAACATTATTAATATTTTAACATTAATACAATTGATATATTATTAATTTATACATTATAAATCAATAAGTAATTAATTGTTTTAAAATATCATAGATCTATGTTCTAAAAAACTGCAACTTCACAATAATAATGTGTTCTCCTTAATAATTAATAGTATTTATAATTCACTGGAAAAACAAAACTAACCAAAAGTGTTAATTTTTAGAATAGCTAATGTTTACTAAAAATGTTTGCCATTTACCATATTACTAATTTTTCTAGGAGTGATATATTGAATATATATAAATATCTTTAAATTAAACAATGTGTTTACGTAGGGTAGAGGCTCAAGAATTAAATCTAATTGTAAAGTTACGACACTGGAATATCTGGTAGGGGTTTTAAAAAGAATAGCAAAATCTGTATCTCTCATATAAAATTTTGTTTTTTTCGTCCAGGTAGCGATTTTAAAGTTGAAAAATTATGAATTCAATAGATTTTAAGTTAAGTTGAGTCTGTTCTTATCATATTTGTAAATATTATATTCCTTGATTAATTTTTTGGTATTATAATATTTAAAAATAATTAATATATTTGTTTATCTCCATTTTAATATATATTATTACAAAATCTTTACTGTTTTTGTATTATTAAAAAACATTATTTTTCAAATATTATATAAATAAATATTGTGTACTGAATATTTTATACAAGTAATTAACGAATTTTAGAGCCCTTAAATATTTTACAATAATATAAATTTCTAATTAAATATAATAAATAAAACAATTTATCAATATAAGCATGTACTGTAATATATTATATTTTACGACATATTTCGCAGCTGCATATTGTAAATAATATTTTATTAAATATGACAAAGATGTAATTATTGTAAAAGTACGCATTTAATAAAAGTGATTGTGAGGTACTTTACAATAATAATTTTGTATCGCTCTCAGGCAGTAGAGCCTACTTGAATTTTAACCCGTATAAGTAAACGACACACCTAGTTGTGAGACGTCCGTTAGTACTTAGTACTCATCTAAGCAAAACTTGTTCCCGAGACAAAGTTCTAAGAAGTAACTCCAACACCGATCCAGCTAACTCCACCCCACCCGTTCAGCCTGTCATTATTGGATTCATATTCTTCAATAAATAATGATCGTGTATGTAGCGTGATTATCGAAGAACGTAAATAATAGAGTAAATGCTGCTTTAGCGATCGAAAAGCAATGGAACAATGACATTAAAACTTTAATCTTAATCGGAAGGCAACCAACCCCAGGGCAGCGCGGTGCTGATGATACCATTTTAGCATTGGCGTAAAATGAGTGAGGACCGTTTTGGTTGTTGGGCCTGCGGAAGGGTCCCGCGAAGAGTGCGGGAGTGCGAAGAGAGCGAGAGGATGGCCAGGTACGCGGGGGGCGGGAGGGGGCGGTCAGTGACTCGGCACCTGGTGGCAGTCAGTCGGCAGCCGCGCGCGGCGCAGGTGAGCGCAGTCAGTGTCCGGATCCCATGGGGCCCCGCCCGCGCCCGACCCCCGCCCGATGGACGTGTTCGAGGAGACGGTGGCCCCCGCGCCCCCCCACCCCCCGCGCGCGCCCACCCCCGTGGTCTCCTTCGCCGCGGGAGCAGACTTCAACCTGTCCTTCTTCGACCCCGAGCCCGAAGAGCTACCCGCACAACCCCCAGGTACTTCCGGGTTGCTTACCCTCCCGCGCGCCTCCCCCGCCGCCGCGCCGCGCGGCTTCTTCCGGGTGTATTTTAGGACCGCCGGCTTCTAACTCTGACATTTTCCCGCGTCCAGCATCCAACTTGTACTCGAAGTTGTCTATAATTGACCCGACGTGCGACCACCGACTCCGCAGAGCGTGTGACCTGCGGGGAGCCGAGTCTCCCCGAGGAACATCTCCGTGTCGCTCCGCGAGCAGCCAGTTTATCGTCTTCATCCAGAATACCTTAATATGTTAAACGATACTATGAAATTCAGATCCCGGTAAATCTCCGAGCCGAGCGGGAAACGTCCGTCACTCTAAAACGCAAATTTTCTCGATAATCCTCACATCTGCGATTGAATTCACATCTGCGATTGCGGTTACTAAATTAATTCACATAAATAACTTGAAAGAAAACCTTTACATTTTGCATCATCGAGGTGGTATTTATTTTAAGTTTGATTCACTTTTATTTAATCGACAAAATACTGTGTCAAAGTTGGACGACTGAAGTACCGTTTTCTTTGTGTGTCGGCGAAGAACATCGGTTAGTTCGTGTCATTTCTCCATAATACTATATTATTTTAAACGCTTATTGCGCTAACGGGACTATATTTGTATTCTCGCCATTGTTTGGTTTTACGTTCTTTCATTCTTTATAATGATTTATTCTCCAGTAGAATGATATTTTTGTGAGCAAACTGAGCCAACACGGCACTGCAGCAATAAGAACACTGCGATGGCTGCAATCAGTGTATGTCTTGTAAATTGAAGTAAGTCTCGTTATCAACGATGTAATGAAAAATGGTTAATTTATCGATTTAACTTTGAACGTTTCTTGTGAGTTTTTTACCGAAGCGGATTATCACGTCGGATGAGAAAATCATGTTCAAGTTACATATATTGTTATCGCACATACATCGCACCAGAACCGGTCGCAGTAAACGGTCTCGGAGTGTGTGTAGACTCGTTTGTTTACTTTTAATAGTCCTCTCCTGTACGGAAATAAGGCCGATGGACGACTCGGACGGCGAGGAGAGTTCCGCGTGTACAGTGCAGTGATGTAATACGGTGATGATACGCCCGCCTGGCTGTGCGAATCGCCCGCGGCGCGCGGTTCAACGGCCCGACCGGGTGCGTTCACCCCGGCCCGGCCGCTCTGCGGAGCTGTCACGCCAGATTCCTGCCAGTTGCCTGCCACACTTCACCACTCACCACTTCACATAGATTCACTCGCGAGAGACTGCCGGGATGCCGACACTGGGATACCCTCAATAATACACCAGAAATACCCTCAAATTATGACAACTCTCGCTTCCCAATCAGATATCCAACGTCCTCTTATAAATACCCCAAGCGTTGTCATTGCTTACGTCATGTAACTCGCATTTGTTACGTCTTCCGATATAATCTTCGCGTGTACATTTGAATTTAATTGTTTATTTCTAAATTATTTTAATCTAATTATAAAATGCCCGTTAATTATTTGACTACACGTTTATTAGTATTTTGAAACGCTTATTTTATTCATTATCTGTACAATAATAAACATATTATTCTAGGCAACACACAATAAAAAGTTCCAAACTTAACATTTTTTACGTTGGACTGAATCGATGAACTGTGATTTGTGTTGATATGAACAAAAATATAATTTTTTACATTGTTAAAAAAATCTGACCCTGCTCAAACCATTCAACGTTCCGTTATTTTATTTTGCTTGAGACGGGCTTTCTGCGATCTAAAGCATTGGTTGTTAACAGCTGTCAAATGATATGAAACCGCGTTTGTGCGCATGTACATTTACATTTATTACATTACATTACATTTCTGATTTTTACATCTACAGACAGAATAAATCAAATCACCAAAAATGACATTCTTCTTTCAATTTTATGGTACATGTTGCTTTATTCCAATCATTTGATTAATCGTTTCTCAAAGCAATATACTTACTGCTGTATACACATTTTAGTGCTCAAAAATGTTTTCTTATATTTTTATTTACTTGCCCCAATATTATGCTGAAATTTATTTCAAAATACAGTGGCTAATTGGGAGAAAATGTTATGCATAACTAGGTGTACACCACAAAAATAAATCATTCCTTCTCCCCTATCAATATTAAACCTGGTTAGCAGAGTAATGTAAAGTATGTGTTCAGGGAACCTCGATAGTTATCAAAACTAACTAAATATTAGACAGTAGTTACACAAATAACGAATTACTTAATGAAATATTTTTAATGTTTAATAGAATTCAATAATTTGTATCAATTACACCCCTTCCTTGCAAAAGCATTAGTGTAAAAATAATGTGGAATTTTATATTTCATTAGAAACGTTAATTTTTTCTGGACTTTCACTGATAAATAATCCAAACATAATTAAAAGCTTTTAATGAACTGTGGACTTCTCTGTGAATGTACACACATTTGTGTTCAAGTCACACATTACCGTGTACATATTTTATTCAAGGTGCAACACTTTGTACACAATTAAAGGATACAGCATCACGATGATAAAAAGTGGGTTATATAATTATATATTTATACGCTTGTATGAATTTACCTCCAGTACAGAGGGCAATTCGTGAAATCACGTAACAAATTCCTAATGAACAGAACAAACATGTATTACTATTGCCTATTTTCGTCTTCATTGCGGCAATATACGTAGTATTTTATTTTGTTATACGCTAGTATATGTAAAGGCTGTAAATTTATAATACATATACTTATTTATAATATAAAATATTATAATCTTATGTAGGTAGTATAGTATCGGGATTAAAAAATATTCAGACATTAAAGAAAGATAAAGCACAAGAATTAAAATTAATTTATAAATTAACTTCTTCATTGCGGCAATATACGTAGTATTTTATTTTGTTATACGCTAGTATATGTAAAGGCTGTAAATTTATAATACATATACTTATTTATAATATAAAATATTATAATCTTATGTAGGTAGTATAGTATCGGGATTAAAAAATATTCAGACATTAAAGAAAGATAAAGCACAAGAATTAAAATTAATTTATAAATTAACATAGTTACACCACATAATTTAAGTTAAAAATATAGTAACAAGTATTAATGGAGCAGTAAGAAGATGCATTTTTTAAATTATACACATTGGTCCCTCGTGACTGAGGATCGCGATGTCCTCTAACTATGCTCCTTCACTTTTCTCGGTATCTTGTAGACCTTAGGGCTATCACCAGAGAAGTGCCTGTTGCCTTGACCACTCGGTCGGTCCAACGGGTGGAGGATCTTTCTCTTCATCCTTCGACGTGGTCCACTACAACATACTTTAAACTTATCTTCTTTCACGCAAAAAATTGAAGGATTCGTTCTAGGAAAATGGTTGAGAATCTGTCCTTGATGTTTTTAATGTTTTTTACATTTTAATAATATATATATTTTTTTAATTCAGTGCACGTATATGTATCTAATATTATTTTCTAGTCACACCGTTCAAACAGATCATGGAGGCTATGCAACCATTATTAACTAATGCACTTAAAGCTAATTACAACAGAGACGTGTTATATAAAGTATGGTTTACGGACATGCACCTGAATTAAAATTATATGGCATTTATATATTATATTAGACAAAAGATAACAAACTGAAATATAATATTTTACTCAAAGCTGTAAGAAATATTTATGTCTACAATACTGGACAAAGATAAGATCTGAAAAACGTCTGTAGCCGAAAGAATATCAACCAGTAAATTTGTACAGCGGAGCCAGAAAACAAGCTTGAACATATGGTCACAATCCTCACTTAACAGATGCAAGGCTTACCTAATATTAGCAACAGTGCTTATACCATATACCCTTTGAAATCATTAAATATTATTTATCTACACTTAATATATCACACTGTTTGATAAACAAAATGTGAACATAATGAATACAATGTGTTTATGTTTAACAATTCATGTACAGACGATATGTCTGTGTATTATAAATTTACCGGTTAAAAATACTTCTTTAAACTTCATAACTAATCAATAATACTTTATATTGTTCTAAGTACATAATTTATTTAAAGATAAATTATTTATAGTACGTATATATTCCATCAGTTTATAGATTTTCTGTCATTTATTTGGACGTATGTGCTATAAACCATTAAAACTGATTTGCTTTTGTATTATATGATTCTACGCTTACGGAGATTTAAAGAAAATTAAATGGTAATTGCGTATTCTATCAAATCGCAGGTAATGGAAAGAATATGAAACCTGGAAAGGAGTAATTTTTAAATGAATTGATACTAGGCGTTATCTCAGTACGCTGATTTTCATTTTTAGATGTCTGATGATGAAAGTACACACTTAAAAAAAATGTTTAGTTATTCTAGCTCAGTGCGACAAAAATTATCTCGTTTTTTTAACATTTTTCAAAATGTTTAAACAAATTAAGCTAGAACTCAAAACAGAGAGAGAACTGAAGACTATAATACATCATGCACTCCAATCTCTCAGGGAAAACCTGGCGAAGATCAAATAATAGGATAAGAGTGATGGACGGGTCCGGGTGATATTATAACATCCGTAACGTATTTTCATTTCTATTTATGGGATTTGCCGTGTGAAAATTGTATGTGGATATCGGCAATTCATTTTAATTATGGAATGTCTATTTTTTCTTTCTTAAAGTTAAAGATGAATTAATTCACGCGTATTAAAAGCAGAGAGGTACAACTTTATGGTGTTTTAGAACTCATGGTATTCTTTCTAAGTAAAAATTATTTCTAACGTAACAAAACTTCACCCGCTTCTACAGGTCTGGGTTCAAAACTAACATGAAGTTACAGGAGACAAAACTTATTATCTTTTTTAACTACTATAAACTGTTATATTATTCACAATGGCTCTTAATATATTTAGCTTGCCAATTATTATTTTTTTAATATAATAACAATTTAATTCAATTTCGAGGTAATGTAACCCTCGATTTTTAAATATTATTGTGCAAAAATATAAATATAATAAAATATCAAACAGTTATTTATAAAATCTCATTGCACCTCTATGGAGGCGGATAAGGTTTTTATTAAAGTTACATTTTTTTTCGTGAAATTGTTTATAGATATAGGCAGTACTTTTTGTGACAGAACGCACCGAAACGGCGCTCCGGCTCTTTTTACTTTATATTCTTTGACATTTTTTATAAATTTTTAAAATAAAAATTGTGCACTACGTAATAGATATAAATATTTATGCTTTAGTAAATTCAAAGAAGACTTATCTAGATAAGTGAGACTTAAACACGTTTTGAGATAGTTTACCAGGCGAGGCCAGATAAAAATTTACAAACTTTTTCATACATTTTTAAGTTTTTCTGACTTCCTTTAACTATTTTGGTAACAATTTAAATTTAGACTTTTTAAAATAAAGGTTATCAAAATATGAGCACATTTTATTATGTAAAAGGCACCGGATACATAATTTAGACAAATTTATAGGAAACGTCAGATTTTTATATATTAGTATATTTTTTAACATAATACGAGTGTAAATATGTTCTTACTTTATATTAACATTATGTAATCATATTGTTATTTCAAACGCCCGAAAAATAAACATGACGTATTTTAATTTGAACGATATGTTTGCAATTTAGACTGAATAATTTAAAATAATTATTTAGTTATCTTGGTGCTCTATACTTCGTAATAATTTAGTAAAAAAAGAAAACATATTGTAACGTGTTACTGCGAAACTCTATCAAACGGCATTTATCTGTACATAATTTTTTAATTACAAAATATGAACCATTCGTTTGAAATAAGACCACGTTTTGAATATATTTGCATCGCCACCATTATTAAGGTACTTGTCATAACGGGCCATTAATTTTTGTATACCTTCGTCATAGAAAGATGCCGCCTGGAATTAAAACCATGTCTGTACTTCATCTTTGAGTTCACCATGGTCATCAAAACGCTTGCCACCAAGGAACCGCTTCAGATAAAGGAAAATACGGAAATCACTTGGCGTTAAATCAGGAGAAAACAAAATACACTTGGCGGTGAATGTTTGCTGGTTTCGTGTTTCACGAATTACGGACAGTATCTCTAATCTATTGTCTTGAAAATTTAAACCTTTCACTATAAGTTGGTCATGATGATCAATCAAAGTATTTAAATTATAATTTTATTAATAATGCTATTAGATATCATATCATGTCGATATCAGTGTATCGTGGTTTATCGCTCTGCTTCTTCACTTCTGCTTGGTTCCGCTCTTCGCGGTCTGTCTCTGGCTCTTCG
Source organism: Eubasilissa regina (assembly GCA_022840565.1). Taxonomy (NCBI): domain Eukaryota; kingdom Metazoa; phylum Arthropoda; class Insecta; order Trichoptera; family Phryganeidae; genus Eubasilissa; species Eubasilissa regina. The sequence goes on from JAINEB010000033.1 coordinate 26,164,637, forward strand.
TTCTTGTACATTCCTAGTGATCATTAATTTCTGCAGTAAGGAAGTTTCCTGAAGAATATACACTTTCGTTCTTCTCTCAATGCTATATAAAAAAACACTCAATATATCCAATACACACAAAATGTGCACGTCTGTAATTTTGCATGTGGTAAGTCAACAGATGAAGAAAACCATTGCATATGCGCAACATCGCAACCGAAGCGCTACACCGGGAATATTCGGCAATAGTACTTACTTAAAAAACGCGCCCCGTACTAGGTATTTTATTTAAACATCAATTTAATGAAACGAAGGATACATTTGTATCCTCTTTAAGCGGTGAAATTGTATATCGGTTTAATCACACTGTTTTATTTTCACAGAGCAACAGCAATATGCGGCGGCCGATAGTGCGAGCCCGTCGACGGGGAAGACCTTCGTTCCGTGTAAAGTTTGCGGAGACAAAGCTTCGGGGTATCATTACGGAGTGACCTCGTGTGAGGGTTGTAAGGTAAAACATTTCAAATCAATATTCTTCAATTATTACCGTTATAAATACCATAAGAGACATTCTTCTAGAACTTCGCATACATAAGCGTGGGAATAGTGGGGGCTTTATGGAAAAATAGCATATATATTATGACCAAATACACTTAAAGTCAAGAAAAGTTTAAAGAGTGTAACAGACCTAATCCACAATATTTTATGGGTGGATACTTGACTAAATTACGATTTTAAAATATTCAAGGAATATGTGCAAATTCTCCACTGTTAATTATTATTTAAATAATTAGACAAAATACTTTGTTTAAACCACTATTTATTGGTTATTCATCATGTTTCGATATTCTTCTTCTTCGGGAAACAATGTATAATGAAATTAAAAATACACACGTAGATAAAAACAAAACTATAGAGTGGTGAATAAGAAAGAAATAATATGAAAACAAATTTAAAATGTAACTATTTATTATTATATGTTATTTATAATATTTAGCTTGTTATTATCACTTTTTCTTATTTCAAATTTATATAACTGTTAACTTCCAGTATTTGTATATATAATTTCTAAACCCTTGTTAATATCAAAATAATGGCTTAATTCAAAAAGGTTATCGGTAAATTCTGAATAGTTTTTGCTATTTATCAATAAATAGTGCTTTAAACAAAGTATGTTGTCTAATTATTTATATAAAATGAGGCCACAAAGAAATTTTGCTAATATTGAAGAAGAAAATATTGCTTGAAATTTTTATATAATCGTATTAATCTTGAAGTCTATGTACTTCCAAATAAATATTTGCGAAATTGTTCCATTATTAATTCATATCTTTGCTTTGGGCCCAAAATCACGATAAAAATAATCTATCCACTCGAACTTTAATTTTTTATATTCATTATATAATTTGGAATCAATGAAATACTACAATTAATCAAAATAATCGTATAATTATTATTATTTTTTAAATGTTTATATCTCTGACTGAATTACAAATAAAAAGTGTTGAAGGGATATGTGCCATGTCAGAGATATAAGCATTTCAAAAAAACATTATAGACACGCAATTTAGTCAGATATCAACCCATACAATAATGTGGACTAGGTCTGTTACACTTGTATATTGCATAGGTTTCATGGTTTTACTAAGCGAATACTATGTACCTACTACCTGAGAGATTCTCTCGAAACCAAAGTGTTACCGTGAATGGCTTCTTAAGCCTTTCATTTCATCGACGATCATCTGTATCCTGGAGCATCTGTACAACCTACGAAATATTGTTAATCTGGTAATAAAAATCAATTCAATCATTGACTTCATTCGCATTTGCTGTAAGTGTTAGAAATAGCGGTCGTTCGATCGATTGCGGCGCGCGACTGATAATAATTTATTGCTCACAGAATAAAACTTCTGCTTTATTTCATTTCGGCGAGATTGGTTCGCGTAGACTTAAGTCCGCGTAAGAAATAATAAGGATCGAATCCCTGAATCCACCGAATCCATGTGAGGAAAATTGTTTTTATAAGTTGTATGTGAATATATTATTTTATTTAAAATGTTGCAGAATATAAGAGGAACATTATTTCATGACATTTGTATAGACACTTGTAAACAAATGACGTTAATAAAGAAATCAGGGGAGAAGATACATTTTAGAAATAATAAATTGTGCCTTCATTGAATTGCAGAGTGACAAGCTAAATTTTATTTGTACAATGGGCCCACGTCCACGGGACGAGATGAAATAAGTATCGAAAACTTATTTGCAGTAAATCTCAGTGCCTTGTAGGTGCACATGTTGAGATAAACTCAGAGACCACCGCGTGCTATTGATAAAGCTGACCCGTATACACAGCATTCCATTTGTCAGCAAGACTAGACATGTGCGCACAAACTTCAAACTTCTTATTTATTCTGAAATTTAAACAAACAAAAGCATTAGATTACATACATTTATTCGGTTTTAACTGCTGCAGAGACGTTTCAAATATATCCAATGGACACACAATGAATCACATTTTATGTTTGCGAGGCATGAAGCAAAACAAATATCAAACCCTATCATGGCGGTGAGTGGAGGTCCACGAATCTTAAAGTGTGTGATTGTCTCCGAAAAATCTAATGTAAACGCAATCCCCGTCCCAGAGACTGTATCGAGATGAAAATCTCATAAAAATCTCACCCATGCATACGGACCATAAAAATGATTACCTATTGATGTTAATTTTTATTTTATTTTTAGGGATTCTTTCGACGAAGCATTCAAAAACAAATAGAGTATAGGTGTTTACGGGATGGGAAGTGTTTGGTGATTAGACTGAATCGCAACAGATGTCAGTATTGCAGGTTCAAGAAATGTTTGGCTGTTGGCATGAGTCGTGATTGTAAGTATTTACTGATTTTATTACATTATTTAATCAGGTATTTGTAAAGAATTTTGCTACCCAAATTAAAAAAATAACAAAATATTAGGTTGATGCATAATCATCTTTCGCAACGTTTATTTCGCAACGTTTTGTTTTTAGAATTTGACATTTAATTGATGTTTATCATAATATAATTCTTTAATTGGGTTAGTAAATTAAAATGCGCATCGAAAAATATATGTATGTCATATTATGGTGCAACACATCGAGAAATGGTGGAAAGGTGCTGAGCTATCCTACTCTCCCCTCGGGGCCTCCACGTATTACCTCGTCAACCGCTCTTTGAAAAATTGACAGGATGGCAAAGTCTATGACGATTTGGAGGAATTAATGGAGGATGTCAAATCGTGGGTTGCCTATAATGATTCAATATAATTTATGTTACAATATAATTTTTAAAAAACGGCGGATAATCATGCATCATTGTACATAATTGTATAGCTACACAGAATTAACTAACTAATATTCCCTCAAGCTGCCCCCAATTATTGTCAGTGCACTATAATTATAACTTGTAATATGGTCAATAAATAAAAAATATTCAATAGATATTATTCATCAAAATAATTTACACATGCCTAAATATTAATAATTTTTATATAGATAAATCGTAAAATTTTTGTTACATAAGCAAAATTATATTGTGTATATATATACATTTATCAAAATAAATTATTAATATAATACATAATTCATGACATTAAAAAACGGGTGTCGGAAAAAACTACTCATGAGGACTTTTACTTTGCTCAAGTCACTTGGTTTGGAGGGAAAACTTCAAACCAACTAACATACCATCGCACCATAGGCAGAGTGGATAGAATGCTACATTATATTCTCCTGAGACACAATTCTCTCTATATCATTATTCATATATTTTCTCATACAAGCTCGTCGATTATTCAGGTTTCTAACTGGACCATCTTCTAGTATCTATCTGGTGCTGAATTTTTGGTGCCAACAATACTTGCCTCGTATATATAATATTTCATAACATTCTATTCTTATTCATTCGTTCCATAACCACCTAAGTGACCCTTTCTACATACTGCCTACTATGATAAGATTAATTTTACGTTCGCTCCTAATTTGTACATTCTTTACTCAATAATAAGTTTATCTTAACCACATATACGGCTGAACGATCGCAGTTCTACTGTCTTCAATTTACTTTCGTTTCTCTTTTACCAGCTGTTTATTTTTATTTCATACATCGGTGTTGGTTACAGGACTCCATTATGCAGCCCTAATCTTGCCTCTGTTGTTAAGTGTCTATTAGTCATTCACGTTTCCTTATCTTTCTTGATCTTTCCGTTCTTATCGAACGTACTTCCCAAGTACACAGATTTCTGTATTATCTAAACATTCATCTTCTGCCATTGTTCGTATGTTGTTTTCCTTTCCTCTTTCTCGAACATCGTCAGTATTGATTTGCTAACATTTTTCATAAGTATCATATCATATACCTGTTTACTATATGTAAATTTATCGTTAAACGCTGCTTCGTAAGCACATAACAAACAGAGCACCATCGAATCTCGCTTTTTCGCTCTTATATTCATACATTCCAGTTCTTTCACACAATAATTCATCTGTCATGGTGACATTACACAATATCAAACCAGGTGTAAATGATTCATTAATTCTTACACATCCAGTACGTTATTTGATTCTTCGCAGGATGCGATTGCCCGTTTACCATTCACCCTGTATTCGGATAAGTCGGATAGAATGTATAAATTAATTACTGGTCATAAGAAAGAGATATTAAGAATTTAAAGTGCATTTTTATTTAGTAATACCATCTAATTCTAGTAGATTAGGCTGCATTTACACGGATAAAACTATGTTCTCGCGACTCGGAGAAATCCAGGTTGATGTCTGAGAAATGTTCGTGATCTTTGGAAATTCTTTTCTAAGTCGTCTGCTTGTCCGCAGCGGTGAGGTACGGCCGCGTGCCCAAGCGGTCTAGGGAACGCGGGCCCGAGGAAGGTTCATCGCGCGACGGTGCTGGGGCTGAGGAAGCGACCGAGCTGGCACGCGCCGTGGCAGCGGCGCATCGTGCTCATTGCGCGCCGCAACACGCTGAGCGGCGCCCCGTGCCGCCCAACGAGCTACTGCAGGTATGCACACTTTTGGCTTTTTACAAAAAAAAAACATTTTAATTGTATTATTGGAACACATAAATCGATTGACAAAATTTAGGTAACTGTACCCAGAATTGTAAAAAAAGCTAAATTAGTATAGTAAATGAAGCAATAATAATAATATTTTTTAAGGAGAACGCGTTATTATTGTGAAGTTGCGTTATTATTCAGAACGTAGTTCTGTGATATTTTTAATACAAATTATATGTATGAAGTAGATTGCTTTTAAAAATGGAATTGCAGATATAACAATTTTAAAGTGCGCTAAAATCTAGGTTCGAAAATTTATTGTTAACTTACCATGTTGACATGGTGTAATGGTTAACACATTTCCCCCGATAGGAAAAGTTCCTGGCTCATATCCCGGTGGTACCAAATTATTTTTTCCATAAATTGATTTTATCTATATATTTTTCTAATTGATGAATTTGTATTGTAATTATTGTTGCAAATTTATAGTGACAGGTATATTTTTGAGCAAGTTTAAGCGCACTTTATGACTCGTGGTATTCAAACAGTACTGCTGTGTTTATGGCGGTGCGAGCCTAACGGTTTAGGATTTACGAGGGCATACGACAATAAACTATTCAGGGCGATTTTTGTGTGCGTGAGTGCTACGTAAGCGAGAAAGAGTCAAAGTTATATGACCGCTTCACGCTAGACTAATGCAACAACGTACTTGAAGTCAATTGACATTTGGTATCGGTTGTGTACACCGCGCGCAGTGTATGCGCGTAGATAAAAGTAAATAGTTATATAGTAACAGTTATATTAAACCATTTTTAAAACTTTTCGAAATTTCTTGGTGGTTATTCATTATATTAATATAATAGAATATACTGTTCAATTTTTACCAAAATTCATTTTCTTCATCTACCAGTTTCAGCTAATGAAAAGGCATCGACAGAATCATTATTATTATTAAGATTTGATTAATATTATTTCATTCCCTATCAATAAAATAATTAAACATTAAACAAATGTATGTACTATTATATTGTACTAAAAAAAATCATAGATCAGTGGTCGATTGTACGGTGCCATGAGTAAAAAATCGACCGGTACCTGTTCTCATCCTTTAAAAAATTTAAATATTGTTCCCATCGACGTGATTTCAAAGAAAATTTTTCAGCAGTGAACGTGTTAAAGGTCAAATTCAATTAAAGAGTTTTTTTTGGAAGTTTGTTTTTAGAATTGGCAACACTTTTTCCAGCGACAGCCAATTTGACAGCTGATAGCTGATTTGAGCTCAGTTTGGTTTGCCATTTCACCATGAATAGACTTGTGCCAGAACAACGCTTGCAAATTATGCAAATGTATTTCTAAAATCGTGGTTCAGTTCGCAAAACTTAACGTGCGCTACATTTATTTTACGGTCGACATAATCGTCCATCAGAGCAAGTAATTTGAATAACCGTGGATTGTTTTCACACCATGCATATTCTAATTGATAATACGCATCCGTAGAGACGTCGTACAGTGCGCATCGAAGAAGCTGTTGTTTCTTCAAAAGTAATACTGGCCAGAACGTTTTGGTCAATGGAGAGCTTCATAGATACATGATTACTGACTTTTTCGTTCCCCAATTGAAAGGCATCAATGTGGAAGAGCTGTAGTTTCAACAATACGGCACCACATGCCACACAGCGCGTGCCACAATCAATTTATTGAAGGAAGCATTCGATGACCTGTGAATTGGCTTCCAAGATCGTGTGATTTAACATTATTTGGATTATTTTCTGTGGGGATACGTAAAGTTGCTAGTCTACGCCAATAAACCATAGACGATAGACGATTTGGAAGCCAACATGCGTCGCGTTATTGCCGAGATACGTCCCCAGCTGCTCCAAAGTAGACTTCCAGATTGCACTTTATTCGAGCCAGCCGCGGCGCTCATAGGCAAGAAACAATATTTAAATACTAATGGCATAAAATTATCTTTCTAATAAGGCCATTACCACGATTTTTATGTGTTCTATTTCATTTTAAGTTCTATACCTCAAAAAAAACACCCCTTATTTGAAGAAATTATAAACACATCAACTATTTAGTCAGAATTTAATAGAAACAGTCATTTTGAAAATTATGACCATCTTCTATATTGAAGGCCTCCTTCAGATCAGACGAATTCGTTAATGATAAAACATTTGTTCACTAGGGTGCTTCCTCTACATCTGCCGCCTCTTCATCATCAGATGGCCTGGAAATGCAGCGCATATGGCTGTGGCAGCAACTAGCCGCCCGGGTGACCCCGAGCGTCCAACGCGTGGTGGAGTTTGCGAAGCGCGTTCCTGGCTTCCCGGAGCTTAGCCAAGACGACCAACTGATACTCATTAAGGTATCAAAACGGAACGAAAAAAATATGATCCGTTGATTATTTGTTAACAATGTCTCCAATTTAACAAACTCTAAACTTTAATTTAAATGTTTAAACATAACATTATATTTTTTAAACGATTCATATCGAATCGTATAATCGTTCTATTTGTAGAGTTTCATCTTAAAATGGATAGATAAAAATAAAACAATGTTATAATTACATTCTCTAACTCATCTCCTCTCCTATTTCCAATATTTCCGTTGCAACCACCCCTACCCCTTCCACCAGTAACTCCACCCCATCATCATCCTTCTGTCAGTACCTAATTACTTGTATGTCTGCCACCTAAGCTTTGTCTCCTATATTTGTATGTATTTAGTTTAATACTTCACCTGTTTCTCTCGAAACTCGAGTAGCACAAATAAACTCAAGTTGAGTTATAACATTATTTTATTTATATCCATCCATTTTGATTAATATCGTAAAACAATTAGTTACAATAACTTCAATAATGTAGGTATAGATTTAAAAACAATATTATTGTGCATTGTACATAATATTGTCGATCCGTCAATCAAAAACAAATATATGAAAAACGATATTTTTTTTGAAATTTTGTCTCAAACAGAATCAAGATCTTTCGTAACAAACAATGAAACCCAGTGAAATTTTTTAGAATTTTTTTACTCATCTTTCAAAATGGTGGTTATTTACTATAACTTATTATTTTTATGCATTGGTAAAAAATCGGCATGCTATGTATAAAATATATATAGAAAATACATAAAGTTTAATTATAAAATAACTTTGGGTCCACCATATTATTAAAATTGAACCGTGCAAACAAATGATTAGTTAATACATTACCTATTTGTTTTTTCGGGTCAATTTTATTAATATTTCTCTTGTTATAATTATGACATATTAGTACATAATATTTATAAATTATAGTTTATATCACAGTCATTTAACATTTTTTTGAGGTGATGCATTGTTAATACTTCACATTGCGTAATTTGGCTGAAAATATAACTAGAATTATGTGTGTGAGCGTGTTCTTTGAATTACAGATACTATTAGTTATTCTTAAGATACCATGCGATATGAATTTAATTCAGTCCTTTTTTTGCCTCTTGCTCAATTTCTTGAACATGCGTATGCCTCAATGTTGCGCTGTGTATAATATCAATATTATAATGTATAATGTTTGCTTTCTTTTCGTTTTGCCATCCCTATTCCAATTCTTATTATTTATTTGTATTAATTAATTTATTCCTGTAATGAACATACGGATTTAAAAAAAATAACCTCATGTATAATTTTTATATATTTAAATATTTTTATTGATATCGCTGATACTTGCTTCGTTTCGGGTAAATAGCAATGTGCTGACTTGATATAAATTATTCAAACCGTTCAACGAATCAATTATTTGCCCTTGCGTTAAATTATGTATAGACGTAACAGCGTAGTCTCAATAGATCGCGTAATAGGTAGACGATTAGGTAATATCATATTATAGTTTTGATATTATTTTTTATATAACTAAAGTTATTTCAATATTGATTTTATGCACATGTCTAAGCGTGATTTTATGCACGTATTAATAACGAAAATATTTATTAATATTTTTCATTACACGTATTTTCTATTTGCAAAAGAAACTAATTTCTTTTTTTTCAATAATATTTTAGAAAAAATAAAGATCCCACTACGAATGTTTAGGTATAAAAAAATAAATAATATGGAAAACTAAAGTTCTCGTTTATTCGGTTTATTCGTTATCACTAATAATACATACATTAAAAAAAGCTTAAAAACCTATAATATTGCTTCCAATGACTTATACATTATCATTTATGTAGATAATAAAAAATATTGAGGCAGAGAGATTGATTTATCTCTGTTTTCATGAGAAAAAAAACATTGGAATAATTTCCGATTTAATATGTCAATTAACTATCAGTGTTTCGGGGTCTTGTAATAATTAATTTCATGACATTTATATAATTTTAAAAGATATTAAGTTTAAGGATAATTTCAGTGGTGCGCTTGTTGGTGTGATGGATTCGTATTCAAAAAAAAAAAGTATTTCTAACCAGATCCCGTGAGTATATTTCAGAAGCATAATACTATAATTTAATATATAAAAAATACATCGCGCATACGTCACACCTATTGATATTGCATTGTGTGATATAAAGTATTGAGCAAAAACTGAAAGACCCAATTAAATTAACATAACATGAATCCTAGTTGTCAGCTTGTTCTCTTGATTTTTCAAACACAAAATTAAAACATCATTTTATGTATTGAATTATATTATTTACTGTTTTCCCTCGTATTTTTAATTTATGATACATGTGAATTTGCATTATGTCCTCTTTAGCGTGGAATTAATTTTTATTTTCCTGCAGATCCATTTTTGCAAAATAACTTTTTAAACGTTCCTCGAATTTAATAAATGTATGTTTTAGGAATGATAATAATAATAAAAACACTGAATATTACTCTGAATTTATAATTGGCGAATCATTTTTTGCGTATCGTCATCACAATATCATGATCATTTTTGAATAAGTCATAACATTTCGGTGCAATTGCTAATATGTTTATTATTTAACACATTATTAAGGTTACTTTCTTGAGATATGGCACCATAAACTGTTTATCATGACAATCGCGCGAATAATCTTATGAAAAAATATGAATTAAATTTTATTTAATATTGTGTTTATTTAATGTCATATGTACAGAGATGGTAATCTAAATCCGAAGTTATAAATGAAAATCGCAAAAGTCAAAAAATATTTACAAGATTTTTTTTTACCAAAAATATAATTATTAAAAGTTTATTTTAAAATAAGTAAATAACCAGCAAAATTAGTAAAGCATGTAATTGCAGGAAAAAATCGAGAATGTTGAAATTATCGGTTTCTTTATTTAATCTTATAAAAAAGACACATTTTTATAAACTTTTTACTTCATTTTCAAAGTCCGAACAATAAAATGGGATAGACTTAGAAAAAGTCACGTCTTTCTAATTTTTGCGAAACCATAATTTGAAAACAATTTATTGAAATCAAACGGCATTAACGTAAAATATTTTATATATTACGAGTATAATAATATTTTCACTTACACTTATAATTTAACCAAATGAAGTAATAGTTGGCAAACTTTCCATAATAAAATTGAATCAAATATAACATAAAAAATTCTGGTTTGCAACAAGCTGAGCTTCCAGTTGGGAAATTTTTAGATTGCCATTTGATTTAATACATAATCTTTTATTCTGTCAAAATCATTTCATTTTAAATTGTAATTCTTTATTTAAAATTATCCTCGGCCAAAGTAATAATTTAGTTTAATTTATTGTAAAAATTTCTTTATTAATTTTTGAATCGTAACCTTCCTGAAGATGTCGTAAATTATTATTATTATCGGGATGACGATCGACCCTTCAATGGCTTGGTTACAAAAATAACTAACAAATTGACAACTTTTAAAATTCTCCATCTAAATGCATCATTGTAAACATTTTAGTAATTTGCAAAAACCCAAATAAGGAGTACAATTACGACAAATCGTTTATGATGGATTAAAGTGAATTTAAGTTAATGAATATGAACATTTTAATAAGTATTTTTTTAATGTATTCCGAAATTTTTATTCTACTCATATTTATGACATGCGATCGCCTTCCATACTAATATTATTAACATAAGATATTAGGCATTTTTAATGGAGAAAAAATATATTATAAATATTAATACAAATAAAATAATAATGAGCGAAATTAAACAACATTTTCCAGTTTTTTCAACATGCTGCTAAGTGGACTACGCAGTTTACGAAATTTAATTTAATGTCAGATTATTTAAAAATCGGAAAACCTTACCACGAAAGGTCTTCCTGCATTATTATACAATTATTTTTCAGATGGGATTCTTTGAAGTTTGGTTATCGAACGCAGCTCGACTTGCTACTGAATCCACTCTTACATTTGATGATGGTATATTCGTGACCCACCAGCAGTTGGAAATCATGTATGATGTGAGTAAAAAAATATTGGAATGTGAAAATATTTTTTACATATTATTGAGAACGTTTTTTTTAATTACACACAATCAAAAGATTAATTAATTAGATAATAAAAGTACATTAAAACCCCCTTTCTATGAAAAATTGACCAATAAGGTCAGTCTTTGAAAATCAAAAAAAAAAAATAGGTGTACACGTATAATTATTATCACTTTTTTATGTGAAGTACTTCTATAAATATTAATATTTTAAAATAATTATATATAAATTACATAGATTTAAATATTTTAGGAGTAAATTTTTTATTAATAACAATTAGCAGATTTTTTTTATTCAAGTTTTAGTTAAAACTTGTTAGAAATAATAATTAAAGTAATGTTGAGAAAAAACCTTAAACAGATTCGCTAGAAACTGATTATTTTTTGTTTATATGTTCCGCAAAATTTCTATTACAATCGTTTAATTTATCTTTCTCCACCGCAAAATCAATTTTATTTTACTGTTATCAACATTAGTAATAATTTTAAACGGGGCTTTAAAAAATCACTATTATGTATCGACTAAGTATGCAAGAATTATAATTTCCGATAAAAATGAGTTACAAATTTCTAACTCTAATCAATAATCTATGAATATATTATGTATCAAATCTAAATAATGGCAAGACTGGGCAAAATGTGTATAACCCTTAAGAAGGATTTTCATTTCCAGAATGTTTAACATATACTTACATATTTTATTGAATAGACTGGATTCGCCACATCTGTCCTGCGCTTCACATCAAACCTGAACGCCCTCTGTTTAAACGAGACAGAACTTGGACTATTTTCTGCAGCAGTACTGATCACGGCAGATCGTCCAGGAGTTACAGACGTAAAAGCAGTCCGTCAGACTCAAGACAAGATCATTGATTCACTTAAGTTACAGGTGAGATTTAAAAATGAAAATTCTAAAATATTAAAAGCTTTTATTGAAACTCTACGACTTGGTTCTCAACATTAAGTGAGTTCTGAGATGTGTTTTAGATTCCTTCGAACATTCGATTTTTTTTACAAATTGCAAAAAAGTATCATTGATTTTTTCTTTGCTTACTTTCAAACATTTTATTGATTGGAGCCGGCTCTGAATTATATTAGAAACCTACAAGGTTATCGAAACGATACGACAAAACTTACACGCGTACGGAGAAATTTCAACAAACTTTTTGTAACATTTATGTATTGTATTAAATGTCTGCTAAATGCAAATTGGTAATAAGAAAGTTTGTGATTTGTGAATAAACTTTGTCGTGTATGTGATAATGATAATTCTACTAATAATATTATTAACAGAGCGATGTTGCTCGCCAGGCATCCCACACCAATCCCGGGGGAGGGGCTGCGCTCGCAGCCACTGTCGGCGCGCTCCTCGGCGATCTGAAAGCCATCGGATCACGCCACGCTTTGCTCCTGGACTGGTTTCGTCTCAACTGGACCATGCTTCGACTACCGCCACTGTTTGCCGAAATATTTGACATTCCAAAATGTGACGAGGACTTGCAGTAAAGACTGTTGTGATCAGGCTCGGAGTGCAATGTGACATTATTGTGATCGTCGTGTACTTACGTTGCACTTCATCAATGCACGGCATGGTAGCTTTAACAAGAATCTTATAGCGAAGCTATTGCAGATTTTAAATATTTGTTACATTAAGAGGTCCTGTAGCTATTCTTATGAAAATTTCAATCATCCTTATAATATTTATTGGTATTGAAGTAGACGTTATATGCAGGGTGCTTAGCCAACTATTCGTTTTAGTGTGTAAGGCATTTATTAATTCGTAGGGCGACGGAGGGTCCTAATATATTTTTTGCTTAGGGTTTTGTTTTTTTTCGGCGAATGCCATCTCACTGTGTTGTGCATTACACATATCATAAAATATTAGATTGTCTATTTATACATATTACACAATGAATAGTGGGATATCAAAATATTGCATGAAAATTCCTGGCATTGAAATAACTTGGTCTTACCACCTTCCCTAACCTAACCTAAGCTATCGGTGACATTTTTCTAGACCCCACTCATTTCCCTTAGAGTACAAAGTAAAAGTATCCCACCAATATAAAAAGATGATTCCGAATATTTTGCTCTCGAATTGTGTTGTGATTAAATGTAGATAACATGCGGACGTTCTACATATTATTATGTATTTGTAACGTTCATTGAAATAGTTCATTCAATATTTTAATAGTATCAATTGAATACTTCATGTTTAGTTAGTCATGTGAAAAATTTATTTGTCGATTATCCGGAAGATTGCAGTAGTCGCTTATATTCTCGTTATTAAAAATATATTTACAAATTTTTCTTTAAAGCCACTCTTTATTTATCGATATAAATATTTTTATTTGTTATTTTTATAATTTATATTTCATTAATGATAACTATAATATCATACATAATATAAATTTGTCCTATGGACAGGACATATGCATTTGATATTCGTGATAAATGATATTGGTGGCTATACTGTAGCTATACGTAGGTTCTACATAATATATAATTAAGGGTTATCTTAAGTTTTATTTTGAAAAACTATCAATGCAAAAGTGAATTATTTATAGCGCCTCGAGTAACTCACATATTAATATATTACATACATACGTCATTAATCATGTTATTGTTTAAAACTAAACTATAAATTGGGAGAGCAAAATCTTAGGGAGGAATAAAGTACTTTTAGCAGAGCATTATACTATAATGGCTAGACGTGTATACATTCAAAACGCAATAATATGTTTATTATTTTATTAATAAAAATTGTAGGTGTTATTTTAGATTGTAGGTATAGGTATATTTATATAGATATCATGACATTCTGGACCAGAGAACAATACCTTCTGTTTGTCCAGGGAGGATGAGAGTTATATTACAATTTGTCTGTGATGGAAAATATTTTCTGAAATCAAAATTAACGTATCATACGTCATTATTAAACTTAAACTAAACTAAGTAAAGCTGTTTTCTATTTTTAAAAAACTGACGGTAGTAATTGGCCAAAGTAAATGTTAAAAAAAAATTGATTGCAATAAAATGTCGTCGGGTGAACTCGATTACTTTTTGTTTACAAAGTATATGGATTTGGGTGGAACGTGATTAAAAATTTTGAAGGGAAAGTAGGTATGGTAAGTCAGGGGAACGCGACCGGTTTTTTTATAATATCAGATTGACATTTTTTATTAACGATAAGATCCTCGACGACATAACTTGAAAAAGCGTTTGGATGTATACACTTCACCAATCATGTTAATTTTTCTATATAGTATGTTGTCTGCATGGTTATATTTTATTATAAGGTACATTGTTTTAGAATTAGTAAATACAATTCAATATTATTCTACATGGATACTGTTTAACTGCATATTACGAACATAATAAATCTTTTTTTAGATTTTTTCAAGTAGACTTAATTATTTGTAAATTCGTACTTAATGCATAAGTTGAACTTGACTGACTTTATATATATATGTTGTGGTTTCATTGTCTATTAATATTTGCAATATTATTTTGATTTTTAAGATACCTGTTACTGTTCCTGTTCCAAATAATATGGACGGCTTCTGTACATACTTAAAGAGTTTAAGTGATTTTAAGTGTTTATGAAAGTCGATGCACCGAGTTGGGTATTAATGTATCGATCGAAAGGCATTCCAGGTTTTCAAATATTGTAATATTTTGTGAGAGTACTTGTGCGTGCATAAACTAGAATGTGGTGAAATGTACCTTATATTTTCACCTAAACTGAACATATTTAGTCGCAAATCTTCTGATTCCATGACAATCATAAGAAAAGACGTGAATATTGTATCGAATATAATTAAATTAATTGGCAATACTTCTCGACAAACATCTTAATATTAAAATAAATTTAACGAGCTTGTGTTTTACAAAACCAATTTATTATGTTGATGGTCGTTTCAGAGATCTCTATTTTTTTATTATCTATGATTACGGAGATTTTAAATATATATACGGTCAAGTTATTACTTCTTTCGAATACCTGTTATATTTATTATATTAGATCTGAAAATTTTATTGTTGATTTTATTTAAGAGCACATATTATTAGTTTTTTTTTCACTTTAAAAGCATTTATTATTAAATATTTATATATATTTTAGAAACTACGTGTTTACAAAAGACTAGGAACGATTCTATTGGGAAAATTAAGTGTTTCTCATTAGCACATGTTGGCTTGAAGCACGAGAGTACTCCCTAATAGTGCGAGGTGAAAATTAATATAAGAATATATTTATTGTGTGTCATTGGTTCTTTGTTATTTTTGGCAAGAAGTAAATAAACATGGTAGAGAAATTTCCCAAAATTAAAGTGGCTACCTGCTACTTCTCTGTGGAATCATTAATTACTTACTTCTTTTGTGTGAGTTTCTCGTATTTATACTCTATAAAATTATCACGTTTACATGTGTACTTTAGAGTGGGCCGGAAATTTATTGTGAACATGTATTGGTTTATAAAATCAGTGATTTAAAGTATTTTATCTTTGTCAGTTACATTCGGCAATTAAACAAATAATAAACGTAGAAACTGAAGTTTTATTCACAAATACAATCATTAGAAATAACTGCGTACCCTGTGTTAAAAACATTATTTAAGAATATTCTGGTAAATTTATATTTTCAAAATGCCATTGGTCGGTCCTCAATTTTGTCCTTTTTTTAAAGTTATTTCTCTAACATTTTTATATGTTAATTTTTTCGATTTGTTTAAAGGACGAAGCAGTTACATTTTTAAAGTGCATTTTTAAAAATCTATCTTAAGGTTAATTATTTAAAAAAATTTAATATGAAAATAATCGTTAAATTAATGAAATAATTTTATAAGAAAATCGTAATTAAAATGCATTTATGTTTTATAAATTTTAATATTACTATATTCCAAAAATAAATGTTTAAAAGAAAAAAAAATAAGAATTTAATGAGTTTTTCCTCAATTAATTTCAAAATGCAGTTATCAGAAAAATACTAGAATAGTTTGCGTAACTTTATTCCAAAAACTTAAAAAAACATATTTTAGGCAGTGATGTCTTAATTTTGTTTTTGGTTTATTTAAAATGTTATTATAAATTAAAGTTTTGTCTTTTGTGCCAAAACAAATTTTGATATGTTGTGTGATATTTTGTAAAAAAAAACTTACCTTATGCATTTCGAATTATTTTAATAAAAGTATGGTTCATTTAAAAAAAAATTAGTTCGTTAAAATGTTAGAGAAAAACTTTAGCTTATTGAATAATTTCGCTAAACTATATATTCATAATTTTTCATTCGGCCCATATTTATACACAGATATCTACATACTTACATATAAATTTTACAAATGTATACAGCTCCATACAAAGTGTTTTTAAAAATGTAAAAGTGCAAATGAAACGGTGAAATAAAAATGGATAAGAAACTAAATATTTCAGTTAGTTTTAGTTAATTATTGTTATCGATATACAATTTCTAGAACTTTACAATTTTACGAAGAAGACGATCACTGCGGCCCAGGGTGTAAATCTAGGAGCCATGTGTCATGTTTTATGTTTTTGATCAGAGAACATCGAAGATCAAGAAAACATTTTTAAATGTTTAAATGCCGTGTCTTACGTTAAATGGGCATACTAGGCCATGAGATACCTAAATAACTCGCAATGTTTTCTCAGCATTGAAGAATCGTGCACACAAAAAATTACAATCTTATAGTTGTCTCTCGTGCCAATATGACTGGTAATATGGCTAAAATTTATCATAGTATTTAGGCCTATTAAGGCTTAGAAAATATTTCATTACATATTATTCTTAGAAAGCGATCTCTGGCAAGGTAATATAAATAGTTCAATTCTCACAGTGTTCTGTAAAATAGATTTAATTCCTTTTAGAGTAAATTTTCTTGGATTACGAAAAATATGTAAATTTATTTATAGAATAAATATACTGTATGCTCGTTAAAATATATGTATTTTTACAAAAAATCTTTGAAACACGCCACATAGTTATTTTTGAAGTCACCATAAAACAAAGGTACCTACACTTTAAAAAATTAAATATTAACTGTATAACTACACTTGAAAATACATTACTCTTGTGATTAATTAGAAAAAAGATACTATTTTTTACGAAATACTACATTACCTTTTCATGTCAAAAGTTAGGATTTGGATGAGAAATGGGAAAAAAGGAAGTGATAGGTAATGTAGAAAACCCAGTTATTCTGATCTGGTCACCAAATATAGTTAATTCACATCAAGCAACATTTCAAATTATGGTAAATCGTGGTATTAGACCAGGGCAACAGAGGAGATTGCAATTAAAGGTATTCGAGGATAAAGGTGTCGTATTACAAATACAAAGTCTAAAACAAATTAAGTTTTAGGTTATTCTTCTTGCATTTTTTATTTTATTTAACACTTTTATCCACTAAAGAACTGACTCGCGTCTGTCACATATACTCAGTGACGGTCCTAGAATGCCACCCCTAAAAATATGATATCGATCCTCTATAATTCATATTATAAATTCAATACAAAATGTAGGTAAAAATGTAGCCAAATTAGGAAAAATAATAAACCCTTCCACAATCATCGTTTTTTGGCAATTCATCAAATTTATTATTTATCACCATCAGTTTTTAAATATTGTACGTGCATAATTTTATTCAAATATCTGAAAAAAGTTTTAAGATTCACATGAAATACCATCGAGTAAAATTATATATTTAATTCCCTTTTGCCTCAAAACCATACGCCATATGCCATACGATCATACGCCATACGATTATACGCCATACGATCATACTCCATACGATCATGCGCCATACGATCATACGCCATACGATCATACGCCTTTCAGTTTTAATAAATATTTAAAGCATATTTAACTTTTCTTCGGTCATAGAGTCGCACGCAAGATGTAATCCAATCCCAGTCCAGGGATTTATTAAAAATAATCTTTAACAAAAACAGTACGCAGAATTATTATATACATAATCGCGGAATACAACGGCCAAGTTAATTTTCCACCATCTTCAACGTGTTTTTATTTTTTGTGTTTAAAAATTTATTTTATTTTCATTTTTGCTGTAATCCTTAAGTTTGTTTTGTAATTTTTAACAATACCATTCTCGTTGTTTCATTAATTAACACTGGCCAATAATATGGAACACCCAAATGATTTATTTTATCCTCTAAATCATAATTATCGTGTGAATTATTTTCGGCGATTTCGGATCCGATTGTCGAGGCTGTTTGATTCCTTGTTATATACGTATTAATCTAAAACTGTCTTAAAACTTAAACACAACAAATGATCTCAATCGATAACCTCAAAATGATCAAAAGTTATTTATTATTATACACTTTTTTATTTTACTGTTTATAAACTTTCAATTATTTGATAATATTTGTAATCGCTTTACATTTCACTAGAACAAACAATCATTTTTTATCTATAAAAGTATGTATTTACATTGAAAAAATATTATTAAATAAAATAAAGCAACAATTTGGTTGTAATCCGAATAACGATACTTTTGCATATAAACCTACCTACGCTTTTTTAAAAATACATGTCCTTAGAAATTACATTATTTCATGACCCGGGCAATGTTCTTTCGGGGTAAAATAATAATGCTGTCGCCTTGCCGAGTTTTTGAAGCATAATTTTATGGACAATTCTGAGAATGGACTTTCAAAATGCCCTTTAAATTTTTTTTCGAGTTTTTTTTTGTCGGAAACATTTATATTAGATCTATAATATTTATATTAGATCTAACATTTACATTACACCGCCTTACATGCCTAAGCCTACGGAACGTCCCTGCATACATTCTTTATTTGCTTTTTCTGTGATGGAATAAAGAGATAGGTGTTATGAAAGAAATTTATACAACGACTTCATCATTTATTTAAATAAACCTGTGGTCTTAAGTTCTAAGACCAGGGGGACACAATGTTGTCCATAGATAAGAGAGTATACTTATATTGATCTTTACGAGCAATCATCTCTCGTGATCACCCACATATCATACCTATAAGATGGTCTAAAGCAGAACATTAAAATACCGCCGATTCTGTTCCATATAAGAAACAGTTACAAAATGTAGGTACTAAAAATTGTGCTTTATTTTACAACTTATTGATTTATTTTACTACGATTTGGGTTAAGAACATTATAAAATCCAAGTTTTAAGTATGATGTATTCTTAATTTTTTTTTTTAAATATTATTACAATTTGACTTACTTTCTAACTATTTTCAAAATCAATGCGAAGGTACTTTGTACTATAAAATACATATATACAATATGTACACAAAGTGCAAGTAGTTTTAAAAAAAAATTTAAATAAGAGAATTTATTGATCATGTTTGAGGAAAGGGTCACGGTATTGAAATTTAGTATAGTTAAATATACTAGTAAGAAGCTTAATAAAATAATAAATAATTACTCAGAAAGATAAGTACGCCAAAGTCCCATGTGTATCGTTACACATGATATTGTGCAAATGATGTGTACAAGTACAGCTTAATATATTATTTAATACTGGAATCTAGTCATACGTAAAGGAGATTTATAGTTTTTTTGTTTGTTGATGAAAATCTCTAAATAAAATATCAATTATGCTAGTGGAATGTTTCACAACTCTAATGCCTTCCAGTGCGAAATACATATTTAATACTCATTAACGCCAATAATGTGAGTAATACAATTAATTTTGTAATTTATGACATTGTATAAATTAAAAAAAGGTAAAATATTTCATTTATGTAAAAATTAATATTGTTAATTAATTATTTTAGGCTGAAAATATTTGGTTCAAAATAAATATAGTTTATGTTTAGTCTATGGTCTACGTTCTCATTACACATTATTTAAAATAATTTATAAATGGGTTAATTGTAGTTTCTTTCTTTGCTTTGTGTTTTAATTGTGTTATTTATATTATTTTTCTCAAAAATAAAATTAATTCAATTCGTTTTTTAATACACTATTTTACAATCAAAGACAATTATACAGTACAAATTTAACATGTCTCGCTACTGGCCGTCATAGAAAAGAGACTGGCCGTTTAATAAGCTTTAAGGCGTAATGGGCTTTTAATAGGTTTAGTAATTTAACATTTTATATGTGTTCACCGGTGATACTTTTTTCATGTTAAGGTAAATTTTCAACTCTTTGTGCATTTAATTTATGGTTTGAACTTGGTAATTGTCTATTTCTCAATAATATCTAAGCATTATCTATGCATTACCAATCAGAGACAATCAGAAGCCCTGTTCTGTCATAGAGTTCTTGAAAATTGTAAAAAGGTAGCGGGTGTGTTGTTATTTAAACTAGATATTATCTTTTGTAGTAATTCAATTGAATTTCGTCATGAATTGCAACATTTTGGATTCGATACTGAGTTCCATGAATGGTCCGCCACCGATGAGCACGAAGCAGATAGGTAAGAGTTTGTATATTATAATATCGCGTTTGCCGGGCGATGTGCTTTGCGAAATAACTTTGCGACCTTACTGATTTTATTTAGAGATTTGGTGCTATTTGCGAAAGTATTTTTCAAATGTATAAGGCCTTATTTTCATACTGCGTATTTTAAATATCTTCTTCGTTGAAGTGGCGTAAGTGCGTTTTAGATAAGCAAGCAATGTTTATTTTTATAGCTGTGTTAGAATGAATGAGATGTTTTCATAATCATTTGTCAATGTTTTTTAGTTTAAATGTGGAATGTTCTTTATTTGCCTTTAAATTATACATAAAAATATATTTTCCTATTCTATTTAGCTTTTCTATTTAGTAAAACTTTTTTTTATAAGTTTTGATTAAAGATTTAATTATCTTTTATTATATAAGCCTTCAACATTATATTGGTTCATTAGGTTCTTGTTGTGATATCCATAATCCATATCCATAATAGTATATATCCAACATATATATATGTATAATTGCTTGTTCACCATAAATTGTAAAAATAATAATTTTAAATGTCATTGAGTTTATTTAATACCAATAAATAATTCATTGTTTCCACAGAAAAGTAGAAAGAAACAAGACACTTGGAATGGACCACCATTTTTTTTATTTATCTTTTTTATTTTTGTTAGAAACGCTGATAATAAAAGTATGGTCAATTAGGAGTATGTGATAATATATTTTATACACTATATACACAATACAATTTTAGAACATAATACAATAACAATTTTTTGTCTAAAGTTTTCATGTTAAATTTTTTCCACTGTACACAGTTGCATTATGTTTGATATTTAAAAAAATATTTATTTTTGTTGCTAACAGTGAGCAAATGTTTAAAAATGGTAATATGTTGAAATGTACATCACAATAGATATTTTCAATTAATGGAATTAACAATTTATATTAAATTATATCATTGTGAGCAATGAGTGAGTAAAACCATCACAATATACTACCAAAAAACAAAAAAATTATTGATTGCGTACTTCACTTGTATTTATAATTTGATTTCCATCTTCGTTTATTCCATTACCAATTGGAGCAACAATTACGATTGCAAAGGACAAAATTAATACCAGAAATTATTGAATGGTTTAGTTTTAAAAACATGAAAATTGTGGGCTAAATATCAATAAAATCTAATTAAATTTCCATTCCTTTCAATGCATAGTATACAAAATTTATTATTCATGTTAAATTTTTATTTACAGTTGGGTATTCTTAGAACGAATGTAATTGGTTCTAGAACCTCATTTGTTGATAGCAATAATTGTCGATTGTGATTTTTATTTGTTGTAGTATACCTGACTATTAGTGACGTGTGTGGCTTTTGTCGGGATAATTATTAGCCTCTCTATGCATAGAGATAAGCTAAAACAATACTTGTTCTAGAAATATGATTTTGTTGACAATTGGGATCTAAGGTGTAGGTAATGCATAAATCTAAATTAACATTTCATTTAGATTTTTTTTATTCTTAAAAGAGCACAATGCTCGTTCTGAAAATTAATAATTCGCACACATACCCATTTTTGTAACTGCCATGGAAATCCCATATTTCACACATTCCAAAATTTTTCAGATTTTTCCAAAAAAAAGTATTTTTCTTTTGTGTATAGAATTTAATCATTATAATATTTTAATTGAGACATATTGCTATTGTTACTTGGAAAAATAATACATGATTGCGATGAAATGTAACATCTGCATAGTTTTTTTTCATCAATTAGCATAGTCTATTTTAATTATTGTAACTTTTTTCTTTTTAATTTTGCAAGTGACTATTTTTTTTTTTTTTAGAGAATTTAGAAGAATCTGTGGAAAGTTTTGTAAAATTACTAGAAATGTCTTTAAATTTATGTTTATCAATTAAATATATACACTTAACTTGACAACATGCTGTAGCTACTATCAGTGCTTTTTTTTCTGGAACTAAAACCATGAGAGCGCCAATTTCAAATCAATTCATATTTCATCTGGTTCATAAAAATGTCATATTTTATCATTTGTGCGAATTATATAAATATGGATTGTAATTATGTACGCGCTAACATTGTTTCATCTAATTGCCTTTAGAACACTAAAAATTCCATAAAAAAAAGGTGCTGGAACACTGTTCCACTGCGTTACATGAGAAAAACGTACTGGCTAATACAATTGATTAAAAAGCTGTACTCGGGAGTTTTTTTATTGCGCTATTTGTCAAGTGGCATTCACCCATTGATTTTGCTTAAAATATTTTATTTGTTATATTATAGCTCAAAATGAGTTTGAAAAGAAAGCGCAGCAGATGAAAAAGGATTCCTTGACCAAGTTTCGCAAACGTGTCGAACAACTGACTGCAGACTTCATTCGGAAAGGTAACAAACCTTTCATTGAGTTTCAGCCAATGGATCGGATATATAGAAACATTATGTAAGTTAATTTTATTTTTATGTCTATCAATTTATGAATTAGTAAATTCATTAATATATATTTTTTAAATTTAATACTTATGCCACCTGTAGTTGGAGAGTTGTTTAATATGGATAAGATTTGTAAAATTAGTAGGTGGTAGATATAGGACCGGTTGTGTGATCAGTAGTAACTTTTTACTAATGTCCATAGTAAAATCCTTTGCAGATTGTTGATACATCAAATTTACTACAGTCAAAGCATTGATGGAGATGTCTATAGGCGCGACAAATAATCATGAAATAGGCTTTATTTTATGCATTCACTATGGATTTTTTCACCTAGGTATTCAAAATACGTCACTTTGGTGGTGGAATTTTTTTCGTATTATGTGTTAAAGTATATTAAAAAACGAGATCATCATCATCGGATGAACTTTCATCACTAAAATAGCGGGATATTGAATGATTAATTGTCATATACTGCAACTTTCAAAGTGTCAATGTGTCAGATGACATTTGGAACAGCCGTGAAAAGTCTGCGATATTTAACTATCGATTCTCGTTTTTACTATCTGAAATCGCAGAGTAAAATGAGTTTACTATTGGATATACTTCTGAGAACTAACTAACGATCAAACAACCTGTTTTCGCAAAAAAAATTACTTCAGTAACTATTTTTAATATAGTAAAGTAAGTAAAAGTAACACACAACCGGCCCATAGAAGCAGGTATGTTGAAAGTGCATTTGCTATATTATTCAATTTGTGTAACAGTAAAATAACTGCTTTCATAGTTTCTTGTTTAAATTATTTATATAAATATTTGTTTTTATTGCGTATTGTTGATTTTTTTTTCATTCTTGCTTTACTTTATGTGAATTGTCATTTTTTGGATGAACCCTAACGAATTTCCTTTGTTTCAAATAAATTGGATAATTTATTCTGAATATTACAATTTACAATAAAAAAATAAGAGGATTCAAACCTCGTATCTGAATATTAATAGTTTTGGAATGGAATTATTTATTATTTTGACGGTGTTTAAATAACATTTTGTATAACTATTATCCAAAGTGCTGCCAATACAAGGAAAATAATATAAATTCAGAATTACAAAAATTATATATTTTCACATGACACACGTCTTAGATTAACCATACTCTTGTAAAAAGTTCAATTTGATTAATTTATACCTAATTAAAATAATTATTTTATTTTTTAGGCAAAAGTTCAGAAAATTTCTTCAAGTATTATTATTTTAATATTGTGATTGTTATAGATAGACCCTTCTAATTCTCTGGTCTTAAATTTATTTTTAGGTCTTGGCTCTGGTTCAGATTGTTAATAATCACTGACATGATTTTAAATGTTTGGTTTTGATTCCGATTTGGTGTTGGCCCAAAAGTTTTAAATATTTATTGGATATTTTATTAAATTACGTATTCGGAACTTAATAAGAAAATCTTACTTTTCGAAAATGGTAGAAAACGGTAGATGTATTTAAACTCAATTAAGTGGTTAATAAAACAAAGATAATAAATAAAAATTATGAATTTTAACCACAAAGTTAATATTGCTAATTTTAAAAGTAATTTATTTTTTGCCTAATTTGATTTTATTGTCAAATGTGTCCGAAATCTGGAAAATACACACGCGCTACGCAATGTGCCTGTCAAATCCAAAGCCCAATTCCATCCAAATGGGCAGTATTCGCCCCTATACCGATTCACGATGCATAAAATTAATTCCCATTGTTTGTTTTCTTACTCATTCTCAGTATACTAAAAAAGATTACAAATATATCTTGTGCATCCTCAATTTGAAATCTTTATCTTCCTTACTGCGACGCATTAATTTAAGCTCGCATGCTTTTTTCTTATCTTTACATTAGAAAAAGATAACAAATATTATCTTTGCACCCTTATAGGTAACACATTCTCCCAGTTACTGGTCTGCGAATGTCACTGCTTACCAATCTTCTGTTTCATATTATTACCATCACTTTTTTATTTATGTAGCATTTGTATATTTTGTTGCACAAACGCTAGTACACGGTTGAGTTCCTCAGACTTTTCCGTGTTTTATAAATTATTTAATTTGTATTAATTTTAATACAGACAAGTGTCAAGGCATTTTAAAGAATGTGTGGTTGGCGTTTCCCAGATTTTATCATATCTTGTTAATTATTTTATTACCATTGTTTTATATGCAAAGAAAATTTGAAAGAAAAAAAGGCATTTTAAAGAATGTGTGGTTGGCGTTTCTCAGATTTTATCATATCTTGTTAATTATTTTATTACAATTGTTTTATATGCAGAGAAAATTTGAAAGAAAAAAGGCATTTTAAAGAATGTGTGGTTGGCATTTCCCAGATTTTATCATATCTTATTAATTATTTTATTACCATTGTTTTATATGCAAAGAAAATTATTTGTATTTCTCTAATATTTACACGTTGGACATTTTGAAATTTGCGAATTTGTGGTTTGCATTCGTTAGATTTTTCCATATTTCATTAAATTTAAATTTAAACATTTTTATAATTTTGACTGATAATTGTATATTCTCAAAAATAGCACCAATGCGAAAATCATACAAAACGGCAACAGTTGCTAAAAACTCTAATCAATACAAGAGATTGACAAAAAATATTATCCATAACAAAATTAACAGAAGAATACGCGACCCCATTAATGACGTCGACAATATTAAACATTATGACAGATAGAACTTTAGCATTGACAGGCTGGAAATGTCATGGAAGGAAAAGGAATGAGAAAGCCGAGAGTGAAGAAGATAAAGAACCAGATGTCACAGGCGAGTGCTAAATGCCGCCGCGACCACCACAAAACAAAACAAAGCGCTGAAAACTTTTGTTGCTAACTTCAGCGGAGAACTAGTGGTGTTAACAAGTTTGATGATTATGTCGTTATTAAAAATGACACAAAAAGATAGTCCATTATAATCAGGTTTTTTTAAAAATAATATTGTGATTTGTTTACACTGTATTGACAACTTGTTTTTTATTTTAAAATGTGTGGATATAGGTGTATATAATTACTTCGAGTTGTAATGAAAAAAGTTAGTTTGTGAAAAAAAAAAATTTTGAAATTTTTATGTTCATTATCGTAAATTATCATGAAATTTTTATGTTCATTATCGTTATTCAAACTTTTTTCTTGATTATCAGTCCCCTCAAATTCTAATAAACGGGATTTAATGTATAATTACGCTAATGCATGTCAATTATTTTTCTTACTGATATTCATTTAACACAGAGGTTGTCAAAAAACAGTATTTAAAAAAAAAAAATCTATATTTCTATTAATGAGATATACTGTGATTTGTGATTGGTGTTCGATTGTAACAATAACTCATTTAAAGGTTTAGTTTCTAGTGTACTGGTGATTGCTTGCCGATTTATGGATAATCACAGTTACCAATCATCATCACAATCGAACATCGTCCGAACACAATCAGATTTTATCTCATCACTAGTAACTATCCCCGCATTAATGCTTCATATGCGAGTACAAGGTATCCCAAC
This sequence comes from Eubasilissa regina, assembly GCA_022840565.1. Classification (NCBI taxonomy): domain Eukaryota; kingdom Metazoa; phylum Arthropoda; class Insecta; order Trichoptera; family Phryganeidae; genus Eubasilissa; species Eubasilissa regina. Next base: position 26,191,507 of record JAINEB010000033.1, read on the forward strand.
GATACCAGGTAAATTTTATTTTTGAATAACTTATCTAAAAATGAAACAATTGTCAATTTATTTACACAGTATATTTTATTTACACCTGGCAATTATGTGTGGAACACTATATAATTTAAATGATCGCCTGTGCTAGCAGATTGACCACATTTTTCTTGACAATTTTGCATACTTTAACTTATATAGCAGTGATACCTTCTCAAATATTAGTCTGTGGATTGTCAGTATAGTCTTCCCAATTCGATGACCTTGGAGGCCAGTCAGTGTGTCCATATTTCGAAATTAATTTATCTGGAAACATCCTAACAATAAAAATTTAGCTTGCTGTGTGATATGGCACTATCGTGTTGAAACTACGTGTCACATGATCCTTCAGTTGTGGGTTGAAAAAGTTTTTGATCCATGCTCCAATAGCGTTCACCAATAACTGTATGGTCCAACCACACCCCCAACTCACATTGCATACCAAACTGTCACTAATGATGTAGAGGCTTCTCCTATATGTCTTGTAGATTTTCACTTCCTCAAATATAGTTACTTTGCTTATTTACGACACCACTAAGGTCTAAGTGTTATTTTCAATGTATAATTACAACACCTTTTGTGTTGTACAGATTGAAGATCTTGTTTTAACTGGATTTTGTGTAGGTGTCTATTTTCAAAAATCTGTGCAGAGATGATCGAGATAGATTCAGTTCGCGTAAAAAGTGTCTAAAAGAGATAACATTGTAATACAGCAGTGATGTTTTCCAATGAACGTGCGAGATGAGTTACTGGAGATCTAGGATGATATGCCACTGAACCAGTTTCTTCAAATACAGTGGTACTTGACTTACAAGTGTCCCAACTATGAGTTTTTCAAGATACGAGCCATCTCTCGGCCGATTTTTTGCTTTGAGTTGAGAGCTAAAATTCGGATTACAAGCTAGTTTCAGATACCCCACCGCTAGTTGGTGCAGCGAACGCCATAGTAAATGCCACAAGATCCAGCTAGCATCTCGTGTCTCACACGTCAAGTGTAATAATTTTGTACTTACACCTTTAAATGTATTTTTAATTTGATTAATAGCACTAATCACTCTTGCCTAAGTAAACGAAGAAGAAATTGCATGTTAAAAATAAATGTTGAAGGAATAATGTATAAAATAAGTGCCGATTTTAGAGAATGTGCAAGTTTTTTAAGCCCTCAATGTAATAATGTCTCGTTTAAATTTATAAAAATGTTTTTTATTTATTTTTCTTTACAGTTATGACGTGGCTGATGTAGCTGGTCTAATGGCATGTTCCTTTGGCGAAGATGAAGTGGATAGACATACAGTTATATACCCAAAGGATGCCGGTCCAACAGAAGATGAAAGGCATGTCAGAAATAATGGAGGACAATGGAATGCATCTGTTGCTGCCGAGATGGAAGCAACTGTAATAATTGATTTTTCATTTGAATTAACCTTCCTTTGACCTTTTACTTTAAGATGTCCTAATCTTTGACTTTGTTAGATGTACATTTAATCAGTGTTAGAATTTTATTTAGAATTGCCAATAAATTGATAGTAACAGACGGTGACTTCCATTCTTACTAAGTACAATCACAAAATTTCTGTATTCGAATTTAGCTATCCCAGGATATTCTAAATAAAATTTCACTTTCTTACACATATAAGTTAAAGTATTTTATTTAAAAAATAACATTAATATAAATAGTTTCATTGGCAACACTTTATTTATTTTAATAATTGAATAACCTCAAAAGTTATCAATAAGTTAAATGTATTTTTAAAAATGCACAATAATCAAAACAATATCACATCGCTAAGGTTAATTTTATGATTACCATCCCACTAATTCGAAATATTTTTCAAAATAATTTTGAGCCCCTTGTATCAAAAAAAGAAAAATGCGGTTTCACTTTTACTAGTTTGATATTTTGTCCATTTAGAGTGTAAATTGTTTCATAAATTGTGTGAAATTTTAGCATCAGATTGTTTGTACCAATTTTAATATCCGATTAAATAGGACCAGCAAATTTTTAAGTTAACTGGGTAAAATATAAAAATTCGGTTTCAATAGTGGGGAAAAGTTATTTTTATTTTCAAAAGAAAAGTAAAATAAGTAATGATTCATACCTTTGTATAAGACAAACCTTTATATTGTGTGTGTTGTATAATCAATGTAACATTATTGTTATTATTTCTTGCAGAGACAAAAGAAAAAATTAGAACCCACACCGACAGATGATACCCTTTCTACTCAAATATCAAATCCTAAAGAAAAAAACCGAAAGAAGTTTAAACCGAATGGGACACACTATGGAGAAAAATACAATAATCTTTCCATCGAACCTCAAAAAACTTCCACAAACGATGCATATGGAGAAGGTTTGTAAATTAAAGATTTATCACTTTCTGAAATACAAAAAGTACTATGAGAAAGAACCGTGTTCAATAAATTCAAATTGTTAGTATAATAGGACAGTACTTTTTTTTTCAAATATGTAATATTATACAGTACCTTGCTGATTCAAAATTTGAGAAAAGATTGTGTAATTCATGCTAAATTGCATATAGCATCATGCGATTGGTACATTGCATCATATGTTTAGTGGTAACTCGTGTATTTTGAAAATAGCTTAATTTGTCTGTTGACCAGCCTTTTCTAAAACTAACAACTTTGCTAAAGATACTTTATAATAGACCTAGGACACATATTACGTTTTTATAATACATATTTCTATTTGAATATAGCCAAAATCTGTCAAAAAAAAATTTTTTCTTATGGAAATCGTCATTGTAACATGCTTTAAAAAATTCACATAAATACAACAGACATACATTGATCACAATGTGTAATGATATGCTTGGACAATTACCTGGTTAATTAATACAAATTAAATTAATCAACTTGAAAGATATATTAAAAAAATCTATCTATTGAAAAAATATTTAGTTGCTATCGGGATTTGAACCTGGACCTCTTCCTATCCAGAGAAGCTTGTTATCCATTATCACTATAGCAAATGAATACATTTTTGACAAATTTTCTGTATGTCTTTCTATGTGGTTGATTAATTTAATTTGTATTAAAATACTGCAGAATTATGTTCTGAAAATGCAACTTCACAACAAAAGTGTATTCTCTGTAATTAATATTATGTTTGACACATATCAAGATCTAGGATTATAGTAAAAATGAGTTCTTTTCGTCATAGTTATAATTTAGAAAAATAATGATATTTTTTGCACCATCTTTATATTTATACGCACCTGTGTGTACACTCTCAGACAAGTGCAGAATTCGACGATTAAGAATTATAACTCGGGGATTTAACCTGTTAATGGATTTTTTATGATGTCATCGATGCTATTTATTTTTAAATGTAAAATCGAAAACCATTGTAAGTAACAAAGTTAAGGGACTTGGCAATTATAAAATGTCAATTTATTAACTGGGAGTTTTTTAGTTAAATAACTTTCACTGAACTGTTTGAAGGTAACATTTTATCATTTATTTGTTTCAGTACCCAGTCGTCTGAAGCGTGATCATCGTTCCATTGAGCAAACTATGATGGATATTAAAGCAAAACGTCACAGAACCGCAGTTTCTTCGACTGCTCACACATCTTCCGACGACCACCATAATACAAATAGTGATTCGTCTATTTAATTAATTGACAGTGTAATTTTATTTGGTTATTGAATATTACTACGTATCAAAATCACACGATTGAAATTTTTAATAAATAAGTTTAGTTTGTAATCGCGGTAGAGTATTGATAATAATCCAATGTGAACCAGACCAATCCTGGATTATGAATGATTATTAATGGTAATGATATTTGGCAGTAGAAATTTGTACATCAGTTTTACATAAAAATCAATTGATCATTTACTCTTTTTTTCTTGCTTTTCATTAAAATATTAAAAAAAAACCTTATTTATAATTGTTTCTTGAAGAGCTACATTTACATGTTTTTCAAATTATTGATGTTTTAAAACAAGGTGTGAAAAAGAAACATATTTTATTAATCAGATTAGTATTTTTTGTACAAATAAGGTTTAAATATATTTTTGTAAAAACCATGGAGAACAAATAAAATGTATGAAAAAACGATGCATAAAGGAGAAGATCAATGGAAGTTATCAGGTTACGTGTAATATGACTAGCAATTATACAGAATTTGATAAATTGATTACGATCAACCATAAAAACACATTGTGGTTTCATTGTGATAATATTTACTTCTATCTCATTTTACATTTGACTGAAGTACTTTTTAGCAGTAATACCTTAATTAAAAAAACATCTCTGAAAACGGATTTTTTTTTTGCGATTTACTTCATTATTAGTAAAATCTTTATTACATCATGAAAATAGATACATTTAAAAAATAATAATTACACGTGATCTTGATTTTGCTTTAAATTTTATTTTATTAGCGTTGTCATGATTATGTGTGTGTGTGTGTGTTTTTTTTATAGAGAGTGGTACCATACAGGTGCTCTAAATTATGCACAAGTGTTAAAATTATCCAAAAACAGGAATACAATTATTGCATGTAATATACAAAATATTGATAGCATCTATCTACTTTTTGCATATCCACAAAACTCCTTGGTTCATTTCTTAATATTTTTTTACAATATTACATGGATTTTGAAAATGTTTATCCATGTAAAAGAAACCCAAATATAATATTTACATATTTTTAATATTTGTTGCAAATTTTACTTTGTGGTTAATGTTTATTTTAATATAGATTATTTAAAAACATTGTTTTTAACCACTTAATGAGTTATATTTAATATATATTGGTGTAAAGTAAATATGTAAAGTTTTTAAATAATCTATATTGAAATAATATTTACAGTTTAGATTTTTAAGTTAAACTTTGATATCAGAAATTTTGAGATAATCTAAAATATATTATTAATTTTTATGTACATTATTTAGTAAATCTCTAGTAGAATGTCCTCTTATACTGCGTGCACACGGATGATGCTTGTCTCGAGACTCATCTTCAGTGTTGCGTAAAGGACAAAATAGAATTGAGTATGGAACAAGCTGTCATCTGTTTATTTATTGCATTTTATATTCATGCAGCATAACTGTTGTACTGATGCATACTGAACTTTACTGCCAAGTCTCCCAGATGAGAGGTCAAAGTCTCATCTATCTACACGCATCGTTAAACCAAAAATCATAGATTTACCAATACCGGAATTGTGTTGGACAAGTTTCTAAATATTTTATTAGTCAAAAATATTTATTCCAATCTGTCTTCTGACATGGTTGTAGCAAATAGTTTGGAAAAGTATGATTGTGTTATCGTTACTTGGATTATTGAGACTCTACTTTACCTCAAAATATTGTTTTTTCATAACTATTTTGAATCATCATGTGTGGAAGTGATTCGTGTAGAGTTAATGAAGATTAACCAAACAATTTATATTAAGTCATAAATAATAAAATTGCTATCCCATCGAAAATATGTTGTTCCTAATTTTCAGGGATGTATTAATTACAAATAAATCTGTGTTATCTTACATTTCTTGTTATATAAAAATTACCAAAAAACATGGTTCTAATATAAAACTGTTTTATTTTTCCTCTATTATCCTAAAACGTTAGGGTATGTTAACTTATGTCTAAAAGTATTGAAAATGAGCATGGTGACCAAGGAGTTCCTTAAACTGCATCCTCGCAGACGTATCAAGTTATCAGGTAATATTGCAGTTACTTTAAGAGCGAGTGCACACTGAGAAAAAAACAGTTGTAAAATAGTTTGCCACCAACTGTTCTATTGTTTGAAAATTTAGTAATCAGTGCCTGTCATACATTCTTATAGCCCTCGCCATCACAATAGAAAGTTGTCGGTGTGCGCTCTTACTTATACTTTGTTTATGTCACTTCTAAGTAATAAAGCTGCTGTATTATTTTACAGCCCAAGTCCATCCGTCAACAGATCTTTGTGTAAAAAATCTCCCTTGTCAAATATTACCATTTGCCAAGTGTATTATTAATATTTCAATGTCTTAATAACTCGAAAACCTGTCTTCAAAAAATACCTTTTTAAGGATTTTGTAGATTTATTCAGAATAAACAGTTCTATCTGTAATAGAAATAAATATTTTCCCAATATGTTACTATTAGGAGTGAAATAATCTAAAACGTAGTTCGAAGTTAAACATTTAAGACAATAACATATCACCTGATAAGTCATGTTTAACTTTTCCGTATATTTAAAAAAGAAAATGCCATTTACGGGTATTAGAATTTGGTTTGCCCGTCACCATTAGTTAGCTAAAATTTTGAAATCTTTCTCTCTCCTGAAAGCTTGACAATTTGTAGATATGTATTATTGAGTCATCGATTTAAATATTATATGTATTTTGATTAAGAGCTAATACTTAAATGTTATACCTATTTCGGTTAAGAGTTAAAACTTCATGCACTATCGGACAATTATTCAGAAAACAAATTGTTTCATTCAATGTAGGTGTACAATATTGTACTCAGATTATCTGGTGAGAAACAAAACTACACCTTTTGAAAATGGAAATTCTTCTATTTATTATGGGATTTTGTTTTCGAAAATTCGAAGTAAGATTAGGAAATGTATAAAAGATTCACAAGGAAACATTATAAGTATTTTTTTTATGTAAACAATGAACTGAATTTAAATAAGAGAAATTGCAAATTACTAAATTGCATTACCAAATATGTAATGAACAAGGCAAATACAGACAACTTAACATAACATAATTTCTGGCAAGCATTGCACTGATAAGATCACAGTTCTTTAATAATTTAGAACCGTGTTTGAAAAAATAAATAAATACTTACATAAAGTTGATAAATTAAAAATATTTATTTTTATTTATATCAATAATGTACTTGTTTTATTAATTATATAATTTATTGTGACCTTTAATAACCCAAAATATGTAATAACTCATATTATACTTCATATATAATAAATCAGATTATCAGGAACAATGGAAAGTGGTCAATTTGATTGCTAATACAATTATTTTTAGCAAATAATAAGAGATTTTATTTGACGTAACTTAAAAATAATTAACAAAACATAATATAATACAAACAACCATAATATTCTATAATTATAAATAAATATATGTATTAGTATTTCATTGTACAGCCATTGTACTTTGAAAAATTCATTATTTAAACTAATTTATATATTTTTTTGCACATAAAGTTCAAGCAATAATGATCTCTATAAAACGTTGAGTCTTAAGTCTGCTGTTATTATTACGAAGGTATTTGATCTTATAAAGAAAAGATTGTAACTGTTACGGCTTTTAGGCTGTGCCATGTTCTTCTGCGTCATCATTTTTCTTTTGTTGTTTTTCTTCGTGGCGGAAATCTTTTGCTGCATTAAGCAAAGATCTGACTAAATCGTTTTTATATTTAGACCTTTTCCCTTCCAGAGCTTTGCTGCAACTTGGTTTCTGTTTGAAATCATCCGTAAAAAATATATTGGACTCCTTTCCACGGCCAGTTTCAAAATTGATATCGGCAACATTTTTTTGTAATGTTTTCGGAGATACAACTGTATTTTCTTCTGGTTGATCGTAACTTTTTGAAATATTTTTTTTTTGTTTTATAGGATTATTTTGAACCTTCTCTTCCATTTTATTATGCTTTTTCTTTCCACTATCATCCAAGACGTCTTCATCACTCTCTGTTTTGCTGATTGTTATTACAGGAATGACTGAAGTTATGGAATCCTCTTGCTTCTCGAGAGACATCGACAAAGATCGACTTTTGCTTGGAAAACGTTCTTTGGGGACATTTTTTAGTTCAAAAGTCTCTTTGTTAACACTGTTTTCTTTACCCTGCGAGCCAATGTGCCATTTACTTTGATTTGTATTCTTATCACCACTCGTAGAATTCAAATGGGGTGGTTGTATATTTTTGTACTCATCAGAGTTTTGTTCAGGGAAGTTTATGTGGAACTCTTGAATTGTACTGAATGATTGTATTTTGGAATCTTTTTGACTTCGATGATTCATATTTTCCTGATTTTCTGGAATAAACTTGTCAGAATCTAATGAAACTTTATGCGCCTTATGATTTCTTTTTTCAGAAATATTTTTTTTATCACCGTGTGATTCGGTGTTTGCATGTTTTTGTTTCTGTCGTGATTTCTTTTTGAAATTTGCCTTTTCATCAGAATATTCTATTTCAGATTTATTTAAATTGTTTTGTTTTTTCTTATGACAAAAATGTATATCTTTCGCCATTAACACATCTTCAGGCAAAGATTCATGGAATTCGGTGTCTGTTTCATCATCGGCAGGTGGAACCGCTAAGCAACTTTCATCATCAGATGTTCCAGATGATTTTCTCAATGCCATTTTTACTATTTTCGACAGTGAATCTGAGGAATAGAATCATTAAAAATTCAATAAAATTCTATATCAATTCTGCAAAAAATGTAAGCGTAAAGATGAGAAAAAGTCAAGAAAAATAAACATTGTTAAAATTCTAAGTACCTAATATATTTTGTACATATTTCCAAATATTATTTTTGATGTTTTGTTAGCAAATAGGAGAAAAATCAAAGTAGATATATAAGACAGAATATTTGTGTCGAAAACAGTAATTATGAATATTGAAAATATAAATGGCTTCCTCAAGTATATTCATTAATTAAGCATATTTCTACTTACTCCGAAAGCACACTAACAAATAAAGTCAGAATTATATTTGGACTGCAGAGCTACTATTTTTAACTTCATTTTTTAATTATAATAATAAAGTGAGAAAACTAGAAATCAATATAACCTTTTTTTTCTGCTTCTGTTTTATCATTTATGTTTGGTGATATATCTCCATTTTCTTCAATTTTATTGGAAGGCATGACGGGCAAGATTTTTTTCCATTTCGCAAATGGTGTGTTTTCCAGTTCATTAGATCCTCCTCTATTTCTTCTGTCAGCGATCTGGAACATTTTTCGTCGTTCTTCTGTGCGCGCCCTTCTCAACTGAATCTGAAAAATAACGTTGATACTTTCTCAATTTGCTATGCATTCTTTCTTTTAAAAGCACAACATAAATTAATGATGTCTTTACCTTCAAATCGTTATTTGCTTCACGCAATGCTCCAGTCAATGATAAAAGATAATAAATTATCAAAATTAGTAGGACCAACAAAGGTATAACAATTCCGGGTGAAGCAATATAATCCAAGGCTTTGTGAAATCTTTTTGAAAGCAAATTATGCAAAGTTTGTGTGAATAGATGATAAATTCTCTGATAATTGGAGAACGGTCCACAGTGCCACGAAGGTTCCACCCAAACTATTGCATATCCAACCGGGAGTACACACAAGAAAAGCATAGTCAAAAGAAGTGCCAAATAGAAGTTATTACTTCTCGAAGCCCGAAAAACAACTTCGTGGGGAACGTTGCAAGTCATCACTGCCCATGACCTCAAATACATTAGTATAACCAATTTAACGATGTTCAAAACAACAAGTCCTGGAGAGAAGAACATTCCCATCCACACCATGCCCTGATTGTTGACCAGATGAAGAATATTCTCAGCTATCTTGAAGTCTCCGTACTGAGGAAAAGTCTTCTCCAGATCCCAGCACCAACATCTATTCATGAATCGTACAAATACTGCACGAAAAAAGTCCACAAAGAGAGTTGCCAATATTGTTAGTACCTAGAAAACGTAACAATTCAAAAAAGTTCTTGGTAATTTTAAATAATCAAGTATAAACATGCACATATTCAAAAACTTAAGGTCTTTTTAAAAAACAAAATTTTTACCAGATCCATCATAGTTAATTTAACAAGTTCTTGTCCAAACATAGTCTCCCAACAGAGATTACGTAATCTTTTTCTTGTTGTAATATTGAGTTCTGTGGAAGATGCTTTTTCAAAATGATATTGTTTGTCTATCAATGCACTGAATGATGGCATCATTTCACTCTCAACATTGTCATCAGTAGTTTTACTAGTTAAAAACTGCCTTCGTTCTGGATCACCTGTACGTGATACAGTTATACATTTTGTAATGAAACATGGCTTATTGTCTGGGGCATCAGTATTTTCAAACAGTGAATCATCTTGGATATTATCAGTAGTTTGTATTTGATTTTGGATTTCACTGTTTTCATCCCATATAAGATTTTCACTCCTGTCACTAGTTACTGCATCAGATTGAAATGAATTAATTTTTTCATTTAAAGGTGGATTATCGATTTCCAATATTGGAGTGGTATAGTCTATGACCCTCTTTATTTCTGAATAGTTAATATTTTTACTGAAATTTCCGAAAGCAAATGGATCATCCTGTAAAAAACTGTTGTCAAATTCTTGCTCAGCTATTTCATAATAGTTATTATAGTCAGTTTCATTTTGATCATACGCAAGTGTCAAGTTATCAGATAGGGTACTGTAGAAATTAGAAGTAGGTGTTTGTGTATCGTACTGGGATACAAAAGAATTAGAGGTATGAGAAATGTCTGTAAACATAACAGAATCATTCAAATTTTGAGTACTAGATTCCAAAAAATCGCTTGTGTTGTAGGCCAAAGAGTTTGATTCTGTTGTTTGATCGTATGGGATAGTCGGAGTAAGAGATGTGCTATTGGCGAATATTATTGTCAGCAAAGTGGTTGTGATATTTTTTAATGTAACTTTTGTTGTAGTCGGACAAGTAACTTCAACTTCATAGCAGTGAGTTACATTTTCAGGATCGTAGAATTCGGTCACATCCCACTGTGCGGAACTACTACCCAAAGTTGAGAAATCTGTGGTTAAATCTGTCATTGAGAAAGTTATTTGAGGGGCGGAGGTGGCGCTTGATAGTGGCGGCATTATGGTGGTCAAGTTTGGTTTCAGGTCCCGGAGTTCTTCTGTCATATCGGTTATTTTGTCGAAAAGTGCAAATATTAATGAATACAGATTGAGCAGATTGAGTAGCATAATCCTGCAAAGATTAAAAAATTTTTATTAAAAGCTAGTACATTCTGTAAAGAACCAATATAAAAAAGGAACATTTATTATATTGGTTCTTTACAAAAAAAAACAAAACCAGTTTAAAAATCTTATAATTTAATTTTTTTTTTAATGTACTCAGATTATTATCAAATTTTAACACAAAAAGTTATGTAAATTAAATATGTACCACAGAACTATGTTCTGAAAATGCAACTTCACAATAAAAATGTATTTTCCTTAATTGAAAATTACCAAAAAATTATGCTTTTAAAATTAGCAATATTAAAAAAATAAAATAAAATATTAGTTAGTTATGACATCCTGAAGAAGGAAAAGGTATTTTTCGAAACCGGTAGATGCTTTTTAAACTCAATTCAGTAGTTAATAAAACTAAGATAATAAATAAAAAAAATAAAAAAAATTATGCCTTTATTAAATGGACCATCTGCTCATGGGTACTGTAATTCCGTAAGCGATATGTGGTGTCCCTGCACGCGCCCCACTGACATGGTCGTGTAAGGACTTACTTATCAACCATATAGGGCCAAACCCAAACAACCAATCAGCAGACAAAATGCAACGTGACGGATACTGCCCAAGTAGCTAGCGACCACTTCTCTGCAGTCCTCTCATTAACATCTTGTTTCTGAGCCACTCCAGTGTTCAATCACATACGTGCATTTAACTGAATACCGCCTCTGTATAATTCATCCATTAATAAATGCCAACATTTGTAAGTGCTCTTTCATTTAAATATCTTGCTTTAGTTACAACAACAGACACCCTACACTGCAACATACACTAACATGCGTGAAACTAGAAGATGTCAGGGGTATCAGTCTCACATCAACAAAACTTTCTGACATAATCACGAGTCAATTATACTAAACAACCACAACCCCTACAGTTTAATTTATATCCAAATATGTTACAAATTGTCACTTTCCACTTTTCTAAATTGGGGTTTACCATATAAAACTCTTGGTATTAATGATTTTCGATATTTAACATATTTTTCATTTTTGAGGAATGAAAATCACCTAATTTTAAATGGCATAAAGAACATTCTTTGAATGGCAGAAGAAAACAAAAGAATTTTTTTTTAAGTCAATAGTATTGTAGAACTGTAAAAGTATTAATGTTAGCAGCCATATAGCAATATAAATTATCAGTGCTCCCAACTCTCTACTTGATCACTAAGTGATCAAGTAGAGAGTTGCCTTGCCTTGCCGCTTCATTAACAAGCTGTCAATTATTCAAGTTTCATGTTTCCTAGAATTCCTGGTATCTCATACTAATATCTTGCTTTTTCACCATGGTTACGCCTTTTGTGAAATTTGGATCAAATAGTTGTAAACTTATTTATTTAAAAAACTACTGCTTCAGGAGCATTTTGATATGAGCCTTTTTTAAACACCACATGGATCTCTGCATCGGTTCGCCAACAGAGTTTTCCACTGTACCTCAAAATTGTTTACCTCAAAATTGATAAAAAATATTAAATTCTAAATTGCTACATATTCTACAAAACTTGAGTTTTTTTTCTCTTCAATATATCACACAATATCTCAAAATTTTAGTTATAGTTTACTAGTGGAGTTGTGAGGAATTTATTTTAAGAGATTTTTCCATAAATAAATATATGGCATTAGTGATTAGCCCTGATAATGGTTCCTGTGAGAGGTACTGAAATGCTGAATCAAAAGGGAGCGGCAGAGACCAGCCAAACGCTTCGCAAAAGGTTTTAAAGGGCTGCGTTCGTGAGAACATGAAAACTCATGAGATTGTTACATTATTTACCTGGCCAGTTGGATGCGAAGTTGTCTTCTGGGATGGTAGCTTTCTAATAAACCGAGTAGCTCAAAGAAGATAGGGAATATAAAAGAAATGAGGGACATAACTATTGTTATCTCATTCTGGCGCCAGAGGTTGCTCTCAGCTTCCGGTCCCCGAGATCTGCCCACTACTTCCACTACAGCATATGCAGAAACGCACAGAAGGAACATCGTACAAGCATTCACAAATACCCTCTTGATTATTATCTTCCAACTGTGAAAAATTAGTGCATTATTAAATATTATTAGCTATATAAAATTCATCATTTCAAAATTCACCTATAAAAAATTTACAGACATCAATAATTTTGTTTACTACTCATGTTAATATATATTGAGATTTATTTTACTTGTTATTTGACTTTTTTTAAATGTTATGAAATTACTGTATCACTAAATGGTTCAGAGTATAAAAAAATATTGTTCTAAGTGCTTACAAATATTTGTTCAATAACATTTATTTAGTTTATTTTTCGAGAAGAAAGGTCACTAGAAAAAATTGCAAAAAATTAATATGAAGCATTATTTTTAAATTATCATAGTTTAGTAGCACCAGTAATAAAAAGGAGGTGGTTCAGTTTATTTTTAGAAAAAATGTATATTTTTAGAATTTTCAATGAAAAATTTCCTTTCATTAAATGAGCTGCTCGGATGTAAATCATGGTTAAAGATAGTTTTCGCAAAATTCACTTTTTTCACATAAACAGAGTTTTCTGAAATTATTTTTATTGTCGTGGCGCTAGAACTGCTAACACATTCATTTGAAGGGATAATCTAAGATAACTAACGTACTATTTCACATAAACAAAAATACAAATACATTGTCTACACCCGAACAGCTCAAATATTGGTTACATTAATATACTAAATTTATATTAAATTAAATACAATGGTAGACTGAATGACTTTTCTTAAATGTTACACTTGATATAGTTTTATGTTTTACACGGCAATAATTTTGTATGACTAGAAATACTCTGCATTTATCTTACTTCCGAAGGTCCCTCTTCTTCTCTGCTTCTTCCAAAAGAGCCTCTTTGAACCCGAGAACTATGGATGCAGTTTTGTTATGTGCAGTCTCAGAATTTCCAATCATATAGTCCCAACCAGTAAAAAGTTTCCACGAGAAAATACATTCGTCTTCTTTTTCTGATAATTTGGACATTCTAGAATTCTCAGCCATTCTGAAATAAATAAATATTACTTTATATAATTATTTACTTACCATCCAGAGAGGATAGAGTGTTATACTCTTCTGTTCTGACACACAATTCTCACCTCATCAACATTCATACAAGGTCGCCGGTTCTAACAGGACCATCTTCCAGTATCTGGTTTACTTGGTCGTGTTAAGTCTTTTGTGGACATCATCTGTTTCTGGTGCCATCAACACTTGTGTCATATATCTTTCTTACCATTATCTCCTCATTCATCCGTTTCATATAACCCACCCAGGTAATACTTTCTTAATCTTACTCACTATACTACTAAGATAAGCTTTATATTCTTTCCTTATTTTTTCATTCTTTACTCTGTCATAAATGGATTTGCTACATATGCGCCTAAATGATCTCATTTCTGCTGCATTCAGTCTATTTTCGTTTCTCTTCTGCCAGCTCCAGGCCTCACTTTCATACATTAGTGTCGGTACCAGGACTCTATTGTAAACCGCTAGTCTAATTTTATTATTTTTATTCTACAAAATAATACACAAATAACAATTTCAACTAAATTAGACTGAAATTAATGGCCTAATAAATTTTGTGGTGTGCTACCTGTTTTTAAACAAAATACTGATTAAATTTGTAAGTTTTGATATGGTTCTTGTAAGTTATGTTGTCAATTAGAAGGCGCTATTTCTCCCAGCTCTCCATTGAGTTCATATGAGGATGATATCACGGAGTGTATGAGTAGATGAGTAGATGAGTAGATGAGGTTGGACAGCTTGGACAAATAAGCTTACAATTGAAAGGCGTTTATTGAAGTTGGATGCATATTTTAGAGAACACAAGTTGAGATAAAAATAAAATATTTCAAAATTTTTGTGGTTAACTTTGTGGAAGTCCATTGTAATTAATTTAAAAAATTAACTTTTAACATTTTTAACTTTCTGAAAAAAAAAATTACAACGTTATTTACTTCAACACTACACTTCAATTAAAAATTAAAACGTTTTCAACGCTTAATGCGTCATCTTCAGTAATAAACTAAATCTTCAAAACCTAGAAGAGAGACTTTCGAATAAAGTATAAAATAAAGACTATAACGAGAAGCGTTTACTGCAGGTGTTTCCGGGAAGCCGGCTGAAAAAAAAGTGAATGGATATGGGCGGCTCCCTGGGCGGCTGTGCCGCGATGTATTGTCATTAGTTTGTGGGTCAGTACAAGGTATACCTTATAGGTCGATGAGAGCTTTTTGTGTGCACTCAAGTATATCAATATACATACAGATTGTGGAGGCGATAACCCTCCACAAATAATTAATACCTAAGCGTAATATTAATATTTATTAGATTATCTTTTTTAGTTATTTGGCTTTTGATATTATCGTACGAATATTTTAAAATACAAATTATTTTTTATAAATAACATCCCCACGTAGGTATCTTAATTTTGAAAGTCATATACCAATCATATATAATGCATGGTAAATACTTACTTTCTCAAGGTGGCAACGAAGCTATAAATATAAACAGCTATACCAGTCATCAAATAAGCCAAGGGAAGATGGTAACCTCCCTTTTTATCCGGTTTCCGAATATTGTAGTAGCCATAAAATATCGGAGAATACTTCAAGATCCCCTCGAACTCCCACAACGTTCTAAGATTAGATGAATTTTGCCTTTCTTCCGGCAGCATCTCTTTTCTCTCTCCTGCATCTGTATCCGCTGTTAATATCTAAAATATACAATAATAATCCTAAACATTGTTTAAAATGTTCAAATAATCAATTAGGAATTCAAGTCAATTAGTCAAATGTGGAATTCAGTTTGAAAATGATTGTAAACCGCGTAAGAATGTATTTAAAGAAAATTTTAAACATAAATTTATAGGTATAGAAAAAAATTGGTGTTAGCATCAGACGGAAGCGGGCAATTACTTGCCTAAAGGCTGGTTAATACCATGTATTTTTAGCAGTACTACTGTAAAGTTTCTAAAAATACACATTCTTAGAAGTGTAATGCGGTAGCAATACCAAGCAATAATTTCCAAGAATAAATTTAAATCAAAAATTCGTGAACTGAATCGCGTAATTAGGTAAGTACTCGTATACCATTTTTATTCCAGATGCACTGTATACAGTAACTTAATTCAAATTAAATTAATACATTATTTCCTTGATAACTGAATCAAATAAGTAGGTAAACAGATTTTTTTCCATAAAATAAATAAACATGGTTTAAACACGGTTTAAAAGTAAATTAAAAAGGAGGATGAATAATGTAGACAAAATGAAGCCACAAATTTTGATGTAATGTTTTGCGGGCCCACAGTTCAAAACACATGACAGAAAACTTATTGTTCACTTCACACGTGTATGTAGAAAATAAATCGATATATGGATTCACTAATGAATTAATTAGATTGACTTTATCATAATAAACTGTCAATTAACTCCCCTTTACGTCATCACTTAATTAGAATAAATAAAGCGTCTTTATTTGATTACCCTTAAGGGCGAGCTTTCATTTTTCCAGTTTGAAATTTTTTTTAAATATACACGAATCATATATGCTTTCAAGATGACACTAATAGTTAAATTATTATAAGTATCAGATAAATAATTAATGATATTATTTGCTACGTAAATCATACGCGAGAGGAAGGTTTGAATAAAAAGAGACGACAATAAAATTGTTGATTTTCTCGCATTCGATATTAGTATCAAACATAACGTGTCGGGAGTATTTTCCTCCTTTTTTAATATTGATATATGAAATGGAATAAAAATGTGTGTTGTCATTTGAATTAATCAATTGAAAATTAAATCATTTATTAAAGTACCTAATTAATATATATGAACATGTTTTAAAAATTCAGACAAAGTTCAATGTTCTACATTTAAAAAAAAATTATGACAGTTTCAATTTAGGATTGTGTTTAATATTATCGATTTAAAACGCCCCGTTGCCGTTTTGGTGATGTGTCAGTTTCATGATTATATACTATTTATGAAACAGACGGCTTGTGTTTAAAGTGCGACGGTGTTAAATATAAAATAAATATTAAATTATGACTTACATAAAAATAATGTACATAAAATGTTTACATTGTTCAAGAATCAGAATCAGAATATAAAATCAGTAAAAATATATAAATTTATGAAATTTGCTACTAACGTTGTGAATAAGTTCAATATTAATTCATAATATTGAACTTATAATAGATAAAATATGCATGAAAATAAATATTTTTGGCATTTTTTAACGAAAATAATGACAGTGCAGATTAGACGACCGTCATGGCCGGATCAAGTGGCGTATAGAAGTTCGATGGACAATTAAAATTATCGTCTTTTATAAGACTGAAAACATATTATTTAAAAACAGATTATTATGTTTTTGATATAAAAATTAGTTTTAAATAGTAGATGAAGCCTCAATACACGTGAGTAAATATAATATATTATTTAAAAACGTATGTTTTCACTAAAACATGTATTTAAAAAAAGTCGAAAATTGGTAATATGTAAATTGAATGGTTTATTCATTTTTAACATTTTGTCAATTTGTCTTAATTGAGATCTGTCTCCGTAACCTTGGCTTTAAGATTATATGAAAATATATTTCGTTTATGTAATAATTTATTACATTAACACAATTTTGCAGCACGCGGAAAATGCATCTAATGGTTGCGGTGTTTTTAAAATGCTTGTATTGTCTTAATTATGGCAAATAATATTAAGTTTTTATTAGTTTTAAATACGTATAATGATCTTATCTAAGTAATAGTTTTAAAAAGTCAAATCTGTACACGTATAATTTCTGATATAAATGATTAATAAAAACTCACATTTTTGTAAAAAAAAACGCGAAAATTTGAATTATTATTGAAGGCGCCGCCTTAAACTGTCCTACCCGTAATTGAATTTTTAATCACGTTCGTTTAGAAACTACTTATAATATACCTTCTTTACATATGTAAGTACTTTTTCCCTGCTTTGTAAGTTTGATTGTGATAGGAAATTAAATCTACAAGAAATTTCCGATGAGCATTTAAACATATGAAAGTATTTCCATATCATTTATACCATTTCATAGAAGTAGTGCGAACGTATCCGAAGAAAATGTCTTTTATTTTTGTCATAACAGAAAGATGATTTAAAATAATATTTTTTTAATATAAATTAAATGCATCGATTATAAAGATAATCTCAATTTATGGAAAAAATATTTTAACTGCTACCGGGATTTGAAACAGGATCCCTTATCAGTATATCTATATGCATATCTTTCTAACTGATGCATTTAATTTGTATTAAAATATCACAGAACTATGTTCTGAAATAATTACAACTTCATAAATAATAATGTGTTCTTTTTAAAATTCATTATTTATTATTTTGTTTATAATATAAAGTTACACGTGTATTTTAGTATAGAAAACGTATTGATTTAATATTTTTTAAATATCTTCGTATTCGAGTTTACAATCAATTATAACAAAATTAGAATTTTATTTTTATCGTGTTATCGCCAAATGATATGCCATATAATTATACAATTTGTGATTTTTTAATATGATACAGATTGTAGAAATAAAAAAAAAATAACAGTAAGTATAAGCTACAATATGTACCTCGGGCACAACCACAAAGACAATCAGCACCACAGATATCACGAAATTGACCCAGAAGAGCCATCGAAGAAATGTAAAGTAAGAAGCCACCACTGAACCGAAATGGGATTCGATCTCTTTGATTCTCAACTCCCAAGGGATCAACCAATTTGACAGGTTGGCAGCTTCTCGTTTCATACGCTGTAATCTCTACAAACGAAAATAAATTTTATTAAAAAAATAATCTATGTTTCAGCAGATGCAGTTATATTACTCAATAGATAACCAAAGTGATGCATTTCTGGCTTTAATAAACTAAGCTTTTTTAAACAGGTTACTTATAAAGGAGTGTAAACAATAGCGAACTATGCGAAAAAATAAGCTAATTTCAGATAAGTAAGAGGGGAATATAATCATAATAAATAACTTACTCTTGCTAGTAAAATATTAAACCTTGCCAAAATATCACGAGTGCATTTGTTTTGGGCGAGTCTTTCTTGGAGAGCACCTTCATGCTTTTTAATATAAGCTTTTGCCTGTAAACATTAATTTTTGTTTAACTATCATAATCATAAATTTATGGTGTTTCAGGATACCACGCAAAGAGATGCACTCAATTTGTTAAAAATTGTCTTATTTAAAAAGGCATCAGCTAAATGTTTACTTATTTAATAATTTTATTCGATTTTGACATGTTTTTAAAATTTGATGTATTCCAAGTTATGTATAATAGTCATATTTGACTCACCTGGTTGACAAGACGAAGTTTTCTTCTCATTCCCCAAGGTTGTTGTTTCACAGATCCCAGGACTTCTTTATGCAATCGAATGTTTTCATAGATCTGTTCCTGAGTTACATCTTGCCCGTCTTCGATTGAGATCGCAGTTCTGTGAACCAGGGGTATACAAGTCTAAAGGGATATCTGGTGATACGTGTATATTTTAACCATTGTTGAATCCTCCGCGCGATATATATAACTCAAAAATCATTACGCAGACAATGCCTTTATAAGAATTTACAACGTATAGCATGATTGGACAGATTTGAATAATTATGTTTTTACTAATATGTACTCATATGAATGCTTATGCTGTGACTTCATCACCTATTTCACACCCCTGGATAAAATATTAATTAATAAATCAGTTGATAATTTCTACACCAGGGGTCAGTAGACTTTATAGAGAGATCTAAATATTAAGTTAACAGAATCTCAACATTTTCATAGAGCCGCAACATAAATTTTCACTGTAGCTATTTTAATGACGGAAAAAACGAGATAAAATCAAGATTTTTATTTAAATGTCAAATTCACAATACAATCGTAAGATACTTAGAAGAATATAATATATGTGAGTTATAAGCTTCAGTAACTTAGTGCACTTTTTATAAAAGAAGAAAACTAAATAATTATACACTAATAAAACACTTTTTGGGTTTTGCAAAGTTGACTAGTTAGAACGGTTTGGCATGTAACTAGTTGTTCAATTTTAGATTGTAAATTTTCGTCGGTTCATTTCGTTTCTTAACTTATTTTTCATTTGATTCATGGAAGAGAATATTTCTTCGGAAAAACAGGTAGAGCCAAAGATTGGCAAATGTTTCTTTTTTTGTATCATATATTTCAAGAAAACTATTCTATGTATTAAATATGGTTGTAGATCAAAATACGAGCTGGAGTTGAAGAGTCGCAAATGCCTATGAAAAGAATACAGACGGTATTTATTTTATAGAACGCCATTATTAATCAGCACAATAAATCAAACACGATTTTTTTGGTTCTATATTTAATTTTTCCAAATAATTGGACGATCATTTCGGCTGTCTAGGTCATTATCAACTCATGAAACTATCGTCCAATTATTTAGAAAAATTTAATATAGAACCAAAAAAAATCGTGTTTGATTTATTGTGTTGATTAATATTCATCCGTACAGATTCATTATTTTTAAACATGAAAAATAATGATCGTGTATTTTAAATATAACCAAGGTTATTTTTTCTCACTTTCCTGCCACTCTCGCATGACATCACTCACAATTAAATCAATTATTCCTTCAGAATTTGCTATCCATTTGAATCTAGGTACTATCCCTCCCCAAATCTAGTTTTCAAAGTTGATCTCAATATTACATTTTATCTTAATAATTTTTAGTAGTTAATTATAATACTTAGTGCCAATTGGTGCAATAATAAGTTATATTAAATATTGAGTAAAAATTTTACACTATCACCATCGCTTTTTTCAAAGTTATATTTACGTTTATAATATATGTATTTACCTACAAATTGATGAACTTGAAAAATACAAATAAGACGACATTGTTTTGTTATTTGGTAGCATTTTTCTATATTATTCATTCATTATCAAAAAAAAACAATTTAATTAAAATTGTGGGATAATTAAAAATAATACTAACTTTCTGGTCAAATTTTTTGTAGCGATTTGCGATTGCAGCTTACGTGCTGATGAAATTTAACTTTATCATGGAAAACCGCACGGTCAACATTTTTGTTAAAAAAAAACAATTAATCTTAGAATCAAAAAAACACTAACACATTGTATTCAAATTAATTGGGGATTCAGACGATTGAATCTGGTTGTAGATTATTCGATTAGATTTCATTACGCTAATGGTTTCGTACGAATGGTTGGAGGAAATGCCAAAAATTCCCAGAGTTATAAACCCGTGAATAGATTAGCGGACAAAAGTGATGGTACGATAAGGAAAGCTATAAACATGATTAAAAAATATAAAAATGACAGCGGAATAAGGGATTTTATGTACCTCGCATGGGAGTGCCTGGGAATGGTTTTTGATTCTTATATTATGGCGGAAACTACAGACAGTTGTATGGTAATTTATGACTGTGTGATGGATAAGTGCTTTTAAATGTTGTTCGCAGCCAAGGGCTTTTGTATTCTGAGGCAAATAATGATTCTGAATATGAAGGTTGTCGAGTAGATGTTTTTGGATCAAGGTTATGGAATTCATCAAATATTTATTTAATTAATTAAGGGAATTTTAACTGTATAAACAATCATGACACACTAACATAATTTATAGCATAATATGAAACTAATTATAAAAATTCACAGAAACGTTCAAGCAAATAATGAAGTACATAATGAAATAATTAAGGAGAACACATTATTATTTTGAAGTTGCAGTTTTTTCCGAACATATGTAGTTCTGTGGTTTTTAAATACAAATTAAATGTATCAATTAGAAACATATTTAGAAAAATTCAATTTATCAAAAATATAATTTTTGCTTTTTGGTAAACGCATTTTCTCGGATAGAAAAAGATCCAGGTTCGAATGCCGGTAACAAAAAAAATATTGAATGAATTTTTTTGTATATATTTCTAATTGATACATTTAATTTGTACATAATATAAGGTATTAGCAGTTTAGAATATAAGTTAATATCACATTAGTAGAAGAAGATGAAAACTGAGGTGGGGAGGTTGAAACTATTGTTGAGATAAAGTAAGTGAGTAGTAATGTAAGTAGAATGATTGGCTAAAATTGATAATGTAATGGTTCATAAAAAATATATTTTAGCGTAGGAAGGCCAATGTTGAAAAATTTAATTTATGTTAACCTCTCATTATGTTCATGTGAATATAATGTGTCTATAAATTTATAGCTCCCAAAATAATCAATAAAAAAATTAAAGAAAGGCTTTCCATACATAAAAATTAACAAACTTTTCTAAAATACATTAAGGTAAAGTACTTTTTTTAGGGATTTTTTTTACAGGTATGGTTTTCGAATTGGCAACACTTTATCCAGTGAGAGACAATTTGACAGCCGACAGCTGATTTGTGCTCAGTTTGGTTTGCCATTTTACTATGAACGGACTTACGCCAGAACAACGCTTTTTTTTGTTCCCCAATTGAATGGCGTTAATGTGGAAGAGCTGTGGTTTCAACAAAACGATGTAACATGCCACACAGCGTGCGCCACAATCAATTTATTGAAGGAAATATTCTATGAGCGCATATTTTCACATAATGGACCAATGAATTGGCCTCAAATATCGTGAGATTTAATACATTTGGATTATTTTCTGTGGGGATATGTAACGTCGCTAGTCTACGCCAATAAACAAGAGATGATAGACGACTTGCCAACATTCGTCGCGTTATTGCCGATATACGACCCCAGCTGCTCCAAACAGTTGTTGATAATTGGACTTTCAGATAGCGCTTTATTCGAGCCAGCCGCGACGCCCATACGCGCTAAAAATATTTAGACACTTATGGTATAAACTTTCCAATAAAGCCAATACCATGGCCATTACCACGATTTTTATTTGTTTTATTTCATTTTAAAATTATAGAACACACTAAAAAAACACTCTTTAGTTGTTAAACATTGTAACCAATGTTATAATGTGGATCACAGTGCGTGTATAAAAATTCGTTCGTGCAATTTTAAAGACGAATGCCATTATTTGTTCGTTGGAGGAGAAAATTAAAAAAACATTTAAATATCAAGATGAGGCTACTGGTAGAGCCTGGGTGAACCATATTAGCAATGCAGATTTATTAAGATGCATAAATAAGTCAAGAGAATTATTAAAACAACTATCAAGGAAAGCTGCATAACTCGGACATATTTTCCCCGATGAAAAATATGATCGATTACAAGTTATTATGCAAAGGAAGATTTAAGGTAGCAGAATAGGTTGAAAAAAATTATCTTGACTGTGTAACCTCAGAAAGTGGTTCAATATCCAAGGAGTTGACACATGTAGAAGTCTTGTTAAAAATTGTGTCCGCGCTATATTTTTTTTGTGTACGCTATGATGTCAAATAGTGTGTACACGCGCACCCGCACACCTTAGTAACATGAATGTAATTTTTTAAATATATAAAGATACATACCTACTTGCGAATATTAACACTTATGAAAACAGATTCAGAAAGAAAATAGTACAGTGTGTACTGAAAGTCTTTTTCATTTTGGTTCATTCCGTTTCATTGGTTCAAATATCCGAGAAGAAATGACAGCTATCACGGAGAATACATGCCGAGCAGTTCTCAGAAACTTTGCCCCCCGTTTAGAAGAGTGCCAGCGAAATAACGGATCACATTTAGAATATATCATTTTTAATAAATAAATTCCCAGGGACCGTATTCAAATGAAAAATATTTTTTTTATTTGTTGAACCCATCCATTATTACAGAATTTGTATTATTTAAAAGACTTTTTGGGACACTGTTATAAAGTAGTATTATAAAATTATTAAACAAAAATATAACTAAATGATTATATTAAATGTATTAGATAATGCCTACTAGATGTGGCGCTGAATGCGTATCCCGTAGACACAATACCATTCAGAAGTTAATGCACCCAATAAACATCTTTCAAATACTTTCGAAAACACGTAGGATAAGGATTCTTGCATAGTTTGGTCATGTCGTCAAAACAAACTATGAGGGAGTAGAACAGATATCAAGGGACCACGACGATATGCATTGAGCATAAGATGAAAAAGAAGATGATGATTGTATTATTCCGTTTAATGAATCCTGAAAATATTTCACGTATTAATAAAAAAAACAAAAATAATTATTTTGTAAGTATTGATGATTAAACTAAAGGATAAATAAAAATAGAATAGAATGTAAACGCATTTATTATGGTACATTTAGTAGGTATTGATGTACAATAATTACTCACAAAAAAATAAAAACTTACGAAATATTATGATTATTGACAACTGCGTCAATACAGGGTGAATATTATGTTGTATACCGATTTTGTTTAGCTGCCATTTTGGTTTGACTTATATTTGTCAGTTTGCATTTGGTAGTCATAGAGATTGATTACAGTTTATTATAGAGTAACGTGTTAAAATTCGGTCAAAAACATTGTATCTAAATAATAATAGCAATGCTGTCACACCATTAATGGTGATCACTATGAAACTTCTTGGTGGCCGATTCGGGTCGCCTGGGCCTGCAACACATGTGGTTTCAACAGGACGGTGCCACCACACACTCAGCCCGAGCTTTTTCCCGGCCGCATAATGTCAAAATGTGGTGATAAACCTACGCCTGTAAGACTACGCCAATAAGCCAACAACAATTCCGATGTTACAGAACAATATTCTAAATGAAATAGCTGAAATAACACGCAAAGTGTGCGAGAATGTTACGAAAAATATGGTTACAAGAGCCAGAGGCGGCCATTTGGCCGATTTTATATTTCAAACATAATTGTAATAAGCCACATAATTAATAATTTAATACCAAATTTAATAATACCATCCTGTATTATAAGACATTTTAATTAGTATTAGATTAATTAGTTAGTTGCAGTATAAGGATAATAAAAATCTATGTGGTGTACAAGATAATGAAAAACTTTCTGCTGGATTAAATTTGCATGGCTAAACAAACTCTGATATATTAGAATGTAAATTGATCTAATTTTAATTAACTTTTGACGTTCATCTCTATTGATGTTGATATTCAAGGTCATCTAATGGCATCTGTTTTTTATTTAACTTATAGATGACACAAAGATAATTTGTGAGTTTGAAGTAAGTACACATAACCTTATTCCTAATTCATTTATTTTTTCATAAATTGACATGGTGTAGCATGATTATTGTAATTTTAACTAAACTATATTTCGTACTACACACACTATGAGTTATTTTGTTACTACTATAGTCACATACATACGTTAACGCTTAATGATGATAGAGACTGTACCTCTTAAAACTAATATAGTGACAAAATAACTCAATGGGTGAGGAGTACAAAGTTTTGTTTGATGAAAAATTAAATGACTACTTTTTAAATTTATGTAACCCCAAGAAAAAAAGAAGCAATATTTAGTATGCTCAAAGCAAATACATATTCAGCAAAAAAATTAAAGAAATAGTTTTACGTAGATTTTAGTGTTCTTTTGATATGAAATTAATGTTTTGAAGTAAGAACCAAACAAACAAATAAAAACTTTTTTATGCATTCAAATAAATTTTCTGTATTATAACTCACTAAGGATAATTTTGCGTATATTTATATATATAATGTTAAAGGTTGATTGAGATTATCACAGTATCATTATCATGCTACAGGCCATTCAGGTTCAAGACCGGCAGAACCAACGTTCTCCAGGTATCCCTATCTCTAGCTAAATATCTCGAGTTCGACCTATCTTTCTTCATATACACACATTAAAGTGGTCTAGTGGTCGATTTCCGGCCAGGCTTCCTTCGAAAGCCTTTTGGAGAGCCCTAGAGTTTCCGTTTATCGTAATGTGGCCAGCGCCATCTGCTCCTCGACTTCATGAATGACATTATTTTGATTTGTTCGGAAATCTCGCAAAGCTCAATATTGGTGCAAATACGCATTTTAAAATTTTAGATACTGCTTTAGATATATATATATATATATATATATATATATATAT
The DNA here is from genome assembly GCA_022840565.1 of Eubasilissa regina. Taxonomy (NCBI): domain Eukaryota; kingdom Metazoa; phylum Arthropoda; class Insecta; order Trichoptera; family Phryganeidae; genus Eubasilissa; species Eubasilissa regina. Next base: position 26,217,535 of record JAINEB010000033.1, read on the forward strand.
TGCGCTTGGTCGCTTAATGGAAGTACAGATTAGCAAAAAACAATAATGAATATTAATATTCATTTACAATCTTTCCGCATTATGCAATAAAGTTATTAATTATTTTTTTTACCTATCAATATTATTTTATTTCTTTAAGTTCACTATATACTTCATTTTTATGCTTTTAATCACATTCTGACGATAATCATATCAATTTAAGATAGCCATAGGCATACATTATGTATATAGCATGTATCATTTTACTAATATTTTGTTTACACTACATAGTGCATTGTTAAAACAATAAAATAAGGGATTTCCAAATTGAAATATAGATTCTATGGTAACCAAGGCCGGCGATAGCTGATTGGTTTTCTTCTAATATTGAGGAGGGAGGGAGGGATGGGAGTGTTAGGGGCGAACGCCCTCCCCCTCGCCCTCCTAATTTCAGACAAATTTGTACTCATCGTTCGAAACTTGCAATGTGGTTTTTCCCTGAATAAATTATATAATGATTCAAAATATATGAATTGTTATAATGGTTAAAAATATATCTGCCACGGCAGCGGGCAGTTATTTTTTTGTCACATAGCTAAACTGCCAATGCACCAAAAAGGTTTACTTTTAGGGTGATTTTGAGCATATCCGTATATTGTGCAATTATTGTAGAATGGAAAAGTTTTTTTGTAGATTCATAACGCATTTCATACAGTATCACTTTTGTTTTCAATATGCGATACGATAAACTATTAATACATTCGCATACATCGCAATATAAAATAAATTCTAAATACGAATTAAATATATTAATTAGAAAGATATACATATAAATTATTGAAGAATATTGTTGTTGCGCCACCGGAATTCGAACCTGGATCTCTTTCCAAACCGTGTACATTATCCAACTATGCTACAACGACGATATTTTTAGCGACAAATTTTCGAACCTATATGTTACCTTTTTGATATTAATACATTTAATCGTTCCATTATTTGAAAGAGCCATTTACCATATTTTTATAGAATTTCAAATACCTTTGAGTAATCCGATAGCAGACGCCAGAGTTATCAATTCATTTTTATTATATTTTAGACACATTGACAACTATATTATTAGGAGAACACATTATTATTGTGAAGTTGTAATTATTCAGAACATAGGAAAGAGATCCAGGTTCGAATATCACAGACCTATATTAATAAAATAAATTCATTGCATCAAAGCATCCTACTAGAGAATGACTTACTCTCCGGAGCTGGTGGTAAAGGCGGACGACCGCCGTCGGGCGCCTGCGGGCGTAGTGGGGTCCGGGCTGAAGGGCGAGGAAGGCCTGCGGCCGCGTCCGGCGCCGCGACGCGAGCGACGCGTACTGATTCGGCGCTGCATTATCGCCGACACGGAAGCTGAGTAGTCCTCGTCCTCGGATGCTTCGCCATCTGCAAATTCTGCTACTGTTTAAGTAACTACTGTTATTTTTCATTAATCGCTTGTAAAATTAGTTACTAGTCTATGTTTCAGTGGTGTAATGCTAAATAAAAAAGTAGCAGGGCGGTATTTGATTTTGACCCCCCATTCCATCCTTTATTAAAAAATGATTTTAGTCAGTAATAAGTTAATATCAAAAAAGTATCGAGCTATAATATGTAAATTTAGGTATGACTGATATTTAAGTCGAGTTCACATATTTCGTCTGTCTTCAAGTGCATGTGGTTATGGTTGAAATAATGGGATACCACCGTTCTGATAGATCAATTCTTAACAAAAAAAAAACAATAAATTTCACGTTTTGTGAAATGCTCCGATCTTTTTTTTTGCATTTTCATAAAATACGTCCGCCGCACGCTATTTGCGGAATATTTTGTATTGAAATATTTTTAAATGAAGTTGAAATGTATGATTCATGTCGAGAGAAGTTAAGGTATCGAAATACATATCACAGTAATATGCTTACTATATTTTAAATTAAGCTAAGCTCTAGTTCTGTATGAAAGTGTATGAAAAAAAGACTTAGTAGTTTTTCAAGATTATAGAAGAACAATAAGAATAGATGAAAAAAAAAACGATTATATAAATAATTTATTTCTACAGAAGACCGACGAGAAAAATAGTAGAATGATATGAAGATCAGATAAAATATGGTAAAAAGAGTTTTAAATACTAAATTAATGTATTAATTATAAATATATACATATAAAATCAATTTTGTCGAAAAATATTGTTTTTGCGTCACCGGGATATAAAAATCTTTTTACCATATTTTATCTGATCTCCATATTATCCAATATTATTTTTGCGTCACCGGGATATAAACAATATTTTTCGACAAAATTGATTTTATATGTATATATTTATAATTAATACATTAATTTAGTATTTAAAATATCACAGACCTATGTTCTGAATAATTACAACTTCACAATAAGAATGTGTTTTCCTTAATAAAAAGATTTTTACTTCTTTCGTATTATCGGAAGTCATTGTCTGTTTTCATTCGTTTAAGGTCTCAAGTGCCTCAATCGCCACATAACGAATACTGCGGGCACACGTTGGGAATACGTCCACTACAAAGGCATAGGTTGTCTACACGTTACCACACCCATACAGTACATTATCCTTTAACAAAATGACTGTGAGTAGGTTCATCAGCGGAATAATTCCGGGAACCGTTTTAGACCTACTCCGAAAGCGCTAATCAATGTTGTAATAGGTGCGTGACACTTAGAGCCGGTTACGTGATCAGTAGTAACTTTTTACTTTAGTAAAAATGTTACTAAAGTAATTTTTTTTTGCGAAAACGGGTTGTTTGATCGTTAGTTAAACAAATATTTACTTCTCGAAAGTATCGAAGATCTTTTTACTCCCCGATATCCGATAGTAAAAACAAGAATTGATGGTTAAATATGGCGGACTCTAAAGAGACTCAGCTGTAAACAGCTGTTCCAAAAGTCATCTGACACACTGATTATTTGAAAGTTATAGTACACGACAATGAATTATTCAATATCCCGCTATTTTAGTAGTCCGATGATGATCTCGTTGTTTAATATACATTAGCGCATAATCCGAAAAAATTTCATCACCAAAGTGACAGATTTTGAACGCAGATGCGATAGTAAAAATTTACTACAGTAAAAACTTATCATGGTTAAAATATACTACTCACCACACAACCGGCTCTTAGACTGTTCACGAAAACGCTTATAAATCGTCAATGATTTTTGGGATTACGAAATAAATTCGATTTACATATGGCGTGAAAGGATATAATAGACGTGCATTTCTAATCTGTTACACTTTTCTTATTTCGTAGTTACATTTTTTTCTGATTTTCCTTGATTTGTTTGGTTAATAAACACACGAAACTAGAGCTCCCGCTCCCTGATTTTATCTTTATGACGCAGGATAGACCGTATTACTAAAATATTTCAGAGAATTTGGTATTTCCAAGAATGTATTCTAATGATTAATATAATACTAAAATAAAATGGAGATGATATACATCAAAAGTGATATTGTCTTTGTAACTTTATTAACTTTTTAATTTTTGTATCACACGTGTACGTTTTAAATAATGCAATCAGAATAATTTACTAAAATGCATACAATTTAATATTTATATTCAATTTACTTTTATTGATATATTTAGTGACATTTTACTTTGGTTTAAGTCAGTAACAATAATAAAATACACTAAAAATAATTAAATGCAGATGACTTAGAATACGACTAAAATGTATTTTTTAATTTAATTTATCCTTAAATTTGTAAAATCACTGTTTAATTACTTGAAATAATTTATTAATAATTAAATGTCACCATCTACATACAATTAATGTAAAACATTTATAAAAAATACTGTATTCGTATTGTAGCCTTGGTTCAACTTTATTCATTATTTACAAATTTCAGTATTTATAAAATTATAAAATAATATTTTATATAATTTGAGAATCGAAAATATTGTTAATACGAAATAAATGTATTAATTAGAAAGATATACATATAACATTGTTGTATCAAAATATGCACTAACCTATTATAAAATACCAACACGGTGGATTGAGGAAAAATTTTAGAACTTATATATTACACTTTTCAAATTCATACATCTATTGTTTTATTATTTGAAAGCCATCTTCTTTATTTTTACGGAATCTTAAATACCAGAATTAATAACGCATTTTTATTAAATTTTGGACACATCGTTACCACTTATATATTATTAAGAGAACACATTCTTATTGTGAAGTTGTAATTATTCAGAACAAACGGTCTGTGATATTTTAAATATTAATTACATGTATTAATTAGAAAAATATACTTATAAAATCAATTTTATCGAAAAATATTCTTGTTGCTATCGCGATTCGAACCTGGATCTCTTCCAACCTGGGTAATGTGTATTAACCGATTATGCTATACCAACACAGTGGATTGACGACAAGATTGGTCGTCAATGAGAGCTATGTTCTGAATAATTATAACATCATAATAAAAATGTGTTCTCCTTAATAAGAAATATTGTATTTTTTTAATATTTATATAAAATTAACACACACGAAAAAAAAATTGATACATTGTATTGGATTAAAATATTAATTTCCTATAAATAACTAATTAAGAGGATACATTAGGTTCTGAATAGATATTTTTAAAAAGAAAAGAAAAGGCTGCTGTTAGAAATTTTAAAATTGGAAAACTGTAATACTACAGAACTATACATAGGTAATTATATAAATGTTGTCCTATGTGCATCTTTTGAATTGTCTTAGTTTTAAACTCTAGTGATAATAATAATTACCTGGGAATCGGACCTCCATCTTTGTGGCAGGAGGAGTCCCAGGCGTGAAGGGGCTCAGTCGCGGAAGACCGGCCTCACTGTCCGCCCAAGTCACTGACAGTCGGTCGATGGAAGGCTGTGGTGATGAGGGGCCAATCCCTTCATTCAATTCCTGTAATCAATCAAATATAATTAAAGCCAAATACAAAAATTATAATATTCGCGATATTAATACAATAATATAGATAATGGTTATTTATCAACATCGCTGACGGCACCTATAAAGTTATATTTTTTAGGATCGTATTGTCTTATTAAGTAAGGTAAGTTAAGATGATTATGTAAGTAGTCAGAGCAAGAAACGGGCGTGAACATTAAATGATGCACCGAAGTCATACTTTGGTTTTAGCTGTTAAATGTTTAAATTGTTTTGAGTTTATCGAATTATTTAGTATCGAAACATGATCGAAATGTTAAAATTTTATAAAATAAATTAAGTTTAATCCAAATATATATATTTAATTGTACATCGATTTTTTTTGATTCTTAAATCTTTTACTTCTTCAATTATTTATAGTTATATTTTATACGAACCAACCAATACATATGCATCTACCTCAAGCTCCAACTCTATTTAACGGATATTAAAGGAAATAGCAAGATCTGAAAGTTCCAACTACATCAGTTATTTATATTAATTTATGGATCATTATTGTTAATTTAGGATGTTATTTTATTTTTAATTTCCCCCATCTCACAATGGTCATTGATAATACTGAAAATAAGTTAAGACCTTAAAACTGATCATATGTGCATACTCAAAACAAAATATACATGAATATATGTTGAAATTCAATGAAACTTTTTGAGCTCATTATCTCAAAACAGTGTCATTGTCAGATAGAACATTGTTATTCTGAGGGGTCGGCATGTCAAAAAGTTTTTTTTTTTAAAGTGATGATATAGAAAAACATAAAATATATTTTTTCGATAGATCGCTTATATTGTAGTAGTTAATGGTTTAATTAATGTTAATTATCTTAAGTATCACTATTGATAATATATAATATTATTTTGACGCGTGTTTCGAACACTGTAGTCTTTATCGAACTAAAAATGAATCAAAACGAGACTTGGTAGTGGGAGAGAGGGGCGGTGATTTTGAAGAGAACCTCCCACCATTCTCGTGACAAAGTCCCGTAATCCATAGGTTTCATTCGTTGTCTAGAACAACTATACTACCGTGTAATGGGGTTGATTTGCACTCCTGGACACATAATGATAACACACAATTGTCGAAACACGTTTTATATAATATTAAGTAATGAAAGTGTATTTTTATTCGTGATTAAAATATATCATCTTACTTTATCATTTTTATTAGAGAATTTAATGGGTCATTTATATTACAATTTTTAAGTTGTGCAAATATAAATCGGATTCTTTGTATTAATTACGAAAATTAAACTAGTTTTTGTTTCTCTATATTACGCATCATACATTTCTTTGTTTCATGCATTAAATTTAATTGGATTGTACGAATTCTACGAAACTTTATATTTTCATTACTGTAATTAATTGTCGTTGTTAATTAGTTAATCTTTAGAATGTGGTGTAATTTCGCAAATGTTGATTATTATTTTTAAAAATCCCGCCAGTTGATTAATATACAAATTTTTAAAAATTATTCTACTTGTGTTTAATTTATTTTTACTTTGATTAAATTATTTTAATGAATGTAATATAAAAGCCAACAAACTGAAAAAGCAAGTCCTTGAATATTTTAATTAATTATGTTTGAGATTTATTCTAGCTAATTTATTTCAGTTGACACGGGCACATATTTTTTATTCATTTTTATAACCTTTATTTTCTCTAATATATTAATTTTCATATGTTTATAAACACTTTTGTAATTCTCATTTTTTATGTTCCAAAATTTAATTAGTTTTTAAATATAACGCAACTATATCGTGCGATGAAATGGGGACCGTGACAAGAAGTTGACATGGTTATCGCATGGGTGAGATGTAAACACTAAGTAGCCGGCTTGTCATCATGTTACATATTACTAACGTACTAGATATTATAATATCTAATACGTAAGTAAAGCGTAGATTTTTCACATAACAATAAATTATATTATTTAAAAAATATATATACTTAGAGATGAGTTGGTCGTAGAATCAATTTTAATCATAAAAATTCAAAAAATTACGAAACGTCAAAAAGAGTATTTTTGTTTTGTTTTTCTATTTATTAAATTCATAAGTTTTCTAAAATATCTCATTTACAAATTGAGATTGGTTCTTTTTTACCTCAAATTTTTTTTATCGTATGTAGGATATCATACTAATTTTTGCTTTATTTCCATTATTTTTAAACTGGAAAATCCACAGATACGTGGTGATATATTTTATCGTCCTTGTTTGTTGTCTTGTCCGATTTAATTATTTAACACTATTTATTATTTAAAATCCTTCATAATATAATATATTACATTTTAAAAGTAGCTCACCTAGTTTGACATATCTTAACATATCAAATTTGTAATATTTAAGTTACTCAAAATAAAATATTATTTTTATTATTAAAAGTTTTAAAAATCACGAATTGACGCTTACACACCGAATAAATAAATAAATGAATACATCGATACACTAGACGTTATTTTTAGTAATTTTAATTAAATGAATGAACAGTTACGTTTAAAATTCGGTTTATAAGCAATCATTGAGATATATACATACAAGAAACGTACATATAAATAATTTAATGTCTTAGATGGAAAAAAAAGTATTGAACTCTAATTCTAATAGAGTACTTACAAATTTATTTTCAATTATATTATGTTAAAAAGTGCCTTTAAATGTGAAGTTTATTGTATTACAATATACTTACATATAATTATATTTACTTATTCAGATAATCGACTAGTATTATTTAAAAAAATTACTACCATAACCATTTATTGTAACAAGAGTGTACACAATATGTTAGATCTAATTACTTGTTTTTTTTTATATATCCAAAAAGAAAGCACACTGAATATGTACAATTTTTTTTGTAGGTATCGAAATCTTTATTTTTTGATAATATATGATATTTCTATATTTTTATATTCTTTCTGCATTATTTTAAAAATCATTTAGATTACTAAATTCATTAATAAATACCCGAGATAAAGTGATTCACGTATTTGAGACATATTTTAATGTTGATTCAAAAAATTATTTTGGTTGGTACAATTTTCGATCTTTTATTTAATATTCCGTCAAAATGACCTGAAAAATGTTTGTAGGTATTATTTGATCATTTGTTTGTGATAATTTTAAATGCTGTGATAGGTTTACTAGGTTATCGCGGTGCCTATTTTAAATTTCTTTGTTGGTTTACATTTTTAATTGTCATTATAGCATGTATACAAATGTTCACTCGTGGGATCAGTCACTACGGATTCTATTATATATAATATTGGATGGATGCTATAATTGAATTCGAAACTTCGACCAGCGTGAAGGAATATAATAATAATAATAATAATGAATTTAATTCAAACGGCATGATTCTCAATGAATCTATTCCATATAATTTTCAACGATATGAAAACCTCAAAACGAACAATTTTTAAATAGTAATAAAAAAACAAAAATATGTATTTTTGAATTTAGAAATACATATTTTTGTTAACGTTTTCAGTTTTGTATATTTTTCCTGAAACACACTGTTTTTAAATTGAATTGTCAACACGAAATAACTGCATCAGATATGGAGCAAATACACAACTTAAAAAAAAATCGAATTTAATTCGTTTTAAATTGAAAACTGAACAATACCGCGGAAAACCGGGCGCATCGCGTACAATCAAAGTTTACCACTGAGAAATCAAACACGGATCGCTCGAAGCTTTTGTCGAGTGTCGAACACCTGTAGCAGGTCCCCACTGTCGACCGTCGTCAGATATTGAATGAGGATGGCTTGGCGGGTGATCAGTGATAAGGCAAACACTTGAATAATTACTTCTTTCCGTGCCAAAGGAATATTCGTCTTATTGATCAGAATAGCCACGCTATCTGTATTCTTTTTCCCTTTGTTCTTAGACACTTAGAAAATTGACAGAGGCGCGGCGTGAACGAGAGTGTGAAAGGTTTTTTGCCGTTTTTATTGAAATTCCGTTCGGCGAACGCAGCCCGACACACGAATGTGTAATTAAAATGATTGTGCGATGGATCTTTTTTTAATTTCGTTAAAACAAGTGAGGAGCACAATTTCACAAAGTATTCATTCATTCATTCATTCGTTCCCGACACATAACGTGATTACCTGTTTGATGGGCTATTTTTAATTTACTTTTGTAAACATTTCGAAATTGCAATAAATATTAGATACACACGTCTATATGAAAAAAAAAACTAATTTTTTTACGTGTAAACAATGAAATTTAATATATCCATAATCATATTATGCTTCCACATTTACATGTATGACTTTCTGGGTGTGGTTTCAGTAGTGTCATTATGGCTGTACGTGCTTGATTAAACGGCCAGGTCCTAAAAACGAACGTGTTTTTAATATCTCCAGGATAAGATTACTTAAATTTTTTCTCTTTTGTATAACAGTACGTAAATATAAATTCAATTTGAAATGAAGGGTACATTGTCTTTATTACGAGTAAGAAAAAAAAACTGATTTGAGCAATATATTGACATCTGTCTTCTTTTCTTCTGCCTATGGGTAAGGGAGAAATCTTACTTACCATAGAAATTGTCTACCCACGATTCGTCGTATATGTCATTTTTGTTCATTTTGACAGCTAACTTACACAGATGGAATAATTAAAAATATATCGACATTTTATTTACGTGTGTTTTGTTTCGGGAAATGCTTTATCATTGAAATATAGATTCTATTTAGAACTTGACCGCCCAGAGGTCACCAATGGCAGCAACGCGGCCACTATTGGCTGCGAAGAAGCCCAAATAGCCACCCGCAGGGACTAGCAGCAAGCAATCGGAGACAGCCGATGACACCTTGATGGCGCAGTAGTCATCAATGGCCGCGTAACGGCCACTAGCTGCCGCGAAGGTGCCATAATAGCCGCCCGCAGGGCCTAGCAGTAAGCAATCAGCAGACGCCGATTGCTTTTCTTCTAGTGAATACATATATGTTTTATTATTCAAAGAAATGTTATTTTCATACGTGGAGTAGGTAACTTAAAATAACATTTCTATCAGAACCGCAGCAATTTTGGAAACTACCAGTATTGGTTTCGACCAGGAAAGTCCTGTATCTATAAAATTTTCTTATTACGATTAATACTAGAATTAAAAGTGGATACTCACCACCTTTTTGTTGACTTTAAGACAACTTTTAGGTGAGCTAATAAGTCTAACTAACTAAACTCACGATTCACGACGTCTCGGATAAAATACAAAGTAATAATCGACTCGTATCTTTCGAAACCGTTTAAAATACACAGCAGTATTAAGACAGGAAAATGGATTGGCCTATAAGCGTAAGATTTAAATAAGCTATATGAGAATCCAGGATTGATACTACCGGAAAAATTTTCTAAAAGTCTACTCGGATAACATCGACATCATCGTAAGATATCAAGAAGCTCTTCGTGGTGCATTATCAGCAATTGAAATAGCAGCAAAAATATTGGTCTTGTTGCGAATCAAAGATATCCAAGTATTATAGATGATTGATGCCGGTGGGTTACAGCCTGCACATATCCTTACTAATCGCCGGAAACAACTCTTTCAAGTCAGTCAATATTACATATCTAGGAAAGATATTATAAAAACTAGCGAAGAGATAAAAACACATAAAAAAAATGCTAATCGTTGCTAATTTGGCCTACAAAAGCAGCTAAAGTAGAACATGGTGAAAACTATGATAAAACCAGTGTTAACCTATAAGTCAGAAATTTGGATACTAACAAAGAAAGATGAAGGAACGCTATTTGTATTTAAAAATTATCCCCAAAAATGAATTTTCGGAACTATTAAAGAAAATAAAGCATGGCATAGACGTTATACGCATACTACTTTTATACGTTGTACGCACGCTGCTTATCAGAAAGTCAGAAAAATATGATCAGAAAGTCACAAAATTTGTGAAATTAGTTAGCCTTTGATGGCTAAGTCATATGAATAGTGCACAATCCTTGTAATAGTTGCGCAATATTAAATAGAGTAGGAGTAAAGAAAGACGAAAAATAGTTAGATTCCAAATGAGGTGGCAGAACAATTTAAATTATTCTTGGTATCCATAACAGCCGGAGAAAAACATTCTTGAAGAGGTTAGGACTCAGCGAATTGAGCATTCGAGAAATCGAAAGCTTCTTCATTAGATGATCTGCAAATGCAGTAAAGTTTTAATAAGAATGACGGTGGAATTCACAAAAATCGTACACCCAGCCTATTGACACACATATAAAAATATATGTGAAACAAAATAAAAATACTCCACCTCTGTGAACTCACCACTCAAACGTTAGCTGGTTTCCTCACTAATGACGACTGCCAGCGCCTTTACGAAACCATCTGCCAATAAAACGGAAAAATGAAACGGGTCAGTGGTTGCTTCTATAATTTACAAGATTATTGGGTCTGAGCCAGAGGGTGCGGCGGACGTATCGACAAATTACTCTATGCGGGATCCGACTAATGCAATGTAGCGAATGACATTTGTAACTGTACGGTTAAAAAGAGAAATTGTGTAATTCATATATAACTTTTAGCAGCTTAGGAATTTTAAATTAAAAACATTAATATTGGACGTGAATTCTCACCTATTAATCAATCTCCATATGGAGAATGGTGAACATTATATTTATATAAAGTGATCACTTAAGTCAGGCGAAGACAGGTCGTAAGCACCCATACTTCCATACATTTCCATTAAATATAATAAAAAATAGCTTCGTCTTCATGAGATATCTATTATTTGTCTTTGTAGGTGAAAATCCAGTAATTGTGCGTTCTTGGACATATTCAAATATTGTTAAACATTTATTCGTTTAGATCTATAAAACAAATTAGATGAATCGATTTAGGAAGATATACAGGAAAAAATCTGTATATTGAAAACATATTTACAATTTTCGCAGAATTTATAAATGAAACATCTATTATTCCATTTTAAAATGATTTTCAACTTTATTATGCAATAAATCCCAAAACCTTTAATGCTAGAATAAATCAATACGTTTAAAAAATGTATTTAACGTAAAGTCTATGTTACGGTTATTCATTTTAATATTGAATTATTTAACCTTGTTTTGGAACCACTTTTAAACTATTATTTATTTAATTTAATTTATTTAATTAGCGAAATACAATGACAAAATAAATGTTATATACATACATAGTTTTTACTTCGCTTACCTCTCCAAAAAAGAGACCAGCTCTTGTGCTTGGAGAGCTTATATTTTTATTTAATCTGTAATATTTTTGATGCAACATGAATTTAATGAAAATTTTAAAAGCATTTTTAGAACACAGTTATATGTAAAGTTTTAGAATATTCTAATGTAAAAATAAAGCCTGAAATTGCAAATCGTGTGTTGCATCAATTTATCTTTCGTGTTAATTTTTTTATGGTTTGCTAACTACGACTCTTCGTCGTACAAATTCGCACAATTATCTTTTATTACGACTGACGTTTCAACAATGTTAATACATCGTTCGTAATCCATAATAATTGCTTTCATACTGGGCGCTTATATGGAAGAGCATTGAAACGTCTCGTTTTATAGCACATTTAAAAATACGACACTTAAAATATTTTTTTATGGATAATGTGAAAGAGTACTACATTTTATTATTGCAGTTTAACTGGAATATGAGTATATAATATTAATAAATTAAAATGAAAGTTTTAAATATCTAGTTTAAAAAATAATTAATTTTATACATAATCAACTGTAAGTGAAGTATTACATTTAATAATTGATTAGTACGCAATACTGTAATAATTATTACACTTATTTAATTCTTAATACGTAATAATAAGTACTCCTATATATACTCTATAATAAGTATTTTCTTTTACTAAAACTTATCATTTACATATCCGGTCAGTTTTACTTTAAATCTATTAAATTTTCCCTCCTTTCTTATGTTTTCGGGTATTTCATTAAAAATCTTCATCGCACTATACATCATCGATTTCTGAGATTTGGACTTGAACGAATGTCAGTCTCAGTCTATCCCTTCCTCTTGTACGATACTCGTGATCATGTTGATTTGCATCAATTTTTCGTATAAATAATTTTTTTATTGGAGATTTTATAAATAAATACCATTATATTAAAATATCTTTCTGTTTAAAGATCATCATATTCAGCTCTTTCTGTATAGCACTGATTCGAGTATATCTATTTTTTAGTATTATTCTCAAAGCTTTATTTAGTTGCATTTCTTCTTCATTAGCCAAAAACAAAATGCTACTGCAGTAGTTGATGTGAGGAATAATAACAGAGTTGAATACTATTTTACAAGACTCAACACCAATGAATTTTCTGATCCTTCCCAGAAGTGAGATTTTCTTAGCAATCATTTAGTCGCGTATCTTGTATTTTGCGATAAATTCAATTTCGAATCTATTTGGACTCACAAATATTTTATTTCAGTCACTTCCTTCAGACTTTCACCATCTATGATAATTGTTATATTTTTTACATTTATACACATTTTAGAATCAACGATTAAAATAAAATTAATCGTTATATCATATAAATTAGATAATTAACATACATACATAATTACATATGATTTGTATTAATAGCACATAATTAATGTTAAATTCTACTATTAACAAAATAAAGAAATATTAAGAATTTTATGAGAAACAAGTAATTTCATCGTTCTTAATATAGTACATTATTGTTTACTTTACTTTGTTCGTATAATCGTGCCCCAGATTTTTTTCTTCTTTGAAGATCATCTCACTGCTATTCTTAGAACATCCGCAGTACATACTGTGTTATTATTTTAATACGAAATAATTATACATTTAATGCCTCTAATCTTAATAATATATTCTTTATTTAAAGGAATCTTTTACAGAATTGAAGCTTTGAAGCGTGGACCTTCCTTGTCAAATTGGGAGAAATGTTGGCAGTTTTGAGAAAAGTGCTGCGGACAATTTATGAACCTGTATGAAATTAAAATACAATGATGAGTTGTATAACATTTATTAGAATCCCAAACTTTTCATCCAAATAAAACTACAGCGATTCACTTTTAGAAAATGAAGTGATGCTGATGGGATAAGATCCTGTGGACTATATCGAGAGTTATATTAATCAGTTGACACAACCTGAATTGGAAGTCTGAAGGAACATAAGAGCAGATGGATCTGGCCTACCTTGCTTTAAAGTCCTGGGTTAGGCGTCGTCTTCACCTACGGTTGACGAGCACGTTTATTGTGCCGAACCGAGAGATCACTGCGCTTCCGAAAATATTGGATACCCATTGGTCTCAGCGTTACGCTCGGCGAAGATGTACGACGGCAGAAAAAAGGGGGCAAGTTCTTGATAGTTCGCTATCGGAGCGCAATCTGATCCCCCGTCGGCGAAATCACAAGTAATGAGTCGGCCAGAGCGGGACAGGTATAGATTATTAGTTTGTATATAGGATGGACAAAATTGACAATGAGTGGGTATTCGACCTGTGTCAACAGGTGGGGATCCAAAAAATACTTTTTTTGGACATCTAGGTGAAAGGAGAGGAATGAAAAGACTCAGACTCCACTGGGAGGATAGTGAAGACAGAAAAGAACATAAAGAAGAATGCAGCCCTGCTGCAGATTCCGAATCGGAAGACAGTCACCGAGAACCGAAGCAGGACCGTTAGATATACTTAGTCCAGCAATATTACAACTTTTTTAAGCCATCCAAAGTATGTTTTGTCGAACTCAGCAAAACAGGCATCTGTTTCAGCAATGACTTCCTCGTTTGACGTGAACCGCTTTCGCCAAGCCAATTTTCATCTTTGTAACAAAAATAAATCGCATGGGGCCAAATCAAAGGAGAATAGGGTGAATGAGGCAGCAATTCGAAGTGTAACTTAACTAATTTTGCTGTGGCGATTACGAACGAGTGATCTGGTGCGATGTCGTGGTAAAAGAGCACTTTTTTTTTACCAAATGGAGCCGTTTTCTCATCAGTTTCTCACCGATCGGCCCAATAAATCAGCATAAAACTGAGACAGCGTATCTAAGATCATTATATAGTAGACTCTCTATTATCTGGGATGGATGGTAAAGAAAAATCTCGGATAATCTAATTCCTGGTTAATCCAAAAACGTAAAAAAAATGCTCTACAACATACAAAAATCACGCACTTCGCGCGTTTATTGACGTATGATGATAAATACTAGCGCACTGATGGCACAAATTTGGTTTTGAACCAACTGGAAAATATTTCTCTGTCCATCCAGGCTGACTCGTTATTGTAGTAATCGGCAGGTAAATTCAACATTAATATTTCTGAGAAAGCTCGTGGTTTTTTTGCCGTGCCGATTACACAAGGTTCAGAAGATGAGATCCGGAGGCATTACCGCAGCAATAAACCGTTAGTCACTGCTTTTGAAGCTTATGTCTAGGAGCTTTCAATTCAGTCTCGTAGGCCAAAATTTTCGACGGGAGACATTTCTAGTATAACCTGGTTTCATCGGCGTTGTAAATTTGCTTCGGTTTCAATAAATGCTTGAAACATAGTGACGAATTCTTGAGCAGCTATTTCATTACAGCTAATTTTTCACCTTGAATGGCAATTTGTAGGATGCCGTGTCTCTGTTTAAACCGAATTAACCATCCAGAAGACGTGTTAAAATCGCCCTGCAACTTTAATTTCTTGTAAAAATATTTTGGGTTGGCTGCGTAAACAGTCCCAGAGACAGGAATACCTTCCGCCCTCTGTTAGTTGAACCACAAAACCATGGCCTTGTCGAGATTCTCATGCGTTGACAATTTCATCATTTTTCTGTTGGTCATGCCTAAAGCACTATCTGATGTGCCTGCAAAATCTACCAGCTTTCTCTTTTTTTTCACCAACATTAAATTGGTTTATTAAAAATTTAACCGTTGCATTATTTTCGAACAATTTCTAGCTTTTTTTCAATTGAAAGCACAACTCGTTTGCGTTTATCCATTATTAAAAATAAAACACCTTTACAATAAAAAAAGCTGTGACACCCCTGAAAGAATATGGAGAAAACTCAATGCCACATTCGTAATTTACCGACACTATTGTAAATGACACAACCGGACACAAACAGCCCCAATAAAGCTTTAAAACAAACTGAAAGCTACAAAATAACAATAAATGTTTTCAGACACGGTGACAACTGATGTGCTTGACTCTAAACACCTGTTTATCCCTTATGGGCACGTGGAATATTTTGGTTTTTATAAAAAAATATTCAATGATTTTCGAAATTCGAAACATCCCGGATAATACGCATCCCGAATAATACGCATCCCGGATAATAGAGAGTCTACTGTATGAGCAAAAGCTCTCATATCGGTCCCACACGTTCGCCGCCAGGTTGACATAATTTTAATGCTTAATATGCGACTGTGCAGTGCCGCTCACCATAGCGGCACAGTACAGGCGGTGTCGCCCGGCTGTAAAAGAAATTCCTTAATTGTTCCCCGGAGAAGTTTTATGTTTATTAATATTTTAAAACCAGCACATAAATACATGAGATAAACAAGAAAATAATCTTCAATCTCAAATAAACTTCACCCTAAAGAACTGCATACCTGGGAGTCCGTTGGCAAGCCTATTAGAGAAATAAGGTCTTCTAAGAATTTCCCTCTTAGAAACCCAACTACACACAAAGAACCTAAACAATTCTAGATTTCTTCCATTACTGAGAAGGTCTATATTCCGAATATAATCAGGATTAACTACATCAATACCACCTAAAATATCTACTCTCGCATAGTTCACATCGCCGGAGGATGTACTCCGGCGTCTGCGTCATATGGCTGCAGGTGCACCTGAATCCGAGGCCAACCCTAAGTCGAAGGGCTTGCTACGAAATCAGCATAGTACTGCCCCATGATTGTCCTTTTCTTCTCCAAATAGTCGGTGAAGGAAAGGACAATCACGGGGTGAGCCGAACAGCAACAACAACCGAACGTGAGCAGAACAAGTGAAGCCTCGCGAATCTCAAAAATGGTGGCCATGACCTTTCTGGCTGATGGAACCGCTTTAAAGCAGGTTCGCCAGGTGAAGTATACTGTTTTGACTATTCTTTCACTTCTGGCATGTAGTGATTTCTCATTTCCTCGCCTATCTCTCTTGACGTCGGGAATCCGCGAATGGATATCTTTGCCGATGTTTTTATAATTCAATTTTCTACCACCAGATAGATCTAATGGCAGCCTTGACGGTTCTATAGATCTGAACTAATCAGAAAGCCACACAAATAACGGTCTTGTCGCTCCCGCCAGCTAACTTGCTCAGATCGGAATTCACCTCCGTTAGACTCGCACATTTGCATCTCGGTACAGCACAAATAACACCTGAAATAAAGGTTTTCCATCGCACCTTAATTCCGCTGTAACCCCTTCGAGTCCCTGAATAATCACCACGTCAGCGTGATTTGCAAGAAATCGCCGCAGAAATAGCATATTCCAGTCGATTAGTTTTCAAATCAACGTTTCATCGCCATTTTGTTGAGCGTTTGAAAAAACGGAGTGGGCGCGATTCACCATCGTCGTACCAGAAGAATCTTCTATAAGAAATTCAAGTATTCACCATCGTATTTGACACCAGATCGTATATTAACATCCGCGATCGCTTCTTCTGCATCACCTCCACAACCTGTTGTTATAAATAAGGTTCCCTCCATCTACTGTGTATCTGTGTAAATGTCACTATCAGGTATGTTATTGTCACCTTTTTCACCGTTAACAAATACCTTTTTCCACACAACGTCAACACTCCTTCGCGCGCGCTTTTTTCCCTGCTTCTTGCCGCGTCATCCATGGATGATGTCGCACCATCGACAATCCTTTGCCATAGATCATCACAAACCACACGCCCTCCTGATGTCCTCATCACCAATCAACACTCATAATCATTGAGCCACTGCGGGGGCCGCCGAACCCTGGTTCCCCGTCTTTGTCCTTCGGATTTGTTTGGCACATCATCTTCTGCTGCTATACCTTCATCCAGCTCCACAGCCTCACTGAGCTCCTCATCGTCTGCATCTTCTGATTCGCTTTCTCCACTGTCGTCAAACAGTCGTCTAATGTCCAGCACATGCCTCGGCACACCGTCTATCTCTACGTTGTTGTCACTCACAACCCGAGTGACAATACCAGGCTGCCACCTTGTGGTACACCTTGCATTGGGCGGCTTCAAAACTACAACATCGCCTGGGCGGTACGAGGATTCCTTAGTTTCTTCTAGTTCAGCAGGTGGTACGAGTGGGTGCCGCCACATGTAAGCATGCACAATGTTGGCAGGCGACGTCTCTTCTTGACCCGGGTGGGCAGATGCTAAGTTGTACCAGAATACAGCTTGCAGGGGATCGATCTTGCTCCGTGCCGCAGTCCTCTTTATCGTGCGGTGATGCCTTTCGACTATTCCATTCCCTGACGGACGATAAGCGGCTCTGAACCTCTGGCGAACACCCCACTCCCTACACAATTCTCGTAGCGCCAGAGAACGGAATGCTCTACTATTATCGAGTAAAATTTCGTCCGGGGGACCTCTTTCTCTAAAGACTTCCTTTAAATTACGGACCACATCTTCACTGCTCTCGGCTCTAATTTCTTTCCACAAGGCAAACCTACTCGGCCCACAATCGATGACAGTGAGGTAGCACTTACTCCCAAAGTGCGTCGCGTCAACTGCGATCCTACTCCAATTGCGCTCCACGTTCAACACTCCAGAGTTGTGCCTATCAGGCGCTGGATCTATGGTCCGGCACTGTATGCAGTTTCTTACGCATTCCACCACTTCCTCTCTCCGAACGTCCGGGTTCACCAGTCGGTTTAGATGAAGAGTCCTGTCTACACCAAAATGATGTTGCTCATGCAAGCGTTTCACATCAGAGTTTTCAACCACTCCCACAGCCGCCACATCACTTCTGTGCCATCTGCGATCAATTCTTGTCAAAGGATCTGCCTTGTTTTCGATTGACTTAACAAGAGTGATGGTCAACTCGAGACCATATTCGTCCACCAGCTCTTTTATCAGTCCAAGCCTCCTTTTGACTAACATTTCAGACATACCAGAAACTCTGATCCGGTGATCCTTCGTCAAAACAGACGTGACCCATCCCACCACTGTTGCGGAATCTGACATCAACTCCATAGCTCTTAGTCCCCATTTCAATGCCAACGTTATTCCCTTAACAACAGAGTCAAGTTCTGCCACATTGATATGACCAACGTCCGTGGTCTTTCTTAACCATGACATATCTTCTACAACTTTCCCATCAATTTCCACCATAGCTCCGAACGCTAATGAACTTGCGTCGCACCACACTCTTCCCGTCGTAAGATCTGCAGGAACATTCCAAAAACCCTTTACGGGATCATCGCATTTTACTTTTTGGATCACCTCACTGAGAATTCTCTGGGCATTTTCTCCTACATGTGAGTCCCATGTATCCCCAGAACATGCTCTTTTCACAAAACTACAAGCAACCCGAAGCCACCCACACACCGGGTAATGGCCAACCAACTGCCCACAGACAGAAAACAATTGCCTCTTCGTGAGCTTTGTAGCTGATTCCAGTTCAGGAATAGTATTCCCACGCCTGAACACCAGAACTCCATTTTCTCGCTCAATTCGAAGCCCGAGAACGCGTCCGCCCTCCAGATCTAATGGTGGCTTTGCTTCCAATCCATACCTCCTTAGGTGAGCCGCTACCTCCTCAGCTGAAACCACTGTCTCGTCCACTATGATGTCGTCAATGTAGCTGTCAGTGCCTCGCTTAACTCTCTCGTTTCTTGACAAGACCTCTCTAACTATTCTTGTCATGATTTTGGGAGCACTGTTTAACCCGAAACCCAATCTCGTCAAGCAATACACTCTGTCTTCAAATCTCACAAGTTGATATTTCCACAGATCTTCGTCAACGCGGATTTGAAGGTACGCCGACCTTAAATCCAGGAGTTTAAGTAGCTCACCATGTCTTCTCCATCTCCTGAGAGTTTCATCACATACTGCAACCTCTTCCCCCGTGTGACTTTGCACATGGTTGTTTAGCTCTCTATAATCCAGCACTGGCCTGACCTTTCCCTTGTTCTTCTGAATGACTCCCAGTAGTGGTATAACACCCGTGCACTCCCCGGTCCACGGCTTTAACCAGCCTTCCTTCATCCACCTCTCCAGTTCGTCCTTGATCGCATCCTTCACATCGTGCTTGTGAAGACTGGAATATGATGCAATGTCATTCATTAAAGCTACCGGTCCTTCTTTCCACGCCCATCTAACCCACCACTTCTGACCATCAAACCGTGCTTGAAAGTCCTGATCTTCGATACAGATAGTTTCAGGTTCAGCCGCCGCATTTATAACATGGCAATCAAGATTTGTTTGTACACTCGAAAAAATTACTTGGTCATCATTCACCGTCACTCCTCCGCACATTTTTATGAAATCCATCCCAATAATCGCATCCACGCCATCAAACAACTTGTTCACCACCACACAACTAACCCACACTCCACTGGATTGGGCCCTTCGCTCACCATTTTTCGCCCCACACATCACGTCAATGCTGACTACAGCTTCGCCCACACACGGCACTTGACTCCCATCAACACTAATTAACCTGCATCGGTTCCCGCCACTGCGAATGTCACACCTAATGGAACTGGATAGCACTGTTCTCGAACACCCCGTATCCACCAATGCTCGCACCAACTTTCCTCCCACACAAATCTTCACAATCGGTAGCGCCGTTAATGTTGACGAGGAAGAACTACCGGCGCACCAGCTCTTCCTTTCCCGTTTCCCTCCTTCGTGGGGCATTCACGTGACACGTGTCCTGTTTCACCACATGTCCAACACGACAGAGCTTTTTGAGTACAATATCTCATAGGGTGTGGCCCACCACACTTGAAACATTGCCTCGGTGTCCCACTTGATTGTCTAACGACCGCAGCCGCGACGCCCGGATCGTGCAGTTCAGCCATCAACGCCCGCGCCCGTTCGAGCAGGGATGACAGCGCAATCGTCTCTACGCCTGGCAACGCCCTGAGCTCACGTGATATCGTGGCCGGCAATCCCACAACAAATGCTCGTCTGAGCAACTGGTCCGTCACCACACCCGCCAATTTGGCCAACTTTCTCAGCTCAGTGAGATACACGTCGACAGGCTCATCTTTCCACCTTCGCTGGGCCAACTGCTCGTACGCCTGAAACGGGTTCATAGCGAATGAATCGCGCAGGGCTTTTTTGATGCACTCAGCATCTTTCTTGTCCTCGTCTCTCAATTCGCTGTAGACGGCAAACGCGGACCCTTCCAAGAATAGCGGTATGACGGTTGCGAGATCTCCGATATCCTTCAATCTCGCCACCAATTCCAATTTCTCCAACCACTGAATGACGTCTCCTTCACCGTCAAAACATCTCACCAAATCACCAATTTTTACTGTCGCCATCGTTACACGCCGAAATAGCTTGTTATTGTCACCTTTTTCACCGTTAACAAATACCTTTTTCCACACAACGTCAACACTCCTTCGCGCGCGCTTTTTTCCCTGCTTCTTGCCGCGTCATCCATGGATGATGTCGCACCATCGACAATCCTTTGCCATAGATCATCACAAACCACAAGGTATTTACGACTTTATTTTATTGTGATCCCTCCACAGATACTTGCATTGTATTGTGGTTAAATAACAATTACTGTTTGGACCATAAACCATCAATATTCCGGTGATTCTTCTTCACTTAAAGTACATTTTTCTTCCGATACAAACACTTATGTAAAGTTATATATTCGGCTATCCAGTAGAGAGTCGGTCTCCTGTACAATAAATTAAGATAATTTCATTCTAATCATATTTAAACATAAATTACTTGATTTCACAATGTAACATCTTGTACTCTTTATTAAAATAAGTGTATTTCCTTTGTAACTTGCTGACTTAAATTTACTTACCATCCTACCGATTGATTTTGACTGGGGAATTCATCGAATCCCTGAGTAACGAGCAGCTCTGTTCCGAGATACCAGGCGTGCCAAAAGTTTGTATTTTCATGTGGATATTTAGTATTAAATATATTTGTCGTGAAAAAAAAGTGGCGCTATCAGTTGTTTAAACACAGGTACTTATCATACAGCCCTCGTATTATCTTGTATATCATAATACCATACATATTATCTTTGATTAACATTGTTCATTCGATTGAATATTGAAACACTCTTTTTTTTGGTATTAGAGAAAAATTGATTATTTCATAAATTTTCATGGATTGAATAAAAAACATATATTATATACCGTTGGTAACATCTGGTGTAGGAAGCTCTTCTATGGGTACACAAGTGACGTAGCTGATCACAACGCCCTGTCATATTGAAAATGATACAGCATTTATATCGACTTTACGTTGCGTGTGCTTAATTGAATTTGGGTCAGAAGTCCCCAACTAACGTGTGGATTATTATTAATTTCGTGTTCATCGGTTTCAACATTATTTTTTAAACCAACCCGATTTATTATTTCTCTTTATAAAATTTAAATACAATAAAATAAATTCTCTAGTTCTCTTTGAGCTTCTCTCATTCTCTTGATATATCATTAGAATACTCGAAAGTTAAAGAAATTTCATTTCAAATACCGTTCGAATATTTATACACTTATGTAAGTTATAATTTAAGCATCGTGCTTGAATGGATTGAAGGTACAACGCACGTCAATTCTAGTTATATTGCTTCACGAATGTTCGCCGATGGTACGAGTCCATGATTTCACGGCTTCAATGAAGCATAATACTACCAGAACAGAAAGCAGGTGGCTAAGATCGAGAAATGCTATTGTCCCGGTCATCGGAAACCGACTAAGCCCTTCACAAAAATCGTATATAACCGGTGTAATTGGCATATTTAAATGCACATATATAATAATAATTTCGTAGGCATATTTTTATTATCGGGGTTGAATATTGTTATGTATAATATTTTTATGATTGATTGAATATTGAACTCATGTTTCATTCCCGCTGAAATAAGATTATTATTGTAATTATTAATAACAACAATATAGTATATATTATAATTATTATTAACAGATACTCTTAGAGATGAGATGTATCACAGAGATGTTTGAAGGTATATCGCCTCCATAATCTACATGCACCCTGCGTGCACCTGGATGCAAAACGAGGCTCTCCTCAACTTCAAAAACACGCCCGTACCGACCGATTAATAGGTAACAATAATATGCACCGCCGCCGTCCGAAGACCGGTACGTACGCGCTACCTTTTTCATTTTTCGCAGTAGCCTTTCAGACGAATTCGTTAACCAACGCGTGGCGTATCGTTGCAAACCGAATATCATTTTGCAACGAGTATCGTTGCAACGAGTATCGAGTTTGCAATGAGTATCATCGCAAACCTTTTGCTATTTATACTTGTATCCGTAACAGTGTTTCAAGCATCAATAAACATCTGTCTATTGTAAGTACTTTCTTCTTGTAAGTTCTTTTCTTCTCTGGGCACAAACACACACACGCACACACACTTCGCGTTATAATTCAATCGAACATATGAGTGAATGGGTGAAATATAATGAGGCATTCATTACTCACACTAAAACACATTCTTTTGATGCATCAACATTTTGACAAATACACAAATTAAACATCACACTACTCATTCCCCGTAGATGCATAAATGCAATAAGTATGACTATAATATTATCAGAATAAATTAAAACGTTTACCTACTCGATCTAATTTTTTAAAATTTTTAATTCTAATGAATGCTGTTTTTCGTCAATAAGAAATATCACTAGTTCAATATATTAAATATTTTTAAGTAAGTGTAGAACCCCTATACCACAGGTCAAACATGAGGGATGGGGTAAATGTGTAAATATAAACTCAGGGTGAGCTATTCGTTTGTAAACATACATTATTAAAATTTAATGTCCAGCGCGTATGCCGATTTCACAAAATAAACTTCAAAATAAATTTAACGAAAATTTTTAACTGTACCCACTGCAAATATTGACGTCTATGTTACATTAACAATCATGAGGTGGAATTCGAGAACTAATAATTTTTGTAACCTTAATTTTTATTAAAGCAACTAAAATACAATAGAAAAATAACCATAAACTTTTCCGTGATCCAAAGATCTTTTGCAGATTTTATTTACATTCGACACAGGCGAATGGAAATTATTATGGTTGTAATAGGATGCACGATTCATAGTCATTTTAGATTCATAATTGTTCATTAGGCACCTGATGCTTTTTGTATGATTAAGTTATAGCTTTACGAAACAAATTTTTTTTGTTTCACCTATTATAAATTTTTAGCTAATTTATTATATTGCCATCAAATAATCAATTACCTAGGTTTTAATTTTATTTCACATCTTAAATTAAATTTATAAATAATAATTTTCTATGTGAACGATATAAGATGATGTACTGAACTGCTCTAGAAATGATAAGAAGATTGGTATAAAAAGTTAACTTTTTAATGGTATGTTTATAAACTTAACAAATGTATAATTTAATAAACTAATATATTTTAATTATAATGCACAAATTAATTAATTTAAATTAAATAAAAATCACAATCCATGCCATCAGAAAAAATAAGTTATTATAGCCGCCTTAAAGTTATTGAAAATATTCAAGTTCACTATTATTATTATCAATGTTGGTAAATTTAAATTGCTTTAATATTGCTATTTTTACCACGCACGCATAATTTTCATAGTTAATATTATATAATTGATTTAGGAAGAACAAATTTTTGTTGTGAATTTGCATACTCAGAACCAAATTAGTGGTATTTTAATAAAAATTAAATTAATTAATCCTGGCATTTCCTTTCGGGTTTTACTCAAAAGTATTTGAGATTCCTCGTTGTATAGAGTTGATTGCTTTTAAAAATGGAACATCAATTTGAAATATTAGTTTAAAATTTGTCGAAAATGTATTTGATTCCTGTAGCGAAAATGGAGAACGCGCTTCCCCGGATAAAAAGGGTTCTGGTAGCAACTAAATATTTATTTTATGTACATATTTTTAGTTTATTAAATTAATATGTATTAATATAATTTATATTTTTATTTTTATGATAATGTAAAATAATCGTGTTAAAACTAATTAAAAATATACATACTTACTTAAAATAAATAAAGGTTCAATATTGTTTTTTAGTTAATCATTATTTAATAAATATAAACTCTAAATATTTATGACGCTTAGCTAATGTTAATCTTATTGACGTTGTTTCTTCTATGTGGAATTATTATTTGCATGAATTTCAATAATCTCAATATTTTTAAGGAGAACACATTCTTATTGTGAAGTTGTAATTATTCGGAACAGACGGTCAGTGATATTTTTTAAAAATACTAATTATATGTATTCATTAGAAAGATATACATATAAAATCAATTTTACTGAAAAATATTATTGTTGCTACCAAAATTAAAACCTGGATCTCTTCCTATCCTAGGATTACCTAATAATCACAGACCTATGTTCTGAACAATTACAACGTCACAATAAGAATCTGTTCTCCTTAATAATATAATAGTTGTATCAATGTGTCCAAAATTTAATAAAAAACATTATTATTTCTGGCGTCTCGTATTAGATTATTTAAAGGTATTTGAGATACCATAAAAATAAAGAAGATGGCTTTCAAATAATGAAACGATAGATATATCAATTTGAAAAATGTAACATATAAGTTCGAAAATCTGTCGCCAATGCACTGTGTTGTCGTAGCGTAATCGGTTAATGCAATTTCCCCGAATAGGTAGATTCGAATCCCGGTAGCAACAACAATATTTATCGATAAAATTGATTATTTATATATATATATATCTTTCTAATTAATACATTTAATTTATATTTAAAAAAATTCAATATATTTGTCGAGAATTAATCATTTTATATACATGTATTATATAATACATTCAGTTACTTCAGTTCAGTTACAAAAAGCACTTTATTAAATTAAAAAAATTTAGCTTCAAATAAAAATATGATTTTAAAACAATTTCTTACCAGACCAAGTAGTTCTGGGGGGTGACGAAACTCGACAGAACTACCGGAGCTTCTCCTGGGTTTGTTGATGTCTACCCTCAAAATACCTCCTGGCCTTGAATCTGATCCCTTAAATTTTTAAACATTTTTTTACTTCCTGTTGTGTTATATGTATGGTAGATACCTTCGCGGTTGTGAAAAATTATGTTCTAATAACCGATAATTTACAAAATATGTGGTAAGATGGAATTATCTAATCGTATTTTCCGGAGCACGCATATACAGTGTGTCCCAAAAGTCTTTTTAATTTTGGTTCATTCACTGCACTAATGCAACGAGTGGGAGAAGGGCGGGAACTATGCCGATCGCTAGTCACGTCCTTGGTTAATCAGTTGCTATAAAGCGTATCCTTACCAGTTCACCAGTTGTTTGTGAAATTTTTCCTGGAATATTGATATCCCGACGAGGTGACATAAACTGGCCTTCACGTAGCCCCTACATGACACCAATGGATTTTTTCCTACATGGCTATCTTAAATCAAATCCTCTCACTCTGAACCAATTCTCAATTCTCAGAAATTTTGCCTCTCGTTTAGAAAAGTACCACCGAAATGACATCATATTTAGAAAACATATTTTTTAAGAAATAAATTCCCAGGAACTGTACTTAAATGCGAAATAAACATTTTTTTATTAAACCCATTCATTATTTTATTACGGAATTTTTATTGTGATAAAGGCTTTTGGGACATCTTATACAACAAAAGCCATTCCTTCGAGAGTTAAATAGTATGATCAAAAATCTCATTTCAAAATCAACCTGTATGAGATGGATGGAATATTTTTATAGTACAATACATGTATAATTAAAATTGTGTATTCAAGGTTCAAAATATCATAAATAATTAAACTACTGGTTAAACTGAGAATTTTATCAAAGATTACCCGAAATCCAATAGCGAAAATGCATAAAAATAGACGATTAACACCATTACACACCTAACCAATAGGAATTCAGTGTTAAAAAGGTAAAAAAAATATATTATATTAATGTAAAAATATTTGTTGAATACGGTTTGACGATATGTATTCACATGAAATGTATATTGAGTGCGCTTGCGTGTATACACTAGTATATGTGAGAGTCCTTGTTTTTTTTGCGCAGTTTGAAAATAGTTCAATCACTATTTTCAATCAAATAGACTTTCTTAATTTTAAGATTATTTACGTAATTAAATTTCAGATCTTTTTAGAAATTATAAAAACATGGCCAGAATATTATAAAAACATTTTTTTAAATCACTTTAATTAAATCACATTAAAATAAAATTATACAATTAATTTTTAATTTCAAGGAATTTTAAAGTGAGATTTGGTTTTGAAATTTATCAAATATTGTAGAAGTTAATTTGAAATTCTATTTTCAATTACAAAATGTGTTCTCTCTGCATTAATATTTTCTGAACCATTTATGAATAAATATTTAGTATAGTAAGAATCACGCTAATAGAACTACGATAACCAAATATAATATAATAAATAATTTAGAAGAATTTAGGAAAGCTTAAGGTTCGTCGTTTCTGCCTGCGGACATACTAAAATTAGAATTACTAATATTTTTAACAATTAAAAAATATTAACTCCTTTATAAATAACCAGAATTAAAACTTATGTAAAATTAAAATATCAATATTAAAAAATGTATATCATAGATTTGTACTTTGTAATAAGGGTTAATAATATACTGAAAATATATTACACATAGTTTAACATGGTGTTATCTAATGTGAAAATAAATAAAAATAGACTGCTTGTCATACATAAGGTAATTTTGATAGAAATAGAAAATAATATGGTGAGTTTTTCTTAAGAATTAGAAACAATAGAAGAGTTAAGTTGGAAAATCATAAAATGTCAATTATTTGTTATGTAAAAACAATAAATGTATCGAAGTAGTAAATAAATTATAAATTATTTAATTAAATTTGACAAATCTGATTGTGGGACTAAAATCAACCATTCCATGAATTTTTATTTAATTTTGAAAGGATATTGAGCGAACTTTTTAAATAATTTATGAAACATTCAATTAAATATAAAAAAAAAGAAAATAATTTACCTGTCGAGTATTTCCTGATGTATCCATCACGTGATCAATGAATATAATTAAAATTTAATAAACATTTATAATTTATCTTTTTGATGTTGGAAGTGTGCCAAAATAATGTGCCTGTATGACGTCATTTAAACTAAATCATCACCAAATCATGTTATTTAATAAATATTTTCGAAAATGTGATGTTATATGGTGTGTAGTGTCAGACGGGTTTGTTCAGACTAATAGCTTGTATGCAAAATATGTTTTTATAATCAACAGTACATACTATAGGAAAATGAATTAGGGTTAGTTTTTTAAAAGCGACATCTATAATAATTCAATTATGGATAGTTTTTATGGTGAATGAAATCGCGAATCGAAAAAATAATATTATATAATAATTATGTTGATCTTTAGAATTAAATAGAATCTAAACCAATTACATTACGTAATTATTTTATTTTTTTATTTAATATTTTTACAATTTTTTTATAACATGAATTAAGATTTTTACATTATTAAAATTTCATGTTTTTTTTTTCGCTTACCTCTCCAAAAAAGAGGCTAGTTCTTGTGCTTGGAGAGGGAGTTACACTATAATAATTGTATATAATATTTTATTTATTGTCTATTTGTGTGCTTCCGAAGTGTTCTGTAATACTGTTTATTTTCTAATTATGTTTTTCTGAAGTGTTTATTTCATTTTTTCTAAATTCTTTTATATATTTTATTTCTTTAATTTGTGTAGGGAGGCTATTGATATATTTGCTGATAGTGTTTGGTGTTACATTTAGGAATTTTAAAGTTATTTTAAAACCTTAATGATGTGGTTGTTTCAAATTTGACAGATTAATTGAGAATTTTTTTGAAAATGTTTTCTGTTTTGAGAACTGAGACTTTTGCAAAAAGTGTTTGTGTTGAAAAAGTTGATCTTTGTTTAAATATTGCTTTGATGATTTGTATTATTTTTACAGAGTTCGTTATATTATTGTATGCTCCTCCCCACCCAATTATTCCATATCGGAGTAGTGACTGAACAATAACAAAATATACATTTTTTAATTAATTGGTCATTAGTCATTTATAAATAAACAGAACTAATCGGGCACTAATTAATTAATGTAATAGTTAATAATTAATTAATTAATAAATGATTAATTAATTAATTATTAACAATTACAATTAGTACCTTACCCGATATATTTCGAAATTCTTTTATAATTTTTTGTTATTCTGTCACCTAATATGTATAACATTGTTTATCTTTTTACTTATTATTTACAATACAATATTTGGCGATTTTTATGTAAAAACGGACAAAATTCAACACTTTCGAACAATTAACCAATACTATGAAGATTTGGTTGTTTCGAACAAACGAAAAGTAAATTGGTGATAAGTAAATCCTACCGAGATTAATTTTTAATAAATCTAAACGTTCCTTTCGGTTTCTGATTTTTCTGTGTACAATTTTACCATGTTTATCAGAAACATTGGCCTCAAAGGTCAGATATAAACGGCAAATTATTATCGGTGAAGAATGTTGAGATGTTGGTTAAAGAAAAACTTGTAGCGTATCTGTAAAACCATGTAAGATGGGTGAATCCTTTACAATGATGATCTTTATAGTCTATATAAGAGGCTTTTATTATATAATAATGAGTAAAATTACTGTATTCATAATACGCCTTTATAATGATGAACTTTACAGTTTTTATAAGTGTCTAAAATATGATAAAACCGTCAATACGAGACAAGCAGGACGCCTGTAATGGATTCATGTTTCACGAATCCAAAAAATGATGCACAATAGAAAACCAAAGAGGAAAAAATACTGATTTGAAGAACAAGGCTCCGCTAGTGAGATAATGTGAAAAAGGATACTAAGGACTCAATGGGAAAAGATCATAAAAATACCAAGTCATAGAAGTGGACGATTAAGAAGGCCTAATCTGAAGAATTAAATTTTGAGATCTGTATAAATTGGGAATTCTATAGAGTTGCATCAGATTTACAGTAACCATCTCTTTTCAACTTGGCTAACCCATCCAAACCATATTCTATCAATCAATCAAAAACACTGATACTTAAAAAACTATCGGTAACCGTTTTGAAAACTAGACCCTGGTACTCGGTGTTGTCACGAGTCATGCAAATAACACCCTTATGTTTGACAAAGCCACCTCCAACACCCTCTATGCCTAGCAGGCAAAGTTCACTAACAAATGTATGTACCTACAAGATGTACCTCCGACTAGTGGGGGTGATTTAGTTTTACGTAATTAATACCTGCGGGAATTTAAGCCCCTGTGCCCACGTTTCTTGGTGGGAATATTGTCAAACAGATGTTTGTGTACAAGGGTATGAAAAGAATGGTTTAATATCACGTAATGTGAATCTACTCATAGCCAACAAATTTTAATTAATATTTGTAAGTCTCACCCTATTTTTTGGAATAGAATTGCAAAGCTGTAAGTAGTAGTGTGATACTCCAGTATAAGAATAAAATATGATTTAGGTATTCATAAAATAAAATAATATGATGTACCTACTTATAATGTTAGTATAACTCTTGCAGTTTCATAAGGATGTAAAGTCGTGATCTCCACAGTTATTTAGCAGTTCTTCAAGGTCTTCGATGATTTCGATTGCTCTTTGTTATTTAAATCGTGCTGCTTTTAGTCGGTACACCATATAGGTTATCTGTTGTCTGCTTCTTGGAATATACGAGTATTTCACGATAATTTTGACCTCTCCAATCTTTTTATCTCTCTTACAACGTCAATTTTGTCGAATGAATGCAACATTTTTTGGTAAAGAGTAGTAGAAAGAATTAGTTTTATAATCTATTCTTTATTTGTTTTACATATCTACTATACAAAGGATTATTAGGTTTCTGTTTCAAACACTAAACAGTGGGACCTCGCTTAATGAGCATAATTCGTTGCCGTATCTTACTCGTAATGCGAAACACTCGTTAAGATAAACAATTTTTCTAATTAATTTAAAATACGATAACGAAATCCATGCCGAAAAAAAATCTAGCATAATTTATTATTTATAATAATAATACTTTTTTACTAGAAAACTGTCTAGATACACTTGTTTTTGCCTACGGTTTAAATTTTTGCGAAAATGCGACACAGCATTATCATTAAATAAATTTATAGCGCGCATAGCCATTGCCTTATTAGGCTGATGCTTCTCAGTGTACGATGCAACAGTTTCCCATCTCCCTTAATGCGTGTTACTTTACTTCTTCCTTCTGCCTCGGCTTCATGTTCAGGGTGGAGGCATATAGGCTTTTTTAAATTATCCTCAAGTCAAATGGTTATTAAATGAAATCACAAAATGTCATTGTTTATCATAAAATTTATTATGTGTGACTTGCATGTATTGACATTTGAACAAAAAAAAGCATTTTACCTAATTCTTATTAATAATACAAATTAAAAATGATTACAATCAATTCAACATTATTTATGTGCCCATCATGCCAACATGAAGTTAACTATCAAATTTTCTATATCGATTCTTGTGTGATGTTGACTATGCAGATCCCTCATGTAAGGGATTACCTTTTGGAGACGGCTTCCACGTGTAGATGATGGTCCTGGAAGTGTGGCCAATACTTGTGGTGCCAGGGTAGAGTGACGGAGTTCAGGATTGACTACCAGACGATTTCCAATTACCCAGGCAAACCGGGGCTCTGGACGCGATGTTCTTAATTACAATTTGCGCTTGACGCTTTTGATATTGTCTCTTTTGATATAGATCCACCGGGATCCTTTTTATATTTCAATGTCAACGATTAAACACAGAGAACATCAAAGTCTAAGCTTTATACTCGAGATGCACAATTTAAATTTAGCCCGGAATTACAGATTACAAACGCTCGCTTGATGCTAGAGACGATACTAATTTTGTTTTCTAATTGAAAACTAGATCGTATTTACGGAGCGATCTCTCCCGGCTGAGATTGGTAGAAAGACTGCCGCATGAAGGTGATGCATCCCTTATGGTGCATTTGCTTACGTGACTAAAATCGTGTACGCCGGATTTTATTGGCGTTCCCACGCCGCGCCGTCCATCTAACAATACCCATTTTTATTGCTAGCTCGTCCCTTACTCCGACTAAGTGCTTTTGTATCCTTGAACAACAAAATATTGTTTTGGGTGATTTTGCATTTTAACATGCGCTGGGTGGTTGTTGCACTATTGTTACACTCCTTCCCCGATAAACCCTCCTCCACAATTTCTTGCTGTGGAACAGAATAAAATATTCAGAATGACCCCGTTATCTCCTCTTTGCTCGTCATGCGAAACGTCGCTCGTTAAGCGAGTCATTTTTTTACATTTATTTTGCTCGTTATGCAAATCACTCATTATGGGAAATTCTCATTTTAAAGTATACGATGAGTGTATACTATAATGATATACGTAGAAGATAAAATAAATAAATTACAGTGCGTTTATAATTTTAATACAAATTAAATGCATCAGTTAGAAAGATATACATACAGACAAACTCAATTTAAAGAAAAAATATTTTACTTGGATTGAGTTTATCTGTTTGTACTACTAAATTTCGATTATTACTACGCAATTTAGATTCATTTAGAAAATAAATTAAGTAATATTTTATTTCTTAAAAATCACACTGCATTATTTTTAAAAAATGTATCCCAGCAATATCAAGGTGTACGAAAACGATTTGAAGACATTTTTTAAGAAATCTTCTTAGCTAACTAACTAACTTACCATCAAACATTTCCCCGCGAGGATAGGCAGAGAGACATTTATTTCTCACCTCATTCACATTCATACATTTTCTAATGCAAGCTCGTTGATTAATGAAGCTTCTAAAATAACCATCTTCTAATATCTGGTTTACTTGGCCATGCTAAGTCATCCATAGATACTTTCTATTTCTGATTCCATCGATACTTAAGTCATATATTTTTCTTATTATTCTCTTCTCATTCATCCGTTCCATATGGCCAAACCACCTGAGCAATACTTTTTTAATCCTATTCACTACGAAGTAGATAATGTTCGTGGTCACCCATATTTATATGGTCCTTTTGAGATTCCTTATATGTAG
Source organism: Eubasilissa regina (assembly GCA_022840565.1). NCBI lineage: Eukaryota > Metazoa > Arthropoda > Insecta > Trichoptera > Phryganeidae > Eubasilissa > Eubasilissa regina. Next base: position 26,250,726 of record JAINEB010000033.1, read on the forward strand.
ATATGTATGTATTTAGGTACATAATTCTAATATATATATATATATATATTACATTATCTTAAAAAATCTATAGAAGAACATTGTCAAAGCTTGTATAGTCAACAAAAGTAAGAAGATTCAAAGAAAAAAATGTTCATGTTTCATAATATGAATTTTTGAGATTTTATTATTTATATTATATTTTTATTTTATTTTTTTATATAGAAAAAAGTATAATTTTAATACTAAAAAATTATGAATAAATTACATAAATTAGAGATCAATTTCAATGGAAAATTAATGTAACTCATATCAGCATTTCAAGTATATTAGATTCTAGTACAAAGAAACTAAAATTCACAATTTACTTTATCAAAAAAATAATTAAAAGCCATGCACATAATGGTTAATTAACTTGATTAAAAAAGAGTTTTACCGTACATTAGAAAAAATTAATCACTATCATTAAGTTACCGGAAACATGAAAAAACACGCAAATAAAACATACTTCCACTACCACATTTGCAATGTTACAATCATATAATGTCGACGATTTTACTTAATTTCTTTATAATATCTTTATTAAATTATATCACCGTCATACTCTACCACGTTCACCTTCTTGCGAATTCGTAGCGTGACGGGACATACTGCAAAATATATTTATCATACCAGCGTAGTGTCAAATTTAGACTCAATTTAAATACTTTGCAAGAGAATTTTTTTTAAATTTTCGAAATCTTTACATCCGATATCCAAAACGCAGTGATAATTTGCTGCCGCTTCGGGCCTTATATATCCTAAATCCTTTGCCTAAGTTTAATGAAAATAAATATTTGTTTGAAAAGAAAAAAAATTTGAACTAATCAAAATAATTTTTATGCCTTTATTGACCTGGATTGTCAATATAAATATCAGCCTGTTTGTCCTGGGATCTATTTATCCCGGGAGGGGCTAAGTGTAAACAATGCGTTTTATGACCTGACTGATTAATCAAAACAAATAAAATAAAATAAATTGCACCTGTACAAATGTTGTATGTATAAATAAATATAAAATTGTATCAATAATGTAATTTAATTTGATATGAAAACCTCGTCAGCGCAATGCACAATAGTGAGTGTATAAAAAAATAATAGAAACATATTTGATAATGACGCCAAATATTAGTTTTAACGAGTTTGTTGTCATAGACTCTTTGAATCCAAAAATAGCGGTTTAACGTTGTACTAAATAAATTTGACTGTATTATTATTTTAATTTTATTACAATTTACACGAGTACGGTGACAAATAGATTCAACTATAGAAGGAAACTCTTGTACTGAAAAGCAGGAGAACTTCAAGTATTTTCTTGGCAGATGAGAATCTTCTTAACGTCATTGTGAAAAATGTAAATAGTTTTTTTATTAAGGAGAACACATTCTTATTGTGAAGTTGTAATTATTCAGAACATAGGTCTGTGATATTTTAAATACTAAATTAATGTATTAATTATAAATATATACATAAAAAATCAATTTTGTCGAAAAATGTTGTTTTTACGTCACCGGAATTCAAAATAATTTAGTATTTAAAATATTACAGACCTATGTTCTAAATAATTACAACTTCACAATAAGAATGTGTTCTCCTTAATAATATAAGTTGTATCAATGTATCTAAAATTTAATAAAAATGAATTGATAATTCTGGCGTCTGCAGTCGGTTTACTCAAAGGTATTTGAGATTCTGTAAAAATAATGTAAATGGCTTTCAAATAATGGAACGACAGATGTATTAATTTGAAAAAGTGTAACATATAGGTTCGAAAATTTGTCATGAAAAATACTGGCATTATAACACAATTGGTAGTGTACTTCCCCCTATTGGAAATAGAGATCCAGGTTCGTATCCCGGTGACGCAAAAACAATATTTTTCGACAAAATTGATTTTATATGTATATATTTATAATTAATACATTAATTTAGTATTTTAATAGTTTTATTCTCCACCCTATCACCCCTAAATCGAGCGTCTTTACTTTTTGTTCATTGTTGTGTTGAACATGACCCAGAAATAAAAAAAATAAGGTTGATTGTTAAAAATAGCCGTCATTAAGTATAGCATGCATAGGAAATGTAATCATGAAGACAAATGATATTAGATATCACAGATGCGTGATAGATTCAGTTAAATCCAACCTAATTTTTTATTGCTAAAATTAGTGTCTAAAATAGTATTGTACTAGATACGCGTGATTAACAGTAATTTTAAACTTGATTTAATTTAAAAAAATATATTCTTAATAATTCTACCATTGACGTTTCAATTGGACATAATGGCATCTCTAGCATTTGTTGATTACCCTTCACAACGTCCCTATAGGTTAAGTATTTTTTACATGAATAAAAAAACGTTTAATTAAATGTTTTTTTAAGGATGGAATCCAGCGCACAACGCCACCAGCTAAACTCAGTCTGTGGGTACATAAGGGTTGGTGTCGGTATGCCTATCTCAGATGTGTGGGGGAGGTCTCAGACAATAATAACACTTTAGTCACATAATTTACACTTTATTCACTGAACAGGAGAAAATCGTCATTGTAACACGTAGAGGGTTCCAGATCTTTCCGTGGCCGGACCAAAGCATCTCTCGTCTACTGGAGGCTTCCCAGTGGACCAATCTTGACGTCAAGGCGTGGACCGTGCTCGCCTCGCTTCCATTCACGCTCGCAGCCTCCCGCTCGTTCCCGCGGAGAGTCCTTCCTTCATCGACATTCACGGGTAGAACAAGGCCCAAATATCTCTTGTTCCTGCCATGAATATAATACTACGCGAAGAGTCCTTCCTTCCTTGACATACACGGACAGAACAAGACCCAAATATCTCTTATCCCGCCGTGATTATAATACTCAGACTTATTTGTCGCCATTTCTCGATCTTTTACACCAATACTCAGATCTTGGCGGAGCGCCGCTTGGCCTCCGCCCACACGCCCGCTCAGCTCGAGCGCTCGATACCAAGCCCCTTCTACCTTCCTCCGACCTCGCTCTACCGGCCGCGCCTGCTCGCGCCGGAAGATGTCGCCTTCGATCTTCGCGCATACTTTCGAATGTTACAAGGTCCCTCACGTAAGGGATTACCTCTCAGGAGACGCCTTCCGCGTGGAGATGATGGTCCTGGATCCTGGGCGTGAAGTGTGGCCATAAGCTTGTGGTGCCAGCGTAGAGTGACGGAGTTCAGGCTTGTAGTTGATTGACCACCAGACGATGCCCAATTATCCAGGCAAGCCGGGACTCTGGACGTGATGTTCTTATGCAATTTGTGCGTGCCATATATAATATCGTCTCCCTTGATAGCGACAATTTATTCTCACTACACCAAATTATGTTGATCGTATTTTTTTCATATAGATCCACCGGACCCTTTTTATACTTTTACATCAACGATTAAACACAGATAACATCACAGTCTAAGCTTAAACTCGAGGCGCACAGTTAAAATTTTCCCGGAATCACAAATTACAAAACGCTTGCTTATTATATCAGAGACGATATTGATTTTATTTTCTAATTGAAAACTAGATTCCGTGTTTATGGAGCGAGCTCTCCCGGCTGGGATTTGGAGAAAGACTGACGCATGACGGTGATGCATCCCTTATGGTGCATTTGCCGACGTGACTATGGTCACGTACTCCAGATTCCTTATAGCCGTTCCCATACCGTATCGTGCATCTAACAATACCGATATTTATTGCAACCCTTGTCCCTTACTTCGAATAAGTGTTTTGTAGCCTTGAAAAACAAAATATTATTTTGGGTAATTATACATTCTAACATCGTCTACTATTTTTGGTACTTTAAAATCTGTGAAAAGTTGTATACTTGGATAGTCTTTTTTTTTAGAATAATTTTTATTATCATTTTTTGAGTGATTTCTAATTGTAATAATCAATACGATACAAGTTTTTTTTCCTAAAAAAATGCTATATGTTTAAAACACTTACACCTTACTATTTTTTTTATAACACTTTTTTTTTCCATCAAATGTTATTTTATTATTTAAATTACTTAGATGGTTACTTTTGCGTCAAGAAGGTTATAAAGGTTTTCAGATGTAGAGATCGAATAAATATATATGTACGGTTTATCAATGTACACTTTTATAACTCAGTGGAATCTATAAAGTGACTTCTGCATCCACTCTCGAATAAAGTATTTCAAATTAACAAAACACTTCACTTTTTAATTACATATTTTCCCGAGATTACTCTAGTATGTAGATAATTTAATTGTAAAAATGAATTATGGAAAATAGACATTTTAAAGACGCTTACGTTAAATATTTCAAAACTGAGCCTGTGACTGCTAGAGAAACTTGAAACTTTCGCGTTCGCGGGCGAGAAACGGCGTGAAAGATTGGTGGGATTTAAAGTAGTTAATAAAATACGCCAAAATCAAATGGATCAATCAATAATCAATCAAGTGCAAATCATGAGAGAGGGAGAAAGAAAACATGCCAATCAACCACACATGAAAAAATTTGTGCAACCCGAAGTGTTGTAGAAAAGAGACAAACAATTTTCATGATTCCCATTTACATATCACCGAGAGTACAAATAACTAAAACAGTCAAATTTATTCATGCAGTTATATTTCCGTACATAGTGTGGACCTACAATTTATTTTAATGTCAATGCACTGCAACTAATTTATTTTTTTAATAATAAATTTAACTTACTAGTTGATAATGATTTGACTGTACATACTATATAATCAGGAACGACACTTGACGGAGTGTTCGCAATATCCAGTCAAGAATTTTTGAATCATATTTTCTTTGTAATATTTAATTTTTAGATTGGGAATAAAGAAATAAACTTGTTTATCAATTCAATCGATTCCTCTTAATTGGACCACCGGTTTATCGGGACAGAAGGTTATTTGGGCCACATCCTAAGGAACAGAAACCAAATAAAGTAACTAATAGTAATTTACTTCGGTTATTTGGGACACTATTCCGTATAATTGGGACAGTGATTTAAAAATTATAATAAATATGTATGTATTGTAAAACGTTTGAACAACCGTTGGTGCACAAGAGGAGTGACACAACTCAAAAAAAAAAAATTCATGATATCCATTTAAAAATTTATTGTTTCTTGCAGGGCTTGTCATGATCTTTGATTTTAAAATTTTCAAATCTTTTTTTATGAATTTATATAAGCGTTACACCTTGAATCCAAGCTATGCTAATTCTTGGACTACCACTAGATTCCCTTGGGGTTCTATCCTCTCTTTACTGTCTAACTACTTGGGCCCTAACTCAGTCTTTCCAGGTAACAATACTATACCTTTATTACAACACTGTACAATAATATAAATTATACAATCAGAGATAGACTAGTTATTCAGAAGTAGTTGTGATGGAAGAGAGTTGTTCCCCCAGAAACGGCGTCTTATAAGGTTTGTCCCCCACCACTCATCTACTCACATTATTATTGATTATTTTATTTTTTCATATTCATATGTATACCTAAAATTATATATTATTTTTCTGTAATTCAATATTTTTTCCAATAATTTAATAAAGTTCAAAAATATGTATATATTATTTTTTAATTTTACCTTAAACTTTGCTTATTAGAGCCAGCAGCTTATTTGGGACAAAACGTTTGGGCCCAATGTGTCCCAATTAATTATTATTGTGTTTTATGGAAGTAATGATAAACTTTTACTCTGAGGATAAGACTTCAATAGTGCTTAAGCGTTACACTCAGATTTGTATGGTGGGAGGCAAGGGGGGTCAGAAATGAAGATTTTTACACATCAATAAAAAGTTTTTTCCATTTCTTACTAATTCTTTATTAACTCACACACTACATATGTTTCATAAATTACTGTTAAAACATCAATATCTCATTAAAAGATGATTGCAAACAGTTTTTAAACCTTTAACTTGAACTCTAATATAATAATAATTTTAATAAGTTTCCACTTGTTAAAGTATCATATATTATTCCCGTATGATAGGAGTCAAAATAACTTACGTGAATTTTATCTTTTTAGCGCATACTACAATTAAGTACATACTTCTAATTTAAAATTAATATAAAACGTTTAATTAGTAAAAAATATAATATTAATTAAAGAGAACACATTATTATCGTGAAGTTTCAGAACTTAGTTCTGTGGTATTTTAATACAAATTAGATGTATCAATTAGAAAGATATACAGGAATACATCCTGGTAGCAACGAAAATATTTTTCAAGAAATTGAATTCCTGTATATCTTTTTAGTTTATACATTTGATTTGTATTAATATTAATTAACGTGCAATGAAACTGAACTTCGGTACAATAGATTTTCTTTTTCTAACAGATTTTATTGAATTCCCCAATATAAGGTATGGTTAAACTGCTATTTAAACCGTTATTGAGCTGTGATTGTGTTCGATTGTAATTATGACTGGTAACTGATTATTCGTAATTCTTCGAGCAATCACTGGTACACTAAATACAAACAGTTAAAACTCAGTTACCAATCATCGTTGCAATCGAGCACAATTAGTCACAATAACCGGTTAAATAACGGTTTTCCATCACCGGTTACAAAGGTCTCAATACTATTCTCACTTTGCAGAATTATAGAGCAGAAAATTAACATTATACTTATTATATACCAAATTTTAACTACAAGTCAGTCAATTGTAACTTAAATAAATAAAAATAACCTTTCTGTTTACTTCGATAAGTGTATTAAAAATTTGGTTTTATTTAATGTCGTACAATTACTTATTATCAAACTTAACTTAGACATTATTTTCATAATAAAGTATCTCATGAAAATATATTCTATTCAAATGACCTCCTCTCTAATACTCTTTATAAGTTTCCCCCCTGATGGCACTAATGAAATAAATCACCACTTCAGATACTTAGCTGAATAAATTAGCAAGATTCGTCATATAATGAAAAGTATGAAATCATTTAATACACAATACTTACGAGGCCGCTTACGTATCACAATTTGCTCTCTTTATTCTTTATGCATAGAAAAACTAGTATTATAAATATAATAGAAAACTGCAGTTCAAGTCACATATCATATTTAAAAAAATCCATAATTCAAAATAATGATAATTAAACTAAAATGAATTTTAACCACATCGAAAGGTGTTGCAAGATAAATTTACTCAAATGTAACAAAAGAGTGAGTGCAACTATTATACTAATAGTTTTAGTACGTTATATTTATAGTTTACTAAAGGAAGAAAAAAAAAAGAAATTTATTACATTTATTTTTGATATTTTAATATATATATATTTTTAAACGGTTGATTGGTGCTATTGGTAAGTACTAGAAATTAATTATTTTTTTAATTTCATTTTTCGGCACTGCGAAGGTATAGGGTCTTTTAATAGGGATGCTCAAAATTTGTTAGGCTATAGCAGCCATGTTGTTAAAGTGACATCTGTCAAATTTATTGTCAATTATTAAGTAGTATACGGCAAATCACCACGGAAGGTTGAACAACGTGTGTAAATCATCAAATTTTATTATCAAAGTCACGAGCGATTTGAGGGCACGGTTATCTCGCGCGGCGGTGACGTGAACTGGCCACAGAGATCGTGCGATTTAACGCCTTTAGACTTCTTTCTTTGAGGCTATCTTAAATCGCAAGTCTTTACGAATAAGCCGCAAACAATTGACCTCAAAGTCAACATAACAAACGCCATCCAGCAAATTTAGCCAGATTTATGCGATAAAGTCATATAAAATTGGACCTCCCAAACTTGCCACCGAACAAAACCGCAGCGGATATTCGAACAACGTTATATTCCACACTTAATGCCATAAAATATACTTTCAAATGAAAGAAAAATTGAGTGAATATCTCACACACAACCTGTTTAACTTACATTTTAAAATCGAGCGTCCTCGTTGAAAGACCCTATACTAAGTTCACACAGAGATACCGCGAATCAACAAATTTATTCGCTTACCGGGACATGAAGTTACATATTTTTGTAAGCGTTGTGGCTTTTCGAACATGTGAATTTCTAACAAGTGTTCATTAGGTAACTTTGACGTTTATTGATACTGAATTATAAAATACCAGTAATCACTGGTAATGAGTACACTCGCACTAGTGCTTATTTGTGTCACATATTTTTGTAAAATTACTCTAGTATGTTTTTTTGAGGTGGCGTGGATAAGACGTTTGCACATCAGACTACTAAAAATGTAAGATTGGCGTGACATATTGTTTCTATACTTTTGGTTTTATTATTTTTATTTAAACTGCTTTATAAAAACTACTTCATGTTAACGGCTTTATTAAAATCTTGTTTATTTTGGAACATGATTTTATTATAAGTACTTTTAATACCTACCTCATTAATTAACATATTATTCTAAAAAAAAATCTATATATTAAAAATAAAATTACACTAAATATTGCATTATCGAAGGATTAAACATGGGACCCACCATTAATTTCCATTTCAGTCCAAAGCGACTTGTGTAAGTCTTTTCTGCTTCTAAATTTTTTTAGTTAGTACCTACTAACAATTATGCCAATAAGCCAGCATTATTAATAAAAAATACTTACAATTGTACCCTGTCTCTTTTAGGATGTAATACGCAAGAACCCCGAAAATTTTTTATTTCTATAATAAAATATTAAAATTTATTGCGGATACTGCGGTTATCACAATAATAAAAATATTAATCGAATAATAATAATAAAACCCATTAAATTATATCAAAACAACACAGATTATTGAATTAAACAATTGTAGTGTCATATTTTAAATCCAATATTATATTCTCTAATGTATTATGTGTACAAGGTATTCTAAAGATGTGTACATGTTAAACAGGAATTTAAAAATCAAGGCTTTGCTATTTGAAACGAGCCCAATGCAATAATTTTATTCGATGATAAAGAGAGGTTATATTACTTACCATCACTACCACAGTAATGTGAGGACCTGTATTGATGAAAATCTTATGGATTAGACGAAAAGGTAGCTTTGAATATTCCAAGAATTCTTCAGACTTTGCGCTACTGGACCTTTTTTATGGGAGCACGTTTTTGTAATACCCTGTATTTTATCGATAAAATTTCAAAAATATATATGTAATGATATCGTATTAATTAATTAATATACAGAAGCCAGTTGTGTCGTATTCCCTCTGCTACTACAGAGGCGAAACGACGTAATGGCAAATTAAGAAAAATTTCATTAATTTAGATATGTAACTGACATATATTTTTTTTGTAATTTACTTAAATAATTTATGTAATATGAACGAGTTATTAAATAAACTATAAAGTTTTGAATTTTTAAGTAAATATCATTTGCGATTTAGCCAAATAAATTTAACATAAAATATTATACCGTGAGCAGTTTATGTGATACATTTCTGTTAAAAGATAAACAAGTCAAATAATATTAAACACAAACAACATGATTTTAAAACATATTTTGTTATAATTTCATATTTAAAATTTCTTATTATATTACACGAACTTTTGAAATTAGATTCATTATGAACGTGCACCATAAATTATTAAAATATTTACGAAAACATGTTTTCCCATAATGTTTAAAATAGTTTTAATATAGTACTATATTTGTAGCCGAACATGTATTCCCACAAAAATGATCAATCAACAAATCTAATCGCCAACTAAACTGTTTTGGTTTTCGGCATTGTTCGTTTGCTTGCGATTATCTTACTAAGTATATTGAAATATGCAGGATTGCAAAAAAAATCAATTACGACTAAAATGAAAAACCAATCATATTACACTTCAGGGATTCAGATAGTCAGATTGGTCGTGGGCGGGGAAGAGACAACAGTCACAGCAGTAAAATGGCGTTGACTGTATACCCTGTGCAATACGAGATTCTCTAGCCGTTCGGTCTTCGAGAAACGTACATCGAGTGAGGAATGCGTCGAGTAATATAATCAAGGAGACTTGGAGCGTCAGTGTATTCGGATTTTTGTGAGGTTCAATTTAATCTTCCGACTTGAGACCGTCGCCTTTGTTGGAGCGTGACCGGAAGACGTCGCTGGAGTGGGAACCTCGTTCGATATCGCCTCGGCAAACCCACTTTCATCTCGACTTGTCGCCGCCAGGCCCGGCGTCAACCGAAACCATCTCGCAATCTTGGCCCGGGGGCTCATCTATAAAACAAATATGCGATAAGATTAAAACATCAAACATTAAAATTTACACACCTTTATTATATAATGTCGGTGACGATTTCACGGGATTTTTCTTTTCTAGAGAAAATTGATAATTTTTTAGTATAACATATTTTGTGCACATGTAGGTTTCACGCCCATAAATGAAATTTTTATTTTTTTTAATTATTCTGATTTTAATTAGTTTTTCTTATAGATAATAAACCCAACCTTCAGCTTGAATGTATAATTGTAACTTGTACAAGTATATATGTTTATTTATTTATTAGACTTTATTGACATACGTGTTTTTGTTGTAACAGAGGTGAATATAAAATATAATAATATAACATGATAAACATAAGACACAATTATTTTGCAATTGAGTACAATATTCGTAGTTTATTGTGTTGGATGGAGTAGAATCCACCTCTGAATCCATCACTGTCTTGGCTACTTTACTAGACTGCCGTCTGTGTTAAAGTAGACAGTTTTTTTCGTGCTGTTGTGGTGTTATTTAATTCAAGAAAGATAAATATTCGACAGGAATAAAAAAATAAATAGTGAGAGTGTTGTAAAACTAGTGAATTGTATTATGATTGTGTTGGAATGTTGGACAGTGACTCTTAAGATTGAGCTCTACCCAATTGGATCATATATTGGGTCCATATTTGTGTAATATATGTTGTGTGTTCGATTTGCAGTTGGTGTTGTGTGTGTTGTACAGTTTTGGAGAATAAATTAATGGAGTATAAATTAACATAATATATATGAACAAAGTATTTATGTTAAATATAGCTAAGTGCGAGCGCATACTGATTTCTCTCTGTCGTACTACAGTTTTGTCGTGATGGCGAGGGCTGTGATAGTGTATGGCAGTACGCATACAGACGAAAATTGAGACAAGACTGTTCCGTCCTCAACATGCGCTCGCTCTTATGCGTTTAAAGAATATACTGTTACATTATTGAGAATAAATTTTGTATACATAAAATATTTTCTTTCTAAACAATTAAGCCTTTGCATTGAAAAATTATAGAAGTAGGTATTAGGATGGTGGGAAAATATTTAGACATTTTTCAGCTAATTATTAATCGAAATGAGCACCATTATTATCGATATATTTTTATTAATTAATTAAAAAGTTTATTTATGCCGTGGTGAAAACTTCAGGAGTTCTGTATTTGATACAATCTCAAAAATGACCCACACTTTTGACAGCAGCTTGGTTGTTGAAGACCTCGTAAGAAGTTGTCTAGATGCTTAAACAAGTGATAATTTGTTGTCGAAATGGCTGGTATATGTGGACATGGCTTATTTAACTATTGCCTAGGCACTATGTAATGGCAAACAAGCGCCCACGGTGTATGACAAAGTTCGTTAATTGGTGTTCGTTCAGTTCGTACAGCACCCATTTGTGAAACTTATTTGATTCTGCTGGCTGTTTTAAGTAACCCTACTATTAGATGACTAGCGCATAACTTTGTTTAAATACTTAAATTATTTTTTTATTTTTGCACCGATTTGTATTTTATAATAATAGTTGAAATTAATTGTTGAGTGGTGTTTGAGAGATTCACTTGTTGCGTACGATGTTACGCGTCTGATGGAGATAGTGATATCTGCAGCACTTTCACATTTCTTAAAATTTTGCCAATGAACGCTGCGTTGCCCATGTAGCGACAGAGAATTGCACGTTTCCACAGTTCGTTAAGATTGTTGTAATAGCATGTCGTTTCGCCCATGACAACGTAGAAGTACCACATATATCCAAAAAGGGGAAAAAATGAGATATTCTAGAACTTTCTAGAATATCTCATTTTTTATACTATACTTATAGAGATTGATATTAATAATAAAAGGAGATCCTTAATTTGAATTTTTAAGAAATTTTTTTTCTACAAAAATAAACGAAGATTATGTCGATTGTCAAAAATTACGATTTAAGAATTCATTAAAAAACTGACATCGATTGACAGAACAATTTTTCAGAGTGATTTGCTGATCTGACACTCTTCTATGAAAATCAAAAAGTATACGGAAGTCTGCTTTGTAAATATAAAAACTGGCAAAATTATCAAATTTACACATTTCGTGATGTTCACGACCTTTGTAAAGCTCGTCAGCGAATAACGTTCCATAGAATAAAAAATGAAAGTCTATTTTGAGAAAAATATTTTAATAATAATATTTATTTATGTACCAAAGAATATGAACATGGAAAATTACCTCTATATATTAAAATATCAAAATAATTTTTTATCTATTTATAATGCACTAAAATTCTAGCTTATTTACCTTTCACTATTGCATTGTAAACAGAAATTCCGTAAAGTGTATAAATTACGATTGTTATAAAACGTATTAGATCAGTTAACATGTGATTATACATGGATGTTGCTCGCCCGCTCCGAACAGGTTAACTGAGATACTGACTCACTAATCATAAAAATAAAAGTTTTTGGAATTTAGACATCTTTTGATAAAAAAATAAGGAGTTGGAAAGGAAATTATTGAGAAAATAATTATAAGAGAAAATGGTCATTGTTTTTAGGTGGGGTTTTGGAAATAATTATAATTGAATTATCAATGCACGTTTTTGTCTGAGTAAGGGAGTAGCGAATTTAATACAACACTGACAATATACAAATTTGGTTCATAACTAAAAATATCGGACCAAATTAAATTCTAATTCTCTTGTTTTGGCTTCCAATGACGTTTGATTTTAGAAGGTAAATAAATTTTCAATGATTTTTAAGCTAGCTAAATTAACGATTTAACTTTCGAATGGGTTTTTATATTTAAAAATAAACATGTAATGTGTTCGGTTGAAATATAAATATAAATTATTTTCCAGTATTTTAAAATGATGATTTGTAATAATATTGTTTTTTTATTTTTTTAAATAATATTTAAAACATAATAACAACAACAGTATTTATTTTGGGCCTAGGCCCACGCTTTATTCACATCTATCAGATCTCAGAAGATTCCACATAATTACATCGAGGTAAAATGTTTACAACATTTCTAGCCTACAATAAATAATCTACATCTATTTTACTGGGAATTTAGTAAATATTACCTTTTTACAATAATATTATATTATATAACTGATAAATATCAAATATTTGTTACAAACATTAGAGAACATTTTCAACGTTATATTTACTACGTTTAACTACATAGATCACGATAAATATTTTATTTTAAAACTATTCATACATTTTACTAAATTAAGGATATGAACTTATTTTTAAAATATTACAATAATTAACTGCGGTTTCTAAGAGATTTTATTATAATATTCACTTTGAAAATCCAAGAAATGATATTGACGCAATGTCTTGTCAATGATTTAAAAAATAATCTAAAAAAAAGAAGTATATTATCTTAAAATAAATGTCTTTAGTATTTTCCTTTACTCGCTATCTTTATTAATGTATTATTTACCTCCCCCCACCATTCTGGCACAAATATCAGTACATATTGGAAATTTTAAACATTTATTTTCCAATTTGATAACTTTAACTTACTTTACTATTTTCCAAACACTGACTTTTCTTTAGTAAACTCTATAATTCAGTTTCTATATCTACAAAAAAGGTTTAGACAAATTGTCTCATTATGTTGTTTTGAGTATTTTATATGGAATACGTATTTTTTTAGAAAAATAAACTATTAATAAAAAAATATAGCATCTTAATCATAGTTTGATAAATCATATTTAACATGGAGGAAATCGTCGGCAAACGGTAAAAAATCAGAAATATTTTGATATTTGATCTGTAATAGAGATCACAAGTTTGTATTAAATCTGATTTGACAAAATCCTATATTTTCTGTAGACTACAAGAAAGATTTTTTTTTTAATAACGAATATTTATCATACAAATTAAATGTATTCATTCATATAAAATCAATTTATCGAAACATTTTGTTATTGCTACCGGGAATTCGAACCTGGATCCCTTCCAATCCGGGGGACGCGCATTAACCGATTGTGCTACAGCACACAGTGCATTGACGACAAATTTTCGAATCTATATATTACACTTTTCAAATTGATACATCTATCGTTTCATTATTTGAAAGCCATCTACTTTATTTTTACGCTATCTCAAATACCTTTGAGTAATCCAATAGGATAATCCGGTAGCAACAAACATATGTTTTGATAAAATTGATTTTATATGTTTATCTTTCTAATTAATACATTTAATTTGTATTTAAAATATCACAAACCTATGTCCTGAATAATTACAATTTCACAATAAGAATGTGTCATCTTTAAGAATATTTATCAAACTAAAGTAAAGTGTGTATAAATTTATTTGAAATTAAATAATATTGAAATTTTTACTACCAATTTTTGTATCAAAATAAAATAGTAAATATTGAATATTTTCGATTAAAAATAATTTATGGACCTCGATCGAAAGTCATTTATTTCTATATAATACATGAAATATCTGTTTATTGAAGTTCAAAGATCATTCGAACGGTGAAATTTTAAATAGCCCACAGTAGTGGGTTTGCCTTAGCGTGTCGGTGTGCTTTCATTAAACCATGATATCGATAAAGTCGTTGATGGAAGACAATCAATTTTCGATATGTAATTTTTGTATCAAGACTGTATGGCAATGAAATAAAGCAATTTTAATCATAAAATAACCTAATAATTTACTTTTCTATATTTTCAAGTACAACATTTTTGTAACAACTACATACAGTAATATATATATATTGATAAACTTAACAAAGATATTCAAAAAAATTGCTTTACTTAAAACAATCCAATTGTGTCTGTATTACTTAAAACAAAAATAATGTGAGCACATTGAATTTATTCCTTTAATTTAAATATAAAAAAATATGATTTTGATAAGCATACTATATTTTAAACATAAAATAATTGTGATTTTTTGGAAGTTAAACAACAAAACTTCACCCTCTTTCGAGTGGATTCAGTATCTTTTAGAACATTTTAAATAATAAGTCTCTTGTATATCGATGCAATGGTTTTCATCGAAAAATCAAATTCTTTATGCAATTACTAATTACATAAGACATCATTTTTTTTGAAAATACTATATATATATACTCATTATATTTGTGTAGCAAATGAGCATTTCGCTGATAATATATAATCGTTTCTAAAATTGTAAAGTTAGTGTTTAAAAATTGAAATAAAAAATAAATCTGTATTTTCAAACATAATATTATGCTTAAACATAAAAACAATTTTTTTTTAAATTTAATGTGTTGAAATGACATTTTTGGAAATTGTCGTATCCTCGATTATGGGGTTTTAAAATTTATTAGCGATTTTTGATTTCACATTTTTTTGTTATGTTACCACATTTAAATAACAGTAAAACGTTTTAAATAATTTCAATTTTATTATTTACCTATATATAATATAAAATGTATATGTAAAAGGATTGAAACCCATTACTAAACTGTTCATTTAAAAATTTTTTGTATACCAATTGATCAAGCAAGAACATGGTGATAAAACCGCACATGTAAGGCGGTCCATGAATAGAATAGATATAATTCGTCATATTTAAAAAATAAATTTAATGCACAATATACTGAAATGTCGTGAAACTTTTCGCGCAATACTTACAATATTTGTTATAGAGAATGTAAATTTCATTTTACTACTACGGGCCTAGAATATTTCTTACTTAACAAAGACAGCATTGTTGATATATTACTTACTTTAATTTGACTGTAGTTACCACGATATAATATATGCACAAGTGATATTATGTATATTAGTTTTGATGATTATCAGTTGAATTATAATTTATTTAAATTGCGTTGAATAAAGAGCCAATCCACAAACAATGAAACATAGATAGTCTCTCATGATTAAGTTCGACGTAATTCTGATTCTACAGTATGATAATTATTAAATATTGTAAAGTAAAATAAATTGAATTCCCAACCCAACGCCAAAAAATATGTAAATTGAAATTATTTTTCATGACAAAGTTACAGTTTCTATAAGCTTTAATTTAAAAAATTAATTTTGTAGATTTATACCTTATAGGAACGCAATATAAAATAATTCGAGAGCATTATTGATATTATTTTGGAATATTTGTTTCGCTTTATTACTGCAAGATGCAGAATTATAAGATCAGGTCTTTTTTGATATCATTATACGATTTAATTTATTTGACAATATTTGAAGAAACTCTACATTTGCTTTGTGATCTGTAGACTAGGGCGGCAATCTAGCAAACCAGTAAGCCTAGTGTAATTGCCTAGAATAGTTGGAAGATTCTTATAGTGAGAGCTCAGCATATTAAAGAAAAATAAATATTTTTCATGTAGAAAGAATAATACAAGGTTTTCTCAAATAATATTTTCTCACAGTTGTGTTCTAATTGAAATTAATTAAAAGCATTATTTTCTGATTGTAATTTCCACACTGAAGATGTTACCGGTGACATACAAGAATGTTCTAAATCAAAATATGCTTACAAAAATAAAAATCAAATACATAATATGATACGTTATGTGATTCAATGGGAATGTTTAAATTAGAAATACATAGCCGAAGAGTAAAATTTATGAAAAACGCTTCAAATTAGATTTATTTGAAAACACATATCAAAATGTTAAATGAACGAACTGAGAAAGGTTTTAAATATGTAAAGAATGAATGTATACAATATTTACTAGTAAAATAAAACTTATTTGGGAGGGATATGTTTATCTCGGATTCCGCTGAGGAATCTACGAAGCCGATTCGAAGGATTGTCGTCGGTTGACTGGCTGACTTCCACTCACGATACTTGTCATTTAGTTGTGTGTCGCCCCCACTGGTCGCGCACCTGAGCCATCAGAACGTTCTTGTTCGGCACGCGCTCGCTCGTCGTGCGAGTTATGATGGGCTGCGGACTCTTTTTCGTCGGCACGACAATTCTCACCCGACCTTCTTCGTCCAGGGTAGTTAAAGTGCCGATCTGGGAGAGCGGTCTTATGAAGTGGCACTCTTCTTCATCACGTGGAATGTCCACGGACTCTTGCTGCTGGAATGCGGCGGTATTTAGAAATGACTGTGAGTGTCTCATCTCTCTCTGTACTTGTCTGGGCATTATCGGCGACTGCTGGCAGACGTTGTTGAACTGCTGTAACTGATCGGGCGATGTTCCCATACCACTGTGCCGCGTGGACTGCAAAGGGGAATTCTGACCCGGATAAATATTGAGCCGATTCATGGCCTGCTGTTGAAGCTGCGAGTTGACTACCTGCTGCTGAAGCTGAGAATTAGCCACCTGCTGTTGGAGCTGCGAGTTGACAACTTGCTGTTGAAGCTGAGAGTTTACCGCCTGCTGCTGAAGATGATGATTCGATGGCATCTGTTGCGCATTTGAAGATTGCTGGTTAACCAGATCGATGAGAAAATCAGTCAAATCATTCGCGTTCTGTTGGTCCAAATACGCCGCGGCTGAGGTAAGCGAAGACAGATTATTAAATCGCCTCGTCATCGGTGATACCGCAGGCTCCGCGGGATGGAGAGAATACGAGTATTGGTTATACTGTGAGTCGGTGGACGCGCTGGCTAGGGGAGAGTTGTTGTTGGTCTCGAATGTGGAGTCTCTCGGCGAGCGGGGAACGATGAGCGAGGGAGATAAGGGCGGCAGCAGTGAAGACACGGAGCCCAGCAAGCTCCTGTTGTCCAGGACCAGATTGGCGGGGGAATGTAGGAGATGCGTGGCACGACCCTCTGCGGGGGCCGTCTTGGCTGATAGCTCCAGCACCTCTCGCAAACTCCGGGGCTGAATAGTAATGTCAATGTCACTTTATAATACCAGTCTAATTCTGATCATTTCTCTATAATACATGTGTCTAATTGCAATAATGCGACCATAATATACTGATATGAATTAATGTTTAAAGAAAAATTAAGCATTTGTCCTCGAATCAAAAAACATTTGATTATTTTACATTACTTTTTGTATTCAGTACGAATATGGATTATGAAAAAAATATTCATGAATGTTCTGATTTCACAATAATAATGATTAAATTACAAAAATATTCGAAACAATGAAATATTCAAACAATAATAATGGACTATGAAACTACAGACTAAACCAAAAACAAAACTAACATTATTTATATGTGTTATGATTATTAAAGCGAAAACAAAAACAATATCAAACATGCAAAACAACAGATTTACAAAAAAGTCAAAAAATTGAGCAGATACAAAGGAAAAGCTTGTTTAGCAGAACGATTAAGACCGAGAGTTGGGGAACTCAGTCTCAGGTCCAGGAGACTAGTAATTTAGTCATAATATAATATTTTTATTTAAGGACATAAGTTTAAAAAAATAATAATAGTGGAAATATTTATAATTCATTCTGGATAACAATGTAGTCGTACAACAATGTAACTAAAATAAATATATAATTTAAAGTATTCAGTTTTGGTTCAAACATTTGGTTCAAACACAAACTAAAAATATGGTATAATTATTAATATCTAATATTAATAAATCATAATAATCATTTTCAAAATACCCTATATATTACCTAATAGCTCCTGTACTAACTAACTCGCAATTTGATTCGAGTTTTTTAGTTTCTCTATTTTCTTGGTGAAAAAGGCTTCGAAAATGCAATCTATACTATTACTACACAAACAAAAAGTAAATTTACTTAAAAAAAAGGAGCTCCAAATATAGGCCAGTTTTATAATATTATAATGTTCTTTTTTAATGGGATTTTTAAAAATTTATGATGTGCACGAATACAATATAGTCACCATGATAAAATTGTCTTTAATTTAATAATGAAATGTTTAGTTTCTGACAACTTTAAATAAAAGTAAAAGTTAAATTAAATAAATTAATACAATTTTACATGTATATTGAATAAAAAATTATAAATAAAATATCATATATACAAATTGTTATACATCTAAAATCAGACTCGACCACTGATTTTTTTCCCACAATACGAAGCAAAATTTATTTAGTCGTCTATGGTTACTTACATATTAAACTTCATATTAAACTAACATAAATTAGCATAGTTCCATGTTTTGTATTATGGACCTACCTACTTGCGTACAATAATAGTGTTTCAATATGCAAGCAAAAGTATAAACATTGCTCATGCTAAATTTAACAACATACAAATGCATTCAAATTAAAATGGTTAACAAGAAAATAAGTATTTTTTGTTCTTGTTTTACTACTGTATTTACCTAAATGATTTACATTCTTAAAAATAATTACGTGCAATCACATAACAAAATTATAAACATTAAAACTAATAACATTTAAACAATATTAAAAGTAAAGCAAAATCAAAAATAGGGTTTATAAATGGTAAAAGGAATTATTCAATAAATTATGTTTTTATTGTCGTTTCCGTGGGGTCAGTTTCGAGTTTTTATAATAATTTCTTAGAAAAAATGTGAATTGAAAGTGAATGAATGTGTAGGTCGAGTCATATATAACTTACGTTTTTTACCAGACATTTATTTTGCTTTCATAAAATAACAAAATTATATTAATCTATTATGTTTTCATCACTATTATGCATGACCTTTTCCCATCTTATCATGGAAGCTTATCAATTCTTTTCTCATCAAATTGAGTGAGTTTGAACTGGAAGAAATTTTCAACAGCCTGATTAACTTGCTCTTCAATATTGAAGATTTATCCGTTCAAAAAGCAAAAGATGGTGGTCTGTCGGGGCAAGGTCCGGGGAGTAATATGGATATAGTAAAACCGACCATTCAAGTTCAAATATGTTTTCTTGAGTCACCCTTGCTGTATGTGGTAGCGCATTATCGTATAAAAGAAAATTGTTTTTACGATTGACTAGTGCAGAACGTTTTTCGTTAAACTTTTTAATGCTGAACGTATATATCTGCAGTAATCGTTAAATTTGAATTCAACAACTCGTGATCGTTTATACCCCGACAATCCCACCATATACATAATAAAATCTTCTTTCCATGAATGTTTGCTTTCGGATCTGGTAGTGCCCGATCGGTTACTAGTCCTTCACCGTATGCATGGATATTTTTCAGTTTTCGCCATAGCAGTTGTCGCCGTATTGTCTTGTTTGAATTCCCAAAATACCACATAATGAATATGCATTTTGACTCCATTTTAAGCATTAGTAACAACAACAAAATAGTTGTCAAAAGACTAACAGAATCCATATATATTTAGTGAAAGTAAATGCTCTTTTGTCCCGTTGACTCATAGTGAGCAAATACAAACAATAGATTTTACCTGATAAAGTTATTTTTTACTCGATCTGATATTACAAAAGAATATTAAAATATGTGCCATGACAACAAAAAGGTAGAGAACCACCGCTCTAACTATTTCAAGTTTTTTGTTTTGACACGACAAAGCTAATATGTTTTTCGCTCAAGCCTAATATTATTCAAGTAAAATAGTTATATTATAACCACCTATTGAATTTTAAAAAGCATACTTATAATCATTAATTTTTAATTCTAATTATTTTTCTTCTTGTGCCCTATCCGTTCAACGGATATTGGCTATCATTGCTTTGTTTACTGCGGTCCGGAAAATCTCTACAGTAGACTGGCTAAATTTGTAATTTTACCATAATATTCTCGTGTTCAACAGTTCTCTAAATTTTCCCGAAATTTTAAACTAAAACATTTTATATGTTAAAGAAATTAATTTTCCGAACATGATTAGTACTCTAGTATCTTTTTATATATTTTTTTCAATATTATTAATTTTTAATGAATACTTATGTGTACAGTAAAAGAAAATGTTTCGCTATGGATTTTGATTCAATATTTTAACGAGTTTGTCCGACAAAAATTTAGTATTTAAAATGTTTGTATAAAAAGACCCAATAGGTATACGAAATAAGCATAAATTTTATTTTAATTATTTATTAAATACAGAGTTCATATTACAGGTATTCTTCCATAATATATTTATGTACAGGATAAAATAATTACAATGTATAAGTATTTACCATACTCAACAATAAAAAATGTTTTCTCGAAGAATCTGACGTGAATTTGTCAATATGTATATACATGTATGTGTACGTGCGGAGTGCGTAGTGCGCGGGACGCGGGGGGTGCTGGATGCCGATCGTCACTTTAGTTAATGGCAGAGCGTACGCTGGCCGAGTTAGACGTGTTTTATGTTGTCTTTTTTTCTCATTCTTAGCACTTTTTCATAATAATTGATATATATATATATATATATATATATATATATATATATATATATATATATATATATATATATATATATATATATATATACATATATCAACTATTATTTTTTTAATTTCATTTATTATCTTTTAAAAATATTATTATTTTATTGTTTAATATAAGTAAAATATTAATATTTAACAGACTTAATAATCGCAAAAGTCTCCATGTACACTGAGTTTAAGCACCGTATGGGATAAGTTGAGAAGGTAACTCAAATAGAAAAAAAATTGCCCCGTAAAAATACATTTAAAATCTTTAATAAATACATTTAAAATCTTATTGTTACACCAAAATCATGTTTTTTGCCTGGAAGTAAGAACATGAGAAGTTGAAATAATTGTGACTTCATAATTGACAAAACTTTAAGATACTTAACTACTACATTCTTGGCTAATCAGATACAATTAATATACATTAAATTTAATACATTTTATTATTGTGTTTAATATTTTAGATTAACTAGTTAGGTCAACGAATGCACTGTTCACATTGAGATAGACAAGTCCGTCTTGAGATAAAAAGTCCCAGTACAAAGGGGTAGATGTTTATATTAACCAGCTAATTAATTATTAACTATTACCGCATTAAAATTGTTTAGGGTAGCTAAGAGTGTTTACGTTAACCGAGACAAAGGATTTAATGTATAAAATACCCGAAGCGGCGGTAGATGATTTCGATATTGGTTTTAAGAAGATCTTTATAAATACAATAAATTTATTTATTTTCCATTGCAGTGTTTCAATATTAAGAGTATTTATTAAATTCGACACTACGTTGGTGAGAGAAATATAATTGGGATACCATTATCACGTAGTACTGTTATCTATTGGCGAAGATGGGATAAAATTTATGAGAGATATACGGCGCAGTACTGGAGAATTGAAAAAAACAGATTTACCTCTCAATTCTCAGTATTTCACGGGCGTTGAAAAATCTTGAACCTTTATTGATTAACGTTTCGGAACTATCATTAAGGTTAAATACGAAATGGAGACATAATAGTTCGATAACTACAGTCACTGCGATTTATATAAATTATCCATTATGTAACAATTTATTTTAAATATTTATTGGTACTTAAACAACACGCTGAAGAGCAAAAATACATTTCGTTATTTTTAAAATTCAATTGTCTGATAAAATTATATTAATTTTGGTTTATGTTTAGTTTTAAATAATTTAAAAAATTTAATTAATTACTATAAATATTTAATCGACAAGTGTCAAATAATTATACTTTTTTTTTTTTATATAATAACGTGTTTTTATAAATTTTATTGATTGAGAAGGAAGGAACAGGAAAAAAATCAAATATAATGTGTTACTAAAACATGCAATAAAATCCATGCAAAGTTCAATAATATTTTTACCCAATTATTCATAAAAAATCTCAATGAAACTGTTTCAAATAATAAAAGTCATGAAAAATATGCACAAAATAAAAATATTATGATATAATAATATACGGATGGTGTTGAATTATTACGATTATATTTAGGAAATGCATGATTAGATTTTGAATGGTAATCATGTTTTAATTGTCAAAATATAGTTATTATATAAATACATATTTATTATTTCTCATTGAAAAGTAATTAAAATTATGATATTAATTAACACCGATATAATACACCTGTAATTATATTGTCTAGCACGTAAAGAAATAGAAACATCTCTGAAAAACTATATCAAGAATTTAGATTGAAACTTTCTCGAGGCATTATAAAACAACAAATAAGATACGTTGAAGATTCTTGACATAACTCATTTATATTTACGGTTTGAAATATAGCCCTTAACTATTATAAATATATCAGCCTTAAGTTTTTAGCCTTTAGCAAGAAGACCGAGTGAGTTTTACTTTTCGTTTGTTAGAAAATTAGTAAGAATCTTGATGTACCGTGTATTCCGAGTATGTATCTCTTTTTATAACAAAGTAAAAATAAATACAGTTTATAACTTTAATAACAATTAATAGGCCATGCCTTTTCTCCAAACATTGATTGAAGAGTAGGTACATGACGAGATAACTAATGGACCACCAGTCTTGATAATCTTGGCAGCAACGATACATACTCCACAGCCTTCCCATTCATATTCCACACATATTCCACTTGAGTCATTTTTGTCATAGATACATATCTCAGTGATTTCTCACATACATTATCTTCACTCTCGTACGTTCCCTGGAAATATTTGATCTATCCTCATATCTTTTTTCCGCATTCCAGTACTATCGGTTATAGCATGTCAAAATCAAGATTTAAAACAAAGCAATCGATTGTAAGTTTAAAGCTTTTTTATTTTAACTATTTTGCTTTACCAGTCTAGAAATATTAAAAATTTGTAATCAAGCACAATTTAATTAATTAAAAGTTAGTAAAAACTGTAATAAAAAGGATATAAACGCTGTATCGCTTTCTTTTTGTGCTAGGCGCAATATCATTGAAAAAACAATTAAATAAAGCATTAAAAGACGGAGGTTGACATACCTGAGGCAGGCTAGTTAGCTGGTGACCGGATAGGGAATAAGGAAGACTTCCAGCACCTCCTCTCTCTCTCTCCTGAAGGTGGGCCACCAACATGCTGATATGATCTATCAATTCTTTGTTGTGCAACAGGAGTTGGTGCGTCCTTGCCTGTAAAAAAAAACATTTAAAAAATTTGACAAGTCTTAGACCAGTACAGTAATTATGACAATATCTATAATAAAATTTAAAAATATTACAAGTACTTCATATTAAAATTATTCATTTTGACCACATTATGAAGTGTGATTTGATCCATATCTAAGATCAGTAATAATCAATAATATCGTTTTCTAATTTAAACATATTAGGTGAGACGAGACGAGCGGTTCAATGCAAGGCTAGCGATAGCGCAATAAAGTCCAGGCACCAACAAGAGGAAAGAAAGTAAGCTGAATCCAGTGGAAATGAGATCACTTAGAGAATCTATTTATTAAAAGGAAGAATAAGAAATAAAAACATTGAGAAGAAATATAAAGCTGGCCTTAGCACACAAAATATGACTAAAAGGAATAGATGGTTTGGTCATATAGAATGGATGAATGAATAAGGAGAGAATGGTAAGAAAGGTATATTTGATGCGAGCGTTAATAGCACCAGAAATAGAAGTTCGCGGAAGACTTGGCATGAATAAGTAAACCGGAAGATGCCAAATACTATTAGAAACCTCTAAAATCCAAGATGTTACATGAAAAGATGTATAAATGTGGATGAGGCGACAGTTGTATGTTAAGATAGAAAATTGTGGCGCTCCATCCACTCTACCTCCGCGGGGAAACGGCGTGATGGTAAGTTAGTTATTTAAAATTATACTTAATAAACCTAATACAATCTAATTAGGATACAATTTAACATATAATGTGAATACCGAATTAATGAATAATTTATATATGTACTGAAGTTTTTCATATAAAATAACTAAATGGATTCAACTAAATGGCTGTCTGTTGTCTATACAATCCCGCACCCTTTGACCGATGTAAACCAATTTTTGCATAACTATTTTTTAGGACCACAAAACATCCTACTCCACATGATATAACAGTAATGAAACAGCAGATAAACAGTAAGGCGTACACTATCTTAAACACATTTTTTCTACGCACGCTGTTATTCAAACCATATGAAAATCATGCGCAAACTATATGAAAGGTGTATGAAAATCATGCGCAAACTATATGAAACGTGTATGAAAATCATGCTTAAAACATATGAAAATCGTGAAATAGTAATATGAAATGGTAAATAAAAATAAGTATGTAGACGGAATGTATTATAAATAGCCACACCACAATTTCAAAATATATGCGCCTCTTATTTTAACTTCATGATTCCGTCTCATAAACAAACCCAGCAAACAAAGTGTAACGTAGTTCCAAAAATTGAATATCATCTCACACTCAATACAAATAGAAAAGCATTATTTAGTCTCACACATCGGTCACCAGGTGGTCCGGCTTTTCTGTGGTTAAATATTCCACCGGAATACTTTTCCCAACCGCGAATATATCATACATAGGTATAGATTCACATGCGTATTAACATACAAATAGTATTATTATTTTCATAGATTCCGAACACATATATTTCAGTATTGAAATAACAATAATTTGGAAATGTTCCACACGAAGCGGTTATAGTTTTAATTAGGCGACGGCAGTCATGTCGCGCCGTTACCGTTAACGTCACGCGTCGCATCGCCGCCAAGATGACGAAAGGTGAATTTACATCTGGCGTCGAAAATAAAATGCGAGAGATACAACTTTAATTTACAGGTGAACTTTTAAAAAGTCTATATGCAGTGTTAAAAATATATTAGATGGACTAAAATGTATTAAAAGAGATTTTTAAAATGTATACATTACAACTTTTTATTTGAAGAATGTTTTGGCGTACGATGTGCACGTCGTGTGTTTTGTAATAAGTGATTAAAAATAATCACAATATTTACTTAATTTTCAGTATAAAGAAACCAAAACCAATAGGACACATGAATTTGGGAAGTCCAAGATTGAGACGGAGTGACATTGTCTTTAAAGACATACTCATACTCGTATATATCTTGGAAAACTACAATTGGAAAGAAATGATTTATAATAGAAACAAATGGAGGAAAATTTTTGAATAATCTGTGACTCAACCAGGGGTTGTACAGCTAGTAGCGATAATGATGACGATGATATAGTAGTTAAAATATTCAAAATTGACATAACGTATGTTATTATATTTAAACAGTTACAATAAATAGCAAACGACTAACACAATAATATAAGGACTTTAAATATTCTACGTGAATTGGAAATTTAGGTCTATCTAAACCTATAATATTCAAGTGTCTAATAATAAGAAGCGGGTGAGTGCTTGGTAGACTGAACCATAGCGATCATGTAAAGGGGTGAATGATGCTGAGTATTGACTACGGTCATGGACTATGATGAGGTCATTAAAGAAGAAAAATTACATTTATGAAAACCTTCATATCGTTGCGTTGTAAGTTTAATAAATGAAATAATCACTAATATCCCTACAGAAAACAATAAGTACTATTTGACTACAATTTTATAAGCGACATAACACAACATCACGAAACACTGTCATTTGTAAATAAAGGTAAGTAGAGATATGAGCGAATGTCGTTTAACAATAATGTATAAAAAAAATTCTATTTCATATGCAAAGGTTGTGTTATTGTTCAAATATGCAAATAAATAAATAAATATGCAAGACGAAATTTTTTTAAAATTTTTTTTTATTTTTTTTTCATTTTTTTTTTCAAAACTACTTTTGGCAACAAACTAAATACAAACTATTCTCGCCACATAGTTTTGAACAATGTAAATTGTAAACAATAATACACTAAATATATCATGACCATATTAACATCACTGCAGATATAAAAGCAAAGACAGAAATAGCGAAACACGTAGACAAAAATTAAACCTCAAAAGTAAATAGAAAGA
Organism: Eubasilissa regina; assembly: GCA_022840565.1. NCBI lineage: Eukaryota > Metazoa > Arthropoda > Insecta > Trichoptera > Phryganeidae > Eubasilissa > Eubasilissa regina. Next base: position 26,277,634 of record JAINEB010000033.1, read on the forward strand.
CCAAAAAACTATTGAATATTATAAAATTATTCACCTTAACATTGTCATATATGAAAGAAAATCGTTGAAAGAGAAATGTGGTTGTGCAGAATAATGTATAAAATCAGCTAGACGAAAATAGTAACAAACAAGACTTGGAAGATATCTAATCTATTGAAAATAGAGGAAGAGAAGATCAGACTCTATCCATTTATAAGGAATATTACAAAGAGATTAGATATATAGAGGATGATAGAAAAATTGTCGAAATAATGACAAAAGATAAATGTGGTTTCCTACTATAAAAGAAACAGACTTCCATGTGTTATCTGCAAGTACAATTGATTTAGATAAGTTATAGTAGATACAATTCCTTTAAATATAAATTTAGTCAAAATACAACAAGTACTAATACGATTATAATATGTATATATAATTTACGTGTCCTTTGAAGATTTGTACGCAGCAACAGTTACTCGAATCGCACTGGAAATATTATATACGCATATATATGTGTGTAGATGCCGACTGTACACCTCAAAGCCGTCCCGTCAAAGAGTGTTTATAATAACATTTGATGAAACCCATATTTCAAAAGCTCCTTTCAATTACTTCCTCATGTCATATTTAATAATATTTCGCACATTAAATACCACTGTGCATTACAGCGATCCTTTGGCCATTTGTGTCTTTTTGTTATTTTGCGAACGTATTTTTTAAAAATATGTATGTACCTACCGATGGCGGGTTGATTATTTGTTGTACATATTTTTTCTTAAACCGCTTTCCTTTAAATATTAAAAGGAAATTGATGATCAAACCTTTTTTCAAAAAAAAAATTATTTTAAATAGAAATTAAATTAATTAAAAATACATATAGAAAAAATCTACATACCGAAAAAATAATTTTGGTTACTACCGGAATTTTCCGGTATATCTTTCAAATTGATTTATTTAGTTTGTATAAAAAATACCACAGAACAATGTTCTGAAAATATAAAAAAATTGTATTCATTAAAAAAAAATATTTTTATTCTTACCTCATTAATACCATTTCTAGCATATGACTAAATCACTAATAAATGAGTAGCCTGCCCGGTGCGTTAAATACGTTAAAAAACTGAAGAGTAAGAACGAAAAAGTGAAAAAGATGAAGAAAAATTCTCAAAATAGAAGTATAAAAACTAGTTTTCCATATAAAAAAGAGGAAAATATAAAGATGACTTCATTAGACGTAGATTTTTGTTAATCTCTACAAGTTTTTAAAACTTAAATAGTGCCTGAACTCGCAGAAAAAATCATAATGTGTCCACGGGATATCTCTTTAATTCAAATAATAATCAATGCGCCTGTGGAAAACAAATCACCAAAGCTTGATGTTAAACAGATTACGCGAATAAAGGCGACAGACATTTGTACTCGTAAAAAAATATACAAAAAAGAAGAAGAAGCGATAAATTTTTTTTTTTAAATGTGTAATACATTTATTTATCAACAGAATTTTTCAAATTGAATATTGCAGAAAGTTTAAAAAACAGATGTGATTGAAGGCAAACCATTATACCACTACAAACCATCTCCTCAAATAAGTAAAAACTGAAGAAGAAGAAAAAATCTCGGCAAAATTTATTAAAATAATTGAAAAAAACTAAGAATACTAAATACGAATAAAATAGATACGAAACATTTTTATTCAGCTTAAGAATTTTCCTAAATAGTAAAATAGTTTTAAATTAAAATCTGACGAAGGTGTAAAAAATAAAGAAGGAAAAAATGTAGCGTACTTTTATATATCATCATAATTTCTCAAAACAGAATAAAATCTAAACTCGGGGAGATATTTCATTTTTCTTATACATACGCATAAATACAATAAAATCTCAAATGGTATGTATGTATATTGAAATCTATGAATGTAATGTTGAATTTGTGAAAAAGATCGCCCCTAATATGCAGATAATCCAGTTTGAAATTTGACTTTTTTATCCTAATATTTATTAAAAATCTAACAAAACCTGGATTTGTACTTCATGATACAGGCTCAATTTATTATACATTATACATGGTTGATAGTAGTGCGAAAGTATATTATGTGCTTACCATACAGTAAAATCAGTTTTTCTAATTTTTCAATCTTAAAATGTATTAGCAATATTTGAATATGTCCAAGAACACACATTGTTATAACTAGATTTTTACCTACAAAAGCAGTGTTATTAAACAAATATCAGACATACATCCATATATTTTCCATTAAAATATAATTTAAAAAAATAGGTTTTTCTCTATGAGATATCTGATATTTGTTTAAAATGTGTGTTGACCTGACCAAAGATAATCAAAGACGGTAAAGGTTTCCCCGAAGAGAAGTGGCTCACCGACGACAGTTTTTCCACTCCGCCGCACATCCTGACAGGCATTGAGGCAGAAATCGCCAACTCACTCCACTCAATCTTCATACTTCACGTTCCGCTATCTTTAAAACGCTTCCTTTTCTATCCCTAACTCAATAAACGACTCTACACAAACCTGCACGTTTCATTCTTACCACTGAAACATTCCTCACATATGTATTTACATTGTACTTTCATGCCTTTATAGAATTTTCTATCTTGATAACCTATCTATTTAAAGTATTATAAAATAGATACCCAAAAACATATCTTTATAAGAGAATCGTCCCTTTATTCAACGTCGTGGTCATATTATTTATTGTGTTGTCAGGTAGCGCTTATCAGGAGTAAAAAAAACGCTAAAATGATTTAAAAAACTAACACAAAAATGTGTATTATTCGATTGCTAAGGACGTAAAATATATGTTTTTATTAATTATAACGCTCTAGTTAGAATGTTGTATAAAAAATAAGTAAAATATATGAATCTTTAAATACATGATATATTAATATATTACATTTTGAAAATTTATTTCCAGACCAGAATACCTTGAACCAGAGAAGGAGAAATTATATTTTTTACTGCTGAATTTTCTAAAAGAATTGTATTATTAATTATGTTGAGAATTGACATTAATAGATGTATAAACGTGCATATAATATTATGATGATGAAATAAAAAAAACATCAAGGCAAACTTTAAAGTGGTTTTAACACCCTGTATATGATTTAAAACATGTGTTTATAAAAATGTATTAATTAATGACCAGATATATTTTTATTAATTTCATTCTTCTTCTTGTGCGATTACAAACGTATAAAAAGAGTGAAAAAATCATAACGCGTGTAGTCAGCTAAATTTCATTATCATTTTTATGTAAAATAATATTATGATGTATTATTTCAGTTTTCCTCTTGTTCCTAAACGTGAAATAAAAATTCTATTTCATTAGATGTAAAATTGTTATTTTAGTACACTTTTAAAATCAATATAATATAAAGCCCACCTGCGCTTCTACCCTCGCTGCTTTCTCCACCACGAGCTGGTCGTTGAGCATAGCAAGCTGCGCTGTGGCCGCCCTGGTTTGCTGCCGCTGCTGCTCCAGACTCTCCTCGAGGAACTTCTCTCTGTGCTCGGTGGCCTGGGGAGTGGTCATGATGGATCTATCCGTATATCCTGGGGTCAGCTCTCTGCTCTGTGGCTGCATCGATGAAACGACAAACATAAAAAAATATTAGAATAAATTAAAAATAAATGGAATTTAAGGATGTATTTTCAAGTTTAAAATTCGAGAAATTTTACGCGAATTACAGTCTTTAAAGATGAGGCTAATAGTTAAACTTATAATGAATGCCATCTACATTCTAAATGACGTTATTTGTTACGTAAATCATGTTAGAGAGGAAGGTTTGAATAGAAAGAGTCGAAAATAAAATTGTTGATTTTCTCACATTCGAAACAAGCGTTGAATATAACTCTTTTCCTCCTTTTTTGTATTAATATTATGGAATGAAAAAATATGTGTATTGTCATTTGAATTGATACATCGGAAATCAAATAATTTATTAAAGTACCTATTTGATTTACATGAAATTAGTTTGTACCTATATATATCATGTTAGACTGATGCATAAATCAACGTTCTAATTTAAAAATATTATGTCAAATTCATTTTGTGGTTTTGCATAATATTAACGATTTAAAACGCCACGTTGCCGTTAAAACAGCTAGTTTTAAAAAGAAAATGGTGTTTGAAAATGTGCTTGTTCTGTAAATTTAATGGTTTATAACACTATTGATTTTAAACATTTTGTTAATTTATCTCGATTATGGCTTCAAGTTTATAAGAAAATATATTGCGTATATGCAAACATTTTCAATATTAAGGCAATTTTAAATCGTCGAAGTCTTTCTTATAATAATTGTTTGGTCTTAATTATGGCAAGTAACATTAACTTTATTAGTTTTAAAATAATGTAAAGGACCTATTAAAGTTTTAAAAAGTTAATTAGTTTAATAAAAGTCAGTAAAAGTAATAATTTTTGAAATAAATGAATAATAAAAAAGCCACATTTTTGTAAAAAACGCGAAAACATGAATTATTACTGAAAGGCAAACCTTAATAAATATTGAGTGAAAATTATATTTACGAGTTGCAAAAAATATTTGCTAATGTTTATTCTGAAAATGATTATAGTTCGTTGAAAGAATCATCGTTTAGTTGATGTCATCTCTGCCGGACGTTCAAGTCTTTGACAATCGTCATGAGGTGTGGAAATTTTCAACCCATACCTTCTGAGAGGTAGGTATATATAGTGTTACGGAATATAGAATTATGAATACATGTACATATAATATTAACGTCCCAATAAACCATTCACAACATATGAAAAAATCGCGAAAGTATAATGTGAAAAATAATATTCAGACAGTAAATTTTCAATTTTTCATAAACTAAACAAAAATAAGAAAAATATAATATTTTTTGAATATTATAATCCGGATAGACATGCTCTATTTGCATGCATGTTCAATATATAATATTATTGTATAAGGAGAGTAAACAGTACAACAAATAACAATAAGCACAAAAATATAGCACGTATTAACAAAAAATTTTGAAGTACCTGTAAAAAATAGGGTTTGTGTCTATTACCGCCGTTATCGAATAAGTGAGTAAAATAAAAAAGTGCAAGTGTTTAAGGGTTATGTGCCTAATCTCAACCATGTCAGAGATATAAGCATTTAAAAAAATCATATTTTAGCGATTATTTCGTTTAATTGAAATATTTTATTGATTCCAAATTCTATATTATATTTAATTATTTAATTAAAAGTCATCGAATTTAGAGCAGCTAGATGATTTAGAGCTTGAATCAAAGATATAGATTAATAATTGAACAATTTCGCAAATATTTATTTCGAAGCACGTAGATTTCAAGCTTAACACGATTTTTTAAAAACTTCAGAATTTGCACATATTCTCTGAGCATTTTCGACTTGTAATTTAGTCACGTATCCACCCATAAAATATTGTGGACTAAAATTTGGCATGATGTACACTCTGTATATCATGCCAAAGAAGAGTCGGAAGACCGTTATTAACCTGAAAATCGATGCATTTCAACATGAAAATCTCAGACCTGACATATTTTACAATGCGTGATTTCAAGACACAGAAAAGAGAATTGAAAAGCTAGATAGGACTTGAGTATCTGGATAGTTGGTTGTTATATTACAGAACTTTCATGATTAACAATGACGTACCTAAAAAATGGAATATGGAAAAAAGATCCCACTATATTTGTATTCTATACAAGATATTGTAAAATTAAGTAATACAATAAGTGTATTAAGTATACTTTAAAAAGTAAAAACCTAATTGAGTTTTTTGGATCCTACAATAGTCACACATTCACGAAAACTATTAAGAACATTATAATTATTATTTTGGGCACTTGCTTTCCTCTTGGGACGCATAACAAAAACGAAAAAAAACAACGACATGATTTTTAATATATTCGATAACTGCAGTACTTGTATAAGAATTGCTTAAATAATTTAATTTATCAGCAGTTTTTATGGACTGGCGAAATAGCGTACTCGAAAAATGCTAGCAAAAATGCATTTCAGGCAGAGACCAGTAAATGAATAGACATGAAATATTGTGTACATATAGAAGAGGAGTTTGGAACATGAATTTCGGGATGAGGGGCATTCTACATACATTCTTGGTGAAAACATAAATCCGATATTTTATGACACATTTATCGAACAGTAAAAGTGTAAACAAACAAAACGTATTTTTATATTAATACATATTATATTGTCAGCGTTTTAGTTTTATTAATTTTAATTCATATTTTTAAAAAAAGTCGCGGAGCTATTTGTTGCGTAAGTGCTGCCAAAATGATCACGTGGGTGACACCAAAATGAAAAAATGGGGGAAAAAAATTGCGTTAGTTCATGTCTATATATTTGGTGGTCTGTGGTTTTAAGTTTTAATGCAATAGCAATTGAAAAAATATTCTTGCTTCGCTTTATCTACTTTTTCTGTTTTGATCTGATTACTAACTCAACGTATTAATGTAGTACTACTCTATAATATTTTCATGTGTTTTCGTAATGCACGTGAAAAATGATTAATTAAATTTTATAATTCCATTTCTTGCTTGATTTAAACAAAATATTAGTCCACATTAGGGGTGGGAAAAGTATTGATACTCGCAAACGCGCGAATAATCTATAATATGGATCGCGCAAATAATCTATAATATGGATCGCGTTCACGATCCATATTATAGATTATTTAATTTATATTTGTTTTCCAGAATTTTTAGTAATGCACAGCTTTTATCCTTGTAATAGTAATGCACAACAATAATTCCCCCCTAATAGTAATGGGAGGAATATAGAGGCAGTCCTCTAGCATAAATAGCAACATCTCAATCCGCGATCCAAAAAACGAAGATTATATGTATGATTTCGTAGCATCGTGTGTTGAATGACGATTTAAGTTGTTGAGTTTAAAACGCTATTTAAAATGTGAATAACGGACAAAGTCTTAAACAAACCTGCTGATTTACCCTGGATGGAGCCAGTGAGACATCCACGTCCAGGTGGGTTGGCCTCTGCAACCTATTCTGTTGTAAGGACTTTGGTGGTGGCTCCAGCGTGAGACGGTGCTCGTCCATGTCATTATGGTCCTTTTCGTAGGTCCTCGGTTGGATGACTGCATCTGAGGAAACAAGAAATTAAACATGACGCTTTGTCCTAAGTGGTAATTTAAGGTCGGTCGCACTAAATATTAATTTAAATTTCATGACTTTCATGTAAAACATTTTAAATTGTACAAAATAATAATGTAGGATAAAGGGTTCAATTTATTTAAGTTCAGTTGAATTATCTGTATACATAATTTTTATATCGATTAATTTACATTCAGTTAAATATATAATGTGCATAATATTTCAAATGATTGATTTCAACAAAACTGAGTAACAATAATAAGTAATATTGAATATCGATCGGCTACCTCTGACTATGCTAAGCGAACGCCATCTTACTATTGCCCTAAAATACTGCAGTGTCAAAATTGCATTATAAGTATAAAATTGAAACTGATTTATTTAAATGTTAGAATTTTCGAAATAATTTACTCTTTATACATTCTTAACACATAATTGAAATACTAAATTTAAAATTTATTTAAAAAATAGTTGAAATTCATTTGACGCTTACGATTTTAAAGTATCAGTAAACTGATATTTTCATATCTCATTGACGTCATTGTAATTTTGAGTATTTTGGCCTGTTAAAAGGGAGGTCGGGGTTCACTTCACCGCGAGCGAGATTTTTATTTAATTTACTAAACTAAATTTATGAATATTTAATTATTTATTTTTTCAAGCAAGATAAACATATTCTACGTAAGGGTGGTATGGTGAATGTAACGTGTTAGTTTAGACAGATATGTTTGAAAGTTCTTGATATTAATTTGTACTTAAATGCTATTTTATTTTGCCAAAGTTTCGTACAAATATGACACTTCAATAAAATGTATTAATGTTTGATAAAGTCCTCAACATAAGTGATGTGTCTACGTTTCTTACATCCAAGTTCATTCATCTACATACGTGCAGAGTTATTATGAATTAATGAACCATTTTATGTGAATATAATTAATAATATACGCTAATTAAATCCGTAAATGAGATTTCACTTCCCGCCGCTAGATGGCGAACACTGATAAAATAACCGCCAATGAAATCCCCGCGCATTTAAATTCACTGAAATTCTATTTACGGGGTTGTCGTTGCCACCTGCTTAGATACCATTGTTTAGTTTCAGAATAATAATTGTCAAACGAATACTTTTCTGTGTTCCCACATCTATTTTAAATACACTATTTTTAAATATATTTTTTTATTCGGTGATGTATGTACGTATGATGTCATTTTTTAAATATATTCTTGATATTAAGGAGTGTATAATGTAAATGAGAGAAGATAAAGTGAAAAGTTACAATATAACTAAGAACAAATGAATTCAGGTAAATATGCTAAATCACTAATTTGCAGAAATTTCTTGAATTATAAATATTAATTAAAATCATCTGAAATAAACTGATCATTTTTTGGTTTAATTTCTGAAAAATCAGGAAGAATTATGTACTCGGGCAAACGAAGGTTAACTCGTTTGGACTAGACTGGTGGGAGACAGTACGGTGTACAAAAAAAAGGGCGCGCTGCACGATGCATTTTATATTTTACCCACAATTCCTTGATATGTTGTGATTTATATTGTAATATTGACGTAAGATTGTAGTAATTTATAAACAATTATCAACGAAAGTGAATTTATATTATTTTAAAAATTCACGAGTGAGAGCCGAACTTATTATTTACAAGATAACGGAAAAAAACACACTTCAATCAGCGAATGAAAGTATCATAGAAAAATGTAATAATATCAATTATTTAAAAAAAAATATTGTTTAAACTTAACTAAATGCTTATAATATGAAGGATAGATCATATTAGGAGCTTATTAACCTTAATTAATTTATTGTAATACCTTATTTACAATGGAAAACCTTTTGCTGGTCAGCAGACATCGAAATGTAAATGCAAGCAGGGCTTACAAAGAATATCGAAAATAACGATTGAACTTTGATTTAATAAATGCTACATAATTTTATTTTTGTTTTTCAAACTTTCAAACAACTATACATTTCCTTTCCAGAGACTAGAGCCAGTAAGAGACCCACCGTGGTTCTTAATTTTCTAAATCCAACATTGCAGATAGGTCGCGCAGTGATAAAGCGCATAATATGAAATGCGGCCTGCTGACGGGAACTGTCCGAGGAACGCCGGGTGCGCGGAGCTGGACCTGTGTATCGGGGAAAAGTGATCGGAGATCAGAAATAGCAGTAAGGTCGCGCGGACCAAAGTATTGCCGCAGTTACGAAACGCGTCACGATTGTCACAAGAGTCCAGTTGTGTGCCAAGACCCACACGAGCGCGGATGCTCACAGTACCGGCGAAAAGCGGATATGCCGTCACCACAAATGTACTGAAATATAGTGTAGGACTTAGACAAAATAAATAACGACACAATAAAAAAAATCTGAGCACCAGGTAATCCCGTAAGATACTACGTTACGTGAAACATCTCGCGTGCTACGCAAAATGCGAAACAAGTAAGAAATTATAAAATAGTCGATGACTGCCGTGCGTCTTAAACCCTCTTTAATTTATTTCGGTTCATGAAAATGTTCTCAAAATTGTTGAGATTTGCATTAATGGTTTAGCTCTCTAGAATTAGATTTTTGCCGTCTAATCGGTTTCGGAAGCCAATAGCGAAAATTGATATTTATAAAGTTTATTTATTTTTGCAGTGGTATTTTACGTAGTAAGTACATCATTTAAATTTACAAACTCGCTCCACTAGAAATTGAAAAATCCACGCAATATTTAGGAATACGCTTCCTACTCGCAGCACTATGGTCGTGTTGACTGAGGTCCGGACCGGGTTAGCACTGGATGACGTCAGCAAGCATTATTATTATGGTTAATGGTCATCCAATTTCCGTTGCATTCAAAAACGACGTTTAAGTGGTTACCCAAATTAAAAGTAGTAGTAATAAATATATTTTACATTCAATTGTTTTAAATCAATTTCAAATACTTACCGACATCAAATGATGTGAATTATTTCAAGATTTTAATATTTTCTTAGATACGGGTACCCGGCTGATGCAAGGACTCAAGGGACTAATTCAAGGACTATATATAAAAGACGGGCAGAAAGTCAAAGGTGACCGAACTGTGCGGAATTTCAAGAACGAAGGTCAAGGTAGAAGCTTAAATAACCGATGGGCGTATTCACAAAGATATGGATGAAGAGGAAAAAGAGTAATATTGTGATCTATGTCTACTCTTTTAGAAATATGTCATTGTTTTTTAATTCAAATTTTTTATGTTTATTTATCAAAGGCAGTTTTTTACTTTAAAAATTATATTAAAATAAAAGGTCTTAATCACAGAATATAACAATATTTATTATTTTTAATTAAAAACGTTTTAGTAATATTTGAATATGTCCAAGAACACACAACTACTGGGTTTTCATCTACAAAGGCAATGTTATTAAACAAATAATTAATATTGATACAATGGTCAAAATATATAAAATTGAAAAATATTGATTTTTCAGGCTTATTCTAATATAATGTGTTAAAAACATTTTACAAATAAAGAATATTACTTTAAATAACTTCAAAAAATAATTAGATTCTCATTGTGACATGTATACCGTTTCAGGGAAATGAATTATCAAATTTAGTCCGTAGATGGCGATAGTATAGTGGTACTCGAAGCGAGTATTAACATATATACAGCTTATACACTAACATATATATTAACATATATACAACTTTCAAAAATTTAATAGATATGGAGATTGACGGGTGATAATGGTGAACGTTATGTTTATATTAAGTGATTACTAAAGCCAGCCAATGACAGGTCGTAAACCCTGTAATAACCTATACTTCCATATATTTTCCATTAAATATAATTTTATAAATATATGGTAGGGACGTGTATCTTTACATGTTGTTAGAATGCGGAACAATTTACTTATAAGAAATATTAAATATTCACTTCTATGAAAGGGAAAGGAAATGTAATGAATTTTTAGTTTACATTTGAATTATATCTATCAATTCAAATAAGTACTAACCTTAATTCCCTCTGATGCGATTTTATTCCATTCATAGTTACTACAATTTAATAATAAAATATATGCGAGTAAACTTGCTGTGCAAGTAAACGCACTGTCGCGAGTCTAAATAAAATTATACTTTCATGTGAACGAATTATGTGACATATACTCGTACGTGTATTAAAGACAGAGAACAAATATGTACAGTGCCTTTGAGATGACTCATTTAAGAAAATTGTGCTATATAATATATCCATTATTAACTGTGGGTTGTAATGGAAAAATTGTTGGAATAACACTGAAACGGAAATAAATCATTTTGATAAGTAAAGAAAATAAATTTAAAAGTGATTAAATCTAATTGTAACAAAAATACAATACGCTTTTAAATTAAATGAAAATTATTTTATGGCGTAAAGTAAACAATTTATACGAATGAAAAATATAGTTTTAAATTCAGTTGTTCGGTCACTAGGGCGAAAAAATACATTTAGATTATTTTGGGATTGTGACGTATCGCTGTTGTTGTGTGGCACACGTGTCGAAACACAAATAATATGAACACGGGACACGTGTATAAATATTATGTGATGAAGAAAATTTTATGTGTGATTTGAAAATTTCTTTAGATATAAAATTCAAAATATGTGTGTGAACTTTAATAAACGTTGCGAAAAATGTATGTACATATATTTTTATTTTCACTTATGGTCTAAATGAATAAAATAAAGCAATAATATATCTTTTGATTTATACGATGCTATTTTTATGAAAAACTGGTGGAATAATAATAGTCAAGTGTAAATAAAAACAATCATTCTAAAAAAAAAAGGTTTTTTTATTAACAGATTATGTAAAATTGTACGAACGGTTTTATACGATATAAAAATATTTATCAAAATCCACAAAAAAAAAATATGACGCCTCACGAGGCCACCGCAATATATATTGGTGGTAATCCGCTCTTCACAGAAATCTAATAAATTGCTTTTAATAGAGATTGTGGTTCTTCGACGCTGAAAGACACAAAATAATCATTTTGATAATATTAAGTGTGTTACTCTTGCAATTTAATTTGGAATATGCAAGCGTAAATATTACAAGCTATATTTTGTATACATACAAAAAGACCATCAAACCAACCAGCAAAGTAAATATTCCCAACGTAACTCCAAGATACATTTATTTCAATTTTATTTTGTGCAAGAAATTTTTTTAAATTTTATATTAATCCACTTGTACAGCGAATACATTTAAAAAGTTCGATTTGAAAAAATCAAGGAAAAATAAATTTGATACAAAAACTGAATTGATAATTTGAAATTTTCCATCCTTGAAGGATATGTCTTTCCTTTTCCGGCTTCAATTTTTGTTTATCAAAGAGAAGTTTAAAATTAAGTAGGGAGGCGGCATTTTGAATTTTGGGCAATTGAATTGAAAAAGTCCAAAAAACGTCAAACGTCAAACATTGAAACAATGGCACTCGTGCAAGTTACCATTAATGGTTTCGATTAGTTGTTTGCTACCATTAATTATATGTTCCATGTTCGCGTTATCTAAAAACTCTATAATATTGGATCCCGCCAAAATTCGTCGTATTTAACTATTCAGTATAATATTATATCATTCTTCCCTTAAAGTATTTAAAAATTAATATCTTATTTCTACCTTCCGGCAATATGATTATAAACGAACTCCGTCTGACGGCAATTATTCACTCATTATTTAATTGATGTTGTGTTTAATACCACTGGATATAAATTCATTTTATAATGATGTCTTTCATTTGCGTTTTATTTACGCTATTTCAGATTTTACACCGCATGTTTTGTTTATCGCTATTTTAATGGATGCTTAAATTAAGTGTTAAATCAATAGTGGGTAAAAATATTTTAATGCTCTCTTTCGTAAATGTTCAATCTAGGTACAAAGAATTACAATTTTACAACTTCATTAATTTCACGATGTGTACTTTACATTTATATATTTTTTAATCCTCGCTCCAGAGTTTTCTTTTATATTTATAATAATGAATATTGTCTACAAGACTTCAGTGCATCCTTACTTTAAACATTACTTGCCGCCATGACAATGATGGTTTGTGGTACTATAAAATGGAGAATGAAGTAGGAACAGATCGCCAAAACGGATGACTGTGAGACAATAGGCAAAACAAAACAAACCACTATTTAGAGCGGAACTTTGCGGAGTGGATCAAGTTGATGCTTCGAACAATCCAGGATCGTTAAATGGATTAGAAATGGCTCAGTAATGACGAACCGATTATATAAAATGTAAAAATATTATGAAGAATACTAGTTCAAGCACACGAAACATGGATTAAAAATTATTGTTTAAATTATCTTTATAATTTAGAAGTCTTTAAGATGTATTTTAATATTTATTATGCATAAAATTAATTTAAAAATTTGAATAAAGATACTGAACGCAGAAGCAGTAATAATTATTTGTTGTTAATTTTTGAATGTTAAATAACAAAGTTGAAAATAAATAATATTTTCAAGTATAAGATATTCGACGACTACAAAAACAAATGGCATGCATAACTCAAATTTATGAAAATTTGAATAATGCCGGTTTCGATTTTACACTTCTTAGATTTTAAATGTTTGAAAAATAAAAATAATTCGGATCGTAATTCATCAGAGTAATTTTACATTTGAGTGCGAGACGAGTGGGCTGCGCGAATTTTGCTGAAATCAAAATATCTCGCATAAATAATGCTAAATTGTATTGCGGTACCTGTAGACTCTTTGTGACTGCTTCCTGCGTCATTCGCGCAGCCGTTAATCACGACCGTTCACAACCCATATCGCTTTATTGCCAATGATCTATAAAGAGCCGTCACTTCAGCGCGGCGCGCGGCGGCGAGGATCCATTGACTAGAGGTCATAATTAATATAATATTCTGTCTTAAGTTTTCTGGTTACATTTACAAAAAAAAAAAATTATAAAATAAAATTTAAAACGTATTTATTGTATTGTTATTATTATTATTAGGATGACACATTCTTATTGTGAAGTTGTACGATTAAATATATTAATATCAAAAAAGTAACATATGTTTTCGAAAATATCGTCGCTGTAGCATAGTTGGATAATGCACCTTCCCCGGTTTGGAAAGAGATACAAGTTCGAATCCTGGTGACGCAACAACAATATTTTTTGATAAAATTGATTTTATATGTATATCTTTCTAATTAATATATTTAATTCATATTTGGAATATTATTAATTAATTATTTTAAAAGGTACGAAAGGCTCTATTCTTATTTCATCTCTGACCTTTAATTTATATTAATTATTTGCTACCGACGTCACGAATGTTTTCCTGTATATACAGACAAATGTGAAATTAACCATTTAGTTCTGGGAAGCCTGCTTAAAAATTATCTTTAAGAGGGAAGTGCTTCCGTCGAAAATTTGTGATAGATTAAATTGAAAAGAAAGCTAACCCGTACTTAACTTAACTTAACTTAACTTAATTAACTAACCATACGATGTTTTCAACAATTGTTCCTTGTCAACTTGTTTGATCCACGAACAAAGAATTTTTAATACATGCACATATGTCTTCATTTTGTGTCTCGTAGGTTTTTCATTCTATCTTGGTGGCGTTGCTCTTCTTTTTCGTCTTCACCGGTTAGCGATCGAGATTATTTTAAATTAGAGTCAAATGTTACATATATACCTATAACATACCTTCAAGGTTGCCGTACTGCCTTCAGCGCATGCTTGCTTAGAGTTGGTACGACTGCGGTCACATACGCAAAATTTGATCCCGATCGCTATTGCTAGTGTAAACATGTCGCAGTTTGCACCAATGAGAAACAACGAGCAGTGATCCGATTTCTCAGATCGGAAATTCATCGTAAACTTTTACCACAATAAGGGGACAGTGCTTCATCGCATAAAAGAGTTTTTTGAAATGATCGAAATGATGAAAATGAAATGATTTGGTGAATCGAAAAAAGTGTCCGGACGAGTGTGACGCCGTACGAAGAGGGTGCAAGACGCCCGTCAACCTCCACCGCGGACGGCAAAATTCAGCAGGCTCAAGCGATGGTTTTAGCGAATAGACGAGTTACCATTGCTGAGGTAGCGTCTTCTTTGAACATCACTCATGGTTCTGCCCATTAAATCGTCCACGACGAGCTTGGCTTCCGTAAAGTCTGTGTAAATAAATTGTAGAGCGAAAAATATGAATAATTTTTGAATTGCCTTCATATTAATCATCTAGTTCTCGAAATATATTTATAAATTATTTTTCATATTACCGTAAATGTCCTGATTCAAAACGATATTCCACATTACAATTTAAGAAACCAATAGCACATAAACAAAAGCACTAAGTGTTAAAAGTTCCGGAATGAATCAGCCCTGAAGTTTTGTAAACATCAAGGAGGCTTATGGGGTTAGACTTTACGGTTTGAAATATTATAATTTTAAAGACTCTGAGAATAATATATATTATTACTTATACACGAGTATATATATATATAAAATTCACGAAATTTTATTATTAACACAAATAATATATGTAGCTGTTTTAATACAACTTTATAAAAGTAGTTTTTTTGATTTTAAATATTAAGAAATTAAACTAATGTATTTATTTTTACGTTTTATATTATTTACATAGAATATAACTAGTTATGATATAAGTAAATTTAAAAAAATACTTTTAAACTTCCATACTTTTATTTTTAATATACATATATATATATATATATATATAAAATTAACTAACAAAAAAGATAGGCGGTCGTGGACATACGAGTCCCATGGGGCCATTGAAAAAGAAGATAATAAAAATAAAAAAATATTATAAATTAGCAATCATGCTAGTACCATCGTGAGCACATACACACATCATTAATGATTATTTTGTGACATTTAAATTAATTTTTTTTTTTTTTTTTATATTTCTACCAAAAATATTATGAAACTAAATAAAATCAGACATATTAAGTTAATTTAAGAGTTTCAATCAATTTTTAGTCAAACAAAATACACCGATCCAAAGTATATATTATGTATATATTCAAAGATAAAGTGAAAACTCACGACATTAGTGAAGTAGAGGCCAAAATAAATTTAACGATTCGGCGAGAAGCAAAGTACAAAAGATTGTTTCATTAAACAGACAAAACACATAATTTTAACGAAATATTTTACTATGTGCTCCTTGTTATATGTTTGTGTTCCAACAATAGCCGACTACTTGTGGGAACATCCGTATGGGCTTACCTCTCTAAAGTTGGGGATCAATTATCTTGAAAATTTCGTTTAATTAAATTAACGTTAACGTTCAAGACCAGATAGACATATTAATTGAGTTTATGGTTTATATATATAAGAAAATTCATCGGTCATTATCTTGACATAAATATTTTATGAACTAACCAAATATTTATGTAGTACTGTAGGTATATAAAAAGCGTTAACCTCATATTTTCATATGGCGGTTAAAAAATTAAGCCTATAATAATAGATTTACTATTTAATATTGCCAAATGGTTATAGATATTTTAAACTTTGTTATGAAAAATTTAACAAGTGTACCATAAACGTGACATTAGTGGAACCAGAATGAAATGGTGTAATTATTACGCATATCAAACATTGACGTGGATTATCTCAGTTGGGTCATTTGTGAGTTGATCCGTTATTGTTTAGTGACATTTACTTGTTGGTTTTAGTTTATAATTCGTAATTTAAATTATATTGTATAATAATGTTATACGAGTATATTCTGAATCATTGAACAAGTATTAAACAATCATTAAACAAAGAGAAACATGTTATCAAATAAACATATCCGTTCTTTAACACATTTGTTCGCAGTGAAAAATATATTATTACTAAATGTTATAATTTCGTCTCCCTAGACCATTGTAAACGAAAACTTGAGAGCAGTGATCCCGTTAATAGTGGCCTTCCCATAATAAATGAGAGAATGATTTGTGAGTGTACTAGCTATCACAGATCTTCCCGAATGTATGCAAAACTTTGCGATATCTTTATTTACTAAATTCATTAATTTATCCATCATCATTAATTTATCCAGTTTGCTGACAAAATAATACACTGAGATAAGTAACCTCTTTTCCCTCATCCAAATCATTTCTCTAAAATCATAAAATAGGCTCTTAAACAATACTTATTCCGGTCGTTGCTTCAGCCAGCAAGATACCGAGTGCACCCAATCCAAGGGATCTATCTACCAGGTGCCAGATAACGCGCACTAAGTTAGTGCTCCAGAAATGGGCGTGGTCATTCTAAGAAAAAATGATTATTAATAAAATCATAACAATTATTTTGAAAACTCGAGAGGTTACAGTATCTGGCAACGCTGGAAAATTTAGCTGGAGGACATTGGCACCCAGAGTGGGTCAAGTACGCGAGGAAAAAAATTATGCAAAAATCGGAGGTCGGAGAAATGAAATATTTACGAAGACATAAGCAAAGAAACAAACTTATTTATGGAAGACACGACGAAATAATCATGTAGAAGTGTGCCAACAATAGAATAAAGCAGGAGACAAAATTAATCGTTTATTGCGACTCGGAATATACGAGGATCCAGTTTGGGCGACGCGAGTCGCGAAAACTATCGCAAATGATGTTAGTAAAAATACGAAATATCCATAAACATTTTTCATTCGAGTAAATTTTCTCAAATGCTAAAACCTTCAAAATGACTTCCATGGCACGAGGCGGGTGGAAATGTATTTTAAAGTGATATTTTCGATATGCAAGAAGAATATTTAAAACATATACACGTATATTATATTATATCGAGTTTAATATTTACACAGGAATGTAGTAAGTATAATATATAGCTTCCTGGCGACTACAAGGCCCCACGTATTAAATGTAGCTTTCGGTGTATAACTAACTATTTATATTATACATCTGTAAATAAATCTATTATTGTGAATGTCTATGTAATTTATTGCATGGAATAGTTTTTATAATTGGGATTATTAGTTTAAAGAACAGGATGCTAGCTTTTCAATTCGTTCATTTGTAACTTATTCTTAAGTAGTTAGTTTCCATAAAAGATAATGGATTAACGCCTACTGACCTGCATAGATCAATTTATCTATGCAGTTCAAAACGTATTACACAAGTCAATCTCTTTCATGATAAAATTTACGAATAAATTGTCTTTATTTTTAATAAAGTAATATTAATTGTGAGGATGCCACTTAAAATTTGTATAATTTTTTTCAATTTATTTTTAACTAAACAAGATATATTTTTTCTCTTCAGAAATTGAGATAACCCAGTGTTAAAGGACTGTACTTGTAGAAACAAATGATTTTTTGTTATAATATATTGCACATTTAACATAATAAATATTACAAAATTTAGTATTAAATACGTATCCATAAAAATAATCCTTGCAATGTTTTGGACATGTATTTAATTTAGATAATCCCATGGTAGTACAAATAACGTTATTATTATATTCATATTTTAAAATACCATTTTACTTATATTTACTTGCATATGCATGGGTATTTCTATAGTCTTTAAAAAGTTTTCAATTCAAAAATTGTATAGCTTTAAGTAATAATTTCAACAATATTATATATATATATATATATATATATATATATAGGTATGATAAATAAGTATACTATGCTGGATTTCAATGTAAAAATTATTAATTTATCACCTCGGTGAAAGATAATAACTTGTTTGTAAAGAAACTATTTAAATATGCATATTTACAAGACAACATAACGTCCAAATAAATACTAATACATAGGCTTTATGAATACATACTTATTTATAGGTATATTTTAAAATGTACCCAGAAACATATTTAATAAAAAAAATCAACAAAGTATTTGAATTTATAATTAATATATAACCAGTATTGTTTTTGCATTAAAGCTAGTTTTTAAATTAATGAGATAAACAAAACTGTTTTCGAATTTGAACGTATATTTGAATTACTACAATGTATTATTTTAAGACCAAGAAGAAACGGAATTCAATTATATGTTATATATATATATCCACTAAAATCAGTAAGTTTTCATAATATTCCTCTACACTCGATCCACGAGTTTTAAAAATAAACATTGTGGGTTTGTGTAGAACAATGAGTTCATTACATTTTATTAACTCTATGTTTATTCTGTAGTGCCCAGAATTTTAGCTGGTTAACTTGGAATATTTTGGGCCTTAATAACTAGATTATGTGAGATTTTAAATAAGTATTGAATAAAACATATCCAAGGTTCTGAATTAACCATATGCAAAAAATGTAGTATTTTTAGACACCGCATTAGTGTTTATCATAGTGGAGGTTTAGAGTGACATTTATAAGCCATAATCAGGGTTGTGGGTCGAAACGAAACCTTTACGTATTTGGGCTAATTTACTTATTCCACACATTATATATTCACAAACAAACTTTACTCGATTATTATTTACGTATGAAGTATTTTTGTCCTGTCTTAAAACAGGATAAAAATACGTATAGACGTCATTCCCACGTGAGAAAAGCCCGAAAATATCCTATACTAGTAATAATAATGTAAATTTTCAATATCAAATTTATTAAATTACGAAATAAAATTCATCATCTTTTTCATTCAACTTTCTTTATAATAACATTTTTTGTGCAGATCATTGAAGTTGATCTTGTTCCTTTACCCTTCCTCCTTAAGAGTATGGGTTGCTCGATATTTAATTATGCTATGATGAAAGCATTCATTTTGCAGGTTGTCCACGGTAGGCAAAGCATGTGTCGTCAGCACCATATTTTCAAAGCATCATCTCCCAATATGTTAGAGTCCATCTTTCAGCACCATATTCGGAAGATAAGAATTCTAACCAGTTTCATTTTTGTAATCTTGCTTTATTATTTTCTCGCTCGCTAAATCTTTTTAACTTTATCGACAGCAGACTGTGTCACACCATTCACAGTTTTAATCTTCAATTACCCCATTTTTGTATTTTATATTTATTTTAGATACATCAATGGTTATCATTATAATTTTAAATCGTTTATTGCGTTACCTAATTGGTTACTTTCACTATAAAATAAAATAAAATTTTTACGAAAACAAATCTAACTTCAATCTAGGATTCTTATCATGTAGGCGTCCGCCATTGTCAATATGTATTTGTACGTTGAAATTTAACGCGCAGTTGTGCACGTTTGTCTAGTTCACGTGAGAAATCTTGAATAATGTTGTGTTGGCAGAAAACATGGCTATGAACAAAATTTCCGTGAAACGAGACCGCAAACATCGCATTTGAAGATTACCTCAGTTGCTCCGAATAAATTGCTCCTCGAGACCTGGTCACCGAGATTGAGGCTGATTCGAGGAAATGCTGACCGCGGAGTAAGCCGAGAAAATGAATTACCCTGGACTATAATGATACGCGCAAATATTGAGCGAAAAATTATTTTGACAATATGGAGAAGGGGTTAACGTTACTCTAGACAGAGTTATTTTAAAATCGACTCGCAAATGGCAAGTCGCCATTAACGAAACAGACTATTTATGTAATCGTTGAAATGTTAATACTCCCAATTATCGATGAACCGAAATATCTTTAGTTTTTTTTTTGCTATTTTTGCTAGAACACCAAATGACAAATTACACGTAATAAAACATTAACAATCATCAAATATTTCGTAAACTTTCAAAAATAAAAACTTCGCAAAAGTAATAATAACGCAATAAGTACAAATAAAATTAATGCCAGATTACAAGTAATAACAATAGAATGCATAATAAATAAGTATAAAAATATTAAAAGATATAAAAATTGGCATGTATCAAAGAATCGCACAGAAACACGTTGATTGCTGTCGCTAAAAAAAATCGCAAAATAATATCAAAAATCGCCATAAATAATTGCAATTCATTCAGAAATGTAACAAAACAATTTACAAAATTTTATTCGCATAATAATCTCATACCTAAATAACTTAGCGAAATTAGTGAT
Organism: Eubasilissa regina; assembly: GCA_022840565.1. NCBI lineage: Eukaryota > Metazoa > Arthropoda > Insecta > Trichoptera > Phryganeidae > Eubasilissa > Eubasilissa regina. The sequence goes on from JAINEB010000033.1 coordinate 26,298,736, forward strand.
AAAATTTGCTAAATCACACTACTGGTATATTAGTGAAATTAAATTCATTGATCTGAGGAAATAATCAAACGAGAGAACTTTCCTAAACAATTTAGACTGGTGCTTAGCAAGCGCTGGCATAAACGCTTTCATTTGCTTTGATGCCACTTTCATTTAATCGAAGAATCATAAATCACGAATACCCGCTATTAAGCAAATGTCGTTGGAAAAAAATATCAATAGCAAAATAAATCATAGCTTGCGTAGATAAAGTGCTGTTACACTATAAAATCACTAGCATTAAATAGATATGAAGTAATGTTTACATCTTGGGAATTTAAAACAATGAACAATTAAAATAAAACATTTTGAATATTAATAATAACAAAATATATGTCGAATGAATATTAATATTAATAATAACAAAATAGATATCGAGTAATGTTTAGATCTTGGGAATTTAAAACAATAAACAATTAAAATAAAATACATTTTGAATATTAATAATAAAATATATGTCAATATATTTGATGTCTTATCCTGCAATGTCAGTGGGTCTTTCATGATTCTCTATAAAAAAGACAATTTCAAAATCTAATTAATACTATTCCGTATAACTGAGGATTATTATTGGAATTGGTAAAAAGAGACAATCGCAGCTGCAGATCGCGAATAAATTGGAAAAAAGTAACCTGGAGTTGCATCGGAGGTGAATGAGTAATAAAATTGCATAGCTCTGGAATGACAGGGTGGCTGAGACCACTTACCTTTCTTGGGCTTGTCGCTGATTTCGCTGACCTTGTCCGATATCGAGAGCGCCGCCTGCTCGCTGATGTCGCATGCCGCTGAACTGGATGCTGCGTCGGCCGGCGGATCTGGGGACAGCTTGTGACACACTTCAAAGGCCTGGCCCACAGTCCGGACTATCCTCATTGCTTGGCTCTGAAACGAAACGTGCCACTGGTTAGAACATGGATTTGAAGAAAGAAAAAAAAGATTCAATCGGAGATTTATTGGCATCGGAAAAGCGATAAATCTAAATAGGTAATTCCCAAAAATATAAGTCAAAGACCTGGCCCACAATCCGAACTATTCTCATTGCTTGGCTCTGAAACGAAACGTGCCACTGGTTAGAACATGGATTTGAAGAAAGAAAAAAAAGATTCAATCGGAGATAAATCTAAATAGGTAATTCCCAAAAATATAAGTAAAAGTAAAAATTACGAAAACATCAAGAGCAATTTTGAAAATAAAATAAACCTGGTTATTTTTACCACAAAAGTAAATTTTCCGTTGTAAAATAAATGTGAAACATGTTTATTTTCAGCTTAAGTATCTTGTATCATTATCTTGAAAGAAAAAAGGCCAATGCAGCTGAAGTATTCTGTACACAATACGAAGGCAATAAACTGAAAATTAATATATGTAAGACTGAGAATAAATGTAAAAGCACTTTTTATGGGACAACCATAGGAACATTTATTTTTCCTAAAAATGACACAAGTACAATTTTTGCAAATGATGTGTTTTCCTGAAACGTGTTTATACAATAAATAAGTTCTTGGCACGGGACCACGGAAGGCGAGGAACTACAATCCCGTTAGGTAAATAACTGTCAAGAATAAAATATCTACATATATCCGTTTGTTCTGTGCGATAATATCTTCATAAATTATTGTCATCCCTATAAATTGTACGCCTACTCAATTATATCCAATATTTACTTTGTATGTATGATAAATACTGAGGAAATTATTATAATTAGCTTTTATTAATTATCATAATTATAATCTACATAACAGTGTAAATCATTGCGTGACTGTATACACTTCTAAGGATGTTGAAGCTGAGAAACATTATGAAATGTCTCTCTCTGAGGTGAACGGCCCCACGGTTATTTACAAAGAAATCCCTACTTTTGTTCTAATCCATATTAATAATAAAAATAATAATAAATCGACTATAATATGAGATGAAGAAAGGATTTCACATTAATTGCTCCTTTTTAAATATTATTACACAGTCTATATACGGGTAATCGTTTTTAAATAAAAGAAATAAATAATTCAGTAAAATTAAGGATTAATACAATTTTCTATGAAAAATATTTATTTATTTATTATTATACAATTATTAAAATAACAGAAAATCACAACAGAAGTGCAATACACAAAGAAAAAAAAATTATAGTGTCAGTATGTTTTTACATAATCAAAATTAAAAATAAATATAAAATGTGAAGTACCAATTTATTCGTCACCATTGAGTCGAGACACAAACAATAGTGTAGTCCTATAGAGAATTGAATTAACAGCAAAAATGTCAAATGTATGTGAAAATTTTCAATATAAAGTTGTTAAGACTTGTTATATTTAAGCATTATTTTAACTGTTTTCTGTGAGTACAAGTAAACATTTTAAATTAATGAAATGTATACTACAGAAACCTACGGAATTATTATAATTACCCGGAGTGCGCTGACTTAAACAGGTGGGTGTCGGAAAGCTCCCGGAAGGGTAGGTTAAATCGCTCGGTAAGGATTATGTAATGAAGACATGTGTGTACTAAATAGTAGTATATAAATATTAATTATTCGGCCATTTACAGCATTGCACAAAACGTTATACACAATAGTTTATAAAAAAAATGCGAGGAATATACGGCAAAAATATTTTGTCTTTTTAATTAGACCGAGAAATACCTAGACATAATATATATTATATTAAATATACCGACAAATCTTCACACAACACAGTGTGCATTAGAATATTATTTTAAGGTTTGAATGCTAAAAAAGTGTGGAAGGATTGACTAAAAATTATTTATTAATTTCGGCTTAATTGTGTACCCGTTCTATTTAACTCTCGTAAGATACTCATGTGTTAGGTATGAATCAAGCTCTATGTTACGTTTAAGGTATTGATCAAGCTCTATGATCGTGATAAAGCTTTAGTCATTGTGGAAATAAAGGATTCATATTTTAAAGTGGAGCTGCACAGGAAGCAAGGGCGGATAAATTCCTTTAGTGTAAAATGTTCTTGAATAGGAATGAAGATAAGAACTGCAAAAACACAAATACCTAACTGCACGAGCAATCCAGGATTAGCATCATTAGCAAATGATAACTCGAAATACCTGGTAGTGGAATTCTCTAGCGACGGGAGACAGAAGGTGAGTTAGAAAAAAGAATCGGGCGTTCCTTTTAAGTGCGACGATAAAGATATCCGTATAAATATTTAGACCAAAATGGACGTATTTAACAGGGCACAGAGCCACCATAAAATATGATCACCAAGTATATTTAAAATGTATTGATTCTTACAAAGAGAGGGGTAACATATGAACCTCCGTAAGAATAGGGGAGACTCGGCATGGAACTCATATTTCTATAAATAGAAAGATCTCAATTGAGGTGGATTGGATACATCTAGCGAGTACTAAAATAACGAATACCAAAATTGGAAGAAACTGTGGAAGAAAGATGGGTCGGTGTATTGTCGATGAATTGGTCGGTGTATCGGTAGGTTGCTGTATAGACAAAAATGGGATGGAACAGTAACAAAAACTTTAAAAGATATATTGGGTCTTGATTGATTGTTCAATTTTGAAACATCACAAGTCAGGGAATGATTAAATTTTTAAGAACAATGTTTTTATTTTTGCGAAGGTACAAATCATTGTCATCTGGAATTTTAGTAAGGATAAGGTAAACTCGCAGCGATGGCGATATCATCACATGAAATTAATATACGAAATAACTAGAAATTTACTCAACAATTTATAAACTCAATCTTGTGGGATATTCGTAGACCAACCGAGAACCGAGCGTCAATTTACGAATATAAGACAATCGTGAATGCTACGAAAATATAATTATTGTGTGGATTTTTACCAAACTAACATAACAATTATTTTTTTAATATTTATACATTGGCAGTAACCACGAAAACCCGACACGGCCAATCCGATAGAAACATTTCTACGAAAAACCCATTACCGGAGAATTAATGGTATCTTCATTATGTCTAGCCTATCCCAATGAAGAATCCGAATTAATTTTTAAATGATATGTGAAATAATAATCATTAAATATAAATTAAATTAATAACTAGAAAGATATAAAAAAATAATTAATTTATGTAAAAATTTATTTCGGTAGCAACTAAATATTTTTTCGATACATAGATTAAATACTACAGAACTATATTTTGAAAATGCAACTTCACATCAAAAAATGTGTCTTCTGTAATAATCATTTCTGAACGGCAAATCACGACACAAAACTTTAGATTTATCGGAATGACAAAGGCAAACGATAATTTTTAAATAATGCATATTTCAAACTAACTAGACAATTTTCATATTAGACTATCAACAAAAACATGTCGGTTATTAATTTAACCTTCTCGTAAAACCTTCATTGTATCATTCAATTATCTGACGTCTACGATGTCCACAGACTCCGGCAGACACTGACGTATCCAGAATTTTCAAAACATAGAATCTAATTGCTAAAAGTTCACGATTGTCTGAATTCTTCCAAAAATATCCGAGGTTTGGCAATGGAGAACTGTGATGTTATACCCCCATTTGGGGCCTCCTCCACGTTAAAGTTGGCCTTTTCTTAAAAACGATACTGCCTCGAAACAGCAGAAATAACACTGGTGATACAATCAAAAGAATCACGCGGTAACACGGTTTATTAACTTAGGTTCTAAATATTCTGAAAAAACACAATGAAATCAGTTTGATCGCCATCCATTTATCAATGACGTCATATGATTTTTGATTATAAAATACCGCACTCGGCGTCAGAGATAAATTGATCGTGAATCAAATAAACACTGTTTTTTGTATTTCGATCACCACTACGGAATGATCTGTAATGATACGCTTCCGTTTTATATTATGCAATTGAAGTTGAAGTTACTTTTAATAAGGGCTTAGTTTTTCGGTGTAACAAGTGTTCGTCGATAATTGTTTTATGAACAGATAGTTTCGGTCTATTTATTTCTTTTAAAACTTTAAATCGATATACATAAATTATGACTTTAATTAACATTTCTAAAAAGATAATTAGAACATTTTTATGTTTTCAGTTACATAAATATTATTGTAAACATAATGTTTTGCATACCTCTAAATCACTATCCTTCAGGTCTTCTCCAAAAATGGGCAAAGATTGCACAGACGCTACACCATCACTTTTATCTTCAGACACGTCACTCAGCGCTGCAAACATTTCTAGTTTTGTCTTCCGTAATGAAACACCCGGAGGTTTCTTAGATTCGACTATTTCTGGTTCTCTAAAGGACAATTTTTTTCTAGGTCTGTCGAGCGAGTCCGTGTTGAAATGCTGGGAAGAGATCGCCGCCGAGTTGGCCATCGCGCTGCCCTGAACTGGAAAGACCAACTTCGGAAAGAGACATATGCTCTCGATAGCCGGTTTCCTTCCATCCTCTGGGTGTACTTTATTTGCCGTTTCATGGTGATGATTGAAGAAACCGAATCTCTGCGTCCCCGGAAAGCTTCTGGGGCCTTCCAGTTCGTCCACGGAATTCTGTCTATGGGGGACTATCATCGATACGGGCCTGGAAGGTACATCGATGGACGCTTGTCTTTGAAATTTCGATTTAGATTGCACTTTTTTGTGGTCTCCATTGGTGTTGTTTAAATTACCTTCTTCACCTTTCGTCTTCGACTTGGATCTCCGAAAGTAACTCAAGGTGGAAGCTCTGCTTCTGGATTTGTGATTTTCAGGCGTTTTCGATTGTTCCGCTGGCCCTCTAAACTTTGAACTTATTGAAGACAGACGACTTTTGGCTATGCCAATGACATCATTGGTCGAATGCAGAACTGTGTTTTCAGCTTCTCTGCCATAGCTGGTCTCCGCTCGCGTGGATTTCGACATTGCGAAATGTGAACATCGTATAAAACGAACATAAATTAGAGGAACTCTTCACGGGCCCATAAGTACACACTCTCGATGACGGTACATATTTTATAAAATCACATTCACGACTAATAAAATATCTACAATCTTTAAAGTCACATTTTGTTTTAATTTTTTTTATTTTAAATAATAACAACAGTCAGAATGTCGGTTTATACATATTTTAAAATGTTTGCAGATTTAATAGTAAAAAAGGAAATATAAAATAATTTGTATACAAACACATGTGCAAGCCTACCGCGCGGACGTAAACGTAGATATTTAATATTATTCGCGCAAGTTGACACTACAAAAGAATCCCGGTAAATGTACGCGAGCGGTCAACATAAAAAGGGGTTGTGTACGACCGGCAGAAGTCCGCGCTGCTGATGCAAAATATATTTGTGGACGACTGAAATAAGACAACAGTATTTGGTGAGTTAGGGTACCCCCACCACGGGCCTGCTGAGATTTCGGTAGAGCGAAATACGGCGGCGGCGCCCGGAAGCTGTGGCGGCGCCCGTCGGTGGGTAAAAGCGCTTTCGTTGCGTCTAACATTCGGAAAAATGGTTTTGTCTTCTAGCAGCGCATCCCACTAAATTATAATTCTATTAACATTGCATGATTTATAGTGACATTTTAGAATTATTAATCATTTTATTTTATCAAACTAAGAAATCACAGTATGCAGCATTGTGGAGCAAACTTTTTGAATTACACCGCGCAACTAAAATCATAAATTTGTCATTTAAAAAAATTAACACATTTCCAAAAGTAAAACTTTTGTACTTATTTTATTTTTAAATCTTTTAGTTACAAATAACACTGGCATTATTATACGTAAGTCAACACTTAGGCTATTTTTATGTAAGAATTTAGAGTGCGTTAAAAGTGCAGTGATATTTGTTAAAAAATTTCTCTATTCAGAAATTTGCGAAATAGGTATTTAAAATATCACAGACCTATTTTCTGAATAATTACAACTTCACAATAAGAATGTGTCCTCTTTAATGTTTATTTATTAAAATTAAAATTTCATTTAATGACGGCGGACTAAAGTAACAGAATAAAAGTAATTTCACAATATTCCAAAAAAATGTGTTAGAGCCACTTAGCCATGAAACGTGTTGCACGTATGTCGTGTCGTGCAAAGCGCCCGCACGGTACTTTACGTATTAGAATAATAATTCAAGTGAAACATGTCATGTGTAATACGCATTACTTCTTACACACTACTTCTCTTTGATCAATAATAAATTATGTTGAAAAATAAGTCTTATTGATCTTTAAACGCATAAAACGTATAATTTAATTATTTATTAAATCGTTATAAAATATATATGAATATTTGGAGGTCTATCGTCATGACCGCCCGACTATACTGAACGCACCCTGCTGATGCCGATGTCTGAAAGCAAACTCCCAACAGACATAAGCACACCCAGTAAGTCAGGTAGCAATTCTAATACTCCATACATGTAAAATGTGCCTAACAATTAATCAAGTGTTAATCGTAAGTTTTCATTCAATAACCTGATCCGGCGATACATACATAATACATTTACAAAACATCCTGCGACTATCAAACAGACACGAGAGTGATGAGTGAATACTGAGGCATCCACTGCTTTCAAATTAAGCACTCAACATTGGAAACATTACATGCATAATCCTTCTGATTCATCTACTCAATATCATCGGTATTCCTTCTCATAACGACGATCTAATCATACCCCATGCTGGTTACCTTACGTACACATGTTCATACAACATGTCGATGTTGCAATCTCCATACTTGATGCCACCATTGCACATTCATATAAATTCCCAAAAATATAATCCATTTGCTCCTTGAAAAGAATACAAATAATTGTTTAATTTTTCTAAATATTTTGATGGTGGGGCACATTAATGCGGCTGGTAGTCAATATGATTAATGGAGTCAACGTGTGTTTAGTTTTTACAATGTATATGTATAGAAAGTGAACTTACGAAGAATTTTAACAAGTTAAAAGCGATAAGATAAGATTAGATCCTACATGAAAAACAACATCCCAAAATACCGTATTTATACGAGTATAATCGCACCCTATAGATACGGACAAAAAAATTATTGAAAAATATTATTACTGAACATTGTCAATATCTGAATCGGCACTTTCTTCGTAAATTGCATCATTAATTGCCACACAGCATGTTTGAAATTACTGTCTTCTTGAACGACTTCACAATGACTTCTGTTTTGATACTTCAACAGCAGTACGCGTAATACGTATGCCCAAATGTCACGCTCGATACCAGTGTCTAGTATCACGTCCGTCCATAGTCGTTTATCATAGATAGGACAGAATATGAAAAAGCAAATATGTTTTACAAGTACCTAAACGTTGTGCGAATATTTTATAATTTGCAAATTTGACTTGCAGTGTATAAGTCGCAGGTTTATTTTTTTTTTTTTAAATTCGGAAAAAAGTACAACGTAAATATGATAACTGTTTGCGTATCATACATACTTCGATTGGAAGTGCTGGGATTTTAGAAGGTGTGAAATGTGTAATTTTGGCCTTGGCGGGTACGCCACTTTAAACTTGCCAGGTAGAATAAATCGGAATAGAAGCTCCTAAAAACGCTCTTCAAAAAACGGAACTATACGAGGTAATTCAGAACGATTTTATTATCGGTTAATTTATCGGAGACCGACAAGTGGGAACAGTAACAAAGAATCAGCAGAGCAGCAGCATACCGAGCAGTCCGGATTGCAGTCGGGAGATTGGATGTAGGTTAGTGATTATTTATACTTTTAAAATTAGCAATATTAACTTGGTGGTTAAGATTCATATTTTTTATTTATTATCTTAGTTTTATTAACCACAATTGAGTTTAAAAAACATCTACATTAGTTATGAAGAATTACTGAAGAAGGAAAAGTGTTTTCCGAAACTGGTAGATGTTTTTTAAACTCAATTGTGGTTAATAAAACTAAGATAATAAATAAAAAATAGTGATTATTTGCCTAATTCTAGAGTGACATATTTACATTGCCAGTAGAAAACCCAGGACAAAAGAATTTAGCTATCGAAGGGTATTTACACACACTAACCGACATAGTATTTGAAGTTCATCCAAGTCGCGGTTATGTTTACAAAGTTTAATTCAATATTGAAATATTCAGCAATGAAGACTATCAACAAATGTGCGATAAGACCTTTAGTTTACAAGAACGATTCCACGAATTGAAATTCTTCCAAACGTCGAACAAACACGCGTTTCAAAGAAAACATTACATAGAAGTAAGCATTTGAATGCAGAACACTCAAAAGTGTCACATTTGTCACCCTAATACCAGAACAGCTCAACATTAACATTCCAAAAGTTCTACAATATTTGGCCTAGGAACATTATTTACCGCGCATTCTCCACACTGAACTATCTGAAAACATAACATTACCACTTGATAAAACAACATTTTCGCAACTATGTAATCAAATAGATGCACTAGCTGTATATGTATATATAGGTATAAACTTAAATAACTGTATCCAAATTATACGGCAGTATACAATATGATAAAACAATTTACTAATAATATTATATGTTAAAAAAAGTTATTATTCACAATAAAAATTTTAAATCATCTAGTTATATCGTGTTCATGTATTTTAGATTATTACGTGCTATACATTGCCATTATCACGAGATCGCGAAGAGGAATACTATTACGAGATATGGTATGGAACTCTACTAGGTAAACACCTGTCTTCCAACCGTTAGATATTGTTTAGCAGTGTATATATATAAAAATAATCGATTATTTATCAAACACAACAATTAAGAATTAAATGATTGCAGTATTGCCTGCAAACAAATTCAAGATTAGAATGAGGAATATATTATTTAAATATCGAATAATACAGACCACATAAAATGTCATGAAAGAGTTTGTTCCTTCAAAATATTTGATATATTAACGTTAAATCTATCAATCCACAACCATCATTCAGTCAACGTCGTCCATAAACACCAGCTTCAAATAACGACAGACGACTGATTGGCTCACGGCTTGAAGTTTCCTAGAGAATTAATAGCTCGCTGACAGAGTGCAACTTCAATGTCAAATGTCGACGAACCGGGCTGAACTAGCTTTATGGGTATTATATTTATTTTTAACCAATTATTTAAAATTCTACATGAACATAAAAAAAATTGATTCATCAGCCTTACTAAGCTAAATCTAACCTGACGAAATTATATTGAAAAGAAAACGCGGTTAAAAGGGTGTAGACGTAGGTATTCAGGTGAGAAGTGGAATCGAATAGAATGTGATGTAGTAAAATCTACCTGTCGAAAAAATATTTGGTTACTGCCGGAATAGGTACCCGGAACTTTATTTCTCAGGAGAATGAGTTGCAAGAGAAAAAATATGAATTTAAAAATGAAAATAATGGATATTTTCATACAAAAATTTCGCCGTAAACTTAAATGGTTAACGTGCTGTAATGTAGTAGAAACCGAATATTTGTTTGGAAAAATATATTTTATTTGTAAACATCTCTAATTGATTCATTTAATTTATTTAAAACATAAAATTATGTTCAAAAATTGCAACTTCATAATAAAATGTATTTTCATTTAAATATATATGAAATGTTATACGATCGGGTGGAAAAGTAAATTCGGAAGAGAGACCGGACATAATAATAAATCGATCATCAAAGTAAAATTATTTGTTCTAAGTGTGTACAAATTTCTTCTAGCAAATGTAAAGAACACATTTAGGCGTACCTCGAATAACGACAACTTGGTTAGCGTCAATTCGCCATAGCGAAAAGTACCACTATAATCTGACTGGTATTATTTAAAGTACTGATCTCCAATAGTGGCTAAGTAAACAAACAACATTGGACAATTTCTTTTTTCTTACACGCACCATTTTCTTACAAGGTCATAAGAAAATAAAAATGTTAATTGTGAAGGAAAACCATGAGGAATGTACCTAACTAACTTAAAAATATATTTCAAAAAACTTTAAAGATTTTGTTTAATATTGCACTCGTTAGGTTGGGTAGCTAGGGTTAGGTGCAATTTGTTGAGTGGAATCTAAGCGAAAATAAATAACTCTCAAAACGATTCCGGGATAAGGTGGGAACCTTTGGGGTTTCCTTCATATATACAAGCACCGTCAATATCATCGCATAGTTTTACTACGTCTCCATTACGAAACCCTTTGTTATTACTTCTTCCTCACACAGTGGCGTAACTACGCAAAAGGTCTGCGCCCTAAAATAATGTCCCGGCGCTAATATGGACTAATATTTTTTTAAATCCACCACAGTAAGAAGTGAAATTATAGAATTTAAAAATCATTTCTCAGACATAAAAACATAATATAGATATGTACAGTAATATCCGGATAATATGACGGTCTAGGGAATAGACCAACAGCGCAAAGCAAAAATCTCTTTAAATTAGGAAAGGATTTTTTCAGTTGCTATAAATGCCCAAAAACAAGCTAAATATTGAGACACAAGTACAATCTTATTCTTACATCTTTGTAAAGTTTCCTAGGCTATTCTACCATGTATATTCGACCTCTCTGGGTATAGATATACGTCACAAGACCCCATAAGATTCTGGACGGTAATGAAAAGTTAAGAAAAATTTATTCTTACTATTATATTTAATAATCAAAAAGTACGTAATATTCTTACATACTATATATAACACGTGCACAGGGGGCATTTTTTTATTTTGCATTGAGGCGCAATTTTTTTAGTAATGCCACTGCACTCACATATACGAGTACTTCAGTAATCTTTACGGCTTTATTATCATTTCTGTCTTTCCTTCATATTATGTATCAAAAACAGTTTTAAAATAAGTGTTAATCTTTCTTTATAGTGAATAAATAATTCCTGATAACTGAAATGATACGTGAAATGTATGAATTTTAGTAAACTTCACAAATAAATATCTAAATAATAAATACAATTTTGGTGCCCGGTAATTAATATACTTTTTTTATTGTCCCATTTTTTTTATTGTCTATTTTACGATCTAGTTGTGCCATATTACAGTGCAGTATGTGCTAAGAAAAGAGATTTCGAAAACGAGGTACCCCTTAATCATCTTGCCTCATTACAAGGTTTTATTATTCTGAAGTTTTTCTTTTCATATTACAAAAACGCATTTTATGATTTTTTGTATTATTTATTTAACGTTTGGTATAAAAATGACATAAATCATCTTAATTACTCACTGGTAACATTATTATTATTAAGTACAATTCACATATCCCACCCCACCTTTTTTGTTATTAGTGATATTTTTAAATTTCACTGGAATTGCGAACAAATTAATAAAATTAGATATACTCAGTACTTTTTTATTGTCACAGAACGCACCGGAATGGCGTATCGGCACTGATTTCATTTATATTATATTTCATATTTATACATTATATTTATCTTATATTTCAAGTTTTAAAAATTAACAATTGAATTAAGAATTTGACAAAACTTTGCAATTTACTATGAAAATTTGCCTTAAATACAATAAACTTAATTTATGTTAAGAATTGAATATATAATTTGTATAATAAAAGATTAACAAGATGTGCGTTTCGGCACATTTGTCTTAGAAAAAAAGTACTGAATATACTTATGCCTACTATTGATATGTATACTAAAAAAAGTATCCTAGGTTATCAAGTAATTATTTTTAATCACGGTAGACATCAAATAAATATAAAAATTGTAACAACGAATAACCATTTAATAAAACCGACATGTAAGTCAGTAGTATCTCACATTTAAAAATAAAATTATTACCACCATCTATTGAAACTATTTAAAACTGTTATGTCCTCCGTTTTAAAGGGGAAAATTCTTCGCTAAAATTAAAAGCCTTGTTGAACTGTTAACAGGTGGCCAGATCACGATAAATTAACTATCTATGTACTAAAATAAATACATGTATAAAATATATATATATATATATATATTCAGAACGAAAATAACACCAACACAGAAAATTTTGTCGTTCTTATATTATAAATTATAAATATCATAAATATGGGAAATATTTAATTTTTAATGAGAATATTATTGCAAACTTACCTTTTTATTACTTTTAAAAACATTGCATTTGAATACGTTATTAACGCCATCTCTCGCTATATAGGAGAATATCTTCAGGTCACTGCTGTCGTGTGATACGTAAAATATCCGGTAGATGGGATGATGCATTAGCTCCATGGAATCTGACTCGGCATCCCATTTTGTTTCTTTTTTCTGCGGTGCCAAGTGTAGAAATATGAAAAAAAAGAAAAATGTTATTAATAAATCAAGAATATATCACTAATAATAAATTATTTAAAATGAGAATAATTCATTCACAATCAGAATAAGAAGACGTTTCACATTTAGAAAATCTTGTTAGGTACCTGGGTACCTACCACTAATATATTTTTCGTTTTAAATGTAATTATGCAAATTAAATCAATACGCAGTTATTAATTTCAGTTTCCCCCCCCCCCCTTTTACGTTATATTAAAAAAATAATTCAATTCGCTTTATTTTGTTCTTAAAGAAATTAAAATATCAAATACTTGTATGTTAAAGAAAATATGTTTAAGGTTGAAAAGAAATGATTTTAGCCAGCAATAAATTAGCTTTTATAAACAAACACCATGCATATTTCATCCATATCTCCAAGTGCATGTGGTCAATGGTTGAAAGAATGGGACACCGCCGCGGCCAGATAATCCAATTCTTGACAAAAAAAATATATAAATTTCCTCGTAATGATTTTCACGCTTTGTGAAATACTTCGGTCCTATATATAATTTTTTTTATTCTCATAATATTCGTCCACAGCACGGTATTTAATATAGAAATATAAAAATGTACTTGAAAAGTAAGTTCCATACCATGAAAAGAACTACACCACTGGTTATAATAATATTAAAGGTAAGTAAAAACTCGTTATAGCCGAGTAATGTTGAAGTAAAGATAAATCATATATATATATATATATATATATATATATATATATATATATATTAAAACATTATCAATATTAACATAAAAAGGTAAACTGAGCCATATACAGGTGTTATGTTCCAGGCCAATTTTGTTTGGTAGACATTTGTCAGTTGATTGCAATTTTTTATAGAGTATCTAACGCCTCAACAATGTGTTGAAACTATTAAAATATTTTATCTAAATAAAAGTAGCTATGTATTCCGGTGACGCAAAAACAATATTTTTCGACAAAATTGATTTTATATGTATATATTTATAATTAATACATTAATTTAGTATTTAAAATATCTATGTTATAACCATTAATTGTGATCGCTATTGTCCCATGCTGGAAAACTTCTTGGTGGCCGAATTGGGTCGATTTAGTCTGAAGAACGTGTGTGGTTTCAATAGGACGGTGCCACCTCACACACAGCACGAGTTACGCTAGAAATTTTTCCGCGAAAAAGCGGTGATCAGTTGATTTGACGACTCCCGACTATTTTCTGTGAGGGCACATGAAAGGAAAGGTCTACGCCAATAAGCCAACAACAATTCCGATGCTACAGGACAATATTCGAAATGAAATTGCTGAAATAACACGTGAAGTGTGCGAGAATGTTACGAAAATATGAAAAAAGAGCACGCATTTGTGCATTTGTGCCGCTGCCAGAGGCGGCCACTTCGTCGATGTCATATTTTATACATACTTGTAATAAACAAAATAATCGATAAACAAAAACAAAATTGTGTTTCATTTCCTAGTTATTCAAAGACAACATCGGCCTGGAACAATTACTGGTGAATAACCCTTTATTGTAAAATTTCAGGTTTCTTGGTGATGATGCATCTGACCGCAATAATTATAAATCAAAACATTTACAGCTCGGAGGTTTTGGTAAAAGCTACACAGCCTCCACAGGTTTGCCAACTCCAGAATGAGAGTGACGCTGAGACAATAAATTATAGAAATTCAGTATTTCCGAATAAATAATTCACATTAAAAATGATTTAAAAGACATTTTACACCTTATATTTTATTGGATGTCATGGCTATATGTAAAATTGTACTTATATCCATAAAACCTAATACAAATTTTAACTGAGTTAATAAATTTTTTTTTAAATAATCATCCTTCCAACATTCTATATCGAAATATTTTACCAAAACACACATTTAATTAAAATTTGTTTAAAAAATATTACTATGCAACATATATGCAAGAACCCAACATAACCTTTAAGACCTATAGATAATGATAATTGTCGTAACTTGGGTGGACATATTGATTATAAAAAGTACGTTCTATAAAATCTGTTACGCAAATAAGAATTTGTCTGATTGGATATTTTTTGCGTTAATTGGTTAAGTTAGATTAAATAGTGGTTTATATTTTTTGTAATACATATATAACTATTTTCAACATTGAAAAATAAGTTATACAGAAAAACCGGCCATGGTTGCGCATGCTGTTAACTCTTTTTTTACATTTCGTTAGATGAAATTTAACTGCCGTAATTTTCAAAGGTATTTCTTTCAAAAGGGCTCTGCGATTCCAAAAGTTGTTAACATAACTCTGGATTCCAGTTTCCATTTATGAGAGTGTAATATTACATAAGTGATAAAACTATGAATTGTGATATACTTTTAAAAACCAATTAACCAAAATTTATTGTTGCGCTAATGATTATATAAAATTTAAAAATTGTCATGTTAAATGTAATACGAAAATAACATAGTTAAAGTTAAATTAAGTTATAAATAATGTAATTAATGGATAGTTAGCAACTTTTAGAAATACAAGGCTCAAATATTTCGGAACCGTTTGTAATAAATCTGCCCTAGAGAAAATAATTTCGTTTAGATTGCACAAAAATGTGACATTAAATTATTTAACGTTTCATCTTTCGAACAAAATATTCAGCCTAAATTAAATACACGGAATTGCGAATAATCAGTGCAAATTTGTATGGATTCTTATGTCAATTAGGTAAGAAAATTAAATACCCACGTTTCGAATTCGCAAAGGATCAGTTTTCAGATTCAGCGAAACCAATAACTGATGAAAAATTTATCTGAATACATGACGTCTTTACGTACGCTGATAGATAGTGACAATTAATTAAAGTTCACCCATTTCTGTGTCTGTCTGTTAAAAATCGCTATTTTTATCAAATGGGTTTTTCCATTTTCCAAAAATAATATTTCGCTTTAATGAAAGTTCCATTAGAGTAGCTCTAGCTTTATGCTTTTTGTTTAATTTATTCCTTATGGTTTTATGTATTCATCGATTCGGCACATCTGCGGTCTCCCCTCTTTCTACATCTCTCGCCTCTTGATATTCAATCTTTGATACAGCTCCAAATGTTGAACCGTATTCTGATATATTTTTTAATCAATCTTTCAATCTTCTTTCGCTGATTCAGTACAAAAACGAAATGCAGTGGTGTTGTTTTCATAACTGAATCCCATTTATACGAGGATCGTTATGTGAATCAGTTTGGCAATATTATTCCGAAAATAGCTCATCACTGTTGCTGCAGATCCAGTCAAAGCATGCGCAATATTTTTACTAAGTGAATTCATATCTACAATTTGTATGTACATATTTGTAACCCGTTTTACATTGTCGTATTTACGTTTTCCACCGCTCTATTTTCGTGCCGGTAACGAATAATTCATGCGGAAGCGTCTAGCATTTGGAAAATACTTGATACTCGTGTAGTATTATTGGCTTACGATGTTAGTTCTTAAGATAAATTTTAATTGAAATTCAAAATAATATTTTTAGACATACAATAAAAATTTATTATATGCCATACTTTGACGATTTTTCAGCGATAATTTAGTGTGACTATTGATTAGGGCCTGCAAATAATATCAAAAAAATTAGATACGGTATCATATAACATCAATAGCTATATTCAAGGTATTTATTTATCTTCCTTGAACAAGCATAATTTTACGAAAGTAAAGAACGAGATAACTTACCACGATTCAACATTAAATAACAATAACGATAGAACAACAGCGTGTAAAAAAATATTTAAAAGTCTGTGAAAAATAAGACAAAATCCAAAAATCCATAAGAATCGAAGCATAAAATTAGAATTGATCGATATTAGTACATCAATAATTTTTTTTAAGTGTTAGATTTATTTATTTATTTAGACATATATAACATTTGTACAAGTGCAAAAAAAAAGACAATTTGTTATATATATTTTACACACATTTTAAAATGCATTGCCCAACTAGGCAGATAATTTTGCTTTATCGATCGTTATTCAATATTTTTAAGTAATTATATATATTGACTTCAATTTAAATTTTAACAATATTTGTTTATTGTTTTGTAATCACATTTAAATATCAGACGCAACAATTAACTATACCTTATTCAATAGTCATACGGCATCTTGTAAATTATCTGTTTTATGCAATTTACTTAATAAATGAGACATACTCGCCTATATGTATCTCATTAGAAAAATCAAAAACTTTTGTGTCTTTGATTTGCAAATGTGATACGACGAAAGTTATGGAAGCTTTTGTCTGAGTACGGGAGAACACTAAGCTTATACAGGAAGTTTTATTCATATATTTATTATTGAGGTACGCACTGCTTGTGTAAGAATCAATGAGTCATTCACGTCACTGTTGCTTTATTATTATTATATGACTGGTATCTAGGATGTCCAAAGTATGCATGAAGAGTGACTATGTTCTGATGTTGAGAGTGACGGTATGATGTAGGTAAACGATGAAATATAAAGTATATGTATATGAAATATAAAGTGTATGTACTGGGAACGGCACCGAGAAATTAGGGTTGGCAGATCTGCAAAGAATTTTTCTTGTAAAATAAATTTTTTATTTATAATCTGTAATAATTACAATAATACAATATAATAATGAGTTATTTTTTTTAGATCAACAACTCCTCTAAAAAGCATCAGAAAAGAGAATTACATATTAATAATTATTGTTTACAATAAAATAAAATGCAAAATATTATAAATTTCGGGGTACATGTTTATCTTTAAAGTGTTTTTTAATAGCATTTATTATTTCTTTGTTATCATTAATCTTTCTGATGTTTTCGGGTAAACTGTTAATTTTTTTTTCCTATGTGCGCATAATGGTGTTGTGCTTAATGTGTTAATTTTTGAGCATGAAAATACAAATTTAAAACTAGTACGATTTTCAGTTATAAAATTATATAATTCTTTTTCTTTTAATATTTGAATAATCGAATTTCTTTTAAGTAGATCACAAAATGTTGGTTCTTTGGATTCTTCGAAAAGTAATTTTGTCGGATAATCTTTTGGTTTTTTTAGTATTACTTTTATGATAAGTTTTTCTACATTTTTTACTGGAATTAGGCTAGTATTATAAGCTGATCTCCGACTAATGATGGCATATTGTAATATAGATTAAATAAATGCATAGTATACTAAGTACAGATTTTTTTATACCTAAAAATATTCTGATTCTTAAAAATATGTAGGTATATTAATTTTCTAATCTTTTTAACAACTTGACAAATTTGATCTTTCCATTTAAGTTTTTTTTCGAAGATTACTCCAAGATATTTCATTTAATTTGTTGTTTTTACGATATTAACGAGATATCGAAAAGAGGGTGTTTTTTTTTTTTTTAAAAAAAAGGCAGCTGGAGGGAGGAGGACCCATCCTTTCCCGAGACCGGTTTAGAAATAATGATAATAAAAATACGAGTCTTTAATCCAAAAACATATTCAATTATGCAGTATATAAAACGAAAAAAGAAAAGAAATTCAATGTAGTTATTAGCAATTTTTGCAAAATTTAAATTTACACCCTCCAGCATCCCTTAAGTGCTGTCTTTATTCATAAAAAAACATATTACATAAATCCATAGAATACATAGTTTTATATATAGATGGAAAATTGATGGAAAATTAAGGTGCAGTAGTTCGAGGATCCAGTCATCAAAAAACACTCCCAAAAGAGGGACAGTGGACAAGACACAAAATGGATTGAGTCACACTTACACGGACAGATTAACGAAGTTGCTAAAGACGAGGTATGGAAAGCAGGAGGTAGGCGCGTAGGTTGAGATACCACCCACGCAGGCCGGAAATAACTAAAAAAGTATGACTGCAGAAAATAGAGGGAATGATGCTCTGAATTCAATTTTCAAATGAACAAAATAGAAGCGAATATAAAAAGGTGGATGGTCATAATTGAAAATAAAAGGAACAGAAAGCATCCCGGACCCAAGGACCGCAAAAGTTAGTTAATTATTAATAAATGATAAATAAGAGACATTCAAAAATGATAAATATGTACATATATTTATTGTGTTTCTATCAAAGTGTGATTAAAATAATAATACATATATAAATACAATATCACAAGAGAAGGACTAATTGAATAAATAGCATACAGTCATCATACACTATGATACACTTACATACACTTGGTGATAATACACTTGGTGATAAGTGCAAGGTTCGTATAAATGTATACAATTTACATATTAATATTTTATAGCTCACTAATCTCTTAATACTCACAATTGATATGACGGTAAGTCAAGAGACATGTAATATTACGAGTATTCATCGCGACATTTTTTTTTTCTCAAAGAGATGCGTGGGTACAAAGATAGGACCGATGTTATTAATATATTTCAATCTAAGCTAAGTGTTTGTGTTCCAAAAAATAGGACTAACTTGCTAGCCTCCGGGGGCGAGATTTGAGACCCCAATCTATCGTTCATAGGAGGTATTGTCTTAACATCAGTCAATAAAAAGAATAGTGCGATCGATCACGTTGTTTTTTTAACACTGTCTTAATTTAAGATAGACTTTAAATGCTAATACTCGTATTATATCTCAGATAGTATATACGATACACGTGGAAATCAATGGTGTTAATGGATGACAAATGTAAGATTTATTTAGATTTCGCTCCGCCTTTGCACCCGCTTTAAAGGGTTATGTAAGAATTACGAATTCAACTTCGGGACGCTGTGGCTTGTCAACCGTAAGTCCGATCGGGAAAAAACAAATGTTAAACGATAGCGAAGAAGCCCTTCTGTAAAAACACTATAAATAATAGATCTCATCGTGACGAATCCTACGATATCCCGCTCACATCGGCAGAAAGAGTCAGGACCTACAGACAAAGGATTAAAGAACGCACGGTCGAGGCAAAACTGTCCGCTAGTACTACCTAAACCCTCTTTCATGCGACTACGTATTCACATTAACTCTACGGCTATGTCCCTGACCATAGCCTGCAAGTAATTTTTTTTAAATTTTCGACCGTTAGTATCGATATATAGCAAATAAATTAAGTCCAGTAATAGCTGTTCTGAGATTGGAAACTGCATACTGATTTCAACTAAAACAGAATTGAAATGATATATTGCAACGAATTTAAAATCTGCAATCATGACAATCACGATCGTGATAACGCGGATCAGTCAAAAGTCTGAAACGTGGAGAATGCGTCTCACACATTTCATTTGCTTGAATTACCTAATGGAAACGCCAAGAGGAACTTATAGTGGAATAAAAAATGATATTTTATAGATTTTTTTAAATCAAAATCAAATTCCATGATACTTACTTACCATCATGCTGTTTCCCCATGGGGGTAGGTCACACTCTTCTGTCGTGACACACAATTCTCGCCTCATCCACATTCATATATCTTCTCATACAACCTCGCCGATTGTTGAGGCTTCTAACAGAACCGTCCTCCATTATCTGGTTTACCTGGTCGTGCCAAGTCTTCCGCAGACGTCCTATATTTCTGGTGCCATCAACACTTGCATCATATATATTTCTTACCATTCTCTCCTCATTCATCCGTTCCATATGACCGAACCACCTATGTGATTCTTTTTTAATCTTACTCACTATACTAACATCAGCTTAACATTCTTTCCTTATTTCTTCATTCTTTACTCTGTCATAAATAGATTTGCCACAAATACGTCTAAGTGATCTCATTTCCATTGCATTCAGTCTACTTTCGTTCCTTTTCTGCCAGCTCCAGGCCTCACTTCCATACATCAGCGTCGGTACCAGGATTCCATTGTGCACCGCTAGTCTTGCCTCGGTTGACAAATTCCCGTTAGATATAATTCCATTCAAAGCGCCGTTCGCTTTATTTCCTGCAGTCACCCTCCTTTCGATATCATTCTCAGCCATTCCGTTTCTATCAAACATACTTCCCAAATATACAAACTCATCTACTTGTTCCAAACATTCATTACCTACAAGTATTTAGCGCGGTGTCATACTTTCCTCCTTCTCGAATATCATCACTTTCGACTTGTTAACATTCATGATGGTTACAAATAATTAAGTCTCATATTTATAAGTACATTTTGTAAACTATTGCGTCATTTGCTTTCATGACATTGTTTTTTTAAATTAAATTAAGTTTGCATTTCTCATATAAATATTTCTCTAATTAAAAGTTAATTCTTAAATACGAGTATGATACAGGCTAAATGGCCACAGTCAGAATATGACATTTGTAATGTGTGCATAAAGCATAAAAAAATACCGAGGTAACAAACAATAAATAAAATAAATAAATGAAATAACGTGAATTATGTGAAATTAATCGTTAGGAATTGCAAATCATCAAAAAAAAACTATAGGATCGCTAAGAATTAAGCGAATCAATAATTACAGGTAAAAAATTAAAATATAATCCTTTTAATATCTGCGAACTCTTATATCGAATATTTATTTATATATTCATGGCTGCCAGCTAAAATACCTATACATTAGCAGGTTTCTGATAACGACAAAATATTTATTAAATTATACAGTATCTTTGTATTTGACCACGCAAGC
This sequence comes from Eubasilissa regina, assembly GCA_022840565.1. Taxonomy (NCBI): domain Eukaryota; kingdom Metazoa; phylum Arthropoda; class Insecta; order Trichoptera; family Phryganeidae; genus Eubasilissa; species Eubasilissa regina. Next base: position 26,320,533 of record JAINEB010000033.1, read on the forward strand.
TTTTTGTTTCAAAAATTAAATTTTTATGTAATAATAAGAAATTATTTTCTAGTACACAGTCTAGCAAAAAGTTGTTTATTTAAGCCAATATACAAAGATATCAAAAAATGCTGTTATATATCTCATTTAAAGGATCCTTGCTGGGAACTTTTATTCTATATAGCCACCCTGCGCCTCTATCACCTCCTCGATACTCGCCTTAAAGCGCGAGCACGCTATTTTCAACTGATCGCGGTCCATGGCCGTAAAATCTGCCTCGATAGCGACCCGGAGGGAGTTGACATTAGGGTGCCTGCACTTGCTGGTTTGTTTCTAGACTACGTCCCACATTTAGTAGTCCAGAGGGTTTAAGTTGGGATTATTAGGAGGCCAACAGTCCTTCGACCAAAACATGTCAACGTTGTCAGAGAGCCAATTTTGCACTAAATTGTTCATGTAAGCGGGTGCTCCACCTTCTTGATAGATATACAGTTTTTTAGAGTCCAAGGTCTCCATTCATGGCTTTACCACTGTCATCAGGACCTCTAAATAAACCTACTTCGTGACCGTTTCGTCCTTCTGGAAAAAATGCGGTGGCATGTTATCACCCTCACTTGGGACGACGCTCAGGACGTGGATATTGGCCGGAAACTTGGTCTTGCCAACCACAGAGACGTCTTTGGGGCTGTGGGTCCAATACAGTCATATACAGTCGATTTTGGATAACTAAAGAATTTAATAATTTCGGTGGGAGTTCCTCCGGCACGAAGGCTTTCTATAATCGTCGCTCTTCTGTTGTACTCCATGCTTGGGTTGACAGACTGGGCCATTTTGAGATTATGAAAGTCTTTCTGACATATTTAGCTAACTTTAGCTAACTAGCGCCTAACGCTGAATTCAAATACAGCGGGAATTTCAAATATATTTTTGTCTGGATTTGGAAAAGAAAGATTTGGAAAATGACCCAATGATTCGAAAAAATAATAGGAGTTATGGTAAAATTTAGTTTGGTAAAAATAATAGGAGTTATGGTAAAATTTAGTTTGGTAAAAATAATAGGAGTTATGGTAAAATTTAGTTTGGTAAAAAATAAAACTATATAAGTCACGTGGCTAAATACAAAATTACTGAACAATTTTATTAATATGACTAACCACAATGTTTTTGCATTAAATATTGAAAATATTTAAAAATTGTCAATTTAAATCGAAAATATTTTTAATATTTCAAAGACGGTGTAAAAGTATTTTCTCCTACGAGCGGATGGTCTTTTCTCCAGAGGATTAATAGTGTCCAACTCAGTTTGATTTTGAACTTTTACTCACGTGATGAAAAGCGGTTTATATATTTATTTTTTGAAATTTCCATTATTTATTTCAATATTTAGTCTTCATCGTAAAACATACAGAGGAAATAAATAAATCCTCCCGCACAAAAACCATCCCGGGGGGTGACAAGGATCCGACCCTAACACAGGGTGAATCTCTTGTGTGAATTAATATTTAAAAATGTGTCCATAAGAAATCACCCGTTTTTACATAAACGCAAACATTTGTGTAAATACATCTGACAATCTATAAAATCTGTAAAATACTTGTGTATTTATATTAAATAAGATAAAAAAAATTGTCTAGCCTTTAGGCTAGACAATTTTTTGCTTTAGCTTTAGCAATTAAATTGCTTTAGCAATTAAATCAAAATGTTTTGTTTGGATGTAACTAAAACGATCTACTAAGGTTTCACGAAATTGCCAACAGTATTAAGTTATTTATCAAGAATAAATTTATACTCGCATCATGGGTGTGCTTGGGTTAAACTTTATCGTACCTTTCTCAAAAAATCGTGCTCAATTATTATATTCTATTTGTAACAGATTATCATCATATTATTTAAAAACTAGTATATAAGCCCACTAGGTAACAGCCAAGTTAATTAGCGAGTATTTATATTATATTATGTGTGTAATATGACACAAGAAAAATTAATTTTTTTAATTGATATTAGATAAAAAATAAATATAACGTTAGATTTTAAGTGCACTAAGTTACAAACAGTTTTAAGGGGGTGCTCTTAATAATAATAATTAAAATTTTCGGGTTTTTTTACCAAAATGTGGAATTTTATTATTCATTTATATCAGAAGTGATATGTTAGATAGGACTTTTTTTAAAACTATTACTTAGATAGAACCTGTATTGAATTGTATTGAAAACTAATAAACCCAATGATATTTGCCATACTTAAGACAATACAAGCATTATAAGGAAGACCGCGATCATTAGACGCATTTTCCACGTGTATTGTGTTAATATGGTTTATTACCTAAACGAAATATGTTTTCTAATAATCTTGGAGGCAATATTACGGAAAAAAATCTCGATTGACACAAATTAAAAATTAATAGTCTTATAAATCATTCAACTTGCATGTCATATTACCAATTTTCGACGATTTAAAAATACTTTGTTTTAATAAAATCATACGTTTTTAAATAATATATAATTTACTTGCATGCTATGAAGCTTCAGATACTATTTAAAACTAAGTTTTATATCAAAAATACATTAATCAGATTTTAAATAATGTATTTTTATTATTTTAAAATATAATAATTTTAATTGTTAAAGGAACTTTTAACATGCAGCTCGATCCGATCATGATGGTCATGGAATCCGCGCAGTCATTATTTTCGTTTAAAAATACCAAAAATATGTTTTCACGCATATTAATTTCATAAATTAGGTGTTTTTTTAATGATTTTAAGGGAAAACTACGTTTTTTGAACAAAGTAAACATTTTATGAACATTATTTTTATGCATGTCGCGATTAAATATTTCGTTTGTATATAATATTTTCATAAATAATATGTAACTATGAAACAGACATATCACCAAATATTAATTAAAATAATAAATTGAAGTTGTCATAATAACTTTAAATTATGAACATTGATTTAAGCGACCATCTAAATATATGTGAGTACTGTGTCTGATTTCAAAACATATTCATATATATGAATTAGGTACTTCGAAAAATTGTTTAATTTTCGATGGATTAATTCAAATGACAACACTTATTCCGTAATATTAATATGAAAAAATATGGAAAATACTCCCCATTAGTTATGTTTAAAACTTGTATCGAATGCGAGAAAATCAACAATTTTATTGTCGTCTCTTTCTATTCAAAGCTTCCTCTCTCACTTGATTTACGTAATAAATAACGTCTTTAATTATTTATCTAATATTTATAATAATTTAACTATTAGCGTCATCTTAAAAGCATATCTAATTCGTGTAAAATTTCTTGAATTTCCAACAGGAAAAATGAAAGCTCGCCCCTAAGACAAAAATAATGCACATTAAAAAATTTAACTAATAATTAATATTAGAAAAAAACCTAAAAACCTTTTTCAGTCCTTCTTATGACAATTATTATATTTCACTTTTCATTAAAAGTGTATTAAAAACGTTCCCAATCCCATTAAAATACTAAAACATCAAAAAATATCCTAAAAACTTTCTAATTCGAAACTTGTTCAGTTTGTTTCTGAAGAATAGGATGACATATAAAGTATAAAGATGTCATTCAGATAAGTCCACATAATAACTGAGCGTATTTGTATAAACATTTATTTAAAAAATTCTCTGATTTTATATGATATGTGTTCAATTTCAAAGAAATAAAAAATATACAAGAGAAAACAACAAACCTTTTTCTTTTTCTTGAGTGTGACGCGAACTCCGTCAACCGATATCTCCACAGTCACCTTTTTTTTTTTTATTCCTTTCGCTTTGAATTCATACTGAAAACAGAAAAAAATTCATTTAAATTTCGTTGTGACTGCGACTGTTCATTTTAATCTACGGATTATTTACACCAACTTGAAACGCACTTGTAACTCCCCGCAATTTCTCCCAGATTTTTCCAGGTAAAAATTTTCTATTATTTTTTGCCATCATCGCAGCAGCGGTGAGATAAATTTCACAGAAAAATTTTAATCCCAGTAATTTTACAATTTTTTGGGATTGGTTTTTTCTCACGTGCTTTTAGGGGATGGAAACATGGAACTGAGACAATTATAATTATTTTATATATGTTTTTCACCCATTTACCTTATAATATAATATATTTGCATTCCAGGAGGTAGACTGAGACTTAATAATTCTGAAAACTCTGAAATTTTATACACTTTGAAAAATATTCAGGTACAAAGTGACTATATAATTATTTTTAACGAGAACACATTCTTATTGTGAGTTGCAATTATCTGGGATATTTTTAATACAAATTAAATGTATTAATTAGAAAGCAATTCATTTAATTTGTATTACTATATAATTATTACTTAATAACTAAATATAATTATTTTTTATATTTTTCGATAGATTATCAAGAATGATAAAGTAGACAAATCAAAGCAATAATATTAATTGTCAGTTAACTGAGCGTAATATAATTTATCACAGTTAAATATTCGTTTCATTGAGTTACAAGAATACGAATAAATGTAAATTAATAAATTACTACATTTCTTTTTATATTATTAACCAAAAATGCAAGTTTTACTATCCTATAACATTATAGGTTTTCACGGCCGTCAGATAATGTTATATATGTATAATCTGGATCATTATGTTATGCGTCACAACCGACGAGAACGTCTAAATAACATTTCAGTGGACATCGGCACGAAATTTAATTTTGGAAAAAATGAATGAGAAAATTACAAAAATTGGTGGCTTTTATAATAGCCAATGACAACAGTGGCCCGTGTCATCAATTATAGCTTATAATAGAGAAATACTATTTTACTTACTCGAATTCGTCTCATAGCCGCAACAATCTCAACCCGACTGGTCGGTCTTGGGACATCCAATGTGCCAATGTACTGAAACAAGAATAAAAAAATAAATATAATATTTGTTTTACCTTCAGCACTGTTCACACATTATTACCATAAATTACTAAAGATTGAAAAATTGTGGTACGAAAATATGCAAGTGCGATGCGATAACAAGAGATTAAATTTTTTAAATTAATTTGTTTAGACCATTGTATGTGAAAACTGAGCTTTATTATAAATAACATTAATTTATTTAATTTGAAAACGAAAACAATTCAATCGATATTATATTTCAGTAAAATATTGATCGAAATGCTGGCAAGGACTCGGAGCATTTAGAATATGCGTGGGAGGTAAATACCTAGATATATTGGGCTACTGTTACACAGTCTATAGTGCTGCTATTGAGATTTGAAAGATTTATCTCCAGGTGCTCCAGTAATTGATAATTTTGATCGTGTTCTTCACACTTGATGTTATCGTTATCGCACTAACTAAATCCTTGTTTGTAATTAGACCTCTGGTTAGCAGTTTATGCAGAATGATCTTTGAAAAACAAATCACAAAATATCTATGAATATATATGCGTTTAATTATAAATGCGTATTCTGAATTAGTTCTTATGATGCGTCTGTGTGTGCACAAGCTTTGTATAATTATTAATTATTTCATATGTACTTTATTAAATCGAATCAAATTACAAATATAAGTACTGTATTTCTGTGTTTTATAATTCTACATATGGACCGAAAGATAGTAAACAATATAACAAGTAATTTGTCAATTATTATTTTTTAATAACAAAAATCTTGTAGATAATTTCAATAATATTGATAATTAAAGATTGGATTCGGTTGACTTTCCATCTTCGTAATTGGAACTAGGATAATTTTCTTGAAAAATCGGCCCAAATTGATTTGTAAATCCAAGATTTCGTCGACTTACCTACTACTACATTATTAAAGATTTTTAAGAGTTTTTCTTGAAGTATTTTTAGGCGCATTGTCTTCATGGTTATCCATGTGCTTTGGCGAAGAAGAAGTTAGTAATTTTATCCCAAGATAGATACGATTTCTTTGTCCGAAAGTTTTCCACCTCTTACTTATTTATCATGTTACTCTAAATCTGTGATCTACTTGCTTATAATTAATATTAAGTGCTATTGATCATAAACATGTACGAAAATAGTTATTACTACTGCTGTTCTTTTAGTTTATTTAAATCATCAAACATAAAAACTTACCCCCTCCCCATATCTTTGCCAAGAGCAATTCTATACAGTCAACGCCGGAGATTTTCACATCCAATTTTACGGACGCCACAAAAATAATAAGTCAATAAATCAAACGATGGAGACATTGACGCCGAAGGCAGTGGAAGTTCACCAGAGTAAAATAAATTTCCCCGCCATGTGTTGTTTGTAATTTGGCAAATTCGAATTTGGAAACTTAAAAAACGCAAATTGGCGCCTACTCAATTTACCTAAATTTATTGAAAACTAGCCGAAAATACCGCGCGTTTCGCTGGTCGGTAATCTAAGATTCTAATGGGAAAGTTTATTCAAACTTTTCATTTGAAAATAAATTTAAAAAAAGTTTACGGTACCCAGTTTTGGCCCGGTTCATTACAGCCTGTAAATTTAAATGGTAAACTAGCAATATTATTGTGGCGGGTTAAAGATGGATGAATGAGTTCTTTTTTGTTGAATAATTTTTTAAAGTTTAAGAGATATTCTTTTCAAATTTTTTTACTTGTAAAGTGGGCTCAACGTCATTAATTTTTCACATTTCTGGGACAAAATAATAGCTTGAAACATGATACTGTGCTAGATCTTCGAATCTGAACTCTTTCTTGAAAGAATTCTTGTACAAAAAACTTTACCGCAAACTGTAGTGCAAATTATGTGTAAAATCAGTTATTTTTTAATCAAAATAAAGACCACTGGGCTTTTTGGTATTCAAAACATAGTTTTATCAGAGAAGAATAAAAAATAAATAATAATTTAATAACAAATAAAGAATATAGTATTCTTTACTACTTTTTGAAACCAACAGAAAAGTTTTGTGAAAATTCCTAAAGATATGCAGTGTTTTTAGGAGCGAATAAAAGAGAGCAGAAAAAAGAATTTAAAATAAAGTGGATAAGAAAGAGATTAGCAAACAATCATAAATTAAAATGTGGCTATGCTGTATCAGATCACAAGACCCAGTATCATCAAGTACTCGTAGTATCTACGGCCAGTTTAATGAATTGGAATTTTGAATAATAAAACCAAATTTTTTGAAAATAAATAATGTAAAAACTTTAAATTTTATTATGAAGTTGAAACATAAGGAATTATTGAATGAAATATTGTTTAAACCGAAAACTTTCTTCACCCCTCTCGAAAGCCTCAAAATTTAATGAACGAACAAAACATTATTCCGCGACATGATGAATTATTCAAGAACCAATTATTTTCAATACCTTAAGTCAAATAAAATTTGGCTTAAGCCTATTAACTCTGGTTAAGGCCTCGAAAGTTTCCAACTTGGTATTTTACAGCCTTTCAGGAATGTTTTTTCGAGTCTTTTCAGACTCTTGAGTAAGTGACAAAGAGACGAAATTATTTTCCAATAGATTAGGAAGATAGAGTCGGTCCAAGACGAAATGATGGATTGATCCTTTAATGGTAAGTGTTGCAATTCAAAGATGTTAAAAATTCGCGCTATTTTTTAAGTTAAAGCACCGATGGAGTAAAAATCAAATTAAAACAGACAATTTATTTCATCACACATAAATATTTTTTAAATATGAACTTTTAAGAGAGTTGCCCTAGTAAAGGTACACCAACTGTGCCATAACGGCATCTAATTAAGAAGTAAGCCCAGAAGAGAACGAAATGGAATAATGTTCCCAAAGTCGAGCTTGGAGATCCTTTTTGTAGTTACTTTGAGTTTGGTATTATGTGTGAGTGAATTTTTACGCACCTGGATGAACATTTTTTTGGTGTGGTTTTATCTCAATTCGAGAATAGTAAAGTCTTTGAAGAGTATTTCGAAAGAATATCTAGATTTTCTTCTTTCACACTCGAGTAAGTAATTTGTACGCCTTTATTACTAGTGGAAATACGTATCTGTGTACTTTTTTAAGGGATAGCATTTATTATTAGTTTAAAAAAATCTATGTGTGAATCTACGTATTGGCTTAAACGAGGTTACTCGTTCTTTTGTAGAAATAATAGGCTTGTCAATTAAGCTTTTGTTCATCTACATACCCTCGACTTTGCTCACCCGATGTAGTCATCTTTCAAGTATTCTTGTTATGTTATGAGTGATGTAACATTTTATTCACACGTCAGCTATCGAATCAACGTTAATAACGAGACTATTAGGGAGTGAATTTAGCATATATATCGTGCATTTATGTTACCGCTTTTGCTTCAATTTCAAAAATTTTATAAGTACTGGATATTTCATTACAAAAACATTGAATAACAATTAAATGAGTTTCCATAAATAATGTTTATTTTATTTATGAATTATTGTATTCTATATATTTTCTCCTGAAAAGTATTTGTGGTTACCGTTTTTGCCAAATATTTAAGAGAGCAAAAATATGAAAAGCATATTTGCTACCCCAAACTATGTTAATTTGTAATATCGTAAAAAATTAAGTAATAAAATCGTTTATACTAAAACTTTTAAAATTATTTTTAAGTTTTCCAGATATCTCAGAAAAAGAATTCGTCGATTCGTTCAGCTTAATTTTTTAACATTTGCATTTTTGTTATTCCGAATAAATTTCTTTTAACATTATCATTTGACATAAAACTTAACAGCTTTCAATTAAAATGAGCGTATTTTTATAATGATACATTTTTTACGTGGCAGGAAAACAGGATAAGCGCTAAAAAAAGATGAAATGCAAACATTTTTCTTTGGTTATTTATCTGTTGTAAAACGCTGGTAACCTTCGATAAGGAAAGAGAGCCTATAAGTTTGTCACGTTGCAGGTATATGGAAATAAATATTGCTTGTTTACCGGATACATTCAACTAAAAAAATAAATGTTCCATAAATTTTAAGAGAATATTACTTTGAGTCGAAAATCTTTACATTTATAATAATATTCTTACAGAAGACCCCTGAAGATACAATTTATAATATTTTTTTATTAATTATAGTACAGTTTGTAATGTAATAATTTTGCATGTTCGCGTTGAAAGATTTAAATTTATTATGTACTAACAAAGAAACCCGGCGTTGACCTATTCAATTATTATCCTAAGGCAGGGCAACAAATCGGGGCTCGCGACACGAGTGCGGCCATTAGGCGCAAACTTGACTCTTTAAAAATATTGAGCGTGAATTAAATTTTAGTACCTGCTTATTTAATGGCTTTAATGTACCTACCTACTTTCGGACCGCTATGAAATATCTAGACACTTTTAATAGTCTTTAAGGCTCATATGATCAGTTAAAAACGGCATTTGCTATTCTTACCATCTTCATCTTAAAATATTCCAGCGAGCAACCATTTTCAATCACGAACCTTATAATGATAAAATTAATAAAACACGTAATTAATGAGTCCTGTTTAAAATTAAAAACTGCCAGGCACGTACTAGGCATACAGAAGTTATCATATTATTTTTGAGTTAATAAGTATGTTTATTTAAATATGATACCATGTTTTGATTACTTGTGTGATTTTTTATGATTATATCGTATAAAATGCAAACTTATTTCAGAAATCCACAAATCTTTTAACGCAATGTAAAGGTAATGTCTTAATAATGAAATAAACAACGTTTGATTGAAATATTGAACAAAAAAGAGCGTATACAATTGTGCTCGTATATATACATACATACACACGTAAACAAGACTGTACTTCATATAATAATTTTCATTCTTAAAACACGTTTATCTATAGATCTTGAAAAAGCTGTATATTATATTTGGCTTTTTATTATAGACCTGTATTATAGAAAATTTCCTTACGTTTATGTTCATTCTAATTAGTAATAGTTTCGAATAATAATGAGTGATTATTTAAAAAATACATATTTTAATTTAATATTAACAATTTTAATACAATATCGAATGTTTCACACATAAACAATTCAACATATCTACCCTAGAAGTTAATTTGGAAGTTCCCTGATTATATTACAAAATTTTGTATGCAATCATAAAATGCATTCGACAATATATTATTTACTTTTCATCATCCGTAGAAAACTAGACAGTACATCGAAATAAAATTAGTTTATAACGATACGAAAACCAAATGTTAATCTGTAAATACAAAAATGTAATTAAAAACATCAAAGAACGTCTGGCAAATAAAAACATGCTCAGCCAATGACAAATTTCTGACGAAAATACTATTTTTCACATCTCTAGATCTGAGATACGGCACGTCTTCCATCTCGCGCCTGAAACTAAGACGAGAGGAAAACTTCGGAATAAAAAATTGCTCTTTAAAAGAAGCATTTCTCAAATGCGGGATGCGAATATGAAAAAAAAGTTTCCCAAATAATGTAAGCCTTCACTTTTCCCTTTCAATTCGATCCCTTCCAGAAACAACCCTGTTTATCATTAATCTTACAACCCCCCGCAGAGCTGGGACGACTAGATAGCTATTAACAGTAATTGAAATAAATCTGTGTTAAACGATGGTCACAATGGTTGCTGCTACAGTTTGCATTTGATAACGAAAATATTAATACATACGTAGACACGTAAAGATTCAAATAGGTCGGCGATGCAGTAATATAACACATATATTGATACCTTAATCTTCAAACCAACTCACTCCATTTGTGTCAAATGTTGAGAAGCAACAACAAAACTGTTTAAATACAAATTAAATGCATTAATTAGAAAGATTGTTGCCGTAAATACTTCGATAGCTAGTTCTGGGTTTTCTATAGGTAATGATGAATACAGCAATTCAATCTATGTAAATTCAAATTACATAAACCTTTGTGAATCTGTGCTGGTTGACGCCGACGTCGCTCTCCTTGTAGTTTGATGGTCCTTAAATCTGCTGGTCAGCCACCGAAAACCTTCTCACAACCGATAATCCGAAAATATATAATACAAAATGTTTTTATTATCGCCGCCGTAAAAGTCCGTCCGAATCGCAAAAACTCTCTTCCCAGAACTTCGCAAAAACTCTTTCCTTTTGTTTTCTGTTTTTAAATCCACACAAAAAGAACACATATATTCAAAATTTTATATCAGGCCTACCTATCGAAGTATAAAAGCGCGTAAACAAAGATATACAAATAGATAAACTTAATTCATCGAAAAAATATTTTAGTTGCCACCGGGATTTGAACCAGGATCTCTTCCGTAGTGCGATCGCACTATAGATCCACTAATAATATTCACACAATACTTTCATTTTCTCCAACATTGATATCAATGCATAAGTAGTAGTATTTGGTCTTCATTTTGACATCAAATATTCGAAAGTTTGTTTATTTACGAATGGCTTACGTTTTGGATCAGATTTTGGAGTCAGATTTGGAGTCAGATTTTGGTGCAAGCAATTCCACTTGTACATTTACTGTAAAAAAAAAACTTTTCTATCTCTTTCTTTTTTCCAATACGAGCTTCATTTTTTTGTATGTTTAAGTTATCCTCCAGGTGTGATGGGTATCCAAACTTATGCGACAAGTATTTTTTGCATTGTTTCTTTTTGGTGTAAAAAAGTGCAATATTTTCAGTCTCCATAGTGTTGTTGAATTTTGGGATACGTAAGTGTGCAATAACATTATTCGATAAACACTACTCAGACATATAACATTTATAGACTGCTCTTTCGATACCCATTATCATAAAATATGTCTTCAATTATTAATTATATCTTAAATACTAAATTAATGTATTAATTATAAATATATACATATAAAATCAAGTTTGTCGAAAAATATTGTTTTTGCGTCACTGGGATTCGAACCTGGATCTCTATTTCCAATCCGGGGAAGTGCACTACCTTTGTGCTATAACGCCAGTATTTTTCTTGACAAATTTTCGAACCTATATGTTACATTTTTCAAATTAATACACCTGTCGTTCCATTATTTGAAAGCCATCTACATTATTTTTACAGAATCTTAAATATCTTTGAGTAAACCGACTCTGCAGACGCCAGAATTATCAATTCATTTTTATTAAATTTTGGACACATTGATACAACATATATTTAAGGAAAACACATTCAAAGCAAAGGAAAGCACAAAGGTAGTGCACTTCCCCGGATTGGAAATAGAGATCCAGGTTCGAATCCCGGTGACGCAAAAACAATATTTTTCGACAAAATTGATTTTATATGTATATATTTATAATTAATACATTAATTTAGTATTTAAAATATCACAGACCGTCTGTTCTGAATAATTACAACTTCACAATAAGAATGTGTTTTCCTTAATACTAATTATATCAACCAAAAACAAGATATAAAACAAAATGGCCAAAATAGCGGGAGTTAGCCGCCTTTCTGAATTAATTTGTTATTGCTTGGAATTGGCTGATATGTGTGCGAGTGATTTTACGTGTTTTAAAATTAATGAGAACTTTGTGCATTTTATGTGCCAATAAACAATGAAAGAGGAAAAAAATGGCATCTAAATCGGTTTGTTGGACATGGGTGGAGTAAGCAGGTTTGTAGATTAAGGTATCAGGATCATTTCAAGTTTTTCTTTGCATCCTATATTCTAATACGTCTGATGGAGTACTTTCAACCAGGTTCTCACAGGCTTCGAGATTAATAGGGAAGATATTTTCCATCATCACAGAAACAAATTGCATAAATACAATGATGGTGATAACAAGGCGATTATAAAGAATATTCAATTATATAATATACTGTATTTATTTTATTAGTTTAAAATAATAATAAACTTAATATTGTATTGATAAGTAATGATTGATATATTTTATAATGAAAAAATAGACAGGAATTAGATTTCTTATTTAAAATAAGAAAAAGATTTAATAGCAAGCTAAATATGATAAATAACCAAAACCTTTTGCAAACAGTCATATTAATTTTTTTTTCGTAGTAGTTCCTAATTAGTTACCTAACAGTTATACTTTTATAGTTAAGTTTTTATTTATGCTTGTATTTTTAACTTGAGTAAACACTGTTTCCTGAAGAAGATATCTTCGGTATCGAAAATTGTTGATTTATCAAATGGTTTAATAAAGTGTTTTTTCTAATTATTTATAAAAATAAGTTGTTTGAAAAAATGAGTTATCTAAACCTATCCTACGATCGGTGAAAATGATGTACTAATGACGGACTCTGTGAATAAAATAAATAATTTAAATAATTACCCATCTATAGTACAGCAGCATTACAGTACATTTGTTTATTTACTATTTTAATAATGTACCGTCAAAACAAAAGTCACATATCAGTATTTCAAAGAAATTGACGTTACACTGTAGTGAAATATACAGAAAAATATTGATATTTTAGGTATACATGGTAAAACAAAATGCTAAAATAATATTAAAAATATAATTTAAAATATACTTATAATATTAAAAAAACTTGAGTTATATAAACCAAAAATGTGCACGAAAAAATTAAAATATACTCAATAGACAGTTTAAATTTCACTAACTTGACCTAATCAAACCGAACAAAAAATACATTTTTTTTATTAAATTTTTTAGTTTGCTTTAAAAAATGTCTTTCTTTCTGAATGATCTTTTTTTTCTTATTTTTTTTTCATGTAATGGGTATATTTTACATTTAAAATGAAATACATGAGAATAAATGTCCTCATTTACTTTTGTTATTGTCTGCGCTCAGTAGTCTTGCGCGTTATTGTCGGCACGTAGTTGCCTTGCGCGCAATTGTCAGGACGTCCTTACATGTCTTCACTATATGCTTCAGTAGTAAATTTCTAATGTTATTTGTTAGAAGTACCGTATCATCTGCATAACGCAGATTACTTAAAATCTTCCCAATTATAACAACCCTTTGAGTAGCTACTTAAAAAATTTAATAGAATATTTCTTCTGAATAGCATTCAATAGCATGGGTAACAGAAAAATACATTCCTATCGCATTCCATCTGGGATTATCAAAATTAAATTATTATAATTAAAAAACAAAGTTAGGTTTGACCTTAAAAATATTAGTGTGAATATTAATATAAAATGTAGATATTTTTTGTATTAATTAGTGCGTTATCCTAAACGTAATAAGCTGTTTATCTGGAAAACATGAGAAGCTTTTGAGAACAATCCACCTTTGTGCCTACACCTTATCGAGGTTGTTAGCCTTCATGTTGTATAAGCGCCTTACACGAAAGCTGTATTTTGGATCATTAATGAAACACTATTATCGCTAGTCTACTGTTCTTGGTGATTACCGTAGGTTAGGTAAGGTATCTCATCTTATCGTAGATATAGATATTACTAGCGGTCCCTACCCGGCGTTGCCAGTGGTTCAGATTTAGTTATTATTTAAAATAGGGGTTAAAGGGTAGGGCGAGCGGGATGGTTTTGTTTTACGCAGGCTATAAATAATAATAATCTATATTGACGTACTATGTAATACAAATTTATATCGGGAAGAGTGGGTGGGATAACTAGAAGTGGTGGAGGGTTCCGCGTTTTATGCAGGGTCCTGAAAAGTTACTATGCGAAATTTGGAACGAATGGCATTTAATAATGTATACACTTAGGTGAGGAGGTAAAAAATAATGAAAAAAATGTAAAAAAATCCTAATAAATAATACGTATTTTTATTAACAAATAATTCATTCATTAGTCTTAACCATCTGATTTCATAAAAGTTATCATGCGTGCTCATCTACAGGGGCGTGCAGTCCATACAAGCAAAAAAGCTGTACATTTCTGACAATTTTGTGAAACAGATGTAAATCAAATAAACCGTATGTTATAAACGGTCGATTTATTATAATTACGCTAGCGCCATCTACGTATTTCTTAGTTACTTAGTACAATCTCGCCGCCGCGGGCAGTGCTGTAATCTTTTTATGATTCATTTATCATTACTAAAATTGCTATCCTCTGTTTTCAACCTATCATTCTACTCAAGCCATACAATTGGCTATCTACTAAATTAAAAATTCCATTCAGCTAATCCGTTTTGTAAGAAGTTCTTGTACTGTTTCTTAACAGAATATCATTTGAGACGTTTTCAGCTAGGCTTACAACAAAGTGCAAATCATTGAAGTATATACTTTCTCTTTTACTAAACTTACTTGTGAATTTAACTATTTTACTGTTGTTTTGTTTTTATGATCGTTCTTTGTGTTCCAGGTGCATGATGGATATGTTTTTGATTTGGGAAAAACAAAAAGCATACCGGCAGAACTATTTCCTACGTTAATCTTGAATAAAAATAGTAATTTGCTTTAGTTATTATGTAATGGATTTTGAAACAGTAAAAGAATCATGTTCAATTAAAAAAAGTGTCATAAAAAATGCTCATAATTATTACATTTTGTATAGGTATTATACTACGTTAAAACTTAGTAGTAAATAGTACTCAAAAATAACATAAATAAATGCCAGGGTTACATAAACGACGGATAATTTTTTTCTTAGGATTCGAAAGTTCATAATAGTAGGTACATATATTATATATGATTGTATAATATCATTAGTAACAGCATAGTCTAAATCTATGCCTACAATACAGCACTGCCGGTTTATTGTTGAAGCTTCTACTATTAGAAACTTGTCCTATAACTAGTGCAGCATGGACAACCACTCGGGACCCTAGACCGCAGGAGAACTCGGTATATCGATATCAAGATAACTATGCAAAAGAAAAATATTCAACTTTCATAATTTTGAATCTAATTTTTTCAGATGATGTAGATCTTTGCTGAACACCGACGCCAAGCAAACTATTAAATTTTATTTGAGTAGTTACGATATGTTATTTTATTATCCTCAGTATATCTAATACCTAAAATTTCAACTTTTAACAGAGACATTAAACGAGTTTATGTCATTTTCGCTAACAATAAGAAACAAAAAAAATTTGAAAAACATTGGAAAAAATATTAGATATAACTAAATCTATATAGATTTAATTAAAATCATTCTAAGGACGAAGAATAGTGATGAAGCGAATGAATCTCGAGAAATGGGATAACAATTAATATGGATACCTTTGTGAAATTGTATTATTGGCGGTAGCGGAATATTCATACTTGCTCTGGGGCCCTACAATTTATTTCTAAGCCACTGTCTACGACAATCTTCTAACATCTATTTCGGGTAACAATATCTCTTTACATCGTTTTTCCCTTTTTCCTTGAATTCGATCCACATGATAAAACCAC
Organism: Eubasilissa regina; assembly: GCA_022840565.1. Taxonomy (NCBI): domain Eukaryota; kingdom Metazoa; phylum Arthropoda; class Insecta; order Trichoptera; family Phryganeidae; genus Eubasilissa; species Eubasilissa regina. Next base: position 26,336,694 of record JAINEB010000033.1, read on the forward strand.
TACAGTGACCCTTTTTAATCTTGTTCAATGTGGTATAATCAGCCATGCATTTACTTTTCTTTTGTTAATTTTTCATACTAACATTAATTGATTTATCCATTGAACATCATTTCCAATGAATTTAGTCATATTTTATTCCTCATTAGTCAACTTTACACTTCACTTCCATAAATCAGTGATGCCACTAGAACCCCATTTTGCACCGCTAATCGATCCTTGTATTATAAATATGTTTCTTTGTATTTTCATTTTCACGATTTTGGTTTCTGTCAAGCATGTTTCCCAAGTACACAAACTCTTCCATTTTCTCTAAACATGCATCATTTATCACTATATCGCAATATATTTTAAATTATCTTCATCGCAATTTCACACCAAATAACGCACCCTCACTTAAACAAGTTTCTAGCATCAAAAATATATAACAGCAAAAGTTCTGGCTGCACAAGAAGGACAAAAACCCTTTAAAGTAAACACATTGCATAAAAAGAACCACAGAAAGAAAGAGTATTAAGCATTACTATTTTAATTCCTACCTTTATCTCGTGTTTTATTTTAACCTTATTTAATAAAAAGTAAAACTAATATTATGGTACTAGAAATTTAATTTTTACATTACTTAAATTTTTTCATCGTAATTTTGTAAACAGAAAACCGTATGTTTCAACACAGTAGAAAAAGGAGTGAAGCATACATGATACCGAATATTTACTGCTAATATCCTCAGAAATAATGAAATCCATATAATTTTATAATGTCAAAATATTGTCAAATAAAGAGAAAAAAAAATTTGTAAAGCTTCAATTTGAATGAAAGTTGAAAAAATTCGATTAGATACACGCAATATAATGGGTGACCGCTTTTATTTGGCCACCATTTTGGTTTAGCAAACATTTGTCAGCTCGCATTTGGTAGTCGTATAGAACAGTTGATTACAATTTAATATGGAGCATTTAATGCCCCAACAACATGTTGAAGTTACTAAAACATGAAATAAACACAAACCCGACTTTTGGGAATAAATATCATGTGCGACGAAGCTCATTTCGACTTGACGGGTTTTCTTAATAAACAAAACAGACATTATTAAGGTTCTGAAAATTCTCAATTGATCCAACAACGACCCACGCAGTTACTATATGGTGAGCCATGTTGGCCAGTGGAATCATTGAGCCCCATTACTTTCAGGATGCGAGAGGCAATGCTGTAAAAACTTATCGGTGGCCGAATTGGGTCGATTGGACCTGCAACACATATGGTTTCAAAAGGACGGTGTCACCTCACACACAGCCCGAGCCGTACTTACAATTTTGATAAATGAAACAACATCGGCCTGGAGCATAATATTCACCCTGTATTTAAAGTAGTGAGTTTGATATTCATAGGATTATTTATTGTAACAAAGTATTTTCAAGGATTTATGATAAAAACAACACGAAATTAAAACCCTGAAAATATATAAGATAAGAAAAAGTTTTTTTAATGCTAATAAATCTTTGAAGGATAATAAAAGTAAACATTTCATACAGGAAAAAAAGTAAATATACTAAACTAACGCTTCACTACTAAGAAGAGCAAAATTTGTAAAAATATCATTTTAGTTTTGTCGAGACCGCTTTATCGTTGTTTTAAAGTTAAATAAAAAGATGTTAGCATGATATTTTCTGTATAATAACATTTTTAATAAATGAATCATGTTTCAAAATCCTCGGATACCCGCTAAGGCTTTAAGCAGGTGAACGGAAACGTCATTGAACTGCTTAAAGCCCCACAAAGCAAATGCGATGCAAAGTGTAACGAGCTGGAAACCTTTTGGCGGATTCCCAACTGTTTAACAGGAATAACAAATACATTTGAATGATTCCGAAAAGGCTAAAAAGAAGGCTTAACATTTTAAAAGGAAAAATAATTACACATTGAAAGCTAAATATTTTACTACATTATTTATGTCCCCAACTTTATATAATTCGGACACAGTTATGGAACTCGTGGTGGGATTCATCTTCAAAATATATTCATTAAAGATATCCAAAAACTTTATTAAGTATTTACATAAATAAAATATGCAACATATACTGACTTCCAAATATATACATAAGATTATTAAGGAAAACACATTCTTATTGTGAAGTTGTAATTATTCAGAACAGACGGTCTGTGATATTTTAAATACTAAATAAATGTATTAATTATAAATATATACATATAAAATCAATTTTGTCAAAAAATATTGTTTTTGCGTCACCGGGATTCAAAATAGAGATCCAGGTTCGAATCCCGGTGACGCAAAAACAATATTTTTCGACAAAATTGATTTTATATGTATATATTTATAATTAATACAATAATTTAGTATTTAATATACATAAGAACTAACGGAAATTCCTTGTTTTGATATGTTCATTTTGGTACCACTTACGCAATCAAATAACTCCGCGATTTAAAAAAAATATATGACTCGATTGGAACGAAAATTTAAACGCTGACAATATAATACGCATTATTGTAAAAAATATATCTTGTTTAAACAAAGATTTAATTTTCAAGGAGTAAATACTTTAAATGTTGCATAAATGTGTCATAAACTATCGGAATTATGCCTCTACAAATATGTGTAGATTCTAATGTTTCGAACCCCTCTCCTATATGTACACTATATTTAATATCTATTCATTTACTGGTCTGCGGTAACATCACATAAAATAATACACAAAGAATATTAAAAAAGAATAAACCAAGATAAAATAATCCACAGTAGTGATGTACTTATAAATGTGACAAACATAGAAAAAATAATCGTACAAAATATTCAATTTATATCGACGACCGAAAATCCAATTTCAATCGGTGTAGGTGACAACACATTTTTACTATAGAAGCATACATTATGTTTGATCTGTTATTCGGTTCTTTAGTTATTTTATTAATATATATCTACGTATTTTTGTGTGTAAAATATACATTTATGAATTTTGTTGTTACTTCATATAAAAGCATTATACTTTAGTAAGCTGATAGTTGTGAAGTAAACCGCATTCAAATTTTTAAAAATATGCGAAAAACTGTAAATAACTAGTTTTAAAACACCTAACACATTTAATGTTTCCTAGGTAAGTCTGTAGAACTCCATAATCACATATGTTTTTTTTATTTAACTTGTTTAATTTACTTGAGGCGCATTTATTGAGTTAAATTGTTAGATTGATAATGCCCTTACAAGGCATAACGCGTTTCAAGTAAATTAAACGAGTGAAATTTAAAAAAAGTGTTTTATTTTCATATGGGTGACACATTTAATGAAAGATTTATACACACATTATATAAATCTTTCACTAAATTTTGATGTTTAATTGGCTAATGTTACTTTGACCAATGACACATGGTTCAAGATTATTAGCATTAAATTTATATAATATTTTATCTCATTCGTAATTTAATAATTCTATAGAAATAAAGAAATCATATTTATTTAAATTCGAGGTTTGAGTCCAATATTCTGTTTCTTATTTCTATTAAGGAATAAAACATTAAAATAAGTTAAAATCAAATAATTGTAAATTAATGATGAACTAAACGTTATTGCGATCGTGATTGTGTGTTTAGTATTTATTTTATAATGATAATTGGTAACTGATATTTAACTATTACAGGTTTAGTTTATATACCATATAGTGTACCAGTGATTTTACGACGAATTACGAATAATAAGTTTACAATCATCGTTATAATCGAACACAAATTTCACAATCAGAATGTATTCTATTTTTTATTTATAAATAAAAAATATGAATTTTAACCACCAAGTTAATATTGATAATTTTAAAAGTAGAATGTATTCTCCTTATTGTTTTTGCGCTTCCGGGATACGAATCTGGATCTCTATTTCCAATCCGGGGAAGTACACTACACATTGTGTTATAGCGCCAGTATTTTTCATGACAAATTTTCGAACTTATATATTACACTTTTTCAAATGAATACATCTTTATAATATAAATAAACATATATTTCTAATTAACACATTTAATTTGTATTAACAGTATTTTTGATTCTCAAATTATATTAAGATTAAAATAAATACTGAAATTTTTAAATAATGAATAATTTTAAACCACGGCTACAATACCAATAAAGTATTTTTTTATGAATGTATAATATTAATTTTACGTAGATGGTAACATTTAATTATTATTAAATTACTTCAAGTAGTAAGTAAGTAACATTTTAGCTCATAAGTACCGTAAATATTATTTTTTATCTGTATGAGTTGCTATTAAAAATAAAAATATATTTAATTATTTGAATAAAGAATTATTAATAATATAAGGAATAAAACTTTAATAATAAGAAAAAGAATAGATTACTACTTGAAAAGTTATGTAAAATTAGTCATATTCACTTCGCGGTAGATATCTGTCATATTCCGGATACGTGCCGCATATACTCGGCTCATGTATTCAAAACTGAATGATTCCGATCTGAGAAATTTCTGATGACACGTTCGCACCCTAAATGACATTTATTATATTTTGTTGAAAACCCGGTATATCCAGCAGCCAGCCTTATAAAATCAGTAAATTTGCTCCTCACTATCTGTTATTAACGAAGAATAAAGTTTGTGAATACGTCCGAATTAGTATCAAAACTTGATGGCAGGCTTGGTTGCCTAGAGGTATCGTAGGCAAAGTACCTATTCCTAGTATTGCATAATAAATAAAAAAATTATATCATTTTCAGTGAATTGTTTGTGGCTATTCAAACTATTATTTGTTTTAAGTTTGAACATTGTCAAACACGTTCATTCGAAATGTGTTTAAGGCGGCGCACACAAAGTACAAAATTACGACGACATAAATACAAAATATGATTTTATTTGATATTCTGGTCAAAAATGCTTGTGAGGAACCTACTTAATTTTAAAAATACCTAATCAGGGTTAATTGGAGTCAGGAGCTTATAGTATTCAAATTTTTTAAAAACTATTTCATGTATAGTAAATTATTTATATATTTTAAATTAGTGAGAAAGATACATAATATACAATTTTGATTAAAATATTATTGTACATCTAGATTATCAGTCACCTGATCACCATTACCTTCAACATCACCATCACAGAAAGCAGGCAGTCTTAGCGTGCTTAATACAACTTCATTGAATTGTATTTTATTTTTTTAGGTTCTTTGCGCTTATTTGTCACAATAGGGTCCGAGTCCAGTTAAATCACAAGATAGGAGGAATAAATATCATTATTTTGCTCCAAGTCGCATCGTTATATAATCTTCTTTTGTCAACCCAAGATTCACTATAAGATCTAAAGCTTCTTCAGGGCTGTACAGTCTTATAGTAGCAGAGGATGAAATATCATGCACCATTTTAATTTTTTTTAATCTGTTGACCGTAGATTGGATGGCTAATTTCACAACTTTTTCACCAAGCTTGATTCTGCAGCCAAGCACAGTTTTTCTGAACTCATATCCGATACAATTGATTGAACATTTCTTTGTTTACTGCGTCCAGAACTCTTCTGAAACAATTTTCTTGGCCTGCCTCGCCTCTTCTGCTCTGAACGCTTTGGTGCTGATAACGGAAGCTGTGATGACTCTATCAAGCCATTTCATATGCTTGTTGTTAGAACCCTTATACATTACATTATTATAATTAATTACAACCGCGCCATTTCGTCAAAAGTTTCGTGACACTTTGACTACAAGTTTTATTTGTTTTGTACAATGTTCAGAAAATTGACTAACACCAACCTTGTCCAATATATACTTTATTAATTGTTAAATACACTTCAATGATGACAACTTATAAAACTGTTCATTTTTTAACACTATAAATAGTTATTTTCTATTAATCTTCATTTCCTTCAGAGCGGGGACTAACTGAAAAGAATACGCTCAATTTAACAAAGAGGGAAACAAGGGGACCTGTATTTTACATTTTAATATTAGTAATAAGATATTTTATCGAACTAGTAAAAAAAAGTTGGTGAACTTTTCGGCACTTTTTTTATAACTTTAGCAAAAGTAAACATTTCAATATATTTTTTAAACAAAATAGTATTTCATAAAACATATATTATATCTATACTACGTACAACTATTATATTAACAATAATTTAAGATTAAAGTATATACTTGACGCTTCAATATCCATGTTGAAAACCTTGTGAATTTTAATTGAGGAAAATAGGACGAGCGTAGTTACTGCATCAACAATTCAGGCGCATCTGACTGGTATTGGCCATGCGACAGATAACTCAACTTTGCGTCCATGTGCAAACTATTGTGTTACGTTAACAAAATATTTTTTTACGGTTCACTGTGAACCGATTTATAGACTTTTGAAGGTATTTGTGATTAGTTTAAACAAAATATTTTTTTCAATTTTTGCCACCGAAATTCACTAATTCGGCCTTATGAGCGGCGCCATCAAAATTCAAATTTTTGCGTTTTTTACAAAAATGTGATTGTTTTTTATTAATTTATATCAGAAGTTATAGAATAGATTATATTTTTTTAAAACTACTACTTAGATAGGACCTTTATACTCATTTAAAACAAATAAACTGAATTATATTTGCCATACACGCATTATAAGGAAGACCGCGACCATTAGATGCATTTTCCGCGGGCTACAATGTTGTATTAATATGGTAAATTAATGCATATTTTCTTATAATCTTGAAACTAAGTTTACGGAGACATATTAACAAAATGTTAATAATTAATAGTGCTGCAAATCATTTAATTTGCAGGACATATTACCAATTTTCGACGTTTTTAAAATATTTTGTTTTAGTGAAAACATACTATATTTTATAATATTAAACATATTTAAATAATATTTTATATTTACTTAGATGCTTGAGGCTTCAGCTACTATGTAAAACTAAGTTTTATATCAAAAACACAATAATCAGTTTTTAAATAATATTTTTTCAGTCTTATAAAATACGATAATTTTAATTAATTGTCCATCGAACTTTCAATATGCCGCTTGATCCGGCCATGGCGGTCGTAGAATCCGAGCTGTCATTATTTTTATTTAAAAATGCCGAAATATATATTTTCACGCATATTCACGGTATGAATTAATATTAAACTTATTCACAACATTAGTAGCAAATTTCATAAATTAGATGTTTTTTTAGTGATTTTAAAGGAAAACGGCGTGTTCTTGATCGAAGTAAATATTTTATATACGGTATTTTTACGTATGTCGCAATTAAATATTTCGTTTATATATAACACTGTTGCATTTTAAACAAAAGCTGTCTGTTTCATAAATAATATGTAATTATGAAACAGACATATCACTAAAAACGCCAACGTAGCGCCTTATTTCGATAATATTAAATAAAATAATAAATTGAAGCTGTCATAATAATTTTAAATTTAGAACATTGATTTAAGTGATCATCTAAATATACCTAAACCATCTAAAGGTACCTTGTCTAAACCATCTAAAGGTACCTTGCCTGATTACAAAACATATTAATATTCAAAACATATTGTTTAATTTTCGAAAGATTAATTTAAATGATAACATATGAAAAAATATATAAAATACTCCCGACATGAATTATGTTTAAAACTTGTATGGAATGTGAGAAAATCAATAAATTTATGGTCGACTCTTTTTATTCAAACCTTCCTCTCTCGCATGATTTACGTAATAATTAAAGTTATTAATTATTTATCAGTTACAAACTTGTAATAGTTTTACTATTAGAGTTATCTTAAAAGCATGTATGATTCGTGTAAAATTTTTCGAATTTCATACTAGAAAAATGAAAACTCGCCCTTAATGATTTCAATTGTATATTTATTTATTAAAAAGATGAATTGGTATGCGTGTAGAATAAATAATCAAAGATATTATCTTGTTGACAGGAATACTAAAATATTTCTACCATTGATTTTCCTTCGTAATTTGAAAATTCTGCTGGAAATCTGACACGACCAAGTATTGGATCCATTGGCATTTTCTCAATGAAAATAAATCGGTACATCGGTGTCAAATAATGTTTTAGGGAGTGACAACTATTGGAAGTAGATTCTCATTTTGTTTCAGGGTACTGCGTAGTTGGAGGAACAAAAAATACGTGATTGGTTTCAATTGAAATTGAATATGTAATTAATTTAATGACTTGAAAAAAATTACTAAAATATATTGTCTTTTTATTCGAGTCTTTGATATATAGGGTTTCAACGGAAAAATTTCAAGATTAAATTGTAATTGCTCGTAAACCATCAGAGTGAGGTAAGTAAGAGGGATATTATTCGACGTGCGTGATTTGCGGATTTGCCAGTCGCAATGAGTCATTACGGTTGAGCAATATTTAAAGTGCGGTGATTCATTGGTTCGCGCGCGTCGCGCTTTTTGTATTCACTATTCGATGAGTAAGTGATGTACCGAGCACACAACTTATCTGGTATTCGGTTCAAAAGTTCAGACAAGAAGAGACAATGGTTAACCAAACATCTCCGGGACCATCAACGTCAGCAGCAACGCCAGAACATGTGGCACTAGTTCGACATGAAATTATGCGCAATCGCGTAAATTGATAAGGAAAATTGCAACATGTACTGGAATAAAAAAATCAACAGTGGACGTTATTTTGAAAAAGAAACTACAGTTTCACCCATAACCCAAACTGCAAATCGTGCAGTTTCTCAATGAAAGTGACTATCCTTTACGTGAACAGCACAAACGCTTGAAAATATATTGTTTACTGACGAAGTGCATTTTCATATCGTTGGCTATGTTAATAAACAGAACATGAGATATTGGTGCCCCGACAAACCAAGGGAACACCATCAAAAACGTTTGTATTGTCCTAAAGCGACAGTATGGCGTGCAATTTCTGCCCGAGGGATAATTGGCCCTTATTTTGTTAACCAGAGAGATAGTCACTGCTGACGTGTATTGCCGAATGATCAACGAGTTTTTGGTACCGCAACTGCAGCTGTTTCCCGGTTTTCAACAACAGAACACAACTTCAGCAAGACGGGGCCACTCCACACATAGCTAGAGTTTTAATGGAAAATCTGAGGGGAATTTTTCAAAATAAATTAATATAAATGACACATATCTTGGGCTCTTCGGTCACCGGACCTTACACCGTGCGACTTTTTTTTGTGGAGAATATCTTAAGTCGAGAGTTTACAGCGACAATCGTCGAACAATTCAGACCCTACAAGAAAATATGCGCCGTGAAGTTGCTGACATCGAACTAATTAAGAGTCCGATTGCAAGAGTGTCTCGAGAGAAATGGACGGCATTTAAACGATATTGTTTATAAAACGTAAAATAAGCATCGTTAAACTCCATTTTGTATAAATATAATATGAGAATAACGTTGTTGTTTTTTTTTAAAATTGAAAACTTTCCGCTGGACATTATATAAATATTGAAAAAATTCTATTGTGACCCAATATTGTACCAATAAACAAAAATTGTATCAAATCTTAAGAAGTTAATGTCTTATGTCAAGTATAAATATTTAAAAAACTAACATTGTTCAGTTTTTGGCTTTTTAACATTCTTCACACATACTCACTAGGATTCATTCAAGTGGATATGATACGTATCTAGTTAATCGGTAGACCGACCTATTATCGGCCCATGTCCAGGCGCGGCACCCTGGCTGGTCGGGAGGGTGGCATAAGCCGCTTTGAGGATTATGAGCTCCCTGGTAAAACAGCCTAATAATATAAGCCGGAATAACAAATAAATGGGCACAGCTGTCTTCCAAAATATAATTGAACACATTTCTGACACTTTTTGTACAGCCTAAAAGCTAAGATCTATTTTATGTGAAATATATTCCATTATTAATAAGAAAACGATCTACGATGTTTTTATTAAAATTAAAGCATTAGGTAAATAAGGTACATTTCTATATAATATACATTTCCTCTCTTCGCAAAAAATGCGTAATGAATTATGTAAGCTACTGATATATAATCTAATTATTATTATTATTAAGTATTACATATCATAATATATTCCCTGAGAAGCCGTAGTAGCTTAAATTTTCAAGCATAAGTGAAATTAAAAATTTGTAAGCATTCTACATACTTTAATAGCATTTGTATTTTGAAAACGGTAATGTTCTATTATCTGTTGCTATTTAACTAACTAACTTACCATCACGCCGTTTCCCCGCGGGGGTAGGCAGAGATGAAAGAGCGTCAAGCTCGTCTGTCTTGATATACAATTCTCGCCTCATACACATCTTCCAGTATCTGGTTTACCTGGTCGTGCCAAGTCTTCCGCGGATGTCCTCTATTTCTGGTGCTATCAACACTTGCGTCGTATATCTTTCTTACCATTCTCTCCTCATGCATGCGTTACAAATGACCAAACTACCTAAGTGATCTTTTCTTAATCTTACTCACAATACTAAGATCAGCTTTATATTCTTCGTTTCTACTTGATCTGTGAAAAAATCTCAAGTTATTGATTTTAATAAAGACAACATAGACGACATAATTTAAAAAAAAATTGTTATAAAATAATACTAGTAAAAAAAGAATGGTTATGTTGAATAAATACATATTGAATATATATTTTTAAGTAGTCAGTGCCTGATAACAGTTTTAAATCTACGACAAAAAAGAAACCTAATGTCCCAGGTACAGGTCTCATTTGAAACTATATGCCAATATTTCAAAGCGTCTGACTCCGAATAGAAGCAATAGTAAGCTTGAAGCCTAAAAAACTCTCAACACTACAATTCAATTAAATTACCGGTCTCGGATATTTTTATTTTTTGAATACGTTAAATATTTTTTGTATTTATTAAATTAATAATATTTTTTTAATTCTCTACACAAATAAAAGTCATTAGTTAATTAATATGGCGAGTGATGATGGCACCAGAAATAGAAGACGTCCGCGGAAGACTTAGCACGACCAGATAAACCAGATGCTGGAGGATGGTTCCGTTAGAAGCCTCAATATTCTGCGAGGTTGTATGAATATGGATGAGGCGCGAACTGTGTGTCAGGACAGAAGAGTGAGGCGCTCTATCCTACTATCCGCGGAGAAACGGCGTGATGGTAAGTTAGTTAGTTAGTTCAGTTAATTAATGATTGGAACAAAATTATACTTTCTGATTTTTGGTACTAATCAACGATCTTGAAAAAAAAATCACCATTTATTTTATGTAAACAATTAAATTAAAGAATATAATCCAAAAAAATGAAACTCAATTAATATTTAAGTATTTTTAATATGTTAACTAATTGTGCCGTTGGACAAAACAAATTACTTGAAAATAAAAATGGAAATGTGATTCTATATTGTCTTACCCAAGACACGACATCTCATTTCAATTCTTACATCTTTGTACTTAAATGAAGGTTTAATAATAATATACAATGAAGGACGTTACAATGAAAGTTACAACAATATCAATCAAATCAACGTACACATAGGCCACAACTACGGCATTGGCCGACGTAGCATGCGCTTTCGAATGACATTTTTGATTTTACATCATGTGTAAAGTTCGTTATGTATTAATACACATTTGAGAATACAGTAACCAAAATCATATTTAAAAATTCAACATTTATTTTCATCTTTCTTGCGCAACAATTTACCATTCTAACAACATTTTACACTTGCAATCTGTTTAAAATGTCGTTAATTTGTCATTTTTCTCATTTGTCTGTGCATTCTGAACTGGATCGTATTCCAAACTAATGAAATACCTTGAGTACTTATTACCAACGCTACAATGCAGCGCTGCAATGTTACAATTTTCAAATTTCTTTGTTTATTGTTTTGAAAAAATGTACTTTCAGAACTAAGAGAGTGTACGTTCACATTTCAAAGGAAATCGTCACTTCACTACATTGAAGTATATCTACGCGTGACACACAAAAAAAATATTGGTATTTTATTTATAAGATAAATCGACGACAGAAAATTAGCCAAATTATGATTTACTCTTCAATACATTTCCAATATTTCGGAATCAAATATGAGCCTCGAATTAGAAATGGTATTTTCGCTTCGATAATATTATCATCAAAATATCAGCATTAGGGAAATATATAAAAAATAATTTAATTTAAATAATATTTTAACAACGGGAAGTGAATTAAGCAATATAAAAAAAAGTACATTCAGTTATTATTTTCCTTTCGGAATAATAAAACGAATTATGTTATGAAGTAAATGTACGTTAAACCAATAAAATTAGTGTAAAAACACATGGCAACATTGACATATGTAATTATCACTGTTTTCTTGTGGAAATAACGAAGATTCATCCCTTGTACGTTTTATTTGAGCGACATGAATTTTATGAGATTTACGATATAGTCGACGGTCTGTTTTGATTAATTTAATAAATAAACATACAATAAAATGTATTACGCATTGCAAATAATTTAGATATTACTATGCTAAGAACATAAATAATAAACTATTGTTATTTTCATTATAAAAAATAATAAAATAACACAAAAATGTACATAGGTAAAGAAGACATATGTTTCGCGGTATTAAAGATTAAATATGTACGAAATTCAGAAGACTAGTATGTACTACGTACTTTAATTACGATTAATGAATACCGAGAAGAGCTTAAACATCTATGGTATAATTCCAAAGGATTTGTGAGCTCTAAAAATAATAATAATTTAATCAGTCCAATTCTGAAAAGATATCTAAGCCTCAATTATCACTCGTAAATATATTATTTTTTCTCATTGTATTACTCTGAAATATATGTAAGAAAATACATAAAATAAAATTACTATTAAACCTACAACACAAAATTTCTTCAAAAATAGTATGTCTCTATGGACTTGGCATTAAGATACAGGTTAATAAATTATTATATTTTTGAACACCATGAAACTGTTGGTATCATCAGCGTGCAAAATGGAGCCATAGTGTTATAATTTGTATCCAAATGTGGCTCTATTTTGTTATATTTACAATTCAATACATCGTATGGATAATATGTGCATAATAGCCGAAAACAGCTAAACGGGGAGCATAACCTACCCTCCAGGGTTGAGTCGTTAAGTGATGAGGGCGATGCAGGGACTCAGCCGTGACCAGGGGATCGTAATGAAAATATATATTTTTTTTAACTCAAATCAATCACATTGTGGAAAATATTTTTCTCTTCATAATAGCCTTTGAAGTGTGTATGATTATAAAATACATCTTACGATCCATCGACATAAAGTAAAATCATTTAAAAAAAAATGTCAACACTTAGTAGAGAAATTTTCATAAATTATAAAGGTGCATTTAGATTACGCGGGTAATAAATTGTTAAGAATAATTTTGTGAGGGAACATTTTTCAGGTCCTGGATAAATAAACGAGTGCTTAATTCATAATTTTTTCTTGGCTTATTTACTTATAATTACAAAATTTAAGAGACATTGTGGCTAAAAAAATTAACATTCATTACTTAAAAAGTTATTTAAAAAAGTTGAATATTTTATAAGGCAGTCATTCAAAAAGAAAATTAGAAAGTATTTATTTAACATTATTTCTTGCTCCTCTCTCCTTATATCAACAAAAATACAGAACAATAAAATACAGAGCAATAAAAATACGGTATGAACTACTTTTAGCCAACATAGATATTGTTATTATTATTTGTAATATCCTTGTGATTTTATATGTGTGTGTGTCAGAGCGCCGCACTGCCGGGGCGGAAGATGTATGTGTGTGTGTGTGTGTGTGCGGGGATAAAAAGGGGATGCGCGCTAGGTGCGGGCTCTCTTCTGCGTTATCGTTAAACTTGTTACTAGTATATACCTTGTATCTTAATTGTATCATATTGTAATAAATATATAATTGTCATAAAAAGTTTTTCTTGGACCTTCAATAACTAAGAGGTGTAATGCTAATTCACTCTGTTTAGAAAATATGATAACAAATTTAAGTGTACTGGTGGGTTTTCAAATAATAAATAAGACTGATTATATTCTGTTTCTCAATCGTGGCTGTGTATTGGTACGATCAATTCGCTTAATGTGCGGATTAGAAAATTGATATGTCACAAATTTCTGAAAAAGGGCATTGATCATAGAGTGATTAGAAAATAAGTCCATCTACGTGAGGTACAAGAGTGTCGGTTACCGTCGGCGGTGATACGATTTCTTAATATACGCTCAACCAGAAGCGTAAGATAAAATAGAGCTCTCTGAGAGCGGGACACTACACATGAGAGCTACACTACACTTGCTTGATGACTAAGTTAATTAATTTTTTGTATTTGAGTAAGTATTGGGTCAAAAAAGTTACACATAACAAAAGTGATTATATTTAAATACTTAATGTAACTGTATGTAAAAATTAAAGGACGTACGTGTATTATACCAATTGTATATTAAAACTGAGAGACATATTTGTTTTATATCAAATGTGTATTATAACAACTCAACTGTATGTTAGAACTGAAGGACATAAAATATCACTCTAAACTTTTTGAGATTTTAAATTCTCAAATACCTATGTTAATTAATTGTATAATTATATTATATATTTACAATAATATTTTAAAATATCCGCGTGCCAATTTATATGCCAGACGAGATTAATGATTTTGAGTATTATCTGATTCTGTTTATTAATTTATTTTAAATATCTGAGTAATTGCGAATTTTTAATTTCTCTAGTGGTAGAATAAATAAACAAATCGTAATTTTCCGGCTAGATTAATTGGAAGGCTAATATAATCCACAAAACCATTGATTTGTAATTTATCGTAAGCGTGGAGAATACCCCTAAATCGACAGTTAACAACCCTCGGGGATTTCTAAGCGATCTATGATTCTCATTCAATGGTTTATTAAAGCGATTAGCTTTGAAAACAGCCACATCAGTGTGATCATTTGCGAAATATACTTATTTCATTCGATATTCAATTGTAAATGAAGTAAACAATATTATGTTTTAATGCCTCAGTTTCAAACTGGGACAAATAAATTAATATGGTAAACTTATCAGTAATATAATAATATACGATTTTTTTTCACGAATTTTTGTAACATCCATAATAATAAATAAGCGTGATGCCGTCGACGTATTTTTGTATATATTGAGTCAACAATATTAACCATTTTTAATAATAATATTTTTCAAAAGCTTAGATAGAGTTTAGTAATAAAAATATTTATTTTCATGTCTTAAGAGTGTCCTTAAACTAATACAGTTTTGTATTTGAGCCAATTTCGAACCCACTGCGAATTTAGGAAATGAACCTACATGATGTAGGAAAAAGTTATACTGATAAGTTTCTTGTCGCTATGTGGAAGACACGATACTTAGTGATATGTAATTCCCTCGAATTCCGTTTCTCTTCAATATATCTATTCCCTTATCTGACTTACGTTTCGAATACATTTGAAGAGTGAAAATAAGTTAGTAGATATTTACAAATCAAGAGCAGTAACTTTGTTATCCGCACCGACATGTAGACGTAGTCTAGTATGTCAGAAATCAAAAACTATCTTTAAAATATAATTATATAAACTATTATTGTTTTTGAGTGAACCTGAAATATGTATTTTATCTAAGAATAACATTGTATATTATTTTATTTGGATATATTTCTTTTAAATAAATTTATGTTTATAAGTTGTGTTTTTTGTTTTCTTACTATAACTATAAAATGTCCTCAAAAATATTACGGTAAAAATTGTCAAATAAGAAAGAACTTTTTTTGGAACTTAATGGGAGTCGCGCGGGATTACTCACTAGAAATTTATAGTTTTTTTTTTTTGGCTTTGAATTGTCAATGTCCGTGAACACGCTGTGTTTGTGTTGGCACAAATATGTACTTGTCAACTCGCTACATGGCTGGTGCTCCGTCGCCACCGGTTACTCCAATCGCAGATTTCGTTCAATGCCTTAGCACCATGAAATTGGCGACATTGAACACGTGACCGGAAACGTAATACGGAAATAACCTGAGTAACAACTTTGGCTTCACGGCGGGGTAAGGAATGATGACAGAATGATTCAATTTGAAATAAATTATCTACCTAGTAGTCGATTCGGTTCGATTCACGTGCGAGAAAAAGGGACGGTGGCTTTATAAAGGGTGTTTTTTTAGAGGTTTGTTTTTCGAATTGGCAAAACTTTTTCCAGCGACAGCCAATTTAACAGCTGACAGCTGATTTGTGCTCAGTTTGGTTTGTTATTTCACCATGAATAAACTTATGCTAGAACAACGATTGTAAATTGTGCAAATTTATTTCGAAAATCGTGTAAAGTTCGCGAAACTTACCGTGCGCCATGCCCATTTTACGGTCGACATAATCGTCCTTTCGAGCAAGTAATTCGAATAACCATGGATCGTTTTTACATCACGCATACTCTAACTGATAATACACATCCGCAGAGACGTCGTACATTGGGGACCGAAGAAGTTGCAGTGGAGCGTAGTATTGAGAAGGACCCGAATGAGTCGATTCGCCATCGAGAGCACTATAGATGCATGATTACTGACTTTTTCGTTCCCCAATTGAATGGCATTAATGTGGAAGAGCTGTGGTTTCAACAAGACTGCGCAACATGTCACTCAGAGCGCGCCACAATCATATCGTGTCGCGTAAATGGATCTGTGAATTGTCCCCAAAGATCGTGTGATTTAACACCTTTGGATTATTTTCTGTGGGGATGTGTGAAGTCGCTAGTCTATTCCAAAAAACCAGAGACGGTAGACGAGTTGAAAGCTAACATTCGTAGCATTATTGCCGATATACGGCCCCAGCTACTCTAAAAAGTGGTCGAAAATAGTACTTTCAGATTGCTCTTTATTAGAGCCAGCCGCGGCGCCTATATGCGCGAAATCATATTTAAACACTAATTTATAATATGTATGGGAAGCTGCATTCAATAGGCCTGATTGGAAAGCCAATATATATAGTTGCATTTGTTCAAAACATTTTAAAGAACAACTCTTCTATACATCGTCAGATGGAGCAAGAACACTTTGCGAAAATGCTGTTTCAACAAAATTTTTACCTTTGGTAAGAAGAGAATTGAAAAATATAGTATTTTCATTTCATCCGTTAATGTTTTGTAAAGTCTCCGATTAAGGCAATGAAAACGAAGAATTCTATTTTTTAATTTTCTATATTAACGTAAAACATGGATTAGGCCTACAGTGGAAACTATTTAAAAAACTCGCCTACCACTTTACCTCGAAGATGGTGTGGAAATGAGTGAATTAGTACTTACAAATTTATCCAATTGAAACTTTTTAAGTAGTATATCGTGAGAAGAGTTGTTGGAACGAAAAAATTGTAATAAACCTGTGTTGCGTTAAATTGTTCTGTAGTAAACCGCTTATATTAACAACATTGAAAATTGATTTTACGGAAACGTATTTTTGTTTCCATAACTACCCACTATCCAGCAAATCTAGTCCTGTTTAATTTAGTAACGAATCCCTACAAACTTATTATAAATTAAACTCGTAAATTCAGTAAATAAAAATATGTAACGAGTTTTAATGTTACATTTTCTTGTACGATTTTAAAATGATTAAAAACATCTCAAAAAATGACAATGCAACATTTTGAAACAAACAAAACACGATATAAATATCGACTTTAATAAAAAAACAAAATTAGTGTGAAAATAAAATAAATTTATGTAATTAGTTGTCTTGTGAAAATTGACTTATGGTGTTATTGTAAGTAGCGCCCTTTACGTTCGGGTATTTTCGAGAACTGCCAATCGTTGCCGAATAAACCGAATAAGCTTCTCACATACTACAAGACCTGGCTTCATAACTTTTCTCCGTACAAGAGCATACTTCAGCTCTCTGAATATAATTTCTTTGATACTTACCTACTCGTATAACGTTTTTAGACCTTGAGATACTCCTTCGTTTTGCTATTATCAGAATAGTCGTAGCTATTCGTCATTCTATATTCTAAACAGTTAAAATGATGTGGTACCTGACGCATTTTTGAATGAATGAATGAATGAAATAATATACATTTTATTGAATATTTTTAATTATCTTCATTAATAAACTAAGTGAAAATGTCGTCATCACAAAAATTATAATGTAAAAAATACTTGTACCAAACAAGCGCCTCAATACTTTCTGTGAATATATTTTTTTTTATTAATTTATTATTTTACAAATTCAGGAATACAGGAAATACGGAATATGCAATTGATTTGTAGCAAATAAAAAATCACAAAACCGATTTCGACCGACGTCCATTGGTTACTCCACACTAAAATATCTGTATGTTTGATGGTCGATAGTGACGAAATTACTATTGTAATTTGATTTTGTGATATGAGAATTTGAGGTGCGTGTGTATTTCACATACTGTGTTATAAAATATTAAATTTTTACGAATAGATAAGCGTCTCAAATAATTTGAAATAATGTAGATATTGGTTAGAAAAAATGTACGTAGAAAATTGCAAAAATATATTTTTAGACCGCTTTTGGACCTCTCGACTTATTCATCTAGCAAGAAAGATTATTAGCGTCCTAACGTGAGCAATCCTAAAGTATCATAACATTGATTAGCGCGCTCTGCCTGCTCACGTTTAGTATCTGGTTCGCTAACGCGTAACCCTGAAAAAGCTTGTTGATTTATAATATAATAATACAAAATAAATACAATATAAATAAAAAATACAAGATAAATACAAAAAATACGAAACTATTTGGTGTCAATTGATTTAAATGCAATAAATCTCATAATTTATGATTTGGTCATAATTTTTAACAGGGGATTAGCATATAGAAGAGGAAGTATAATTTTTTTTTGTTGTTTTGCGCAGATCCTAAACAATTACGAAAATTTGATCCAGAGGGTGAGATGTTCAGGGTAGTGGGGTGGGTTGACTATATTTTCTTCAGGATCCTAGAGTAAAATTTGGAAAATATATGTATGTCGGTAAAATGGGGCGGGATAGTGAGGATGAGAAGGGAGAACTCCTTTTTTTTTGTACAGAGTTCTAATGAATAACCATGCAAAATTTTGTTAAGATCGGTTAAAGGATGTAGGATTGTACAGAGAAAGACTGACAGACATTTAATTTATGTATATAAATTTTGACACGTACTAACGTACCAGAATATTGGATTGCATCCCATACGTTGAAATATGATGCACTTGATTACAGAACAATATTTGAAATTAAATTGTTGAAATGACACGCGAAGCGTGCGGGAATGTTATTAAAAACATGGTTAAAAGAGCACGCGTTTGTGCTGCTGCCAAACGCGACCACTCGGCCGATGTCACATTCCAAACGTAATTGTAATAAACCAATATTAAAACCAAATTAAAAAATTGTGTTTCATTTCTCAGTTATTTAAAAACAATATTTGTCTGGTACATAATATTTACCCTACATGAAAGGATTTTTAATATTCACCTTTGCGTAATTATATTTTTATTTCATACTTAGACGAAATTGACTAAACGGTGACAAGTATATCTGATGTGTTGCGTTGTTCATTTTAAATTAAATATCTTCAGTCAAAGGTTGAGAATTTGGGGATCCAACAAATAAGTTTGAGAGATCTTTAGTGAGTTCATGAATCCCTTTTAACACACATTCAATAAGAATGAAAAAGTCGTGAAATCTCCAGTAAATAAATCTATTCGGAAATTTTTGCTCAACTAAGCTATGTGTTTACATTTCTTTGATGTTTCATCGACTCTTCCGTCAAGTCTTGAAAGATATAGGTTTGGCGTATTATTGTAGACAGTTTATATTCTGACCTTTTTAACAACTCAACATCAGATCGTTATTAAATGTTTCGACTCTCAAAGGTTTTATAAACAGACTGACGTTTTCCGAGAGTGATAAACATGATTAATATATTTATTTTAAAAGGTTTAGATAAAGATTAAAGGCTTATTATATACTTAGGTTTGATGAATATAGTGTCGTTGGGAAGTTTCTTGCTCTGTACCTACTTATTTACTTATCGTCACATCCCCACAGGGTTAGGTTAGTACTTACTCTTCTGTCTTTCCCCGTCCATAGTCATATAATACATGTCGTAAAAAATCATCGTCTAATGACTGGAAAACCTGATCACAGCAGGAATTTTATAGCGCATATTTATTTGTCTGTTGCTTCCTCTAAACGATCTTAGTGATCGTTTTTATAAGCAATACGTGTGTGTTATTTATAATTGTTAATATTATGATTGATCGAGATTATACATTTTTGACGAAATTTAAAATAATTATTAAAACGCACGTTACAACATTAATGATTTAAAAAAAAAATATATATATATATATATATTATGTATTAATAAAATGTTAAAATTAAATAAACTATGAATGTAAATGAATAAATAAATTGATATATGTATAATGGTGATTTCAATAATTCTTCACTTCAAAATGTAACATGTGTGTTTGGGTATTAGTACCTTATTATAGTATGTGTATGACTAAAATATGTACTTTACCTACTAACTTTAACTTCTAACTGAATTATTTTACTACCTGTTGACAAATGTTTAACTAAAAAAGTTTTTAATGGATAATCAATGAAAATCACAAAAAAAAAATTACTATAAAAACAATTTCTCTTTTATTTTATCGTAGATATAATTTAAGTTTAAATGTAATAATGCAAATGCTTGGAAATACGTCGACTCCGTCTATCTCCCAAAAAAAAAAATTAACTGCTGTTATACCCCAGTTCTTTAATCTTATCTACTAGAAAGAATCGAAAAATTGACCACAAATATAATAAAGAGTTTTGAAACTCCTTTTCATTAGAGAAACACCTTTATCGCTGAAGTTTTAAATTCTGTTTATTAAAAGCTACAGTCAAGAGATTTCAGAAATAGTCTTTTGTCGAATACATTTTATAATACGTTTAATCAGTTTAGATAAGTTATTTTATACGTTTAGTAGACCGTGGTTGACAAAACGTGGTTTACTAAAATATGTTGCAATTTTTATACACTATAAATTGTTTCTAAAAAAATACTGATCACAATTTTTAAAATACATAAATTTTTTCCTAGGCCAATCGAGTTTCCCAATTCGTCCCGGATGACGAAGCGTTTTATATGTGCGCACATTTTTCCGAAGCTATTTAAATTTTCAATGCAAGTCGAAAGCACACTCTACATAAGAGTAAAAACTCATCTGTTATAGTTGTTAAATCGTATGAAAGCTTACATCCATTATACACCACCACAATAATATGATAAAACATTTTTAATGGTTCGGAAAGGTAGTTTGGAAAAATACTCTGTTGCGGAGGGCAAATAGCTTGTACTTTAAATACAGTTGATTCAAAAATGTATACAGGGTTAATATTATGTTCCAGGCCAATGTTGTTTTTGAATAACTAAAAAAAAAAAACAATTTTTTAATTTGTTTTTATTTATCAATTATTTGGTTAATTAGAATTATGTACGGAATATGACGTCGGCCAAGTGGCCGCCTCTGGCAGCGGCACAAATGCGTGCTCTTTTAAACATATTTGCATAACATTCTCGCACATTCCCCGTGTAATTTTTTCTCGCGAAATTTCAAACGTAGCTCGGATGGCATCGACCTGTTGAAATCACATGTGTTGCGGACCCAATCAACTCAATTCGACCACCAAGAAGTTTTCCAACATTAATGTTAATGTTTTAATGACTTCATCATATTGTTGAGGCGTCAGATGATCCATAATAAATTGTAATCAATTACTCTCTACGACTACTAAATTTAAACTAACAAATATTTGCCAAACCAAAATGTCATCCAAAAAAAATCGACCTGGAACATAATATTCAACCTGTATTGACATAATTCATTTTGACATGTTTTATTAATTTGTTCTGATCAATTAGCTGGGAAGTGGTAGAAAATTTAGTTAGGTGGATGATCATTTTGATGGACACAAACTTATAGTATGAATGTGCATATTATTATAGGTATAAGCAATTGTTTTATTATATTATTATTACTATAGCTATGCAATAAAGAAAACGAAATATTATTATTTCACATCTGCTCAAATATTACGGCTGTATATCAGTGGTCTTGGTAACTCTTGATTCTCAGATAACTTACAAAACAAGTAATACGGCGAGATCATTACAATATTTTTGATATTGATAGAAAATATTTTAGCAACATCAAATATTTAAAAGATTTATTACTGAAGACGATGCAGTAAGTGTCGAAAACGTGTTAATTTTTAATTAAAGTGTAGTGTGAAGAAAGCAACGTTGTGATTTATCTTATTAAATAATTTTTTCATGAAAAGTATTTATCTCAATAAAAACGCTAATGAAATATATTTATCTCAGTAAAAAGAAATTTCTAACGAATAATATAAAACATTAAAAGGCACTCGTTATTTTTGTACTCGCTTTTACTTGTTGAACTCGTTTAATAATATCTATTATCATATATGCTCAGTTCACCAAAATATTACCCAACAATCATGTGTTGTAGTTACTTGGACGATATAACATAATAAGTTTTCGCGATCTAATCTGTTCATACGTAAACCATTTCTGACAACGGAAAAGTGTTTCACGGTTAGTATATTTATTCACAAAACGTGCGATTTTTGTACAAAAACTTCTCCAGATTCCTTCCACAGTAGTGTCACGTGCGAAAGATAAATGTAAGAAGAAATGCAAAACTCGACGGTGCTCATTCGTATATCTTCATGTTTTCGATGTAGCACTAGAGACGGGAGTACCTAGTGACCCAAAATACGTCGAGCAACTTAGGGATGGACTCAACTTTGAAAAACTCTTCATCAACCGAAGAGCTATTCTTTTAAAAGGATCGCTTTAAAGAAATTGTACTATTACATTCCTCTACTGCATTCGAGGGTATTTAGGTTTTATTTAGAATACGTACCGAATAATTTTTGTTAAATGGGTGAACCAGAAAAATATGAAGTAATTTATTATTTATTTTAATTATCACAACTAAACATTGCACTGCACACATGTTGAGTTATTGTCGCTACTAGTTTCGGATCGTTATCATCTGGTGGTAACTAAACTAAATACAGTATTGTAGTATATTTGGGCAATGGGACGGGGCTAGATAAAATAACTAGTGGAGATTGCGATAAAAAATACATATATAGGTTAAATAGCGAGAAATCTACATAAATATGAAAATAAAGGAACATCACCGCTGCTTAAAAAATAACTTCTCGGAATTTTCAAACCACATAATTGAAACAAATCACTCTTTCGCTATCGAAACTATGTCATAGACTAAAACTTTTCCACTCGGTACTTTATAAAAGTTTAATAAATAACATTTTGGAAACCGTTGAAATACAAAGAATTTAAATTAAGAGAAAACACTAACAAACAACATACCATTCCCTAATACTTCGCCTTTACGGTCCATATTGCCGTTAACGACCGAAACCTCCTCCCACTTCTCAAGCACCGCCCATTGCCTGAAATAGAGTACAATACTCTATTTAGTTTAGTTATCACCTGATTATGAGTGGGACTCCACCTTTCAAAACTAGAAGTGAAAATAACCCAACGTATATGTAGTACAAAGTTTCATCACGAAATTACCGCGATGTCAATGATATTAAATTTAAATAAAAATTAATTAATAAAATCAATTTTATTGAAAAATATTGTTGTTGCTACTGGGATTCGAACCTGGATCTCTTCTAATCCGGGGAACGTGCATTAACCAATTATGCTATACCGAAACAGTGGATTAACGACAAATTTTTGACTGGTAGCAACAACAATATGTTTCGATAAAATTGATTTTATATGTATATCTTTCTAATTAATACATTTAATTTGTATTTTAAAGTGTTCTTATTTCATTATTAAGGAGAACACATTCTTATTATGAAGTTGTAATTATTCAAAACATAAGGCTGTGATATTTTATATTCCGTAAAAATAAAGAAGATGGCTTTCAAATAATGGAACAATAGATGTATCAATGAAATGTATTGTTTCCAAAATTCGTCATCAATGCAATGTGTTGGTATAGCATAATCGGTTAATGCACGTTCCCCGGATTGGAAGAGATCCAGGTTCGAATCTCAGTATCAACAACAATATTTTTGTATATAAAATATTTCTTTCTAATTACAACATTCAATTAGTATTTAACATATCACAGTCCTATGTTCTGAATAATTACAACTTCACAATAAAAATGTGATCTGCTTAATAATTTTTATTTTATTTAAAAAAATTAATAAATTATTCCCCGGAATCTGTTGCTATCGTCTTACAGCAATATTGATTTTATCATTATCAACACCGTAGATAATTCTATAAAGCCTATAAAAATGAGAGGTTCAATTATTTTTAAATAAATTTAACTTTAGAAGAGAAAATTGAAAGAAAATGGATAACTATTCGAATGAATGAAAGAATTTGTAAAGTTAACTTTCCAAGTTATCAAGAAACTCAAGTATTTTACTATTAATGATTTTAAAGAAAAATACTCCATTATTAAGAAACGTTACGAAGAACCATACGTTTACTAATACTGGAATAATGATAAAAGTATTTTCAATCTTATAAAAGAGTCTTCTTGTTGAAGAGTTTCCAATTCATTAATTTCTCTAAGAAATCCTTAATTTACAGAGCGTATCGCTGATTCTAAGAAGCAGAGCAAAAAATATTAACTTGAAATCAAATTAAATAACGATTATTTACAAAGGGTAAATAAACAAACTCTAAATAAATACAATAAATAATTCATTATAAATTGATTTTCCGAAATGATATATCGTACAACTCAATTTCATTACGTATCATAATGAACAGTAAATTATCTCCCGTTAACGTAAATTTTACTAAATGTAACGCACAATGAGATATGATTGCGCCTTATTATGTACATTTATTTATGAAGACATCTCCGGGTCCCATTTTTAGTGTATATTTAAATCTCAATAATATATCTCTGAGACAGAAACGAACCGCGGTTATTCGCGTAATATGTTTGCACACAAGCAATTTGTCATTTTCTCCGCAGAATTCTATTTTCTCCAAAGGAATGAAGAGGAAGCGAACTAAAATCTTTTTATGCGGTCGTTAAATTTGATGCGAGTTTGTACACAGTTTGAAGACAAGAATTAATATCATGGAATGGCAAATTATTAAATGTAATACACTCGATAAAATATTATGTTTCAAAAGGATCTGAATTAAACAGCCATTTGTATAATTTGAAGATATTTCCAAAAGAGCATGCCTTTAATCAGTTAAGTAGGGGAAAGCAAGATAATAATGTATCTGATCGAAATAAATCAAATTGTATCTATTTCAAAAATTTATAGTAATACATCTGAAATAATAAATAATGACTTGCCAATAGTTAAGACATTATATATACGTGATTCGGTTGGTGGCTCTGATTTTTTCAAAAGTACATGATTATGTGCATTCCTGTTACATGGGTAATACAACAAACTTGCGGCGTGAGAGTCAACGGATACAACGGATTGCAGACATCTGAAGATTGCAGGCCATATTAACAGATTAAACAGGTTAGTGGTTATTGTCTGCATAATTTGAAATTGCATTCTCTGTAAACAATACTAATAGAGAACCAGAATCTGACTATCGAAGTAATTCACGTATACACCAATTATTCCCAGAAGCTTACACTTATATTTAAATTGTTTCATGTTTTTATTAATATTGTTTATAAACTAATCACAGTATTAACGATCTCCCTCTCTATGCATGTGGTGAAACTCCTTAAAATTAACCAAATTAAATGTCCCAAATTAATTTCATTATTTTTATGTAGTCCTATTACAGGTTGAATATTATGTTTCAGGCCGATTTTGTTTGGCCGCCATTATAGTTTGGCAAATATTTGTTAATTCGAATTTGGTAGTCGTAGAGAATAATTGATTACAATTTACTATGGAGCATATTGCTACTCAACAACGTGTTTAAGTCATTAAAACATTTTATCTAAATAGTAATGGCAATGCTGTAACCATTAATGGTGATCGCTATCCGTTACATGTTGGAGAACTTCTTGTTGACTAAATTGAGTTTTTTGAGCCTGCAACACATGTGGTTTCAACACCACCGCCACCTCACACACAGCCTGAACAACTTTGGAAATTCTGCGAATTTTTTTTTTCTTGGCCGCATAATGTCAAAACATGATGATTTCGACTGGACTTCTCGATCACCTGATTTAACGACCATCGACTGCGTATTGTGAGGGTACTTGAAAGGAAAGGTCTACTCAAATAAGCCAACAACAATTCCGATACAACAGGATAATATTCGAAATAAAATTGCTTAAATAACACTCGAAGTATGCCAGCATATATGCCGGATATCATATTCTATACATAATTGTAATAAACCTAACAAACAACAAATAAAAACTAAATTAAAAAATTATATTTCATTTCGTATATGTTCAAAAACAACATCGGCACATAATATTCACCCTGTATTTTATGAATACTATTTTTTTGTATACTCGTATTGTAAGACGCTTGCATAGAAATAGAGATGTTGAAACAAAGAGGGTTGAATTCAGTGTCGGGAGACCAACAAGTGAATTTTGTCCTTTAAACACAAGCGTAGTTTAATAAATAGTAAAAATATGGATGTGATTTAATTTACGCATCATTTATTAAAAAAATGTATAATAAAATTAAAGATAGCTTAACTACAATTAAACATTAAGAAACAATTACAAATGTACATTATTTGTTTCCGTCCAACGAAAAAAAATTAATTCAAATAATATATATCACGTAAAATATAAGAATTAATAAAAACGATTTCTCTAAAACATACTTTTATTTCCAAAATCTAAAAAATATATTGATTTAGATTATAAGAAATAATTATTGGTATTTTAATTACCTTTATTTTCAAGTAAATTAAATTAATAACAAAGTGGAAATGTATAACAACAGAATACGAGAGAGTACTAACTAATACTGGGTTGAATATTCACAGTAAAAATTACAATTTTAAACTTATATTTGCTAGAAACTTTATCTAACAAGAAATCAAATATGTTCGTACAAAATTTTAACACTTGAGCATAGAAAAATAAAAAGAAAATAGTAACTTTTTACGAACAAAGTGTATTAAATTCAATTTTTTTCAAAAAGACAATTGACTTACAAACATCAATCAAAATAAAAATTAAGTAACGGGATATAACTCTTTATTACAAGGATTAAACTTTGACATCTTTCCAATATTTAAAGATACGGGAAAGAATTAAATATATTAATTCATATAAATATCTTAGTAACTACTGAGTTTTATACTATATTATAAATCAACCGGTTTATGAAAAAAAAAATCTTTAATTCAATAAAATAATATCTTATATGTAGTTAAATGATAATTATATACTATGATTTATATAAATTAATAAAATATCTAAACACAAAGTAATTGCTTCAAATATATTTAAAAAAAATCATATATAATACTCACTTCACTATAATAAGTAGTAATTGATATCTATATCTTATCTAGGGTGTGAAAAAAGGTTATTCTAAGTTATAAAGCTCAAAATGTATTCGTTAACTCTAAGTATTTTTAAATTTGTTTTTTATTCTAAAAATATTTGAGTTACTCATCCAATACAAGTGGTCGACAATATGTAAAATAAAATTATATATCTAAAGCCTAATAATTATGATGTATTATGATTATTAAATTTCAAATACATTCAATAAACAATTGTTCCTGCCAAACTTCAGAAAATAGCGTTTTTCTATTACTAATGAAACATATACCTACAACTACCAAAAAACCATTACACAATTTATTCTTCGCAGTCTAAAACTAAATTAAGAAAATGCATAATTATAAAATAAGATAATGTAATCGTACGTACTCATAATAGTGTACACATTTCTATATATCTATTTCTAAATGTCTCTCTATTTGTCTGTTTTATTTAAAATCTTATACGCTTTAACCGATCCATATCAAAGTTTACAAGGTTACTCTTTAGGACCCTGAGCAAAAGATCTTCCTGATATAAATATGTATTTTATTGAACGCGATCCAAATTTTGTTGTGCTCCAGGATCCCAGGAAAATAGAATCACCCCACCTTACTCCTCCGCATAACTTACCCTACAGCTGCTTGAATCAAATTTCGCATACATTGTTGTTGGGCATGCATTTCAGCTTTCAGTTTTTTTTTTATCCTTATTTGTTTAAATGACAAACATAGTGCGCAGATTTTTGTAGATTTACTGTTTATAAATTCAATAATATTTATATGCATTATGCTTTTTCATATTTAAAAAAAAAATACTAATAAAATGTATTAGTTAGAAAGATTACATATTTAATTTTTTACGAAAAACATATTGTTGCTGCTACCGGATTTCTAACCAGGATCTCTTTCCAATCCAAGAAGGTGCATTATCCAACTACGCTACGGCAGACAGTATCTTTGTCGAAAAATTTTTGAACCCATATTGTATATCTTTCTTATTAATACGTTTAATTAGTATTTAAAATATCACAGACCTATGATCCGAACGATTACAACTTCACAATAAGAATGTGCCCTTACAAGTTATAAGTTTTTTTTGTACATACATATTGTACGTATTATTAAAACCTATAGTAATATATAATATGATGTATAAAAGTATTAGTTTGGCGTATATTATAAATTTACGAAGCCTTTAAACATAACTATTTTTCCGGGATGAGATTGAAACCTAAGACTATCTCTCGCTAACACAAAGCGGCAATCGAGGTAGGTCAGACTGGCGAGCCACGAACCGGGTTCATTAAATATTCATTGCCACTAAAGCCCTAAAAGGAAGTTTAGAGTTTTTAATTATCGCGTAAGGCTTGACAGAAAACGTCGGGGTTCATTAAATAACTCGTTCATGAGACGAATATTGAAATAATTCTCTAAGCATGTGTGAAATATAGTTTTAATATAACCCAAGCTGTGGGAAGCTAAAATAAAAATATATATTTAAGATGCGGAAACAAATCTGCATTATTAATATAATATATTCTAAAAGTATAGAAAATGCTAGCAAAATATTTAATTTTTTCATGTGTCCATTGGCCCGTCAAACAAACAAGTTCTGCTGTCAGATTGGCACCGTTTTATTTTAAATATAAAACAATACATTGTTATGAAACAAATGTTTCAAAAATCGGAAACGTCGTTTATTTTAATCAATCATTTTTAATAAAAGCAGATACCAAACTTATCAAAATAACTTTGAAAGCTGGATATCATTAATCGACATCACACTAAGTAAGTAGGTATTTGTATACTATCAAAATTCATAGATGAAAGAAAAAACGTGCAATTTAAAGAGAAACTGATTTACAAGAATGGCAAAGTAATTATTTAAGTAGTTTTAATAAATTTAAATTAGAATTATCTTTAAATTAATTAACATTTTAATTTACTTTTGAAAAACAATTATTCGGTTACGGTAGTCTGACCATCGTGTAATTTATCCCCAAAACCATTTCCATTAGTGGGATTTTTTATAGATAAATATTTGTTTTTATAAAAATATGTTAATTATTATATTCGTACTTACTTTTATAAATACATTCGTTTTTTTTTTTAATATTTACACCATTTCTTTTATAATCACTTGATTGGAGGAATGGTATGATTTATTTTTAAATAGTTTTTTTTTTCAAAAACGTACCAGTAACAAATCATTATTAGAAAACACAAAAAATTGCTCTTAATTATGCAACGTAAACATATATAGTATACGGTTATCGTATCAATTAAACAAAATTATTGTTCTATTGTATTTTAGTTGATCTTTAAACAAAATAATGATTACAAAAGTTATTAATTTCCGAAAGATTTCCCGTCACTTGCGTTACTCCCACAACGAGTTATTTTCTAGCATTATATTTTTCGATACCTGATTACACAAATGTGCAAAATTGTACGTAATATTTAAGATTTTGGTTTGAGGTAACAGATATCGGTGTGACCATGGTCCACGTTCTACGTAGAGGACCGTCGTAGAATAAGTATTTTTATATTACGGAAAACTAGCGAGATATCTCCAAAATTATTTTTGCAACTCCAAATTGATATATTACGAAATTTATCACTTTCAAAAGAGTGCTACAAACAATGTGGAAGTTTTATTTATAGCGCCCGGCGTTGACAACTGGCTACGTCATAAAAGTCTCCTTCCACTCTGTTAGAGGTAGTATAAAAGCCTTGCCGAAAAAGTTCTTCAAGAAAACATCCGGGAGGATTCAATTAGCGCTGTCCGCCAACGTTGATTACAACAAATCTCGTTTAAAAACAAGTGAAACGCAATGCTCAGGAGGATTCATTTGTTGTAGGGAAAATAAAAATTTATTTTCTAGAACGGTGGCTTTGGCCAATAAAAATTATAATTACATTAGTTAAACACGTCACTTTTAGTTTTTCGGTCAGGTGTAACAATTCACAGGTCACCTTAATATTACAGATATTTTTTATTCGAAATTTACTTTAGTGTATCAAAGAACAATTATCAGTAGACCATAATAGAGGAAAGCTGTAGGCAGCTGAGATGATCCGGCAAGAGACGAAAAGATGACAAACGTTCCCGGAAAACCCAGATAGAAACATTTATTTATTTATTTAGCATTGTTTGACATCAATTTTTTATACATTTGAAGTAAACATACAATAATACAATAATCTTATTAGTTGACTGTGTGGGATGCGGGAAGTATCCACCTCTAATATATTCGTATAAAGTATTGTCTTGGCTACTTTGCTAGACTACAAACTGTGTTAAAGTTTATTTTGTGTTGTTGCGGTGTTATATAATTAAAATTAAAATGAAAGAGTAAGATTCAACAGAAATATATAAAAAAAAAAATGGATAGCAAAAAAATGTAGTGAATGTGATGTAAATCTAAAGTGAATCATTAATATATTGTATTGTGATTAATTAAATTCTTTTGACTGATTTCTACCCAATTAAATCATGTATTGAGTCAATATTTGCGTAATTTGTTTGTAAGTGAAAAATTTCCAGTCAGTGTTAAGTGTGTTGTACAGTTTCGGAGTTAAAAACATATAGAAACGTTGAAAGTATGGCGTTGTTGCTCTCGGAACAGGTGTGTAGATGTTTATTCGTTGTCTTGTTTTGTGAATATATTTAAAATATAAGAATAAGATATATTATAAGCCGAGTGTATGGGAAATTCTTAACAATAATGCTCTGTAAATGACAAAATATATATATTATAAAATAAGAACAAATGATAAAATATTCGAATTTTGTAAAATCATAACACCACACTCCAACGTTATAAAACGTCAATTGTATGAGTATATATCACATGTCTCAGGATCATGATTTATGTAGGTTTAATTTTTTAATTATTTATTTATTTACAAAACCAGCATTATTAAAAAAAAATTTACATCACAAAATTGACATTGGTTTATTTAGTATTTGTAATTTATAATACTAAGGGTTTGCTTCAAGTTTTTAGTGAAACTCATCTACGTTTTATTTTAGAAACAAAATGTTTTAAAAAAATATGTATATTAAAATATGTATAATATATTAAAAAATGATTCGATTAGAAAAACAGATGTCTCATGAGATGGCGAAATCGGAAGTTCTAAAGAACACATTAATTAAATAAGAAAATAGTTTTCTAACATAGCATTTAAAAAAAAAAAAAAATTTGAATACATTCCATTGTATTTAAAACAACATTTCGTATAAAATGTGTACTTTCATTGAATACAATTTTAAATAATATATTTACTACGTAATAATGCTGCTACGGTAATAAATTCACCAAAATATTTAAAGGCAAATTAATCCCACAGATTCACTGCAAATCGCTTCGAGAAAAATACATCGTTTTAACCCCCATGTTCTCATTTATTTTCTCGGTTTTTCCTTTCAGAATGAAAATTAAATGTGCTGCTAGAGATGTTCATTAATATTTATTTACTATAATTTTTTGTGACCAGGTTAAAAAAAATATATACAAGGGGAATATTATGTTCCAGGCCGATTTTGTTTGACCGCCATTTTAGTTTGGCATATATTTGTTAATTTGAATTTGGTAATTGTAAAGAGGAATTGATTACAATTTATTATGGAATATAATATAAGTAATTAAACTATTTTAGCTAAGTAATAATGGCAATGCTGTAAGCATTAATGGTGATTGCTATTGTCAAATGTTGGAAAACTTTAACAACACACGTGGTTTCAAAAGCACGGTGCCATCTTATACACAGCTTGAGGTACGCCTGAAATTTTGCGAGAAAATTTCCCGGCCGCATGATATCAAAACGTGGTGATATCGACTGGTCTCCTCGATCATCGACTTCATTTATGGGGGTACTTGAAAGGAAAGGTCTACGCCAATAAGCCAACAACGATTCCGACGCTACAGGATAATATTCTAAATAAAATTGCTGAAATAACACGCAAAGTGTGTAAGAATGCTATGAAAAATATGATTAAAAGAGCACGCATTTGTGTCATTGCCAGAACACAACTCATACATATTTGTATTAAACCAAATAATCGATAAATAAAACCAAATTAAATCAAATGTGTTTCATTTCCTAGTAATTCAAAAACAACATTGCCCTGTAACATTATATTCACCCTGTAGTATACTTTAGTTATGTGTTACAATTACTTCAGTTTTGTATTATTATATTTATATTTTCGATTACGGTGTTCTTACCTTCTGATGCTGTGGCCATGGAGTTTATAGGGGTGGGTATATTTACCGTGGTAGGGAATTTTTTCGGGCACCATTTTATGGACAGTCTAGTCTAATGGTCAATTTGTAGAATGTTCCAGAGGGAGATAAATATAGCTATTTTTATCCGCGTCGAATTTTCCCAGGGAACTTGTTGTGAAATTTACCCCAAAATTGTTCAAGACAACTTGTTCGTTTAAGATTAAAGTTATAATGAAATTAAATTTTGAAATTTAATATAAATTTTGATTTATAAAATCGTTTAACGTTATTATTGAATGTTGTATAAATCTATGATATAAAAATATATTTAAATACAGGGTTGTATACAATTATATTCCAGACCGATAACTAGGAAATGAAATACAATTTGTTAATTTCATTTATCTATTATTTGGATTATTACAATTGTGTATGGAAATGATATCGGCCAAGTAGCCGCCTCTGATAGCGACGCAAATGCTTGCTTTTTTTAAACAATATTCTCATACACTTCGCGTTATTTCAGCAATTTCATTTCGAATATTATCCGGTAGCATCGGAATTATTATTGGCTTATTGGCGTAGACCTTTCCTTTCAAGTACCCTCATAGAAAATAGTCGGGAGCCGTCAAATTAGGTGATCGTAAATGCTAGTCGATATCACCACTATTTGA
Source organism: Eubasilissa regina (assembly GCA_022840565.1). Taxonomy (NCBI): domain Eukaryota; kingdom Metazoa; phylum Arthropoda; class Insecta; order Trichoptera; family Phryganeidae; genus Eubasilissa; species Eubasilissa regina. The sequence continues at coordinate 26,370,085 of JAINEB010000033.1, forward strand.
TATTTTTTAATTTTTTGATTAAAATTTCTCGCAAAATTTCAAGCCCAAGTCTGTGTGTTAGTTGGCACCGTCCTGTTGAAACCACATCCGTTGCAGACCCAATAAGGCCACCAACAAGTTTTCCAACATGCGACAATATCGTTCACCATTTATGATTACAGAATTGCCATTATTATTTAGATAAAATTTTTTAATTTATTTGAAATTTTTACAATTTTTTTTATATTGTGGGTTATCAATTAAGTATTGTACATTATTAAAATTACATGTTTTTCATTCATTTACCTCTCCAAAAAGGAGACTAGCATTTGTTGCTTGGAGAGGGAGTTACACTGTCATAATTTTATATATAGGTTATACATTTGTAATCTATAATTATTTATTATTTAATTGTGTGCTCTTGAAGTGTTCTATAATACTATTTATTATCTAATTATGTATTTTTGAAATGTTTATTTAATTTCTTTTAAAACTCTTTAATATCTTTTATCTCTTTAATTTATGTACTTATGTTATTTATGTAATTTATGTAGAGGCTACTGAAGTTTTTTATCCCTAAATATATAAAATTTTACTGATAGTATTGAGTGTTACATTTAGACAAATCAATCAAATGCGAACTGACAAAAGTCTGCCAAACCAAAATATCAAATATTCATCCTGTATGAGAATGTTAGCTTTTATATAGACTGAAATTATTGAAAAAAAAAAAAAAATTGTTTATCTCTCTTTTATTGGCAAAGTTATTTCAGAGTCATTTTAACTAAGCTTTTGTATTCATCCTCTACCTTTATATGCCCCTACATACTTAGCATTTTTTCAGTCATTTATTTTCGTTCTCATATCCTATCGCAGGAGGGTCGGGGAGTCTCAACAAGGCGCTCCCCAAATTATCTCTCAAAATGGTTCCCAGTTCATGTTTCATACAATATCTAAAATAAAAGTAGGTTTCCCTAGCGTTTACTTTTAAATGAAATAAATATATAAAAAAAGACCTGTTTCCACTATAGGCAATCTCTATTTTTTTAGAAATGTTAAATTTTTTAGACAACTTTTTAAGCAACCCTATTCCACATTTTGTTAAAAAAAATATTTTTATTTTTGATTATCTAGTTTTTTCTTATTAATTATTTTTGGAAAAATCTAAGAATAAAAAGATTAACTAACGTAAATAAATTTAATTTTTCTAACTCTGATGCAGATTTTTTATTAAATTTAGCTAGTATTAAATTCTACAAATTATTATAAAATTGATAACGTAAAAATATTTTTTCAAATTTACACCAGAATGGTGTAATAAAAATATGAATTAGAATAATTAAAATATTATTGATTACATGGAGGTCAGGTACCGATCTAGTTTGAATACGAAAGCTTAGTTCAGATAGATCATAGATCTTATAAAAGTATTTTATTTACGAAACAAAGAGAGCAATCTCAAAAAAATTATCTTCTTACAGACCAGTAATGAATACATACGAAATAAAGTATACATATAGGAGAAAGGTTTGGAATATTAATTGCGGGACGAGGGACATTCTGTACATATTCTTTATGGAAACATAAATCCGACAATTTATGACACATTCATGCAACAGTAAAAGTATTCACTCCTCGAAAATTAAATCTTTGTATAAACGAGACGTATTTTTTACATTAATGCATATTATATTTTCAACGTTTAAATTTTCATTCAAATCGAGTTATATATTTAAAAAAAATCACGGAGCTATTTGATTGCGCAAGTGGTACCAAAGTGATCACGTGAGTGATACCAAAATGCAAATATTGAAACATGTAATTTGCGTTAGTTCATGTCTATATATTTGGTAGTCTGTTCGGTCGGTAGTAGTATTCATAATTTCATCTTAAAATCTAACCCTTATCCATAAAACTTCATATGTTGTGCCTTTCTATCAATCTATATTTTTCAATATATAAAATAGTGATTTGAAGCCATCTTGATTGATTACAAATGTCGATTCAATTTTCAAATTAAAAAAATAAGGGAAAATTTATCTTCAATTTTTTTAATTTTCGTTAGTCAATAAATAATATTCATCAGCACGCGGTACCCAGGATTTAGGCATCGAGTTCGACAGTATTTAAAAAAAATAAACGCATAAAAGGGCAATATTTTTTCACATCTAGTCAAGTAATTGTAAGTAAGTGTATTATTATTAAGGAGAACACATTCTTATTGTGAAGTTATTCAGATCGTAGGTCTATGATGTTTTAAATACTAACTATTGTTTTTACGCTACCGGGATTCGAACCTGGATCTCTATTTCCAATCCGGGGAAGTACACTACCAATTGTGTTATAGCGCTAGTATTTTTCATGACAAAATTTCGAACCTATATATAACTTTTTAAATTAATACTTCTGTCGTTCCATTATTTGAAAGCCATCTACATTTTTTTTACGGAATCTCAAATACCTTTGAGTAAACCGACCGCAGACGCCAGAATTATTAATTCATTTTTATTAAATTTTGAACACATCGATACAACTTATATTATTAAGGAGAACACATTCTTATTGTGAAGTTGTAAATATTCAGAACAGACGGTCTGTGATGTTTTATATAGTAATTTAATCTATTAATTATTGACAAAATTGATTTTATATGTATATATTTATAATTAATACTTTAAATTATTATTTAAGTGTATTATTATATGTTTGAAATATGCGTGTATATTAATTTTCGTTCGCTAGCCATCATTAAAAGTGAAAGTTTGAAATTTGTTTTTAAGTGTGAAGTTTAATAATAGACTAAATATATTATAATATAGATAAATAGTTATATATGTTTAACCTATAAAAAAATACCACAATGATTAAGTATGTATGAATCTACCAAGGCCACCGAATACTAAATATTCCTTGACATATATAAAACAAGTTGACAAAAGTACAAAATACTTGTACTTACTTACTTACCATCACGCCGTTTCTCCGTGGGGGTAGGCAGAGAGGATAGAGCGCCATACTCTTCTGTCCTGACACACAATTCTCGCCTCATCCACATTCATACATCTTGTCATACAAGCTCGCCGATTGTTGAGGCTTCTAACAGAACCATCCTCCATTATCTGGTTTACCTGGTCGTGCCAAGTCTTCCGCGGACGTCCTCTATTTCTGGTTCCATCAACACTTGCATCATATATCTTTCTTACCATTCTCTTCTCATTCATCCTTTCTATATGACCAAACCACCTAAGTGATCCTTTCTTAATCTTACTCACTATACTAACATCAGCTTTACATTCTTTTCTTATTTCTTCATTCTTTACTCTATCATAAATAGATTTGCTACAAATACGTCCAAGTGATCTCATTTCCACTGCATTCAGTCTACTTTGCATACTTGTACATAATATAAAATATAAGTAATATTGGTTAATATCCATTTTCAGGTAATTCCGCAAACCGAATTTTAGATGTTTTTAATTCTGAATATATCATATTTAAGAAACCAATTTATAAAATATTTTGAAAGTTAATTTCCACACAACCATCTGTTTATCAGTACTATTCTGCGTCGGTATTTTTATAATTAATATATTTGTCTTCTGTACAGATTAAAAATAATTCGAGATTAAAATCAATACTAGTTTATTAATTATACTAAGAGATATCTCGAGGGTATTAAAATATTAAAATATATTTTTCAAATGAATCTGAAAGATTTGCGAACTTTAAGTTGCACTAAAATCGTATACCTCAAATATTTTTTAATGAAAATGAGTAAGCGTTTGCGAATTAGTAAATCGGTTCTCTGTATGCGATTATTTATATCCTTTATAATGTATTCAATGCTTCCAAATAGAAGTAAATCCATTCATGAAGAGATTAATGTTGTAACATTTCTCCCGTAAAATACAGAAATGTTCCATACCGTTGATAGGAATTGTGTGCAAAAACAAATGTGCTTTCAACCCCGTTCCCTCGATATACGGAAAACCTAATTGCTAATAATAATGTTGTCAATATTATTACGTTTCAATTAACGTGACGAAGATAACGTTAACAATTATTAGCAGTTCATTAAATATGCTAATCGATCACACGCCTCAGCTGTTGTACAGATTATTGGTTGAGCAAGTTTGACGATAAATCACAAAAGTTTTGCAGAAACCTCATCAACATATTGACTATTCCAAGAATGGTTTAATTTGTTTATTCTGCATTATCCGTATATTAATTAAGTATATTTTTTTATTGTACATGTACATTTTATTAACTAATGCAATCCAGCCATGTGATCCAATGATGCACGCACATGGTGAAAACATGTTCATATGTATCGTATAATATTTAACAATATATGCAAGGAAAACGACTAAAGTTATGCAGTTTCTGGTGTATTCAATATTTCTCTCCCATATAGAATCGTGAACTCTGAAGACAGAAAGGAAACGTCTTTGAGATGTAGGTGTTGGTGGCACACGCTACGTATATCATATTTTTAAAAATAGATTCTAGTAAAGAAATAACATATTTTGATTAGTATTGTCATTCTGAAGACGAAAATGGTATTTTTCTAAACCGGAAGATGTATTTAAACTTAATAAGTGGTTAATAAAACAAAGTTAACAAATAAAAATATTCCCATTTGAATTCCAATAATTAACCACTCTCACGGTGGTGGTAAGTTGATCATTCGACATTTGCAAAGGAAACAAGAATAGAAGTTAATACGTGAACTTGGACTCGGGATGCATTTTCTCGCAGCATTCAACTCGACTCACTAGTATTATTGTCACCGCGTGAATATGGAAGATTATTGATGGGCATGGATCAGACCATTGTTCAAATGAATCTTCCTCTCAAATGATAAAAACGTCATCTCTATTTTATTCCGCATACGAAATAGTGACAAAATTAGATAGGTTCCTTTACCTCGTGTCCAAAGGGGAAATCGTTATTTCTAATGATATTTATATAAAAAGATGTACGAATTGAGATCTCTCGGCGGTCGGCTAGGACCCGACCGCCCTATCGTGGTCAAGCGGCCGCTCGCTCGAAAGTAAGTGAATCGTGAGCGCCGTTCCCGATCGCGCACGCGCGACTTTATTCCGATTATTAAAATATTTTTTAAATGTGAACCTTATAAAAAAATGAAATACCAAAGAATCCAGTACCTAACGTTACAATGCATTTATTGTAAAAATTACTCACATGCCAGAAACCTATTCTTGGTTTCACGAATGGGTTTTGAATAATAGCCATCGTTAATGGTGATACAACAGACAAATGAATAAAACTACTAGACCGCAACACAGTAAGGTTGTGGAATAATCACCGAATCAGTCAAGACTTGATATAAAACCCAATCCCGCAAATACCTGCCCATTTATTTTAAAACCAAAGGAGTAATAATTAAAATAATTAATACTTTAACTTAATTCGTACCCGAAACAATACCCGACGTCTAATCAAAATCATCCCATGCAATGTACATGTACATTAATACATAATACCGTATTTGAAATACGTAGACATAAATTGTCGATTTCAGTATTTTACGTGGTGCCGCATCATTGAGTGGCACATTCTTCGATAAAATAAATTGTGAGATTTTTAATGGAAGCCCCACACCGTTTTTCAATGCTTTTAACAATAAATCATCCAAAGGGTTTTTTTACGGCACCACACCATTTTATTTTAATTTTACATACATTCTCTGAAAATACTTTTTCTACTCGAGTTTTTATATATCTTATAATGAGAATACAAAATAACAATTAAAGACAGATGGAAGAATAAGGCATTTTTAAAACCAATGAACGCATATAAATAGAAAAAGCGAAATACATAGTGGAGGGTCGAACTGGGGAGTTCTATCCACCACCGATTAGCTAAGGAAGAACAAGAGATAATGTAGGTTCTTGTTCCCAGGATCACATGCCTGCTTCTATCTACTGCATTCCGCTACTGTTCTTCGCCGAGGAAATTTATATTAACAACATTATGGGCAGCATTGAAAGAGATTTTTGTTTATAAAATGATCTATTATAATTAAGGCTTCATTACAAAAATGTTTATATAACAGTGGAAGAATTTATCACAAAATCTACAACATAATTAACCTAAAAGAAATAATTATCGGCAAAGCCTAAATTGTGAATAGAAATACGGTGGGTCTCTAGTATCTGAAGAATCCCTTCTCCCCATTACGCCCATGGTCCCATCCTTCTTTTTGATCGCACTTTGACGACATATAATCCCGGCCACGCATTCATATCGCCAACCGGCGAGTTTGCTTCTACATCATTTTAGGGTTATCCTGACATTTAGAACACCTCCATTGCCAAACCGCAATCATCCCGGCCTCAATTTTTGCTCAATAAATTAATCAGCAAGTACGGAGACATACCACGGGCACCTCGATCACCGTACCTTATACCGTGCGACTTTTTTTATGGGTATATCTTAAGTTGACAGTTTACAGCGACAAACCTCAAACAATTCAGGCCCTACAAGAAAATGTCCGCCGTGAAGTTGAACCGGCGCTTTGCTCTCGCGTGTTCGCAAATTTAAAAGTCCGTTTGCTAGTGTCTTGAGAGAAATGGACGGGATTTAGACGATATTGTTTATAATGCGTAAAATCTGCATCGTTGAACTCCATTTTACTTGAAAATATACCGCTGGACACCCTATACATGAAAATCTTAAAAAAAAACGTCGGTCTTCTTTTTCCATTAAATTCTTAATACTTACATTCTTTTGCGAATTTATAAATATAATATTTAAAATAGCTACTAGTTTAGAAACATTATTGTATTAATCGATGATTAATAAATCAAATATACTTCAAGAGTAATGCAAAAAAATATCATTTAATGATATTATCGTACCAAAAAAACATTACCGTATATTTTCTTCACGTCTTTTCATATTATTTATATCTTCATTCTTTATACACTACGTACATATTGAATAATTAAGGGATGATAATGCAACGAACGGATGTTATTAATGTGTGTCTACTCCGGGAGTTCAACCCCTTATCTCCATCCGTTTCCTGGACCACCCTATTAATCATCTCGAACAAATGTTTTGAGCTTGGTAATACATAATGCCGTTTGTGTTTAAGTTATCAAGAGTGACACACAAAATTATTTTCATCTACAGAATTTATTAAATTGGATTGTTCATTGTGATTAAAATAAACCTAGAAATTTCAAACCACATATACGTAACTTTATTTCACGTTATATTGTACATGTATATTAGCGTGGATTGTCAGAACAAAAGTGTTTATTACATCTTGGTTGTATGGGATCGTTACTCTTGGGAAAGATTTAATTATGTTTAGTGCTTTAATGTTTTAAAAAAATAATATACATATATAGACCACCCAAATACATTACAAAAAAAATTTATATAATCAATTAAAAATAAGGAAAACATAAATATACCGATATATTAGAAAAATATAGGTACAGAAAAAAATTATTAAAAAATATATATATACTAATATATATGCACTGAATTGTTTGAGGAAGGGGGGGAGAATTTCTGATAGTGTGAATAAAACGCACGATTGTTGCAGAGTCGTTTATTTGTTCAGAAGTAGAGAAAGAAGAATACAGGAGAGAGAGTATGAAGATGAAGAGTAAAGGAACAAGTCGGCGGAGAGCGGTCTCAGTCCCCCGTCTTGTTGAAGCGGCGAAGCAGGAAAACTCTCGTCGGCGAGTGATCGGGGCAGACTGGTGCAGCTGATTTTTACTGGAGTCTGCGTCCTAAATCTGGGTGTCCCTCATGTCATTCGTGAGATAAAAGAGACGGTGCCGGTGGTGGATTTAAATCGCTACTCTTACATATTTATTTAAAAATATACATATATATGAGCAAGATTTGCGAATGCCAGGGACGACTATTTAGAAGTACCTTCTTGGCAACTGCAGAAGGTAGGTGAGCAGTGGGTCGCTCCAGATCTAGCAGGGATAAACAGCAAAAAAAGGAAGAAGACAGATTGGATCTTGACTAGGCAACTAGTATCAAAACAGCGCAAGATAAGGGAAGATGGAAGCGCCTTCTTGAGTCTTTGGACCCCTGACCCCTCTAAGGGAACGAAGATGAATATCATAGTAAAGTCGTCGCTTGTTGTAACAGTTTTGCTTACTAAATTTTCAAAAGGAACACTTCAAATGATTATATAATGTTTTTTATTTATTATCTTAGTTTTGTTAACCACAATCTAGTTTAAAAAACATCTACCGGTTATCTTAACCACCAAGTTAATATTGCTAATTTTAAAAGTATGATTATATAATGTCTTTTTTTCAACGCGCCATGCACCGTATACGGAGATGCATAAAAATATGCAGGTATGTAACTATAGATTTCTTCGATTGGAATTAATTTCACCCTTTACTAAATATTATATTTGAAACGTACATGATTTATGCCAAATATAAGAAGCACTGTTCTGGTTGTTAAATTCTGCAAATAATTTGTTTACGGATAGGATAGGTACGGTTAGATAAAATACTCCAAATAGAAAACAATTACATTACTAAACTTTTAATAAAACCAGAAAACAATATACTTTTACATTTGTTGCTTTCTGTCAAAAAAGGTTTCTGACAAAAATTAGTTACCAAAAGCAGAATTTTAAGATATTTTAGGACATAGCTTATAAAAACATTATTTTTTATGGCTAGTATCATTTTTACTCCGAGTAAAATCATAAAAGTACAATTTTTATGTCAAGTTTTTCATTTTCAGACATGTACTGTAAGTAAATGTAATGAACATCATTGTGCCGCTTGTTTTTGACTAGGTTAGGATTTATCTTCTTTAATATAAGGTGTACGCCATATGGCGACATTAAAATAAAAGTATCGAGAAATTTAGCAGTGCTTTAAAAAACTAGGTGTATTTTATATTTTTCATCATTGCCACTATTTTTTCTTATCATTTATCAGTCCCCCTCTCAGTCTATGTTACAAAGCTATATTATCTGTATATTTACATTCCTTGTTCTTATAGTAATCCTTCATCACTAACTTATTTTTTTTAATCAAATTAAATGTATTAATTAGAAAAACATACATATAAAATTAATTTTATAGAAAAATATTGTTGCTGCCACCGGGATTTGAACCTGAATCTCTTAAAATCCGGGAAACGTGCATTAACCGATGTACCAACACTGTGCATTGACGACAAATTTTCGAACTTATATGTTACACTTTTCATATTGATACATCTATAGTTTAATTATTTGAAAGTCATCTTCTTTATTTTTATGGAATCTCAAATACCCACATCTCATATCGGATTACTCAAAGGTATTTGATATTCCGTAAAAATAAAGAGGATGAAAGATGCCAATAGTATTTCTCGATAAAATTGATTTTATATGTATATCTCTCTAATGAATTCATTTAATTTGTAAAGGGTGTCCAGCAGAAAATTTTCAAGTTTAATATTGAATAAATAAAATCTACAATGTTGTTCTCATATTTTATTTATACAAAATGGAGTTTAACGATGGTAATTTAAGGTTTTATAAACAAATCGTCTAAATGCCGCCCATTTCTCTCAAGGCACTCTTCCAATCTTAAATTTGAGAACACGCGAGAGCAAAGCGTCAATTCAATGGCAGCAACTTCACGGCGGACATTTTCTTGTAGAACCTGAATTGTTCAAAGATTGTCGCTGTAAACTGTCGACTTAAGGTATCCCCATAAAAAAAGTTCCAGGGTACATCTCCGTACTTGCTGATTAATTTATTGGGAAAAATTCCCCTCAGTTTCTCCATTGAAACTATAGCTGTTTGTGGGTGGCTCCGTCTTGCTGAAATTGTATTTTGTTGTTGACATCAACTTCAGGCGTTTCCCACCCGGGAAACGCCTGAAGTTGCCATACCAAAAACTCGTCGATCATTCGGTATACACGTCAGCAGTGACTGTCAAAATAACGTGCACTATTGATTTTTTTATTCCAGCATAGGCAGCAATCTTCCTTATCAATTTACGCCGATTGAGCATAATTTCACGACGAACTTGAGCCACATGTTCTGGCGTCGCTACTGACGTTAATGGTCCCGGAGGAGTTTGGTTAACCATTGTCCCTTCTCGTCTGAACTTTTGAACATAACACCGGATAAGTTGCATGATCGGCCCATCACTTACTCATCGAATATTAAAGTGAGTACAAAAAACGCAGCGAACCAATGAATTACCGCACTTTAAATATTTCTCAACCGCGAACACTCGATGCCCCCCCGACCAGTGACTCATTGTGACTGGCAAATCCGCAAATCACGCGCGTCAAACAATACTTCTCCCACTTACATCACCCTGATGGTTTATGTCCAATTACAATTAAACCTTGAAATTTTGTCCGCTGAACACCTATTATTTAAAAAAATATCACAGACCTATGTTCTGAATAATTACAACTTCAAAATAAGAATGTGTTCTGTTTAATAACTTAACTTCCATTACGTAGAATATACGTACTTCGTTTCTTATAATTCCATTTTTTATTTGATGCATAGATTAGAAATTTTGTTCTGGTTTCTTATTTCATGGGACAATGTATTTAGGATTTTTTTTGAATAGGTACTCTTAGCGTTTATTCACCATAGTAGTTGTTCTAACTGAAAACATTAATATCATTTCAAAACATTTGCTGTGAATAATAAGTATTGAAAGTAGGTATTTTTACATGTCTGCCTTTAAATAATTTAATATAAATAGCAGGTAATATGCATAAAAGATAAAAATGTAGGTACTATTAATTTTAGAATTGTAATTTGAAGAGATTCTTTCTGGTTTATGTAAGTTTTAAAGGAATTACCCCTTACTTGGATTCAGAAATGGAAAGTATGTTGTATCGTTATATGATTAATTATTATTATATTGTTAATTTATAATTCTTTCGATAAATATAGTGCTTATTTATTAAAATTGTTTGATCTATATGACGGATCTATGAATCGCCGGTCGCTGTGAGCGTGTTTAGATGAACCCCTATGAAGACTGTCCTATTACCCCACCCCTTTCACTTTATACCACAGAGCACGACCTTTTTCTGTGGCGTATGATTTGGAACCAGTTAAAGTTTGTTACTGGAGTGCGTTGGACTGTTAAGTTGACATGTTATCATACTACCTTGTGAGAATGATAAGTTGAACTGTGAGATTAGTGTCTTGTTATCGAGCTCGTTAGAATTTGTAAAGTACATTACTCTATTTGACGTTATTGTTATATGATCGGTTTCTTACTACCGAAATAATTTTCATATTGCTATGTACGTATATGGTGCGGGTAAGATTGTCGAACAGAGAAATCAGAAGACCTGTGGCCACAGCAATTCAGATAAAAGATTACCTCAGGAAGGTCGTGTTTTTTTAATATCTGGTTAGTCCGTGAGCACCCTGTTCCTTTCTTGCCCCTGTTCTAAATTATTTTCCTTCGCCTTACACCCCCGTTACCTAATCTTGGGTCGGCCGGATGTTGCACGCATAAAAATAATCAAGAGTTTTAGTTTTGTTCCTACCCCTTAGCCCACTCCCAATTAGTTATTTGTATTGGATCACTAGTTCATATACCGCTGTGATTTTGGTGTGTTGTGAACGTAAAACTTATCAGAGTTTTTTGTGCCGCGGCAATTTCATACATTGGGTGAACTTCCGGAAGATCATAGAAACGGCGTCATCAAACAGATGAGTCGAGCTGTCCTTGTAGTTCCATGAGTCCATCCTGGTCCAGAATTCCCTTATTCCATCCATCCTTTCCTCATTTCCGATTCCCGATTTCCCATCCACCCATCCTTTCCGATTCCATCACTCACCATTGTGATCGACGACTTGCATTGTTCACAAAAAGGATACAAATAAAATTATTTGAAAAATCATATAATATAAACACGAATATTTCCTTAAATAATACTGAATTTTCCAATATAGCTAATAAACTTGCTCTCACCGCAAGTTTTAAAATTTTCAACATTAAATACTTTAAACGCATAACATGTTTTCAAAGTTTCATGCAGTTTAGCAAACTTAAAACAACATTTTCAAGCACATAATGTATTGTATTATATTATGTACTGAACTCTGAATGTTTGTTTAATGAATTTACGTCGACTGTCTGAATAAATTGTGAAAAATGTTCATTTTCTTTTATTGTCTTTCTCTCCATGTTCGCCTCACAATAAGCCACCATCAAATAGATTTATAAATTTGATTTAAAAACAAAGAGAATTCAATTCAAGAAATAATTGAATAAATTCTAAAGAATTAGTAATTTTCAAATTTGCTATCTATAATTATGGCTTTTGTCATCGTGTTTTATCATAACCGGAGGCTTAATATTTATTCTCATTCGATTGATGAGATAAATTATTATTATTATTATTATTAAAGGGCGACGCGCGCCAGGCGCGCTCTCTGCGTGCTCGTCCGCTTTATCGTGTGATATAGCTTGTCTAAATTATGTCATACTATAATAAACGTATAATTGTCACAAAGAGTTTCTCTTGGACCTGCAACATTTACGAAGTATACACTGAAGACATACTTAAGAAGACAAGTACGTAACATTAATTGATCAGCAAAGAATGAAAACTAACATAATACAAGTTTAAAATTATTGTAAAAATCCTCTTTAGTATTGTACTGAAATACTGCATTATTATAAATGAAATATCAAAATTGATATATGCAACCAATTAAAAATAATATATATATTTTAAAAATTTTAATATACAAATCATAGAATTTTAATGCATACGTACGCGTTATCGGTTGATAAGTTAGAATATTTTTTTGACAATAAATAATATTTTCGCGTATAAATATCAAAGGTGATGTCACATAAAATACGTGTATATCCTAATTAAATCAAATTTGTATCTGGAGCTGGGATCGTATGCTACTTAATTATGATAATGTTATTAAATTAAGATACTCTGTGTTCTCAAAGTTGTGTTTTGTATAGGGTTAATAGGAAAATCTTATCACTGTTGTGTATAAATAAAAATTTTCTTTTTTTGTTGCCTGATGGAACTTGAAATTTTATAGCTGCGGTCCATAACTCGCCTACCTTTCGCAGCGCTGTTTCGCTCTTCCACTCGGTTTTGGTTTCTTAGCTTGTACAAGAGAACATTGTGCACGTTATGAAACGTCATGTTTTCATGTCAAGTGCAGACTTCTTGTTAACGTACTTGGTGTTCCAAGTTCTTTAACGTCTTCCCTTCACTAATTAGGTATTGGGCCGTAAATCTTACAAGAACAATATTCTCAAACCAACCTATCCAAACCTCACGATTGCTTCATATAGAACGATCTGTTATGTCAACGTTGTATACGGTTTAATCTGTATATGCTGTGATAATATTGACAACAATTTTTGTAAAACAAAATAAAAAGCTTTTCAGGATTTTAATATTAGATAGAAATTGTTGCTTGTCCGATTCGTTCCTCAATATTTAAATTATTCAACAATTTCAAAATCTTAGTATCTTACGGTAAAAGGTAATGACGTTTATCTTCTACTCTTTCTCAGATATTTAATGATAGAATTGATCTCTACTTAATATTTTGAGGTAATCTGCGCGAATTTTATTAATTTAGTTATAATTCAGCATATATATATTATTATCATCGATGAAAGAATAATATAAATTAAATGTATTAATTAGAAAGATATTATATAGAAGGAACCTGGATTTCTTCCAATCCGGGAAACAAACATTATACGATTATGCTATACCAACACAGTGGATTGACGACACATTTGAGAACCTATGTGTTACACTTTTCAATTTAATACATCTATCGTTCCATTATTTAAAAGTCATCAACTTAGTTCTTACGGAATCTCAAATACCTTTGAATATATAGAATAGATAGAAGACGCCAGAATTAACAATTCATTTTTAGTAAATTTTGGACACACTGATACAATTATATATTATTAAATAGAACACATTTTTATTGTGAAGTTGTAAGAATATAGGTCTGTGATATTTTAAATACAAATTAAATACATTAATTATAAAGATTTACATATTAAATTAATTTTATCGAAAAATATTGTTGTTGCTTCCAGTCAAAAAATTGTCGTCAATCCACTGTGTTAGTATAGCATAATCGGATAATGCACGTTCTCCGGATTGGAAGAGATCCAGGTTTGAATCCCGGTAATAACAACAATATTTTTCGATAAAATTGATTTTATATGTATATCTTTCTAATTAATACATGTAAGTTGTATTTAAAGTATCACAGACCGTCTGTTCTGAATAATTACAACTTCACAAAAATAATGTGTTCTCCTTAATAATAATACATTTATGTAGTGACGTTGCATTTTAAGAACATAGTTTTATGGAATTTTAATACAAATTAAATTTTAATATTAAATTCAACTGTAGATTTATATATAACTAAAAAGATATACATTAATTGTATAAATGTGACAGTAAGAAAATCAACAACGTGCTACCATTTAAAAAATTGGATATTTTTTAAAACGAATGTGAAATAGGCCAATGAAAATGGGTCATGAAAATGTGCTGGACTCTGCTCCTGCTGGAATGGAATGAACAAATGTGAATTGGCAGTCGCCAATTCTGTCAACAGGAATAAAGTGGAAAGCCTTCCTCGCCATTTATATCTAATCCTTCTGTGTCGTGCTATTCTCGAAAAAGTGACAATAAATTTCAAATGGATTTTTCTAGTCGTTTTACTTCAACGCAGCTTTACGAGAAATGTAAAAATTCACTGAATATTAATATTATTCTAATTCAAAAAGAATCGATAAATAATAATTAAGGTATAGACATGCTATTCGTTACGAATATTTATACATGTCTTCTATATCCACGAAAAAAATATGAACTGCTTTATTATTTTATTTGAAATAATTTGTATATCTATGGTAAGAGAGTATTACAGAACTGTGACATTTGAGTATTGCAAGATTTTAATAAATAAAAAAATGTAACTAGAAGAATTTAAATATTCTAATAAATAATGACAATATTTTTTCTGTTTCAAAAGAAGACCGTTTTGTTTTTAATTCTATTTTAAAACAACTAAGTCAAGTTACACTGAAAAAGGAAAAACATTCTGTCACGTTCTTCATTTCTCCTATTGGCCTGAGAAAAGGTGCAAATGGATGGCGCTGCGAGCAAAGGGGTTGATGTCCACATTCCTCACTCGGACTCCTCAGAAGGTTAGGGATTCATTTAATCCAGAATATATATTTTTTCTCTCAATTATAAATTATTCACTAATCTAATATTTTTTGTATTCTTGGCTCCATAAATTCTATGAGCCCAAGATTCAATAATTTCTGTACGAATACAAAAAAGAAGTAAATGTAAAACTAATTTGTAAAAAATAGATCCGTTTTTAAGATTTATTCAATGTCAACGAGTCCGATAACCAAGTGAGTAATTTTAAAGTTTTTTCCTTGCTAATACATAATAAATAAGTCACAATTGAAGAGAAATATTTTTCTTCAATGCGGAAATTCTCCTGGGAGACAGTCTATCTCTCAAGCGATACGTTATATTGAAATTAAGAACAAAAATGACAGTTTCAATTTATAAACTATTATATTTTTGCGACATTTTAAAATACTGCAGAACCGAATGAAAAATTATATTTATATTCTAACATATAATACTTCGATTCTGGAATTGTACGTTTGAAAAGCACATATATACCTTACAACGTGCATACGTTTACCACTACTGCTTGAAAGAGTTTGGAAATTTAAGTTTATTCAGAATATATGATGGCCAGTTCCAAAGGTCGGCATCTGCGTAATGCCATTCATCAATGCAAATTTATTTGCGTATTAAGTCTAGTAAAAATTTACTGAGCAAAATATGGGTTGTTAGCCGCATTTGTTATAATCTCATGAAGATTATGTCTACCTAAAATTATCTGCCCTTATTTATATTATATTATATTATTTATGTAATATTAGCATCCTTTAATAAAACGTTTCCTTTCTAATACATTTTCACTACAATAAAACTAAAAATAGATACATAATAAAAAGTAGCTTGTTGATGTAGTGATTAAGACGCTGGCCAAGTGATCTAGTGGTCGGTGATCCGCGCCTCGTTCCAGGACTCCAGCAAGTTAGTCCTATTTTCATAGCGTAAGCGTTTTACCTTAGTTTAATTATTTTAGTAGTAAGAATATTGATGTGACATGTATTCCGTGTACGCATCAATATTTAAAAAAAAAATTCGTAACCTATAAATACATAATATAATAATGTACAGCTTCCAATGACAATTTAAATTGTTAAAACATAATACTTATGACATACATTATAAAAGAAAACTTATAAATACATTTTATAGAATGTGTGTGTATATAGAATTATATATTCACGTCTTTGAAAAAAAGAAGTGTAAGTAAATATTGTATGTGTAATTCAATATGGGCACCGAGAGAGAAGAAAATCAATTTAATCAGTAAATTATCAATGCACATAGGTATGTCCATTATTAAATATGTATAATAATATATATTTAATAAAGTCGAGTTTTCTGTCTCCAAATTTTCTGGCCGGCGTTTCGAATCCCATTGCAGGGTTCATCATCAGGACATATGTCACTGAAGCTTGAAAGATCGGAGACTCACCGCAATATTTTGCAGTGGTAATTTGGCCGTGAAAACTTGAAATTATTATTTTGTAAATTGAGTCAAAACTTTGTTTTATTCCACTACACTTTTCATTGTATATTCAATTATATAACGTTTTCGGGATTATCTTCCCATTATCAATATTATAGATTAACTAAAATTGAAAGCACTTTCAGACAGTAATATATGGTGTGTTTGGTGTTAACGGTGGTGGGGATGGGGATGGGGGTGGAGTTAAAATGAATAAGAGAGGGGATGTAATGGGCGGTATTTGAATATTTATTTTGCTTTTATTGTTATTTTTATTATTACATATTTCTAGATTTTCTAAAATGTCTAATTTTCATCCTTTTGCACAACTATGTATGAGTTGTAAATTATTGTTGTCAAATAAATGACATTCCATTCTTGCATGCTCAGTCATTTAGTCACACTCTACTTCCAAATGGATGAGTGATTTTCAAATTTTACGAAAGTGCATTTTGACTTGATATTTACAATTTTTTAAACAAAATATGGGTAAGTAACATCTGAAAGATGTTATAAAAATTTCGAATAAAATAGATACACGAACTTTAACAATTAAGGTGGCAATATGTTATGTAAATTTAGGCACTAGCTTAAAAATAAAATTTACTTAACAAAATAATTGGCAAATATGTTTTCAAGATAAATTGGATAAAGTTATCGTCGCATCCAAAACCAACTACCATAAATATCCCATAATAATAATATATCTTTTTCCACTCTCGCAACATATTTAAGAGATATCATTACAAAAATTCTTAAACTTTTAAAATATTTCATTTCTTGCTTCTTCCTTGAGTCTAATATAATGACGCATCTATGCTCCTAGTAACATTCTAGATGTATTTTTAATAATACAACATCTAAAGAAGAGTATACACATTTTTAAGTATTGGTAATAATTATTATTACTGGTGTATTTTATTAATTGGATGGAAATTGGTTGAATTCATTCGAATAATAAATAGTGATATAATAAATATATGTACTGGAAGTAATATAATCAATTCTGGATTGTTAAAAAATTGTTATTTAGAATATTTTAACCTTACCTATCCGATGATGTAAAATGAGTTGACATTGCCACTAATTATGGAATATCTCTGTAAATATACTAAATACAGAGTTCATATTTTAGGTATTTCTCCATAATATACTTATGTATTGAATAAATTAATTACAATATTTAAGTATTTACCATACACAACAATAAAAAATGTTTTTTTCAAAGTACCTGACGTGAATTTGTCAATACGTATACGTGCGGAGAAGTACGGACGGCGCAATGCATGGGGCGTGGGGTACCGGATGCCGATTGTCACTTTAGTGGCAGAGCGTGTGCTGGCCGAGTTAGATTTGTCTTATGTTATTTGTTATTAATGTTTTTCTCGTTTATAACACTAATTAATATATAATATATATTCGCGTGTACTTATATATATATATCAACTATTATTGTAATGATTTCATACATGTAATAAATATAAAATATTTATATTTATCCGACTTAAAAATCGCAATAGTCTACATGTATACTGAGTTTACAGCACCGGAACACGCGTTTTTATTTTAGCACCGTAAGGGAGAGGTCAAGTGAAGAAATACTAACTTTTATACAACATTATACTTGTTTCGCTATGTTAAGCTATTAAAAATAAATCTTTCTCTTGCGACCTGTGTTGATGGATCAAGCTAATAAAGCACCAATAAAACGATAAAATATTTTTAAACGGACAACCGTACCAGACTATTAAGATTTTAGTTTTCAATGGTATTTTACTGACTATATATATCTACCTCAATTCTGATATCGATCATTAAATACATTTTATCAGAGCCTCCAACCGAATCACCCACTTTTCTCTTTATATTGGCATTTCCACACAAAACAATTTCCGAAATTCCTATAGATGTAGGTATCGTTCGTAAACAATCAAAGATTAAGCCCAATTCCAGCCGCAAAAATACCGCAAACATTCGAGGATTTTAAATACAACGTAAAGGCTGAGATAACATTTGGCTCGAAAGCTTCAGTTTGTTTTTACTGACAGAACATCACAAAATACTAAAAATCACATACATACGGCTCAATGACTAATAACATTTAGTTGTATTGTTCAAACAGAAATTCTGGGATACTGTTACAATTTTATTTCTAGGCTTTTAAAATATTACGTAAATGGTAAAAACATAGATTTTCAAGATTATTTTGTTAAATCTAATGTAACTAGTTTGTTTTATTTAGGTACCTTCAATTACATTTCAATTTTGTTTTATATCAAATAAGTATAATAAATACATCGGTCTACCAAGTCATAATATTTTATTAGTTTTTTATGATTTTTCTATTCATTCCGCCGTCCGATCAGGCCACTGCTCTCAAGCTCATCAAGCTCTGCCATTTTTTTGGAGAACCTGTAAAATATTGTCGTTCAAATACTTTATATATAATTTAAGACAGACAGTCCATAATCACGTAAGTAATGCCCGGCGAGATGGCAGGTTCTAAGGACACAGTAAAAGGCGTACTAGGGGTAGATTTTTACGGCGGATATAGGCCTATCAGGGCAATAGATGGAGGGTAGGGGTGTTTTGTGGAGTGTAAATAATGGGTGTGAGAGGTGAAACTGGATCGTATAGGCGGTGTGAGGAGTGGTGGAGTGGGTGGGAGGTTGTTCGCTAGACTGTTATAGATGGTGCGTGGTTGTGCGGGGATAAGTGAGGTTAATGGAAAAAGGTGACCGATTGGTCCAGGAGGATGGAGAGAGGGCAGTGTCTAACCGAGCAACTCAGAGTACATCAGGTAGCTTTCTATAAATCAGTTTGTTTAATTAATAAAATAAACAATCGTCACTTTTATAAATAAGAAAGTAAATAAAATGATCCATTTTTGCTGTCTACGAAATATGTGAGATTTTTTTACTATTTAAAATCTTATTATTAATCACCAAAACAAATATTTTGTGATATTAATAAATTTATTTTAATATTTTTAAGATACACAATTTTAAATTAATAAAAATTTAAAGATCCAAAATATATTAGTTTGAACGAATTTAATGAATTTAACGAATGTTTTAATGAATTTAATGAATTAATGAATTTTAAAAATGTAGTTAGTTGACGTTGTGAAGCTGACCAAATACATATTATTTCATTAATTTATGTAATAATAAAATACAATTTATATTAGAAATGGAAAATAATTAGACCCTAAATTTTTGGATCTAACATTGATTAAAATAATAATAAAATTGAATTCAAAATTTTTAGAAAACCAACTTTTAGAGATACTATCATACACAGTGAATCTAATCATCCATTATCACACAAACATTCAGGGTTCCACTTCATGATACATCATTTAGTCAATATTCCTATGTAAACATCCAATTTCAATATTGAATTGAATACAATTAAAAAAATAGCAGTTAATAACGGGTATAATACAAGTTTGATACACACTATTTAAAAAAATAAATTAAAAGAATATAATAATCAATTTTTATATAAATCACAAATAAAACACAATGATAATAATGATAATTGGCAAAGGATTTTATACATAAATAACTTTTCGAATCAAATATCTAAACACCTACCACGAAATATTAGACCGGTATTTTATACAAATAATAGTATAGGAAATTTACTCATAAATTCTAAAGACAATAAAGACAAAGATGATAAATTTAACAATTCTGGTGTCTATAAACTTAGTTGCGAGGATTGTGCTGCATTTTTATTGGTAAAACGGGTAGAAATTTTAATATAAGAGTAAGGGAGCATTTGAGATGTTTGAACAATAGTGGGTTTTCAGAATTTACTAATCATTTGATAGAAAATGGTCATGGTTTTGATAAAAAATTGAGATTGTCAATTTTGCATATAAACGGTGTTGGTGACAAATTAAATAATTTGGAATCGTTGGAGATAAATAAAGCGTGTAAAACTAATCAAAAAATTATAAACAACCACTAAATTTAACTACGAGTCCCATTCTAAATTTTTTTCCTAAAAATTATTCGAGTAAATTTGTATTAAGTAACAATTTGAGATAGGTACTACATTTATTTTTTAAATAATTGTTTTTTTTTTAAATAGATTCTGGTAAAGAAACAATAAAATATGTTTTTAGTTAGTTATGACATCCTGAAGAAGAAAATGGTATTTTTCGAAACCGGTAGATGTATTTAAACCCAATTAATTGGTTAATATAACTAACATAATAAATAAAAAAATATGAATTTTAACCACAAAGTCAATATTGCTAATTTTAAAAGTAATTTGTATTTATTTATTAATACAATAAATATTTACAAGTAGATATGAATTTGGATCACACATGCTTATAACTTAATGTAAGCAAATTTTAATATGAATTTTGATTACTCAATTGGTAAATGACTCTATTCAACATCATACATAAGAATGCTTATTGTATCATTTTATTCAATATTAATAATTATTATTTGTACCACAGCATTGATATGATTCATTTACTTTATAATAATAATACAATCTTGACTTATTTAATGAAGGAAAATCTGGATTAGGTTCCAAGATATTCGATTCAATGTTGACATAAGATTGAGATTGAAAATAATGATTTATACGACAGGCGTTGAGTTCCAAACGAAGGAAGACGATATTTTTTTAATCATATTATGAAAAGTCTAATTATATTAGAACGCAAGCTTCATTTATTAATTTTATACCGGTATTATGTGAGAGAATAGGAAGCGGAAGAATGAAAGAAAACGGAAAATATTACATAAACAGAAAAATATTAATAATATTTTTTTAGTAAATTATATTCCTGAAATTGTTAATTAAATTATATTTGCACTTTATTTATTAACTTTCCCCACGGGGGTAGGTAGAGAGGATTGAGCGCCACACTTTTCCGTCCTGATAATCAATTCTTGCCTCATCCACATTTAAGCTCGTCGATTATTGAGGCTCCTAACATGACCATATTCCAGTAACTGTCTGGTTTACCTGGTAGTGCCATGTCTTTCCGTCTATTTCTGATACCTAAAATGAATTTTGTTTTCAATAAATAAAATATTATTAAAATATATTTTTACAAAATTCTTATTGATTATATATTATAATTATAAATGTTAAAGAAAATTTATTTCTAACTGTTAGGAAATATTATAAAATTATACTACGTATAAAAAAACATATATTTTTTTAAATTTTATGTAGAAATTATAATCAAAAATTCTTAAGATTAATCTGTGTTAAAATGGAATTATTAAATAACTTTAAATATCCATATTTGAAAAAAAATAGAACTGCTACCTTTTTTATTTATTGTACATTATTTACTGGTATTTCTGAAATAAATTACGAAGTTTCCTCAAAGACATGAAATACTTTATTTTAGTACGAAGCCATCGTTTTGTGAATATTTGGCTAACAGCCTGCCCAAACAGCAGTGCAAGCGAAGTTTAATTTACTTTCTGCCGGTACGAGACGAGCAAACTAATGAATGGAGGTACAATTATACTCAAGTCAATATTGCATAAAGAAAACATTTTTAGTTTCGAAAAAATGTTATACTTTTAACAACTGAATACTTAGAACCTCAAATATTATATAATGTATATTGACACAATTAAATTCCTATCTTCCTTTGTACATTTAAACAATCATTATTTCACAAGTGATGGTTCAATGTTCGGAATAATTTCGTTATTATCAATGCTATAAATAGTGTAAATATTATACCAACTAAACTGAGTAATAATATTGGATTTTTAAATGGTTTTAACGAGTATTCTCGTACAATGTTTTATTTGTGAAATATCTCGTATACTTTCAAAAATCATAATTAAAAATAAAAAAACTGTGTTAAATATATCCTCCCTACATAACTCCACGGCTGTTAAATATATCCTCCCGTGCATTACCTCCATAAAACAAAGTTAATATAATATTTCTGCAAAGTGATATGATAAATTTTAAAAACTTTTATTAAATTATTAAGAGAGATGAATAGTGGTAGGTAAGTGACGACAAATTCATTATATTACAAATTCGCAACGAAAAATATTATTTTGAATCAGTTCCTTTCCCTTGCGGTGCTAAAATAAAAACGCGCTTTCCAGTGCTGTAAACTTTTGCGATTTTTAAATCTGTTATTTATGAATATTTTATGTTTTTTACTTATAATATAAGTAATACAATACTTATGTACAAGTAATACTTATATATATATATATATATATATATTTATATAAATTATTGTGTAAAAAGGCTAAAAATGAGAAAAAACATTGATCATCACGAACGACAGCATAAGAAACACCCAACTCGACCAGTGCACGCTCTGCCACTAAGTGATGATCAACATCCGGCACCCCGCGCCCCGCGCATTTCGCCGTCCGCTTCACTTCGCACGTACACATACACATATTAACAAATTCACGTCGAGTTCTTTGAGAAGACATTTTTTATTATTGCGTACGGTAAATACTTATATATTGTAACTATTTTATCCAATACATAAATATATTACGGAGGATTACCTAAAATATTAACTTAAAGTATTTTTGTATATCTGAAAAGATATTGACATAATTAGAGGCAATGTTAACTCAGTTCACATCATCGGAGAGGAAAGGTTAATCAGGGCACCAAAAGCCATCAGCTCATTAATTTTCCTATTAAACTTTACACAGTATTTATGCTACGATGGAAGATATTTAAGCCTTCCCCGTTTTGTAATATTTTTGAAAATAATATTAACTACTCGTTTTCATTCCATTAATTTCTGGAATAAATGATAATTTATTTGTAATTAAGTTGAGTCCAAAAAATTAACACTATCTTACTAATATATTTCTACTGAAAAGTTTGCAAAAGATTGAAATTATGTAACGTCTGACCCAATGGAAAGGATAATTGAACATTGACTGATTTAAAAAATAACACAAACAAAATAACAAATATCATAAATGTATTTAGTCAGGCATATACATAAAACACACAAAAAACTGTAAATGTAATCTTGTATAATATAAGCCCTTTCGGGGATATTTTTATATTCTCAATAAATAAAAGGCATTATTTTACCATATTTTTCTTTGATAGAGAGTCACGATAAAAACTGAGGTTCCTTCTGAATTTAACGTGATAATGAGTCGCACGTCAAATTGTACAGGTATGGCTCTGGTACGATGATGCCGTAGCCAACCTATGATGATATTACGACGTTAATAACTGAATGTAAAAGGAAAAAGTAAAAAATGTAATACTGATCAATTGTAATAATAAATAAAATGAAATAAAACAGTTAATACGAAGGGGCGCCATAAGGTTTTAGTAACTAACTAACTGCCGGAACTTAGCTAACTGCTCTAACTTTAAAATATAGTCCTAAAAAAATAAGCTTAACTAAACAAACAACTCCGGAGTTTCTTCATTTAATAAAATTATTGTGATGTTTCTTAAAATAATAATAAGAGTGACCTTTGAATGTAACGGTTTTCATTTAACATACATCTTTATTCCATAATGTTTACTATATTAGATAGATTTAAAATCAAATGTTAAACTATATGAATTCACTTCTAAAGCCGTGGAAACTGCCAATAGTACTTGTACCTTGGATAGATTACCTACGTTATTTATTACCTACAATCCATGTTAGGGAAACTGACATTTCTTATAAAATTTTCAAGGTATTTGAGCTATGCAAAGATAAGATGTGAAACGGGAAAAATGTATTATTATACGAAGGATGGCAGGTGATCCGAGCGCGTCACTCAGTGTTCCTGTATATACAAATATGTCTCACATCAAACATCGTAGAAGAAAAACTCCATCGTAAACTTTTTCACGTGTAAATAAATGAGGAGCTCTGAAAAAAGGTCATTTTTTTACATATGTTCAAAAAAGTTGTGTATTACATTTTATAAGAATTTTTAATATGATGTCTTTATATTTAGTTTTGTGAGAATTTCACAATTAAAGATTATCAAAAAGGTACAAGGTACTATTATATTTATTAAAGATAATTAAAAAGGTACAAGGTACTATTATATTTATTAAAGATTATTAAAAAGGTACAAGATACTATTATATTTATTAAAGATTATTAAAAAGGTACAAGGTACTTTTATATTTACCTCGTTAGTTTTCGCATTATTTCCCGTTTTACTCTATCATACTTTTTTTTTTTTTTAAAGAGAACACATTATTAAATTCTACAACTAGAAACATGTATATACAGATAAACGCAATATTTATCTGCCACCGAGATTTGAACCAGGATCTCTTCATATCCGGGGAAGTGCGCTATCCAATTACAACACTCAACATTTAGAAGAAGTAAATAACTTTGGTTATTAGAACTAATTGTATTTACTTTAAATGTTTAGATATAGTAACTATTAGCAATGTTAAAATCATTGGTTGGCATGAGGTGGCCGTGCAGCGCTTTTTAATCGTGAATTAAATAATCTTAAATTTAAATTGTAATATATATGTATATATAAATGTCAGTTACATCGAATATATTTACTAAAATCTAGACATAAAAAAGCAATATAGATGGTTCGTTATTAGATTATAGATAACAATTGTTCAAATTAGCTAATCCTGACCAATTTACAATGTTGATTGATTTGAAATGTAGAAGTCAAATATTTATTATGTTAATTTAATTATTAATGAATTTCGAAAATTTATTTTTCCAAATTCAATTCTTAATTTTTATCAAATCTTATTGGAAAATATAATATAAATACGTATTATGCAACAGAGGTGACCGTAGACTATTATATATATATAACATTTGTAATCTTTTAGAGCAACGGACACCACCAGATAAAAACCTGAAAAAAATGGCTGGTTTGAATGTAGGTACGATCATACATAGTTAGAATTTGATTGATACGACCGTGCATATTAAAGTGGAAAATTCAAACCCACCATCTAATACCGTTCAGGAAATAGCCTCCCCATTGGCAGACCCATCTAGACCAACGGTCTTTCCTTCGGTGGTCAGAGTTCTGCACGAGAGATAAATCATACCTTTCTTTCTTCATAATATATTTTAATCATCTATTGTATCATGTTTATTCGTTTTATAGTACAGTATAACTTAGTATAATTTAGTATTTTTTACATTCATTGTTATTCAATTTCAGAGATAATGAGTTATCAGGACACAATGCATTCATCCATTAAAAAAGTATCTATTTTAAAATTAAAAACCTGTTTTCCACGAAAGCTCGTCGATTGTTGAGGCTTCTGTTTTTTAGTATCCCTCGTATATCCAGTAAGTTTCACCTGTCATCTAGTAAAACTGATGCAATACACGTACGATACATTCATGTACGCCTTAGAAAAATAAAATTGCACTGGTTGATTGGTAATCCACTAAGTAAATTAGGTAAATTATTATATATAATATATTGAACAGTTTTAATGCCTCGGCATTATATAATTTGTAATAACCATAATCATTTCTATTGTTATATAGATTATTTATACTAAATATAATATGATTTTAATTGAATTAAATGTGAATAATATTAAAGACTGCTTTATGAACGACTAGCGATGAGTACGCAGGATTCAGATAAAGCTATAATTTAAAATAGGGATTTGGGGAAAGGGGGTACCATTGTTTAGCGCAGGCCCTAAACATATAATAATAGGTGAGGGAAGGTATCCGGCGACTATTTTCCTCAGGATCCTAAATTGGAACTGAGCAAAATTTTATGGTATCAATTTAACATAAATTTTATTTATTAAAATTAATTTATATCGCGGGGAACGGGTGTGATAGCTAAAAGGAGGGTGGTTATGTAGGTTCTAATATGGACAATTTAAAACGGATGGCATTCAAATAAATATAATACATATTTATATCCGGGGAAAGAAAAGTAAAGTGGCCAGAGGAAGAAAGAAAGATGTAGGTTATGTTTACATACACCCTCATTACTTACGAAAGCTTTGTTTCGCGTATGTTAATAAAAAAAAACAATTCCAAATTTGGTTTTGAAATGTCAAAAAGTATACAGAAAAATGACAGATTAGACATTCAATTGTATACGTACTTATATGCAGGCGAGTGCAGTCAATACATTAAAATAAATTGTATTTATAGTCAAAATATTCAGTACGTTAGTTTTTGTAAAGCATCTTCTATCTGTACCGAACATCCCCAAACATAAAATATGAAATTAATCTTTCACAACAAGATTAACTTCCAAACCAAACTGTTATGCCTCCATTGTACGTTCGAACTGTATTTCCTGAGGCAGCATTATCTTTTCTTTGCAGAATGCAGATAATTTTCTGGACACAATGCCACCCTTTGTGGTTCGGTATGAAAGCGCCAGAAGTGAGCTACGTATAATATGCGTGGACTATTGTTGACCATCTCGGGTTGAATGAGCCGCGGAGAACGTCTGATAGAAAAAGAATTGCCCACCGACATTAATGTGATTTCTTTCTACACAATTTAGAACTGTGAAAAAAGTAATCTGCGGAACACCATTCGTTATTTTTTATGAATGGTGCATTTGAGGTAATCAAATAATGAATTATTAACCCAAACACAAATTTAATTATCTTTGATACACATATGAAAACTTAATAGAGGTATATGTGAATCCGATATGACTTGCGAGGAGTGCGATTATCATTATTACACACCAAAAAGGATAGCACCATTGGTGAATAAATATACATAATTAAGAATTGCTCTTAGAATGAGCGCGCTAAATAAAATATATATTAGTATTTGCTTGGTATCTGAAAGAATTTTATCATTTACTTAGGAACCAAACGAGCATGAAACCTATAATAAATATTATACTTAATAATAATAATTAAATAAACCACCAATTAAGTTTTTTTAAATATATTGTTAATATTAAAAAGACCAGAGTTGTACAACTCCCGTGTCGGTTCCACTCGCAAATCAAAATCATGGTTTTAATTTAATCTAAGGATAATATTTATTTTTTTTAAATATTTTTTTTTCTTCGATACTCTAAATTTATCATTTTTCGCGACCTTTAGTTATTATACATAAATGTTATTACAAATTAAATGCATCAATTATAAACATATAAATACATACAGATAAACTCAGTTTACCGAAAAAATATTTTAGCTGCCATCGGAATTAAACCAGGATTTCAGGATTTGAATCCGGCGAAGTGCGATATATCAATTTGAAATAACTGCAAATATAAGTTCAAAAATTTTTCGACTATTTACAAAGCTGATGTAGTGTAATTGGATAATGCACTTCCCCGGATAGGAAGAGATCCTGGTTCAAATCCCGGTGGCAGCTAAAATAAGTAATCTGTATTAATATCTTTCTAATTGACGCATTTAATTTGTATTAAATATCACAGAACTATGTTCTGAAAAAAATTACTAAATTGCTTTACAAATAATAATGAGATATCTTTAAAAATAATAAATAAAAAAATACACCAGTGTTCATTAGATTTTTTAAATTTAGACTTTCTAGGTACCATTTATAATATCACTCGCAGATGGGAAGGATATGACGATTACACAATAAAAGTTTGGGAAGCGCTTGAAGCTGCTAGTAAGTAGTCATAAAAGGAGACACGAGAGAAAAGAAACCCAAAAAATTAACAGTTTTAGATTCGTCAGATGCCGGCCATTCAGTTGGGTCTTCTCAATATTGTTCTACCCACCAACCTCCAGACAGTCATAGATAAAATTTGAGCAGATTTTTGAGAAGCACTTAGCGGTTATAAACTTAGATTTAGTTAGTTATATCCAGGATCGATCTCCCAAACATTTCCCAGCGGGATACCCACTCTTTAATGAAATCGCGAATAAATCCACGGTTCCTCTCATTACGTAACGGGTCAACATTCCTAAGGGAACGATCATTATATATATTTTATTATTTAAATAATTAATGTCACATCAATATTTTTAACAATTTTCAAACTAAGTTAAACGCTTATACTATGAAAATAGGACTAACTCGCTGGTCTACTGGAGCGAGGCGCAAACCCCCGACCATTAGATCACTAGGCCAACAGCTAATCCTTTAGTCGTTCTCAAACGAGCGTTCCTTAATATAACATGTTACATTCCCATAGCATATGCTCGGATGTCTGTTTGACTCCCCCACAAACGCATCATGATTCACGCGCAAAACCTAAATCATGACCAATTTCTAGGATCGAGGACATAGTAATTTTATCAAGAATCCTGACAAACTTAACTATATATAGTAGGGAATAAAGAGGGGTGAGAACGCCATGTCACTATTTGATCCACCAGGTTAATCAGTAGGCTGTAGCGTACCTCGGTCTGGACCTTCCCGCGTCTCCAAACGACGATCCATTTCGGCGGCTCCTCAAAATGAGGTTAGTTTTACAGCTTTTAGCTGTGGTGCGAACAAGCATGGCGTCTGTGATAATATTTATCAAAATTATACCATCGGGACTCGCGCGCAATTACGCTATGCGCTTTCCGTTTTTAATGATGAACTGCGTATTTTGAACTCCAGGCGGTCTCATTTGAATGGCAAACTCGGTTACTTAATCGTAAACGCTTCTGGAAAATTTTTTCGCGAACGCTGTATTTTGCAAGTAATTCGAAAGATGGCCGTACACCATTTATGCAATCACTACTTATCGGATTCTGTCGTCCCTATCCTCTCCAAATCATTGATATAGATTCGGTATCGACACGCCCGATCGGATTGAAAAACGACCCCTCAGGGACAATTCGAGCTCCTTCCTTCTTCGGGCTACTTCCTGACTGACTCGTCTCTCGGCTCGTCCTCATTCGGGCTCGCGGCTCGAACCGAGCGTTGCCGAGGACCTCCGAAACCCGAGTCGGTAAGTTTCGCCCAAGGAGTGTTGGATGTATTTATTACGTCTTCAGGAAACCAGCGCGCGACCCGAAACCCTTAATATCAAGCATGGTTCGGGCTATGCATAAAGTAGCACCGTCTTGTTGAAACCACTTATGTTGCAGGCCTTATCGACCCAATTCGGCCACCAAAAAGTTTTCCAACATGTGACGATAGCGATCACCATTAATGGTTACAGCATTGCCATTACTATTTAGACAAAATGTTTTAATGACTTCAACACGTTGTAGAGGCGTTAGACGCTCCATAATAAATTGTAATCAACTACTCTCTACGACTACCAAATGCGAATTGACAAATGGTGGTCAAACAAAATCGGCCTGGAACATAATATTCACCCTGTGAGAAGCAGCTGTGTAGGATAGTGTATAAAGTTGATAATTTTATATACCTAGGCTCTAACTGGAACGCGTTAAATGCGGACAATGTTCAAATTGAAAATCTTTTAGCTGAAAACAGATGCTTGTGTGCTCGTAAGCGACTGTTAGGATCGAAAATACGGAGTCGACGAAGCAAACTTTTAATATCAACGATCATTAAATGTTTTAAAGATCGCTGGTTAATATACACATTGATAGTAAGGACAATGGTCACTTAGGGTTGTGAAATATAGTAAAGTAAACGCAAAACAGAAACATCTATGCGCTTCTCCGGTATGTATATGTAATGTTTAGAATTATGATGATTTAGTGTTTGCGTGTACAGCTAGAGCGGGTAGATTATTCAATAGTACTTACGATAGTTGGCATTTATCTACAAATTGAATTTACGCTTGATTGTTACATTATAAAAAAGTATGAGATGAACGTAGTACACTAGAAGCGGTGCCAAGGTGCGAGTATACGTATCTGAAGAATTAGCTAGGAGAAGAGTGGTCGGTTCTAGGTTCCCTCGGACTGGTTGCGGCGCGACGTATTGTTGTCTGGCTTGGTGGGTACCAGTCGGACAGTACGACTTATCACCTAACGGTTTCTTAATGTGTGTGTCCATGTTAGACGCTGGAAATATCAACTGACTTTAGAAGATGTTTAAAACGTATCAACAATTCAGTATATCAACCGATGGGAACTAATTATAACATCTAGTCCTCAAAAGTATGCGAAGCGAAGAGTTGGTGATCATATATCGTAAAGAATAATGAAGACCACTTTTTCATAATAAATACAGTGATTACACAATATTACTTAAATTCAATTGATATAATTACCATAGTTTGTAATTAATTTTTAGATATTTTACTGCTGATGCTGAAAGTAGTTTAAATACAAAGTATACATTATTTAACAATCGATTTTCAAACCACAACATTCTTGAGGCCTTTAACAGCCCCATTTTTCAATATTGTTTTACCTGATTACACGTCACGGATTCCTCGCGCATACTTTCTACGTGTTCAAAATACTACGTTCTTAATCTTGTAAACTATACACAATCAGCATTGCTTTCGCTCTCAGTTTGTTCATTATTCACTCAAATTAATCACATTCTATCGCCTGTTTTATTAACATTATAGTAATAATTCATTGTAATTACAATATGAATTGTAAAACATATATTATCATAATTATCTTGTAAATTACAACATTCAAAAGGTCATTTTTCGTGTTTTCTTTCATATTGTTTATGTAAGCTTCGATAGCTGGTTCCCAAGTTTCCGGTTAACAATAAGCACACATATGATATATGAACTGCACAAACCTTTTTACTTTTGCTGTCTTTCTAGTCCAATGGTGTTGTTCTTTTAGCTGGGTTATCTTCTTTAGATTTTGACTGACCGAAGCGCGCATTGATGGTTTATTTGGACCGCTGGACTGGTCGAAGCACGGGATGTAATAAGAATGACGCCTGTCGGTTACCGTCTTCTTAGATTTCCGAAAAAAGGGCGGCAATACTCACACACATATACAATATCATAAACCAAGAAACCCAGTGGTGTCAATCGAAGTAACAATGTTCGTAAACACATATAAATTATTAAGGAAAACACACATTCTTATTGTGAAGTTGTAATTATTCAGAACATAGGTCTGTGATATTTTAAATACTAAATTAATGTATTAATTATAAATATAAACATATAAAATCTTTTTTTTTTATATATTTATAATTAATACATTAATTTAGTATTTAAAATATCACAGACCTATGTTCTGAATAATTACAACTTCACAATAAGAATGTGTTTTCCTTAATACTATATGTTGTATCAATGTGTCCAAAATTTAATAAAAATGAATTGATAATTCTGGCGTCTGCAGATGGTTTACTCAAAGGTATTTGAGATTCTGTAAAAATAATGTAGATGGCTTTCAAATAATGGAACGTTAGGTGCATTAATTTGATAAAATGTAACATATAGGTTCGAAAATTTGTCAAGAAAAATACTGGCGTTATAACACAATTGGTAGTGTACTTCCCCGGATTGAAAATGAAGATCCAGGTTCGTATCCCGGTGACGCAAAAACAATATTTTTCGACAAAATTGATTTTATATGTATATATTTAAAATTAATACATTAATTTAGTATTTAACATATAAATTATTTTTTTTATTCCCAATTAGGCATTTTAGGATATAATGGTTATTAACGTAATATTTAAGAGCACTTAATTTATTGTACATTGTAATTATTTGCTTCTTTTATACTTTAAAAGGAAAAATGAACGTGAAAATGTATTAATTATGTAAAAATGTTAAAGTAACCAGATACATAATGTATATTCTAATTTTATATGACGCATTTTCCCCCATAGAAAAAGTGACACCTTTAGGTTTCGACAGACTGATCTCAGATTTTCATTTATTATACTTTTCACGAGATAGTCTGCAGTACTTTCAAAGCCGGTCTCGAATCAGTAGCTGATTCAGACAGATCTTTTCAATCAGATTGCAATGCGAAATGAATGGATGGATTACATCTCAATCTCTAGGAATCCGATTTGAAATCTTACCGAATTTGTAAGCTCGGTACTTAAACCTTACACATTTATTACTATTGGTATATATTAATAAGTAATGAAGTACGTACTATGCCCGTTCAATTTAATCGCATGACAGATGACTAGTCAAACAAAAATTAATTAAGTACAATAAAGTTGTTTATTTTTGTTTCGGAGTTCATTACGGTAGTTCGTTTCCATAAACTTTCGCGAAAATTCTTGCCGTGAAATATTTTACATACACAACACGTACCACGTAATTTACGTTTTAGAAAATCCTTGAAAGGCAAGTCACTGTGTGTAAATAATTTATTTGGTATTAAAAATAATATAATAAAATCATTACAGTACACGTTGTAATTTAAAAAAAAACAGTATATTTTCGCATTTACCATTAAAGTGGGCAGTCATTTGTTTTACAGTGTACATACGAGTATATTTTTTAAATGCAAATTAAATGTATTAATTAGAAAGATATGCTTATAAAATCAATTTTGTCGAAAAATATTATTGTTGCTATCGGGATTCGAACCTGGATCTCTTCCAATCTAGGAAACGTGTACTTATTAGGTTATTAAGCTACAGCACTCAGTACATTGATGACAAATTTTCGAACCTACATGTTACACTTTTCAAATTAATACATTTACAGTTCCATTATTTGAAAGAGATCCAGGTTTAAATCCCATAAAATTGATTTAATATGTAAATCTTTCTAATTAATACATTTAATTAGTATTTAAAATATCACAGACCTATGTTCTGAATAATTACAAGTTCATAATAAGAATGTGTTCCCCTTAATGGCATATTTTTTTTAAATGAATGCTTACAAAGGGTATTTTTTTAGAGGTTTGTTTTTCGAATTGGCAACAATTTTTCCAGCTACAGTTAATTTGACATCTGATAGCTGATTTGTGCTAAGTTTAGTTTGCCAATTTAGTATGAATAGACTTACATCAGAACAACGCTTGCAAATTTATTTTGGTAATTTTGGTTCAGTTCACGAAACTTACTGATCGCTACGTCCATTTTACGATCGACATAATCGTCCATCCGAGCAAGAAATTCGAATAAGCATGGATCGTTTTCACACCACGAATAATTGACGTTGTATAGTGTAGTATTGAGAAGGACCCGAATGAGTCGATTCGCCATCGAGAGCGCTATAGATCCATAATACTGACCCAGTTGAATGGCATTACTGTGGAAGAGCTGTAATTTCAACAAGATGGCGCAATATGCCACACAGCGCGTGCCACAATCAATTTATTGAAGGAAATATTCGATGAGCGCATAATTTCGCGTAATGGACCTGTGAATTGGCCTCCAAGATCGTGTGATTTAACATCTTTGGATTATTTTATGCGGGAATACGTAAAGTCGCTAGTTTACGCCGACAAACCAGAGACGATGGCGACTTGGAAGCCAACATTCGTGCCAAATTAACGTGTTGGCCAAATATCTTACGAAAATATTTACGTGGGTAATATTACTTCTAATGTTCAAAATTGTATTGGAATTTTGACGAATTTTAGTGCATGTCAACAAAAAAGTAAGGAAGTTACAGTATATATTTCAGTGAAACTGATTAAAACGCTACATTGACTTTTTTGGCTACTTAT
The DNA here is from genome assembly GCA_022840565.1 of Eubasilissa regina. NCBI lineage: Eukaryota > Metazoa > Arthropoda > Insecta > Trichoptera > Phryganeidae > Eubasilissa > Eubasilissa regina. Next base: position 26,404,220 of record JAINEB010000033.1, read on the forward strand.
CTGTGTTTTTAATTATTTATTTATTTGGAAAAATGTGATTTACGGTATAAATAAATATTATTATTGTAAATTAATGATTGACCAATGCAGACCAACTAATAATAGTCATAATACATATAAACATTATACTAGATATCATTTAATTAATATTAAGTATTACAATATAAAAAGTTTAATAATGGATTATTTATTTTTATAAATAATATATGAATAAAAATGAACTGAAAAAGGCGATAAAACACAGCAGTCAATAAAATAATGAGATTATGTTAAAACGTGACAAAATAAAATAAATATGAAGTCATTAAGATATTATTTTAGTAGTAGATCTTTATCAATCAATATAAATGCGAATGATTAATTTTCATTAATTAAATCATTTTATTATTTGATACTGGGAATTTGAATGCTAAAAAACAAAAAAGGCATTAATCAAGGATTGCTACCTCAAGAGTTTAACAGGTAAAATGATAATAGTAGTTTTAAAAAATAAAAATGTACTTGTTTATTTAAAATATGTACAATAAAAAAAAAATTTACATAAGTCGTATGATAATGAATGTGTATTTCACTGAACGAGCACAATTAAGAAAATCATGTCTTCTATATGTCCACCATCCCACCTCTGGCATTTCTTGAATCTGGCACCTAACACAAAGCGCGAGGGATGTTGGCTATCTTTTAACGAATATTCACCTTAAGTTGGGTTATTGTGGGTGATTTATCTAAATAAACACGACTTTTGAGATAACTCCATAAAAAAAATTAAGATGTGTTAAATCTGGGCTGTAGAGGGGCATGGGATGTCACCTCTTTGCAATATCAGTTTATTAGGAAACATTTCGTTCATCATCGGAATAGTCACAATGGATGTATGGCAGGTTGCCCTATCTTATTGTGTCCAAGTGAATTGCGGCTGGAAAAAATCCCTCAGCATTTTTACATATGCCACTTGCATTTTCAAAGAAATAAAAAAAACGAGAGGCGGAGGAGAACCATATCCTTATTCCTGTTCCAGAACTTGCACTTCTGTTTATTAACATCCCCGTTCAAATGAAAATGGCCTTCCTCGGAGTACAAAATGTTGTTGAAATTAGTGAACCGCTCGGACATTATCTCAACGAATCTTTTTTGTGAAATACGATCATCGGATTTTAAATCTTGCACCAATCTTATATGGGTGTAGTTTCAAGTCCAGTTTCAAATTCGAAGCAAAGTTGATATTGATATCTCCATAGCAGCAAAACGCTTGCAAGTCGAAAAGCCAGGATATTTTCGAACAGACTTGTTAACTTGCGGGACAATCTATTCACTTCTCCTGCTCCGTGACCGCCCGATTTTCTACTTATTTAGCATTGAACCGGTCTCCTCGAACTTCCAGAGCTATGATTTAATTAAATTAACACTGGAACATTGATTCACACTGTGTAATCGGTAGTGAGCGCGAAACAAACGCCAAATAATCACATAAGAATCGTTGTTTTTGTAAAACTGTTTTACCCAGAACGCGCGTTGTTCCCCCGTAAAGTGATCCATTAGAACCAAGTCTCCACGGACCAAACTCTCGCGCGCTGTCGCCCGCGTGCCCCTCCTTCGCGCAGATCGAATTCAAAAAGTGTAAAAAATATATGGCCCACCCTGTACAATTTGAATTCTTTTTGTAAGACTGGCACTTGCAATTGAATAAAACTAAATTTGAAACTCGCAATTTTCTAAATCAAAGTAATGGACATATTTTTAAATAATAGTCCAGACTAGTTGAAATGTTAATGACCTGTTTTGTTATCTCATAAGACCCTAACTAACCCTTGAATCCACATTTCATGTCTCATTGTCTTCCGGAGCACGAACTGATAACAGACGTACACCATGTGGTAGAAGGTATCTACACAGTATATGCGTAATATTTACATAGAGATCCGGGCTTTTGTAGATAACAGACTCTAACCCGCTGATCTTCATTAACCAAAAATGAAACTGCTTAATTAAATATTTAATTAATTAAATTAAATGATGTATTGAAATTTGTTTATCGCTGATAAAATCACAGTTTTATATTTTAATCAATGGTATTTTAAAAACCATAAGATCAAAAAATGGTAATCAAATTATTTAAGAGGCAGCATAAAATGTTATAGTAGACCCGAGCTTTCACTTTTGTTAAGTACGAGTATAAATTCTCACCCCCAAACTACTTCAAACACCAAGTAGAACGATTTTTTTGCACCTCTTCGTGGTAGGGCCCAAAGTAATAGGCGTGTCAATATCCCATACTAAAACGAACTCAAATGTGATTAAATCAGGAAACTTACGCAGCTGTAAATTTATCGCGTCTATCGTATATTTTATATTTACACTTTATGGATGCGTATTACTTTGCAGATTAATTGATAATATTAATCTATAATAATATTACGTCTCCCCGTCTATTTCTATGACTTTCTGGACCTCTTGGATGTAGTATCATTATAGCCGTATAGTGTTTGATTAAACTACCAGGTCTATGAGACGCGAGTATGGAAAAATAAAAGTGTTTTTAATATTTCTAGGTTAAGATTACTTAAATGTTTTCTCCTTTATACATTCAACAACAGTACGTAAATATATATCCGTGAAATCGTATTACGGCTGGCAAATATATTGAGCATTTGGCATCCTGTCATCTCATCTTTCTTGTATATGGTAGAACTTTCAAATTATAACATATGAGTACTTTTCAAGAATATTTTTATGTGGATAAATATATTTCAAAGTATTAATGTTATTAACGTAAGAACACCGTTTGTACAATTCTAAGGACAGCAATACAGAATGCTATATAATATCGGCCATCGGCGATGCTTTTTCTGCAAGGACCTGCGGGCAGCTATTGTGGCTGTGAGCGGCCGGTTGGCCCGCCCCGTTTGCTTTTTTTTTAAAATGGAATCCAGGACCCTAAACCGTTTAACTAAGACCATTAAAAATTATTAAATTCTTAATTTTCATCATGCATCTTCTAGATATTTTACGTATAACTCTCACGGATGTAGTCCTATATAAATATTGGTAAGTCGAATGATTAAAATGAATTAATTAAGAAAGTAAAGGACAGTGGTAAAAAAAAATTACGTTAATTTAATAAAAACAATTTAGTATAAATTACATTAAATTACATTTTACGAAAAAGTTTTTTTTTTAAATCAGTGCAAACAACTCGATTGCAACTAGTGAGGTATTAAAACTTTGCAAAGCAAAAAAAAATGTTTTCTGATTTGAAAAAAAAATATTTTCTTTCAAATTTTGACGTTTGTTAATTTTCCTTTGTAGTATCCAAATTTAAAAATTTGTTTATATTCGGTCTTCTCGTTGATTCCCCTGGAATAAATCTCGTGGGAACGTTTCGGTTAACATTTTCATTTCAATAAGTAGTAACGTGCAACCTTCAGATGCGAACGAAAAGGTTCTCGCATTATGGAAATGACACTCTTTAAATTGTTTTTCTCCCTTTTACCTAGGCCATTAAGGAAGTAACGGGATTCAGAAGGCACAACTGGCGATACCATCGAACCGTAATCGGTCTTCCTGCGGTTTTTCTTCCATTTGGTGACCTGAGTACCAAAAAAAATATCGTGGTTCTGAAATCTATACTAGCAATAAGCAATTTTTCTACAGGCTGGCCATTGTAAGGTAATCATCCCGAACACAATTTATATTAACTATGATTTGGTAACGTAACACATCATCGTGCATTAGAGCTTTTTGTAAGTGGTAAGGAATCTTGGTATTTCAGAGAATGAAAATTAATTCTCTATTAAATTTTTTTTCTGTTATTAGAGAGAATATTTAAAACAATTTTAACATTTGTTTTTGTACTTCCGAGTATGAGTGTTTATAGTTGTCTTATATGAATAATACAATAAACCAATAAATGAATAGACATGAAGTAAAGTGTGCTTGGAACATTAGTTGCGGGACGAGGGGCATTCTACACACTTGGTTCATGGTGGAAACATAAATCCGATAGTATGACACATTTATGCAACGGTAAATGTATTTACTCTTCGAAAATTAAATCTTTATCTAAACAAGACGTATTTCACATGAATACTTATTAAATGTTCGTTCCAATCGAGTCATATATTTAAAAAAGTAACGGAGCTATTTGACTGCGTAAGTGAAAATATTGGAACGAGGAATTTGTGATAGTTCATGTCTATATATTTGGTAGTCTGTGAATAACACAAATAATAATGTAAAGATTATTTTTTGAAATAAATAAAAAATAACTTTTTAAAATCGTGTTGTTTATAGACGATTAATTACCGATGATGCCAAGGATAATATGCAAAATTTATTCGGTCCAGTCTTAAAATCGATAATATTTCCGACCACATGTTATATAATAATACTTATTACGTGTGCACCAGGGACGTGCACTACAAACAATAAAAAAACTATTATTAAAGATAACACATTTTTATTGTGAAATTGTAATTATTAAGGAAAACACATTCATATTGTGAAGTTGTAATTATTCAGAACATAGGTCTGTGATATTTTAAATACTAAATTAATGTATTAATTATAAATATATACATATAAAATCAATTTTGTCGAAAAATATTGTTTTTGCTTCACCGGGATTCGAACCTGGATCTCTATTTCCAATCCGGATTAGATTATTTTAATTGATACATTTAATTAGTATTGAATTAAAAAATCTGCTTATTACTTATTAGTTGCAAAATAAATTTAAATTAAATATATGTATTAGACAAATTATTTATTAAACATGCATGCTTAACTAATGAAAATTTCGTATAGATCAACTAGAACCATCAAGCAGAAGAATTAAAAAATAACAAGTAAAGCTGTGCATGTGTTTCTCATCATTATTCGCATAATCTATCTCAAACGTATACGAATTAAACGCAAAGTTTTTATCTGGCTCGCACTGTGCGGTATTCTTAATACATGTCTTTGCTTGAACTGACGTATCACATAACATTAATATTTGAAGACGTATACGTTTCAATATAGATGTTTTGTTATTTATTATAATATTTTTAACTTCTTATTTAAGAATTTCAAAGTATAACAACAACCCCTTTTTACAACAAAATGCTCCTCCCAAATAATACACCTCCAGTTCGAATGAAAATAATCTCTAGTGCCAGCCTATCGTATTTCTACAGCATTGTTATTAGTTGCGGAACATAAGCCCATGCCTAATGCACGCCACTGGCTACACAGCCATTTTTATTAGTATAAATTTGTTTAAAATAAATGTATTAATTTATTAATACTTTAGTGTTTAAAACTAACATTCTGAAACAAATGAAATGGTCTAACAAAATCAAAAATGTTCATTTGGTTATTTATCTAAAACTACAAGTTTTGTAAATATAAACAAACAATACATTTGGTGATTTCAATAACATTTGACTTAACATACAATATATTTAAAACTCTTGTTTTCTCAATTGTGATTTGTTTTATTTGTGAAAATAAATAGGGTTCGACCACTGTCACCGTTTCACTGTATAAGACTAAAAAAGTATCAAATTATGCGTGGAATGAAACGTCGCTAAAGCTTGTAATATGTATATTAAAAAATTTCGTTGCCGGTGACATTCTTCACAAATACTCTTGAAATTGTGCGAGGAATGTTCATAGTTGTGGTGCTGAAAGGGTCACGAGGTAGTGTAATTTACAGACAGGACAATAAAATTATGTTGGTGTTTGACCAACGGAATTCGTCCTTTGCTAAATTTACTACACCATCGTTTCACATAGTTTAAAATTCGAGCCAACAGTTAAACACATGTTCAGATTATACTAATATACGTGTTCAGATATAATATAATAATAATAATGTGTTTATTCCACCGTGATCAGGTTTTTTGTTTAACCCGATTCGCCATAAAGATAACATACATTATATGTATTATATGTTATACATTAGAGTAACGAAATTAATATAATGTTGTGAAAAAGAAAACCAAGGAAAATATTAATAAATAAAAAGTAAAAGGTTCACACATATATACACACAAAATATAAATATTACATATATAACTACTTCAGTCACGGCCGTTGTTGTATCTGTAGCTATTCTGTAGGCGTTGCCATTCTCTGGTCAGGAAACCAGCTTTCCATGACAGCACCGCTTGCACCAGAGAGTTGGTGCTGAGCTCTAGCCGAAGCTTTGCGCCTGCAACTCGATGTCTCATAAGCGGAACGAATCCATGTATACGGCCTTCGGTAAACCATTCCGATATATCATTCCGAATAACATAGTAATTATTAAAATTACTTTTATCCTATAAAATATCTGATAATTTTTGTGGCTCTTAATGCAGGTTTATAATGTTAATTTTTATTAGCTCACACGAGACATTAAACTCCAAATTAGAGAGATAAACTATTAGAAATTAGGTTTTATTACACAATGTGCACCACATACGGGTAAAAAAGTTATGTTTTTGTAGCACCGAAATTGTATAATTCTCTTCCTAAATACATAAAAAACATTGAGCAACACAGACACTTCAAAAGCGCAATAAAATTCTGACTAAAAACTCAGACCGAATGTATGTTCACACCATGGTCACCCCTTCAGTATGAACAGAGTCAAGATTTCAGACTTCAATACCAATGAGCAAGCAGCCTGTGCATGTGTGTATGTCTTAAATTAAATTGTGCTGTATTATTTAAACTTGTTAAAATGCGTATTATCCTTAAAAAGTTCAAGTAGGCTATACATTTCTCAAGATCAAACATTGCATCATACTTTGTTACTTACACTTTTTATTTTTTCCTTCTTGATTTATTTTTACTTATTCTAAATTTATAGTTGATAAACTAGTTATGTATAATATAATTGTTGATTAAAAATATAAATGTGTGCCTTAGTGCCTTACTCTTCGAAAATTAAATCTTTGTGTAAACAAGATGTATTTTTTACATTAATGCATATTATATTGTCAGCGCCTAAATTTGCTTTCCAACTGAGTCATATACTCGTATTTAAAAAAATAAGATTGCGAAAGTGGTACCAAAATGATCACATGAGTGACACCAAAATGCAAATATTGAAATAAGGAATTCACGTTAGTTCGTATCTATATATTTGGTAGTCTGTGTTGAAAGCTTATTTCATTATCCTTCAATGGTGATGAATATTTTTCAGTGAAGATTAGCATTTACATTGAAATTAGCCATTAATATTTCACTGCAAATATGTCGACAAAAATTGGTAGCTCTCATCAAGATACAAATAAATATTTCAACGCCTGCTTTTTTAACGTACCTCCCACTATTCCGTTGTTTAGATTTCGTGCTTTACATGAGCCAAGTATTTTTTTCAGAAACATGTATTATTTCATTACAATACAAATAATTTACACATTTTAAAAATGACTCCGGAAACATGAAGCAGTTCTAACTGACCTGGGTGACCGGTGGCCTCTCGAGAATTATGAAATCATCTCGCGAACATTTTCTGCTCTTTTTTTAGTTGTTTTTGATGAAAATTTATTGTTCGAGCATGAGTTAAAGCACGAAGGAAAGTTGATAATCTGCCATTGTGGACGGGAATTCAAAATGCGTGAGTCTAGAATAAGCTCGATATATCTTAAGCAAAAAACAAAAAGAATTAAGTCACCGACAGTTATAAATATACGACATATCCAATTTGTGACAAGCTCTCGTCATTCAACAGATAATAGCGAAAAACAACAAAAGTAATGAAAATGATAAATGTTCTCAACTTCGTGTAGAAAAGATCAAATTATAAACATAATTAGTAAATAGTTTTATATTATTTATAAATATTTAATTAAATATAATATACTTTTTATAAACCACTTAAATTATCTCAGTTCTATAATTTCTGATGATAACGACGCACATGGCGAAAAGCTCTATGTCCAGACTTGACAAGGTAGGTCAAAATCGCGATGCATCCAAAACAGCCAAGGTCAAACTTGTGCGGTCCCTGGTGCATTCAAAATTTATTTATAGTGTAAAATCATGTACTCAATGCAAGGGAATGCAAGGGAGAGAAGACTGATTGATGCTAATGAAATATGGTGCTGTCGACACATGCCGCACATACCATGGATGGCGAGACGCACAAACATCTCCATTATCAGAATAGACTCTCAACCGTTTACTTAAGATAAATCCTTCCATCTTTTGGACATCTTGCGAGAAAATAAGACAGTTCCTCTATACTCTTCTCTAAGAGTGTTGCGGTAGGGCAAATTGAAGAACAGAGAGGAAGAGGAATCGACCCATTGGACCGACCTAGTGGAAAAAGCGACAAGTACCTCTGTGATGACAGCCCTCAAACCTGGAGGATGCCGAGAAAAGTGGAAGAGTATAGTCAAGAGGTGACGAGGGAGAGTTTATAAATATCATGATTCTCATTCATAAAGAACCGACATGATAATAACGAAGTACCACACTCGTCAGTTTCGCCCATCCTCTCAAATTAATTTCAATTTGTTTTAGTCTTAATTTGACTCTTCAACTATATTTTTTGATAATAATTAATAGGTGCTTAAGAAATATTGAAATCTATCAATATCTACAAAAAAGTATTTTTACAAAAAAATTCAAATACCATTATTACGACAGAAAAGTTGCGGTAATGATCTATATAGTCCTAACGAGCATACTAAATTCATTACATCACAGGTGGAGAGGAACCAAATAAATATTAACCGTAACAAAGAGAGAACCAAGGATAATTATGTCAGCGATAAGAAACTCGCTCCAGCTGAAGAATTGACAATGAACGATTAGTGGGGAAGTCAGGGAAGAGAAGTAGCATCGTGTGGGCAGGTGGGTTAAGCGAATACAGCCTCGTCGTGGATAATGTATTTTTCATACACGAATACATCAAAGATTTTCTGTTATTCCATTTATTTTGCGACAAGGAAGCAGACTGTGATATATCATTCCGCGCAATATTTCACACGAATAAAAATGTTTGCGATATACGAGTATTTTCAAAGTACCTAATGATAAAATGTTTCATTCACCAAACTGAGGACTGGTTATCAGAAAATAGCGATGTATTTATTTATATTTGAAAATTATTATTACATTTATTCCAGAAATAAAACGTATTGTGATTATCGAGATAATTCATTAATTGTAAAAAAGCATAGAAAAGTACCTGAAGATTCGATTGCTTTCTTCTATTTGTTGTTTTCTAAGCCTTCAGTCCGAAAAATCCGAAATTCTTTCGTATACATACCTGAAAATAAAAAAAAAACAATTAAAGAGAGAAGGAAAAATAAAGATTAACTTTGTAGCTAACCTAAGCCTCAAGGACACAAAAGATCGAAGACCGTTTCCGCTATCGCAGATTCATTTCAGTCTTATACTAATTATTTGTTTTTTTCAGATAGCACAAATACAAAAAATTGTCTATATTTATAAGATTTTTAACTATAATTCGATACAGCGAAAATAAAACAAAGTTTGATTAATCCTTTCTGTTGGAATATTCACCCTAACGGAATGATATTTTACATTAAATCAATATTTTTTGACTCATTCGATTAATATTTTCTAAAAACATTCTACAAAAAATATGTTTAGAATTCTTCACCAGTCGATTGAATTCCAGAAAGGCAAGTAGGTGTTAGTAGTTATTTAAAAAGAAAATCTATTAATTTTTCTAATGTTTCTGTTCTTACAGCAACGATTAGATTTTTTTAACACAAATTAAATTAATTAACTAGAAAGATATACGGAAAAAATATAGATAGAGTTTTTCTGTACATCTTTCTAGTCGATTAATTTAATTTGTATTAAAATACTATAAAACCATGTTCTGAAAATACAACTTCAGAGCAAAAACTGTGTTCTGAATTTGATAATGAAGATAATTTCAAATAAGGGTCCTCTCATATTATCAAATATTCTTGTATTCAAATATTCAAGTGTTTAAAAATAATGTTCTTTTTTCTGGATTTAATTTCATTTCTTAATACGGGTAAAAAAAATATTGTCCGGCATAAGTCTCCTCATGACTCAAAATTTTAATATCCTCATTCAATATATTTTTTTGTGTGGACAGACCTTAACGTCATTCACCAACTACCTATCTTCTGAAACTCGGGTATCTAATGTCTCTTTAGTACACAGTATATGCATGTATATTCATTAATTCCACTCAATTAAATCAAGAATTCTCACAAATCCTGGTGACTCCAGAGATGGTCATTATTTACTTATTATATCAGTAGAGCCATTGACGAAATATTTGTAAATTAAGTATCTTAGACAACCTATATCTCCTATCTATCTCTTGTAATCAAATCTACCAAATTATTTGCTGAGAGCCGAGTGATAAAGTATATTATTTCGCAGATCTTATTTCTATAACTTTAAAAGTGTAATTATTTATTGTTAAGTGCATGAATGGCTTCATTATGTATATGAATGATTAGTAAATTATTAATCAATAAAATATCATTATAAAACACAAAAATTTTCCAATTTCATTCTCTCCGTGGAGGTAGGCAGAGAGAATAGAGCGCTATACTATTCTGTCCTAACAATTCACCTCATCCACTTTTATATATCTTCTCATACAAGCCCGTCACTTGTTGAGGCTTCTAACAGGACCAACCTCTGGTACCATAAACACTTGCATCATATATTTTTCTAAACATTCTCTACCCATTTATTAATTCCACATGACTAAATTACCTAATCTTCCTTTATTAATCATACTAAGTGTAAAAAATCAGCTTTATATTCGAAGTTGTGAAAAATCAAAATTAGATTCTTTTTTTAAGTATAATATATTTCATGATTATAATTATACTTTCCGGGCTACCTGTACACCTTATTAATTTTATTAAAAGTCTGCCATTTAAATAATGGCAACAGTCCATATTACTTTAGTTAATTTTAAAAATAATAAGATCATTTACATTATTATAGTCTAATAGATATTATTTTAACAAAAAATTACATTCGCTTTTCATTTTGAACCTGCCGACAACATAACCTTTGTCTTTTTGGCTGCGCGATTAATTTTAGACACATTGTGAAAATAATTATGTAAATATATTGCTTTTAGTTTTCAGGATTCAATATACAAACGTAATAAAAAATAACAATTTATTATTGTAGAGCAGTGGCAGACAATATTGTAAATTACGTAGGATAAGATAATGAAATATTAAACTAATACTTCGGAGCACTAATATTTTTAATAAAATTATTAATTATTCTTTGGAAAAATCTGGAGATAGGTACGCACCTACGCACCATTGAACACTCAGGTTTATTAAAAGTACTGTCTTCAACATTATATATAGATTATAATGTACAAAATTGTATTTAAGAATTGTTTAAAAGTTATATAAGAATTACATATTAAAATTATTCTGAAGAGACTGAGCTTATTAAAATAGTTTAAAACTAAAAAATGTCTGTAATAGCTAGAAAATATCGCTTTTGTAAAAAGATAGCGCTATATTTTTCTTTAATAAAGATCAGAATCGCATATTACATATCTTATTATTAATTTTTTGTATAGCGGGAAACTAAATTATTTTCGAAATAAAATGTATTCTAAGAAACCATGTGGAATATTAAACTTGTAATATTATTTTCAATGTTTTATATTATATTAGTAAACGTATATGTTCTCCATACATATTCTTTATTTTATTAGTATGACGCTCGTTCCATTATGTTATCCATATTTTCTTGTAGTATAGTATTTATGGGTTATCGAAAATATGTAGGTAGGTATGAGTATATGTTAAGCCGGTCTAAGGGTGGTTGCCCGTTTAACATGTTATGAATGTGGTTCCCCGAATGTGAACTCCGCAAAAATAACACTTTTTTTAAATATAAAAAATACATTTTTTCATATTCTATAATATATTCATATTCTATAATATATATATATTCATATTCTATAATATTCTTTTTTTTCATATTAAAAATAAATTTATTTATAAATTTTTGAGTTAGGTACTATTTTATTAATTTACTTATAAATTTTTGAGTTAGGTACTAAATTTATTTTTTAAATAATTGTTGTTTTTTTAAAAATACATTCTGGTGAAGAAACAATAATATATGTTTTTAGTTAGTTATGACATCCTGAAGAAGAAAATGGTATTTTTCGAAACCGGTAGATGTATTTAAACTCAATTCAGCGGTTAATAAAACAAAGGTAGTAAATAAAAAATATGAATTTTAACTACAAAGTTAATATTGCTAATTTTAAAAGTACTTTTTTTTCAATTAAAAGAAATGAAACTAAGAGGAAATTAATATGCGTTCTCCATTAATTCTACTTTAATTGGATGTATCACATTAGCCTGGAGGTACAATCAACCAAACCCATTTAATATAATCCTTCCGGCACTAGCACCAATAATCAGCTACATTTTATGTGTGTGAAAGGAAAGGATATTTCCTGTTTAATACTTATTTTCATTATTAAGGAGAGCACATTATTATTGTGAAGTTGAAATTATTCAGAGCAGACGGTCTGTGATATTTTAAATACTAACTAAATGTATTAATTATAAAGATATACAGCGCGCAACAACAAATTAATTTTACATGTATACCTTTATAATTAGTACATTTAATGAGTTGTTCAATATTTACAAAATTACTTTGTGGCCTCATTTTATATTAATAATTATACAAAATACTTTGTTTAAACTACTATTTATTAATTGTTTCATGAAGAAGATACCATAGGTATCGAAATATGTAGAATAATGAATATACGAGGTGGTTTAAACAAAGTATTTTGTATAATTATTAATATTTAATTAGTATTTAACTTGTTTTCATGTTTAATTTGTTTTAATTTTTGGACAATCGTCGTTTTCAAACAAGGTGGATCGGTCTGAGTAACAAATTTATCCGAGACATTTATGTCGTAAAATCAATTTTTCTCGACCAATATTCTTGAAAATATATGTTTTTCATTATTTTTTGATATAAGAGATTATTTTTAAAAGTCTGACGGTATCGATAAAATAATACTTCGAGTGAGTGTGAAAACTCAAATAAGTGGTAACTGCGTCACGTCAACCAATTAAAATCCATTACTCATGCTCGCTGATGAAGACGTGCAACCCTTCGGTAGATGAGGACCAAAAGTAATATACATGGATCAGTCTACTGAACCATATCGGTTTCATCATATCAACGTCATTTTTATTTCACCTCACGTACTAACATCCATTACGGACATTTCAGAAAACCTAATTTCAAATAATGTTTCTGATATATTTTTTGAGGATTCTCATCGGTGGACGACGCTGGGTGAATAATACTTATAAAATATTATGAGTATTATATTTATCATCGTTAATAGATTATTTTTCTCACATAGGGAAAAGATATATGATATTTCGATTTTAAATACTTTTTAACTAAATTAAAAAAATAATAATAATTATCACATTATACTATTTAGATGATGGGTAAATATGACAATTTAAAGTTTAAATTTAATAAATGAGTAAAATTATAAAATAAATAAATATTTAATTATATTAAGCATCATTTTTAATTTCGCTTCCTTTTTTGTTTATATTATTTTTAAATGCTAGCATTAATACAAAAGTCGGAAGATAAGAAATTAATATAATAAATGTCATAAAACCATCTCGACGACAAACACAAACGATATCTCCTTCTCTCACCATACTTAATAACACTAGATTTCAGACTAAATTTTTGTCTCACCTGTCCACACTTTAAATAATAGTTCAGATATTGTAAAATTAAATATAGAAAATTATGCTGGGAATTATAAATTATAAATGGGAAGGCATAAAAATAAACTCTTGGATTTTGAATACAAACCTTGATGAAATATGAAAATTATCTAAGACGCCCTAAGTTGGAAAAACGAAATTATCAGAGTAGCGGAAGTGACGTGCCAAAGATGGACCGAGGGCCAATAAGGATATCAAAACATGAAGAAAACTTCATCTAACAGTGTATTGTGAATAGGTTATGATTACATATTTACGTGGAATAATTTATTTTATTTAAGCTGCATATCTATTTAATAACAATTCTATACATCTAATGCTCGTTGCATTGTATTCTATATGTTGGCGTCGTTTAAATTAATTAAATTCTATTAAGTTATTTGGCGTTTGACTTGTTGCCTCATGCATACATTCAACTCGCGGTTTACCAAATTTTAACCTCCGTTCCTTTCTTTTTCCTCACCTATTCTTAAGCACAAGAAAGAAAAAAGATGAAGTCTTCCAACTGCAGCAAGTTTAGTGCACTTGGAACTTATATGTATAACTTGTAAGGATAACCATCGTCGCTTCACTCCGCTAACGCTTATTAATTAATCCTACCTTAATCCCGTTTATACATCATAATCCTTTTCGCGAGTGTTAACATCGTAGATACCCCGCAACGCTTGTATTTGCGGTGGAGAAGAATAAACAAATGAACCAGCATTCAGCAGACAAAAAGTGCCTTCCTTTCTTCCTCATATTTCCACCACTATATAATACGTACACATATATATTAAATACTAAATTAATGTATATATTTATAATTAATACATTAATTTAGTATTTAAAATATCACAGACCTATGTTCTGAATAATTACAACTTCACAATAAGAATGTGTTTTCCTTAATTATATATTAAAATACCTGAATATGTTTTACATCCTCGTCATTTGCCTTTGGGCATTTGAAATGGTAACGAAATCAGGTTCTTTACTTGGCTGTCTCCGAAATGCAGTAGTGTATATTGTGATAGAAAAGTAAAGTTTTTTTAAAAATCTTTTAATGATAAAACAAATCTATTTAAAAGGAACCCTTAAAGTAATCATTTTACATTCAGCAAAGACGCAAGTTATATTCAATATTTCTAACGTATTTTCTAATATGAAATAAATCTTGAAATCATGTATGATGGTTTGATATATTACGTATTTACCTAAATATATACGTAATAAATTTTATTTGATAGATGCCTATAATCATATTTACGTAGTGTAGCATTACATAAGTTTGGTTCAGTATGTTTTTTGATGTGAAACATCTGTACATGACGTATCTTGAAATATATTTGCAATTGTCATCGCCCCCCACCACCAATGTCATAGAAGACTTGGTAGTAGGAGACGGGAGTATCCGCCTGGTACTACGTCAGTGCAGAACATTTTATGACTAGTTTTAATTACTTAATTATTTATTTCTAGTTTTATTGCACCGATTACAAAAATTCAATAGGGATTCAAAATTTAATAAATTCAGTAGAGAATAAATATTAGCTATTTGATTTTTTTCTGTAATTAGAATAATAATATAGCCAGTTTGGAAAATCATATTTATCGTGTTATGTGTGCCATGTGTGTGAAAATTCATATTTTCATAAGTGAGTATTAAAGGTAATAGAAACAGGGAATGTCTGCGAAAGATTTGGGATAATCAGATAAACCAGATATTGGAAGATGGCTTTGGTGAAAAGATAAAGTATAAATATGCACGAGGCAAAAGTAGTTTATGGTTTTACTTCTCTACCTACCCTTGTAGGGAAACAGCATAATTATTAGTTAATTATTTACCTATGTTTTTTTTTTGTGGAAAT
Organism: Eubasilissa regina; assembly: GCA_022840565.1. Taxonomy (NCBI): domain Eukaryota; kingdom Metazoa; phylum Arthropoda; class Insecta; order Trichoptera; family Phryganeidae; genus Eubasilissa; species Eubasilissa regina. Next base: position 26,419,836 of record JAINEB010000033.1, read on the forward strand.
TATTCAATAAAATTTTACTTAGTACTTAATAATGAGCTGTGTAATAAATGTGTCATTGCTCTTTACATAAATCCTACATCCTGATTGGATTTGTGCTTAAGATTCCGGACTTTTCATTGTTTCGTGCTGAATATTTTTATTTTGAAACTGACAAACATTTTTAGCAAAAGATATTGCAAAACACTTTAAGTTAAACTTCAAATTTATTATTTATACTGTTTTTTTAAACCTCTTAAATTGCTTTGTACGTTTATAGATATTTTAAATAGCATGTTATACGTATTTTTATACGCATTGTCTCTACTGCATACATATTTAAACACGAATTTTATGTCACAAATATTTTTCGCATATCGAAAGGCATATTAATTTATCGTATATTTAAAAGAGTTAGTCTAATCGAAAAATTGATGTTTTGTAATTTCATTGAGGCTTAACACAGATTCAGAAATTCAATCATCACAGGGCGTAAAAAAGTTTTTGAGAGTTGAAGAATTTAGAAATACTTTATTATTTATCAAGATCCAGATAAAGATAGATATCAAACACCAATGAATTAATTTATTATTAAGGAGAACACATTCTTATTGTGAAGTTGTAATATTTCAGAACATAGGTCTGTGGTATTTTAAATGCTAATTAAATGTATTAATTAGAAAGATATACAAATAAAATCAATTTTATCGAAAAATATTGTTGTTGCTGTAGGGATTCGAACCTGGATCTCTTCCAATCCGGGAAACTTGTATTATCCGATTATGTTATACAAATACGGTGGATTGACGACAAATTTTCGAACCTATATGTAACACTTTCTCAAATTAATACATCTATCGATCGATTATTTGAAAGCAAATTCAAATATCTTTGAGTAAGCCAATAGGAGACCCCAGAATTAACAATTCATTTTTATTAAATGTTGGACACATTGATACAACTTATATATTATTAAAGAGAAAACATTCTTATGAACATCCTTTCTTAGATTCTTATTAATAATTGTTAAAACACAGACCTATATCCTGAATACTTACAACTTGCGTGAAAAGATGTAAATATGAATGTGGATAAGGCGAGAATTACGTAAAAGAGTGTGGCGCTACTCTTCTCTGCGGGAAACGGCGTTATAGCAAGTTATTTATTATTTAGTTGTCGTGTCTTGCCAAAGACCCAATCGAAAATTATAAACATCAGTTGAATCGAAGGTTTCCGATACATAAAAAAACCTCCAATAGATGTAATTTGCAATAGATGTAAGATGCAATGTATAGATTTCAGTCTGTCCTCGATACGGTAGTATGCCACGAGTTTAATTCACTCTGTTCTCGACCGGTTGACTTTTTTCGTACCAACAGTATCATGCGATGGGATCCGAAACTTCGGCCCTCTGACCTCTCATGGTCGTAAACTACACAATAGACTGATACGACAATTCTAAGAATCCGCATCTTTTTTAGCGGAACCCATTAGAGGAACGTTTCATTTTTTTTTTTTTTAAATACCTAAGTAAATAAATTGTTTGTTAATTTGTTGTTGATATTCTGAACTTGTAAATATCTCTGACACAAACGTCATATTTAAGTCAAATACTGAAATCGATCTCAACAACTTGCAATACTTAAAATTTAAATACCTAGTGTCTCCCCTTTATGAATGTACCTCACTTGGAATGGAAATTCTAACACCGACGAGCTTTAGGGCAGAAACTTGCCAAAAGATGGCCGAAACAATAAACTTGGATAATAATAAGGGAGAAGCCTTGGCTCTCTCCTATCATTTCAATTAAGAACTTACCAGTGAGCTCTCCCAAATAAATTCCCCTACAGCTGAATTAAGATTTGTAGTAACTATGGCAATTTTTCATTGACGTATAAAGTTGATCGTTTTTAAAAATGAAATAACAGATATATACATTTTGAAGAGCTACTAAGTATAAGTTCAAAAATGTGTTATAAACATAGCTGGCTGAAATACCAGAATTGGCTAACGCATTTCTCCAGATAATAAAATATCCAGGTTGGAATCTCGGCAGGAACTAATATATTTTTTCGATAAATAGATTTTTTCAGTATATCATTCTAGCAGATTCATTTAATTTGTATTAAATGTAAAATAATTATAAGAAAGTTACAATTTTTTTAACTTAACTCGACACTGACAATTTATAATGCAAAAGTCTAAAATTACCACATTTTTATTAAATTTTAGATAGTAGAGTGTTCTAAACGAAGCGGGCATAAATTTATAGATAGATATTGTTAGCTCCGTTTAAAATTAAATAATTTTAATTATAATAATTTTTGGAGTTTGAGCTGTTGCCTCATGCATGCACTCAATTATCATGTACTAACGAATATTAATACGCATTATTTACCACATTAAATTTTAACCTACGTATTTTCTTCTCTTTCTTTCCTATTACTCATACTTATAAGAAATAAAATATTGCAATAATTAAAAATCTACCGACGGCAGAAATTTCAATGCACATCGAATGTTCTACGGCTTCATACCGTCGCTAAGGCGATCAACGCCCGCTACCGCATATTAATAATCCTACGCTAGTTATACTTAATAATTCTTTCGCGAGTGTAACTAATACACGCTGCGATGCTTGTAACCTGTGGTGGAGAGGAAATCTTTGAACCAGGCAGCATCCAGCCAACAAAAAAGAAAGAGATACCTTTTCGTCCTCATATTCCACCAAGTATAACGAAATGATGTTCTGTTACATCGACATTTATGCCTTTGACTTTATTACTTCATTCCGTACCCCCGAGAGTTTTTTTCATCAAGTCTTATTTTATCACACACCATCTTAATCCTCATCCTAATCCGCAATCAATAATTTTTTTATAGTTTCTTCCTTTTTTTAACTTTGCTTTTTAGGTGTCCTCAAAGATAAAAGTCTATTGGAGTACTGTAAAGCGACGAAGGATCGTCTAGTAAATATCCTTTTTTCTTTATTATGTGTTTACACGAGGGGTGAGGAAACGATATGTAGAATTTGGTATAGGGACAGAACAATAAGGAACCAAGGACCAACCAGGAAGCGCGGCTTACCTGGATTGTAGTCACAGCTCTCCTGAACTTCAAGAACGACATCGTGGATTCATACGAAGCACTCTGAACACAATAGTAGTTATGGCACGCACCGCGATAAAACCGAAACATACAATAACAACAGTAATTTGTACAATCAGACCAGTGTAACAAGCACATAGCAGGACATACATTTCTTGACAGTTCACAAGTCATAGGTCACACACAAAAAAACTCGTGTTCTGAGGTAAGGGTAAAGTGAGGGGGTGGAACAGATTTGTATAATAAACCTAATGTAGCATCTACACGCGCATGGCGACCGGTGATCTGGTCCTGTCATAAATACCGAACATTATGTAATGGAAATTTTAGACCAAATTTAAAAAAAAAAGTAACATTATAATATAATTGTGCTAATATAATTAATTGTTTTCTTGTAATTGTGCCAGTAGGTAATTTTTTACAATATTTTCTCTATGATAAAATTTTTAAGTTAATATTTCAAAGATGTATGATAATAATAGTTTTAAATTAAGCAAGAAAAATAAGATTGTATGTTGAAAAATATATTCGTTGAACATATGTACATAACATTTCATGTACATAACAATATGCAAACTTTCTGGAGTTGGAACGGTACGCCATCTTTAACTACTTTTTAAATATTTCAAATGGCTCTTCTGAAAACTTTGATAAAAGGTGCTTAAACTGCTTAACTTTTATTTCACATGCGCCTTCCTCTAAACGCCAATGGATTTTTAAGGCTGCAAACATTTTCCTCATATTTCTGAGCTAAAGGCCATTCATTTTAATGTACGTTTTAAAATATCTGCGTTTGATTATTACTGAATATAGTCGTACCGAGTGACTCGTTATAAACGAATTTTCGAGAAGTTAACTTTTATGGAACGAAGCGTTATCAGAGAATATATATAAAATATTCGAGAAAATTTCAATTCACTTACAGTTTTTGTACAAAATTGGTAAACCCGTGTTTCTGAAATAATTAGCGAATAAGAAAATTTAATATACTCTTGTCTGTGTTGTTACAGACTTCTATGACTGATGTTGTCATAGCAGAGCCCCATTCACCTCAACACACCTTAAGTAACCCATAGTATAATAATTAAATACGAAATCATTTAATACTTGGAAAGATGTTATAGCAAATACGCTAGGATTTATAGCCAGTGAAAAACCGGGTTTTTGTTTTCACAAATTTTCCATTTTGGTCTTATTTAGATAGATGAAAGAAACACTAGACCCGCGTCGTAATCACTACATCACCAAGCCACTCAAGATTATTTTTAAGACGAGTGTCTTTGTCTTAAAAGTCAAGAAACTTTATCAAAGTACTAATACTTATATGAATATGAGAAATTTTATGTTCGCAGATATTTTTTTTTTCAGATAATAATAAATATCTGTAAATATATTCTATATTTAAATACTAATTACATGTATTAATTAGAAATATATACATGTACAATCAATTTTATCACAGACCTATGTTTTGAATAATTACAACTTCACAATATGAATGTGTTCTCCTTAATAATACCACTTTACCTAGTTAGCCATTTATTTTATGCAAATACGTTTAAATACTTAATAAACATGGGGAATTCTTTTATGTCATTTTAGGTGTACTATATATGATCTATCTATAATATGTACCTAATAAAAAGGGTGTAATTTATGTCACATTTTATTCGCTATGGTTTATAAAATTATCAATTTAAAAATGACACTTAAGCATTTTAAAATGCGAGAAAATTTTAGTATAATTTTTGGTGGGAAAATGAATACTCGGCGCACTTGGTCCGAATACTTTTACCGAGCTTTTTAAAAATTCATAGCTGTAACGTTCCAGGCGCTCACTCATAAATTAAAGATATTGTATTTATTAAAACCACGAGTAGGTATTATTTATTTTTAATTTAAATAAGTAGATACTGTTTATTAGTATATCCTGTTTATCGTATACAGTACATCTTGTTTATAAGTAGGAAAAATATTTCAGATCTATTTATAGACTACGTAAATCACTATAATATATATTTTGGAAATTAACTTACATGCTGGCATCCACGTTAATTTCTCGCATGATTAAATCGTTACTATTAGTGCATACGACAATACAACACGAAAATAACAAAAATATAATAAAACACAAAACAAACTTATAAAATTTATGTCTTGAAATGAGAAAAAAACACATGGAACTCGGCTATGAATTGTATATAATAGGCGTATGCATTAATTCATGCGTTTTTTTTTCGAAAATTAAGGCTTTATTGTGAAAAAATGGTTATACACTCAATGATCAAAGTATTGTCCATCGGAAGCTACAACATTTGCCCATCTTTCTGGCAGTTTGTGGATTCCATCCCAAAAGAACTTCTCCGGCTTGGTGGTGAAGAACGAATCAAGCCAATTTTTGATACCCTGTTCTGAAGTGAAGCGTATTCCGGTGAGGGCATTCTGCATTGATCTGAACAAGTAGTAATCAGAAGGGACTATGTCTGGGCTATAAGGCGGGTAAGGTAGAACTTCCCACCCATTGTTCTCCAAATAGTTTTGAACCGGTCTTGAAACATGTGGCCGAGCGTTGTCATGATGGAAAATTATGGATTCGTGTCTGGTTGCATATTCTGGTCGTTTTTCCGCAATCGCTCTCTTCAAACGAATTAATTGTGTTCGGTAGAGGTCCCCTTTGATCGTCTGACCCGATCTTCATCTTCAAACCTTTTTGGCTGTCCGGGTCGTTCATTGTCTTCTAAGTTGAAATCGCCACTTCTAAACCGTGCAAACCACTTCTGGCACGTTCTTTCAGCTAGAGCATGGTTACCATAAACCTCTACTAAAATACGATGACTTTCGGTAGCACTTTTCTTCATGTTAAAGTAATGAAGAAGAACTCCCCGCAAAAACACTTTTTCTGGCACAAAGTTCGACATGTTCAAATGAATAGAAAAAAATGTTGTTTACACTTCAATCAAATGACATATACTGAAAAAGACGCGCAATGATAGTAGCTTTCAAATGAATATAGTCACGGATTAACACGGCGCGAAATAATACTAGTAACGCCCTCTCTTAGAAAACCGCATGAATTAATGCATACTCCCAAATGCGATAGTATGTAAGGTAAAATATAATAAATACAAATTAAATGTATTAATTAGTAAGATATATATAAAATCAATTTTATCGAAAACTATTGTTGCTACTGAGATTATTGCTACCGAACCTGGATCTCTTCCTATCCGGGGAAAATGCATTAACCGACTATTCTACATCAACACATTGCATTGTCGACAATTTTTTATAAAAATGAATTATTAATTCTGGCGTCTCCAATTCTGTAAAACATTTAAAAATAGATGGATAAATATGCAATTTACGCTACAGCATTCGAACAAAATGTTATGAAAACAGAAACTAATATCTTATTATTACTTGTCTTTGATATTTCTTGTCGCACTGTACATTAAGAATGAAGAGAGAAAAATCTTTGCCAAAATACCCTTCTACCAAGGTGTTACCTTGATATTATTCACTTTAGTTCTAGGGAAAATTCCCTTGGGATTATAATGCTTGAAATGAGAATACACATTGTCGTCACCAAAATGATAAACATCCCTCCATACCCAAAGCGCCATTCTTTAAATTCTTGGCATATTCACGGAATGTCCACCGAATTTGTAATATATCGATAGTTTAATGTCCAGAATACCCGTGTTTGTTGGCAGCGAATATTCCGTCTCAAATTTTAAGTATTGCTATTTTCAACTGACGAAACTTCTCGTTGAGGAGAAGTTCAAAAGTGTTTATCGCAATAAAAGTCAGCATTGAAATATTGTAACTTCTAACGACGTACAACACAATAATAAAATAAACAATTATTTACTTTTAAAATTAGCAATATTAACTTTGTGGTTAAAATTCATATTTTTTATAAATATAAACAATTATTTTGTTAAAATAGTAACATTTCATTCAAAGACTTACGTAATACCACAATTTGGCAATATCTTTGAAGGGAAAATTCTTACTCTGAACCAAACTGACAAAAACGTCATTTAAACTATATTTGTTAGCTCTCATCGGACTCAATGTAATTAACTTTACCAATATTGTGTAATTTTAATATTTAATATATTATTTTAAGGGTTCTCTATATCGAAAAACTGTACCTAAATATTTTATTCTTATCAAAGTATTGTTGTCAATCAACACTTTTCATTTCTAAATCAGTTCAAATACTTCGAACAAAGAGAATAATAATAATTGTAATAAAAAAATTAATTGTTTTGTGTTTTTGTGTGTGAACGTGAAAATGTAAACGGGACGTTCAGATTTTTCCACAAGAGATGTATGTGGGATATCGTTATTAATATATATAGGATATATAATAATCGTATTATAATATACATAATAAAGGTGTATTCTGTACGTGCTGTTTGGTAATTACTTGGATTTCCATTGGATGTTTGATAATTACTTCAGGCAAACATAACCCTGCAAGCCCAAAAATAATGGATGTTATGATTATGGGCCTTCGTAGTCCTTTTAATTTCAGTACATAACGTTTTAATTACATTTCATTCGAAACGGCAGTGGTTATGTTGTTTAAATGGTTTAATATTATCTTCATTATTTAATTTGCATTTCTTACGCTTAATTATACATATAGACAGAGGAAATAATAATATATTGTTTTCATTATTATTAACTGCTCTATACAGGAAACAAGAAATGTAGACAAGGGTGGTTCGCCGATCTCAGATTCTCTCAACCGGCGATGATGATGATGATGATGATGAGGAGGTCGAAAGAAATGAAACACAAAAGACGTTCAATATCAGAACACTACGATGACACGCCACAATCTAGAATGACGTTCTCACCTGCAGAATGCCCTGTTTTATTTCAGTTACATACAATATATACATTCATATTATAATATTTTCCTACCATATTTGCAAGTACAACATAGGCCGCCGCTGTAACATTTTTCTAAGAATGATAGTCTTTGTTTTCCCGAAAGCTATCCTACGGTTTTTTCGGCGCCACGCCAATGATTATACCGTTTAAATTACTGACACGTGTCTTATCATATGAATTACTTGGCGCCTCTACTGCGACCTCGCAAATCTGTGCGATACAATTAACATTTAGCTATTTTTCTTTATTATTTACATTGAATCATAAAAAAATATTCATGTGGGACTTACTACTTTATATAGTAATGTTAGGAATCAAACCGTTAACGCTATCTATAGCGTGAGCCAAAAGTTTAGTAATCACAGAATCCGTTGTCCAAGTAATTAAAAAAAAGACATATTAAATTCCTTTTTGTGTTGAATAAAATATTATGGTTTCAGCCAATTTATATACAATTTTAAACAATTATTTGTTTTGTAACTACCAAACCCTGGAAGATTAAACAAATTTTAATACAAGCCTCTCCGTTAAAATGAAATGATTTTAAGCATAGTCAAATTTTATCGATTATTCATACCAATTATTCCGAATAACAAGATGTGAAATCGTTTCAAAACGTCCAACCCAATCCATAAGGGAAACTGATATGAATGAACTAAAATTTAAGTTTTGCATATTGCGTGACATTTACATAACTTCAAAAGTAAGTTTCCAAAACTTTGTAAAATAAATTGAAATAATGTGTTAATAAAATAATACTTGACTAATAAATAAATAGTCCCAGCCTCGGAAAAACCTCAATTCAATATTGTGGCCAATAATTTGAACCTTTTTATTTCTACTGGCAATATCTGATATAACACGAAATTTTTGTTAACTTTTTACAGCTGTTTTATTTTAGTTTGCTCGAAATTTAAAAAAAAATAAAATAAAATAGACAATATATATATATATGAAATGAGATTGCGCTTCGAGATTAACTATTTTTATCAAAAATTTTACGCTGAATCAATTGTTTGAAGAGGTGTCGGAAATATTGTCGGAGTCTGGAGTTACAAAGTTACCAGTCGAGTTTAAACACGGGTGGATAATAATTCCAGAAAAGATCAACAAAGTCATAGACTTGGTTTTGCAAGAACCGAATAATTGTTAAAGATATAGCCGAAGTTCTACAGATCTCACATTAATGAAATTCACCTTAACTTCTGAATTGCACTTGTAGAAGCACTCTCCTTGGTGGGTACCAAGGCTTCTGGCGTTGGAATAAACGATCATGCAAAACTTAACGGAAGTCTGAACAGTGGTGGAGTATGGCAGCTCACTACCTACGAAGAAGAGCAAGTTCATTTCGTCAGGTAGTGATGGACCAATTTTTTTGGAATTTTAAGGGCATTATCATGGTGGCTACTTGGAGGAGGGCAAAACAATTCGATAGTTCGCAAAGCAGCTTGGCCGCGCTGGAAGCCACTTGGCTGTCTAATTGATGTGCCACTCGCCTGATACAATACCGCTAGACTTTCACCTCTACCTTAAACTTTTAAAAAATTTCGGTCGGAAATTTTTTTAATTAAAAGATGGTGTAGCAGCTGTAGAATAGTGGTAAATTATTAAAGATTTTGACTGGGACATCGATTTCGAACCATTTTTGGGAACAGGCCATTTGGATTGAATGAGAATTTAAAAATAAAGATGTTTCCACTTGGATATATCTAAATGGTTCATACAAAGTTTTTTATTTTTTAATTAATAACTATTGCCCACCACAAAGTTAATGCTATAAATATCAAAAATATTTTTTTATAAAGAAAAAAAATGTTTCTAATGTGTTTTTTTTTTCTGAACTGCAAATGTTTTATTGTTTCAGTACAAAATAAAGCATCATATTTACTTTCATTTAAAGAATAACCCATACAGCTACGAGTACATTCTGATTGAAAATGTACTTGAACATGGAAACAATAGAAGGACAAGATAATAAGCGACAAGAATACATACTTTATCCCCAATCAGCCCTTTAGCATGCATCTGCGACACCAATATTGATGATGGACCCTGCAATGGGATCCGTAACAAAAAAGTCGAAAACATACGGCAGAATAGCCCAGAAAATTCAACACCTTAAAAACAATGCTCATCTACTCGTTAACATTAGAAGGGCGTTGTAGAGTTTTTCAAAATATTTTTGTTTTGTTTTTGGTACCCAAAATTGTTCATAAATTCGTCCGATTCAAATTTTTAATACATTTTCACGGTACATAAACTCCATCACTTTGAAACAAGATAAATGTACCGTTAAAAAAATTATCGTGTTTGCTCATATTTTACTACCAGATTAAAGAACATGATCTAAGATGATAGCCTACTTCCATCTAAAACAACTTTAAAACCATTACAAACTCGCGTTATGTAATATTTGTTTTTTTATTATATACATATATTTAAGAAATGTGACACTTAAAATTTGACCCAAATTTGATTCCGCGGGGTCCAATCCTCCTGCCGAACTATCCACCTTCCCTTCTAAATGACTTTACGACCACTCTGAATATCCTTGAATATAAAACAAAACCAACTCGTGCGTATGCTGCTTTCAGACATAAAGGAGTTTATGACTGAAGGCATCAGTTTCAGACCTCGGCCTGTTGCTGCCAATTTTATTTCACACGAAAATTCTCAATTCCAGCTCTTCTTGTTGTTCTCTCAAACTAAGTCCCGTGACTAGTTTCACTTAAGAATTGGTAAAAAAAAATTTATGCAGCAGTTATTGTTTTTAAAAGATTTTAATTAATAATCTCATTATTATTGCAATTCTTGGAGAATATGAAATCATAAAAACTAGATGTATTAAATAGAAAGATACATATATAAAATCAATTTTATCGAAAAATATTGTTGTTGGTACTGGGATTCGAACCCGGGTAGGAAGAGTCCGGGGAAATTGCATTAATCGATTATGCTAAGGCAACAGTACATTGACGACAAATTTTCGAACTTATATGTAACAATTTTCAAATTATATCTTTTTTCGTTTCATTATTTGAAAGCCATCTTCTTTATTTTTACGGAATCTCAAATCAAGTCTCGGCAGCAACAACAATATTTTTCGATAAAATTGATTATATATGTATATGTTTCTAATTAATACATTTAATTTGTATTTTCAAAAAAGTATCACAGACATATGTTCTGAATAATTACAACTTCACAATAAGGATCTGTTCTCCTTAATAATATGAAAACAATTCCATTTGCTTTAAAAATACATTATTTTAAAAACAATGCATTTATAAATGATTTTAATCTTTATCTAATATTTTCAAAAGTTTCATTGGAAAACATAACATTTATTTCAAATAAAAATTTTGTACGTATTATTGAAATCTCAATAATTCACATAGATAATACTGACATGAGTCTCATTTCTATGCAAAGCATAACACGATTGTAAGGTCATTACAGATTACTGTTTAAAATATGTATTAGTTAACAAAACCAATTAGTTTATAATCTTCAGGTATTTGAACATTCCAACAAGTTTTGCTATATATTCAAAGTCTTAAAGTTTTCATATTAATGGTTAGTTCAATCCATCACCATCTCCAGTACCACCGATTATTGATAGGTTTTCGAAACCGGCCAAGAGGGAAATGAGAAAATCAGCGTTTAAACGATCCTATTTTTGCTGACTCAGTAGCGAACACTATCCAGCCTACCCCTCCCGATCTCGAAACAGCCCCGGGCCAGGACTGCGCAGAGGCTAAATAAAGAACGGAGGTTTATGGGCCGTATTTCGAAGACAAAACGTGTGTAAAGATAATTGAAGAACTTCGTTATCGGTCGTTATTGAAGCCGTAAGAAAATGAAAAATACAAATATTCCGTACACGACTTTAGGTAGAAGGATAATAATTTACGTATACATTATTAGTGATTCATAAAGAATTATTAATTATTATGGAAATACTATGATATATTTACAAAAATATTTTCAATTTTCTTTTCAACTTTTCGAAAAACGAATAAAATATCCGATTTCATAAGTGAACTAACTCTGAACTCATAAATGGAATATGTATGGTGTGTGCAAAAATACACGGGACTTTAACAAGATCCTGTAGCTGATTCCTTATACATGATTCATCACTGTAGCCAAAATCTAATCTACCGCTTCACAATTCCATCTTACCCAAAATATGGAAAATGGATTAAGAGACGTGTACTTTCCTGTAGGTACTACGCACATATTTATTTTATGTACGCGTTTAAGGTGTGAACGTTTCATTGTCGAGCTTTGGCATTCGTTTTGCATCAATGTATAATATAAGGACGTAATACGATATTTAATCGGCATGTTCTCATCTTTTGACAAGTACTCTAAGATTTATTGATACCGAGTAAGGAAACGTAATTAACTATTGATCTATTGAGAGTGTAATATTAAAAAATATTATTTATTGTATAGTGTTGTCAGTTATTGTTTTATTAAAATTGGGCCAGTAATAATTATTACGTATTTTTAATGTATGCTTTTTTAAATTAGTCATTAATTTAATTATTTATTAGATTATTTACTAAGAAAAAAAACACATCTTTACAAAAAATTTACAATTTAGAATATAACTATGTACACGTTTACAATCAAATGTGCAGACTAACATCCACAACAATATAAATAAGAATATGCTAAATACTAGTTTAATACAGTTTTTTATTTGGCAACTCGGTGAAATTAAAAAAACAAAACTTGTTTTACCCCAAAAGTTCATGTAAAATTTTAAGTATGAATATCGAATAGTTTTTGGGAGGTGTGTGTATAAAAACTTGGCTTACACTTGGTATACACCCTAGAAAAGTTTATCTAGGCTAGGGAAAAGGGTATTTTTTCAATCGGTTTGTGATCTGTAGTAAAGCTTAAATGACTTCTTTTTTTGATAATCCCGATTCATGATTGGATAAATTTTTTTCTACCTAACAATAATTAGATAAAAAATTTAATTACTAATATTATCTTCTCCATTATATTCCATATATTCCAGAAACATTTTCATAATACTTTAAACTCTTATATTCCAGAAAACCGCGATTCTACTTGACATATTTTTCACGTAGAGAAATTTCATCAGCATTAAAAAAATCCAGGAAAAGCTTAACGAGATGAATCATGTATAAACTTCTATAAGGCGAGCATTATATAATATGCATATTTATGCGTTTGAAATGTATGGATATTTATAAAATCGAAACTATTTAGTAGGTACTCTGGGTGATGAAATGTTGTTCAATGTGCGTATTTGTCCAAATGTTAATGGATCAGAAAAATATGTGTGAGCGTTCGCGTGTCTCCAAATAATTACACCCAAATAATTACACAAGTTTTTTTGTACACAAGAGATTGCGAAAGATTGACGCACTAAGACCGGCACCCTGGGCGGCTGCGGCGCATTGTATTGTTATCTGTTGGAGACGGTACCAGGCATGTATTTTGGGATTGATGAGTGCCCCGTTTTGCATCCAGGTACATGCAGGGTGCGTGTAGTTTGTTGAGGCTATAAATAACCACAGTACAATATAAATTATATTAATGTGGTTTTTTTATGCCTCCATTATTATTTAAAGGCACCTATTCAAAAATAATAATAACAAAATAAGAATTTTTGTTAAAAACTATAGTACTTGTTAACTTAATGAACTAAAAAAATATATATTTCATAGAAATAATTTGACATTTGGGTAAAAAACCAACATTAATTTATCTAAGCTTTAAATTTGGCGATAACTAGTTTGTAATGGCGGTAAGGGGGTGTAACGTAACATAAATGTATTTCTATTACATTCCCATATTTGAAAGCTTTACAGCGCCGTTTATTTTGGAAGTATTCAGAAAGGCATATTTTTGTATAAACTTTTACTTTTTAATAGAATCTGTGAAAAGCAATGTTACTTATTCTAAACTTATCTTTAAGATTTATAATGTTTTTAACGCAAAAAAAGGAGCGCTCCATGCAGAAAATTGTATTCATTAAAATCAACATAAATAAAAAATGCATCACAAATTTAAAATAGATATAACGTAATATAAAATATCACGTGATATATTTTTTTTATTTAGAGTAGACATGAATATCAAAATAAAAAAATGTGTGATCTAGAGGTATTTTTTAACGGATTTATGGGTTACAGGTTTTAAGAAAAATAATAAGTTTTCTAATAAATTTTATTCGATCATTATTGAAAAGGTCTCGTAAATTATCTCATAACTTTAGAATAAATAAAGTGAACTACAGAATGAAAATATAATACTAATAATGAAATCTTACTTTTAATTTCTGAACCACATAATTTTTTTACAAGAAAAATAAATTATTCACTTGCTAAGTACACCGTGCTACCGAATTTTTTATTTACATTGTAATAAAAATTATAGATTTTTCTTTTAACGCACACATATCAAAGTGAAGTAGTTAGAACTTTTTTTTTTATTACATAAAAATATTAGACATTTCCGAACCATCATGTCAGAATGCTGTACCTGGTAGTGGTTTTTCATTGACGTATGTCGAAACCAAAATATGATAATGAAGGTTTACGTATACTTATTCATTAAAATATGCATATTTACAATACTATTATTCTGTTTTTGGAGATAGAAAATTTTACAAGACAAAGTTGACTGAATGCAGTGGATATGAGATCACTTAGACGTATTTGTGGCAAATCTATTTATGACAGAGTAAAGAATGAAGAAATAAGGAAAGAATGTAAAGCTGATGTTAGTATAGTGAGTAAGATTAAGAAAGGATCACTTAGGTGGTTTGGTCATATGGAAAGGATGAATGAGGAGAGAATGGTAAGAAAGATATATGACGCAAGTATTGATGGAACCAGAAATAGAGGACGTCCGCGGAAGACTTGGCACGACCAGGTAAACCAGATGACGGAAGATGGTTCTGTTAGAAGCCTCAACAATCGGCGAACTTGTATGAATGTGGATGAGGCGAGAATTGTGTGTCAGGACAGAAGAGTGTGGCGCTCTATCCTCTCTGCCTAGCCCCACGGGGAAACGGCGTGATGGTAAGTAAGTATGAATAATGTTTGTGTGTTATGTTTTCTTCTTACTTATGAAATACTAATAGAGGCTGCAAATTTACTCACTTCATAATATCCGGAATATTTCCCCGCTATTTGATTCTAAATTTCCTTTAGCTTAATCGTATCTGTGTTTTCGGCTATTCGTCAGTAATGTAGATAACTGTTTCATTTATTTCATATCACCAGTAATATTCGAAAATGAGGTTTTCCATGAATTTTGTCATTTATTTTTAGCACAAAGATAATTCGTTATCAATTTGAGAGTATACATTAATTAAAAATAATTGCAACATCAGTCATTCCGTGGCAGCTGTTATTTGGACCTTAAATTTTTGTGCCACACCACTTTTGCCTCATTCACTTTTATACATATTTTCATGCACGCTCCTCGGATGTTGGAGCTTGTTTAATTTGTTTTAATTAATTTTTAAATTATACCTAACTATGAATATTTCATGAATTATTTTTGTTCTCACTTTAGTTTATGGTGGTTCTCCTTTAAAAAAATTTGTAGATGTATCGTATCTACCACTAGCGTCCCACCGGAAACATAACAACATTTTGTTTACCAAGGACGAGTTTTCTATTCACTTACATACAAAAGTATAAACAATATTTGAGTATGTTCAAGAACATACAGGTGTACTCTAGTATAATATATACAGATAAAGAACATAGTTTCCATATTTTCTAAAAAAAATAAGATTCTCATTAGTGACATCTATGCTGTTTCAGGGAAATGAATATCAAATTTCAGACCATAGATGGCGACAGCGAAGTTGTAGTCAAATACTCGAAGTGTTTCTACATGGTAACATATAAACAACTTCCAAAAATTTGAGGTTGACGGATGGAATGAACGGTGAACGTTACATTGTGTAAAGTGATCACTTAAGCCAGCCGAAGACAGGTCGTAAGCCCTGTAATTACCCATACTTCCATATTTTCCCATATAATATAATATAAATAGCTTCGTCTCTATGAGATATCTATAATTTGTTACAGAAGTATAATTGGAATTTATGGTAAAAATATCCTGTCATGTTTTTCATTCATTAAAACTAATGTTTTATATTCGTTGTAAAAATTAAATAATATATTATATTATCATGAAATGATGTATGTATTTACCTCAATTTAATTTAGATACGCGTGAATAATAATAATAATTGTTTAAAAAAAATTTAAATTTCATGATCTAGAATAAATCAAGATAGATATTTAGCGAAAAAAAAATCAGAACAAAGGAAGCCTGCTAAGTACTTGTGTTGTGAGGTCGCTGTCCTCAAGGCTAAATAAGACACCGGATCACGCTTTCACGGCTCCATGCAGCTGCTGCAAATGCAATAAAAAAGAGCGAACACATGTTGTATTTTGAAAAAATAAAACAAAATCCTACCGAACAGGTGGAAGGACGGAACACGCACCTTTGCCGAAAGAAAAATTCCTATTGCACTCTTATAATAAAATGGATACTGTCACGCAACGTATCAGACACGTATTTGCTGATTCAGTTACAGTTTTTAAGGTAAGTTATTAATCAGCAACATTTGAATATGTCTAGGAACACACAATTACTGGATTTTCACCTACAAAGGCACTGTTATTAAACAAATTATAGATATCTCATAGAGACGAATTTTTATTATATTTAAGGGAAAAATATCGAAGTATGAGTAATTACAGGGCTTACGACCTGTCTTCGGCTGGCTGAATTAATCACTTTATACAAATATAACGTTCAACATTCTCACCCATTGATCAATCTCCGTATCTATCAAATTTTTGGAAGATGTACATATGTTACAATGTGGAAACACTTCGAGTACAACTATACTATCGCCATCTAAAGACTAAATTTGATATTCATTTCACTGAAACAGCATAGATGTCACTAATGAGAATCTAATTATTTTTGAAAATATTTAAAGCAATATTCTTTATCTGTAAAATGTTTTTTTAACACATTATACTAGAATATGACCGAAAAAATAATTTTTATATATTTTCTTATTTTGACCAGTTTATTATTAGGAATATTTGAATATGTCCAAGAACACACAATTACTGAATTTTTACCTACAAAGGCTATGTTATTAAACAAATTATAGTTATCTCATTTTAATGTATACAGTGATCACTTAAGCCAGCCGAAAACAGGTAATGAACCCTGTAATTACCCATACTTCCATATCTTTCCATTAAATATAATAAAAATAGCTTCGTCTCTATGAGATATCTATAATTTGTTTGAGTTATTAATCATTATTAAATCAAACGATACCAAAAATTTAATGTGTGATCTCATAATACAGATTTATCTTCGTAACCTTGACTTTGAACTCATAAGAAAATATATTCTGTATTTTTATAAATTTTTCGTACTTACCAGATAGGGAATATAACGGTCCTGTCAAAAATTTCAATAACCGAGAGCGTGGATTAGAAGATGCATACAAATGTACGAGGAAAGGGTTGTGTGCCAGAACAGAGGAGTGTGGCGTTCTATCCTATCTACCCTGATGGTAAATAATACATGATATTTAACCGGCATATACAGATATAGCTAAAGCATTGATATTGGATGTATAATAAAAGTCAAATTTAATTTAAAAAAAGAATAAAATTGAAATGCATACACGGAATACGTGTCACATCAATATTTTTAAACTAAGCTAAACGCTTGTGCTATGATTAACTTGATGGCTCCCTGGAACGAATCTCGAACCCCCGACTACTATATCACTAGGCGACTATCGTAACCACTAGACCACAAGCACATCAAAGCCAAACCCTTTTAATAAATTGACGTTATTTAAATAGACTGAACAGATTTTTAATTCTCCAGGCTTTGTTTATAATGACACTTATAAAGTAATTTAACGAAAGTAAAAAAGCTTCCGGTCATGGAGAGTTGCTTCGGAAACAAATATAACGGGTTGAGCTTTAATTTTTTTAAAAGAATTTTATATTTAATTTATAGCGCATTCTAAATAGTTAAAATGTGTTAATTTTTACTAACAACCATTTAAACATATGATTTTTGATTTAATTTCATTCCAAAAAAATTCTATATAAAATTCTGAAATACTCTATATCATATAAAAAAGACTTTAGCGTGACATGTCCCCCTTTCCTGTGCAGAAAGTAGCTGACATCATAATACAAGATGTGAAATAAAGGATATTATAAGAACACGATGGTTATTTGATGGGTCGTCTGTTTTAGGATCAAAATGTACTTCAGCTTCTTTAGCATTGTCTAGATACGACTTAAAATGATTAAAAAAAATTTTGCTCTAAATAATAATTAGGAGTTATAAATTGATATTAATTGTATCAATTAGAGACTAAACTAGATTATTATCTCTTATATAATTACGCACAATATTTATAAAAATTAAATCATAGATTTATGTACCTTCTGTTCATTTTTTCCATTAAAATGTTATATGTTTATTGAGATTTTAAAATATAAAAAAAATATAATAAAACTCTAACGGAATGGCACATATTTATATAATATGTTTAATTATTAAATTTAGTATGTAATATATTTTCACTTTTAAAAATGATTTTAAAACAATTATCATGGTATTAAGATAATGGGAGAGAGATACGGCAAGATTACGAGAATGCAAAATATTGTATTTTAAAAAAGGTGAACATTTATTTTATATATTAGAAACTATATAAAATATATATACCTGTAAACCTAAAACAAGCTTGCTTGGTTAGGCAATGCATTTTAAAATCTGTATAAAATATATGTAATAAAATGTATTTTTTTTAGGTGTACAATGCTTATATGTTATATATGTCTAAATAAATACTAAATAAATTTCTATAATATGTTTGGACTGTGACCGTCTTACCATAAAATACTGTGTTGAGACATGAATTGATTAAGTCCATATTATTATTGTTTTGGCATTTACTAAAATTTAAGAATTAATTAAAAATGTATACCACTTATATAAGCATAATTATAAATAATTTGTGATGAAATAAGAATATAACCTATATTCACGATCACGATAATGATAATGATATTTTATTAACAAATTGAGTATTTTTGTCATTCCTTATAATTTGTGGTAAATAAAATAATCACCGGTAAACATTTTAATAAATTATTCGGAGCGCCGTTCATTTCTTTTGCTCAAAATATATTTTTCATATAATATTTAACATCATCCAATAGATTATAAATAGCATTATTCAAAAGTTATCTATAGTAGTTCAATAATCTACAACAGTCTTTTAAAACTCCTATGGACCGTTTGCTATAACATGTATATGTTAGAATATTCATATCAAGGTACACACAACATACGCCGCGCCGCGTCACTATTTTAAATAATTAGGAATTACACTGTTTTAGAGATGAGATTCAAACTGGTTCTAGCGCCAGCCAAGAAAGGGAAAATTCCACAGCCTCTGTCATCTCCGATCGACTAGATGACGTCATACAATGCTCTACATATAAACCGGATGTTACATCACGAAGAAGTATGTTTTCAACACTCAATCTATGTTTTCTAAACACGCGTACCAATATTTAAGTTTTGATTTATTGCTTGATATATCTGACAAACATCTAAATATGAACTCCGATTATCACGGCCGTTATATATATATATTATTATAATATATATTATTTGCTGCTTGTGTTGTCTTCCTCCTCTTTGATCTATATTTCGGAATGCATCACGAAATATGATATCAGATACAAGCTGCTGTCATAAATTAGTTCAAAATATCTAAAGTAGTGAATAAGTTCGATAAAAATATCTAAATGTACCAAATATAACAGGAGACATATTTTTAAAGGTTCGTTGTAAGATCAACGAATATAGATTAAATCAGAAAGAATACAAAGTTTTATTTTAAACTGTTTGAAAACTTGCTCTTGGGAGTACCTTAACACGTACGTATTATACAGCTAACCTAGGACGATTTTAATCTATAAATAAATTCATACACATATCCTAAGACGCAATGATTACTTTACATATGGCAGGTTGTTGGTTAAACAAATCCCTGCCCTTTGCCCAACAACTTGTCTGATATAGTAAAAATTGAGAGCAAAGCATCAGCAACAAGGAGCTACGGAATTAGCAGAAAAGTTGTGAGGATTGCGATGGAGGACGAGGATTCACGGAAATCACGATCTTATCCGAGTTAAAAGGTTGACAAGCTCGTCCAATACTGAAGATCTTTGTGCTGTCACCAGAGAAGTGCCTGTTGACTTTTCCACTTGATCAGTCCAACAGATGGGGGATCTTCTTTCCGTTGTGGCCTACCACAATAAGCTTTTTCAAGATATCTTCACTTCTCACAACTTGCCCAAAAAATTTAAGGATTTGTCACAGACAAATGATTGAGTCTGTCCATGATGTTTAGCTTCTACAGAATGGAGATATTCGTAAGTCTCGCTACAATAAGCTCAGCATGCGTCTCCAGTACCGAACTTTAGAAAGTACTTTAAATGATATTTTGCTACTTCAAAAACACACGACACGCCCGTCTTATGACGGGTAAAATAGTACAGCTTAAGCTTTCTCTTTAAAAAATTAAATGATATTCATAATGCTAATTAAATTTGAAAGGTAGGTGCGAAAAAGTTATTTCCAAAAAAATGTTTATACTATTAAATTATTTAGAATAGTGCTTACATTAAAATGTGTCTTTAAAACTGTTGAAAAATGATAGCAGAAATAAATTCGTTCGATTTTCTATTTGAAGAATGCACCTCCAGAACAAAGAGGTCACATATCCACCTAATTATTATTTCATATAAAATTTACTCATCATTCCGATGTAATGTATTTGTTTTATTTCAAATTTACGTAAAGACAAAGGTTAAAGAGACACGTGGGTCACTTCATTTATACAAGAATACTATTGATACTGTCCTCCCTTAGAATATTGTAACATGATACTTAATCGCTCCATATTTGTTGAAGGTACTCGTATCATCCACTTTCGTCTTATCCACATAATAATCATTTCATCATTCTCGTGCGTCATGTTCTATCTTTATATCAAAACGAAACTTTCTTCGCCCATCTCACTTACTTTTTTACTTTACTTCATCTCTACACTATTTTCTTACATCTACATTCATTACTTGGTTATCCGCAGTTTTCTAATTTACCAAACTCTGTTTATTACACTGACACAAGTAGAAAACTGATTAAATTACACGAAAATAAAAAATTTCTACCAAAAAATTTATGACATCGATGAGGCGATTATTTTAATTTAGTCAAATTTCTCAAAGATATGTGTCGTATATATAAATATATATATATATATATATATATATTTCTTTTAAGATTTATTTCTTCTCTGTGAGAGTAAGACTCATGTAAAAATTTGATACCTTGATAAATATAGTGATTTTGGGTTGCGGCCTATATATATACTGATTATTTTATAAATGAATTATATCTTCTAATATTAAAATAAATAAAAAATGCTTTTAACTGAATGTTTATTATAAGGTCCTAAAGATTCCTAAATCTTCAAAAATACATATTCACATACTATGCGTAATATAATCCTTCAGAACATTTAGGCAAGATTGAGTTTCAAGTATTCCTGATTTTACGTAAATCTTTCACATTATCTTATATCTTCGTACACGCTATCTTTGCGTTAAAAGATTCATCACTCTTAAACCTGTATCAAAATTAGGAGATTTGAGAGTTTACTTTAGCTATATTTCGTATTTTACGTCATTATATGTATTTGCGCACACGATATCGGTGACTTTTGAAATAATATAAAAAATAAATCGGTTAAAAACAAATTATTTCTTCATCTTAATCTTATTTTTTTTACCATATTCTTATTATTATTATCTTACACATTCCTATCTTCATTCATGAATGTTAGTATTTGCATTTCCATAGCATCCTGGCTACCTTTATCCTTTGTTATTCCGAATTATCTCTGGAATTCGTAAATGTTAGTACCAAGGTGAATCCTAATCATAATTCCTTTTATGTATAAGGGTTCCTTAAACTGCCACTCTGCATCAGCGACTTTGCTACCATGAATATTTTTCTGATTTTAAATTAAGTATTATGAATGTGAGGTCCTTATAGCCGGGCTTCTAAATATTTTTTAATTGATATTATGTATAATTAAAATACCAAGGCCTGATATAAATAGATTAAATGATGATAATGTTAAAATTAACCAAATAAATATTAATATAAAACAAAAATACCTTTATATATTTGAAAATTTATCATTCGAAAATTAGTAATATTTTATAGGTTGATTTATATGACCATGTGTAACATAAATATAGATGTATAAATGGCTGTATGAAGAAACACAATTTTCATTAAAAAAGAAAAAATATATATAACGAAATTTATTTCTTAACTGCGTATTTTTGAATTTTTACTGTTATCCAAGTAGATAATTAATAAAATAATTTTAATATTTTATAAATTTATAAACCATAATGAATAATGTTTGTTAAAAAAAGTCATTAAATTAACCATAAACCTATATTTATAGAATAGTAAAATATTTAGCACGTGATCCCATCACGCATACACGAACATATTGCTGTAAAACCGTAGTAATCCATCATTGCTGATGAATGAGAGGTCTTTGTTGGACCCTGGACAACATTTGTTCAAAATATTTTTTATCCAACTAGAGCAATTATTTATCAAAACCTTTTGTAGTCCAGCTAATCCCCGAGTTTTGTATAACTTAAAAAGATTAATGAATAGCCCCTACCTGACCCGTTCATATTTTCCATTAAGATTAACGAATTTTGTTTTAAAAGTGTCAGCAAAATACGTCGGGAAAAATTAAATGAATACCCCTCGATAATGTGAAAACTTTTACTATATTTCTTTTTAAGGACTGATCGTTTTAATAAAATTTGTAATGAAAATTATGTAAGCCAGAGAATTTTTATGGGTATATGTTTTTAAGAATATTTTGCCAATGAATGAAGGTAATTTGATTAGAATTTTATTTCATTCAAGCTGCTATGATATTTGTAACAAAAAATATTAAGGACGTATTTGAGTTTATTGAACTATTTTTATTTAGGGGTAGGTACCCAAAAAATGTAATCTTTACTTTGGCTACCTTCGACGTTACCTGTTTGCGAGTACGACTGGGCGTCTTTTTGACGGAAGTGATTGTTTCGTTCTCTCGGAATAAATTCCACGCATAAACATTAAAAAACACGATGGAGAATTTTTTTTCAAAAAACAATTACTACGCGTATATACAGGATGTTTTTTTAGAGACATAGAACTTTAAAATTAAATAAAATACAACAAAATCGTGATAATGGACATGGTATAGGCTTTATTGGAAAGATAATTTTATGCTATTAATGTTTAAATATGATTTCGCAAATATGGGCGCCGCGGTTGGCTCGAATAAAGCGCAGTTCAATTTTCGACCACTTTTTCGAGCAGCTGGGGACGTATAACAACAATAACGCGACGACTGTAAGCTTCCAAGTCGTTTATCGTCTCTGGTTTATCGACATAGACGTATTTCCACAAAAAATAATCCAAAGTTGTTAAATCGCATAATCATGCAGGCCAATTCACTGGTCCATTACGCAAAATTATTCGCTCATCGAATGATTTCTTCAATAAATTTAGTGTGCGTGCGCTATGTGACATGTTGCGTCGTCTTGTTGAAACCATAGCTCTTCCATATTAATGCCATTCAATTAGGTCAGTAACCATGGATCTATAGCGCTCTCGATGGCGAATCGACTCATTTAAGTCCTTCTCAATACTATGTTCCATAGTGCTTCTTCTACAGATACATATATTATATATATTATCAAACGATCCATGAGGATTCGAATTACTTGCTCGGATGGACGATTATGTCGACCATAAAATCTGTTGTTCTGGCGTAATTCGATTCATGATGAAATGACAAACCAAACTGAGTACAAATCAGCTGTCAGTTATCAAATTGGCTGTCGCTTGAAAAAATGTTGGCAATTCGAAAAACAAACCTCTATTGTTTAGATCTATGCAGTGCTATTCAGATGAAAGATTTAATAATGTTATTAAAATAAAAACGCCCCTAACAGAGTATTTTGCATCAGAGCCTGGGAATTTTATATATACGAGTGATCAAAAGTTGTTTGAATGACGAAAGAAGAATATATTATATAATAATATTTTTAAAGGAAAATTTTCCGAAAATGATTTTTTTTAAATATTCCTATTATATTAAAGCGTATCGTTATTTCGTCAGTACCAAGATGTTACAATTTTATAATAATTTCATAATATTTGCTTTCCAGTAACATATTTAATTAAGATGAATATAAAAAGAGCGTTTATAAGCATATTTTTAGCCTCCAAAGTTAAGCATCTTATGATTCCCCTTCGACAAAAAAAATGACTTTTTTCGATAATCGTGTATAAGGATATAAATCACTGTCACTGGAAAACTTCAAAAATTTCTGCTTGAATTATTATCTTTATTATGATTTTTAAAGAATGTCAAACTAATTATTACTAAATCGATAAATTCGTTGAAAATGAATTTTACGACATGACTTTTCCGATTATATTATTTTAAAATAAAATGTGGAATGCAGACCAAAAAAAAAGTTCGGTAACAACCAATGAAATGCTTTGATCTGGTGAAATATGCAACTAATAGCTCGCTTCAGTTTAGGGTAGTACTGGCTGTGGTGTTATCGTGGTGTAAGCTACCACGATTGCTCCGCCAAGAGCATAATAATGAATTGTTTCCAGTCCATGAAAATATTGATTATTGACCAATCATTTTTTATTAAGGAAAACACATTCTTATTGTGAAGTTGTAATTATTCAGAACATAGATCTGTGATATTTTAAATACTAAATTAATGTATTAATTATAAATATATACATATAAAATAAATTTTGTCGAAAAATATTGTTTTTGCATCACCTTCTCACTGTTGGGATTCGAACCTGGATCTCTATTTCCAATCCAGTGCACTTCCCCGGATTGGAAATAGAGATCCAGGTTCGAATCCAAAAACAATATTTTTCGATATATTGTTTTTGCGTCACCGGGATTCGAACCTGGATCTCTATTTCCAATCCAGTGCACTTCCCCGGATTGGAAATAGAGATCCAGGTTCGAATCCAAAAACAATATTTTTCGACAAAATTGATTTTATATGTATATATTTATAATTAATACATTAATTTAGTATTTAAATCATTTTTTATCTTAAATTTTTTGATTACGGCTTTAAAATAAGTCTTTTGACTTATTTTCATGTTAATTCCTATTTCATATATTTTACATATTCTCTAAATATATATTTTCCCTTTGGCCTATATTGTAAAACTTTTATTTCTCTATTATAGAATGACCTATTATCTTATCTTCCAGATTGTATCGAATTGCACACGAAAAAAATATTTTCTGTAACTGTATTTTAAATAATTTACAATCAATACTTGCGTTTTTGATTGATGCAAGCCTTCTGCAATTCGATATGTAATAATGAATTTTACATTTTTCAATATTTCAAACTGACGTTCAATCGCTGACCGTATGGGATTTGTATGACTCTAGTTAAAATAATTGTTTAATCAAAAGTTGAAACGTATAGTAGTCACTGTTTGATACATTATTTGCTTCAATACCTATAAAAATAATAACAAAATTAGAAATAATTGTATAAAATTTATCTTTGACAGTTTAGTCAATGTATAAATTATTTCTATCTTCATTAGATAACCTTAATAATAATATTTTATTTATTTATTATCTTTGTTTTATTAACACTTAATTCAGTTTAAATACATCGACCGGTTTCGAAAAATACTCGAAATTTTCTTCTTTAGGATGTTATAACTAACTAAAAACATATATTATTGCGTTTTTACCAGAATCTATTTAAAAAAAAAAACTATTTAAATAATAAATTTAGTACCTAACTCAAATTGTTACTTAATACAAATTTACTCGAATAATTCTTAGGAAAATTTTAGAATAGGACTCGTAGTTAAATTTAGTGGGTTGTTTATAATTTTTTGTTTAGTTTTACACGCTTTATTTATCTTCAACGATTCCAAATTATTTAATTTGTGACCAACACCGTTTATATGCAAAATTGACAATCCCAATTTTTATCAAAACCATGACCATTTTCTATCAAATGATTAGAAAATTCTGAAAACTCACTATTGTTCAAACATCTCAAATACTCCCTTACTCTTATATTAAAATTTCTACCCGTTTTACCAATATAAAATGCAGCATAATCCTCGCAACTAAGTTTATAGACACCAGAACTGTTAAATTTATAATCTTTGTCTTTAGAATTTTTGAGTAAATTTCCTATACTATTATTTGTATAAAATGCCAATGAATTTTAAACACAAAGTTAATATTACTAATTTTAAAAGTATTAATAATGATATGTTATATTTTAATTAGATGACACATTTCTGA
This sequence comes from Eubasilissa regina, assembly GCA_022840565.1. Lineage (NCBI taxonomy): Eukaryota > Metazoa > Arthropoda > Insecta > Trichoptera > Phryganeidae > Eubasilissa > Eubasilissa regina. The sequence continues at coordinate 26,446,393 of JAINEB010000033.1, forward strand.
TACAATGACAAGCAGCGCATCAGTACAGCATATCCTGTCTCCAAATAAAATAAATGAAACGTGATCGCGACTAAAAATTATTGATTAACAATTAAGAAATGTCCCATCTTTTTAATTTCTGATTTTGATGTAGTAAAGAGTGACTTATTTGGTTGTTTGGTTTAAAAAAAAGTCGGGCATGATCTCCCATTTCATTCAAGTACGGCACTTTTTGAAAATATTGAAGAAGAAGAAGAAAAACAATGTATAAAAATTATTACGGTAAATAAAAAAATTTTAATATCTTAATATGAATAGTTAGTTTAAAATATATTAAGGAAAACACATTTTTGTTGTAAAGTTGCATTTTCAGAACATAGTTCTGTGGTATCTAACACATATATATTGTATTCTCGTATATGATATATCCCTGTAGCAACTAAATATTTTTTCGATTTGATAAATTTTTTCTGTATGTCTTTTCAGTTGATTATTTTAATTTGTATAAAATGTAATATATTATATCATTTGTTGTATATTCTTAATAATAAAATATAACAACATGAAGAACGTTTCTATAGGTATCCTAATAAGCAAAGAAAACTATTTAACATATAAACTATGTGTTATAAACTTAAATAAGATTTCATTAGAAGCTGCATAAAAATTTGTTTATAAAAATATTTTTATTTCACTATAAATTAATCGTTTTTTATTATTTTGCACATAAACATGTCTATACCTCAGTTCATTGAGCCAATTAAGTACGAAATGAAAGGATTTGTTTTTAAATTTGCATTATATGTTGAGGTACCCATGTTTAAAGTAGGGGTATTTTCTTAAAATTATACATAATCGTTTAGATCTTTCCGAAAATGAAAAAAACTTTTTATTTCCTCCTTGCTGTTTTTTTAATCTCCCAAATTTCTCATATCATACCAAGGTTGCAAGAGGGTATTTTATTTATCTTCGCATCTCAAACTATCTCCGCTGCCATATTACGCTTTCTTAACAATTGCTTCATTCTATAAAGTTTTTTCCTTTACTCTTTATTTCCTTTGGTTGAAAGAAATCAACGCAGTAATGTCCAATTCGTTCGAAATTAGATAATTGACACGGGAAAAGTCAGGGAGTGAAAAAAGTAATCTCACTGGGATAAGTCTCCCTCGCCTCGCTCTCCTCTCGGAACTCGTACGTAACTATCTCGAATATTAATAAGATGTCTACCATACTACAGTATATTCTACATTATTCATCTGCGCAGTATCCTCCCGCCAATTAAAGATGGGTATTTGTACTCGCCCGTGACTGCCGCCCTGTCTGACTGCGGACGGACTCTGGAATTAGTGCGACGATGAATATTAATGGACTCTTTACTTATTTACATAAATAGAATCATAAATTCATTCAGTGCAGAGACCCATTACCTTTGCTGACTGTACGAGGAAATCGAGGAAATTATTTATTCAGAACGACACGGGTTTGATTATTATTTTAGGAAGAAGGTTCGACATATGAACACTGTTACTCACCTTTGTCAAAATATTCAAATGATGAAACGTTCGTACATTTACTTATAAGAATAGAGCTATTCAAATAATTTAAGCACCATGAATGTTCTGGCGAATTTGGTGTGAGTGAAATATATTTTTTCTCCGCGCGTGCAACACGTCCGCCATTTTGGAATCGTCTCTAGATTTTTCTCCCGATCGCACTTTTGACACCAAATATCTCCGTTATTTTACTCATTTTTCTGTCACTCGGATAATAATCTTTTAATTGCTAGAGAATCCATTCTCAGTAGAAATGCTATAATGTACAATATTTTAGTTATTACATCAATTAATTTTTATCGTGATATACAGACTTCCTGGACACAACGAATCTATATTATAAACTAGTATACATATTTAGTAATAAACACCTTGACTCGACTTGAATCATACAAGTTTCGGAAAAATACGTGAATTTATAAAAGTGATTGATTATTTCATAGACCTTGAAAAACAAAAACGGAAAGAAAATAAGCTTAACTCTACACAATGACTAGAATCCATTAATCATTTATTAATTAACAGTTCCAGTCGAGTGTTTGAATAAGTTAGCTAATCAAAAACAAACGCGCCCTTTAAGTTCATTAAATCACAGTTGCTGAAGAAACAATCTGTCTTACCAATCGCGGTCTCACCAACAACGAGACGACATTTAAAAGCCAGAGGATTGTGGTTTTTGAAAACTTCTTAGGAAATAGAATTGTGAATCCCCCACTTTGTGTCGTACTTATTATATAATACTTAATAACTTTTCACATTTAAAAAAATATATGTTTATATGTACTTAAAAAAATAAATAAACAATATTAGCAGTCAGTGTCCGATATTTCTAGGTATTTGGTTAAAATTAGAAACAGTAGATTAGGAAGTGGAGTACGGGTTTGTTTTATGCAGGCCCTAAAAGGTAACGACGTACGCAAAAAATATTCGAGGTAGAGGGATGGTGAGATGTCTGGAAGAAGGTGAGGTGACTATATTTACTTTAAGGTCCTAGAGTACCAACAACTGGAGAATATTTGTAACGAATGGTATTCAACTTAATGCACATTTATATATTGGAGGGGGGTTAAGGATGCGCTTTCAAAAACAAATAATATTTTCGACTTTTTTACGAAAATCTGGGTTTTTATTATTCATTTATATCAAATGTTATACGCTAGATTAGACTCTTTTTAGGGTATTACTTAGATTGTACATTTACACTAATGTAAAACTAATAAACTGAATGTTATTTGCCATAATTTAGATAATAGCAAGATTATAAAAGCATTATAAAAAAGATTAAATTGTTTTAATAAAGAAATTTAATATTCTTGCATATACGAAATATATTATCTAATAATCTTGAAGCCTGCAAAAATAAATCGGCATTGAACCAATTTAGCAAAATGTCAAAAATTAATAGAGTTATAAACCATTCAATTTGCAGTACATATGATCAATTTTCGACGTTTTTAAAACACTTTGTGTTAGTGAAAAATTATTTCAAATAATATATTATGTTTAATTACATGCTTCAGCTACTATTTAAAATTAAGTTTTATATCAAAAACATAATAATTTCTTACTCATTATAATTTATATCGATCCCATTAATGTGTGTTATTATTGGGTTTTTTATTTCATATCGCCGATTAAATCTAGTGTATAACTTCTGATATAAAATAATAATAAAAACCCCACATTTACGTAAAAAACCCGGAAATATAAATTATTTTTGAAAGGGAAGCCTTAAGGTAATCAAGGGGGGGGGGGGGTTGTTAATGTTTGTGTTTTGCACAGAATCCTAAAGAGTAACTGTGCAAGATTAGGTTAAATAATGTAGGATTGTATAGAGAATAGACAATGAATAAATTGACATGATTGATAATGCTAAATACGAATAAATAGTAGGTAGCGTTAAGTTTAAATAAAAATAATTTCAACAATTAGCAACAAAATAACATTATTATAATTATAATCTATTTAAAAACAAAACGAAAATTCAAATAAATTCCTGGGTTTATATAGACCATATTATTTGTATAATATTATGAGCATATAGCATTTGCTTTAATGATACATAAATTAAGCAAAGATGTTCTCCCAAGAGCGAAAACTTTATTCCCAATTTAGTACAGAATCGTACAATTAAGGTAAGGACTAAAATATTACCAGCTACATTATTATAACTGGAAATAATCATAGTTTTCTGGTACCCACATTAAATGTTTGAAATTAAATTAAAATTTACATTATCCATCCTTGAGGAACTCGAAGTTCATTTCTATTGGTGAAATATTTCTTAATAAAAGTTTTCCCCTTGAAAACACCTTGATTTACATTAAAAGAGAAACAACAAAACTATTAGTTAGGTCAAAGTAAACGGAATCGAACGGTTAACTGTAATGAAAGCGAGCCCTTGAAAGAAATAAATACTTAGACATTTTCTTCAGTTAAAAGAATTCAAAGGTTTTTTTGATAAGGGAAACTAAAGCGACGTACATACTCGTAAATGATTGTGGATGAATCATTGCAATGATTATTTAATAAATAAAAATTGATTCTTAAAACGTTTCGAGTGGATTTGGAAGCATATTTGATACGTTACATGATTGAATAAAAATATATTATGAGGGTAAAGATCGGCGTTCCATCCTCATCACCGGCTAGTCAGTGAAGAACATAAGAACGGCGTGTTCCTCACCTCAGAAACGCATACCAAACGTGATCTGTCAGATTCTCTGCCTTCGTCTTAAACTGGAAAAATGTATTATTAATACCTGGGAGAGATAAATGAAAAGATGTTTTCAGTTATAAAATGGAATCTAATTTATAATTAAAGTGAAATACAATACTAGGCCCAGCATGATATCTGGGTACCAACAGGTTATTACAAGCAAACAAATTAAACCTTTAAAAACGGACCCACAGTTCTTTGCAAATAATAAAGAAATGCTAATCACAATAATAATAATATAAGTTACACAGCGATGGTGGTGATGCGCTCCTGTGAGAAATCTACGTCAAACTGCCACGGCCTTCTCAATCATCTATCAGAACATCATCTCCAATATTTGATCAACGTTGGTGATTCTCTCAGCGTCTTCCCTGCAGCAGAGATTAGGCTGCCAAAATTAACTCCGGGAGCGTCACACCATCACAAATACTCCGCATAATGAACGAATGAAATCTTCATTTCTGCAAAGACAGTTCATCATGCAAAATAAATAAAAACAATACGACAAGTAGTGCACTAATGATTTAAAATGATTGGCAATATTTACCCTTCGTTCATCTTGATTAAAATTCCAACATGCTGTCGCTTTCTAAAAGCGAGAGCAAATTTTCAAATTTACCGCACCGGCTTCTTCTTGCGTGCAGAGCTCAATCTAAAATGGCCGAAAAACCTGTCACAAGCGACCGGTTCTCGCTTGTTCCCGAGTGAAGTTCTCGCGGGTCCAAAATGTTATTGACAGCAATGTGGGTCATGCTGATAAACGAGACGGGATGATTTTGAACATGACATCCAAATTATATTGATGTAATATAATAAAATATATATTAGTTTGTAGACAATAATGATTCATTTTTATAGGCATTTTCATTGTACTTATTAAAAATAAAATTTCACTTACAATTGAGGTAAGAAATAAAGCTCAACATTAATATTCGCCTACGCCTACCTACACCTGTGTTCCCAAGAGTTTTAATATAAAATCATAGCATTTTAAATATTTACTCCTACATAAACGACAAAACTAAAATACTATTTCATAAGAAGTTCGTTGTATGTCCAAATTTGAACAATTTGTATTTGAAAGTATTTTAAATTATATTTTATAAATATTTATCATTATGTCAAAGCCGCCTCCATAAGTCAAAAGCTTTCATATTTTAGTGTACATTGCGTTATATAATGCGCCCAAAATAAATAAATAGTTTTATTATAACTAATATATCTTCATCTTTTTCACGGGGCTTTCACGCACATAAGAGGCTTCTACTTCTATCCAGCCCTTTTTAAAGGTCCCTTTACTTACCAGGTCAGTTATAGGTATATTATTCTACTAGTTTTCTTCGTGAAGATGATTCTGAGAAGAAATCCTTAACGTAGCTTTCGTAACGTAGAAGTTCGTTGTATGTCCAAATTTGAACAATTTGTATTTGAAAGTATTTTAAATTATATTTAATAAATATTTATCGTTATGTCAAAGCCGCCTCCATAAGTCAAAAGCTTTCATATTTTAGTGTACATTGCGTTATTTAAGGCGCCCAAAATAAATAAATAGTTTTATCATAACTTAAATATCTTCATCTTTTCACGGGGCTTTCACGCACATAAGAGGCTTCATCTTACATTCATCTCGATCTTCTACTACTTCTATTCAGCCCTTTTTAAAGGTCCCTTTACTTACCAGGTCGATTATAGGTATATTATTCCACTAGTTTTCTTCGTGAAGATGATTCTGAGAAGAAATCCTTAACGTAGCTTATTGAGCTGAAAGACTTTCAGATATCCAGTGGCAACTTAGGTATTGAAAAATATAAAAATCAAATTAAATAAGTATAGTCGATAATCAATCAAATAGTATAGGTATAAGTACATAAAATATATAAATCAATAGAAAAATCAGTAGGTAGGTAAAAATATATAAATCAATTTAAATAAGTATAGTCGATAATCAATCAAATAGAATAGGATCAATTTAAATGGTATAGGTATAAGTACAGTCTTACAAAGCACTTATGTACCTAATTACATCATCATCATCATCTTTCTTTTCTTCTTCTTCTTCTTTTAATTAGGCAATCCATCCTACATCTTCATCTTCATTTTCGTCTCTTTATCCGGGTCTAGCGCCCAAAGTTCCGACAAGGCGACCAATCAAAGCTCTGTCTTCTTACAATATTTATTCCTGTTTATCTCAGCTTAGTCTGAAGATAGATACATTTTGGTTGCAGTTCTTCTGACGCAAGACGTGTCCAAGCAACCTTAATTGAAATTTTTCTACATGTAGAATAGCGCATTCCGTGTCGGGCAACTCCCTTATCTCGGTATTTCTTACTAGGTTCAATAACGATACTCTTGTTATTCTCCTAAGATAACTCATTTCGACAGTCTGGATTTTTGACTTTATTTTTTCCATAAAAATGAATATTTGATAACCGCATGTCTATACACACAGCTATAAAAACAGTCATATGATTAAAAATTTACATTTTTTTTTATTACCGCACTGCATAAAGGGAAAGTCAAACATCACTGAGAGTCCCGTTTCTCCTCTCTGGTTCACTTACCTGTCTTCCGTCGCTAAAGAATTTCACTCGGAGGTATTTGATTTTGTCGACTTGCTAATTATGAAGATTTATTGTTATTTATAATTACTGTAATTTGTATAATACCAAAACAATTATTATTATAAGTAATACCGTAGGGTATAATTAATAGTTGTGCATTGCATGGCAAAAACATTATTAAATAATTATCTACTTTAAAATAAAGCCTATAAAGACCGTTTTAACAGCACTTTCAGGGATGAAGTCTAGAGTGGTCGCAATCTAAAACTGCGCATTACGACATATTGCAATAAAAAAAAATTACTTATTAAAAATTCTATTAAAATGGCTTACGTGATATTGACATTAAACCTATAATAAAAACCTTAAACACCTGATCCCTTAACTGCTTATAGAAAATCTACAAAATTTCAATTGCACAAATATTTATTTTAACGATTTGCTCAATTTTGATTAAAAAGATAATACTCGTTAGTTTAGAAATGTGTTTTAGTAACTAGTCAGAAAAGATCCCGTGGACTTTACCGATCAAAATTATGTTTGAAAGAAAATAATGGCAGATGGATCCGGCCTACCTTGATCTAATTCCTGGGTCGAACGACAATTTTCATCTACACTTGACTCGCACTTTTGTAGTGAAGAACGGAAATATCATTGCACTTCTGAGTGGTGTAGAACACCACTTCTTTGTGGTCTAGATTTTTACACACGGCGACAATTGTGGTTCAAAAAAAAGCTCTTGAAAGCTCCGCGTCGAAATGCCATCTGCTCTCAAGTCGGCGAAATTTCTAAGTAATTAGTTGGCCAGATCAGGAAACGTATATTAAAGTTTATTGGATAGGCGGAATACACAGAGTCTCGACTTGTGTAAACAGTAATATTTTACACCAGTAGAATATATTTTAATGTTTATATATATACATATATATCCATGGCCTTACTGCTCTTCGATAGGAATTTTAAATACAATGCAGACTGTTTTTCAACGTTTTTCTCAATCTCGAGTGCAAAATTGAAAGTTAGCGTGCTATAATTGGGAAACAGTATAACTCTATAATTGGGAAACAGTATAACTCTCTAATTGGGTAACAGTATAACTCTATAATTGGGAAACATTCACATTTCACATTGATCCGCACGAAGTATTAGCTGCACCACACACAATAGCAAGATGTACTTGTAAGTACGCACAGGCGATAAACTGATCACACGGCAAACGTAATGTACTTCAGTCAGTCTAACACGTTCAAATGTCAAATTTCAACAGTGAACTGTCAACTTAACAGCAGGGCGTTAACTTGTAAATTCTCCAGTCTAACGAGCTCAACGTTTTGTTAATTTCCTGTCTGATGAGCTTGATAGCAGAACGTCAACTGGATCAAAGTCATAGATACATCATAGAAAATGGTCGTACTCTGGGGTATAAAATGGGGGGAGAGAAACAGGTAAGACAAGAACCATTATGTCTACATGTATCGCGTTAACACACACGCGCACAGCGATCCATTGATTTGTCATACAGATCGAACATCATATACCTACATATACTTATACGGTACATATGAGCGTATTCACATTATTAATTGAGATTCTATTATATTAATTATAACAATACAATAATTCACAATTAAAAAAATAAATGAAAATCCAAAATAAACAAGAAAGCTCAAAAGAAGGCAAAAATGAAAGAGCTTACGAGAAAAGATCTGAAAATTAATTTAAACAATTTTATAAAAGAAGAGAAACGCTTTCATAGAAAATTCAATTGGAACGTTATGTATATGTTGACATGTATGGCGCAAAATGTACATACATATGTATATTACACGGTGGTTCAAAGTTGTTTGCAAGCTTTCAGCTTAAACCCACGAAAAGTTTTATGATGTTTGCATAAAGCTCACGACTTTGCAAAAAATTCCAACATTTTTGCCTTATCTGCACATTGAATATGATGAATTTAGAAATTACTTTCAAGTCTAGAGTGATATCGGTAAAAGTGAGTAATTAAAAAAATAAATTATGAAACGATATTTACATGTATTTCCTTTTAATTAACACGAATTACATGTCATATCAATATATTTTTATATTTTTTTAAAAACTTAAATACTTCTGCTATGAAACTAAGACTAACATGTTGGACCCCTGGGACGAGGATCAAACCCTTGACCAATTGATCACTAGGCAAGAGTCTTACCGGTTAATTCTTTAATTATTTCGATTGCCTCAACTGTACATGTATTGTACATTATCATTATGTATTATAAAATAACTATTATTGCTGGAACGTACTTTTGTACCTACGTATATAAAATTGAATGTATGTCTACCTGTATATTTATTCTCTATACCTTACCTTTTATGGTTACTCTTTAGAATCTTGCACAAAATGTAGGCACCCACCCTCTCTCCTACCCCTGGCCAGACCTCCGCCACGTCATGATATAAATATGTAGATACTTAAATAAATTCCATACATTCTAAATTTTACTTAGTTGTACTCTAGAATACTAAGGAAAATATATTTACCCCATCCCACCCCTCGAACATCTCACTCTCCCAATGTGTGGACAATGCTAGGAATATTAACAGTAAATATCAATTAAATATATTAATTAGAAAGATATACATATAAAATCAATGTTATCGAAAAATATTGTTGTTGCTACCGGGATTCGAACCTGGATCTCTTTCCAATCCGGGGAAGGTGCATTAACCAATAATATTTTTCGACAAAATTGATTTTATATGTATATATTTCTAATTAATACAATTAATTAATATTTAAAATATCACAGATATATGTCTTGAACAACTTCACAATAAAAATGTGTTCTCCGTAATAATTAATAGTAAATCCAGTAAACTGATTGAGAATTTTTAGTGTTACAAAAAGTTATTACACTAGTATTAATAAATTATTAGCAATTTTAATTTTGAAAATACGTGTTTAAAATTTGACATCATGTAGGTTCAAAAACCCAGCCGACGAGACACGATGTTGTGTGGGTACTCGGAATGTTCGTTTGGCAGAAAAATGCAGGAAGCGTGCTCGTGAGCTGAATGTAATACGATTTTACAGTCAATATACATGCTCATTTATAAATCTACAAGTCCTCACTTATAATAATAAATAGGTACTTTTGTTAATCAATTATGGTCTTTTAAAATAATAATCTCCTAAGCTATTCTGAAATAATAAGAAATAAGTCCTGGTAGAACGAATAAGTACTAGAATGAAATCAATTTTGAATAGGTGAGTACTCGAGTTCTAGAATGAAATCTTAAAATTAATGAATTTCGTAAATTCGAAGAATCTAATGAAAATCGCAATTATTCGTAAAGAACGATTCTTTATAGCTGACATTTCATTGTCAAAGTTTACGATCTAACCCTTGATACAAAAATATTTATAAATTGACCGTTTTGTCAACTAGCAATTTTGAGTAAAAATTATAATAATCAATAATTGTTGCAATTTGTTTAATACAAGCGATCATTCGATTTAAATAAAATAATGAGATATTTTCAAAATATATTATGTTATATGCACAAACTTTTCAAATGAAATATGATTTCATATTTTTAGGCATGCACTTTTGTTTGTGTTATAAAAATACTGTGTGAGTGATGTTTTACATGGAAAATTTCCGTATAGTTGTTTTTTTTTTCATTTAAGAATAGAGAAACACATTTTTTTCCTATAATGTAACGTAATTTTTCAATTTCCGATACAATTAATTTGCGATGGCATAAAATCATTCCTACTCAATTTTTTAAATCGGTGCACTAGTTATCATTCTAATTGTAAAATTTTTAATTTTTTTCAACTAGTGTTTTTACAAAATAAGATGACACCGGATAGTAATTCCTCACTGGAGTACTAGGTTGAGCAGACAAATGGGAGCGGGCAAATGTAATTAATTCCGTTATCCGATTTTGTGTGGAAGTTAGGTGGACAAGCGTCATGTTATTTCACATCGAAAAATTCATTTTTATTGATAATTAACTCCTAAAACACTACAAATAAACTTATAATATACACAAGACCTTTAAAATAATAGATAATAAATAAATTTGCAGTAATATTTTCTGTAATGATACTAGATTGGACCCAAGTGTAGAATATTATTACAATTTTTCGCAAGCAAAAAATATAAAATAAAAATAAAAATCATTTTCACTTTTCCGATAACGAATATCAAAACAGAGTATCCACTATTTAATCGCGTAACCTCAAAATTGTGAGATATATATTTTCAATGTCGCACAACCGAAAACAAAAATAAATTGAGTTAGAAATAGAGCACAAAAGAGTCTCAATCAGAGGGACACAAAAAGCACAAATAATCCCTTGAATCGTTGGCGTTAATATAAATCATCAGCGACTTGGGGCGCAAAGTCCGTAACTTCGTTTCCCATCCCTTATATTGTTCCAGAAAGTTCGTAAATGAAACTGTAATAGAGACATGAATTCAGCACAACAATTGTTTATTATAGTTAATAATAACTAATCAAACGCGATCGACATAAAAGTGACGTCGGTAATTACGGACAACATACCACTATGATAAATAAATTCTAAAAAAAGAATGAATGAAATGTAATTTTTTTAAATTATTTAATAATTCTTTTATAATTTTTTTTTCTTTAATCATTTCTTAAAAGTTTTTTTCTTATTATTAATTATAATTTTTACAATTTTATATAATATATGAGTTACTTGAATCTGTTTCAAAACCAAAGTAACATGTTTCTGTGGAACACTGTACCTCTCCAAAAAAGAGATTAGCTCTTGTGCTTGAAGGGGTACTTATACTGTAATAATTTATATAGAGTTAGAAGTTATACATTTGTAATCTAGAATATTATTTATGATCTAATTGTGTGCTTCTGAAGTGTTCATTTAATTTCTTATTCAGTTCTTTTATATCCTTTATCTCTTTAATTTATGTCGGGAGGCTATTGAAGTTTTTATTCCTAAGTATTTGAAATTTTGCTGATAGTGTTTAGTGTTACATTCAGGGATTTAAAAATCTTAATGATGTACTTCTTTCAAGTTTTACAGTATTATTTTACTTAAGTAATTGAAAAATAGAGATTTTTTTTGTAATTGTTTTCCATTTTAGGAACTGGGAATTTTGTAAAAAGTGTTAAAAAATTAATACCACGTAGTGAATACAAAATATAAATATTAGTTTTTAGGGTTAAGATTATACGATCGTATTATATGAGTACCTAGTAAATGAAAGACTATAGTAGCGGTGACAAACCCTTTTCGAAAAATGTGCCAAAATACAATATATTTCGATTCTTAAAAATATCTTCGCAAGTAAAATAAATAAAATTAAAATGAAAAAATCTCATCATGTTTTTCATTTCCAAATAACGTCTTATATGGAAGGTCCGTGCCACAACATTACTAGCCAAAATTTACTGCACCATACTTAAATGTTCGTAATTTAAGTAATTTAATAAAGCAAATAATATGTTTTCATATCATAATAACAAATTAGCAGGGGACTAGTGTTCACAACACTCAGCAAATAAGGAGGATAACAAGATAACAAAAGGATATATCTTATTCAAATTTAATTAGTATTTTTAAAATTCTTTAATTATTTTTCAAATTTTGCTCGCGTGTCACTGGTTCGCCGTCTCTGGGCTAGGGCATACGATGAATATCACTAAAAAATATTTTATAAAGGTAGTACTCATGCTGTTAAAAGATTGTACGAATTTTGTTTTCGTTTATGTATTAGAGTAATACAACAATATCAAAACTTGGGAAATGTAAAAATACGTCATTCGTTCGCACATCGAAGACGCGCTGTCTCTGGTGGCCATTAAAACTAGACTGCTCTACGTTAGATATTTACCATTACTTACGATAGTTACCAAAAGGTTATTGTGTCATTATGCTTCAATATATTTTTGAAAATTATACATTTTTGATCGGATAATTTATCATTTATCATTAAAACTACGTCTATTCTAACCTTTGGTCTGGCTGTCAAGATTTAAAATTTATTTAGATATAATCTTTAAATATTATATTACAGATCATGTATTTAAATCTATTTAGATATATCTACCATACATATTTTTTATTTATTATCTTAGTTTTATTAACCACAATTGAGTTTAAAAAACATCTACCGGTTTCGGAAAACACCTTTTCCTTCTTCAGGATGTCATAACTAACTAAAAATATAGCATTGTTTCTTCACCAGAATCTATTTTTAAATTTTTTAAAAAAACAACAATTATTAAAAAAAAAATTTAGTACCTAACTCAAATTGCTGTTCAATACAAATTTAGTCGAATAATTTTTAGGAAAAAATTTTAGAATAGGACTCGTAGTTAAATTTAGTTGGCCGTTTAGAATTTCCTGATTACTTTTACATGCTTTATTTATCTCCAACGATTCCAAATTATTTAATTTGTGACCTACACCGTTTATATGCAAAATTGACAATCCCAATTTTTTATCAAAACCATGACTATTTTCTATCAAATGATTAGAAAATTCTGAAAACCCACTATTGTTCAAACATCTCAAATACTCATTTACTCTTATATTAAAATTTCTACCCGTTTTACCAATATAAAATGCAGCACAATCCTTGCAACTAAGTTTATAGACGCCAGAATTGTTAAATTTATCATCTTTGTCTTTAGAATTTATGAGTAAATTTCCTATACTATTATTTGTGTAAAATGCTGGTCTAATGTCTCGTGGTAGGTGTTTAGATATTTGTTTCGAAAAGTTATTTATGTATAAAATCCTACGCCAATTGTCATTATTATCATTATGTTTTATCTGTGATTTATATAAAAATTGATTATTATATTCTTTTAATTTATTTTTTAAAATAGTGTCTATCAAACATGTATTACACCTACATGTATTCTACCATACATTTTATATCATCTAAACATCGAATGTTTTGGCTCCTAAACGACAATTTTCCAGCATCTGGTTTACATGGTTATGCCAGGTCTTTCGCGGATGTCCTCTATTTTTAAAGCCACCAAAGCTAATATAGTACACTTTTCTTATTTTAGTCTTCTCATTTATACATTCTACATGAGTAAACCCAATTATGTAACGATTTATAATCTTGCTCTCTATAAAGATTAGTTTTATATTCTCTCCTAATATGCTCACTCTTTACTCCATAAAAAATAGATTTATTACACGCAGCGACCTCATTTCAGGCTATTGTCGTTCCGCTTTTGCCATTGATTTATTTCCCATAAATTTTATTAAAATTAAATTTAAATATATGCACGAAAATATGATTACCTATCTTCATTCATGTCCACAAATACCGTGTCAGCATACATTTCGAGACAAAATAACAGCGAGCTTTGAGTAATTCATACGTTAATGGATTAAATTATGCCATCCATATTTAGAAACTTTATTTCTGTCATTGTAAGATTGTGACCGATGACGTTTGATTATCAATTATAATTGAAAATACTGGTTTATGTGAACTGAATGAAAGAAAGTGCGAATAATTTTGCTAACTTCCAAAGCAGGTGGCGCGGAGCAAGTCGGTTGGCTTTAAATCATATTGTTAGGGTGATACGAATGTTCACAAAATGCAAATAATTTAATAAAATTAATATAAATTTAATTTTTACAATGTATTTATTTGTTACATTTTTATTTTTTTTCCCGTCTTCAATCCTCGTAAATATATTTTTAATAATAATAAATTTATGAAAATATTATTTTTAAGATCATTATATCTCCTCATATTTATATTGTGTGGTTTTAAATACCTATATCATATATATGTAGAGACAGGAGAAAAATCCAAAAGGTAACATATTTATTTGAGTATATATACAGTTCAAAATTTTTTTTTAAATAGTTTTCAAATTGAGATGTTTGTGAAATAATTATGATATTATTATCTTTGTGTACACACAAGATAGGTTAAACACAGGTTCTAATATTTTAGTGATTTATTAGATGTACAATCATATCCATCGTGAAGCTGCGACTGACATCAGGGGTGCGCAAATACGGAATATGTGAACTCATTAACGGGGATTTGCCTAAGTGCGTCCTCGAGTCGTGGTTTAAGTGATGTAGCACATGACGGCTAAATACAATTTAATAGTAAATAATACGTTTACAATTTGTTAAATCGCAAAATATTGGAGATACAGATGACCGGATATTTTATTAATTAACTACAAATTTGACAATGAAGTTAGTAACAGGTTTTCAAAACTACGTATTTATGTATTTAATTTAATATAAAGCTTCTTCATTTAGTTCTCAGGATAGGTAAGACTCTTTGAAAGTGCATCATAAGGACGGTTTTCAGGACAATCACAATGCTTAAAGATATCTTCAGATCAATGAGGGATCGTGACAACCTAGAAACGGGCGGAGTTTATAGACCCGATTAACAAGATTGCGATAAGGCAGTCGTGAGACCAACTGTCTCCACAAACTCCTAAAGGATTGACTCCCACAAAGGGGAATGCAAACTTAGCCATCCGTAGAAATGTACCTTGGCCGGGTATCAACCACCACTTAGTGTTTAAGCCTATGGTCCAAGGAAAGCCCGATAGTAATCCCCCACGTTTTGTTAAGGCGACTAGCAAACCATTTCATAATTACATCATTAACACTTCTTCAATATTTGTAAAATTACTTTGTGCCAACATGTTATATAAATAATAAGATAAACTCTTAATTTAAAACCACTATTTATTGATACATCAGTATATTTCGATACCTATGGTATCTTTTTCAGGAAACAATGTACACTAAAATTAAAAATACAAGCATAGATAAAAACAAAACTGTATACAGATAGATAAATTTGAAATTTTAGAAATCAGAAAAAATGTTAATCACTTTTTGAATTTGTTTCCACAGTAGTTTCTAATTAGTTACCCACCACTTATACTTAACAGTTTCATCAGAGTTTTTTAACTTAAGACTTACTAAGTGACAATGACCAATATTTCCATTTACTTAGCAACATAAAGCTTTCAGATAAATATTATAATAATTGTATCTGTGAGACTACAGGCAATTGGATAAATCTTGTCGATGTTATGGCATAATGGCGATGAATTCAGGAATCGAGTGACATCCTTGTTTCAGAGAGTGAACTAAAATATAACAGAATTGTTTATTTTATTTTTTTGTATAAAGTTTTGTATTCTTATAAACTTCAAATAAGCAGCAGATGCAGGATAACTGTGGTAAACACGAATGAGTTTTGAATTATATTATTTAAGATGTACGAATAGTATAGAATGTGTTAGCGCCGTTTAACGCACTTATACACGCACATCGTGTATGCACGATTATCAAAATTTGAACCTAGTATATTCTTCTCTTTATTTTCCTAACCTATCCCTTTGCGCACGAGGAAGAAGAAAAGAGGTCGCTGCAATCAACACTCCCGAACTGCAATTAGTTCAGTGTGTGCTTAGAACTGTATACGGGCTAATTTTCCGTCGCTTCAATCCGCTTTACTATCGCTAATATTGATTAATAAATATCCAGGTTCGAATCCCGTTGGCACAACAACAATATTTTTCGATAAAATTGATTTTATATGTATATCTTTCTAATTAATATATTTAATTCATATTTAAAATATCTATTTAATTTCCGTTAAGACATAAAAACAATCCTTATTACGCGAGTGTTAACGGTGTTGACATATTCTGCACCGCATGTCTTGTGGTTGAAAAGAAGAGACAATTGATCCAGCATCAGGCAGACCGAAAAAGTAAGTTCCTCCTATCTTCCAATATCTCCACCAGAATGTATTCCAATAACTGTTTAATAAATTAATTAGTCAATTTATGCTAGTGATTTAATTTTATTAAATATTAGCTAAATCTATTGACAAAAAATATTCAAAATATATATATTTAAATTTTATTTTATTAAATTTTTGGATATACTTTGATACAACTTATATATATTTTAAAGACAACACATTATTATTTGTGAATTTGTAATTTTTTCAGAACATAGTTCTAATTTAATACAAATTAAATGCATCAATTAGAAAGATATACATACAGATAAACTCAATTTATCGAAAAAATATTTTAGCTGCTACTGGGATGTGAACCAGGATATCTTCTTATCCGGGGCAGTGCGGTATACAATTACACAACGTCAGTCTCGCAAATAGTTGACAAATTTTCGAACTACAATCAGTTTATATTTCTATTTGTTAACTTTGTTTTATAACCACTTATTGAGTTTAAATACATCTACCGGTTTCGAAAAATACCATTTTCTTCTTCAGGGTGTTAATACTAACTAGTATTGTATATATAGTATTTTCAGTACTAGTATTGACATCCTGAAGAAGATAGTGGTTAATAAAACAAAGTTAACAAACAAAAATATGAATTTTAACCACAAAGGTTATTTTGCTTATTTCAAAAGTATTATTACAATTAGTTTTACTTGAATTTTTTTTTGAATGCCGCCGATGAAATTGTCACAATAAAAACATATTTTCATGACACAAAATCTTCTCGCAATAAGGAGCTGTAACTTTGCAAACGTAGGTTGATTTTTTCTAAGTATCCGTTTGACAATTAAATCTTCTATTAATGTTGGTAAAGTTTGCGGGTTTGAATCATCTGGAGAATATTGATATTTCTTTCCGTATTCAGCATTGTTCTCAGAATAAAAGTGGGAATAAGAACGGAAATAAATTATTTTCCTTCACCTGTCAAGTCGTCGATGTCACCCATTGCTTCCTGCGCGATACTGTCATCTTGTCAGTAACACAATGGAACGCACTTTACGCTGAAGTCCTCTTACAGTGCGAACTTTATTGGAAAAAAATCGTGAAAAGACGATATTTATTATTCGCGCGGTACACGTACAAAAATTCAGAAGCCACGCCACTGGTAATACAATACATTTGAAAAGGCTTTAAATCTTTTCAAGAGTAGAATTATAAATATTAAACCCTAGTTAAATAAAACTAGTATAGAGGAGCCAAAAAAACATTAAGGAAGAACACAAATTTTGATTAATTTCCGGAAATGTATATTGGTTTAATACAACAAACTCAATCAAACTTTACAAAATAAAATAACAACGTGATAGTATTGTTAAGATTATAAAATAACAAAACTATATGAAGATTTGAATATTTTACATACAGGAACCAAAAAATTTTTTGTGTACGAAAACATTGTGCTGATTTTCTATCTTTTTTTAATATCGAATAATGAATGCTCATTTCTTAAATTTACGAATCTCTCAGGATTTATGTAATTTAAATCGTACAGCGATGTTGCAGTTTTTATTTTAAGAAATGGTTGCCATTAAAATTCTTCAACGAAATCTTCAAAGCCGGTTTCGAATGTCAGCATTTCAATTTAATAAAAAAAGCAATCGTCGAAAAAGATCCAGAAACTTCCATAGCCTAGTACTTAATGATCTTAAATATATCTGGTTCTTGTAGTATTTCCTTAAATTCCGAGCCTTGCGTAAGTACACCGGTGTACCTAGGCATGAGGAAATGCTCAATTTGTATGCAAATTCTCCATGGCGTTTCATTAAGGTTTCAGCAAAGCAGACGGCATCAAAACTAGACTCTAATAACATTACATTGTAGGAAGGGATTTTCATTAGAGAAAACGATTCGAATGAAAGCTAAATTTGTCTGTCTTTCGCGAAAAAAGGAACAATGGTAGGTTCCCTCCCGGGACTTGTTGCGACCCCGTCTACTAAATCACTAGAAACGTAATTGCCAATGAAGTCCTGATGCATTTGCTAAAATATAAAGTAAAATTTTGAATCATATGTGTCCTTATGTCTTTATTATGTAGAAAAATGTTTAACTGATATAATGGCTACATTATTTAAAGATAAATTCGAAAATCCTCAGCATCCAATAAAACAAATCAATTTGAACTATCACGGATTCTTCATAACTCTGAACTACCGCACCAGTTTAATATTAAAAGTAATTATTTATAAACCTACATTTAAAAAAATTTATTTATGGGTTGTACCTATTCTTTTTTTTCCACTATAAAAGTGCTTGGGTTTGAAAAAAGTAGAAATATTCGTGTGGAATATTTTCAAGTTGACATTTAAAGTTGAATAATTAATTGAATTTATTCACTTATTTAGTCCTGGCTTGAAGGGTGTTTTATTTAATTCATTTAAACCTTCATTTTGTATAAAATAATTCCTCTTTCCGTATTTTCCCCCTGGGATAGTCCCATATCACGAGAGACGAACGTACAATACTTACCGCTTTATAAAATTTAAATGTTTTACAATATTACTCTTATTTATAAATGTTTTGTAAGTAATCAATTAAATATTAGTCTTTGGAGAATTGTCTTAATGATAAAGGTAATTATTGAATTTGTCGAACCTCTGAGCCCCATTTTGGCGATTCTTTAATATATATTGTAGTTCTATATGTTTACAGAGATGTATATTCTTAAGATATTTAACTCAGCGTCATTATACATTTGTATAACTACTCTTGTATGGAGGTTCTTGGGTAGCCTCGCAAAATACCAGTTTGAAAGAGCTGCAGCATATAAGTTCAAAAATTTGTCGTCAACTTACTTACAACTTACTTGTAATTGGTAACGCATTTTCCTAGATAGGAAAAGATCCAGGTTTGAATCTCGATAGCAACTAAAATATTTTTTCGATAAATTGATTTTTTCTAGTTCTAAGTTTATTTTATTTTGACTACTACTTATTTAATTTGACCATTATATCAATTATGCTTCTTAAAATTGGTGAAAATAATTTATTTTCTAATAGTGGTTTAAAGTACAAGCTAATATCAAAGGTTACGTTCAATTCTATGAAAAATTTTCATGTTAATATTGTTTATCATCCGAGAAGCGTCTGATTTCAAAATACAGAAATTAATATTAGTGTTTAAAAATAGCCTAATTGTCACATCAGTGTTAATGTGCACCCAGAAATAAATGATTGCATTTGATCCCAAATTTCTCTTTCTCTTTTCCTTTATCTATAAGTATTAGCGATATCATCGTCTTGGATTTCTTAATTATGTTTAAATACCAGTAAATAATTTATTTGCCATTTAAACTTTCTTAACATGTCACCTAAACCTGCCTTAATGTTTTAATGTGGCCTGTTCAGTTGGTAATCATCGAGGAGCAGACCATCCTCAGAGTCAAACTCAAACCCATGTTAGTCAACAAAGATCCTTCAAACTCAAATGGATTTATTCAAATTACTAGTTATATGGTAACGTAAGGATCATCTTCAAATATTCTCGCCAGCATTGTGTAGTGTATATTATAGTAGTTCTGTACCTGAGATCACCTCTGAATATCAATTATCTCATCCGAATGAAGTTATTGGAATAACTTAACCAAATGTTGAAGTCGGATAATTAATAGTTTCAAGGATAATTTTGACCAATGTTTTGGTAAATATGCGATAGGATATAATATATTATAATTAAGTAGAATATATTTTTGATGGGTAGTTCTGTGGTATGTTGAAAAAATTAATCTACACCGAAAATGGGGAACGCTATTCCCCGGAGAGGAAGAGGTCCAGGTTCGAATCCCGATAGCAACTAAATACATTTTCAATGGATAGATTTTTCATCTATATTTTTTTTTTTTGTTAATTCATTTAATTTGTATTATAATATAATCAATGAACACACAAAATAGTAAAAACTATAACGCGGTATTTTCAATCCTTGGGCAATAAAAAAATATTTATCAGTCAAGTAAGTATGCCGATACTAAGATTATCCATTACCTTGCAAAACGATATAAATTAGAATAATATAAATACAAAAGAAAAGCACAAGCGATAAATGTGTAACAGTATTCCATTTACGATTATTTATTCAACAAAGTAATATTTTTAAATCGACTTTTGTATTAAAGGAGCTTAAAATACATTTCTAAAAGTCCCTCAAGTTATCCTGAATAATTTAACCACTCTGAACCCAAAGTTTACCCTTAACGAGTGCTCGAAATGGGGTGCAAAAAATAACGTCTTCGTATACTGCATATCTGATGTAAAGAGATAATATTAAATTATATTTTTAATGTTTACTACAAGAACATCATGCTTTATCATTTTAAAAAAAATTATACAATAAACTTTGTATTTAACCACGTGAGTTTTAAATGAAACACGAACAAAATGCAAAGTTTATAGTACATACAAATGAATTAAAAATGAATTAATTCTATAATGAGCTTTTTGAGGTATTCTACCGTTTTCTTTGGCCGACGTTTCTAATTACGCATAACTAGCCCTGAAAAGTCACAGAATTATATTAACGTGCACATAAAACATACCGATGGTTACACTTTTTTTTCTTTTAAATAGACAATCCACCCTTCGAGAGTGATTTGTGATGGTCGCACATATAGTTAATAATTTTAAAAAGATAATTCTTACACACCATATTTATGTACTTGCCTCTTTGGTTGCCTCAATTTATTTCGGTCCATTTCGGCCACTGCTGTTAATCATACTAAAAACGTATTAAAACAACTAACTCTAAAGTCAAACCAACTTTAAGGTGACACTTTACAAAACATTAAATAGCTTTCAATCCGTTTGGTTTCAATGTAATGTAATGCAATCTGATAGCTTCTACTTCGTGGCTGATTAGCTCGTAATTCATTAGCAATAAGATCCAACAGTTTATGGAGAACGTTAATAATATATTATTAAGGAGAACACGCTCTTATTGTGAAGTTGTAATTATTTATAACATAGGTCTGTGATATTTTAAATACTAATTAAATTGACTTTACATGTATATCTTTCTAATTATCACATTTAATTTGTATTTAATAATATATTAATTAATTAGGAAACATTGTGTACTTTAAATACATTTAATAATTAATATATGAACATGACGTGTATTCAATTATTTTTCGACTTTGATAGCTCTAGAGACACGGGCACGATGACGTCATCGTCGCCTGCGGATGACGCAGAAGAGATAATATTTGTACTGATATATAACTGAAGGGCTCTGCTAGTACAGAATGACGAGCTTGTTGGTGTAATCGTAAAACACTCGCCTAGATCACATCAAGTCGGGGGTTCGAACCTCGTTCCGGGGGAACACCAAATTAATACTATTTTCACATTACAAACGGTTATCTTAGTTTGAAAATAGTAAGAATATCGACGTGACTCGTATTTTTAATAATAATATAAAAAAATAAACAATATAAAGGTATGTTATAATAACTGCAGACCACAATTGAGTAGCTCACTTAATAAGGGTGTCAGAGATGTTTAGGCTTGAAGTGCATTGGAAGAAATTTAAAAATAAATCATAATTACAGGTTTTGGTGACATGTTCAGATTATTCTGTAACTAGAAAAAATATTATCAATTTTATCATTTTTTAAAATTATTTCATGTAATTTTTCATTTAAGCCTTTTCTGAACTAATCGTGTAAGTTTTTTGTAATCAATTAAATTAATTTTAGATTATTTTGTAACATTGTTTTTTTAAGCTTCTTTATAAAATTTGTATAACTTACTTCCTATAAATAATAGGTACAGTGCAGAAATTCTGATTCATTAAAAAAGTGGTGCGTAATACCTTTATCCAGTAAGTTCCTCAATTGAATTTGTGTGCAGGCATGCAAACGTTATGAAAAGCGAGGGCAAATTTACATTTGTGTGACATTTTTGAGTTGTTTTGTTATTTCATACGCCACACATGCGGAGGCTCTTTTGTTAAAACGTTTTACACCAATTTCAAGGGAGGAACTGCGGGTACGACACCTCCATATCAATTACAAACCGACGCCGGTGCGGATTCAGGACACGTTCTGACGCGGCCCAACGAACTTATCAGCGTCAAGAATCGGCAGAGACGGCTCCAGGAATTAATAATGTAAAAAAAAAATACTCTTAAACTCTCATACCATTAAATCTTCATTTTCAAGTTTTAAGTTTCTACGCTTGAAGCAGAAAATATTCGTAATTTTATAAAATTTGACATTTATTTTCATAGAATGCAACATTTTCAGATAGTGGAAATTTATCTTGATTTTTTTTGATTTTTTCAAGTTAGACACATAATTTGGTGAACCCAACACTATCAAATGTAGCACAGCAAATGAGAAGTAATCATGTACAAATTACGATTTAAACTGACCAGCGAAGAAAGCGCTTGAAGCAATATCTTTTGGCCAGAGGAGTGTTATAAGAGATAAGTTATGATAGTTGGACGGCGTGACGCAGGATGCACTGATACCAAAAGAGTAACGGAAGTTATACCTAAGTAGTGAAGAGTTACTTGAGAAGGCCGAGGTCTACTCAAAGCCATAGATTAAGATGAATTAAGAATAATTTTCATAGTTTTTCATATGACTGAAATACAGAATATTACTATATGTGTTAAGGAAATATTACAAATAATATGAGAATATCTATAAGTTCGGCTAAAATCGTTTCTTTGTTGTATTCAAGAACGAAGTTTTGAATAGTATTTCTCTAGATTTGACTCCATCATCGTAACTGATAATTTATTGGTAGAATGCCAGGTTTGTCTTTTACATTATTTGGTTTGTTTATTCTGTCACGGCCTTCCTCAAATAATGAATTCATATCGTATCAAATATAAGAAGAATTTTGATTTACACTTGTAAATCAACAATAAAAGTAAGTAAGTAAATCAAAAATCCCATCCACGTCTGTCAGCAGGTGAGTACGATATTATTAAAGTGCTGATCATAGTTGACTAATTAAACCGCTTGTGATATTTTAAGAGTTATTTTAATATATGTAAGGTGTGGTTAAAAATTGATTTTTAGGAAGTCCGCTCCTGCGTATAAACCAGTGAGAATCTCCCAGACTATGACTCTGTACTATTCTGAAATATAGATATGAGTACACCCACCCAATTGAGGGAATCATCTTCATCGACGTAACATCCCACACGATTAAAGTCAATTATGTATCTGAAATGTTTAGGCAAAATATACATACTTACTAACCATTGTAGCATGTTAACTCATCGAGTTAATATTATTTTATTTTAAGACTGTAACTTAACGATAACAAGCGCATATTTTAGTTTTTAAAAATACAAAAATACAATATCAATATGAGGTATATGCATGTATATTTTTTTTTATTTAAATATAATATAGACATGTGACTAATATTATTATTCACGATAAATAAATTAAATGATAAACTTTATTAACTCTGTATTCATACGAAGATTTATGCTACAAGAAAAATATACACTGCAACTTATTGCGATAACAATTCGATTATTATCTATTTATGCATGCGAATTAAACTAATTTTCATATTTTTAAAATCTATTATCCATAATAATATTACTCTTGCTCATCTATATCTATGACTTCCTGGATGTGGCGGCTTCAGTAGTGCAATTTGTGGCGGTAAAGTGCTTGCTTAAACGGCAAAACAAACGTGTTTTTATATCTAGAGGTTAAGATTACTAAAATGTTTTCTTTTTTATATATTCAATAACAGTACATAAATATACATTCAATTTGAAATGAAAAAAAAACATATTTTAGAGAAATCGTACGAGACAACTGGCAAGTATATTGACATCTGTAATTTTTTTCTTATAAAATCGTACTGACCATAGAAAATGTCTATCCGTGGTTCTTATATGACATCTAGATGTCATTTTTGTTCGTTTTGACAGCTAACTTAAAAAGGTGGAATAATTTTAATTAGATCAACACTTTAATTACGTGTGCTTTGTTTTAGGGAAAGCTCTATCATTGAAATATAGATTCTATTGAGAAACTAACCACGCAGCGATCACCAATGGCCACTATTGACCGCGAATCGGCCAAAATAGCCACCCGCAGGGACTAGTAGCAAGCAATCGGCGAAAGCTGATGAGACACTGACCCCGCAGCGGTCAAGAATGGCCGCATAACGGCCACTATCGGCCGCGAAGCCATCCGCAGGACCTAGCAGTAATCAATCGGTGGCAACCAATTACTTATCTGCTAAAATTATGTATATTTTTTAAATAATAATATCGAATATAAAAATATTTAGTATTTCGATTCCAGAAGTTATTGACAAAAATAGTGGGTATATATTGCAGAGTTTGAAATGCACAGCCGCAATCTGTAAGACTTCATGTGCATTCATTTACTCGTGGATCGAGTTTATATATACTTGAAAAATCTGCAACATCCTAAGCAAAAGATGGCGACAGCCTTGTTGATAGCACCATTTTGATCGATATATTATCTCCGGTAGATGAAAAGTTGCTCAAAATCCTCTCAGCCTAACGATGTTTGGAATCAATTTACCCTATTTTTTTAAATTTAACCCCGATGACGAATACGTGTGACTATTATTGCGAATAACCTCATATATTAGTTTATTTTGTTCAACGGTAGGTAATAATTACTATTTATTTTTATGTTTAACTCGGAATTTTAACTCAGATATTTTTGAAATAAGGCAACTTAATTCTATCCCCTTGCTAATATTTATATAAAATATGTTTTACTCATATGAATTTAATGTGATGAGCGTTTATAAGAAATAAAAAATCATTTAATCCTTCGTACAATGTAAAAATAAAATAAAAAGTATAAAATATTTATAAATAAATTTAACCAAAGATTTATTGAGTGCAAATTTAATACTATATTTAAGAAATTGGTAAAAAGTCGTAGCCCACGCGAAAAAAGCCGGACCTGAAGTTTTTGAATCAAAATGATGCTGTTGGCTACCGCACGTTAAAATAGTAAATTTGCTTCAGAGCTTGTTTGTGCAGGTGACTGATATGCAAATATCTATGTGAGGTTCATCTACTCCATTCCGTTCGACCCAGTCCTAGATACACAGAACCCATATGTATGGATACCTGGCCTACCTTTGGGAGACCCGCCGAACCCTTTGAGCTGCCTTTTTTCACCAAACGAAAATAGCCTTACCGCTTATACATTAACTAGCTATACAGGGTCCATATTGATGTGAAAATCACGGTGGCACATTTACATAAACTCTAAGGTCGTGTTCATTTTGATGTAAACCTTTCACCAAAAAGAATCTGACATAAAAATGAACAAATAGTAAAGTAATAAACCCTTTTTGTTTATTTTTTAAACTAAACGCGTGTGTTGTTAAAATAGATTTTACTATGTAGCCTTTCAGAATGATAATTAAATGCCCAATTCCCAAACACTATGTTGTCTCACCGCTAGATCAAAGTAGGTTTGTCAATCATTTTTCGTTTATTCGAATAAAGACTATTTTTTTAATCAATTGCATTATTGTTAAAACTGTTCTTATTAAATTGTGATGGAACAAAACTGATTCTTATTTAAAATTTTAACCTGGGTAACTCAAATTAAATATGAAACAAAAAATCATATCAACTGAACTAAAATTGAGATTTCGCAATTTAAACGATTTAATACACATATATGTTTTCTAGACATCTTGACTTAACAAACCATTTGAACAAACACATTAATTCATTCAATTTGCAAAATAAGCCATTATACATATAACAAAAAAGAAACGTGTGTATACAGGGTGGCCTAAATAAGACTGAAGGGTTAAAAATAACTATAACTTCAAAGTTTCTGGTTCCAAGTTTCTTATTTCAACATTAATGATCCGCTTAAATTGTTTAAGGTTTATAGACATACTCTAGTCCTTTCTAGTAGCCCCACAAAAATAAATAAGGAGTTGTCAAATCTGTTAAACGAGGAGGCCAAACTAAATCGGAATTTTTTGAAAATAATCATTCACGAAAAAAGTCACGAAGAAACTCCATTGTGGATCCATCATGCTGGAACCATATGTTTAGATTATTATTATTATTAGATTTAGTTTCAAAATTCGTTGTAGGAATGTTCTGGAGATGCCCAATTGAGTATAACGACGAGTAGAGACAGACGGATCGTCGTTTACACTCTGCCGTATAGCCTCCACAACTGCTTCAATGCGCACAGACCTATAAGTACCTATAAGACCTAAGTATCTGCCACTGATCCCTAGTCCTCAAAACGGGAGACTAAGTTCTCAATCATTTTGCCACTGAGAACTGTTCTGGCATTAAAATGCTGACGGTATTTTCATTGAGTTGAGATAATTAACTTTTCAGAAATAAAAAATAAAAAAATTCAATAATTTTGACACGTTTGTTGCAAATCATATGCATAAAATGTTTTATAACGTGCAAAAAGAAAAACATAAAAAATACATACAACCAAAAAAGTTACGAATATTTATAACCCTTAAGTCTCATATATATATATATATATATATATATATTATTGGATCAATTTTAATAACGCCGTAAGGTGAAACGCATCACGGCAGAAAGTCCATCCATAGAATTAGTACCACAAAACATTTCAATTTAAATTAACTTCTTATTGTGATTTTTCTTAAGATTAATCTATTACACGATTGTGTAAGGTGTGTAACAGTTAATTTCCTAATTTTTACATTTTTAAATAAATCTTATAGAATATTCTGCGAACCGATAAATCTTTTACTTAGCTCTACCTTGTATACAGGTAAATAATTACTAAGATTCCAAATAAAAACATGACAAACCATAACGATAAGCTCCATGATTCGGATAGTTAAATGAAAATATTTTAAATTCTAATAAATTTTATTTTCGGAAATATTTCTAAATTATTTTCATAAAAATAACGTCCAACTGAGTAATGAAAGATTTATATTTTTTTCTCTTATAATCAAGGACTCAATTTACTTCCCGCCACATATAAAAGCACGTCCAGTTAGTTATTTATGCGTATATTTCTAAAAACCTATTGTAATAATACATATTTACTAGTACTGCAATCATCACACCACATCAGCCGGTACGATGAGCATTACTCAAAAGCTGTAATTGCATTTGTTAGATACCTATGCAGAATTTCACCCTCAACCGATTTAGCGATTGCTCGTTTGAATATTGGAACACGAATAGGCAAAAACAAGGAAAGCAACGTACCACCATATTAAAATTACTTTAGCCATCATTTAAAAAAACATCGTGATCGCTATTCTCTAATTATTTATTTACATGGAATGTATATCTTTTGATAACTAAAAAATGAGTGTATATAACGTATAAAGATATATTGGAGTGAATTCTCTATTTTAACATATGTTTTTAAGTTTATTTTTGGAGCAAACGTTTTTAAAGAGCAAATAAATCACATTAAAAATACCATAACGCCTGTCACTGAGCAAATATATGATCATTAGCAAACAGAACACAGTTGATAATAAAAGAATTTATATTGCTGGAATAAAATTGGAAAATATATTATACTCGCGTATCTATACTGGGTTGTAATATAAATCTCTTAGCACCATTTAAAATTAATTTAATTCACAAGGAAGAAAGAAGATGTCGCAGTGATTAAAAATCTATCAACTGCAGCAAGTTTTACGGAAACACTACGGTGGCTGCACTCCGCTACCGCTAATTAATAATCTTACCGTAATTCCGCTTATACTCAATAATTATGTATTCGCGAGTGTTACTACACACGCCGCAACGCTTGTAATAGTCGTGGTGAGGAATCAAAGAACCACCCAGCATCCAGCCGACTAAAAAAGTAAGTACCTTCCTTTTTTCCTCATATTTCCACCAAATTAAAGATGGGATCCATCTGTTGAAATTAAATGCCGCATTAAGCAAGCTCGTGCAAATTTATCCGTATGAAAAAGATGTGCTGTAGACATGATCTTAACCATAGATTACGAATATGAATGGTTAGATGCTACGGGTCCTCGGCATTATTTTATGGAATGGAAGCATGGGCATGATGACCAAAGAAATGATATAAAACATGAATGACATATAACAGATGTAGATCTGAGTAGAGTTTCGAATAAATATGTTATGGTTCGTATTAATAACGACAAAAAAGTATTTAAAATAATAAAAATTCGAAAATTTCAATATCCCTAACTATCTCGCACGTCATAATGCAGGGAAAGATTGCTGCAAGTCAGGGCCCTGGAAGAGGCTGTGAAGCTTTTCCAGGCCGCAGTAAATAAAGTGATAATGTCAATACGTTAGCCAACGAGAAGAAGAGAAGACGTCATTGGATACTTATTATTGTAATAAATCCTTAATAATGTTAAAATGCAAAATACAAAGTAATATATTGGGCGTATGCATTAATTCATGCGTTTTTTTTTTCGAAAATTAAGGCTTTATTGTGAAAAAATGGTTATACACTCAATGATCAAAGTATTGTCCATCGGAAGCTACAACATTTGCCCATCTTTCTGGCAGTTTGTGGATTCCATCCCAAAAGAACTTCTCCGGCTTGGTGGTGAAGAACGAATCAAGCCAATTTTTGATACCCTGTTCTGAAGTGAAGCGTATTCCGGTGAGGGCATTCTGCATTGATCTGAACAAGTAGTAATCAGAAGGGGCTATGTCTGGGCTATAAGGCGGGTGAGGTAGAACTTCGCACCCACTGTTCTCCAAATAGTTTTGAACCGGTCTTGAAACATGTGGCCGAGCGTTGTCATGATGGAAAATTATGGATTTGTGTCTGGTTGCATATTCTGGTCGTTTTTCCGCAATCGCTCTCTTCAAATGAATTAATTGTGTTCGGTAGAGGTCCCCGATTTCATGTCCGGGTCGTTCATTGTCTTCTAAGTTGAAATTGCCACTTCTAAACCGTGCAAACCACTTCTGGCACGTTCTTTCAGCTAGAGCATGGTTACCATAAACCTCTACTAAAATACGATGACTTTCGGTAGCACTTTTCTTCATGTTAAAGTAATGAAGAAGAACTCCCCGCAAAAACACTTTTTCTGGCACAAAGTTCGACATGTTCAAATGAATAGAAAAAAATGTTGTTTACAATCAAATGACATATACTGAAAAAGACGCGCAATGACAGTAGCTTTCAAATGAATATAGTCACGGATGAACACGGCGCGAAATAATACTAGTAACGCCCTCTCTTAGAAAACCGCATGAATTAATGCATACTCCTATTATATTCGGATGCTTCTTATTAGACCCAAAATTTTTATTTTATTATTATTTCGCTCGTCACCCTTTAGTTAGATTCCAAGACCTAAATAATCATCCTTATCCTTTCATTTACTTAGAAAGCTACAATTATAATATGAAAAAGAACAATATTGGGTATATCAAACAATTCAGATAAAATAAGGTATAACTATTCTAGCAATGTACTTTTTGGTATCCGGGTACTTCTGTCTGTGTTGTTTCACGACTAAAAGAAGGTATTATTTTTGTTCTTCGTTTATTATATTCTTCAATTAACGCCACTCTTCGCTCTGCAATATCGTTCACAACTCACATAGAACGTACTATGTCTCTGGCAGATTTGCAGTCTTCATCTTCTTTTCAGAGACAAGCTTCCTTTTTCAAAAAAGTTGACCAAATTCCTAGAATATTTTAAAAAGTGTCGCTGAAAACAAAATTCTCAATATTTTTTCAGCTATGTGCTTGCATCCAAGCTAAGACTTAAGCGTCTAAACCATCTTCTGCTTGGTTTTCGAAGAAATTTCTTCGTCGAAAAAAGCGAGTGCGACAAGCTCTTCGGGCAGGTACCGCAAATGTCCTTACATCTTTTTTAAGGCAACTTTGTTCATGTTTGCAAAGCTGTTAATCTCTTTTAAAAGTCACACATGGTTTGGTGCCGAACACGCAGCAGGAGCCTGAAAGCAGCATAAATTATAACTAAAACACAAATTTCAGTAATCGCTTTGAGTTCAATTTAATTCGCTGTGTTGTCAATTCAACTGGTCTTTAAACATGAACATTTTAAGGCAGTAAATTGCCTTTGCCATGCATCGTGCATGATGAAGACCAGCTGGAGCTCAGAATGACATTTTTTTGTTAACCACGCTTCCCAAAAATATAATTTTTGGGAACTTGCTCTCCCTCCTTGACAACTCCTTGTAGTCATCGCGAGGTTGATAATCGTTCAGCTGATTTTCAGAGAATGAAATTGCGCTGTTTACGTTTTCCACGTATCTTAAAGCGTCGGTATATTAGACCAAGCAGTTTTAAAACGTTTAAAACAATATGTCTATCCCACTTGATGGATCAAGAGCCTTTACCACGATTTATTCTAGCATTACTTCCATTATATGGCGGCAACAGGCCAACCAAAGCAAATCTTTTTCCATCTTTCGCTCTAATATGCGAGAATAAGACAGCGGAATTGGATATTTCCGGATCTATAGGGTAAGACGAGTGGCAGCGGGCGAGCGGCGGTAGCCGCAAGACAGGAAGAAAGTTTCAGCGACCACTTGATTTTTAAATGGCCAAATTGGAGGCACAGGTTTCTTGATGTCCATTACTTGAGTTTTGTTATCATTATGGAAAAATCTACAGGACGGAGGAACTAATCTTATATGGACCCCAGCCTAAATTTTGAAGATCGAAGGACTTATTCTACATATTCTCTTTAAACACCAAGGTCCACCAATGATTGAAGCCACTACTACTTGAATCAGGTACTATCTCTGTTAACATATTCGACGTGATAATACGAAGAACGTTCTATCTTCATGGTCAGGCCGCCAATAGTTCTAGACTTTTATATTGTATGTTATTTTTACTCGCAGTTCTGGACGTTTTATATATTATTTTTACAAAAAACCCAATATTGATTCTAATCTAAAGCCTTTATTTTATTCCAACAAATTCTGAGTCACGTCAAACCTAACTTAACCTTGAATGAATATTTATAATTCAATATCATACTAGTTCTACCTATACATTTTGTTACCTACATATTGTGATATTTGTAAAAAATATTCTGAAAAGGTATTTACTATGTATTTATTTTGACATGGTGCCAATGTAATCTGGCCGATGCAATTAAAATATTATAATTTGTAAGGTTAATTTTGAGTGTGAGTGAGTTTTCCCATGTGGAATCATAATGTTGCAGATGGAATTAATCTTAAATACATAATTTAATTCTGGAATCTTTTATTATAAGTTCATTACTTGCAACCATTTTATTGTACAGAAAATTGATTTTATTAACTACAAAATAAAAAAAAGTCAATTATAACCTCTCTTTTCATTTATCATATTCAATTTTTTCCACCAATGAGAAGTGATTTTTTTTTTTTAGAAAAGGTGAGTAAGTAATTCTAATGAAGTTAATCCACACTCTCGTTTTCCTGGTTGAAGGTGTCGGTGGAGGTGTGCGATCCCTATCTCACCTCTCACAATATATTATTAAAATACCGCCTGTCTTTATATTATGCTAGAATATTCGAGAACACTAAGCTCGGGATTAGACTAATATAGAATTATCATAGAATACAACCAATTATTTGTCCAGCAATATAATAATAATGAATATGTGAAAATAAAACTCTTATTAGTAAATTAAAGTAGAATAAAAAACAAGTGTTTTGTTTTCACATCCGATTATGGAGTTCTACAAACTTAGCTCGGTAACAGTAGACACATTTTTTATTTTAAGAAGAACACATTATTATTGTGAAGTTGCAGTTTTTTTAGAACATAATTATGTGGTATTTTTCTGTATATCTTTTTAATTGTTAACAATTAATTAGCATTTTTCATTTATTAAAATGTTCGTATTATTTGTCTAAGCACTATAACAACTACCATTAATACTAGTAATAATTTCATTCATGATAAATTATTATATTTGTATAATCCTTATAACATATGTATATAAGTAGTAGCAACACAATCCTTCATAATGTTTGATATACTCATATATTAAGATTAAAAAGGCGAAAACGATCCAATAAACAAATAGTAGGTAGGTAACCAAACAGAGTATTTAGAAATGTTGTTCATACATATTTAAAATGCTATTTTTATATTTATTTTTTTACTTGTTGGTTTCCTTGTTTGGTGTAGCGGTAAGGCTCTCGCTAAGTAACCACGTGTCCGGGGGTTTAAAACTCCAATTTTTAAGCCTTCCTTTATGGTACAAGTTCAAGCTTAGTTTAAAAAATAGTAAGTATATATTAGTACAACACTTATTTCATGTACATATTGTGTTTTTATATATGTATTTTTAATATAAGATTAACTGAATTTAAAATTTGATCAATATCAGAGATGAATTACCAAAAAGTTTTTATAATGCCTTTTCAATCAATTCGTCCGCTTTAAAATGCCATTATTTTTATATAAAAAGAATCTAGGCTGAATATGTGAAGAGTGAAGTCTACCGAATGTGGAGTGGGCTGGGAGTTGGCGCACAGTGTGGCTGGGTAAATAGCTGTTTCAGCAATCCCATTCGCATACATTATGAACACTCGGAATTTCTTTCAGTTCAGTTCTTTGGGGCCTTTGGATATCATTTCATCAAAGGCAACAAAAGCATCACAAATGAGTATTCTAAGAAGTTCATTTGAAATGGGTTATTTTAAATTTTTATACTCCACAGATGAATTTAATGCAATAATGACATCCGCATCTGAATATAATGATAATATTATATGTATAAACCAATTTTAAACGTATTGTATTTGGTTGTTAATAAAAAAATCAATTCAAATATGTTATAGAGGATCGTTACAGTTTGTGTATTTGAGAAGTATTTTTAATAGAAACGGAAAGGCTAAGAAAGATATCTAAAATATGGTGACTGCAGGGAACAAAGTGAACGGCGCTTTGAATGGAATAATATCTAATGGGAACTTCTCAACCGAATTGAGGTCTGGTACCGACATTGATGCAGGGAAGTGAGTCCTGGAGCTGGACAGAAGAGGAAAGAAAGTAGACTGAATGCATTGGAAATATGATCACTTAGGCGTATATGTGGCAGATCCATTTATTACAGAGTAAATAATGAAGAAATAAGGAGAGAATTTAAAACTGATATTAGATAATATTAAAAAATAATCGCTTAGGTGGTTTGGTTATATGGAGCGGGCGAATGAAGAGAGAACGGTAAGAAATATATATGATACAGGTGTTGATGGCACCAGAGATAGTTAAATAGGTACATTGTATTATGTGTTTCATTTGCATAAGATCATTTCTGTCCATCCGAGATAGCCACTCTGACACCTCACACAAGAGACACCCACAGGCTGAGCCTAGCCATGATGTGCTGGCGTTCGATCTTCCGGGGCCAGCGCATTACTTAACAACATGTAATGCAGTTTTGTTTTATACGATTTGTAGTTAATCTTCAATTATTCAAGTACCATATGTAAAATATTAACTTGTAAATGTATGTGAAAATATAAGTTTACATTTATAATTTAGCGTTATTATAAATAACATTAAATTATAAATTCAGAGCGCTAAAACAAAATTTCCGAAATAAAAAGCTTCTAGTAGTATTATTTCAGTGGAATGCTCCACTCTAAGTTATATGTAATATTGTATTTTCCAAACTTTTATAGTAATCGTAACATACAGTGCTAGTGAAAGGGCAAAAACGCGTGGAGATACCGAGGGAATAAATATAAATTATGATTTAAAAACAATATGAATATAGTTATTCTTTCTATTTATATGAGTTTCGATTACAAAAATATGAAAATATTTTTAACCGCAGTCTTATGAAATATTTCAAATTTCAAAAAGCGAAATCAACAGCAGTGAACAGTTCGGAGCAATAATAGAACTTGCCTTTTTCGAAGTAATTAAATAATAATCGTATTCTAAATTTATAACGGATAATTTTTCTCATATTTTTTTGATATTTGTGTATACCTTAGTTAGCATCGTCGGCAACAACATAACCTAAATTTATACTTAGTGCACGCCACTGCTAAACTATGTGTGTCGCGACTAGGGTATACATCTGACGATATACAAAGTAAATAACATAGTCATTTTGAATTATTTTCATTCAGTTGTTACACGCTTGTAAATATTACGTAGTACGAAGAGACCCCAAAATTAACTACAACTTGACACAGGGAGAAAATGTTTATCATTTAGAGGAATACAACCCTTTACGTTCCGCCCAAAGCTAAATCCGAGAAATACTATCAGAATAAATGAGGCAATTGGGGCACATTGCTGTCTGAACAAAGATTGCGACACTATTTCAGATAATTATATTACACCAGAATAACTGAAGATTGGAAATATTAAATATAATGGACAAAATTTTAAAACAATTTTTTTCGAGTGCGACAGAACTTTGCAATTTGTATCTTAATCATAAATGTAAATGTAAAAGGCGGCAGGTAAATCATCATCCTTTAATACAGATTATATTAATAACATATATACTTTCAATTATATATCACCATTATCATCATTCCGTGTCGATGTACTGGAAGATGAAGAACTCCTCATGATGTTTCTACAAGTTTCTGTCACTGGCGGTCTGCTGCCGAACCATTTAGGAATGCTATAGAATTTTATCAATTTCTAATCGAGTCTTTGATATAAGAATAATGACCACCAACTTGCCAGCAACTCCAGAAGACACAGTGTCTTGTAAAGAGTAAAAGAGTGTCTTGTAGTGTAGCCCAGCATACATCTCTTCTGTCAGTTTATATGCAATGAGACGTAAGTTGAAGATGTTATCAATACTGTGAAAACGTTGAAATGGAAATTGGTGACCAGATCAATAGACGATCATTGGACGAATCAAGTACTGTGGTACTCGTGGGGTAAAAAGAAACTATGATCTATTGCTACATAACGTGACTTAAATACATAATGATCTTATAATGCCAAAAAAATATACGTGTTTTTCTACACAAGATTTTGAAAATATAACACATTATTTTCAATCTCGATAACTTAACTTATCTCAGAAACACATACGAGACAAAAGCCCGAGAGATTTCTGAACATTTTAAACTATCCATCACTGCAAGTGACAGAAGATGTAACTTATCAGTCTTAGAATTAGTTATCAGTCTTAGAGAATTGTTGCCTTAAACCGTGAATGAAAACCAATTAATTTTAACTAAATGTCTCCTTCACTCTGTTTTAAAGGGTACGAATACCGTAAAATAATATTACGAAATCTTCATTTTTAAATATGTAGCAATAACAAAATATAATCGCGTACTTATACATGGTTTAACATTGCTTTTATATATAAATTAGTACTAATATTAGAGAGAAATATATTTCTTTGAAGAATGATGAGTAAGAGTACAATTTATCTAATCTTGTAATGATTATTTACCTTAAAAATATTTAATTAAAATTACAAGAAATATTTTATTAAGGTAAACACATTCTTATAGTGAAGTTACATTAGTAGAAGTAAGAAGAATACATTAATTTAGTATTTAAAATATCATAGACCTATGTTCTGAATAATTACAACTTCACAATAAGAATGTGTTTTCCTTAATAATATATGTTGTATCAATGTGTCCAAAATTTAATAAAAATGAATTGATAATTCTGGCGTCTGCAGTCGGTTTACTCAAAGGTATTTGAGATTCTGTAAAAATAATGTAGATGGTTTTCAAATAATGGAACGACAGGTGTATTAATTTGAAAAATGTAACATAAAGGTTCGAAAATTTGTCATGAAAAATAGTGATGTTATAACACAATTGGTAGTGTACTTCCCCGGATTGAAAATAGAGATCCAGGTTCGTATCCTGGTGACGCAAAAACAATATTTTTCGACAAAATTGATTTTATATGTATATATTTATAATTAATACATTAATTTAGTATTTAGAAATATTGTAATATATTAAAACATACTCGATTTAACTCGTAATTACTGACAATATTTAGTTATAATTTATCGTTTGATATAATTATAAAATTCAAATTACGCCTTATATTACGTGTATGTTTTCATAAAGAAACTGCTGCATTTTCATTTAATATAATTATTAAGTATTATTTTCATGAAACTTATTAATGAATGATTTATGTTATTGTTCTAACTTACTATACGTTTCTTTTATTTATGTTTATCGATGTTACTTAACTTTCGAAATACGGGTATGTGCTTAATTTTCATTTAATAGAATTATTAAGTATTATTTTCATGAAACTTATTAATGAATGATTTATGTTATTGTTCTAACTTACTATACGTTTCTTTTATTTATGTTTATCGATGTTACTTAACTTTCGAAACACGGGCATGTGCTTAATTTTCATTTAATAGAATTATTAAGTATTATTTTCATGAAACTTATTAATGAATGATTTATGTTATTGTTCTAACTTACTATACGTTTCTTTTATTTATGTTTATCGATGTTACTTAACTTTCGAAATACGGGCATGTGCTTAATCTAACAGCAATTGCTTTACCTATTGTATACACGTACACAACAGTTATTAATAATTAAATAATAAGTATTCTAAAAAAATTAATTAAACTCTTGTGGGAGAGAAATGTGAAAAATGATTTAATTCGACGATTTCAGGGAAAGCGTTGTAAGCATACACACTTAATACTTGTGTATATATATATATATGTCTGAATGTACATATATTCTAGTGAACTCATTTTCTATAGGACTGTTGTCAATTCTCCGAATGATGGATGGTGCGCGTCAAGCACGGCGCTTCGCCTCGAGCGGGTGTCAGACCAAGCGCCGTCGCGACGCCCTTGTGGCGACGCGACGCATCTGTCAATCAGACGACATTATTTCGTGCAATTTTTAGCATATCATCTTACGAAAATTCATCCGCACAAGATACATTTATAAAATTATTCCACGTTACAACGAAAGAGGAAAAATTGTATTTTCGCTTCGGCGAATATACGAGCATATATTATAATAATGATATAAAAGGATTTTGTAAAACATACCAACCCAAATCTTCCAGTAATCGAGAAAAATCTAATACGTACGTAGATACGTCTAAGGAATCCTTACCTGAAACAAACAAAACAATTTTATTATTTTTTGCACATATTTAAAAATATGGAAGTTTAGAGATCATAAAAAGCAGATAATAAATCGGTGTACGAAATATCATAAAAAATGTACATCAACAAAATAATATTAACTAAAAAGTTATCAGAAATCTTATTTTACAATTGAAATAAATTTATAAAAAAGAATCTCTTTTCATACTTCTATATTTAGAGCGCTACTTTGTCTCAATCAAAGAGAAAAAGGTAATCTAGAGGTGGTATTTTTTTCTCGTATAAGGTGTAATGATATATTCTTATTTGCTTCATAAAATGTGAAAGTTTTCAAGTGAGAGCGTCGAGAAAATACAGAAAAACGAAAACGTCATGCTTTTAAGGACTTTACTCGTCGCTTTTCTGAAAGTTTTAAGCGAATCTGTCACGGAGAAATTTAACACGGCCTGCGGCCTGATTTTAAACGTTCCTGTCTCATTCTTTAAAACATTTATTATTCTTTAATCATATTGCAGATCCTTATACAATTATTTTTTTTAGAAATATGGTAATCTTTGTAGAACGTCTGTCTGCAGTTATTTGGTACTATACCGTTCTTTGTATTATACGTGACTTTTCATTCTGATAAGGTTAATAATTATACATTTAAAAAAATGATTTATGATATACAAAAGGCCTGGATTTTATCTAAAAGTGATAGGATTTATGAAATAAACCGTAGCGCTGAAGCTTTCTTTGACAGCAATACCGAAAAACACCGTTATTCATTCATCTGCATTTTTTTCAGACTACGAAGGCAAGCTGAAAAATTTGCCGCCTCGACAAAACCACCGGTTTCAATTTATTATTGTTATCATCATTTTTAACTATTAACTTCAAGTAGCATAATCTGACATCACTTGGCATTTTCATTCACGTTTGACGTTTTGACAGCTGTTTAAATTTAGCGTGTTTGTCATCATTGTGAAAATTAATAATTTACAATACAAATCAATGTTCTGAAAAAAAAGCGACTTCACAATAATAATGTGTTCTCCTTAAAAATAATAATACGCTCAGCGATTAAGGATAATCCTTTACTCTTCTAGTTTGAAATTTCAGGTATTCTGTGAATATTTCACACTCTTTCAAGCTGACATATATAAAACGACATCTTAATATTAAATTGCTTTATTTATTACGTGAATATTTCTAATATAAATATATGAAAATTAAATGTAATATTTGAATATGTCCAAGAACACACAATTACTAGATTTTCACCTAAAAAGGCACTGTTATTAAACAAATTATAGATATCTCATAAGACGAAGCTATTTTTATTATATTAATTGGAAAGATATGGAAGTGTGGGTAATTACAGGTCCTACAACCTGCCTTCGGCTAGCTTAAGTTATCATTTTATACAAATATTACGTTATAATCTAATCTAATCTATAACATCCGATATAAATGAATAATAAACACCATAACTCAAAAAAATAATTAGAACTGGTAGTACTCATTAAATATTTTTTTATCAGATTTTTCAGATCAACAAATGGAGTTCATCTTAAGCTCTAATTGCACTTGCAGAAGCTCTCTGCTCGGTAGATGCCGAAGGTTTTGACGCCAGAACAAAAACTGGATCCACTACTACCAATCAGAGTCAAACAACAATCGAAACAGTGGCGGCGAAACAGTTTAGCATAAGGGCAAAAAATTAAACAGACAGTAATTACGCTCGTCTCGTAACCCAAACGAAAGTAGAAATCAAGAAGAAAAATCTCGTTATACTTACAAAAGGTGTTATTATTCACCAGGATAATGCACCGGTTTACATAACTGCAATTACAATGGCTTCTAATGGACGAGCCATCCATCCTATTTATTTGACGTGGCACAATCAGACTTTCGTCTCTTATCTAACCTCAAAAAAATTGATTTTAATGATTAGCGATAGAACGCTCATAATTATCATGTCTTAGTCTTAGTAGACCAGTATTTGAAGACCTGATGAGTTCTTCTATAAAACTGGGATATCAGTTTTGAAGCATCGTTCAAAGTGCATTATACTTCAGAGAGACTAAATTGAAAAATAAAATATTTCCAAAAATATTCTGATGTATATTTTCCAAGCTGAGAATTTTTCAGCTGACCCTAGAATATCGGCATCCTGTCACTGTATTCCAAGAGTAGTGTGCGCAGAAGACTGGAAATCTTCACTCCATTATTGATCATCCTATAAATTATGATAACCAATTTTAGTACCTATGTAAGCCTCGTGACTTCACCTTTTTTTAAAAATAAATTATGCGTACCTGTTTTGTCTTCAAAATAATGTACTATGTATATTATTGCCTATCTAGCTGCGTAATTTGTATTAACATAAATAGATGTATAGAATGCAATCATGCCTTCCGATCAAAATATAGAAGGTTCGATCCCCGATGCGGGCAGCACATAATTTATTTATATAAAAAAATCTAATAAATTTCACACCAAGATTATATCTCTTGTTCAAAAAAGGCTACTCATATTATGAAAAATAGGGTTACCTTCGTAGGTACTGGTCTCGCAGGACGAAATTGAATCCACGACCTTTTGGTTGTTAGTCGAGACAAACCGTAGTTAGTCAAGGATCGAAATAACCATAAAACCAGCGTAACCATTTATATGCGAGTAGTATACAAATTGCTACTCGAGTTCTCTGTATACGAATAGTATTAATAGTAGTAGTTCAGTAGAATTGGTTGGCGGTTGCTTATAATTCGAATAAATTTCAATATTTCACGAGATTCGTAGATGTTTCAATCGCAATATTACTACCAGTAACATTTATTTGTTTAATTTTTGTCAAAATAAATATCTTTCACTAACTTCCACATTATTATCAATTTACTTAATTAACATTAATTTTAGTAGATTTAAAAAAAAAAAAACAATTTTGAAAGTTTGTTCGCAATGTGACATTTTGAAAATATGTTTTGTTTGAGCAGCTTGTTGGTGTAGTGGTCAAGACGTTGGCCTAGTGATCTAGTGTTCGGGGGTTCGCGCCTCGTTCCAGGACACCAGCAAGTTAATCCTATTTTCATAGCACAAGCATTTATCTTAGTATGAAAATAGTAAGAATATTGATGTGACATGTATTCCGTGTACGCATCTCTATTAAAAAAAAAAAAAGCTGGAAACTTCATGAGTAGAAGGTCACAAAATACATTTATTTCCCGATAAGAGTAAAAAGTTGAAAAAAAATAACACAATACTGAAAAACGATCTTGTCGATAACCTAAAAATTGCATCAGAATAGAAATACAAGCTTCTAGAAATTGAAAGAAATTGAATTATTATAATACCAAGCAATGTTGTAATTATAAAAAAATTGTAGTAAAATAAAATAGAATTTTTAAGTCAATGAAATTAACGTGTAAAAAATTTTATGATTTTAAAACTGTTTGATATCGTAGACCAGTAAATGAATGTACATATAGGAGAAGGATTTGGAACATTAGTTGCGGGATGAGGGGTACTCTACACACACCAATAATTTATGACACGTTAAAGTATTTACTCTTCGAATATTAAATCTTTGCGTAAATCAGACGTATTTTTTACATTAATGCATATTATATTGCCAGAGTTAAATTTGTTGTTACAATCGAGTCATTTTTTGTCATAACGACCTATTTAACTGCGTAAGTGGTACCAAAGTGATCAAGTGACACCAAAATGAAAATATTGGGACATGAAATTTACGTTAGTTCATGTCTATATATTTGGTAGTCTGTGGTTTGGTATATATAAAATGGAACATAATATATATTTTTAGGTTCCATTGCGACATTTGACCAAAATTACTAGAATTCCGAAAAAACGCAACGCTTCAACAAGATCTGCTCACCCCAATAAATTGTCCCACAGTACATATAGTCGCGGTACAGTCGTGGTACATGGCAGCGGATTAAACACGTATGTACATACGTTTTACACGAGTTAACGTCGGAGAAGTTCTGGGGATCGTATAAAGCCGTGTCACCAAGCGAACGCTCACTGTGACACATGCTTTAAAACTTCAGTTAGAAACAAATGCCTCGGGAAATATGTAAACTGTTACATTGATTTAGACAAAGAAGAAAATGGTTGATGCGTTTTCAAATTATACAAAAAGTTCCAGAATACAATACGTTTTAATACAATTGTGCGTATGGGAGAACAAATCTTATTTTCTATTTCCGAGGTAAGTTTTTAGAATTCCATAATCACATATGTGAAAATAAAACATATTTTTTCTATTCTACTCGTTTAATTTACTTGAGACGCGTTTTGCTTTATTAAGGCATTATCAAAATAACAATTTAACTCAATAATTGTGTTTATACTTTAAATTGTTTTAAATTATCGCATAAATAAGACAAATAATTAATTATATCAGTGATTATTTTCTTCACACTTATCCACTGTAAATTTTGTAGGAATTACTCGTAAGAGAATATTTCAGATTATCTCGACGAAACCATCAGATTAAATATTATAAACAATATTCATTATGGCACGCTGTAAAAATTTCTAGAACAGGGTGAGTAGACTTGCATGCGAACAGATTTTATTACTCGAAACATGAATAAATGCTGCAAGTATTAATACGTACTCGTAATTATTGTTGGTAATATTGAAATCAAAGAAATTAAATAATTTCAAAATACGTATAATTTTTTTACAGGATTCCGAAACAAATTCAAGATTATTTTGATTACTTTTACAGTTTATATAAAATATTTAAATATAATTTTTTCTGATTTCCATCTGTCTATAAGGTTATCACCCATGTAATATATATTTAAGATTTTCTTTGGGAATAGATAATCACTTTTTTAAATGCTATAGGTATCTAATATCGGTAAACTGTCTTCGTAATTAGTTAAGTTCATCCTAACTTTGAATTCCTGGATAATACGTGGTACTACTAACGAGGAGTACGTGATATTGTTAATTTTGGTTACTACCTCTAGTGGCGTGAAATACATTTTTCATATGATGTATTTGTAATCGATTCTAAATTCATTGACATTAAATATATTTTCGCATTTATTTCTACGCTATGTTTGGCAATATTGATGTAAAAGATAATTTAAAAATGTGAATGAAATGTACTAATGACGTTATTAATATAATTAAAGTGTCACTTTAATATAGTGTATCTAACTTTAATATAGTGCATCTAACTTTAATATAGTGCATATAACTTTAATATAGTGCATTTAATTATTTTGAATTACTGCAAGTAAAATAATTATTTTTATTTGTTAACTTTGTTTCATTAACCACTTATTGAGTTTAAATACATTTACCGGTTTCGAAAAATACCATTTTCTTCTTCAGGATGTCAATTAGTATTGATTGATTAGTATCAAAAACATATGTTGTTTCTTTACCAAAATCTATTTTTAAATACAATAATTATTTAAAAAATAAATTTAGTAGCTAACTCAAATTGTTATATATATATATATATATATATATATATATATATATATATATATATAATTTAATACCTAACTCAAATTGTTAACAAACAAAAATAATTAATTTTAACCACAAAGTTAATTTTGATAATTTTAAAAGTATTAATAAAATAATGATCGCATGATGTCCGCAAAAAGGACTAAGAAATGGAAGAAGAT
Organism: Eubasilissa regina; assembly: GCA_022840565.1. Taxonomy (NCBI): domain Eukaryota; kingdom Metazoa; phylum Arthropoda; class Insecta; order Trichoptera; family Phryganeidae; genus Eubasilissa; species Eubasilissa regina. The sequence goes on from JAINEB010000033.1 coordinate 26,489,714, forward strand.
ATTACATTATATCAAATTTCATAAACAATATCTACAATTTATTTATATTAAAACACATTCTTATTGTGAAGTTGTAATTATTCAGAACATAGGTCTGTGATATTTTTAATATGAATTAAATGTATTAATTAGAAAGATACACATATAAAATCAATTTTATCGAAAAATATTGTTGTTGCGTCACCGGGATTCGAACCTGGATCTCTTTCCAAACCGGGGAAAGTGCATTATCCAACTATGCTACAGCGACAATATTTTTAGCGACAAATTTTCGAACCTAAATGTTACCTTTTTGATATTAATACATTTAATCGTTCCATTATTTGAAAGAGCCATCTACCTTATTTTTACGGAATCTCAAATACCTTTGAGTAATCTGATAACAGAAGCCTGAATTATCATTAATAAATAATATTTACGCCTGTAGATTAAATATTGTGAGTTTTGATTACAGGTCACTAGGAATATAACTGATTCTAATGCGATGAATACTGATTGTGTAATGTATTATTTATATACCTGCACGTACTATGAAACTCGCACTCGCTCCCGACTACCCGTCTCCAGTTTTCTAAAATCACTCACCCATTATCTCCAATCGCAATTTTTCCGGAAAATTATTGGTAAAAATGACAGATGATACATCTGAAATGTCATGCCTGTCTCAACCGTCCTCAAGTTTTGCCGACATAACCTTTAAGGATATATATCAAATATGGGAATGTGCCGGAAATAATTTTGATGGTGATTTTCCAACCAGTGTGTTGTTTTTTTTGGCAACGGTGCAAGATGTGTGTATAGTGTACATATAGTTTTTATCTTGTCATGTTTTTTTTAAATAAAATATGCAATTGATAAAATAATAAATATTTCAGTGCGTCAGAATAGGTACATTTAGTCATTTTCTGATATAAGCATTACTTTTAACTTACTTACTTACCATCACGCCGTTTCCCCGTGGGGGTAGGCAGAGAAGATAGGGTTGTTGAAGATTCCAACAGAACCGTCCTCCTGGTCGTTATCTGATTTACCTGGTCGTGCCAAGTCTTCCGCGGACGTCCTCTATTTCTGGTGCCATCAACACATGCATCATATATCCTTCTTACCATTCTCTCCTCATTCATCCGTTCCATATGACCGAACCACCTAAGCGATCCTTTTTTCATTACTTTTAATCTTGCAAATAAAGATCTATCTACGTATAAAGAATTGAGTCTGTTAATATTATTAAAAAATATGTATTCATAAAAAGTAAATGATTAATGATATCAACCACTTGCTGTCATTTTTTGAGATATGATGCTAGATTGATATTTGAATAGTTTTGTGATGAAAATCTAAATTTCGTAAAATGTTTTTGCATCCCTCTCCTCCTCCGTTTTCTCACTCCCTTGCCGTCTGGCTTTTTGTGATATAAAAATGGCTTGCACGCGAGTCCGAATTACCCCGACAAGTTGAAATTGCCAACGATGAGTGCAAATTGCTCTGAGTGAGACCAAATTGCCCCGAATGAGTCGAAATTACCCGACAGGATAAGCGCGGAAGCTCGGTGTCTTCGTCGTTATCGAAATATTTCAGAAGGTTCATGGAAAAATCTTCTGTAGCACTGCGGTCCATTTGAATACTTAAAAATGAATCATTACGTAATAGACATGTAATAATTTCAAAAACAGCTTTGTAATATAAAACAAATGTTTTCAATATTTATTCGGAAAATAAATATTTTATTGACTTTCCAAGATGATTTGACAAAAAATAATTTATTGTTTTTAATAAAAAAAAAATTATAACTTCCATAAAAGTAATTCAAATATAAAATTACAGTACTCTTCATACATGGTCTTCATCTTTTATCGTTAAATACGTAAACATAAGGTATATGTAGGTACCTATGAATACGAATTGTGTTAATTCAAATTAAAGGATTTAAATATTTTTAATCCTATTACCTTAAAATATCGTTATAACTTCAAGCTAAAATGTAAATGATTTTATATATGACAAAAGTACTGATTCTGTCTAAATGGATTTATGAGATTTTACGAGTAATTAGGACGACAAATATTAAAAATCTAAAAAAATCACGAGAACAAATTTCACACATTCATCCACACACCACATCATCTGAAGCAAAGTACTTAAAACTTTGGCGCTGTCAACGTGGGGCGCCCAAATGTAAGCCATATATATTTTTTAGTGTTATTTATATCTTCTATAATCCCTAAATGTGTTCCAACACCGAATACCTGTAATATCAAAGAAAGACTTACAATAATTCTCTGTAGTTACTGGATATTATTACAGCTCCTAGAGCAATTCAAATTATGTTTTAACGAGAGCACAATGTAATAAGCCAAGTATATATCCCAATTTAAAATATTATAATATAATTTAAAAATTAAGCCACATTTCCTTAGACCAGTGTGATTTTAATATCTCTGAGTGCATCTAACTAGTATGGGAATCGCAGTATATTTATTTATAATGCTTTTAAATTAAATATTTATATACAATTGTAAATATCTCGGATATAAATCTAGAAGAAACAAAGGGAGGCAATTCAAAAAGAAGTCACATAATATGTGACATTAGAAGCAGTAGATTTGTTGTTAAGTGTTTTAAATGATTAAACTAAAATAATTTAGTGTTGTTTCAAGAGAGGTTCGCGACGTAATAGTGAAATAATGTATTTATATTATTGAAATTACTTTTGTTTTTTAATAAAGTCTTTCTGAATTTTGTCCAGTGATGTCCTAGTACCATAATCCCATTCTGAAAGTGCGATTCCTTAAACCCTTCAAAGCCGTTTACAGCCACTTTCAGTACTTCATTTAACAAAAACTACTTACCGCCAAAGAATTTCTTGAGGTTTAATAACAGATGGAAGTCAGATCAGTCATTCGGTATTTTCGATATTGAAATGACATTTGTGGGTGACGGACCCGTGATTTATCAGTGATTCAAATTGATGAAAAAAATGTATGGTTCGTTCATATGAGATGGCTTCAGCAATTTCAGATACTTTAAATCACTGGTTTAAATCATATGGTGCTAATTATACGTTATACTTTATTAATGATTTCTGGTGCCGTGGCACTTTAAAAGCGTCCTTTATTGGGGGTCATCTTCTAAGCTAAATCTTGCCGATTAATTTTCAACATTTGTAAATAAAAGTATACGTAAAATCACTAATTTATTAAAATGTTCGTCGCCGTTAGAACTTTTTAAAAACAAACTTTATCACAGCGATGTTCAATTTTCAAACCGTTGACTTATGACTTTAATTAATCCACTACTTGATCAATCGTTTTGACATTTGACAGCATTTCATAAGATAAATGCACAAATACAACATAGCAAAAGTTTTAGATATATTACCCATATTTATACATTAGGTAGAGAACTTTTCAAATGACCTTGATGTTATTTCACTTCACTATTTTATTATTAACGGGTACCATTTATTCAAATTCTTATTTCCAAAATTCAATTTAATAAACTCTAGCAGAAAATAATTTAGTAACGGATTCGATTAATTCATATGGATAGCTTTTAAGATGGGAGTGTTTCAAAAGCTATGCATAATCTGTTTTCATTCACAGACGAGTCAAATTAAACAGACATAAATCATCTAGTTATAAATGATACATAAGCTAGCGCTCTGAAAATACCTATTTATTTTATAATGAATTTGAATAGATTTGTAAATAATCGATATAATATATAACTATGATAAAATTAATAATAAATACGAAAACAAACATACAAAATTGCATTAACATAATAAAGTATTTCATTAATTCCGATTGAGTACATAAATGCATTATTTTTTTTAATAATAAAATAATATTCTACTAAAAAAATAACCCAATCTTATCAGAATTAATAAAATTATTTTCCGATACAAAATATTACTTTATACTCTATACACAAAAATCATTTCGAAGTCTTCTTTTTCAGGCACTTGGTATCTGTATTAAGCATATTAATAAATCTTTATGTGCAAAAGTGAAGGAACAGAATAAAAAGAAAAATAACATAAGTACCAAAACACAGAATATAGAATCAAACTAATCACAGGAATTGATCGCAGAACCTTTCAATTTTCAATAGACTGTTTAACCTTTCCCTTGGGGTTCTAAAATAAAATAAGTAAACTCAGTGTACATGTAGATTTTTTCGATTTTAATCACCGATTTTCAAACGATTTTTATTAATCATTAGTATAATAGTTGATATATATATACATATATATGAACTCTGTATTTAGTATATCTATAGAGATTTTCACATAATTAGAGGCAATGTCAACTCTGTTTACATCATCGGAGAGGAAAATATAACTGTCAAGTAAATGAGTTAATTATTATATTTTAATTTATAATCATTAATTAGTTCAAGATAATATACATTCTTCGATTTATTAAAGCGACTGTGATGATAATACCATGTTTTCCGTATTTTGCAAATATTTCCAAGAAAATATATGATATATTTACTCAGTGCCAAGTTAGATATGAGCTTCCGTAGTATAAGCGAAGTTATGTATATTGACAGGCAATACGAAATCTGATAAACAACCAAAAATAGAAAGATTTGGGCGGATGTCCACAACAAAGAAAAATATTCAAGTCTACAAAGAAGTATGATATGAACACGTTTTTTTTTTTTTTTCTCTTTATTATATATATTATTACAAAACTTTACAACATTATTATTTTCAAAGATAAAAAAAACAGTTCTTTTAATTGTAATATAATAATATTTTTTAACAAAATATGAACACGTTCTTTTTTATAAAACTATACATTTTCTAAATTCGAAATAATTTTCAATTCACCTAGATTCTGTCGAAGGCTGGACAATGATAGGAATATATCCGTGACTCGCGTGGTTTTTAAGCTGCGACTAGATTACGAAAAAGATTATGTTAAGCCCATCCCAGCAGTAAGTGCCAAAATATATTTAAAGAAAATAGAATGATAGGGAAAATCGAAAAATGATTTTTTTTGAAAAATTAATGAAATATTGTTAACAAGTCTCGTGTAAAAATTGATCGATAAAATATATATATTTTTTTTAATATAAAATAATGTAAAAGTTACATATCTCATGTAAAAATATATTTCCATATACACATTAATAATATTATGATTTTTTAATTTTAATTTTTATTTATTTATTATCTTTGTTTTATTAACCACTTGATTGAGTTTAAATACATCAGATGTATTTGTATTGTAAGTGGTTAATAAAATAAAGATAATAAATAAAAAATATGAATTTTAGCCACAAAATGCTAATTTTAAAAGTAATATTATGATTGTTTTTTCAAAATTGTTCAATGTTTCATGGTGTGTTAGTAGAATATGCTAAGCCTGAAAATGATGGGAAAAACGATTTTCTTGTCTATCGGAAAGTGAGCAACCACCCATTCTATTACAATGCCATGAAAAGGGTTTATTGATTTTTTCACCAAAACTTTAAAGGTTACCAACACCTATAATATAATGTCAAATACCTTTTAGAATTTCAGAATTGCATCATTCATACCCTCTATATAGCCTAGCCATCGAAGCCTTCCTAATTTTATAAATTGTGTTACTTTCGGCTCATCATACAGGCCACCAAGTTCCTGGTTATAATGCGTAGGTAAGCACTGGTCTTATCAGAGTTTTATACAGCATTGCTGCTGTTTTTCCGGACATAATGTTTGACCTAAGCTATTTGTACAGGCTGCTAAATAACCAAAATATTCTAAATCCTCCAAACTCTTAAATCATTGTACACATCCACAATCCGCAGTTTACTGTAACATAGTAAACAAACAAAGGATCGAAGCTGTGCAAAGAACGATAATTCGGTGTACGTCTATATCGTACAACTTTTGATTTTTCTACTTCTTTGATGATAACAGAAAACGACTTAGATACTTTGATCAATATATTCTGATAAGGCGTGTGATATTAAACGTTCATAAAATCGATAATATTCTATTACTTTAGATATAAACTTTAAGATATAAATGTCGTTCTTTCTGAACCTTGAAACATTTAGATAACCTTCAGAGAAGCAATACTATACCTTGCAATGTACACCCATAACCAATCTCTTGCCCGAACGTATTGCCATAATTCATATTGTCAAAGTAATCGCACATACGTGTTCTATAATAAATAATCTTGGTAATTTTTTAGTGATCCTTCTAGAACTTGTTCCTATCAAATATTGATTTTAACTATATAATTAAAGTACAAACATAAGTATTTTAAAGTTTTATTTTAATCCATTGTTATATTCTTTCAAAAAATATTGTTTATGTTTATCATCTTCATGTCTTGTCTGTGGCTGTGTAAAGCACTTTATAAATCTCATTTGTGAATAAAAATCCAATACCAAATAAAATTATTTTATTCTATACTAGAGGGTAGATATCTTTATCATTATTTTATTTGCAGTAGCTAGAAAGGGTCGGATTGAAGTCCACAGATTTTTATTATTTTAAGGATTTCTTTACCTCGCGCATAATTTTTATACCCTATCAATCCAGCTTATTTTTCGAAGTCGTCCACATTAGCGATTTCAATGAGTATCCGTGGTTCGATTCTACAGGGAACATATAGCATCGAATCATTCTCATTCGCAAATTTAAAGGTCATGACTGCATAATAATTTATTCAAGAAGGATTATAGCAATTGGTAACCGAGACGAGAAGGTTAGTAGCGAGAAAATGTTTGACCACCACATTCGCAGTCACATCACACTATGTCGGACGAGCATGCGTTCGGCGCGAGCGATAAACTGCTAAAACATTATGACGTATAGCGCTGTACCTTGGATGCTGTGTATACAGTGTAATATGATTGATGAGAGGTGTGTTGTCGGTTATTAAAAAATTTAATTAATTTATCAGTTTTCGATGACGTACATCATATCGAAAAATTTAGCACTCTTTTAATTATATAAAAGTGTTTACACTAAAACAGACAATTTGTAATTGAATAAAATGCTTTCCAACGCTTTAGGTAAATTTAAATAAAATGGTACATTCTTTATATTATGGAGAAATTTATATTATTTATGAAATTAGAATTAGGCTAATTGTCTGACGTACCTTATTTGTATAGAAAAACATACAACTTTATTCCAACTATCAGAAATTCTAAAATTTTAATTTTTCCTGAATTTTTTAACCTTCACATTATTATTACGATCTATACCAATAATACCATACCATAATTTAAAATGGATATTTAAGATGGCCTCTAACTGTCCTAGGATGGGCGGAACGCGTTAATCTGATATTTAAGCAAAAAAAAAATTAATATTGTGAATTTAAAATCATTTTTAAGTACATTTCCAGTTTTTAATCTTGTTCTCCCAATCTGCATTTAGTATTGGATCCTCCTTTCACTTCCTCCCTCCCACCTTCATTTCCGCCCTTATTTTTACAACTTTCTCTTTTTAAGGCTTACTGTCACTTGTGCTTTGCTTTCAAGTTTTGCTCAACAACTTGACTGATGTCATCTGACAATCGCATCTTAGGTAAAAGAAAAAAACAACTTGCAAATAATTTTCTATAGGGTAATCCCGGGACAAATGGTCACCTTGGTTTATATGTTTTTTGGTTATTTAATTTTACATCCTGAAGAAGATAATGTTGTTTTCCGAAACCGGTCGATGTTTTAAATGACTCATTAAGTGATTTTAATAAATAAAGTTAATGAATCTGTACAAATGATATTAATTATTATCTATTAAGACGATTAAAAAATATATATGGTATAGTATATAGATGTATTTCTTTTAAAACTATACGTACAAATACACCAAACAAAGAATTTATTTATATCTTTAATATTACATTATGCACATCTGAAAAAATATTATTTTCCATTTAAATCACATTTTTTGTGAGATCAAATAGAATCCAACTTATCCATTCAATCCATCATTACAAGAACATCAATTCACTGTTTTCTTCTGAGATTTGGCATTGCTTCTCTTTTCCTTTTGAGTTATTTTTTTCATTCTGAAGTAGCTTCTTACCTCTTAGCTCAGAAATAAATTTTCTTGTGGTCAAGATTCTGGACACAGTCTCTCTACGCCTTCTTCTTGAAGTTTTTGACTCCAGATATTCCAGTATAAAGACAATTATCACAAATAATCATAAATTTCTTAACATATTATTGAGATTTTAACACATAATTATATTTATAAGGAGCATAACACTACGTCGAGAAAAATACTCGCAATGACGCCCAACGTACAATAGTAGGCTTGACCTGAGTGAAACCTTATGGGAGTGTGCGTTTGCCCCTATCTCCATATGCCCCAGGTTTACCCAATTCTTTCTTACCGTCATAATAACGACACCTTAAAATAATATAGCCTTTGATACGTCCTAAGACAGCAAATTGACAAACTGTAAAAATACAATTTTAGATCAGCAGAAGAAGAAAACTAAAGAGTAAAAATTTTAGTATGGGTAAAAGTTTACAGCTTCGACTTCATCTCTAAATGATTTTCATACCGCAAAATAAATTCTAAAGAGTAACGTCCACAGAGGTTAAAAGTTACTACCAAAAAAACTTTAATTATAACGATTTATCATAGTATTTATAATGATCTATCATAGTTACTAAATTTATCATAGTTACTAAGTTTGAATGTTTATATTTATAAAACTAGTGTTTAAATAAAATTCACCCTAGAATCTCATTGAAGCGTCGCTTTTTCTAAGTTAGATCTTCCTTCGAATTAATTAAACACCACGAATACTAATAACTTCTCTTTATTATTAATCAACTTTTGAAACACTGAGAAAAATAGTTTGATGTTTGACCTTTGATAAATGATCATAATGAATCGAAAGATATTCTAAAAAAAGCTTAAAAAGTTTAAAAGCTCATGTAACAATAAAAAAAAAATTACCTACCTACACATTATTCGTATCAGAAATTTATTACAGTTCCAATTCTATGTTTTGAACATTTGACGATATAAATTAACTTTTCTGTTTTTTATTATGATATTTTAAAATAAATTGGTTTCATATCCATATTTAAAAGGAAATTAACATTTCAATTCAATGGAATGCATCAATTTCTCTACGTTTGATAGAAAGACATCGGGACAAACGTTTAACAGAAAGACTTATAAAATTAGTCGGTACCACAAACCACTAAATATATAGACATAAACTACTTCTTGTCTCGATATTTTCATTGTCGTGTCGTGATCACTTTGGTACCATTTACGCAATCAAATAGCTCCGCGACTATTTTTTTAAATATCACTGAATTGGGATTAATGTAAAAAATGCATCTTGTTAATTTTCGAAGTTTAAATACTTTTACTGTTGCATAAACGTGTTATAAACTATCGGTTTTATATTTCCACCGAGAATGCGCGTAGAATGTACCTCGTCCCGCAACTAATCTTCTAAAACCCTCTCTTATACGTACTTTATTTCATGTCTATTCATTTACTGGTTGTGGTCGATACGGTACTTGGTTGGTAAAAATATGAATAAATTTCAGATCACAGTACTATATAATAATACGAAGTAGCGAAATCCAAAATCGAATTCTAATATTGAAATTCAATTGTCATTCTTTGACGTTTTTCGATTTGAAAAATGAATCTTCAAAATAAAAAGTATCCGTATCCTCCTAATTCGTATTTCAAAGAAAGAAACTACTCCTTTATTTACATAATTTCAATTCCATAAAGATATGTTTAAATAAAAAATACTTTAATGTTGATAAATATGTAAACAATAATGATATAAACGAAGATTTAGATATAGTATACAGTATAATGGAATCATCTATGTTTTGTGTAAATGGTTATCTACCTATTTTACATTTATATTTATCTTCTCCTTAATATTTTTCATATTTTCACGTGTAAAATTAAAGTCTTGTAAAAACAGATCATATTCCACACAGAAAACTTCCCTTTATGCCAGAAGAATGCCTAGTTTGGTAAATTATAGCGTAAACTGTAGCAATACATTTACAATATTGACCTAATTTATTTACAGCTAATGATGAATTTTATTATTTCACTAGAAAAAAGCCCACTCAGATGCAGTAAATGTTCATACATCAGGATTAAATTTAAAATTTGTAAATTATAATAAAAATCATAGCACAATGTATTTTCTCGCATCATTTTTAAAGTTATGTAAAGCTTACATAAAGGATTGTTTTAAAATACTTAAACAGTAAAGGATAATTTTTTAACAAAAATGTTGGATTATTTTAATTTACTGCATGATTTAGAAATATTTTATGAAAACTTTAAACTTATTCTGGAAATTTTTTGCTGATGCTAAAAAATAAACACATTTTATTTTAAATTAAACGTCGCAAAAACGTTTTGCAGATAATCTCCCTCAACCAACCCTTCAGTGTCACCCTTTCCTTTTTTCTCGTTCATACCATTTATTTTTCCTTTATTCTTGTGCCATTAAACCAAATTCCGATGACAGGGCACAAGTGGCAAAAACAAGGAACCTCCGGCAGCAAAAGGTTCGAAACGTAATTAGAAACGTCTTTGTGCGATGATATTTGAGCATTGTAGGATCAAAACAGTTCCAATCCAAAAATAACGCTAAATTATAAATACATTTTCATACACATATAACAAGTTAATATCTTATAAATGGTACTTGAATAATTGAAGATTAAATTGCTTAACTACAAGTCGTATAAAACATAACAATAAAGATCATTCTGAACTGCATTATATGTATATAAATTAAAGAAAACATTACAACATACATTTTGTAAACAATGCAAAAAAATTATTTTTAAATATGCACATTTTATTAATTAATATAATATTTTCCCAAAATGACTCCAAAATAACTTAAACACGATTGATATATACTAATAACAAAGAAGTAAACACGATACTCTCAAATAAAACGAGCAAATTTCATTAGGACAAGATATTGAAGGTAATATCGGACCATTATTTTGAATGAAAAATACATTTACATAACCTCAGTGAAAAATATCCGTACCCATACTTTTTACAGTCGTTTTCTTTGATTCTTACGAACACGAGTTAATTATTTCGCAATGCTACGAGAGCCTTGGTGTCGCAGTAGCCTGCGCCCTAATATGTTGTAAACCCTACTATGTTGTAACAGAGAAGTTGTCCGTTGCAAGTTGCCCGGAGCAGATCTGAGCTGAACAACCGCCAACAGCCCTATTTATCATCACCAACTTTCCTATATCATCAGCTCGTTTAACTCGATTACTTCACGCAGTGAAACACTGTGAAGCGTTGTGAATATTGCAGAAGTTACACAAAATATATTTGTTTTTGATGTAAATTGATAAGATACTTTGTTGCCTGTAATCAATTAAGATATCATTTACATAAAGCCAATAAAAATTAATTTAATTTATTTAAAAATATTTCTACACTAATATGTTAATAGAAGCCAAGTAAGTTCAGGGGCGTAACTATCCAAATGCAGCCAATACAGTGCATTAGGCTAGGGCCCCAAAAGGTCCGAAAGTCTAGAATACATTTGGGAGTAATAATTTTCCTAGCGCTAATATGGACTAATATTTTTAAATACATCACAGCCAGAAATGGAATTACGTTCAACTAGAAAACATTACCGACACAGCAATACCCTGCTAGTTTGTCCGATTAAAGACCAGACCATCAAAGTGAAACGAATATTGCGATTTTTTTCAGTCGCGAGTGCATATCGAGGGCCTAATCGATTTGTTTTTTGTCATGAAAGTGTGAATATCATAAAATCAAGTTTGTTTTTACTATTTAATGAATAAAACTACGCAGTACTCAATATTCTTAAACTTATCAAGTTACTTAGAGCTTAGTGCTCTATTTTCTATCAATTTTGTATTGGGGACTAATTTTTGTAATTACGTCGCTGAGTAAATGGTATTTACCTTAAAAAGTAGTAAATTAAAAAAAATACAATGATTTCAGTATGCACAAAAACCAAATGCATCTTGAAAGAAAGTGACGTCAAATAATGAAGGAAAACATTTACATGTATATTAATTTTTCAATTTAAAAAAGTGTTTTTTATTTTACTAACTTTCATTAAAGGATGATACCTATTTTGTTCCTACAGCACTCATTTCTGCGATCCCCTGAGAAAAGCATGATTTTAGGTGGAAGGAGTAATGCCGGGGAGACACATCCCAACATATTACACCCGAGCTTTATGTGTTTCGACAGGAGCGCCGGGCTGGAAGAAAACACGAACACAAACCACTAACCTTTGCTCGCCGGATTACTGGGCTCGGTGCTGGGAGTACAACACATTTTATTAAAATTTAATCTAAAATTCAGATTCGCGTTTGAAATACGCGCTACAATAATAAGTTGTATTGCTTTAAATGATGTTTTAAGTTATCTTACATGTTCGTTAATGAAGAAGCAAATAGCGTTATTATTTTTATGGGCGGTTTTAACGTCAGAAATGTACAGTAACTGAATGAATTACAAAACCTTTATTATTGTAATTAGTATGAAACGGTTTATATAAATTATGCTGTGATATTACTAATAATAACTTGATTACCAAAATGTAAATATGCATGTGTGTCAATAATGAATACCAAGGTTTACAATAAAAAAGCCATATCTTTACAATATATACTCGTAATATTCTAGAAATATTAGTTTGTGAATTATGCGTTGGAAACTTTTAAAGTAAATTGATTCATTGCACAGAAGTGAAATGTCAATTTAGGTAGATTGTTCGATTCCGAATAGAACAGGTTCACTTCTATTGTCAGAAATTCTAAAATTGGAAAATTATTAAGCCATTGTACTGTAGGTAGGTAATTATTTAAATTATGCCCTATGTAGTATTTACACGCCCGTCCTAGGTCGGGTTTTAAACACTAGTTTAAAAAATAATACTTAATAGTTGTGTCATATCTAACTATTCTTCGTTATAAGTTTTCTTTGAATTATAAATTAATTAACACGAGGAAAATAAATTTTAGGGTCTAAAATTTAATTAAAACTAAAATTAGACGAACCTTAAATTATGTTGAGTGGGGTTAAAATTGAAAAGATAAAGTGTCCAGTAATTAGGTGAGAACACAAGAAAGTCAAACGGACTAGCACATCTTTCATTTTGTGTAAATAGTAATCTAAAACCACTCCAGCCTGGTTCATCTCAAGATAAAATCTTTGCTCCATTCCGTACCGTGTGCAGTCGGCTGCCGACTTTACAAATCTCATGGCAAACTTTCCGGAAATTTAATATGTTCCACCCTTAGAATGATATTCTGTGTTTGCCGCTTTTACATTTTACCATTTATATACTTTAATATTCTATCCAAGGCTATCTTTCATTCATTAACCTATCACGATAAATAAAAATATTCCAAATACATCTAGCATATAGCTTGTATATAGCATTCTATAACAGGAACTGTGGTTTCTTACATTCCATAAGTCAAGGTTCTAAATTCCAAAATTCTCTTTGAAATATTTGTTACAATTTTCCGACTTCTCAGGTTTTACTTCATCGTATGATTATGCGCATGACTCTCTTTTCGTACGTATGCAATTAAAATATCGAAACATTCAACTATTTTTCCCGATCTATTGGGGTGAGCTCAAAGTTTTCTGAACATGTTGTAGGTGTTCTCTTAACAAAACAAAATACTACGAAAACCTACACTGCCTTTATGTCACTTTCATCCACAAGAGTGATGTATTTCTTGAAATTTTCTTTTTTGCGAATACCAATGATTGCTGGTACCGACAGGAGTATAAGCTTATACTACATTGTAGGCCACTATTACATATTGCAATATAACGTGTTAAAACTCGTGCGCACTTCATGAATTCAATAATAATTTTCAAATCATTTGAAAGGTTCCATCAAAACGTCGTTTCATTTATTCTACAAAGCCTTTGAAATGCACTGGAATTTTCAGTTTTATTAAAAAGAAAATGTTCAAAGAATATGTTCATTGAGGAAGTACACCCCAGTAAAATTAAAACGTTAGAAAATTTCGTTACATTATAATATATTTTCACTTTTACCGATACCAGAATTGATAATAGACGCCTCTTAAACGTATTTAAAATCAAAAAGCTTTCGGAGGCACTGAGTATCGATCCCGCCACCTACCACGTGCTAAGCAAGCGCTGTACTCTCTAATCTACGAGTATTATTTAACAGAGTTTATGAATATTTTTATGGTACTAGAAAAACATATTTTATGCATAGGTGTTATAATAAAAGTGTGTAAGACATGTAACAAGTTTTTTTTTCAGAAACCATTTATCACTTTCCGTCATCCAGTTTTCAGCTTTCACCTAAAATAAACTCACCCATAAAATATTCAGTTCATTTTTGACATCAGCTTTGGTTATCGTGTACACTATGAGTCTAGCTAACCAAAACTAATCTGTTTACGAAACAGAAGCTTATCCAAGAAATAAGCCTTTCTGTAACGACGGTTGCTGCAAAACAGAAATGACGATGTCGAAATAACAACTGTTAAAGTGAATATTAGGCGTTTGCCTCGACAGAAATATATATATATATATATATATATATATATATATATATATATATATATCAGTTATTTTGTATATTAAGAAGAAACAAAGAGTTTGTATATTTGGGAAGTATGTTTAATAGAAAAGAAACAATATCAAAAAGAGGGTGTATTGCAGTGAATAAAGTGAACGACGAGCAAAGTGAGTCCCGGTACCGACACTGATGTATGGAAGTGAGGCCTGGAGCTGGCAGAAGAGGAACGAAAGTAGACTGAATTCAGTGGAAATGAGAGCACTTAGGCGAATATGTAGCAGATCTATTTGTGACAGAGTAAATAATGAAGAAATAAGGAAAGAATCTAAAACTGATTTTAGTATAATGAGTAAAATTAAGAAAGGATCACTTAGGTGGTTTGATCATATGGAATGGATGAATGTAGAGAGAATAGTAAGAAAGATATATGTCGCAGGTGTTGATGACACAAGAAATAGAGGGCGTCGACGGAAGACTTGGAACGATCAGGTAAACCAGATACGAATGGTCCTGTTGGAAGCCTCAACAATCGGCGAGCTTGTATAAGATGTATGAATGTGGATGAGGCGAGAATTGTGTGTCAGGACAGAAGAGTGTGGCGCTCTATCTTCTCTGCCTACCCCCTTGGAGAAACAGCGTGATGGTAAGTTAGTTGGTTAAGAAGAAATTATCTTAAATTTTTTTTTTAAAACGAAAAATCGCAAATTACCATTTTTAAATGTATCTCTAAAAATTTGTTTCGTGTCTATTGATAAATTGCCAAATAATTATCGGCTGGAAAAATGGTAATACCTGTCGTTCGATTAACGTTCGCTAATTAAGGAGGGAATTTTTTCGTATTTTAAGAAAAAGTTTTTTATTATTCAATTTTATCAGAAGTTATACACTGGAGTAGATTTTAATAACTAAAATAAAACAATTAAACTGAATAATAATAATTAAGACATAGGCATCAATTGAAATACCTCGATCATTAAATTTATTTTCAATGTGCCAGAAAACGTATAAACAAGCTATTTTAAACATTATATTGTATTTACGTACACGTTTTAGGGTTCCAACATCTATAGAAAATAAAGTTTTATATCAAAAACACAATATTTTTTTACAAAAAAGTCGACCATATGACGAAAAAAAAAATACACATACCTAGATAGGAAAAAAAAATATTTATTAAAAAATTGTGCAAAACCAAGTTTAAAAAAGTCAAAGCCCCAAATCATGTAAGTAAATATGAATTTGTCATCACAAATACTGTCGCTGTAGCATAGTTGGTAATGCACCTTCCCCGGATTGGAAAAGGTATCCAGGTTAGAATCCCGGTACCGCAACAACAATACTTTTCGATAAAATTGATTTTATATTTATATCTTTAAAATTAATACATTTAATTAGTATTAAAAATATCACAGACCTATGTTCTGAATAATTACAACTTCACAATAAGTATGTGGTCTCCTTAATAAATTTTAATGAATTAATATTAATTTAATTAAGATAATAAAAAAAATATATAATAGCAAATTTAACGGTTTATAACTTTATTAATTTTTAACATTTTGTTTATTTCTTTTGTATATAGTTACCTTTGTAATCTTAGCTTTCAACACATAAGCAAACAATGAATTTTACCTAACTATAGTTTTCCGGCACACTGAAACTGTATTTTTATGAAATGAATGAATACATTACAAAAAATATTAATTAGTATTGAGAGTTCCTCTCTAAGTAAGCTCTCTAGAGTTTGATAAGAACATTTTTACTCTGGACGTTGTCTTCAACTTCTACTTGGTATGTAGGTAATAATTTACGTAAAATCGATTTAAAATATTTAGTAAAAAAATTCGGGTGTGTCCTGGATGTACAAATGATATTTTATTTTATGTGAAAACATTCAACGATGTCAAAATCTCAAAATTAAAAACAATTCTATATTAAAAACAAAATAATTTAATTTATGGCGATTTAACATGCTCACGCCAGCTACTTACTACGCCAAATCTATATGACTGGGATAGCTAAAGTAGTAGCAAATAAATCAGTTTAAAGTCATGTAGTTTACGTCGTGCTTTTTTAAACCTGAAAAATGGTGGGTTTCGCAATGAATGTTTTCACATAAAAAGTACATATAAAGATAAAAAAATTTTACGTGAAACACCTTCAACATAGTGGCTAACGAAAAAATTCAACGATCTATTCAAGAAACTGCTTCTCAATCAAACTACTCAATCGCTTCCTTGTATCTAAAAGTAGTCACTCGTCACGTATAAATACATGGTCATTTATTATAATAAATGTTTGTATATTTTAGTACACGTTCATGTATAATAAGAAAATATTATGTGATAATTCTCTCAGCATTCTTTACAGGCAAAATATGAAGATAAAATTAAACGTGTTAGATGTTAGTGTTATGTGCGTTCCAGATATTAAACGCTACAAATTACAATGTGTTCAACATGTGCGCCAAGTTCTGGAAGACCTTATTCCCGTTTAGTGGCCCTGATATTCGGTGTTTAATAAACTTCGCGTGCGAATGTGTTTCGCGAGCATATTTGCAAAGCTCTC
Source organism: Eubasilissa regina (assembly GCA_022840565.1). NCBI lineage: Eukaryota > Metazoa > Arthropoda > Insecta > Trichoptera > Phryganeidae > Eubasilissa > Eubasilissa regina. Next base: position 26,506,846 of record JAINEB010000033.1, read on the forward strand.
CAGCCAAAGAAGTAAAAGGTAAATTGCTAGAAGAGCCGACATCTTTGTGTTTGTCTTACAAAGCAACCGAGCAGTGTACGTACAACGTACAAGTCTCAACAGCTTATCTGATATGGTACGTGACGCGAGCAGCGCAGGATTCGTGGTCCAAACACGGAGCTTCTTGATGTTCAGGGCGCATTATGAACACAAAAGTTATACATATATAATAATAATAATAATAGCAAGCGATTGCTGACGGATAGCTTCCAAATTATAAATAAAACAATTAAAAAATAAATACTTTTTATTAATTCCCTAACACCTCTCTCTCTTCTCCGTAATTATTAATATGGTACTTTCTCGAGTGTGATAGAATAAAATCTAGATATTGTGGTGAAATACATTACGCTATCAAAGTAAAAAAACTCGCTTTTTCTTAACTGCATCTTCTTCCAAACTTACGAGTATTAAACACAATACCACAAATACTTTTTTATAGCCAACATGTTGAAACATTTAAAAAAAAATAGTTTAATGTCTGAACTTAACGTCTAGAAAATACGGCTTAAAATCGTGTAGGTATTAAATAATAATAACCTACCTAAATTGGTATCATTCAAATTCCAATTTACAAATTTTTTACAATATAAATGAACTTTTTTATTTACTAATTTAAAAAATATACCAATAATTATTCATTAACTTTGTTTTTAACTCGCAGTGATATGATTATGGTCTAGTGGTTATGATACTCGCCTAATGATCTGGTGATCGGGGGTTCGAGCCTCGTTCTAGGGGGCAATTAAGTTAGTCATATTTTCATAATACTAGCGTTTACCTTAGTTTGAAAATAGTAAGAATATGAAAATGAATAACCACAACGAGTTTGCGTTAAATATGGAAAATATATCCTCATAACACGTATCCACATTTCAAAGGGAATTAATACGTTACTCCAATAAAATGTATCAATTTCCCTACGATTGATTCGCAGAAGGACAATGGGATTTTATATAACGGATGATCCAAACTCAATCGTCACTTTGAAATTTACGGACTGTGAAATTGTATAAAGTGAAATTTCACAATTTCATTGCGCTACACAATCATGTATTGTTTTCTCATTTTTGTTTATAGTATAGTTTTTATTTGATAGATGTCACATATGACATTTCTAACCCTTAAAGATAACGGTTGAGTTTGAAATACATTCTATATTTGCTTATTAAAATAGTTCAAGTAACAAAATGCCCGGTAGGAAGAAATTGTCTGATGAGCAGCAGTTAGCTGCAAAACAAAGAAAGAATAAATAAGACGACAGAATTTTTCGACCCAATTATGAGAGCAAGCAAACGAAATGAACAAGCAGTTCAACAACGAAAATAAAAAAAAAACGATCCAACATAAACCTACGTAAAATGGGTAATAACCAAACCTATAAGCAATGCCTAAAATTATGAGGATGTTAGTCTAGCAGCTTCAGACGACACGAGGTGCTTCTTGGCGTAACCTGGTTGTAAATGATGGAATCCAACGTGGCTGTGGTCAACTAGATATATTATACTTTACCAAATTTGCCGAGCCAAACACTTCGCAAAAAAGTGAACTCTAGATAAACATGTTTTCAGTGTTATCCTAAGGATAAAGTCCAATTATCTTCAACCGAAAATCTAATTTTTTGTAATAATTAATAACTGGAAATCGTAAGTACTTCAATTACTTTATGAAAGATATTTGTTCATTTCGTAGCGCATTACCATTAGCTTCAGTGGGTGCCAATGTCATTCTACTCCACCCTCATTGTTTTAAAATCGACAGTCAAATTTATCACAGGACCGGATTTGTTCATTTTCCAAATAATAAACAAAGAAAATTCGCTCAACTATATATTTTTAAACGAATAATACTGTAGACCAAATAATTATTATTCGGGAAAACGTAAAATGCTATCCCGAACTTGTGACGACTTTAAGTTCTTTCGTGGCTATCAATAATCATTTTGTAGAAACGTGCAGAATGTTTGAAGTAGAACACAAGAAAGCTTCAATTATATAGCACTTTTTGGTACTGAAACTTCAACCATTTCGATGGCAATTGTACAAGATCATACTAAAGATGTTATGGAGGTTGTAGTTATTTTTCAAAAATCGATGGTGGGCTACCTCTTAATATAGATTTTCTAATACATTATCGACCAAAGCTTAATGAACCATGGATTGAAATAATTTGACCTTGGACCGAAATCTTGAACTAATGATATATTAATTTTATACGTTTATGAAAACTAAAGTTAGTGGTCTGAATAGAAACTTTAACAAGCATCACATTGACTTTTAGAATCTATTCAGAATCTAGAGTCCTTCAAAAGTTCGAGATACTCAGTTGCAATATTACCCCTACCGCTAACCAATTCATTAAATAAAAAATATGAATTTTAACCACAAAGTTAATATCGCTAATTTTAAAAGAAAATTTAATTCTAATTTAATTTAGTCCATTCCTGCTTGTAGATAAATTAACCCAACAATACCTAAGTGAAAATCGAGGCTAATTGTTTGAATAACATCAAATAAAATTAATCTCAATTGAGGTTTAAGAAATATCGCAGACTCACGGACTACCAATAAGTAAAGCGCCAATCGATACTTATTTCCAGGCAAAATGGTAATTTTGCCATCATCATTTTTGGTAAACTCAACAATATGACTCAAAACTACCAAGAAATAATATGAAAAATGTGACTACTTTATAACAATGACAGTAATATATTCATATTCAGAAATATCGTATCCTGGGTTACAAATATTCTGAATTTAAATATATTTATTACAGATTGTTAACTACGTAAATATAACAATCCATAAGTATTAAACTTTTGTTTTCGGGGAGGTTTTCCAGTTATTAAAGACAAAACAAATGTCCAAAAAAATAACTATGAAAATGGACTGACTTTTATAGAAGTCATATCATTGTTGAAGAACCAGGTTAATTGTTTTAAAAATCCAATATTTTTCAAGAGAACAAAATGTTCTTCAACAGTACGGTACTAAAATCTTTAATCAACATTTAATGATATTTTATGGTGATTTTAGTGTTCATCGTTAAAGGATACTATCCAGATATGACATATTTCTTGTAATAAAAGTTCTGATTTATAATTCAAATAAATGGAGGAAAATTTTGTAAATTAATTTTCTTTGGTATTTTTAAGTGATATTTTTAGATTTGGAAGACATAATTTAATAGATTCTCAGTTCAGTTAATTGCATGATCATTGTGCTAACGTTAATTTGATTGTAACGTGAGTGAAGTCTCAATTTTCATTGAAATATGAATAAGGTGGATAGATGTTTTTGTCCTGGAGCTACAGTATTCAAATAGAAAGATGAACAATTTAATTTCTAAAGTCACTTAAACTTAAAATTCTAATTTGTCTCTGAACACATGCATGAAGTACATGGATAGTTATTTTATTGGACTGATATATTATTGAATAATCCGTTAATATGTTTCTATTATTTTCATTTCGCTATAAGATTTAATATTTAGAATTATTAGGAAAAAAATACTAACGACTTGTTATAGAATCGTGAAAATTGACTAAAATAAGGTTTTTGTACATCGAATACAACTCTACACCACAGGAGAAGATTCCAGGGAGACATGGTGAAGAAAGAAGATGCGTATCCTGCTTGAAGAACGTGGTTGCGTTGAAAGAAAGTTGCAAGACTGGTTTCAATGCAGATTACAGTCTACAGCTAAAAGCAGTTACATATATCCATGGGGGGGTGGAGCATTCCAGAAGAATAGTTTATAATTTCTTAAAAAATTACGCAAATATAACTAAATAATTCTTCACATTATTAAATTTATTCACTAAAGATTTATTTTTATTTTTATTTCATTTTATTTCACTCATCCCTCAAGTAAAAGCATATGAACGTTTTTGTTTTAGAATTGCGGTAATGGTCTATTAAAATATATGTAAATAAATATATTTCATTAAAATTTATGCTTACACCCGTTCCTGTTGACCCTTAAAATACACAAGATACTAGTCCATTATGACTTCTCCCATTGTAATATGGCTGAGCAATAGTTTATCCCGTTCCCTTTTGAAAATGGAACAATAGGAGCTCTTTTCGACTCCGCCAGTGGGAAAACTTACAAAAAATCTGTACAGAGATAATATATAGAAGAAAGTCCGAGATTATCCTCATTCTTTTATCTTTGCGTCATATTTTAAGAGTTTAATTATTCTGTAGAGCTTAATCCGTCTGCCACAGTCTTTGTAATGTAATTTTCACCGTACATATTTTGTCAAGTTAAATTTTTAAGAAAGTTATATTTAAAAAAGATCACAACATACATTTATTTTGCCTAAAAATATATTTTTGTCTATGCTGATTCTCTTCGAATGGAAAAAAAATTGTCACATTACACATTATTTTATTTATGCACGTGTTAAATATAATCACCACCCCCATATCCGGTTTACTGATCACGCCAGCGGACGTCTTCTATCATTATTACTTTTAACATTCGCCTCACATACCTACATTTGTATGCTTTTTACTATTCTTCTTCTGATTTATAAATACTTATGTGACTTGTATTAATACGGAGTTATCATACATAAGTACGTAGAGACGTGTAAGTTCTCCGCACTTAATTTACTTTCAATATATATTGCTATATATACGTTTTCCACGTCGTTACTTACATATTTCATAAAGTATTATTGATACAAATTAAATGTATTAATTAAAAAGATAAACGTGTAAAATCAATTTTATCGAAGAATATTGTTGTTGTTACCGGGATTCGAAACTCGATCTCTTCTAATCCGGGGAACGTGCATTAATCGATTATGTTATAGCACCGCAGATTCCCCGAACAGGAATCCAGGTTCGAAACCCGGTAGCAACAACAATATTTTTCAATAAAATTGATTTTACATCTATATCTTTCTAATCAACATCACAGATCTATGTTCTTAATAATTACAACTTCACAATAAGAATGTGTTCTCCTTAATAAGTATTACTGTAATAAAGAAATTCCTTTAAAATAAGTATTAGGAAATGGATTTAACTTTTTTGAAAATGTGCGAGTGTTTCAATGAAAATATAGTGTTTTTTTTTTAAATTTTCGTATAAGATCTCTTTGTAGGGGTTGTGGTTGTAGAATATTATTGACTGATTGTATCAGAAAGCTTCGTGGATGGTGAGACTGAAGCTCCTAACTATCTTCTAGTCTCACACATGTTAGTGCATGTCGCAGTGTATATGGTATGCGTGTGTGATCATTTATGTTGTATCTAAAGCAAGGTATTCAAATAAAAGGCCACTTACAAAAGTTGGCTTTTATTGCTGGACGAATTACAAAGGCAGGTTCGACGAGTACACAGGTAAATGCACGTATGAAGTTGAATACTGGAGTGGCTCTCTCAAGATGTCGATGAAAGGACGATCTACGGAGAAGTGGTCGGCTAGATTCGTTGACTATATATTATAGATATATTGCATCTGCTGATTTATCAGTTTGGTTTCGGCCCTATATGGCTGTTAGGTGAGTCACTACACGGCCATGTTTATGATATGTGTGCAGGATCACCACATATTCATTGCATTCATTGCAATTAGGACAATTTAGCATCGGGTGAACAGATAAAACGATCACCCAGAGTTCGTGACACACCAAATTGAAGACAACGATGAACGACCTAACTGTAAATGATATTTTTAGCAAATCTAAAGCTTGTGGCAATGTTATTGAATTCCAAAAGTAACTATAACTACAGAGATATCATACGACTGTAACAGTATAAACTAAGTCTATATTTACTGCATGCCACTGCGCCAAACATGCACCAATATCGAAGTGTGTAATTTAGGTACCTATGACGAGAACAGTATCTTCATCAGTACGCAATGTATATGTGCACCCAAGGCCATGTCTTTATTCATCTGCCAAAGCAGTAAGTAGTACCTTTCGAGCATGGAAATTAAAAATAGGTTTTATTAGCAGCTTAGACAGGTTCCATTCATGGTTTGAGCTCAACAGATGCACGCCAATTTTTATTCACAGACATTATTTACGACAAAGCAATTTAAAGGATGTCATCTAGGTGACAAAAAAAGTAGTTTCCTGGATGTACCCACTCTGTACTTCAGACTTTTTCAACTTTATGTTTGCGGTGCGACGTGCTTTGACGATATAAAAACGAGGTCTTCTAGATTCAGATGTAAAATCGAGTCTTATTATACAAATCAATTATATTCTTAAATATATACGCAACGTCTTAGGGTACCAATCTCTAGTATGCGTATATATTATATATATGCACTAGAGGAGATCAGAAGCGCAATGAATGGTGCAATTAAACAAACACCACTAAGAAATGAGCTAGTCTAGTGGCTAGAGTAACGCAATTTACGAGTACACACCACAAGTTGTGGTGAAAATAAATATAGAAATCTACGACGAGAAGCATTCACTGGAGGCGTGTTCGGGAAGCCGGCCGAGAGAGAAGTGAGTGGTTATGGATGCTAGGTGCTAGGTAAAGATCGATGCGAACTTCTCATTTGCACCAAAGTATATGCAGGGTTCGTGCATATTGTGGAGGCGATATCTCTCCACACACCAATGTAGATTTATTCTACCCTAATAAATCGGCGGGAGAAAAGTGACTGGGATTAAGAATGAAGAAAGCGCTGTACCAACTGCAGTACTTTATAATTGAGTGCCAACTTCACGAGCACCAGTACCTAGAAAAACTGCTAGTACTATACACATTAATAATTTTATTACAATATAGGTAGAGGTTATTTTTGAACCGTGAATTAAAGTTGCTGATTTTCACGATGTATTCACTTTTCTGCTTAGCAATGTAACTTATATTTATCTCTCCATATACATGTATGTATATATAATTACAATTGACTATAACAATTAATACCAATTATTACAGATAGTTACTATTATAAATAAATATATTTTTTATATAATTCCACGTTCGCTTATATCTAAAAAGCGGTAAAAAGTTAAGCCTACGCCTTATTTTTATACAAAATGTTATGTGAGAAAATCAAAAAAATTTGTGTGGATCGTGTTATAAAAGTTTCTGTCAAAAACAGTTATTCTGTCACGTTATTATTATTGAAATTCAAAATAAAATATGGCGAAACAAAGTTATATTTTAGTTTGTAATGTATTGAATTTACAAATTCTCATAAATCATCACATCAGGCTGTCTCTCCATTGCTGGATATAGGCGTCCCCCAAGGATCACCAATTCTCTGCCTTCAAGCCTTCTCATTCATCTGTTGCCAGCCAACATTTATAATATTTTGTCGGTGTTATAAAAATAATATTTATGGTACCTAAGCATTTTACAGAGGTCCATTAAATTTACGAAATCTGCTCTAATCGTAAATTAAGAATTAGTGCACTTTATAAAACCTTACAAAATTTATCCTAAAGTCTGTACGTTTTACAAACTTTTTTCATTGTATAGTCTGTATTGCTATTTTATTAGATTCATACAACTCAAAAATGAAATAAGTACGACACCTTCAAACAAAATCAATTATTGTTGTAAAAATAATTTAATTTTAATTTTTTAATTTTTAAGTTTAATTTAACCAAAACTTTTAAGTTTAATTTAACCAAAACTTTTAAGTTTAATTTAACCAAAACTTTTAAGTTTAATTTAACCTAAACTTTTAAATTTATTTTTAAGTTTAATTTAACCGAAACTCGACTTTATATGATATATACATACACACATTTATTTTTTCCCGGTGACGCTAAAACAATATTTTTCGACAAAATTGATTTTTATATTTATATATTTATAATTAATACATTAATTTAGTATTTAAAATATCACAGACCTATGTTCTGAATAATTACAACTTCACAATAAAAATGTGTTTTCCTTAATAATTAACAAATATATCCGTTTATGGAATATCACTTTTTATTAATCACTTAGAGTCCAAAAATATTAATTCCAGTAATTTTAAATAAGTATTGAATTATAAATCAATTGTTTCCAACATCCTTATGAATTTAAGAGTTGAAAAAATATTTTTAAAAGAGATTATTCTTATATTTAAATTTAAATTGTACGTTTAAAACAGAGTAAATTGTCTATTGGTATTAATCAATTTATAATATTTACATTACTAATAGATAAAATTGTATGATTTTTAAAAGTCCAGAAAAAAACGTTTAAGAATAATTAATTTTATGTAGAATAAATTAATTGAGATAGATTTTTTTTTAAATTAAATTCTCAGTTAAATGCTTAGATTTATTGTTGAATAAAAATATCATTATTTGTTATGACACGTGTACATGGACAAGAATGATCTCTTGTCTCAGAGATTTATCGTTGGTGTCGGTTGGTATGTGTCAATGGAATCATTCTTCTCTGCGTACAAAATATGTTTGTAAATGATTAAAAAGATTCATTCGGTGTGAATTATAAAAAAAATAGTACAGGTTGAATATAATATTCCAAGCCGACGCTGTTTTTGAATAACAAAGAAATTAAACACATTTTTTAAATTTGGTTTTTATTTATCGATTATGTGGATTATTACATATACACACGGGCCAAGTGGCTGCCTCTGGCAGCGACACAAATGCGTGCTCTTTTAACCGTATTTTTCATAACATTTTTGCACACTTCGCGTGATATTTCAACAATTTAATTTCGAATATTGTCCTGTAGCATCGGAATTGTTGTTGATTTATTGGCGTAGACCTTTCCTTTCAAGCACCCTCACAGTAAATAGTCGGGAGCCGCCAAATTAGCTGATCGAAAAAGTTTTTACGGAATTTTCTCTTGCATCCTGAAAGAAATAGGGCCCAGTGATTCCGCTGGCGCACATGACGCACCGTACAGTAACTCTGTGTGTGTCAAGATCGTTGATGTATCATTTTCATTTCCTTAATAATGGTTGTTTTGTTTATTTACAAACCCCACCAAGTCGAAATGGCCTTCGTCGCTCATGATGTTTTTTCCCTAAAGTCGGGATCATCAATATTGAGCTGAAAAACATGTGCTGTAGAACATTAAGGTGTTAAATGCTTTGCAATAAATTGTAATTAACTATTCTCTACGACTATTAAATGCAAATTGATATTATGTCAAGAAAATAAAAATGGCGGCCAAACAAAATCGGCCTGAAACATAATATTCAGCCTGTGTGTATTCAATAGAAAATATGAATTGACAGAAAGAAAAAGCCACAAGGAAACAGTGATGCAGAAGAGGAATGGTGGGGAATGATATATTCCGAGTAAGAAAAGTAGATCAGTCGTAGTGGACTGCTCGTAATCGGGTGATATAAAAGCACTAAGCTTAAGTCATTTATCTGCTTGCTTAAACAATTATTTTAGTACGAAATAAAATTAATAAAAAACAAAAAAAAGAATCATTATTCAAGGAATAATGATTATTCTTATCCTGTGCAACATTGTGCGAGCAATTGTGAACTCCAATAATATGGTTAATTAAAGACTCGACAGTAGACTAAATATATAATCAATACTGCATTTTCAAACAGGATGGTGTAATATAATAAGATCTACCTATAGATGTTTTATAAAGTTATTTTAAAATATATACGTTTGAAGAAAAATGTTTTTAAAACGATTTACTTTTACATGATAACGATGGAATTTCATAATACATGTGTACAATATTTAAACAAAAAAAAGATTATTAAGAAGAACACATTCTTATTGTGAAGTTGTAATTATTCAGAACATAGGTCAGGGATGTTTTAAATACTAATTAAATGTATTGATTATAAAGATATACATATAAAATCAATTTTATCGAAAAATATTGTTTTGGTGCTACCGAGATTCGAACCGGGATCTCTTTTTCCAATTTGAGAAAGGTGCATTACCAAATGTGCTATAGCGCCATTATCTTCGACGACAAATTTTCTAACTTATATGTTACAGTTTTTTCAAATTAATACATCGGTCGTTCCATTATTCCGTAAAAACAATGTTTGGCTTCAAAGACGGTCAATTTATTATATTGGTGTAGCATAATAAATTATTCAACATCTGGGAGTACTGATTGATGATCATCTTAACTGGAAAGAACATATATCGAACCTAGCAAAACGCATAAGAAAACTAATTTACTTTTTTAAAGGAATACGATGTATAATTGACTACAAACTTTTAAGATCGGTGTACTTTGCACTCTGCTACTCCTTAATTAATTATACTATTTTAGTTTCGGGAGGAGCACCAAAAACAGTATTAGAGTCGGCTAAAAGAGCACAAAAGACAATTCTTAGGCTAATAAATGGTCGTCCCTTTAGATATCCATCAGACCTTATATTTAAATAGTACAATGGTCTAGACATACGACAAATCTATATGTTGAGACTCGTCCAATATTTCCATGCTAACAACAACTCACCCCAAGCGATAAATCATGGACACAACACAAGACAAACAACGAACATCTACACGCCAGTTCCGAAAGCAGTAACGACATTTTATCAAAGATTATACATGTTCTTAGCTCCGAAACTATACAACACACTCAACAGTAGCTTATTAGTGTAGTGATCAAGACGTTGGCCTAGTGATCTAGTGGTCGGGGGTTCGCGCCTCGTTCCAGGACACCAGCAAGTTAGTCCTATTTTCATAGCACAAGCATTTAGCTTAGTTTGAAAGTAGTAAGAATATTGATGTGACGTGAATTCCGTGTACGCATCTTTATTTTAAAAAAAAAAAAAGAACACCAACTGAAAATCGTTCACTTCCAGTAAGATTACACAAATATCGACCCAATATATGATCCGATTGGGTAGAGATCAATCAGAACCATCACAATCCAACATTCTAGCATAATCATTATACAGTGCCTACACTAATAATTCACTAGTTCTATAACACTCTCACTAAATATTATAACGTTATATGTGGTACCTACCGCGCGCGAGATGTGTTGGACTTAACATTCACTGGAAGAATTCCGAGCAACGGTCTTTTTCGGGTGACAGCTAGTATTGCAAACGGACGGACGAATCCGATCCATAAATCGTATAAAATGTGATTTCATATACATGAGGAAGGGTGAGAACAATTAAATATTTTAACATCTGTGTTGTCCTGCATCATATTTGAACTTATCAGTTGGCTAATTATATGTGAAATTTCAGGATGGACGCATCCCTTTGGCATCGTCGCTTCTTCGTTTTTTCCTTTATTACACACTAAATTCTTTCTTCACTAAATTCCTTCCTCAGTCATTTATTCATTCACTTTCTTATATCGTTCCCAGTTATTTTGACTTTTTAATTTTGTGAAAGGAAAGTTGTTGTTATCTTTTGTTACAACTCATTTCATGGACATGACGGTGAAGGAGTCATGCCACAACACACGGAATGCCACGAGAAGGATTTCTCCCGTACAAATTAATCTGCCTCTGACAGTACTCGACGAGATGAATTTTTTCAACCAAGCGAGACGCAACCGATCCATGAAGAAGCAAATGTTAAATAATCCAGCCTTCCTGACGTGCAAGAAAAGTGACAAGTTTTAAAGTGTACCTTGGACTGGCCAAATTAATGAAGACTGAATCTCTACAGAAATAGACAATGACTACGCGAAAACTGGTTGTAAAAATGCATTTTTATTGTGTACGAAGAATTTAAAGCTTATGATTTCTTTTTATGGTAGCATTAATCTTTCTTTTAATATTCTCTTTTAAAACAAATATTTTTCCATTGTAGCATATTTTTTTCTTTACTTTATTCAAAATTCGTGGTTTTCCTGCTCGGTTAACCAATCTATTTGTCAAGTTATTTCTGTATTATACCTGACCCGACAAACCTTCAGGAGACAATTTATGTTAATTTAGTTTTGGAAATAATGGTAAACTTTATTATTTTATGTGGCAAAATTGCCGAGATCATCTCGTTCATCAAATCACAATTTATGGTGTAATGCGTAATAATTTATATTTTATTTTTCTTGTATCTTTCGTATTAATCTTAGTGATAAAGTTTGTAATAACCTTTTTATTTTCCCTGAGAATGCTGGCTGAAGTGAAAGGCAGGAGATTATATTGAATTCTGTAGCTCAAACCCACGCACCCCATGCAAACCTCTGAGCAAGCCGGTGTTGTGCAAACATGGCGTCCTATCCTGACGATTACCCATCACATATAAGCGTCCACGTCACAATATATTTATTTTTTTCTCTTTTTTTATTCCTGTCGAATCTTTATCTTTCTTGAATTAAATAACACCACAATAGCACGAAAAAAAAACTGGCTACTTTAACACAGGTGGCAGTCTAGAAAGTAGCCAGGACAATGCTGTATATATCAGAGGTGGGGTCTACTCCATCCCACACAATAAACTACGAGTATATACTTAATTGCAATATAATTGTATCTTATGTTTATCATATTATATTACAAAATATTCACCTCTGTTACAACAAAAACATGTATGTCAATAAAGTCTAAAAAATAAATAAATAATCGGTCAATGTATTTCCCCGGATAGGAAAAGATCCAGGTTCGAATCCCTGTAGCAACAAAATATTTTTTCGATAAATTGATTTTATATGTAGGAATATCCTTCTAACTTATATATTTAATTAAAATTAATTACCGCATTATTCATATTTTTGAAACCGACGTCACGACGACATCCATTAGTCGTCTTGATAGCGCTCAATAGATTAATGAGACCAGCCTAAGATTTTATTTTAATTTCATAGGTATAAAAGTTTTGTTCTGCGCGTTTTGTCGCGTATCTGTCTGGTTTCTTTGAAATCTCTGTGTACATTATATAATGTGTTTACATATTTGCGTAGAGTTTCGCCTAACTTTGTGTGCCAGGAAGTGGGCAGAGATTCAGTAAATTGCTTACAAGAGTAAATAAATTGTTCGACAGATTTCTGAAAACTTTTCACTTTTTGTTTGCTATTGTCACAAACACAAACCATGTTTTAATGAGTTTTGAAGACTTTGAAAAACTTCATCTTACCTTCAAACGTTTGATGTTAATATGAGATACTTACAACTCCAATAAATATTTTGGACACTTCCTCTAGTTTCAAACATCGTGTTTATCCCATTATATTAAATGGCGACTATGAATCACACCCACACACACGCACATATATATATATTTCTAATTGATACATTTAATTTGTAATATTTTAATTAAATAAATTAAAACAACACAAATTAAATGCATCAGAAAGATATACATATAAAACTAATTTTAATAATGTGTTCTTTTTAAAATGTACAAGTTATATTAATGTTTCCAAATTCAATAAAATTGATTATTTCTCCCATCTGATTTTTTTTAAATTTTAAAATTTGTACAACTTTATAAAATATATGAATTACTTTAATCTGTTACAAAACTTAAGTTACATATTTTTATGAATCTCTGTACCTCTCCAAGTAGGAGACTAGCTATTTGTGATTTTCCGTAACATGAGGTGGATTTCTTTTAAAATTGGAATAACAAATGTATAAATTTGAAAGTGTAACATATAAATAGGTTCGAAAATGTGTCGTCAACTTACTATGTTGATATGGTTTAATGGTCAGTGCATTTTTCAGGATAGGAAAAGTTTCTGGTTCGAATCCTGGTTACCCTTGATATAAAGCTCTTCAAAATTTATGTATTTGACTAATTAGCTGACAATCTGAAAAAGAGATAAAAACTAGCAAAAACGCATTGAAAATTAATTTAAACGTACAATAATATAATTGTGTTCATAAATATTGTAGAAAGCAAATCAGGAAATGCACATAAATTCCATTTATTAATAGGTCTAAATGAAAAATTAGTAATAAAAAGATCTTTTTACTAAATCAGAAGCCCAAAAATAGAATATAACAAAAATTAATAGTTGTAGAGTTGTAACTAGTTCCATAGTTGATAAAACCCTCAAATGCCTTGTTACTTCACAATACAACAAACTGAAATACTTCAGATTTTCATGAAGCTTTCTGATGAATATGACCATTTACTATTATCAAAAGTATACATTAAGATTTATTAAAATATTCAAATCTTATTATCATAAAATTTTTGTCATTATTTATCGTACAAGTTCTTTATTTATGTTTGTAAAACAAGTGAAGCATAGAAGCTTTTGCATGAAGACGTCATTAATGGTTTGGCAATTTATTTTTTAAACAGCGCTTTATTTTTCAGTGGCAGCGTGATTTCATAAAGATCGTGATTAAAATGTAAAACTTCTGAATTATATACGCGTGCAAATTAAACAATAAGAACCGCGAGGTCGCTGACAAACCCCAATTTCATTAAATGACACGAAATAAAGTGAAATTCGCCAGCAACAAAGATGAGGAAAAAAGCACCCAGGAATGAAAAACAACGTTAGCACGTTCCGCAGGAATGGGTGGCAGGCAGCCCCATTCTTTTACCATGAATTCTGACCGTATCTGTTATTCAAAAGGCTCACCTCATTTCACGTACTAAATTACTTTTCTTTTCAACATCTCAAAGGGAGTGCCAGTGGGTGCTTCTTCACACGCCAGATACCAGATTTGTAGGCAGGCAAGATATAGGTATACGCAATCTACCGGGTGGCCAGAATAAAAAATTCATCGCGTAAGATTGGCGATCGTGATGAATTTAAATTAAAGGATTTATCCGCAGCGAAGGAGTTTCGTATTATTTAAGATTATTTGTCCCAACTTTCCAAAAAAATTCGCGTAAAAGAAAAATTGATATCTTTTAATTTGCATAAATGAAAATGCTGCGATGAAACTTTAGCACTGTAATATTCAATTGAATTAACAATTTTAAATTATTATTGATTATAAAGCCAGAAAAATAAAATCAATGAATAAATTAGCCCTAAAATAATTCGGAGTACAAGGAAAGTACATACCTATATATATATATAGATATATGTGTATGTGTGTGTAACATATCTCTGAAAGCTAAAACACGGTTAGAACAAATATTAGAGCACATTTATCATGCTTTACCTATATAAATGTGAATAGCAATGACAAATAACATATTGTTTAACCAATTAGGGTTAGCGCTAAATATAGAAAATCCCTTAATAAATATTATAGTTAAGTTTTGCTCATTACATTTTCTAATATATTAAAAGTAAAAGAATTGAACTACCTAATATATTTAAGATAGTAAACAGTAATTCCATAATGAAGACCAGTAATCGAAATTACAATTACAATCAAATACTCGTTACGACGTAATTGAACTAATATAACACATAATTAACCAAATACCGATTTAAGATAAGGTCGTAGAAATTTATCAAAATTTATTTCTATTTTGATTTTGGGCATTTAATTAACGAAAATCAAAATCAGTGAACATGGATTCCTTTAAACCAATTAATTAGAGGCACCTCTTGTTGAATGTTGAACTTCAACCTCTACCTAAATGTTGAATCTTCTATCCGAGGAAGCGCAACTTAAAGAAACATGACATGAAATATGATTCCAAATACACTTCAAAAATATATGAGTAGTTATAAACAATTAAAATAAAATTAAGGTACTCGTTAGTATATATTAAATTTGTTCAATCAGTGCAATTAAGCAACAATATTAATCAAATAGGTAATCTCTTAACACGTTTAACAATTTTACAGTTTTTCAATTGTAACAACACAAGATATTTAAAAAAATAAATATTAATGAGCATAGATATTTTGAAAATATTTTTTTTTTTTTAATCAGCTGTATTTTTTATTTTGCATTAAACAATTTTTACATACATGAGATGAAAGAAAGAACGGTAATAATACCAATTCAACTGGATTTTTAAGCCTTACTAAGGTTCTTAATCATTTCAGGTTGTAATAAACATCTTATAATATAAAGATAAATAAATAATCTGTTCAAATAAATTTCTTCAGTTTAATGTGCATGACCATGCGACCGCATGCACTGCTGCCTAAAAATAAAAAATGACTACGTTTCATCTAATATTCACCCCAAGAGTGCCATGTATTTTTACTGAGGAATAAAAAAGGGCACATGTACGTACATATGAATGAGACAGATAGTTCACGTTATTTTCTTAGTCAGATTTTGTCACTGTAATAGGCTCCGCTCCGTCTATATTACTTATATGCTTAAACAGTATCTCACTTTCTTACTATCATCAAAGACAAGGAGGGTAAAACATCACACTTTTCTGTCTTGTTACAAAATTGTCGTTTCGTCTTCACTCACACATTCAACGCCTCGAATGATGAGATGCAGGTTCTGATATTTTTCACACATATACATCTAAGCATCCTCATTCTACTTACCAATCCCAGAAGTCCACTGATCACCGCTAACTTTGCGTCGAATGATAAATTTTCTGTTATAGAGTTAATAGCACTACTCATTTTGTTCCTTGATCGTCCTCCCTCCGATATCTTAATACATTATTCCAATTCTATCAAATACCTCACAAATATAAGATTCTTCTAAACATACTTGTCTATAACTATATCGCACTACTTACTTGAAAATACAAGCACTATAAAATTGTCGAAGAAAACATCGGTGCTCGCGAGCGGCAACATGCCCTAGCTTTTAATTGTATGCACTTACCGATTCGATTGGAGCCCCCGCAAGTTCCATTTAGTTAAATGAGAAAGCTTTTCTAAGCAACTTGTGTTCTCTTAGATAACATTTACTTGAAACGTTTATGCGTTTCTAGTCCATATATATTCGTGCGTAACCGCGAAGTTTGCGAGACTAGCATACGATTATCAGTCGGTTGTCCTTAAACATTAAATAAATCTTTTTATTTAACCTTCGAAATATAATAGAATATTAGAGGTTATCTCGATATCGCGTACACGCGATATATCAAATATAACTAAGAAACCATCAAAGTTAACGAATTTGATAATCAATAAAAACTTGATGTTACACAATCATTAAATAAAGCTCGTTTTCTGATTAGCAAAATGCATTGATTTTATTGATTTCAAATGTTTATTTTTATAAGAAATCAGCCATAATGCGTCCAAAAAAGACGTATATTTTAAATAATAGATATGTCTTGTGTAAACACATATTTATTACGAATGCTCGTATGCATCATATCGTTGAAAAACTATATTTATGTTTTACGTGTAAATAGGTATGATTTTGGATTTTCTAGAAAATATCCTAAGAAGACCGACGAACTCATACAATGAATTGGAATGAACGGAAAGGGAAATTATGTGAGATTTGGAACAGGATAGGTTAACACGAAAGTATTGGGAATAGGTGATGATTCAAAATCGGCAGATAGTTCTTTGATCTCACTATGATATTACAGGCTGCTTCACTCAGACCTTCGGCTCACACACAAATGTTCAAAAAGTAATCGCACATAGAAACTGGATAGTTCACTCATATGTGCCATACAACTTTATAAATGATCTGAGATCTAATGGTTTGATCGTGACTTGTTTGACCGGCAACGAAGTCAGACCAAAATAAAATAATGTACGAACCCAAAATGTACAATAGTTCTTTATTTGGGATGATTTACTGTACTCCCCGATGAATGCAATATGAATTAGGAGTAACCAATTAGTTGGTCCTTCACGAATCGCCGACGACAACTGATTGGTATTAAGTGGGGTGTGGGTTACGATGAGAACGTAACGAAACAATTTTCAAAATGGTCGACAAAAGTGTTTACCAAAAAAATTAGTTCGAATATTGAATTGGTACGACTTATCAGAGAAAAAAGTTATCATTATATCTAATCTGCCTACTCATATCCGAAATAATTAATACAATTAATTATATTTCAATATAATTCTTAGACCGATTCACGATTTAATAATGAATAAAAATATTTTCATTCGTTTATATTTCTAACGCACGGTACTCGTGTATTATAATATTTCTCCTATAGCAGAGCGCGTCCATTCATACATTAAAAAAAACAGTACATAGCTATAATTTCTGTGATATTAATCATATATTTATTTAGTATATAGTTACATAAGTAAATAAGTAAACTAGAACCAACTAGCAGAATTTATGAATAACAAATAAAGCTGTGCATGTACAAATAAAGCTCAGTACCTGTAATATAACCTTTCACTTAATATTTTATCCCTAATAATAAAAATAGAATAGTTAAAAAATAATATTTTTTTAATAACTCTCAAAGGCAATTTTTCACTTTTTTTTTCTTTACAGATTACAACCACTGTAGCGATATAGCCCACTGTACTTTTATAGCATCGTTATTAATAGCATATCATAACTCCATACCTAGCGCACGTCATTGTTCTATTGGTAATATTTAGGTTTGTTTGTGAAGTTAATTAATTGATCAAATATCACGCAGATATATCAATATAACTTATTTTTTGCTGATTTTAACATAGAATTGTTAATCCCTTAGTTTATTTCTCGTACTCGTAAAAAGTCGATACGAGAAGAGGAAAAAGCTTAGATCGTTGTAATAAAGGCCTGTTAAAAATCTGCGTTTTCCAAAAATCCTTAACACAGTTCCAATTACTAAATTGAATTGTGCCCATCAAGCAAACTGCAGCTGCTTGTAAAATTGATGTTATTGCTTATGAATTCTTTGAAAGCCTTCAATTACATTAACCTGGTTCTCAAACTTGCTATCTTTATATATATAACCTTACATCTGCTTCTCGAGGAGTTGATTACAAAATTGTGTTTTCAGGCCTCAATGCTTTAGACTTTGTAAATGGAAATTCGTATACCAGGTTTATCGGGACTTATATTTAAATGATATTATATAATATTACCGAATACTATTGAAAGATTTATGATAAATGTTATTAATTAATTACATCTCTCGAATCTGTGATCTTTTGTGCTTCTTTAAAAAAATCAAAGAACGGTATATTTAAGAATTATTTTCAGTATGAAACTCCAATTATTTCACTTTTAAATAAAATGCAAATTAAAAAATACTACTCATCTGAGACTATTGTAATACAAAGATCGAAAGGTTTATTCACAAGTCGAGTATATATTTCTTATTCGTTAATTTAAACAGATCTAATAATATTGATTTTAAAAGATACTTATACGTTACGAGAACCAAAGGACCGTTCGTATCATATAGTTTGTGGCAAAAAAGCGGTATCTAAGATTAGAATCCCTAACAGATTTAAACAACCGCACCAATTCTTCCATATTGATCTCTGCCATTGGGCTATTTAGCACTACCCACCGCTCTCTACTCGACAGAATAGATATTTCTGGTTGATTTAAGAGCTACCGATTTTCCAAATGCCGTCATATGATAATAGTCAATATAGTTTTACCGAATTACTGGCTAAACATTTTGTGGATTATTAAAGAATTCATTCGGCGTGTTAAATTCAAAATCGATAATTGTCTGTTGACCTAGTAAAATTCAAAATATATTCATATTTAATAATTTATTTACATTGTTAATTAATAATTAAACATTTATTTATTTTAAAATGTAACTGTAAATATTTGTAGCAGTATTTGAATATGTCCAAGAACACACAATTACTCAATTTTCATACACAAAGGCACTGTTATTAAATAAATAATAGATAATAATTAGATTCTCATTGTGACATATATGCTGTTTCAGAGAAAAATGAATATCTATGGCGATAGTGTAGTGGTATTTGAATTTATTCCACATATTATTCCGCATATATACAACTTTCAAAAATTTTATAGTCAATAATAGGTTGATTGGGTGGAATGGTAAACGTTACGTTGTGTAAAGTGATCACTTAAGAAAGCCGAAAAAAGATCGTAAGCCCTGTAATTACCTATACTTTCATATTTTTCCATTAATAAAAATTAGCTTCATCTCTATGAGATATTTATTATTTGTTTTGTTAATACTTATGATTGTCTCCGAGTATATCAGAATTTTACATTGCCATACACAACTACCAATAGTCGTCAAACATAAATGAAGAAGAAATAGTAATTAAAACTCTTACACATATAAATATGTTCTAATTTCGTTATTCTGGGATCATCAAAATCGGATCCCAAAATCCTGGAATTGCAATCTTCGCTCGGATTTGGAATCCAGAGTAACTTTACTTATACAAATAACCTAATCATATTTTATTTAATTTTTAAATAAATAATATACAAAATATAATAAAATTCATATTATAAAATAATAGAATTGAATTTGGTTTGCTACTGAAACTTACATTTCATCAGTTTGCCATTTCACTAGAAATTTCTCGCTCTGCTTGTCACCAAATCAATGAACATTGATAATGTTAAGTTATGATAAACGAGTATTAAACTTTGACGAAATGTTTTGAACCATTAAAATCGCTTTGTCCAACGATCGAATGACAAATAATTATACGCTTAATACACCGATTTCCACCTATATTCACTTGACTAAACGAGAAATGTCTACAGACACAGCTGCTGACCGGAAATGACACGTTTCGATCAATGAATCTATTACACCGAGTTTACTAGTGTGAGTAACAATATTATTTGAAAATATGATTTCAAATACACAAACCTAATTGTCAAAATTTTAATTTTGTTGTTATGCTTTCAGTGCCGGCAAAGTTTGATTGCATTTAGGTAACTTATGAAGTTGTATTAAAATAAAGCTAATTTATAAAATGAATCTAAACTAGTCTATCAATATGAGATAATGTAGAAAATAATAATATTAAAAATATACGAGAACACGGTGGAGACAAGAAAGTGCAGTAGAAAGACATAAAAGTATTCTAATTCTCAGCGTGATAAACAAAGAAGAGACAGTGAAAATGTAGAAGAAAGACAATAGATTTAAGAGAATGAAAAGTCGAAAAGGATGAAGAGAGATCGACGACAATGGAAGATAGTTATCTATATTTTTAAAAGTGAATGTATGTCTATTCTACACACAATCTTACATATGTTGATCGATCTAAATCAAATTCTGAATAAGTGCATAATTTTAATATCTTTAGCACAGTGCCCAAAACATTGGCACCCTACTACTGATGTATATTATAATCAATGCTTATGGTTCCAAGTTAACTTTTAATTACATTCTAGGATACTGATGTAAAATATAGTCACCCCACTCCACATCAAACCCTCCCTCTATGGTTACTCTTTTAAGGTCTGCGCAAAACTAAGGCATGCCCTGCCACTATCTGCTAACCCTCTCCCTGAATCCCGGGCGAAGCCGGGCACGGGTCATTACTAATTAGTCAATATTGGATTAGACAATCTCCCATTTTTCGGGAGAAAGTAAAATTATTATTTTAAATCGTTAACTTTGATTTATTAATGAATTAAAATATATCTAAAAACATATGTTATTGTTACTTTAATAGAATATTTAAAAAAAAAAACAATAATTATTTAAAAAATAAATTAAGTATCTAACATAAATTGTTACTTGATGATACAAAATTACTAGAATAATTTTTAGGAAAAAATTTTATAATGGGACTTGTGGTTAAATTTAGTTGGTTATATTTAATTTTTTGATTAGTTTTACACTCTTTATTTATCTCCAACGATTCCAAATTATTTAATTTATGACCAACACCGTTTACATGCAAAATAGACAATCCCAAATTTTTATCAAAACCTTGACCATTTTCTATCAAATGATTTAAAAATTCTGAAAATACACTATTATTCAAACATCTCAAATGCTTCTTTACTTTAATATAAGAGAACATCCTGAAGAAGAAAATGATATTTTTCGAAACCGGTAGATGTATTTTAATTCATTAAGTGGTTAATAAAATAAAGTTAACAATATAAAATAATGGATTTTAACTACAAAATTGTTTTTGCCAATTTTAAAAATATGAAATTAAAATCTTTATTTCGGTATTTTTTGTACTATCTAACGCAAATAAAAGAGATCGTACGACTATCATTTCAGAAGGAACCATCTGTTATGGAGACAAAAGATGGCTCCAGCTACATGTTGATACATGATCTAAATTTACCCTTGGAGGGAAATGAATTTTCTTTTTGATATTTGACTGCGTTCAATGATATACGTAGGATTCGGGATCTTGGGTAGTGAATAGGTAGCTCCCTGAAAAGGGTCAATGTTTTAAACCCGAATAAATTTAATGTCGTCAACTCGGATGGGCTGCGAAGGAGAAAGCTTTTACATCCAGAGGGAGACGGCAATATTAAAAGCTAAAAGTCAAGAATGATGTTGATTTACGTAAAAAGAGATACCCCTGTCGGTGGAACAATCTTTGAAGTGGCAATTTTCCCTATCTTGTCACCGTTTTAGTCACCGGCTATTTTATTACTATTTAATAGTCGGGTTAAATACGTCGATGTCCATTTTCAAAAATTTCAAATTTAACCATTATTTGGCTATTCATTGGCATGCGGGAAAACATTTCGAATAAATCTATGTATAATAAAACACACCTAATACTCTCAAGGTGAAAAGTATTTACAAATGTTGTATTAATATAATTCATCATCAATGAAGCTTTTGAAGATTTCTAATTCATTTTCTGTGAATGTAGGTGCACGTAATACAATTACACTAAAAATATTTATTTTATGCTAATAAGTATATAATTATGATAATTATTTGCATATCTGAATGCTAATTCTTCCCAGAATGATGTAAAAAAATATATATATTTTACCTTACGACCCATATGATGAGCCAAAAGTAACAAAATTCATAAAATTTGGCCTTACAGTATTAGCGTATTTGTACAATTAATCCTAAACTTGATGATAAGTTTTGACTTTTTTAAATAAATCGACTAAATTTTACAATTAAAACAATAAATTAACAATGAGTACTTAAGTATGATATACTTGTAATAGATAATATAATTTAAAACAAATATATTTTTAATACTTTTAAAATTAGCAATATTAACTTGGTGGTTAAGATTCATTTTTGTTATTTATTATCTTAGTTTTATTAACCACAATTGAGTTTAAAAAACATCTACCGGTTTCATGACATCCTGAAGAAGTAAAAGTGTTTTCCGAAACCGGTAGATGTTTTTTAAACTCAATTGTGGTTAATAAAACTAAGATAATAAATAACAAATATAAATATATTTTTTTTGTTGTTTATGATCACTAGACCGTAAGATCGCTGGCTGTTCATTGAATTGTATTTTTAATAAATTATTATACTGTATAACTTTATTTGAGAGTCATTATTATTCTATTTTACAGAAATAAGCACATTTTAATTAGATATATATGCCTAACTACTAACTTCATTTGACTATATGATGTATGCATATTATATCTATGTAATATTAATCATAGAAAAAGTTTATCGACTAGAAAGTGATTAAGAAGGGATGTACCTGAAGATTTATTAATTTAGAGTTTGAAAGACTTTTTCGTGCTTACATAGACCTGAAAGTATTAATACTCGGAGGAAAGCCCAAAAACTTTCAGAGTACCCAAGTAGATACCAGCGTTTCACACCAAGGACCTTTCAAATGGATGGCTCGTAAAATGTCTACCTTTAGCAGATCTGCCGTCGAATGACAGCTCTGTTATGGAGCAATAAAGGTGGGCGCCCTAAAGAAAATCGTAAGACGGAATGTCAACTTTGCTTTTCAATGTCAACGTTTTCATTTAGACCTTGGACTGTCTTCATAATATACGGATCATAATTGTTTATCTGAATATTAAAAATAAATAAAAATATCTTATGGTAACGGTTATTCATAATATCTGCCTAGGTATTCATTTTGCTCTGAAGAGAAATAGTGTCAATTTGGTTTAACAAAATATTTATGTATTAAAATTGTTATTTTATGTAAATAATTTTATAAATATTTCGTTTTGAACGAAAGATCATAAAGAATTAATATACTCATAGTTTAATTATATTTCAAAACAACGAATGTAGATATTTCAAAAACAAATCATTACATCTCGAGTGATCTATATATATGTACAGAAAAACTTCGGTAATATCACAGAAATATGTCTTTTAATTTCATTGAAATCAACTACTAGTTATTGCGTAAACTACTTTGGCAGTTTTGTCGTATTACACACACACACACACACGTACATATATATATATATATGTTATATTTAAGGTTTTCACGAGTAAAAGATAACGGTTTATTTTCTGGGGAAACCTGCGTCAAATAGTTCTGAAGACTTTTATACTCCCGACGTTTCGAGTAAATATCAATACTCATACTCAAAGATCTTTTATCATGAATCCTGCTCTAAACTGACGAGTAAACTCGACCGTTCAATGTATGAACCAAAATGAATGACTTTTGATGCTGGTTCCCCCGGAAAATAATTCGTTATCTTTTACCTGTGAAAACCTTAATATAACGTAATTGACCTCTATGGGGAGGACATTTTTCGGTCGTGTAAAGTGTATGAGAAGTTAATATCTAAACGTGCAAAATTAATATTAAGCACCTACTTTCATTTTGGTTCTTGCTTCGAACAGTTGCGTTTACTCATCAGTTTAGAGCAGCATTCAATATAAAAGACCTTTGAGAATGTGTAATGATATTTACTCGAAACGTCTGGAGTATCAAAGTCTTTCTCAGGACAATTTGACGCGGGTTCCCCCAGAAAATAATCCGTTATATATATTACATGACTATTTTCTTGTATTTTCTTTATGAGCCATTTAAAAAATATCTAGAAATACTAACACTTTCATACTAAGGGTTTAATGTGCTATAAATAAATAAAAAATAAAAATTTCGGCCTCGTACTAAATTCTGAATTCCTTCAAAGTTACTCAATATACCGGTTTACATCTCTCACAGTAACGGTTCGTATCCCATGAAACATTAAAGGGGTGTCGTTTGTGGTATCGTAAAGATGTTTTAAGAGTCAAGACATGAAAATGTATAAAAAGTCAGTTAAACAAAGCACAACCAGAAGATATCTTAAAATGTTTATGCCCATTTCAACATTAAAATATGACATACATTTTTTGGATAGAATAAAACATTATTTTTAAAAGTCATGGATATCGTCCAAAGAATGGCAAATTTTGAGAAATAAAGAGCAAAATTTTCCAACACAACAAAAAGTTGGTTAATAAAATTTTTATCTACGAAAAATCTACAATTAATAAAAACAACTTAATATTGTGTCGGATAAAAATAGAATGAACCACTAAACCTGTTTTAGAGTCATATGTGGCAAAAATATTATATTATTTATCAAGAGTCAAACAACCCAACCCTTCCATAAACACGTTTAATAATATAATATTAATAATTGCTATTATTTATAATTTTGCAAGTGTTAACTCATGTTGGAATTCCTTTTTAATGATTTAATTAAAACACATTTTAATTTTTTTTCCACTATTTATTATTTTATGGCCTTTACCGGTTTCAGCCTGTCACAGCATCTTCAGATTGGTACATTTTTTCTTAAGCTAGGATATTTATACGTTTCAATACAGGGATGTTTTACAATCTATATAATTTGGAAAGTTAGTGATAATTTGAATCTAATGTTGGGATTTTCCCTTTACTGAAATAACTGAAAAATTCTTAAACAAACAAAAATTTTACGATTAAGGGCAAGCTTTCATTATTTGAATTGTTTGAAACTCTTAAAATTCTACATGAATTAGATATGCTTTCAAGACGAGATTAATAGTTAAATACGTATAAGTATCAGATATATATTTAACGACGTTATTTGTTACGTAAATCATGCGAGAGGGGAAAGTTTGATTAGAAAGAGATGACAATAAAATTAGTGATTTTCTCGCGCCGATACAAGTGTTAAACTTAACTCGTGTCTAGAGCCTTATCATGGCCCCATCCAAGTTTTTCATATAAATATTATGGAATTTAAAAAAAAAAGTGTATTGTCATTTTAATTGACTCATCTAAAATTAAACAATTTATCGAAGTACCTTATTCATATATATGAACATGTTTTAAAATTATTGTAATAATATGAAATAATAATTTGTAATAATAAATTTAAAATTATTATAACAGCTTCAATTTATTATTTTGTTTAATATTATCGATTTAAAACGACACGTTGGCGTTTTGGTGATATGTCTGTTTCATAATCACATACTATTTAAGAAACAGACAGCTTATATTTAAATGCAACAGTGTTATATGTAAACGAAATATCTAATTACGATATATATAAAATAACGCACATAAAATGTTTACTTTGTTCAAGAAAGCACTGTTTTCCCTTAAAATCAGTAAAAAGACATCTAATTTATGAAATTTGCTCCTAATGTTGTGAATAAGTTCAATATTAATTCATATTATAGATAAAATATGCGTAAAAAATTTTTTTTCGGCATTTTATAACGAAAATAATGACAGCGCGGATTCAATGTCTGTCATGGCCGTGTAGGCCAGCGTATTGAAATTCGATTAACCGTTAATATTATCGTCTTTTATAAGAATGAAAATATATTATTTAAAAACTGATTATCGTGTTTTTGAGATAAAACTTAAAAGTTTAAATAGTAACTGAAGCCTAAAAAAAGTGATTAAATATATTATATTATTTAAAAATAAACGTTTTCACTAAAACAAAGTATTTTAAAACGTCGAAAATTGATCATATATCCTGCTAATTGAGAGTTTAAGTTTAGAGTACTTTATTTTTAACATTTTGTTAATTTGTTTCAGTTAAGATTTGTTTCCTTAATCTTGACTTCTAGATTATAAGGAAATATATTTCGTTTATGCAATAATAATAGGCGGAAAATGCATCGAATGGTCATGGTCTTTCTTATAATGCTTGTATTTTCTTAATTATGGCAAATTTCATTAAGTTTATTAGTTTTAAATGAGTATAAAGATCTTAAGTAATAATTTTTAAAAAAACGACAAATTTAGTGTACAACTTCAGATATAAATGAATAATAAGAACCTACATTTTCGTAAAAAATGCGTAAATTTGAATTATCATTGAAAATACCACATTAACCGACCACATTAATAATTAAATGATAGCAAATATATTTTTAAACAAAAAAATATTAGGATTAGAATTTTATAATAAATTTATATTTAGTTTTTATTTTTATATTCATTTTTAGGCAGAAAACTGTAAAAGAGACTAATAACTTATAATAGGCTTAGTTTTCCAAGATACACAATATCAAAGATACTATATTAGATGTATGAAGGTCTTTCGCCTCCACAATCTACACGCACCCTGCATATACCTGGATGCAAAATGGGGCTCTCATCAACTCTCTCAAAAACACGCCTAGTACCGACTCTTAACAGATAACAATGCAACGCGCTGCAGACACCCAGGGAGCCGGCCCTAGCGCGTCACTTCTCTTGCAGCCGTCTCCCCGACTAGTTCACTAACAAATTCTACACGTTTCAATCATCAATAAACATCGATCTATTGTAAGCAGTTTATTGTTCGTCTTGCTCTAGCCATATACTCGCGCACGCACACATCCGCACTCACACTCCGTGTTATGATTCAAACGAACATATGAATGCATGGGTGAAGTATAATAGGGTATTTAATTACTCACACTAAAGCACACCCTTCTAATCCATCAATATTTTGATAAATACACAAATTAAACAAAACATATTTTAAATACTAAATTAATGTATTAATTATAAATATATACATATAAAATCAATACGAACCTGGATCTTCATTTCCAATCCTGGTGACGCTAAAACAATATTTTTCGACAAAATTGATTTTATATGTATATATTTATAATTAATACATTAATTAGTATTTAAAACATCACAGACCGTCTGTTCTGAATAATTACAACTTCACAATAAGAATGTGTTTTCCTTAATAATAAAACATATTTTCCCCAAAAATGGAAATGCTAATACGTAAGGTTAAGTCAATGTATTGATATCCTTTCTGCTCAACTGCTATTGATAACAACAATGTTTGATGATATTTATACGCAGACCGTAATAGCACATAATAATAATCAACATATGCCGGTTTATTTATCTACATAAATTATTGCTTAATAATTTATGTAGATAAATAAACGAGTTAATTAATTAAATACTAAATAAACGTTTTAATTATAAAGATGTGCATATAAAATCAATTTTATTAAAAAATATTGTTGATGCGCTACCTGGATATCCGCAATCCGGGGAAGGTGCATTATCAACTATGCTACACTGACAGTATTTTTGACGACAAACTTTCGAACCTTACACTTTTTCAAATTAATACATCTATCGTTCCATTATTTGAAAGACATATATATATATATATCTTTATAATTAATACATTTAATTAGTATTTAAAACATCACAGACCATCTGTTCTGAATAATTACAACTTCACAATAAGAATGTGTTGTCCTTAATAATTTAATTAATTCACTTATTCAAATGCCTCTAGTGAGTAGTACAAAAGAGTACAAAACCTTTACAAAACAATTTCTGACTTTAAAATCACCTCAATACAAGTTTATTTCTGCTGGCAAACGGCCCAAGGACTCCAATATTGCAACATTAATATTCTGACTTACGAGGTTGAATATGAATAAAAAAGTACAAATGAACTAATGTTTGAAGTGAGCAAGAAGGGACATATATAGCTTTCTTCTTCCTACCATCAGCACGCACAAAAGCTCTCTCTCATAATTTCCTTGCTCACACGTCACACGTTCAGCCTACCATTAGCGGCCACTGCCCGCCATGAATCATGTTTGCACGAGCGTTCAGATCTCATAGATCCTTTCTTGAAAGCATGTCTTAGAAAAGGACAAGTCTTCATGCCGTTCCCACTTTCCATTACAAACTATCAACCAGAAAATATTATCCGGTTTATAAGTGCAAATATATAAGAAGGCAACGTCCATTTAAGATTTCTTAAGACATTTTCAAATGATTTATATAACCCTTTTACCAAAGTGGGTTAATTTTACTTGGAATAACATACTCTCCAAGATTTCATTGTGTATACCAGTGAGTAGGATGTAGGATGAAAATAAGAGGACAATGCTTTCCAGAAAGAATACGCAGAAGCTACAATAAAAAGGTTAGATTGTTCAAGGAGCTCATAATCTCTTGTATTTTAACAATATTCTTCACAGATTCGATATATAACTATTTGTGTTTGAACATTTAAAAGAAAATAATTTATATCCAAACAGCGAAAGTTACATGTATAAATTTACAACGAGACATTTTTAAAATATACACATTAATGAAAAAATCGTTTCTTGAAAAGTTTAATATTAATGATAAATTAGTAGTTATATTTATTAACAATAATTTTAAAATCATTACCAAAGTGACCTATTTGTTAACTTGCTTTTTGTGAAAACATTATTGGCGAAAACGCTTAGATCACTGACATTGAATTCTGACATTGAACTGACTTAACCGCTACCGCTCACACTCACTTCCCAGTTTCTAACGTTGATCTGGCAGAGGAAATATCGAGATTGAGCATAAAAATAAATTATTAAAATGTTGTATCGTTCTATCATAAAAGTGCCAAATATTTCAATTTTATTTCATCGTCTACTACGCAATTTTAAAAATATTAATTTAAATTATCAAATATTTACAATCTACAAGAATATTCAGATGATCTCTGAAATTCCACTTTAACAAAATCCAACGTATCGTACCTACATGAATGAAAGTCTCAAAACCACTGAAGAAGCTTCCCATATCTACAAATATATATTATTCTAAAAACATATTTTTAATAAACAAATTCATGTATAATAAAAAATTATATTTGTGCTTAAAGGAAACGGACTCCGTTTTTCGCTTTGATTATTGAATGAACGTTTATTACTAATGGAAAAAAACATTTTTAGATTTAAAAAAATATAAACACATCAAATAAAGTGAGATCAGTCCGATAGCATCGAACTAATTTAACAAATTTACGTTATTTCATATCTCCAATTAGAAATTTATATTGAGGGCATTGAATTGAAACGTTACAGAAGTGACGACATGTCGGATGAATTTTATACTGAAATTAGATTTCATTTTTAAATATTCAATTAATTGATAGATTTTTCTCTGTATATCTTTCTGATTAATTTATTTAATTTGTATTAATAATACCACAAAACTATGTCATGAAATTGCAACTTCACAACAAAAAATTTTTTTCATTAAAAAAAGTTATTTTTTGCCTACCTGATATTAAGACTAAGATATTATTAGCTGATCTTCGTCCGTGAGTTGTATTTTGGAATTTTAGAATTTTCTCGATCCATTTCCTGATAGAGTTGAGAATTTTATTGCGACATTTCCAGAAATATGCAATATATATTTTTTTACGATATTTCATTAACTTTATTTTCTTAAGATATTTCATTAATTTTATTTTAAAATTTATAATTAATATTAATCTTTTAAAAATAATATATTGTATCAAATGGAAGAATTAAAGAATATAAGTTCAAAATTTGTCGAAAATATATTTGATTACTATAGCGAAAATGGAAAACGCGCTTCCCTTGATAGAAAGAGGTCCAAGTTCGAATCCATTCTGGTAGCAACTAAATATTTTTTCAATAGATTTTTTCTATATATCTAGTTAATTGATTTAATTTGTATTAACTTTATTTTTAACCACTTCATAGCTTCGTGGGCCCATTTTTAAAGTTATTGGTGAGCAAGACACTCCGACCCCATGATCACAAGTGCAATCACAAGGTCAAAACTGCGGATTTAGTCCATCTGCAAAGAGAAAAAAAAACGACCACTTACTGCAAGTATAGAAAAGCCATCTGTGGAATGCACTAAGCTAAAATTTCCCCAGATTGTACTAAGTAATAATTTTTTTTTAAACATATTTTCATTATTATCATTTATTTTTTAAATTGAAAAATGTTTTCTTTTAATATTAAACATGTTGCTAAACTAATTCTAATATGTTTATTATTATGCCCAAGAACAAATATATTTATACCCAGACATGCAAATTTTACATATCAATAGCAACCACGTCGTATTTTTAACGAAACTAATTTAGATAATTATTAACTAACTAACTAACTAAGCGTATGTGTAATAGTACAACTTAATTTTTTTTTAGTTTGTTTAGTATCTATTAGGTAACTTGATTTATTAATCAGCCTTGTAAAACCTTCGTACACGGTAAATACAAAATTGATAGGTAGTGGATTGGAGTTTATACATGAATATGATAAAGTTAACCTCTTTGCGCGCAGCCCTTGGATCCCTCCTTAAACAATTCTGATCTCCGTGTGTAAACAGAACCTCGTTTGAATGTTTCCTATCAACAATGCGCAATGCATGCAAAGAGCGATATTGCAAATGTGACGCAAGGTGGCTCTGTGTGTTTCTCACCTGCCTGATCCAGAAATATCAATGTGCACCGTGGTCTGGCAGACACCCAGCAAAACGGTTATTTTCCTGGAAGCGCAGAAATAAAAGGGAAGATAAAACAAAAAGTCGTATTTTACAAAATGCCAAATCATTTAGAGTGTCTGGTTCGGAATGAACGTCAGCAGACTTGCATAACCGGTTCCTAGGAACAGTGTACAAGTTCAGCGACTTTTGTCAGTCATCACCAACCATACAAAAATATATTTTTTATATTTTAACAAATTCTTTCAAATTAAAATACTTACCATAGTTATATAGCATTCAATAAATGGTGCTATCTATCTATTTACTAAAAATTAAAGACCATGCTCTCTACATTACTCTGCTTTTCGACACAAATTTTCTCTGAAATCACTATTCTTTCATAAAAATTTTATCGATATCATAATTTTGCAATTACTGTCATTCTTTATCTCTTTAAATCTTTTTTTTATACTCTTCCTATATAGATGTTCTATGACTAAAAATCGTGATCATCATGGCGAATTCACTATCTTAACAAAGTTACTTCATTTCTGACACCACTGAGATATCTGATGCGGTTTGGACCTGATTCGTCCTTCGGATTGGAGTCCTTCTATCTCTGCGTCCCCTGCGATCATGACAAACTTCTCGCAAGGGTATGCGTTGTACAGTGAATATTTATCTCTCAAGCTCATCGTTGAGACGCTATCTTTCATTTTCAGTTCTTTCAGGATGAATGGGTTAAATCATTAGAATTAAATACATAACTGATCACTAACGAGTTGTGTGAAATATATTTTTAAAACAAACCGTTTACATATTTTTAATGTTTTTCAATTGTTGATATATTTCTTTTGTACCCATATCCTTTATATTTGAAGTTATTTTACATTTCTTATTGATGCTTTAATCTACTTTAAAACTTTATTTATGTGCTATATAATTTTTTTAATAAATTTTCTCTTATAAATTTTGAATATACATGATATTACATTAATACAGATTATTTAAAACTATGTTTTTAACCACTCTATGAATTATATTTAAAACACCAACAGGTTTTAACATACTATTTCCTTCACTAATATTTAATATAACTCATAAAGTGGTTAAAAACATTATTTTAAACAATCTATATTAAAATGAATAAAAACTACAATGTAAAATTTGCAACAAATATCAAAAATATTTATATTATAAATTTAATTCTGAAATCTATACCATAATGTACATATAGTGGACCTCAGGAACTTCTGTTTAGAACAACGTTTATAATAAATCTTATTGGACCTGCAAGAGGCAGGCGAGCGCCCAGCAGACAGGACCACAACGGCGAAGTCAAAAGATGGATGACGCTCTTTAGTGTTTGCCGTCATGGACTTTCGAATCCCATGATACCACTAAAAAATAGAAAGAAGATAATTTTCTGTAAGTGGTAAGGTATATGTGGGGGACTCGACAATGTTCCTAGCCAGGTGGATCCCAATCAATTATTATTTCCAACTACTACATTTTAATTATCCCAACTAAAAAAAAAACATTTAATACTAAATTTGTAATATAATGTATGTATAATATTAAAATATATATATATATATATATAAATAAAGACTTTCAGAATTAATAGCTTGAATTAATTTCGAGGTTTAAAAGTTAGATTAATATTAAATAATGTAACGTTGTATACATCACTGTTGCTTTGGGTATTTTATTCACAATATTAAAATTGTTTTACATTAAAATTTGTGCATTTAAAGCATCAATCGTGCATTTTATTTTCTATTTCTGTTGTTACAGCATGAATACATATTATAAATTGTATTTGTTTTCCTTGACCTTTTTTACAAATGTCACATTAATGAGCTATTATTCTAATCCCGAAAACATCAATATCGAATCCCGAAACCTCGGGAATGTAATTGTAACTAGGGATGGCTAATTTACTACATAAATAAATATTTTTGCTGACGAATGCTGTGAATTTATGTGTTATTTTGACGTCCGTAATTTCTACTGGATATGATGTATTTAAGTTATTATAACCTATTAATGTCATACTAATTATTAATGACTAATTAGATATTTCATTATTAATTCATGATGTAATCACCGTGTACGATTACTGTTCCTTCATCACTTATAATTAAAATATCGCACGGTGTAAGTCTGATCCCATGATTTAGACCCGGGGAGATAATTAAATATGCTGACATCACACTACGACCGGGACAACCTTATATAACATTTCTGTATGTTTACCCACATCTTCTCATTGTTTAAGGTTCGTTGGACAAACAGATGGTATAATGGTTGTGTGCCGATGTTATCCAAGACGCATTCACCGACAGACATGTCTGAACGGCTAACGAAAGGTACTAACTACCCACGCAATCTGTTCTACGACTCCACAGACGGAAGATGATGGCGCACAATGATTACTAAGTGAATAATATTTATTAATTATTATTTCCCAGTCAACCACACGATCGAGTCATTCGTAAGACACAGTCATTCATATGATTCCAAATATAGCTTGCATCAAAACCCGCTATCGCTGTCTATATAAAATGTTATATAAAAACTGGAAAAACACTATCTCTCTAAACTCATCATTACATAACGTACACATATTATATATAGATTATTATTATACAAATCAACATTACATATTTTAAAAGTATATTCATAAACCTAAAAACATTTTGCTAATGTTTTCTCAGACTTGATACGCCATCTTAAAACAAGCATCATCCACTCGACAAGTTTGTTAGACTTACCACACCAGTGAAAAACACAATACTATTCACTTCGAATGCTACCTTCTTTCAATGATGATTAAATTAAAATTTAACATATCTTCACCTCACTCATATATAAATAAATTAAAAAGTATTTCCGAATCGTTCAGGTCTATAATCTCTTTGTTATATTTAGTGGCCAAATCTAAATATAATATATAGAGGATTTAAATCTGCTTTTCTGCGTATCGTACTGTATCTTACTTAAAATCTCGCAACAAAACGGTGGCTACTAGGCTAGTAATAAATTCGGCATTTGAATAATATTAACGTGTCATTTTTGTTAGGTATTCAATAAGTTTATATAAAATACCAGAGGGAATAGAGAGAATGGGCAAGACACAGACAAAACCCACCAATCTGTCAAATATTCAGTATCTACCGGCTTATTATCCCGTCTACCGAAAACTTGGCACCAAATCAACAATACATATTTAAAATGTCTGCCAATATTTCCATGCTAACGTCAAGATTATTTGTTCCAGACATTTCACGGTTTTCCTTTACTTCTTTATTATGAATATTTATGTAATGAATAATTAAATCACGTGGCATGACTGTGATGTTCCACAATATGTTATAGTCATAAAATGAATTATTATTAAATGCAATCTGCCAGGCAGGGGAGTGTCTTAATTACATATAATATAATTATAATTTTTAAGATATTATAAACCTTTTCTTTTTAATATTTTTTTCTCCCATCTTATTCACGAACCTCTTATTGGAAGATTATATTAAATATTAATAAGTGTTCAATTTAAGAAAAAAATTATAGTTACTATTTGTTGACTGTAATATTTAAATAACGTGAATCTGATTAAACCTATGTCCTGGATCTTATTCACAAGTTTTTAAAGGTTCCTGTAAATTATAAGGTATACAAAAGTGTACAAATTGAATGCATAAATAATTCAATTAATAATACAGCACGGTCTGTTAACATTAATTTTCTTAATTAATTAGATAACTAAAATCTTATATTACAACATTACAATATATTCAACTTAAAAAACAGTAATTTCACTCCTTTTACAAATTGGTAAAGTACCTTTATTCCCTTCCGAGCCCCGCCCTAATTGGAAATCAGAGCCTGTCTGCATCAGAACAGGTTTCATTCCAGGAGAGACCGCTTAGAAATCTTATATCTAAACTGGTATGTACTTGAATTAATTTATTGTTGACAAAAAATCATTCACATTTCAACATATATTTATGCAAGCAACACCTACGCATAAAAATTTACGGCATCTTATTGAAATATGATTTATTTAGTTTTGACATTCTAATTTTTAGTTATCTTTAATTGAATTTCGTCATACATAAAATCAACTTGTATCAAATATCCATTAATTATCTTATCGAAAATTTTTACATCATTCAAAACCAATATTTTATTATAAAAATTTAGATTTAAACTTTTTTCCCAAACTCTAATTACAAACCCATCAATTTTTTAAAACATTACGTCAAATCACGTTGAAAATCTTTGCCAAAGAATACACAATAAAAGGTAAATTTGCAACTATTAAAAGATG
This sequence comes from Eubasilissa regina, assembly GCA_022840565.1. Taxonomy (NCBI): domain Eukaryota; kingdom Metazoa; phylum Arthropoda; class Insecta; order Trichoptera; family Phryganeidae; genus Eubasilissa; species Eubasilissa regina. Next base: position 26,542,505 of record JAINEB010000033.1, read on the forward strand.
GCAGGTAAATACCTATTATAGCAATAAGGCTGCAGTATAATATATTATTTCAGTACAGTACATTACACAAACCAATAAATTTATGTTCCGATACTAGAATAACTGCCACTTCGTTTTGTCATAGTTTCCATTTCGATTCACAGAGTCAGCGTTCGATCGATCCCGGATGCGCCAGCTATTATTTATTTTAGATATCTTATTTTATTTTATCTTAGTATAAATAATTGTCCCTATTTACCGACAATTCTGATACATTTTAAGTACTTGTCTGTATTACATTTTATGTATTGTCTATATTATATCTAAAATTGTGAAATGGTTATCTCGGGAAAGATTTTTTTCCGATAGAAGGCAAAAATATTACGATATAAATATTTTCCATCCTCCTATTGTATAAAAAAATCTACCGAAATGTTTTACTGATTGTGAATATGTTTTTATTATTAAATATATACTGTTATTTTTTGACATTTTATAAAAATATTTTTTTAATATTTATAAAATTAAATGTCAATCCTGCAACCTTTGAGGTCTGAATTAAATATTGCACCTCTTTAGCACCACATTCAAAGCATAGATATAATTCCCCCACCCTCTAGCCTACACATCCCATCCCCTCTCAATATCTATCAAATCCAAATTTGCATAATTTTAGTTTTATGACGTAAAACATAGGTACTTTTTACCCCCTCCCTCTGGTCACCCCGCCTCACCTACCGATATACATGTTGTATTATGCATTTTGAATGAATATAGTATATTAAATGGCATTCTTTTCAAATTATGCATGGTTATCCATATTGAACGCCATTCATTCCAATTATGCATAGTTATTGTTTACGATTCCGCGCTAAACATAAACATATAAATGTATAATGTACATATTCGCCCAAACCATTCACCATTCGCTCCAAATTTAGCAGAGTTTATCTTAAGCACCCCGCACAAAACGTGAACTCCCTTCCTCCTGCCTCTGGCCACGTCACCTAGAAAAATATAGTCATCCCTCCGCATTCTCCGGACATCTCATCATCATTATTAGATATATAGGACCTGCGCAAAACAAAGGTATCCCCCTCCCTTAATAACACAAATTTAACTTATAAGTTGATCTGAACCTCGAGTAACTCCGAGTATTGACCGTTGTTAGTATTATATAATTCAGCACATCATTGTCTTATGGAAGCCATATAAGACCTAGATGAAAAAAATCAAAGTGTTATTTCGCGGAAGAAACACGAGATCGAATTCGAAATTCATGAGAATTATTCAAAATCAGAAAGGATAAAAAATTCACGGCTCATAAAATATATTCAGACCCTTCTGTCGAGGGTTACGGGTTATATTGTACATTTTATACCATTTCGAAGACAAAATTGTGTAAATATCTTGAAATCGGGGCGAACTTCCTTACTTGGAAAGAGCTGAACTGAAATATTAATACGATCATAAAGCTTCGTAACGAGCTAAAAATTAAGCACTCATCGTGACTCTGAAACGCTTCTCGCACAAAGTTACCTATATTAAAGCACGAAATTTAATTATCTTTTAAGAACTCTGTAAAAGTTCTTGCATAAAGTGTTATCTATGAAAAATTATCTAACATATTAATTTTACATTTTACTAACATGCCCAAGTTTCCAGATATCTTATCTACAGATAAAATAAACAAAGTCATCTGAAATAAATATAAATTTAACTATCAAAGGTCTAAGAAATGTTTGTGATTAAAAATAATATATTTTTTTGAAAAATTATTAAATTGAAAAGTATTTTAAAGACTGCTAAGGGTATATAGAATCATTTATTAAACATGAAATAATTGTAGTCTTATATAATGAGCAGGAGTAATAAATATCGTTTTTTCAGTCTTACCGTTGTGGGATAAAGACACCGAAAAAAGACATCTCTGAATAATTTTGTTTTTTATGATTGTGAAAAATACGCGCTATTTATACCTTTTGCCTGAAATTCAATATAAAAATATTTATACCAGAAAATACTTGTATATGCCATGTATCAAAAATTTATCCCGTAATAGATTTTCCTTCAAACTTTGTTTTCCGCGTATCTACTCTAATGTAATCACCGACGCGATCCAAATACTCGTCTTGCTCAACCCACCATTGCCCCGATGGGTATTCCGCACCCTGGTCCATCATTCGAAGAACAGAACACGTGTATTTTGAAGATATTTATTTCTTTAATATTCTGATATTCTAGTAGTGTAGACACGGATAGCCCTAGGGTAAATTCTTAAAATTTGATTTCTTCCCTTCAAAATTGAAGGCTATTTCTTAGGTAACAGGGATGTGCTCATAATACATGCGCTATAATATTTGTAACGTAACTCTAACCTAGAATTTTATAATAAAAATAATAACATATTACTTACTCATTATAATATATTATTTTGTGAAATGGTAGTCCCATTGGATAATACCGCCACAGTTAAATTCAACGCCATCTTCTCTAAAAAGTTTAAAGTGTATAAAGGAGTCAGACTCGAGACCTTTTACATATATGGAGCAAAAATTAGAGGCATAAAGATTTCCAATCTCCGATACGAGAACGATATAAGTTTGATCACTACATCAAAAGAAGAAATGAATGCACTACTCGGTCGCATTGAAGAAGAAAGTATAAAATTGAAGATAAACTAGGAAAAAACACAGTTAATGATCATCGATCGATATAATCAGCTTTCACAAACCGATGCTCTTCCAGGCCTATAATAATCCCATAATTACTGACTACGCGACGGTAGCTGCGAGCCATAAATCAAACGACGCATAGCTATAGTGAAAAGTTATACGCACAGACTTGACAAAATATGAAAAAACCGCGGTAAACCCAAAACAATCAAGCTCAGGTTTCTATAGTCTCTGGTGCATTATATATTTTTATATGGTTTCTTCCTTACCTTCAATATTTGATTGATGACACATGTTGCGTGTGCAGTAGACAGAGACGCACGAATGTCTCAATTCTGCAGGAGTTGAACATCAAGAAGAGAAGAAGATAGTTTAGAGAAGCCTGTTGTGATGGGACACATCGATGGACGAATAGAAAGAGGAAGACCCCCAACCCGTCGGATAGACCAAGTGGAAAAGACAACAGACACTTGTCTGGCGACATCTCTAAGATCTTCATGTGGAGGACCATAGTCAAGAGAAATAGATCACCATCCTCAGTCATGAGAGACCGACGTAGACCAACTTATGTAATATAAGATAATAAATTGTCTACCTCGCTCATAACCCTTTCATAAATAATACTAATCATTGTGTAATCAAAGCAAATTGATTATCAATAATTTATAAGCAGTTTATTTCGTACTTCAAAATTAATTCTGAATTTATTGAAATGACTTTTAATATATTTTTATCATTTATTTATTATATGGGTTAACTTTAAAATAAATAAAAAATTATGCATATTAAATTTTATATATCCATCACTCGTCAGTAATTAGGGTTAAAGACAATCTATACAGTAATTTTGTGGTCTCCCGCCAATCTCCTGATCGATGCGTTGAATTAAAAATGTTTTAGCTAATCCATCAAAGCTCAGCGTAACCACATGTTCACGTTACCACTTTTCGAGTTTGATTAACATGTTTGGTACACACGTCGAATAATGTTGCGTGTTTGAAGATTTTCTCAGAGGAATTACGAACACAAAATCAAACAATCGTGGCAAAGGAAATAGTTAAGAGTATCGATCGGGTTAGATGTCATATCTTTATATTCACATTATGTAATTGGACTTATGTTTTAATACACTAAGTCATGTAAAGAAATAATTATTAATATAATCATTTGATGTATATCTATTAAACTTTCTTCTTTATAAGGTATCATATTCATACAATCAATAAAGACATATTAATTATAGATGCACTATTCTATAGTCTGATACTGAAAAGAGAGATACCTGACTTAAAGAGCAGATTGCATTTTTCCAAAGTCGTGACCAATAAATAAAAGAAAGTTGTACGAGACACTGTTACCTGTTCTCTTTTTCATTTCATACTGTTTAATTTTAGGACCCATTTCAGACATGAATGTAGTCTGATTTTGGTCGAATAATGATTATGGTCATCAGCTGGATAACAAGTTAATTTTTTAACTTAGCGGCTGAGAAATTGAAATAAGTATATAAACGACTTCAAACAAACATACGACTGTTATCCAACTGCATCAATGGACCGAATGTTTGGCTAAAATTCCTGTCATCTGAAAATGGTCGAAGGGTGGCGGTCTTCTCATTACGCTAATCGTACTTCTATAATATTGAATTAATTCATTAAATTACAATTAAAATCTTTAAAAATGTAAGCACGATTTAATTCAGTTTACAAAATTGTATTGTGCAATGAATATAAAAGTATAACCAACAAATTTATTAGATTCGAAATTATTAACAATGTTTTCATCTTTTAGCCTACCAAAAAACCGCAAATATTTAATCTCGAATGAATTTCTTAATATTTTATTATTGTATTTCTAAAAGTAAAAGGGTAGACATCTTAAAATAAATCTCTAATTCGGATTTATAAATGGCCTGGTCGCTTTATGTTTCCAACATTTTCAATTTATCCGGTTAGGAACAAGAGGAGAAAATAATAATAAATTGGCATTTTGATGAAAATAATTAACTGTCTCAAAAAGACCTTTCTTAAGAAACATCTGCGTTTACATCGAAACATAAAATTTAGATAGGCTCTAAATCTTTAGAGTCATTGTCTCAAATAACAATAAATTGTCAATTGTTTAAATACACGGTTCAAATGAATTACAAATCCTGGTTGGTTTTCTTGGTTACATTTACTTCTTTACATTTCTGTTTTTAAATACCGTATTCATTAAATTTAAGGAAAACGATAAAAGCTCAATGAGAACGAGTCCCTTTCATAACTTTTCAAGTGCGGAAAGTATGCTGCAAAACTACTTTGAAGTATTTTTTCAGAGAAATTACGCATATTTTTAGGTTCTCTATATTTTCCGGTATTTATAGACTTTGAACCCCATATTTGGAATGTATTTAATACTTAGAACTACAATATTATTTCTCTCAATTTTTACTATAATTTTAAGCACATTTCCATCCCAGTTTCAAATATATATTGAAATGTTTAGTTTAAAAAAATCGTAACTACTGAAGTTGTAATTATTCAGAATATAGGTCTGTGATATTTTAAATACTAATTAAATATATTCATTAGAAAGATATACATAAAAAATCAATATTTTTGAAAAATATTGTTGCGCTACCGGGATTCGAACCTGGATCTCTTTCCAAACAGGGGAAGGTGCATTATCCAAATATGCTTAAGCGACAGTACTTTTAACGACATAATACTAACGACATAACATCGACGAATTTTGACGACATGTATAATGTAATATAATGACTGTATAATGTAAAAAAACAACCATTTAGCTATTTGTTCTATTATATAAAAAAAATTGTATTTTTTTTTAAATTTAAATTATTTTTACAATCGTTCTCCAAATAAAAGATAAAAGATTAATTTGATATGAAATGAAAGAATGGCGAGAACCTCCACATTTTCATTTAGAAAAAATTAGGTGATACATTACTGTTATACGAATTTATTTTATATAAAATGTATCCACTAATACACAAAGACAATAATAAAACACACCACTTTGCAGATTTTATGACATTATTATCAAAAAGGTTTGCTCTTTATAAAGCCGTCTCTAATGATAATTTATTCATCAAGCTCTTTAGCAAAGAGGGTTTTCCCAACATCTGGCGAGTTATTTCCGAACAGTTGTAAATATTCATACACCGATCAAATATACTCTCGTTCGTTGTTCATATGTATAGTTTATAAAATGAAAATCAACAGATCTATCTATGGACATAATATGTTGTTATTTTTGGTGCACGTTTTAATGTCGAAAATCAACTCAGGGCAATCGTGGAGAGTGAAATTGTTAACTTATCTAGAAAAAACCCTGCAAATTAGTTAACTAAAAAATTCTTCCAAAATCATTTTTACAATATCGTTGATTAATGAACTTTATTTTAGTTGTGATATATGTATATTAGAAAAAAATGATATATTTTAAATGAAATATTCAATTTGAATTGTTTCAAATATTCAAATTGAAAAAGTATGAAATATTCGTCATTTTGGTGCTTCTTTAAATAAAATATGTTCCTAATTTATATTTCTAGATCGTATAGATTATAGTTAATTCTGATTTTCAATTCACGTTTTGGGCATTGACGGCCGCGGGAATGACTGGCTTTTAGTAACGGTTTAATCGAAAATACCGGCAAACAGGCTACGTTTCGATTCGGGTGGTGGTCTTAATTTGTTCCTAATCCCTAACTCGAGATCAAATCAAACGATCATCATTTAAGAGAGCGACAAATAAAACCACACTCATCTGCCAACCACTCATCCTAGAATGTACAATTCGACGTAAACAAAAAAGTAAGTACGTACAATTTGGAAACAATGCAATTAAAATATTATTTACTTTAAAATTAACAACATTAATTTTGTGGTTAAAATTCATATTTTTTATTTATTATATTTGTTTTATTAACCACTGAATTGAGTTTAAGTACTTCTACCGGTTTCGAAGAATACCATTTTCTTCTTCAGGATGTCATAACTAACTAAAAACATGTATTATTGTTTCTTCGCCAGAATCTATTTTTAAAAAAACAACAATTATTATACTAAGTAACAATTTGAGTTAGATACTAAATTTATTTTTCAAATAATTGTTGTTTTTTTTAAAATAGATTCTGGTGAAGAAACAATAATAAAAGTTTTTAGTTAGTTATGACATTCTGAAGAAGAAAATGGTATTTTTTTTGTATTTAAACTCAATTCATTGGTTAATAAAACAAATATAATAAATAAAACATAAAATATTATTTCTTAATTGAACTTCAGAGTAAAAATTCTAGTGTTCAATTCATCAAAGACAACATAAGCAGCGGTGTGGGAAGGATAGGCTTCGTTATTATTTTATATAATGCAATATACATTAGTTTATAGAATAAAATATATTTTCTACAAATGCATTTTGTATTATTCAGAAATTGTTAGAAATATAATACTCGAAGATCTATATTAACCACAGACCAAAAATTTCGAATTCCATTGATTTCTATTATGTAACACCATAAATCTTTATCACCGTAACCGATTTGTTACAGTCTGCTTTGCTTACCTCAGAGGCAAAGCAGAATGCAATATATCTTGGCATTTTGAGGTGTGGCAATCGTAAAGGTTACCAAGACGAAATGTTAATTTTAAATTTTAAAAGCTTTGATATTAATTACGTAATTATTTAGCTGTCACCCGAAATGGGCATTTTGAGAATCCACTAATATTGTGTAGGGGATGTTGAATTTCGTGAAAATACCTTACTGACGTCGTTATGGAATTCCTCATTGACAAATTCTTCATACACCTACCTGTAAACAAAAGAAAACACTCAATTAGTAAGTTTTTTAGCGTGTCTACAACATTGCGAGTAATAAAGGTATTACAAAGAATGACTAACTAATAAATAAAAATAAAAAGTACTGTGCTTACAAAGCTCGTAGCAAATAGGAAACCCACGCTGCTTTTATTAGTTTTCCATATTTTTCTTACGTTATTTGCACCGCTTCATAATGATTTTAGTATGTTGAGTAAATCTGAATAGCCAGGATATATTATTTCAAGATATATATAAAAGATTTTCATTGGATTTTGGACAATAAATAAAAAAAAATTTACCATAATGTACCTACTGATAATGTAATTAAACGTTTTTATTACATTATATAAGAAATACTTCATTTGAGCTATAAACACTATATATGTAAAATGTGAACTAATATAATTAAACATAAATATTCCGTAAAAAAAGAACGTCCATGGAAAAGTTGGCAAAAAAGAGCAGATAAACCAGATACTGGAAGGTGGTCCTGTTAGAAGCCTCAATAATCGACGAGCTCGTGTGAGAAGATGTATGAATGTTGATGATGCATGAATTGTGTCTCAGGACAGAAGAGTGTGGAGCTCTATCATCTCTGCCTACTCCTGCAGAGAAACGGCGTAACGGTAAGTTAGTCAAAATAAAACATTTTGAATAGGCCGTAAATTGTATAATTAAACTTTTTAAATATTTCAATTAATTTGAGTGCTTGCACGTTCATAGCGTCGAAATCATGGAAACACAATATGTGAAACAAAAACGTAGTTGCAAATTTATCTATCTCGACATTCACATAAAGGATTTATTATTAATTTTAGAACATTTTTTGTGAAGTAAGCCTAATATTTTTTTGAATAATGCTTGTCATCAGTCAAGAATATCAGATTTAACAATACGCTTTACTAGGGTATTATTTATTAAAAAAACCCTTACAAAAAGCGATATGACAGGAGTGGAAATTATTCGAAATGGGAATAAATACATACAGAAAGATGGGCTAGAATAATGATTTATTTCACAAAAACAAAGATTCATAAAGTAGGTAGTTCAAATAAATTTCAAATACATTACTTTAGCCAATATACGGCTTAAAACAATAATGTGTAATGTAATAACAAATTAACATCTTTTAATAAAACACCCAAATCCAAGAATAATAAAATATATTATAATAATATTAATGTGATCAGTGTTCGTTAAATTATTACAAAATTATGATGATCTTAATAATCGAAGGTATGTATTATACTCAAATTTTCAAATATTATTATTTATTTTTTTGAATAACACCAACACACAATATTTCATATTATATTACAGTGCCTTTGGGCTTTAGACTCTAGAGTCTAGAGGATAGGAAGCCATAGAGGCCGCCACCAATCTAATCCTCAAGTGTGTGTGTGCTCTGGTATCACCTGCTACCTCGGATGGGATGATCATTGATTCAAGGGCATTCTGATTTTCACATTACACATTTATTCACAAAACACAATTAATCCCTACATTGGATGCACGTAAAATATTCTTTAGATCTTCCTTCTTCGGGTCAACTTTCCTCTGAAAGAGGTCACATATATTTATTTCTTCTATTTACATAGTTTATCTATTGCCAACATCAGCCAACGCGACTGAGTCCGTCCATCGGCCATCGCTCGCATGCCGCCTCCTTACTCGTTGCAGCGGCGTCTCTCCTCAACCCGCGGGTGAACTAGGACCATCCATCTCTAGATACACCGCGGTGATCCTAAATCTCCGTAATATTCCTTCGGAGCACGGGTCCACCGACACCGCCTATTTTCCAGCGTTTCAACCCATCCCAAAGTTGGATTCTCGTCCCCGAATCATCATAAGCCGGCAAAGTAGGCTACCCAGACCTCGGCGCGTAAATTTAAACATCACAGTTATTTATAATAATGAGTTATACGAATTAATATTGTATTATAATACCTTGTAAATTTATATAAACGATTAAAAAAAATAACTATACAAAAAAAATTAATCTATTCTTAAATATCACTAATTAAAATATAGATAAAATATTACGAAGTGTGAGTCACTCAGTGCAGTTTAATCAAGCAATCATTTATTTATATCAAGCAAAATAAAGTAATATTTATTATTTGTATAAACTGCAATATTTTATTTTTATAAATTAATTTTGATACAGTATGCGCGGATTTAAAAAACTATCACAATATTTAATCATTCTTAAAAAATAATGATGTATCCCATAAACACAAGAAACGTAAAAAATAAATGAATTTGACGCGTTTATGACTTCTAAAACTTGTGTTCTTTTAAATTGGCAACCCTCGGTAGGGGTCGCTTTATATACAACCAAGCCACTTCTGGTCTATGGGACACTTTTTCATGGAAATTTATGACATTATGCGCAAAAAAAAAATTATACTCATCATTATATTATATATTATGTTTATTAAATATGGTTATCCTTTACATTTACATGCGAACATTCAACGATGCAAAAGTCCGTATCCTATTATTTAAATTGATTTGATTGATAAGATAATTTAAAATTGCACTGAAAATTAAAATTTGGCAGTAATAGTTTAGTTCATGTCACTGCAATATGTTAGTTCTGTTGGCAGTGTGCAGGACCCAATCTTTCAGTGATGTTTACAGTAGCCACGTGAGATTTTCTTCCACAAGTGTTTATTCTCTTCAGTGTAGCTACATTTTATTTACAATTACAACGCGATTAATTTTAACCTCAACTGCACAATATCGGATGTTAAGCGGTAATTATTATAGCAATGCTGGTTGCCTAGGATAACTTTATTCGACTTGCGGAGCATTTTAAAAAATTCAGGAAAAGATGAGTCGAATGAATAATCATAATTCATTGCGAAATTGTTTGAGTGATTTAGTTTGGTTCTTTTGATTTTTCTAGCACGTATAATCCCTTTAGAGACTAGATACTACACCATAGATTTGAAATTTATACAATTCATCTCAATCTTTTAATCTGTATGAAGAGCATAAAAGAATTCAACTTTATGATGAAAGAAATGGAGCTGGGCTGTACCAGAGTTCAGTTTAAGTTTCGTAATACTTCCGATCGATCTGGGTCTATTTCTAAACACCAGCTTCTTAGTGCTACATTATTGCTGTGTGTTTGTAGTGAAGCGTATTTTTTATCAATTTGATTAATAAATAATTATAACATTAATAATTTTGTAAAGTTATATCATTGGAGATATTGAAAATTTCCTTTAAATTTGAACTTACCAACATACCTTTTCTACGCCGGGGTAGGCAGAGAGGATAAAGCGCTACACACTTTTGTTCTGACACATATACGCCTAAGTGAGCTCATTTCCACTGCATTCAGTCTACTTTCGTTCCTCTTCTGCCAGCTCCAGGCCTCATTTCCACACTCAATGTCGGCACCGGGACTCCGTTGTGAACCGCTAGTCTTGCCTGAGCTGACAAGTTCCCAATAGCTATAATTCCTTTCAAAGCACCGTTCACTTTATTCCCTGCAGTCATCCTCCTTTCGATATCTTTCTCTGTCTTTCCGTTTCTATCGAACTTCCTTCCAAATACACAAATTCATCTACTTTTTCCCACCATTCATTACCTACAAATATTTAGCATGCTGTCTTGCCTTCCTCCTTCTCGAATACCATAACTTTCGACCTAATTAATGAAAATTAATATAATTTCTACTGACGATAGGCTCTTACACGCATACTCGTACATATTTAAAATGATTGTTTTAAGGCAGCAACATTCATATATATGATGTCTTAATTATGTTTTATCGTATTGAATTTCTTCATTGTCTTGGATACCTCAGCAATTCAAACATTCCATGTTTATTAAGATAAGACTTAAATAATTTGTGTTATTTTTACTCATCAATAATTAGAAATAAATATTTTGAGTCACATTACACGTGTATTAATTATTCCTCTGTCGTTTGTCGCCCTCGAAGATTTTTAATACATGAGGTATATTTAGTTATTTTAGTGTTGTACACATCTATCTGTATTGTAAACAATATAGATCAGACTTCGCGAACCCACGCATAATAAAAATTAAATGTTACTCAGGAGAACACATTCTTATTGTGAAGTTGTAATTATTCAGAACATAGGTCTGTGATATTTTTAATATTAATTAAATGTATTAATTATAAAGATGTACACATAAAATCAATTTTATCGAAAAATATTGTTGTTGCTACCGGGATTTGAATCTGGATCTCTTCCAATCCAGAGAACGTGCATTATCCGATTATGCTATACCAACACAGTAGATACGCAAAACGAACCATAAAAATACAAATTTAAAAATAAGCAAAACATGCTATAAAAATAATGATTCAAGACATAAAAGACAATAGAAATTTATTATTAATTAATTAATTTGAAAGATATACATGTAAAATCAATTATATCAAAAAATATTGTTGTTACTACCGGGATTCGAACCTGGATCTCTTCCAATCTTGGGAACGTGCATTAATCTATTATATTATAGAACCACATAAACGACAAATTTTCGAACCTATATGTTACACTTTTCAAATGAGTACATCTATATTCTTATTATTTGAAAGCCATCAACTTTGTTTTTTTCTTATTTTTGTTTTGTATTTGAGATTCCATGTATTTTTCTAATTAATACATTTAACTTGTATTTAAAAATTAAATACTCGCGATTCACTGAGAACACTAAAATAAAAGACCATTATTATACACTTATGCTATTTTTATTTGTTTAGAAGTTTAGTTTCAAAGATCTAAATCAAAATTGAGTGATAATTATTTCTCCCTGGCCACCGGGAATTTGATGATTGATCGGGGGGGCACACCCATTATATTTTTATTCGAAATAATTCTTGTGAAAGTATTATACAGTAACGTATACATTAATTTATTAAATACATATTTATAAAAAAATAAACTGTAATTTATATCTAGGTGCCTCAAACTACCCGAAACTATGTTTAACTTTACCGGCTATGATCATGGAGGATTTCAGAATAACACAATTTTTATCATATGTAACTTTCTGGAAAAGCATAAACAAACTTGAAACGTTGGAATAGGATCGTCGACAAGTACTAGAAACTCGCGGGTTGGCTGGGTACTAGTTACTTATCTATATGACGGGGCGTTAAAGTCAGGTGTTATTTGGATACCCGCAACAAAGGCCCTAACATCACTTTTGAACTTACGCAGTTTGGACCGATGCGTGGTAGAATAAATTTCGTTACCAGTATAATCGCCAACTAGGTTTTGTGTACACCCTAAATACATTATCATTTTTAATGTATTATGTGACTAAATTACTGAAATCGATTTTGAACCTTCCGAACTCGGTTGTGTCCTGTATTATTAGTTGCGTGGCAATAAAATTGTCGACAAATAAATGAAAGTGCACCGTTTCCGACAGCTTTTAAGTTATTTGAATTTGCTCCGCGCCGAGAGCAATAATTCCCGGCAGATAAATTACACCCCTACCATTAGTGCTGGAATTCGGCGGCTTCTTGTTTCTAATGCGTCGTTTACATTATACTAGCGGATCGCTCAAGTACTTGCGCTCCGGCGCTTGAGTAGCCCTGATCAAGTAATCATGTAGATAAAATAAAAACTAAATAATGAAATTAGTTAATTAATTCCTATTAGGAAATAAAATATCTTATTTAATTTATATTTATTAAAAAACAACTCGGTTTACCGACAACTGTGTACACTGCACTGATTATCTAATATCTATCAGAAATTTACATTCACTTCTACTCCTACTATCGTTCCTTTTGAATTCTATGAGTCCGAGGGTAGTGTGAACAAGAACCGGTGAGTCTATTTTGACGTGCTTATTAGTTCGGTAGTTATGATACTCGCCTAGTGATCTAGTGGTCGGGGGTTGGAGCTTCATTCCAGGAGAACATCAAGTTAGTCCTATTTTCACAGCACAAACGTTTGACTAAGTTTGAAAATAGTAAGAATATAGATGTTACACGTACTTCAGACTCGCATCTCTATTTTTTTTTAACCTTTAAATGACACGAGCGCGTTAACACGCCAAATTTTGTATGTCACGTCAAGTTGTAAGCATGTTAACACGCATTTTTGGACCTTGCAAACTTGCAGGGATCAAAGTCATAATTTTATATAATTTTACCATCTGTGGACTACATGTCTCAGCTTATGATAGATAAGTCAAGATCCTTAAAGCTTAGTCGTATCCTATATGATGTCTTCCATTTCAAATAGACTTGGCAATCAAAAGGTTAATCAGCGGTATCATAAAATATTTACATTTATTTATAGTTAACCTACCCTGCCCTCCCGAACCTTCTCTAAAAAACTAAATGTGTTGAAAGATTATTAAGCACTCATACACACGCTAGTAATTCAATAGCATAAAGTTTTTACAATCCGGGGGTAATAGAAATTTACGGGGAGGTTTAAATCGTAGAAATCCCTGGGTCTCCGCGATACCCCTGGCTCAGGGTAGCCAACCCCTTTCTATCGTACTTTCTATTTACGTACAGAAGAACCTTTCTAAAAATGTTCTCAGGTTCTCTGTGTAGAGTTTTTTGAGCTATTCCACCGTGTGTATCCGACCTCACTGGCTGAAGTTTTGGATCCCATTGCAGGATTCATCATCAGGGCTGATGTCACCATAATACTAAGCCGTACCACATAATATGCAAAAAAATATATATATTTATTATAATTACGAAACATTTAAATTAGGAACTTTTAATAATACTAAAGTGCAAACAATTGTTTAAATAAGTATAAAATTCAAAATTGTACTAGATTTTCAAATGTGACAGCAGTTAAGGCTAGTTCGTGTCTCTGCTGGTGGAAATCGTGCGGGAACCACGCTTTCAGTAATGCTTACAGTAGTCACATGCGTTCTTCTTCAACAAGTATTTGTTACAACACTTTCACGTCATCAGTCCTACTGATGGACCCTGCAACGGGATCCGAAACGTCGGCCATATAGGTTGGATATACAAGTCAGAATAGTCCAGAAAACTTTACACAGAAAAACCAATATATTTATAATATTTAACATTTGCGACGATTCTGTCGGTAGATACTTTTTTAAAAACGTTTTTTTAACGTATATTATTTAAAATTAAACAATAATAATAATAATACATTTATTAGGTTCTTTTTTTTACATGTATTATGTACTTAATAATGTCTAGTGGTCTGACTCTTACTATTACTGACGTATTACTCTTCCAAATTAGTACTCATTAGTAATACATTTTCACTTAGATAATTACTATGAGTGTTGCGTAATATTTCTAATATCAGACAAATGTACCGAGGGTATGCATATAAAATTTGGCAAAGTAAATACAAGATATCAGTAAGAAAGTAAGACATATGTTTGAGTACTCTGCCTGCTACACTAGTAATTTACTGTATCTGTACTGTACTGTATGTAGCAGACAATATATCATAAATTTGTAAAACATGATTCCTGTGCTTCCTGTGCATCTCATAATAGAATATTTTAACGTTTTTAGATAAATCTTTAAAAAAATATATTAAACACTCATAAATAAATAATTTTACCTAAATAGAAAATTGTACGTTTTAGTAAAATGCTTACAAGTCCACTGACAAGTACTTGAAACCAAGTTAATGCGTAATGTAAATGCGGCATAAGGCTTGCGGTCGGGCGGAATGCAAATTTACTAAAGCGACCATTAACTTCGTGATCGTTTTGGTATATTTTGCGAAAGACTTAGTTCACGTGTGGACCCAAATTAAACTGACAATATTCGTTTTAAGGAACACGTGTTGGAGGGATTTGTTTCCTGCATAACACCCCAACATAATTAGTCATAATAAAGTAACGGATCATCAGATCAATTGTAGAATTCTATTAAATATTGTGTATTTATTTATTTTTGATGTTAAAGGGACGAGAAATTGTAAATTCGACTCATAGGGGAACATCATAAACAATATATTATTAGGAAGTAGCGGTTTGACGTACTGTAATATAAAATGAAATCAATAAATATACTAGCGATGAACTAAACTTTATTGTGGCTATGATTGTGTGATTGGTATTTCAATGTAATTGAGATTTAACTGTTGAAAGTTAAGTCTCTAATGTACTAGTAATTAATAACCAGTTATCAATGATCGTTACAATTGAACAAAAATCACAAACATAGTCTCAATTACGAATAAAATAATTATTTAAAATATCACAGACCGTCTGTTCTGAATAATAACAACTTCACAATAAGAATGTGCTCTCCTTAATTAATAAAGTAATGATTTAACTCACTACAATGTTTAATCAAACGTAATTTACAACAATAAATTAGATAGACTAAAAGTAACAAATTTCCGATGTATTAAAATTTTATGAAATATAAAAGATTAATTTAATATCATAAAATTTCTTTAATTTTGTTGTGAATTTGCGTAGCGTTCAGAGATAACTGAAAGTTTAACAATTAATCATCTTTCTTTACGGCGTTCCAGAGAAGAAAAGTAGCTTATTTTGACAAATCATAAAAAAACTTTGGATAATCGGTATTTTTCTTGATTTTAAATTTTGGATTTTAGTGCTCACTTTTAGTATTTGGTGAAAATTTATTCTCGCGGAAAATAAGAAAAATTAAGCGATTTATATTTCAATGTTGTTGGTTTCAATTATTTTCTTGATAGATTATTCCGTTGTCCGCGTGCGAGATAAGTTTATTTATAATATAATTCTAACCAGAAGGAAGCACTTGGTATATTTTAACATGCAACAATTATTTGATTATGGGACAATTTTATTTTTCTCTTCTGTACTGAATTTTTTCTTGATGGCTAAACTATACTCGTATATATAAGATTAAAATAGTTTAGCGAGTATATGGATAGATTCAAAATATACCACGTGTGGTGTGCGACCGACGGTCCATTGTCTTAAGTTGAAGATATGTACTTCTCTTCGGTGCTACCATTCATAGAAACTTTGTTCTATAAATCTAATTAAGTATATCTAATAAGTTGTGATAATCGCTTTGCTATGTTTGGTGATCAATGATTACACACCCATTGGCCTTTCAAAATATAATCCCTTTTATACATTGCAATTTAATAATAATATAGAACGCCTTCTAACGTAAAATGCTCTTAAGTATAATTTATTTAAATGGATATATATATATCAATTCAGATTTTTTTCTGTATCTATATATGGTAAGAAACATCACTGAAAAATATATATTATAAACATAGACGCAAAAAAGACGCATAAACACAAATTATAAATTACAAAATATCACCGTTTCTGAAAATAGTACGTATTGCCGTGTTGAAATGTCGAAGAGACTGTTATTTTTAGAACTAACATCTAGACATATACCTATGTATATACAATCTAGTATACAGAACTATCTTATCTTATTCTAAGCGTTTCACCAGGTTTCAGCGGGAGTGGCAAAAAAGATAGTATCGCCCCCTTTTTATTATTTTTATTTTTGCATCGTACTGCGCACACTCGTCAATCGTCGGTGGGTTCTCCACCAGTTTCTAGTGAGATCTTCCTTCACTTATATGTCAAACCACACTAAAATTTCACTAGGGATTCTGTATTATCGACTTCTTTAAATTCAAAGTCAAAATTTTCTAGACCATGAATTTTATTTAATTAAAAAGAAAACACATTTTAATAAATATTCATATGAATTATGTACAGTACCTATTAAGGATACGTTATTATCTATTTAAAAAAAAAACCTTTTTATTAATTTATTGAAACAAATAAAAACTGTTTGATGAAATACTTATTGATAGTTTTTTAAAATGAAATTAAGTTTACATAAGTATTATATATTAAATACAAAACACATACCTAAAAAATTACAAAATAATGTGAGAAAATCAAAAAACAAAATAAAAAACATACAAAAATAGAACAAAGAATAAAGAAACAAATCGGAAGACTTGGCCAAAATCAACTGATGAAAATCTAATGAAAAATTTTAAATAATTTTAAACCACCCAAATTTTATTTCGAAAGATGACATGAATTTATTTTTTTATATCACATATGACAAAGAAACATAATTACCTGTTTGAAGAAACCGACAAAACCATTTACTTCAGATTTTTTTATTAGCAGAACTAATTTCTCCTTAATTAAATTTTTATAATTGAGAATATGAACTATGAAAACTTTTTTTACATATATATATACTTACATATACACCACTTATCGCTAAGTCACTCACTATCTGCTACACTATAATAGTCAGATGAGAGTAACTCAAATAACTTGCTTAAAATGTCGTCAATGAATGAAGAAATAAGGAAAGAATGTAAAGCTGATGTTAGTATAGTGAGTAAGATTAAAAAAAGATCACTTAGGTGGTTCAGTCATATGGAACGGATGAATGAGGAGAGAATGGTAAGAAAGATATATGATGCAAGTGTTGATGGCACCAGAAATAGAGGACGTCCGCAGAAGACTTGGCACGACCAGGTAAACCTGATAATGAAGGATGGTTCTATTAGAAGCCTCAACAATCGGCGAGATTGTATGAGAAGATGTATGAATGTGGATGAGGCGAGAATTGTGTGTCAGGACAGAAAAGTGTGGCGCTCTATCCTATCTCCCTATCCCCACGGGGAAACGGCGTGATGGTAAGTAAGTAAGTAAAATGTCGTCAAGAAAAATTACCGAGTCTCGAGTACCGGGACTCGAAACAGTAAAAAAACCACGAAATTCTTGTGAATTTATTCCCGGGTTGTCTCGACATAGAATCCCTAGTAGGTACGCATTAACGATTATCTGTCTGACCATATAAACGATGGAAATTTTCCAATTTTTTTATTTACTTATTTGCTGTATGACAATGGTCAGATGGGATTAACTCAAATAACTCGTTTAAAATTAATAACATCAAAAATTTGAGAGTTTCGAGTCTCAAGTCTCAGGTCCCGGGACTCGAGAGAACAAAATACCATGTAACTTCAGGGAATTTATTCTCGGGTTGTCTAGACACAGAATTCCTAGTAGGTTCGCTTTAGCGTTTGTCGTTACCACACCGTAGCATGGTGTCGCCTTATTTAAAACAAACACCCGCGTGTGCTTTCACGGTAACTCAACACGACAGCAATTGAAGCTAACTTTCGGACTTACTAATTAAGACCAACTCGCGGACCAACTCGCCCAAGGTCGGATATTTGGGGTCGAACGGTCTGAAATTTACCGCCCGTTTGTGGCACCGCCGGCTGGTTACCGCAGAAGCTACCTACCACCTACCGAAACCACATAATCCGTCACCTGCTGGAGAGTACATTTACGGTCTGGCTGTAATGTTAACAATGATAGTTAGGGCTTAAGGATTACACAGTAAATCATTGATTTGCTTGTTTAAAGAGATGTATCGCGTGGTGAAAAAAAATATACAATTTTTAAAATGTGTGGTAACAACACGTCTTTATGAATTGAATTTGAGTTTTTATCAATGTGAATTAACCATAAAAACCCAATATCAACAATTATTAGAAATAACAAATGATTATAACAGGTTTTTATCAAACTTAAAATGGCCGTATGTCTTTAGCGAAAACTTTATAATAAATAATAATATGCATACTGATTTTCGAATTTTAATATTAAATTGTATCATGAAATTATACGTTTTGTATTGCAATAAATATCGTGATTATCGTGATCATTATAGTACTCTCACTTTTCAAATTGAGACCACAGACCATCAAATATATAGACATGCACTAATGCAAATTCCTCGTACCAATATTTTCACTTTGGTATCATCCACGTGATCACTTTGGTACCACATACGCAATCATATAGCTTCACGACTATTTTTTTTTAAATATGACTCGATTAGAACGAAAATTTACACGCTGACAATATAATATGCATTAATGTAAAAAAAAAAAACCTCTCGTTTACACAAAGATTTAATTTTCGAAGAGTAAATACTTTTACGGTGGCATAAATGTGTCATAAACTATCGGATTTATAAATAATAGACATACATTTTCTTTTCAAATGACCCTAGTTCAATACGCCATTCCTGGATTACACTTCACTATCTTATTATTAACGGGTACCGTTTATTCAAATCATTAATTTCCAAAATTCAATTTAATAAACTATTGCAGAAAATAATTTAATAACGGATTCGATTATTTCATATGGATAGCTTTTGAGGTGTAGTATTTCATTATCTATGCATAAATCAGATTTCGTTCACAGACGAGTCAAATTAAACAGTCATAAATGATCTAGTTATGATTGATACATAAGCTAGCGCTCTGATGAAGTAATCATCAAGAATACTTATTTATTTTAATTAATTTGAATAGATTTGTAAATAATCAATAAAATATATAACCAAGATAAAATTAATAATAAATACGAAAACAAACATACAAAATTGCATTAACACAATAAAATATCTCATTAATTTCTATTGATTAGGTACCTATAGATGCGATTTGAATAAATCCATCTTTTTTTTTTTAAATAAAATAATATTCAATAAATACTAAAATAAGACACTTTGTTTAAACCTATTACTATTTATTGATAAATCAACATGTTTCGATACCTATGGTTTCTTCTTCAGGAAACAATGTATACTAAAATTAAAAATACAAGCATAGGTAAACAAAAGTATAAAAATATAAGTGTAGGATAACTAAGTAGGAACCACTATGAAAATAAATTTTAAAGGTGGTTATTTGCAAAAAATATTTATAATAGTTAGCTATATTTATCTTATTTCTAAAATTTCTAATTTATCTAACTGTAAGCCCCTAGTATTTGTTTGTATAATTTATAAACCCTTGTTAATATTAAAATAATGGTTTGTTTCCAAAAGATGATTGGCGAATTCAGAATATTTGTTGCTATTTAGGCATCTCAAAGAAAAAAAAAAGTTTTTCATTAATAATGTGTGTAGAAAGCCTCTCGTCTTGCAACAAGTGTTCCAAACTCTATATGTACACTTTATTATATGTTTATTCATTTACGTATTCGTTTCTATAATTGAGACCAATATTTTTCGTGAAATTTCTTTCAACCGATGATCTTTCGTAATAATTAACATAAAAGTCATATTTATGTTGGATATACTTAAAAAGGATGTGGTTTGTTTATCGAGCTAATTTTAGATTTTGAAAATTACTTTAGTGTTTTGACTACTATGTGTCGGCGTAATGTGAGTGTACTTGTTATTTCATGAATTATTTTAAAACTCTGAGACATGATTTACTGTTATATAAATATTAATATTTATGCTTTAGCACGTAATGATAGAATAAATGGTGTCCGATTCGGAAATGACATTTTTAAAACGGGGCATCTTTTGATCACAATTTATCATGTTTTACTATATTTGTTTTATGTTTTACTGAAGACTTCATTACTTTTATGGTAATAAATCAATAATATAGATACTTATAATTCTTCCATATATTGAAACTATTTGTTTAAGTCATTATCTAAACAATAAAATCAAATCAGAGATTTAAATCTTATTCATCTATTCTAAAAAGAAACTATTTGCCTTTTACTTTTATTCCAACAAAACAAATAAATAATAATATGTTATATTCAAATTATTCACACCCATTTAATACCAATTCCCGATCCAATTAAATACTGATGGGTATAACAATATTATTAGATATGTTTATTTTGTCACAAATGTTCCACAAATCTATCTGAGATTTAGTTAAACTCATGCGTTTTTAACTTAATATTATGGGATTAGGAAAATTACGTATACGTATTTTACGATAGAATCCAGAAAACTAATTCAAAATAAATCTTTGATATTGCAGTTGGTAGTTGCGTTCTTTTAAAAGCATAAACATAACAAATAATTATATACTTTTTCAAAAGTTATAAAGTTTCACAGTTGAAAGCTATTAATGAAGGTAAAGTACCTAATAATTCTAATGTGTGTAATAATTTTAATTAATTAATTTAATTATCTGAGGAATCGCCTGGAATTCAATATATTCCCGGAAGTTGCTGAGAAATGCACAAATAAGGAGGGCACATTCCACGATTGCCCCCCAATGCTGGAATTTACAGGAAAACAATAATAACCGAAATTACAATTTGAATGCAAGCTGTATGCACAGCTGCATTACCATTACCATATCATATTACTTCAAATTCAATTATTATGACAACTCAAAAGAAAAAATCTACATTTCTTTTGCAACGTGGTCTAGAAGTTAATAAAAACGTGGCATAGACTCGAGGAAAAATTTTATGGTCTCCCGACTATTTGCCCGACAATTTATTTTATGAGGCTCTATTGGAAAAGGACTCATTTTCCACCTGACCTAAGAAGGGCTCGGCTACGATTATGGTGGGATAACGATACCGCTTATATTCATCGATATGACTGCATTTCTAAACCAAATATTGACACATGTTTTTGAATCTTTACAGAAATAGTTTAATAGTTTAATTCCTAAATTTCTTACCGGTTCTAAAAATATTATAGATAGGTACTAATTTTTCGTTTTTACAGAAAACAATAAACTACAGAAAATTAAACAAAAAAAAACGTTTTTGATAAATTTCCACTTTGACCAGGTCTTGCATGTTTTTATGACATACATAGTTTTGTCGTAATACAATTTCAGTACGCCGATATTTTAAAAATAAATAAAAGTCAAATAAACATAAAATATATTCAATCGTAGTATCACTGAAAGTATATAGTTGAGAGGATATATCCATTTAAACGTTCAAGAACTCCTCCCTCTCTTAATAGAAAATACAACAAATAATCCATTAGAAATCTATATATTTATATATAAAGAAGAGTGTCTGTTTGTTTGTTTATACAAATCTAGTTTTATTCCGAGCTTGATGAAATTCTGCACACTTGACGATCAAAATAAGAGGAAAACTACTGTCTAGATGTAATTTCTAAAAATCACCTCCATCCCTCTTTCTCGCTCCATAAAGCAGAATTTTGGTATTTGATGAAATTTTGCACACTTGACGTTTAAAATAAGAGGAAAATTGTGTCTACATCTAATTTCGAAAAAAATTACCTCGATCCCCCAAAATGAAGCCTCCTCACTCTGTGTAAAGTTCGGGCAACGCCGAGTACTTCAGATAGTTTGAAATATAAATGAAAAAAACATGAAATGAAATTTTCGAAAACACTTACATCAGGCGCAGTGCATTTATCTTATTCTATATTAAATAGGAGGAGGGTGGGATGTCTACATTTTCCTCAGGGTTCTAAAGTTCAACTGGATAAAATGATTTTGCATGGAGTTCCTGTTGAACTTGGAATGGGAGGAGGGAAGAGAGGAGAGTGAGAGCGAGGCGAAAGGGAAGGGAACGGGAGGGGAGCGAGAGCAGAGTGGAAGTGGAGTGGAGACTTAGTGAGTATGTCTTGCGTAGTGTCCTAAACTTAAGAATACTAAGAGAAAAATTACTGTCCACATCTAATTTCGAAAAAAAAGTATCCCCATCCCCCTAAATGAAGTCTGTTCACTCTGCGTAAAGTCCGGGCAAGGCCAAGTACTTCAGCTAGTTATACTATATTTCATCACGCTGTAAAAAAAAGTTTGGCTCTATTGGCAACACTTACACTAGTTTTATTTCACAATAAATAGTTTGTTTTTGTTACGATGAAGTTGTCGCTTCCTTCAACGATTTCTAACAGGGATATTATGTTTCTTTTATTCGGGACGAAATAAAGCAATTTTGTATTTTCCGAAAATGACTTCATTCGCTTATCCGGCACCAAGGGATCGTTCCACGGTAAAATACACCAAAGTTGGGAAAAAGGTTAAGAAGAAAAAGATTGGATACGTGAAAATGTACTTTTGTGGTCCCTCCGGTGGAATTCAGTGCGTAACGGAACCTTCCACTTTAGACATAGAACATGCGAGAGGATCCATTCTTGGAAAAAATGGTTGAAACTTTTGACTTGAGTATCACAGGGATTTTTCTCAACAAAATTTAACGAGTCACGAAAAGCTTCCGAAAGTTTTTCCATTTAGCGATGTACCGGAAATTGTGAACTGCGGTCGAATTTCAGCCTTATGTATATATATTAGTACCCACATTTCTTCAGTTTCCTCTCTCTAGTTGAGCATACGGGCGCTGATACCACATACACACATACAAGAGATCGCAGTGGCTACTAGTAGCTCAATACATGTATACATAGGGTGTCCCGCAGAAAAATTTCAAAATTAAAATGTAATGTACTCACTTGAGTGAGTGATGGGCCGAGCACGCAACTTATTTGATGTTGGGTTCAAAAATCCAGACAAAAAGAGACAATAGTTAACCAAACTCCTGCGGGACTATCAACATCAGCAGCGACGCGAAAACATGTGGGTCAAGTTCGATGTGTAATCATGCGCAATCTGCGTAAATCGATAAGGAAGATTGCAGCCTGTACTGGAATAAAAAATCAACAATGCTCGTTATTTTGAAAAGGAAACTACAGTTTCACCCATACAAACTGCAAATCGTGCAGTTTCTCAACGAAAATAACTATTCTTTACGTGAAACCTTAGCGAAAAAAACGCTAGAAAGTTTTGGAATAGCACGAATGTTTGGAAACATATTGTTTACTGACGAAGCACATTTTGATATCGATGGCTATGTTAATAAACAGAACATGAGATACTGGTGCCTCGACAGCACGAGGGAACGCCATCAAAAACCACGCACTGTCCAAAAACGACAGTGTGGTGTACAATATTTGCCCGAGAGATAATGGGCCCTTATTTTTTTAACCAGCGAGAGACAGTCACTGCTAACGCGTATTGCCGAATGATTGTCGAATTTTTGGTACCGCAACGGCATCCATTTCTCGGGTGCAATAACAGAACACAATTTTAGCAAGACAAGACCACTCCACACATAGCTAGAGTTTCAATGAAGAAGCTGAGGGGAATTTTTCCCAATAAATTAATCAGCAAGTACTGAGACATACCCTGAGCATCTCGGTCACCGGACCTTACACCGTGCGACTTTTTTTTATGGAGATACCTTAAGTAATTATAGCGACAATCCTCAATTAATTCATGCCCTACAAGAAAATATCCGCCGTGAAGTTGCTGCCATTGAACGGATGCTTTGCTCTCGCGTGTTCGCAAATTTAAGAGTCCGATTGCAAGAGTGTCTTGAGAGAAATTTACGGTATTTAGACGATATTGTTCATAAAACGTAAAATCCGCATCGTTAAACTCCATTTTATATAAATAATATATAAGAATAACATTGTAGTTTTTTTTATTACTTAAAATTAAACTTGAAAATTTTCGCTGGACACCCTTATGTTACGTAATTATGCCTCATTCCCGTAAGAGGCGGAGAGAATGGATTACATTTCTTTTCTAGACTACTTTATTCGCTTCATCCCTTATTGAAGCGCCTACTTACAGATGCTCATCTACTTAAAACTCATGAAATTGTGCCTCTTCAAAGTGTGGGCCCGGTTATTACCACTAAAACGAGTGTTAGATACATACTGATTATAGATAGATACTGATCCGTACTAGTTCAGCACTTAATATATTAACGCTATTTATAATTCTGGTGTTCCAATTTTTTTTTAACCAATTTAATGTCTTTCAAAAAATTGTGATATTTTCTTAATTATCACAAGTACTACAACATTTATTATTATAGTTATATAAGTATAAATGTAATATATACCTAAGTTTTTGATTAAAATGATAACTAACCAAGTATATTATTTAGTTTCATATAAATTTAATTATATATTTATTTATTACTTTTATTAAATTGAAGTACGTATTTTTCAAGAAATTTATAATCGAATCAACAATTTTATTTGTTCTTTAACCATTATGTACTTAAGTTGTAAAATATTTCAAAAAAAGTTTTTAACACAATATTTGTCGATTGTTTAATTGATTTTTTAGTTAGTGCTGTCAAAACAAATCGTTATTACAAATTATTTTGAAAATGACTTAATAAATGTAAATGAACTCAAATAAATAAATATTTTGTGATGTTCGCATGACTATACTTGCAAGGAATTAAAACTTAATTATGATTAAATTATGATTAAATTATGATTAAATTATGATTAAATTATGATTAAATTATGATTAAATTATGATTAAGGGCTTCCTGTTATAGAAAAAACATAACGGAAATACAGAAACGGCAAAGGACAAAACAATTTTGAATTCTTTGACTTTTCATAAAAGATGTCTCGTATTTGTCTGTAAGTACCGTCTTTGTTTGTTTGTAACCACGATTAGATAATAAATATATTCATATATCCTCAATGCCTCCGCGCGTCTTTGAAGGCGCGATCTAAGTAAATAGGTGCGGTGCCTAGCGCTGTTCCATTCAACAGGTAATATTAAAAGTTATCTGTGAAATGTGATATTTTTTTAATGAATAATCGGTGACGTAATAAGCCAAAAAGTGCATTTTTTTTTAATTACTTTATAAAATGTTTATGAGTACACATATACCTCCAAAATTTCTGTAAGGCTTTTGCTAACAGTTAGTTTTTATTTGAGATAGCTCCAAAAACCATTTGGACATGTTGTTTTCAGTCAGCAACAAATTTATCAATGTACTTGGAACACAAACATTTTCTTGTGCAATATAATAGATTTTGAGTTTAAAGTAATTCTAATTTTTTAAATAATTTCGTTCACTATTAAATCATTTAAAACTGATACCAACCTTTTCAATCTGTTCCTTCTGAGGTAAAATTTTCTTAGTATAAAATAATTTATTTGTTGTAGAGTTACGAAATATTGTATCCCATTTTTCGTTGTTATCAGATGAATTTATGAAAAGTTATATGTAGAACCATCTAGAAACTAAGCAGGCAATAACAATTAACAATCATATCAAACAATCTCGCTGAACAATCGGGAATAATTACCAGTTTAATGAATTAATAAGAGAATAAAAACGATTCCATAAAAAAAAAATAACAGATTCTTGAATCTTGCATGAGGACCAATCATTAGATTTAGCTTATTTTTACTAACATGAAAATCGTAGATTTCATCTCACGTAATCATTGCAATATTGTGAGAGCCTTAAAATCGAGGTACCAATAGAGTTCACCAATTAATTTTTATCATAAAAAGGGTCAATTAACATCATCGTACATTGCGCGAAGTTGGAGAGGTACTTGAAGCATTGTGACTCAGGGCAGTGGTAACTTGCCGCGGCTCCTGGACGAGGTTTAAGGGCAGGCAACAAAAAAACGGAACAGCTCGACAGGAGCGGCATTCCTTTAGACAAAGGAAAGTCGGTGGTTGAGGCAGGAGCACCCGAGACAAAGCCAGGGCTGGCCCTCGACAACCAGGCCACCCTTTGAGAGTAATTATAACCCAGATAAGAATACAGTAATTGAAATAAATTATAATGTGCACAATTATGCGGTTTCGGTTTGCGTTTAAATTTTTGCGCATTTAAATCTAGTTCGGAAATTTCCACGTTAAATTTAGTTAAAAATATATATTACATCAATTACCATTAGATAGTCAACAAGGTATTTTTAAAAACGTCAAAAACGAATAAAGGCGTATTTAGAACAAAAAGCCATCAAATACATTTATCCTCTCATAGTTAATAACGTTGTATCAATACTGTTTAATAAATATACTTTATTTACATTT
This sequence comes from Eubasilissa regina, assembly GCA_022840565.1. Classification (NCBI taxonomy): domain Eukaryota; kingdom Metazoa; phylum Arthropoda; class Insecta; order Trichoptera; family Phryganeidae; genus Eubasilissa; species Eubasilissa regina. The sequence goes on from JAINEB010000033.1 coordinate 26,569,653, forward strand.
ATATATTGTTTAAAAAGTATATCAAAATGTACGCGTAACCTCATATCAGAATTCATTAGAAAGAATTATTACGGTAAATGATTTTATAGATTGTTATAGTGGTAGCCCTGATTAGTCATCGTAAAGGTCAACGCACGCACAGAATGAGGGTCCAACTAGTCAGCCGGAAGCTTTCAACCCGTTGTTGCTGGTTTGTACCTGGCAGAGGTCCTGTATACAGATACAGACCACAAGATTTATTCTTTCACAAATTTAATCGACGTGGTGGCCAACCTACCTAAAAATATTTTATTTAAAGCATTTTAACTGGACTGTACAAGAGTTGTCATTTATAAGACTAATAAATGTCTTATATGAAATTAACTTACGTCACCATGAACAAAAATTCAACACCTAATGTTTTTTTCACAAATCAATAATAAATTAAATATGATGAACTATATTTGTAATTATTTTGTATATTTTTAAGAAATAATCTGTAAAATTTTTTGACATAAAACTATAGCAAATTATTAATATTAATTGTATAAATCGCAGTCACATAAAATATTTGTATGTAAATATTATCAGTATATGTACCACAGGCCTAATACACGCTTCGCAGTCACAATAAAATTTTAAATGTATATTTAAACTTCAAATACAAATTAAATGTATTAATTAGAAAGATATACATATAAAATCAATTTAATCGAAAAATATTGTCGTTGATACCGGGATTTGAACTATCGGTCTACTCTAGGTATTTGAGATTCCGTGAAAACAAAGTAGATGACTTTCAAATAATGGAACGATAGATGTACTCATTTGAAAAGTATAACATATAGTTTCGAAAATTTGTCGTCAATCCACTGTATTGGTATAGCATAATCGGATAATGCACGTTCCCCGAATTAGAAGAGATCCAGGTTCGAATCCCGGTAGCAACAAAAATATTTTTCGATAAAATTCATTTTATATGTATATCTGTCTAATAAATACATTTAATTTGTATTTAAATATCACAGACCTATGTTCTGAATAATTACAACTTCACAATAAGAATGTGTTCTCCATAATATTATTTTAACTTCGTATAATTATTTTTTTAATGAATAGAAAATGCACACAGAATACATAGAATATTATATCAATATTTATTATAATTTTCAGACTAAGCTACGTGAATATTTAATACAATGAAAATAGGACCAACCTGCTCATCTCTCTTTATAACGAATTAAGATAAAGGACAGATTTACAAACACAAATGATGACGAGTATGTTCAGGCGTATTAGAGAACATGTTTAGTGATTCTTTTAAAATTCTTTTAAAATTAGCAATATTAACTTTGTGGTTAAAATTCATATTTTTTATTTATTATGTTAGTTTTATTAACCACTTGAATTGAGTTTAAATACATCTACCGGTTTCGAAAAGTACCATTTTCTTCTTCAGGATGTCATAACTAACCAAAAATATATGGCATTGTTTCTTCATCAGAATCTATTTTTTAAATTTTTAAAAAATAAAAAATAAAAAATAAAAATAAAACAATTATTTAAAAAATAAAATTAGTACCTAACTCAAATTGCTGCTCAATACAAACTTAGTCGAATAATTTTTAGGAAAAAAAATTTAGAATAGGACTCGTAGTTAAAAAATAGATTCTGATGAAGAAACAATGCTATATATTTTTGGTTAGTTATGACATCCTGAAGAAGAAAATGGTATTTTTCGAAACCGGTAGATGTATTTAAACTCAGTTCAAGTGGTTAATAAAACAAAGATAATAAATATAAAAAATATATTGATATTCAACTAAAAGTTAAGAAAAACTTAAGTTTTTTGTATAAACTGAACAAAAGTGTGAAGAACCAGAAATAACTGACGTTTCGATTGTCATTGCAGGGTTTATCATCATTTTTGGTTTGAATTTGGTGACACCTCCTCCTTATCATTGTGCTTTCTCCTATGGAAGGTTGGCCACCATTATAGTAATCTTTACATTGTTAACTGAAGCACGTTTCCCCTCCACTTTAAGCACTGATTTTTCCTTGAATTACTGATTGTGTAATCTCGTATTCAATGCCCCTCATAACTTGGCAATGGAGTTTTCCAATTCTCTTGCTTTAGCTATTTAGCAATGTTCGGTACAGAAAGAATCTTCAGTATTCTTCATTCAGCTATCACAAATTCGTTGATCTGACGCGATGTGATGATGGCACAGCATCTCATAAAATCTAATATAAGAGATTGAGAACGGTCGTGAAAATCTAATAGCTTAATTAAAGCAAGAGTTATTTGTCAAAACAGTAGAGTGTGATTTTATATATCTATCTACAACCACGCAGATACCTTGTAACCGTGTTAAAGCTGCAACTAGTTGCGTATTTTCTTAGAGTTCGAATTTAATATTACTCCATAACGTTGTATCGCAGTTATATTGGCTTTATATATAAACGAGTTAAGTCGTTTACGCATTGTAAAAAGCGATAGCAAAACAATCTTATCCAATAAAATGTTGGTTTGTACAAATTGTCAAAGAGTTGGGAGACCAATAAAAAAGTAAAATAAAGATCCAAAATTCGATTTGTATTCACCACGTAACTCATTGGGGACAAATAACCATTCGAACAAATTCAAAGAATCGAACAACATTTTATCCATTTTCCCGAATTGTCGCTGAAAAGATTGCTTTTAAGTAAAAAAAAATCGTTTTAATGAAATATAACGTAGGTTTTCCGTTTTTCTAAACTAAAGTTTTAACTGGTTAAATAATATTAGTGCTTGGTAAGTTAAAATTTTGACTGTTAAATATTGAAGGCTGTCATTTTGAGGTCAACAAACGGTGAAACAAAAGATAAAAATGTTCTTATAGTTTTCTGGGCTAAAAATGACACACCCTGGTTTCGGCATGTTACTGCAAGCCAATAATTAATCACAACACCAACATTTATACATCACATCATGATGATGAACCTTGCAACGGGATTCGAAACACATATACGGCAGATTAGCCTAGAAAACTGTACACAGAAAATCAAAATAGTAGTTTCATTGAAATATGTTTTGTATTCTTATAAAAAATCCGGATGTAGACAAAATTAAAATGTTAGATATGTCATATGGATTGAACTTACGAATATCGCATTTTGAATAAGTAAAGATAACAGTAAATTTCTAAGCAACTTCTGAATAATCTATTTTTAATTTCCATTGTAAATCAATTTCAATTTCAAGTTCAATTTCAATATTTCCATTTTGTGAATTAATTTCAAACCTCAAAGTACTTCAAAACTTTTATTAAGTACCTGGTCAATCCGATTGGAACTTTGCCTAGAAGCGAAATAAGTGCAAGCAAATATAAATCAATCCAACATGTTTCAAACCAAATTCTTCAAATCTATCCTAGATTCAGTTAATAGCGTTCTTATTTACGAAAATATTTCCGTTTAAATTAAATTCATAATAGCTTTACTAAAAACATTTTTTGAAAGCATTAAAAGCTAAAGCTTTAAAGCGCTTTGACGTGTACTACACAGTTTGCAGAATTACATACAGTACAGTCTGCAAGCATAGGTGAGTAGGGAGTTCTTTTAGCAAAACCAACCTTTAAATCAGTTTGTCGCAAAGTGAATGGACATTTGATTTAAGGATTCCAGGCGTTTGAAGGAAACAAAATTTTGTAAATTTCTTCAAAAAGCTCAAGTGTGAGCTTTAGCAATACACACTGGGAACGTAATTTTAACTTATTTTCATCCAAAATCTTTTCATTGACCTTTATATTTCGATTTTTTAATGATTTAATAATGTAACAATTATAAATAATTAGTATCTTGTCTAATTATTTATATAAAATGAGGCCACAAAGTAATTTTGCTAATATTGAAAAAGTGAAAATATTACAATTACCGGAAATTTCTACTTTTACAATAAAATAAATGTTTTTTATTTATTTTCTTAGTTTTATTAACCACAATTGAGTTTAAAAAACATCTACCGGTTTCGGAAAACACTTTTCCTTCTTCAGGATGTCATAACTAACTAAAAATATAGTATTGTTTCTCCAGAATCTATTTTTAAAAAAAAATTTAAAAAACAATTATTTAAAAAATAAATTTAGTACCTAACTCAAATTACTACTCAATACAAATTTAGTCGAATAATTTTTAGGAAAAAATTTTAGAATAGGACTCGTAGTTAAATTTAGTTGGCTGTTTAGAATTTCCTGATTACTTTTACATTCTTTATTTATCTCCAACGATTCCAAATTATTTAATTTGTGACCTACACCGTTTATATGCAAAATTGACAATCCCAATTTTTTATCAAAACCATGACTATTTTCTATCAAATGATTAGCAAATTCTGAAAACCCACTATTGTTCAAACATCTCAAATGCTCCTTTACTCTTATATTAAAATTTCTACCCGTTTTACCAATATAAAATGCAGCACAATCCTTGCAACTAAGTTTATAGACGCCAGAATTGTTAAATTTATCATCTTTGTCTTTAGAATTTATGAGTAAATTTCCTATACTATTATTTGTGTAAAATGCTGGTCTAATGTCTCGTGGTAGGTGTTTAGATATTTGTTTCGAAAAGTTATTTATGTATAAAATCCTACGCCAATTATCATTATTATCATTATGTTTTATCTGTGATTTATATAAAAACTGATTATTATATTCTTTTTATTTATTTTTTAAAATAGTGTCTATCAAACATGTATTTTACCCGTTATTAACTGCTATTTTTTTAATTGTATTCAATTCAATATTGAAATTGGATGTTGACATAGGAATATTGACTAAACGATGTATCATGGAGTGGAACCCTGAATGTTTATGTGATAATGGATGATTAGACTCATTATGTATGATAGTATCTGTAAAAGTTGGTTTTCTAAAAATGTTGAACTCAATTTTATTATTATTTTTAATCAATGTTAGATCCAAAAAATTTAGGGTAGAATTATTTTCCATTTCTAATGTAAATTGTATTTTATTATTAAACGAATTAATTAAATTTAGAAATGTAGTTAGTTGACGTTGTGAACCCGACCAAATACACAATACATCATCCACATACCTTTTCCATAACAAAACATTATTTAACAAAGAAGAATCACAATCAAAAATTTTTTTCTCCAAATTGTCTACAAAAATATCTGCTATTAGTAGACTTGTGGGTGCTCCCATAGGAAGACCTTCTGTTTGATTATATATTATATTATTGAATTGAAAATAATTTTGGTTCATACAAAGATTTAAAAAAGTGTTTTCCGAAACCGGTAGATGTTTTTTAAACTCAATTGTGGTTAATAAAACTAAGAAAATAAATAAAAAATATGAATCTTAACCACCAAGTTAATATTGCTAATTTTAAAAGTAAAATAAATGTATTTCTATTAATTAAATAATTATTAACAATGGAAAATTATTCCTTAAATTGGTTTCTAGATTGATCGTCGCATCTCAATTAGATTTTTTTTTTTCAAAATATTTATAATCGCTTTTATCTTTCGTAACTTAAGACACACATTCTTCTGTACAGCGACTTCTTAAAGGAATCTACTTGCAATATGGCAATACACAAAATGTTTATATTTTTTAATTTCTACTTCTATGCAATCAGCTATGTCATCAATATAATGTGTACGAACTATAAACTTCTAAGAAGTTATAGTCACAGAGGTAATTTATATAATACGCGGTTTATTTGTGAATTATTCAGATACAAAATAAATACCCAGGGTTAAGAGGCATTATAAATGTAATTATTTTTATTAACCATTAAGAAAACAATTAATAAATAATGAATTTCATAAATAAAACATGTATTCAAAATGTGCGATGACAAACAAAACAACTACTGTCATATTTTATTCTACGCACAACGTGAATCGGATGTTCACCAAAAATGTAAAATTTAACAAAATACATCTCCGCCAAATCTTATATACGAATATTGTTTATTTTTGTGGCTTAAAAGCCACATATTTTATGTACTCAGTACTTCTCAACGCAAACAGATTTCAAAGCCAAGCGATTTGAAGAAAAACCCCGAAAATTCAATCATTCAAAAGAGACGTGAAACCCGCTTCCGACGCCTGTATCAAACCAAACACTATACGGAAACTCCATCACTTTCGACGCCACGCTACTGTGCGGGCTTCCTCCCCACACTTACTGATACACAACCCCTAAAATGAAATAGAAAAATTCCCTTATTTGTTCTCCGGGCTCAGGAGGAAATTCAATCGCTGCATAAGTAAATGCTGCATAACAGGTATTGGTCCACAATAAGAGAGTTATCGATGTTTTAGGCACTTAATCCAACGCGTAATTAAGGTCGATGTCGCGATCATTATTTTGACCAGCCTCCAGACTTATTTTGGAATTTTATCGGTTATAAGTACATCATGAAAGAGAATTTCAAAACGTTTAAATCCTACATATAATTAGGTTTAGAGCCTTACAGGATTAACGAGATTTAAAATAAACCTAAAGAAATAATAAGTTGATAATAATTTACAATACTCGCGAAGGGTTATGAATAAAGTTATAAAATCACAGCTCCTTCCGTTAGAGAATATTTTTCAAATGCAAATTGGAATGGATCTCACTCAGTTCCAAAAAAATATGGTAAGATAATATTTTGATGGTGATGGTGTTCGATAAAGATGAAGATGTAACAAAATTATGAATCATGAATATTTTAGCCAATTCAAAGAGTTTTTGATCGTAGAAAGTAAGGTTACTTGGGATCGACAAGAGTTGGTTTGGGTGGAGCGAAAGACTGCGAAAAATTTTCAAGTTTAATATTATATAAAAAAAAAACTACAATGTTATTCTCATATTTTATTTTAATAAAATGGAGTTTAACGGATTTTACGTTTTATAGACAATATCGTCTAAATGCCTTCCATATCTTTTAAGACTCTCAAATTCGCGAACACGCGAGAACAAAGCGTCGGTTCAATGGCAGTAACTTCACGGCGAATATTTTCTTGTAGGGCGTAAATTGTTCGAAGACTGTCGCTGTAAACTCTCGACTTAAGGTATCCCCACAAAAAGTGTGGAGTGGTCCCGTTTTGCTGAAATTGTGTTCTGTTATCGAATCCGGGAAACGGATGCCGTTGCGGTACCAAAAACTCGTCGATCATTCGGCAATACACGTTAGCAGTGACTGTCTCTCGCTGGTTAAAAAAATAAGGGCCAATTATCCCTCGGGCAGAAATTGTACACCACACTGTCGTTTTTAGACAATGCGTGGTTTTTGATGGCGTTCCTTCGGGTTGTCGGGGCACCAGTTCACATCTCGTATTCTATTTATTAACATAGCCATGGATATGAAAATATGCTTCGTCAGTAAACAATATGTTTCCAAGGGTTCGTGCTGTTCCAAAACTTTCCAGCATCATTCTCGCTAAGGTTTTACGTAAAGAATATTTATCACGATTTGCAGTTTGTATGGGTGAAACTGTAGTTTATTTTTCAAAATAACGAGCACTGTTGATTTTGTTATTACAATAAAGGCTGCAATCTTCCTTATCGATTTACGCGGATTGCGCTGAATTCCATGTCGAACTTGAGCCACGTATTCTAGCGTCGCTGCTGAAGTTAATGGTCCCGGAGGAATTTGGTTAACCATTGTCCCTTCTTGTATGAACTTTTAAACCCAACACCGGATAAGTTGCGTGCTCGGCTTATCACTCACTCGTCGAATATTAAAAGTGAGTACAAAAAGCGCGACGTACACGAACCAATAAAATCATCGCACCTTAAATATTGCTCAACCGCGAATGCGCGGTGCGCTCCCGACCAGTGACTCATTGCTACTGGCAAATCAGCAAATCACCCGCGTCGAACAATACCCCTCTCACTTACCTCACCCTGATGGTTTACGAGCAATTACAATTTAATCTTAAATTTTTTCCGCTGGATAACCTATATCAGTCTATCGTGCCGCTCTAATAATATTTTTGGTTGCTTTCAATGTTACTGAGTTTCGATTATCTGAGTAGTATAGTTTATCTGAGTATTAATTAACGTAATACGTCTGTCCAGTATTTACATAAAACGCAATGGGTTCCTGAATACCTTGACCGCTTATATGTAAAATAATATGTACATAAAGTATCAGGTATGACTAAGCAAGGAGTTTGACAATATATTTGCTTAGAAGTGTGTTAAACCGCCCCTTTTTTTTTAAATTTATTGTATTTACGAGCCGGGTGTTAGCAACAGAAGAAAAATAACAAAATTAAAATATAAACAGACATAAGTTTGACTGTAAAGAGAATATTTTATATTAATAATATAATAATAAAAATTAAGGTTACTTTAATTTTTAGAACAATGAAAATACTTCTCTTTAGTATTTAATCCAACCGATCAAGGACAGACAATAAGTCGAACACATTTTTGTGCATTGGAATAATCTAGCACCAGAATATCTGTAATAATACCAACACTGTGCTTTACAGTAACTCATGTTATGAAAACAATGGATGATGAAAACAATGGATATGGATATATAATGTATAATGTACATGAATATATATATAATGTATAATATCCAGCCAAACGAGGAATGTAAAATGTTTATCAAAATTCTTGATACTTCATTAGTTGCTGGCAATATTATATTTCTAGAATTCATTTCATTAATCTCAGTGACACCCGCACATGTGGTGACTATGTATATTATATAACACAATGTATTATACAAGAAAAGCCTTGAGGTAGGAATGACTAGAATTTAATTGCAGTTAATTTTTTATTGTTTGTATTCGTCACTAACCATGCGTATTTACATTACAATTAAAAATTTATATAAAACTTACAATGTATGATTTTATTATATTAACTTACTAATGTTTAATATGAAACATTTTATTACAATGTTAAAAATATTTCGCATCTTCTATTTGATGTTTACTTTAGTGATGAGAAAAGATGCTACTCTTGACTCACTAGTGTGATTGTGATTGATATTCGATAATGTCAGTGATTGGAAACTGTAACTGTAATCATTACTCAGTTTCATTACCAATACGCATCCGCCGCGCGATATCACAATATACGAAATAAATAAATAATTTTTTTATATTATTTATTTATTTATTTATATTATTTTCTTATATTATTCAAACTTAATTTGCATAAAAACATATTCTAGCATATATATCTAATTTACAATAATATCATCATAAAGATAATTACATGCTTTACCAAAAACAATACCTTTTAAATAATGTGTTCATTTTTCGGGTCAAATTCTCCGTATTTCGGGGTCAAATGCGTAAAACTTTTTGGCAGAATCTACTAGATGGCGCTTATTACGAATTATAACGTAATTGCTTAATGAATATTTTCATTTCATGCACCGAATCACGGTTCACAACCAAATATAAATAAATTTAAAAAATGAATCACGATATTCTCAGATATTCAATCACTGAGAGTGTGTGTGACTCAAAGATATCAGTGATTGACTAACGGTTCGTGATTTTAATCTCATCACTAGTTTACTGCATGTGAGTTCTATACTTTCAACGATTATGAAACTATGTTACACCGGTATTTAATATCATGTAAATATTTTTTTTTTTTTAATATTTATTTATTAATCTGATATAAGATCTGATATTTTTGATCAAAGTACAATAATACAATACAATTTTTTTTAAATCATGCTAAACTACTTTTAAAAGCACATGCTTGTGTAGAGACATGGATTGTATATAAATAAAAATTATTGTTTACAATAACTCGCATATAACAAAATAAAATAATAGCATTAGCGATATAAAAATATTATAAGTTTAGGGGCACATGTTTATTTTTAAAGTGCATTAGTTCTTTATTACCATTAATTTTTCTGATATTTTCGGGTAAGCTGTTAACTATTTTTTTCCCTAGGAGCGTATAGCAGTGTTGTGCAAATGATGAGTTGATTTTTGAGAATGAAAATACAAATTTAAACCTATATGTGTGAAAAATGTGAATGGTGTATCGGTAACTAGAAGAATCAATAACAATCATACCGAATGTGTTTACAAATAATATTTGGTATTAAATATCAACAAATATCAACTGAAGACACTGGAGTTTTAAGATCTTTTAAAATGAGACCATAAAAATTTACTACAACCTTAACACTTAAAAAGCACAATACCTAATTAGATCTTTCGAGAGTCAAATTTAGTTCCCAAACTCGTTATTTTTTAAGATATATATTACGTTTTTTTATCTCAGCATACTTTTAACTAATCGTGGTAATATCCTAAGAAATTGCATTAAAAAAATGAGAGTCTTTAACATGAAAATTAGGGTAGGACAGCATCGCGTAAGAATAATTATTATTTTCATGACGGCCCGTTCCGCACGCCCCATCCTGCCCCGCCCCGCCCACCCACGCCATTTCGCGTGATGTTTCCACAGTATTCCTAGAAAGTGGGTGATCGGTGTATTCGAGTTCCATACACTAATTAGTCAATTTTCAGTTTATATAACTGTCAGTGAAACCAGATAAAAACTTCTTAAAATTTTATTACAGATAATTATTCATTTTATTTTGTTTGTATTTAAAGTAATGTAATTAATTATGTATGTTTATTGTATTATAAATAATATTAGGTTTTCTACTAAGTTTTTCTACTTTACCGTGGCTTTCTTACGTCACATCCGATGTTAGTCCTAATACTCTTGTTTAAGATTCGATAAATACATTATAAACGGTGATAAAACGGCTTCTAGAATTATCAATTATTTTACACATTACACCTACATTTCTGTAAAAAATTAAAAATCTGAATTGAATCTTCGCAAGTCAACTTCCTTTGCATGGAGTTCCCTTCGTTAGTAGATATTTGGTTATTCAGGAACCCGGCGGTGACATCCTCCGATGATATAAATAAGGCTTGAGTAAACAACACTTACTAACTACCTCACTAGATGGGCTCTACATATCATGTGTATTAGAGAGAAAAGTACTCATTCAAAAGGTACCTATATCAAAACAGTCTCTTGGTATTCCATGATATTCGAGAGTTAGTATTCTCGCAATTCATTTTATTTACGTCAAGTGTATTAATTTTCCTCGAATCGGTAACGATGAAAACATCTAATTTAATTAGCATTACAATTTACCAAGACGTCTAGGTTAAAAATGTTTGTAAAAATTAATGATCTAACTGTAAATATTTACTTATTTGCGGTGTATATCGCATGAATCTGGCAGAATAAATATATTCAAATTAAACCGTATATTAAATCGTTATAGATATATTAATAAATAAACATAAACATTTCATTTTAATATAGATGATTTTAGTGTTTATTAATCAGTACCTATTGAAAATATTATAATCATTCCAAAATAGAAATATATATACGTATATATATATATATATATATATATATATATATATATCCGTATATTCATCTAACTTTGTGTATTTCAGTAAAAACCAAACATTATAAGTACATTTTATTGTATTCCTTATTTTACCACAGAGCAAAGAATAATTTCACGAATTATTTTTAATGAATTAACTATTTTTTAAATATAAAAACTTTTTAATTAGTAATGACTTCTATAAATTACAAAATACTTTCTACAAAAGAACTTCTTATTCGTAAAAGTATCAAAAAACTAATAGTTGAATAATATATCACATTTTATGTCCGAAAATTTTGAATCCAAAAATAACCTTCATACAAAAAGAGGTTTACTGAAACCCGTTAATATTTTAGATACAACATATTTTAAGTTTATTAAGAAACTTTAAAGCATTCGAAATATCATGACATGACATTGAAGTCCCAAGTCTCTGACCATGTTGATATACCAAGCAACAAGATACCAAAAATTGTGACCAAATGTCATGGTCCAGCGGGAACGACCTAGAGGCAAACGAAGGACATGGTGTACTGACTACATGGAAAAGGTCTAGAATAGGATGGGGAAGCTTGGGAACTGGAGAATAATAACCAGGAATATGAATCGGTGGAAAGCAGATGTAGAGTAGGCCTAATCCCGTCCTGGGATGTACCGCCGTGGAAGAAGGAGAAAAAATTACATAATAATGATTTTTACTCCGAATGTGTGGTGTAACGAAATTTGCAAAGCCGCGAACGGGGAGACTCATAATATAATAATATATTCTAGAATACATTACCCATTTATAAAAAAAACATTTTCTCTCCATTTACAAACCACCTTTGGAAAAATTTAAAGATTTGTATTATTCTGTCATAATATTTGTCTTTCGTATTTTTTTCGTCTACTTCATTATATAATAAGATAAACGTTTCTGCCGACGGACATTTTTTTCAGATGCTTTACATGGAAACGATCAATTCTGTGTTTTTTGACCAGTAATAATTCATAATAAATACATAAATAAAATATGATAAATTGAGTGTAATGCCTAATTGACGTTTCAGTAAAACGGTCCTCTAATGATTATGCGAAATTAAATTGCAAGATTTCATAAACAAATGCTATCACATTAATGAATGTAATACCCACCAAGAATCAAATTCATGGATTATCAAAATCTTATATCTAAACTAAAAGATCTGTAAAATTATATTAATTTTGTACGAAGGGTGACAACGACGTATGACCCATTTATCATTTATCGAATATCTAATACGTTCCTAAAAAAGTAGGCCAAAGATGAATGAACGATCGAATTTACTATTCGTTATCTGCCGGTGGTCAAAGTTATCCATCGGGCCTATAATATTTAACCGTATCAGTTAAATCGAAGAAAATAATCGAAAGCTTTCTTCGAACTGTTTTACATTGCGTAACCTGCGAGCAATTATGTATATATATATATTGTAAAATAAATTGTATTTCAGCATGGAACAGGCCTTGGCGTAGTCAATAATCGTATGATCGCTGACCGTTGTATATAAACATGTATAAATTAGTCTAAAAGAAATGATTAAATCGTCATTTTCTTACTTTATACAAAGCAAAATTCTAAATCGTACGAGATACTTATTAATGTATTATTCGATCATTCAAATTAGATTACGATTATTTTGTAAATTATCATAATCTAATTTAAGAATGATGAAATTTCGTACAAAAGTTCACATTTGTCTGATTTTTCTTAATGATGATATCGAACAAGTAAATGATTTAATAATAAAAAATACTACAAAAATTTAACGCAATGGGCGAATTTCGATTTCCAACCGACTAAAGTCTGTCAATTATATAGACACGTGCATGGATGAAGCGGTGTGGGGCGAGTTATTGGTGGAATATTGATGACATCTTCCACCCGGAGCGGGAGGTGAGTACCGATCATCCGAAAGCAAAAGATATATTGAAATATTACATTCTGCGTAAATTTTTCTTGGAATTTTCCCCGCCACCCAATACCTTTATATTTAGAACTCCGCAAGAAACTCACGCATAAAATTATCATAAAACTCACACATAAAATTAACATAAATCAAGATAACAAGAAAAAAATAACATATATACGAGTATACACTCACATTAATGAACTGTGATACGTGGGTCATTTGAAAAGCTCGCGACCTAATTAAAAAAATACTGTATAGATATATCTCATCACTTACAGAAAACCCCTTGTCTTATTTCTGGTGTTGCGACACTTTAAGGCTGTTCATTGCGGAGGCCATCTTCTAAATTCATACGTTTTAATTTTCAAAATGTAGGTGAAGTTACCCATTCTTTATCTTATTACGTGTCTATATATTTATTTCATTTTCTGTATAAATACGAATATATCACATTTTTAATCCTATATTTTTATATACTTTTAAAATTAGCAATATTAACTGTATGATAAAAAATTGGGATTGTCAATTTTGCATGTTGGTCACAAATTAAATAATTTGGAATCGTTGGAGATAAATAAAGCATGTAAAACTAATCAAAAAATTATAAGCAACCAACTAAATTTAACAACGAGTCCCTTTCTAAAATTTTTTCTAAAAATTATTCGACTAAATTTGTATTAAGTAACAATTTGAGTTAGGTACTAAATTTATTTTTTAAATAATTGTTGTTTTTTTAAAAATAGGTTCTGGTAAAGAAATAATAATATATGTTTTTAGTTAGTTATGGTATTCTGAAGAAGAAAATGGTATTTTGCAAAACCGGTAGATGTATTTAAACTCAATTAAGTGGTTAATAAAACAAAGATAATAAATAAAAAATACTATTTTTTTTCCAAAAAACTGGGATACATAATTACCAAATATATAAAATGCTTTAAATATATGTATAATTTACAAGAATTTGCCTAGAGAGTGGTTGAACATTCTCTCTTCATTCTTGTGTTCATAATCACTTCTAAAGAGTTATAGAATATAACTCGAATGAGTGGGTCTAAATGAATGGGTCTAAGTATAGGTTAAATTAGTACTGCACATGTTTTCATTTAGGCAGACTTTATTACATTAATTTTTTAAATTATTCAATTATTATTACAATCAAATTATTAAGTAATAATAACAACGATTTTATGAATTTATTTAATGTGTAAAAATAATGTAAGAAAGTTTACAAAGTTTTTAAATAATATTGCGTGAGTAAAGTACCAATAAGGTGTGCCGAATAGTCGAGAGAGCCGACAGGGTGAATGGGATATTGCCCTGCCACATGTTATATTCTTCGTAATAGTGCGTACGGCAACGGAACTTTTACTATCCAACTGAATAATTAAATGTTGTTGAATATTGGATTGACCTTTCGGAAATGGTTTAAAATATCCACGGGACTCCGTTTTTCTCCGCATTTATTCAGCATTTCATTAAAGGTGCCCTGATTTTTCATCTAAAAATTTACGAAAGAAAATATTACAATACATAACATGTTTAATATAATTTTTATTTTTGCAGAATTCTGTGATAAAACCTAATCGAAGTGAGATATGCTGGAATGGGAGAATTATTCAAATATATTTATTTAAAAACTATTCCGAAATAGCATTCATTATTTATTTACACACAAATGTGTAAATAAATTAATGTTTTCGAATGTCTAAAATATTAATGTAAACCGAGTAAACTAATTATTGTTATTTATTTTTATGTATTAATTTCAATTTTAAAAATTAATATAAATCACACACCAATGACTCAAGCATCAATGTTAAAATAAAACATTATTATATTTCAGCGTAAACTGTTTCCCCAATATTTGGCGAGTAGAAAATAGCTATATTTGATTTCCTTGTCGACTTTTCTGATTTATTCCTGGCGTCCAACGATCGGAACGGCCGAACGATTGGAATCTATTTATATACCAGACACACTGGGAAACGAGACTTGCACGAAATAATTCCACACAAAAGACCCGGCGCTCACGACACATGCAGGAAGGAGCACTTTATCCATTAATACTTCGCACCAGATGGACTTTTATATAATATCCTCGCCTTTCTCTGTGCTTGCTGTCTCGAAGAAATTGTATTTTATATTGGATACACTATATGCAAGTTCGAGGAGGTCAGACCCACACCGCAGAGGAGCCAAATCTATATCGGAGCCGGAAATTTCAATTCGTGTTAAAGAACACAAATATACCGTGTAAACTTCTTGGTACCGTTCAATTATTTGAAGTGAGCGCTCATATTGTTCATTTTACCATAAAACATATCATATTTTTGTAGAAAGCAATCACTTTGTGGTCTGACGTATTATATTAAATAAAATATCACTTTGTATGAAACCACGAAATTTATTATACGTCAACCGATTTCGGTTATCTCAAGCTTCATCAGGCCATATTTAGAACTGATCATAAATACAAAAAGAGTGCACTTATGTATACATAAATAGGGAGTTAGAATATAAAATTACATTCGAAAGAGAAAAACAGAATGCATATATAGTTAAATAGAACATCAAGTAAAACAGAATATAAAATTATATGTGAAAGAGAGAGAGACAGAATACATATACAGATATATGGAACATTAAGAGGAGAAAATATAGGTTGATGAATATTAAATTGATTTTAAAGGAAACGTACCTAATATGGAGCTAATGGATAAATTAATTTGATTAATACGATGGTTTTCCACGACGTAACCAATGTTTATAATTTACTTTAATAAAGATATATTGAATAATTAAATTTAATCCAAAAATTAAGGCCAACATCTAAACTACAAAAAACGGCATGGTAACGTACAATATTCTCCATTTGAATATATTTCATTCGTGCATCTATTGAAATGGTGTTAATATTTGTGTTGACATTTTGAGTACGTACTGTACATCCATGACTGCCAATTGATCAAGGACATTAAAAATTTTGCATTGTGAGATATAAAGATATGCATTCTACGAAATACACCAAGCAAATTTTACATAAATCGTTAAATTTCTACCGATACACTAATTAAATTTATTTACATCGTCCTGCTTAACTTGGGTATATTATTATTTGTCAATCTAGTTATACCGCCCACTAAATATTAAAAAATAGGAAACTTTTTCAATTATTAGCACATCAATTATTCGAAATACTAAAATTTCAAGAAGGGAAAATTAAAATAATGGTACTCGAAAGTTTTGAAAAGGAAATTAATTAAAAATAAATTTTTAAAATCGATAAAAAATTATTAAAAATGTCAACAGCATTAAAAGTTTTCGCTAAATAAAATGTATGTCTTTACTATTTAAACGCCTCTCAGATTTTACAAATGAAATTAAAGTGTAGTGATTAGGAAAAATTAAGAAATAAACGATAATCATAATACTCTTGATTAAAATACAAATTTCTAGTGGGTGGGATAGGGCATCTGTAGTATCGTCCTATTATATAAGTACGTTCAATCAATAGGTACAAAAACACAATATTCATTCTCATTAAGTTACAACACTAATCACCAAAACTTTTTTCAATACAATCAAAAAAGATGTTAATAATACGAACTTATTTATTAAGTGTTATAATGAAGATTACATTTATATTTGATTACGTATATTATATACTTATTTAATTTACCTTTGTGGAGTAGGTTTAAAAATATCGTTTTTTTCCACATTTAATCAAGTCGACTTACTCTTCAAATGCTATATCTTAGTAGATGTATAAATATATTTTACATAAAATCTTTTATTATAAGAATATATCTACTTGCATCGTATTACCAATAAATAAATTAATATCATAATTTAGGTATTAAGTAAGTATGTTTATATCATTCTTTATTATATTTCCGCCGCCAAGAAATGTATATTTTCTGTGTTTTACAGCTACATGAACAATCAAAAATAAAGACTTTTTTATAAAATAAAACCTTTGATGTGTACATGTACTTGTAATCCATCCATTAAAGTTGGTATCCATGTCACAAGTGAAAGGACGGAGGGACAGTTAGGGGGAGAGTTTTAATCGAGTATCAAAAAGATCCAAAACGTAAGAAAGAAAAGGATAATATACTAGTCTCTGCAAACGTGTAATGCCTCAGGGAAGTAATTCGTTCTATTGAAAATCTGGGAGATAAGCTGGTAGTGCAAGTTTAATATCAATTTAGGACGCTGTCAGAAGAAGAATAAAATTATTTTAAAATGTATTACTTAAATCCATCAAATAAGTACTTGCTTAACACGAATCTTATAAAACAAAATATTTGACTATTCATACGTTAGGGTTTGTTTTAGGGTTGTCCTAAAACGTACTGCGGGAATTCTTTTTTCGTAGCGTTTTCCTTCCATTTTATATCTTTGGTAAGAGTCATCAATCAAAATTTGGTGTAATGTTGGGGCAAAACCCTTGAAATTGCCTTTCTTCGGAAAATATTATAAGTTCCAAAAAATATAACAATAATATATACGTAACGTAACGACGAGGGGTTTTGAATTTACGAACGCAGGAAGTTATGAAAATATTGCGAATAAACTCAGTTGTGGCCGACCGTAGAAATCAATCCGTTTTCTAGCAGAGAAAGAAATTCTTATATCGCCGTGATACAAGATTATCACTCATTATATTTGCTGAAGGAGACGAGTCATAGATAAAAATATTTCGTTAACAATGTTGCTTGCTATTAAATTTTTAACATGACATATTTCTAAAACAATCAATGTTTAATTAAAAGAACAATTGTATAAAAATATATAAAGAAATAATATATTATTTCAGTCACAAATTAATTACCGAAAGAACATTCTTTTGGCAAGAAGACAAAGTAAAACCAAACCCACATAACCCAAAACCAAATGAATGGTAAGAATTATCAAAATATTAGGTTGAGTCATAAATAACTTCTGTTTTTTTTTTACATTTATTTTTTAACAACAACAAAAAAATATAAATTAATTTAAAATACATTCTCCATTATTTGATATGACTTGTTTTCATCTTGTTTTTAATCTATCGATTTCTTTCCCATAAAATTTGGCTGGTTTGGACTGGAAGAAGTCTCGGACAGCCTCATATACTGCCTGGTTAGAATTGAAATTTTTGCCATTTAAAAAATTCTGTAAGGGGCAGAAAAGGTGGAAGTCTGTTGGAGCAAGGTTCGGTGAGTATGGTGAATGAGGTAAAACGGACCAGCAAAATTTGACTTTGAGTTACCCTTGCTGTATGCGTATACGTTCACTGAGATTATGGAGTACCCATACTCCTAATTTACTGACTTTTCCCAATTTCTCGAGGTGGCGGTAAACAATTGATTCCGACGTATTGAGCTTCTCTGCTAACTCTCTTGTTGTTTGACGTGGATTTTGTTAATGTCGTCATCGAGGTCTAAAGGCTGACCCGCTCTTGGTTCGTTTTTCAAGGTCACGTCTCCGGAATGAAATTTGACAAACCAATTTTTAACTTCCCGATCGGTTATCACTCCTTCACAGTGCACACGGCATATTTTTTGAGCCGTGGCTGCAGCACTCTTGCCTTGTTTAAATTCCCGAAGCATCACACGGTGAAAGTGTATTTTAAGATTCTCCATTTTTAACGTAAAAAAAATTAAATGTAGCGCGCACAATATTAGACTGCTATTTAAAGACTAACCAAATTTTTAACTGAGTAACGAAAACAAAAATCTCTCATCTAGGTAACCCATTGTGTGTGTAAGCAACAATAGTAGGTACTGTCTACTTGGGCGGAAGTTATTTATG
This sequence comes from Eubasilissa regina, assembly GCA_022840565.1. NCBI lineage: Eukaryota > Metazoa > Arthropoda > Insecta > Trichoptera > Phryganeidae > Eubasilissa > Eubasilissa regina. The sequence continues at coordinate 26,588,774 of JAINEB010000033.1, forward strand.
ACTCAACATAATAAGTACTACAACATAAATATTACGTAATTTTATACATTTTATTACACAAAAAAAATAGAATGAATAATGTTTTATTTCTGAAGCCATTAATAAAAAAATTTACATTTAATTTAACAATAACGAAAAACATACTTGCAAAATAGGATTTAGCTTACAACGTATATTTTGTTATTTCTTACTTCTACTGGACCGAGCTAAAAACCATTTGTGTCCATAGCCGATCACACGACATCTACATCTATCCAAGTAATATATTTCTTCTTTGATGTTCGACCCTCAAGCAGGGGATTTACAACTGTAATCATTATATAATCTGTATTGTATATTTGCGTATATTATGTAATTTGTACTGAATCTTTGTGTATATTATTCGCCCATGTCATTCTTAGTCGTCTTCCCATCTCAGTTATCTCGACTGTTAAGCTTCATAATAGTATAATATTGGTGCTCTCTAATTAAAAGATGAAAATTTCAGGCGGTAGACGATCGCCCAGCTTCGATCCCGCTGTCTGTAGCAACTTATATTATAATCGCCTCAATAAACAGTATTGTTTGGATTAAAAATAATATTTACATGTTACTTGTAAGGAATAGCCACACACCATAATCCGGATTCTCCAGACATCTCCAAAATGTGGACTGTATATGTTATTCACTATTTCGTCAAAGGTTCCGCATAGACACAGTCTCAAATTAGTATAATATTGTAATCCTTTCCATACACGTATAATCGCACTGGTTCAAGGTCGCCAATCGACAGATCGCGACGAGGCCGGGTGGGGAAGGGAAGGGGGGAAAGCACAGTGCATTATTATATATTAAGAATAAATATGGATTTACACAAATAAATACATGTCCCAAACAGAGGTAAAAGGTAATATTTATATCATTGTTGTGTAAGTGCTAAGTAATTATTAATTAATTATTCCTCCACAAAATTTATAAAAAATTCTTCACATTCCTAACAATAGTCTCCTAAATAAAAGAATACTTAAAATAAATAAATGAATTTTGATTGAAAAAATCATAAAAAGATAAATTAAATTAAATTGATTGATAATCAAAATAAAAGCGTTATATGACTACCTGGTTTTTAGAAAATGCACACATCAAAATGTATCCGGTAAGACAGACATTCGTGAAAAAGATCAGTAGATACAATAAAATAAAAGCTAAAACAGTGATGGCAAACCTATGATACGCGTTTCAAAGAGACACCAATACCAGAGTTATCGAAAAACACGTGATTTCCCACCATCAGACTAGCAATTAACCACCGCTCGAATTTATAACTACATTACTCTCTTGGCTTTGAATGCCAATCCATGAAAAAACCTCAATGATTAATATCAAATCAATTTTTTTCCATATTATTTTCAGTTCATTTCCATGTTTTATAAATAAATTAATATGTAAAGGATTTGTTTTTTCTTGTAATGAAATAAGTAAAAAAAAATACTAGTATTTTTGAGGAGATGGGAGGGGATAACAGGACAGCAAAGTTAAGTTAGGTATTTCAACACACAAGACGTGGAATTCTAATGTGTAGATTCTAATGTGTGTTATTAATAGTCAATATTGTTAATAATAAAGCGAGGTAGAAAAGAGTTGATAAAAAAAGAAAAACGAGTCATTTGTCGAAAAACACAAGAAATCTTTAAAAATATCAAAATATGAAAAGATTTACTAACAAAGCTCATATTTCTCTTATTACTGATATTTTGGATTCTAACATATGAAAATAATTAGTTTACAAAAATCATATTAAATTAATTCAATTAAAAAAGTTTGTTTGTATTCAAAATAATAAAAAATCTTACTACACCATTAATACAAAATAAATACATTTTTCTGATTTTGTGGTTAGTAACTAGGCTGTCTTTTTATAAAATGCAAGCATGCTCTAATACAGATTATCAATGTGTACTTCATTATTAAACCCTCATACGATAAGGCATAATTATTTTTTTTAATATTTGATACAACTTTTAAATTGTGGCTTTTAATCATTTTAATATAAAATATAGAATTATTAAGAACACATTCTTATTGGAAAGTTGTAATTATTCAGAACATAAGTTTGTGATATTTTAAATACTAATTAAATGTATTAATTATAAAGATATACATATAAAATCCATATTATCGAAAAGTATTATTGTTGCGCTACCGGGATTCTAACCTGTTCCAATCCGGGGAATGTACATTATCCATCTATGCTAAAGCAAACAATACCTTTGTCAACAAATTTTCGAACACATATGTTACATTTTTCAAATTAATACATCTACCGTTACATCATTTCAAAGCCATGTACTTTGTTTTTATGGAATCTCAAATACCATGGAGTAAACCGATAGTGGACACCAGAATTAACAAATCATTTTTATTAAATATTAGACACATTGATAAAACTTATATATCATTAAGGAAAACTCATTCTCATTGTGAAGTTGTAATTATTAGGAATGTTTGTGAAGATTTGTTTTTAAATACTCTGGTAATTAAATTAATACATTTAATTCTATTTTATAAAATATTTAAAACTTTATTTTTAACCACTTTATGAGTTGAATTTAATACACTAACCGGTTTCGGAAATATTATAGGATTATTAGTTTATTCGACATCCTGATGAAGGAAATGGTATTTTCCGAAACCGGTTGGTGTATTAAACTAAAGTACATAAAAACAAAGTTTTAAATAATTTATATAAATCATTTACACAGCTTTATTTTCTTTCATGGACAAACTATTTGTTTTTAAATATTTAAATAACGGTGGTAGTAAAATATTTATTTGAATGACGTTTAAGTATTTTAATATACTGACGAAAAGACAAATATTATTATATTATTATTAACCATATTATTTAACGTAAATTTTGTATTTTACCCTATCTAAAAAATTTGACGTAAAATATACAATATTATGTCGGTAACAAGAACTACGAGATATTTTCGATAGACACTGGACGGATATTGAACACTGCCAAAGGAAATATACTTTTCGTCTTCTGTAAGTGAAGTGAAATATATGATAACAAATTTATATGTGCCCATTATTATGAAGACATGTTTCTTTCGTTTCGAGATAGGTTTTAAAGGTTTGCGTTTGAATTGATTAAAAAACATTTTTTATATTACACAACACAATGTTTCAAAATTTATTTAGTATACTAGATTTATAATTTATTACGACATATAGCTTATAAGAATATAAAAAAATTAAAGTTGAATTGACCTACTCTATTATCAAAATAAGCACTAGCGGAATACCGTTGAACATCGTAATAATACACTAAATATAACGCATCAAATTTTTCACAAATATTACAATTTGCATCATACTATACTAATTAAAAATAATGTGACGCGAAATGATTGATGAATTCTTTTTTTTTTTCAATTTCTTGACTTAGACCACTTTCATAATAATGGGCACATATAACTTTACATATGGCTAGAATATCCTGTACAGAGAAGTGAAAACATTTATTTTTCTGAAGCCATCATAAACAATGAAACAAAAATAACTTTTAAATATTTTGTTTTTCTGATTATTTGTATAATCGTGTAATAGCGCATTGATAAATCTTATTTTATTTGTTACGTGAATAGGAATTACGCGAGTTGCGTAGAATACACTAAGTAAATTGAATACGATTCTATATTGGCAAGTGTTCAAGCCATTCGTTAACAAGTAACATTGTATTAGAAATGCATACACAGGTGATGCATGAAAAGATGGCAGCGCGAACTATATATTGTATTACACTTGTTTTAATTATTGTCTTCGTGTAAACATCCCCGTTTTACGAGGTTAAGCGCATGCTTTCAAAAATCGGCGATGTGAAATGAAAAAACCCAATCTCCATTATCTTGGCTTCAAGATTATAAGAATATATATTTTAAATACAAATAAAATGTATTAATTAGAAATATTTATATATAAAATAAATTTTACTGAAAAATATTGGTGTTGCTACCGGGATTCGATCTATCCGTTTACTAGAAAGTATTTGAGATTCCGTAAAAACAAAGTAGATGGCTTTCAAATAATGGAACGATAGATGTATTCATTTAAAAAGTGTAACATATAGGTTCGAAAATTTATCGTCAATCCACAGGTTATTACAGCATAATCGGATAATGTACGTTCCCCGGATTGGAAGAGATCCAGATTCGAATCTCGGTAGCAATAATTATAACTTCACAATAAGAATGTGTTCTTCTTAATAAGATATATTTCGTATATCCAAGAATTTTCTATAATAGGGCAATTTTGTGACACGCCGAAAATTAATTTAATGATCATAGTCTTTATTGTAATGCTTGTATTTTCTTAATTATGGCAAATAACATTTAGTTTATTAGTTTTATTATTTTTGAAAAGAAAGCCTTTAGTGGATTTATTAAAGAATATTGATACCATCGGACTCATTGAAATATGACGATACTTGATGTAATGCAGAATTTCTCAAAGCAAAATCAATTGATATGTGACATCAGATTATCAAACCCAAATAACTAGGCCAGTTCAATTATTTTCTGTTAAAGTCTATCTATATACAATGAGGCAGGATTGACTGAATGTACAACATGTACGGGTTTTCCGCAAAATACAGATCAACACACAATGTTCTCCAACTGCAGCTAGTTCTACCTGATCAAAGGAATAGACTATCCTGTATAATATTTACTACATCTTAGGCAAATATCGGGATAGACACACGACTCAATAGACACACGATTCTCAATGGATACAGGAATACTAAAGGATAATCGCATTAAAATTATTGAGCACGTAAATGAACCGTTGAGTTCCGGATTGCTCAATCACCTGAATATTATTCTAATAAGGGAACGTAACTAATTTGTTTTTCTTTAGACCAGTATTTTCGGTAAAGGTATAATAAAGAATTGACTTTTTTTCAGTGAAAAGTAATTTAACTCAAATTGTTATTGACTGTAAAGTAAATATAAGTAATTATCAAACATTCCCAAAAATACCATAATAGATAGATACAAATTAAAACAATCTCCATTTTACTGTTACTTGTATATTTTTAATTGATAAAAAAAGTTTCACTATTAAAAATGATATTTTTCGCTTAAGCATATTTTATACTTCGCCCGCGACCACTTTTATTGGCTCAATCCGCAATGATGAACCCGCAATAATTTGCTATACAAACATTCATAATTTAGAATCAGATTACCTGAATACAATTCCTTTCACAAGTTTTTGACATGCAAATTTTGTGCTTTCAAAATTTAATATGTAGGAATTTAAAAAAAATCTGTATATTTTCAAACATTCTCAAAAAAATAAAATTATTGTAGTAACATCTAAATATTTTACTTCACAAAATAAAGCCAGTGTTAGAATAATTATGTTAAAGCGGAAGCATATCTTAAAGATATTAATCACAGGGAAGAACTAATTTCATATCTTCAGCGGTCCGTTGTGGAAGGAAAATTAATTTATTTCCCCTAACAGATAATATTAATGAAAGAAATAACAGAATAGCTTGATGAAATGAAAAAAAGTTGTTTTCGAAATTAAAACTAGATGCTTGGAGTTCGCGCGCACAGACTTGACATTACGAACCAATGTCGCATAAAATCTTGTCAAGAAAGCTTAATATTTCGTATCTACCTTTATTTATTTTAAAATGGATTTCATTTTTTCAACAGGAAAGTCTGAAGAAGTACCCAAGAAGAAAGATTTTACAGAAGGTTTCTTAAAGTTAAAAATATGTTTATCACTCTCCTATCTGACTATTTTAGATCCGTTTCGAACCCAATTCCCTTCAGGTTTAAAAGGGATGATTCAATTTTGATACAGTCGAAATATTATTTACGAGAAAGAAATGTTGTTTTCGCAGTAGAATACGTTTAAAATTTAATAAAATAATTATTACAATCGTCGGTTGATATTACCTACTATTCGCGTGCTTTTCAATTCATTAGAGAAAAATTATATTTAATGTCAAATCTTATCGTTGAAAAATTATTTGTATATGGAGAAAATATTGTATATAAATTATTCAATCTGTGGTTTAAAAGTGAAAATCCAATCATTTCTGAAACGTACGTTGTAATTCTTAATAGCGCAATTTAAGTTTTCTTAGGCCATGAACAGCAAAAATTATCTACAAATATAATAGGTTTATGTATATGTATATAGGTATGTATACGTATTGTTTTTCCTAAATTTAATTGAATTAATTCATTATATAATTTCCCTCACTTGATACGAGTCTCTCACATTTCTACAAGCTTACCATATATCACGTTGATAAAAACGGGCAGACTTCGATATTATATGGTAATGTATACATGAGTCGTTAAGTCAAAGGTCGAAGAACAAAGTTACAGATATTTTTTTAATATTTAAGTTGTTCTTTACTCGGCATTGCACTTGATGCATTGATTTAGATAATTAAAAACTAGTATTATTAAACGTGAGATTTAAATTGTACAAGTCAATACAATTAATTGTTAAAAATTCTTTTTTTTTTAATTTCACACATGACATACTGTTTTTGTCTGTATAATTAATGAAGTCTACCTTGCAAATTTACTTTTCCACGCACTGTATTCACTTTCTGCCAGAATCCACCCTTTTGCCCAAATCCACACCTGTATTTACACTAATTATACGCGCACGTTCCACGATATATACCTAGTGGCTTAACAGCGTTAAAATAATTCAATACTGGCAACCGAATATAAAAATACAAAATGTTGATTAATTATTATATTTTATATTAACATCCTCATGACGAATATTTATTATAGTGTGTCATGAAGATATTAGATATACATTTATGATATAACAAAATATCTGTCTCTCTGTTTAAAATGAAATGTAGTTTTAGAATGAAAAATACATATGAAGGAAACGATTTATCAACAAATATAGCGTATGTTTGAACCAAATAATATGTTTGTTATCTGAAATACAGTGAACAAATTTATGTGCGTTATTTCATCCCCAATCATTCTTCATTCTACCAACAGCATAATTTTTCTTTCACTGACGTTAGTTTTAGTGGGTTACATTACTACTCTCTAACAATAATAATAAAAAAATAATAATAATAATAATAAAAATGATAATAATAGATAATTTGTGTAGCCCCATTTTCGTAAAAACTTTCACCTAAAGGGCGCTTTACACATAAACTGTTTATAGTTTTACAATTATCTTTGTTTTTTAAAACTAAATATCTTATTTTCACTAATGGAAATGAATTTTGAAAAGGTGCGTTTTTAGTTTCTTTTTAAATAAAGTCTCTGATGCACTGTTTCTTATAACGGAGGGCAAAGAATTCCACGCTTTTGGGTCTGCCACCGCAAATGCCCGTTCACTAAATATAGACTTCTGGCAACGGTTGGTCGGTTCTACAACCCTTCCTGCAGCTGAAGTAGAGGCTGATCTGAAATTGTCTGGAATACAAAGTTATTGAAGATACAGAGGCGCCATTTTTTGTATCGCCTTGTACATCAGCACAATTTAAATTCAACTCTTTCAGGGATATAAAAGGGATGTTATATGAGAGAATTTGGAAACTCCATACATTATCCGTGCAGCCGCATTTAGAATAGATTGCAATCTATCCAGCTGAAACATTGGCAGGCCAGCATAGATACTATTACAATAGTCCAAACGTGACACCACAAATGCATTTATAAGTAGACAGGCTGCCTCAAGAGGAAGATGTCTCCGAATACTTTTAATCTGTCTCAGTTGATAAAAGCATGCACTGACAGTTTTACTGATTTGTGTATTCATTGAAAGATATGAATCAATGTGGCATAATATTAGTACAAACTCAACATATATACGTTAAAAGTATAGAATCGCTACATTGATAACTGTGTATATTATATTTAATGGTTTCGCGCGTTCATAAAACACACCTTTTTTTATACCACCCAATACTACAGCAATCAATCATATTAAAGAGAAGAATTTGAATTGATGTTTGTCCACGTCACTAACATGTTATTTGGAAAAATTCAATGTATCTGTGTTTACGCACCATGTTACTCCGATTGTCACCACTGGGTTTCCTGGTTTATAATATTGTGCATGTGTGAGTATTGCCGCCTTTTTTAGGAAAATGCAAGAGACGGTAAACGACAGGCGTATCAATTACATCCCCTGCTTCGACCAGTACAGAGGTTCAAATAAACCGATCGTCAGGAGTCAGTCAGTCGAAATCTACCCAGCCAAAAGAACAACAACATCGGACCAGAAAATCACCAAGTACGATAGAAAGTTTAGTGCAGTGTTCATGTATCATATGTGCCCTTATTGTCAATCGGAAACCTATCAAAGGCATTTACGTAAACAATCTGATTTTGCCAGGCTCTCAGCAGTCATAAACACTCCCGGTACCGACGTCAGACGATATGCCACAATAACATCAACTGGCAACCATCGGAAATACCGACTTATGAGTTCATTGACTACCTGCCGTCTTCCCGACCATAAGTTCTAGTTCAGCCTTTAGTAGCTACTTGCGCGTATCTTTGTATAACAGTGTCAACCGTAAATAGTTGCTCTTATTACTTGCTTTAGTCTGCCATTACATATATTCCTCACACTCTGCCATCAACCTTAAACATGCGAACTCTGGGAGAAATGGGGCCCCACCCTTCACACATACAACCATCTGATCAACACTCTTTCATAAACATCATAAAAAATGCTATACCTCAAAAGCTCAGTAAAGCGACAATATTGGAAGAGTGGCGAGCAACAGATGGAAGATACAAACTGAAAACAGAGAGAATTGGCGATCCTTGAGAGGCAATTGTGCTCAGTAGTGAAGAGACACAAACTAATAGGGATGACGACATACATTTTAATGACGTCACATAACACAATTTTAATAATTAAAAAGTAAAATTGTTCCCAAAATATAATAAATTTAAAAAATATATATTTTTAACCTTCTTATATTTGTTACATTAATAATTCGTTTTATTAATAAATAAATATTCAAGAATATTCTCATGTTTTCAAGGCTATTTTTTGTGTTATTTTGCCGTGTGTATCCGACCTCTTTGAATCTTTGGCCTTTCAAATCCTACTGCAGAATTTATCGTCAGGACTGCAGAGAGATCAGATACATACGGCTAAAAAGTTCAGAAAACTAGACTAAAAATATTTACTAGAGAAAACTAGACAAAATTAATTGATATAAAGAAAACGTATGATTTAAATGTTTTCTTAGTTGCGTAATGCCATGTAATATACTAGTCTATACAACATATGGTTGTTTTACTAACCCCCACAATAAATTAAAATTTTAAAATAATAATTTAGAACAGAGAATAGGGGTAGATTAACAAACTACCAAATATATAGACATAAACTAACGCAAATTCCTTGTTTCAATAGTATAATTTTGGTGTCATTCATGTGATTACTTTGATACTTTTGTTTTTAATATGACTCAATTGGAACGAAAATTTAAACGTTGACAATATAATGTGCATTAATGTAAAAAAATTCGTCTTATTTATACAAAAATTAAATTTTCGAAGAGTAAATACTTTTACTGTTGCATAAATGTGTCATAAACTATCGGATTTATATTTCCACAAAGAATGTGTTTAAAATTCCCCTCGTCTTGCAACTAATGTTCCGAACCCCTCTCATATTTATTTACACTTTATTTCATGTATATTAATTTACTAGTCTGTGGGTAGATTTAATTTATTGTTAATCCGGTTAACCAAATGTTAAGTCAAATTCATATACCCGTTTAAATATACTATATTAAAATCATGTTATCTGTTTAATTTATCATGTTCAATATTGAAAAACAAACATAAAGTAATTAAACCAACACCTGATAATTTCTGGTTTCGGCACTGGTTTTTATGGAACAATTTAACATCAAAATATTTGTATACATAGTATCTCCATCTCCGCGCCCATTTTTTTAGACATTTAATGCTGAATAAAAAATACCATTGTCGTTGAAAAAATGCTTGCTGTAAATTCAAGTTACAAACCAAACAAAGGGGGAAAAAGTTTTGCAAAATTTCGCGTATGCTTTTTAAATATGAATTATTTGTTTTCAGTACACTCATCTCATACTCTCATCAAAATTCACAGTGACTGGACACTTGTACATTCAATATATATTATAAACCTTTACATTCGCTTATTAAAAATAAATAAAAGACTAAGGCTTTCATTGTACATAAATTTGTATCGAAATATATTGGAACGATTCTGAATATGGAAAATTAAAGTGACACGATAATGTCATTTTCATTGAAGTGACAGAATCAAGAAATCCAAACAGTCCGGATACCTTCCCCACTCGGTTTCCTCATTACTGAAAATCTTGACCCAGGATTGAGACTTGTTGATGTCCTTGACAGTTCTCCTTCATCTTTATACGTAGCCCTCAATTCGTATAGCCATCGCGACGAAATAGTGCGTCTTTGATATAATAATAATAATATTGGATAATTTTTATAGCGCAATTTTCATAAAAAAATTTCACCTTAAAGGCGTTTTACACATAAACTGTTTATAGTCATACATTATCTTTGTATTTTAAATTAAAAATTTGTATCTGAAGTTACGGAAATGATTTTTTGAAAAAGTGCGTTTTTAGTCTCTTCTTAAATAAAGTCTCAGAAGCACTGTTTCTCATGACGGAGGGCAAAGAGTTCCACGCTTTTGGGCCTGCCATCGCCGATCAGCCGTTGCCATTAGACTTCTGGCAACGACTGATTGGTTCTACAACCCTTCCTGCGGCAGAAGTAGAGGATTGGGGTTGATATGGTCGGCCTATCGAATTGTAGATCGCTCTGTTCTAGTCGCCACCATTTTTTTCAGATTATAATTCTATTTAAGTTGGACGATGCATCTCAGGCACATCATGGATAATGTTGGATCGCTCATTATTCAAAGTTGAGGCATTATTCCAAGGGGTTCTACAGTAATGCGTACTAATTTCAAGGTAATTGCCTCTAGACCCACATTTCAAAAATGTTACGTTTCTTTCTCTCACCTTCTCTCAATGTCTCTATTTCTACTTTGCTGAGACAATTGGAAAAAGCAGGAGACATTAACAAAATGAGTTTTAAATCGTTATGAATAAGAATATTTTATCCAGCTTTGACAACGCATTTTTTTCATTTTGATTGTGTGCAAACTGAGCTTATTTGTAATTATGACTTTGGTTTCGGTTCTATTTATCTCAAGTACCATCCGCCTACTCTCTTCATTGATTCGGAACTCATTATAATGAGTCATAGTTTAAAATGATAGGCTCTTGTGACGTATTTAAAAATACGCTTTAACTGTAGAGACGGCGATTCAAATTCACCGCCATCGTCTCCGTTCCCAACCTACACCGATAAGGCAAAGTAAACTTTATTTTAATTTCAATCATATTTTTCACAATTTCAATCTTCACTTTTTTTTTTCAATTTCACAATCACAAATCAAATATATTCTAAAAGTTAAACACAATGTCTTGGGGTGGGCTAACCTCAAGTATATTATAATAGCGCCCAACACTGGTTCGTTATCACCCGTTTCTCAAATTTCTCCATTATTTATCCGCGGATTAAGACATCTTACAACTACACAAATTATTAGAGCTGTTGATCGGCGCCAACACCTATTATTATTAACCGAGATCAACCGTCTGTATTATTACAATCCATTTAAATTTAATTGATATAATACATTGACAATGTTTTTAACAGTTTTAGGATATTAATTATTTTTTTTAGAAAAATCATTGATATAACTAACGTAATTGCTGATCACATTAAAATTTATATTCAATATTGCTCTTACATTAACTAATTTATGATTCGCCAATTGCCTTGTCAGCCAGTTTTGTTTGAATTTTCTAAACATTCTCATTGATATTTATTGTATATATACGAATAAATTGGTACATTAACACATTGATAACAAGAAAAAAGATTATTATGAATGTTACAATAATTTATTTATTTATATATTTATATTATATATTTTTTTGTTTTAATCGAGGTGAATACATAATAAACATACATAATACATAGTTTATTGTGTGGGATGGAGTAGACTTCACCTCTGATAAATACAGCGTTGTCCTGGCTACTTTGCTAGACTGAAGTCTGTGTTAAAGTAGCCAGTTTTTTTTTCGTGCTGTTGTGGTATTATTTATCGACAAGAATAAAAAGATAATTACAAATATGTATAAAAAAGCAAAAATAAAATAAAAATATATGTATTGGGAATGTTGTAGGACTAGTGAATTATTAGTGAAGGTATTGTATAAATTATATTAGAATGTTGGATAGCCATACTTCTGATTCATCTCTACCTGATTGAATCATATATTGGGTCCATATTTGTGTAAACTTATTGGAATTAAACGATTTTCAGTTGGTACTGAGTTTGTTGTATAGTTTCGGAGCTAAGAACATGTAGAATCTTTGATAAAATGTCGTTGTTGCTTTCGGAACTGGTGTGTGGATGTTTGTTATTTGTCTTGTGTTGTGTCCATGATTTATTGCTTGAGGAGAGTTGTTGTTAGTATGGAAATATTGGGCTAATCTCAACATAAAGATTTGTCTTATATCTAGGACATAATGCTTTCAAATATTTATCATGTTTACAGTCATCAAGTTCAACTTTGTTACAAATCTTAATTTTTTTTTAACAAAGCACTTAAATTCTAATTCGGCGTTTAGCCTGCGATTAAACGGCTAATCGTCATAATCGTCACTGATGGAGTCGTATTATTTCTTTGAGTTCATTCGTTACTATGCGGACTGTTCGTTGAATAAATATATTACCATATTTTATTGTAAATGAAAATATTATCGGATATTCCCTTATAAATTCTTAATCTTTTGATATTTATGAATAAATAATTGATTATAATTACGACATTTAAAAAAATTCTTAACAAATGGCAGCCGGGGGCATTTTTTATTCAAGGGAGGCAATACTTTGCCTCCCTTGAATAATCCAGAGGTTTGACGTTCCAAAGGCTTGTCTCGCTAACAAACACAGTGTAAACGACCGCTTGAATTCACTAAATTCGTTACCTGAATGAATTAAGTGAATTATAAAACACGAGCAACTTTCCCATTGGACACACAAACGGCGTCCACACACCGCAGTGTGACTTTCAAACTGGCTTAAGGCATTACCTCGTTTCAATATATCACCCGGTCAGTGACTACCATGATCGCTATAATACACGCAACCCTGAAGCAGTGGGTAGTCTGTTATCTCCTGATAACGCACCTTCGCCACAATCTTCATATCTATCATAACGTAGGTTTTTAAAATTAAGCATATGTTCGCCCACCCCTCTAATTTTCAATATAAAATAAACTCAATCAATAAATTATACGCTGAATACTGAAATTAAATGCTAATATTTTGAATATAAAAAAATTTCCTTATTTCAAAAAAATATTCCGGAAATGTTTACATACAACATCATTCGCAGATGTCCGGGATGTGTGCTCGACACATGCATTTTAAAAGATTTTTGTGACTTTGTCCAGTTTGTTGTGTTTTTATATTTATATATTATATAGGTAAAATTATGCACATATCTTTATTATTTCAATATACATCACTTTATATTTTTTAAATCCACATATTAGGTCATCTTTTTTTTTCTTTTTTTAATGTTCTTTATCTTTTTTAATTATTTACTAATTAAAATTTACATCTGTAGAGTATTTAGGGTGCCGCGTGTGCTTACTAGTTACTCGCAAATTGATTAATTGTAGGAGTTCCGAACAATGGAAACGTCTCGGGTTTACGATTGTCAGAATATTTTTTTCTGTTTAATTCATTGTATATATATAACATAATGTTGTATAACTCCATTTTATTTAGTAACCAATAAAAAGATAACATACCAAAAGATAAAATTGTATTATTGTGTGAGGCGAAGGAATGGTCGGGTGGAAATCAAAAACGTACAGCCAGATTAGAGTAGACAGTGAGCTTGAATGGTACAAAATAATGAAGGCGATTACCTTATCGTTTTTCAATGCGTTGAAATTTATGATCGCAGATTAATTTCTAGCCGCAACTTGGTATGATCGATCGTACCACAGTAATGAGGACTCGTGTGTGTGTGTATTGTGTTTGTTTCAACGTTTGTTTGTGTGTATGTAAACAGCCGCGAGGACCGAAGGCTCAGGGAGGAGCAAATAAATTATGAACGGCCACGTAAATAGCCCATCCAGTGCTCCGTGAATTATACTCCAGACGTCACGAGACCGTATTTTCATAAGCGGGACCCTCATCAGGAGAGTGGAAGGAGAAGGCTCGCAAGAACTGGGACGACCCTCCGCCATTGTTCAGTAACAAACTCCTCAAGTCTCGCGAATATGGACGCTTATTATATCAAGGTTTTTGTGTGACGTGAACCATTTGAAAAGGTTTGTATCTGGCTTATGCTTCTAGTTTTTTGATGATACGCGTGTTTAACTTTTAAGGCAGGCATTTTTCGTTTGCGATAATTTGTACACATGGAATTTTACAGTGAATGTTTACGTTTCTTCAATCGTCGAAAGTGGCGCGATCTATTTGTTATGAAATTTTTAATGTAGGTAATATTATTTTTTCAATATTTGCAAAATTACTTTGTGTTAACATTGGATATAAATAATATGATAAATTACTTTGTATAAAACCACTATTTATTGATACATCAACATGTTTTAAGATCTATGGTTCCTTCTTCATTTTTAAACTATTCTGAATTATCCACTCGTCTTTTGGAAAAAACATGCTTTTGACAATAACAAGTTATTTTACTTACAAATACTAACGTTTACAGTTAGATAAATTAGAAATTTTAGAAATAAGAAAAAGTGTAATTGCAAATTAAATATTACAAATAACCAAATCCTTTTTGTTAATAGTCACCTTTTAACTGTAGTTCCTAATTAGTTACCCACTACTTATATTTTTATAATTCTGTTTTTATCTATGCTTGTATTTTTAATTTTAGTATACATTGTTATCTATATACATAGACCATAGGTCTTCAAACATGGTGTATCAATAAATAGTGGTTTTAAACTAAGTGCTTTTTCTTATTATTTATATAATGTTATCTATTTAGTTAAGTATTATGAAACCATTGATAACCATAAATAATGGAGAAAAAAAGTCAAAAAACAAATTTTATAGGTACTTTTAATCCTGATATTATATTATGTGTATATATATTTTGAACCCACTGTTAAATTAGTTAACACAAACGAGTTTAAGAGTACTAAGTGTAAGATAAAAGACACGATTAAAATCAAAATACATTACCTAACATTATATATTAAAAAAATAATTACACAACAAGAGAAAAATATAGTGATCACCAAGTTCAAGAATCTACTCCATCTATAACTGAATTCAGCCAACGTGAGTTAATATATCTATCAGTTCAGAGTACGAGTTTCCAACTCTATGCAATCTGAGCATTGTGGACTAGAAACTATATTTAGAAACTTAACAATCTAAATAGAACTTCAATCTGAGTTGTCCCTAATGTAATATGAAATATATCTAGAATATCAAATCTGGAGAATCAGTGATGTGGTTGATAATTTTCAAAAACAAATACCAGATCAGATCATAAATTAATTTACCATATATTTAATACATACGCGATTTCATTTCCACTGCGTTCAGTTTGCTTTCGCTCCTTTTCTGCCAACTTCAGGCTTCATTTCCATACATTAATGTTGTTACCAGTACTCCATTGTGTGCTTCAGCTGATAAGTTTATATTAGAAATTGCTGCATTCAAAGCGCCGATCACTATTCCCTGCACTCACCTTCATTTCGATATCTTTTTCGGTCATTCCGTTCATATCAAACATACTTCTCAAATACACAAAGTGAATACTGAAAACTCACAAAGTTTATTATGTAATTTTATTATAAACATAACATAAAATGTATATGTAACTAATTCTTACAAATTGACATGAACTTGATGATGTAGTGAACAAATTGGAGCACCATTCTAGAACACAATTCGGAACAAACTACAGTTAAGTATCTTGGGAGGCTGGATGGAAGTCTCGCTGCTTATCAATACGAAATCGAGCATTTACTAATTATGGATTCAATTTGTGAATTAAACCTTAATTTTCTGTTATTACCTCAATTATTATCTCAAGGCGTTTCGTGCAATTGATATTCAGATCCTAACAGTATGACAATGGTAATATACAATTTTGATAGTCTTGAATACATTACGAGTTCTGCTATATTTTTATCAATAACAACTAGAACCATGTCAACATGATTAAAGTGATAAATCGTATTTTTTATTACTTAGAACTATTTGAAAAAATCATTATACTTTTTCAATTTATTTTATTATAGATTCTTACTGTAACAAATTTCAGCTGGTGTATTATAAATTGTGCACCAAATACAGTTTCACCTTCATGTTAATAATACGAAAATTGACATACATACTACCTTGATTTGTTGCTATAAAAAATGTATATTCATGTATACTTGTTCCACTGAATGGTTAGCCAGAACTGCTAAGCGATAATTTGTTTTATGATCGCTTTAAATATTTAATGTTGTAGTGAGAACGCTTTTTATTTAAAATCTAAATATTTAATTGATACAGAAAACCATAAAAACGTGAAAATGTAATAAATTAAAGAAATCTTGGAAACGTTTTGTTAAAATATTTTATCCATTGTAATGAATTACAAACTAAATGAATAGGTACTTAGGCAAATAAAAAGAAGTGAAGGCAAACAATATTTTTTACGTTAATTTCGTTAATTAATCCCTGAATAAAATATTTTGATTATGTAACATTTTATCATGCCAGTACTCGAACCTGGATCTCTTCCAATTCCCGTAGCAATAACAATATTTTTCGATAAAATTGATTTTATATGTATATCTTTCTAATTAATAATTTATAATTAAAAATTTGCATTTAAAATATCACAGACCTATGTTCTGAATAATTATAACTTCACAATAATAATATGTTCTCCTTAATAATCACAAATATAGCTTAATGTTAAGTCAGTTGTTGAGATGATCACTTGTCGGTGAGTTCTGAGAGTTTTAATCTTATATTAATTGCTTTGTATCATATTTGGCTAATTATGTGATAGCCATTCATCGCTTTCTAACTTATATACTCTCTCTAGTTGGTGAATATTCGTAGACTTTTGTACTTTCTGAAACATTAAAGATGATGTATGTTGAAGAACCAAAAAAAATACTACCTATCTTAGGAGTCGAAATTATACTTGTAGCCTTGCATTTGATAAATCTTGGTCACCTTTGGTCAATAAAAGATAATCCGACTTGGGTTAGCCCTGCAGTTGGTGAATGTTGGTAAACCTTGGATAACAAGAAACAATCTAGGTAAATATTGGCACGACGAGACTCCAAGGCTACGCAATATTAAAGCCTTTCTCGATTCTGGTCATTTTATAAAGCAGATTGAAGAAAAGATGAATTATTATTAAATGCATTTAAAAGTTTCATCAGAAATAATAATTATTGTTTAATTTACTGAGCCCACTATTTTTAGAATGTTGAATTAAAATAACTTATGTATATAATCGTATTATATTTTCGAATGTCCATATTTACATAAGTTCTATGCCACATTATGAACCCTATTTATGGTATATGATGTTTTTTATATTTTGTTTTTAAAACCTGCTGAAAATCTGCCTTTAACTGTTCTCTATCTGCAATATTTTTTGAACATTAATTTTATATCATTCTCCTCGAGTGTACCATTTGTTAAGGAAAATATTTTTTAACATTATATGTATATATATATATATTACATTTAATTATAAAATTACTACAAATGGCACATAATTAAGTAACAATTATTTCTCCCGAATAAATACGCATTAGGTAACCGAAAGGCTGTGGCGCGATGTAAAATCTGAATTCGCGAATTTAACCACACATAAAAAGGAAAAATATAAAATACTTGAGTTATTGTTATATTAGTTGGTTTATACATACTAAAATCTCCATTAGTTTACACAAAAAAAATATATAATATGACCAATCGAATATGAATAAATTGTAAGTAACAATTTCTTCACGGGAAAATTTGAAAAGAAACTGATCACACAAGAGTGAAGTGAAAATTTCGTTTGGAATACAAGTTATATTGATATGCTACCTTTTGGTTCAGAATCTATAACATAAATGTTTGTAAAAATTATTTTTAGAATTATGATATTGCTAAATTTTAACATTAACAAAATATTAATGTATTTTTTATCACTATTATCAATTGTTGTAGTTCAAAATATAGAAAATCAAGTTGAAATTTCTCAACCAGGTAAAAGTTAACAGGGAACCCACAAAAAGGACAGTTTCTAGGAAACGCACGTCAATTTACACGGAGTGTAATGTTTTTCGTGACGTTTAAAATGTTAATCTAGATTAATCAAGAAGCGGGGCATTAATTATGTTTTTATTTGAGGAATCTATTTTACTGAGTAGTCTTAATCTTAGAATGGGTTAACTTTTAATAAATAAATATTTGGTAAACACGAGAGATTTCAGAGAGAATTTTATTTAAGGTACATTTCAGTATTGATTTTTATATTAAAGTTTTGTGCATTACTTACATTATAGTAGGTATACATTTTTTTACTCCAAACAACGAATATTATCGTTTAATGAATTACATTCCGAGAAGGAGAGAAGATAATCATAAAAAGAAAATTTTATAAATGATTTATTTTTATTCAATGTAATTTTTTTCTAATTTTAAAATTATAAACTCATCGATCCGTTTTATCAAACTCGACTCACGAGGTCTATCTAATATTGGAAAAAAAAAATTATTACCACATTTTTTAATTTTAATAATTTAAAAATATATAATAGTACATGTTTAAAAAAATAAAAAGTAAAAATGATTACCCAACAAAGTAATAAAAAAATACTGAATATTGTTTTGATTGAAAAAAAATTGAAAGTGTCAATCCAGAAAATTTTCAATACGCTCTGTCCAAAAAATCTTATCAAGTAGACACTTGTAAGCAGTAGTATGTACGTTCAGAAAACTTTCGCCATTAAAATGATGTATAGCTGTTTCGTAAGTTCATCTTTCAATAGATAGAAATCGAGTTAAGAAAATAATAGACCTGTATGGATCTTCGGGTTAGCCAGTTAGTTTGTACAATAGAAAAATCGCAGTTGTGTAACTAATACTGAAAAAATACTAAATAATAATATAAGAAAAAAAGCTTAGTTTGTTTCGATACTAATCAATCAAAACTTCCGAATAGAGAAAATAACTCCCTAAAGAAAATTTCATTGCTCTATGATGGAAAAGTGATAAAGTTTTGCGGTTATTTTCACCCTGTAAAAGTTTTCTCGTGCTTACGAGCAGTGCAAAAGCTTTTAAAGAACTCCAAACTAATGCCGCCCGTAAAACATAAGCTTCTGATTCTTAAACATGCGGTTCGAAGCTTTGTTCTGCAAACATCAACGGGAATACTTTACAGATGTTCCGCGTCATTGTGATTTTAGATGAACGATTTCGTTCTAGAGATTGCCTAAAAATATATAAAAGATAAGGTCGGCATAGGCATGCATTCACTTACCTGTCTCTGTTGACATATTGCGCTTGACTGGCGTCTACCGAAAAATTGGTGGGCTTAGGTTAGCGGATCCGCCCAAAGATAATACAAATTAATTGATTTCTGCTTTGGTGGTACCGCGCTCAATTCATGCTAGTCAATTTTTTTAATATAGTCATAACATTAGTATTCACCTTTTTAAAATTAATCTTTACTTTCAAAAAGATTATTCTTGACCATAAAACAAAATAATATAATTATTAAGGAAAACACAATCTTATTGTGCAGCTGTAATTATTCAGAACATAGGTCTGTGATATTTTAAATACTAAATTAATGTAATAATTATAAATATATACATATAAAATCAATTTTGTCGAAAAATATTGTTTTTGCGTCACCGGGATTCGAACCTGGATCTCTATTTTCAATCCAATAAGGTTCGAATCCCGACGTGACGCAAAAACAATATTTTTCGACGAAATTGATTTTATATGTATATATTTATAATTAATACGTTAATTTAGTATTTAAAATAATATAAGTATACATACAAAATCTTTCAATATTTAGCAAGAGTCGATTTTACATAACATACTCCCCAAATTAAGAGAGTGCATTCGTTTGACAAATGTTTTTTATTTACCAAAACACGTAGACTAGAAGGGGAAACATCGTGTTTATCATTATTATGAGAAACATATTTTCCCCCTAAACTCATTCGGGTTAAAGGCACCTTTTACAACCTACTTGATGTGTAACTCTTTGAATATGGAGGTTAGTCTATTCCAGGACATTGTAATGACATATTTGAGAGTAGATAAATTTAAATAATATATAATCTACATCTTGTTTCATAACTTTGCCTTGATAATCCTTAATTAATATAGTTTTACATTTCAAACACCTTATTGAACACTACATTCCATATATTGACGTATATTTCTTAGAAACTCCCCTTCTTGTGTGTTCCCGTTATCTGTAAATTCACCTGGATCTAGATTTCTCGATCGTGTCACTTCAATGTAAATATCAATGTGGTATCACTATTGCATATTTTGAACCTCCGCAATTAACTGCAATGATAAACCAAAAACTATAATTTTAAAATGGTCAAAATTGAACAATATTTTTTATTAAAGATAAATTCTTAGAAACATTTATATTATAAGTCTAGATCCAAAATGTCACATGTCACTTAAATTCTTATTTCAAACGAGATTTACACTTGACTCTGATGTAATGGATTAGTTTTCTTTCAAATTTGCCAAGAAAGAAAACGTTAGCCACAAAGCTGGTTTTTCATATATATTTAATATTTTAACTTATTCTTTCTAAACCTTTCATTATATATTATGTATATGTTAGTGTGTATAAATAATAGCGTAAATATGTAAATTATGATTAAACTTATTATCTCTTCGTTGTATTATACAAGACAATAAAAAAAATCTTTAGAATTATAATATTTCATCCGATAACTAAAATCTGATACGATAATATTGTTGCATGCTTGACGTTAACTTCCATATAAATGATAAAATGATAAAAGCCATTCTTATCGTTGACGTTTATTGTGTCTGAATTAATTAGTTATTGAAATATTTTTTAAATTTTATTTATTTATTTTAATTTTATTTATTATTACTTAAATAAATGATAAATAACGCTCGATATATCTTAATCTTCAGCTATGCTAAGGTTTCAACTACGCAACGCTTATAGAGGGTAGTTGTCAAAATGTACCACTAGAAATACGGTCGAGCAGCAATGTAAATAATTAATTAATTATAATGATTAATAATAAACACACTTAATTATTTTCAATTTAAGATGAACGCGGTTCACTTGTGAAAGAGAAAAAACTGCAACAAATTGTTGATTGCATGTACACCTAGCGCAATAAAAATAGGCGCTATTGAAACAAAAATAGGCGCTATTACAAAAACTATTGAAATTATAATTACGGCAGCTTTGTTCTCTTTATCAGCCGTGTTTTGCTAACCATTATATTTCATGTAAATAAGGCAACATATGTACATACTTTAGTTTTAATAAATATACATTTTATAACATAATAACAGCATCAAATTTTTAATTATTGAAGACTACATTTATTGGGAAAAACTTCCATAAATATATTTATCAGTCATTCTTAATTCAAAATGATTTCTATGTCATTTCTATATCGACGTGTTATTTAATTTTGACACTAATATTTTAAATTATATTAAATTAAAAGGATTTTAAAGCGAGTTTATTATTTAAAACATCAAATCAATAATTTGTTTGTCCCTCTTCGGAACGGATTACACTGTGAATACGTCTCGGCATTGATTTATAAAGATTGTGTATGTATTCCACAGTAATTTTTTCATATCACACGCATTCTACAATGTTTTTAATTCTTTAATTTAATTTTTTGTATATATTTTACTCATTATGGACTGCAGATTTTCAATAATATTTCAATCCCAACAATTCTTTGAACTGTGATACCTGTGAAATAAATTAAAGTATTTTAGTATTGAGAATGTTCACCGAGTAAAAAACAAATATATTTTAAGGATTTATGAAATTTAACTTACAGAGCAGGCACGATAGCAAGGTACAGAATCGTCTTGAAATATTGGATCACCAATTTTTTTAGTCAAATTCTTAATTATTGGCAAAACTCCTTCAAGAATTCATTTTTTTTGTAATTCTTCGCCTTCCCTAATCCTTCTACATAATAAGATCACCAACATCAAGTTAAATGATGGATCTCCACATCATGACACATGGAGAATGTTTCACTGTGGATGCGATGCATTCATCGCTGTACCTTTCTCCGGATCTGTAAATCGTCTGGACTAATCAAGTTAAATTTTGTTTCATCAGAATAAACGACTCTCTTCCATCACTCACAGACCAATTTTCTTTTTCTTTGGCCCATTGCAGTCGTTTTTTCATTATTTCCTTGGTCAATAGTTTTTTTTGCGGGTTGCTAGTAAAGCCATATCATTAAGCCTATTTTGAATAGTTCTGACACTAACGCTAGCACTGGTGATGTCTTGGAGTTCCACTGAAGCAGAAACAGAACGATTTTTCAAAGAAAGCCGTATCAAAATGTAATCATCTCGATTCGAAGTACTACGCTTTAAGAAAGTTCCCACTTTTCGACTTAAAGTTCCACTTTCCTGGAATTTTTGGAAAAAATCTTCTTAACGATGACTCATTAAACTGAATTTTCCTTGCTATAGCACAATTAAAAAAGTTTTGTTTTGATAACTCAACTATCGTTGCTTTTTTTCTCACTTATTTGAAGTCTCGTAAACATTGGGATTCGGTAAAACTAGTAACACACTAATAAAACGACCAAACACTGCAAAAACGGGCACTGCAGTGAAGAAATGTAGGGTTTTTGAGACATCTGATACGCGAATTGCCCTTTCTGGGAGCGGACCACTTTCTCCATAACTATTTTGAGTTTTATTGACGCTTCATGGGAATTTTTGTACCTAATTAGGGGGTGCGGCTATTTTTGTTACGCTGGGTGTACGTAGAGGAAATGGTCAAAATATGAGCTACCACTTTTAATATTGAGTTTTTTCCTTCAAATATAAAGAAGTCAACATCATTTGGTTCCTATTTGCTAATTTAGTATTTTAAAAATGATATCTTAACTTTTATTGGAATATAAAGACTAGGTTTTTTAAGCAAAAAATAAAATAAGAACACTACTAAAAACTTATTTTTTTTATTGTGGTCTAAATATGGGCTAGTACTTTATTGATAAAAGTTCACTCATTTTATGACATATAAGTGCTATATTGATTGAAAATTTTATTACTTAAATACACAGAAGAAAAATAATTATTTATTTACAAAAATCACAAATGTACACGTCTTTCTCGACACCAGCACAATCATTGTGTTTCCACACCTAACACTGAAAATATTGAACCTAAATGCACATGGCAGCCCATATTTAGACCAACCGCCATGAGAACTTTTAATGACAAAAAATATATATTTCAAAATAAAATAAATCTCAATATGTTTCAAAAGGATATTGTTTTTACATTCATTAATTACTTTGTAATTATGTTTTAAATTTGAATAAACAATATAATTTACATACATCTTCAAAGGTTTAGACAGCACGATTGTAACCACATAAAGATTTCTCAACACTGAAACACGCAAGCGTCGGTTTAGTAGTCTGTCTCGCTCATAACTATTAGCTATCTTCATGAAAAAGAGTTTTAAGTGTTCTACACTAGATGGCAGTTATTTTATTAACATAAAGTCTTACTGGCCCATAATTGGACCGCTGCCCATATTTAGACCACTTCCTATACTTAAACCAACATAAATGTATGCCAATAATACTGAGAATTTTTTTAAATAAAAAACAAACTAAAATACAAATATCTAATGGAAAACTTATAATATACTGTATAAATAAAACTATTATTCTCTTAGATTAAAATATTAAACTTAACAAAGCAGACATTTTGATCTATGCAAAATCTCATTAATACCTTTCCAGGCAGCTATACAGCCAGTCTCTTTTACTAGCCTCGTTCAGAAAAGCCAATCTCAGTTCTGCTTATAATGGGGTAATATGATTTTGTAGCCTGTCATTAATATTAGGAAAAGCTCTCTATAATGGCAAATCTGGAGAACAATATCTTTTGTCGAGAAAATGGCAGACTCGTCAATTCATTTTATATCAATGAAATTATAATGCCATTAACAGTGTTGATTTAAAATTTAAAATTAATTAAAACAAAGTCTTGTACTACAAGAATATTTTGTATTTTGTGGAAGCGATATTAACTAGGTTTAAGTTTCTCGGAAAATTTGAGTATTTTTAACAAAGAAGTTTTACAATAAAGAAAATTCTATCGTTTTATAAGTAACTTTATGGTTATCAAAGACTTGTGAAGTGTTAAGAATTAACATAATTTGTCTACAAACAATCCAGTCCGAATTTAATTTTTAATCACATCACATTTTAATAAAGCTTAATACTTCGTGAATTCGTAGAACTTTAGAAGATGACACCCACTTACCCGATAAAATCGCCTTGCCTTAAAGTACCTTCCAATCCAAAAATGATTTCTCTCCTTGACCTTCTTATCATCAAAAAACAAATGACTAACGACATAGATATCAAATAGATTAATTTTTAATATAGTAATGAAATGATAATTTCTAATGGAAACTAATCAGCTGAGGCAAGACTAGCGGTGCACAGTGAAGATATGATATAGAAATGAAAGTAGGAATACAGTGGAAATGAGATAACTTGAGCACGAATGTGGCAAATCTGAGAATTATTTAATTCATGTAATTCATTTAATTCAAAACTGCATGTTACAAGATTGCATCTAACATTAAGTTGAAAAAATATATTCGTATATTTTGCAAGTAAAATGTAGTATTTTTCTTAAAGTATATGTGAGATTATATTCTCTCCTTAATAAAACAATGAAAATATCTATTATCTGGGAGAGATAAAAAAAAAACTGTACTATTATTAGAACACATTATTATTGTGAAGTTGTAATTATTCAGAACATAGGTTTGTGATATTTTAAAATACTAATTAAATGTATTAATTAGAAATATATACATATAAAATCAATTTCATTGAAAAATATTGCTGTCGCGCCACCGAGATTTGAACCTGGATCTCTTTCCAAACCGGGGAAGGTGCATTATCCAACTTTGCTATAGCGACATTATTTTTAATGACAAATTTTCGAACCTATATTTTACACATTTTTAAATTAATACATTTATTATCGGTGGCGCAACAATATTTTTCGATAAAATTGATTTTATATGTATATTTTTCGAATATAATTAGTATATAAACTCTACTAAATATATTTTAAATTCAGACTAGTCGTCAAAATTAAAGATAAATACTCACTATTTAAAAAAAAATACATACCTATATAAATAAATAATTCGACAAAATTGATTTTATATGTATATATTTATAATTAATACATTAATTTAGTATTTAAAATATCACAGACCTATGTTCTGAATAATTACAACTTCACAATAAGAATGTGTTTTCCTTAACCTATATAAATATTTTGCAATTTTTAAATGTTCGATGATTGATTCTTCATATATACAATCGAAAGTTAATGGGAACGAATGATAAGAACCTATAATTCCTAATACTAACAGAGAATTATAAAATATAGTTATCTGTAGTAATACTGGTCTAAAATTTTTAATTTCATAAATGAAGCATTAGTTTGACATGTGACTGAAAGAAAGAGTTGACATCATATGTATCCCTACATAAGAGTTTGGATATTAACAGTCTAAGTGAAAGCTTGTCAGTAATAACTAAAAAACCATTTCTCTAATTCACAATTCTCTAATTTGGTGAGTTCAATTATAATTGATCATCAACCTATGTTGGATACGCACAGCTCAGATCAGATGACACCACCAGCTCTAATGAAAGAACTTTGTTCTAAAAAATCTTATTTAAAAATATTAATAAAAGTTCTTCAAATTGATCTTTCGTCTTAGAATTTAACTTTCAATCACATAACTTTACTTGATGCTATCTGGATTAATTCTATTCAATTTCCTATTTAACGAAATACGGGAGTACTCTTCTTCAATTTCATTAATATTTGTAGGTTGAAAAATAATATTCATCAACACGTGGGATCCAGGCTTTATCGACGGAACTAGACATTATCAACACGACGGAACTAAGCTTTACACATCGAGCTCGATGGAAATATTCGAAATATGTTCGAAGTACACTTTCAAACATTCTAAAGGAAATTATACATTCCTGAAATATTGTTGGCTAGTCTTTAAAAACTTTTAAAGTTTTTGTGACTCTAAAACTAACTAGTTTTTTTTTTTTGTTTTGTATCATTCTTGCCACAATGCGGCATGGTAGAGTTACATTGTGCGAGCATGTAAACTACCAATACAATATAGGTAGTCCTTATTTTCCAACTACTCTAAAGTTCTTTAAAATAGGATTCCAAATAAATAAACTCCAATAAACGCAAGTTGGTCCAAATTTATGATTATCATTGATAATGTAGGAAATCATTCATACTTAATTAACGCAATTTTTTGGACCTTCAAGCACACAGGTATGTAATTATCTGACCTGAATGTGTGTATAAAAATATGCAGTTAGCGAACAAGTCGACTCTGTTGTCTGACAGGTGTTGTGTAAATGAAATATAAAAATGATTTATTTAAAGCTTACGTTAAAAAGATATTCCTCCAATAATAATAAGTAAACATGACTGCTCCTTCAACACATATGATTTTACTATGTTGCGCATTGGTTAATATGCCTTTTGGTTAGACACGAACATAAATCATATCTAAATCGGATACTAAAACATAAAACATTTACTATTCTCAGAACATAATCCTGAAATATCTTCAGTAGGTACTGGAAAATGCCACCAGCCAGCAAAAGTTTCGAAGAAGTGTATTATGAAACGTAGCTACACAAAGAAAATGCGTCTATTTATAATATGAAAACATTGTTATTTTGTGCAGCACGAGAACTGAATTGAAAATACTTTTCAACTAATAGTAGGATAATGAAATCTTTTACTTGGATAACTTTTAAGATAAAGATTTCCACTTTTACATTTTATTAATAATTACTTTTTAACTATTGCAATAACATAGGATCGATCGATATGTTTGCGTACAATGCATCAAATCAGCTGTAATAGATTGAAAATCTAATATTATACAGGTACTTTGTAAATACAGTAATTTATTTCTATTTAGCTAAAATAAGAAATTTGAATTAAATATATTAAATACTAAATTAATGTATTAATTATATATATATACATATAAAATCAATTTTGTCGAAAAATATTGTTTTAGCGTCACCGGGATTCGAACCTGGATCTTCATTTTCAATCCGGGGAAGTGCACTACCTTTGTGCTATAACGCCAGTATTTTTCTTGACAAATTTTCGAAACTATATGTTACATTTTTCAAATTAATACACCTGTCGTTCCATTATTTAAAATATCACAGACCTATGTTCTGAATAATTACAACTTCACAATAAGAATGTGTTTTCCTTAATAATTAAATATATTAATTAGAAAGATATACATATAAAATCAATTTTATCGAATAATATTATTGTTGCGCCACCGGGATTCAAACCTGGATCTCTTTCCAAACCGAGAGATGCATTATCCTACTATGCTACAGCGACGATATTTTTAGCGACAAATTTTCGAACCTATATGTTACCTTTTTGATATTAATACATTTAATCGTTCCATTATTTGAAAGAGCCATCTACCTTATTTTTACGGTATCTCAAATACCCTTGAGTAATCCGATAGCAGACGCCAAAATTATCAATTCATTTTTATTAAATTTTGGACACATTGTTACGACATTATGAATACAAATATAATATAAATATTTTGTATTAATTAAATTTGCTACATTGATGTTAGTGTATCTATATTATAATTGTTTCTTTAAATGTAGATTATATATTATAATATGATACATGCAAATATTGGTTGAATTTGTATTATTGTAGTTTAGATAAAATTATCATAAGCAAATCATTAATTGCCTTTTAAATATAATATTTGGGTATATCCTTTAAATAATAAAATATAAATTAAACTATATAGAAACATAAATTTGCATTCTGTTTCATTTCCTTACAAAAATATTATTATTGTACGTTTTTGATTTAGTGAACCCTTTTCCCATTATTTGCTTAAAATAAAAATAAAATCATTTTTTCTTTTTGTAACCGATTATCCAAAATAACCTGAATCATATTGGTTAGTGTTACATTCCAAAAAAATATTAGTTCGATATTTTGAAGTAAAGCAAATTTATTATTTATAATTAATGAATATTAGTAATATTTGTATTTTCGACGCTAGTCGTCCGATTGCACGAGCTCAAAGTTGTCCTCGACTTTACATAATTCACGCTGTTTGTAAAATGAAAATGTAGGGTTGTGTTTAATTTACGCAACCATTAAAACAATATTGATTTAGCATCATGCAGGTCCGCTTTGAAACTGATCTAAATTCGGAACGGTCAGTTTCCACTTCATTGGCGTTTTTTCTGAGCGGGGAGAGCTATGGGCCCAAACCGCACGCTAAATGTTCACAATTATCAAGTTTAACGATACTTCCACATTGCAATATTACACAATATTCATTTGATTTATTTTGCCTTGGTGCAATGTAGTAAAATATTGATTGACTTGTTGCAAGATTGTATTTATACAAGATGAAGATCTCGGCGAAGTTGCCAGCACCGTGTAAGATTCACATTATGTACAGTGTGTCCTAAGTCTTTTTCATTTTGGTTCATCGCTGCACCAAGGAAACGAGCGGCAGAGCGATCGCTAGCCGCGTCCTTTGGAATTCAGTCGCTGTGGAGAGTGTCCTTACTAGTTGTTCGTTAAATTTTCCCGGGAAAATTGATATCCCGATGAAGTAACATAAACTGGCCTGTACGTAGGCCCGACTGGAATTTTTCCTATGGGTCTATCTTAAATCAAAGGTATGCAGTAATAATCCTCCCTCTCTGGACTAATTAAAAAAATATATCCGCAAAGAAATGGCAGCGATTAAAGAGAATACGTGCCAAGCAGTTATCAGAAATTTTGCTTCCGTTTAGAAGAGTGCCAGCGAAGTAAGGGATTACATTTAGAAAACATATTATTTAAGCGATAAATTTTCAAGGACTGTACTAAAATGCAAAATATATTTTTTTTATTAAACCCATCCATTATTACAGAATTTTTATTATGAAAAAGACTTTTAGGACACCTTGTATGAATCATAACACATTATACTCGGTACTCGGGTTTAACATAACTTTCAATGTTTATTTATTTTGTTCAAAACATTTAAAATAATATAATAGTATATTACATAAATCAAAAATATTTTATTTATTGTCTTAAAGAGTATATGAAGAGTGAAAGAGAGAAGAATAATTGTAAGAAGAGTGAACTGAGCACAATTCAATTTGATATTTAATTATTAAACTTCAAATTTTTAATTCAATTCCAGCTTCCGATGCTCGTGCCTTTAAATTCTACCCCTAAGCCAAGAATAATTGAATTTTTCCTGGATAATCAATCTTAATCTGCCTCGTGTTTTATGAAAAATATAGATACAATTATAGATAACATATCAGGTAAACCCCGTGGAGCCGGGAATTTAAATCGAATAAAAAATTCGATCATGATTGCACAGTGCAACAATATGTAACAAACATATGAAAAGGTATGTGGAATACATTTTTCGCCAAATGGACAGAAATAGGGTATTAAATTTGAAAAATTACAATAATTATACATGTTTGTAAATAATGAGTGGAAATTATTTTCTACAGTTAAAATATATACATATGTCTATAAAAAATATATTTGTCAGAAAAAATGCATATAAAAAGAGCAAATAACAGTGATAGAGATTGACTAAAAAATTCAATATTATTTTAATAATTACCAAACCAAAAGCAAACCAACCAACCAGTTAATTTAATTAACTTAAACATCATCATTTATATCAATAATTATATATTTAATTTCATACAACTCCATTACGAATACCCATATTAAAAGTCAAAAAGGCTTTTATTTTTAAATTACAGTAATAATTTTAAAAACTTTACTTTTATTTGTTTGAAACGACATTTACGTAATAAATAATGAATATTTTAATTCAAACCAATATGTTTTCTCCGTGATGCGAAAATCATTAATAATAATTAATAGAGAAATAAATTTCAAACTGAAATTTGTGCAAATAAAGTTCACGATGAAATTCTCCGAAGACGGACATTTTGTTTTTTTTTATTACATCTATTTATATTTATATCCATCAAATTTCACCAAAAATATTTATTATTTATTTTGTTCTTAAATAGGTGTGCATTTTGTTTTGAATTCTATTTTGAACCAGGGAATATAAAAATCTACTTAATATTTAATAGAAGTTGGTTTTTATCAACAGTCCAAAAAAAATATAACAAAATTAAATAGATAAAAATCGTATAACTAGGTAGATACCTGTATAATGAATTGGCGACAATTTGTAATAATGTGAGCATATTCCGATACAAAGTCACATAATTTGGAAAACCTTGTTCAAATTGTCTAATAATATAAAAAAAAACAATCTGATGTAAAATATCAGAAACAAATGAAATTTTAAATGTTATAACCTATTCATATTCGTATTTATTTATTTTTGTGACAAAATAATATTAACCCGAAAAATTGATTTAGAACAAAGAAAAATACTAAAACAAACATATTGATATATATACTTACTATTTATTTGTAAAAATAGCGTTAGATTACGTAATAGAGTAATTAAACGCCATATAAGATGCAACCCTATAACTCAATATATGTAAGTATTGCAGAAACACCTGCATCCTGTTTTCTATGTAAAGAACCGCGCCATCGTTAAAGTATTTTAGTAGTGACGTGAATGAGACCATCGATTAAAACCTAGAATATTGCAAAGTCATCAGAGATTACTTTGTTAACCCATTTTTTCCAAGTTCTCTCACGTGTTTCTGGCCTACAGTCAACAAAACCGGTAGAATAGCTCATTGATGACAAGCTGTGACATTGGCAGCTGCGCTCATTACCGTCATTTCTGTATTGTGAATATTCAATTGCATGCTTTATCCGGAAACCGGACAATGCAAAGCGTTTTTATATGGTTTTAATGTAAAGGAAGTCCATGGTTCAACACATAAAAGACGCACTGTTCAGAACAAATCACTGAAAACAAAAGTTAATGACACGATATCATTTGAAATGCTTGTAAAGTTTGGAAGTTTTCCATAAGTTTTTTTGCGTTTTGAAAATATTTTAATAAATTGCATTATTAGAATCTTCCGCCTTGTACTATTAATTACATATTTTATAACATCTTCCAAATTATATTTCCGAAAAATACAATAAATCGAAAATATATTCAAATTTATTTTAGAATTTAGAATTAATTAATATTTTTTATACATTTTAAATTATGAAGAAACTGTGTACATTATTTTTATAAATGTAATAATTTTATATGTTGGGTATCTACTTGTTTACCTCTTAAACGATTTTAATCACACCGGTCGATTACTCTCAATATCAACGAAAACGTTATTTAGCATTATTTATCATATTGATATTTATTTTATTGAGATCATAATTGTATCGCTATTTGTTTAGTGTTAATAAGGCGTACATAATGAGGCATGTATTAATAAAAAAACTTAACTTTACTATGGAATCAAAAACCGTTTTAAAACATCAAATAATTTGGAAAACAAAAGATTTATGAGTTAAGATGTAATAATATTTGAGAGTGTTCATTTACATATGTAGGTTACGGGCAAAATTTTGAGGTGGTAGGGGGCAGAAGCATGGGACTCAACCACTTAGGGCTAAAACGCATGTCACCCACATGTCGTCCAAAATATTTGTAACCTTCATTACATGACTTGTAACAGATATTGGTTTAGAATCGCTAAGTGATGGGTAATACCATTAAATAATAAGTGTTTCAAATAATTTCCGTGCGTTGTAATATACTTTGTAGGTGATGTAATCAAACTATATATATTTTATTATATGATGAAGTATTAAATTTTTTACAAGGTTGTAATACATAGTGTGCAAAAATAGTATGTAATTATCGGTTAATGACCAGGGAATATATATTATTTAGTCAAATTTACTAGTATTTTTAAAATTAGCAATATTAACTTTGTGTTAAGCAACAATTTGAGTTAGGTACTAAATTTATTTTTTAAATAATTGTTGTTTTTTTTAAAATAGATTCTGGTGAAAAAACAATGCTATATATTTTTATTTAGTTATGACATCCTGAAGAAGAAAATAGTATTTTTCGAAACCGGTAGATGTGTTTAAACTCAATTCCGTAGTTAATAAAACAAAAATAATAAATAAAAAATATAAATTTAATAGTGTTTAACTTGCCCTTGTACAAAGGAATTATGAATTTTCTGTAAATGGTGATACTTTTAAATAATGCTAACAGAAAGACGCCTTTGACGTGCCCAGAAATTGCAGAACGAGTTAACGTTAATCATTCCACAATTTTGGAATTCTGAATGTTTCGATACCATATGAACTGTGACAAAGAACACTTGCAATTCACACAAAAATTAAATTTCGAACATAATCCAGAAACTTAAAGACTTTATGTTTTTAAAAGCTCATAAAAATGTATGATAAAAGCTAAAATGATTAAATGAAGAAATAGATTAAGGTGCCGTGTATTTAAAAGAACAAAAAATATATTATAGATTCTTCATATTTTAAACCAAGCCTATACTTTCTGGATCACTCGTATATTTTAATTAGGAAATTTATATTCATCCGGATTTCCCATTAAAATTATTATTGATAATTAGACAATCAATAGGGCATTCTTATTTGAATAATCTCTGTGACCGACGCAAGTCGGCGATCACCAAAAAGGATGTGGGTGGTGGTGAAAGGATGGGTTAGATAGGAAGTAGGAAATCGGATGAGGGAGAGGATGATGAGAGGATGGGTACCTTCGATAGCGGACTAGGATGGACTCACGGAACCAAAGGAGAGCTCGACTCACCTGGTTGGTGACGCCATCACTTTACACTTCCGCAAGTTCACGCCAATGTAGTCAATGACACAGAACAAAAAACTCTGATGAGTGTCACGTTCACCACAACAAATTTACGGTTAGAGATTTAACACGAAGAATCACACAATACAATTTCTTTCCTCGACCTCCAAAAGGATAACTAGCCGGGCCAAAGGAACAATATGTACTGGGGAGAATAGGCTATGGAGGTATGAATAAGCTAAAAACTGGTGACAATATACTACTAGTGACAATATTATAACTGAAAGAATATGTGTGGAAATATATGTGTTCACCTACAATTTAATGCCTGTAAGTGTATTGCAATTGAAAATATTAGTAGCAATATTTGAATATGTCCAAGAACGCACAATAACTGGATTGTCACCTGCAAAGGCACTGTTATTAAACAAATAATAGATATCTCATAAAAACGAAGATATTTTTAAAAATTATTTTTTAATCAATTATTTTTATTACATTACTTTAAATAATTTAAAAAAATAATTATATTCTCATTGTGACATCTATGCTGTTTCAGGAAAATGAATATCAAAAATTGTACTCAAAGGGTTTTCACATATTAACATATATATATACAACTTCTAATAATTTGATAGATATAGAGATTGATTTATGAGTGAGAATGGTGA
Organism: Eubasilissa regina; assembly: GCA_022840565.1. Lineage (NCBI taxonomy): Eukaryota > Metazoa > Arthropoda > Insecta > Trichoptera > Phryganeidae > Eubasilissa > Eubasilissa regina. The sequence goes on from JAINEB010000033.1 coordinate 26,622,746, forward strand.
ACGTTTTATTTATATAAAGTGATCACTTAAGCCAGCCGAAGACAGGTCGTAAGCCCTGCACTTCCCATACTTCCTTATCTTTCCATTAAATTATAATAAAAAATAGCTTCGTCTCTATAAGATCGCTACTCAAATTAAAACCATACTGGACGCTGTTTTGGAGAATTGTTATTCTTCGTTGAGCAGTGTCCATATGTGGGTAGCCGATTTTAAATGGGGACGTCAGAGCTGTGAAGACGCTCATCCTAGTGAATGACCAAAAGAGATGACGACTCTCAAATGATTGGTAAAATCCATAAAATCGGATAGAATGATAAACATTGAGGTAAGAAGAAGCTTTGCATTCTTTGGATGCAGCGTTTGCTCTCAGTCGATCAAAACAAACGCGGAGTGGATATTTCTGAGGAGTGTTTGAAGTTCTTTGGACGTAATTTCAGCATTTTTCTGCGACGTTTCATGGCGGTTGATGAGACATGGATCCATCATTATACACCAGAGTCCAAAGAGCAGTCTAAACAGTGGACAGACAGTGGCAAAGTGATGGCGACTGTTTTCTAGGATGATGAGGAAATGAGGAGTAATTTTTGTGGATTACCTTGAAAAGGGAAGAACAATAAACGGTGACTGCTATGCTTACTTGTTGCAAAACTATTTGGTTAACAAGACCATTTAGTTTTATCAAAACAACGCTTCAGATCATACAGCGTCAGTTTCAGTGACTAAAATTCACGAATTGCACTTCGAATAGTTAGCCATACATGAGCAGATTTTTTTCTACGGACCAGATAGGCGGTTATTTTGACAGATCTGGCCTGTCGGACGGGGGTTTGTTACCCACTAATAAGCAGATCGCATCCATTACATTTCTTTCATAAAATCCTTCAGGGATGTGGGCTAAAACCGCCGATTTTCCAGAATTTGTCTGCGGTCCCATCATGTCATGTATGCATGACAGTACTGATGACAATTCGCGCGCGCCTGTCAGTGAGAGTTACAACCGTGGTAAGAGCTGCATAATTCTTCTTTTCTATTGGACTCTTCATCTTCACATAGGTATATTTATATTTATACGAACATGAAAAAATAGAATTCGTACAAAAGTGATTCAAGATACAAGATTAGGAAAATAAGCGCCAGTATAGAGTTAAGCAGTAAACAAACAAAAAAATTCCTAAAATATTTTAAATTACAATCACTAAGAGATGCTTAGCCATAAGACAGCAATCTTACAACTCATCTTGATCCCAAAACATAACCGAAATAGAAAAGAATGAGCAGGCTCTGGAAAAACGTCGGGCTAAGTACTTTGAGGTTGAAAGAAACTGTAGAAAAATAAATTACTTTCATAATGACATTTTGTTTTTTTCTTATCAACTTGAAACTTATCAATTGACCCTCGTATTTACCGCACTTACATTTCAAACCTAAACTATTAAATGAAAGGTGAAAGCAATTTAATTTTTCTATGTACAAAAATGTAATTCATATAATTAGTTCAAGCTGCAATAAATTGCATAAAATAGTCGGTCGTACGCATATTAGCTCAATTGTTTTCACTTACAGAAGGTTTGCTTATTTGTGCATAGGTACCTTTAGGTGTGCATAGGTAAATTTATTAATCAAAAAATATGTGTATATTTTGTAATATTATGCATAGTATAAATAAATAAGATATTGTGTGAAAAGAGAACCAAATACACGAACATCGTTACCTCGAAAATAGGCCACGTGCGAGTTTTTCATAAAATAGAATTAATGAATTTTACGCCTTACTTATACGGACTAGACGTTTAACTTTACGTCAAATAATTTACATTTGAACAAATCAGTGAAATTATAAATATAAAATTACTTGAGTAGGCATCAGAAAAAATATGCTTTAATGTGAGATCGGTTTGGTAAAGTACGCACCTGCAAACTTGCAACATGTTTTTTTCTCGGTAAATTTGGTTGTACATCACGTAACCGATTTTGTAGACGCATTTACTAATTCGACGTGCGTATAACAATTGTAAAAATTTATCTACCTCATAAAATTGTTCTTCTACTCGGTATTTACGTGGCAATACGTAGCATATAATAAAATCTGTAACATTTTACTTACAAACATTATTTTGGAATTTTGACAAATCTTACCACACATTGAATGTTCGCTGTGAATATTGTGTATTGAACTTCTAGAATGCTTGGCTACTCATTTCTCTGTATCTGAGTGAAAGATTTAATGTTGCAGATGTAAAAGATCTATTGTTCATTTATTAGTACTAAGATACCACTGTGTGTTACAGACTACGTCCCCCTTGATAAGTTATCAAAACGGTAGATCGCCACAACTTGTATTGTTTTGGGAATAATTTTCATGAACAGAAAAAATGCATACATCACATCAATATCAATCATTTAAAAGTATCCAAAGTGCTTGTGTCGAAATAGATTGTACTTAAATAGCAGTAACTGGAATACAAACTAATTATTCGATTCTAATAATTAATGAGAAGTAATGTTTTATGGATTTTTCACAATTAAATATTAATAATGTCAAGAAATTGGATTTCGCCTAAATATATATATATATATATATATGTCCTTCTATTTATATTCCTAAATAATCTGAACGAAATTAAGGGCTTTCGCATACTGGTTTTAACGTTTAGACAATTGATATCATTTGTAAATTTGTAATTAGTGAATATATCCCAGAATATTTCAACAGTAAATTCGGCTAACCTGTCTGTTTATAGGACATATTTTCGAAGACGTATTTGAATGATGAAAAGACCACACAAAAAAATTTCAAATTATCTTTAACGTAGATATTTGCCCACGAGGACAAACAGTTATTTCAGATGCTTAACGTTCACGGAAGTCAAATAGAATTGTATGCAAGTCCAACGACGTCATAACATGTAAATGTTTCATTCAGAACGTTGAATGACTCATAGAAATATGCGCACGAAGTGTGAACGAACTGTTAGGTTCAAAGGTATTATCTAGTATCGGTAAGGTACAAACCAGATGTTGAACTCTGTATTTAAGAACTGGGTGTGTGCAAAGGTAATACGATAAAATGCATTTAATTTTTATACATAAAATATATCTGTATTTTGTTTAAACTGTAAGAATGGATATATTTTTATGGTTCTGGGGCCACGTGTATTCATATTTGATCAGAAATTTTTTTTTACATGTTTTGAATCTAACAAAATCGACGCAACACATTAACAACGGCGTTAAACTCACATTTTATATACTATTTCAAATATATGTTGTTTAAAATGAGTGTCTTCAGTTCGCTCATTCAATGAAACGTTCATATTTTAGAATCTAGAAGTTTCACTAAATAAGATTTGTCCTTAAATACGAAGCAGTTATCGGGTGTAGTGTTAAAGATTTTTGCTGATTATTTCAAAAATTATTTGTTTAAAAATGAGTTTCATTTTTTGTCACAAGCGAGAAAGCTTAACCTTAATTCAAAACCATATACGTCAGCAATACAAATATTGACGATATAAAATGGTACATAATGACGGTTCGAAACTCATTCGTTTATCCACATATTTAAACGCCTATCAAAAGTAACTTTAAACGTAAACAGTATTCCAATTTCGATCCAAGGAAAATGTGAGTCGCCTCCTGATATTTTGATATTATTCTCTGTACGTGTACACGGCAGAGAAACGTGACAACTGTTCACTCAGATGACACACGAGTCGCGAAAACAAGCACCATTTCTCTGAAACAATACATTGCGCGTCATTCCCTCCCAGCTACCCCTATCTCGTTCGCCTCTAAACTGATATGGACTCCACCCTTATAGCGGTCTCAATTATTATATATTTATACATAATTTTGATTTATATATGACACTATGAACATAATTATTAGTTTTCCATACGTGTAATAATTGTTATTTCAGATATGACACAAAAGACAATTGAAAAAATTAAAAAACCTATCTGATTTTGTAAAAATGACACAGTGGTTACAATGACAGTGCTTTTCTCACTAGAAAAATCTAATAAAAATGACAAATAACTATCCACAGAGGCAGAGAAAATAAAGCACCACACTCTTCTATCCTGACTCACAATTCTCGCTTCATCCACATTCATACGTTTTTTCAAGATCGTCGATTGTGGGGGTTTCTAATAGGACCATATTCCAGTATCTGTTATACCTGATTATTCTAAGACTTCAACAAGTGATAACACTCGTGTCATAGGCATATCAATATTTTTTTTTTCTTACCATTATCTTTTCGACATTCGTTCAATATGATCTAACATATTTTTAAATTCTATTCACTACGTTGAGATCATTTTTACACTTACGTTATTTCGTAATTTCTTTATTATTCACAACTTAATATACTTGCCACATACACGTATACTCCTAAATGATGTCATTTTCACAGCATTTAGTCTATTTTCATTCATTCTTCTAGAAATAACTCTACATCTATTTAAGAATATCTGCACTCTGGAAGTAAACGACAGCGTTTCACATCGTTTCCACATAAGTGTGATATATAAAGCACTCTATATTGTTGGGAATAATTATTGTGAAGTTTTATGTTGTTTTTTATACTGGTTTTGGGCAAAGCATCAACGCCATTTCTAGTTTACAAAAATATCAGTTATAATGGTAATGTAAAAAATATCAAAAAGAAATCATACATATATATATATATATATATATATATATATATATATATATATATATATATATACAGTTATGTGTATGACATAACGGAAAAAGACATAAAATACAATTTCTAAAAAACCTTTAATACTCTGAATTTCATTTTACAAAGTACCTACTGTTATTTAAAAATCTATCAAAACTCTCCAAAATTTGTTGCGGTTGAACTTCTACTCAAAACAAAATTAACTACATATTAAAAAAGTACATTTTATTATCTTATCTATGGTGACACCAATATTTTTCCGCTAAATGTCAAACACACACTGGAAAACAGTCGGATGAGGTAATTTCGGACTTATTTTGTCGATAAATACCTGAAGCTTGACACCTATAAATATCTTAAGTCACACGCAAGCGAGAAATTCTGACAATAAATTAACGGATACGAGGCGGTAAGAAATATTTGAGGAAGAGGAAGAAATATAAGGAGAACACATTCTTATAGTGAAGTTGTAATTATTCAGAACACAGGTCTGTGATATTTTTAATATTAATTAAATGTATTAATAAGAAAGACAAACATATAAAATCAATACCGGAATTCGAACCTGGATCTCTTTCCAAACCAGGGAAGGTGCTTTATCCAACTATGCTACAGCGAAAATATTTTAGCGACAAATTTTCGAACCTATATGTTACCTTTTAACGATTAAATGTATTAATATCAAAAAGGTAACATATAGGTTCGAAAATTTGTTGCTAAAATATTGTCGCTGTAGCATAGTTGGTTAATGCCCCTTCCCCGGTTTGTAAAGAGATCAAGGTTCGAATCCCGTTGGCACAACAACAATATTTTTAAATAAAATTGATTTTATATGTATATCTTTCTAATAAATATATTTAATTCAAATTTAGAAAAAATTGAGTTCAAAAAAATACCCCAAATTATGTTTTTCTTTTATTTGCTTGCAGAATAACAGTAATTTATTTTTACCTATAATTTTAAAATCCACGTAAAAATTATTTCAATTCAATTCGGAAAACTTTCGACTTCCACTCTTATTGAATGAATAAATGTGTGTATGTATTATTATATAATACTAGCTGAAATACCCGGCGTTTACGTTTTACGCAAAGTAAAGAGGTTTCATTTAGGGGAACATGTAGGTTTTTTTTCGAAATCAGATGTAGACAGTAATTTTTCTCTTATTTTGAACGTCAAGTGTTCAAAATTTCATCAAGAAGTACCAAAATTCAACATTAAGGAGGTGATTTTTTGAAATCTCATATAGACAGTGACCTTCCTCTTATTTTGAATGTCAAGTATGCAAAATTTTATCAATCTCGGAATAAAACTGTAAATGTGTATTAAGAAAAAACAAACACATACCCTCATATAAATGAGGGTGAATAAGGATTTTTGGTCAAAATTATTTCTACAAATCTGAATTTTTGAATTCACGTACGTTTCAATGCTACAAATAAGTACCTATGTGATAAAATCCTAATAATATCAGAACGGCAATTTGAGATATTTAAGGTCAAAGGTCACCAAAATTGGTTATTCGCAAATAACTCACCTCCTATGTGAAATTGAAATGAACCTCGTAAGAAGCAGAAATAGAAACGGCTTGAAAACAGAATGACAAACAATTATTTATTATTTATAAATTGGTAATATTATTTATAAGAATGTGTTTATAAATAATAAACATTTTTGCAATAAGTCACTATTCAATTTCACTATTTATATTATATAATCTGTGTCGTAAGGTGCATTACGCATGTTGCTCCATAGTTTATTCAACCTCTTCTCCGCGATATATATATATATATATATATATATATATATATATATATACTGTGTATTTAAATAAATATATATAAGTAATATATATATATATATATATATTACTTATATATATTTATATATAAGTAATACTGTTTTTTATTTTTGTAAACTTGATTCATTTACTTTTTATATATCACATTTAGTCAGGTCACAAACCACTTTATTTGTGCTGCTGGTAAAAACCTGGTGACAAGATTCCGAACTTGCTTTAATAATATTCGATTAACTGAGGATAGTAAATCTAATATTATTTTTTTCTACTTCATCAATTCCTGAAATACGCCAACCAAGTAGTCGAAGCAATCGGCGATAATAACAATAAGTACTTTTAAAATTAGCAATATTAACTTGGTGGTTAAAATTCATATTTTTTATTTATTATCTTAGTTTTATTAACCACAATTGAGTTTAAAAAACATCTACCGGTTTCGGAAAACACCTTTTCCTTCTTCAGGATGTCATAACTAACTAGTTATAAATAAAAAATATAACAATAAGTATTTCTGTCTAGCCGCAAACGATATGCTTCCGTGTAATAATTTAGATTTAATGCATCAGATGCGGTGGGAGCGTCAACGTCAATGTGACTGTGAAACCGGCGAATTGGTATCAAGATTATGTATACCAGAGTCAACAAATGAATACACGAAGATTGAGTGTCATAAACATATATTCCATCTTCTTTCAATTGGTATTACAGATAATTTTTTTCAGCGATAACGTGGAAGGTAGTTTTCGTTACTCGTATTGAAATTATTTTATCATGATAAACTAAACCAATTAAACATATTTCTATCGTCACATTATATTTCAACAACATATTGTCGTGTACATTCGTGTCCGAAAATGAAAACATTTATTTTTTATTTTTCATGAAATCAGTATTAAAGGTAGATGATAGATACATTTTCAATTTGTAGAGTAATGAAAAATATTAATCATTGTGTTTTACTTTAAATTATAACTCTATTTAATTAAATGATTTAATACAAATTATGGTGATACTTAAAACTCACTTCAGTTTAATGTGCCTTGTTATATTAAAATCAACGTTAAAAAAAAGTATTTTATCGAAGTTTAAGGGTTTGTTACCTGTAATTTCTGACGATAGTCAAGTCAAATAAGGATTTTTGTTCAAAATTATTTCTACAAATCTGAATTTTTTAATACCCATACGTTTCAATGTTACAAATAAGTACCTATATGATAAAATCTTAATAATATCAAAACGGCAATTTGAGATATTTAAGGTCAAAGGTCACCAAAATTGGTTATTCGCAAATAACTCACCTCCTATGTGAAATTGAAACGAACCCCGTAAGAAGCAGAAATAGAAACGGTTTGCCTTGAAAACAGAATAACAAACAATTATTTATTATTTATAAATAAGTAATATTATTTATAAGAATGTCTTTATAAATAATAAACATTTTTGTAATAAGTCAACTATTCAATTTCACTATTTATATTACATAATCTGTGTCATAAGGTGCATTACGCAAGTTGCTCCGTAGTTTATACAACGTTATCCCGTAAACAAATTCATTGTTAACTCTTCTCCGCGATATATCTCGAAAAGGTTTAAATTTATGCAAAAAATGCATATAATCAATCTTGTATTTAATAATGTTTTCTATAACTTTTACGATGCTACGATGCATAGCAGGCAAGTTATTTGCGGAAAAATAATTTTGATGACCTTTAATATCTCGAATTGCCGTGCTGATATTTTTAGGATTTTGTCATATACATATTTGTAACATCGAAACGTACGTGTACACAAAAATTCAGCTTTGTAGGAATTTTTTCGACCAAAAATCCTTATTTAACTCGACTATTATTAGAAATCAGAGGTAACATATGCCTTTTTTTTGTTTAATGTTGATTTTAATGTAACAAGGTACATTAAACCGAAGTGAATTTTAAGCATCACCTACTATCATATGAAAACCTGTTCACAGCGCTTCCGATCTCTGATTTGTATGCAGAAACAGAACGATATTGCTTCAAGAACATCTCTTTATGTATTAATGTGTGTTTAACAGGATATATATGATGTGGTCACGCAAACACATTTTAAAAACGTAGTTATGCTTACCCATCCATGGTTGAGTTTTATACCTGAGTATTGTCTAAATTATTAGTATAAGGAAATGACACGTTCTTTCAGGTACATACAGTCGCCATTTTATTTACACTCACAAGATTCTGATGGGACAAACTTCTGTGAATGACAGAAGATCTCAGTGAGAGCATAAAATTAAGAGAAATTTTTTTTTCCATTTTTTCAAATTGATAATTTGATGATTTGATAAAATATGATTTTCAAATGATATTTTATTATCATTTTTCAACCTAAACATCAAAATTAATTTATAATCCTAACTTTAGTTATACCAAACAATTTGAGACATTGTCAGAGACGATGTCTCGTTGGTGTCAACCAATACGTATAATACAATATAATATCACATTTTTTGTGTCTTTAGTAGGTGTATATATATATATATATATATATATATTTAGACTCTCATTGGTGGTGAGTTGACCTGAATAATCTTTATTGTTTAGTTTTCGGCAAATTGTGCTTAGAAAAATCAATCGTTACGCAAACAAAATTTAAATTGATAATTTAGCGACGCGTCTGCCCATTTTGCCTAAATAAGTACGGTCAAGATCACTCCCGGCCCTCAAATAACAATGAGCCTTTTTGTATATAAGCGTGTGTCGCATCTTCTGTTCGATGTTCGCAATTTGCTTCATTCGTTATTATTATGTACATTTGAATGCAAAATTCAAAATATTTAACGAATCTTCGGATAAGTATTTGTACTCTCAGAAATACGTATATAGAGAGAAATAGAGAGAGACGTACAACATTTTTATTGCAACATAATATTTAGGGTAAGAGATTTTCGACTTTAAAGTGTACCGAAATATTTCAGCTGCTTGCTTAGTTTTTCAACCACACATTCAGTTTTACTGGTACATTACAGACTGCCGGACAGTATATCTTAACGTGTAGAGCATAATATATTGTATCGTTAAGTACAGGGCGGGCCGTTATAGAAAATTTTGAAATTTTATTAAGTAATACTTTGAAATGTTATTATAAAGAATGGTACTTATTTTCCGCGCTGATTAATCCGCAACCCCAGACGCTGTATTTACGTAACCTATACATTTATTTCTTCATATAAATAAATAGAGATAGACTATCGAAATTTGTTTTTCAATTAAAAATCCAACTGAATTGGCTACTTGTGTTATGAAAAATAGGAATAAAATTGTGATAAAATATACAGGGTGGGTCATTATTTTTTGCAATTTTTATCTCGCTTAAAGAAGGAGCACGCGGGTGACAACACGCTGGAGCTTGGTACTTGGAAATTTAGTCGCAATGGATGGCTTCACGGGGGAACAATGGGCGTACTGCGTAAAACAGTTTTACAAAAACAACGACTTTTTTGTGATTGTTCGGCATGGTAGGTAAGTTTTTGCACTCCAGAAAATTCAATAAAAAAAAAACTACAAGTCGTATGACAATGAATGTTTATTTCACTGAAAAAGCAAAATTGGGAAAATCATGTCTTAAAAACAATGTCGTCTAAATGTCAGAACGCGCGTTGTACTCCCGTGAAGCGATCCATTGCGACTAAATTTCCAAGGACCAAACTCCCGTGCCGTCCTTCGCGCAGTACCCGCGCAGAAATGATTTAAAAAGTAAACTTACGTCTCACTCTGTATGATAAATTATGAATATGATACGATATTCGAATATAAAAATAATAATGCATAGATATTATTGTAGCATTCTGAACTACTGCAGTCAATTATTTTCAACACCAATTATTTAATTGCTGGCAGCCGTCAACAAATTACCAGTCATTCCACTGTACTTCGAATTCATTGACAGACAAATGAGTACAATACAGATTGATATTTTCAATTCTAGTTTCAAAAGGCGCTTAGATACGCTCTCCTACCTCTCATCAAAGACAGAACTTTATTTGTATATATTTCTGTTTTTCGTTGATCTGGTTGATGGAAACAAAATGTAATTTATTCGATGTTACGATAGGAAAAGAATGAAAAACGAAATACATGAAATGTCATTTATAAAGTGTTTTTGTAAATGTGATTTACAAATTTTTATTTTATTGTTAATAATTTGTTATTAAGGAGAACGCATGTTTATTGTGACGTTGTAATTATTCAGAACATAGGTCTATGATATTTTAAATACTAATTGAATGCATTAATTAGAAAGATACATATAAAATAAACTTCATAGAATAATATTGTTGTTGCGCTACCGGGATTCGAACCTGGATCTCTTTCTATTTAATTACTATATAGTATATATTTTTTTATATCTTAAATGTATTCCTAATATCTATCTAATTTAATAAAAATAATTTGTTAATTTTGGCGTCTCCTATCGGTTTACTCAAAGGTATTTGAGATTCCGTAAAAACAAAATAGATGGCTTTCAAAAATAATGGAACGATAGATGTATTCCTTTGAAAGGTGTAACATATAGGTTTGAAAATTTGTCGTCAATCCAATGTTGGTATAGCATAATCGGATAATGCACGTTACCCGGATTGGAAGAGATCCAGGTTCGAATCCCAGTAGCAAAAACATTATTTTTCGACACAATTTATTTTATATGCATATCTTTCTAATTAATACATTTAATTAGTATTTAAAATATTGCAGACCTGTGTACGGAATAATTACAACTTTACAATAAGAATATGTTCTCCATAATAATATTAGAACTTCGTATTATTATTTTTTTTAATTAATATAAATATGCACACAGAATACATAGAATATTATATCAATATTTATTATAATTTTCAGACAAAGCTACGTGAATATATAATGCAATGAAAGTAGGACCAACCTCATCGTCTCTCTTTATAACGAATTAAGATAAAGGGCAGATTTAGAATCACAAATGGTAACGAGTACGTTCAGGCATATTAAAGAACATTTTTATTCAACTAAAAGTTAAGAAAAACCTAAGTATTTGTAAAATAATTTTACATGTATATCTTTTTAATTTGTATTTAATAATTTGTTCATGAAAATCTGAGTGTGATAACTTTTTCTGTGAAAATGCAATATTAAAATTGTTGCCTATTGAACATCTCGAGTCTGCATTCACCATATTACTTAAATGATCTTGTTCAATTTTTTATTCAAAATGTTTTACTATTTAATAAATCTAGATGTTATGAACATTCTGTATATTTTTTATTGATATCTGAAGACGTAACTTATTAAACAAACGCAAAAAATATTTTTAGTCATTATTTATACCCGTAATACAATATAATATCAGGATGGGGGAAAGGGGGCATACTGGGTATATTTATTTGGCACAATATTGTGTAAATAACGGCCTTTTTGGTTTAAATTAGCCATCAATAATAATGCATCATTTGAAATAATTATTATTATTGTTTCACTAATAGATCAGTGATGAAAAATTAAGTATTTCTGAGTCATTTAACCCACTCTTCTCTGTACCTGTCATAGCGTACTTAGTGAGGTAATATGGGATACTTATAAGATCGTCTAATAAAGTTAATGAGAAGAAGATTAATTAAAAAATAACAGAACTTGAGGCTTACACATTATACAAAAATGTGTAGACTTGCATTGTCGTTATCTTCTCCTCTTGTGCATGAGAATGTACCAAACAATTGTGTGAATACATGTTCTTAATAAACCAGTTTTTTATTTTACTGATGTCCCTTTAGGGTTAGCTTTGTTATTTACGTCAATGCCTTCGACAGCTGGCTCCCAAGGTTCCGAATGACAATAAGGGTACATATGATACATGAACACTGCACTAACCTTTCTATTGTGCTTGCTGATTTTCTAGTCCGATGTTGTTCATTTGACTGAGTAGATTTCGACTGACCGAAGTGCGTACTCCTGGCGATCGGTTTATTTGGACCTCTTTACTGGTCGAAGCACTGGATGTAATTGATCCGCCTGTCGTTTACCGTCTCTTGCATTCTCCGAAAAAAGACGACAATACTCACACGTGTACAATATTATAAACCAGGAAACCCAGTGGTGTCGATCGGAGTAACAAAGCGCGTAAACACTTGTACTTTGAGACATATCATTAAAGCGTAGTGTGAAAACCATATTTTTAATTTTTACAAAATAACACCGCAACAACACGGAAAAAACTGGCTACTTTAACACAGACGTTAGTCTACCAACGTAGCCAGGACAATACTTTATGTCAGAAGTGGATACCTTCTGCATTCCATACACTCAACTAATAAATGTATTATATTATTTTATATTCACTTCTGATGTACTTACAAAAAAATTATTTCAAATAAATATAGTATACTTGCACTTTTTTTCTGAACACCGTTTCTTCGTAATCTATAATATACTCGGCTTTCTCATTGCTTTCGAAGATCAAGTGATCATTCTGTCTGATAATAAATAAAATACATCTTTCCTAATCTCATAATATGAGAAAGTAAATAATAATACGGAGCATTTTGGGGTACCAAAAAAATAGTCCCCACTTTGCCCCAACTTACTTTTTTTTTCAAAAACAAAATGACATCTAATCTTATTCGTATACATATAGCACGAGTATTTTTTATGTAAACTCAACAAAATTTTCATAAAATATATATAAAAAACGATGGTTTAGATACATATGGAGATATACTGCACGTGGAAGTCGCAGCTGTCTAAAATCTAATCGCAACGCCTCGGCACGATCGCTTTGTCGCCATTATTATATAGCAAATGGACACTGCCCCGCTACCCCATTGTACCACCACGCCACAACACATCAAAAGGTGCACACCGAGTTGCAGCTAAGGCGACATCCGCGTTACGTAATTTGATTGGATGGTTCCCAGTCCCCTATGCATACTGATGAAATTGACCGGAACAATTGAAGGGGAGATGATAATGTTCAGTTATTAATACGCCACAGAAGCAGCAAATAATGTTAAACATTGTGTTATAATAATAGATAGTATAACATTATATTTAAAATATTTAAAGAACAGATTTAATATATTACAAATATTTCATTATTACCCGGTTAATACATATTAAAAACGTGTAAATATAAACCAACAAAAATTCAATAATAAAAAAATCTCGTCGCATTGTTTAAGTGGAATTAAAACTTGAATTCACATTACAAACTCGTCCACAAATCAGCGACCGTTGAGGATAAGACAAGGATAGTTGGAAGGGAACAGTTCGAGTCTTGAAAAAAGTTTAAAGGTATTGCATGAATAAAGAAGAAATATAGAAACACAATCCCGGCAAATCATTCCATCGCCGGGAAAGAGAAACAATTCCTTTCCAGAGGCGAAACGTATCTTTGACCCTCTGACTTTGAAGCATTGACGCAAATCGCCCGGAGCACTTTTCATTGAAATTTCGATAGAGAATTCTTAGAATACCTAATTTTGGTCGAAATTAAAGTTTTTTTTAGATTATCTATCAACAGTGGATATTATATATAAGATAATGTTTCATATATTTATGTATAAACATAATTTTATGTTAATTAAAATTAACAAGATAACGTCTAATTAAAACGATGACAGAAAATACTGATCCTTGTGTTCTATAGGTAATTCCGGCCTCTGAAGGAAAACTATGATAGACTGCAGATAGGAAACAATAATGTTTTTTGGACAATAGTTTCTTCAAAGTAGGTACTCCAAGCATCACCCAAAACATGCGTAATGCTCGAATTATTTACCTCAAGTATCTTATCACCTAAAACCGTATTAATTCGAGGCTTATTAAGGATTAATGATCTTGTTAAAGCTTATTTTTAATTACTAAATTAATATTTTAATTATAAATATATACATCTAAAATCAATTTTGTCGAAAAATATTGTTTTTGTGTCACCGGGATTCGAACCTGGATCTTCATTTCCAAACCGGGGAGGTACACTACCAATTGTGTTATAATGCCAGTATTTTTCTTGACAAATTTTCGAACTTATATGTTACATTTTTTCAAATTAATACACCTGTGGTTCCATTATTTTAAAGCCATCTACATTATTTTTACAGAATCTCAAATACCTTTGAGTAAACCGACTGCAGACGCCAGAATTAATTTTTATTAAATTTTGGACACATTGATACAACATGTATTATTAAAGAAAACACATTCTTATTGTGAAGTTGTAATTATTCAGAACAGACGGTCTGTGAATATATTAATACATTAATTTAGTATTCAAAATATCACAGACCTCTGTTCTAAATAATTACAACTTCACAATATGAATGTGTTTTCCTTAATGATTATTTTTAATCACCGATTTTCTAAGTTTTGTATCGATGGGAATGAGGCGAGAGATAGAAAGGCTAACTGTGTATTTTTATGAATATTGGATCGATATATATAGTTAGGACTTTAGAAACAGCTTAAGTTAGGGATCAGGAGCTCATTTTAAGGTCGTGCAACTGCCGAGTTTAGTCAATTAACATTGCAAAACATTCGAAAAATTAAGTAAACGTAAGACTAGAAAAATATATAAGAAATAACTTCAGATACTTATGGCCATGTGTAGTCAGTCTTGTTGAATATTATTTTTATGAAAATCTCTATTGTACATTTTATTTATTTATTGAGATGACCGAACGAAGAGATGTGGAGGCCTTCGAATGTTTTTCCCTGCACTACTTCAATGGCCATCTCCAATGGAGTAGCACAGCGTAATCATAAATTTGGCGATCCCAGAAGGCGAGAGTTTTTAAGGTAATAAATGTTTATTATAAAATCAAAATACATAAAAGAAAATAATCTTAATGACCGTTAATAAAACATACATTTTTAAAAATATAAAACATAATTTAGAATATGACATCATTAAATACATCACAGTGATTTATGCTTTTAAGTGATTTTCGTCGCCAAGCGGCGTTTAAATTAAATTTGTTTCTGAAAATCAAAGTTTTCAACATCAAAATATAAAATAACCAAATTTCATTCAAAAATATGTGCATTCATTTCAAAGAAGCTCGCCTAATACAATCTCCCTCATCAAGCTACCCTGGAGCAGATGGGATCCGTAAAGGAGCCGATGTAATATGATTACTTAATAAAGATATTTTTTATTAGATTTGAGAGTAATTCACAAAGGAGGAAATTTGAGTACATTATGGGCGCGTGTATTCTATGAAAAACTAAAATATATATTGTTTTCAAACTATCCGCTGTATCATGGATTAACTCTGCAATTTACATTTACTTTAGGGTACCGAGAACAGTAAATAATAACGAAATATGATATTGTTTAATGTACAGGTTTATTGTCATGTACGTCATGCCCTTGAGATCATACTATGTAAATATGTTATCGGCAATTAGCAACATAACAATAAACTTAATGAAGTCTAATCGTAAGAATGTAAGGAGAATGTGTTTCAAAAGGCTGGCTTATGAAAATTCTAAATTTTAAAAATTAAAAAATAAATAAAAGTAGAAAAAGTAAATACTCAGGATCATGATTGTAAAAAAGTATAACATTTTTCATTTAGTGAAACAATTTACTAAAATCACTTATAAAGATAAACTGAAAAAGCCATCTATCGAATAAATATATTACCAACGGGACTCGAACCCAGAAAAGTAACATATATATATATATATATATATTAAATACTAAATTAATGTATTAATTATAAATATATACATATAAAATCAATTTTGTCGAAAAATATTGTTTTTGCGTCACCGGGATACGAACCTGGATCTCTATTTCCAATCCGGGGAAGTGCACTACCTTTGTGCTATAACGCCAGTATTTTTCTTGACAAATTTTCGAACCTATATGTTACATTTTTCAAATTAATACACCTGTCGTTCCATTATTTGAAAGCCATCTACATTATTTTTACAGAATCTCAAATACCTTTGAGTAAACCGACTGCAGACGCCAGAATTATCAATTCATTTTTATTAAATTTTGGACACATTGATACAACATATATTATTAAGGAAAACACATTCTTATTGTAAGGTTGTAATTATTCAGAACATAGGTCTGTGATATTTTAAATACTAAATTATCAGACCTATGTTCTGAATAATTACAACTTCACAATAAGAATGTGTTTTCCTTAATAATATATATATATATATACATATGTTACTTTTCTGGGTTATACGTATGTATATATTTTAACAATAGTTTATAGGGCCACTGGCATAATTTATAAAGTATCTACCTGCAATAGAAAATTCTTGATACCAGTCACAACTGTGACTATATTATTTTTTCGTTATATAGATTTATTTGATACGCCTTTCTAAATTATGTATTCAATTTTTTGTAATTATCAATGAACTATGTTCAGAAAAATCCGCAGTTTCACAAATAAAAAATGATTATAATAATTTTTTTAAATGGGTTGTTATATATTTTTAAAAAAACTCGGCAAATGTTTTTTTTTTTAATTAGTACGTATGAAAAATTATTACTACGTTTAGGTTTAGCGATATATCAAAATGATTTAGAATTTCAAGTCTAAACAAACAAAAAGATATACAATAGAAGAAGCGTGAGCTATAAATTAAGTGGCCTGCTGTCATACAACCTATATAAATTGGTTCTTAGGTTTCTCAACCCTGGTGACCTTCTTTGTTTTCACTGTTTTATAAATTACTAAAAGATCCTTATTATTACCATTAATTAAATTAACAATCTCATATAATAAAATTGCTTTTTAACATTTAAAAACACAATCTGCTATATTGAAATATGAATTTAGAGATTGTGAGTATCTTTGCCGGATCATATTTCAGAGGGTGATCTTCAGGTTTCATTCCCAGTTTGATTAATTTATTCATTAATTCACGTCATCCCGTTTCTCTTCAACGAGTTGAGATATTAATTTAATTTATTCCGGTGGCTTTTCCAGCGATCTTCATTTCAACGCAATCGAGTCCTTGCGAAATCTCAATTAGATTTTAAAAATTAATTTGTCAAAATGCATATTCTTTAGTTATGCAATTATTATTATTACTATAAGTTAACTCATCTAAATAGTGGGGTTTTTTTTAAATTTAAGTGATTTGCATTTCTATTATGTAAAAGGATTAGCCTGACCTGGAACATTGTGATCACATAATACATTAATGAAATAAAAATACAATTTGCGCTTAGTTTCATAATTTGGCCTTGGCAATTCTTGATTATTTTAAATTTACATTTCAAAGATTAAACACTATATTCCGTGTAAATTAATGTATGTTTCATAAAAGCTGTCCTTTTTATGGGTTTCCTGTTACCCGAACTTTCACCTTGTCTACATTTTTTAATGGTGTAACTTTAATGAAAATGGTAACGTCGTATTTGTTTCGTTTTAGGTACTTTAAACCTCCATAATTAATTGCAGTTATAAAATATAAATTAAAATTATGGAGGAGTCATAAATTAGCAACATTTTATTTTATAAAAGGATTTTTTTTAATGTTCCTATTATATCCTAAGATCAGATACAAAAGGTTACATATTAATTTATATCGTATTACAAGGATATTGACACTTCTCTCCGATGAAATGCATGTATATGTATATGTATATGTACTTTCGTTTAATCAACGTCTTTGAACAAAATAAATCCGTCTTTCATACGACCCTATCACGTATATTTATTAATAATTTTAGAGTACTGTTAATAGTGTTTTTAAAGTTTAAGTTTTAACGTAAAATAATACCTTCTTACCCATATAAAAAATGTATGAACGTTATAAGAAAACTTTCTATGATTGAACATGATTCATTTATTGTTTGAAAATACTTCACGTAATAACTAAAGGAAATAATTATTTTTATTAAAGGTTAACGTAGGATATAGTTATGCCAATTGCTTTTTGTTTTTCTCAATCAAAAACCAATCCATACATCAAATTTAAAAAACGATCATGAAATCGACAGGTTAAAAACAGGAAGAGAGTAAAATTTGCGAATTAGTAAAAGAGGAAGTAGACACTTTAATGATTTGTGAGCCTTTCTAATTTTATTCTATTAACAAACAGCATAGGTAACGACTCCATACAAAATGGATCAACCGAAAGGAATTAAAAGACGGTAAATAACCATTTATATGACTTGAGTAATTCACTAGCTTAAAAACAGAACTGAGTAATGTAAATAGCACGATGCGGCGAATAAAAAAAGAGCTCCATGAGTACAGCGGTGAGTTGCGGTGAGTTGCGGTGAGTTTTTAGAACTGTACAATTAAAGTCTCTATTGGTATACAGAATGCACTAATTGAAAAATAATTTTAATTCAATTTTTTAATTTATATTTGTTTCCCAGAATTTTTAGTTATGCACAGTATTTTTGCTTATATGCGCGGCACGCCCCTGAACATTACACTATATGTATCGAGGGATGAAAGTTAAATTATTGAAATTGACATTTCAGTATTTTACAGGGGGGATAAAAACGTTTACCGCGACGTTCTGTCACGGCTGCCAATTTATTCTGATAGATAACGGAACTGATATGACGGAAGAGTTACTTAGATGTTGTCTCTTAAAACATTTTTTAATCCACTTAAACACAAATTGATGGAAGAGATTTTTATGACTTTCAAACTTTATGTAGCGACTGAACCTACGAGTATATGCTTAGAGTTTTATGGGGAAGTACGACAATAGTAAATCATCAATTTATTGATCAGGTCAAATAAAAACTTGATAGATTCAAGAAACATTCCTATGTATTAACAATTATTATATTAAAGCCGTAAGTATATGAATTATTTATCAGATGTGTTTATATTATTTAGCTTTTCAAATCTGTTTTATGTTTTTTAATATTTTTCTTTTCCGAGTGGAGTTGCTGCACATTATACAAAATAAACTGACTACCCACAAATATTCTACACCCAATTTATGTGGAAAATCAGAATGGTCGTGTTTGAAATGAGCAACTGCCCTTAAGAGACTATGGAAGAAGACGTCACTGCCTTCGCTAATGGGCCCTCGGGGGGGCGCTACATGTAGGTAAGTACCTCCCACTTTGGACATCTCGAGCGGTCCTTATACAGTGCGCTGCAAAGATTTTAAATTTTATGAAAAAAATCTTCTTTAAAGATGTACTATTCATAGTACATCCATATGCTGATTTAAAAACAGAATCGAATATTTAACAAATCTGTTTTTAGTCACTTGAGCTTACAAGAGCCTCGATAATTATTTAAGATTTTATATAATAAAGATCTAGACCGCTTAAATGAGCGACAGAAGAAAAAATATAGGGTAAACGGGGGGAAGATCCGGAATGGGGGAAGACGCTCAATTGGCTGTAATTCTTTAGTTTGCCATAAGATTGTAATTGTTGTGGCGCTGCCGTATAGCCCGCCATATTGCCTAAGCGTCTTGTCAGAGAAGAATATGTTACGGCGAGTTTAGTTTAATGAAATATTTATTTGTACGGTAAGGAGCCCTATTGTTTTGCTTTATAATATTTTCGGCACAATATGTGTGTCATAACTTTTAAGTAGTTTTATTGAGTGAACGCCCTGTAAATTGATGACTTAGTTGATATTTTGTATGTAATAGTTGTATGTAATATTTGTATGTAATATTTTGTATGTAACAGTTGTTCTTGATTTCTATTAAAAGAATTCAAATAATAGAGTTAGACATGTTACCCACATGTGTGGGGTGATTAGAATAATGTTTTGTATCCCTTTATTATTGTTGCAACATTTATTAAAATGTCGAAAAAACGACACGATTCTGATGACGATAAGAATTTATCTCCGTGGAATGGCTGGATTCCGACTCCAGTAACTGAAGAAATTTGGGATGAAAACAATTACTAATTAACCTTAATAAATATGGGCCAAAAATGGACTAGCTATGCTTCATAACCTGTAAAAAGAAGTTGCACTAAACCTGCACCACAAAGTCAATAAAGACATTTTATTTTATTACTAAAGAGAACACATTCTTATTGTGAAGTTGTAATTATTCAGAACATAGGTCTGTGAAGTTTTAAATACTAATTTAATGTATTAATTAAAAATATATTCATATAAAATCAATTTTATCGAAAAATATTGTTTTTGCGCTACCGGGATTCGAACCTGGATTTCTATTTCCAATCCGGGGAAGCACACTACCAATTGTGTTATAGCGCCAGTATTTTTCACGACAAATTTTCGAACCTATATGTTACACTTTTTCAAATTAATACATCTGTCGTTCCATTATTTGAAAGCCATCTACATTGTTTTTACGGAATCTCAAATACCTTTGAGTAAACCGTACTTCCCGGATTGGAAATAGAGATCCAGGTTCGTATCCCGGTAGCGCAACAACAATATTTATCGATAAAATTAATTTTATATGTATATATTTATAATTAATACATTAAATTAGTATTTAAAACTTCACAGCCCTATGTTCTGAATAATTACAACTTCACAATAAGAATAGAATATGTTCTCCTTAATAATATAAGGTGTATCAATGTGCCCAAAATTTAATAAAAATGAATTGATAATTCTGGCGTCTGCACTCGGTTTACTCAAAGGTATTTGAGATTCTGTAAAAATAATGTAGATGGCTTTCAAATAATGGAACGACAGATGTATTAATTTGAACGATAGATGTATTAACATATAGGTTCGAAAATTTGTCATGAAAAATACTGGCGCTATAACACAATTGGTAGTGTACTTCCCCGGATTGGAAATGGAGATCCAAGTTCGAATCCCGGTAGCGCAAAATCAATATTTTTCGATAACATTAATTGTATATGTATATATTTATAATGAATACTTTTTTTTTAAAATAGAGATGCGTACACGGAACACGGGTCACATCGATATTCTTACTATTTTCAAACTAAGCTAAACGCTTGTGCTATTAAAATAGGACTAACTTGCTGGTGTTCTGGAACGAGGCGCGAACCCCCGACCACTAGATCACTAGGCTGACGTCTTGACCACTACACCAACAAGCTACTCATTACATTATATTAGTATTAAATTTTATTTCATTTTCATTGGACGTATTACTCCACAGAGGTGGAAGAGGATGGCTTAAAGCTATATGTTTGGTTTTTACTTAATTTTTTTTTTTCGGATCATTCTAAATTAATATTAGAGGATGCTTAATAACCGTTTATTCCTTTAAACTTTGTATTATTTTAGAATTAGAATTTTCCTTCCAGATGACGTCAAACTCTTAACTTAGGCATCTTCCCCCCACTTACACTATGCACTTACATCCACTTACAATATCCCCGTCAAGTAAACTAGTCTTCAAAATCGATATGACAAATTTGCGTGAATTAGGACCACCTCATCATTAGGTTTTATGATTTGGTTAATTTTTCATTTGTTTATTTAAACGTTAGTTTACTGTATATTATAAATAACAAATATAAGTTACCGGCAACAGTTTTCATGTAATAGGTCCCGATAAGTAAAGTAATAATACTTATAATCTTCGTTAGATCATCAAAAATTGAATCTTATACCAACGTAGTTGATGGAAGTCAAGAATTTTGGGAAGTGTAAGAATCTTGACCTTAACTATGGAGTTCACATCAAGATGTAAATATTTTAAATGGAGGATAAAAAATTAAAGGTCCATGTCGCCAGTGAATTAAAATAAAATTAATAACGTATAACACATTCAATGTATTTAAAAATCTACCAGCAAAATCAAAAAATAAAGCAGCGCGTTTAAATAGAGTGATAGTTCACTTAGCATCGAATAAATTAATACTGTGGACAGTTGACTGTTTTGCCCGGTGAGTCCCTAAGAAATGCAACTGCTCATTTGCATGGCGGTGGTTCTCAGTTATCCTCTAGAAAGATCTGAGATTTCCACTGAATACCAAAGATTTGTTTAACATTCACAATATGCTCTGTTGTTTAAGGAACTACGCACTCATGTAGGGATGACTCCTCAATCAATTTGTGCATCTAACTGTGGTAGCTTCAAATACGATCGTACTATTCCATAGCTTCCTGAGGAGGTTCAAACCTGGCTGAACTGCTGTCAGGTCATTCACTCGCTCTTTATTTCTCTCGCGTTTGCTTCTTTCCATTATCTTTTCCACCTATCCTCTACACTGAGTATGGGATACATTCATTCTTCTCCTCGAGTCCAGAAATAGAAAACTAAAAACAATGATTTAACCACTCCGAATTTTCTGCAAATATTATTGTTACTCAAATCTGTCTGGTATATATTTTTAATGAAATAAAGAAAGATGAAAATGTCACGTTAATTGAATATAAAACTAACTCGGATGGCGTCTGATATGTTTCGAAATTCCAAACCTTATTATCAAAGACTTGAATATCGACTATGTGACAAGACATATTTTTAGTTTTATGTTTTTTTTAATAATTCAGTTAGGAGATGGAAACTGTACATAATTAGTACAGAAGATAGACAAGGAAGAAATACTGGAATCGAATGGAACACAACGGCGCTGGAATTTTCAGAACAAAGGAATAGTTTAATATGAAAAAACTCTCCAAAGTTTAGAAAAAACATGAATCGTGATCATGTTTCTCGTATCATATGTCAACCCGACTCTTATTAATACAGTAACCTAACTACTTAGCCCGTCTATTTTCGTTTGCCATTGTGAATCGATAAAAGTATTGAATGTTTTAAATAATTTGTTGCCCTGTGATTTCTTTACATTACATTACATATTTAATGAATTCACGTATTATATCGGGCCGAGCAAATATTCTAACTGGAAACAAATTGAGCGACTCGATTTGAAATTTAATCACTCACAATTCTATTAAATTTGAACACAACCCAATCGTGCTATTGATCTCAGAAGATCTGAGTATGCAGCATGTTAAATGTTTCCCAAAGCTTTCAGACATAAAGCAATCTGTGTAAATTCTAGGACAGCAATCAAATCACTCATGTCGAAGATAAAAACATTCACTAAAATTTTTAATACACATATGTATATACGAGTTTATTGGCCCTCCAAAAATCCAGGTGTTCATCTTTCAAACGCTTTTAAATCAGCGGCTCACTTTACAGCCTTACGGCAGGTTAGTTTGAAATCGTAATCATAATTCAAATTTAAATTTGATAAAATAATGCATACACACAGCGAGCACACAGGCTTTTTATGACCTAAAAAAATATTTCTAAAATTCGCAGTAGTATTATTTGTTTCAAGAATGAAATATAAACATGAATAATGCAACTTTTTAGATGCGCAAAATAAACATTTCTACGATAAAGCATTTCCATAACTAAATTATTAAAAAAAAAATTAACCCACTAATAGACATATAATACTAATCTCAAAATATGAGAGGAGAATTTTGCACCTACAGCCAGAATCGCATACTGTTTACTCGTCCGCCCCCACTTTCAGTCGGAGAAGTTTAAATAATAAGAATAATATATTTATTTAATTTGTGATTTCAAATTGAATTAGATAAAAATCATTTAAAGTAATAATAACTTTCTGAAACAAGATTGAAAATTTTGGGACATTTAGTATCGGCTGTTATTATATAATTGAGGGTGTAATAATGGAGGCTGCTGACATTGTAATTATATTTTAATATACCTACCCTCAATTATAAACAACTATCGATTCCAACTCAATAGATAGATATCTATTACAAAATGAAAAGAAACTATTCATGTTGTCAAAATGTTTATGTTTTTAATGTTGTCAAAATTACTTTGCGTACATGAGAGGTTATAATAGTAAGATTTTATTTAGTTTTACAAAACAAATAGAAAATATCCATTATTGAACCTAAACGTGGTATAAATATACATTTTCCATTATTCTTTAATAGGAAAAATATAATAATTTAAATCGGATACAATGTTCGGCGAATATCGGAGTCATTATTAAATATTCGCATTTAAATTATAATGTAATTGCTGGCTCACTCAACATTGCATGAAGCTTTTCACGTTTCAAAACATAATATTTAAATTTCCTGAAATAGAGTTACAGTTTAATCAAACTTTAAATTTATTTAACGTAGGGGTTAATTAAAAAAAAAAATTTTTAATGAAAATCAACTTATTCAGTTACTTAAATTTAAATCGATAAATATTTTATTAAAGTATTAAAGGTATCTCTGCAGAATTTTACGGTTATCTCAACACTTAAATGAGTTTTGCTGCAAATACTTCATCGCGTACAAAAAAAATAAACACTCTAGATAGTTAAAGTTAAAATTTTATAAAATAACAATATCATCTGATAAACAGACAATAACAAAAAAGGCTACGTAGATAAAGGTAAAAATATTCATTTGAATACAATCAACAATATATATTTAAGGATCTAATTATTCAAAAACTTTCACATACATTCCCTTGTAAATAAAATTATATAGGTACTGTATAAGTTAACTGAACAACGTAAAACTTCGTTACAAAAAATACCGGAAAAAGTTTGGAATTCTTCCCAACCTAGGATGCGAATCCTCTTGGGTAGGCAGAACTGAACCGAGACTAAAGTGATAATTAACTCAATAAAGGCAAAGTGGGTTGGATGGCACAGAAATGACTTTACCAAATTGTTTTACGTATGGGGCGGTGACTGTTCAATATTGGTGACACAAAATCGCGCTTCGGCGCTCGAAACCTCTTTATTTGGCTGACTTCGTAAAGGGTCTATAATGTCTAGATCGGTCATTCGTTTTTATAAATTCTAAATTATACTAACTTTATTATTTTACGTTAATATTATTTTATACAAATTGCTAACGTTCAGTAAGGTGATTTAATTTTAGTGAAAATCATCTGACATATATCATCAATATTACTAGCGAACTCTAGCGGTTCTAAAAAAAAAATATTTTATATAATAAAAAATATTATATACATAGGTTCATCGCTTATTATATTACTTTAACGTAAAACATGTGATGTATACCATGTCATTGTCATTGCCAGTAAGAAAAAATTGTGAGATCGCGTGTCTTATACTCGTATAAGTATTAAATATTAATTAGAAAGATATACATATAAAATCAATTTTATCAAAAAATATTATTGTTGCGCCTGGATCTCCTTCCAAAATGTGTTCTCCTAATAATAAAGTTGTATCAATGTGTCCAAAATTTAATAAAAATGAATTGATAATTCTGGCGTCTGCTATCAGATTACTGGAAGGTATTTGAGATTCCGTAAAAATAAGGTAGACGGCTCTTTCAAATAATGGAACAATTAAATGTATTAATATCAAAAAGGTAATATATAGGTTCGAAAATTTATCGCTAAAAATATCGTCGCTGTAGCATAGTTGGATAATGCACCTTCCCCGGTTTGGAAAGAGATGCAGGTTCGAATCCCGAAGCGCAACAACAATATTTTTCGATAAAATTGATTTTTTATGTATATCTTTCTAATTAATATATTTATTTATATTTAATTCTGAATAATTACAACTTCACAATAAGAATGTGTTCTCCTAATAACGTATAAGTATGTCGAACGTTTTTTTAATATCTCTAATTTAAAATTACATAAATGTTATCTCTTATATTGTGTAATACATTCAATAACATTTATTAAGTATGTACATTATACTACGTAAAGATATTATATGTTCAATTAATTAGAAAACACACCAAAGTTACGTTTATTTCACGTTCATTTATGGTATCGACAAAGAAACAATTGTTGTCAAAAATGACCTAAGAATGATGTCTTCAGACAATAATGTAAGAATCACGGATAGATTAATGTAATATAAAAATGCTATGTTATCAGTATAATACGCTTTATGTATAGACAGAATCAGTTGGATGGTTTTCTCACTCAACTTAAATTAAGATATTTGATGTGAAAGATTTGGACGATTATTGATTAACTAATTGTGGTTAATAATACTTTGCAAATGACTAAAGCTGATTACTTTCTGCCAATAGAGTATATTTTATTTGATTTACTGGAATTATTCTATCAAACGACAGATGCTATTTCATCTAAATTCCACTCATATGTCACGTAAAACGAAATTGTCGATGCAAGACTCTTATTAGACCAGAGATTAAATAGTAGAAACCTGGACTCTGGCTCTGTCGAAACCGCAGGTGTTTGAGCGCGTAATCCTGAAAAGGATCATTGGTCCGATTCGCCAAGAAAATATTTAGTGTCGCCGTAAACGACTTACAAAGGTTGTAAAACTTTGAAGTTTACGACGTTTATGATGAGCCTGACGTCGTTAAATTTACGACATCTACGGGCAGGGGATCTGGCACAAACGGTGCCGGATGCCAAAAGAGTCTCCATCATGTGCGCGCTTCATATTTCATTAATCAAAGTATCGGTGAACCGCGACTTCGATGGATAAATAGGATCCAGATGATGGATCCGTGTAGGTCCCATGCTTTCATTTTGAACCAAGGTGCAGAACAGAAAAGAATAGAGGAATTTTCTTGAGGCGCCAATGCCCACCCCTGGACATGATAATTATTAATATATTGAAATTTCATGGAATTCACTACAGCGAGACAATTTTCGTTAATACTAATTAAATAAAACAATATCAGTCAAACAAAATAAAAATTTTAATTTGTACTCGTCGCTAAATGTTTTTTCATCCACGCTTTGCTATTAGAAGAGCATATGCATGTAGTTACATATATACAGTGAAACTTCTATGTATCGTTTTTAAAGGGACCTAATAAAATAAACTATGAATGCGAGAAAACAATGAATGTGGAAATATTGGAAAAAGTTACATTCATACTTCATATTCTAAAAAATATACATATTTCACATGTAAATTAATGTGTTTAAATACAAATAAAATTTGAAAGCTAAACAGAAACAACAAAAAAAATTTTTACTTTGTATCATACATAATCTTTCATCATCATTGGATTTTTGGCTGTTGCATTATTATTAAAGTAAAAAGTATTCTTTCGGTGTTGCAAATGACATTTTTTTCGGTATCAGTTATTGATGTGCATATAAAAGATTTCAATTTTTCAAAGGCTTTGCATACTTCTGAAAACAAAGGTACGCAAGGGATTATCTTCATCGTTATCATTATATAATATAGTCGCGCATTTTTTTCTCAGATTTAAATGTGTATAAAACTAATTATAAGCAAATCACTTAAAAATATACATATAATATATATATATATATGTATTTTCCGAAACATATATATATGTTTCGGAAAATACAGTTATCACCGGGACTCAAACCTATAAATTTCATTTAGATTTTAAGTGACATCTATATTTTCTGTTATGTTTTGAAAAATTGTAACTTCACCGATAAAATGTGAATTCTTTAAAAATGAAATACGCATGAATTTTATAAAATATTAATCTAAAATACCTTTATTTATTTTTAAATTTTATTTGAAATTGGGATTATTATCTGTGCGCCGTTTTTATCGACGAATATTATTGCGATATTCATTTTTATACTTAAAAAAATATTTTCAAGTTATATTTACATATATTTTTAGAATAAGCTTTTCACGAATATAAAAAGCAAGAGGAATCTGCCATGGCTGTCCAAATTGAGAGGAGTTCGAAGAATTGCTGCACTAAAACTATACCATTAAATTAAAAGCAAACTAACCTTTTTCTACCTAAACAATCCTTTCTAAAGGAAGAATACAATGGTAAGAAAACCTAAAAAATATTTAGTACAGCCAACCATTTGAAAATGTAATAATGTCTTTATTTAGAGTTTCAATAGCACGGAAAAAGATAAAATTTCCAGCAAACGAGGTCCTGGAAGAAAGAAAGGATCTTAGCTGAAGAATTTAAGACAATGGCTAATAACGTCCAAAGTCCAACTGTTTCGAGCTGCTGTAACAAAAATCCTAATCGCCACGATTATTACTAACATCAGAGAACGGTATCCGGAAAGTTCACAGACTGCAATTCACCAAAGGTAAGATCACCGACGGAAAGTTCACCGACAACGATTCACCGACCGGAAAATTCATGGAAAGGAAAATTCACCGATTTTACAAATGATAGTCGATGATTACAAATATTTATTAAAATTTATTATTTCGATATAAAAATATATAATTTAAATAGTATTAGATATTACCAAGATACGCCTACAGATAGCGCATTTATTTTGTCCCATTACATTACATTATTATATTACTGGTACTTTGCACTTACAATTAATTAATAATAATTATTATTTATTTATTAAATGCTTGCTTTATACATAGTTTATATTATTTATACATAGTAAGCATTGTTGCTAAGTATCTTGGCAGCAAAATAAAACTTCACTCGTTGTCGTGTCTGCTATACTATTATTATACTGTATTATAACAGATGATGTGTTTTCAGTATAGTAGTGTGTATAAATGTATTAATACAAAAAAAATTATTGTTCGTGACGCATACTCGATTTAAAATGTGGAAAATCAATTCACTTTGTGATACAAAATAAATAAATGTGCTTAAAGAAAGTTTCCACGTTTCATGATTTTTAATAAAAAAATCATTGGCGAATTTTGCTTTCAGCGAATTGCGGGTCGGTGAATTTTCTAGTCGGTAGATTGTTTTCGATGAACTCATCAGGCGGGAAAAAATGCGTTTCGCAATGGAACGCATGAGGAATTAGGCTACTTACGAAAATCAGTACTTTGTAATGTACCGATAATATTTTTGTGTCCCCTTCTTATTGTATACATATCATATAATATTAATATTTTCAAACAATTACCTAGGGAGTTGTAGCGAAATTAAAAAATTTATTATTTATTAAAAGACAATTATTAGACAAGGAATATTATTCCTTTTGTTGACAGTTGTATACTGTTAATTTTATAAATTTTCTTAATGATAATTACTAATAGTAGTTTAAAATATATGTTTATATTTAATAACTTTATAGTTAGTGCTCGAGAGAAGTAATTAGCCGAGACTAAGTACGGGTACTTTACGTAGTATCTGTTTTTTTTTTCAAATTTCAAAAATGCGCGCCAAAAGTAAAATAAAGGTTATTGCAAAGAAAATGTTCTGCTCTACAAGATATTGTGTTTGCTTTAGCATTACATTTATTATTTTATTTAATGACAGGCCTTCAAAATGGAATGTCAAGTAGACAAAAGTGAGCACTTTCGACACCTCTTTCTGTTCGCGTTCAATCAACGGAATAAAGCCGCCAAAGCTGCTCGCGATATTTGCGCAGTGTACGGTGAAGATGCTATGAATGAAAGGACAGCTCGTCGATTATTTTCATTTCAATTTAAATTACGGTAATTTCGACCTAAAAGACATGGGGCTTTCCGGACGACTACTGGAATTCGATGAGGACCGCTTAAACCATCGTATTCGTGAAGATCCCCTTCAAACCACCGTAGAATTGGCTGGACAGATGAATTGTAGTCACATGACTATTGTAACGTTATAAATACATTAGCAGTTGAATTATTTAAATTATATAAATAATTCGGGTGAAGAATAAAAATTTTAATAATGGAAACACTCTCGCACTTGCGCGGTAGATTGTGGCGATCGTAGACCGGGCATCAGGTACGCGCGCGCGCCGCGGAGATATTAATTCGCATAGAGACAAGCCTAACAGTTGGCCATGCTAACCGCGGGTGGATTTTAACCGACCACCAGGATGGCACTGGATGGCGGCGCTACCGACTGTAGAACAAAAAATAGTAGTTAATTAAAATTGTATAAATTAATAAATCCATGTGATACTGGGTAAGAATAATAGTCACAATTACTAGTGCATACATTTCTACTAATCTTGTTATAAATCCATTGTATTATGCAGAAATATTTTATTTCCTTGGGTGCGGGATGAAGAACTCCGGAACTATTGTTGGAACCGATAAGGATAGCGGATCACCCGGGCTTAAAGCCAATTCATTCCAAATCAGTCCGCGGCGAGAAGGAATTATAAGTAACGAGTTCAAAAACGTGGAGGAAGCGCATCCCAAACCCATGGTCATGTATTATTGTTGTTCCATTTTTTTGTCTACCCTGGATGGCGGTTCCACATCTTCAACTTCATATATTTATTTAGGATTACTGTAGTCTGTATTTATAATGATCGCTCTGTTCCTTTTAATAAACTACTGTGATTAATAATAACTTATTTAAATAATGTAGAATAGATTCTTGTTTATCTGAATTATACAACTCGATATATATGTATCACAAGTGAAGAGAAAAGTCGTCAGTAAGATAATATTAATTTTTTCTCCACTGATCTGGCCTGTAGAGGATAGACCGCCAGGCTATACCGTCATCTTCAATCAATGGGAAAAGACCAGAAGTTCGACACTTGAGTCCCATTTGTTTTGAGTGTAAACAAACAAAAATCAACGTTTAACAATTTCTACCTGGATTGCTCGCGCGTCATCGAGCTACGCAGGCCGCAAACAAATATTCAGAGTGGAACAAAGTTTTTATCCGCGCAAGACGATGATTTGCGTCTGGTGGGATTAGCAAGGCAAGTCATCCACTACGAGATACTTGAAGGCAATTAGAAAATCAACGCGGAGCTATATATTCTGCAGGGCAATTCAACAAAAATGACTGAATCGGAAATATGGCATTTTTCTGCAACACGACAACGCCCACCCGGACAAACACGGACACTACTTATGGTAACACCCAATAGATATATACTTTTGCACCAAAATATAATAAATGCACTGCAAATACCAATACCGAACATATTAAGTCCGTAATAATATTGAAATCCGACATTGACACGTTTGTCGTAATAATTTGGTTTGAACAAATTTAACACAGCTCGTGACATTGAAAAAGCTGTAGTTTCTTCAAAAATTATTGAAAGCGCTATAGATCCATGATTACTTATTTTTTCGTTCCCCAATTGTATGGTATTGAAGACGGCGCAACATGCCATGTCACACAGCGTGCGCTACAATCAATTTATTGAATGAAACATTCAAATAATTTCGCGTAATGGACCTGTGAATTGGCCTCCAAAATCGTATGATTTAAAATCTTTTGATTATTTTCTGTAGGGATATATGAAGTCGCTAATCTACGCCAATAAACCAGAGATGATAGACGACTTAAAAGCCAACATTCGTTACGTAATTGTCTATATACGGTCCCAGCTGCTCCAAAAAGTGGACTACCAGATTGCGCTTTATTCGAGTCAGCCGCGGCGCCCGTATGCACGAAATCATATTTAAACACTAATGACATAAAATTATCTTTCCAATAAAGCTAATACCATGGCCATTATAAGGATTTTTATTTCATTTTAAAGTTCTATACCTCTAAAAAAAAAACATGCTTTACATACGTAAACATAATACAGAAAACTTCATATTATATATACACGTATTTTGGGTACCTATAAGGAATTTTATTGCAAAAATGAGATACGCGGTAGATCCCATATTAACATATGAAACATGACTCACGACCGACGCATTCCATGGAAGGAACACAGTTCTGGGCAGCATTCTAAGTAGGTTTAACGTTTTTCAAAGCAAACTCACTGATATCAAACTCACAGAGTTCTTAATAGGCAAAAAACATCATTTATATTACAAATATTAATATTGATAAAAAAATATGTTTAAAATCTGAAGATATTGTTACTAACACCCTTATAGCATGCCTGTCATTACGTAACTGGAATTAGCATAAATGTCAAAGTACTGTGCCAATAATATCACAACTGAATAGGTGAATTTTATATTCTTGAATTTTTTTATTGAATACAATGCATACAAGATCAGGCCAGGTTTATAAGTGACTAATCATTATTTATTCACATATCATATTTTCAGTGACTGTTTTAGCAAATATCTTTTTAGTCAAAGTAAAAGATGCTGATAAAATAATGCTGCATTATTATCGTGCAAACTCTTGATATAAATCGATCTTAAGTCATGTTATCGAATACGGAATATAATAAACGAAATGACTTATTAGGAGAACACATTCTTATTGTGAAGTTGTAATTATTCAGAACAGACCGTCTGTGATATTTTAAATATGAATAAAATATAATAATTAGAAAGATATACATATAAAATCAATTTTATATGTATATCTTTGTAATTAATATATTTAATTCATATTTAAAATATCACAGACCTATGTTCTAAATAATTACAACTTCACAATAAGAATGTGTTCTCCTAACAACAAAGTTGTATCATATGTTCTAAATTTAATAAAAATTAATTAATAATTCTGGCGTCTGCTATCAGATTACTCAAAGGTATTTGAGATTCCATAAAAATAATATAGATGGCTTTTTCAAATAATTGAACGATTAAATGTAAAAAGGTGACATATAGGTTCGAAAATTTGTCGCTAAAAATATCGTCGCTGCAGTATAGTTGGATAATGCACCTTCCCCGGTTTGGAAAGAGATTCAGGTTCGAATCCTGGTGGCGTAACAACAATATTTTTCAATAAAATTGATTTTATATGTACATCTTTCTAATTAATATATTTAATTCATATTTGAAATAACTTATGTTTAAGGTTATAATTATTCTCTAATATCATATTAGCTAAGCAAACTTGTTATTTGAGAATAAGTTGTTTTTCGAAAGAAAACAATTTGCCAATGTAAAAACAGCAAACGCAGGTATAAATTAATAATTCTATGCGAGGACCTAAATACAATTTTGTTCAAAGCTATTACGTTGTCCAAAACCTTCGCTGGTGGCTCTATTCCCACGTTTGTATCAGTCTGTGCCTGAACTGTCAGATGCTTGACTCGGCCAGTAACGATTGTAATAATTGATGTGCTATAACTTTAAATATTGACTTATTTAAAAAAAATCAAATACCTTTCATTTTCATTCAACAGAAGGTGAAAAACGCAAGAAAATAATCACTGAAAAAATTCAACACTAACTCTCAATTTTTTTTCGTCCAATCAAAATTACAAAAATCACAATAGAATTTTAGATGAAAAACAGTAAACAAAACTTATAATGCGCGTACTCGGCTGCTCCCTAAATGTAATATTTAAGATCTCCTGAAAAAAGGGAACTGCATTTTTTCAATACACAAAAATGCCGATATCTTTTTGATTCTTAGTTTTTAAGTGCAAATGCACCCGTGATAATTCTTTTACGGCAGTAAAGTGCAGGAATGTCTGCGTTATCGCATCATTTCAGCCGGCAGTCAGTCTTGCGATTCAAGTTTAAGGTACAGTGAATACCTTCCAGCTATCTCGCCACCAAAACAATTATTGTTAACTGTTTCAGTGAACTGAAAGCAACAAGCCATTAATAATCACTGCGACTCCGCGCGCTACTAAAACGTATCTTCACGAATCTATGAATAATTTTGTAACAAGGATAAATATTATTTACAAAACACGAGGGGCATCGAATCCTGTTAAAATGCAGCTGTTTATTTCTATAAGATTTACATTTGGGTTAGTTTTACTGATCTGCTTGTTTGATATAGCGGTAAGCCATTCGCCCGTGGTCGGGCCTAGAGACTAAGTAGTCTTAGGAGACCACCAAGTTAATCATAAGTTTCATAACTCAAGCATTTAGTTTGATATTTATATATGAATGTATTTCGTGTTCATCTCCACTTGTGTTATAAAAAATTATTTAAATGAATTTTTAATTTAGAATAATATTTTTTTCGATAACAAAATAATTATACTCATAAAAATAGATTTATTAGTGACGTCGGGTTATGTTTGCAAGTATAAATATAAATATGGGTTGTGTACAATTGATCTATGTAATGAAACTAAAATCTTTTTTAAATCATGGAAAATAGCAAACAGTCTCTGTACATAATACATACATAACATAATATTTAGATATCTATAAAATTTAATATAAATACATTTATCGTGATATCAAAAAGTTGTTGCAAAAAATAATAATTTTTTTCTATTTAATAATTGGCCAAATAAATCTAATAGATATAGTTTTTTTAACATGATGAAATATATATAATTTAATTTTTTTTAAATGAATAATGTTAGAAAATAATACATTTGCATTATTTGATATAAAGTAGTTAATTCACCAAACTTAATAAAACCAACTGCCAATAAATAAAATTGTAATACAAATTAAATTAATGAACTAGAAAGATACATAGAAAAAAAATCTATCCAATAAATATTTTGTTGCTACCGGGATTCGAACCTTTCCTATCTGGGGAAGCGTGTTCACCATTTCATTTTTAGCAATCGAATACATTTTGAAGTTATATCCTGTTATCTCTCCAATTGATATATCTATAAAAAATAATTAATTAATAAATAAAATGTATTGACCAAAATGTTTAACTAGTTATTTTTCTGCAAATTAAGGGTATCCAGCGGAAAAAGTTCAAGTTTATCACACAGTATCGTCTAAATGCTGTCCATTTCTATCAAGACCGATCATTCGGCATACGTCAGCAGTGACTGTCTCTCGCTGAATAAGAAAATAAGGGCCAATTATCCCTCGGGCAAAAATTGCACACCACACTGTCGTTTTTGGACAATGCAAACGTTTTTGATGGCGTTCCCTTGGGTTGTCGGGGCACCAGTATATCATGTTCTGTTTATTAACATAGCCATCGATATGAAAATGTACTTCGTCAGTAAACAATATGTTTCCGAGCGTTCGTGCTATTCCAAAACGTTCCAGCATCGTTACACGTACAGAATAATCATTTTCGTTGAGAAACTACACGATTTGCGGTTTGTATGGATGAAACTGAAGTTTATTTTTCAAAATAGGGTGCACTGTTGATTTTTTTATTCCAGTACAGGCTGCAATCTTTCTTATCGATTTACGCGAAATGCTCATAATTTCACGTCGAACTTGAGCCACGTGTTCTGGCGTTGACGGCCCCGGGTTGTTTGGTTAACCATTGTCCCTTCTTGTCTAAATTTTTGAACCCGACACCAGATAACTTGCGTGCTCGACCTATCACTTACTCGTCGAATATTAAAGTGAGTACAAAAAGCCAGACGCGTACGAACCAATGAACCACTGTATTTTAAATATTACTCAACTGCGAATGCGCGGTGCGCTCCCGACCAGCGACTCATTGCGACTAGCAAGTTCGCAAATCACGCGCGTCGAACAATACCCCTCCCACTTACCTCATTCTGATGGTTTACGACCAATTAGAATTTAATCTTGACATTTTTCGCTGAACACCCTTTATCTTTCGTACCTTTTAGTGAAACTTTTGACTTTTATTTGATAGTAATATTTTATGTTTGTTAAATAAAAATAATAACATTAAAGAAAATCATCCAATGTAAAAAAAGTATGCAGTCGGTTGGGATAGCGGTGTCGATACGTCACGTATTTATTTTTGGTGATTGTCTGATGCTGAGACAGACTGGATTCCCAAGTGGGTGGGCAATGCATAAGATTTTTTTTATGATCAAGATTTATTTATTTGATATAACGATTATCTCATCATTGAACTTCTTTAAAGCAACATATGAGCAATGCCGGATACATTCAGATATTTTCTGATAATTTCTACAATGATTTTACACATATATAATGGTAATGATATGTTATTTTTGGGTTGTACAACACAATACATTATATTGCAAAGTATTTTTGATTGATCTGAATAATTTTCAAACAATAGGCAAACTGTAGATATATAGAACGCTGTCAATTCTATGGACAGCTCTCAAAACAAACGGTTATTACCAAGACGCATTGTAGAAACTGGTGATTCGAGGTATGAGGTTGAGTGATTCACCTTCTGATCACCGATAAGGTGGACATACCTGGAGTGAAGTTCGTAACTATTGCCTCGATACAGGAAGCTTCCAGAAATGTCGCAAATAGGAACAGATAATGCCGGAATAGTTTAACTTCACTGTTGACTCAAACACGATAACCATGTCTACTCTGTCAAATGTATAACATCAAAAAAGAAGAATTAATGAGAATTTTTTTATAAACCCAACCAAGAATTTTATATTTTAAAGTGAAGTAATCAAAGCTCTAGACTTTTAGCTTTTGTTTCCATATACATTATAAAAACAAAGCAATTTTACTATTTTAGAACACGTACATAATTATTTTGTATTGATATTTTATCTATTAAGGTTTTAATTAAACAAATGCTAATTAATGTAAGTATTTCAAGTGTATTGTTTTTCGGTTTTAACTAATATGCCATTAGCGATTAAAAGGATCTAAGTTTGGAAGTTTGTTGTATTCAATATGATGGCAATAGAGGTCAAATTTTCTTAGTTGAAAAATAAGCAATTTAACGAACAAAACCGTTCGGTCACGAATAGGAAAATGATAGGTCAAAATAAATTTTTTCAATATTAAATTACTACATTTTAATACTATCATCCGTATGCATGTTCTGTATTTCTTGTGTATTTGTACATTTATGAAAAATAATAATGTTTTAATGGAAAGCTTTGCTTTTTAAACTGCTGAGAGTTCGTATGCAGCACAAAGTCATCATGATTAAATCATATGTAGTAAGCAGTACTTACTCAAATAATCTCTGATCCCAAATATAATCTCTGAAAGCAACATCCACAAACAAGCAAATAATTCTTACAAGATTCTCTTGCAAACAAAAATCACAAGTGCAATCCAACTATAGCATAAAGTCTGTGTTTAATGTTTGAACCTAAAAAATGGTGCCTCTAACTTTCTTTAATAATAATAATTTGGATTTTACTTAAATTTTGCATTATTTAAATGGTATATATCAGAACCTTGAACCTTGAACCCAAAACCCGATTTGCTAGAATAAAATATTATTATTATTTAATTATTAGGAGAACGCATTCTTATTGTGAAGTTATATATTCAGAACAGACGGTCTGTGATATTTTAAATATGATAGACCTATGTTCTAAATAATTACAACTTCACAATAAGAATGTGTTCTCCTAATAATATGTGTCCAAAATTTAATTGATATTGATATACAGAATTGATAATTCTGGCATCTGCTATCAGATTAGTCAAAAGTATTTGAGATTCTGTAAAAATAAGGTAGATGGTTCTTTCAAATAATGGAACGATTAAATATCAATATCAAAAAGGTAACATATAAGTTCGAAAATTTGGAATTCCCGGTTAGGAAAGAAATCCAGGTTCGAATCCCGGTTGCGCAACAACAATATTTTTCGATAAAATTGATTTTATATGTATATCTTTCTAATTAATATATTTAATTCATATTTATTATTAAATTAGTTATCACCTGTTTTTTTTTGTAACCATTGCCATTGATTAGGTCTTTACAATACAAAGCAGAAATATTTGTACCTAATTTATAAATATTTTGAAATTATACAAATGATATCATTACACGAAACCCGAAAATAGGTTGGAACATATCCCTAGTACATAATGAATAAAACAAAATATTCGTGTAAAATAATTACCTGTAACAAATTTATAAAATATCCGACTTGCGCTATTGAATGTTCGAACATTCCACCATTGAAACCGAAGAACGGGGGGTTCGAATCCTAATGACGTTATTTCAATTTTCGTAATACAAGCTTTGGCTTGGTTACAAAACAGTAAGAGTGTTTAAAAAGTGAGTAAATAAGCAGAATATATAAATTCTAGAACAACAACAGATAAATTCGATGGGATTTACAAATAAATTACGAAAAATATATATAATATTTTCAAATAACAAGGATTTACAAAATATTTAATACTGAATTCAGCTTTCACGGTGGATCGAAACAAATCGGAACGCCCCGCGCCGCGATGTTCCGGTTCGTCATGCGCGTGGCTGATATTATCGGTCTGCGTGGAGCGGGTGGACGCACATAAATAACAGAACATACAAGTACAATTCCTACACGCATATGTACATACCTAGCATTCCGAATCATAATATCTTCCATTCGGTGAATTGCCGAATTGACAATTTTATACCGTGACAATTCAATGCCTTTTAATTGCAAGGCGTGTGCAGGAAATAAATTTTAAACTTTAATTAAATGAACATGAACTGCTAACATAAATAAAATGAAAACAGCGCGTTAACGAAGGAAATTTTTCTTTTTAAATTAAGACGAACAATTTTAATTTATTGGTTATAAATGTTTAACTATTACCTATTCAAAACTCTAATATTACAAATAGTGAAATGCTTGGATAAGGTTAAAGGATTATACAAATTTTAACATTTTTATATTGTAACAATAACATTTGAAGGTATTTTTTGATCTTGTTTTTTGTACACGTGGGAGGTTTATTCTGTAGCTTTGAAGCATTTATTTCGCTTGGCGCGAGTTTAAGGCCTCTTTGAAATACTCTTGAAGGTTTGAATCTTTTTTGACATTTGAATTTTAATTTTATATTTTCAAGACGAAATTGAATCAAAACTAATAAAACAGTCTAGATAGAACCGAAGTACAAAATTTTGTACTCACGCTCGTCACTTACTATGTTGAATCAATGTTAGTGTGTACCTTCTCAATGTCAAGGACCAGTCAAGGCCAACAAGCATTTCCATCTCGTATTAATTACACCAATCAGTTTAATGTCAGTCCAAAGACGTATTTACATCAAATACAATTACGAAATAGGAAAATATATACAGCCTATAACAGACCTAGTCTACAATATTTTATGGGTGGATACCTGACAAAATTTTAAGTCGAAAATATTCAAGGAATATGCTCAAATTCTACTCCGTTACGGAAAATATCTATATCTTTGCTTCGAGCTCTAAATCATCTAACAAAAAACAGTCTGGCTGTTCAAAATTCGATGACTTTTATTTTTTTGTATCCAATATATAATTTGGAATTAATAAAATAATTCAATTAATCAAAACAATCGCATAATTACAATTTTTTTAAATGCTTATATCTCTGGCATGCTTGAGATTAGAGACATATTCTATGAACATTTTCGACTCGTAATTTAGTAAAGTATCCACCCACAAAACATAATGGACTAGATCTGTTACACTCTGTATAATAAAATTTTCCTATAATGTATGAAAGTACATTAAATTGATGAATAATCAATTTAAATGTCATTGACCTTTGTAACTAAATGGACTATTTTACTAATGTAGCTACTATACATATTTATAGACTGATTAAATTCAATTTTTAAACGGAAATGAGCAAATTTTACAGTCAAACCAATATTTTATCTACAAAGTCGCCGAGGCAGAAACAGTTCCAAATCAATAATTTTGCAAATTATGAATATCGACTTATCGGTTCATTACTTTTATCTCCTTGGATCGAACGGAGCGAGCTAATAGAGTTAACGCAAATCGGCGCTGTAATTTTATTGAAGGTGTACCAGTTCAACGAGAATTTAGTAAATCAGTTAGTTTAAAATCGAATGAAAAATTTCCAATTGGATTTAGTATATCTGTTTGAAACTTATAGAAATATTAAATTTTAACACAAAAATTTAATTTTGAAAGATGTACCAACAACGTACTACTTGTTTTTTCAATTACTTTGAAATATATTATTAGTGTATTATTTATAAGTAGGTACATATTATTACATATAACATGAATAATAATAAAAAAAATTATAAATAGTAATATCTATCATGTGTTTCTAACAACAACAAAAAAAACATTATGGAACGACAGATGTATATATAAAATAATAATCTCCCGGCGTAGAAATGAGACAGACAGGAACACTAACTATAACCCAGCCAAGATATTAGTAAAAGCAGTTCACGAGTGTTTTAAGTTTTTCATTATTTTCTTATGAAGTTCAACGAAGCAACTACTTTTTCAAATAATCATAATTTAGTACAAAAATTTGGTGCATTCTTAGCACAAATGAGAATATATGTATGTCAAAAATATAAAAGAATAACAAAAATATTTACGTATATACTTATAAGGCAATTTGACACAGCGGTATGTTGGGGCAACAGCAAAATGGTAGAGCGCTCTCTAGATACTCGATGCCTCTTAAAGTCTTTTTGATTTCAAAAAGAATTATCAAAATTTTGGAAGGGCATGGTATTGATCCCGGTACCGGTAAAATGAAAATAAAACACAAGGTAAAAAGATATTTAGAAATGCTATGAAATTTTCTAATGTGGTATTTCTAAACCTGATCATGACAAATTTTAATGTTTTCAAAAACTAATTAAGAACTAATTAGTAAATAAAGAAGAATATTGGGAATGATTGTAATACATCTGTTTAATAATCAAATACTGGTGCCGACACTGATGAAGAAGAGGAACGAAAGTAGACTGAATGCAGTGGAAATGAGATCACTTAGGCGTATGTGGCAAGTCTATTTATGACAGTGTAAAGAATGAAGAAATAAGCAAAGAATGTAAAGCTGATGTCAGTATAATAAGTAAGATTAAGAAAGGATCACTTAGGTGCTTTGGTCATATGGAATGGATGAATAAGGAGAAAATGGTAAGAAAGATATACGATAAGATGGTAACTGTTGATGGCACCAGAAATAGAGGACGTCCGCGGAAGACTTGGCACGACCAAGTAAACCAGATATTGGAGGATGGTTCTGTTAGAAGCCTCAACAATCGACGAGCCTGTATGAGAAGATGTATGAATGTGGATGAGGCGAGAATTGTGTGTCAGGAAAGAAGAGTGCGCGCTCTATCATCTCTGCCTACCCCCGCGGCGAAACAGCGTGATGGTAAGTAAGTAAGTAACAATCAATTAAAGTATTTATTTTTAATAATGCTCTAAATGATACTTACAAAAATGTAATATTTCAAATAAAATATAAATTTATTATACTACACTCTAAGTAGATCTGTAAACATGGGTAATATTTAAACCATCAAATTTTTATTATTATATAGGTAGACAAGAATAGTTCAATTTTCTAAATCAAATTTAAAATGACAATTCTAAATACGAATACTTCATAGATAAGTATGGTATGGAACATCGTTCTCGAGTTTAATGACGTTCCCAAAGAGCAGTCGTACTCAATCTTCAAGAAGATTCCCCCGTATGTAAACTACTATGAACTACAATACTATAAATAGAATAAAAAATAGTGGAGGTACAGTGTACTTTTTCGCTTCCGCTCACATGCGCAGTAGTTCAAAATTCCCCGGTATGTAAACTACTATGAATAGAATAAAAAATAGTTGAGGTACAATGTACTTTTTCGCTTCCGCTCACATGCGCAGAAGTTCAAAAATCTCTCACTATTCAAATTTAAAAGGAAACGTCAAAACCATTCAAAAGTAGCTAACTTTTAACATTTTTTATAACAAAACGAATACGAATGTGTTGGTTATTTTTACAGAAAGATATTTGTTAAATTTTCAATTAATGATTCTCAGTTTTCCAAAACAATCGTAAAAAAATTACTATTGCTATTCAATTAAACGTGCGCTATAACATCAATCGGGGTATGATTCGTATGGTAAATATGCAAACTTTAATAGTCAATATTTATAAATTTACTACCGCAAAGACTACTGAAAAAAAATTCTACGTATAAAAGACACTCATAAGTATGTGTATTCAAAGTTTCAAAAGGATTGTAAGGAAAGTGATTTTTTTGGGAACGTCCTTAAGATTAACGAGATCTTCTTTCTATTCTGGAGTATATCTGTTATACCCTATCTATCAATGTAAAATCGAAAATTTCCACACCTTGCCGAGTTCTCTGAGATGACGAACAATCGTGCACTGATTGTCAGCCAGTGTCCAGGGTGCAACTTTCGTCACAGCCGCCAGAAGGGCCCAGTCATCAAACTCCGAAGATCGACTCTTTCCTGACTTGTCGTCTAAGCTAGTATCCCTACTTTCGCTAATCGTTCCTCCGCCGAAAAGATCGTTGAGGTCGCGAAATGACTCAGCAGCGTTCCACCTTTTCTCCAAGTGGTGCAGTATAATATGGCGTATATGTGGTTGCTTTTCTAATTTCTCAACCTTATTAAACAATCATATTATGACAAGTGTCAACTAAACGTTAAATTCAAAAAACAAAGCTTCGCAAAAAAAATGGCGGATAATTATGCATCAATCCAATAATTATTTACTACCTGAATTGTTAGTCTACACGTTCAAAAATCTTAAATGTTGCTATAGTTCCATGTGCAAATATTTCATAGCTTAGCCAAACGAAAAACGTCGAAACTGTAGGTATATTGTATATTTTTCTTTAAGCCGTTAAGGATTTCTTAAAAAATGTATCTTCCAAATCTTCCGAAACGCTTGTATTTCAATTTCATTCATTTTCATGGCATTTATTTACTTAATGGTGCAAGGATTATTTTTTTGATTTTTTAAAAATAAACTAAACTTTGTACAACATATAACAGCTCATTATAAACATAAACTATAACTCC
Source organism: Eubasilissa regina (assembly GCA_022840565.1). Taxonomy (NCBI): domain Eukaryota; kingdom Metazoa; phylum Arthropoda; class Insecta; order Trichoptera; family Phryganeidae; genus Eubasilissa; species Eubasilissa regina. The sequence goes on from JAINEB010000033.1 coordinate 26,665,558, forward strand.
TCCTTTCTTCTATGCCACACCGCACTACCTGAGTAGGTCATTACTCACCTAGATTTAATTTAGTCATTATTTACACCTGTTGATTGATATATGGAAGAGCATCTCTCGTAACTGTAGTCCTGACAAAAGTATACTTTTGTTTATTTAAAAACTGTTGTCTTTCAATTTACATTATTAATAATTAGGTTCATGTTATTGTTGTATGTATCATAACTCCAAGTCTATGTAAAATTATTATATTTTACCGAAAACCAGGGTTTACTCGTGGAGATATTAATACAAATTAATATTTCAAAAACTTGTTGAGCTGAAATTGCCGGGAGTCGAAGGAGCATGTACAAGTTAATTTGGAGAGAATTAATGTGAAAAACTGGAATTATTGACAGTATTTCAAAGAGCAATTCTAGAATCTCGCTGATAACATGAACTCCAGAACCTTTATTTAGAACATGCTTATTAATTAGAATTAGCCATCATTTTTTTGTTATTTTGTTTATCTTATTATCTTTAACAATACCCGATGTACAAAGGACCAATTATATGATATTTTTGAACAGTTGAATTAGTATTTTTTTTCTCTGAAAAACAGGTACTCCAACCTCTTGTTAAATTCGGTGATTTTTTATTTTGATAAAAAATCATATTAAGTGAAGTATTTATCTCAAATAACTAAAAGATTTTTATTTAAAATTTAACATTATTCATCGAATAAGAGCACATTCATTAATTTTATTTGTCCAAAAAAATATTTTTTATATTAATGACACAAAACTTGTCTCATATATAATATTCCAATATCCTTCTGTGTTATGCATACGTAAATTGAATGGAAAACTAATATATCACATGGGAACGAAGGGTTAATTTCCTTTGAAATGTACGAATTAGGTGGATACGTGACTTTTTTATCTTAGGGTATATTTTTCCACGTTCTATTTCTATCAAAAATTCTGTCAGTAATCAGAAAATTGGAATTGTAAAAGAGTAATATTTCTAATACGTTGGTTAATAAAAAGTGTTTATAGTGAATATGGAAAAAGATCTGTGCAGATATATCAGAATCGTGACAATTTCTTAAATGACGACATGTTGTATAAAGTATGGTCCCCAATCCTTTTGCAACATATTAAAAGCGGTAAATGTAAAAAATATTTTAATGGTAATAAACATATGCTAACAAATATTGACTTTTAATTTGCCCGCGTGAATTTTTTTATTTGTTTATTTTATTTATACGTACATACATTGCTATATACATATGTAATCATAATTCCACCCTCACTGGACAAACTTCTGAGGCAAATAATACGTATATATAAAAAGAATGTAAGTAATGTAAACAACTTCGGACCCGTTCTAGGACGGGTTTTATATACTAGTTATGATATAAAATAATAATTATAATTGTGTATTCTTGGACATATTCAAATATTGGTAATAATGTACTGATCAAAATAAGAACTAAATTAAAATCGAAAAATATTTTTTTTTCTGGCGTATCCTAGTAAAATGTGTTAAAAACATTTTGCAGATAAATAATATTGCTTTAAATAATTTTGAACAATAATCATATTCTCATTGAGTTGACATATAATACACGCTGTTTCAAGGAAAAATGAATTTTCAAATTTGGTCCATATTTATGCCCGTCTCGACACAGAATTCTCTAGTGAGACGGGCACAGTCCAAACAAATTTTTTTATATGTATAATATAGTTATAAATAATAAAAATAAAAAAAATAAATAAAAATTTATCCACATATTAACATATATACAGCTTTCAAAATTTTGATAGATATGAAGGTTGATTGGGTGGAATGGTGAACGTTACATTGTGTAAAGTGATCACTTGAGCCACCCGAAGATAGGTTGTAAGTCCTGTAATTACCCATACTTTCATATTTTTCCATTAATAAAAAATACTTTCGTCTATATGAGATAATTATAATTTGTCTATATAAAATTCAATTAAAAGTTACCAATTTAAACTGTTTTGACTCCCCGGTAATTTTTTTTTTAAAAAAGGTCTACTTCCGATACGTAATTACTTACTGTAGCCTGAAAAATAAATGGAAATACCTGAGCTTTGCGTGATCTAAGTCCCCCGCGTGGTTTTCATGGTCGGCTACGTAGTGTAGCGTTGACCCCGCCACAGCACGCGGCTTAATTCACCAACTTGTAACCAACCACACATTGCCGTGACGCGTTTGCTTTCGTTCAATAGGAAGCGGTCGGACAAGGTCATCCGTTTGTATTCACGCATTTCATCTGCCATATTGCATACGTGAGATAAATTTGAATATTTTTGACGACGACACCAACGTCAAAAGTGTTCTTCAAGTAGCATCTGCGAGTCTGATGAATTATAAATATTCGAAAGAAGAGTTCAATAAAATGATATTACTTCTTCAATATTTACAAAATTATTTTGTGGCCTCATTTGATATTAATAATTATACAAAATACTTTATTTAAACCACTATTTATTAATTATACATATGGTATCATCTTCAGGAAACAATTTTTAATGAAATTAAAAAATACAAGCATAGATAAAAACAAAAATATAAAATGGTGAATAAATGAGAACTAATATGAAAACAAATTTAAAAGGTGACTATTTGCAAATAAGATTTGGTTTATATATAAGGGTTTAGAAATTATACATACAAATACTAGGAGTTTACAGTTAGATAAATTGAAATTTTAGAAATAAGAAAAAGTGTTAATATGAAGCTTAATATTATAAATAACCAAATCTTCTTTGCAAATAGTCACCTTTTAAATTTGATTTCATATTAGTTCTTACTTATACACCGTTTTATATTTATTTTTTTATCTATGCTTGTATTTTTTAATTTTAGTATACATTGTTTCCTAAAGATGATACCATAGGTATCGAAACATGTAGAATAATTAATAAATAATGCTTTAAATAAAGTATTTTGTCTAATTATTAAATGATTTCCTGAATTATTTTGATTGCGGTAATTTAATTCCACGATAAAAAAGAAGATAATTAACTGGAATCATGCACACATTTAATAGAAAGAATTTTTATGAAGAATATTTGTGAAAAACAACTATTGGGATAATATATTTATTTTTTCAATAGAGATACGTAGATCTAATTATACATAACACATTAATTTTCAAATTAAGCTAAATGCTTGTGAAAATTAAGATAGTACTATTTTGATGATCTTACGGATCGAGTCCTGGCCACTTAATTTTTAGATTGAGTATCGTTAGTATTGTTAGTTATAATATTTATGACGTGCTTGTTTGTTTGCGTCATTATAATACACTGAACTATCGAATTAAAAAAATATTTTTAGAAAGCTTAAGCTTCGGCACTAATGCGGATGTCCTTTTTTAAATTTTAACCCCCACCAAGGGGTAGTTTTCAACATTGTAATTTCATCAAGTAAGCAGGCATATTTTTGTCGACTAAACTAATCGCAGACACCATTTTTATAAACATTTTTATAATTTGTTATTGTCTTATATACACCGCGATTAGTTTTTCTAGATAACATGATCCTATTTCTGTGTAGTAGAAAACTAAAAAGAACGTAGTCATAATTTTCATAAACATTACGATCATCTGCTGGATCAGCGTACGATATGCTCGAGTACCTGCGTTTTATTTTTTGTTCGACAGATCGGGCACGCCGGCCGACAGGGGCAACCGGCCAAGCACCGGCGCCAAACCTTACACGAAATTCATTATTATTTTAAGTTTCCTCCCTTAATCACTTACATTACATTAAGAACAATAAAATTCTAGTAAAATATCAAGTAGCCCGCCAACGCCGAGTGAGTATACTCATTTTTGAAGATATGCGTTTTTCGGTCAATAGTCTTGGTTTTATTTTTCTGGAACTCGTATGCTTTTTAAAATTGTAAATGTTTAAATATTTTAAAGGTTGAACTAATCTGCAAACAATATAATTTTTTTTTAAATGGGGCGTTAATTCGTGTTATTTGGTTAATTAATTATATTGTTACATAAAGATTCACAATATACATATAGGTAACTAAATTGGCTGTATAGTCAAAGGAAATTTGCTGCCGAGGCGAATAATGCATGAAAATATAAGGCCGAGGAAATATTTTTTAAAGAACGTATATGTATCTAAATTATTAAACTTTTACTTTTATAATATTTAAAAAATGCAACAAGTCAGTTGAAATACGCTTCGACTGCTTGACTCTTCATCGCGGCATTCACTCCTTAGCTGTTTAAAAATATTCATTATTAATTCCCGAGGTACATTAATAATAGACCCGAGTACCTCAAAAAGAGGTGAATTATGATTGTCTCTTTTTAATTAACCTGGCAAACAGACGATCACCCTGAATTTTTAATTTTAATTAATTTCCATATTCCATTCGTGCTTCTACATAAAATAATAAGTTACCTTTCATTATGATAACGTCGCTAATCTTAGACCCACCACAGAAGTTACACACTAGGGTAGGTGTTAACACTAACTTCTTCCTTTGAGATCTCATCCCTGTGGAGTTTTCTTGTCATAATCGAGTATAATATGGCTTCTTAAAATATGATATAACTTATTATTCTTTTTCGACTGTATGTTTTTTTAGTTAGAGTGATTTTCCTAACCTACGCCGTTATCAGGAATCAGCTCTCGAATTTTATTTTTGTTTAATCAAAATCATATTTTCGATCTCCAGGCCGCCGGGGGTGCTTGGACCGGCTCTGCGTCGAGCAGTGGTGCCCGCACCCTTTCATTACCGGTAAAATAGAACCATAAAAGCAAAAACGTGTTTTGTCGACTAGGTTCACCCCTTATACTCATCGAACGGAAACTTTTATTTTTTTTGAGCACCTTCATTGATTAGATCGTAGCCGACGGTCGCATTTTATCGACTTTTACGAGATGGTTTTTATTTTAGGTAATACACAACGATGTACAAAAAATACGTTTTGCTATACGAATGCAATTGCTATGCCGATCTGGATCATTAATGCTAGACTTGGAAGCATCAACTGCAAATATTACTTTAACGAAAAGTATATCTGTCCAGTCTTTTTATTCGCGTAACGATTTAAAAACAAAAAAAAAGTACATCAATAAAATGGCCTGCTACTGATTCGGTTTACTGAACTGTGACAAAGAAATGACAGTGCATTGACGTTTGTTTATTTCTCATCGGTAAGCAATTAATTGCCTATTGTGTTACTAAATTATTTTAGGATTTAAAATTTTATATATTTTTGAATCACGATCGTTATTATCTACATCCCTTCGAACATTCCCTTGACGACTTTCAATCCACGTTTTGTTGACTTCTAATCAAAGTCGATCCTGACAGGTTTTACGTAGTCAACCCAGACTGTCATCCTTTTATCATTTACGCAAACCTCATTTTTTTTTTCTTATATACAATACGGTCGTTCGTGTCTACATATATCTGTAACACCGATATCGATATCTTAATCAAATTGAAATGATATTTGAACAGGAATATCTATAATTAGCTGAAGGTGTGCACAGGTCACATTTATCAGGTATCATTTTGGAGTCATAATGTATATTATATTTATATAAATATTTCAACTTTCAATGCTCAGTGGAGGTTTTGATTTTTGTAATATTATTCGACGGCGATCTATCACTGAACTTTGCACAAAGTATGAAGTGTACAATAGGTAGATATACTGAGTGTCAAAAAAAAAATTGTACATTTATTTTTAATTATGAGATCAATTCTATGAATTTAAATTTAAAATAATTGTAAATTTACTACTTTAAAAAAGGCAACTTCTTGTATTGTTCGGTACCGTACTTTGCTTTCGATTTAACTTATAAATATTTCCTACGATTTCTCCTTCGGACAACGGATTTAAAATGTATCATTAACAATGTTCAAAAACATTTATTTAAATACCTAGCTTTACAAATTAGCATAGCCGAAACTCAAAACAGACAATTGTATTTTGACATTTAATTTAATATTGGTAATAATCTTAATAATAACCTGAAAAATGCAAATTCGCTCGCTTGACAGATAATAAATTATAACCTATAAATTTTGTCTAAGCAAACACCGAAATATGGAATCATAGGTTGAAATACACTAAGAATATAAAACGTTTAGTCTGTCAAGTAAAACAAATACAAAGAAATGCCTTTCTACGCAGTTTTCACTAAGGATTATTCCTTTTCGAAGACAGCAGACTTAAGCACAAATTGTTTGAATAATTCAGGAAATCCGCTAACGTCAAGATGATGACATATTCAGTAAAAAAATTATTTAGTTCAGTACAATTATTATACTTACTTACTTACTAGGCAGAGAGGATAGAGCGCCACACTCCTCTGTCCTGACACACAATTCTCGCCTCATCCACATTCATACATCTTCTCTTACAAGCTCGCCGATTATATTAAATTATTATAAGAATTGAAAAAACAAGTTAGGTTCATTCAAGACCTAAGTGCTAGCATATTGTGGACCAAAATGCATATGCAGTTGTTACAAATGATTCACAAATAACTCACGGTTAGCCAAAAGTCGTGAGTTATGTCATAGACAAGATAATTTTTTTTTTAGGGTTTTAGGGTCTTTTCATAATATAAAGATTATTTCATTTATTTTTATTTCCCAGAATTTTTAATAATGCACATCTTTTTGCTTGTATGCAGTGCACGCCCCTGCTGATAGGTGTTAGTGAAATTATATGTTGCTCTAAACTGAATTTGACAGTTATTAAACGTCCGTTTGCATGTATTTATTTTTTCTTAAAATACGCGTTTACATCGATTAAAATACGAAAAATACCTATCATCCCTTTGTGAACAAATACAAGTAATCAATTATTTGGTGCATTTAAATTATCCGAGTAAGTGAAATTATAATTATACTAGCAAAAATACAACTTCACTAGTTATATATATTATAATGTAATAATCACTGTAATATATATTATAATAATTATATATAATATTAATTCTAAGTTACATCACGTTTTTTGTAGATGATTTCTAGGCCTACGTTTCGGAACGGTAACACGTGCCATTGTCAAGGTGTTGCCTCTCAAAAAAATATTTTTTCGCAGAAGATATAAATCACCCACGGTTGAAACGTGCCGAAACGTCGGTTCAGAAATCATCTACAAAAACGCGATCTAACTCAGAAGAGACCCAAGTTCCATACACTAGTGCTCGCGGAAACCTTACATTAAACATATATAAATAAATAATCCTGTTATATTATAAGGACTTTATTTGTTATTTATAATTTGAACTGTTGAAACCTGCCTAGTTCGTCAACAACCTCACCTTACCTGATCTATTTTAATTAATGTCTTGAATTGAATAAACACTAAAACTTAAAAAATCTGAATATTATTATATAGTATAGTATACAGAGTGTAACAGACCTAGTCCACAATATTTTATATGTGTATATCTGACTAAATTACAAGTCGAAAATGTTCAAGGGATATGTGCAAATTCTGCACTTTTACGGAAAATATTGTTGTTCGAAATGTTCACAAAATCGTGCTAAACTTGAAGTCTACGTACTTCAAAATAAATATTTCCGAAATTGTTATATTATTAATTTATATATTTACTTCAGGCCCTTAATCATTGAATAAAAAATAGTCTAGTCGCTCGAAATTCGATGACCTTTAATTTTTTGAATTCTATATTTAATTTGGAATTAATAAAATATTTTGATTAATCGAAATACGATTATTTTTAAATGCTCATATCTCTGACATTGTTAAGATTGGGCACATATCCCTTGAACAATATTTTATAGGTATCCTTCTTGAGTGTCTGTGCGTATTCTCTGTTACGAACAAATACCACCCTGATGTATATATATATATATATATATATATATATATATATATATATATATATATATATATATATATACATCATACCTATACATATATATATATATAAGTATCCACCTATAAAATATTGTGGACTAGATCTGTTACACCCTATATATACAAATATGTATAGATTAGACGGCTACGAGCGCACTGCCAGCTCTCTCTCGTATCTCGTGTCCAATGCGCTTTCAGGAGCTTAGAGATAGCCAAAGCATGCTGGAGACATTGTTTAATTTTTTTGTGGGGAAATACGCGCAGAGACGGATTATGTTCGTCCATCGATCCGAAGTTGTAAAAATTAGGACCGATGCACCAACAAAGATATTTTGCAATGTAGCAGCCGTCTAAAATAAAAGTCTCCGATTAAAAAATATAAATATTAAATTCAGGAATTCAAATATTTTTGTCACGTGTACAAGCGCGACTACTTATATTCTTTCACTGGCATTTTTAAATCTTACAAGAAAGGAGACTTGGGAATACATTACTAACGCTCAATAATGGAATCGGTATCTTCTCGTTGGAAAAGTCTACTCATAACTTTAAGCAAATTAGGTATGCTTAAATATTTTCAGCTTATATCTAAATAATATTGAAGAAAAACATTTATATAAAATATTTTTTTGAAATATCTTAATACTGGTATTATGCAATAAAAGTTCACGAAGTTTGGGAATGACGTCGTTATATATTGGATTTGGTTTTGTATTCACGCGCGTATATAGCGCAAAGTCGAGTTGAGCAACGTAATTATAAGGTATTGACATGAATCAACATATATATTATATATATACTTAATTTATACATATCGTAACGTGGGAATATCTCAAGCTTTGGTTAATGGGAGTGGAGCACAGGTGGGTGAAGAATTTAAGGAATTGTCAAATGCGAAAGATCAAAAGCATCTGAAACAACTTACGGATATAAAGGCTAAAATTCAATATTATTTATATGTGGTCTGACGAATGAGATGACTTGTGTTTCTTTTTATTAGAACATGAAGTCAAATGAATTTAAAATCTAATTCCTACATGTCCTACAATGCTACAACTATCAATACTGAATATCATTTTATAACTGTGATATTCAGTTCTAAAGTGAACCATTTCAGATTTATTTTGTAGAATCTAGCTTTTAAGTCAATGTAATGCGACTTATTACCCTAGTATTACAATATTGTAATACGTAGTATATAATTAATTAATTAACATGCAATTAATTTCAGTTGCTATTTCTTCAACTTGACGAAATTCTTGTGCACATACCCTTGTAAGTAATATATATATACATCAGGGTGGTATTTGTACAGACGCACAGACGCTCAAGGTTCAGTCATCAAGTTCGCATAATGCCGTGGCTTCTTTCTGATAAGTAAAATCAGGAAATTGGCGAAATTAGCGAACGCTTTTATTTGATGGTAAATAAATATTATCTAACATTTATATCAAAAGAAAATTTATGGAACACCTTTTTGTTAGGAAATTATAAGCTTTCCCAAGCGCTCATTTATTCCTTTAATATTTTCATGAACGCTTTGATAAAAAGATACCTTAATTCTAACAGTTGTCAATTTACGATGTCAAAGGATACGGCAGGAAAAACAGGTTTTTTGTAGTCCTTGTCAAACGATAATTTTTCCTCCTTTTAATTTTATTTTGTTCAAAATTTTAATTGCGTTTTATTTTGTTGTTTAATAAAAAATATTTAGCGAATTTTAAGATTGAAAGGATGCTTTTCAATATCCATAAGTATTACACTGTTTTGGTAAAAATTATTTAATCTAAAATTTATTCCAATTTTGGTCAAAATCGATTAAAGTTGTGATGATCCACATATAACCAACTGATAATTGAAAACGCGGATTAAAAGAACTAGGATTGCTACGGACATAACATGGGGGATATTCGTAACCGTTAGATCGATCACGTTGGCCAAATTTATATATTAAGCGTAAAAACTAGTATTAAGTGTACACATTTTCAAATAATACTTATTCATAAAACAAGTTGTCATTCACGAAGCAAGATCTCTGAGCTCACGCGATACAAGCGAGCGAATATAGGTTTTATAAGTTTAGTTAAATAAAACATCAATTTTCGTAACATAGAATTACGGATACATCACACTGGTGCTGCGACCAGGAGCATCGCACATTATTTAGAATATGATTAACACAGGAAATAATCGGAATCTTCACAGTGGTGCCGGAGACCAGGATTTTTCAGAATTATTATAAATTAATATTTAGAACATAGGGGATTGGATATAGGGAATTACCGAATTCATTACAAAGTTTAAAAATAAAAATATACTCACTTTATATTACAAATTAAACAAAAGTAGTTAAAAAATATTTACTTAACAAAATTTTAACGAGAAATATTTCTAATACAAATTAAATGTTTAATTAGAAAGATATACATATAAATCAATTTTAACGAAAACATATTGTTGTTGCTACCGGGATTCGGACCTGGATCTCTTCCTATCCGGGGAAATGCATTAACCGATTATACTACATACAATACAGTTAGTTGATGACAAATTTTCGAATTTATATGTTGCGCTTTAAAATTGATACACCTGTGGTTATATATGTATATATTTTATTTCATTTCATTACCCATTACATTAGGATTCAATCTGATAAGTTGATCATTATAGTATTTACATAAATGTTATGAATCAAATGTAATAAAATGAGAACATGGTCGTCAAATGTGTATTACTTATAGTCAAAGAAGAAAATATTGATATTAATAAATAACTTATTGAATATACATTTATTTATTCTCACAAAGCTATAGAGGATTTCCAGAGTTGAAGAACTGATATGGTACGAATACGTAGTTAGGTCACGAAATATACAAAATTATTAGCCTTTAATGAGAAAAATCCTCAATTTCACAAATTACATCAAAATTCTGCACCATTCTAATGTAATTTGTTATAACCGCAAAATTGCTTCGTATCTCGCCATAGATTCTTTAAATGTTATATTATAGTTAATTTATGAATGCCCACAAGACCGTGCTAACATTTTTAGTAATATTATATTTGGCAAATGTGTATGCGAAATATTATTTTTATAACTTATAAAAAAGATTACATATAAAGAAATACACGCGGCGACAAAAATATTGGTTGCGTAAAAAAAAAGTAATATTTAAAAAAATATTTTTATTGCAAACAAATTTAACACCAAAAGTATCATATTGATATTTTTTAAATATTGTATACCATGGACACACTTTCGCAGTAACTGCTTTGGAATCCAATGAAGTAAATAAATCATAAATCGAAGTGTTTTTGAAATGTTGCTTTAGTAAAGATATAGGATATGCAGGGTTTTCAATTTTTAAGGGATAAATAAAGAACATCATTATCGACCAATCATAAGTTATAAAAAACATGTAAAATACGTGTAAGAAGATTTTGTCGATCGATCAAGAAGTGCGATGTAATAAAAACAAAAAGATAATTTACACCCAAGTCATATAATATTCAACAACGCTTTGTATAGTGACGCATTGGATTCCAACTGCATTACACAGATACCAACTACTCATTCAATTCTATTTCGCACAATTACGTAAGTATTATTCTAACGAATCGATTAGAACCAATGAAAATCACTTAATTAAAACTTTTTCATAAGATAGTCATTTATTAAAAAAACTGTATTGATTCCAAAATAATCTCTCTGCAATAACTGCATTATTGTGAAAATATTAAATCAAGCAATCTCTTAAATTAAATTGTAATATGTGTAAAAATACAATCTAAAACCATAATTTATTCTGGATTAGTATTTTTTTGAATATTTTATTTAATGTAAAGTCGCAATACTTAGTCTATGTTATTTTTAATTAGCAGAAATCGGATTACCAAGTCTTACGGAAGGAATTAAAATAAGTCCATGGCCTATAGTGAACATCGATCTGATCAAAATAATGTACACGATTCAAAGCAAATTTTAAGAAATCTTATTCTATTTATTCGTTTCATTGTAAATATCTCTTCGTTCAACATGTCATTGAATTCTTGTGATACAATACTTTTAAACATATCACTATAAACGTATTAAACAATAAATTCTCGTTATATTTTAGTTTAAGACATAATTATTATTCATAAAGTCATAAAACACCATGCGTATACATAGATTTCATTATTTAACGCAATAGTGACAATACATGTTTTATTTTTTAGATACTGAAATATAATATTAGGATTTATTAAATTATTCAAATATATATTCATTCAATGTAGAATATACGTACATTAATAAAGTAATGTATAAAATTAAGAAATACTAAATATTGACAATGACTCATCAAGAGGTTTGTGTCACTTTTTCAAACATCAATTCACAAAAAAAACTGACGATAAATGACACATAGGAGTTATTTATCTGATTGGATATTTCTTTGTCGTGTTAAAAAAATCAGTGTTCGTTAGAAGCAAATGATAGATCTTTTTAAATTACTTTGTTTAATATACTAAATTAAGAATTGATAAAGTAACGCAAATGTCATACACTGTTTATAGTACTTTATTCGACTGTAATTACCGCTACGTCTAGTAGGTATATGTTTATTATTAGGAGAAAACATTCTTGTTGTGAAGTTGTAATTATTCAGAACAGACGGTCTGTGATATTTTAAATACTAATTAATACATTTAATTAGTATTTTATATATTTATTGTTATAATGTTCACCTTGACCTATTAGATTCTACACTCAATATTCTGAGCTACTAGTCAAATTCTAAAATCTTACAAATCAAATTCTAACCTGAAAATAATTAGTCCGCGCATAGCTCTGGAAATTAAGCACATAGATTATACATGTACCATACCAGGCTATCCGACATGAGAATACGAGTATTACAAAATTGTAAATGTTAAAATTAAGCAAGTTGTTATTTATATTGAAAAAAATCATTTTATAGTTACAAATAAACATATCGGCGAAAGTGCTTTGATAGTCCATTAAGAAGAATTCAAATTATAGGTAAGTATTTACTATTAACAGTAACATTGAAAAAATTACAACTCAAGGGCGCTTTACACAAAGGAAAATAATTACCTAGAAATTTATCAGATAAACAAATGTTTCACAAATTTTCCTATAATATACCTACGTATGTAATCGGACCTATGACATGGCCTCCCCCCTAAGCTATTTCGCTTTACAAGAGTGTTCTTTATGCTAAGATTGCTCAGCATAGAAAATAAAAAAAATCTGCACTAAATCTAAAATATATTACACTGCGTTGACTTACCATAAATAATAGCAACTGTCTAACTATCTTATGTATTTTACTTTCTAACGATTTCAATGAAGATTTTTTTTATGGATTTGAAAAATAAATATATCACCTATAAAAAATTTCCCGATTAAATATCGTCCATTCGAATTATGTTTAATTCCCCAAAAATTTACTAATACAATTTAATGTACAATTTATGTACAAAAATAACATATAATAAAATAATACTATAAAAATAATAATTGTTTCAGTTAGATTTTACAAAGTAATTTGCAAATGTTTTTCATGCGAATTCATAAAAATATTTTGCCTACTAACGGTGATATTGTAATTTCTTTCAAATAATATTTTTCCTGCAGTAACCTTTAAATGCTCAACAATCTGTTGAACAAATAATTTTTAAGAAAACCACAAAATGTAACCCTGCCTAGAATATCAAAGATATTTAATTTTCCATAAAATAATTAAGACGTCAACCGAGTACCTTTATTATCAAAACATTACTTAAACAAACATTTTCAAAAAATCTAATTTCCATTTACGCCACTATTTTCAACATGTCCATCAATTTTAAAGAAATCTGAAAATATTTAAATGTCAAATCTTAATACTACAATTAAAGTAGCTGATATAGTTATCTAGTTGATTTTCACTAAAAGCATTTGAAATGTGCCCTAATAATATCATAAATCTTATGGAAAATGCGAATTTTGGTGCCTATTTGGTGTGGATTTTACCGTTTCAAAAAGCATATTTTGGAAACAAACCATATTTTCTCATTATATATAAACCCACTTTTGGAGCAAATTTGAATATTATTAATTTTAATTCTTCGTTAGTTACTAACGAAATTTGCGCAAATATAATTCTGTAATAATAAATAAGTTATTTGAAAAATTCGCCAGGTGTTATGGAAAAAACAATGCAAAGCAGATTTTAAATTCGCCTAAAGATCACATCGAAACATTAAGTAACAAAAATAGTTTAGGTAATATAGGGTCTTTTAATGGGGACGCTCAAAATTTGTTAGGTTATAGCAGCCATGTTGTTAAAGTGACATCTGTCAAATTTATTGTCAATTATTAAGTAGTATACGGCAAATCACCACGGAAGGTTGAACAACGTGTGCAAATCATCAAATTTTGAGGGCAATTTGAAAATCGATTTGAGGGCACGGTTATCTGGCGCGACGGTGACGTGAACTGGCCACAGAGATCGTGCGATTTAACGCCTTTAGACTTCTTCCTTTGAGGCTATCTTAAATCTCAAGTCTTTACGAATAAGCCGCAAACAATTGACCCCCTCAAAATCAACATAACAAACGCCATCCAGCAAATTTAGCCAGATTTATGCGATAAAGTCATAGAAAATTGGACCTCTCAAATATGCCACCGAGCAAAGCCGCAGCGGATATTCGAACAACGTTATATTCCGCACTTAATGCCATAAAATATACTTTCAAATGAAAGAAAAATTGAGTGAATATCTCACATACAACCTGTTTAACTTACAATTTTAAAATCGAGCGTCCTCGTTGAAAGACCCTTTACAAGAACTTTTTAACCAAATACGATTAAATATTAAATAATTTAACAAATCAGTGCAGCAATGGATATCGTTGTTTCTGAAAGTCGTACCAGATTTTTTGTAATATTTTTAACAACTCATTTAAATGTACTACGACTTTTTTACTTTAAACTATATTATCTAAAGAATCGATTGTGTTTTTTAATTAAATATAATATCTTAATAATGTGCTTCAATTAGATATGCGATGTTCAATAATTAAATTAACATGGCTGGAATAAAAAACATTTGTTACAAAAATGTTGTTAGGTTTCTGTCTCGCTTAATTATAAGCTTAAGTTATTAAAACACATACAAGGTGCTGCTTTAACATAGCTTTACACTAAGCTGAGAAACCAGCCCAACAAATTATCGCATAAAACATAATACTAACATCTGAATACTTTTAAGCTACGCCGCACCGAGTAGATTAACTTTTGTAAAAATAAATACTCGTAACCTTTGTTCGTAACGTTATTTTCATAGGTGTATCCAAATAAAGATTATCCCTGAACACACCATCATCCTCCTTTATCACACGGTAAGTACTACTAATTAAGTATTTATCTGATTACTTTTCATAATTACGTTAAGGTTTGAAGGACTCTGGTGATTGCAACACTAATAAAAAGGAAAATGCTCTTACCTTCGCTTGGAATGTGATTCCATGATGAAATGCTTCCTCGGGGTGTAAAGGAACCCTGGTGTCATAGTCGTCGTTTTGCACCAGGTTGTACTGCTTCTTCGACGGCATCTTCTCGCCGCTGTTGGAGTTGCGTAATTTGAAACTAAACTTAAACCTCTCACTCAGACTTTGCGACATTTAGGAGATTATTTGTCAGCACTTTGGCACAATCAAAAAAATTTTAACACCCAGAATGATTACTGTCCACGCGTGGCCACAAACAATTTGATTAACTCAATCGGGCTCGCGGTTGCTTTCGAAATGATATTAATTAAAAAGTAGCTGAAGAAACGGGTTCCGAAAATCATCGCGAATTACTTTAAGGATATGTTTAAGATATGTTAATATGTGGAGTTTACCTGCAAACATTAAAAAGATACATATTAGTGACATACAAAGTAATGTGTCTTACTGTAGTAATATATCAGATATGACCAATTTTCAATTTAAAAAAATAAAACATTTTGGACAACAATCTACACAAATTTTATAGCGACTATCTGAAAAGTTTAACAATATTTCATAATTAAAACAGCCATATTTATTTATTTTCATTTAACGAGATAAAACTCTATTTTTAACAGATTGTTACTTGTCGAAAATGTGATATTAGGTTGATGCATAATTATCCGCCATTTTTTTCGCAACGTTTTGTTGAGCATTACAAGTAGCGAATCCCGGACAGAAATGGCCAAAGGCAGTACAACATCAACATCGACGTGTACCTAGTCTAGCTTGATTGCCTTTATACTGCGATTCAGCTGAAAAGAGCGCAAAAAGAACCAAATCGTTTTCCACCACGACAACGCTCGCCTTCATGTTAAACGCCGTGTAATCAAATCCATCGCTAACAAGAGATATAATTTGCTCCCCCGTCCGCCCTATTCTCTTCACATCAAACGCTCTCTGAAAATTTTACACGTTGGCAAAATCTATGACGATTTGGAGGAGTTGATGAAGGATGTCAAATCGTGGATGGCCTCAAAATGCAGTACTTATTCGTCCGCGGAATCGACCGTCTTCCAAGCAAATGGTAAGCAGTAATTGATGTTGATGGTGACTACGCCCCTGAATGATAATTGTTCATAATATGTTTTAAGTTCGTTTTCGTTTTTGGTTGTTACAATATAATAATACAATATAATTTTTTTTTTAAAACAGCGAATATTTATGCATTAATATAATATTTTCATTAGTATTGCGACTGTACCTGTGAATTAAAATGAAATATAACGCTAACTGAACAATAAAATATGTATTGTATTCATAGGATGTATCAAATAAGTTGAGATATTTGATAGCTCGTGCGGCTCAATATTTCGATCAGATAATCGTGTAAACGGAGCGCCTCCCTATGGAGGTACAATCAATTATTTGAGGTGGAAAGTTAATCCCATTAATTATTATTACTGTAAATGGATGCTTGGAAAATTTGTAAAAGTGTGACGTAAAACCGATGTCCAAAAAATAAACTTATGTCAAATGACAATTCGATACCTTAATCTTCAATGCAACTAACTCCACCCATGGTCAAAAAACCGTTTTTGATGCCATTATTTTCCTCTTTTATTGTTCTATGGTACACTGAAAGCAAAAATTCCGATCAATTTTAAAAGCCTGAAAATCACGTTTTTTAAAATAATAAATAAGTACTAAGTGCTGAAAAATCTTTGATTGATCCTTGGAAAAATTGTAAATGTTTCACTTTAAATGTTTACTGATGAAATTTTGATGGCACCAAAAATAAAGTACATCACTGCATTATCATGGAAAATCAGCCAATAATATTTTACAATTTTCGGTAAAGAAATTCAAAAAAACTCTAAATATTCCCTATAAGTCTGCAATTAATCCAATAATAGCAGCTCAAAAAATTATATTAAAAGTTATCCTCAAATCCCCAATCACAACGAGCACTGACGAAATTTTTGATAAATTCAACGTCTTTGATATTAGACAAATATACGCTAATACTACTCTCAAATACATATATAAATACAAACAGACACATTTTAAAACAACACAAAACATAATTTCCACACGGACAAATACAAATAATCTTCAAACCCAAAGAGCACATACTACATTTGGTCAAATGAACTACAAATATTTTGGACCTAAACTATTTAATAGAATGCTAAAAGACTTAAATCAATTGAATTGTCAAAAGAACATGAAACTTTTTATTAAAACTTGGATTCGTAATATGGGTAGAGCCAGTATTGGTGCACTCACCCAAACATATTGACTCATACCTATATTAATTATTGCTACAAAGTGATCTAAAAGTTAAGTCCACTTTAAAATTGTTCTTCATTTACACCTTTTATATGTTAATAAATGTAATTCCATATACTTGTAATTTTAATTAATTGAACAATTGCTTGTAAACTATGCCCGTCTCGACACAGAATTCTCTAGTGAGACGGGCCCAGTCCAAACAAATTTTTATATGTATTATATAGTTACTAATAAATGAATGAAATAAAAAAATAAAAAAGTATGCGATAAATCAAAATATCAATAAAATTTCTGAGCCACCCTATTTCTGCATAAACAATCTACTATTGTATGTTTTGAAATTTTCGTAATTTAGTTTTTTATTGCTCCTGAACATTTTAGAAAAATGGAGTTAGCTGCTTTGCAGATTAAGAAATCGAATTCCAAAACAGAATACTAACAATTTAGCAAAAGATACGAATCACATATTTATTTGATATACGAGTATTATGTATAAGTACGCGTCCATGCGCAAACAATTCAAATTTCATATATTAACGTGCTAACTAGAACCATCTAGCGTAAGAATACATAGAAATAAAACTGTGCACATGTTACGCACAGATATAGTTTTTACAACAAAATGCTTATCTCAAGCCAAGCACCTTCAGTCAGATAAAATACAATCTCAAATGGTAATACATCTCCTCATATTTCTATTACATTGTTATTAGCTGCATAACTGAATTCCACGCCTGGTGCACACCACTGTTGTAGAATAAATATTTCTATTTTTTTAAACTTTATGTGTTGGATTCGAACAAATTAATAATTTAAATATTTAAATAAAATAAATTAATAAATGTAAAATTGTTGTCTTTCATGTGAAATCTGTTTGATTTAATTTTTCAGTTCGAAATTCGAGAATTAGATATGCTTTCAAGATGAGGCTAATAGTTAAATTCTTATAAGTATTAGATAAATAATTTTGATGTTATTTGTTACGTAAATCATGCGAGAGGGGAAGATTTGCACAGAAAGAGAAGACAATAAAATTATTGATTTTCTCGCATTCGATGCAAGTGTCAAAAATAACTCGTATCTGGGGTCTTTTCCGTGGTTTTTCATATTGATATATGGAATGAAACAAAAATGTGTATTGTCGTTTAAATTAATCCATCGAAAATTAAATATTTTTTGGAGTACCTAATTCATATATATGAATATGTTTTGAAATCAGACAAAGTACCTACATATATTTAGATGGTTGCCGTTTTGGTGATATATCTGTTTCATAATTACATGCTATTTATGAAACAGACAGCTAGTGTTTAAAAAACAACAGTGTTAAATATAATCGAAGTATTTAATAGCGACTTACATAAAAATAACATAAATACCTAAATAACTTACCTAAAATGTTTACTTTGTTCAAGAAAACGTTGTTTTCTCTTAAAATCAGTAAAAAAACATCTAATTTATGAAATTTTCTACTAATGTTGTGAATATGTTCAATATTAATTCATATTATGGATAAAATATGGGTGAAAATATTTAGAAAAAAGCAAAATTTTGAATTATTATTAAAAGTCGCGCCTTAAGAAAAGCGAACAAAATGAGAAAATTAGATTTATTTCCTAAATATTCTAGTTAAGTATAGTTTATTAGAATAAATGGACTGCACATCATCAGCATCCACGCAAACCTATCTAGCTTCTGTTTATAACTATTGTAAATAATTATATGAAGAACGGCTAATCTTATTTTGATGATTAACAGTAAGTGCGATTTTAAGGTCACATTTGTAATTTTTTTTATCAAAATACCGAATGGTATTTTGATAAAAAAACTAACTGAACTGCTAAATTATGAATTTTGAAAATGTATCAATACAATCTGTTTTATTCATCATGTAATGATTGGAATGATGAACTAAATTTCTGAGAAGTATGAACATGACGTAATAACGTGTTCTTATAATTTCTATTAAGTATAGATATGTTGTGTACCTTATTATAATATACATTTAGCGTTGAATTGAATTGAAAAAAAATTGATGCCAATTTGCAAACTTGGGAACAAGTCATCGTAGGCAAATTAAGGCCAACTTAACTTTCACTCAGTACATTTACAATTACCTGGAAATGCATCGACTGCGTAGGAACTGGTTTTTCTGTATGCACAATATCGATGTTGTTTTCTGATGTATTACAAAATAAAAGGTACACAAATATGTACCTGCAGATGTAAAGATTTGAATTTATTTTGATTCACATATTAAATATGCTGGATTCAGGCTTGTTAAGGTGAATCTGAGAATTCTTCTGAGAATAGAACACACTCATTTTAGTCATGGTCGTCGGAAACCATCTGGGTTGCTGTCGTGTTCGTTCTTGTTAAATCTCTGATTTCGGTCATCGTATTTAACCTCTAATTCCTTAAAAAATATTTATCTCGTATTTCAAGCGGTTGTTACATTATTGAGAGCAATTTCAAATGAGGATTTGACAGCTTTTTTAAAACACTGTTTATTTTACTTACAAAGATTAATATTAGAATTATATTACTTCTTTACGGGTATTTATTTTGTATTAATAGTTCTCATGACACAGGATATTATATGTTTTTGTACATTTATTCATACAAAATACAATACAAATCTGGCCCACCCTGTAGATTGATCATAATATAACCGATTTTGTATTTATCCAAATCAATTAGTAATGTGTATATTTTATTAGTCTACAACTATTTGTTTGGATACCGAAAACAGATTCGTTTGCCAAATACTACACTAATTAAAATTGGTATTTATTATAAAACTGTGACAGCATTTATTGTATCTGTATCTTAAAATTATTTTATAGAAAAGAATTTTTGAATGTGTAAAAGGATTGTATCTTTTTTAAATACGTTTGATTATGTAATACATTATTTCGTATTACTTAGGTAATAATTCATTTCTATGTAATACGAAATAATGTGTTTCATGTTCATCTTCTTTAGAGTATTATTACACGAGTGATAGAAGATTTATTTATATTTGCAAAGGCGTTAACTTGAAGTAAACTACGATTGTAAAGGAAACGACTCACAAATCAACCTTCAAAATAAAATTCGTCCAATGTACATACCCTGTATACCTACTCTAATTCGTCCAATATTTGTATCCTGCAGGTGTATATCCTAATTTATCCAATATACGTAACCTCGTGTCTACCCTAACTCGTCCATACACGCAGCGACTGTGTCATCGTTGTAGCACTAGAAAAACGTTTTTTCTCGTCTTCTTAATTAACTTTGCTCATTTTGAAACCATGAAAAGGACGATTTTATGTGTGATTGCTGAATTCACATTATTTACGAAGTGAGCGAAGTAAATCAAGATGGTATTCTTTTGGTTTCGTTTGTGTTGACGTTTCCACGGTTCAGTTGTATTGTTTTTGAACAAATCCTTCAAAACAATTTTTTTTTAAATATTCATTGACTTTATATGGTGTCAAAAATAGTTTTCAAATAATAGAAACACACTCAAACAATAAACCAAAATATAAAATATTACACATGTGCGAGTCCCGACCGCAGTATATAACCTTGGCTACTCTAGAGGTCCGTCGACGGAGCGGAGAACCGAAACCGGTTTAGATTCTGTATAGAAAAAAACATTTTATTTTCGATCCTTCGTGATGACGGATGAATTTCTCTTATTCGTAGTCTTCGTTAAATACTCCATCTAGAATCTGTAATAAACCGTTTATTGAAATCACTCATCTTGGCCATGATATTCTTTCAAAAAATCTATCTGACAGATTCACAAATGCTATTATACGTACATTATAATGCTTTTGTTGTACTGAAGAAGGCTTCGCTACAAGTTAGCATTACTTTAAGAAATGTATTTTTTTTTATTTTGTCAAATCATTCTGTGCAATGCAATATAATATATCTAATGGCAAAATCTTGTAAAGCTCTTAACAATCAGGACGTATAAAATTTTCAAAAAAGTATTTCAATTATATTTAATAGGACAAAATAACTAAAATGGCGCCTTAAAAGTTTTTTATTTTGCACAATATTATTATTATTTTCATAATAGTGGATAATTCTCCCTAACAAAATATCAGTATTTTATATGCTCATTATTTTATCGCATCCAAGCTTCACGTACGATTTTTATGATCGTGTAGGAGTTTATAATAAAACTCGTCTCTTTTTATTGATCATCAGCGAGGTTATAACATAAAGATGTTTTTAAATCTGAAAATAATCTTCTATCATACAAATATGATAAAAACTGCAATCATTGCCGCATTACATAAAACTCGTCAACTAATTATAAGCAAGTTTACGAGTATACTATATAGAGTTAATACTGTATAATTATATATAGATATTGTACACATACATTTTTTTAAATATATCTTAGTTTAAAGGCTTGAATATATTAAATTTTTATATTACTTACGTATATTAATTACGGGTCGGGAATTTTGGGAAAATGTTATATAAAATGAAAAATATGTGTCATTGTCATTGCAATCAAGTTATTAAAGAAAATCGGGATCCATCGGGATATTCACAAAAACGCTCTTAACCTAAACCAAATACGATATAATATATTATATTTACCCAGTTTGCAGCAATGGATATAGATCCCCTAAAGATATATTGTGCCAGATATGAATTAACTATTCAATGAATTATTTAATAATTCACAGATTTGTTCAAAAAAGATGTCGAAACATCGGCAAGCCAGTTCCTTTTAATTCCTACCTATACAGTCTCAGACGATCCGACAAAATGGCGTATTACATATGTACATATACGTGGGGACATAGAGTGCGCTTAGGTTACAAATAAGCTCACATCCCGTACATTACCAGATATCTATGATTTCTTTGAAGATCTCGTTGTATTTAAGTTCCTTTGTTCTCGGCTAAAAAGTAAGTTTACTCTCAGTTTTGATAGGACGTGACTTCTGAAAGTCCCGTGAAACAGGGGAAATAGTAATCCTCATTATAAGTTACCATCAATTCATCAACACCGGCACCCTTTTTCATCGTGGTTTGTGGATACCTTCGTTATGAAATAATTTTGACCGAATCATTGGCGTAATACAACTATAACACGAGTTTTTTAAAAATATAAAATGAAATCGCTTTTAAAATGTTTCTCCAGGTAATAATAATAACACAATGAACATAAATCACTTCGTTAGTTCAATTTCATTTAAGTTATGCCGTGCTTTAAAAAAAATATCAAAGGCGTAACTGGAAATAGAGGACGTTTTGATGAGCTATTTTATTATGGCCGAGTATTAATTATTTATAAAAAATTATCAACTTTTAGTTCAACCTGATAGTTGATTTATTTATAAAATTCTAATTTTTAAAAACGGATTGAAAATACCAACTAAAACTGAAATAATATTTTATGAAAAAATATACTTACTGAATATTGTGTGTTTTGTCAAAAAGTGAACTTTATTTACATTCAAAGATTGCCAAATACCGGAGAACTTATATTAGTAAAGCACATATTAGGTGTAAACTTTTCTGTAAGCCACACACAATGTTTCGATAGCCTACAAACTTCACACGAACTCGGAGATGTTATCCGACTGTCGAAGCTTCCGATTAGAACTCATTCAACAGGGTGGTCAAACTTGTCGTCAAACAACTGACAATATTCACAAATTTTCGCTGCGTTTCGCGCGGCGGGCTAGCGTGCGCGTGCCATGTGTCGAATAAAGGATATGAAAAGTTATTTATAAGTTTAGTGTAAATGTGTCGCGCGCGAGCACACACTGTGGCGAGGGGGCGGCAGACCTCTACTCAACACGACCAGCCGGCAGATCTTGCCGGCAGGCAATGGTCGGATACCGAACTCCGGGTCGCCGCCGCGCCAGCGCGTCACCGCCTTCCAGCGTCCACCTAACGAAAAGGATCAGAGGATCTTCTACAGTTTCTACAGGGGTCGCGTTTCACGGTTTTAACTTTTGTTACGTTTGCCGTATTACTCTTTCCATCACCTCGCAACGTCTAGACGAAGTTTAGCAATATCTTTCATCTTCATGCCGAAACGTTTGAAATAAATTTGAATACCAACCTATAACTTGAATAAAAAACAATACTTACTTAAAAATATAAACACGTTAACGTATGCATTCTAACACAGAATCGAGAATCCACTATATATTAAATATCCTGCGTATTGTAGATATTCCTATTTAATATATATTTTTTTTTACGGAGTAAACATTAATATTCTGATATTGCAGTATTTCAAAGCATAGTTCTGTGGTATTTTAATACAAATTAAATGAGTCAACTTGAAAGATATATGTACAGAAAACAAAATATTTATATCCCGGTGGCAACTAAAATATTTTTCTGTATCTGTATATGTAATAGATCTTTCGAGTTGATTAATTTAATTTGTATTTTTCATATTATTTAGGTTGTCTGCAAAAATTATACGGACTAAAAATTTTAATAATGGCAAAATTTGTCGGGCCTGCGACCCAAAACAGAAATTCAAAATAAGCTAATTTAATTTCGTTCAAATTCTGAATTGAGATCATTAACGTTTTGAGATCTATTCTGAGTACATTCACAGATGGTTACAGGCCAATCTGGTATTATCACAAAGTACACCGGTAATATTATTAATTTGACAACCATATAATACACAATAGAACCCCTAGCCCTAACATAAGATATAACAAATTCAATATTTTGCAAAGTAATATTACATGGCATTTATAAATTTGCTCGCATGGCACGGACAATATTGTTAATGTCTATAAAATATGTACCCACGTACCTATTATCACCGATTCTACTACTACTAGATTCCATTTTAATTGTTATGATTTATAATGCTACAAAAAACATTTCACACGCATATATTTTAGTAAAAAATAACATTCAATTTCACCAATTTGATTTAGTGAAATGGATTAGTTAAACTGATTTTGCTGGACCAATTTTTTTAAATTATCTGCAATCACTTTATCAATTATATGCACACTAACACTGATCACCCCTCATAGAAGAATTTTGTAATGTGTTTTTTTGATATAAACAGGTCCAGTAACGGTTTTAATCAAAATTTGTATGCAAAAAACACTGATTCGAACAGTGGCGTAACTACAAATTTTGGGACCAGTGCAGAATAAAAAAAACCCCCCCTAAATAAGTATTGCATATAAGATATACGAATATTATTACTGCATGGTTTATCCATTAAACAGTAAGAACCAAATTAGCTTTTTTATTTCATTTAATATTCACACTTTCATGAAAAATACATGTATTCTAAGATATTTATATGCATTTGCAATTTTAAAAATACTTGCTCCTAATTTAAGGCGACCCGATATATTAGCATGGTATATGTACATCGTACACACTGTATATGTACATCGATAATGTTTCCACGTATTTTTCTAATTCACACGACAAACACTTGCTGTGAATTACTATAAACTTTGGGATAGATATCGACACTCACGAATGGATTGTAACATGCGAACTTTTTGGGCCCCAATCTAACGTGGGCCTTAATGCACTGCACTGGCTGCCACTGGGTTCGAAAGTAGTATCCCTGTGATTAATATCACAAATTGTACGGCAAAATTTAGCGGAAGTTTTTTGAGTCTTTTGCATTTCAACTTTCAAAACTTTGTTTTGTTCTTTCATTTGCACGAAAGAACAAAGTTTCAACTACTATATTATTGAAAGCGATATAGCATATTTTACTGTTTACGCAACAGCAATTCCGTTCTCATCAGTTATGTTGTATAATTTTTTCAATTTGAATATCAGAATTAAATAATGTTTTCTTGCTACGTACAATCCACAGACCAGTAAATAAATTGACACAAAATATATACATGTAGGAGAGAGGGGTTTGGAACATTAGTTGCGGGACGAGGGACACTACACACATTATTTGTGAAAACATGAACCCGATAGTTAGACATATTTATGCAACAGTAAAAGTATTTACTCTTCGAACAATAAATCTTTATGTAAACAAGACATATTTTTTACATTAGTACACATTATATTGTCAGCGTTTAAATTTTCATTCCAATCGAGTTATATTTTTAAAAAAAGGTGCGGAGCTCTTTGATTGCATGAGTAGCACCAAAATGAAGATTTTGGGACAAGGAATTTACGTTAGTTCATGTCTATTTATTTGGTGGTCAGTGATTCCTACATAATATTACTGTTATTTTTATAATTACCTACCAAGAGTACATCAGCATTATGGTATTCCAATTTTTAAATTTCTGACAACAGACTTGTTTATTTTGAGATTTTATAGAGCTCGATGAAATTTTCCATACAAAACCTTCAAAACAAGAGGAAGGTTACTATCACATGAGATTTCGAAAAACTACCCCCAAAAAAAAAAAATACCCTTTTCCTACCCCTTAAAGTAGAATTCTAGTAATTGATGAAATTTTGCACACTTGACGTGTAAAATAAGAGGAAAATTACTGTGTACATCTGATATCTAAAAAAAAACTACCCCCATCCTCCTAAATAAACCCTGCGTAAAATCCGGGTTACGCCAGGTACTACAGCCAGTTATAATATAAATGTATGACATTCAATTTACTATATGTTTCCCATTCCGTTATTCAATGTACGAATAAATGCCTATAAATGTTATCTAAAATATATTTCGGAAAATATTTCATCCAATTGAGTCATACATTTAAAAAAAGTCTGGGAGCTATTTGATTCTGAAAGTTGTACCAAAGTAATCACGTGTGTGACACTAAATTGAAAATATTGAAACAAGGAATTTGCATTAGTTCATGTCTATATATGTGATGATCTGTGGTACAGTTCAACTATAACTTCAACTATTCAGTTCAAAATAATTAATATGATTAATTTTATACCTAGTCGATCAGGTTTAATACTAGTATAGTTAACTATTTTCAAATTAAAATAACGCTATATTTTAAAGTTGTTGAGGTGTCCAGTTTTAATTAAATTAATTATTGCATTGTCCGTGGGATTTTTTCATTTTCGCGACGTAGATACGCCCTCGTGTATTTTATTTATTCCAATTTTTCTTCGGAAAAATGATAAAAAAAAACTAGCGAGAAACTTGAAAATATAATGAATATTTAGCTACAATTAAGTCTATATGAATTATTAGATAACACAGCAGAACGTGGGTTACATAGAATCATCTCATAACATAAAAACTGTACTCGTATATTTTTTATAATGTTGTAGTTTGGAATAAAAGAAAATTGTACGAAAATCTGGAATTTGGAATAAATGTGATGCACGTAACATCGACCTGTCATCGCCGCTTACGAAGCATAAAGTGACGAATACTGGGTCGTCTCACGACTCATGACGTGATGGCGTGTGACATCACCGCACCTGTGTTAAAAAACGTTATGATTTTCCGATCTGACGTACAAATAATACTTATTGTTATTTCTATATATGTGTATTTATACATAAGATTAACACGTAGATAATATATAGGTATTATACTTATGGAACGATAAATTGTGATGTTCTTGTGTTATTGATTGTGGGAGGGTGGGGTGCAAAGTAAATTAATAACGAGTACGGTCTAGCAAATAGAACAAATAGAATTCTTGCCAATGAAGCCTTTTTGCTAATAGCGTTAATTTTTCAATGTAATAATTGTGTCCATTATTATGAAAGTGATCTAATAAAGATATTGAAAAAATGAGTTAAACAATTATTTCGCGTCACATTGTTTTAATGCAAATTGTGAAAATTTTGAAGCGTTATATTGTGTGTATTGTTACGATGTTCAACGGTATTCTGCTAGTGTTTATTTTGATAATAGGGTAAGTCATTTCAACCTTCAACTTTTTATTTCCTTATAAGCTAAATTCAACATGTATATGTTGAAATAAATTATCAATCAAGTAGACTAAATAATTTTTTAAACATTGTGTTCTGTAACATAAAAATACATTTTAATCAATTCAAACGCAAACCTTTAAATGTCTCGTAACGAAAGAAACATGACTTCATAATAATGGACACGATTGACAAAAATATTATGTACCCTAGTGCATAACTTTCATATATGAATTTTAGGCATATAATATACAATGCGATGAGTAGATACACAAAAAATACTTTTATGTACGTGGGTCTCGTTTATACTCACCGGCTAGATCAGTAGAGAAACATAAAATGTAAGTACGGTATTCAGAACTCACCCTGCTGACGACTTTTCTCTTCACTTGTGATACATTTATAATAATTTGTATAATTCGGATGGACAGGAATCTAATCTACATTATTGAAAGAAGTTGTAATTAACTACATCAGTTTATTAAAAGAAACAGAGCGATCATTACAAGTACAACCTAGTGTAATCCTAAAAAATAGTCTGCGCAGAATGTCCAAAGTTGAAGATTGGGAACCGCCATCACGGCAGGCTTGCAATCTAGCGCAGGCAGAAAAATGAAACAATAATACATCATCTCGGATGTTTTTAACTCGTTCTTATAACTCCCTGTCGCCGCGTACTAGTTTGGAATGAATTGACTTATAGGCCTGGGTCATCCGCTATTCTTATCGGCACATCGTGGCCAGCGATCGGACACCCATCCACAGCTCGTTTGCGACATCGTCTAACATTAGTTCTACAGTTCTTCATCCCGCGTCCAAGAAGGAAATAAACTAGAATTTATCACAAAATTTGTAGAATTTTTTAAATTTTTTATTTTATTTTAATATTAAAAAATATAATACATTTTAGAATTATCAGTAGGATATATAAATATATTTCATTTAACATTTGTTTCTTCTCTATGAGAGTAGGACTCGTGTATAGAGATGGAGTATATACAAGATAATTTACAAATTGATAGTAGTCTGTAATTGTTCTAATTGTGATGGGAAGATTGCTAAAAAATTTGATGCCTTGATAAATATAGTGATTTTGGGTTGCGGTATATTTTAGTTTTGTAATATCAATTTGGTCTCTAAATCTTGTAGATCGGAATTCGCTTCTAAAGTTTAATTGATTTTTAATTTTGAAAATTTGGATTATTGAATTTTTTTTGTATATGTCTATTATTTTTGGTACTTTGAAATCTGTGAAAAGTTGTATACTTGGAGAGTTTTTTTTTAGAATAATTTTTATTATCATTTTTTGAGTGATTTCTAATTGTGACATTGACGTTCTATATGCTCCTCCCCATCCAATAATACCGTATTGCAAATGTAACTGTACAAACGCGTAATATATTATTTTTAGATTTGTAAGCAATTGATGCACTAATAATTATGAATATTTTTCTCACCCAGTATCACATTACGGATTTATTAATTTACGAGTTTAAATTAATTTGTTTTATGGTCGGTAGTATCGCCATTCTGGCGGCCGGTTAAAACCACCCGCAATTAGTGTGGCCAACCGCCAGGCTTGTCTCTATGCGAATGAAATTTCTCCGCGACGCGCCGGCCTGTCGCCCGGTCCCCGATAGTGACAACCTACCGCGCATGTGTGAGAGTGTTGCTATATTCAAAATTTTATTATCAACCGAATCATTTAGATGATTTTAAATCATTCAATTATACTAACGTATTTTTAACGTTACAAATTGTACAAGACAAATGATAGTGTATCATTTTCTTACAGAAAGAACCGAAAAGCTAGAAACGTGAGTTCATTCCTACATCATATTTCACTGACATAAATGAATCCAATTCAGAGTCGATGTGTTGACTGAAAACAGTAAATTGGCATTATTTAGATTAGACATTAAAATATATTACCAATTTCACTTATTTTTCTTAAAGGGACAGTTCGTAGACGGCATATCTTAGTTCAAATTTGTACAACAAGCGTTGCATTTGTATTTAATTATTTAATGTAGGTACTCTTCACATTTAAAAAAAATTTATTATTGCAATTTGAATGAAAGAAACTAAATTCTACGATAAAATATTCTTTGTTTATCCTTGTGACAACACGGCAGAGAAATGAAAAGAATATATGAATATTTATAAAGATTACCCAGAGTTAGGGTTTACGGAATACAACCCTTTCAGATGGTGCTGAAGCTATGTCTGCTGCTTGAAAAGTATGAACATGCATCATTTTTGCCTTTCCCAAGTTATAATTTTGAATTAAGAAGCACTCTGTGTGTGTTTGACTTTAAGGGCAAACATTCATTTTTTCCAGTTTAAAATTCGAAAAATTAAACACAAATGCTTTCAAGACGAAGTTAATAGTTAAATACTTATAAGTTCCAGAGAAATAATTAATGACGTTATTTGTTACGTAAATCATGCAAGAGAATAAGGTTTGAATAGAAAGAGACGATAATAAAATTGTTGATTTTCTCGCATTCGATACAAGTGTCAAACATAACTCGTGTCTAGAGGCTTATCTATGACTTATTCAAGTTTTTCATATTAATATTATGGAATGAGTGTTGTCATTTCAATTAATCAGACAAAGTACCTACATATATTTAGATGATCGCTTAAATAAATGTTCTAAATTTAAAATTATTATGACAGCTTCAATTTATTATTTTGTTTAATATTATCGATTTAAAACGCCACGTTGGCGTTTTGGTGATATGTCTGTTTCATAATTACATATTATTAATGAAACAGATAGTTTTTATTTAAAATGCAACAGTGTTATACATAGACGAAATATTTAATTGCGACATACATAAAAATAACGAGCATAAAATGTATACTTTGTTCAAGAAAACGTTGTTTTCCCTTAAAATCAGTAAAAACTTCAGCGGTCTCATGGGACACGGAAGTCCATAACCAGTCACAACGATGCGCTATACATTCCTTGACGACGTCTCAGTGATGCTGGATACCCGCATACCTCTTGCAGGGCTGTCTTCACATTTTCCGCCCATCTTAGACTTACTCTTCCCCTAAGTCTCAATCCTGTTGGTTTATGTATAAGCATGTATGTCCCGCCCACAGCAGCCTCTTTTCTTTCACCTTCCTCGGGATATCTAGGACGGTATATTGTTTCCGAAGTTCCAGTTTTTTTAATCTCCTCCATTTTTAATTAGGTCAGGTTTGGTTAGGCTATTCTATTTAATCAATCTAAAATTACATTTATTGAAGTATTAGTTTGGCTTATGTTTTTATTTGTGGATTTTAATTTTATTGGTTAGATTTTTAATTTGGTGTAAGGGAAGCTGTTCTGAGAAGAAAAGTAAATATAAAAAAATATTTACGCAATGTCTTCAATCAGGACGTTATAAAAACCATGGCTTTGTTGTTATTTTAATCATATGAATTTCTCCATATAAATAACATTTTTATCCAACTACAAAGATAGATTCAAAAACGATTATTTTGTTTAAAATGTTTGATACACTATACTGATACCATTTCTAATATGTTTTTCACAATTACGTAGAATTTCGCTGCTTTTAAAAGGCATCTCGAAGTCAAATGTACACACGATTATGAACATGTTTTCTGGAAATTTCAAAACGTTGTTTTCTGTTAAGATCAATGCAAAACCGTATAATTTCCAAAATTTTCTATTTATTTTGAGAAAAAATATTCATATTAAAGCCAAAGTGAAAATATATTCTGTGGCCATTTTTTCCAGGAAATAGCGGAGCAAAAGATTTCACGTCCCAATGTCGAGCTGGTTTTATATAATATATCCAAAAAACCAATAAAAAATACACATTCATATGACCGATAAAAATATTATTTGGTAAAGTTTTGGTATGTTTAAAAGACAACGGTGCTACATGTATACGGAAATTTCAATTGCGACTAACATAGGAAAAAAACGTTTGTATCCTTTAAAATCAGTAAAAAAACATCTAATTTAGGAAATTTGCAACTAATGTTGTGAATAAGTTCAATATTAATTCACATTGTAGATAAAATATGCGAGAAAACATATATTTTACATATTGACCGGCTGCAAAAAAACAATAATCGAATCGATATAAATATTATTTAGTAAGAAATTGTGTTTTTCATATAAAACTTAGTTTTAAATTTTTAAATGGTAGTTGAAGCCTCAAAGCATGTGAATAAATATAATATAATATTGTAAAACATTTGCTTTCCCTAAAGTAAAATACTTTAAAAACCTACAAATTTAACGGTTTATAACTCTATTAATTTTTAATATTTTGTTTATTTGTTTCAGTTCAGATTTGTCTCCATTATCTTGGCTTCAATATTATAAAAACATATCGAAATTTTAGAAATATATAGAAATTTTGTGGCACACGAAAAATGAATTTAATGGTTGCGCTTTCTTCTTATAATGCTAGTATTATCTTAATTATGGCAAATATTATTCCGTTTATTAGTTATAAAATAGTGTAATAGTTTTATCTAAGTAATAGTTTTAAAAAAAGACAAATCTAGTGTATAACTTCTGAAGAATAATAAAAACTCCCATTTTCGTAAGAAACGCGAAAATATTAATTATTTTTGAAAGGGATGTCTTAATAATGTTACGCAAATTTAACTGCTTACAACCTT
Source organism: Eubasilissa regina (assembly GCA_022840565.1). NCBI lineage: Eukaryota > Metazoa > Arthropoda > Insecta > Trichoptera > Phryganeidae > Eubasilissa > Eubasilissa regina. Next base: position 26,697,719 of record JAINEB010000033.1, read on the forward strand.
TTTTTAAAATTTTATAGATTTATCTTTAGAACGTATTTGTTCTAATTGTATATAGCTAGTAACTTTGTGGAGTTAGTGCGAGCACACACCGACGACTTTCTGTCGTACGACAGTTCTGTCAATGTATGGCAGTGCGCACACTGACGACAAAATGTTCAAACGATAGAACAGTCAGTAGCAAACTGTCGTGAGACTGTTTTGTCCTCAGTGTGCGCTCGCTCTTCCGTTCTCTAATGTATATGAGTTGTTCACTTCCAAACCCCTCTACAATCAATAATGTATATTTTAATGCAATGTTTCTAGAAAAAAATTATACCAGCGATTGGTTCAAATACTGTACCAAAAATAATAATTTAAGTAATAGAACAAACAAAACTTAAGTTTCGTGTCAAAAGTCAAAACCCCCTTGTATGGCACAGAACAGAAAGGTTGCTGCAGCAAAGGCCAACTGATATTATAAGACACGTATCAGTAATTTAAAGGTGTAATCATCGACGTGGCGCCAAAAAACCCATGGGATAAATTTCAGGAAAACAAAGACCATCGTTCTTAGTAAAACGTTACAACTCCGGGCTGTCGCTGTGTAGGTACTTGCAAGTATGACTATGTATTGTTATGAATCTGAGTAAAAACAGGGTATTCTGCAGGCGGGAAGCCATTCTCGATTATGTCGTGTCGCCGTAGTGTACCGATATTGAACATCTTTTGTGTTTCATTTCTTTCGACCTCATAATTATCATCATCATCATAGCCGGTTAAGGCGAACAACCTTTGTCTACATTCTTATTTCCTGTACGGAACGGAACACCTCTATATTTGAATACTTAACATCCAAATGGTTTTGTAATTCCTCAAAATCGACAAAATATATGATTTTTTTTTGCATTTCCTGTAGTATACTATAGTTATAGTTATATACTATTGGATAGTTAAGTATATACACCATATCTTCAAAATATCTATTGAAGCATTTGCATGAAAATTATATTATTAACTTTTTCGTGATTTCTGGGTTTTGTTAGGTTTGGAATTAAACTTCTCTTATGTAGGTGTACTTTTCAATTACATAAATAAATAATAAGAACCCTTGTTTTTGTAAAAAAAAAAACACACACAAAATAATAAATCGGTATTGAAAGTTAAGAAAACTTGGAACTTACCTTCCTCAGGTCTGCACCACAATTCAGGCAAATCTCGTGGTTTTCCAAACCCGCACATCATTGCAAATAGTAACCGCACACATCTCTGTGCCTCAGAAGCGAGTTGCCTAAAAGTGAGTTGCCTGAAAGTGAGTTGCCTGAAAGTGAGTTGCCTGAAAGTTAGCTGCCTGCAAAAGCCCATATTCTCTACAAGCTGGATGAAATGATTCATATACTTATTCATTATCTAATTGAAAATGCTTGAAACTTGCTCCAGCAATTCTTGTTATAAGCATTTTGATTACATCTCTAATATTTGTATTTGTATGATGCAAATTTAACGGTTCGACGTTTCAATTATTAAATATGTTTATAATTTATTTTAAACTGACTTCTTACAAATTTTTACGCGAATATCAAAGTAAAATACATGAACGTTTGTATTTTTCTTAGTATGAATGCGTTTGGTTATTTCATTCAAATTTTGATCTATGATATATTATTTTTCTCGATAAAAAAATAGTTACATAAAGAGATATCTAAAATATTTTACGATACAATATTCAAATATGGGCATTGTACCTAATGTTTCATGTACACGGATGAGATTTGACCCGATATACGTTTCGAAAGTCGCGTAAAAGATAATACAGAGTTAAACGCGGAACAAGCTATCATTCGTTACCTGTTTTATATTCTACGCAAAGTAAAATGACCTACTGATAAATATCAACTTTTATCGCCCAATCTTCAAGACGAGAAAGCAGGCTCATCTATATACACGTAGCTTAAGAGTTTTTTTTTAATATAATAGAAGCAATCATTAAGTAACAAAAATTCTATTATTAAACAGAATAAAATTAATATAAAAGTAAATATATGAGGGCTGTATGATAAGTACCCATGTTAGGGAAAGTAACGCTTTTAAAAAAATATTATATATATTTCTCAATATAGTGTCCTTTCAGCTCGATACACTTAGTCCAGCGGTATTTCAACTTTTTTAAGCCATGAAATAAAAATATATCGCATGTGGCCATCTGGAGAATATGGTGGATAAGGCAACCGTTCGTAGTGAAATTCGACCAGTTTTGCTGTGACGATTGCGGACGAGTGGGCTGGTGCGTTATCATAGTGAAAGAGCCCTTTTTCTTCTCCAAATGGGGGAGTTTTCTCATCAATTCAGCACATAAATACACAAGATAAACAAAAGACAAATAAAATAATCTGTACAAATAAAAAGAAGTAAAGAGAGAGATACGCCAGGGTCAGCAAAAGATAAAAATAACAGTTCAAGGCTGGGAAGTACAGGGACACAGTATATACACCCCCTTTTGGGGAACAAGACAACACAAAAAGAATTCAAATTTGACTTGCAATCAAGCAACACTGCCGGCAGATTTCACCACAAGAACATCACACCTGAGAGTCCGTTGGCAAGCCAATTAAACCTTTGGTATTAAGAAGAACACATTCTTATTGTGAAGTTGTAATTATTCAGAACATATGTCTGTGCTGTCCAAAATTTAATAAAAATGAATTAATAATTCTGGCGTCTGCAGTCGGTTTACTCAAAGGTATTTGTGATTCCGTAAAAATAATATAGATGGCTTTCAAAAATAATGGAACGACAGATATATTAATTTGAAAAAGTGTAACATATAATTTCGAAAATTTGTCATAAAAAATACTGGCGCTATAACACAATTGGTAGTGTACTTCCTCGGATTGGAAATAGATATCCAGGTTCGAATCCCGGTAGCGTAAAAACAATATTTTTCGACAAACTTGATTTAAAATTAATACATTAAATTAGTATTTAAACCTTTGGTAGTTGGTAGTTTTATTATTATGCAAAATACGTGTAACAAAAAAAAAATTTTTTTGTTACACGAATGTTCGCCGATGTTGAGAATCCATGGCTTCACGGCTCTAATAAGGCATAATACTACCAGAACAGAAAGCAGGCGGCTGGGATCAAGAAATGCTATTGTCCCGGTCATCTTACGCCGACTAAGCTAAGGTGTAATTAAATATACATTCATAATTTTTATGTAAGCATTTTTTTTTGCAGTATATACATAGGCAAATTTTTGTTATCAGGGTTGAATATTGTTGTGTATTATATTTTTGTGATTGATTGAACTAATGTTTGTTTCATTGCCGCTGAAATAAAGGTAATATTTACTTTATTGTTATTATTAATAATAACAGTAAAGGTAATATTTACTTTACTGTTTTTATTAATAATAACAGTAAAGGTAATAATAAAAATAAAGTAAATATTGTAATAATTATTAACAGATACTCTTAAGAGATGTTTGGAAGTCTATCGCATCCATAATATGCACGCATCTAGCATACACCTGGGTGCAAAACGGAGCGGCTCTCGTCAATCTCGAAAACACACCCGTACCGACCGATTAATAGGTAATAATAATAAGCACCGCAGACGTCCGGAGACCAGCTCGTACGCGCCACTTCCAGACGAGTTCATTAAACAACGCTTCTCGTTGAAGACCTTTTACTGCTTATACTTGTATCCGTAACTGTTTCAGACATCAATAAAAATATTGGTCTACCGTAAGTAGTCCTGTCTTGTTTCACCAGCTTCACACACACACACCCCGTGTTATAATTCAAACGAACGTGTAGGTGAATGGGTGAAATATAATGGGGCATTCACTTACTTACGCTAAAGCTTTCTAATCCATCAACATTTTGACAAATATATACATTAAACATCACACTGTATAAATACAATAAGTATAACTATAATATTATATAAAGAAATTAAAACATTTACTTATTCTGATTTTTAAAAATTTTTCTTTCTAATGAATGCGGTTTTTCGTCAATAATAAATATCACTTGTTTAATGTATTAAATATTTTTAAGTGAGTGAAGAACCCCTGTGGTGTATGTCAAACATGAGAGATGGGATAAATGTGTAAATATAAATTCAATTTGTAAACATACATTACTGAAATTTGGTGTCCAGCGCGTATGTCGATTTCACAAAATAATCTTCAAAAAAAATTGAGAAGAAAGAAAAAAATCAACCTCCACATCTATTAAATTTTTGGAAGTTATATATATGTTACCATGTAAAAATATTACAAGTATTATTACAACTTCGCTGTCGCCATCTATGGTTTGAAAATTGATATTCATTCTTCCCATATAGGTAATATAATATAAATAGCTTCGTCTCTATGAGATATCATAGACATATTCAAATATTGTTAAAAAAATTCTAACAGTAGATAAGTATCCACTGCAAATATTGACGTCTATGTTACATTATCAATCATGAAGTTCACTAAAACCTTATGGTGGGGAATTATTCGGGAACTAGTAATTTGAATAACCTTTTTTAACCTTAACCTTAACCTTTTTTAACCTAGTTTTTATTCATATTTTATTCATGCATGATCTATAATCATTTTGGATTCAAAAATTTTTATTAGGCACCTGATGCGTCTTGTATGTAACCTAATTACGACATAAAATAATGATTGGTTTAAAAGAAGAAAAAAAAAATTAATTGTATATATTATGAATTCTTAGCTCATTACACATATTTCCATCAAATTATTAATTACTTAGGTTTTAATATTATTTCACATCTTAATTTAAATATATAAATAATAATTAGAAATATATTGATTTACTCCGTGGGTATAAAATAAAAGATGTGTACATTTGTATGATGTAAATTGATGTGTATAACTGCTCTGGGAGTGATGGGAAGATTGGCATAACAAGTAAATTAACTCTTTTTATTGGTCTGTTTATAACCTTGGTAAATGTAAAATTTAATAAAATATTTTTAATTATTATCCACAAATAAATTCATTTTGACAAAATTAAAATTCAAGAGATAAAATAATTTATTACTATTAGCCTTAAAGTTACTAAAAATACTCAGGTTCACTATTGTAATCAATATAAATACAAAGTATTTATCTGATTAATATTATTATTTCTTTGTTAAATAATTGTGTAAAATAATGTAAATATACTTAAATATGTTAAAATAATGTAATAATGTAAATAATGTAAAATAAAGCATGGTTCAATATTGTTTTCGAGTTACTTAATTTTTACATTACTTACATAATTTTTTAATTTAATTTAACTTAATAAGTAACTTAAGTAATTATTGTTAAATTAATTTAACATGTTATATTACTTAATTTTTATAAAATATACATATTTATGACGTTCAAGCCAATGTTAATCTTAAATGCATTGATTAGAAAGATATACATATAAAATGTTATTGCGCTACCGGGATTCGAACTTGGATTCCATTCTAATCCGAGGAAGGTGCATTATCCAACTACGCTACAGCGACAATACTTTTGACGACTAATTTTCGAACCCATGTGTTACGCTTTTTCAAATTAACACATCTATCGTTCCATTATTTGAAAGTCATTTACTTTGTTATTTCGGAATCTCAAATACCTTTAAGTAAACTGATAGCAGACACCAGAATTAACAATTAATTTTTATTAAATTTTAAAAACACATTTTTTATCATAAGTTGTAATTATTCAGAACATAGGTGTGAATAATTACAACTTCAAAATAAGATTGTGATCTCCTTAATAATGTCTTGTTGACGTTGTGTCTTTCATATAAGTATTATTTTAACAATTTTTATTAATTTCATGTATGTATTTATATAAGGGGGTAAGTTAGGGGTATCAACCCTTCACCGACTGCTTCATCCGAGAGCATGAAAAAAGGGTTCCTAACGTCAGGATTACCTACTCACCTTTTTATATTAGATTATGTCTCCTTCACTTATGGAAAATAAAATAATAAAAAATAAAATATTGGAAATATTACGATAGGAAATAAATATCAACATTGAAATAAATTAAATTTTTGTGAAAATTTGTTTAATACAGAAGTTAAAATTAGCATTTAAATACAATATAATCAAATATAAATGATGAACAAAACAACAAACAATGAAATTATCATCCTAAAATGATATCAGCCGATTTCGTCATAGAACAAATCAAGGTGCGATGAAATATACAAAGAAATAAAATAATTTCATCTTAAAAATACAAAAAAAATCACTTCTTAATGAATAAACAGATCTTATAAAATATTCAGATTTAACGATGTAATGAAATCTATCTAATATTACATTTTGTTAAATTCTGAATGTGTGATTAGGTGTAATGACAAGAAACTCACCATCTTAAATTAAAAAAGTGTTTTACCGTATGTTAGAAAAAATGAATCATTATTATTAAGTTACCGGAAATATAATGTAAAATATTTTACTTATTTTTCTTAATTTCTTTATATCTTTATTAAATTCTATCGCTTTCATACTCTACGACGTTCACCTTCTTGCGAATTCGTAGCATGACGGGACAGATTGCGAATTATATTTCTTGTATCATCATAGTGTCAAATTTAAACGTTAGACTCTATTTAAACTGTGCAAGACATTTTTAGATTTCAGAATTATTCTATGACTCTTTGGACTCAATAGTAACGGTTTAACGTTGTATTAAATACATTTAACTATACTATTAATTAAATTTATTACGATTTACATAGGTACGGTGACAAATATTTAGCTATACAAGGAAACTCTTGAGCTGAAAAGCAGGAGAACTGGTTGGAATTGAAGTATTTTCTTGGTAGGTGAGAATCTTTTTAACGTCATTGTGAAAAATGTAAATAATTTTTTTCCCTACCCTCTCTCACATGACGCAGAAATAAAATAATAAGTCTGATTGTTAAAAATAGCCGTCATTAATTGTAGTGTGCTGATGAAATGTAATAAAGACAAATATTGGATAACATAGATGTGTGATAGATTCTGTTAATATTTTTTCCATAAATTACTATCTAAAATAGTATTTTTAACTTGATTTTAATTTTTTTAAAGAATATTATTCATTTTCAATAATTCCACCATCGACGTTTCCCTTGGACATAATGGCATCTTTAACATTCGTTAATTACCCTTCATACTGTCCTTATTGGTTAAGTATTATTTATTAAAGAGAACAGATTCTTATTGTGAAGTTGTAATTATTCAGAACATAGCTCTGTGATCTTTTAAATACTAATTGAAAGATATACATATAAAATCAATTTTGTCGAAAAATATTATTGTTGCGCTACCGGGATTCGAACCTGGATCACTTTCCGATCCGGGGAAGGTGCATTATCCAACTATGCAACAGCGACAGTACTTTTGACGCCAAATTTTCGAACCCATATGTTATACTTTTCAAATTAATTAATACATCTGTAGCGACCGGAATTCAAATCCACCGCCATCTCAGTCGGCATCGACGCTAGCGACAGCCCTGCCGGCTGCTGCTACAAGCCAGGCTTGAAATTCACCGCCAGGCAGTCTCTCCAGTTTCATCGTTCTACAACGGCGGTCTTGCCGGCCCGGGAGCGCCGAGCGAGACCGCCAAATCGCTTCACAACATTTCATAATCAACACGCACCTTCTACATCTTTAATTCTGTCTTCATTGTTTTTATCTTAATGTCATAATAAACGTCAACACGCCAATCACATTTATTTCATTTAACCACTGTCCTAACCCCCAAACATCTATCGTTCCATTATTTGAAAGCCATCTACTTTGTTTTTACGGAATCTCAAATACTTTTGAGTAAACCGATAGCAGACACCAGAACTAACAATTCATTTTTATTAAATTTTGTATTATTTACATTATTTTATAAAAAGGTTAGTTAAATTACTCTTGCACGTGATCTTTATTATAAATAAATATTCTTTCAAATTTCACTCCGGAGAGTTCACCGGAAAACAGACTCACTAAAATGGATCCTAATATTTAGATTTAAGATTTCTTTAAAGAAGCAATAAATAAATTTTGTATTACGGGGCGGACTTGCTTGCAATACTTTTATTGTTGTGGGTATTAGATATTACACGTATGGGAATATCAAATAACGAACAAATAACGGTTAATTTAAAAAAAAAAATTATGTAAAAATTTAGCAAGAAACTTTTTACTCCTTTATATTTGTATGATATAATGCAGATAATAAAAAACTCATTTCCTCTATTGTATACTTGGACATTGTTATAAGTACCCCCCGCATTCCGCTAGTGGAATCTTTCACGACAATCGTGAGAAAAAGGGTCTCTTACGTTTAATAAAACCTTATTTAATTCATTAAAAATTTAAATATGATATATGTTAATTGCAATCTTACGATTATTATCTTTAATAACAAATTTATTGTACGTAGGATTTAATTTAGTATCAATAAGTTATTTCAATCATGATCTCAAAGAGCATTATTTAATTAGTAAATATGCTTAGACAGTATTCACATTTTCACATATTATAAATATTATATCATATTAGTGAATTATGGTATATTAGTGAACGACAAAATTAATGGAATTGTGAAAATCTTGGGGTGAGTAACAAGGAAAGTAATAATTCAGTAAATAGTATCTCAAGGATAGCTCGCAAATGTGCGAAAAAAATTCTCAAATCATGAGAATTGAAAAATTATATGGTTACTTTTAATATATAAATTCATAGATATCCATCTATGAATTTCTGTGATATTTACCTCTGTGACAACCGGCAAAGCCTATTGTTACCTGCTAGTGTAGCATGAAATTTAATCAGTTGCTCCATATATATTTTCGGTCTTCGAGGGATTATTCCAAGCCTTGAAACCCACGTACGATCCTCAAAGTTTGCATGCCTACTTGTTATGGACAAGCCAATGTAGACTTAAGTAATATTCATTTCTTATTCCGGGAAATTATAATCTCGGATAAATTATAAATAATGCGCTCGAATGGTTAGAATTATAATTCAGAAGTTTACTTAAGTTTAGTCAAGTACACTTATTTGTTTATTTTTAAATATAAACTTAAAAAATGTTTAACAAATTATTAATTTGTTTTGTTTACCCAGTATTGTTCGGATAATATTACCCAATACATTTTCCTCTTGCAGTCTATTTAACTATTATAGTTTAAGATACCACCTTTCTCACCTCGCATTCCGCTCCCCACATTTTCTCTCAATAAAAATTCCTAATATAGGTACTTAGATAAAAAGGAACGGAAAAATGTTATCCTGATTACGGCACCTAACCAAGTTTTAAATTTTTATATCCCTACTGGTATCAATCTTATCTTATCTGGCCTTATCTTTCTATCTAATTTTTCGAAAGTGCGCTTTGACATTATTATCATATTGCCACAACCTAAATAGCTATTATAAATCTTTATCATGAAACGAGAATGACAATAATTTCGTTATATCTTAACCAGCGGCGTAAGTACAAAATTGCGCAGAATGGAAAAGTGGGCCCCCTAAATAAGTATCGTATATAAGATAATTCTGCGTGATTTATCCATTAAATAAAATTAGTATCTTGTTTCATATAATATTTACACTTTGTAAGGCATTGCACTTGCAATATAAAAAATACTTGACTTTACGGCGATGGACTGGTCTCTAATGCAATGTATTAGCGGGGCCTTAAAAACTCAAAAATACAATTTCAGTGGATTGTAGGGCGCGATCTTTTTGGGCCTCCATCTAACTTGGGCCCCAATACACCATATTGGCTGCATGGCATAGTTACGCCACTGATATTAACATTTCACGCTATTGAAATGATGAGAAACGTCTCGTAATGCACCACAAGTCTCGATCCTGAGCTGTCCTCACAGCCAACTCCAGGGACTCTCCACATTACACACTCACCAACAGAATTACGAGAATCTCTTGAACCAGAGCGGCGTTCTAGTTTGCTCAGGATAATTTCGTTTTCTAAACTATCAAATTGACAAATAATGTGACCGAAAAATTCTAAGAATAATTTGTGCATTACCTTACCGTGATTTGTTTTATTAGAGGATTGAAGAATTAGTGCGTCGTGCTGTCCACGAGATATGTAATATTATTCTCAGCAAAACATGTCACTATTGCAGTCTATTGCAAACTATTATCTTTGACTTTCGTACTTTATTAGTTCTTAAAATATGTACGATAGTTGAAATGTATTTTTCTTTTCTTGATACAGTGTTCTGTAACTCGCTGTGTCTTTTTCTATTGCCCTTCGTACATGAGATATACGCTCATCATATTGAGATCACATTCTTCCGAGATGCTTGAAGGCTTCGTTCACATTCTTGATTGTCATTATCAGCTTATTCTTTTTCTCCTCCATAATTTATCTCTTATAGATTAATCAAGTCTTCACTTGATAAAGGTTTTGAGTGAGATTCTATTAACTCATTAATATCTTCGTTGTTGACATTTCATTATATTAACTAATACAGTTATGATAGTTTCGGGAGTTTCTTCAAAGTTCACAAAATCATTGATCATTTGTGGACATACTTATTTCTTTCTGGCAACCATTCATTGTTGACCTTTTTATTTCAGCCCACGTATCTCTAATAATATTTATTGCATTCCATATATAATATTTTTTATTATAACAATTGCCAAGATTGCTTGATTCATTATCTCTCATACGAGGCGCGTTTTTTAAGTAAGTACCGTTGCCGGATATTCCCGGTGTAGCGCTGCGGTTGCGATGTTGCGCATCCTTCATCTGTTGACTCACCACATGCAACGTTATAGACATTCACATAGTGTGGGCATCTTGTAGTGAGTGGTTGAAACGTTCAGCCCGCCGACTGTGAGATACGGTCCTTGATTCGTTTCTTGAATGCACGAAACATGAAATCAGCTGAGATTCATCGCCAAGTGTATCCTGATTTGGCGTCAAGTGATTTCCATATTTTCTTTCATCTGAAGCAGTTCCTTGGTGGCGAACGTTTTGATAACGATGATGATCTCAAAAACGGAGTACAGACATGATTTTCATCCCAGGCAGCGTCGTTCTATGACGAAGACATACAAAAATTGATACCTCGTTATGAGAAGTGCCTTAATAATGGTAGCGATTATGTTGAGAAGTAGTTTAAGGTATGTAGCGTCCGAAGAAAATAAAGTAATATAAAAATTATGTTGTATTTCTTTTAAAAAAATCTGGTACTTAGGTACTTAAAAAACGCTCCTCGTATAATACCACTTAAAAGTAGCTGTCATTGTTTGGTCCATGGGGTGTATTACACTTGCGGTACTTTGAGGAAGAAGCGACGGAGAGGAGGGGGAAGAGGCTACAAGGAAGAATGCGCGTTTTTGGGACACATACTCGTAACAATAAAAATTTAACTTTTAAATATGTTTTCTGTCTTTCCATATTATAAAGTTTATTATAATATTTAATAATATGATTGCACATCGTCGAAATCGCTATTGTAAGTGTCCTTTAAAGTAGTCTATAAAACTACCAATGTAGTCTTAACAAAAATCGCTAGATGACAGTACAGATTAGCAAATAATTCATATTAATGTTCATTTACAATCTTTCCGCATGATGCAATAGATGTCACCCATGTCTAATATTTGTTTAAACTGCTGTGAATAATTCTTACATTGCAGTTTAAAATGGTTTTAAACAAAATATCGTATTCATTTGAAATTTTACGTTAATTATTTACCTGTTCACATTATTTCATTTCTTTAAGTTCACAATGATAAAGATCAATTTAAAATAGCTCTAGGTGTACATATTACTAATATTTTGTTTTTTCTTACTGGATATAAAGACTAAGTACACTAAGTGGGTGCATTGTTCAACCAATATAATAACGGATTTCCGCATTGAAATAGATTCTACGGAAGCCCTGGCAGCGTAGCGGTCACCACTGTTAACACACGTCCACAATAACCACCCGCAGGGTCTAGCAACAACCTTTTCTGCTAATATTATAGGGATACCCAAATGAAGTATATTAAAATGGTAGTCAAATAAAATATGTAGGCATATTTAATCATCCATAGTAGGCTATATATTCTAATCTTACCACTATGATATTTTACTCCAGGGGTAAGCAGCGAGGATATAACGCCACACTCCTCTGTCCTGGTCTTGTCTACTTTCATACATCTTCTCATGCCTGTTCTTCGATTGTTGAAGCAACTAAATATTTTTTCGATTGATTTTTTTCTGTATATATTTTTAGTCGATTCATTTAATTTGTATTAAAATATCTATGTTCTGAAAAATCAAATTCACAACAAAAATGTGTTCTTAATTAATCAAATATTTCATATGTTGTGCCAAAACAGTAAATTGTGGTCTCTTTAATCTAGAAAAGTATGAATGTGTGGGAGAGTATTGGAGGTACAAAACCTCTTCTCCCTTGCCACAATCAGAAAGAACATAATGAGATATTCATTTTTAAACCGCAAGTTTTGTGGCATTCTAAAATCTTAACTACCCCAAATCTGTTGGATATAATGAATTTTAGAATTCTGTAGGTTATGTAATTCACAATCTCAAATAAGACAGTGGCGGAGTCAATCCATTTGTAGGTACGTAAGTTATCAGATAAAAGTTGATAACATAATTAACAGCACAATTTTTTGGTGCAATAATTGGGGTGTATCCTCAATACCACATCATCAAGTGACTGGACTATTGTGCTGATTTAAACAGGATCGAAAATGCCATCACAATCCAGATTCGTGTATTCCATGGTAGAACAATTTTACTGGTCATACACTTTCTTTAATACAAATAATAGATATCTCGTAGAGACAAAGCTATTTTTTATTAATTTTTATAAATGGTCTTAGTGTAGTATTCAAAATGATTATACATATTAACATATATAAAACTGAATGAAAATGAAAAATATTAATTTTTCAGGCATATCCTAGTAGTGTTAAAAACATTTTACAGATAAAAAATATTGCTTTAAATAATTTTCAACAAAAGTCAGATTCTCATTGAGTTGACATATAATACACACTGTTTCAAGGAAAAATGAATTATCAAATTTGGTCCATAGATGACAATAGTGTAGTGGTATTCAAAGTGTTTCCACATATTAACATATATACAACTTTCAAAATTTGATAGATATGGAGGTTGATTGGGTGTAATGGTGAACGTTACATTGTGTAAAGTGATCACTTAAGCCAGCCAAAGACAGGTGAGCCACACAGATTTACCCAAGGTGAACTGAGTGATTTAATTCGAGACCTTAAAAATGTTGACCCTTTAAAAGTGTTGTGCGTGGGTATTGGGTAACCGAAGAGCTGAAAATTATGTTGAGCTTGTAAACAACCTTCTAGACAAGTATCAACCATTAGGCCACAACATGTATCAAAATGCACTTTCTCCACTCTCGTCTAGATTTCTTCCCAGTAAAGTTTGGTGCAGTAAGTGATGTGCTTATGAACGGTTCCATCCAAATATTTCAACAATGGAACAAAGATATCAAAGTCGGTGGAACTCTGCTATGCTTCCAACCTACTGTTGGATATTGAGATGTTCCAGATCAGGATTACAGGCGACAAGTAAAGAGAAGACACACTGATTTAGGTCACTATTTCAGTATTTCATGTAGTAAATTCAATTCTTGTATGTTTTTGTTATTTTGTATTATTAGCAATTGATTTAATCAAAATTAATTTAATTTACATTGTAGTATGATAATATGATTTATTGAAATTTTTTGTTTCACTATTATATATAAAAGAACAATTTAAACTAGAGTTAATAAAAAAAAACTATTATCAGATTGTTTTTTTCTTGCCAAAGTTAGTAATATTAGACTACTTTTATTCAGTAAACAAATAAAATAATTTTTTTGTTGTGCTGTGCAATTTACAATTATTATTTGTTTTCTTTATGGACTTTTCCATTGTATACATTTGTCACATTACGATTAAATGTTACAAATTGTATACATTTTATACAGGACAAGTTATGCCAAGTCTACACTGTGCTCTTCACAATGCCCAAAATAACCAAACAGTACGCAAATATTAAATAGCTGTGGCTTCTATCGTTGTTCCACATTATTTCTAGTTCACCTTAAAAAAAATGTTTAGTGAGTGAATTTAAAGGAATAAACCAAATCACTAATTAAAGATAAAGGAAATTCTTCATAGATCTGCATACATATTATTTAAAACATAAATTGTACAAATTAAATTAAATAAAAACTGCATATTTATAGAGTAAGAAACATTTTATTTTGTAATCATGTTCCTGTAAAAATGGATTAAATGCATGTCGTTAAATCTTTGGAATTTACTAATGGATATTTGAGGATAACAAATGTTAAAGAATTCTGACACAGTCAATTTATATTAATATGGCTGAATTCTCGTAAGAATCTAAACAACACAAAAATATCCGTATTAATATAATTATAATTTCTATATATCAGTTTATTTCTTAATGTCAGGTAAATAAATAAACACAAATAAAATGGTAAAGAAATTATTAATTTATAATTATTTTACAAAAAATTTGATACTCAGTTGTGAAAGAATATATGAAAATATGTGATACAATATGAGCGTATCACATTTTAAAAATAAATTGAAATGTATATATATATATATATATATATATATTACTTTGCAATCATCACTGCATTGGATCCTATACATGCATCCAAAAGTTGACTTCAAAATTATTTACATTCTTTTGAATGTTAAATCTGATTATTTGACTTTGTTACCTACATATACAGAACACAAACTCTTATAGTTTAAACTGAATTATTAAATTGGTTTAAGTTGTGAAAAAAATAAATTAATATGTTTAAGAATAGAAAATTAAAATAAAAAAATTACTTGAAAACAGAAATTGGTTATTGTGTTATATTCTATATGTATATATATTCAAACAGTCTTCCACACAGATTATTACAACTGTTTGGTATAATTTAATATGAATTCTACCTAAGATTATTTTCATATAATACTTGCATACAAAATCAGCATAAAATATCATACTAATGAAAATATTTTACAAGCTGTAACAAAACTATAGAGGGTGTATTGACAACATGGGCATTTATGAAAGCTGAGTTCACTATAAAAATACTTTAAGAATATTTTTTAACTACAATAAAAATAATGTCTAAATGCCAATGCAATAATCCACCCTCTTCATTACTCCATATTTTAAAATGGTTTAAAAACGTGCATTACTCTGTAATGCATAAAAATTATTTGCAAAACAGTTATGTATATCTGCTGGCATATTTCGATTAATAGAGCGATCATTACAATAACATTCTGATTGCATTGCCCATATTAAACATGTTAACGTAGTCTTTGGAGCAGACCAACAGGAATACAACTTAGTATTGTAATTATTTTGGAATGGGTATTGTTTACTATGTTGTTGGTGTGTAAAGTAGTGTTTGTAATTGATAGATTATTAAATAATATATCTTTCAAAGACCTGGCTACTATTTTTAAAAATTCAAAATATGGAAAAATACTAAATTCTGTTACAGAATGTATTTAATATCATCTTATAAACTAATTTTAAACATACAAAGACTAGCATAAATCAGTATCGTCTTAATTAAGTGTAAGATACAAATTCATTTCTTAAGAATTGATGACCACTTTGATATTAGCTTCCACAGAAGTGGCCTAGATGGCTCTGTCGATATAACTTCAGATAATGTGTTTGGCTCCGAATATCCCAAGAAGTAATATTTTACAATATAACCTACCACTGAGCAAAGAGCTCCTGCAAATCAAATGTTTATCACAGCACACATTCGGAATATTAGCAATTAACCACTAAGAAGTTCAGAGTTTACTATTTTCTACTACAGTATTTATCATAGACATACAAGAAAATCTGCAATAAAAACATTGAAAGTATATTGTTCGACAGTAAAAAATACAGTAAAAATACTCTTTTACAAAGAATTATCATTAAAATTTGTAAATTTAATAAAACTGTAATTAACTGATGTCTGTCTACTTACTAAAATCAAAATAATTATAAAACATAAATAATAAGTCTTCAATTACACTACAGCAGACTTTATGTATACATACTTAGTCCATTATAAACATTGAAAATGTAAGTCGTCAAGTAGAAATGTATTAAAATGGATATTACAAAATATACAGGTTTAATTTCAGTTGCTAAATTGAAGTGATGTGCAAAACCACATTAATGTAAAATTAATAAATAGACTTAACAATAATACTCCTCAAAGTAATACATCGCTTTTAACTTTTATTTATCACGAGACATTCTTCAGACAGCTGCAAAAAAAACTGATCATCGAGGCTATCTTTCTATACAGTAATCCCAAAAACATACGTACCCAACCAACCAACATCTTTGAAAGTGTTGGTGGGGTATTCTGTAAGGGAAAAAAGGGAAAATCAAAATTATTTTAATACAAACATTAAAAATTATGAATTCTGTATGTATTGTTTTATTAAGATTTCATAGCTCAATTGTTTGATTCAATAAAAATATTTTGTTACTTACAAAATATTCTGCATTACTTTGGTTAATATATGAATTAAAATATATATATGTGTAAAATAAATTTTAACATTACCCACCCGGAATTAAGTGATTTCATGCCGGAACATGTAATAAAATACATATACACATAGTAAAAATCGGTAGTAAATCATCCAGCAATGTTAAAATAACCTGGTGATTCAAAATTCAGATAAACCTGGGTTTTAAAGATACACATAATTCAATATTTGGCCTGAAGCACTATTCGTTGCGACACTATTACAGATACCTACAATATTATATTTCATCAATCAAAACATATAGCCCAAGAAGGTGAACTGAACTGTGAATTTTTATTATAAGAAAAACTGGTAATCTAGTTTGGAATTTCTCTTTCTAATAGTATAGTTTTTGGTATGTCATTACTATAGATGGAAATAAATTAGTCAATGTTCATTCAAAATGTAGACAAAAGCTGTCTTGTCTAAAGGAATGTACAAAACTAGCTTAGAAATGGAAATCAACGAGGAGAAATCCTTCACACATTAGTGAAAAAAATCAATTTCATGAAAAATTATACTAGGACATTATATAATATGAAAAATTTAAGTATGTACAGTATTTAACTTAATATACCTATAGGAAAATAATAATTAGGAGTGAAAAATTCATGAATGCTTTAAAAATCTTACCAAATATGATGCTTATGCATAATGTAGAAATGTAAAAATAGTTCATTTATAAGAAAAAATATTTTTAAATTCAGAGAGCAAAAGAAAACGAATCCTACTTATGATTAAAAATAATACTAAAGCTGTGAAAAATATGTTCATAAAAATTGTTGCATTATCACATCAAGCATTTTTGTTAAATGTGTCAAAGGTCAAAACAAGGATAAAAAATTAATTATAAATATAATTCATTAAACAATTGCAGCGTGGTACACTCAATAAAATACCACATTATGTAAAGTACAAAATCATTGTTCATTTCCACATATTGTATCAATATTATTACACTTAAGGTAGTCCCAATTTAACACTATGAAATTCATTACTTGCATAAATACAAACATTGTGGATCATGCTGCCTGCGTCACATAGTGACGAGCTGAATATATTCTTTGATCGATGGACCCAGATAAAATGGCCGTTGAACAGAATCGTTCCTTTATTTTTAAAGCCAGGGCACACTTAAAGATAAAGTTAGCAAAAATTTATCACATTCAAATTTTTGTTTTGCAAAACGATAGATTTTCTGTTTGATAAAATTATTGTAAATATTCAAAACAATTTTTGTTTAATTACTAAATTGTATTTTAAGATGTCTTAATAATCATGAAGTAAGAATGCATTATTTTACAAAAAATTATTTTGATTTATCCGAGTTAATGACAATAAGTGATCAGATATTCTTACCAAATTGCAAAATATGTTTAATTTATCCTGCCAAACAGCCGACAATCACAAAATGATGCTCAAGACACTTTTCTCGCTTAAACAGCTCAATCAGTTATTCAATTATTATTATCAACCATGAAATCAATCTAATAATTTTTTATTGAAAGTGACATTTGATATTACAAAACCAATACCATGTTTAAAAAGGCTTTTTCTGAGATTGCTTCCTCATTTCGCGCAAGGCACCTAAGGAACTTTAGTCCCTTAATATAACTTGGGTCTGTCTTGAGTATTTCATTTTGTAATTTCTGCTCTACTCACAGCGTGCAAAGAGAACCTTATAAAAGACACCAATTTTTAAGTTTCTTTAACGAGCGACAGTTGCAATGGCATCCTTGAGAGCAGCCGAGACATCGGCAGTGAGACGAGCAGGCTCTGGTGCCACCGGCGGTGGCCGGGGCCGGGCCAGAGCACGCGCTCCCCTTTGCAGCCCCTCCAGTCGCAATGCCAGCTCACGCAGAGGGAAGCGGCGCTGGGGAGGTGCCCCTTCTGCACAATGGGCCACGCAGGCTGCTCCCAAGGCTCCCAATCCCTCAGCCAGACGCGCCCAGTGACCCGGGCCCCCTGCACGCAGTGCTGTCTCTAATCCTCGAGCCAACTCTGCGATTCCCTCGGGGCCCCCTCCCACTGGAGTGGCGTAAATGGCTGATCCCGGCTTCCCTCCCTTTACCGCTGGTTTGGCCGGTACCGCAGGTTTCTCCTCACTCCCTGAGACCCATTGTCTCCTCTCTACAGATTTGTTATTCACATTAAGACTGCGAGTCATTATGTTGGTTATAGATCCATTTTCGGATTTTTGTTCTTTAGATACTCCATCAGATTTTGAAACCTCATTATTTTTTTCATCTATTCTCTTTTTATTTTTGTTACATAATTTTGGACTCGGTTGGGGAGCACTCTCTGCCTCCTTGGGTTCCCAGAGTTTCTTAAGACTGCTGATACTTCCTGTACTGCGACGTTTATCATCGTCTTCCTCCACTTTCGCAATTAATCCTGCATTTAATTCTACGTCACCTTTTTTAGAATCGGAAATGTCTAATAATTCTTTGGAGTCTTTAGTATTCATCGATTTTAAAAGATCATTATCTTTTTCATCATATGGCACATCCGCCTCTTTATCGGATTTGGTAGCAGTTCCATTAGAAGTGTCCACTTTCCGTAATCTAGATTTAAAATCAACAATTGATCCCGCACTTTCTCTATCAGCTTGTTTAGTACACAGAGGTTTTTTTTGTGGGTCAACTTTTTTTAATTGAGATTTAAATGTGTTTTTATTATTTTCATTCTTTGAACTGTTTCCAATTTCGACTTTTTGTATTAATTTGGTATCTGAGCAGGACACCGGAGTTACTTCTGTAACATCCCTCTCTTCCACTTTTTTCTGGGTGTCAACTTTGGCGCACTCCATATTTAAACTCTGCGACAACTCAGAGACAAGCCTAGCAACGGGGTCTCCTATAGAAGTATGTTGATGAGCAGTGGGGGGAGGAGAATGTTGGTGCCGGACCTTCCGGTCAGCCCTTTCTTTAATCTCAGCGACTAGCTTTAGTTCCAGCATCTCCTTATAGTGTGGCGGAGGCAGCTCTTCCTCTGGTGGTGGCGGTGGTGGCAGAGGAGAAGCGGGCAGTGGAGATGGTGGCAGGTCAGGAGGGGGCGGAGGAAACTCCAGATCGGCCAGGCTAGGTCTCTCCTTGGGGGCACTACGGGAAAAGGACCGCACCCCTCCCGATGAATTGCTGCGGATCATATGTGGTGGGGCAGGAGCTCGTGAAGGACCCTCAGCTTCCATCTCCCCCTCCACCTCTTCACCCTCACGCCTTAAAGATTCGAGATAAGCCCCAATCCGTGCCCCTTTAGGTAGTGTGCCATATCTGTTTATAGCCCTTTTCACGTTCTGAACTTCTAATGCAGCAACTTGCACCATCTAGTAGAATTTTAATAAATTTAGTTAAATATCATACTTTTAAAATATATAATAGTCCAAATAAATAATTATTATGATTACTATTATTTGGATTTATATTATTTACAAAATATATTATATAAGTATAACAGACCAAGTACACAATATTTTATGGGTATATTACAAGTTGAAAATGTTCAATGAGTACATACAAATTCTGTATTATTATGGATATATTATTGTATGAGATTTTTACAAAATCATGTTAAACTTTTGACCCATTATTATTCTATATCTTTACTTCAGGCTTTAAATAATCTAACAAAAAATAGCCTTGCCCCTCGAAGTTCGAAGACCTTTTATTTTTTGTATTGAATATATAATTTTGAATCAATAAAATATTTCAATAAATCGAAATAATCTTATAAGGACTTTTTTATATAAGGCACATCGATGCCCTAAAGTGTAATGTCGTTAACTCCATATTTCTCAATTTCACAGGAAGGACAAAAAACTGTAGTTTTTTTTAATTAATTGAAATTATGTTTTTTTTCTTTGTTAACGATTTGTATATTATAGGAGAACGTCCTAAATATAATATTTATGAGATATTAACATATTGACTTTTTTGGAAGTTAGCAAATTTGAATTTATGTGAAATGTAATTTTCATAGGAGTTAACAAATTTACGTATTGAATGTTTTTAAAATTAATTCATGATAATAAAGACAAATTAAATAAGAAATTTGTATTTATGTAAGAATATACATTAAGGTTATAAATTAATATAGAAAAATTTAAAAATTCGCTGAAAACGTACAGAAATTAATTAAATTTAAGAATAACAAATAAGAGAAATTAATTAATACGAAAAAAACATACAGAAACAAACTTCTATGAAAAAAAACATAAATAAATTACTATGAAAAAAATACACATAAATGAATTAATATAAAAAATTTACTATTCATGGGGATTAATATAAAAAATTTATCATCCAACTTGAACATTAACAGCGAAACCGCATTATGTCGAACTTAATGCTATTTCACTGAATATATTATCTCATGTATTCGCAATTTGACAGTTGAAGAAACAACTGACTTCAAAACGTGTTGTTATCTTCCAAAATGACCTCAAGAGCAGCAAAAATATTTAAAATGCCTAGAAAACAAAATGATTTGTTAACTTTTAAATTGTTTTTGTTAACAAGTATAACACTGGTTTGAAAGCACAATGTAAAAATAATTAAAGATGTGTTTTTATTGAGAACCATTTAAATCGTAATTTACTCATAACAAATCATATATTATCTATACACAATCAATATTATATTTTTGCCTAATTTAATAAGGGAAAGCCAGAACATTTCGGACTTCGGCAACCTGGTGAAGGAATCACCAGTACCGAAGGCTGAGCCAAAAATGCATCAATCAGATCTACAAATTGCAACATTTTGATTCCGAAGAATGGGACTATGCGGAGACACAAAGGGCTTACACTGCGACTACCACTTTTGTTGAGTTGGAGGTGAACGATGAATTTAAGATCAACAATACGCCCATTCACATGGTTTCGTTAGAAAGATCTCTCACCGCCCTGTCCCATGCCTTACTAGCCCATGGGAAGACTGAGAAAAGGGATGCAGTCACTGGTGAATTGGGCATCGGAGCCTGATACCGACCTGTTTCCTTCGGATCTTTTTGAACGGCTCCAGGAAATGTTCACCAGTGATGCACCTTACAAGATTTCGGATGACA
Organism: Eubasilissa regina; assembly: GCA_022840565.1. Classification (NCBI taxonomy): domain Eukaryota; kingdom Metazoa; phylum Arthropoda; class Insecta; order Trichoptera; family Phryganeidae; genus Eubasilissa; species Eubasilissa regina. The sequence continues at coordinate 26,719,367 of JAINEB010000033.1, forward strand.
TACTGCAGATTATACGCGGCAGATGGGCGGAATGTATCCAGAACCGGAGAAAGGCCATATTGGAGGGTCTCAGAAATCCATTTGTGTGGAAAGGCACATCTAAGATTCCTCCAGGCTCTAGATCTCTATTAGGGTATTATCTAGTAGGGCGAAACCTTACCCAACCTTTTACTTTTCAGGTTCCCAAGGCACCTAGCGGATCAAGGGCAGCAGTTGCTCCCTCAAGCAGGTTCAAGACCTCTTGAGGAGACTCAACTTTGCAAATTTTGCTACCCTTAATGGTCGTTTGCATTGCTGTAGACTGCAGAGATTTGGCTGCCAATTACGAAGGCACAAGCCATCCAAGCAAGTGGATTTTCCCATCGCTGTACTGCGAGATCCACAGTGGTGACTGAACGCTGTAAAAGAGTCCTGCCCGATACACGATTCCTCTATCACTCACTTCTTGACCACAGATGATAACCTACGGTCTCCTAGAGGTCGTCGATCAGCACAAAATATCCTTGAGAGCGTAGTACATCCCATCTAGGGGAACACCACTCCCAGAGTGGCACCTCCTAAAACTGGCAACAGGCTGAATATTTCGAGCATAGGAAAGACCTTAGATCGACCGGCCGCTAGGTGCCAACCTATGTGCCGCTAGACTTAACTGACTGCTCAGCCTGCTATCTTGATGCATTCAGTCGAACTTGGGATTACGCTCTAGCCTGGGTATTCCGGCCGCCAAACCTCGTTCTCGGAAGATGAAAGGATCAGAGGAAGAGAACACCAACCCTTTCCTCTGGCTTCGGAGAATAGTCACGCTCTCGCAACTAAGACGAGCTTTTAAATCCAAACTCGCACGCCTACAGCTAACTTCGTCCACTAGCCAATCATGATGCCGTTCCTCATCGCAATAACGGTACACTTGGAGCTCAGCTGACAAGACCGGTGCCGAAATGAGTTTCCCATAATATATTCCAAATCCCAGTGCATTCTATAAAATCGATTATTTTGATGGTGATTGTCGATGCGTTTTTCAGCAGAAAACTTTAATACATTATACAAAAAACTGAAACATTCATATTTAAATACAAATACATATCATATTTTATACTTAAATTTTTTTTTTCATATTTTATTCTCTAAATGGCACCAATATCTTGTAATTCGTGAGTCCTAGACCATTCAAAAAAATTGGAGCTTATTTTAAAAACCTATAAAAATTAATATCAAAGATAAAATTGGCAGAAAAATTTGAATCCCAAATACCTTCCTGGGTTCGAACTTGAAAAAATTAAGGGAAAATAATAAACTTCAAATATTGCCAGCGACACATGAAAATTTAAAAATTTTTGATTATTTTTCACACGGTTTTAAATATTCCAATTTCTTGCCCAATTTTGATGGAAAAGACAAGTTTGACCGCCAATCAAATTAATGCCTGTGATTTTGTTGTATCAAATGACTGGTAAATAACTTCAAGAAGCCTGTTTTTAATATTGGACTACGTTGCCTCACACCTTCCTTATTCAAGAGAAATTAATTATTAGATAAACATTTCGACACATAATAAGCTGAAGTAATGAACAATCACTATGTTTCAGTATGAAAATCACAATGTCAACAGTGGCAGCGCGCCTGCAAAAATGTGGACACAGTAAACTGACGCATTATTAAAAAGTTTTATAAAAATACTTTTTTAAATTTCTAATGTTGTCTTAAAAAAAGATTTGTTTTCATTGTTCGTTATTTGGATTTATTTTACAAATTTTGGCCACGTGAGTTACGAATTAACGGAGTTTTACTGTAAATAATGTAAAGTAGTTAAATTAAATTAATTTAATTTAACTACTTTATTTAAATTATTTTATTATTTCTCAGCATCAAAAGGCTACTAGTCCAGGGTGGTCATTTTCTAAGAAGCAGTCCCCGTGTTTTGTATTATATTTCATCACCATTAAAGAATGCAGCGTAAGATTAACAAACACATCCATCTCATTATCTTTTAACCCATTATTTGCCGCATTATATCACTGTGTACAAAATAAGCTACAAGATGTAACTCAAATTAGCGGTGCAACAAGATTATACTATGTATACAAAAAAGTTATTCTATAAATAAAGAAATTGTAAAAATATTATTTTATGAATTATTTCTGATTAGAGTTATGTAGTGTATTTTTAATATCTCGTGATCAATAATAACAGTTATATATTTTTAAAATATTATCATTTTTCTAGTGTTAGCTAGTTTTCATCTTAATTGACATTTCAGTGGATAATCACAATTGACTTGATGCAAACCGTGCTCTGCACTATTGAAATACTTTATGAAAAACAACGATATAAAATAAAGGAGACTTTTAAGGCGATCAGAAATACTGGCTAAAATCAATGATGCAAACACTTTCTTGCATTTTTTATCACATCTTTATATGAAAAGTTATCAATTTTTTACATTTTAAATACACATATATTTTTAAATACATCAACTAAATTATTAATTTAATAAATAAATTCCCAAATGAACACTTTTCTTTATTTATTGATACTAAAAAGTATACATTTTTTACCTGGTCAAGCCAGGTATTACGTGGACGTCTTTAATTTCTAGCGCTGTTATCACTTAAGTCGTACATCTTTGTTATCATCCTTTCCTTACTCATTCGCTCTACATAAGTATACTGGCATGTGAACCTTCTTAATCTTATTCACAATGACTTCTTTAATATTAGCAAAATTACTTTATGGCAACATATTACATAAGTAATAAGAAAAATTCTTTGTTTAAAACCACTTTTAATTGATACATCAACATGTTTCAATAAAAATAAAATAGTTTTATTTTTATCTAGGCTTACATTTTTAATTATAGTATTCATTGTTTCCTGAAGAAGATACCATAGGTATCAAAACATGTTGATTTATAAATAAATAGTGGTTTTAAACAAAGTATTTTTCTTACTATTCATTCACAATGCTTTGCAATTTATTAATCATCAATTTAAAAAATATTTGGCATCTAAAGGGTCATAAAATAATACACACACATTTTAAATACACATGCACTTATTTAAAATACATTGCAACTATCACTACCATCCTGGTGAACACTATGATATAATTCGTAAATTATCTTCACTCAGTCATCGGTCAGCATTAAAGTAAGATCTCAGTATCAGCCACAAACGCTTCGGTAGTTTAATTTTCACACGGATAATCAGTTGGATTCGATGAATGTGGAGCATTGCAAAGCACATAAATTAGTCAAATAATATAGTTTTTAAAGTGGTGAAAAGTTATATAGTAAAATGTACGATATATCAAGGCAATATTTGATATATTTTATTATTTCAGTGGCATTCGGATTGAACGCTGTGACTGCCATAATAATAATAGTGAAATCATCTTTGGAAAAGTCTGAGAACATACTTCTGTTAAATAACCTACTGTACAACCTGACCTGCATTTGTCTCATGGGCCCACAACTCTTGAAGCATGGGCCATTCGACTGCATTACTGTCGAGTTCACAGTCAGTTTTTTTACCGTGTCTAATTCTATGTGCATTTTTCTAATATCTTACGATCAGTATATCAACGTCACTGATCCCTTTCAATACCAACAGAAGCTGAAGATGAAGAGAGTTTTGTGCGCCATAGTTTTGCAGTGGATTTTGTCATTCCTGAATGGGTTACTGTCTAGTTTCGCTTCAACCCCAGCACCTGGAGTTTGGAAAATTTGCAAATTCCCGAACGAGCTGCCAGAAGAAATTGTTTTGGACAACTACAGATATTTCCTTGCTGCACTATTGATATTCGGTACACTGCTATGCTTTAGTGCAATTGTATTCATGCAGTGTAGTGTAATCGATGCAGCCTTTTGCAGATATATATGCCATGCACTGCATTATCCCAAGATCTTTATTTCAGCTCAATGCGATGAAGAAATTTTTGGCGTGGCTAAATATGTAAAAGTTACAAAAACGGCTGTAATTATTATATTTTATTATTTCGTCTCACAAATTCCGCTTGCCATGCTTCAAGTGTATTCAAGAATGGCGGTAATTCCCTATCACAGCCTCTTGCTGGGGAGTATAGTGACTCCTTTTCTCTTTGTTTATCAAAAGAGGCAATTGGAACTGGAACTCTGTAAAATATGGACATTGTTGAAATCTTTTAAAAGCCAGATTTTCAACAAGTCAGACATACATCCGTTAGACAGACCAGCTGAAGCTGAAATAATCCCTAGTAAGTGAATTCATTCCGTTTCTGATAATAACAGAACCGTCATATATTGAATAAATATTATTGTTAAAAATGAGAGAATATGACTTGATCTTTATTTTTCATTTATTAAAATTTTTAAATTGTGTTTACTCTTACAACACTGATTGTGATATTTGAGAAAATAAATAATTAAATATTTTAGCATCGGCATTAATTAAAATTAATCATGGTCTTCTTTGGGTAATTTTAGTTTCTATCTTAATCAATTTTTCTTCAGGTAAAATAACTGGTTATAATTATTCAGCGTAAATTAATCGAGTGAACCATTAATAAAAAAATATATAACAAAGATCTCATAGAAATGTAAGTGTGTGAAAGGTGTTGAATTAATGTACATTCATTGAGTCCAATTTAGATTTATAATATATTTTTACAAGAATATCAGAAAGTTAAGTTATTCAGGAAAATACAATTTCCACCATATCATGACTCAACTCAGCCAAACCAAATATTGTATGTATTGAATATATATTATATTACAAAATTGTGTCCAGTAGTGCATTCAGCTGCGGCCATGATGGCCTTTTCACTGTTTTTTACAATCAAAAATACTCCAATGGATCCAAAAATTGTTTTTTTTTTCATTATATAATTAAGGCACCAATAATTATAATTCATTGGATAAACATTGTAGGATTTCTCTATCTTAGACACGCAGTTTAATAATATGCATTATTAATAAAGTGGGGATGGGTCATAGTGAGATGAAAAATCACTTATAGTTTTAAATTTTGAAAATAATGTATCATTAATTTTAATTAATTATTTTTTAATAACAATTTCCATTTAATCAATATTTTCAATTTTATTTATATTTCAAACATTAATTTGTCTTTGATAAATTTTAAATAATTCAATCTTAATAATACTTTAAAAAACTGTAATATTATTTAAGTAATTTTTAGAATATTCTTTTATCTCAAATTTTAATAATTTGTGTATCAATAAAATAATAACAAATATTTTATTTTTTTATTTCACACCATCAACTTTATTCCTTTCAGTATTGCTAACCGACTTTGAAGAACATTTTCAAGAACAACGATAACTATTTGTAATGAATAAATGTTTAAGGGGTTGCATTGGCTAGTCCTGTGACGTACTTTCTGGTACAAACACTTGCCTACTTTCGCTACTCTTTTGCCAGCTCCAGGATTCGGTATTGTTACCAGAGCTTCATTACGCACCGCTAGTCCTGCCTCTGCTCACAAGTTTCCATTAGTAATTACTACAGTAAAATCCCGTCTATTTGAAGTTAAGGGAACCAAAAATCAAGATAAAAGTTCAAATAATGACTTACGATAATGAAAATATTTTTTTCAAAAATTTGTTTTTTTTTTACATGCTAACTTTTTTCATTACAACTCAATGTAATTATATATACCTATTGTCCACACATTTTAAAATAACAAACAACTTGTCAAAATACAATGTAAACAAATCACATAATTTAAAAAAAAAAACAATTATAATGAACTATCTATTCGCATCATTTTTAATAACATAATTTCATTTCTCTATTGTTTCTGTATTGAAGTTAGCAATAAATGTCTCCAGCGTTTTTAAAACTTAGTTTTACGGTTGTCGTGGTGGCATTTTGCACTCGCCTGTGACGTCTTGTTCTTTTTCTTCTCACTCTCTGCTTCCTTACTCCTTTTCCCTTCGTGACATTTCTTCCCTTTCAATGCTAAAGTTCTGTCATCATGTTTAATATTATCAACAACGTCATTAATGGGGTCGCATATTCTTCTGATAATTTTGTTTTAGATAATATTTTTTGGCAATCTCTTATAATAATTTGATTTTTTAGCAACTGTTAGCGTTGAATACTAGTTCCGCATCGGTGCCATTGTTGAAGATATAAAATTATCAGTCAAAATCATAAAAATGTAAATATTAGAGAAATATTAATAATTGTCTTTATATATAAAACAATGGCAATAAAATAATTAATACACAAAAAAATCTGAGAAATGCCAACCACACATTCTTCAATATACCTTGACAACCATACCGTTCCCAAACAACTTCACTATTCTTACAATCCTTTTGAAACTTATGAGTGTCTTTTATACGTAGAAATTTTTTTCAATAATCCTTGCGGTAGTAAATTTGTAAATATTGACTATTAAAATTTGCATATTTAACATACGAACCATACCCCAATCGATGTTGTAGCGCACGTTTAATTGAATAGCAATAGTAATTTTCTTACAGTTGTTTTGGAAAACTGAGAATCATTAATTGAAAATTTAACAAATATCTTTCTGTAAAAATAACTAAAACAAGCAGTATTCGTTTTGTTATAAAAAATGTTAAAAGTGAGCTACTTTTGATGGTTTTGACGTTTCCTTTTATAATTTGAATAGTGAAAGATGGCGACTTGGCAACGTGGCACTACGCGAAAAGTTTGAAATACCGAAAGGCGCAGCAGTTTTTAATAAATGCGAGTAGCTCACAGATACAGGTTAACTGTAGGTTATTGTGAATGAAAAATCTATTTTTATAACAAATTAAATATTTATTACTCTTCAATATTAATAAGCATCATGTTAACATAATAAATAATTATTGATTCTAAAATATAATCTGTGATAGAATTTTCATAAAGAATATTATTTTTTACATCAAATAAACATAAAATCCTAGCAATATAATTTTTTTTTAGACACTAGTACTTTCTTATTACTTTTTTTTCTGGTTTTTAACTTTTTATCATTTGCGAATTTTGATTTTTTAAGAAGTCAGACTTTTGTTATAATATATTTATTTTTAGTTATCCGCACATTCTTATCATCTAATTTTTCAATTGCACAATAGCATTTTCACCGCCTTTGAAGATTTTTTTAAATGATCACATAAAATATCATTTAAAGATAGTTTTTTTACACACATTGATAATATCCTTTAATTCTGCCAACATTCGTAAATTTACCTTAGCTTTGTCTGACTTAGATAATTCTTGCAAATAATACTCGCATTTTTTGTAAAAGTTTAATAAAATACTTCGTAATTTTAATGTGTTAATCAAATTTTGTAGTTCTCATCTGGAATTTCACATTGAGCTGTTTTATGAAGTGTTTTTTGAATTTTTTGGCTTCAGACATACTTGCTAAGGCTTTAGCTATTTTATCAGCAATCTTTTTTTTAACGAATCTACTATTTTTTAAACGCAAACTCATTATCAATAAACTATTCACAATCTCTAATATAAAAGCAACCTCCAAAAAATTTTGACATAAAACATTGACAGCACACATCTCCAGAGTAGGAATACTCAAAGTAAGAATTCCATATTGCCGAATCGGAAAAACGACACAATGAGAATATTTTTGAACTTCTGCGCATGTGAGCGGAAGTGAAAAAGTACACTGTACCTCAACTATTTTTTATTTTATTCATAGTTGTTCATAGTAGTTTACATACGGGGGAATCTTCTTGAAGGTTGAGTATAACTGCTCTTTGGGAACGTCCTTAAAGGAAAAGAAATAATACAAATTAAATAATTTATAAAACACGGAACAGTCTGAGGAACTTAACCGTGTACTAGCATTTGTACAACAAAATATACAAGCGCTATGTGAAGAAAGATAATGATGGTAATAATACGGAACAGAAGATTGGCAAGCACTGACATTCGCAGCCAGCAACTGGGAGAATCAGGCAGTCTATAAGGAATCTATAAGGGCACAAAGATAATATTTGCCATGTTTTTCTAATGTTAAGAAAACGAGCGAGAGAAAAACCCATGCAAGCTAAGTGTGTTGCGGTAAGGAAGATAAAGATTTAAAAATCAAAAACGCACAAGACATGTTATTTTTTTTTAGTATACTGAAAATGAATGAGAAAACAAACAATGCGAATTAACTTTATGCGTCCTGAATCATTCGGATGAACTTTGATATTTGACAAGCACATCGCGTAGCGCTCGTGTATTTTCCAGATTATGACAAAAAAAATCAAATTAGGCAAAAAATAAATAAATAATAAAAAAATTTAAAAAAATCAGATTTGACAAAAAAAATCAAATTAGGCAAAAAATAGATCGACAAATTCATCTGATACGGTCCAAAAATACCTACAAATAATGATATTCAATTTATAAATACAATTTAGTATGAAAACTTTCCAGAGGGATCACATTCTGCTCTAAAACTTCACTTGCGGCGAATTTCGAATAAACGTTTTTCTAATAAACGGGGTTTTACTGTAATTCAAAAAGTGTGTTATATTTTATCCTTTTCAAATGAATTTTCATACAAGTCTACCTATAACTCAAAAAACTCGATGATAATAATATTAATTTTTATAGTTAGTGGGCGAGACGTGAATATCATCAGCGCAATATTGAAGGTGAAGTCAGTGGAGTTTGCAAAAAAACTGGGCCATAGCAGTTTTAAAGCCACAGAGCTCTCTTCGGTTAATTGGGGCAGCCGCTTAATTGGGCCAAACGCCCTGGTTCCGATGTGTCCCAATTAAGCGGAATCGACTGTACCTATATAGCCTAGAAACCACTTTTTTTTTATAAATATATTCTTCCCTCTGGATGGTCAAGTGGTTAATCATGAACATAATGCTAATGAATGTTAAAATTTATTTTATGAATTAAAAACTTTAAGTCTTCAACTACTATGTAAAAGTTAGTTTTGTGTCAAAAACACTATGATCAGTTTTAAAAAATATTTTTTCAGTCTTATGAAAGATGACCTGAATCAATTGGTTCCCTATTTCTGGTGAAATATGCCCATAAAATATTTATCACTTGTATTTTGACTACAATACGAACTAATATTGTACTTATTCACAAAATAAGTTGCAAATTTTATAAATTAGATTTATTTATTTATTTATATGTATATTGACATACATATTTTTGTTTTAACAGAGGTGGATACATAAGTGGAGATGGTTTTAAGGGAAAACAAATGCACCTTCCGCGGTTTGGAAAGAGATCCAGGTTCGAATCGCGGTGGCGCAACAACAATATTTTTTGATAAAATTGATTTTATATGTACAGTAAAACCGCGATATAACGAAATCCAAGGGACCAAAAAATAAAAATTCGTAATAACGAATTCCCACATATAACGAAAAAAATAAAAAAACCTACTATATGTTACGCGCCGTCGCAAAAAAATGTTGCGCGGCTTCAAAAAAGATCGCAAATTCTGCAAACAAAGGAGGAAAAAGGCCATAGGGAACTGAATACCTACATATTTTTAGTAGTTTTGTTATTAAAACAGATAAGCAAATGGATAATCAAAGAAATTAAATTAAGAATAGAATCTATTCAACACCAATTGGAAGATATTTTTGTAAATTCCAGAATATTGCAAACACAAAACAATATTTTAATTGTGTTTAAATGTAGAGCCGCTTCAAACATAGTTTTGGGCATGAAACATACAAAATAATTCAAAAATAACAATCTTACAGTTGAATCGCGGCATTTTTATAAAATGAGTCGTATATAAATTACGAAGGTACTTACCGGTAACGGCGGAAACCACTTCAAAATATATTTATAATCGTTAAAATTGTTCACTTAAAAATTATCGTTAAAATTGTACACGAAAACAATAGTTAATAGAAATACAAAATAGTCCATAAAATATTTTAACGAATTATTTATATTATTGACGAGTTCACACGAAAACAATTGTCAAACGAAAATGAATTTATGTAAATATTCAGTTCGGTCATGCAATAATCGCGTTAAAAGCTGAACAAACTTAACTCTACAGACGTTGCACTGAGACTGACATTTTCAAGAAGTACATACTGCAACTTTCGGGGGGTTCCTGTTAATTTTTGTATTTTACAGCTGTTTGGGTCTGGGTTGCAATCATATTAGAGGCGTATGCGTACGTAAAACGTGTCAGAGAACGCCGCAAGAATTATGTCAAATGGTTTTATGGGCCTACTATGAACCCAAGAAGAAGTTTGAATTGTTTTACTACCTTGTCGGCCGACCGCCGCGCACCGCCGAGAAGGCCATAAAACCGTTCGCATACGGCAGATGCATCGGCGCGGCTTTGTAAGTGCGAAATAATATTTTCATCTTTTAACATTTTTTTATTTCGTTATAAATTTACGTAAATGTATTGGCATTTTTTTGTACGGGACAAAAATGATTTTGTTATAAATATTAACGGGATTTCGTTATATAAATGCATTTTTGTATGAAAAATTGGTTTTAGGGACTAAATTTCAATTTTTTTTTCGATGTACGTCATTTTTCGCTATATCGGGTTTCGTTATATCGCGGTTTTACTGTATATCTTTCTAATTAATATATTTAATTCATATTTGAAAACAAATAGGTTTACTAATTCACAGAGAACATTTTATGTGTTTCATTTTAATAAGTTGTTGCAGTTTAATTTCCATTTATATCTAGCAATATTTACTTAAAAAGCAATGCAGTTTAATATTTTGATATTTCAAATAAATTAACTATTAGCAGTGCTTTTTAGTCATGTAATGGCGTTCCGTCAACTTTTTTTATTGTGTTTTTAATGTTTCAAAAGCAATTAGATGAAACAACGTTCACGCATGCATAATTACAATCCATATTTATATAATTTGTACAAATGATAAAAAATATGATGTTTTTATGAACCATATGAAATATGGATGGATTGAAAATTGGCGCTCTCGTGGTTTTAGTTCAGACACCTTTTTTTTAAAAAAAAAAAATGCCCTAACTATTAGTATACCTTGAATTTCAAACTGGAAAGGTGAAAGGATGCCCTTTTTTTACACTTTTTAAGTATTTCACAAACTCTCAGTTTATTATCAATGTTTATGTCATGATAATACAATAATATTTCGTGTTACTGGACAAAATTACCCTAATTGTGTGATTTCTTCCCCAATCTTGCCATGGTGTGCTCAGATTTTTACGTACGTTGGGAGTTTTCACAAATTTTTAATTAGTGAATTTACATAACTAATAAATATCAAAATTTGGCTCTCCAATTACCTTTTGCGTGAGATCCTTGGGTGGATATGTACGAACCCTTCTTTTGGCGGGCTTGAGTCCTCCTCCTTCAGCACCTCCCAGAGATTCAGTGTCGGTATCTGGTGCCTGCTCAGGTAAGGAACCATCAGATGATGCGGCTTTTCCACCTTGGACCCACTTGCTCCCTGAAATTTAAAATTTACTTATAATCGGTGAAAAAAATTCATTCCTCTGCCACAAGTGAGATATTTTGCAAAATTACGCACATTGCGGACATGTCATAGTAAGTTTTCTTGGACCTGTTTAATGCTGCATTTACTGACTCACAGATAGGCTCCAAATTTGTTCATGACGATCAAAACTAGCTGAATATATTGTTTTCCCACTTAAAACAATGTTTTTCGATACCGAATACAAATTACATATTTTCCCATTTAATATGTTTTTGACTTAAAATGATCATCTGCCTTTAATATGCATTATGTATTACTAATATGAATACTCTTTTACACAATTCAAATGCAGTAACAGCTTCTGTTGATACATAAACACATGAAATAATACTCAAACATACAATCCCAGCAGCAAAAGCCCAATTTCAGATAATGAATAGAAATTCTTCAAAAATGCACTGTATTTAACAGTAAGTATCAATATTCTATTTATATACATTAACATACATGACTTATTGACATAGCATGCAAGATTTTTTGCCAAACTCAGTTAACAACACTATTTAATTAATTCTAATTATTGTAAAAATAATGCAATTTATTAAAAGTGGATGCAGTATTTGGTACTGAATAGATGTTGTAATTGCTAAAAAACTATAAGTTATTTATAATAAACGGGGAATAATCCATGAGAAGGTAATACAAATTAACAGCTTGGAAGACACTTTAAAATAGTATTGTCACATTTCTCAATTACAAACAGAGATTAAGAGTAAAGAGTATTTAATCAAATTCCATTTGTTCTATTAAGGAGAACACATTCTTATTGTGAAGTAATTATTCAGATCAGACGATATTTTACTGTGATATTTTAAATACTAATTAAATGTATTAATTAGAAATATATACATATAAAATCAATTTTATGTTGTTGCGCAACTGGAATTTGAACCTGGATTTCGTTCCAAACCGGGGAAGGTGCATTATCCAACTATGCTACAGTGACAGTACTTTTGATGACAAATTTTCGAACCTATATGTTACACTTTTTCAAATTAATACATCTATCGTTCCAATCCCGGTAGCGTAACAACAATATTTTTCGATAAAATTGATTATTTATGTATATCTTTCTAATTAATACATTTAATTAGTATTTAGATTTGTTCTATTTTAAAAAATTTAACTATAATAATATTACGGCTTACCATTGACATGGTCCTCTATAACTGCAGTTGGCACATTATGATTATCCTCTGAAGTGTACTGTGACTCGCGAAAAGAACTGCATGAAGAAAGTAGGCTGAAAACCATTTTAATTCTTAATTGATACAAAAAAACAAATATATATCTCAACACCCTTGTACATCGATGAAGATGCCTTAATTCACAAACAATTGCACCACAACCACCCGACATTGTAAAAAATAAAAATTAAATATGTAATAGAAACCAATTAATAATAAAAATTATTCATTTGAAATGTAAATGCAAATAAGTAACTAAATCAGTAATCCGTGCTAAATTTTTGTAAAAAATTTTAACCATGTAATTTTTTGGTAACAATATTTGTATAATTATTAACACAGTCCAAACATTTATTTTATTTGTTAATTGATTAGTTTTAGTTTAAAGAATTATTGGTTCAATCACAAAAAGTAGAACTTCTTTATTTATTAATGAAACAATTTTTAGTGTTAAAATTTCTTACACCAGATTAAAACATTAGAAAAAATAGAATTTTTGGCCCAACTGGAATTAACCTGGATCAGCTAATTCTACTAGGTCTACAATAATTTATAATGTCTAATATTCTACGTTACATAAATTATATAAAAAACATCAAATGTAACATATTTAGAAAAAAACATGTGAATTAATAAAATAACTCTATTATTCCATATTTTTTGGTAATATTTAAGTCCCGTACTCAAATTATTATGAGCATACGTGTTATTATTTATTAAATATATGTTTGGGTGGAGAACCAATTGTGAGTGAAATGGACGCCCCCGGGACAAGCTAATCTCTATGCCGTGGGCCGAGTACTTCAGACCAAAGTGAAAACGCTAACTTATTTCTTCTACTCTAATAGGTAGTAACTAAATATTTTAAGTGTTTAAATTAAATAATGTTTGTAAAATCAACCAATATGATAAAAAATAAATGATAACTCATTTTCTATGTTTATTATTTTTTTGCTTTCTTTTAATTAAAAATATTTCAGTTTCCATGGTTTCACACTAAACAATTTCCACCATATTTGAAAAGCAACCAAAACTTATGATAAATTATTGCAATAAAAACCTTGTTCTCTTTGGTGGAGTGGGTGCTTGTTTTCCTCTTCTGTTGATTGGCCGCCTCATCTGCACCGGGGGAGGCGTAGCGGGAGCATTCATCCGTTCCCCCGCTCCCCTAGCCCGACTGGAAAATGTTAGCATCGGCTGTGTCGGCTGAGACTCACCCACACCTGGTGGAGTACCCCCTTCTTGCAAAGTCTTCTCTACCTCTGCAAAGGCAAGACAATAAGGTGTAACGCAAGAGTTTCTTAGATAATTGATTAAAAATATTTTAATATTGTTTACCAAATTAATTAGTCCAATCCTGTAACGATATGTATATTTCAACAAAATCTATCACTATTATCGCACAAAATCTCGCAAGGTCATCATACCGCATAAATAAGAAATAAACGCATTATTTTAAATAAAATGGTCAGAAATACAAATACCACATACAAATATTGTTATTTTTTATGAAACACAATTGACATTACTTTAATCAAATATCTAAATATTTGTCGGGCGACTTAAATAAATTTAAAAGTTCCTAAACAAACCTTCAGTAATGGAGTTGTCTTGAAACATATGCTCAAGAGCATGATGAATTTGTTGAAAAGAAGGTCTGTCTTGAGCACTCCATTGCCAGCATCCTCGCATCAGCTCGTGGACTGCAGGTGGACAGCCAGGTGGGCACTCCATTCGATAGCCCTAGAATATAAATAATACATTTAATAAGATCTATCAATACTTGCTTAGAATTTGTTTGATTTTAAATTAAAAACAATTATAATTAAGAATATATAATTACACAACCATTAAACCTTAATATGTACATCACTTTGTACAAAAATAATTATCATAGTTATCATTCATAAGTATGTAAGCAACTTTGGGAGGAAGGTTAGTCAGGTTGTGGGTTTATATCAGAAAGCGCATTTTAACTGAATTGAATTGAGATCTTGTTATACTATGAGAGGGTAAATCGGGTCGCTAGGAATCTTTATTTAGGAAACTATGGCTTTATCCTGATAATTTTTAAGTAGTTAACAAAAAAATTTGTTTTAATTTAAAAATTAAATGATTATATATTATAATAAATACTATTATAATATTGATATAAATATATATTTTTTAAATAGCATAATATTAAAACAACACCTACAAAAATAAAATAAAAGTATACACAAAAAACATGAGGCTCCGAATTTTTAAACTGAAATAATCACTTCATTAATTAAAGTGTCTGATTTCAAATAAGTAACGAAAGATTAGAACAAACGGTTCGGTTCATCAGATATAAAATGTTAAAAAAATAATCCAAATAACATTTGCATTATGGAATGTTCGCATAAGTTCATACATCGCTTAGCAAAAATCATATCTCATGAAAATGGGTAATCATTATAGGAAAAAAAAACAGTAAGTTTTTAATGTTTTTGTGCAAAAGAAAATAAATAGTAGGTAATCAAAAATAGTATATGAAAATAAAGAAATGAAAAATAATAAAACTGGTAACTACTATTGATAATATTTATATTAAGTATTATTATTCTATTCTGTCAAATAAACAAAGAATGATCTATCGAAATGTGTATTTTATATATGGCACAGGGACAGAAATATATATGGCGTATTGTTATTAAATTACATTAATATAACTTTTTCGAGACTTTTACTTGGCTATTTAGTAATGTTCCACCTCATATGCGTGGCTGTTGGAGAGTTGAAGGGCATAGAAATCTTAAGTGGATGACAATAAGAGTAGTTCAAACAAATACACATATAGCCACAATTGGCTTCAACATAAATCAAAAATACACAGCATACCATGTCATTAAAGAAAATGCAAATTCTTTCTTTCAGAAACTAAAATATCTAACAAGATCAACTAGTTTGTTGTGATAAATTTAAACAATATTCTATTAAATGATCATTTTCCTCAAACCATTTTTTTATTAATAAATATATGGTACCGATTTAATTTTCAAATTTCAAATGTTCAATATAGCATCACAAAACTTTTAATTACTGTAAGTGAAGATAGGAATAAAGGAACAATACTTATTTTTGCAACACTTATAGGATTGTTATTGTTAAATAAAATTAATCATCTTATCATCTGTCCATCTCATCAATACAATGAAACGTGAATAGTGATTGAATACCTTTTCCAGCATGTGATAGACATCGGTGAGGTCAACCCCTGGGTATGGCGACATGCCATATGTGGCAATCTCCCATAGCAGAATTCCGAAAGCCCACACATCTGACTTTGTGGAAAACTTGTTGTAGGCGAGACCCTCCGGTGCTGTCCACTTGATGGGAAACTTGGCACCAGCATGGGCAGTGTATGTGTCATCACGCATCAGCCTCGCCAGGCCAAAATCTGCCACCTTCACAAGATGGTTCTCCCCCACCAGGCAGTTGCGCGCCGCCAGGTCCCTGCCGCCAAAGAAAACCTCGCATGTTTTAGGAACAACTAACACTGAATAAAATCTAATCTGGATGTTAAGTACATGCAACACAGATTTAGTTTGTTCTGGTCATGAAAAATACTTGCAAGTAAGTTAAAGTAATCTAGTAAACCGTTAAGTATGTGTTTCAAGTATGTCCTCCGTTATGATCATAGGATTGCAGATTCTTTCACTTATTTTATAATTAAAGCAAAGTAAAATCAATTCAACTCCAAGGCTTCCATAAACATTGAACAAACCAATTTGTTAAAATTCAATTCTATTTGAATTCTATTATAAATAGTGTGAAGTCGCAATTTACTATTATTATAAAAAGCAATTTTTGTATGACACCGATAGTATAACACCATAATAATTATTCAATTATAACAGTGTGATATATTATACATTTTATACACAAGATATAATGTAATATATAATTAGAGTATACTAATTCCAAGCAGGGACATATAGGGCATAACAGGAAAAATGTCTCCACATTAAAATAATGTAT
Organism: Eubasilissa regina; assembly: GCA_022840565.1. Lineage (NCBI taxonomy): Eukaryota > Metazoa > Arthropoda > Insecta > Trichoptera > Phryganeidae > Eubasilissa > Eubasilissa regina. The sequence continues at coordinate 26,736,022 of JAINEB010000033.1, forward strand.
AAATAGCAATTTTATTCAACATACTTTCGCAAATATGAAATGGAATAAAAAAAAACACCTTAAAAATATCCATCTCTTATCATAGGTGACCCACTTAACACAGTGGGAAAAAAAAAATACTTACAAAGTTATTCAAAATAACATTGTATTTGCACATTTGCAAAAAAAAAAATTATATACGTCTTCAAAAAGGCAGTCAATTGTTTACCCACTCCACTTGATTTTTTTATATTACTGATTATACAAACAGTCAACTGCTAAATTTTTATCTCGGCCTACAGTCGCAAAATTAGTTTAAGTCTTTTGATAATTTTCTTGATAACTCTGCACTTTCTTGTTTCTTTTTAATACTTTCGCCTTTGTGACCTTTGTGCATTGGTTGGGGGAAGCCCCCAATATCGTATTTTAGTGGGGCGCCTATGAAATTTTAAAATGTAACATGGACCCGCTTTATAATTAATCCACATTCATTTAACACGCATTCAGTGGGGGGTTGCCTGTATATTAGAACCAAAAATGAAGTTTGTAATCTATAACGAAATAAAAATAAAAAACCATAATTGCGTAAACAAAAATAATAATTAATATTATTCATTTTTAGACACTTTTGAGAGAACTTGGCAGTTTGCATTCAGTCATTATTCACAAAAATCTACGATTAGTTGAAAGGCGACCACTCCAAAATGGCTGTGGCATAAAATGTTAAGAAAATTATTCTGTAAAGATATTGCATCCAGTGATGACAGAATACAGTAACTTATTATTGTTGTTTTTAACCCCGAGTCCACTGAAGTAAGCTCTCCGGTAAGTGTCGCTATTTAAAACAAAGATAAAAATTAAGATATGTAAGATAAATAAATTATGTCACAACGCATAAATAGGAGGTAAGTTGTGGAATACAGGTGAAAGTAACAAATCTTCAAATAAAAATATTATATTTATTTATAACCAGTGCAAGCGAACCGATTGTCTTATTTTAAAAAAAAAAAAGGTTTGTTATTACATACAATTGTAAATTCTCATTGATGTATACGATTGTAAATATATGAATATTGACAATTTTTAACAAAAACTTCCAGAAACACGGATGCATCAAATTCGCACCTGTACAAGTCAATGTTCAGATTATGCGAATTTAGCTAAGGCAACAAAGGTGTACTGGATGTTATTTGCATTTAATCAAACCATAGTATGGTGTTGTCAGTTGTGTGATCAGTAGTAACTTTTTACTTAGCAAAAATCCTTTGAAGGCTGTTGATACATCAAATTTACTACTGTCTAGCATAGATGGAGATATCTTTAGGTGTGACAAATAATCATGAAATATGCTTTATTCTATACATTATTGATTTTTTCATCTAAGCATTCGAAATATGTCACTTTGGTGGTGAAATTTTTTCGTAATACGTGTTAATGTATACATCAATATATTGAACAACGAGATCGTCGTCAGACGAACTCTCATCACTAAAATAGCGGAATATTGAATGATTAATTGTCATAAACTGCAACATTCAAAGTATTAATGTGTCAAATGACTTTTGGAACAGCTGTGAAAAGTCTGCCGGATATCGCAGAGTATCATGAGTTTACTAAGTGATGTACTTTTGAGAAGTAAATATTTTTTACTAATGATCAAACATCTTGTTTTCGTTAAAATATTTACTTCGGTAACTTTTTTTATAATAGTAAAAAGTTACTACTGGTCACAAAACCGACCCTATGTATTATCTGAAAACTATTTATATTTTAAAAAAATGTAAAATAATTTATGGGGACTTTTATTTGTTCAGTTTGAATTTCAAGGCATTCTATGCTTATTTCATACTCTTTCAAGGAGATTAAGGGTTATTTTACAATAATATATTTCGATATCATCTAAATATTAAAGGGCATTATTTTTTTACGTAAAGCTTGCCAGAGAAGGGGATGAAAATAAAATGGTTGATTTTCTCGCATTTAATACAAGCTGTCAAAAAAAATCATTTCTAGAGCTATCCATGTTTACTCATAAAAATATTGAGAAATGAAATATGTCATTTGAATTAATTTAATCTGGTACAAGATAAGATTTTCAAAGAAAACTTTTTATAAATTCAATTTTACTTAAATGATCACAATTTCTCCATATAAATAATTATTTTTTCATATATATGTTTTAAGATCAGTTATAAATTGTGCAAGTATGTACCTGCATACCTAGACACCAACAATGTTCGACATTCAAAATTATTGAGACAGCTTCGTTTTCTGTTCTATTTCTTTTCATTGAAATATTCTACGTTGCTGTTTCATAATTACATAGTATTTTACTATTTAAAAGAAAATTGTGTTAAGCTTCAAAATGATGCATATAAAATGTTTTCAGAAATAATTAAACATTGTTTTCCTTAAGATCAGTGTAAAACTATCTAATTCACAAAATTTGCAACTTATATTTTAATTTTAATTCATAATATATTTTCATTCTTTTATATTCTTCTTTCTTTCATTCATAATATATTTTAATTTTAATTCATAATTAATTTTAATTCATAATATAGCCAAAATATGCATGAATATATTATCAGCGTCATTCTCAAAGAAATAGATGCACTGACGATTCCACATCGCATAGCGGTCGCTCATAACGCCAATATAATGCAAAAAACCAAAGTAGGACCGATAAAAATATTATTCAGTAAGAAATTATTGTGTTTTTGATACAAAACTTGGTTTTAAATAGTAGTTTATGCCCTAAACCTTGTAGTAAATACAATATATTACTTAAAATTACTTGTATTTACAAATATGAAGCATTTTTAAATAATACTTTGAAAACAAATTTAATGGTCACAGTCTTTCCAATAACGCCTGTGTTGTATTAATTAACTGTATTGTAGAATACATATATATATATATATATATATATATATATATATATATATATATATATATATTGTAATGTCTAAACAAATAATCAGTTTAATTTTACATTGGTGTAAATGTTCTATTTATGTTATGGTTTTATAAAAATCTAATCTAATCTAGTCTAATATAAATTATTAAAAAAAACCCACATATTCATAAAAAATGAGAAAAAATTAATTGGTATTGAAAGTCTCCCCTTAATATTATAATTACATATTAAGTTAGACAGTCAGATATTTGTACAAAGGAAAATTTTTCATGTATTATGTAAAGAACGGTTTTTTGTGCTGATTTAAAGATGTTTCGAGGTTATGAGATATAATGCAACTACCTAGAATCCATGAGCGGCTGGTGACAAGGCTCAAAGTATGACACTTGTCTATGAGAGAACTTTATGCTATAGAAATAAACATATGACAATCGATGGAAAAGAATATAGTACTTTTTTAAAGAACAATCATTATATTATAAATGTTTTTGAGATATCAGATAATTATCACAACATCGCAATCCACATATTATAAAATATTAGTTACAGAAATAAAGGTTGCGAGAATGCATATTTTGAATTAAACCATTGGCCACATGAATTGGGGGTCTGAGTTTAATATGATGTCAATTAAAAAAGTAATTATAAAATATTGTTTTTCTTGTATTAATTTTGTATCTTAAAATAGTTACTTGAAAAACTATTAAAATGGGGATATCAATTTTACATCACTAAATTCAAAAAAATTAATAATCACTTATTCTAAAACTAAGTAGGCGAATGGGTTAAACCAAAAACACAATTTCTTAAAAAAGTTACTGTGTATTAATTATCAATATCAGTAACACATTATTATCATAGTTTAATTCGCAAATCACACTGCTAGTATTTTATAGGATTTTACGCATTTTAATGAAAGGGTAATTGTAAAACGTTAGCGCTCATTTAAATAAACAATAACTTCAGAGATAGTGTGAAATATTAAGAATAATTAAAAATAATAGAAAATAATTTTTCATAACAATGTACTATTATTATTAATCAGTTTGGTGGCAATGGCAATATACTGAATTAAGTCACAGCCAACAGACGCAAATGTTTCAGAATCATTCTAGTGAATATATGGTAATTAAAAATATTTTTAAAAAAACACATTTAACTACCTCCTTAAATGTGTTTTGGTAGAGGAAAATGAAAACACTTTTCGCCAATAAAAATTAAAACAATATAAAAGACAATAAAGAATTAGGAACATACAAAATAAAGACACATAATAAAAATTTGTGATATTTAACTTTGATTCAAACAAAGTTAAAACAACAGACAAATATATAAATATGGAAAAATATGGGGTAAAGAAACTTTATCGATTTAAAAACATATTTAAAATTATGGTAGGCAAACTAGAAATAGATCATTGTAACTTGATTTCTTTATTTCAAGCATCCTTATAATCATTTATCCGAGGAGCAATATCACACTAATATTCATAATATTTTTAAACTAAGCAATTTTAAATAATTTATTGTCATCCAGGATGAGCGAAATGAACAGATCTCTCTTGATCACTAGGCAAAGCTCAGTAAAATAATAATTATTATTAACTAATATAAAGTTGTTATGCTAACTGACACCTGATTAATTTATGTCAATTCGATAAAAATTTTAAAGAAAATTATTTTGTGAATATTTCTAAACTGCTTAATAATTTTAATTAATAGGTTTTCATAAATTCAAATTAAACCCATCACAAAAACATGATACCTAGAGGGTAGAATTGGATTTGAATATTAAGAAAACTATCAAGAAATATAAGAATTTAAAAAAAAAGTATAATAGTATGCACCATGTCTTTTACTTGTAAAAACACATTCTTAACTTGAAAATATTATGAGTCACGTATGTACAAATATATTTATATTTCTTTTTTAAAAATGTTTTAAAATTTAAGTTACTGCACTTTGCAGTAATAATTTATTAAAAGTAAAAAATATTAATATCTAAGTAGTCATATATATTAAATAGTTAAAATATTATAATTATTTATATAATTAATCTTGTTCAAAACGTTTTTTTAATAAAAAAATAATTATTAAAAAATAATACTAAATAGTTAAGAATCTAAAATCGAAAATAAATAAATAAAATAGATCTAGATTCTAATCATTTTTGAACTTTTCTAACATGTGCTATGGAAAATTATTATACCTTATAATTGTTTTTTCAAAAATTGTGTATTATAAAGAATATAATTGTAAATATGAATTAAATATATTAATTAGAAAGATATACACATTAAATCAATTTTGTTGAAAAATATTGTTGTTGCGCCACCGGGATTCGAACCTGGATCTCTTTCCAAACCGGGGAAGGTGTATTATCCAACTATACTACGGCAACGATATTTTAGATGGCTCTTTCAAATAATGGAACGATTAAATGTATTAATATCAAAAAGGTAACATATAGGTTTGAAAATTTGTCGCTAAAAATATTGTCGCCGTAGCGTAGTTGGATAATGCACCATCCCCGGTTTGGAAAGAGATCCATGTTCGAATCCCAGAGGCGCAACAACAATATTTTTTGATAAAATTGATTTTATATGTATATCTTTCTAATTAATATATTTAATTCATATTTAAAATATCACAGACCTCTGTTCTGAATAATTATAACTTCACAATAAGAATGTGTTCTCCTAAAAAAATATAATTGTAATAAATGAGAATATGCAATATTTGACAAACCTGTGGATGAAACTTCTACTTTCAAGATAGCTCATCCCGCTGGCAATTTGTGTGGCCATGTACATCAACACCACAGCTGTGATGTGCTCTCTGTTTCCATTGCGAAGGTAGTCCAGCAGGTTGCCTTTGCTCATAAATTCAGTGATGATGTAGAAAGGTGGCTCCCTTGTACACACTCCAAGGAGCTGAACAAGGTTAGGATGCTTCATTTCTTTCATAATGGCTGCTTCCTCGAGGAAGTCCTTTAAAGCCATTGTGTCTTCTTTGAGTGTCTTGACAGCAACCTGTAATTTATATATTACGAATATAAGTTGCATTGATGTTTAGGGTGATTAAAGATCAATTGATTAGCAAATGTACCATATTATTTAAGAAGTACATTAATTGATATAGGCATTGCTGTAAAAATGCATTAGTTTGAAACAAAAGTTTTATGCTTGCGTGTACTTAACAAAACAAAAAAAATCCTATTGAGGATTGAAATGAAATTTTACCATGGCGTAAATAGCTGTTATGCCAGTACAGCAATCTTAATAATAAATTTCATAGCTTTGAATATTGAAATTCGACTTAATTAATATTTTATTTTTTTGTTTATTTAAAAAAAAATGTTATAACTCTCATTGTAACATTTGTTGAATTCTTATTAAAATATTTATCATATCTTATTATAGATGTCATGAATATTAATATTGATAATATGTGTAGAAATGAATTTAACTGAATTTAGAATTATAAAATTTTAAAAGGCAACTTTTGTGCTTTGTATGTGGTGATGGAAAACTAAATCAACTCACCGTCATATTGTACCGCTTCCACACAGCCTCGTACACATCACCATACTGCCCTCCACCTAGTTTGTGGCGCATTACAATATCTGTTCGGTCAATCTCCCACTCGTCCGGCTCGGGGCTGAGTGGAAATACAGTCGGCTTGTTGTGCTTCGGCGCCGGGTACAACAGCTGTGTGATGAGTCCATCACCCAACTGGGAATGGTGGTGAACTAGCTCAGCTAGAGTACCAAACTTGCTTTCAGCCGTGACAAAGCACTTTCCTTCTGAATCTTCGTTGATTCTGTAGTGGTACACGCGGCCCTCATAGCGAAGTGATATGCTGCGCTGGCCAGGGCTTGATTCAGACTCACGCACCTTGAATTATAATGCATAATGTAAATTTCATTCTTTGATTTTAAAAAGACAATATAATAAATGATCATAGTCATTCATCATTCGGTAATTCAATTTATTAAATATTAATTACAACAAATGAATAAAAACTTCAAAATAAATGGTTTTGTTAAATTGAAGTCAAATTAAAACATGATAAACTTATAGCAATTTGAAAACACAAAATACATAATGTTATACTAGTTAAAATTACTTGAAATGTTATATTTTACCAGACTTTGTATGTTGGTTTTAAAAATATTTTTAATATCAATGAAAACTTTTTAGTATCGCAGTTATTACATTTCACATTTGCCAACTCTCAATCATTATTTCTGTTTTAATGTTAAGTTAAAAAATTTAATTAAAAATGTTATATGAAAGAAAAGTCTTAAGAAAAAGACCAAATCCGAATTCAGAATTCCTTAAAATCTAACTATTACATAACACAATAAAAAGTAATAAACAACCAAAATTAAAAATAGTATTTTATTCAGACTACGGGAGTAAATAATACAAAATAATGTTATTGTTTTACTTATTTAAAAATTCATTAAAAAATTATTCCAAGTAAAAAAAAATTTTCAATAATAAACACTTATAGGTTGTTAATGTATATGTATCGGTGATTTAGTATTTCATTTTAAAACATGTACCAGAAAACTGCCGTTGATGCCCGAACTTAGTAGATATTCTGCAGCATTCCTGGAGATGGGTCCATGGTACCAGGAATGTTTTTCTAATGAATTGACTGGTGTAACATAGTTTGATGGTACCCAACCCATTTGACCGGCCGATGAGTGCGCCTCGCACCATTCTCCACTTTTGTTGTAACTCAAGATGCGAACTTGTTCACCTGTAGAAGAAAGTTACACTTTTAAAATAATATTATTATTACTTTTGTTTAAATATTTACTGTAGAAAAAAATTGCAAGCTGCCCTTATTTAACTAACTTTCTATGTCAATTTACATTCCAATATGTTCCGAAGCAGCAGCACAATATGAAGGTAAGTTGAATCTTATTATATTTAATTATAATATTGGTGTCTACTGTATTGATTTATATGTAAATAATACCTCTATTCATTGGTAATGAATAAAACTTGTATGACTTCTATTCATATAGATAAATCAATAACATCTCGACACAAAAGTAATGTTATTTTTAATATGTTAACTACTAATTAATGCTACTGTCGCATATTTAGAATTTGTAAAATAGATGAAATGAAAGTATCTATAAAAAACTTGAAAACAAATTTTGTTATCCAATTACTATGTATATTAGTTGATCAATCCATCAGTATTAAATAGGAATTATTTTTAACTATCAATATTGTGCTTGCACAATAAGAATTTAATATTTTGTGATGAAATTTAATATTTCAAAATAATTCAATATATTAATTGTGTCAGCCCCAATTATTTTTTCGTGTATCACAAATTTGTCACATTTCCATAAAAAAAACTAATGCAACAATTTAAAAACTAACAGGCAAACAATCTCCATGAATACTTACTTGTTTACTTTGTTGTTTCAGCAGATCAAATAAGGGACACGCATTATTTATGTGGATTAGTTGTAAAGATTGTACTTTTGGTTTTTATATCGGAAAAAGTAGTCATAATTTTAATGTAAGAGAACTCTTTAGATGATTAATTAATCAGTTTTTCAGATTTTTCAAATCATTTATTAGAAAAGGATTGTGGCGACACGTCAGCGTCTGGGTTCCTGGGAGTAGATCGACAGGGGCGCTATAGGAAGTCTGCAGACAACCGCGCGTTATGCGACCACTCTTGAAATGTCATAACGTATAACTTTACAGTAGTCTGAACTTTATTCTGTGTACTTTTATGCGAATTGGTCAATAATTTAAGTTATAGTCGTTTCTTTTATTTATTACCTTTTGACCTACAATACGTAGCAACCAAATGGGTCATCTAGCGAAGTTATATACAAATTACAACACATAATTAATCAGGATCAATGCATCTCCCTGTAACTTATGCATTATCACATTTTTGATAAAATTTTTGAATTACTTAGCTTGCATGTAAACTGGATAATTTAAAATCGTTTTAAATAAGCAAAGCACATAAAAATGATCACAATATCGTAAACACTAACTGAATCTATTAGTTATATTCTAAGAATATTTCCAATAAACAGTAGTGTGGTTCAACCATCAAGGCCCTACAACCTTTATGAAATTGGCTTTTTTTTACCAACATGTAAGCGGAACTCAAACAATGCAAACTTTTAAAAATTAATCAGATTTATAGTATGAAACTATTTATAACTAAAGATAATTAGTTTAGAACTACCTTAACAAGGAAAGATACATTGTTCTGAAACCATTTGGCTTTAAACAATTAAACTTAACAAGCAGGTAAGCTAGGCCCTACGGGCAGCTATTCTGGCTGGGCGGTCAGGGTCTCATCAGCTATCACCGATTGTTTGCTGCTAGGCCCTGCGGGCAGCTATTATGGCCACTTCGTAGACTTTGGTTACTATTACGTGGTAGGGTCTCGATAGAATCTATATTTCAATGATAGAGCTTTCCCCAAAACAAACCGCACCTAAATAAAATCTCAATGTAATTAAAATTATTCCACCTTTAAGTTAGCTGTCAAAAATTACACCTAGATGATGTATGTAGACAATAATAAACACAAAAATGCTATTTTATCAGTATAATGTGTGCTTAAGTAAAAATTAATAGTTTTCTCACTAAACCTAGAATACATTAAAATTTATAGTTATGATGAATTATTCCCATGCAGATTTTGACAATCTTAACCAAAAATTATATTATCAATACTAACAATTATTCACGGCAGTTTTAATTTTTTACCGTAATGTAATGCATAATAAAAGAGAAAACATTTAACATCTCGCCTTGCAATTGACAGCGTGATCTTATTCTTAAAAAAACTGATATAATGTTTATACAGATTATTAAACACACATAAACGCATTCTTTGACAGTGTGTTTGTACGACTTCATCCACGGCTTCTATGATACTACGCGAGATGACCATAAATAAAATTCGTAGGATTTCGCAATTTACGTAGTGTTATTGAATATATGTATAGAGAAAACATTTAACTAATCTTAACCTTACTTTAAAAACATGTCCGTTTTTGCCCCGCTGGCGTCTCATAGACCTGGCCGTTTAATCAAGCATTATATTGCCAAAGACACTACATCCTAGACTTTCTAGACGTCCAGAAAATAATAGAAAATAGACAGGGGACGTTATATTATTATAAATTAAAGTGATTATACATAAAGTTTTTTACATTTATTATTACAATATCTAACCAAATATTAGAAAAATTTTAAAAGTTTATAAGGGAGGGAGCAAATTATAATATAATATTCTCTGGATGTGAAAACCAGTATGCATTCACCCACCAAATTATTAGTATTCCTTAAGATATAACAAATATTTATAATATTACTCAACAAGTTGTACAATCATTAAGTCATATGTAATATTATTTCAGATAGCATTGAAATTATTGATAGTGTATCTTATCTTAATCTTTAAAATGAAAAGTATGATTCAAAAGAGAAATTAATTAAGTCAAAAAATATATAATGCAGTTTGTAATTTACATTTACGTTGCACTTGAACATTGTAAATTGACCTATCACTAATCGCAGCCCAATACTTCAATCAAAATGGATGGATATAAATGAAACATTGTTAAAACTCTACTTGAGTCTATTTGCACTCCGCCCCTTCCCCCTCTTTCTGTCAATACCTAATTACTTGTATGTCTACCACCTAAGCCTTGTTTCCTATATTTGTGTGTATTTAGTTTAATACTTCACCTGTTTATGAGAATTACTGTTTCTCTCGAAACTCAAGTAGTGCAAATAAACTCAAGTAGAGTTGTAACATTGTTAAATTTATATCCATCCATTTTGATGATGAAACTATAAATTTAACACCGATTTTATCAATAATATGAAAAACTCTTTTTCAACTATTTCATTACCAGCTCCAATTTTGGTAAAATCACAATTATTAAATTGTATTATTTTCTTCTAGGTTGGCTACACCGAACAGTAGTTGCATTATGATAATAATAATTATTATTTTTATGAGTAAACGACAAAAAATCTTTGACAAAAATGAGCTGCTTGGTTGAAGACAATCCAACTCCGATATCCAGGCCAACCAATCCAGGCAACCAGGGAAGCGGTTTCCGACTTCATTGATTTCCGACTTCTCAAAGTTTGATCTCAATATCTTTGAACTAAATTATCTGCTACAACTCCACCTAGCTTCTCATCAGGCGCTAATCTGGATTTGGTTGAATATCCATAATAATATTACATCTTGATAATTAAACCAAAGTAAATGTCACAGCACAATGGTAAAAAGTAAAACTGGCAAAAATAACAGTTGACAATATCTCAGTTGGACAGAGCAATCTACTGGTAATAGAAAGTTAAAATCCAGTTCTGGTGATGCACTAGTTTTGTCAAAATAAATATTTGTCCTTTTAACTTTTTGATGATGACAGTGACACATTTACGCCAATTTTAGAAGTATTTTTTACATGAACTTCGTCCTACATTATAACAGGTGTTACAACTAATCATATTTTATTTCTCAATTATAGAATGTATTTCTTATTCTTGCGATTTGACATTTCCGAGTTTTCTTATTAAAATAAAATATATTTTGCCAGCAACCATCCGCCACTACCTCTGTTCCCACCTTGTATAATCTGTACTGGGCGTTTATCCTGGATCGCAGCAATTGGAATGCGTGATCCGTCATCGAGTTCTAGTCAACCGATTTTTGAATATCAAATGCCGTTCTCGTTTTTCGTCAAACAGAATAATAATACAATTATAATAAAAAATACAATTCGACATCTACCTAAATTTACTATGTCCGTGAATTGAATAAACATTTTAAAATATATTTTATCATTTAAGATTTATTGTGGCCTTTAAGGTTCGGAATTTCGTATTTTATTATTATTTACGAAACTGCTCCCCATGGAACACGCGCGCTTTCATACCATCGGTATCGGCAAATTAAAATCGGTAACAATCAGCATTGATGAAGTCTAAAAATGGTTGTATCCTCAAAAAAAATCTAAATAGTGATGCACACATGGAGTACACGTCACATGTTATTATCAAACTTAAGTCTCAAACTTGTGACGAGCCCCCTGACCACTTTTGATCACTAGGCGAGTGTTTTACCCCCAAACCAAAGAAACGCGTCGTCTACCGCCGGATGAATCCGAACTACAGATGGAAATTTGGAGATATGTACTTTGTTATGACAGCAAAAAATTCATTAAATATTTCGTTGACAAGTTGATTATTTAAGAAAATAATCTCAATAATTGTTTGGATATATCACAATAACAATAACACAAATAAAATAGAAGATTATAACAAACAACACATTACACAAAGTGAGGATTATGCGATTCTTAAAAATATGGCAAATGAAATTGAAAATATCGACTCCAAGAAGCGTTTTACACATTTAAAATGTCAGTATTCATTGGGCACGAACAAAGTATCCCGTTGATTTACCCAACAAGATGAGCATGAGTAGTTTCTTTGAAACGCTGACCAAAACTGTTTATACTTTTAAAATTAGCAATATTAACTTGGTGGTTAAGATTCATATTTTTTATTTATTATCTTAGTTTTATTAACCACAATTGAGTTAATAATAATAATAATAAAAAATAAAAAACTGTTTATATACATAAAAAATTGTTTACATAAAAAAAATTAAAATTAAATAACGTTAAAAAAATTACTAAAATATTTTTACTGATAATTAAGAAAATAATAAAAGACGAATGAAAAAAACATTGTGTGCAAATATTTTGAATTTTTTAAACTTTTGAATCAAGATTTTTAAAACCTACAGACTTGTGAATGAATGAATAGACATCATATGAAGTGTATGTATAGGAGAGGGGTTTGGAACACTATTTGCGGGGCGAGGGGCATTCTACACACATATATCCAATGAAATACAAATTCGATAGATTATGACACATTTACGCAACAGTAAAAGTATTTACTCTTCGAAAATTAAATCTTTGTGTAAACAAGACCTATTTTTTACATTAATGCATATTATATTGTCAGTGTTAAAGTTTTATATGCAGTCGAGTCATAAAAAATCGCGGAGTTCTTTCATTACCTACGTGAGTGGCACCAAAGTGATTACGTGGGTACCACCAAAATGAAAAATTTGAGGCAAGGAATTTGCATTAGTTCATGTCTATTTATTTAGTGGCTTTTTCATTGTTTAATTTACTTTTATATCAAGATAACGGTAAGTTTTTTTGTAAATATTATACTATGTATACCTAAGACTGAGGTACTCTCGTATCAATGCAATTCAGTTTAGAAAATTAATCAACAAAACAGTTTTCGAATACTGCGAATAAATAATCTTGCCGATCCCTTATTGATAGGTCCCGTGAGCCCCGGCTGCTTCGCGGCCAATGGTGATCGCTCCGCGCCCACAGATTGTGTCACGCCGTACCAACTGTCGAGTCTGCCAAGAATGGCAATACAGAACATAAAAATGTACACCACCACTACAGGCATAATATAATTATGCATAAATAAATTAGATAAAAGAATAATTGAACAGTTGATGCCTATTTTTGTATTGTTTTGTCACAAGATAAGAGATTAACCTCACTGAATTACAAAAACTACAACATTTCAATTCGGTGAATATATTCGGCTCGGATTGACTTAACGCGCAAAGAAAAAATCCGACTCACCCTTCTTGAGGCTAAGTTGATTATCCCCCCCGGCCTGGAAGTCGTACAGGGCGACGAACAGCTGAGGATCGTCGTCATCGTGGTGCGCGAGCAGGTTCTCCTTGGACGTCCAGCGATTGGCCGAGTCCAGCGAGCCGGTGGGGGCGGCGGCGGCCACGGCGGGCGGCGCGGGCAGGGCGGCGGGCGCCGCGGAAGGCGCTTCGACAGCCTCACCCGCCGCCGGTATGTGCGGCAGGGGTCGACTTTGCAGCAGTGCTTCTGAAAAAATTATAAACATTCACAATACTCGCAATATAATAAGAAAAACTTTAACTCCTGTGTACCTGTACAGACTCGGCTCTGTGCTGTGCTATCGGAGCTATGAATCATTCACTACCTATTGAATTTTATTGGCAGAATTCTATTCCGCGAACGCAACTGATTCATGGCTTTATCATTACTAACAAATTTGCCTTTGTAGATAATTTAAAATTGCGGTCGAACTCGATATGTCGAAGATCATATTAACATCATCTTAAAATAAATACATCATATTTATTTTTCTAAATTAACGCCTCCGATTGACCCTTTTACACTAGACATAATATATTACAGTAATACATAAAGTAAGATAAAAACGAAAAATACAGAATAAAAATAATAAATACATGATAAAAGTTAAATCATTAAATAAATGGCAAATATAATACACAGTAAAAAGAAAATGTAGGAAATGGAAATTATATTATGTTTACGAAGTATATATCTATTTCTTATAAGCATAAATAATAATTAAATATACATAAGAAAAATTCAATAATTTTTTATTTATAAATGTAAATATTAATTAACATTCTTTGCAGCTTGTGTTGGTCTCAAATCAGCCCGTCCTATCTGTCAGTCATAAAGAAGCATGTTAAAATTCCTCTGTATTCCGATAATGCTATGTTCCATACATCATCAACATCCGTATACTCGTTACCCAAGTATAGAATGCTGTGTAATGGAGAATTAAACTGAGCAACCGTCCCAATATTGTTACAATAATAAGGTAAAATGATTCTAGTATTTCTGGCAGGTATATAAAAATTGATTAGCTGCAATAAATATTCCCGTAGGTGTAGGCAAAAAGGATAACACGCCACACCGTTTTTCCTGTCGTACCATTCCTATCTTTAGACAAATCTTTTGCACATAACGTAGGGTGAATATTATCTTCCAGACAGATTTTATAACAAATATAAGACATACGAGTAATTTCTCATTTAAAACTTTTATAGAAATATTGTAAAATACCTACTTTATTTATTTAGTTACTATCTATTATCTTTGAAAAACTTTAATAATTTTATACGTATGTATGTATATCTAGTATTCTTCTTCCTGTTACAACAGTTTCATGATTGACGTGAGTTATTGGGCGCACCACCGTGACTCCAACTATGATATAACTCTTCCTCTCTCAAAGGTTTACAGAATGTGCTCAACGGTTCATAAGCTAAGCCATAAGCTTAGAATGTATAGAACAAGGTGGTCCTCACCACCGCGAATTTTAATTTAAAGAATGACCTTCTCGACCTTTTATCAGAGAGGGAAGATCAGTGACGTCCTTCTAAATACACGTCCCCATCTGACAACGCCCTTCTGGCCACCCGCTATCTCCCTCACATGACATCCTGTAACTTTTTCCGTCTATTCATCATCTAAGCTCAGAGCTAATCCAAATCACAGGACTACCAGTTCATGGTAAATTCAATAGCAGAACATTCAATTAGGTCCCGTCTTCCTCAAATTTCTGAAGAAACACCCACCAAACTTCGGACCATTCTAATTCAAATGTGGTCCTTTCCCAATATTGGTAGGAAATTGGTACATTGATCTGATGGTTCCAGGGAACAATAATAAAATACAAATCATTCCAATCCGGGGAACGTGCATTAACCGATGATGCTACAGCACACAGAACATTGACGTCAAATTTTCGAACCTAAATGTTACACATTTCAAATTGATACATCTATCGTTCCATTATTTGAAAGCCATCTACAAAAGCCTACAAAAAGTTTTGTAATATCTAGTCAACTAGCAATGTTTATACATATTCTCTAAATCTGGTCAGTAAATAAGTATTATTCTTTATTTTAAAATAAATAAAAACCACAGACATGATGACTATCAGTATTTTCTACGATTGTAGTTTTTCGCACCGCGGCCATCTAGTTCAGAGAACTTTCTCGTTTGTCAAAGAGCAGTTATGTATATACATACATACATACATACATACATACATACATACATACATACATACATACATACATACATACATACATACATACATACATACATACATACATACATACATACATACATACATACATACATACATACATAAATACATACATATATATATATATATATATATATATATATATACGTGAGTACTACTAAGTCTAATTCGAACCACTAGCACCAAATGTTTTATAATAATTCTGCAGTTTGAACACTCCATAGCAAAAAAAAGTCTACGCTGTTTACGAACTAATAACGACAAAAAAAAAAAAAACACGGTGTTAAGTTTTAGTAAACTCTGTAAACAACTGACACCCCCACCAGAAGCCAATCTGTCTGTCTCGAACGAATGTCAACGGCAAAAGTGTGCGCAATTTACAAGTTGATTATAAAATGTTAGATAGTTGAAAACCTTCAACTGCAATTATGCGACGAAAATCAATTCTGAAGACTGCAGATCTTAGGATTAAATACAACATTAAAGGCTTCTTAATGCTGTGGGGGTTTACCGGTCTGTATTTTGATAATTTTATATAAAGTCAGACTCACGTTTGCCATTCAACGCAAGTAATGTTTCTGGATGACGTGGCCTTGTGATATTTATTCAGCAACGGTAGCACTCCGATTGCGTTAATTACCGTAAACAAAGTTAATATTATACAATACTCTAATTGGAAACATTTCCAATATTTGCTTGTGCTTTAAGGGTCGACATGACACTAATGTTATTGAAATTTTCAATGCGATATCAGCTCTCACTATGCATCATTTGATGGGTTCAATTCAGACCATATCGGCCGCGTTGTGGGAAAAAGAATCGAATCGTTATATCGAAAATATTGTTTATTTTGGTTTCAAACAGTTTATAACATCGCATAACAGTATCCCGCTGTTATAACGTATATCTGTATATCTTTCTAATTGATACATTTAATTAGTGATAAGCATAAAGTCACGAACTGTGAGTCAATCACTGATATCTCGAGTCTCACTCACTATCAGCGACTGAGTATTCGAAAACATCGTGATTCGTAAATTGATTTTTTATCATCATCATTATTATTATTATTATTATTTTAACTTTCAGACAGATGGCACTAATACAATTTTTCACAAATTTATGAAATTGATGTGCAAGATCTATGAAAACATGACGTCGTCAAGTAAATTCTGCTAAAAAAATTATACATGTTTGCTGGGAATTTAACTGTTTATGCATAAATATGCGTAAAACAGCAAATTCTGGGAATTTGACCCGAAAAATACATTTTTATTTTATAAAAAGATTTCATTCTCTTCGTGATATTTAAATTAGATTTTTGTTAATTAATTATGTTAGAATATGGTTTTAACGCAATTGAAGCTTTAATATTATGCTCGATCTCTTTTTGTTTCTTTATTTATTTTATGTATTATGATATCGTCCAGCGCATGGACATTAGTAGTGAAATAGTGATTACAGTCACAGTTTTCAATCACTGATATTATCGAATACCAATCACAATCACATCTCACAAAAATAGCATTTTTTCTCATCACTAATGATAATGTGTTATTTTTAATATATTAGTTATATCAAATTTTATATAAAATTTAATAAAAAGGAATTGATATAATTTCTGGCGTCTCCTAGCGAATATTACTTAAAGGAATTTGAGATTTTCGCAATAAAAAGTGATATCTTTTAAATTTGGAAAAATAGATGTATCAATTTGAAATAATTGCAGCATATAAGTACGAAAATTTGTCGGCAACTTACTCTATTGGTGTTGTGTAATCGGTTAACACATTTCCCCAGATAGGAAAGGATCCAGGTTCGAATCACGGTAGCAATAAAAATATTTTTTCGATAAATTTAATTTTCCTGTAATACTTTCTAATTGATACATTTAATTTGTATTAAAATACCGCAGAACTATGTTCTGAAAAAAAAATGCAACAAACTTTACAATAATTGTGTTCTTCTTAATAATATAATTAATGCATGTCAAAAATAAGTATTTAATAAAAAGTACGTAATAATGTGGCAACATGATCAATGTAAAGATAACAAAATAAAAAACTTTTTTTTGAAAGATCCTTTTGCCATAACAACGTTACTTGGAATGAAAGCAACAAAATTCCGCTTAGAACATTATTTACAATTGATTTTATAAAAATCTCAAATACTTAACAAAAATTCTTTAAAAACAAAAAAAAAAACTTAATCGTTGAGCTGGGTCAAAATTTTAGATTGTAAATTAATCGCAATTATTTTAGTTTCTTTTAATTTAAAATAATGAAATACAAACAAAAGCCCGAAAGTAACCCTTTATAAACATTACTATTGTATGCAAAGTGCTAAACTAGAATGGTAAGCCGAGATGCGCTTTCAATTGACTGATAATAATACATTTCCATGGTCTAATGTTTTTAACATGAATATTTAAAAAATCTCAAGACAAAAGGTTTACTCTGTCCCCCGACGGGGGATGGGGAGGGGGCGTTGTGATGAATAAGAGCCGTCGGCTGAAAGGCTCGACAAACAGCAATATTTGATCACACCGATGTATATTTTGTGGAGTTGTAGTGTAGCAGTATACCCTCCCCTCGATTGTCATGGAAGGGCCACACCGCCCGTTACGATAACTAACCGTGGAACTTAACCATTTGTGCGGAGAAATATGTTGACAGCTGTCCTTTTAAGCATTATATATGCTTTAATGCTTATCCGATTTATTTATATTCGTTTTATAATATGCATATGTAATATCGATTTCTGTGATACAAAAAAACTTTTAATGTTAAATATTTGTAGGTACGTCTTATATGTAAATTATGAATTTTAATAAAGCGTGTCAAGAAAGTTATTAAATTTACTAATACAATGAAACCTCTATCTACTTTTAAAATTACTGTAATTAAATTAGTGTAATCAATAGTGGATTTTCAGAATTTTCTAATCATTTGATAGAAAATAGTCATGGTTTTGATAAAAAATTGGGATTGTCAATTTTGCATATAAACATTTTGCATGATGTTGGTCACAAATTAAATCATTTGGAATCGTTGGAGATAAATAAAACATGTAAAACTAATCAAGAAATTATAAACAACCAACTAAATTTAACTATTCTCCTATTCTAAAATTTTTTCCTAAAAATTATTCGACTAAATTTGTATTAAGTAACAATTTGAGTTAGGTACTAAATTTAATTTTAAAATAATTGTTTTTTTAAAAAAAATTAAAAATATTTTCTGGTGAAGAAACAATGATATATATTTTTTTTTTAGTTATGACATCCTGAAGAAGAAAATAGTATTTTTTGAAACCGGTAGATGTATTTAATCTCAATTCAGTGGTTAATAAAACAAAGATAATAAATAAAAAATATAAACCTCTATCTATCGTTTTCGAAGGGACCTATAGAAATAAACTGTAAATGCGGGAATATAGTAAAAAGTTACACTTTTCATACTCAAGCGGCAGTCAGCAGCAGCATTCTCTCTCTATCTATAGTGCTGTTAATTGAAACATATTGTGTGCTGCTGAAGTATGCTACGTAATTTAAACGATCCATGCGGTAAAATGGTGTACAGAGGAACGATCCATACGATCTAGTTTTGGGTGTTTTGTATGAAATTAATTCGGGACTGGAAGAAATAAACGATACATGCGGGAAAACATTACTTGAGGAACGATCGATCGAGATTTCACTGTGCATACACAATATGTATTTATAAGATGAATATTGTATTACAGTGGAGCCCCGTTATAACCTTTTTTTTAAATACCGAAGATAATACCGACGTGGAGCAGATAAAAATCCTTCTAGATTTCGATACATTTTTTTAAAGAAACTAACTGTAGATCATGTCTGCTTATACCTTGAAGTGTTGTTATATTTTTAAAAAAAAACTTTACTAAAAATTAATTTGTATTTAATTTAATTGCGGAATTCTTTGAATAAAAAATAGTTCACTTGTCAAACGTTTCCAAAAAAACAGGTCAACCGGAGAGAATATGAGTGTTTTAGAATGCTATTCAAAGAAGGCTGATTTTCTTGAACCTCGATTTACCATAATCCCGCTTTTTTCGCGATAACATTTTTGGATCTCAACGACCTCTTTTTAACGAGTAACTGTACTTCTAACAAGCACTTTAAAGTATTAAATTAATTGTCGAAATAGCGTTCAAACTATTTGACTAACTTTTGAAATAAAAAGGCTCGTTAGTTAGTTAATATAAGGTAACATGATTGAGCGACAAATTTAACCTTCATTACAATCGAAAAGCTATGTACCTGTTGCAGCGGGCGTCCTTATCGATCCAGACGGCCGGCTACCGCATCCGACACGACACAACACGACACGACACGATAGATGTGCAAGTGTACCTACAGACTTTCCGGCGTGTAGATTCACAATCATTTATCAATTTAGCCATATTCTTCATTCAACGATGAAGGGATAAAATATTCACGGAACGGCCAATTATAGACGGCTCGGGCGGAAATACCTCATTCGCCCTCTCACACGTCTCTATAAGTAGCCCTGTGGGTAGCACCCACGCTCGTCAATTATTTTACAACCTTTATTATGAAAACCTCTGTTTAAAACGGATATTTTTAGTAAATTTCTAGTTTTTATTTCTTAGTTCCGGTTTGCATGGGAATGGTCTAAAAATATTATCATAAAGTTGGATGTGTAAATATGTTATCATCATCATTAGCCCGTCTAAACTGCTGGATATAGATCTCCCCCAAATCGCATCAACTATATGTCTTCTCACTCATCTATATCATCGATATCTTCATTCTACCAAGCTTGAGAGTGGCCAATACTTCTACCAGTTCACTCAAGGACCTTCTTTCCCCATCGTTCATCAACTCTTCGATAGGTGTGCCATTACAATTTGAGCATTTTTGGGCAATATCTGTTACTTTGGTTCTCTGGCGAATGTGTACGTTTAGTATTCGATCTCTCGGAGATATTCTAAGCTTAGGCTTTTCTTGATTTTTTTAGGAGTCATTAACAGAATACGCTTCGCCCACATTCTAGTGGAAAGATTTCTGCCATCAACGTAGATATGCAATTTATCCACACTGCTCCAAGGATGGAATGGTGTGTTGCTTCTATTACACAAAACAGGACAAGATCAAGGAGCAAAGGTGCTACATTTCGTTACTTAAGCAGTAACACCGCATATCTCAATTTTTGTCAAATTAAGATATTTATATCATTAGATTCGAATTACGCGGGAAATCGTTATATAACACTAGTTTCACAATAGTGTCCGCTAGGGGGATGCAACTCGAAGAAAAGTGTTCACCACATATCATCTGTAACCTCCCTGTCAACTGCGCATAAGTCAAGAGAATCGAACCTAAGTTTAGTTCAGTTTTAGTTTAGAAAAAATCTGTTCCTCTTTACAACTCTAAAAAGGTAAGAAGTAATACTTCAGTAATTATACAAAAATCATTTAAATCTAGTTATGTCTCTCTATGTAAAGTACACAATTCGCAAGGTGACGATTTACACCTTGCGAAATGTAACTTTTCCCAGACACGCTCTAATAAAAAATAAAAAATCTCCAGTGTCAAGGAGCATGTTATTTCCTGAGTCATAATCAATAAATTCAAAGGTACAGATTCGATTTTTTATTTATTATTTATACAAGGATTCCCGGGACATCACGCTATAAATGCATGCGTGGATACTGAAATGTATTTCCACATTCTACTTGAGCTAGAATTGCGGGCCTAGAACGACAAAGGGCGCGTGGCCTGCACATTTTTTTTAATGCGTACAGAAATGTAGCAATAACACATTAAAATAAGAATTAAATAGTCTATATAATTCTTATGTTTTATTTCTATTCTTGTCTAACTAATGTAAATAGACTATTGTTAAAAAAATACATAGATATTATGTTATTATTTGTTTTGTAATATTTTTTTTAAGATACATACAAGAAAAATTTTCATTTCACTAATTTGACATATTTACAAAAATACATAGAAATATTCGTTTCTGCAACTAATAATTCAAAAAGCGATATAAAAATAAAATAAAATAATAAACGAGGAACGAGAACGAAATACCTGTGTCGACTGAATTATGGTTCGTATTATGAGTTGATCGCGGGTGCGGGCGTCGAATACGTATTTTGAAAAGTCGGAAAACATTTAAAAATTAAATAAACGCTGTTTAATATTCATTTTATTATTGCTTCAGGAAAAACTCAGAAATAACATTATTATTACATTTATAATCTTATTTCCTGACATAAAAACACATTTAAAAAAATGTATTAACAATTAGGTTTAAATTTGGACAACCGATATATCGATCCAAAGGGTTTAATAAGGGAAAAATAAATGGCCCATCGTACCTACTGACTAGTAGGTATATTAATTAAACTCGATTAATAGACGTAAAAAAAAATCAGTACAACAATAAATAAATACACAAACAAACGACACCGAATTATGATTCATCATGACATCACATCTACAATGAATCTAAAATTAATGAATAGTATACAATGTCCATAATAATCCAATGCGTGCCAGGTTTAGGGGAGAAAAAAAACAACGACAAGCGCGCCGACTTTCTTGCATTTTATTGGTCTAGAAAAAATATATGCACCAGCTTTTTTCCCGAAATATACGAATATTATATTGCTTATATTATTGTACTATGTTGCTAGTCAAGATGTACACTGAATAATTAATCTAATTATAATTAATGAGATATCTGATATTTGTTTGATAACAGTGCCTTTGTAAGTAAAAATCTAGTAATTGTGTGTTCTTGGAAATATTAAAATATTGCTAATTAATAATAGTTTATAAAAAATAATTAAACGAACCTAACCTAAATACACTAATCATATTACTAACCATATTCATCACTTTCCTCCTCTATCAACTCCTTCACACTCTAGTTTCCTGAAACATAATTTAACGTACAGTTTCCGAATGACTTATTGATAGTCATTGAAAATGCTAAACGTATAGGAAACTGGATATGAAAGGCATTTTTATGTAAAGGTATGCGCTGTGTACAATCTAAGTTTAATCTTCAATCCATACATTATGCGATCCTTTAAGATGTGTCTTTGTAACACATTATTGTTCCACTGCATAATCCCTAATGATATATCGCTGTTGAGAAATTCTTCAGGCTGTGTCAAAGATCACTCGGTTCATTTTTCTACAGTATTTATACGATACGTTTAACTTATGTCTCCAGTAGTATATTTTTGCATATAAGTCTTGCTCTTCCACATTAATTCTAATATTAGTCCTTTTTTCACCCGTTTCTCATTTTAAATCTTGCTTCATCTTTTTCAATGTTTTCTGTCCGTGTTAATTAGATCTCCCCTCTAATGTTTTAGGAGAATTTCTCTAACGCTCTCTCAAAAGTTCGTAGGAACTAATTGAGTAAGCACTCTTCAGCCATTTTTACACTTCTTAAAATTGAAATCTGGATATAGATATATACAAAAGCCGTTTGGTCAATATTGCAATAACAAGTTTGCAAGAGTTTTTTTAACAACAAATGTAAAATGTGTACCTTTTTACACTCTGCCTTTCCTAAGATAATTCATTAATCGACTATTATCGAATCAGATGAGCCAGTTTCGTTTGTTATATTAATATTTATTCTTTTTTTTAATCTTATGTATAATAAGAACCCTTTATTATATGTCTATAATACCGATATCACGTTCATACTCAATAAATAAATAATCTATATTGCAATGATATTTGTTCAGATAAATCCGTAATTATCTGAAGACGTGCACAGATATTATTATTTTGATGGGAAATTTATGACGTATTTGATAAATACAGATCTGCTATCCTTATCGAAGATTTTGATTCACACCAGCTCATGTGCACGACACACAGCCAATCATTAAAAAGTTTAAGTACATCCCCACATATGTGGTTTTAGTCAATTATAACAACACATACAATAATAATAATAATAATAAATTCATAAGGTATTATGGACACGACATGTCAATATTTTAATTCCGGAAACATTGGCTGTGGTTGCGCAGCGGCCACCATCAACCGTGAAAAAGGCCGATATATCCGCCCGCAGGGCCTAGCAATCGGCGATAACCGATTTGCTAGTATAAAATACAATGTAAGATTGCTATGTTAGCTCTTATTGATGAAAAAAAAACTAAATTGGAGTAGGGATTAGTAAAAATATAAAATAAATTAATAATGATATGTGGTTACTACCTGCACATATTTTTATTTCGAAGGTATTCATTTCAAAATTACATCATATTTTCCTTTGTTCAAACACTTATTCCATTTTTTAAATAAATCTACTGCTTTTCTATTATACGATATAATAGACAATATGTTAGATGTCAGAAACACTCTTGTAAAAAAAAAAATACATGAAAATGGTATGAGGATTATCAAGAGTATTGTGTAAGAGTGAATTTTCAAATAATCATAATTACTTATAAAACAGTGACGACCGTCACACGATAATATTGAAAACAAAACTAACCTGACTTTTGTAAATCTAAAGAATCAATCGTTAACCAAATGAATCTCGATAATACAAAAAATCATATTATTGTCTAATACAAACAGCGGTTAATCCTCCTAAAAAATAATTCCAATGGTCAATATATGATCAATATTTTGCTTTTCTGTTAATTATTCATAATAGATAATTAAAATGTGGAAGTTAACGTTTACAAGCAAACTTAAACTGCTGGCAACAAATTCCAAGCTACTATTACTAGGCTCGGCTGATAATCGTGGGTTTACTTCGACGTTCTATTTATTTTGGGAAATGATTACTGAATGTTTGTTATTCTTAAATAAATCATGTGAAATGAGAGCGTTTTCGCAAATTGTACATGAGTGCGAATAAAGGATACATAATGGTTTTTCCTACCAGAATATTCTGTATCATTAATTATTAAATTCACAACCTTTTATAGTTAATTACAAAAAATTTAACTATGACAAGAACCCAAGAGTTCCGTATCTGATCTAAAACTTCATAATTTAATTCAGTATTTTTGTAAATCGGTTCACACGCGCTAGTTTATATAATACACAATATTATAATATAATCAATTTACATAATTTTCCATATCATTGACACTAATTTATTACAAGCTTACACTTTTGTTACACATTCATTGTGATTCGAAAGTAAATCACTGTTCACACAGGTAGAAATTATGTAGCAACACAAATTGAAGCCAGAAATGTTCTCGTTAACATTGACCGACTGACTGTTCGAATAATTTCGCCGAGGGGCGTTCATAAACTACGACGGACCATCGTCGACTACGAAAACAATCTCCGTTTCGTCCAGTTAATTCCCGAGGTTAATCTTCTAGGTGTTATGATCGATGCCGAGAATTTTAACTAAATTTAAATGTTTATTTATAATATAATCTTGCTGAAATAATTTATCTCGCCGACTGTGCACCTAATACATTTGGAATGGTCATTAACGTGGCCAACTAGGAAATTTTTAACTGATTAGTTGACAACAATGGTATAAATTTCCTACAACGTATATGAATTTACCGAATGTATCGAATTTACAGAAAAATGCTAAAATGCCAATGACGGACTGACGGGACGGAAGGACGGGCGGACGGACGAAATGAAGGAAATTTGGTTTATGCAATAGTACGACACAGGAAGTACATAGGATCGACTTATCTCCGGATTTTTTAAATGCCGGCCTGCAAACGTTGTATTGGTTACGCTAGCTGGTGTTTTTGAAGAGTGGAAGGTACTTAACTAAAAGCCGAACATAAAGAGCGGGGGGTACTTGGCAAAATATCAGGAGGAATGTAAGCAATCTGTTCAACAAAATTGTATTATTTTGTTGCGGGGCACTTAAAACGGACTTATTTTCTCCAAAAGCAATTACCCACATTATTACATTATTCAAAAAAAATTATAAAACAAATATTCACAAAATAAAGTGTACATATAGGAGGGGTTTGGAACATTAGTTTGCGAGACGAGGGGCATTCATTCTACGACCATTATTTGTGGAAATATAAATTCGATAGTTTGACACATTTATGCAACAGTAAAAGTATTTACTCTTCGAAAATTAAATCTTTGTGTAAACAAGACGTATTTTTTACATTAATGCGTATTTAATTGTCAGCGTTTAAATTTTCGTTCCAATCAAGTCATATATTTTTTTTTAAATCCCAGAGCTATTTGATTGCGTTAATGGTACCAAAGTGATCACGTGCGTAACACCAAATTGAAAATATTGAAACAAGGAATTTGCGTTAGTTCATGTCTATATATTTGGTAGTCTGTGCGTTAATGGAATTTTATAAGAGTTTTGGTTTATGCATGATGTATATAATATATCATTTGAATAATTTCAGGACAGATTTATGTGTAGAATTGCATTGGTAAATAATAATAAAAAATACGGCAGGACGTATCACATTTCTGAATTCTGAAAAGGATCTCAATAATTTAACTGATGAATCATGATGTACTGAAATTCCGAGGAAAAGAAACATATTTTACAATTTAATTTACGTCATAGTGATTAATGCGAACATTTGTATTTATGCAGATTATTTTGGATTCCAAGTCTTTGTAAATTATTTATACACGTGATTATCAACAACAACTTACATTGAATGGAAATTTCTCCTTGATGACTATTTTCTAAGTAAACAAATAATAATTAAAATAAATAATTTGTTTTAAAAGTTTAATTACGTTTTTGCCGATTATATATATATATATATATATATATATATATATATATATATATATATATATATATATTATAAATGAAAATTTTCACGTCATAAAATAATCATTAAATTCAGAGATTTTAAGTATTCTAACATGTACCAAATGGAACGTGAAAATTACATCACATATTTGAGGGAATTTACATTTTTAAAATTTAAAAACCGTTGAATAAAAAATACATGTACATAAGTAATTATACGACCTACTTCACAAGAATGACTCACGTTATATTCATTATAAAATAAGGCGTCTAATGATGTTATTTTAATTCAGTACTTAGCATACACATCTATACGAAAAATAAAGATTCTTTAACTCTGATACAAATGTTCCACAATTATATATTACTTAATTATAACTGTGTAAGTAATAATTGTATATTATTTAGAGAATAATATAGGCAATTATGTTACGATGTTCTAACATTATAAGCAAACAACATCTATAGACTCTATCATATGAAATCGTCTTACGAAATACTTGTATGTACATAGAATAAGTAACTATATTTTGTACTTCTGCTTCAAAAGAAATAAATTTTACATTATGCACTAATTTGTTAAATGAATAGAGATTTAACAACAATAAGATTTTTAAAAGAACTACATAATTATACTTAATTCATTTATATTTAAGGCGTTGTGATTTATTAATACGTAGTAAGTTTTAAATCGGAAATAAGCATACGAACAAGAATCGTATTCACAACAAATAATCAAGGGAAAAAATTATAGACACCATCTCTTCCTTCTTTTCTTTCAAATCAAAGATATATTAAATAAATGTTATTTGTATCTCTAACCCAGGTTGATTAGAGGCTAACTGTCAACTGTTTAATATGTATTTTGCTTTAAACTAACAAAAAAACAAGAAAAATAACCGCAATCCTCGACCAACTTCACTGAGACTGTTTATTCCGATTCTTTTATAGACGATTAAGGCATTGCCCCCTGATTCATAAAAACTTCTTGTAAAACACGTGGGCGCTGGCATGTTTGTGTCTACATAAAAATATCATACATAATTTGATATATTAGTTGGACAACTTGAAAATTATAAAATCATTATTAATCAAACGCTGTTTCTTTACTAGATTATTTAAAATTTGTCCTAAATGTAACTTGACTATTTATTGTAACGCATGGAAATTTTTAACGTAGAATACTATGTTTTTTTTTAAATTTTCCAGTTAAAATGTGTCACGAAACTGCGTTAAAAAATTTCGTAACATTTTATATGAGGTTCGCGGGTGTAATACATAACAATATTTGTGTTGGTATTAAGTAATATTTTAATATTATTATAAGGAAAATACATTCTTATTGTGAAGTTGTAATTATTCAGAACATAAGTCTTAATAATATATAAGTTGTATCAATGTGTCCAAAATTCAATAAAAAAAGAATTGTTAATTCTGGCGTCTGCTATCGGTTTACTCAAAAGTATTTGAGATTCCGTAAAAACAATGTAGATGGCTTTCAAATAATGGAAAGATGGATGTATTCATTTGAAAAAGTGTAACATATAGGTTGGAAAATGTGTCGTCAAAAGTACTGTCGCTGTAGCATAGTTGGATAATGCACCTTCCCCAGTTTGGAAAGAGATCCAGGTTCGAATCCAGGTAGCGCAACAACAATATTTTTCGATAAAATTGATTTTATATGTATATCTTTCTAATTAATACATTTAATTAGTATTTAATATTTTATTCTCCTAACAGTCTTAGTGTGTTTTTAACTTATTAATCACAAAAATGTACTAACATTTATATCTTCATATTGTACTTTAATATGTCTCTGTAAGATTATTTATTCGTCGTTAACGACCTATTAAATATTTGTCTCGTTAAAATAAAATAAAAGTGTACATTTTTGTTAACACCAATGAGGAAAAAATATGTAGGAATAAACACATTCAGTGCACGGGATGGCATATTTTTTTTAATATGCTTTCTAAAACTAGAAAATATTATTCCTCTAGATAAAAACTCGTGTTTTTGTAACATCTATTAGCTTTTATTATTAATTGAAAAAAACTACTCTATACACATTTTTGAATTTGTGTTGATGAGGGGAAGAACATCACTTGTCGATACTGTGTTAAAAATAAAACGCTAGGTTGTGTATATAGAAGAGTTTGTTTCAAATGAATTTTCAAAGACACCGAACGCCCGCCATTACCACTTCATCCGTTCGACTGCATCGCGTTAATCGCTCGGTAAAGTGGATCGACCCGATCGCTCTGCTCGCAACACCGTTGCGCAGGAAGGAAACAAAACACATGAAAAACGTATTTACGTATGCAAAATTATTCTGACTGGTATTTAATATGACCTGTGTGAGATTTGCCACCTCCTATGTAAAATACACGTGTGTCTCTACAGCAGTGATACCCAACGGATATGCCGCGGCATACAAGTGTGGTGTAAGTGATTAGGAAGTATTCCGCAATTCAATATTGAAACGTCTATTGAGTAGACTATTCTACTCAGTTTAAAATGTGTTTTCTTTACTTGACTTTACTAAAATATACTGATATAAGCAATATCACAATTGCACTATGAATCGTTATATTAATGTGATTTAATATGTTTAACAATGTGTGTTCAATGTAATTTTCGTACATTTCTACAGTTTTTCTATAATACATTATATCATGCTATTACGAAAACCTTCATTACAAACTGCATATGGTTATTTCTTTCATGTAATATACACAAAAAGTGTAAATTTAATAAGTACATACATTATTATATACCTCCCTAATTCGAAAACACGAAGCCAGAGATAACTTGGGTATAGTTTTGGTCGAAAAATATTCATTCAAGTCTCATGTGGATTCAATTGTGCAAAAGGTATTCGGAACATTTATAATTACAAAACCATTCCACAAACTTCAAAATAAATTTGTATATGTACAGTTATAGAAAAAAATTTGAAACAAATTCTTAAAAAAATTCAATCAGATGAATTCCATTTATTTATTCCCTTAAAAATGAGTACATAAAACTTTTTTTTTTGATAATTATTATATTTGATTATTATTTTGTATCCTTGTCTATCATAAAATATTTAATTTCACTGCCCATACAGAAGTACTCGCCAAAGTCATATATTTCTTTTACATCCCAAACTCTAGAACAAACTATTTTTCTCTTTTAACCTTTATCAGTCAATCTATCTCAGACATGTACAAATATACTATTATAGCTTTCCACCTATTCAACGACAACTCGAGCAAGTAATACGTTGATTATGATATATTATTGATGCACAAATATGTATAAAAAGATTCCTCTCAGTAACCGCCAATGTTTACTTTTCTAAATCACTAAACCCTAAGATCTCTTAACTATTTCCCTCTTGCCCTTTCCCACACTTCTCGTGGACCTATGTGATCAACGTACGTATACAACTTTATGTAAACAAAACATTAAACATCAAACACAACTACATTCACTTCACATGTTTAATTTATGTTTTGTTATTGTTAATAGTTTATTTATTTTTTTTGAGAAACAAACAGTGTAACAATAATAATTGATAATTACATAATATATAAAAATAACACCAGTGAAATTTCATATTACTATGTACAGAAAATTTTATAAATTAGATTTTGTATATACGCCTTTGTATTTCCAAAATGATAATTAAATAAATAAATTTATAAGACAATAAAAATATTTAACTCAAATGAAGAATTTATTTATGCATCGGCGATATTTTTAACATAAATACTTATAATACTGCAATAAGTATTTCGTACAACCTAAAAATTAAAGTACGAAAAAAAAGAAGAAAAAAAAAAAAAAAAAAAAAAAATATATATATATATATATATATATATATGTACGCAATGGAAAAATATAAAACATAGGTAGATAGATACCAAACAACACGGTTATAACCGAATATGGAACCGACTATAAAATATAAGTGAAGAAACCGAATAATTGAAATTTTGGTATGATTTATAATAAAATTATGTTCCTGGTATTCTTTCGGCGCGTGCGCCGGCGTCTGAGCTCGACCGTCTCCAGTACCCAGCCTCCCGCAAAGACAAGTCCGTTGGTCCCAGTAAACAACTAAAAACAACTGATACCGAGAGATTATTCATATCGGGAACTATCAACTTTCATGCAAAAATAATGGTAATCGTATTTCTTATAAAGAACAATTTTTCCAAGGCCATCCACTCAGTCTGTAAGAATAAGCTGGTTACGGTAATGAAATTGGAGGAAGATATATCTGTTCTTTTTAAAATTTAATAACAAAAATATACAAATTAAATTTAAAATACATTATTAATGATCGAATTTAACACGCAATGGTAACAGTATCTAACAATAAAGCACGACAAAATGAGAAAGTGAAATAAACAATTTAAGTTCCAATTTGTCACTCACTAAAATTGTCCTCAGCTTACCACTTAACTGCGCCACTCAGAACGGATAAATATACTGATGTAACAACACCTAGTCTATAATATTTTAGAGATAGACACACAGTAAAGGTACGAGCTGCTCGTGCCTAATTTCAACCATGTTGGAGATATAATAAACACTTTGTAAAGTCGTACATATGCTATTATTTCTATTAATTTAAATACTTTATTGATTCCAAATTATATATTAAATACAAAAAAAAAAGGTTACCGAACTTCGAGCGGCAAGACAATTTTTTGATAGATGATTTAAGGCCTGAAACAAAGATATAGAATAATATAACAATGGCAATTTCTCAATTTACGATAAGATTTTCCCTACAGAATTTATACAGTCAAATAATGACATTTAGGCTGAGCACCGCATTTTAAACATGAGTCTGATTAAACCCAACGAAGATAAAAGAATGTCCCGTGGGTTATTCTATCGTGCCATGAATAGGTATTTGGCAGAATACACAGAAGGAATTATTTTTCCTTTGACATCCGTAAAATATACACCAATAATATTCCTAGTACGAGAGGAATTTGAAATGACGCTACTTATATAAATTTACTTATTATTTTTAAAAGAGATATTGTATTTCATAAATAACAACTCAAAATAAATGTAACATTAATTTTAAAATACTAATATGTTAATCTTACAATTACAGCTATTTGATTGATGACACAGATGTAACAAACGTTAGTAATTACCATAATCATGTTCGATATTCAGCAATAATAAAACCTATTTGAAAAAATTTATCACGATGTCACTTCATTTGATGAAGTGACACTCGATGTCAAAGGGTTAATAAAGATAGATTATTTGATCCAAAACAATAAAAAGTTAATAATATATGAATATGGACCCGCAAGGGGAACATAATAAGGTATTAATTTGTTTTTCTTAACCCTACCTAAATACACCGCAACTTTTATGAATGGAAAGATACTTTCTGAAGGTTCGTTCGTAATCTAGTTGAAACAAAGAGTCTGTCAATAGTCAGTCAAATTTTGACTCATTTCAAAATAAATATATATATATATATATATATATATATATATATATATATATATATATATATATATATATATATATATAGGTAGATGCAAAAAAGTAATTTATATTTAGAAACTAATACGATAATGACGTTAGTGTAGGTACTTCAATAAATTATTGAATAACTCTAATGAAAACACATATTATCGTTCCACAAAATATTATAACGATAAATGCTCGAGTTTCAAGTGACGGCTCGTCTCGAATGTGGGAATATCAAACATCTTGTCTTCGTCTCTTTCCATATAAACTTTATCAACGAAAAATAAGACACTTGAATATTTAGTTGAAATTTTTGAAAAATTAGCTGTCAGTATCGTCTTGAAAGACAGAGAAGCACGCAGCGAATTCAAGAAAAGGAAGTATTTAGTTATTTTACATTATGTACGTAAATGCCATATCAGAAAATAAAACTAAATGACCTTAACAAAGCGCTCATCGAAAATGAAGCGTAAAAATTCTCCTCATTAAAATGACAAAACAAAACTATGCTTGACTCACGATTTATTTGGGAGATAAAATTAAATAATCATATCTCATCGGATATCGTCCTCTAAAATCTCTATTTTATTCTAATCAAAATTGTGTATATTACCAATTTTATCATCATTTCAAATTTTCAGCAATAAAGATTTGAGGAGTCGATTTCCAATCGAAATCAAATGATGATAAAACAGTTTGTGATGATTCAAAAATTAAAACAATGGTCTACGGATTGCTTAAGAGTACCCATATCTATAGCAGCGCGACCACGATAACCACGGTACCAAATGACATTGGATATGGAAAGGTCATCATAGTTAACCAAGGACGGAAGCAGATTAGTTGGGTGTAAGATCGATCTAAAGCGAGGGACCTCCACAAACGGCCGAATTCTCAAATTAACTCAAGCCTGAAATCAGATATGAAAAAATATAGCCTTGTACGACCGTGAGACTGGCTTTACATTTGCTTCCAGGCTCAATTGAGAAATAAAAACTAGGGTCCAATTTATGGAGAAAAAAACGGCGAATGACGGGCTCAAAAAATCACACGATTTAGAAATTCTTACATTCTTTATTTGTTATTGTAATTTTATTTTCGCCCGAAGACCCTGCGTTTGTGGCAGGGTGCGTCCAGGTGATAGGTCGCCGCTACTGTTGAATTATTTAATAGTTTACATCGATACACGTTATACTGGTGAGAAACATTTGTCATAATGTTGCCATACATTCTCCATTCCAAACAAAATTATTTATAATATAAATTGGGGGTCCGAAATGAGAAAAGTAGAATTATTATTTTTTAGCTTATTTCCGTCGCACGGCAAATGTTATTAGCGCATTTCGTTTGTTCATATGCTATCGAATCGAAATATCACTTTTAAAAAAATACATTTAAATAAATCTTACCTACCCTAACTATCACTATTCCAATGACTACATCGTCGTTTGCATCCCAAACCGCTTTACTTAGTAACGTGCATTCACATTCCATTCGCGATTTTACAGTATATACTCTAAGTTACGATATTATTATATACGCAAACGATACGCAAATTTTTTTTTTTTGTAATCCGAATGAGTATTAAAAGATGCGTCAAGAAAATAGGCGATTGGATGGCACAAAATAGACTCACATTGAATACATCCTAAACAGAGCTACTATATGGATAGCAACACTTAATACAGGAATCAATGTCTGCGAATGCTAAATCTACAATTAAGTTGTTGGGCGTGCACATTGATTCAGATCTTTCAATGAATACACAAATCACCAAAACTGTCGACTGAGACAGATATAAAATATTCGGAGACATCTTCCTTCTGAGGCAGCCCGTCAACATATAAATCCCTTTTGCACGAGCTATATTGGATCCGGTTCCCTGAAAGAGTTGAATTTAAATTGTGCTGGTTGATGTACAAGGCGACACATGATATGGCGCCTGTGTACCTTCAAGAGTTTTGTATCCCAGACTATTTGAATGGTAGACTTCAAACTCTCAGGTCAGCCTCCACGTTGTAAAATCGACCAGTCGTTGCCAGAAGTCTAGGCATTTGCGGCGGCAGGCCCAAAAGCGTGAAACTCTTTGACCTCCATTATAAGAAACGGTTTAAGAAGAGACTAAAAACGCACCTTTTTAAAAACTCATTTCCATAAGTTCAAATAACAATTTATTGTTTTAAATACAAAGATAAGGTAGGACTGTAAATAGTTTATGTATAAAGCGCCCCTGAGGTGAAATTTTTTAAGAAAATGGCGCTATAAAAATTATCCAATATTATTATTAAGGGTTGTAAGGACACACTGATCAAAGAGCCTTCTCTTAAGAAATACAATATTATATACATATTATAGATGTCTCATAAAGACGAAACCATTATTTTTACAAGGGAAGTATAGAAGTCATGGGTATCACAGGGCTTACGACCTGTTCTCGGCAGGCTTGAGTGATCACTGTACACAATTGTAACGTTCACCAATTCTACCCATGAGCGACTGTCACACCGATCATGTTTTTGGAATTTATATATATGTTTTTACCATGTAGAAACCTTTCAAGTATTTCTTACAACTACACTGTCGCCACCTATGGTTTGAAATTTGATACTCATTCGCATAAAAGAGCATAGATGTTATAATATAATATTGCGATTATAATAATACTCTGATTTTGTTTACGTATTTTAATATTTAATAATATATATTTGTATCATCACTTTATTTTTACACAATCTTAAAAAACTAGGACCAATAAAGCGTCTCTTTAGACGCTTATCTGAAGGTATTAACTTTCAATTAACATACATATAATCTAGGTAATGAAATTTTTTATAGAACGCACAAATCTAGACGACCAAATATGCGAAGTGGACAGTGGACCGAAAGTGGTCGCTAGACGCTAATGTTCGGAAGAAAACAGTCACCGGTCGCTTTGAAGGCCATTTGATGTTCCTGCACTGCTGTATAAAATATACGCACTACCGTCCGTTCCATGGAAGCGACAATCCGTATTATGCATTCAAGCGACGTTTTAAAACTTATCCGAAAAGTAACGCTACGTTCACAGTATCATACATCAGGTCCACCATTAGTTTGAATTGCCCATACTATTTTATTTTCCTCTTAAAGCATTGATTCTGATATCAGATTTTTTTTTTCAGATATTATTCGCGTGTTTTTCGATTTCACGTGAAAATATCTATTCCTTGAATTGTGCTCCGAAATCCGATCACACAACATGCCCGCTGGGACTGCTTCGGTTCCTTGTTTTTCGGAGCCGATCGGACGATACGTGATACATGTGTGATTAAGAAATAATCCTCCGAAATAAAGTCTATAATACGACATGATTAAATCTTACTTCACTCCATAACCCATAGAAACCACAAAGAAAAATCTATCAATCTAATTCGATAATCTGTCAACATTGAGCGATCGATTACGATATGTGACTACCCTGCGTTTTAGATGAAACGATCATTTATCGAGTAGGTACTCATTACTCATTCATTCCGCCAAGTCAGTGAGCTCTCATGCCAGGCTCACATAAAAAAAACATAGTTACAAAAGCTTTCACGAATGTTAATATATCTGTATATTGAGAGAAAAATAGTAATCTCTTCCAATCCGGGGAACGTGCATTAACTGATCCAGGTTCGAATCCAATATAACAACAATATTTTTCGATAAAATTGATTTTATATGTACATCTTTCTAATTAATACATTTAATTCATATAAAAACATTTTTTATGTGTCTTAATATAATATGAAAAATTTTAATGTATGGATATCTCGCCCACTAAAATGATCTTCAGTCTCCAACGTAATCCTGCAGATAGTCAACACTGGTCTACCAACGGATAACATCATAAGATTGTGGTCCATGCATCATACCATAACATCTACAAGTATTATGATAGTATACTTTCACATTACCACAACGATTTTGGTTGTACTGGCACGCCAAATAATAAATCTGTAACAAAATATAAAAGCTCCGAGACTTGCAAACCGCTCGAAACATGCGTTCTGATCTACGAAATGAAAAAAAAAAAATAGCATATCATGCTTTTGTTTCCGTATTATCCGAGATCGAAAAAATGATGTATCTCAAATCTTTAATTTGAATTTATATTTAACACGCTTCACTCGATCGTCTATTAGCTATGTCACTGAACAGTCTGTAAAACACCACTGACACTATTCCACAGATAGTTTTCCAGCGTACAAATCAAGCTCTATTAAAAATAAACGAACTAATTGAATTGATCGAATCATTCTATGAATATAAAATCATTAAAATAATAATGAGTCTTGTTGACGAGAATATTAACATGCTAAATTATCAGAAACCACAACACGACTAGTATAGAAATTAATTTAGAAAGATTATCTCGAATATTATTAAAATCTGAAATTTTGTATATCGTTTTGTGCACGCTTGTGATAAGTATGTAGATATGATTTCATAAATATTTATGAAACTCCATGCCCAGTAAATAAATAAATGTTTGTCCTTGTATGTTATGAAAATTAGAGTAATACATCAATAAATACAGTTAAGAGCGAAAGTAAATAGATGAAAATGTAAATATATATATTATTGCCCTAGACCCAGTCTTAAACCGGTATTCCAGGACATAAGTAATACTTTATTTTTTAATCCTGATTTAGTCTGTGGTTTAAAATGATGTATTTATTATATTAAAATGTGCCATTTTGTATTCCCTACCTCAAGTGGTCATATTTAGTAAGTATACTCTAATACCCTAAGATTTAATCCAAATAACACACATTATCGCACGTCCCGCGTCAGTCTTTTGCCTGGTTCAAAATTCAGATTTTGACACTAAACATAGTAAAGTAATTATCTAGCGACACCTCGGTATTGCACGTTAAAATCATTAAACAAATATCAGATATCTCTATATATAAAGTGATCACTTAAGCCAGCCGAAGACAGGGCGTAAGTCCTGTAATTACAACATACTTTCATATATTTTCCATTAAATATAATAAAAAATAGCTTTGCTCTATGAGATATCTGACATTTGTTTAATAACAGTGCCTTTGTAGGTAAAAATCCAGTGATTGTATGTTCTTGGACATATTCAAATATTGCTAATTAAAATCATTACCTATACGACTGCATTCATTGGGTTGGAAGTATCTGTTCGGAAAAGTTACTTCAATTCTCATCACAAAACACTGTTAAGACTATCAAGCACCGATTCGATATCGAATGGAAGTGGTTCATCAGGTCAATATCGAAGTACAGTACACTTTGTACATCGATTTAGTTTATATAGGCGGGCGAGTGGTACATATCCAAGGATTGACTGCTTCAAATGAAGCTTATTATACTGGCACCCATAACTACGAAACTGAACCTACTGTTGAATCAATCATTTACGTTAGCTGATTAAATCAATTATAATTTTCCAAACAATAAAGATATTCATATCAATATACCCGGAACTGTCGAGTGTGAAAGCTAATGTGATCTGATAAGCCCTGACAACTCTGCAATGTAGCTTGGAAAGTCAACTACAACAGGGTCTAACAATTCAGAAAAACGTACATTGTTAACTGTCGTATTAATACGAGATATCCCGACATCTTTTCAACTTACTGTAATACTTCAGCAAAAAAAATAATCGATACAGATAATTAAATGCAATTTTCCGGTTCAACATCCGGAAAGACATGTAAGAAAGGTGTCATACAGGGTGGGCCACAAGTTTTTGTAATTATGAACATTCAATAAAAAAAAAACTTCAGGTCGTATGATAATTAATGTTTATTTCACTGAAAGAGCAAAATCGTCTCGTCTAAATGGCTACTATTCTCGTTGCTGTCATTCCTCGAATCTGGCACCTAACTTTTGAAACACTATGACAAAAAGCGCGTTAGCTATTTCTTGACGAATATTTGCCTTAAGTTGGGTATTTGTGGTTGGTTTATCATTAAGTTGATCGTGGTATCGCCATAGCAGCAGAACGCTCGCGAGTCGATTAGGCCAGATCTCCTCGTACAGACTCGTTAACTTGCGCGACATTCTCTTCGCTTCTGCTCCGTGGCCGCCCGGTTTTCTTCTTATTTAGCGTTGAACCGGTCTCCTCGAACATCCTGAGCCACGATTTAGTTAAATTGACACTCGGACATTGATTCACATTGTGTAATTAGTAGTAACACGAAACAGGTGCCGAATAAACAGGAATCGTTGTTTTTGTAAAACTGTTTTGCGCAGAACGCGCGCTGTTCCCCGTGAAGCAATCCATTGCGACTAAATTTGATGACTTTGAAGATGATATAAGGTAATCGTAAATGTACATTAATTAAGAGTAATTAACTTTCAGAAAATTCAATTATAACATTTGTCAGTTCTACGACCAAAAATTCATTAATTACTTTGGCGTAGTTGTATTCATCATTTGTAGCATATCCTTGATTTGCACCTGGGTTAATATAAATACAATCGATTAAGTAACTGTATAAAGATGATATATTGTATATATTATAATAATAAAATGGGATATATTATATCACATCTTCGTAATGATAATCAAAACTAACTATGTTGGTAGAATTTTTTAATACAAAATAATATTTAATGAGGCAAACCGATTTTAAAACACGAAGAGGAAGCAGATAGTTTTTTAAAACAATGATAATTAAAACTGAGTGAAACAGATACAACGTGGGGAGGAAGTGAACAATGCGATATCTAATCCGGTGTATATAAAGCAAAAATTTAGTTTATATGTATATATATATATATGTACTAGATTAATTTTACGTTTTGTGTAGCTTAATCTAAACACACGTCACTCGGTTTACAATAAATTAAATTAAATGTTAATAAAGATATCGTTAGGGCACGAAGGATGTTGGATAAAACATCTATACACGTATATATTCAAAAACTTGGCTGAGTGTAAAAAAAAATGTACCGGCGCGAGTACACATTGATCTCTCGCCACGGAGATTGGCGGCAAATGTCGGTATGTAACAGTTGATCATTCTATTATGCATACAAAATACAATGGCCTTTCG
This sequence comes from Eubasilissa regina, assembly GCA_022840565.1. NCBI lineage: Eukaryota > Metazoa > Arthropoda > Insecta > Trichoptera > Phryganeidae > Eubasilissa > Eubasilissa regina. The sequence goes on from JAINEB010000033.1 coordinate 26,775,214, forward strand.
AATGACAGCTCGCTCCGCGCTCAACTCTGTACTGTCTGTAACTTTCCAAGCGAACTTCCGAGACAAGTGTCATCCGTTTACATTGCACCGTAAGAATATTAATGTATCGTGTCCATGGCCGAAACTTTGCTTTTTTTTTAATTAATCCATTCACAAACCATTTAATTTTAGAATTGGCGATTCTTTTATCAGCATACGCAGTGTGATTTAATACAGCCACAAAGAGTTAGATATTCCTTAAATTAGTAAATATTTTTAAGATATTCAAACATTACAAAAAAAAAATGTATTCCATTTTTATTCTTGAATGTTGGAAAGGCCATAAAGGTGTTTTTTTAGAGGTATAGAACTTTAAAATGAAATAAAACACATAAAAATCGTGCTAATAGCCATGGTATTAGCTTTATTAGAAAGACAATTTTATGCCATTAGTGTTAAAACATGATTTCGCGCATACGGGCGCCGCGGCTGGCTCGAATAAAGCGCAATCTGGAAATCCAATTTTCGACATCTTGGAGCAACTGGGGGACGTATATCGGCAATAACGCGACGAATGTTGGCTTCCAAGTCGTCTAGCGACTTCACACATCCCTACAGAAAACAATCTAAATATGTTAAATCACACGATCCCGGAGGCCAATTCACAATTTGAATAAATATGAACCAATTTTCCACCAGCCCATAAACCACACCATACAGTGACTTTCTGTGGATGTAACGGCGTCTCAATAATGGTTTGTGGATTTTCTTCCAAATGCGGCAATTTAGCTTGTTAACGTGGCCATTTAACTAAAAATGAGCCTCATCGCTGAACGAAATTTTGTGTTGAAAGTGAGGATCAATTGCTATCTCGTTTTCGGTCCATTCACCGATCGAACGATGGTCAAGCGGCTTCAATTCTTGCACGAACTGAATCTTGTAAGCTCATAAACCAAGATCTTTCCGGAAAATCTTCCATAAAATGGATGGACACAGCTTCAATTGCTAAGGACGATGGCGAATCGACTCATTCGGATCCTCCTCAATACTACGCTCCACTGCAGTAACACCTTCTTCGGTGCGCACTGTACGACATCTCTGCGGATGCGTATTATCAATTAGAGTATGCGTAGTGCGAAAACGATCCATGGTTATTGGAATACTTTCTCGGATGGACGATTATGTCGACCTTAAAATGGACATAGCCGCGCGGTAAGTTTCGTGAACTGAAACACGATTATCGAAATAAATTTGCAAGCGCTGTTCTGGCGCAAGTCTATTCATGGTACAATGGCAAACCAAACTGAGTCCAAATCAGCTGTTACTTGTCAAATTGGCTATCGCTGGTAAAAGTGATGCCAATTCGTAAAACAAACCTCTAAAAAAAAAACAGTCTTTACTTTACACTTTCCCGATACATATAGTCGTAAAAAAAATGAGGGACTTGAAATAATTTGCTACTTAATATTTCGAAATAATTTTACACCTTCAGAGATTAAATTTTAATTAATCTCAGTATACCACAACTTTGATTTAATCCAAATTTAATTGTTTACCAAAAAAGATAATAACTTACTCCATTTACAACTCTTAGGTAGTCAACCGAGGCAAGACTAGCGATTTACAATGGAATCCTGGTACCGACACTGATGTATGGAAGTGAGGCCTGGAGCTGGCAGAAGAGGAACGAAAGTAGACTGAATACAGTGGAAATGAGATCCCTTAGGCGTATATGTGGCAAATCTATTTATGACGGTTCAAAGAATGAAGAAATGAGGAAAGAATATAAAGCTGATCTTAGTATAGTAAGATTAAGAAAGGGTCATATAAGTAGTTTGGTCATATAGAACGGATGAATGAAGAGAGAATGGTAAGAAAGATATATGATGCAAATGTTGATGGCAAAAGAAATAAAGGACATCCGCAAAAGACTTGGCATGACCAGGTAAACCAGATACTGGAAGATGGTTCTGTTAGAAGCCACAATAACACCAGCAAGCTTGTATGAAAAGATGTGTGAATGTGTATGAGGTGAGAATTGTCTGAGTCTGTCTGTAAGAGTGTGGCGCTCTATCTTCTCTGTCAACGGGATGATGGTAAGTAAGTAAGTAAGATAGTCACATAAAAAAATAAATGGACTGAAAATCATCACAGCAGTGAAATATCATAAAATCCAAATTGTTGTTATATAATTAGGTCTGGATGTCTTCAAAATGTAAAATAATTAAACATACATTTTAGCATATCCCTTCTCTCTCAGGGCACTACTGACCATCCTTAATCATCATTCTCGACCGTTCTCAACACAGTTTGGTCCAGTGGTGAGACACTCGCCTAACAACCAAATGATCGGGGGTTCGAGACTCGTTCTGGGAGACTACCAAGCTATTCCTATTTTCATAGCACAAGCGTTTAGCTTATTTTGAAAATAGTAATGATATTGATGTAATATGTGTTCCGTGTTTGCATCTATATGTGTGTGTGTGTGTGTGTGTGTGTCACCAACCTGGAACATCTATCATTTAAACTCCTTGAAAACAAATGTATATTACTTTTAGAAATTTCAAGTATTGTTTTATATATTATTCTTGTTCAAATATCGCATCATTTATCTTTTGTTATTTACAATTTGTATTTCTCTTCTTTTCTTTTTTCTTTAATTATTCCTAAATTTATAATTGCTAAACCAACTATGTATAATATGATTATTGATTAACAATATAAAATGTTTGCCTCAGCACGGGCGAAATTAAATTAATACTAAATGAACACACAACATATGATATGAAATAAATCATATTTTTTTAAGTACAAAAATTATCACCTATGCGATAGAAGTACTAATACTTATACAAAAATAGCAACTTATTATTTTTTCAATAAGAGGTTAAAAAATCTAAAAAATATATATTATTCAATATTTTTTACTCGTAAGCATAACTATGCCAAAGCACAATGGAATTGTCCAGTTGGTCTGCGACACTATATTTGTATTACGGTTGTTGAACATTTCTCAATACCATAAAAGTTCCTCCGTGTGACAAAAATTAACTGTGGAGGATTTTTGTGACACTATTCTCACATGAGAGGGGTATTGCTAAATAGAATATAAATAAATATTTTAATGAAAATATTATTTTATTCTACACTGGTGCCTTAACTTAACTTGTTCTGTGACAGAGCTCGTAACTCAAATTACTTGTATGTCAAACCAATTTCCCCTATTGAAATAACTTATAAATAATGAATATTGTATAAAAACACAATACAATAGTATGTACTACAATATGCACACAACCAGACCATCACCAGCTTCTCTATATTTTATAGGTTTATTTTATATAAATTATTTTAACATCCTTGGCTGGCATTATAACCTTTAACGACTTCTGCTTCAGTATGGTGCAGATCGAAGGAGTGCTACGCACGTACTGCTTCGCTAAGTTGACTACACGCACACCTTGATCATGTTTTTCATTAATTTATTTCTTTAAATCAATATAAATCATCTGCTTCTTCTTCTCGGCACTGTCCTTCGCACTCACTTTCTTCGGACCCATGGTTAGAAAAAAGAGGTTTTGCAAAATAACTGCAAACACAACTGCAAGCACAACACTGATGCATCTACTGCGTAACCACTTAAAGTGGACGAGTGAAACATGAGATACTAGGCGAATATTGCGGCGTTTACTATGGCGTCTGCTGCGCCAACTAGCGGTGGGGTATCTGAAGCTAGCTCGTAACCCGAATTTTAGCTTTCAACTCAATACAAAAAATCACCCGAGACGGCTCGTATCTCGAAAATTTAACTGAGACACTCGTAAATTGAGGTACCACTGTAGAGAAAAAAAAAGAGTTTAACACAGAGTTAATATTTCCAAAACGGACACTATCAATAATGTTGTCTTTTTAATTATAGATACAAGATTCATCAAAAAATATGAAAAGCTTGCTCACTAATAAAAAATATAAATTGTTAACCAATTACTAATCTTGAGGTGACAAAATTGCGTAGGTCTCTCAACTTGCATAGGATTCTAATAAATAAATCTTTTACATGCATAAAACATTAATTGTACACTTTTATAGGATTAGACTAAAAAAAGATTATTTAAACCCCATTTGTGGATGTGAGGCCCAGTCCATCATTGCCACGGTATCTATTGTTAGACTTTTATTAACCTTCTTTCCACATTCTTATAATTTGTGATTTAGTGAATAAATAAGTCTAGGAATAATTGGTATGTTTAATGGTTGGTCTTACAAGCCACAGTAAAATAAGAGTAACAAACAAGACTTCCGAACAAGGATAGCTTCACATGTTCCTCAGACCGGATAAGTGCAGCAATTGTAATTATTCCTAAAATGTTAAGGGAAAATGGTTTTACATGGAGTATCCACAAGACCCTGAGGGACGGCATTTCCACCGCATCCAAATTACTTTTGTTTTTCTTTTGCCAATTCCAGACTACATTCATACATTAATGTTGGCACCAGAACTCCCTTGCACACTGCTAGTTTTCCTTCGGATGACATATCCATATTGGTAATAACTGCATTCAGAACACTATTCACTTTATTTTCCTATTACACTAATAACACTATAGCTACTGCTGCATCCTTCACAATATGATAAATAATAAAAAATCAAGCTTGAATTTTTTTAAATCAGTGTTCCAATTATATCTTGTTAATTAACACACATTGTCTTAGTACTTTATGACTGAACCTATTTATATTATATTGCATAAATTAATTTTAAATTGAATGACATTAAAAAAATTATATATTACTTGTGAATTAAGAATATTTGACAATTGATTAAGCAAGATAACATTGGTATCACTATTAGCATGTTTAGAGATTAGTATAAATGTGAATAAGGCTAAAAATGTTTGTCAGAAAAGGAAGATATTCTATATGTGACATTATTTGTTGTTATTAAAAAAAACGAGTAATTTAATTAAGAAATAGATAAATAACTTCTGCAGATTTTTATTTATTAAATTAATATCAATAGATACCAAATATATATTAAGCATAATAATATGATCTTTGAAATGGTAATACTTAAAAATATCTCGATTCTGTCAACAAAATAATACACAATATATTAAATGCTTAAAAGATTAATTATGGCGAGGTATCAGTAGTAGGGTTGCTATACGCCCCGTATATACGGGACTGTTACCGTATTTCACTACTCAGTCCCGTATTAATATTTGTCCCGTTTTTTCCCTAAATCTGTGTGAGACAGCCAACGCGCGGTGGCACTACAGATTTCTCAGTCAGTCTCAAGTGTCAGTGCTCGGTGAACCCTAATTTGTTTCGCGCATGTGTATTATTTATTATATTGTTATTGGTAACCCCATTTTTATACCTGTAATAAAAGATGCCAATGAGGAAGTGTCATTTTAAAGATGAATATATAAAAAAATTGGACATACATTAAAAAAGAACAAACTTTTTTCATGTTTTATTTATTTAGCACTTAAACGTCCCATATCAATGCTTGGCAATTATGGCAACCCTAGGTATCAGCAACATTGTTTTATTTCTAAAAATGTTTATAACTTTGTAAAATCAATCAACTGAATTGACCAAATAGAATGGAGAAATGCAAATAAATCATCACAATTTAAACAAAAACACTAGTATGTGTTCACAACAGAAAGTAAATTAATAACATTATAAAAAAGATCGTAAAATGCCTTTGAAATTGTAAAAATAATTTACCAAGACCCAATCAAATGTTGATAAATTCTACCCAGCTGATACTTAACAGCATTTAGAAGGAACATAGTACATAAATATCAGAAATACTAATGATGACATTTATAGGAGACGGTTGAAAACAGGGTAGAGTGCATGTCACTGAACATTTTAGGGCTTCAATTAATGTAATTCAATACACATCCTTGTGGTAAGATTTATCAAACGAAAATTCAGCACACTCTAATCTAATAATTCAATCAAAACTCTGATCAAAGAAATCATAGAAACAAAATCGCATTAAAGGTAAATGTCATTAACTTTTTAGTCATCAAGATAATATTAATATATTTTAAGATTTAGCATACTTTATTAGTAATGTGAAGATTGTATCTTATAACTTACCACTATGCTCTGTAAATATATTGGATCCCAATATCCTGGGATCTTTCGGTACCCTCGGCTTGTTCCTGTTGTTCCGAATAGATGCCCCACTTGTCACTCCTCTTTCCTTTCCTTGTTGGGCACCCATCGCGAAATAATTGCGAAACTACTATGTTTTATCTCTTGAAATCATTTATTTCATAAACACCGTGCGATAAATACCAAATCAACAATTATTCTTAGCTTGTTTGAAAACATATGAGGAATGCAAATCGTGCAATAGTAGACAGGCTTCATTCCGACCGACAAGCCCGTTCTGCGGGCGGATATTTAAAACATTTGACACAAAAGCGAACTAGTTTCTAACGAAAATATGCAAAAAAAAAACTATTTACGAGTGGTGAATGCACAATTTTCACTACATTCGGGAACAACACTCCACGACGACCAGCTTAACTCGATAGCTGCCTGCCTGACATCTTTGACGTCGATTTTTTAGTTCCTCAAACGATCAACAGCAGCACTGGGCAAAAATTGTGTTTACATCGTTTCACAAACGGAACAAATCATCGGGTACCTATTCACTATGAGGTATCTATCTAATATAAATTTTTGGTTAACTAGAGATATCATTTTTTTATTGAAGAAATCAACAGGTCTGTTTAAACGCTAAAAGGTTAATATTTTTATTATTATCAATTTGAAATAGTTTGACTAATTTTAATTATTTCTCCTTAATGTAAGTCGAGAAGAACATCTGAATAAAGTTATAAAAATATTCAGGAACGTGCTACTTACATGAGGTGACTAGTATAATATATCATCTAAGCGATGACTGACTGCCTCAAACTAAGTGATTGAATACTAAAGCGACTAAAGTTAAAACGATTAAAGAAGTTTAAATTTTTCGTTGTGTTCAAAACATTAGAGGCAAAATTTTTGATATTATGGAAGTTATAAATTCTAAATAAGATTAAATTCATTAAGTGCTATGCATTAGAGTTTATGTTGGATAAGGGACTTAAAAGTCTTTTCGCACCCTACAATACATTTTGTATCGATTGTTTTCCCCGCAATAATATGTACTAATAAATTTTTAAATCTAGCACAGCAAGACATGGAAATATAAACTGTAAAAATTAATTTCTCACGTGCATCAACAAAACACCTGAAAACTTTATCGATGTATACAGTAGTACTAGCCAATATAATATGTCGGAAGAAAATCATAATTTCAAAATGAAAATCTTGGTAAAGTCACATTCATACATCTTCTCATACAAGCTCGCCGATAGTTGAGGCTTCTAACAGAATCCATTATCTAATTTCCTGGTCAAGCCAAGTCTTTCGCGGACGTCCTCTATTTCTGATGCCATAAACACTTGCGTCATATATCTTCCTTACTATTATCTCCTTTTTCATCCGTTCCATATGACCCAACTTGAGGTGGGTCATTTTAGACCCACCTCAAGTTTTCAGTTTTTCAACCGTTTTGTAGGAGATTTTTTATAGATATTTCATTTTAAATATGATTTAATGAAATGGCATGATGTACCGTAATATTTTTACTAAAAATTAGAAATATTACGAATAATGTACATATTCTAACGCATCAACCGACGTCTTACACAGCCAAAAACAGATATCCACTGAGCATATTTTCATCGGAACCCGAACATGTAGTGTCATAAAACTTACGAGTAGGCGCAACGCCCCACAAATAGTTATATTACTGGTATTGTCTAGGGGCCGCCGGACGAAAATAAGTTAAGACAAATACATAGACGCATATCTGGTATCCTTTGTCAACCCGTTCAAGAAATTGACAATATATATTACGGTTTTCTAATAAGCTCTGAGTTTCAATCCCGTAAAAGCGACTGATTTTTGAGCATTTTTTCACATTTTTATCACTTGAATTTATCTCAAATTATTTGGAATTATTTAATAAAAGATTAGCTAGAACGAAAACAGTATTAAATGAATATTTGTAGCGTAATTCCAATTTGTACAAATACCCGAGTCAAATCTGACCCACCACCGCATAGTATGTATTAAGATTAGCTATAGATTCTTTCCTTATTTCTTCATTCTTTACTCTGTCATAAATAGATTTGCCACATATATGCCTAAGTGATCTCATTTCCATCGCATTCAGTCTACTTTCGTTTCTCTTCTACTAGCTCCAAGCCTCACTTCCATACATCATAGTTGTCGGTGCCAAGACTGCGTCATCAGGGTGTAATAAACAGCATACAATCAAATGGCCCATTTTTTCTCCTACATTAATACATTCCAGTTCTTTCATACAATTATCCATATACAAATTGAACAGTCATGGAGATATTATACAACCCTGCTGACACTCTTTGTAATGTCAAACCATGGTGTGAATGTTCCATTGATTCTTATACACGTAGAACTTTCTTCATATGTAGATGCGATAGCGCGTATAAGTTTACTATTCACACAGTGATCAAAAAGTACATAACTTTTCGTAAAAGTGCGAAAATTGTTGAAGAGAAGAGTACAAGTCCTTTTCACTTTATTTTATATCTTATATATAATACACATACATTTTTTCATTTTGCATTGGGGCCCAAATTTTATAATAATGTCGCTGGTAAGATCGGTAACAAAAAGTCATATAATGTTGCAAAACCTTTGTAACAAAATTACCAGTAGGTATCTATTGTACTGATATTTATAAAGTCAATAAATGTTTTTGATTAAATGTTTTGAATAAACTTGTAAGTACGTAACTTTATAAAGTCGACTATCCTTTCATGTCTTGCAAAATTGTGCCCACAAGACAACAAATTTTTTCAAGTTATTTTGAATTTTTAGATCACTAGAAGAAAACCATACACAAAAAAATAAGAAATGACGGTGACGTCTCTTGCTATCTATTTGGAGTCTCCCACCAAAAAATATGATATGCGAAAAAATTAGAAAGGATACGCGGTAAACTTTTTTATCAAAATAATATTTGCTTCATCAAATAAAGACGAAGTACCTTTATCGGTAACGAATATAATCAATACCAGCCATTAAACAGTTTTGATTATTTGTACGTATTTTACGTTATTATACGTAGAATATTATTTGTTTATGTATTTTGAAAATATTAAGTGCACTTAATATTTTTAGAAACGTTTCATTTATTTATTTATAGCCAAAAAATTGTCAAAATTATTGTGTTCTATTCATATACCTAATTATTATTACGGTAGTACGCTGGCAAAATATATGTCTCGAAAAAGAAAGAGAGGTAAGAACTTGTAAATTCAGAAACACTGATCTTGAATAAATTATGCCACTGATCTGATGCAACCATATGGTGACATTTACACAAGTACATTTTAATTAATAAATATCTCAGCCGCTACCAATAACAATATGCACAGATATAGAAATTACAATAAAATATAGGCTGCTAACAAATAATACATTGGCATTGAACATCATTGAAGTTCCACTTGCTGATTCAGAAAACCAAGATCTATTAAATAATAATTTTGGTGTCAGTTCTCACCCATGGATCTAAAGAAAGAAGAAAATTCATTGGTCTTCAAATGTGAGATGCCAAAAAAAACTTAATAATAAAAATTAAAACATTCTCTATTTATTCACACCCACACCATATCACATAAAATGATTAAAGGAATACGTAAAACAGATGACTTAATATACATGTTATATACCTAACGATTAATTTCCTCAAAAATTTTAAAATATACCAGAAAAATTATTACTATAATATTATGTCAATAAAACCGTTCTCGTAAACATAATTATTTTCCTATATACAATATATTTATGTTACGAGGACTATCATAGATAGTTAAATAAAACAAAATAATAATAATAAAAAAATCCTATATGGAAGTAGGAATTCTTATCTATGATAGGGATATAGAAATTATGATAGAAATCCAGTACACAGTTTTTTTTATCTATGGTCAACATCAAAGATAAATAATATTGTCGTAATGTCAAAATTCCTTTTTCAAAATGTTTTCCGGAAGAATCTAAATTTATGATAATATTCTTGAGTCTAGTATAAGTACGCCATGACTCGTCAATAAGTGAAGTGTTTTAAAAGCGCCTTACATACTACTTAGTAACTTGTTACTTGTTACTGTTACTTAGTTATTAGTTGATGTTGAAAAGATCATACGTCAATTTCATATTTCCAATAGATATTTATAATGTGATAAGAAGTTTATAATGTTTCGAAAAATTGAGTCGTACGTCACCCCAATACTTTTGAGTCATGTCGATAAATATATTAAAGATTTCAAAGCCGAAGATACCCAGGTATACGTATGATATTTTTATGGGTTGTTATTTGAGTTTTTCATAAAAAATCATTATACATGTCTTTATCTTATGTTCGTAGTTCGTTAGTATATTTATTTCAACTATATAGATTCATATGTAAATTGTAAAAAAAAATTAGTTTGTTCCAATATAGGTATTGTGCTTAAGTAAACAAAGCATGATTATTTTAAAAATGGCTAATAATTGAAGAATTCGTTAAGAATAAAATTACTAAAATCATTTTAAGCTTCGTTTTTTGCCGCTTTTTTTTTACCGCCATTTTGTTTCGATTTTAAAATGGTTGGATATAAATTCATATTCAATGTGGTAAGAAGTTTATAATGTTTCGAAAAATTGAGTCGTACGTCACCCCAATACTTTTGAGTTATGTCGATAAATATATTAAAGATTTCAAAGCTGAAGATACCCAGGTATACATATAATATTTTTATGGATTGTTATTTGAGTTTATTTCATAAAAAATCATTATACATGTCTTTATCTTATGTTCGTAGTTCGTTAGTAAATTCATTATAGATTCATATGTAAATTGTAAAAAAAAAAGAGTTTGTTCCAATATAGGTATTGTGCTTAAGTAAACAAAGCATGATTATTTTAAAAATGGCTAATAATTGAAGAATTCGTTAAGAATAAAATTACTAAAATCATTTTAAGGCTTTGTTTTTTGCCGCTCTTTTTACCGCCATTTTGTTTCGATTTTAAAATGGTTGGGTATAAATTCATATTCAATGTGGTAAGAAGTTTATAATGTTTCGAAAAATTGAGTCGTACGTCACCCCAATACTTTTAAGTTATGTCGGTAAATATATTAAAGATTTCAAAGCTGAAGATACCCAGGTATAGATATAATATTTTTATGGATTGTTATTTGAGTTTATTTCATAAAAAATAATTATACATGTCTTTATCTTATGTTCGTAGTTCGTTAGTAAATTCATTATAGATTCATATGTAAATTGTAAAAAAAAAAGAGTTTGTTCCAATATAGGTATTGTGCTTAAGTAAACAAGCATGATTATTTTAAAAATGGCTAATATTTGAAGAATTCATTAAGAATAAAATTACTAAAATCATTTTAAGGCTTCGTTTTTTGCCGCTTTTTTTTACCGCCATTATGTTTCGATTTTAAAATGGATGGGTATAAATTAACATTCATATTAATATTCATTTTACAGTATAATAACAGTATCAATAATTCAATAATATTTTTTTAATGTGACATGTTACTCTATAAGAGAAAATCATGTTAAACCCTTTATAGCCTAGTACTATATATATATCACAAAAAAAGTTTCTACAACAGGTAGCGATGTAATAATCCAGCATGATATCATTTATTTATCTGATACGTATTGTATTTTATTATTTTCTTTGAGTAGAAACATCTACCGGAGACCTTACTTCAGCAATACACACAAATACACACTTTTATTTTGTTCCTGGTTGGTTTGTGGAGGTTAAGAGAGGGAGATTGTTTATATTATATATAATGTTCCCTCTAAGGTGTGCGGGTGGGCGTATGCAAACGGTATGCCTTCATAGCGCGCACACAATTTTTATCCTTCATGTACTGCCTTCTATCGAAGGTTGGCAACCATGTTGTAGCATGTTGATTTATCCTGTATAAGTTTACCAACATTTTGGATATTTAACTACTTTCTGAGGTTGCACAGTCAAGATAATCTTTTTCTACCTACACCTCTGCTGCATTTTATCTCCCCCTGCATAATGAGTTGTAAAATGTATTTTTCATTGTGGAGAATGTGTTCAAAGTATGTAACTTTATTTGATAGTTGTAATTAGTTTTCTGGACTTATTTATGCGTTTTAATACATCTTCATTAATAATGTGTTCAACCCAGGCCCTATCAGTAGCTTTATATGGGTACGGTAATGTTATTCTTATTTTCTCCCCTATTTGTCCTTAAAATTTTACAAACTATTTTTATGTGCACACCGTGCTCCAAAATTAGAGAATATATTGATTATAAATATAATTTCAGATAAACACATATTTTAGACAATTGCGTATTAAGAGTATAATATTGTTAAAAGACTTTAAATCAGAGAAATAATATTACTTTTTCATAAAAATTATTAAAAGGTAGATAAAAATATTATTTAGTAAGAAATTATTGTGTTTTTGATACAAAACTTAATTATAAATAGTAATTGAAGCTGTAAACGGTGTGAGTTTTATTAAATGTGACTCACAAGTAAGTTATGACTCACTGTCATTGTATTTTGTACGCAGAGTGAAATAAGTTGATATGCAATGATGCATTTTTTGCTGATTGATCTCGGAGACAAGAGATCAAAGTCTCGACAATGAAACAGTCCCTTGTAGAAGTGTAATTACCCAGGATATCCACATATCGATAGAATATGCAAAGTGGTTGATTTGTTCTATAGTAGAAATTTATGGTAAAATCTTGCACATTTGTTTCTCATTTATGTTTGTTGCGAGTTTCTGCAATAAGGTGTATCATTCTAGTAAGCTATTTATCCGGTGACCATTTCACCATACAAAATTAACTCATTGTTTAAAATTTCTTTTAACTTTTTTAAAAATAAAATAGTGATTCGTACATGGAATACAAGTCACATCAATATTCTTACTATTTTCAAAGTAAGCTAAATACTTGTCCTATGAAAATAGGACTAACTTGCTGGTCTCCTGAACGAGGTAAGATGAATAGTCAATGCTTCAACAATGGTTTTGAGTAGCTCGTTGGTGTAGACGTTGGCCTAGTGATCTAGTGGTCGGGGGTTTGCGCCTCGTTCCAGGACACCAGCAAGTTAGTCCTATTTGCATAGCACAAGCTTAATTTGAAAATACTAAGAATATTCATGTGACATGTATTTTGTGTACCCATCTCTATTTAAAAAATAAAAAAATAGTTGATATCAACATTTTCGAAAATTCACAAAAAGTGTGCTTAAAAAATAATTTTGTTTTGTAAGTAAAACTACACCATCACTTAATATTTTTATTTGTTATTTTTTGTAGGTTTCACTCTGGAGCGGTGCTGTTGCTCTTCATAACTTGGAGTTGAGACCGGACATAATACAAGAAGAATTGCACCTTCCTTTTTTCCTTTCCTCTGGACACATTCATGAATTACTTATTCAAGTACCATGGATGAAAATTATATCCGAACCGATTTTAGTTACCATCAATACAATAGGTAATTGCTCATTGCTTGAAGTTTGTGCTTGTTTTATATAGAATATATGAATATGCACTAACAATTTTGTTGTATTTTATTTTTAGAATGTGTCTTGACATTGAAGACAGAATCGACTTCTGAGTTGAGAAATGCAGGAAAAAATAAAAACAAGTAATTTATAAAAATAATTATTAATGGATTGGAATGATTTATTATGTTTGATTTATGAAAGAAAACTAGGTATATCAGTTTATCAGTGTTACAATCCCTAGCTCTAACTTGAGGCGCGCACTGTAAATTATGTGTAACCCTTCAACTAACGTTATGGCTAGACCTTAAGGTAGTGTCTTTAAAGTAATTTCTGAATTCAGGCCTAAATAGTCAATGAAAAAATTTCATTTGATATTTCCATATGAAAATCAGATTTGTCAACCTCCACTTGCGTTTTAGTTTCCATTTCACTTTCCTGTGGGTCGGAATGAATTCTTTTAACTCTTCCGGTATATGGTTTTGTATGAAATTTTTCAATCAATTTTGCTCAAAGTGCTGTATTAGGTCTGAAATATCAGTATTTTTTTTTCTGTCTCTTGGGGATAAATTCAGGGTTGAGGAGTAAAATAATTTTGCATATTACTTTTCATTCTATCTTACAATTTGATAAATAAAGGATCAAGAAGTAGAATAATTTTACTACTTTCCATTCCATCCTACAATATTTTTTAATGAAATATTTTTATCATTTCACAAATGACTGCAGATATAAAAACATAGATAATGAGAAGTTATTTTATGGATTAATAAAATGTACATAAATACTTAATATTTTTTAAATTCAACTCTTCGTTTATTTGCTGTATCTCAAAATGGGATTGCCATTTATAGGCTGTAAAATTCAAAAAGGACAAATACCTTTATATTTATTGCAAGCTATCGGACTCTTACAAATTGACATAACTATTTAATAAAGATATTATAAAATAAAATGGCATCTTATTATATTACATTCTCATATCATGTTTCACCGAGTTATAGATTTAGAAAATGATTAAGCCAAAATTTTATTTTCTCTTTTTACTTGCAGACATGGCGTAGATACACCACCAGGATATGTACAGTCCTTAGTTAATCGAATTGTGAATAATATATCATTTCGATGTAACAACCTTATACTTAAATATGTAGAAGAGGATATTGTTGTATCTATCAATATTAAACATCTTAGCTTGGATAGTGTTAATGGAAACTGGGAACCAACTTTTTCAGGTTAGTATGTTCAGCTGGCTTAGCAATAATTTTTACCTTAAAACTGATATATTTTTTATTTTTAATAGACTTAATTTATGTTACTGATCATAGCTAAGATTTATAATATAATATTAATAATGATTTTTGCTGTATTCCTAAATATTCCTCTCTGTTATCACATTATTATTTATTTAATCATTATACATACAATACAACCATGGCAAGGGTGGGGTTTGGCTGCTTCGATGAGATTCCTCCATTCCTCAGCTTTGAGCCATAATTCGCCAAACATTGACTCCGAGAACATCCAGATGCCTTCAGATTTCATCCAGCAAATGGAGTCACAATCTCTAATGCTATTTTCCTTTCTGGTTTATGTGACTTCTATTCAAGCCAGATGCTCAGCCCATCAAAGTAATTGTACTTTGATATCAGGCTTACCGTAGAGCTCATAAGCATCAAGTTGTAGTGACAACACCATCGTAAATCAGACCAAAGATTTTTCTCAGGATTTTGCATGCAAATATGCAATTTCATACAATCAACAGGTTCACAGTCAAGGTTTCTACTCCGTATATCATCACTGGTCTAATAAGAGTCATATGTAGATTAATTTTGATTTTTCGTAATTTATGGATAGATTTTAAGTACTTTTGGAGACCAAAGTAGTATCTGTTGGCTGAAGAATTCGTCTTTTTTTTTTTTACTTCATCATTGATTTTGTTGTTTTTTATCATAGACCTTACATAAAACACTCTTGGAATTTTTCAATTCTGGCTATCAGTTATGTGCAGCTCCGGTTTATGTTCCACTATCATACATATGGGCATACACTTGGTTTTCTGCCCTCGATCTTGAGACACATCTGATCTGAGAGCTATAAAGCTTCTACAATAGTTTAATTATATCAACCAATGATGCCTACGTCACATATCAAAATCTGTTAGGATTTTTGAAAATAGTGTAAATACAAAATTAAACATACAGGCATGCAAGCACATCACCCTGTCAGTCAGTGTCCATTGGCTGTATAAAGCATGTTCTGTATTATGACACTAAATTCATCTCTCTTTTGTCAATTTTATCATTTTGATGAGATATTTATTATTATTATTTATTCTTAATAATAGGGCATATTTAAGTATTTTTATGTGCACTAATATAAACAAAATCAAAATCGTTTCTTTTACTACAGCTTATCTTTTACATATTTGCTTAGTTTCATTTTGAATAATGTTCATCGCATTGTACATCATTGATTTTTGAAATTTACCCTTCTTCCTGAATGGCAGTCTAAGTCTATCTTTTCCTTTTGTATGATGTTCATGCTCATGTTGATTTGCATCAATTTTTTAAATCAATTCTGCCAATATTTTCTTAGTGAGGATTTTATAAAAAAATATCATTACATTGAAATATATTTTCGGCTTAAAGGTCATCATATTTAGATCTTTCAGCATTGCACTGATTTTAGTAGATATATCTATTTTTTCTGAGTATTATTCTCAAAGCTGCAATAATTTTAGCAACACTTTTTTGGAATTGTTGCATTTCTTCTTTATTAGCCAAAAACAAAATGCTGCTGCAGTAGTCGATGCGAGGAATAATAACAGAGATATTTGACAAGACTCAGTACTCATGAATCTTCTGATCCTTCCCGGAAGTGAGATTGTATTTTGCAATAAATTCAATTTTGAATCTATTTGGAAAACCAAAATCTGTCATAGCTTCATAGAGTTTGGTTCTACATGCTATCATAACCCACCTCAATATCCACAAATGGGTGAAAAATGCCAATATTGTGTTCATAATCATCAAATTACATAATATTTTTTCAGTAGGATTGAGAATAAAAAAGTCGAGCATCCTATATTCTTTAATATTCTGGTTTCTATAAAAATGCATGATTTTTATTTGATATTTAGATATGACAATAGATGATTTACACATCAGAAAGCTAATAAGACTTAGTGACCTTACATTGTGTCTTGATAAAAGAAATGCAGCCGGTAAAATAGAGACCTATCTGGAGCCATTACTATATAGATGTGAATTGGAAATTAGGTAAGAATTGTTCATAATATTATTCATATTGTTTTTTTTTTCTATTAAAATTTCTTTTCAATACCTCATTTATTTACCAATTTCAGAATGGATAGCACTTATTATAGCCTGACAAATCCAAATCCAAAATATATTCGGTGCTTTATTAGCAGTCCCAAGTGAGTTTTTTTCCTTCTTTTAATGATTTATAATAATGATTATTTTTAATAAACATGTTAGGATGTGCGTCACCATGGGTGGAGTGATGAGTGAGTGATATTGCTGGTAGGAGCAGGATAAAGAGGGATTGATTAATCTGAATAGTGTACAGTAATTTGTTTCAACTGATTTTTAATGAACTATAGTAAAATCCCATTTATTCCAAGTTGAAGGGACCTAAAATCGAGAAAAAAGTTCGAATAACAATTTAGAATAATGAAAATTAAAAAAATCAAATCGAAAATTAAAATTACTCGAAGTAATTATGTACACCTGTATCTACAAATTTTAAAATAACAAATAAGTTGTCAAAATATAGCATAAACAAATCAGTAAAAGTAACATGACTTACACATTGTTTAGTTGTTTTCACGTGTAGTCCCATGGAATGTTTTCACTTATTCCATTAAAATAGAAAAACAAAAGTATTTGTAAAATAATCACTTAATAACTTAAACACAAATTGAAACAATAAACTTATTTTCTAAAATAATCGGTTATAGTGGATTGTTTTTTTGCGCCATTTAAAATAACAACGTAGTCCACAAACTTGTCGACGTACACCATTTCGTATGCTGTATCCGCAAGTAGCGCTTTTAAAACTTCGCACTCTGTGGCATTTTGCTATTTATCTTCTTCATTCTTCGCTTCCATAGAATTCTCCGTGCCCATATTTTTAGAAAAGAAATAATGCAAATTAACATTATACGTCATGATTCGGTGTGGGGGCGGGTATCTACCTTTTACGATGAAGTTTGAACAGGCTCGCCGTAGCGCGTGTACTATAATATTTTCTCTTTAATTTGTAATGCATATTTTCCAGATTGCGGATATTTGGCAAAAAAAAAAATACAAGTTAGGCGAAAAATAAGATCGACAAATTCATTTGATAAGGTCAAAAAATAGCTTTGAATAATGATATTCGATTAATAGGGACAATTTAGTATGAAAATCTTCCAATGGGACTGCATTCTGCTCTAAAACTTGGACTTCCAGCGAATTTCAAATAAACATTCTTGAAATAAATGGGGTTTTACTGTTCCACATTGTTTCTTCCAAATCATTAAAGAAATTCAATTATGTAATAAGCGTATATGTACATGCTGAGTATATTGTTAGTAAATTTTTATATGTATTAAATAGTTACTAATAAATAATAAATACTGTTTAAGTAATGCTGAGTAATAATTTTCTAAAAATAAACAGGAATAAACTAATAAAAGTGATGAATAAGATTTGAAAATTAAAATACAATTACAAAACGTGTATCCATTTTCATATTGTTGTTGACATCAAAATATGTGTTAAACCTACATAATAATAGATTACTGAATCATTTTTATTACTGTGTTGATTTTTATATTTCAGACTTGAAATAAGTGTTTCATACCAGCAAATTCCGATGTTGATGCGCATAGTTGCATTGTTTTGGGCTTTAAAAAAAAAACATTTAAAGATTTCTCATAATAAGGTTGAAGGTTCTTCGGAACAGCATCAACCTAGTTCATCAAAATCCGCTCCTTCGGACCAGGAAACATTTTCAGAAGCAGGTGATTGCACTTTTTACACATTAAAATATATAAGGAAAGTGACCTTATTTTGAATGTCAACAAGTCGAAAGTGATGGTATTTGAGAAGGAAGAAAGTAAAACACCGTATAAAATACTTGTAGGTAATGAATGTTTGGAACAAGTAGATGAGTTTGTGTATTTGGAAGTATGTTTGATAGAAACGGAAAGGCTGAGAAAGGTATTGAAAAGAGGGTGACTACTTTGTATGTAATTATAGCTAATGGGAACTTGTCAACCGAGGCAAAACTAGCGGTACACAATGGGGTACTGGTACCAACATTGATGTATGGAAGTAAGGCCTGGAGCTGGCAGAAGAGGAACGAAAGTAGACTGAATGGAGTGGAAATGAGATCGCTTAGGCGTATGTATAGCAAATCCATTTATGACAGAGTAAATAATGAAGAAATAAGGAAATAATGTATAGATGATCTCAATATAGTGAGTAAGATTAAGAATGGATCACTAATGTGGTTTGGTCATATGGAATGGGTGAATGAGGAGATACTGGTAAGGAAGATATATGACGCAAGCGTTGATGGCACCAGAAATAGAAGACGTACGCGGAAGACTTGGCACGACCAGGTAAACCAGATACTGAAGGATGGTCCTGTTAGAAGTCTCAATAATCGAAGAGCTTGTATCAGAAGATGTATGAATGCGGATGAGGCGAGAACTGTGTGTTAGGATAGAAGAGTGTGGTGCTCTATCCTCTCTGCCTACCCCCGCAGAGAAACGGCGTGATGGTAAGTTAAAATATATAAATTTCTATTTTTATAGACTAAGCAAATTTTGTTATTAACCAACCGTTTTAAAATATAATTACAATTTACTATAAATATAGAAAAGCTATAGTAACATTTGTCGATTCTGTTTATAAGTGTGTCAATTCACTATGTAATAAATAAAAAAATATAGTCCTACGATAAATAACAATTCAACATACTTTAAAAATTGACTTTTTTTTTACTTATGATAGTTTTCTACGGATGTGCAAATTATATATTTTGATTTGATTGATTTCTTAGATAATTTAGAAGCTTAACTTTTTTTTATTAATTTTCATTATCAGTGAAAAAGTTCTTTGACTTTATTGATTACAAGTAAATAGTTTGGATCCAAGTAGTATATAATACTTTTTTTTGTACTTTAGATGTAATGGAGTATGGTGACACTTGGGCTGGTTGGGCATGGTCCCTGATGCAACCCATATATTATATTGAGGAAGATGATTCTCTCAATCAGAAATTGGAACCAATTTTACTTGTCGGAGTAAATATTGAAAATGTAACCATGACTTTCAAAGTAAGTATATTGTAATACTCATTGTGAAATTGTCAGTGCCCCAAACAATTTGTGAATAGATATGTAATGTATCATGGTGTAGCAATTGAATGATGCGCGCATGTTGGCAAGATGACAACGTGAAAGGGATAAAAGAGTGTCGCACTCAGGTGCGGCTCTCTCTCTCTCTCTCTCTCCGGAATCGTAGATTTGTACACATCTCTTATATTATATTAATACCTGTGGGATCTGTAATAAAATGTATTGTTGTTGCTGTAATTACCTCCGATAGCTAGTCCTGGGTTTTCTACTGATATTGTTGAATATATTAATTCAATCTATGTAAATAAAAAACACCAACATTTGCGAAACTGGGCTGATAGATGCCGATGGTTGCTCTCCTTGCAGTCTTGATTCTTCTTAAACTCTGCTGGTCAGCCTCCGAAATGTTATATAACTGATAAACAAATAATAATACACAAAATGTTTTTATATCACCGCTCTAAAATATATCTGACCGAATCCGAAACCGTATCTCACCAGAAGCAGTTTCGCTTTTGTTCCTGTTTTAAATTTACATAAATCGAATGCACTTATTCAAACTATAATACCAGGATCTACCCATCGAAGTATAAAACATGTAAACAGTTGTACATGGAGTTCTTGAATACCTGAATTACCACACACAAGAAATCACCATTGTTTGCAGCCATATAATTGAGTTAATGATATAACAAAAACAATATGAAACATTTATTATTAGGATAAAATCAGTAATTCAGAAACTTATTTTATTACAATATTTCTGTCAAAAATAACCCGAAAAATAAAAATCTTAAAATTAATAATAAATAATTATAAGTGTCTAAGAGAACTGGTTTATTTGAATATTTTTACCACTTCCTGATTACTGTTAAATTAAAGTCATTATTAACCTGTTAGCTGCCTAGAAAACGCCCTAGGTGAAACAGCATGATACCACCAATTGGCGGCAAATTTCATAAAATACAAAATTTTTTGACTAAAAATTTCCGAATTTTATTTTTACGAAAGAAAAAATGAAAACTTCGATATAACTAAAAAAACAACAAACATGGAGCTTCTATTTTATTATAAGCGTCCGTCGACCGCGATTTTGTACGGTTTTGAGATGAAAAATGAATAAATAAAAGTTTATAGTGTTGCCAGGTTTTAACGTTCAGGATAGGAAATTATTATTTATTTTGTATTTGTTATTTGGAAGGATGACTTCAGATTTTATGTATATTTGGAACAAAACAATTATCTGTCTTCCATTTAAATACTGGCCTAACCCCTACACTTGTTGATGGCTGGTTTTCATCAACAATATTGTCATATCATAGATATCATAGATGTGAACCACAAAATAATCATCCTCGACATCATTCTCATCATCCAACTAATCATCGGACTCTGCGGTAGTAATAAGCATATCGGAAATTTCTAGGAAGTCAGCAATATCTCCATTAGCGAAAAAGTCTCACTCTACCATTTTGTAAAAAAAAAATAAAAAGTTTTCAAAAATTCGATAACCGTAAAAGAAAAATATATATTAGCACTTCACATCACACATCAGATTTATGATATAGCACTAACACGCATGAAATGCCAATGGCCAATATGGTCTATAACAAAGCACTCACTGTATTTTAAAAGTAAAACGCGCTTAATAACTAAAAATAATATCTTATTCACTTTAATTACTCGCTTACAAACAAATAAGTATCACGAAATAAGGGTACAATTGTAAATATATGTGTATTGCAGGATAATTCCTGATAATATTCTGCACTGGCTGGAATCAAAATGTAACTGACAAGTACTTTCCATTTGAAAAGTTCTAGTATTTTAGAAGTGCATGATTAGCTCGTTCAATGCGTTTGTCATCGATGTGAGTGGTATGTGTGTTCAAATATTATACTGAAAATCCTGTAATTTGAATAAAGAAGAAATCTGGCAACACAAAATCACCGGCATCTGCGTGGGCTGTCACATGGTGCAACGTTTCTTGTCTATAGTATAGCGCAAAATATTTTGATGTTTATCACGCTATCCCTCTCTCGGATGGTAATAGTCGTCCTGGGCCTTCTTGGGGTTAAATACAAAAGTTTTTCTGATCAATGTTGGATTGTAGTTTATAAAAAGTCATTGGTATTTTTTTGAACAATGCATTATAACATTCAGAAAAATACCTATTTATCTTTTTAAAAGTAATACATAACAAAAAAACATTTTTATTCACATTATAATTTGTTTCTACGAGAATTCAATTTAATTTTATCTTATGTTATCCTATTTAATAGATGAAATTGTCAGCAAATAAAATATTTTCCACTATAATTTTATTGATTTTGGTAGTACATGTTTGTTAAGCAGTTTTGAAGATCATAAGTGGTTAGTTTATTCTAAGACATCATTTGTTTTTATAGTACCCAAAAAATATTGAGGTATGTTTGATATCTTGTGACGAAAATAGCATCAAATATGATTATGTATAAAATTTTCATTATGTGTTTGATGATTGTTGCATAAGCTTGTCTTCAGTCAAGCATTTGTCGAGCTATATATTATGTTCTATATCAGTAACAGTTTTACATTATATAATAGAAATCTCCATTATAATTTATGTTCAGTGTCTCAAATTAAATTTTCCACATGGAGTAACAATCCACCATGGGCAGAAACATCTTATGCATCTTAATATATTTTTATGTTAATGCCAGAAAAGTTTGCACCTTTACATGCATAATTTGTAGAAATGTGGTTTTATCATTGTAATAAAAAAATAATATTTATATCAGAGAACTAAATTTGTATTTAATTGGTTTCTTTTTGTTGCAGATTCCCGAAAGCAGCGGTGACAGTGGGGGCGTTTTGAATAAGAAAATGCGGCAGCGTACGCTTGCTCGTCTGCTATTGACATCATTGCTGTTTGAGGCTTCCGTAAGCTCTCATCGTTTCTGTGTGCGTGCCGGATTGCGAAAGATTGCCCTGTGTCCTGAGAACTCTTGCCCCTGCGGCGCTTTAGAGGTAAATAAATATTCATCATTTCATTTATAGGTATTTCCAGAATTCTATATTAACTAAGTTATATTTTAATTGTCCAATTTTTTAATTCAAAGAAAGGTGTGGAATATGTGAATGACTTATTTGAATTCGCTAGCGTAATAATTTTTAGTATAGGGTATTATTAGTAATTTTAGCATACAGTAATATGTGTGGAGTGAAAAGGTTGAAATTTATTGATCAATTAATTCTCAGCCTACCTAACTACACTTGCGAGTAATCAAATTTAAAAAAAAATCTAAAATTAAGTATACTGAGAGTATGCTAAGTAAATGACTATTGTATATTAATCAGTAAACCAGGAATCATTCACGTCAGTCTCTCACGTCTAAGGATCGCGATCATAAACTCCCCGCCCTCTTGATTATGCTTCTCAACATTTCTCGGCATCCAGCAGATTTTAAGGCTGTCACCAGAGAAGTCCTGTTACCTTTTCCACTTGGTTGGTCCAACGTGTGCGGGATCTTCCCCTTGGCTCACCACAACAAGCTTCTCCAAGCTATCTTCCCTTTTAGCAAGTTGCCTAAGAAATTGAAGGATTTATCTCAGGCAAATGGTTGAGAGTCTGTCTTTGATTTTCAGTTCACGCAGAATAGTGACATTCATGCATTGTATGCAACATGTGTCTTCAGTAGTACATCTCAAAGGCATCAATTCGTCCTCTCTCCTTTGCCTTCAGGGTCCATGATTCCATATAAAAATATAGAATGCACCAGAGACAGTACAACCGTGACAACCTTTGTTGTCTTGCAAATATCGCGGTCTTTCCATATTTTGTCAATTCTGGACATAGAACTTTTCGCCACACCTATGCGACATTTAATTTCTGGCTTTCAGTTACCGTCGTCATGAATGAACCAGGAATAAACCAGTTTAAACTACTTATTATTTTTTGTGTCTACTAAATGCTTGCTGCTATGCCTTGCTCAAAAAGTGTGTAAATTCTGGGGAATTCTGTTATATCTCTCAATAATCACATTAAATTATTATACTTTTTTGGACCACAATTAATTTTCTGGTATTATAAATAGTAAAACTTTTATTTTGTATTGTATTTGGCGTAATGTATTTCTCTGATTTAAAAAAATTTGCAATATTTCTCTGACTTAAAATTTTTTTCTACCTAACCTATAGTTATTTTATTGACACAGGAAGCACCCGGAACAAAGTATTTTGAAAGTACAACAGAACTTGATAGTTCTGAGAAACTCTCATGGCCAGTGGAGTATGACAATGATTCCATTTTGGAGAAGATGACAGATGAAGAAATGTGTGCCATATGTCCAGCTGTTTCTGTTAGCTACATGTACCATCTTACCTTACCAGAGGACCATGATGATTGTTTCAATGATACGAGTGCTGATTTAGAATACAGGTATATAATTTTTTCTGAAGCTTACAAAAAGTATAATAAATTGTTAGAAGTTAGACTTCACAATTATTAAGATGTTGCAACAAACTTACATTTTATGGAATTAAAGAGTTATACATTATTTCTTTCTGAACATGAGAATCCTCTTCAGTTGCCTGTTCACTGCCCTCTAAAGATGCCAAGATAAGCGGTAAAAGTTTGTCAGTTGGTTCAAAGCTTATCCCTTTTATAACGTATTTCACACCTCGTGGACTTGCATTGTTAGAAAGATAACACTACTAAGTAAAAATGAAAATACTTTTGTTTTAAGAATTAATAATTACCGGTATAGCGGCAAATATTCTGATGTTTATCGCTATCCCTCTCTCGAACGGACATAGCCGCCCTGGGCCTTCTTGGGGTTAGATATAGGGTCAAGTAAGATGGGAAATAAAAATGTAAAAATATAATTACAATTGTTATATTATAATGTTGCCTTTTGTTTAAATGAATACTTTAATCTCACCACAAAATATATTTTTTATTTTCAGTAATTTCAAAGAGACCGCTTCTATGAATTTCGTTTTTGGGCCGATGAAATATTTGTTATGCGCAGGTCTAGTGCATAGAACTTCCGTAATAATGACAGCAGTTGATACTTATGACTATGCACCTTACTATACAATCAAACCACGTAAGAATCAAATATTCATGACTTTCAATGCTATTTTGTATAATTGGTAAACTCGAAGCAATAGAAGCTTTCAATGGTGTATTGATGATTGACCAAACTTTATTGTTTCTGATAATATTTGTATTTCTTTCTGCAATTTTTTAGTGCTTAAGAAGCATGAATTACCTCCACCTACAACGGATGATTATGATGCTATGATGGAATTTATACCAAAGAGTAATATTAGATTTTTCATGCAAAAGCCTAATGTGAGCATTGCACTATGGGATCACCCACCCATGAAGGAAACAGTCATCGACTGCAGCAGTGCATCTCTACCTACAAGAAGGGTTTGTTCAAATATTTGTACAGTTCAACCAGTATACTTTAATCATTTTTACCACCACAGCCATCTTTCCCATTGCTCCTTTTCTTTTCTCTGACCTTTCAATGTCCTAATGCATCACTATGATATAGCCAACTTGCAATCTTTATGATTGCGAAAGTAGTCCACATTGTTTGAGTGAAAAGATATATAATTTGTATTTGAACTATTAAACTGTAAAAGAAGTGTAGGAAGAAAACACTCACCCGATATTATCTCCACCATCAACAATGAGCAAGCTATGTTGGTTGGATTGTACATAATATATTTTTATTTCTATTTCGTTTTGCTCTCGCACGCAGTGCAAAATTGATTGATTTTGTGTATATAAAAGCGTACAGTGACAATTAGCGTAACTTCATTTTTCTATTATGCGTTTTAAATACTTTTTTCAAATATCTGCGAATTCATGTGTATAGTGTTTTAAAAATATTAAGACATATTGGAGTTGCCTGTATTAAATTTTTTTACATAATAATATTTTACTTGATATGGAGATATTTTATTAACATAGGAATATTATTATAACACATTTTTAATTTTATTTTTCAATATTGTTTTCTGAATATCAAGTGAAATTTGTTTATGGCTTCCCTTTCAAAACTAATTCATCTGTCACGTGTTTGCGAATATGTGGGTTTTTTATTATTCATTTATCATCACTACACTAGATTATACTTTTTAAACTTTAACAAATATTTTCATAAAATCTCTTCATGATATAATGCAATGATATAATGAATAGCCAGTGAAAGTAGATCTTTCTCAAAAGTAAATATTTCTTAAAAATATAAAAGTTGTATACCTGGTGCACACAGCAAAGTAAATTTCAGGGTTAGGCTAAAACCTTTAATTACTCTTAATTAATTAAAAAAATATTCACAATTAAAAGTAATCTTCCCCAAGGGGATGCGGCGATATTTGTCATGTAATTTTATTTGATTTTTTTTAGTACTACAAAATCATTGATAAAATAAAGTATCATTAAGTTGTCAAGTATGACTAATTACTACCAATTAGTTCTACTTTGAAAACACACATATTTGATTTTTATTATATGGATACAAGAATTAAAAATGTTTTAAAGAATTCAAATAAACTGCAATTCTAATAAAAAAAAACACAATGTGTGAAATGCTTGTTATGTTTGCTTATGCTTCAATGAGAAAGTATTTTTTTAAATAAATGAATTTCTTTAGAGAATGAGAATAACAAGAGCCAAAGTGTTGGACAAAGTGAAGTACAAACATTATTTATTTTATAAATAAAAGGTTAAAGTTAAAGTGTATATTGTATCTATTTCTTGCATTTTTTGTTTTGATTTTCCAAATGTAAATATGTGGGACCTTGTAGCGTAAAGTGTTATTTTATTTTATTACGTCTTCTGCGACTTACTTTAAAACTAAACCTTACATAAAAGGATAATAAATTTTTAACAGAAATTCGACAATTAACAATGATTTTAAAGATGTTATGTACATTTCAGTTACTTATTTAGAAATTGAGAGATTCAGAGTACATACATGTATATAATTGGTGGTATTTAAAGTATGTAATATATTTAGAGGTAAATACAATATTTTTATAATGGTTTTCTACATCTATTCTGGAGCAATAAAATTTTTATTTAATTTATTCTGCTTTCCTTCCTAGAATAAGGGTATATAAATATGATTTTAAATGGGGATTCCATATTCAGCACTAACTCTATTTCTATCTCTCTAATTTACCATCAATCTGTTCATTGTGAAAGTAGGCAGAGAGGATAGAGTCCCGCACTCTTCTCTTGTCTTGACACATGAATATATATTTATATATATTCTCATGCATGATCGTCAATTGTGGAGACTTTTAACTTCTATCTTCTATATCTGATTGTCTTGTCGTATAAGGTCTTTCACAGATGTCTTCTATTTCTTGCACCATCAACAATCGCATGCATATTTTTCTTCTATTGAGTGAGTATAACTGAATAATATTATAATTTTTCAGAAAACTTCAACTGCTTCTCGTGAACAATCTTACAGAAGACTTTTGTCAAAAATTCCTTATGTTGTGTTTGAAGCAAAAGAAATAGAAGGGACAGTTTCAAAGCCAATGTATCCCAATAGGTATGAAAACTCTTTTAATTATTTTTTTATATTTATTGATATATCATATCATATTAAAGGACTACAAAAAAGTTAATAATTTAATTTTCTCGTGCTTGATTCATCTATTACTGAATACATTTTTGCACTTTGCGTAATGTTCAAGATCATCTTCAACTTTCAGATCTCATCGGAATTAATGCTGGTTAATACCGATGAGATCTGAAGGCTAGGATTGATGATGATTTAATAATAAGTACGGATAACTAATTCTACTCATAATCATTTCTAGATTAACTTACGTTATCAGTCAACTGCCGGATCCTCCTGCCGTGATGTTTGAGGCTTGTCACCAAGTGTATAATTTAAAAGTCAACAATCTGCAATGCTCACTTCATGGTAAAACTGTTACCAAAGATGATAAAATGGTAGGTTATGACAGAAAATATATTTAAAAATTGTTATTACATACATATATGTATACAATAAAATACTATTCAAATTATGAAAGGCTATGGAAATTGTAATAATAAAAAATGATTTTTCTGGAGTGTTATTATTTATTCTTTTGTAACAATTCTGTTAAATATTGATCTAATCTATTACACATTCCACTCATGATTTATAAATTAAAATAATCACATTTCAGAATAATATGGTTTATAAATATTAAAAAAATCAATATAAATATCTGTGTGAATAATGATTGGAAAATATAATATGTAATAATTTATTTTTACATATTTTTTTAGTATTCCATGTTTTTTATTTCATTTTGATTGCAGGAAAATTTACCAGAGGATAATTTGAATGTAAATCCTTCAAACAATGCAGACACCTCCACAAAAAATAAAGAAGTTTATGCTTCCATAATAACTGAATGCACATTCCATATTATAGTTAAAGAACTTGTCTTACCGGAATACTGGCAACACAATACATCTATCATATTGAGTGATTACACTTTAAATATAGGTAAGATTTTTATCATAGATACCACAAAATATTAATTATTATCTGAGATCTCATTAACCAAGGCAGTAAAATATTCAGATTTTTTTCACATTTAGAAATACATATTTATAATGTAAAAATAATATTTCATTTGACTCTTACATAATACAGTAAAACCTCATTATTGCGAAATCCAAGGGACCAAAAAATAAAAATTCATAATAACAAAATCCAACATATACCGAAATAAAATAAAGAAATTTCCTAATATGTATATGAATATTCCACACACGCCGTAGAAATAAATGTAGCGTGACTTTAAAAAGTTTGTAAGTTCTGCAAACAAGACACCCATTATCAGTTTACTTACTTATTACTTGCACACAATTCTCGCCTCATTCACATTCATATGTCTTCTCATATAAGCTCGCCGATTGTTGAGGCTTCTAACAGAACCATCCTCCATTATCTGGTTTACCTGGTCGTGCCAAGTCTTCCGCGTACGTCTTCTATTTCTGGTGCCATCAACATTTGCATCATATATCTTCCTTACCATTCTCTCCTCATTCATTCGTTTCATATGACCAAACCACCTAAGTGATCCTTTCTTAATCTTACTCATTATACTTGCATCAGCTTTACATCTCACCTTATTTCTTCATTTTTTACTCTTGTCATAAATAGATTTGCCACATATAAGCCTAAGTGATCTCAATTCCACTGCATTCAGTCTACTTTTGTTCCTCTTCTGCTAGCTCCAGGCCTCACTTCCATACATCAGTGTTGGTACCAGGACTCCACTATGCACCGCTAGTCTTGCCTTGGTTGACAAATCCCTGTTAGATATAATTCCAGTCAAGGTGCCATTCACTTTATTCCCTGCAGTCACCCTCCTTTCGATATCATTCTCAACCTTTCCGTTTCTATCAAACATACTTCCCAAATACACAAACTCATCTACTTGTTCCAAACATTCATTACCTACAAGTCTTGCACAATGTCTTGCTTTCCTCTTTCTCACTTTCGACTCGTTAACATTCATCATGAGGTCGCTTTCCTTGCGTACATCGTACATTCTATTCACTAGACTCTGTAGTTCTTGTTCATTATTCACCATTGGTACTGCATCATCGGCGTACAATAAATAGCATATAATTAAATCACCCATTTTTACTCCTACATTCATACATTCCAGTTCTTCCACACAGTTATCAATATACAAGTTGAACAGCTATGGAGACATTACACAACCCTGCTTGACACCCTTTGTCAGTTTAATATGGAATATAATATAAGGCATTCTGCAAACAAAGGAGGATTTTCTGTATAAAAAAAACTCTTGAGTAATTTATTTAACTTTATGGTTTCAACAGATAAGCAAATGGATAATAAAATGTCATGCAAATGCAAAACAACATTAAATTTTAACTGTGTTTAATTGAAGAGCCGCTCAAGCATTGAGAGTTTCCCATCGGTCAATCGATCTTTCTATTTCTTTAAATCGTAGAGAGACAAATTCGGAATTATAGTTTTTTGTCGAGGGTTAAAATTTTGCGGAAATTATCACAACCTGAAGCCATTTTAGGGTTCCACAAAATATTAAAAAATGTACTTTAAAGAATAAATTACGGAATACTAATACATATAAATGTCAGTATGCAAACATTTGCCATAAATTCTACAAGTTTTTTTTATTTTAAAAATGGATCCATGTTTCATTAACAGTCATATAACGCCACGGAAACTCTTTTGGATTGCGCATAAACATGTCCAAACAGCGCTCCGGAGTTATCATATGATTTTGTTTTTGTTCTACTGTGAGTAAACGCTGTACACATTTCGCCGATAGCTTTCTCATGCCCGATTTTTTGTGTAAGATATTTTGTATGCATTCAATTGAGATGTTTACAATGTCAGCAATCTCTCTGATCTTCACCTGGCGGTCTGCTAACATGATATCATGGATTTTGTTGACCATATCCTTCATAGTCACCTCAATCAGATGACTTGGGTGCTCTTTATAAAACGGATGTTCGGCCAAGCGTGATATGATAGTCATCAAAGATGCATGATCCATATAAACGGTATACAACTTCACTTTGATTTCTTCACACGTCTTCCCATCCAAAAAATGAAATCGAATCATTGACCGATATTGCTTTTTTTCCATGGTTGTGAACAAACACAAACTTGCCCAATTTCAACACCTATCAAAACAAAACTACTTGATAAATCCGTCTGAAATTTTGACAGGTGTCCTTCGAAAGATGGTGTTAAAAAATAGTATACAGATTTTGCATCAGTGATGTCATTAGTCATTAATTAACGGGTACTTATCATTCAACCCTCGCATGTGTGTATAAAAAATTGTAATACATTACTGAAAATGGGAAAATTATTGAATCGCAAAATAATGAATGAAAATAAATAAATGGCAGATACAATTAATAGATGAAATACAAATTTGGAATCTCAATGCTTTATAAAAGTTTTGCTAAATTGCGTGACACTTCAATTAAATAGCTAATATAAATAATATATTAATATAATATTATCTTTCAGAAAATGTTACTATGTGTTCAACGATGCCAAAACTTCTAACAGTTTATGAAATAATTGCTGGTGCTTTTCCTAATGTGAAATGGAATACACAAACTTCTGTTCTGTTAACTACAACTCTTTTGAAGGATACTATTATGGATGAAGGTAAGAATATTATCATTGGAATTGATTATTCAGTTTGCATTTTTTAAATAAGAAAAAACATTAAGTAAATATTAAGTACAAATAAACATAACAATATTTCTAAAAGTAAGACATTTCCAGTTGTAACATAACATCTTCTTTTTTGTGATTGGATTAAATACTACATATTTTTATATGCTTTTAATTTATATTAAACATAAATACATATATGATTCCGCCATCACTCTGGGTAATAAATTATATTAAATGTAATTGTATCTATTTAAAAAAAAAGTTAATTGGCTGTGGTGACATGGTAGAAATTAGGCTGTTTCAGATTGTCATGTTACGTCTTCCTTTACTTGACGTATTTTCAATTATGTAAACTGCTCATAAATGTGTGTAATTGTTATCAACCTGCTAATGGAAGCGTAGAATACTAAAATCAGCTATTGATACAAATATACCATCGCACTATATAATGTGTAGCACAGCACAACCATGGTTCTGAAGATTAAGCCTTTTTAAGCCACCTGAATACAGGATCATCCTAATAAGGGGGCGTTATTATTAATAACTAAAAATATTATAAAAAGGAAAGAATAAATTTTTTTTTAGTTTCCTCTTTTTATTCCTCTTTAAATCCACAATGTGGGTTTGATTTGTGGATTTAAATAGAATTTTAAAGTTTGTAAAGGTAAAATAAAGGGTATTTATATATATATGAAAATTTCAAAACTCCGAAACCGACGTGCAAGATGACAATTTCAATTAAACTCATCTTTTGGCGGAATTTCCATCTTAGCCGGACCGGTGGTCGTTTAGGGATGTTATACTGATGGTCAAACCCATATGATTGGTCAAACTCTGTAGGAATTAGAGGCCGGCCATAGCGCATTCGGGGCAGGCATAAAAATACTCACAAATGTTCAGATTTATAATGACTACATGTAAAAGAAATCAATTTTCTTTTAAAATTATTTCATGTTATGGAAAATCTTATTGTGAGATTTTTACAAAATCACATTAAGCTTTAAGTCTATGTTCGAAATAAATGTTTGTGAAATTGATCCATTATTATTCTATATTTTTGCTTCAGGCCCTAATTCATCTAACAAAATGTAGTCTGGCCGCCTGAAATTCAAGACCAATTACAAGAAATTTTTTGTATTTAATATATTATTTAGAATCAATAAAATATTTCTATTATTTAAAGTAATCACACAACTATGACTCTTTTAAATGCTTATGTCTCTGACATGGTTGAGATTAGGCACGTGCAGCTTGACATTTACCACTTATATTTTACACATTAAATATTTTTCTACGATGGAACATTGGTAACAAAAGAGGTCAGACATTAATGTTTTTTTGATATTTTAATTGTAAGGTTAGGTTAGGTAAAATGTCTTGGGGCCTTCATCGCTATTTTGTGTCATTCATATGTGGTGTTTTTGTTTGTGAGATTATTATTATTTTTAGGTACATAATTTGAAAATTAACTTTTCCTGTTTCAGAAATGGTGCATTTAGAATTGAATATGGAAGGTTTATCTTTGAGAAGTGTATTCTTACAAAAATCTGCCACCCATCGCATTGTTGTTAATAGTATTAAATCTTTCGCAATTAAATCGTCAAAAGGTATTTAGAAATATTAATTTTTTAATATACTAATGAGTTGGAGTAAACCAATAATATTTCCTGTATGCATTTAATATTTCATTGATTATTTTGTAGAGTTGGGTTTAATTGGATCTAAGGTGTATTTTTTTCTATCCAACTCTTGATTTTGTCAACATGTTTACCAAGTGGAGTGTTCACTTGAATTTCATTATCCACTATTGCATATAGTCATGAATGAGGTCATCAATTGAATTTAATCATGAATAAATCATGAATGGATGTACATAAAGTAAAAATAGAAATAGATTGGATCTGACGACTCTCCTTTTTATTAATAAAAATTTAAAGACAAATAAAACATATCTTTAAAAATAATTAGATGCTATTTCTTCTTATGTGTAAATATTGGTGTTTTTTTAAAAATTTTTTTTTTTTTTTAAGTATTTAAAATATCACAGACGTCTGTTCTGAATGATTCCAACTTTACAATAAGAATGTATTCTCCTTAATAATAAAATATTGATGTATTTTCAGAAAATTTAAACACTACACAGACAGTTTGGGTTATGTGCGCCCCAGATACCTCGGACAAAATAAGGTATTTTCTATTGCATTATGCATACAACATTATCTGTAATAAATATATATTTTTGTAACCCTTTTTATACAGACCATTTAGGTTTTTGACCAGAAAACGGAATATGAAGCTGTAAATTGTTGAGTACGTGCAATTTCAGTACTGAATAGGAATTAATAAAGTTGCATCACTTGCGAGGTGGAAGACTGCCACATTCATCCCATACAATACCAATTCATGTCATGTGTTTGAAAAATTACTTTAATTAATAAATAATTTGTTTCAGCTTACCATTTCTTAAAGCTATTTTGCAAATTTCCTCTGATGATAAGTACGCATCATTCTTTACTGTTGGATTGAAAGAATGGTCATTTATTTTGGATCCTTTACTTTGTGAATGGTTAACTTACAAATATATAAATGACACTGATAAAGTAAAGTGGTTAATTGAACATGGTAAGATTTTTTTATCTTTCACTCTTTATTTGGAAGCTTTATGGCGACCGTGTTGCTCAACATTTTTTTTTTGTGTAAATTATAAATTTCTTATGTTAAAAATATTGATACTATGTATAGGATTTGAATATTTGTGGCTAAAAGTGTAATGGCCACCTTTAAAAGCACAATCTTTAATTGATGATTAAATTATACATTGTGATGAATTGTACTCACTGATGAAAATAGTTACACTTTTTATTATTTTTTTGTAATTCATCACATATGACAATCTTGCATTGTAATAGGTTGCAGTTGTGTCTTAAATGAAGCCTGTCTATATTCTGAGAAAAAAAAAACAATACAAATTGTCTGTTCCGTAAGAACTTACAATAATTTTTACATAAGAAAATTTTCTTACAGTTGCATTTTATTTGATTGTGGTCTTAAAAAGATCAAAAAGTTAATATTAATTTTAGATTCCACCCCGGGTCAAATGTGGAGTGTACCGATTTCTAATATTGTATGGATCGGACCATATGGTGTATGTCTACGAATGAGACTGATCTCATCATTGCTACATACAAAATATACGCGGAAATGATTTATAGCTCAATTTGTACAATTGTGTACTGTTGTTTATGCTCTTTTGAGACAAATTTTCGAGAGAAATCTCATCCATGGTTGCACACCAATATTTGTTTTTCTGATAAAGAAATTTCTAATAATCAGAATTTGTAATATTTTAAACTTGAAAGCTGCTGAAGTGATCCATTATTTTTGAGTTTACAGGCTTCTCTTGAATATTAAATATTCACGATCTTTGGTTTTTCAGAAACGTCACCTACTCCGTTTCAATCTGGATTGGAAAAAACTCCAAAAAGATCATTAGATGATATTATGGTACAGTATATTTTTCATTTATTCTTTCTATTTAACTAAAACTACATATTTCAGTTTATGTTTTTTCATATTTATCTACATACATATTTGATTCCTGAACACAATTCTTAAAAGTTTTTTACCCTCTTATACACACTGTTCACTAGGTATTATAATGTTATTACATGATCCACATCCTGCTCTGTTCCCACAAATGTGGGAATAAGTGCACAAAACTAGAATAATCCAAAATACAAAGCATGTGTGATCAGCTCACATATTGGATATTTTTATATTCCATAAGAATTTAGAAACTCCTTTCAATAACAATACATATTTTCACATTTTTTATGAAAATGTGGGTTTTTATTATTCATTTGTATCAGAAGTTAAACACTAGATTAGACTTTTTTTCCAAATAATTACTTAGATATGATCGTTATATTAATTCAAAACTTAATAAACTGAATATTATTTGCCATAATTAAGACAATACAAGCATTATAAGAGAGACTGCGATCAATAAATTCTTTTTCCATGCCATAAAACTGCTTTAATATGGAAAATTCTTGCTTATACGAAATATGTTTTCTTATAATCTTGAAGCCAAGCCAATGGAGACAAATTAACATAATATTAAAAATGAATAGTTATGAACCGTTCCGAGTGGCATGATAGATGTGAAATTTGCACTCTCGCAATTTTCATTAAAAATGCTGAAATATATGTTTTCATGCTTATTTTAGCCACAATATGAATTAATATTGAATTTATTCATAACATTAGTTGTAAATTTCATAAATTAGATGTTTTTTTTTACTGACTTTAAGGGAAAATAACATTTCCTTCAATAAAGTAAACATTTTATGTACGTAATTTTGAATGTAATTTGCAATTGAATATTCCATACATATGTAACAGCGTTGTCTTTTAAACATAGCAAAATACTATGTAATAAACAGCTCACAAAATGACAATATGGTGTTTTAATTCGAAAATATTAAACAATATTTTGACATAAAATTTGACAATAAATGACATAACTTTAAATTTAGAACATTGATTTAAGTGACCATCTAAATATATGTAGTTACTGTGACTGATCTCAAAACATATTTAAAAATAAGAATTAGGTACGTTAATGAATTATTTAACACAACACACATTTTATTTTATTCCACAATATTAATGCGAAAAACTTGGATATTCTCTAGATACAAGTTAATGACATTTGTCTCGAATGTGAGAAAATCTATCTCCTTCTATAATATATTTCCTCTAGCAAGATTTACATAACAAATAATGTCCTTTAGTATTTAGATTACACTATCAGAAGTTTAACTATTAGTAACGACTTGAAAGAGTATGTAATTTGTGTAGAATTTCTCAAATTTCAAAATGAAAAAATAAATGTACACCTTTAAGAATTCAAAAACAGTTCATTAAGAATTTTGAACAAAAAATTAATGCATTTACTCCTTAAAATTCCTGCAAAGTACAACATCAATCTAAAATATATTTCATGTCGCCGATTATGCTATTTATTTTACAGTGCATTTGTTTATTTTATTGCTTTATTTTATAATGTTGCAGAATCGTACTGGAAGTTGTAAGATGTCAAATAAACAAACCAGTGCGCAATCTCATTCGGATCGTGAGAGAGACTTTGTTCATGCTGCTAGTGCACCTTCTTCCCAGGATGTATTAAAAAATCCCGAACAAACACATGTAATTATTTTTATGTTAATTTTTTGACATTTCAAAACAATATGATGCCTCATCATGGAGAGCTTAGTGGGGCTCTGTATATGTAATGCTTACATCCTGATGGGATAAGATTTTTGATATAGTGACTACTGATGAGCACAAATTCACGAACTGTGAGTCAATCACTGATATCTTTGAGTCACACTATCAGTGATTGAGTATTTGAAAACATTGTGATACGTAAATTGATTTTTTATCATTATTTTAACATTCCCACAGATGGTGCTAATAAAATTTTTCACAAATTTATGAAATGAATGTGCAAAATCTATCAAGGAATGACGTCGTAATCATGAACAGAGCTGTCTAGTAAATTCTGGGAATTTAAATGTTTGCTTAAATATGCATAAAACAGCAAATGCTGGGAATTTGATTCGAAAAATACACTTTTATTTTATAAAAAGATTTCATTCTCTTCATGATGATATTTAATTAGATTTTTGTTAATTATTTATGTTAGAATATGTTTTTAACGCAATTGAAACTTTAATATTACGCTCGGTCTTTTTTGTTTCTTTATTTAATATATTTATTTAATATATTATGATATCGTGCTGAGCATGGACATTAATAATGAAATAATGATCACAGTCACAGTTTTCAATCACTGATATTACCGAATACCAATCACAATCACACCTGTGAGTCAAAAATAACATTTTTTCTCCTCACTAATTGATTATATTGAAAAAATTTAATAACTGCAAAATATATTTTTTTATTAAATCAGTACAATGATTTCAGTCCTATAATTAAACTGCTTTGCTGAAAAAACTGTTTTTGGAGTATGTTCACAATGTATGTGTAAATTGATCAATCCTTCTTTATGGCTGAAAAATGCACTTTGAAAAAGCAGGAGCAAGAGAACGGAGAATAGATGCTCTAGAAATGTGGTAATGGTGACATATGCTCTGCATACTGTAGACAGTCTGCAGAACAGTTGCCCCAAAATTATAGAAGAATTAATCGTCCATAGTGTATACTTCCGAATCCTCAGATAAGGTCACCAACAAATGGCATGAAGGTCCAAGTAGTAAAGACTAATACACATTCCAATCTTCGACTGCACAAGAAATGTTATGGACCGGAATACGTGCTGACAAATCATCTAAACTGTCATTCACAATACCCAACTACAGTATACAAGATCACAACTACTCTAATAAAATGAGTACAACAAATATGTATAAAATAATCCAAAAATATTTTGTAATGAAATTTTTTATTGTTATTCATATAGATTTGATATCATTCCACTGTTCATTATTTTGAAACAAAAAATACATAATTCAAAGATTTAATTTCCGAAGAGTAAACACTTTTTCTGTTGCATAAATGTGTCATAATCTATCGGATTTATGTGTCTTTGGATATATATGTGTAGAATGCTCCTCGCCCTGCAAATAATGTTCTAAACCCCTCTCCTATATATAAACTTCATATCATGTCTATTCATTTACTAGTTTGCAGTTATAATAATGTATTTGTTTATGACAAGAGTTCAGAATTATTATTAATTTTAAATTGATTATTAAAATTGTGAAATATTTAAATGTTCAAATTAGAATTATGTTGAGTTTTGAATTATAGAGGTTCTAATTATGTATGTGTTTTAATTAAATTTTCGCATTTCTTTGTCTAGGTTGCTGTACAGAAAGATGATGAATGCTCTTCGTTAAGCCATTTTATAGCTAGGAAAGTTTTTGAATGGCGATACTTGGCAATTTACATGGAAACTGAATGTGTAACAGTATACCTACCCACCAAATCTATTTCTGCTATTGATTACCAAACTGTACACGAAGCAGTACAAGGAAGTATACTTAATGATAAAACTAATGGAATGGAAAATATTCTCATCTTAAGGTATGGCTCTATCACCTATAAAGCTATTCTTGTAACTGTTGTTTTGTTTTATACTAGAATAAAAGAATATCCTTCTATCTATCTATCTATCTGTCTATCTGTGTCTAGGAAAAAATAAATTATTTGGGGTTATCAATAATGAAAATATGCTCTATATTTAAATGGTTTTATTATGTGTTGTATTAAAAATGAACAATTTCAAAAAAACTTTTTCTTTTACGATATTATAATATTGATATAACAGCTTACTACAGAGGTGAACAAACATTATCAGTATATACAGTTAGTGGTGGAATATCAATATGTTGGAAAATTTAAATGTATAAAAAATACATTTGACTCAAATAACGGAGAAACTTGGGTAATCGAGGTTCTACTATTTTTTCTTTATAAAATTTTCTCATCAATTATAACTCATCAATATTTTTTTCAGATTACCCAGTGCAGTCATTAAAAGTTCTACATTAAAGAAGCATTTGTTAAATTATAGTATTTATGGGCTTCCACTCAAATTACCTCCAGGTATCTGGAATAAAGGTATGCACATATTTTTTATTTAGTAAATTTCAATGTATTTCTGAATATATATGTAATTGACTAACCAGATAACGAAGTAACTCAGATTGAATACTTTTTTCTTATTTTAATCATCATAAAAATATATTTTAAACAAAATCACGCGAATGGATGTTTCACAACTTTAAATTGAGTTTCAACGACAGTTTAGAGCAGCATATAATTTCACTAGCGCCTATCAGTTAAATTATATTTTCGATAATAGAAATATTATATCTTGTAGTGAAAATATATTTGGATACGATTTCACTGAATCCCAGTGAAAATATAACTTCACATTCACTGTAACAGATATATTATTTAAAAATTATTTTTTTGTTACTTTGTTTTGATTTTTCAGGATCATTTTCTTATCCTTGGCATGTAACTCTGGCAAATATGAGTTGCCATACGTTGTCAAAAAATAATAGAAATGAACTTAATCAAGTAAGCATTCTGAAACCTGTATCCTCAAATATTATTGTGAGTCTTACACCAAAGACAGATAAACATAAAGAAACTAGTTTTACCTCCACTACCACCGGCACTACTTCCACTGCCACCACCACCACCACCACCACCACCACTACTACTACTACTACTACTACCACTGCTGAAAGCTCACTGAAGAAAGTTACATTTTTTCCACATAAGGGGCGCAAATCATCTAAAAATGAAACGGTACGTTCGAATTTAATTTTATGTTATGTTAAGACAGATATAACAGAATTAAATAATATTTCATACTTTTGGATGAATAAATAAAAATTAGTTTTTTTTTTAAAATTAAACTGACAACATGTGTAACTCCTTGATTGCTACATGTTAGAAAAATATAATTTTTATTTTGTTTTTACATTCTTGCCAAAAATACTAGCGGGTTCAATAACGAATTTGATTGTTTAATAGATATAGTTTCAAGAATGTTTTGATAACTATTTTTCATGTAATTTAATTTGACTTATTTTCTATTTTTATTTTTAGGTTATTGAAAGTACATCAGATGTAAATACCCAAGATTCCAGCATGAATGAAGAAATAAACAGGTAATTAAATGATTATATCCTTTTTTCTTTTATTATTAGTTTTTTTTATTTGTAACTATATAATACAATGTAAAAATCTGTTTGGACTGTGCCCGTCTCACTAGAGAAATTCTGTGTCGAGACGGGCTTAAGTTATAGATTATGTAAAGA
Source organism: Eubasilissa regina (assembly GCA_022840565.1). Classification (NCBI taxonomy): domain Eukaryota; kingdom Metazoa; phylum Arthropoda; class Insecta; order Trichoptera; family Phryganeidae; genus Eubasilissa; species Eubasilissa regina. Next base: position 26,815,286 of record JAINEB010000033.1, read on the forward strand.
TACCTTACATTCTTTACCATTAAAAAATACAATTTTTTTTAAATTAAATGTTTTTTCTTATTAGAATGGCGGAAAAAAACCAAACAGCACACGGTGGAATTGTTGATGTAAGTGTAAATTAATTAATATAGTAAAATTTTTTTAATTCGAAATTCGAGGAATCAAAAAAATAAAATTCCATTTACGCGAAATTCGCATGTTTTGAAAGTCGAGAGACCAAAAAAAATTTTATTGTGCGGAATTTGCGTTTGAGTCAATCAAATTAATAAATTAAGAAATCATAAACAAAGGCGCTAATTTTGTTAAAAATATACTTATTTTCCAGATTTTTCCCCAGAATTCCTCCACTATATTAGTAGCGCAAAAAGAGGCGAGTATTTTTAGTATCAATTTCTGGCATACGGCTGCGGCTAGTATCGATCTATTTGAACTTAATAAAAATTCTAATTATTTGACTCAAAAGGTATATTGATTTATGGAGCCAGAATATAAAAATTATCTCGTACTATGAATTACCGTGGTTTTCAAATAGGTTAATTAACCATAAAATTAACATTTTAAGTCTTTCACATTTAAAAAATTTCTTATTGTGTTGAATTTCGAATAAATAGAGTTCTACTGTGCACAATATATTAATGATCTTTATATTTTTGATGTTTATTCAAACAAGTGGTTGGACTATGATTTCTTAAAATATTTTTTTTATGATTTAATAAAAAAATCACAAATATGACGTGTCATTTACGAAGTGTAATGTTTTTAGAACATAAAATATGTATTGAATTCGGGGCCTTACTGTTATTATCATGGAAAAATAATTAAAAATTGCATATAATTTCTTCATTTTTTAATTAATATCTCTTGTATTATATTGTAATAAAAGTTTATGATTCATGAGACGAACAAAAATTCTCATAATTTATTGTACTTCTTATTGGACTTTGTTAGATCTTCTCCATTCTTAACACGTTTCCTGCCATGAGACACTTTGTGTTGGCGTTCAACGAATGATGTTTGCTACTAGTTTTCTCCTAGTAGTTTCTTTGGGCCTCAATAAAAATCTAATTTCAATAGCGGTCTTGTAGTTAATTCAATGACTGCATGGCTAAATGAAGCTATTGTTTCTTAATGTCAATCACAATTTATAAATGTTATAAATTTAAATGTGTTAATGTAGGAAATAGGAATTAATTGTTAAGAAGTTTATATGTTGATGTTATGAAAATTTAATAACTATTTCAGGTTGAAGAGAATGCTCCGATAGCTTTGATTTCTTTAGGTGTCTTTGTACACATTGATACTGGATCTGTAGTATTATCTATCAATCGAAAACAGGTATGCCATTTTATAACTATTTGTTACATTTTTTTAATAGTGTGTTTTCCATGGGACTGACTGACATCAAAATGTAATAAATTTTACAGATTTCATTTCAAGGTTTCACTGTATTCTCATTTATTTTTTGAAGAAAAGGACATTAAGTAGAAATTGTTGTTTATTTAAACTTTTTCATCAGAAACTGTGGTTTTTAAAAAAGTCATAATATTAGTAAATTTTTGATGCCCCAAAGATTACTTATTTAGTAATTTTAACATACTTGTAGACACAATGCTTATGTAATATTAATTTACTTTTGTTTCTAATTTAGTTTAAATATTTTTCAGATGAGTACTCTGACTGTGATTATTCACGGACTTCAAGAATTAATTTATGCTATTAGGAATAATAAAACATGCGCGTGTAATAAATCCTGCAATGAAAATTTGTATGAGAAAACACAACCACTTAACATAGACAATAATTTTCCAATGGAAACTAATAATTCAGAGAATAATTTTACATACACCAGGTTAGTTTGTTAAAAGTAAACACAATTTATAATTTAATAAAATATCCATTTTGAAGATTGATTTTAAGAAATTTGTGTTTTTTATACTTGGGAAAGAAAATAGGAGTGTGTATTTTAAACTTGGGAGTTTCTGTTATAATAAAATGTTAGTGCATCTTTAATCACAATTCTCTCTTTCAAGTAAATTTTTTTAACAATTACATTTTGATTTTTTCCCATTATAGAGAATTCCGTGATGATAGTGGTATAACAGAACAATCAGAACAAATAATAGGTAAATATAATATTTTATGTTTATATAATGAAACTTTTTGTAACTATGTCAATATGAAATAATAAAATGAGAAGGATGTATTTTTTTTTCAATATTTGTTTCTCATAATATATTATACTAATTAGTACTTTGTATAGTGTGAAGCAGCTGCCACCTTCCACGGCAGATGCTTCATCGTTTATTCGGTTTCAACGTTAGAAATAGTATAGTACATATGTTGAATGCTATACTGACTTTGTAACTTCAAAAGAATATATTTATTTAACAGTCTAAATGCAGATTGTATTAAATTATTAATATTATGCTTACAGTTCCATGCTGTGAATTGAAATTGACCTCTTGGATTCAGTGGACGATTTCCAGATTCACTGCCAAGTGTTATGCGACTGCGGCTAATGATAATACTTTCTCTCAAACCACAATGGATACAGATGAACTCAATTCATCTACTTTAAAACTCGTTTTCGATGCTGAAGATCTTATGACTAGTTTGGATATGCATACTGAATATCTCAAACTTAAGTCTAAAATGGTGACTGCTAATTTACAGCACTTTTCCAGGTATGTACATTTTCACCAATATTTAATTGGTGATGGAAAAATGATTGCAGATTGTATAATTTTGTTCAAGTCTAATCTTTTAGATTAGCCCTCGAGGTGAAAGTTTTTACGAAAATGGTGTTATACAAGTTATCCAATACTATTATTATTATTAACAAAATTCATACATTATCTACAACAAAAAGAAATTAGGAAATAGATGTAAAACATGGTAAATTCTTTAAAAAATAAATATGTACGTATAGTGAAACTAAATCAAAATAGGTTTTTTGTGTAAAAATAAAATAAATATGAAAACTAAAAAATTGAATGAAAAGTTGTATTTAAAGGTATATGGTACACAAATGATAATGAAAATAAAAACAAAAACATAGGCAAAATAAGATTTCAAAATAATTCTGATGATTTGCTAGTTATAAACAAATTACATAGCTAGAATTTTTCTGTATTTTGGAAAACTTATTTTTCATACATCGTTGCATAATCAGGTTTGACAGAATTAAAACCTTTTGCACTCTGTTGGTGGCAATAGGTTAACATAGTAAATTCCTTTATAACTCCGTTGTCGACCATATATCGTCGCAAACCATATATGTATTTTTTTCTCAAAAAAGAGTCCTGATACCTATTAGCGCAGGTATAAATACATTACATTAGTTCTACACAGTTATAGCTGTTATTCGGACGCATGAATTGTCAAATATTTATATTAATACAATTTAATATTTTTGCTTGAATTTGCATAAAATGCTCTGGAGTTGCTGGTATGTCATACTAAAAATAGTCTGAAGTGCAAAGGGTTAATATAGGTATGTTAGAACAAAATGTAAGATAAAAAATGTTAGAAATGAAAATGAAAGACCAGGATTTGTCCGGCAACTGTCCAATAACAAATTCCTGACACTGGTAAATAGGTACATATATGTATAAGGAAGAAGTGGTGTTTTTCTACTGGTAAAAACTGGGACCCACCTCTGGAGAATTTAAACTAATACATACGGTAGTACCGCGTTAATTCAAATCCCTTTTATTTGAAATTCAATATTATTCAAAATTTCCAATCACTTCCAAGATTCAAATTGTCAGTTTCATACTTAATCAACTTCTTTAACACGAAAACCCCTAGTAAACCCCTAAACTTATAGTACGGAATGTACTCGCATCATAAACCAATACATACATTTTTACCTCACATAATTTGAAAATAGTGAATAAGTTATAAAAATTGACAAAGTGCACAGTTTTTGACCGCGCGCGCCCGTGTGTAGTGTTTTTTTATGTATTTTGCGATACCTGACATACACAATGCGCGTATAAGCCTACTTTGTGTGCAATCTCCTTTATATTATGTTGTGATAAAATTAAGGAATTCCGGGTACGCTTTCTTCAGTTGGCTGCTTTACTTTGAGTGGATCATGCGGAAGTGTCAAGAAATGAGACAAAAAAAAAAGACAAAAAAAAAAAAGAAATGAGACAGGAAGAGGAAAAATATATGATTTTTCAAGAAAACATGCCTGACTATTAAAAATGTTTAAATTTGTTCTTATTATTCCTAATTTAGTATTATAGTTATTGTGTATTTTATTTAATTATTGTTTAATTTTCTGAGAATATTTGAAGGTAGGATCTTTACTTATTACAAGAAATAAATCTAATATTCACCTTAATTAGTTTCAGTAGTACATCTGTATAATAAATTACATCTGGATTTTGTATTAGTGTAATAAATACTGCGTTTTCGAGATGATTTCGCGATATTTGCCAAAATGCTTTTCACAAAATTAGCGGTTTTTTATGACTTTTGCGATTTTTTATGTGATAGCATCGCGAAATTTGTAAAATTACAAATTTTTTGTCCCTTGAATTTCTTATTAACGTGGTTCCGCGTAATATGAATTCAATTTTTTTTTTGATGTCTTGATTTTCGAATTAATGCGGTTTTGCTGTTAGATGAAAAACAATTATTTTTTTTAATGTTCCTTGAAATTATAGAAATTATACATATAGAACTTATACTACATACCGGGTGTGGTTTCTATAATAAAACAAAAGTTATTTTCTCTACTTTACTTATTACTTTCTTTACTTAAGTACTTTAATTTTTCCAGTTTGAAATTTGAGAAATTCTATGAGAAGAAGAAATTCTACTCATTCAAGCCGAGGCTAATAGTTAATTTACTTTTAATAATATCAAAATATGAAAGAATGTTATTTTTTATTTAAATCTTGTCCGACAGAAAGGTTTTGATAGATAAGAACAATAATAAAATTGACAATGTTCTTGTATTTGAGATAAACTGTCAAGAAGAATTAATTTCTAGACTTTTATCTATGTTTTATTTTATCATATTAATATTGTGGAATGAAATAATATGAACGTTGTCATTTGAATTAATTAGTCAAAAATTAAGTAATTTATTGAAGTACCTAGTTCAGTGAAAATACCTTTTAAATATACTTTGAAGTATACAAATTTTGAAATTATTTTTAATGATTGTTATGTACTTTTGACAGGAAAAACTCAATTTATCCCTGGAAATTAGGAAAATACAAAGGAATTGTTATAAGGGGAAGAGAACACGATGAGCCATTGAAACAGAATGAGGAAAATTGTTTTATATACATTACTCTTACTTTGGCCATGTAAGTTATTTTTATCTAGTATATTTATTTTAATATAATACATATGTATACTGCTATTGTCTCTGTAATCACTGGTGGCCCCCTCAAGTTTTTTCCTCCAGTGTTTTGCGCTGTTTCTCTCCAGTTTAACCGTTAGAATGCTACGCGGCGCAAAAGCGCTGCGATCGTTTGTATCGAAAATTGCGGCGCAGCGCTTTTGCGCTGCGAGTTTCAGTGTGTTTTCGGTGCTCCGCGGGAGTGCACGTACGCTAACCTCGCGCGTAATTTGTAATGAGAGTGCATTCTTATACATTTAAAAATAACTTTTATCGTTTTTTTATATATTTTAAAAAAAATAACCATGTCACGTGCTATTATTTCGAACGTTGATTCGATTCCTAGTGATTCTACGGGGAGTGAAACGACATATACAAATAGTGATGATAGCAGTATTATAACGCATCGAAGAAAAAGATTGAGGATTGAAAGTGAGTCTTCTACCTCCTCTTCATCTACAGAAACAGAAGAAACACAATGTTGTACGTGTATTTGGCAAAACATAATTGTTGAGCTATTTTTTTTTGATTTTTTATTTTCTAAAAGAAATAAAATACAATAATATTGATATCACTTTATGTTTAATAAACATTAATAAACAATAAACATTTTATCTTTATAATGCAAAAATAATTAATAAAATTGATTGATATTTGTCTAAGTTAGAGTGTTTTATTTGACACCATTATTTTTTCCTCTAAATTAATCAATATGTGTATAGCAATTTTCATTTATTTTTGCCAAAATTGCTTAGCACTAAAACGGTTAAGATCTAAGGCAGATATGTCTGAAGACATTGTCACTCCATCTTAGCTTAAGTCTTTCTACGCTTTTGCGTCCTGTTGGTATGACTCAATTGTTTGCTGTTTGATAATTTCCACATGGCTCAACTAATAAAGTTTTACTATTTTTTTTTATATAGGTTGTCGAAAAAGTCATGACGCAGTTTGGTGACAGATGGCGCTAGTTCATTTTTGAAGTACTAGAGTCATTTGCATCTATGTTATTGCTGTCATCTGACAGTTCTAGCTTCATTCTAAAAAACAATTCAGCGGTTTTGTTGAGTTTTGGGAAGACATTTTATGGATCTTATTTTTGAGTTATCACTGATCAGAATCATTTCTGCTAGCCATATCGTACAAGTCAACAAGGAAGTTGCAAATAATTTTTAAGATATTAATTTGAAAATTAGAAGTTAATTTTTATGTTTTTTATTTTACAGAGTAAATATTATAGTTATATGTTGGAACGAGCTAATTTTAAAATTAGCAATAATCGGTATTTGTAAAATTATCATAATTTAAAAACAATGATGTTCTATAATGATTTTCAATTCATGATATAATATTATACATGTCGAGTTTAATCACAGACTGTCAGAAAGTTGTGATTGTGTGTGTGAAAAGATTTCGGATTGTAAAAATAGAAAGAATAAAATATTGTGCCAGTAACTGTGTGGTTTTGTTTTTAAAGGTGTTCCAGTGTATACAGTCGTTGGGGTGATGGAGGCAAAAAAACAGAAAAAAATTTAGCTGTAAGTTTTATTTCTTTTCCATTTTCCACTAATGTTTTTGCCTTTCTTAAGTGATGGATCTGGGGTGAAGAATATATTCCCATTAAAGATAAACAAATATTTTTATTTTATCTAATCAGTTTATAAACAATTCATTTTGTATTTCAAAGCGTCTTAATACTTTACGCCAATTTATATACATTTGGTGTTCACTCCTATATTTATCTGGATCGATGAACTTTTTTGGTCTAGTGATAAGACATTAGCTTGGTAACCGAGTGGTCGGAGATTTGAGCCCCGTTCCGGGAGTCCACCAATAATAGTAATACTACCAGATATATTTAAGTGATAGATACTATATCACACATCTCAATTGAATTTTTATTGATTACAAATGGCATTTTTTCTTTTTCTTTTTTACTAATATCAAATAATAATTATTATGTAAATTTTTCAGTATTCGAAAGGAGAATTTATTTGTGAAATTGAAGTATGCGTGCAGTCGCTGGATGTGGTTGTCAGTCCCATGTGCTTGGAGCCTTTTCTTGCTGTCCTCACACCAGCACTTACGCCTGTTTGTTGTGAATCCAGTTTCACTGCACGATCCACTACTAGGAAAGAATATACATCAATCACCAAGTAAGTCATAAATGCTTTATAATACAATGTTTCAAGAAATTAATTTTAACAATATTAATTTTTAAAATGACTTCTTTGATTTTTTGATGATTTTATTTTCTTCCCCTCCCACGATCGCGGCCATGCCACCATCCTACAGTTAATTTCTTTCCATGTTTATTTTATGGACTTGGTATGCGACGCTTATGAGGACACGGCAGTATCGAAATCAGTCAAAGTGGTTTATACAAAATTAGTTATTTTTAAAATGAATATTTATGTCTATCCACAAAGTTAACGCTATAGACAACAAAGATAGCACAAGATTAATGTTGGTATGTTTTATTTATGATTTTAGTCCTGAGTTTTGGAATTCCAAAAATTTTCCATTATGCTATTTTGAGGGGCATCAGATAAGATTGCTGATTCCAGCTGATAAACATCATTTGGAAAATGAATATTCTCAAGATGTTCTCATTATTCAGGTACAATATAATACAAAAATTATAGTATTCAATCTTTATAAAAACATTTAACATTCAATTTTCAATAGTTATAGCTATACAATATATAATATATATATATATATTTTGAAAAAATTTAATTACAGATTAATAAGACAAACTTGTTGCCGGTTGCAGAAAATCCTATTTGCAGGTAATCTATTGTTATTTATCAAAATAAATTGCAAGGAGCATGATGTGAAATAATTACCTCTCTGTAATATTTAAGTGAGAGTTTGTGAACAGTATGGGTTTGGGTAGAAGTGCAGGCAGTACAGCATGTGTGCATTTATTCAAGTGTGTGCATACCGGTATGCCTTTGACCGTGCACAGAAAAATGTGTTTGATGGTGTCGGACATATTCAGTCATTTATAAACTATGCACAGTAGAAATCTGTTAATTCGAATCCCGTTAACATATTCATGTTATATGTCCACCAGATCAGCGTAAATTGATGCGTGCGCCAGATGTGCCAGACGCAGAGTCAGCAATGAAAGTGTTGATTTGTACAATAATAATTCAAAAATTTGTAACAAAACTTGCATAACAAGCCAAATAAGAATTTTTATTTGGATATATATTAAGATATTTGAGCGCACAATAAGTTAATGAGGGCGCTCAATAGGTTAACAACTTTATATTAAAGTGAGGCTTGTATAATGTCTTGGTTGATAAAAAAATTATGAGCCATACGTTTCTGTTATCTTTTATAAAAGTTAGCTAAAGAAGTCAGATACCGAACAGTAAGGAAAACCCGAAAGCCTTTTTTAACTTTTTGATTATTTTCTGTTTAGATTGCCAGTGCGGTCAGACTTGTATGAGGCAGCAGCAAGAGATGGTTGGCTAGGGTTGCCCGGAGGTCCCTTGGAGGACAGACAAGGACAGCTAATATTTAAGGGTATTTCAGTTCACACTACACAATGGGAACATGTGCGCAATATCTTCCCCCCACAGGTAAATTCAGACTGCCGATTTATATAATAATCTTTTAAAATTAATTTAATAAAGACAATTGGGTAAAACTTCAAGCTGTATGTTATTGAGTCAAACTGGGTGACAATAAATGTTACATTTTATACGAGGTATATGATGTAAATGTATTATATTAACCTCAAATTTTAACTTGATGGTATTTCATGCATTATAAAATTACAGAAGTATTGAAAATAAAGTAAAATTTCAAATTAAAAATATAGATATAAAGTAATCTCCTTTCTTTTATAAACACATCATCTATTTCTTTGAAACTCATCCCTCTGTCACACTTATCTTCTATCTATCTCCTTTTTAATTGCTTAGGTTATTAAATGGATGCTTCATTGTAAGCACTAATTATGTTTTAACAAATTTAATTTGTATTAGTACATATATTATTTTTTATTATTACTGAAAACATTAAATTCAATTGAATTGATGAAAAGTCTACATTTTTTCTTTTCATCGACCTTATCCACAATGCACTTTTATTTTTTCTACTATTGGGTGGATGGTCTTCATAATATTGAACCCCCACTACCACATTTGGCTACATGCTAGCCCAGATGGAAAATTACATAATCTTTGGTTGGTTCTTAAAATATTAGCACTAAGAAAATGTAATTTTTAGGTTTCGACTGAACAAACCCTGAGTGAAAATCCAGCAGTACGATGGAACAATCTACAGCATGATTCTGCATCTGCGAAGTCTGATCAACTAATGACGATTGTACAAAAGTATGTTGTCTAAAGAGTATTATAAGACATTTTATAATTTTGTGGTTATATTTTCCACAAAGATCACAATAGAATTTAATAATATTTTTTTGTTTTTTTTTTTTTTTTCAGTGTTGATGTCTGTGTTGTGCTTGCACTAGCCATGTTCTATAAATCCACGTTTGTCTGTGGTCCTTCAATTGATATAAACGTAATCACAGATACCGAGATCAAATTGTCTACTTCACAATTAAAGCTGCTGTTAGAATTAAATAGAGAATTTTCATATTTGACAAACAAAATGAAAGGGGAGAAGGAATTCAGGTATTCATTTTTTTTTTATTACTGTTTGATGTGTAAACTATTTTGTACTTAGATTATATAAATTTACGCCTATAAATACATACATATTTTTAAATTTACAATTTTGTAATGCATTGAATTTGTTTTCAGTCAAGGAACATTCTGTAAGGTTTTGTTAAAAAAATTGGATTTTGCTTTATGATCAAACGTATTCCAATAATAACTTTTTAAAATATATAATACTTTTGTATTATTTTTTAGGATTGAAAGATGTGCCCTAGAAAAATTTATTGAAATAAACCACCGTCCTCCGATGTGTCCATATTCGGAATTTATACTTCATTATGATTGCCATACAAGTTACAAAGGTATAAATTGACTTTTTTCAAAAATGTTTTAATATTTAGATAGAAATTTTTAAAATTATATTAAAAATATTTTAATGATGGTGTAATTGTAATTGCTTATGGGTGATGCACGGTGTCCCAAACAAAAGTATATTTGCATAGCTATCTTATGACAAAATAATACAGTAAAACCGCGATATAACGAAATCCAAGGGACCAAAAAATAAAAATTCGTAATAACGAATTCCCACATATAACGAAAAAAATAAAAAACCTACTATATGTTACGCGCCGTCGCAAAAAAATGTTGCGCGGCTTCAAAAAAGATCGCAAATTCTGCAAACAAAGGAGGAAAAAGGCCACAGGGAACTGAATACCTACATATTTTTAGTAGTTTTGTTATTAAAACAGATAAGCAAATGGATAATCAAAGGAATTAAATTAAGAACAGAATCTATTCAACACCAATTGGAAGATATTTTTGTAAATTCCAGAATATTGCAAACACAAAACAATATTTTAATTGTGTTTAAATGTAGAGCTGCTTCAAACATAGTTTTGGGCATGAAACATACAAAATAATTCAAAAAATAACAATCTTACAGTTGAATCGCGGCATTTTTATAAAATGAGTCGTATATAAATTACGAAGGTATTTACCGGTAACGGCGGCAACCACTTCAAAATATATTTATAATCGTTAAAATTGTTCACTTAAAAATTATCGTTAACATTGTACACTTAAAATACACGAAAACAATAGTTAATAGAAATACAAAATACCGTACAAAAATAGTTCATAAAATATTTTAACGAATTATTTATATTATTGACGAGTTCACACGAAAACAATTGTCAAACGAAAATGAATTTATGTAAATATTCAGTTCGGTCATGCAATAATCGCGTTAAAAGCTGAACAAACTTAACTCTACAGACGTTACACTGAGACTGACATTTCCAATAAGTAAATACTGCAACTTTCGGGGGGTTCCTGTTAATTTTTGTATTTTACAGCTGTTTGGGTCTGGGTTGCAATCATATTAGAGGCGTATGCGTACATAAAACGTGTCAGAGAACGCCGCAAGAATTATGTCAAATAGTTTTATGGGCCTGCTATGAACCCAAGAAGAAATTTGAATTGTTTTACTACCTTGCCGGCCGACCGCCGCGCACCGCCGAAAAGGCCATAAAACCGTTCGCATACGGCAGATGCATCGGCGTGGCTTTGTAAGTGCGAAATATTATTTTCATCTTTTAACATTTTTTTATTTCGTTATAAATTTACGTAAATGTATTGGCATTTTTTCGTACGGGACAAAAATGATTTTGTTATAAATATTAACGGGATTTCGTTATATAAATGCATTTTTGTATGAAAAATTGGTTTTAGGGACTAAATTTCGATTTTTTTTTCGATATACGTCATTTTTCGCTATATCGGGTTTCGTTATATCGCGGTTCTACTGTACTGGGTGGGTCGAGGAAAAGATTCTTTGACACCCTTCAGGCGATCTGAGCAGATGTGATGTAGACCCTGAACATTGGGAAACTGTGGCCCATGATGGAGGATAATGGTGTCAAAAATTACATTGCACTGGGAAACATGGGAACGAAGCAGAGGATGTGGTTGATAATTGAGAAAAGGAGAAAGAGAAAAGAAAAGGAGATCTGTCCCTCAGAACCTCCTTGCTCAGCAGATACATGTGCACAACATGTGGAAAGGTATGTGGCTCGAGAATAGGGCTCCTCAGCCACACTTGGGGTCACAATCGTTAAACCATGGCAGATGTCATCCTCGTAACGAAGGACCGCCAAAGAAAAATTAAATAAATAAAAAGTGCCTAATACTTCTAACATATTTATTTATACTTTTGCTGTACAATATTATTAACATTTGCAAGTCTCACGCTGGAATATAAAATCTAATTATTTTTGTCTTTTTAGAAAACAAATCGATTTTGTGTAGCAGTTCTGAGAATCAAATTCCTTTTGATTCTCCAAGAAATTCATTTAGTGATACTGGCATTGTTAGTGACCGTACATCTTCACCAATATTTAAATGTAAGGGATCAACTGTTTCGCTGCCAGCCATCAAAAGTGAAAATAATTACATGTATGTATTAATTTATATTAAATAATGTAATATTTTGTAATAACATGATCTTATATGTATTTCTTTTATTATAATATATAATGATTCATCCTCAAAAAATATTGACATAATATAATATATTGATTCAATGGCAAATTTGAATGATTCCTTTTTATTAAACAGAACACATTATTATTGTGAAGTTGCAGTTTTTCAGAGCATCATTCTATGGTATTTTAATACAAATGAAATGTATCAATTAGTTAATTATACAATTTATCAAAAAAATGTTTTTTCGATTAATTAAATTTTTCCGCGTATCTTTCTAATTGATAATTTGAATAATTTTTTATATTAAATTTTTTTTTTTTCACAGGAAATCTCAGTCTGAGTATTTCGATGGCTGCATTACACTTGGTAAAATTAGTTTATTATTTTTCGATGACTGTGACTTTCGTCGACCAAAAAAAAGCAAGGTAAGTTAAAATGCTCTTAAATATTAATAGATTTTGTCACAGAGATAAAGTAATATTTTTTACTATTCAAAAAAATTAACCAAAATAATCTCGTCTTAAATTATTTTATTTTTTGTTTAAATTAGTATTAAAAATTTCTCACTCAATGATATATTGTAATAGTTTTTTTTTTGAGGTAAAATTTTATATGAATGAAAACTTTAACCATAATTTATAATTATAGAATGTGAAAATTAATGACCCAAAGACAAAGGCAGTACATGTGCCTAGCGTGATGAAACCACTGTTGTACGGAATGTTACACCAACCAAACTTTTACATATCTAAACATAATGCCATTACAAATATCCAGGTACTAATACAATGTTTGTGTGTACATATTTTATATTAAATAATTTAATAAATAAAGTGATATATAATAGTTTTTAATACATAAATAATTAAACTAATAACTGATAACCGATCATGTTTCAGAGTGAACGAATTTCTTCAGGGTAGAATACAACTAATCTATATAACTAATTTTGTTTTGACTTTATTAATTATCTCTAGTTGTAAACATAAACTTTTTGATACATATTATTTTAATAATGAAAAATATTTTGCTATTTAAAAATGATTTAAATTAATATAATTTATGTTTATTCTAGATGTCAGTGTTCTCAGCAAGTTTGGCCCTAGGTGGGGATAATATATTAGAAGAGTCACCTACCATCGATAATTATCCAATTTGTCTTTTGGAAACAAAACCTGGAATACCTAGTCTTTACAGTGGAATTCCACCTACGCTCTTAACTGCAAAATATGAAAACCGTAAGCTATAATTCTTTTAAATCTATAATTCTTTTTCTCTTTCCCCAGTTAGGAAAGAGATCCAGGTTCGAATCCCGTTTCAATTATGTTTTATCAATTAATTAATCAGCTAATCAATTTATAAAATTTGATATGAATTACTTTAATGGTAGTCCAACGTTTTACAAAAGATAAGTAAGAAATATTGAAAAAAGAAGCTAACATTGAAGTCGCATAACTCCCTTACCTGTAAAAATTTTACCAAAGTGTAAATAATATTTTCTGTTCAAAATTGAATGAAGAAGATCCACAAAGTTTTTGCTACTAGCTATGAAACACCCGGTATATATATTTACTTATGTTTTTATTTAAATAATTTCCTACTCTATTTATTTCATAATATTATAGAAGCAGGCTTTAAATCTACATTGAAAATTAATGTGGACTGCCCTGTAAAATGGACCATTTCAAAATGCAGAATCAACAAGTTAAAACAATTACAAAATTTGGTAAGTATAAATAAAAAAAATATTTAACAGTAAACAATAATAAAAATAATAATGTTCTACATAATTTAAATAATATATACTTTAGTTTAATTATTAAAAATTTTCATGTACAATGTTCAAATATTACAATTATGACTTTTTTACAGTTGTCATGTAACACCATCAACCCATCTATCACTGTAGATACAGTTGATATGTCAGAAATATCTTCAGAAATCTTCATGAATTTGGATGAACCTGATGATGTTGATAAAACTAACCACTCTTTTAGTAAATGGTTTGGTATGTAATCCATATTTTCTAAATGATTTGATTTGAATTTGACCTTTACTTAGTGATCACTGTTATTAGTTCATTTCTATAAACTAAATTCTTCAAATAAATGACAAAAATGTTATAACGAAATTCAAGGGACCAAAAAAATTTTATTCAGATTATCTGAAATTCCACTCAAAATTTAAGAGACCGAAAAAAATATTTATTGCACTGAATCTATTGAGTTAATCAAATTAATGATTTCGAAATCTGCGAAATAAGTAAAAAATCATAAATAAAGGTGCCAAATATATTAAAAAAATATATATTTTCAAGTATTCCGTGGAAACATTTCATAAACCCCAAATTGGCAGAAGATTACTTCTATATAGAGCAAACTATCCATGCGGGTTGCGGCGTGCGGCGGCTGCTTAAATCAATCTATTTGACAACTATTGATTTATCAATCTATTTGTAAATTACTAGTATACAGCGGTGGCGGAGATTGAGACATATAAAGGAGGTCCCATACAAGCGGGCACAGATGCGTGGTGTCGGCAAGTACTTTAGCACGCAAAGGAGACTCCAAACAGGCGGGCACGGGCAAAAAGCCAAAAATTACTTAAAAATTTAAATTACATGACATAAAAATAGGTCTTAAAGTTATCTTTTAACTACCAATTCTGGGGATTTGAATTAATAGGATTGATCAATTACAAATTTGTCATTTTGGGTCTTATGTGTTAGAAAATTTTGAGTAAATTTTCGTTAATTTTGAGTAAATAAGTTTTGAGTAAAAGTTCGAATTATAGGGGTTTTATGTATTTATATAATATGAGGGCCCTTCAAATGTTGTGCTTACCTCTTTGTCTTTTATTTTTTCAACAGTGTCGTGGCCATTGCATTGCGTTTACCATTTGCTATCACTGAGTTCATTTATTATCGTTCTTTCAGTATCCACAACTACCGAGTTGGTTTGTATGAGACTTTTATTGTCCAGCACACCCAAATATCTTCCTCATCGTTTGTATTTGTTTAGGTGTTTCATCTTTTATCTCATCAATTATTAAATTGCGGACACGTATAATAATTAGTAATAGACTGCGTGCTAGTTGTTATTATTTTGTTTAATAGTAAAGTTATTGTAAAAATTTACAATTACGTATTTTACAAATCTTTCTGGATTTTTATATTTTCAGTTTATACTATATTAATTAATATTATGTTTGCCTTTTTCCAGGTTCGCTGAATTCCATTGATATATCAATTGCACAGACAGTTTTGGCATTGAAAACACAAGATTCTTCAAAATCTGAGCTACTTTTCAGTTTTTCTTCTCTAATTGATAAAATTGAAATAAACACTAGATTAGAAAAAGTTATAAATATTGGTCTAATAGAATCAATCACTATGTCTATAAGTGAAGGAGATGAAAATTCACGCCATATTATTCTTAGTCCTTGGTCCATTGGGTTTGTATATTTTAATTATTATTTTTTTATTTGATTGGTTTTCATTAAATAATGAATTATAGATATATAGTGATGCCTCGGTATAATACATCCTTAATCCGTTCCAGATCCTTTGAATTATACCAAACAAATTATTCCCTTAAGAAATAAAGTGAAAATGATTAATCCGTTCCCATGAAAAAAAATCTTATTGTTATTGGCGTATTATACATTGATAGGTGTTGTATAAAATAATTTAAACACTGCTTAATATTAAAATACATAAATACAAAAGCAATTAGATAAAATAAGTAAAAATTTAAAACATTAGCAGAATAATAATGTCTTTGTTTTTCACAATCGTAGATACTGTCATTCTCAGTGTCGGTATGCAACAGCCAAGTCCCGGATACGCATGCCACTTTGATACTTTTCAATAATCTTTTCTTCACCTCCATGGTGATCTTAATCATTTTATTTGTTGCTTGGCTGTTCTCTTTAACTTTCTTAGAACTCATTTTGGGGGAACTTAAGGGACATTTTGTGTGATTAATGGGGTGAAGGAACTTCCATAAACGAAACTATATGTATATTTCTTAAATTGTTTTTTATTATACAATTAGATCACTTAAACTGTATTTATTCTTTCTTAAACTGCACTCTACGCATAAGTTATGCTATATGGTCGCGTCTTATGCAGTAAAGCTTTGTTAATTCTAAATCAAAGTTAGATTTTTTTCTTTGAATTATGTATATTTAATAATGAATGATAAAGTGACAAGATTATGAAGAAATCACTATAATTATTTGTTATTTTGAACAGTCATAATGAATAAAAACAATTAATTTGTAACAATTGTGTGATCTATAATGACTAGTATGCGCGGTTCAATCACGGGTCACCTTTGTGAAATAGTTATCATAGTTCCTTTGCAAAATTCTATGATAGAATAAGATTAAATTATAGATTGTGAGGTGGAATTCCTGTCAGTATTAAACTGGTACTCCGGTTGATCATTTGGTTGAAAATTTAATGCTTGAAACTTGCTCTACCAATTCAACTTTACATTTCCTATACACTATGGTCTGAGACTATTAAAAATACTACACAAAATTAAATTAATAAGACTATTATTCAGTAAAACAAGCGGTACATATTGCTGCAGGGTGGGTGCATGCAGATTTTCATAAATCTTAGTAACTGGTACAATGCCTACATGCACACATATTTTAGAATTAAAATAATTTAAAAAATACTATTAATGTATCAAAATAGAACACAGTGTGTGTAAATGTTTTTTTATTTACTTGATTTTTCAATAAGTTCCTTGCATGTATACTATCTGGTAACGTGATGTCTATTTTTGTAGTCTTATTTTAATATATTTTTTCTCATTAATATTTGAAACATTTATTATTATTCAATTTTTTTAAATCTGAAATATGAATTAAATATATATATTCAATAATGTCAGACATAAAAATCTTTCTTTTCCTTCTTTCAGATTTGAGTTGACAGGATCATGGGAACCCTGGAGAATAAGTGAATATTCTGGGAATTTTCCATCAATTCAAATTTTAATTGAGTGTGATACACTTATTATACAATGCGGCCTAAAACAGCTTGACACTCTTAAATCATTCCTTGCTTTCTGGAATGATAATGAAATAATGGTATTGTATTAAAATATGTATATTTTTAAAAATATTTACCTTCTTCGTCTTGCTTTCAATGAATGCAGTTGTTATCATGGAACTGCAACTATTTATTGTGGATGATGGCATGAATGATTTGTTGCTACCCATTCTGGTTCGTGGCATTTCTTGTGCATTTCAGTAGTGGGCTCCACGAGAGCCACGAGTTTCACGAGGTCTGATTCCTTCCACCCTTCCTTGGATCACCAATTTTTCTACGGTGTCTTTGTATCTGGTAACATGATCAACATATCTGAGGATTCAAAGCTGTATAGTTAAGAACAATAGACTTAATATTTAATTCTTCTCATGTCCACACATCACCTTGGGTCGCCACGAAGCATGTATTGCCAGCACCATATTTCTAGATCGTCTATCCTTTTGTGCTCTCGTTCTCTCAGTTACCATATTTTAGCACCATCCAGGAAGATTGGGAAGATATGTGTTTTGACCAGTCTTATTTCTTGTTTATTGATTGTCTTATATATAATTTGTAATTCGTCAACTTTTTGAATACTATATTTTAAAATATTTAGTTTTTTACCATTTACCACTGTGATAATCTGTTGTGATATGATTTCATTACTTATACGATGCATTAAAAATCTTGATGAAATGAATATGAATTATGAATAACTTTAGTTCTTCATCAACAATCACTAGTTTGCCCATTTCACCCTTTTTCCTTGTTTTTGCTTGACCCACAGTAGATGGTCTAGAAACAAATTTATATAGTTTAGTAGAGCTTAAAATTTTTCAAAATAAATTAATTTTGTTGATGTACTATTTAAATTTTATTAAAGGATAATGTCAGCTCAGTTGAAAACTACAATGAAAGATTACATAAACAAACAATTGATCATCCAGACGTTGATTGCTACTGGTCTCGCACTTCTGTGAATGATCAGCATTATAAAGACGATCTCAGGTAATATATACTAATTTATTTACCAGATTATTAGATTAGTTTAACTTTTTGCTTTAGGTTTGTTTATAATATTTTATTCTACATAAAAAAAATGTATATTATATGTTTTATCAATTCTGTATTAAACCATATTATTACTTGTGAATAATTAATGCAATGCCAGATCATTACATGATTTGGCAGGTAGGTTAAAACGAGATAAGTCCTAGGCATTGATGTTACTTATTATAAAAGTATAACTATAATGAAAAAGTCTTTTATAATATGTAATCTAGATAATAAATAAATATATGTTTTTTAAAATCTGCTTGTGACACTGATAAAATATAAAATAAATGAGTTAATCTTCAGTAAAAATTATTAGCAACAAAAGATTCTAAGGTTAAGGACGAGCTTTCATTTTTCCAGTTTGAAATTTGAGAAATTTTACACTAATTAGATATGTTTTCAAGATGATGCTAATAGTTAAATTATTTCAAGTATTAGATAAATAATTAATGACATTATAATATATACATTTATAATATATAATATCATTTTTTATTACTTAGAATACATAAGCTTTTATATAAATATGACAGCAAAGTTGTTTGTTTATTCCCTTTGATCACACTGTGTATGCAGATTTTGCAACATTGGATTTTCACCAAAGCTATTTTTTTTGTAGCATCAAGCAAGCACTCTAAGAGGCTTTCAAAGTGAGTTTTTTTATTGAAATATTAAACAAGTGTGGTTAATATCACCCCCGACCTACAAATAATCTGTAATAATAAATGTGAAAAAAAAATTATAAGTTAATGTTTTCTTTCAATCATCTTTGGCCAGTTTTATTTTTATTATACACAGTTGAATGTAAAATTATGTTTTCATTTTGCTATTTTTATAGCTTTGAATAAATAACTTACATTCATACTAATTTTAATAAATAATATTTTGAAATTAATAAGTTAATTCACAAATCTGTTACAACCCTGTATAATCGTGATTCCAATTTTTATTTTACAGAGCTGGGGCATTCAAATATGTAAACGCTTCTTGTAGCACGGAACCTCTCCCCTACCAAGTTATATTAGGACATCGACAGCTGATCTGGTGTTATCCTCATCCACGTGCTCTCACCAGACTTCACAGTTACCCATTACCATTTCAGGTAGACTTTTCAAAATTCTATTCGCTAATATTTGAGAATTAAAGTTAAATTTGGATTACCTTATTCAAATTACAGCTTACAGCTTATTCAAATATATATTAAAAAATTAAAAGCGTGCGTGAAACAGTCTTATAGTTCTAGCAAAACAAAATACATGACATTCAGTTTTTCACTACGAGGCCAATTAAATGAAGAAATCATTTTAAAAATGCACAATTGTCAAAAAAACCTGATGAAGACAACCTGTAACTCTCCTAAAATATATTGTAAAAAGATGACCAAATATCAATGAGTAGTTTTTGAAGAAAACTTAAAAATGGGACAAACATAATATCTTCTTCAATATTAGCAAAATTACTTTGTGGCCTCATTTTATATAAATAATTAGACAATATACTTTGTTTAAACCACTATTTATTGATAATTCAACATGTTTCGATACCTATGGTATCTTCTTCAGGAAACAATGTATATTGAAATTAAGAGTACAAGCATAGATAAAAACAAAACTATGAAATGGTGAATAAGTAAGAACCAATATGAAAACAAATTTAAAAGGTGACTATTTTTGCAAAGAGGATTTGATTATTTATAATATTTAACTGGCTATTAACAATTTTTCTTATTTCTCAAATTTCTAATTTATCTAACTATAAACCCCTAGTATTTGTATGTATAATTTCTACATAACATACCTATGTAGAATATATTTTGAAAAAATAAGTAAACTTATATATTTTTTTTGAAACATCGTTAGTTGAAAATACATAAAAAATATATACTATGCGCTCTGCCAAACAACAATAGAATATGGCATAATTGAATGGAGAGGTGCAGCCTATACATATATTAAACAACTATTTAGACCACAAAAGGCAACACTCTTAATGCTAACTCGAATAAGCTCACAAGAAATATTAAATAAATTTGAAGTTCCGATAATCTTACAAATACATAATGGAAAAAATTTACTGATCCATCAATATAAAAATTTTGAAAACTATCCAAACACAGCAGTTTAATTAAGCCCATGAGATAGCAAAAATAAAAATTACAAAATACCATCTACAAAAACTACATTTGGACAGAGAACTATCAAATATTACTCCACAAAATTGTACAACAAGCTGCCAAAGAAAAGATACAGCAAACGGAGAAATATTTAAGAAATGAATTATTCAATGGATTAAAGAATTAGGCAACTCGACAATGAAAAGGGAACTAACGAAGAACACTAAAATATTTTCTAAATAATAGCCTGTCTCGTCACAGGATCGTCCTAGTGAGGGGGAAATTCCAATAATTGTTAAAATATTATAAAAAAAATATATTATTTTTTACATACTTCTCCTTTATACATAAAGTGAAACCTCGATTTTATTCCAGATATGTATGTTCATCGTTGTCATGTTTAGTTCTGACTCGAGTGAGTACATATGCTAGTAATGAAGAAACGTAAAAAGGACACACTAATTATGCCATGTAATTTTTTTTAATGTTTGTCTGATGACCCTTTTTGTATGAAAATTAGTGCTTTTAACCATCAATCTGTTTGCTATACTGACGCCACGCCACAGGAATTTATTTTTGTAAAAAATGCAAAAATTTTAATTATTGAAAATAAGACATGAATATACTATGGATTTGATTCTAAAAATAACAAATAAAATGCAAGGGGATTATTTTAAATTAACAAAGTTACTATAGTATGGCAGTATCATAAGATTAATTTGAGTTGAAGTGTTTAAATAATTTTTAGAATTCAAGTAAATGAGGTATTATATTTTGTAAAAAAATCCCGTATTTTTTCAATGGTAATTTTCACTTTAATCTATTCAACAATGAGTTTAATACTAATTTGAATATACAGATAAATAAATATATTTTGTTGAATTAATAGATTTCCTCTTAGGAAATGAAAAAAATGATAAATATAGTATTATTTAAAAAATCTATAATACTTTCGTAACATGCAGAAACGACATTTGTCTCATTTCAGCTGGAGCAAGATAGTGAAGAATTAGATACCAAAATTGTATGCACTCTTGAGTACTATTCAGATTTCATGCACTGTTTCCAAACTTACGCCAAGTTTGACATTCTACCTGATCAAGTTGTGAAATTGGATCTTCCGTTTAACAATCATGGTAGGCATATTTATTATATAATATAAAAAAATATAAAAACAGCACATTTGTAAGATTTAATCAGAGACAAATAGCTTATTGATTTATCTACTCATTTTCAGAGATGACCATGGCCACTACATGGCGCATTATTATGTGCACTCCTAAAGAAGAATCTTTTTCTTTAGATACAGATCCAAATAAAAATTATTTCTTTGATAAAACAAAATATCTTAGATCTCAAAAATATGTGGTATGTATTTTTTCAGAGTATTTCAATTATATATTGGTAAAATTCACTATAAGTTGACTTACATATACATATATTAAGTTGCAAGCGAAGGAGACCGTCCAGCCATAAAATACTTATGAATTGAATTTTTTTAGTTTTGTTTATATTTTTACAATTTAGAATATAAAACAGCATTTCTTCAGAATCTTTTATTGAAATTACTAATATTTCTACAATTTTTTATTATTATTCAGGAATAATTAATTAATCAAAGTCTAATATTTTTCTTTTTTATCATTTTTTTATAAATGCAGTGGAACTTGTTTCAGTTTCATACGTATTCCTTTTTCATATATATTACAATTTTATTTTTGAACCCCTGATACTTCTTCATTAATTCAGTTTTCTTCAAACGAGATGCAAAATAATTAAATGATATAAAAATATAAATATAAATTAAATATATTAATTAGAAAGATATACATATAAAATCAACTTTATATCAATATTGTTGTTGCGCCACCGGGATTCTAACCTGGATCTCTTTCCAAACCGGGGAAGGTGCATTATCCAATTATGCTACAGTGACAATATTTTTAGCGACTAATTTTTGAACCTATATGTTACCTTTTTGATATTAATATTTCCTCCTACGTCATGAATGAAATATAATTTTTTTCTGTTTTAATGTTTAATTCTTCAGACGACTCCGTGTTGTCATATATTCTTTAATAATGACTTATTTCTGTTGTTTATTTGTTTCTGTAACTATTTTTTCAGACACATTCAATACTGAAAGATGATATAGATTGTGCCTGTTTACCAATCAATCCACAAATGCTCGCTGGTTTTTTGAGAGTTGATTCATATTCTTCACCAAATGCTCTGCCAGCAGTACAAATGGCTATCAAACTTTCATCAGGGGAGATTAATTTGTATAATTATTCTGAAAAGCTGTGAGTGAAGTTATGCGAGTATTTTTATGCAATATAAAATAAATCAAATTAAAAGAAATATGTAGTTTGAACAACACCATTTGATAACAACAATGTTTGTTGTCTGATATAGCTTTCCAAATGTATTTGAATTTTTCTTAGTTTTAAAGTCAGGTTAGATTAGGTGGTCTAATATTGTTACATGCAGATGTTTTTTCAATGAGATAACAAATATATTAAAATATACAATACATTTTGTTCTAACATTTTTCATAATTAATATTCCATCATTGGAAATAAAGAAAAATAAATTGAATATTAGATGATGGACATCAATTCAATTTCAGTAAAAATAGATAACTATGAAGTTTTTTTTTTCAGATCATCTTTTACTTATGCAGACAAGGAAAGAAGGTTCAAATTAGATGGGCTTCTACCACCGCCTCATGTTTATCTGAAATTTGGGTTATACTCTACCAAAGCATACACAAACTTGTGGAACAAAAATACTGGAACACTAAAGATTGAAACAAATCTCCTGTAAATATTTTTTACCACTCAGTATGAACCATTTGGTTCTTGAATACACCATATTAAAAAGTTACTTATTGATTATATTAATTTTTTTTACCTAGATGTGACACGTTAGAGAACCATGATCTATCACTAACACGGGCTCTATGGTGCAGAGGCATGCGGTGTGAGGTGTGGTGGGGTGATAGGGTTCCTCAGACACCAGAGCGTGAGGAGCAGACAAGGGCTGGGGCAACTGTCAGTGTGATTCGGGCCGGGATACGTGGCGGTGCCCACTTACTTAATACCTTCAATTCTGCTATGAAACAGGTCAATATAATATGTATATGTATTTGATCTGAAGTTAAGAGCTTCCTTGATGCCAATCAGAAAGATGAATTGCAAAAAATTTGATAAAATAGATTCATGTGTCAGGTTTTTTTAAACTTTTTTATAATCTAAAGTGATTACTTTTCTAGACATTTTGGTTGATTTAATTTGATTACTTGATTTATGTTATTATTTTATCTTCATAGGGTTTGTATGCAGATTATATGGTGGAATATACAAAACTCCATTAGTTGCAATATTGCTGACATTTTGTTTATTATCTGTTTAAATATGGCATTTTGTTTGATAACTGTTTAAAATATTTTACTTATCACACTTAAAAGTCTTTTTCATCTATTAAAGTTAAATAAGGTACATTTTACATTTATTTATTTATTTATTTATATATATTTTGATTACCATTGGGATTACATTACCATTGGGAAATGTCAACAAAGGATTGCGTATTACTGATTTACAATCAGTGTTTTATACTCAAAAGGGGGAAAATTTGCAAAATTATTTTTTGTAAAATATTATATTTCAAATTTATTATTAGATTTTTTTTAAATTTTAGAAAATTGTTTCATATAACTTTTGAATGTAATATTTTAGAGTGATACAACTGAAAACGAAGATCCAACATGTGACAACTGCGCAAATGTTGTGAGTCACACATCTCTCTATCACAGATACCTGCTCAGGAATGATACCAGTGTTATGCTGAAGGTCGAACAGGAAGGTTCTGATGAAGGATTACTTCTTCAGCCTCAGACTGCCCACCTTTATGGCTGGTTGTCAACAAAATTCCCCAGGCTACTTTCAATCGCCATACAAGATGGAGATTGGAAATCACCCCAAGGTTCATTGTTATATTAAATATTTATGTACAGGAAAATCCCGTTTATTGGAAGTTGAGGGGACCGAAAATCAAGAAAAAAGTTCAAATAATGATTTAGGATAATGAATATAAAAAATTTGATTCTTTTTTACATACAAACTTTTTTCATTGTAATTATAGTTCATATAGTTCAAGTAATTATATACACCTATATCCACACATTTGAAAATAACAAACAAGTTGTCAAAATACAGTGTCAAAATAAAGTTGTCAAAAACAAATCACAATATTATTTAACAAAAAAAACACGATTATAATGAACTATCTTTTTGCGCCAATTTTAACAACGAAATAGTTGAACTTGTCAACTGGCCATTTCTCTGCTGAAGGTAGCAACATAAGTTTCCAGCACTTTTCAAACTTTTGTTTTGTGGTGGTCGTGGTGACATTTGGCACTCACCTTTCAACGCTAAAGTTCTTTCTATCATTAATATTGTCTACAACCTCATTAATGGGGTTGCATATTTTTCTGTTAATTTTCTTTTGGATAATATTTTTAGTTTTTATTTATTATTTATTATTTATTTTAGTTTTGTACGAGTTTCGCATTAATGCTATTATTGAGAATATAAAATTATCAATCATAATCATAAAAATGTTTTAATTTAAATTTAATGAAATACTGAAAAGTCTAAGGAACGCAAACACGTAAATATTAGATAGAAACAAATAATTTTCTTTACATATAAAACAATGGCAATAAAATAATTAACAAGATACGAGAAAATCTGAGAAACGCTATCTACACATTCTTTAAAATGCCTTGACACTAAACTTAAATAGAAAGAGAAATGTCTGTATTAAAATAAATACAAATTAAATTATTTATAAAACACGAAAAAGTCTGAGGAACTCAACCGCGTAGTAGCGTTTGTACAACAAAATATACAAACGCTATTAAAACAAAATAATGATGGTAATAATACAGAACGGAACATTGGCAAGCCCTGACATTCACAGCTAGCAGCTGGGAGAACTAGAGAACTGCGTTACCTATAAGGGCGCAAAGATAATATTTGCTATCTTTTTCTAATGCAAAGAAAACAAGTGAGAGAAAAAGCATGCGATCTTAAGTTAATGCGTCGCGGTAAGGAAAATAAATATTTCAAATCGAGGATGCACAAGATATATTTGTCATCTTTTCTAGTATACTGAGAGTGAGAAAACAAACAATGCAAACAAATTTGATGGTCTTGGACTTTGAACAGGCACATCGCGTAGCGCATGTGTATTTTCCAGATTGCTGACATCTGACAAAAAATATCGAATTAGGCGAAAAATGGATTGACAAATTCATCTGATAGGGTCCAAAAATAGCTTTGAATAATGATATTCGATTTATAAGTACAATTTATTATGTTCCAGAAGGACCATATTCTGCTTTAAAACTTCGACTTACGGAGAAATTTGAATAAACGGGATTTTACTGTATTCCTTTTTGCCCTTAAATTATCAATCTTCAAAAATTTATGTTCCATTGCTTTAATAGATTTGTTTAAATTAATGTGTTTTATACATTTCAAAGATGTTCAATGCTCAGCTCTCGGTCATAATTACCTGAAATATAAGAATATATTTAATAATTTTTTATTACATGTCTACATTTGTAAAACATATATTTGTAATTCATACATTTGTAATACTAGGATGGTGTAAACCTGTGATTGTGACAATGGTTGGTAACTGTTGGAGGTTTACTTTCTAGTTTACCAGTCATTGCTTGAAGAATTACAAATACATAATTAGTTACCAATCATCGTTACAATCAGTCACAATAAATAATTTTTAAATAACAATTTAACCATCACTAACAGAAAAATACAGAATTGTGACAATAACAAAAATACTTTTTAAAGTTAAACATGAGCGGTGATAAAATGTTTAACTTATTCCATATTTATAGATATCATTACTCGACGGTTCCCATTAATTTTTAATGCAGGTTAGAGCCATTACTTCTATTTACTTATAGCGTTACAAGAGTAATAAAATAATATCTTATTATTTTACAGGTTTCCAAATGGACAAATGTGGATTTTTCAACTGTGAATTAGTTGGCGAATCTGGCCTGCCTCAGCTGAATGTATTAATCTCAGTAGAAGCGACAAGTCCGAGTCATCGTGTCGTCACTCTCATGGGGCGTCTTACCATTTACAATCTTTTAAATCAAAATTTGGAGATTAAGGTACTAGGTATTTCATAATATTCCAATAAAATTTTAAAATATGGCCATTTAATTACATAATACAATTTTCACATTTTAGGGAGTATTGGGTGTATGAATTAAGGATAGTTTTTTAATGCGAACATATTACGATATGACTTACGCAATAAACTTCTCTACATATTTAGCAAATTTCTATAAATAACTTTTTTGAATGCTTTGAAGAAAACTTGACAGTTTTGTTTTCATCTTGAAGCCAGGAGTACATATTTCTATACGACAAAACATTTTTTTAGCGACTCGTCAGCTAGCATGATATTACTATGAATCTGGATCAGCTAGAGGCATTTAGACCGTGTACTGGCAGACTCAGGTTGACAAGAAATAGAAAGGAGCGCAAAGTATATTTAAGGAATTTCATTGTGTATGAATTTCAAAAAGTATGAATATTATAAATATCAAAGATGGCTTTCTTTCGTTATTCTCTAACCTGTTTTTGGGAGAACTACATTTGAACTAGATTTGAAAGTATAGGGATGATGGTGAGAGAAAGTCTATGGGATATATTATGGGCTTTTGAGAATGGGAAGGGATGTGGCAGATCAGATTTCTCTGTGAGTGATGATAACATTTTTGGTGTAAAATCTAAACCTATTTGTGGTTTTTCAAAACTTATGGAATGTGTTATTTGGGTAGAGTGAATAAAAAACAAATGTGTATATTCTATTGCAATCCTATATGAAGGAAGTACTGTACATGTAAGAATCAATGAACCATTCTCACTATGATGTAAAAGGTGGTGAAAAGAGGATGACCACAGGTAATAAAATGAATGCATTCATTGCTAATGAAAATTTGTCAGCCGGGGTAGTAGAATAGCACTGCTAGTACTGCTAATAGTAGCAGTAGAGTCCTGGTACTAACATGTAATGAGGCCATTTCCATGTGGAAGATGCTTCTATTAAAGGCCTCAACAATCTGAGTGAGTATGCATGAAAAAAGATGCGTGTCAAGATAAAATATAGCAGTCTACCCTCTCTGCCTACTCTTGCGTGAAACAACGTGATAGTAATAAGTTAATAGTTGATAGTCATTGTGTGTTTGGTATTGCCAAAAAATTGGCGGGGATTAAAAGTTAAAAGATATCGCCGATCAAATATTCTTTTTTATATTTTAAAGAGAACACATTATTTGTGAGGTTGTAATTTTTTCAGAACATAGTTCTGTGATATTTTTATACAAATTAAATTTCTCAAAAGTATTTGCAATAAAAAGGTAATAGTTTTTGTATCAATTTGAAACAACTGCAACATATAAGTTCCAAAATTTGTCGACTATTTACGAGACTGACGTAGTGTAATTGGATAGCGCACTTCCCTGAATGGGAAGAGATCCTGGTTCAAATCCTGGTTTTCGATAAATTAAATTTATCTATATGTATATCTTTCTAATTGATGCATTTAATTTGTATTAAAATACATATTCTTTTTTTTAAAAATCAAGAATAATTTTAAAACAGAGTAAAACTATTGTGTAGAATAAATTTTCTGTATAGTATTTATTTCCCTGACAATTGGTACATCACAACATTGAAATTTTCAAAGTTTACTGAAGTTAATTCATGTTATACACAGTACACAGATATATTTATGTATATTAAATCCCAATGGCAAAATATTTTTTTTACTAACTAATTGTAGATTGCAATGAATTAGGTTGCAATATATTTGGGTTATCTCATATCGTACCTAGCCACCAGTACATGTGCATTAATTGGAAAATTATTATTTTTGGCAAGTAGAGTAGATTATTGAAATGTTTTTAAATAAAAATGAAACGAGTAATGAAAATTTGGTGCGATTTAAAGACAGTGTTTATGATTTATGATCTAAACTTACATTATTAATATAGCATCACCAGTGTATGTGTTATGATTGATTATATTTCATTAGGTTTACACATTTTTTAAATACATATAAAAATCAATGCCAAGATTAATTTGATGATTTCAGTTGTATCAGAGAAAAAGTTCTCAGAGGCCAACAGCGAGCCCCATCTTTTGTGTAAAAGGGAACACTCAATATCCCTCACTATTTGTGGATAACGCATCAGAATGTACATTTAGGTAAGGGTCTATCTTATTATTCTACATACATATTTAATATTTTATGATAGAACCCCATTAATTTAAACCCCTTTTAAGATTTTGGCATAATTTGAAAGTTTTCAAATATTTCATGACCCATATTTGTCAATTTTATACTAAAGAAATTTTGTCAATTTGAAAACCCTAGTAATTTGTTATACAAAATAATTCTGAACTCCTTGCAACATTAAATTATATGTACATACATATTTTAATTTCTCATTCATTTGTGTATTATGTATATTGCTTATTTATCTGTTTTTAGAAATCTTATAACTGCTGTTGAAAGGAATTGTGTTTGATTGTTTTGATAGGGTTCGTTTCGAAGGATCCTTAGCGGGCTGGACTGGAGATATTCCTCTCAAAGAGTGTCCAAAAGGAAATGTACCTTGGCTGGTTAAAGGTATGGTCAAAATAAAATATTATTCTAAATTTTCAAAACCATCCGATTGCATGTGAATTGGTACATGAGTAAAATTATTTAAATACATACGTACTTTAATGTACGTGTTCAATGTATTGGGAATCCATATTATAATTCTGTATACTGGGTATGTGTATCCCACATCGATCTGTGTGGTGAGCAATGTTCCCATCACACAAATTCATGAGTGAATATACTGATTGTTGCCTAACACAAATCCACCTAGTATAGAGTAGTATGTGTGTAGTGGCATGTGTGAGTAATGTGCCTAAAACATATACATATATAGTGAAACCCTCTTAATAAGTTCCCCATTAATATGTTTTTATTATAAAACATTTGTGTCCCAAGTGAATGAAATTATTTATAAACATTCTGACTTAATTCTAAATATCAGGTCTTTTTGGTGTATTGTGTTAACATTATATCATATATGTATTTTTATTTTTCAGTTCCTGTGAAAATTATAGTTGATGATATTTCTGTTTGGTGTCGTGTTATAACTGATCCTAATAACGGAAGGATCTTAGTCACTGTTTTTCCTATCTTCGCTATTCGGTCGCATTTCCCCATGCCATTAGAGGTAATATATTATACTTTACTCTTGTAACAATGATTCCATCATTTAAAGATGATATCTTTACTGTACTCTCGTCTTATTTTCAGATCACTGTTAAGTCCCCACAATTAAATTCAGCCATCGGTTGTTGTGTCCTTGGTAGAGGATCAACACAAGTATTAACATTGCCTGGAACAACAGACACGAAACACACAATTTCATTTTCTAACAGGTAAACACATTTTTTTTTCCATGTACATAATCTATTTGTTTGTAATTTGATTGGTTTCAGAATAATGAAAATAGTACAACTAGTAAACTGTAAACTCTTCAACTAGTTTAATGAAAAATATAGTTTTATAATTTGTGCACTCTGTGTGATCAATCAACACAGTGAAAATTGGCTTACTGATTGAATATAGACAATGCATACTGTAAATTAAAGAAGGGGGTGTACTCCTTGACGTCATAAACATGGTTCCGACAGATACTCAAGATATATTGATATACATACTAGAGCAGTGATGGCGTATTTAGCATACGTGTCCCGCCACCAGACGTCTACCCGACAACAACGTTCGTATTTATCACTATGTACACATTACATATGTATCTCTTGGGTCTCACTTTGTGTAATAAACAATTAATTAATTGACATCAAATCAAATACTATGGATTCCTTTTTTCCAGTTAAATTTAAATTAAAAAATTTTTTTTTGAGGGGGTGACATGCCAGCCAAGTTAAATTAGATTTTCTTAAATTTTGACACGCCGAGCCTGAAAGGTTCACCATCACTGTGCTAGAGGTAGACAATGCGACATATCTTACATTAAGTGTCTCTTTGCTCACAATGATGGGATGCATTGATAGTACATAACGTAATGTTAGGCATACGATAACGGTCGTAAGTATGAGCAGTCATTAAGTGAGGAGTGACTGTATTTATTTATTTCCTCTTCGTGAAAGAATTTTTTTTTATATCTGCATATATATATATCTAGTTTAGAGAACCTGTATCGATGTACACTCGGTTTGTAAAACTGTTATTATAATTATGTGATATTATAATTGTTTGTTGATTATGGTATAAAAATAAGTTAAATTTTGGTTGAAATGCTTAACTATATATCGTTCCTATCCAAGCAGAAGTTAGTAAGTGCAAAAACATTGTTACAGAAGAAGTTAGATCATTTAATTATACGTAATCAATGCATTTATTGTGTTATAAAGTTTTAATATATTTTTACTATGAATAATATTAAAACTTTATTTAAGTGACAAACAAATTTTATTGTCTATTTAATTTTATTGACTATCAAATGAACATTGTGAGTTTTGCCTGTTTAAAGAATACATAATCTTGTTTTCGACTAAATCTGCCATTTTTGCATTTAATGACTTCTACTCTGAATGATTCTTGTGTATTATGTATATAAATGTAGTTTTGTAAATGTGATAAAATTTATCATATATTAATTTCATAATTTGCTTACTTTAATTTATTACTATTATACTATACTATATATTATTAATTTATTTTAATTAAATATTAATATTTTTTTAGGGATGATTCAAAACAACTGAGTGAAAAACAATTTCCATTAGTGTATAACCAAGATCAAACACTAATTCAGAATTCTTTAAAAAAGTATGATGTAGCTGAAACTCTCTTGAATATTAAAGAATGGTAAGAGATCTAAATATATATATATATATTACCTAAAATTTTTCAAGACAATGATAATTTTATTTTGTGCAATATTAAAAATCTTTGGTAAGTCATTTTCTTCTACCTCTATGGCTGTGAAAAATCATGCTGTTTTAATTTTAGTTTCAATCACAGAAAAAGTTGTGACCTTTAACTCTTAACCTGTTAGCTGCCCAGAAAAATCGTAGGTGAAGCAGCATCATATTGGCACCAAAATTCTTAAAATTCACAGCCTAGCTCTTTCAAATTTTATTTTTACGAAAAAACCATGAAAACATTGGTATTATCATAAAAAAAAACATATGTACTATTTCATCATAAGCGTCAATCAATCACAATTTCGTACAGTTTTGAGATGAAAAAAAGTTGAAAAAAAGGAAAAAATAAATGTTGATAGTGTTGTCAGGCCATAATACTTAGAACATTATTATTTATTTTACATTTGTTTTTTGGAAAGACATCATCAGATTGCATTTTAATGCCCAAGACTTCCATACTTAATTTCCCATGTAAATAAATAATATCTCTGTCTCTGGTCTCTGTGAGACATCTACATATATCTAGTATTATGTAGTTTGCGTAGAGTCCCTTATATGCACAGTGTTGTAATTATGTATGTTCTTTTTAGTGATGAGCTAAATCGTTATTTTAACTGTTATCGTGACTGAGTGTAAAATTTGCATTAGATTTTAACGATGATTGGTAACTGATTATTCGTAATTCGGCGAGCAATCGCTAGTATACTGGAAACTAAATCTCTTAACAATTAAATATCAGTCACCAATCATTGTTATAAAAGAGATACCATATGCATAATCAACCACAATAACATTTAGCTCATCACTAGTTCTTTTGTTGTTAAAAGGCAAGAAGAGGGTTCCAAGTGGCCTTATACTTCCAGTGAAGATGGGGATTTCAAGTGGACACCCCTACACGAACAGTACCCTGAAGAAGTCATAGTTAGTGTCTAGTACATTTATTATTTAGTAATATTGTTCGCTTCCTACTTAAGGCGATCGGTCGGATTTTTGAAAGATTTTGCTTAATTTTTGTGGTGGATTTGAGGGTAACGCTTTACAGAATGCGAGAACACTAGCTCCATTCTTTTCTGTAGCGCTGATGACTGTCTGCGAGACACTGGAGAAGAATTTTGCAGGATGGAGAATGACAAATATGTTCCACATTTAAATTTTTTTATTATATGTGCAAATTTTAATTACACTTTCTTTTCATGTTCCACTGGGTTAAATTTGTGTTGAGAGAAGAGACAGGCAAATTTGATTGCTTATCTGCTAGTTTACTATATTTGTATTATTATTTAATACTTATATATATTAATTTGATTCCAGGTCAGATCCAACTATGAGATGGCATCCATCGATTCGGTTATAGTGGAGATCTCTCCATGGACATTATTCTGTAACTGTTCTGGGTTAAGTCTCACGCTTTATGATTCTGACAAACATGAGATGTGTGAACTCAAACATCAAACCGTAGCTACTCCACCAATGTCGAGTCTTAATGTACGTATCAATGTCCTAGAGATATTTGTGCATTTATCTACATTAGTTTATCTTTTTTTACTTTTATGTAATTGTTTACAAAATTTTTGTTATTTTTATTCCATAACTTAATTTACAATGAAATTAAAGTAATCCTAAGAAAAGGTTATTTATTATATTTCAAACAAGGAGAGTTAAATCTTGACATCAACAAAAATCAACTCTTGACAAAAGTCAACATTTGAGAAAAATCAAGATTCGACTCTCTTGATATGTATGTACCCTGAATCTAAGTAAGTCTAGGAAGTATTTGTACAACAGAAAGGTTTAAACCATGCTTTTGACGATTAAAAATATTTTAATAATATTAAAATATATATTTTTAATTTATTTTGCAGCCTCATTTCTTTTTTGGAATCAAAATACAAAATATAAACAAACGCATGTCTGCACCACTCACTATTAGTACTGAAGAAAGTGAAAAAGGAGACGAGTCCAATATCATTATAAATATATCTAAAACACTTCTTATTCCTTTTCTATCGATGGTAAGCATTGTTTCTTTTCTCTGTACTATTAAAAACAATATATTGTCAATGTTTGTTTAAATAGTTTCACACTAAAATATATACAGTCAAACTTCGATACGACGGATACCAGGGACCAACAAAATTCTTCATTTTAACTGTTGCTCTCTATATTTGTGATTCTATTGCCTATATGTTGACATTTTTATTCTTTCACAATATCGACACTCAACACGGTCAAAAAAAACTTTTTACACCCTTAAACATTTTTCACCCCATGTTTTAACTCATTTCAAGAATGCTGGGAAATCTCAAAATAAATTTAAGGTTTGGAGAAAACAAGGCAATCAATTATGCGACTGCCAGTACAATTTTAACGAGTACTGAAATAACTGAAATCAAAATATCAGGCAATCCTCGGTTAGGTCTTTGACTGGACTGTAATGATGCCAATGCAATCATATACATTAAGTCACCATGTTTGACTATTATTCCAAGAACTGGGGACTACTGTAGCAATTTTGCAATATTTCACTGGGCATAAAATATTGCTGTAAATATCTGTGAAGCACACTTTTTATAATTGTGTGCGATTCTATGAAGATATGGGTAATATTAAATGACTGGGGATTTTTGCCCATTACAGCAGTGGACTCGTTATAAGCGTTCTTGTTATACCTAAGTTCAACTGCATTAAATAAGGGTTGTACTTTTTCTGTTTCAGATTTCTGTACTAAGTATCACACACGAGATAAGCAACAGTATAAATGTTTTCCGTTTTTCTAGTAATTTTGTGATCATAAATCAGACAACACTGGATTTAATGGCAAGTTTTTTTTTAAAGAAAAATAATCTTTTTGTACACTTTATGGAATGCAATGTGATTTTATATATTTGATCTTATTTTCAGGTTTTACCTCTTGCTATACTAATAGAATCAGGAGGTAAATTACAGTTCCCACCGGATACGGAATCCTCATCCATTGTATTGCCTGGAAATCAAGATAGGTATGTGACATATATATTTTATACTAAATTATAGTGTTAGAAATACTTGGCACTCAGTGTTTTTATGGTCTGGGGATGCCAAAATTGTGACCGAGATGGCTTCATCAGATTACAGTTTTTAAATCCTTTTAATGGATTTGTACACTTATACAATCATTAAATTACTATGTTATTATGTATAATGTTTTGATATATTTCAGTTCTATCGGGATTCCCATTACTCATTTTTGTGTATCACATGGAACTGAAAATGAAATTAGATCTAGCAAAGAAATCCACTCGGAGAAAGATTACGCCTTCTTTATTTTCTTGGGGTCTTTATCGACATCTACATCCTTCAGTTGCCCTCTGAGAATTGATAATTTTTCCCATCGAAGAAGTCTTTCCTTGAGAAATGGCGACATGTCGGTAAGAAAATATAATTTTTATTAATCTTCTCACATCATAAATATAATTTCATTTAATAGAAATATTTATAATTTGAGTCACATTTTATGAAAATAAAATGTATTTTTTAATCTTCAAAAATTGTGTTCTGTAAATGTTAAGTAATAAACCTTACGCAGTGAAGTCAGCAACGCATATTTAAAGTTCTATGAAATAAATTTTTATCAAATTCAATTTCTTAAACATTAAACGTGATGGTACAATAACATTTTGGAAACAAAACAGACGAGTTGTTTGGGATATTTTTGAATGTATGCGAGATGCTATAAATTTAAAAAATGACATGGCATTTTTGTTTCTGAAGGTTTTATATCATTTTAATATTCAAAATTTTGAATCAAAACATATATTTTTACCTTAATTTCATAAATCAACATACGACTACTCTGCTGGTAAAATCATTTTGTTTTATTTGGTAGTATGAAATCTTATCACTGTTGTATTATGTACAAGTTTAGATGTACCCACAGTAATGTGCGCGTTACAATACAAATTCATACTTGTTTTTATTTAGATTCCAATTGTAGTAACTTGTAAACGTGACAAGGATCAGACTTACATAGCTGTACACCGGGACACTTCTCCTCAGCTGTTACTACAGAATAATGCTGATATTTATATTGCCGTGGGACAGGCCACACAAGCGTGTTTTTGCTCACCTCTTCCAGATCAATATGAGAAGGTATTCTTTTTTATACTTGTATTTGTACGGGTTTTACTTTAAAAATGTACATATTTCTTATGTTTTTACTAGTCATTAAGTATGTGTAATTATATATTTATATTGTAGAAAGTTAAAGTTATAATCTTACTAAAGCCTTTAGCAATTTCTTAACAAGCCTTCATAACGGCTTGTGTACATGGATGAGATTTGTCCCGAAAACTCGCCTATTATATTTTGTGTGCAGAATGAACCGATACATACTGTACCAAATTCAGAAGTGAGAACAAGATGTTTGTGATGTACAAGATGAATATAAATATGAAAATTGTTTGTATCATATAAATTTGAATAGGTTGTTGAGGAGTGTGAATACAGCAACTGGCAGTGTGACGTGGGTCCAGGGGATAAGATATATTACACTATGCCTTCAATATCACAGCATTTCCCAGAGCTTGTCACAGATACTGCTTACTGCAATAAGCCTCCCACATCACATCTTATGTTCGCTTATATCAATGCCGGTGAGTTTAATAATATTATTATTGATATTTCTTATTTCAATTTTTGTTATTTATAAATTCAAATTATAAAACCCAGCATTTGTCCGACAACAATAATTGTACGACAAGGATTTTGCTATTTGATTTGGATGTATGTAATAATCATTTTTTTACTGAAGTATGTACAGGCTGTAACAGACCTAGTCCATAATATTTTATGGGTAGATTACCTTACTAAATTATGAGACGAAAATGTTCAAGTAATATGTGCAAATTCTGCACCGTTACGGAAAATATTATTGTTAGAATTTTTACAAAATCATGTTAAGCTCTAAGTCAACGTACTTCAAAATAAATATTTATGCATTATTAATCTATATTTTTGCTTCAAGCCTTAAATCATGTAACAAAAAAATAGTCTAGTTTCTCGAAATTCGATGACCTTTATTTTTTGTGTTCAAAATATAATTTGGAATCAATAAAATATTTTAATTAATCGAAATAATCGCATATTTATGATTTTCTTAAAATGCTTATATCTCCGACATGGTTGAGATTAGGAACATGTTCCTTGAACATTTTCTTCTCGTAATTTAGTCATAAAATATTGTGGACTAGGTCTGTTATACCCTGTATGTATGTATGTATGTCTAAAATTAAAAATCCAGACCTCTAATTGATAGTGAAGGTATGTAAATTTTTTTTTTTTAACCGCTTTAATAAATCGTTTTACTTAATTGAATTTAGTTGAGGTATTTCACATCCTTATGGTTATAATTGAACATTTTGGTTTTGGTTAAGTATTTTGAGCTGGCGGTGATATTTATACAATTTATTAAAATATATGAACTATTGAAATTCAATTTACTTTCTTTTTCTCTTTGTCTTTCAAAAAAATATTTTTTTTTTAGTGTTTTTTTGCAGTTTTATATTTTGTTTACAGTTTATTTTATTGCTTTGTTCTTAAATATAAGGGTGTTTTTTTTTTGCATCATGTTAAAAATAAAGTATGAAATTAGAGATTTTTCAAGACCTAATATTATTTTATGTTAACTAATTTTCCACTGTATGTGTATTTAAAATATTACAGAGAGCAATCAGTTTATATGGTCCAGCCCTGTGAATGTGAACTGTACTAGCTCTGAACAATTTGTGAAATTACCGGGATTCAGTAAAGATATTAAGGTTACCGTGGTTTATCATCCTCATTCCACATTTGTCACCATTGATAATGTCACACAGGTATTACTCAGAATTCTAATTGTAATTCTATAAACAAACATCAACTTTACATTAAAAAGTTATTTTTAGTTCTCTAGAATTATAGACTTAGGGACTATTATTTTTTTCACAAATGATGTGGTATATTTACATTAACTTGACATTAAGGGACGGTTGTGTGATCAGTAGTAACATTTTACCATGGCAAAAATAGTTACTAAAGTTAAATTTTTTGCGCAAATGAGTTGTTTGAACGTTGGTAAAAAAATAATCACTTCTCAAAAGTACATCCAGTAGTAAACTAATTATACTCTTATCCGATAGTAAAAATGTGAATTGATGGTTAAATATGATGGACATCATATTTAACCATCGATTAAAGTCATCCGTCACGTTGATACTTTGAATGTTGCAGTATACGACAATTAATCATTCAATATCCCGGTATTTTAGCGATGAGAGTTCATCCGATGATGATTTTGTTGTTTAATATACATTAGTACATAATCCAATAAAATTTCACCACCAAAGTGACGGATTTTGAACGCAGGGGCGAATAAAGCCACAGATAAAGCATATTTCACGATTATTCGCATTGCCACACTGAGAGATTGTCTTTGATAGTAGTAAATTTGACATACCAACAACCCAAAATAAATTTTTATCATGGGTGATGGTAAAATGTTACTATAGTAAAAACATACCATGGTAAAAATTTACTGCTGATCACACAAACAGCTCTATATTTGACATCAAAGGTAAATTGTTTTAAATATGAATTGTTTTATTTTCTACAAATTGAACTGTGAAACAAAGGATCAAAAGTAATTTGCAAAGATGCTATTCGTGGGCTACATGTGTATTTGTTCTTAGTTGATTATTTTATAATCTGTCCCATCAAATGTTATGGTCCAATTTATCAGTCAGAGTAGCTGTCTCAATACGAACCAAACAAATTAAGATAATTTGAGATTATATTTTTAAAATTTTTTAGGTTGATATTTCCGCTAGTGAGATTAGATCTCGTTTATCTGGGAACACTTTTCAAGATAACCCACTGAGCACCCAAGAGAATTCTTCATTACCAGTAAGTAATGTATACTATGTTATAGTGTAAAATTTATTAAATATCTTTATTTTTATTTTATCCAAGTATTAAAAATACAATTTCTTTGCAGAATATTGATGTATCGTTATTTGAAGAGAATGATCCATCTGGTGAGTTAAAAAAATCAAAATTTATTTTAAAAATTATTGAGTACTCATTCTTTAAAACAATGTTTATTTACAATATTTTAATTAATTAATATTGCTTTTTTACTTTTTAACTCATTTCCCGCGGGTGACTTATATACGAGTTGCGCCCTTCATGCTCACAATGCGGGTGGGTGACTCAAATATGAGTAACCGTATTTTGCCCTCCGTTAGTACGTACATACTCACTGAGGAGTGGTGAAAATCGTACCAGAATTATTTGGAATTTATATCCTACCGACGTCTATCGATATTTGTCAAGGATCTCATAAACAAACACGAAATAATTAAAATCCTCATACCACCCAGTATCGCTCAGTTATTCAAATTCTCCTGCCTCGGTCCGTGCGCTCGTGTTCTTGCAAAGTCTCTTCAACTTGCAAAGTCCTGCACGGATATAATATTTAGACGCGAATGAAATATTGTCATAAATTCAACAAAATGAATTCATGACGCGGTATTTAAAACATCTTTCTTTAGAGTGTACATATTATACATTTTTCAAGTTTTTAAAATTTTTTCAACTGATGAACTATTGAATTTGTTTCTTTGTTAACAGCGTGATCCGAGAATGTCATTTAATAATTAAATTTTTTTTAGTAAAAATATTTTGTGTTTCAATATTTAACAATTATTTAAAATTAATAACTATTAAAACATCATTTTAAACTTTGATATCAATTAAATAAATGTAATTTAAATAAATATTAAATAAAGTTCGGTGGCGGTTTATTGTAATTGAAGTTTAACAGTTTATCCTGTCAAAACATCACCGATTCTTTATAGAAACTGAAATAATAACTGATAGTCAAGGTTTAGATATTTCGGGCAACTGTTGTTACAACTTTATTGGTTAGACTCAAATTTATAGCCAGCTAATATATGCCAGTTGTCATTACCCCGCATCGTAAGAGTCATGTATGCGTAACTTCAAAAATGAAACTCTGTTTATGCGTATAGAATTTAATGCATTTCAAAAATTGTTTCAAACTATAGTTAAATTTAATGTCAGTATTTAAAAACTTGTAAATAGAGTGATTAAGTCTCAAAAATCAGCGCCTGCGCAGATCACTACTTCACTCTAGTATGCATGAATATCATCATAAATGGCGCTAGTGATGGTGTAGGGCACTGTTGTGTTCTCATGGATACTTTTGTTTACGTTATTTTGTAATTATGCTTCTGATTTCTGTATTTCTGTATGTAACCTTTGCTATCGATATCTTAAAAATAAATAATTTAATTTGTTGCACTGTCATGTAAAGTCGTAAATTATAATGCTGCCAAAGAGCGCCGCTTATGAAAGATGTCATGCGTATTTATGAATGCGATCAATGGGTTAATAATATGGATATGTATATTTATTTTTAAGTCACTGAACTACCCAAAAAGTTACCTAAAGAGGTACGAAGGAAGTTCTCCAATATTTCCAACATACATAGCAGATCGAGTCCTGGAGAACCTTCATCGAGGGAACATGCAGGTAAATATAATAGTAGAAATATAATAAATAGTAATCTCTGCTGTACGTCAGATTTTATTTGTATTAATACTTCCATATCAATTAAATAATTAATCATTTTGTTTACTAAATCTTTGTTTCCTTCTCTAGATGTAGAAAATGAAGCATCTATAGCACCATCCGCTATCCTACAATTTTTAAGTAAATCATTTGTCAAAGCAGAATTCAACTGCTTAAACATAACACTAAGTGGAGGCAGTGGAGTTTTGGAAGAGTCCCCAACTGGAGATATAGCTTCTTTCACATTTCAACAAGTTCTTTTTAAATCAAATCCGAGCGATAAGGTAAATATCAATTTGGATGTGGATTCTAAGGGTCGTGTGATGACTGTGATTGTAACCAAGTTTAGTAACCGATTATTTGTTATTTTTCGAGCAATCATTGGTACACTAGAAACTAAACCTCCAACAGTCAAAGCCCAGTTACCAATTATTATAACAATTACGTCACTACAAAATGGCCATCATTGATGAAAAATATTGGAGGATGATAAAGTTTTGATCTTACTATGTAGTGGGCTTCCAAGTGTACCCTACTTTCGTAACATAATCTTTTTGGCGTTGTAAAATATTATCTATGGTTTCAGCATTGCCAACATTAAATTATTAATATAATGAAAATTGAAGAATAATATAAATTTGCTCTTTTACATTTCGTCTGCGGAAAATGCATAAATTGCGGGTAATTGTATTGTATATTGGGTAACTTATCCTCAGATTGTATGAGACTAAAACAGGACCAGTTAATTTTGATGTAAATTGTGGGAAAACAAATTCCACTGTATCTAGCAAATAATGAATTATGGGTGAAAATTTGCAGTACAAAAATATGTAATCCCTAAACAAACTTGAAAAATGCCTACGTTGCTTTATGTACATACATACAATTAGCAAATATGTGTGTACTAATATTAGAAAAATCTTAATATATTTACAAGTGCAGAATGTAGAAATGATCAATCAATTTTGTGATGTGATCAAGAAAAATACTACATCAGTGATACTACATGACTTGAACACGCTTTGTATTAATCACAATCAGATTTAGGATTTCCCAATAGTTAAAATATGTACGAGTTGCTATCATTTAATTTCATTTATGTATTGTTCATGTATCATTTGTATCATTTATGTGGTTGTAATATAGTCCTTGAATGTCACATATTACTTTTTTTACATTCCTTAAAACTAAGCTCATTTTGAATCTTCTTAGGAAATATTAATGTTAGTCCTGATGAATACTATAAAATGATTTACTCAAATATCTCAAGAAAGTGTGAGTAATAATTCTTTTAAAATTAGCAATATTAACTTGATATAATTATAATTAGCAATATTTAATCCAAAATATACTATAAAAAATTTGTTGCAATTAGTGGATATGTTAAAGGACATGGATCTTCCCAACAATGTTAAACTTGTTTCTTTTGATATTGTTAATTTGTTTACTAATGTACCTATTAATGAAAGTAAAATTTTAATTTTTGATTTACTAAATTCATCTAATAATTTGGTAAAAGATCTATGTCGTTTATTAAATCTTTGTATGAACCAAAATTATTTTCAATTCAATAATATAATATATAATCAAACAGAAGGTCTTCCTATGGGAGCACTCACAAGTCCACTAATAGCAGATATTTTTGTAGACGATTTGGAGAAAAAATTTTTTGATTGTGATTCTTCTTTGTTAAATAATGTTTTGTTATGGAAAAGGTATGTGGATGATGTATTGTGTATTTGGTCGGGTTCACAACGTCAACTAACTACATTTCTAAATTTAATTAATTCGTTTAATAATAAAATACAATTTACATTAGAAATGGAAAATAATTCTACCCTAAATTTTTTGGATCTAACATTGATTAGAAATAATAATAAAATTGAGTTCAAAATTTTTAGAAAACCAACTTTTACAGATACTATCATACACAATGAATCTAATCATCCATTATCACATAAACATTCAGGGTTCCACTCCATGATACATCGTTTAGTCAATATTCCTATGTCAACATCCAATTTTAATATTGAATTGAATACAATTAAAAAAAATAGCAGTTAATAATGGGTATTATACATGTTTGATAGACACTATTTTAAAAAATAAATTAAAAGAATATAATAATCAGTTTTTATATAAATCACAGATGAAACATAATGATAATAATGATAATTGGCGTAGGATTTTATACATAAATAACTTTTCGAAACAAATATCTAAACACCTACCACGAGATATTAGACCAGCATTTTACACAAATAATAGTATAGGAAATTTACTCATAAATTCTAAGGACAAGGATGATAAATTTAACAATTCTGGCGTCTATAAACTTAGTTGTAAGGATTGTGCTGCATTTTATGTTGGTAAAACGGGTAGAAA
Source organism: Eubasilissa regina (assembly GCA_022840565.1). Taxonomy (NCBI): domain Eukaryota; kingdom Metazoa; phylum Arthropoda; class Insecta; order Trichoptera; family Phryganeidae; genus Eubasilissa; species Eubasilissa regina. The sequence goes on from JAINEB010000033.1 coordinate 26,858,046, forward strand.
TTTTAATATAAGAGTAAAGGAGCATTTGAGATGTTTGAACAATAGTGGGTTTTCAGAATTTGCTAATCATTTGATAGAAAATAGTCATGGTTTTGATAAAAAATTGGGATTGTCAATTTTGCATATAAACGGTGTAGGTCACAAATTAAATAATTTGGAATCGTTGGAGATAAATAAAGCATGTAAAAGTAATCAGGAAATTCTAAACAGCCAACTAAATTTAACTACGAGTCCTATTCTAAAATTTTTTCCTAAAAATTATTCGACTAAATTTGTATTGAGCAGCAATTTGAGTTAGGTACTAAATTTACTTTTTAAATAATTGTTGTTTTTTTTTTAAAAAAATTTTAAAAATAGATTCTGGATAAATAGAAAAACAATGCTATATTTTTAGTTAGTTTTGACATATCCTGAAGAAGGAAAAGGTGTTTTCCGAAACCGGTAGATGTTTTTTAAACTCAATTGTGGTTATTAAACTAAGATAATAAATAAAAAATATGAGTAATAATTGTTTATCTTTTCATATAGGGATCGGTATTAGAACTGAGGGCACAAGAAATCCAGGTGGATAACCCATTGCGTTACTCTGGGAGTTATGACTTTCCGGTAGTTTTGGTCAACCAAGCGCCTACATCACAAGACTCCAAAGTTAATCTGAAAGAAGACTCTCTTCTGATTTGCACGCTTGAATTAGAAATTTGGAAACATTCCAACCTAACAGAGTGGGGTAATATGTTTTATAAAACTTTTTATTATAAAAAAATTCAATATTATATTTTTACTAATATGAACATTTTTTTAGGTTTTACCGAATTCTGCATATCCATTGGGCCTTTGTCTGCATACATCGAAGATACATATATAACATTACTTTTGAATTATCTATCTGAGTATGCACCTGAAATTAATCAACACAGATGTAGCACATTACAATCGATGGATAGAACGTCTTCCAGTGTAATTGTGGCGCATGACATTATTATTGAGATGGCAACAATCGCTCAACCAATATGTTTGAGAAATCTACGTATAAGACCCCTTAACTTGTTGCTCAGCTTACACGCCAATGTTAGTTCAACTTTAATATTAAAATGTTCCATTTCCAAGTTTTTTTTATGTCTTTCATAATTATGGCATTACATGGAAATAATATTTGTTAGCAATATTTATTTCTCTTAAAATTATTAAGCTCTATTCACATTAAAATTAAAGTTACATTTCTCATTATTATGTATTTTTGGCCTTAAAACTTGGAATTAAGGTGTTTACCGTTTTAAAATAATTTTTATTTAATTTTTTTTTTCAGCTACACGTATATATTGCCCTAGATCACAGTCCTCTAGAGTTTTCAGCATTCGAACGCAGTAATGTTAGAACCACAAGTTACAGATTAGGACATGCACTTACCATGCATTATCTTTCTGAAGCAATATATCGAGCAGGTATCATTAGCATTTTTTAAAAATTATTTTTACATTGCCTTAGAATTTTATTTATATAAAAATAATAATTTTATGTTTAAAAATATTTAAGAATTGCCACTTACATAAAGATATCTTCCAGGATGGGTTGTGGGCTCCCTGGAAATCCTCGGCTGCCCTGGTGGTCTGGCTAGGCGAGTCGGGGCAGGACTCAGAGCTTTACTGGCCGAACCGTGTCGAGGGCTCGTAGGTAATGGGCCTTGGGGAATGTTAGTCGGAGTCACTCACGGCTCAGCTACACTTCTAAAGAACTTAACACAGGGTAAACATTGTTGAAATTAACACATATTATTATTTTATTCAAAGTATATAGTAATTTGATAGTAATGCCTTATGTGATCAACCCAATTGAAATTTACCAAAATACCTTTAGTCACTGAACGTTTTGCATCACCATTTTGTGTTACCTTGATCCTTTCAAAAATTTAATTATGAGATGGAGTTTATAAAGGGTTTTTCAATAGGGACGCTCAAACTTTCTTTCAACAGGGACAAGAAACTACGCCATATTTCTTCAATTTTTTTTGAGGTTAACACTCGTACTTAGTTGGCAAATCATCATGGAGCAGTACACACCGGAGCAACGCTTGCAAATTATTCAAATCTACTACCAAAATTCACGTTCGCTCACCGCAACTTTAAGAGCATTACGACCATTTTATCGTCGTCATCACTTGCCTGCCACATCAACAATTCAACGTTTGGTGCAAAAATTTGGAAGCACATTGTCGCTACACAATGTTCCAGTGCCAGTGAGACAAAGAAATGCACAAAGTGAGGAAAATATTGCCGCCGCTAGAGCATCTGTTCTTGATGGCCCAAATGAGTCACTAACAAGACGTTCTCAACAATTGGGCATTTCTGTGACGTCATTGTGGCGAATTTTGCGAAAAGATCTTGGCCTACATCCATACAAGATCCAGTTGACACAAGAACTAAAGCCGCTTAAATAGCCAGCGATATGTAAACAAGCAAAATAGCAGGCACCAATCCACACGTGCTTCACGAAACACAATTGCATCCCGGAAAAATCACTGTTTGGTGTGGATTACATGTCGGAGGTGTCATTGGACCATATTTTTTTGTTGATGATGCTAATCGTCATGTTACTGTGAATGGTAATCGTTATCGCTCCATGATAACTGATTATTTTTGGCCTCAATTGCAAGGTATGGACTTGGCCAATATGTGGTTTCAACAAGACGGCGGTACCAGTCACACGGCACACGCAACAATTGACTTATTGAAAACCAAATTTGGTGAGCGTGTTATTTCGCGAAATGGACCAGTTCAATGGCGATTTAACACCATTGGACTATTTTCTTTGGGGCTATGTTAAATCTTTGGTCTATACCAACAAGCTGGCGACGTTACAAGAGCTAAGAGAAAATATTGAACGCGAAATTGGTGCGATTCGGGCCGAATTATGTGAAAAAGTGGTGGAAAATTGGATTCAACGATTGGACTTCTGCAAACGTGCCCGCGGTAGTCATGCGAGGGAAATTGAATTTCATACATAATTGCCACTAAATGTACTTCAAAACATAATAATTTTTTTTTAGATATATTCATTCGTTTTTGTTTTATTTAAAAAAAAAGTTTGAGCGCCCTTAATGAAAAACCCTTTACATGGTAGAACCAGAGTGAGTAACAAAAGCTGTTGACAGGTCCAAAGTCGGAGAGAAAGTTAAGAGTCTAGAGCCAATGCATTGTGGTTACCTAGTGGTGCGTGTCAAAGTGTTTACAAGTTAAGGAAAAATATTTGCACTTGTTTTTACATTTCAAGGTAAAGAATCAAAACTGGGTTTTGATTTGGTTTTAAATTTTCCTAATACATTAGATTCTCAATTATCCGGGGTAATAGGGAAAAAAAGAATCCTACGTTTAATTTAAACTTTTTATAATTACTTATAAATAACAAAAAGATTTGTTTTTTTAACTCTGAATCTAAGCACGCCCCGATTAAAATTTGTGAACGTCTTGTCTCGTTCATGATGATGAGACTCATCTACCAGGTTTCAGATCAATGACATGTTCGCAATTTCGCAAGTTTAATTTTCTGTCACATATTATGTAGTCAAATGAAAAAAAAAGTTTTAAATGTTTTTTTAAAATAATATTTTTATGAAATTTAAAAATATCCTCTGATAATCGCAAGTCTACTGCAAAATGAATTTAACAATTGGCTAAATTTAATTCATAATAAATATGTAACTAGTAAAAAATATTTTAGGTACGGTAGAGTCAGTAAGCATGGTAATGGGTAGTGTAGCCCGCAATCTCGATCGTCTAAGCCTAGATGAAGAACATGTAAGGCGCACAGAGGCTGCCCGCCGAGCCCGGCCTACGGGCCTGCCACAGGGGTTGGCCCGTGGCTTGAAAGGACTAGCTCTGGGCGTGTTAGGAGGGGCTGTGGGCCTTGTGACTTCACCTCTGGCTTCAGGGCCCTCAGGGCTCACCAAAGGTCTCCTTGGGGCAGTGGCCAAGCCGTTAAGTGCTACTGCAGATCTTCTGGCTTTCACTTCACAAGGGCTGTTAGGGCAAGTTGGATGGGACCCCAAACCGCAGGTAATTCGTTATTGTTTATGATTTTTTTTCAAATGATATCAAGAGAATATTTTTTTCTAATCTAAGGTTATATGACTACTCTTCAAAAAAAACAAGATTCTTTAAATTTAAATATGAGTCCATAGTAAAATAATATAAAATATACATGTTTATGAACATTTTTATAATAATGATTTTAACTCCTTACCACCCACGTCGCAAGTTTCCGACAGAGAAAGGGATGGAATAAGAACTATCAGAATTTAAGCTGGCTATCGTGAGTACAGCGATCAGCCATGTTACATTCCGCGGCATCTATTTCTACATGGAAATGACTGTCAAATAAAGCATGATATCACCTCGGATCGGATCTTTAACCAAATTATTATTTCTAGTAGTGATATCGTACGGCGCCCCATAAAAATCTGTTTCAACTCAAGAGCACAATGAATTACGTCTGAAATCGAGTGTAAAAATCGTCATTTTTACTCCATACAAAATTGACAGTTGGCACTTACTTATCAAAGTGCTGATATTTCTACAGTTATTGAATTTTCGAAAACTTTTGATTTTATTTTTACTTTACAAAATGGCAGAGGGTGACTTATTTTGTTAGTGGAGACTGCCGACTTTTTAGACATTCCCGATATGCTCGTTACTACCGCAGAGTCCGATGATGAGAAGGACGCAATTAGTTGGAAAGTATCTGGAACTTTCCAATTTGAGTAAATTGTCAGCTAGATTTTGACGTACGTTTGCGATATTTTTCATTTTTATTGCCAAGCAATTCAAGTGAATAAGATATTATGTTTTAGATATTAATTAAAATTATATATCCAAACGTTTTATTATAAAAATAAAATACAATCTGATGTTGTCCTTCCAAATTGCGGTCGATGGACGCTTATGGTGAAATAGTACTCACATTTTTTTTTTTTAGTTCTACCAACGTTTCCATGGTTATTTTGTAAAAATAAAATTCGAAAAAACTAGCCTGTGAATTTTGAATTTGAAGAATTTTGGCGCCATGGTGGCATGATGCTGTTTCACCTACGATTTTTCTGTGCAGCTAAAAGGTCAAATAGACTTGACTTTAGGATCTGATTCTGTTATTGTATTCTTATTTCAGCCCCTTGTGAGTCCAGTGAGGGATTTCATGGAGGATTGGCAATCAGGTTGTCAAGCTTGGAGGTTGAGGATGGGTAACAGTCTCGACAGTGATCCTTTGTTGTATATATGTCAAGGAATTGACCAGGATACTGGATCAGTTGTGGCACTAATAGTCACTACCAAGGTAGTAATATTATTATTATTTTAAAAGGTATATGAATGCATTTTTTATACTGAATATTTATTTGATAAAACAATAATTGATAACAATTGACAAAATTTGTTATTTACTTCTTAACATTTTGTTGTTTTCTTAATTATTATGATTCTATTGTTTTCTGTGGAGAAGTAAAAAAGCATCACGATGACTTAATTAAACCTTAACACTGTTGAACTCCATTTATTGAAAATATCTATTTAAAAATAACGAGCAAGTATGCAAACAACAATTTGTTAGTGGTAATAGACAGTTGTTGAAACAAGTTTCACAATAAATTATTTATATTAGTGAAGTATAAAAATGAAAAAAGAGCGTGTTACAGTTAAACCTCTCAATTGTGTTTTTCAAGAAATTGACAAATAGTAATGTAAGTAGAGGCAAATGAAATTTGCATTTTCTGTTTACAAATTTGGATAATTTTTGCCACATTACATAAATCATTGTAGATAATGAACTAATTCAATCAATCTTCTTACAGTTTAATTTGAAATAATTTGCATTTAAATCAGTTTTCTTACTGTCTTGATACATTATTAAGTAACAAAATTTGTGAAATGTAAAAATATAATGCAACTTCAAACCTGTTACACAATTGTTGTGGACAACTGCAAGAAACAAAAAATAACAACCAAAATAAAATCTACAAAATAACAAAAATGTAAATAAAACATTAATAAAATGATACACACATAAAAAACAGACTTTTTCTAAAATCAAGTCTAAAATAACAAAACAATTGACACTGATTTTGTAAATTAAAAACTTTTTCACTGGTGTAGTTTTAAAAAATGATTTTAAAAGAACTGTACAAATTAGAAATCGTGTAAACATTGATTATGAAAAACATAAAAATTGGGTGAATGAAGAAAGCGTTAAATTGATGACAAAAGACAAAAAGAATCAGAGAATGATAATTCTCATGCCAGTTGTGCATCACCATTGTTTAAATTTGAAAATGTCATATCACTGATGGTGGTGGTGAGTGCATTTTTTAAATGAAGTTAAGAGACAATGTTTATGATGTAAATAAAGCAAAGTAAACATAAGAATGGCATTTGTTAGTTCTGAATACATAATAGAATGTGAAAAAATTATTTGAAGAATTAATTTTGAGGTTTTATAACCAGAGTAAATAGCGTAAAAACACTGCATGAAAACGTACACGAAAAATTAGAAAACGAAACGGAATTCTGAAAAAATTCCAATTTGCTGGAAAATATTGTTTGTGTGTTCATATTCTGTCAATTTTCAATATTCATATTCAGATTTTTCATTTTCCTTGAATCATTCTATAAATATTTTATTAAGTATTGATAAAATAAATTAAAAATCTTTTTACTGAGTTCTTTGATTAACTTTTGTGTTAATCAAAATGTTTGAATAAATGACTACTAATAATGATTTGTGTTCTTACAGTGGTTCTTAGTGATGGATATTGTTAGAGATAAACTACAACACATGGTGGAGGTTGGAGGCTGTCGAATTGTCGAAGAGGGACCAGATTTATGTATAGGACTACAGTCAGTATTATCGAGAGAAGAAAGTCAGGTATTGTTGTAATATTCTATTAGTGATAAATAATTGTTTTGTATTCTCACAATATTTTAACCTCAGAAACAATCAGAAGCTCCATTTCTGATTATTTTCTTATGTAAAGTACTTATAAGTAATTTTGATAAATTGTGTTTTCCTAATCCAATAATAAAACAATTACACTTGTCGTTTTTTATTTGTTACAGCATTAAATTATTGTTTACACTGAACATTGAACAGTGTCAGTGCCATAAAATAGGTTTATATAAAAATGTTATTGAGATTGTCAAATAATATATATATGTGTGTGTGTGTGTGGTATTTCAGACAGAGGGCATGTGGAGAGTGCGTGTTGCCGTATATCTAGGTGATCAAGTCTCAGAGAGTTACTCGAAAGGAGAGAGACTTCTACGTGTGCGCTTGCCTCGTTCTGTATCATCCCATCTCTGCTGTGTGCTCTCCGTAGCTCGGAATCAACACCTCGGCCATGGATTCTCTGTAATCTAGCTTGGTCTGATTCCATACTAATTACAATTTCTAATTACCCTGTATACTATAAAATATAGGAAATTCTTCATAACTTTGATCATTTTCTTCAGAAAGTTTACTTTATTTTTAATTTATTAATATAAATACGCTTCATAACAAAAAATAAGTGATTATAGTGAAGTGTTGGAAGATTTAGTAAAAAATGTTGGATTGGTGCTTCTGTCTTTTCATTTCACTGCATATGAATAGTTACTTGGATTTCCTAAATATATATATATATTTTTAATTGAGGGATAGTATCTAATATTGGGTATACTAAAGATAACCACAGACCATTAACAATAAAAAAAGTTCACAATATTGTGTATGCTACACAAAGGTATTGAGAGTATTATATTATGACTATATTAAAAAAAAGTGTATTATAAATATATTTTTTAATAAACTCCTTATATGTAGTATTACTGTATATATGTTATATCAGTTGCTTTCGTTAATATATTAAATATACCAATACAATAAATAAAACATATTGTTATTCTTAATTAGTTTTTACTGTCTATAAATATAAACCTATTTCTCTTAACAGGCTCATTTGAATTATACATATTTGAATATTTTTTAATTTATTAGTTGCACAAAATTTTCAGAACTTAATTTTCACATCTTGAAAAGTTTTTTTTATGTTTTTGGTTTGGTTGATTAAATAAAATGTGGTTAGACATAAACTTATTTGTAAGCGTAAACGTTACTTGCGTGTATGTGAAATGTAAAAGTAATACGAATTATTGCTACCAATAAGTGCCACCTAATGTATGTTCACAAATTTTTTTTTTTTGTACATATTAATATTTTATACATTAAAAATGATCTATAAGATTTTGTATTATATGGATATTTAAGTTTAGGAAAAATAAATATTTTGTGAAGTTCTGTACTGAAGGAATGGTACGTTATATATTTTAACATTAATATTTAATAGTTTCATATAATCTGGTACTAAAATTACCCACAATATATGAGGTATCAAAAACAATATTACTCGCAATTAACATACTTTCTGTGGATAAAATGTCAATTTAAAAACAATTTAACTCATCTTATATTATTCTTTAATTATATTTTCTAATGTTCGTAGTTTTGTGGGAAATGGTGAAACCAGACAGGGTATTGTGAAATGGCGATGTGTAAAAATGTTAAAAATTCTACAGAATTAGTAACAATTAATACTTTTTGTTTATGGAGAAGCTTTAAATTAAATTTTCATACCAAATAATATATATAAAAATAATTAATATACTGATTTATAACTGATTTATTCATAAGCTTTGAATGTCAATATATCAAAAATATTAGATAAAATAATATATTCTGAATAGAAGAGGATGTGATTAGAGGAATTAGTATTTGTTTACAAAAGGTGTAATTGTATTTCGGTCTATGTCTATGAAATAAATTCATTGGGTAAATTTCTGATACAGTTTTAATTTTACGGTTCAATCGCTTCTTGGATGAGATAAAAATATGAGATAAAAATTCTTAATATGAGATAAAAATGTGTAAAGTTAGTACACTCACCGACCTTATTGTTTGGACCTTGTGTTTTTTTTCAAATAAAGAAGAATGATTACCTTCAATTTTCTGTTTACATTCAGATTGATTTATCTGATATTCTTGAAAAATCACATATTTTTACAATTGAAAAAAATGCAATATTGAGGTATTAAAAGAGGTCTCCGTTCCAACATAAAATAATTTATTTATGCAATAGAATTGTGCAATTACTATAAATTGCTCTTGTTGTTATGAGTTTTTACTATAAAATTTAAGCATTTATTATTTTAATTATAGTCTGAATTGTTAATATGTAATTGGCAGTATTCAATTTTGCAGTATTTGTTAGAGAATTTGATCTATGTTTCATTACATTGTATTACATAATATACTGCCGAATAAATACTTCAAGTTTTAAATATTAGGCTTTGTATCTTTTCATTTTTTTGTTTGTATTAACAAAAACACATTATTGGTAAACATATTTTTAGAACATTTGCCATTATCATTTGTTGTCCAATGTCACCAGCAATAATAAACTAGTTAACATTCCAGGGTTGAAGAGAGAAAAGGTTGGGAACATTCAGGCTGGATATTTTGGAATGTGATCTTTGTGTTAATGGGTGTGAATGTTTTTGTTTTTAAAATTATTTTTAATTATTAAATATGTTATTTATGACTCTAATGCACTGTTGATTAGTGTTAATTTATAAAATTATTATTTTAATTTTGTCTTAAGAGTATATGTATACTTTGATGGTTCAAGTTCATTGCCAATATAGTAATTGAATTAAAATAACTTTTTATAAGTATGAGTGTTGCCTCCCTGAGTATGTTGCCTAAGTATTCATTTTCAATTGTATTATCTGAATTGATTATCAGAACTATTACATTAATTAAACAATTTACTGAGCATTTAAAAAGTGACATTTATTAATATGTATATTTTGTTTTTCTTCAAAACCGTTTAAATAATTAAGATTGTACACATTGTATAAATATATATTTTAAAATTGAATAAAAAACATAAATAAATCCCCATCTATTATTAATCCATAATATTATTAAGATTTAAAAAAAAACATTAATTATTAACGAGAACACATTATTATTGTGAAGTTATAATTAATTATTCAGAACATAGGTCTGTGATATCAAAATACTAATTAAATGTATTAATTAGAAAGATACACATATAAAATTATTTTTATTGAAAAATATCAGTTAATGCACATTCCCCAGATTGGAAGAGCTCCAGGTTCGTATCCCGGTAGCGACAACAATATTTTTCAATAAAATTGATTTTATATATATATCTAATGTATATTTAATTTGTATTTAAAACCATTCACATCAGTTATTTTTGTACAGTTGATATCTTACACTCTGAACATGAGACATCGTCAAACTGATCAGATTAAAAAAATCTATCTAGAACCTCCAGATTCCTAAGTGTGTTGCCTACCGCCAAACAATATTTTGAGTTGATTTATAAATAAGTGCCGCTTTACTATTTAAATCAAAAATTATATTTAGAATCATAATGTATTCAATATTATTTTAAATATGGACTATTTATTCCCATCCTATTGTCAACTTATTAATTCCTTCCTCGATGAATTTTGAAAATTTTGATGAGATTTTTTTTTTTGATAAAGATATGAACTAATGCATATTTTGAAGAGGTAGAAATCTGTTCGGGGCAAGATTCGGAGAGTAAGAAGGGTGTTGTAAAACTGGCTATGAAAGTCTCAACATTAGGTGGTTCCTTTGAATTCTGACATTATGTAGCGAAGATACATTTTTAAATCGAAACATGATTCAACACAATTCATGTGCCATAAATATCAATATAGTCAATAAAAAAAAATTTTTACTATTAAATTACTCAATTGGGAAAGTATAGAACGCAAGATTAAATTGTGTGGATATTGCAATTTTTATAGGTAAATAATGATGATTTTTTTAGATAAATTTTTGGATGTTGGAATTAAGTTAACTTAACTTAGTGATGATTTAACATAGCTATTAAAGTAAATTAAAAGTTTCATTTGATTTTGATTATTGGAATTTTGTGATCTTCTGTGCACTTAAATGCTCTTAAAATAATGAATAGTTTCAAAAGTTTGATATATCAGTTCAATATTATTTATCAAATCAGATTATGCAGTAAAAAAATATTTTTTTTCAATAATTTTTCTGAAAATACTAATTTAGGTATTCAGCGGGAGAGATGAATCCATCTTTCAATATCAGCTATATCACGTTTTCATAATTTATAGAAAACCAACCAAAACTGTCACACTTCAATGACAGGCGTTATTACTTTTTACAAAGTTTATTAATTACTTTTATCTATAATAAAATTTTTATGTATTTTTAAAGAAAATGAATTTTTGTTGTGAAGTTGCATTTTCAGAACATAGTTTTGTGCTATTTTAATACAAATTAATGAATCAACTAGAAAGATTCTATCTATCGAAAAATATTTAGTTGCTACCAGGATTCGACCTGGACCTTTCCCTATCCTGGGATATCCTATAACAATCGAATACACTTTTCGACCTTTATGATCCCTCATCCGATCCCCTTCATCTTCGCCCCATTTTAATACTGTATTCTGTAACAAAATTAAAAAAGGTTTAATATTTTTTTGAAATATTCTCATACAATAAAGTTTAAAACTATAAAAAAATGAACAAAATATATAAGAAGAAAAAAAGATTTTATGAGTAACGGCAATTTTGTGTTTTTTTTGCAAATGTGCACCGCGGTAAAAAAAGTATAAGTAAAATTTTATGCATATATAACATCTATTATTCAGAAACAAAATAAATATTCAGTAATTTAAAAAAACAGGCCTAAGATGAGGCAAATAATTTGGTATTGGAAAACTATACAGTTTAACACAGAGGGGCCTGGAGAAGGGTTGTGCGGTTGGCCATGAATCTGAAACGTCCTTAGAGCCAACTATAATAATAAAAAAGTGCCTGTCGAAAATCTTCATGCCTCAATGTTTTAACGAACGTTGCCAAAAAGCATTGTGTGTCAGACCACCAAATATAGGGGCATGAACTAATGCAAATTTCTTTTCCCAATATTTTCATTTTAGTGTCACCCACGTGATCGGTTCGGTACCACTCACGCAATCAAATAGATCCGCGAATTTTTTTAAAAATATGACTCAACTGGAACGAGAATTTAATTTTCGTAGAGTAAATACTTTTCTGTTGCATACATGTGTCTTAAACTATCAGATTTATATTTCTACTAAGAATGTGTGTAGAATGCCCCTCGTTACGCAACTAAAGTTCCAAACCCCTCTCATATCTATTTCATATTTATTTAATATCTATTAATTTACAGTTCTGTGAGTGTGTGTAGTATATATAAATATTAATAAATAAAATACTTAACTGGTTTAGTACCGTTATAATAAATATGTCTTATCTATAATTCATAGAGGTCGGGTGTGGAAATTTGATCATTTTGAATAAATAGATGTATAATATTAAAAATAAAGAAATCGGTTATAAGTTTTATACGTAAATTTTATTCAAAATATTTTCTAATATATATTATTAACCCAGTAACCTATAAAGTTAGTGTAGAAGAATCATATTGCTTCAATCGCGTCGATTAACGACCGTCAATTGAAATATCCGTTCAGCTTCGTCAAATCAGTTTGTGCTCTACCTAAGCGTCCTATGGCTAAATCATAGTAATACTTAAGTGACCCCAACGTTGACATGGTTGGTAACCGATATTGGTTTGATGCATTTATTACTCACTCGCCATTGACCTATCTGCTTGTCTGATCGTATTATAATTTTAAAAAATCCTTGTAATTTATCTTTCAGTTCATTTATATTCCAGTCGTATTCTAGGTAGAGTTTTAACTATCAAAACGCTTGCCACCAAGGAACCGCTTTAGACGAACGAAATGATGGAAATAACTTGGCTCTAAATCATGAAAAAACATTGCTCACTTGACTATGAATAACTGGTGTCATGTTTCGTGCATTCAATAAACGAATCACGGACCGTATTTCACAGTCGGCGGGCTCATCTATTGTCTTAAACATTTCGACCACTCACTACAAGATGGCCACACTATGTGATGGTGATGTCTCTAACGTTACACGTGGTGAGTCAACAGATGAAGAGTCCATTGCGCATGCGCAACATCGCAACCACAGCGCTACACCGAAATATCCGGCAACGGCACATACTTAAGAAACGCGCCTCGTACATACTCGTACAGCTGCCAAATGTTAAATTACATTAAATTAATTGCAAATTAATTTTTTGATCATCTTAAATGAATAGAGCACGATTTTAAATAATACAATTTATTTGTAAGTGGTTAAAAATGGTAACTAATATTTTATTAATCATTATTGTTCAGTTCGACGAAATAAAGGCGTTTGATTGCTTAAAATCTTTTGTTTTATGCCTTTCATTCACTGCGATTTATTTTTATGGAGTCTTTTGTTTTAGTCTATTTCACTGAGTTATTAGCAAATATGTTAATACAAGATAAAGAACAGTACCTTAAAGGCAACATATCAGTGGCGTAACTAAAAATTGGACTCCATTGCAAACTAGAAGGGCCCTCTGAATATGTATTGTATCTATTGTAATATATAATGATATTAGTACTAGTCGTTTATTCATTAAATAGTAAGAACAAAATAGGTCTCCTAAATAATATTCACACTTTTAAGAAAACAAAAACAAAAGTGTGTTCGCTCGCATGCAATTGAAAAATATCCTTGCTTCGCTTTACGGCGATTTCGCTTTGCGACGATGGCCTGTTCCCTAACCGAACATGTTAACGACCCTACTACGGGATACATCAATAGTGTCGTGTTTTTGTTAGGAATATTTTTTTATAATTTCATTTCTTTCTCTGGTGGTTTATAAAAATGATTAGTCTATATTAGGCCTGGACAATGTATCGATACCAAATGTATGAGCGCGCAACTTTTAGGTCTATAAATGATCAATTTTCCTCGTTGTTGGGATTTATGTCTTTCAAACATGCCTAATATTTTAAATGAAAACACATTATTTTTTGTAAGTTGCAATTTCAGAACAAAGTTCTGTGGTATTTTTTAAACAAATTAAATTAATCAATTAGAAAAATATAAAGGATAAAAAAATATTTGTTAAAATAATATATCCTTTTTTTTTTTGATAGATTTTTCTGTATATTTTTCTAATTGATTAATTTAATTAGTGTTACCTAGATAAATTTTACCAAATACATGTCTTAGCTATTAAGCACATAGATATTATTTTTATATATACATACTCGTACTTGACGATTTACTCATCATTGTTCTTGAAAATAGCAATTGTTATTGTACCAAAATGTCAGAGAGACGGTCCCTTACCGGAACTACGTCCAGAAACACGGTTTAACGGAGAAAATTATGCTTTATATAAATATATGATATTTACCGACTGCTTGTCAGATTTCCAATCCTTCCGAGAATATTTTACTCTAAATTGTTGTATATTTATTTAAATATAATAAATATACATGTATGTTTCTTTTGTGTAAAAGTTGACTCTTAAGCAGTATTCTACAAAAATGGAGAAGTCAAAAATCAATTAATTCTCTATTATTATTATTGTATTAAAATCGAGTTCACCATATTTCAAATGTATAATATATTAAAAAAATCAAGAAAATACTACACAATATATCTTAAGACAATAATAATGAAATAAAACTTTAAGTGAAACTCCCCACTTTTAAAATTATTACAATTACAAGTCTTTCTTTCAGTTAATTCATTTTCCCTCGAACCATTTAATATTGGTGGAAATAAAGTCCCCTCTCTAAAGTAGGAAGATTTAACTTCCATTCAAAAATTATTTGTAGCCGAATTCTAGAAATTTTGTTCAAATTTTGAAAAAGGCAAGTTTTACCACAGAATCCTTCATAAATTTCACAATACACAGGTACTTCAATAAATAATCTAATATTAATGAATATTCTATTATGCAGCATTTTTTTTTGTCTTTCTTCTAAAAATAAAAATATCACTACCTAATTAATAAAACAATAGTCGACTAGTTGTTCATAATTAGTGAAGGGTGCGCGGGATGATTCAATAAAGAAATTCTTTGTCGAGTTCACTGAATCCATCTCCTGGCTGAGCGAACACCAAATTTTCCATTCCACGCATGCGTACTTCGATTTTCTACGTTCATGGAGAGAGAATTCTGCTGGTGATGCCAACGTGTGGAAAATTCCCACGAAGTTGGAAAATTTATCACGCAACTGTGCACGTAGGAAAGGAAAAAGGTAACTTATAAACGACTTATAATTCTATTTTTTCTTTCAGTCGAGCGACGCTACAAATGATTTCACTAAAATGGGTTAATTACTAATGTAAAAGTAATATATTATATATTTCATATAAAATTGTTAATACTTATATACTATAATATTATAGGTTAATGTTGGTATATTAGCAGAAAGCAATCGGCTTTGCCGGTTGGACGCTGGACTGTAAGTCTGCTTTTAAATATCTATTAGTGCACCCACTTTATCGATTAACGCAGAAATGTAAGTACAAATGCAAATCTGGCGTATCAACTCACTGTACCATGTCCAGTTCTCGCAGACGCTTCTATATAATACATTAAATGTATTATTGTGAGCGTTATGTTTTTGAAAGAATCTAGTACGAGCTATTGTGAACGTATTTGAATAATTGTTTCATATTCGACGGATGTCCAGTTCAGGATGACAACTGTCATTATAATCATTACATAAATATAAGTGATCCCTTTTCCATAATGTTTGTGCTGCCCTCCCTTTACAATAATTTGTGTGAGAATAGTATTTATTTTACTCGTTGAACAATAGCCTTTCCCCTTCACATTACTTGTTCAACAATGATGTCAATTTTACCTGTGACAATAGAGGTATTTGCGGCGGAACGGTGAATTTTGAGGGATTTGAGTCAAACCATCCCATCGTTAGGCGATATCGCTGGCGGCCGGCGCTAGTTCAGTTCGCGGTAGTCATTCGTCCGTGCGGCTGTGCTGTGGCGTTGTTCGTTTCCCGCCCAACCGAACGTTTTGTGTGTATTGTAGATAAGCAGAGTATTATAATACGAGCTAATTCATAACTAACACAATAATTGCATAGACGCATGTTAAATAAGTGTGTTGAAACTCAAAACTTGGAGATTACGCAGACAATGTCGTGTAAGTTAACATTATGTTTATCACAAATATTTGACAGATTTTCTATTATAATCCTTTGCTTATAATTAAACCATTAAGTACTCACTAATTCCCTGTAGGTTTTTTCAAATACGAACTTCTTATTACACCCTCTTTGTCTACAATACTTGTTATCGTACCGTGGCGAATCGATAGTTGTGTTAGATATATCTACGTACAGTATTGTTTTACGAATGCACACAAGGATGGAAGTTTGACAGGAATCGATTCGAAAAATATTTTTCAAAAAATTGCACAACTCTAAATCTAATCCAATATGGCGTCTAATGAAAAACAGACATCTATTTCTAGTGGAAAAATGGAAGCCATTTTTTACATGAAAGCCTAGATATGTAAAAGAAACGTTGAATATTTTTCATTATGTAGCAGGATGCAAATAGGTGTATTGGGAAATTCAAATGACTGCGTTTGAAAGCTCTTCGCCGGCAGCTTTTGTCTGAAAATTTCATATGTCAAAATAGTGTTTTGAGTTGCAGAGATTTTGTGTACTACCACCATCGGACAGTTTTGTCAAAAGGAAAATCTACAATATTTAAAAAATGATTGAAGCTTAAATTAAACTAGAGTTATTGAAAGATAAAATAATAAATAAATTCATAATTGTCTATCGAAAATATCATACTTTATTTAATAGTTTATAATTATTGCTTTTTACTTATTTTATGTACTGTGGTACCCAATGTTAATTACTTATGTGCATTTCTGTATACACAAGTCTTCGATTTAACGGACCAATGGGGAGAAGGGGTATCTGTGATGAAAGTTCGTTAAATCAGGGGGGCATATTTTACAATTTTAATTGCTTTTAATGTAAACAACTTTAATATACAGAATAAAATTTTAATAAAGATTATATTCTATAATATTATGATTCTTAAGAAGTGGAAATTAAAATAAGAATGAAATTCTGTAAAATTCACTTAAATTTTGTTCATCAGATTTTGTTAAATGCAAATCTGACGTTGGGTCTTAATTAGCACCACTTACAAAAATATTTTTACAATATAGCAAATTAGTAATAGCAATTATAGCAAATGTTTCTAAATGTGCATGAGATTCTTCATTTCACTGTGTAAGTCGTACTAGAGTAACTTGCTCTTCCTCAATATCTTCTTTTTCTTCCCCTCGGAATGCGGACTTGTTACCCAGGATCACCTTCATCGTTTTCAGGCCATTCTTCATCAAACAAATATAGTATAAAATGTACATGGTGCGGCATTTAAGAATTTTTCATATTCATAAAATTTATATAATTAATAAATAAATAACAACGCATTAAATACTTCATGGCTTGCGTTTTACTAAAAAACATGAGTATGTTGTAAGTAATAACATGTAAACACAATATAATAAATAATGTTCATCAAAATGAATCACTTTAAGATAAATATCTATCTATCGATCTATCGTTTTAGAAAAAAAACGTGATAATAATAATACCTTTACGTATTAAGAAAAAATTTAAATGACATAATAAAATATACAAAATATAGACATATACAAAAAAATTCAATAATTCAAATTTTCAAAATTAAAAATCAATTAAATTTTAGAAGCGAATTCCGATCTACAAGATATGGAGATCAAATTGATATCCCAAAACTAAAATATACCGCAACTCAAAATCAATATATTTATCAAGGTATCAAATTTTTTAACAATCTCCCCATCACAATTAGAAAAATTACGGACTATCATAAATTTGTATCTGAAGTAAAAAAAATATGTACACAGACTAACTGAAATATAAATTAACTCGAATATACTCCTTCTCTATACACGAGTCTTACTCTCATAGAGAAGAAACAAATGTTTAAATATTTATATATACATCCACTGATTATTGAAATTGTATTATATTTATAATATTAACAAAAAAAAAAAAAAACATTTCACAATATTGTTCAATAATGTTATGTGAAATATGCCAGAAAATATACATCCACTTATACACAGTACATGTAAAGAATAATTGTTATCTGATAATTTAAAAAAAACCACGCAATCGTAATGATAAGTTATCTGATGCTGAGCAGGTACGGTCGATATGATATGATAATACATATGGATATTCAATGTTGTTTGTCTTTAAATCAAAGGTGTGTTCACGTAAATTTTACAATTAATATGTATGTGTCAGTCAGTTTGACAATGCAGGAAAACCCTATAGGTCAATTTTTTGGTCATGGTACTTCAAGAATGTGTTGTGTACCGATTATTATTATTAAGATGTAATTAAAATTATTTAATTCCCTATCCATAAAATAATTCAACATTTAACAAATCTGTGTACTATTATATTGTAATAATAAAACAATATATACTGGCAACAGATTCATCAGTGATCGACTATACAGTGATATGAGTATAAAATTGACCTGTATATTTTAATTGATATGTATAATTTTATTTAGTTTTGACAGATCTACACAAAAAATACTATTAATTTGAAATAACTTTATCCACTTCTAAAGAATAGTATTTTGTATTATAATCAAAAAGTTTAGGATTGCTAATTCAAAATCATTATTAACACATTTAAAATATACACACACAAACCAAAAATAAAAATAAATAATCGTTCATAATTTTTAAGTTTTAGTCATTTTTTAAAATCGAAAAAAAACGAAATGACTTATGTTTACTTCTTATTTATTTCATCATATCAGAATTTAGTAATATTAGAAGCAACAATCAATAATTTACTGTACACGGTTTTTAATGTATATTATGAAGGATCAAATTCTTCTTTGTACTTGTAATTAATTACATCTTTCTTTTAAATTTTTTCTTTCTTTCTCGTTCTTTTATCTCTTGATTTTCATAATTGAATGTATCTTTATAACCAGTTAGAAACAAGTAGACGTAACCTAACCAGATAAAAAAATAAATTATAAAATAATTAGATTAATTAATAATTAATCACGTTTTGAGCTTGGGAATTTATTGCTATCTCAGAACAGGCAAATTGGTATGTACCTAGCGAGGTATCTAATAGTCGATAAGCTTGCAATCTTTAATAAATGTGATATATGTATTTTTCTAATATATTTTTTTATGTATATAAAAAATTAAAAAATGTTCTTGCGAGCTGTTAAAATGTTTTTTTTAAGAATCAACGCCGATTTATCGACAGTGAACTGATCTGAAAAAAATATATACCGTTAAACTAATATCGTTAAAATATATATCGTTAAACGTTAATATTAAAAAATATATACCGTTAAAGTAAAATGTCACGCATTAAAAATTCAAAAAATAAAATCAACGTTAGTATTAAAATAAGTATCAGGTTGTCCCAAAAGTCTTTGCGTTTTTTGCTTATGCTTAACTGTTTATAAACTAAAGATATTTACAGTGTTCCTTCGGTGTTCGTGTCGGTGGTTAGGGTTAGTAACGGGATATTTTTTTGGTGTGATATTTTCGACCCTAAAACAACAATGGCAGTGGAGATGAAAGAAATCCAGTTACGCTATATTATGCTTTATGAGTTTCAACTCGGACATAATGCGACAATAGCAGTTAAAAATATTTGTAATGCAAAGGGCAGAGATGCAATTACATTAAGAAAATGTCAAATGTAAAAAATGTAAATATATAAAACGACATCGAGTTATTTATTGCTTCAAAAGACAATGTTTTTCGAATCAGGTATCAATAAATTAATTGACAAGTGGAGATTGATTGTAGAAAAACATGGAGAATATATAATTGATTAAAAATATTACGTGTTTTATTTTTTTAATTAATCAACTAGAACATAAAAAAACGCAAAGACTTATGGGACAACCTATTATCTTTATTCAAAATTGTGAGGTAGCTGTTATTATTAGTCATTTACTTTCAGTTGGATTTATTGATCGACATTATTGATATCAGGTTTTCATGGTCGTTCAGAATTTTTTGGGTTATTCTGCCGTATGTATCCAACCTCCCTGGCCGATGTTAAAATCACATCAAATACACCCCGGAAAAAGTACACAGAAAAAATAATTATTACTTATCCGATATTTTATTACTACATCTCTCTCAATTATGTTCGAATAAAATTTATACATATATTATGTTAAAATATTTAGTCTAGCATTGTTATTCATTAATGACGTAGTCAAAAACTGTATTGCGATAATTATTGCGACTGTAAGCCGCAGCTTTATTCATTTTTCTGTAATAAAATACTACACAAGTACTTGCACATATTGTACACTTGTTTAACGGTAAATAATGAATGAAAAGTGGACGAATGCGTGGAAAACACGATTACGTAAAACTGCACGCGTGAGAGGACACACTAAAATTTCAATACTTTTATTATTAGAAAGTAGTCAGTTATTTTATAATTTTCAAACAAATAATAAGCTAATTAGCAATTTAAAAAACTAATATTTAATTACATTTTATTTCTTATAATTAGTTTGATTTCATTAGAAGTAATTAATGTTTGAAATCCATTAAGATTCTATGCAGAATCTGATTCGAATTGATACGAATATTTAAAAGAATAAATATAATTAATAATGCAAAACAACACATAGTCATTGCTCTCGCAAAACCGATTGTGTAATTTCCAACACTTTTTATAAGGGAACAAATTTCAGTTATAAACTATACAAATTTTTTATTTTTGTATAGTTTTTAACTGAATTCCTCTCTGCTTTAAGTCGAGAGGTGCTTTTGGATCCATTTTAGCCAATATACATGGTAAAGACTTTCTACCGAGCCAGATGTTAGTCCCATCGAAATTGTAGAATTTGACATCAGGCTCACCTGCAATTTGGGATACTATATCGCTCACATCATTTTTATACAAAATCATGTTGGACTGCCCTGACTTAACACAAATGATTTCGTATAATGTACCAACTCAAACCAGACAACATGAAATGTTTTTTGTAGTTATAGTTAAAATAACTATGCCACAAACTCGCCAATAACACGGATGCATCGCATCTACTTGGTAACAAGTTGAATTTCGTTGACATTTTTAGTTGCAGGAGCATATCTGAATTGAAGAAATATTTGTACTTGGAATATACTTAGTTTTAAAATTATGTACTGTTGTATTTAAAAAATATATATATTATATTATTGTTTATGTTTATGTTCAAGGGCGTTGATGGTAATAACATAAATAAATTTTCTAAAAGTGTCCAGATTTCTGCTTCATATATTAACACTGATTTAATGAGGGAGATTTTGGAGATTCTATCATTTCCAACAGCAAGAAACATCGCCGATAGGTCCTGAACGCACCTACTTGGATCACTGAACGACCATATAATCTTTCCAGGTACCGACCAGTTGACAATTGTCCAGCAAACCGACCTTTTAGCACCACTTCTCTATCGACCGGTTTCCTGATTAAACTACCAACCAGCAGACGTTTCACGTCTTTACTGTGTCTATTAACTTGTAATTGTGTAACTGTCTTGATTCAACGACTTGTACATCTATATTTAATAAACGACATCGACCATAAGTTATTTATTATTTGTTTCACCTGCTCTAGCGACAGCCACATCCACACACACACACACATTCCGTGATGTTTTACTTGTTTGAACATAGCGAACAGCCGGGAGATTATAGGGCCCTGGCACCACTCATCGATCCTTCTGTTGATCACACACATCGCTACATTTAGACATGAAACCTTCACTAATAACATTTATACGACAACCCTTATACATCTATCAGCTAACAGAATCCGTATCATCACTATGGTATTGACTTGGTATGGTCATTAACTGTGGCATAATTATGCTAATACAACTAGTGCAATGCATTGGGGCCCAAAAAGTTCACGCCCTACTATCCATTTGCGTTGATATTTTTCCAGCTTTAATAATAATCCACAGCTAGAAATGAAATTATGAAATCATTTCTTAGGTGTGTTATGAAAACACATGAAAACATTATCCATTATTATTAGAGACCAGACCATCGCACTAAAGTGTAATTAAAATTTATAAATATTTATAAATGTTTTAAAAACACGTATATTTTTTCATGAAAGTGTATATATTATACAAGACAACAGACTAATTTTATTTTTTAGTATTTATTACCTATTACTGTTATTAAACCACGCAGTACAGTGATTCGTATATCCTATATACAATACTTATTTAGGGGGCCCTTTTTTCCGTTCTGCACTAGGGCCCAATTTATGTAGTTACGTCACTGGTCATTGATCATAGACTCTAGAATACACAATCTTCAATACTTTAAATACACTGTTCATTGGTTATTCGCAGTTTTCGTTGATTTCCTGTAGATGATCACTCAAACAGGCAAAGTTTTAAGCCGCTATCACACAGCTACTATAAATAATTTGTAAAATGCTGCGTGATAGCGGTTTACTTACAGCTACTATAAATAATTTGTAAAATAACTTTTTACAAATTATTTATAATAGCTGTGTTTGATACGTACTTGAACAACGGTATTATATCAAGAAATTATGTTTTAAGGTACCGATATTGTTTTAAAAAATATCAAAGATAAAAGAATGCGAGAGAAAAAGAAAACTGGATAATGTATTCACTAAAAACAGATAATTCATTAATCACTGAAGAATTTCACTCAAGATATCGTTGGTTTCTAAAGGCAGCAATACGGTAGCTAAATCAATAAATAAAAGTCTGCCTCCTTACAATATTTGTCTTATACCTAATCTAAAAGCATACAGTATTTAATATTCTAATATATTTTTCATACTTACTTCTATATTGAAGAATATAAATGATAGGATGCAACAAATTGTTCCGTTATGTCGCACAATGTCATTATTAATTTTCTATTCAATTATTATTTCACTCCATTGCGTCACTGATTGTTAACTGCTGATGGATGACTTGTAGCAATTAATCACGTTCAAGCAGATACATAATATATTCATTTACATTTACCAACTATCATCAGTTTACTGACTTTTAAAGTACCTACCTACTTTTTGAAATTATTCTGCCAAATATTTCCTGATTTGATTCTTGTAAATACATGTAGCCCCTAATTTCAAAACCCCCTAAAACGGATTTCGGATAATTTGAGTTAAACATACAGTTTTGTAGATTTTTTTGTAGAAAAGCCACACAGATCCATTGATATATGTTTAAAATTAGGATTATTTCCAAAATACAGTATGACTGGTAAAACGATATATACAGAAAAAAAATTACATTACAGAATTGTCTCTTTAAAAAATGCTGATGTTAAAACAAACATTTTGTACATTTCTTTTCAAAATATACGTTTTCATCCACAACTCAAAAACACGTCGTTTTAAAAGGTTTTGGAATTAGGCATTATTTATGTATGTATATGTATATAGGAAAATAATGTACAATGTTTATAAATTAATAATTAATAAGTAAATAATTTCTGGCGAACCGGTATTCATTATCGATTAAATTTCTGTCGAGTTTGTTTATAAAACGCAGTTATTTATATTTTGATTTTATCCTTGCTAAACCATAATTCTCTATCCCCGTACTAAAAAACTCGATTTTTATTTTCTTTAAGCATATTTTTTAACATGTACATGGTTAACCGTTTTTTAGTTAGTACTCACGTATTTAACACACAGTAAGTATAAATAATTATTTCAAAACTTTGTGTTGACAGGACAAAGTAAATTATTCCTGAAAGCATTGTATACGCATTATACGTGTAGTAATTAATTTTATTGTATACTTATGCTTGTAAAAATTCATTGTACATCTAAATAAATGTTATATTATAATTGAAATAAATTAAAATATATGTATATATATGCGTATCTCTCAATTGGCAGTTTAAATACGAGCCAATTCGGTCTAGGCATTAATAAAAAATAATATAATTTTACTAATTTGATGTTTGGCGTCACGTTTAAAATAACAAGCTTTCTATTAAATATGATAGATATTTTTAAAAATAATTACATGTAATTGTACATTCTCAAAAAACATATTTGTAAATTTTAATGTTTACCTATTGTCAACATTTATAAAAAATATTTGTTTTACACTAAGAACAATCTTAGAATGTCGAGTTTTTTAAATTTAACAAAGTCTAAACAAGTCTTCTTAAACCCTGGTCGATAGATTTATGTATATGTTGTAATATATTGTTTAAAATTTTCAAGATCAGTGGCACGGAAATTTCGAAAATCAATTATCTCTGAATTGTGAGATAAATAATTAATGCCTTCACCACTCTACTGTGCTATTTAATGCCTATCTGGCAGATACTAATCCCTAAAATCTAAATAAATTACTAGAATCATGGTTTATTATTCAAATATGTAAAATATTTTCGATACACTTATACAACTCTTGTGAAAACACGAATGCCATCTATTTACAATCGGATTAATTTATTAGTTTATGATATCAACTTTGACAAAACTGTGACATCGAGGTTTTCATGTTTTAAACAACCCGCTATTTAACATATTCCTATTTCAATGTCTCCTTGTCAATCACGTACTCACTCTAGTCTCGCCTCGTAATTGATGTCTTTAATTTACTTTTTATGAAATATTTGTTAGCAAGTCCTGACAAAAATACTTTAGTAACGAAACCGGTTGACGTAAAATTCACAATTATGTCTAACCACAGAGTTAACGCTACAAACATCAACAATATTATTTCATTGTATATGTCCATAATATTTATTATAAAGTGTAAAAGTGTCTTCAAACAAAATCCTTCATGACGTATATGGATTTTAAATTTGTTTTGTGAAAAAAATGAATCAATTTTCAATGTTTGTAATGCTATGAAACATAGAACCAACTAGCTAAAAATAGAATATCTGATTATAATTCTTGGTCGCAACAGCAAGAATGGTTTCGCTAGACCAAACAAGTTATATTTTAGCTGTCGTAACATACCGTTTTGAATACAAATATTTTTCAAGAATCATTTTTTATTTCTTGCCTGAGAAAACTTTCTGTCGCAGTGCAGAAAATAGCGACAACCTCAAAACAAATCAGTGGCCAATTGTGACATGAATCTTATTTTGTGAAATACTAAATTTTTCTTTGACAGAAACGTTTATAAATGTACATACTATTTAAAAAATAATATTTCACCATCTTTAAAAACACATTTTCCTTTTATTTTCGATTTATTGAATTCATATTAGCGGTGCCTACCCAACGTTGCCCGGGATTCAGATATAGTTATAATAAGAGTATAAGAAAAGAGAAAATAAGGTACCTTATTTATGCGTAGGCCATAAATATTAATGATGTATGCAAAATTATACAGCTTTTCTTAAAAAATGTACATATATTTTGAAGAAATAAATTCCATCTTTATTAAGCGAAATTTAAATTGAAGAAAATGCATCTAATTATCACGAGTTTCAAACTGATAATAATTCTAACCTAGGCATTGTTGATAACGCAAATCAATAGACTTGCAAACAATACGAATCATTCTACCTCAATAGCTGCCTTAATTTTTTTTACTGTTGGTTGGTAGAAATCTCAATTTTGAAGTATCTTCATAAAAAAAATCCCGCCTTTTCACTCAATCAATTATCATCAAAATACTAGTAGGCTTTATCATATAACGATGGTCGTAGAAATAAAACCGAATGCTCGTCATCGAATAAAACTTTTCCTACGGGCTCGCTTCAAAATGTAATGGACGCCCGATTTTGGAATTCCTGTCTCACATCTCCAATTTTTTTGGACACCCTGTACGAATATGCCAACTCAAACAGACACACAAACAAAAATTATTTACAAATCCCATGAACACATAGGTACTACATATGGGAAAAGAAATTCAAAATACTGTAGCGTCTCGATTTACGTCAGGATTAAGTTCCGAAAAGTACGACGCACATCGAAACAATGAGATTCCATAGAAATTTACGAAATGCATTTCGGAATCATTGTAAATGCTTTATAAAAAGCTACTAAGTCTTAGAGCCAGTTGTGTAATCAGTAGTAACTATTTACTGTGGTAAAAAAAGTTACTAAATTTATTTTGCGAAAACGGATTGTTTGATCGTTGGCGAATAAATATTTACTATTAAGGAAAACACATTCTTATTGTGAAGTTGTAATTATTCAGAACATAGGTCTGTGATATTTTAAATACTAAATTAATGTATTAATTATAAATATATACATATAAAATCAAATTTGTCGAAAAATATTGTTTTTGCGTCACCGGGATTCGAACCTGGAACTCTATTTCCAATCCGTAAAAATAATGTAGATGGCTTTCAAATAATGGAACGACAGGTGTATTAATTTGAAAAATGTAACATATGGGTTCGAAAATTTGTCAAGAAAAATACTGGCGTTATAGCACAATGGTAGTGCACTTCCCCGGATTGGAAATAGTGTTCCAGGTTCGAATCCCGGTGACGTAAAAACAATATTTTTCGACAAAATTGATTTTATATATTTATAATTAATGCATTAATTTAGTATTTAAAATATTTACTTCTCGAAAGTATATCCAGTAGTAAACTAATTTTACTCTCCGATATTCAATATTAAAAATAAAAAAATCGGCCCTTATATTGTTCCAAAAAAAACAAAACGGGAACGTTTCAGGCGTGTATAAAAAAATGTTGGGTAGTATTAAGAACGAATAAGAAAACATAATAAAAAAATCATAAATAAAGTTATGTATTTAAAAAAATTAATATTACATTAACAAAGTATACATTTTTAAATAGCAAAATATACATTATCAAATAATAGATTATAAATTCTAACAATAAAAAATTGTCGGTCGCATATTAGTTTTCAAAAAATTGTCCAAAACAGCAACAGCTATCCTGCATTCAGTTTACGCATCGCGTAAAGATCTTTATTTACAGCTTTTACAATACTTCTTCTTAGTTTCCGCTTTTGGTTAACTTTTGATTAATTCATTGTTATCTTTTCATCTTGATTAATAATTTCGTCTGCGTTTACCTTCAAAACGTATGTCTTGTTTATAGTTTGCCAAATCGTTAGCGATCCTTTCGGTGTCATCAATATCTACTGCTTTGGTATGCCCAGTAGATTCTGGCCACAGTTTTCTCCAAATCCCAGTTTATACATCACGCATATCGAATCACATCGATGTAGGCCAGATTTTCAGTCTTGTGTTTTTTAATATTTAAAACTAACTAACTTACTATCACATCCTCCCGGCGGTGGGCAGAGAGGATAGAGCGCCACACTCTTCTGCTGCTACACACAATTCTCACTCGTGCTCTCGTGCTGATACACAATTCTCACCTCATTTACATACATACACCTTCTCATACAAGCTCGTCGATTATTGAGGCTTCTAATAAAATCATCTTCCACTATCTGGTTTACCTGGTCGTGTAAAGTCTACCGGGAACGTCCTCTATTTCAAGTGCCATAAACACTTTCTTACCATTCTCTTCTCATTCATCCGACCAAATCACCCAAGTGATCTGTTTTCTTGAGTAGGTAATATTTAAAACGATACAAATTTTTTTAGATTATTCTTTCCGCTTAGATTACTTTGATTTCATTGAGGTTATTATAATGCTTTTAAATACTTTAAATATTCCGAAACTTTTAATTAATTTACTTACACCTTCGGGAGTGATTTAAATTAATGACAAAATATAATACTAATTTATGATGAATACATATGTACACACGTTTGTGAGTACAAAAATGCTTATTTTATTATATTTCTGTTGTTCAGCAGTTTAAAATTGAAGACGTCACCCGAACAACGAGGTACGGCATATTTTGGTGATTTTACGGGAACTGAGAAAAATTGTTTATTTTATCTAATGATGGTAAAAAATAATATTCAATGTGTCTTTTTAATACGTTATAAATGATAACAATATACTTTTTATCAAAAGAACAATGCTATCGGCATTGTGCATAAAGTATTGTTCCATAAGGTGAAAATAAAAACAGATTATATTATATGAAAGTTGTGTTTATTTTAAAAGAACAAAGAATATATATCATTCGCTACAAAAATGTAAGAACAATACGATAATTACTTTCAAAATTTGCCAGAGTTCAATGTGTTGTACAGTGTTGTTATACTCACATCAGTTGGAGTCTTTTTTGCAGCAACGGCTACTCCTCTCTTCCAAATATGTGTTGACCAGTATCTTTCATAATTTTTCTCTTGATATCTCCAGTTCGACATGTTATTTTTGCTTTTTTTTTTATTTACACTGAACGTATACAGTGAAACCTCTATCGGTTTTGAAGGTCCTAATAAAATAAACTATGAATGCGGGAATATAGAAAAAAGTTACATTCGTACATCATATTCTAAAAAATATACATATTTTACATGTATATTTGTTTAATATACATGTGAATGTGTTTAATATACATGTGAATATGTTTAAATACAAATAAATTAGAAAGCTGCACTGAAACAAAAAATAAATGAATTAAACTGTGTATTTTACATAATCCTTCATAATCAATTGTTTTTTGGCGGTTCCGTTATTGCCGTAAGAAAATAACATTTTTTCAGTGTTACAAATAAATTTTTTTTCGGTATCAGTTATTGAATGTGCATAAAACAAAAATTTTTGAACACCATGTATGCTTCTGAAAATAAAGATACAGGCTAGGGATTCTCTTTATTAATATCTTCAACCTCTTCTGCTGTCTCTTTCAATTCAAGAATCACTCGGGCGTGCTGCACAGTTGTCTACAACAATAAAATATTCTAACAATATTTGAATACGTCCAAGAACACACAATTACTGGTTTTTTGCCTATAAAGGCACTGTTATTAAATAAATATCAGATATCTCATAGAGACGAAGCTATTTTTATTCGATTTAATGAAAAATATATAAGAGTATACCCCATACTTCTGTATATTTGTCATTAAAAATAGCTTCCTCTCGATGAGATATCTGATATTTATTTAATCAAATATTAATTTGTTTTGTTTGTTTGTCAAGGTTTCTTAAAAAGAAAATAAAAATATTCGTAGTCATCCATGCCTGAAGTTTTCGTATTAAAATACCAAGGCTTCAGCGATTTGCCAATGATGATTGGCTCGCATATGTCAGTTTCATCACAGTTTACGAAAAACAGAGATCCTCTCTTTCAACCCTTTACCACCGTGGCAGGACTCGTGCTTTAACGTCAATGTCCCGTTAGGCGGACAATTATAAAACAAGCCAGTGTAACGAAATATGTTGCGTAATTAAAGCGATTATGCGTATAGGAACGATAGATGCGATCCATTTTTGCGTGTTTTGTATGAAATTAATTCGGGACTGGATGAAATAAACGACACATGCGGGAAAACGATTATTAGAGGAACGATCTATCGAGATTTTACTATACAAACATTAAAATTTTGAGTGAACATTTTATTACCAAATTATGAGTAAAAATTTTAATACCAAATTATGAGTGAACATTTTAATACCAAATAATGAGTAAACATATTAAGAGCTCGTAAGATAAAAAACATGTATGATTTATTATAAAATGTAGATACACAACTAAAATGCATGTTTGTTAAAATATTTTAATTCTATAAAATCGTATTATTCGTTCCATATTCAATTATTTTGTATCTATTCGATATGATGTATTTTATATATAATGACTAATATTAAAACCACGCTGGCAGGTGCGAGCAGAAGAAAATTGGTTCGTGCCAGGCGCCAAACAATTATTCTGAATATTTTTTATAGGCATATCTAACTATATTTTTTTTGGTTTCAGAAATGTGGCAGATCTCAAAATCAATTTATTGCACTAGCTTCAAACCGAAAATTTACCACTCCTTTCGGAAAATTTAAAAGTAAGTTCTAAAAATTTTTTTCATTCTTTACTTTGTCATAAACGGTCTGGCGGATATACGTCTAAGCGATCTAATTTCTACTGCATTCAGTCTACTTTCGTCTCACTTCTATACATCAGTGTTGGTACCGGGACTTCAGTTCCCGTTAGATATAATTCTATTCAATTGCTTTCTTTTTTCTCGAATACAATCACTTTCGACTTGTTAACATTCATAATAAGGTCGCTTTCCTTGCATACATCGTACATTCTACTCACTAGACTCTGTAATTTGTATTCATTATTCGCCATTAAACCTGCTATTTATTAATACACTCGCTCATATTTTGCTAAATATTTGAATATTATAAATTCCGTAACTAAGGTTTTTTATTTTTTAGGTAATAAGAATTTAAAAAAAAACAGCGGGTACACAAAATTAAAATTTCGAGTACATTACTCGTATAAATCACGTTCATGTGCGAGTAGTGGGGTTGATCTACCTATATTAACTTTTGGCTAAGGTCTCCTGCTAGATGGTTTAGTCATACTTCAGAGCATTATGTTAGATCTGATAAAAGGGTTGATAATAATAGGGGGCGGTTAGTGGTCACGCATCGCATCCCTTTCGTACATTTCGCGCTTAGGGCTATTTTTAGAAAGAATTTTTATTCTCTGACGAAGGGTCTTTTGCTTACTCACTTATATGTACTTTTTTAATAATAAAAAAAAATATCAACTTAGCAGATGGTGGACAAGTTATCATTAGTAAGCTAACTGCGACGCATTCTAGCGACAGATTATATTCGTGGTCTCACCGCCTCGGTAGTGCTTGTAAATATTATACAGATATTATACTTGTAAATAATATATAGAATGAAAAAAATATATAAAAATATAATATCAGAGGGAATTTCTAGCCAGGCGTGTTAAACTGCTCGGCTAAGGGTAGTGTATGAATAGTACCAAGCGAGGTGTGTAAATAAGATAATTTTTATAATAAAACTATACTAGTACTATGCCATAGGTGGCGTTTTTAGGGCAATTTTTAGACGTGCTTGTGGTATAGTGGTTACGATACTCGCCCAGTTATCTAGTGGTCGGGGGTTCGAGCCTAGTTCCAGGTGACCATCAAATTAATCCTATTTTCATAGCACAAGCGGTTAGTTTAATTTAGTTTGAAAATAGTAAGAATATTGATGTGAAAAGTATTCCGTGTACGTACCTCTATTTAAAAAAAAAAAACAATTAAGCATATTTCAAAAGTTTTCTGAGAAAATTTAATTTTATTAAATTTTACTTAATTTTATTAAAATATTTAGTTAAAAACAAAGCAATTTTGTAATATAGCACCGTGGTTATTTTTTTACAATTATCTCAATATTTAGATATTAACAATATGCCTGTAGATTTCTTGTAACATTTTACTTACATGGAAATGAATTTCCTTTACATTAATTAACTCAGTCTTGAAACAAAATAGGCAGGGTAAATATTCGTTTACCTTTATTTTGATAGGATTACTTTTATTAGTTAAGTTTTCTTCTACAATTATTGATATTATTATTTTCCTGCCACAGAAATAAGTTAACATTTTTTTCACCAGACAGTTTGTCATTTGGTGAAAGTGTGCGAAATCTTTCATAAACAATGTTCACAAAGTCACATTTTAAAGTGAGACATCAACTATTTCCTGTTAAATTTTGTGTAATACATGTTATTACATATACTTAAGCCATGTTTGTGAACTTTTTCAAATTTTATTTGTTTCTAAATTATTTCAGTCAGAGGCTCGTCTTGCTCCTTTCTCCAGGCGCGCTGAAATGAACCAAAAGTGAATCCAAATGGTGTCGAATCTGGCGGCTCGCGTGTGCTGGTGTATGATGAGGGGGCGCTGGGAGTAGATGGCATGTCTCTCGCGGGGCAGCTAGTGCCGCCCGGCAACGGCTCCCGCGGTGGGGGCGGCGGGGGCCCGGGGGGGCCCAGGGTGGAGCCCCCGCACTGTCACTACGTCGACTATGACTACGAGCCCCTGGCCGCGATCGGATGCTGCATGTACATCCTGTTTGGTCTGGTGTACACCCTTTTCGGTGAGTCATTTGCCTTGGGCCGTTCCTTTCTCATTTTACGCTCTCAAATAAATAATCATTCTAAATATTTTACATTTAAGCACAAATTTTAGTAAAACTTTAATTATCGTGTACAAAGTTAATTAATTTTCTTTAAATGATGTAAGTTTAATTTCTATTACAGTTTTACTGGAAAATTTTATTACCAATTAACAATTAAAACTGTTTACTCAGGGGAATTTCTGAAATAATGTTTTCTGTACTTTCTGAAATGATTCTATAGATTGGTACCCAACTTAATGTTATTTAGTTAGTTATTTTATTTTGTGTAACAAAACGTAAAGCTATTGCACGAGTTTTGGTTGTAGAGTATTGATTGAGTGATTTATGAAAAGATTTTGTGTATGTGAGACTGAAGCCCCTAACATCTTCTAGTCTCACGTGTGTTAGTTGTATGTCGCAATGTATATGGTGTGCGTGTGTGAGTATATATGTTTTGTCTAGAGCAAGGTATAGAAATGAAAGAGCACTTACAAAGGTTGGCGTTTATTAATGGATGAATTATACAGAGGCGGTGTACAGTTAAATACGCGTATGTGGTTGTTGAGTGCTGGAGTGACTCGCTCGAGATGTCACTGATAGAGAGGTCTGCGAAAGAGTGGTCGCTAAATCTTAGGGCGGTGTCCGTCACGATGTATGGTGTGTGCTGATTGGTTGGTTGGATTTCGGCCCCTTATGATTGTTAAGCGAGTTCCTACACTGCCATGTCTGTGGGGCGCGTGCAGGGTCACCACACCACATATTATTGGTTATTACATACGTTACGTAAAATTGCGAATACATATATTTAAAATAAAATACATCTGCAATTAATACCGGGATAATTTTTTTATTAGAAATAAAATTATATACGAATATACAGTAAAAAGTACATGAAAATATTTCTATAATTTAATGTGAAAAAAATTGTTTTTCAAAACTGGAAATGTTGTATTCTGTCAAGTTGCATAATCTGTTCATATATGTTAAAGTACATGCTTTATTTTGGAAAATAAATGAATATTCACTAATGAGTGATGTTATTGAGGATAATGGATTGGTTATAAAAACGCTAGCGAATCACAATATTACTTAAATTGCAATATATTTATCACTAGGAAACATTTTTGATGTGAAACATTTTATCGCATTCATTCATTAATTAAAAAACCTACAAAAAATCTACGTAAAAGGTTCCTCACTCGCTTAGCACAAGCATTAAATAATATATTAGGTAACGGATATTTTTTTTAATATTTGAAAA
Organism: Eubasilissa regina; assembly: GCA_022840565.1. Classification (NCBI taxonomy): domain Eukaryota; kingdom Metazoa; phylum Arthropoda; class Insecta; order Trichoptera; family Phryganeidae; genus Eubasilissa; species Eubasilissa regina. The sequence continues at coordinate 26,891,383 of JAINEB010000033.1, forward strand.
AAATAATATATTTTTAAATAATAGTTTATTACTTTAGTTTTTAAAAACCACTATGAGTTATTTATTTCACCGGTTTCGGAAAACACCTTTTTCTTCATCTGAATTATAAAAAACTAACTAAAATTACGTGTCAAAATATTCTTATTACAAAAAATAAGTAATTAAAAAAATAAATCTAGTTCTTACTTAAATTCTTAATTATTAAAATGAACCATAACACGTTAGCGGTAAATAATTAAAAAATATATATTATTCATTAAAAATAATTATTCTTTAAAATAGATTATTAAAAACTTCGTTTTTAACTACTTTATGAGTTAAATTTAATACACCAATCGGTTTCGGAAAATACCATTTTCTTCATCAGGATGTCAAATAAACTAACTCAAAACATATATATCAAATTTTTCTAATGTTGTTCAGTCTATTCTAAAAAAATTGAAATTGTTCTAATGTTGTTCTGACTATTCTAAAAAAATAAAATTATTAAACCACGATGCAAAGTTTGCAACAAATATTAAAATAAATAAATAATTCTTTAGATACATTTCCCTCTTGAATTGTACTGAAAAATACATTATTTTGTAGCTATTTGACGATTTCATGTCGAAAACATATTTTTTAGATTAAATATAACAAAATCACTTTGTAAAAAACTTGTCAAGCAACAAAGTGATAGCTTTCTACGAAAACATATTTTTTAGATTAAATATAGCACAATCACTTTGTAAAAAACTTGTCAAGTAACAAAGTGATAGCTTTCTACGAAAACATATTTTTTAGTTACTTTCACAAATATCTGGTTTACATAAATAAATCTCATGTTTTATTTTATTTTACAGGTTACCGATGCTTTAAAGCTGTGATGTTTTTGACCGGTTTCACTTTTGGGACGGTCATTGTTTATCTAATATGTCTACAAGAACATCTGATGCCAGCCTACGGGAACGCATGTGAGATTCATTTATAGAATTATTAATTTATTCTCCGCCCCCACTTGCTAAATACTAAAATAATAAAATAAATTATTTGTATTTGTAAGTTGTGCGTGCGTAACTGTCCAATTTGATTATTCTTTTCGGTTTACCATCAAAATTGATTTCTTTTTAAAATTCACAATAAACTCCATCTTAAATCCATTTTTCTGTCAAAATCCACCCCTGACGTAGTTACGCCAATTCAGACAATGCGGTGCATTGTGTCCTCCCCTCACATTAGACACGGACCCCTGACGTTAGATAGGGGTCTGAAGGTCCGCGACTTATGGTACATTTTTCAATCGATAATTTTTCCAGCACTGATATAGATTACATTGAAAAATTATTTTTCACGTGAAATCGTTATCGATGTATATATGACAGCTGTGCCCTGCTAATACGTCAAGTTAGAGACCAGACCATTGCTGCAATGTGAAAATCTCGGAAAATCGTAGCGAAGATTTTCTTTAGTTGTTAGTGCATATATTTTATTATATTTTTTTGATTTTTGATCTATGAATTTTTTATATGCGAGTCTGTAATTATCGGAGGAAAGATACTAATTTTGTTTTAACTATAATAAACTATATATAATGGATAAAATCACTAGTACTAGATACTAAATATTTTTATATCTTATATGCAAACCACAGGACTTTTCATTTTTGTATTAGGGACTTATATCCTTTTTCCATTTGACATTGGAGACCAATTTTTTTAGTTTAGTCTCTGGTTCCACCCAATTTATTCTTTTGTTCAAAAATTAATCTCCGCGATGAGTCTGATATACTTTTATAACACAATAAGTATTTGTATTTGATAAAAAATTGCACTAAACATTGACATTGTCCATTATACGAAACTTTATAAATTATACGCAGTTTTGTTGCATTTAAATCTTTAGCAACATTAAATAAAATATAAATTGGTTAAATTAGTAGATTACGTGTTTACTATGCATGGTTAACTTATCCTGCCCATTGAAACTGAACAAATGCGTGAATGCTCAGTATACGCCATACGCCAGAATATAATATGCTATATCCTTTAGTCTAGGGCCTAGACAGAAGGATAAGGGGTACTCTATGTGTAAGGTTATACTGCTACAATAATATTTCTTTGACCTAAGCAAAGACTTTAATAATATTAAATATTAAATAATATGTTTTTCTTTTGCAGCCGTCGCTTTCTCTGCAGGCTTTCTATTCGGTTTGATAACAATGTTAATACAGTATGTGGGATTATTTATGACTGGTTTACATACTGGGTTGTTTGTAGCTATAGCTGGTCTAGCTGCATACGATTATCTATCTGAGAAAACTCAACATACGGTGAGTATTAAGTTATTGCATTTATACCAATTCTGATAAATATTTTGTTTTTTAAGCATTATTCAAGGATACGGAATACGGATACTTCTCTCGATTTATTGTCGAGATGTGGATTGCCATTGATACAAGTGATTAAATATAATCAAACGTAATAAAACTCACGGAAAATAAAAAATTATCTTTTTTTTTCAAAGAGAATATATTTTTGTTGTGATGTCACAATTTCAGAACGTAGTATTTTAATACAAATGAATGAATCAGCTAGAAATTATATTAGAATTATTTAATACTGGCACTGGAATGCAGTTTAATTATTATTATACCTATATAATACACGTAACTACGATATACAGTGGGTTGCCAGGTTGGGACCTAAACTTAACCACTTTTCACCACCGTGTGTTATGATAGTATTTATAACATTGTGTTATACTTTTAAAATGAACCTTAATGCTTTCAGATGTGGCTTTGTGTTTCGACCCTTCTTGGAACGGCAATACTTTTTGCTATTTTAAACTTGTGTTGGAAAAAAGGTAAAATAGTATTTTGCCTTTTACTTATTATGTCTTCATCACAACAATACATCTACATTGCTTAAAAAACAATAACAATTATAATTAAGTAATACACATCAATGATTAGTTTGATATTAGATTATTTGCATTTTTCTGATAAATCATCGATCGTGTATTAAAATTGTTTTTTTTTTCAGGGTTAACAATATTCGGTACATCTGTATATGGAGGGGCTATTTTGGCAGCTTCAATTGATTTCTTGATCGAGAGGCTGGCGATGGCAAATTGGGTATAATCTTCTTTCACCTTTTATTAAAAATTTCAGATTTTAAAATCGAGTACAAATTATAAAACAGATAATTAAAATTTTTTTTTGATGTTGAGATGTTGGCAACATTTGGCTCTCAAGTTTTACTATTGACTAAAAATAAATTAATGTACCCGAGTAATTGTAAAATATACAGTTCATGACTTAGTACTTTTATGTAAAAAGCATTCGACTGTCAACATGTATGGAAACACGAAATATGAATATTAAAAACAAATTAATTCGTGTAAGAATGTTAAATTTAAACCATTAAAAAAAAGTGTTAATGAAAAATTTTTTTGATTTAGTACTTTAAAATTCAGGACCATCATTAAATTATGACAGTATTATTATAAAGTGCACCATACACATTTCCAGATTTGGGAGCGGATTAATTTACGACCCGCTATCCCTGTCCCCTGCTGGTTCTCATGGCTCATCCTAGCCGTCTGGCCGACCATGACTCTGCTCGGACTTGTGACTCAGAGCTGTGTTACAGGAACTGGAGTACATCACGAGGAGAGTAAGCATTATATTTTTTCATGAATTGCATTTTTCGTCGTTGAATTAACTATGCGATCTGTTTCACGTTTTATCAGTCATTTTTTATTATTATATATCACTATGCGGTGTATTCTTTATTATAACCCTTTATTCATCAAGCGAGAAATTTCATCATTCATTATGCGATGAATTTGAAGTGTCTAATAAATATTTTGTATATATGAGTATATCGACATTGTATATTAAAATTTACATTTCTTCATCTATCATGCGGCAGATTAAATGGATGAACTGAAATATAATTTTATAGCGAATATTTAATTAAGTTTACTTACTATTAGTTTGTTAAAAATTAATCTTTATAAAAGCGATTGCCTAGTAATGGATGTAATAATCACAGGAAAACTCATTATTTTTAAGACAATATTTTAAGTATTAATGAAAGTATCAATTTAATTGCACGTACTATTTTGATGGCTTAATAATATAAAAACTTATCTACAAAATGCGTTTTTTAGTTAAGTATGCAGGTTTATTCAGAATAAACGGTTCTATCTATAAAGCAAATAAATATTTTCCCAAAACTATAGAGTTGTAGTGAAATAATCTAAAATGTATCTCACGAGTTCAAAGATAAAACATGAACGTCACTTGATACGTTACTGTGTTTAACTTTTAAGTCAAAATAATTAAAAATACAACATGTTATTCAATTTGTTAAAATATGGTTTGTTTATTGTTGTTTTGGTATTTTTAAGCAATCGAATTAATAATTCGACATCAAAATAATGTTTTGACAACTGAGTAAGTATTATAATTATTTTAAAAGTTAGAATACTGATTGTGTGATATCCTTTTTCATTGATCAGGACACAAGACTTGATAAATATTATTAAAATCTAAAACTTTTCTATAATTTTTTAATATAAATGTACTTTAAGTGACTGAAATAAATAATCATTATACTACTTTTAAAATTAGCAATATTAACTTGGTGGTTCTAAGATTCATATTTTTTATTTATTATCTTAGTTTTATTAACCACAATTGAGTTTAAAAAACATCTACCGGTTTCGGAAAACACTTTTCCTTCTTCAGGATGTAATAACTAACTAAAAATATAGTATTGTTTCTTCACCAGAATCTATTTTAAAATTTTTTAAAAAACAACAATTATTTAAAAAAATAAATTTAGTACCTAACTTAAATTACTGCTCAATACAAATTTAGTCGAATAATTTTTAGGAAAAAATTTTAGAATAGGACTCGTAGTTAAAATTAGTTGGCCGTTTAGAATTTCCTGATTACTTTTACATGCTTTATTTATCTCCAACGATTCCAAATTATTTAATTTAATTCAATTGTGGTTAATAAAACTAAGATAATAAATAAAAAATAAAAATAATAATCATTATACTTGTATATTGTACAATAAAGTTGAAATTTGAAATAATACGTATACTTTCAGTAATGAACATATTTGATTACATGATATCGTGAAAATATTTACTTGTTTGCTCAATATAAACAAGGCCATTTTCCTCTCTAATAATAGTTGCAAAAAAAAAAAAATTAAATGCAACCAGTTTTAGTTATTTGATTTATAATAAACAATAAATTTTTTTTTTCAAAATATACCTAATTGCTCGGAAAACAATATTGACTGACAATAGAAAATATGTTGCGTTAATTTTGGCGAAAAGTACATTCACGTGGAAAAAAATTGGAAACAAATGTTAAGAAATATATGAAATATTCCACATTATACTTTAGGTATATGTAAATACTTGCATTTCATCTACCAAAATTTTTATTATAGAAACTTTTAATTCAATTTAAAGTTATCTAAAATATTCCTAATATAATTATGGCTTTATTACTCACAACATTAAATTTCATGACAATAACATAAATCAATATAGCAAAATATAAACGTTGATTGTAGACCTACATGTAAACATTTGTAAACGAAAAATATTGATTTATTTACAAAAATAAATATATACATAGGCTTTCATTTTAAATAGTACCTTACTGGTAATTAGGTTGAAATGTTTCGATGGTTGTATGGCAAACGGATCTGTAGAAAAAAGGACTTTTTTGTTGGGTTCACTGTATTTAATCCTGATTAATTTAATGACAAAGGAGTACCCCACTATTTTAACGAAAATATTGATCTTAAATTCATATCAATTTATATAGGTATTTTTATAAAAACATTGCAATAATACGTCAGTATGAGTAATAAATATGAGTTAATAAAAAAAAAAAGATTTTTCGAAATATTCGTTTGCCGTACTACTACTGATTTGTTAGCATAAAATATAATAGTATTTTTTTGAATAAAAGCTAAGTATCCTTGAAAAGTGAAGAATGATTTTCTTTAAGTAAGTGTCATGAGTGTTGTATAATCGATTAAAAAATATCTACAAGAAAAAATTGGTTTAAATTTTTTTTTTCCCAAAATCGCATATTTAAGAATGTTATTGGCTGTGTAAACGATGATAACTATTATATTTGTATCAAATCGTGCATGTGCGAATGGCGCGTCTTTCAGATTTTTTTTTAACTTGAATTTATCATCAGGTTTATCACTTTTTCAAAAGTTTATACTTTTTGTCAAAATTTTTTTGCCTTCTGACTGAAGTTTGAGGATGATATCGCTTTTACAAACGCAATTTAACATAGCATGCCCGACGTTGCACGGGATTTAGATTGAGTTTAATTAAAATAGGGATTTGGATGGTTGTACTTGCATTTTGCGCAGTCTCTAAAGTATAATTTTTAGTTAGTGTATTGATTTTTGCACTCGGTCCAGGCAGGAAAGGGTAAGATGTGGGATGATTATATTTTTCTGAGGTTTATACAGCGCAACTAAACAAAATTTGGATGGTGTTTATTATAATATATATTTATATGAGTGAAGGGAGTGGGATGGTCAGGGGCAGGGTGCCTATGTTTTGCGCAGGGTCCTAAAGAACATCTATGTAAAAATTGGATCAGTAAAAAGGTGTGGGATTTTATAGAGAATAGACAGAGAGAATTTTAGATATTCAATTTTATGTATACACTAGCAGTATCTACCCGGCGGTGCCCGAGATTCTATTAATTGTGTCCATTATTATGAAAGTGGTCTAAATCATGTTTCTTTCGTTTCGGGATATTTAAAGGCTTGCGTTTGAATTGATAAAAAAATATTTTTATATTACAACACAATGTTTCAAAATTTATTTTGTCTACTAGATTTATAATTTATTTCGACAATGGACACAATTATATAATTGGAATGCTTATAATTTAAAATTAGTTTACAAAGAGGAAGAGGCGTGATGTCTTTGTTTTGTGTAGGTCTTAAATAATAACGCATTGGTCTGTACAGCGGGATGGTGAGATATGGTGGTTGGATGAATGTATTTTTCTTAAGTTCCTAGACTGCAACTGAAGAATATTTCGATGGCGTTCAATGTAATACACATTAATATCAGTAAGGGTGAGTGGCATGGGGAGTTATTTATATATTTTGTGTAGGGTTCTAAAGAGTAACTACGTAAAATTTGGAACAAATGATGTTCACAGTATAATTCATACATCACATCAGGGTAAGCAGTGGGTGGCTATTTGACGGCGGTGGGGTTAATGTTAATGCAAAATTTAGTTTAGATCGGTCAAAGAATGTAGGATTCTATAGAAAACAGACAGATAAATTAACTTTTAGTTTTCTATACAATATTTAGATACAATAAATAAACTTATAAGGTTTTCCAGTAAAGGCTTTAGAATGTTTTTAACGTAGAATATATTTATTTAGCGGGAATCTCAGTAAAATTTGTCACGAAATTGTTTTTCTTAAGAAACTCTAAAAATGTATAAAAAAATATTTTTATTGAATGCGAAGACCTTTATTCTTCCACTGTGTAAAACTGCATGAAAATTACAATGGAATTTAGTTGACATTTGTGAAACAAAACTATAAAAAAATTGAGAGTATGTACCCTTGGTACAGCAAGGTGTCATGGCATTTACATCGAAGTGAGATATTAAGCTTCAAAATTTTGCATATAAATTTTTCCAAAACGCCGCTTTATAATTTAGAGTAACGAAATAAACCTATTCCCAATTTCGAGTACATTATAAAATACAAGGGCGAGTCAAAAATTATTATAGACATGTCCGCTCCGCTAGTAGTTTGCACCAGAGGAACAATGAGCAGTGATCCGATTTCTATGGTCGGAGGGTTCTGAAAGGGCCTAAAATTCATTGTAGACATATCACAATCTAGGGAAAGCGCTAGTAAATGTGTTTTTTTGTGTATCGCGAAGTTTAAAGGTGGCCGGACGAGTGTGACGCACGAAGAGGGAGCAGAACGCCCGTCAATCTCCACCGCGGACAAGATTCAGCAAGTTCGAGAGATGGTTCTAATGAATAGGCGAGTAGCCATCTGCGAGGTAGCGTCTTCTTTGAACATCACTCATGGACGAGCTTGGCTTCCGTAAAGTGTAAATAAATTGTAGAACGAAAAAATGTTGATCATTTTTGACTTGCCCTCGTATAATTCAAACATTTTATTTGTGATCACAATAAGAGTAGACGTTCTCAAAAATTTTAAAAACGCAACTAAAATATAATATTTTTTTCTTGTTACCTCCTAAACTATTAGAAAATTAAAATAAAGATTATGATACAAAAAGTAAAATTAGAACAAAATATAAGATGGCTAATACCTTGTTATTACGAGGGTACGGTTTAAATATAACCTAAAAATATCCTAACCTAAAGGTACTATTGAAAAACACTATATATAGTAATATATACTAGAAGGGATTTCATTACATGATTTAGATCTGCTGTTTGCGAGTTTACTTAAAATTAAAGTGCCTACTATATTTTGCAGTGTATATAAAGTAGGACAATGGTTTTAGCTTAAAAACAATCCAAAATTATTTGAATTAGGTACCCAATAAATTTCATAAAATGTTATTATTTTTAAAAGTTGATATTTTAGATGACAACATTGCTTTTAATTCATATGTTCATATCTTCTAGTTTCACGAGGTTGACCTATTTCACATAAATGATGACTAAAACTCTTTTTTTCATTGCCCTTGTGTTTCAGTTCTAGTCAAATTTTAGACGGCCCCGATTTCAAAAAAACTGTATCTTCTTAATTAATAACCATGCATGTTTTTGAATCGTTAAAGGTATAAGTGCACAAAAGAAAAGACTTAAGAATGGATCTCAAAGACCCAGGACACGCGAACAACGAGCTGAAATGAGACAAAGAAAATATAGGTACCTGTACCAAGTGAGGACAGCACATGGAGACGTTATATCTCAGGTGAAAAACCATAACATATCATTAAGTTGAAAGGCCGTAGATGCTGCGGTGAATACTTTTGTAAAGTAACTGACTAATACTTTGCAAAGTTAAAAAACGTACAATTGTATTTTTAAATGGTAGAAATGATCGATTTCTGCTAGTTAACATTTATTTGTAGGCCCCGCATAGCGTACACATTTCTTGTGCAACGTCCGATGAATACATTGTTATAAAGTGAACACTAGAAAGAATCGACAAAGAAAACTGATTTACTTTTGCACATTTTTTAACTTTTTATTATAACACAATTAGCTTTTTTATATAAGAAATATTACATCCTTCACATTTTTGCGGAGAAAATTTGTTTTCGTGTATGTGTAATATTATAGTATTTCCTATAATACAAAAACAAATAGCTATTAAAATGAATTGATATTATAGATTTTCTCTTCGATAACATTATTTTTACTCTCGAAAATTGACAGTTATATGTATTATACATTATTACATCTTTCGATTGCCATTGACTTATAAAGTCAATAGGATGTCTACCTTAATGAACATGTCGATTGTTACGGCTGTTAAAAGGACGTACAAAAATTATCTACATTCAATATTATGCACTCAATTATTTGCTCGCCTCATCTCGGATGGAGAGATTATTTACAAATATATAATTACAAAAAAGTATAAAACATCGAAAAATAGGTTTAATTTTTTTTATTTTTTTCAATATATCGCAAGTTGGCTGAGTTTACACGAGGTCCGCGCATGTGCGAATGACGCGCCGTAATTTAAAATATTCTATTATATTTATCATCAGCTTATTTTTAAAAGACTATAGATTTTTATTTGTATAAATATCACTCGACGGTCGATGTTAGTTTTACAGATTTTCAAATATTCCCAAACTTTCGTTATTGATACGAAATACTATATTTGAAGTATTTAACATTTAACAAGAATCACCAACTCAAGAAAATGCCGATGTCGTATCCTGGAATATTTTATTTGATTTGATTTGATTGACCGATAACATTTAAAATTTTAATGTGTATTCGACAATACGTAGTCAGAAGTTTCTCTAGTATTTGATAAATCCAGATTAATTTGTTTATTTATTACAGAGCTACGTTCAAGCCCTACAAAAAAGGGCTGAGTGCTCAACTCTACAGAGTGACGCCACCCATCTTACTGTTCTTCCGGGAGTCGAACCGTTGCCACACACTCTCTCAGACTCGGACGACGAAGCTCGCTGATCTCTATATAAATCAAATTGTCCTCTAAACGTTTCTTGAAAATGGTGATACGCGCAAGGAAACAATTTTATTTTATCAGCAATCCATTCTTAAAACTAACAATGTTAAGAAGTGGCAAAATTAAAAAAAAAGTCATGTAGATAATATTTTTAATAGAAATTAAATGTGTTCTAAAGTAAATGCTGTAATATTTATTTTTAATTAAGTTGAAGTAAGAAATGTAAAAAAGCAACAATTAAAAAAAAAACAATAAATTTTTTGGTCAGTATTTTATTTTACCTATATATACACATACCTAGATATTTTTATCTACACTGATTTACACGCACTTTGTCTTTGGAATATGGAAATGTAAATATATAATATAATATTATATAAAAAAATATTTAGATCGTATCCACAGATGGTAATATCTGACACAATAAATAATTAAAAAAAATTGATTTATGGTACATAACAAAAAATGACATAGTTCTGTGTATTATTTACTCTAAAATTGACGAGACTCAGATTTTTGTACTCTTAATTATCAAATTTATGAAATTATGATTTATGAAATTGCATATATTTCTTTCTTCATTTTCTATTGAGATTCCAGATTTAGGGGTTTGAGGGAGGAAACTGGGTTTAAACAATTCTTAAAAACCACATAATTGCCAAAATCGTACACAAAGTGTCTTGATGTGAATATGGTCCTATATATAACTTGCTTCCAAATTAATAAAAACAAATAGATCTGACCATCAATGAACTCATTATAAATACTGCGGAAGAAAATATATGTGATTTCTTGAAGACGATAACTGATAAGGAAAATGCATTAGCGAGATGTTATAGATACCCAAAATTTAAATAAAGAAGTCTTGAGAATGATAGTTTACACATATTTTTAAATTCGTATTATATACCAACAATCTTGTATTAATGTTATAAATATTATAGATAAGAGACATCTGATCGTCCCTTAATGTGAGCAAAGTATTAAGATTAGTTACTTAGTAAAAATTTCACAAAATCACATTTTTAGGTTAGACAGCCTTACACTAAAATATTATAGACATGTTTTTGTAACAACAACACGAGATATTCACAGAATAGTTTAGCTTGAGGTGAATTGCGAGGATTAATTTACTCTTGCTGTAGACAAAATATTGGAGTAACACTAAATATCTTGGTGAATAAAATTGTGGAAATCAATTATTAACTTTTTCTTCATGAAGACTATGTTAGACTATCAATAGATAAAGTTTCAATAGAAAAATCAAATAAAAGTCAATATTTCTTCAAGCGAGTAACCGTTTACATTTAGAGACGGTTTGATAAAAATCTACTTCTATTTTAAAACCAAATCCAATATTACCAACATTTTAATATAGTTTAATTATGTATAATCCATTCTTACTTAAAACTACACTTAATATATTCATATTTAAGTTTAATTTTATAATTTATTTGAAATACGAACAAAGTTTATCTAATGCATACCTTATAAAATCTTAAAAAATAATTGCAAGCTAGTTTCCGAGTTCACAGAGTCGGTATTCATGTCATGTCGTAAATATGTTTTCCCTGGAACAAAATGGTAAATTTTGCACAATGGAACAGTTTTTTTTTCTTCAAATGAAATATTATTAAAAGTTGAAGTATTATTGATGGTATAAGCTTGATAAAACTTCTTTGTGAAAGTAGGCCTTATAATACAATCTTATTCAAAATTCTTACATTAAATCAAATTACAATCTGATGTTATATTTTGATAGTAATTATTTATCTAAAATTGTGGCGGTAAACAATTATTATTTCTGTTCTTTTTACATACATAGATTAAAAGTAAAATATTTTTTATCCGATTATATGTATTATTGTTTGACATTACTTTTTGATATTAATTTTAGATTAAATCCTAAACGTCTCTCGATGTGAAATGAATTAGTAAAGTAATCCTTGTATTGATAACAATATTTTAACCCCTTAAATACGTCAAAGTGGTAGTTTATAAAAACTATATTAGATCTCGGTGCTTCGTTTATATATGTATATATATATACTGAAAATATAACGATACTGGCGTGTATTATAATATTTTGCACTTGGCAGACTCAGATATTCTCCTCTATGTAGATGAAAGTATTTCGATTAGCTCCTCTTTAGATTTTATATATTTTTCATTTCACATAAATAGTTATTTTCATATTAAATGTTTTAAAATCATCTTAAACTCAATTACAAAAATTAACCCATAAAAGATATAAAAACATTAACTTGGTAAATTTTTGGCATACGAATCTAAAACAATAAAAATTCGTAATGCTCATATTTTGCATTGAGGTTTAGACTTATTTTATTCAGATATTCCTCAGTTATGTAAAGGAGAATATCACGGTTTCGTCAGAAGTATATTTATTAAGGTTTAACAAATATTTATAATTTTTTGATGAAAAAAATGAAGTTACTTGATTTGCATCGCTTAAATTTTAATTACAAATGTTTAGATATTTTCTGGAAAATTCGGTAATCTTAATTGTTTCATATGTTTTTAATATGTAGTAATTTCATACAAAGATGAATGATTTTTAACATTAATAATTCTTATAAAGAATTTGTCTATTATACTGATTACAATTATTACACAAAAAATGAGAAATATTACGAATGGGTTGTTAAAAAAATGGTTGTGAAAGTTATTTTTTTAATCACTGGAACTCATTAACATGGTAAAAGTGTCTAAAATCGAAGAGTTTGGAAAACAATCCTTATTATTTAGACCTTTTTATATTTTTTCCCTATGTTATAGTTAGCCTAGGGTTATTGTCTACGTTATTGGATTTGAAAATTTTATATTCTCAGGTAACCTATAATAATTTGTCTGCCAGTATTTAAGCACATTATGAAAATATTATAAATATATTTTATTGCAAATTAATATTTATATTTCGGTTGCCAGAAATTTCAACGCTTACCAATTTCATGACTTATATAATTTTATGTATATTTGATAAAATTGATTAGAATAATCTGTAATATATACACATATATACATTTTTGATAAGAAAATACTCAAGTATGTAATCCTTTCTTTTCCCATCTCAATTTTTTCTTAAATTTAAAATATTATATTATTTTTTAATGCAATAACCAAAATCATAAAATCATCTAAAATGAATGAAAATATTTATCCATAAAATGTAAATTACTTAGGTTATATGTAATATTCTAAGATTAGCGCATAAAACATATAATACAAAACAAAATAGTGTATCTTGATTAGCCATGAATGAAAAACTGAAAAACAATTTAAAAATAAACAAATAATACAATTTATTTATTTGTTGTACAAGCTGCTGCTCAATGTGCAATTAAAAATTAGAATATTTTGATGCATAGCAAATAAGTTGTTTTCCACGATATTTAATTAGCAGTTTTTTTTTAAACTATTGTATTTATTTTTCATTTAACAAATTGATGTACTCATGGATGTACCTTTGTGGTTTCAAAACCATTTGCCAATATGTTATGGCTGGGCTGTAATAACAATGTGTATGAAATAAAAGTATTTTTCAAAAATATATTTCGTGTTTATTAACTAAATTACCTTAATCGTGAGTATTTGTCCACAGCAATAAAAATTATATTAAATAAGTTTAAAAAATTCACTGTGAAATGAATTCGACATAAAGATTTGGATTAAATAAGCCATTCGGATTAAACATGTCTCAAAAATATATAAAATACAATCAATTAAGTATACAGCAATATCATAATAATAAAATATGTGTTTAATCAAAATTTATAATTTAAATAAAATAAATTAATCCGAAAACTTTCGTAATTTATTTATTATATTTTCGACAAATTTATTTTTTATAATTGATACATCTATTATTCCACTTTTAAAAAGAAAACTTATATTTAAAAACTAATTGTTTTTTTAAATAAATTTAAATAGAAATAGATTTATTGATATTAAAAACCTAAATTGAACAGTTAAAAGATTCTTTCAACTTCTTTGCGATTTTAACTTTGGTGAAGATTAAACAGTATTTCAATGGTTCACGGCATTGGTTCAAGATACAGGTAGTATTGTTACAAATTGTAGTTATGTTATTCAAAGATTTCAAGAATTCGTAATAGACATGAATCATTATAGAGTTTTAAGACTCATTAAGGCGTTACTTTCAATGATAATTAAAATTTTCGCGTTTTTTACGAAAACTAGGGTTTTTATTATTCATTGATATCTGAAGTTATACACTAGATTTGTCGTTTTTTAAATTATTACTTAAATAGACGGTAAACTAATAAATATAATATTTTTTGCTACAATTAAGACATTACAAGCATTATAAGAAAGACCATGACCATTACATGCATTTTCCGCGTGTTACAAAATTATCTTAATTTCAGTAAATTATTGCCTAATCTTATTATTATTGACAAATCTCAATTGAGACAAATTAACAAAATATTAAAAATTAATAGTGTTATAAACCATTCAATTTGCAGCATATATTACCAATTTTTAACGTTTTTAAAATACTTTGTTTTAGTGAAAACATAAGTTTTTAAACAATATGTTACATTTACTCATATGCTTTGAGGCTTCTGCTACTATTTAAAACCAAATTTTATATCAAAAACACAATAATCAGTTTTTAAATAATATATTTTTAGTCTTATAAAATATGATAGTTTTAATTGTTCATCGTACTTTCAATACGTTTAGCGATCGTGGAATTCGCATTATCATTATTTTCGTTATAAAATGCCGAAAATATATGTTTTCACGTATATTTTATCCACAATATGAATTAATATTGAATTTATTCGCAATATTAGTAACAAATTTCAAAAATTAGATGTTTTTTTACTGATTTTAAGAGAAAACAACGTTTTTCTGAACAAAGTAAACATTTTATGTACGTTATTATTATACATGTCGCAATAAAATATTTAGTTTATTCATAATACTGTTGCATTTTAAAAACAAGCTATGTGTTTCATAAATAGTATGTAATTATGAAACAGACATATCATCAAAATGCCAACGTGGCGTTTTAAATCGATAACATTAAACAAAATAATAAATTGAAGCTGTCATAATAATTTTAAATTTAGAGCATTGATTTTAGCGACCATCTAAATATATGTAGGCACATTGTCTGATTCCATAACATACTCATATATATGAATTAGGTACTCAATAAAGTATTTAATTTTCGATGGATTTATTCAAATGACAATACACATTTTTATCATTCCATTTATCAATATGAAAACTAACTCCAGATATAAGTAATTTTTAACACTTCTTGTATCGAATGCGAGAAAATCAACATTTTTATTATCATCTCTTTCTATTCAAACCATCCTCTCTCGCATGATTTACATAACAATAACGTCATTAATTATTTCTCTGAATTTAACTATTAACCTCATCTTGAAAGCATGTCTAATTCGTGTAGAATTTCTCGAATTTCAAACTGGAAAAATGAAAGCTCGCCCTTAAGCACTCGGGGAAGCAAATGGCTACCACTGTGTGTATACTTCGATATGACATGAGATTCGAAGATTAACTCAATCGGCGTTTTTTGTTGGAATCATTAAAAGTAGAAATAACAAAATCCAAATATTTTTCAGTTTAACGGGATGTCGCAATGCGCAAAATGTATTTGGGCAATAATAATAATATTAATAATTATCACAATAATTCTACACGATTTAGCTTTTTAATCATATTTCTAGTCAAAATAAAATGTTTATAATTTTTAATCCTTCTACGTTTTTCCGCATTTTACCGAACTACATTGTTTACAAACAGTGGTTTACCCAACGAGGCGCGAGCTTGATTTTCATATTATCCCAAAGATGGCAGGTATGTAAACATACAGAGCTGTAAATTTACTCTTAAAAGCTACATTCAAATAAATCAATTTATTTTACCGTCCATCGATTTAAGAACACCTTGGAAATTAAATTCACATCATGACACATTACTCTCGACAACTTCCAATAAATTCTCGTATATTAACGACACTTGCGTTTAGCGATACAAATTTATCGGTGTTAGAGAAAGACTTAATTATTAAAGACTCTACCGTAACGAGTTACAGTAATTAATTTTTAAACTATTGTATTAATCGGATCAGTTAGTATTAAATTATTTAATATTTATATAATATGAAAATTGAATTAAAAGTATATATATATTTTAACTAATGGTAATAATAACTGGACAGTAGAAAACAACAGGATTTAAAAGTAGATTAAACCTTTAAGTAAGATTTTTTTACGTCTTAACCCCCCTACATTTTTGTAAAATTTTTGTAAATGTCTCAGAATGTAATAAAACTGTATTATTAGATTATTAGTGTCGTGTCATTATTATTGTTAGATATTTTTTAATTAATAAAAATTGCAAAAATTAAAAAGAATTTTACCTGTGAATTTATAATAGATGAGACTTCGATTTTTTTTGTCTTACAGATTTTCGGTAAAGATCAGGATATACAAAACATATGCAGCGATGAATCACAACTTGCTTCGCACTTAAATCTGTACTATCCTTTAGGCGCCCTGGAGTCCGAGAAAATTCTCGGCAAAATAAATCGGTCGCCGATTGCTTTCTGCTTTTTGCACTGATAGAGAAGTAATTGGCGATAACCAATATTACACAGCATTCTAAATGTGAATTGAATATATTAATTAGAAAGATATACACATAAAATCAATTCTATCGAAAAATATTGTTGTTGTGCTAATAACTCATATTTAAAATGAATGGAGTAGGTGCGAAAACTACCGAGAAGGCACTAAACACCTGGGACCTAATAGGGTCGATAGAGAAGGCAAGGTAACGTCCCTCAAAAAGATGAAGAAGACGTTTAATCGTCGTATTATGCCGTATTAGTCTTGATTCCTTCAATTAAAAATGTAATAAAATATAGATATTTTTAATACAAATTAAATGTATTACTTAGAAAGGTATACATATATAATCAATTTATCCAAAAAAAATTGTTGCTAAAAAAACCGGGATTCGAACCTGGATCCCTTCCGATCCGGGAAACCTGCATTGACCTATTATGCTATAGCACCACAGTGCATTGACGACGTATTTTCAAATTAATACATCTATCATTCCATTATTTGAAAGCCATCTTCTTTATACTTACAGAATCTCAAACACCTTTGAGTAATCCAATAGGAGAGGTCAGAATTAATTGATAATTAATTTTTTATTAAATTTTGAAACATTAATACAACATTGTTAGTGTAGCATAATTGGTTAATGCATTTCTCCGGATAGGAAGAGATCCAGGTTCTAACCCCGGTAGCATAACAATATTTTTTCGATAAATTATTTTTTTATGTACGAGTGTAACTTTCGAATTAATACGAGTACATTTAATTTGTATTAAATATATAATTTGTTTAAATGTTTCCAAAATTTAATAAAAATGTATAAATTAATAATTCTGGCATCTCTTATCGGATTTTACTCAAAGGTGTTTGAGATTCTGTACATATAAAGTAGATTGCTTTCAAATAATGGAATGATAGATGTATTAATTTGAAAGTGCAACATATAAGTTCGAAAAATTATCTTACTTTGGTGCAGTGGTGTAATAGGTCAGCGCACTTTCCCGGATAGGGAGTATCCTAGTTCGAGTTCAGGTGTCAATAAAAATATTTTTTTGATAAATTGATTTTATTTGAATATTTATCTAATTGATATTTTTAATTTTAATTAAATATAGATACATTGATTAAGTTTATGAAAAGTGGTAATTATAATCTACGAAAGTTACATAAAAATATGATCTTATGTTCTAAACAAAGTCTATAAATACTTTTACAACATATGTTTCGCACGATACTAATTGAAAAAAACTCTACCCTGTCAACGGGACTATGAATCATAGGTTTATGACTAATAACGTTATGATTTATTGAGGTAATAGGAAGGTAGTAAGACTGTGGTTATTCAGAAATTCATCTATTTTCATATCTTGACTTGTGAAAACACATATACGAGTATGTGAGTAAGCCAATTTGAGTTTTATTGAACTTTTTTCCAAAAATTTTAGCTTCATCTATGATTTTCACATGAAAGGAAAGGCTATATTTGTATTTTGTTTCAATATTTATGTGAGTGTTAAGGAGATGCAATTTTTTTCTGTAGCGAGAATGCTTGGATACATGTAAAAAAATAAAAATTTGTATTTAACATTTTCTTTACAATAATGAACTAGTTTGTATAATAAGAAAAAGTTATTTCTTATTAAATAGATGTCTATGTGTATTACTAAGGTACGTAAAATATACACGATGTCATACAAACAATATTTAGTCGAATAACAAAACTTTTCAGAATTCTAATACGTTTTCGTAAATTCAATCAACTATAATATGTTTTCTTAAATATCAGGAGGTTTGAGTCACATTTAGATAAAAAGTTACTCAGAGAGTTAAATCGAAATTCTTCATGTAACTATAATGCGGGTTCGGTTTGGGCCAGGATTGCGTTTTAACCGAACCTGGCATATATACATATTTCGGAGTTCAAAAATGTTAGTTTATAAACTATTTAAATCAATACAATTTCTGCAGCAGCGTGTTAAGGATAGCATGTTTAAAACAAGCAGTACTTTATTTAACACAAGTATTGAAATTGTTTTTCCTTTATAATGTGCTCGTGTCACCAAATCAAATGCAAAATACCTCTTAACTGTATATTAATAATATTATTTATACAAATAAAATTTATTAAAATTTGGTATTAAAACAGTAAAAAAGAGTTGGTTATAATATTTTTAAAATTAAATAAAGTTGATACGCGATTATGATATACTAAAGTTAGATGCAAAGTAGAATTAAATTGGGTAGCTGCATTAGATTCAATTCATTAGGATTCGAACTCTAGACTGTCCATTTGTGATGGACAAAACCATTCTGAATGATCAACACCTTTGTCTCTGTTCTTCGCATCCGGCAGTTTTATTACTGTCTTTTCTAACTATTTCGAAAATATGACAAATCCTTAGAGTGTCAAATCAAATGAAAATGATATTAACGATGATTAAATCATTCTTCACCCGCAGTATTACTATTTTATATTCGATAGTTAAATCTGAATGACAGGTTAATATGCCTCTTTCCACTTTCATTGTATTTTATTTAAGTATATTTCTTCTTATCAGATGAAACAGATCGCGTGATAACTCCACATCGTTCGTTTATCTGTAATACTAATCTCGCCTTTACCTTCAGTCGGATTGTAATAATTTTTTTACTGAAAAAACTGTAATTTTCATTTTTGTAAATATTTTGAAGGGAAATAAATAATGTATTCGACAAACATACAAATTGAAACATTTGATATATATCTAAAATTTTGATTCGCGCTATGTCATACGTGCGACACACAACCAGTCAATAATAAATTAGCGCGGCTTTAGCCAATCACAAGTTCTAAAATAATAATATCAATTTTTTCTTAAAGATATTTTACACTTTTCTCACATTTCCGCGATGAGGCGTGCAGACATTTGAGTGCAAAATATGTATAATATTCCAATAATTATTGTGACTCTATATTAATAAAATTCGTTGAATACAAGAAATATCGAATTACGCACGTGCCTTTTATATTAGGACGCCGTCATTTTCCGTGAAACTTATTTGAACTGCGAAAGGGTTACGAAATATTGTTTACAAATTTAGACCATCTCTGCAACAACATTATATATCGTTTTTGGGCATATCTGAGTTATATGGATTCTGTGTTCTCGACTTTTTTGAATTCCCGGGACTCGAAAGTCAAAATTTTCATGTCCCGGGTATTCCCCCCGGGGATATATCGTGACTATAAATTTTATTTAATTAAAAATATACTATTAAATATTCATATGCAGGTATGATATGCAGTAGCTGTTAGGGATATTATCCGTATTAAAACAAATAAAAATTGTTATGGAGAACACATTCTTATTGTGAGGTTGTAGTTATTCAAAACATAGGTTTGAGATATTTTAAATACTAATTAAATGTATTTATTAGAAAGATATTCATTTAATTAGTATTTTAAATAAGAATTGTTTGATAAAATAATTATCAGTAGATTTCGTAAGTGAAATTCAGCTTACATTTATAAATTGATTACAAAAAATTAATAAATCTATAAAATATACTGGTTGAATAATTTGAATAAAAAAAAATGATAAGGAATTACATCGAAAGACAATATCGTTTATATTGGGTCAAAATCAATGACAAACTGAAGTCCTTCAATAACTTTTTTCAAATAATTACATCCCATCTAAATTTTCTTTCGTCAAAAGATGACACGATTTCATCTTAAATATTTACATCACATTTTACAAAGAAACATAATCCCCTTCATTCCATTCCCATTCCCTTCAGAATCTTTATAGCTGACCATATATTTTGCTGGGTCGCTGCCTGCTGAACCGCAATAGATTTTTTCTATATATCTATCTAGTTGATTAATTTAAATTATATAAGTTAACTCGTTTAAATGAATAATATCAAGAAAAATCAGTCACAAGTCTCGGGTCATTTTTTCTCAAGTCCCGGGACTCGAAATAGTAAAAAACCATGGAATTCCAGGGTTGTCTCTACACAGAATCCCTACTGAGTTATGAATGCATATGCGTTGTATTTCTTCTTGGGTATCGAAAAGTAATGAAACATCCATATAAAAATATACACAGTTTATAAGTGATCTTACCAGCAACAACACTGCACATAATACAAGATGGTCGACGCTCCATCTATCAGTATTAGTTAAAAATGATGTTCAGTTTTGGTGCAGGAGAGTCTCAATTATTAAGACCATATTTTTAAATACTAAATTAATGTATTAATTATAAATATATACATATAAAATCAATTTTGTCGAAAAATATTGTTTTTGCGTCACCGAGATTCGAACCTGGATCTCTATTTCCAATCCGGGGAAGTACACTACCAATTGTATTATAACGCCAGTATTTTTCATGAAAAATTTTAGAAACTATGTTACACTTTTTCAAATTAATGTATAAAATAAATAAATTAATTTCAAATTAATTTTAAATTAATTTCAAATAGAGATCCAGGTTCGAATCCTGGTGACGCAAAAACAATATTTTTCGACAAAATTGATTTTATATGTATATATTTATAATGAATACATTAATTTAGTATTTAAAATATCACAGAGCTATGTTCTGAATAATTACAACTTCACAATAAGAATGTGTTTTCCTTAATACCATATTTTTATTTTCATCTTTTATGATTTATCAAATATGACAATAAAATGAGGTATGTTTAACAGCTCACGTACACAAATTAAAAAAATATATATATTTCAGTGTACCAGTACTTGTACATAATAAACCATTCAGATTGCATTCAGTTTTCATTGGTGATTTTTTCTGGCGTCATTAATTGAATGAGTGAATAGAAATTTAATAAATCTCACCACACACGCATCATTTTTTTTATTTGAAACGTAGATTTTAACGTAGATTCTCCTCTGTATTGTTTTATCTATTTGTAAAAGCAAGAGTCGTGGCCGCGTAACGGCCACCGACTGGGGGCACGACACATGGAGATATTGCAGGGTCTAGCAATATTAATTTTTTGATTTCTATGATAGTATTAAAATAAGACGATGAATTTGAAAAAAAGCAGTTTACAATATACACACATACATCGTGTAACTGCCGTGTTTTGAGAAAAAAGTTCGACTCGAGAACAAAACGATATTCGACTTGAGTCGAATACGCTTGTGTAAGTAAAAATATTCGACTGATTCTACGTGTTATGATTAATTTAACAAATTATAATCGAATAGCGCGTTCTCGACTAACGGCATTAGTAGAGTTTTGCGTGTCTAAAAAGGCTATTACGGGCGGAAAATACGCAATGTACTACCATCTCTTTTTCACCCGCTACCTTGAAGCGTTTTCTTAGTGTAAATCTTCACGCTTCGAAAATTCAGAAAAATTGAAGAGTTTGATAAAATCTGCGGTAAAATGTTAAATTCAAACATGATGATAGCCTATGATAATTGTTTAGTGACAACAAGATTATACATTTTTTGCCTCTTCACCGAACATGTTGATTTTTTTATTACTTTTTTATTGTATTATAGAGGAAAATTGTGAGGCGCTGTAGATATGAAAAGAAAGGCTAACTCTACAGTACTATGTGAAGTATTAGATCCTTTAGGCTTTTTCACAAAGTGTCCCGCTCTCACGGAAAAGTTGGCTGATGGGGACCGGCCTGTGGACTGTTTTCAAGCTGTGTTTGTTTGGCTGATCAGTCAGACGTTGGCACCCGGTGCGGACGGTCGATCCAGATTGCTTGCGCCGGTATCTTACAGCTGCTGATAACTGTTTTTCCGTTAAGTACGCGAAAATAATCATCCTTTAGCTGTTGCGGTTAAGGTTTAAACATTTACATTTAATCAATAAATAAATTTTTATTCACATTCATCTTTAAACGTATCATTAAAAAGTTCGTACTTGAAACGCGCACGTAATAACGTGTTTGTACACGTATTTCTTTTACTATAAAGGTAACTTTAATCGGAAAACCACCACGATAAATAAAGATTGGTATTATTTCAAGATTAAGTCTATCACGAAACGAATCATGTGAAACGAAAACATTAAAGTTTAAGCGTAAACGAAAATAAAACTATTTGCCAATGGTCAAAAGTGAAAACTTTCAGTTTCTGCGCGGAATGTTGATTTTTTCCTTTGATTCCCAAGAACCAAAACGAAAAGAATTTCAATTTTACGAAAAACATTCTCGGTACAAAAACGAGAGCGACTAATTGCACCATTCGCCATCTTTCTTCAGGACAATCCACAGGTAGGCAGCACGATTGACTTAAATTTGTTGTATTTATTATTTTTATTCATATGTTGTGTTAAATGTAATAAATTTAAAACACGTATTTTTAATGTTTATGTGTATTTTTTGGTAGTGGGCAAGTTTTCGTGGAAAAAAAAATTAAAAATATTTAATTAAACTTCTACGTGAAAATTTTTAAGAATAATTCTGAAAATTGTGGGAAAATTCTTATACCTTGCGTAGGAAAACGATGTTTGAAATTATTAGGGAACTAAATAAATAGACAATAATTTTATGATTAGTTAATTTATTATGGTTTTTTGGGGCTGGTTACAAGTTATTTAAAAAATATAATAATGTCCTAAATGTGAAACATAATTTGGATGTTATTGATAAAAGGAGTTCAAGATGGCATCAAACACTGAGTATATATTTTTTAATAAAGCTCTATTCTGGAGGTATGCAAGTCCTATCTGCAAACAATTATGGAATAGGTATGGTATAATAGCCAATTTGGATTTAAAATTTTATAGTATTAAGGACATAATTAGTGTTGTGTTAATAAATTTAAGAAGACATTATGATTTAGAAAATCATCATTTATTGTAGATTTATAGTGTCTTCTCATTTTATATCACAACCTGGAAAAATAAATAGGATTGTAATATGTATTTATTTATTAAGGAGTACGTATTCTTATTGTAAAGTTGTAATTATTCAGAACATAGGACTGTGATATTTTAAATACTAATTAAATGTATTAATTAGGAAGATATACATATAAAATCAATTTTAAATATATAGGTTCGAGAATTTGTCGTCAGAAGTACTGTCGCTGTAGCATAGTTGGTAATGCACCTTCTCCGGATTAGAAAAAAGATCCAAATTCGAATCCCGGAAACGCAACAATAAAATTTTTCGATAAAATTGATTTTATATGTATACCTTTCTAATTAATACATTTAAGTAGTATTTGAAATATCACAGGCCTATGTTCTGAATAATTACAACTTCACAATGAATGATTTTTCCCTAATAATATATAAATTGTATCAATATGTACAAAATTTAATAAAAATGAATCGTTAATTCTGGCGTCTGCTATCGGTTTTCTCAAAGGTATTTGAGATTCCGTAAAAACAATGTAGATGTTTTTCAAATAATGGAACGATAGATGTATTAATTTGAAAAATGTAACATATAGGTTTGAAAGTTTGTCGTCGCTGTAGCTTAGTTGGTAATCCACCTTCCCCGGATTAGAAAAGAGATCTAGGTTCGAATCCCGGTAGCGCAACAAAAATATTTTTAGTTAAAATTGATTTTATATGTATAACTTTCTAATTAATACATTTAATTAGTATTTTGTATTTGTTTATTTTGAGGATGCAGCTCGATATTAAACATAACGTTAATGACTCCATCGGTAGTCCTGCAAAGACATGTTAATTTACAATTTGAAGAAATACAATAACATTACAGAAAAAAACTTTTTTGAAATGAAAGGTCAAACATTGTTTTGTAAACAGGCTGATTTATTTCAAAAGGGATACGCAGTTAATGCCGTGTAAATATATGTTTGTGTAGTCATTATCAATGATAATAGACCGTACTGTTAAATTGCACGAATGCGGGTGCCGCACGCCGCCCGCCGCCCGACTGCCAGCAGGCACGTGGTTGTACGCAATTACAGGCAACAAGTATCTCTCGTCCGGGTCGTGTGAACCCAATAAACCTACGGAGAATCTTTTCCTGTAAAAGTGAGAGAATAATATCGCCGGCGACTGTGTACACGGCACATTTGCACGAATACTGTAGAGTAAACACAGTTACGGCTCGACCTGTCATCCAAACTATCTCGTTCACGAGAAAGACGTGCTAAGCAAACACGGAAATAATGATCAGAGTTCATTTTTAATCGTAAAAAACAATCAAGCACATTATTTATAAAACTATTTTTCCAAAATTGCCTAAGTTAAAGTGAAAAATTAATGTTTAGGTTACTTGAATTGCTCTACAGCGGTTCGCAGACGTTTAGGTATACGCTCTTTTCGTGCTCCATGCGTGTTATGGGGCCATTTTCAAACTTCTGATCTTTAGAATATTTACATATTTTTGTAATATAAGAACAAACAGGTTTAATTATTAGAGTTACGAATACATTTTTTCTTCCTTGATAAGTCATTAGTCACATAAGGACTTAACTCAACTTTCTCTGTTAAATGAAGGTCTCACGATTCATTAATCTGATAATATATGTCCATGGAAGAGAATTCTCTCGGAGATTTGTTTTGAAAGTGGTTAAAGCTCAATATAAAATTTAGCGCGAAGCGTTCTCTGAATCATCATTACATGTGTTTCGCTCTCGGATTTGAATGATGCATCCAGTATGCAATCCTTGCTGATTCTCTTTGAGATATAACCGTAGATATAGCACAGTGTGCGTTTTACTATCAGATATCCAAAAAAAAAACGTTTTACCTTCTTAGTGGCAGTGTTGCATGTTTGAAAACTCAGAATACTGGTTCTTCAAATTTTATTGGCCTGCTTTGGACAGATTCAAAGAAAATTATCGAATGAGCACCGAAGTAAGTTTCTGAGATATTGATTTTAGAATTTTAATATATTTGATGGATAATTAATTAGTTGTTATATTATTTATTGTTTTGACGTGACCGTAACTTGCGTTCGACTATGATCACTGTTCTTGCCGCGTATCTTATGAATTGCGGGCAAACCTTTCAACATCAATGTCAAGTCTTTAATGGTTCATCTAACTGATTATTCAAAACATTAAATTAATTTACCTAGTTGCTGTGGAATATTGTGCTATATAATTTTTTCCAAAATTTTTTTCATAGAAAACGATTTGACGATTTGTATGATATTATATTAAAATAAACATGTCTAAGATGACTTTGATAAAATTTTGTTTATCTTCTACCTTCAGATAGCTGCAATACTTTGAATAATATTGCCAACGCGATGGCATATAAGCAACTGATTCAAACTTTTTAATAACGGAATTGTTATTGAAAAGTGAGTATTGGATATTTTATTCACAGCAATCTGCTTTTTTAAATGTTTTATGCTCTATCTTCTCCGACTCCCTCTGAGCAAAAACGGCGTGATGGGAGAATATTTAGTAAACATTCTATTATATAGAATTTAGAAATTTATTAACGTACAACTTTCTTGTGAATAAACAATACATATCTAAGAAATAATAATATATTTTTTTAAATGTTTACATAGGTGAAAGATACATTTTAATAATTAAAAAGAAAGAAAATTATTTAAGTATTTTTAATGTGAAAAAAGAGTGATAATAATTAATTAATAACTAATTTTAAATAACACGTAAGCCCTGGGTGATTTAGTAATTGCTGTCTAGAGCAATATTATGATTATAATGTGAATATATAATTATTAGGTGTAATACTACGTATCCAATACCGGATAAACTCGACCCAATAAAGCTTAAAACTTAAAACGTAATTCTAATAAAGACACAGTTCGATCTTAGGTAGTTTGCCCAAAACTATGTGGAAAAGAAAATATAAGGGTTGCTTGTCTTGAAAGCATGATGTTAAATTTCGTTGAATGAAATTTTCATAAAATGGAATTTCTATTTTGCGTTTGATGTTTGAAATATCCGTCAGGGAAAATTGAATCGTTTTAGTAACTTTAATAAAGTCTCGGCATCATTCAATAGGTGTAAAAGGCAAGCTGTTTACTGTAGACTGAGAGCTACTGGTTTTTCCGATATTGTCAATACGAGACATCACAAAGGCTGCTTTTCATCTGTTCGAAGAGGAGGAAAGGAAAAACTGGAGAAATGTGGAAAATCCCAGCTCTTCTGTCCTTTGGAAATCCATTATCAGTCGTCGTTTCAAGGAAGCTAATCTTGCAAGGTATCCGCTCTGAGGCGAACATTAGGAATTGAATGGAAAATGCTAAGATAAATTTGCTTCACTGACTTTTTAAACCCCCACCTGGTGAAAATTGATCGTCACAATTATAAATAATATTTCACATGAGAAAAATTATTTTCGTCTAATATTGGTATTACCCAACTTGTTGGATAAAATTGTTTTTATTTATGGAACTGGCGTCTCTTCTTGGTTAGATCGCGTTTTTGTATATGGTTTGTAGAGAGACTTTTCTACATGGTAACACATGCCATTGTTAAGGGGGTCCCCTAAAAAAATTACGGTACAACCGTAGCTTTTCGCAGGAGATATAAATTTCCCACAGTTGAGAATTTATTTATTTATTTGAGAGTACCGCTAAGTGAAACTGTCGGCCTAAAAGGACGTGTTTCGTGACCATTTTAGAGTGACATTTTACCGATAAGGCACCTCCTAAAGATGGGTAATAAGATTTATCCGATACGTTTGGATAACTGTGATTCTTCTCAAGACCAAAAGATGCGGGATAACTAAGAAACTTTATCTCTGACATTATAATCGTCCCTTGAGAATGAGTAATGTTATTTACTTGAAACGCCGGGGGTGTAAAAGTCCTAAAAAGTGTATAAAAAACGCAATAATCAGTTTTTAAGTAATATATTTTCAGTCTTATAAAATACGATAATTTTAATTATCCATCAATGTTGAATATGCTGGTCTGTCCGCCATGACGGATGTTAAATCCGCGCTGTCGTTATTTTCGTTATAAAATACCGAAAATATATATTTTCACGCATATTTTATCCACAATATGAATTAATATTAAATTTATTCACAACTTTAGTAACAAATTTCATAAATTACATAATTTCATAATTTTTTTATTGATTTTAAGGGAAAATAACGTTTTTCTGAACAAAGTAAACATTTTATGTGTTATTTTTATGTAAGTCGCAATGAAATATTTCGTTTGTATATAACACTGTTTTCTTTTATATACTAGCTGTCTAATTTGTCGTCAAAAGTACTGTCTGCTGTAGCATAGTCGATTAATGCACCTTCTCCAGATTGGAAAGAGCTCCAGGTTCAAATCCCTGTAACAAAAACAATATTTTTCTATAAATTTGATTTTATATATATATATATTTCTAATTAATAAATTTAATTAGTATTTAAAATATTTCAGATCTATGTTCTGAATAATTACAACTTCACAATTCAAATGTGTTCTTCTTAATAAAATTATTAATTATTATCTATATGTTGAATTTTGTATTATGTTGTTTTTCACAATTTATGGCTCTTCCTGTTCAAATCCTCTTAGGATATTAAAATAAAGCTATATATATAAATATAGAATTTAGTAATCTAATTTGACAAATTTTGCTAAATACGCTTCGGACGAACTATTCTCGAATTGTACATTATCAAGCAACTTTCCGATTTCCGTGCAGTTAACTCATAGATTAATATTTATATATTTTTTAATGACCCTTTACGCAAAGATTAGATTACACTTAAGATTGATTAGTGTTAATTATATGAATACATATACCTATAAATATGTTGTACGTTCGAAACAACAAGGAAAATCTCAAAATTGGAAGTACGTCTAAACACATTAAAAATGGATTTTTTGTGCATTTTAAAGGAGATTGTTAGGCAATACGATTTTACGATTAATTTTTATATCCAATAGCTCTTTATTTATTTCCTCCAAATATCAGACAAAATCATAATATGGTTGGAGAGGAAGTAATGCATCGCTTCCTACAATAAGTAGCTACCAATTACATTTGTTCATTTATTTTATGATAAAATATGATTGCTAGAGAAGAAACATGGGTACTATTTATTTAAGTAAATACATAATTTTTAATTAACTTATTTTGTAGTTGTTTAATTTATTACACATTTATCTGTACTTTTCATATAATATATTGTACTGCGTTAGCATTATCTGTGGTTAATACAAATTAAAATCTACAAATATAGATATTTTTATGTGATAGATTACAGAACAGAAAAAAATATAAGAAGCCGCTCGCTAGAGTCACTAACATCAATATTACACAAGTTATGTCTCTCCTTACGTAACCACTGCAGTATGCTAATTTCTATGTTCGTAGTGAATCAAGACACAACAACGCAAAATTACGAGTACTAGTTAAAACTGGGTTACTTCATTTCATTATACAAATATCTCATGCGGCCTTCGTTTTCTTAAATAGTTAACATACCAATACCACGTGCATGTACTTCCGGTAGAATAAAGCGACGTTTCCGCATTTTTGCAGTTACTTTGGGGAAATACATGTTCATTCATGTTTAACGTGTGAAAATGTTCGACGAGACAAAAATAATCTAACCGGGCAAAGGTCGAGTCGCGTCTTGTATTGTCGATGAGCATAATTATTATTATATTATGACTGAAACATAAATAACACGTTCGGATGTTCCGTGTTGCCAGCGTATTTTTGACGTGAAACTTACGGTTTGAGTAAATGAAGTGATATCATTCCATTAACCAATCGCGCCATACAAAATGCACTCTTAGTACAATGGTACAATCGCACGTTCATTCGCCGGAGTAACTGCGACTGTTACGGACAAACGTTACATCGCCATTTGTAGTCCGATTTGCATAAAATTAATTGCATTCACTCAGTTCAGTTTAAGTTCTTAGCGTTTTTGTTGTCAAGGCAATAGTAGCTTGGAAAGATTTTTTTTTACATTTATTAAATACGTCTGAATTTTTCAGTTTGTAGAAAGTGTATGTTAATTGTTAGTTAAATAAAATGAACATTATTAGAAGAACATATTCTTATTGTGAAGTTGTAATTATTTGGAAAATAGGTCTGTGTTATTTTAAATATGAATTAAACATATTAATTATAAAGATATACATATAAAATCAATTTGAACGAAAAATATTGTTGTTGCGCCACCGGGATTCGCACCTGGATCTCTTTCCAAACCAAATAATGTAGATGGCTCTTTCAAATAATGAAACGATTAAATGTATTAATATTAAAAAGGTAACATATAGGTTCGAAAATTCGTCTCCAAAAATATCGTCGCTGTAGCATAGTTGGATAATGCACCTTCCCCGGTTTGGAAAGAGATCCAGGTTTGAATCCCGGTGGCGCAACAACGATATTTTTCGATAAAATTGATTTTATATGTATATCTTTCTAATTAATATATTGAATTCATATTTAAAATGAACATTACCAACATATCGTTTTGTTTGAATTTAACCGAGGAGATAAGGCATGCTGCTATAACCATTTACCAACATTTAGAACAATTATGAATTGGTTCCGAGAAATGCAACCATCACCCGTGTGAAATGATTAATCCTATAACTTTATCAATCATACGATCTTCGATCATAGAAATCTTTAGTAATTTTTAAATCTTAAGTTGAAATTACTCGGTTAATTTTAATCTATGTAGACTGTGGAATTAGGTGGACAAGATTCTTGGAACATTTATTAGAAAATCCACTTTGTTATTAGTTGTATAGATTGTATGTATGACTTTTGTAAATGTCTCGTTATTTGATTGAAAAAGTATTTTCAAATATATTTGTGCGCGTAATGGCGTTATTTGAAAACTATATTAAGATTGCTGGGGTGTTTTTCTTTTATTTCGTTAAAATTCATAGATTAAATTAATTCTGTAATTTAGTGCAATTTTATATAATTTCTATGTCAAAATTAGATTCTGTCACGAGCGTTATGAATAAGAGGCGGTTGGTCCGAAGTCGGTTGGCATCAAAATATTATATTAAACGTTGTCGATTAAAACATATTTGATAGTTTCAATCAAGAACAAAAAAGTTTAAGGTGACAAAATAAATCAATCGATTTAAATATAATCCAGCACATCATTAAACATCTGTTGACATGATAAATTACTTCCAACGTAAATAATGATTTTTTGTTTTAGAAAATAAAAGAATTTTTAACTAAACTTAAATAAATTCTAATTGTATTGTTAATTGGATAATAATTAAACAAGACTTAATCAAACAATTCTGACCTCTGAATATTTAGACGCTCCACACTTAATTGTAACACGAAAAACATACAATAGTTAACTTTTTTTTCACAGTTATCTTATTTATTAAAATAATGCATGCACGCATTAATTTTATGGTAATTCCACAATAATTTTTTTAAAAATAAAATACAACGTATTTTCAATAAAAAATATTATAAATATCAGTAGAAAGTTGTAAGACGTGATTTATTCGTGAGTTCTCTTTCTACTCAACTTTCTAACTCAACTTTAACTAAGTGGAGATCTATAACCTACTGGAAATCTTGCCAACTTATAAATTCTAGAAATAGTTAACAACGGACAAAAATTATGCAAAAACTTGATTTTGCGAGTCCACGTCCATTAAATTCATTTTCAGGGTACCAGAATGCTTTTTTACCATGGATAATTGAAGTAAATACAGAATATACCTTTATCAGTTTTATGAAAATATTCTAAGGATAATAGTGAACTAAAATAATAAAAAACATTTTAAACGAATTTCCATAAATTGTTATTTTTTTATTTATTAATTATTTCTTTATTTTACTTGGTATAAACAGCCAAATTTAATGAATATATTTTATTTACTCACATGCTCGAGGGTGTCAACTACTTTTTAAATATTTGGTTTAGAAATTACAATAATTTATTACAAAATAATATATTCATCGATCCTTTAATTGTGTATTTTTTTATTAATGTTTTTGGTTTAGAAAGTCGATTCAAGCCAAGATGTGAACAATGAGATCTGTTGCACCGCTATTTTTTTTGAGAAAAAGTATTTTTAAGCATATTTTTGTTTCAATATAAATTATTGTTGTACTTATTCTCAAAATAATTGAAAATTTTTGGAATTTTAAGCAAATTTTTAAAATTATTTATTTATTTCCATCAACGCGCTCGTGTGTTTTACATAAGAATTAACATTTATTTAATTTAAATATAACAGTGCATTTTGAATATAACATTAAACAAATGTGTAATTTACGTACAAATATATCATTTTAATTGAATAATAGAAAAGCAACCACATGTTGTAACAATCAACTTCTATCTGAAATATTTTAACTATAAAGGGTTGCTGACATTATCGAAAAACTGTTTTTTATCTACTAACTTGAATTTATTAATTATTGTATTTAATTGAATACGAGAAATGAAATTTAGAAAGATGATGTTATATTAGGTTGTACCATATGAAATTGCGGAATTTGTAGGTGAAAATAAAAATTCGATATTAAAAAATGTATTTAATCAAAATAAGCTCTAACAACTTCTATAGTCTTCACCCAACGAGAAAATATGTTAAAAATTCAATTTTTAAATAAATCTTCATTTCTGGACATAATAAATTCTTCGAATCCACTAATTATTTCTGCCTGGATTTGAAACGTTTTATTCCTTAAATATAATTAAAAAGAGACTGAATAAAATTATAAATTTCTTTTTACTGTATTGAGTAATATCATTATTAATAGAGTCAGTATGGTTTGATTGTTTTAAGTTAGAGGAAATAGAATTACATATATATTTTCAGATCCATAAATAATATGAAGATCATATAATTTGGTTCTTAATTTGCGAAATAGTATCGTAAATATACTTTGTTTCCATCGTTTGATATATTTATATTTTCTAATTAAATCACCTTACGGGGTGGTAAAGTTAAGGGATATATCAAAAATAAGGTGACTGCGGGACGTTACTTTGATGGCAATTATCATCGATAGAAATTTGTCTTCCGAAGCAACACTAGCGGTGCATAGTGGAGTTCTGGTGCAAACACCTATATATGTAATGTTGGCTGGAATTGGCAAAAGAAGAATGAAATTAAACTAATAAATGATCACCGAGATGTTTTGGACATCTGAAACATTCGAGTGAGGAGTGGATGGTAAATAATATAATATATATTAGGCAAGTGAATAGCAATATTCCGTCTAATTTTGTAACACGGTATGCGAAATAAATAGATTTGTTCAATTTTATGGACCGATGTTAATATTTGTGCGCTAATGAGAACTTAAAAATAATAATAATAAGAATTATCATATCAGTATAAGGTTATTGCTAGGATCTGGGTTGATCACATTACTAATGAAGATGTATTAAGACGCATGCGTCAGTCAAGATAATTGATAACAACTATCGAGGAAAGCTACATACGCTATTCACATTCTCCGTAATGAAAAATGTGATCATTTTTTAGTCATTATGCAGGGGAAGATAGAAAGCAGCTGAGACGTAGGTACAAATAAATTATCAGTGTAACCTAAGAAAGTGGTTTAAAGCTTAAAATGTTGGTGATCTTCCATCAATACGCTGCAATATGGTCACCAACCTTCGATAGAAGGCAACACATAAAGAAGAAGTCTTGATAAAACTTGTGTGCGGGATATATTTTTATGTGTGTGCCATGATGACAAACCGTGTGCGCGTGCACACCCGCACACCATAGAATAAACTTTGGTGAGAATGCAACAGGAAAAGAGGGCATTCTCGAAAAACCTAGTATGATTAATTAATCCAGATATTGGAGAACGACTTCGTTAGAAGCTTCAATACTCAGCGCAACGAGCGTGCATGAAAAAATGGATGAAAATAAACGAGGCAAGAGTTGTATAATAACATAAAAAAAGTGTGACTTTTTATTGTCTACCTGCACCTATAAGGAAACGGTAAAATAGTTAATTATTTAACATGTTAAATACATTTTATTGGCTTAATTGCACGTACAATTCAAAAATTTATTTGATATAGTTTTCACTTTATTTGACTGATCCAATCCATCTACATCCAATCTACATTTGGTGCATTATAATTGGATAAAGATATGTTGTGGCTGTTATTCCCTATCCAATTAAAATTATATAAGAAGGATCAACCATGAATATGTAATGGTCATAAATATAAATTGAAGTATAGTTAAATAATATAAAATTAAAAGCTTTATGCATTAATCGTTTCCTGTTTTCATGTGCTCTTTCATCCTGCTTTATTCCTTACTTTCTTCCCTCATTTTATGTATCCCAATATTTACTGTCAAGTTATTATCTAACGTTTTATTGTTAATTAGCGAGACCTTAATTGGATGGTACGTATCTTAATTGCTTATTTTCAAATTAACTAATTTCAAATGCTTCCTAAATAACATAAAATGTACACACATCAAAAAAGACAAATTAAAATATAATACAAGGATGGCCTGGGATTAAACAAATGTATTTTATGAAAGGTTAAAAGTGAATGATTTAATGGAAGAATATAATATGAAAGAGATAAAAATAATTAGATTAACTCAGTCAGTAAAAGACTATCATTCGGTATCAATATTGCTTAAAATTGATAGTTATGTTTAATTAAGTTAAAAATTAAAATAATTTAGTACAAAGTGACAAAATAAATACTACACCTACTTCAACTGACTTCGAGTGTAACGACTCATCGTTTCATGGATCACTTTATGGTTAATTATTTGAAAAATTATTAACTTTTTGGAAATCATTTTGATTAATTTTATGTCGACCGGTTTCGATACCACAGTATCTTAATCACTGACCGCAGTCGTGCTGAAAATAGGAGGGAGAGATAATTTTATTTGAAATTGTATTTATGCACTTTATTCGGTTAAGATGTGAAAAAAAAGGAAAGATGGAGAAATGAAGAAAACGCGATTTAATTCGACTGTTCAGATCTAGTGTTCAAATCTAGTTCAGATCCATTATTGACACAGCAAAAAATGAAGAAATAAGCAGATAATGTAAAGCTGATTTCAGATATAGCGAGTAAGATTAAGAAAGGATAACTTAGGTGGTTTGGTCATATGAATGAATGAGGAGAGAATGATAAGAAAGAGAAAGTTGAAATAGAGGAGTCTACGGAAGACTTGGCACGACCAGGTAAACTGAAAGATGTTACTGTTAGAATCCTCATTGTGTCTCAGGACAGAAGAGTGTGGTGCATTATCCTCTCTGCCTACCCTCGCGGAGAAAAGGCGTGATGGTAATTTAATTAGTTAGTTTAGATTTAGTCACCAAATAAACTGAAGGCATTATCAACGTAATTAATGTAATATGTGGACATAATTACAGTTTACTGGATTCACAAACAAACGATAAATTCCACTAAATTGAGTTTTGAAGAAAATATATTTTTCAGGGTATAATTGTAATATGAACTAAAACACTAAACGCTGAAGTCTAGCTTCTGTAGGCTCTCTTTTCAGATAATTAATATGGCTCAGATCGCTTTCAAATTTTGAGATGTGATATTTTTACGATTTTTTCGTATTCTTTAAAAACATTTTATGTAATGGCGGACCTCACCCGGCTTCTGGCGGAATGATTTGTGAACAATACATTTCTCACATCAAGTATTGGTATCGATCGTCACGTCACTCCCGTCGATGGTTATGACATTCAAAGCGCTAAAGACTCGGTGGAGATGACTAGACCTCTTTGCTTTTATGATCGCCCTCTCCAATACTGATGTCGATTTAAATGCTTACGCCGGAAGTCAGAGGCTTCGGCTGCAGAACATTACACAGCTTTTTTACAAAATTTTGAAAGGGATAAAAAATGAAGGAACAATAAAAACAATTTTAGTGCGTTTAAATGTCTTAATTTGTCTACCAAGAAGAATCATTCGCAAATGGAAAAGTTAAAGGTACCTGGAATCAGTATGCTCTAAAAATTTAATTAACAATGACTGCGACCTTTATCAAAATTTATCTTGATAGAAAATCAAATCTTAGAATGCTGACAAAGTAATAAATTTTCGTTTCTACTAAATATCTCAATTGCAAAACATATAAATTAGGCAAGCTAAAAACGTTTCTTTAATATTTATATATATAATCACATCAACAACATTAAAATGTAAATTAATACATAAATATATATGTTTATAAAGTCATTCAATTTATGCGATTTTAAGTCCAAGAAAACTAGATTTTTTTTTATAAATTACTCTTGTACTACATACGAGTACATGTTAAGTTATTTTGTCACTACTATGGTTTTATAGATACAGTTCTTTTCATCATCAGGCATAAATGATAACTAACATTTACACCCAATGGTAAGAGGGACTGCATCTCCATAAATTATAAATAACTGATATGTAGATTAATGATATTATCTATAAAAATACTTACTAATTCTTAATTAATACCAGGCTAATTAATATAAGGCAGAATTTCAACTGGCGGTCAAAAAATAAACAAATAAAGACAAACGACATAATTAATTAACTCTTCAAAATAAAATTTTATGTAAATAGGGTGTTTTTTTAGAGGTTTGTTTTTCAAATTGGCATCACTTTTTCCAGCGACAGCCAATTTGAGAGCTGACAGCTGATTTGTGCTCAGTTTGGTTTGCTATTTCACTTTGAATAGGCTTACGGCAGAACAACGTTTGCAAATTGCGGTTCAGTTCGCGAAACTTACCGTGGGCTACGTCCGTTTTACAGTCAACATAATCGTCCATCCGAGCAAATAACTCAATAACCATAGATTGCTTTCGTACAGTGCGCACTGAAGAAGCTGTTGTTGCAGTGGAGTGTAGTATTGAGGAGGACCCGAATGAGTCAATTCGCCATCGTGCACAGCAATTAGAGCTGTGTCCATCCACTTTATGGAAGATTTTGCGGAAAGATCTTTATTTACGAGCTTACATGATCTGAAGCCGCTTGACCATCGTGTGCGTCGTATGTTCGGTGAATGGGCTGAAATTGCATTTGATCCTCATTTTCAACACAAAATTTTGTTTAACGATGAGGCTCAGTTTTAGTTGAATGGCTACGTTAACAAGCAAAATTATCGTATTTGGAGTGATGAAAATCCACAAACCATTATTAAGACGTTGTTACATCCACAAAAAGTCACTGTATAGTGTGCTTTAAGGACTGGTGGTTCATATTTCTTCGAAAATGGTGCCGGCCAGGACGTTACAGTTAATGGAGAACGCTATAGTTCCATGATTATTGACTCTTTCGTTCCCCAATTGAATGGCGTGAATGTGGAAGAGCTGTGGTTTCAACAAATTGGCGCAACATACCAGACAGCGCGCGCCACAATTAATTTATTAAAGAAAATATTCTGTGAGCGCATAATTTCGCATAATGCACATGTCAATTGGTCTCCAAGACCGTATGATTTAACACCTTTGGATTATTTTCTGTGAGGATATGTGAAGTTGTTAGTCTACGCCGATAAACCAGAGACGATAGACGACTTGGAAGCCAACATTGGTTGCATTATTGCCGATGTAATCCACAGCTGCTCCAAAAAGTGATCGAAAATTGAACTTCCAGATTGCGCTTTATGCCCATATGCGTGAAATCATATTTAAACACTAATTGCATAACATTATCTTTTCAATAAAGCTAATTATTATGTGTTTTATTTAATTTTAAAGTTCTAGACCTACAAAAAAAACACTCTTTATAAAATAAACATCCCTGTTTCTTGTGATCTTCCCAAAGCAGAGTAATTGTACTGATTTTTTAGTTACGCGATAACGAGTAATTTACTACCAACATCAGTAATTCGTATTACTAAATAAAAGCACAGAAATATGTATGCTGTGTGATATAGTACCTACCTGGGTAAATCTTAATTGGCATACCGCGATATGTAATACATGTGACATTTTTCTGTCGTAATGGCTGTTTTTCGTCATATCTTCTTCTTATTCTTCTCCTATGTCGCCTGACCATCATGTCTTAGGATGCTAAAATGGTAAAATGCTAGTCCATTACTATTATAATAATTGTAGAGTAAGTGCCAACGATGATCAACTGATCCTGCACAAACAAAATTGACTATAAAGGCCCATGTCTACTAAAAGAGAAGCGATAAAATAATCTCAGAGATTCAGGTGAGATACATCTTAATACCATGTACGCGTATTGCAATTTTTATCTGGAGATAAACTCAGAGAGATTAGCTTGAGATTAGTAGAAAAATACAAAAATTTAAACTGGCGTACAAATTGTTCGATCAGAAAGTGAGATTCGAAATTTATCGAAAATTACCATAGATTCCTAGAACTATTTATACCTAAAGTTAGATATAACTAATATAAGACATTAAATTACAAAATCTTATTTTATTTTAACACTTGCTAAAGAGATTCATAATAAACTTCTTCATAATAAAGCGAGGATGGTGAATTTCTGAGATATAGTGTGTGTTTGCGTCCGTTTAATATCCTTTGATTGCCAGGCCTGGATTTTATGCTATTCGTATGCGTGTTTTTGCTCTATCTGGATGGAGGGCCACTTAACCACAGAAACTATCCAGCTTCTTTTGGAAGCCCCCTAGGAAGTTTATTCAGCGCACGCTAGCAATTTGTGGAGACCAACCAAGAACATACAATCTCAGCAGGATCAGCCAGCAATCTGGCAGTCCAGGTTAGTGGTGATATGTCTTACTAGAGCGACACGGTCTTATTATTAATATAAAACTCAGGACCAGAATCTACTATCGAAGGAATTTACCTAACTTGCACAGTGTGTACACGGGGACAACGAGAGCTGAGAGCTGTCTCCAAAGAATTCCATGGGAGCAAAATTCGTACCTCAGAGATTGTCTCATTCGTGGAAACGGTCCGAAAGGCTTAGCAACTGTTTTACGTATCAGTTAGTGTAGCAGGTACAGGCATAGCAGAGATGAAGAGACGAGTTGATTACCAAACGCAGCAAAATGTATGTAGTAACTTTCCAATTTACATGCACAGGTGTGGTGCCCTTGGAAATACTATCACAGATTCCCTTTGGTGTTCTCCTCTGATTGTATTTTTCGAGTTGCTTGGTTGAGTCCTTGTAAGTAAAACTTTACAGAAGGTACAATTACAGAACTCAGATATTTAATACTATTATTGTGAAAGAACGATGGAATAAGAGAACCGTTTCCCAGTGACGGCGCCTTATATCCCGTGAACCCAATCTCATACATACACACAAACCCACACATATAAACGTGACAGTTCTCACAATGTCTAACTACAGTATGAAAACATTGCGTTGAGTCTATCTTAAAATAAACAACAATAAAACTCATTCATATATCGCGCTCTTCATATTTTTGTATAGTGTGGAACGATAAACCGTATGAACCACGAAATACAAGATGATAGGCGAGTGCTGATAGAATCCGTTCCATGAACTGGCCGAAAAAAAACTATAAAATATTTTATCTAGAAACTTCAAACAATGGAACCTTTTATGTCTACTGTTTGCTTATATTTTACAATTCTTCGGGTTTGTATCATATTATATAATATATCATTCGGTTATTGAGATGGAGAGCTTTGATGTACGTAAAATGAATTTAATGTTGTATTTTATGCCGCCGACAGATCAAATAGATTTTTGAACAATCTGTTAAAATTACTTATATGCGTTTGGTTATGATCTTTCATTTAAATCCAAACATCAAGAGTGAAAAATCTAAATTTTAAATAAAACTTTTTTTTTTCAGAGATTACCGAAATTTTGATTTAATCATAAAGTAGATATGTGGGAATTATATATGGAACAACGCATCTGATAAATGCCCATTTGCGTTCTTTTGACGAAATTTTCAATCATGGTTTGGCATAACTGTGGCTGAATTTCAATGATACAGTGTCTTATCTCCTCCTTCAAGGCTTGAGTGGTCGTGAGCTTATTGACAAAAACTTTTGACTTCAAACCAGGGAATGTCTCGTGCAGTGACATTTTAGTAATACAACGTCTAATCTCCTTCAAAGCTTGGGTGGTCGTGGGCTTGTTGACATAAAACTTCAAAAAACCCCAGATAAATCGAAAAGAAAGATAAATCGCACGATCTAGGCGGCCAACTCTGGTCGCCCAAACGGGAGATTATACGATGACGACGATCACTCTTAGCTGTAAGAAGACACAAATCTTTCGTGAGAATACGTTGCATAGTTCTACTTGAAATGTTCGATTCTCGAGTACGACACCGAATGAATGCTCAGCCACATTCTGGAGAACAGTCGTTTTGTTTTCTGCTGAACGACCTGGACGAATACGTGTCGATGGTCTGACATCAGTAATCGACCCAATTTTAATAACCAAAAGTTTGACGCAATTTGCGGAACGCTACAGTCAAACTTTTGCCATCGATCGATTTTTAATAATGGCGGATTGTTAACCAAAAATAGCGCCAAATTTTAATGTACCGCTTTTGTTGGGACACCTTTACAATAATTTGTCAACTAAGATTTTATCCAATGAAATGATTTCCCACGCTTAACAATTGGGAACAAATGGCCGATGGGATGATTGGGACAAGTTGCGCGATGGTCTTAATTATTAATATACACACGAATGATTTCACTATTACGTAATGAGGATAATTATTAGAGCTTTAAAGCAAACCCCGCTAACAGGATTATTAAATACCCCGACAATAATTAACACGGGAAGTATAACGTTACGTATGTGACATGAGATGTGATATTTAATTAATTAGTTAATTATGTTATTTATTCACGAAAGAACCGAAAATTTTAAATAAAAAAAAATGACGACCTTAATTGGGTTTTGCCTTTTTTATTCGCAATGAATATAATATTAATATGTCCTTAAAAGTGGAGGGGACTAAAGAGTGTTAAATTAAAAATTAAAAAGAAAATTAATAATGATAAAGAGGTAATTTTATCATCATCAATTTTATTTATTTACTAAACATTTTTGTTAGGTACCTACAAATTTTTTTTGCGGGCTCGGTGGTGGATTTATAGTCGCACTATTTTCAATTGTGAGAGGTCCCGCTTTTCGGAGCGCCTCCGAATCACAGAGAAAATTGAAGTAAAACTAGAAGGCAGAGGAAGCAAAAAGTAAAAAAAATAAGACCCAAAAATACCATTTTAGTTTAGTAGGCAGATCCGATTGTGGTCAGCTGCAGTCGGGTATTCATGACTTTGTGTACGCTCGGTCTCTGTCGGATCAACTCGGAAGCTCTATTATTGATAATTTAACATAAAACATCA
Organism: Eubasilissa regina; assembly: GCA_022840565.1. Classification (NCBI taxonomy): domain Eukaryota; kingdom Metazoa; phylum Arthropoda; class Insecta; order Trichoptera; family Phryganeidae; genus Eubasilissa; species Eubasilissa regina. The sequence goes on from JAINEB010000033.1 coordinate 26,932,422, forward strand.
TCTCTATATCCATGTTTCTGTTCGTAGTTTATAATGTGTTGTGATTTTGGGATCCCCAATACGTTCAGTGAGGCAGGTCCTTGCACCATAAATCTGCATCTGTGCAACGTGCTGTTAGGACGGTGGTTCTCTGAATCTTATACTTTAGACACTTCGCAATCTTCTACATCATACTTATGACAAAACAGACTGCTGGACTGCTGATCGATTAAATCCGAGCTTGTCTTGTTCTCAGTATCACACTCTCAGGCCGTTCAGAATCTTCCGTGTATTTCTGTGATGCACTTTTCTGGGCTATTCTGTCTTTCGGATCCAAATGCAAGTTCTACAGTCAAGGTTGATGAGATTCGCTCAGCCAGAGAGATCGCACACGCATTTTAAATTACATTTTTCCGCTTTTAATTGGCAATATTTGATATGTATCACATTATTCTTACATATATAATATATCATTAAGTTTTGGCTATTGTGTATGGAATTTGAAGGAGTTGTCACAATAATACAAGACGAAAAAAATATCGGACCGATTGTTTAGAAAGTCAATAATAATTATATTGTTAAATAAATGTTAAAATGTAAAAAAATTCTGCTATAAGCTCCAAATAATAATCAAAAATATGTGCATCAATCCAAGTCAAAGTTTTTCTCAAATATGTAATTAATTTTGATTCATCCACAAAGATAATGTTCAAGGTATACATCCATCTTGGCTCGCCGTTGTTGACCAAAGATCAGGCAGTACGGAGAGTGTTTACTCACTGTTTAGTTGAGAAAACGCTCTGTAACACGAATAAACAAACAAATGTTTCCGTTGCCTCGCAATCTATGTCGCGTGCCTAAATTGTACAGTTGTTCATCTTTTATTTATCTTTTAATTGAAGACTGGAATGACCTGTTACATCTCATATAGAACAATGGCCAAACTAATTCTTTAATGAGAAGTAATATGTATTTTTTATTTATTATCTTAGTTTTATTAACCACAATTGAGTTTAAAAAACATCTACCGGTTTCGGAAAACACTTTTCCTTCTTCAGGATGTCATAACATGAGTTAGTTATGACATCCTGAAGAAGGAAAAGTGTTTTCCGAAACCGGTAGATGTTTTTTAAACTCAATTGTGGTTAATAAAACTAAGATAATAAATAATAAATATGAATCTTAACCACCAAGTTAATGTTGCTAATTTTAAAAGTAGAAGTAATATGATTTATAAATATTGTAATTATGTTTCTTTACCAATTAATGTAGATATTCCTAGTGCAATATATAGAGATGCTCAGAAAATATATTTTACTAGCTAGTTGTTGGTTTTTTACCAAAAGCCTTTTTTATTTTGATGCAAAATTTGGCTCAAGAAGAAGGTATGATGTCCGGGAGGATGTGGTGGGGTAACTATATTATTTCAGAAAGCTATTGTGTACTAAATTTTTGCTAGGTAAATTTTTGAATATTTGGAATTCAATGTAATACACATTTTCATTGAGGGAAAGGGTGGAATGGTGGTGGTTTAAAACATCGTCCCTAAGAGTAGACAACTGTGTAACATTTAGCAATCAATATAGTGCACATTTATATTTTGGGGAGTGGATTGAGTATTCAGGGAGAAGGTATCTGTATTTTGTGTAAGGTTCTAAAGAGTAAATTTTGGTTTATATCAATTTATTATTATGTAGGATTTATTTCAATTTTATATATAGGTATATATACTTTAAAAAACGATTTTTAAATAAATAATGTCATAATGTACAATCTGTACTTGCCAATCCCCACTACATATCCACACTCTTATTAGTCATTGTTTACTGTTTCTTCATCAAATACAGAATAAAATAAAATATCAGTGATAAAGGTGGATTTCACTAGTTAAGGCCGCTACTAATGTTGCAGAATTCTGACATTTCGTTTGTGACTGCTGTGTCTCACCATTACAGAGTCTGAAAGCTGCCAGTTTACAGATATTTTTGTTAATAGTAAGTTGAATAATTAGCCTAATATTTAAATTATATTATTGATATACGCATAAATATGAAACAGTGAAGGTAATAAATCTGTATTTTGAAGCCGTTGCTCTCAAATTACTTAATTAAGCTCTAGTCTATTTCCCCCATTTACAACTTACCTACATTATTTGTTAATCTTGAGTGTTAACTTAGATTATATATATATAAATATATGTATATTACCTACATTAAATTAATAAAATATTCATTAAATATTTACGCAGCCTACGTCACCCGAAACGAGTCGATCTTTTTCTTTGAAACGAGAGACAGAATAAAGATTTTACATTATAAACAGAAGAAAATGGTATTTGGTTTAACTTTGAACACTGAAGTTTAGTTAGTCTAAATAATAATTATAATTTTAATCTGAAGTAATGATATCCTTGCACTTTTATGGATTTTTTTTTTGGAAATCGAATAAGTATGCAATTTCTCGCCTGATACAAGTCGATTTAACAAATTCGTTTAATATTTAAATATGAAACTTTTAAATTAAAAGTAACTCATTATTTTAACTTCTGTTGTATCTAAAGAATTCAAATTATAAAAGAAACGCTTGTTTTTATTCATTACAAAATAACATATCAGTATTTTAATTCGCATTCAGACGAAATTTACTCCATATATTAAGAGTCTGGCGCCTGTAAAATGATACATTATAATTCAGGGGTATCCGGAATGGATGATCAAGGGGAAGAACGATCGCTAAGGTACCCAGACAGAGTACGTGAAGGCACCATCATCACAAAAGATATTTAAAACTATGTACCTTAGAATGAGTACTCAATATAACCTAATAAAACTTAAAACATATAAAGTGATTCAAACTGAATTAAAGCAAGCTTAAAACTCACCCAGAGTAGAACTGTAAAACAGATCGCAAGGTATCGATAAAAAATGAAGTTGGCAACCCTTGCCATAATCGAATGTTGCAATTTACTTTTCATTTCTGAGAACACACTGTATTAACATAATGTATTATAATACCTTCGGTTCCTTAAGCAAACAATTCAAGTGTAAATATTATTATCTTAACAATAGAGCAATTTTCATTCCTTGAGTGGTGTGAATTAGAAAATAATTGATTTTACATGTATATTTATCTAATTGATACATTTAATTAGTATTTAAATTAAATAACGTATGGACGAGACTTTTCAATTAATAGGTGGTGTGGCGTCGACAAAGGTATGTGAATGGCGTCACTTTTTGGTGAATGACGTGAAATGAATTGTTAAGCTCAAAATTATGAAACTTTAATATTTTATCTTTTTAGTTTTACTTAACGATTTTATTTAGCGAAGCGGCGCCCCCTCAGGACCGGCGGCTGCCTATGCTGCCCGGCCAATAGCTATGCCACTGTGTTCGAACCTCAATAAGTTATTACTATTCAGTACAGACTTAGTTTAAACATAAAAATACTGATGCGCCATGTACTTCGTGTACGGAACTCGATATAAAAAATAAAAATATATATTGGTAATATCAGTAAGATTAAGTTTTAGTTCTTAAGTAGTGCGAAAAATATCTGAACAACAAATAATATTTAGTAAATGAACATATAATATGTATACAATTATTATTTTCGTTTGTTTTACGTGGTACATAGTTCACCAAATAACTTGAATGTTTTTTTATATCGTTAAATTTTGTGATCTAGCTTTTTCCTATTATATGGTTTATTTTTCCATTTGCATAATAATTATACATTTTCATGTTAATTGGTGTTAGTTTTTCGAATAAATTCAAATAAATCTTAACCATTAAGAATTTACATTAAATTTGATATTTGTTTAATGTTAATTGAATCTAACTATTACAAAATTAATTTGACTTTGGTGAACATGATTTTTCTAGATACAATTGGTATTGATTTATTTTGAAATACTATTTATTTATCATATGTTTATATAGTGTGATCCAAATTCAACCGTCGTTTAATAATATTGCTCTATTTTTTTACCCTCAGGGTTAAAATGAGTCGATACACGCTCGAGCGGTAAAAATTTCGGGGATACAGTTCGTAAAATTTTAATTGCTTTAGGTCGACATTAAGCTATTCTTCTCGTTTAGATATAATTGATTTTATCAAAAAATTAGAACGTTCTGGAAATGCTGCTGATGTGGAAACATTGCTCGCCCAATCAGAACAACGGAAAATATTCCTGTTGCAGCTGAAAGTGTTGCTGAAAGTCCAAATGTGTCAATAAGAAGACGTGCACAGCAATTAGGTACTTGGCATGACACTTTGTATCATATTTAGCATAAAGATCTTGGCTTGAAGGGTTATAAAGTTTAATTGGTGTAAGAATTAAAGCCTGCAAACTAGAGTTTGGATCACCCTTTATATATTCATGTATGATGTTGTTATAAATTATTACCAAATTTTTCTGTATTTTTCCGATAAACAGGTACACTATATGTTATTTTGAAAACATTTTTTCATTGAAATAAATGCACTGGTTCTTTACATGCAGGATTTCAAATAAATGTAATATTAATCAACAAAATAAATCAAACACGATTTTTTGTGTTAATTTATCACGATATTTAATTTTTCCAAATAATAGGACGATCGATGACGATTAGTTGATAATGGCCTTGACAGGCAAAATGATCGTACAATTATTTGGAAAAATTGAATAATGAATCAAAAAAATCGTGTTTGATTTATTGTGTTGATTAAAAATGGAGTTCTACAGAATGAATACCGCCTGTATTAAAATAATCAAATGTGATATTCTCTACATCGGCCGCCTGTCATTTGATAACGTTTGATTCTGACATCAGACCGGAAGCGATTGGTATGGTAGAATTAAAGTTGTGAGTAAAAACACGTCCACTGAGGCAGAATGATTCCAGTGGCTAAACCTTAAAAACAACAATGAAAAAGAATCATATATATTCTGTCTCCAAAGCTTTTTTGTTGTTGGGATGTCAGTTTCATGTTAAGTTAATTTACATATCAAAAAAATCACAGCTGAATATATGTTGGATTAAAGAATTTAAGCTGTTTGTACGTGGTGTAGAGCTAACTAACTAATTTACCATCATGCCGTTTCTCCGAGGTGGTTGGCAGATACGATAGAGCGCCACACTCTTCTGTCCTGACACACAATTTTTGCCTCATTGAGGCTTTTAATAGAACCATCCTCCAGTATCTGGTTTACTTCTCCTCCTCCTCCTCTATTTCTGGCGCCATCAACACTTGCGTCATATATCTTTCTTACCACTCTCTCTTCATTTGACCAAACCACTTAAGTGATCTTTTCTAAATCTTAATTATTATACTAACATCAGCTTTACATTCTTTCCTTATTTATTCATTCTTTATTTTGTTATAAATAGATTTGCCACATATACGCCTAATTGATCTTATTTCCACTGCATTCAGTCTACTTTCGTTCTTCTTTTGGTAGCTCCAGGCCTCGCTTCCATACATCAGTGTCGGTACCAGGACTCCGTTATGTACCGTTTGTCTTGCCTCGGTTAACAAGTTCCCATTAGACATAATTCCATTTAATACGCCGTTTATATTATTTCCTGAAGTCACTCTCCTTTCGATATCATTCTCAGTCTTCCGTTTCTATCAAACATACTTCCCAAATACATAAACTCATCTATTTATTGCAAATATTTATTGTCTACAAGTATTTTGCACGGTGTCTTGCTTTATTCCTTCGCGAATATCATAACTTTTGAATTATTGAGATTCATAATTAGGTCGCTTTCCTTGCATACATCGTACATTCTACTCACCAGATTCTGTAGGTCTTATTCATTATTCACCGGTATTAATACTGCATCATCGGCGTACAATAAACAGCATACAATAAAATCGCCTATTTTTGCTCCCACATTCATACATTCCAGTTCTTTGACACAATTGTACATAAACAAGTTGAACAGCCATGGAGACATTACACAACTCTGCTTGACACCCTTTGTAATGTCAAACCATGGTGTGATTGTTACATTGATTGTTATACACGCAGAACTTTCGTCATATAGGAAGGCGATTACGGTATAAGTTTACTATTCATCCTGTATTTAGACAGTACATTCCATAATCTTTCTCTTATATAACTATATCATGTGCCTTTTGTTTGTTGATTAGTTCTAAATCGTTTGAGTAAATACAATATATTTGTTCAATTTCTTTTTTAAACCATTTTGAAACCATCAAAAAATTTAATAATATCAAGCAAACTGAAAGATTTATAACTATTAATTTTTACATTTTGTTAATTTCATAAATATAGATTTATCTTTGTAATCTTGACTTTGGACTCACAAGAAACTATATTTTGTATATGTACGAATTTTTCGTAACTAAAGATTTTTTTGACGCACTGAAAATGAATTTAATGGTCGCGGGTCTTTCACTGAATGCCAATATTGTTATAAATATATTATAATCATAAATAATATTTAGTTTATTTGTTTTATATAAGGACAAAAGTTATATCTTTGTTAGTTTAAAAAAAATCTAATTCTATGTAAAACTTCTGATATAAGTTAATAATAAAAATCCACATTTTTGTAAGAAACGTGAAACAATGAATTAGTATTGAAAGGCCCCCGTTAATTTATAATAGATTTATATTTTTGATACAAATAAAAAAAAATTATAAACGCCACTTAGGGCCAGTTGTGTGATAAGTAGTATATTTTTACTATGGTAACTTTTTATAAACGTTCGTAATTTTGCGGATTGATGAAAAATCAAATTTACTACTATCAAAGTGTAGATGGAGATGTCTACAGGCGTGACAAATAATCATGAAAAATGTTTTATTCTATATATTATCTATGAAATTTTTCGCCTAGGCATTTGAAATCTGTCACTTTGATGTTGAAATATTTTTGTATTATTTATTAAAGAACGAGATCATTATCAGACGAACCGTCATCACTAAAATAGCGAGATATTGAATAATTAATTATTGTATACTGCAACTTTCAAAGTATCAATGTGTCAGATGACTTTTGGGTCAGCTGTGAAATGTCCGCCATATTTAACTATCGATTCTTGTTTTTAATAGAGTTTACTACGGGATGTACTACCGAGAAATAAATATTTTTTTACTAACGATTAAATAACCCGTTTTTGCAAATTTTTTTACTATAGTAAAAAGTTACTACTGATCACACAACTGGTCCTTAGACATTTCAAAATAAATATTGTCGGTTCGGGCAAAAGCTCTATCTGAAAATTATTTCTCATTTTATGTAAATGTGCTTGCTTCATTAATGTTCGCTCTTGTTCTTACTCTTCAAAAATAAGCGGCTTCTGAAAATAGCGGAAATTTTGAATTACTTTGGTGGTTCGGCTGTCGCAGTATTCGCATTGTTTAAATTAATTATCATTCTGTGTTTATCGCGTTTCTTTTAGTTTCACATTTACAATTTATCTATTTATAATATCTACGTACGAAATCAATAAAAACATTAAAAATATTATGAATAATGTGAAATTAACCATTATGAATAAAACGAACAGAATAAAGTCTTTTAAAGTACTTTTAAAGTTTGTGATGATTGGTTTAATCAACTAAATAATACTGGTTCCAATAAAATTATCAATATTTACAAACATGAGTCGTTTACTTTCAAACCCCCCTTTAATCAAAAATGATTTTATTTTTATTTGAATGTAGTTTTAATAGGAAAAAAATATACTTACAATTAGTTAAAATACTAATTTGTGTAATAGGATAAACAAAAACAGTTTAAAGTTTCATGTCAAACCCTCTATAATTAAGTATTTAACCTTCAAACGGCTCAATAATAAAGTTGACCATTAGTTGTTACTCGTATTCCACTGGCTTGTACCAAAGAAGATCAAATAATGTGAGCGATAAACACCTAAAATACGCGTGTTGAGTTTTAAACACCTCTATAAATGGTACAAAGTGGTAATAAATTTTGTAATTTCTCAAAATCGACAACACAATTGTAATTTTTTTTTGCAATTTCTGTAGTTTTTTTAGAGATTTATTTTTCAAATTGGCAACACTTTTTCCAGCGACACCTAATTTGACAGCTGATTTGTGTTCAGTTTAGTTCGCCATTTCACCATGAATAGACTTATTTCGAAAATCGTGGTTGAAAAATAATTTTTATTTTGATATTCGTGTAAATCTCATCATCATCATCATTAATAAGGCTTACATGGGTTTGTCGGTAGATTATTGCTAAGCTGTAACATAATGCCTTTTAAGAACAAAATCTTACGTGAAGCGTCGGAGATTACCGATTTAGTATTTAACAATGTAATGTTAAGAGTGCCCGATTAAAAGCAACCATCGGAGTTACCAATTATAGGAGTTATCGGATATATGTATCACCAATATAGGTATTAGCGGTATGTGGCTAGAGTAGGTGAAATAAATAATAAATAACGTACTATTAAAATGACGTTCATGTTAAAATGACGTTTATGATGCATTACAGGTAAAATATAAGCAGTAGGTACGTGTAAAATGTCGACCTGCTGGGCGACTTTCGCGTATATTATAGTTGTCGGTTTGCAGGGCGGCACCAGGGGAAATTATATGGCCATCCTTGATTCTTATTACAAACAGAAATTTCTTTCCAGTCTTGACAAATATGTTTTGAAGACATTGCCGCTCTATCTTAATTTTTGTTTTCCCAAGCTCCTAAGCGGCGTAGGTCTCGTATTGAAAATAACTTCGGCAATTGATGCTCACATTGCTCTTCCACTACAGTCTTACTATTTTAATTAATTATAATAACAATAGTTAATAATTTAATTAATAACCTTATCTCAAAATACCAAAAATAGAGCTTATTATTTACATTTTCTCAAACCGGCCTAAAGATAGGCCTCAAAATTTTCCGTTTAAAAATGCACACTCTTAGTCGGTACCCATGTTACAGATTCACATTAACTCATTGGCCTTATATATGTATTGTACACTAAAACTTAAGTGTTTTTAGATAACAGTCATGTCATTTGGAAAAATTTCGGTGGTGGAAATAACAAAAATTCGCGCTAACTACGCGTTTTGGCCGTTTTTGGAAGTATTATTATTATTTGTTAATAGGGATCCAAGATACGTAATCTTTTTACCGTTTCGAAGTTTTGGCTTTCGTATGAGAGTACAGTCATTTGTTGATTGTAGCCAATCACTTTGGGCTGTTGGGAGGATAGTTTTACACCTAAGAATCTGTAAGGTGTATTCCGAAATCGTCATTTCTGATTATGGAGGCAATTAACCTCCATAATATCAATGCTATTCGTATAAGTACACATACATGAATTATATATAAAAAAAATTGATAGAATATTTATAAATATAAAAAAATTAAAAAATAAAATTAAGAAAAACAAATAAAAATTTAGGTTTTAACACAGAAAAATTGAATATTTAAGTTGAATGCAAAATGATCTAGTACCAAAATCAATAATACCTTTGACTCAGCCTCGAATACATCACTCTTACATTTAAACAAAGTTTAATGCAAAATGACCTAGTACCAAAACCAATAATACCTTTGGCTCAGCCTCGAAAACATCACTCTTATATTTAAACAAAGTTTAATGCAAAATGACCTAGTACCAAAACCAATAATACCTTTGACTCAGCCTCGAAAACATCACTCTTATATTTAAACAAAGTTTAATGCTAAATGACCTAGTACCAAAACCAATAATACCTTTGGCTCAGCCTCGAAAACATCACTCTTATATTTAAACAAAGTTTAATGCAAAATGACCTAATACCAAAACCAATAAAACCTTTGACTCAGCCTCGAAAACATCACTCTTATATTTAAACAAAGTTTAATGCAAAATGACCTAGTACCAAAACCAATAATACCTTTGGCTCAGCCTCGAAAACATCACTCTTATATTTAAACAAAGTTTAATGCAAAATGACCTAGTACCAAAACCAATAATACCTTTGACTCAGCCTCGAAAACATCACTCTTATATTTAAACAAAGTTTAATGCAAAATGACCTAGTACCAAAACCAATAATACCTTTGACTCAGCCTCGAAAACATCACTCTTATATTTAAACAAAGTTTAATGCAAAATGACCTAGTACCAAAACCAATAATACCTTTGACTTAGCCTCAAAAAAAACACTCTTATATTTAAACATTGAACATCGGAATACATCTAAAACACCAAAATCGTTCCCAAGCCTGTGAAGTTGTGGGTGAATTACAATAAAAAATTGTATATGAAAACAACGACCTGGTACTTTGCTTCTTGGTACTTACTTTGGGTACTTGGTATAAAATTAATTTAGTTAAATTAAGAGCATTCAGTATGCCATTTACTATTTTGAATAAAAATAATAAATCACTTAAAATTCTTCTACACGACAGGTGAGTTCAATTAAAAGTGCTTATTAGGAAATCACATTTCATTTGTTCTAAAGGTATATACAGTTTGAAGTTAATAAACCTTATAAATTGATGTTGAACCGTTTCTAATTTTAATTCATGTACTTTATAGAATGAAGAACAAATTGTCGAGTTATACTCTAAATTGATACGAACCACAGCCGTATATAAAACTCAAGTGAATTGAAAGATTTATGTGAATTGATATCTTTCACCGTTCTCAATACAAAACTAAGACATTTCATAGCTTTATTCGTAATTTTGTTAATGTGCGGAACTAATGAAAGTTTTTCAAAGTTTGAAAGTTGAATAATGAACCAAGTAGGTTTAAATGAAATCTCCCTTAGTAAGACGTCAATTGCAACGATATTATTCACAGAGAGATTGAATGTAATTTCCTAAACAACTTTCATTAATGATTTTTACCATGACCAACTGATGTGTAGTGACATTTTTGTTAAATCTACGAGAAAGCGATCATATTAACAAGTAGAAATTTTAATTCATAATTTTCCAATTTTGTAAATGTATCCATCCCTCTGGAAAAGAATATATATAAAAACACAAAAAAATATTGAATTAAAATGTTGAATCTTCTGAACCGGTAAATCTTCTTAGCTTCGTGACTTATTTTAGTTTTGTTTATCAATCCTTTCAAACGATGCTGATCTAATCGACGGGTTTGAATAATTATAAATCTTTTCTTATATAAATTCTTCTGCCATAAATTGTTGGTATGGTCCATTTACTTTATCGTCAATTTTCACGGAATCTTGAGCACTTTTTACGGGACGTTGTTTTTTAAATTTTTTCAGTGACGTAATCACTCTGGTTTTTTTATCAAGGAGCAACCAATAAAAAGTGAATTGAATATCATTAATTTTAAAATTATTTCATCCGACATCACCACAATTAAAATATAATCCCTCTTCATATCAAATTGTAGAAATTTTACAAAACGTTCAGAAATAACGTCGATTTTATCGGAAGCCAAATTAATTATAAACTCATTTTGATGAGGTACGAAGTAAATATGTCACTGTAATCAGTGGATTCAAATGAATATTGGAAAACTTATCGAATTACACTTAAATCTAATGGAAATTGATTTATTTATTTTATTAAGGCTGCAATGTTCAATATAGGAAATAAAGTGCTAAGAAAGAAGAACATGTTTTTGAGAGTTTACGAAATTTATATATATTAAATACATTAAATTATACATTAAATAAAAAAATATTCATAAAGTTTGTTCATAAATAAATGTATATTTTGCTACAATTTCTATCTAATTCGACCTAATGAAAAATAAAATATTTATGTGTTATATTTAAGGTTTTCACGGGTAAAAGATAACGAATTATTTTCTGGCGGAACCCACGTCAAATAGTCCTGAGAAGGACTTTTACACTCCTGTGAAAATCCTTTTCGGAATTATTTGACGCGGGTTTTCCCAGAAAATAATTCGTTATATAGGTACATATATTAATAGATAATACAAATCAAATTAATCAATTAGAAAGATTTATATTTATTTCTTTTTATATAAAAATATTTTCTGTATATCTTTCTAATTGATTAATTTAACTTGTATTAAAAATGTTAGATAACTATGTTTTAAAATTGCAACATAACAATAAAAAATGTGTTTTCATTAAAGATATTGTATTTTGATATATTTTGGACAAATTTTTCATACGGATATTTTAAATTTGGTGTAAATACGTGGATAATTATATTTCTATGGACTGGAATCACACTTTAATGACAATAGAAAAAAGGCAGACTGATTGTGTTGGAGGCAAATGCTGCGAATAACCTAGACAGCAAGTCGCTCGATGTTGTTTTGCGGGAACTACTTATCAAATATATATTCTCAATCATTTGTCAGAGACGTATCCTACAATTCTTGTAAGAAGGAAATATTTTAACTCTGCGATTATTATTCCTCCCTTATACCTGATATTATTACGTGCTACAATAGGTTTTTTTTAGTAAATACAGTTTAATAATTATTTGTTTCGCTACCACTTATGATCATTATACTAATCGTACAAAAAGAAGGTTAATCGTATAATCTTTGTAATTAATGTGATCCCGGTTGAAAAGCCTTTCAACATATTACAGAAAAAGGACCACACGTTATGTGATATATCTCAACAAAGTACTAAAATAGAAATTACTGAATTAGTAAATATTATAACAGTACAGTAATTGGGCTGACTGGTAAGTCTTGGTTACAAGTTCCAACGGCCCAAAAAATACTTTGGTTATGATTCTCGTGTCACGCAGTTTAAGAGATAAGGCCAATGTTTCTTGTTTCAAAAAGATAGCGACAACATGATAAGATTGATAAAACTCCAGTAGATGACTGCAAACTGATGATATAAAAATACTTTAAAAAATCTCATTCATCGGTTTTGGAGATAAATAATAGTGAATAATATGTTAATCGGAACTTATCGATTCAAATGGCTAATAGCTATTTTATTTATTGAATTTAACAAAACATTTTCTTAGGAGAACACATCCTTATTGTGAAGTTGTAATTATTCAGAACGGACGGTCTGTGATATTTTAAATAAATGCATCTTCCCCGCTTTGGAAAGAGATTCAGATGGCGCAACAACAATATTTTTCGATAATGTATATCGTTCTAATTTAATTCATATGTAAAACATTTTCTAGTACCCACTGAATGGCGACCTCAACAATATTTAAAAAATTAAAACATGGCTTTTAAAACAATTCTACTCTAATAAACTGTAAAGGTATAAACAGTTGTTTATAGGACTCATATTTTTAAACATTTCTACATTCATTGAGTTATTATTTTACAAAATTAAGGTTGTATTAATTATACCCTTATTTATAATTCAGGAGCTCTCCCAACTCAATGCTCCTGCTGGTTGGGGCAAAACGTATCTCTATAATACATTGATCAGTTTTATACAAAGTCGAATATGCGCGCTGAACTGAAAGAAAGTGCATATGTAGTAACAAGAATTGTTGCCACGTTGATGAAAAATAGATATATCTACTTGTACTTGTCATATTCACAGTGGCTTTGAATTACCACTTCCTTTGATCGACACGTTTAGTTTAAATATTACAAAGCGTAACTGGAAGCTGAAATACTGAAAAAGACATCCGTCCGTGGATTAATTATATCCGCAAAACTTAACCAGAAGAGTCGAACTTAGTTAAATCTTAATCACAAAGGAGAAGCATTTCAAATTTACTTAAAAAAGAAAACATATATTACTCTTGTGGATGTAAAATAATACATTTTATAACCTTGACATAGGCAGGTGCTCATATAATATATACGCACCGTGAGTACATTGAAATACAAAAAATTAAATAAATTAAAAAATTACTTCACCAGTTCAAATCTTTTGAGAAATTTAAATGAAAAAAAACGTACCATAAAATTTTCTTTACAATTTAATTAATTTTCTTTTACACGCTATTTCATAGAGCCCGGTATACCTTTCGCCATCTTACTTTTGCCACGCGGTGGAAAACATTCGCCTTTAAGGCTTAAATATATATTTGCGGTCGACTCTACGCGATGGTATATTTACTCTTGCACTTGTGCAGATGAGTATAACTTCTGTATATGATTCCTGGTAAAATATCACTTAAAACCTGAGCAGGTATACTCGTGAATACTTGGAAAATTATATGAATAATGCATGTTTTCCATTAGCTCTGAACGTCAAGATTTAAAAAATTTATATTTTATACGCTCAAAGCTTTCCGATTAGAGAAACGCTGTAAATTGTAAACATGTTTATTCTTGCGTTTTGTAATTTTTCTTTTTGTAATTTAAATTTTTCACAGTATTTATTTTCTCGTATTCATCTAAGTACATATATAGGCATTCATATTTTCTGAATCAGTGCTTTGATTATGGTTACCCAATAGTGGATGAAACAATTCAAATATAATAATATATAATATTATAACAGATCAAAAACTAATATATTTATAATTATTAAAATCCAATGAAATGAAATATATAAAACTATCCTTATTTCCTGAATAATTCTAATGAGGTTTACATGTGTCAAACGGTTCTTCGTGTATTTTGATATAAATTGTTTTAAATTGGCGGAGGACCAAAGATAGTGGCAAAATTGTGGAGACACCTATGTTAGGATTGAATTGATAATGCTATCATGTTAAAGGAAAAAATATGTTGTGAAGGGTCGAAAAATAGCACATGTTCTCTGGAGTTCGTTTAGATGTCTTTTTATGAAAAAGTCCGTTAATAATTATTTTTTCTCTGATTAATTTCTTTTACGCTTTTTGAAGAAATTATGTGGAAAATATTGGTGCTACAACAATTACATTTACAGACACCGTATCAAAAGAGAACCGCAATTTGCAGAGATGTGATTTAATAACGTTTCGCATCCTTATACAATTTCACCCACTTACAAAAACTAAGATAACTACGTAGTGAGCCTCTATGGAGAAAGATTACGTAAGATGGGCATGTACAGGGCTTCCGATTGGGTAAAACCGGAGTCGGAGAACCGGGTACTCGCGTGTTTTAAAAATAACCTAGAACTGGGTTCTTTTAATTTTTAAAAAATTTAAAATTTTTCAAATGAAATATCTTTTGTCATTATTATTATTTTCGTGGCGTTCAGGTATGAAAGTACAGAAAACGTAATCATAAATGCAACTGAAACAACGCACTAGCAATGCGAGAATTTCTGCTTTCATTTCCGCGGGAATATTACTTTTAACCGTTTCAACTCGTAAGTCCATCCTCAGTAGACATTACAAACTATTGTGAGAAACCAATGCACACCGTTCATTCGAACGCGACATTTACCTAAACTAGACGAATATCAGATACTGAATGACACAGGCTTATAGAGGAACACTTTGACATCTACAATGTATGGTATGTGTTTAATAAATGTATATAATGTAATGTATTTATATTGTATTTAATAAAATAAAATGGATTAGTTCTTGTCTTCTGTCTATTATTATCCTCTTTTTGTTTAAACGATATGAGTGTACATGACGATTTCGATCGAATAAAATCGATCGAATACAACTCTTTCAATTTTCTATTCGAACAATTTTTATTTATTTAATTAAATATTATTTGAATACAATACTGAAATCAAACATTTGAGTGTATATTGTAGATACATATTATATATATTATGAATCTAACTAAACTTTGGATCAGTATAATTAAAATAGTGAAAAAAAACTGCCCAGAACCGGAACCGAACCGGGCACCCGAGTAATGAATTTGGCCGAGTATTTGGTTGCTCTAGATATGTCTCACAGAATAAAGTTAAAATAGGTTTTTTGATATATGTAAATATATGTATAATACGAATCACCATAAATTTGTTTTCATGAGAGTTTAATAGTCGTCTCTCTATTTACTGTAAGTTCGGCCGAAACACTAACACAATTTAAATCTACTTAATTCTTTTACACATGGGACTGATATTGTGGGGAAGGGTACAGGAAGTCAATACAATATGTGTCTTAAAAGGTGTTGAATTGAAAAATAAAAGTCTGTCATTCAACACCAAATTCTGATGAACCTATAATTTATACAGGTATTAAAAAGTATTGTCTTTGAAATATAAAAAAAATTAGATGTGCATATTTGCCTTCCTTCGCTCGATATTAGATTGTTAAGGTATTGTTTATTTTTTTTTTATGAATTGAACGTATTTAATATTTACATGGGGCAGAGTTATCCAGCATTCGATTCATCACGGTGTGAAAATAAATATATAACAATATACAACATAAAAAAACACCCGAAAGTTTATTAAATTAGATATTTAAAAATGTTACACATTAATTATTTTAATACAAAGCATGGCATAACTTGATCCTATTCTAAACATTCAGAGAATATTATCTAGGGCCTTCAAAGCTCTTTTACTTCCCGATGAAGAAAGGGGTTTCATAATTTGCTCAACAGAACTGGTATTTCAGCCTTGGTAATATCAGGGAACGTGCCATAACATTATTTTTCCTTAGCATCACTTACGCTGGGTATTCTTTTGGTTTCGAAAGAATTTAATTTATTTTTGCAAACAGGCGATTTAATGGTTTCATTTTTTCGTCTCCGTACCTTTATTTTTTTAACGCGGAAATGGATGTCTTTCAGATGAATGAATTTTATTAATATATAATTTATCAAAGCTGTGAAAATAATGAATACATTTGAAAAAAATATTATTAATTGTTTTTTTCGAGTTTTTACAAAGGGAACGCCAGAGGTGACGGAGAGTAATAAAAACAGGATTATTTTAAATTAAGTTATTCTGAAATACACATTTTTTCGTTCTTTCGTATAGTAATAACTAAACCAAACTAAAATAAAGAAGGAACTCATTCATTTGCTGAATAAAATTTTCGTAATTAATAATAATATTAATATATGTACTTAAAAATACATAATTTGTTCTATTTAAAAAAAAAACTGACGTGCTACACATTAGTGAGAAAAAAATAATTTAGAAGTACATGACATCTCTACTCTTAACTTGAGATATTTTTGTCACAATTCATTTTGATTTGAATTCTAACAAAATGAACGTAAACATTTTCATGACGTATATCACTGTTAGCAAATTATTAACATTTTATAACTCTGGAAGATTTATTCAGTTGATAAAATAAGAAAATTATTTCCCAAAACCAGTTAATTTATACAAATTAAATGTATCAACTAGAAATATATACAGAAAAATTTATTTATCGAAAAAATATTATCGTATATATTAATATTATATATACGATAAATTGATTATTTATGTATATCTTTCGATTTACATTTAATTTGTATTAAAACACCGCATAACGATGTTCTGAAAAAACTGTAACTTCACAATCCAGTGTGTTCTCTTTAAAAAGTTAAATCATTTTGGGTAAACCTGTCGGTAAAAAGTTTGTGTTCAGAGCTTGAAAATTATAATATTTTCTCGAACTAATCAAAAATACAGTACCTGTTGCTGATTACGGTCAGAGTATATTACCAAATAGCCTTTATCATTAGAATTATCCAGTTAAAAAGAGACAAGTACTTGCCACAGAAATACGTTTTGAGAAATCCGATTGAATATAGTACAGGAAATATGATAAAGGTAAGTAACAAAGGGATTTGAAATTGTTACAGAATTGTTTACCTCGAAACATCAGTATTTAAAGCGAATTGTGGTGGTGGAGTAAACAAAATAAAGTCCGAACCATACATTTTTAATTCTGTCCAAACATTAAAACAAAAGTTACCTTAGCCTTTGTCAACTTCGCTTTGGGGCGAAATTTTTAATTCACAGCATGGCATCACCCGTGAAAATGTGTCCCCAATACGATAGAGGTCTTATCAACGACAAAAGCTTGCTTTGTAATATTATAGACTTTTATATTTAACCGGCTCCTCTACGATATTAAAATTCTAAAACTGTGCTGGGAGTAAGAAATGAAATTATACTAATAGATTTGTAATGGAGTATAAACCACTCCACAGTTTTTATTTTGCTCTTTAATAATAATAACAGTTAATAAAATTAAGATATTCTAACGATCGTCGTCATTATACCTTAATAATATATTTATATGATATATAAGATTTATTCTGCTAGATTATTCATTTTTTAATCAAATATAGCTTGTATGGTTTTCAGATGCATACGTCATGATGTTACCATCCTTTAAATATTTACAATTTAATTTATCTAAAAAAAATTTTGTTTTGATAGTTGCTCCAAAATAGTGGTCGCCTAACTTTAAAACCTCACGGACCACTAAATTCATAATTTTAAGTCCCGCGGACCACTAATAGGATTTTTTAAAGTGTTAAATATATTTAGAAAAAAGTTATCGAAGAACACATAAAATGCATCTGGTTAATAAAATACAACTATTTATTGCAACCAAATTATAAAAGCTTTATTAATAAAACAAAAAATATAAAAATAAAATAATTAAAAAAGATGGAGAACTGCATTTATTAAGCCGAAATCGGTACCGTGTTTTGATTGTTGTGACAGATGAAAAACCCTTTTCGCATAAATAAGTTGTGAAAAATTGAATCAGAATTTTTATCATCTTTTCACTAAGTGAAGTGTTGGTATTAACTTTTTATGGAAAGCCAAAACTGAGGTCCTGATGAGGATTAATGAAATTTAGTTTTGAGATTGTCGTGAGACGATAGGTCGATCAAGCATTCTTTTAGATTAATACTAAGATTACTCTATCTTGAATGTTCGCTGCAAATTGATCTATTATCTATCATGGATTAAAAAATGTAAATAATGTCCACATATCTCTGCGGACCAAAGTACGGTAAGTAAGGACTAAGTGTATCTTCACTGCCAGTCTTGAAGCAAAAATGAAGACGAGCAATTGCAATATTTTTAATATAATTTAAATCAAATTTTAATAGAGATACCAAATTAATTTTATACCATACTTCTAATAAATAATACAAAAACTTTTTTTTAATTTGTAGTCATCAAGATAAGCTCTGAAAGTTTAAACGGTGTAATTATTTTACGTAAATTGTTGATTATTATTTTAAACCAATAAAATTATCACTAAAATATTTAATTATTGTAGTTTAAAAGTTAATAATAAAAATTCTGTTCAACGACAATACGTACATGAAATCGATCAAACGAATACCGATAATCTATATTGGGTACTCATAAATTGTTAATAAAATTTGTCTGATTTGTTTTTCTTAGAAATTTGAAATCTACTGATATCCTTTCCTGTTTCTTCAATGAAATTTTGGAACCTTAGATATTCTTTTTCTTTCTCGATTTTATGTAATTAAATATCCGGAAAACAAAGATCACCCAATTTAATATAGGTATGATTAAGTTCCCAATTCCTGAATGGAATGAAAATGGACAGAGGCTATCAGAAGTGAAATCCCATGCAAATTGAAGGATAATGATTGCAAAAATTAAACATTAAAATGCTGTATTCTTGTATAACCTATACATTTGTGGAGCGTAGAAGTTAAGAGGTGAAAAATTATTAAAAAATAAAAAAGATTCGTGACTTACGGACTACATGTAGAATGTAATCATTTTTATGTGATTGATGTGTTTATTTGGATATGATTTAACCATTCCTGTTTTAATTTCAGTTTTTAATGGTTAGCTAATTAGTTTTTTTAGCTCATTTTTGAAAATATCAATGAATTCTGTCAGTCGTTTGACATCGTTTTGGACAATGGATAAGATATTGTTGTCAAATTTGTATGATAGTTTTCAGGTCTGTTTGTAGGTGTTTTGCCGCTCTAGATGAGAATTGAAAAATGGTGCCCCCTCCCTTTTATTACTATTACTGTCTTCCCCTGTCATCCAGACTAGAAAAATTAATGCATTTGATATAAAATAATTTGAATCAAAAATAAAACATTAAATAACTAAATAAGCACTGTTTATGATATTTAATTTGGTTTTTAAATTTCTCTCTTCTAACTTCAATGGTGTTTTGGGTTCTTACTCTTAATACAATAGTACCTTCATTGCCTTTATTTTAGAAAAGTCGTAAAAAAGATCTATAATGTTAAGCAAGTAAGCCATATTTTTTTCTACTGAAATTGTGTGACTCACGAGTCAAAAGGATAAGAAGAGCTACGAACAAATGAGAAAAACCATTTTCTTACTTATTTTGGTACATATAGTTTAGTTTCAGATATTCGGGTTTCACATTTGTTTGTATTTGATGACTTATTCTTGAAAGTTCAGAGCAGTGTCATTGAAAAGATGGGGTTTCATCGTGACTTCACTTATATTGTGTAGAAAACCAAATAATCTTGTAATTTTATTAAAATGTGTGAATTGTTCTTTTACAGAACTAATTGCCGTGTTCAATATTGAAAAATATTAATTTACTCTGAACTTCTTCATGTAATCAGCGATGGGTTCATCTTCTGACTCGTAAGCGATCAATTTCTTTTTCCTCCTAGTCTCTGGCTAAAAAATTGGCTCAATATTGATTCTTCAGCTAGCTCTCGGATATCAACCAAAACTCTCAAATTTCATGCCACTCCTCGCGTTTTTTAAATACTCCTCTGTATTTTTAATCTCATTTACTGTTTTCTCAAGAGTGAAGTGTTACTCTTGCAGCAGTTTACTGATCAAATTGATTAGAAATAATATACTGTTATACTGTATACTTTTACTTCTAATTTGCTCTATTTTTTAATTCTAATTCATTTTTTCCGCTCTTAAAATATAGCTGCCCTAGGAGGCCGCCTAGTCTTGCCTAATGCTACATACGGCCCTGATAGTTTTCATGATTAAAGAGTGGATACTGTAAATTCATCAGTAATCAAAGTAAACATGTATAGTATTGAGTTTTCATGGTCTGCATCCATGATGATTTTTTAATGAGACTTTTATCTCTGAAAATCTGTAAAGGCACGTGTGTACTGGATATGTTTTTCTTATTCACGAGAAATACAGTGATTTATTAATCATCACCTCGTTTTGCGTATGTCCATTCATTTTGCGTTCAGATTAAAATGACGCATCCAGTACACACATCCCTTTAGCGATTCTCAGATATTGAAGTCACGTTGAGAGATCATCGTGGAGATCAGATTAAGAGAGATCAAGAAATAGATTATTCACCACCCATTCAAATTTTTTATATAAATTAATCTTCAAAATTTACGTCATGAATATTTTTATTATAATATTTCGTGAATGTATTTTTATAACAAAAAATATATTTATTCTGTTCCGTTTTATAAAGTCTCGATCAAAGGTTTTATGTGATCAAATACTTCTTTTTTAAAAGCCAACCAAATCTCCTGTCAAACATTCTGATGAAAAAAAAGCTTACTCAAATTTATTTGACGGTCATGCTAAAATAGAATTAACGTGGATTGTGAAAAATTATTATAATTTATATAAGTACATTTCATCGAAAATAACCAAACCACATTTCCTGAGTAAATGAAATACTCCTATGTAATATTATTAATAAAAATCGAAAATTATTTCTTTACATAAGCCAACACAATTTTCTAATCGCTCATCTGCTACGATGCCGGTACCTGTATAAATAGTACAACATAAAAATTATAAAAATGTTTATTTAGAAATAAGTTAGTAGAGAGTTAGAACTCTCTATAAAGCAGGACACATAATATAGAAATTCGTATGACGCAAGAATCGGGAAAATAATTGTCAGTATTTTCGAAGATTGTTTGGATTCGACAAATCGACCCCTCAGAATAACAAGGTTACATTTGATACTGAGTTTTGAGATAATGAGCTCAAAAGTGTTGATTGAATTTCAACATATTTATATTCATGTATATTTTATTTTGAGTATGCGAAGATGATCAAATTTAAGTTCTTAACTTGTTTTCAGTATCATCATCAGTATTATCATCAGTATTATTTTCAGTATACTGTGAAATTAGTGAAAATAAAAATAAAAATAAACATTGTAAATTAACAATGATACATAAATTGAAATAAATAACTGATGCAGTCGGAATTTTCAGTTCTTGGTATTGCCTTTAATATCCGTTAAATAAAGTTGGTGTGTATGGAAGAAATAAATAATAATGTATTTGTAACCAATTCCACGCAATAACTCAAATCAGCTTAAAATGTTAGTTGGAACGTTGTTATTCTTTGGCGTCGAAATGTCGCGTATAAAGCACCCTGTATTTTAATCGAGGGGGTTCCGAGTATTTTAAGTGTTGTAATTATTAAATTAAATTTAAAACAAATAATGTGAAATTTAAATGATTGGTATCAAAAGTCAATTATTTTTCTATAATGTCTTTCATTATCTAAGAAGATTACGAACTTATAAAATATATTTAATAATTGAAACTGCTTTGCCGCCACTTACTTAAAATTCGTACATGATTTAAGTTATCATATCATTCACGTCCGTCGTCGAAATTGTACTAAACCGTGCCAGGCACATGTCCCGGGCAATACAGACTGGAACACGCAAACCGTATTCCGAGTTTTAATGAAACCAATTTTGATGAATCAAATGCCACTATTTATCGTTCGTCGAATTGAATTAATATTAACATTCTCTCAAAACTCTTTGATTCAATACAAATCGTTAAAATCGATATTCAGTTTAGCTGACAATTAAAACACACATTAAGAAATTACACTCCGAGCACAAATGACAGTGAAATAATAATAATAATATTTATTCAAGATACACGTTGCAATAAGTACAGATAAACAAAAGAATAATGACTTGGAATATAAATCGATAATTTTTTGTTTAATGATTGTAAATACAAAAAAAATAATATTATGAGTCTGATTTTATTACATATATACTAGCACAATAAAATAAGGCCAACGTTTAAATGATTGGCGATATTTTCACAGATTTTTGAAAATTTAAAATATTAATGTGCTTATATAAATTGAGTAAAATCTGACTCAAGAAAACTTTGATTATTTCATTTATTTGCGCAATTCAAATATATTTTTTACGAAAATGGCGCTATATAAATTATCCAATATAATGGATGAAATGACCTTTTTAGTATACACGTGTCTAGCAATATATTTCAGGAAACGATATTATATATTATGATTTTACTGCCGAAAGTTAAATAGGTAACTAAATATAAGTCTTCCTTTTGAAGTATTTTGTTGCTCACAAAGCGCAATATTGATTGGGTATCTTATTAATTTCATAAAATGGATCTGAGGATTTGATAAAATGGATAAAATGACGACTGAAATAAAGAAAACATTATGAAAAATGCTTTTGTGGTGGTTTAAAAGTGTGTCTTTTAAATATCTTATGAACTAAAATTTTAAAGTTTACTAAAGAGTTAGCGAGCATATTCTAATAATTCAGTTCAACTTCAAAATTTTAAGAGCACTGATTTCATACAAATTTTCATACAATTTTAATGAGCACTGATTTCATACAGAATAAGATTTCATACAATTATAAATTTGAAGCATAAAGTTTTGACGATGTATATTATTATAAGTTTCAGCTTTCACATAATTTTAATTTAAATATTTCTAAATCTGGCATTGAGAATTTGTTGAGGCAGTTGAAAGACACTGCATGGAACCCATAAATACAAAGTAGATTTATTTAACGATAATTTATGAGTAAATCATAAAAGATGTGAACAATAATTTGAGTAACATATTCAGGTGAGTCGAATTATTATTCTAAATGTTCTGAATAAATCTGAAATATTAGACTGTTGAGATGGTACCTATATATATTTTACCATTAGTTATTTTGATGGTGTTTGGACTTAAGGTTCACATTATTTGATATTTACGTATATTATCCAGATCATTGTCTATTATTAATCATTGTAGACTAATATATTTTTGGTGTATAATTTACAGTAGTATTTTACACATTTTTTATCTAATACACAGTTATCTATTATCATAACACTACAATGTTTTTAGTGGTTTAATCTTGCATTTTTAAAGAATTCAACATAGAAATTTTAACGGAGTTATCTTTAAACAAATAATAAATATCTCATAGAGACAAAGTTATTTTTTGTTATATTTAATGGAAAATATATGGAAGTATGGGTAATTACAAGGCTTACGACCTGTCTTCGGTTGGCTTAAGTGATCACTTTAATATATTAAATATAATGTTCACAATTCTTATCCATCAATCTCCATATCTATAAATTTTTTGAAAATTGTATATATGATATATGTCACTTCGAGTACCACTATACCATTTCCACCTATGGACTAAATTTGATAATTCATTTCCCTGAAACAGTGTATATATGTCACAATGAGAATATAATTATTAGTATTTTTTTAAATTTATTAAAGCAATATTCTTTATCTGTAAAATGCTTTTAACACATTATACGCCTGAAGAATCAATATTATTCAATTTGATATATTTTCTTATTTTGACCAGTATATTATTAGCAATATTTGAATATGTCCAAGAACAGCTTGGATATATTCATGGACATATATTTGAGTTATCTTTATGTCAAAGCAAGTGTGACAGTTAATTTCTGCCAACAGGAAGGCAACCAGAAACTAATTCGAGTACTATGGATCTAGTGGTGATGCAACCACAACCCAATTACCAAAATTACCCAGTTTTAGATACAACATCACTATGGAGCGTAGACTTCATTAAGTTATCTCTACATTTAGAGCGTAAATATTCCGTACGATAAATCCTCAACGAACTTGTTACTTCCTTCGTCAAAGATAATAGTTTCTGTACGCTTCCGTTCCTTTTTCCTTTCTATTGTACACGGTATGTAGATACAATAGACTAAGAAAAAACATCTATAAAAAGGATCGACATAACAGAGCAATGAAATGTGAGCTGACAAAAAGTTTCGCTGGTATGTACCATGTGAACAACATTGTATTTAATTACTAATTTAATATATTAATTATAAATATATACATATAAAATCAATTTTTTCGAAAAATATTGTTTTTGCGCTACCGGGATTCGAACGTGGATCTCTTCCAATCCGGAGAAGTACACTACCAATTGTGTTATAGCGCGATAATATATATTTTTCATGACAAATTTTCAAACCTATATGTTACACTTTTTCAAATTAATGCATGTGTCGTTCCATTATTTACATTGTATTTAATTATTAAAGTTTTAAATAAAATTGAAGTATTAGTTTACATGAAACTTTTAATAAAAATATTTATATTCTTTAATTATTCTAAGTACACTACATTTATTATATAATATAAACAATGTTTAACATATCATACATAAAATAAATTGGACATGTTTTGTTAAGCCTTGGAAATATTTATCTTAAAGCTTATTTTACATTACTACGGCAAGTACGGCCCAAGACTGCGGCGGTCAAGTAATAATAATGTATAATATAAAGGGTTGCCTATAAAAATACTCCTTGTCAAGATTCATAAATCAAGATTGAGAAGAAAAGAAAAAAAAAACACGAAGATGAAAATGACATACAAGCGGCGTCGATAGATGCCAAAAAGTTTCTTGTCAGATAGATGATATAAAGAAAAAATTCAAATAAGATGAAATTGAGTTTCTGAAATAATGTTGAGATACATCTCAGCGTTATTTATATGTGTTGCAATTTTAATTTAAAGATAATTTCGGGACCACCGTTTGACATTTGATAGCTCGCACACCCGTCCACACAAACTCTCAAGCCGTCACCAACTTAACGGTATTGGCGGCATTTCGGCGATGTGTATTATATTTTGACGCATGACATCTTTGACAGGTATAATGGATTTATATATTTATGTCCTGATATATCAATATATATATATATATTTTCATTATAAATTATTTTTCATACGGCACGAAACGAGAATTGACTAGTTATTTTTTTTTTATACTTTAGTTTTTCATCGTTTTTCGTCGATTTAATATTATAATGCAAATGTACTATATTAATTAGAAATATATAATTTATCGAAAACATATTTTGGTTGCCACCGCGATTTTAACCAGGAACTTTTCCTATCTGGGGAAAAGCGCTGATCATTACACAATGTCAACCTAGAAAGTTAACGACAATTTTCTGTACCTATATATTGCAGTTCTTATTTTCAAATTGATACATTTATTATTACTTTAAAAAAACTCCTGGTTCGAATCCCGGTAGCTACCAAAATATTTTTTCGATAAATTGATTATATCTTTCTAATTCATACATTTATTATTTTATCAAAATATTATTTTTTAGCTGAATTGTAGTAGTATTAAGAGTCTGACCAATTCGTTAAAATGATTAATAATTAATTAATTAAAATAATTAACTCGATTGAATACTTAGTTTATTAACGTTTTAGTCTTATTATTATTATTATTTCTTACCTTGTCCTATTTTTCTGAATTGTTTTTGTTTTTCATTCGTACTGCGCGCAATCGTATATCCATAATGATTGAACGGACAGGTCTGTGAAAACGAACGTGTTTTTAATATCTCTAGGTTCAGATTACTTAAATGTTTTCTCTTTTATATATTCAATAACAATACGTAAATATATATTAATTTTGTTTTGTATAATGTCTCTATTACGAGTAAGAAAAAAAACATACTTTAATCGTATATTGACATCTGTCATCATTTCTTCTATATAAAGGGAGGAATCTTACTTATAATAGAAATTATCTATTCATGATTCTTATATGTCATCTAGATGTTCGTTTTTACAGGTAACTTAAACTTACAAAGATGGAATAATTTTAATTACATCGACATTTTATATACGCATGGTTTGTTTTTGTGATTCTGTTGAAAACCTAACTATCGCCGATTGCTATCTGCTAGTCATATTTTAGTAATTCTCAAATTTATCGACTTACTGAACGTTTTATACCTATTATGTTCTTTTTTCAATTGTCAATAATATGTAAATAACTCACACCATAGTATTAGGTTGATGCATAATTATCCGCTGTTTTATAAAAATTATATTGTAACATAAATTACATTATATTATAAATACAAAAACAAACTCAAAACATTATGTACAATTATCATTCGGGGGAGTAGTCACCGTAATCGTGGACCGATCGATGTTGAAGTTCTCAGCCAATGTTCTAGCGGTGCAACTATCGTCTTCTTCTACAGCTACCAGGTCATCAGAATCTGAAAATGGGCTCTTTTCTGACTTTTAACGCCTTGAAAGTGGCACGTGTTGGCACAAGGACACCATATACAAAGAACGCGATCTAACAAAGAAGAGACGCCAGTTGCATGCGCTAGTACTCGCGAAAACCTTAAATAAAAACACACACATATATATATATATAATCACTCTTTTATATATATATAAAAGAGTGATTAGTTTCAGTTAGGCCAATGTATTTTGTTCACAATCTCAATCAATTATTCATAGATTCCTCTTTGAGAGATTTTTATTTTGAAGCAGTATCATTATTTAGATAGTTCGAGGCAACTTGATTATTGCAAATCACAGTTGAATGTCTGTGGACAAAATGGAATCATTTCGGAAGTCAGTTAAAAATTAAAAAATAATTAATAAAGTGAATCAAGGTTTGCGGCGTGAATTGGACTAATTTGACTTGTATTAGATACAATATGCCTGCACGAAGGCCTTCAAAATGTGCAATTATTGGCAACATTCACAACATGGCCTAAATATTCACAATGTAATCATTTGTCAAATGAAATCATTAGCTGAACACGCTGGTCTGCTCTATATATATATATATTAGTATTTCACATTCTTCCGTACTTTATGTATTTACTGATCGTATATCAACAAGAGGTGACATTTTAATTTTTCATTAAAACGCATTATTTATTTAAAAAGTTTTAATTATATTTAAATAAACGCACTGACATTAATGGAGTCTTTGCATTTTTTTCTTCATTAAAAAAAAATTGATGAGGGTTTTCATTTTGCATAATTGGGGTTCTATATTGACAATAAGGTGTCGAATCTCGTTCTTAAGGTCAGTAGTTGTTTACGCGCCTTGTTACTTCCATTGGCACCACTGAGTTTCCTGGTTTATAATAATGTACATGTGTGTGTATGAGTATTGCCGCCCTTTTTTCGGAAAGCTAAGAAGACGGTAACCGACAGGCGTTATTAATCATCTAATATCCCAACTATTTTAGTGTTGAGAGTTCGTCCGATGATGGTCTCGTTATTTAATATACATTAGCACACAATCCGAAAAAATTTCACCGCTAAAGTGACAGATTTCGAATCCAAAGTCGAAAAATCTTTAGATAAAGTATAAAATAAAACACATTTCACCTTAATTTGTCGCGTCTATAGACATCTCATCTATGCTTTGACAATAATAAATTTGACGTTCAAACAACCCACAAACGTTTTTTAACCACGGGCGTTAATAAAAAGTTACTAAAGTAAAAAGTTACCATAGTAAAAATTTACTATTATTCACGCAACCGGCCCTTAAGGTTTGAAATTGTTTGTGGGTTATTGACATAGACTTCTTTCTTCACGAAACTCTACAGAACGAAGTTCAACGGCGTGGTATAGCACGATTGGGCAACTGTGGTCGCCAAAACGACACATGATCCGGAAACTACATTCGCTCACAATTGCGGTTCGAGACGGACTATTATGTACATCATGTTCTGTATTTTCATGTTAATTATGCGGTGTGTGTTTGCGTACCTCTTCATAGTTAAAATGACAAAACAAATAACAGCAGTAAAAAATCTCCACGAAAAGTATTTAACTCGAAATAATGCTTTTCGTGTCATACGTGATTATATAGAAGCAACGGCGTGACTAAAAAAATGAAGATATATGATATACAAAAATATTAATTACTATGCGGTTTTATCCATTTTACAATAAAGACAAATTAAATTTTTAGTCTCACACATTTTCATGAAAATAAAATAAGAAAAATCCTTACGGCGATTTTATTTTTTCTGTCTGGTCCCCGACTCGATGTTCTAACGACTACTGCGTACAATGATAATGTTGCATGATTTAAATAATATATTTATCACATTTTTTGCGGTGGTGGATAAAAAAAATTTTTTTTTTCGTAGAATGAAATCACTTTGTAGTTTGATATATTAGATTATATAAAACACAACCACTTTGTATAAAACCATGAATGTTATTAAACGCCAACCTGTTACGGTTAGCTCAAGCTTCGTCTGAAACTAACAATAAATACGAGTTCACTTATATCGTTTTGTATTTATTGTTAGTTTTAAATACGCCCTGACGAAGCTTGAGCTAACCGTAACAGGTTGGCGTTTAATAACATTCATGGTTTTATACAAAGTGGTTGTGTTTTAGTTTAAAAAAATATTAGTCGATATTTACGCTGGGAAATGTATCGATACTTGCAAAAGTATTGTAGGGTATAATGTATTGTAATATTAATGCGAATCTGTTGCGCTCCTACCTAACGTGGGCTTCATTGCACTGAATTGGCTGCATTGGCGTACTTACGCCACTGATGGTACGTAATGTTGCTATCAAATTGTATTCGAGATAAAAAATCTTTAAATATCTTTCACTTTTAGATTTTATGGTAATGTTGTTGTTTCTCGGTGCCAATTTTATCTTAGAATTAACATAACCTGCAATTACTTATTCAATATCTTTATTTCTAGGGGCGCAGTCTCCAGATATTTAAAAATCAAAACAAACCACCAAAAGTATGAAAATGTTAATAAAAATAAGTAATGTATTTGGGATTCATCACAGTATAAAATGGATTGGTTTTAATCTTGGAATAATACATATATATCAATTATAAAGAACTACAGAACATAAGTTAAAAATTTGTCGAAAAACGTAATTGCTTGATATGATGAAATTGGTGGACGCGTTCACCGGATAAGGTTCAGGTTCATATCCCGATAACCGATAATTTTTTTTTTACAATTGATCCATTTAATTTGTATTAAGTACCTACTCATACATCAATCTTTCCAATTTGGTGCAAAAAACTTTCGTCTGCTTAAGTACTTGGAAAATAAATTATTCCTCAAATACTATGGTATTATTACATCGAAATTATTTCAATAATAACTTGGATAATTTATATAGCGACATTTTGGCAAAAAATTCAACTCAAGGGGGTGCGTGTTTAACGGAATATTGCTATATAATATATAAAATATGGATACGATGGTTTGTGTTACTCTGCACCATGACATAAATGTTGGAATGAACCACTGCCAGTAAATTGTATAATATATATATTTTTTATTGTTAGGCTTCCATCTAGCCGGTCATTGAAATTAAAAATAATTAATGACATACATTAACTAAGTATATACGTCGAGAAAATCTTCCAGCACTGACCTTGTGGAGATGAAGTGATAAGGCACGTTTATTTTATTTGTACATTACAATATAAGTCGTTCTTTAAAGAAATGTTAAAAATACATGTCATAGTTTCAGTCCGTTTGACATTACGATTATGTACACAATTAAAATATATTGGAGAGGCAGACAGACAATTTTATAATATTGCAAAGATTGCAAGTGGTACAGTTATTACAATTAATAACTGTTGTATTCCTTATTTATACCTACGACCAGAGGCGTGCAGTGCATACAAACAAAATTACAAAAAATTCTGGGAAACAAATATAATAAATATATAATGGGAAATAAACAATTGGATTAACAGACGAAATAATTATTTTAAAGACTTTAATTGCTTAGTTCTAAAAACTACCACGACAACTCACCGCTGTACCCATGGCGGTCTTTTGTATTCGCCGCATCGAGCTATTCACATTACTATATTCTGTCTTTAAGCTAGTGAATTACTTGTGTCATATAATTGGTTATTTACTGAATTGAAAATTTCTTTCGGTTGATCCGTTTTGTATGGAGTCGTTACCTATGCTGTTTTTTAATAGAATAACATTAGAAAGACTTACAACTGCAAATCATTGAAGTGTCTACTTCCTCTTTTACTAATTCGCTAATTTTACTATGTTACCGTTTTTAAAGTGTTGATTTTATGATGGTTCATCATGAATCATGTTCAGTCATAGAAAGTGTTCTTATAAACGTCCATACATATTTTATATGGATAAGAAGGTATTATTTTATGTTAAAATTTAAATTTTAAAAGCATTATTAATAGTACTCTTAAATTACAAATAAATACGTGGTAGGGTCGTATGAACGACGGATTTATATTGTCTAAAAACGTTGGTTAAACAAAAGTACATATATTGTATTACATATATTATATATAATTATATAGTGTCATTGGTAACAGCATAACCTAAATCTACACCTATTGCACGCCACTACCTACGACACACTGATTAACCGTGCCTAAGGTATGCGAAAGAGCAATGTTTTCAAAATTTGGTCCAGGCACAGGGAACTTGAGATTTCCTATGTATGGGGTGTGTTTATAATTTATGCAGTATCCTAGAGTGCAATATTTGGAATGGATTTAGAATAATTAATTTATATTGGTGGATGGAGTGGGTTAATATCCAAATATACATGTATTATTTTCTATAATATATATTTTTCGCGTCAGTGTTAATTTTATAACCTTCATTTCATTTCTCGTAGCGAAATTAAATAATACATATTTTTTTATTTTTAAAAGTAGACCCACATAACGGCTTGCTGTACATTTGTTTGCAGGTGCATTTATATACATTTTACAGTCAAAACCAAAACCAAAACACGACAACTAATCAGTCATAGTTTAAACAGACAGGTACTTTTTTAATAGTAGTATTTTGAGTAAATATCTGGAAAATAATCTAAAATAAATCTATTGCCACGTGAAAGGATTCGCATGTTTGTGAAATCCATTTATAAACATGGTTTGTGCATTGGTTGAGCCATAATATATTTTTAAGAACGAAGCAAGCATAGTCAACATTGGAAAATAAAGGTTTATGCGAATCGAATAAAGCTGTATTATTTTTGGAAAAATGCTTTCAATTACGACTACAATTTTACGAGTATTATATAACTGAGGCGTAGCTTTTACAGAGTTCAAATTTGACTGTTAATATTTGTAAAAACACATATAGCATTATTTGTATAAATATATGCACAGTATATATGCATTGCAGTTAGTGGTAGAAGTTAGGACTCTGGTTAAAAAATCAATCATCACTATTTTTGTACTTGAATTTTTCTAAGCATAGCAGTTAACATAGTAGTTGTAACTCAAAGTTAAGGCTTTGAACCTTTAATTTAATTCGAGAAATATTACGGACACATATTATATTAACAAGTTAAATTATTTTTAATACAATGTTAACAAATAAATTACGATAAATTGATTTTATATGTATATCTGTCTAATTTATACATTAAATTTGTATTAAAAATATCACAGACCTATGCTCTGAAAAAATGTAACTTCACAATAAGAATGTGTTCTTCTTTAAAAAAAAAAGGAGATAACATTTGTATCTGAAAATGGAAAAGAATATCAGAAACTGAAATTGTAAATTATTAATTGTGGTTTTCGAATGAGAACAGAGTGAAACATTGAAATTATTAGTATGCAGGTATATTGAAAATAATATGAATATTGTTGAAATAACATTTATAATGCATTTAATTGTATT
Source organism: Eubasilissa regina (assembly GCA_022840565.1). NCBI lineage: Eukaryota > Metazoa > Arthropoda > Insecta > Trichoptera > Phryganeidae > Eubasilissa > Eubasilissa regina. The sequence goes on from JAINEB010000033.1 coordinate 26,964,906, forward strand.
ATATTTAGTAACTTAACTTGTATATTTTATTATATATGGATATTTTAAGTCTTGGTAACTGGTTCGTACAAATATATTTCGCCTCAATTATCAGCTGCATGTAGTTGCAATATATTGATTATTGCTTCTAGTGCCAATTTTCACGCTTGGTAATAAAATACTATTTCAAAAATATTCCATATAACATAATCGTACATGAAATGGACAATCGGACCGACATAATTTTTTTCCAAGTATGTAGATTAATTTTTGGATACAATTAAAAAATACTTCTTGTAAACATGTGTAGGAATAAAATTAAAGTAATAAGGGTTATTGTTATGTGTACAAAAAAATATTTTTCTAAGAGTAATTAAATTTGACTATAATATAACTAAATAATATAATATAATTAGTGGTTAATAAAACAAAGATAACAAATAAAAATATAATATAACGCCCTTTCTGTCATTTCAGATCATACGCGTAATACCACTAATAGTGATGTTAGTTAAAATACTACTGAGTCGTAATTCTTATTAAAATTAATTTCTGTATCTAAAACTAACAGGGAGGCTCATGAAATTATGATAGTATAAAAAAAATTGACTATTCTTTTAAAAAAGTATATCCAAACTTCATAAATTTCCTTTATATAATATTGTATAATATATTCATATAAGTACAGTTACTTATAAAATACAATCGCAATATAATATTTTTATCATCTTATAATAAATTATATCACAGCTTCCTAGAGAGTCTATTTCTCATTTTACTTGACGTTCCTTATATTAGTGTTAAGATCTTAGAATAAATTGCTTGGCTTGGTAATGTTCCTGCCTCCGGTATTCAAGATCTTTATGATGAGGTATCGTGTAACGAAGTAATCTATGCAGAATCGTTAGTACGTCATGGCATCTCATTTGATTTACAACCAATATATTATATGTATAGAAAAATCGCGTAATTTGACAACAAATTCAAAATATTTACAACTAATACATATTTAACATTAAAATCTTTACTATGGTCTTTAAAAATTCTCACCATGAATCTAATTTATAAAGGATGTTTTTTTTAGAGGTATAGAATATTAAAATGAAATAAAGCACATACAAATCGTGGTTATAGGCATGGTATTAGCTTCACTAGAAAGATAATTAAATATGATTTCACGCATATGGGCACTGCGACTGGCTCGAATAAAGCGTAATTTAGAAGCACAATTTTCGACCACTTTTCGGAGCAGCTGGAGCCGTATATCGGCAATAACACGACGCATGTTGGCTTCCAAGTCGTCTATCATCTCTAATTTATCAGAATAGACTAGCGAGTTTATGTATACCTACAGAAAATAATCCAAAGATGTTCAATTACACGACCTTGGAAGCCAATTTATAGGTCAGACCAAATTATGCGCTCATCGAATTTTTCCTGCAATAAATTAATTGTGGCGCGCGACGTATGGTATGATGTGCCGCCTTCTTGAAACCATAGCTCTTACACATTAATACTATTCAATTGAGAAACGAAAGGGTCAGTAATCGTGAATCTATTGCTGTACACAATGGCGAACCGACTCATTCGGATCTTCCTCAATACTACGCTACACTTCAGCAACAGCTTATTCGGCGCACTGCACGACGTCTCTACGTATGCGTATTATCAAATAGAGTATGCGTAGTACAAAAACAATCCATGGTTATTTTAATTACTTGCTCTGACGGACGATTATGTCGACCGTAAAATGGAAGTAGCGCAAGGCAAGTTTTGCGAACAGAACCACCATTTTCGGAATAAATTGCACAATTTACAAGAGTTGTTCTGGTGTAAGTCTATTCATGGTAAAATGGCGAACCAAACTTAGAACGCATCAGGTGTCAGCTGTAAAATTGGCTGTCGCTGGAAAAAGTGTTGCCAATTCGAAAAACACACCCTTTACATCATGCTTACATTTTTTCAAAGAAATATAAATTTTAATTAATATATCTCAAAATTTTTTAGAAATATGTTTTTAAATCATAAATAATATTTTTTAAACTTTGTTGTGTTATCGGAAAATATACAAGCGGAAATATTTTTCTATGCTGTTTCATTTTTACTAAATCAATTTTTCAAGCATATTATTCAAACTTTGATTAAATCTATTTCTAAGGTAAAGACACGCGTGGAGGGTAATTGAAAAAAATATAATGTATTCTTTGAATTGTAAATATTATTCCTAACCATTTTAGAATGTTAATTCTGACGTAATCCTTGAATAATTATAAATTTAGCGCCGATGGTGGAATAAATTAATTATTTATATTCGTTAAATGTTTTGTAAGTACAAAGTGCATATAATAATATAGACGATTTTATTTATATATGCCATAAAATTACGCTTTCTGATAATTGCGATAAAACTTTGCATTTGTATTTTACAAAAAAATAATTAAAGTAATTTTGTGACCAAGCAGTAATAATTAAGAGAACCCATTCTTATTGTGAAGTTTTAATTATTTTAAAATTTGTCGTCAAAAGTACTGTGTGCTGTACCTTCCCCGGATTAGATAGAGATCCATGTTCGAATCCCGGTGGCGTAACAACAATATTGATTTTATATGTATATCTTTCTAATTAATACATTTAATTAATATTTAAAATAGTAATATAATTCTCCTATCAGTAACACAACGAATCGTTAAGTCTGTAAAAGTAATGTCGCCCTCATGCTCACTCAGATTTATATTCATATTTTTAAAAATAAATAGAGATGCGTACACGGAATATATGTCATATCAATATTCTTACTATTTTTAAACTAAACAAAATGCTTTTATTATGAAAATAGGACTAACTTGCTGGTGTCCTGGAACGAGGCGCGAACCCTCAACCACTAGATCACTAGGCCAACGTCTTGACCACTACACCAATAAGCCAAGTTGGTTTAAGTTGGTAGATAATTCCACACAAAGTAGTCTCTGTGGATCTTCAATTCAACCCATGTACAATCAAATAGAGGTGATGGTTGGAAATTTAAACAGAATGGTTTGAAGGAGCGATAACTGGGCGGACAATAAGCTAAGAGAGAATTTGGGTCCAAGTCACTAGTATGGTGTTACTCAATAATATTCACTAAAAATAATAAAAAAAAACGAAATAATTTAATATTTTCTTAAAGAATATTATTCATAAAAGAAAATTTGTTTTATTATTAATACAATATTTCATATTTAAGGGGTTAATCCAGAAAGTAAAGATCTTTAACTTATAACATTAAAAAAATATTTAATTATACAATTTTATATTTATTAAATGCATATTACCTTCATATAATAATTTTCCACATTTAAGTATTTATCATATCTATTCACGAGCTTTAAAGTCCCACTGATGTAGTTGTTCACTTCTAGACCACCAAACCAGTTGTTAACCTTAAGCTGCAAATCGTCAATCGTGGACGAACGAAAATATTTCACCCAAATCTGCCCATCATTTTGGGCACAAGTGTAACAAAAATAGATTTAGATACCGTGTGTTTAAACAATATAATACATTAAAATAAAATATTTTTATAGCTAAATGATCTTCACTTTCTGAATTATCCTCGTATGAATATTTTTTAATCAGGAACTCTTCAAAACTTTTCAGTCACTCACAATCTTTTGAAATTAAAATATCCGTTTAAAAATATTATATATTTTAGTAAAAAGTGTGCTTCTGACATTGCATTATGTAAAAGAAATAAGAATGACAAGATTCTTAGTAGATATTGTATTAGACAACCCGCTCGAGTTGTATATCTGGGTACCATTCTACGTTATCATGAACCACTTTGTATAGACTAGCTGGGTAGTACCTCCCAGACAGCTCATATTGGCCTCAGAGTGCTTTATATTGCTCTGAACGTGACGGGTAAACCATCTTCGGAATATTGAAATTGAATAATGTTTTTTTACAAATCTTTATCAATATATTTTAAATGATTTATTTTTATTTAAATATATTTCTTCATATGATGGTATCTTAATTATATTTTATTATATATAATCTTCTAAATAAGATTTTTCTGAATATTGTAATGCAGGTTTCTCATCAGAGTATATTTTGTTTATACAGTAAGTCAATCGACCAATACATATAAAGGGTGTCCAGCGGAAAATTTTCAAGTTTAATATTAAATACAAATAAAACTACAATGTTATTATCATATTTTATTTATACAAAATGGAGTTTAATGATGAAGATTTTATCTTTAATAAACAATATCGTTTAAATGCCGTCCATTTCTCTTAAGGCACTCTTGCAATTGGACTCTTAAATTTGTGAACACGCGAGAGCAAAACGTCGGTTCAATGGCAGCAACTTCACGACAGATATTTTCTTGTAGAGCCTGAATTATTCGAGGATTGTTACTGCAAGGTATTCTCATAAAAAAAGTCGCACAGTGTAAGGTCCGGTGCCCGAAGTATGTCACCGTAATTGCTGATTAATTTATTGGGAAAAATTTCCCTCAGGTTTTCCATTGAAACTCTAGCTGTATGTGGAGTGGCTCCGTCTTGCTGAAATTATGTTCTGCTATTGAATCCAGGAAACGGAACCCAGGATCATTCGGTAATACACGTCAGCAGTGACTGTCTCTCGCTGGTTAAAAAAATAAGGGCCAATTATCCCTCAGGTAGAAATTGCACACCACACTGTCGTTTTTGGACAATGCAAACGTTTTTGATAGTGTTTCCTCAATTTATCGAGGCATCAGTATCTCACGTTATATTTATTAACATAGCTATCTATATGAAAATGTACTTCGTCAGTAAACAATATGTTTCTAAGTGTTCGTGCTGTTCCAAAATGTTTCAGCATCGTTCTCGCTAAGGTTTCACGTAAAGAATTGTTATTTTCGTTGACAAATGGCACGATTTGCAATTGTGATGAATTGTAACGTGAATTTATAGTTTCTTTTTCAAAATAACGTTCACTGTTGATTTTTTTTATTCCAGTACAAGCTGGAATCTTCCTTATCGATTTACACGGATTGCGCATAATTTCACGTCGAACTTGAGCTACGTGTTCTGGTGTCGCTGCTGACGTTGATGGTCCCGGAGGAGTTTAGTTAACCATTGTCTCTTCTTGTGCTCGGCTCATCACTTACTCGTTGAACATTCATGTGAGTACAAAAAGCGCGACGCGTACGTACTTTAATGTACTTTAAATATTGCTCAACCCCAAACCCGCGATGCGCTCTTGACCAATGACTCATTGCGACTAGCAAATCCGCAAATCACGCGCGTCGAACAATACCCCTCCCACTTACCTCACCCTAATGCTTTACAATTTAATCTTGAAATTTTTCCGCTGAACCCTCTATATTACCAATATTGGTTTTGAAGTTTAGTTTAAGTGAAACAAATTAAAATATCTATATAATTTTTTTAACTTTAAGAATATCTGCGCAGTTCTTTAGAATAACTGAATACTTCACCAAATCATTCTTAACACTGTAGAAAAAAATTACGTGTTGTAATGTGACGAGTGTGAGATAATGTTTGTTTAGTTAGGTTAGATTAGGTTGGGTTAGGTTGTGTAGGTGTGTAAAATTGTATTTATATTTCACTTTGTTTCGTTTGCCTAGACCACGTAATGAATTTTATGGAATAGTTCAGTTGCACGCCAGTCCTGACAAAGATACGTTAGAATCAAAACCGGTTGACTTGAAAACAACACAGTTAAATCTTAAATGCAATTTCAAATTATGTCTAACCACAAAGTTAACGCCGCGAACATCAACAATACATGGTGTGATGAAACATACGAATGAAACTTCGGTCTCTCATCTCAGAGATCTGTTTGTATGTTACCAAATAAAATAAATTATTATTCGCTTCGCAAAAAATTTTTCACAAAATTTCAAGCTTAGCTTGGTCTGTGTGTGAGGTATCACCGTCCTGCTGAAATCTCACGTGTTGCAGGCTCAATCAACCTAATTCGGCCATCAATAAGTTTTCTAACATTATTATTTTGATGAAATGTTTAAATGATTAAATGAAACATAATATTCATCCTGAAGTTGTATTATGTCATTATAATAATGGTCACTATTATTATAGAAGTTATCAGCTCAGCGCATATGAATAAGATTTGAATTATCCTGTGATCCGGTTATTTGCAATAGAACGATCGTAGTCTATGGAATTCCTTCCATAACGTTCATTTTAACGTTCGAATTTGTGGGTTTTGGTCTCGACTACTTTGTGTTTTACGCCCCAGCATGCCGAGTGAATACAAATGAACTAAATGAATTCAAGAACGATATTGTAAGCCAATCTTTATCTTTTGGATAATATATATTATATATCTAGTATAATAATATTTCAATATGAAAATTATTCATTTTCATATTGAAATAAAAATAAACAAATAAGTCTATTATATTTATTTTAGTTTTAACAGGTAATACAGATCAGCAGATTTTACTTTTTAAAGATTATATCGTCTACTTCTTGCAATCCACTCTTTTACTCATGTTGGCAAATAAGCGAGAAAAAAATGCTGGGTTGACAATACAGTTTGATAAGTTATTGCTTAATTTGTAAATTGTTATTTTTTTAAATAACAATACTCGCATCTGAGTTTATTGACAATATCCGGTTTAAATGTATGTCTTATTTTATTTTACGGCTGCAGCTAAATCGGTGAGATGAGTGGAAATGATGTAAGAGAAGACCGTGATGCCTTACCGCGTGTGACGCTATATCCGCCCAACTTCCGCTTCTATTTTCAATACGTAACAATGCATATTTGTTAATACGTACATTCATATATACATATATGTATATTGCTACGTTATAGGGATTTTACTTAGGGTGGTACCTCCTCAACATCCACTGTTTAGTAGTCTGCAATGAGACAAATAAGTTTACTCAAATACGGTTTGAGAAATCTAATCTGGTATGATCTAGTATTTGACTTTTATTAAGCAAACAATTAAATATTATATAAATAATAAGAATAACACTGTTATTTATTGATACATCAACGTGTTTCAAAACCTTGTGACATTTTAAATTAGAGCGGCGGCGTCGGCAGCGAACTGCTTTACCGATCCGTGGGGACGTAGTGTCCTGGGAAGGAGAAAGCTGAACGAAAGGATGGGGGGACTTCCATGCGGGCTGGCAAGGTGTATGGAGTGAGCGCTGGACGGCGTTTCGCTGTAAAAATGGAGAAAAGATTATAGCAACAAGGCATATTTAGACTCGATGAATTCGGGAAATATCTGAACTCCGATTCACCCGTGTCAAAAAAGGTTTACCTGCTGGGACTCGTGTGGATATTACCAGCGGGTAGTCGTGTGAACGTGTCGAGGCTTCCTAATTTGGCGCCATGAAAGATGGCGTGCCTTTGATGTCAATCAGAGGCGAGATTAAATTTTAGCTCGGGCGTGTGTCAGCTTGAGAACAGTCGCTACCACAACCCTTCAGATGAGTAAAGTATCAGTGCAATTGCAAACCCCGTAAAGTGTTTCCCTGTTACTCAGAAGTGGCGAACTTTGTTTGGAAGAGCTATTAGTTATAGCAGATCTAGAACTATCTACGTGCTTACAATGTCGAGTTTCTCATGTTTAATGTAATAAAAATAATTAAAGTGTGATTAATGTGTAAATCAAGTGTTTTTATTGTTTATTTTTACCATTTCCATCCACCAAGCCAGCCACTCTGACACCTTACATACAGACACCCACAGACTAAGCCAAACCGGTGGCGTGATACGCTGACGTTCGATTCACCAGTGCCAGTATATAATGTAACAACTTATGGTCACTTCTTCAGGAAACAATGAATACTGAAATCAAAAATGCAAGGATTGACAAAACAAATACAAGAAATAATGACTATTTTGTTTTTTCATGTGGTAATAAACTTAGTTAAAACCAAAGAGATGTGAAATCGAGTCTCACACCTGAAGATCAGCTGGTGAGTTATATTTTATTAACGAGAACACATTCTTATTCTGAAGTTGTAATTATTCAGAACATAGGTATTTTAAATACTAATTAAATGTATTAATTAGAAAGATATACATATAATACACCATGCAAAATACTTGTAGGTAATGAATGTTTGGAACAAGTAGATGAGTTTGTATATTTGGGAAGTATGTTTGATAGAAACGGAAAGGCTGAGAATGATATCGAAAGGAGGGTGACTGCAGGAAATAAAGTAAACGGTGCTTTGAATGGAATTATATCTAACAGGAATATGTCAACCGAGGCAAGACTAGCGGTGCACAATGGAATCCTGGTACCGACACTGATGTGTGGAAGTGAGGCCTGGAGCTGGCAGAAAAGGAACGAAAGTAGACTGAATGCAGTGGAAATGAGATCACTTAGACGTATTTGTGGCAAATCTATTTATGACAGAGTAAAGAATGAAGAAATAAGAAAAGAATGTAAAGCTGATGTTAGTATAGTGAGTAAGATTAAGAAAGGATCACTTAGGTGGTTTAGTCATATGGAAAGGATGAATGAGGAGAGAATGGTATATGACGCAAAGAAAGAAGAAAGATATATGACGCAAGTGTTGATGGAACCAGAAATAGAGGACGTCCGCGGAAGACTTGGCACGAACAGGTAAACCAGATAATGGAGGATGGTTCTGTTAGAAGCCTCAACAATCGGCGAGCTTGTATGACAAGATGTATGAATGTGGATGAGGCGAGAATTGTATGTCAGGACAGAAGAGTGTGGCGCTCTATCCTCTCTGCCTACCCCCACGGGGAAACGGCGTGATGGTAAGTAAGTAAGTAAGTACATATAAAATCAATTTTATCGAAAAATATTGTTTTTGCTACCGGGATTCGAACCTGGATCTCTTCCAATTCGGGGAACATTTAATTTGGTTATATTTTAACGATGATTTAAAAAAGATTTACATACGTAATGTACCATTCCGGCGGTATTGGCACTCGAATCATGAATGGCGATTAAGCGCTATGATATGGCTTAAATATTGACTTCGTACTTAAAAAAACGCTGATTCGAGACATTATTTGTATGATGGACGGAGTTGGTGGCTCGTTATGCTTTTTGCAAAACTTTGGCTACATAATAACAAACGTTAAATTAGACATGTGCCGAGCTTGATACGATTCAAAATTTAATCAGAAACAAGAACATATTGACACAGTGGAAATACAAAGCCATATTTATGGTGTGAATGACGTGGAAATAAATTGTACAATATCACGTGTTATTTTTTAACTTTGTATCGTTAATCACTTATTGAGTTTAAATACATTTACCGGTTTCGAAAAATACCATTTTCTTCTTCAGAATGTCAATACTAACTAAAAACATGTTGTTTCTTTACCAGAATGTATTTTTAAAAAACAACTATTATTTAAAAAATAAATTTTATACCTAACTCAAATTGTTATTTTTAGAAAAAATTTCATTTTTTTTGGTTGTTTATAATTTTTTGATTAGTTTTACATGCTTTATTTATCTCCAACGATTCCAAATTATTTAATTTATGACCAACACCGTATACATGCAAAATTGACTATCCCAATTTTTTATCAAAGGCATGACCTCTTTCTATAAAATAATTAGAAAATTCTGAAAACCCGCTATTGTTCAAACATCTCAAATGCTCCTAAACTTCTATATTAAAATTTCTATCCGTTTTATCAATATAAAATGCAGCACAATCCTTGCAACTAAGTTTATAGACACTAGAATTGTTAAATCTATCATCTTTGTCTCTATAATTTATGAGTAAATTTCCTATATTATTACTTGTATAAAATGCTGGTCTAATATTTCATGGTGGGTGTTTAGATTTTTGATTTGAAAAGTTATTTATGTATAAAATCCTACAAAAACACCAAAACTATATTAAAAATTGACAAAATTAATATTCAACTCCAACTCCAACTTTTAAATTATGTTCATTTATTACAAAAACTATAAATATTTTTTAATCAAAATACACTATAAAAAATTTGTTGCAATTACAATGTTAATTTTGCTAATTTCAAAAGTAATATCACATGTATTATTAATCGCCTTAGGTAACGTAACGTGTAGCAACATATATTTTGATAACAATGATTTTAATATAAATATATATATATATATATATTTATATATATATTTATATTTATATTACCAGTCACGTATAGGCGACGTGGTCGCCTATACGTGACTGGTAATCGTCAGGATAGGACGCCATGCTTTCACACCACCGACTTGCTCAGAGGTTCACATGATGGGCGTGAGTCTTTGGTTACAGAATTTACCATAATGTCTTGCCTGTCACTTCAGCCATCATACTCAGGGAAAATAAAAGATTATTAAATTTTTTTATCACTAATTTAGTACAAAAAAAAAACTATGAAAATAAAATATAAAAGGAATAGAAATCATCAAACATTACTGCATTAATTGCGATTTAAGTAAGAGTTGGTCTCGGCACTTTTGCCACATAAAATATAAAGTTTACTATTCATTTTTAGCAAAGCTAAGTGACTAAAATTGTTACCTCACAGTTTGTCAGATTAGGTATAAAACAGAATAACATGCTAAATAGATCGTTTAATATTAGCTGGAAAACCACGAGTTTCAAATTAAATAGAGAAACAAATATGCTACAAAAAAGACAACTTAAGCTTTAAATTCCTTATATTTCAATTAATATGAATTTTTACAACCGGTGTGTTTGCGATAGTTATTGTCCATTCCTGCAGAAATTCACTGTCCTCGTCAATTCGGTCCGTCCAAGGTATACGTTGAAAAACTTGTCACTCCTGGCAACGTACATCAGACAAACTGGATTCTGACATTTGGTATTCCTTGGGTCGCTCGCATCGCCTTTGGTTGGAAAAAATTCACTCTGTCGAGTAGTCCGTTTCAGATTAACAATGATAGCGGGACTTGTAACCGATGACCAGTATGTATTTTCGAAATAATCTGAGAGTTTGTATATCTACGGTCTATATCGAATGATAATGATAGTGAGAGGTGACCCACACTTACCCAGAACCATTCTATGAGCGATAGCTCCCGTATTGGTTCTTTATGACATTTTTTTTATGTCATAAATGCAACGTTGCCCCACCGCCGTAGTACATGGCAAGCGGCGATACATGGCTACCAGAGAAAATATACCCCGCGCTGCTCTTCGGTAGGAGATCTCCGTATTATTAATTTAAAATGAAAGTGTACACAAAACTATAATAATTTACACAGATCAGTGAACAAAACATGGTGTCCCCGGTCTCACGCCATGGTACCGAGGCAGACACAATCTCCCCTGGGCCGGGGAGCAGAGGGGTAGACTCAGAAAAAAGAACTCCTAGGGGCACAACACAAAACAAAATAAAAAACATAGAGGTCTATTCGCAGCTCGAACACTACTGCCGGCAGACATTACCCAGGTAGTAACGTACCGGGGAGTCTGACTGAAAAACCAATCAGACCCCACCGCAGCTAGTCTTCTCAGGATTTCCCACCTGCACACCCACACCTTAATGAGGGCCCGGAAAAGATTCCAAGTTCCTATCTTACTTTTTTAGGTCGCAGTTCCTAACGGAGCTGCGATCAATTCCTTCCAATCCCTCAAGAATCTCTTCTCTCGCATCCATCAACGGTTCGCATCCCCAGTGGATATGCTCCGGCGTCTGCCTCACGCGGTAAACAATGACAGTCAAAGATGATTTAAAAAATGGATTCCAGCAAGCCTTAAAGTCAGTGGCGTAACTACCGCTTGGGTAACAGCCCGCTAGACATAATCTCTAATAAGAACTACAAAGAAAAAATTAAACAAGTTTCATAGATTTATTTTAATAATTCTTGATGGAATATTAAAAAGTGACGCCATTCACATATCTTTGTCAAAAGCCGACGCCAAACCAACTATTTAATTTTAATGGAAACATCTCCTCCGTGCGAACATCATATGTTTTATATTAATACATGAATTGGAAGGGTAAAAAATTCTGATAAAATGCCCTCTAGACAACTCACTGGAAGTTTCAAATTAATCTTTATGTGCAGTGTAGCCTTGTTCTAGCATAATTCTTACAAGTTAACTAAAATAAATTACTACACCACACAAGGAATGAATCCTACTCTCTTGTTAAAGAAATAATATTTCTTTTAAAATTAGCAATATTAACTTGGTGGTTAAGATTCATATTTTTTATTTATTATCTTAGTTTAATAACCACAATTGAGTTTAAAAAACATCTACCGGTTTCGGAAAACACCTTTTCCTTCTTCAGGATATGTCAAAACTAACTAAAAATATAGCATTGTTTTTCTATTTATCCAGAATCTATTTTTAAATTTAAAAAAAAAAAAAAACAATTATTTAAAAAGTAAATTTAGTACCTAACTCAAATTGCTGCTCAATACAAATTTAGTCGAATAATTTTTAGGAAAAAATTTTAGAATAGGACTCGTAGTTAAATTTAGTTGGCTGTTTAGAATTTCCTGATTACTTTTACATGCTTTATTTATCTCCAACGATTCCAAATTATTTAATTTGTGACCTACACCGTTTATATGCAAAATTGACAATCCCAATTTTTTATCAAAACCATGACTATTTTCTATCAAATGATTAGCAAATTCTGAAAACCCACTATTGTTCAAACATCTCAAATGCTCCTTTACTCTTATATTAAAATTTCTACCCGTTTTACCAACATAAAATGCAGCACAATCCTTACAACTAAGTTTATAGACGCCAGAATTGTTAAATTTATCATCCTTGTCCTTAGAATTTATGAGTAAATTTCCTATACTATTATTTGTGTAAAATGCTGGTCTAATATCTCGTGGTAGGTGTTTAGATATTTGTTTCGAAAAGTTATTTATGTATAAAATCCTACGCCAATTATCATTATTATCATTATGTTTCATCTGTGATTTATATAAAAACTGATTATTATATTCTTTTAATTTATTTTTTAAAATAGTGTCTATCAAACATGTATTATACCCATTATTAACTGCTATTTTTTTAATTGTATTCAATTCAATATTAAAATTGGATGTTGACATAGGAATATTGACTAAACGATGTATCATGGAGTGGAACCCTGAATGTTTATGTGATAATGGATGATTAGATTCATTGTGTATGATAGTATCTGTAAAAGTTGGTTTTCTAAAAATTTTGAACTCAATTTTATTATTATTTCTAATCAATGTTAGATCCAAAAAATTTGTATTGAGCAGCAATTTGAGTTAGGTACTAAATTTACTTTTTAAATAATTGTTGTTTTTTTTAAAAAAATTTAAAAATAGATTCTGGATAAATAGAAAAACAATGCTATATTTTTAGTTAGTTTTGACATATCCTGAAGAAGGAAAAGGTGTTTTCCGAAACCGGTAGATGTTTTTTAAACTCAATTGTGGTTATTAAACTAAGATAATAAATAAAAAATATAAATAATATTTCCACTAGAATTATTTGCTTAAAGAATAGAAGCTATGAGTGTTCTCAGTTATCGAAATTCAATTGCAATGTTTGATTATGGCAGGAGTAGCCCACTTACTTTTTTCTTGAGACCTTGCGATCTACTTCATTTACTTATTTTAAGTTCTACATTGGAGGGTTTAAGTAGTGAAGAGAAAAATAATCTTCCTTGACTAACTGGTGTGATTGTGATTGATATTTAATAATATCAGTGATTGAAAACTGTAACTGTGATCACTGTTTCATTAGCAATGATATCACAATACACGAAATAAATAAAAAAACATAATTTTGAGCGTATTTACTTATATTGTTCAAACTTTATTTGCGTAAAAAACATATTTTAGCATATATATAATTTAATATTATCACAAGGAGAATGAAAATCCTTAAAAAAAATGTGAGTTTACTTTTCGGTTTAAATTCTCAGCATTTCGGGTATAACGTGTAAAATGTTTTGGCAGAATCTACTAGATGGCGCTAATCACGAATTAAATGTTATTACTTCGTGGATATTTTCTTTTCATATGCACATGCAGCGAATCTCAGTTCACAACCAAATATAAATAAAATAAAAAAATGAATTGCGGATCACGTTATTCTCAGATATTCGATCACAGATAGTGAGTGTGATTGAAAGATATCAGTGATTGGCTCACGGTTCGTGATTTTGAGCTCATCACTAGTCTTTAGCATGTATTTTTATAAATATAATTTGAATAATTTTATATTTCTCTTGACTCTAGGAGTTTCTCCAGCCGGAAGCAACGTATCTACCCATTGTGTGGCTCTGCTCCAGATCTTCCTTAGACCAAAGTTGTGCCCTGTTAAATCTTTCATACTAAGCTGTCACTTCGAGGCATAATGTGGCCAAATAATTGGAAGAATCTTTTGTTCACTGTTGTAGATAAGGCGTGTTGTGATTGGAGACATTCGTGTTGTTCACGGGATACGTAACATCCAGCAATTCATTTTTCAGCATTAAATTTCGAAGGCATCTACTTTACATTTTATTATCTCTGTTTATCTATTTTACTTCGCTGCATTCATGAAGATTGGAAAGATAAAAGTCTTTACATATTCTCGTTAATTAGTTGTATGCGTCTAGGAATTTCCTGTCCACTATCATCAGTGTCAGTGATCAGCGCATCCAAATAAATTGATTCATGAACTACCTCACATACCGCTATTTGGGAAGTTTGTTGTGGTGCATTAGCACGATCCACAATCAGTATTCTTGTTTTAGGCCGATTTATTTTTAAACCAATATACTTTTTAAAGATCTTAAAACGTTAGCCAAAATAGACCCTGATAAAAAAATAACGGTAACCAAGCATTAAAAATATGTTGAATTATAATTATGGATGGTCGGGAAAATTTTGTCGAATTTGGACACATGCAGATTTATGCGAATGTAAACAGTTGTAAACGCTTTAGATATCCATCGTGGGAATCTTATTATTTTGTCTATACGTCGTATAATAAATAAGGGCTGCAATAGCACCATCAATCAGTTATTTGTGTGTTTAAACTGTTTAGGGCGATTTAGATGTCAGCGAACATTTAACCATAGTGCATTTAGCCCTTGCCTAGTCATGTTAATATAAAACAAGTCTACAGCTCTTATTAAAACTGTTTTCGTAAATACACGCAACACAAAAATAATATTTTAGCTGTCTCTAGAAAACATTTACTGTTAGAAATAACTAATAATTTGTAGAATTCGCTTTACAACCAATTGTGTAAAAGTATTTTAAAAAAAATCCGATTTATACTTGATACGTTGGAAATTTTTTTATTTGTAGCGAGACAGAAAGATATCAAACATTAATGTCACAGTAAAAAAAATAAGAATCGTACGTCTCTTTCTCATTAATTAAATGAAGAGTGGTAACAAGAAACATCGTATAGAACTTGAATGAAAGAATGTTCTACATTATATTTATTCTTTTTTCACTTTTAGTGCTCGATATTTAGAAAAAATATTTGATGTAGACTATTTTAAAGCTATTTAATCTAGTAAAAGTATTTTTTTTCATTGAATACTAAAAAAATACTGTAAATACTTACGGTAAGATGTTTTCTGTCACGGTATGGTTAATACACTATTTTGTATGAATTCCAACCTCGTAACAATGCGTCGGTTATATGCAGTGTTTAAGAGAGATGCTGCACTGTATTGTTTGGTTGGTTTACCATATTCCGTTTGATCTGGACGGCCGCCTGAGGCCCATGATGACATTTTGCGGCCCCTATTGGAGAATAATTTATATCTAATAACCGAACAGGTATACAGGGAGATTGTAAATAAGTTATGCATCTATCATTTGACTGTAGCGAACCAAACAAATATTTAAAACATACCGGATAAAAGTCTCACGACATAACTTTTTGTCTGGTTATCGAATGTTAGAGATCATATATAGACTACAATTTCCGAAGGTTTTTGCCTACGATGATATTGCCTATCCAGAATATGGTATTTTTATAGATTTTTCATGCTATTAAGTACTGCAATTTTCGGGTTTTATTGTCTAATAATTTGTTTTTCCATTCGCATTCGAATCATCGCAATGTCATTTGTAACTCAAATCTCCATATTTATAGAAGCCTTTTATAGCTCCACATTGCATTATTTCAATGAGTGCACTTATGTTAGTAGCTTTATAATGGATTTTATTAAAAATGTGTTGATTTATTTATATATTTCTTTATATCCCTTGAAACTGGTCATCAAAAATGATATTCTCAAAACAAGTATGTATACCTAGTGAGAGAAAAATGATTAAAAATTATTAAATAATAGTAATTTATTATTTGAAAATTTGTTGGCAGCAAAGTAAAAACTCTTAGTTATGTGCCCATCCTGCTACATAAATATTTTACTGTATTGTAGCAGATATAAATAAATGATTTTAAAATACAAAAATGTCTTTAGCAGCACTATTGAATTAATGTATCTAAAATATTTTTCTGGTTCTCATGAGATAATTAAACACAGTAGGAAATATACATATTTTTTACTTATTATTTTTAAAAATATTTATTTTCAATTAAAAATTTTACTTCAAAAGATATATTTTTCAAAAACGAAACATGCATCATTTAGATTATACAAAATATGCATACTGAATTATTTAGAAGATGTTAAACTCAAATATCTGAAGGCCGTAGAAGGCTTGCGTTGCTAGCCTTGTGCTCGGGTCATGGGAGAATTTGGCTCAATTTGACTAATACTCTCCAATAAATGTAACGTTAAATTTTCTTTTTGGTCTTGGCAGGCTTTCAAGTTTCTGAATCTTTTACCGTGAACCAGTTTGCTCGAAATGGAAAACAATACCCTGGCCATTAACGTTATTGTATTCTGGTAATGGTAATCTACTATGCTTTTGCCAATTAATTTATTAGTCACATTTATCTGAGGAAAGTTGTACATTAACTTGACCACTATTTAATTTATAACCTGAGATTCAAGATTCATTCTGTTCGGTTCGTGGTTAGGCCGCATAGACAAGAGATCCACCCAAAGCCCTTCGTTATGAGTTTGCATAAAACAATAGCAAAAGCGTTCAGTTTACTTTTAAAATTGTAATAATATTTATGTTACAATTGTATATATAAATTTGTAAAAAAAAAAAATTTAAAAAAAAGTATGTGTGGTAATTCTTGGTGTTCTATCCTCTGCTTAGTATTTTGCTGTATCTTGGTGGTATTATTGAGAAATAAACATAGTTTTAATATAACACTTTAAGTACATAGATTAATATAAGATTTACACTCTGAAATAGTATTTACAATTGGAACCCGCTTAGATGAGAGAGCCTTCCCAAAGGCGCGGCGACTTATAAAGGTTCGCCCCCCACACACTCATACTCTCATGACGGACACACACATATTTACCAAAACAAGTGACAGTTCTGACTATATTCATTAAATGATTAAATAATAATTCATTTTATTTGTGTCTACGTATTATATAATATTGGATTGAGTATATTACTTAATTTCTATAGGTAAAATTTAATAAGTGAACTTATACAATTTAAAAAATTAATGATTGTTCAGAAAAATTTCCTGCAGTCAATGATTTTAATTTCTCAAAAGAAATTAGTTGGTGTACAGTTCTAACTAAAACATCAATCTTAATCCCTTGAAGATTTCTATTAACATATCTTGTCAAGTTTACTTAAATACTCGTACTGTAGATACAATCTTATAAATGACTTTTCTTGGTTGTTCTTCACCTCTCTATTTGGACGTTATGTATTAACAATTCTGCAAAGATTTCATTTTTGAACTGTATATTGATCGCGCAGTCAAGAAAATTCTGAAATATATTATCGTTTACAATGGTTACAGAATCTGACAAATGTTATTTTTTTCACATTGTACTTTTTCTGCCTACGGTGCTTGTTCAGTAAACATAAAACGTAAATATGTTTTTAATAAATTAATGATAACAGAAGATACTCAAGATTGTTAAACTGTAATGTTTAATGTTTAAAAAAAAACATTTACATGAAAATCAAATTAAAATCGAGTTATGAACTTGGTACTTGGTACTCTATATTATTATTCTAAAGGAACAATTAACTATGACATAAACTTAAATTATTAATGAATGCGATTATTTATAATTGAGATTATTGCATTAGCAAAAATGACTACACATTGTTACTTGCGCATATTCAACGAGTTAAATTATTAATGAATGCGATTATTTATAATTGAGATTATTGCATTAGCAAAAATGACTACACATTGTTACTTGCGCATATTCAACGAGTTGAATTATACATACATTACCTGTATTCTTGAAGCTCAGAAGATATCATATTAACGAAAGCTACCTATTGGCATATATGTGCAACATATCATTTTACCCTACGTATCCTAGATTTATTCGCGATTCCACAGCAAATATATTTCATTCGAATAACTTTAAACCAAGCGGTGCAATGTTAACAAATGATAACATACTATTTTGTATATATATAAAAATTCGCGCCACAGCTTCATTGATTCAAATCGACAGCGTAACCAGTAAGCGAAAATAATAATGTTTACTAAATACTAAAGCAAATACAATTAATAATCAAATAAACCGAACAAACAACCCTTTATTTAATATATGCCTTATTTCAATGGTTTTTCTCTCTTCCCTCTCCCACAGCGCAGGGGTCATGCTCCCTCCTTTAGAAAAGATTTTTCATACCTGTATATTATATAATATTTGATGGATTATTTAGTGTAAGATTGTCCTGATTAAGGTAAAGAGGTATCGAAATACCGATTGTTATAAAGTAGTCAATATTGTTAATACAATAATAACAAAGTATTTTGCATAAAGATCGTATTTATTACATTTATTTTAAACAGCATACTAACGATGGGGTGGCATTCATTTGATGTATTAGTTATTTCCATATTCCATTGAATAAATTCCCAAGCCTGATTTTTTATCGATCAATTTAGATCTCTAACTATTATTTAAATTTATTTACCAACCCGCATTTAATTTATTTAATATATATTTTATTAAGGTATTTACAATTTTTTCAATATTATATGAATTAAGTGCGTTTGAATACCTCAATATGAATATCTAAAAGGAATCAAATTTTGAAAATATATATGTATCATGTTTCTAAAATATTTTTTTTTTAACAATAAACAATACAAATAATACTGAGGAACAAAAATTAACCTTTGTTTTGGCACAGAGCATAAAATGTTGTTCTAATAGTATTTTTCATGCTGAATTCAAACATGTAGTGAGATTTTCTCCATTACCCATCGTTTTTTTACACAGGTAAACCTTTATAGAAATACAAGAATGAACATGCATTCAGGTTCAACTTATCTTCTGTGTTTGGCATCTGAAACATCTCTAACAATAATATGCGAGCATTCTTGCACTCCATTGTTTCTGGTTTTCCATGACTGATTTTCTGGTGGAAGCGTTCTCCATGCTCGTCACTGACGGCGCCGAGATTGTCCGGAAAGAAATCTAGGTATGAATGCAAGAAATGAATTTTGAGGCACATACTACACCCCATATGTATGATATTTTCGAATGTTTCTTTGATATTAGTTTCAAAAGATACCAGTATAGAAGGAAATTTGTTACCGTTGTGAAAAAATACAACCTTTAGACTAATTTTCAAAGAATCAATGAACAGTCTTCACTCTGTATATTTATGTTCATGATGAAGTACATTCATGACAGTAGAAATATTTTTATAGTACACTAAACTGTGAATATAAATCTTGAAACTCCTCTTGACGATTACGAAAGAAACATATTCTAGTGTCGGTATATAGGAGATTCCAACCTTTTAGCCTAGATCCCAAAAGCTCGGATTGTTTCTTTGACAGCTGCAAATCTTGAACAAGATCATTTAATTCTCTCTAAGTTATCAGATAAGGTTCAGTCAGAGGATTCTGCTTCAAAATCGGAATCATTAATACTGAAAACTCAATAAATTTTTTATTTATGAAGAAATATTCCAAAATAATTGAAATACTGGAACCAAATGGTGTCCATTAATTACAAAACGAACAAGTTGTTTTTAAAAGTATAAAAGATTTATTAAAAAACGTAAAATAACTTTAAAAATTGCATCGCTGTAAGGGATGCAATATGTATAATAGAAGTGGAATATAAAATGAAAAAATGAATCACAACATTTCACCAGTTACGGTAGTCCAGCCCTGCACTTGTTTTCTTTCGTTTGTGAAGGTGACCGCCCGGGGGTGAACAATTCGCCTTCTTGTTTGCATTGCGTAATGGATATTATCCCTTTCTAGAATTTTAGAAACCAAATGTAGGTTTACGAAAATAATTTAGTACTTTACTGTCCCGTATAAAAAGGGTATCTTTTGTCCCATTGTTCGTGGAACAGTCCTATTACCCACACCACGGACAAATATATAATTTACATAGTTCAAACTTTCTAACAACGCACTTATTTCTTAGGAGTTGGCGGTAGAAGAGAAATGTTGACTTTGGCGAGTTGGACTTTACTTTATCAACAAGTTATAATTTTTAATGGAAACATATTTTTGTTGTGTAATTGCATTCGAATCTCGTAGCAAACAAATATGTACATTTCAATTGTACAATTTGTATAAAGTTATCATGTTTTAAAATAGATATGAAGACATTACATTAGATATATAAGACAAAAAAAGTCGATCCTGGAAAGCAGCAAAATAAATATTTTGAAAGTATTTGTAAGAAAACCGAACTTGTTTTTGACGCGTATCTGTCGTGTAATCTTAGCTCACTTCCTCTTCTCCCCTTCAAATTTTGCACTAAAGCAATTTCATAAAAATATACGGCGAAAAAGTAACCAAACAAATATGCCACACCCTTTAGCACAGTGGTTGCATATTTTATTCAGCATCCATAAACATTAACAAACTTCCGTTTTGAAATTTTTCAGAAATTCACAAGATCGTTAAGACCACAAAACACACTTGTTCGAAAATTTGAAAAATATGTTCTTTTAATATTTCGGTAGGAAGGTACAGAAATTTATGAAATCATCACGTAAAATATGAAATAAAAATTAATACATCCCAGAATTTATCTTCAAAAAAAACTATGAAACCTTTTTCTAAAAAATGAAATTTTGCAAACGTCAAAATTAGTATAATTACAATAATAAAAAAAATTCCCTGTGTACTCTATGCATAACACACAAACACAGGTGATGTTTCGTACATAATCACGAGGGTAATAATTATAGGTACTCTACTAGATTTTTGTTTGAGAAACAACTCGACCATTTTAGTTTAATTCTCCATAATGTATCCCACTATTTCTATGATTTTATTTCCGACCAACAAGAAGGCTATTGCGTTAATTTTTTTACATATTATCCATCCTGTTTTAATTTTTTTGCGAAATTAAACGTTTTATGGATCTTTTCAAAATTTATTTCCACACAGTTTTCTAAGAATTTGATAGATTTAAAAAACTTTAAGTATATTTTCAAAATATAGCCCCGTATTATGATTTTAAATAATTATTTATGTAACGTTATCGATGTATTATGAAAATAAAGATATTTAATTTTTAAATGTATTTATTTATCCTGAGCGGAGGATGCAGCTACGCTGCATCAGATTGAGCCCTGAGCTCTTACATATTATTTCGTTCAGTTCATCACCCCTAATATTTTCACTAAACATTAGAGAGAACTGAGCAATAAAGAAGAATAATTTATAGCCGAGCGGTCATAAATTAAGTCACGAAATCACCCACCTGGAAGGTCAAGCAAAAGTCTATCACCGGCTTCTTTCTTCTAGTAAATATAATTATCGTGAGTCCATTGTGATTCCAGCGGTCGAAACAGAGGTCAATATGTAATACAGGGTGAATATTATGTTCCAGGCGTATTTTGTTTTCCCGCCATTTTGGTTTGGCAGATATTTTTCAGTTCGCATTTGGTAGTTGTAAAGAATAGTAGATTACAATTTATTATTTAACGCATCAACAACGCGTTGAAGTTATTATAACATTTTATTTAAATAATAATGGCAATCCTGTAACCATTAATGGTGATCGCTGTCGTTACATGTTGAAAAACTTCTTGGTAGCCGAATTGGGTTGATTGGGCATGCAACATACGCGGTTTCAACGGGACGGTGCCACCTCACACATAATTCGAGCAACCCTTGAAATTTTTCCTGGGATTTGACGGCTCCCAACTATTTTAGGTAATCCCTTTAATCGTAATTTAAGGCTCCCGATTATTTTATATAAGAAAATGTCTACGGCAATAAGTCAATAATAATTTCGATGCTACATGAGAATATTTGAAATGAAATTGCTGAAATAACAAGCGATGTATGCGAGAATGTTATGAAAAATATGATCAGAAGAGCACGCATTTGTGTCGGTGCCAGATGTGATCACTTGGCCATCATATTTTATAATTAATTGTAATAAACATAATAATTGATAAATAAGAATAAAATAAAATAATTGTGTTTCATTTACTAGTTATTTAAAAACAACATCGGCCTGGAACATAATATTCACTCTGTATAATTATCTGCGCAATGCTATTTTAAACATGAATAGAATATTATATTAATCTTCATCAAGGTGATAGAAAAGTAACTAAAACCATTTACCAAATTATTACTTTGTTTTTAAAATCAATTATTAAAAAAACATTAATAAATTAATTAAAATTTAAAAGACAAACCAGCATTACACACTTTATTTTATTATTATTGTTATATACTTTGCAACCTGAATATGGATGAAAATCTTCCTATTGTTGCGACACATATGATACGTTCAATTATAACTCCCCTGCGTAACAATATTATTTAAGAATCAATTCTCAAGAACGTGCATAATAAATTTAATTGTATTGGCTTTAATTATAAAATTTTATACTACATATATATATATATATTAATTGCGCCCGTGTCAGTGCAGATAAAAGAGAATATAATAAATCAACCCATAGATGGCGGCTCAGTCACTCGTAACTAACATATGAAGGGATGTACAAAATCTATATTAATGGATTGACATCACATTAAACTTCACATCGGGTGGTCGAGCAAGTGTCGATGGGCTTCAACTGGAATAAGAGCACAGCAATGGCGCTCTTGGACCTCGCGAAGGCTTTCGACACCGTTTGGATAGACGGCTTGCTTTTCAAGCTGATCACGGTCGGAGTGCCTCGGTACCTGATCGTGATCATAAACTCATATCTGACAGGCAGAACCTTTGCAGTTTCGGTGAGGGGTGAATTTTCAACCGACCGAGTCATACCCATGGGTGTGCCTCAAGGCAGTTTGCTCGGTCCGCATCTATTTAACATTTTTACTTCTGATACTCCTACATTACAGAACTGCTCGCGCGCCGTCTTCGCAGACGACACCGCGCTCTTTGCAACATCCAGATGTCCGGACTTGGCCGCCAGACAGCTCCAGAGGGCGTTAACCCTAATGGTGGCATACTACCGCCAGTGGAAGCTGAAACTGAACGAAGACAAGACCGAGACCATTCTCTTTACTCACAGAGTCGCGAAGGCGACGCCGAGAGTCAAAATCTTAGTCAATGAAAGCGAGGTGGAGTGGCTGACCGAGGTGAAATACCTCGGACTGACACTCGACCGGCGCTTGAATTGGACACGTCATGTGACGAACACACGCCTGAAAGCGAACCAAGCAATTGGCGCGCTCTGCCCCCTATTCAACAGGACAGGCGCACTATCCACTCACAACAAATCAATATTATACCACAGTATGGTTCTGCCTACTATCACCTACGCAGCGCCTGCCTTCAGCAGCATACACAAATCGAAATATACGCAGCTTCAAGTTATTCAAAACAAAGCACTTAAAATCATACACAACGCCTCACCCAAAACAAATCTATCTAGACTACACCACCAGCACAAGGTGAACACAATAATACAATGCTTTGATAAATTATCGGCAAGCTTCCACAAATCCTGCTCTCATCCTTCTCAAGATAATCCCCTCATCCGAGCTCTCGGCTCGTACGAGCACAACATCAGTTTAATGCCTTTCAGATACAAACATAGATTGCCCAGGCACTATTTCCTGAAGCGAACCAACGCGCTCGATCCTCCGGACTGAGACGCACACAGAGGCGGACAGCGTCGACTGAATTCTCCAATCCATGACTTTGTAAACAATAAAACAATATTCTTAAGTGTAGTTGTAATTTATTTTAGTTACCTATAAGAATTATGATAGAATAAGGCGGCACTGTACATAAAGTGTCGCGCCTAATTAATTTGAAGCATTTAACTTCCAGTAAATTGTTTAGAGGGTTTTTTATCAGAATTTTTTACCCTTCCAATTCATGTATTAATATAAAACACATATGATGTTTATTACAATAAGTAGTTAGTAAAAGTGTCAAAGCGATTAGCGCTGATGCACTTGTAGCAGTAGATTTGGCGGTCTAGCCGCATGTAGAGTACTCAGAGTATCGTAGACTCTAAGGAATTGGAAAAAAAAAATAATTAAACTTCACATAGCGCTGATGCACTTGTAGCAGTAGATTTGGCGATCTAGCCGCATGTAGAGTACTCAGAGTATCGTAGACTAAGGAATTGGAAAAAAAAAAAATTAAACTTCACATCTTACGCCATACATACATTTTGTGTGGAAACTAGAAATGAAAGATACAGAGACTAGAGATAAAATAAATATGCATTTCTAAAACGTACATACCGTTTATACGGGAATGGATATTATTGGATGGAATTTTGGTTCTTAAGAAATTCCGGAAATAGACTTTTCCAAAAAAGCCATCTGTCCAGTTTTACCAGACGGGTATTCAATATTTTTGTGCAGCGACCGAATCGCGTAGCACATTATTCGAATGATTATCCGACCCGATATAAGATTGTTTCAATCGAGGGGTGGTACTTGTTTGAATTGGACGTTTCAGGCTCTTCTCATTTTTAAAAATGTTTATATAGCAAAAGTCTCATAGAAAGATAATTTCATTATTATGAATTTTACATCGAATTTATAAATAAAATTGTGTTGATTTTGGTCAGCTATCTGTGAGTGGATATTATTTTCTAATGGGTGGATAATATAATTAATTGTTGTTAATCACACCGATGATTTATATGTCACTTAATTCTTTATAAATGCAATACATTAAATTTTAACTTAAAATCCTCGACAGTTCTCAATTACTTAAATCATACTCATAAAAGTCATAATTTTATTAATACTTTTAAAAATAGATTCTGATAAAGAAACACTAATATATGTTTTTAGTTAGTTAAGACATTCTGAAGAAGAAAATGGTATTTTTCGAAACCGATAGATGTATTTAAACTCAATTAAGTGGTTAATAAAACAAAGACAATAAATAAAAAATATAACTTTATTAGTTATTTAATTCATGCGATCAATAAATATAAGTAATGATAATTCATTTTATGGCTTACAAATGTCATAAGTAAATGTTTTTCGTACATGAAATATTAATATGCTTAAAGTATAGTTTCTTCTTTAACCCATTTGCGTCCATTGCTGACATGGGCCCCCTCACTCTCTTCACGATTTGATGATCATAAATAATATTAAGTGAAGAGCTAAACCATTACTGTGGCTGAATGTGTTGTGATTAATATTCGATTTTAATGATGTTTTGTAACTGAGATTTATCTGTTGGGAGGTTTATTCTCTAATGTACCAGTTATTGATCCCCGAATTACAATTATCAGTTACTAATCATCATTATCAGTCGAATACACATCTCATAATTAAAATCATGGTTAGAATAACGGTTTAGTTCATTACTTATAAATGGTAGTTAAAAGTCCTTCGACTAAGTGAATATATACATGTACATAGTACATAAATATAGGCTGCCGCACGTTACGATCAGTCACATGGAGGGAAAATGTGGTGAGACGAATTAATGTATTTAATAATAGTTGTTAGTAAGGTAAAATAATATCTTTAACAACAGTCTGTCATGAGATGGAATAATAGCCATTAAATTGTGGGATGTTTGGGTAAGGTTGGGGTAAAAGGTCGGCACTTATTCACTTCTTCCAACGAAGTCTAATAATTGTGTCTCCGCCTTTAGAAACAGACCCTTCAAAGGTTACCACCCTACATTTCAAGGCTGGCACACGTCATGCGTCATAAGGTTCAGTGTTTCGGCCTCGAAAAATCCGCGTTACATGTTTATTTTGGGGTCCTCAAAATTATTCCAATAAATATCTACAAGTCGTGGGTAAATGGACCGTTCAAGGAGACCAGTTACGGAATTTATTACCGTGGATATTTTTAGTGAACTAGTATAACGGAGAATTATCATTACAGTAAATTACTTCTTTATAAGGCTGTTTAGGTAAATAATACATGTTATATAGAAATATGCAATCGAATTAAAACATTTTTTTATTATTCAAAATAAACATACAACGCAGCTGTTTAAACAACGATTCAAACATCAAGTAATTAGTAAAAACCAGGGTGTGCATTTTATCATAAAATAAAATTATACTACAATTTATTAAATCAATATTTTTTATTATTTATTACTCGTAAAGCTATCACTGTTGACATAGGTAACTAGTATATTTTTAATAATATCCATTCATTTGAGTTTAGTCGAAGAAATTTGCTGGGTTATAGAATTGAATATGGAATATTTTGCGATGTGTTGATTTTTGTTGTAGCTGATATTTTAGGCTAATGACTGTCGATAAAATGCCGGAACGACAAAAATCAACCCACGACAGTATAATTAACGTTGCGTACTTTAGAATGACTCGATTGCGAGAAACTGGAAAATCAGAATATCATTCCATGTTGGACCTGAAGTAAGAGTTACATCCTGCAATTGGTATTAGAATTAGTAATGGATAGTTTGGCGCTTATTTAAACTATATCTTTGATTATTAATAAGCAAATTTACGAAAATATAAAAATTGAATACATTTATTTGAAATCTATTAAGAAATATTGATATAAGTACCATAACATATTATAAAATATTAAAACGTGTGCATATATCTACATCAATACATATGAATCAAATATTTAGTATAGTTTCTAGTATATCATCATAAATCTGAAGAACGTAATCTATCGTTGGTTCATCTGCTAATATACATCAGCGATTTTCCTATGTTATGTGGTGTGGTTATGTGGTGGACCAGATTTTCCTCATCGTAATAATTTTCCTCCAAGAATTCCCCTCTCCGAAGAATGATAGGGTTTATAATCTGCGGTGAGGAAGAATTAATTAAAGGACGTAATTCCATTGGGGACATGGGTGATGGTAGAACGAAACAATATAAATGAATATAATATTTTTTACAAATTAATCTTATTATTTATTTTAATTTTTCATTAGTTTTAGATTGAATGTGAAATTGGATTTACTTACATAGCCGCATTTTTAATATCTTTAACAAAATATTTTTTCTTATCTAAATGTCATCGTGCGTTATACAATGAAATATGTATTTTACTTATGTGAATTTTTAATTTTTTACAATTGACAAGTAACTATGTAATTTTAATTTAAAATCTGTAAAATAAAATAAATATGTAGAACATTTAATCAATATTTATCACTACCGTAGATTTAAAGTACAGAAAAGAATTAAATTATTTATGGTACACATTGTAAATACATTTTCTTCCAATCCTCAAATATTTTTTTAATGTAAATGTTACCTGTTAGAATTAAAAAAAAACACAACATGTTTCAGATACATATTATCTCTTCATATACGAGAACATGTAGAATATATTTTTTCCTACATATTTCTTCCTCGTTGGTACAAAGATACTAAATCTCCGTAACACCGTTCTTATATTTTACAGTCCACCCAATAGTTTTTTTTATTTATTTCAAATCACTGATTAAAAAACACATTAATATGATCGATATAAATATTATTTAGCACGAAATTATTATGTTCTTGATATAAAATTGAATTTTAAATAGTAGCTGAAGCTTCAAAGCACGTAAGTAAATATAATAAATTATTTAAAATAATTCACTAATACAAAGTGTTTTAAAAACGTGGAAAAATTGAACATATATACCGCAAATTAAATGGTTTATAACGCTATTAATTTTTAATATTTTGCTAATTTGGTTTAATGCAGACTTGTCTCAGTAATATTGGCTTTAATATTATAAGAAAATATATTTTTAACATGTAAGAACTTTCTGTATTAAGGACGTTTTTTGGCATGCTGGAAATGTATTTAATGGTCGCGGTCTTTCTTATAATGCTTGTATTTTCTGAATTATGGCAAATAACATTCAGTTGATTAGTTTTACATTAGTATAAAGGTCCCATTTAAGTAATAGTTAAAAAAAATCAAATCTAGTGTATAACTTCTGATATAAATGAATTATTTTTCAAAGGGAATCCTAAAGTAGTCACTGAAAATACTGTCATAAAATGTAAAATTTCTTAATTATAATGTGTATATTGGGTAATAAAGGTACGCAGAAGCTTTGTATTGTAGTAGTTCTTCTAAGAATAAAGTATTTTAAACATATGTATTGAAGAATCAACATTGTACACTGAAAAAAAATGAATAAAAGATTATGATACCAGCCTTTATTTGACTGATAAAGATACCATGATATGACTGATATAGATACCACCCTTTATTTGATTGAATTATTTTGCATTATACAAAAAAAAATTCAGATGTTATCCATAAATTATAAACAACTTAAGGAATACTTTCAACAGCTGTTGTTAAGTTATTTTATTTGTAATAAAGTTGAGCTATTGTAGTTTTTTTCTCGTATGCTTTCCTGCTTATAATGCAATTGAGAAAAATGCAGTCATGTTTTTTTTTGCTTTATTACAATAATAAAAATGTTCAATGTTAAAATACATAATTAATGTAATGCAAAAAAAATACTAGCTGAAAATAATGTTTTAAAAATTCCGATAATTTTATCATAAGTACATTATGTTGTTTTCACTGAGATATTTTACATGTATGTACATTGTGGACATGATTTGAAGATGATATGTTAAGACAGCTGTTATAAGATACCAAATATTTGCTTTATTTAGTTTCTACAACACGTCGATTTTTCATAGAATTTAGGAAAATGAATGAATATTGTACAGCTGAATTAATGTCTTCGTTTATTTCATTAACAGCCGATTGCGTTAGTAATGTATTTACCTTGTTATTCTTCCACTAGTTTAATTACATATAAATGTAATATAAAAAATATATTTCTACATTATTGGATAGCCCTGATTCTCCATCGATCGATATTTCTAGTAGAAATATTTATCTGCTTTGTCATGTCCTTTTGCTCCGAAACATAGCTTTACTTCGTACATACTTTTATATAATACATTGATTGCTGAAAATTTAGTAGGGCCATATTCCAATACTTTTCTCTTTTATAATGCCAGGGTTTTGTCGGAGATCCTTTATTTGTATTGTATTCAACGGTCGCGTCATTTAGTTATCATATTTATTTCCTTACTCATTCTTCGTTGTAAGTTCCAAATAAAATCAACCACCAATTCACTGCAAATCAGTATTTTATCGAATTTATATGAATATGCTACGTTTATGTCTAAGCTACTATAAATCGTTTCTAGTATATATCATTTAGTACAATTTTTGTATAATTAATTTAGTATTTTAGTTAAATTATGCTACGAAAACATCTAATAGTAAATAATTAATTAAAAATCTTTTGAGGCATTATTTTCTCTAAAAAACTCTGTCTGTGTCTATAGTTTTAAAATATGTGTGGAAATATTATGGCTTAGTGCACATGCATAAACATTCATGTCTAAAGTTCAAAGGTTAAATGGATGTACCGTGTTTCCTCAAAAATATGACCTACTTCGAAAGTAAGACCTACCACGATTTTTCAGGATAGTTTTAATATACGACCTACTTCGAAAATAAGACCTAATGAATACTTAAATTAAATAAAAAGTTGACGTGTTTTTCACAACTTTGACCCACTGTGCTGAACGTGCAAATGAGATATTTTTAGCTCCATTCGACTTCCGTTTGTTTACATTTTTGCACTGATTCAGTTGAGATTGAGAAGCGAAGTAGTAGGAACGTATGCTGTTGACGTTATTTTTTGGCATTTCTACTATTCCTTTCGGTTGTTTCGTAAGTGTTAAATAAATGCACGTTTTATTTTAATTATAAATTTAGACCCAATAATATTTTTTCTCCCAGATAAGATGAGTGCAAAAAGAAAAAGTTATTCCGTCGAGTACAAGAAAGGAATCGTCAAAGAATCACATAATAAAAACCTTATGGCTTTCTGCAAGGATAAGATGTTGGATCTACGATTGGTTCGTAAATGGCGAGCAGAGTATGATCTCAGCAAGCAGGTGGAGGAGGGAAATGCTGAGAAGCGCAAGTTAGGATCAGGTCGGCAACCGTCATTTCCAGAACTAAAAGATATCACCTATGACTGGATCACAAACAGAAGATGAAGCGCTTTAGTTGTACGCAGAGAGGATATTCAAGCGTTTGCTATTGCAACAGCACCACATTTGGATATATCCCCAGAGATTTTCAAAGCTATCTCAAATCTTTCTTTGAGAAGAACGACAACACTGTTCAAATTAGAAGACGTCGAAGTGATTAAACGTACACTTGCATTTAAGCACTTTGTTAATACCATCGACTTTTCCCAATACAATCTCACCAATATATAATAATTGCTATGGATGAAACTTCAGAATACATGGGTCAAGAAACAAAAAATACTGTTGAAATCAGAGGTGCCTCGTCAATCTACGTTTCTTCAACAGGATACGAAAGTGCAAGAATTTCCTGTATTTTGGCAATTCACCTTGATGGAACGAAAGTCCCACCACTTATAATTGTAAAAGGCAAGAGAAACAAAATATAAAAGGTTTCAGGAATTTATGTTCTTGAAACGGAAAAAGCATGGTGCACTCAATCCGTTATTAGACAATGGATTGAATTAATTCTGCTATCTATTCTTCGAGGTTCTCAAAGAGGTCTTTTGGTGTGGGATTCGGCCAGCACTCATCGTGCCAAAGACATGAAACAATTTCTGGACAAGAGAAGAATTGATCAAATAATGATTCCCGCTGGAATGACTTCACACCTACAATCTTTAGATCTTGTCATCAACAGTAGAACCTACCCACAAGCTTATTCTTTCTAATTTTTTGTACACCTTTGCCTCAGACCACAAAACATAATAAAAATAAACATATTCTTAAACTAATACGGTGCAATGTTACCGTGAATCATAAAACTACATGCGGAACTAACGAATGAAGACAAATTTACTTGATGAATCAAGATGAAGTCGGCAATGTTTTTTTTTTCAATATTTCTAACTTACTTGTTAATAAAAACTATAGCATAATATTATAAATTATAATACAAAAAACTTATCCGAAGGTGTTCTTTTAATTAATAATAAAGCCATTTTTTAGTTTGGGATTTATTGTATTAATAGCAGATTGTTTAGTCAATTAAAACTTTAAAAAAATAATAAATCTTGTTTTTTGAAATCAATCATCGCCTTAAAAAAAGATATAACATTATGTAGTTTGGGGTGATTTCAAAATCTTCCAACATACACATTTTTTGAGAAAAATCGGTATTTTTGAGAATAAAATGGTGATTTTTTGAAAAAAAAACGGTATTTTTGAGAATAAAATGTCGATTTTTTGAAAAAATTTATGAGTTTATTTTTAAAATAATTATATATTTAGACCTATTTATTTTTTACTCTTTACAAATTCACATTTCAACAACGTGATAATTTTCTTTCACCTTTTCATGTTGTAGAATTTAGAAGCTATGAGTCAATATAATCACTCCTCTGGTGTCGCCAGCGCGCCTGACAAATTCACATAAATTTATGCCTATTGCTGTTCCTATGGTACGACAATAGCATCAAAAGCATGCCAGCGATTATAAGGGTGTAAATATAATTCAAATAAATAAAATACATTAACTCCTTTTTCAACGGTTTCACTTTTCACGATACAATCCAACGAGTTCAGCTTTTGTTTTCGGAAGGTTAAAATTAGGACCAGATCTTTTAATCTAGATATCAGCGGTGACTGGTTAGTTGGATTAAAAATTGAAGATTCTTGGTTCTACAAATAACCTGACCCTGGTTTTGACGAGGTATTTTCAGTTTCCGATTCCAACTCGTATCCAGTGACGGTTTCGACATTAGCAAGATTCATTATGGGCAACTGGTTGTATTGCAGATTGGCAGCTGGGATAATGAATCTCTCTACAAAATCGTGGGTGATGGGGCAATCCTGATTTAGATTCAGAGTTTATTAAGTTCCAGAGGAAGCAGTTTTTTTTTGTCTGTCAGTGAATTTAAACTTGTGGAAAGTAATCTACTTTTACTGATTTCTGTTGCTGGGCCATGCGACTGCATTGTGGATGCAGCTCAGCCTTGGCCAATGTTTGATTAAGCATTAAGAAAGCTGAGTTTATTGTATCCGGTATGAAGAATATTGAAGAAGATTGTTTTTTGGAAATATTTAATATCCAATGTAAAAGAAAAAACATAATAAAATCTAAATACAAAGTCAATGCATCAATAATGACTGATAAACTTATAATATTGGCATATAAATCATACAAGCACATTGACCTTTCATAATGAATTAAACTCTGAAAAGATAATGTTATTGGCTTAAATAGTACAATTAAAGTCATCTAATTAAATGAAGAAAAATGTAAAATGACAGAATTTATTAATGGTATGTATATATGTATACCTATATTTTTTATTTCATATTAATGTGTAGGTATATACATATATATACTGAAAATATAGGTAGCATATAGAAAAATATTTATATAAAATAAGTTATATAATAATAATCAGACTATATGATATAATGATATCAACCTAGAACTATTTTATGTATAATTTTAAGAAGAAAAACAAAAGTAATTAACAGAAAATAATGTGAAACTGTAAAGTTATAGGATTCCTCCCTCACAAATAAATATTTACAAATCTTTGAATTTTTCCTGCTGGAGAATTTTGTCAGGAAACTTTTAGGGTGTTGGAAAAGCTTTTCTAGATAAAAAGCGTCACATGTCTAGATAAAGGAAACCTGTCACGTGTGATTTCTGGGGAGCTAAGGGTGGGGAGGGTTGCAATTGTATTGCTCAAGAGATATAATATTATGAGGTGTTATAGATATTCTAGAAAATTATCTATAAATAAAATCATATTCCTCTATGGACAAAATTGACAGATAATTTTTAAAATATTAAAAAAATGTATATATTTCTAATTAATATTAAAAATATCACAGACCGAATTTTCTGAATAATTATAACTTCACAATAAGAATATCTTCTCCTAATAATAATAATTTTTTAAATACTTCATCATAAAAGTGCAATCAAGCACAATAATAATGCGGTGGGGTGGTCTAATTGTTATTGATAAATAAATTTTTATATAACAAGATGTGCTGTAGAAAACTGTTTAAAAAAAAAGAAATTTTTTGTGAAAATATCTATAATTATGAAAATAGACATACATGGGTATCATAAAATATATCAATCGTGTATACATAATTCACAAATTTAATATTTTGCCTCACTATATTGATTGTATTGACGGAATGAGGAGCATATAACCTGGTATTAATTTTTCCAAAAGCATTTTGTGGTATAAAAAAGCCAGACTAATCGAACATTGTAAAATACGATTGAGATAATGATTAATTAATAATTTTGATTTAACTAAATTCACAAGGAATAAGAAATCTCAGCATCATCAAAAACCATTAAAACTCAAGCAAACAATTAAAAAATTACAAGGAAAAACCACTTATAAAATAATAAAATAAAAATAATGAAATGTAAACCGAATATCAAGCAATTGACAGCGGAATAGTAGAATATGTGTTGTGGACTGGCAAATTCAAACCCCCAAGTATTTAGTGTAAGTTCAAAATTCATTCTATATTCTCATTTTTATTCAGATAAGATATTTTCAAGCTGCACTGTCTAAATATTAATTTAAAAGAAATTGCAGTTTAGTCTCGTTTTCGATTAAATAGCCCTGTATCCATAACTATCTTATTCAATGCAATGAAAATAGTGGCATCTAAAAATACGACTTAGTTATTATAATCAAGCTACCCTTAACCTAATATAACTGTTATGATGCAAACCAACCACAATCAAAAAATCAATAATTTTTTTTCAAACGTACTACGAAAATAAGATTTGTGAAGCATCTTTAGCAGCAATGAAAGGCAGTATTCTTGTATAAAGACAAATAATTAAAAAAAATCGATTGCTTTAAAAACTTATATGACTAAAATATCAGTGCGATTTGTTTAATTACTTCAAGTATTAATATTGTATAATTTTTACGAAAAACTAGATAATCTATTTCATAATATTTTTGCTTTGCAAATGATCTTATATTTTCATATTCACGTAAGTTATTCGATTAATTTGCACCCCTGCTAGATTTTCAGGAACGATGATAAAATTATTAGTTAAGGCAGTATCATGTCTTTTGAATCAAGTTTACTTACTTTTTCATGCTAATTTCAAATAACGTTAGTGCTATTTCTGTTTAAAGAGTTTTTATTTATTATTATTCTTATTATTTGTTTCTATGAGTTGTTTGAATCCTGTTATTCAGGAATAAATTTTTAAAATGTATCATGAAGTGGTACATTTTTTAACAATGAGTATAAATGCCCTAAACTTGATACAAATTTGAAGTTTGACAGCTTAAAACTTTAAGGCTGGTTTGGACAGATAAATGATTTTATCCTATCTTAGCTCTATTATGAAGTTGATGTTGAACATAATATTTTATGTTTCTTAAAAATTGTAAAAGTGATTCAATTCTTTCAAAAGTAAAAAATTTTAATAAATCATTATTAGCCAAATAAATGTGTCATTTATTTCATGTATTACTTTAAATAAATATTAAATTAAATTTTCGCGTGTTCATCTTCTGATATCGCGTCTTCATCACGTGGCAAACTAACTTCTTAGTTTAAAAAAAATAAATTTTGAAATAATTAAGTAGTTTAATGCTACAACAAATAAATTGAGAAATAAATGTTTGAATGTAAGAAGAACCGCAGTAAAGACACCGGATATTTATTTTTACGATTATTCCTGAAAAATCCAGAAATTATATGAAAAATCACCTAAAAACTGACGGCATCCAGTTTTTTTTTTCAATATTACCGAAACATTTTACACAACACAAATATTCTTATGTCGTTAAAATTGTTAGTGAAATCTTATTTATAACATTCGTAGTTTTTGACGACACCATCACAATTAAGTGCTGATTCGTAATACTTTCATTTTGAATACCTTCAAAAATTGGCATAGCTTCGAAATGTTTCAAGGTTACGGTTAGCGGCTGGTTACAAGACTAATGAGAGTAAGTAAGTATTTAGACGGTGTAATGTAATAATCCAATCTCACTGAGTGATAAATTAGAAAAAACTAAATTTACCAATGGTTTAGAGAGCTGTTTCATTTACCCATTGGCCTATTTAGAAGAATGAAACGTAACGGAGCTCTGCAACTGAGGTAGGAGCAGAGTTGCTCAAGGAATTCTATCGATATTCGAATACTCAAAGTGTGTGAAAAAATTCTTTCAATTCTGGATTTTATTAAAAATGGACTAACGCTGAAATACAAACTTTTCACTAAAAAATTTAAACAAAATTAATTGAACATAAATAATGTTTTCTTTCTAGACAAACTTGAGAAGAAACTGATACATTGATTTGTAGTAAAATGTCAATTTCCTTTGAAATGTTTAATTTATTAATTGCATAAAATAATATTACCTGTACAGTTTTTGTAAGTTGTATATTGCTAAGGGGCAATCAAAAGTTATAAAAAAGATTTTTGTTTATTATATGCAGACAGAATGTGTAGGTAGTTTAGTTAGCACAGAAGAAAAATTAGTTTAATTTTGTATTCTACCAATCTCAAGCGACCGCTTTGTTATTTTTGGTTTAAAATCGTTAATCACTTTAGACCCTTTAAGACCTAGTGGTGAATGTATGAATATGTAACCATTTGTTCTAAATATATATTTTTAAAATAGATGAATAAATAACATCATTTCTACTGTCAGAAATTTATATATGTATTTCTTACAAGTACCACACTAACTATTTTTATAAATTATATAAACATAATAAACGAACAAGTATTACGCTGGAAGGCTGTTAAT
This sequence comes from Eubasilissa regina, assembly GCA_022840565.1. NCBI lineage: Eukaryota > Metazoa > Arthropoda > Insecta > Trichoptera > Phryganeidae > Eubasilissa > Eubasilissa regina. The sequence goes on from JAINEB010000033.1 coordinate 27,001,122, forward strand.
AATAGCAAGATTTTTTTTTGTAATAATCTTTATGTATCCACCTTTCCAAATTTATTTAACCTTATGGAAATTATTTCATCATTTAAAGTGGAAGTTTAAGCAGTAGCGTTTTACCTTTCCTGAGATTCCTATAATTACACATATTGTGCATTAAAACTCATTTTGAGGTATCTTTTATTTTTCTTTTTCTGCCGATCTGCGACCATATTTTTTTGTTTTTGACAAATCCCTGTCTCTTACGTTTTTTTCCAATTTTGTCAATTTGTCTGATCTTATCTGATCTTCGGGTCTTAAAAAATATTTAAAATTAAGGATAAAATTATAATGGTATTATAATCTTAATTCTTGTTCTTCTTCACATCATGGAGGTTTTAGTGACATAGACAGGGCTCGTATGCAGTTCAAGGCTTTTGTGAATATGTTTTGGGCCTGATGGATGCCTTACAGGTAGTGTAGATTTGTAAACAAATATTCACCATATGTTATTTGAGGAACTTCATACTCAATCATGGGTGACCAGTTCATACTAAGTTACTTACAGAGAATTTAAGTGCAATTTATGCATCGTATGTGCAGATCGGCTATTGCATACATATGTATAAAGTTTGCCACCACTGTGCGGTGATGATGCAATAAATTTTATATTGTGTTATCATATATAGCCTCAATACACTATTTAATTTTCACAAAAATAAATCGCCAAAAGTTTTCGCGTTTATTTTGTGTTTCAGTATCTTTCTTTGTAAGTCAAAACAATATTGTAATCTTCAGTAGTTATGTTAGCAACAACCCAATTTTGTAATCTTCAGTAGTTATGTTAGCAACAACCCACTTTAATCATTTTTAGCGGTGATTGTAAAAAATTATTGAAAATAATTAATCCTGTTTAATACAGAGGTCTTTTTACGTGTGCATTATTGTTTATTTTTATTTCCACATTGGCCCGTGTACACGAGTGAGATTTTTATGAGATTTATGAGACTCGAGACAATCACTGAGACAGGGATTATGTTTCAATGAGATTCTTTAGAAATAATTTTTAGTTTTCGTAGTCCATCGTGCATATACCGAGAGATATATACACGATGTATTATGCATATAATGCGGAGATTCGCCTTCTAGCACCTCATTTTACTTCACCCTTATTGTATGTCAAACATCAAATTTATGTAAACTGATATTCTATTCGTCAGTCGGATGAATTGAAATCTCTCCAGCAGCAGTTATAATGTTTGTAATTTTATACCTTCTGTTTGTTCAGAATAAATAGTTGTAGGTATCTGCGGTACTACGTTTGTAAATACTTGTCGAATTTAATTGTCAAATAGAAGGTCATATACACGAATTTGAGTTTTTGTCTCTTCTACTAATTTCAAACTGATCTTTAAGTTTGTCTTCAGATCAAAATATCAACACGTGCACACGGAACTGAGATTATCTCGTAGTGTCTCATTTCGTAGACATGGGCCATAAAGTTATACAATATGCTAAAACTTTTTGTAAAAATTGTAAAACTTAAGTTATTGTACCTACAATATTATGGAAAATGCTGGGAGTATCCCTATAAATGAAAAATAAATGAAATATTCCAGGATAATGAAGCACTATATATATCGAATATTTTATACGATTTAATGAATACATCCAGTATTTATAATTAATATTAAAAATTTATTTGACCGAGTTTAGATTGAATTTCATATTGATCTCGATATAATTAATTTTATTTTCAGCGTTTGGAGATAGTCTCTCTCTGAGAACAAAATATTGACTAGAATTCTCTAACATAATGTGAAAACAATAAATAAAACAGATAGTACATTTTAGCTGTATCGATCTAAAGAAAACAATTTTTCCACAAGAAGAAGACCTTGTTATATTGGTTACGATTTTTGTATTATCAATCACCTGATTAATTTTAATTGTACATGGGTACTGTCGAATGCTGAAATTATAATACAAATATGTTGTGGATACATTATATATATTTTATTTTCATTATAATATCCTTATAATATGTATTTTGTGAGTAAAATATAGTAATTTTATTCGAAAATTTAAATATTCGATTTACGTTTCTAAATATTAGATAAATTAGAAATAAAAAAAAACATATTATTTCATTAAGTCACTCGCAAATGGCAACTGGCTCGAATTAAACTTAAATTGTCTACTTTAAAAAATATATATTGCTGTCTCATCAAACGATTTGGATGAAAAAAAATATAACGTTGGGTATTACACGAAGAATTAGGTGAATATTTATAAGAGCAAAGACAAGAGTTTTCAATATAATAGAATATTTCAACAAAATATATTGGTAATCTTATAGTAAATTATGTATGAGTAGCGCAGTTAACCAGTGGCATCAATGAGTGCAGAAATCGAAAAGCCGTCTTAACATCCACTGGATTGACGAAATTATCAAGTTCTGCGAATATATGTAGCAATACTTGAAAGTGATCAAGAAAGAGAGACACTTGGGGAAACATTAATTCAGCAATAGATAGGAAATGACGATGGTGTTGATAATAAATTTAAACTATTATACTGTTAAGATTGAATTGAATTTTAAATTTAGTATTTAGAAAACATTGTGGTTAGTCGTTTTTAATAAAATTTATATTTTACAATCAACTTCAAATTTATCAAATCAACACGTTTCGGATAATATCAGGGATAGATCAGAGTAATAAAAACTAAACCCAAACAAAACATGTAATTTTTTTTTTAATGTTTTGTTTTTATTACTTTGATGAAGGAAAAAGATTTTTGTTGGTTATTAATATAAAACTCACGTTGTTAAATACAAGTTTATTATTTTAATTAAATCATAATTTTCTGTTATATTAAAGTTCAAATCAGTATTATATACTTTGATTACTAATACAGACTTGTTTCAGGTGAATGTATAATACTTGTACTAATAACTTAAAATATATATTATTAAAATTATGAAATATATAAATTACGGTTTCCATATAATATATAATAAAAGTTTTATGAACGACTGAACAAACAGAAACTGACACCTGAACAATACATTCAATCGAGTTATGTCCCGTACACGACTTGGGTGTAAAATCCGACCTTTTCCAGCGCTAGTTTTGGAATGGAAATAAAAAAAGGCGTAAAGATAAATGGGAAATAGTTGAAATTACAGTGCCCAGGTTTCAGCCTGAAATTGTCCTAAATTACGCAGGGGTGACAATTCTCCTAGTGGATCTACCCCAGGGACCTGTTTACTAGGGCGTGGGTTAAATGTCTCGATTTGATATAATGGATTTTCTGAGATGGCAAAGGTCATATTCAAGGGCGCGTGCTGGGTATCTCAACATAGAAGAAGCTTTATTTCACATTAAATCACCTTACATCCTAATAAAATTAACATTTTCGGAACCGGAATCTCATTCCGCCGTGGAATGGAGTCAGGGCAATGCTACATTTGAAAGGGTGTGTATGCAGAATAGGGCGATTCGTCCACCTTCTACCTTACCACTGGAGTACATAATATATGAAGTCTATTTTTTTCGGTATTTTCGAGGAACTCGTATCATCGGTTCAATCTCATACTACAGCAAGAAGGCAAGCAGAACGCATAACTTGTATACGAAAAATCATTTCGTAGAATCTCCATATTATCGTATTTTTAGAAATTTGTATCTCGGAATCGACAAAATCTCTACGTCATATCTAAACGTTAGCTTGTATATAAAAATAAAAATATATAAATCGAAGGTAAATATATACTTTTTAGATTATCGAAATTTTTGAAAACTTTTCTTTAATTTTTAACACAATTAAAATATATATTCTTTGGTTTTATTTTTGTTTATTTCAATGAGACTAAGGTATAAAAAGAGACAAGTTTATTTAACGAAACAGTTTTAATGTGATTTATATTTTACCGTAAACATACAGATTATAGAGAAAGACATAGTCTTCTATTCCATTTCGAAAAAGTAATTATTTTACTCACGGTTTTTAAGAATACATTTTATTGTACCGATTTGTGATCAATTAACTTTTTTTAATACAGCTTACATTTACATCTAAAATGTAACAAATATTTAGATGTAATTATCTGACATTTTTATTTTCACGTATCTATTCAAACAATATTTCCATCGAGACGATGAATTCCCTACGCGGAGAATTGTGCTATGAATTGTAAGCGCTATGAATTAATTTGATGATGAATTGGGGGCGGTGAATTATTGGAAGTGAATTGCTGGCGATGAATATTTCGTATACTGATATTGTCAACATAGAGTTAAATAAATTATATAATTTTCTAAAAAATATATTATGTATATTTCTAATTTATTAATTAATCCTATCAAAAGTTTTTTTTTTGCTCTGAAAACATTGAGGAAAAAAATAACATTCAACAGAAGCAATTCTCAAATCAAGGACAATATTTTATAATGTATGAACGTAGGTTTTATTATTTTATTACTTTTATCACATGAACCTAACGTATTATGTGATTTAAAAATCTTTTTTTGTTTTACAGGTGAAGCACTTTGGCATTTTGGATTTACTCATAGTAAGTACTACTTCAAATCATAAATATTATATCATAGTATTCGGAAAAATTTTTTTTTTCTCTACGCTAAAGCTAGTTAACATGAATTTTGTTTGTTTCGAAAATATGTAAAAAACTTCAGTTAAAAACCAACTCAATCAAAAAATAATGTGTTTGATTTATTTGATAAAAGCAAATAAATTGTTGTTTATTTAAAAAATAAAATGCTATGACTATTACCTCACGTTTTTAGTTTTAAATTTATTTCTCATATATCAATACAATTTGTAAATTCATACATATATATTAATGATTAATCTATTTTTTTATTTATTATCTTAGTTTTATTAACCACAATTGAGTTTAAAAAACATCTACCGGTTTCGGAAAACACTTTTCCTTCTTCAGGATGTCATAACTAACTAAAAATATAGTATTGTTTCTTCACCAGAATCTATTTTTAAAATTTTTTTAAAAAACAACAATTATTTAAAAAAAATAAATTTAGTACCTAACTCAAATTACTACTCAATACAAATTTAGTCGAATAATTTTTAGTTTATTTTTCTAAAAATTATTCGACTAAATTTGTATTGAGCAGTAATTTGAGTTAGGTACTAAATTTATTTTTTTAAATAATTGTTGTTTTTTAAAAAAAATTTTAAAAATAGATTCTGGTGAAGAAACAATACTATATTTTTAGTTAGTTATGACATCCTGAAGAAGGATAAGTGTTTTCCGAAACCGGCAGATGTTTTTTAAACTCAATTGTGGTTAATAAAACTAAGATAATAAATAAAAAAATATGAATCTTAACCACCAAGTTAATATTGCTAATTTTAAAAGTATAATGATTAACCTAACCACTCTAAAGAAAAAAATATCTATATATTTTAAAATTTTGAACACAGTCATAATTCTCCTTTAAAATGATACAGTAAATAGAGTAATCAATTTTTTTCCCTAGAGTGGCAGAAGCCTACAGAAATTTTCATATCGAAATGAAAAAAAGTTTCAAACAAACTCGATTTTCTACGTTCATTTTCAGAGACACATCCTATTATATTATATAAGTTGGGCTAAGAGGAAGTTTGCTTCCTGTATTGCCTGGCTTTATTCCTGGTGTTGATGTTTGGAAAACAAATCCAGATAAAAAAAGAATTTTTGTTCTAATAATGTTTTGTTTTGTTTAATTAATAATTAAGAATTGCCTTTAACCGTACTTAAGAACAATTGTTGAATGAGTTGGTAATATTACAGAAAAAATGTAATAAAGGGACTGCAATTTAAAGATGATAAAATTTAATAATAAATAATACAGTGTTTTTTTCATATACACTAATTTATAATAATAGTAATAAATAATTCAAAAAGATTTCAGTGCGTTTCAGAAGGGCATTTTATCTTATAGATGTTGAAACTTGACGGAGTTTAAATAAATAACGCCTCTCTGTAACATTAGAATTCTTAACATAAATTCAAAATTCGGTTCGGAACGCTTGTCAATCTGGAATAAATTTACCTAAATACTTAGCAGCTGAGCCGTAAGGCATACATACACCAAGGAACCCAAAAATGCTCTGGTTTCAAAAAGATCTACTGAGACATAAAAATGTAAATTGCTATCATATTCTTATATATTTTATATAACATAAACCAAGCTGTCACAATGTCCATTATTCTCGTTTGAAACTGTTTCTCTGCGCTGCGCACGGTATTATTCACAAGCAAATTTTCAAGATCTAGTTAAAGGTAGGACAACATTTATTTTTTACCTTGAATCACATTTGAAACACAAATATATCCGCGTAGAAGTTATACGATCTCGTTCATATAAGAAATTCTGTGGACGGGGTGGGAAAAGAGCCTTAAAAAAACTGACGGACATTACGTAACAATCGAAATATGTGAGATTCTGTTTTTCCTGCTATGGAATTTCTTATTATGGAGAACACTGATAAAAAACTGTCAGATCGGCTGCACTGGTAGTCGGATAAATATGTGCAGTACCAGAGGAATGCATTTCTAACTAACATCTCTGTACTTTTGACCTGTTTTAGTTATCTGTTATTTTTACTAGCAATAAAGTAGTTTGATGGACGATAATTAAGTTATATGAAAGTGAAAATGTTTAATAACCTAATATTCCTGAATACACATTTTTATGACATATTTAATACATTCGCCTCTATAAAGAGTGGCCATTTGTCCGCAAAAATATTCGTGAAAAATGTTTGGATAGCACGTTCCTTTTTTATTATTCTCTTTCCTTTTCACTAGGCCTTCGTAGCACTCCAGAGCCGAACAATTTTTTATGGTTAATTATATGACAGCGACAAGTAAATAACAAAAAAGTCATCACAATAGACGTCTTTTTGGTTACAATCACTTTCTTACTACATAATATTCTTCTTAAGATTAAATAATAATATTTGTCTTCGTTTACAATTTTTTTGATTTACAATACTTACACTTACATAGATAATAAGGTTTGTTAAAATTATACGAAAATATAGATAAAATACATATAATAAAAAATTATAATACCTACATAGTAAATAATTGTTAAAATTGTACAAAATTACAGGTTCAGTACGTATTGTACATCAATATATATTAAAATAAGCCTGCACATATTGGTTACGTACAAGTTCCATATCTATCCTAACGTCTGTTTTCTATTAAAAGCAGATTTTGGGAACATTAGTTAAAATTATTTATTTTATTTTGACGGTCAAAGTACAGATAAATATGTAGAGAAAAATAAAAATGAGAATGAGAACGTAAAATATTTAAATTCAGTAAACATTTAAGTACTGCGTGAATACGAAAACGGACGAGACTTAGTCGGACAGAGAACGATATCTGTGGCCATACGGCGAAGCTGCTGTAGCAGCGACACATACCTCTATTAGTAGCTTGAAGATGCTGCCGGCAGATACGGTGCCCGTAGCTTCATAGTTCGGTCGACAGAGAAGAGCGCAGTAGGCAGCACCAGACGATGAGCGGGCATTCTCTCTAAACAGTGAATCGAAACAGCGGTAAGCCATTCATTTCTAATGTACGAAAGATGCTTATATTCCCGTAAAACCTAATGATCTGCAGTCTAAGGGTGAATTAACTTGAGTGCACTATAACTCACCAAAGTGGTGTCTCTTCACCATGATTCACCAAAAGACTAAAGAATGTGCTAGTATGTGCATGGTAATAATATGTATTTTTTATTATAATAACGTTTTAATTAAATAATTGTATGCAATGGGTCAGAATTATTAACGTCAAATTTGATAAGCCACCTTGTAATACATTTCTAACTCAATTTGGTGGTTATTTATTCAAGCATTGCTTAAAAATGATATATAACAACTCACTCCTAGCAATAAATCATGGATAAAACACAAGATAAACAATGAACATCTAAATATATATTTATTATATTTTATTATATATATATATTTTTTTTCTTTTTTTTTATTCCTGTCGAATCTTAAAAAACAGCACGAAAAAACTGGCTACTTTAACACAGACTTCAGTCTAGACAAGTAGCCAGGACAACGCTGTATACATCAGAGGTGGAGTATATTCCATCCCACACAATAAACATATTACAATGTAATATTATAATATATTCACCTCTGTTATAACAAAAATATGAATGTGAATAAATAAATAAAAAATAAGATTTATAATTAATTGTAAGATTAAAAATGTTAAATTTATGCAACAAACGCTTAAAAATACTAATTAACACTTCGCAATTAGTTGGCAAAGATTTTTAATAAAGTGATTTTTATTAGTAGGTACTAGACAACATCAAGGCAGGGTTTACGAGAATGTAAAACTAATCGATTTTTGCATCCGATGGCTAGAAGCAATTTCATACTTGTCACTAAAGGATATTACAAAACTTTTCATAATTTCTGAATCATATCTCTTTTCTTTGGGTATTGAAGGCTTATAAGAAGTTTTTCTGACATAAAATTTACTTTAGTTTGTTTGGGAATAAAGTAATAAGAGAATTTTTCTGCATTCTACTTTTATGTATGAAAAACTCAACGACCATTAGATTATGATGTGTGTTCGAAACAAATTAAAACTTTATTGTGTGAACGTTATATTTATATCTATTGCATACACATATAAAATGATCTACTGTGTTAAGGTTAGGTTAGTTAAGGTTTTCTAAGTTTATAGATAACTGTATCAGTCGTTTTTATTTATATCTATTTAAAAATAAATACACAATGATTAAAAACGTGAATATACTGTGAGTGTGCATTGATCTTTTAAGCTATATTACTTTACTTTAGAGACAAAATAGAACACTTATATAAGGTATAATGGTATAACTTTGTGGTTAGCAGAATAGGAAGAAATGTGTAAGATTAAAACTGGGTCGAACGGGTTAAATTTGTCGCTACTACGGAAGGCTTCAGTGTTGCTATTAAATCTCATCAATCTCACGAAGCAGTATTGAAATATAATATCAGTTTAACAACTAACATTGTTACTAAATTTAGAGTTATTCAATTATTTAAAAAAATCTTGAATACATAATGTTTATAGGTTATTGCGGAATTTATTTATTGTTGAAGCAATTCAAAATTATTCGTTAATTAAAAACATTATATATCTAAGTACTTTCCATTTAAATTACAATTACAATACATTAACTGTTTTATTACGTGAAATATTTGAGTCATTTATTAAAATTTTGTTATTTAAATATAATAAATATTTTAAAAAAATAGATGATTTAAACTATATTGTTAATTTTTTTAGTTCCTTAATAGCATAAAAATATTTGAAATGAACTACAATGAAATTGGTTCAAGTATTACAAATATTATATTGTATAAAAATATATTTTTTTTATTGAATTAATGAAAAATCAACCATGTATATGACCTAAAATTTATACAATGGTGAGTACAAGACTATTTTATTTCATTTATTAAATATCTAATCACACTTCTGTTTCAAATATCTATAACAAATTTGTATTGTACTACGTGTACAGCCGTTCAGAGATCAACACACCATGAATACTGATTACATAAATGTTATTTTCAAAAATTTGTTTTCATTTAAATTAAAATGTGATATTGTCTGTCTAAGTTAATATGTATCGAGTTAGACCGCCTACCCCTGCTGGTCAGGGGTGATGTTGTAGCATTTGCAATTTTCGGTCGCATGCAAATTTTCTGTTTGAAGTCGGCCTCGGCATCGCTGTGAGACTGCCAGGAGATTGCTTTCCAAAATAGCTGCAAAGCCAGTGCTTCTTTGACTTCAAATATGTATAGAACTGAATTGTAATTTTTTTGCATAATAATTTAATAAGTTTTGTAAATACGATTTTCATAATTCCAAGTAAAAAACTTTATAAAAAAGTACATTTTCCCAATGTTTTGAAATAAAATAATCTGCATGAGTTTGAATGAAATAATATTTTACTAATTTAGTAATATTACGAAATGTAATTAGTGCAAAATTAGCAATGTGTATGTACGATTTCCAAATAGAGCTAAAAATATAAATATTTGTTGGTCAAATGTAGTTGCTCTCAATGTACATATGTGGATACATTTTTAGACTTTATCTCGCCTCATGGGTATACTTTGAAACTGAATGAAAGTGTTTTTGTGTTAGGTTGAAATCTATAGCATATCTAGTATGTCTAGAACCTTCTTTAAGAAATTGGTCCAAGAATACTTTCAATATAAATACTTAAAAAATATACGCAGATAAATATTAATTATAAACTTATTTTATAAAGTTACTAGTTAAAGTCAATGGCAACTAAAGATGTCACGACAGAGCGTAAAATCATCTTCGTTTTGACGGTATTGGAAATTTCACAGGTGTCATAGACACATTGAGATTAGTACAGGTCGATTTTTTGGTCATCGCAATTCAATAATGTGTTGTGTACCGATACATGTAAATGTGCGCGTTAGGGCTATATAAGCGAGAAAGAGACAAATATATATGACTGCTTTACACTAGACAGTAATACAACAACGCACTTGACGTCAGGCGCATGGGATAGGTTTTGTAAACCGCGCGCAGTGTGTTATTGTTTTATGTCATACTTCAGTTGGATTTGTTTTATTTGGGTAACGTTCGGGAACCGCAATACGAAGGTAAACTGGATAACATCACGGAATTCATCGAGGTACTCAGAAATATCAAGCGACGATTTAGAGGGAAAATAACCATTAATATATACAGAATAAACGTACATTTGAAACAATGATAATAATAATTATTAAACCATTTTTAAAACTTTGCGAAATTTCTGTGTGATTATCCATTATAATAATATAATATACTGTCAACTTCTAAACAAAATTTATTTTCTTCACCTACTAGTTTCAGCTGATGAAGGCATCGTCATATTTATTAATAAGATGTGATTTATATTATTTTATTCCGTATCCATAAAAAAATTAAACATTAAACAAACCTATACACTATTGAATTGTAATAATAAAAAAATATATACTAGCAACTGTACACTGTACACTGCCATGAGTAAAAAATCGACCTGAGGTTATGGAAAAAATAACAAATTATCATTGAAAAACAAAAATTGGGTAAGTTGGAAAATTGAGTGCAATTTTTAGTCGACGAAGTGCACCAAATAAGTCTACAGTTGAAAAATTGATCAAAAAATTTGAGCAAATTGGTTCGATTGTGGACGCTAATTTTCATTTTAATAAGCTAAGGCATGCATTTTGAGTCACTATATGGTGTAGATTTGGGACTGGTTGACTGATTAGGTCATATTTGGTGACAATTAATGGTGTATATATATTATCGCAACAATTAAGTTATTGTAAAAATTCCTAGCCGCCTATGTTACCTGTAATAACACCCAGAATTAGTTAGCGAGATTGTGCGACATGACACTGTGTGATTTCTTTCATTGGGATTTTATGAAGTCAGACATATACGCAGGAGTTTGACATGCCATTAACGAAATTATGAGCTACAATTATGCAAGAATATAATTTTATTTAAAAAAAGAATCACAACACAAGTGTAACAAAAATTGAAACAATTTTGCTCTGAATTAAAAATATACTAGATTACTAGATATAGTGTAAGACAATGATTTGAATAAAACTTATTAAACTGATACAATAACTTATAAAGACTTTAGTAATAAGAAATACATTTTACGCTGCATAGAAAACGATAAAAAGAGTGAGAATCGTCTCTTATATTGCAGGAATATAAAAAAAAACAGGAAAAGTAAGAGAAAAGAGAGAAAAAGTAGAAAATAAAATAAAAAATATAAAAAAGGAAGAGATAAAAAATAAAAAGAAGAGAATTTTTCAGAAAAAATGGGTAGGCGAGGAAAAAGTAAAATGGAATAAAATCTGTATAATAAAAATAAAATGAAGGCCATTAATGTTTATATTTGAATTTTGATTTAATTGTGGTAAATGAAGTATTGAAAATGTATAATTCATTTAAGTGAGTTGAAATAAAGGGAGGCTCGGTAGAATAATGAGTTTTGTATGGCATTGGTATTACAATGTGTAATAAGGTTGAATGTGAGATTAGTTCTGGTGGACCTAGATGACAGTGGAATGGATATGCATCTGAGTAAATCAGTTGGAGTTGGCTATTTTGCATAGGAACATGATATCGGCCGTATCTGTGATGAAATTTTGAAATTAATAGATGACTCAGCAGTGCTGGTCAAGGTTTGATAATCGAAAATTTAAAAGAATGTCAAGTGCAAAGTCGAGGGGATATTTGTCGGATATTGCGCTTCACATGTACATCATATATTTATTTTATACAAAAATATAAGTAATAACACTTTTCAAATAAATAATATGTTTTATAAAAAGATAAAAATGTTGTGCTTTTGTTGAGACATCTTATATTACCCCCCTACCGGCAGAGTTGCATAAAAGGCCACAGAACCGCCTCACACTCAGTTATACCAGTAAAAATATTTAATGTAATAACATGATTTATTTTTATATTTAAAACAAACATTGTTAATTTCCCATTTTAAATATATTTCTAATGATGTTAATTGAATCGAAGAGTTAGAAATTAAATAAGAATAATTTAGCTGCTTTTTTTTTTCATTATTTTTTTGCTTTATCACTTTTTCACGGAACCTCGCACTACGGAGTAAGACAAAACCAACATTGCTCTAGTTACTAGTTTATCGATTTCAAAGGCTGTTCGCTGCGGCCACAACGTGGTTGCCCGCAGAGCCTAGCAACAGTATTGCTGTTTGCGAGAGTAGTGGAATATACTATTCCTTCAAACAATCAATATACGAGAATAAAATTATTTTTATTAAATACTAAATGAATGTATTAATTATAAATATATACATATAAAATAAATTTTGTCGAAAAATATTGTTTTTGCGTCACCGGGATTCGAACCTGGATCTCTATTTCCATTAATTTGAAAAAGTGTAACATAGTTTCTAAAATTTTTCATGAAAAATACTGGCGTTATAACACAATTGGTAGTATACTTCTCCGGATTGGAAATAGAGATCCAGGTTCGAATCCCGGTGACACAAAAACAATATTTTTCGACAAAATTGATTTTATATGTATATATTTATAATTAATACATTCATTTAGTATTTAAAATATCACACACCTATGTTCTGAATAATTACAACTTCAAAATGCGAATGTGTTCTCATTAATTCTTTTTATTAGTTTCCAAATTACTTATGTGTCGAGATTTATATATTTATCAACTAACGATCACTTTTGTTTCAGTCACTGATTTGAACTTATATCATATTCTTTATATTTTACACTTTTTACAAGCTGAAGTTTTAAGACGCAGAAAACTTTATCGATTTTCTATGTTTATAATATTATTTATTATTAGTACACGAATATAATTTATTAATCGGGCTGAAATTAAGACTACTACACATATTATTTAATCTGTTAAATGTATGCACATATCAATATTTTGTAAATCTACCTAAATTTATCTCAACGATTATATAAATATGTTTCTTACCATACTTATATTGAGTTGTGAAGAAATTAGAGATATATTGTTTTATTTTTGATACTTAAAGCCGTAACTTTGTGTATAAAAACTTTTACATTTAAAAAGAAGTTAAAAATAAATTGGATTATAAATTCCCAAATTAATGAAATTATAAAATTTAAATTTGATGAACTTTCTCGGTAATAGCTTGCTCGTGTACAGTTTAGTTAAATTTCAGTTTGTATTTGAACATATATGCTAATAATGCAATGATGAATGAGCATTTCCGTAAAGGCTCCCGGTCCATTAACATGCCATTGTTCGAAGAAACTTTTACACAAACGATGAACTATTCACATTCAAAGGGCAGTGAAAAACAAACACAGAAAGGACTCGTAACATACCGGAACGTGGAGAAATAATACAGGTAAAAACACTTGGGTGTGGATCGTGAGTAATGTGTTTTGAGTTGTTTTTTGGAAGTCAATACCAGCTGTGTAGTAGCAAAAATAAGCACCATTCTTTATGAAAACTGTTTATAGTAAATTATTTAACTAAGGGAGATTATCCTGAAGAAATAAAATTGAAACAATACTAATTTCTAAATCGTTGATTCATAATTTATGTCAGAATGTCATAATTCTAAAATGAGCGTATGTTTAGAACATAGTAGTAAGGTGAGTCAGAATAGGTGCGGATCTAAATTTCCTACCTATATTATAAATTGGATTCCAGGACCGCAATGTATTAAGAAATGTTATAAAGAAGATATTATGAAGACACAGTCCAGAGACGGTGCAAATTCAGTGCAAGTTTGTTTAAAACACCAATTCAAATTATGACAGTTGTTTGACGTCAACTTGCGAATTATGTATGCCTTTCCAATCTTTTGTATATCTCGATAATTTTTTGTGCCAGAACGCTGACAGTTCCATTATTAGAAAAATATATGTATTTTGTAGCTTAAGTCATTACGCCATTGAGATGATATTAAGTATTATGCAAATAATAATTAAATGGCAGTTTATATAAATGTGTATGTATGATGTAAGTATTAGTAAAAAATCTAAATAGATTGATATTTAAAAATAATTGTAACGAGGTAACAAAATAACGAAACACGATTTTGAAAACTAGATAGCGATTAAAAGATGTGTAAAGATTAAGCAAATTTTGTGTTTTAATCATTCCCGTAAATGTGATTTTGGAATATTTTACCAAAACTGAAACGCTTTGGTTTTCAAATAAAATACTATTATTTTACTTAAATCGTAATATAATTTCTCTGATGAATCTTATAAGACTTATTGAATTTCAAGCCTGTGTAATCAACGGTAATTACTTATCTCTACAACTGAGGAGGCAAATCTCTTCTTCTTTGGAGTCAAACAAAATTCTTCAAGATTTAATTTATTTTGTTATTATTTCGGAAGATCAATCAATATACAAATAGTTAATATAAAATATGGTATTTATAGAAAGGGATTAAGGTAAGGTGACATTACAGAATTCCCTCAAGATAATAAATTTTAAATAATTTTGATGAGTATTATTTAAACTTCTATCTAAGATTCTAAGAGTATTATTTAAACTTCTATCTAAGATTCTAAGAGTATTATTTAAACTTCTATCTAAGATTCTAAGAGTATTATTTAAACTTCTATCTAAGATTCTAAGAGTATTATTTAAACTTCTATCTAAGATCTTCTATCTAAGATAAAATTATATATGTATCAATTGACGATTTACAGTTTTTAAATAGTTTTTTAAAACAAACTTTAGGAGCATTTTCCCACCCGCGTTTAATTATTTAATTCTAAATATGTTTAGTCATCGAATACGAAAAAAATGTTTTATTTTATTACCATAATATATACATAACTATTCCTTATTAAATAGAACATATTATTATTGTGAAATTGCAGTTTTTAAAAACATAGTTAGCTGGTATTTTAATACAAATTAAATGTATCAATTATAAATTTACTATGTTGACGTAGTGTAATTAGTTATTTCATTTCACCGGATAGGAAAGGATCCAGGTTAGAATCCCGGTAGCAAAAATTTAATTTTTTTGATAAATTGAATTTTCCAATGTATTTTTCTAATTGATACATTACTCATTACAAACTTGTTATAAATTATAATCCAAATACGCCACATGGTGTGATACTATGAATACACCGATAGTATTTAAAATATGATGATATCAAACGCAAATCAATATCGTTAAATCCAAGAAAGCGCTAAAAAATATACGTTCAATCTACTGTAGGAATGGACGGAAATTGAATATTGTTACTGACGCTAAATATCTAGGACATATATCCTCACTAATGGCATCAGCGAAATTGCATATTATTTCAATAGGCAGAGAAGTTTCACTAATCTATATATATAAAGAAGAGTGTCTGTTATTTTATTGGTTGGTTTGTTTGTTTGTTTTTTACCCTTTCCTTTCCACTCCTTAAAGCAGAATTTTTAGTACTTTTTTTTATAAAATTTTGTACATTTGACGTTTAAAATAAAATAATATTACTGACGATGTTTTACATTTAAAATGTTTGGCAGATTCAAGTCTGGTTTTATTTAAAATTATTTATTATAATATTGTTGACATGTACGGTGTGGAATAGCTATTTATATATAAAATAGTGTCTGTGGGCGTGTTTGTTTTTTAAAACGTTTTAACTATAAAATAAATGAATTATTACTAAAAATGCAGATGGTGCCGTGTTCGTTTTCTCTTTAGAACGGTGTAGAAGTATCACATAACCGAAAACAAAGCAAAACTCAACTCTTTAAGACGACAAATAATCTATTAAATCAAACCTATCAAAATGCCGTCAAAGAAAAGAACGAGTATTGGTCGGAAAGACCCTGCAGCTAAAAGACAAAAAGCTATTCGGGCGTCGGAAATTACTGATCAACGGGAGCTTTGTCTACAGTAGGAGCGTAGAAGAGCTTCTACGTTTAGGGCAAGGGAAACTTCGGGGGAAAGAGAACATTGTCTACAGCAGGAGCGTATGAGACCTTTACGTCTAGAGCAAGGAAAACTTCGAAGGGAAGAGAGCTTCCTCTACAGCAGGAGCGTATGAGAACTTCTATATCTGGAGTAAGTGAAACCACGGAGGAAAGAGAGCTTTGTCTACAGTAGGAGCGTATGAGAGCTTCTAAATACGTCTAGGTCAAGGAAACTCCGGAGGAAAGAGTGCTGCGTGTACAACAGAAAAATAAACGACGACGTAGAAAGGAATAATCAAAAATTGTGAATCGGTATTCCGATCCAAAATTAAGGAGGACGGATGGATGTTGTATGTAAATATTGTCATGCAAAAAAATACAAATGTAAACCAGCGTGAATGTATTAGTCAAGTGAAGCTGCCGCCTTTTAATGAGTCTCCAGAACCATTGTTATCTTACAAAATAAGAGGAAAACTACTGTCTACATCTGATTTCGAAAGAAAAAACTACCCCCATCCCACTAAATGAAGCTTCTGGGACGAGAGTGGGAAGAGAGTGGGAGGGGAGCAGAAGGGGAGTGAAAGGGAAACGGGAACGAAGTAGGAGGGATGTGGGAGGGGAGCAAGAGGGGTGCGGCAGGGGAGTGAAAAGAGATTTTGAGGGAAGCGGGATGAGAGTGAGAAGCGAGAGGGAGGAGAACGGTAGAGTAGGGTGGTAGGAGGGAAGGGTGGCAGATAGGGGGAGGAGGGGTGCGGAAGGGGAGCAGGAGAGGTGCAGGAGGGAAGCAGAAAGGGTGAGGGAGAGGAGCGGGAGGTAAGTGGGAAGCGAATGGGAGTGAAATAGAGAGGAGCGGGAGGCGAAAGGAAAGGGTGCGAGAGGGGAGTGGGAGGCTAAAAGGAGACAATAGAGAGGGAGGCGAGAAGGAGACGAGAGGGAAGGCAGTAGAATACGTGCAAGAGAACGGAAAAGGAGCGGGAGGGGAGTGGGAGACAATGGCGAGGCGAAAGGGAAGGGAGCGGGAGGCGTGAGAGAGGTGAGAGGGAAGGGTGTGAAAAGGTAGTGAGAGGGGAGTGGGGATTTGGTGAGTATGTCTTGCGTAGTGTCCTAATATTAACAGTAATTAAGAGTCATACATTTAAGATAAATAAGAGGAAGAACCACCCCCATCTCCCTTTCCTACCCCTTAAAATAGAATTTTTGTACTTTTTGATAAAATTTTGCACCTTTGACGTTCTAAATAAGAGGAAAATTAATGTCCCCATAAATGAAGCCCCTTCACTCTGCGTAAAGCCCGGGTAACGCTGGGTACTTCAGCTAGTATAATATAATAGGTGGTAAGCTACCAGTGGCGTAGCTACTTCAATGCAGCTAATTTCAAAAATGTTCAAGAATTATGTGTCTAAACTCAATCATGTCAGAGATGTAAGTATTTAAAAAAAAAACATAATTATGAAAGGTACACATTTAAAATCAATTTTATCGAAAAATACTGTTGTTTCCTACCGGGATATTTTTTGATGAAATTGATTTTATATGTATTTCTTTTTAATTAATATATTTAAATTGTATTTAAAATATATATATATAATTAATTATTATTATTAAAAAAGGAATTAACAGACTGCCGCCGCCACCTCAGGACTGATTACAAGGATCGCTGCCCAAACCAAACCATTTGGCCTCTATCCAGCCGACCCGCTTAGCTGCCTTTCCCGCCGGATACACTGCGCTACTGAAGAGGCCAATTTTAGGGATACCCAGCAGCTACGCTAACCCCCGCTAACCTTCGCAGCCCGCAAGCCTCCGCCATCCACGGCATCAAGTGGGGCTATTGCCGCTTCACCGCAACGTTCTATATTGCTCTACACCGGTGTATATTGGATTTTTTACTAAAGACTTTTCTAACAATAAATATTTCTGCAATTTTCCACTGTCTCACTTGAGCCATCTGAATACCTTCGTATCAACTTGTTTGAAAAATTCTACTAGATTCTTTAAAATGAGTTAACCCACAGTACCTACCAGTTATTACACTTTTTTTTTCTCTACTATTTTTCTGTCTTTAAATATTGTGTTCTATTTGCGAGTAAATACATACTTAGGTAAAGACGGTCACCATCCACCACCAGAGACGAAAATCTGCCATTAGCCATTAAAAACATATTTTTTCCAGAGCACACCCTAGTTCTAATATAAATTTATTCCTATTGTACCTAAGTAAATATAACTCACTCTCGCTGTTGTCCTATCCAATCGTTTCTCTACTTCTCCTCTCATTTAATCTTCTCCCTCATACGGTAAGCATAGTTTTCTTTCAAAAAGTAGTCCACATAACTTAACTTATACATTAATTGTGAAAAGATTTTATATTATATTTAATAAGAACATTCATTACCCTACTCAATACTACCTTAATTATACTGGTAATAATTTAGAGAAATTCAACGCTTGTGTTTTTGTATTTAATCAACTGAGTTACGGAGATTATTTAAATTATATTTATTGTGTGTACTATATTATATTCAGTTAAATATTTTTTCATTAATTCCTAAATGTATCCAAATTTAAATAACCTCACTAAATTATATAATAATCAAGAATTGTAATATATACGTAATCCTGTACGTAACATCAAACGAAATGAAGCCCATGAATAATCTGATACATTTAATGACGCTGCCTTATATTTTGAACCACGAACCTTCATGAATAATTAATATTTTGTGTGGAATCTCATATTTCCAAATAGGTTACAGAATTTAATTGTCAGTACAAAATTACAAAAAAAAAAACTATTAAATAATTAATACGAGCGGTAACATTTAAATAAATGTTTTATATATTTTTTCATACCAATGATCGTACATGAAAATGAGATCAATTTCATATTTTAAAATAATGTAGAAAAATATCAGTGAAGTGTAGAGGTTTTTTTTAAATAAATGAAACCAAAAATAGTACTCGGTTTGTATGTTTCAGAGATATGCAGTCTTACGTCTTACTTCACACTCGTACTCAAATGTCATTATCATCTTGTTCGTTAGTTGGGCGATTTTGAAACTCCTCAGCAGTAGTTAAAATAGAATAAACATTAATAATTTAACGTCTTATATTATCATGTTAATGTTGAATGACTAACAGTTATAGGGGTCTTGGGTAGTTTTATGTGATGTCCATGTGGTCTTTTTTAAAATCTTGGCGTCAAATGGAATGTCGTGAACACTGATTTTAGTTATTAAACAAATAATAGATATCTCATACAGATGAAGCTATTTTTGATTAATGGAAAAATATGGAAGTTCGGGTAATTACAGAATTTACGACCTATCTTCGGCTGGCTTAAGTGATCACTTTATATAAATATAACGTTCAGCATTTTCACTCATTAATCAATCTCCATATCTATCAAATTTTTGAAAGTTGTATATATGTTAATATGTGGACTCACATCGAGTACCACTACACTATCACCATCTATGGGCTAAATTTAATAATTCATTTCCCTGAAACAGCATATATGTCACAATGAGAATATAATTATCTTTTGAAATTATTTAAAGCTATATTCTAACTTATAATGACACAAAATTTCTTGACAGTTTCAAGATCTGAAAGATATTAATTCGGGAAAGTGTATTATTTAAAACACCGATCATAAGCTTTGTTTTTTAATTGTTTATTTTTACTCAATTTTTAGTTATCTTGGAAAGGAAAGTTTAGCCAAATCTTCTAATGTAGTGAAGTTGTAACGCCCGCGTACCTGAGATTGAAAATCTTTCTGTCTCCAATTTATATTCCACCGTTTCAGTTTTCGAGTGCCTTTCTCATGATGTACTCTCCGTATATGTTAAAAAGGTCTGGATACAATACAAACCCTTGTCTCACTCCTATTCACGCTCCTTTTTTAGAGAAGGTGGAATTTAATTTGACCGTGACAGTATACTTCACGTAGAGATTGCGTATAAGATGAGTTAAGTGTTCTGGGACTCCCATCACATGCATTTCCTTCTCACGCAACATTTTGATGTTTAGTAATAAATATATTTGATTCAAATCATTCTGCGTCTAATTTATATTCAATAAATTCATAAAATAAGAATATTAGATTTAAAGTATTTGAGATTCCGTAAAAACAATGTAGATGGCTTTCAAATAATGGAACGACAGATGTATTCATTTAAAAAAGTGATATATATATAGGTTCGAACATTGGATTGGAAAAAGAGATCCAGGTTCGAATCAAAGTAGCGCAACTACAACATTTTTAGATAAAATTGATTTTATATGTCTTTAAAATTAATACTTTTAATTAGTATTTAAAACATCGCCGACCTATGTTCTGAATAATTACAACATCACAATAAGAATGTGTTCTCCTTAATAATGATTAATTAATAAAAATCGTTTATAATCTTATTTAACCTAAAAATTCTTTTTTCAATTATGTTTTTAAATACTATCCATTTATCCATCAGTGATGGGTAGACAAAAGAGGAAACAAAGCCTAAGAGTTACGGTTCAGTATTCGACACAGATCAAAAGAAGAAAAATAAAAATTATACGCACAAGAACAACATTTTTGAAGCTTGTCTATCAGAATTAATGCAGCACCTCCGTCTTATGACATATGAAAGGCTCGAGCTTCAATTTTAAACTATGTAAATAATTTTCATGAAGTTAAATAAATTTGGAAAGTTACTTTGTTACTATTATTCATATTTTACTTTAGTTTTAAGCATATTCGAATACACTAAGCTTGATTGCTTATAGTGTTAAATTTATATTTTCTTCATTCAAGCCATTGGCCGTTTTGGATGCGAGTAATATAAATAATTTATTATATTATATCAATATTTGTTATTTACACGTGATACTAAAGGTGGCAAATATCACAATTATTGCTGCGTAAAATATTGTTTACCTGTCTGTGATCGTTATCATGGACACCGCAGGAATAATATTCATATAGAGAATTGATGGTACACACAATACTGTGTTCAGTTAAATACACTGAAACATCACGAGGGAAAATAGTGATTAATTTGGTCTATTACATCCGTATTCCACAAATTACTTTATTTTTAATACGGCCTATTATTATAGACTTTACTTATTTGTATCTTGCAAAAAAAATACTTACCACTAGTGATTAGTTTATAGTTATGATAAAATTCACTGCTGTATACCTAAGAAAATGTATTATAGTATACGTTAACAATATTTATTTTAGATTTATGAGATAAGCGTCTTAAGGCATACATAAAAATAGGAAGATTTTGACGGCTGAGCCATGTTCAGAGAATGAGCGAACAGCAATCACCGAAGTAATTAGTGACAATCGATAAAATGCAGCGGCTTGGAAAAGTCAAAACTAAAATGGAGCGACAAGATATCTGTCTTAGAAATCCAGGATTATAGAGAAATGGCTCGAAATCGAGATTAAGGGAGGAAAATTCTAGGGCAGGCCAAGCCCTACCAATGGTTGTAGGGTTAATATTGAAGAAGATGATGATTATAATATTTTCATCAATGTCTCCTTCTCTTCAATTACTACAGGAAAATGAAAAAAAAAGAAATATAAATATAGTCATTTTTAAGATAAAGCATTTTAAAACCATAGACAGAGAAAAAAACCTATCCTTTCTTCATTTCTTTATTTCAAATCAAATTTTTTATTGCCCTGATATTCCAGCTGAGGCCATAAAACTTCTTTGATTTAAGACCCCTTGTCACAACTCCACCCCATTGCGGACTTCTGCTTGGGTTCGAGATCATAATGTAATGTCCAACAGACGTGACGCCAATTATTCTCTACCTCGCAGACTTCTCACCTTGGTCTTATTTTATTTTATATTCCCTAAAGTACTTTGCAGGGGTATTCAAAAAATAAACGAAAGTATGTAAAGTGCTTTTTTTGTATCGACAAAATGTCTATTTTCAAATATCGTCAATCATTTGCGGTGCCTATCTTAACAATCATGTTTTGATTGATTGCTATTATATACGATTGAGCAACGTTATTATATACTAAGTTCTTCAATTTGTTGGAATCAATCTTGTCATCATAACAATGAAATTTGACAGATGGATGATGGGGGTTCAAAGTCTCGACAAAGCGATTCCGTCCGATTTGTTCAAGAATCAAGACTAATTCTGACTTTAACTAACTTAATCTGAGGCGACCCATCTGCCGCCTTCTGAGAAGATACATATTAATAGTCTTTCCTCTAGTATTCGTAAGACGTGTCCAAGCTTTATTAATTGAGATTTTTCAATATGTAAAATTAGGGGCTTAACATAGAGGTCTCTTAACTCGATACTCCTAAGATAACTCATACCGGCTGCCTGGATTCATGAGCTTACTCTCTTTGTAAGGACACATATTTGGTGACTATCTATTAAAGTGAGCCTATAAACAGACACTTTTAAGACGACACTTCATCATTGTTTCAATTTTCTTAAATATTACGTATCATATTCAAAATAATAAAACGTGCTGTATGTCTCAGACTTCTCTGATAAAATATATTATAAATGTAAAGAGAAACACATAATAATTATCACGTTTTTAAAATTAATAATTTATTATGTTACACATTAACAAAACAGATATCAGAATTATATTTTTATATGAAAATTTGTCATGAAAGTCAGTTGGAAGGGAGGGGAGTAGGAAGTTAAATGATATGGAAGAGTTCTCGCTTAGCTTTGATTTTAAATAGGTTTTGGAGACGCCTCGGTATCGATCACGGTATCAGTTAAGGTGAAAATAAGGCACAAAAAGGGAGAGTTTAAAACAGTGCTATTCAAATGTCTACGTCTTCAGGTCTATTTAGAATATATTTTCTACAATACATAATGTGGAAAAAATAACAGATTGTATAAAAAATTATTTCGTTCAAAATATTTTTTTTGATTTCTGTAATAAATTACACTTATTTTTGGAATATTTAATAGACACAAGATGAAAGAAAAAGTTTATTCAATAATTTTTGATTTAAAACAATTATTGGTGGCACTTGTAAAATTTTCCTGGCTGTAGTAAAACTGACTGGTAGCGAAAATGTGTGAGTAAATAATTAATACCTACTGCATAACTCCTTTTACTTAGCTTATAAAAAAGAAAATGAGAAACTCAGAGATATGCAGCAAAATCTATATATAATACATATCATATTATATATTTAGAATTGCTTGTTCATTATCAATTTTGAGACAATTCGATTCAATTTTTTTCTGTGTTGTCCGATACAACGATTAGTCTTTAGTCAGGAATTAATCGGTAGCATTTTTCATCTGTCACCGGAATGAGGCGGTCTTGTTCAATAAAAAAACTGCTATACCAGTATTACTTTAAAATGTTAAAATCACGGAGCAGGCTCTCCAATAGTCTAATTCATGAGTGAAAGTAGGTGGTGAAATGTAACGAGGATATTTGTATAGTCATGTATTGCGAAGTATATTGTACATTTGATTTATTGAAGTCACATCGGGTCTCGTGTGGGATCAAGCGCCGTGACTCTTGTCAGTGGGAACTTGACTCTCGGGTACAGATGTCGCCTGTATCGTCAGTCAGTTGGTAGTGGCATTGATGGTGGTGGATTAAGAAACCACTGCTCCTATATATATATATCGATTGTGGAAAGGTAAAAGTGCGTAGTATAATTTTGAATGGATATTTGTATACTTCAAATGTAATGTTTTTTATCCCTCATATTAAAAAAAAATATGTATGTAAGAATATACAATTAAATCAAACAACATATTCAAAATCGTATGTCCGTTTTCTTTACATAAATATAATACTTATGCATGCTAAAAGGCGGTTAACATTGGCCTGTCAGGGGAGTGAGGGATGGGTAGAAGTGGGTTTTTTATTAAATATGGTTGGATAGTGGCGGATGCGGGTAGTGCAGGTAGATCGGGGTAATACGTGGTACGGGGTGGTGTGGGAGATATGGGGAAATAAATAATAATAATGGAAGGGTTTTTCAGTTTAGTGCATGTGGTTAGAGATGCGGGGTGTTGTGGATGGTGCGCAAGCTGTAGAAGAGTGAGTTGCAGTTGTTGCGAGGCGAGGAGACTTCCCGTGCAGCACCGGATATATCAGCAAGTTCTCTTTAAAATAATATAAACATGAGATATTTTGAATAACATTACAAAAAATTGTCTTGCTACTTTAAAATATTGTATTGTGAGTTATACATACCCTTTTACGTTTACGTTGATGCGATAAAATACAAAAATATAAGTTTTAATAATTTTATATTTTTTATTTATTTTCTTAGTTTTATTAACCACAATTGAGAATAATAAAATAAATAAAAAATATGAATCTTAACCACCAAGTTAATATTGCTAATTTTAAAAGTATAATTTTATATTTATTAATATTTAAATTATATTTTACTTTTTTCTTGTCAAATTGAATGATTAGGTTTCCTTATGTGGCACCGATGAGAATCCTCCTCCTCATTTAGGTCCTAGCAAAAATTCAATTTGGTCTTTTAAGAAAAAGACCAAAATGTTTTTTATTCATATTGACATTTTTCGAAAATATTCGGTGGTATGGTTTTTTTATATCGTATAAATAATTTTGTATAATGTAAAAGATTATAATTATTATACATACATCGATAATATTGAATTAATTTAAACATTTGATAGTTTTATTTTGTCATTTTAAAATTGTAAAGATGCAGTTCTGCAATAGTGGGTCATTTCATTAACAACTTTTATTGTAGAATTACAACAATTAAAATTTTCTCTTTAAAACAATAATTTTAGGTTCGCGATGACATACTTACATTTATCAGGGATACTTCGATTCATTTTGCTTAAAAATCTTCCGGTTTTGAGGTGAAAAGTTCTCGACAAACTTTCGAACCTGATGTTCACTAAAGAAATTTGTCCTCATTAACAAGTTTTGCCGCGATCTTAAAAGATGCCAATCGGACGGCGCGTGGTCGGGTGTGAAAGGCGAGGGCGAAGTAAAATATACTAGCCGAGCTTAAACATTTTTCTTGGTGCATCGAATTTCGGAGGGATCGATTTTTTGATTTAATTGTTTATAATTAATAATATTGCCGAGATTCGTTGGTTTTGGATCGAGTTTCATAACTCTCGTTCACTTGTAGTGCCCTCACTAAACATACTGCATAGTTATTCAGCAGTTTTTCTAGCATTTTTTTACTGCTCAGAGGCGGATTAGATCATAATATTACACAGATATAGAGATGATGGTTTTAAGTTAAACTATCTATAATAACAGACCTGGAACCTAGAAGTCCGGAATGGACCTGATAAGAACAAAGCTTTCATGCAATCATGGATAGCTAGCATACACATGAGCACAATCCGATCTACCGGTATTAAAACTGTGTTTTCAGGCCTTATTTTTTAAATTCTTTTATTTTATCTTTTCGCTTTTTTTGCTCCTGGTTTTCATTCCCTTTCAGTGATTCGGAGGCCCTCTAAAATGTGAGGCCGCTCGAAAGTGCGACTTGCGCGACTCATAAATTCACTACTGCTTATTACGTGAAAAATACGAACTTTCAATCTCTCCATTTCATAAACAAAAAATATATTATTTTAATTCAATGCGTATATAGGACACTCGTCTATTCCTAACAGGCATGGCCTTGTTTGGTTTGCTATTTTATTTAGATCATTAACGAATTAACATTTAAACATGTTCCTGCAAAGAAAATGCGCTCTGTGGTTTCATTTTTGTAAGCTTAGAACAACAATATAATAAAATACATTACTGACCCATTTATACATGCCATGTAAAAAAAATAAATAATAATAATCAGTATTTTATAAATAAAATAGATTTTTTTTAACAAATAAACTATAATAATATTGAATTTATTCAACGTTTATCTTTCTTGATCCAACGTTAGTATTAATTAAAAAACAAATCGAAAATAGATTTTTATTTTTTCAAATTGAATATTTAATTTCAATTACTTTGTGTTTTTCTTTTCACAAAAAAATCTCCACTATACTTGTATTAAAATTACATTAGTATATTTTAAGTTAAATTGTTTCTGAATTGAATTAAATTGGCAATCTTTCTTGTTCTTGTTGAACGCTTACAGATAGATTGATGGAAAGCAAGGTACGGAGTTTTTCCAGAATATTTTTACTTTTTCAGTAATGCTCTGAAGAAGTTTCTAAACTTCTTTTAAGCCAACCTATAGTTAAGTTCGGCAAGAAGAAAGGTAAATCTAACAGGAATTCAGAAAATTATAGATGCGTTGAGATACTTTCGTAAGTAGGCTTAGGTATCAGAAAAATTACCTGCAACTGTAAACAAATCTATTCACAGATTTCTATTTTTGATTTAAGCTTCTGGGTAGATAATATTATTGCTCCTAACAATATAAAAATTAATATGACGCTTATAAAATATCATTTTTTAATTGCGTTTTGCGTGCAATATACAAATTTTTTAGCACCGTTTGTTGATCGATTAGAAATATGCGGCGATGTTATATAATTGAGGTTAACTGTCGTTCATATTTTTAAAGGAAGTCGAAACAGCCCATAATAATAGCTAATATTTCTTTCGCTATTGTAAACTTGCCAATATGAGAAACGCGGCCTCGAAAATAGAAAAAGAGAAATGGGAAAGTGCGACTCAGAAACAGAGAGAGTCGACAACAAACAATGCAGAACGACCCAGTTCGCATTCTCGCAGATCCAGCAAGCCGGTCAAGGGCGCGACCGTAAAATATTTTTCAGGAGCATTCGGCTATTTTCATATTTGGCCAAATTCCAAAATCAATAAATTGAAAGGGAGCCTTCCATCCGGGGGTTCTTTTATAACTGCCGCATAGGCTGGTTGCCTGTGCCGTGTCTGCCTGCCATTACCGAGCCGATTACCAGGGAACATGTCAACGCCGATGAGAAACCACATCAACATAATATTTTACATTTCAGTCGTTTTCGACAACACTTATTTTTTATGAGCTTCCCTACTTATGGTAAATTTCCACCACGCATAAAAGTACAAACAGTTCGTAGACACTGATAAAAATTGCATTTTTTAAATGTATATTCCAACTACGATCTGCGAAAAGTCGTTTAAAAATATCATTAACGTATTATAGTTGATGCACAGTATCGAATGCATGACTTTTAGTTCGGAAAGATTTGATACCATTCTGAAGTTGTCTGTGTATGTCTGCATTCACCTTATTCATTGTAGATGTTGAATGTACTGGGGGAAGAAAACAAAATGGAAGGCTTAGACAACAATTATTTAACAAATTATCCGCCGTTTTTGAAAAATTATTATATTGTAACATAATCAAAAATTCGGACTCGGTCGGCCTTGTTGTTGTCTGAGAGATTGTGCGGGGTGCCGGTGGATCCGGTCAATTTCCAGACCTTGCCGAGTTTTCTGAGATGACAAACAATCGTGGAGTGATTGATGTTAAAGTTTTAATACTGTAGCTTTCGTCCCTTTTCTGACTTGTCTAAGTTGGTAAACAAATCACTCTCGGTATGCCCTTTCACTAATCGTTCATTCGTTGAAAAGATCGTTGAGATCACGAAATGACTCAGCAGACTATGAATGCTTTTCTAATCCTATTAAACAATTATATTATGACAAATGTCAAATAAAAAAAAAACGGATAATTATGCATCAACCTAATAATAATTATAGAGTAATTAATTGGCGCATATATACTCATATAATATAAGAATAGTAATAAAAAATATATTACGAGAATAATCAATATAAGATAAAACAAGTGATACATCATAGGAAACAAAAAATTGAGATAAAATACCAACAAGTTTTTAAAAATTTACTTTACTAATAAATAATTTATTTATCTGTATCCAGTCAATGTGCAATTAAACAGATTAATTTGAATAAGATAAACCACGTTATTAGGGTATAGACGGATAAAGATTAGAACAAATATTAAAACTTTAATTTTATTATAGAAAGAAGTTTAAAGATGATTTATAAAAATAACATTGTAAACGATTTTTCCCATCTGACGAAGAATTAGACATTTTAAGTAATAAAGTCCAAGTGGCAAACAAAAAAAAAAAAAAAAAATATATGTATATAAATTATAAAATGTAATATTAAATGTAAACCAGAGAGGAGATTAAAGAACTTGGAACTATGGAAACTGTATGCTGCATCAGGTATCTTGGGAAGGGTGAAAGCAAAGAGACTGCAGTAGGCAGAACATGCAGCGAGAGCAGACGAGTCCCACAAAATGCACAAATTGTTTACACACATACCGAGATGTAAGTGGGTGGATATTCAAACAAACCTGATTTTCCTGATCGCTTTTGATAGCCAGTATTTATTCTTCTTATTATTTTTAACTGTAATATTGTTTCTGAAATAACAACTTGTGTATTACCTTGTTCAATCTTTATATTTTTTTATAAAAATACGTTATTATCTACATATATATATATATAAAATTTGTACATGCACTTACCTACGATTGCTTTGATTTTAGGTTAATCATTTTTATTGTAACTCCATCGCGATCTAACAAGAATATCTGATTATTTTTTGTAGAAATTGTCTTCAAAGACGAATTCGTCTGATTTCAGTTTAATTATTTTAAATTTTCCAGTTTTCTAATCCAATTACAATTTAATAAACATTTTAGGACATCTTATAACTTTTAAAATTAATTTTAACTATTTGCTAATTGTAAATTCTTAACCCGATTAATTATACTTTTGATTAATATTAAGTCGGAAAGGTTTCCGTCTAATTTACTGCGAAAAAATTCACGCTAATTAAAAATATTTATAATTACAAATTTTCAGAATCTTTCCGTAAATGATTGACAAAATTAGACTTTCAAGAAATGGAAGCCAATTACATAAAGTTAATATTTTTAAGAAATAAGCGCGCACAGTAGATGGTTAAATATCTTATTTTTATTTTCGTCATCACGCACTTTGATTTTATGCAGATAATTGTACAAATCAATAAAACTGCCAGTGTTTGGTTTTATCAATTAAAATATAATAAATTATTCGCGGATATCTTCTTCCTGTGACAGCGCGTCTACTCATAAATGCACGTTAAACTTTCAGGTCAGCCTCTATTTTAGTTGCAGGAAAAATCAGCCATTGCCAGTAAAATATGTCCAGTGAGCGGACATGTATAGCGATAGACCTAAAAACGTAGAATTATTTGCCCTCTGTTATAAAGAACAGTGCATCAGAGACTTTATTTAAAAAAAATACTGAAAACGCACACAGACCAGTAGACATGAAAAAAAGTGTAGATACAGAAGAGGGATTTGAAATGTTAGTTGCAGGACGAGGAGAATTCTACACACATTATTTGTGGAAACATAAATCCAATAGTTTATGACACGTTTATGTAATAGTAAAAGTATTTACTTTTCGAAAATTAAATCTTTGTGCAAACAAGATATATTTTTTACGTTAATGTATATTATATTTCCAGCGTTTTAATTTTCGTTCTAATCGAGTCATATATTAAAAAAAAATCGATTATGTAAGTGGTACCAAAGTTATTACGTGGATGATACGAATATGAAAATATTGAAACATTGATATACGAATATGAAAATATTGATGAAGTTTCTACGAAAATTGCACCATATTAATTATACAATGTTACATGTCATATTATTTTTTCAACAATATATGTGCCCATTATTATGAAAGTAGACTAAGTCATGTTTCTTTCATTTCGAGATATTAAAAATTTTTGGGTTTGAATTGATTAAAATATATTTTTATATTACATAACACAATGTTTCAAAATTTATTTAGTCTACTAGATTTATAATTTATTTCGACATATGTTGCATGTAGCTTATATGGAAATAAAAAATTGAAGGTTGAAATGATTTACTCAATCGTTTATAATTTACTTTATCGAAAAATATTGTTGTTGCGCCACCGGTATTCGAAACTGGATCTCTTTCCAAACCGGGGAAAGTGCATTATCCAACTATGCTACTGCGACATTATTTTTAACGACAAATTTTCGAACCTATATGTTACCTTTTTTCATATTAATACATTCATCGTTCTATTATTTGAAAGAGCCATCTAGCTTGATATCGCAGACCTATGTTCTGAATAATTATGACTTCACAATAAGAATGTGTTCTCCTAATAATATATAAGTTGTATCAATGTGTCCAAAATTGAATTAAAATGAATTAATAATTCTGGCGTCTGTTATCGGATTACTCAAAAGGTATTTGAGATTCCGTAAAAAAATAAGGTAGATGACTTTCAAATAATGGAACAATGAATGTATTAATACATAAAAAGGTAACATATAGGTTCGAAAATTGGTTGTTAAAAATAACGTCGCTGTAGCATATTGAATAATGCACTTTCATCGGTTTGAAAAAAGATCCATGTTCGAATACTTGTGGCGCAACAACAATATTTTTCGATAAAATCGATTTTATATGTACATCTTTCTAATTAATACATTTAATTCATATGGCACATATGTATATATATCTGCAGTCAGAAAAATTAATTAAAAAAAAAGTATATCATGAATCAATGTAAAGAATATTGAATTATACCGGTTTTAAACTGTTGACCTGCTGCATTATGAGTGTTATTTGGAACGACGGGATGTTGTGTCGTCTATCGTTACAGTTTGTATTAAGTACAATAATACGAAGAGAAACTCGTGCTGGGTAAATGTTTACTCCGTATACAGCGTTCCTTTGCCGTGTTAGCATACGTGTACATTATGCATTGGAAAATAAATTACCTTTCTAGGAATTTACATACTGATATAACATAATTAAATGAGATAATAGTACAAATGACACAAGTATAAATAACGTAACTGTGAACAAATTTACAGAATATTCTCATAATTGTGTTTGTTAAATAATATATTACATAGATATAGATATGTTTATATATATATATTTTTGTTCTGCATTTTGTTGCAGCGACGGTATTAGATTTTTTGTCGTCGTTGATAAAACAGGTTAAAATTTTAACATAAGAGTCAAAAACTATTTAAAATGTGTAAATAAATTCGGAATTATTTGTTATACAAATAAATAATGTTGGTCTTAAATTTAATAATTAAGAATCATTAGAAATAAATAAAGAATGTAAAATTAACCAAAATATTAAAAATAACCAATTAATTTAATCACTAAAAAAATTTTCATAATAACTCTTCGAATGGTTTTGTTTTATCAAGTCAATTTCCACATTTTTCATAATCATAACAAAGTTAAATAATAGATTTATTTTTTAAATAATTATATATACATATTTTACTGAATTTTTTTAAAAATTGATTTTTATAAAACACATTAGAACAATGTGACATATGTTTTTTGGATAGTTATTCCGTCATCGTGAAGAAGGAAATTACGTTTTATTATTTTTTTATTTTATTTTATTTGTGATATTTTAAATCATTCATTAAGTGGTTTTAATTAACAACGTTAAATAATCTATAAAAATGTTATTTTTTTTTTTTACTCTCCCTGTGTTGTATAATAGTTATTGAGTAAGAAAATAAATGTAACTTTCATCTTGTAAGTCGCACCCATGGTTACGTTGCGGTCTAATTGATAAATATATATTTTAAAATAATGAATACTTTATTAACTTATTTTTAAAAACGAGATAATGCTACCTATTGTGTAAACTATAATTCATTTCGTACATGGTATAAACTTTTAAAAATTTAAATAATTTAAAAATCAGACGAAAATTGTTCAGATTAATTCATTTTAATACCATCGGGCGCGGTAATATAATAGTACATTTTCTGTCACGAGTCACTTGTTTCGTTCCCGGTGTCGAAAATTAATAAGATTATTAAATTCCATGCCTTAGAGCAGGGGTCGTCAAACTCTTTGTCCAAAAGAGCCAAATATGAGTAGAACAACGGTTTAGAATTTTTTCGAGTCATAAATATATTTTTACAAATACGATTTTTTTTAAAATTGTTTATCTATTAAGTTAAGAAGATTTTCTGAATAAAATTAGTATATATGTAATTTATTAAATAAATAAAAAGTTACGTTTTTTTATTGTTGAAATTATGTATGCGAATATTTTTAACAGAACACGAATTACACACAATTTACACGCATTCCTTCAAACTAACGTGAATAATGTCCTTTCATTTCTTTGGACAGTTTCTGTATATTTGGTGTATAACTTGTAGTTTTTAATTTCAGCCACGATTATAAATTAAATTGTAAGCAAGGTAACCACAAAATTGAATTTATACGACGACTGACAAACACTTAATGTCAACAATGGCCTTGCATCTCGTTGCATCGTTTCGGTTAGTTAGGTTTGTGTGTTGTTGTTTTTAATTATAGGCATAATCCCAAGTTCTCATCAATAAGGCGACTTCTTAGTTTACTTTTGATGAGGTTCATGTTTCAAAAAGATTGTTCACATGAATATGTAGAACCGAAAAAGGAAAGTTTTTTCAAATGATCATATGAGTCGGGAATACTGTTCCAGGTGTTAAAAGTCATTATGTCTTCCTTCTCCAGATCTTTCAAAGTATACTACTTACTGTAATATAAGTTCACAGCTGTTTTTCTCCAATATTTCCAAATCAGCACAAGACGTTCGAATTTTTTTGTGTTTTAAATCCAGTAATTGCATTTCGAAGTTGCAAACGTCAACATCAAAGGGAGAAAAAATTAATTCTGTTACATTAGCATTAAGAGGATTTTTAACAAAGGCTAACGTCGCTTTACTGTTCCTGAATTCCTGAAACCTATTGAGAAATGCTGCCCTCTTATTTACGATAGTTGTTTTGAAATAGCAAATATGAATATCAGAATTATTTTCTTTTTCGATATTTCAGCAGGCTTGAAAAGAGAATCAAAATTTCTCTTTCAAAATCTTGAGTAAAAGTGGATAATTTGTTTTTGAATGAAATAATTTCTAAGATCGAAAACATTGTGTTTCCTTTCCCTTGTAGATTAAGCTGATTTAGATGAAATGTAACATCTACCATGAAATAAAAATTTTGAATTCACTGATCGTCTGTTAGTTCTGGATAGTGAACACCCTTCTCAAGGAGAAATGCTTTAATTTCTGTCGTTTTAAATAACGTTTTAAAACGTTTCCTCTTGGTAACCAATGTACCTTGATATGTAGCAGAAGATCTGCGTACTAACTTTCCATTTCAGCTAAAAATTATTTAAATTGGCGATGATTAAGAGCTTTAGCTGTAATGAAGTTGATAATCTTAATCACCAATTCCATAACTTTGCAAATTTCTTCTGGAAATGTCTGCGCACAAAGCGCTTCTTGATGAATTATGCAATGGTAAGCAAGTATCTCGTGATAATTTTTTTCTTTCAAAACATCAACAAACCCTTTTCTTACTCTGGTCATACTTTTGGCCCCTTCTGTTGAAATTGACACAACTTTATCGAATGAAATATGATGTATTTCCGTGCATTCAATTACAGCATTTGCAATATCCATATATTTGACAATTGAGTGGCAATAATCCTAAAAGTTCTTCTTTAAGACCTGCAGAGGAAATAGATTGTACAAAAAAATAAACTCGCGCTGTGTCATTAATGTTACTAATGTCACAAGACTCGTCAACTTGATAAATCTGAAACCAATTTAAGATTTTCGACTTGCTGGTTGGTTATATTTATTGTATGGCTAGTCGCTAAGTAAAGATCATACGCTATTTTACGACACTATACGCGATATTAACCACCGTTAGCGTCCGCACGTGGTCGTTTGGGGCAGAGTCACACTCAAAGGGCCAAAGAACCACATGTGGCTCGCGAACCACGGTTTGCCGATCACTGCCTTAGAGAATTTCGTCACACATAATCTTAACTCATTTCAACCAATAAATTTAGGAAGGCGCTCTCTTTTTATTTTCCTTCGGCAACCACACTCTTGGCTCCAATTCTGTAATGATCATTGTATAAAATAAATACTTTTATTGTTTATAATTACGAGTAATTACTTCTACAAGTACCCGGACAATAATAATCACATAGTTCAGCCGAATCAACCGGCGAACTTAAAGACATCACAATATTTAATATTATATCACTATGATAAGCCCTGTAGTCTGGTGTGGTAGGCACTCCATTGTTACATATTGTATACAGATACGAATACAGGATATTTAGCAATAGCGTATAATTTACGAGATGTTATTAGTACATTTGATGAAAAAAAACAGTAGATAAATATACAAGTAAAAATAAGCTTTTAAAAATATTTCGCGTTATCAATGTGTGGGTTTTTATAAAGATAAAGAGAGAATAAACTCCTACAAATACAACAGCATATATAAAAACAATATAGAAATTTGGTATGTATTAAAGTGATTAAATAAAAATTGAATATTTATGTGAAAAACTAGAAGAAATACAAAATACAACGCTGAACCGGTAAATTCTTCTCCATTTCCACGATCTTTATTACTGATTTATATTTGAATTTACTTTGCAAATGTAGCAAAGGTAGTTTAACTGTTCATATTATTCAATTAACTGGTTGAATGTAAAACTTTTTTCATATGAATGTAATTCTGAATCTGGGAACAACTTCATTAAGATTTGTAGAAAAAGGTATAAATGTTTCAGAAGTCATTGTTCCCAAGTGAGTGAGAATTTTTCTGATTAATAGTGCCCCTAGTACTTTCTACCTAATGTAGTTATCTGACGTCATTAAGGTACATTAAGTTAAGGGACGTAAAGCTAGAAGAGCGAGAGGGAGGAAATTTGATAGTCATTTATAGTCCACTTCTGAGACTTAATTATTTTAATGACTTAATAGAAATATTTCGCTTTTTTGCATGTACGCAAAAGATAGATTTGAAAATGGAGCTCCACTATTAATTAATACGTACAGTGTAGAACCAAAAATTAAATACATTAATTTTTCTCGACAAATTTTTGATACCTAAGTGTTTTACAGAATATTCACTATCGTTAAATATATGATATTGATACACACGAAAATCGAAATATTTAGAAATTTTAATAATAATAAAATAATAAACATCCAAATACCGCTCATTACATCCCCTCCATTATCTTACTTATCCATTTTAACTCCACTCCCACCCCCACCCCCACCCCCACCACCACCTCCCACAATACCAGACACACCCTTAATTACTGTCTGAAAATATTTTTAATTTTAGTTGAATTGTATTATTAATAATGGAAAGATGTTGCTGAATACGTTGTAATGTTGAATAAAATAAAAAGAAGTGTTTTAACTCAATTTATGAAATATTAAGGGTTTCCAAAAATGGAAAATCAGTGGAATTACATGACTTTTTAAAAATGTTTTGTGGTATATAATACAAGTATTTAATTATTATCTTAAAAACATTATAATTAACTGAAAACTTAAAAACTTTTGTGTGTATGAATATCGGTGAGTTATTTTGTACCCTTAGAAAAACAAAATATCGTCTGACATTTTGATACAAATTTAATTTTTATATCAAAATTCTTACGATAATTTTATTTGTCTAAACTGTGTTCCAAACATGTCAAATTTCTGCGTAATTTAGGAGATAACAAGACAACAAAATTCTGTAATATATGTTTTAAAACAACAATATTTCATCTGAGGACACCTGGGTCCACAAATGATTATTTTATGGTGGAAAAAGATCTCGTTTATAGTTACATGGACGCGTAGTTAAACATAAATTAACAAACATATTAATTTTATTCAAATAATGTTTAATTAAATTTTTATTCGGATAAATAAATATATATTCCTTAAATTGATTTAAATTTTCTATAGAAAATTCTCAGGATAACTTACTGACTTAAATACACATTATCATCATCTTATTATAACAGTTTCCATAATCCAGTAGACCATATAAATAAACAAGGTTCTTATCCGGCTATTACACTACATATTTTAAAGAGATATTAGTTTTATTTAGTGTAAAATTGTTTAAAAACTTAAATGTAATACAATATAACTCGTTGTCAATATTCATCAAATCATGTTTCTGCACGGTTGTTTTAATTGTTAACCATATGATTGTTAAAAAAATTTCATTGTGTTTTTAATATTCAAAACCATTAAGCTCAATATCTCAGTTGGATGCAAATTATTGTACGTGCCAGAGATGAGGATCTTATGGTATATCACGAAATATGACGAAAGTCTCTTTTCATTATTTGGCTCATTGAAAAAGCGTCGTTGATCTCTAGTCACCCGCTACTACGGGAATATGATATAGAAATATATTATTTACTGTACAATGCGCATAAAGAACAAAACTACTGTGAGTGAAAATTGGCTAGCAGTGAGGTAGATGGAATTTATGGATACGCACGCACTTTCCTGTGTCAGATTTTTGTTAGTAATTATATTGCATTTATTATACGACATTATTAAAATTAATATTATCGATATATCCTTATCAAAGTGGCTATGCATATAAAATAAAAACTGAACCAAAAGTAAGTGAACGAATGTATTAGGAAGAATAGTTTCGTAAATACATAATAATTGATCAAAATAATAATGAATTTTACGTTATTTGAAATGAAAATATTGTGAAATGAAAACATATTTAAGAATTTGATTATTATTTTATTTATCTGACACACGAAGATTTTTTTTAATGAATTGAACATTTCTTTATTCACTTGCAGAACAATATTTGCCAAAGCTGACATAAGTCGTAGTAAAATATTTTTCATAAGTAAGTTGTAAGATCAGAGCTTTGCGAGAGTCAGGCAAGCAGTACACGTGAAATAAGCAAAGTGTAGCCTTAGTCTATCCTTTAAAAATGAAATTTTTAATTTCGTAAAGTATTGGAACAAAAAATTCTCAAGTCCAGATAGTTATTACTATCGATTGGGTTTTCTATAAAGAAATATGGTTCAACATTCCTGTCGTGCTTTAAGCGAAGTTCAGAATTATAAAAATCTGGTATGACGTGTAACATGTAACTTAATTGTGTATGTAACTTCTGAATTTCTTTTTGGTCTAAAAAATCTACGAAACTTTATAGACAAGGCAGCATGTTAAGTTTTAAAATATATATAATTAAATATTTTAAAAATGCAAAGTAGCTATTACAAGTTGAAATATAATGTAGCAAAAAATATAATATCTAGAGGCAGTGAGTATTGAAGCATATTATAGTGAAGCAAACGCATATTCTCTTCTTGGTTCTTTTTAATTAGACATCGTAATTCAAGATTTTTGTTTCAATTTGACATTACAAATATTTACCACGAGAGCGCAATTCACACGAAAACTATTTTAGAATATGTGATAAGGTTATTATTGAATATTTTATTATTATTTTAATATACTTAATCTAACCGGGTGGTACCCATATTTTTCGATACATAGATTTTTTCTCCGTATTTTTCCCATCTATCCTAAATAACTGTATTTTTTATTGGATATTTTATAATTATTTAAAAAAATTACAGTTTTATCTTGTAGATTTTGTAGACGATAGATACAGTAAAACAGTATCGCACACAAAATCATTATTTTACCTCTAGTAATGTAAAAAAATCACAGATGTCGTTTTATCGCTTCGGTCGCCGGGACCGAGTACCTGGGCCTGTTTAAACACCTGGGCTAAAGTAAATCAGAAAGATTTATTTTTATTTAGCTCTTTGTGTATTTAAATAGCTGGTGGATGTATGTTCTATTTAACCAAACGTTAACTATTAAAAAATTCGCAAGCGCGGACGGCCGCGTGTCGTGGAGGGAATTATTTTTATTATTAATACAACAATTTCTTTTATATCATGCTTAACAATAATAATAACAATCCTCCGTAAGGGTATGATGCTCATAATAAGATTTCACCAACCTGCTTTTGAATTCGGTGTTCGGAATTCGTAGTTTCACCCATGTAAACGTAACGTAAAGTTGGATTTTTTATCTTGTAGTGGTATCGCATTCCATAAACTAATTGGTGTAATAGTCATGCGAAAAGCATTATTAAGAATTATGTAATATAAATACATATATTTATATCAATTACTATACACCCTTACAACATTTGTGTAAGGGTATATAGAAACAAAGACAACAATGTAAAAAATGTACAAAATAACCTGTGAATGCAGAAAATTAGAGTGTCATTCTACAGCGTGTAAATATGAATTTGAATCGAAAACTTATCATTATATAATAGAAAATACACACCAGTAAATGAATAGACATGAAATAAAGTATATATATATAGGAAAGGGGTTTGGAACATTACATGGGTTTTGGGCATAAAACATAAAGTAAAAGTATTTATTTTTCAAAAATTTAATCATTGTATAAAAAAGACGTATTTTTTTACATATTTTTAAAAAAAGACCCAAAACTATTTAATTATGTAAGTGGTACCAAAGTGATCACGTAGGTGATAACAAAAAGAACATATTGTAATAAGGAATTTACGTTAGTTCTTATCTATATATTTGGTGGTCTGTGAATAGAAAAACATTTTTAAAGTTCACTGAATCGGTAAATTCTTATTAGATACAAAGACAACAAACTTCATATAAAAAAGTCACACGATAGAATGGCCGCTTTAACCAGTTTGTTGTGTAATTTCACATCTGATTTAAATCCTGTTTAAAGTTTCAAAATTGTAAGCCGAATAATTTGAAAGCCAGAGTTGAGAAAATGCAATGTCATTCTGTAGAAGTCTCATCATCTAAAACCGTAAATGGACCCGATGCCCCGACAAAATTATGTAAAATACATTGTGTCAGTTTCAAGCGTTTTTTTAAAAAAATATTATTGTAGTAGAACTGGTAGCCTTTGCTACTTTACCCCTCAATTTATATATTTGAGATTAATATATATATATATATATATATATATATATATATATATATTAATCTCTGTCTTCTACTATTTTTTCAAATGTTCGACGAATGTAATAAGCTTTAATTGTTGAAATTATACCTTGGTCTAAGGGCTGGATTATAGATGTTTTATTATCGGCTTATATTATATATATATATATATAAGCCGATAATTGAAAACATTCACAATTATTTTAATAAGCCAAAATATACACTGTAACGTAATTCTTATCAAGGTTATTCTGGAATATCGTACCATAATTTCTTCCATAAATTCCAGTTATTTTTTCTACAGATTACATAACCTTGATTGAATGAATTTTGTCTGTCAATGCAATAGATTTAGATTTTTAAATGCAATATAACCTCGATATAATGGACTAATGCGGGTGAGGGGGTATCCGTTAAAGCCTAAAGTCAATTTTTTTTACTGAGAAAATAACCTGCACAATACATGTATATACAAAGACCAGTGATGTTTCTGTAAATGAATTAAAAATATTATGTGATTTTAAAAAACTGATGAGGGATGTATGAAGACTTAATTTCACAAGTAAAAGTTTTCTGCTATATATATTGTAAGTAAATAACAAACCCTTTTTTTGAAAATACACTTTAATTATTTGTAAGTATTTAAAAACACACTAAAAATCCTATTTATTCTTCTTCAGATGATATATTCAAATACATCCGTTGTGGAGTAACGTTAATGTTCGGTGTCGAGGAGCTTGCTTTCGGTAATCCTATTTTAAAAAAACAATAAAGTTTTTTTTTGAACTTTGGAAGTCTGATGTGTTTTTATAATTAATTAACTGTCCTAAATTACGAAAATGGGTTTGGAAATTTTTTCCGGTATATGCAAAGTCCGTTATATCGAAGTTCTACTCCACAAATATATTTTGATGTCGAAATCATTTGCTACTTGAATACCTGAAAAGCCTTGAAAAGCCTCCATAAGACTGTACATCTTCAACACTCCAACTTGTTGGAACTATTCATCAGATATTAGTTTCTAGTCACGGCTCAGTTCTGTTCAGACAGTTTGTTTGTCTCGCACTAATACACTCGTCTACTTATCAACTTGGTTTTAGCCTCGTCTCGGTAAATCCTGTTGTTTTACAGCGCAAGCGATATTCCGAACATGCATCACTAGTTAAAAAACAATGTTACAATTTCAAGTAATACTATGTAAAAATAATCGGGAGGCGAGTCAGGAAAATGTATACCTGGAAAATGATACAAATAAATTATAATTTTCCGATTCAATTTGACATTTGATCAACTGCCATTTTTATATTTTCAAGTAATGTTTACTATTTGGTCGCTTAAATAATTCTTTTAAAATGAGCAATATTAACTTGGTGGTTAAAATTCATATTTTTTTATTTATTATCTTAGTTTTATTAACCACAATTGAGTTTAAAAAACATCTACCGGTTTCGGAAAACACCTTTTCCTTCTTCGGGATGTCATAAATAACTAAAAATATAGCATTGTTTCTTCACCAGAATCTGTTTTAAATTTTTTTTTAAAAAAAAAAAAAAAAACAACAATTATTTAAAAAATAAATTTAGTACCTAACTCAAATTGCTGTTCAATACAAATTTAGTCGAATAATTTTTAGGAAAAAATTTTAGAATAGGACTCGTAGTTAAATTTAGTTGGCTGTTTAGAATTTCCTGATTACTTTTATATGCTTTATTTATCTCCAACGATTCCAAATTATTTAATTTGTGACCTACACCGTTTATATGCAAAATTGACAATCCCAATTTTTTATGACTATTTTCTATTTAAACCATGACTATTTTCTATCAAATGATTAGCAAATTCTGAAAACCCACTATTGTTCAAACATCTCAAATGCTCCTTTACTCTTATATTAAAATTTCTACCCTTTATTCCTTATATTATAATTGTCTATTAAAAGTCACCCAACAGTGTTAAAATACAATTTTTTGACTTGGCTCCAACATATATCTTCCAATATAAATTATTTTACTTGGATGACAGCAAACTTGACAACCCAGAGATATAATTTTCGTACAATCTCTTTTTAATGAGAATGAACTGTATACTTTTTAAAACTTTTAATTAAGGATAAGAAAATTGTTGCTAGGATTAGAAAAAAGTTGTTGATGTGACTTCGATGTTTCTTTATATTAGCCTTATTTGGAGTTATTCATCCGAAATTATACATACCGACCAAAAATATATAATTTAACACCTTTATCTACATTAATTCTCTTTAAATGACTCAAATCTATCAAATCTCGATTAGTCTATCGTCGTTATATACGATAAAATACATTCAAATGCAATATTAACAATTATAACACTGCAATTTAAAAAATGATCTCATCAGGGTAATGGAACAACTTTAAATATCGTTAATATTATTATATTTGTTAACGTAGCGTATTTAATTTTTATCCAGTTTAATACCTTTGGGTAAGGCTTTCGAACTGGGTAGAACCGGAACTAAACTATTTATTTATAAAGTTATTAAATAATCCCGACATGGGAAATTTCGGCAATTATACAAGCTTTTAGAAGGAATTGTTTGCTTTAATCCTTTTGCCTGTGATATCCAATAAAGATCGTTAATAATGCAAACATCCCATATATTTCATATAAGAGATATTTTTGCACGTACTTCATTCAACAACTGAAAGTTATAGTGCGCAAATCTCTGTTGATTTGAAACGATTCAACAACGAAACTAATTCAACAATTTAAACTATTTCAACTAATATATATTTTTGTCATATTTCACTATATCTACATTTGAATATGTTTTTCAGTTTTGTATTTAAACAATTTTTATTTATTTAATTAAATATTATTTGAATGCAATACTGAAATCAAACATTTTATAATTAATACATTTAATCAGTATTTAAAATAAATGTGTATTTAAACTTTTTCGCGATATAATTGTACTGTAACTGATAATTTTGTGATTGGTATTCAGTTGTAATGATGATTGGTAACTGAGATTTAATTGTTCGAGGTTTAGTTTCTAGTGTACCATTGAGTTGCTCGCCGAATTACGAATAATTACCAATGATCGTTACAATCGAACACAAACCTCACAGACGGTTGATTGTGAGATTTTTTCGATTAAAACCAATCATTGCACAATCATGATTACGGTTAAAACAACGGTTTAGCTCGTCACTATGGAATACTGTTGGATCAATCGCAGCGTTTGGTGGACAACCAAAAATCGTCCGCGTGTATAGCAAGTGGCGATCGGTGACTTTTTGTAGAAAGGACGCTGGATTACAAGTGTATCTCTACTATCAAATATAACATATATTCGAAGGACATTCAATGTTTCAATAATTCGGCTTCAAGTTTCGAAGGATATTCAAGACAAACTTTCAAAAATGCGTCACATTAACAAATCCTCTCGCTTCGTAATATTGTGCATTATACCCATAAGCATTAAAGTCGTTTTTTGTACGATAGATATAGTTAACGAATACGTATACAGTATTCGAAGATGTTGGTAGGTGGAACTGAATGCGCGTGCGTGAAAGTCAAACACTTTTAAACTTTCTGGATACGGAACGAATGATAGAATCCACTGTTGCCGGTATGTATATGTATGCTGTTGAGAATGTGTATGTATTTCGACTCGCTCCGTATCATGGTGTGTGTTATGCCTGGTCTCTAAAGGACAGTACGGATTTATTTGCAGCAGTGCTGTTTTCGACTAGAAACAAAAAGTCCAAAGCTTTTTGACTCTACAACACAAGGGATGCGGAGCACCCAAAGCACGTATGAAGCGACCGCGCCTGGTGTATAGTGTTTGCGGTCATTTTTTTCTGCATATTATTTCAAGAAGTGGTTTGTATAATTTTTCACTTTTTAATACTGTTCAGATTCCTGAACCTGAAAAGGTTTAGGGTACAAGTATTCAGGTATGACGAACATTAAAATTCCTCTGTTATACTCTCACCCATAAAAGTTCGTACAAATAAGACGGGTATATATTCGTATTAAAAACAGCCCACATTTTCACTGCTGACGTATTAACGTACATTTGTGTACCTCGTGTCATGTAGAGTTTCTTCGTCTCTGTGTCTTGAAATAATAGTAGTTTATTTAACGAACTAGCAGGCAGACGTATTATAAGATGTATATCTAATAATAGAAAAATCTCACAATGGACACGCTTGACAGCAAACAGATATTCCGAACCGAACCGCGGACAATGATAAATATTTAAATACTAAATCTGGAAATAGTCTTTAGTCGGGGCTAAATATAAAATACTTTTTTTTAAATTTTTAATTGTATTACAAATAACACTTGGACTCTTCGTATTGTATAGAATAATTTCAAAACATATATCAATGCTTAGTTCGGAGAGAAAAAAAATCGTGTGCGTATTAAAAATATGTAAAATTCATCAACTTAATATGTATATTTTCGTAGAAAGCAATCATTTTGTGATTTGAAATATAATAAATTTCGTGGTTTCATACAAAGTTATTGTTATTTTATTTAATAACTTATGCGTGTAATGTATGTGTGATTGAAGTTAAATAATAATTCTCTTCAAGTAGATTTGAAATCGGCTTTACAATTCCGCATTGTCCAGAAACATCGCATACCCCGCTCATATACGGTGAAATTTAGGTACCATCTAAATAATAATGATTTCAACCTAAGTCGCAAAGAGACATGAGTACCCCCCCACAAAACAAGATTAGTTTTGTTGAAAAACAAAAGGATTTGGTGAGGCGTGTTTGTGCTTTCAAAGGACGAACCCTTTTAAAAGGATCAAAGAAATTATCCATTACTTTGAATATTCATGGATCAAATTTCTATTTTCTAACACATTTTTTAACATTAATTTATTTTTATTATAAATATCTGATATTTCACCCTTCTAAAATATTACATTTCAAAAAACATTCAAGTTCAAATTTCGCCATTGAGACAAATAGAATTGTTTAGTTATTATTTAAGACTACCACAAATTGTTAAATATTACTTGAAACATCGTTTAAATTTAATTTTTTAGTTAATTTCTTTGTGGTATCGGAAAACTGTTGAAGTTCATCTGC
This sequence comes from Eubasilissa regina, assembly GCA_022840565.1. Classification (NCBI taxonomy): domain Eukaryota; kingdom Metazoa; phylum Arthropoda; class Insecta; order Trichoptera; family Phryganeidae; genus Eubasilissa; species Eubasilissa regina. Next base: position 27,045,545 of record JAINEB010000033.1, read on the forward strand.
GCATTTACTTTTAATATCAAAGACTGCAGTAATGTCAAATGCATCTACCACTTCCGGCTAAGTGTTCCTCAAAACCTAGACTTTAATTAAGTTGTATAGTAGAGAGGATTCTAATTGACTTAATTCTCTTAGCTGATGCACGCTAGGAACGGATCTTCAAGCTTAATGTTATCCACAAATTTATTTTCCAGTTTTGCGTGTAAAACTTCTACGGAAAATACAAAAAAAAAACAGTAAAGTTTAACAAAACTAATTTATTTAAATTGTTAGTAATGTCAGTGGTACTCTTTCTCGAATTAAAGGATTATTTTATTAAAAAAACAGTATATGCCGCAATATATGCCAAAGATGAAAATTATTAAGTATAGTTAATTGCTATTTCTAGTGTTCAGTATTTTTTCATTTTGCCATTTTTTACGGGTGGTTATGAATAAAAATTAATTGAAATTTTGCATATTTTCAGTTAAGATCTGAATCTTTTTCTTTAGAATATTTCAAAGTCAAGTTACATTAAAAAAATTGATTAGTTAATCCATTTTTGATTTGAAAATTATAAAGTCTTAAAAACTTCTGCTTTCAGAACAATATTTTGGGATTACAATAGTACAAATTATCTTATGAAGTGCATATTTAATACTTAGTAATTTTTATTTTAATAAAAAAGGTTTTTTTAAAAGTTAAATTTAAGCTCTCAAATTACTTCTCATTAGCAACCGGTCCTATAAAAGTGCATGTGCTCTAAACTTATTAATAATATTAAATAAATTAATATTTTTAAATTATAAAACGTACAATGCTTTTTGTAAAAAATTTGTACAATGCAGTGCATACATTATACAGAGTGAATATTGTGTTCCAGGTCGATGTTATTTTTGAATAACTAGGAAATGAAACACAATTTTATAATTTGGTTTTTATTCATCAATTACTAAGTTTATTACAATTTTGTATGAAATATGACATTGGTCAAGTGGCCGCCTCTGGCAGCGGTACAAATTCTCGCGTGGTTCGCGTTATTTCAGCAATTTCATTTTGAATATTGTCCTGTAACATTGGAATTGTCATTGGCTTATTGGCGTAGACCTTTCCTTTTAAATACCCTCACATAATATAGTCGAAACCTGTCAAATCAGGTGATTGAGGAGGCCAGTCGATATCACCACTTTTTGAAAAATTTCTTGCAAAAAATCGTTTTGCAGTTTGTATGTGAGGTGGCACCGCTCTCTGGCACCTCGGACACCAAGAAGTTTTCCAATATGTAAAGATATCGATCACCATTAATGATTACAGCTTTTCCATTATCATTTAGATAAAATGATTTAATGACTTAGACACGTTGTTGAGACATTGATCCACAATAAATTGTAACCAACTACTCTCTATGACTTCCAAATGCAAACTGACAAATGTCTACCAAATCAAAATGGCGGCCAAACATTCGCCCCATTCGCTTTCAGAAGCACCCCTATATAAAGCGTGTTCTAAATAAAACATTCAAAAATTCGAATATTGGTATTACACAATAGTCTCCATTGCTCCATTACTGAAATTAATACACACAAATATAACCTTTACACTTTAAATTCCACGGCTCTCCCATTCACCTAATGTTACTCCGACTGACTTTTTTTGGACATCTGGAAAGTACCTAAAAGGAAATCACTACAAAAGAAGAATAAAGATCGCGTGTAATGAAATTATACTTGTTGAAGAAAAATTCTCTAAGGTACGGAATTCAATTGTTGATTTCATTTCGCAAAAAAGACGAGGTAACATCACATCATTTCAAGTACTTAATTTTGGAACAATTATTTTTTTTTATACCTCGGTAAGCATTTTACATCAAATTTTTATGTAATTTTTTTTATTCAGAACCTTACGTTATTCTTAATTCAAAGTTATGCATGTATATATTTGGTTATCCCATAAATTATGCGATTTTTTTAAATATATGAACAAGAGTCGGAAGGGGATGGGATAAATTATCTGTATCAGGTAAAATTACGTAAACAGATAGTAACATTTATTCCATTTAACAAATTCTTAGTGCGAATTTCGAAGAGTGTGGTTCGATTTTAACATTTTTTCAAAATTATAATGGAAGTAACAAAGGAGCACATATGACATATTTTGCTTTATGAGATAAATAAAAGCAATAACGCAACGGAAAGTGCGAGGAATATTAATGCAGTATATGGGGATCGGACTATAAGCGTAAGCCAGTATTAACGTTGGTTCTAGAAATTCCGATCCGGAAACCACAGCCTAGAAGACAAGCCTCGTCCTGCAAATTCTGGTGGAACAAATCCCATCGTGTTCCAGGAAACTTGGATTTGGTTATTCAACTATTCATCGACATCTGCGTGATATCGGAAAAGTCAGCAAATTGGGTCAATGTGTTTCTCACAAACTTTCAGACTCTAATCGCGTGCAGAGAGTGAATGTGTGCTTTTCTTTGCTGTCCCGTCTCATGAATGAACTTTTTTTGGAAACGATACCCCATCCACCATATTTGCCGGACATTATCCCATCTGATTATCATTTATTCCGCAGTCTTAAAAATCATTTGGTCGGAAAAAATATGAATTCTGTAGACGAGTTCAGAATAGTATTGGAGGAGTATTTTTCATCACGGACAAGTGAATTTTGGAAGAGAGGCCATGCAAGGCTGCCAGAAAAAATGAAAGAGCAGTGTAGAAAATTAAGGAAAGCGTCTTTTAGATTGAAAAATAACTTTGTTTATCTTAATTTTGAATAATAAAAGAATTATAAAATAGCGCATTATTTATGTGATGACTTTATACAAAATTAGTTGACAAGACCATCAAAACATGCAGTGTCATGAATAAATTATTACATGTGAAGATGTGCGCTAATTCACGGTCCAAAGTCAAGTCCAAGTCTGTTAAAATTCGGAGACAAGTGTATTAATCACCTTACTGGCGCGGAAGGGACGTTTTACGCATCGCAGAGTACGCTTGGTGTAATTAGATTTTGGAAACTACATCTATTTAGCATCTAAGCACCGAGCATTTAGAAAATGACACATTTAGCACCTGAAACAAATAGATCCGATGTTCAAGGCAGACTTAATTATCCATAAGATTTAACATTTTTCTTTGAAGCGCTGTGAAAACTGAAAACATTAGTATTAATGTCATTTTCAAGCCATATAATATAAATTTTATAATTAAAATTTGAAAATTTAAGTAGCTCTAAGAATACATATATTGTAGAAATAATTTAATACCACACATTCTTGAGAATATACAATACATAAATAAAGAAAAGATTTATATTTTCTATACTAATTTAATATATTAATTATAAATAAAATCAATTTTGTCGAAAAATGTTGTTTTTGAACTACCGGGATTTGAACCCGGATCTCTATCCTAACCGCGGAAGGTGCATTATCCAACTATGCTACAGCGACATTATTTTTGACGACAAATTTTCGAACCTGTATGTTACACTTTTTAAAATGAATACGTCTGTCGTTCCATTATTTGAAAGCCATCTACACTGTTCTTACGGAATCTCAAATACCTTTCAGTAAACCGACTGATGAACTCAAATAAAAGAATGAAATTGTAAATTACAAGCCTCATGGGCGATGTTTATTTAGAAAATAGTAACATTTAAGGGTTATACATGGCTATAGTTGTTAATGGGATTCAGAAGCCCGCCATTTTGTATTGACGTCCGAATGCGTACACTGGACCAATAATACTATTTGCCATTATTCAAAACAAATATACCTAATAAACTTACATACTATCATTACTTATAACTTAAATATTTTAACGGTAGCTTAAAAACATATACATATAAAGGAATCATAACGGGAAACGGTTGCTATTAAAAAAAGAGATGCTGCGTAATACCCACAGGTGACTTTACCGAGATGGTGTCACAACATTGGTTAGCGCGTTCGGTCCTTGGCCAAATGATTATGGCAGGTGTCCGGGAGATATGGGCGGGCATGATGGGAATCCGCGGCGGGGTTACGGCCGCCGACAGACTGCTTCGTGCTCTTTCGAACGCGGGAGAATATCATGATGCTGAAAATATCTGATCAGAACGCTGGGTCTGGACACATCGCGACAAGCGTAGTTCCTACAAAACGGCGCGGGATGCAGGATTGGCATCATCTAGAAAAAGGCTTCTTAATCCGGCGATTTTATGTGTTCGAGCAGCCATCGGGCACTAATTGCAAACTGATGAGTCCCATTAAAAGTTTTAAAATAAGTTTAAATAGGTTCAAAGTCTGCGCATTAAGTCAAATTGGTATCGCAAGTCGACACAGTGGCGAGAGAATGGATACACCACCTCGACTTTATTCTGACGCATTGCGAACGTTTTTCAAAATATGTGGTTTGCGCCCTTTAAAAATCAACGACTATTTTTCTTTGAGATGAGATTGAATGGAACACATGTAATTTTTGAATCAGCGGGCGTGCCGACGCTATTTCTACATCGTTGAGTTGTTGGGCTGTGTTGTGTACACGGAACCCTTGCCTTGGCGTGACTGCTTCTTTCATCTTGGGCACGTGATTGATTCGCTCTTGCGCAGATCTGTGTGCATCAAAACATAGAGCGTCAAGATGGGATTTAAACGCACACGGTTAAAATTTGTTTCCTAACATTATTTTGATGAAATTCGCATTATACATACATTTTCTGATTTGCCAGTCACAATGATACCCATTATATATATGTATAAATATATCTAACGCTTTTAATTTAAAATAGTGTCTTACAATACAGCGATGGTGAACCTCGTAACATAAATTCCCAATTCTCAACAAAAAAAATCGCGAGTTAGATATAGAATAACATAAAAACCAAAATATGTTTTCGTTTTAAAAATATATATTTCATTAAAAGTCAGTGCCTCAACACTTTCACTACAAATAACACAAAATGCATAAGTATTTTTTCCGATAAAACAACGTTCATAAAATTATTCTTAATGGTTAAAAATATTTAAAATAATGTTTACGTGTTTTATTCACAATTTAATAATGGTAGGTAGGTATATCGTTTAAATAATAATTATAATTACGTCATATAATATGTTTAGATACCAATAATGCTAATCATAACATAACAAATTGGAAACTTCATTGACGCCTGCTCTACCTACCCTTTACGCGTAGCCAAATTTACTTCATCACACTTACATTATGTTCATAATTTATGCGTATTGTTCAGTAAATAAAATATGTTCACACAATATTTCTACGGAAATAGAGTTATGTAAAAAAGGGGAACGAAAAGAGAGATCTTCTTCATAATTAATTTATTTAAAAAAAAATTTCATTTTAAATACGCTATGTAAACAAAATTCCGCGTGTCACATATAGCTGTTGAGAAGATAGCAATTTCTAAGATAGTAATTTAAATCTTCCAGGCTTACATATGTATATATATATATGATATGATTAATATAAGTAGTAAACCCGTCAAAATTACGCCTTTTTAAGTACTAAGTCATAAAAATAGAGCCCAAGAAACAAACCTTTTCATTTACGATATTTATATAATGTATTGTGAATAAATACATACGAAATTTCTTTCTGTAATACCATTCCAAATAATTTGTCTACTTGAAAAGTCAACTTTCAAGGATTTTTTGTGGAACAAGTGAAAAAGAACAAAAGTAAGACGAGCTTATATTCACATAAAGATGTATGCACATTTGAACAAAGAATGTATATGTATATGTAAGCATTTGTTTTTAGGGCGTTTCGCTCATACATAACCAGAGCATATTTAAATACATGCCAATATTACAGTCGATAAAGTTCTTAGAAAAACACACAATATAATGAATATCAAATCAAATAATAAATTAAGTTACGAAAAATAAAATGGTCAAATTCTTAGTAGTAAAACTAAGTGTACCAATTTTTATTTTATTATACATTATTTTGTGAAGAATTTACAGAACATAGTTCTATAGTATTTTTAACAAAAATTAAATGAATCAAGTAAAAATATTTAAGTAGCTGCTATTATATGGTCCCGGTAACAATAAAATGTTTTTTCAATAAATAGATTTTATGTATATATATTTCTTGTTGACTAATTTAATTTGTATTATATATTATTCATATATACTGGGTGTAACATACCATGTTCTCAATATTTTAGGTGTAGATTATTCAGTGGGTTGAAAATGTTCAATTTGCGTGCGCCAAATCTCAGCCATGTCAGATATATAAGCATTTAAAATAGTCGTAGTTTACGATTATTTCGATTAATTGAAATATTTCATTGATTTTTAAGGAGAACACTTTCTTAGTGTGAAGTTGCAATTTTTCAAAACATAGGTCTGTCATATTTTTAATACAAAATAAATGTATAAATTAGAAAGACATACATACAAAATCAATTAGTCGAAAAAAAAATTTATTGCTGCCGGGATTCGAACTTGGATTTTTTCCTAACCGGGGAAATGCATTAACCGATTATGCTACACCAAATTGACGACAAATTTTCGAACTTATATGTTGCACTTTCAAATTTATTCACACGTCATTCCATTATTTGAAAGCCATCTTACAAAAATAGTTTTTCGGTAAATTGATTTTATTTGTATGTCGATCTTTTTAATTTATACATATAATTTGTATTTCATTGATTCCAAAATATATATTAAATACAAAAAATAAGTTATCGACCTTCGAATATCCAAACTATTTTTAACTAGGTAATTTAGGGTCTGAAGCAAAGACATGGAATAATTATTTCGCAAATATTTATGTTTAATTTAAGGTTTCCGTGAGCACTAGTGTATGGAACTGGCGTTTCTTCTGGGTTAGATCGCGCTTTTTGTATATGGTTTCTTTGGAAAAACCTAGGCTAAAGCTTCGTCACCGTAACACGTGTCAATGCAAGGCATTGCCTCGAAAAATAACAGTACAACTTTACTTTGTTGCAGGAGATGTAGATCTCCCACAGTTGAGTTCATTTTAGTTCGAAGTCAATCCATTATTTAACTAATTCTGTACCTTCCTTCATATATTAGTTTCGAATGACTACTGCCATCTATGAGTTGATTTATTGAATTCATTATTATTTTCTCTTTTAAGGCGAAGTTCGAAGACTATCGGTACGAATTGCTTTAGTCCAACATTATTGTTAATTTACAATGTTTTTTTAATATTTTTAATTTCTCTCATCTCGCAGTGGTGAATACTGAAAATAAGTATATATATTGAAATTCAATCAACACTTTTGAGCTCATTATCTCAAAACAGTGTCAGTGTCAGATGGTACCTTGTTATTCTGAGGGATCGATGTATTAACCGAGGGAAAAATAGATTTAGATAATGCTGAAATATTGGTTTCACTAAAGAAAGAGAGTCATTGAATATACAGGGAAGCTATATAAATCGAAAAAAGGCCTTACAATCTCGAAATGATATTCGACGACTCCCCGTGGCCTGGAAACCGATTCTCGAATAACGAAATCTTATGACTCCAAGAAAATTATTGACCATTCCAGTTGTCTCACATATTAATCCACTAACAGTACCGATACCCTATTCTCCACCGAAAATTCTGGATGTTCAACCGGTAACATACGGTTCGCCCAGTACAAACAGAAAAAGTACACGACTCAACACCAATTTATATACAAAGAGCGCTATCTAGTAGAAATGAATGTAAATGTTTGAAAATTGTCTTATAATTGTATGTCTTCTGCTGTTTCGACACGAATAATTGCTTCGAGTAATACTCCTTGCCCCTCAGTATAGCTTTATATCAATTGCGGCAGTGATTGATTTGTACATTTTTATGACGGAGCCTGCGTATTTTTTTGTTATAGATTTAATATTTTTTGTAATATTGTTCAACTTTTGTTTTCGACATTTCTTTGATTATCCTTAGGAACGAAGAGTCGTATAAATATACTGCGTACACACGATGTCGATAAAATGTTCCTTTCTTTCATAGCTCAGAAATTGTTTTGTGAAATTTGAAGGAGTGGTTTTGAATTCACTCTGGAATTATGAAAAATAAATATGATTTATCAAAGGTGACTGGTATAACAATAAATTTCTTTCAACATTATAAGTCTTTTATAAAAATTTTATGATTTCGTCAAATTATAATAGGCGAAGTGACGTTAGTACAAAAAAATCATGCATTATTTATCACCATTAAAATATTTGAGGGATCAGCTTAGTGATATAACAAGGAATTAGAGTAAAAAGAACGGGCTATATATGTCACACTACTCATTTTTCATTAAAACTATGATTTTGTGATTCGATTTTTTTTTCATAAATAGTTTTTCTAACAGACTTACCATCATGCCGTTTTCCAGTAGGGGTAGGCAAAGAGGATAGAGCGCCACACTATTCTGTCCTGACACACAATTCTTGCATCATCCATATTCATACATCTTCTCGTACAAGCTCGTCGATTATTGAGGCTTCCAACAGGACCACCTTCCAGGTCTATCTGATCATGCCAAGGCTCCTACGGACATCCTCTATTTTTTTATAATCTCATATAATCTTTCTTACCATTTTTTCTTCATTCATCTGTTCCATACCAAACTACCTAAGTATATTTTCTTAATTTTACTCACTATGCTAGAATCAGATTTATATTATTTTTTTATTTATTCAATATTTACTCTATCATAAATGGATCTGCCATATATACGCCGAAGTAATCTCATTTCCACAATTTTACCGAACAAAAAAAACTGTTTTATGAATATTTTTCGAACCAGAATTTTTTTTTTTTGCATAAGTGGTATGCTACAAATGTCCAGTTTAATTCCTTAAACGCTACTTCGTGTTGTTGCTAGACTGAAAAAATATTTATATACTTATATGACAATTTGTTATCGCAGTCTATTAAGGGAGTAGTTGGTTGTAGAAAAGTACTGGGATAGATACTCGGCGCTTAAATGGAAGCGACATAGAGGCAGACCAAGGAAGAGGACGGCTGATTGTATCGGAGAGAACTGGGACAGGATGGGAGAGTCTGGGAATTAGAGAAGAATGACTATGGATAAAAGTAGTTGGAAAGTACTTGTTGAGTAGGCCAAATCCTGGGATGTAGTGCCGTGGAAGAAGAAGAAAAATGTATAACTTAGTTTACGTGACATATTTTGCTAGAGGACTCACTGAATAAACATAATCTATTTTAAAATTATGCACTAAGTCATAATATAAATATTTTTGAATAAAGTTTATTTAGTCAAAGTATTTATTTAAATCAAAGTCAAAGTATTTATTTAAATCAAAGTATTTATTTAAAGATTTTCAACTGTTTATGTAAGTTTTCAATTTTATAAATCTATGGATATGATTAACTAAAATCTTATTTTCGCCCTTGAAATCATACTCCGTTATGTTGTAATGTTACATTTAATAATGGAAATTTATTTTCTCTTTAATATATTTTACTCATTCCCCCTCATGGAATTGTTTAAATATGATATTTTGTATAAATATTACATTTAAAGAGATATCACGTAAATTGTTTATTGCATATAGCAGAAAATGTTATGAATAAAATATGTTATGTTATTAGGAAATTGTTATTACTGCGAATACTGTTATTTTTCGGCATTCTCATTATATTTCTGACTGGTGACGGCGCATCAGAGGTTTCTTAGTTAGCGCCTTCATCGTCTCCGGCATTCAGGAGCATCCTGAAATGATCAGACTACCTTTTGAATATGTCCTGACTATTACTAAGTATTGTTCCATCACCATATTAGCAACATGTGGTTTTGGTTTTGAACCCTTTCCGAGAACTATATATATATTATTTTATAAAATTTTATTTTCTCATTTTCATCTGTTTTTTCTCTAACTCTATCTATAGTTCTACCTCGCAATTTGTTCCAGTTATTCGTTGTTTGTTCTTATAATTTTTTTTTTTGTTTGTGAATTGACTTTATTTGGGTTTAATTTTTAGAAATAGGTAGATAATATAATTATTTAGGGTTTTTAAAATAAGTACAATTTAATTCTTTGAAATTGGTCTAATAGAAATCGAGAAAATTGGTCGCCTCATTTTGTGACATCTCGAGACAATACGCATTGGCAAAGTTGACGTGGTGATGAACAGATTTCGAAGCATACATGTTACCAGCAGGCATTAGATTTAAATTATTATGAATTTATTTTCTAAATATTAAAAGCATTTGGACCGCTAATCAAAATACTTTTTTTTAAACCTCTTACGATAATGATATAAATAAGTACTCCATAATCAGTACTCGTAAATATCTACGTCCAATATACTCCTCGTAAAGTATATTATAATAAATTTTACAAAAATTATAAAAGTACTGATGTATAATATACTTTACATTTTCTTAACTAGTGTATATAGATATTAAAATATATACAGGGTGTAACATACCAAGTTTTATTGGTGGATGGATATCTTACTAAATACGAGTCCAAAGTGTCGAAGGAATATTTATTTACTTTATTAATATTTTTATTTTATTAGGAAAACATACAATTTATTTGTAAATACAAAAATAATTCAACCAGTTACGTGTTTTCTCAAAAAATACAATATACTTTAAACAGTGAGCACAATTTAATAAGGACTATAATGTAAATAAAAATATAAACAAAGGAGAGATAAAAGTTATAAAGAAGAAAATATTCCAGGGGAACGGGAGAGTGAGGGGAAAGGAGAAGGAAAATGAATATGTTCCTAACCCCAACAATATCAGAGATATAAGCATTTAAAAAAATCGTATTTACGTGATTATTTCGATTAGTTGAAATATTTTATTGACTCCAAATTACATATTGAATACAAAAAAAATTAAGATCATAAAATTTTGAGCGGCCAGACTATTTTTTGTTAGAGTATTTAGGGCCTGAAGCAAAGACATAGATTAATAATGGATACATTTCGCAAATATTTATTTATAATTACGTAGACTTAAAGCTTATCATGATTTTGTAAATATCTCTAACAATAATATTTGTAGATTTTGCACATATTCCTTGAATATTTTTGACTCATAATTTAGTCAGGTATCCAAATATTGTGAACTATGTCTGTTACACCCTGTATATCATATATAAAATATATATCTGAGTACCATGCTACTATCACAAAGTTCATACACGATCTAATTCATTAATAAATGGCACCCTAAAATTCAAGCAACTGTAACAGTATTTCTAATTAGTTTCTTGCGGTGTTTAGCCATAAGTCTAAAATTCTGGTTACGTAATACCACTACCCTCATCACGAATTCAACACTAGAAACTGATACGGTGGTAATATCAGGACAGGTGTTCACGTGCAGTTTCACAAAACCCTCAATTTCTGATAATCACATCATGAAAAGATTATTTGCTGTCGCCCTCCTTTCATTCTTTTTCAAAAATTGTAAATTTATATAAAAAATTTAAATAAATACAAAATATCTAGTTTTATAAATAACAATACATAGTTTTTGTATAACACGTATCGAAGAGTATATCTGAATGAATTTTATACAACAATTAATAGTGCAGAAGGTTTTTTAAAAATTGTGCTAATTTTTAAATAAATTAACCTACTACCGAATCAGCAATGGTTGGCATATTGATTCGTCAGAGAAAATTTATAAAACAAATATCATTTTATAAATATCATTTTGAGCCTGTGTACAACCTCTTAAATTATCTTTTCGTTTTGTTCATTAAAGATATTGCATATTCATTATATTGCTTAAATTTAAAATGTTTCTAGTAAGACGTTTTGTGGGTCAAGTTTTTTAAAGACGGCGTAAAAAATGTAATAATAAAAAATGTATAAAAACTTTGGGTCCGCATCAATGATAGGATTAATATCCTTTTTCAACAGTCAAAATTGGATTATGTTCGAGTTGGAACTAATAAAGCGTAATATAGCGTAACTAGCGCTTGTTAAAATTTACCTTACCAAACACCAAATGTAAAGTACATTTTGCGCCTATATAAAAATATTTAAAAGACTTATAATACAATTTACACACATAAATATTTTTTTCATACATTAATGTTTGAAATGTAATGACGTGTGACCAAGGACGATGTTTCTTTAGAAAATTCGTCTCGAAAATTTTTTAATGGGACAATAGAAATAGTTCGGTCTGGACTAACATGGTGTGAGACAATTAATATGGAATGCTTAATAAATATGTTTTTTCCTATGAATTTTTTAGTTTTATATTTGATAAAGGCTGTTTTATGAGTAATGAGTGAGTAAATATTTCATTCCTGTAAATCTACAGCTCAATAATAATTTAAGTAAAAATAAATTAAAACGATTACATATATTGATAAATAAAATCATATGAATGAAAACAAGAAATGAAAGCATACACATTTATTGCACTCTAGAATTTGACATTATTATGAGATTAGTAATCAAAATATACTTAAATAAAATGTGTAAATTATCAAAATTATACATTTTCTATTTTTATTACTTTAATTTTAATACCACCGATCAAAAACTGTATGACTGAATACAAATTATATTAAATTTTGGTAAATGCTAAAATATCTATAAGATAGATACTTGCTACTATATAAATGCTAAAATATCTATAAGATAGATACTAGCTACTACGTAAATACTAAAATATCTATATCTATAAGTAAATGCTAAAATATCTATAAGATAGATACTAGTTACTACGTAAATACTAAAATATCTATATATATAAGTAAATGCAAAATATTGTTCCTGGAAATCTAATACTGTTAAATCAGATTGAAGAGCTTAAACAACAATATAATGAATGTATGAATTTATTATTTAGCATCACATTCTACGTTATGAGAATGTTGCAGGCTTATATCTACTTACCTACGCACCAAGTTATACCTAAGTTTTCATTTCTAAGAAACATTAATCTTATCTTTATTGAGACGTCAGGTCATATTATTTAAACATTATCATCATCATTGCTATTGCTTCGACAAAATTCTGGGGATCTTCCCATATGTTTCGCTTCCGGATTTGTTTGAAATATAATCTCCCTAATGAATGATTGTTAAATTTTATTATTAATATTTAGATAAAATTATGAATTTTTTTACGGTGAATGTAAGAAGTGACTGATTATATATATGATGTATATAATCCGTAGTAATATAGATATGTGTGAATGTAAAATATTTTCTATCATACTTTATTTGAGAACCAAAGAAAATATCTTTTAGTGTGAAAATATTTTGAAAAATTAGATTATACTATTAATTTGTCTTAAAATCCGAATCTACTAAAACTCATATTAACCCTAATTCTCCCTTACCAAACTCCCTCCACTCATTACCACCTGCGTTCTGTAAAAGACTGGCGTAGACGTTGAACAGGTTCTGATAAGGAAATTGCGAATCAAGCATTAAAATCCTTCACTTTTAATTAACTCCGTAACGGTGAATGTATTTTTGAGAAAATTATTATTTCTTTTAGTAGATCAGTTTATGTTGCATATAAAAAAAAACTTTTAAAATATAAATATACATATTATTATATTGTCAGATTCTTCATGCATTATTAAATACTATTTAACTATTTTGAACTAATATAAACCACTTTTCTTTGTTTCAGATCGTGAACATTGTCAGAAACGAGGACCTTTCATTTTAGACCATTGGCTTTGGTTTTAATTCGACTATCTTCATCCAAAAGTTAAAGTTTTTAAATAATGACCACTTCCGAAACCAACTAGAAATACATAAATCCTGATAATTTTCATATTTTTAACCTTATAATATAAACAAAAAAATACTACATTAGTTTATCAAAAAGGTCTTTTTATCATTTCAATCCAACTGATCACGAAACAATTAATTTTTATAAATTTTGGATTTTTTTATTTAACGTAATCGGCCTTTTTAAGGTAAGATAAGATAATATAAGATGAGAAAGAAATTTAATTAAAAACATTTGAACCCCTAATAGATAATAGCTCTAATTTCATAGTCAGTAACAAAAAGTACGCTTTTTTTAATGATTTATTATTTTACTTGGAAACATTTTTCGCTTTAGCAAATTTTAGAAATTAAAGTAATCCAAACGCGTTTAGCATTTTAAAGTTATTTTTCTCTTTGTTTTTGACCTCGTTTCTTTGTGGAACGAGGTAAACTTTTAAACTTTTTAGCACGATACAGTCAACTTCGCTCAGATGATTCCCATTAGTATTTGGAGGATTCGTTTTCAATTTTGAATAGATCACTCAACTGATTTTTTTATAAATCTTCTAAATGCTCTTATAGAACGTAAACTTTAGTATTAAACAAAAAAGAGAATCTGAACCATTTAAATTTTCAATACCAAAAATAGCTTATACTAAACCTATTTTAGATACTTGGTTGATTTAAAATGTTTTTTTATAAAGTTGTTCGAAATTATTTTACAAATTCAGCTATACAGTTTATGGTCAAAACGATGAATAAACATTGTAAGCCTTTATGTTCTAAAGTATCTAATTTGAAAAATAAACTTTTTTAACAAATAATAATTCTCAGGAATATAATTACTCAAAGTAAATATTACTACAAATATATATGAATACATAATAATATATATAATGTTTAAAAACATTCACTATAAATTATTTCTCTCAGCATACAAATTATTTACGGATCAAATTATTAAGACATCGTAGAAGAGGTTAATGTGGATGAGTCATTATAAAAAACAAATATCTTCATAAATCACTATATTTGATTCAATCATGTGTGTGATTTAGAAGTTTATTTCATTAGCATTGGATAATCATTTAATCGCTTTATATATTCACAAGCGAGCTAATATTAAACTTTTTTTAGATTAATAATCAATTTTATATGACAAATAATGACTAAAATCAAATTTAAAAATTCGCCTAAAACTAACAATATTTATTACTATTTCAATGCGTCATAATCTGATATTATCCCATTTATTTTGAAAAAAACATTTTTACCTATCAAATTATTTATAATGGTTGAGCCCTTCGGTTTGTTAGAATAATTTCAAATCCCTCCTTTTCACATTAATTAATTTCGCAACACGAATCAATCTTGATTTTCCAAGCGAGTGGAAAAGGATTTACATTCGAGAAGCGTCAAACTTTACTAAAGGTCATGAAGGCTTCATTTTTAACAAACTTGGATCATCACCTTTACTATTCGCGATCCAGCGTAGGAGAAGAGAATATTTATTTAATATTCATTATTTAATTACATTAATTAATAAAATAAATGTTCGTTGACAGATAGATATACACATTTTTTTCGGATATTGAAGATAAATTTTTATTGTCAGAGATTCTGAAATGATCCCAAAAACAAATGTTACCTTATAATATATGCAACAGTATTAAGATGGTGATGTCAGTGATGAGGGTTAAAAAATTGTTAAAAAATCTAAAACATTAATAAATTCTAAAGACAAAGATGATAAATTTAACAATTCCGGCGTCTATAAACTTAGTTGCAAGGATTGTGCTGCATTTTATATTGGTAAAACGGGTAGAAATTTTAATATAAGAGTAAAGGAGCATTTGAGATGTTTGAACAATAGTGGGTTTTCAGAATTTTCTAATCATTTGATAGAAAATAGTCATGGTTTTGATAAAAAAATTGGGATTGTCAATTTTGCATATAAACAGTGTAGGTCACAAATTAAATAATTTGGAATCGTTGGAGATAAATAAAGCATATAAAAGTAATCAGGAAATTCTAAACGGCCAACTAAATTTAACTACGAGTCCCATTCTAAAATTTTTTCCTAAAAATTATTCGACTAAATTTGTATTGAGCAGCAATTTGAGTTAGGTACTAAATTTATTTTTTAAATAATTGTTGGTTTTTTAAAAATAGATTCTGGTGAAGA
The DNA here is from genome assembly GCA_022840565.1 of Eubasilissa regina. Lineage (NCBI taxonomy): Eukaryota > Metazoa > Arthropoda > Insecta > Trichoptera > Phryganeidae > Eubasilissa > Eubasilissa regina. The sequence goes on from JAINEB010000033.1 coordinate 27,061,412, forward strand.
AACAATGATATATATTTTTAGTTAGTTATGACATCCTGAAGAAGAAAATAGTATTCTTTGAAACCGGTAGATGTATTTAAACTCAATTCAGTGGTTAATGAAACAAAGATAAAAAATATAAAACATTAATCGTATAAACACACCAAAATTTTTTTAATACCTACCAAGCATCTTAAACACTCCTTTCATGCAAATCTTTGTATGATATTAGAGAAAATGCACAGTAATACACCTGTAAACATAGATTAGGACATGATACGAAATTCTTTACCTTGTACTTGCATATGATAATAAAAATATCTTACACACGTTATTCTTGTTCGACCAATTTCTTTATTAAGTTATGCAAATCAAGTCTAGCAAAATTACATCAAAATTATGTTTAGCACGTAATATCTGTGCTGTTGGGCTATAACTCATTTGCAATCACAGGTAGCGCATTGAAAACATTGTAGGCGGTTATCCAATGCGGGCGATTGTTTATACCGTTTCTCTCCAGAATTAATGAGACTGTCACAAATACTGGGATTAATTTAAATTTGCGATTCTTTGTGCTATCTCTCGCCACGCAGCGACCAGGAAAACATCGACCATTTTGCGATATAGAGTTACAATAAATGTTATTAATAACAATTGACACAAATAATTATCTACGGCCGTTTAATTCTATTTAATATTTAAACATTTTCAAACAAAAATTCCGGGTGTAGTTTTCTGATGAATAAACGGAAAATAATTATTTTGAGCAGTACTAAAAGGTGTTGTTAGACATTAAATGTTTATACGAGAGTAATTTCACATTTATCTATTGGAGTATTATTTTTTATACGGACCAGTTTCGAAACGATCACTCCTCTGTCGGAGTACAATAAACTATCTGAAATATCTAGTTTTTATTATTATTTTATTTATTTTTGTGAATCCAAGTTACTTATTGCAAACAAATAGTAAATTAAATTATTTTGAATCACTTACAGTATCGTGAGATTAATGAAACACAGAAATGGTATCATTAGTAAAGTGAAAACCGGTTGGCACAAACAAATAAAATAACAGTAATTGAATAAAAGTTATTCGAGTTTAATCGTTCAAAATATTTTTTTTTATGACTAACTGGGTTATATTTATTAGTTTATTTAAAGTATTGTTTAATAGTTTATTTAAAGTATTGAAGATTTTTTTGATAACTGATAAACAATGCTTTATTTCTATAAATTAATTTTTAAAATATTGCACTTACAGTAATAGTTTATAAATTTAAATTTTATAGTGGTTAACCTCATTCAGTGTATAAAGAAAATGTGAACTGAATTGATTTTAAAACATTTTTGTCATCGTCGATAGTACGCTATCGTACGATGACTGAGCCTTAACTTTGCTCAAGTGTGATTAGTGCCAGTGAGTGATATCGGAACTATTAACAAACCATGTCTCAGCAGGCCAACATCATCAGGTCCTTCAGCTCCGACAGCGCCACCCGGCGACGGGACTGGAAGACGCGACTAAGCCTGAGGGGAAGCCGCCGACAGGATACGGTGAGTTATTAGAACCACATTTATAATAGTTATATAATCAGAACCACTTTTATTTACATATGAAAACACAAACAGATATATTTCATTTAACTTAAATTATAATTTCAACAAGCACAAACAAACATAATTCATAAGACATTAAGAACACAAATTACGTAATTTCAAATACCTTGGACCAAAGTGTTTAACCATAGTTAGACAGTACTAGACATAACGAAAATAAAAATTGGATTCGCAGCACGTTTGTTTTAGTATATTCACGTATACAAATTTTCCAATACAACTATTTTTATGTTGTTTTTATTAAATTTTATCCTTTCATCTTATCTCCGTCATACATATCATAATATACCTTGCCTTAATTTAATTTCGTAGCTTTCTATCATTTCATTATAAATATATATTTTTGTAATTATGACTACCTTATATAACTACTTATAAAATGCGTCTTATTATAACTACCTTACATAACTACTTATAAAATACGTCTTATTATAAATATGGTTGGCATTGTTAGAATTTCTTCTTTCATATTCAGCTTTGCATTCCTTGGCTTCATATTGCCTCGGCTTCATATTCAGGGAGGAGGTATCTAGCCTAACTGGTTTTTTTTTTAAATATTGTCAAGTCAAATGGTTATGAAATGAAATTACAAAATACCATTGTTTACAAGAAAGTTTATTATTTATATTTTATGATTCTTGCATGTATTAAAAGTGGAAAATGAGCATTTTACCTGATTACTTATTAATAAGACAATTCAAAAATAATTACAATTAAATTAACATTAAATATGTGCCCATCATGCCAGCATAAAGTTTTCTACCAAATTGTCTATGTTGATGCTTGTCTGATTTAGATTATGCAGGTTCCTCACGTAAGGGATTACCTCTCAGAAGACGCCTTCCACGTTTAGATGGTGGTCTTGGATCCTGGACGTGAAGTATGGCCAGATGCTCGTGGTGCCAGTATAGGGAGACGGAGTTCAAGCTTGTAGTTGATTGACTACCCAATTATCCAGGCAAACCGGGACTCTGGACGCGATGTTCTTATGCAATATTTGCGTGCCTTATAGGACACCGTCTGCCCTGATGGCGACAGTTTATTCTCGCTACACCAAATTATGTTGATCGACTTTTTTTATAGATCCACCGGGACCCTTTTTATACTTTCACATCAACAATCAAAAATCAAAAATCAAAATATCACAGTCTAAGCTTAAACTCGAGGCATACTGTTTAAATTTTCCCTGGAATCACAATTTATAAATTGCTTGCTTAATATTTCAGAGACGATATTGGTTTTATTTTCTAATTGAAAATTAGATCCCGTCTTTGTGGAGCGAGTTCTCCCGGCCGAGATTTGGTGAAGACTGCTCGCCTAAAGTAATGCCTCCCCCATGGTGCATTTGCCGTCCTGACATTTTTCACGTACGCCAGATTCCTTATTACTGTTCCCACGCTGTATCATCTAACAATACCGATGCTTATTGCAACCCTCGTTCCTTACTTTGACTAAGTGTTTATGTAGCCTTGTAAAACAAAATATTATTTGTTTGTTTTAAAAGTGGTTAAAAAAAGTAATAAATATTTTTTTAAGTTTAAAATGCACAACATGTTAAGTGGCAATATCCTAAAATGTATATATTTTCCTTACTATTTAACTTCATTTTTATATACAATCTAATGAGTGTTATGTTAATAATATTATCGTCTAGGGTATAAAACCGTCGCTATCAACAATATCATTACATATCAACATAATGCTACTCCCATTATTTTGGCATACCTTACTAACTTGGCCCGGATCTTAGTTGCCGTATGATCATATAGTTGAGAGTAGCGAGCTAAATAGTTTCTAAGATTTCTAAGTTTCTTTAAGAAATTCATGTTTTCATAGATTTTAAAATATTATAAAAATGTAAAAATAAAAATATAAACATGGCAAAAATATTCTACTAAATAAATTTCATTATCCCGAGCTTGCCTTTGTACCGCTACAAAACGCCGAACTAATCAAATCAAATCAAGAAAAATTAAATCAATTACATAAAGATCACAGAAATGTTCAGCATTTTTTAAATTGGTGAAAAAAAATTGATTTTTTTTAAAGAGAACACATTCTAGGTTGACGTGGTGTATTGGTTAGTGCAAAGTTCCTGGATCTAATCCGGTGGCAACCAAAATATTTTTTTGATAAATTGATTTTATCTGTATGTCTTTCTAATTGATACATTTTAATTTGAATTATATATACGTTGACATTGTTGATTTGCTGAAACACCAGTTCCAATTCCAGATGACGCGTTAACGCGATTCCCAGCAACCAAATATTTTAAATTTAATTTGATCAAATATATAATTAATTACTAACTAACTTAATGTGATGTCCTTTAAATTGTATAGATGTGTGTGTGTGTGTGTGTGTGTGTGAATGCCGCACCGCCGTACGTGAATGCGTATAAAGAGCGACGCGCGTCGGACGCGCTCTCTCTCTCTGCGAATCCATCAGCTTTATCGTTTAACTTGTATCAGTGATATACCTTGTATCTAAATTGTATCATACTGTAATAAACGTCTAATTATCATAAAGAGTATTTCTTGGACCTTCACATTTACGAGGTGTATACTGAAGACGTACTTAGATGTCAAGTACGTAAAACTTAATATCATAACCGTTTCTTTAGCAGTTAGCTGGAATCTTCTTCTCCGGGAGCTAGCTGGGATCCATCTTCTTCCATCCTAGCCATCTCTTCCACTCTTGACTGACGGATTTTCGTACTTCGACTGGTGTAGCTATTAGCAGGGGCGTCATCTAATATCCGACCATGCCAGTTCGGTCGCGGACGCCTTTATAACTATCAAAAAACATGTATTCTTAATAAAATCTGGATGGTTTATAAGTTAAAATAAATAAATAAGATCTTTATATTTTATAAATAATTCGTATTTGGCTAGCTATCAAGGTTTATCTTAAACAAAAATATTTCATACATAAAAGATGACACACTCGTAGAAAACCTGATATAAAGATAAATATTGTCAAAAAACTGGTAGTTGTAATACCGAAAGGAGAAACGACAAAGATTTATCGTTCTTAGTACTTCTAGCTGAGCCAAAGGCTATGATATACCTTTGTTTAGGACACGGGGTTGAACATATGCTCTGTAAAAATATTCTTTCATACTATCGTATACTTCCTCTCACAAGGTTTGAACACGTTAAATTATTACTTGTATTAAATCTTTTTCTGCTTTTGACATGCGTATGATTTAAATCTTGTTGATATATCTAATACTTTATTTTGATAGTTGTGTTTGCTCTTATTTGGATAACAGAAAATATAATTATTATATTTTTCGTCTTAGATAATAATTAACATTTTTATTGAAACATAGACTAAGACTTTTGAAACAATAATAACTGTAAATACTGAGGAAATAATTCATAATGGAATTCAAGAACGACCCTTTCGTAGAAAATTGTCTTCCATGAAAACTCATTTTTTATTTTCAAGCATCTTGGAAGAAAACGAACCATCTTGTGTATTTGATATTATTACAATATTTTCTTTATGACAAGTAAATAAGAAAATTTTTAGTAATAATAAAAATATAATCTTTAGATACAACATATGAACGATTATTTGGTGGCATGCTTTTTTTACAGCTATTTATAAAAACGTCGAAATGTAATAATAATTTATTAATAAAAATCGCAGATCAGTAAATGAATACACATGAAATAAAGTGTACATATAGTAGACGGGTTTAAAACATTAGTAGCGGGAAGAGGGAGGGGCATTCCATACATATTTATGCAACAGTAAAAGTATTTACTTTTTGGAAATTAAATCTTTGTGTAAACCAGATGTATTTTTTACATTAATGCATATTAGATTGTCAGCGTTTAAATTTTCATTCCGATCTAGTTTTATTTTTAAAAAGAGTCGCGGAGCTATTTGATTGCTTAAGTGGTACCAAAATTAAAATATTGGGACAAGGAATTTGCGTTCGTTCATATATATATATATATGGTGGTCCATGATATAAGTTTAAAATAAGTGTCTATAATACGTCAAACTGCATGCAATACGAGTATAGTGAGAAACAGTTTAATATTTATCACCATTTATATGTGGACGGATGAATTTCGTATTTAGAATCCTTACTTGGAATAGTTTTAGAAAGAAAATAAATATATTTTTAACAAGTTTAAGTGCGAGCGCACACCGACGATAGTTTTGTAGTGATAGCGAGAGTTTGAAAGTGTATGGCAGTGCGCACACGGACTATTAAATATTCAAACGATAAAACAGTTGATGACGAACTGTCATACAATTATTGTCCTCAGTGTATGGTTTATTTTGTATATACAAAAAAAAAACTATTAATTAAAAAAAAAACGATTTATACCCACTAAGAACCAAAGTTATAAGCGAGTTTTACCCACGTTCTGTTCGTGAGTGTAATCATGTGATTGATTTTGCATTTAAGTCAGTTCGCAAAATTTACTAGGTGCCTACAACGAAGCTTTCATTTAAAAGACTATCTAGTTTTATTTATTTTTGATTTTGGTATTACCTAAATGAATAATGATAGTTTTTTTGCTCTATATTTTATGTAAGGTTATATGTATTAATATATTAATTATTCTCAAAGATTTCTGTGTTTCAAAAAAATGCTTCTGGAAGATATATGCACAAAATTGAGCAGGTCTGTTCCACTTAGTATTAAGAAAAACTATTTGAATCATTCATTCGTAACTTAATTTTAAATTTGTGCATAAAACTAATTTGATATTAATGTCTACAAATAAATTATCATGAAACAGACTAACTAAAAGTCATATATAAGGCAGGCAAAAAGATATTGTTTAAAAGAAGTCGATATGTTTTGAACTAACGATCGGCGTTTATTTAGAGTTGATCTTTTTTCTGTGAAGAAATAGTGTCATGTTGCGCTATTGGAATCGGTCGGAATGGCCGTAGACTGTTATGTTATTTCTTCTTTCTACCTCGGCATCTAGCCTAACTGGTTCTTTTTTAAATATTATCAAGTCAAAGGGTTATGAAATGAAATAACAAATTGCCATTGTTTACAATAAAGTTTATTATCTATTTTGTGACTTGCATGTATTAAAAGTTGCAAAAAAACATTTCACCTAATTACTTATTAATAAGACAATTCAAAAATAATTACAATTAAATTAATATTATATATGTGTTCATCATGCCAGCATAAAGTTTTCTACCAAATTTTCTATGTTGATGCTTGTCTGATGTTGATTATTCAGGTCCCTCACGTAAGGGATTACCTTTTAGGAGACGCCTTCCAGGTGTAGATGATGGTCCTGGAACCAGGACGGAAGAGTGGCCAATAGTTGTGGTGCCAGGGTAGGGTGACGGAGTTCAGGATTGACCACCAGACGATGTCCAATTATCGAGGCAAACCGGGACTCTGGACGCGATGTGCTTATACAATTTGTGGGTGTCGTATAAGATCTCGTCTCCTTTGATAGCGACAATTTACTCTCACTACATCAAATTATGTTGATCATCTTTTTTTTATATATAAATCCACCGGGACCCTTTTTATACTTTAACATCAACGATTAAACACAGATAATATCACAGTCTAAGCTTAAACTCGAGGCGCACAGTTTACATTTTCCCCGGAATCACAAATTTAGACGATATTAATTTTATTAAGGAAAACACATTCTTATTGTGAAGTTGTAATTATTCAGAACATAGGTCTGTGATATTTTAAATACTACATTAATGTATTAATTATAAATATATACATATAAAATCAATTATGTTTTCTAATTGAAAAATAGATCGTGTTTATGGAGCGATCTCTCCCGGTTGGGACTTGGAGAAAGACTGACGCATTAGGGTGATGCATCTTTTATGGTACATTTGCCGATGTGACTCTGATCACGTACGCCAGATTTCTTATTGCCGTTCCCACGCCGCATCGTGGGTCTAACAATACCGACGTTTATTACCCTGTCCTTTACTTCGACTAAGTGCTTTTGTATTCTTGAAAAACAAAATATTGTTTTGGGTAATTTTGCATTCTAACAAGACACAGAAGGTAGAAAATCACAGAAAACTCTAGGTGCACAGAAAATTCTGAACGGCGGTGTAGATCTATATATATTTGATTTATATATATATATATATATATATTTGATTAAATACAATAGAAATAGATATGCGTACATATCATGTTACTTCAATATAAGGGCTTATACTTTAAACACAGGATTGATTTTTGGTCTCTTGGGATGAAGATTGACCCCCTACCATTCGATCACTTGAATCTTGCCGCTGATCAGCAAGCACCTCAATAAATATTTTTTTTAAATATGAATTAAATATATTTATTAGAAAGATATACATATAAAATTAATTTTATCGAAAAATATTATTGTTGTGCCATCACGATTCGAGCCTAGATCTCTTTCTAAACCGGGGAAGGTGCATTATCCAACTATGCTACAGCACTGATACTTTTAGCGACAAATTTTCAAGCCTATATGTTACCTTTTTGATATAAATTTAATCGTTCCATTCTTTGAAAGAGCCATCTACCTTATTTGTATGGAATCTCAAATACCTTTGAGTAATCTGATAGCAGACGCCAGAATTATCAATGGATTTTTATTAAATTTTGGACATTGAAATTGAATAAAAATATTTTTTATTCAATTTTCCACTAAATTCAAAAGTCTCTAAGGAGTTATCTATAATATATATTACTTTAAATATTATATTATTCATATTATATTGTATATTGTACTGTCCGTCTTTTAATAGTTATCAAGAATAGATTTAATATACATTTTACACCATACATTTCAGCGATAGAAAGTTATAAATAACTTGTATTTTATTTTAATAAATGAAAACACATTTTTGTTGTGTAGTTGCAATTTCAGAACATAGTTCTGTGCTATTTTTAATATAAATTAAATTAATCGATTTGAAAGATTTAAAGAAAAAATCTATGTTTAAGAAAATAATTTTAGTTGTTCCTGGTATAATATAATGTTAAATACTAATTAAATGTATTCATTAGAAAGATATAAATTTAATTAGTATTTAAAATATCACCGACCTATGTTCTGAATAATTAAAACGTCACAAGAAGAATGTGTTCTCCTTAATAATATAATGAAGATTTTTTTTAAAAATTGAATAATAAATGGACCAAAAAAAAAATACTACAGAATATATACCTAATATAAAATTGGTCGAAAACGTAATCGGTGGAAATTACAGTAACGGTAACATATTTCACCGGTTAAGAAAAAGTCAATGTCGGTATTTAAAAAAGTATTTTTTCTATATATAGATTTTTTTTCCAGTATATCTTTTTAATTGCTTCATTTAATTTATAACTTAGCATTCATTGAGAGTGATAGATTTTTGAAAATAAGAGCAATGAAAAAATAAATTATCTTGGATATTTGTAGTGCAATAGTATCCAAGATTGAAGTTGTAAAATACATTTTTCTGTCATGTAAAGTAATGTTTAATAGAATGCACCTCCACCGGTCTCTGCACTGGACTACTTTTAGCCAGTTGCTGATGTCAATAATGGATATTTCTTTATTTGTATTACTACTACTACTTATTTTTCATCCTATTCAGGATTATTACTGAGCAACCATTTTGAGGCTTGCGCATCGTAAGTACATATAAGAAGGACTAGCCATTGAAGCATGCTTAATTTTTTTTTAAATACAACGTTTGACTCATTATAAGGTACTTTTATTTCGTTAAAATATTCATGCTGGAAGAAGGAAAAGGAAAAATGTTTTTTTATGTTAATCGTTCGATAATCGAAATACAACTGATGGTCGAAAAAGGATATGAAAAAAACAACCTTTTCGTCCGTCTCTAATTTATTCATATTCCGAATATTGCAGAGCTCTTATCCTCATTTTGATCAAAAATATATAATTATACCGATAATGATTTTTACAAGGTGGTTATATTCTACTATTCAGTAGATTATAATACCCTGTTTTCATTACTCCCAACCAGTGCCACGCTGTGGGTAGGAAGCGCTCTTGTGTAATAATTTTTTGGTTCCCCCCCCACCCCCCTTTCCAATTTCGAACCACTTCGAGTATTAATAATGATTATCTTAATCAAATTATTTATTTTTGAATGAAATTTTATGTAAATCAAAACTCTATAACCTATTTCCGCAATTATCAATATTATTTTTACGTACCCCTAACCGATCCTCTCCACGTACTCTCAGGGGTATGCGTAGCACAGTTTGGGAACCGCTGTACTAGAGCGTGAGTTTTGGATGGTGCGAATCTTGATCTTAACGTTTTTAATTATTTGTTTACAAGTTTAGAATTATTAACAAATATGATCATCTATGATTAATAATAAACAATAACCTAAAAAATATGATTAATTCATTTTGCTACAGAATAAATTAATTAGATAATGCAATTTTTAGTTAGTTAATTTTGAAAACGTAGACGTTATATAATAATGTTTAATTAATAAAATATAATGCAGGGTGAATATTATGTTCCAGACCAATTTTATTTGACAGCCATTTCGGTTTGGTAAATATTTGTCAGTTCGCATTTGATAGTCATAGAGAGAAGTTGATTACAATTTATTATAGATCATCTAATATTTCAATAACGTGTTAAAGGTATTAAAATATTTTATCTGAATAATCGATCGATTTTTGGAAAAAAATCATCAAGGGCGACATTTTTTGACATTTTATGTGAGAGTACATCAAAGAAAAGGTCTACGCCAATAAGCCAACAACAATTTCGATGTTACAGGAAAATATTCGAAATTAAATTGCTGAAATAACACGCGAGAATGTTATGAAAAATATGGTTAAAAGAGCACGCATTTGTGCCGCTGTCAGAGGCGGCCACTTGGCCGATGTCATATTTCATACATAATTGTACTGAACCAAATAATCGATAAATAAAAACCAAATTATAAAATTGATCACTTTCTAATTATTCAAAAACAACATCGGCCTGCAGCAAAATATTCACCTGTATTGTCGGTTGTCAGTTTGTAAGAAATTATGAATTTGAAAAAAAAACTACATATAGTATGAGGCGTTAATATTAATGTGGTAGAAGTTGTTTAATTTTATTATGTTTTGTTTGCACAAAATATGAAAAAGTGGACAGAATTGTACAGTTTGTTTTTCTCTCTAATGTGTTTAATTTAAGATATTTCCTCATTTTTAACGAGTAAGCATTCGATTGAAATAAGTATTTAATTTAAAAGATGTACATTTTTTTAAATAACCATTATTAATCCATTCACAGAGAGACCAAACTTGAAAAAATATTTTAATACTTACAACACACACAAATACGGAACATATTATTCTCAAGATTAAGGAAATGTGGTAGTACTGTTCAGATGCTGGGAATTTATGAAAACAGTAATTTTATTACTTTTGGCTGAAGATTTGTTGACTGTTTTAAGGTATTCCCAATTACTTGCCAAGTTGTAGTGAATTTGGGTGGTCTGCTTCTAGAAAATCAGGGTATCTTCCGATACAATATACATATAATACATACAATATAGAAATTTGAAAATATCAATTTCCCAAATATATAATTCGTATTAAATATTTTTACGTACCTAAAAGGACATACATTTCATAGTATATGATTTAGGCTATATTTCATCTGAGAAATAAACAAATTAATACATTTTTGTTGTTGTGGAGTTGCATTTTCTGTAGTATTTTAATACAAATTAAATTAAACGACTGAAAAGATATACTGAAAAAATATTTATTGTGTATTCTCCTTAACATATGAGTTATATTAAAGTTATCAAATTTAATAAAATGTATTAATTATTTAATTCTGACGTCTCTTATCGGGTTTTACTCAAAGGTATTATAATTCACTGAAATATAAAGTTGATTTCTTATAAAAATGGAATAGTAGATGTATCAAATGAAAATATTACAGAATCTAAGTTAAAAACGTATTCGATTGTTATAGAGAATGTGGAAAACACACTTTCTCGGATAGGAAGAGATTCAGGTTCGAACTAAATATTTTTTCGACAGATTTTTTTTTATATCTTTCTAATTGATTAATTTAATTTGTATTAAACTAATATTAGTTTTCCAATACTTTGTACATGTAATACTTAATTCAGAAACAAAAAGTTTACAGAGAAAAATATACCTTCATCGCTACTAAATTAGAAATGATGCATACATAAACAAAATAGTGAAAATCTATTTTATAATATTTGCAATTTCTGAGATAATGTTGTATGATATGTATATATCAAATAATCTATTAGTTTGATCAATATTAAATCGTAATATAGGGGATTCAATAGTATTCTCATCTATCCCATTAAATTAGTTCAGCGTTGCCCTTGCTATTTTACTTAACTTACATAATTAATTGTTAATCCAATATTTCTAAAAAATTGACCATTTATATATTTAAATTATTGTGCTGTACTCGTATTTACCTTGAGAAATTGGACAGAGTTATTTTCGACAGATCTCTACCTATTTGTATCCATATTGGGGGCATATTTAAATTAATTTTCTTTTAGTGTTAAGTATATTTTGTGTTCTCAAAGCTAAGAACATATAAAAGCTTTGATTAAAAGTATTTTTTATTCCCGATATTGGTGTGTGAATTTATAATTTAAATATTTATATGTTTATTTATATTCTGGGTGGGTATACTCGTATTTATGTGTGTGGTAGAATTTGAATAGCGCACAGATTTTCTCAAACCTATGATGTTATATATTTTTAAATGATACAAAGAACACCTTAACGGGCGAACATCAATAACACGTTAAATTATCTTTTTCGCTCATTATAAATTAACGAAACGAAAAGTAAAAAGTAAGGAAACTAATTTTATTAATGTTTTCTGAATATTTTAGTTTCTATTGAATTTTTTAATTTTTGTGTTATGAATTGAAAATGAATTACTCTTATTTTACTATGACTCATTCATGGTTTGCGTGCCTGATAATTTTACGTTTTATAAACAATATTGTCTAAATGTCGTCCATTTCTCTCAAGACACTCTTGCAATCGGACTCTTAAATTTGCGAACACGCGAGAGCAAAGCGTTGTTTCAATGGCAACTTCACGGCGGATATTTTCTTGTAGAGCCTGAATTGTTCAAGGTTTGTCGCTGTAAACTCTCAACTTAAGGATCCCCACAAAAAAAAGTCGCACGGTGGAAGGTTCGGTGACCGAGGTGCCTAGAGTATGTCTACGTACTTGCTGATTAATTTATTGGGAAAAATTCCCCTCAGCTTCTCCATTGAAACTCGAACTGTGTGTGGAATGGCTCCATCTTGCATAATTTGTATTCTGTTGTTAAACTCGATAAATTGCTGCAGTTGCGGTACCAAAAAGTCGTCGATCATTCGGCAATACACGTCAGCAGTGGTTGTCGGGCAGAAATTGCACACCACACTGTCGTTTTTGGACAATGCAAACGTTTTTGATGGCGTTTCCTTGGTTTGTCGGGGCACCAATATCCTATGTTCTATTTATTAATATAGTCATCGATATGAAAATGTTCTTCGTCAGTAATTAATATGTTTCCAAGCGTTCGTGCTGTTCCAAAACGACCTGGCATCGTTCTCGCTAAGGTTTCATCTAAAGAATAATCATTTTTGTTAAAAAATGCACGAATTGTATGGGTGAAACTGTTTCTTTTTCAAAATAACGTGCACTGTTGATTTTTTTATTCCAGTACAGGCTGCAATCTTCTTTATTGATTTACGCGTATTGCGCATAATTTCATGTCGAACTTAAGCCACGTATTCTGGCGTCGCTGCTGACGTTGATGATCCCGGAAGAGTTTGGTTAACCATTGTCCCTTCTTGTCTAAACTTTTGAACCCAACACCGGATAAGTTGCATGATCGACCCATTTCTTACTTGTCGAATATTAAAGTGAGTACAAAAAGCCCAACGCGCACGAACCAATGAATCACCGCACTTTAAATATTACTCAACCGCGAACGCGCAGTACGCTTCCGACCAGTAACTTTTAGCGACTGGCAATCCAGCAAATCACGCGCGTCAAACAATACCCCTCCCACATACCTCACCCTGATGGTTTGCGGGTAATTATAATTTAATCTTGAAATTTTTCCGCTGAACACCCTATACTTTCCTATCCGTATTAAAATGTTGCTTGAGAAGGTAAATGTTGTTATATTTAATGAGATAAGATCTGTATGTCTGGTTATCCAAGTGTTAACAGACGATATTTTTTGTGTGCGTACACAAAAAAAAGTTTAATTTGGAAAATCCTTTTTACGCCAATGGCTCTCTTAGTAGATTACGGGTACACTTTGCCTTCTTTAAATCTTCTTTGATTCACAAACAAATAATATACACTCACCTGTACGTGATCTTGCCTCTGACATTTCATTTGTGTGTTTCGTTAAAATCGCCATTGGAACTTTGTTTCTGATTGACATTTGTATATAGGTCTTCTTTTATACATATTTGTACACAAAGTTTTCAAATTCACGATTCCGTCGAACACTATTTTATATTTCAAGTTCACTCATAAAATATTATGAAACCAAATCCTTAAAATAGTTATGTTATACTTGAGGGATTTATTGTTTATATTTTGTTAATATATATATAAAGTGAACTTTTTATTTATTTATATTTTTTTTAATTTTCCTTCCATAACATAAATAATATTTCGTAACTTTAATGAATTATAAAATATGTTTTCTCTTTATGGCGAATCGGGTCTTCATAAAAAAAAAACACAATCACGCTGGAATAAACGTAATATTATTATTATTATACTGTACGTTAAAACTATTTTGTAAAATTGTCTAATTATAGTATTTTTTTGTATTTCTTTCTAGAGGTTAAGCCATTTATTGTTGTTAGGAGAACGCATTCTTATTGTGAAGTTGTAATTATTCGGAAAATAGGTCTTTCATATTTTAAATATGAATTAAATGTATTAATTAGAAAGATATATATATATAAAATAAATTTTATCGAGAAATATTGATATGTGCATTATCCAACTATGCTACAGCGACAATATTTTTAGTGAGAAATTTTCGAACCCATATGTTAACTTTTTGATATTAATACATTTAAAATGAATTGATGATTCTGGCGTCTGCTATCAGATTACTCAAAGGTATTTGAGATTCCGTAAAAATAAGGTAGATTGTTATTTCGTGTATGTTACATACATGTTCTAAAATTTGTCGCTAAAAATATAGCTATAAAAAAAATAGCTGTAGCATAGATGGATAATGTACCTTCCTCGGTTTGTAAAGTGATCCAGATTCAGGCGCAAGAACAGTATTTTTCGATAAAATTGATTTTATATGTATATCTTTCTAATTAATATGTTTAGTTAACATTTATTATTGATTATTAATTTGACTTTTTATAGGAGTAAACATACACTAGGTTGTTTTTATTATGAATATGCTTGAAAATATAATAAATAAAATGAAACATATAACTTGTTTTATAACTTGGCCTTAAATAATTCAGATTTATATTTTAAACATCGCATTGAACATCATATTCCTAGTGAATTCACGTATGTTTTCTAGAAGCTGCCTAATACTTTAATATTTAGAAGATTTGACTATCGTACTCCGCTACTGTGTAAACAAATGCTCAGACATTCATGTTATGTTAATATAAATAATGCAATTTTATTAAAATTTACCAAGTAACTGTTTTCCAAGAGATATATTTTTTCCCTCGTTATCCTCTCACTATAATTTACTACCCATTCCTGGGCTAGGTGGTCCTAGCTGTTTTATCATCCAACTTCAACATTTTCAAACAGATTTTGATGAAAATATTAATATTTAATTGTCCCTTATAACTTTCATCTCACTTTGTAAAATTGAGAAATAATAATGTAACAAATTATTCAGCAGATTTGAAGGATCTTTGCTGACAATTCACATTTTGAATAATTTTAGCACTGGGAAGAATATTTTACGTCACAGAATATTGACATCCATGTTCCGTTAAATTCATAGTTCATTTATAAATAATTTATTTAGTATTAGTTTTAATATGAGTATCCTGGTCTGAAGAATCTGAACATAATTTTCAAAAGCGATCTTATAGTGTGTGTGCAATGGAAAGTGGTCAAAAATTCAATATTTCTAGTGCTCACGTACAAAACATGGACTCGCACCCAAAGAATGGTCCAAAAGCAAATGATATATGTGTGGATTAGTAAACAGACAAAAATAACAAGTTACATCTTGTGTTCGCCATGAAAATTAAATGCCAATCGGCAGACCACTTCACTTATGTGACGGACAATCGTTAGGCAGTTCAAGGGGCTGATAGGTCGCCCTAAAATCTACTAGACTTTTGATATCATCAAACTATTCAGCACTAGATAAAATAAACATCTGATGATGATGATAATAAATAAATAATATTAACATAAACTTATTTTAACATTAGTCATTACAGGAAAATACGCTATTAATTTTTTTTTTAATGTATAAGACTTTAAATAATTTGATAATGTAATTTGGTAATGTTAGAAACGACAATGTTTTAAAGATTTGATTTTGGTTTAAATAACCGATTATATTCGAAAACACATACTACTTAAAAAATTAATTATTATATTTTGTCTGCATCATTTAAAATAATGTTTTTAAATAAAATTTAATATAATATGTATTTAGTTATATTTTTTTATAAATATTAATCATACAAAATCGAACAAAGATCCAGTAGTATCGAAGCTGGTCGCCGTTGAATTAATCAAGTAGTTTGTACAAGTTTGTTAGTTTTTAAAATTAATAGTAAATTGTCACTAAAAATTCGATTGCTTTCGTTAAAAAAACGTAGTATGTATTGAATTTTAATTAATTTTTACTAATTAGTATAAAGTGAGTTTTGATTTTACTCATACCAAAATGAAGATGGAGTGAAAACAATGTAACATTACAATTGAATGATAAATTTACTTTTTAATGAAGACGATTCGACTCTTAAGAATACACCGTTCCTTGATAATTGAGGCAAAGTAAATTTGTCACTGAAAAAATGTTAAGGATAAATCCTTTTTTCAAAAAAATACTGAGCGCCGCCGGGAGGAACCCGAGACCTTTATATTGCTCTTCCAACTGAAAGTGCTGTATGCTTTGGTAATTAGATTAATTATTTGCAGTCTCTTTCTGTGATAGCTTTGGTGTCCAGTGACAGCACATTTTTTTTTCGGAAAAAAGATTTCACCTTATATATATTGTTCGATCTTTATAACAAGATTCTATGGAACTCCGATTGTCATCTTGCGCGCATGTGAACGCTACATATAGAATGGTTCTGTTATCTACCTGTTTACTTCTTTCTTATACCCAAAACTCAACCTTTTTCTGTGGTGTTTTCTATAGTTTTGGATCAGGTGAAAGTTGAAGTTTGAGCGTTTACCATTGGGTATGTTAAACTGTGAAAACTGTGTGAGTTATCTTCCTGCCATATGGAAATGATAAATTAACGCCGAGTTAATCGTTTGACTGTTGTGAAATTGATGCCTTGCCTTGATATCTAACTCATCTGTTAACGATCATCTGTGATCGGTTTCTCGGTACCGTGCGTGCAGATTAGTGTTTTCTTCCTGCTACTGTGCAAGGTGCTTGTATGTCACTTTGCGGTATCATCGAAGTGTGTGTTTAAGAGTACTTCGTGCAGAAAATGGAGTATGTATTCTAAAGTCAGAAGACCTGTGACTCCAGCGAAGAAAAAATCCAGATACCTAAAGGAGCAACTCTCAGGTGGGTCGTGTTTCTTCCTGGTGTCTGGTTGGTCTATTGCACTGTCCCTGTACTGAATTCCTTCCACTCTTCCTACATCCCGTTTTCCCTAACCCTTTGTTTAAACATGTATATTTTAAATGACATATTTATTAGGATTTTTTTTTATTGATTGCTTATTTAGTATGTAAGCTGAAAATACACGAAGAAAGAATGTCGAAAGCGAATAATTTGAATTAATTAGATTAATTAGATATTGAAGACTCTGTTAGAAGCTTCATCGATTGAAAGATCGTGCATGAGAATATGTAATACTATGAACACGGCAAGTATCGTATCTTATCTTATCTTATCTTATCTTATCTTATCTTATCTTATCTTATCTTACCTTAGCTACTTATCATTGTAGTGAATGGACACGACAGTAAGTTACAAACAAATTTATAATTTTTGATAAATGTTTTAGTGATATTTAAAAAAATCATAATTAATTGAATTTATAATTTGTGAAATATATGAAAATTTTACTTTTTTTAAATATTCAAAGTAATAAAATACAAAAAATGCGTTACATGTTTCAGATACGTATACCATATTCCTCTAGCATAAGTTGTCTATCTGGTTCAAAAAATAAATCAGTCAAAATCAAATATATAAAATAACAGTTAATATATAAAAATCTTCCCGGTGGTGATCGAACACTGGTTTCTGCGTAATCAGCGGGAATACTAACCACAGCACTGCTGACGGATAAGAAAGAGGAGCGAAAATAGACGTTTACAAATATCTTAAAGCTCTTTATAAATAATTACAAATTTGACCAGGTATAACTTTTTAAATAAAATTTGACGTGAAGAATGTATAAATAATAAAATATATCATAAATATAAATCAATGATATAAATTCTAATACAAAAATAAACATTACATACTTGTATGATAATTTGACGCCACAGTCTAAGAAGGAATAGCCGTATGGAAGTGCTCTCGCTTAGTATGTGAAGGATAGCGCGATCAGTACTCGGTGCCACCAAAATATTTATGATTTCAAAGAGGGTTTTTAAAGAGGTATCGATCGTAAAGGTGAAAAAAACCACTGATAAAAATTAGAGTATTTATATAAAAATGTTACAAAATATTGTTTCGCGCTATTTTTAACGGAGTTGTTGTGATAAATTTGACTAGGAACCCGCTAAATAAATATAGTTTGTAATATCAGGTTTCATACGTTTCGCTTGTAAGAATATCTATATAATATAATGTTACGTGAAATGTCCAAGTGTCTTTAGTGAGATAGAATAGAAGACAATCGTAAATGATTCCAGCGAAACTTGTCAAGATTTTGATTAATGCCATATCAATGTAAAGTGCTGTGTAAAAGGAGTATTCGTATCTTTATAAAATATATAATTAAATTAAATATGTACTGTAGGGGTGGTTTTTGACAAAGTATTAATATACGTATATTTAAGTCGCGCTCAAACCTTTGATGGATAACCTGTTTACCGTTCCCTGAGTAATGGGAAAAATGTCGTGTTTTTTAATACTCCTCTCTCGAAACGCATCGTTTCCTTTTAAATTTCCCCCAAGAAAATTCAAAAGAACAGCTCTTTATGAAAATTTATGATCTCCTTTAGTGGAGAATAAGTTTTTCCTTGTATTTTTAACGTTACCTTTTTCAGATACTGTGAAGAAACGCGTCTCGCTGAGGGTCCACCTGAGACTTATTTCAGTAAATCCCATTGTGCGAGTAATAAAATTTCACGATAAAAATCACAGCAAGAAAGCGGTTTCTTTTTGAATTATTGAAACGATTACTTTGAACCCTGAATAGTATATTGTAACTCTATACTATAGCTGTACAAAATTGGACCTTAGATAAAAAGTATACATTTAGCATATTAGATATAATGAGGATACAATTTTCAATTTTCTACGACTTTACAATACTGACTGTAGGGGGACAATAAAAGACATAATCGTCAAATTATTTCTCGATAAATATAATGCGAAATAAAATATTATATTCAATGTACCTCAAATAGTAAATGTGTATTACCAATGAAGTGATATGTAATTTTACTAGCGTGTATATAATTTTTAGTACAAATTAAATGATTAATTGAATTGATATATACGCATTATATAGGTACTTATATGTCATATTTTTTATTTATTATCTTAGTTTTATTAACCACTGAATTGAGTTTAAAAAACATCTACCGGTTTCGGAAAATACCTTTTCCTTCTTCAGGATGTCATAACTAACTAAAAATATAGCATTGTTTCTTCACCAGAATCTATTTTTAAATTTTTTAAAAAAACAACAATTATTTAAAAATAAATTTAGTACCTAACTCAAATTGCTGCTCAATACAAATTTAGTCGAATAATTTTTAGGAAAAAAAAAATTTTTTTTTTTTTTCCTAAAAAAAAAAATTTTTCCTAAAAAAATTTAAAAATAGATTCTGGTGAAGAAACAATGCTATATTTTTAGTTAGTTATGACATCCTGAAGAAGGAAAAGGTATTTTCCGAAACCGGTAGATATTTTTTAAACTCAATTCAGTGGTTAATAAAACTAAGATAATAAATAAAAAATATTAAAGTTATTTATGAAATATTGACCCATTATTAAATTCTTAACATTGAATTTATTTTTTCAACTTAGACGTAGGATATACTAGCTAGTTGAGTCGTTCAGTTCCAAAACTCTAACTAAATCTACCAGAAATTGAGATTTTAATATCATTTCGTGTATTGTCTGTAATGTCATTCATCCATAAATTCAAATATCTCTTAATTTCACTTTAATGCATTTGTATTCTGGGAATTTTAAAATGCTCAGAATTCTCAATATTAATTATACAAAATATACAAGGTATACAAAAAATCAATTTGTCGAAAAAATATTTTTTTGCTATCGTTCTAATCGATTAATTTACTTTGTGTTGAAAATACCACAGAACTATGTTTTGAAAATGAAACCTTATAATAAAATGTATTCTCCTTAAAAACATAATTATACTAATTTCATTAACTCGGCCAGTTAAAAGGCATCATACAATTGATTTACAATTTTACTTCTTAGTATCAGTGATATTTTATTTGTATACAAAATGGTGATCCGGCACACGTACGTTAGTACACGCCGCGCACACTTAATGTATTTGTGTCATTGATGCCATATGACGTCGGAATAGTATAGTTTATGTTATGTTAGTGTTAGCTTTAGAACTTTCATTTTAAGACATATCGGTAATTGCTCATGTGTTGGTTCAAAAAAATAAAAATACAATTTTGATCAAAAATAAGCATTATTTTGATAATTTGGTTTCACAACTGTCAGATTCACAATTTTAAAGCAGCGTATAATTTCACTAGCGCTTACCAGTTAATTTATATTTTATTTATATTTAAAATATATATGGGTATGACTGCACTTAAACGCCAGTCCATTGGTAATACACATTCACTGTAACATGTACACCAGATACAAGTGACTACTCCAGAGGTGTTACGGTCGAATAGTGATTTGATAACTGAAGTGGAGGTCAGACGGAAATTGTAATTGATTCAAGACTAATTGCATATGTCTGTCATTGCAGTCTGTCGAGGTCACTAATTGATCAAAGTGGTCATGGGTCTAGTTACATAGAAGTGAGCTATACATACACGCATGTACATACCGTACGTAGTTACATATTGTAAATTTAAGCAAATTAGATAAATCATATACAAAAAAAAATTTCTTATTTTGTTCTATGTTAAGTATGGAACTTCCTCTTGCCGGAAGAATATATTAACATTATACCATGTCAAAAGAATAATTTTACGACGAATTTAGACATTTTAAAAATTTAAAAATTTAAATTTTAACATAAGAAAATATAATTCATTTTAGAATTATCAGTAGGATATATGTATATGTATATATATATATACATATACATATATAAATTATCTCGTACATACTCCTTCTCTATACACGAGTCCTACTGTCATAGAGAAGAAATAAATGTTAAATTATATATATATATATATATATATATATATATATATATATATATATAATTTAACATTTATTTCTAGAGAGAAGGAGTATGTACGAGATAATTTATATTTCAGTTAGTCTGTATATATTTGTCATTTTTTTACTTCAGATACAAATTGATAGTAGTCTGTAATTATTCTAATTGTGATGGGAAGGTTGTTAAAAAATTTGATGCCTTGATAAATATAGTGATTTTGGGTATATTTATTTTATTATTTATTATAGTATTTGGCAGTATATTTTAGTTTTGGAGTATCAATTTTGTCTCTAAATCTTGTAAAGCGGAAATCACCTCTAAAATTTAATTGATTTTTAATTTTGAAAATTTGGATTATTGATTTTCTTTTGTATACGTCCATTATTTTTGGTACTTTAAAATTTGTGAAAATTTGTATACTTGGACAGTCTTTTTTTTTAAGAATAATTTTTATTATCATTTTTTGAATGATTGGAACATTGAAGTTTTATATGTTCCTCCCCATCTAATAATATCGTATTGCAAATGTGACTGTACCAACGCGTAATATAATGTTTGCATATTATGCATGTAAAATACTTAAATGTGACATTTAATATTTCCAATTAAAAGCTCTTAATCTCAGAAAAATATATGACCAAAAAGGGTTCAAACAAAAAAAAAACAACAAATAAATAATACTACAATGGACTACATTTTGTACAATGGTAAATAATACTAATTACAATGGACTACATATTTTATTTAATACCCATTATCGTTAAACTTAGAAAGTGCCTGTAGGATAGTGAAACTTAGTACTTACACGGTATCTATCTAAAAAAATTAATTGAAAAAATAATACACAACTATCCACCTACACATAGTACAATACTAAGCATTTTATTTTTCTTAGCACTTATACGCAGGTTTGTGATATTTACATTCGATTTTTATAAAATAAAAAATATCATTGGTATTGGAAAAGATTTCACAGATTTCATTGGATACATAGGTTACATGATTAAATTACACAGGAAGAAATAGTAACACATTAAAATAAAATTACACAAAGAAATAATTATACAAGGAAAAATTACACGCGGAATAGTTACACAAGAATAAAACTAAACCAGGAAATGATTACACACTTTATATAGGATAGGTTACATAGTTAAATTACACAGAAAGAAATAACATATGATAAAGTTAAACGACAAAAATTACACAAGGAAAAAATTACATAAGGAAAATATTACATAAGGAAAAAATCACACATGGAATAAGTTACACAAGAATAAAACCAAATCAGGAACAATTTATGTACATTCAAAATTTCACATTTGTAGAAAAAAGTTAGTATGAAATTTAATTAACCAAACCTAATCCAAGTTGCGTTTTTTATAATGTATGTATTTTTTTAAGCAAAATGAAATATACCATAAAAATGAAAAC
Organism: Eubasilissa regina; assembly: GCA_022840565.1. Classification (NCBI taxonomy): domain Eukaryota; kingdom Metazoa; phylum Arthropoda; class Insecta; order Trichoptera; family Phryganeidae; genus Eubasilissa; species Eubasilissa regina. The sequence goes on from JAINEB010000033.1 coordinate 27,084,226, forward strand.
TTTCGTACGGCGGTCTATCCTCCACCGCTGGTGGACTCGATCCCCGAACCCAACAGCCGACAGTATTGCTACTTTTATAATGTTTTTTTCCAACCGACCTTCTTTAAATGATATTAATAATTAATGTTATGAGAACGTATTTACAACGTTATACTTCATATTTTTAAAATATGTAAAATTTTGATTGTGTTTTATTTTTTCCTTGTATAAATTTGTCATGTGTAATTTCATCGTGACACCCATAAAATATTTTTTTTGATGTGTAATTTTTCATTATTGCAAAATGTTTTTTTGCCAATAAATGTTGGTAGGTATATTAAGTATTTGTGTAACTAAATATTTTATTATTACGTAAATAATACAAAACATAAGCGATTATAAAAACATGTGCTTCAACAAAGTTTTTGATTAATCGTGTTTGTTTGGGTTATTTCGTAACAAGTCTATAAAAATGTACCTTAATTTCAGCAGTTTTAAGTTAAATTGCATTAACATATTTTCTTTAACCTTAATGGATAATGAAACAAATTAAATTACTACTATACAAAATTAGCGTCATTAATTTTGTCATCTAACTTTATTAAAATTTTACTGAATAATTGTTTTTCTGAATAATGTAGCGGTTTAACATACTAATGTGGTAGCTGAAGCGAAATTTTTAAAGAAACTAGCAATCTCGACCACCTGGCGGTGAGTTATGAAATCACATAGAACTATATTTATCTGGAAAAGTCTAGCGAAACGAACTTTGTTATCAAAACACTGAATTTCATTACGAATTTATTTTTCTTAAGGAAAAACTAAGAATTTCATTCACGGTGAATCAATTTCAATTCGGTTTCTTGAATGAGACAGCAGAATATATGAATTTAAATCATATAAACTATGGTTTTCAAAACTCTGGTGAAAATACAGAGGTCGTAAAATTAAATAAAAAATCTCATTGCTGGGACATTCAGTCTAATTTTATAGAAGGGGTAATTTCAAAAAAATATTTTTTACAGTTAAATAATAAATTAAACATTCATTGATATAATGTTGAATATATAATTTTTTGCATTTTCAGAACATATTGTAGTTCTATAGTATTTTAAAACAAATCAAATTAATCAACTTTTTTATCAAATATTTTTCAAATATGAATTAAATATATACATATAAATATAGTCCTTTCCTAGCTGAGCAATAACTCGTCAGCTAATAGATTTTGCCCAAATTATTCCGTGATATTTAAAAATATACTTGCTTTCTACCTGAAAAAATAAAATACTGAAGATACATTGAACAAATCTGATGAAATTAACTAGATTTAGCCCAGCTGGGAAAACATTTTGTCTGCAATAGAAATATTCTGAGTTCATGTCCTGGTGACAGTTGTTTTTACTTAAAATATTTTAATTTTATTTATTATCTTTGTTTTATTAACCACTGAATTGAGTTTAAATACATCTACCGGTTTCGAAAAATACCATTTTCTTCTTCAGGATGTCATAACTAACTAAAAACATATATTATTGTTTCTTTACCAGAATCTATTTAAAAAAAACAACAATTATTTAAAAAATAAATTTAGTACCTAACTCAAATTGTTACTTAATTCAAATTTAGTCGAAAAATTTTTAGGAAAAAATTTTAGAATGGGACTCGTGGTTAAATTTAGTTGATTGTTTATAATTTTTTGATTAGTTTTACATGCTTTATTTATCTCCAACGATTCCAAATTATTTAATTTGTGACCAACACCGTTTGTATGCAAAATTGACAATCCCAATTTTTTATTTAAATTTAAACTTAATTAAGTGGTTAATAAAACAAAGATAATAAATAAAAAATTTGAATTTTAACCACAAAGTTAATATTGTTAATTTTAAAAATCTTAAAATAAATGTTTGTTCTTTACATTTTGCATTCGATGATTTAATTACTTTGATAACGGTAAAATATATTCTTAGTAATAAAATCACTTCACTAATAGATTAATCATTTAATTGTAAAATTATATTCTATTCACTAGGTCATTCGTAATTATTATATCAAATAATTTTCTTACGAGCAGAATCAAAACTTACATTATATAGAGGAGAACGGGTCGTTCATACGAAGTGTTTTAACACTATGAGTGATATGTAACAAGTTGATTTATCAATAAATAGTGGTTTAAACAAAGGGGCCACAAAGTAATTTTGTGTAATAAGAAGTGATTAGTACTCTATTTAAGTGTACATTCCATTTGAATACTTATTTATTTCAAAAGATTTTAACTGAAAATTACTTAAAAAAATTATTGGAAAAGTTAAATTTTTAGTAAAAATCTTTAATAGATTGATGATTAATATTAAAAAAAATGTATTAACACATTTCATTAACCGTCTATATTGTATTAAATAGTGTTTAAGATACAGGCTATGTTCAAAAACGAAATTGTATTATTCAATCTCTTTTAACGTCAAGCACTGTCACATGTCACGTGACTTGTTGATCTTGGAACCCACGCACTTTTGTACCCCTGTATAGTAGTTTTTAATATATTATTTATTCTTATCAGTTGTTTATTTGCAACATTATTTATTTATTATTCATTATTTATAGCGATAAAAAAGGAATATATGTTTCCCCTACCTATCTTAAAATTATATATTATTCATAAAATGTAATTGTTTACCTAATTCTCTTGAAATATTTTTATATTGTACCTCAATGTTGTCATACTAGGACATTATATCAGGATTATTAACGACCTGTTGATAATCAATAATATATGAAAATTAAAAATAAATAAATAATTCATTATTAAAGTTAATTTTGCTAATTTCAAAAGTAAATAATTCTTCAGTCGTTTCAAATACTTGTTACTTTTAACATTTCACAAAATTACACCTACTACAAATTATTAATTGAATGATGATGTTTTCGCAGGACGTCGCCTTCGGCTCGTCCGCCGGTTCCACCCCGTTGGCACCGCGCGCATCTCGGCGCAGTGCATCGCTCCGCCACCCGCCGGGCGCCGCCGGGTCCCCGGCAGTGGAAGGGCGCGCTGCCGCCTCAATCGTGCCGCCGGGTACGCCCGGCACGCCGGCCACCTCGGTGGCCAGCGGCACACCGACCGAACAGGGCACGCCGCGGAAGTCCAACTGGGAGGTTATCGAGCACTTCAGCGGACGACCTAACAAGAGCGCCCTAAATTCGGTGAGTAAATTTTATATTTTTGCAATAATATTCCAATGCGTTGCCTACCCTTATTACTTTTTCAATTAATCTTTTAATATGTATGTTAACAAAGAATCTTTATTAGGATGATTATTGTTATCTGAAGATCGACAATCAACTGTGGCAAGGTTTGTTCCACTAAATTACTTAAATGCGAAGACTTCAGTTCCAGAAGGTTATGAATTGAGTGCAAGAATCATAGGTGTGTAATAAAAGAAATACGTCTCGATGATTATTAGGAAGTAAAATCGGTTTGCACACTGTCTAATAAGTCACAATAAATTTAAGTTACCAAGTACAATAATTGATTTAGTAGAGTGAACACAAATAAAAGCTGCCGGCCGGGTTCATGAAAGGGAATGGTTCGTACTGGCTGCGCTCCATCTCCCTACTCCATGGCATCTAAGATGACATAGAGATACAACCTCTGCCGACAGTTTGGTGAAGGTCGTTTCCTGACCTCGCGTCATGCCAAATGTAGCTTCGGCTAGAGAGGCACAGATGGCGTTAACTGTGCACCTCAAATCGAATATTTCACTACGTTGGTACCCATTTTACATGTATTTTACATAATAATTAAATAGAGGAAGGTAACAATATTATTTGAAATTATTATTATATCTAGCATGAACCTAGAAGGTACTTTTTGTGCAAATTATACTACTGTTCTGTTTACTGATTTAATACAAATTTTTCACAATACAAGGTTTTATAAAACATAAAATGTTAATTTTAAAACAAACTTTAGATAGTTACTACCTTTTTAAAGTGAGATAACATATATGTCCTCTCCCTTTCTCTCGACCACCTTTCCCCTTCCTCAAGATATAAATATGAATTATATTTAATGACATCCGTTACAAATTTAGCATTATTTCGTTTTTTGAATCCTGAGGAAAATGCAGTCACCCCATCCCATCCCTCCGAATGACTTGAACATATTTTACATACATCGTTATTCTTTAGGGCCGGCGCAAAACAATGCCCCCTATCCCCTAACTCCCAACTGAATCCCAGACAACGCCAGGCACGGGTCGCTAGAAATAATATTTTTACTAACTAAAGCAAAACAACTTTGCTAACTGATTCCTTCATGTTTCTTAATTAATAAAAAAGTAATTACATCAAAATTTGTCAGCCTCAGAAAATGAAAGGAGTAATAAGAAAATTAATTATTACAGAATTATATATATTATTTTAAAAACAACCATATATCAGGGTTTTTTTACTTTTAAAGCAGATAAATTTGGATAAAGACAGATTTATCTGGAAGGAATTTCGTTTAATGTTATTTCTTTAATCGCTTTAAAACTTTGAAAAAGGCTACTTTAAATTATAAGAGAATTTCGCAAACCGGATAACATCCATGCAGAACAAAAAAATATCAGAAAAAGCTACTTAAAAGCTGGGTCTTAACTAGAAAAAGCAAATGACTGTTTGGGCTAATCTAAAGCAGATAATAAAATGTATATGTATAAACATGCGCAATTTGAAGTGATCTGCGAAATTAGGTTGCTTCAGAATTGACTTTTGTGCCTGTCAAAAAAATATTTTGTGGATTATTTTCATGCCAAGCTATGAATGTAAGGTTCCAATATACCATTCAGTATACCTATCCGAATAATACATTTTTTCAAAATTTTAAAATATTATTTTATTATTTTAAGTGGTTGATATCACTAAATTATTAAAATAACTACAATTTACAATATTACTCTTACTCTTTAGATTAAATAATCAGAAACATAGTCTACGAAATCAGTGAGGTATTTTAATATTCCCAAAAAGTTTCATATTTATTTGAAATGCGTATCACCGCTATTTTTTTTTATTCTGGCACAAAATTTTAGCCGAGTTTAAGAATTCCAATAAACTGTATTATATATAGGTAGTAAATATAATAAGTAGTAAAATATTAGTTTATAATGTAATTCACGAAGTTTTACTTGGTATTTGATATGGTCATTTAAGTACTGAGAAAATCAGTGAGTTGTATAGAATTATTTAAGTTTTCTCATTAATCTTTTCATTGATTTAACTCCTCCCATCCTTAACTGATATCTGATTACCAACGGAGAATCCAGCAAATGTAAACCTTACATGAGAACAAATTTGCTAAGAAAAGTTTTACCAGTGTATTCTCACAAGACATCGAGGCACGTAAACTTTCTGTAAATGGTTTTATAATATTTATTGGGAAATATTTATGTGAATGTAATATAAAAAAATCATTAATATACTTTTTAGTGAAATACGTGATATGAATAGTAAAGGATAAGTAAAGATAGGGAAATTCAAAGGATACTTGAAACAATATTTGATGGTGGTGAGCATTACTAAGGTTTTGGAATTGTCGAAGGATTAGAGTCAAAAAGAAGAGCAACCTTGTTATGCCCTCGTCGCATTGCTGCAATCGTTGTCGTGTCATTTTTCAACATTTGAACTCAGATACAGGATACACCACGAACGTGCACAGATGTGAGCTTGATTGTCTAACTGTGTGTCCCAAACATGCACCAGTAATCTAGCTGCACGAGAATGACAAATATGATCTGAGATTTTATGGGTGATCTCAGATTGTTTAAATTCAGCTCAAACACAAATGAGTTGTTGGCCCACAAAACATCCATAACGGTTATCATGATAACTGTTCGGAAATAACCTTTGTTGTATCCTTACTAAACATTTTACAACAGACTTGAAATAATTGTATCCATTCTTCCTTCATGACACAGGTGAAATATGAATGATTAAAAATGTTATTTATTACTTACGATACTTTAAGTAGAAGGGGTCAAAATGTTACCTAGCTACTCAAAGTTATTGATTTCGAAAAATAAATTAAAGTCATTAAATCAAAGGTACGAATTCAGTTTTAACTGTTGTTGGAAAGATTTAAATTAACCCACCTGAAGAACGAAACATCAACAGTCAATAGACTGACATTTAACTTTTGACGTACAGCAAGTGAAGTGCGGCGCGGGACGATGAATCTCTGACACTTGTGTGCACTCTGTAGATTACGAAAGCCAAGAATTGTCTCCAATCTCTTGATTGAATCTCTCATCCGTAGACACGAGCCATAAAATCATATAAATAAAACGAATAAAATTTTACTACTATACCGCAGGCGTATGAATGGATGCAATATTGGATGACCGATGAGTCAAACAAATAGTACTTAAAAATACAAAGTCGAAAATAAATTTCGATGTGATCCAATTAATAAAATTGTTGAAGATTACTTTCTCACCAAATAAATCTTATTCTTTCTTAGCATTTATTGACATGGCGGTTACTTTATGGAGTAAAATAAATATTTTAATTTTCAAAACAAAATTTTGTACTACACACACGTTAGGAAAAGTTTTGGTCTATGACTATCAAAAGAGTGGTTTCTTCACTGGGTACCTTATAAAGGATTAATAATGAACAATTTTGAAACCGATATAATATAAAAGAATTTAAATTCGGAGAAAACACTAATTAACAACGTAACATACCCAAACACTTAGCCTTTACTGTCCATATTGCCGATAACGACCGAAACCTCCCCCCTCTTCTCAAGCCCCGCATCATTGCCCGAATATACTATAATACTGCATTTAGTTTAGTTATCATCTGATGATGAGGACTCCATCTCTCGAAACTTATAGTGAAAATAACTCAACATATGTGAAGTACAAACTTATTCTTTTTACTTACTATTAAGATAATATTTTTATGCGTATTGATATGTATGCGTATAATGATATGAGGAGTTTCTAGTGCTCAGAACCGCTTTCTTATACATGTTATGAAGCAAAATATCGAGAATCATATGAATTTCTAATAATAGTATATCTCCTTTGAAGTCTACGATTGTCACGGGTTCAAATTGAAATGGGTATCAAAGGAAGAAATAGATATTTCTGTTGAAATGTTTGAATGCTTTGGTGCTATTACACCAATATTAATAAAAAATTGAAATATATTTTATAATATAAATAGTATACACGTATGTATATTATTCAGAAGTATTTTTAAATTGCCATGCACGTGTTTATCACACGATTTGTTAGCAACAACGGTAATTTCTTGTAGTTGTATCTAACAGAACTCTTTTTAAAAATGCTTCAACATGCACCACTCCACAATCTATATAATTTTTTTCAAAGAAGAAATTAGCATTTTTAAAATTTAACCCGACATTCAGCTCGCTATCCCCAGATGTTTTTTTTTGAACATACATAACTAACTTTATAAGTCCTATTTCATCCCAGCTTTTCCTTTATTTATTATCAAAGTGCATATTTGATATGGTAGCTTTTAACTTTTTTTTCAATTTTATTCGCTGGCTAAAAGCATTTTAAAAGCCCAATTGCCATTGTTGGGTGCAGCACTTAAATTTTAAAAAATGTAGACAGAGTATCTATATATATATATATATATATTTTAAATATATTACGAGAGATCTATGATTTAATTCAAGAGACTAAGATATTCAATACGTAGTAGAAATATAAAAAAAATGTATGAAAATTGAATATTTTAGTGATGTAGTAAAGATTCGCCTCTTTACCATTTTATGAATAATATTAAGATATAATTTTCTGGACAAGACAATGATTAATGAGGATTGATTAGCTGGTAAATAAAACTTTAACAATTATAATAATTTATTATATGTCTAAGAGTAGACACACACGTACTAATAATTTTAAAATTTGTATAAAAACTTATAATTAAAAACAAAATATTTTATTAGTTTTCAAATATTGTATTTCAAACTATAATGTTTATACTTAAATACATATTTTTACCCTGATAAATCGTTCAGTTGTAAATTGAAAACATCAATACTTTTTGTTGTTGCTACTGTTTAAAGTGGAGTGTTGATATCGAATCTACATCTTTTAACAAATTTTTATCGCCCAAGATAAGCTTCAAGTAACTAAAGCCAAATAAAAAAAAATATAACAATATAAATAAATTACACAGGTTCAAAGGAATTTTTATCATTGTTCGCTTAGAAGATATAATTTTATTACTTTACAAAAAATACAAAAATACCCTAAAGCTCTGTAAAAATATTACATTAAAATACGCCCGCAAGAATCTAGCAACGATGCAAAATGATTTAGTCGTGTTAGCGACCGTAACTAATTTTTGAACTTTCACCGAAATATTTTTAATAATGAAAACATCACATTAACTAATAAAATATAATAACAATATTTTGAAAAAAATATCGTTTCATGTTTATCTGGCCTGTGTATGAGTGCCGACCTTTATCACTCACGAATATTTATTATATTAAATACTTTTTTCTGACCTCTATTGAGACGAAATCATTTTATTTGTAAATATACGAAATCAATCCCGAAACGTCCCACATTTTTCATGTCACAAAATTTATAACAAGAACTATATATGTAATATAATCTGTCCTTTGACAAAATTAAGATAAATTCAAATAGCACCTTAAAATAAATTTTAATTACTAATGCATTATTTATTTTAAATTGTCCGTATTAATTATTAATCTATTGGTAATATTTGAATATGTACAAGGACACACAATTACTGTATTTAATATTATTAATGGTTATGTAATAAATCTTTGGATTTTATTAAATTCTTTATTATAAAATCAAATTATTAAACAGAAATTATAACAATTCAATCAATGATGTATTCTCCATTGTTGTTCAGGATTTCATTCCATCTTTCAACCAATTTGTGGACGCTTTTTCTTTAAAAATCGACTGGTCTGGTATCGAAATAGTTTTCGAGCTATTTTCTGAGGTCATCGTCGTTGCTGAACATAACGCCATGTCATGTAAAAGGTAATAATCTGATAGAGAGAGATCTAGGCTGTAGAGTGGATGCGGCAGAATATTCCAGTACAGCTCCAAGATGGCCATTTTAACATTGATTAAAGGCGAATAGAAGTATGTGTAGCGCCTAATTCCAAAATCCTCTAAAACGAATTTGTAATAATTGTAGTTAAATATGTAGTTTTGTAAATTTTTTTGTCAGCCACATATTTGTTGTTTCTCGCAAAAGCCACTTAAATCCAATCATATTGCATATTAAAAATCAGGGTTAGTTCCAAAATACCCCAAAGCAGAGAAAATGAAATCAGTCAATCACAACGCTTGTTGATAATCACGTGATCTAAAATCGATATATACAAAAAAAGTACATTATACAATTGTCTCATTAAAAAAATGCTGATGTAAAAACAAACATTTTGTATATTTATTTTTAAAATATATATTTTCATCCATAACTCAAAAACACAGGAGGTCGTTGTAGGGGGTTTTGGAATTAGGCGCTACATGTGTTGAAAATGTTCGTTTTTCTCAACTTGCCAATTGCTTAATTTAAGCCCAAAAATTAAAAAAAACATAAGATACAAAAATGGCTACACTCACGTTTTAGAGCAGGAGAAATCCTATGTAATAGTGTTTCTGTCATCTTTTATCATCATTTTTAGATCATTTTTTTATTACCCTTAATATTTAAACAATTATAAAGAAAATAGTACCTGATATCATAACCTTTACAAATTTCTTATGTATATGGAAGGGTTTTTGGAGTGAAATATAGCAATTTTTTCACATTACATTCGTTATTTTTCAATCAATTCTGCTCTCAACAGGTTAACTCCGTTTGCTTTTGCTACATTCCATTGTCTTAAGTATTTGAGAAAACACTATCAACTTATGCTGCAAAATGACTGATTGTGATTTTGTACAATTTTATACACGCACTTCTTGTCCTTGCCTTAGGTAGCCTTCTGTTTTGTGAAAGGTTGAATGGATCACCGTCAAGTGGGGCTTCATTGAACAAATTCAATAATTGACCTTGAATATTTGAATATTACTAAATTTTGAGAAAATTTCATAAATATTGCAGCAATATGGATTACAAAATAAATAAAAAATTTACACTACACATAATCAAAGATATTTAAATATTGGCTGATCAAAGTTAATTAATTTACGTACGTTGCAGAATTTCAGTAAAGAAATCAACCGAACTCCATTTTTTATCATTCTAACGACTTTCTCCGAAAATTTACCAACAAGTATTTAATATGAAAAAACTACGCATCAAAGGATGGCAGAAAATTATGTAAAATACATTCACAAAATTCAATTAAATACATCACGATCTTAAGTTGAGAGGATTTTCAATACTAATTCACCTTTTTTAGTATTAACAAAAATGTAAGTTTTTATTATTACATTATATCGAAAGTTATACAAAAGATTAAATTAAACTATAACTTACATAGACCTAGAATACTAATAAATTGAACATTATTTGTAATAATTAAGTAAGTACCTTTGTCGGATATTTCCGGTGTAGCGCTGCGGTTACGATGTTTCTCATACGCAATGGTTTCCATCATCTGTTGACTCACCACATGCGGACCTCCGTTATGACAAGTGCCTTAATAATGGTGCGAAATAATAATATTGAGAAGTAGTTTAAGGTTTAGGTGTGTAGCGTCCGATTAAAGTAAAGTATTTTAAAAATGATTCTGAATTTCTTTAAAAAAAAATTCTGGTACTTACTTAAAAAACGCGCCTCGTACTATATGCATGAATTAAAAGCTAAACCGGGACAATTAAATTAATTTTCAATTTGCAAGAAAATTCTCCAGTTACGAAAAAATCTTTTATATGCAGAATATGTTTTTATATTATCTCAAAGCCAAGATTACGAAGATAAATTTGTACTCTAAAAAATTAAGAAAATGTTAAAAATAATGAAGTTATAATTCGTTAAAATTTCAAGATATTATTTCATTTTTGATTGCATTACAATGCTTCATATTCATATAAATAAACGATTTTTTATATTTTGATTTAGTCATACTTTTAAAGGCTTCAACTACTATTTAAAATTGATTTTTTAATGAAAAACGAAATATTTTATTTTTAAATAATATTTTTATGAGTCCTAATTAATGTGTATTTTTTATTGATTTGTTTGCCATTTCGAGTCAGTGATATATTTTTTTAATAAAAAAAAGTATTAATAAATTGATGTAAGTCAACACCATTATCACTCCCATTAGAAGAATTTGTAAGGATCTTTAATATCTTTTACATTTACAATGCTGAAATTATAAACACGGTGACATCTTCATGGTGACAAAATTATTTATTCCATGACTTCATGACTACATTTCACCTGAGCCTAAAACTCATTTTGTTTTCTTGGAATAGTATGTATGCGATCTGCTACCACGTTCCTTTATATTGATGCATCATATTGTTTTTGAAAGAAAAAATAATATAAAATATGTTAATTATGCATACTAATGAGATTTGGCATCATAGACAGCATTGAAATCTTCAATCAATAAAATGTTAAACAACTATAGGAGCTCAATCAATCAAAGAGGATTAATGGTCATCAAAGATACCCACTTTTAAAATGATGCTTATTTAAAGATGCCCTCTTTTAAAAATATCATCACCATGATTGATACAATTTATTCAACGTCACTTACTTGAACATAAAGGTCAACACAAAATTATAATCATACCTAATAATTTTAAAATAAAACCATACAGTTAATTTTGCCGATACAATAAAAATTTATAACAATTAAAGTTAATTAGTTAAATAAACTTCAAAATCTAAATCAATAAAGTTTACCTGGTCGTGCCAAGTCTTCCTCGGACGTTCTCCATTTCTATAATAAAGATATATGACATATTTCTTTAAATGTAAGCTTTTTTAAAAATAATTATATTTTTTCATAATCTCATATAATTGACAGTTTGAACCTATTTTAAAATTGTGTTTTGTTAAATTTGTCTAATTTTAGTTTTTTTGTCAGAAAATTAAATCATCCTAACATTTATAAAAAACTGAAATTTGACATTGGATCAATCTACAAAATCGCTAAGTATACTAGAACACTCACCAATCAATCTAAATTTATGACAGTTCGGTCTTCTCGCTTGGTTTTCATAGTACTGTACAGAAGTATTGATCAAAATAGTGTGGTCCTTTATAGAAAAAAAAGTCAGAAGTATAACATTAAATTTGACTCCTAAGGACATTTTTTCAGAAGACAATGTTCATCTTCTTTTGTGTAGTATAATATATAAGTTAAATTTATAATTAATATATTTAATTAGTATTTAAAATATCACAGAGCTATGTTCTCAATAATTACAACTTTACAATAAGTATGTGTTCTCCTTAATAATATATAAGTCTTCAAAATAGCATTATTAATCAGAAAATAAGACATCTATTTTTTTAAGAACATTTATTTAATTTTCCGCTTAATTGATCATAATTTCATTTTAATTATTCTCGTATATTCACTATTTCAAATATTAAAAATAATGTAGTAGTTAAAATCGATAGCTGAAATATAAGAAAATTTGTTAAAGTGCTTTATTTGTTATGAGAAAGAGGCATGGAATGTTAATAATTTATTAACATCAATATATACCCATGTATTGTAAAAAATAAATGGCTCGCATGTATAAAATAATACTTCCGTCTTTAATAAATACAAACGTTTCATATACAAGTTTACAAAAAATGATAAATTTACATTATTTGGATTTTTGGAAATAAATAAATGCCTTCAATTAACTTTAGAGTAAATAAACTGTTTAATCAAAGTGAAAGCCATTCGATTCTACTCATTTTTAGCAACAAATTACGAGCTTATTTATGCCTGTAGTTTAAAACTTGGGCGGATTAGAATCCAAGAATTCTTTAACGGAATTTTACGCGGCTTTTCTGTTATTGAATTCTTTTGGCATTAATAGTTATCGAAGCTTGAAAAGGTGAAAGTTGTCGTGAACTAAGAAGGGTCCTTTTTGGTTAATCTGTGCTAGTTATTTTTAGTGTGAAAGCGTTTAAATCATCGTTTTCATCAGTAGCGAGATGTTTTCGACCCTCTTTATCTTTAAAACTTAAATATCCATTCCCAAAGTTTACGAACCAATACCGCACTGCTCGCTCATAAGTGGTTTCTTCACCCCAAGTTTGGTTAATATTAGGAGCTTTTTGAGATGTATAATGCCCAAGTTTTGTTGAGTGAGTTAATTACTTACCATCACGCCGTTTCTCCGCGCGGATAGGCAGAGGGAAAGAGCGCCAAACTCTTCTATCCTGTGACACAATTCTCATCTCATTCACAATCATACATCTTCTCATACAAGCTCGTCGATTATTGAGTCTTTATACAGGACTATCTTCTAGTATTTGGTTTACTTGGCGTTGCCAAGTTTTCCGTGGACGACGTCTATTTTTAGTACAATTAACGCTTCATTCATCCGTTACACATGACCAAACCAAGCATGCGAGCCTCTTTTGATCATATTTTTATAAATTTATTTCATACATAACAACAATTTTTATCTTTAGCCAAATTGCCATTACCCTTCAATTAAAGTAATTAACATAGCAAATTATAAAAAAACATAAAAATTGAAATAATTAAGTCAAATAGTAAAGTAAACTAAAATTTAATCAGCAATCAATTAAAAAAAGATGTATAAACGATAGAGAAATCAAATAATTATACAATAATGTATTTGACTTTATATTTTAGTGCATTCACTATTTATATTGTTTATAATCTCTTCTAAAATTATATTATATGTTAACTTTTTGTTAACTGGTACGATCTTGCATATTGTGAATAATTTGTAATAATCATACTTATACAAATACTTTCTTCTGTTACTACTATAAGTTTTAAAAATCTTAATTGTAACTGTTACATTTTATCAGTATATGTTTTATATGTTAGTCCATAGCTACTCACTCCATAACTATAACCGAGTCGACCATCGCAAAGTACTTATGCACTTAACATGGATCTCAGTTTCTTACATATATTATCAATATGCGGTTTCCAGCAAAAATTTTCATCAATTATTAAACCTAAATATTTATATCGCGCCATTTTGTCACATTTGAAATTTATTTATATTTTATGTAAGCATTTGTAATCATGTTCCCCAAGTTTCATTTGAATTGTTTTTGTTTAGCTGGTGATGACCGGATAGGTAAATATTTAGTTTTCTTTACATTTAAAATTATTTCGTTGGCATGAGCCCATTTACTATGCCGATATCAACTTTACATTATTTCCTTATTTCTTCATTCTTTACTCTGTCATAAATGAATCTGCCACATATAAGCCTAAGCGATTACGAAGCCACTGCATTAGTCTATTATCGTTCCTTTTCTCCCAGCTCCAGGCTTCACTTTCATCCATCAGCGTCGGTACCACAACTCCATTGCTTACCGCTAGTCTTGCCTCGGTTAAGGGCGCACTTTCAAAAATAATTAATATTTTCGCGTTTTTTACGAAAATGTGTTTTTATTATTCATTTATATTAGAAGTTATACACTAGATTTGATTTTTTGCTTTGATTGGATTTTCACACTAATGCAAAATTAATAAACCGAATGTTATTTGCCATAATTAAGAAAATACAAGCATTATAAGAAAGACCGCAACCATTAAATTTATTTTTAGCGTGCCACAAAATTGCTTTAATATAGAAAATTCTTCCGTATACGAAATATATTATCTTATAATCTTGAAGCCAAAGACAAATTTGCATTGAACCAAAATTCAATTTGCAGTACGTATGATCAATTTTCGACGTTTTTTAAACACTTTGTGTTAGTATAAACGAATTATTTTAAATATAATATATTATAATTACTCACATGCTTTTAGGCACTATTATTTAAAATCAAGTTTTATATCAAAAATACAATAATTTGTTATTAAATAGTATTTTTATCGATCCTATTAATGTATGTTATTTAATTAATGTTACTAATACTAATTTTCAGACTAAATAACCACATGCTACTTAGAGTTAAGGAGTGGAGGGAGTGGAAAGGATTAAAGTTGGGTGGGTGTAAGGGGGTGGTCAACAAGCGCAAATGGGTACGTAATAGATGGTGTTCGAATATTGATGAAATTTTTATTACAATTAATTGTTAAATTTTCTAAAATATCTAATTTATGTACTAATTTTACTCCATCACTATAGAAGCAATGACTCTCGGTTCTTACATGGTCCCACCTCCACTGCTCAACCCTAAGTAATACGTAGTTCTTTAGTCTTAAAATTAGTATAAGTAACATTACTGAAGATGATGCGTCAGCATTGAAAACGTTATAATAAATAACAAGTTTGTGAAATCAAACAGTATTTTTATTTTAAATATAATTTAAAATACCATTTCACTAAGTTTCACAAGAAAATTTCGAAAAATTATTAAAGAATCAGTAATAATTAGTTTCAAGGGTACAACATCAGTCACGTAAATAATTGGTCGTTAGACTAAATAATAAATACCAAATCTTCGAGACTCAATGAAAACTTTTTATCTGTGTACGCATATACACATTCTTACAAGATATAATAAAAATTTAAGACTTTCACTCTAGGCTAAATTATAAAACTTCCCGCTGTTAACCAAAGTGGGTAGTTTTCTAAGAATAAAAATGCAGAGATATATAGCTTATGTGACCGAAGCAAGTCGCCGATCACAATGGGGGGATGGAATCGGAAGGGATGGGATGGGAATATGAAATGGGGATGAGTAGACGGATGAAATAGGGAAATGGAATTGGGAATGATGAGAAAATCCTTTAGGATAAGGAGAGCAGCTCAACTCACCTGAAGATGACGCAGCCTTTTTTCTTCTCCTGAAGTTCACCCAATTTGATCTGCAATGACAAGCAATTCTGGTGAATTAATCATACAACGTTCAATTAATTACATACACAAATACTCTATTGAGTAGGTCCAAATGGTCACAAATCACATTGATCACAATGACGAAATTCCACCCCGCGGAAAATTTCACAGAAACACCAAACTGAATTGAGAGGCAAACATGTACTTTTACATATGATCCAAAACGAATGATAACAACAGCTGTGACAATTCCAGTCCATATCTCGACAAGTTTCACAAAACCGATAAAAACAACCAGCCGATCTGCAAAGCGAATAGGTACTCACTAGGAAATGGGTCAGGTGAGAGGACAAAAAAGGTGACAACAATAAAAACATACAACAATAATTTTGTTGTAGCAATCGCATAGAATATATGTATATATTGTGCATGTCCACCGATAATAAAACATTATTGCGAATATGGAACAACTTAATTGAAGGATCAATAACAATGATAGATTAGGTTAAAATATTCTGTAATGGGGCTCTAATAGATAAGGAAGCGTGGATTGTTGACTAGCTCGCTGAAACTAAAACGCAGCTGGATGTAGAAAATATATAGTAGAAAGATGTGTCAGTCATTAATATCCATATGGGATATTCATATATGATCAGAAGGTTGTATATTTGGAAGCTGGTGATCTATTTCTCTCAGCGCTCCAGTGTGTTCGTTTGAGGATGATGTCGCAGAATATGTATGTGTGGATACGTGGGTGAATGTGGCTAGAGCAGGATGGAAAATAAAGACTACTTACAATTGATAAACATTTATTGTTGATTGATGTACCATTACAGATTAAATATAGTCAGTTAAAACATCATGCGTCTGCCGGAGAACTATTCGGGAAGCAAGATGAGAGAGATGTGAAGTTAAAATACCAGCTTACTATATTATTATTCTCAATATATTGGCGGTACCGGCGAGATTAAGTGGCTGGTGAGAGCTTATGGTTTGCATCCATCTATTTGTCCGGTGCGTTCTGGAATCGTCGGCACTGTTGTTGATTGTGGAGGCGTTAAATCTCCATAGAATTTATCTCTCATCAATGGTTGTCTCGAGATGTAATCAAGATAAATAATTATGTCAGTATAAAAATCATAATCCCAAGTTTTTTACTCCGTTAGTAAATTTGAAAAGGTAAATGTTTATTGTATTTATTAAAATATCTCGTCCATATATTTTTTTCCTACAGAATTCACCGATATATTATACGTTAATATGATATTTTCTTTAGATTTCTACCAAACTTTCAATATCATTGACATACCCAATGCCAGCGTTTAGCACTCATTAAAATGAGTGAAAAAAACACCATCATAGTGCAGATTTTTTCAAAATAAACAAAAACTGACAGAAATAACTTCGACAATGAGGTGTCTACTCTTTGTTGTCAGTAACAACTATAATGATAAAAATAAGCATCCACATTCTTTGTTTCATTGCCAAATTTATTATTTTAACAAATTTTCTTTATTTCACAGATCTTATTGTAACAAAACAATCCAAGGTCGAAAAATAAAATATAATGATCAATATTAGAAACGCTTTAAATTTTAAATGAGGAAAAATTCTTCGAATAAAAATAATCAAAACGGATTAGAATATTTTTAAAGCAAAAATAAAGGTAAAATAAATATGTGATCCCTTTGCGGCCCGCCTCAGTATAACAGTACAAAAACAAAGGGATTTATTTATAATGCGATTTATTTTTAATAATACAAAATTCTAGTATAAACATTTTTTATTTTTATTATGGAAATAGGATTTGCGAGGGCATTGAATTTCGGTATTACGGCAATTTTTATATTGTACTGGTAAATTCATTTTAAAAATTAGAATATAACCTTTTAATTCTACAAGTGATGACATTATTTGACATCACTTTGAATGAATAAAAATGAATATTATTCATCTTCGCTCTATGATTGAATATTTATTTATGAACATTTTTACAACGAAACGAAAAAGAGATGTCGGAAACATGTCCAACTATGCTCTATCGTATGCAATACTTAAATGTGGGTAGCCTAGTTTGAAAGCGGTAGGTAGAATATTGAAAGTGTAAAACCATAATGGTCACAGAAGTCATAAAATCTGGTTTCGCAGTGATGCATTACTATTCAGGAAAAAACAAAAGTTTTTCTATGTATTTTACATATTTTTTATTTATTATCTTTGTTTTATTAACCACTTAATTGAGTTTAAATTTAAATAAAAAATTGGGATTGTCAATTTTGCATATAAAAGGTGTTGGTCACAAATTAAATAATTTGGAATCGTTGGAGATAAATAAAGCGTGTAAAACTAATCAAAAAATTATTAACAACCAACTAAATTTAACTACGAGTCCCATTCTAAATTTTTTTCCTAAAAATTATTCGGCTAAATTTGTATTAAGCAACAATTTGAGTTAGGTACTAAATTTATTTTTTAAATAATTGTTGTTTTTTATTTTTTTTAAAATATTTTTTAAAAATAGATTCTGGTGAAGAAACAATAATATATGTTTTTAGTTAGCTATGACATCCTGAAGTAGAAAATGGTATTTTTCGAAACTGGTAGATGTATTTAAACTCAATTCAGTGGTTAATAAAACAAAGATAACAAATAAAAAATATGTATTTTAACCACAAAGCTAATATTGCTAATTTTAGAAGTATTATTTTACATATAAATGAGTGGAACTTAACTTCAGAATTACACTTTTAGTAGCTTCCTAGTCGATGGGTGCTAAGACTTCTGATGCCGGAACAAAATCGTGTTCTTGTGGAACTTTACAGGGGTGTTTAACTATATATGATATTTAACTCATCTATTTATTGGTGTGATTTGCGACTGCGAATAATACCTGAATCCACAAATTGCAAAAACAAAGACTTAACATGAATTAAAATAGTGGTGCAGTAGCAGTGCACTGCCCCTAATGAAGTCCAAGTCAGCTGGTAAAGAGATGATATCAGCTTTTTGGAATTGTAAAGACATTATCGCGATAGACTACATGAATAAGAACGAAACAATAGATAAACAGTGAGGTAGCTCACCACACCCAGGAACGTTCTATGAGCAAATGCTCACATAGCGGTCCTGCTCATTCACAGCCAGGTTAGTATTTTTTTTAATCCTAAAAATCTACCCTCCACCTCCCTGCCCCTCCACCATGCTACACGGGCAATAGGGTAGCAATATACGGCTACCAGTAAAATACACATTTTTAAAAATTATTTTGCACATTGCTACAGCATATGGTATGCAGTGGTGTGCAGTAGATATACATTTGGGTTATGCTGTTACCAATGGTATTATACAATCGTATATAATATATGTAATACAATATATATATATACTTTCGTATAACCAACGTCTTTGGACAAAATAAATCCGTCGTTTATATGACCCTACCATGTATTTACTTATAATTTTAGAGTACTATTAACTGTGTTTTTAATGTTTAAGTTTTATCTTAAAATAATACTTCATTATCCATATAAAAAATGAATGGATGTTTTTAAGAACACTTTATGGCTGAACATGTTTAATTTATTGTTTGAAAATCCAAAACATAATAACTATAGGAAATAATTATTTTTATTAAAGGTTAACATAGGAAATTGTTCTACCAATTGCTTTTTGTTTTTCTCAAATCAAGAACCAATCCGTGCACCAAATTTAAAGAATGATCATGAAATCAACAGGTTAAAAACAGTAAGATAGTAAATTTCGCAAATTAGTAAAAGAGGAAGTAGACACTTCAATGATTTATACACAGTTGTAACCCTTTTTAATATTGTTCTGTTAAAAAACAGCACAGGTAACGACTCCATACAAAACGGATCAACCGAAATGAATTTTTAATTCAGTAAATAGTCATTTACATGACTTGAGTAATTCATTAGCTTAAAGACAGAACTGAGTAATGTAAATAGCACGATGCGGTGAATAAAAAAAAGCGCCATGAGTACATCACTGAGAGTTCTTGAGTTTTTAGGACTAAGCAATTTAAGTCTCTTCTGGTCCACAGATGACGCTAATGGCAAAATAATGTTTTCGCTTATGTTAGTCGAATTTTTTAATTTATATTTGTTTCCCAGAATTTTTAGTTATGCGCAACTTTTTTGCTTGTATGCACTGCACGCCCCTGATGGTATGGTAAGAAATAGAATATAAATCATCAATAATAAGTGCACATCTGTCATTATATTATACACAACAAATAGAAATGATGTTTCGGGTCTCACTCGATGACAACGTGGATACAATCTAGGAAAGTCGGAGAACAGGGGGGCGGACTGAGAAGAATAAACATTCCCTTACGAGGGACAAAACAGAACAAAACAAAAAAATCAAAAGGGTCGACTCGCAGCTCGAACACTACTGCTGGCAGATATCATCCAGGTAGCAACACATCGGGAAGTCCGATTGGAAAACCAATTAAACCCACTGCCACCCATACTCTGATGAGGACACGAAATAGATCCAGGTTCATCCACCTTGCAACAGAGAATGCAATTTAGAGAAGAAATTAAGAAATGAGGACCTTAATAACTGACAAAAGGTATAGACAAGGATAATGGGCCGATGCCGTACCATTATGAGCCATCTGCTTTACTCACCTGACTAGTACTGTGACTGGTCAGAAGGCCAGGTACCAATTTGGTGGTAATGAATACAATTGGTGTAGCGGCGATATTTGACTCAGGCTGGCTACTAACATAATCACTATGA
Source organism: Eubasilissa regina (assembly GCA_022840565.1). NCBI lineage: Eukaryota > Metazoa > Arthropoda > Insecta > Trichoptera > Phryganeidae > Eubasilissa > Eubasilissa regina. The sequence goes on from JAINEB010000033.1 coordinate 27,104,901, forward strand.
TTCCAAATATCAGAAGCAATTCAAGTTAAGGAAATATTAGGAATATGTAGCAGAAATAACTCATTCCTTGAGTCTTGTCTAGATGTTTATTAAATGGCTCCTGTGGTGTGTTCCGCTTCAAACAAATTGAATAAAAATATTTCCTAAATAAATATTAGATATCTCATAGAAACGAAGCTATTTTTATTATATTTAATTGAAAATATATAGAAGTTTGGGGTAATTACAGGTAAAAATTCAGTAATTGTGTGTTCTTGGACGTATTCAAATTTTGTAAAAATATTTCCAAACAGACTAAAATTTTTTTTTTAATATTTTGCGAATTTTTTAGCCTACCCTAGTATACAAGGTATTTATGCCGCACGCGAACCAACGTTCCCAACGTAAATTCATTTTATTTATATATAATACATATATTATGAATCAGTTTGGTGCTTTATAATTTGTTCGACATACTTGTTTACCGATAAGATGTTTAATGATTACCGATGAATCTAGTGATGGAGGAGACACCACCGAGATAGCCTTGGCAGAATATCCCAGAAAACTCTTGAAGCTTACGAGGACTGTGCACTGGTGGAAACATTATAAATATTAGACAGCTATTTTTGATACAGTTTGTTTATAGTCTGATTCGTTAGATTTCGTTTTACGGATTTTTTTATAGATTTTATGTCTCTGTATACAACCGTTCAACGTGGATTAAATCCAACGCACAGGAGAGAGACTTATTTTATAATATAATTTGATAATCTCTTTTAATTAAATTCAATGACATTGCCTGTAAAGGCTTTGTTGGACGACAATGGAAGCTTTGCTTTTTAATTAAATGTGCATAGGAACGAAATCCTTTCATCGTTTGGATTATTTTTATTTAGCAGTTGTTGATAATGTTCTGCAATATCTTGTAAGTATTTGTTATCCATTTCAAAAATCATCAACATACATTTTTAACTGTGCAACTTTCATCTATATATACCAAATTAAATCTACTGGCATATATTTTAAAAGCAAAAGTCTGATTAACTAACTAACTTACCATTACGCCGTTTTACCGCGGGGGTAGGCAGCGAGAATAGAGCGCCACACTTTTCTGACCTGACACAATTCTCGTCTCATCCACATACAAGCTCGCCAATTGTTGAGGCTTCTAATTGTTCCAGTCTCCAGTATCTGGTTTACCTAGTCATGCTAAGCCTTCTGCGGACGTCCTCTATTTATGGTGCCATCAATACTTGCGTCATATACCTTTCTTACCATTCTCTCCTCATTCAACGATTCCATATAATCAAACAACCTATGTGATCCTTTTTTAATCTTACTCATTATACTAATATCGGCTTTACATTCTTTCCTTATTTCTTCACCTCTAATTCCTTTTCAATGAATTAATTTCTTTATCATTACGTCTAAGTGATCTCATTAGTTCCTCTTCTGCTAGCTCGAGACCTCACTTCCATAAATCAGTGTCGGTACCAGGACTAAATTGTGTACTGCTGGTCTTGTATCGGTTGATAAGTTCTCGTTAGAAATAATTCCATTTAAAGCGGCATTCACTTTATTCCCTGCAGTCACCCTCTTTTCAATATCATTCTCAGCCTTTCCGTTTCTATCAAACACAATTCCCAAATATACAGACTCATCTATTTGTTCCAAATATTCATTGTCTACAAGTATTTTGCGCGGTGTCATGCTTTCCTCCTTCGCGAATACCATAACTTTTGACTTGTTGACATTCATAATAAGGTCGCTTTCCTAGTATAAATTGTACATAAATAAATTGTACTCATTAGACTCTGTAGTGCTTGTTCATTATTCGCCATTAGTACTGCATCATCAGCGCGCAATAAACAGCATACAATCAAATCGCCCATTATAACTCCTATATTCATACAATCCAGTTTTTTTACACAATTATCCATATACAAGTTAAATACAGCCATGGAGATATTACTCAACCTTACTTGACATCCTTTGTAATGTTAAACCATAGTGTGTATGTTCCATTGATTCTTACACATGAAGAACTTCCTAATAAGAATAATTCTCTGTATTATTTTTTTGAATGTTATTAAAGACGTGGCAGTCAAAACTCAGGGGAGTGCAAAAAATCTTTGCATTTTTTGAAATTCTGAAACATCTATAAAAAATGAATAAATCATATATGTTATCGACCGAAGTTGTACATACTTACGTACCAATGTAATTTGAAAGCTTTTTAATTTCTGCTGCGAATTTTTGATGATGAAAATATAATTTATTATCAAAAAACGAAATTACCACAGTACAACCTAACATAGCCAATTAACACAAAAGTATATCTAATCCTTTCAATTCGGTTACACGTGTGCCACCTGGCAGCGACAGATTATATTCTTTGTAGCACTGCACTGGCAGCAATTATTTAAACGCCTGCTTTTAAACAATGCAGTTTGTATCTTAGTTACGTACGACATTGTATCTGTTACTTGTGTTTTTGGCACAAAATACCAACTAGTAACGTTATTTGAAGGAACCAAATATTTTTTCGATAGATTTTTTTTTCTGTATATATTTCTAATTGACTCATATAATTTGTTTTTAAATATAATTTAACTATGTTCTTAAATATAATTCACAATTAAATGGATTTTCAGTTAAAGAAATATGGGCTTATAGTTTTGAACTTGATTTAAACCCATTGAAAGCATTAGTCATAGTTATACCAATGTATAATTTAACCTGTTGGTTGGGCCAAATTTGTTTTGGCGTTGTATAAAAAAATATTTTAATAATCTTATACATCTTTTGGTATTATTTACTTTTTATATAATTTACGTACCGAATAGTATGTTTGGAGAGAGAACAATTGATGTCAAATAAATTTAATCATCTCTTTGGTTTTCTATTAAATGATTATTGTTTTATTTATATATTCTAGTATTATAATTCTGTGAGATAATCATAAAAAAATCCCACTAAAATTCCATAATTTGGTAGTCTTATAAGACGATCAAATTTTTTATAAATTTGTTAAATTCATTTTATTAATTATAAAATACTGATTCTTATTCAACATTATTTTATGATCATTTAATTACAAATAAGTGTATTTTATATAAGTTAATTACTGTACTTAATTATGACAACATTGTCAAAAATTAACAGCCTTATGTCCTGATTATTCAGTTAAATTCGGAACATATTTACAGAAGCATTTTCTCTAATTAATATGTGCTAAGTTGAGTTGCTACACTTAGTTTACAACCAATATAAATTCCTTCAGATTAATTACAAACACATTGAAGAAATTCTTAATGCATTAAATTTCTTACGTGTATAATAATTATATTTTATAGTGGAGCTATTTGATTACGTACAGCTGTAACGAGAAAATATATTGAATTCAATTGCATATATGTGTCTTCAATTTTAAAGCGCTTCGGAAATAGCAGATCTGCAGCCATCTTTCACGGCCCTCTAAATTATAATCTCTCAATCTCATATATTTATATTGGTATTTATATTGGTAACAAAACGCTTCACAGAGCATAACCCCAACAATCGGCGATAGACAGATGTGCTAGTATAAAATATAAAATTATACTTTGAAAATAAATTTGATTAAATTATATAATAATGTGCACTTGTATATGAAAGTAAGATGGTACATATATAATATTAAAATAATCATTCTTTCAAAATCACAAATTAGACGAAAAGTATTATAAATTCAATTACTAAAAATAGAAAAACATTATATTTTTTTCGCAATTAAATAATGCGTTAAATGTTTTATATAGGTAAAAATTGTAACTTTATATAATTTTTATTTTTAAGTTATAACATAATTATCAGTCGATAATTATGTTATCATAATGATCGCTAGCAGATGCAATCAAGTTATAAATTCGTTTTCTACAAACACCTGAAAATAATATAATTACTTTGGCTACGCCACCATAAATTTAATTAAAATATAATGCATTAATATAGGTGTCGTTACTTATATTGATATTATATAAATAAAAAAATTGTAATAGAGTGAAAAATGGTTTTTGGTATTTGATTATAAAGTTACTCCACCGTCAAGCAGTTATATCTGTTACATCCTGATATTCTTTCTAATTGATTTACAAATCGGTAATATTTTAAAATTATTATTTATAATAATATATTAAAAAGTTATTTTAAAATGACGGTACTTGCCCACTTGTTATAAATCGTCATATACTATACACACAAGTATTGTTTCTACGAACGGGTGGTGAAACGGGATCTAAGAAAGATGATAGGAATTTGGTGTAGGGACAGAACAATAAGGGCCAAGGATCAACCAGAAAGCACGACTTACCTGGATTTTCTCTGCTGTAGTCAAAGCTCTCCTGAACTTCAAGAAATTTCTTCGCCGATTCACATGAAGCACTGTAAATACAATAGTCAATTTCAACAGTAACTGTACAAATAACATATTAGTGTAACGAGCACATAGCAGAATGTTCACATTCTTTAACTGTTTAAAAGTCATAGACAACACACATAGAAAAGTCGTGTTCTGTGGTATAGGAGAAGGAAGGAGGGGGAAGGAACAGATAGGTAAATTTAATATAAAGGAGCATCCACACACGTGTACGGTGACTGGCAATCCGTGGACCTGTCATAAATACCAAACACATATACATATAAAAATATTGTTGATATGCTAATACCTACCTATCTACCTAAATATGATTAATTATGTTTTATAATTTAAAAAATTTAACATAAAAATATCATTGACATACCAGTACAAATATATAAAATTAAAGAAAGATGCGAATGAAATATTATCATTAATTTTCTTTTTAATGTGTTATTGATTCATTTTATTGGCAGTTTAAATAAATAATGAAGTAATTTAAAAAATCTTCTTCAAATTTGTTAACATGTTTATAAAAATGTCGTTTATTGCGATGTATAAAAATTATGAAGTAATAGATCTAAATAATTACGGTATAACGACTGGTGAAGGCTCAGTGTAAGGTTGAATGTAGTTTCAAGTTGGTTGAGAAACCTAACTTGGACTGGTCGGTGGCGTAATACTCGAGGTTGGGTTGAAGCCGCGTTATCTCCTGACGACTGGAGATTGAGTGTTAACCATTAGCGGATGAAGTTTTGAACGAGGCGTGAAGGTTATCTTTGTGAACTACCTTAAATCCGTGACTTCCTACTGAAGAGGGAGTTTCACCAGCTGAATTAATCCCACCCAATGCAGTGAGATGTCGGTTTCGACTACGCTAGCCTATTTCAAAGTTAATGCACTAGCCGGCACTTCTGCGGTGTGGCTTTTTTTATTCCGTGTTCTATTCGATAGTTACTACTATTTGGCAGTGATTTTTTTGTAGATAAAATACTTTTTTCACTTGAAATACAATGGCGTTTTAATATATGTGCACATTGTAATAAATCTTACGGTTTTATTCATCTAACTGCTTGTAAATTAACAAACGCGAATAAAGTAATTAAAAAATATATAATATTTGTGTTTCGTTCTATAGGGTATCTTTCACCTGTAAAAATAATATTTTTTTAAAATAGTATTTGTAAAAGTTGTCAACGGCCTAGTTCTTAAAGAAGAATAAAAAAAACTTCAAGGGTGAGAGATCCATTTGCATCACAAAGTAGGCTTTCAGCAACTAACGAATCATTTTATTTCGAACGTAAATCAATCTGACTTTTGGGGAAAACAATTTTTATATAATTCATTTGGAGAAACGACTTTTTTTACATGTCAAAATGAAATATATTTTTTAATACCCAAGAACAACTACATCAAAGTGAAATATCGGTTTAGACCCATTTTTATCAATAACTTTATTAATATCTTTTATTAAAACTACTAGGTGATGGAACATTTTAGACCAAATATTTGCACCACATTTTTGTTGACAATTGTACATTACGTTTTGAATATCGCAATTTTTATTAAAATTATGTTTTGTAATTAAATTTCTCTCATGTACATGAAACCTCACTAAACTACACTTTCATAATTTTTCTTTTTACTTTATATTTCCATTTTATTTTCAATAGTTTTTTCAATAGTTTTTTTTTATAATATTATTCAATATATTTATTTGAAAACTTTTAAGACTTGTTTTTTTATAATTCATTTAAGCAGAATCCAATTATAATTTTTGAGACTGCACTTCTATGTATACAATCTAAGTCAATCTGATGGAACAAAGACTTAAAACGCATATGTTTTCTTAAATTTAATTAAGCTGATTAGAAAATCGTTGTTGATAACAGTAATTAATTGAAGATTTACAAGATACTAATAGTAACACACAGTTTGAAAAAGGAAGGTTCGTTGCGATTTTTTTTTAATATACTGTTCAAAACATACTTAACGATGTTTATTGTAGTTAATCTTCAATAATTTATTCGTTTGTTGAGATATAAAATGTATTGCAAACTTAATATATAGGCACATCTTTTCAGGCCGCATCCTCTTAAAAACCATATATCCTGAAGGATGACATAAATTGAATACTACTCTTACTTACCCACCATCGCGCCATTTTTACAGAGAAGAAAGAACGCCACACTCTTTTATTCTGAGACACAACTTGTCTACGCATGATCGTCCATCGCCGAGGACTATCTTCAAGTGTCTGGTTTACCTGGTGATATAAAATTTTCTGCGGATGTTATCTTTAGATACCATCAAAACTCACACGATATATTATTCTGCCTCACTTATTATTCTTAAATTAACTATTCACTTTGTTTTAATTTTCATCCACCTAACTCTCGTTCATTCTTTAAGTGGATAAGCCAGGTCTTTCCGTTAACACTGTCCGTATGGTTTATAAATCGAGATTGTTTCAAAACAGTTCTACAGGATGTAGCTCTGACAAGACATATCCGATGGCCTCATTTGAAACTTTGTCGTTTTTAGATTTGACCCATGATGTGGTTTTAAATAGACCCGTAAACTAAGCGAAAGTCCATATTGAGTGTAAGAGTGGATTGTGAGAGGGGGGATATGTAAAAAGAATTATAGATTTCAGACATAAAAAAATCATTAGAATCAATTATATAATATATTATTTTCATAATTCATAATATACATACATAATATAGTAACAGATATAGATCACAATATTTTAATATAGTTTTTACACTGATATTCGTGGAAACCTTAAAACAAATATATATGTATATATGTTTGTTTATTGTCTTTTATTTATATATATATATATATATATATATATATATAAATAAAAGACGCCAGTTCCATATATATATACATCTAGTCGGTCTAGAAACTATCTACAAAAAAGGCGATCCATCTCAGAAGAGACGCCAGTTCCATACAGTAGTGCTCGCTGAAACCTTATGAATTTTTAATTTAAGGTGTATGGAACTGGCGTGCCATTGTAAAGGCGTTACCTAAAATAAATTACGATACAATCATACTTTTTCGCAGGAGATATAAATCTCCCACAGTTGATATATATATGTATATATATATATCAAATTATTTAAAAAAAAGAATATTAGTATCATTTTGACATATTTATAAAGCTGAACAAAATATGTATATTTTCTGAAACCTTAAATCATTTTTAAAATAACCGTCGAATAGTATCAATGTTTTTAACTATCAATTGTATAATGGCAAGCTTCAAAAGTTTTTTTCATATCGATTCGGAGAATTTTCATTTCATCAACTTCCTCTCCCATTTCCATTTGGGCTGTCAAATATTTATGTCTAGGTTTATTTGTGATGTTTGCTGTGTTCCATTTTCAAACTTTAATTTCCTCTTTATTAATTAACGCAATAGCTTACTTACTCAAAAGGCAACTCAATGGGGAATGTTTTAATTTGCTAAATAAAGTTTCACTCCATATCGGTTTACATGAGAAACCGAAATCGTAGAAAATAGGGGTTTGTTTTCAAACCCCAAGTTTAACAGTTCAAAAACACTAACAGTTATGTATTTACTACCACAGATAGAAAATTCATCTTAAATTCATGATATCAATATTTCAATTACTCTGTATATTCAAGTGATTGAATACACAAGATGTGTTTCCAAAGTTCTGGGAATTGTGTTTCAATTATTATTTTTTATTATATCATTTTTGTTACATTGTAATTTTATAATATACTCGTAATTTTCATTTAGCTGTATATACTTGAATTAGCAAGAAACTAGTTTTTTTGGGTCATTTTCTTAAATTTTTTTGTGATTGTGGCACTGTTTTACAGCTCGTTTTATGTCATTATTAATCTAATACTGTACACAACGTGCGGTATCAGAGTTTTTTTTAATTCTGGAAACAGATGATAGTTATTGGATGCCAGGTTTGGCGAATAAGGTGAATGTGAAAGAAATTTTCAGAATTCGATTAAAATTTCCTTAGTTTGACGAGCTGTATGTGGTCTTGCATTACCTTTTAGCAGGAATGATCTGCTTTCCAGGTAAGTTTTTGAATAGCGCGTGTCGCAATGGACCGCAAAAAAGGTTAGAATAAGATTATGTGTTAATCATGGCTCCTTTATATAGATAAATATTTCAATCGGAGGTCCTTTTTTGGTTTGCGGCATCTTGTTTCTGAGTTAAATGTGGGATTTAAATTTCATTGCATACCAACTGAAGGCTGATTTTGGTATATTTGCTGCCAAAATAAGTCGCCATAACAAGCTAACAGCTCATGAAGTTTTGGATCTTTTAATTTTTACAACTAATGTTTGTTCTACATATACGTTGAGTTATTGTCACTACTATAGTTTCGAGAGGTAGAGTTCCTCTCTTCACCAGGTGATAACTTAAAAGAAACTGCACCTCTCGAAACTATAATAGTGACAATAAGCCAACGTGTGTAGTACAAAGTTTAGTTGTGAAAATTAAAATAATTAATTGTAGAAGGGATGCTGGATAACAAGTTTATACTTACATACTACCAAATGTACTAATAATATAACATGTAATCGAAAAATACTCAAAGTTTTAATAATTCGGCTTCAAGTATGCAAGTAGTCAAAAAAGTGCCACACAAACAAATTTCTCAAAACAATCCGCTCACTTCGTAATATATAAGCTATTTTGTGCATTATACCCATGAGCATTAGTCTTTTTTTGTACGTTGGGTGCTGTTAACGACTGCGTATATAGTATTCGAAGACCTTGACAGGTGGAACTGAATGTCGAATACTTTCAAACTTTGTGGATACAGAGAGGAGAATGCATATACTTATTTTGACTCGCTCCGTGCACGCGCCGTGTCGTGGTGTGTGTGTGTGTGTTATGACTGGCTTCTAAAGGACGAATTTATTTGCAGCAGTGCTGTTTTTGACTAGAAACAACATGTCCAATGCTTTTAAACTCTAGAACACAAGGGATGCGGAGCATTCAAAGCATGTATGAAGTGACCGCGCCTGATACATACCTCATAAATAGTTATTGGTTTGGGGCTGTCCACTAAGGGGATCGTCTTCAAGGGACGTTCTGCTAGATCAAGAATAAACTCAGCGATAAATAATACTTTTAGATTCTGTAAACTCGGAAAATACTCCATGCAATTGTGAAAAAAAATAATCACTCTCTGAAAGTTTTCAATTTGTTTATTTATATTCCATAATTGCAAAATTAACACAAAAAATAGTCGGTTTTAACCAAATGGCGAAACATGCTGATTGATCGGCGTTGAAAATAAACTTCATTTGGAAAACTCGTCAGGACTTGTCTGCACCTGAAAGTACTAGTCATTAGCCCTGCACTATTCAGCCGGATCGCAATTCTCAAAACTTTGGAAAAAACCCCCGTAGATGAACTGTGTAGATATTTAGATACCGACCACATTCATATATTTAAATATTTCACGGATCCGTAATTTTGCATTATTCATTGTCGATTAAAAATAATATTTTAATTTCCTTTTACTGCAAGACGGTTTCGATAAAACTTTAAAATTGTAATTATTATCGGCAAAATCATAGTGAAAATCAGTATTAATATAGTAACTATCTATTTACTACAGTATTTTTCTTTTTTATGACTTTTATTAGAATTAATAACATGAGTGCGTACAATACAATGAGGCGAGAAAATCTCTCATTAAGTTGTCGTTGTTTCGTAGGGTGGCACGCCTATCGAGTGCGTGACTATGTAGGTGCAACCAGGTGTTTTAAGTGTCACCTGAGCACATGCATCACTCCTAAAGGGGGAGGGATGCCCAACAACTATAAGATGGAAGACGCGTGCCAGTCTCTTTTTATTTTCCTTCGTCAACCACACTCGTTTTAAAAAAACATTTTTTTTAAACATTTGAATTTATTTCCCTTATCAAGCATCATAACTAACAAATAAATTAGTATTCTAGTATTCTGCATGCATTTGATACTAAATTAATGTTATCAACAAAAATTGTAAATATGAAAATAATTAGGAAATGCGTTAGATGTTTTAATACATATGATATGAAATTTTTTGCGAAAAAACTTATTAAGGTACACGCACAATAAACATATTCAATGTTAAAACACGAATAAATTTTACTTTTCGATTAAATTCTGGAAATCCTCTATTTAAAAAAAAAAATCATATTTATTATCTTGTATGAATGTAATTCATTTTATTTATTTTATTATAAAGTGATATCAACTATTCAATTTTGTTAAAACCGTTTTAAAAACATATACGACCACATACTCGTACATACACCGTATATTGTCTTCACATTTGTTGTCTCGTATTGCAAATGAAGGTTTTCCCGAACGTGGTGTTAAGTAGTTTGATCACAAAAGTAATCGCATTTCGTCTACGTGAGAAACATATTGAATCACACCCCCACAGTACTGTGACCAGTCATTAGGAGAGGATTTGTACATAATGAGTGTTTACGTGTTAGAAGGTCTGTTATTGTAATTATGGTTTGACAGGCAATGAAATCATTGAAATTACGTATATAATCCACAGCGTAACGACTTGTTTCAGTTACATATTAATTTATATAGATTATAAAACAAATTTGAATGAGATAAATTACAATCTCTTTAATAACAGTTGTCCATTGAATTTTTTCTCACAGATTAAGTTATAGTAATTATCATGATTTAGATAAATATGATTGTCCACGAAACATATTAATTATTCATTATAGCAGTATGCATTTTTTAATTATTAGTGATAGTATAATAAATATACAAAGACAAATCGTTGAAGGAAGTATATTAAAATTTTATACATGTATGTTGTATGTATATAATTTATGTATCCCATTGTCTATATAGATAAGCCTTACGTCTACCCTACGGAGCGAACAGCTGTCATTGGTAGACTGTAATTTTTAAGAATAATACTAAATCCAACAGATATTATTTATCAATGTACATACACAGGGTGAGGCAAAAATTTCCGGATTTCCTTAAGCCATTGCTCCGGCGCTAGTGAAATGGGGTGGGTCGTAATGGGGTCTTTTGGTAGCATATACCTTATCTTTTTAATGTTTTGTACGGGCATTGTATTTTGTGAGGATATTCTTCAAAATATACTTCCAATATTTTGAAATGTATAAATAATATAGTACTTACTTACTTACCACAACGGCGTTTTCCCGCGGAGGTAGTTAGAAAGGATAGAGCACCACTCTCTTCTGTCCTGACACATGATTACACATTCATACATTTTCTCATACTAGTTCGACGATTATCGAGGCTTCTAGCAGGACTATTGTCCAGTATCTGGTTTACCTGATCATGCCAAGTATTCCGCGAACGTTGTCTACTTCTGGTGTCATCAACACTTGCGTCATATATCTTTATAACCATTTCCTTCTCATTCATCCGTTCCATATGACCAAACCACCTAGGTGATCCTTTCTTGATCTTAATCACTATACTAACATCAGCTTTACATTCTTTCCTTATTCCTTCATTCTTTACTCTGTCAGAAATGGATCTGCCCTATATACGACTGAGTGATCTCATTTCTTCAAATATATAATACTTTTCTAAGACAAAAAAATCATTGGGTATATGTAGTTGTAAGACAATTTGACACTACAAAATATTGGTAATTAAATTAACTACACTACACTTGGCGTCTAAAAAAATTTTTTTATTTCAAAAAGGTATAATTGTGGAATTATTTTCGGTACCGGTTAACATGAAAATAAAATACACCCGGTAAAATGAGTGTATATAAAAATGTTACGATATTTTTTAACGCGCCATTTCTAACGCGGTTTTCGTAAGAAATTTTAATGGGATACTTGCTGAATAAACATACTCTATGTTAATAATGAAAATATGTACATAACGAAATGTGTTTGTTCGGGCTTCTTTGTACTGTAGATTATGTCGAGACCTTTTGGAACTCCCTGCACATTAATAAACCACAACATTGTTTTACAATCAGTCTAAATTTTTTCAGAATGACGTTGATGCGGAGGCTGGACCTTCGGGGATACAACTCCCACTCTGTCCTGGAGGAAGAAGGAATACCATAGAGAATAATGGAGCAGGTAAAATGTTTATTTTTACTGGAACAAAAAAATTATTTAGATAGATCAAATATTTCATTTAGATCAAAAACTATTTTATGATTACTGGACTGGATAATAAAATACATAAATGATATGTGCCATATATCAATTAACGACATGCTTACGATCTAGTAGTTGGGGGTTCGAGCCTCGTTCCAGGAGGCCATCAAGTTTGAAAATAGTAAGAATATTGATGCGATACGTATTACGTGTACGCATCTCTATTTAAAAAAAAAAACGTTTCTAGTTAATTGAGTTTTTTGTAGTAAATTTTAAAATGGTGATATACATATTGTTGCAATCGAAGTATTACTAAATAACGTGATAATTATAAAAAAAAACAAATTAAACATCGGTGCCATATTATCTCGTTTTTCCATAATTTTTGTGAAATAGACGAAAGAGTTGTAATGATGAATATCAGAAAAATATCAATTTTATTAACTTTTATAATCAATCTTCTATTATATAATACATTACTATTTATATTTAAATGTAAATATTTATTTATTGATCTTTTTTAGAGTAAAATAATATATTCATAAATATCTTTCACGCTAGGTAGAATACACAAAAGTTATATTTGGAATAATTTCTCATTCATACATATCATGTCCTTCGAACAATAACGTATCATCTGACATTTACATCAAACCGAGATATTAAGCTTCAACGTTTAGAATATTAATTTTTCGATTTCTTCGCCGGAGTTTAGTTTATCTCCCATGAAGTTGTTTTTTTTTACAAAAATGTTAATTTATTTATATATAATTTAAAGCAATAAAGTATACTGATTGTAGGTATCGATATAAAGAGTAATTCATTTTATTCGTATCCTGTTGTTCTAAAAAATGTTAAAAGTGCTACTAAAATTTTTGTTATCTTCTAAATTACTAAGAAATTCGACACATTTGTAACAGTATTGAAGAGAAAATCGTTGTCAGACTTTTGATACAAAAAATTCAATTTTTCCATAATGTCAGATAATAACTTGTCGTTAAGGTCATAGTATATTCTTTGTATAATTTCAAGATAAAATAGAATTCAAACTATCAAAAATACTTCAGAAGTATCTCTATTTTATGATTAATTGCACCATTTAATAACCATGGTAAATTTTCAAATATTTCGTATATGCATTCAATTCGATTGCATCGTACGACATCAGTTTTAGCAATTATTTCCTTATTCTTGAGGATAAACTACATGTTATTTATAATTTTATGGTCACCCCTTTTGTAAAGATTGTTTGGTGTCTGTTTTGCTGGAAAAATGTAAAAGGTGACTTGCCACTGTAGCGATTATTCAATATCTTTAAAAGATTCCAGATTTCATGAAAATAAGAAGAAATATATGCACATTCGGATAACTGCAAGCTTAATTTAGTGAAGGCTTTCATCTAATCGATTTAAACTGTCTTAAAATGCTGAGCATCCTAGATATGCACTTGTTGTTCATTTGTGACATATTTATTAATAAAATATGTTATTAATTATTATTAATTATATATAATTCAATCAGGTAACGATGAATTAGAAGCATGGCTATCCAACATTCTAATATAATTTATAAAATACCTTCACTAATAATTCACTAGTCCTACAACATTCCCACTACATATATTTTTATTTTATTTTTACTTTTTTATACATATTTGTAATTCTCTTTTTATTCCTGTCGATAAATAACACCACAACAGCACGAAAAAAACTGGCTACTTTAACACAGACTTCAGTCTAGTAAAGTAGCTAGGACAACGCTGTATATATCGGAGGTGGAGTCTACTCCATACCACACAATAAACTATGTATTATGTATGTTTATTATGTATTCACCTCTATTAGAACAAACATTTGTATGTCAATAAATATATAAATGAATTAATTAACTAAATATTTATTGCAAACTTTACAATAATTATGTGGTTATTATTATTAGTATTATTAGTATTGTGGTTATTAATTTTAATATAAATTATTTACAACTTTGTTTATAAAAAAAAACCTTAAAACAATTTAAGTTAGGTAATAGCTTTAAAAAAAATTTATTATTTCATAATTATTTAAAAAAAAAGAATTTTAAAACATTAGAACAATTTGACATATGGTTTTAGTTAGTTTATTTGATATCTTGACCAAATCGGTCGGTGTCTTAAATATAACTCGTAAAAGTGGTTAAAAACAAAGCAGTAAATAATTTATATTAAAAATTAATTTAAAATATGTATCTGAAACTTATTGCATACAGTCGGTAACTGAGTCGCAGATATTTGCATGAGTCTCAGATATTTTCTACCTTGGTGAATATAAGTGTCTAATTTTCATAAACTGTGTTGACACTTTTATAAATACCACTTGAGATCGAATAAAATTAGTTACATTATTATTTTGTTTACTGCTTCTATACATGTCTCACATATCTACCGTATACTTGTTTTGGCGGTTACTGTTTCGCTCAGGATCTTCTTGTCACTATCTTTTACAAGAGTACAATATATAAGCAGAGATGGGGATGACAACTACCGGGCACAATTTAGGCAAAATGTTCTTGGATACGTCAATCCAAACCACTGAGTACATTATATTATAAGCGTGAGAGATATAATATATTAATATGTTCAATTTAGGGGGAGCAGGTGAGACGGATAACCTGCTGTCAGGGAGCCCCAAGAAACCTCGCCGCAAGAGATACTGGGTGGTGGAGATATTGCGACGATTCTGCACGGTTAATCGATTCAAGAATCTTCAAGTAAGAATATTTTTAAATAATAGATTGTAAGGATATGGTACATTTGATTTAAATTTTCAGAAAATTAAATATAAAGAATTTAACTGAATCGGGTTAATTCTCATTCGGTATTTTTTAGTAGGTTGTGGGGGTAAAGGTCAGCGTTCTACTCTTTCACCGGCTAGTCTGTGGTGAATACAAGTTCCACGGGTTCTTCACCTCAGAAACATATACCCACCTTTATTTGTCATATCCTGCTTTTATCCTAAACTTGGAAAAAATTATTAATAATACCTGGAGGAGATAAATGAAAAGATTTTATTCGTTATAAAATGGCATCTAATCATAAAAAAGAACAAATTTCGTCGGTTTGGATGCGAGTTCAACGTTCTTCGCCGTCAGGTGAATACCAGATATTACAGTAGAAGGCGTCGTATACAGAATTATAGAAAATCAAATGTAAAGTAGGCGGTGGTAATAATGACATCAAAACCGATGTAGTGCAAATAACTAAAAGCGAAAGTAACCAAAAAGGAATCGTCTCGTTTCGTTACTCAGATGCTCATGGTTACATTTTAGTTCCGCTGGACGCAGCAATAAACCGCTTAATTTTGACAGCTCTACCCGATGAATTGAAAAAGAACCATAGATGGTCACCATTTTTATAACTTTCAAAACAGATTGCAATACCAATGTAAGGGCAATTACTGTGATTACGAAGTACTTGGCATTAAAACAAGCGACGAGGCAATTTCGAACGTGACACCAGTTTGAAATGTCACAAGGTATTTGTCATAATTCTTTACGTGTCTTTTATTTTATTTTTACTTCAGCCCTGTTGAAAACCAGTTAGACTGAATATATTAATACATGGTCTTCGTTCCAAAAAATTGTATATCCAAATGTTTTACGCTGTTATTGTACTTTACATTTATTCCTGAAAAAAATCAAATAGAATTTTTGCACATAAATATAATTTATTTTTAAAAAGTACAACGATTCATTTTCACTTATTGAAATATAGTTGAAAATGATATTTTGTAAATCAGTTTTTGATACCTGCAGAAATTACAGAAATATAAGTATAAGTTTTGAACTTATATTTGTATTTTCTGTAACTTACATAAAAAAATTCAGGATTATTAATGTAGGAATTTTTTTTTTGACATTCTATAAAGCCGTCCGCTCTAGATAAAAATATGATTTTCAAATTGAACAGAAGAGGGCAAAAAAAATATTTTAAATACTAAATGAATGTATTTAATTAATGTATAAATATATACATATAAAATCAATTTTTTTGAAAAATATTGTTTTTGTGTTACCGGGATTCCATTTACAATCCTATTTACAATCTGGATCTCTATTTACAATCCAGGGAAGTACACTACCAATTGTGTTATAATGCCAGTATTTTCAACCTATATGTTACACTTTTTCAAATTAATACAACTGTCGTTCCATTATTTGAAAGCCATCTACATTATTTTTACATAATTACAGAATCTCAAATACCTTTGAGTAAACCGACTGCAGACGCCAGAATCATCAATTCATTTTTATAAAATTTTGGACACATTGATACAACATATATTATTAAGGAAAGCACATTCTTATTGTGAAGTTGTATTTATTCAGAACAGACGGTCTGTGATATTTTAAATACTAAATTAATGTATTAATTATAAACATATACATATAAAATCAATTTTTTCGAAAAATATTGTTTTTGCGTCACCGGGATTCGAACCTGGATATCTATTTCCAATCCGGGGAAGTACACTACCAATTGTGTTATAACGCCAGTATTTTTCATGACAAATTTTCGATCCTATATGTTACATTTTTCAAATTAATACACCTGTCGTTCCATTATTTGAAAGCCATATACATTATTTTTACAGAATCTCAAATACCTTTGAGCAAACCGACTGCAGACTCCAGAATTATCAATTCGCAAATATTATGACGCAAAAACAATATTTTTCGAAAAAATTGATTTTATATGTATATATTTATAATTAATACATTAATTTAGTATTTAAAATATCACAGACCTATGTTTTGAATAATTACATCTTCACAATAAGAATGTGTTTTCCTTAATAAAAAAAATATTGAAAGATTTCAAAAAATAAGTATTTTTAGTTAAGAGATATGGTTTATAACAAATCAGAGGATTATATGAATGTACACCTAGATAGATTTTTGTATTAATATTATAATAATAGCTCTTTAAATATGTAATAGCCTTTATTTTTTAATACTCGTAGCTATATATATACTAAACATAATAAAAATATTGCATAACTGTAAAATAAACAATTTCAGATCTTTTTGACGTTTAAATTTGGAACTCTATCGGATATGATCATATCAGAAAATTATATGACGAAAAAGTAATCAAACAAATTTGTCATACTCATTACCATGGTAACTCATATTTTACTCGGTGCCTACCCATAAACGTCTATCTTACCTCTTAACACTTCTTAGAAATTCACATGTTCGAAAAGCCAAAACACTTTGACCTTTCACGTTCCAAAAGCTAAGTAAAGATCTTCTTTGTGAATTTAGAGAACTCTATACGATACCAATATACAAATTTGAATTACAAAATAATACATACCTTGTACCTACCTACATAAAGTACTACGGTAAGCATCCGGGATATTTATACATTACCGTAAAGTATTCATTATTGTACTCAATCGATTTTTTTCTCTACATTCAACAATTATCTGCCCTTAAATAATCAAATTCATACATATAGATTATGTTTACGTATCCAAACAAAATTTTGCATACTTACATTTTTGGATAAGTAGGCATCGTCTTCTTTTCCTCTTCCGATCCTCTATTCTCAGCCACCCCAACTCCTCCTCATAATATAAAAGCGTTTTATATTATGAGGACGAGGTGGTGGTTATATATTTAAGCCGTTCCAAATTTGCATAGTTTCACTTTAGGATCCTTTCAAGCGCGAAACATTTTAAACACCCCCATCCTCCTAACTACGCCAATCCCTTCCCCAAATATAAATGTGTATTTTCTTATACTTAATATCATTGTCATCAATGCCCCGATAAAAATTATATTTAACAACATTCAAATTTTGGCACCATTCAATGGCACTCTATAATCCCACCCTGTGCTCCCAGGTATCTCACTTTTCCCCGTCTGAAATACCATCGATCTAAATCACTTATTTTTATCAAAATTTTTAATATTCAGTATTTAAAATATTATATACTTATTTTTATAAATTGTGTAAGTATTTAACTAAATGAAATATGCAAATATGAGCGGATTTGTGGTCATGTGATTTGAGATATGTTTTGAACAAATCCATAAAAATTTTACATTCAATTTAAGTTGATTAGTTATGAATAAAACCTTATTTGTCACATATTAAAATTGTATAGGAAAATTATACATTGTGTATACGAGATGTTTCAAATCCATTTAAAAGTGTATATATGACATTTTGATTTTGAAGGTACCTACATTTTCACTAGAGTAAACAAAGAAATCTACTGTCGAAATGAAAGCGAAATCTACTGACAAATTGGTACATTGTAATACTGCTGAAAGGTGATTTAAATTAATAACATGATTTAACAGATATATAGAATATAATTATGATTTGTTCATTTGCTTGAAGTTTATGACGATATTAAAAAGTATTTAGTTTATTATCAGGGATTATTCAATTAGCAATGTATAGGTAGATAAATCGGGTAAAATTAAGAGCTCGATAAAGTAATGTTGATAAATTGTCACGCGCAAAAAAGACAGGGACAAATGCAAATTAAACATAGAGCTGATGTACTTTACTACACCAACCGTTCTACGTACGGTTTTGGAGAGTTTAAATACTAGTTATAAAATATTACTAAATAAACGCGCTGAAAAGTATTTTTTTATAATAGTTTACGAGTACTAATAAGCAAAGATTTAATAAACTTATTCTAACTTGAGTAAATTTATCTTGTTATTTTTTACTTATTCAACGAACGATTTGATTAATATCCGTATATACTGATAACTCGCAAACCTTACATTTGGAGGTTCTACACTAGCCTTAAGAAGCCACATTACTGAATATTGAAGAAAAATGAGGATGCGAATATTTTTCACCTGCAAAATATATTTTTTCTTCCTACACCTTACTCCGTTACATTTTATGATGATGTTCAAAGACTTTCAGAGGTTACGGAAATTCCTGATATATTCCATACCCCCAAATGTCTACGTTTTATTCAGATTAATTTGACGCGCTACACCTGAGGTGTATAAATTGTTTCCCTAGAATTCCGCAGCTAACACATTTTTTATAACATTATTTCAGTTCGTGTTTGAAAAGTTTTCTAATATAGCTACTATATGAGCTGTATATACTTTCAGCTTATATTAACGTTACCGCGGAAAAAAGTTTCCTAGGAATGTTGACTGTTTTCTCATCATTTTTTAAAATCTTCACGACGTGCAATTTACTATCTCCAGCAATTTTCTCCAGAGAGACGAATTAATTTTTTTCACGCTACGTAAGGCCGAGAAAAGATCATCCTTTGGGGGTGTTTTGAGAACCTTTAAGGTAATTTTTGCAACACCCTTAATGATGCCACTGCTTCGTACTTATGTAACGAGAAAATCACCTCCCAGGAAACATATTTTCTTGATATTTTTTAAAATTTGACAAAATTCAAAGTTAAAAAAAAAACAAATTAATTTTATAATTTAATTTTTAAATTTTAATATGTAGCGAACACACACGAAAACTCATAGACTTGCGAAAATCATACGTATCACCGAGAATCCTACCCGGAATCCCTGGTACCAGAAGCCATAGTCGCCTAATAAATATAGAACGTTTAATCTCATAAATCAAAACCATTTTAGCGTCTCTAATTATGTTTATTGTATTATTAGTTTTCTATATGTAGTAGGTGCTGTTAATTCATTGATGTTTTGACGTTAAGTTTAACATCTTTTTTACCTTTACAAATATAATTTTGTGTTATATTTGAAATGATGCGCGCGAAAAATATATTACAATTAATACTCAGTAACTATAAAATAAAATAAAAACCTGTCACAGAATACGAATCGACGGAAGAGAGTTATTGCTGATAAGGCAAGTCCTTTTCAAAGAACTAATTCAGTGTGGTGGAATTTTTAAATCTCCGAATTAATTATTCCAAATTCATTTGTTATTTTATGTAGTTTAATATCTATTTTATAAAGCAAAAACTTTAATTTTTTCCATATTTTATGAATGAAATTATAGATCTCTTTTATAATATTTTATAATTTTCTTTTCTTGTAGATTGTAAATTCATACCTGAAGATAAATACAGTACTAATATTATTTGAAGGTATACAACAAGGTACGTAAAATATTATTTGATAATATGATACAAAACACAAGGGGATATTACACTACTAGTTTATAATAGGTACAGCGATCGTAAATGGATAGGTAGATAAAAATATCACACGTTCTCTCATTTGTTTTGCCACTTCAACCAATCGCATCCACCAGGCAGGTTCTTACGCTTTTTATAACATCATCAAACCGTCGGCCTAGCCCGCTAGGCCTCTCAATACCTTTATATCCCAGACGTACTATACAGTAATTCCGTATAATACAATTACTATCCAAATTACTATCAAAAAATAAATTCAATTGATAGTTTACGACGCCGCAAGCCGCTTCTGGACAAAAAAAATCTGTTCACTAAAAAATTTAAAGTTAACACAGTAATGTACTTAGGATTATTTTCACCAACGATTCATATTTTACGGACCTTATAAATATCAAAACTGTGTAGCATTAGTGTGAAATATTTTTTTAATTCAGATTATTTTTAAATTTAGGGAATCGTTTATTTATCAAAGGAGTCGAACCAGTAAATAAATCTCCAAAAATTAATGATGAATTTTACATTTCGCGTCTCCAATTCCATGTCAATATAATATAATTAAAATGTAAAATAACTCGATGATAATTGAACTAGAAATTAAATGTTATGTTAATAAAATACAATTATATATTATTAACATAAAATTATTAATTATTAAAATATTTATTTATTTTCGATTAATTTCCCAAAAATTTGGTTAAGTATAGTTTTTAATGTATATTTAGATATTCTCTGATGTACGTGTGTTCAATTGCATAATTATTTCAATACGTACTATAGGTATTGTACTGACCTAAAAATACATTTTTATATTTTGCTTTTATCGTCGATATTTTAAAGACGTTAAAGGGAGTTTAGTTTCAAAAACTTCATTTTTTAACCCTTATTTTAATAATTTATATGAATTCTTTGGTTATAAAGTGATCTCGATGTCATTGTTAAAAACCTTAGACGGAAAGGAAAGGACTTAGAATGGAAATCTTAGACGCCTTTTATGCTGCAATTTTTTTGTATCGCGGTATGTCGGTTGTAGGATACCAGGCGCTGTAGTTATTCATGTTATTACCAAAACTCATTCTACGTATTTTAAATTATAACATATATAAATATAACATGAACATAATTTTTGTGTTTTCTTAAAAATAAATAATATAATAAGCATTTATATATTAGTATAATATATACATATAAGTGATAACTAGTTTTACAAAAGCATGTATTTTAAAACTATTTTTTTTATTTTTGTCAATACGAGACGCGCTTTTTAAGTAAGTTCCATTGCCGGATATTACGCTGCGGTTGCGATATAGAGATAATAATAGAGACACACATAGTGTGACCATCTTGTTATGGGTGGTTGAAATGTTCAAGACATTAGATCAGCCCACCGACTGAGATATGGTCTGTGATTCGTTTCTTGAATGTACGAAATATGAAACCAGCTGACATTGGAGTGGAGACATTTAACGTCATCAGTGAAGAAGAAATTCAAACAGACAATTTCCACCCGGAAGATCACGTGCACGGTTTTCTGGGACAGACAAGGCGTGTTGCTCATTGAGCTCTTGCCTCGGAATGCTACAATCAACAAAGATGTTTACTGTGTTACGCTACGGAATCTCCATCGTGCGATTCAAAACAAAAGGCATGGTGTGCTTTCCCCACGGATCATCCTTGGTTGCAAGGATTGTGATGACGATGATGAACTCAAAGGCGGAGTACAGACATGGTCCTCATCCCAGGCGGAGTCATTTTATGAAAAAGGTATACAAACATTGGTGCCTCGTTATAGCAAGTGCCTTAATAATGGTGGTGACTATGTTGAGTAGTAGTTTAAGGTGTGTGAAGAAAGCAAAGTGAAAGTTGTGAAGATGATGTGTTTCTTTAAAAAAAAAAACCGGTACTTACTTGAAAAATGAGACTCGTTCTTGCGAATAAATTATTTTATTTACTATTCAAATTAAATTATTGTATAACGCGATAGGTTTCATCTGTGAACAATACTGAATACTAATTTGAAACTGATGTGGTAATCATAAAGCTCTTTGAATGATAATTTTGTTGTTCTCTCATCAATATTGTCGGTTTTCAATTAAAAACTAGACAAATCGTTCTACGATAAAGCTATTATTAGATTTATTCAAATTTATATTATAATGATAGTAAATAAACTATCTAAAAATGTGAAAAAACTTGTGTTTAACCGCTGTTATTCTATCTATTAGCGTTAACGTTTCAAACTCTCCTTTAAATTTTAATAATACCATTAATTTATTATATTGTAAACCGAAAAAATATCATTATTAAGGAAAACACATTCTTATTGTTAAGTTATAATTATTCAGAACATAGATCTGTGATATTTTAAATACTAAATTAATGTATATATTTATAATTAATACATTAATTTAGTATTCAAAAAAATATCAGTTCTCTCATAGAGACGAAGCTATTTTATTATATTTTAAAGAAATATACAGAAAATATATTTGTGTGTTCTTTACCATATTCAAATATTGCTAAAAAAAAATTAAGTTAAAATATAATATTCATAATGGTTATGCATTATCTGACAGTAATAGATTTTTGAGATTAGTTCATTTAAAACAAATCTTTCATGTGGAAATATCTAAACAAAAAATGGGTATTTTCTAAGCTAAAACCAATTACATTAAAATGTATTTTGTTCTGGCTTAAATACTAACTTGTAACTATCAATAATATTTTTCTGAAAAATACAATTTGCTTGTTAATCCATTTGATTTATGGCCCGTAGATAATATTCAGCGGCATCACACAGTTGACATGGAACAACTGCCCCCTTAAATATATTTTTAAACCAGGTCTTTCCAACCCTTATCTTTTTTATGTTGTTGTAGTCCATATTTCTGAACGAACTATCTTACCGTCGCGCCGTTACTCCGTGGGGGTAGGCAGAGAGAATAGAGAACCACGTTCTTTTGTTCTGACACACAATTCTCGCCTTATTCACATTCATACATCTTCCGTGCAAGCTCATCAATTATTAGGCTTCTAACTGGACTACCTTCCAGTATCTGGTTTACCTGCTCGTACCAAGTCCTCTGCAGATGTCCTCTATTTCTGGTGCCGTCAACATTTGCGTCCTATATCTTTCTTATTATTCTCTCCTCACTCATCCGTTCTATATGACCAAACCACCTAAGCGATCCACTTTTATTCCAACTCACTATGTTTAGATCAGATTTATACTCTCTCCTAATTTACTTTCCTATGTCATAAATGGATTTACCACACGTACGCCTAAGCGATCTCATTTCCACTGCACCCAGGCTTCACTTATATACGTCAGTGTCGGTACCAGGACCAAAAATAGTATTATGACCACAGTGACTTTTACCCTATTATATACCTCATATTTTGAACCTTTATAAAAAGTCCAATATTATAAGAAGCTTAATTTAATGTAAGGGATAATATGGCTGTTGAATAGAAAAGCACGAATGTGAAAATATACGCAGTGAAGTAGAGTGCGAGTAAGATCTTGTTTGTTGTCTATTATGTATACACACGTATATGAATATTATCTTGACAGCTTACAAATAAATCTTGATGGAAACAAATATTGTCGTGATATTTGGCAGAGTTGGAGCTTTGAGAGATTTAATATTTTTTCCCGGTCCATTTATACTCTGAATTGCTATTTTCTTTGAATATCACTCCAGTATTTATTTTAGATGTTATAATTGGATCAAAGAAATTTTACTTTTCCATTCGATTGATTTATATAATTGTATATTAATATGAAGAACTTTTTTTTTAAATGTGATAACCAAATTTAGATATTTTCATTGCGACCAGAGTTTAACATATTTTTTCTTTTAAATATAATTAATATCATGAAGTAATATTGTATTATGTATTTGTCCTATAATTAACAATCACAATATTACGCACTCTACGCTTGAGATGCCATATTGACAGTCTAGTTTTGTTGTACAATTTGATTTGTTGTACAATTGATTTGCTACAAAATGTATTAAAAATAATTGTGATTTTCGAGAAACTGATTTTATAGAGCAAGAATACGGTAATTTCTTCCATCGTATTTGTAACCAATAGGCACATTTCGTATAGTATATTCGTATATTCTCTATTTCCTCCCCTTCACATTACCTAGATGTGATTGTAAGAGTTGCCAGTTGCCCGGTTCTCTCGGACATAGAAATGCGTTAAATTTAAAAAACGTTTTATAATATGTAAAAATAAACTACAATAGAATTATCATCATATTTATTCGCAATAATATTTAAAAAGTACTCTCACATTTTTTTGTCATCTATCTATCTAACTATCCTAGCTCAAGAATAACTAAATAAATGTCTTCTAGGCATGTTGAGCCAAATCTTTCCAGTCCGAAACAAGCAAATCGTCTATAACTTTTGTCACTTCATCTATCACGTTATTATTTGGCAGCCAAGTTATCTATTTCCTCAAAATTACTTCAAAAACCTCTCGGAAAGTTGTAGAGTCCTCGTTTCCCATAATGTGACCTCTTCGATATCATAATTTAGTTTCCAAATACTTTTATAGTCTTTTTTTGCATTTCCATAAGACTCCAGGTTCCGCCTTCATTCAGCAAATTGACTTCATGGTTGCAGACTCTGAATTTGGTCTGATAATAGTTTTGGTGTACAATGGATCTATAACACAAAGTTAATCCCTAATCATCTTGGCGAGTTCCAATAAAAGATAATTCTTTTCGAATATGTCTATTTTCCAAATATTTGAGTGAAGAAGTATTATCGAATAAATTAAAAAAAAAAATATTTTCTGGTAATCCTGACATTCACGAAATAAATAAATACAAGCTAAATAGCTTACCAATATTTTTGAGAATGTGAAAATATTTATCAATTGGAATTAATTTTTTCCAAGCACCACCAGATCATCTACATAGCTCAATAACGCGTGGTTTCTATTTAGGACGAGTCCCCCTTTTAACATGAGATCTTACCTTATATTTTTTCCGAAATCATTCTTTCAGAATCCTCATCCTCAAAAATTGAGAATATTTCACATTTGATCCACCACTTTAAACAAAATTTGATTAGCGTTCATCTTATTCGTGAATATATACGTATAGAATATAAGTACATATATTCTACACGTATTGACGTCAAGTTCATAGCAAAAATTTTGTAAAATATCAGAGATTAATTTAAATACACCATTAATTTTATACTAATTCATATTTCGTTACAAAAAATATTTAAGATGAAATATTATATCAGCAATTTACAAAGAAAGACACCCCTTTCCACGTGTTACCATAATGTTAAGCAAGATCAATATTTGTTGACGTTACGTTTCCCTTGTAATACGTGTGTAATTGGAATTGTTTTGTACTGAAGTGTACATTTTTTCAGTGCAAATACTTGTGGATATTAAAACAAACGAATTTAAATTTACATCAAAGAATATGTGCTACGAAAATACTATTGATGAAAAGATTTAAGATTTCAAATATTCCCATAAATAAAACCAACGGGAAAAGCAGTACTAGAGCCGAGGAGATTAATTTAACGTGCGGGTCTACAGCCATCAAGATAAGCTAAGAATTGTGATAAAGGTCAATCTATATTGGTTGATTAAACATTCCCATATGTATTGTAACGCAAGGAGAACGTTTTAATGAATTAATAATTTAACTCTGTTTTTATTTTTTATTACCATTTCTCGACATGTGTCGTTCTCCATGGATACACACCGTCTCATGCGTAATCGTTTTGCTAAATTATTTTTCTTATTCCATGAAAATTATTAAATTCAAAACATAATTATTTCTATAAAATATTTTATTTTTACTAATACATTACGTAATTTATCTTTCGTTAATTTTATTTTCAATTACAAAATGTTCAAACATTTGCAACAATTGTAAACGTGTATTTAATTCAAGCTTATTATTAAACAGGTACTAAAAATAGTCGTTACTTCACCATTTTACCTTTTTTTCGCATTTCGCAATTTTAAAAACATCTGAAAGAAGTGGACAATTATTTTTAATAAGTCTCAACAAACATTTTGATCTGATGCCATAACTTCGCAATGTATTTTGATAATATTTAGGCAAAATTATGAGAATAATTTAATAAAGAGGCTTTTGGGGTATAAAAAATAGAATAAATGATAAATTATTTACTTGTAGAGTAAGGTAAAATCACTTTGTGTAATGGAATTACCATTCTTACTGTATTAAATTTGAAATTATTTTTGTTTCAAGAATAAAATGTAATTTTGAATTTACTGCCCAAATAAAAATAATTTTAAGGATTCTCTATACTCTTATGATTAATATAATCTTTTTCCTATATTAAAAAATTTATAACATTTTCAGCACAAAACTTGCCGAGTTGCTATGTCCATAACACGGTTATAGTATTGGGTATTGGAATTTTGAAGTACAAAATTTCGCTTAGACTATCCAACGCAAATAGTTTTCGCCCATTTTAACAATTTTCATTTGATACAATTCTACACTCTCTGATGTCTAACGTCGTTAAAAATGTTGTTAATTATTTCAAGAGGAATTAATTAAAAATATTAATAGATTAAAACCAGTTAATGAAGGCAGTACCACTTCATGAATGCTTTCAAATGTTTCAAATTTGTCATCGTCAAACATTATTAATACATGGTAGACTTCTTCAGAAATTCTATGATGTAGATCTAAAATAAAATTAAATGACACTTGAGAAACGCGTTAAATTATAATTTAAAAACTCTGGTAACTAAAATAGGAAAGTTTAGGAGTTTTTCCACGATTATATAATATTTTCTGTAATCTCCGATCAGTTTGGATTAACAGTAAAGTTGATAAAAATATACTTACTTACTTACTTACTTACCATCACGCCGTTTCCCCGCGGGGGTAGACAGAGAGGATAGAGCGCCACACTCTTCTGTCCTGACACACAATTCTCGCCTCATTCACATTCATACATCTTCTCATACAAGCTCGCCGATTGTTGAGGCTTCTAACAGAACCATCCTCTATTATCTAGTTTACCTGGTCGTGCCAAGTCTTCCGTGGACGTCCTCTATTTCTGGTTCCATCAACATTTGCGTCATATATATTTCTTACTTTTCTCTCCTCATTCATCCGTTCCATATGACCAAACCACCTAAGTGATTCTTTCTTAATCTTACTCACTATACTAACATCAACTTTACATTCTTTCTTTATTTCTTCATTCTTTACTCTGTCATAAATAGATTTGCCACAAATACGCCTAAGTGATCTCATTTCCACTGCATTCAGTCTACTTTCATTCCTTTTCTGCCAGCTCCAGGCCTCACTTCCATATATCAGTGTCAGTACCAGGATTCCATTATGCATCGCTAGTTTTGCCTCGGTTGACAAATTCCCGTTAGATATAATTCCATTCAAAACGCCGTTTCTTTCCTGCAGTCACCCTCCTTTCGATATCATTCTCAGCCTTTCCGTTTCTACCAAACATACTTCCCAAATATACAAACTCGTCTATTTGTTCCAAACATTCATTAGCTATAAGTATTTTGCACGGTGTCTTGCTTTTCTCCTTCTCGAATACCATCACTTTTGACTTGTTAACATTCATCATGAAGTCGCTTTCCATACATTCCTTGTTCATTATTCGCCATTAGTACTGCATCATCGGCGTCCAATAAACAGCATACAATCAAATCGACCATTTTTGCTCCTAAATTCATACATTCCAGTTCTTTCACACATTTATCCATATACAAGTTGAACAGCCATGGAGACATTACACAACCCTGCTTGAAACCCATTGTAATGTCAAACCATGGTGTGAGTGCTCCATTGATTCTTATACACGCAGAACTTCATTCGTACAGGGGTGCGATTGCGTGTGTTAATTTACTATTCACCCTGTAATCAGAGAGTAGATTCTATAACCTTTCTCTTATAACTCTATCACATGCCTTTTGTAGATCTACGAAGGCACAAAAAAGTTTTTGGTTTTTCGCCAAAAACTTTTCCGTCATCACTCGTAGAGAAAATATCTGATCCATGCATCCTTTTCCATTCACAAATGCCCCTTGCACGTCCCATACTTTTTCTTTCGTCACCATTTTTTCTCTTTCTATTAAAATTCTTCCATACAGTTTACCGACGGAGCTCAGTAGACTAATAGCCCTATAGTTACCACATTCCATTTTCAACCCTTTACCTTTGTAAAGAGGCATAATGACAGCCCAATCCTCCAATCTAACGGGGTGAGGCTCTCTTACGAACATTGATTGAAGAGGGTGATTGATATGAAGCCGCAAGATAACTAATGAGCCACCAGCCTTGATATACTCTGCAGCAATGTTATCGTACCCCATAGCCTTACCATTCTTCATATGTTTTATTGTGTACTTTATTTCTTCCATACTTATTGTATTTATATCGTTTTCCTCATTCATCCTTACCCCGGAGAGCCTCTCAAGTGCTTCCTGATTTGTATTTCTCTCTTACGTTTCCTAGAAATATTTCATCCATCTTTTATTTCATCCTCATTCGTTAAAATCTCTCCATTTACTGACTTAATAGCTCTCATACTACTGCTTTCAGCACCACATCGGGATTTTTTGACCGCCTTCCAGAAGAATTTCATATTATCTTGAAAATTCTCAGTCATTTTCACCCCTTCTTCTCTCTTCAGCTGCTCTTTCCTTTTTTTCACACCAGATTTAACTTTTTTCTTACAGGCATTGTACAGGTCTTTTGCTCTCATGTATTCATCCCCATTTACTGTCAACAGATAGCGCCACGCATTCTTCTTTTCTTTCACAAGTTCCTTTATGCCATCGCGCTACCATGCATCACCTTTTTTCTTTCCTTGGGTAGCTATGTCACAAGTTTCTTTCGCTGATTCGCATAAAGTAACCTTAATGTATTCCCATGCATTGTCTATATTCAGATCACTCGCTCTTTGTTCACTCAGTTTTTTACACCCTTTCCTTTCAAATTTTTCTCTGACATCATCCCTTTGCAGATTCTCAATTTTGACTCTAGATGGCGCCGATACTATTTTTTTCATGGACCGCCATCCTTGGAATAAAATTATTATTGAAACAACGAGGAAATGGTCAGTTTCCATCTCGGAGTCCCAAAACACTCGAGTATCAACAGTAGCGAATCTCAGTCTAGAGTCAACCACCACAAAATCAATCCTTGACCTTTCATTTCCTCTCTCCCATGTGTACTGATGGATTCCTTTACGATCAAAAAAGGTATTTGAGACAAAAAGGTTCCATTCCAAGCATACCTCAAGTAGATTTTTTCCATTCCCATTCATTGATTCGAAACCATCCCTCCGATTCCCCACCTATCCATTCAAATCGCCTGCTAAAATTATTCTTTCATTATTTCGCTTTACATTCATTACATCCCCTATATAAAAATATACGATGGACAGTATTTACCGAGAACCTTAAAATTATTTTACAATTTTACAGGGTGATCCCTCAACGATGCTCCAGCTTTATATATCATATACTCCAGCTTTCATTCCGGTACCATTTGTAATATTGTCAGCGAGTCCCCGATTCAGCTCAGCATTAAGCCGATTATCCGGTGAATACAAAATTATATGTACTATAGTAAATTGTTCTATAAATCATTTCCAGGAGCGTCGACAATATTTGCGTCCATTGATGCAAAAGACGGAGCTGTTGTACGAGCGGATGTTGTCCAGGAAGTTTCAGTAATTCGGATTTGTTGAATCTGAAAGCAGCAATTAAATAAAATCTAAATATCTCAATGGATTTCAACTGAGATCTTTGTCTTTCAAACAACTGAATCTTATAACAGTAGGTCGTTCTTTAAGAAAATTAAATGATCCACAAAACTGACACGCACAATTCGTTTCGTTATTCAATTTTATGTTTTATCGTTATCTAATTTCTTCTGTCTATAGTTTTCTGGGTTAATCTACCGTTCGTACCTGACCCCCAAACGTAAGCTAGGAAGGTCAGATATACACAGCGAATTAGTCCAGAAAATTGCACACTGAAGATTCAGAACGGCCATAAAAACCTAAAAATCACATTTTTAGGTTTTTATGGCCGTATTCGTATTTAAAGGCAGTATTCGTACTAAAAAAAAATCTTGACTATTATTATTTTCAAACCGAAAATAATAAAGATTAGAATATTTTCGTGTCCTTTTAATTGACCTATTCGTCACTCACATAGGATGTGAGATATTACATATATTGGGATCATGTTGTGTTTGCGACCGATTGAACTCTCGAACCATTGTCTCAAATTTTTCAGCTGATATGTTCTACCTTTTTCAGGATCTTTTCTTCTGGGAATTTAATTTGACCAAAATATTTCGCCTTTTTATCGTCTTATTGATTTTTCTTTACATCAATACTTGTGTGATCTTCTATACTTGTCCACAGCTACACAAAACTAATCACGTTACCAATGTTTGTGAGTTTCTGCCATTTCATACAATATTTTCATGACGATACTTTCTAATAAAATACTGACTACTTGAAAAGCCTGTCTAAGATTGTGTGAAAATAATAACACTTACTTATATCCTAGTCCACCATGTTCTTTACGGAATAGGCGGTCCATAGGTCACAGTTCGTCATCGCCTCTTTCACATCCATTGCTCATCTCATATAATTCCTTCTATTATTCATATTTTTCACTTTACCCTTTTTTAACAGTTGAATATATTATTCTGCATTTAATATAAATAATAATGTAAGAAAATTTAAATTTAATAATTCCGGTATTTATAAACTTAGCTGTAAATATTGTACTGCTTTCTATATTGAAAAAAACAGGTCGTAATTTGAACATTAGAGTCAAAGAGCATTTAAAATGTTTGAATAGTAATGGTTTTCAGAATTTTCTAATCATTTATTAGAAAATGATCATATTTTAGACAAAAATTTGGAATTGTCTGTTTTACATGTAATCAATATTGATTTTAAATTGAATAATTTATAATCAATAAAAAAAAGTTAAGTGTGTATAATTAAACATAGTATTATAAATAACTAACTTAATGTAACTATACATCCTATCCTAAAAAAAATGAAACGTCCTCTTTTCCTTTCTCATTTTCTATTCTCTTTTATATCTCTCATAACCGCATTATTCTTTTATTATAACATTTTTAACATTTTATATAAACCGTATTTCAATTTGATACTCTTATTGTGTACTAGAGAACACACATTGAACTTCAATAAATGTATTTTCATACGTTTTGTAAATTTATTTGTGAAATATAAATTATTTTAATATGTAATGCAGGTACCTATTGCTACCTAGATTGCTGCAGAGTTTTCATATTAACTGCATAATGTATTTTAAAATTAGAACTGTTCTGAATCTGCTCTTGTCTTGCTTCATTTTAAGCTTAACGGCATTCGTAAATTATTATGTGGGGTGAGCAAGGAATAATTATATATAACACGTGACTGTCCTGATATTCAAGGTAAATTAAGTTAGGTAACTACCTATATATTATACAAAGTCACAGCATTGAAATTAGTTACGATTCCCGATTATCTGTAGTAAAGACATTAGTAATTTTGGTTGCAAAGATTATGAAAAGCTCTCGTGAGATATAACTCAATGTTGAACAGGCGCTAACCAGAAAGGCACACCTGTTTCGGCATTCTTGCGATAAATTTAGAAGGTTTCTCTCTTTTTCCTTCTCTTCTTTGACACGCTAAGGGTCGTGACATTAAAATGTACCTTTTTATCCACTGGGGGCTAGGCTATTGTGGGAAAGATGTGGAAGCCTGTAAACGATTACGATATAAAAGAGCGTAATCATAAAAATATTCATTTTTTATATTTGAAAATAAGCTTTTCAAATTATGCAAAACCATTGATAATACTCCGATTACAACTTATATTTCTATAACTTTGCTTTGAAAAACATTCACAGATTATATGGTTTCAGATATGCATTACAGATTTAAATATTCATGTCTATTTGACTACACGATATACTTAAACACGATGACATTTGCTTCAGTTTGTAAATTTATAATGAATACGAACGCGAAGGAACACGAACTTCATATTAGTAAGACACAAAGAAAAATTCGCTCTGGGCAACTAGAAAACCGTTACATAGAAAAATATTACCTCGGGAGCCGTTCGGAACGTTTTCAATTTGTTTAATTTAAATTTAGTTCACAAAAAAATATGACCCAATTTTTTAATAAGCTATCTTAAGTAAAACAATTCATACATCTGATAACTTAAAATATAATATACCAATAAAAAAAATACTTTTGTACGCAAATAAAGGACAAATATAAATATAAAGCAAGATATTGAAATAAAATGTTTTGTACAATTAAAAATACAGTATATATTATACAAGATATAACAGACGTAGTCCACAACGTTTTGAGAATTAAACTAACCTGACTAAATTACGAGTCGAATATATTCGATGAATGTATATAAATTCTGCGCCGTTATGAAAAATATTATTGTAAAACAAGATTTTTACAAAATCATGTTAAGCTTTAAGTCTACGTCTATACTTCAAAATAAATATTTGCATAATTGACCCATTATTATTCTGTGTCCTAAATCATCTAAAAAAAACATAGTCTGCCACTCGAAGCTTCCGTTCCGAAGACCTTTCGTTTTTTCAATATATAATTTGAAATCAATAAAATATTTCAATTAATTGAAACTACGTATATTACATCCAGTTGTATTAAAATTATTTCTAATCTAATAAAAACTATAATTGAGGACTTTTTTTTACGAATCTAAATTGTATTAGTCAATTACATTCAACATTATGTGGCTTCATGGAAAATTCATATTTTGTGTACATAATTAAATTTTTTATTTTCTTTACTTATTAAACCAAACCTTGTTTGATTTACATTAGCATATTTGTTCAAATTTTTAATTTGTAATTTTATCAATCGTAATAATCAATACAAATAATGTGGTAGAAATTTTAAGTTTCCAAAATTATTCCCAGATTTACCAGTTTATTATAAAAATATAGTAGCTTGTGACGTTTACATTTTAAAAGTAAAAAAAAAGTAATTTAAAAAATATTGTCTAATGACATATAAATGTTTATGGTACTAATTAAATCCCCTCTGATTATTTTTTAAGGCTGTAAAGATTGTTTTATTTTTGGTCGATGTTATAAGCACTCTACAGAAAACGCTTTCTATTGGTAATCTATTGTATTAGATGGTTAACAAATCCAGACGTTTTGTGATCAATATTGACGTTATGGTATTATTATTAGAAATATTAGTAGATATCGTTGTTTGCGTTGTAAACTATTATTTCCGTAAACGGAAGCAAAACGTATCTATTCTCACATATCCTCGTTGATTTTTGTATTATTTTTATGTAATCTATTTGTGAAACTATCTTCCATTCCTTCTTATTTAGCGCTTCTACAACATTTAATTCATGTAATTGATTATTTTGCTATTTTCATATTTGACATATCTAGACTTATTAAGACATCATTCTGACCATTATTTTGCGATTTTATTAAAAAGCAATAATAAGAGATCATAACAGAAAAATATATGAAAATGAAAAGGGACTTTCATATTAAGCGTTGAAGTGATTCTGGTGGTTTTAATAAGATCAAATTCAATACGTTACGTGGCTTTATTTCTGAACATACGGTATAAGTACATGAATAATGAATTCTTGGAATTCTAAAAGAAAACTAGACTTTGTGTTAATATTAAAAATAATTATTATGTAGGCACATTTCCTAGTCATACATATGGAATATAAATTCATCCCTATAAATTACTCAACCTAATTAACCGCACAATAGCAAGTTTTATTTATTTTATAAACAGGAAATAATATAAAAATAATATGGAGAAACCTATTCGTTAGGGAATTTAAAATCGTATTAGACTTATTTTTATTGGATAATGTATGACTACTCGCTTGAGTGATATTGATATATATTAAGATTGCACGATTTTATATAGCTTAAGAGGTATACTTAAATTATTTTAGATATGCCTGTGACCTTTCAGTCCATTCCAATTCCAAAATTTCGCAACAGCGCTAACACGCTGCTAGATCGATAATCAAGTGGCACTTATATTTTCGTTAACGAATAATACTCACGATATATTTATTTTTACATCGAGTTTACGAACTAATCGTTGATTTATATTCATTAAATTGGTAAAATTTCCATGTACATATTTCCAGGTTGTAAAATCTAGATACCCGTTACAATAATAATAAACAACATAATAAATATGAATTAAATATATTAATTAGAAAGATACACATATAAAACCAATTTTATCGAAAAATATTGTTGTTGCGCCACCGGGATTCGAACTTGAATCTCTTTCCAAACCGGAGAAGCTGCATTATCCAACTACGCTACAGCGACAATATTTTTAACGACAAATTTTTCGAACCTATATGTTACCTTTTTGATATTAATACATTTAATCATTGCATTATTTAAAAGAGCCATCTATCTTATTTTTGAATAATCTCAAATACTTTTGAGTGATCTGATAGGAGACGCCAGAATTATCAATTCATTTTTATTAAATTTTGGACACAATATAATTACCAGCAATATTTGAATACATCCGAGAACACACAATTACTGGATTTTTACCTACAAAGACATTGTTGTTAAATAGATAATAGATATCTCATAGAGATATTTTTTAATATTAAACGGAAATATGGGTAATTACAGGGCTTACGACCCGTCTTCGGCTGGCTTAAGTGATCACTTTATACAAATATAAAGTTATGTTTGTATAAAATAATCACTTAAGCCATCCGAAGACAAGTGGTAGGACATGTAATTAATAATACTTCCATATTTTTTCATTAAATACAATTAAAAGTAGCTTCGTCTTTATGAGATATCTATTATTTGTTTAACATAACATTTAATATACCTTTTAGACTCTAAATCTCCTTAAGAGATTGAAACTTCGTATTACCTACATGTGGCTTGTATAATCGCAATATCATCAATATTCTTCGCAGTTCGTAAACTTATCTCGGAATATGATTGTTACATCTGCATTGCTGCAGTTTGCAATTGCTGCAGATTCTGTAAGAATTTGGTACCCCACAATTTGTTTTGTATTTTTATATGATGTATATTTCATACAGAAACCCAAGACAAATCTTATGTGACTGTAATTAATATCGTTAAGATCAGGACCGGCCTGAAGCAAATGCAAAGTATGTATTTTTAAGGAGAACACATTATTATTGTGATATTTCAATTTTTTAATACACAACTCTGTGATATTTTTTCTGAAAAATGTTCTGAAAAATTGCAACTTCACAATAATAATGTGTTCTTTTTAAAAATATATAAGTTGTATCAATGTTTCCAAAAATAAAATGAAAAATAATTAATTAATTAATTCTGGCGTCTCCTATCAGATTTTACTCAAATGTGTTTGATATTACGTAAATATACCGTAGATTGCTTTCAAATAATATAACGACAGATGAATCAATTCGAAAGTGTAACATTTAAGTTCGAATATATGTCTGTTTGTATAATGCAGAGGTCGGCAGACTTTCTAGAAAGAAGAGCCAAACATTAAGTAAACAGAATCTCAAATTTTTCAAAGATCCGCAACATAAATTTTCACTGTAAATAAATCAAGATTCTTATTTAAAACTCAAATTTACAATGCAGTCATTAACTACTTAGTAATTTATGAGAGTTATAAGCGTCAGTAACTTAGTGCGTTACTTTTAAAATGAGAAAACTAAATGATTGAACACTAATAAAGCACTTGTTTGCCTTTGTAAAGTTCATTAGTTAGAATGGTGATAGTTAGAATATCATGTAATGTATGGCAAGTAATTACTTGTTCAATTTTAGACTAAATTGTTAATTATCGTCGGTTCACATACTTCTTATCTCACTTTTTATTTGATTCGTGGAAGAGAATGTTTGTTCGCATAAATAGATAGAGCGAAAGATTGTAAGAATAGCAAATGCTAGTTCTTTTATTGTCACGTGTTTCAGGCAAATCATTTTTTCACATTCAATTATGTTTGTATCGAATATAATTGTATATGAAAATAGAGCTGAACTTGAAAAGTCGTAAATTCCTAAGCTACGAATCGGTTAACACATTTCCCTGATAGAAAAGGATCCCGGTAGCAAACAAAAATATTATTTCTGTATATTGAGTTTATCCATATATCTTTCTTATTGATATATTTAATTTGTATCTAGCTTAGTTCGTGCTTAGCAAGTCCCCTCGTTCGTAACAGAAAAATATTGAATTTTGCTAATTTATTTAGTACCAGCCAATTTCAAATAGGTAGCTTCTAAATATTATTATTTGTATATTTATAAAAAATGCTTTTTGACTGTCATTAATTGTACAAGCGCGCTGATATGATTTGTGATACGATTGAAAAGTAGCAAAGCTATATAATAAAATCTTATTCTATTTTTTAACTTCACAATATGATAGTAGACGAAATGAATTCAAATCCATTTAAATAAGCCCGTTTCAATGCAGAATTTCTCTAGTGAGTCGGGCACAGTCCAAATATATTTTCATATATATATTATGTAGTTACCAATACATAAATAAATATAAAATTCAAAAAGTTAGAACCGATATCCTCTTTTTACTCTACTGAATTAATTTTATTGACTGAATCGGCAATGACATAAGCGTCTACATGCGATGCATTTCACTTAAGTACGTGAAATTATGTAGATTCTGCCATATTCTTGTTCACATCAAAAACTAAACTTTACAAAATCAAGAAACTCAATATCATACAAAAAGACAAAGAGAACAATGCTATTAGTTAAATATTACCGTCCTTTGTTCTGAAGATAAAATAGTCTTTAACCATTTGGACATTGTACGCCAATATTATCTCATGTCTCTCAGTGTCTCGTACAAGTAGAGAAAAAATCTCTTTGAAATAGAAATAGAGCTTTGAGAAACATGACTCACGAAATAAAGAACAACACTTATATATAAAATGTGAGGCTTGGAAAAAATAAAGTAGAGCTCCGAGCGCGCGTATTCCAAATGAAACATCTTTTTCAGATCAGATTCTTAATCTTAATTACATCAGATTTAATTTTTATAATTTTGTATTAATTAAAAATTTGAGAGTTTATTTGTCACATGAAGCAAGACTAGCGGTGGAAAATAGAATTATGGTGTTTACACGAACAAAAAGAACGAAAGTATATTAAATGCGGTGGAAATGTGTGTTGAAAATCTATACGTATAATAGAGTGAACAATAAATAAATTAAGATGTAGAACTATTCGTAGTGTATTCGATAGAATTAAAAAAGGATCGATGAGATTTTTTGGTTAGGCGGAGAGGATGGTAAATATGAGGCGAATGTTGAAGGTAATAGAAGGCGTTCACAAAAGACCTGTCGTGATCAGATAAGCCGAATATTGTTAAAAGCTTCAACAAACGTAGAGGGTGCATGAAAAGATAGTTAAAAGTGGACAGAAGCGTGGCGTTCTATCTTTTCTGATAAAATGGCATGATGATAATTTTTCACATTTTTTGCAATACTCTGGTTTAGTTTTATGGAAAAAAAGAACAGCTTTATGGTTTTCAAAATCGAGAACTCGACTAAACTTGAGGTACATACACTATTGGATATTGTAACGCTTCACGAGCTCCAGTTATTTTCTCTCTGGACAAGCTCAAGGCAATTTGTATTACATAAGATTGGAACATAGTCGACAGTGGATGTACATTTTCGTCTTTGAACGTGTTCAGTCGTGTGAGAATTTTATATAGGTTCTAACAAAGATGTTTTTTTTTTTAAAATGTATTGGTAAAAATAATCTTGAGTGTCTTCAATCCGCTTTTCCACCATCCACATGCCACCAGTCAGATATATGAATTAGACCTGCCAAATAGTTGGACTTGTTTGGGATTTGATTTGAAAAATCATTTTCTCATATCAAACTTTATTCGAGACCTTCAGAGAAATCAGTAGTAAAGTGGTATCGCCGACCAAACCCAATTTTGAGCATTCTTCAACACACAATAAAGATTTTTATCACTTCTCAAGCCCGCGTAATTCGCCTTGTTTGTAAACGGTATAATTTTACTGCGGCTGTAGGCGAATTATTTTCTCTTGACGTGGGTCGACAATGCAATATTTTATCTCCGCAAACGTTTTCTCGTTGAAGGTATTTTTTATATTATTTTTATTATAAGAAAATAATGTGACTGTCAACATCATTTTAAAATAGAATATAAGACTGTGTCTACATTATTATAACATATGAATAATGTGATTAAGTCTCCACCATTTTGATATGTCACGAAAACTGTGTTAGAATTAGCGCATTAAAATATAACGCATGTAACATCTTCGCCCTCGCTTTTGCCATAACTTTTATATTCACCATTATTTAAAAAATAAATAAAGGCTAAGCTAACGCTTTACCATCTTAGCTAAGCTACAGTTAACTGTCGTGTCAAATTGTCGTAAACTTTTTTATATTTGAATTTATTGCATTGATATATTTTTTTGATATACTTCATTATTTGTGTATTTTTGACATTATATTTTAATACTAATTTTTTTTTTTTTTTAAATGTAACCAGTAAAATTTGTAATAAATCTGTACTAGGAAAAACTTTAATTTTTTAGTTAACTACTATAGTGGTTAGAACTCCTGGGGTGATAGCGGGTCGATTTTTTTATTCCCTGGAATATTCTTTTTTATTTTCATTTTTATTTATAATGACTTATTTAACTGAGAAACGTACAGGGATAGTATGATTCAAGTATTATTAAAAGCGATATCTTAAAATTTAGTTAAAATAAAATATTTCTCATAATTTTCTTAAACAAAAATGTTAATTTAAATAAAAAAGTCATTTTACATATCATTCAACATTTTTTTGTCATTTATCTTGCATTTAAATAATTTTACCTTAATAATACAAACAAATTTAGTAATTTTCATCAAACTAACATATTATTTTTCTCTTCTTAATTACTCAATAAAAATCTCGCAAAGCTCTTGATAAAAATTAATTAGTTTTCTGTAGTTATTGTATACAAGAACAAATAATATTACAACTATGAAAATATACTAATGTATATATTGACTTAATTAATAAAAGTGCGAAAGGTTCATTGATGGTATAATTAACTAAAGTTTGTTGTTAGTACTTTTCATTCGTAGTTAGTAAGAATTATTACCCAATAGATCTACTAATGACTGTTGAAAAATAGTCTAGGAAATGGAAAAATGTGTAACATTTTCGTGGTTTCCTTTTCATGGGTCGCGTTAGATAAATCGGATTACATAATTCTTGGTGGCTAAAACCTGAAACTTTCTCGCATTACAGGTTAGGTAGGGAGTGTTATTCTAAAACCTGTTACAAACATTCCAACAAGCAGAATACACATTACAAACTTTCATGCAACTAATATTTTACAAAAAAATGAAATTCACCGGAATGAAGGTTGCACCTAGTAAAATATTTTATTCGTATGTTCTTGGTCATATACTTATGAACTTTATAATAAAAATAACACCAAATTGACTTGACATTTAATATAAATTCAATTATTTAAAAAAAACATTTTTAATTGCTTAAAACCAACCAGTTTCGGAGCAACATTTATTTCTTCGACAGAACAGTGTGAAACTAAATCTAAATACATATTTTTGTCTTTGATTACATATTTTCAATGTTTGTTAAATATGTAATATTCCTAGTATCCTTTAAAAATATACTTATATTAGTGCCAAGTCTCATATAGTTGTGAGAAACAGATTTGAATGGTCAATCCAAACTAAAGTAACATATTTATTGAAATTATTCGCAGAATATAGATAGTGGTTAAGTTTATTTGGTTATATATACAGAATAAGTCAAAAAACTCTCATCTAAAAATTTAATTACTTCTCGTATATTTTTTATTTATTTTATATGGATATTCTATATATCATCTAACTATCATTTACAACATACATGGTACTCGCATTAAAGAAGATAAAAATGGAGATCATTTGTTTACTTACTTACCATCACGCCATTTCCCCGCGGGGGTAGGTAGAGGCGACAGAGCGCCACACTCTTCTGTCCTGACACACAATTCTCGTCTCATCCACATTCATACATCTTTTCATACAAGCTCGACGATTATCGTGACTTCTAACAGGATCATCATCCAGTATCTGGTTTACCTGGTCGTGCCAAGTGTTTCGCGGACGTCCTCTATTTTCGGTGCCATCAACAATTGCGTCATATATCTTTCTTACCATTTTCTCCTCATTCATCCGATCTATATGACCAAACCACCTAGTAACCCTTTCTTAATCTTACTCATTATACTAAGATCATCTTTACATTCTTTCATTTCATTATTTACTCTGTTATAAATGGATCTGTCATATATATGCTTAAGTGATCAAATTTCTACTTTCATTCTTCTTCATTTACAAGTTATTATTTTTCATGTAACAGTTAAAAAAATTTCATGATATGAACAATATCATGTAAAAAAGAAATCAAAAAATATCATATAAAATAAGATATTTAATTTTTAAATGGTAAGGTGAATTTTGGCCCAACGTGTACATACCTACTGGTCTACATGGAAAATGTTGTAATATGGAGAAGCAATTCTTTTTATCAGTTACTGTGTGGGAGAAAAGGTAGTAAGGTAGAACTTAGTAATATATGAAACGGAATATTACCAAGAATTTGTGTTTTGTGGTAGTCTTTCAGGATATTCCAATCGGGACAACAGGGCCGTGTATACGAACCAGCTACCCTAAATAAATACCGTATCCATGCGATTCTTATTCTTAACAAGACGTGATTCATAAAACTGAATCTGCTATTATACTGTTATACTTTTAATGTTCATTTTTTTTCTTTCATTTTTGTTTTTACATTTAATGAAAACGTTTGCACATAATTCTTGTAGATAATGCATGATATAATTTCTTATAATATATAAAATTTTATGCTCAATTCTAAACTAGCGCTCAGTGTCCGGCATTACCCGGGATTCAGATTCAATTCAGTTATAATTCAAAATAGAGATTAAGGGGGAGGGGGGTATCTTTATTTGCGCATGTCCTAGGTGAAAGATGGTGAGATGTTCATGGAAGTGAGGTAGGACCATTATATTTACCTTTAGACCAAAAAGTATAATTAAACAACATTTTGACGGGGAAATGGAAGGTGGCAGAATGGCCAGGGAAGAAAGAAGGCTGCCTATGTTTTTATCAGGATTCTGAGGAGTAAACATGTAATTTTTAAAATGATTCCACCCTATAATTTAATATCGGATGGACGGGGTGGTCAGAGAGATAGTGTCGATGTTTTTCGTAGAATCTTATGCAAAGTTTGGAAATAATGACAGCATGCATAACATAATTAACATCTATATCAGGAAGAGCAGTTGAGAAGGCCAGGGGAAGGGGGATAGTGTTTATAATAGCCATTGAGATAAATAAATGGTTTTGATTTCAAATTATAAAAATATGTATGGTTCTTGTTTTAAACACATGTCAATATATTATTCTGATATTTCTGACATCTTGAATTTTTATTCAAGTGTTTATAGATGGAATCGGGAGACATAAATGGAAGACATGGGAAGTGCCATTGTCGATGGTAGTGGCAGCTTAAATATTAAAAATATCGATAATGTAATGTAATGCACAATAGCGACATCGCTTGGAAATAGATTTATGATTTCGTTATATAAAGTGATAGTGTTTATATAAAATTTTAGCCATATAGCAACGTGGTCTAGTACAAATTGAAAATTACAATTTTAAAACTGTCAATAATCTTAAATATCTGAAATCAAATCGAACATTCGAAATAAATATCGTTGTTATTTTTACCTTCAAAAATTTACATCACCAAATCAAAAATTTCATACAGAAATACACCCCGCTTGGACATATCACATGAAAAAAAATAGAAAAAATTTTAAAGAAAATTTTCCGAATTCTAAATCTTTATCCCAATTTAGTTAGTGTAGTAAAATTGCAAAGAATAAGATGAGCAAGAGATATAGAGCACTGACAAATGGATCTTTAGCAAACCCAAATTAAGATGGAGCGCTAAAAGTTCTGGAGTGAAATATGTTGGCCTAGGACAAAAACATGTCCGGCACAGAGTTCTGGTGTAGCACTGATTCAGCACTGAGTTCTACTGTGGCACACTTAGCCATAGCAACATGAAATGCCTCGATGTTATCGTATTTATGATAAATGTACAAATTACAAATGTACACTATCGTAAGCTAGAGTATCGTAACATATTTAAGGATACAGGGATTCGTTACTTTGCGTTAATAATTCTTGATTAATTTAGATTTACATATTCCATCTCACTGAATACCATATCAAAACATAACTAAAATTGAACTTCACTTTGAACTTATTAATTTAATTAACGCTAGTCTACCCGCTGCTCTCTCATGAGAATAAATACGTTAAAAAACTGTGAAGAGTAAGAAAAAAAAAGTGAAAATAATGAAAAAAAAAATTCAAAATAGAAATATACTGTAAATATAAAAAAGGCGAAGATATAAAGAAGACGATATGATAAAAACGACTTATTATTGTCAATCTCTAGAAATTTTTAAAACATAAATCGTGCCTAAACTCACAGAGAAAATCAAAATGTGTCCACGGGATAACTCTTTAATTCAAATAATAAGCAATGCGCCTGTGGAAGATAAATCACCAACGCTAGATAATTATTGAAAATTTTAATAAAATGTTCATATAATTTTCAATTGTGTATTTCGTGCTGTTGTACTGCATGTAGACTTACAGAGAATTGAGTTCAAAATAAGAGGTTTTTTCCATTTTTCTATGTGTCATGTACATTTATTAAAAGAGTCATTACATGATAAACACAAAACCCTTATATTTTATACATTCTATATAGTTATTGAATCAAATATAATTATTTATTACTTTCATAAACAATGTTTCCGTGCAAACATATTCACAAAATAGATAATACTAAATTATGTCCAAAGACATTTTTATTTGGTTTTATACTTTTGTTATTTCACCCTACAAACGAAACATTAATATCTTAATTTTTTAACTCGAGATTTTTAACACGAGATTAACACAAAAGGTACAAATTATAAAACTAACTACTTCATTACATATATCTTAATCATTAATTAGCAATATTCAATATATCCGTAATAATATTTTAGTAAGTTTTGTTTCCTAACACCGTGATTTCATTTAATATAAAAATACAATTTTTCCCTTACCTCCCCTGTTCTCATTGGAAATCTTTTGATACCCTATTTTAAAGGACCTTACATTTTTGGTGTAAATAATATAATTTATAGGTTAACCCAAAAAGCTGTTTTATCGCTCGTTCACCGAGGCAGGTCAAACCACTTCATTGCTCAATTCCTATGGAAACTTTTGAATGTGTAAACCTACTAGCAAAAATCATTTTATTTATAAATATACAACATTACAAAAGTTTACATTGAAGGTTGATTGTACTTGTGGCTTTTTCTAATTTCACTTAATCCTTGTTTTCGTATTCACGAAATTATAAAATTAAT
The DNA here is from genome assembly GCA_022840565.1 of Eubasilissa regina. NCBI lineage: Eukaryota > Metazoa > Arthropoda > Insecta > Trichoptera > Phryganeidae > Eubasilissa > Eubasilissa regina. Next base: position 27,149,198 of record JAINEB010000033.1, read on the forward strand.
ATTAATCACGTTGATTTACTATAAATTTCAGAAATATCTAGCGTATAATTTTATTATTTATTTTGTGTTCTTATGTGTTAATTCATTATATTTAAGTATACAAAATATCACAATTAATTACTTTATAATTTAGAGACCACAAATCTTTAGCAGGATTAAAACCTCACCAGGTTTATATATAAAGGTGTACATGTGTCACTATAAATATTATAAATGTGTAAATAAAAGTTATTTAGGAGTACCTACGAGTATTTCATATGAAAGGTTTCAAATGTTTATAAAAAAAATATTTTTATATTTATTATATATATATTTACTTTATCAAATAATTACAAATATTTTATATGGTTCACTAAGATGTCCCTACAGTGTTATTTCTCTTTTTGATTTTATGAAAATTCCAACCTTAATGTATTATAAGAAGCTTTAGTTCCTGTCCCATGTTTAACGCTAACGTTACACCCTACCTATGATGATATGACGAGCGTTCCCTGTTTATACATACAAATGATATTTAAGACAATAAATACTCACTGTGACATTTAATAATATTTAATAATGTTAGAATTTTGATTTTATAATCAAAGAAACTGATTAATTTTCAAATATAAGATACATTTGAAGTATGCCTTGATCATAAATGTTTTATAGATTCTATGCCGCGTATATAGGACCCCTAATTATAATATAAAATTATTCAGAGGCCTTAATATAAACGTTTTATTGAAGTTTGTTTTGTGTAACCGATATGAAATAAAGTTGTCAACTATTCTGAAATGATATGTCTTAATTTGAAAGCGAATTAGCTCCATTCATGAAAACTACTTTAGTAGTTCCACCATAAATCATGCATATTTGGGCATGTAAACCCTGATTGTCGCTACGATAATTATTATGCTTGTGTGTGCGTGTATTGGTATTTCCACATAATTTACCCATATTTTAAACGATTAGGTACAGAAACATTAAGGGTTTACAAATCTTAAATACGAAGGGCTCCACTTTATTAATCCAAGTAAACCAAGTAAATACAGTGAAACCTCGGTTTACCAACAAAAAAACTGATAAAAATGCTTCAGTTTGCGAATAGAATTTCGGTTTATGAATAGGCTGGCAGTCTCAGAACTTAATACGGAAGAATTGGAACAGTTTCTTAATGAGCGGCAAAAGATGGTGACAGTGGAAATATTATTTCCAGAGACTGATGACGAATGGAAGATGTTCCCAGGTATTCGATCCACGAAATATGCGCGATGTAGAGTGAGGTGCAAAATTTTGTGGAAAAATATCACCCTGACAAAACTTTATCGAATCGTGTCTAAATCTGTTTAATAATAATGTCACGTCTCATTTCCGCAACATTATAAAAAGGAAGAAGAAACAAATATCGTTGGATAGATTTTTAGTGAAACAGAAACCTGATAAAGTCCCCTTCCAAACAATAACACTTTACTGCATATTTTGTAAGATAAGTTAAAATAAAATTTGTTTTTACGTTTTAATTTTAGTTTTATTACCTCCAATTCCTTTCAAGTTAAAACAATGAGTTTTTATTGCTTTTATAGGATTTCAAGCAAGACGTAAAAAATAAAGATGATAAAGGGCCATTTTTTTGGGGCCTTAAGCAGATTAATATATTTTACATTAATTCTTATAGGAATAAGTGTTTTAACTCAGTTTTCAAACGGAATTAAGTTAGTAACCGAGGTTCTACTGTATATAAATTGTGTGTAACCAAATTTTTCGTGACCAAACTTCATTAATTATTTTTCTTCGTGCAATCGTAATGAAATATATATATATATATATATATATATATATATATATACGTAGTTTTGATTAGGAATATGGATACCATTAAAAAAATGTATTTTTTTAAATCTCAAATATAAAATTTCTGTATACGATAAGTTCTTTATACATTTCATGTAACAATTTATGAACATCATTGTTCCTCATCTCATTATATTTATTTTTATTTTCTTGTACACACCCTCCTTTTTCATAGAAAAATAATAATTCTAGTTTCTACATTTATTCTATATGATCGTACATATTTTTTCTATTAGGAATTTTATTGGTAAAATGTTTCATATTTTCGACTTTATAATAAGTATGTATACATTAAAAACATAAATAATTTTTTTTGTATTTGAATGTAAATATTGCTATTTGTTAAGAAAGTTTTTTAACATAATTCGAATTCACGTACACGGTGCATAAAAACCCGTTCGTACATTCATTCACAAGAATTCACGTACAAACTATATATTATGTATACCGCGCCATCGACCAAAATTGGAACACGTGGACGATGTACATAGCATGCTGTTATGTACTCGCGTCCGAGATCTCACTATGAAAAAACATGTGGTCTTATTTAGAATGTATAACATCCTATTAATGTCACGTCCGCCATATGAGAGTAAATAGCATGTATACCGTAAATTTGCTTATATAAGACACAGTGAATCTGTTTAAAATTGGTTCTCTGTAATAAAACGGCCGTATAACAACAACCTGAGTTTTCATTTTACATCCTGAGTCTTCTGACACGCATCTCTCTACTGGGCTTATTATCAGTCAAGTCTACAAAATCATATGAAGATTGAAAAAACCAACACCAGAAAAAGATTATGACAACACGGAAATGCAGTCTTTGTTCTATACGTGATAATTATTTATATGAAGTAGCGCTTGCTTTTTGAAACATAATATGAGCAGCATGACCAGAAGTTCGGAACATAATATGAGCAGCATGACCACATGACATGACATGAAACATAATATGAGCAGCATGACCAGAAGTTCTTCATCTCGGAAAGTCTTATAATCATATTTTTTTTTTAAAAATAATTAATCATTATTTTCAATCCATGATACATTTTAATATTATTTTGATATTTCCGTAAGTTACCTTACTGTTATCTTGTTTGTGTTGTAAAAATACATTAGACTCGTGTAAACTGAGAGCAAGGATCGGAATTAAGCCGTAGGTAGATATGAATCTACTCAATGACCAAACTAATGAATTTACTAATTACAAGAACAGAAATAGAACACTCAAACGATTTGCCCACTCAGTAATCAACTCAACTCAGTAATCAACCCACCCAAATAACGTGATATCGCTCGGGTTAAAAATGTATAAGTACGTTGTGTTATAATTTGTTCAACTGTGGGAGTTAATAATATGTGCAACGTAAAAGGAAAGTTGAATAATATATAGTATGTATGTAGTGCTGAAAAACGTACCAATAATACATAGAAGCATACTCAGTTCCGGTTCAGTATATTATTTCTGTATTTGGACCAAGCTGCATAAATTTAATATTAGTTCCACATTGCGGCTTCAATGTAGGAAATCATAAAAAGCAACCGAACAAGTCGGCCGTATATCGACTCCTGAGAAGCTTTTATGTTCTGTGCATTATATATAAAGCTGAACGATCCACACAGCGTACTTCTCAGTGAAAAAAAGGTTTTTTGATTTAATTATGAAAATAAAGTGAAGATTATGTTTAGAGACATTTTAAAATCCCTAAAAATGTCTAATTAAATCAATTTAAAAATTTTGTCAACACTTTATCATTATTAAACAATGATATTAATTTAATTACTAATTTTAAATTATTCTTACATTTTAGAAAACAAAAAGGATTAATTATGTTTAATTTTTCTTTGATTATCCGATCTTTTACTGTTTTTTATAAACATTTTTTAGTGTTTTGTTATACTAAGCAGGGTTTATTTTTATTTTGATTTTGTAGACTAAATATTAAAAATAATAATTTTCGATGTGTGTTTAATAAACAAATATATATATATATATATATATATATGTGTGTAATATTTGAATATGTCCAATAATACACAATAACTGGATAATGTTACCTTTAAAAGCACTGTTATTAAACAAATATCAGATATCTTATAGAGACAAAGCTATTTTTTGTATATTTAATGGAAAATATATGTAAGTATGAGGTAATTATAGGGTTTACGACCTGTCTTTGGTCCATAGATGGCGACGGTGTAGTGGTACTCAAAGCGAGTTCACATACTAATATACATACAACTTTCAAAAACTTAATAAATGTGAAGATTGAGGGGTGAGAATTGGTAAACGTTTTATATACACATATATATATATATTAAACATGTATTTTCCATTAAATGCAATAAAAATACCTTTGTCTCTATAAGATATCTGATATTTGTTAAATATTATATATGTACATTACAAGATTTAATATTTTATTTATGTTTAATTAATTAATTAATTATTGTATGTAATAATAAGTGCACTACTGTGCAACATTGAAAAAAGTATGGTATATTTTTAAGAGGTTGTTTATGTTTAATGGTATTAAAGTATTATCTAAACATAATAATAATAATAATTAGAAAATAAAAAAGCCCACAATTAATGGATAAAAATATTTTTTTATATATAATATATCATTATCATTACTTGCTTCTCAGTTAATCGACTCTATTGTGAATACTATCTTTAACTACTTTATGTACTCACACTTGTATACATATACACATTATGTACATAACGATTTCACCTAAGACTATATATAATAGTTACTCCACCCATTCTTCTCCTGTTATGTCTCGATCTATATCATGACGAAACTAGTCAATTAATTACACGAAATATATATTTTTTAAATATTTTTTTGTCAAAAAATTTGTTCTTGGGCTTATTAATATGGTTCAAAATTATTTATATTTTTTATTATTTTATGCAATAATAGGAACGGTATTTACATTGTGAGGGGTGGAGCCCGATGATCAATAATCTACCGGCTACTTCAGCCAACAGAGCATTAGATAATGTGGAAATTTGGATCGGAGTCACCTACTTACCATTTTGTTGATGACAAATTATCATTTCTTGGGGAAAAATATAAATCTAAAAAATAAACTAAAGTGTCAAGAATGAGAAGATGATAATTCTAGCAATGAAACAAATTGAAATATAAATTAAATTTATTAATTAAAAAGATATGTATATAATATTAATTTTATCGAAAAATATTGTTGTTGCTACAGGGATTCGAACCTGGATCTTTTTCAATACGGGGAACGTACATTAACCGATTATGCTAAAGCACACAGTACATTGACGAAAAATTTTCGAACCTGTATGTTGATACATCTATCGTTCCATTATTTGAAAGCCATCTACTTTATTTTCTATTTATTTATTTTTTATTTTCTTTATTTTATTTTTCTAATTAATACATTTAATTAGTATTTAAAATATCACAGACATACGTTCTGAATAATTACAACTTCACAATAAGAATGTGTTCTCCTTAATAAAATAGATTTAGTTTAAATAATTACAATATATTATAGAATAAATCTGTCATTCTGTGCGAGAGATTTGATGTCTCTGATGATGACCAGATGTATTGTTTTAATCAAAAATAATGCACTAATGCGAATAATAACATCCTGGATTACAATTTTATACAGGAATAAGGATGCTTATATAAGAATCTGCGTGAAACTAGTTTTGACAAAAGTACAATTTGTGTCCATGACTTTCATATCTTAGATAAATGCGATGCCAAGTTTCATCTGATGTCGGGGTGTGGAACGAAGACGATCGTAAATCACTCTCACACTCTGAATAATAATATTACATGATTACCAGCTCTAGTACCCGTTTATTATACCGCATGGGCCTGGCGTGATGTCCGCAGCAGAGCGCCTATCGATTACATCTTGTATAAATCATGTGTGAGATACTCCTTTAGTGGCCCGTAGGAGACCATTCACCAGGCATTTTAGTACTCATCCAACAGGAGAACTTGGCCATCTCGTATGAGTTCGACTGCTTGATAATGCAGCCCGATCCGTCATCAGCATCGTGATAATACGACCCAGGATATATTGCAGTATATTTGCGGATTACTTGGTGGTCCACACTGGGAACACTTCGTGGAAAAAAAAATTACTTCTCTACAACGGTCACGGCTCACGGCCTCCGCCGATTCTCCTGCCAGCCCGCTGGAACCGGACCACCGACATCTAGTCTGCACCCGGCGTGCTCATTTGTTCATGTAATCCTCCCTGATTGGTCGAACTCACTCAACCGAACATATAATGATTTTGAATTACAGACCACCATGGAACCAGTTAAACCATGCTTTGAATAATAAATAAAAATATATGACTTTCGGTAAATAACTCTGGCTATAATAATTGTAATGAGTACGATGCTAAAATATTCAAGGAATGAAAGTTGTTTGAAACATGGATCAAATTCTTTTTTACAGGTAACATTGAATTATAACAAATTATAAATATTTAGTAGTTAACATAAAATTTAACATACAGGTAATTAAAAAAATTATAATTGAATTTGGACGTCTTGTGAAACTGTACTCTGGTAGTCTTAAAATCGCAAATGTTGAGACGTACTCTTGTTATAGGAATAGGAAAGAAAAATAAAAGTTTCTCCGTTACATTGTATGTGAGAGAACTTTAGTGTTTTTAAGTAAGTGTTCTCCTATACCTGTTAGAATTCTGATCAAAATCTAGAACGACAGGTGGTGTTAATGATGTTATTAAGTAAAGCGTGGAATTTATTTATGTGTGCGTAAACTTCATACAGGGTGAATATTATGTTCCAGGCCGATTTTGTTCGGCAGACATTTTTCCCTTGGTTTGTCAGTTCACATTTGGTAGTCGTAGAGAGTAGTTGATTACTATTTATTATGAAACATCTAACGCCTTAATAACGTGTTAAAGTAAATAAAACATTTTATCAATTGTGAATACGTGATTTTTTTGGTGTTCATCACGTGCCAGGCAAGTCAACCACTCAACGTGTAGTGAATAATTTTGAAATTCTATGTACACTGGCAGATAAACCGAAGACGGAACAACAAAATATGACAGAAAATATTGATGCAGTGAGGAGGGAGTGTTCGTGAAAGTGCCGCCACTTCTTTTTGACACCGTGCATAAGAATTACGAATATCTCAAGGAACTTTATTAAAAATACTTAAAAAAAATTTGCATTGCTATTCGTATAAAATTCAATTGATACAAGTCATACAGAAAAATTACTATACATGTCGACGAAATGGGAGCGCGCATATTTTTATGGGATGACACCAAAAATTTATTCTAATTCGAAGCTCATTTTTACTTGGCGGGTTTTGTTAATAAACAAAACAGACGTTATTGGGGCATTAAAAATTCTCAATTGATACGTCAACGACCTTTATACTCACGCAGAGTGACTGTATGATTCCCCATGTGGCGTATGTGCATATTTCTTTCAGTATGCAAGAGGTAATGCTGTAACCATTAATGGTGATCGCTATAGTCACATGTTAGTAAATTTTTTGTGGCCGAATTGGATTGATTGAACCTGAAACTTATGTGGTTTTAATAGGGCGGTGCCATCTTAGACGCAGCCCGAGCTACGCTTGAAATTTCACTAGAAATTTTTCCCGGCCGCATAATATCAAAAAGTTGTGGTATCGACTGTCTTCCTCCATTACCTGATTTGACGGCCCCCGACTATTTTTTGTAGAGGTTTTTGAAAAGAAAGGTCTACGCCAATAAGCCAATAACAATTCCGATGCTACAGGAGAATATTCGAAATGAAATTGCTGAAATAACACGCCAAGTGTGCAAAAATGATATAAAAAATATGTTTAAAAAAGCACGCATTTTCTTTGCTGCCAGAGGCGGCTATTTGGCCTATATCATATTTTATTAAAAATTATAATAAACTAAATAATTGATAAATAAAAACGAAATTATTATTTTTTGTTTTATTTTGTAGTTATTCAAAAACAATATCGGCCTGTAACATAATATTCACCCTGTCCAATCTATTTAAGAATAAATTTACGGAAGTCTTATATTTTATTTATCTTGTTCTTTTTCTTTTACCTGTTAATGTTCACTGCTAGTTGCTATGAACCCCAGTTCCGTGTGGCCCTCCTCCAACCCAAGACACAGTCTTCTTAATATCGCGCATTCATAATCAGTCTCTACTATTTTACATTCATGGAAGTCACTGCAGGATTTCAACGCTCCAACGTTCATGGCTTAGTCTCACTATGCATCCGACGTAGTCGCACTTCAATTTCTCAACAGTTCGTACACTGTCAGCACTTGGATTCTCTTCTCACCTACTCGTTGTTTTTCTATATCTCGAGATGATGGCCAGCATTTAACTTTTCATGACTCTTTGCATTGTTTTGTTGTACAAGAGTCCATTTTGTGCTCCATATTTTAGTATAGGCAGAGTATACTATGTATATTATTAGTATATATGAGACCCCTCTGCAATACTAAATATCGGTTTTTACAAATCGACCACGCAGAATAACAAGGTTAGAATAACCAACTAACATTTTGGGCATATTTGAGTTATTGCATGAAAAGGGTTCCAAATGCATTATTCTTTATTTCTTACATACACATCAACTCTATTTAACGAATATTAAAGGAAATAGCAAGAGCCGAAAGTTCTAACTGCATCAGTTATTTATTTCAATTTATGGATTATTATTGTTAATTTGCAATGTTGTTTTTTAAATTTTTAATTTCCCTCATGACACAGTGGTCATTGATAATACTGAAAATAAGTTAAGATGTTAAAATTGATCATATTTGCATACTCAAAACAAAATATACATGAATATATGTTGAAATTCATTTACACTTTTGAGGTCATTATCTCAAAACAATGTCAGTGTCAGATGGAACCTTGTTATTCTGAGGGGTTGAAATATTAATAGATAGATGGCGTTTCGATAGTCTTGGATGATATATATATATATATATATATATATATATATATATATATATATATATGGCCATTGTAGGTAGAGCATTACTTAGAAATTGTATGCAATAGTAATTTTATTTTGTTTATATAGTTGTTTAATGTAATATTCTTCTAGCGGTGGTTGTACGTATCGCTAGAGATATATTTCCTGATAAATATTCTTGTATTACGTGGGTGGGTCGATAATCAAAACTCATTTTACAATGTTTTATTCTGACAATAATACAATATCATTTACAGTAGTATAACACAAGATATGATAAAAACTAAATCGCGACAGATCAGGAATAGAAAAGAGATCGCCATCTCGGCGCGGTCACTTATAATGCCTTACTCATAACACACACACACGCATATACCTTTTACTTCGCCCGCGGTCTGCGGACCGACACACACACACACAAACAAACTCTTGGGCATCACATCGTCGTGAACACGTATTCTGAAGTACCCGTTCTTCTTCTTCGTTCGTGCTTCTTGTTCTTGAATATATGACTGAGTTTTCTGAATGTTACTCAAGTCAACCATCTTCTCCGCTCTATTTCATCGTCCTATTTATTTTACTCGTAATAAATGGAAAATATGTATTAACATTAAATATTCATAATAATGAAGAATAAGTTGATCAACAGAATGTCTTTTTAGCAATATTTGAATATGTCATAGAACACACAATTACTGAATAATCACCAACAAAGGACCTGTTTTTAGACAAATAATAGATATATCACAGAGGCAAAGCTATTTTTTATTATATTTAATGGAAAATATATGGATTGATGGGTGAGAATGGTGAACGTTATATTTATATAAAACGATCACTTAAGCCAACCGAAGATAGGTCGTAAGCCCTGTAATTACCCATACTTCCATATATTTTCCATTAATAATATAATAAAAAATAGCTTAGTCTCTATGAGATATCTATTGAACATCTTTTTTTTTGGCTCAATTCTTCACGAAGACGCAAACTACAAATAAATAAATAAAATAATATTTTTATTGTAGGTATTAAGTCAAATATTATTTGGGTTATTGGCAAATTATATGTGGATTATTTTAATAAAAATCTAATAAGAAAATAAACCAGTACGAAAATTTCAAAACCGGGTGTTTTAACACCATATTATCTAAAACCTTGACATCTTGGCTCTGTGAAGTCTAACAAATTACCTATGAGCTTGGTTCATAAAGTTTCGCATTTAGTGCTGTCATTGATAAAGTGGGCAGTTTTGTTTTCTTATCAATGCTTATGTCAAAGTACTCATTTATCTGCAACATGATCAATGATTATTTCACTTTGAATTTTACAAATTTTTTAATCCGTATAATGTTTATTCATTAAGAGATAGGAAATATTTGTCTGTGTATTTAAAACAGAAATTATTTTTTAATTTTTGCACATCATAATGAAGTTTTTCCTTTAATTGTATGCTTATTATATTATCGTAAATTAAATCTTATCAACGTCATCAATCATGCCACTGACGCAGCCAAAGTTCGAGAGCCCCGGCTTTAGCTGCAAGGAAATTCCTGCCCAAGATTCGCCAATTTATCGACCCCAAGAACATTCAGATTCTTCCAGATCTGAACAGAACAGAAAAAATCTTAACAATATATATATTTTTTTTTTCAATTACGAGTTTCACTGCTTAGCTCTAGACATCATAACGAATTGAAGCACTAGTGATACTGCTGCATAACCAGATAGACATTACGCAGTACGCCTTATGAGCACGAAAGACACTTGTGAGCGTTATTTTACGCAGTACGCTTTGTCAGCACGAACGATACTTGTGAGCGTTATTTTACGCAGTACGCCTTGTAAGCACGAACGACACTTGGGAGTGTTATTTTACGCAGAACCTATTGTGAGCACGAACGACACTAGTGAGCGTTATTTTACGCACGAACACGAAAAATGCTTGCGAGTACGCTTTTACACACTTGTAAATATACCAAAATATTTTTTTTTTAATGTTGTCTTTAAGAGCACCATCACAATAGATAACATAATCACTCGTTGAAATAACTGTCATAATTCTCTATTTGAGTTTTAGTACTGATTTTGAAACAAAATTAGGTAGATTTTTAGCTCAGCTGTCTTGCGGCATGGATTTACAGTTCAACGAATAATCTCGTCAAAGTTTCTCACTGAAGTCTGAAAAGTCTCGTTATGTTGAATTTAACATTTTTATTTCGTTATCGCCCATTATTTTCGCTCTCATAATATATACATCCAGTACATATTAATACACATCAGAAAGAAAAAAATAAAACTTGCGAACTATTATAATTAAGTTTATGATATTTAGATGATTTTTGGTACAAATATTTTAAATTTGCATCCATTCAGAATCAAATGCGTCACAATTAGATAGTTTACATAACCCTTTATAATAATAAGAGATTCTTCCAATTTGAAAGAATGCTCTCAGATTTTGATAATATATATTTTTAAATATTTTAATGAATTTGAAGATAATTGAATGTAACTAAATTATTAGAATATCGAGTATTTTTATATTACGTCTTTTATTAGTGAACTACAGTAATTTATTAGTTATTTGTAGTTGCATTTCCGATCAGCCAAAATAAGTGAAATATATTTTTTGAAAAATCTGACAAATGTATAATTGTTATTTGCTCGACCTTTACAACAAATATCTACTAAAATAAGAAAATACTTCTGTTTCATTCTAAATCAAGTCCAATTGAGAAGTCTTTTATAATAAAAACATTGATGTGAGAAAAATTTCGCGATGACGCTTTTGCTATGCGGTATTCGTGTATTTTTAACGGTTAGGTTTGTTTTCTGTGTAAATGAACCTTATATTTTCTTTCCAACATTAATTCAACACTCATCTTTCATCAACTCTTTTTCTTTCATACAGTATCCTAATAGGTGATGAATTTAATTTTAATATTAGATGATTGGTTCCATGCAGTAAAATACTATATTTAAAAAATATTAACAATTTTAGTACTGCATATCAAGCGGCACGTGAAGAAATGTTATATTTTTAAATCAAATAAATATGTTAATTTTTTATAAATTCTAAAAAAGATATGTTTTCAAGTTATTTATATAACTTGAAATTATTGAATTATTAGTTGAAAAGGAAATTAAAAAAAAAAAAACAGCAAATCTTAAATGTTTTTTAAAGCATATAAAAACACTATGTGTAATTTCTCAAAGGAAAATGGAACAAAAACGAATCTATTAATTTGTCTTTGACATGTAATTAAATACCTTACTTGGAAATTTAAAGCCTTGATTTAATGACGAGATCAAAGATTTACACAAATTTTGAATGAAATCAAATTTCCAAAACTCGTCTGTAGAAATGGAATACCCTAACTTCTTCAACCCATGATATATAATTTGTTAAGAATTTTAAAGCAGATACATTGAATTTTATAGATTAAATTGACGCTTTCAATTTGATCAACAAGCTCAGTTTATTATGCTGCTTTTCGCGGGTAACTTATTTTTGGAAATTGTTACATATTTAAATGTGTCATGGCTTTTTTTTGACATGAATACATCTTTAAAATTGGTTAAATTAATTTAAAACTGACCATCACGAAAATAGATCAGATTTTTGACGCTTATATCACGAAGATAATAATGTCAATAGATTAAAGACTAATGTTAAATTTCTGTAGATTGCATAAGCCGCGTTCGCTTCCTTCCCTCCGCGCCACGCGCCAGCGTGATAGGGTTACGTAATCGTAAGGAATTGAACGCTCAGTCAACAACGGGACAACTAGACGTATAAACCGTAAATCTAGTCAGGGCGAAACAAGTGTTAAATGCCTTACAATTCGGTGTAATACAAATAAATTACAAAGATAATAGGACAGATAAAGTTTCCGAGGTTTAAGTAAAGAGTAGGGGCAAAAAGACTTAGGGGATAAAGAGGATGCAGTTATAAAATAGTGTTTTGTTGATTAATGTTTGATGTTTGTATGGGCAGATAAATCAGAAAGATATATGATTAATGAGTACCCCAATCGATCCACACCCATCACTCGTGTTCCTTTGATGATGATCGCGGAGTGCATCGAATGAGTGTGTGCGGCCAGAGCAGCTTAAGAAACGGAAACTCTACGTAACTAGGTAACCGTAAGGTTGACACAAGTTTATCGTTAAGCACAGTTACAGATTAGATACAATTTTTCGTTACAATGAAACGAGACACTTACGGAATATTTCAACTAATCATTTACAGAAAGGGGAACATTAATAATTAAGCTTAGAATAATAATTTTACAACAATAAAACCATTAACAAATAGAGATATTATACACATTAACGGGAATTTTTTAATGATAAGGTAGTGCCTCCGAGAATAGGAATATTAATATACGTCGGTTCCACGGAAACCACCTAATTACCCGAAGAGAAAGAGGTAACTAAAATAACTAAAATAAGTCAATTGTACGTGGTTTATCTACTGTTTAAAAAAGGCCTTAACCGCCGAAACAGCTGTATCATCTAAATAATGCTTACGCAAACTAGCAAATATATTTAATAATATTTATTATAATTTGTTTTTTTAAATTTAATTATAAATAAACATGGAGTTCTACAAACTAAACACAATAAAGAATAAAAAAATACAATGAAATGACTACACGGAAGAACGTTTCCTGGAAATAGTGTCTATTATATAAAGCTATAGCGAGAAGAATGGCGCTCAGGAACCGGCCCCCTGGACGGCTGCTGCATGGTTATTGTAGCGTCGGTCCGGGCACGCTTATGGTTATAGACGATGAACGATTTTATAATCCTTAATAATAATAAAGGAGGCACGATATAATTTTTCGGATTTCGCTTCACCAATCTTAAATGCTTACTAACGTATTTGTATATATAATTTTTTAGGTGTTCAAGTGTTAACACATTTATGAGCAGTTTTAAAATTTATTTAAATTCAACGTACCACATAAGCTGGATGTAATATTTTCATTATAATATCGGAAATTATTCGTCGAGAACTCTAAATAAATGATTTAGCAATAATGTATTTGTATACTCAACACGAGATGCAAAAATTTCAATTGCTCCTGTTGAAAAATAAACTTAATTGAAAATCGTGACTGATTGAAATATTTTTTATAATACCTGTACTCAAAAATTTTTTAAAAATTCAAAATATCCCAAATTATTTTATCACTAAAGTTTGTTTTTCTGTACATCACGTGTGATCTAAATTACACTGACAGTTTATTAAGCGGCGTTATTTAATTTGTATGTCAAAAATGTGTAGTTTTCTATCTTTTCAGAGTAAAAAATTTCTTTATTTTCCCATTAAACCTTGGAAAAGTTGCTTGATGAATACATTGTTTTGAAAATGGACAAACCAGAATAATATTTACAGGAATTCGAAGAAAAGATTTGGTATTATTATAAAGAACGCAAACTACATTAATATCGAACTCTAAACAATATATTATATTTTGTATATTCAGAATAGGGCTTATTTGTTTACATTATATTATATTATTTTATATGAATCATTTTGATTTTGAGATTAGTTTTTTTTTTTTTGGCACCTTTGATTGATTGATTTATTGATTTTGATTTTTTTATAATGAAAAGTTGTAAATAAACTATATAAAACATGTGAATAAAAATCATTAAAAAAGTAATTAAATACTAGCATAGAGTCGTGCAAATTTAATAGCATAAAACTCGTTACTATGGAAATGTTGATACAACACATCAATATTAATTTTTGATTAGGTTTAAGAGTTGTACTAAGAACTGATATTGCATCCACAAAGTAAGTATAAAGTTAAACATCATGAACCAGTTACAAGAGAAATAACAACTAGATAATGGCAAACTACCAACACAAACATAAAAAGGACTTGAAATGAGTTACGTGGTATGTCAATAGTAAACCTGAAGTGTTTGTGGATTTTAATTCTGAAACTGGCGCTCTGTAGTGACTGCGATTATGGACTTCTGAGTCGCATGAAGACTTTAAAGAAGAAGAAAAATAACATTATTAAGATTTTTTCAGAACAAAGTTCTGTAATATTTTATTACAAATTAAATGTATCAACATGAAAGATATACAGATAAAATCAATTTATCTAAAAAATATTTTTTTAGCCACCCGGAATCGAACTAGGAATCCTACCTACTGGGAAAGTGCGCTGATCTATTACACTATGTCAACATTGTAAGTTAATACATGGGTTATTTCAACATAATCGTATTTTCCATAAATGTGTAGTGGGCCGTATCCACAGAAGGAAATACGATTGAGATTTTGTTGAAATACATCTCAAATCACGTACAACGTATTAAAATTTTGATCTGGAAATAAACTCAGAGATCAGTATAAGATTAGTAGAAAGAGACAAAAACTCAAACTAGGGCACACGATGTTCGATCTGGCACCGAGATTTAGCACGTGCGCACAAACATTAAATTACAAACATTTATTCTTGGGAAGATTCAAAATCACTCAAATGATGAACGACAATGACATTTGACGTTTGACGTAGATGACGAATGTGAAGTATGGCGCGTGACAGCGAATCTCTGAGATATGGTGTTTATACGGGGAATATGAAAGTTGAGAGTTGTCTCCAAAGAATCACACGGTATCAAAATCCGTATCGTAGAGATCGTCTCGAGTCAAAAATCTCGACATGGGCCAATGCATATTTGTAATTCCTCCCAGATATTTAAAATTCCGTTAGAAATTACGGCGTACTATGTATTGCAATGACAGACTTAACAATCTTATACTTAATAATTAAGTTTTTATTTTTAACTCAGTTTTTCAAGAATGAACCAAAAGTATTAGAATCATATGTTCTGTGACTCCACGTGCTTCATATTTCTATAGCTCTTCGTCATCCAGCCATAGCAAACAATTCATAAATATTTCATTTAGGTACGTTAATTTTTTCAACATATTGTTGTAAAATTGAAACTTCATTTGATTCACAAAAAAAGATTTGTTATTTTCATTATAAATATTTAGATATATATTTTAAGAATTTTTATTCATTCATTGTGTGCCTGCCTTCACAGATCTTTAAAAAATAATAATAAGTTAATACATAAAATATGACCATACTATAAATTATAATATAAATACTATAAATTATAATATAAATACTATAAATTTGTTTTGAAGATTAAGTATATATGTGAGAATGGAGACGGGTCCGAATTTTAAAGTCTTAGACAGTGTTCGTGGCTCACAATAGGAGACATTCAGGCGTCGCATTGTCTACCAATATTACATCATATACATTCAAGTAAAATAAAATCCTTCTCGAGTTTAACTTCGCATTTTGTTGTACGTCAAACATCAAATGTCAGTCCATTGACAGATTATATTATATTCGTTAGTTGGGTGAATTTGAATCTCCCCAACAGCAGTTAAAATGGAATAAAGGTTCGTAATTAAAGGCCTTCAGTTTGCTTGTTAGAATAAATTGATTAAGATGTCTTTGATTCTATGTGACGTTTGTGCATACTGTCACTGTCAAATCATCAAATGTCAAGTCCCACTGTCAAATCGAACAGTTTTGACTTATTGGCTCTTTAAATCTTCAACTTTATTTCTAGATTAAAATCTTACCATGTATGCATAGTATCTACTGAGATTTAACCAAACTAAATGTCTAAGATTTATCTCATCATGTTTCATTCCATGAACACATACGATTGTATTCGTGCACAAATTTAAAAATCGAATTACATTGCGAATGTTCGATTGTGTAGAATTTAGCATCTATTTTAGTTTTAGGGTGAAAAATAAAGTATCCAAAGTAATCTTAGCATTAAGAATAACACCTCTAACAAGGCATCGATCTTCCATTATCAAGTAATTCTATTAAGGTAGGCACGCCATAGCTCAATCGTGACTTATAATAAATTTTCCTACTTGCCAGAGTGTTACTTTAAGTTTCCTTTGAGTGAATTTTACCGAAAGGCGAGACATGGATACAATTATAGTTACAGTACGATCGCTAAAATTCAAATTCTAGTACTATCTAAATTATCTTAGATTAATCTAATTGTTCCGAGTAAATTTGCTAAGTTTTATTCTTGCGTGGTGTTTTATCATTTCATTTTTTTGTAACTAACTACCATCAAACCGTTTCCCTCCGGGGGTAGACAGAGAGGATAGATACCCTTTTCTGTCCTGAGACACAACACTCGCCTCACCTACATTCATACATCATCTCATGCAAACTCGTCGATTATTGAGACTTCTAACAAGACCATCCTCCAGTGTCTGATTTATCTAGTCGTACTAAGTCTTCCGCGGACGTTCTCTATTTCTGGTACCATCAACACTTGCATCATATATCATTATCTCATTATCTGTTGCCATTATCTCCTTATTCATCCGTTCCATATGGCAAAACAATCAAAGTGATCCAGTCTTAATCTTTGTCACAAATTTTAATTGTTATTCTTTTAATTTCAAACCTTAAGGCTTATTATTTTGTTCTTTCTAACTGTGAACTAAAAAATGTTTTTGATGTAAAAAATTTATAAATGATGATAAGTAAAAATAAAATATTGAATTGTCAAACCAAAGTTTTTATCAAATAGATAAAAAAAAACATCTATGTTGTGAAAAAAGTTGATACTATTGTATTGTGTTTTATCCTACACAATTTCCTTTTTAAGTTTTTCAAAAGTTGATTATACAATGTTAGTTTTTTCTGAAATTCTATTTGACATTGAATCTCGAATTGAAGACGTAAAGCCTCATAAACCATTCACAGTGAAGATATGAAGTTATTTTTACAACCTTTTTCAAAACTCCTACTCCAATACCGTCGCAACTAAGCTTCCACACTAACATCAAATAGCTTACGTCACGACAGATTTCACGGTGAATTTTATTTTTTGCTTGTCTTTTTCCACGAAATAAATACTAAATCTACAAATTTTAATGTGCTACAGTATAAATAATTATATGTGCGGGCCATCTACGTATCGTACGTAGTATTCATATTACATCCATACCAACTGACTTTGCATTTACGATCACGAAACCATGGAATATAAAATAAAAATTATATGAATATTTTTTTTTTTTACTTTAAAAAAATATAAATGTCACAGACAAAACATGACTTTTTAAAAATTACTATCTTTATGAAAAAATTTTAACAGTAATAACCTGAAAACCAGTAATAATTCAAAATACGAGATGTACATACATATGTATCTCAAATTTTAATAAAAACACACAGTCTTTCAAAAGCTGCCGGTATATTTAATAAACCATTTTTGAAACGCTATTTTCCAAATTATGTCGACATTACTTAATACCTTGATTGCGTTCAAAGTGTAAACAGGTCGTAATAATTGAACATCGTCAAATTACTAGGCCAAACTCATTTAGTAATATTTTACTTAGTGATACCACACTTTTTAAGAGTACGGTAATACAATAATTAGATATTTAGTACATTGTCATTTTTAGACTTTATTCAGAGTCGCTGGCATATAATACAAACAATATGTATAACATAGCAAGAACGAGCATGACAATGACTAACTTGTATTTGAAGTTATAATTATGAGTTATCCTTGATAATATATAAGTTGTATCAATGACTCCAAATTTTAATAAAAATGAATTGTTAATTCTGGCGTCTCCTATCCGTTAACTCAAAGGTATTTGAGATTCACACGTAAAAACAAAGTAGATGGCTTTCGATGATGGAACGATAGATGTATTAATTTGAAAAGTGTAACATATAGGTTTGAAAATTTGTCGTCAATCCACTGTGTTGGTATAGCATAATCGGATAATGCACGTTCCCCGGATTGGAAGAGATCCAGGTTTGAATCCCTGGTAGCAACAACATTATTTTTCGATAAAATTGATTTTATATGTATATCTTTCAAATTAATACATTTAATTTGTATTTAGATAATCATTATGATAAATAAAATAATTATCTCCTGCCTACAATATCAGATGAGACTCGTAATCATTTCCACAAGTCCTGGTCACGGGTCGCCCTCACAGCTCAGCTGACTCCAGGTTCTCTGTCAGATGTAGTACATTTATACACTCTTCCAGGTATTCTTCGGTCCAAAGTAAAGTATAGGATAATCTCCTTTTCTAAGCTGTTACTTTCACTGCTGTAGATAGAAATGTTGTGGTTGAATTTCTTACAGGATTGAGGATTTTATGCGTCATTCTGTCCACAGGATACGTAACATCAGAATCACATTTTAAAGTGACATATTTTACGCTTGTCGCTATTGCGGACTGTCCAAGTCTCCGTTGCATCGAAGATCGGAAAAACAAGAGTCTGAACCAACATAATTTTAAACAAATAATAGATATCTCATAGAGTCGAAGCTATTATTTATAAATAGAAAAATATGGAAGTATGAGTAATTACAGGGCTTACGACGTGTCTTCGGCTGGCTTAAGTGATCACTTTACACGATGTAACGTTCACCATTCCACCCAATCAACCTCCATATCTATGAAATTTTTGAAAGTTGTTTGTATGTTAATATGTGAAATCACTAAGAATACCTCATCTCTATGAGATATCTATTATTTGTTTTATAACAGTGCTTTTGTATGTGAAAATCCAGAAATTGTGTGTTTTTGAACGTATTCAAATATTGACAAAATTATTTTAGTTGCCGTGTTTTAATATTCTTATAAGTTTATGGTTTGTGGCGATTTCAAAAAATTATATGCGTCTTCAAATTTCTTGCCCATTGTCACCATTGATCAGCGAGCCCAAATAAATTACCTCTTGAACTACCTCACGTCCTTATTTTTGAGAAAAAAATTTGTGACACATTAGCGTGATCTACAATCAGTATTTTTGTTTTAAATTGATTTATTTCTGTTTCCCTAAGAATTCTATTTTTATTATTACTTACCAGATATGAATTATCTTTCAGCAGCATTGTAACGTTCCAATTTTCAAATATTTGACATTTCAAATAGTAAACTTTTTTTAAACTATTTTGAAAAAATACACCTTTTTAACAAACATTGTGGGATTTTTTAATAAGTTGGCGAAAAGCATGTAAACAAATTAACCAATAATTTGCTTTTAGCTAATATTTAGAATATGGTGTTTTTGCGGATTTTTACAAAAAATATATTTTCTATTGAAATAAGTGCCCCGATTATAAAAATAAATAAACAATCCGGTCGAAAATATTTAAAAAGTATTTATTTTCGAAATCATGGCACTTAATTATACAGAAAAAATATTTTTGTAAAAATCTGACAAAATACTACATTAATTTTTCTGAAATCTGAACATCGTGAACTCAAACGCGATATTGAGCGACCTCTTGATTTATTTAATATGGTTTATTTTGGAAGCAAAAATTCTTAAAACAAAAGTTTCACAGGTGATTTCGGATGTTAGTTGAAACTATGTATCTCGAGCTTCTCATAAATTGGACATAATAAACCTGCTCATGAGAAGTTGAGTGCCATTGGCTTGATCGAAAAAGATAATAGCGTCATTGAGAGAGAACCTTAGGTCGATAGTCTTATATATACGAAGGAGAATAATATAAGTTAATAACGTAGATAATATATAAGAAAACATGAATAAGTACGAGCCCCAATGTGTAGAAATTTTGAAATATTCTGTAACGAAATAAAAATTGAATTCCGTGAAAAAAATCTTATATATATATGTACCTACTAAGATTTTAACTCACTTTCATTTTGGTTCTTGTATCGAACGGTTGAGTTTACTTGTCAGTTTAGAGAAGGATTCATGGTAAAAGGCCCTTGAGAAATAGTAATGATATTTACTCGAAATGTCGGAAGTATAAAAGTGCTCAGGACTATTTGACGCGGGTTCACCCTGAAAATAATCCGTTATCTTCATATCCGTTAAAAATCTCGATTGATCGTTCCTCGAATAATCATTTTCCGGCTCGTATCATTTATTTTTTTCAGTCCCGAATTAATTTTATACAAAACAACCAAAAATAGATCGCATGGATCGTTCCTCTATGCATCATCTTACCGCATTGATCGTTTAAATTACGCAGCATACTTCGTAGCTAAATGCTTGGTTTCGATTAACGGCACTCGTAAACATGGAGCGGAACATTTGAGAAAGAGAATGCTGTTACTGACTGCCGCTTGACATTATAAAAAACAAAGTTTAATTAATTTGGTTTGTTATTAATGATGTATTTTCATGGACGGCTATATATATAAGATATTTGTTCAGTTTAGAGCAGGATTCGGGATAAAAGACCTTTGAGAATGAGTAATGATATTTATAAAAGGAGTATAAAAGTTCTTCTCAGGACTATTGGATGCGGATTCCCCCAGAAAATAATCAGTGTATATAAAATATATGCTTTATTTTTTTAGATAGATGGTCGCAATCACTAAACTTTTTAGCTAAATCCACCATTGCACAAAATATTAGAACAAACAGGTGCTCACATATTTGTATTCAGAATAAAAGCATTCACACTTTTATCATCGCTGGCTAACTTTTAAATAATTTATTTTTGTTATTTAATAACTATATTTTTATTAATATATCAATTTATTATCTGCCTCACACTGTAATATTAATTTAAAGAATTCTTTTGAGAAGTGTACCTAAAATTATGATTATTATTTTAGCGTAACATTCATCTCAAGATGTTTTTGACCATACATATGTACACCAATTTAACCTAAGAGTTATAGAAGGTGTTCCGTACAGGAGACAAGAATGTGAACAATGGCGGTTCACCGGTCTCGGCTTCTCTCAACCGGCGATGATGATGATAATAATGAAGTCGAAAGAAATGAAACACAAAAGATATTCAATATCGGTACACTACGCGACACGATACAATCGAGAATGCTCTGTTTTTATTCAGATTCATAACAACACATATAGTCATATTTGCAAGTACTTACACGGCGACAGGCCGCCGGTGTAACGTTTTACTAAGACGACTTTGTTTTCCTGAAATCTATTCCACGGGTTTTTTTGGCACCACGCCGATGATTACACCTTTAAATTATTGACACATATCTTATCGTATCAATTATATGGCGCCTTATCGGCGAGTAATTCTGTGCAATACGGAAAGTTAAGAGTTAAAGTTAAATAAGTTAAAGTTCCAGCATTTGTTAATACTAGCAATTCTGTGTTCCCGACTTTTTTCAATTCCTGGCACTTGAGAGTCAAAATTTTCATGTGTAAAGATTCCCGGAAATCAAGACCATGAATTTAATTTAATTAAAAAGAATAGATATTTTAATAAATATTCATTTGTATGATATGTAGTAGCTATTAGGGATCCGTGTTAAAAAAACATACGTTAATATTAATTTATTAAAACATATATAAACTGTTTGGTGAAATATTTGACGTTTCTTAGTGTGGTAGTAGTTTTTTATAAATGAAATTAAGCATACACATTCTCGTATATTGGTAACTTAAACAAATACATCTAAAAATATAGAAAATCAAAAATAATCATATAGAAACACGCCAGAAGACAATGACGTACATATGTGCCTACTCGTATTTGGCAACTAAAATCCTCTAATAAAGTTTTTCAAATAACTTCATCTTATTCAAATTTCTGTCGTCAAAAGATAAAATAAAGATAAAAAAATCATATTTTACAAGTAACAACATAATTCCTTATATGAACAAAACTATAAAACCACTTCCTTTAGATTATTTTTGCTAGTGGTAAATATTTGAGGACTAATTTCTCCATTATAACATGTTACATTGTTAGTAGTTAGACAAAAATTTGAAAATTTCCTTTTTTTATATACTTACACATGCACTGCTCACCGCTGGGTCACCACCTGCTGTATGACTATGGTCAGATAGGAATAAATTGTTTAAAATGAATAATTGAAAGAAAAATTAAAGTATAGAAAGTCTTAGGTTTATTTTAAAATCCCGGGACTCGAAACATTAAAAAAAACACGGGATTCCCGGGAATTTATTTCCGGATTATCTTGATACAGTATTTCTAGTTGTTACGTACGAAAGAAAAATGGCACAATATATTAAAACTTTCATTTATATACATCAATTTTAATTTAATTTGTTTCCAAATCAGTACCGCCGTCTGTTGTCTGTTGTTGGCAAAATCAATTCAATATATTTGTGACGGAAAAGGGCCAAGTCAACAAGAATTGAAAAGTACTCATATTCAGCGAGGGATATTTCAATTTAGCCTCCCCGGGACCGGGGATTTCCACTCGGCCAAATCCTAAAATACCTCAACCGAACCAGTCTCAACAATAGAGCAAAATATTTTCTGAGAAAAATGTAAAAGGCAATTGTTCATAACTGAAACGTCTCTCATTATTCAGACTGTTGTGTCATTTTAGAAACTATTTGAACTATTATAATCCGTATCAAAATTAACACTAATTATTTAATATCATTAAATATTTCGCAGAGTAAAAATTAAATTGTTGTAAATGACACTTTTGACTTTTACATTATTGAAAATATATCACCCGCTCACAATAAAACAAAACAGTCCACGTATGCAGGTTTGTGTTGACCGTTATATCAGACATATCTGTTTTGCTGTTAGTTTGTGCAAGCGACATAATTACTTTTTTAAAATGACATACTCTGTTGTTTGAACACCCATTTTCATTTGCTTTTCACAATATACAATAAATCAATAGACTACGGCGGTTACAATGTTGTGACAAACATTTAGAACCGCTCCCGTAAAATATCGGTTTCAACAATTTAACTTTCGCCTCTCGATATAAATTGCGCCTTCATATTTGGTTACCGCCAAATTCACGCTACAGTCCCGAATGTAGTGTGACGAGCTGCGATAAAATGACGAAGGGATCATCCATCATCTCTTGTATATTCTATCAAAATCCACCGCGTTTTATCCACCGAATAACCAGCGACTCGACTGTTATAATGTATGTTACGAAAGCTAGTGTACAATATAGTATATACGTAAATGGCTTGGAATATAAATCAACAGAAAGACAATACCGAGAAAACATCAAATTTATGTCGAATCCGCAAATAATTTGAAATTTTAATATTTCTACAAAATTTCTTTCTCGGTGTTTCCCTAAAGTAAATTATGTAATAAAATAATTGATGGGTTTAATAAAAAAAAAAATTCATTTTGCATTTAATTACAGTCGCTGGCAATATATTTCTTAAAAATTATGTTTTCTAAATTTTTTTTTCGCTGGCATTCTTCCAAAAGGGGGGCCAAATTTCTAAAAACTGCTCGACATGTATTTTCCGTGATTGCTGCCATTTCTTCTCCAGAGAGGAAGGATTATTTACTGTATTCCTTTGATTTAAGGAAGCCCTATAAAAAAAGTCCATTGGTGTCATGTCGGGATACGTGGAGGCCAGTTTATGTCATATCGTCGAGATAGCAATTTTCCAGGGAAAATTTCACGAAAATCTGGTAAGGACATGCTCCATAATGACTGAATTCCCAAGGACGCACTAGCGATCGGCATACCCCCCGCTCGTTGCTTTGGTGCAGCGAATTAATCAACATGAAAAAGACTTTTGGGTCACCTTGTATACTGTAATTTTAGACACGACTAAAATCATTTATAATGAAAACGTGTCCAGGAAGCTATTACGCCATCCATTAATTGTCATCCTTGTTCCAGAAGCTTGTACGTTTGTCTTCAATTCAATTTTGGAAAAATCAAATACTGTTCTTTTTATTTCTTGTTATTGTAAACCAATTATATTCAATCGAAAATTATGTTCTCAAAGATCTTTCATACAAACAAAATCTCAAATAACCATTTTTCATAATTACAAATATTAACAAACCTATTTTTTGTAAGATTCATTTTAATTATACATAAAACAATATGTTTATTTGTAATGTAACCTGTACACATATATTTATATTTCTTTTTAACATGGAATATTTTAATTCAGTGAGTAGGTAACTCAGTAAAAATTATCATTTAAACTTAGTTAGAAATAGAGTGTTAGAAAATTATTAACATTTTTAAATATTATACTTTATATTCTCATTTACCGGTACCGAAATCGATAGCAGGCATCTCCAAAATCTTTTTGAAATCAAAAAGATTTTTGTTGTGCCGGGTATAGGATTCCAGTACCTCTCGCATGCTAGGAATTTTTTTTACCAATATAGAAAAGGCTTGGTCGTTGATTTCCTTGCCAAATTTTCATATAAATGTATAACGCTGACGAAACCAATTAATTAGTAATTTAATTATTACTGAAAAAAAGTTCGAAAATAATATGTGATAAGATTTTTTTTTAAATATGTATTTATTGCGGTTTTCATTAAACTTTCATGTACCTGCCAGAAATTTTAAAATTGTATTACCGTACTATTGTAACAATACAGAGAGAGTTGGTCATTTTAAATCTCCTTTACATAGAATACAAAACTTTGGCAACAAGTACGCAGATAACGCTGATATGAAGTAAAATATCCCAATATGTATATAAAAATAAAACCGCGAAATCTTATTTAAACACCAATAAAGCCAATACCACGGCCATTACCACGATTTTTATGTGATTTATTTCATTTTAATGTTCTAAACCTCTAAAATAAATAGCATGTACTTGATAAACACCTTTATCAAATATTATTATTTAGTTATGATACTATGGCCCATTCATTTTTACGGATAAGATTTTTTTTTTTAATATAATGCATACATGTATATATACACAGAGTACAACAGACCTAGTCCACAATACTTTAGAAGGTTATACATTATAAAAATATGAGTTGAAAATGTTCAGGCTACCATGTCTTATTCTCAACCATTTCAGAGATAATCGAAACTTAATTTTCTTTTTTTTTATTATTTATTTTAATTATTTTTTTATTATAGTTTTCGATTTGCATTGCATAGAATATCGTGTACGATATATTACCTATATAATTCCATCAAAACGTAATTAAATCGCCAAACAAGTAAAACGATAATAAATAATACATGAATTTATATCGCAATTTAATCATTCACCACTCGAAGGTTAGACCCTCCCCCCTTCAGATATTTGTGACATCACCTTATGCTAGCTGCAAAATAACTAAAACAAAACAAAAAATTCATGCAGTTTTCAAATTGTACAAGTAATTTGACCCACGATACAAAAGATATCATTTTAAAGCATTGAAAGTTTTATTTTTAATGTCCTTTTTACTCATAACACGTACTCGTACATTGTTTTAGAATTCTAAATATTTATGACCTACAAAATACTAAACAACCGTAGGTACATTCCAACGATTCTCAAAACCAAGATGACAACATTACAATTTTTTGTATGATGAAGATGTTGTAGTTAAAAGTGTCAATATTTCTGTTAAAAATAATGAATCGTCAAATTTAATAGTAGAGATTGAAGGCAGACTGAATGTTTTCAAAACTGTATTTCTGTAAAATATAGGCAATGAAAATCTATACCGACTTACAAGTAGAAAGGATCACTTAGGTTTTGTGTGGAACGCATAACTAAAGAAAGAATTATTATTCTGACGTCGAAAGCTTGATCGGGGTAACTTGAGGTGAACCCGATGACAGAGCAGCCCGGTTTTAATCTTTCCAAGAGATTGCGGAGTACAATGAATGTCATTCGATGCTGCGACGTGCGTACATACATTGTACCATGAACGGCATTCGATGCTGCAATGTACGTATTCAAACGTATTTACGTGAATACAGCAAACAATAAGTATCCGATGTACACTTTCACTCAAAAGTCTGCAAGGCAATTCCATAGGCATTAAACTAGACACGAACCATGTCTGTATTTTAAAAACTTTTGAATACATGAGTATGTGGGTACATATTGTACCTTATAGTTTTCATGTATATATTTCGTAAGTGTATTATTGTAGAATATTAACGTTCAAAAGTGTAGTATAGTTCGAATTGATGTTACGACCCTAATATACCTACATTTTATGATTTACGACCCTAATATACCTACCATTTTTCATGTTTACGATACACGTTTATATTTAGAGAATTATTCCAAGAATATAGCTTAAACAAGTTGGTCCCAGTAAAACACATCTTAAAAAATAAGTCTTATTTGCGTTTAAACATTTATTGCACCGTCAATATTTTCAAGAGTAGGTAATTTAAAAATTTCGTTCTAATGTATTGCATTTTTTTATGGCCGCCACGTCTTTAGATTAGCAATATTTTAATTTGTATTAAACAGTGTACACGTGTTTAATGTTTCCAAGTAAATGTAAGAACTTAAATTAAGCATTTATTAATAGAATACAATATAATATGTTGTTAGCGCCATAGTTATTAAGATTATTAAAATTTTTGCTTGTAGAATTTACAGGATAGCAAGTTTAAAATAATCGTATTGAAATACATGTTTTTAAAATTATTGAATCTTAATTTTGATAAAATGCTCATTAAAAATCCACCCTAGAGCTAATTATTTAAGTTTTTTTTTTTTTTTTAACCGGTAGATGTTTTTTAAACTCAATTGTGGTTATTAAACTAAGATAATAAATAAAAAATATGAATCTTAACCACCAAGTTAATATTGCTAATTTTAAAAGAATTATTTAAGTAATTCAACTTTCACAGATTACTTGGATCACAGAATAACCATGAAGGCTGAACTCAATGAGATAATTCAATGTATAATTCTCTATAATATTGCTTTTATTTTTTTCGGCTTTCACAAAATATAACAAATTAAAATAAAAAGATTATTTTCCCTCATTTTTCTTCTTAGGATATAACACATAGAGACTAAAAAATATTTGAGAGATATCTCAAATTTATTTTCTTCGTACGAATGACACTAGAACTGATTCACAGTCGGGTATTATTGACTGTCCAACCAATTGTTATTTATTGTATTTTTTTACTTTACATGAAAACGACATAACAGTATAAAAAAAATATAATAATTTGGTAGATACAATATTTGAAAATCATCTATTTTATGACTTACGTATCATCCAATAAGCTCTAAACGCTTCTAAGACATCGAGTTGCTGGCATAAAGCGGCGGCTGAAGCTCAGCACCAACTCTCTGGTGCAAGCGGCGCTCTCATGGAAAGCTGGTTCCCTGACCAGAGAATGGCAGCGCTTACAAAATAGCTACATATACAACAATGACCGTGACTGAAGTAGTTATATATGTAATAATTATATTTTGTGTGTGTGTGAACTTTTTACTTTTTATTAACATTTTTAATTTTTTTTTTTTGTATTTATTAATATTTTCCTTGGTTTTCTTTTTTACAGCATATTTATTTCATAACCTTTAATGTATAACTTAATATGTATTATCTTTATGGCGAAAAAGTTTTAAAAAAAAAAAAACCTGATCACGCTGGAATTAACACATTATTATTATTATTAAACTAAAGAGAAAAAATGCTGATGTACTAAAAGAATACTGATGTAAGTCTAAACATATTAATTATTATAATGTGACGTAATTTATTACTTTTAATTGAAAATGTTTTTATTTATTAATATTTCATTTCATTTTTCACATTTTCATATTTCAATCATTTTAGTTATTCATATTATTGTGAATAAAATTTTGTGGTATGTATGCGATCGATTTATAATACGTATAGATATCGTTTAAATGAATGACCCAATAATAATTCTGTGGTATGTTCCACGCAAAAATTTCATCCGTCCTAATTCCTATATGTAATATAATCAATGAAATTAATCTCACTTAGGTAGATACGAGTTATTTCTATTAGAGGAGGAACACGCTAGTTCTCCCTGTTTATTTATAAAATAAGTTTTTGCCCAATATTATTGTAAGAATGTGCACTATTTTTAATTTTATTATAATAATGAAGACAATAAAATGCATCACAAAAACATTAAAATGTCAAATATTTTTAAAATAACTATTTATTGTTAGATGAAAACCGTAAAAACATCTCGAGAAAATGAGAAAAAATTCAGGCATAAAGCTTTAACTTTTTCTGCATATCGGAAAAAATGTAAGAAAATATAGTGAATTAGAAAAATAACTAAAGATTCAACCAGTTAATTACTAAAAAGTTTAGATTTTAAAGGTACAGTGCTAACACTAGAGAAACATCCTAGAATTGGTAATCTATATGATCTTCATGAATCATTAATCTTTAAACTATTTATATGCATAGAATAGGGATTGTTGACCTTTATAGCTGCTCTCGTTGAACACATCTCAAGCGAAGAAATTCGATATGAAACGGTAGTTAGTATTCATAATTATATCGTCGTTTAATTATATATTTTTACAAATTTCTCATATTGTCTCCATTTTTTGCAAATTTCACCTAAATGATATTTACATAAACAAAATAATAAATTACTTAATTATCAACATATTTTTCAAAGCAGTTATCAAAATCTGTTGTAAAAAATTATTGTTTGAAAATTTTATACAATCATTTTAAACTTTAAATTTACACACCAACTTCGAAATTAATATTTTCGATATTGACCCATTATTATCCTGAATATTTGCTCCAGTCCCTGAGTAATGACGGCCATAAATCACCCAAGAAAATACAGTTTGGGCATTCCATGTTCAATGACCTTTTATTTTTTGAGTTAAAATTATTTGAAATCAATTTAATATGTTCAATTAGTCAAAACCCTCCAGTGACTATGACTTATTAAAATGCTTGTACCTTTAAAATGGTTGAGAATAAGACGCGGTAGCGTTAATATTATCGACTCATATTTGTACAAGGTATAACCTTCTAAAGTATTGTGGACTAAGTCTGTCACAATAAATTAATATTAGAAAATTTAATTTCGATCATCTCTGAAATAGTTGAAAATAGGTCATGGTCGTCTGAACATTTTCGACTCATATTTTTATAAGGTATAACCTCCTAAAGTATTGTAGACTAGGTTTGTTACACCCTGTATATATATGCTCTAATATATGATAAATAATATCAAAATATTCCTTTTTACTAAAACTTATTATGCACAAAATATTGGCTTATTTCATTTTGAATACGAGTAGTTTCTCCTTCTTCTTATATCGTCTGGCATTTCATTAAAGATCTTCATTGCACTGCACATCATCGATTTCTAAGATACGAGTATAGCTTTCTTTCTTTTAATGACGGTCTTAGTCTATCGTTTCCTCTTGTATGATGTTCGTGATTGATTTGATCGTTAATTTTTTAGTGAGGATTGTGAAAATAAATACTATAACATTGAAATATATTATTTGCTTAAAGGTCATCATAGTAAGATCTTTCAGCATTGCACTGATCCGAGTATATGAGTCACTAAGTCTCAGAGATTCGCCATCTCGTACCTCACTTCTCGCTTGTTGTACGTCAGATCATTGATAATCTGTTCATCAGTTGGTTGAGACTATCTCGAATCAAAAATCTCATGAAGAACTCATCCGTAGATACAGGTCTTATAGAGTGAAATATACTCGTATTATTTATAATGTAAATAATATATACTTTACATAATTAATCCCTCGTTTCTTCATACTTCTTCCTTTCAGTTTTAAAATAAAGTAAACTTATATCTATTTATCTTTGTTCACAGGTTGAAATGTTATACCAACGTTATTTTCTGAGGATGAACCAAGCCAACATGACGTGTCTTCTTGTCCTTCTCCTAGTCATAACTCTCGGAATGGCTGCCGTGCAAACCACCTTACTAATCATGGCCAAGCACTCATTTGACACCTTCGATAGCACTGCACTCGAATCTGTAAAGGCTCTGAGCCGCTCGAAAGCTTTGAGATTAAGTGAAGCCTCGAAATTGGAGAAAGATTCCAACAAAGGCATCGATATCAAGAATTGGCCGGGAATTGCTAATGAAACCGAGTTGAATGACAATATAGAAGACGAACTTAAAGCCGGAGGGATTCTGAAGAGTATTTATGTTCGAGAGAAAAACGGAAGGATTATAATGCTGACGACCTGTTTGGTTTCCATAACGGTGTATTTAGGTAAGAATATTTCAATTTACTCACATAATTTGGCGCTGTTATATTAAATCTAATTTTAAAGTAATTTAAGCCTTTTAATAATATGATATTATTTAATGCATATTTAGAATAAGTTTAGAATTTTTAGTTATTAAACTTTATAGTTTTGAAGCTAAGACAAAAATAAACTTATAAAATAAATTCAACTCAATTAATGGATATCGTATAATATTTTCATTATTAACAGTCAACAACGTTATTCCATCCGCATCTCTGAGATATTAATAAAAACAACTGACATCTTAGAAATTTTGCAAGAGATAACTTTCAAAGCTTTCAGTAAAATTCAACTTCCTATTACACTCGTATAAATGCTATCGTAGATCTTAAATACCCTTACATGAATATCTTATTTTCTGCAAATAAACAGATTATTTATAATACAAATTAAATTTATTAATTAGAAAGATATACATATAAAATAAATTATACTGAAAAATATTGTCGGTACCGAGATTCGAACCTGAATCTGTTCCAAAATCACAGACCTATGTTCCGAATAATTACAATTTCACAATAAAATGAGTTCTTCTTAATAATATATAAACTGTATCAATGTATCCAAAATTTAATAAAAATGAATTGTTAATTCTGGCGTCTCCTATCGGTTTACTCAAAGGTATTTGAGATTTCGTAAAAATAAAGAAGATGATTTCCATGTAATAGAATGATAGATGTGTTCATTTGAAAAGTGTAACATATGGGTTCGAAAATTTGTTGTCAATTTACTGTGGTGCTATAGCATAATCGGTTTATGCACGTTCTCCGGATTGGAAGCAATCCAGGTTCGAATCCCGGTAGTAACAACAATATTTTCCATAAAATTGATTTTATATGTATATATTTCTAATTAATACATTTAATTAGTATTAAAAACATCACAGGCCTATGTTCTGAGTAATTACCACTTCACAATAAGAATGTGTTCTCTTTGATAACATTATTAAGAGTTCAATTATAAGGGTATAATTCATGAACTTGTGTACATTAACATCACTTGTGCAGGCTGAACAAAGGCCTCTTTATAGATCTCTCAAAATACTCTAAAGATGTTCATTGATCGATTTTGATTTTATTGTACATTTTTGTAATAAATAAAAACTAACTGCAAAAATGGTACGAAAATCTCACGGAAACTGATAATTACTTACTTTAGTAGATCAGTGTAGTTATTACACTTATCATATAATGTTCTAAGTATTATCTGAATATACTATTACAATAGAAATATGTATTTTCTTTTAAATACTTCAGAAACCATCTTTTAAGTTGTCATATGAAAAAAATAGACACTTTACATACGCAATTTTTTATTAATTTCATAAATTTTTGAATAATAAAAAAACTTAGTTTTTGTTTTACTTATCAGCTGGTAAAAGTAAGTTTTTATAAAAATTTTTAATTAATAATCTAAAGTATTTTTGTATTTTCTTTCATTTGACTTAGACACGATCAATCATCATATCGAGTTGCGCAGTTTAAACCTAAATTATGTACGCAGTAATGCGTGTATCTATAAATAACTGTCAAGCTTCACGTAGTGGTTTTGAGACGGGGTGTTGAGAGAGAGAACCAGGGATGGAGGAGAGCAAGAAGAAAGTTGTTTATTAATTGAGAAACTCTTCGAAATTGCTCGGTTACTAAATTAAATTGTTATTATGAGATATTCTATTTTTTCACCGTGATTTTCTGTTTTGGATCTAATTACCTACTCTATGAATTTGTCAAGTACACATTTGATAAATAAAATATTTATAACTTTCATTGAAACTAGTGTCGTATAATTTATAAATATACATTAATCATAAATAACTTTCGCTATGAAATTACACAATTTACAATTCATTATTCACAATTCGATTCAAAAATGTTCGCTAATGAATCCAATCCCCGGCCAAAATTGCAATCCTGGGATTTCAGAATTAGATTTTGATCTTCTCAAGACCAGTTCCGGGATTATAAAATGCTCATTTGCTCATTAATGTTAAATTTATAACAAAATCTATAAAGAGCAAATGCAATGTATGTACAGAGTGAATATTATGTTCCAGGCCGATGTGTTCATCAAAATTTCAATCGTAGCTTGGGCTGTGTATGAGGTGAGACCGTCCTGTTGAAACCACATGTGTTTCATATCTAATTGACTCAATTTGGCCACCAATAAGTTTTTAATGTATTGTCTCTTGCATCCTGAAAGAAATAGGGCCCAATCATTCCGCTGGCCCACATGGCGCACCATAAAGTGACTGCATGGGTGTAAAGGTCGTTGGTGTATCAATTGAGGATTTTTAGTTCCCCAATAACGGGTGTTTTGTTTATTAACTTTTATTAACAAAACCCGCCAAGTCGAAATGAGATTTTTTCCAAAAGTCGGGTTTGTGTTTATTTTAATGACTTTAACACGTTGTTAAGACATTTGATACTCCATAATAAATTATAATCAACGACTCTCTACGACTATCAAATGCGAACTGAAAAATATTTGTCAAACCAAAATGGCGGCCAAACAAAATCGGCCTGCAACATAATATTCACTCTGACCTATATTTATATTTAAGTAAGTAAAGACATTTTTGAAAAAATAGCGTAAACAATATTGGGAGATTGACATTTAAATGTAAATCAATTTTATTTTTATGACTAATTTGCCCGCTTAAATTTTAACGCGAAGCATCGAGTTTCGTTATTCAGTCCTTGATCTAATTTTGATGGCCCAAAATTAAACCAAATTCAATATTAATCTCGAAAGTCTCGGGTTTATACATACTAATTTCGGAATTCATAAATACTGTAAACTGGGTCGGGATCCTGGGATTGGATTCCATGGTTACCACCCTTCGATGTGTAGTCAATATTGAGATGTTTGAGTCAACATATATTTGAGGTTCTGGCTTAACATCAAAATGAAATGTAGAGAATGAAATATTCCTGTATTTGGTGATAATATGAAACGTGACACTATATATGTTTCTTCCATACACGCATATATGTATCTACAAATTGCCAAAATGAAGTAATATTTTCTACCATAAATTTCACAAATCTCATATTAAAAGATACGTTTATATAGGTACGTAGTTAGATTAAAAATATTATACATTCAAATTATTTAACATACTAACTAACAGAAGCAATCTATTATCGCTGAATATGTTATATTTGTTAAATTTCTAATATATCGATTCTAAAATAATCGACAAAAAAACTATGTATTTAAGAATTATATAATACAAAATAAGCTTCATTACAAGTGTACATATATATTTAAATGCTATATAAAATATTACACATTTCCTTTGCAGTTCTGATGGCTTTTCTCTACCGCCCGGCAATGAATGAAGTCTACCTACTGGTCATGTCCTACGTTGTGGTTTCAACATTCTTCTTCATGATATTGGCCATGGTTATTTTCACCGTTCCTCAGTAAGTCTGAATATTCGAATACCTAACCTATAGTGATCATGTCAAAATATCAAAATCACGAACCGCGAGTCAATCACTTATACTTTGAGTCACACATCATTGAATATCGTGATTTGTGATTACTTTTTTATTTTATTTATATTTGCTTGTGAACCGTGATTCGGAGCATGTATATGAAATTAAAATATTCATGAAGAAATAACGTCATAATTCGTGTTAAGCGCCATCAAGTCTGCCAAAACGTTTTATGCATTTAATTCGAAATGCGTAAATCGACGAAGAATTTGACCCGAAAAATAAACTTTTTAAAGGGTTTTTATTCTCTTTGTGGTGATATTAAATTAAATATATACTAATTATATATGCTAGAATATATTTTTTACCAAAATGAAGTTTAGTTAATATATGAAAATACGCTCAAAATTATGATTTTATTTTATTTATCTATATATCTTGCGGCGCTTGTGTATTAGTAATGAAACTGTGATCACAGTCACATTTTTATAAGAACGAAATTAATACAGTTTTCTGACGTGTCATAACGTAAAAGGCGTGACGTGCGTATAATATAATAATATCGTGCCGAAGTAATTAAAATCGTAAAAGCGATGAAAGGTACGGATGAATTGTTTCATTTCCAGGAGTTTCATTTTGAAAAGTTATTCCAGATATACAAAGTTATTATTGAATTGATTGTATTTTGACAACTTCTTTAATAAAGTGTATATTAATGTCAAATCTAAGAAATGCTATCATAAAACTATGCTACTTTAAAACTGTTCTATAATTTGGCAAATTAAAAATTATAATATATATTGCATATATGTATGTAATAAAGTTGGAATAAAAAAATATTACTTTTAAAATTAGCAATATTAACTTTGTGGTTAAAATTCATATTTTTTATTTATTATCTTTGTTTTATTAACCACTGAATTGAGTTTAAATACATCTACCGGTTTCGAAAAATACCATTTTCTTCTTTAGGGTGTCATAACTAACTAAAAATATGTATCATTGTTTCTTCACCAGAATCTATTTTTAAAAAAACAACAATTATTTAAAAAATAAATTTAGTACCTTACTCAAATTGTTGCTTAATACAAATTTAGTCGAATAATTTTTAGGAAAAAATTTTAGAATGGGACTCGTAGTTAAATTTAGTTGGTTGTTTATAATTTCTTGATTAGTTTTACATGCTTTATTTATCTCCAACGATTCCAAATTATTTAATTTGTGACCAACACAGTTTATATGCAAAATTGACAATCCTAATTTTTTATCAAAACCGTGACCATTTTCTATCAAATGATTAGAAAATTCTGATTTGTATTAAGCAACAATTTGAATAAGGTACTAAATTTATTTTTTAAATAATTGTTGTTTTTTAAAAATAGATTCTGGTGAAGAAACAATGATATATATTTTTAGTTAGTTATGACATCCTTAAGAAGAAAATGGTATTTTTTGAAACCGGTAGATGTATTTAAACACAATTCAGTGGTTAATAAAACAAAGATAATAAATACAAAATATTAAAATATTAAGCCAATATTTTTATGGAAAATTACTTTCGCTTTCACTTTCAAAATTATATATTTTGATAATATTATACATACTTCACTGCCTTATCCGACATGTTCGATGTTTTGGTTAATTATGTTTTGGTGAAATTTAATTCAAAAGTCATCTCAGCCGTATAATCAAATTTCAATTTGGAAAAATAATATTTATCTACGAAGTCACTTGATTGTAAGAGATAGCCATTGAGCAAGCAAATTTTTGCTACAAACAACTAAATGAAGACTGTAAACATTTTATTTAATTAAAAATTCTTTATATGTATTTTTGTATGTGAGGTAAACGTGTCAATTTTATTTTTCTATATTTAAAACACTTTTTTCAGTGCATTATACAAAAATCGTTCTATTTATCAATATAAAATTAGAATTAAAATATATTAAGGAGAATGGGTTATGCAATTATTATTATTATTGTAATTAGAACTCGTTAAATAAATGTGTGCCAATACTGACAAGATGAACACCGTGAAGGGTAGTTACCCTTTCCTTATGTATTACCAAGCACTGCAATAAATTTCAACTAACGCAATTCAGCATGGACACACCGCGTCAAATAAAACGATATTTATTTTAAATTTAAATTTAAGGGCCTTGTATTTAATGAAGTAAACTGGGGCTGTGAACATAAATTTTGAATAAAATACGGCAATAAAACAGCCTACGAAACAATTAAGTCTTATTACTGGATCAACTATATTACAACACGTGAAATGTATATCTATTCATTGAAAGCTTCGGTAATAAAATCTTCATAAATTTTCCAATTAAAAATGTTAATTATATAAATATTCACAATATATTATATTTAACATTGTAATTAATTTAACTTCATTTTATTTATTATTATTATTGTTTTATTTATAATTGTCGGGATCCTGACAGTCAAAATTCCTAATAAAAATGCTAACAAACTAACATCCCGATGGTGTAAATATATTTTAATACATAATAGATGTGATTGTGTATAAATCTATATTAATAATTAAACCTAAGTTAATCCGGCTCGAAGGACCATGAAATATTGCGTACAAGCATAGATGCCGAAAGAATGTCAGGACAGGAAGAAATTTAGCACTCACCACAATCCGAATTCGGCTGGCATCTCCAAGTACGTGGACTGTATAATGTTTAAACTCACTATTTCGTTAAAGGTTCCTACTCAGAATAGACGCAAAGTCTCGAGATTGTATAATATTGTGAATTTGGAATGGAAAGAGGAAAGAATAGGGGTCTCAAGAATTAACCATACACCGGGAAGAACACGATCTACCTGTAATGTTGACACTTCTCTGGTCTGGATTTCTTGCTTGCGATGACCACAGGATTCTGACTTCATTATTACGTACAAAATCTCTCGATCGCACACTTCGTTGATAGCGCAAAGTGAGGTCACGCACCATGCATTATAATAGCAAGGTGAACAGTTCAATCTGATACGCTTAAATGACAACTTTCAACAGTTTGATGCGCTGAAATAGCGAAAACGATAATTTCCATAAGACGTCACTTGTTAACCTCACAGTCTAATGCGCTTCATAGCAAAACGTTAACTGGTTCAAAGTCTAATATAAAAGATAATATACACACAAAAAGGTTATCTATGAGGTATAAAGTGGAGGGGGGGAACCAGGTAGGTAATAGGACAGGAACCATTACATCTACATATGTCGCTTTCACACGAGCGCGCACAACGACCGCTTACCATGGATCTGTCATAAAGATCGAACAGTAATGCATTTAATATTTCAAAATGTACGTGAGAAATTAACTAGTATATTAGGCTCATAAATATAAGCTCTGATGATGGATTTAAATGAACTGCCATATACAGAAATAAAAATTACAGATAATTATAAAATAGGCGTATTAAAATCAATATATTATTATCAAAGACAACGTACTGAAATTATAATTAATTCATATTGGTACACTGAATTTAATCTGACACTTATCTAATAAAGTATTTTTCTTCATCGTGAAATAAAACTAATTGAACAGTCTTCTTAAAAAAAGGAAAAATATATATTTCTCGCCGCAGTCCGTGTTTCTGAGGGTTGTAATTTCTCGCGAGGATACTTTTAATTATCTGTCTCCATCTGGATTCTTGCTTATTCTGTATGCAACATATAGAAATGGAGAGCGTCCTCTGGATGTAGTTTCTAGAATCATTTGAGCACAATAAGCTTCTACAGGTTATCACTTTGTTGTGAAATGTGTCCAAAAAACTTAATTACTTACCATCACGCCGTTTCCCCGCGGGGGTAGGCAAAGAAGATGGAGCGCCACACTATTCTGTCCTGACACACAATTCTCGCCTCATCCTCATTTATACATCTTCTCATACAAACTTGCCAATTGTTGAGGCTTCTAACAGAGCCATCCTCCATTATCTGGTTTACCTGGTCGTGTCAAGTCTTCCGCGGACGACCTCTGTTTCTGGTCCCATCAACACTTGCGTCATATATCTTTCTTACCATTTTCTTTTCATTCATCCATTCCATATGACCAAATCACCTAAGTGATCCTTTTTTAATCTTACTCACTATACTAACATCAGCTTTACATTATTTTCTTATCTCTTCATTCTTTACTCTGTCATAAATGTATCTGCCAAATATACGCCGAAGTGATCTCATTTCCACTGCATTCAGTCTACTTTCGTTCCTCTTCTGCCAGATCCAGGCCACATTTCCATATATTAGTGTCGGTACCAGGACTCATTGTGCACCGCTAGTCTTGCCTCGGTTGACAAATTCCCGTTAGATATAATTCCATTCAAAGCGGCGTTCACTTTATTTCCTGCTGTCACCCTCCTTCCGATATCATTCTCAGCCTCATCTACATCTACTTGTTCCAAAAATTTATTACCTACAAGTATTTTTCACGGTATCTTGCTTTCCTCCTCGAATACGATCACTTTTGACTTGTTAACATTCATCATGAGATCGCTTTCCTTGTATACATCATACATTTTACCCACTAGACTTGTTCATTATTCGCCTTTAGTACAATCGGCGTACAATAAATAATTCATCGGCGTACAATAAACACCATACAATCAAATCGACCATTTTTACTCCTACATTAATATATTCCAGTTCTTTCACGCTTAGTTTTTCATTATACGAATATATAAACAGTTGAGAGTCGCGCTTCGATTTAAAGTACTTGAAAGATATTAGTACTTCTAACGGCCTATGAAGTACAAAGCAGTGATGAGAAAAAATGCTACTCTTGGCTCACTTTATTACTGATTATGATTGATATTCGATTATTTCAGTGATTGAAAACTGTGACTATTATCACAGTTTTATTACTAATACGCATGCGCTGCACGATATCACAATACACGAAATTAAAAAAAATATATAATTTTGAGCGTATTAAATTATTCAAACTTCATTTCGTAAAAAATATATTCTAGCATATATAATTAATATATTTATATATATAAATATTAATTATATTTTTATTTATTGGTAACTATATAATACATAAGTAAAACTCTGCCCGTCTCACATGAGACGGGCATAGTTTACAAGCAATTGAATAAATAAATTAGAATTACTAATATAAAAAAAAATTACAAAGTGGGCTTACAAATAAATTATTTTGAAGAAATTTGTTTCTTGGGTGAGTGCACCAATACTAGCTCTATCTATATTACGAATCCAATTTTTTAATTTCAGTTTCATGTTATTGGCATAATTCAATTAAGTTAAATCTTTCAGCACCATCTTAAATAGTTTAGGCCCAAAATATGTGAACTTCCGGCCATATGTTAAATTTAATATAGTCACATAGATAATGAAAACCTTTTAAAAAAATGTGAGTTTATTTTTCTGGTCAAATGCGTAAAACGTTTTGGCGGACTAAATGGCGCTTATCACGAATTATAACGTTATTACTTCATTTCATGTGCATACCCCGAATCACGGTTCAAAACCAAATATAAATAAAATAAAATAAATAATCACCAATCACGATATTCCCAGATAATCAATCACTGATAGTGAGTGTGACTTAAAGATATCAGTGATTGACTCACGGTTCGTGATTTTGATCTCATTACTAAATACAAAGCATTCGTCTCCAGCGTCACATTTCAAGGACGTTACTGTAATGTTTCACGACTTTGAATATGAAA
This sequence comes from Eubasilissa regina, assembly GCA_022840565.1. Lineage (NCBI taxonomy): Eukaryota > Metazoa > Arthropoda > Insecta > Trichoptera > Phryganeidae > Eubasilissa > Eubasilissa regina. The sequence continues at coordinate 27,189,204 of JAINEB010000033.1, forward strand.
AACACCTATGTCTCATAAACAATAAATTATATATAATCGTGTCCCTTGAAAATGAATTTACGAGTATGTTATCTGGGATCTGCTGCATTTTAGAATAAGCTTACTACCCGCATTCTCCATATCTATCTCAACGGGACTTTTTTCTGTGTGCACGTTAAAATATGGTTTAGAGTACAAAATCGGTAATATTTAAAGAATTAAAGATAACTACTGAGACGTAACAGCGTCCAAATATAATTTGAAACGATTTATGATATTTGAAATCCCATTAATTTGCGTTGCAATATTGCCTGGATCGGAGCTTTCAACTCACAGCTTTTACACGTTGTGTACATGTAAACTAGGCTCTTTTTAATATATATTGATGATTCAGAATCGGTGTTAACCACAAAATCAGTTGCTGTGTACGTGTGTGAACTTTTATTTATTTATGTTTTCCTTGGTTTTCTTTTCATAACACAATTAATATTTCATAACCTTAATGTATTATCTTTATGGCGAATCGGGTCTTCATTAAAAAAACCTGATCACGCTGGAATAAATTATTATTATAATTTCCCGCCGTCATTTATATTAAGATTCGACTAATAGCAATCTTCGCTAATCTGAAACTTAAACGACCTCCAGTATAGCTTGTTTTTGAAAGAAGACACAATTATTCAGTGTTTTAAACTAGGTTATAGCAATTGTCATTCATAACAATAAGTGCGTTAATAAATATCATAATGTTTATATATAAATGTCGATTGCTACCCCTATAATTCAAGATCTTTTTTTATTTGGGAGTGCATAACTCTATTGTTGCATGTTGTTGTTGAATGTATTTATATATATATATATATATATATATATATATATATATATATATATATATATATATATATATTATACATATATGACTCAGATATTTTAATTGTACTTAAATCAAAAGTCGTTGTTCTAATAAATAAAATAATTCAAGTTTCTCATAATAAAATAACATGAATATAATTAAAAACAATTCACTTTGTTTAAACACCATTGTATTTTTGTTAACACCAACCGTTTTCGGAACCACCGTTACTTCTTATTATACTTACTATACAATATATCGATACGATACTAGATATCTTGCATACTTCCGAAACCAGTTGGTATTAGCAAAAATAAAGTGGTGTTTAAACAAAGTGAATTATTTTTAATTATATTTATAATGAATTTCCACAAAATTGTAGTTATATCAATTAAAATTATAGTAAATAATATGAAGCTTACTGAAGTTGCAACTAAGTATAAACATTTAATTTATAACCCGACAAACCCACTTACAAAGTATGTTTTGAACGTAAATAGTATTGAGAGTAAACTTTTATTGTAAGTAAATACGTGAACGTTCAATAGATATTGGTTAGTTAGCTTTGCTAGACATCCAGCATTTAATATATTGTATTGGCTTTAACAGGTCTCCAGCTGCCGGAGTCGGTGTGACTGTACTCTTCCTCTACATGACTTACGCCATGTTGCCGATTCGCTTGCACGAGGCCGTATTCTGTGGAGCGATAATGAGCACGTTCCATCTAATTATTGAAATGTCACTCAACTGGGGGTCTGACTACATCTGCACACAGGTAAATATAATATTTTAATTAAAATATTTTTAGAATTGTAGTTTTGAAAATTAGTATTAATATTTTTCTTCGCCATCTAAAAAATATGATACAAAAAATATTACGTTTAATAATATAATTGTGTAAGTTACCAGCCGAACAACGGTACTCCTGTTTTGATTGACTATAATTTTGTATTTATTATATTTTTTATTGAATTATATGGCAGAATTAAGTATGCATTGGTGGAAAGAAAACCTCTTCTTACAAAGACTAGAGCAAGAAAAAAAATAGGAAAAAAGAACGATCATAAAAAATTCTGATGTTTATCTACGGTTGAAACATTTATTTTTTGCACTTGATTCTCGATGTAATAAAGAAATGGTATTTAAAAACCATGGCATAGTAGACAGATGCACATCGTTCTTCGTGTCAAGAAAAAATTTCGTTAGTATTCTTACCTTGAAAAAAGGGTTTCATCGCCAGAAAACTTCGAAAGATGTGGGGTATTCAATAATTCCCAAGGAAAATTCAAATAAATAGAATTGAGAGCTTTATTTTTCTACATTTGAATCTTTTAAGTTGACCTGATATTCTCTAAGCTTCTACTTTCTAATATTTTTCTGTAAAATATTAATATCAAAAAGGTAACATATAGGTTCGAAAATTTGTCGCTAAAAATATCGTCGCTGTAGCATAGTTGGATAATGCACCTTCCCCGGATTGGAAAGAGATCCAGGTTCGAATCTCGGTGGCGCAACAACAATATTTTTCCACAATAATTGATTTTATATATATATATCTTTCTAATTAATATTAAAGATTACTTCAACGCCTTCTAAACTTTTTGAGCATAATTTGCTATCACATGCAAAGTCTTATCGCCTGCAAATAAAACAATAATCCATTCATACGAAGCTATTTTCTTTAATACACTATCGGCATCCCACAGCTGCGTTGGTTGATGTTGTGCAAATAGATAAACTTAAGTGACCTCCCTCAAAGGAAAGTTGACTTGAAGAAAGAAGACTTAAAGAACATTTTACGTGCATCCAATGTCGGGATTAATTGTATTTTGTGAATTAATGTATAATGTGAAAAGCGGAGTCGCCATTGAATCCATTGTCATCCCATCCGAGGTAGGAGGCGACACCAGAGCACACACACACATACTTGAGGACCCAGACTGAGCTAGATCGGTGGCGGCCCCTATGGATTCCTATCCTACAGGGCCCAAAGGCACCGTAACATTATATATTAAATTATCGTACATTTAGACTTCATTTTCATACACTTACATTGAAAAGTGGAGATATTTCACATTCTCTTTATGACTGACAATAAAGCTGGCCTTTACCGATGGCATAAACTAATAATTATAGAATTGGCTATTCTTTCAATGGAAATACTGCGAATAACGAATAATATGCGGACAGGGTTGGAGGTATGTCTTCTTAAATTATAAATCAATATAAGGATCTAGTAATCAAAAAATTCAATTGTAATTTATCTTTTTTAATTGTAATTTATTATTTATATAATTATAATTAATAGTAATAATGTTTTTCTGCCGGATCTTTTAATTTATATAAATTATCTTTTGCTTCGCTACCATATCTATCATTATTAAAACTTATTATTAATGTTAAGTTCACCAACACAATAATAAAATAGCACAGTTAGAGTTGAATAAAATAATTATGAACAAAATTTTATGTAAAAAGATAAGATGAAGAAAGGCCACATAGGTGACCATAAAAGCTTGAATGTCGGAGATGAAAGTTAGAAGAAGCCTTAAAAGCGTAATACTTGGGTGTATTATACGGAAGGAGTGGCGGCTGACAGAAGCAGAGGCGTGGGGTGACCTCTGGTTGTGTAATATTATAGACGAATAATGCTTACCATTATAAATGGCAAGCGTAATTCTTTTTTTTTTATTTTAATATTAATTTTTGTAAGACGTGTGTGTCGAAAATCTATATGCGATAGACGTATTGTTAAGAAATTTACCATTAAAACACTATAAAAATATTGAGAAATGTCCAAATTCATTTATAAATGTTAGTGGTAAAACATATGACGTATGGCTCGAGCGATACAAGAAAGCAAACGGGAATGACTGGCATAATCAGATATTAGATAATGGTCCAGTTAGAAGAAGTTTCACTATTCGACGAACGGGAACAGAAAAATTCATTACTTATATTTATTAAATATAATATTACATTATCTTAAAATTAAATAGAAACAAAAATTATTTTAGAAAAATCTCTCTCGTTAAGTGAAGATAGTATTATTTTGCGTTTGATACATTTTGAAAGCTTATGATATTTAACTAGGTATCGCATCGTAGATATTTGGACAGATTGCTTCATAGTCGTATTGCATACACTCGAATGGATCAATACTTGTATTGATACGAGGAATGGTGAGTATGTGCTGTTAAATGAGCGAGTGTCCAGTGTACCATATATACGATAGTGGATAAGGCAAAATTGGAATGGCACGGCGAAAGAGTGTAGAGATAAATAACCTTTATTTTTTTAATATTCTAACTTTACTACTCTTGTCATAATTTTTTACATATTTGCCAAACTGCTGAACAGTTTTGAATTGATTTTATTTTTTCCAAGGTGGACGTACACTAGAAATTTAGTATGTACGTCCGTCCTGACAACGATAGAGATGTCAAAATAATTAACGTAGTTTATGAAAAATATACTTATTTAAAAATTGTTACAGCTTTTATATTTCAAAACAAGCTGATGTTAATATGTTGGTTACTTATTGTATTTACTCACTTACTTACTTACTTACCATCACGCCGTTTCCCCGTGGGGGTAGACAGAGAGGATAGAGCGCCACACTCTTCTGTCCTGACACACAATTCTCGCCTCATCCACATTCATACATCTTGTCATACAAGCTCGCCGATTGTTGAGGCTTCTAACAGAACCATCCTTCATTATCTGGTTTACCTGGTGGTGCCAAGTCTTCCGCGGACGTCCTCTATTTCTGGTTCCATCAACACTTGCGTCATATATCTTTCTTACCATTCTCTCCTCATTCATCCTTTCCATATGACCGAACCACCTAAATGATCCTTTCTTAATCTTACTCACTATACTAACATCAGCTTTACATTCTTTCCTTATTTCTTCATTCTTTACTCTGTCATAAATAGATTTGTCACAAATACGTTTAAGTGACCGCCCAGATATTATTGTATTTAAAATACATATTCAATGTAACTTTTCTTATTTTACTAAACAAGTAAAAGTTTATAAATATTATAAAACTCTAAGTAGTTTACTTATACGTGTAAGCTAAATTATTTTAGCTACCGCTCAGATCATTTTACGAAACAAAATCACTGTAAGCTGATGAAACAACGTAGAGCTGCTTTCCGTGATCTAACCCCACCTGATATTCCACTTCAAAGATCAATCTCCACCTAATATTTCCCGAGTTCAAATTCCACCTTACATTCCACATCCAGGACCATACTCCACCGAATATTTAATTTGGCTTTAAAACTTTATATTATTATAAACTGAAACATAAATTATTTGCTAAATTTCCAAATATGAGCAAAAAAAATATTACATTTTTTGTTGGAGACGTATTTTATTGTGAAGTTGCAATTTTAGAACATAGTTTAAAAACAAATTAGATCAATTAGAAAGATATACGGAAAAAAAATATTTTTCGAAAAAATATTTGGTTACTACCAGGTATCCCCATAGCAACTCAATATTTAAATAAAATATATTATTATATGTTTTCGTTTATTCACATTTTTTACCGAAAAAATATTTCACAGTACCTGTTTTACTACAGTTATTGAAATATTCTGTAGAGTATATCCTTTATATATATATATATTTTTTTTTTCTTAATTAAGGGTAGTGGTTTTAGTATTTTGGTATATTGATTAAGGATTATACTGAGGATCGTGACCCCCGGATTGTGACTTCCTTGATCTGGGCGGTCACTTATTATTATTAGGTGGGTAGTAAGATATTGAATTTAATTCTATACTAAACTGTAAAAGCAATTTACAGATGCGGGTCATCAGGCATTGCGAAATATCTCTCTTGTGTATCGGAAGGGAAAATTTATAGAATTATAATTATTAAGGAATATTCAAACATTTGTATGAATTGCTAACTAATATAATAAGTACCTTATTATATATGTTTTGCTTTCATATTTATTTCATTGCTTGCATTCATCTTATTTTAAAAATAATTATTTATATGTATTGTGGTCACAACTTCGTATTATCTAAATATATTTACATGGATTAAAAATATATTTTTGCAATAATAATATTTATTAGTATCAGAATAAGTTATTGTTTTATATTTTAGGAAACCTTTGAAGTTACCATTTTCTTTGTAAATCAAAAGTTTCTATCGATATACACGTATGGTGCGTGATGAATTTTCATATATTTAAAGATTTTCATTTATTACTAAGGTGCTGTGTAATGTGTATGTTCGGAATGAGAATCAGATCTATGAAAAGCCAATTGAAAAAAAAATTTATTGGGTACAATATTTAAAAAGAAAATATTTTGAGGGAAAACAATCTACACTATAACAAAATGAATCGAATTAATTAAATAATCTTCGACAGTATTATATAAATTTAATCATAAATCGCTTTTTAGGTACCTACGCTAAATATTCAAATTGATTTACATTTTTGGCATGAAAGAGAGTTTTTTTTTGTTTGTATTGAAGTATAACATTATCTAATTAATCCTCAATATATCCAACAAAAAAACAACTATTCCTTCTTGGAATTTCATAAAATTATGCTAAAACTGAAATTTTTATTTTTTATTCTTTGGTTTGTGCTTTTCTCGTTACAGTTTTTTTTTTTTTTTTTGTAATGTGATTAACAAGTTAGTTTTATTTTTACTAAGGATCTTTAGATGTTCAAAGCCTTACGAGTAGTTTATAAAAATAAACGCCCCAAACATCTAATTATTTGATGTTTTAGAGTTGAGAACTATTAGTACGAGTACGTATGTACTCGTAGGTATATGGAAACCTACTTTACTTCCTTACTTACGTTTACTGACTAAAGAGTTTCAGATCCCTAGCAACTTAACCTATTTTTTGGTGTATATACATGGATTCGTTTCGCTTCTGAGACATCGAGTTGCTGGCGTAAAGCTGCGGCTGGAGCTCAGCACCAACTCTCTGGTGCAAGCGGCGCTCTCATGGAAAGCTGGTTCCCTGACCAGAGAATGGCAGCGCCTACAAAATAGCTACATATACAACAATGGCCGTGACTTAAGTAGTTATATATGTAATATTTATATTTTGTGTGTATATATGTGTGAACTTTTTACTTTTTATTACCTTTTTAAATTTTTTAAATTTTTTTATTTATTAATATTATCCTTGAATTTCTTTTTCACAGCATTATATTTACTTCATAACCTTTAATGTATAACATAATATCTATTATCTTTATGGCGAATCGGGTTAAAAAAAAACCTAATCACGCTGGAATAAACACATTATTATAATAATTATTATTATTACTTAATAAAACGCATATAAGGGCATACAAACACAGGAGCCTGTAGTGTTACACAAATGTGATCCAAACAGCTGAAATTAAATCTTTTGTTTCGGGTGCTCCTGTCGCCGACCATAACATAAATCATGTGCTTGTGCCGGTATATATAGGGAATACTCTATCTAAACCTAATCAAATAACTGTGATATCTCACGAACTACTCCAACACAACATTAAAAAAATAAATTTAGAACAACGTTCTGGCCTTGACTGATTCTGACTCTATTTAGTCATTTATTAGAACCGCATTCACCAAACTATATGAGGAAAGTGGACGAGTTGTACGAAAAAAAAATACAATATAAAAAGTACAAAAAAATTATGGATATCTAATGCTCTTTTAAACGAAATAAAAGCAAGAGATTTAAAATGGATCAGATGGAAAAACTCACCTAATAATATAAATTATGAACTGGAATACAAAAACATCAGAAATAAAGTAATGTATATATTATTCACCCATTTCATTTTTGGGCATCAAAGAGGAGTGCATTTCCAATGGATTTCAGAGTGCTGCAGTGTATTCGTATCCAGATGTGAAGTTTGTCTGTCACAACAGTCAATGGTCGTTTATATCCGAATATGTTGCATTTCATTCCTTAATCTTGTTAATATAAAGTCCTTATGTCAGGTCATTTTTAAAAGCAGTTATCAAGCTGGAGTTAATTCAACAGGTGTCACTCGGTATGCAGCTCATTATATCTCTTTAAAAAGCGACCAGTGAATCTGTATATCTAATAAAATGTTCTCAAATTTTAAAATATTTATATTCTAAAACATAAAATATACTACGTGTCTTTTAATAATCAGTATTTTTTTTACTTCGTATACCTGTATTTTTTGTTAAAGAAAGCAATAGCTAAATTTAAAACATTTTATCTTCATTTATAAAATGTTAAAAATAATAATGTTTACATTAGCTTTCGATTTGGAAAAAAAATGTGCAGTTGTATATTGCAGCTAGGTATATGGTTGAATATAAATGAATTATTTATTACAACAGTCACTTTAATTCCATTCGCGCACACAGAATATTAAAGCAATCAAACTACTCACTGTGGTAAGGTGAATTGATAATGTTAGCAATTTTAATTTTGCAACTGACAAACGAATTCTTAATTTAACTATTTTAAGAACTCCAGTCGGAAGACTAAAATGCTTTACTAATAACAAAATTAAAGTAAAAATGGTGATGGTTTTTATTTTGTTTTACCGGTTAGTTAGATATATAATTATAAAAATAATCCACACTAATATACTAATATATTTTTTTGTTTATTTAGCTTTTCTGATTCAACTATATGTATAAGTGCATATTTTAAGAAATGTTCACTGTCTTCTGAACTAGACCGAAGTCTGTGGAATATCTAACGGTGAAAACATCGGTTATATCTAACAGCAAAAACTAAACAATATATTATTTAAATTGAATAATCATATCTATTCAATTATTTAAATAACAAAAATATATTCGTTCTCCTGAAAGTAAAAAAGCAATGGAATAGAAAAAAACGAAAAATGAATATTAAAATTTAATAAAGAAATGATGTTCGATTCATCTAAACATTTCCATAAAACTTTGTTCAGTTTCTTTTCTACCAATACCCAACAACCAGTTCTTGTGATAGTTTATTTTTTTAATTATTCAATAGTCGAGAAATATTTCACATTATTTGACAAAATATTGTCGGCTTTGACACCAGAAATATATGGGAGGATTGAGCAAAGCTTGTTTTCATTTTAGGAAATATCGTGAACCTACAACTCTCGTTTGCTCTCATAGAATACTTGCGCGATAGATTAATGAAGCTTCATGTTACCGTAGAAAAAATGATGAATTTTTAACACGGCGTTATCGAATATTAATACGCTGGCATCCCCCAGATAGTGAGACAGTGGAAAACTATATGATTTTCTGTAAATGATCCTGAGAATGGACGTTTAGGTAATTACTAATTATTAAGGAAAACACATTCTTATTGTGAAGTTGTAATTATTCAGAACATAGGTCTGTGATATTTTAAATACTAAATTAATGTATTAATTATAAATATATACATATAAAATCAATTTTGTCGAAAAATATTGTTTTAGCGTCACCGGGATTCGAACCTGGATCTTCATTTCCAATCCGGGGAAGTGCACTACCTTTGTGCTATAACGCCAGTATTTTTCTTGACAAATTTTAAAAATAATAAAAAAATTTAAAAAAAATTAAAAATAGTAAAAACAATGTAGATGGCTTTCAAATAATGGAAAGACAGGTGTATTAATTTGAAAAATGTAACATATAGGTTCGAAAATTTGTCAAGAAAAATATTGGCGTTATAGCACAAAGGTAGTGCACTTCCCCGGATTGGAAATGAAGATCCAGGTTCGAATCCCGGTGACGCTAAAACAATATTTTTCGACAAAATTGATTTTATATGTATATATTTATAATTAATACATTAATTTAGTATTTAAAATTACTAATTATTTAATGATAATTTTACAGCTCCACCACAACCCAAGTTCGCATAGCTAACTAGCCTTTTTAGAAAACGCTTCTTTATAACATTCATTCCAGTTTTGAAGAAGATTTTTAACGTATCACAAGGTTTTTTAATATGCTCAGCCTAGTTTAAGAATTGATCAATCCAAATACGAAGATATTTAATACATATAACTCTCTCTAACTTCTCAAATTTGTATGTTGTGTATGATGAGTGAGATAAGAATTGTATATTGTTAGTGTTACAATTATGAAGTTTCAACGAATTATCTAGATTTAAGCTATAAGCCTTAGTGATACTCAGCGCCGGCACTAGACTTTTTGCCGCCATAGGTAAGAATGTTTTTTCCCGCTCTAGTAACTTAAGTGAAGATGATGTTTTCAATTTTTGTAAAACTATCCCCATAAATTGGCCACTTCCTAATTCAGCCGCTCGCATGGCACACAAGTTAGGGGCAGTATTTTGTTAGACCGGCATTGTGAAACTTGCCCAAGGGTGGCTTTTTACCAAAGGATATTCTGGACACTAGTGTTGACTACAAATTACTGCTTTATTAGAGAAATAACTTGTTGAGAAATAGATTGTTTATAACTGGAATATTTTTATTATACACTTTTATCGTTTTGCGACATGGGATTTTGTTTTCAATTTTTATATATTTTTCGGCCGCCCTTTAATTTGACCGCCAAAGCAAGGCGCCTGCTCCGCCTGTGCGTAACGCCGGCGTTATTGATACTGAAACATAATATATATATTTACTTTTGACAATATTAAATGATAAGATTCATTTCAAGTCACTATTTAACCTTTTGTAATCCAATACCAGCATGTCCGAAAACTTTAACCCTTATTTTTCCTCGAAACAATAAAACAGTATCACCAGCAAATATTAAAATTTTACCATTGACGAGATTCACACAAAATATTAACGTACCTTAGAAAAATGGTGGACCCTAAAACACTAATTAATTCCAAAAGTGATTTTAGAATATTGACTCGTTTCATTCATTATAATAGTGGACTTAATCAAATGCCTTTAGGTAAGAGAATAGAATAAACGGGATTATAAATTAATCGGGATGGAAAAGGTTTCCAAAAGGGAAACTATTATTACCTGTCATGCGACAAATTGAGCAATGAAAAGTTCATCTAGCTGCATCGTAGAGATAACAACCGGTTAAACCAAAGTTTATAATGACTACCTCTTTTGTGCAACCTTACACCAACGATCTTCTCCAAGAAGTCTTCGAAAATATAATTTAATCTGTTCGTGCATTACGTAGACAGACTTTTTATTAAAGGACGTTAAATAAATTTGTCATCTTAATTTACTAATTAATCTAGTCTAATGAAATCAAAACCTACTTGAAATGTAAATTAAATATATGTTATTAATCAAAATAAATTTATTAAAATTAAGTCATGTTTTCCCAAATCATAGCATATGAATGCAAAAAAAATGTATATAAATTACATTGTTAAATATTTTCTACATTAAATAATATTAATGGAATGAAAAATATTTATATTTAAACACAATTTAAACTTTTTAATATGGACTAGAAAACGAAAAAATGACAAAGACACAAAAATTCTCTGCTTTTACATGTTAATCTACAAAATTAAAGAATATCTAACACATAATTTTTTTATTTACTTTGGTGTAAACTAATTATAATTATCGAATGACGTTTCCTTACCTGAGAAGATTTAAGAATCAACATATTTAAGAAAATTGTTTTTTTTATAGACAAATACCTACTGATTTTACATTGTAAACCTGAGTGGTTATAATTCATATTAAAATAAATTACTATTTTATAAAAAGTATTAGTTTTAATCTGTAGACATTAAATACTTATAATAATATATGTATATATATATATATATATATATATATATAATAAATGAAGTTTATTAGTTATCTCGCGTCTGCTGGTCTTGAGAGGGACCATTGTTGTCCCAACGTTTCGGATAAATCTCATTACCCATTTTCTGCCTAACCGATGAAGTTTCTCTCTGCAATGATTGTAGAACACGTATTTTCAGGCTAGCAGTTCATGGCTAAGTGAAATCACTCATTTCTTCTACAAAGGATATATATAAGAGTAGAGGGATATAGCACCATACGTGGGCCCACTGGTACGAAATCCAACATCTAGACGTTTTCCCCAGACTGGGATAGATCCAGGTTTAAATCCTGGTAGCAACAACAAATTTTTCGTTAAAATTGATTTTATTTGTATATCTTTCTAATTATTACATTTAATTTGTACTTAAAATAGTATATTTAAGTATTTAAAAAAATATATTCTATTATTAAGGAAAACACATTCTTATTGTGAAGTTGTAATTATTCAGAACATAGGTCTGTGATATTTTAAATACTAAATTAATGTATTAATTATAAATATACACATATAAAATCAATTTTGTCGAAAAATATTGTTTTAGCGTCACCGAGATAGTAGTGCACTTCCCCGGATTGGAAATGAAGATCCAGGTTCGTATCCCGGTGACGCTAAAACAATATTTTTCGACAAAATTGATTTTATATGTATATATTTATAATTAATACATTAATTTAGTATTTAAAATATATTATATCTTTATAGATATTTATATAAATATAATATACAGCGATTAAGTTATTATATGATACAGGTTACTGTGAAAAACTTGAAGCTGGTGCAATAATTTATATACAACATACATTATTTCCGAAGTAGATAAGTATATTTATTTAAAAAAAAATTATTAATGTTTTCAATGTGGTTTATTTACAATTTACAAAGGGGATACCAAAGAATGTACATTCACAATATATAATATGTACGATCTTTAGCTTTTGAGTCTGCTCCGCTGGGTACAACCGTTTGGCCCTTCAGGTGGAATGCTGCGGCAACCGTCCTTTCTAGGTGGCTTCGCAGATATTTGTGAAGTCAAGCTGGCATGAAATATTTCTAAATGAAAACCGAAATATAGTTCATAAAGCAGTTAAATAAAACTCATAAACTTCTAACCTAATTAAATGCAAACAAATGAGCAATCAGACATATTATATATTAAAGTTTTTAGTTTAAATAGCTTCACTTTTAATTCAGCCTTTTATACAAATCACAAAAATAAAAATTGATTTCAATAATATAACCTATTATACAAACTATAATTGTGTAAAAAACAAAATATTATTTTATATACTGTGACAATATTAAATAGGAAAAAGTCTGCTTAATTAAAGGGTGTTTTTACTTTAAAATTAAATAAAACACATAAAAATCGTGCTATTGGTTTTATTGGAAAGATAATTTTATGCCATTAGTGTCTCAATATAATTTCTCGCTGGCTCGAATAAAGCGCAATCTGGAAGTTCAATTTTTGACCACTTTTGGGAGCAGCTGGTGGCGTATATTAACAACAACGCCACCAGCATGTGTAGCACAAATGTTGGCTTCCAATTCGTCTGTAATCTTTGGTTTATCTTGGAGGCCAATTCACAGGTTTCCTACACACTACGCTATGCTTATGCGCTCATCGAATGTTTCCTAAAATAAATTGATTGTGGCGCACGCCATGTGACATGTATATTGCGCCATCTTGTTAAAACCACAGCTCTTCTACATTAATGCCATATAATTGAAAAACAAAAAAGTCAGTAATCATGGATCTATAACGCTCTCCATTGATTGTAATATTCTGGCCGGAATCATTTTTGAAGAAACAACGCTTCTTCAATGGGCACTGTACGACGTCTCCGTGGATGCGTATTATCAATTAGAGAGCGAAAACGATCCATGGTTATTCAAATTACTCGCTCGGATGGACAATTATGACAAACGGATGGACGACTGACTGACGGAATGGTCGTGGCGCATGGTAAGTTTCGTGAACCAAACCACGATTTTCGAAATAAATTTGCACAATTTGCAAGCGTTGTTCTGGCGTATGGTGAAATGGCAAACGAAACTAAACACAAATCACCTGTCAGCTGTCAAATTGACTATCGCTGGAAAAAGTGTTGCCAATTCGAAAAACAAATCTCCAAAAAAACATCTCTATATTCAAATTTTAAGAACACCTATATTCATTAGACTAATTTCCAGAACGAATTCATAAAATTCTTGAAAAATGATATGGTATAAACACTAACATTAATAAACACCTTCCATCAAGATGACAAAGTCTTACGCGATTTGACTTGATTCACTTGTTTCGATTTTTTCAATTCGTATAATGCACAACATGTTTTCCACAAAATGTGACGGGAGCACCGAGTTTAATTATTTTAGTGCTAAAACAAATTAAATGAATCAAATAGAAAAATATACATACATAAAAAAATCTATTTACCGAAAAAGTATTTAGTTGCCACTGAGATACGAACCCAAAACGTTTCCTTTCCTGAGGAACCCAAAACTTTTCCTTTCCTGGGGGACCCGGAACTTATTTTTTCGTTACTATTTCTCCATATCAACTATCCAAGTTTTCAACAAATTTGGATCATATGTTCTGTAGTCTTTATAAATGATATTATTATTCCATTTTTTAAATCTTTATTTTGCAATGAATTCCAAAACCTTAATTTACGCTAAAAGATACCAAAATATATTTGAATAAGCATTGATTTATATAATTTTTCTGTATATTCAATTAATTTGATTTAAATATCTATTTTATGATATTGCAACTTCACAATAAAATATTTTTTATTGAAAAATTTCACTTTGCATATTGGTAACACGTGTATTTACTTTTAATCCCAAACATATTTTTACCATGTCATAATTACATAAATACAATTTTTAATTCCATTCCGAGAATTTCCTAAGCCGTGAGGCTTATTTCTTGTATTCCCTCCATTCAAATCTCTAATTACCGTGGTTACTTGCAAATAAATAGATTATTATCATTCCGGGCGCCATCGAATCACCAGTTTCCGCAGTTAAATCACTGGTAGCACATTTCCGTTTTCAATAAACAATCGTTTACTTCCAGTTTAATTACTCTACGACGGATTGCGATGCAACGTCATGCACAGCATTACGCGTATGTGTGCGTATGACAGTGTATTATTGCGCATAACTGCAGTGAATAGTACTAATGCACATCGGTGCACGTCTTTCCGCAAAATCAATCGCCTAATTACAATATTCCACGTAAGAACAGTTCAGTGCAGGAGTATTGTATGATTCATCATATTTGTAAACGTATAAAAAAGTTTTCGTAATTTTTACGTCGTATTGTTTTTTGAGTTATAATTTATTATCTTGAATCTTGATATAAACCACATAGTTATTATCTCCCAAGGCTATTTATTTTTTATGATTCTATAGGACTTTAACCTTTCCTCTCCGGTGATGTAAACTGAGTTGACATTGCCTCTAATTGTGTGAATATCTCTGTAAATATACTAAATACAAAGTTCACATTTTAGGTATTCCTCCGTAATATATTTATGTACAGGAAAAAATAATTACAGTATTTCAACAATCAAAAATGTTTTCTTGAAGAACCTGAAGTGAATTTGTCAGTACATACATGTTTGTGTACGTGTGGAGAGGTGCGGAAGGCGTAGTGCGCGGAGTACGGGGTGCCGATGCCGATCGTCAGAGCGTACGCTGGCCGAGGTAAACGTGTCTTATGCGTCTTTGTACTGTCATTCCTTATAACCAATGTTTTTTCTCCTTTTTAGCACTTTTTCACAATGACTGACATCAATTATATCACATTTATATATATGTATATCAACTATTATTTTAATGATTAATATAAGTAATTAACGTAAAATATTCAAATTTATTAGACTTAAATATCACAAAGCTCCATATACACTGAGTTTACAGCACCGGAGCGCGCATTATTTTATTATTTTAGTACCGTATGGGAAAGGTTAATTTAAAATTGTATGATTTAAAAAAATATAATATATTGAGATGAATTAAGAAATATTTTTTTTATCATTGTAAATGATTTCTTCGATAATTTATAAAATATAAGAATAGTACTTATTCGGTACTTATAAATTAAAACACGATGTGTATAACTTATACTGTGGTTTAGAAAACACTAAAAATAATATAGGTAAATTTAAAAATGAAAGTAAATTTTTATTTTCAATGTTTTAGCACTATTGCACGTTTTAGCACTTATGCAAAAATATATACCAAAACTCTTAACTTATTTATGAATCACACCTTATAAATGTACTCTATTTTTTGTAATATTATTGAAGGATCTGAAAATGGCTTATCAAAATGTTAAGAAAAATTCTGACTAACATTAGTTAAAGTGATATGACGGTCAATGGTTATGTATTATATATGTAAATACGCAATGTAAAGCATTTTAACGTTTAAATATACATATTTATTTATAGATCTATAAAATAATATACTATTTTGTTCAACGGTTAACTATAGATACATAAATAATACTTATATGTGAGAGAACTCGAGATAATTGAAAGATTTATAGACACTTAAAACATTAACATTAAACTTGACGACCCCTTTGTATTATGAAGATTAACAGCTGCGATATACTGTTTAGTTTTAGAGTATTCTCCCTTATCTGCAATGCATATTCCGGAGATGGGTCCCTGGAGTTATCATACGTAATTATTAGTACAACTTATACAGCTACATTATTATTATAATCTACCGCGCCACAAACGTTATGAAAAATACTTGAAAGTTATAGCTGAATTCTACGACTAGAGAGAATAACAGGGAAGAATATTGACAGTTAAATCCGCTTTAACTAGGTTAAGTACATTACCTCACCTATGTACCTATGTATGTGAGTAATAGTGACAGAAAATATTTTAAAATTTTTCTAAGACTGTTTTCATGATACGTATTCTTTTATATTTTTTATTTATTATCTTAGTTTTATTAACCACAATTGAGTTTAAAAAACATCTACCGGTTTCGGAAAACACTTTTCCTTCTTCAGGATGTCATACTAAAATAATAATAAACTAAGATAATAAATAAAAAATATGAATTTTAACCACCAAGTTAATATTGCTAATTTTAAAAGTACGTATTCTTTTAATTTATTTAAATCTTCGATTCATTATTTTATTTATAGTAATCTCTTGTACCTTGAGTCAACTGAGTAAATCTGAGGGAATCAAGAAATCAAATTCAAGTTAAATATTAAAGAATAAGTTTTGTACAGAATTTCACATAAATGATCCAAAAAATTTTTTTTAATAGTTTTTAATCCAAATTTTGTCTAAAAACTGGGATACATGGGAACTTTGGGGGGAATGGAAAGAATCATTAAAAAATGTTTAATGTCTCATTACGCTACTTTGGTTTCAGACACGGACATCAAATATTTTATTTAAAAAAATTGATATTATTTTTATCTACTGTTAACACTATGACGTTGTGTCACACATTTTACAAACCAAATTTTACACCGCAAATCTTTGCTTGTAAAATAATGAAGCAAATATGTTTTTCGCTCAATCTTAATATTTCACGCAGAGAGAATTTTATGGCGAAGCCTGGTGTTTGTTTTGTAAGTAAAATTTCCCATTAATTAATATTTAATATCGGTTTTACTGTCAAGTGTCGCTTATAACCGGGATGAATATTTATATATTCTCGGGATGAATAGGGATAAGTCGTGGGGGAATAGGGATAATTCGTGGGGCGAATAGGAACATGTTATGGGATAAAAAGAAACACATAGTAGAGGTTACACACAGTTTGATTATTTGGTTTATTACAAATATGTATGGAATATGAAATCGGCTAAGTGGCCACTTCTGGCAGCGACATAAATGCATGCTCTTTTAACCATATTTTTCATAACATTCTCGCACATTTCGCGTGTTATTTCAGCAATTTCATTTCAAACATTGTCCTGTTATTAACCATATTTATAACCATATAAGCCAATAGGCTTATTGATGTAAATCTTTTCTTTCAAGTACCCCCGTAGAAAATTGTCGGGAGCCGTCAAATCAGGTGATTGAGGAAGCCAGTCGATATCACCACTTTTTGACATTATGCGAAAATTTTTCGAAAAATTTCAAGTGTAACTCAAGCTGTATGTGAAGTGGTATCGTCCTGTTGAAACTGCATGTGTTGCAAGCCCAATTGACCCAATTCGGCCACCAATAAGTTTTCTAAAATATGACGATAGCGATCACTGTTAATGGTTACAGCATTGTAATTATTATTTAGATAAAATATTGAGGCGTTAGATGCTTTAAAATATATTGTAATTAACTACTCTATATGAATTTCAAATACAAATTGACAAATATTAGTCTAACCAAAATAGTAGCTAATCAAAATCGGCCTGGAACTTAATATTCACCATGTAGGATCAGAACTTATTTATGTAAGTTCTGTAGTTCATGATCAAATGAATGCATTAAGGAATTGTTGATTAAATAAAAAACATTAGTTGTCTATTAATATTTTTTACATGTGCCGATGTATAGCAATAGAAACACTGTCTCTATTCACCCCAGATTACGGTACCAGTTTGTAAAATACTAAAGTGATATGTATTCCACTTGCGCATTCATAAATTTTTTTATTAATTTGCTTTTGCATTTTTCATTTTTTTTTTATGGGCTTGAAGAATTATTGATTTATATGTCATTTTTTAAAATTATTTATTAACTATGGAAAATCTAAAAGAAATACCACCAAAAACTGTGAAATAAATTCCAGTTCATATATTAGGTGTACCCATAAGTAATCAATTATTTTTAGTGTGGAATGTTTGCTTCAGTCTAGCTCAGGGCATGAACGTGTAAAGTCATGTTTTATACGCAATATTACAGTCCGTGGTCTTGTGACTTGTGACAAGTAAATTTAAATATTTTTATTACTCTGTTGTAAAATGGCGGACAATCAACTAACTGAAGAACATTTACGTCATTGCATGCTGTACGGCTAGTTGATTTGGAGAAAGCCATTGTTTAGTGCGCTTGTTGTTGTTGTACAAGACCCATTTCTCGTCACTAGTAACAATCTTTCATAAAAATGGATCACTTCTTACTTCTTTCTCTGCACAAAAGAGATGTGCAAATTGTACGCCGTTGATCTTTATTCATCTCCGACAATAGACGTGGGACCCATATACCCTGTCTGCAAACCTTTGTCTTGTCTTTGTCTTTGTCTTTGTCTTTGATGTCTTTGAATTTTTGACCAAGTAGCTTGAAGAGTGTTTGCTATTTCCTGGATACTCAATTATATACATATATATATATATATATATATATATGTACCTAATATATATTGTATATATATTCTATCGTATAAAAACAAGAATCTGAAATAATAATTTCATTATCTGTATTCAATGAAGGAATATTTACAAACTTTATGATGTGCTGACAGAAATGTTCTAAAATCGTATTTAACTTAAAATTGGTAACTGAATTTGTATAAATGCTCAACTTTTCATTTGATATAAAGTATATGTGACCTCATTAAATGCACCAGAGGGTGAATGCGTACACGGAGTGTATGTCATACTGAAACCCTTTATTTTTCAAACTAATCAAAGCACGCTGTGAAAAATTTAAATAACTTTGCTGGTTTAGATTACGTGATTTGTCACGAAATAATCAACGTGTATTATGTCAGTTTGTTTACTTGCATATTATTGTAAGAAAACCAAATATCAAATTGGTAAAAAGTAAACGTCACGATACGAGATAGTAACAATTATTCAAGTGTTAGATCCATTTTGTTTTCACGGTATTTCTTATTGTTATTTATTAACATATCTAATTAATCATATCTAATTGATTGTCAGATAATAACCATAATTAATATTTATAGAAGTGGCATTTTGGGTGATTAACCATTTCGGTTGGTCCTGTTTTGGTGTTTCATTGTCATAAGCTATGTTGTTTCATAGAAAATAGAATATCAAAATACAGAAAGCGCTTTGAATAAAGTCGCTGCTTTGAAATCATGTAACACTTTCATTATTATGTGACATCACTTTTTGTATCATAAATAAAGCACAGTTTCCTAAAGGTTTATCTTTAAAACACAAAACATCACACACCTATGCATACCCGTCTCAATATTCTAGAAATCTCTTGAATCAAATTATCGAAAAAATATTTAGTTGTTACCAGGATATTATATATTATAATAGATTTTTACTATAATTATTACATTTTACAGAATCATGGCTTGGAACGGTACCTATTTGTAGGGTATATTTAATTCTGAAATTCTTGTTAATTAAATACGTTCATGTACCTCAACAGTAAATGTACAAATGGAAAAATGACTAGAATCATTTAACCCACTTATGAATAATTTACATCAAAACTGAAGTCTTTATTTTATTACAAATTATCATGTTTTTATTGTTTACGTATTCGTAATACGGTGACATCTTAAAGGCGTTGTATTTAATCGAATATGAAGAAATTAATTTCATGACATTTGTTCATCTTTTGCTATGAAATACTTTAAGGGAAACTTTAAAAGAAAAGTTAACCATGCTTAGTAAAATTTTAACTTGAAATGAAACATTGATTGTGTATTGAAACTTTATAAAAAGTTGCTGCATTGCAGTCTAAATAAAATTGATGAATTTTTCAAAAAATATATATAATTGTTGAAACCGCTAGGTTACGTTATTTAATAAATGACATCGTTTAATATGATGTTTACTTTTCTTAAATGAGTGTTCTTTTACTTCTCTCTCGAGCAAATAAATAAATGTAATATGTTAACGTCGACGCAATAACAAAATTGCGAAGCTTTACCAAGAATGCCTAGAATGAAATTGTAATATTAATAAGCAGAATAATATTAAGTCGTCTTCCTCTTCCACGGCACTGCATCCCAAGATGGGATTTAGTCACCTCCACAAGTGCTCACTACCGACTCCTATCTAGGGCTTTCAATCCCAGAGATTTTTTTTCAGAACCGGGATTACGGTGCTGGCAATTTCCAATCTCGTTTGAATGTTTAAGTTATTGAAAATAATAAAAGTTGGAACAGATGTTTTATTTCTATTCAGGTATTATACATACATCTATATAAAGTATTAACAAAATTTAAATATTACAGTAACTGCACAAAAGTAAAAAAAACAAATAAATAGCAAAATCCTTAATATAATTTTAAAAAACTCATTAAATATTTAGAGACTTAAAATGCGACCTCAATAAAATTAAAGTGTCTAAGGTTTCATCATTTAGTGATGATCTTATTTTAGTCGCTATTTTCCCACATCCCGAAAAAACCCTTTCGAATTCCACGCTGGAAGGTGGTATTATAATATCCAGGATTCCCAGGATCCCTGGATTGAAAGCCCTAATCCTAGCCCCGCCATTCTTCTCCAGTTCCCGGACCCTCCCATCCTTCTCCACTCCTTTTCGACATTGTCAGCACACCCCTTCTTTGGCCTGCTTTTAGGTCGATTCCATTACTCGGTCATGGTCTTTGATATCCTATCATCTGGTATTCTTTCAGCACGGCCAGTCCATCGCAGACTTTGGGACCTACATTGGTCTATTCATTTGTCTTGCTATATTGTGTTCAAAAACTGGTTTTGAAAATTCTATTAGGGTTAGGCCCCATGTTTCATACCCATAAGTGACCACTAGTTTTATTATTGTTTTATACATTATCAGTTTGCTCCGTTGACTCGGTATTTTCGACCCCAGCAGTTGCTTACAGATATAAATGATTATGTTTCCATGTAAAATTATTAACCTCTTCA
Organism: Eubasilissa regina; assembly: GCA_022840565.1. NCBI lineage: Eukaryota > Metazoa > Arthropoda > Insecta > Trichoptera > Phryganeidae > Eubasilissa > Eubasilissa regina. Next base: position 27,210,610 of record JAINEB010000033.1, read on the forward strand.
TATATGTACATTTTATCCTACGCAAACTTCACAACATGCACAAAGTCGTACATAAGTCGATATGGTTGAAACAGAGGGGAAAAAATATCAAGATAGATTTGTGTGGAGGCTCTGAACGTGCCTCACAATTAGCTGGCTCTCAATAGTCATATAATCTCTTATGATGCCGGCACGTAAACTAACAACAATAATATTGGCGGAAAGATACCCAGCAATCTGACCTTTAGCACCATACAGTTCGACTAACAGCAGACGTTTTTACGCCTTATATTTACCTGTATTGTGCATCATATCTCAATAAACGTCTTTCAAACGTAATTTATATATTATTTGTTTCAATTTATATATTATGATGGATTCATTTTGTTAAAGACGTCGGTTAAACGAAAGTTCATAAACACAATGTAGCATATAGTACATTATAAAGTATTATATACTGCACACCATTGCAAACGTGTTACGGAAACTTTACCTTAAACCAAATACCAAATTGTATAATTTGTTTATAATCACGTGTTGGGCATTTTTGTAAGAGTTCTCGAGTTTCAAAGGTTTTCAAATGAAAAGTGAAGCTGTTTGATTTACAACTAATTTAAACTTGGTAAAGGAGCGTAATATATTTATTCAGAAACATTTTCTATGGCACACGTTTCATCAAATTAACTTTGACGTTATCCAACTTTGTGTATTGGAAAATTATTAAGAATTGAAGTATCAATGGAAAAGTAATTACAGTGTAAATAAATTATCATGAGAGAAAAAATTAATAATTCGTAATAAATGTGGTTTTATTTATAGAAATTACTTAGTTATTGGATATCAAAGAATCATTTTCGAGTAAATGGTTCCAAAAATTCTTAATCTAACAACATTAACCAACATTCCGATGCGTTTCAATATATTTTCCATTTTTGAAGCCTAATACTAAATATTGGAATGAATGAACCATTTTACAGAATATATAAATTTATGAATACAATATTTAATGTTTGAGGACCTTTAACCTTTCCTAGAGTTCCAGGTTCAAATTTTAAAATTGTTTTTTTAGATAATTAAGGATAATTACTTATTTAACTAATTTGTAGATAGTAACCTTTCTTTATACTTTACTTTTTATTTATTTCTGTTTTTTTATATGTATGTATTTATATACCATTTTTTTATCCATTGCGTATTGTTTCTTCTGGTTCTAGAGGATAGGATGCCAGAGGTACCGCCACCGATCTAGATTAGTCTGTTTTTATAAGTGTGTGAGTGTTCGTATGTTGTTTGCCAATTCCGAAGTTTTAAATATATTAAATATTTTTAACATATTTATAGCACACATCGATAATTAAGTTTTATACACAAATTTGAAGTAAATATTCTAACTAATAAAAATTATACTTTTAAAATTAGCAATATTAACTTGGTGGTTAAGATTCATATTTTTTATTTATTATCTTAGTTTTATTAACCACAATTGAGTTTAAAAAACATCTACCGGTTTCGGAAAACACTTTTCCTTCTTCAGGATGTCATAACTAACAGTTAGTAGATAACCGGTAGATGTTTTTTAAACTCAATTGTGGTTAATAAAACTAAGATAATAAATAAAAAATAATAAAAATTAATTTGTTAATTCGTATATTTAAATATCGACTAACAAAGTAACATAATAATATTAATACAGAATTTGGTATTCCGTCAGCAAATATTTCGGGGTACGATTTTAGGTAAATTTATAAAACAAAGGGATAATAAGGTTTCCTAGAGGTTGACAAACAAACAGAAGACTTTCTATAAGAACTGATCTAAATAAACTTAAACGAAATACGAGGTTTTTTTCAGAAGTGTAGATGTATTAGTATTGTAATTATGGAAGGAACTTCACATTAAATATAAAAAATATTATTATTAAAATCTAAGAATAGTTTTCTTACTACTCGAACTTTTCGAATTTATGTATTCTTTCTAATGAAATATTTTCTCAGACAACCATATCATAATATTAATATTCTTAATTGTATGACTAACTTAATTAACCTCAACAAGGTATTTCAGCTAAAAAAAAATCTAATGTTCGGAATTTCACTTTCTAAGGGTTCCCGGCATTTGGAATGTTACACGTAGTTAGACCTATACTCGTACGTGAATCGTATCGTGAATTGCGATTGTGTCCATTTTTCCATAGGGGACTACAAAATACCTTTCACTCTGCACCAGTTTTTGTGTAAACCTACACAAAAATCGCTACCCCATTTATCAAATATCTACAACGCTTGATATTTTATCCTGTCACTTGATTTTGTATGATATGTTTTGTTGTGATTAATTTATATTTTTAGCTAAAACATATCTTATTTTGCCTTTTAACATGCCATGCGAGGGAACAAAGAAGCAAGAATACGGAAACGTGATAAATGGTGGTCCATAAATTAATGTTCGTAATGTTTTTTTAAACATTTAAACCTTTAAATATACCATGTGGAAGATGTCACAATACAGGAGTGTGGAGAGGAATCATGATATTTCAACAATTTTATGAAAACCGCCGTTTGACTGTTTCTAAATTTATTTTTGTTAAATCACGATCTATTTCAAAGTGAGAGAACTGAGATGTCATAATACGAAAATAATTTGTTTCGTACCTATCAACTTGTAAAAATTGTGTTTTGAGTGCGACTTAATACAGATATACAAATTGAACCATTTATGATGTTGTCTTTTTATAAATAAAAATCTAAATTGATAATTTTTGGACCTCAAAAAAATGTTTATTGCAACCGTACACGGCGTAAAAACATCGGGTGTACAAAATAAATTTATCACTTTTTGTTAAAACCTAAATTTTCTTTCTTTTTATATTATGCATAAAAATTACTTTGTCGATTTTTTCTGACGACTCATATTATAAGCTCTGTCGCCAAGTTGTACCTAAATTGTCGGCAGTCGACCATTGGCCATGAAGTGTGGTGGGCATGCCCGTGAATATCGCGTTACCTCTGAAACGATTCATTAGTTGTTTCAATCATTTTTGTATGCTCGGTTATTCATAGTAAAGTCTTTTTTGTTGGTACAAGAATATGTCATTAACACAAAAAGAGGTTTTACAGTAACGCTGATCGGGGCCGCGGGGGTGCTAATATAAGTAAAATTAGCGAAAACCAATTTGCTTTCTGCTAGTCTGAATTAAAAACAAATACACATAAAAGAACTAAATAAACTTTCTTTATTGTTGGATTTTAAAAACTGCGTTTTTAATAATTATTGTCTGGTTCTCCGCGAATTTCGGCAGTTAGAATACCTTCTTGAAAAAAGTTTATGGTAAGCAAAAGGCAAATAACTGTTGAGTTAAAACCGTGATTTACATTATTTGTAAGCTGAGGAGTAGCTTCAGTCGTGAATATTATTTTTTAAATTATTTTAATATAAAAATAATGTGCATTTGTTTTTAATTTGTCTTTTGAAGATGCCCTCATTTTCTGCCGGATGTAAATAACAATAATATTTACCTTAAAATCTAGGTTTCACTTTCAAATAATAATAATAATAATTTTATTATATTAAGCCATGTGGTATCTTAAAATTGTAGAAAATAAATTCCTGACATATTATGTCATAAATAATTTATTTTTGGGAGGTATAGACTTTCATCGAAGACTATCTACATTTATTTGTAAATATGAAATACTAGGTTTAATATTAAGATGGAATAAAATAATTATTATTGTATGTTACAGTCAAGCAATGAATCTGGTAACAATAGAATTTATCTGTTTCTTAATTTAAGGGTACGTTTTCATGTAGATATTAAATTTATCTTGAATGTGAGGATAAAGGTTTCTTAGTTCAACCTTCTCTTCATATTAAAGAAATTATTACTTTAATTAGTATATGGTGTTTTTGTGATTACCCTAAAGATAAAAATTTATACGTGTACGTGCTTCTTAATTGGGATAATGTTTGGTAACAGTATCACAAGTGCTGGTGATATTATGTAAATCTATAGTTACCAAATCCTATATTATAGCAATTCCAGACATTTATTTTAATTATTTTTCTTATTAGCAACGTCACTGTATATTGCTAATAAAAGTAACTTATTTTAGCTATGTTTATAAACTTGATTTTCTCTAAAATGCAAGAACCCGTAACATGTTACAGTACAGTTGTGCATTTATTGTACAATACCGACTTATTAGCGAAATCGAAGGAAGGTTCAGATATCAGAATCAAATCCGGAGGCGGCGTTCCATTAACATGTCATTATTGGTGGATGTGCAGAAAGTCCGGCATTTGTTTGAAAATTGTAGTTGATATTACGTTAACTCGATTCCTATTAGGTAAATATCTGGGTAGGAAGCGAAGTAAAGTACGATTTACAGAAAATATTACTCAAATTATGGATTTATTTATAAGAATACTGCATGAATTAAAACGAATTTGATTTATCATCATTTTCTATCCACGATTGAATGAAGGTTTCCCCAAGTATCTCCCACTTTTTCCTGGCCATGTTATTTGCTGACAGTTCAGTGATTAAAATTTGTAAAACACTTTTAATCAGTAATTAATGTGAAAATTATCACGTGCAATGTTATTATTATTTGTAAACGGAGATTAATTTCGTAACTGAAAATTATCTTCTTGGTTGATCTAGATTTAAAACCACAATATATTTCTATCCATTGTGAATGTCAGTTTTTGAAGAACATTTGATTAATTCAATTTGTGGTGAAATAAATATGCTTAAAAAATAATTCATAATTTAGCTTGAATACTCGTATATTGAAAAGTCATATTATATGAAAAATAACTTGTGTATTCTTTACGACAGCCGATTCGATTGGAGGAGATGCAGAATATTATTGTAGCCATATTTGATCATTGTCGGCTTCTCGAATGAAAACTTACCCGCAATAACGTTAATATCTCCCAGCAAATCTATTGGTAGAAACATCTCTCGTTGGAATACTGCGGAACTGTTCATCTCAATCCATTGTTCTAAGCCTGAAACAATTCATTTCTATTTTGAGAAACTGAACTGAAACTGTTCTAAGGCTTAATGTGAATTATTAAATGCTAATTATTTCGGTTAATCTGCATATAATGTCAACATGTTAAGAAAGAGTTTAATCTGTGTCTGGCAGTTGTCTGTGGCAGATATAAAGGATAATAATAATAATAATAATGGCTACATGCAATTTATATAATGCATTATAATATAATTTAGGCTATTCGTGCCAATGCTACCAAACTAGTGGTCAGTACAGTTTTAGTTATAACTTGACGGGGTTTTTTTTTCGCAGGTCCAAAACATCTTATAACGATGTATGCAAAATTTGGTCAAGCAGGGGGAGGGTAAGATGTCCGGCGGAATGCGATGGGATAACAAAATTTTCGTTTGAATCCTGAAGTTCGACTGAACAAATTTTGAAAGATGTATAGTAAATACTACGTTGGAAAGAGAATGAGGTGAGGGGAGGGATCACCAGGATCTACCAGATCTGACCAGGATCATAAAGAGTAGCTATTAAAAAATAAAATATTCCAACTTTATTTCATACGTAACATAACAATTTTTATTTTTTGGCAAACTGCATAGCAGTTTTATGGAAAGAATTGCCCTTCAATTAAAGTAATTAATATAGCAAATTAAAGTTAAAAGTACTTACAAAAAAACTTTAATTAAGTAACATTGTAAAAAAAACTAACATATCAGCAATAATTTTTTTTTAAACGTAATACAATAGAGAAATCTAATATTAGATGTGTTGACTTTATATTTGAGTGTATTCAATGATGTCTCCTTATTTTCCATAATGTTTAATAATTCCTTACTGATTTTATTAAAAATTCTTGGCACAACACATTTTGTCGTTCTCTCCCCGTACACGTTGTTCGTGATCGGCACGCTTATGATTCGACCCGATGATCTGGTAGAATAGCTATGATTTCGTATTTACATTGTTTATCGTCTCTTCTAAAATATATTACATAATTTTAGGTTGATCGATGTCAAAGGGTATAGATTGTATAGATAACAGACGGATACTCAGTTTTATATAATATACATACATAAACAGATTTTTCCAAATCATTTTAATTTACCAACCTCACATGAATTTTTATTAAAATATTTTATAAAAATGTTGATAATTGATCCAAGTCACAGTAAATAGTACTCTTATAGGCGACACCTTTTTTTAGTGGCTTTATCAAGGTTACAAAGTAAACACGTGTTATAAACAATATTTAAGCACGTACCTATAAGAAACAACATGTGTGCAATAAACAAAAGAAATTGTGAGGGAAAAGTTTTCTTAATTGAAATGAGGAACGGTGTCCATTCGATAAAATATAAAAACGAATTTCATGTTATTAATGTAATACATTTAATACAGGTGTATATTATGTTTTAGGCCGATTTTCTTTGGCCGCCATTTTGGTTTAGCAGATATTTAGATATTTTTCAGTTCGCATTTGGTAGTCGTAGAAAGTAGTTGATTACAATTTATTATAGAGCATCTACCGCCTCAACAATGTGTTTTGCAGCTCAATATAGATGCTGTAACCATTAATGGTGACCGCTATCATCACATGTTGGAAGACTTATTGTTGGCCGAATAATGTCAAAAAGTAACGATATCCATCGGTATCTGATTTTACGTATCTCGACTAATTTCTGTAGGAAACTTGAAACGAAAGGTCTACGCCAATAAGCCAACAACAATTCCAATGCTACAGGACAATACTCGAAATGAAATTGCTGAAATAACACGCGTTAAGTGTGTTAGAATGTTATATAAAAATATGGTTAAAAGAGCACGCCTTTGTGCCACTGCCAGAGGTGGCCACTTGGTCATCGATGTAATATTTCAAACATAAATGTAATAAACCAAATAATCGATAAATAAAAACTAAATTAAAAAATTGTGATACTTTTAAAATTATCAATATTAACTTTGTGGTTAAAATTCATATTTTTTTATTTATTATCTTTGTTTTGTTAAAAAAAAAAAAATGTGTTTTATCTCGTAGTTATTCAAAAACAACGTCGGCCTGGAGCATAATAATTGCGCCTTACAAACAAACAGTGTTAATACATTACTACAAATGTTCAGAAATAATGTTATAATATCTGACAACCAATGTTCTTTACTAAATTTACACAAAAAAATAATATTTTCATTTATTATTATTATTATCAATAATATAATATTATAAATATCAGGGATATTTGTAAGAACTGAATCGTGTTAAAATTGAAATCTGGAGTGTAATGCTCCTTGACTTATACAAATGATATATACTAAAATATTGAGAGCTTCTGAACCTAATGAATGTAAGTGATATCCATCCTGAAAGGAATTAATAGAATGCATAACACGCTTTGGGAAATATTTTCACCAGAATTCAAAACATTTACCAAAAATATTTTGAATACCTGTAAATTCCAGAATCGCTTCATAGTATTGAGGGAGTGAAATTACTTCCGATCTACAAGATTTAGAGACCAAATTGATATTCCAAAACTAAAATATACGGCAACCCAATATCACTATATTTATCAAGGCATCAAATTTTTTAACAATCAAATTAATTACAGACTAATAATATAAATTTGTATCTGAAGTCAAAAAATACGTGCATAAACCAACTGAAACATAAACTCTCGTATATGCTCCTTTTCTATACACGAGTCTTACTCTTATAAAGAAGAAATAAATATTAAAAGAAATATATATATATATATATATATATATCTTACTGATTGTTTTTAAAATGTATATGGGAGATTTATATCGCCAACGAATAAGCGCTATGATACCGTAACTTTTGAGGCAAAGTTTTCACGATGGCACGTGGTCAAAACAAAATTTTGCATAATTACGTTTTAGAACCCTGCGCAATACATAAGTACCCTCTTCTTCCCTCCGATATAAATATATTTTATATTTAATGCTCTTCGTTCGAAATATTATTCAATTTGTACAACACTGAGAATAATGCAGAGTGTAACAGACTTAATCCAATATATTTTATAACTAAATTACGTATCAAAAATATTCAAGGAGTATGTACAAATTATCTACCGTTGCGGAAAAAACTTTTTGTGAGATTTTTACAAAATCAAGTTAAGCTTTAAGAATATGTGCGAAATTGTATCATTATTATTTAACATCTTTATATTCTTCCAATCAAAGTTATATGAGCTTTTAGTTTTGGTTTTTAATGTATAATTTTGAATCATTCAAATATTTCAATTAATCGAAATAATCGCCTAACTACGACTTTAAAAAAAATATTTAATGATGAATGATTTGAGATTAGGCACATGCAGCTTGAACGTTTTCGACTCGTATTGTTAAAACGTATCTACCTCTAAAATATTGGGCACTAGGTGTGTTATATCCCACCTTTATGAACATTCCTCCTGCTTGGACAAATGATTGCGTACATCATTACTCTTCAGGGCCTGCGTGAAGCAAAGTCATCCCCCACTCTAACCAATTATTTTAAATTATAATTAAATCTGAATCTGAAAAAGTTTTGATTTCTTCCCTTAAAGCAAAAACCAGTTCATCCGCTGTAATTTTATATTGCCTTAAAAATTGATATTTATATAAATATTCGCTTTTATGATATTTCTTTGAATTATATAAAATATATTATTATTCAAAGTGGAACGTATCGGTAATTTAACCATGAAACCTTAACTGTACCTTGAAGCCTTAAATTGAGGTAATGGTATTATTACTGTTGATATTTAAATTTGAAAATATTACACAATGAATCACGTAAATTTAATAAACATGAAAATATTAATTTTAAGGTTACATGGTGTTGTCGGATTTAAATTACAATACCGGTTGCTGCTACTGAATCTTTCACCTTTGAATCCGTAAGTAAGTAGGTAATATTTTCTAATTTAAAAAGGGTAGCTCTCAGATAAAGTTGAATGATTTTACGAATTCTACTGATTCTTGTTTTTTATTAGTGGTAATACTTTATTATCTGAGAATGATTCAATTCGATTTTATTATTCTTGAAAAATATGTTTTAAATGACTTTTTCATGTCAAATATTTTCATGGCACATATGCTTTCACTATTATGGGATATGATTTTGAGAAAATGTGAGTTTTCAGTGTTTTTTAAGTAAAGTCTCTGATGCATTATTCTTTATTACAAAGGACAAACAATTCCAAGCTTTTGGACCTGCCACCACAAATGTACGTTTACTGAACTTAGGATACCAGGATGATTTATCATAAGGATAAACCTCATTGCCACTTTGCTAAATATTTTGGAATCAAACTTAAATAAAATATTTATAAAATAGTTTAAATTTAAAGCAATCTAATATTAACTTCTTAAATGTATATAAATTTCAACGACATTTAGGAAAAAACAAATTTATTGGTGTTACCTATATTCATAACATTATTCGATTTCAACCTTTATTTGAATAAATTTCATATTATCTCTTTTTAAATTTAATAAATCGAACCACAGATTTAAAAATATTAAATTTATCGTAAAATATTTTGGTTGCCACCGGTATTTGAACCAGGAACTTTTCCTATCAGGAGAAATACACTGACCATTACACCATGTCAACCTAGTAAGTCAACGACAAATTTTTGAACCTACAAGGTACGATTTTTTTTTAAATTGATACATATATTATTCCGTTTATATTACGGAGAATCTCAAATACCTTTGAGTGAAACCCGACAAAGGACGCCAGAATTGAATTAATTTTATTTTATTTGAAACATTAATATAACTTATTGTAAATATATATACATATCTTTATTATTTTTATTTGTTAACTTTGTTTTATTAACCACTTATTGAGTATAAATACATCTACCGATTTTGAAAAATACGATTTTCTTTTTCAAAATGTCAATAATGTATTGGACAAAATGGTATTTTTCGAAGCCGGAAGATGTATTTAAACTCAATAAGTGGTTAATGAAACAAAGTTAACAAATAAAAATAATGAATTTTAACCACAAAGATAATTTTGCTAATTTTAAAAGTATCATATCTTTGCAATTGACTAAATTAATGTATACTAAAATACTACAGTACTACGTTCTGAAAAATTGTAACTTCACAATAATTATGTGTTTTTCTTAAAAAAAATAAAATTATTATTTATATTTTACCTAGTTTTCATAACTACCTTCGTAACATTTTTTTATAGCATTTATAATAGTTTATAATACATTATATATTATACGAATTCTTCATATATCAATGAATTATTATTTAAAATATTTTTTTATTTTCCGGACACTTTTCAATTATTTTCAATATTCTGTATAGCTCGATCCTCTGTTATCATCCTTTTCTACGTTCCGGTTAAGTAGAACGTTATACCCTTTTCGAAAATTGAAGTAGACGACGATTCGTTTATCAGCACGAATCGGAGAACTGTCATCTCATCTGTCGGCTTTTCAACATTAGTGTTAATTATTTAGCATAAATAATAAATAGTTAATTATTTAGCATAAATAAATAGTGTAAAATGTGAAGTAACCAATTTCAAATCGCGTAAGACTTTGTCACTTTGATGGAAGGTGTTTATTAATTTTAGTGTTTATACCACATCACTTTTTATTAATTTTACGAATTCTTTCTGGAAATTAGTCCAATGAATGTAGGTGTTTTTAAAACATGAATATAATAGTGTTTTTTAAAGGTTTGTTTTTCGTATTGGTAACACTTTTTCCACCGACAGAACAATACTTACAAATTGTGCAAATTTATTTCAAAAATCGCAGTCTGGTTCGCGAAACTTACCGTGCATTACGTTCATTTCACGGTCGACATAATCGTCCATTCGAGCAAGCAATTCGAATAACTATGGATCGTTTTTAGACGTAATTAATAATACGTATCCGCAAGACGTAATACAGTGCGCACGGAAGAAGACGTAGCTGCAGCGAAGCGTATTATTGAGGAGGACCGAATGAGTCGATTCTCCATCGTGCACAGCAGATATCCATGACTTTTTCGTTCTCCATTAATTTAATGGCATTAATGTGGAAGATCTGAGGTTTCAACAAGTCGGTGCAACATGCCACACAGCGCGCGCCACAATCAATTTATTGAAAGAAACATTCGAGGAGCGTATAATTTTGCGTAATGAACCTGTGAATTGACCTCAAAGATCGTGTGATTTAACACCTTTAAATATTTTCTGTAGGGATATGTGAAGTCGCTAGTCTACGCCAATAAACCAGAGAAAACCAACATTCGTTGCGTTATTGCTGAAATTCGGTCCCAACTGATCCAACAAAAAAGTTTTCGAAAATTAGACTTCCAGATTGTGCTTTATACATGGCAACCGCGGCGCCCATATTCGCGAAATTATTTTTAAACGCTAATGGTATAAAATTATCTTTCCAATAAAGCTAATCCATGGCCATTATCGCAATTTTTATGTGTTTTATTTCATTTTAAAGTTCTATATTTCTAAAAAAACACCTTTATAAGAATATATAGTTGTGTGAATATTTTTACACTAACCAAACAAATTTCGTAATACGGTACGAAAAAGAGACCAAACAAATATATTATACTCATTACTATAATGACTAGAAAATCCATACCAGTGTCCAGTATGCTGGCCTGCCAATGTTTCAGCTCAACAAATTACAATCCATTCTAAACCCAGCAGTATAAAATCCCTTTTACATTAGCTACAATGGCTTCAGTTTCCTGAAAGAGTTGAATTTAAATTGCACTGGTCGATGTAAAAGGCGTCACATAACATGGCGCCTTTGTATATTCTTGAATTTGAATAGTAGACGTAAAACTCTCAGATCAGCCTCTACTTCAGCTGCTGGAAGTGTTGTAGAACCGACCAGCCATTGCCAGAATTCTAAATTTAATGAACGGGCATTTGTGGTGGCAGGTCCTAAAACGTGGAACTCTTTACTCTCTGTCATAAAAAACAGTACAACAGACTAAAAACAAACTTTTCTCAAAAATCATATCCATAAATTCAAATTATAATTTTCAATTTTAAAAAAAATAATGTAAGACTATAAACAGTTTACGTGTAAAGTGCCCTTGAAGAAATTTTTTTACGAAAAAGGTATTATAAAAATTATCCAATATTATTATATCCATAAATAACTTACATAATGAAATTCACGCGTTCGAAAGCCAACAACACTAAATACTCACATGTTTTTAAATTACATTCCTAGTGCCGATTCACACAAAATCCGATGCAACCATTTACTAAAAAAATTAATTTTAAAATGTCAGAAATAATTGTAATAAAACTTCATTCCTTCCTTCCTTTCCATTTAAACTGCACGCGCTGTTTATACATAACTATGAGAATTATAATTGTAATTTTTTATTTAATTAGACACAATTGATTTTCTATAATATTACCTTGCTACAATAGAGCTATTATATGTAAAATAATTTATACAATATCTAAAAGTCTTCCAGTCAAATGTCGAGCGGCAAAATAATGCTGTATATTAGATTAGACTTTTTTGACTGTGGGTCAAAATCAACCAAAATGTGACGTGACGTTCGGGTCAATGAGTATTTTTATTTTAAAACAGTCCGTTAGTGAATAATAAGATAAATTTTATTGAATAAACTATTGAAATATGCTTTTAAACTAAACATAAAAAATAAAATTCTAATTATTTTTTAAACAAATGTAATTGTCAAGTTTTAGTTAATTAATAATTTATGAACTTTATTTATAAGTGTTCTCTTTATTATCGATGGCTCCCCTGATACTGAATTTGTGACATCAATTTAGTCAAGTCTGGTTCATACTTAGTCACCTTAATTTGAATACAAGCGTCTGAATTGTCGGTAGTTAAGCTGCTCGTATTCTTACTTAAAATAAATTTGATGTGTGAAAATTTTTCTTTCAAATAACGGAAAGGATTCAGACCACGCTACACACGTTTATGTTTTATAATTTATTTTTATATATTTTACTTTATTTGCGGAACTCAAGTGGGCCACTTGAAATTATTAAATGGACAACTTGGAAACCCGCAGGTCATAGGTTGCCGATGCCTACTATACATTTTCAAAATGTATTCATTTTGCCAGCCTCGACAACTATATTATGTAATATACAAAAATACGTACATGTGATAGAAATAATTATATTTATTTTTAACAATCAATATAGTTAATCTATATTATTTTATATATAAACAATAAATGATTAATAATTTAAGAGTAATCATTATTAATTTTGGAGCGCTTACAGCTTACTGCGTCTGAAAAAAAAAATATAAAATTATTTTTATTTCAGTAAAATACATATATTTCACGACACTTTTATATCTGTTGTATAACATTTTTATCGGAATTAACGACAGCAGGATTAATGAAGGGATAGCAGTCGGTTGGGCGGACTCATCCCCAACTCGACTGCGATTGGCGTCTACGGCTCATATCACGTTGCCACGTGACCGATGGTCTCGTGTACATTACTGCTCTCATAACCAAACGAACAATGCGGATTTCATCCTGTTAACCAAATAAACTTTTATCATTTTTAGTTATTTGAAATGATATGTGATATTGAAATATTTGAACCGCATTTGTGTGAAAGTGAACAAATATTTTATACACATTTATTTATATAGAGATATTTATGAGGTTGGTTAAATTTCAATTTTTTTCTTTTATATTTACTTCGCTCAACTAGCGTCTTTCAATGGGTCCAAAAAATAATAACACGTATTCAAACTCACGTAACATTTTTGTGTTTTTTTTTTATCATTACGATATTAACAAGTGTTATTATTTTTATCACAATTTAATAACACGTGTTCATATTTATTTAATTTATTAGAATTTTACATTATAGATGATTAAGAAAGCAAATATATGGTAAATAAATATGAATCTTTACAGAGATAGTAAAATTAAGAATCCGAACTGCCAAAAGAGTAACAACGTTTAGATTTTTTTAATTACGGTGGCTTGGTCTTGAGAATGTCAATAGGTCGTCCCAGACTAAACTGAGTTAAATAGCAACAAAAACTATATGAAGATTGATTAGTGTTGATTGTTCAACAAGTTCCTACCACAGCGGAAGACGGGAAGATGGTAGCACCTTGTCTAGACTTTGCCCCCCCGACCCTCGTATGATTTGAGCTCCCAACCTTCGTGATGATGAAGATGACAATATTACATTTTTTATACGCTGTCATGTACTTGACATAATCATCAGTAATATTCGACTTGAGTTAAAACTCTAATTTTTTTTAAATAAGTTCATCGGAGCGTTAAATATTTAAAATTCTCGTTAAAAATTCGTTAAAATCGTATCAACAGCAAAGTTAATAAATCTCACTAAGCATAAAATATCAATTATAGTTTACAAGATTATCTATCGTTCATATCTTAGGAACCCAAAATAAGCTAATGGCAGATCAAAAAAAATATCTAAATAATTATTAATATGGGGTTGTCATAGTTGTCAAAGGCGTTACTCGTTGTTGATATTTATTTACGACCATATACATGTGTATAAATTAATAAATGTTCACGACTTACGAATATTTTTGCTTTTATTAACTTTTTTTAAATATCGTCAGTCATTTCAATTAGAACTTGTAGATTTTAGATTATTTTACGCACAGCTCAAGATTTAAACAAACTTTGGGTTCTGTGTTTAATTCTATCATTTTTATAACATTTTAATTCTTAAATTTGATATGCACATTTTAAATTTTTTCACATAAGGCACTTTTGTTTTTATTTATTAATGTTATAAAATCACGAGATAAACAATACAATTGATTAAGAAACAATTATTTTCCCATAGACTGCGATGGGTTGGCCGCGTTGAAGGAATTCCTGACAACAGAATACCAAAAATCGTGTCATACGAAACAAAAACGCAACATCACTTATAGTGTTCTTGAATAGATTTTTTATAACGAATTGTATTAGGCATAGACGATCGTGAGCAGAAGGATTAAAATAATAGAGAAAAACTGGATTGAAATTTAAAGAAACATATTTATAACAAATAAATAATATTAATGAAAAATATTGTTATCAGTATCAATTTGCATACATTTCATTATTATTTTGACAACACCAAAAGAAAAAGTGTCTAGTATTTAGTATTATCTGAGGAATAAATTCTTGATTTTTAGATAATCAAAAACATCATGTATGTGGCGTTAATGGAATATTTCATCATGTTTTATTATCGATATTAATGATTTATAACCTGTCCATGTTGTATTTTAAATATATTTAAAATACACAATAATATATAGTTAAAAAATTATAATCTCTACGTAAAATTTATATTGTTTAATACATTAAAAAAAAAAAATTGACAGTGCGATCATTTCACAAAGCTGTATGCCATAATGGTCATCGCGTGTGATAAGGCATTTCGCTGTGTTCCTGAGAATGCATCGTCGGCCTGGTAATGTAATAGATAAGCTTTGTTAAGGGCTGCCAGATCCAAGATAATGTAAGATTAAGCATGGCAACTGGATTTAGATGAGATTTCAAAGCGGGTAGGTAGTTAATATTAAATGGGAAGCATTCAGACCCGCTAGAACATCACTGCTAAATATTATCTAAGATAGAATGTACAGAATTAAAATATACAGAATAATTTTTACTGATAAAATATTCTATTAATCCCACATACTAGTAAATGAATAGACATGATATTAAATGTATATATAGGAGAGGAGTTTGAGACATTATTTTCAGGGCGAGAGGCGTTCTACACACATATACCAATGAAACATAAATCCGATAGATTATGACACATTTATTCTTCGAAAATTAAATCTTTATGTAAAAAAGACTTATTTTTTACATTAATGTATATTATATTGTCAGCACTTAAATTTTCATTCTAATCGAGTCATATATTTTTTTTAAAAGTCGCGGAGTTTTTGATTGCATGAGTGGCACCAAAGTGTTCACGTGGGTGCCACCAAAAAGAACATTTTAAGTCAAGAAATTTGCGTTATTTCATGTACATTTATTTGGTGGTTTTTGGTAAATACCAATTCTTTAAAATAAATAAATTTATATTATAATGTCCTCTACGTGGTGGTGAGAATGTTTAATACCATTACTTGTTAATTAAATTCAGACGTGAAAATGTGTCTAAGTTCAGATGTGAAAAATTGCAACTATAGTCTTAAGAAAAGTGCAGTTCTGGCTCCACGAAATGGGGAGAAATTACGCCCAAGAACTTTTAAAGTTCAAACTTGAAATGAAAAGTGCTACAACAGTACCAATATATTGAATATTGCATTTACTACATTTCTCTGTAGCTGTGTTAGTTTATTATTTAACTGAACTTTTTTCAATCTTTTTACATTAAACATTACAATTTTTTATAAGTTCACTTCATATTTGTAAGATATTTACTTATTTTACACACTCTTACTTCATATTTGTATATTATTTAGTCTTACTTTCCTTACTCTTTTTTTACACATTTTTGATACATTGAACGTTGCATTTACTTAAAGTTTTTCGTTATATTTATATGTTAACTAATTGCATCTTGTTTACTCAATACACATTTCTTTTGTATATTGAACATTACTAATATACCGGAAAAGCAGGATACCGAAATATGTGTCTTACTTTGTTGAAATATTATCCGATTTTAACAATACAACACCGTACTATGAATCAAAAAAATAATATATATATATATATATTATTTGTAGGTAGGTACGTACTCTTTTAAAGATAATATAAAAATGTTTCTTTTTACTCTATATGAGGAAGGAATATTCAAAGCTCTTTATGAATTCATCATATAATATTCTCTTTATTACAACGAAAGTAGCATCTGAATATTTAAAGAGGATACTTAAAGTATTTTGCGATACATTTGGTCTTCGATAAATTCTATGTATTAGCCAATTTGATTAAAGCCTTAGAAATTGTTTATAAAACTGAAAAGTGCACTTTTATTATTGAAAAGGAATAAAACTTATTTCACGAATACTGGAGAAAACATATCAATTAGGGAATAATCTGAATAATAATATTTTAGATTTGAAGGACCAATGAAGGATGCATAAAAAAAAGGGTGTTAATAAAGGAAACAGTTCTCAGCGCCACAATTTTAATATCGCCAACGTACGTCAGTGATTCTTGTAAATTCTGAAGAAAACACGTAAGTGATAAGAGTGTTAATATAAATTTGAGAATATAATGAATGATTGATTTAGAAAGGATCACATAAAATAAACGCAAAATATATGAAAGGCTTTTATTGTTTATACATCCCTGGTGTCATTTACATATTTTTCGAACTGGTATAAAACAGATTGGTGACAAAAATGGGAGTATGCTTCTGTCACTCCCAAATAGTGTCTGGTATTGAACAGGCTTATCTGCTACGTTCCGCCTGACTTCAGTCGCTCCTACTTCAGTCGGATCGGTAGAATAGCGGGTATGAGTTTAAATGCAGATAACTTCGGTCGCTGCTCAATTCAAATTAAAATGGATTTGATTCATTTTTGTCACCGAATTTCGAATAACAAATTTTTAAAATGCCAAATATATTATAATTTATAGTACTTAAAGCCTACAATAGTACGTATAAAATCTCAAAAATTCTAGTGTAATTAAGTGTATTTATTAGAGGGTACTGTGCAAAAATAAAAACTTCATAGCTAATTAATAAACTACAAAAATAATAATTGTAAAATACTATTATTCTTTTTATTCCTTGAACTTATATATGTCAAAGTCATATATGTCATACATGTTATTACGCAATAAAACATATTTCGTGCCTGCATGGAACATACGCTATTCGACAGCAAGATTCCGAATGACTACCATAGCCCAAACTCGTTAACCTAGTATGGGTGGTACAAGAATATAATCATTAAGAAGAATTTACATGTATGTATATGGGTGCGAAAGAAACCAAATATACGTTGCTGATATGTGTGGCTATCTTCCTGTTGTAAATATGACGGGATCCAATATTTAAATATGTGTACAGACTTCTCGCTAAAACTAAAAATAACTATTTTAGATATTGATTTTCTGTAAAAAAAAATTTAAGATAATCAAATCGATTAGTTGAAAGATGTTTTCCATCTTTAAATTAATTGTAGAAAACTTTTTATTAGGTAACATCAGTTCACATGTATTAAAGATTTATTTTTTCTATTATTTACTGGATTATCTACGTTAATTTAAACAAATATCAGATATCTCATAGAGACAAAGCTATTTTTATTATATTTAATAGAAAATATATGGAAGTATGGGGTAATTACAGGACTTACGACCTGTCTTCGGCTGGCTTAAGTGATCACTTTATATATATATATATATATATATATATATAACCTTCTATCAACTTTCAAACACTGGTTAATAACAGTGCCTTTGTATGTAAAAATTCAGTAATTGTGTGTTCTTGAATATATTCAAATATTAGTAATATGTTAATTTAAGTTGATACAAATTTTCTATTAAAAGCCTCTTGTAGAAGGATTTAGGATAAAGTAAAAAACTGAGATTGAAAATCAGCTAAAATTCTTTATGGAAGAACGTTGTTTCCAGGTAGCTATAACATAAATTATTTAAAGAAGCTTAAAGGCATTCTTAACTTTTAAACATCACATTCTCAATTAACACTGCGATCTAAAGAATACACCTAAAACATAATAAATAAATATGTGGATAAGTACTGGTCGGCCGGAAAAGGGTGTTATGTTTCAAAATAAAGCATCGTTATCGTTATCGATATCAAAATGAACCAAAAAAAATAGACTAATTTTTATTAAATTTAAAAAATGTTAGGATATCAATTTATTACTTATTTTCAAACTAAACAAATTTCATGATTTTCATTATGAAAATATAATGCATATAAATGATACGAATAAAAAATTAGGCGTATATGCGGCAGACTCATTTATGTTAGAGTAAAGAATGAAGAAATAAGGAAATAATGTAAAGCTGGTCTTAGTATAAAGTAAGATTAAGAAAGGATTTCTTAGGTAGTTTGGTCATATCGAACAGATTAATGAGGAGAGAATGGTAAGAAAGATATATGATGAAAGTGTTGATAGCACTATAAATAGAGGACGTCTGCAGAAGACTTGAAAACCAGATACTGGAGGATGGTCCTGTTAGAAACCTCAATAATCGGCGAGATTGTATGAGAAGATATATGAGTGTGAATGAGGCGAGAATTGTGTGTCAGAACAGAAGAGTGTGGCGCTCTATCTTCTCTGTCTACACCTGCGGGGAAACGACGAGATCGTTTAACGAAGTTAGATAGTTAATATAGTATTTTTTAACCTTTCCTCTCCGAAAATGTAAATATTGTCCTACAAATTAAGTATTTGTTGTTTAACATGCCGTAATTGTAAGCAAACGATAATTTAAAAATGTGCTTCATTATTTTCGGAAGAATGGCCTTTTGTGAATATATCAACCAAAACAGGTATGAAAAGATGGTATACTATCCTAAAAAGATACTTTACTAAATAATTAATACCCAACTTTCATCCATATTGCGAAGAATGGCTTGGTAACAAAAAGCTATACATTATTAGATAATATTTATTATACTAACAAGCCCCAGTAAGCAGGGTTTAATCAACAATGCTCTCGAAATACCAACATTGTTCCCATAGAAGATTATGAGGGAGAAAGTAACCAACAATTCCCTTGAAAGATTTTTTTTTTGTAGCAACAGCCAATAATGTTGAGAGGTGTTTAGAAAGTTACCATATTTAATTTGTTAATAATTTAATAATTTTTCAATCTGAAAGATTTTCATTTAAGTTATGACATACATATTACAAAAAATAATGCAATTATTCAACTGAATCCTTAATAGCAAGACATAAATACCTATCCACTTTATTTGAGAAAAATATCGTAGAAATAAGAAAAACATTATCAATCAATGAATAATTAATTAATTATAAATGAAATTGAATTATTATAGAGAACACATTCTTATTGTAAAGATAATTATGCAGAACGTAGGTTTGTGATATTTTTAATATAAATTAAATGTAATAATTAGAATGATATACATGTTATTTATTATTATTATTTATCAGTAACTATATAATACATATAAAAATTTGTTTGGACTGTGCCCGTCTCACTGGAGAAATTCTGTGTCGAGATGGGCATAGTTTACAAGCAATTGTTCAATTAATTAAAATTACAAGTAGTTACATATATTAACATATAAAAGGTGTATATGAAGAACAATTTTAAAGTGGACTTTTTTTGGATCACTTTGTAACTAACTAACTTACCATCACGCCGTTTCCCCGTGGGGGTAGGCAGAGAGGATAGAGCGCCACACTCTTCTGTCCTGACACACAATTCTCGCTTCATCCACATTCATACATCTTGTCATACAAGCTCGCCGTTTATTTAGGCTTCTAACAGAACCATCCTCCATTATCTGGTTTACCTGGTCGTGCCAAGTCTTCCGCGGACGTCCTCTGTTTCTGGTTCCATCAACACTTGCGTCATATATCTTTCTTACCATTCTCTCCTCATTCATCCTTTCCATATGACCAAACCACCTAAGTGATCCTTTCTTAATCTTACTCACTATACTAACATCAGCTTTAATTATTTTCTAATTTTTTTGTTGCAATAATTAATACAGGTATGAGTCAATATGTTTGGGTGAGTGCACCAATACTGGCTCTACCCATATTACGTATCCAAGTTTTAATATAAAGTTTCATGTTCTTGTGACAATTCAATTGATTTAAGTCTTTTAGCATTCTATTAAATAGTTTCGGTCCAAAATATTTGTAGTTCCTTTGACCAAATGTAGTATGTGCTCTTTGGGTTTGAAGGTTACTTGTATTTGTCCGTGTGGAAATTGTTTTGTGTTGTTTTAAAATGTGTCTGTTTGTATTTATGTATGTATTTGAGAGTAGTATTAGCGTATATTTGTCTATGTATATGATATGGAAATGTGCAATAACCGATTATGCTATACCAACACGGTGGATTGATGACAAATTTTCAAACATATATGTTACACTTTTCAAATTAATACATCTATCGTTTCATTATTTGAAAGCCATCTTATTTATTTTTAAGGAATCATTAATTATGAATTAATAATTCATAATGAATGGCTTTCAAATAATGTATCGATTAAGTTGGCATCACTTCTTCAAAACAAATATTCTGTTCAGTGGAAAGTTTTCCGTACATTTTATGTAACACTAAGAATATAGCCAAAGTAGATAGCTAGTTTCCCTTCACACTTTCATAAATTGAACGAATAACGGCATTTATGATTTTGTTTAAACTTTAGAGGAGACACAATAAAACTCATCGCTAAATTAGGTAAACATCCTTTATGCCCAGAAGTAACATAGACTTTATTCCGTCAAACTCTTATGACAGTGACATTACTTATGTCATTGTTTTCAGTGAATATTATTCTTTATTATAACTAAACCATCCAGTTTCACTTAATGTGACGGAATATCAGTAGGTTTATTAAAATAAGATAAAATAAAAACCATACTTTAGAATGCAGCAGTTTCATAAACAAAACTGTGACGAGCCGATGTGCGAATGTGACAAAAAATTTAAAAATGAACGCAACTACAACATAGACCGTTGTTTCCATTGTGGAACTCACGATTCCAGCTGTGTAAAGTGGCATAACAGTGACATCTGTTGGTTTCAATAGGAACTTACTTAAGAACGTGTAACGGAAGGTACATAGGATGTTATTCGGACTTAAAAACCCGATTTCGCAAAAAAATGTAACATAAACCGTTATTATAAGATCATCAGCAACAAATTCTAACTTTATTAATAAACATTCATAATTTAAAAATAAAGAAATATATTCCACATTTATTTTTTAAGTTTTATTTTTTCAGTAATTATGATTGTATTATTAAGGAGAACACATTCTCATTGTGAAGTTGCAATTATTCAGAACATAGGTCTTTGTCGTCAATACACTATGTTGGTATTGCATAATCGGATAATGCACGTTCTTCGGATTGGAAGAGATGCAGATTCGAATCTCGGTAACAACAACAATATTTTTGATAAAATTGATTTTATTTGTTTATCTTTCTAATTTAATTTGTATTTTAAATTATTATTGTATTGAAATAAAGTATCATTGAAGTTGCTAATAAAATAAGAGTTTTTTTTTCCTATTTTTTTGTTACTTAGATGATAACAGAAATGTTAAATAATATTATTATTTTAAGTTTACGTAATTCAAATGATATATTATTCAATTCAAATGATGATTAGTAAATGCGATGTTTTGATTTAAATCACAAATAAATATCAAGCCAATTTCAATCAGGCAAATGAACAATAATTTATCCTATGTATTGACCAATCTCCCACTTAGGAAATTGCCATCAAAATATATTCTTACGTCATGACGGAGCATGCACGTAAGTAAGGACCCAGATGTACATTAAGTAATTACTTCGCACGACAATTATCAGAATGGTCTAGATCTAGGAATATTGCTTCATCCCTGCGAAGTCATTTCTTTAGCATGTAATAACTTCATTTGATGAACCAGCATCTTGTTTGTGTGGTAACTATTAAAAAAAAATGATATCAATGTATTTTACGTATAAAGAAATACCATACTAAACTACGTTATATTAAAAAATTAGTAAGTATACAAATATTATTTTGAAAAAATAACTTTTTAAATATCACGCCATTTTCCTATCCTATATGACTATTTCATATGGTACTATATAATGTTAATTAATCTATAAATTCATTTATTGTAAAAGGTGTTTTCTGGTGCCATGTTATGTGTCGTCTTGTACATTAACCGGCACAATTTAAATTAAACTCTTTCAGGGAATTGGAGCCAATGTAGCTTATGTAAAAGGGATTTTATGCTGCCCCATTCAGAATGAATTGTAATTTGTCCAGCTGAAACATTGGCAGGCCAGCATACTGGGGACTGGTATGGATTCTGTAGTCATCATGGTAATGAGTATGATATATTTGTTTGGTCTCTTTTTCGTGACTCTTTAGGGAATTTGTTTAGTTGGTGTGAAATATTCTCATAATTATTATATAATATAGAGGTATAGAACTTTAAAAGGAAATAAAACACATAAAAATCGTGCTAATGGCCATGGTATTTATTGTTAAGAAAATTTTATGTATTATATTTAAATATGACTACGAGCATATGGGCACCGCGGCTGGCTCAAATAAAGCGCAATCTGGAAGTCCAATATTCGACCACTTTTTGGAGCAGCTGGAGCCGTATATCAGCAATAATTTGACGAATGTTGGCTTTCAAGTCGTATATCATCTCTGATATATCGGTGTACACTAGCGACTTATATCCCCACAGAAAATTATCGAAAGTTGTTAAATCACAAGATCTTGGAAGCCAATTTACATGCCAATTACCCGAAATTATGCGCTCATCAAATGTTTCCTTCAATAAATTGATTGCGGCACGTGCTGTATGACATGTTACGCCGTCTTGTTGAAACCACAGCTATTCCGTATTAATGCCATTAATTGGGAACGAAAAAGTCAGTAATCATGGATCTATTGCTGTGCACGATGGCGAATCGACTAATTCGGGTCCTCCTCAATACTACGCTCCACTGCAGCAACAGTTTCTTTGGTGCGCACTGTACGATATCTCTGAGGATGCGTATTATTAATTAGAGTATGCGTGGTGCAAAAACGATCCATGCTTATTCGAAATACTTACTCGGATGGACGATCTACCGGAAAATGAACGTAGCGCACCACGATTTTCGAAATAAATTTGCCCAATTTGCAAGCGTTGTTCTGGCGTAAGTCTATTCATGGTGACTAAACTAAACTGAGCACAAATCAGCTACCAGCTGTCAAATTGGCTGTCGCTAGAAAAATTGATGTCAATTCGAAAAAGAAACTTCTAAAAAAACACCTTTATATTTATGTTTTAAAAATATCTAAATTCATTAGACTAATTTCGATATGGTGTAAACACTAAAATTAATAAACACCTTCCATCATTTCTCAAAACTAAAGTACAATAAATTATCAAATTATTACCACATCAACTATAGGAATTAATATTCGCATTAACCTTTGTTTATAAATCTTTAATGAATTAGAACATTTTTCATCGTTTTCTGATCTCTGAGAATTTTACCTGTGTTTTATTTGCGTATTAAATTGGAAAAAAAAATTAAAAATTATAAAATTAAATTAGACATTTACTTAACCAGAATTAAAATTTACCTTATAGAATTTGGACGACCAAAATTAAATAATTTTATAACGGTGCTAGAAATAATTTGAGATTAGAATATGTCCCAACCCGCACCATCTACTTTTCCAGGGCCATTCACATCCAAATTTAATTTTTAAATACATATAGATACTTAAATTCTATCTCGCCGCATTCCAGAAGAGGTAACTTATGTTAACCGTTATAAATGATCATTATAATAAAATATATCAATTAAATAGATATCTAGAAAAAAATAATCAATTAAAAAATATTCGGTTAACACCTTAACTTTTCTTCGGATAAAATAAGTTCTGGGTTAGTATCCCGGTGGTGGTCAAATATTTTTTTATACCGTAATTTTTTTCTGTTTATTTTTCTAATATTCTAATAATATATTTATTGATTCGTTTAATTTGTTTTTATTATCACAGAATTATGTTTTGAAATTCCAACTTGACACCAAAAATGTGTTTTCTTAAAAAAAATATTATTTTCGAAATCAATGCATATATATATATATTTAGCAATATTCATACATATTTAAATATAATTCTAATAATATACTGGTCAAAATAAGAAAATATATATAAACTGAAAAATATTGATTTTTCTGGTGTATTCTAGTATAATATGTTAAAAACATTTTACAGTTAATTAATATTGCTTTAAATAATTTCAAAAAATAATTGGATTCTCATTGTGACATATATGCTGTTTCAGGGAAAATGGATAACAAATTTAGTCCATAGATGGCGATAGTGTAGTGGTATTCGAAGTGTTTCCACATATTAACATATATATAAGCCTTTCAAAAATTTGATAGATATGGAGATTGATTAATGGGTGAGAATGATGAACGATATATTTATATAAAGTGATCACTTAACCCAGTTGAAGACAGGTCGTAAGCCCTATAATTACCCATACTTCCATATATTTTCCGTTAAATAAAAAATAACTTTGCCTCTATGAGATATCTATTATTTGTTTAAATAATAATGAATTTATTATCTTAAATAAGCTGTTTTTTATTATTAGTATTGACAAAAAAATTATATAATAATTTTCGAAATACGACCGTTTTCCTCAAATATTTAAATTCGAATTTCGAATTCCGAATTTTTTAATTTTGTCCAAATTTGCAATTTCTAGTGCTAGTCCATTATTCCATTATATTGCAATGCGAGTTTTTATTTATCCAAAGTATCCTGTAAATTTGTACAGTTTTCAACGATCACAATGTCGTTAGCGTGTAGAATATTCCATGGAGCCGGCTTTTGAATATCTTTCGTCGGGTCGTCAATAGTTAGGTTAAGAGGTGGTGAGCTTAGAGTAGAACCTTAGAGAACTCTGGATTTTACCTGAAAAGGCTTATTTAAAAGCCTACGAGACACCGAACTCACGTGAATATAACTGTATATATAAAAGTTTATTTTTTACCCAGATAACGAAGTTTATCTAAGGTTTATACAATATTACAATTTTTATCGTTCAAGGTTTATATAATAATTATTAGTATTAAAATGTACATGTTAAGAAGTATTGTAAGATTGATTTTGTAGATTTGATTTCTGGTACAATTACTAGTAATAAATAAATACAAATAACATAAACTCAGCAATAGTGAATTTAATTTATCAGGTTTGTTAGAATTTTGGAAAGATCTTTGTGTGAATTACTAATTCTTGGATATCCCGGTTGGCTTTGGGTGGATCAATCACAGTTCGATAAATAATTTTTCTAATCAAAATGCCTTAATTAAGAAGTAGTGGACATCAGAGATATGAAAATGAGAATGATATACCTGTGGTCTCATATTGATGTTTATTTGTTCGGCTTCTATATGCACAAATTAAGCTCAACGTAGTTATTATTACAATACATCATTATACACTATGAAGGCTGCCTAGTCGAGTCAATCACAAGAGATAAATGATCGGGTTTCTGGTTTCTCGTCGATGCCGGGACCAAACTCTGCCGCTTCCGGGACCAAACGCTGCCGTGTGAAGCTTCGGGAAGCTCTCTCGCGATAGCCTACCCAAGCTCCTTCGTATACCGGTATGCGGCGTGCTACCGCGCCTCTGTTATTTGGCGTCAGATGACGACCTATATCCACCTTAAAATAAATTAACACCAATGACTGGCTCACATAGAATGTAGAACACTTATGAAAATAAATGTTTAGTATTTTATCTTATTAGGTATTCAACGATGTTTAAATTAAAAAACGAATAACACATCTTTTAATTTCTCTCGTTATTATTTTAGTATTATTTGTATTTTTAATATTTGCAAAATGAACTTTGTGCATTATTTTATAGATAATTTAACTTTGTTTATAATTAACTAGCGGCCATATTAGCCGCCGCAGGGCCTAGTAGCAAGCAATTGATAAAAGTCGATTGCTTTTCTGCTCGTTTATATATGGTGGCCTCTATCAGACAATACAAGACAGAATGCACTCCTGTAGGTCTATTTCATTTTAAAGTAGTACCCAAGTCAATTTCTTTTAGACTATCATATTAACTATGTTTGTATAACATGACAGAAAAATTTCTAACGCAGTCTGCTTTTCGGCAGATATGTGACATATTTCTGTAGCAGTACATTTCTAAGGCATATATTTTAATACAATTTTTGTTTTATCTATTTATTTCTAACTTATTAACATATTTATACAATATTTCAATATTGTCCCCTTTCTATTATGTATACTTAAATACATTTTGTGACGTACGTGACCTGTGTCGACACGTCCACCGGTTTTACCCAGGGTAAAGCATGAAGTACCCATAATGAACAATTTACACCGAACTGACTACTTACCGCCCACAATCGGTTTTATAATAGTTATTTTTAGAGAAAAATGAAATAATATGATACAATAAAAAGAGAAAGTAGTTTAAATTAGATATAATTAAGTAGAACAATTATTACGAAAACAAAACAATCTGAACATGAAAATATGAACAATATGAATAGAGTTAGATATATTCTGGTCATTTTAAACTATCGAATTACCAATTACTTGAACAGTGAGATTAATTAAACCATGATAGTCTCATGTCATTCATCAATAATTGTGTAAGCTAGATTTACAAAGGAAATCCTGAACCACAGGAGAAACTAAAAGTCACATTATAACTATAATTGCCCTTTCTGATGATAAAGGATTACATTTTAAATGTCTTGATGACGTTTGTCTTCGCGGCGTATATTACACGTCATAAACGGAAACTATGAAATTCGTCGTGTCCGGTCAGTACTGCCACTTTAAGGACCGTTCACCATAAATAATTATATTTCCTAGGTATATATATATATACCATAACGTAATGTTATAATTTAAAAAAAAACTTTTATTAACTAATTTTTCCTCTGTTTTTTCTACAGATGCTGTGTAACTTGGTAGTGTTTCTCAGCAGTAATATATGCGGAGTGATGACGCACTCACCACGCGAGATTGCGCAACGACAAACCTTTTTAGAAACTAGAAATTGCATTGAAGCGAGACTCACCATGCAGAGGGAAAACCAGCAACAGGTAGGAAATCATTATTATGTATTAATCTTCAAAATCAGTTAATATTGTGAAAATTGGGGTTAATAATAAATGCTAATGAAAATAAAAAACCTCATCGAAAAATGAATAGAAATGTATCTAAAACTGATTTTCTAACAATAGCAGGAAATTTACAATAATTGTTTTTATTAGATGCTTCTAAAACATACAAAAATTATCACTTATTGAAAACTGTCACAATTGCTAGATTTCAATTTTAAATACCCTGCTCTCCACACCTATCAGTTGCAAAGAGGCGTTTTTACCAGTGCACCACCCGTATATAATTTTTTTTTTTCAAAGGGGGGGGAGGTAAAATCTGTCTTTATATATTTTCAAGTTATTTAAAATTCCACGATTATATCTATATGTGATAGATAATGTAACCAATATTCTTTATAAATCATTGGCGTCATTATGGCTCGTGCCCACGTTTGAGATTTTTATGATATTTTTAACTCGAGAAAAACTTATGAGATTCTTTTGAGACAGCTTTCGTGGATTACCTTGTATACACCAAGTCTCAGAGATTTGTCTCGCATCTCACTTTATGCTTGTTGTTCATCAAACATAAAATGTAAATTCATTGACCATTAAACCGCTGTTAGTTAAGTGCATTTGAATCTCACCGAAACTCTATTAAAATAATTGATTGTATTTAATATTTTTTGTTCGTCTAACTTTCAGAAAATATAGTTATAGGCATCTATGGTGACATTTATGCGCATGTGTCTAGTCTCTCTGACAAATCTAGTACCGTGTACACGGGTTAGAGTATTTTTATGGTACTGAGATTTATCATATCGTATCTCATTCCGTGATTACCGACGGTTATAATGAAAGGATTTATTTTTGTCCCAGATAACCATATTTGGTAAAGTCGACGTTTGGTTAGTACTAACATGTAAATGGTGGAAAAGCTATTGCACTACTGAACCGAATCGCATTCGAAGACGAACAGTTTCCAATTCAGTGATAGATCGTTTAGAAATTAACTCTTCTTATATACCTGATGTTCCATGAGAAGTAATTCAATAGGATTTTACATTAAAACAATTGGTGTAAAAGTTTTTAGCAGTAGAAAAATTCACTTAAATCTTTGAAACCCAAAGTATTTATTACAGTAGGTGTATTTTAATCATTCGGTATTTTAGTATTTACTTAACCCTGACTGTTAAAGAACAATTTTGGAATCAACACGAAGTATAATGCCGGGTTATATCCAACAGTGATTTATTTGCCCCGGGTACGCCAATAAATGTTGAAGTCATTTTCAAACGAAAAGTTTTTCTATTAAAAATTTCTATACTTATTTGTATTTGCATTACTTTCTTTGGTACCTATTGAAAATATAAACTTTATTAATTTAAAAAAAATTACACGCACCTTAATAAAATTAAATAAAACAAATGGAATTAAATTTAATTAATATTTTCAAGACATTTAGAAAGATACAAAGAAAAAAATTACGCATATTTAAGAAATATTATCAACACTACGATTTGAACCCGGAACTTTCTATTACCAACATATAACCAAGTAAACTATGATGACCTTTACAGAATTGCAAAATTTCATCCACATATTTTTGCTTAGTGAGACATCTATTGTTTCCACCGAGACACCGAGTCAATTTATCAACAGAATACATTACGTAACTATTTATATTAATTTTAATGAAATCACTTCTTTTTCTGAATTAAAACAAATTTAAATAAATTACTTAGAAATATACAATTATCGAACCGAATTGTTACACTTTTTAGAATATTATTAAATGTGATTTTATTAAAATTAATATTATTTTTATGTGAAATTATTTAATGATACAAAAATGTGCTCTATTCGCATGAATTTCTTTAATTTATTACGAATATTGCATTACAGAGCTTCGGAGTCATTTACGATTTCGGAATGTAAATAATATTATTAATTGTTCAAATTTATTATATTACAAAAGTGTTTCATACTATTTACATTTTAAAAGAAAAACTGTTAAGGTGTACCCAGGTAGGTATAATATAAAGTGAATGAATTAAATTATTAATTCAAGTCAGTGTTATCCAATTATACTTTGTAGCCGAAACAAAATGCTTTATCAATATTTTCTCAACTAGCTTCTTACACCGGTGTATCTTCATTCTATCTCGAGTTGGTGAATTCGTTTAAATTGTTACCAGCTCGAAGAAAAGTTGCAAAGACATCTGACGGCTCTGGGCCTGGGGTGGTTTAGAGAAATGCCTATTTAGTAGGCCTAGCCCCGGGGGTGGGTACTGCGGGTGGTAATGGCGTAGTGGGGTCCAGGACAGAGACGTTTACTGAATTCTTAAATACGGCATAACGATTTAATTTTATTCAATTGAGAGAGCACTTGTGTGCGAAGGTCGCCAAAGTTTTCGAGCGACGCTTACTTGACCTTCCATTGAAATGGCCACATAATGTATTAAAGTTAATTAACCCCGCGTTACCGAGACCAGGGAAACTTCCACTTTTACAAGATGAGTCTTTAAATACTAAACTTTTTAACGATTTTACGATCTAAACATAAAATCATAGAACATTAATTTCAAATAAAACCAAATCGAATTTAAAAGAGTTATTTTAACTAGTATTATATGAAAATTTTAAACTGAAAGTATCTTGACCAGATTCGATGTAATCTTATAAATAAATAAATAATAAAAAATGCACTACCAGAAAAAAATGTTCTTAGGTTTAAACGACCGTTTAGTATCTTTTGCGTAGAGTTTTCTGGGCTATTCTTCCGTGTACATTAAATCTTCCTAGCCAAAAGAGGTCGAATACGATACACGTCGTATATCAAAGATACAAATTAAATTATTATTTTATTAGTTTGTGCCAAATCATTATGGATTGTGATTTAGTTAATTTCTCTGTGGTCTAGTAGATAAGGCGTTTGTTATTTGTTTCAATAAAAGTGGCTTTTACTCCCGGCAGGTGGAGACAAAGATATAATATTCGTTGAAATAAATTATTGCGTACGGCCCGAATATGGGGAATACCTAATGATTTAAAATACTTTCTATACACCATAAAAATTATTCGTGTAATTTAGGTAAATAAAAAAAACCGGTAAGGCGCTTACCAATAACGGTGGGCACATCAAGCTCAGCAATTGGCAAACATTGGCCGCGAAGTGACCTGACTAAGCAATCGAATGATTTATTTTTACTGGTTTAAGTAAATAAATATTATTAAACTGAACCATGTTAATCTATGTAAACTCGACCATCTAAATAATTAAGATTAATTATCATTTAAAGGAAATATCACATGTCGAGAATAATAAATCTTTGTGTCAAGAAAATCTATTAGCCGTACTAAATATACCTACCTTATAGATAACATATAATATTACATAGCATAATCTAAAAATGTATTTGTTTTCTGTGGATTTGGTCATTTCTCAAAATACCTTAATAAAATTGTAAATAGGATTTAAAACAAAAAAAAAAAACAACAATTATTTAAAAAGTAAATTTAGTACCTAACTCAAATTGCTGCTCAATACAAATTTAGTCGAATAATTTTTAGGAAAAAATTTTAGAATAGGACTCGTAGTTAAATTTAGTTGGCTGTTTAGAATTTCCTGATTACTTTTACATGCTTTATTTATCTCCAACGATTCCAAATTATTTAATTTGTGACCTACACCGTTTATATGCAAAAATGTTAGTTTTGACATATCCTGAAGAAGGAAAAGGTGTTTTCCGAAACCGGTAGATGTTTTTTAAACTCAATTGTGGTTATTAAACTAAGATAATAAATAAAAAAAATATGAATCTTAACCACCAAGTTAATATTGCTAATTTTAAAAGTATAAATATTGTTACGTTTTTAAAGTAGATTTGTTGCTTAAGTACTAGATAAATATTATTTTTCAAATTAACATTTATAAGAAGGTACCGTGAGGATACTAAATTCACAAATGACTTCTTTTAAGTGTTGTGGCTTTTCGTGTAAATTTGTAAATGGCGTCAACATATATGTTCAGCGATTATTGGTACTGAATAAAATATATCACATGGCGACGAGACTGACTATCTGTATTCCGTCATTTTTTTATCACACATTTTTCTGAGATTACTCTAGAACAACTTTTTTGGATAGGGTATCAAATACAATTGTCGAAACAGTATATCTAGAGTTAACACAGATTTCGTTTGCATGTTTCGTACGAAAGTTCTAAATTGAATACCAAGATATTTAAATAACCAAATATAATAATGCTTTATCTTCTCTCTATTAATGGGGCGGATCGTGATGACAAAACATCGGGACAAATCTCGCAAAAAATATTTATTTTTACTACATTTTACTTAATTTATTCATTTCATTGTGTTTTTGCAATAGAATAAAAAACAAATAAAAATATACATTTTTATCAAAGAATAGTAATTATGGTATGTTTTACTTTGTGACGACATAATTAATTATTTAATTAAAGTCAATTAACTTTGTTTAAACCACTTTAATAGATATATAATTTATGTGTTCTCTTTCTCAAGATATGTTGAATATTAAAGTTAAAAAATGACATTGTGAGAGGGTTAGAAAGAAGAGAGAGAGAGTGGGGGTAAACCAAAATCGAAGTTGGAGAAGTTAATTAGAGAATTATATAGTTAATAGAAGGGGAAGAATGATTAAGAAGAAAACATACAAATTTTATCTGATTATTAATTATATTTGACTTAATATTTCCACTTTTTCTAATCTCTATTATTACATTATTATAATACCTTATAACTTGTATATAATATATTTAATCATGTATTAAAATCAAATGTATGATCATATTCTAATAAATGAGGAAGAGAATATTGTTCTCGAAACATGTAGATTTTATATCTAATAAAGCAGTGTAAACAAAGTTAATTAACTTTAATTCAAAAATTTAACGATTATTTGCTGGAAACGATAAACTAGGGAAATTTATAAGTATTTTACTTCCATTTTTTACAATAGTAGTAACGGTTATATACATTTATTTTATACTGGTAGATAACAATCGGTGACGCAATTTCACCGATTGCTGTAGCTATGTCCTGCAGGCGACATAGTTGGAGCCGCTGCGGGACTTCATGGTGACCTTCACGGTCACATGTCGCTATACGGTCTACGGTCACAAGACCATTACTATTTATTATCTTGGGAATTGATAAAACAGTAAAGTGGGTAACGATTTCGTGTGATGTCAAGTGAAAACTAAATCTTACGCCTTATGCCCATCCTTGCTGAACGATTCGCAAGCAACCTACCGGCACGTTGATCTGCAATCTCATTTTACCGAACATTACCTGCCTTGTCTCTGTTTATCCGATATAGACCACTTATAGATGGAATAAGCGTTATATATATATAGATATATCTGAAATACAAAGTAACAAACCATACTCCATTTGGGATTTTTGTAATCATTTTGGAGTTACTGTATTCCTTTTTAAACTATACTCCAAAAGTATTCCTTTTTACTCGCTTGTACTTTCTTACGTTCCTTTTGGATCTTGTCTCGAATATAGTGAATAGAATCATATTAGAATCTTAATTAATATAATAGTAAATTTAATTATCAATCATATTAAAAACAATTTTATAAAAGAAGTTAAAACTTTTTTATGTTTTTCAATACATCGAGAAATGGTCTGTTGGCTTCGCTGAAATAATTTGTCTTCAGTAGACACTTCTGAAAACTAAAATATTTAATTAAAAATTAAATGTTTAATACATTAAATTTAAAAATTTTATTGTGATTTTTTATTAGAAGTACAAGAAAATTTTATACGACGTATCAAAAGCATATGAAATGATTAATTTTATTTATTACCGATATCAAAAATTTCCTCTTCTTCTTATGACCATGGATCTCAAAATCAAAAAATATAACGTAATGTTGCAATAAGATACCAATTTATCAACGTCGATGGTATTTAATAATATTATATAAGAATTGTATTCGAAGAGAATCAAAAATATAGTAGTAAGATGTATATTGTACATTCAAATATCTGCTCGCCTGACTCGCGGGTGGAAAAGTTACCGAAAACGTGATAAAAGTGTAAAATAGAAAATAATCGATATTTTATCTTGTCGACAGTATCCCTACGGATATTATCAGGGCATTTTCTGATTGGTGCTTTGATTTTGTATTCAATCAGGGAATTTGTTTTATCAAGAAGATACTGATGAGAGTAATTAATTATGTTTTAAACAACGATTTACTTCATTTCTATTTATCAAATACACCGTGAGGTACCTATGAAAATAATTATACATCTGGGTCTGTTTTCCAATAAGTTTCCATTGTTCTATTAAAATATTATTGCATTCCGACTGACGATATGTTATTTCCGACTAACAGTTATTTTAATTTGCTTAGACCGCGTTATTCTTTCACCAGCTTAAAAATAATTACTAGTATTTAATATCCATTCTAAAAAAGGTCCAAAATACGTACGTAGTACGAATTTTGTGATTTTTTTTAAAATAATTACCTTCCTATAGTATAGTAACATTACAGTAAAGGGACCAAGAGGTTGTTACCATTATTTGTACCGATGAGATAAAATAAGAATATTCTTCATAAATTATCGCCAGAATAACTCGGTTCGCATACTATCAAAAAGTTATACAATCTCTCTAATACATTAGGGACTTATTCAAATTACAAATCATGTTTAAGCGCGCATTTGTTATCACCTAGCTTACGACAGCGCCATAATGCTTGTCTTACTTTCAGAACTTACTTCATTAACATGCAAAAAGTTTGAATACTCACACTCGCTTCCAATTTCTGATTTGACAACTTTTGCGCCAGGGTGTATTGATCAAACTTAGTTGGAAGACTGAACGTTCTTAAAAATATTTTTGAAATACACGTCACACAGTAGCGAAAATTGAATAGTTAAAATAACAAAAATTGTTATGTGAAAATTGCGATTTTGTCACTAAAATGAGAATGAATTTTATTGATACGATATTCGCTCATCTATTTCGGAAAACTAAAATTTCTCAGACCTTTAGGGATTACAATATCGACATTGTTATATGATCACGTGTAATATGAGGTTTCCAATTATGTGGTATGATTGGATTGCCGGTGGGAAAATTCTT
Source organism: Eubasilissa regina (assembly GCA_022840565.1). Taxonomy (NCBI): domain Eukaryota; kingdom Metazoa; phylum Arthropoda; class Insecta; order Trichoptera; family Phryganeidae; genus Eubasilissa; species Eubasilissa regina. The sequence continues at coordinate 27,245,569 of JAINEB010000033.1, forward strand.
GGAATATGTACCTTCGATAATTGGTCCTGGGTTTCCTATTGGTAATTTTGAATACATTCATTCAATCAATGTAAATAAAAAGACACCAACCTTTATGAAACTGGGCTGATGGTTGCCGATTCTTCTACCGATGGTCGCTCTGCTTGCAGTCTTAAATATTCTTAAACTCAGCTAGTCAGCCTCCGAAACTTTATAAAAGATGTCCAGTGGAAAATTTTTTAGATTAAATTGTAATTGCTCTTAAACTATCAGGGTGAAGTAATTGAGAGGGGTATTATTTGACGCGCGTGATTTTCGGATTTGACAGTCGCAATGAGTCACTGATCGGGAGCGCACCGCGCGTTCGCGGTTTAGCAATATTCGAAGTGCGGTAATTGATTGGTTCGTGCGCGTCGCGCTTTTTGTACTCACTTTAATATTCGATGAGTAAGTAATGGACCGAGCATGCAACTTACTGGTGGTGCGTTCAAAAGTTCATATAATAAGGTACAATGGTTAACCAAACTCCTGCGGGACCATCAACGTTAGCAGCGACGCCAGAACATGTGGATCAAGTTCGACGTGATAATAATAAAAAAATCAGCAGTGTATATTATTTTGAAAAAGAAACTACAGTTTCACCCATATAAATTGCAAATCATGCAGTTTCTGAACGAAAATGACTATTCTTTAAACCTTAGCGAGACAATACGAACGCTTGGAAACGTATTGATTACTGACGAAGCAAATTTTCATATCGATGGCTATGTTAATAAACAGAACATTAGATACTGGTGCCCCGACAACCCAAGGAAACAGCCATCAAAAACGTTTGCATTGTCTAAAAACGACAGTGTGGAGTGCAATTTCTGGCCCTTATTTTTTTAGTCAACAAGAGACAGCTATTGCTGATGTGTATTCCCGAATGATCGACGAGTTTTTGGTACTGCAACTGCAGCTGTTTTCCATGTTCAACAACAGAACACAATTTTAGCAAGACGGGACCACTCCATACACAGCTAGAGTTTCAATAGAGAAGCTAAGGGGAATTTTTCCCGATAAATTAATCAGCAAGTGCGGAGACATATCCTGGGCACCTCGGTTTCCAGACATTACACTTTGACTTTTTTTGTGGGGATACCTTAAGTCGAGAGTTTACAATAACAATTCAAGCCCTACAAGAAAATATCCGCCGTGAAGTTGCTGCCATTGAAACGACAAATTTAAGAATCCGATTGTAAGAGTGCCTTAAGAAAAATGGACGGTATTTAGACAATATTTTTATAAAATGTTAAATTAGCGTCGTTGAACTCCATTTTGTATAAATAAAATATGAGAATAACATTGTAGTTTCTTTTTTAAATTTGATATTAAACTTGAAAATATTCTGCTGGACACTCTTTATAACCGATAACCGAAAAATAATACACAAAATGTTTTTATATCATTGCCGTAAAATATATCCGGCCGAATGCGAAACCGTATCTCATCAAAAACAGTTTCACTTTTTTTTTGCTGTTTTTAAATCCACACTAATAGAATGCAGGTACTGAAATTTTATAACCAGACCTACCGATCGAGGTAAAAAATGCGTAAACAGAGAATAATGTTGGCCATATAAAGTAAATGGATTGATGTTGGTATATATTGTAATGGGAATCAGAATGACTATGCAGGTGATGTTTTGAACGATGAGACTGCTTAATGTGTGATGATGAATAGTCCAATATTTATTTATCACTCACATGTCCAATTAATAGTCGCGAGATGTATTGGGTATGTGTTGTGTGTATGCGGCCAGATCAGGCTATGAAAACGAAACACTACTTATGATTAACACTTCATTTATTATTAGACACAGATTACAAGTGTGGAGTAGTTAAGTTGTGCAATAAAATTTTATGAAGGCTTGTAGCTATTATTGGAAAGGCGGTAACGAGAAGAGTGTCTTCAAAAGACAGCCTTCCAGACGGTTGCTGATAGCATAAGTATTACTATATGGTGTCGATAATGGATGCGTTTACGGCTGCTAGGAGTTTTTTTTCACGCACCGGCATTAGCGGGGTCCATTCAGTATCGCCGGGCGGTGATGTGAAAAGTGGAGGTGATAGATCCACAGATCTATAACGTAAAACTAGTGAAACCTGGAACCATCTCAGCTGAGAATATGTTTTTTTCTACATATACATTACTCATTGATGTTTATAAAGATGATAAATACCCTTAAGAACGTTCTTATACATTGTAATACGGCGAACCTTCTATAAAATGATCCGAATATTATTATTTTTATTTCTAGCGTTATTTCTATCGTTCTATTAATGAAAATACTATATGATTAAATATAGTTCTTTTTTTAAAATTCGTCTGAATTTCATTACAAGTTCAAATAGCAATATTTTCTTATAAATAAGTATACTTTCAATCGGGAAGCCATTAAAAAAACAAATTTTATGTTAAAAAATAATTATTAAAAGCAGTGGTGTAGCTATCGCCTGGACAGACTGGGCTACTGTCTGGGGGTTCCAGGCCCCAAGATTGGCTCGGAATCGGTTAATCACTAAACAAAACCAAAAAGATAAAATAGCCAGCTTTCATAATTTTGAATCTAATTAGTCTATTCCAGACGACATTTCAATAAGAAAATAGTGAAAGTTTTATTTGTGTACAAGCAATAAGACGTAAATTCGCGGAGACATAAAGACCTTTAATTAAGATCACTTTAAAGACCAAGAATGGTGGTGAAGTGAATGAAGATAGGTCGATATTAATTCATAAGACAACCATTATAAAATTGAGTGAGAGGATATAAACCCGGGACCCTGTAATTTGTGGCCCCACCACTGATTAAAAATTTATAATTTGCTCCACCTTTCCTCTCTGATTTGATGTTTATGGGAGGAGGATAAGGGCTGATCCCTCTTGTCTCCGATATATGAGGTAATAACAATGGAGTAACATATTTTTGGGGGATCCTATTGACGGGAAACATGGTGAAGTTGTTTTATTTAAACTTTGTATGTAATTGTGGAAAAAATGGGTAAAGTTTTTTATAAAATATTTTTACTTTATATTTTGTTAATCCTTTTTTATGATTTTATTTTTAGTACAAGGTTTTAATCTTTTAATAAATTTTATTCAATAGTGTCAAGAATAGGGTGAAGAAGTGAAATGGAACGAAGATGATGGGAATCGGAAGAGGGATCATATAAGCCGAGGGAGTTTGTAGAAGGGTTTGGGATGGAAATTAATTTAGAAGATAAATCGTGTATGTGCTTGAGTGAAGATATAATTGAGTCTCTATGAATGATTGTGTTTCTGATAAACAAGGGTGAGTTTGTGATTTTTTTAAGAATGTAGTATTGTTTGGATTCTAAACATTTTGTTGTTACTTGAACTCCAGACTCTAGCTTTCCAAATATTCGGAAAGATACGATGTTTTGGTACGTTTTAATGATTTAATTGTAAAAAATGTGCGGGCTAAATATTGCAAAATATTTATAGATATTAAAATACGAAATGTAATACAACATTTGCTTTTTTTACTTGTTCTTATATATTATATTAAAAATTATAAGGTGGAAATATTTTCGTATCTAATATTGTAAAAATCTAAACTAGCAACATAACTATTACCTAGAAATGAAATTAATGGTTAGTATTTTAGAAGAACCTATTTTTCAATATTGAAAATGATTTAAAAACGTTATGTATTATACACACAAATCCGACGCTACCTGGTGGCTGATTTGGTATTTCACTAAATAAATTGGTTTGTAACCTATCTAAGTAATTTATTTTTATACTGGCCGTTCGGAAATTTGAATCGCTCTGGTCTGATTTTGATTTCTGAATATGGCGTCTTAGCATACTCGGCTATACGACTGGTAATACAAAATTCGTAGAGATTATTATATTTATAAAAAATTCATATTGTAAAACGTCAAACGCGAATTACACTGGTACGTTACTTGAATTTCCTACGGCAGAGAATTTCCTATAAATATTAAGAATATTTTGTAAATTGAATTAAGAATATTTACAAAAGTGTTAATGAAAAAATATTGGTAAAGCCTCTAATTTAGAAATAATGGAGAATATTCTAAAAAAATGTGAAACGAAAAGTTCTGTAAATGTATACATATTTATTTTATTTGACTTATTATTTACATTTTAATAATATTTATAAATCATTAGTTATTATTTTAGAAGAAGGATTGCAACTGTAAAAACTATGAATAAAAATATAACTCAAACATGTGTGTAACACAAAGTTTTTCTTATTGAAAAATTTTTAATTATCGTATAAAGTTTAGATAATTTTCTCAGTTTAAAAAAATCGAATGATTGAGAATTATTTTTCGAGCAATAATATTGTGTCCTTTTAAAAAATAAATGTCCTTATTATATACAATATATGGTTTCCGAATCCATCGTTATTTAACATTTGAAAGTTTGAATAATATGATGGTTTTTAATATTAATTATCATATATCCGTAAGACACTTCGGTTCTAGTTAAGTTATATGATTAAGGAGAACACATTCTTATTGTGAAGTTATAATTCTTCAGAACATAGGTCTGTGATATTTTTAATACAAATTAAATGTATCAAATAGAAACATATACTTACATATAAAATCAATTTATCGAAAAAATAATCTTTTTTTGTTACTGTCAGGAGCAAAAAATATGTTATCGATAATTGATTTTATATGTACATATATATTTCTAATTGATACATTTAATTTGTATTGAGTCGTATGATAGATCAACAAATAATTATAATGGTTAAATAAGCTAGTAAAAATTAAAATCTCCGATCTTTACAAATTAAACAGTTACGCTATAAAACGGAGTTGAAAACTCAGGTAACCCATACACAATTATTTTTTTTCTAGCCTTGTTTTCACATTTAATGTTGTTTTTTTCATAAATTCACTTAACTTACCATCACGTCGCTTCCCCGCGGGTGTAGGTAGAGAAGATAAAGTAGTACACTCTTCTGTCCTGACATGCGATTCTCTCCTCATTCACATTCATACATCTTCGCATACAAGCTCGAAGATTATTGAGGCTTCTAAAAGAGCCATTCTCCAGTATCTGTAGTCGTACCAAGTGTTCCGCAGATGAATTATTCTTCCAGTGCCGTGAACACTTGCATCATATATCTTTCTTAACATTATTTTTTCTTAATCTTGCTCACTATACTAAGATCAGCTTTACATTATTGCCTTCTTTCTTCATTCCTTACTCTATCATAAATATATAAATTCATTACAATAATATTATATGGTGATAATAAAGATTAAAGATTTTTTTTAAATTTAGTATATTATATGATTGAGAGATAGTTATGCTATACCTGCAAATAGATATCATTTTCAATTATTTATTGTTATTAGTTGTACTAGTAATTAGTAATTATTAGTTGTTTGTTCAAAAACTAATTATTTATATACATGTTATGTGAAAAATCTCTCCTCATGACTTAAGATTTTTTAAACAAAGGAGAAATTTAATGAAACTTATCGCGTTTCTCAATAATTTCGCATACCTTAACAAATAAACGTTTTTATCTGTCCTATTAATGCCCGTTATAATTAACAAGATATTATATTCGATTATCGTACAGATAATTTAATTTAAAAATAACGTACTTAGAGAGGACAATAACGGAAATCATAACGCTGATTAATAAATCAAAATAATATTTCAATAACAGCTTTTAGTTGTAGTAGTAAGATCTTATTTTGTAGAGTAGATATAAACAATAAGGAAGTAGCTGCCTGCTTTATAGTAGTCTTTAAAATATAAAAGAATCGACAATTTTCTATACATTTTTCAACATGTATCCCTGCTTTAAATACGATTGTACAGGAAGGGCTTAAAGTCACGAAGGGGTTATAATGTTTAATAACATTTTTATTTTATGTTTTAAGTTTATAATATTTTAGAATTAAACATTGGAAATAAATTTTTACTGTGTATGAAAAATTATGCCTTGCAAATGGTGTCTATTTTCTGGCTCACACAAACGAGCCCTCTCTAAAACGTTTTCCATGACAGTTTTTAGCGTTTCAGGTTCCAGTGCCTTGATTTCTGCATAAATGTTGTCCATCAGCTACTGAAGCGTTTGAGACTTGTTGGTATAAGCATTTTCCTTGAGTTAGCCCCAAAGAAAGTAATCAGAAGCTGTCAGGTCTGGGAACCGCGATGGCTAAATTGTGACCCAACTTCGATAAATTATTCTTTGATCGAATATTTGTCTTAGAAATTGGATTGTGACTTTTGCTGTATAAGCTGTGGCACCGTCTCATTGGAACCTCATGTCAAGTTTATCTCGAACTTCAGGATACGCCGGAGAGATGTCCGGGAGACTCCAAGCAATCCAGATCACCTTCGCGTTAATGTGATCAGATTTTGTGACCTCGTTCCTAACAGAGCGAGGTCTGTTAATACGTGGAAGATCGCTTACTGAACCCTGGGTCTCAAATTCCTAAGTCACTTTCATAAAATTTTGCACATCGAAATAACTACGATATGCACGTTGAGTTAAAATTATGAATTTTAATTATGATAATAATTTTTCATTATTCTTACTTATTAGTACTTTTACATGATTACAAGGCCTTTTTTATAAAAATCTGTAAAAAATTTAAAAAATAATATTGTTGCGTAAAAGTATAGATGCCGGAAGAAACAGGATATTCAGAAGGAGGTTTGCACTCACCACAATCCAGTTCTTCTGGTACCTCCAAGGTGGACTGTAAATTTTTGTTTATCACTATCTTCGTTCAGGTGTTCTAGTCCTTTAGATTGCACTGTATTAGACGACATCTCATTTTTATACTATACTTCGATTCATTAATCACCGTACCGGTTCAAGGTCGCCGTCCGACTGATGCGGTGGCGTGCCGGGTGAGGAAAGGGAGGAGAGATTGAAAACACAGTACACTATTTTCGTTCAAGAATAAATATATGTCCCAAACAAATATATTCAAGCCCTTCAAGCCCTTCATGACTTTTGGCCCACTGTACATGTTATCTTTAAAGTACTTTCATTTTTATCATAATTATCAAATAAAATTACAGTCAATTTTCAACATTAAATTCCGGTACCTATGTATAGTTGCTAAAATACGAGTAAATATCCAATATTTCATGATTAATAAAATTATTCTTTCATTTGTTAAAATACTTTAAGTACAAATGTCACCTGTCAAACACAAACAAGTGATTGATTAGTTAGACTGATGGATATAATATATTTTTTCAAATATCCTCTGCATAAAGGAAAAATAAATTGGAAATATATTTACATCAGCTATTGTTTTCTATACTGGCAGAATGCAGCTCTAAAATAGTACCAAAATTATTCACATTCAATTATTTTTAAATACACTCTGTATTTGCGAAATTGAATTGGTCGATTCATTTTCATGTATCGTGTATTGCTTACGTGTCGCATTATATGCCTTATTTGCACCATGATGACGCATTTCTGGAGAAATAATTAATGAGATATTAATGAATAGATATAGATATGTAAGCGTAATTATATGTGTTCCTTCTACCTTATTCGTGCACTTTCTATTCGTACGTTTATTTTTAAGACACTTGGTGACAGAATGATATTGCCGTAAATACTTCGATAGCTAGTTCTGGGTTTTCTATTGGTAATGATGAATACAGTAATTCAATTTATGTAAATTCAAATTACACAAACCTTTGTGAACCTGTGCTGATTGACGCCGACGTCGCTCTCCTTGTAGTCTTATGGTCCTTAAATCTGCTGGTCAGCCACCGAAAACCTTCTCATAACCGTTAATCCGAAAATATATAATACAAAATGTTTTTATTATCGCCGCCGTAAAAGTCCGTCCGAAGCAAAAACTCTCTTTCCAGAAGCAGCTTCGCTTTTGTTTTCTGTTTTTAAATCCACACAAAAAGAACACACATATTCAAAATTTTATATCAAGCCTACCTATCGAAGTATAAAAGCGCGTAAAGATCTATATTTAATGTCATCCTATATGATCTCTACCTAATAATCGAAAGTACTATTCATGTACCCGAATAAGAAATTATTTCTTTGTTTGTAATTAAATTAAATTAACCGATATTCAGTATAATAAATTATCAAAATTGTGTTTTATAAGATATATTTATTCTTATCGTTTATTATTTTATATTTGATGTAATTTAGACCGAGCTTGGACAAAACAAATTACTGTTATTTTTTAAAAAAACAGGCAGTATTCATTTTATTGAACTCCATTTTTATTCAACACAATAAATCAAACACGATTTTTTTGGTACCATATTAAATTTTTCAAAATAATTGGATGATCGTTTCGGCTGTCTAGGCCATTATCCACTGATAAAACATAGACCAGTGTAGTGAACATATTTTTTTACAATGTTAGGTATTACATATTAGGTGAATAACAATACACATTCCCTTAATGTTGAAATACTAAGAATATTATCCTTGGTATTTTCAACATTGTCTGTGTTCTCTGTTTTATCAGTTGGTAATGGCCTAGAGAGCCGAAACGATCGTCCAATTATTTGAAAAAATTAAATATAGAACCAAAAAAACGACCTTTATATTTTGAAACCTTCAACATTATTCATATTTTTTGTATTCTTACGTAATAAATAGTAAATTTTCAAAATTATATATATTATAGGTCTTATTAGAAATCGGAAGCCAGTCATTGTTCGGTGAATATGTAATTATCTTTTAAAAGAGCACCAAAATATACAATATAGTATTAGAAATGGGTATCGGATAAAGGCGATCAGTCAACTCATATTCTAGGTAGAGTAGGGTATTAATTTCATAGGAAGGAAATTATTTTATTAATGTTGTATTTTGTTGAGGTATCGTCAAAAAAGATCATTTTAATTTTATTTTACTAGTATCTGCGATGGGCGCCAAAGACGTTCATAGACGGACATAATTCAAATAATCTACTGTACAGCACCATCACAATTTATCAATTTGTGAAAATTAGACCTAATAATATCTTCACAACAAAAACGTTAAAGATCAAATCCAATTTGAAATAACTCCAAAGTAATGTATCAGATTTTCTATCAATTTTCCATATGCGTAGTATGCAGGACATTGGAAGATTATATATATTATAACATATTCTAAAGCTAGATTCATTAGTGCTAAGTCTTGAAAAATAGTATAAAACTCTATTATTATTCTTCATATCAACTACTATAGTAGCAGTATTTTATTTTTGTCTAACCCAACAGAAGAAGAAATGCAACAATTATTAGTACCGCAAAATAAAACTTTATTTGATTAAATATATATGTCCGAGTACATACAACAGTACAATGCTGAAAGGACTTAATATGATAACCTAAAGGTATACTGACATGAGTACGAACATCATACAAGAGGAAAAGATAGACTGAGACTGCCATTCAGGAAGAAGTCGGTGCAATGAGACTTCCAATGAAATAACAGATAATATGAAAAGGAGGAGAAATTACATAGATTAAAAATTAAACTAAACAAATATGTACAAAATATGTTATAGTGAAAAGGTAAATTGTAATATTGTTTATTTTAGAGCATATATTTATATACACACGATATTAAGAATAAATAATATTATTTATATATTCAATACAATAGTTTGTTCTCTTATTAAATTATTTATTAAAAAATCTTTTATTTTTATTTTTGTCAACTATTTAAGAATAATATTTTTTTTAAATCTAAAAAATTTATTTATTTATTTTTGTTTCGACTGTTTCGATATAATGTTTTTAATGTAGATAATTGTAATAATTCATTTTATTATTTTTTTACTGTGCACGGTTTTAAAAAACATCCTAGATTTATTGCTGATTGCTTGCTGTTAGGCCCTGCGGGCGTCTATTAAGGCCGCTTCGAGGCCAATAGTGGCCGCAACTGCTGCGTAATTGCTGCGCGGTCTGAGTCTTAATAGAGTCTGTATTTCAAACCACACGTACACCATTTAATTAAAATTATTCTACATTTGAACTTATACGCGCAATCGCATCCCTATACGAATACAATATATAATACAAATATATACAGTGGAGCACTCACACCATGGTTTGACATTACAAAGGGTGTCAAGCAGGGTTGGGTAAGGCAGGCTCCATGGCTGTTTAACTTGCATATGGATAAATGTGTGAAATAACTAGAATGTATGAATGGCGATTTGGTTGTATGCTGTTTATTGTACGCCGATGATGCAGTACTAATGGCGAATAATGAACAAGAACTACAGAATCTGGTGAGTAGAATGTACGATGTATGCAAGGAAAGCGACCTCATGATGAATGTTAACAAGTCGAAAGTGATGGTATTCGAGAAGGAGGAAAGCAAAACACCATGCAGAATACTTGTAGGTAATGAATGTTTGGAACAAGTAGATGAGTTTGTATATTTGAGAAGTATGTTTGATAGAAACGGAAAGGATGAGAATGATATCGAAAAGAGGGTGACTCTGCAGGAAATAAAGTGAACGGCGCATTGAATGGAATTATATCTAACGGGAATTTGTCAACCGAGGCAAGACTAGCGGTGCACAATGGAATCCTGATACCGACACTGATGTATGGAAGTGAGGCCTGGAGCTGGCAGAAAAGGAACGAAAGTAGACTGAATGCAGTGGAAATGAGATCACTTAGACGTATTTGTGATAAATCTATTTATGACAGAGTAAAGAATGAAGAAATAAGTAAAGTATGTAAAGCTGATGTTAGTATAGTGAGTAAGATTAAAAAAGGATCACTTAGGTGGTTCGGTCATACGGAACGGATGAATGAGGAGAGAATGCTAAGAAAGATATATGATGCAAGTGTTGATGGCACCAGAAATAGAGGACGTCCGCGGAAGACTTGGCACGATCTGGTTCTGTTAGAAGCCTCAGCAATCGGCGAGCTAGTATGAGAAGATGTATGAATGTGGATGAGGCGAGAATTGTGTGTCAGGACAGAAGAGTGTGGCGCTCTATCCTCTCTGCCTACCCCCACGGGGAAACGGCGTGATGGTAAGTTAGTTAGTTAGTTAGACACAAAAATGCTATTTTGAATCGGATGAATGGTTATCTCTCAAAAATCGTTGTTTTGACATTACGGAAAGTGCTTCAATCTATAATATACTATAAGCAGTATAGGTAAGAAAATAAAAGATGACAGTATGTTTTTTCTTACCCGTAATAAAGACAATATACACTTCCTTTCAAATTGAATATATATTTACGTACTGTTACTGAATATATAAAAGAGAAAAATTTAAATAATCTTAACCTAGAGATTTTAAAAAAACGTTAGATTTTGCCCTACTCACATCTCACAGACTTAGCCATTTAAGGGAGCACTTTACAACCACAAATGACACTATGTCCGAAGCCGCCACATCCATAAAGTCATAGATAATAGACGGGGAAGCGCGAAAAACATCGTTGAAAGAGCTCATTTGCGGAGATAATAATGGGCATCATTTGAACAATATTATTTTTCTTCAAAAAATCTACATATTAATTATATCAGGTAAAGGTAAAAAGTTTTAAAAATATTCTAAAAATTAATTCATTTTTAAATAATATGTTCACTTTGGACCACCTGTAGTTTAAATTTTTTGAGCCAACCAACAATCACTCATATGGTCCATTTTGTTAAGTTACCCTTTTGATTCTTCTAGTGCATCTACCACATGTTTTATTTATTTATTAGACTTTATTAACAATTAAGTATAATACTCGTAATTTATTATGTGGGATGGAGTAGACTCCACCTTTGATATATACAGCATTACTCTGGCTACGTTGCTAGACTGCCATCTATGTTAAAATAGCCTGTTTTTTTCGTGTTGTGATGTTATTTAATTCAAGAAAGATAATGATTCTACAGGAATAAAAATTAAAATAGAGGAAAAAAAAAAATATATATATATATATGTATGTATGTAGTGAGTGTTGTAGAACTAGTGAATTATTAGTGTAAGCACTGTATAATGATTATGTAGAATGTTGGATAGCGATGATTCTGATTGATCTCTACCCAATTGTTTCATATATTGGGTCCATATTTGTGTAATCTTATTGAAAGCGAACGATAATAGTTATTATACAAAATACTTTGTTTAAACCATTATTTAAAAAATTTTCCACGTGTTTCGATACCTATGGTATCATCTTCAGGAAACAATATATACTGAAATAAAAAATACAAGCATAGATTAAAACAAAAATATGAAATGGTGAATACGTAAGAACTAATATGAAAACAAATTTAAAAGATGACTATTTACTAAGAAAATTTTGTAATTTATAATATTAAGCTTGCCATTAACACATTTTCTTATTTCTAAAATTTCAAATTTACCTAACTGAAAATTGTTGACATTGTTTCCTGAAGATGATACCATAGATATTGAAACATGTAAAATAATTAGTAAATAGTGGTTTAAACAAAGTATTTTTTATAATTATTAATATAAAATGAGACCACAAAGTAATTTTGCAAATATTGAAGAAGTGATTTAATAACACTTTAAATAAAGTTTACTGTTCATAACATACCTATAAATATGATAAAACCTATTTATCTTCATACGTAAATAAAGTATATTTTAATCAATCAATTTAAAATAAAATGTACAAATAAATAAAACTATTGTACCTATTAAGAAAGCTTCATCGTAAAATATGAAATCAGAAAACAAGTATGGTAAGTCAGGTGTATTGAATGACTGTGGAGTTAATTATGTCAAGCTTTATACATCGTTGGCTTTTGACTGTTTAGAGTATGAATAAGAGAGTGGGGAGGATGTACATGACAGGAAAATCCGAGTGAGGTAACAAGGGTGGGGATAATGGCGGCTTTTAGTTCAAATATCTCCGCTTTTCTAATGTAAAGTTCAGTCATTTTAAGCCATTTGTAAAGAACAGATAAATAACGTTAAGATTTGCATTTTACGTTTTACATACGTTAACCAGTTGTAATTTTTAATTCTTCTAAGTTATATTCGGCTTGTATAATTGAGATCAAATTTAAATAACTGTTTAAGGTAATTGATTAAAAGTATTATAAGCATGGTAAGTAAAATTGTATATTTAAAATATACTTTCTTACTTACTACTCATCACGCCGTTTTCCCGCGGGGGTAGGTAGAGAGGATAGAGTGACACACTTATATGTCCTGACACACAGTTCTCGCCTCATTCACATTCATACATCTTCTCCGATTATTGAGGCTTCTAACAGGATCATCCACTAGTATGTGGTTTACCTGGTGGTGCCAAGTTTTCCGCGGATGTCTTCTACTTCTGGTTCCATCAACATTTGTATCGTACATCCTCTCCTCATTCATCCGTTCCATTTGATCAAACTACCTATGTGATCCTTTCTAAATCTTACTCACTATACTAAGATTAGAGATTTCTTTATACTTTACTCTTTCATAGATAGAATTGCCAGATATACGCCTAAGTGATCTCAATTCCACTGCATTCAGTCTACTGCCGGCTCCAGAATCTATTTTGTTAAAATAAATTCATAAGGTTTTTTATTTGATATCAATTTGTCATGAGATGTGCTGTTCGATAAACATTTAAACTGGGTGGTTGGTTGTATGCTATTCAAATTTTAAATAGTCTTGTTTTTAATCTATTGAGCCTAATTTAGCTTTGATCGAGTCTTAATCGAGCGGAATTTTTATTTTATTTTATTTTTATAAAAAAAGAAGACACAAGTTACAAACTGAAGGATGTACACGTAGATGGTTAAAAATAACCTGTATCTTAAAATATTTCACATAGACAAAGAAATCGATACGAATAAATATAAAATAAAAAGGTTATTATAACACGAGTAAAATAGACAAACATTGAGAGAAAAAAAATATGCTGAAAAATTTAACATTGTAAGAAGAAGAAAAAATGTAGATAATGTTACAGATTTGAGAAAAAAAATGATATTGTAAATTATAAACACACTAACAAGAAAAAATCTTCTACATACTGCATCGAAGAATATTGTTATTTGGTTTTTTAATATTGGTAAAATGAAACAAAATATATATCAATGTCGTGAACAAATCACGGTAAGCTGGGCACATTCTCACTTTAGGAGATCATTTTTTCAGAATTAGTTTGACTTGTTAGAATACTGAAAAAAGGAAAATGCACGGTTTAATAGGTGTTTTTTTACCAAGTTGCGCCTGTAGGTAATTTTTTTTTTTGATAAAAACTCTATAATTACTATGTGTTTGGTAATCCTTGCCATAAAACTGTTATGCCGTTTGGCAAATAATAAAAATAATTATTATGTATATACGTATATGTATAAAGTTGAAAAAAAAATGTAAAGCGTGGTGATACTCCAGTCAGAAGCGAACGATGTATGAAACTTGACATATGTTAATTCAGTTAGCTTGATATATCATATGACATAGTTAGATATTTAATTTATATACTTCTCTACTTGTATACGTATCTTTTGTTTATACTTGTATACGTATCTTTTGCCTGTATCTTTTGTTACCAATATGATATATTTTCTGTATATTATTTAATGTACGTGCGCCTATAATCAATATTTTGTGTGTATTATTTGCAATAATTTTATTAAATAGTGTCTTCGAATTTTTTATATTATTAAGGTATCCTTTTCTCAGTGAAACTAATGTAGTATCACTGCTAAAATAATTTTGGTAGAGCCATTCAATGCTGGGTTAGCCTCGCTAAAAAGATTATATTATTTTTTTGCAGAAAAATCGCTAACGATTAGACGTTAATCACATTAAAATAAAAAAATATATAAAATAATGTTTAATAAAAATTAAATTAATCTACTGAAAAGATATACAGAAAAAATCTATGTATCGAAAAAATATTTGGTTGCTACCGCTCCAGGTTAGAATCTCGGTAGCAACCAAATATTTCTTCTTTTTGTTTTTCTAGTAAATTGATTAATTTAATTTGTATTAATATATCACATAACTATTAGGTTGATGCATAAATATTCACAGTTTTAAAAAAATATATATTTCAAATATCACATTACTTTTAGATTGATGCATTATTATCCACCATTTAAAAAAAATTATATTGTAACATAACCAAAAACTCAGGGTCGGTCGGTCTTGTTTTTATCTGAGAGATTGTGCGGGATCCATCCGGTCAATTTTCACATCTTGCCGAGTTTTCTGAGATGACAAACAATTGAGGATTGATCGATGTCGAAGTTCTCAACCAATGTCCTGGTGGTGCAACTTTCGTCTTCTTCGCCGCCTGAAGGGCATGGTTATCAAAATCCAAAGATCAACCTTTTCCTGACTGTCGTCTGAGCTGGTATCACCATCTTTGAAGTGAACAAACCAATCTCGCCAAAAAGATAGTTGAGATCGGGAAATGACCCAGCAACTTTCCACAGTTTCTCCAAGTAGTACAGCATAATGTGACGTATTGTGTACGGTTTTCTAATTTCCTAACACTAAATAATTATATTCTGACAGTTGTCAATTAAACGTCAAATTCAAAAAAACAAATGCATCAACCTAATATATTCTTAAAATAATTATTTAATATGCTTATACGCATCAAGATGAATAAATATTCCGAACAAATAATGTGTTTTGCAAATTTTTTTGTACGTTTTTGTTTTTCTTTGCGATAAGATGACAGATTAATATCACGACTCAACATTCATTTACCTTTGTTAATTGTCCACGATTATCTTTGTGTATTTCGCTGTCTTGAAAGGTGGATAAGAAATCTAAGACCATCTCCAACTTGCTTAGATCCAATTATTATTATATCTTTATTTCAAAGATGACAGATATTTAATTTACAGGGTACAAAGGACTTTAGAATAAAGCCAGTTATCTTCTGGCTCAAGGCTCAGGTTCTGGATCATGGCTTAATTTTTTTGTCTTTGCAGGTATTACTGATAAACATTTTCATTATTTTTTAATACACATACACACACACACACATACATATATTTATGTAGTATAATATGCTGTGGGAGACTTAGCTTCCGCTTTAAGGATTAAAGGATTATATTTTTGAGACCGAAGCTTTGAAATTAGTACATTTCATTCAAGAAAGAAGAAGAACGAAAGCCCAGATTAAAAATACAATCACTAAATAATGACTGAGACACCTACTGGCAACTTCTGGAAGGTGTCCAGAACAGAGACGTACCGACAAGAACACAGTTCTTTTATATAAATATAGAAAAAAAATATACGAAAACGCATGTAAATATGTGACAAAATGCGATGTATATATATATATATATATATATATATATATCGCATATATATATATATATAATATTCACCCTGTATTATATATATATATAATACAGGGTGAATATTATGTTCTAGGATTTTGTTCGGACGCCATTTTGATTTGGCAGACTTCTTTTCGCATTTGATAGTGCTAGAGAGTAGCATTTATTATGGAGCATTTAACGCCTCAACAACTTGTTGAAGTCAATAAAACAAACAAAAACCCGACTTTTGGAAAAAATCATCATGAGCGACGAAGCTCATTTCGACGGGTTCATGGTGGGTTTTGTTAATAACTGTACTGAAAATTCTCAACTGATACACTGACGATCTTTACACCCACGCAGAGTTACTGTGTGGTGCGCTATGTGGGCCAGCAGAATCGTTGGGCCTTTTCAGAATTTTTTTTACAATTTTATTACATACATATACATTATAATTTTTAATATTTGCAAACTGCATAACAGTTTTAAGGCAATATGCAAGAGGCAATACTGTAAAAATATATTTGTGGCCGAATTGGGCCTTTAACATATGTGGTTTCAACAGGATGGTGCCACCTCACACACAGCTCTAGCCCCGCTTGAAATGTTGATGAATAAAACAACATCGACCTGGAATATAATATTCACCCTGTATATGTCAACAGCTGGCTAAACATGTCCCGTCACAGATCCTTCTTGACAATATCTAATCACGTTACTCAAAATATTCATACCGACTTTGAGATGAAACTGGAATTGAGAATGACAGCTCTTAGATCTTTCTGCGAGTCAAAATATTCTTCCTGGATATTCATATATAAATCTCTGGCAATTCCAAAACCTGTTAGTTTTCGTTATTTTATTTTATATTTAAGGTAAAAATTCATTGTATCTCTTTGATATTTTCATACGTCTTTACAAATATTATTTTGATATGTTTGAAATGGAACATTAGTTGTTATAAATTATGACTTCTAGACTTGTACTAGCAAAAATATTACATGTCTAAGACATATATAATACTACACCTGCATAGAATAAGTTATTCTAATTAAAATTAAAATGTCACTAGCTGGGAACCGAATCTCCAGAATTCCAGAGGTAGGTATACTTACTAGTATTCTGCTGAGAAATCAAGGAAGGTGTAAAAATGGTAGTTAACACATATTACTAATTTTGTTATCATTAATTAATACAAAGTTATTATTAATTAAGATTCGCAGATAATATACGCTGATGACCAAAAACATTAAATGAGAGTAGAACTTAGAGAGCAATAAACTAGAACTGGAAATAAACAAAACGAATGACGATAAATAAACGATAAGAAACTACTCAACTAGATCGATAAAGAACAATTCCTTAAGTAACCACAAAGAGGTTGACCAGTTTATATACCTAGGTTCAAAATATAGAGGATGTGATAAGTATGATAGTGATAAATCCAAAAACAAATTGCAACGGCAAACTCAGCGATAATCAGTCGATAAAAATCTGGAAAAATCGGTCCATGCTAAAAAGTACTCTCATCCGTCTGATGAAATTTCTGGTTTTCTAGATAGAATTATATGGAAAGGAAAAATGGACTATAATATAGAAGGAAATAAACATATCGGATGCCTTCGCGATTGAGATCGAATTTTGGTGGAGGACCACGCGTGGACCACGAGTACAAATGTCTCAATCTTCCAGGAGTTAAAATTTTTTGTAAGACTTTCGACAACATGTAAGAGGGTTCTTTGGAAAATTTGGTCATGCTGCCAGAAGAAACAATGAGTGTCGAGAAACTCATAATCACAGGGATAGTTGAGAGATGGCGAGCAAGAGGATATCTCCTGTTAGATGGATAGACCAAATAAAGAAGTTAACATGGTCAACTTTAAACGTTGGTTGAACGTGGTTCAAGATCGAGAGAATAAAGACGTATTGTGACGTACAGATAGGAGACGTATTGAGCACACGAAGAAGATGGTTCAAAATAAACAAAGTTGGTGAATTAATTACTTAAAATGCTCACTTAGCTAAACTTAGTATATATACTCATGTATGCAGTAGAATATTGATTTTCTGAGCCGAGATTATCTGAGTATTTAATACTTTAATGAACGCGAGTGCGCGCATTTTCAACTTTGAAAGTACTGATTGGTGTGCCCACGTGGCAAGACCCTTTCTCACCAACCGCCCGTTAGGACTATTGGTGTATCTTGTGACGAAAAAGACCACAACAATGAGATCGCACAGAAAAATCAATATAAAATTTCTCACACGGACGGTCTCAGTGCTAACGAAAATTTATTTTGTATGTCGAACAATATCAAAACGCCACATATGCCAACATCTCTCTGCTGCGGAAAATAGCGACAGAGACGAGTTCATTAGTTATTCATGTAAATTGTCAAATCATTACAAATTGAGATATTTTTGTCTCCGCTATTTCGGAAAATTGGGTTGTACTGTATGGATTCAATTTTAATATATTTTTTTTGTGATAAAATTTTAAAATTAGATTTGAATTTTTTTAAATTAAATCTTTAGGAAGATTATTAATAAATTTAAATATTTAATATGTGAAATCATACTGAACTGTACTAGTATATCGTAATAATATACCCGACTTACCTTCCTTGCACACATAATTGAATCATGAAAGCATATATATTATTATTTAGGAGAACATATTCTTATTAATTTTTTAAATTTATTCATTATTATTATTTATTATTATATTTTTTAATTTTATTAATTAATTTAAAATTGTAATTATTCAGAACATAGGTCTGTGATGTTTATAATATGAATCAAATGTATTAATTAGAAAGATATACATGTAAAATCTATTCTAAAAAAAATATTGTTGTTGCTACCAGGATTCGAACCTAGATCTCTTCCAATCCAATAAAGACGATGGCTTTCAAATAATGAAACTATAGATATATTAATTTGAAAAGTGTAACATATAGGTTCGAAAATTTGTCGTTTATGCACTGTGGTTCTATAATATAATAGGTTAATGCACGTTCCCAGGATTGGAAGAGATCCAGGTTCGAATCCCGGTAGTAACAACAATATTTTATGATATAATTGATTTTACATGTATATCTTTCAAATTAATTAATTAATAATAAATTTCTATTGTCTTTTATGTCTTGAATCATTATTTCTATAGCTTGTTTTACTTATTTTTAAATTTCTGTTTTTCTATTCTATTTTTATAGATTTTTTTGCTTATTATAAAATTTATATTTTTATATATGTATTCCATACTACTGTGAAGCTGCTCATGTGTTTTTTTTTTAATTTTATACCAAACCTATTTTGTAAAAGCCCATAAGGGCATTAATAAATGAATAAATAAAAAATAATAATAATTTCATTTGTATTAAAGATATATGTATATTATGTTAATATTTTTGAATGCGTATCAATATTTTAATTTAAAATTATTATTGAAATAATACATTAATCAGATAAAAATCTTTATTATAGATAAAAAGTTGGTTTCAATTATGTTTTTATACTGAAACATTAATCCTTTAATTCAAAAGTGTAAAAGATTATGCGTGCATGATTGAATTTTAAAAGTATACTTATATATACATTTAGTTACAGATCTAATGCATGGTTATGGAAAAAGGATACATTTTAATCTAAAGTTGGTTCTACTTTTTTATATAAGGGTATGATTTAATCTTCAACCTGAGTAATGCGAGCACTATGTGTTCATTTCCAACTGTGCGAACATTATTTGAGTATTCAAAAAATAGGCACAAGAATTATTCTGGCAATACTCGTACATAAAATATGTTTCTCGCACAGAATAGTAAATGAAGTTTCTCGAGATTTAGCGAGCTGGAACGTTTTTTTTTTTTATTTTTTTATTTATTTAACATTCTTACAATTTTTTATAACATGAATTATCCATTTTACATAACTAAAATTACATGGTTTTTCTTCATTTACCTCTCCAAAAAAAAGACTAGCTCATGTGCTTGGAGAGGGTGTTACACTGTATATGAGAGTTACAACATTTGTAGTCTATAACTACTTATTGTCTACTTGTGTGCTTCTGAAGTGTTCCATAATAATTATTTTCTAATTATGTGCTTCTGAAATGTTCACTTAATCTTTTTCTAAACTCCTTTATTTCTTTTATCTGTGTAGGGAGGCTATTGAATTTTTTTATCCCTAAGTATATAAAATTTTGCTGATAGTGTTTGGTGTTACATTTATTGATTTTAAAGTAAAGTATTACATCTTTATTAACATTATTGCACCATTAAATATTTAATTTCGGCAATATAAGATATTTTATATATTTGCATTGACATAACATACATTATATCTGATACAATGTAATAATTCCTTCCAGTATACATATTTAAGACGCATTGAGACATGTACTTTTTCATAGCCTCGGAAAAGAAATATTTTCCGAAAAATATATGAGCCGGTGAGAGATAATCAGTCAGAGTTAGTGAAGCGCTCCACGCCCCTGTCTCCGAGTGTGGTGGCCCACGACAGAGATCCCTCGGTTCGAGTTTTACATCAACCAAAGGCTTTCAATAGGCCGAGCAATATATATACTATGTTAAAATATTTTGTAGTATACATATGACGTGATTATGGTCTAGTGGTTACGATACTCGTCTCGTGATCTAGTGGCCGGGGATTCAAACGTCCTTCCAGGAGGCAATCAAGTTAGTCTTATTTTCACAGCACAAGCATTTAGCCTAGTTTGAAAATAATAGAAATATTAATGTGATACGTACTCAATGGATGCATCTCTATTTTTTAAAAAAAAGGTAAAAACAATTATTGAAATATTAAATAAATGTAGTTTTTGCATGACAATTCATTGAATGACATGTCTATAAATTACTGTTACTGTGTTACTTTGTTACTATTACTGGGTTACTTTCAGGTCTGAATCATAATCAAAATCAAAGTTCCCTCTAATTTTGGATCACGGCTTGGGCATAAAAAAATCTTTTGTACAATTTTAAGGAACAATGCTCTTTTAAATACAAATTAAATGTATTAATTAGAAAGATGTACATATAAAATCAATTTTATCGAAAAATATTATTGCTGCTACCGGGAACCTGGATCACTTCCAATCCGGGAAATGTGCATATCCGATTATGCTATACCAACACAGCGGTTTGACGACTAATTTTTGAATCTATATGTTACACTTTTCAAATTAATTCATCTATCGTTCCATTATTTGAAAGCCATCTACTTTGTTTTTACGGAATCTCAAATATCTTTTAGTTAACTGATAGGAGACCCCAGAATTAACAATTATTTTTTACTAAATTTTGTACACATTGATACAATTTATATATTATTATGGAGAACATATTCTTATTGTGAAGTTGTAAATAATTCAGAATATAAGTCTGTGATATTTTAAATTCAAATTAATTTTATTAATTAGAAAGATATACATATAAAATCAATTTTATCAAAAAATATTGTTGTTGCTACCGAGGTTCGAACCTAGATCTCTTGTAATCCAGAGAATGTGCATTATCCGATTATGCTATACCAACACAGTGGATTGACGACAAATTTTGTAACTTATATGTTACTTGTAAATGTGTTTGGAGCAGTCGAGAGAATCAAAACATAGTCCTTGGAATAGTTTGGGCACGTGGAATGTATGAGAAAGGAGATGAGTGTTGAAGACAATACGATGAGATGAGTGTCGAAGACGATACGATGAGATGAATGTCGAAGACAATACATTGAGATGAGTATCGAAGACAATACGATGAGATGAGTATCGAAGACGATATGATGAGATGAATGTCGAAGACAATACGATGAGATGAGTGTCGAAGACGATACGATGAGATGAATGTCGAAGACAATACGATGAGATGAGTATCGAAGACGATACGATGAGATGAATGTCGAAGACAATACGATGAGATGAGTGTCGAAGACAATACGATGAGATGAGTATCGAAGACGATACGATGAGATGAATGTCGAAGACAATACGATGAGATGAGTGTCGAAGACAATACAATGAGATGAATGTCGAAGACAATACGATGAGATGAGTATCGAAGACGATACGATGAGATGAATGTCGAAGACAATACGATGAGATGAGTGTCAAAGACGATACGATGAGATGAATGTCGAAGACAATACATTGAGATGAGTATCGAAGACAATACGATGAGATGAGTATCGAAGACGATATGATGAGATGAATGTCGAAGACAATACGATGAGATGAGTGTTGAAGACGATACGATGAGATGAATGTCGAAGACAATACGATGAGATGAGTATCGAAGACGATACGATGAGATGAATGTCGAAGACAATACGATGAGATGAGTGTCGAAGACAATACGATGAGATGAGTATCGAAGACGATACGATGAGATGAATGTCGAAGACAATACGATGAGATGAGTGTCGAAGACGATACGATGAGATGAATGTCGAAGACAATACATTGAGATGAGTATCGAAGACAATACGATGAGATGAGTATCGAAGACGATATGATGAGATGAATGTCGAAGACAATACGATGAGATGAGTGTCGAAGACGATACGATGAGATGAATGTCGAAGACAATACGATGAGATGAGTATCGAAGACGATACGATGAGATGAATGTCGAAGACAATACGATGAGATGAGTGTCGAAGACAATACGATGAGATGAGTATCGAAGACAATACGATGAGATGAATGTCGAAGACAATACGATGAGATGAGTGTCGAAGACAATACAATGAGATGAATGTCGAAGACAATACGATGAGATGAGTATCGAAGACGATACGATGAGATGAATGTCGAAGACAATACGATGAGATGAGTGTCAAAGACGATACGATGAGATGAATGTCGAAGACAATACATTGAGATGAGTATCGAAGACAATACGATGAGATGAGTATCGAAGACGATATGATGAGATGAATGTCGAAGACAATACGATGAGATGAGTGTCGAAGACGATACGATGAGATGAATGTCGAAGACAATACGATGAGATGAGTATCGAAGACGATACGATGAGATGAATGTCGAAGACAATACGATGAGATGAGTGTCGAAGACAATACGATGAGATGAGTATCGAAGACGATACGATGAGATGAATGTCGAAGACAATACGATGAGATGAGTGTCGAAGACAATACAATGAGATGAATGTCGAAGACAATACGATGAGATGAGTATCGAAGACGATACGATGAGATGAATGTCGAAGACAATACGATGAGATGAGTGTCGAAGACAATACTATGAGATAAGTGTTGAAGTTAATACGATGAAATGAGTGTTGAAGATAATAAGAACAAACGACGTTCACGAAACCCGTGGTATGATCAGTTAGAATAATACTCTTGGAAGTTTCAACAACGACGATTAACGAAAGTGAAAGAGGTAAGAATGGTATGGGTAGAGCAGAAAAGTGTAGCGTATTCTTAGCTACCTTAATCTTGTACCTTACGTTTTGCTTTTAATTTTTCTCGACAACTCTCATGTCAGATAATTGCTGATAGCACGCAGATCGAGAAAAAAGATTCAAGTGCTAGGTATTGTTTGTCCAACAACTTGCCTGATATTATCGGACCGTTGCCCCTCACAACATATGTACGAATGTACGTATTTATTTAAAACTTAAATAACGGTGTGATGAGATGCAGACTATTAAATTATTAAAATAACGATATTTTTGAAAATCAACAAATATAATTGACTAATTAAGGACCAATGAGAAAAGGCCTTCATCTAGCGCTGGTGACATTGACAATAATGTAATACGACAATGAACATACGTAGGATCATCATAACTTCTTACTACATTTGGATAGATATATCTACGCTTTATATTTATAATTATATAATACTATTAGATAACACTACATGCGTGAAATATTTATTTTTAACGAACACAGGCTGGTATGTAATTCTCGTATATATTTTTTTAAAATATCAATGGGTTTGGTTAAAATTAAATATTTTTTTGCTTTTAACAATTAATTAAACAAGCGTGTTAAAAAACTTTATTTGTTTTTCATATATGTATATACACCGAGTTAAATACAATTAAAACCTTTTTCAATTTGTAAACGGATACAGCAGTTTTTAGAACAGTTTATAGCAAATACCACTTACGTATAATACATTGTAAATCAAGATATATGCTCTAGAAATTTATCCTAAACTGAAATCTAATTTAATAACGCCCTTAATTAAATCCCCGATGCTACTTGCAATCGAGAATGCAACCCCGCCATGTATTTGAAATAAACAGTAAGAATGCCAGTGCTGTAATCAACGTAACTCACCTGTCTCGTTAACGGAGCCGTTCTGATAAATTTTCCATTTCCAAAGATCTTTGAACTTTCAAGAAAAACAATTTATAAGATTTGAATAGTAGTAATTAAAACGGAGGCATCGATATAAATAAAAGTATATATTTTATTAATATTAAACATATGTACTTACATATACATAACGCGGGTTAAGGCTAAAAAATCAAACTCAAAATAAAGTGGTTTCTTTTTTTTTTAAATTTATAAATACAATATTAAATTTTCATAATAAATCATTATTTATCTCACATATACGCCATCATTCTAATAATTTAACTGAACGTACTGCTTTGTAGTCGGCCAAAATAATAATATAAAATCAAACATACTGAAATTATAAATTATATTCATTTTTTCAATAATAAAGGGACGTTATAAATATACTTTGCCATTAAATGCTTAAAATAGCAAAATCAAATATCAAAAAATATATATCATCATTTCTCATATCTTGCTGAAAATGATCCAATATTTCATCCACATCGTTATAATACGTATATGTATTTATTAGTTCATGTTAAGTTTACGAATATATCATTTTAGGATATGTAAATGTATGATTTATGTAGTTTTCTATATAAATATTTATTTAATAAAAACTTTCGGTAGAAGATCACAAAATTTAAAATAAAATCAAATCTAATTAAAATTGAGCATCGTCATATTAATAAAGATAGATTCGTAATCTAAGATTTTAAATCGACGTTGTCCTTTTTTATCGTGTTATCGAAATAAATTTTTTTAAAAGAAGTTATCTTATTTATTTTTAAGGAGTATATATTATTATTGTGAAATCGCATTTAAAAATGGAATACCATAAAGATGTATCAATTTGCAAAAGCTGCAGCATATAAGTACGAAAATTTGTCGTCAATTCACTCGGTTGGCGTGGTGTAACTGATAACTTATGGTAAAGATCCAGATAGCAACAAAAATATGCTTTCTTACATCTTTCGAGTTAATACAATTAATTTGTATTATATTATTTATTGTTTGTAATTCTAAATTCTATACTTGGCCCAATAAACATGACTGTTGATAGTATCGGAAATTGGATATCTTACATTACATTTGTAAAATGAGATAAATCCATTTTCCTTCAAATCTTCCTTTGACATGACGTGACTTCGAGATAAAGATTTTTACAATAAAATGAAACACTTTACAAAACAACGAACGTTTAAGGATTCCCTGAAGTCTCTTTACGGCATGTTTTTCAAGAGGATCCCACAGATTATTAATAAAGTTGATCATTACTTTGATAACGCTTATTAAATAACCAGAGGGATGGAAAAATTTTTGTAAAACAATTTCTAAAAGTTAAATGTAATATAGCCCTGTACAGTCAGAGTTATTTTCTGAATTTGATCATAGTGGTTGCATCTCGCTCAGAATGTTCAATTAGTTTCGCTACTTTACAGATACTAGCAACTAGCATCCTCGTCTCTCTGAACGTAAGAGCCATTACGAGCGAATGAAGAAATAAGTGGCATACTCACTTACTATACATAGTGCAATACGGAAGTTCTTATATTTATTTATTCTGCATATAATTCATATTTATTCATTTAAAATAAATATTGTGAAGATAATAATGCGAATTCGTGATATGTTTCTGATAATAGTAACAATTTTAAAAATATTTACGTGATAATTTATCATTGCAAAATGATATGTCCTAGATAAATGAACTATATTAATTATATTGATAATTGAACAAACGACAAAAAAATTTTAATGATCTTTTTATCATATACATAATTTTTTATGTTTTAAATCAATCGAACATAAACAGTCTCATTTAATCTAAAACTTTACAGTAGGTTTATAACTTATAATGCATTTTTTCTTAATATGATTATTTTTTGGGTTCTCATATTTTTCAATATTTTTATTATTTAAAAACATGTATCAAAACGTTTATGAATAATTGCATTTATAAAAGATTAAATAGGTGAGATATTTAAAAAAAAATTCGAATTCAAAATTCTTACGTAATACAATAATACAATATTATATGTATTATGAAAATAAAAGTGTTATTATTGTATAATAATGTAACATTGACAGAGTCTTAGGGTAGAATCGATATAAATATTATTTAGTAAGAAATTATGGCAATTTTGATATCAAACTTGATTTTAAATACTAACTGAAGCATCAAAGTACAAAAAATATAATATGTTATTTAAAAACGTATGTTTTCATTAAAACAAAGTATTTTAAAAACGTCGAAAATTGATACCATGTTCTGTAACTTGAATGGTTAAAACTCTATTAATTTTTAACATTTTGTTGATTTGTCTCGATCGAGATTTTTCTCCATATCTTGGATTGGAAGATTGTAATAAAAAATATTTTGTTTATGCAATAATTTTCTATATTAAGACAATATTTTGGTACGCGGAAAATATATATAGTCGCGGTCTTTCTTATAATGGTTGTATTTTCTTAATTTTGACAAATACCATTCAATTTATTGATTTTAAATGAGTGTAAAGATGTTATTTAAGAAAAATTTTTTGAAAAGTCAAATCTAGTGTGTAACTTCTTATATAAATTAGTAATGAAAACCCACATTTTCGTATAAAACGCAAAAGTTTGAATTATTGTTAAAAGTCGAGCCTTAATTCGGTTTGATACTTGTTACTTGTGTGTGACAGTTGTCTATCTTTGTCAAGCAACAGCCATATCAAATACTTTGAAATAAATTACTTTAGATCAAAAGAGCAAGTAAATTCGTCACTAAATTATACTTCTCTTTGTTATATAAATATTTGAGCAAAAAATATGTTTTAAAATGGTTTATTTTGCCTTTATCTAATCTACTTTACAGTCTATTATAATTGGCTGGGATGGGTTATTTACGGATTATTTATCTGACAGTAGAGAAATAGACTTCTTTCTTTTCTAAAATTCACTTGAACGATGTTGTCATAGCATTTGTTGTCATAGCAATGTTTTAAAGATCATGATTAATTTTACTATCAAACTAGTACTAGTACCCTAGTAAATTGATACATCCAATATTCCATTTATAAATGTATAAAATATTACAGAATAAAATTTGTCGAAAATTTATTTGATTACTATAGCAAAATGGTGAATTCTAATCCTGGTAATAACTAAATTTTTTTCGATAAATAGATTTTTTCTGTATATCTTTTTAGTTGATTCATTTAATTTATATTAAAATACTGCAGAACTATGTTCTGAAAATACAATTCATAGCAAAAATGTGTTCACCTTAAAAATACTTAAAAAGTGTTTAATTACTATCTTATTTTAAATAAGTAAACAAGAATGTTATTGAAAAACTGAGCCTCAAAAAAATCAACTGACTGACAAAGGATTATAGTGGAATATTCTCTTGAGATGTTATCATGTCTTCAGGGGGATATTTTTTCAATGTATTGGAAAAACATATCTCTCTAAAAGCTGCGATGGATTGTAATTCCGGTCCTTCAAAATGGTTTTCCATAGATGAGGCATGGGTTAGCCCATCAGACTAATCTGATGGGCTAACCCAGTAGCTCAAAAAATTTGATTTTATGAAGCTTATATGAGAAAGTAATGGATTTCTTAAAAATGAAAACTTTGGATGTTAATATTAATGTGCTGTATATTCTATACTCAAAATATTTGCAAATATATTTAGAATGGCGAGAAATAGTACTATACGAAATGTTGAAAAAAAAATGGAAAATTGATGCAGAACATTTGAAAATACAGGTCATATCATGACGTAAAAATAAACAATTGATTTATTTAAATATATTTTACATTCTATTGATTGAACATAAAAATTTATGTCGTTTTTTTATTTAAACATTTTTGCAGATATGCTTTAAAGACTATACTTATTTAAATAATTAAAATAAAATATCACTTTCTTTCAAATGTGGTACTAAGTGTTTTTGAATAGATTAAAATATATCTTTACGCTTTACATCTTTCGTGAAAATATATTTATACGCATTTTTTGACATCAAAGAAATAGATCTATGTAATGGTTAAGAGTTTGGGTAAAAACTTTCACGATATAATACACATCAAATATATTTTTATGATTGAAAACTGATTTTATTGAACATTTGATAATTAAGACTTTTCACTTATACATTTCATTGCTTGCTTTTTGAAAGGTTCATTAGAGTTTCGTACATTATTGCAGTTGCACATTTCTCAAATATTCGCATATTGAAATGAATTCAATATAATGACATATTTTGGGCTAGTACTAATATTTACGTGCAAAATTTATGTATTTTATTAAGGAAAACACATTTTTATTGTGAAGTTGTAATTATTCAGAACATAGGTCTGTGATATTTTAAATACTAAATTAATGTATTAATTATAAATATATATATATAAAAACAATATTTTTCGACAAAATTGATTTTATATGTATATATTTATAATTAATACATTAATTTAGTATTTAAAATATCACAGACCTATGTTCTGAATAATTACAACTTCACAATAAGAATGTGTTTTCCTTAATAATATATGTTGTATCAACGTGTCCAAAAATTTAATAAAAATGAATTGATAATTCTGGCGTCTGCAAGTCGGTTTACTCAAAGGTATTTGAGATTCTGTAAAAATAATGTAGATGGCTTTCAAATAATGGAACGACAGGTGTATTAATTTGAAAAAATGTAACATATAGGTTCAAAAATTTTTCAAGAAAAATACTGGCGTTATAGCACAAAGGTAGTGCACTTCCCCGGATTGGAAATGAAGATCCATGTTCGAATCCCGGTGACGCTAAAACAATATTTTTCGACAAAATTGATTTTATATGTATATATTTGTAATTAATACATTAATTTAGTATTTAATTTATGTATTTCTTTAAAATACTGAATATTTAATAACGAATTTTCAAATCTAACATCTACTTACAATGAATATCATTAAATTTGCTCCGAGCGCATATCTGACTGAACACCATCCCATAACTGCATCTGAACCATTGAAATTCGTACTCCTATTGTTTTACAGCTTTACCACATCAACATCTAGCCTGACGTTAATCCTATCCAGCAGAGCGGATATGAATTCTGTGACCCATACTTCTATACGAATTATAATCTTTACTTACGGGCGTTCACATATTCCACCAAGAACGTACAAATAATTTTATTTAAATCTACGAAGTCATTAAAAATGTTTTCAAGTTTTTACGATCTGTTAAGAATCTTCTGCGCAATGTATCCGATATCTCTAGTCGAAGTTTCGGATCGCATTACAAGGCACAACAACATATCGCTGATGATGGACCCTGGGAAAGAATAGATCAGCCCTAACAACGAACCATCCAATGGCATCCGAAATGTCAACTAAATAGGTCGAATACATAGGGTAGAATATCCCTAAAAACTATATACAGAAGGCAATGAACTCATCAGCAGTGTATTTTAGATGTGAATATACATTTTATGTAAAATAAATAAGTAAATATTCGTGGTGCAACAAAATGATAAAAAATTTTCACATGCAAGGATGTTTGAGCGATGTACTTAAACGTTTTCTAAAATATGTAGACTGTTCGAAATATATTCCGGGGTGATTATATTTTTAATTAGCAATAATATCTGAAATTTTAGAAGGGCCTAGTATCAATTCCATTACTTTTCTCATGCTAAGCAAGCGCTTTACCGTCTCGTTATTCCGCTCTAAGACTTTGATGTCAAATTGTTACATAAGTGTAAAATACAGTTTTTTTTGTGTTAGGATTTAATGCACATTTTTTATTTATTTATTTATTTGATTTTTTTAAATAATATGAGTTATTAATTAAGTATTGTACATTATTAAAATTACATGTTTTTTATTCGCTTACCTTTTGTGCTTGGAGAGGGAGTTACACTGTAATAATTTTATATAGAGAGTTATACATTTGTAGTCTATAATTATTTATTGTCTATTTGCGTGCTTCTGAAGTGTTCATTTAATTTCATTCTAAGCTCTTTTATATATTTTATTTCTTTAACTTGTGTAGAGAGGCTATTGAAATTTTTTATCTCTAAGTACATAAAATTTTGCTGATAGTGTTTGGTGTTACATTTAAGGGTTTTAAAGCTACTTTTAAACCTTAATGATGTGCTGGTTTCAAATTTTACAGTGTTATTTTCTTAATGTAATTGATTAATTGTGATTTTATGAAAATGTTTTCTATTTTGGGAACTGAGAATTTTGCAAAAAGTGTTTGTGTTGAAAAATTTGATATTTTTTTTAAATATTACTTTGATGATTGTTCTCTGTATTATTTTTACCGAGTTCATTATGTTATTCTATGCTCCTCTCCACCCGATTATTCTACACTTGAGTAGAGAGTGAACAATAGCAAAATACACCTTTTTAAAATTATTTATATTTAAAATGTTTTTTAATATCACTTAGCATTTGTATTTTATTTAATTTAAATAATTACACCTGATAAATTTTGTAACAAACAAGCTTAACTATTAATAGGGTTGATTTATAAAGACGATAAAAGCTTATTAATAAAGACATTTGTGAAAATATATTTTCATATTCATAGGCATTAGAGTAATAAATATGCCCGCCAGTCATGCGGCAAACCGAAGTTCGATTCTCTCCGGAAAGAATTTTATTTTATTTACTTACCTGAATTTATGAATATTTATTTCGAACCAATAAAACATATTCAATGCAGAAGTGATATGATATATGTATCAAGCTTGAACTCGGCA
The DNA here is from genome assembly GCA_022840565.1 of Eubasilissa regina. Classification (NCBI taxonomy): domain Eukaryota; kingdom Metazoa; phylum Arthropoda; class Insecta; order Trichoptera; family Phryganeidae; genus Eubasilissa; species Eubasilissa regina. The sequence goes on from JAINEB010000033.1 coordinate 27,276,924, forward strand.
GTATCAATAGTTTATGAAAATATGAAACAACTAATTTAAGGCCATCGGAGATACTACGCATATATCTGATGATGATACCAAACAATTTGAGGACTTAATCCTTCCCAAACCATGCAGTAACTCAGGTCCACCATCATAATTAAACCTGTAATATTCGGGTAAATACACGCAACATAAAATTCATATTTTAGATAATCCTAAAGAAAATATCAGCGCTTAGGAATGACTAGTGAAAAAAACAATCATGAAAAGGGAATCATACAAAAACAATTATTTTTTCCATTCAACCCGTTGTAAAATTAATACGTTGGTAAAAATACAATTTGTTATATGAAAGACAGAGATCACACACTATTTTCACAGTGAAAAGAACAACAAACATACAAATATAATTGTTTCTTTCTCATTAGTTAAACGAAGAGAGATAAGAAAGAAGGACACATTGTATACGACTTAATGAATGCTCTTAATTATGTTATTAATTATTATTTTTAAATTGAATGCTAAATATTCAGAGTAAATTCGTGCCATTAAAGCCATTTAAGCTAATAAAAATATTTTTTTTTATTTTTTTATTTATTTATTATCTTAGTTTAATAACCACAATTGAGTTTAAAAAACATCTACCGGTTTCGGAAAACACCTTTAATATTGCTAATTTTAAAAGTAATAAAAATATTTTTATTAACTGTTATTTACGATAAGACGAGTTGACAGCATGGCATAGATATCTAGGAATTGGCTCAATAAACTCACCAAATATGAAAGTGCAAGTCAGACAACAGTAAGTGAAGATTCTATTACATTCGTGAGAATATTAATTAGTATTGATTTATTAAACCTTTAACGCTTTTTTGTAACGCGAGTCATGGGATTGGATACGCATTGTCAGGGATACGCACACTGACAATCTTGATTGATCGGTGGGGTTGTGAATATTGTAAAAACATGATTAAATAAAAAATATATGCAAATAGTACAGAGGTGGGCTGACTTTCTAGTAAGAAAAGCCAAATAGTAAGTAGTAAACAGAATCTGTAAATTTTCATAGAGCCGCAACATAAATTTTCACTGTAGCTATATAAAATAAAATCAAGATTTTTATTTAAAACTCAAATACACAATACATTCGTAGACTGCTTAGAAAAATATAATACATGGGAGTTATAATCTTCATAAGCATAATGCACTATTTATAAAACAAGGGAACCTAAATAATGAAACATTAATAAAACACTTTTCGGGCTTTGTAAAGTTTACTACTTAGAACGGTGACCTTGCATTGCTTTCGAAAGCTTTGCTATGTGTGGCAAGTAACTACAGATAACCCCTGTTCATCGCGACTTCGGCGAATGTGGATTCGTTATATCGAGGTATTTTTTTTTTATTTTTTTATGTTTTGTCTTAGCAATTGTCTGCTTTTTGAAACATGCCAGATATCGTCATAATGAGTAAGTAACGTGCGTGCTATCTTTCTTTATTTCACGCTCACTCACATCATACACATGTGCATATACATAAAGTCACGAGCGTGAGTGAGACAAAAGAACGCCGGTACGTCGGTGCCTGCTACAGTTGAGTCAGTATATCATTTGGGCCTATCCTTCAGAGTAATCTTAAATGCAGTGTCAAAAGCTTGCTAATTAAATTGACTATATATTTTTTATCCCATCGTAATTTTTAAAATGTCAAAAAGACAATGTGAAAAATTGGTCGGCTGCAGGAAATGGACTGCCACATCCCAAAAAAATGACATCTCGGAACCTGTTCCCGTGCGAAAGTAATGAGTCGAAATCATTGAAAAGGGCCTTTCTCTTCACAATCGTGAAGTTGAGAAGAAAATGAAGCAGATTACGAGCGAGTGAGTACTGTAAAACGTGAATGTAACAGATTATTTGACAGTTATCGGCAAATTTTGCATAATTAACGTAGGGATACATTATATTATATTTAGTAGTATATGAAACATTTTATTTTATATTTTTAGTTTACTTTTACAAAATCGAGTGAAGAAATTAACTATATCATCACGTAATTGTTCAATTGGTATTGCTTAAGTGTAGAGTCATAATTTATTCTACTGGACCGATTAATTAAGATTAATTGTGTGTAGTGCTTTTTTAGACACTACAAGTCGTGTTTCAATAATTGTTAGCGCCGTTTAAGTTAGTTAAATTATATTAAGTTTTTTGGCGTTTGACTTGTTGCCTCACTCATGCATACTACATCATACATACCTTCTATTCGTGATTTACCCAAAATTTAATCTGAGTATCTCCGTCTCTTTCTTTCCTAACCTATACTAAAGCACGAGGAAGAAAGAAGGCGTTGCAGTAATTAACACAGTCTCCAACGGCAACAAGTTTAGCATGCGCTTGGATCATATTAATTAACCGCTGATGCTTATAATCAATCTTTACCTTAATCCCGCTAATATATAAAAATAATCCTTATACGCGAGTGTTATTTTACACATCCCACTCAAACCCTTGTTCTTGTGGTGGAGAGGAATCAACAACTGAACCAACATCCGACAAACGAAAAAGTAAGTGCCTTCCTTTCTTCCTAATATTTCCACCAATAATTGAAAACTAATAAATTACACAAATAAAGAATGTACGAAAGTATTATATGCAAGAAGAAGAAAAATAAGATTTGATAGTTTTCCGGAAGGAGTTTATATTTCCAGTCTTTCCGGTAGACAAAATAAGGACGCATTTTTACAACATCATACGACGTCAATTATTTGATAAAATAACATTCTATAAGTGTTTTTATGGAGAATAAATAAATATTTAAAAATGACTGTAAATACGAAGGTTACGTTAGCAGATTGTCGGATTTAAGCAAGTTCAGCAGATTGCAGCACCTCGAGTATTAGATCGGCAAAGTCTAGATGTATTTCCTTTTAGCATACAACAAATATTAGTTTCAGATATATCCTCAAGCAATACGAACTAGATGTTGCATATTAGTTTCACATGAATTGAATTTCGTTGCACACGTGTGATTAAACATATATTTCCAATACAGAAAATCAAATATTATTCATCCAAACATGACGTTGATAATGTTTAGTCATATGTATGATAATTCATATTTTTTACGAGTTTGACTCAAATATATTAAAATAAATGGGAAATTTATTATGTATTACTAAATTTATCGGTAATTTAATTTTATTCATTCAATATTAAAAATTCATACTTTCCAATAGGCTGTACATACAATAGTTTGAGATGATTTTATTTATAAAAAGTTTTAAATAAAAAACAAAAAAATTTTAATTAAATTTATTGCTCCAAGTACACATAAATATTGCGAATACCATATTTCACAATAATACTATGAAGTAAAGAACTGATCAATTATCATCAGTAATTGTATATTTTTTAAATTTTAATATGTTTTGCTTATGTTATTATTAATGTTGATATTGAAGTTTTTTCTCGCTCTATAATTAAATATGATTTTTTGTTCGCTGTTTATTTTCATAAAAGTACGATTATTTTTTTTTTTTTAACTAGGTAATTAATAATCCAAACTCTTATTTAAATTATTCATTATATCTGAGACATAAAGGTATAAAATAATTAGGCTTTTCTAATCAAATGATTTACAAGTAAATAATAACATTGTGAATCGTAACCAAAAAGTGTTTTGATAGCTGTAGTTTTCTCTTACTTAATTGATAAATCGTAAAATGATCTTGTGAAAATTGAAGTACATTTCCCAACACAAAATTATTTTGCATAATAATGCCTACATTTAGAAACATTTGAATAAAATTTGAATAAATAAATTCTTAAAATACCTATCTTTCAAAAACAATATATGATACCACTCTTGCATTGAATATGTTGCTCTGATTCGCTCCGTCCTTTGCATACACTTCCCCCAACCTTGTGTGTGATGATGATGATTCGATTGTTAAAGAAGAGAGGGATAAGAGCTGAGCCTTCTTGTCTCCGAACATTGTGTATAGATCAGAACCTCTTATACCACAACCACATGTTTTTAACGCAGTTGTATTACTTGGAAAGCCATCCAAAAAACATAGTATATTTTTTAATGTATATTAAAAGGCTTCAAATTTATCGGAATATAATAAACAAATTATCATCATTATCAGCCTTTTTCCGTCCACTGCTGGATGAATGCCTCACTAAGTATTTCCCACTTTTCTCTATACATTATTATTCACTTATTTATATGTTGATTTCATAAGTCTAGCAGATTCGAGAATGGCTTTATGTCTTCAATGCTTCCTCTTGAGTATCGCCGGAACATTACGTTACCAATCCAACAATTATTTGACCTCCGAGCGATGTGGCTTACCAATTGCCATTTCATTTTCAAGTCATGTTCAATTATGTCAACTACTCCTGTATACTTACACTTATCTTTTCTTATCTCTTCGTGTGATGCCTAACATAAAAGTACATGTATCTATGCTTACTTGCCTTACTAAGTTTTTTAACCCCTTTTTTATTGAAAGTCCATATTTCGCTATCTTATGTAAGCATTGGAAGTTTGCATTGTACGAATACTTTTTTTCTTTTATTTCACAACGAAAAACGAAATATCAAAAGTACAAAAATAATATATTTTTAATTAAATCACACTTTTACTACGTAGTTATAATTAAACGGATCACTTTAAAAGATACACAAAAAAAATGTATCTATAAATAATAAGAGGAACACAAGTAATGCCGATAATTTGACTTGAAAGTATTTGAAACGATTAACATACAGTAATTGGTAACTCTTTCTTCCGATAACAGGAAGTTCTGAGTTCTAGTTCTAGTGGTATCTAGAACTAGAACTATATATATATATAAATATATATATACCTCTAGAATCTGTGTATAAGTATATATATATATATATATATATATATATATATATATATATATATATATATATATTTATACACAGATTTTTCTTTGAATATTTTCAAGTCATTCATCTAATTTGTTTTATTTAACCCTTCCCAAACCATGCAGTAACACAGGCTTACCATTATAATTAATCCTGTAATATTTCGGTAAATACATGCAACATAAAATTCACATTTTAGATAATCCTGAAGAAAATATTAGCGCTCAGGAATGACTAGTGAAAAAACAATTATGAAAAGGGAATCGTACAAAAACAATTATTTTTTCCATTCAATCAGTTGTAAAATTAATACGTTGGTAAAAATACAATTTGTGATATGAAAGACAGAGACGACATAATATTTTCACAGTAAAAAGAATAACAAATATAATTATCTCTTTCTTACTAATTAAATGAAGAGAGATAAGATATAAGGAGTAAATTCGTGCCATTAAAGTCATTTAAGCTAATAAAAACATTTTTTCTAGCTGTTATTTACGGTAACATGAGTTGACAGCATGGCTGCGTTCGGGTATTTTATATCATGGTACGGTAAAGGTTAACATAAGTTAAAACTCCATAAGGACAAGCGTTTATTTTTTGCAGACATTACATGTAAGATAAGAGAAAGAAACCTTTTATTAAGAGTATTTTAACATACGCATTACCACGTGTGTACATTTGATTGGAATAACTATGAAAAAATACTAAACCTTCACATTTTTTTTTACTGGCAATAAACTAGCAGAAACGAGATAATGTGTTTATCGAAAGAATTAATTAATTGAGGTGTTTGTGAATTTAGGGTGGGTGTTTTCGTGTGAATTTCGGTGAATTTATTCATGTATTTTGGGTAGGTGAGATAATTTGCTGAGTCTCGGTCTGGAAAGTGAATTTAAAGCAAAATCCTCAATTATGGACCTCTAAAGGATGAACCTGTAATAGTGATTCACTTAGAATACAATACGGTTGTTATTCTCTAGTAAATGTGCTATTATTTACATTTTTTATCATACCTGCCAATGTTTATACGAAAAAAAATATATGAAAATAGAAATAGAAAATTCCTTACTTTCTTTCAAAATATACATAGTGGAGATAATTATAATTGAATCTGATCAGATCATTTTTTTCAAGTTTTGTGTAGTATATCTATATATAATCTAATTCAATATTTTATACGAATATTGGACAAATGCTTAAATCCAATAACAGAGAATCCGTACAGAAGATGAACAGGAAGACCATAAAATGTCCTTTTAAAACCTTTTAGGAATGGTGGGTCTAATTACGTCATAGTTCCAAATATCTTTGAAACCGCCTCTCGAATAAATCTTTCAAACAGTCGTCAAGCATCAACTTCGATCGTAAATATCAAATATATTTTGGATGGTAAAGTATTTTTCAAACCGAAAAATATTTGGCTTTCGTGTTTTTAGAAATACAGAGAACTTGGTAAAATATATTTAACAAGAATTTTAATGCGATTAATTGCTGAGGATAAGAAATAGGTATATTTTTGAAATATTATGTATGCATGAAATAAAACGTATTTTTGAATTATTATATAAGAGATTAATCATTAGAACATCGTATAATTTTACTAAGTTAGTTTCAAACATCTAAATAATCTTTGTTGCAATCTATACTGGTTGTGAAATTTTGAAATCTAGAGTTAAAAATGAGATAAAATATCTATTCTGTATGTAGTCAACCTTAAAATTATAATCTCCAGTTCACAATGCCCAGATTTCATAAAATTGGAAACTCTTACTCTGAACTGGCTCACGTTGATGGGACACAGTAGAGTGATTCAATTATTAGTAGATTAGATTTATGAGTTATATATATATATTTTTTAAATATTAATTGAATGTATTAATTAGAAAGATATACATATAAAATCAATTTTATTCAAAAATATTGTTGTTGCGTCACCGGGATACGAACATGGAATTCTTTGAAAAACGGGGAAGGTGAGTTTATCCAACTATGCAACAACAATTTTTTCGATAAAATTGATTTTATATGTATATCTTTCTAATTAATATATTTAAAATATCACAGACCGTCTGTTCTGAATAATTACAACTTCACAATAAGAATGTGTTCTCCTAATATTTTTTAGCGTTTAATAATTTTAATTTCTGCGTTTATTGTTCATATCCAATTTCTTAAAATCTTCAGTACTTAAGTATTTTATATTAATACAAAAATTAGAAGATTCAAAATTTTAACAAAAACCATTTTAACATTTCAATGCTACTTTGAAGATGAAATTAAAGAAACTACAAAAAAATAAATAAATACTATATGTATTAATTATAAATATATACATATAAAATCAATTTTGTCGAAAAATATTGTTTTTGCGTCACCGGGATACGAACCTGGATCTCTATTTCCAATCCGGGGAAGTGCACTACCTTTGTGCTATAACGCCAGTATTTTTCTTGACAATTTTTCGAACCTATATGTTACATTTTTCAAATTAATACACCTATCGTTCCATTATTTGAAAGCCATCTACATTATTTTTACAGAATCTCAAATACCTTTGAGTAATCCGACTGCAGACGTCAGAATTATCAATTCATTTTTATTAAATTTTGGACACATTGATACAACATATATTATTAACGAAAACACATTCTTATTGTGAAGTTGTAATTATTCAGAACATAGGTCTGTGATATTTTAAATACTATATGTATTAATTATTTTAAATCCCGGTGACGCAAAAACAATATTTTTCGACAAAATTGATTTTATATGTATATATTTATAATTATTTTTATTTACCTAACCTAACATAACCTAACCTAACCTAACCTAACTTAAGTTAGTTATGACATCCTGAAGAAGGAAAAGGTGTTTTCCGAAACCGGTAGGTGTTTTTTAAACTCAATTGTGGTTAATAAAACTAAGATAATAAATAAAAATAAAAAAATTTAATGGTCGCAGTCTTTCTTATAATGCTTGTATTTTCTTAATTATGGCAAACAACATTCAGTTTATTAGTTTTACGTTAGAGTAAAAATTCTAAGTAATAGTTTTAAAAAAAGTCAAATATAGTGTAAAACTTCTGATGCAAATGGATAATAAAAATCCGCATTTTCCAAAAAAACGCCATTAAAGATCAAGAAATTTTTTTTTCTCAATATACATAACGCTTTGTATATATTTAAAACTTTTAATGGGTACTGATTAGAAAGTCACTTATTTGTCCCATTGTTCGTACTAGTTGGCATTATTTCTATATTCAGGTAACAATAGTGTAAACTAACCAGCGGGCAAATGATAAATTAATCAGAATTATTTTAATGTAATACTGATGTTTAAAATATACTGAACTGAACAAGTGGTATCTAAACAAGTGGTAAATGGAAGGAAAGATTATCGGTAAGAAAAAATGTTATAAATTAGAAGGGGTAAAGTTCCAAGCATGAGTCGGCAGATTTTATACAATCTACAAAACGAATTATAAAAAAATAATTTATTTAATTGAAGAAGTTTTAAATTAATAAATACTTACTTAAAACTTTTAGGGATAATCCCGTCCAAAATAAATTTAAAGAAATTGTGCTGTGCGTGATGGTATTCTACCTGGAAACAAATTATCGTCTAAATAAATTATCGTCGCGTCGCTTTGCGTAGTCTTGGCTCAGTTCAAAAGTTGACTATTGTTTGTGTCATGTGATTTGTCTTGCTTGTCAAATTTTTGTATATTTACAAATATTAAGTTAAAAATATTTCAATTTATTTAAATTATTAATATAATTAAATTGTTAAACAAATTTCTGGTAATTACTTTGTGTAATTTAACTATTCTCATTTATTTTCCTTTTAAACTACAAAATATTATATATAGCTTTATACAGTATGATTTCGGGGCTAAAAAATATGTATCCATACCCCCAGACCCTCGTTAGTCACTATGATAGGAAGAAAATCGACGTTTTCTTTTCCAATACTTAATTCTATTTTATAACTCTAGAATATAAAACTCTAAAACCCTATATACAAATTTTATGCATTCTTATATTCATACATTGAAAATATCAAAATCCTTTTTGAAAACAATAATTACCGATACAATACAAGTATAAATTATTTTTAGATAACATTTTATTTTGTACAAATATTAACAACGTGTAACAACTTTTATTTATTTCTAACCACTATTATTTCAAAAGTTTTGTCGATTTTATTTTGCTCATTTTGCATATATATACCCTATATATATGCAAAATGAGCAATATACATACATATATATATATATATAGGGTCATATGCTGTTAACAGTATGTGAAACTATAGTATGTTATGAACAAAACTAGTATACAAATATGATATTTATTTCACATTACGATACCGATAATAGTGATGGGACAAAAATACATTCGATTCGGGTCGAAACTCTATTTTAAGGTATATTTAACTTCGATATTTTGTGTAACATCTATTCTTACTTTTAAATATTGTTTATTTATCAATTAGGTATTAATTTTTTGTTACCAAACTAAAAAGGTTCGCCTTAAAGTGTTTCAATTAATTTTTACGCCTTCAGATTAATTAATTATAATGAAAATTATTAAAAAGCGTCACATCATTAATTGTATTAAATAAATATATTTAAGAAACAAAGCGAAATACTATAATACTGAAATTTCATTCAAAAAATTATGATTGACAAAGGATGATTGACAAATGGATGGTTGACAAATGGAATAAAAATAAATTTGATTTCTTAAAATCTCTTCAAAAATGTTTGTTATGCAAGAAGCGTATGTTTCTTGGCAGTTATGAATTTAATTTTTATTCCAATTATTCCATTTCATGTAAAATATTATGAACATTTCTTATATTACAATAAAACTTTTTATTGAATTTAATTCATTTCATTAAGTTATACGATAATTATTATAATTAGCGAGGTTTGAAAACTTGAGTTATATGATTTCGATCAAATTTAATATTGATAAGTTTATATAACTATTTTATTTATTGTAAATATAACGTTGTAATATTTCGTCTAAAGCTAATAATTATATGAGGCAATTAATTGATGGCACTACTGCCCACGGTTGCCCTAGGCCGCCTCAAGGAGTTCCCTCCGCTCCTCTCTACTCCGAGTCATACTTCGTCAATTATCACATAATAGTCTAAAATTAATATGTAAGTACTTATCAAAATAATTTTAATATGTATAACTATTTTACTATCGAACTAAAATTTTATTATAAGCTTTTTAATTAGGTAAAATTTACAGTGTAGTAAGTTCAAAAATGAAGGGTAGCCAACAAAATCAATAACAATTATCACATAACCGGAATGTTTTGATAACAGTCAAATATCAAAAACACCAACTATCGTATTATTTAAAATATTATACCTACCTACTATAAAATTCTTATTTAAAGCTACTATTTATTATATTTACTTACTACTGAAAATATTTAATGCAAATAATTCAATTTGATTTGATACTATAGGACCACCAAATATATAGACATGAACTAACGCAAATTTCTTGTCCCAATATTTTCATTTGATTACTTTGGTACCACTCACGCAATCAAATAGTGCCGCTTCTTTTTTTAAGAATATGACTCGATTGGAACGAAAATTTAAACGCTGACAATATAATATGCATTGATGTAAAAAATACATCTTATTTACACAAAGATTTAATTTTAGAATGGTTAAATAGTTTTGCTGTTGCATAAATGTGTCACAATCTATCGGATTTATGTTTCCACCAAGAATGTGTGTAGAATACCAATGGACTAATGTTGCAAACCCCTCTCCTATATGTACGCTTTATTTCATGTATATTAATTTATTGGTCTGTGTTTGATACGTAATGACAAATTATGCAATATTTTAAATAATGTATTGACTAAAACAATTTTATTAGCGTACAACTTGAATAAGTTTTAAATGAAATGTTATTTTATGATGCAATGCAAGTTATCAATTTATATTTTTTAATTAAAAATCTTAACATAATCATAGTCGGTTTAATAGTCTAAGGTACACGTGTATTATACGGGAAATCTATGCATTGCATAATGCTAAATTTGTATCATGTGTGCCAATTCCCCTGAAGTGCTTTTCCCTTAATGGAAGCCTTAGTTTCACAGGAATCACTAATTAAACATCCAAGAGCTTAGGTTTCTTGCAAGAAACAAGTTAGCGATGTACGTTGTTTGAAACGGATACTTGAATACATATTTTTAAAATATTTATCGTATCTAGGGATTGCAAATTTTAACGAAATATAATATTCGATATTCGAATATAAAAATTTTCGGAATTCGGTTGGAATTCGAAAATTTTGATATTATTTTTTGGTCAATACTAATAATAAATAACAAATTTATTGTATAAAATAATATTTTTAAAAAAAGGTTCAAAAATTCTATGAGTGCAAAAAATATTTTTTTTAAAATATAAATATAATATTAAATTAAATTGTTGTTCTATTGCCTAAAATATGCTTTGAGGAAGCAGAGATAACTTAAAGCCACGTCCTCTAGTCTCGATCCAACTTTTGTACAATTGCCTGCAATTGAGAACGCTCGCCCGAACTTCACGCTCGTTCCTCGCATTCATAGAATTTTATTTCGTATTAATTTGTTTCAATTAAGCTATGATTTGGTGCTTGTTGAGTTGAACTGGATGGTATGTTGGACGTCAAATTTGACTGAAGTTTATTCTCCAACTTTTGCATTAATGACTGGGACTGCGCATAGTGATTAGTTTGTTGTGACTACGGAAACTTCCATATTTCCGTTGAATATCAATTTTTGTGCAAAGCTTAGAATAACTTTGTCTTATGTATTTATCGTTGGTCTAGTGAAAGATTTTTGAATCTCACTTTTTATATCGTTTTGTTGAGTCCACTGAATAGTTCCAAATACATTTATTCGTCATTGGCTTATTCGATCTTCGATATTGTACTTCAACTTTAGTGAAAGCTCATTAGATCCCAATTTCTCAAGCATAAAAGACAATACCATCAGCTGAAATAAGATATGCATTCTCTCGATAAAGGAAGTCAACAGTAATCTTCACTAGAAGAAGTGCAGAAATAATATTATTAATTGACAAAATTTCAGCATCTTGAATATCAATATCAGACGCGCTATCAATCAATGCTTTTCTAACACAGTTTTTAGCTAGTTAAATCTTTCAAGTATTTCTAGCAATTATCCCCTCGGAACACCTCTATTGTTCTGCGATTACTCATTGTGTAGCCGTCAGTCTGTGATGATATCAATATTATATTTTTATATATTTAAATTTCGGAATTCGCTATGAAATTTTCGGAATTCTAAATTATATTTATGAGGACGAATTTCGGAATTCTCCAAATTTCGAAATTTCGTGTGCAATCACTAATCGTATCGATATAAAAATGTACGAATTCAATTCGATATACTAAAATATATGCATGTACATTGGTATTCGTACATCCACCAATCATCGGTATAGCGACTTTGTATTAATATTTCAAATATTCAAATTATAAAATAAATTTATCCATAAATTGATCATCTAGTTAATAAAAAAGGAAATTAATCCATAAAACTTTATGGATACCTGACTAAATTATGAATAGAAAATTTTCAAGGGATATGCGCCTAATGTCAACCATGATAGAGATAAGCATTTCAAAAAATCGTAATTATGTGATCATTTCAATTACGAGATTTGAAATATTTTATTGAGATCAAATCATATATTGAATACAAAAAAGTAAACGTCATTTTTATTATATTATTTAGGACCTGAAGCAAAGATATAGATTAATAATTGAACAATTATGCAAATACTTATTTCGAAGTACTTAGATCTCAAGCTTAACGTGATTTTGTAAAAATTTCAAATAATAATATTTTCCGTAATACTGCCGAATTTTCACATATTCCTTGAACATTTTCGACCCGTAATTTAGTCAGGTATCCCATAAAAATTGTGGATTAGGTCTGGTAAACCTGTATATGAAAATGTATAAATATTAAAAATTAATAACGGTATCCGACCTTGTGCAATATAAATATATGATGCATCATGTACAGTATCAGTAAAATATACAATAATTAAATCGTAATATGGTTAATAGTTCTATTGATGAGATAAACAATGAAAAAATACCCATACCCTCTAACTATACTAAAGCTATGACACAGTCTTAACAAAATGGTTATAAATTGTAAAAATTGAGCTGCAGACTGGAATGTGTTTCTAAATATGACACAAATCAGTACTACTAATTTAATTTCATGTAACTATGCGGAAAAATCAATACAGTTAGGTATTCTTTTATAAAATCATCATAAACTGTTGATATTTTTTCATTCCTCGATGATTTGAAAATTTTAATATGTTAAATTGCCGTAATGCAACTCTCTGAAGAAATCGTTTATGCAATGATCTTTTTCTGGACTGCCTTAATAGTTTTCATATGTATTTGGTATTTAGTGAGGATTTCATGCAGTAGTCGGTGTTCAAATAGCTGTAAACGATATTTTTGTATAATATTCAGGGTAATTATTAATGATATATTATAGAACAGTTTTTATAACTCACTAATTTAATAGTAGTCATAAATACGTACATCCATTATTTATATGTAAAATTATTACAATTAAAAAATTGTGTTATAATACACTGATTTTAAGTAAATTTATATAGTTACATAGATACGATTACGATGTATTGAATTACGAGTAGGTTTATATGCAATTTTTATACGATGATCACAAAAGGATATATTGTATTATATAATAAATAAAATACCTCAACTCTTTCTTTATCTCTCTCTTTTTTGTGGAACCGGTCTGTATTTTGTGACAGAATTGCGTTATGTATTTGATTGAAAGAAATTAAGGAATATAAATAGTTTATCGCGGGGGTGAGAAATTTTACAGTTTAATCAGGATACAATAGTTATAATGAATGGACCTTGTACTGATAGCATAGCACGGCAAATCGTTATTTAAAGTTGAGCACGACAATAGGTATAATTATTCGAAGAATTATGTTAGTTCCCGGAAGAAATGTATAATTTAAAATTAACAAGAAAATTACACTGTAATGAAATATTCGTAACTCAATATGATCTTGGCACTATGCTAAAACTAAAGATACTAAAATTTTGCTTATGCTTGATATAATGTTAGGTAAACTTCTGTTAAGTTATTTCTTCTTTCTGCCTCGGCTTCATGTTCACGGGGGAGACATTTAGCCTAACTGGTCCTTTTTTTAAATATTATCAAGTCAAAGGGTTATAAAATGAAATTACAAAATGCCATTGTTTACAATAAAGTTTATTGTCTATTTTATGACTTGCATGTATTAAAAGTTGAAAAAAAGCATTTTACCTAATTTCTTATTAAAAAGACAATTTAAAAATAATTACAATTAAATTAACATTATATATGTGTTCATCAAGCCAACATAAAGTTAACTAGCAAATTTTCTGTGTTGATGCTTTTCTGATATTGATTATTCAGGTCCCTCGCGTAAGGGATTACCTTTTAGGAGACGCCTTCCACGTGTGGATGATGGTCCTGGAACCTGGACGTGAAGTGTGGCCAATAGTTGCGGTACCAGAGTAGGCTGACGGAGTTCAGAATTGACCACCAGTAGATGCCCAATTATCCAGGCAAACCAGGACTCTGGACGCGATGTGTTTATGCAATTTGTGCGCGCCGTTTATGATATTATCTCTTATAATATAGATCCACTGGGACCCTTTTTATACTTTAACATCAACGATTAAATACAGAAAACATCACAGTCTAAGCTTTATACTCGAGGCGCACAGTTTACATTTTCCCCGGAATCACAGATTACAAACGCTTGCTTATCATATCAGAGACGATATTGATTTTGTTTTCTAATTGAAAACTAGGTCGTGTTTATGAAGCGATCTCTCCCGGCTGGAATTGGGAGAAAGACTGACGCATGAGGGTGATGCATCCCTTATGGTGCATTTGCCTACGTGACTAAAGTCACGTACACCAATTTTTTTATTGCCGTTCCCACGCCGCATTGTGGGTCTAACAATACAGATATTTATTGCCCTCCGTCCTTACTTCGAGTAAGTGTTTTTGTATCCTTGAACAAAATGTTGTTTTGGTTATTTTACTATACGGTTCCCGACTAGGTCAACAGCAATATAACTTTAATCCAGGGCGGCCATCTGATTGAAAATCTGATTCGGTCTCTGTTCAACCTTGGATGTAAGCGGAAATAAAATTATAAAAATATTTAACATTGGTACAAAAAGATTTATTCAAAGAGAGGGAAGTTAAATAGTTGCTAATATTTCTTTTCACGATATTCTCTACCAAACAATTGAGCACATTTACATTCACATGTTAACATGTACAAATGTATAACAAGGT
The DNA here is from genome assembly GCA_022840565.1 of Eubasilissa regina. Taxonomy (NCBI): domain Eukaryota; kingdom Metazoa; phylum Arthropoda; class Insecta; order Trichoptera; family Phryganeidae; genus Eubasilissa; species Eubasilissa regina. Next base: position 27,292,228 of record JAINEB010000033.1, read on the forward strand.
AGTATGCTGGCTGATAACAAGATGGCCGTTCATGCTTTCAGAACTCACTTCTACATATAATGCGCAATATCCTCTAGAAATTACAATAAGTTGGTATAGTGCTCACATTTGAATTCAACAATAATTACGATATTTCAATTTATTGTAATCAATTCGTTGTTGTGCTATGGTTCTCATTATTTTTAGAATTGGCCAGTTTTGGTCATTAGCTGTAGTATGGGCTGTGCATATTGTTGTGTTATTTTTCACGTTGTGTTTTATACAGTTGGAAGAGTTTGGTTTTAATTTTATTTTCAGGCATTTTGAGTGGGTATGTTTGTCTGAACAGTGTCATTTAGGTGCATCCATTTTTTTAATACAGCGTATAAATGTATGGCCGAAAGTTGGGCAATGGTAACAATGCATGAATGGGTTGCAGTCATTTAGTAATGTATCTGTCAAATATAAAACAATGTATATAAAGAATCTCTTCAGGGTTAGATCATGTTTTTTGTAAATGGCTTCCTCAAAGAATTTTCCTAGGCCGACTTTTCGGCACGGTGATACATGTCATTGTCAAGGTTTTGCTTCAAAAAGTTACGATACAACCGCACTTGTTTGCGGAATATATAAATCTCCCACTATAAAAAAAAATTATACAGTAACTTTGTGTTTAACCACGTGATACGTGAACGTCTATATGAACCAACCTACCACTCTGACCAACAAAAATATTTTTTTCGACACCGGTTATTGTATAATTTTATTGGAAATTAAATAAAGTAAAGTAAAAAAGCAGATTAGAAAATTTTAATATTTGCAAATAAAATAAAAATGTACTCTCAAATCTTTGTATCTAAGTACTTCTCTCTCTCGTATACTTATTTTGTCGTGGTTTCCATATGAAAGATCTGAAAGTTGACTAGTCAACACATGCTGAGGTTCCAAAGAGACGCCATATTGCAAAACGTTATTTGTTGAATTCACAAAACCATGTAAGTTACACAATATGAATTTTTTGAAATATAATAATATCTAAATTAATTTTTTAGTTTGATCTTTGATGTACCTACATTTTTTTTTTTAAATTTAACCAATCTGATTCTTAATAGGGTAACGTTTAAAAATCTGTCATTATCGCCTGCTTTCCCAAGCGATGGTTTGTTTAATTAACAACAAACTATATATTGTTAAATACGACGACTTAACTTTTACCTGTAACTATTAACGCACTATTCTGTCTGAATTCTACTCAAGTACGTGCTTATGTTTGAGGGGGTTTTTGAAAAAAAAACGAAAAAAGACAATATATAAAAATAGTCATTTATTTTTAAAATCATTATATTCATTTTGAGGAAAACACATCTTTATTGTGAAGATGCAATTTTTCAGAACTATGTATGTGATATTTTTAATACTAATTAAATGTATTAATTAGAAAGATATACGTATAAAATCAATTTATCGAAAAAATATTGCTGTCGCTACCGGGAATCGAACCTGATGAATAATGAAAATGGCTTTCAAATAATGGAACGACAGATGTATCAATTTAAAAGTGCAACATATAGGTCCGAAAATTTTTCAACTTACTGTGTTGTTACATGTTACATGTATATCTTTCTAATTAATATATTTTATTTGTATTTTCACTATATTAATTTTAAATCATTGTATTTTTAATATAATGATTTTACTATTATGAAAGAATAATTTATCCTTTGTTTATTGAAAAAGAAAGCAAATAACAAACAAATTATGGTTTGTTTGTAAAATAATTCAAACTATTTTTATTTGTCTTTCCTAACCTTTCTACGTTATTTCTAAAAAAGTCGAATGTAGAATTATTGATGAATACTTGACGTTTGAATCCACAATCGACATTTATTTTGCTTATTTACTTCTATAAATCTACCAGTTTTCATTTGGGTTTTAACACATAATCAGTAAAAACATAAATAGGAAACAAAAAATCAAATTGTCATTTTTAATCATTGAAAACTTATTTGAGAAATTTTAGGTTTATTTGCTAACTTACAGTAGATAAACGTACACAATTTTCAATTAACTGACAATAATCTTTTCTCCCCACAAAGAAAAAAATGTTGATGCACAATATAAAATTAAGAAGCTGTAAAAATGTAATAATATATGTTAAATTTATAATACATTTTAATAAAATTCAGAAAATGTCAATCGTTTTGGTTGATTTACTTTCCCCCTGAACGAGTTCGAAAGCTTACCTCAGTTAATGGTGTACTTTGTGGGCCAACTAAAGTACGGTGGCTACTTGTCAGTTCTCTAAGAAAAATCCATTTGAAATTGGTTAACTTTCGTATTCCTTTCCGGAAAGAAAAATATTTGACGATGTGTTTTTTGTCGATTTGCTTTAGCAGTAGAGGTCGGTCGGAAATATCACGATACTCTGGTGAAAAAAATTCAATGACCATTAACGTAATAGAAACAAATCATCAATTCGTGTACCTACTTTTATATATTTTTTTTTATATTTTCCTATAGTTTACATGACCTTTTTCATATTCTTTAAACCTAATCATAATCGATTTGAGTTTGTTGCGTACAAGCATAGATGTCGGAAGAAACAGGCACTCACCATAATCCAGATTCTGCAGACATCTCAAAAATGTGAACTGTATTTTTATTCTTTTAAAATTAGCAATATTAACCTTGTGGTTAAAATTTATATTATTATTTCATATATTATTCATAGAATTCATACAATTTGAGTTAGGTACTAAATTTATTTTTTAAATAATTGTTGTTTTTTTTTTTAAAATAGATTCTGGTGAAGAAACAATAATATATGTTTTTAGTTAGTTATGACATCCTGAAGAAGAAAATGATATTTTTCGAAACCGGTAGATGTATTTAAACTCAATTCAATGGTTAATAAAACAAAGATAATAAATAAAAAATATGTATTTTAATTCACTATTTCGTCTTAGATTCCGACACAGTATAGTCGCGAAGTCTCAAATTAGTGTAAAAGTATAAACACAATAGCTCAAGGTCGTCAATCAACTGATCGGCGACGTGCCGGGAGGGAAGGGAATGGGGGGAAGGCACAGTGCATTATTTTCGTTCAAAATATATATAAGTTCCAAACAGAGTTCCTCTAATGCAACTAACTGTTATACATAAGATAGCTGAAAAGTGACGAAATTTTTTTGAATAATTTTAAACTATTTATGTTCCTATCCATTCGCTGGAGGAAAGTTTGAACTGTGAAGGAAAGTTATGATGTATTTTATTCCGAATCAAATATACTAAAGACCTTTAAAATTACAAATTTTAAAAGTAATGTCACTAATTAATTACAATGGTGATTTTAGAAAAATTGTTACGTAACTTTTTCCTTCTTTATTATCCTCTTGAATTAAATTATCCTCAAGTCAAATGGTAATTAAATGAAATCACAAAAAGACATAGTTTATAATAAAGTTTATTGTATTTGTGACTTGCATGTATTAATTAGAACAATAAAAAGCATTTTACCTAATTCTTATTAATACAAATTAAAAAAATGATAACAATTAATTTAACATTATTTGTGTACCCATCACACCAACATGAAGTTAATTACCAAATTTTCTGTATGATTCTTGTCTAATATTGACTATGCAGGTCCTTCATATAAGGGATTACCTTTCCGGAGATGCCTTCCACGTGCCGATGATAGTCCTTCAAGTGAAGTGTCGCCAATAGTTGTGATACTAGGGTTGAGTGACGGAGTTCAGGATTGACCACCAGACGATGTCCAATTATCCAGGCAAACCGGGACTCTGGACGCGATTTTCTTAATCACAATTTGCGCGTATCGTATATGATTTGTCTCTTTTGATATAGATCCACCGGAACCCTTTTTGTACTTCAATATCAACAATTAAGTACAGAGAACATCACAGTCTAAGCTTTACACTCAAGGTGCACAATTTAAATTTACCCCGGAATTACAGATTACAGAGACGATCCTAACTTTGTTTTCTAACTGAAAACTAGATCGTGTTTACGGAGCGATCTCTCCCGGCTGAGATGGGTAGAAAGACTGATGTATGAGGGTGATGCATCCCTTATGGTGCATTTCGCCTACGTGACTAAAACCGTGTACGCCGGATTTTATTGGCATTTCCACGCCGCCTTGGGGGTCTAACAATACCTATTTTTATTACTAGGTTGTCTCTTACTCCGACTAAGTGCTTTTGTAACCTTGAACAACAAAATATTGTTTTGGGTGATTTTGCATTTTAACAAAATGTCAACGATTATTACAAATATAGATGTCTCACTATTTACATGTATGTACATACATGAAGTATGGAATTCTTGGGCAATACAGGGCTTACGACCTGTCATCGGCAGGCTTAAGTGATCACTTTACGCATTGTAACGTTCACCTATTTACCCATGCTACCACATCTATCTAATTTTTGTATGTATGTTAACGTGTGTATGTTAACCTTTCAATTATTTATTACCATCTACGCTGTCCGCCAACTACGTTTTTTTTTTTTTGAAAATTTGATATTTATTATGACATACTCAAAATATTATTATAAACAATCATTAGTTATAAGCGACATTTTTGAGTAGATAGTCTGAACAATCATCAGAGATAGTAGATAATAATATTGATTAAAATACAAATAAAATCAAATAAAGCTTTCATATTAATTGTTTTGGACTAATTTCATTCTAGATATCGTATTGGCACAGGTTTCTTCTTCATATTTATTATCATTTGATAAAAAATAAATTTCTGCCAACCCCATACTTAATAATACATAAAAGATTTGTATGCTTACATAAATATAAAAAAGGAAATATAAACAAAATATGAATTAAATGTATTAATTAGAAAGATATATAGACCTATGTTCTGAATAATTACAACTTCACAATAAGAATGTGTTCTTCTAATAATAAAGTTGTATCAATTTGTCCAAAATTTCATAAAAATGAATTGATAATTTTGGCGTCTGCTATCAGATTACTCAAAGGTATTTGAGATTCCGTAAAAATAAGGTGGATGGCTCTTTCAAATAATGAAACGATTAAATGTATTAATATCAAGAAGGTAACACATAGGTTCAAAAATTTGTCGTTAAAAATAGTAAATAAAGTAGCATAGTTGTATAATGCATCCCAGTTTGGAAAGAGATCCAAGTTCGAATCCCGGTGGTGCAACAACAAAATTAATTTTATATGTATATCTTTTTAATTAATACATTTAATTTATATTTAAAATATCACAGGTCTATGTTCTGAATAATTACAACTTCACAATAAGAATGTGTTCTCCTAATAAATGGAAATATAAACGTTCAAAATAATTCCTTTTTAAAATGAATATACGCAGGTGAGTTCCAATCAATAACAACTGGATATTTGGATTTATTGAACACCATTAAGAGATCCTAATTATCCGTGGTTTTCAGTTTATATGAAGCATTCCATAAAATAAGATCAAATTTCAGTATCCCAAATAATAGCTGTTGAAATACATTTGATGTATTACACATACCCACTTCATAAATCATTTTGAATAGACTTCGTAATTGCAAATTAATCTTACTCATCGAACTCCCGTTTCCAGATTATTTTATCATATTTGGCTCATTAACATTTATAGTGGAATTAATTCTAATGAAATAACCACGTATACCATTATGTGGTATCCTATGTCTATACATACACTAAGCGTATAGTATATAGCCCAACACCCTCCTATCCTTCACATCTTAAACAATTATACACCTTCAATTAAAATTCATGTAACTTTAGTGACAAGCGTGATTTCACACAGCAGATAAACTATTTTCACTTTTTCAGTATCTATATATATATATATATATATATATAGATACTGAATATATATATATATATACGTTTCACTTTAAAATTAATACACAATTGTGTTTTAGTAATATTGTATGTACAATGTACCATTTGAACAAGTTTATATTTTATATTAGTTTCAACAAATATCTGGTCCACCTGATCGTGCCATGTTTTTCACGTACTCTGTTTCTATTGCCTTCGACACATAATTTTCTTTTAAATACAAATTAAATGTAATAATTAAATAGATATATACATATAAATCAATTTTATCGAAAAATATTATTGTTAAAAATAAAAATGAATTATCAATTCTGGCGTCTCCTAAGTTATTTGAGATTCCGTAAAAATAAAGAAGATGGCTTTCAATAATGGAACGATAGATGTATCAATTTGAAAAGTGTAACATATGTTTGTTATCAGTGCACTGTGTTGGTATAGCATAATCGGTTAATGTATATTCCCCGAATATGATATAGATCCAGGTTCGTATCCCGGTAGCAACAACAATATTTTTCGATGAAATTGATTTTATATGTATATGTATATCTTTCTAATCAATACATTTAATATGTTTTGTAAATTGAGTTAAAACATCGTTTTATTCCACTATATTTTATTGTGTTAAACGTTAGAACGTTTTCGGGAACATCTTCCCATTAACAATATTATAATTCAACTAAAATTAAAAACACTTTCAGTGTGGTGTTATATGGTGTTTTTGTAGTTAACGGAGATAGGGGTGGGGGTGGAATTAAAATCGATAAGAAAAGGGATGTAATGAGGGGATTTGAATGTTTATTATGTTATTATCTTATCCATTTTAACTCCACTCCCACTCCTACCACCGTTAACTCTAAACATTCCATATATTACTGTCTGCCAGTGTTTTTAATCTTAGTTGAATTATAATATTGATAATGGGAAGGTGTACTAATGTTTAACACAATAAAATATAGTGGAATAAAACAGTATTTTAACTAAAATAACCATGGAATTCCACAAAGTTTCACCAAAAACCTTTGAACAGTTATTTAATTACTATTTAAAATATCACAGGGCGTCTGTTCTGAATAATTACAACTTCACAATAAGAATGTGTTCTCCTTAATAACATAATTTTCATTACAATTCTCATAATTTTGTTTACCATCATCTCCCATCTCATGTGTTTCATATGCCCAAACCATCTCAGCGACTCAGTTTTTATACAAACAGTAGCACTCGAGATTCTTTTATCTCTTGTGTCAATTTTAGGTAGTGTCAATTCAGGATTGAAAATAAATAAATATATATCAAATGTACTGACGGCACCACTCTAGTTGCAAGTCATCGATAGTCTTGCCAATTAAAATACTTTTAAAAATATTTTTAGTTTTGAAAGAGGAGTGCATTTTACATGTATATTAATAAATGCTATCTCTGGATGGTACCTGATGTATCCAAAATATACTATAAACTCTTTTTTTCGAATTGAAATAAAGACGTGGTGACCAGATTGGAGAACCGTATTCTGATTTCATCGGACTAAACTCCAGAGTATAAGCGCGCTTCATACTTCTAGATAAAGCCGATAATTTTCAAAGCCATGTTAGTTAGCGCATGAATTCAATGTATACATGCAATGTGTGCATGCAGAATGTTAAAGTTTGTCTAGCAAATCAAAACTTATTCTGTGTCAATGGTTAGTTGTAAAATCAAAACACAAATATAGCAAAAGATTCGATTTTGAAAATATTCAGAACAAGTGCACTAATAATTAACAATGCTGTTAACTGTTAATATTCAGTTATTATATGTTTATTTGTCATGATTGCTAATTAATCAAAAATCTTTTTTAAATTCGTATACCTAAAAATATTAATAATGAAAATTGACACTGACATGTAGTACTTTCAATATTTTGAGATAAAAGAATTAAATAGTTTAATATACAATAATATTAATACAGTAATAGTACATTGTTTTACTTTAAAAATGAAATCCTTTTGATTATATATTTTTACATTTCATAAAATATGGACATTACACTTTTAACGAAAGTTTTTAAATTAAATGGTAGTGTATTTTTTCACGACCTTTTTTAGTTAACATAAGGTGAATATTATGTTCCAGACCGACATTTATTTATTATCGTACACGAACTATTCAGGCATTAACATAATTTGTAAAATTACAACAGAAGTGCAATACACAAAGAAAAAAACTACAAACTAAACTAAATTTAAAAATAAATAATAAATATAAAATGTGAAGTAGCAAGTTATCCGTCACCATTGAATTGAGACACTAAAAATAGTAATAGTGTAGCCTTATAAAGAATTAAGATAATAGCAAAAATTTCGACTACCTCCGCATATTTATTCCCCAAATAATGCGGTCTGGGGACTGCGAAGTTAGCTAGTGCATGAGTTCTAACATTACCACTGTAATAAAACAATGAATTGTGTCTCGATGACCTCAATGGTGTGTGAAAGTCTGGGAGCAGTTTATCATACCATTGATGATCCTGTATAGAAATATAAGGTCGGTCATCATACGTCTCACTGATAAGTTTAACAATTTTAGACGGTTAAGGAGATAATCATAATCGATATCCTCAGAGCGTGTATTTAATTTAAAATTAATAAATCTTAGAAATTTTCTCTGGATTATTTCAACCTCCGTCGAGTGTGCAATGAAGTGGGGAGACCATATGACCGAATTACATGTTACCTGAGGTCTTACCAAAGAAGTGTAGAGGACTTTATAAGTGTGCAGGTCTGAAAAATTTTTTGTAGTCTGCAAAACAAACTCCAACATTTTGAGACCTTTTTTTTGTTATCAAATCAATGTGGGGAATGAATTTTAATGAATGAATTTACTGTCAAATATCAGATCTTTTTATCAAGGTTATAGTGGAGTGCATTCGATATCACCGCTTTTTGACATTTTGCTGCCGGGAAACATTTCTCGAAAAATTTTAAGCGTAGCTCATGGTGTGTCGGTGCAAGTCCTGTTAAAACCACACGCGTTGCAGGCCCAATAGACCAGATTAGACCACCGAGAAATTTTCCAACATGGGACGATAGCGATCACTATTAATGGTTACATCATTGCCATTATTAATTGGATAAAATAGTTTATAATAAATTGTAATCAACTATTCTCTACGACTATTATATTTGAACTGATAAATGTCTTCCAAACCAAAATGGCAGCTAAACAAAATCGGCCTGAAACATAACATTCACCCTGTATGATAATCAAGTAATTAAAAATACATTTTATTAAATTGTTTTCTATTTTCTTCTTTCCAGGAACGTCTTCTCCTATCCGTTCTACCCCGACATGTTGCGATGGAGATGAAGGCTGACATAGCTGGACAGCCAAGGATTGAGCAGTTTCATAAGATCTACATTCAGAGACACGACAATGTCAGGTACACAAATTGATAATCCGTCTAATCTCTGATACCAATATATTCCATCATTTACTATCCATGTGATGTAGATTAAGAGCCTTCAAAAAGATTCAACCTTTAGCAAACACCGTAGTGGCAGACTTATAAATATATTTTCGATAAATTATTATAACAATTTATTGGACAAGTCTGTAGGGATTATATTTCTGAACCTTTTATGATCCATATTTTCGTTAATGGAAAATAATCTTTTTTTTCTCGGTACGCACTTGATATAGAGTAAATAGAGGTTATTTCTAATTTCTGAAAGATTTTTCGATAAACTTTTTTTTAACGGTTAAGGTTTAAATAAAATAGTACCACAGACATCTCAATACGCTATTAAGCTTGTTTAGTTTATCTTAAGTTAGTTTATGTTGATCTGTAGTATTTTCTAAAAAATCAATTTAATTACACCAGAGGACCTAAAATATCATTTACTTAGATGTGATTTCTATGCTCATGATAATATTCAAAAAAACATTTACATCTATTTTTATGTGTGTAGTTTTGAGGTGCGTATTCTGGGATGAAATTTCACGCTCAAATCTTGGAAACTTAACGGTCAAGGTCAGTACGGGTCAGTTAGTTCAATCTAGAAAATACAACAGACAACGAACGACCTCACACGCTCACTAATTCTGTACTGCCCTTTCGAGAGATACTAGAATTAAATTTTATCCATGTACATGAAGATAGGTTATACATTATATATATATATATATATATCCATGTACATATCCACGTACATGAAGATAGGTTATACATTATATATATATAATCTTATTATATATACGAGTATATCGAAAATTTCTGTCCGATTTAAGTTTTTTGGAGAAGTTTCATTTTATTTAGAATAAAAATATAAACGTTTTTCTTAAAATTTCACTTAAAATTGTCCATGTAAATTATTAAGTTATGTAATTTTCAGATTCATCATTTTATTTTATGTTTATTAACTTAATAGTGTAAAATTTACTTATAATTTCTTCATAGTAAGTAACTAATGAAATAACTTACCATCATGTTGTTTCCTCGGTTGCAGGCAGAGAAGAGGCAGATACGATTTGTCATTACACCTGTATTGTGCTGAATTCTCAATGCCTGAGTTTATAACCCATGTTATTATTAACTTATTAATTTAATGCAATTATTGACTGTATCATTATCATACTTATGGATTAGGTTACAAAGTCAGTAACCTCCATTTTTTTTTTATTTGGAAGAAATTATGAAAAACTAATAGGAGCTTGAAGAACAATATATTTATTATTGCACTTTTTATTATGAATGATAATTTCTATAGTCTCGTTTCAAATACAAAATAAATACAGCACCTTCTTCTTAAAACAAGCTAGTTTCCATCTGACAACCATTTTGTTCCATTCTTCTTCCTTTTGTGCCCTATCCGTTCAACGGACGTTGGCTATCATCACTTTGTTAACTGTCATTGCTTCAGGTTCTTCAGCCTGCTTAGTTCAGTTGTCGGGGTATTTGAGAACGATTTTGCGTTGACGGCTGTGCAGCACCGCCCTGTCACTATATGAAGGACGTTGTTGCACAGTTCTCATAGTGGCATCAAATAAATGCCAACTTGACGACGAATGAACAGGACCATATAGAAGCGTTTGCTTATAAACGGTCCTGGGTCTGCCCTCATAGCCATGATGTTCTCTTTCTTCCAGGGCTCCGATTCCATGCATTATGAGATGCAAGATCTCACACTTCTCCGGATGTCTCATTAAACTATGTTGTTTCATAGTGTTGCTATTTTTACCTGTTCTTAAATTAACATAACGTGTAAAAACTATACGAGAAAATAATTGCATTAAAAGTTAGAATAAAGGAATAATGGAGGGTGCTGACTTTGCAGCTAGTAGGTCTGTATTATCAAATTAATTCCAATAATTTCTTTCAATTTTGAAGGATATAGTATATATTCTTTAGAAACTATGGAAGTATATTCATTATGGCAGTATATTCTTAAGAAACATTTTGTGAAATCATAGTAATAATCTGTTTCCTCCATACTGGGTTTTTTGATTATATTAGTTAGTTTAAGTGCGACATTAATTTTGATAAATTCTATTAATAACAAGTTTGTTACGTATTCATAAAAAAATTGTCCTTAATTCTATTTCTTCTTCTTCTATTCCCCCATTACAGTTGTTTTTTAAGCTTTTCTCAGTCATTTTATGTTCAATATTTAAATTTAAAATTTCTGGTGATATACAAACGTATAACGCATTTGAGATTTTATCTTTTTTACTTCTTCTTATTTTCCTATCAAAACACTTTTTATGGTTTTGTCAATGTGTATTAGCGAATTTTTTTTTTTAATCTGGAGATTGACAACATAGTACTGCGTTTGTGGAAGATACGTTTGCAACCGAGCGGTTGCAGCGGGTAATCTAGTAATAATATTAAAATAGCTTTTCATAAAGTTTATTTTATTTTTAACAAAATTTATTTTATCTTTATCACAATTTATTTTATTAGAACATATTCTGCTATAATACAGTAAAATACTAGTGTAGCAGGCAGGGTACCGAAATACATGTTTCACTTTACTGCAATGTTATCTGATTATAACAATATAACAACACACTGTACTGTAACTATGAATCAAAAAAATATATATATTATTATTATTATTATTATATTCTTATTGTGAAGTTATAATTATTCAGAACATAGGTCTGTGATATTTTAAATATTAATTAAATGTGTTAATTAGAAATATATACATATAAAATCAATTTCATCGAAAAAAAATTTGTTGCGCCACCGGGATACGGAACCTGAATCTCTTTCCAAACCGGGGAAGGTGCATTTATCCAACTATGCAACAACAATCTTTTCGATAAAATTGATTTTATATGTATATCTTTCTAATTAATGCACTTAATTAATATTCTGTTTGTTTTTGACTATTGTAAACATTATTTGTTTACTCATCTCTCAATTATTTTAATTAATTTGGTTAGTGATGTAAATTGTCTACTTTTTAATTAATGGTCTTGCATCTATATATATATAAACAAGTTAAAGTTTGGCTCAGAATGTGCCCAGTGAGGCTGGCATTATAAATAAAATTGTTTATAATAATGTATAAATAAAAATCTAATCAAGCTATTGCACAAGAAGGGTGTGAGAAAGACGCCACTCGGTTAACCGAATTCGGTTTTCGTCGTATGTTGAGATAGTCATTATCTTGTCCTATATTTTTCACTTTTTCTAAAACCATGGCAACCTGACGGTGTAATCTTTTTCCTTCATAATTCTTTGTGTGAACGGAAAGCCGAGAACTTTCCAAGGACTTCTCGGCTAAGAGGGTTAGTGAATGTAAACGAAAGGGCGGATTTCTTATAGAGTCATGGGGTATTTTTTTGTGAAAACCATTTGGAATTATTTCAGTTAATGTTCTTTGAGGGTTTATGTTACGGTCAAATAAAGTAAATACGGTATTTGACATGATGGCATTACCATTCCTAACTTTGACTTCACCATTTATCTCCGTTGTATGAATAATTGTAAATATTACGGAACTACCGTTCGTACTTTCGTCTACTTTAAATAACAAACACTGAATACTATCTTCAACATTTCTCTAGCAAACATTTAGCTTTCAGAAATTTCCCGTGAAACTTACATGTAGCTTGAAGTACATCGTTTTAAATAAATGATTCTCAAACAACTACACGCTCCTTCTCCTGTCTGTTTTATTTGGTACATGATAAATTTTTTGGAACTACAATCTTCATAAAGAATATGCAATAAATACACAGACAGAATATAACATTTTTCAATTTGTCTAAAATTAATTATTCAATAACTTGGGAGTTTTATAAAACAATTTGTCCAGAAATATCTATATAATTAAATATTCCTACACCAATACCTTAAACTAAGAAGTCTTAAATTTTGATAAATGTAATTAAATTTAAAATGTATATTTTCTGTTTGTGAAATAATAAATATCTAGATATTATTTACAAAATTAGTAACAAGATATTGTATAGTGAAGCGTGTAAAATTAACCAAAATATTATTGTTTGGTTTATTTACTTATTATTAACTTATTCTAATGATTCTTAATTATTCAATTTAAGACCAACATGTTTATTTGCTAGAAAGACAATCCCATTTTTTTATCAAAAATATGATGATGATGATTGAGAAATTCAGAAAACTATTTATATTTAAATATCTTAAATGTTCTTTGACTCTTGTTTTAACACATTTCGACCAATTTTTCCAATTTAGAAAGTAGTACAATCTTTACAGCTAAGGTTATAAATACCGGAATTATTAAATTTATCATCTTTGTCTTCGGAGTTTATGAGTATTTTTTCTATGTTATTATTTGTAAAATTACTTAAATTCAAACTAAATATACATTTTTATCTAAAACTGTACAGTACCGTCCATATTCACACGAGTGCTCATTGAAAATCTTTTACAATTTTTGTCACCTTAGTTAAGACTGTTTTCTTATTATCTTCTTTATCCTCCCACTTCTCTACTGTAAAATATACATAATTCTCTCCCAATTCTTTTTACAGTATTTGATTTGTGCATTAAATTTAGAATATTTCTCGTCTCCATCTTATTACCCAACGTATTTAAAACTTCAGATACTTCTCTTCGTTCCATTCCAGAACTTTGCTTTGATCCTTCAATTACGTTCAACTACTTATGCCATTTACCAGTTGCAAATGGAGTCAAATGGGTCCATAGCCAATGTTAAATTATCTAATTGCAACTGTTCAAGTAACATACAATATCACCGGTAAGACTTGCCCGAAATCTCCACCTAGACGTATACCTTGTGAGCTGTGGAGCCGGGGGCTCCACGCCTCCACCGGATAGTTAAGTGGCAAGCATGAGATGTGGATCCCACCGACTCAAACCTTTCAGAACTCCTTACCTTTCAAACGATTCCTAAATCTGCATTCCTCCCTCGAGGCAGAAGAATAATAATTAGAAGTTACAAAATGATAAATGTGATTTTCCATAATAAATAAAAACTTGATTGCCAAATAACAAGTTTAATACTTTCAATTTTACCTAGATAACAAGGATAACAATTTCATTTGAAAGAAAAATTACATCTACTGAGATTTTACATATAAAAAAAATAAATATAACATTATTTACAAACCATAATCTACCTTTCTAGATCGCATGTTAGCTGCATCTTCTTAGGTCGCGCCGTGATACAGAATTAAGCGCGAACTCAGCATACAAGTACAGTATTTTGTTTCGTTCCATATTGGGGCCTATTGGGCCAAATCCTTCTCCACCCCGAGATAATTCACTGTCTAGCCGGGCAGGACCAATTCCTCTGGTCAGCCTGACACAATCCAAATTCGGATGACAACACCCATCAAATAATGCGTAAAAAGAAGAAGAAGAATCTAGCAGGCATTAATCCTCTGCCAAGGTCGGTGGCACGCAACCTTTCGCATCACCACCATAGATTTGCTCAGCGCACCGGCTAACAATAACTTTCAGTCCGAGTACCTGGCGTCTTTTCAAATTTTAAAATAACCTCGCCGAGACCAGAGTGGTAAACATAAATGCTGCCTCTCAGTCCGATCACATATGGACGTCTGCTCGCAGCACTGTCGCTTCACGCCACCTGATCAGGCAGGCACAGATTTTTAATTTTATAGACTGATGCTTTTGTAAAATAATATTTCTTATACGAATTTAGCTACCGGGACGAGTACTATAGTGTAACGTTACAATCTATCTAATCCTGTGATGTGGAGTGTCCACTATTAGGTGAACACGGGTCATCGCTCCCACACTATTATTTTTTATCGTAATGCTTTAAAATGAATCAACTAATGAATAACAAAAAAAGTATCATACAGATCAATTTGAGCATTAACTGAGCGGATTGTATATAAATATGAAATCGACATGTTAGGTTCACAATTTATATATGATTCAATGAAGTTTTCTCTTCCAAAACTCACTTTTTTAAATAAAAATATACCCAGATATATCAGAGAATTCAATTTGGTATTCACGTATTGTTTCACGTTGGGAGTATTTAATTTTCCATATTCATCCATTGTTTTCGAAAACGTTATTTCAATTTATATGTGTTATCAATTTTTCGCGTAAATGTCAATCAGTATTTTTGAGTACGCACATTTCTATCTAAATGGATAAATGTCATCAAAAATTTCCATATTTTCAAATATGAATTCACATTCTGTGGAGTAATCGTTATTTAATTGGTATATTTTAATAAAACCACTAAAATTGCAAATCGTCATAATCTACGTTTTGTTTGACCTCAGCGCTATTTACACTAGTACCCTTAGCTTACAATGATGTGAAACACAAACAAAGGATATATTAAAATATACCCACTGCTCTGAAAATTAAATCACTCGGATGTGCACAAGTCAAGTGGCATGAAGGGTTTTACAAAACAAATAATGTAAAGAATAATAATAAAATGATCATTAAGGAAAACATATTCTTATTGTGAAGTTGTAATTATTGCGGTGACGCAAAAACAATATTTTTCGACAAAATTGGTTTTATATGTATATATTTATAATTAATACATTAATTTAGTATTTAAAATATCAGACCTATGTTCTGAATAATTACAACTTCACAATAAGAATGTGTTTTCCTTAATAATATATGTTGTATCAATGTGTCCAAAATTTAATAAAAATGAATTGATAATTCTGGCGTCTGCAGTCGGTTTACTCAAAGGTATTTGAGATTCTGTAAAAATAATGTAGATGCTTTCAAACAATGGAATGGTGTATTAATTTTAAAAAATGTAACATATAGGTTCAAAAATTTGTCATGAAAAATACTAGCGTTATAACACAATTGGTAGTGCACTTCCCCGGATCGGAAATAGAGATCCAAGTTCGAATCCTGGTGACGCAAAAACAATATTTTTCGACAAAATTGATTTTATATGTATATATTTATAATTAATACATTAATTTAGTATTTAAAATAAAATGATAAGATAAATAAGTCAGACAAAAATAGGCAGATAAAAAGATTTACTAATATACCTGGCGATGTCAAGTGGAATATTTTTTTAAATATTTATTAACATTTTATCACAAGTTGCGATATATTACACATTTAAAAAAAAACATAGATTCAATCAATGTATATTATTCTGTTGAACTCCCTAAACTATTACAAAATTGTTTGCACTCTTTGTAATTAAATTAAATATGTAACCATGTATATTTTAAATATCAAAGCGTGTAGTTAATTGTAGTGGTAACACTTAAATTTTAAATAGAATATATGAGTAGGTACCAATTACATTGTTTCATTTTGAAGCAAAAAAGGGACTAATTCATTACTGCATGTTTATCAAACAAACGAAACTTTTGTATTTGTTTGTCGATTGTGTTTATAAAACTCATTCCATCGAAAGTTTATCTTGGTTGAATAATAGTGAACTTTACTTTGTTGCGCGTGAGAATTTTAAATAATAAACATAGCGGTCTTCATTTTAAACTAAGTAGTTATTTAGATTTTTGAACTAGAAGAAAATTATTAAGTCTGTGATTATATCGATATATTATATTATATTATACTAGTGATCTGTGCCCGGCGTTCAGATTTAGTTATAATTTAATACATGGTGTAAGGGCAAAAAGCGGTGTCTTATTTTTATTTTGTTGCAGACTCTAAATAGTATACAAAATTTGTCAAGGCAGGGAGAAGGCGAGATATCCGAGGGGTGAGAAGGGATAACTATCTTTAGGGTCCCAGAATGTGACTGAGCAAAGTTTGGAACATTTGGTGTTCAATATAATATACTTGTATATCAAAAGGATGAATGATGATCAAAATGAATGGGAGGGTATCTATGTTTTAGACAGTCTTAATGAGTAACTATACAAACTTTGTTTTTTATCGATGTAAGGATGTAAGCTTATCTAGAAAATAGACAAACATACATTCAATTTTATATATTGTGTACAATACATACATGTTCATATAACCAGCAATTATCAATCGTAAATTTAAAAAAATACTGCTTTTTTGGTCGATTAAACATTATTTAATGTACATGACTAATATCAGCCGTATTACTTTTAAATGTGTTAGAATTTTTTTTTGATCGGTTTACGTGTAATCCAAATGTATCCTTATGAAAGTTATCTTAAGTCAAGAAATTGAAAAAAATGAGTTTATTAATTATTTCGCATCGCATTTTTTTAAATAAATATAATTTGTGAAAAATTGTGAAACGTTATATTGTGTGTATTGTTACGACGTTCGACGGCATTCCGCTAGAGTTTATTTTGATAATAGTAGTCATTTCTACGGGATGTAGGAAGGATGATATGAATTTGGTATAGGGACAGAACAATATGAGCTCAAGGACCAACGGGAAGACACGACTTAACTGGATTTTCTTGCTGTACTCATAGCTCTTCTGAACTTCAGGAAACTTCTTCAATTATTAGCATGAAGCACTGTGTACCACTCAATAGTGATTATAAATCTTTGGCACACACTGCGAGAGACCGAAACACAATAATAATTCAAGTTAGTGTGATAAGTATAGAACAGATAGGTATAGTAAACCTAATGGAGCATCCATACGCACACGGTGATCGACGATCAGTGATCTGGTCTTGTCATAAATACCGAATAAAATTAATACTACGCTATTTTATAGAGTATCCAGATTATGTATAATATATTAAAAAACAGATTTTAATTAGAATATAATATTGTATAATCTAACTAACTTAACCACACTCGCCTTATCCACATTCATGCATATTCTCATTCATATATACAGGACCATCTTCCTATATCTATTACCTAGTCATGCCAAGCCTTCCGCGGATGACCTCAATTTCTGGTACCATGAACACTCGCGGCATATACTTATGAGTATTGTTTCCGTCCTCACCTTATTCATTCGTTCCACGTAATCAAACCACCTAAGCAACCCTTTCTTAATCCTGTTCACTTTTTTCATTCTTTATAAATTTTATTTATTCGATACCCATTATATAATCAAATATTCATTAGAAAATTAGGCCCCAGGAACATTCTATAAAACAATATAAACTATTAATTAGTTATATATTATTAAAGACACATTTAATTATTTTTTGTAGTTTTATTTTTTATTTTACATTAAAAACATTTACACCTAGAATCATGAATTCACTATAATTTTTTTTTCAGTATCCTATTCGCTGACATCTGCGGGTTTACAACATTGTCTGCACAATGCACCGCTGAGGAACTTGTCCGACTTTTGAATGAGCTTTTTGCAAGGTAAGTCCAATTCCGTAGAATATTGTTAAAGTATACATTTTGAAAAAAAAAAAAATATATATATATATTATTAGGTACTTGGATATTTAATGTACATTTCAATATTATCACTTAAATCATCATCAGTCCTTGGCCGTCCACTGTTGCACAAAAGTCTTTTTCAATGACTATATTACTATTTGAACTTTGTGATTAAATATATTACGTCAACTTATAGATCCTAAAATAATTTTTTTTATTTTCTTAGACTGCAAGAACAATCCAGGCATAGTGCTTTCCGTGGCTTGCTAGCTCATCTTAAGTACGAGGGTGAAACCTATAGTAGTATTTATATATCCTCTACTTACATCAAAAATGGGAGATTAATCAGATATTAAAAATAAAAAATGCTTTTTGGTGGAAATATTAGAAGATAGGAAGGCACTTACTTTTTCGGTCTGCCTGATACTGGATGCCGATTTAACTGTTTCTCTCCTTTCCAATCATAAGACAAGTGACGTAGAATATGTATAAAAAGCACTGTTAACACTCGTGTAAAGGATTGTTTTTAAGTATTAGCGGGAATTAAATAGATATAGATTTTAATTGTTAGCGGTTAATTATTATGCGACGGTGGTTAATCCGTAAGGTTTCAAATGTAGACTGAACTTATTGCAGTTTGAGAGTGTTGATTACTGCAATATTTTCTTTCTTCCTTGTGGTTAGGGACAGTTTAGGGAAAAGAAAGGGAAGGAGATACGCAGGTTAAATTTTGATAATCGCGAATATAGAATATATGCTTGTGAGTGTGCATGTGTGTGAATACGTAAAACGGCGCTAACACTTTTGTTGTATAGTTTTCATTTTTTTCTAGGAAAACATTTATCTTATAGGTTACGGTCATTAAATTAATGCATTATATTATATTTATTTATGTTCCAAATTTGTCAATATTTGAACATTATACAGCCTAATAGATTATCTTTAATGGACTTTTTTATCTTGACAATAAAAGTACCTCTTTGTATTTTATTGGTGTCACTAAAACGAGTTTTAAAAGAAAACGTGTCATACAATATTACATTAAATCACTTCTCACATCTTAATCACTAACTTCACCTCAGTGTTAATTAATCTCTTCGTTTTAATAATATTTTTAGATAAATATTGCTTACGCTTTAAATACTTATTTATAAAAATTAAATCAAGATAAGATTAATAGAAGTGGTATTATTCATTTAATTTTTTTTTAATTATTCCCTGAAATATTAAAAAATAACCCATCTTATTATTATTGAGTATGGAGAAGAGAATAGATCTCCCATATTCTCGCGTATCGATCTTGGAAATGAACCAAATATGAGTTTACAATTATTTATAAAAAATGGTCTTTTGCAAACATGCAAACACAATAAAAATTAGAAACAAACGAACGTAACATAGATTTTTCTGTTCACAGCATGTAGAATATCATGCCGAAATAATTTTAATTAACTTTGTTAAAGTTCAGTAATTAAAAACATATATTGTTTAATGAATGTGTTTCAATAACTTTCTGTCGTTATTTTCAAATGCGAATGAACTGAAATTGACATGATCATTAAACGGAATGGAGACGGTTTTCAGTAATTTTCGCTTCATATTGGATTTCGAAATTAAAATAATTGTGCAAATGCCCGAAATAATTTAAATAAAATTATTTCATCACATGTAATAAAAACGTTATTGCCTAAAAAATAAATAATGCAGCAAAAATATTTTTTAAATGTAGTAAAAAAATAATAATTAATTTACGTAAAAAGGTCCATCTATTACTTGAAGATGTAACTACGAGACAATATAATATTTTTTTAAAAATTCAAGTGCTTATATACAAATATACTTCAAATCACTCGTAGTTATTAATAATTTTGAATTGCACCACTTTTCCTTCAAACTGTCAGTTTACTCTAAGTACAGTCAGTTAATGGGAAAAATATTTAAAAAATTAATAAGCCGTAATTAAAATAATAAATAAGCCGTAAAATTAGTATTGTATGGAAAATAAAAAAATGCATATAATCTATATTTTTTTATTTTGCAAATAAAAGTTTATATACTATAATTTTGTTTTCATAACTTTTCAAAAAATCTAAAATCGATTATTATTTTACGTCCATGCTCGCTTACGTTATAATTTTAAATATTTTAGACCACAGGCTACTTCAGACTTAAAATTTTTGACCATTAGCTTCTTAAAAGAGTACAATATATAAATAAATCTTTGTAAAATAAAAATTTTGTGTAATAACATTCATATTTTTATTTTAACATTCAAAAATGTTCTGTTGAATCTTAAATATACGTGCTTCTCAAAAAATATTTGCATTTAAAATGTACATATCTAGTAAATATTTATTTTTAACAGTATTTCAAGTCTTTTCTGGAATGTGATTTAAACATTACTGAATTATATTAATTTATATTGTCAGATTTTTACCGTAAATTACAATGTTTACAAAATTTTAATTGCAATTATGAAATACATCATCTTAAAAGTTTCCGAAAATTGTATCGTTTCCTAAGAGGCAAGTAATTTTATTTGTTAAGGTTATTTTCAGTCTAAAATAAGGACTAAAACCACAGATAAGCTACTTTTAATAAAGACGTAAAACGGATTACTTTTAAAAAGAAAAAGGACAATGAATTTTTTCTCTTTCATTCAAAACTGAAGAATGAAAACAAGGGTATTAAAGGTATTAGGGATTATTTAAAATATTCTACTAGAGTAAACAGAATATTTTTATGTTTATTGTGTAAAAGGTGGTCATCTTGGGAAATAAATACCTATTTACAGTTTCCATGGTACGTTTGTAGAACTCGATAATTATATACGTGAAAATAAATCACTTGTTTTTATATTCTACTCCTAGAATCATGAAAACATTATATAAATTCCAGAATACTAAAAATGTCTTTCTTACCACATTTTCTTTTTAGATTGTAAAATTATATAGCTGTCCTTTTCTACAAATTATCAATGATATTAAAATATCATTATTGTAGTTACTTAGAATAATTAGAAGCATTCAAAATGTATGGAAATCCTCAGAATTTCAATGAATAATGTTGTCCCTTTTCATCTCGTGCAAATAAAATTGTATAGCTGTCCCCCATTATAGTTATAAATACAAGTTGTTGAGTTAAATTGTTAGATTTATACTGCCTTTGCAAGGCGAAATAAACTAGTAGAATAAAAAAACAAGTGTTTTATTTTCACATATGTGAAAATAATACCTGTTAAATGAGTTAGACTTTATAAAAATTACTTTTAATCAACAATATACACCTTCATCCGAAACTTCTACATTATGACCTTATCATTTTCCATGTTAGAAATTGGATCTTAAATATGTGATCTTATGATCTAATAGTGATCTACTTCAATAATAATCACCTTATTTAATACACAATCAAAAATAATAACACACGGAAATTAAATTTAATTAATGTTATTATTAATAATTTATACCAATAATATACCATATATTTATGTATTGATATTATATATCAATTTATTGTATATCACAAATTTAATGTTATTATTAATAATTAATTATCAATAAAATTGACTTCATTGAGCGACTGAAGCTTTCGTTTAATATGCATAATTCACAAAGTTTAACACATACTATTTTTTACGAAGCGCTGAAATGCGAAATAGAAAAACTTATTTCTTTAAAAAAACGTGCATCCAACATGGCAAACGAGTGCGCTGAATGTTAAGGCGCCTAATAACTAAAATTGTGCAAAAACGCTGTTGAAACTTTTGCGAGAAGAGGTTAACGTAACATAACAGGATTTCTTTAAATAATGTTGTTTTGTGCAAAACGTTTCTTGTTGGAAAGAAAAATATTTCAGAAGTTTTGACGTAGAAGTTGTTGCGTTATCGCAAACTTATAATATTAAAGCTGTATTTTTTGGGAACCTGGAGACATAGATACTTTTAAATTTATTATATTAAAAATATTTATTAATTAAATTAAATTAAATTTATCGATCAAAATTGCGTGCATTTTATTATTTTACCTACTACATTACGCCGTTACCCCGCGGGGTAAGCAGTGTGGGTCGACAACCACTCTCTTATGTCCTGACAAAACTCTCTACACCTCTCTTCATATATGTATCTTCAATGCATGCTCTTTAATGCAGGACCGTCTTCCAATATATGGTTGTGCTGGCCAAGATTTCCGCAGATGTCTATGGGGAATTGTGTTATGTTGTCAAATAAAATTTTGGGATCGGTTCCAAGTGAATTCTTGAGATTGATAAGAGCCACGTTTTACACTTAGGTATATATATATAGGATTCGTTCACGGGCCGTCGGTGGTGTTGTGATAATGGAGGCGACACACGTCATCTATTTCTAGTGCATTAAAATTCATATTAAATATCTTTATTATCATTCGCTCCTCATTCATTCATTCCGCATTCCGCACCTGAGCAACATGTTCACTATGCTAAAATCAGATTTATGTTGTGTTCTTTATGTTCGTTTGCTACGTCATAAATGGATTGATAGACTCATCCATTAATTTAATAATTTTACACGTGGTTAAATATTCAACATCACAACATCACTTTCAATATATTATTGCTATTACAATTAACTTGACATTTAGTCATACGTGAATTACACTAACAATTCCGTCACAAAATGAATACATCATTTGAATATATAAATTTAATTAAAGGCTTGATAAATTAGGTACATAATTAATTGTTGAAAATGTAGGCACGAGTACGATGAGACAATTTTCTTACAGAGAAAAGAATTTTAAATTTATTAATGCATAATGCAAAAAAAGAGTTATAAAGATATTGGAGAAATTTTTTATTTATCAACTACCAGGAATGTGATTGAGCGCACAATTTTTTGTATTTATTGTATTCAAAAAAAGTGTTACAATGCCCATTTTTGTATTTTAGTTTCTCGAAGTTAATGTGATTTTCTATTAACAATATGAAACTCGACGTATTAAAATGAATGAAAAATCTTTTCATCGCTTTAAAGTCGAAAATCTGCTCCAGTATGTCGTTTTATTTTTTAAATTTTCAGATATTTCAAATGTAATGGATAAAAGTCAAATCGATATACAGTTTAGCAGACTTTTCAGTTTATTCTATTCAACTATTTATATATTTCCTGATTCAATTTAATTTACGTATGGTTTTTTTACACAGATATTCATACTATTTGAGATATTCATACTTAAATAAGCACTTGTGCTATGAATAAAATAAAATAAATTTATCTCCTAAGAGAAGGGTCAATCTCTCGATCATTTGAACACTAGGCGAGTGACTAGACAAACAAATATGTCGTTTTCACTAAATAGTACTTTTTTAACAATACAAATTATGTTTCCGTAAATACTTCGATAGCTAGTTCTGGGTTTTCTATTGGTAATGATGAATACAGTTATTCAATCTATGTAAATTCAAATTACACAAACCTTTGCGAATCTGTGCTGGTTGAGGCCGACGTCGCTATCCTTGTAGCTTGATGGTCCGCAAATATGCTGGTCAGCCACGTTCACACCTTCACACAACCGGTAATCCGAAATTATATATACTAAAAGTTTTATTATTGCCGCCGTAAAAAGTCCGTCCGAATCACAAACTCTTTTCCCAGAAGCAGCATCGCTTTTGTTTTCTGTTTTTCAAATCTACACAAATAGAACACACATATTCAAAATTTTATATCAGGCCTACCTATCGAAGTATAAAGCGCGTAAACAAATTCTATTTTTATACTTCGATTGACTCTAAAAATTAATCAGGTCCATCAAACAGCCTCTCTCTGTGCCAGTATTGTGAATTATAATTTGTACCAAATATAAATAAATAAAAATAGTTTTTCGAAACGTTTCGTGGTAAGCCATAATGAAAGAACATATTCAATCAGAAAGATTTATAAACTTTAATTTTCAATTCGCAAGATTGATATATGAATATATGTTATAGGCTAGCGATGTCCAGTATTTTTCTACCAGTATAATCCCTGTTCTAAAAACAATCTTCGTATGTTCTTCAAGACTCAATTTTTGTTTTTGAGAAATATTTTGAAATATTATACCGACAACAATTCTTCGAATTACACAACCTGTTAGGTCGCCGACAATGTAACAAAAAGACACTGACACAATAGAACTCTAGCTAAAAAATTTCTGTATCATACATTCATGTTCCTACTTTATGCGTATTTATTGTACGGTAAATAATATATTTTTATCAAAACAGCAACAAAAAATTCGAATATAATTTATTTTTATAAAAATAGTATTCAATCATTGTATTTATTTACATAGAAAATATCCTTCTCTTGGCTGCGGAGTACATAAATATTGATATTGGAGTGTTTTCGAACACGAGAGTGGATTCAGCCATTGGGTTAGGAAATGGAGTGAATGTAGAAAATAAATAATCGAAGGAGATTAATTATTTGGTCCCTTTTCAACAGTTTTTTTATTAATTTATTATATATTTGTCTCTTTAATAAGCGCTAAAGATTTGTCACTTCGCACTTATTGTATAATATATCGCGACATCATTTTGAATATATTTTCTTATCTGCGTGACGTTTAAAGTATAAATCGCCGATAACAAAATATAGTAACAGCGAATTCACGTCACGGAATTTCATATAATTTATTTTTTTCACACAAAATCACGGGGTTTTATTGAACTAGATTTAGTAAATATCTTATTAGTACATACTACTAGAAATTCTATTATATAATTCTAGTCAAATGTATGCTCCTTTTTTAAATTCCTTTTCTCTATTTCTTACTTGCTTACCTACCATCACGCCGCTTCTCCGGAGGGGTAGGTAAAGTGCGTAGAGCGCCACACTCCTCACACAATTCTCGCCTTATCACCATCTTCCAGTATCTGATTTAACTGTTTGTGCTAAGTCTTCCGTGGACATCTCCAATTTCTGGTGCCATCAACACTTGCGTCATATATTTTTCTTACCATTCTCTCCTCATTCATCCGTTCCATATGACCAAATCACCTATGTGATCCTTTCTTAATCTTACTCACTATACTAAAATCAGCTTTACATTATTTCCATATTTCTTCATTTTTTACTGTTATAAATGAATTTACCACATATAAGCCTAAGTGATCTCATTTCCACTGCATCAGTCTACTTTCGTTCCACTTCTGCCAGCTCCAGGGTTCACTTCCATACATTAGTGTCGGTACCACGACTCCATTGTGGACCTTGACTTTGTCTTGGTTAACAAATTCCCATTAACTATAATTCCATCTATAGTGCCGTTCACTTTATTCCCTCCAGTCACCCTCCTTTCGATATCTTTCTCAGCTTTTCCGTTTCCATCAAACATACTTCCCAAATACA
The DNA here is from genome assembly GCA_022840565.1 of Eubasilissa regina. Classification (NCBI taxonomy): domain Eukaryota; kingdom Metazoa; phylum Arthropoda; class Insecta; order Trichoptera; family Phryganeidae; genus Eubasilissa; species Eubasilissa regina. The sequence continues at coordinate 27,318,210 of JAINEB010000033.1, forward strand.
CAAACTCATCGACTTATTCCAAACATTGATTACCTAATCTAATAAGTATTTTGCACGTTGTCTGGTTTTCCTCCTTCTCGAATACCATTACATTCGACTTGTTGACATTCACTATTTCCAACTGCTTATATGAAATACTCTTTCAGTGGAAATATTTATAAAGATGACTATTAAAATAAAAAGTACGCAATTGATTTAAGTCAAAAATATATTAAAATCTTTATAAATATTGGGAATTAGGTGATACGTCTGTTTTATAATTGCATACTATTTATGAAATAGACAGCTAGTGTTCAAAAGACAACAGTATTATATATAAACGAAATATTTAATTGCGACTAAAAGTAACACACATATATTTATGTTTGTTAAAAAAAATGTTATTTTCCCTTTAAATAATGTAAAACCGTCTAATTTACGGAGTTTGCAACTTATCTTGTGAATAAATACTAAAATATACGTGAAAATATATCATATCGATGTATTTAATCATAAATCAATAAAGCGACAAATTATACGTCCATCATGGCCAGATCGAACTGCGAAATGACGCTAATAAAAACAACTAAAATTACACATCATTAGGATCGATACAAATATTATTAGGTTTTTGATAAAAAAAAAATTTAAATAGTAGTTGAAGCCTCAAAGCGTGTGATTAAATAAAATATATTATTTAAAAACGCATGTTTTCAATAAAAAAAACTATTTTAAAAACATATAAAATTGTTAATATGTCCTGCTAATTGAACGGTTATAACTATTAATATTTAACATTTTGTTAATTTGTCTCTATAATTTTGGTTTCAAGATTATTAGAAAATACATTTCTTTTATAGAAGAATTTTCCATATTAAGACAGTTTTGTAGCACACGGAAAATGTATCTAATGGTCGCCGTCTTTTTTAAAATGCTTTTATAGAAAATAACATTCAGTTTATTAATTTTAAATGAGTACTATCTAAGGAATACTTTTAAAAAAGTCAAATCTAGCGTATAACTTCTGACATAAATTAATAATAAAACCCACAGTTTCGTAAAAAACCCGAAAATTTGAATTATTATTTAAAGTCACGCCATAAAATATCCGATACTCAACTACTACAAATACAAATTATTACATTACATCAATCATACTTATGATGAATCATTAACTAACGTGGCAGTTACTTTGTGGTACAACATGGTTGTTTTAATTAAACTATACTTTATACAACACACATATTGTAGTTTTATTTTTAACACTTCTACAGTTTGGAGAGGTGCACTCCCCTATCATTAATTGTAAATAACAAATAAGTCGAGTAATTATATACTCACGTAGATGGGCGTGGTGGGAGATGTAGAGGAGGGGGTGGGATTTTGTGTAAAAAATACCTATTAACAACATTGAAGTCTTTCTTTTTTATTTATCGACATTATTAACGTATTAATGTATTATATTCATTTTTTATTTCAACTTTTTATTTCATTATAATTTTTAATATTAGCCAAACTGCAGAACAGTTTTACGGAAAGGATTACCCTTAAGAATTGATATCAACAACAATAAAAAAATTAAAATAAAATACAACAAAGGAAACAAATAACTTGATGAGAATGTATTTTACTCGTTCTCTCACCGTACACATTGTTCGCGATTGGTACTGTAATGATTCGATCCAACGATAGCTATGGTGAGGGTCGGTATTCATATCTAAAACTAAACAAATTCAACTGGTAAAATTTTGCTCATTGAAAATAATTTATAATAATTATCTTTATATAAACACTTCGTTCTGTCATCTACTATAAATTTTTAAAATCTTTATTGTAACTATTCAATTTTATCAGTATATATTTTATAAGTTAATCCATAGCTACTCATTTCATAACTGATAACCTAGTCAACCATTGCAAAGTACAGTGAGTGAGTATGAATTTATGTTTCTTATTCTTTCAGGTATAATTTTTGACGGTTTCTACACATTTTATCTTGTTTCATTTACTGTGCATTCTTATGGTTACTATTTATTTTATTAAATTACTTTATTGAATTAATCAGAGTATAAACATGAAATTTCGTTATTAAATTATAATTATGTATCGACCACTCAGGCTACTTATACAGATGCGAAATATGGACTCTAAAAGTAGCTACGATGAACTGAATAGAATGTGAGTATAAAGGCTTGTTCATAAAAAAGTCTTGGACATGACGAATTTCTAACGATAGAACGTTTGAAATCATGGAGACTATTTGAATATCATCGGGAATCGAAAACTAGAGTACTCGACCCAAATACAAAATTCCTCACCTGACAATAATGGAAAATATTGAAGGAAAAAATTGCATCGGTCCAAAAAAACTCTTCTGGTTAAGAATTCTTATATTATAGAACGGACTCAATGCAGATAGATTGTTTCACCAAGAAGTTCAATATACCTGATATCAGATAAAATACCGGAAGTCGATTCCAGCTGTTGTAGATCGGATAAATTATATTTTCGTAGAAAGCAATCACTTTGTGGTTTGACATAATATATTAAGAAAAATAACAATCGCTTTGTGTAGAACCACGATAAATTATATTCACCAAGTATTCTGTTAATACGCGTTACATAAATACCTTACTCTAAATTTTAAAAGTGTAATATATTTTACAAGAAAATGTACATTAACAAATAAACAACATTGAAATGTTTTTTTTAAAAAAACCTCGTAGTGAAGCCTCCTTCCTTTGATTGCTACAATACAATACAAGTTATTTATTTGAAAATCTAACAATCTATATTTTATTAATAGGTGATATAGATTTATAAATCTACATAATATTTCTGATTCCAATTTAATTAAGGATAATTAGATTTTCTTTTTCAATCACATTACGCATCCATCTGGGCGATTGGAATCGGATTTCCGCTTCCGTTAGGCATTCATGTAGAATCCTGAATGAACACAATATGAAGACAGGTAGCTGTACTATACACAGTTTCTTGGAAATATTTGTAAATTGAGTACTGTGTAATCTGAAAATGGAAAATATTCACATAAAGTCATCGAATTTGGCTAAGTATCCAGACAAATAAAACAAAATAAATATTTATAATAAAATATATAATGATAATAGCATAGAAAAAACGCGTTAGGTGCTTATCTCAGATACATGTTTTTTTTAATAATTGCAGTTTTTGTTTTTTTTAATTCAAACACATTTTTATTGTGAAGTTCAATTTCTGATAATACTTATATAGTAAAAAACAAAATTATTTTTTTGATTTAAACATTTTTTCTGTATATCTTTATAATTGATACGTTCAACTTGTACTAAAGCAGTTAAATTAGTCAAATTAAAATATTCCCACGTGACAGGCAAAAATACTACTCATTTCACTATTGGACCAATACGAATAAGACTCTTACAATATTCTAAGTTTATTATCTTAAACTCATTATGAGCTCTTTAATTATTCATCAGGTGTAATTATATTTCAAACGTTATTTAATTTTAGTACAGTGTATTCCAAAAGTATTTTTCATTTTGGTTCATTCGCTGTACCAACGCAACGAGCAGAAGAGGGACGGAGATATGCCGATAACTAGTCGCGTTTTTAAGAATTCAGTCGCTATGAAGCGTGTTCTTGCCAGTTAGTCGTGAAATTTTCCCTAAAAAATTGATATTCCGACGAAGTGACATATACTGGCCTCCACGTAGCCCAAACTTGACACCAATGGACTTTTTCCTATAGGGCTACCTTAATTCAAGAGTATACAGTAACAATCCTCCCTCTCTGGACCAATTAAAAGAAAATATCCGAGAAGAAATGGCAGCTATTACGGAGAATACGTGCCGAGCAGTTTTCAGAAATTTTGCCTCCCGTTTAGAAGAGCACCAGCGAAATAACGGACCACTAGCCAAGAAATAAATTCTCACAGACTGTAATTTAATGCAAAATAAACATTTTTTTATTAAAACCTATCCATTATTTTATTGCATAATTTTTATTATGAAAATGATTTTTAAGACACGTTGTTTTTAATGTGATTATTATAAATTAATGAATTAAATTGTCATTAAAATATGTATTTTCCCTTTAGGGAGAATCTCAATATGAGAGAGGTAGACGGGATACTTGGAGTTTCCAAAATCTTTTTGATTTCAAAAAGGTTTTGAAAGCTCCTGGTATCTATCCCGGTTTTATGTAATGCCATTTAAAAATATTTTGAAATTTTCATGTTTTCTGTTTTGTGACAAATTTTACTAGAGTATCCGCTGAATAATTATTCTATGTTTATTAAATTAACATTTAATGTAAAAATGTTACTACAAAACATTTTTTTAAAGAGTTTATGTAATGTAATGAAATCGGATATCGATTCACACGTCCTTTTAACAATATAGCTGTTCAGCACAGTGGTGAGATTGCCCTACACCAGCGCTGTTCAACTTCTCTTAGCCAGCGGGCCATTTTTTATAGTAAAAAAAAATGTAGGTAATTAGAAAGTCACCTCAAAAAATAAAACGTATCTAAAAATAATACAAAACGTTAGAATAAATGTATTTAATGTACTGTATCACATGTTGCATCCTATGTTAGTATATTTTCACAAGAAGTCCGAGAGATGGCAGTTCAGATTATCAAAAAATAATAATTAATATAATATTCATTTACAATCTTTCCGGATTGTGCAATAGATGTCACTGTTTTTTACGACGGATATACTCGGCGCTGGACCTTAGATAGGTTGCATTTACATTAAAATACAGTAAATATCTGTCCAAATTCTGATATCATTTTGGTTTGAAGTTCAAACCAGTTTTACACAAAATACTCACTTGTAATTCATTCACTAATTTTTTTAAGTTTACTATATTTATCACTTTAAAATAGCTCTAGATATGTATATAGTATTATTTCTGACTGTAAATAAAAACAAAGTACACTACATGGTTGCATTGTTAAAGCAATGTATTAAGGGATTTCCTAACTAAAATATAGATTCTATGGAAACTATGGCCGCGAAACTGCCACAATAGCCGCCCGAATGACTTAGTAGCAAGCAATCAACGATAACCGATTACTTTTATCTGGTAGTCAATATTGATTGCTGCATGTCAAATTATATTTTCAAGAGTGGAGTCTTTCATATATTTCGATTTCATATCAGAGAATGCATGCTCGCAGATGTATATTATATACTTCTGAGCATATATATTTTTACTCCACTAGTTACAAAAGTCACTTCCACATTAAACTCTTTAATTTCTTCGTAGAACTCTTTGCAAGATTCAAAACGAACTAAATTATTTTACTGCATATTTGCTTTCAATAATTTTAGTTTGTTTCTAAATCCAGAAACACGATTATAATTACAACATATTTGTGTTCTCACAACTAAAACTATTGTACTAGACAAACACGGGACAAAATATACTAAGTCGATGTTATGCACGAGCAACACAATTATTGTAAATGTTTCGATATGAGTAAGTAAAAATTATTATACTGATAACTAGTTCATTCAAAGTTCCTTGTGAGTTTTGGTCAAAAGACGCGCTACTCGGAATACAGATATTTATTCAAAATTTTATGTTGAAATTTAGAGCGATTCGCGGGCCGCAAAAATATTTTCACTAGTTGGACAGCGCTGCTCTACAAGTTCACCTTGTGGCTGGCTACACGACAAAATTTAACTAACCAATTAAAACAACTTTGAATCGAAATAAACTGGAGTTAAAAATCGATAATTATTATATATTCAACGATCGGAAACGGTTCGTACATTTTAAAAGGGGATTTTCGAGGTATACAATCTGGTATTGCGCATACTCAGCATCAAATTATTTCACTTAAATAAAATTAGACATATTGCGATACGATAGATACACAGATGAATAAAGTTAGTGTACCGACTCGTGGGAAACCGTACCTGTAACAAATATCGAAAGCGGGGTGGTTGTATTGGGTTGAATAAACTGCCAGCATTCCGGTCACATTGAACGCGCGTTGAGTATATAACGAGTTCAACCAACTCTCATTAATATGGAATAATACCATTCAGTCGGAAAATGTGACACATGATAAGTTTTTCAAATATTTTTTTACATTGCTCAGTTAAAATACTACTCCGTTAACAAATAAAAAATTGACATTATTTTAAACAAAATATATAGATACCATATATATTTTAGAAAAATACAAATAATGAAATTAGCTTCGAAAAATATAGGACTTATACTCTGAATATTATATGTATTACTGGCAATGAAACTGTAGCAACATTATCATTACTGACGATTGTTCAAATGTTGAGGTGAAAGTTTTTACGGAAATGGCGCTATACAAATTATCCAATATTATTATTTTTACACTTTTAGTGGGACATGTATTTTTTTCAAGGAACTGTATTCTGAATAATCACAACAAATAAAAAATCATTTTATTTAAAAATTAATATTATGTTTCTTCCACGAACAACATATAGATATTTATTTTTTTATATAGGGAGGTTTAAAAGCTCTATAAAGGGTATAACATACCTAGTCCACGATATTTTACAGAGGGATAACTGATTAAATTACGAGTCGAAAATGGTTAAGGAGTACGCACAAATTCTATACCGTTACGGAAAATATTATTGTATAAGAATTTTACAAAATCATAAATAACTAACTTACCATTACACCGTTTCCCCGCGGGGAGGAGGCATAGATGATAGAGCGCCACACTATTCTGTCCTGATACACAATTCTCGCCTCATCTACATTCATACATCTTCACATACAAGCTCGCCGATTATTGAAGCTTCTAATGGAACCATTCTCCAGTATTTGGTTTATCTGACTGCCAAGTCTTCCGCGGACATTCTCAATTTCTGGTGCCATCAACACTTACATCCTTACCATTCTCTCCTCATTCATCCATTCCATATGACCAAACCACCTAAGCGATTATTTCTTAATCTTACTTACAATACTAAGATCAGCTTTACATTCTTTCGTTATTCTTTCATTCTTTACTCTGTCATAAATGGATCTGCCACACATACGCCTAAGCGATCTTATTTCCACTACAGTCAGTCTATTTTTCTTCCTCTTCTGCCGGCTCTAGGCCTCACTTTCATATATCAGTGTCGGTACCAGGACTTCATTGAGTATATATTATGACGTTATATCTGGTACCTACCACGCACGAGACTTGATATTTACAAAATGACAACACTGCACCGCGTAAGAAAAAGTTTATCTGTGATATTTCTTGTTCTTTTTAACGGCTGACGTGCTCAAAATACCTGCTATTGCTACCATCAAGAAAATGTGATTTCACATTAGATTAAGGAAGGGTGAGAATCAAATATATTGGGCATCTGTGTTATCCAGCACCATATTGTGAGATTTGTTTGCTATTTTACTTGTATATTTGCAAGATGTGAAGCATCCCTTTCTTACATGACAGCAGAGAGGTCACACAGATGACAATACTTTTTTTCTTCATGAAAAATTTTTCATGAATAAAGAAGGACGGGGATACGATTTGGTCTCCTCCGCTTCTTTATTTCACAACTGAATTTGTTTTACAACATAAGAGGACGCAAGGATTCCATGTGAGTTCAAATGGAAGAAGATGACCCAGCCTTCCCGGCGTTTTAATAAGTAAGGAGATACAAATATTTACGGAACATCAACTCTGAACGAAGACTGTGGATCGCTACCGAAGATCGAAGACACCTCGCAAAACGAATTTCGATGTAAATTATTAATATTTGAAGTCTTTATTTTCACTTTTTTAATTTCAAATAATGACTTGCTAATCTTGTTAATCACAATTGGAAGAAAGTCTATTATTTTGCTAAAGAAATCATAGTAAATCAAACTTTATTTGATACGTTTTTTGCTATATTTGACCTGACAAACTCATCAGGGGATTTAAATTGTTGTAATATAATTTCCGAGGTGAAGATTTTCATATCCAATGAATCTAAGTGTTTTATCTCACCATTAATTTTAGATGATAACTTGTTGATTTAGATGTTCACACGTTAATAAGAACTCTATTCTTTTATTAGGGCAAAACTTGTCAATCAATCTTTCTATGTAATCACATTCAAGTGACAGGATTCTTATTACATTCTACCTTATAATTCATAGGTTTTCGTATCTGAGTAAACCATTAAATTATGTTGTTATAGAAATTTGAAACTAATTTTATTTTCCCTGAGAATGACAGCTGATGTGAATGGGAGGTGACATGGTGAATTCTGTGCATCAGAACCACGCACCTCATGCTATATCCTGAGCGAGCCGGAGGACGGATGAAATACGACGTCACAATATGTGTTGATAAGAACCCGTTAGATATAATTCATTCAAAGCGCCGTTAATTTTATTCCTTCCTTTCGAAAGTTCAATGACCCTTATCTTTGTTAAGATTTAAGTCGATATATTTCAAAATAAATATTTTTGTGAAATTGATCTATTATTATTCCATATCTTTGCTTCAGACCGTAAATCACCTAATAAAAAATAATCTGACCTCTCAAAGTTCAATGACTCTTACTTTTTTGTGTTCAATATATAATTTTAGAATCAAAGAAATATTTCAATTAATGAAAATAATCGCATAACTATAATTTTTTTAAAGCCTTGTATCTGCCTGAGTTTGTGTATTTTCGACTGCTATTTTTATTACGTAACTACCCCTAAATACTGCGCACGGTGTGTTACGCCGACAAGGACTGACAATTACGTTCGTAAAAATTATAAAAAAAAAACTTATTTGTCGTAGATTTTGATTTACCTTATCTCTGTAATTGTGCATGTTAATGACATGAAAAATATCTAAGAAACCCAAGAGATAAGAGAAGCTTGAATTCTTAATAATTATCGTACCTGTGCTCGTATTACTTTGATTATTAATTGGGTATCAATGAATTTTAGTAATCTTTTAGGAATTTGAAAATATAACTCGCAATCACCATTAAATTATGCCCATAAAAAGTAATAATTTGATTTACGATTTATTGAATTGCTGGATGGAATAGTAACTACCTGAAATGGATATTTCCCGATTTAACAAGTCATTTTTGACACACCAGCTTCAATTATCACAGTCATTTGAAATACGATTGTAAATAATAATATTCATAATATATTTACTCATTAAATAAAGTTACGTTATTTTCATCAATCAAAGAAATTTTAATTTATTTTGAGGTATAAACGCGATATAATTGTGGTAACACGTGCATCCATCGTGTTCAAATCCATTGTATCTATTATAATATAGGCAGTATAGATTAACAAAAAATAATGAATATTATTTTAATATAAATATGTAATATATATCACTGAATAAAGTCATGTCGGTAGATGTCCCTGTTCAAAGCAGATAAATAAATTAATACGTCGCTGGCCGAATTGGATTGTTTCTTGCAACGGATTTATTCGGGGCTGGACCGTAAAGGGGTTGTTTATTTTTAATCTTTTCAATGCATTTACATTACAGTACAAAAATATCTGTCCGCATCTGTAAACGATTATTCAACCATTTTAGCATTGCAATTCAAGAAGGTTTTACAAAAAAATATCGTGTTCACTAGAAATTTTGAGTAAAATTTTTTTCCAGTTCATATTATTTCATTTACTTAAGGTCACCACTGCTTCATTTTTATGCTTTTAATACCATTATGACGATAATCATATCAATTAAAAATAGTTCTAGATGAATATATGTATAGGTATAGCATGTATTATTTTACTAATACTTAGTTTTTTCTTAGTGGGAATAAGAACAAAGTACACTATGTGGTGCATTGTTAAAACAATATAATAAAGGATTTACGCATTGAAATATTCTACGGAAACACTGACCATAATAGCCGCTCGCAGGGCCTAGCAGCAAGCAATCGGCTTTTCTGCGAGTAAAACATGCTCATATATTGTTTATAAATATCTTATATCAGCGGTTGTATTCCAAACTTGTATTGCCTTTAAATTTAAACTTTAAAATTTGGGATTGCGCAATAATTTTTTTTTTTTTTTTAATTAATAATGTTAAAGTAAACATTATTAACACGGTTTTATAATTTCAATAATTATTTTTGATTTTAATATTATAATTATGATTTATGACGATGTTGGATAATCAGTTTAGAAATTTTTTGTTACGGTGTAAAGTTTCACGATTTTTATATGAAATACTACAAACTATACATGTATTGAACAATATTATTTATAGTTGTTATTCAATCATTGATATTATAATAATTACAATTTTAACTTTGCAGATTTGACCGCCTGGCAGCTGAACACCACTGTCTCCGTATCAAACTACTCGGTGATTGCTACTACTGTGTAAGTGGGCTACCAGAGCCTAGGGAGGACCACGCTAAGTGTTGCGTAGAAATGGGATTGGATATGATCGATGCTATTGCGTAAGTTTAATAGCCTAGTAAAATATGTATTACGGTTGCAAATATTATTTAATTAGTATATTATGCAGACATCAAATAATATGAATATTAACATTTTATGGAGGTTTTTCAGTACGTACTAACCGAATTTAGTTGACGCGATACTTTAATACGTACTTAATATTTTAGATATACACACATTAATGTTTAATTACTTTACGGACTCTTTTAATATTTAGCACCAATTAGTTCATTATGTATATGTAGGTGATTTTTATCGCGTATTATAAGTACATATTATAAGTTTAATCTATTTGTGATTAGCAATACCAAAAGGTTCATGAATATTTCAACTTCATGAAACATTAACTTAATATCACTTACGTTTATTTTGTCATTATATTATATATATAGAGGCTTATCCAATAGCTATGTTTATTAAAAAAATTACAGCTGACATTGTTATTTTTATTCAGTGAAGTCTGCCATTTTACCATGGAGCGTTTCACATTGAAACAACGTTGACGAGTTATTAAAACTTATTATCAAAATTAGTATTTTCAATCGACTCGGCAAACCTAACGTGCACTTCGTGAATCTTATGGTCTACATAATCATCAATCTGAGCAAGCTGTTCGTCGAATTGTGAAAAACTTTAAAACAATTATTAATTACATGATGTGAGATCACCGGTAAGGCAAAGAAATTCCTGGAGTGAAGCCAATATTGCCGCTGTAAATAAAAGTGTAAAGGATGATCCAAAGTTATCGATTTCTCGACGTTCACGACATTTAGGCTTATCATATGGCACAACATGGCGTACTTTGCGTAAATATCAGGGCCTACACTCCTACAAGATGCAGCTAGTGCAATGCTCCGCAAGCTTTTCTCACCTACGACACACCAAAATTCTTCCCAGATTTCCGCGGCACACCAAAAGCTAAAATATATAGGTATTAAATTGATACACAAATTTTACAATATATTTTTTTTTTCAACCCTTGTAATTTGTCGGAGCACTTCAATATATTCTCATTTCGACCTTGCATTTTTTTATTAAGTTGATTCAAATGCTCGAATATATCTATAAAATTGTAAAATGTCAAATACATTGAATTTGACCGCGGCACACATGTATCCGGCTCACGGCACACCAGTGCGCCACAGCACACCGGTTGCGGGGCACTGAGCTAGTGTAAGACAAACAAAAACATTAATCGTGTAGTTGGTGAAATTACAACAAATTTATGTGAAAGAATGGCTGAAAATTGGATCCGGAGAACCGATTGTATCAAACGTAGTCGTAGTGCACATTTGAATAAAATTATATAAATAAAAAATTATTGATATCGTACTTAGTTTTCTAAATTTAATTCCATTTTAAAGTTCTATTACGCTTGTTGGATAACCCTGTATATAGTTTTCATTTTTTTCGATGTAAGAAAGGAATGCGTGGAGTTCTACTAAACTTGTCTAACCTGAACCCCCTTTGCTCGATGGTCCCTTATGACTAATCATAAACTACCATCCTCTTGACGATACTTCTCCCTTTTTCACTTTTCTCAGCATCATTGAGATCTACTTCCAAAGAAACGGCAGTTATTGTTTTCACTCGGTCGGTCCAACAGAGGAATCTTCCTCTTTTTCTCTTTCAACGTGGTCCACTAAAAGAAAAACCTCTCCAGATTATTTTCTCTTTTTATAAGATGTTCATAAAATTTGAGAATACCTTACTCTCAAAAAAATGCCGATTTTGTATCTGCAAGAGTGTTAATTTGCGTCAATCTCCTTTATTAATAATCCACAATTCTACACCGTATAGAAATATTGAATACAGCAGATATGAACCTGGCCTTCGCTGTTTTAGATATACCTGGATTATATGTTAAACGTCAGAAATAAGGTATTCATAAATCAAGATATTAGTTAGAATCAAAGACAACGCTGCTGCACTGCAACCAAGATTGGTTGAGGTCAATTCGATTGTCGGAGATAAATAATAATTAATTAATACATCACAAATAGATTATTATCAATTAATAATAACTGACAAGTATTTTCAGAATCAATCATTCTTCATAATACTTTGAATAAGTTTTTGACAGCCTGCTCTTAGTTTCTATACAACCCTTTGCCACTCATCCAGTATCTGACGGCACATCTTGTTTCATCAACTATTTCTTGACCTTATATAATATTAATTCTTGACCTTATATCTTCGGCTCGGTGATAATTACCGATACATCGATGAGCTTGTGGACTAGTGGTCAAGACGCTCGCTTAGTGATCTAGTGACCAGAGACCATCAAGTTAATCCTATTTTCATAGCGAAGTTTTGAAATAGTAAGAATATGCATATGTTGTGTATTCTGTATATGCATCACTATTTAAAAAAACAAATTAAATGGGATATCACTAGAGATAATTAATAAAACAAAAATGGGAGCAGTTTACTGAAACTGAGGTGTTTCATCTAAATTGTGCATTTAGTGTAAATCAATAATCGTAATTATTTAATTAAATCGTAAATAAAAACGAGAAGTTTACTATAGTTAAATTTATATTAGAAAATCCAGGATAAGTTTCAATCTACATTGTTCTAAATTACATAAGAAATTTTTTCAAATGAAAATCCTAAAAATCTTCTGTTTTGTTTATATTTATATTATATTTTTATCGTGGTCACCATTTTGATCATTCAAAGAGAAACAAAACAAACAAGTAGCCTGTAGCGAAATTTATCGCTAAATTTCCGAACCTTGAACCCAAAATTTCATCCATGTGTATACACCAAAAGATTTGTGATATTATTAATTTTAAATAAATATGAATTTCTTTAAAATTTCTATACTTGGTGATTGGATAATGTGAGTTTTGGGTACTTTATTGTTATAAAGGGAGTCCAGAGGAAAAATTTCAAGATTAAAAAGTAACGAGAGACAGCTACTGCTGATGTGTATTGCCGAATGTTTGACGAGTTTTTGATACCGTAACTACAGCTGTTTCCCAGGTTTAACAATAGAACACAATTTCAGCAAGACGGGGCCACTCCACATACAGCTAGAGTTTCAATGGAGAAGCTGAGAGGAATTTTTCCCAATAAATTAATAAACAAGTACGGAGACATACCCTGAGCACCTCAGTCATCGGAGCTTACACCGTGAGACATTTTTTGTGCGAATACTTTAAGTCGAGAGTTTACAGCGACAATCCTCGAACAATTCAGGTCCTACAAGAAAATATAAGTTGCTGTCATTGAACCGACGCTTTGCTCTCGCGTGTTCGCAAATTTAAGAGTCCGACTGCAAGTGTATCTTGAGAGAAATGGTCGGTATTTAAACGACATTGTTTATAAAACGTAAAATTCGCATAATTAAACTCAATTTTGTGTAAATAAAATATGAAAATAACACTGTAGTTATTTTTTATTTAATATTAAACTTGAAAATTTTCCGTCAGACACCCTTTATATTAATTTTTTTTCGTAAATTTAAAAACAAATCATTCAATCTTAACTTTTACTCAACTTACGTACACTTTCACAGGCTTCAATTTCAAATGTGACTTATTCAATATTGACTGATGCATCATGATCGCGATTCATCACGAGAGACCGTTGAGAATAAAGATTCATTCTTCAGATACAATTTTAAAAATATCTAAATCGGTCATGCATAAGTTGGATTGTTTTATTTCGTGGGACGATAGATGTGTCCTGTTGTTTCAATCTAGTGCGCAAGATAAAAGCAGCAATCTGATGAATTTTATTATTGACGTAAATACGTTTTTAAAATCAGTTCGAAGTGTGGACTGCATGTTCAGAATTCTGATCGTGACGAATCGTGGAGTGAATTGAATCGCTTATATCTCAAAACGACACAGGTATAAGTTAATAGTGTCAACGAATCGGCGCGCTTAGTCAACTTTGGGACGCGGTAACTATTAAACGTTGAGAATTTTCTCGTTTTGAACATGATGAATTTTATTATTTTAATCTAGTGCGCAAAGAAATAGCGGTGAACTTCATATATAAATGTTGTTGCGATTTGGTACGCGAGATGACAAACACAAATGTTGTTTATTTTGTTGTTTCAGACTGGTGCGTGAGGTGATGGCGGTAAACGTCAATATGCGGGTGGGTATTCATACCGGACGAGTGCACTGCGGCGTGCTGGGCCTCCGTAAGTGGCAGTTCGACGTATGGTCTAATGACGTCACCCTCGCAAACTACATGGAAAGCGGAGGCCTTCCGGGGTGAGTTGACAGATTATTTAATAATTAATAATCTAGTACATTCATTTGTAATATTTGGTCATAATATTTTTAATTGCTTTTTCACAAATGAATAACCTCCATTAATAAAACTGGTCAACGTCAAAATACTCAAATAAATGTCATTACTATGATAAACATTTTGGGGTTAAAAACTGACTGGCTTTCAAATAATGGAACGATAGATATATTAATTTGAAAAGTGTTACATATAGGTTCAAAAATTTGTCGTCAATCCACTGTGTTGGTATAACATAATCGTATAATCCAGGTTCGAATCCCGATAGCAACAACAATATTTTTCTAAAAAATTGAGTTTATGTGTACATCTTTCTAAATAATACATTTAATTTGTATTAAAACTTATTTTAACACGTAATAATCTTCTTCAGTAAATTAAACATATAATCACTATTTCTTACACATATCTTCTCCGGAATCGCCAGCGCGTCTGGCCCGTTCACAATCAAAAAGAGCTACTGTTGATAAATCGGTCAAGATGAAACGGTCTGATTTGTGATTTAGACCTTGTGAAAATGGAACCTGTGGAAAGTTGGCGGGTTATCGGGAGATAAAAGACAGGATGGCACTTACTTGTTGGTCTCCTATCTCTGGAAGCTGGTTCTTTTCTCCCTGGTCCACCAATTCACAAGCCACGCAGAATTATGTCACGCACTTGTTGACACTCGCGTTAAAAAAGTAATTGTTTTAAATCTATTAGCGGTAGTAAAAAATTATATATTAGCGGTAATTAAGGTTAGCGGTTGTAAGCGTATTTACAGCGACGGCAATGTACCGTGTTCGGTTTCAAAAGCGGAGTAGTTCGTTCAGGCGTATCAATCAGACTGCAGGAATCTTCTTTCTCCCTCGTGCCTAGGGACTAGAATTGGACAAGAGTAAAAGGGAAAGGATATATTTCTGTAATCCAATGAGATATGCTCGCGTATACGTGCGTAGTACATTTAATGGCGCTAACAACCTGAATGGAACCTTATCTATGATACATCTACTATTGTAACGTATTACAGAAGAAAGGAGTCAGAAATTTTAAATTTATTTTCAATTGATGATGATTTAGCTTTTTGCAACAACATACTACATTTATTGAAAGTACTTAATCTACCGCAAGTTCCATCACATTGGAGACTCTCTATTTCGTCGAAGTTCAGTTTAGTTCCTCGTGCGATATATACGACAGAATTATTAGAAAAAGAAAGAAACACGTGGAGTTATTGTCAGATATAATTAGGTACAACGACTATTAGTAAACGTGTACTTGGATTAAATTTTATTGCTTCCTATTTGAATGGGACAGCCGAGAAAAGAGCACCAAATATTATTATTTTACTATAAATTAACCCCATTTTGTCTACAAAATGGTAGGTACTAGAAAAATTCCGCATTCAGTTTCAGAATCAACACCTTTGAGTTTATAAAGTTTAAATAAAATTCCTAAGAAGCGAAAAAAAAATTTTTTTTTTGTTGGTCATTGTAATTGTTTATTTTTTGCATGAAGAGTGACAGTTCAAATTATTATTTTTCAATAAAACGGGATCGTAAAGCTTCACCTACAAATAAAGATAAAAAGTTTAACATTTTTTCTTTATTATACGACGTGCTTTTTTATTTACATAGAAGTAGGTACCTAAACGTTGCCTTACAGCCCTGAACAAGGTTTCAGATTTTTCCGGGTAAAATATGAGACTCAAAGGAAGTACAAAAAAAAATTGTAGCTAAATAGGTACACAAAAATAAATAATAATTTGTAAGGCATATATATGCTTAACGTTAATATAATATAAGATTTCTTCTTCTCTTTGAGAAATAACTCACTTTTTTGGGAGCGACACCCAAAGCACATTTATTGTATAAATGATTTACTTTTATACGATATTGTTAATAATTCCTTTATACTTAATAAATAGGCGATTTTTAATTAAAAAATTAAACTTTTGTTCAATCTTATCAGAAAAGCAGCAGCAACTCTATTTCTCTAAAAAAAATCAATATTACATATACAGTCGATTCTACTTAATTGGGTTAATTGGGCCAACCGCTTATTTGAACCAAATCTAAAGGAACGCAAACCAAACCAAGGAACTAATAGTAATTTACACCGCTTAATTGGGACGACATTTCGTGTAATTGGGACAGTAAAATTAAAATTACAAAACATAAGTTTAAAATTTATTAATAAGATAGTTAGTTCAAAAATTTCCCTTTTGCGAGTAATACAGTTTGTCCCTGACAGTTGGCGAGCTATAAAAACCAACACCATATAAAATCTTTAAACCTTTAGACATTTCCAAAATTTTAAGCAATTAGGGAATTGAGGACATGTCAGAAGTTTTATATGTTTATTATGAAGAATTTTCGACAATAATGACAATTTACCATGTTACGATGAAAATTAAGACTGAGGATGCAATTGTTAGATGAAGAAAAATATAATCAAAAATTAGATGAAGAAGACGACGATGATTAAAATCCAACTGTGCCTTTAAAGTAACTAGGAGGCAAAAAAAAAAATTGCTGGGTTACAGCGATACTTTATGCAAGAAGGCAGTGAAGGGAGCCCTATGTATTTAACGAAAAATATTCATCATTTAATTTTAAGCTCACTTCGTTTAATTGGGGTAGCCGCTTAATTGGGCCAAACTTCCTGGTCCCAACGTGTCCCAATTAAGCGGAATCGACTGTATTTAATAATTTCATTTAATTATCACATTTTAAATGTGCAGTGCCAGGTATTTGTTTTAAATTTAATTAAATTTTTAATCATCGTGTTACCGGCAAACATGGAAATTTTCCTTGTCGGGGAGCTGCAATATCAAGTATTTTTTCGTTAAATAGATTTTTTCTGTAAATTTTTCTAGTTGATTAATATAATTTGTTTTATATTTGTGATATAATATAACATGGATTAAATATAATGTACAGGATTAGTTCGTGCTTTTTATATACATATTATATTATTGAAAATTTTCGCTGTATCTTATTTTTGTTTTTTCATTTTTTTTTATTAAATGTATAGTAAATATATGTTGATCTGACCTGAACTGATTATTTTGTGATGCTAAAATATGATGTAACATTCGTAGAGGACTTTTACAGGGCGATGTTCTCCGATCAAAGCATAGCAACACACACTCTCACATCTTTAAACTCGAACCATCGTCTCATACATCTTGTTTAGCTCAGCGTCGTTCATTATATAATATATTACATTTTAAGAGTATAATTTCTAGTGTCAAAAAAATTTGTTATAATTCTGTTGAAATATATTTTCATTTTAATAATAATACAAGTCTCACAGTAAAAACATGTAAATTATCTATTTGATATTACTGTGAACTATGTAGAGGAGTCACAAAAGACCTCACCGTAAAGCAATTTGAAAAGTGTTTCCTAGGATATAACTAATATCTGTCGCGTGGAATGCAACTGTCACCCTCACTAAATAAATAGTACTGTGTCGTAAATATTACTAAATTATACTCCTAGCTTTGAAAATAACAATCAATTTTGAATACATATTTTTATGTTAAATTTACTTTACTAGATTATTTAATTATAATCTTTTTGTAGACTTCAAGGCTCTATATGATAGTGTAAATGGGAATACACTTCAATGCAATGAGTAAAATTAGAATATTGCACAGGCTAATCAATTTAGTTTCGATAATAGTGCCCCCACTAATGTGCACTCAAAGTGGGCAGTGATCAGTCTTTGAAGCGCTTCGTGGGGTGAGACAAGATGATGGATTGGCTTCTCTTATATTCAATATAATTTTAGAAAAGTTTTTTTATTTTTTATTTCGCCTTTATTATATATATATATATATATATTTATTATATTATATATTATAATTTTTATTATATGCCAAATTGCATAACAGTTTTATAGCAAAGATTGCCCTTAACATAGTAATTATAGAGTTTTTATCAACATTTTTTTTTTGAAATACAAGGGAACCAAAAAATTAAATGAGGGTGTGTTATTTCACTTTATATTTTAGGGTGATAACTGGGGGGGTTTCATTATTTTTCATAATGTTAATCTTTATTGATTTTATTAATTATTTTTGGCACAACGTATTCTTCCGTACACATTGTTCGCGATCGGTACTCTCATGGTTCGACCCGATGATCTGGTAGAAAAGCTATTGTGAGGGTCAGTATTTATATTTACATTATTTTTTAATATTATACTATATGTTACTTTTTTGTCAACTGGTAAGATTTTGAACTCTAGCATTGAGATAATGGGGACGATATTCGAAAATTCTATGGCCTATTCAGAAAAATCCACAAAAAATATAGATCTGCTGATATTATGCAGCAGAAGACCAAATAGATGGTAGTTGGCTGCATCCAATAAATACTCATACTTTCATGTGGAAGCTAAAACTTTTAAATGCTTTAAAGATGTCGTACCCTAATATTTAAGACCCTTATATCAAATAACAATAATTCTACAGAAGAGATCCATAAACGTATAGTAAACGCGAATCGTCGTTATTTCCGCCTCTAAAATTAAATGACTTGTCTATAAACATCAATATTTTAGTATATAAAATGCTTCTAAGGCCAATGATTTCATATACCACAACATGGGTACTGACTAAGAATGGGAACTAAGTGAAAGAATAATTTTGAGGTATATTTTTGGGTCAGTTTTAGAAAATAAATGTTGACATACTCGTACACGCTACAACACGTATGGTACAACAATGTTTGTATAATGAGATAAGCGTCTCAAGGTTTATTAAAAATTGGAAAACTCAAAATAAATAACAAAAATTTAATCACCGAAATCATTGTTAACCAACAGAGCTCAAGAGGTTGGGAAGTCCAAAGCTAAGGTGGAACGATAATGTCTTCAAAGGCATACTTGTCATAAAAATCTAAGACTGACTCATATCAGGGATCAATGGAAGAAAATTGATTGGTAATGATGATGATGATGATGATGTGACGTTCGTAGCCCTGCTCGCGCGTAAATCAACACTCAACAGCCATACAGTCCGCTTGATACCCACAAAGTTGCAGGCAACAATACACCGCGATCGAACCAGTCTGAGTAACCACCAGAACCACTCATTTTTCTCCTGGCCACATCCTCGGACACACCTTCACGCACGTACCTCGGCACCACCTTCAGTGAATTACGTTTAATTTAAATTTTGTAAATATAACAACTATAACTATAACAACTGTAACTTAGTATGTATAACAGTATAAATCCAATTGTGCTCTTTCTGTAAATAAACGCAATTATCGACAGTACTGTTTCATACACTCGCTCTAGCTACAAATACTCACACAAATATCAGCTAGGATATTGATAATATTTCATATAAGGGTATCTCAATGAGGCATATATATAATGGGGCATTCAAAAACTTTAATATTTTTCAATTGTCAACAACGCGTTATTATTGTTAAAACTCATTAAAGAAATGGAGAAAGTTTTAATGAAACATTTCGTAAACTTTATGGAATTTTCGGTCAAAATAATGTTCCAAATAAGTCATCAATTACAGAAATTATTTTAAAAATTTGAGAAAACTGGTTTGTTTGTTCACCCATGCGTCATAATAGTGGGCGTTTTTTTAAAAACATATCCGCAGTGAGAGAAAGTGTTACTGAAAACCTAAGGACATCAATTCGTTATCGTTCTCAAGAGTCTTTATTTCATTTAGCCTTACAGCGAATTCTCGTGAAAGACCTGGAGCTGCATTCCTACAAAATCCAATTCTCTCAAGAACTCAAATCAGCAAACTATTTTAAGCGAAGAGAATTTGTTAATAAGTGACTTCAAAAAATGCGGATCAGAATTGGCCACTGAGATCGTTTGATTTGACATCATGCGACTTTTATCTTTGGAAATTTTTAAAGTCACATATATATGCCAATAAGCCACAATCAATCAGAGAGCTTAAAGCAAAGATCCAACGTGTTATTGCCATAACAACACTTCAGTAATGCAACGATGTTATCTTATAAATTTATTAAGGCGAACACATTCTTATTGTGAAGTTGTAATTTTTCAGAACAGACGGTCTGTGATGTTTTAAATACTAATAAAATGTACTAATTATAAAGATATACATATAAATTTAATTTCATCGAAAAATATTCTTGTTGCGCTACCGGGATTCGAACCTGGATCTCTTTTCCAATCCGGGGAAGGTGCATTACCAACTATGCTGCAGCGACAATACTTTTGACGATAAATTTTCGAACCTATATGTTACACTTTTTCAAATTAATACATCTTTCGTTCCATTATTGGAAAGCCATCTTCATTGTTTTTACACGTATTAAATATTAATTATTATTAATTAATTATTCATTTAAATTAATCAGAGACCGTCTGTTCTGAATAATTACAACTTCACAATAAGAATGTGTTCTTCCTAATAACACATAAGTTGTATCAATGTGTCCAAAATTTAATAAAAATTGAATTGATAATTCTGGCGTCTGCTATCAGATTACTCAAAGGTATAAAATAAGGTAGATGGCTCTTTCAAATAATAGTGCAACGATTAAATGTATTAATTTCAAAAAGGTAACATATAGGTTCGAAAATTTTCGCTAAAAATATTGTCGCTGTAGCATAGTTGAATAATGCACCTTCCCCAGATTGGAAAGAGATCCAGATTCGAATCCCGATAGTGCAACAACAATATTTTTCGATAAAATTTATTTTATATGTATAACTTTATAATTAATATATTTAATTAGTATTTAAGATGTTATCTTAAATTTCATCAAATGAGTAAGAGTTTGCAAGGAGAACCGTGTTGTGCATTTGTCTAACATTTTATTCCATACGGAAATCGTATGGAATAAAATTTCGTTTAAAGAACAAATAATCGGATTATTTGTTCTTTACAACGAAATAAAAATATTATCAATGTGTTTAATTCAAAAATTTAAAAAAGCGTTCTTATTGGGAGATGATGTAAGAGAGGCTGTGATTTTCACCGTACACTTCTTTCTGACACAAATAATTCCTATTGGTGACTCTAATGAATCTAAATTAATTAATAAACACAAAGTCACCAAGTGACTAACTAAATTAGTAGGTGTTTTTTAATCTCAACATACTGATTCGCCTATCTCACAGACTCAGTGGTAATGAGCCTCTCAATATTTTACATTTAGAGCGTTCCGCTACCTTATTCCCCCCCTGCACACTTTTTCAATTAATGTGCGTGTTTCTTACAGACGAGTGCACATCACGAAAGAGACGTACCGTTGCCTTGGCGAGGATTACAAGGTGGAGCCTGGCAATGGGGGAGAGAGGAACTCATACCTCAAGGATCACAATATTGAAACGTATCTCATTGTTCCAGACGACACTTGCCGTGCGGTGAGTTTTCGAATTTTTTTACAAACTTGATTATTTTTATTCAATTATAATTGAAATTTTTTAATGTGTATATTAATTTACTATTACATACGTATCCTTAAAAATAAACTACATATTTATTAAAAAGAGAGGTGCGTAAATGGCATCTATAAAAGTATATTTAAAAAATGCGTCTGACACGGATTTCTAGTCTTGTCACGGAAAAACCTTTTCGATCCCGTTTCATCTTTCGACACTGTTGAGTTTGTTTATTTCGGGAATCAATATATTTTAACTACGTGACATTTCTCTTGAAATCACAAATTCTCAACATGAACATGTAGGTTCAACATTAATATCATCTTTCAAATATTCATCTCACAGAAATCCTTTATACTTAACTGGTATAATAGTAGCGATGAATGAATTTAATGTGAGTAGCATCGAATGTTGTTTGGTAAGTGTTTTACGTACCATTTTATTACATTAGTATAATAGTTTTTAATATAAATACGATTATGAAAGGTATTAAAATATAAATACATTATGTGTAAATAGTTTTGAAACTATCAAAGAAAAACAAAAAAAAAAAATATATATATATATATTGTTATTTCTCCATACCGAAATAACATAACGCTCCATGTTTTTGGTAATATAAATACCAAAATAACGTCATAGAATTGGAACATAATGAACGGTTCAAGAATCTATTTTAGCGGTTCAAGAATCACGCTAACAAGTCGACTTACTGTATATTTATAATTACTTACTGTATAGTTTATAATTCATAAGTTTGTACTACAATATTTGCATATCTTCTGTGTACAGTTTTCTGCCTCATGTACATCATCATCAGTCCTGATGAAGGACTCTGCAATAGGTCAGATATACACGGCAGATTAGCCTAGAAAAGTGTATACAGAAGATTCTGAACGGCCGTGAAAATCTAAGAACAATTTTAATGTATAAAGTTAATCAATTCTGTCGATATAGGTTACCTATTAATAATATAAATATGACGTACACAAAAGTAAATTACGATATCATGCAGTCATATAAATACTGGTCTGTTTATTTTTGGTTTACAATGACTGAAACTCTGATGTGACAAATCTAGAATCGGTTTTGATTATAGATAACATTATCAGTATTAGTTGATCTCGTGACCATTTGTTAATATAATGACACTTTATAAAAACTAACTAGCTTGATAATATGAGCGATAAATGAAGGAATAATAATTAACAGTATTTGAGTATGTCCAAGAACACACAATTACTAGATTTTTACCTCCAATGGCCTTGTTATTAAACAAATTATAGATATCTCATAGAGAAGAAGCTAATTTATATTATATTATAGATATATATTATAGGAAAATATAGAAGTATGGCTAATTACAGGGCTTACGACCTGTCTTTGGCTGGCTTTGGTGATCACTTTACACAATGTAACGTTCACCATTTCACTAAATCCATCTCAGTATTTGTTATTCATGGATTTTTTAACCACATTCCTCAAATGCCCTCTTTTGTTGAGAAATATTGCTCTTTCTATAGCTAATATTTATCAACAAGATCTCTCTTTAAGACAATTTCCAATACTGAGCTCAATTTACGGACGTCTTTCTTCTTTTGTCACTAATATTGTTGAATTCCTGAACTATTTGAGATATGTTGATATACTCACCAGATAAACGGGGAAACAAACGAAATCAACATTTCTCAAAATGAATCTTTGACTGTATGCGCAGTGGCTGAACCTTATTACAGGACTATTTTGAACTACTAGACGTTAAAAAAGATCAATCATGATCCTTTACAGATTCCCGGTGATGGATTTTGGGTGACCATCCTTATTTTCGAATAATTCATAATAGCTCATGCCTATAACTCTGTCAGCCATGATTAATGGAATAGGAGGGGTGCAATTGGCGTTGAAGCAATACCCTAAGATTCTCAGTTCCCCAGAATTTCCTGCTTATTTTCGTAAAATGTCATCGCTCATTGTAAGATTTTCATTTCTCTAGCTATCCACACAATATGATTGGTACATAGAAGGCGAGGATTCTGGGATAACAAAGTCTGTGCCATTAGAATTTTGTATAGAAAAATTTTAGGATCCATTCTCAAAATCCGTTGTAATAGTAATCCGGAGATATCCAATTGTGTAGAATGACGACGAGGAAAAACAGACGGATCGACATTTATACTCTGGTGTACAACCACTTCTGTGCGTAAAAAACGATGAACACCTCTTTCTGGAAGTTCTACAACCTTGTTCCTTGTTCCTGAAACCGGGAAACTAAGTACCTAATCATAACTGTCACTAGTTGTTCTGACATTAATATACTCACAGTTATTTTTGTTAGCTTGAAATAATGGTCTATTAAGCAAAATAAAAAGATTCAATAATCTTTAATCGTTGTTGTACATTTAAAGTAGATAGCTTTAATAAACCTCTATGTAACGTTGTGCCATCTGCAAAAAAATCATACCTTTCAATGTCAATTGGGCTACCTTGTGTATAAAAAAAAAGTAATATAATATTAATTTATTAACAGGACAAAAGACCTCAGCAAGGATTCGCAGTGAACGGAAACGTTTCTAAGGAATTGAGAGTAATGGGGCATGGTTCACAACATGGAAAACAGTCATCAAAGTATGTAGATATTTGAATTGTATTCAACAGAAAGTTGTTCGGTGTCATGTTTTAATTAAAAGTAATGTTTACCTTCTCCAGTATAATTTTAACCTCATTAATGTACATATTGTATTGCTACCCTTAATGTAAAGACTTGTTGAAAAAAATAATTAAATATTCTTTAGATAGAAATAACTCAATTTAAGCTCAGCCTCTAAATCTTCGTAATATGGACGTGTACTTTATTCAATTGTTTTGTTTTAAACGTGACGTCGAATCTTAATTATTTTAATTATTGATCTTTAAGTTATTTGGAGCATTTTCAAAATTATTTTAAATCAGAGTAATTTTTAGTATACATTTAAACTTATAAACTACCATGTAATATTTTAATAATAATATACTTTATGTATTGATTAATTCATTATTATTTTTGTCATTTTGAAACCTTTATCGGGAAAAAATTAATCCAATAGATTTAAAACTAGTTTAAAACTGTTTGAATTTGAAACAATGATTTATAAAATTTTTGTCATCATTCAGTGTTACACAGTACATGTTTTTTTATCACCATCAATGTGATGGTGCAAATCTCTCTTAGAAAAATTAGTTAAATTTGGAACTCAATAAAAAACAATACGCTCTCCATTAATCTGCCCAAGACGGAAAGATGATTAATATATGTTGGCCGGAAATCTCGAATATTTGATTTGATAATATTTGAACCATCCTACGAATTCTTTCGGTTGATTTTAAATGTATTCTTCATATCCAATTTCGGTAAGGTTTAAGCCTAATTTGATTTTCCAGCCGCTTGGGTTTCGGTGAACCAATCGAAACGAAGGACGCCGAGGACGAAGTGAACGAGTATTTGATGAGAGCGATTGACGCTCGGTCCATTGACCGGCTCCGGCATGAGCATTGTAAAGGATTCGCTCTTACTTTTAAGACTCCGATTGTGGAAAAGAAGGTAAAATTTTAACTTGTTACTTTATCAATAGATCTACGTCTAGATAGAATTTTTTGTAAAAGATTTTTTTTAAAAAAATTTAATTTATGACGTGCGCCAAAAAAAAATCTTAATGCAGAAATATCTTACAAGTGTGAATTATTTTTAAAGAAAATTTTGAGTAATTATAACAATTCTTACATTAGAGGCTTTTCAATAGTATTTTCTTTGACAACCTAATTATTATTTTAATTATATATCGCACTTCCTCAGGTAGGAAGAGATCCTGGTTCAAAGCCCGATGGCAGATAAAATATTGTTTCGATAAAATGAGTTTATCTGTATGTATATATATTTCTAATTGATGCATTTAATTAGTACTAAAATATCACAGAACTATGTTCTGAAAAAATTACAACTTCACAAATAATAATATGTTGTCTTTAAAATAATAATTATTTAATCAATTATTATTAATCTATGTTATCATGTTACAAGGAGCTTCATATTTCTAGAAATAGACTTAATTGAATATATATATATATATTCAATTAAGTATAAATAAATATAAATATATATATATATAATTAAGTCTATTTCTAAAAATTATGCGTTGGATTAAAAAAATACAGAATATTGTTTTCATAATTTTATAATGAAAAATCAACGTACGAAATAATTGTCTTGCTTCTGTTCACCACTAGATCTATTTCTGGCAGGTATTCAATTGTTATGGTATTATATTACTTAATGCATGAAGCTGGCACTAGCACCCACCCATTGTTTAACATGGGTAACTACCCCAAAGCGTATAATATATAATATAAGCAATCTCACTCTTTGTTCATTATAAGGGTAGCTAAATACACTATTATGTTTAATTTCAGTGTTGGAACATACGGTTACATTTTCATTTAACTTCACCACTACTGTTGCTTTCTACATACATGAGTCCTGAAGTATTCATCGCGATTTGATAACTTTGAAATTAAACATCTTTACAGGCACCTACATAAAATTCTCATATGACAAAAACTGGAGACAAAAATACGGCGCGGAAGTTATTTCAAAATACACATTGGCCACTGTTACTTGTCCTTATAGAAATCTCAGGCGCTTTCCGGGAACAATTACGCATTTGATATTCTCCAGTGTTATATTTCTAGTAAAAATCCTCGATTTTTAGTAAAAAAGAAATTGAAAAATCTTATAATCACTGTTACATTTTTTCCATCTAAAATTATTTGTAATTTTATCATGAAAGATAGTAACGAAAAATAATAATAATAAATAACGGAACTCGTCCAAGACTTAGTGATAGGAATTATTACACTTAAAATCCATTAACAAAGATTTAAAGGGTTTAAAAATTATACTTTTTTATATCAATTATACTCATTGAAATAAAAACACATTATGAAATATGTTTTATTAAACAGAAAAGTTTTTTTTGGTAGATTGTACATTTTTTACATTACAAAATTGTTATTTTAAATTATTTATGTTAAACCAAATATCTGTTGGCATTATCAATTCAAAACAACTAATACTCAATCATAAAATAATTTTAAATATGAATTAAATGTATGAATTAAAAAGATATACATATAAAATCAATTTTACAAGATTGTGAAATACTTAAAAAATAAGATGACAAGTGGAAAAAAAGTATTTTTAATTAAATAATTGACATATTATTATTATTTCTTGTAACATTTAACACAAGTAGAATGAATTTTTTCAAACATTTTTTTTGATAAATTTTACTAGAAACTATACAAGAATTTTTTTTTCTATACAAGAAAGTACGTTTTCAGATTTGTCGCAACCAATTTCGCACGAATCCAGTTTTCTCATAGTTATTCTTTAGGATCCTGCGAAAAACGTAGGCATCCTCCCCCAGGTAATCCGATATAAATTAATTTAGTTTTAAATTAGATGCCGTCCATTCCAAATTTTGCACAGTTACTCTTTCGGACCCTGGCCCTCTGGCCGCAGAAATTTTCTTGCCCAGAGTCCTAAATATATCATCCCATATCATCAATATAAATATATCGTAATCTGTAATGATGATGATAAATATATCATATTCATCGTCATCATTTAGACTCTGACTTTCGGCTCATCACACAAGTCGTAAAGTTCCTACTCATAACGCCTACGCCGCACTCCATTTACTTCGACAGTTCCACAAACAACAACAAACGATTTTAATTTTACATCTATGTATATAGATTTTTACTATGTGCATTCTGAGTCTTTATGCAACCTCTAGTACAGTTAACTTCGGATCTGCTTAGATGATAAAACTTCTCTAGTCCCCTTGAAACTTACCAGCCCTCTTTAATATCATAAATACTGGAACAAAATTTTTAAACCGCATTTGATACATTCTAAATTTTATTGCATCGCTACTGATTGCACTACATATGAGATTCTTCTATCTCCTCTTTCATATCCTGTGTCATTGTCAATTTATAAATAAATAAACAGAAACGGAACGATTACCATTTTAAATACTAAAATAATCTTTATTTTTGAAGTGAATCGTACTTTGCACATACATTTTTAAAAAATATCTAGTAATAGTTTTAGTGTCCTAGGAATAATGATATTCATTTAAAACCCTAAAAAAATTGTGGCGCAACACAATTAGCACCACTATTTAAATTTAAATATTTCCTTATATATATATATTGTGAAGGGTGAGATGGCAGTCTCACACCTCCACCGACAGCTTCACCGAGAGCATGAGATAATGAGTCACTTCATTAGAATTGCTTACTCACCTTTTCTCAAAAAAAAATTTACCTTTATCACTTTTGGAAAAGAAAAAAAACAATTTTTGAATATCGGTACGTATTTAATTTATAAATATCAAAATAATAGTCGTTCAACGTAACTTTTTAATGAATATACAGATCTTATAAAATATTTTAAATATAACAAAGCTTTTGCTGATGGTAAATATTATAATATTTAGTCTATTCTGCAAAATAAATTAGGTAATGTGAGAATAAACTAATGATTTTGAATCAATATCGATGTAATATGTCAATGCAAAGTTTAAACGCAAGCTAAGATCATTTTTACTGTGCATTATTTAAAAAATAATATATATATATTTATTTAAATATATTATTATATGCTCACATTAAATATAAATGTAATTATTCAAATAAAATAAAATAACACACCACATAATAGCCTTAAATGAATACAAGTAACTTCTGTAGCAACGGCTTCTGTTTCTGATGCTTGTATTTTGGAACCATCGACACTAGCTGCTTCATAATAACTCATCAATAATAATTATGTGCAGCCGATAACATACAAGGAAAGATGAAATATTTCTATATTAAGGTAAAAAATCACTCCTCAAACTTTACCGATGCAGACGTCGTCTGTCCTTAATTTTGTCTGCATTGCGAAAGATCCCAGCATAAGATAATTCTACTATCCTGACTTTACGAAGATCCTGCGATGCCGCACTTCGTTTTATGTTCCACGAGTCAGTTACTGGATTCCATTTCTGATAAGTCACGTCGCTGCCATTCTGAAATGGTGTGAGGAAGTTGAGGGACCTATAGAAGAATTATATTGTAGCTCCGTTCCATTCCGGGGCTGGAACTGAAGGATTAGCAATTGTAATATGTAGCCATCACCAAAGGACTCGCATCCAAGTTATGCAATGAAATAATATGCCCACAATAAAAGGATACCATATGCAAAAAGCCAACTGCATTTTTCTAGAACAAAATAAATTCACAATGCAAATTAGGAACGCAAACATCATACACAGGTGCACAAGAGTTTATGTTCAAATTTGATTTACCCTTTTTACAAGGCCGAATGATCATTTACAGATTTACACTATAGCACTTAGAAACGGGACGGACACCCGCAGACCGTCCGTTTGTCAAAATAAACGGAACTCTCTCACTGCACAGGTGCAAAACTCTGGTAAAACCATACGTGAAATATGGCGGGCACTAAAAAATCGCGTCACAATATATATCATGTACACTATTCTAACCCAACTTATATTCCACGAGACTAGATATAATAATATCTTTTTCTTTAATTAATGCATAATCTCGGGCTAGTCATCCCATATAACCGATATCAAGAAAGAAAAATGTAAAATTATTTTTTTATGCCAAGAAAATAAATTTTGCTTAATTTTTATTTCTAAAAAACTTTCATTAGTTCTCACAAAATTCTCAGTGGAGTGTTTTCAACTCGAGCATATAAACGCTAATGAGCGCAGGTTGTGAGGTTCTGTGTCCTACTTTTTGACCTACTTGTAACATTGCTTGAATTACCCAGAGTTACCTCCCGAGAAATCCGTTAATATGCTAATTTAATGTGGTGATTCAGAAAACATAATTCTTTATGTGAAAAATAAAAACCGATAACAGCGCCTTTCAGCAGGTTTTATGATTTAATTGAATGTGTAATTTATTTATTTATCATATTTTATAAACTTAAACAGATTCGTATTCAATAATTTTAAAAATATATTAGGGTCAAATTATCGGGCTCATGAAAGTTATGAAAAAAAAACCCGTAGATAAATTTAATATATTTAACGCTTAACACAGAAATACAGAATGCAGAAAAATATATATAAATCATATAATTAATATGGAATATATATTATATAAACATGAGAAAAGCTTGATGTTTTATAATGTAATATAATAAATTTCAATGAAATCACATTTTATTTAAGTTACATTATTTCAGTTACTAACTTACCATCACGCTGTTTTCCCGCGGGGGTAGACAGAGAGGATAGAGCGCCACACTCTTCTGTCCTGACAATTGTCGCCTCATCCACATTCGTACATATTCTCATATAAGCTCGCTGATTATTGAGGCTTCTAACAGGACCATCCTCCAATATTTGGTTTACCTGGTCGTGCCAAGTCTTTCACGGACTTCCTCTATGATATGTCATATATATTTCTTACCATTCTCTCCTCATTCATCCGTTCCATATAACCAAATCGCATAAGTAATCCTTTCTTAATCTTACTTACTATACTAAGATCAACTTTACATTTTTTCCATATTTCTCTATTCTTTACTCTACCATAAATGGATCTGCCGCATATACGTTTAAACGATCTCACTTTCACTGCATTCACTTTCGTTCCTATTCTGCCACTACCTCACTTCCATACACCAGTGTCGGTACCAGGAATCCATTGTGTACCGCTAGCCTCGATTAATAAGTTCCCATTAGCTATAATTTCATTAAAAGCCCCGTTCACTTTATTCCCTGCCGTCACCTTTCTTTCAATATCTTTCTCAGCCTTTCTGTTTCTATGAAACATACTTCTCAAATACACAAACACATCTACTTGTTGCAAACATTAATTACCTATGTACAAGTATTTTGCACAGTGTCCTGCTTTCCTCCTTCTCAAATACCATGAATGATCCATTGATTCTTTCTCAAGCAGAACTTCATTTGAATATTGTGTGTATAAGTTTACTTTTCACCCTGTAACCAGAGACTACATTCCATAATCTTTCTCTTATAACTTTATCATACGCCTTTTGCAGATCTACAAAAGGATAAAAAAGTTATTGGTTTTTCGCTATAAACTTTTTTGTCATCACTTGTAGAGAAAAAATCTCATCCATGCAACCTCTTCCACCCAGAAAGGCCCCTTGCACGTCTCATACATTTTCTTTCGTTACCTTTCTATTTAAATTTTCTATGCTCTTTCTATTAAAATTCATTCATATAGTTTACCAACAGAGCTCAGTAGACTAATCGTCCTATAATTACCTCATTCCATTCGCGACCTTTTGTCTTTGTAGAGAGGCATAATAATACCCCTTTTTCAACCTAAAACGGAGTGTGATTCTCTTCCAAACATTGATTGAAGAGCGTATGAAGCAACGAGATAACTAATGAGCCACCAGCATATTCAGCAGCAACGTTATCATACCCCACAGTTTCATCATTCTACATATGCTTTACCGTATACATTATTTCTTCCATACTTACTTCATTCATATCGTTTTCGTCATTCATACTTATCCCAGAGAGCCTTTCAAAACATTAAACCAAAAATTTAGATAAATCACTTAGAAAAAATACATAAAAACTATGCAAAGAAAAAATATAATCGTCACCAGGAACCCGAAGCTTTTCATTGCCAATAGATAACTTTACCAATTAAGCTACAATGACTTATAACAGTAATCGTTTTTACATTTGACCATCTTTTAAATTACAATGTCTCATCTTTTTAAATGATTTAACTAAATCAAATTGTATTTTCAGTTCAAAAATCAAATAATTAATATGTATATTTATATAATTTATATTATATATAACATAAATTTATGAATCAACTCAAAGATATACAGAAAAAATTTATCTATCAATAGCTAAATATTATTTGTATATCTTTCACAACAAATATGTCTTCTCTTTTAAAAAAATATATACACATGAATAGAAGATAACAAAACTTTCAAAGTCAAAATTTGCATTTTCATTGATGAAAAACTGCTGTGAACATTTTTAAATCATTTTTCAAAGCTTTCAAGACCCATTATTTTCCTTTCTCATATTGAAATCTATATTTTTTTTACCCATCATTTTTTGCCGTAAACAGTCTGATTTTTCTGGCAAACAAAGGTATGCCAGATTTATAGAAGCGTTTATTTTTAATTGGGCGTTTTCTTCAGTACAACAAGGAATGCGACCGGATGCTGAACACCTACTTCCTGTGCTCTCTGTTCGTGTACATGTCTATCGCCATCATTCAGATGCTGGCCTTTTCTCCGTGAGTATTCTAACATATGCCATTTTTGTATTTGATCTATTTATACTAATGCAATCAATTTATGTCAATGTAAAATGCAATGCAATCAATGTATGTTAATGTAAAATTCTGTGTAAAATTTTTCCAATAGTATAGTCATTATTTTATCAATACGACCGATATCGCACTTAACCTCAGTCATAATGCAATGATATTTATACAAAAAAACCTTTAATCTTCTGAAGATGATGGATCGATATATGTTGTAATCGCACCTTAGGTGCCAGAAAACGAACAAGGCTCACCGAACTCGTATTTCCTGGGTTTCCCGATAGCCTCCGGACGCTGTGAACAGTATAGGATTATCACACACTCATTCACCAAAGGTCGAACACAATAAGACTTACGAAATCTTCGAAATTGATAATAACGTGTAAAAGTTCTGGTCCAGGATTACCGGTCGACTGACCGCGCTAGCGGCGGGGAAAAAGGGGGAGGAGGTGAGAGGCACAGAGCACTAGTTCGTTTAAAGTATTATAGTAATAAGTATAAATCCCAAACACTATATTTTGATCGAAAATTCACGATATTATGAAAAATATGTATTAAATCATTCGATACTGATCGGAGTGTGCCATTCACACATGCACGGATAACAGAAATGACGCATCTAATCTACATATGAATTGTTAATTTATTTATTCTGAATAATTATGATTATATTAAACGATATTATGAAATTGATACTGAGAAACGAATAATGTAATGAATGATTTATTTATTTATGTGTATGTCGGTATTTAATACCATTAAAAGAAATGTATACAATAATTATCTTTGTGCCTGGCGGTACATTCAGGATTTCCTATAAATAAAAAGGTTAGTCTTATCTATTTTTAAACTAGCCAGCTGCCTGGGACTTGAACACGCTCCTCCAGATCTGATTAATGAACCATCTTCTTCTTCTTCTGAATCGGCATCTTACCACACTCAAGCTCAGCTGGTAATACCGATATTATCGTGTTTATAAAAAAATTAGGCTGTACGAAATCATATGCAATGAACGCTGGAACGTTAAATACATTTTTACTATTTATTAAAAAAATGGCTTTCAATAAATTTTTATATTGCTATGAATTTCAATGAATATTAATTTTATGAAAACGTTGTGTATTTATTTTAGGTAGTATATCAGAAAGGATTGAACAAGTCGACAATCAGACAAATCTGGTCAAATAATCATATTCCGAGTTTACTCGCGTTAACAATCCGCCTTATACGCATTCCAGAATACAGCTGCTGGAGCGAATATGAAGGTGACGCGCCGCAAAAATGATTTAGGCATGTACAAGTGAAAAAAATACTTAAATAATAAATTTGACTCAAGTACACTACAGAGAACATCGGTGAAAAATTAGCTTAACTAGATTGTAAAATAGCAAAAGCTGTACGTGCGTGAATTTTTATAAAATTTTATGTTTTCACAGGTCGAGTATAATGTTATAAAATAAGTTTGTTGGTACTAAAAAGACCATTGTTGTCCATTATCCATCTTCAGGGGGTACCTTATGCATCTTAGCGCTGAACTGCCGGCCTGAAAACACGTGTTTCTCGGTCATTTCAGGCAAACAGACAGGAGACGAAGAAATTTTCTCTCTGACAATATATATAACAATTGCAATAGTGAGAAAATAGATAAATTTCTATTCTTGACTCAGTGATTGAAAACTGTCTGTGATTGTGATCACCATTTCAATACAATTTTTATTTACGAGTATAATAATTATTCTTTATTAATTCAACAATAATATCAATCCATTGAACACATGTAGAAATATTGCGGGAGTATCTAGATCACGTTCGCTTGTTGTAATCACACACCAGTTGTGACAAACACAAATAATAAATAATGTAAAAATACAAACATAATAGAAATGACTTGCAAACAACTAATCATAAATATTTTGGTAGACTACATCCGACGAATAGATAGCTATTCAATTTGACTATACTTGCAAGTATCACTGTTAATGATTGAAAATTACAGATATCAGTAATTGACTAATTAGTAATCCATACTGTATCCTTAATAATATAGGATTATTTATATAGCGACATTTTTGTATAAAAATTTAATCTTAAGGGGACTTCCTTATGGAGTAACATTAACATAATATTAAAGTACGTTTTCAACAAAACTTTATTTATACATAAGTCCTCTAAGCAAATTTAAAAAGTAAATTGGCCCTTTATTACCGAGCTATTTTCATATTAAGACATGAAAATTAATACGCGTATCCAATCTTAATCTGTCAATTTATTTTTATCGTCCACCAACTTTTCCCATAGATATTAATAATATCAAGAATCCGGTTTATTTTAAAATCTATGATCGGTATGTTATTGATTTAAAAGGGGTTTTTTAGAGGTCGACCTTCGAATATAAATAAGCATGCAAACCACAACCCTTGAAAAGATTACCATAAAATGGAAAAGAGGTAAATCAAAAATACACGACTTGGGTTAAAATTAGGAAGAATGCGTAAGTTACAAAAAATATGGTTTAATCTTCTTTAAAAAGTGTGTTTCTATAAGAAATAAAACTAAATTTATTATGTTCGATATGTGAACTAAATTTATTGTATTTTTCTATGTGTGATGCGGAGGAGCTTATAAAACTTCAATGCCACAGTTATAAATCGCTCAAAAAATGATAATAAAAATTATTCTAGAAAAAAAAACTATCCAAGTACACAACTTTTCACAAATTTCTAAGTACAAAAAATAATAGACATATACAAAAAAATCAATTATCCAAATTTTCAAAATTAAAAATCAATTAAACTTTAGAAGCGAATTCCGATCTACAAGATTTAGAGACCAAATTGACTTTCCAGAACTAAAATACACCGCGACCCAAAATCACTATATTTATCAAGGCAATACATTTTTTAACAATCTTCCCCCCACAATTAGAGCAATTACAAACTACTATCAATTTTTATCTGAAGTAAAAAGATATATGCACAGACTAACTGAAACAAATTATCTCGTATATACTCCTTCTCTATACACAAGTCCTACTCTCATAAAGAAAAAATAAATGTTAAGTGAAATATATATATATATATATCCGACTAATAATTCTAAATTGTGTATTTTCTAATATTAAAATAAAAACAATTCATAGGAAAAGAAACCTGACAAAACAAATAAATGTAATCTAAAAATCATTATTTTGTATGAATAATTTATGATCTCACTGTCTATCTCATTCGCTAAGTGCGTTCTGCTTCAAAATATTGATAAAAGTGTATTTCTTTTTTTCTGTATCCTTGTGAGTGTATGCCCTGGAATAGCTAGGAGTATATTATCTCCTTTGGTACTCTGACTTCGGACATTTTGACTACGTGGCCAAACCATCGAAGTTGTCGCTGAATGATAATGATTTTGTGTCTTTTCAGAGCCTTGATGTGTATTCTATACGGTGTCCAAGTTTCATAGAAGAGTTTTGTATACCTTGGTGCCCTTGTTTAGATCACAAATTCACAAATGACGAAACGATACGTTTCCTGTGTTCCACTACCTCTTCAACGATGTGTATGAGGATGGAGTTATGATTAGTGAATCAATTTACAAGAACGATTTACAAATACTCGCACGTAATTCAATTACTTACTAAAGATAAATAAACAATGCACTGAATGTAGTTGAAAACGAACTGAAAAATATATTAAGAGAATTTAACACTTAAAGTGTTAAGTTATGTTTATTTAGTTAGATTCTCTAACTATCCACTACGGTATCTAACAGTAAGAGATTACTTTGTATACCATTCATCGTCAAACAGTTGTAATTCACCGATAAAGTTACAATCGCGAAATATAATCCGAACGAGGAACATCATTCACCTATTTAGTATTATGAAGGGTATTTTTTTAGAAATTTCTTTTTCAGATTGGCATCATCTTCTCCAGCGACAGCCAATTTGACAGCTGACAGCTGATTTTTTACTGTTTGGTTTGCCATTTCGTCGTGAATAGACTTACGCCAGAACTACGCTTGCAAACTGTACAAATTTATTTCGAAAATCGTGATTCAGTTCGCGAAACGTACCGTGTGCTACGTCAATTTTATGGTCGACATAATCATCAATCCGAGTAAATAATTTAAATAACCGTGGATTGTTATCGCACCATACATACTCTAAATGATAATATACATCCGCAGTGACGTCGTACAAGTGCGTACCGAAGAAACCGTTGCTGCAGTGGAGCGTAGTATTGAGGAGGACTCAAATGAATCATCGTGCACAGCAATTGGAACTGTGTCCATCCATTTTATGGAAGATTTTGCGGAAAGATCTTGGTTTACGAGCTTACAATATCCAGCTCGTATAAGAATTGAACGTTCGGTGAATGAGCTAAAAACGAGATTGCTCTTGATTTTCATTTTCACAAAATTATGTTCAGCGATGAAGCTCATTTTTGGTTGAATGGGCACATCAACAAGCAAAATTGTTGCATTTAGAGTGAAGAAAATACACAAACCATTATTGGGACGCCGTTGCATCTACAAATAGTCACTGTATCGTGTCCTTTATGAGCTGGTGGAATCATTGGTCCATATTTATTCAAAAATAATACCGGCCAGAACGTTACAGCGTTATAAATCCATGACTGCTGACTTATTCGTTGCCCAATTGAATGTAATTAATGTGGAAGTACTGTGATTTCAACAAAATGGTGCGACATGCCGCACAGCATGCGCCACAATCAATTTATTAAAGAAAACATTCTATGAGCGCATAATTTCGTGTAATGGACCTGTGAATTGACCTCCAAGATCTTGTGATTTAACACCTTTGGATTATTTTTTGTGGGGATATGTGAAATCGCAAGTCTACCCCGATGACTTGGAACCCAACATTCGTCACGTTATTGCCGATATACGTTCCCAGCT
Source organism: Eubasilissa regina (assembly GCA_022840565.1). Lineage (NCBI taxonomy): Eukaryota > Metazoa > Arthropoda > Insecta > Trichoptera > Phryganeidae > Eubasilissa > Eubasilissa regina. The sequence goes on from JAINEB010000033.1 coordinate 27,355,586, forward strand.
CGCATACGATATAGCTCCAAAAAGTTGAAAAATTGGAGTTTCCAATTGCCCTTTATTCGAGCCAGCTGCGGCGGTCATATGCGCGAAATCATATTTAAATAGTAATGGCATAAAATTATCTGTCTAATAAAGTCAATACCGTGACCATTTTCATGATTTTTATGTCTTTTATTTTATTTTAAATATATATATATATATACCTCAAAAAAACCCTTTATATTCACAAAATTAATATTAATGTATTGATATTATTTTCAGTACTCCTCTAAGCCTAATTACCTGTTCCGTTCTTGGAGTTGTCGTCATTCTTCTCTGTTACATCGTCTTCGCCGAGGACGACAAGGTAAGGAAACACAATATTCTGTACTTAATGCTATTTAAAAAATACAATCTGTTATATTAAGGTTTTTTTTAAATTTGTTATGTCTATTATATTTTTTTGTGTTTTTTAAAAGATATTTTCTAGCTTCTAATCTACTTTTCTAGGTTTATGAAAAAAATTGTATTTAAAAAGTTACCAGCAATAGAAAGTTCCAGGTAGGACTCCCGGTGATGACTTTGTTTTTTCGATAAATAGATTTTTTTCTATAAATTTTTCTGAGAGATACGTCTAATTTTTTTAATTTTGGCTGTAAACAAAAATATAGAAACAATGTAATTGTATTACTAATTGATATATATCAATTGTATGGTAAAATATGCAATTTAATAAATAATTAAATTAATTATGAATATACTGTAATTAGCGGTAAAATGAAAACAATAGGACTATAACTGTTCAATATAATGATCATTGCATTAACTTAATTTAAAACTGTAATAAAAATAGTTATTTCCATATTAACATAATTTAAGAAAATAATGAAAACATGAAACCGTTTTTAAAATGACTTTTATTAACAACCCAAGAACTTTTCCGCGAACTAAACCCTCTGTCAACCTGGTTTTGAAGAGTCGCCTAAACTCTCCTATATCGTGTGTGCACCTGGAGGTAAAAGACAATTTATTCCGCTCCGTAGGACGGGCTACGCAGTGCGCAATCATAATATTATTTCATCCTGTCAGCATGTTAGTTCAACCAGTCTGTTTGCAGGCAATTCACTTCACTAAGGTATTATGCTTCATCACGGTTCTCGTGCAGAATGTGAGGAGTTTAATAAATCTTGGTGCTTTCTTAGTTAATTATGTGCCAAATATTTTTTCTTAAAAAAGTCACCTTTCAAAAAAAACTTTACGATGTCTTGATTACTCTTTAGGTTGGCTTAAAGTCTGAATACATAGGCTAATATATATATATATATATATATATATAAAATATGAAGAACACCTTCAGTATGTCATTTTAATTGTGGTTTCCATCATTAGTAAAGATCATCCCATAAATAATGCGTTTTTTTCAATAGTTAGTACAAGTTTTGAAGGGTGCAGTTTGATTTTAACAGTTATTTTTTCAAATCTGTAATGGAAGTGAAAAAAGAGCATATTTATGAATTCAATAGTGGTAAAAAACCCAACGGAAAGTGTGAGGAATATTAATGCAGTGTATGGGGATCGGACAATAAGCATAAACCAATGTCAACGATGGTTTCAGAAAAGCCTAGAAGACGAGCCTCATCCTTAAAAATTTGTAAAGCTTGACGAAGACATCTTGCAAACCCTGATGGAACAAAACCCTATTGTAACTAATAGATAAGCTTGAATTTGATCATTCATCGACACCTACGTGCCATCGGAAAAGATTGGATGGAAAATATGTGAATTCTGTAGACGAGGTCAAAACAGTACTGGAGGAGTATTTTTCGTCACAGACAAATGAATTTCGGAAGAGAGACCTTGCAAGTCTACCAGAAAGATAGAAGAGCATTGTAATAAATGAATGAGAGTATATTTTAGATTAATAAAAAACTTTTTTTATCTTAATTTTGAAAAATAAAAAAAGTATAAAAAAACCGCATTATTTATGGAATGACCAATACATTGTTGATGCATTTTGCGAAACTGATGTATACATGTTGCAATAACATATAACCTCTGTCGATTCTTGCACATTTAGTTGTAAAACGTTGATTAAAATCGTTAATTTTCACCTTCTCCTTCAGCATTCCCGATAAAAAGAAGTCAAGAAACTATCTGGAAAAAATACCCCCTAAATAAGTATTGTATATTGCATTCATATGTACGGTTCCTAACTCAACATAGTAGTAGGGTACTGCTAGTGAGATACACATGAAATTTTTTAAATTTTATAATTCCATTTCTTCCTGTGGATTACTATTAACGTTGAAAAATGTATCAATACTCGCAAAAATATCAATGCCAATTCAATTGCCCTAGAGCGAATTTTTTGGGCTTCAATGCACTGCATTGACATAGTTACGCCACTGGCAAGGGGCCACGTTTTTAATGGATAGAGAATAATCATTTTCCTTAATGACAACCAACGATAAATCATTTAAGGAACACATCGCAACTGATCGCAACGCTGTGATCGATCGGTATAATATATTACAGAATCGAATACACGTCAATTTCGCAAAACGCAACGTGTACATCGCTAATTGGATAAGATCGGAAATTACATTGAAAATGTCATTTCTAGATCCCGAAGAATTTTCAAAAAGTTAAACATCCTTTATTTTAATGATTTTTCTTTCACCTCTGTTCTTCTATATTTTTTGTAGTCTAGACAATCTTTTTATTTTATTTTATTATATTTCGCAGTCCCACTTGCCGCTCACAGATGATCCTAGATAATTAAACTCACTGACGGTTTCGAGTTTGTTGAGGTTCTAGTTATTTTACAACCATAAGTTTAGAAATGCTAATGTTGACTGCTAGTGACTTACTATTCAAATAAGAAGCTGTTTTATTTCATTTTCTCTTCGGACACAGCGTAGCGAAGATTGGAGGAACATTATTTCACCTCAAACACTGTCTCCATTTTCAAGAACTCGCATTATGATAAGCGTATAATAATCTCATTACGTTTCCTATCCATTGATGCGTATTGCGAATATTTCCGGATGATGTCTTACAGTCCACCAATCACACACGATTCAACAAGACCGAAGGTCTATATTTTGTAGAGGAGTACAGTGAAATCTCGATCGATCGTTCCTCTAATAATCGTTTTCCCGCATGTATCGTTTATTTCTTCCAGTCCCGAATTAATTTCATACAAAATACTCAAAAGTAGATCGCACGGATGGTTTCTCTATGCATTATTTTATCGCCTTAATCGTTTAAATTACGCAACATATTTCGTAGATAAATGCTTAGTGTCGATTAACGGCACTCGTAAACAATGAGCGGAACATTCGAAAGAAAGAGAGAGAACGCTCCTGCTAACTCCCGCTCGACGTTATACAACACAAAGATTCATTATTTATTTATTTTCGTTTCTGTGTAGCGATCTATTTTTTTTTTATTTAAACGTGAAATGTATATCTTTTTTAGATATATATTTTATTATTAAATATATATTTTCTTTTATTTAAGTATGAAAAATGTTACTTTTTTCTATATTCCCGCATTCATAGTTTATTGGTCCCTTCAAAAACGACAGATAGAGTTTTTCACTATATTAAACTTTTTTTAGTTAGTTGCTTGGAACATAATTACAGATGGAAGTATATACTGTAAGAGGTCTACAACGAGAAGATTTGTTAGTGAACTTGTCAGGGAACGGCCGTGAGAGAAGTGCCGCGCTAGGACCGGTCTTCAGACAACTGCCGATGCATATTATTGTTGTCTGTTGAGATCTGTACCTGGTGTGTTTTTGAGGCTGATGAGAGCCCCGTTTTACATCCAGATATATATATATATATATATATATGTGTGTGTGTGCAAACTGCGTTCAGGGGCCGACTGTGATGTTGTTAATTTTGGAGGCGATAGACCGCCATAATCCTATTGACCGAAAGAGTCTTGGAAGACACTGATTGGATACGAAAAGTTCAGTCGATTTATTTGAAAAACTGGAACGTCAAGAGAATAATAGTTTTTTCTCATATTCCGTTAAATGGTAATGTTATGTGGACGTGATAGTTTAGCTAGTTTTTCATGCATTAAAAGTCCTTACTTATTCAGTTTATCAATTCTCTTTGAACGCGTAAGTGATAAGTAGATACATATTATCAGTAGCAATATTTTCACAGGGGACCTGACTAGTCAGCCTGGTCTAAGAGGATATTGGGCTGCATATTGGATTAAGTTTAGACTACGAGTAGATTTGTGTGGGTCGAAGATTAATAATAATTATCAAGTTTAATTTGTGGTTATAGAGTAGCGGAAGATTTTATTTTATCAAAATAAATGTATTACAAATACTAAATTAATGTGTTAATTATAAAATATATATAAAATCAATTTTGTCGAAAAATATTGTTTTTGCGTCTTCGGGATACAAACCTGGATCTCTATTTCCAATCCGGGGAAGTACACTACCAATTGTGTTATAATGCCAGTATTTTATATGTATATATTTATAATTAATACATTAATTAGTATTTAAAACATCACAGACCGTCTGTTCTGAATAATTACAACTTCACAATAAGAATGTGTTTTCCTTAATAAAATCTATTACAAGATTAGTGCACAATTAGTCACTAATTTAAATTTTGTCAATTGCGTTTTGTATGAAAGTACGATGGAACGAATTTAGCTTGTCTTGCAAACGTGCAAACCTGCGTTTTAGAATTATTTTATTTTCAATTCTATTTTTTTATATGTTCTTTATTTTTATTTATTTAGACTTTATACATATTTTTGTTGTTACAGGGTGAATATATTATAATATAACATGATAATCATAAGATACAATTATATTGCAATTAAATACTCGTAGTTTATTGCATGGGGTGGAGTAAGTAGACTCCTATAAATGGCGTTGTCCTGGCTTCTTTACTAGACTGAAGTCTGTGTTGATGTAGCCAGTTTTTTTCGTGTTGTTGTGGTGTTATTTAATGTAAAGATTGGACAGAAATAAAAATAGGGATAAAAAATTAAAAAAATTATATAAAAATGTAGTAAGAGTATTGTAGAACTAGTGAATTATTAGTGTAGGCACTGTATAATGATTATGTTAGAATATTGGAAAGCCATACTTCCGATTGCTCTCTATCCGATTAGATCATATAATATATTAGGTCCATATTTGTGTAATCTTATTGGGGTTGAACGATTTCCAGTATTAATTTTATTATACACAATATTCACCTCTAAACAAAAATTCTATTGCACACTGCAATTAAAATATTATATAAAATTAATAATTTCATCAATATATTTATTTTTTAAATTTATATTACGTACCTACTGAATAGGTTTTATCCTACGAACGTCGGCGTAAAATACCGTAAAAAATGGCGTCGGTTGGTAAAAGTAATTTAACTGGGTGTATTTCATTTTATAATACAATTAAATTGAAATTGACAACTTCAGAGTTTCTCGGATTTCGGTTAATTGAAAAAAAAACTCCATTTACGAAACGTTCTCCCTACCGCTGATAAGATTTTGCTTGTAAATGTTTTTAAATTATTTCGTAGATCGCATTTGCTTTGGTGTGCGATGTTCTAGAATTGGGTAGGTACTCTCGTAGGTTTTAAAAATACCCGACATTACCATCCCGCAAAATACTACATTTGTATTTAAAATATATGTTAGACTTGATATTTTTTGTTGTTATTAGATTTGATATTTTTATGAGATTTTAACTACATAGCTTTATATATATATATTTATATATAGCTCTCGACTTTTGTAGTCCACCGTGTACATACCAAGTCTCAGTGATTAGAGCACTTCTACTTGTTTCGCGCTTCACTTCACGCTTATTGTACGTCAAACATCAGTCCATTGACAGTTGGTGTTCCTTTCGTCTGTTAAGTGGATTTTAATCTCCCCGCAAGCAGTTATTTCTAGATTTGTGCGTATATTTATAATCTCAATGTTAAATCGAAAGCCGTGTACACGAGTTAGTTCTCGTCCAATCTCAAGCGATTGCCTTTGAGTTTATTTCCACATCAAAATCTCAACACGTGTAGACGTACGCGATATGTATCTCAAGACTCTGACTCACTCAACTCTATCTCATCGTATCTCATTCCGTGGACACGGGCTATAACGATGTTCCTATTATTGGAGATTTTTTTTATTCTGGTTCAAACACAACATGAAGAGCATTTAAAATTTTAAATGACGTAGTATTAATTTTTTTTCAAATACGTATTTTTTATTGCGAGCTGTGAAATTATGAGACCGTTAAAAACATCAAACCCACGCATGATCTTTAAACTTCATCCAGGACTATACTGAGAGGTGAACTATAATAACAATAACATATACAATAAAATATCAAATATATTATATATCGTTTTAGATTACAAATTATTTTTTTATGTATTTTTTTTTTTTATTAATTTATTTCTTAAAAATTATGTTTTTTAAATGTCGCTGGTAGTCTTCTAAACGGGAAGCAAAATTTCTAAGAACTGCTCGGTACGTATTCTCCGTGGTTGCTGCCATTTTTTCTCGGATATTTTCTTTTAATTAGTTCAGAGAGGAAGGATTGTTAAAGGTATAGATTGTAGATTTGATTTAAGGTAGCCGCATAGGAAAAAGTCCAATGGTATTAAATCGGGGCTACGTAGAGGCCAGTTTTTCCAAGGAAAATTTCACGAACAATTGGTAAGGACACGCTCCATAACAGCTGAATTCTTAAGGACGCGGCTAGCGATCGACATACTTCCCGCCCCTCTCGCTTGTTGTGTTAGTGCAGCGATTGAACTAAAATGAAAAAGACTTTTGGGACACACTATATATAAATACATAAAAATGTTTTGAATCTCTAATAATTGTTACAGAATGTACCTCGATTTCTTCAATGTTGGTCTCGCTACATCCACAACAATCGGATGGCCGCTCAGATGATGTCCTTCTTGGTAATCGTTGTAACAAAGTGGCTAATCGATACCATTGTGGTTAGTGGACTTCTAATCAATATTATTATTTAAAACCCGTCCCAAGATGGGCGAAAGACACGTACATATGACATAATTTAAATTATTTCTTACCTAAAATGCAGCAGCGTTACAGTTTTCCAATTGTTATATTTCTGAAAAATAAAATTGACTTTATTGTTTTCTGTTTGAAAAATTTACTTTCAGGACGAAAACATCACAATGATAAATATTTCAAGTGGAATTAACACATCCCTCCAATATATAATGTATTATTTTAGTTATTTATTTAAGACCTATACAATGAGTACACAAAATTATACTATTAAAATTAAGGTTTTCAACAGTTTCAATAATTTACAATAGTTTAATTTAGTTTTATTTGTATCAGTATGTAAAAGATTTCTTTATAATTTGACCAAAGTCTGTACTAAAGAAGACTCGTTATTTCAATAACAATTTTAAACTCATTTAACATACATATTATAAAATTAAATAAACAAAAAGATAAATTAATTTTAAACACAAAATTTTATCGTTTGCCTGTATTTAAAACGCAAAAAAGAAAAGAATAAATAAAAATTAAAAATAAACAAAAAAATTTTTTTAATATATACTAACATATTCGGTTGTAAATGTATCAGTTTACTTTCACAAACAATAATAAATAATAGCAATGATAAATATAGTAATAGTAAATACGGAGTAATAAGTAACAAAGAATTTTCAATATTAAATCAGAGGTCACGGTAAACTAATCATTTTAATGAATAATTTAACCGGAATACTCCCTGTTTTGGAAATAATTATTGTAACCAATAGATTTAATCTGTCCAAGCTGATCACACGGAAGAAATATTCTACGCAAGATCTTCTATCGCATATCGTGAATCACATGGGCTATTATTCGTACCTGATTTCCATATAAATTTTGTTAGACAACTAAAGCCCGTTTGGCTAAGTGCAGTGTAGCCTAATAAAGATTAATTACTAGTTATATTGACAATAATCAATTACAACTATGCTACATACTACGAGTGATGTATTCGAGAATCGAAGGGTGATAAGTATAATAGTTCCAAGATATACAACAACTATATAACAATTCCAAGATATAACTTTCACTCAAGTTATTTCTCTCCAAAAAAATCTGTTTAAAAAAATTTTTTTTTTAAAGTTCAACAACCTTTCAATTGTATTTTAAAGAATTGATATGATTTTTTTGTTATCCGTGTACTTATTTATATTTATTCAATATTCATTATATGAATATAAATAGATTCAGTTTACTTATATATTTATAATGTCATGTAATTATAACGCCTCATAATATTATATATCACAACAAAAGCAGTGTAAATTATTTGGAAAATGTACGATGTTCGTGTTTCTGAAAAACTTTATATAAATACATATTTACAATTTTTACTCAGTGTCGCAGATACACAAAATTCCAGCGGTTTACGGTCGCGACCTCCTAGGGGTAAATTTGTATTTTTTTCTGCTCGTTAAAGGTCTCGGTTCTAAAAAGATTGAAAAACACAATATAATGGTCCATAGAAGAAATTTTGCCATCGAAATATGTGAAAAGTTGGACTAGAGAATGGGAAGAGTTGGGAAAACTGGATATAGGTATACTCAGTGGCGTGTAATAGGTATAGATTTAGGTTATGCTATTACCAATGATATTATACAATCATATATAATATATGTACTACAATGTTTGTTGTACATAGGAATATGAACATTTGTTTAACCAACGTCTTCAGACAAAATGAATCCGACGTCTATACGAACTTACCATGTATTTATTTGTAATTTTAGAGTACTATTAATAGTGTTTTTGAAGTTTAAGTTTTAACGTAAAAATAATTCCTTTTTACTCATATAAAAATCAATAAAAAAAATTATGAACCTTTTTAAGAATGCTTTCTATGACTGAACATGATTCTTTTATTGTTTTAAAATCCTTCACGTAATGGCTAAATGAAATAATATTTTTATTAAAGGTTAACGTAGGAAATAGTTCTGTCAATTGCTTTTTGGTTTTCCCATATCAAAATCAAATTCATGCAGCAAATGCACCCTGAAATCAACACGGTATAAATAGTAAGATAATAAAATTCTCTAATTAGTGAAAGAGGAAGTAGACACTTCAATGATTTCCACACAGTTTTAAGCCTTTCTAATGTTAAAAATCAGCAAAGTAACGACTCCATACAAAACGGATCAACCCAAAGGAATTTTCAGTTCAGTAAATAGCCAATTGTATGATTTGAGTAATTCACTAGCTTAAAAGTAGAAGATAGTAGTGTGAATAGCTACAATGCGTCAATTGTTGCTACTAGCGCTGCAGCGGTGGGTTATCATTGTAGTTTTTAGAACTAAGCCATTAAAGTTTCTATTGTTACACAGATAGCGCTAATCGTAATAAATCCGTAAATATACGTTCATGGTCTATATTATAGATTATTTCATTTGTATTTGTTTCCCAGAATTTTTAGTAATACACAGCATTTTTGCTTGTATGCACTGCACGCCCCTGGGTATACTAGATATTAGGGTGGGAATAAGTAAAATGTTTGCGGCTGAATTTCGCGAGTCTCGAAATAAAAATTTCACCACCGTAATCTATAACGAACCATAGTTGACTTGTTAAAAGATTTGTAAGCCTTAAGCTTCGTTCAAATTATGTGAAAACTTGTATAAAATTTAACCATTTTTGAATTATTTCATTATTTAAATCGAACTAATTAATGGTTATACAAATTAAATGTATCAACTAAAAAGTCATATAAAAAAAAAACAATTTATGAAAGAGCTGCTGAAATTTGTCGTCGTAGCAACTAAAATATTTTTTCGATAAATTCGTTTTTTCCTGTATATCATTCTATTTTATACATTTAATTTGCTTTAAAATATCACAGAACTATGTTCTGAAAAAACTGCAACCTCACAATAATAATGTGTTCTCTTTAAAAACAAAAAATATATATTAATTTTGTTGTACAATGTTTGTTATACAATATATGTTGAACAATACCATTCAATATATTTAACAAAAAATATATTTTTCAGCTGCAAATGCCCGTTGGCTATCCGTGTGTAACTGACATCGTCACAAATATCACTGAAAATACATTGTCAGATATACCCAACATTACTTCCGCCAACATATCAGTATTGGTGAACAAAGCAGTACGAGCCACGTGTCCATTCAACATGATTGATGAAGTAAGTAATTCGTTTTCTTCCGCGACATTTACCAATAGTTTAAATAATGTGTCGACTAAAATTTATTTATATTTTTCAGATCTTCATGAATCTGACTCTTCTGGTTATGTGCATGTGCGCGGTCCATCAAGTTCTGATAACCAGCTTGAAGACAATCTTGCTGGTGGTCCTCTGCATCTCTTACTTGATCATTACGGCTTTCAGGCATTCCACCTTCAAACCCAGCTCGGACAACTTAACCAAGTGAGAAAGTTTTTGAAAAATTATCTTCGTAATAAATAAGACTATAATTTGGTATTAATAAAGCAAAGAATTGTATTACCAAAATGTATGCGTTATATTGTGATTTTTCTTTATTTATATTTTCACGACACCAAAAAGAAAATTTTTAAGAGAAACTATTATAGGTAGGACCATCAGAGTGGTCTGATTTTATTTTACCCTTAAAGGGCTAATAGGTACACCAAAAAAAAATTATTATAACATAAATAAAATAAAAAAATTTCAATTACAGTAATATTAGCATAATTTTCTTAATTTTTTGTCCGCAAAAACAATATCATTTTAACAAAATCTATTAAAATTAATATTAAGGCAAGCAAATTTGGTCGATTTCTACCAATGTTGTTTATTAAATAATTTATGATTTAATAAACAAAGTAAAGTGATAAATTGTAAAAAAGCCCTTTCTTCTTCTCGAGAAAAATCAGTAAAATAAGGGATAACTTTCGGGTTCCCAAATTCATGGATGGCTGTTTCCTGTGGTGCATTGTGCTTAGTAACTATTTTTTTCATGATTTTTTTTATTTAAAAATTTATTTTTGGGACCCTGTAGCCCTTATTAATCTGGAAGATAATTATTTAACGCTTAACACGCATTGTTAGCCAAGTGTGACCACACCTCATTCTCCTTTATCTTTAATGGTAGTACATTCATAAAATAAAATAGACAATCATTTTCACGCATTAATTAAGTTTGTAGAGAAATTGACTGCGTTATGACTGCATTAATAAATTTACTTTGTAAATTGATTTGAAACACTTTGTTTTATTTCACTAAATTTTATTATAATTAACGTTAGAACATTTTCGGGAACATCTCCATTATCAACAATACAATTCAACTAAATTTAAAAACATTGTCAGACAGTAATTAATGGTGTGTCTGGAGGTAAAAGGAGGTGGGAGTGGAGTTAAAATGAACAAGAGAGGGGATGTAATGGGCGATATTTATGTATTTATTATTTTCTTATTATTAAAAATTTCTAAATTCTCTAAGGTCGTAAATCTCACCCTTCGGCGCAACAATGTAAAAGTTTTAAATTAGTATTATCAAAGGAATGGGCTTGCATTATTGCATGTTCAGCCATTTTGAAATTTAGACAGAAGTTTTTTATTACTTTTTTATGTTCTTCTAATCTTTTTTCCTCTTTGTCCAATATATAATGAGTTAGAATCCTTGCAACTAAACTTTTAGACCACCCCCACCCTCCTTTTACCTCCAGACACCCTTAATTACTGTCTGACAATGTTTTTAATTTTAGTTGATTTATATTATTGATAATGAGAAGATGTTCCAGAAAAAGTTCTAACATTAAATACAATAAAATATAATGAAATAAAACAAAGTGTTTCAACTCAATTTACAAAAGAATCATGGAATTACATAAGGTTTCACAAAATACCTTTGAACAGTTATAAATTTTCAAATAAATTTCAAATTCAACAACTACATATTACCAAAACTTCTGAGCTCAATATTTCAGTTTGATGTAAATGTCAGGACGTGACACTGTGTTGTTCCAAGAGCACGATATGTTAAAAATACATTCAAATCTTTATTATCTATGTATATAATAGAATGTACTTAGCAGAATTGGTTTTATATATAATATTTCAATGTACGCTGTAAACTTTCTGTGGTATTTAGCGCTCAAGCTCAGCTGGAGTACTCTGTGTGGTTGCACAGAATCAGTGCGTACACAATTAACGTCGTTGTGGTTGTGTCTCTGGTTGTATCTTTGGTACTTCACTCGCAACAAACTGAAAGCACCTACCGACTGGACTTCATTTGGAAACTCCAAGCCACAGGTATGTTATGTCTGAAATTTCTTTATCAATTTTATTCTGATAAATCACCTTTATCCTACAACTTAAATAAAAATTAACTTTTTAATTTTTTTAAATAAATAAATCTTAGCACTACGTACACAGCTGAGTTTTATTTTTATCACTACTGTGATTTCGAGGGATACAAAGTTTAGTTTATTTTTAAAAAAATATGTTGCACCACAAAGTAACTGCCATGTTAATGATTTTAATGATAATAATCCTATAACTCAAAAATAAAACAAATACAAAATCTTCAGCCATGGTAAAAAAAAATTGTAACCTGGAAGCATTTAAATTTAGGCATAATTTTAAAGTGTTATATTCTTCCGTAAACGTTCTTCCTGTACACGGGCCGTTACCGTTTCTTTTAATAAAAGAAAATTATAACAACGACGCTCTAAATAGGGTGGCTTCACACGGAAAAAATACAAGAGGTGTAGCTAATCTGAATTTAACAATTCCCAAAATCACCAGAAGTATGAATTGAGGATATTGTAATTTGTGTTCCTACACTAAAAAATAAACTCCCTTGGTTTTTACAAAAGAGTACGCTTTCTCCCAATTTGGAAGAAATGATAAAAAAATGGATTATAGATAATAACCTGTCTTACTTGTAAGCATGAAATAAATTGTTTAAACTCTGAAACTGATTAGTTATTATGTTTTGATTATATGAAATGTAATAAAATGGATCTGAATGTACATGCATACAAACGTCTAGCAAGATGTTTTTTGGTCTAGTTTTATTTACAAAAATAAAAAGAAGAATATACAAAAAAAAAAGTATTCTTAGATACTACAAAAAAAAAAAACTTATTTAGTGATTGATTTTTTTTTATTTATGAAGGTGGTGATGAGGTGTCTATTTACACATAATATATATTAAATTGCTTTCCATATTAATAATTAATTGAAATAATTGATTTTTTCAAGGCAGTACATTTAATGACACAAAATAATCATACTTAATAAAACGATAAAAAATATTCAGTATCAGTGATCTGGAGTACCTATTGCTAATCTACTTTTTAATTCAGAAAATGATTACTTATTAAATTAATTATCTTAAAAACTCAAATCAAAGTGAAACAATCTTGCGCCGAATCAAATCTCTCATTATCTCGCTGGGATGGGTGAATAATTAACGATGAGAAGAAAGAGATTTAGTTACTCTGCTATAGTGCTCCCAAAGTCAGGCACAGTTGATTTGTGAAAGTGCCACCTTACAGAATCCACAATCGCCAACCGTGCTTTTAATACCAACTAAGAAAAACTTTGTCGACGATAGAAATATGTATATTAATTATGTTTCTTTCGTTTAATTCGTTAACCAACTCATATATGTGGCCATTATTATAAAAATGGTCCAAGTCGAGAAATTGAAAAAAATGAGTTTATTAATTATGAGTTTATCATCACTGTTTTATTATATTAATTGTGTAACAGTTGTAAAATTTTTGAGGCGTTAAATTGAGTGTATTGTTAAGATGTTCAACGGTATTTATTTTGATAATATAATGTCATTTCAAATTTATTTTTTTATTTACTTATAAGCTACATGCCATATTTATATGTCGACACGAATTATAAATTTAGTAAACTAAATAAATTTTTAAACGTTGTGTTAATATTTATATTTTTTAATCAATATCTCGAAACGAAAGAAACATGACTTAGACCACTTTCATAATAATAGGCACATATGTGAGATTTCTCTCGGAGATTCATCTCGAAAGCGCGAATTTTGATTTATTGAATTCACGAAGCGAATTATGATTCATTGCTGCTTGTATTTTGTACTTAGGGCAGAATGACGCAACACATACCGACCGAGACAAGAGATCAAAGATTTATCCGTTCATCACAATTTACCACCTTGATCATATTTTTGTAAATCTTTACTAGATTATTAACTTTATTTTAATATAATAAATAAATATCACATTCATTTTACATCGATTCATTTGTACAAAATATTGGTCAGTGGTTTGATATTTATAATATCAGTATCCAAGTGAACGATCAATTTCATTTTTTTAAATAATGTATAAAATTCTGGATTCCAGGTAGGTATAATTATTTATTGGTCGTGAAAATATTAAATTATTTTAATGCTATCTAACTTAACGTTACTTCAGCTTTTGGTAACTTTCCGACGACAACTTACTATTTTATAGCTTACATTAATAATACTTTCGTGATCGGTACATTTGAAACTTTCAAATATTATAAAGAGAATTTTACTTGGATCCAGACTTCACATTAATTTTTTTTTTTTGATAAGTAATTGCGAGCGTTATAAAATTCGACAAATTTACCAAATTAATTTAATTTCCTAAATTTATTTGAATTTACTAAATTATGTTATATTATATTGTACATTATTCTTTTTATGTAGTCTCAGTAAATAGAGAACTGTATACATAACTACGATACTGATTATGTTTTTCTTAATTTTCTGTACAAATACTCATAATATACAAACAATCATCCTGTGACCCAGTGGTAGCCAGCCGTAGAGAATTTCAAAAGAATTAATTGACAATTCAAGAATACCGGGTGGGACAGCTAAACTATGTTCTGATATTGCAACATCACAAAAATGTATTCTCTTTAAATATTAAAGCATTTTGTATAAAATATTTAATACTGGTGTCATCTAATATGTATTACTTAAATATTTTAGAGATTTAGCGCAATATAAAGCTTAAAATGAAATATTAATGTTATTTATAAAGAACAATAAGTTTCAAATTTATTGGAAACTTATTAACTGTTTAACATGGCGAAGTGAAAACACCTTTCCCTGGATAGAAAAAATTCCTCGAATAGTAATCAAATAAATTTGTTCAGTACATCTTTCTAATTATTCGTTTAATTTGTTTTTCTTTAACATTATGAAAAAAAATTGTTTCGTCCACATCTTCACTTTCGTGACTTTTTCGTCTCGTCATCTTTTTCTTTCTCGCTGGTTCAAAGTACACATATGTCGTCGTCCCTAATTCAGATTAATTTCGAGTGATACTGCAGCGTTGGGCGTTTATAAAAGTTCTATGACTAATCGTTGTCTTTTTTTTTCGTTAAATACTCGTATCTAACTTTTAAACCAAATTCATATGTATAGGGTCTTTTAATAGGGACGCTCAAAATTTGTTAGGTTATAGCAGCCATATTGTTAAAGTGACATCTGTCAAATTTATTGTCAATTGTTAAGTAGTATACGGCAAATCACCACGGAAGGTTGAACAACGTGTGTAAATCATCAAATTTTATTATCAAAGTCACGAGCGATTTGAGGGCACGGTTATCTCGCGCGGCGGTGACGTGAACTGGCCACAGAGATCGTGCGATTTAACGCCTTTAGACTTCTTTCTTTGAGGCTATCTTAAATCACAAGTCTTTACAAATAAGCCGCAAACAATTGACTCCCTCAAAGTCAACATAACAAACGCCATCCAGCAAATTTAGCCAGATTTATGCGATAAAGTCATAGAAAATTGGACCTCCCAATACGTGCCACCGAACAAAACCGCAGCGGATATTCGAACAACGTTATATTTCACACTTAATGCCATAAAATATACTTTCAAATGAAAGAAAAATTGAGTGAATATCTCACACACAATCTGTTTAACTTACATTTTAAAATTGAGCGTCCTCGTTGAAAGACCCTATATATAGTGTGGAAATCAATTATCTTTTAAAAATTCCGCGTAAATTAAACGATTGGTATAAACTTATTCTCTTTCATGAGAAATAATGTGAGAATCGGCTATTGGTCATTTTCATCCCTAACGCACAGACATATAATGTACGCTGAATTGTTAACTTCATACACTAACAGTTAATTAAGAATCTCATACTAACCTGCGTGATATTTACTTGACCACCCAGTACATTATACTATATTCTAGCCTGAGCTGGTTGAAATTCCCATGAGAAATTTGCTAATGTAGATATTGCTTATCTTAGAAAGAAATAATTAACACCACAAGGCCATTTTTCTTGTCCGTTAACGTAGTAACTACGGAACAGAGAAAAAAAATTACTTCATTATTTTCTTAGGGAATACTAACTAAATACTCCTCATCTTTTAAAAAAAGTTTAATTAGCAATACTTTCTGGCGGTTGAGTTTTGGTCTCCTCAGGGCCGGTTGAGCGATCAGTGGTAATTTTTTACCGTAATAAAAAAATTTACTTTAATAAAAAAAAATTCGAAAACGGGTCGTTCAATCGCTAGTAAAAAATATTTACTCATCGAAATTACAATCATTAATAAATCATTTTACCATCCAATATCGGATGGTAAAAATCTCTTCACAGCTTTTTCAAGGCATCTATCACATTAATACCTTAAAAATTGCAGTATACGACAATGAATTATTCAATATCCCGCAATTTTAGTGATGAAAGTTCGCCCAATGATGATCTCGCTATTTATTTATATTACTGAAGATTTTTTGCCAGCAAAGTGAGAGAGTTTGTATTGCCAATTTAAAATAAATCAAATTCTCAGATTTTTGATTATTATTCGCATTATCACACTATCAAGCGAGATTATCTTTGACTATAATAAATTTGACGTAGGTACGAAAAACCCGCAAACGTTTTTTACCATTAGCAGTGGTAAAAAGTTACAATACAGTAAAAAAATTTCTGGCCTCTAAGTACAGAAATGTGTGAATGATGAATGGTACCATGTTTTAAATATCATAACATAAGTAAAACACAATGTGTAAGGTTTTTACTATAATGATTTTTCATATGAATAGACATATTGTTTAAAATAAGATCAAAATCAAACGTTAAAAAAACATGAGTTCAATTATGGTTCACCATTCACCATTCAACGCGAATATCATTGGTGAAACTTTATTGAAAAATGTATTTTGAAATAATAAATTTGAATTTTTCAGATTTGGAATAAATCGGTGCTATAAAAATTTTAATCTAAGTACCTACCCAGTACAAATAATTATTTTAAGAGAAAAATCACACATATATCATTACAGCAACCCAAACAATGTTGGGTTCACTTAATTAATCACTTATGTGAGAAACAGGATTTTATTATATATTATTATTATAACTGGAGGCTTGAGAATGACGTGTTGTAGTTCTTCTGTGATTTTTTATAATATTTAATAATAATAATAATAAAATTTACTGATTGAATGAGAATCTAAATTTATTATATTTGAGATTTAGGATTTTTCGCATATTTTTCTATTTTTAATTAATCTTATTTTCATTTGACTTTAGCATAGTGAATAAGATTAAACATGAGCTCTTAGATGGTTTGATTATATGGAACGGATGAATAAGGAGAGAATAGTAGTAGTATATGACGCATGTGTGGATGGCACCAGAAATAGGACATTCCCAGTAAACTTTACACGACTAGTTAAACCGGTTACTGAAAGATGGTCCCATTATAGGCCTCAATAATTGAACAGCTTGGATAAGATGATGTATGAATGTGGATGAGTTGAGAATTGTATCAGAACAGGAGAATGCGGCGCTCTGTATCAGTTATTGTTCCGTGTACGCGTAAAAGTAAATACTCGTAATTGTGAACAATTATTATTTATTATATGAAATACATAAATGATCAATACAAGATTAATACTACGAGCGTGGTTGATGAAGGAAATAAAAAGAAAGCGCCTTCAATGCGCGTCTTCCTCTTTAAAGCCTTTGGCCCCCTCACCACTGCTACTCGCTCGGGCTCAGAGCGATCGGCATCCTTAACATTAATTATAAATCATAAGTACACTGCAGTAAGTTAGTCATTTTTATTTTCTCATTCTTGTTACACCGATCGATCGAATGATAATTTGGCATTTTCCCAAGTATTTTTTGTCGAAAAAATGAGTACATGAAATATTATTTCCAACATAGAATTAGAATGGGCAAAACTTCATAAAATATAAAAAAATATATGTTATGTATTTTATATTCCAATACTGGTGTTTAGTGTCATTTTCCATAACTGTATATATATATGTACATCATGAAACATTTTTTCTTAGGTTTATATTTAAAAAACAATAATAAATTGTATAGAATCTGTGTCAATTTTTCAGAGGAAAAAGAAGAAATGGAACATCTCGAAGCATACAACAGAAAGTTAGTGGCAAACATCCTTCCGGCGCACGTTGCAAAGCATTTCCTGTGTAATGACAAAAATATTGATGTAAGCATATTACTTAGCATTGCCTTAGTACCGGATGATTCGGAGGTGAAATCAAATGAAAATGACTTCCTGTTGGCCATCGACAATGACTACAACAACAACAATGGCGACAACCCCGCCCCCCAGATTTGTATTATTTATATTTATTATTTGCGTGTCTTCTTTCGTCATCTTTCATCGATTAATAAATCCACGAAGTTTCTAAACGGATTGAATATGACATTGGTAACCAATTAGTAAAGTTACTGTCACAGAGTAACATTGTTAAGATAAATAATAATCTCATATCAGAGTGATATAAAAATACATAACTTTATTTCAAGACAATTGTCCTGTTTTGACAATCGGCTCCACGTGGCAGCTATTTGCCCAATGACTGCCACAAAATACTGTTTCAGTATATTGCGCTGGTGAGCTAAATTAGTTATCTATCTTATGCGTTTCTTAATGGTACACATTGTCGAATATTGATTGTTCTACAATATTATATTCTATGATATAAAAAGGTGAAAAATATAAGTTTTCGACTTACCAAAGAAAAACACTTATTACTTTAGACATTATTTGGAAAAAGTAAAATGTCAAATATACATGTCTAAAGCAGTGTTAACACCGTTATAGTTAGAATCAAATACTTTTTTATTCCCATTAAAAATATTTGGTGATTTTAATTCAGAAAACAAGAAGATTAAAACAAGGTATCAATAATATTGCTACTGGCTTATTCATTCATCTATTTAGTGAAACTTATATAATGTTTGCGATAATGGTTTTGTATGTAATATGTATAAACCTTTTTATTGTTGACGTCCAAAAG
Organism: Eubasilissa regina; assembly: GCA_022840565.1. Classification (NCBI taxonomy): domain Eukaryota; kingdom Metazoa; phylum Arthropoda; class Insecta; order Trichoptera; family Phryganeidae; genus Eubasilissa; species Eubasilissa regina. The sequence goes on from JAINEB010000033.1 coordinate 27,374,907, forward strand.
ATTATTTATCGATATGAAACAAATATAATATTTAGACGCTGTGTGTTTCCGTATGCAATCAAGTACATTCAAGTAACTAAAGCTCCAAAAAATATATGTTTAAAGCGTTAATGGAAAGATTGACTCTGATTACTTTTTTTATGAATGTATAGTCCGATACAATTTAATGGACTAAGATTCAAAGATTCCCACCCTAAAAGCACCCAACAACAAAGCGAAAACACATTTGCTATTTGAAATATGATACTGCGATTCTTTACATAATATAAAACAATTGTACATACATTTATGTAAGGTCATTTTTTCCAACATTGAATCACGACAATTATTGCAGAAGCATATTTTTTTGGTCATTCTGGTTCTCATATTCTATTTTTACAATAAACATTTTTTTTAAACATTAAATTATTTTTTTGTCATTTTATGCATTTTGTATCACTATAAGACTGCAAAAATTATGACAATAATATTTATAGAACGTCATTACGAGTCTTTTTAACTTCGAAAATACATTTTTATAAGTATTTAAGTAGAATGGACATCTTACCCTAAGTTTTGTAATACTTTGAGTGAAACCTCAAATGAAAATCTTCGGATTTTTAGTATTTCGTTTTATGAGAAAGAACTTCAGATCAATCGGCAAAAGTACCTCATTTATATATTACAGTACATTATTTTCGAGCCATAGCGTATTATTATATCATTGTATAAATCACTAAAAATACTAGGTACTTAACCTGAATACAATCTACATATATTTCACTTCAAATGAGATGATCAATTTCCTGTAATTAATATGTATATAAATAAGTAAATATTATAAAACATATTAACCTATCCTCTCCGATGATGTAAACTGAGTTGACATTGCCTCTAATTATGTGAATATATATCTGTAAATGTACTAAATACAGAGTTCATATTTTAGGTATTCCCCCGTAATGTAACTATTTTCTTACAACCTACAAATTAATTTAAATTAATAATTTTCTAATGTAATAATGGAACCAACGCGGAGTTTCCCGCCTTTCAGGAGCTGTACCACGAACAATGCGACTCGGTCTGTGTGATGTTCGCCTCCATTCCAAACTTCTCCGAGTTCTATGTGGAACTAGAAGGCAACAATGAAGGAGTGGAGTGCTTGCGACTCCTCAACGAGATCATTGCCGATTTCGATGAACTCCTTTCCGACCCGCAGTTCAAATACATCGAAAAGATCAAAAGCACAGGAGCAACGTATATGGCTGCTTCAGGTTTGTACAGTGAATTCATTACAATTGCTCGCAGTAAATATAGCTTTAATGTTTTTTATTTTAATATTTGAATATAATTACTAACATATTCCATACTTTTCGTAGAATTTTTTTTTTGTCTTTTTACGAATGTCGGCGTGAAAATACGGTTATAAGATTTTTTAAATATCGAAAAATTTACAAAGTTTGTAACACACTTAGATAGTTATTTTTCTACATAATTGCCGTTTAGATCGATACACTTTTGTAAGCGTGGAACCAGATTTTCTATATCAGTGTCGAAAAACTCAAGCTCCACCTCCTTAGCAACTTTTTAACCCTCTCTTTTACCTCTTCATCGTCAAAAAAATGTTTTCCAGCTTAAAACTCTTTAAGCTAAGTGAAAAGATGATAATCGCTGGGAGAAAGATCCGGACTGTAGGAGTGAAGATATCCCATTCAAAGGAGGTGAGAAGGTATGAAACCTGGAATTATCGTGAAGGGGGCAAACACTTCAGGTCAGTATTCCCCTGCGGAGATTTGTTATGCTTTTCCGCAGTTTCTTAATAATTTCACAATACGCAGCAGAATTAATTGTTTCATTCTGGGGCATGAATTTCACCAGCAGAACTCCCTTCGGTCCCAAAAGATAGTGGCTAGGATCTTGCGAACTGAAGGGGTGGTTTTGAACTTCTTGTCCAATGGTGAGGTCGTGTGTCGCCACTATAACGACCGTCTTATGGATTCAGGGGTGTAATAACACGCTCTAGTTTCATCCCTGTCACAATTGATTCAAGGAATCTCGCACGGAGCTACTCATTGTGAAACGACGCTGCGAACGCTGGACTGTCTCACGCGACCTCCCGTTCGAATTGTTACAATCCCTCCACCCACCATGTGAAGCAACTACGAAAAAAAATCCGTACGGCCTTCAGTTACCTTATAACCTTATTTTCTGGACGAACCTCTATATAGAAATGTTAAATCGTTAATTTACCAATTAATTAGATGAGCTACTAATTTTCAATCGCAATTAAACAATGTTAGGTATCACAGAAATCAACAGTGATACTTACACATTATATAAACATTTATTTAAATACTAAGTAAATATATCAAAATTTATCATCATCAGTTTGTTTCTCCACTGTTGGATATAGGCCTCCACCAAGGGTCGATAATTATTTTTGTCTTAATCTTTTTAGTGTTTACTTTTAAAATTAACAATATTAACTTTGTGGTTATAATTCATATTTCTTATTTATCTTTGTTTTATTAACCACTTGAATTGAGTTTAAATACATCTACCGGTTTCGAAAAATACCATTTTCTTCTTCAGGATGTCATAACTAACTAAAAATATATATCATTGTTTCTTCACCAGAATCTATTTTTAAAAAAAAAAATTTTTTAAAAAAACAATAATTATTTAAAAAATAAATTTAGTACCTAACTCAAATTGTTGCCGAATACAAATTTAGTCGAATAATTTTTAGGAAAAAATTTTAGAATGGGACTCGAATAAAAATTTTAGAATAGGACTCGAATAATTTTTTCCTAAAAATTATTCGACTAAATTTGAATTAAGCAACAATTTGAGTTAGGTACTAAAATTTATTTTTTAAATAATCGTTTTTTTTAAAAAAAAAATTTTTCAAATAGATTCTGGTGAAGAAACAATGATATATATTTTTAGTTAGTTATGACATCCTCAAGAAGAAAATGGAAACCAGTAGATGTATTTAAACTCAATTCAGTGATTAATAAAACAAAGATAATAAATAAAAAATATTTTTAGTGTTTGTTAAATTATTTATTTGAAAATGCAGAAATTAGTTTAATCAAAATGTACCATTTTGATGGATGCCCTTCTTCCATCTTACTTACTTACTTACCATCACCCCATTTCCCCGGCAGAGAGGATAGAGCGCCACACTCTTCTGTCCTGACACACAATTCTTGCCTCATCCACATTCATACATCTTGTCATACAAGCTCGCCAATTGTTGAGGCTTCTAACAGAACCATCCTCCATTATCTGGTTTATCTGGTCGTGCCAAGTCTTTCGCGGACGTCCTCTATTTCTGGTTCCATCAACACTTGCGTCATATATCTTTCTTACCATTCTCTCCTCATTCATCTTTTCCATATGACCAAACCACCTAAGTGATCCTTTCTTAATCTTACTCACTAAACTAACATCAGCTTTACATTATTTCCTTATTTCTTCATTCTTTACTCTGTCATAAATAGATTTGCCACAAATACGTCTAAGTGATCTCATTTCCACTGCATTCAGTCTACTTTCGTTCCTTTAGCTGAATCTTCCTGATAGTTGAAAAGACTTCACTTGTAGAATTCCTGCGACTTGTTAGTAAAAGCTGATTTAAATGGTTTTGATAGGTGTTCAAATTTACGCCATTAAGAAATTTCTGCAAAAACCGAATCAAATAACAGTGGTGTAATGCCCGATCTATATGACGGGTGCACAAAAATATCCCTGCTGAATATACGAAGTAGAAAATATTTCGAATGAGAAAATATTATTAAAAAATATCAGCACACTTGAATATTGCATTCAAAGGAATTCAATTAAAATGAAAAATCTCCGGAGTAATCTTATACACGTTGAATCATCTACAACATCGACTCTGAATACTTACTATCCGACGGATCTCTTCAGCTTCGCGCTAGTTTTCAAAATGCAATAAACTTTTAATCTTGCAGAACTTCAAGGAGGAATTGCACTTATATCTCGTTTTGCATTACACTGGTTTTACTTTTACAGATTAAAGGCATTCCTTTACGTTTTCAGTTTGAAATTCGAGGTATTCTATGCGTATTATATTTTCTTTCAAGAGAACACTAATATTTCATTTATTAACTCATGTACATATCAATTAAATACAAAAAAAATATTTTACGTAAATATTGCTAAATAGAAAGATTTCAATAAAAATCGATGAAAATAATACGTTTGTTTTCTCATATCCGAGAAAAGTTGTCAGATAATACTTGTTCTCGAGCATTTTTCATAATAATATTACGTTCGTGGACGTCAAAGTTAGAATATAACCAATCAAATTAATCAATTGAAAATTAAATAATTTATAAATGCCTACAACTAGTGTAGGGTATTTTAATTTAATGGATCAAAAACACAATAATTTCTCACTAAATAATATTTTAGCTAAAATATGAATAAATATTGAATTTATTCACGACATACGTTGCAAATTTTGTAAATTAATTGATTTTTCACTGATTTTAAAGTAAAACAACGTTTTCTTGAACATTTTATGTACGTTATTTTATATGTAAGTCGGAAATTGAACATTACTTTTATATGTAACACCGTTTTCTTTTAAACTTGGCAAAATACTGCGTAATTATGAAACAAACAGCTCACAAAACATTACCGTGGTGTTTTAAATCGATAACATTAAACAAAACCACCAAATGCATCTGACATGACATTTTATAATGTAGAACATTGTGTCAATGACAAGTAAAATGTCAAGTGTCAACGTAAATTAATTTCATTCCATAATATTAATATGAAGAAACGTCGATAAGACTCTAGATACGACTTATTTTTGACACTTGCCTCGAACGCGAGAAAATTAGCATTTTTTTGTCATCTCCTTCTATCATAACCTTTCTCTAATTTACGTAACAAATAACGTCCTTTAGTATTAATAAGAAGTTTAACAATAGTCCCGGCTTCAAAGAGTATGTAATTTGCGTGGAATTTCTCGAATTTTAAACTGAAAAAATAAAAGTACACCATAAGTCTGATGCGGATTAAGTAGGAAACCTGATGTATTTTTACCGTCTACAATAATAAATGTATTATTGCATTTAAAGGTGACATTTTTTGATTTACCTGTTACCTTACATAACAAATTTAATGTGACAATTATTCAGAAATACGATTACAATGATTTTGTTGTGATCGCAGGTTTAACCAAGGACACGTGCGATATGAACGGCTTCCGCCACGTGACAGCTATGGCGGACTACGCTCTCAAAATAAGGGAGCTACTGAAAAATGTTAATGAGCATTCATTCAACAACTTCCGTATTCGCATAGGTAACAACCTGACGAAAAATGTTATTACTAATTTTGACAGATATTCATATTTTAAAATTATTTTTTAATATCTAACTTTATAAATAAAATGTGACTCAATTTTATAATGTTAGAAAAGAATGTCTACATTTTCTTCATATATTGTAATTATTTGCATGTTTGCGTGCGTGCGAATTGTATTAAGAATAAATGCGATTTTTTTCGTGTATTTTATTTTAATATTGATTTATGTTTATCCAGTATGCGATGCGTTTTAGAATCTGAGCATATTATTAAACGCCATATAACGTATTGGCATTGTATTTTTGTGAATATATGATTGAATAGGGTGTGGTAAATATTTTTTGCTTGTTTTCAATGATCGTGTATTGTGTTAATTTTTAAGTTTATTATTTCAAAATATGATTACTAAAGATGGATTATTAATGTTACTATTTTCACGATTGCTATTATTGGTTATATAATGTGTAACCTTGCCAAGTATCGCTAGAAAAAATATTTTTTTGCCAGGCATCAACATTGGACCAGTGGTAGCTGGAGTCATCGGCGCCCGCAAACCGCAGTATGACATTTGGGGGAATGCAGTGAATGTTGCTAGTCGAATGGACTCTACAGGAATACTCGATGAAATCCAGGTAAATTTATTTCAGTCTTACTTTTATTTTATCAAAAGAAATTTGTACAAATTTTATTTAAAATAGATTAATTAATTATTATTATTGTTATATTATTGAATACAAGTACATATAAATGTAATCGATATAGGTAGAGAATAAATAGAAAAATAATAATACATACAAGATTGCCATTATCTAATAAAAAAAAATTATTATATAGGTTATTTTTTTAGAGGTATAGAAATTTATAATGAAATAAAACACAAAAATCGTGATAATGCCCATGGTATTGGCGTTATTGGAATAATAATTTTGTACCATTAGTGTTCAAACGTGATTTCGCGCATATTGGCGTCGCTGCTGACTCGAATAAAGCGCAATCTGGAAGTCCAATTTTTGACCACTTTTTAGAGCAGCTAGGGACGTATATCGGCAATAACGCGACGAATGTTGGCTTTCAAGTCATCTAGCATCTCTGTTTTATCGGCGTAGACTAGCGATTTCACATTTACTCACAGAAAAGAATCCAAATGCGTTAAATCACACGACCTTGGAGGCTAATTCACAGGTTCATTACGTGAAATTATGCGCTTATCGAATGTTTCCTTCAATGACGGTCACGCGGCTTCAATTCTTGCGTGAGCTGGATCTTGCAAGCTCGTAAACCATGGTATTTCCGCAAAACCTTTCATAAAATGGATGAACACAGCTCCAATTGCCGTGCACGACGGCGAATCAACTCATTCGGGTCCTTCTCAATACTACGCTCCACTGCAGCAACAGATTCTTCGGTGCGCACTGTACGACGTTTCTGCAGATGCGCATTATCAATCCATGGTTATTCGAATTACTTCCTCAGTTGGACGATTATGTCGAGCGTAAAATGGATATAACGCACGGTAAGTTTCGCGAACTGGACCAAGACTTTCGAAATAAATTTGCATAATTTGCAAGCGTTGTTCCGGCGTAAGTCTGGTGAAAAGGCAAACCAAACTGAGCATAAATCAGCTGTCGGCTGTCAAATTAGCTATCGCTGGAAAAAGTGTTGCCAATTCTAATAACAGATCTCTAAAAAAAACACCTTTAGAATAAATAATAATATCCTGAAGTACTGATAAGAAATAATAATTAAATTGCAATGGTAAAATTCAAAAGATACATGTAGACAGAATTTCCTGAAATCAAAATTTCAAAATCCTTAACATGGAACAATTTTCTGTTATAATTTACAGTTTTATAAATCAGGAGTTCAGGAAACAAAACCACCGCTGTCGACGGAAATAGAGTGACGTGTTTGAAAACGTGAAAATGGTTGCATATTTACAATTGACAACTATTCTTGAAAACATGCTTGTTAATTTTAGAAATGTTTTATCAAAATGCAATTTTAAAATCACCTGCTACTGTTTCATTCAAATTACTTATATAGCATAAACCCATCTACGATAGGCATTTATAATTTTTAAATATCTTCACAATTAAATATATAAAAAATGATTTTTAAGACGTATTCTAGTATAATGTGTTAAAAAAACTTTTACGTCTTAAAAAGAATATTGCTTTAAAATTATTTCAAAAATAATTAGATTCTCATTGTGACATATATACTGTTTCCACATATATACAACTATCAAAAATTTGATAGATATGGAGATTGATTAATGGGTGAGAATGATGAACGTTATATTTGTATAAAGTGCCGAAGACAGGTCGTAAGCCTTTTAAATACCTATACTTTCATATATTTCCATTAAAATACAAAGAAAAATAGTTTCGTCTCTATAAGATATGTTTATTTATAATTTTGTTAGATACATGCAGAAACTTTTGTTTCAAAATTTATTCCAAAGATCAGTACATAGTAGTCTTAGCTAAGCCATCATTTATAACATTTTAAAAATATATTATATGTCTTCTGTCAACACAATACTGCCTCTGAGGAAGCAGTATTGTGTTGCTGTTTCGATTTTCTTATAATTTGTTTTTATTACTGTTATTTTTTTCAGATATCATCAATCTATAATATCTAGACTCGCCATACATAAGCACTTAAGTCAGTTTTGTCTTTATAGAGAACCATTTTACATCATATCCCATCGGGAATAAATACCTATCTCTCTCTAGTTAAAGACTACATTGATTTTATTAAAAATCACCTTTTTGCACCAAACCTCTTTTTCAAGTAAACATTGTATTAAATCATTTTCTCGACATAAATGCGTATGTCTGTTATTGTTTTGTTTTATTCAATTTAGGTATAACATATTTGAGGGGTTTAGAGATAAAACCGCCACTATCCAATTTTAATATCTTCGCTCTGGTTGTATAATCAATTGGATAGCGGCGATTGAACCCCTAATATGAAATGAGTTTTTTTCTAATTTATGATAATATTTTAAATGCAGTGTCAATAAATTTTTCATGCACCGTCAATATTGAAACTAAAAAATTAATATTCATATTTCAGGTCACACAGGAAGTTTTCCAAATTTTGAGCCAACGCGGATACCTCCTGACTTGCCGAGGTACTATCAATGTTAAGGGAAAGGGAGAGATGGTCACTTACCTTCTCAACGGATATTCCAATAATGCGAGTCTTCCTTCCGCCCCTACCAATATCATTCCAGAAGTAGACAATGTAAATATTTCTATGTAATTTCTTTACTCAATATGTAATACACGAGTATTCATTCACCTTTCTATAAAAAATACATTTGAATATTAAAATATACAAATTTTTAAATGCTATAACATAATACTTATTCGACTTTAAAGCCGCACTCGGTTTTTCTGTAAAGCAAACCTTCTAAAATAATCCATGTATACCTACTTACAGATTTTTGTTTCATTAATTAATTGACGTAATTCATTAAGTGTTTATAATTTTTATGAAAATTATTTAATGTATCATGAATCAAAAATGATTATTCACATTTATTTATTATTCTCTTGCTGATGAAGTGGAGATGCACTTTAATTTTTTACTGATGAATTAACCACAATTACTTTGATTTTAAAATTCCAAAACATATTTTATTCATTGATTAATTTATTTTTGTTTTTCAATAATTACAGGATGCGTCTGAAGCAGTATTTTCTATCGGAGGTGGCAACTCTGATGACGAGACTACAGAGATACTGCCAGGCTCGGACAAGCTGGAAGTTGTTCACGAAACTAACGGAGAGAAATCCACGAGCGACGCTTGGTCCCTCATTCAGGACTACCCCGAAATTCTCCCAGGAGAAAAAGAAATTATTAACGAAGTTCTGGACAGTGGTATGGATTTTCCATAATATATATTATAGAAGCTTTTATTAATAGCTTCTGATATTTAAAAAATGTTGATTATTTATTAATTTAATATTACTGTATAATCTAAATTATATACATTTTCAGTTTACCGTCCTCCAAACCGAGCTGTCATGAACTCGAAGGATAAAAAAAGCCATGATACGTATAGCGTTTGCACCGAAATTCAAAGAGGAAAACTAATCAACAAAATTAGACCGTCTTCCATGGTAGAACATCTTGAGGCTGCTGGATGTAACACTATTCCACCTCAATACTACTCGGAGAGTAATATAATCAGATCTGATCGCACGGTATCTGTTCCAGTCGATATTGGAGCCGCAAAAACCAATGAAAAGTCTAATGGAAATATACAACCCAAAAAAAGTACACGTGTGTTCAAAAATGGGGACAAAATAAGCATTCAAATCGACAATGGTTTTGAACAGACAGTCCGAGCTGTCAACGTTGCGTCTGATCCATGTACTATTTTCGTCAATGAGAATGCCTCCGGCAATGATATATTGCCCTCAACTAAAACCTCCAGATCCATGCCTTTGGCCAATAAAGCAGCAGTCGACAAGGATATCGCCAACGTGATTGAAAATCCGAATTGTGAATCGCATGACGAAAATGAAAAAAAATAATTTAGAACTGACAAGTAAGCTGGAAACACGAACAGTAACATAAGCAGATAACAATATTGCCAATACATACATATTTATCATCTGTTTCTGAAGATGATAAATTTTAAAGGGGAATACCTATAATATTATACATTCATTATTATTTACGATTCTTGCACACCGTATGGATGGCATATTTCTGACATTTGAAGGGACCACTTGATGATTAAAAAGTATGGTAAGAAAATAATTTAATGAAATAAAATTGACGGATTGGTTGAGGTTATATTGGCCTCGAGGAGATGTATTTTCTGAAGTGTGATAATATTTTATGGAAAGTGAATGAGTATTAGGGTCATATTAATAATCGACTTTAGATATTTTGATTTCATATTCTAGATACATCAGAAATCACTTAAAGACATTTAAACTATTTTTTTGTACGCATCTTATTAAAATAAAAATTTAATTGCCTGGTCTAAACCAAAATTTGCTAGAATATGAAAAGTTTTATTCAAATATTTGTTTATTTTTTCTTCTTCATTTTAATGCCTTGAAACTTTCCTCACTCAATCTGTGATCAGCATTCAGTATATTTTATTGATTTTTATGATAATCGTTATTATAATGAATTTAAAATGGCACACCTTATAAAATAGTATTGTGAACATCCTGTTTACAGGGTAACATTTTTATTCTAAGAATAAGAGTGAAAATTATTACTGACCATGAAAATTTAATAATATCTTTAATTAATTCAAAACATTACAATTATTACAGGAAATAAAATCACAATAACATGGAACGTATTATGAGCTTGTAAAAATTAAAAACAAATTATATTTTCATATTTCGGATACCACACTCCAAAAAGCACTGACTATTAGAGTATAACGTTTTTCACTGTGCTCGCGTCCATAAGTGAATTAACCTCCATAGTTTAATCACTATATAAGGCATCCCTTAGTGATTTAAATTCTTTAATCACTTTAAAAGTTTTTTTCAGCGAATAAAAATCCACGGTTCATTCGTCCGGATATTTATTCGCTACGAAAGTACCAATAAGTAGCAAAATTACTATTAAAAACTGTTTTTCAAACGTCTATCAAAAATACATATTTTCTTAATTTGAAAAAATATTTTTATAATATTGAGTATTTTATTTTGTCAATAATTAAGATTATAATGTATTAATAAATTATTAAAAATATTAATTTAAAATTGGAGTGCGAAACATTTTCAATTAATTATTATTCTTAATTATTTAGAGAAACTATTTATAGATTTGGAAATTTTTGATCGATAGAAAAATTATTTTGTCATAATACACCATTTTGATTGAGGGATTTTTTTTTAATATATGATATTAATAAAATCTTTTTAAATTAATGTAATAAAAAATTTCAAAAACTTCAAAATAAAATTTTTAATATATTGTGAAATATTATGTTCATCTTTAGAATTTGAATATTATTTAAAATTTGTTTCTCAAATATAATTTGTCAATTCGTCAAGCGATATAACAAATTATTTCATATCGCTTAATGAATTCTAGAGTGATTTCAATAAATGTACCAGAATATTTCAAATACATTGATCAAATAAATTGAATACTTTGATCGAAATCAAATACATTGGTCAAAATCAAATACTTTTATCAAATGTTACTATTTACCATTATCAGAGGTTCCTTCTGAGGGACAGATATTTTAAATGGGTGCAAAAACCTACATAGTATGCCCTTGAAACCGATAAACATGCTAACTCCCTATCTCCTTAAAATCAAATAAATAAAAATCTTTCATTACGCAACGTAATATTTTTTTCGATTATAACGTTGGATCGTATTGTAACATAAAATGGATAAATTCCGTTAAATTGTACATTACTATTTACATTATAAACTAAAAAATAATTTTGTATTAAATTACATGAAAAGTATTAAACTTAAAATCTAAGTTTCCATTGAAGGTGACGGACCGTGAAGATAATTTTTAAGAAGAAAAAATATAAGCCAATTAAATTTGATACCAATGATAACTTATAAGAAGTTGAAAAAGTAATGTAAAAAGATATCTCGTTGGGAGTCATATCCATCCTAATGTAATATCTTAATATTATAAATATTTATATTGTGTTAGAGTATTAATTTTTATTGAATTACATTTTGTGATGATATTAAATGATAATATTTTTAAGATATTATGTAATTAATACTATTTATAATTTAAATGTACTTCTTGTTTATCTATAATACTGTGTTCACTATTGATAGATTCTTAATGAAATCTGTTGATCTTTTAATTATGATACTCATATTTCAATAAGTGTTAGTGCTCTTTAAAAGTTTATATTATTTTTTTATTTTAAGGCTTACTGTCAATTTTAATAAAACCTATCGTATACATATGTATTTGAGCTCATTTAATGTTAATTGTTTTAAAAAAAAAGGTATTTATTAATGTTAGTAATATTGCTTATCGTTAAAATACTTAATATGAACTTTATTCCATTAAATCCAAAATGCAGTATTATATTATGCAGATCCTTCTATGCTATAATTTATAAAGCATCATTTCCTCGGTAAATCTAGATCTTTGGATACAGGGACTGCCACTCCTATATTTCGGGACGGTAACATGTACATATGTTAGAGCGTAGTCAATTATTCTATAATATAAATCCAGAGATGCGGACTAACCAAATAATTATACCTTCTTTATCTTTTATTTTCCGGAAAGTATACAAATGAGTACTTCATTTTATGCAAATTCCACCAGTAAGTATTGGGAAGATTGATGCCAATAAAATGTTACTAAAACAAATTACAGTTACCATAAATATACTATATGTGCTGTAATATATGCTTGTCTATTTAACTGAAGCTCGTAAATGTAAAAATATAAAACATACATGTAGTACATATATGTAAACATATAAAACCTTTGTATAACCAATTTTCAATACTCTTAATGTAAATTTGATACTTGCTTTGCTCACAAATAATTTGAAATCATTTAAATAGAACATTTAAACAGATAATTTTTGATTTCAACAATATTGTATTATTGTTTATTGATGTACAAATATATAATTTTTAGATATTAAATATATTGAGGCATTAAAGTACTTGCATGTATATGTATTTCAAATAAACTATTATTTTTTTTTTATTGTCATTATTACTTAAGTCATTTGTGAGCAAATTAATTTTAAAACTATGCTACTAAAAATCCAGCTTTAAATGTCATGTTTAATCAACTATATTCAATATCCATAGCCTTTTAAATATACCACACTGGTTATATAAATATATTATATAATAATATACAAAACATACACTTTATTTTTATTACACGTAAGATGCACAAAACCACGGCGATTTTGGCATATAATGCATTTTTAATCTTTTAAAATGAAATTCATGAAATGATTTTAAATCAACTATACTGAAACAATTATCGATGTGCCAAGTATCGCCTATATATTGTGCCAATTATTACTCAAGCGGCCTACTTGTTAGTACTGAATGATTATTAGGTCTATACAACATGATGTCGGTTAATTATTAGAAAATGTGAAGAATTATATCCTTAGATTTATAAATTTTGTTAGCAATTTGAGCAAAGAATCTCATCTTAACTGAACCCAAAGCCATATATCTGTTTCACTGTTTAATTCATAAGGCCACAAAAGCCCTAGTCAATAAACCTAACTGTTATATCGTAAATATTCACTTTTACATATTGTGTAGATTTTTAAATACTAAGCGCTGACATGATGTTATTCATGCTACTATTTTTAGTTCATTCTGAAATGTGTAAAGTCAATCCAAAAATGTATTATCTTAAGACATATCAAACAGGAAGAACACAATTCATAAAATATTGTATTTGGGGATACTTCAAAAGAATCATAAGAAAGCTAAAATATATTTATAAAAAGTTTAATAATTTTGTATAAAAAGTGTTTACAGTAGACAGGGCCATTGCAAATTAAATTAAAATGGCTCCATGGCAAATTATATTCAAGTACCTACCTAATGTCTTTATTACAAGTATGGATTTATTGGGATAACAGGCAGAAAATGATTTGTCCTATGTATTTTATATTATTTAAGTACTTAGCACCTAACAAAAGTAGATATTTTAAAAAATAAGTCCAGATTTTTTATTTGATACAGATTTAGACACATTTTTCAATGTCTCACCTATTTTTCATAAATCTAATAAGTTCACGACAATTTATTAATTTTTAATGTACTTAATTTCATTTTTTATTTATCAATTTTTAATGATATTACATTTTATATATTTAAATGAAAACACGTTTTATTTTGAAGTTGTAATTATAGAACATAGTTCTATGGTATTTATCGGATGGTAACCAAATGTTTTTTCGACTAATAGATTTTTTTCTAATAATTAATCATCTAATTTGTTTAAAAAATCACATTTTATTTATGAAATTACAACTTTTCCGAACATTGTTCCTTGATAATTAAAACAAGTTTTAGATTACTTAAAGAATGATAGAAAAAATTTATCCATTGAAAAAAAGTATAGTAATCACCGGAACTCAAACTCGGAAGTTTATATTGCCGGTAGACAACTAATACACGGTACCAATAAAGCTACAATGACCCAAGAAAACGTTGTCAAATTTTACCTACATATGTTTTTGAATGAGATATTTAATGAGCATTTTTTATAAAAGCATTTATGTTTTGGCTTATTTAATGAATATCTTTGTAATCTTACACTTTATAAAATAAAATCATATAGTCAAGAATATGTTTACATAAAAAAATATTTAACAATTATTTAGTTTTGCTGTTTTGTAATTAACATGCAATTAAAAGAGTTTTCATTCCCAGTATATTAAAAACTATGAATAGTGTGTATGAGAGGATTTAAGTGTTTAACGCACTTTAAATGTCAGTTGTCTGTTACTAAATGAGACTGATAAATGAATGTAAATTGCGCACTAAACTAATTTTTGGGAATTTAGTGATTTGTCGGGGAATAACTCAATGTGATATTGTAAATTAGAATAATGGCGGTTTAAAAATGTAATGGCATAATGTAACGATTCGTTATTTTCAATGTTTTCACATTTATTTTGTCCATATTATAATTTCTGCAAATTTTTCATAAGATTTTCACAAAAAATCGCAGTTTTTCTGGATTTAATATATAAAACTATCCATTTAAAGAAAAAATATACATCTATATGATAATAAATTTTAATAACGAATTCAAAAAGTTTTACGCAAGCTTCCACACAATATATACCTACTACATATTTTAAATAACACACCGAGTCAGATTTTACCAATCACCGCGATACAACAAGACAGACATGTATATTAATATAACATAGCCTAAATGGTTTCTTAAACATTTGACTGCGTCTAGTGTTGTCGAATTACCTAGAGACCTGGCTGATAATCATAGCCACACTTGATGGTTTCATAAAAAATATATCACATTTTGAGATGTATTGATGAATAATTTTCTATCGTTAAAATATTAATGAATTATTCAAATATTTCTGGAACACTACATATTAATATCTCAAGTATTCTTTAGTATTGTCAGCTTAAACTGTGGATAAAAACGTTTTTTTTTTTTTCAAATTCTATATACGAGGATAATTCGGTAAGAGAATATATGTATTTTATTATACGTTTTATATTTTTTAAACACAGTTACCTTAAGCTGTTTCTTCACATAATCACCTACTACATTTACGTATATATCGTCTGTTTAAGTCCAGCTGTTGTAGTTGTCTTCGGCCAACCCATTTAACCCATTGTCATCTGCAAGCCGCAATTCGTCACCGTATCTGAAATATTATCTTTAAGCTTAGGAAAAGAATGAAAATCGCTCGGAGCAAGGTCCGGACTATACTGTGGATAATTGGAAACGCTTAGCAATTTTTGATACAATTAATTAAATGGACTGACGATGAACGACTACAACAGTGGGACTTGAAAGCTCTTGAACAAATATTTAAATGTAAGAAGTGATTATGTGACGAAATAGATTAAACTACTGTGTATTTAAAAATATATAAAATTGTATAATAAAATACATATATTTAAAGCTAAAATGTTTTTTTTTCATTATTACCCTTGTAATAATTCCAATTACCGTAAAACCAATTTATTATAGTTTGATCCGTCGTGTGATCTTTATACCCTGAGATTTTTTAAACAAACACATTGAAACAAATTATAATTACTAAAATTAATTGCTCTACGAACGCATCAGTAAGTTTCCCAATAAATAAACATGTTATCACTTTATTTTTACAAAGCAAAATTCATAATATTTTATTTTTAAACACTTTTCAAATCATAATTCACGGAAATTAATATATATACCAAATAAATAAATAAATCATATATTCATTAAATATAAGGCACTCTTTAGAATTAGAATAATATTTTTTTTACACCATTGTTTATTTATTTAGTAAAAAGTGTTTTTACGGTTACCATAATAATTATAGGTACTTATAACAAATAATCATAATTCATTGTCGTCAAAAAAAGGCATTCAAGATGTTCACCGTAATAAATAATAAATACGCATTAATCATTAAAAAAAAACCTTTATATAAGAAAAGTAAACATGAGGTGAAAACGTTCAATTATTTTGTAATCCTGAAAAATAACAATAAATTCGCACGCTGGCTGATTATAAAGTCATGTGGATGTGTTAAAATGAAATTTTGGATTTATATATTGTATGGGCAATTTAAATCTAAAATATAAATAATTAAAGGTAAAGAAGATTTTTTCATAAAATTGATTTAATTTGGGGTTATACGAATTAAAAGTATCCCATTAGAAATATTAAAACTGTAATTCCATGTAAACGTTTTACCGCCAGAGTGCGAATTAATTATTTTATTATTATTATTAGTTACAATTTTATTTTTGATTCATTGAGCAAACATACCCTACGTACTTCTAGTTGTACTCGAGTAGTTGTATTAAAATACATATACTGAGTAGTTCAATTTCATAACAACTCTAGAAAAAATTATGTTAATGGACTTTAGAGATATTATTATATTATTAGTATTGAACTAACATTTTCAAAATATATGAACATTACATACTGGCGATGAAAAAAAAGAGAAAGTGCTTTAAAATACGAAGTAGGTAGGGAATGAAAAAATTTGGTTGAAAATAAATTGAGGAGCGACAATATTTGAAAAATGTATTACTTTATATCCATTTGAAATACAATTAAACATGTTAATTAATTAATTTGTTTAATTATTGTGTGCAAAAATATGAGTATTTCATAAGTTAAGTATTATGTGTCTAACTTTAATCCAAATATATTACAATGTCAAACAATACATGTATTCACAGGATATTTTATTCAAATTGGTGTTTCAATAAATATATCAGAACAAATATTAATCTTTCATTTATGTCCGACTGACCAATGCCAAAAAATCACAATAAAATACAGTACATGCTGTCTGTAGCAGTTTACACTATGCATAAATAATAAATTGTAACATTTAAATATTAACATACAAAAGTTTATTATAAATGTAGCAATCTACATACGTACTTGTACATACGTCCGTGTTGCATAGCAACATGAAACAGACATGTATATTAATATAACAATTGTCCGTATCAAAATAAAACAGACAAGATTTGCTGTCTATTATATAACATGCAAGTGTTATCGTGTAAAAAAAAAATTAAATAATCTTGCTGTTGTATTCTCATTGATTTTTAAATAAATTAATATAATAAAAATTATTAATAAACTTTTTTGTTGTTTTTTGAGGGCACAACAGATAGAGGGTTTTTGGAACCAGTAGTGGAATTTAAAAAATTAAAATTAAATTAAATTTAATTTAAACAATCCTAAATGAAAAGGCCCCTTATGCATACATCGTATATAGTATACAAATTTTAAGTACCATGCGGGTTTTATATTCAATAGTAGTTTACACTCTCGCACGGCGCATGCATTTTAGTAATTAAACTGTGATCACAGTCACAGTTTTCAATCACTGATATTATCGAATATCAATCACAATCACACCAGTGAGTCAAGGGTAGCATTTTCTCCTCACTATTGTGCATTATATTTTGTTATGCTGTACAGAATGAAGACTTATGATAGGTACCTAATACCTACCAATATTTGCAGCCAAATATTACTCCACACTCCTATGCTAATCTTTTTCCAGCAAAAAAATTATAATGAATCAGGCCAGCCGTCAATGATTTTTAATACAAATTTGGCACCAGTTCCATCAAATTGTGTTTAAGGTGATGGTGATACGTAATTTTGTATAAAGTTTATAAAAAACTAAAGACAACTTTAATATATTTTAAACTCCTGGGAGAAAATTTGTCCATCACATGCCTCACCTAAAAAATAAGCACTTTTGTTCTGTAAAAGTATGTAGTCAGATTTTACTGAGCCAAATATTATTCTATTTTGATGTTCGGATGTTGATATATTTTGTCTCCTTGACAGAACGTGCTTTCCTAGGTTATTTTATATTTTACTGTAAAGTGCCACCAATATCCAGAAAGTGCTCATCTAATGCAGGTTATCCCAGGCTTGCTTGTATATTTATGCCTGTCCACCCTTTTACGTATTATATGTGATATCTATCCCAAGTATACTTTATTGCATCATTTAATCAGGTAATCGAGTCTACAAACACCATCCATTTTGGCATTTGTCCTGAATAAGTACCGTCTTTATATTACTTTATTTTCTTATACTTCTCTAACTTTTCTGTCTCTATATGAAAACAAGAGAGCGATGTCTTTAAACTTCGACTTTTACACAGATTAGACTTGTATTGGTGACTTGTCGTACCACAATCTCTAAAGCCTACGTCCAGTGCACGCTACCGGTACTCACATACTGTGCCGAGACGTGGACCGTCACCATTAATGTCACACACAAATTAAAAGTCACCCAAAAAGCAATAGAAAAGGCTGTGCTTGAAATATCTCAAAGATCGAGTACCTAACATACAAATTTGTCAGCGAACCAAAGTGATTTGCAAGTACAATACGAACTTGACATATTTGGTGGGAAAGAAAGATCTTGGAATGGAGTTTTTACAGTTAGAAATGTTGGCCTGCCTCAAGTTCTTGGAGCGACGACATCGTAAGAGAGACGGGCAACAGGTGGATGAGAAAGACAGAAGACAAAGATGATTGGCGATCCTTGGAAGAGACATGTATCCAGCAATGGAGAGACACAAGCTGATGACGACAATGACAAAAAATAAGCTTCAATTATGACTTTTTCCACATAGTATATGTGTAGCGCCTAATACCAAAACCCCCTAAATCGGATTTCGGATAATTAGATATGCAGTTACGTAGATTTTTTGTCATGCCAGCAGTCCACTCTCGCCGAAGCTCCTCACCTCGCCTCGCCTCGTCCACGCTCGTCGCGAATGGGGTAAGGTGAAGCAAGATGGCACGAGATGACCCGAGTCGACATGAGAATAGGTGATGCAAACCACCTATTCAGCTACATACAAAACACTTTGTTTCTTACAAATACCACTTAAATCTATTAATATTGCATGTTCTAAATTAGGATAAGTTCCAAAATACCCCAAAGCAGGCAAAGTATAAGTTGCTATTCCCCCTAAAATGAAATCAGACAATCACAACGCTTGTTGATGATCAGATAATCTAAAATTCAGTATGGCTGCCAGAACGATATATACAAAAAAAAATTACATTACAGAATTTTCTTTAAAAAATGATGTAAAAATAAACATTTAGTACATTTGCTTTCAAAATACACATTTTCATCCATAACTCAAAAACACATAAGTCGTTTGAGGGGGTTTTGGAATTAAGCGATACATGTTTATCCTTTTGATAGATACTGTCCCATATGTGTATTCAATAAACTTTTTCTTCTTCTTTGGATTGGAATCAAATCATTTATGGATGGATTATTTGGTGTTTGTTGGTCCAAGAAATGTTTGGTTTTTATCAATTTATGAAAATGTGATATATTAGCAAGCAAATACAATCCATCCAAGTTTATGTATCCACTGATATTAAAAATGCATAGGGCATTGATTCAATCAGTTTATTAATTGACGAGCTAAGAGGAAAACTGATTTCCAATACACATTTGAATAATTTTACACTTGATTTAGCCATTGCGCATTTAAATAAATGAGTGTTTATCAGTACAGATTCACTCTGCTAAATGTTAAATGTGGAAATATAAATGAGTTTTTACTTGACTTCAATAATATAATTTAGCAATTAATTTTGCACTTTTAATAATAAACAAAAGAAAAGGACGCAATCTGCTCAAGAGGCCTGAGTTACTTGACTACCCTTGAGATTATTTTCAGTTATATCTTTTCTTTAGGCCATCAGATTCCCGCATCCGATGGACCATCTGGATGTTCATTTTTTACCAATCAAAAAAACTGAAGCTCGATAAGAGCTCATGGAGATATTATTTGAGTGTATATTACAATAGATAGTAATCTTTTTATTTGTAAAGAATAAGACATATTAAATTAACTGTAATATGATAATGACGTGCAGTCATTTTGATGCCAACTCAATATTAATTTGAAGATATTTTGCTTGTTACACTTTATAAATTTGACCTTTAATGTTTTCTTTTAAGTAAAACTAGGCTATCAAAACCTGGGACCTGTCGTCCACAGATAACAAAATGATTTAAAGTTATGACTTTAATCCCTGCAAGTTTGCAAGGTCCAAAAGTGCGTCTTAACATACATATAGTTTGGCGTGACATACAAAGTTTGACGTGTTAATGCGCTCATGGCATTTAAAAGGTTAATATTTGAGTTTTATTTCTTCTTCAAAATATACATTATTCTAACGAAGACCGCAGCTGTTAACTTGACGGCCATCCTGTAGGGGTGTTTTAATAATAAAACATTATCATTTTTTTATTATCACCATTATGCTATCAATCAGATAGTTTCACCAACCCTTAGTTGGTGGACATCAACACTAACACATCTGTCCAGATGTGTTATCAAGTCATTGGTTTCACTGTGTATTTTATTGAAAGCTGCTTTTTCAAAATTTACTATTTTGTGTTGTCGCCTATGAGTGTTCATAGAAATCTAACCATGAGAGAAATAAAGCAAGAATTATCAACACTAGAAAATGTACAAATGAAGAAAATGAAACTTTTAACAAAAATAACAATAGTGATGACACCGATTTTGTACGCAGGTCAATACTTTTTCACCTGACGATGCAGAATCAGAAAAAACCTTCAGATAGAACCAATGTTTATTTCATGAACAAATATGGAGTGGATATCCTAGAACAAATGGCTCAGAAATATTCCATACAAGTTGAAACTCAAAGTCGGCCATGTTTTACAATGTGTTTATTTTAGCCGCCATAAATTCATGTTAGAAAAATAGAACTGAAGAAATCTATGTATAAAAAATGTCTACGATATAATAAAGACAATAATAATAACTGATGAACCGTTAATTCGTAACTCACGGGACCGAAATTTAAAAAAATAATCTGAATTACAAATTTTTTTAAAGGCAACATTAGAAAGAAATTTTTATAAAAACGCATTAGTTTACTGCGTCCGCGATTTAGTGCGCACCGTCCCTGTTGACATCACGATTTTCATACTAAAACATGATGACTCCATTATTTCAGCTTATGTGTCGAAATGTTTATGAAATATTTCTTCTGAATAAGAAAGGTGTGTGGTGACGTGGCTGTCTCTCCAGGCAATAAAATCACACACATTAATTTGATTGGCTTTCGAACTCACCTTTTCCATCCGAATTGGATTATTTAAAAAGCATGTGAAAAATAATTTTAAACTTTTAAATCTTCATGTCTCGCTGGCCTTGTTGGTTGAAGCTTATTATTTTCCTGCGATTTTTCAAGTTCAAGCCCAGAGAGGTATTCGGGATTTGATTTTTTCTGCCAATTTTATCTTTGATATCAATTTTTTGTCAGTTTTCAAAATAAGCTCCATATATCCAAATTGTCAAGGATTTATACGAATTACAAGATGTTGGTGACATTTTAGAGAACAAAACGTAGAGAAAAACTAATAAAATATGTCAACATATTTAAATATGAAAGATTTATATAATTTCTTTAGTACCTACATATGCAAATCGTAACGTTTCATAAACATAGAAACTATATCAAGCGATTCAATGAAAACATTATTTTAACAACAAATCTTATAAAATGCACTATGGAATTTGATGTACATATCATATTACGTACATGAGTTTTGCCATATGTCATATGGCAAAACCCATGTAAATAAAAATAATAGCTTCATCTTTGTGAGACATTTATACATCTTGATGAGAATCCCTCAGGGGATAAATCCCAGTAATTGGTTCATACAAAGATTTGGACATACTCAAAATATTGTGATATTTGTTTTTTTTATTACATTTTATTTTATTTGCCCTCTTTTATTTATCTCTCAAATTCAGCCATCAAAATGATGGTTAAGTGTTCAAGATGGTGAACTTTATAAGTAGCACCCCGTCATTCTAATGTTAATAAATTAAATATGAGTAGGTGTGTTCACAAAATAACAAGAATTTCATTTTTCCATATAAAAACAGTTTATTGCACATCATACTTAAAATAGATACATGTGTTGCAAAATAATAAATGAATGGATGATATCCCTAAACAATAATTGTGGAAATTACAAAAATAAAACAAGCAAGTCAACAAGTGATAAAATTAGAATAGATATATGTATCTGACCTAGTATAAAGCAATCAACTCATGAATATTCAAAAGATTGCCATAAATACAAAGATAATTTATAAAGATATTCATTAGATACCAATGCAATTTTAAGTCATATATGACTTAAGAAGCCAGCTAAGTCAGTGGGCGTTGGGTATTACTGATCTAAGATCTGACAAATAGTTATATTTTAGCTTAGCCATAATATTTGTCTAGTGACCAAATGGAAACCAAAAGTTGGGACATATTTTTCATAGTAAAAACTCTTGACTTACTTTTTAACAACCTTTTAACATAGCTTAACTTAAAACTTTTTAACACAAGCATCAATTGTTATATTTGATATTGTCAGATCAATGAGAATGGAAAAAAAATTAGAGAAACTAAATGCAGATTAAAGCTTCATTCTGAAATTACTCAAGATGTTTTTCCTCCTTATGTCATATTATTTTTATTGTATGTATTTGTATTACATCTGTCTTCTTATTTTAGAAAGTGAATTAGAGAAACTAAATGCAGATTAAAGCTTCATTCTGAAATTACTCAAGATGTTTTTCCTCCTTATGTCATATTATTTTTATTGTATGTATTTGTATTACATCTGTCTTCTTATTTTAGAAAGTAAATTAGAGAAACTAAATGCAGATTAAAGCTTCATTCTGAAATTACTCAAGATGTTTTTCCTCCTTATGTCATATTATTTTTATTGTATGGATTTGTATTACATCTGTCTTCTTATTTTAGAAAGTGAATTAGAGATGTTGAAAAAGTTTTTAAAATTGATTAAAAAAACTGTTTTTTCTAATGAAGAAAAAAGGAGAAAAAACAGTTTTTTTAATCAATTTTAAAAACTTTTTCAACATCTCTAATTCACTTTCTAAAATAAGAAGACAGATGCAATACAAATACATACAATAAAAATAATATGACATAAGGAGGAAAATTAAATTTTGAAAATAAAACAAATAATTTAATATTGAAAAATAGTTACATGAAAAATATATTTAAAGATTACACAGAAAAAAAAGAGTATATAAAAACACAGGTTTTGAATTGTTAAGCTTTAACCCTCTGTACCCTTGTTACCCTTTGTAAACCGGTCTGAAGAAGCGACTCATATACCGAATGACTGGTTTACTGGTCTCAGCATCTAACATCATTATCCTGCGAGTCGGCATAACGGCCAAGTATGAAAATGTAGGGGGATTCTCTTTCATTAAATACCGTAATATAAGTGTCGATTTGATGAAGGACAGATATGTTTGTGCTTGACTGCACAGTGCAACAACATATACAATTGGAATGGCTGTGTGTTTTAATCGCACATGCATTTAGTGCATCTGTTGACATAGCACTGCATTTATTGTGTATATAATTTTGAATACAAATTAAATTAATCAATTTAAAAGATGAACACAATGTGTGTTCTTGAGCCAGATATGACAGTATTGTGCTATGGCAAAATGGAGCATTAACGGGTATCAGTGTGGTTTTCAGCTTTAGTGAAGATCTATAATACATATATGAGAGGTACTGACAAAAATGACCAGATGACGAAGCTGCATAAATACAGATACCATTACAAATAGCCGAGACATTTTATGGTGATATATTTGTATGGTGTGCTTACAATGCATACGTAATGAAAAATTTCTACAACCCATACACGGTCATTGGAAAGCGTATTCGTACCTTCCATATGTTTATATACAAACTGTGTCATGAGTTGGTAGGAAGATATTAGCAATAAAAAATGGTATTAAATGTATGATATCTGGCCGGATATTCCACTCGATACCACTTGTTTTTGTGACTGTTGTTGCTGTTGAGATACTGCCCACACAAGATCATTGGAAAACGTATCCATACTTTCATAACATATGAAAGACATAAATACGTTTCCAATGACCTCGTGTGGGTAGTATCACAACAACAACAGCAGTAGCGAAAACAAGTGATATCAAGAGGAATATCCAGCTGGATATTCCACATGTTATCACCTGTTTTCACAACTGTTGCTGTTGTTGTGATACTACCAACATTAGGTCACTGAAAAACGCACTTATACCTTTCATATCTTATGAAAGTATGGACACGTTTATCAATGACTTTATGTGGGTAATATCACAATAGCAACAACAGTAGCAAAAACAAGTGATATCAAATGGAATATCCGGCCGGATATTCCACGTGATACCACTTGTTTTTGTTAATATCTTCCTACCAACTCATGACACAGTTTGTCTGTAAACATATGGAAGGTACGAATACGTTTTCCAATGACCGTGTGTGGGTTGTAGAAATTTTTCATTACGTATGCATTGTAAGCACACCATATAAATATACCACCAAAAAACGTCTCGGCTATTTGTAATGGTGCCTGTATTTATGCAGCTTCGTCATCTGGTCATTTTTGTCAGTACCTCTCATATATGTATTGTAAACCTTCATCAAAGCTGAAAACAGCACTAATACTCATTTATACTTCATTTTGTCAAAGTGCAATACTGTCACATCTGGCTTAAGAGCACACACTGTGTATATCTTTTAAATTGATTAATTTAATTAGTATTAAAAATTATATACACAATAAATGCAGTACTATGTCAGCGGATGCACCAAATACATGTGCAATATTTTCAAAAACACACAACTACTCCAATTGAATATGCTGCTACACTGCGCAGTAAAAAAAAAAAATCCATCCTTCACCAAGTCGCCACTCAATATTATGCCATTTAGATATACGCCTCGCATATCTGATATATACATCAAATAAAGTATTTAGGAAAATAAAATTAAAAGGAAAAAATAATTAATTTTACATCTAAAATTTTTATACTAATCTTGTTTGAAATGGAAACTGACCCATCATAAATGTTTTGTGCTTGTCATGGGTACAAATATTGCCATAAAAATTGTACCGTTTAAAGTATATGTGCCTAAAATGACATTTGCTTACAAACTGTCACAAGGCTCCCTGTCAAACGTTTACAACCCAAATAACAATTTTAAATTGTTAAAAATATGTTAATCACCAAGTTACTGCTTTAAATATAAAAAATACTTAATATACCTACTATACATCATAATAATATTTAAAGTGTGGATACACATATTAAATTACTCAGTATAGAATTAATATCTAATTGAACTGAACTAAACAATTATACAAAATGGTCTGCCAAAATAAAAATTATGTCATTGCACAGATAATTTTTTTTTTTAAAGCTAATACAGTAAAATTCCGTTAACTCGTAACTCATGGGACCAAAATTTAAAAAAAAAATCTGAATGATGAGAACAATTTTTTTGAAAGCAACATTAGAAAGAAATTTTAAAGACGCGTCAACAACTGACAAAAAAACTGTCAACATTGTGATTTTCATACTGAAAAACATGGCGACTGTCTATTATTTCAGTTTTTTATGTGTCAAAATGTTTATCAAATAATTCATTTCTCCTGAATAATGAAGGTTTGTGGCGAATGTGGCGAGCCCAATATTGAAAACAGGCTTCTTCAAATGATTCACCAATTCAAAATTACGGACATTAACACAGAATATAAAAAAGTCTGTGAAAAATAATGAAAAACTTTTAAATCTTAATACTTTGTTGAAGCTTATTATTTTTCAAGTTTGAACTTAGAGAGGTATTGAGGATTGAAATTTTTCCGCTGATTTTATCTTTGACATCAATTTTTGTCAGTTTTTAAAATAAGTTCCATATTTTCAAATGAGCAAGGATTTACACAAATTATGAGATGTGGGTGCAATTTTAGAAAACGAAACACAAAAAATAATTGATTATAAAATAGGTTGTGTATTTAAATAAATACAAAGGTTTCAGTTTCTTTTTTACATTAAACAAATCGCAAAATTTCATAAACTAAAAACCGGATATAAAATCAATAGAACTGTTACACACAATTCATTTATAAATTACGAGATTCAATGAAAATTATTCAAATTATTTTTATTATGGGTTACAAATTACAATTAAAGGATAAGGAATAGCACCGTGATTGGCTAGGAGGTGGAGCTAACTACAGATGTTTACAAAGGGATGATGAATGCATGTGTAGTCGCACGAGTTTAGATTTAAAAATAGGCAAATATGCGAATTACGTGAACAAATTCCTTGGGCATAAAAAATGCATACGAACTAAGAATAATAAGGTTTTACAAATTATCAGTAGAAATTAGTATGAAATGTTATTTTTGAGGCTAAAATTTTTGAGAAAAGTGCGTATTACGTGAAAATATGAAATATGAATAAACAAATTAACGAAGTTTTACTGTATATAATTTCAAATAAACTTTGGTTTATTGGTAATATTTTCTTAATAGATTTTTATAATCATCTCTATTATGTTGTAGCTTGAGAGAAACAAACTAAAAATAGCACAATCATTGAGGTTTTATTAATGCTTATATATTTATTATATTGATATTATTTCAATCTACTACTTGAATACTGATGTTTATGTATGACGCTATTGGAAAAATGATAATTAAATTTAAAATAATAATTAATTTTTTCTGTGATTAACAATTTCTGAGTTATAGAAAATAACTCTTAATGTATAAATTGTCTCTAGTCAAATATCAAAAATGATCAGGTAATTCATTTGAAGGATACAATGTTTGATGAAAAAGATATAATAAAATAAGCATTGTTACCAAATAACTTAAATAAAATACATTCAGTCAAAAGGAAAACCAAAATAATAACATCTTTCACTTTCTAAGTTTGGATCCCATCCAGCGAACAAATAAATTAAAAAGAATATTAATGGATTGGCATTATTAAATAATCAAAGCATTCATGGTGTACACTATCATGTTACATTTCATTAAAGTAGGCAGAGAGAATAGAAGATATGAATTCATTTGAAAGCCAGTAGAATTAATCCTAAATAATACATTAACTAATAATATAAAATAATATTGTAAAAGATAAATACTGTATCAAATGTTTAGATACAAACAATAATATAAAAAGGTGAAATACGGACCTGCAAATATCTTAGTAACTTTAATTATCTTCACCTTCTCAACGTATTGTCATTTAGATAACTGTAGTGAACCTCTTATTGGAGAATTGCGAGATGAAAGGGACATAACTTGCCTATTGAGAATACATGACTTGGTAAAACATAAGCAGCTCATGGAGCACTCTATAAAAAGTTTATGGATCAAATGCACATATCATTTCTAAATTAAATATGCTTAAAAATAAATAATTAAAATATTATAACAGTATGGTTTTCACTTTAATCCAATGCAGGCACTTGCGTTGTCCTAAAACAAGAGAAGAACTATGTTTCAAAACAAGAAATACAAAAAAAAGTGGAAATAAAACAATGTGAATGAAAGAATTGTCAAAATTTGTTATTTTAACATTATTTTGAAGTGCTTTGACCCTGACTTCCTCGTTACCCAACTGGATAGGACTAACATCATTGTTAATTTATTCATATTTTGAAAAGTGTGAGAATAAAATGAAAAACATGATTGAAGCATCTCCTCAGTAATATGGAATTGAACACATTAAGGAGAAAATATTATTAACACTTACTGCCCGGTGGGTCAAAACAAAACACGTCCAGCGGTAGTGGGTCATTTTAGAAAGTTAAAAATTAAAAAATATTACGAACAATATTTGTATACTTATGTACTTATTTGCACGCATTAACAGACGCACCCTACACAGTTAAAATACAAACATTCACTGAGCATGTGATCTTCTCGTCGGTTGGGGATTTTTTCTACCTGCTTGAGTGTAACAGTGGTTATAAACAATTAAAATATATTTTTTTACACGTAAACCTGATGAAAATAATTTAAACAAAATATTTATAGAAGTGAAATAAATATATTATAAATAAAATATTCAAAAAATTACATCCTTTTTATACGAAACGCAATTAACAATATTATAAGCAGAAGCAAATGTAATTGACATAATTTTTAAAAATAAGTACCGTAACTTCACGCAACTATGGTCCTAAGGCACAACTATGGTCCAAACGGCCGCGCGTATGAAAAACCTGATATCTGAAATATGAGCGATATCTAGTGAGAAGTTTAACTACTCAATGGAAGAGAACATAGATTTAATATTATTGTTATGGCATTGGATTACACATTTCCCATCTTTTTCTTCAGTTATCAACTGCCATTGTGAGGTTGCCCCTTAATTTCGTCAGTTTCAAACTTTCTTGGCCACCTGTTATCACAACAAGCTGTTCTGTGTTTTCGCTGGTATACATGACAGGTAATTTATTGTTTAATAAATACTTTTACTAAAAAATTTGCATTTTTATTATAAAAATAATAAAAAATCACACTTCAACTATGATTCAATAATTTTTTTGGAACATAATTGTGTTCCGACATTTATTTTTAGTTTTTTACATTCCAGAACTTTATTTACAGGTTCTGATGGTCCCACCGAATAAAAAAATTCATAGAAAGGTAGGAGGAAGACCTTATACGCCATATGGAGACAGAAGTATGGATCATACTCTGATCCCAATGTCACAGACCCAGATCCAAGTGCTGTTACAGACACCTTCATAAAATATATTGAAATGACAAAGAAACTAGCGGTAGAACAAACATCCATAAAGAGGAAAAGAAGAAGCTTAATGTTGAGTCAGGTAAAAGTATTTCAGCAGAAGATATTGAAAAAATCACATTACCATCTACCTCAAACACTAGAATTTGCTAAATTAAAAAGAAAGTTTCTCGTAAGGCGAAAGCTGTAGTAAAAAGTTCTAACAAGGAAGACGAAAGCGATGAATATTCCTTGGCTTCAGAATCTTCATTAAACTTTTCAGACATTAAAGATATATCAAACCATGAGTTCCTGAATGATAGTTATTTCTCTGCAAGAGAGGAATTTGTAGTGGTTATTTACAGGACGAGTTACCAAAGTAGTGGACAATGTAGCTTATATAAAATGTATGACAAGATCTGGCAACTTATGGAAGTGGTCAGATAAAAAAGATTGCATTTTTTATCATAAAGAGGATATTAAATTATACATAAGTAAGCTAAAGTAGAGAAGCACCAAAAGAGAGCTTTTCCAAGTGTCTGAGTTCGACGACCATGGTGATGGTAAACCAAAAAAATAAACCAATTCGTGATTTATCTGAGAATGTTTGATTTTGATATATATTTTGGTGGAAGTGCTGAGATTCAATCTCGTAAAAACTACTGTCTTAGGTCAATATTTGAACGTTTTTTCACATTTTTATTAATAACTCATTTGAATCTCGTCAGAAACATTTATTTTTTATCTCTAATTATTAGGAAATATTTAATAAAAAATTAGCTAGAAGGAAAACAGCATTAAACAAATATTTGTAGTGTAATTCATATTTTTACAAACACCTAAGTCAGATCTGACCCACCACCGCACAGGTATGTTAAGGAGAACACATTCTTATTCTGAAGTTGTAATTATTCAGAACATAGGTCTGTGATATTTTAAATACTAATTAAATGTATTAATTAGAAAGATGTACATATAAAATAAATTTTATCGAAAAATATTATTGTTGCGTTACCGGGATTCGAACCTGGATCTCTTTCCAAACCAGGTGTAGATAGATGGCCTTCAAATAATGGAACAATAGATGTATTAATTTGAAAAAGTGTAACATATATGTTCGAAAACTTATCATCAAAAGTACTGTCGCTGTAGCATAGTAGCACCTTCCCCAGTTTGGAAAGAGATCAAGGTTCGAATCCCATTTGCGCAACAACAATATTTTTCGATAAAATTGATTTTATATGTATATCTTTCTAATTAATACATTTAATTAGTATATGAAAAAATATTCATCATTTTTATATTTGGTAAGAAATTTTAACAATTAAACTAGAAATCAATTTGTTTTCATCCAATGTTAGTTTTATTTTTGATATCAACCAATTTTAGAGGACTTCTCCGTCATCCACTTCTCCGTCATCTTCTCCGTGCAGAACAGAATAAAACTACCCTGCCACAACTCAAGCATTTACTATAAAACCAATTGGCAGTCGGAGAAAAAAATTATCACAAATTACAAAAATATATTTTGATTTAATTAAAAAGGTATTCAATTACATCTCAAGAAATTCAATATGAAAATTTTGATTTTAATATGGAAACACGTTATAGTGCGTTTAGCTTCATGCAGCCAATTATATTTTGATACATTCTTGAAACCTAAGATTTAAATAATCACTAAAGTAGTCTTAAACATTCCAAAGAGTATCTGGAAAATTTAATAACATAATTTAATAATAATTTAATTCTTTTTTAATGTTTGTTTATGTAGTTGGCAATTTGTTTAAATATTATTCATTAACACCAGCAAAATATTGTATCACAAAAGATAATAAGTAACCAATTATATACTTACAAAAGTAGCTGGAGCAGCAATAATATTTTGGTGATTGAGTTTCAGCTAAAATAATATTTGGAGTAGGTTTATCATACTGCCAGACTCCAGGGGTCTCCAGAATCTGAAAAATTTGTATGAATATAAAATAAAAAAGGCAATAAAAAGTCACAAAATTATTTTTACAATGTTATCAAAAAATATGAAGAAAAAATATTCAATATTCAAGTAAAGCATGTATTTTTTGTGTGGTTTGCGTGAATCGGTTGTTAAAATTTGCAACCTTACGCTGGAATTGTCATTATCAATCTTATTCAAATTTATCTTTCTGACATTAATATAAAAGCTTCTAGTCTACTGTCACTAAAAAATACTTTGCAATCTATTTTTCACACAGTCCTACTTTTGCTCTCTGCATATAAAGGTGTTTTTTTAGGAACTTTAAAATGAAATAAAACACATAAAAACTGTTGATCATGGCCACAGTATTGGCTTTATTGGAGAGATAATTTTATGCCATTAGTGTTTAAATTCGTTATTAATAGCTTTATTCGAGCCAGCCGCGGTTGGGACTGTATATCGGCAATAACACAATGAGTATTGGCTTCCAAGTCTCTATCGTCTCTGGTTTATAGGCATAGACTAGCGACTTCACATATCCCCACAGAAAATAATCTAAATGTGTTAAATCACATAATCTTGGAGGCGAATTCACAAGTCCATTATGAGAAATTATGCGCTCATCAAAAATTTCCTTCAATAAATTGATTATGGCGAACGCTGTGTGACATGTTGCGCCGTCTTGTTGAAACCACTCTTCTCTTCCACATTAATGCCATTCAATTGGAGAACAAAAAAGTCAGTAATCACGGATTCCACTTATTAACGTTCAGACCGGCATTATTTTTGAAGAAACAAAAGCTTCTTCGGTGCGGTACTGTACGACGTCTCTGCAGATGCATATTATCAATGCATATGCGTGGTGCGAAAACGATCCATGATTATTCGAATTACTTGCTTGGGTGGACCATTATGTCGACTGTAAAATGGACATAGCACACGGTAAGTTTTACGAACTGAACCACGATTTTCAAAATAAATTTGCACAATTTGTAAACGTTGTTCTAGTGTAAGTCTATTCATGGTGAAATGGCAAAGTAAACTGAGCACAAATCAGCTGTCAAATTGGCAGTCGCTGGAAAGTGTTACCAATTCGGAAAACAAATCTCTAAAAAAACACCTTTATATATGTACAACTTATCAGCTTATTTGAATTGTGTTCAATTTTTAATTTATTTTCTGAAAAAGCAAATTAGATGATAGTGATAAAATTATTAGTGACATTATGCCTGTGAACTAAAAGATTGGCAACATCGAGACGAGACAAATTATTAAATTTTATTACTAAAATATGGCTTGCGGTATGGATTTTCATCAATGATATGT
Source organism: Eubasilissa regina (assembly GCA_022840565.1). Lineage (NCBI taxonomy): Eukaryota > Metazoa > Arthropoda > Insecta > Trichoptera > Phryganeidae > Eubasilissa > Eubasilissa regina. Next base: position 27,407,389 of record JAINEB010000033.1, read on the forward strand.
GACTAACAGGGGCATGCACTGCATTCAAGCAAAAAAACTGTACATTACTAAAGATTCTGGAAAATAAAAATAAATTAAATAATCCTCATCTTATGAAAGGACCCTATAAAATTCTACCCATTATTATTATCGTAACAGACGGCTAGACTTTTGTCTGTACATTACTAAAGATTCTGGGAAATAAAAATAAATTAAATAATCCTCATCTTATGAAAGGACCCTATAAAATTCTACCCATTATTATTATCGTAACAGACGACTAGACTTTTGTCTAACCATGTGTTATTTAGGAAAATTGCGAGTCATTTGTGTACAATGTCATAGCAATGCTGACAGGTAATTTGCTAGTACATACGCTTCGAATTTGTTTGTTTAATTTACACCATACTGAACTAAATATTTTCTTACTGAACCTATATTAACACTCCTGTCACCCCAAATATATAGCACCAAAAATCTTATTTTTAGAACTATTTATTAAATATTGATGACATTGAGCTGGTATTCATTGTAATCCTTAAGAGGCTACTTTCATTTTTCCAGTTTAAATTTCGAGATATTTTTGCACTTTGCATACCCTTTCAAGACGAGACTAATAGTTAATTCATTTACAATATCAAGTAAACATAAAAGTGCGTTATTTTTTACGTAAATATTGCTAGAGTGAAAGGTATCAATAGAAAAGGACAAGTATACAATTGTTGGTTTTCTTAAATTCCTAGGTAATAAAGCTATCAGAAAATAGGCATTTCTTCACATTCACAATACATATGTGTTGCCATTTGAAATTATCAAGCGAAAATTAAATAATTTGTTAAAGTTCTAACCTAAGAATTTGTTATGTTTATTATAAAAACCATTGTTTGTGTCGATAAACATATGATTATAAAATACTACAATTTTGCCCCGATTTATAAAGAAAAAATTGACGTAAATTCATACTGATAAATAATATTGATAACTTTTGAAGCAGCTGTATTTGTGAAGAGAAAACTATTTATGATAATATTGTATAATAATCATACTCCGGTTGTAATAAAAAAAACTGTTTTTTTTTTTTAATATTTATTTATTGTTTTAATAAATTACATATATATTTAATATTAAAATATAAGTGAAAATATGACAAAAGTATTATTATTCACTGTTAAATAATTAGTTGTTCATCGAGCATATTATCGTTCTTCAGAATTTCGTTGTTTTTTACTTTACCCGTATTGAAAACAAAATTTGGTCAACACAGATTACATTTTAAACTGAATTTAGAAATAAAACTTTGTTCTTTCACATATTCAATATTCATTCATGTGCACCCAAACATCGATTTGTGGGAGTAAATTTGATTAATTTGAGAAAAGAATTGGTGTATGTCGACCACTCTTTTGCCATCCAATTTACGAAGTTTACACGAGTCCACACATTCAATGCTCAGTTCGGGAACATCCTGAAAATAATTTATAATATTGTTATTCAGTATTTTTATGTACAAAATATTAAAATACGTGTTTATTCATTTATATGACTATAATAAATACATTTGTATCAATGAAACATGTCCGTCATGTATAATTCTTTTGATAAAATAATTTATCTTTAAGGATATATATTTCCAATAAAAAATAATTTATCTGCACTACATAATATATGTATATTGAACTATGTAATTTATATTGTTAAATCAAATAGATAATTGTTATAGAAATGGTAAAAATTATCAACTTACGTCGCGATTTTTTTTCAAGAAGCTTATTATAACCATTTAAAATTTTATTGGAACATTTCCTAGAGCGTGTCAATGGATACTTTTTGACCTTAGGCATCTTGAGTCACAGGAGGCAGTAATTTCAGAACAATAATGTATATAATAATATATTATTGACTTTTCATTTCATTATTAATTGATTCACGCGCATGCGCTGGCTGCCATGCACTGGCCGCGAATTCGTTAGCCACCACTCACTGGCCGCGAATTCGTTAGCCATCATGCACTGGCCACGCATTCGTTAGCCATGTATGAGCTGTCAGATTCTAAAACCAGGCAAATGACGAATGTTGAATGTTGAAAATTATAATCTGTTTTCGTATAAAAACAGCCCAAAACCATACAATTTACAAAAATAAGCAATTGATATCAAGAATAAGTATAATATTCATTCATATTGTAGTCAAAATTTGTATTAAAATGTGTTTTATGGTCAAATTTAATTTAAAAATTTCGGAGCGCGGACATTAGGACCGCCATCGCCATATTTGAATGGCATACTGACAGTGTGAGATATAATTAATAATATCGTATTTCATAAGACGGAAAATATATTATTTAAAAAATGATTATTGTGTTTCTGATATTAAACTTAGTTTTAAATAGTAGTTGAAGCCTCAAAGCATGTGAGTAAATATAGTTTATTATTTAAAAACGTATGTTTTTACTAAAACAAAGTATTTTAAAAACGTCAAAAATTCATTAAATGTACTGCAAATTGAATGATTTATAACTCTATTCATTTTTAACATTTTGCTAATTTGGTTTGCTGATTTGTCTCCGTAATCTTGGCTTCAAGATTATAAGAAAATATATTTCATTTATACATACATTCAGCCCATCGACTCAATTTCGTACCATGCCTAAAATGCATCTAATGGTCGCGGTCTTTCTTATAATATTTGTATCGTATTAATTATGACAAATAACATTCAGTTTATTAGTTTTATATTAATGTAAAGGTCCAATCTAAGTAATGGTTGAAAAAAAATTCAAATCTATTGAATAATTTCTGATATAAATGAATAATAAAAACCCACATTTTCGTAAAAAACGCGAAAATATGAATTATTATTGCAAGTCGCGCCTTAAATATGCCAAAATAATACAAAAAATGTATACTGAGACACTAAAAAGTAGAGAAAATGATGTTTTTCCATAGACAAACATGACCATTTTATAAGGTATTAGGTAACGGCAGACATGGCCCCTTATTAGGTAACAGCAGACATGACACACATATTTGGATCAGTTGGATCATAGATCTCTCCACTATTGGTAGGTTATCCGAGCGCGCTACAGCGTGTTTCAGTCACGTCTTACTTCTCTTTTCTGTTGTCGGTGCGCTCTATTCTAAGTAATATTCTTAAGTTTTCATTTTTTTACAAAATTAATGGATATATGAATGAGAAATTGTTGGATTCATCGGAAGAGGATAATGATAGTGATTCTGAGTATGATTTAGAATTTGAAAACCTGAATCCAGAAGATATTTCGGACATCGACGACATTATGGAAATTGATGTAGATGACGAGGACTATCTTGACAAGAAAAGCAAAAAATAACAAATATAGTGATGCAGCTAAGTTATGCATCAAAATCGAGATTCCCGTGGAATTCAATTCCATCATAATATTGTAAATGCATCATCAGGATTGTTAATTGATAGCAAAAATATTTCTAGTATGCGAGATGTACTTTTATTTTATATTACAGAAACGATGGTTAGTTTTATTTGTGATAAAACTAATTAAACTGTTGAAGAATGTGATCATATTACAGTAGAAGAAATATACACGGAATCTCTTATCATCTGGAAGAAATCGTGGAAAAAGAATGAACGTAAAAAAATTGAGTACCGAAAATCTTTTCAGGTTCAATTTTTTTACCATTGCAGTGTCGCGAGACAAATTGCCACATGTTCTGGCGTCGCTGCCGCCGTTGATGGTCCCGGAGGAGTTTGGTTAACCATTGTCCCTACTTGTCTGAACTTTTGAACCCAACACCTGATAAGTTGCGTGCTAGGCCCGTCACTTACTTGTCGAATATTAAAATGAGTTCAAAAAGTGTGACACGCACGAATGACATGATGACATAGAATCACAGACAAGACAAAAATGCAAAATTGTTTTCAGAATTGAAATCGGCACTTTTTACATAGTAAAGGATAGGTCATGCGTAATTGGAGATCAAATATGATAAAGATGTCACATGTAAGTCAGACATTATTGTATTATTTTGTGTTAAGTTTATTTATTTTTACAAAACGTAATTTTTATAGGAAGAAATATTATAAACATTTTTAGATGTGGACTCCGATTTAGATATAAGTGAAGATGAGCAAGATGAAATAATTAATGAAGATATCGGTTAAAGTGAATCTACTCTTTTCGTTAATAATTGGGATGATTGCGCAAGAAAAATACTCATGCGTGTGGTACAGTGCGGAAAGCACGTAAAGGTATGGCCACATTTCGTAAATTAAAAAAAGGTGAAATGGACACCAAATATCATGGTCCTCTTTTGGCATTGAAATAGCGCGATAAAAAGAAAGTCCACATTCTAATAACCTTGCATGACAATTCCATGGGAACGACAAGCAAAATACATTGGTCAACCTATTATTAAACCGAAATGTGTCAATGACTATAATAAGTGTATGGATTCTGTGGATAAAGTGGACATGATGTCGAGTAGATTAAATTGCTTACGAAAAACAATAAAGTAGTACAAGAAAGCGGCTTTTCATATAATTAATTGAATTTTATCAAACTCTCAAATAATTTACAAAATGATAATGAATAAAAATATTACAGTGGGTGAGTAATGGTCACTGAGACTGGTACTTGACTTGTGATATCTTAATGTTTACATATTCTCTCTTTTGTTTATTTATGAATTTCAAAGGACTTTATGAGACTTTAAACATTATTTTCAAACAACTTCAAGTTGAAAAAAAAAAACATAAGTGCATATTGAAGATCCTGAGATAATTATCTATCTTAAGAATTTGAACATCTCAAGTGATTGTTTATATTAACATTATCTGTAAAGTTTTATCAAGTAATAAATCGTACACAGAATGCCTTTATGGATGTCTTAATGTCGTTTTAAAAGTAGTGCTCAATGGAATATACAGCTTTCGAAAAGAGGCCTGCATAGGGGGTATACTTGGAGTACATTTGTCGAAAGGTTAATGGGGTTGTGTATTCTTCTGTTAATTTTGTTTTGAATAATATTTTTTGTCAATCTCTTATATTAATTCGATTTTTTAGCAACTGTTGGCATCCAATACGAGTTTTGTATTGATATCATTTTTGAGAATATTAAATTATCGGTCAAAATTATAGAAATGTTTTAATTTAAATTTATTAAAATACGGAAAAGTCTGAAGAACGCAAACCACACATTCTCAAATATCAAAATGTCTAACACGTAAATATTAGAGAAATATAAATAATTGTCTTTACATATAAAACAATGGCAATAAAATAACTAACAAGATATGAGAAAATCTGAGAAATGCCAACCACATTAAACTTAAATAGAAATAAATAACTATTAAAATGAATACAAATTAAGTAATTTATAAAATACGGAAAAGTCTAAGGAACTCAACTGCGTACTAGCGTTTGTACAACAAAATATACAAACGCTACATGAACAAAAACAATGATGGTAATAATATGGAACAGAAGATCAGCAAGCACCGACATTCTCAAACCAGCAACCGGGGGAATCACGTTATCTATAAGGGCGCAAAGATAATATTTGCTATCTTTTTCTAATGTGAAAAAAATGAGGGAAAGAAAAACGCATGAGAGCTGAGTTAATGCGTTGTGGTAAGGAAAATAAAGATTTAAAAATCCAAGATGCACAAGACATATTTGTCATCTTTTTTTAGCATACTGAAAATGAATGAGAAAACAAACAATGAGAATTAACTTTATGCATCGTGAATCGGCCGACATAGGGGCAAATTCTACCCATTTGTAAGGCATTGAGAAGCTTAACCCTAAAAATTTATCACTTCCCAATGGTAGTGACTAAGAAAATTAACACTTAACAAATATTATAGCTTGCAGAATATAATGTGCAGTCGATTAGATGATAATGGTAACATGCGTGATGACCAGCCTCAGAAAAAGGCGACCGTCCTTTTCCAGGAAATTGCATATGATAAAAATTTTGGCTTATACTCATACCAACATGGGCAATATTTGATTGTGTAAAATGTATTAAGATTGGAAATAAATAGCGAACCTTTGTTGTTAATTCCTCAAATGCTTCATTGATGCCTTCTAAAGTCTTCGCACTACTCTCCATGAACATCATCCTGTGACGTTTAGCAAAGTCTTCACCCTCTTCTCTGCTCACTGCTCTTACCTAAAGAAAATATAACATTCTCACACAAACGTAAATTCTCATACAGTAAAAACCATACTCAACTGACAAATCTACTGATAAATTATTTGTGCAATGAAACAAAACATGGTAATTCCTTAAGGATGTACTTTCATTTTTCCAGTTTGAAATTCAAGAAATTCTATGCAAATTACATACTCTTTCAAGCCGGGACTAATAGTTAAACTTCTTATAAATACTAAAGAATATTATTTGTTACATAGATGATAGAAAGGGATGACAATAAAAATGTTGATTTTCTCGCATTTGAGACGTGTCAAATGTTGCAAATTTGATAAAATTTAATGGTTTTTTACTGATTTTAAGGGAAAACAATGTTTTCTTGAATAAAGTAAACATTTTATGAACGTTATTTTGTATTAAGTCGCAATTTAATATTTTGTATATCCATATTCACCTCTATAAACAAAATAATAAATTGAAGCTGTCATAATCATTTGGAATTTGAAACATTGAGATAGTATATGTAGGTACTTTTGAAAAAACTTGGATAGGACTCTAGATAAGAGTTATTTTTGACACTTGCCTCGAATGTGAGAAAATCAACAATTTTATTATCATGTCTTTCTATTGTCTCTAAAGAGATTTATGTAACACATAATGACCTTTAGAATTCAGGTAACGCTTTTCAGAGCTATTAGTCCTAGCGTGAAAAAGTTAAAGATGTAATTCGCACAGAATTTCTCAAATTTCAAACTGGAAAAATGAAAGTACACCCTTAATATTATCGATTTAAAACAACATGTTGCCGTTTGTGAGCTGTTTGTTTCATAATTATGTAGTATTTTGTTATATCTAAAAGACATCAATGTTAAATATGTACAGAAAATTTAATATTGTCAGTATTTTTTACAAAATATTTATGTCCATTATGGATGCTTTAATTGACAAAATGAAGTAATAATCAATATAAATTGTGTTTTTAATATAAAATTTGATTTTAAAAAGTAGCTGAAACTTCATGTGAGTAATGAAGTAGCATGTGAGTAAATAAAAGATATTATTTAAAACCATTTGTTAACACTTAAACAAAGTATTTTTAAAAAAGTCAGAAATTGGTATGTCTTGCAAATTTAACAGTTTATTTTTAATTTTTAGCATTTTGTTAATTTGTCTTAGTTAAGATTTGTCTCCGTAATCTTGGCTGATTATAAGATTTATGCAAGAATTTTCCATATTAAGACATTTTTGTGGCATACGAAAAATGAATCTAATGGTTGAGGCCTTTCTTATAATGTTTGTAGTATCTTAATTATGGCAAATAATGTTCAGTTTATTAGTTTTAAATTAGTAAAAAGGTCCTATCTAAAAAAAATCTAATCTAATTTATAACTTCTGATATAAATGAATAATAAAATGATGTAATTTCTCACTTTAAATTCTAATTTACACTTTTTAATAAATTCAAAGATCACGGTGATATAATTTAATATTAACTTTATTAAACCCTACTAATTGAAAACATTTCAAATTAAAATATATATTAAAATATATTCACAATAAATATTTTCAATCGGCCGGTAGTGTTTAACAAAGTTACATCTTAATGAATAAGTTTAACTCTTGAACTCTTAACTCGAAAAAATATATGTTTTTAAGTGTATAATTTCCTCATTCTGTTCCAAAGCAGAATATGCTAAAAAATATCAAGAATTTAATGTAAATGTTACAGGTACAGATAGAAGTGAGACAGACAATACAATTGACAAGTGAAACCCAAGAAACACGGTCACAACTCAGAACTTTCAGTTTATTATTCTATTCAAAATATTAAATAAAAAATTTCTCATAAACATAATTTTACAAAAAAATATGAGCAAATTTACACAAAAAAATTACATTTTCATGGAAATGAGAAGAAATATATTAACATAAACATTAATCACATATTATATTTTGATGCAACAATCGCAATATTTCATCTATATAATAAAAAGCATATATATATTTAAATAGAGGTGCATACGCAGAATATATGTTACATCAATATTCTTACTATTTTCAAACTAATCTAAACGCTTGTGCTATGAAAATAGGAGTAACTATCGGGTGGTGGTATATGGGAGAGGGGAGAGTGGCATTTACTTTACTTTATTCTAAATATGGTAATAATATAAAAATTCAAACACTTATGCAACTAATTTTGAACAGAATGGTCTCAGCATTTGAAAATTGTAGGTAGCTGCTCGCAATACACAACTCGCTAGCGAATTTTTTTATTTCTTTATATAATTATTAGAATTAAAGAAGAATAACAGAATTAATTATAAAAGTGGTAAATTAAGTATGACGCAAATAAAATCATAATGAAAAATAATTTGAAATACTTTTGAATTAGGAAATTGTATGGATACTACGGCAACCCTATTCATGGTTCTACCTTTACCATTGCATTAAAAAATATAGCATATTCTAACGACATGAATCATCCTTATCCACAGAAAATTGCCAAAATAATGAAGAGTACATAGCATTTTATTTCAGTGACCGCAGATTTAAGTTAGATACAAATATATGTCACTATAAAATCATCAGATCTTAGTAAGGAACGCATAAAAACTGCAAACACATAAAAACTTTACGCAGCAAATATTACTTCCTCCATCGCATCCATATATAATCAACATACCTTATCAATCTTATTTCCAAGAACAAGCCCAACCACATTTTGCTTAGTAGAATATGTATGCAGATCTTCAATCCAACCATTTAAATTGGTGAGCGAACTTGGATCTGATATATCATAGACCAAAATCGCTCCGTGGGCATCTCTGAAAATAAAATAAATAAAAACTACATATAGCTTAACATTTAAAAAAATCAATTTTCATTAATAGAAGTTTTTGCATTAATAGAAAAACAATCTTCATGTCACATTTTACAGTGATATAGATAAGGAAAGAAACCATAATGCGACGCGTTATGATCATGAGACATATATGAGATGACAGGATGCTTTCTTATCCATGACAGTAGTCTCGGACCTGGTCGTTTAAGCAAGTACATTACAGTCTACCAAAGCAAATGACATTACCGAAGGTACTATGTCCGCCACATCCAGAAAATCATAGAAATAGACAGGGAAGCGTAATATTATTATGGATAATGTTTCTTCTCTTGTATTATCAAAGATTTTGCGCACAAAAAAAACAATTATATTTTTCTCGTGTCTCTTTGGGGTGCACGCACACCGATGAAACATTACACTAGAGTCTATGAGATATGACGGTAAAGATCGATAATCGTCCATTTTCATTCTGCTTTATGTGGAAAATAAATTATCACATTTTCCACTAATTCTATGCCTTCGTCCATTCAAGAGAAAAGTTTTTTTTTTTTTTAAATTTGTGTACACGCACTCTTAAAAAAAAATTATATGTTAGGTATTAATTTTCTAGCTGTCTTCATCAATGTAATATCATCTCCAGAAGTCCAGAATTGTAAGAGGTATTATCTAAGTTATTTTGAGTGTGTTTAATCTTAATAAAATCATTTATTTTTACTGGTACTACTGGTACGACTGGTACTAATAATCTTTGTTAAGTCAATGTACAAGTAAACAATTGTAGTAGAGAAAATAATTTATTTGTGGCGGCTACATTTGAAATATTTGAAACAAACTGTCTCTAATCCTTTAATTACTATTAAATTGTCACTTACGATATTCTGGTTTTCTGGGGACAACACATTGGTTCGAATCTTTGAAAATACAGGTCAAATTTCGCTATAACAAATATCAAAAAAACAAAATTTCCAGAATAACTAATTATTTTTACGATCACAAATGAAATATTGTGTTTTTTCCCACATTCAGTACAACAAATTATTTTTACAGTCCTGTGAATTTTGTTATAAGATTTGTCATGTACTTATTTCATAAATTTTATGTGTGATGTCCTTGGAATGGTGGGATGGTGTGTGTATGTGTGCCGCACCGCCGGTGTGGGTATGTGTGGCTATAAAGACGGCGCGCAGGAGTTCGCGCGTCTCTTTTATCTGTGATTCATCGACTTAATAGTTTGACCTATACTAGTACCTTGTACTAAATTATATTATTATTATAGCTTATTGTAATTAAAGATTAATTGTTACAAAGTCTATTTCTTGGACCTTCACATTACGAGGTGTACACGAAAGACGTACTAAGAAGTCAAGTACGTAACAATGTGTTTGAGTAGAGCTGAAAGACAGTGGTATGCAGTAGGCACAAACCTAGGTTACGCTGTTACCAATGATGCTAAGTATACAATAGGTATCAAAAAAATATTAGAAATTTTTTTCTAATTTTGAGAACAATTCTATCAATTGAAATTTAGAATGTGTTTAAAAATACATATTTAAATAGCAAGCTTTACAAATTAACACAGCCGAAACTCGTAATGGAAATAATTTTATTTTAACATTTAATTTGGTATTGGTAATAATCTAACTTAATAATATCCCGAAAAATGCAAATTCGCTCGCTTCTCAGATAATAAATTTTATCAATGCAAATACTGAAATACGGAATGACGTTAGAATCATAGTTTGGAATACACTATGAAAACAAAACATTTAGTATGTTGAGTAAAACAAATATGTAGAAATATCATTCCACACAGTTTTAATGCCAACGAAGCTTCAGTAAGAAAATATTTAGTTCAGTACGATTATTATGAAGAATGAACAAACAAATTACATGCAAACAATGCATACATACTGGCAATTTGGCGACCAGCATGCACATGAAGTTGTTACAAATGATTCGCAATTTTTATAAATAACCTACGACTATACAAAAGTCGTGGGTTACATCGTAGACAAGGTAATATCTAATTCGGATAGTAACGGCTAAAATTTCATAGGGTTTTTTCATAATATGAAAATTATTTAATCTATTTTTATTTCCCGGAATTTTTAATAATGCACACCTTTTTACTTGTATGCAGTGCATGCCCCTGCCAAAAGAATATGAAAGATTACAACATTTTAAAAGAGTGGTTAAGAAAATGATATACAAGATTTTAAAGGTGGTCAAAAGGGTGATTACCTGTAATAATTTGGAGTTAAAGCTTTAAACATATCCAAGCCTGCAGTATCCCAAATTCCAAGAAAAACATTATCTCCATTAAATGTCATTTTTTTCAGTTTGAAATCTGTTCCGATGGTGGGAGACGATAACATATCACAATGACCTGTTGTAAATGCTTGCATGACACTGTTGAAGAAAAAACATAATATAATAAAACAACATTAAAGAATTTAAGAAAGATGGACTAATTACAATTGATAATACTAACAGTAAAACAATCGGCGACAGCGGCTATTGTGCTAACTTTCAGAATACCTAGTCTTGTCAAAATAAGCATGTTGAAAGACCATTGTGGTAAGAGACTTTAAATAATTCAATTTAAATTACTGCAGTTTAATATTTTGATGCTGATAGTCCTACAACAGCAGTCTTCACAGTACAATAAAACTGTTGATGTGAGCAGATAAAAATAATATGAATTGAATTGGTTTTTCCTTGGGATTAATGTTGGTATGCAACTTTGTGCCAGGTTTCATATTCAGCGCGTGTTTACCAAACATTAGGTTATCAGTAAATGACTCAACACATTATACTTTCAAACCTGAGACGTGGCTAGAATAACAAAAACGTCCTGGAGCAAACGCAGCACAAAGCCATTATTTTTAATGACTCAGCTATGGCCATGATGAATCACCATTTCATTAATACTTTGATCATTGCTTTAAAAAACTTAAATAAATTTTGAAAATGTAATTATTTTGCCCTAAATATGATACAACTGTACATTTAAAATTATATTCACCTATTTCTTTGCAAGATGATCTGTTTGATATTATTTTATTAGAAAAATATATTAATATTCGATTATTTTGACCGCTTTTTTAAAATGATTAAACAAATTATTAGAAATTCATAACCAAACAGCCTTCTTTAAATTATCATAGAACACATCTTGATGCGCATATCAACACTTAACTATAAGTAACAAAGCATTATTTACTTATCAAAACAGATAAGCAGAAAATTTATTGACAAATGTATGGATAATAAAAGTAGTACCTTGATTTACCTACACCGCTTTTCCCGATTAGTAAAATTTTCAACTTGATGCGAGGATTTTCCATTGCACTATGGGAAATCACTTGCAATGTCATACAAAAACGATATTATGGTCAAATTAAAATTGCTCGCCCTCGCTTAGAATCAAAACATTTTAACAATAAAAAATATTAGCAGTGCATCGTATAAAACAATAAATAAATAATCAATGACAATTACTGATTAAGTGCTACTTGTAATAAAGCATAAAAAAACTTGTCAACATTTTAAAAGTTTATTGAAACTGAATATCAAAAACGTCAACGGAACGACTGCACCATCACTTCACAGAATCACAGAAAAAGAATACAAAATAGAGATATATTCACTGCTCAGCAAATCATAGATAAAAGAGTCAAAGATGGGTCGTTCTCAATATATATTTTTTCTATGATCGATCAGTAATATACTGAGTGAATAAACTTAATAATATTATATTTCGGCACGAAGAGACGCGAAACTATCACATTAATAAGAGAATTTAAAAAAAAATACTATAAAGTAAATTTCATTGTGCCCATCTCACGCGAACCGCCGTAAACGAAGCCATATGTCGAAGAAACCATAGTCTGAGCAAAAGACTAATGGCTTAAGAATTTGATTGCCTAAGGATTGCCAGCTTGTCTTCTGAAATCTGATACGTATTAATTACAATTAAACTTATCTTTATACGATTTACATAGTAATTAACATGATTTATCGAAATCTCACATTTAACCGCATATTGGGATTTTTCTTTCTTACAACTTTATGTACAATTATAATTGATACACGTGAATCCATTTAGTACTATAAAATCGCTCCCTGAATATCCTATATTTATATTTATTACATATCTCTGTTTTAAACTTGCCCGTTTACCCAATACATTATTACCACTTGATCCGTATCGCTATCTCTACCGCCCAATGGTTAATGGTTATTGCGTAATGCCCGGGCTAATATACCTTTCCAGTTGCGTGTGTCATTTCAGAACGTGATTTATCGACGTTATGAGTGGTTTAACGATCTGCTCCTACAATCGGTTCCACCCGTAGACAAAATACATCATCTAGTACAATGCATTCAAGAAACTATCAACCTTACTCGAACTAGCCAGCTTTATCTCAAAATCGACTGCTTTCTCGTCGCCTGCACCACTGCAGTTGACGAAAAAAGTGGCTGTCATGCGTCCGCGATTTTATTTTTTAATTGTATGTACTTATATATATTTTTTATTCAGTTGTAAAAAATTTATTACGTCTAGTATACAAGACTATAAAACATAAGAAAAAATTTAATTACATCGTATATCACTTAGCATTAAAGCATTATAAATACAAAAGAAAATAAACGCACGGAATAATCAGCAGATTAACTTAAATATTCCTTATTCTGCGCTTAACCTACAAAACTACCACCTACTAGCAAGGCTAGTTGCTTCCTTCATATTTGCTGGCAGCTAGCGGTTCATTGAACAATTTGAAACCTTTACAGCATAAACTATTTTGTGTTCTTGCTATATTTGCTTGTGGAATCTAAAATCTCACCAACTTCTCGTAGGATATGTGTGGACCTCAAAATTATATTTTTTATTCATGTTTGATGACAATAATCCTTTTTTAATTTTGTATATTAATATTAGAATATTTTGTATATTTTTTTACTTAGCCGTCATTAATTTTAGTTGTTTTAGCATATAACTTTTTTTTGTACATATATATTACATCTTAAAATAAATATACAATATATCTCATTATTCTGTTTTGAATTATTTGAAAATTTTTCTTTTCAGCTTCATTTCAATACATTTTGTTTTCATTCATATAAATTATAAATAATATAGAACTGTATAGAACCCAACACCGATCCTTGCGGGATACATTTTTTTAGTTAATTGTGCACTCGAAAATAAATCTCCAAATTTTGTTATTTGTCTTCCATTGGTTAAATAGTTAACAAACTATTTATTTTCTATTCCGTTAATTCCGATATCTGACAATAGCATCGAATCTGAAACGCTCGCGTCACAATCGATGTTGGGGTATAACAAATGCAGTGATAATTTTTAAAAATGTGTGGATATATTTAGACCTATGATTTAGACTTTTTTATTAATATCAACCATACATTTTTAAATCATTTATAAAATTGTCTGTGACTAAAAACCAGAAAGAATTACATATCGTTTCTATGCATCAGCTGTCATCTGTCAAAGAAAACGAAAGTGTGTGTTTGGTTATGTCGTTTTTAAGAGATACGGTGTAGACGACTATTAATATTTATTTAAAATTAGTTGCTTTTTTCGCAAAATTATTAAATATGAAAGGAATACCATTTTTTGTAAATAAATACGCATTTAGAATTCTTAACAATAAATTCTTATCTAATAATCTAACCATTATCGAAAATTTTATTCAGCGTCCTTATTCATCGGAAGCAAAAAGGAAATCTGTGATACTTGGCATTGAAACTTCTTGTGATGACACTGGCTGCGCTATTGTTAATGAATCCGGCAATGTTTTGGGTGATGCCTTGCATTCTCAACACCTAGTACATTTAAGGTAAATGACTTATTAATAAAATGTTAATGGTTGGCAGTACTTCTATGATTAATTAATTAAAATTATAACATTTAAATAAGTAATTATCGAAACAATGAAGATTAAATTTTATTCTCCAGGAATGGTGGCATTATACCACCAATTGCCCAAGATTTACATAGGAGTAACATGGAGGCAGTTGCCAATCATGCCTTTGAAAAGGCTGGTATGACTGGTTCGGATATTGATGCTGTGGCTGTGACAGTGAAACCTGGTAAGATATTTCTTATGAATTCTTATTATTAAAAATAGTCTGTCATTAGATAAACTTTTGAAAAATGTACTTTACATGCCAAACCCCTAAAGTAAATACAGATAGTTTCGGATTAGTAAGATTCTACCGTATTGTATATTAAGCTATATTAGAAACAAATTATTAGGGATACATTTTTTTTTTTACAAAAATCATACATTTAGTGTCTTTAATTATCCTTATTTCTTCTGTCTCATCAGTATTGACATATAGTGGCCCCAATCAGATGAGATCTGGCTCGTAATGCATTTTCACAAGTTCCGGTCCTACGGCTAACTCGAGAGTCTCTCCAGCCAGATGTAACATATCTACCCACTGTTGCGGTACTCTTCAAAGTTGTGCCCAGAATAATCTCCTTTTCTAGGCTATCACATTTCATTGAATTTGAAGTATCTTTTGTTTACTGCTGTAGATAGGTCTTGCTGCAAAATTGAGGCATTTGTGCGTCTTACTGTCTATGGGATATGTAACATCCTTCTCCTGCAATATATTCGCTTTTGTGGATTGTCAGCAAACATGAAAATTGGAAAGGCAAAAGTGTAAATCAACATGATTTTAGTTGCTTCCTTGAAGTTATGGTCTATCCATATTCTTTACAGTTGGTTCATAACAACTTTAGTGCCCACTGTCACCAGTGTTACCATCATATCCTACTATTTGAGGAATTTGTTGTCATGCATTAGCCAATATATAAATACAGCATTTGAAACACAGTACATATATCATTCAAAAAAGTCAATTATACAATAGTTAAAAAACACAATGCTGATGAAAGAAACTTCACTTACATTTTCACCTGTAAGGAGAGCCTAAATTTTGTATAGATATTCTGAAATTCAAAAGGCAAATATATTAATAATATCATCTTAATGATTTTTAATTTTTAAAATTACTTTTTTACAGCTTGTTTAAAATCAATGTAATGTAATTTGTTTGTAAAACTCGTGTGAATTGACCAGACTGTATAATATATTGTGTTGTAGTAGCATATAAATGAGTAATATTAAACATTATTTACTTAATTTTTTTTTCTTTTTTCCCAAATGAATAATATTTAAAAAATTGTAACATAAGTAAAAAGTAAAAAAACTGACTTTTGAACTCAAATAAACATTCGTTTTTTATTCCGGTTTAATTTTGTGTGATTAGCTCAGACTGATAATGTTTTTTTTTTACAGGATTATCTTTAAGTTTAATAATAGGACTGAAATACGCTAAACATTTATGCCGTAAGTTCAACAAGCCTCTAATACCAATTCATCATATGGAAGCTCATGCATTAATGGCCCGAATGGTAACTAAGATTTTCTATCATGAAGAATTATTTTTAAAATGAAGTGCAATGAATTTTGTTAGTGTTTTTGTATTCTGTGCATAAGTATTTTTCACTTTTTTCCTATCACCGAGGAGATTATTCTGCAATGAATACAATATGACTTTACAATGCATATAATACAATTATCACTATTGTATTTGAAAAAAAAAACAATGATAACAATCTTATTAGAGCTACACTCGGTTCTCTTTTTATGCGGTTTTGAAGTTATGCGGTTTATATTTCAAGAAGCATTTTTTTTAAATAACTATTTTAGACCATTTTAATATGTTAAAAGGGTAAGAAATTCGAGAATTTTGTCTCTTCTAATGATGAAAGTGATTTCAAACCAGTTCGCAAATTATGCCGAACACTCTCATATAGCGATGATAATTCTGAAGAAAAAAATGTGAAAAAAGATAAACTTTTTTTCTAAAATTTTTATATATAAATTTAGAAGGAATATGTTAAGAATATATTTTTCTGAAATTTAATAAATTTTTCTATGATTGTTAACGTTTTTATAAAAATATGAATAAACATTTTAAAAGGAATATGGTAAGACTAATTATTTTTATGAAATTTAATAAACTTTTTTTTATGCGATTTTCGGTATATTATAACTCATTGATTTAGTTTTATGCGGTTTCAAAATATTATGGAACGTATCCTTTATTTTTATATGTGTGTCTAGTCTTTTTTTGTGCAATTTTTTTTTATGCGTTTTCCTGTGGAACCTATCTACCACATAAAAAGAGAACCGAGTGTATTTGTCTCTTGAATAAATTGTTAATTATCTGTCTCTTGAACAAATTTGTTAAATTAAAAATGGATACATACTAAACTTACTACTATATTATTTATAATATTTGTGAGACATTTTAAAAATAGGTTTATAAGTACAAATTACAAGGTTTATTATTACAAAGTTATTTTATTTTAATTATTCACGTAAACGTATTATCTTTTTAATTTAATATTATTTCTTTATGTATTAATACTGCATTAATTTTGTTTCAGGAACACAAAGTAGATTTTCCATTTTTGGTACTCCTTATTTCTGGTGGACATTGCCTTTTGGCTTTGGTGAACGATGTTGATGATTTCAAATTGCTAGGTTCTAGTATTGATGATTCTCCTGGTGAAGCGTTTGACAAAGTAAGCTACAATTATATTTTTTAAATGTCACTTAATATTTTAGTTATTTCAAATGTTATTTCATTTGGTTTGGGTTTTTAAATTTTTTTGAAATTGAAACTAAATTACATATTATTATATTTATTTTATTGTATATTAAGGCTCTATTTAAAATCAACCCTTTACTCCGGCCGAATATTCCATATTTGGAAAATATCCGGTCTACTAACTAGGACTAATAGTTTGGGTAAATGGTCGCAAGTAGTAGTTATTAATTTTTTGTACAAAATAATCCAAATAATTTATTATCTAACTAAAAGTTAATCAAAATCATTTCATCTTGTGTCGAAATCCCGATTAACATTGAGAGATACTAATGTACGAGACGTGTTTTTAAGTTCTGGATTTTTTTTTTAAAAAAACATAATTTTTACACTTTACTTTCTTCGGACGTTACCCACTGGGGCACTGATTTTTGTATACCTTCGTCATAGAACAACGCCGCCTGGGATGTAAACTATGTCTGTACTTTCTATACTGTACTATGTCTTTGAGTTCATCATCATCATCAAAACGCTTGTCACCAAGGAACCGCTTCAGATAAAGGAAAATATAGAAATCACTTGGCGCCAAAACAGGACACATTTGGCAACAATTGTCAGCTGGTTTCATATTTCGTACATTCAAGAAACGAATCATGGACCCGTATCTCACAGTCGTTGATCTGATCTATTGTCTTAAACATTTCAACTATTCACTACAAGATGGTCACATTATGTGAATATCTCTAATGTTGGATGTGGTGAGTCAACAGATGAAGGAAACCATTGCTGCAACATCGCAACTGCACCGTTACACCGGAAATATCCGCTACGGTACTTATTTAAAAACGCGCCTCGTACTAAGTAAAACGTACTCAAATAGATAACTGAATTTGGCAAATATCAAACCCAAATATCCAAATCCAGCAGAAAATAACCAATCAGTAGTATTTTTATATTATAATATTTCTACAATTATTTAACAGTTAATACATTTATTTACCAAATATAAAATTTCTATTATCGTATAGATTTGTCTATTTTTTATATTGTATTTTTTGTTTTATAGACAGCCAGAAGGTTGAAACTTCGCAATATCAAAATGTTTTCTGATTTATCTGGCGGTCAGGCTATTGAGTTGGCATCAACATTTTCAAAAGATCCAAATATGTTTAACTTTACAATTCCGATGGCTGATTATAGGTTTGTTAAATTATTATGTTATTCATGAAAATACATTAAATTACTTGAAAACTTTGCATTATAGCAAATCGATGTTGCAGCGCACGTTTAATTGAATAGCAATAGTAATTTTCTTATGATTGTTTTGGAAAACTGAGAATCATTAATTGAAAATTTAACAAATATCTTTCTGTAAAAATAACTAAAACAAGCGGTATTCGTTTTGTTATAAAATTGTTAAAAGTGAGCTACTTTTGAATGGTTTTGACGTTTCCTTTTATAATTTGAATAGTGAGAGATTTTTGAACTTCTGCGCATGTGAGCGGAAGCGAAAAAGTACACTGTATCTCAACTATTTTTTATTCTATTCATAGTAATTCATAGTAGTTTACATACGGCGGAATCTTCTTGAAGATTGAGTATGGCTGCTCTTTGGGAACGTCCTTAATGCATATGTAATATTTCATTAGAGAATTGGCATACAATATACACATACATGCTATTTTAAATACTGCATTTCTATAAGATATTTAGATATTAAACATTTTTAAATAATCAATCTCATTTTAAACAAATATGCCACTAATTTAACAAAGCAAAAATGTTAAAGTAATTCCTGTGATGGCGACATGTTATTATATGTGAAATAATTATTATACATGTCTTATATATGTTTATTAATCATTTCTTATAGTTTAGAAATTTTCATATTGAATAATTCTTATCAATGATCTGTTATTTTATTTTTTCTTTCAAATAATTTATTGAAAAGTTTTATCAATAATTTGGCATTGTAGATTTTTTAACAAATATAGTATTTGAAGCTAAATGGGCTACGCTTTTGGTTACCTTCTTATTTGTTTCAGAGATTGCAATTTTAGTTTTTCTGGAATGAAAAATAAAGTTCTACGACATCTTATATCAAAAGAAAAAAGCTATGGTGAGTTCTTTTCTTCCATCATATTTCCAAAACTTATAAGTACGAGCTTAATGTTATAACACGTGTATACAAATAAGGCTTATCTAGGAGACTCGTCTCAAAAGTGTGCGTAAATGACAGTGCAGAGTTGAGCGCAAAGCGATCTATGATCCATTGCCATTTGTCATTTGTGACTGGTATATATCGACCTTTATCAACAAATCTCTAAGATGAGATATATTGTGAGATATTGTCAATGTAATATGAATACGGAACAATTTGATACAAGGTAAATTGACACACATGCAATTTATTGTTAGATTACTGTAAGTTTGTAGTGGGTATAAAAAGTATAATATTTAATTATTATTGTTTGAAAAAATGGTGACATGTGTCACATAATGCATAGCTAGCACAAAATCAAATGTTCACATGGTCACTTATATCTTTCTAGCTGATTAATTTAATTTGTATTAAAATACTACAGAACTATGTTTGGAAAATGCAACATCATAAAAAAATTATATTGTCCTTAATATATTATATTATATCATGTGCGCAATGAAAACAAAGAAATCTGGCTTAATATAATTTGTAATTCATGTACTTATTTAAATTATTTTTTAAATAGATGTATCTACACCAATACCTCACTACATGCAAATACTTTTTATGACTTTTCACTATCACAACCCTTTTAAATTATAGCTCAGTTTCGACCTGCAGCTCAAAATTTTTTAATACACAACTAAAAAAAATTGGTAGTATACGCATTCAGGAGTTTCTCATTTTGAACAATACTTCTAACTGATCCTGACAAAGTAAGCAGCGCTAAGGTTTTTCGAGGTATTAATATAGTTATATATAATATTACTGCTACAAATAATTGCAAAAAGCAGGGCAAAACAACAAACATGTTTTCAACCAGGCACAAATGTATTCAACCAGGTCCTTCCACAACAGCCGGTGGAATTAAAGACACCGTGTTATCTTGCGATTCTTTATGTTCTTCTTTAGGCTCCGATTAGAACCATTTCAAAATTTTATGTTATATTAGTAAATTGTAATTGTTATGAATTGGTACATTATTGTAATGTACATTGTACAAGTACATTGTAATGAAAACATTATTTTTAAAATAAATAAAAGTAAAATGTACTTTCAATAAAAAACTTTGTGATTTTCTTACTTTTTTATAAAATTGGAATGGACTCTGTGAAAGTTGTATGGTATTGCATTATAATAAATGTTCTGTTATACTGCATTTCGCTTTACGGCCAACATACCCAGAATGTATCTAGACCGTAAAGCGAGGTATTGGATATTTTTTCCTTTAATGTAAATAATATACAAATTAAATCAAAAACATAATTCACTATCAATGTTACTGACCAAGCAAGAGAACATTGATAATTACTACCATAATTTTCTTAATCTTAATCTTTTTTCAGACATAGAAGGCGATAGTGTTATTCCAGAAGTGTATGACTTGTGCGCAGGATTCCAGTTGGCAGTTACTAGACACTTATGTCACCGTACACAGAGAGCAATGGAATATTTGGATATCAAAAATTGTATTCCTGAAACTAAAAAAACATTGGTTAGTTAATTGATATGTATATTATTGCCAGTTTTTAACATCAAGCAAAAGTAAGGTAAAATGTGGCCCCATATTTAAAATTAAACCTTATTCGTCTTAAGCTTTCCCCTCTCCACTGACTACACATTTTGTTCAAATATTTAAACAACTAAGGGCCGGTTGTGTGATCATTAGTAACTTTTTACTATGGTAACTTTGTACTTCAGTCATTTTTAACTAACGTCCTTCGTTAAAATTGTTTGAATGTCAAATATACTATTATATGGAGATATCTATAGGTATGACAAATAATCATGAAATATGCTTTATTTTATGAATTATCTATGGATTTTTTCACCTTGGCGTTCGATATCTGTCACTTTGGTGGTGACATTTTATGTGTATTTCATATTATGTGTAATAATATATATTAAACAACGAGATCATCATCGGACGAATTCTCATCACTAAAATAACGGGATATTGAATAATTAATTGTTGTATACTGCAACATTTGCATATTTAACTATCGATTCTCATTTTTACTATCGGATATCGCAGAGTAAAATGAGTTTACCACGGGATGTACTTTCAAAAAGTAAATATTATTTTACTAACGATCAAACAACCCGTTTTCTCAAAAAATTTTACTGTAATAAAAAGTTACTATTGATCACAAAACCGACCCTAAGTTAAGAAGTTATTATATATAATATATACTCATAAATGCATTATATTTGGTGATATAAAAGTGTTTAATTTGTTTTTACAAATAAGAGGGCTATATGATAAATACCTATGTTGAAGAAGGAAATATATTATATTATATTTTTAATTTTGTTAATTTATTTATTTCTCAACATAGTCTCCTTTCAACTGGATACACTTAGTCCAACTTTTTTAAGCCACCCACAAAATATGATTTGTCAAACTAAGCAAAGTAGGCCTCTGTTTCGGCGATAACTTCCCAAACACGGATATTTAACATACAGCCGTTATAATTATTTAATTTATTCATTTGTTCTGCTTAATTGTAACAATACTGACAGTATTTTTTTATCACAGGTTGTGTCTGGGGGTGTTGCGTGTAACAATTTTATTGCAAAAGGTCTAGAAAATATATGTGATGAAATGGGATACAAGCTTGTACGACCGAGACCAAAGTTATGTACTGATAATGGAATCATGATCGCTTGGAATGGAATAGAAAGGTTAACAAACATAATTTATGTTAACTTTATTGTTTTTTGCTACCTTTTATTATATATTTAAATAAATATCTCAAAATATTATACATGCTCGGAGCCAAAGTCTCAAAAGTTAGATTTTTCCCAATTTGACTTGATCAGGAATAGGCTAGAATTTAACCAATTTTCATGAATCCAAGAACAATAGAAGTGCTATGAAAGTGGAAATAATTTTATTTTTAAGATTAGCAAAATCGACTTTGTGGTTAAAATCCATTATTTTAGATTGTTAAATTTAACCACAAGTCCCATTCTAAATTTTTTTCCTAAAAATTACTCTAATAATTTTGTATCATTAAGCAATAATTTAAATTAGGTACTAAATTTATTTTTTAAATAATTTTTATTTTTTAAAAATATATTCTGTTAAAGAAACAATATAACATATATTTTTGATTAATTAATGACATCCTGAAGAAGAAAATGATATTTTTCGAAACTGATAGATGCATTTAATTCATTAAGTTAATAAAGCAAATAAAATAAGGAATTAATATTCATGAAACGTTATAAATATTCAATTATAGCCAATGGCAACAGTTTTTATATTATTATTTTTACAATTTAACATGTAAACTGGATAAATAACCCCAAATAAGTAAGTTTTAAAAGTAACATCAAAATTGCAAGAATTTTGTTAAATGTTTAAACTCAAATATCTCACAAGTATCTTTTCACACATTTGTAACTTTGGCTACAGCGGGATGATACGGCATAATTACATCATTCTTTGTTTTTATTCACTTAAACATTATGACAGTTAAAATCTTTCTTCTAATATATATTATGTGTGTGTAATTTTAATTATTTGTCATTTAACAATGTATTATTGTTTATTTTAGGGCGAGGAAGAATATTGGGTTGACTTATGACTTAAATTCTGTGGATATACAGTCTGAATGCGTACTAGGTGAAAGTATGATTAAAGATGTTAAAGAAATGAACATTAAATGCAACTGGATTAAACTCAAAAATTTATTTAACAATCAATCATCTGTTTGTTTATGAAACTGATCCACATTTTGATTGCGTTTTCATTGCATCTTTTTTACTTAGTTTTATATCAGATCTCTTTCCTTCGCATTTCTTTAGACAAATCTTTTTAATATTTTATTAAATAATATTGTTTTTACTACAATTTTTTATTGACTTTGTACATTATTGATCGTGTAAAATAAAATCAGACTTAAAAATATTCTGCCAATGGTATTTTTTGTATATTTTTAAATGTTGCAGCAAAGTGAATAAAAATCATAATTCTAGATTTCAATTTTCAATAAAATTTATTCTAGCTTTATAATACTAATATTATAATATAATCGTAACCGATGAAATATAGATATACCAGCGGCATGGTGTTAGTACTTTGAAATAAATACTTAACTATAGTTCTCCAAAATAATTCAAAATTAAATTTGTTTCTCGTAGTATTAGTAGTGATGGTAAGTAAGTTGATGTACTCCTAAAAAGAGGGTTGAACTCCCGATCACTAGATCACTAGGTGAATGTCTTAATCAATCCAACCACCGCACACCAACAAGCTATTCTAATTTTATTATTACTATTAGAAACATTCAATGTTATAAGAAATTATATATATAATAACCCAGAATAATCAAGTAGTTAAGTTTATTCAGTCACATAAACCGGGTTGCGGATTAACTGGGGCAGTTAAAAAAATTAATATCTTTTTGAAATATTTATCATGTATAAAATACTTTTATTTGTCTACATAGTACGTATCAGGAAATTAAACTAGCAAAATTGATAACATGTAATAAAACAAAACTGTGAACATGTCATCGACCGGAATTTCTGATCCGCTCACTTCATTATTTGGGTCCAGTTAGATTCAATATTTACTTCGATGCGAGAGGCAAGCATATTACGTTAAATTATTGGAATTTATTTTTACCGGAGGTTATTCAGAATTTTTTATCCTAGTCTGTTTATTTTCATACCTCCCTGGCTAATTGAGAATCTACTGTAGGTACTTGAGAATAATTTTAAATAATTAAATATAAAATTCAATTCGTTTTGAGGCTTTCTCGTGTATTAGGTTTGATGATATTAAAGAAAATAAAGAATAATTAAGAAAATAAATTGATTACTAAAGCTCTATTAGCATCAATATGATTTATATTCTTAAATAACTGAAATCATTGATATACTGCAAAGTATCTTAGATCCAGTAGAGTATTGTTTTGAAATCTTTGCCATTTATTTTATTTTAATGTTGAATATACAAATCTGAAAATCTTTTTAAAACTAAGCACCATCTTTAAGAAACAGTTTTGAGCTAGGTATGTGAAATATTTTTTTCCACCTTTTGAATACTCTAAAATGAAAAGAATCTTATAAAATGCTTATAAAAAGTTGATCAATGTTTGTTCTTCCTTATATTGTGAATATTTATTATATTACGATTTTAGATCCCATTATTTTTTTTTTTTACAAAGTGATAAGTTCTCTTGTAGAATGTGGGGCAAGAAATCAGTATTCATAGTTTTAATGACTATAAAATTGTTGGATCCATACTGGGTTATGCGGGCCAATAATATGATAACTTTTGACACCCAAATTAATCAGTCCAGGGGTCGTCAAATTTGTTAAGAGGTAGTATTGTATAGTAGAATTATGGTAGAGATAAATATACATACTAATCTTGTATTCATCCTCTAATAGTGATCATTAAGAAAAAAAAATTGTCATTTTCACACATTTTTCTAGAATTAAACAATTTTTAAACCCCTAAAATAAAACTACTAATTGCTTAGCTTTATGTTTGATTCTGCCTTCCAATTTTTTATCAATTTCCTATGTACACAGAGAAATCCTAATGATAGACTGACTCATTATTCTCCACTTTTATAGATGTATCTTGTAAACCAGCTTTCAATCTGCTAATCTACCCATAACTCCAGAGCCACCACATGAATGACGTAAGGTTAAAGGAACCAGATGTCCTGGATTAGCCGAGACTGTCCCATGAGTTGTTTGTCCCGCAATGAAAAATATCCCGGATTGAACATGTTACCCAAAATTATTTTATTCTTATTAAAGCAATTGGCGGTTGCTGATTGCTTGCTTGCTAGGCCCTGCAGGCAGCTATTGTGAATTTTTGTAGAATACATATTTCAATGCATGCGATACATGCTATATATCTACATATGTACACGTAGAGCTATCTTAAATTGATATGATTATTAGAGTATTGTTATTAAAAGCATAAACATGAAGGATATAGTGAATTTAAAGAAATGAAATAATGTGAACATGCAAAAAAAATCTTAATCAGTGATCTATTGCACAATGCGAAAAGATTGTAAATAAATATTCATTATCATTTTATGCTAATCTGTACTACCATCTAACAGATTTGTAAAGAATATTAATAGTTTGCTAATAAGTACTGTCATTTAGCGGATTTGTAAAGAAAATTAATATTCATTTTTATTTTTTGGTAATTAATTATAATTTGTTGCTAACCTATACTGTCATTTGGTGGATATTTTTAAAACTACTTTGGTATTTTTAAAGACTTTTTTAAAAGACACTAACCTATCCTAATAAAGTGCATACATATTATTTGATTACTTGCCGATTGCTTTTCTGTAAGTGCATCCTGTATTACTCTCCCTAGAATTGAAACAAAACATCCATGTCACATTTGACAGCGACTTAGATAGATAAGGAAATAAACCATAGAGTGGGACGCGAAATGACCATGAGATAGATGAGATGACAGGAGTCTCGCAGATCTGCCCGGTTAAGCAAATACTATATCTCTTATCTATGAGCAAATAAATGACACTAACGAAGTCGCAGCGGCCGCCACATCCAGAAAGTCATAGATATAGACGGCGTAATATTATTATGGATGGCATCCGACAGCACCGAGCGAGTGTTTTGGGACCAGTGGACCGACGTCATTGAATGTTGAAAATTAATAATTTATATTGTCCAAATTCTCGTGATCCATAGTTTGAGGATCTCTGGAAATCACATATAAAGAAAATAAGTAAGTCAAGCTTTGATGTAAATACATTTCAGAGATATAATTTATTTGAACAATTTCTAATATCTTGCTATTTTTGGATGAGTAGGTAATAAAATTTTCAATTTAAAAAATTAAGATCATTCACTAAGAAAGCACGTTTTTTCAAGTAATACAATTTATTGAAAACTGTAGCAGTTCCATTATCAGCTCGTAAAACAGTTCTTGTTTGTTTTTTATGTCTAATGTAGATGAAAACACAGCACTATTGAATACAAAAGGAGATGTCAAAAATCACAGAAATAATTCAACAAACTAAGACGATAGACAGAATATAATGGGGGGAGGGAATGTACAATTTTGATGGATATTCAATTGATTTAAAAGGAAAAATACCTAATATTAAGGGCTGAATTGAATATCCATCAACATTTCCCTCCCTTGATGTTCTGTCTATTGTTTCAGTTTGTCTCCCTTTTTTCAATACAGGTATATGTATTCTGTCTCTCTCTTTAATATGTAATTCTATATTCTGTCTCCTTCTTTATGGATACGTAAGTGCACTATTTTTATATTTATTGTTAATTTTAAATATGCCCTGACGAAGCTTGAGACGTTTTATTTAATAAAATTTGTGGTTTTATATAATTTTTATTTGATCTTTTTTTTTTACTCGGAAGCACTTTTATTCCGAAGTCCGCCTTAATCAACAGTACAGAATTGAGCGAGTATCAATTGATGCACACCGCCCTTTACTACCAAATCTCATGGACGAGAGATCAAAGTCTCACCGTGTATGTGCACCATAAGCGATACCGTGTGGCCCCCGTTAAAGCTAAGATAAGAGGGGATAAGACCCTATTCACACTTTCTGAGGTTGAAACTTCTACAGTATACAAATAAGTAGTTAAAACTTATGTCATGTAATTGAGATGAATAAAAATAAATTTAATTATAAGAGGTTCATCTAAAGCCAGTTGAGACATTTTATAATGGAATCAAATTGAATGTTGACCAAATTAAACTCTGATCCCTAACGCTGTACTCCAAAAAAAAATATAATAATAATTTCAAAAACACTTGTGAGATACCAAATTTAATAAATGTTCACCAAAAATAGCACCGAATCGAAACGGCGTTACAGAATTCCGGGTGGTTGGAATGTGAAACTGACGACAATACCTAGGAAACGTTCGATGAGTGCAAGAAACAACATTTTAGAGAGTGGGAAGTAAAATTACCACAGGATAATACTGATTGGCTGAATGGCACATGCAATTGCCCAAAGTTTCTTCGAGATTATGTTTGTAAAAATTTTGTTGGGTTAGGTTAGAACACAAAAACTAAATTTTTTTTAGTGGGAAATAATATAATAAGAGTAACACGAAGTAAATATCTAGTTAACTGTGATGTCCTTGAAATCGTATATATGTGCGTGTGTCAGAGCGCCGCATCGCCGAGGAGGGATATATATGTGTGTGTGTGTGATGAGATAAAAGGGGCGATGCGCGCCAGGCGCGCTCTCTTCTGCGTTACCGTTTGACTTCAACACTAGTTGTGTACCATCATTGTATTATTCTTGTATACGAGTTTCTCTTTGACCATCAACAATAAACTACGAGGTGTACAACTGAGACGTACTATTTACGCGAGTACGTAATATTAACACTAAGATTAAATAAGGTTTAACATTTGGTGAGCATTTACTATTTTTGGGAAACGAAAGTATTTTTTTTATACCGATGCATATTTTCATTATATTTCGTAAGTATCAAATTATGTAAACGATTCATGAAAAGATCAAAGTTGTTGCAACTTCATAATAATAAATCCCAAATGTGGTGGCTTGATTCTTTGGATGCAGGAAGAAAGATAGTTGTGCAGCCAGTGGCGTAACTGCAAAATTTGGGCCCGAATACAGGACTGATAAAAGAGCCCCCTAAATAAGTATTGTGTATGTATAATATATTTTTCTTCACATTATTAATTTTCCAATATTTCATGAGTCATCCCACAATAGTCACTTAACTGGCTACGCCATTTGGCGCGGATGAAGAAAATCTAGAGATGTTGTACGCAGCGGCGTAACTATGCCAATGAAGTGCACGTTAGATAGGGAACCAAAAAGTTCACAATCTATTTGGCATTAATATTTTTGCAAGTTTCCATACCTCTTCCAGCGTTAATTGTAATCCATAGCAAAAAATGGACCTATAAAATTTTAAATTGTATGTGCATATAAATACTTAAGAATATTTATGTTTTTTTTTATGAAAATGTGAATATTAGATAAGACAAGAGACTAATTTCGTTTTTACTATTTAATTGATCAAACTGCGTAGTACTTAATATTCTTTTTAATATATTATTGATTATTTCCAATTTTGTTTTAGCCAATTTATAAGTCAAATTTAATATACAAACTGGTTTCGGAAAATACTATTTAACTAACTAAAACCATATGTCAAATTGTTATAATGTTTTTATAATTCCATTTTTAAAAAAAGGACTATAAAAATTATAATTATTTATAAAATAAATCTAGTACATAACTTAAATTGTTACGATGATGAAGTATGTGGAAATTGATCATTAATGATACAAAATTATTGGATTTTTTTGGGATAGGATTTAGTTAGTTAATTATAAACGCTTTCATTATTTATAATAATTCTAAATTATTCAATATTGTTTATACGTTAAAAAAATGTCAAATTTTTATCAAAAGTATGACCATTTTCTAATAATGATGTAAATTTCTGAAAAACTTACTCTTTTACTCTTATGTTAAAATTTCGACCCGTTTTTCCAATATTCTTATACCTTATACATATGTAGAGGGCTCTTGTTCCATTTTGCATTGTTGGTTAATTTCTTTAGTTTTGACGCTGCATATTATGTAATTATTTCGCGGTAATTAGTTTTTCAATCAATTTTTTTTTTTACCTTTGTTTTTAATCTTTTATTTTATAGTAGGTAGTTTTTCTTGCTAATATTGGTTTTATTTTAATAAAATTAAAACTTCCATTCGTTTTGTGCCACTTTTTTTGTAATGTGAAAACGTAATTTATATGATTGCTCTTACAATATTCTCATTGGTGTTTGATATCTAGAGACGCCTCTGCCCCGAGAGCGGCGGCACAGTTGATTGGTATGTACACCCCTGCCCGGCTGTAGGGAAGTCAGTAATTTACCAGCTACAGCAGTCATAGTATTCTAAGAATGGGACCGTGGAGCATGCGGGGCTCATTAGCTTGCCTGCGCAACTCGCTGCCGCCCTTATCAGCCTCTACTATCGGCCTGCTTCCCGCTGTTGGTTTCCGGCAAACGACGCCATTTTGAAACACAATTGAGATAACATTCATCTGTATGGGCGAAAATTCGTCATCGAGCATAATACAGCATCTCATAGCTCTTTACTCTTGAGTTATTTCAAATTCTCATTCATTAATGTTTTAACCTTCAATGTTCGTGGACTTTAACGTTGCTATTACGTATATGATATATGCCTAACTTTGACATAGCAACATACTAGACAGTAACAACGAATTATTACTTTGACATATCAAAGTACTAAACAGTAACACATAATTAGGTAGATACTTCTTAACTGTCCTTCCGTGTCGTTGTTGTATTAATATTATTATATTATATATCTAATTATATTTTTTCCACTCAACTAACTGCGTTCTCCATATTTTTACGAACAATATAAAAATAATGCTACAATATTTAAAAAAAAACAACCAGATGTTAAATTTGTAATAAAATAAGAAGATAAATAATACATTGTAAATTTATTTATGTACAGACATATAGCGGCGTAACTACGCCAATGCCAGACATTGGGGTCCACGTTAGATATATGAAAATTGCGTAATTGATCATTATATATATATAACAAAAGATAATAGTATGGCGACTTGGGATATTTTATCCGTAAATGTGTAAATGGAAAACTGATCCACTGGCAGACAGAACTATATCAATCTCTAAAATTTTCTCGATTCGCTCCAAAATTCTCATATAGTGTGTCGTAAAAAAGAGAATAATTAATGTATTCTTCCTTATAAAAACATTTATCAAACAGTTAATCGTTAGTTTTTCCCCATTGACTGGTCGTGTATTGGACCCGCAGTTTACAATTAAGTAAGAAGAGTAGTACAAATAATGTTCCTTCTAATTTTTGAATCTCTGTGTGCAAAAATTAATCTTTTGTGTAATTTTAAGATACAAGGCTATTAGGCGAATATACTAGGGGAGAAATGATTAAAAACATTACCTTATTAGTATACGGTTGATATTTGAGTTTGTATGCATAAAAAATATTAATAAGAAGATAGGTAACTGATAATTGTACGTGTTAATATTAAATTAAACTATAATACGTGATAGGCAATATTAGCAGTCAATTACTATATTTTGTTAGCATCTTGTTAAAATTGGTGTGCACGCTATATTTTTTTGGGGTGCGCTATGTTGGGTGCACGCGTACAGCTTAGTGAGAATATTGGGTACAAAATGAATCAAATAATATTAACTGTAACGTAACCCAAAACTAATTTAGTTAAATTGTTATTATAATACTGCTGGCTTACTGGTACGTCACATTCATTTGATCAACACGTCAACAATATTATCAATTTTAAATATCGATCAGTTTCAGAAAATTCACTTCTTTCTCAAGGTAAAATCATTGACACCAAGTAATAAAACCCGACTAGTCAAATAAAAATTATTTTTCGTTTAGTTATTTACTAGCACTTAATTGTTTTTCAGTGCAAGCTGCAAATATCTTTTTTATTTCTTATTTATTATTTATGTACACGTATATTACGTATGGTATGCACAAACAACTAAATACATTCATAAAATGAACTTAATCAGGTTAAATGATTCTATTAACTGTGGTTTTATTAAAATATCTGGTCGTTTAAAATTCTTATCATTTTTATTGTCAAAGGTCACCTTTGGTTCGTCGATACATATGTACAATAGTCTACGGCCGTCAACAAGATGTAGTTTTGGAACACTTTAGATTTCGGATTTATAGATACAGAAATTAATGCATTAAAAATGAGAAAAAAGTGACTTGGCACAGGGTCACAAACGGTATGTACTCAGTACTCGGGTATGACCCGGAATCTGTTGAATGTCGTATAAAGTTTGTTGGAAGAAAGTACAACAGCAATGTTGCTCTTTTTTCAATCACCAAATCGTCATATTAAAATAATTGATTAAATATTGAATTGTGATTCGTTAATTTAATCTAGAGCCGGTCATTTTGAGAACAATATTTTTCAGATATTCCTCGCCCTTACCAAGTTAAATCAAAACAAGTAGACTAATTTCTAATTTATAACATAGATAAATTAACATAAATAGAAAACTACTAACTAATAAATATGTCATTTTTGGTTGTTCTAGTATTTCGCCTGTATTAAACACGGCAAATACGATTGTGCTCGGCTCCGGTCGAGAATTCATGACTTCGTGTACGTTCGGTCTGTATCGTATCGGTCCGAGAGCTCCAAGTCATTTATCATTCTGGGACCTAAAATGTCCATGAGACAGACCTCCGCACCAAAATAATATATAAATCCGTCCAATGGTAGGTTAGATTAGACAACACCTTCAGGTCGAATTAAATTATTATTTAACACATGGAAAGTTAGTTACCTACCTACCTACCTTGGTAGAATACGCAAGGTTCAGTTGACTCATTAAAAAAAAATGAAACGTCCAGAGAGCAATATTTTTAGTCAATCGATAGTCAAGTGCCAAACGATTATTTAATTATTTTATTTGAAATACTATACTAACTGCGAGAATTATATTGATGTTGAAATTCACTTATTTAATTTATTTTATTACATCCCAGAGACTTGAGGATTCAATGCGAATATAAATACAAAACAGACGTTAGTTAAAAACGTGAAGGCATCATAAATAGCCAAAATAGGTCCTCGACAATACAGCCGGCCATGAGTAAACCAGATATTGAGAAATGGGACATATTTAGTAGTGACCCCCCCAATAAAATTTTCAACCGGTTCGCTGAATAATATATTTGCACTCTTGTGAATTTTAATAACGCCAATATTAATACATATATTTCCGATTCTATTAAATAAGATTATTTCACGTTTTTAAACAATAGATTAGGATAGTTACAGTTGATGAAATGCAACCGTAGCTAAAACGACCCAAATTATAATTATTCCTGAACATCGTCATTTTCATCACCTTACACGCTCATGCATATTTGTGTATTTACACCAATGCAAATGTGTCAAGAAGCTAGGGACCAGACCAAAGCGAAGCTAAGATTTCTTTCAGTGTCCATGAATGACTAAAACCACCCTTTTATTTTTTTCATGAAATAATAAATATTATATGATACAAGATATTACTATATCTCATATACTATAACACATCATACCTTTCATTTTTTATTGGGCCCTATTTTTTTATTTACGCCACTGCCGACACAAATTATACTACAAATAATAGGCATAAGGATAAATCTTAGTGTGACAATGGATACACCTTTTGTTTATATTTTACAAAATACAATATAATATAAAATTAATGCTAAAAAATACAATTAAAAAGGATAACTTTTATTGCATCCTGCAATAAATCATTTCATCCTCTAAAATATTGTAAAGGTGTTTGTTTTTCGAATTGGCAACACTCTTTCCAGCGACAGCCAATCTGATAGCTGACAGCTGATTTGTGTACAGTTTGGTTTGCCATTTCACCATGAATACGCCAGAAAAACGCCTGCAAATTGTGCAAATTTATTTTTAAATTCGTGGTTCAGTTCGCGAAACTTACCGTGTGCTACGTCCATTTTGCATTATACATTATACAGTGCCTACACTAATAATTCACTAATTCTACAACACTCCCACTTCATTTTCTTTTATTCTATATATATATATATATATATATATATATATATATATATATATATATATATATATATATATATCTATTTTTATTCCTGATGAATCTTAAATAACTGTACGAAAAAAACTGGTTACTTTAACACAGACTTCGGTTTAGCAAAGTAGCCAGGACAACGCTGTATATATCAAAGGTGGAGTCTACTCCATCCCACACAATAAACATATTATCATGTTATATTATAATATATTCACCTGTGTTATAACAAAAATATGTATGTTAATAAATAAATAAATAAACTTTAACGCTATAGATCCTTGATAACTAACTTCGATTGCCTACTTGGAAGCCAACATTCGTCACGTATTGCCGATATACGACCCCAGCTGCTCCATAAAGTGGTTGAAAATTGAACTTCCAGATTGGGCTTCATTCGACCCAGCCGCGGCGCCTATTCTTTTTTTCTCTCCAAAAATTGTCTTTCCAATAAAGCCAATACGATGGCCATTATCCACAATTTTTATGTGTTTTATTTCATTTTAAAGTTCCTAAAAAATACTTTTATATGCAGAGAGCAATAGTAGGACTGTGTAAAAAATAGATTGCAAAGTATTTTTAGTGACAGTAAACTAGAAGCTTTTATATTTATGTCAGAAAGACAAATTTTAATAAGATTGATAATGACGATTCCAGTGTAAGGTTGCAAATTTTAACAACTTTTTGCGCAAACCGGTGAGAACTCGTGTGGAAATGGGAACATCGCTGGTCTTATTATTCCAAGTCGAGTCTGTTAAGATTACAGAAAATTAATGGCGATGATCAAACATAATGAAAATATTTAACTAACTACTTAATTTACCGTCACACCGCTTCTCCGCGGCGTTAGGCAGAGCGGATAGTGTTTAGAATTCTTTTGTCTCGACACATAACTCTCGCCTTACCCGCATTCATACATCTTCTCATACAAGCTCACTGATCGTTGAGGCTTCTAACAGGGCCTTCTTCCAGTATCTGGTTTACGTGATCACACCAAGTCTTCCGCGGACGTCCCTTTTTTTTATAAATAGCGATGCGCACACGGAATACATATCACATCAATATTCTTACTATTTTCAAACTAAGCTAAACGCTTGTGCTATGAAAATAGGACTAACTTGCTGGTCTCTTGGAACGAGGCCCGAGACCAACAATCTACTGGTTATTTCTGATGTCATTGACTATCGTGTCATATATCTTTCTTATCATTCTCTCCTCATTCGTTCACCACTTGCTTAAGAAACTATTTTTAAATCCTTTTCACTGTGCTACGATCAACTGAATGACGAGAGAATGGTAAGAAAGATATATGATGCAAGTGTTGATGGCACCACAAATAGAGGACGTCCGCGGAAGACTTGGCACGACCGGGTAAACCAGATAATGAAGGATGGTTCTGTTAGAAGCCTCAACAATCGACGAGCTTGTATGAGAAGATGTATGAATGTGAATGAGACTAGAATTGTGTGTCAGGACAGAGGAGTGTGGCGCTCTATTCTCGTAAGTAAGTAAGCAAGGATCATCTTAAAATTTTTTCCTAATTTATTCATTCTTCATTTTATTATTAATGGATTTGCCACAATAAGCCTCAGTGATCTCTCATTTCCACTGCATTTAGTCTGCTTTGGTTCCTCATCTGCCAGCTCTAGACTTCGCTTCCATCAGTGTTGGTACCACTGTGTAACGCTAGTTTTGCCTCGGTTGACAAATTGATTAGTTAGTTGACGTGTTGCGTACTTGTACTATAATATATATATTTTAGTCAATGTCATTTTGCACTTCTAAATGTGTCAATCCGTCATTATAATCTCTAATTTACTTAAATACTTATTCACGTTCTCAGAATTAACTGCACTTAGTAAAAAAAAATATATACAGACCCTTTCACGTTCCGGAAATATAATAAAATAAGTAGCTTCTTTTTACGCCTTGCCTATCTACTGTCCACTGTTGTCGCCAAATAGGAACTGAGCTTTTCAAAGGTCTTCCTCTTAAAATAATGTGTTTTCATCATTCTTTTTTACTCTGCTTTATTTTAACACGGAAAAAAGAGACAGAAATATACCTATGGCTTCTTTAAAATGAATGGATTTGTTCCATGTGTGCAGCACTTTTAAAAACGTTCATTGCCGACATTTGGTACGAGTACTGCAAATGAATCAGGATCTTCCTGGCGCTTTTATCGTTCTTAGTGCTTTTTGATATACATAACAATTATAATTGTGTTTGAAATATTTTAATATGTCCAAGAACATACAATTATTGTATTTTTATCTACAAAGGCACTGTTTTTAAACAAATATCCAATATCTCACAGAGACAAAGCTATTTTTTATTGTATTTAATGGAAGATATATATAAGATATGGAAGTATGGGTAATTAAAGGGACTCAGATTATCATATGTGATGACATATATGCTGTTTAAAAAAAGGGAAAACTGTATTATCAAATTTGGTCCATAGATGGCGATGGTGTAGTGATACTCGAAGCGAGTCCATATACTAACATACATATATACAACTATCAAAAATTTGATAAATTGAAGATTGTGGGTTGAGAATTGGTGAAAGTTATATATATATATATATATATATATATATATATATATATATATATATATATGGAAGTGATCACTTAAGCCAGCCGAAGACAGGTCGTAAGTCCTTTAATTACCTCGTACTTCCATATATTTTCCATTAAATATAATAAAAGATATCTTTGTCTCTATGAGATATCTGATATTTGTTTAATAATTGTGTTTTTTTTGGACCGCCCAAGATGGATATGATGTATAGCTGACCTGATCGTGCCAGGTTTTTATGAACGTACTTTGTTGTACAATGTCAACAAGTCGAAAGTGATGGTATTCGAGAAGGAGGAAAACAAGACAACGTGCAAAATATTTGTAGCTAAAGTAACGGCGCTTTGAATGGAATTATAGCTAATAGGAACTTGTCAATCGAAGCAAGACTACCGGTTCACAATGGAGTCCTGGTACTGACACTGATGTAAGTGATAAATCACAGAGTAAAGATTGAATAAATAAGAATAATAATAAATTAGAATAGTGAGTAAGATTAAGAAAGGGTCGCTTAGGTGGCTTGGTCATATGGAACGGATCAATGAGGAGATCAATGGTAAGAAAGAATTGTGGCACCTGAAACAGAGGACGTCCGCTAAAGACTTGGAAAGACCAGGTAGATGCTCCTGTTAGAAGTCACAATAACCGGTGAGTTTGTATGAGAAGATGTATGAATCTGGATGTGGTAAGAATTATGTGTCAAGACAGAAGATTGTTACACTCTATCTTCTCTGCCTCCCCTCGCGAAAAAACAGCGTGATAGTAAATAAGTAAATAAGCCTCCAATATTCTTGTCACATCGTTAAGTTTTCTTTCTCTCTTTACTCATAAGTTCATAAGCTTACACCAACTAAGCGATCGCTAATTTTTCATCGCTTGATATATCAGTTATGTAATGCTAGTGTTAGAATTGCATTGCACGAAATTTCAGGCTAACGCCAATTCTTCGAGTATTACATAAAAGGTTATGCGCCACTCTTGTGAAGTTTCTTCTCATGTCACATTTTAGACGTATCCACAGAGCACAAAATTATTAAGACATGAAGACACTTTGTCAAAGAGTTCCTGTCAAAAACGGAAGATTTCTTGAAACATATATCTAAAACTCTATGCATTTCTACTCGGTAATTACTTTGCTTACTAGGCGCCTATCCACTGGTTGCATTTAGACAAAAACATGTGTGCGTAGATGTGTTATTTAGAAACAGTGTTTACTAAAATAAAAGCACCCATAAAAAAAGACATAGTCTTTACTGTGATACCGCGAGTAAGCATGCTTTTAATACGGTCATTTTCTTTAATTGGCTAATGCTCTTCAAGTCACTACGATACGTGTGGACGCGTAAAGTTTAGTTCGTTTGTTTCAGTACGCAGCCGCCATTGTAGCGTTGCGGTCGCGCCGGTTGCCCGTGAGTGTAGTGTTTGTGTCAGACGAGACAATGATAGCCGGGATGCTGGGCCTTCCAGCCCTGATGATGACTATTCTCCTGCAGATGGCGCTGGGCCAGGAGCACCAAACTCCAGCCCTGGGCAGCCGAGGACCGGCCGCAGCTTGCTACAGCGATCGAGGAACACCCCAGGTACCTACGATATACTCATAACAAACTTCTCTTCGGTGTGGGCGCACTGCACGAACGCAGTGAGTTAACTCACGAGTCCAGATAATACTTCGTTCGAATAACTTAAACTTATTAAATTTGTTCGAGGTTCTATCTAGTCAGACCTTATTTAAACGCAGTATTTATTTATTTAAATTCTTAAACGTCAAATAGTCACGGAGTAATAACTTATTAAAATATTTATAAATTTGAAGTGTTGGAGATATTCTTATTTCCTAGGTGGAAAAATGAATAATAAAACCGTATGTTTTAGTTTCATGTTTTTTTTTTTCAAATAATAGTTACCATATTTTTAAAAATACTTGAGATAAAAAAAATAATTTTGATCACTTTTAAGTAATCCGTATTCATGAAATGAACTCGGGTGCACTATTTATTCGTATTCAGTAATTGCGGTCCGTAAAAGTTTATATTTTATAATTTATGAATTAAAATTACCTAAATTCCATTAAACATTTTGTTTCCTGATCAAAGTATTAATTATTTATCTTACTCGAAGTAAACATTTAAAGTCTGGATTCAGATGTATATCTTTAGTAATATATTAATATTAATAATAATTATAAAAATACGTGGAAATCGCCAGTTTTGGTTCGGATTTATTATAATTGTAAACTTATTGTTTACGGCATACGACGCTTAGTTTTCATTTATTAATACACAATAATGCATATGGGAGTGCCAATTTTTAAAAAGTAATTAATAAAAAATCATTTATTAATAATAAAAAAACCTTTCTCCTTGGCAGTTAGTTGCAGGTATACTAAGAAAAAACAGTAACAAGAATTAAAATTATGTATTAGTATATATTATACTACAAGTATATAACTTTTATGGCCCTATCAACAAGGGCGCCCCGGGCTATAGCTCTTTTAGACTTATAATAAATTCAGGTCTGGTGGTTAACACAATTTTATTAATTTTCATCTTCACCGCTTAATTGTTTACATGATAGGTATGCAGTTCAGTTCATTTTAGTGTATTTTTTAACAATTTCAATGGGATAAAATACTTAGTTCTTATCATGTCAAACATCATATAAATAACGTTTTAGATAAATATTTTTTTATTTTAAATAGCGAAATAAAATACACATAGTAAAAGTTATTTTACTGGCGAAACTGAAGCCACGGTGCATGTAAGCTTTTAGTTGAAGTACTCGTTAATTAGAGAAGTACCGTAACTGACTGAATTTTTTTTATAAAACATCACTTGCATAATTAGATTTTATTTACTCGAAACCATAAATAACATATAGCCCTCGGATATCATTCTCCACTCCGAACCACTTCAGTCGCTTTTTTTACATCATCTACATAAAATCTTTACAACATTAGATTTTTACTAACGCTAGTGAGAGTGATGAGAGGTTGCTATGCAAGATAGGTTACACGCCCCATACCCAAGAGGCGCAATCGGCAAGTCAATCGAACGTCGAAAGAATGACACTCAAGTGTGTATGAAGCCTATTTTAGGGTGGAATAATTTATAAATCCAAAAAATACTTTGGATACATACATCTTGGATGTCTTTGCTTCAAGCATCCCTTGTGTAGGAGCCATGTCCTGTATAATAAATAGTACTAATTTCGACACAACTGATAAATTAATTTTTCATAATTTTATTTATAAATTACAATTCTAATATATTTAGTCAAATGACGTTCATTAATCCCATGAATAAATCATGACCGCCACGTGCTTCGCATGGTGTTGCATCAAATAATATGTTCGTATTTTGAGGAATTTAAATTACATGTTTTTGTTCAATCTATGGAATGATAGCATATATAAAAAATCTAATTGAACTCTTGATTTAGGACTACTTGATATTGTTGCAGACATTATACTGTAAAAATATTGCTTTACTTTAATAAATATATTTAAAAAAGGGAATAGATTTTTGAGGTATTCTAACGTTGGTTTTGGTGATAGCTAACGTTTCAGGCTGCACTGCAGGGATATTGGATCGATTAGTCTCCTGGCCATCTCTCGATGTACTCCCCAGAACTTAGACGATAAAATTATAATACCTTTATGGTATACCATGAATACCGGTTGACTGAATAGATATAATACTTTGATTTTAAAAAATTATTTTTATGAATTGTATTAGTTTGTATTATTTCGTTTACTTGCTCTGTAAACTAGGGTACCTACTAGGACTATATGGAAACACTATTTTCAAAGTCCCTAATCATTTTTTGGTTATGTACTGCTTACGTATAATCATTACTTCTTTAATACGTTTTCTTTTGAAATGTCAGATAGTAAATACCATGATCTACTTGACCTTTACAAGTAGTCTGGCATTCTTGCACGAATTTCTAAAGGAAACATTAGATTTTTAAAATTAGGTCACATCTATTCTTTTTTAATGGCTCTACAACCCGTATCGAGTCTTGGCTTCCTGAATCTTTTGCTTCCACATGCTCCGGTTCCCGACGCAGCTGTACCGCATTATTGCTCCCAGCAAAATTGGAGTCTTCCTACTCTTCTTCTACCACCTGGGTGTCCATCACTTTTTGGGATCCGCGTTCGCTGTATCCACTGAACGTGATCCGCCCATCTGAGTTGCTATAGTTTCGTGTGAATAGAGTCTGAGGTTTTGATGAGAATGTGTATGTATTTTGACTCGCTCCGTGCGCGCGCCGTGTCGTAGTGTGCGTTATGACTGGTATCTAAAGGACAGGACAAATTTATTTCCTGCAGTGCTGTTTTCGGCTAGAAACAAAAAGTTCAAGGCTTTTTGACTATAACACAAGGGATGCGGAGCATCCATAGCATGTATGAAGCGACCGCACCTGCCAGATATGTGAAATATTTAGAATATTTATTTAGGTTATTCTGCTGTGTGTTAAAACATGTGATTTAAAATGACATTTTTCTATATGTAAATAAAGCTGGTGACCCACTTGATTCCTATCAGTTAACTCAATCTTGTCTCCATTTAAAATGAAAATACCATGACTGACTGCTACATATTTTCGTGTCGTGGATGGACACACACGCACCGTAAACGTGCCTCCTCAGGGACAGTTAACTCAAAAGTAGCATTAAAAATTGACATACATTTTTAAAAATACACAATTTTGTGTAAATGATTTAGCGATTCTTAACTTTGGACCTCCTCTTCGTCATAAAAGTTTACTTTAATTCAACTTCAATTTATTATTATTTTTAAGTAACTATATTTTGTTGCATTTATTATGTGCTGCATTCGGCCCTTCAATCACATGTATAATATAATTATAATGTTTATATGCTGTACGAGCATTATGGCCCTCAGGCAGATATTTTTACGCATAAATTTATAATCTTCTGAAAACTATATTTTTTAATGATTATATAGATTAAAAATTTTGTTTCGGATCGAAGGTTGTGAAACTTAAATTTAGTAAAATGAATACTCTTCAAATAGTAATATTGCAAGAATTGTTATTTAAATAACGTACCTACTCGTCCAACCCTAACTTAATACAATAATGTATCGAGGGCTTGTTATATCAAAATGGGTTGTAAAAATAGTAATCTCGTCATTGCGGTCGCCTTGCAGCGAATGATGTGTCATTCTGATAATATTTACTTAAGGTCAATTACATGCGGTGTGGAACTTCGGTGATCTATTTGTTTTTCTTATTAACAAACGCCAGGAAGTTACTGTAAACCGATGTAATTTCCTGCGCTTTCATAAATATCAACAAATATGATATCATGTTCGCCCTCGGTCATTTCTCGATAATTATTATTACAAATTAAACAATACCATCTTACTACAAACTGTCAACAATATCGTTTAAACTCTTCACAAGTGTTCAAACATTTAATAATTTTTGACGAGAATCAAACCAATGACCCCCCCCCCGCGTAAGGAAGTAATAACTTATTTTACAATTAGAACGTTGTTATTTTATAATTTTACTTAACCTTTACGCATCCATGCTGTCAACTCGTGTTACCGTAAGGAATTTGAGTTTATGAAGCATTTTGAAAGAGAATGAAACATGAATTTGAGTTTATGAAACATTTTGCTGACTTGAAATTTGTTTATATGAAAAAATGATAAATATAATAATGTAACTCGTTCACTGTATTCTCACAACACAACATTGATTCTTACCTCTCTTGGTTTAATTTGTGTGAGAGAGAGAGACAGTGTGAAATTAATAAGTGATTTATTTATGTGTTACCTGCTACAAATGGTATTTTTATGACACCTATTATTAATTAAAAAAATATTCATTTTAGAAGGATTCTCTTTACATAATTGGTTTTCCATTAGTTATATCAAATAATTATAATAATAATGGATAATTTGTATAGCGCCATTTTCGTAAAAACTTTCACCTCAAGGGTGCTTTATTTATTAAATTATTTATTTATATATATATATATAGACATACATATTTTTATAATAATAGAGGTGAATACATAATAA
Organism: Eubasilissa regina; assembly: GCA_022840565.1. Lineage (NCBI taxonomy): Eukaryota > Metazoa > Arthropoda > Insecta > Trichoptera > Phryganeidae > Eubasilissa > Eubasilissa regina. Next base: position 27,449,525 of record JAINEB010000033.1, read on the forward strand.
ACATACATAATGCATAGTTTATTGTGTGGGATGGAGTAGACTTCACCTCTGATTTATAGAGCGTTGTCCTGGCTACTTTGCTAGACTGAAGTCTGTGTTAAAATAGCCAGTTTTTTTGTCGAGCTTTTGTGGTGTTAATTATCGACAGGAATAAAAATAGAATTACAAATATGTATAAAAAAGTAAAAATATAATAAAAATATATGTATCGGGAATGTTGTAGGACTAGTGAATTATTAGTAAAGGTATTGTATAAATTATATTAGAATGTTGGATAGCCATGCATCCTTACCTGATTGAATCATATATTGGGTCCACATTTGTGTAATCTTATTGGAATTAAACGATTTCCAGTTGGTACTGAGTGTGTTGTATAGTTTCGGAGCTAAGAACATGTAGAATATACATAAACTGTTTATAGTTCTACGATTATCTTTGTTTTTTAAAATTAAAAATGGTTATTTTCAGCTATGGAAATGACTTTTTGAAAAGGTGCGAAAGGTTTTTAGTTTCTTTAATAAACTCTCTGATGCACTGTTTCTTATAACGGAGGGCAAAGAGTTCCACGCTTTTGGGCCTGTCCAAATTTAGACTTCAATGCGCAAATGTTTTCTTTAAGATTAGCTAAAATATTAATTTTATTGTGCTTGTGTTTGCGGAAGTATTCTGTTATTTAATTGGCTCGGTAGACCTGTATTACTGCATGGTTAGAGAAGAGTTAAGGAAGCTCAATCAATTTAAAAAATACTAATCAACTGTGAGGCAATATGATCCAAATTTGTACGCTGTAGAAATTGGATGCGCGTGATGTCTGTTCAAATTATTAATTAAAATTTTACATTGTATACGCTAATAATTCATTTCATCAGTTTTGTAAGATAAGCAATATTTTTTTTATATCTTTTTTATATTTATAAACATCGCACTAGTGGAATTATTGCCAACTTTCAGCTAATTCGTGTGTCTATAATAACTACACTATTTTATTCATCTCTCACGATAACAATACAAAATAAACATTATTTCTCAAATAAACTATATTAGTTTTGCAGAAATATGCATAATCTCAATCAATTGTTGAGCAATGCAATTTGGGATTAAAAATGGATCTTGTTCTCATCACACGAAATAGAAGGTCCATAATATTCGACGTATAATTTGTTTATTTTCTCGATTTGCAGTTTCTTAATACAGTAAAATTAATCTTAATGTTATAATAAGGTCTGTCATGATGTAGAGTATCACAGATTATAAGATGATCTATTTTATTTATATTTGTTAACTTTGTTTTATTAACCACTTATTGAGTTTAAATACATTAGATAGAAAAATACAATTTTCTTCTTCAGAATGTCAATTAGTTAATTTTGCTAATTTCAAAAGTATAAGATGATCTATTTGATTTATATGTAAAATAGTTTTCTTCGTGTTTACTTATATTTCCATTTTATAGGTGTTTACTTATCGTGTTTACTTATATTTCCATTTTATATTTGGTAACGTCGTGAAATACCACCAGATTCCCTTGGGTTAATTTCCTTATTTTGCATTCTTGAGTTGCTTTGAAATGAAACTCAATAGATATGTGTAACAGTATTTGTTTATTACAACAGGTATTTACAGTAATTTACAAGTATATAACTCAGTATTGATTATTACTATTGCGAAGGAATCATGGAAAAGAGACCCGTTCCCCCAGTGACAGCCTCTTAAAACCCATGACCCTCACCACTAATCTGACACTCTCATACACACACACATACAAAAGTTGACAGTTCTCACAGTTGATATCTTTTTTTTTCATTGCACGCTTGTCAAAATCCACCCCATCCTTAAATAACCTTATGTTTTACGTACAGTCGTCTCATTTAATTTCTACCTCAGTTAAAAGCAAGAACCTCTCTAAACGACTTTCACAGAGTCTGATCCATTGATTCTGCGTCCAATCAAACATCAGATTGTTTTCTTTTTAAAAATGAAGTAAACTCTGTATTACACTCGCATCTTAGTTGTATTTTTGTCACGACTATAGTCTATCTACAGTGAATCCTGTAACAATGTAAATGACTCGAAATCTACACTATAGTCGTGGTAAAAATATAACTCAGTTGTGTCTATAGTATAAGGTTAAGATTCTTTAAAAAATTGTAATAATGTTACACCACAAAGTAACTGCTAGGTCAATTAATGGTATATATCAGATTTGAAACTGTGTTAATTTATTCACAATTTTTTTTCCTATGAACTAACTTAACATTATGGACCCTTACATTACATGTACTATATATATGTCTTACATTTAATTATTATTTGAAATTTTAAACCATAGCGGAGCTAGAATAATAGATTAATAGAATAATAGATCGATATTAACTTTGTTTAAATTTTTCTTGAGGGAAATCAGAAGAATGGAATATCTTACACCAATAATAATCGTTGATCCATTACGTTCAAAATATAATAATAATGCTGTTTTGATTTTCTAAAAAAACATTTATACAACATAAATATACTTCTAAAAACATTTATACAATTAACACATTAAGAACATTTCTTCATTTTCTTGTGCTAAATTTTGAATGATTTCGTGTATGTCAAATCTATTCGCTTCGTGATTTCGAGGAGTGCTTGGCCACTCCTAATTATCGACATCACAATAGATCTTCGAGACTCGATTGTTGCAATATAATTTTAACGTGAAATTAAATTGCCTATTTGTAGCATTACGCTTAAAAATATATTAAAATGCTGCATTTTTTACATTTTTAAATGTAGGATTTAGCTTTAATTCAAAGTATAATTAAATTTAGATACCAACAACGATTGTAAAATATTATAATTGAGTGTAATAAATTAAACACAAAAATCTCAATAATTTCATCTACTTTTTTCTTAATTGCATGTATAATATTTATTACCTCATTGAATTTCATTGACCCTACAATTTTATTAAAGTATTTGTAATATTTTTTATATAATTAGAGTGTAATAGACTTTATGCAAAAAGTTTTACGGGTTGGTCAAATAAATAATGTGTAAAAATTCCTCTCCTCGCTTCTGGTAATACTTTTCAAATTCAGTATATCTCATAAAAAAAATCAGAAATAATCACGAATCTATGTAAAATTGCTGAAACGGTTATTATTTTGCATACACAGATCGAGCATTTTCGACACATATTTAGGAATATATTTATTCATAAAATATTTGTTCACTAGATCTATAAAGATAGCTGTTAACGTGTTATAAAATCACTGGAGCTTAACAAATAAGTATGGTTAGATTTGATTGTATTCATATAAAATAGTAGTGGAACACGATACGCAGGCGTACCTTGAAATAACGGCACCTTAGGTTACAGCACAGACCGTCAAACGAAATAGTATGCTATTCAAATCATGTTTTTTTTTCCATTTAACAATGCATGTACTGCATTATATTTATCACATAAGGGCAATATTAACGAAGATTACAACTAAAATAAACTCTGTAAACTCATATTATTGATAGAATAGGCGTAAACTTATAGTGTTTCATTATCAAAATGGATGAATGTAAATGAAACAATGTTGAGTTTATACTTCATCTGTCGATGAGAGTTACTGTTTCTCTTGAAACTCGAGTAGTGCAAATAAATTCAAGTAGAGTTATAACATTGTTTTATTTATATCCATTCTGTACTCATTTTTAATAAAGCGGTAAATAATCACCGGACACTTAAAATATAATAAAAAACTGTGTTTATTGTTTAATTATTCGTATGGTATTTATTATTAAATTATTGTATATTGTAACTGTTACAGAAAAAGTAAAATCAATGTTATAATGTTACATACAGAGAGGGGTGCTTTCGCGGGAGCGCGTTTCCGTTAACCGTGTTATCATTATACGAGGGACGCGCCTGTACAAGGAACGCGAACAAGTCATGTTGGATAAATATTTATCCAACATGACTTATACATTATAAATATTCTTTCGATGCGGTATTACAATAAGCTTATCAATAAAATGGTGCAAATTATCACGTAATCACTTGGGCGGTTAGTCAAATAAACATCCTTTAGATAGTACGATACGTCTATTCAATTTATTAATATAGTTAGTTAATCAATTATATATAGGTTAGCTACCTATTAAGAAGTGTGATATTTACTTAAAGTTACAACTACAATATAAGATTAAGTAGTGTGTATATAAAAAAGACAAAAAATGCATAATTTATAAGGATGGAAAATCATAGCTTTCGAATTAGAGAGGGAATGAAATTGAAACCGTAAAGATTCATCGCTGCCTTTTAAAATATACAAAAATCGTAATTAGTGATTTTTTAACTGAGCTGGCAGAAGAGGAACGAAAGTAGACTGAATGCAGTGGAAATGAGAAGTAAAGAATGAAGAAATAAGGAAAGAATGTAAAGCCAACTTCTGGAACAGAAAAAATGCCGTATACCAGAATAGGTGATGACAAATAATAAATAATTAATTGCAGCTCCATGAACACGACTGCTCTCATTGAGAGCAATATGAAGAATAGATTCTAGGGTGGTGGTTTGGTTATATGAAACGAATGAATGAGGAGAGAATGATAATAAATATATCTGACGCAAGTGTTGATGGCATCAGAAATAGAAAAAGGCCGTGGAACACTTGGCACAACCAGGCAACGTGAGACGTGAGGATGGTCTTATTAGAAGACACAATAATCGTCGTATTTGTATAAGAAAATGTATGAATGTGGATGAGGCGAGAATTGTGCGTCAGGACAGAAGAGTGTGTCGTTATATCCTCTCCTCTGCCTACCCCCGCGGGGAAACGGCGTCATGGTAAGTTAGCAAGTAAGTAACTCAACTAAACACCGTTTCCCACAAAGGTAGACAGAGAGGATAATAATAAATAAGATCTTGACCGTGGCAACATTTTAAATTGATATTTTATGCAGGCACATTTATTTTACGATTACAATAAAGAAAGTAATATAATCAATTTATAATCAATATAATCAATAAAAGAAATGGAAATATTACTCAACGAAGTCTATACAGCCTTAACGAAAACGGAACATATATTATACAAGTATCATGCTAGTGTTGTGACTTTAAGGACATGTTATTTTCTAAAATGCATCAAAACGAAAGTTTTACATTAACGGGTACTGAATATAATTTGTAGTCACCGTGGTAACGAGTATGACGTATTTGTTTGGTCACTTTGTCTGGTCGATTTTAGATATTTCTTTAAAAGTATTTATATACACGAAATAAATGGTAGGTGTACGCAGAATAAATAATAAATAGGTTGTTTAATTTCCAAAATCATCCCATCTCCCACAAATCTGTATTAATACAATTTTGGCTTAGTAACTGAAAGGGTGCGTTTTACCTATGATGCCTATGATCTCTGATCGTGTTCTGTGTGTTATTTGAATTACAAGGATTCTACTTCATACATCATTTTAGAAATGTCCGTACGTTTATTTAAATAATTAAATCATAAGAAAATAGTGTATAAATACTTTTGCCATCTAATTATATTACCGTTACTCTGTAATTATAATAAATTTTAATATGCATTATAATAAATTTTAATTATTCGGTATTCCTTGAGCAATATTATATAATAAAAATAAATTACATATTGCTGTCTTAAAGTATGTTCTATTAGTAAGAATTTATTAAACTTACAAATATTTTTGTATTATTTATTGATACAATTGATATTCAATGCCTAATATCAACATTAATATTATTATTAGTCCTATATTATAATCGTGTATAAAATTCTTGTATTTTAATAAAATATTTACATTACTATTCTTTATTTGAATTTAATGTTTACATGTTGACCACATTTTCATTGTTGAATCATTCGGAACATCAAAGAATGAACATTTATCTACAACACCTACTACAGTTGTAAGCTCACTATCGCTTGAAAAGCTAATAGACGTAGAAAGTTCTAATCGTTGGGTCAATATTTTCAGTCACAGCTAGGGTTTCTGACCCGGGTCGACCCGGGAATGAATTCCCGAGAAAACATGGGGTTTTCGATGCATCGAGTGCCGGGAGTTCTTATGTCGAGTCCCGGGATTCGTAATCATTTTGGAAGAATGTAAATAAAATAATTTCGTCCAAATTTTTTGTCTTACGAACGCAGTTAAAAAGAAATGTTCGGGTCAAAACAAAAAAGCGTACTTTTCGAATGGGTTCCAGAAAACAATAACAATGGGTTCAGAAAACAATAAATAATTTAGTAGCAAAATACAGAGATACAAATTTGCTAGGATTGACGACTGTCGGTGAAGTGCAATAAAAATACAAGTACATACATGAGTGAGTGCTTTCGCTGAAACAAAATTTTATGATTGTAAATATGCACATACAATATATTTCATTGAAATTAGATTTTTTAAATATTTTTTTAATATTAAGAATTTATTATATCAGTATTTTTATTTAGAAATAGTATTTTTTTGTCAATACGTGTTTAATTTATTATAATAATTTAATTGAAACAACAAACATAAAATCTTTTATTTAAAAAAAAAAATAACATATCACGAGACCCGGGTTCCCGGGAATGATCCAGAGCTGCAAATCAAGTCCCGGGAATGAAAAAGTTCGGGAATAGAGAAACTCTAGTCACAGCTCTTCATACATTCTACATATCCAGTGTGGCAGACCGAGCACATCCTAATTTATATTCTAGCCTAGCAAATAAAAATACTCCTAAAGATTGTTAACCAATCTCTCAAAAATAAACCTGTAATATTTCTGTTTGAATATTTCGAAACAAATCCTCATCTGTCATATACAGGGTGTAACTGTTACACTGTAACAGACCTAGTCCACGATACTTTAGGAGGTTATACCTTATACAAATACGAGTCGATATTGTTCAAGCTACTATGTCCCATTCTTAGCCACTTCAGAGATACAAGCATTTTAATAAGTCACAGTCACTGGAGGGTTTTGATTAATTGAACATATTAAATTGATTTTAAACAATACATTTAACTCAAAAATAAAAAGTCATTGAACTTGAAATGCCCAAAATATATTTTCTTAGGTGATTTATGGGCGTCATTACTTAGGGGATGGAGCAAAGTTTCAGGATAATAATGGGTCAATTTCGCAAATATTGTTTTCGAAGTTGGTATGTAGATTTTAAGTTAAAAATGATTTTGTAAAATCATCAAACAATATTTTTCAACGGATTTTGATAACTATTTTGAAAAATATGTTGATAATTAATTAACTCTGCTAACATTACTCGAATTAACATAATAAATTTATTATTTTGTTTATGTAAATATCATTTAGGTGAAATTCGCAAAAAATTTACAAAATATGAAAAATAATCAAACGACGATATAATCATGAATCCTAACTACCGTTTCATATCGAATTTTTTCGCTTGAGATGCGTGTCAACCAGAGTCAGCAATCCCTAAAAAGGTCTATCAATCAGCAATCTATAAAGGTCAGTAATCCCTATTTTCTGAGTATAAAATGTCGAGGTAGCATTTAAATTAATGATTTATGCTAAGTGTATATGGATTATTGACACTAGGATGTTTCTATCATGTTGGCACCGTGTCTTTAAAATCTAAACTTTTTTTAGTTACATTATTAGATATTTTTCTAATTTCAAATGTTAATTTTCTTACATTTTTTCCGATGTGCAGAAAAAGTAAAAGTTTTACGCTCGAAGTTTTTCTCATTTTCTTTTAAAATTTACTGTATTTTTACGGTTTTGATCTAACAGTAAATCTGCATCAAAAGCGAAAAAATAATTATTTTACAAATATTTGACGTTTTCATTGTTTTTCTGATGCATTTTATTGTCGTCATTATTATAATAAAATAAAAATAGTTCACATACGAACTGTTACGTACAACAAAAGCGGTCGCCCAGTCACGCCGCCGCCAGGGAACGCCCAGATGTCGCCGAACGCACTGAAAAGTGCGGGCTAGTCCGAGCGCTCCAATTTCGCCGGCGGTATTACTCCGCTTTGCTATATTCGTACAAATGCGAGGCTCGCAGGAGGCGATGTGTGCAGGAGAGAAGTAAAAGGCAGAGAGATGTTGCTCCGGAAGGCTGCCGACGAGAACTGAACGTCTCGGCAGCGGTACCCCCCCTATTTATTTCATGTATCATGGCCGGCAGTGGTGGGGGGGACTCACAACCCCCACCACTTGACCGCTGCTACGCGACCGCCGCCATGCGGCGGTCTATCGAACTACAATATTCGGAGCCCGACAACGCACGGTTTTAATACCGTGCCAAAGTCGGGCTCCAGACATAGAACAAATAAAATGCAAAATAGTTGTGGATTATCGCGAGCAATTAACAAATACCAATAATACATAGCTCGCGATATTCACAACATAATCAAGTCATTTATTACACAATTAACATGGAATAAACAGGGGGTGGGGGGTGATCACCCGTAATTTACACAATTATTTTCAATGGGTGATCACCCCATACAAAACAATACAAGTGTGCGTGGATATCGCGAGCATTAAACATTAATTACCAAGCTAGCTCGCGATATCCACAACAAAGGTTACAAATGTGGGCGACCGTCCGAAATCTAAATTCACAAAACAATTACATTCGGTGGACGGTCGCCCCATACAAAATACAATGGGCGGCCCCACCATGTGCCCCCTGTGGGTCCATGGTGAGCGACAAACCGCTCCTGTACCACTCGCTGGTAGCTCCGCCACCGCGAGTTGGTACGTGGTGGCTGGCCCCTTGCGGAGCCCGCCACTGGCGCTCAGCGCCCATCGGCCCGCTTGGTGCCACTGGACCGAATAAGAAAAGGCCCTTCTCAGGGCCGCTGAATCGTAACGATTCGTCCAGTGGAATTCCTGAGCCTGTCGTGAGGCGGAATCCTGTGTGCAACACGAACAATATTGTGCAAGAACCAACGTGCTCCTAATAGAAATAACTCATATCTATCTAAGTGAGATAAATTTCATTGATTATATTAGTATTAGGATGGAAGAAATTTTTGCTTGGGGCATAGCACAGAATTAGTATTGAGTCATTCGTTTAAACGATATCTATACGTATTAATAATAATAATAAATAATAATGGATAATTTGTATAGCGCCATTTTCGTATATATGTTTATAGTTCTACAATTATCTTTGTTTTTTTTAAAATTAAAAATCGTTATTTTCACTTATGGAAAGGATTTTTTTGAAAAGGTGCGGTTTACTTATACCGCATATTAACTGGTATAAGTAAACCGCTTACGTACCACAAAATATCATTCACAATAATACGAATAACTTAAATGATTGAAATATGAACAAGTGAAAAATGAAATGAAATATTAATAAATACAAACATATGCAATTAAAAGTAATAAATTACGTCAAATTATAATAATTAATATTTTTAGACTTATATCAGTATTATTTTAGTTACATCAGGATTTTTAAAATTTAGTTTAGAGACTTTGGGATGACATATAAGCCATAAAATGATTCTCAAATATTGTATCTACCAAATTATTATTTTTTTAAATATACTGTTATGTCGCTTTCATGTGAATTAAAAAAATACAATAAATAACAATTGGTTGGACTGTCAATAATACCCGACTGTGAATCAGTTCTTGTGTCATTCGTACGAAGACAATTAATCTGAGATATCTCAAATATTTTTTTGCCTTTATGGGTTGTTCTAAGAAGGAACATAATCTTTTTATTTTTTATTTGTTAGATTTTGTGAAAGCTGAAAAAAAATGAAAGCAATATTACAGAAAATTAGACACGGAATGATCTCATAGAGTTCAGCTTTAATGGATTATTTTGTGATCCAAGTAACCTGTGAAAGTTTAATTATTAGCTCTAGGAAGGATTTTTAATATGACTATTTTATCAAAATTAAGATTCAATAATGTTAGGATATGTATTTCAATTCTATTATTTTAACGCTGCAATCCTGTAAATCCCACAAGCGACAATTTTTATTATCTATATTACTATAGCGCTAACAACATATTATCATATCGTATTCTGTTAAGAAATGCTTAATTTAAGTCCCTATATTCGCTTGAAAACATTAAACACGTGTATACTCTTTAATACATATTAAAATATTGTTAATCTAAAGATGTGTCAGCTCTGAATAAATGCAATACGAAGAGAATAAGAGTTTTATTGGGACCAACTTGCTTAAGCTGTATTCTTGTATTATTTCTCTAAATATAAACATGTGCCATAAAATCAACGTTAAAGTAAACACGAGAAATGCTATGTATATTAGGGTCGTAACGCAATTTACATCAACTCTGAACCATACAAACACTTTTCTACAATAATACACTTATAAAATATGTACATGAAAACTACAAGGTATAGTACGAGTATGTTACAATATTATTTATTCAAAAGTTTTTAAAACACACACATGATTCGTGTCTAGTGGCCTGTGGAGTTGCCTTTCAGGCACTTATTGTTTGTTTCATACGCATAAGTGTCTGCTTTTAGTCCATTTATAGTTTAAATATGCACATTGCGGCATCGAATGTCATTTATGCTACAATGTGTGTACGCACGTCGCAGCATCGAATGACATTCATTGTACTCCGCAGTCTCTTGATCATGATTTCGACGTCATAATAATAATACTTTCTTTACATTTGAATTCCGCACAAAACCTAAGTGATCCTTTCTACTTGTTAATCAGTTTTGAAAGCATCTAGTCTGCTTTCAATCTCCATGAGTAAATTTGACTATTCATTTTCTTACAGAAATATTGACACTTTTAACTTCAATATCTCAACAAAAAAATTAAATATTGTCATCTTGGTTTTGAGAATCGTCGGAGTACCTACGGTTGTTGAGTATTTTGTAGATCATAAATACATATTTAGAATTCTTAAACAATGTGCGAGTACGTACTGTTAGTAAAAATGCCAAAGCTGGACATTAAAAATAAAACTTTTAATGCTTTAAAAGGATATATTTTGTATTCGTGGGTCAAATTACTTGTTGAATTTGAAAACTTCATGAATTTTTTGGTTTTGTTTCGGATATTTTACAGCTTGCGTAAGGGGAAGTCACAAAAATCTGGATGGAGGTATAACCTTCGAGTGGAGAACGATTAAATTACGAAATAAATTCATTTAAGGTTTTTTTTTAGCAATTCTCGCTTTATTTGTTAGGCGATTTAATTACGCTTTGATGGAATCATACAAGTAATATATCGTACACGATATTCGATCCAATGCAAATCGAAAACTGTAATAAAATATCGAAAATTAAACTTCTTATTATCTATATTTTTTATTTATTATCTTAGTTTTATTAACCACAATTGAGTTTAAAAAACATCTACCGGTTTCAATGCTATATTTTTAGTTAGTTATGACATCCTGAAGAAGGAAAGGTGTTTTCCGAAACCGGTAGATGTTTTTCAAACTCAATTGTGGTTAATAAAACTAAGATAATAAATAAAAAATATGAATTTTAACCACCAAGTTAATATTGCTAATTTTTAAAAGTATTCTTATTATCTCTCAAATGGTTGAGAATAAGTCATGGTCGCTTGAACATTTTCGGCTCATATTTTTATAAGGTATAACCTTCTAAAGTATTCTGGACTAAGTCTGTTACACCTGTATATCAATATTTTTTATCATTATGGCGGCTAGATTGGCTCCAAGTTCTAACACCATTGAATCTAAGGGCCGGTTGTATAATCGGTGGTAACTTTTTACTGGAGTAAATTTTTTTGCGAAAACGGGTTGTTGGATCGTTGGTAAAAAAATGCAATGGTTAACTAATTACCTGGTTAAGTAATACTCTCGAATATCGTATGGTAAAAATCGAAAATCGTTAGTTAAACATGGCGGACTCTTTACAGCTGTTTCAAAAGTCTTCTGCCGCATTGATACTTTGAAAGTTGCGGTACACCACAATTAATCAATCAAAAGCCCGCTATTTTAGTGATGAGATTCCATAATTATTTGTCTTACCACAATGTGAAGCGATATATCTTATCTATGCTTTTGACAATAGTAAATAACCCGCAAACGTTTATTTACGACGGGCGATGGTAAAAAGTTACTATAGTAAAAACTTACCATGGTCAAAATATACTACTGATCACACAACCGGCCCCAAGTGCGTCCCAATTTTCAAAGAATTCAATATAATACATTTATATAATATAAATCAAAACATGATTTTTAAGATACTGTGGATAAATCGTTTGCACTATTTAAGGATGGACATAAATATGGAATATTAATTAAAATTCACTCAACTGGTAAACAAGAATTGAAATTTTATATATTTTATATTATTTTATATATAATATATATTTTATAGAATAAAACCAATAACAAATATATTCGATCCATTTTTTTATAGAATAAAACCAATAACAAATATATTCGATCCATTTTTTTATAGAATAAAACCAATAACAAATATATTCGATCCATTTTTTTATAGAATAAAATCAATAACAAATATATTCGATCCATTTTTTTATAGAATAAAACCAATAACAAATATATTCGATCCATTTTTTTATAGAATAAAACCAATAACAAATATATTCGATCCATTTTTTTTCTAATTGAAATTTTGAACATAAATATATCGGTACTTACATAAATCTTACAATTTGAACTAAACCCGAGACACACTTGCTATGCTACAAATGTTTCTGTATTCGTTATCTAAATATTAATATTTATTGAAGAATGATATTCTGAACTCCTTTACTGCTTTTTCAAATTCGAACAATATTTTTAAGTTGTAAAGAATGGTCGACATACACCTAGCCGTTTCCGGTCCCTCCTTTATTTTAAATAACTGATTACTATTTAGACAAAAAAAAATGTTGGTAAATTTGTATAAGTTGATAAAAGTGTAATTTGTCAAAAAAAATATGTATGTAAAAAAATGACTTATAGTATAATAACTTGAACCACATTTGGCCTTCATATTTTAAAATTTATATTATATTTACATTAAAATAAATTGATTTTAGTGAATTTGGTTTTTTGTATTTAAATAATTTTTATCTCCTTTTCATCGATGTGGCATTGAAGAGTTCTAACAATAATGAATTACAAAAGAATGAGTTTTCAAAAAGGCTGTGTTTATTATATCCGATTTTCAATATCGTCGGCCACCCAAGTGGAAAGATGATCAAATGTGATGGTGTGACCCGTGGACCATATGCGTTGTGTGATCTAATATTGTTTGAAGTAGTGCAACACATTTGCGCACACGTGTATTTGTTCTTTTTTTTTATATAAGGGTGTTATTTAATATTCAACTTCTTCTCCTTCATGTTTATTTTTTTCTCAATGATCATGATCCAGTTATCTATTCCGATCTATGGCATTATTTATTGTGCAGTCCGGGATCGTATTATTCGTCCATTTTTTCCGTTGTGTCATAATGTTTAATGACACCACATTCCAGACCATGTATCTTGTGTTCTCGCTTTCTCACAGTTCACATTTTAGCATAGAGGACATTGGGTAGATAAAGGTTTAAGACTTCCGTCTTGCCAGATGTTTCAAAGCTCGTCAGACTGTGTCATTTGGATTTCTCCTCTTAATCTCTGCTCTGCAGTCTTCTTCATTTGTTATTCAGGATCCTAGGTATATGTTGACGACTTTGCAATTACCGATTTGCTATATTATGCTGTTACCAACGATACTAAGTATACAACAGGTATACTAGGTATCAAAAAAAATTCTAATTTAGAGAACAATTTAAATTTAGAATATAATTGTGAATTTATTATTTTAAAAAAGGCTAGTTCTTTTATTGCTCCTTACCGAATTTGGCTTTTGATTTCGCTTTAAATATTATATACAATTTCTCCCTTGAACAATGGATTTAAAATGTTTCATTAACAGTGCTCAAAAACATATATTTATATAACTAACTTTACAAATAACTAGAGTCGAAAATCATAACAGAAATTAATTTAATTCAACATTTCATTTAATACTGGTAATAATCTAACTTAATAATATTCCAAAAAATGCAAACTCACTCACTTGAAAAATAATAAATAGACGAACACCAAAACTTTTATTTATGTAAACATAAATACGGAATGACGTTGGAACACTCAAATACACCATGGAAACAAAATGTTTAGTCTGTTAAGCAAAACAAATATGCAGAAGGTGTCATTGCACATAGTTTTCAGTAAGGATTAATCCCTTTCGAAGGCAACAGAATTAAGCACAAATTGTTTGAAAAATACAGAAAATTGCAGATATAGAGATGCCGAATAGGTTCAGCACGAACATATTTAGATCAGTATTATTCTATTAAGGAAAACACATTCTTATTGTGAAGTTGTAATTATTCAGAACATAGGTCTGTGATATTTTAAATACTAAATTAATGTATTAATTATAAATATATACATATAAAATCAATTTTGTCGAAAAATATTGTTTTAGCGTCACCGGGATTCGAACCTGGATCTTCATTTCCAATCCGGGGAAGTGCACTACCTTTGTGCTATAACGCCAGTATTTTTCTTGACAAATTTTCGAAACTATATGTTACATTTTTCAAATTAATACACCTGTCGTTCCATTATTTGAAAGCCATCTACATTATTTTTAGTAGTGCACTTCCCCGGATTGGAAATGAAGATCCAGGTTCGAATCCCGGTGACGCTAAAACAATATTTTTCGACAAAATTGATTTTATATGTATATATTTATAATTAATACATTAATTTAGTATTTACAGTATTATTCTTGTATAATAATAATAATAATGATGGATAATTTGTGTAGCGCCATTTTCGTAAAAACTTTCACCTCAAGGGCGCTTTACACATAAACTGTTAATAGTTTTACAATTTTTTTTTTTTTTAATTAATAATCGTTATTTTTACTTATGGAAATGATTTTTTGAAAAGGAGCGTTTTTAGTTTTTTCTTAAATAAACTCTCTGATGCAGTGTTCCTTATAACGGAAGGCAAAGAGTTCCACGCTTTCGGGCCTGCAACCGCAAATGCCCGCTCACTAAATTTAGACTTCTGGCAACGGTTGGTCGGTTCTACAACCCTTCCTGCAGCTAAAGTAGAGGCTGACCTGAGAGTTTGACGTCTACCACTCAAATTGTCTGGGATTCAAATTGTATGGATTGAGCAAACAAATTAGATGCATACCAAAGCGTGCGTGCTAGCAAATTGCCTGCCAGCATTACCATGAAATTGTGCACCATACATTCGCAATTTTTCTAAATAACCCACGGCTAGACAAAAGTCGTGGGTTACGCCATAGATAACGTTACGCTAAACCGGGTAATAACGGCAAGAACTTTATAGGCTATTTTCATAGGATAATAGCCGAGATTTATTTCATCTCAGAAATAGTTTATAACATCTTTTAAGATGTGTTTACGTTACCTATAGTTACAAATTAAAACAATGTTTTATTATACGTTCCGTTATCTCATTTTATAATTACATATTTCTACATTTACGTTGTGAAATTGGAACAAATCATAAAATTAACCCGATCTATATGACGTCAGCGAAATGTATGAATGATATGCATACATACAAAGCGCGCGGGGGTTTTCAATGAATAAAAATCTATTTAATTATCTTGACTTCGCTGTACCTAAATAATTAAAATTAAAATTTTATCTGTCTAGAAAGTATTTCCACGCTTACTTATCTAGCACTTTCGTGCCATTTGTATTTTGCCTATCTATTTCACTCGATAAGAATGCGCAAATTTCTTTTTTAATTTGCCAATTTTTACTTTTATTATTTGGTTAACGATTATAGTAGAAATAAATACCCTTTTATTTCTTGTCTCTTTACTTGTTGCATACATCGTACATTCTACTGACTAGACTCTGTAATTCTAACCAGTTCCCTTTCTGGTATAAACATTTTTAAGTCACATTAAAAAAAAAACACGACAGAATATCTATTTCGTTAAATCGTTATCGTGAGTCTAAGCACGATTCAGGAACACAATTTGTTTCGACGTCGATCAAGAATTGATTTTATAAATATGTTTTTAACATAGAATATTTATTCAGCGGGTATCCTAGTAATATTTGTCACGAAAACTGCATTATAAATAGTTCGTTAGAAAATTTCGTAATATTTTTTACTCACTTTTACCTTGTACCTTGTTGTTGATTTTTAACTTAACCGGTACCGTGATCAATACCAGGCGTTTACAAAACCTTTTTAAAATCATAAAGATTTTCGGAGGCGTTCTGCTTTGTCTAATAACTCGTCAAAATGTCTTATAAGTGTATATGCTGATTTTTCAATGTTAGAATCTAATGCACTGATTAATGTTTTTATATACTTTTTTTATTTTTTCATTCTTAAAATAAAATATTAAATTTATTTATTTAAACAATATTTACCCCTGTTAAACTTCGTATGAGGTTAGTTTTAACCCTTCAACTGATGTTAGAATTTAATGCACTGATTTATATTTTTATATATTTTTTTATTTTTTCATTCTTAAAATAAAATACTCAACTTATTTATTTAAACAATATTTATCCCTGTTAAACTTCGTATGAGGTTAGTTTTAACCTTTTAACTGATTTTTTAATGTTAGAATCTAATGCGCTGATTTTTATTTTTATATACTTTTTTTATTTTTTCATTCTTAAGATAAGATTCTAAATTTATTTATTTAAATAATGTTTACCCCTGTTAAACTTCGTATGATTTTAGGTTTAACCTTTGACTCACGACTCTATTTGAAATGGAAGACATCGCACAGGGTAAGGCTAGGCTTTAAGGGTCTTGACTTATCTATCAAAAGCTGGGACTTGTCGCCCACAGATGGCAAACTGATTTGAAAATGTGATTTGAAAATTATAACACGCTTATAGCTTAGCGTGACGTACAACGTTTGGGGTGTTAATGCGGTCATGTCATTTAAAAGGTTAATAAAGAGCTTAAGTTATTTGTAAACAGTAAGTGTTAGTGTTCCCGCTTATCATGAGAGAGACCGGGGTTCGGTTCTCCGTCAAAGAGTCTTTATTTTTGTTATTATAAACTAAATTTATGAATATTGAATTATTAATATTTTTGAACCATATAAACGTATTCTGGTTTAAATCTTAAGAAAAGGGGTGGGATGATATATTTACTATATTTATAACTATGGTATGTAATACTTTTTTAAAATTGAAATCACGCTTCGCGTGGTTTGAGTTCGCTAACGTAGTGATGTAGTGATTTCCATATTGTTTCGTGCCGTTTTAAATTCCCAAATCCTCAACCTAGAATCCATGACAACTCGTGTAGGTGCCACTTCCTACACGAAATATTTTGACCCCGACTATCATCATTTCCACTAGAAGAGTGATAGCGCTATCAGCGACCGTTGTCATTAAATTAAATTTAAACGAATGAGTTTTAAGTGTATACGGATGTAATCGTCAGATAAAAAGGTCAAGATTTTGTGAGCGGTAGTACAAAAGAGCTGAATGAAGAGCAAAAATTCGTGCAATCAATTACTAACCTCATTTCTGTAAATTAACTGATTAACAAACAGATCAGTCATCATAATTTTCTTTCAAATATATTAATTAGAAAGATATACATATAAAATCAATTATTATTATAAATAGTTGGATAATGCACCTTCCCCGGTTTGGAAAGAGATTCAACAACAACAATATTTTTCGATAGAATTGATTTTATATGCATATCTTTCTAATTAATATATTTAAAACATCACAGACCTATGTTCTGAATAATTACAACTTCACAAGAAGATAAGATGTGTTATCCTAATAATTTTCTTTGTTCATCTCAGAGATGCATCCCCGAATTCGAGAACGCGGCCTTTGGTGTGCTGATGGAAGCGACCAACACGTGCGGTGATTCTGGAGAGATACTCTATTGCATTCAAACCGGGACATCAAGCAGAAAATCTTGCGATACCTGCTCTGAAGGGCAATTCCAGAGCTACTTTTTGACGGATCTTCACCATGAACAGGAGAATCAGACGTGGTGGCAATCAGAAACTATGAACGAAGGCATACAATATCCCAATCAAGTCAATTTGACTCTCAATTTAGGTAAGATTTTTTAAAGCCCACAAAAATATTTTTACACATTCATTTCGACCCCCCTACGTAAAGTGTCATAAGTAAAAAAATAAATTTTTGATCATTCTAGTATTTTGCACGTATTTGATACATTTTTAAATGGCTGTAATTTTTAAATATTATGTTTATTAGTACCTACATCATAGAATACAATATACATATTTTTTATATCTGCTACGTACCTTAATAAGTATTAAAAAATACTATAACGATTAAAAATTCATTTTTTTACTTACGAAGGGTCGAATTATTAATAATATTTATATAAATTGTAACGTAATAAAATATTATTAATGAAAACACATGAAGTTTCAATTTCAGAACATAATTCTGTGGTATTTTTAATACAAATCCGGTAGCCATAAAATATTTTTTTCGATAAATACAATTTTTCTGTATATCTTTCTAATTGATTAATATATATTTTTAATAATTTCAAAAAATCTGTAACTTGTATTTAGAAAAAAGTCATTTCACTCTTCCAATTCCGATCATTATCCAACGAAAATCAATAAAAATACCGTTAAAATAAGTATGTAACTATGAATAAACTTTTAAATGTTTTCATTCCAGTTAATTCAGTCATTATTTAAAACCAGTCAATTACTTTAAAACATTTTTTCTTTAATTAGCGATATTTAATAAAATATTATAATATATATCGTCAGATTTTTTGTTAATTTTTTTTACAATTTATAGTGTTTTACTTTTTGTATTTTTATTTATTATTTTATGTTTATAGGAAAGGCCTTCGATATAACGTACGTCAGATTGGTGTTCTACTCACCGCGACCTGAAAGTTTTGCTATTTACAAAAGGACTAAGCAAGATGGGAACTGGGAACCCTATCAGTATTACAGGTACAATATTAATATAATCAGCAGTAATGATATCTGAAACATCAACCAACTTTATCATATTTTCCTGCGTTTTAAATTTGATCTGAAATTACCATTTTAGAGATTATTTAAAAAAAAAATCATCTATAATGATATTTGGGATATATTTCATAATATGAGTATGTAATGTGAGTGGTTATTTTAATAAATTTCTTCGTGCGATTCTTTGATCCTTTAGAATACATGGAGAATTTTCAATAAAGGATAATCTCAAATATTATAAGAACATTTATTTATTAATTGTGTTTTCGCAAGATATATATGTATATATTATTGTATTGCTGAATTATTCTTCTAGGATCTTATAATACAACGGTGGAATCTGGTAATGAAACTTAATATAAAACTAACACTATTCATTTTATTACAATGTTTATTTACTCTTTTATCAACAACTTTACTGTAATTTACATTTGGATAGTTCGTATTACATGATCTTGTCCATTAAAATGTTTTGAAGCATTATTATAAGTATTTTTCCTACAGTAGACAATTGAATAGATAATTGCAAAAGTAATATATACAGTTTCAATATAATACTGTCTTAAAATTCACCACTCATTCACGCGCGTCCACGTGCTTATAGAAACTGGATCATCGTAAATAAAATAAATATTATATCTAGCATTTTTCTGCACCATAATATTATTTGTATATTTTTTGCTTTTTAAATCTTTAATGAGTACAAACATCTCAATTTGGAATGTTTTTTATTTTGCGCAAAAAAATAATGTAATCGAATTGTTACAATTATTTATATATAAGTTTTAAAAATGATTTATAAATGTGCTTAAATGCATGGCTATGTATCTAAAAGTGATTATTTATCTGTGAAGATTATGAATATATTTGCTTTTTAATTATATTTATCTCTCCCATTTAAACAAAAAAAATTAGCCTCATAAGATACGATGTTCTAATATAATTTTCTTTACAGCGATTTTATATAATTGTTTCATAAGCGATATTCATGATTAAAAACCAACGTCGAAGCTCTCAGATACGTGAAATCTTCTTATTGGTGCGACAAATCAATTTGAAGACTCGTGATTTTGTTATGCTTTGGCGCGGAGCGAATGGTAAAAATAATTATTTGCATTTCTTTTTGTCACTAAAATAGAACTAGGATATATTATACAAAAACTAAACATTTTTTTTTGATTAAATTGCGTAAATTGTTTTTAAAACTAGTCGATAGCAATAGCATTCCGACAGTTTTGACCAACAAATAATGACGATATATAAATAATATATGTATATATATCGTCCGTTTTGCATTTAGATTATTTTGGGTAGTTAAATCTTATGGTTATATAGTACTAGAAGTATTACTTATATGTATATTATTCAGGGACTGATTCACCCGACAAGGAAAACTCTACGAACAAAATTAAATGTTCAATATTTTTGTAATTAATTTAAATGTATAAAATTTGATTTACACATTATCGGTGTGTACTTTCGTCGAGAAATTCTGCCGCATTTTAGCGATATTATTATTATTTTTTTAGCGATTCCCAAATAGTTTTAACGAAATACATGTTTTTTATCGTAATTGCTTTTATGAAATAAATACTTAACAATTGTGCGTATTTACATTTTGCATTGCATATTGATTGATATCAGTATAACCGATTAATGGTTTGATATTTAACTGATTTTCAAACCGCATACAAATAAAAAGTTTTTCCACTCAAATTTAATCGTATTTAAGTGAATACAATTATTTAGATACAAATTGCGAAAATGTATGTATATTGATTTGTGTTGGTAAAAAAAAAAATGTGGACGTGCTGAAGAAAGTGTCATATAAGTTATTTAATAATTATTTGGTGTTATTATACTAGGCAAGTGAGATTTCATCTTCAGTGAACGATAAGAATAATCTTCGCGGTTGCATATGCCTATGATTATACATACGTTGGTGCCTCCGGGTGGGGTCCATAACTTTTAACAATATTGCATATAATGAATACATTTAATATTGTAAGAGTTGGGGTGTGAGTGTTGAATTTATTCATTATTATGATGCTATGAGACAAGCTCCTAACTTCTTCTCGTCTCACGCGTATTAGTTGTATGTCGCAGTGTAGGGTGTCTGTTGTAACCAGAGCAGGGTATATAAATGAAAGAGAATTTACAAGGTTTCGTTTATTGAGGTGATGAATTAATACAATTTAAATGCGCGGTTGAACTTTGGAGTGGCTCGCTGGAGATGCGGTTGAATGGCGATGTTGGTGATAGGACGGCCTGCGGAGAAGTCATGTTAGTTGCTTGAGCAGTATCCGTCTCTGGTGCTAATGGTTTATTTGCGTCTGCTTATTGGTCGCTCTGGTTCGGGCCCTAATGGTTGATAGGTGAACCCTTACACGGCCATGTAAGGGTTCACCTATCTACAGGTATGGGGTCATCACAATATAATAACAAATATTTATTTATTGTGTATATCGTCAAATGAGCGAAAGGAATAACTGTTGTCCATGATTTGAAGATACAGATAAGATCAGTCATTCTTTATTATAATTCCTGTAAATATTAATATGTTATTAACAGTGATTCAGAAAATATTTGGGAAACGAAACTGAAGACATCTAGATTTTTGTTAATTTGCTTAATGAATTTCGTTACATACAGCGATTAATACATTCTATTATGGCGTAATACTTACTAATACTAGTAAGTAAATTTTGATTTTTGAGGGCCCCTAAAGTCGGGGGATGAAATTACTCATGCACCTACACATCTTGACACACCACGTACCTTACAAAATATCCCTCGCGTCTTGTGTCGATGTGGAGGTACCCCCTTGCTCTTACGGCAAGTGTTGGCCG
The DNA here is from genome assembly GCA_022840565.1 of Eubasilissa regina. Classification (NCBI taxonomy): domain Eukaryota; kingdom Metazoa; phylum Arthropoda; class Insecta; order Trichoptera; family Phryganeidae; genus Eubasilissa; species Eubasilissa regina. Next base: position 27,471,373 of record JAINEB010000033.1, read on the forward strand.
ATGAGGAGTACAGGTGTGTGGCGTGGCCACCCACAATAAAAGCCGCCCTTACGTGCCATTTCCGTTGCAGCGCGACTTGCCGCGAGACGTACGGGCTGCCCGACAGTACGAGCGCGCCCCGCGGGGCCGAGACGCTCGCCCTCTGCACCAGCGAATACTCGGACATCTCCCCGCTGCGCGGGGGCAACGTGGCCTTCTCCACCCTCGAGGGTAGGCCTTCTGCTTACAGCTTCGATACCAGCTCGGAACTACAGGTAAGATTCAACTTTCAGGTCGATTCGTCTAAATTACGCGTTAGATAGAGATAGATTGACTAATAAAATAAGCAAATTATCTCGGAAAAAATGCAGTTATTCCGAAAATTACAATCAATATCTTTCAAGATTGTATAATTTTATAATTTTTTAATACAGAAATATTTATAGGTACCCTCCGTATTTTTCGGACGCGCGTTTTTACGTAGAAAAATCGACTTAAAATTGGGATTTGTGATTTTTTGTGTTTCGGAGGCAAGTGATACGTCGTAGTAGATGCCGTAGAAAGCAATTTAAACTATTTACCAAAATAAATATTATACATGCATTTCTTTTTATACCTATGCAGAATTTTATTTTAATTCTTATGCATTATTACTGTATTTATTTCATATTTTTTCTATACCTGTGGAATGACAATAAATCAAATATAGACGTCCGATACCACCGATAAATCGACATAAACTGAAACAATCACAATCACGGTTTATCTCATAATTAATGCCAATAAATATAACAACTAATGTTACCTCTGGTGTGCGGGTGTGTGCATGTACAATTTTTAATAAAACTACTTCTTCATGCAGTACGTTGATTTATCATTTGTGAGATCATCAACATTTTGAACATTGAACCACTTTCTGAGTTTACACAGTCAATAAAATCTCTTTCTACCTTCACCTCTGCTACCTTCTATCTTCCCCTGCATAATGAGTTGTAAAAGATCATATTTTTCATTACAAAAAAAGTTTCTAAAATATGCACCTTTGTTATTAATTATCTTGACTTAATTACGCTTCTAATACATCTTCATTAGAAATGTTATCAACCTGGTCCCTACCACTAGTAGCCTTGTACTAGTGTGGTAATTTTTTTCTTATTTTCTTCCCCAGCGCATAAATAATATCACCGGTCTTTAAAATCGCACAATGATTCTTAACGCGCACATCGTGATTCAAACTTAGAGGGAGCATTAATAACAAATGTTCTCGATGCACAGGTGTGGGTGACAGCGACCGACATTCGCATCACACTCGATCGCCTGAATACCTTCGGAGACGAAGTTTTCGGAGATCAGCAAGTGTTGCAATCCTACTGGTACGCCGTCGCGGACGTGGCTGTCGGTGCGCGCTGCAAGTGCAATGGTCACGCGTCCAAGTGTGTTTACGAAGGGGCCACCCGAAGAAGGATCTGCCAATGCGAACACAACACAGCTGGTCCTGATTGCGACCGATGCTTGGATTTCTACAACGACGCTCCTTGGGGCAGAGCCTCTCAACATCATGTTCACGAATGCAAAGGTGAGTTCCTTTTTTATGTTTACATAAAGACTTGTCATCCTCTCGCTGCATAACTTGTCGGGTTCATTGTCATTTTGGTTTAATAACACTTAGGGCAATAATAGCAACATTTAGTTTACGATCTTTGTATGATTTTCCGAGCATTGACCATCTCATACATAGCTCATTTGGCCGCTAGTAACTTATGGATATTCACATGTATTTATGTCTAATTATATATACATAAATACATGTGAATATCCATAAGTTATGTTTATTATACGCCTCAATTATACGAAAATTCTAATATATAATATGTAAAGTTAAAAAAGGTTTGTAAACACAAATTAAATGCATTAATCAGAAAGATACATATTTGTTAGACTCAGAAACATCTTATCACCTACATATTTGAAAATAATATATTACGCGTTTGCACAGTCACATTTGCAATACGGTATTATTGGATGGGGAGGTGCATATAAAACTTCAATGTTACCATTAGAAATCACTCAAAAAAATGATAATTAAAATTATTTAAAAAAAAGACTATCCAGGTATACAACTGTTCACAGATTTTAAAGTACCAAAAATAGTAGACATATACAAGAAAAAATCAATAATTCAAATTTAAAAATCAATTAATTTTTAGAAGCGAATTCCTATCTACAAGATATATAGATCAAATTGATATCCCAAAACTAAAATATTAACGCAACTCAAAATCAATATATTTATCAAGGCATAAAATTTTTTAACAATCTCCCCATCACAATTACAAAAATTATGGACTATCATAAATTGGTAACTGAAGTAAATAAAATATGTACACAGACTAATTGAAACATTAATTAACTCGTATATACTTCTTCTCTATACATGAGTCTTACTCTCATAGAGAAGAAACAAATGTTAATTTATATATAAATCCACTGATTATTCAAATCGTATTATATTTTTAATATTAATAAAAAAATATATACATATAAAATCAATTTTATCAAAAATATTGTTGTTGCTACCGGGATTCGAACATGGATCTCTTCCAATCCGGGGAACATGCATTAACCGATTATGCTACAGCCACAGTACATTGAAGACAAATTTTCGAACCTATATGTTACACTTTTTAAATTAATTCATCTATCGTTCCATTATTTAAAATATCACCTATGTTTATATATGTTATATATAAGACCTATGTTTTGAATAATTACAACTTCACAACAAGAATGTGTTCTTCTTAATAATAAAACTTTTTTAACTTTACATATATTATATGTAATAATATAGACAAATTCACGTATAACATGTGAATATCCACAAGTTACTAACCCGACTACGAACTTATTCGTTCTGAAAGACTGTTCGTAAACCGAAACAATTATTCCAATAAGACCCCCCCGAAAATGGCCCTTTATTATCTACGTCATGCTTAAAATCCTATACAAAACAAAACAAATTCTTAGTCTTAACTAAAAAGGAATTGGAGTAATGAAACAAAAATAATATAAGTATATAAAAACTAATTTTATTTCAACTTACCTTACAGAGTTGAAAACAATTTAATTAAGTGTAATTCAGTTTTGATACAATAAAAATACTTTTACAAAAACAATAAAAGACACATTCGTGCTGCATTCCGATAAATAAAACACACTTGCATAGCAACGCTACTGAGAAATTAAAGCCTTTTCATTTTCTCCGAGCTTTCAGTCCGCAGAGCGCTTGACTGTCTGTTCGTAAACCGAAATTCTATTCACAAACCGAGGAATTTTTTGTTGACGGGAATTTTGTTCGGTAGTCTAATCGTTCGTAATCTGAGTCGTTCATAACCCGAGGTTCCCCTGTAAGTAACTTAAGAATATTTTTGACATATCTACTATTAAGAGTGGGATCTTTATTATTATTTTTTTACATCATCTTTATACCAATATTACAATAAAATATCAATAAAAGACAAACACGAAGAATTACATGTCAGGCTTGATATATGCACAAGTGACATATTCGTAACTCAAATTGTTCTATTTATCGTCAAATAATTAATAAATAACACTTATATAATATTTTATAATTTTAAAATAATTGACATTACATATTATTTATTTTTATCGAAGTTGAATAACGTTTTACTTAATTATTTTAATAATTATAATACAAAGTAAATTGTGATTGTATATTAATTATTAAAATGTTTAAACTCAAAGTTATTGCTTTAAATTTCCTTTATTATTTGTTTATTAATTATGCATTAACAACTTGATGAAAAAAATATAGTGTTATAGTGAAACATAGATAGAGTTATGTAAAATTATATTTGGCACTAACATATTTTAAGATAGCTTTATGAAAAAATATTTTTTTTGTACTTAAATATTGTATTGGAGAACATGTCTATGTCTCATTTTTAGAGTTCTATTTAAGAAATCAGTGTAGTGAATACACGTTGCTTTACTTATGCTTATATTCTTATATAACTTTTGGTCATTTATCTAAAAACACAAATATTATAACCAAATAAGTGCTACGTGACTCCCGGACCGCGATGCCCATATCTTCTTTTTTTATCTAGCGTAGTTCACGAATTTGAAAATAAATTCTAAAATTTACATACGTTAATAACAAGCGATTATGTGAAGTTTGTTTAAATATATGTTTATTATTTTATATTATAATTTTACGGAATACGTTCCTCATAATGACAAAATGCGGTTTACTTTAAAGACACCATTTTGCATCAAGTTTAGACCACGAGAATAGGGCAAGAATGTTTTGAGGAGATTGTTGGGGGGCAAAGAACTCTGTAATGTGTTGCTATTTTCAGCTCCCTTTCGTCGTGTTAACCTATCTTAGATTAACTTCGTTCACCGAACTAATTTATAAAACCAACTTTGTATGCATTTATGGTAATTGTATAATACGTATTAACTACAGTGATTTATCGCGATGTGTGTCCATAACTATATTCAAGAAAAATAAAAATTACGTAAAACTTTAACTGTGAATTCAAGAAATAAGTAATTTTAGTGAAGTATTCCACACAAATTTCAAATACAAATACTTACTGTAATATATCGTATTTAGTATTTTGTAGAAAAACATAAATAAATTTAAAAAAAAAACTATATATCCATGACAAAAATTTAAGATACAAATACTTACTTTACCCTTTTAAATAAAATATTATACCTTATCTTACAATTAACATTAAAACTATTCTCGCCGTTTGTATGTGTCATACTTTTAATAATACTAGCTATATGTACGCATATTTCAAATAAAATAATTATATAATAGTTGATACAATTTATATATTTTTAAGGAGAACACATGTGAAGTTGTTCTGAATAATCTCAATGTGTTCAAAATTTAATAAAAATGAATTGTTAATTCTGTCGTCTCCTATCGGTTCACTCAAAGGTATTTGAGATTTAGCTAAAACAGAGTAGATGGCTTTCAAATAAAAGAACGATTGATGTATTAATTTGAAAAGTGTAACGTATAGGTTCGAAAATTTGTCGTCAATCCACTGTGTTGGTATAAAATAATTGGATAACGCACATTCCCCGGATTAGAAGAGATCCAGATTCGAATCCCGGTAGCAACAACGATATTTTTCGATAAAATTAATTTTATATGTATATTTTTTTAATTAATACATTTAATTCGTACCTAATATTTCTCTAAAATATACAGTTTTTTTAAAATGGCTTAAAACTTTGGCACCGGATTATATTAGGAAGTAAATTTAAAGGAATCATTAAAAAAGCCGATCTTTTTGCATCGAAATTGAAGTTTGGTTTCGAAGCAATGATTAATTTTTTTTGGGTACTGCTCTCATAAAAAAACACACTTTTCATCATCGATGAAAATTTATAATATTACACGAACAATTCTGTCTTTTGTTTTATTAAAAAAATATTAACGATTGTTTATCGCTATGTTTTTTCGTTATCGTAAAGTTGATTATATCGTATCTATTCACTTCGCGGTTGACCACAATGTGTGACTACTATTGACCACAAGGAGTTGAACACACTTGATGTTTCCCATCATAAGACAGATTTTTTCTTTTCTCGAATAGTAGCAGTCAAATCCTGAACTCGAAATTTTCCACCAATTCACTAAATAGGGAGTGGATTTATAAATATTGCACAGATCCCATAAATAAAATAGGGAGCACATATTTATTACATGGTTCATGCGGTCATAGTTTGGATTTCACGGACTCAACCAATAATCTCATATCTGCATTTAACTCGAAAGGACTTTCGAAACTAACCAAATTATGCAATCTCCGGGTCACACGTCGGGTAAGGGAGGGAAGTAGGGAAACGTGGTACAGGATGAGGTGGGTTAGGGGATAGGGGGTTCTAGTCGAAGGACTAGTAATCTCGGGAACCGGTATTCGGAAGGACTGCTCGCCTTACCTTGCATATGACGCCTCCGTAGTCCCTGCAGTCGCCGCTCAGATCACACAATGTTTGGCACGCGGTTGAGGCGATCTCCGCTCCCGATTGAATACGGCGATGTCACAAGTTTACTCACGGAACAAACAAACAATATAATTGTGATCACAAACAGTATAGTCCTGGTGCACTGGAGCTGAAAGGTCTACACCGCGAATGCTATCGCAATGTCGAGATCGAACAAATATCGGTCAAGTTGACGTCTGCTGGCGTCAAGGTCACAATTCACACCGAAAAGACGAACATGAGGAAATGTATGGATGGGAATTTGTCAATAACATTGGTCACGGCTGATTCGGAAAGACGCGCCAAAAGTATGTTTATGAATTCGGAACACTAAGGTTATCAAATAAATTAAAATCAGTGACTTATTTGAATCCCTTTGCAATTTCTACAATTGAGACTCCCACTTCAACAACACTGTGTATTGGTTTTTGGTCTTGTATGTAAAATCACTTAAAAATTGTAATAATTAATAGTGCTTTTATATTTTATATGGTTGTTTAATATATTATTCGATGCCCAATAAGACATACAACGTTGTGGCATTCATAACACAGATCTGGCCAAAGCTGATATACAGTGTTGCAGGGGTGGTCTCAATATGTCTATTCGATGGCTGTTAAAACTAAATAAACGTTTGTGTTATTAATTAACTTAAAATAACACTGTAAGATACTCGTCTGGTGATTGAGTGGTCGACAGTTCGTAGTCACGAAATTAGACCTCATTACATGCCACTATCATTTAAATTTATTTATAAATAGTAAGAATGCTGATGTGGCATACGTGTATAGTGTTGAAATGTGCAGTCGTTCGTCTTTCGGATGATAATGTGTTACTATGTCTGAGAAAATGAATGAACACGCTTACCGCAGTTGTGACATTTGATCTGCTCTTTTTGAAATGATTTTTGAGTATGATCACCCACCTCTTCCCCTGGCACGTGCAGCAATCTGCAACAAGGTACGGCTTCCCGACCGGTTTCCGGTAAATAGTGGTCTCACAGCCGACCGATACGGGACATGTCAGTCTCCTTACATATCTCTCCCGAGTTGTACCTTTCTCTCACCGATGTCGTCGGGACTGTAACGGTTGTTTGTGTATGAAACATGGTTTAGATATTTACCAAAATTCTGAGTTTTTGTATGTGTACATTCGTAAGGAAATAAAATAATAATTACGTTAACCGTAAAATATCGAGATATTTGATTTAACGGTAAAACCGATCGGTTGCTTCCTGGTTCTGTAATTTTTCTCTGCGGACGTTAATTTTTCTGTAATTATATATATAAATCATTTTTACTCAAAGTTTTACAAACACTGTTCAATGCGAATAAAAACATTTTTTTATTTTACGTGAAATTAATATGGAATGTGTTTTTTTATGATTTATAGAAAATTATTATTAAAACCAACTGAGATTTCATAAAAATATTATACACCTACTCTTAATTTTCAAAAACTAGCTGATATAAAAAGCTCTATTTTTTTCTGTCTAGTTTCTCTAGTTAAATTTATATTATTTAAATTTGATAAGGATGATAAATGTGGGAATTTTAAATAATTGCGGGATTTATTATAAATATTTTATTTTTGTTTTAATAGAAATATTAAAATTCTGTAACTGAAATGTATTTTTGTATGTATGTTTAAAAAATGTCCTTGAATTTTTAGCTATTATCCTTACAATTTTTTGCATTTTTATTTGTATTATAATAATATATTGTTTCGGTCAAAGTAATACAAAATCAATAAGTATATTTCCTGGAGATAGGAATGCTTACTAAATTAATTTTTATTTCGAAATTTGTGTACCATATAACCAATGCTCTGATTTGATTATGGGTACACTCACGAAGATGAACATTTACATAAATGTATATGATTTTTTTTGTCTCCTCATCTCCATCTCGTGGATTATGATGATGCACGCGCGATGAATTTGAATAAATTAAAATCTAATAGGTTTTTAGTCATTTAAAAAAAATTTAATGCAATATTTTGATCGGTGGCTGTGTATTTTGAAATGTAATTTGAAATGTAATATACATTACTTGTAGAATTATCACGCGTTGTTAGTATAGAAGTGGTATCCAAAAATACAGTAGTTATAAATATCGTTTCTGATATACAACTAAATTAAAACAGACTCACCCTAAGAATGGTAATACTAAATTTAAAAATATAAGTTATTAATTTCTATGCCCGATTTGTTCGCACCATTCCTAGTGGAAGCAATGTCTTACGAAGCGTAAGATATTTAACTAAAAACTGGTTTAGAATCGGTGCCGAAAGTGTTGGAATGGTAATTTGGATAGTCTAATTATGTTTTCTTCAAATACATTACATTCTAAATTTTAGCAGATTGAGGATATTTAAGAGATATTTGAAGCTATGAACCAAACTATTAAAGCCGTCTTTTGAATCATATTGCATACCTAACGGGTTTTGGTTAAAATCAGTATATTTTTAATACTAATTATATGTATATATTTAAAGATATACATTTAATATATACTTAAAAATATCGCAGATGTTCTGAAAAATTGCAACTTCACAAAAAGAATGTGTTCTCCTTGATAAAAAAACACATTTTTTGTTCAACAGCTACTGTTTTACTCGTATATATTAGTTACATAAATAATCAAGCGTTATGGTTAAAAGGAATTAGATGCTTATCCTAATATGCTCATGAAAAATATTTTTATTTAATTTATAACATTAAGATTAAGACTAAAGCATTATTATATAATATTTATTATACTTGTATACTCTATTTAAAAAATTAAAGTTACGCCTTTTACCAAAACATGGTCGATATCGTGAGGAGTTTGATACTCAAAAATATATTTATTTTATTTATTAAATCATTATAGCCGGGAACACTAACCGAAACTAAATGAAAGTATATATCACAATAGCTAATATATCTCTAATAATAAATCGATAATTTATTTAGGATTTAATGAAATTAGAGAGGAAACAACACTTGGGATAAATAAATAATATGAAAAGATAATATTAATTATAAAACTTGGGATAAATAAATAATATAAAAAGATTGTTTGATGACATTTTTGGGTGACAGCTATTTTTATGATTCTGATAATAACGTTTGAATGCATTATCCGTGTGGCGACAAAAGTGAACTTTGAACATTTGAAACATGCAGTCACGCGTGGATCTATTTTTGTATATCAACATCACTGTTTGTTATTTTCATTTATATGCGTGTAGTTATTGGAGTGGCATGTCACCGTGGTTTTCTGGTTCTTGTAAGTATTACAAATTGTTATATTCTTGTTATATACGTCTAGATATTTTTTAAAACCAGTTATTTATCTATTGTCTCGAAGGTAAGTTTGTAGATCTCCATAATCACACATGTGATAATAAAAACACTTATTTTATTGTTCTACTCGTTTAATTTCCATGAGACGCGTTTCGCCTTATGAGAGCATTATTAATGTAACTATTTTAAATTCAACAACTTCTATTTATGTGAAAAAGGACAGTAATAATAATAATAATAGGTAATACTGTGAATTTGGGGTTTTTATATTTTGGCACGATTCTAAGAAATAATTCTTTTCAAACACTAATGAATGATATTTTAATGAAAGGTAATATATTGAAGAGGATAGCTATACAATTTTATGTAAATGAGGTAGACACAACATTATTCTTGTTAATTCGTAGGGTTTTTTAACAGGTGTTTTTGTATGATTCGAGTTAATAATTATGTTCGAACACTAATGACATCTGGATGCAATAGTTCAAAATTGCTATCTCAGTTGCTTTTGTTCCATATCTTTGTTATGCCTATAACAAAGAAAAATTTACGACAGAATCAAATCCTAAAAATGTCAATTAGGGAGATCTATATATGTAAATTGACTTGCTAGAGTTTATTTCACTAAGATTCAGATTTTAATGTATAAAATAAAACAAGTTTATTAATTCATAACATTTCGTTTTGGCCTAGTTCACTCCTAGTTTAGACTGACATATCATACTTAGACTTATTGTTGAACATTTAAGAGCTTTTACACAATAATTTATTTCGAATTTAATTAATTAATTAACAGTTAATAAGGATATTTTCCCTACGAACGTTATTTACACGTAGTTTAAATTAATAGTAAGCTTTTTGCGCGGGGCTTAAATACGCGAAATCCATATCTATTAATCATTGCTATACGGTGCTCAAAATGGAGGATTTTTCTTATGCGATTATTTTTTATTATTTTTTCTATATTCAAAGATAAATATATGAAATTTTTCACAGACCAGTAAATGAATAGACATTAAATAATGTGTACATATAGTAGAGTGGTTTGGAACATTAGTTGCGGGACGAGGGGCATTCTACACACATTCTTTGTTGAAACATAAATCCGATAGTTTATGATACATTTATGCAACAGTAAAAGTATTTACTCATCGAAAATTAAATCTTTGTATAAACAAGACGTATTTTTTACATGAATGCATATTATATTGTCTGCGTTTTTTAATTTCGTTCCAATCGAGTCATATATTTAAAAAAATATATATTTGATTGCGTAAGTGGTACCAAAATGGTCACGTGGGTGGCACCAAATTAAAAATATTGAAACAAGGAATGAGCGTTCCCCTTCCCCCATTACCTTCAAATTTTAATACTATAACCAAAATTCGGAATGTTTTCGTCAATGTGTATTAATTCTTTAAAATTAAATATATCCACGTCTGCGGGCTTATTCCGGATTCCGCGTATCCCAAGTCGTTAATGTGAGTAGTCCAAACGTTTCAAACGTAACATAATATTGGCTATCGTAGGCCGGGTTGGCATAGTAACTCGGAATAAGCTTGCTGGTAATAGTTGCAACAATGACAATACCATAACTAGCAGAAAGCAAACGCCGATTGCGACCGTTTTGTGGCCAACGGTGATCGCTACGCGCCCACGGCCAGTACCATATTCGTAATGTATTGTTCCTGGGACGACACAATACACGTGCGCTATCTTCCATGACGCCAAAAATTCTTGCCGGCTATTAATTAAAGATATTGTGTGTATTCACTAATTCTAAATATCTGTTGTGTTTTGTTGGTTGGCAATGGTTGTAAAATGAACAGTATTTTATGTAACAGGGACCTAGACTTACAATTGCGTCTATAAATACGTTGGTGCTACATATTTCCAATTCTTTTGGTGGAGAATCAAGGACATTAACGGAAGCCATTGGAAATTATATGAATCGTGGTATTACCAATATGGAAATATTGAAAACAATTAATAAAAACGTGGAAATTATCAATTGCATTAAGAAGATGAAACTATAATATTTGTGACATGAGAGGGGAGAAGTATTGGCATCTGTAGTTCAAATTGTAAGGTAATTGAAGCGCTGAAAGAAAAGTCGACGGTGGTTCAATAATAGTAAACCGTCACTCTTGGGAGTACGCACACGAGTGTTAGGAGATCTCATCGCCAACTGATTGATGATATGCGCACTACTAACAACTAAACTGTTTAGCCGAGTAAAAATCTCGGGGTTCATCGATTTCGACACACAGTCGCGATAATAATCAACTGTATGCACTTAGCCTAAAGGTACACGACGATTCATCGCGGCGAAGCTGTGCCGCAATCCAGCCATAACCGGTCACTTCTCTCACGGCCGGTTTCCTAACTAGACCATCAACCAGCAAACGCTTTACGTCTTTACTGTGTCTATTTATATATAATTGTGCAGCTATCTCGATTAAATAACTATCTTCAATAAGCAACATCAACTATAAATGACTTACTATTATTATTATTTTTTTCGTAGAAAGCAATCACTTTGTATGAAACCACGAAATTTATTATACGCCAACCGGCTTCGTTTAGCTCAAGCTTCGTCACGACGTATTTAAAACTAACCATAAATACAAAAAAGTGCACTTATATATGCATAAATAGGGAGATAGAACATACAATTACTTGTGAAAGAGAGAGAGACAGAATACATGTACAGTTAGATAGAACATCAAAGGAGGCAGAATGTAAAATTATATGCGAAAGAGAGAAATAGAATACATGTACAGTTACATGGAACGTTAAGAGAGAGTAAAGTACAGTGTTGATAGATATTAAATTGATTTTAAAGGAAACTTACCCAATATGGGGTTAATGGATAAATTAATTTGATTGTTAAGAATTATTGTACCACTATTTACTGCTTTTTTTATTTCGAGGGCTTCTAAATTGTCCAACCGGAAGCTAAACCCGTTTTTATGGAGGATATTGACCCCTGTACTATTATTAAAATGTCTTTTAAATGTCTAATATCCAGTGGTATTATTAAAATACATTTTATATATTATTTATATTTATCAATATTGTACTTTCCCCTCCCTTAATATTACATCTAACTGTATATGTATTCTGTCTCTCTCTTTCACATGTAATTTTATATTATATCTCCCTCTTTATCTATGTATAGGTGTACTATTTTTGTACTTATGATTAGTTTTAAATACGTCGTGATGAAGCTTGAGCTAAGCGAAACCGGTTGGCTTATAATACAGCCGGGAGATTATAGGGCTCTGGCATCCACTCATTGATCATGTGATAATCACATACACAGCTACATTCTGACAAAACCTCACTTTCTTTATTATACCTATATTCGTGACTCCTATATTGACAACCCCCTATATCTCTAACATTCTCAGGGTCCATGTTTCGACTCCATACAGATCTATGAAGAACACCAGGGTTTTAACCAGTCGGACTTTTACGAGTTTGTTGAGATGAAACGGTTCATCCGAACGCATCTACATGTGCACATTTGTTGGTTCAATAAACCTAGCCATAACGATGTAGGTCTATTCGAAACCCATCGTGAACGTCTAGTTATGTTCCCACCGTGTCCATAAAAGGAACACAACTGAATTCCGATATATTTTATCCGTTTGCGTCCAAGCCGCGTTATCCAATCATGTGGCAATCGCACGGCGGCAAGTACATATATCCATTATAATTATTGTTTGTAGATACCGTTCGAAAATTGTTACGAAAAATACGAAAAAGAGACTTAACCTAACTCTCAATGCTAGTCCGTATACAATACATGAGTTAAGTTTCAGAGTCGAGATAAATGTCAGTAATGTATAGGGGAGAGTGGGGGAATGGGAGCCAACTAAGGAGAATATTGAAAAAATTTAACAAATTGTTCGAATCATTTATTATTATGACTTAAGATGAGTCCTTTGGTTATACATATAGCTATAATATATTGCAATTTCAACAAAAATTTTAATGTAAGTTATAAAAAAATAATATGAATTAAATGTACATATTAATTAAAAAGACATACATATAAAATCAATTTGTTGTAGCTACCAGAATTCGAACATGGACAAATTTTCGAACCTATATGTTACACTTTTCAAATGAATACATCTATTGTTCCATTATTTGAAAGTCATCTTCCAGATTCGAATCCCGGTAGCGACAACAATATTTTTCGATAAAGTTGATTTTATATGTATCTTTCTAGTTAATATATTTCATTAGTATTTAAAATATCACAGATCTATGTTCTGAATAATTACAACTTCACAATAAGAATGTGTTCTCTTTAAGGGGCAACTTTCATTTTTCTAGTTTGAATTTCGAGATATTTTTTCATTTTGCATTCTCTTTCAAGATGAGACTAATAGTTAATTCTTTTACCATATCAAGTAAACATAAAAATGCGTTATTTTTTACGTAAATGTTGCTAGAGTGAAAGGTATCAATAGAAAAGGACAAGTATACAATTGATGGTTTTCTTAAATTCCTAGGTAAATAAAATAACCGTTTCTTCATCATTCATAATACATAAGTGTTGCCATTTGAAATTATCAAGCGAAAATTAAATAGTTTGTTAAAGTTCTCACCTAAGAATTGTTATGTTTATACTACGAAGAATTATTATGTTTATGATAAAAATCATTGTTTGTGTCGATAAACAAATGATTATAAAATATTACAATATTGCCCCGATTTACATGTAAGGAAAAAATTGATGTAAATTCATACTGATAAATAATATTGATAACTTTTGAAGCAGCTGTATTTGTGAAGAGAAAACTTTTTATACTAATATTATATTATATAATAATCATACTCCGATTGTAATAAAAAAACTGTTTTTTTTTTAAATATTTATTTATTGTTTTAATAAATTACATATATATTTAATATTAAAATATAAATGAAAATATGGCAAACGTATTATCATTCACTGTTAAATAATTGTTCATCGATCATATTATCGTTCTTTACACGTATTCAAAATAAAATTTGATCCACACATATTACACTTTAAACTGAATTTAGAAATAAAACTTTACGTTCTTTCACATATTCAATAGTAGTTCCTGTGCACCCAAACATCGATTTGTGGGAGTAAATTTGATTAATTTGAGAAAAGAATTGGTGTATGTCGACCACTCTTTTGCCATTCAATTTATGAAGTTCACACGAGTTCGGGAACATACTGAAATTAATTTATAATATTATTATTATTGGTATTTAGTTATCAGTATTTTTATGTCTAAAATATTAAAATACGTGTTTATTCATTTATATGACTAACAAATACATTTGTATCAGTCAGACAGGTCTGTAATGTGTAATTCTTTTGATAAAATTATTTATCTTTAAGATATGTATTTCCAATAGAAAATAATTTATCTGCACTACATAATATGTGTATATTGAACTATGTAATTTATATTGTTAAATCAAATAGATAATTTTTATAGGAATGGTAAAATTTATCAACTAACGTTGCGATTTTTTTTCCAAGAAGTTTATAATCATTTAAAATTTTGTTGGAACATTTCCTAGAGCGTGTCAATGGATACTTTTTGACCTTAGGCATCTTGAGTCACAGGAGGCAGTAATTTCAGAACAATAATGTATATAATAATACATTCTTGACTTTTAATGAGAACCAAACCGAACCAAATCAAATTTCACTTTGAATCTTGTGAATTAATGGATTTCATGCGCTGGCCACGCATGCGCTGGCCGCCATGCATTAGCCGCGCATGCGCTGTCAGATTCTAAAATACTCCGATTGGTGACGTATATTTAATATTTAAATGTCAAAATTATAATCCGTTTTCATATAAAAACAGCTCAAAACCATACAATTTACAAAAATAAGCTATTGGTATCTATAATAAGTATAATATTAATTCATATTGTCGTTAAAATTTGTATTAAAATGTATTTTACAGGCAAATTTAATTAAAATCTATCGAAGCGCAGATTTCGCAACCGCCGTGGCCGTATTGAACGTGTGAGATATAATTAATAATAATCATAAGACTGGAAATATATTATTTAAAAAATGATTATTGTATTTCTGATATTAAACTTAGTTTTAAATAGTAGTTGAAGCCTTAAAACATGTTAGTAAATATAGTATATTATTTAAAAATGTATGTTTTTACTAAAACAAAGTATTTTAAAAACATCAAAAATTCATCAAATGTACTGCAAATTGAAAACTCTGTTAATTTTTAACATTTTGCTAATTTCGTTTCCTACAGATTTGTCTCCGTAATCTTGGCTTCAAGATTATAAGAAAATATATTTCATTTATGCATTAATTTAGCGTGTTGACTCAATTTTGTAGCATACAGAAAATGCATCTCATGGTCGCGGTCTTTCTTATAATATTTGTATCGTCTTAATTATGGCAAATAACATTCAGTTTATTAGTTTTATATGAATGTAAAGATCCATTCTAAGTAATAGTTGAAAAAAAGTCTAATCTATTGAATAACTTCTGATATAAATGAATAATTAAAACTCACATTTTCGTAAAAAACGCGAAAATTTGAGTTATTATAATTAATATAATTTAATATATCGATTTATATTTTGATACATACTTTATTATGTATATATTCTTAACATCACATTTATTACTGTTGAACTTAATTAGTGAAGAGTTTAAGGTTTTTGTAAATGTCTATTTTAATGTCTCATTTGTATCCTTTGATGGTGAGCATCCCCGACTATTACGTGGAAAAGCGGAGATCAGTTCTCCGCTGGGGAGATTTTTTAGTTTTATTTATTTATCTAAATTTATGAATATTTTTTTTTAACTAGAAAACATATGCAGGGGTGGTGTGATATATATGTCTGAGATATGTAACGCGTTTTTATTTATTAAACAAAGAACTCATTTAATGCTTATAATTGTTTATGGTGAATTTGCCTATACACCCAAATATTTATTTATTTATTTTTCTTATATTATAAATATTTATTGCTTTGCAGCTTGCACCTGTAATGGATATTCAAACCGTTGCTTCTTCGACCAGGAGTTGTACGATCGTACCGGCCACGGTGGTCACTGTCTAGACTGCGTCGACAACAGGGATGGACCAAACTGCGAACGCTGCAAACTCAACTACTTCCAAAGGAAAGACAATGTTTGTGAGGCCTGTGACTGCAATCCCATCGGTAAATATTTTTTTGTCATTTTTTCCCATTGGTACAATAGCAAATCTTTGTCCTTCGCTCTAAGATCTTATTATTATTTTTATACTAATAGAGTCAAACAATTTCTCTCTTTGCTAATTTATTCTATAGTTATTATACATTGTTGATTAAATTGCCGAAATGGTCATGTTGTATTATTTTTAGAATTGTGAATATAATGAATTGTGAATTATGAATATAACATTGTTCATTAAAATATATTGTGGATTTTCACCCACAAATACACCTAACACTTTAATAATGAGTTAAATTTAAAGAATTGTATACTTTTAATATCACCAGGATCCAGGTCACTGCAATGTAGCAGTGAAGGCAAATGCCAGTGTAAACCCGGGGTGATCGGAGACAAGTGTGATAGATGTGCTCCAAACCACTATGAGTTTACATCAGTCAGTTGCAAGTCGTGCGGATGCAACGAAGCTGGCTCACACAATAATGTCCCACACTGCGATGCCAATAGTGGGGTTTGTCAGTGCAAGGAACACGTAGAAGGAAAGAGATGTCGCGAGTGAGTTATTTTAAAATTTTACTTTACTGCTCACCTTGATCATCAATTAATCAATCTTGATTGTGAATCATGAATCATCTTTGCCTAACTAACAAACTTTACCAGCATACACATAATTTAATTAATTTAAATGTCACACTTAAGGGACTCAAAAATTATATTGTAAATGTGTTTGTTCACAAATTATGTAGTTTCGAGAGCTAATATAATGTTTTAAAATACGTTATTATTGTTATTAAATGTGATGACTTTTTATTACCGTTCAATTACAATATAGATACAAAAATGGTGACATAAATGATAGCATTTGGTAAATTTGATTAAAATGGTTAGAAAAACTATGTAGGTAGACAGGACGTGCATTTTATTGAAATCCATTAAACTAAACATAAATGAAAAAATGGATTTATAATTAGTAATGAAATGATTCCAATAATTGTAGGTAAAAACGGATGTGTGCAACTTCATACATTCAAATAAGCTGAATAATATATCAGTGGCGGTTGGTGACTTTTTATAGAAGGGATGCTGGATAATAAGTTTATACCTATTAGTACATTCAACTATACGCTCACACAATTCACTATTTTCGTTTAGAGCATTAGAACACATTGTTGAAGCAACTATGTTATTTTCTATATTAATATTTTATTTAAATGATGACTTAAATAGATAATTTAAGGATATTCAATGTTTCAAAAATTTGGCTTCAAGAATTCAACCCAAACTGTCAAAAATGAATCACACAAATAAATTTCTCAAAACAATCTGCTCGCTTCGTAATATATACGTTTTCTGTGCATTATACCCATTAAAGTCGTTTTTTGTACGTTTTATGCTGTTAATGAATGCGTATACAGTATTCAAAGACCTTGCCAGGTGGAACTAAATGCGCATGTACGAAAGTCAAATGCTTTCAAACTTTGTAGATATGGAACGAATGATAGAATCCACTATTGCTGGTCTCTGTGTATTTATGCAATAATAGTGCGTAGTTGCTAGATAGTTGAGAATGTATATGTATTTCGACTTGCTCCGTGCACGCACCGTGTTGTAGTGTAATAAAGGTCAAGATGAATTTATTTGCAGCAGTGCTGTTTTCGGCTAGAGACAAAAAGTTGAAAGCTTTTTGACTGTAGAACATAAGGGATGCGGAGCATCCAAAGCATGTGTGAAGTGACCGCTCCTGTAATATGTATTACTATGTAGTAGTGTTAGGAATATTATTTGATAAATGTTTAATACTGACTGCTTGTGCAGTCCATACATTCAGAGTTATAATACCACACGTTCACTTCTTTCATAATCATCCACAAAATTGTTAGTTTTTGAGACTTCTGAAATTTCACTTACAAATTTGTTATCTTTACTGAAATTCTTTTACAGATGCAAACCTGGTTTTTTCAATTTGGATCTGGCTAATGAGTTCGGTTGCACTCCGTGCTTTTGTTATGGTCATTCAGCAGATTGTCAAACAGCTCTTGGATATTCGGAAAATACATTGGAATCAAACTTTGCAAGGAGCAATGAAAAATGGACAGCTCAGGATGAAAACAGGAAAACAATTGGCTTACGTTATAATGCAGCCACTCAAAATATTGGTTAGTTGGTTCTTTACCATACACTGTCAGGCTCGAAATGGAAATTTTAATCAACCAGAACTATTGATAATATCGAAAAGTATTTACAGTGGACCCAACAATTTTGTCCATGTTGTTATTCGCCCTGTTTTTTTGTTTGATATTCACCCGAAAAGTCGATAGTCATCCCACCTGCCACATGAGTCAGTCAGTCATAGTGCGCGCATCAATTTTATATCGACCTACAGTATATTTACATCACCACGACGAGTAAATCTCTGCCATAACGATAAATCATTAATAAGTAGTGGTTAATACATAATTACAATGTATTTGTGATGATTTCCAATTGAAATTTTTTTTTGTTAAAGAATACATATTTAGGGTTGGGAACGGATTAAACCATTTTTAGTTAATTCTTATAGGAAAAATCCGTTATATATGTGCATATGTGTTTTGTAGATAATCATATATGGTTGGCCAGCCAACTAAAACCTTTTTGCCATTCCAGAAAGAACGATTACTAAAATTAACTTCTTTGAATAATAGTACACATTATTAATTCTATTTCAAAACACACATTTATTAAAAATCCTTCAGAAACATTTAATATTTTTTATTGAATCCAAAATAATAAACAGGAGATGTAATTGAAATTGAAAGGATACCACTATCTAAAACTATATTTGCAAGAATCCCATGAACCGGAGAGGTGTTCCGGATCTTTCTGTACTATATTATTCAAATACATTTTAATTAACTGTTACCTAACTTGTACTAAATACCCCATCTGATTTATTTTATATAAACATATGAACATATTTTGAACCCATGTTCAAAATATGCTCATACGTCTCAATTATTATTGTTCTTGATTTGTTTTTGATAAGTTTGTTACTGAATGATCATGATTATTTAAATATATATTTAAATATTTTTAGATGTCGCCTCTGTGAGCAATGAACCCATATACTTTGTGGCTCCAGAACAATATTTGGGAGATCAGAGAGCCTCGTACAATCACAATTTGAAGTTCACATTGCAACTTAACCAAGAGATGGGTTATTCTAAATCTGATGTAATCTTGGAAGGAGCTGGTACATATGTCTCTATACATATATTTGGTCAAAATAACAATGTTCCTGGTAGCAAGGTATATAATTATTTTAAGGCATTTTTAATCTTTAAGGTGTATTAACTTTATCGCTTGTTTACTGCAGTGTACTCAAAATGATTTTTATTGCGACTTTTCTTGAAATAATTGTACCCATTTTTATGCATTATTTATGTTTATGTTACATGTTTTTTTCCTTGCTTCTGCGAAAAACTTTGTCCCAATTTATAAAAATATTATACTTTGAAGTTTTGTTATAAAAATGATTTAGATTAACAAAATGTCATATTTGTTTGTTTATTAAATTGTTACAGGTTCAAGAATATGTATTCCGACTGCATGAAAAATATGGCTGGAGTCCTAAAATTAAGGCATTTGAGTTTATGTCCATTTTATCCAACTTAACGGCAATAAAGATACGTGGTACATACTGCAACCAGGGAGTTGGCTTCCTGGACAGTGTGAGGTTGGAGAGTGCGGCTCGACTCGGTTCTGGTAAACCAGCTAATTGGATGGAGATGTGCTCTTGCCCCAAGGGCTATGTGGGGCAATTTTGTGAATCTTGCGCTCCAGGATATCGTCACAGTCCGGCAAGAGGTGGACCATTTAAACCTTGTGTGCCTTGTGATTGTAATTCTCACGCTGACATCTGTGATTCTGAAACAGGTACTTATACAAATTGGGAGATTTAAAAAATATATTATTTAATAGGCTACCTAGGGACTGACTAATAGAAATTTAAATATACATAATTACAAAAATATGTTAAAAGTGATAAAATAACTTTTTATATCACCTTTAACAGTCAGAGGAGTAATTAAAAACATTGGACACCAATGCAGAATGGATAAAAGGGATTGGGCTCCAATGCAAAATATAAGATATACATTATATTATTACTGCATAGTTATTCATTAAATAGTAAAAACAAAATTGGTCTCATGTAATAGAATAGATATTCACACATTGCTATGCTATATACTCTTGTAACTAAAGAAATCTTTGTTTTTGCTTTGTGCCAATGATTCCAATGTATCGGTAAAGTGCTACTGTATATATTGATAATGTTTTCATAATATATGTGAATATCGATTTTTTAAATTAAATAATTCAATTTCTCATTGTGGCGAATTTTAATAATCATTAATTAATTAAAAAAATATTAATTATATTTTTATTATAACCAAATGTATTAGGGGGTGCGGACTTTTTAGGCATCTAACATGGGCCCCAATGCACCGTGTTAACTGCATTGATGTACTTATGCGCCACTGTTTGGGATGTGGGTGAAATTTATTTTTAATTTCTATTAAAATGCCAGAATTGGGCTTTGTCAAAATAAGGAAATCTTAAAAAAAATTAGAGACAATTGATGTTAGTTTTTAGGTACATATTATGAGATATAGTCATTTATATAAATAAATGAAAAGATCAGTTGTGAGCTACATATATCTTTAGCCCTTCTGATTTTGTTTCCTAAATTATCTGGAATTTTGTCTAAAACTATTTTAACATTTGAAGAAGGAAATTACGATTGATGAGTATTGCGAAATTATCACCAGAATCATCGAAAGTAAACTAATCAGAGGGCATTAACACATTGACTGCCGAACATGCCCATGTGTTTTGTTAGGTGGCGCCAACACCCAAGGGCGGACCATTTTCATTCATGTTTATTCTCATCTTTATCAAAAAGAGCCAGCAGTTAATGGGTTAAGGCAGTTAAAAAAAATCAATACGTTTTTGATTGTTATTTTTATACATTATAACTCATCAATTTAAGATTTGTACTTATCAATCTTGTACCGAAGAGTTTTACTACAATATCAACTGCCAAATATTGACCTAATCGTTAATCTTTAATTCTTTTGTCTTGTTTTAGGGCGTTGTATTTGCAAGCACAACACTAACGGCGATAACTGTGAGCGCTGCGGCAGGGGCTATTACGGAAATGCTCTTTCGGGTACCGCTTATGACTGTACTCAGTGCCCTTGTCCCAATAATGGGCCTTGCATCCAGATGGCAGACTTAACAATTGTATGCACGGAATGTCCTGTTGGATATTCGGGTAAGACTTTGTTATTTGATTGTAAATTATTTTTTATAGAAATTTTATATACATTTGCAAATATAAAATGTTTTTCAATAATTTGTATGTGTTTTTATAGCTTAAAAAAAATTATACACTTTATGTTGATTATCAAGTTGAACCTAAGGCTTGATACAAATGCTGAGTTGAAAATAAACACAGTTTATTTAATGTTTTAAGAGGCAGTAAGTTACGATCCATGTGGATCTTTTTGGAGAGTCAATTTAGTGTAAAGTTTTTGAATCTTTTTGCAAAATCTACAATAATACGTGCTTTAAATTAATTTTATTATGAAAGATTCATTCAATCTTAAAGTATTTTCTTAAAAAATAATGTCTAAATATATTGTAATTATCACCAAAAAAATATAATGGTAGAACCCTATTTAATCTTTTTCGCAATACCGAATCTCGAAATATTTCCATATAAAGACCATACATTTTGTTTATAAATTGATTATAAAAGGTTCATTCGGAAATTTGTACTTTTCACAAATTAATATTTTTGCATTGGTTATTAAATATATAATTTTAAATAAAACAAAATTCACATTCGGTCTCTTATATTGCAATATCCAAAAAAAGTATGAAGAATTTATAAGGGTAGGTACTTAGAGAATTTTATATTATTAAAATATATTTTTTTAATAAATTATACCTTATGGTCTATATTTTAAATAATTACTAGAAAGAACCCTGTCAAGCTGAGTGAATTTTTTCGGCAATCGCCCTAACATAAATAGGTACCGATGATTATCAAAAAATTTATCAAATGCACATATTGGTGTAGTTTATGCAAAAATATTCAAAAACTTTATACTAAATTAACTGTCCAAAAAAAACCACATGGATCGTGTCCTGCCGCCTCTTAATATATAAACATAGTTTTTTAAAAAAAATTTCAGTTTAAACACATTTTTTTTAAAATAATCTTTTTTTAATACAAACTTACCATCATACTGTTTACGTAGTCAGAAAAGATAAAATTCGTCTGGCATGCCACTCTTGCCTCGCTTGTTTGTCACCTTCTCATACACACTTGTCTATGGTTGAAGCAGGTTCTATCGAGATTGTCCTCTCTAATATGATTGTGCCGGTTCTTTTGCTGATGTCTTTTTTTATTGCCTTCAACACTCCTCACCTCGTATACTTTCTTTATCACCCTCTTTCACTTGTTCCGCTTGTCTAAATCATGTCTACTTTTAACAAACAAATCTACTACGCTTTTAATTTGTTCATTCTTCATGTACAATGAAATACTGCCAAAATGAGACAAGCCATCAAAATAGTTTGAATTTATAATATCGTTGTGGTAGGCTGTACATTTATAAAAAAAAACATCAATTTCGGTTTATTGCGCTGTAGTGATCAGCTCAGTGAACTACACTACCTGCAATAGGTCACATTATTGGACCAATGAGAAATTGAGCAAATTCAATTAAGATAATAAATTAGCAAAATAATTTGTGAGATGGGGTAGTTTTTTGTCTCCCGAAAAGTTCGGTATTTTTGATATACAGCCTATTGCATTTACCACGATGATATCTTTCATTTTCTTGTAAAAATCTTGAATCCAATGACATTAATTAAAATTTCAGAATCTAAATAAACTCTGGATTTTCATTTTCTATAATTCATCTCTGTAATCAATCTTTATCTCTTCCAAATCTCTTTTTATTCCTGTTGATGAAAAGGACTGTACCTCTCAAAATAATGGTCATGACAAAAATATAACTCGGTTGTGTGTGTACATTTAAAAAAATAAATTAAAATAATCCAATATAATTTGAAGACTGTATAAATATTGTTTATTAAAGATAGCCCATGATTTTGATTTCAGGCATGAAGTGTGACCTATGCTCCGATGGATATTATGGGGACCCTACCGGTTTCTTTGGCCCTGTACAAATTTGCAAACCTTGCGATTGTAATCTCAACATTGATCTTAACGCTGTTGGAAATTGCAACAGGACAACTGGAGAGTGTCTCAAATGTATTTACAATAGTGCTGGAGCCCATTGCGATCAGTGTCTTCCAGGTAAAATTCAGCAATTCTAACTATTCAAAATGTACAACTCTGTTCTATCATTATTTCAGGGTAGTTTTACCTTTTTGAAATTGAATACGTTTTATCGAAGGCTCTCCCAGATTGTTAAAAATAGAAAGTTATTTGTATTAAAATTTTTTGGAACATTTTATAGGTGAATGTAATATTTAAGAATGTTGTTATAGCTATTTAATATCATATTCGTTGTGTCAAAGACATAACGAGTTTTTAAATTTGATTATAATCTTAATTTTTTTTTTTTAAATAAGTGATTTCCTAATATAATAGTGTCATTAGCCCAGTTACATTTGTTAAATTAAGGATTTATTTTATAAATCTAGTTTATTATGAGATAAAGATAAATTGTTATATTAAAACTCTTAAAAGTTAAAAATATGTTGAACATGACAACATTATATCATATAAATAAATATTCAAGGACACTATGGAGATGCGTTGGCGGTACGCAAGGGTGACTGTCGTCGTTGCGAGTGTGGTGGAGCTGGAGCTCTTCGCTCTGAGGAAGGTATACCTCGCTGTGATCCGTTGGATGGTCGGTGCGCATGTGCGGCTCATGTGGCCGGTCGTGCTTGTGATCGTTGCGAAGACGGATACTTTGAGCTGACTTCATCCGGATGCCGAACCTGTGATTGTAACCCGGAAGGATCTAATAACAGGACCTGTGACACAGTCTCTGGACAGTGCCATTGCAAACCTGGTGTAACTGGGTGAGTTATTTATTTGCAATTCTTGCAGTAAAGTTACAAAGTGATTTTGTAAATAAACATATTAGTAAAAATTATAGCATTACATATTGTGTTGTAATAATATGATACTACCAAAATATTATGTATCTCGGTTTAAAAATGAGCAACCTTACTTCACTGTCAACAACCTTCTGAGAGGAAATAACTGTTGACTTGTTGACAAACAATTTGTATACATACTTAGATGCGTTATACATGTATAATGTAGTCTGGTTGTATTTTTTCCTATATCCGTATATGGTTTGATATCAGTCAAACACAATTTCCGATTTGATTTCTTAATGTCTTATTCGTAACTATCAGCTTGACCACCTTAATGGTTTCACAAGGTTTTTTTTATGGGTCACCATGAATGTAACACATATTACTTAATGGTACATCTAAATTTGTGTCACAAGTGTGGTGTGATGAATTAAAATTAGTAATTTCTCCAAATAATTAATTCAGTGCAAATTCTAGGATGTGGAAAGATTGCAGACTTTTATTTTATCCTTTTAAAAGATGTAGTTTGGATCTTTTGTGTTGATTTATAAAAAATATATATGCAGGGAGGAGAACATTTCGTAAAATGTGATATAATTACATCAAAATTAGTTTAACTATATCAACAATTGCTTAAATAGTTTACTAATTTACTTACTTTCCTATTTACCTATATTACATTTTATTTCGTCAATTTCGCCATCTTTGATTATTATTTGGTTTTTTCAAATTTTTGCCCATTTTAAATGAATGACGAAAGATCACTGCAGAAGACCGTATTCTGATCAAAAATTTGTAAATTGAAAAATGTAGGGGTGCTAGGAAAATGATCAGAGTTTCAAAACAAAGCCTGGAGTAGAGCTAGACATTACAGCAGGACGGAGCTCCATCTCATACGGCCAGAAATACAATCAACTTTCTTCTTTGTGAGAATGTTAATTTCATCGAGTCAGGCATGTAGTCACCGAACAGCCCAGATTTAAACCCAATATGGGGTGTTTTGATGATTTCTGATTAGCTAAATATTGTGCAAAAAAAATTACATTAAGAATTATAATTAATTATATTATGTTTTAAAATAACTCACGTGTTACGAGATGTTCTCACTTTTTTTATATTATAATCACAACTACATACAATACGTGTGATGGTCCAAAATATTATTGTATTATTTACTATCAATAATCAATAATGGCACTTATATTTGTTCTCTGCTATTTAAGTTATTAAACTAGTGCTATTTATTTATTTATTTTCTAGATTGAAATGCGACATGTGCAAGGCATATCAATATGGTTTTTCAACAGAAGGATGCAAGCAATGTATGTGTGACCAAATAGGTTCTAAGGGTCTACAGTGTGATCCCAACGGACAGTGTCCTTGCTACGACAACGTGGAGGGTCGTCAATGTGACAGGTCAGTTATCTGAAATATTAATTATTAATATAAATTGTAAAATAATTAAAAATAAATTCAATATTATAGTATAATTCAATCCTAAAATATTTTGGGAATGAGTTCAAGAGCTCAAACAGGATACATACGTATTCAGATTATTAACACATATTTATAAAATAAATACATACCTCTATCAAAATACAAAGGGGGCTCCAACTGACCATTATGGAGTCGACTCAATGGGTATTTTAAATAGTAATATGTTGATTTTCAAAGTTATTAGAAATACATTTTGTTTTTTAATTATTTTAATAAAGAATTCACATGTATATTATATTACATAAGCTAATCATGTATTACACAGTTATTAAGATTAATTGGTTCTATCACATTTTTTATTAATATCTTAAAACATATGTAGTCAATCACTTTTAAGATTTTGATTTCTAAAACC
Source organism: Eubasilissa regina (assembly GCA_022840565.1). Classification (NCBI taxonomy): domain Eukaryota; kingdom Metazoa; phylum Arthropoda; class Insecta; order Trichoptera; family Phryganeidae; genus Eubasilissa; species Eubasilissa regina. The sequence continues at coordinate 27,497,860 of JAINEB010000033.1, forward strand.
TGTCATTATTTTCAGGTGTAAAGAGAACAAACACGATAGACAGAGAGGCTGCATTAACTGTCCTGACTGCTATAATCTTGTGCAGGATGCTGTGAATATTCACAGAGAAAAATTACATAAATTAGAACAGGTAATATTTTTTTTTATCCAAATATTTAGAATGCTAAATCAAATTAATAATAAACACATTTAGTCTTTTATGAGAAAAATATTTTGGTTAGAGACACTGTGTTCATTTACATATAACACTTTCAACTGTAACTAGCTGTCCAATTTTAGGTAACCCAAAGGCCACATTTAAAAAAGTGGTCAATCTGAGTACCGCACCTGGAACGATTCATAAGAATATAAAAATGTAATGATACAGAAATATTTTTTGTTTGTACTCAGTAGTTCTAATAGTATTACTACAAATTATTATTTCTCTTCGTGCAAAATTTAACAGGCGAGCTGCGCAAAAAAGTATTACGGGTTTCACCCAGCCCGTATCATGGACAGCCAGAAAAAAAATGTGTCAATTCGGGAATATGTAACATTCTTATCTCTGTCTACCTCTAGCAATTGCTAATACGTGTTATGTATGCATGTTTTCTAATTTTTAGTATTCTGTATTTAAAATATTACCTTTATTCTTTGTAATCATGAATTTTTGTTTTGTAATATTTCAGATGCTACGAGATATTGAAAAAAATCCAACAGTTATTCCCGACTCTGATTTCGATAAGGACTTACAAAAAGTGAAAGATGAAATAAATGAATTATCAATGAAAGCTAAACAAGGTTCGGGTGCAAGCGATGGAGGGAAATCTCTAGCTCATAGACTGGAGGATCTCAATAAAAGATTGGAGCATATAAGGTATAAATAATCTACTATGTATTTCAATGGTCCTGTTTAATGTTTTAAAACCGCAGATGTAAACTCAGTTTTTATTTAAAAAAAGATAGTTTAATTAATTACAAATAAAAATAATGTGTTGTATAATTATCTATTTTTATATTAGCAGATATAAGTAATCATCTCCAAACAGCTTATCTTCAGGAAATTACAGATTTTTTTGAAAAAGTATCATTGCAATCTGACTGAAGATGAGGGTGATATCATAAAAAAATCCTATTATTGTAGCAAGATCATTTTTATAAAAAAACATCAAAAATATACAGTAAAACTCCGTTAATTTGTAACACGGGACCGAAATTTTAAAAAAAAAATCTGAATTATGAATAATGAGAACAATTTTTTGAAGGCAACTTTAGAAAGAGATTTTAAAAAATGGGTTGTCAGTTTACACTTACGCATTTTGCATGTGCCACCGCTGTCAACATTGTGATTTTCGTACTGAAAAACATGACAGCTGTCTATTATTTTAGCTTTTTATGTGTCGAAATGTTTATCAAATAATTTATTTTTCCTGAATAATTAAGGTGTGTGGCGTTGTGGCCAGTCCAATATTAAAAATAGGTTTCTTCAAACGATTCATCAGTGCTTAACGCAACAAAATTACAGACATTTTAATTTGATTAGCAGTCGAACTCGCCTTTTCCTTTAAAATTGAGCAAGAAATTGGAATATTAAAAAGCCCGTGAAAAATAATAAAAAACTTTTAAATCTTCATACTTCGTTGAAGCTTATTATTCTTCAGCGATTTTTTGTTTGAACTTAGAGAGGTATTCAGGATTGAAATTTTCCTGCAGATTTTATCTTTGATGTCAATTTTTGTCAGTTTTAAAAATAAGTTCCATTTTTTAAATGATCAAGGATTTACACGAATTACGAGATGTTTGTGCCATTTTAGAAAACAAAACGCAAACATTTTTTATTTATAAAATAAGTTGTGTATTTAAATACTGTGTAATAAATACAAATTGCAACATTTCATAAACAAAAAACCAGATATAAAATCAATAGAACTGTTGCACACAATTAATTTATAAATTACGAGATTCAATGAAAATTGTAATTCGCAATGCGCCGACAATTATTGTCGAAATAACAAGAAATCTTATAAAATGCATTGCAGAATTTGGTATACATAAATACGGTATAATTCAGTTCAGCCGAGGTCTTGCTAGTTGCAAGCTCTAAATGATCTATTGCGATAAGGAACAGTGCCGTGATTGGCTAGGGGGTGGAGCTAGCTACAGATGTTTACGAAGGGATGATGAATGCGTAGTCCGCGAGTTCAGATTTAAAAACACGTGAAGTACGTGAATAAATTATTTACTTTGGGTATAAAAAATGCATACGAACTACGAATAATAAGGTTTTACGAATTATCGGTAGAAATTTTATGAAATGTTATTTTCGGAGCTAAAATTTTTGAAAAAAGTGTGAATTACATGAAAATACGAAATATGGGAACACAAATTAACGGAGTTTTACTGTATATATATATATAAATATTACCTAAATAATTTTTTTATTCTATTACATATCTTGTTTATTATTTAATTATATTATTTATAATTAAATCATATTTAAAAAATACAGAAACAAGGCATCTAGAGGGTCATGCTTCAAAGCACTCTCTCACTCAATCTTAAAACAACATTTATTTGAACAGATAAACATGTACATTTCTTAAATGAATCATTTTTAATATTGTTTTAGAAATCTTTTGGAGAAGGTTGATAAATCTACAAGCAAGGCCAGTGATAGTGCTAGAGATGGTTCCACAAACATAACAATATCAAAGGAATTGATTGAGGCATCACGCAAAGAATTAGATGTATGTAAATAATTATTTTTAATAATTTTTAACACCTTCAATTTTGAAGCATTATTCATTTTTAAAGCATACAATGCCATTCTTATTAAAATTTTGAAATCATCATTTCAAGTATTGAAATATTATATTGTAAACTTACAATTGTTTCATAAAACCATTTTTAAGCAATAAAAGTATCAATATTCACTATATGTATACTGTTTCTGTAGAATGCACTGGATTATTTGAACACTGATGGTTCCGCTGCTTTGGCCAAGGCTCAAAATCGCTCAGAACAGTTTGGACAGCAGTCCATACAAATGTCAGTCATTGCTCAGGAATCGCGACTCATCACAGAGAAATTAGAGAAAGAAGCCAACAACATTAGACATATAGCACAGACAGCTTATGACACATCTTCAGAAGTTTATAAGCTTGCCAAGGATGGTCTTGGACAGCAATCCAACATCAGGTATGGAAAATCAATCATATAAGATGAAATAATTTTAGTTTTTTAGTGTGTACATAATACATTGTATGTATAGGTAGGCTGAAGAGCAAAGAAAGCGAATACAGGTATCCCTCGGTTTTCATACTAAAGCCGTGCGACCTGCTTGCTGAGATCTGGAATCCCCATTCTGACTCTGGTGAACAAAGTGTCAAAACATCAACCCAAAATGGCCAATCTCGAGTGTATTTTTTCAACCATGTAGACCTTGACTGACAAACACTGTGAGGTTGACCATGAGTGGGAAAGAAGTGCGAAGGTGGTACAAGACAATATTCGTACAAGAAGGGTCGTCAGAGATCAAAATATTTACATTCCCTCTTTTTATGTTACATGTTTACGTAACATGACAAGGGAAAAAGTCAAATTCAAAATTTTACTCACAAATTTCAGTGAATGTGTGTAAAACCGAGTTAATAAAAATTTTCATCCATGTAAATTATGCAAAATATTTGTATGGGAATGAATAGGACTTTGATTTTTCATCGTAAATAGCAAGAAAAAATTAAAACAAGGAATGGAAGATTGAGGTTTTACTAAATATAAATATGGTATTTTGTATACTTTTGATTACTACTATTATAAATTTTTATTTACAGTGCAGAATTACGACTTTTGGATGGTGAAATCAGTGCTGCTGAGGGAAAAGTTAACAATGTTCAATCAATGGCAACTCAGTCATTAGCCAGGTCTTCTGCTGCTTACGACGACGCTTTGGATATTTATGCCCAAGTCAACTCTACAGTTGTGCCGAAAATTGACACTAAAAAAATTGGATCTGACGCTGAAATCATGCATACTAATGTAAGTACCTATACCTAAATTATACAAAAACTTACTCGCTTTTCACAATATGCACCGCTTTGGTCTATTGATGGGCTCATATGAAAACTTAAAAAAAAATTAAATATGTTTCAGGCAAAACAAATTCAAGATAAAGTTGATAAACTGATGTCGAACAATAATCAAATGCTAATCAACCTCGCTGATCAAATAAATAAATCCAAGAAGTTATTGGAAGCTGGCACTGCCCAGCAAGCTTCAATACAAGACCAACTTACGCAGTTGGATTTAATTCATTCTCAAGCAAAGCAGGCTGTCAAACAAGGGAACACTACACTGGAGGATGCCCAAGCCATAGCCCATACACTAAAACGTAAACATAGTTTAAAATTAACTAATATATATTCCATAGTTAATCGATCTTATAAAGTTTGAATGCTGAATTTCAGTAGAAACAATGTATATTCTGTACATCTTTTTTTTTCAGAATTTCACGATCAAGTACAGACTTCCCGTAATGAAGCTAACGAAGCCATGACAGCTTTTCCAATCATTGATAGAGACATAAATAATGCACAAACAATACATAATAATGTCAAAAATGATTTGGAAAGGGTTGGTGAAAATGCAAAAGAGGCTAGAGACACGGCTAAAGAGGCACATCACAAATATGCCATACAAGCTTCTGAGGTACTTATATACCTTTACAATAAGAAGTTGTCTTTCAAATGTATAGGTCCCAAAGAAACCACATTATTTTCTACTATGTTTTTTTAAGAGCTCCCACCACACATCCAATATATATATTTTTGAAGTGAAACTGCTTTTTCCATGGTGTACTTTCAAATGTTCCCATGGATATGAAATGAAAATGTATAATCAAAAATACATCTTAAAATATTTTGTAAAAATATTGAAATTCAATTAAAAAATTCACTTTGATTATCGTTGTAACATTGTGAATGGGTCATTTTTTCGCACACACAGTTCTCGGGCCTGCACAATTTATTTCGCTCATGGCGAGCAAGATTACATTTGCAGTCGCAATCGTTACTTGTTATTTAATTATAATAGTACATTTACCATATTTCAATCAAAATAATTTGTTTTCACAAATGTCCCAACATATTATAACAGGTATGTATATTATTACCTTACTTTTGATTCGGTCCTAGCATACTATGTACTAGTGATGGTAAAATCGTTATTTAAACCGCTATTTTAACTGTTATTGAGACTGTGATTTTGTTCGATTATAACGATGATTGATAACTGATTAACGTAATTCTTCAAACAATGACTGGTGCAATAGAAAGTTAGTCCCCGATTATTAAATCTTAGTTACCAATCATCGCTACTATGTACTAAGTTAAATAATCTCTTTGTTGTTTTAAATATAATTTTATAATACACAGGAAGCTCACGGAATTCGTAAAAAAGCAGCAGCTACGCTTTTGGATGCCGGAACATTACACGATGAGGCAAAACAACTTTCTGGTATGAAATACTTTTCTTTTTTTTATTCAATGTGTATACATTTATTGCAAAACTCTAAATGTAATTTTTATTGGAAGTTTCTTCTGGCCTTTTCGCAATCAACATGGGATTTAAAAAAATCTTTTTCAAATTCGAAAAAACATTTTATTAATTAATAAAGCTAACATTATTAATATAAAAAATAAGGTCATACATAACATAATTCATTCATTTTGTTCGACGTTGCAAAAAAGAATCTAGTAAAAAAAAAAAGATTTTTTTTTAATGAACCCACACTCGCCAGGATCGTGATGAACTGGAGGGGTGGGGGGGTTACCTGTACAAAAAACATCTCAATTCATAATATTTTTAAAAATGTATTATTGATTGCGAAATTTTGCTTATCGCGACCATGTCCAAAAAGTATCCCCTGCGATCAACGGGGGTTACCTGTATTTAATATCAAAAAGCAAAAGTAGTATGTATCTCAAATTCCCTGAGAATGAAGAAATATACTCTTAGAGCCTTATAACGTTGTAAATGATCTCGTATACATAATACATATTGACAGTCATTTTAATAATTAGTTCAGATTTATGAATGTATAACACATGTTTTGTTTTTTATTCAGGGCGAGTGGCTGAGACTGGACGACACATTGAAATTTTAGAAAAACGAGCTGGAGAAGATGCTCAATTGACTGGAGATGCCAAAACCAAGGTAACTAAGAAAAAATATTTTTTAAAAACAAACATGCAATCTTTCATTTGTAATCTTAGGCGGTAAATTGCACTAAAGTGTCCAAACTGAATCAAGATCCTTCCTTGTTCAGTAGTTCTTTGGAAACAATACACAACACACAATGCACACGACTTTAATAATATCAAAAGACTGGCCTTCAACATTGAGAAGAAGTTCTTAAACTAAACTAAATGTAACTAAAGTGATGATTAGCGGTGAATGGCGACCGTTTTATAAGCAAAAGCTTCCATATCGATCTTGATTGACATTTTTTCCTCCCCACTAATCTAGGCATCGCAAAGCAGCAGGGCTTGGTTAGTAAGAATGCCTTTCACTGTCTGCTATGAACTAGGTCATCACTCCTTGAGGAACGGTCACCCAATTCTTTCAAACCCTCAAGCATTTCTTCTCTCACATCACTCATTATTTCACATCTCCTGAGGATGTGCTCCAGTATTTGCCTGACCCGGTTGCAGACGACAGCGAGTCCCAGGTCAAAGAGTTTACTCCGGGACTCACCGGGAGGTTCCAATACTTTACAGGAAACCTGCTTGCACAGCGCGGCTATAAACTGTGCACCTCAAATTTAAGTTTAGACTATGATGTTCTCTGCGTTTAATTGTTTGTGTGAAAGCATTCAATTTCATGATTGATATAGTCAAGGTTCTGAAAAATCAAGATGTAACAAAATTTAATTAATAATGGCGGACTGTACAAAGACGGAATAAGGGAAAAGGAGAGAAGATTAAGGGTTCACAGGCAAAACCGCCACTTTGCAATTGACGAAATTAAAGTAAAAGTAATTTTCTTTTTAAATTTAAAAATTGTTATTTGTTCCCATGTAAAAGATATGTCCAAGCCAACTTAGCGGATTTTTCTATTTGGATTAGCAGCAGGTCCATCCCATGGTCCTCTCAGATGATATTGTTCCTGATTTGATCTCTTAACATAGCTCTCGCTACTCCTTTTTGGTATCTCATCTCTGCAGCCTAGATTTCAAACGATTCCTCTCTGTCAGTATCCAATGTTGATGGCCATAGGTCAGGGTGGGGGCTTAGACCGATTTGAAAATCTCTAGTTTTGTTTTGTTGTTGAGGTCTGCTTTCCTTATTACTGTGCTGTGCAGTGACTGCCTAATCAGATTTTCTCATCAGTGTCAGAGGGAAGAAGACCTGTAGAACGACCTAGGAGAACATGAAAAAGGCAAATGGATAGAACTATCAGTGGCCCCAAGTAATCAACACTGCAGGATAGAGGGCAGTGGATGAGTGCTGTCCAACGACAGGCCCATGAACCGATTAGGATAAAGGCGATGAAGAAGAATTTTAGAAGTGATATATTTTTGATAAAATGCTTCTAAAACTTACAAACATTTTTTTTTCAAATGTCTTTCTAATCTTGTCAATTGCAAAGTGGCAGTCCCAGATGGATTATTTGAAGCGCTCAAACTGGGTCTATTGAAATTAAATGTTCTATTAAGTAAGTTTGAGTGATACTCTTCCACAATAAAGTATTGTATAATCGTGACGTACATTTAAATTTACTAATGAAAATGATGAATGTTATGTAACCCTGAGATGAACACAATGAAAGATTGAATCATCAATCACAAGCCTCTTCAACTCTCAAGAGTTATATCCTGTGCTAGTATGGATCTTCTCAGCAACCGACATTTGAACTTGCTTACACACTCGGACTACTCGCCGATTACAGTACATATTTGCATATACACATAATTGAGACATCATATTTATGACAGGGCTAATATGATGAGTAATAAAATTTAAAGAAGTCAGGTCTTATGCAAAACAATGTTGGCCAGAACAGTGACAAGATATCTGGACTGTTTTGTTGTTCTTTTCCAGTGTGTTGTCATCTCATATTTTTGGCTGAAGTGGCGGATCCAACATTAAGTATGTATACAAAGTTAATTGATTTTAACCCCATCATTTTTTTCATGATATTGTTTCACATGTTATAGGTTGGCCAAGCTAAAACTGATGCAGGTGAGGCAGAAAAAAGTGTGCACAAAGCCTTCAAGGAAGTCAATACTATTATAGATGAGCTTCGAAGTGTACCACCATTGAATGATCAAACTTTGGATACCTTAGGTAACTTCTATTTGTTTTATTTAATTTACTTATACTTATAAATGTCATTCTTACTTATATTATATATAAAAATATGGAAATATAGGCAATTACAGGGCTTACGACCTGACTTCGGCTGGCTTAAGTGATCACTTTACACAATGTAACATTCACCAATCAACCTCCATATCTATCAAATGTTTTGAAAGTTGTATATTTGTTAATATATGGAATCACTTCGAATACCACTACACTATCGCCATCTATGGACTAAATTTGATATTCATTTTTCCCAGAAACAGCATATATATCACAGTGAGAATCTAATTATTATTATTATGTCTGGAAAATCAATATTTTTCAATTAATATTATTATGTACATTTAAAAAATAAATCAAAACTATTGGATTGTGTCGTGAGCATGAATGAAAAATTAATCAGTAGCCTGATGACTAATATGCAGTGCCCAGTGAGATACATGGGGTTCAACATCTTTTTAGTTATGGACATGCATTTCGGTTATTTCAAAAATGTCCACTTATACATGTTGTAAGCAACATTAAAGATGTTTGTCGGAAAATTGAATCTTTCCCTCACAGATAAATTTTAGTTGTACAACTTACTTAATATATTTCTATTTACAGCCCGACATTTGGAAGAAGCCGAACTAGAGTTAAAGAGAGCAAACCTGAGTGGACATATTCAAATACTACAAGATGCAAGAAGTGCTCACCAAAGGTATGTCATTAATAAAATAGGTCATCAAAGATATGTTCATTAATCAAATAGGTACTATTTTAACCTAATTATAAATCAAGAATTATTGCATTATGTTTTAAGTTATTTTATATTTGACTGCCACAGTTATTTATGTATATTTTTTTGCGAACATTCCTCAAGAATGTTGAGATTTATAGAAACTAATGACAAAATTATTTGATTTTTATGTACAAATTACTTCAATTGACTTGTTTACCGCTACACGCACATTGCAACATGCGTGTTATTTTAGAATACTTACAACTTTTTATACATACATAATTTGTAGTCAAAGTTGTTATCATATGTAGTTCCATCCTTGGCCCTCTCCATGCAGAAACAATGTGATTTAACAAATTGCCATTGAATATATTAGGCACTGTCAGAATTCTATCCGTATTTGTCTAATAATTAACAAAATTTATTTTCCAACACAGTTTAAAATCTTGTGCGTACACAGATGAGACTGATCTCGCGTCTCTGAGATTTGTCGGTAAGGTCGATACATATCAGTTGGGGCTCTTCTGCATTTAACTCTGTTTTGTCCTTACTGCAACTTTCGAGACAAGTCCCATCCATGTACACGCACCATAATAACAGTGTCTTCCTCCACCTAACACTAACACCTTCAATTTTATATTACTTTAATACATATAAATTAATCATTAATAATTATTCACTTTCGCCACAATATATTTTATTGTAGAAATGAAATGAAATAAAATAAATTCTATCACATTTAATATTTAATATAAATTATTGTTGATCTATGATCATCGAGTTAATTTAAACTAATTAGTAATTTTTTTTTTATTAAAACCTGTTTACTTAACAAAATATTTCTCAAACTATTTGTGTATTTATAATAAATATTATTATTTATTCTATACTTTTTATTAAGAAAAACACATTTTTGTTGTGAAGTTGCATTTTCGGAACATAGTTCTATGCTGTTTAATACAAATTAAATGTATTAATTATAAATATATACATTTAATTAGTATTTAAAACATCACAGACCTATGTTCTGAATAATTACAACTTCACAATATGAATGTGTTCTCTTTAATAACAAATTAAATTAATCAACTAGATATACAGAAAAAATCTATATTTACTTGCTACCGGGATAACTTTGCTAACTTTTTATTGCCTTTCCAGATGGTTGAAGGATTACGAAGATGAAGCCAAGATGCTTAAACTACAAGTAGAAAATGTTAAAAGTATTTATGCTGTTTTGCCCGACGGCTGCTTCAAACGACAAAGCCGACTTGAACCTTAGTAGAGTTCTGATAATATAGTCACTGTGTGCCATGAACAGAGGATATCAAATTTTGTAGTATTCTGTAATATTATTATACATCAAACCCATTACTTTACCACAGGCAGCCTAACTGAGTGGGGTTTCCGTAATAAATCTAAGGTTTTGCATAATTAGTTTTTTCTTGATTCCACATAAAAGATATGAGTTGAAGACGATGTTATGGTAATTTATTTGGTCCCAATGAACAATTAGTGAGTTTCTAAATGAAATTCGTTGTAACACTTATCCATATATATATTAACATATGAGTGCCTTACGAACATATTATAAATAATACATATAGAAAAATGTTCAAAGATAGATTTTAATAATTGTGAAGAATATTGTGTTGTTTACCGTACATGCAAGACACTTACATTACTGCTTTTTGATATAAAACTGATATTAAATATTCGTGAGTTATTTTATAGAATCATTCAAGTATGCGACCACTGTGTGTACAATTTTTGTTATAATCTGTTTTTATTTTTAATCTCCTGACAGTCCCATTTTCATATAGTGTCCTCATTATTTGGGTATCATAGATTCCATCCTAAAATGGAGTGTCTTGAATGAGATAACATAAAAATAAATACCGTATCACATTGATTATAAGGCGCACCCTTATTTTTCTAAACTAGAAAGAGAAAAAGAATAACATTAATAAAATCTATATTATAAAAATGAAAGATATTATATTGCGCACACAAAAAGTTTTCATTATGAGGACATATGAGTATTATACAACAATTAGGAGCACAATTTTATTTGACTAAATAAAGTACAATCACTTTGTATGAAACCACGAATTTTATTATTCACCAACGTCAGGACGTATTTAAAACTAACAATAAATACAAAAATAGTACACTTATATATACATAAAGAGGGAGGTAGAATATAAAATTACATGTGAAAAAGAGAGATAAAATACATATACAGTTAGATAGAACATCAAGGGAGATAGAATATAAAACTGTATGTGAAAGAGAGAGACAGAATACATATACAGTCAGATGGAATATTAAGGGAGGGGGGAATATAGTGTTGATGGATATTAAATTGATTTTAAAGGAATCATACCTAATATGGGATTAATTGATAAATTAATTTGATTATTAAGAATTGGCAAAATACTATTCTTCTAAATTGTGGAGGCCAAACATGTTTTTATGGAGGATATTGACCCCTGTGCAATTATTAAATGAAAGGTCTTTTCAATAATACGGTTGGAAAATTCTGAGAAAACATTACTGTTTAAACATTTAAGATGTTCTTTGACGCAAATATTGACAATACGCACAGTTTTGCATATATCGTCTATATTTGTATCAAAGAACATCTTAAATAGGCAAAACTGCACAAAAGGTCCATGTAATTGGACGATTTAGAAGCCCTTGAAATAAAAAAGGCAATAAATACCGATTCTTAATATCAAATTAATTTATTTATTAGCCCATATTAGGTATGTTTCCTTTAAAATCAATTTAATATCCATCAACACTGTATTTTTCCCTCCCTTAATCTTCCGTCTAACTGTATATGTATTGTGTCTCTCTCTATTGCTATACTTTTATATTGTCTCCCTTGATGTTCTAACTAACTGTATATGTATTCTGTCTCTCTCTTTCGCATGTAATTTTATATTGTATCTCCCTCTTTATGTATAAGTCCACTCTTTTTGTGTTTATTGTTAGTTTAAAATACATCTTGACGAACCTTGAGCTAAGCGAAACCGGTTGGCGTATAATAAAATTGGTGGTTTCATACAAAGTGATTGTATTTATTTAATATAATATGTCAAATCACAAAGTGATTGCTTTTTGTCTGAAAATACAATTTTATTAAAAAATGATCACGCTCAAAAGTGACCGAGCAACGAATGTATCACGACTGTGCAGCAGTGGTAACGGCGGCCGCTAGTTCACTGGAGGTGGTTTCCAAGGATCGTCAACAACAAGTACATTTTTGACAGTGATTGTAAGATGCCATCGAATATAAGACGTACCATGAATATAGAGACACCAAAATATAATGAAACATGTCTTATAATCGATGTAATATGGTATATTGAATCGATGTAATATGGTATATTGTGATTTAAAAAAAATATATTAATACAAATGTTTTCTTTCACCAACTATGAATGGATTTGAGCTTATAAGTGAAATAAAATTAATTATAAATGAAATCTTAACAATATTAAAAGCAATCATTGTGTGTTGTCAAATAAATGTCATTTATTATAATAAATAAAAACATTTAATCAGAAGGTTTTTAATATTTCTCAATAAATATAACAATTGTATTTGTTACAATAAGCAGTTTCCTAATTTATTAGTTATGTGGTATTTTGTTAGGATTTACACAAAAATTTTACCAACCTTTTACCAGTTTTATTATTTTTTACAACAATTTAAGAATCTACTTCTAAAAATAATCATTATTATTGTTATTGTTATTGTATACATACATTTTTTGTGATTACTTTATTTGTTTGAATTTGTGTTTTTATTTGATTTTTCCTTTCATATTTTTGTTTGGCAAAAAATGATTTTACATTCTCTGTAACAGAGTGATGCTTTGTAACATGGAGATATCTATCTTACTGATCTTCTGTAGTCAATAAACACTATACCATTACTAAACAGATCACATAATCCCTTCTCATTTGAACCTTTTATGACATTTTTGTTTGATGTGAAACACATTTTGAAATCCATTATTATTTTATATTTTAATTTAAATTAGATAACGATGACAGTTCAATACATAAGAATATGCAATAAAGTCAGCACCTAAACATTTGGCGGAAATTATTTTTCTTACCATAATTTCATCTTTATTTTTTTATTTGTTTGAAGTTTTCTTTATTTGTGTTTGTTATATTGCAACAGATTATTTTATTTCATGTAGGTATGTGTACATAAATTAAAATATTACTTAAAAATTATCGAAATACTCTTAGATTATTTTGTTTTGGTTAAATGGTTATTATATATTTTTTTATATTTTAAAACAGTTTTTTGAACTAGCAAAAATACATAATCGTTTACTAAATACCAAAGATTAATTTTCATTTCCATAAAGGTGTGAACTGAAGATTGGGAAGGTAAATATTAATAATTTTCTTAAACAAGTAAGAAAAAATGTTATATAAATTTTTCAGAACTAATTTTTATTTATTACACATTGTTCTTTGAGATTTAAAAACAAATAGTGAATGATTTCCGAAAAATTAAATTTCAAAATATTAATTATTTGATAATTTACTATTGCAAGGGTTTTCATGAGCATAATTGGTTTGTTTTTAAAAAAATTATAAAAAATATATATTATTTTATAAATTATATACTATTTCATGAAGTGATTGAAACATTAGTTGTTGATCATTTTACTTTATTTTTTTTAATAAAACACTACATATTATTAATAAATTCACCAAACCGCCAAATTCCGTATATCAAATTAATCACTCAATTCTATGTAGGCATTAAGTATATATTTAAATAGATTTCACAGTTCTTCAATGTCCAAAATTTAATTTAAACCTTTAGCTTATGAACCTTTCCATATATCATATATGTCCAATACAATTAAAAATTTCAAAATCCTAGTCTTAAACTTCCAATATGTATTATGATTTATATTACTGAATTATCTACATTTAGGTAGATACATCCTTGAAAATAATGTTATGTTTCATTTTTTTTAAGAAATTAATAATTTTATTAGATTTTTCATCTCACTATACGGAAATCGAAATGTTTTTCTCTAGAAAAACTAGCTTTTAGTGGTGCCAGCCATAAGACATTTGCATTTATTCTTTTTAAGCTTTAGAATATTTTTCTTGGAAATCTTTTTAGAGGTTGGCCTTATTCCAAATACTCATGGATAATTTAAGATAAATAAATTACCTTATAAGTATTTTCATAATAATTTTATTGTGCGTGCTTTCGTTGTATGAGAATACTTAATAAATTTTTAATTAGAATGTTTGTGTTTTTGTAATTCATGTAAAACACCCATGGATACTGTCATCATCCTTCATCTAGTCTACAAACGATCATGTGTAATATAAGTACAGATAAAGGTAGGCAGGATTAACTCTTTGATTGCAGATTTTGACCATAGAAAGGATGAGAAGACGTAACCTCAGTTTTTACTCTGAAAATAGTAATTATTCATATTCTTTAGACTATCAATAATTTTTCAATAGACTGCACTCATATCCACTTATATTTAACGTAGATGATTAAACTATGTTTTTGGTAGGCTATTACCATTTTTTGAATCGTAGTTTCAATCTTTTCACATAGGTTTGGATAAATTTAACTTTTTTTAGACGATTTTAGTATTTTTGTGTATAATAAAATGAGTTTTTACGAGATGTATAAATGTGGATGAGGCAAAAATTGTGCAGGACAGAAAAGTATGGTGCTCTATGTATAAAATGAGAATATCGGAGGATCGACTTCTGTATTATAAAACATTGTTGATTGTTTTCGTCATTTTGAAAACAGATTATAAAGCTTAATTTTATTACATATAAATAATTAGGTTTTTAAATATTTAATGATAGGCAGTGTCATTTACATAAAAATTTCATCTCAAATCAAGATATACCACTTGAAATATTTTTTTGTAAAATTTCTAAATGAAATGAATTTTTTAAAAAATTTCTGAAGAATACGGACATTTTTAAAGTAATGTTTCTGAAGATCATTGAAGTTCTGATTCTTATTACTGAAGACAAAGAACTTCACAGTTTTGGGCTTGACAATGCAAATACCCATTTACCGAACCCGGTCGTCTGGCAATTGCTGATCATTTGCACAACACTTTCTGAGACTGATATGGCAATTCAAAGGCATGATTTGAATTATCTGGGGGTGTAAAACTATTGAAGATATAGTTGTTCCGTATTAAATGTTGACTTGTACATCAACCACCAAAACTTTAATAAAAGTTTTAATACTTATTTTACCAGACCAGCATAAATAATATAATAATAATCCACACATGATACCACACATAGTCAGACTACCCGAGGAGGAGAAGTTTAGTTCCCTGAACTGGATTTAGGATTTGAAATAGTTTAGGGAGAGAGTTTTTATTAACTCTCGAAAATTCAAGCACAAGTACAATACAATACAAGCTGTGAAGGTGACCCAGGATCGGGAGTGTATTACAAGCCGAATCTCATCTGATTGAGGTCAATATATGCCAATAATGACATGAAATAGGAAAAAAAAAAACAAATCACTTTCTACAACAATTATATTCAACATGTAGGCTAAAAAGATATATAAAGTTTAGCAATGTAGAGCATATGCCGCACTAGACATTACCCTCCTGCCCGTGTGAAGTGCCTACGTGCATAGAAACTAATTAATTGTCCTCTATGATGTCTTCCTATGGATTCGCACCGGTTTCAGTGAACAGTTAAAATTGGAAATATGGATTAACCGGTTGTTCAGTGAAACATTGTTAAAATTGGAAACGTTTCACTGAATCGGTTGTTCAGTGAAACGTTATACTGGTTGTTTCATAACATTGAGAATAATTGTTTATTTTGGTATATTTAATGTCATAATATAATATTCAAGGCTTCTGAAAAAGTTGTAACTTGTGCCAATATTTAGAAATCCTTCTCGAGGCCCTTAAAGCAGTATAAATCATATATATATGTGTGAAAAGTATATATACAGGGTGGCCCAAAAAAGTGAGAACATTTCGTAAAATGTGATATAATTACATTAAAATGAATTTAACAATAGCTTAAATAGTTTACTAATTTATTTACTTACCTATTATATTATATTACGTTTTATTTCGACAATTTTCGGTCGCCATGTTTGATTATTAATTTTCCCATTGTTTATATTTGGTTTTTTAAAATTGCCCAGATTGACAAAAATCACTGTAGAAGACCGTATTCCGATCCAAAATTAGCGAATTGAAAAACGTTGGGGTGCTAGGAAAATGATCAAAGAGTTTCAAAACAAAGCCTGGAGTATAGCTAGACATTACAGAATAATTGGACATTACAGCAGGACGGAGCTCCATCTCACACAGGCAGAAATACAATCGACTTTCTTAAAAAATATGAATTCGTCGTGAGAATGTTAATTTCATTGAGCCAGGCATGTATATATAATGTATATATACTTTTCATTGTCAGAAATAATAACTAAAATTCAGGTGTTTTGGAGTATGGGGAGGGGTGGGAATACTCTCAACATTATATTAGAGAACCGGTTCTTAGGGGTCATCACAGCTTCCACACCTCTTCTCTCATACATAATTTTAAACCACAGATCATTAGGATGGGGTTTTCTGTAGAAGCTAACAGTTTGTGAACTAATCTAGGGAGCTCCAAAACTGACAAATGAAACGAAATCTTATTACAAACATTACTTCTTTCACTATTCGCTTTACACAATACACACCAGTACACTGCACCCACACCACACGGTAGTAGACGTTTATCGCTTGCTCTGATCATACGTTTGACCAACGGAGTTAATGCGAGTGTAACAGCCAAATATTTCATTGCCAATAAGTTTGGTGTTTGTAGTCTGACTTAGATAAAATAAACGTCATTTGACTAAACTAAACATTTAGCTAAACTCTACGAGTTACGAAAATCAGAATAGAATCTTTCATATTCATTTCGTAATATATTTTAATTTTTAAATATTTCTCCATATTTATATATTACAGTGTTTATTTATATTTAATATTATATTACAGTGGAACATCGAATTTAAGTTTTTGAAGGGACCAACAGAAAAAATGTAAATTGGTGGTGGGGGGTATTAAAAAAACAGACTATTTTTTATTTAAAAAATGTTTTTTTTGTTGTTTTTAAATATTATAAATTAAATTTAAGGTTTCCGGTGCATTGCTAATACTAATAAAATATGCTTTGAGGCCTTCAATATGCCTCATGAAATCGTCCTTTGTAGGAACTGGGTTTATGGGATGAGCAGATAATTCTCTTTTATATGAAGGTTCTTCTGTCAAGTTTTCGTTTATCAACTATTTAATCAATTTCCGCTACGTCCGATGCTATTACGTTGGAGTCAAAGTCTAAGTAAATCTGCAAGGGTTATTCGTAAATTCTTTCCCAGCCATCAATGCTGTCTATACTATCTTCTACTCAATTTTCTCGCTGATTTCAGCTTGTAAAAAATAATAAAACAACGAAACGTACAAATTACGTAGGTATGAGAATGAAAAATACGTACATACGACATGCAAACGACTCTTGGCTCTATACGAATAGCGAACTGGTCGATGAATTTCAATACATTTTAGACGTAAATGTGGGAAAGACAAACGTAAAATAAGGTTTGTAATCTACTAGAATGACACGGGACTGCTGGAATAACACGCAAATGGAGGGAAAACATGAATTCCGGGCATGTAAAACTGGGGTTCCACTGTAATACAGTCTCTCAAGCGACATCAACCTTAACAACGTTCGTTTCCCTATTTTGTATTCGTATTTTTTGCATAAATTCAAAACATTTTATTCCATTCCCCATTTGAAGAGTTAAAGATCAAAACCACCACTGTGCAGTTGACGAAATTGAGATAAACGTATTTGTAACTGATTTTATAGCCAGAGCGGAAATTTTATAACTGATATGCTTTTAATAAAATGCTTCCAAAACATATTGCCAGATAATCATTTTCAAATATATACGTCACCCTATATTTTCGTCAATTGCAAAGTGTCGATTTTGCTTTTAAACCACTTTTAACTGTGTCGCCACCGTTCACGATTCAGTGATTTTTGCGGACCGGATGTTTCCGGACACTGATTTTTGCGGACATTGATTTTTGCGGACACTGATTTTTGCGGACACTGATTTTTGCGGACACTGATTTTTGCAGACACTGATTTTTGCAGACACTGATTTTTGCGGACAGGATGTTTCCGGGCACCGATTTTTGCGGACAAAAAATATTTTTAATATGAATACTGAATCTCAATGCAAAACAGAAAAGAGACTCCTATAAATGAACTGCTTCCTATAAAAAGCAAAGATCTAGGATTTTAAAATAATTTTACTTTTTTAATGTTCTAGCGTACCTACAAGTGCACTTAATAAATGCTAACACAAATGAGGGTAAGTACAGGGTGAATATTATGTTCCAGGCCGATTTTGTTTGGGCGTCATTTTAGTTTGGTAAATATTTGTCAGTTTGTATTTGGTAGTTGTAGAGAACAGTTGATTACAATTTATTATGAATCATCTAATGCCTCAACAACGTGTTGTAATTATTAAAATATTTTATTTAAATAATAATGATAATGCTGTAATCATTAATGGTGATCGCTATTGTCACATGTTGGAAAACTTCTTGGTGGATCGATTAGACCTGCAACACATGTGGTTTCAACAGTGCTACATCACACACAGCCCGAGCTACGATTAAATTTTTTCTGCCGCATAATGTCAAAAAGTGGTGATATCCACTGGCCTCCTCGATCATCTGATTTGTCGGTTCCCGACTATTTTATGTAGGGGTGTTTGAAAGGAAAGATCTACGTCAATAAATCAACAACAATTCTAATGCTACAGGACTATACTCGAAATGAAATTGCTGAATATAACACGCGAGGTGTGCGAGAATGTTACGAAAAATATGGTTAAAAAAGCACGAATTTGTGCCGCTGCCAGAGGCGGCCACTTGGCCAATATCATATTCCATATACATAATTGTAATAAACTAAATAATTTAATATAAAAATCAAATGAATAAAATTTTGTTTCTGTTATTTAAAAACAACATCGGCCTAGAATATAATATTCATCCTGTACCTACTAGTTCCAATTTTAAAACTTTTAATGCAGTTGTCTTTTCATGCAGTTTTATGTAGTTCTTGTAATTTATTAATAATCAAACTTAGCTCTTTTTGATGAAAATTGTTCATTCAAAATCGGCTTTAGATACAAAATCAGTTGTTTTTATCGCCACCATTTACGAGTATGTTATTATTCGAGCAATAGCAGTCTTCGCTATTCTTAAATTTAAACGTCCGACAGTATGAGAACTAGCTTGGTTTTGGAAGAAGATGCAGATAATAGGGATTATAATTCATAATAAGAAGTACGTTAATAAATATATTGTTCTTCATGGTCTTATCAGTTATTCGTGTTTTACTCCAATTAAAAAAAAATTGGAGGTTGCTGAGTTTGCAACTAATACATTCAAAATCATATGTCTTTAGTCGTTTGTATGCACTCGTAATTGAAAAAATGAATGCTTCAACCGACAACTTACAACTGACAAGTGTTTTTTTTTTAAATTTCATAATAATTTTATAATGGTGAATTTTAAAAATTACTAGTCCATATTTGGATCAAAGTATTACCACGCAAAACTGTTGATAAGAAAAAAAATTGTAGGACTCCAATGCGTCACATTGGTCCCATTGCAACTGTTTAAGCTATTTTTATTATTCATACTAATTTTGAGACTAGAAATGGAAATCTCATAAATTTGTGTATTAATTAAATACGTAAATAAGTAGGTAGGTACATAGTAATATCATTTAATAGTTAATCACTTTGTTTTTAAAAACCACTATGAGTTATTTATACAAAATATAATTTCCTTTCCTAATTGCATCTCTTTATTAACTGTTTATACATATATATTTTTGTACATTGATTTGCTTACCGTTATTATTATTATTTAACTTTGAGCGAATCCCGCTAGACAGCGCCAGGATATTCACTTTTTAAACCACAAAGTTTTAACACAACTAAATTTTAACAATTTTTAATTCGTGCTTTACATTTTTCAGTGGAATATTTTGTTTACTTAATTATTTAGGGGTGATGTGTTATAAAATATCCTAACTTCACTAATAAATAGTTATTATTGCTAGTTATTGAACAACAACAGTATCTATGTATTGAATGTTGCATTTTTCTTCTGTGTAGTTGTGCTAGTATGCCATTTAACTGAACTTTTTTCAATCGTTTTATATTGATCATTACAATTTTACATAAGTTTGTATGTTATTTACTCTTACTTTACTTAGTTTTTTAATTTTTTATAAATGGAACATTGCATATATTTTAAGTTTTACATTATATTTATATTCTATTAATTGCATCCTATTTTACTCTTTATATAATATTTTTTTACTTTTTATATACATTGAACATTGTATTTGTATGCTATCAAATCGCATCTTGATGTACTCTTTATGTAAATTTATTAGTATATTGAACACTACACTTTGTTTATTACTATACTGGAAAGGCACTGTCTGCTATAATGCAGTAAAATACTAGTGTAGCAGGCAGGGTACCGAAATACATGTTTCACTTTACTGCAATGTTATCTGATTATAACAATATAATAACACACTGTACTGTACTGTGAATAAAAAAATAAATAATAATAATTATTATTATTATTTCATCAGGATGATAAAAAAAACTAACTAAAATCATGTGTCAAAATGTTCTTGTGTTAAAATCATGTTCAAAATTAAAAAAGTTAATAAATACTAAAATTTAAAAAAATAAATCTAGTAGGTACCTAACTTAAATTGTTACAATGTTGAAAGATGTGGAAATGACACAAAATTATTGGAATTTTTTTTTGGATTGAACTAGTGGTTAAATTTAGTTGGTAATTAATTAATTATAATATTTTGGTTAATTTTAATCGCATTACTTATTTCTTGAGTTATATATTTTGTCAAGCCATCCGTTTATACATTTCAAACAATATAAAAACATTACTGTCCCAGTAGTGGGGCCATTTTAAAGAGAGATGGAGAAAGTAGCAATATGTTGAGTATCTCATTAAAGGCGTAAAAGCGATAGCCAGAAGCGGAAGAAACGCTCGATAACAAATTATCTAATCTTCGTCCTTAGGAAAAGAAATTAGTTAGCCCCTGGACTACTTACTGCAAACAAATTGGAACAGATAAATAGCACTTTGTCTTAGTTGCACACCAAGAAACGTGTGTGAAGAAGATAATATGAAAATACTTTAGTCGGTATATATTGTATATTACCAGTACAGTACAGTAACTGTCAGTGGCGCGCAGTGGGTATAGATTTAGATTATGCTGTTACCAATGATATTTTACAATCATGTATAATACATGTAATACATTATATGTACTTTCGTTTAACCAACGTCTTTAGAAAAAATGAATCCACTGTTTATACGACCCTACCATGTATTTATTTGTAATTTTTGATTACTATTAATAGTGTTTTTAATGTTTAAGTTTTAACGTAAAATAATACTTTCTTATCCATATATAAAATGTATGGACGTTTTTAAGAATACTTTCTATGACTGAACATGATTCTTTTATTGTTTGAAAATCCTTTGCGTAATAACTAAAGGAAATAATTATTTTTATTAAAGGTTAAGGAAGGAAATAGTTCTGCCAAATGCTTTTTGTTTTTCCCAAATCAAAAACAAATCCATACATCAAATGCAAAGAACGATCACGAAATCAACACGTTAAAAACAGTAAGATAGTAAAATTCACGAATTGGTAAAAGAGAAAGTAGACACTTCAATGCACGCAGTTGTAAGTCTTTCAAATGTTATTCTGTTAAAAAACAGCACAAGTAACGGCACCATACAAAAAATAGTCAATTGTGCGACTTGAGTAATACACTAGTTTAAAAATAGAAGAGAGTAATGTGAATAGCTACAATCGACGCATTGTAGAGCCATACGGCTACAGCGGTTGGTTGTCGTGGTAGTTTTTAGAACAAAGCCATTAAAGTTTCTACTGGTATACAGATGGCGCTAACTGTTATAAACCCGTAAATATACGTTCACGATCCATATTATAGATTATTTCATTTATATTTGTTTCCCAGAATTTTTAGTAATGCACAGCTTTTTTGCTTGTATGCGCTGGACGCTCCTGGCATCTGTGTATTACCAGTGAAATTATATTTTCACTAACTCAGCCAGTTAAAATGCTTCAAACAATTGATTTATAATATCACCGCTCAATATCAGTGATGATCTGGTATAATTAGTTATGTTATTATTATTATTGTTGTTTTTGTTACGTTATTGTTAGTTTTAGAACTTTCATTTTTTAGCATGTAAAGTTGTATTGTCCACGTATCGGTTCGAAAAAATTAAAATAAAAGTTTTGTCGAAAATAAGCACTTCTTTGACAAAATAACTCGAATTGAATACTTTAAGCGAAAACAAAAATACGCTAACGGACGTTTCACAACTGTCAAATTGACAGTTAAGAGCAACAAATAATTTCACTAGCGCCTATCTGCTAAATTATATTTTCGCTAGTAGAAATTTATATCTTCAGATAAAAATGTATTCGGATATGATTTAATTAAAACGCCAGTGAAAATATAACTTCACTGGTAATACACATTCACTGTAAAATGTATACATGTCTCCCAGCGAGAAATAATAGGAGGAACTTATATTATAGAGAATGTCTGGCATAATATTTTAGACCATACAAGGGTGGATATAATTATATTCTTTGATGAAATTAAATCCAGGACATATAAAATTTATTACAAGTCTCATGGTTATCAAAATATTTTACAATTTGTATAAATTTCTTCCATACAGATGTCATCGTAATTTTTTAACCATCGTTGTTTCTTTCTTTAAAATAGTATCTAGACACCACTTCATTGTAGGTTAGTATTCGTATAATATGTCAGCAATATCTAATTAAAACACGAATGAACACGGTTTAAAAAAATACTTACTCAAATAAAAATATATGCTAATCACGTGATACGGCAAACAAATTGAAACTGAAGAATATTCGTCATTCAATTTTTGTTAGATTTCTAAGTCTGAAATGAACTTATATGACAATAAATCTGCTTACAAAGTATGATAGTAATCAGAAATGATATGAGTTTGATAAATCGATCTGTAATATTTGGTTTTATTTATTATTTATAAATTATTTGGGTAACAAATTAGTGTTTTATTTTATTTGGTAGACTAGTTATTTACTGGTTTGCGCAAACTGCTTCACGTATATATCTGTTTGATCGAGTGGATATAGACTTAGATATTAAGACTTTCATTGAATTTAACTCTTTTACATACATTACAAATACAAAATAAAGCATATTGTAGTAGTGTTATCATTATTACAAACTTTGAAGTCGGATCCCCAACTGGCTTGAAACATATACTTACAGAAGTTAAATAAAAATCTAACTTTTCACTAGATATTTTTCAAAGTAACTAATTAAGAAACATGTTTAAGCTTCAAAATCTCTAGAAATTATTTAAAATGCAACACACATTTGAATTTAATAATTTGATAATTTAAAATATTTAAAAAGTTAAACTTAAATATTGAGATAACAAATTTTAAAAATACCTGCTTCTAAAACTCTGAATGTTCTTGAATTAGATTTCTTTATCGAATTATATCCACACATCTTATGCAATCCTTTTAATAGAAAAAAAAGTGAAATTTAACCACGCTATGTTTATTATTTTACTAGCAATAAATTATTTAATGTAATATATATTTAATAATAATCATTGCTATAATAAGCTATGCGCCTGTGAAAGACTAATCTCTAACACAAGTTTTATACAGATTGGCATTACGAATGCTACGTATGGTATATTACATTGCATTTAAAATCACAGAACTATGGAAACGAAACTAAAAAAATAGTGTCAAGTTGATGTTTTAGTTCATTTAAAAAATATATACAAATGTTAAATCCCACACAAGACACTTTCAAAATTAAACTTTTAATAAAACAAATTAAATTAATCAATTAAAAAGATACACAGAAAAAATCTATCTATCGAATAAATAATTAATTTGTATCCAGCGAAAAGTTTTTTCTGTATGTCTTTCTAACTGATTAATTTTATTTGTTTTAAATATCCCATTTTATTTCAGTCTTGAGTTTTTTATTTGTGCCTCCTGGAGTTTAGTCAGATGAATTGAATGTAATTTATTTTATCCAAATAAGACAAAAAACACCGATGTTAGGCCGTTATATTCGCAGTTGCTCCGTCGGATGAACGTGCGATCGGGCAGTGTAGCGCTGTACCGTGGGTGAAATCTGTGAAGACTTTGTTTAATTTGTTTCGTTTGTTTGAAAGTCCTAAGACGTTTCACATCAAAAATATTTTTAATAATGTGGTGTCCTTGAGATCGAATATATGTGTGTATGTCAGAGCGCCCGCACCGCCGGGGCGAGATGTATATGTGTGTGTGTATGAGCTGGGATAAAAGAATGACTCTTTTGCGTTACCGTTTGGCTCCGAGACTAGTTATATACCTTGTAACTTGAACGTATTATTCGTGTAAAAAAGATTATAATTGTCACACGAGAGTTTCTCTTGGACCACCAACAATCTACTACGAGGTGTATAACTTGAGACGTACTACTTACGCAAGTACTTAATAATTAATTAAGATGTCGACAAAGCATACATGCTTACAACAAATTACTCTTCTCTGAATGATCATTTTACGTAAACAAATAATAATAAACTTGTTGCGAATTGCAATGTTTGTATGTTAACAATCAAGATGATTGAAATATTTTCAATGTGTTATCTTCATTGAAATGTAGGTAGCATTATGAAATATTAAACATAGTTATATTGCAGAATTCCTACGCGCGCCGGGTACGCGAACACTCTCTCCACGTTTATTGTCGGGGCTTAGATATACGAAGGATACTTTGGTTGGTTCTAGGCATTTCCCAGCGGGAGCAATAAGAAAGCTCTCAAAGAGATCTATAGGGGCCTAATGCCTCTACATTACGACTACCTCCAAGGTTTCATTGCTTCCCTCGGAGCCTGCGCATATATTATGTTATACACCAGCGCACTAAAATTACTTCTAACAATATCGCCATATTCTTACCTGTGATGAAGTATTCTCAGGTGACAGGTATGGTTTGCAATTACGGGAAGGTTACGTATAAAAAGTCGAATTTAATTTTACAACTTTTATTTGGTTAAATTGTATTATTGATTTGGACAACTTTATACATGTATTAAAAAATAACGAATCGTTAATTGTAAATTTAAAAATAAATTAATGCGAATTAGCATATTTACATCATAACACTAAAGAAGCATAATATTAAAATGAAAAAGTATGTACTGGTGAATCAAAAAAAAGTGAAAACATTTCGTAAAATGTGATATAATTACATTAAAATGAGTTTAACTATATCAACAATAGCTTAAATAGTTTACTAATTTACTTACCTATTTACCTATATTACGTTTTATTTCGACAATTTCCGGTCGCCATCTTTGATTATTAATTTTCCCACTGTTTATATTTGGTTTTTTTAAATTGTTGCCCAGAATGACATATCACTGCAAAAGACCGTATTCTGATAAAAAATTTGCGAATTGAAAAAAGTTGGGGTGTTAGGAAAATGATCAAAGTGTTTCAAAACAAAACCTGGAGTATAGTTAGTCATTACAGCATAACTGGACATTACAGCAGGACGGAGCTCCATCTCATACGGCCAGAAATACGATCAACCTTCTTCGTTGTGAGAATTTCATCGAGCCAGGCATGTGGCCATTAAACGCAGAATATTATGTAATATGGGATGTTTTGATGATTTCTGATTAGCTAAATATTGTGCAAATAAAATTACATTAATAATTATAATTAATTATATTATGTTTTGAAATAACTCATGTGTTAAATATCTTAAATACAAATTAAATGTATTAATTCGAAAGATATACATATAAGATCAATTTTATCGAAAAATATTGTTGTTGCTACTGGGTATTCGAACCTGGATCTCTTCCAATCCGGGGAACGGGCATTAATCGATTATACTTCAGCGTACAGTGCATTGACGAAAAATTTTTGAACCTATATTCACTTTTCAAATTCTTCAACTCAATACACCTATCGTTCCATTATTTGAAATTTTACAGAATCTCAATTTGAATAATCCGATTGGAGACGACAGAATTAATTTTTATTAAATTTTGAACACATTGATACAGCTTATATATTACTTCTTAATAATCAATATCTTCTTCTTCTCTTTATGTGCCGTTTTTTTTCGAAGCTTGGTGACTAAATTACAGCATGCTGATGTATTTTGGGCTATATGTGTAAGATCATCATCTGTGAGGAAATAATAATCTCTTTCTTGTCTTCTCTTAATAATAATGAGAAGATATAGACTACAATATTTTCCTTGGGGAGAATGAATTCTAAGAATGCAGCATTCCTTCACTTGATAGTTTTTATTAGATTTTTAAGCTTATTTATACGTCTTAATCCGTACCTCTTAATATTAAATATAATAAAATAAGTGTAGAATAAAATATGGAAGTTAAGGAATGGAAATTAGCAATTTTAGAATGTAGTTCTTTGATAATTAGAACAAATTGAATTAAAAAATATAAATATGATGAGCTAAAAATCACGATCTGTGAGTCAATCACTGATATCTTTGAGTCACCCTCACTATCAATCACTAAAAATTTTCTGATTTTTTAAACCGATTATCACTTGAATCAGCGCCATCTATTGGAATCTGTTTTTATTGGTAATATTTATGCTAGCTGGTAACTTAATTTTGTTCGCATTTTTTAAACTATTTTATAGGAATGTGTACGTATGTGCAGTAATTTTCTACTAATAATTTATGATAAATGTTTTTTACACAAATCAAGTTTTATTAATATAAAAAAAATACGCTCAAAATTATGTTTTATGTATTTATTTCGTGTATTATGATATCAGAATCACTGATATTATCGAATACCAATCACAATCACACCAGTGAATCAGTGGTAGCATTTATTCTCGTCACTAATAGATACCAACGGGACTAGAACCCGCAGCTAGGAGAATAAGTTATCAATTACACTATGTTAACTATTTTTTTCACATTGATAATAGGATATAATAGATGTCTCGATAAAATATAAGGAACACGTATAAATAATAAAGGGGCGCCAGAAGGGGAAGGCACCCCTTCCCGGAACAGTTGTAGAAGTTTGCAATTTCTTTTATCAATTCTATACACAATTCGTCAGTAACGCGAATTCTACAATTAATAAACAAACAAAAAAAAACAAAAGCTAATGTAAGAAATTTATATTTTAGTTTAATAAGCAAAACGAACAAATATTTGAATTTAGACCTTCCTGCGCCCTTTTAAGTGCTATCTTTATTTACTCTCAGTTACAGGTACATAGCAATATTACAAATAAACAGATAATAAAATGTTATGTAAGGAAGGACAGAAATCAGTGGGTACAAGACAGCCATCAAAGGCTTACTACCAAATACACTCTCCCATGAAGAGACTAGGACGAAACACAATGATGTATGAGTCACGCCGTACACAGTACAGCCCAACGGAGTTGCGCACGATTTTGTTTGTTTTAAGAATTTGATTTGGTCATATGAAAAGTGAACTGACCGCATTCTCGCTGACACGATCTTGTCATCATCTGCTTAATATACCCCATCTCGTAGTCCACGTTTTGATGAAATCCCTGTACAGCTTGGAAATCATTGAATTACTGATCAAGTCCCCGTTTTCAGGCGGCCGACTATTGAATCCAGTTAAACGATCACGAGCATCTCTCGTTATCATGCAATGCCATAAGATACATACACACCACGGGGTATCCACGAGTTTAAAATCAAACAGTTTAGTTCGGAATTGGCTGTACCCCGTAAGTATTTACTACTGAGACTGATTCAATCCGGAGGTCCCCGTACACCCGTATAAAGTTAAATTCGATATTTATTTTTAAAAAAGATGCATCACTTAGAAAAATATACAAAAAAATATCAATCTATTGATAACATATATAGTTAATCACCGGGATTCGAATCTGGATGTTATGTTAAGTTTTAATATTGTTACTTCACAACAAAAATGTGATTTCATTATAAATAATCTTATATTTATTTTGACAATTATAGGAATTTGGGATATTTTTCTTTAATGTGATCAAATATTTTACATATCTCCTCTCCTGCAATAATAATTGTGATATACCTTGAAATATGTACTCCTTTTTATGATAACTACGCTAGAGTGAGCGTTCGCAATCTGCTGCGGGGGCAAGTCCGATGGCGCGAATGGGTGGATTTATCAATTTACCGGCGTATTTTTAATCTTTGGAGGGCCGTTAAGGGGCGTTCCTCGCAAGCAGCGCAATAAAAGAACTTCTCCCGCCTTACGTGATGCTACGCTCTCCGGGGCCGAAAAGCAATTCCTTCCTGACGGATGGATGTGCGGGGCTCGCAACGGTAGGGCTGCGGACCACCCCACCCTCACTACCCCTACGGCACACCGTGGCTTCACCTTTGTGCGCGTCTTGCTGCTGAACTCACTGTAGAGCAATGTCCCCTCTATGGTGTGCGGGGGTGCGTGGGCACACAAAAAAATATACAATTTGTAACAAGTCTTTGTTACGATATGCGCTGGCCCCGGTGGATCGAACGCCAGCGCATCACGCCACCAGCTTGGCTCAGTCTGTGGGTGTCTTTAGTGTAATATGTCAGTGTGGCTGTGTCGGATGGATGGGAATGGTCTTAAACAAATGAAACACTTGTTTTATATATGAAACACATAATACAATTTATTCACGATCTCAACAAATACCCGACAATATTTGTACGATTTGAGTATTTTTATCTTCTTCACTTGTCATCGTTCTTTCCTCCAACCGAGGACACTAGTTTCTTATGAATTTAACAATAATCTAATGGTTATTACAAGGTTGAGAGGTTCCTTGAAGGAATGATGTGGCAGCTGTGCCAAAATTATCTCTGGCCATCGAGAGACTTCCAGATTGTTACATGAACTATTTCTCACGTGCAGTCTGCACAGCTACCGGGCGAGATTCTCCTCCTACCTCCGACTAGGGGATGAGTCAATGATGCAGATGGATTGGGGATCTCAAACCTCCAGTATACACCACATCTCAGAATTCCTTCCTCCAAATCCCTCCATATTGTCGGCGGAGCGCCGTTCAGCGCGCTTTACCCGCCTCACCGGCTCGAGTTCAAGTCTTCTCTTTCCGACCGCCACCACTCAGATCGGTAATGTAGCGCTTGGTCTGCCGCGCAATTTTTAAATGTCATAACTTCTTTCGAAGATTGGCCTACGTGTTGCAGTATGTTGATTTATAAGATCACTGAACTAATTTCCAAGGTTACATAGCAAACAAAATCTCTTTCTACTTTCACCTCTACCTTTGCCTGCATAATGAGTTGTAAAAAAATATTTATTTAATTGTGGAAAATGTTTCCGAAGTATGCACCTTATATTGATTAGTTCTTATTAATTATCTTGACGTAATTATGCTTCTTAATACATCTTCCTAAGAAATGTGAGCAACCCGGGCCCTATCACTAGTAGCCTTATACTGGTATGGTAAAGTTTTTTTATTTTCACCCCCTGCGCACAAATAATATCATCGATCCTTAAAATTACACAAATGATTTTTATGTGCCCACCATGATTCAAACTTAAAGGGAACGAAGACCTCGATCTTTTGTAGACATGGGTTGCTTGGAAGCTTTTATTCTTGCAGCTGTAATATTAGCCCATACAACGTAAGATCAGCTATCAGGATCCCAGAATTCATTGACACGAAACTGCAGCTATCCAAATTATTATTTAGTAATATGCTTCAGTACATTAAATTATGTGTCTACAAAAATATACTTGGATTTTGAGAATATATTTTTGTGATATTATTTCATGTAAGCTTTAAATTTTTGACTTGAACACACCTGGCCGTGCCGGGCGGGATAGGAGTACCTTGCGAGGAAATGAAAATTCCGGAAAAATAAAACAAACAATACTTTTTATGGCACTTTAAGCTCAAAATGCGAATGGTTACCTGATGTGCTGGCCATAAAACTCAAATAAGCGCCCGAAATACACAAATACAAATACACAAGAAGCTCGTTTTATAATTGCGAGAATGGGATGCGTCGCTGCTTTTAAGCTTATTCACAGAGTTGTAAAAATTCATAGAGCTACCCATAATGGGGTCCTCTACCGACATTTATGTGTACCAGCGAAGCAGACGCTGATTACAATAGATTGTTACTAATAACTTTTAGGAAGACAACGCATGATAGAATATGAAAAGAAAATGGCAGGATAGTTAAGCACGCATCCATATACGGTTTAAGTCTAATATTATGAATATCTACGAACTTCCACACCGGGATTCGAACCTGGAAATCCTTTCCTATCCGGGGAAGTGCGTTAACCGATTACACCACATCAACATAGTAAGTTGACGACAAATTTTCGAATTTATATTATATTAAAGTTTTAATGTTTTTGCCATATTAATATCTTCATGTTCTGGTGCTATCACCTTTTATTTCAAAAATCTCAAATACCTTTGAGTAATATTCGCTAGGAGACGCCAGAAATTAAATCAATTCCTTTTTATTAAATTTTGAATGAACTTTGATTCAACTAATATATTAACGAGAACACATTATTATTGTGATGTTTTCAGAATATAGTTAGTTCTGCGGCATTTTAATACAAATTAAATGTATCAATTAGAAATATATATTCGTACATATAGGTATTTGAGATTTTCGTACTAAAAGGTGATACCGCCAAGACTTGAACATTAACAAGGAAAAAACATTAATATAAAAGATCATTTATCTTACAATAATGTTAGTTCCACAATCGGAAACTGTCTCGTCGATAATAAAAAATACAAAAAAAAAATTAGGATGAAATAATTCCCGAGGAATTTTACCACTTGTAAATTTTTTTTTTTTTTAAATTATGGAGATGCAATACTAGAGATTAGGCTAGATGAGGGATTAGAAATGATGGTGGGTTGATAGCTACTTAACAGGTAAAGAGGCTTATAATATTACACATCATTTTTGTAAACATCATTGTAAAAATATTATAATTTTCACGCCTTGTTAAAAAAGGGAAAATCATTGAAATTAAAATAATGGGTAATATCCCTCTTTTTATGCAATCTCAAAGCCAATAAGCAATCTGATGGTTCAACATTCTTTTCATACTTAAGAGCATGTACACGTAGGTACAATGCATAATACAATGTTTTTTAAAATTTCCTTAAATATGCGAAACTAACAAATAATTATGCAAATTTACGTATTATTTTATCTTCTTCAATATTTGAAAAATTATTTTTTGACCTCATTTTATATTAACAATATGACAAAATACTTTGTTTAAACCACTATTTATTCATTATTCTACATGTTTCGATACCTATGGTATCATCTTCAGGAAAAACAATGTATACTGAAATTAAAAATATAAGCATAGATAAAAAACAAAACTATAAAATGATGAATAAGTAAGAACTAATATGAAAACATATTTAAAAGATGACTATTTGCAAAGAAGATTTGGTTATTTATAATATTAAGCTTGCTATTAACACTATTTCTTATTTCTAAAATTTCAAATTTATCTAACTGTAAACCCCTAGTATTTGTATGTATAATTTCTAAACCTTTATTAATATATAAAGGAATGGGTTGTTTCCAAAAGGTGATTGGAAAATTCTGAATAGTTATTGTTATGCTTGTATTTTTAATTTCAGTGTACATTGTTTTTCCTGAAGATGATACCATAGGTATCGAAACATACAGAATAATGAATAAATAATGGTTTAAACAAAGTATTTTGCACGATAATTAATATTATTTTATGATTCGATCTAAGTAGCTCGTGTTTTTAATCAATTTTAAAATACACCCAGAAAAATTTCAATTAAAGTTAATTTTACATACATAAAATATTGTTTTCTGCAGTTTCATTTTAATATTTCCCCAATAACATAAAGTACGCGTACTTAATAATAACATTATTGGATATTGAAATAACGCTAAATAATGATTGTAATAAATCTAGTGAATAGTAAATTAATTTGACTCTTCAGGCTCATCATTTACCACATAATATTTTCATAAACACGTAAATAATAAAAATAAAAATTAAGACTTTTTTTACATTAAAAACTTTATCCATTATTACTACCACTTAATACAATTATATAAAAAGTTAAAATAAAACATTTTCCCAATGTTCCCCGCAATAGGGTGCCCCCAAAAAATGTTACGCCTTTGTTGTTACCTCATAAATCGGAGACAAGAAGACTCAGCCCTTATCCCTCCCCCTTTAACATTTAAATCGGAGACGTAAATTATAAAAATAAATTAGATTATAAGTATCAATAAGAAAGATATAGAGATAAAATCAATTTATCGAAAAAATATTTTTGTTGCCACATGGACTCGAACCAGGAACACTTCCTATCCGAGGAAGTGCGCTGACCTATTACATCACAAATAACATCACTATTACAACTAACAATATTGAAGTTAACAAATAAATTTTCGAACTTATATGTTACACTTTCAAATTGATACATATCTCATTTCATTATTTGAACGCAATCTACTTTATATTCATAAATTACCGTAAACATAAATCTGTACATCATTCTTATTGACACATTCAAATATCAAAGAATTATATTCTGAAAAAACAACAACATCACAATAATAATGTGTTCTCCTTAATAAATTATATTAGATTAAATCATGTAATATTTTGTTAAAATATAAAATATGAATAATTAACAAATGGTAATTGGATGGTAAAAAAATCCAATAGTTGAATATTATGACAAAAAATTATTCTTCAAAAACTACAAAAAATAAACTGGAATGAAATAGAAAGTTAAAGATGTCCAATGAAAGTTTGAAAAAATTTAAGATAGTTTCGAAATAGCACATACTAGTGCAAAAAGAGAGTACTTCTCATCCCAAATTAGAAATGAAAACAATGGATTACATCATAACTTAAAAGTATGATCAACTGTACAGAAAATGGATAAAACTCTCTAAATAATATATTATATCGACTACAGTAAACTAATTTTAGAAATAAAACAAACCAAAAATAAATTCCATCAAAAAACCATTCAGGAAATTGCAGAAATATATTTAAAAATCTGTAAGAATATAAATGAATGGATGGGAAGAGAGAAACAAAATGTGGACTTCGCTATACTTAATCATATGGGTGGTGAAAGAGAAAAAAAATGTAATAAATTTAAATACTAAATTAATGTATTAATTATAAATATATACATATAAAATCAATTTTGTCGAAAAATATTGTTTTTGCGTCACCGGGATACGAACCTGGATCTCTATTTCCAATCCGGGGAAGTGCACTACCATTGTGTTATAACGCCAGTATTTTTCTTGACAAATTTTCGAACCTATATGTTACATTTTTAAAATTAATACACCTGTCGTTCCATTATTTGAAAGCCATCTACATTAAAATATCACAGACCGTCTGTTCTGAATAATTACAACTTCACAATAAGAATGTGTTTTCCTTAATAATGTAATAAATTTGTTTGTTTTTTATACAAATATACAGTTTTATTCCGAGTTTGATGAAATTTTGCACATTAGACGTTAAAAAGAGGAGGAAAATTAGTATCTACATCTGATTTCGAAAAACAACTACCCCCATTCCTCTAAATGAAGCCTCTTCACTGCGCAAAGTTCGGGCAACGCTGTATACTTCAGTTAGTATGTTATAAAAAAGGAACTAATTTTTATAAATTGCTCCATTTCATTGTGACGTCATCATGATTTTGTTTGAAGTATGGGTAATTATGCGTATACTTTTATTTATATTTTTAATGCATGCGGTTTATATTCAGATTTCATCTTCCTCCGTTTGAGCGCGGAGGGTGGGATTTCCCTTTGCAAATCTTCCCTTAATGACATTTGCACCTCGCGGCTATAATCTTAATCACGGTGGTTTGTCAACTGAGGGCAAACTAGAAGCGACCTGAGGGAGGAAGCGCACCGCGAGCGTTACGGCGCCACTTGTGTTACGAGAGAAACGCTAACCCTGGAATGATGGCCCCGAACTTCGGTGAGATTACTTTAAGATCCGAAACTTACGAGACCACATTATTTCAAAAATGCATATTTTTAAGTACGTTTATATCGGTGTATATTTGTTACTAAAATAGAAATACAATTTTGTATAAAATAAACATTTTATAGATTCGTATTCTGTATTGTATATCACTGCCGTAAAATCAAAGTTATTCAAACTATATGTATATATTTTATGGAGAATACATTTTTATTGTGAAGTTGCATTTTCAGAATAAAGTCCTTTGGTATTTTTAATAAAAATGAGATTAATTAATTAGAAATATGTTCAGAAAACATCTATTAATCGAAAAAATATTTAGTTGCCAACGACGAAATATATTTTTGATAAATAGTTTTGATTAATTTAATTTGTATTAAATATGTTTTTTTTTTAAAATTTGGTTCCGAATAGCCTAACATATGTCTGCTAAGAATGACTAACCGATATCAGCTGACTAAAGTTAGTATTTAGTATTTTACTTTTATATTAAATAAAATAACAATCACTTTGTATGAAATCACGAAATTTATTATACGTCAATCATTTTCGCTTATCGTATTTAAAACTGATTATAAGATAACATAAGTTAACTGATCATAAGATAACATAAATTAAGTATATTCGTGTCAAAACCACTTCCATAATACAAGACGTTTTTTTACCTGTGCTTGGAGAAATTATTCTAATCCAATTTAAAAATTTATTGTGATAAAGTATACCATTCCGAAGTAAGAAATTAAACAATACAAAAAAAAAAAATTGAAAGCTAAATGATTTTAAATACATTTATGATTAAATATTATCCTATTCAATGGTACCGTATCAACAGTTAATATGGTAGCATTTAATACGGTGTTTTTTGTACGCGGCTGTATCAATAGTTGATAGTCCGTGATCACAAAGTGCGCCTATTTCATGCAATATACACTAGAAGAATCCTAATACTTTGACGGTGCTAACATTTTCAGATATTTCTGAAAAATAAAAACGTGATTCTTTAAAAAACATTAATAATCTGTCACGCGTTTTGATCAGCGACCGCATTGCTGTACCGTTATGTATGTTTTTTGTTGGAGTCTATGTTTATTCATTTATAAACATCCTACGGGTTTTTACAACTATGGTTTGGTTACATATTGAACAAGATAATTTTTTATCTCTATCTGAGGTGATAAATCATTCGTAAGTTGTCTATTTTGATGATTTACTGTGTATTTGGGTATTCAAAAAAGTGTGCCGCGTGTGAGTATTGGAATGTCAGGGCTGTGAGTAGCGTTCAAAAGGTTCAAAAGATTCAAAATGAAATGAATTGAGTGATGTTTCAATAATAATAATAATTTTAATGAGAAACTCATTCTTATTGTGAATTAGTAATTTTAGAACACCATTATGTGGTATTTTTAAAACAAATTTAATGAATTGATCAAAAAGATATGTAGAAAAATTTATTTATTCAAAAAAATATTTGGTAGCTACCCCGCTAACAAAAAAATATTTTTTGGATAATTAGATTTTTTCTGTATATCTTTCTAATTGATTAATTTAATTTGTATTATAATAATAAGTGATAGCAAAGTATTCAAAAATACACATACAATGAATAATTTATTGATCACAAGACATACACTAGATAATTTATTGAAATAAATGTAGTCTTAAGATTATTCAGGAATGTTCGTAACAAAAAAATTCTTAACATGTTTGGAGTGAATACGAAGCCGAAAAGAGTGTAGTGAATAAAAATAATAAAGAATCGTTTAGTTTTGTTATGTGGGACGATTCAATAAGGATGCTTATTAAGAAATGTATGATAATTATTATTACATACGTTATAAATTTGGGCCACGTATGAAATTGCCTCGTTACATATTTTTGTCAAGTACCTTGCAATTCAAAAATAATTACCCTTAAGTTGGCATCACACTCTGTGTCTGAGGTTATAAAAACTGTTGCATCTATGGTTCATTTTCAAAACCATCGACGAAACTGTCAGACTAAAATATAGCTGTGTGCGATTCACTATAGTCAGATGGTAAATATTTTTTATTGTTCAATCACTAGTGCATAATCTACTGTTAACTTTTTAATCTAATCGCATGGTAAATAATCTTTACAGGAAACAAAACGTTTATGCCTTTGATTTCAGGTGCATATTTCTGGATTCTGCATCTGGATTTAACCCTTGGTTTTTGCCTTTGGTATACGATTTTAATTACTACCTTGAAATTAGTCGCCTCACTGTAAGCGACATATTTTATCATGATGATCATCTATTCACGTCTACGAATCTGATCGTGTCGGCCTGGATGCTGCGTGTCAAACGTAATGTGTGAAAAAAAAGACATCTGGTTGTCACATAGAAAAAGGACGTCGAACTCGCGCCCAACCCGACGAGATGAGGATTAGTCGTCTAGATTTTATTTTATTTTATTTCATTTGTTCTTGTGTTTTTCTTTCTGATTAGATGTCTTTTTTTTCTAATGAATAAGGTATTTTATTTATCACCTCCAGGTATGAGAGAGGTGGGTATGTGTTGCTCAAGTAAAAGAACCCGCAGATCTTATGTTCTACCCAGACTGGCCGATGAAAGGAAAGGACGTAGATCTTTTACCCCTACAACATTTACATTGTTATATATAAACCGGGCTCACTGAGTCATGCTCGTGCTGAGGCAAATATTTTATAATTGTTATATGAAGAAGCGAGTTTATAAAGCAATAAATAAAATAAAGATGACGTATGATCAGAGCGTTAACAGCAATATAAATATAAAACGCCCTAGAAAAGCGTGACCGATCAGATATTGGGAGGCGGTCCTGTTGACCCCAACAATCGACGAGCGAAAATTGTGCCAGAACAGAATTTTCTCTGTCGACTCTCGCAGAAAACAGCACGACTATGTAAGTAAATGATTAAATATACACGGCCGTTTCCCGGGGTAGTTATTGTAATCAAGAACTTTGGATTATAAGTTGAATTATTGACTGTTTTCGACATTTCCTTAGCAGCAATACAATTTTCCTTCATACCTTCCTACGTTGAAATGTAGGTCATATAAATTCATACGGATTCATTTTGTTTAAAGACGTTGAATAAACGAAAGTTCATAATCTTATGTACAACATATATTGTATTACATATATTATATATGATTGTATAATATCATTGCTAACAACATAACCTAAATCTATACCTACTACACGCCACTGGTCCTAATAATATTATATTTAATTCGATACCAGAAGGCCGGTATTTACCAACTATTCTGTGTGAATTTGAAAAATTATTTTTTCCTGTTATTGTTGACGGGCTTTCATCTAGCTATTTATTTATATAATACTTAAGTCTACATGCTTAATTTCTTTTTAATATATTTATACAGTTTTAAAATAACTATACTAATAAATATAAATATCTTATCTTTTTTCTTTACTCGACTTACAATTTTTTTCATTGAATGATATCTATTATCTGATCTTATAATAAAACACTGAAGTCTTATACAACCGGAAAGTAGGATATTAAAATATCAAAATAATATTTTATAGCGCCATATACTGTTATAGTTAGTAAACAGTAATATTTACAATACAAAACATTTAAATGAATTTACATAAAATAAATTTTTATTTTAAAATAGATTTCAGAAATTTCTTTGATCAGATGTTTGTGTACAATGTTTAAATTCGTAGGTATTTAATTTTGATACAAGAGAATTTTTTTAAATCTTAAAAGAGCTAATATTAATTATAAATATTTATCTAGATATTGTATAAACTTAAGTAATAAAATGTAATATTAATATGGGTATGTAACAAAAGGTTTAAAATATGTATAAATTTAAAAAAATGATTTAATATTTTTATTAGGACATGTTTTCCACTTTCGAGTAACATTAATTAATTAATTTGTAATAAAATAGACTCAATAATATATTTTTAATTATGCATGTCTAAGAAATCGGATAGGTTCACGCGTTAGAGAAGCTCAGAAAAATATTGTTAAAAATAATGAACATATGAAAATTGTGAATCTATAATATTATTGACAACATGTATCTTCTTCGTCTTCGAGAAGTGGTGTTGGCGTCGTATGTCGCGTATACCATGACTGTGCGACGAACAAAAGGTTTTTCACAACATGCAGAAAAATGATATGTTGCTAAAATAAATTAAGATAGCCAGGAGAGATTGGAGATCACAAGGGGAATGTACAAGAACGGAGGGCGAGACGTCGATCTCCAATAAGTTGGACAGACCAAGCCTGAGCCACACGTCGCCAAAACAAGCCTCAGGATCGCGAAAAATGAATGCAAGCATTTCGCACAGTAAAATCAGATCAAGCACTGGAGAGGATTCGGAGTGGCTCGCGCAAACCCCTTGTTAAGTTTGACTTAGGTTAAGTTAGACTTAGCCGCTTGTTAAATTAAGAAAAAAAAACAGTATTCTCAGATCAAATCAGTACCTAACTATAATTTCTGTAGATGGGTTTAATATATTATGAAGCATAAGACTTTTCTTAACTTGATTTCTCGTATAATATATTTATTTCGGGTGCATAATAAAAGAGACCTAAACGTTTTTTTGTCTATAGTCGAACAATACTTAAAAACGCCGATGATGGATATAATTGCTTCCAGATGTTAGATAATCATCGCAACATTTTTATAAACCATGCTTTGATCGATTATCCACCATTCTTTTTTCCCCTTTACCGTAATTGTGCAAAGTTTTGAGAAGGACTGTCCCTAATATTTATTACTTTGTACCGTTTTATTAAGGAGAACTTCAGTTTCAATCTAGTGTCTGTTTTGAAACATGGAATTGGAGCGAAAAGAATAGTATCTATTTCTGCGTCAATCTTGGAACTCTTCAATCATGCAATCTAAGGAAGGTAAGTACATTTTTCAGCTATTAATATTAATTACTTTACGGTATATTGCGTATTATTACATAATATAAGTATATTAAGTAACATTCGATTACTTTAATAATTATTGCGTATAATTGATAAGAGTGATAAAAAAATTCGCCCCTTCCCCGGGACACCGCGAATAGCTCTGAGATTAATTGAGTCCCTTGTTAACCTATTGACAGCCCATCGCAAGATGATCAAGAGCATATTGACTGAGAATGAACATATGTACATTTATATAAATCTCTCCGTAGTAATGATTGCTGTAACGTACTTATTTGATTTGGTAAGAAACTCATCCAGCAAGTGGACCGGGCTTCGCTTAGTGAGCATTGTCTCTGGAGACTATGAAGTTACTACTTTTGTTCCAGCACTTAGTTTGAACAAAATTTAATTTGTTAAGGAGAACACATTCTTATTGTGAACATGTAATTATTCAGAACAGACGGTCTGTGATGTTTTAAATACTAATTTAATGTATTCATTATAAATATATACGTATAAAATCAATTTTGTCGAAAAATATTGTTTTTGCGCTACCGGGATTCGAACCTGAATCTCTATTTCCAATCCGGGGAAGTACACTACCAAATATGTTACAGCGCCAGTATTTTTCGTGTACAATGTAGATGGCTTTCAAATAATGGAATGATAGATGTATTCATTTGAAAAAAGTGTAACATATAGGTTCGAAAATTTGTCTTTGTCGATTGTCTAAGCTCAAGTGTGATGTTATGTGTATAATTTGCGAACTACGACACTTCTTCCAACTTTCTATGAGACTCGGTATTTATGTATAATTTCCAATTTGTTTTACATCGCATTTTTCTATTTTTATAATTTTGATTATGAAAAATACGTAGATATAATATGGTTTTATCTTTGTATTGAGCTTCTGATGTAATTCTCTATTATCTAAAAAAAAAAACTATTCCAGTACAATAAATAAACACGGTTAATTTTAATTAATGTCAATAAAAAGAATAAAAAATAAAAAAAACATAAATATGATAATACATAAAACAAACGAAAAGAGAAAAAAACATAGTAATATATATGTTATTACATAAGATCCAGCATAAATATACGAGTCAAACCAACACGTAGATGGAAACTAGATGGTAAATCGATAATAGTTCAATGCAGACACTCAGGGATCTAGTCATCAAAAAAACACTCCCAGAAGTGCGTTTCCGTTTGTACGATCAGTCTTGGACTTGTCGCTAAATAATGATACCTTTCAATATTTGCCTTTTTTCGATGCATATAACAAATTGAGAAAGGTAACTTCATAGTTGTTTTGATTGACTAAATTTCGTTATTCTGGGAGATTTGATTATCCTGGATGTAATCCTTTTTTCGTAATTTCCTTTTTTTTATTTCTCACTTATTTATATATAAAAGATGTTTTTTCAGAGGTATAGAACTATAAAATGAAATAAAAATCATGGTAACGGCCATGATTTTTATGTGTTTTATCGGAAATATAATGGTGCGCCGTCTTGTTAAAACCACAGCTCTTTCACATTAATGCCATTCAATTGAGGAACAAAAGAGGTAGTAATCATGCATCTATAGCGCTCTCCATTGACTGTAATGGTCAGCATCATTTTTGACCAAGAAATATGGACCAATTATTCCACCAGTCCATAAAGCACACCATACAGTGACTTTTTGTGGATGTAACGGCGTTTCAATAATGATCTGTGGATTTTCTTCACTATAAATGTGGCAATTTTGCTTATTGATGTAGTCATTCAACCAAAAATAAGCCTGAAAATGAGGATTAAGATCCATCTCGTTTACGGCCCATTCAGCGAACGTACGACGCACACGATAATCATACGGCTTTATGTGAGCGCTTGTAAGCTCGTAAACCAAGATAGTTCCTCAAAATCTTCCATAAAGTAGATGAACACATCGCCAATTGCTGTGCACGATGGCGAATCGACTTATTCGGGTCCTCTTCAATACTACGCTCCACAGCAGCAACAGCTTCTTCGGTGCGCACTGTACGACATCTCTGCGGATGCGGATCAATTAGAGTATGCGTAGTAAAAACACAATCCATGGTTATTCGAATTACTTCCTCGGATAGTCGATTATGTCGACCACGGACGTAGCCCACGGTAGGTTCGCGAACTGAACAACGATTTTAGAAATAAATTTTCACAATTTGCAAGCATTGTTCTGGCGTAAGTCTATTCATTGTGAAATAGTAAACCAAACTGAGCACAGATCAGCTGTCAGCTTGACTGTCGTTGGAAAAAGTATTGCCAATTCGAAAAACAAACCTTTAAAAAATCATATTTTATACATATATATATATATATATATATATATATATATATATATATATATATATATATATATATATATATATATATATAAATAGATAATACCTTGATGCTTCCTTTAAAAACTACGCGAGGTTTAAAAATGAATATTCATTCGTGTACCTACCTATATAAATATTGTCAATAATATTGAACGTTTTCCATTTTCGCACACTTGTATGATCTTATAAAATCACAATTCCCTTTTTATTAGCATCGTTTTATCGAGTTTATTTTTTTTTTACTTTTTTCACAGAGAATATGGCAAGGATATATGCTTTAGACGATGTGACCGTAATTTAAGAACGAAAACTAGCCAAACAGTTATAAAATATAATAATTTTTTAAACAAATTAAATTAATTAATTAGAAATCTATCTATTGATTAAATATTTGGGATGCAAACCCAGAACTTTTTCTTGCCGAGGTACTGCTGATTTAAGTTTACGAACAATTTGAGACTTAGTCGTCCACAAATGATACACTCATTCCATTTTTAATTTTCTATCTGCTTTATAATTTGCAATGAATCCCGAAAACATTTGAGTAATGTACACTAGAATAAATCAAACCATTTTAAACATGTTAAATAATAATATCAATTATGATTATCTCCTTAGCCGTCTGTAATTGTTAAACTTATCAGTTAGACGTACGATAACCGACCTTATATTTCTATACAAGATCATCAATGGTATGATAGTCTGCCCCCAGATT
This sequence comes from Eubasilissa regina, assembly GCA_022840565.1. Taxonomy (NCBI): domain Eukaryota; kingdom Metazoa; phylum Arthropoda; class Insecta; order Trichoptera; family Phryganeidae; genus Eubasilissa; species Eubasilissa regina. The sequence goes on from JAINEB010000033.1 coordinate 27,540,195, forward strand.
GTTGGTTTGCTTGACTTTCACGTACCATTGAGGTCATCGAGACACAATTCATTGTTTTATTACAGTGGTGATGTCAGAATTCATGCACTAGCTAACTCCACAGTCCCCAGAATCCATTCTTTGGGGAGTGAATATGCGGAGGTAGTCGACATTTTTGCTGTTAATTTAATTCTTTATAGGACTAAACTATTACAATTGTTTGTATCTCAACTCAATGGGTACAGATAAATTGGTACTTCACATTTATTATTTATTTTTAATTATTTAATAACATGATGACACTATGTATTGTTTTTCTTTGCGTATTGCATTTCTGTTGTAATTTTCTCTTATTTTATAAATTATGTAAATGCCTGAATAAGGCGTGTATAATAATAATAAATAAATATACAAATAAATAAATAAAAAAGTATTATCATTTGTCTGCTCCAATTATTTCGTCTACCCATTGAGACTCTGTGCATCCTCTAGATCGTTTTTTTATCTCATGGGCATCATTTAAGATTTTTTGTACTTCGGTTTTCTTTGTGACTTAAAATACAACCCACTGATTGACTTATGCGGTTTTTAACAATACGTTTCATTTTCTCTTCTAGCATACTTCTTTCCATTATGCTGTGTCGTCTGGATCTTCTATATTAATTCAATATTTCACTATCATATTGGAGGGATACAGGTCTCACTACCATGTTGGAAGAATGCATTGTTCAAAGATACACATTTCTTCTTTTAAGATACCTAATATTCATGTTCGTCCATTGCATTTTGAAGCAAACCTATTGGAAAAGTTTTATTCGATCATGAGGAGTTTTATTTTTAGCACCTTCTAACTACCATCATGATGTAAGGAAGAATGATTCTTGATTTTTATAATTTCACTGATTTGCGTTATTATTAATGCATATATTCGCGATAATTCAAAAAATTCTACATTTATCCTCTTAAATTTGAAAAATAAAACTTAAATTTCGCTTAATAAACTTTATGGATTATAATCCTTTAAATATTGTAATCAATTTTTTGGGATATCTTCTACATGACGAGACTAATTCTAAGTTCACATTGACCACCGTAATGTTTCCTTGGCGTTCAAAGCCATTTTTCATGACTTGTATTTTATTTTTATTCACTTTCAAGATTATAGTCCTTCTAGAGAAAATGATTATTATATCATCTGCAAATCTTAAATAAGAATATTTATTTTATTTATTTACACCCTGTCCCGAATCATTTTGAGAGTTGTTTACTCTCGTTTCGATTCGTCATAATTACATATTTATTTAACATTATCATCTTCTGATACCATCATAGGTTGGCTCCAGTATCATCGTACCAAAGCCGTACCTGTACAATTTGACGTGAGATTCGTTATCACATTCAATTTAGAAGACATCCAGAAAGAAGCTATAGAAATCATACACCCCCAAAAAGGAAGGGTAGACGACACATTTATGTGTTGCAGTCGCAGAACTTGGTCACTGTCCGGCAGAAATTCACCCTGTCCAGGTCGTAAGAGGTGCGAGCGAGAGCCAGTAGAATGCTCCGTTAGGTTTCTCTAGCCACTGCTCTTCCCGGCATCGCCCATCCCAACGACCCCCAGTGAGAGACCCACACTATAATAAATACTTGGAAATGTACGAGACCCCTTTCATTTCTTAATAGGTCATCGTTCCAGGGTATTAAATATTATGATTAAATAAAAATAATATTAAGGCGTCTTCAGGATCCCAACTTTTTAACATGGCTAGGCATGCTAAACATCCTTTTCTATCTTAATTATACCACTTAAATACAGATCAAAATATTATATTTGCTAATATTTCATGAATGATGAAGATACATTTTCTTCGTATTACTATTATTCTGGTGTTAAAAATGCATCATTTTAAATACTTCTTCATCAGCGATTCTTTGTTGCGGATATGACGTATTCCGCAGTTTATTTATTTACCCTGTGAGCGATATTCTCTCTATTTTTTTTTAAATGCCACGAACGCGTTAATACGCTAAATTTTGCATGTTACGCTAAGCCATAAGCGTGATAACGTGCACTTCTTGACCTTGCAGGGATTAAAGTCATATTTTAAAAATTATTTTTCCATCTGTGGGAGATAGTTCCCTGTTTTTGATAGATACTTTTAAGTCAAATCTCTTAATTTTTCCTTTTCGTTATGTGGTATTTTCCATTTCAAATATGGTTAGCAGTTAAAAGGTTAAGGACAATGCAATTTGCGCAGTGAGGGAAACATTACTTTAATCCTTCCGTAACCGTGGTGTAAACACAGGTCTACCTTCTGTAATATTTACATAAATAAGCTCTACATAAAATTCATATAAATAGTAAATGTATGACTACACCATTTAAGCTAGTAAAATAAATCTATTCTATTTTAAAATACTAAAAAACTTTTAATTCCTTACGGTAACAAGAGTTGACAGCATGGCTGTGTACACTGATAGGGCCTGGATTGATCACATTACTAATGAAGAAAACTAGTAAAAACTGTCAAGGAAAGCAGACATATGGGATGATAGAAGGCAGCAGAAGCGTAGACAGAAATAGGTTATCTTGGGTGTATAACTTCGATAGAAGGGTGGCACATAGAGAATAAATCTTGTTAAAAATTATGTACGCGCTATATTTATTTGTGTGCGCTATGATAGTAAATTGTGTTCGCGCGCACACACGCACACCTTAGAGGGAACATTACTTGAATCTATTGAGTTGACCTTGGCGGAGGCTCGTGTGTGGTATTGTTTAAAGTGTGGGTGGTGTTGACTATACCGCCTATACATACTCTTGAAATAATGGAGAACTTGGCCCAATGGCAAGGGAGGCCCGAGACTACTAGAACTCTCCGTTATTTTGCACCCTTTATTCGTCTATAGATCTGCTACACACAAATTTTCTACCCCATTTATTCTTTTATAATATATTTAATCTGTATCACAACATTTAATAAAACAAAATTACTATTTGGATCTCTTGATATCGCAATTTTTTTTTCAAATTAGGCGTCGTCACGACCAATGTGTATCTATCTAAAACTATAATATTCTTTAATTTTAAGCACACTTTTTATATAAATTGAATTAACTAATATTTTTCTGATATCTCACTTTTAAAATAATTTAAAAAAATGTCATGTACTAAAAGTTAGGGGCCCGTATAAACGGCATAACAGTATTTAAAAATGTTCTATAGAATTCGGAATGATCGGTCACCCCACCGTAAGAGCATCAATGTGTCAGGATTGGTAGCGCTTCGTCCACGGTTTCAACACCTGATGTCGCTTCGTGTCGCCCCTTGGGGGACGAACCCTAACCTCAAAGTACACTCTATGAATGAAAACTAAGCAGAGATTTCAGCTACATGTACCAACTATCGACACTACCTGTGTATAGCTGAACGTGACAATTTCTGACAATAATGAACTTACAACGATACGTATTTTTCAGTCATTATGAGTACCTACCTCTTTAAAAAAATCCAGTACTCTCGTGGTTATGTGTAAAAACCATGTGTGTTGTGTGTACAGTTCACAAGGAAAGAAGTAAGTAATAAAAAAATATCACATTTATTATTAAGAACAACACATTCTTATTGTAAAGTTGTAATTATGCAGAAGATAAGTCTGTGATATTTAAAAAAATACTAATTAAATGTATTAATTAGAAAGATATACGTATATAATCAATTTTATTGAAAAATATATTGTTGTTACTATCGGAATTGGAACCTCTCTTTCCAAGGAAGGTACATTATACACATATGCTACAGCAGACAGTATCTTTGTCTACAAATTTTTGAACCTCGGATTGGAAAGAGATTCAGGTTCGATTCCCAGTAGCAACAACAATATATTTTTCTATAAAATTGATTATGTATGTATATCTTTCTAATTAATATATTTACTTAGTATTTAAAAAAAAAGATTACATTTATATTTGACATTCTAAAATGTCACATGTTAGAAAACAGTTGTACCTAATATAAATAAATTTAAATACGCAATGAATACTGTAAATGAAAGAATACCAACATTTTTATAATTTAAATAATATAAATTGTAGTAAATAATTAAAATATTTTTTCATTAAAAATATTTTTTAATCATTTTTCAAATATCTCAGCCCTACATTTTTTGTCGGTGGATTGAAAGTCCATTCCTATTATATGAAACTACAATACTATTTTAATCTATATTGTTTAAAGATTCATGAGAAATTAACGACGTATTCATTTTTAAATCAGTCAATTATGATGTAAAAATATAAAGCTGCGAGTAGATAAAGCCTCAGCACATAGAGATTAAGGTCGATTCCTATCGGATGTATGCAGTAAATCTTAGCAATATATCATAATATACTTAATAATATCTAACTTTATATTTAACCAGTTTTGCTTTATTTGTTGTTCTACGTTCTAAAAATGCCATCCGTTTTTAGAATGTCCGTTTCATTGTTAGAACTAACAGAACACTATAAGAGTCGATGACAACATTTTTACAGAATATAGACCTTTAAATCATGAATAGGTACTGAGGCTTACGAGATATTGATATTTCTCATGAACACAAGTAGTCATATGAGTTAATTATATCCTGTATTACTCCTCTCTTTAGGGATTCAGATTTATAAAATTAGTATATTACGATAATTCACGTTGGCATCTGCTGACATTACAAAAGAGACTATTAAAGACTTATATTGGTAGGTTATTCCACATCCGCTCTATTCTCATGATCTTGCTCCATCAGATTTATCAGGCGTGCAATCGAAAAATTATCAGAACGTTGGGAGTCAACCGCAAAAAAATTTGCAGCAAGAACTATTGTTTAGTTTATGTATTTCGATTTAAAAAAATAAAATAATAACAATATCAATTTATGAATAAGCGTAATGTATTCAAAACGTGAAAGGGAAGAAAATAATTTATAAATTATGAGTTACTTGAATCTGTTACAAAACTAAAAAAAATCTTGTGTTTAAAAAATCAATATTTTTAAAATATTACTTTGATAAATATTTGTTCTCTGTATTATTTTTACTGAGTTAATTATGTTATTGTATGCTCCTCTCCACCCAATTATTCCACACTGGAGGATACCTTGATAGGCGTAATGGTGTTGAGAAGCACTAGTTTTAAATAGTTTTGACTATTAGGCGGTGTTTTAAGACTTTTGATTGAAAAGGGAATGTAATAGGTTTTATCGGAGTTTAAAGAAAATCAATTACTATCGAATCATGATTTGAGTGTGTTCATGACATTATTAGAGTGTTCGTTTACAGTGTTCCAGTCATATCCGTTTACAATGATAGTCGTCGGGGTGTGATAAAATTTTTTGGATCAATTTTAGTTTGAAAATGTCGTTAATATAAATTATAAAAAAAAGTGGGTCCAAAACTGTCCCTTGTGGTATATCAAATTCAATTATATTATAAAAATTTACTTCATATAATATTACCTTATAAAAAACAATCAATATTATATATAATTTTGTAGAATCAATATAATGGACGCACACTTTGAAAACAAATGTTACTGTTCAAGTTTGTCTGTCTATCGATATTTTTACCCTCATAAATGTCTCTGTATATTTTGTACCCCCTATAGTTCTGTAAACGTAAATATAGACATTGTAAGGTGGTTCTAATTTCATTTTAAACAAAATATTTTTATCAAATTTATTTATCTTGCATTATCGTCACGTGCATTCTATACACAATTCTAACAACCATTGACATATTTATCGTTTTAAAGCGATTGGTACAATGCATTGGGTACAGGTAGGTCTTTAAAAAAATGTGTTTTCAATAGTGGCGATGCAAATTCGCAATGCTTTTGTTATATATACATTGGTAATAATGACAAAAATAGTGTGGTACCAATATAAGCCAAAACAACATAGACCAGTAAATGAATAGACATGAAATAAAATGTATATGTAGGATAGGGGTTTGGAACTTTGTTGCGTGACGAGGGGCATTCTACACACATTTTTGGTGGAAACATAAATGACACACTTATGCAACAGCGAAATTATTTTCTCTACAAAAATTAAATCTTTGCGTAAAGAAGGCGTACTTTTTTAAGTGAATGCATATTATATTGTCAGCTTTTAAATTTTCGTTTTTTGATTGAATCAAAGTGATTTCGTGGGTGGTACCAAAATGAAAATATTGGAACAAGAAATTAGTGTTAGTTCGAGTCTCTATATTTGGTGTAAAATATGCGAAACAAGTTATTAGTTTCAATGAAGCAAAACACATTATTAGTTTCAAAATGAATTGACTTAATTCGAAAACCGCAATTTTCTGCCCCCTGTTTTAAATGAATGATTATTAAAAAAATGTATTAATTTTCGCAATTTGCTTACCGAATTACGATAGACCAGATACCAATCATAGTTACAGTCGAACACGTATTTCATAATCACGCATAAACTAACGGTTCAACTCATTATTAATAAAACAAATGTTAAACTTTGTCAATGAATAAACACTTTATAACCACCTTATAGTTCAGTACAATGGAACTTTGACACTGCACCATAAAATAGAGTGTAGTTTTCTCGTGCTACGAACTAAAATAGAGATTTTATCATCTGCTTTTATTTTTTTTACCAGAAAGGCTTGCTTTGTTTTAAATAATAATATATGATATATTTTTAAAGAACATTATTATTGTGATGTTGCAGTTTTTTCAGAACATAGTTTTGTGGTAATTTAATACAAATTAAATGTACTAACTATAAAAATATAAAAAATATTTTTGTTGCTATCTTTTGCATTAATAATTTGTGTTTTTAAATAACACACTTTATTTTAAATAATTCTAATAAATATGATTAATCTCTGGCAGATTAATCATATGATACTTGTTTGAGATATAATATTAATATTCATCATTATCATTCTGGCTCTATAACATCTGTCTCCAAGAAACTCCTCCATTAGTTTTCGAGCTGGACTTCTTTCCGCCAATAATTTTCTAACGCCAAGAATGGATAGGCATTTAGTTACATTGTCTTGCTACCTCATTTTGGGTTTACCTATTATTCGTCTTCATTAAGGTTTATTATTGAGCAACCATTTCAGGCTACTGAAGCCACCCAAACATTTTAATTTCTATTTCTCCATTTTCTTTGACAGCAACAAAAATTTTCCTTCATTCAAATGTATCTAGTATTACTTCACCCTTTTTAGTTAGAATCCAGGTTTATGATGCGTATAATGAAATGTTTTTTAAACGTAATTATCTCATGTTTCCAGTTAACATGATAATATTAGAATATTTTGAATGTACTAGTTTGAAATATATCTAATTTAACTCATTTACTTGTCTTAATACCAAAGCATGATTCAAAAATAAAAAATTATAATTTTTAACATGATTGGAAATAAAAAATAATAATACGTTAATTTACTTTTTCTGCAAAAAATTACAAAAATTCAAGATTCTACAAATTAATGCGATTATTTTATACCACAAGAATCTCAGAATATTTTGTTAAACAAAACTTTTATATACTATATTAGTCCAATTCTGTTATAGACGCTTTATATAATCGAAATATTTTTTTAATTATTAAAGAGAACATATTATTATCGTGAAATTGTAGTTTTTCAGAACATAGTTCTGTGATATTTTAATATAAATTAAATGTATCAATAAGAGAGATATACAGATAAAATCAATTTATTGAAAGAATATTTTTGTTTCCACGTAGATACGAACCAAGAATCTTTCCTATCCAGAAAAGTGCGCTGTCCTATTAGATCACGTTAACATTGTAAGTTAGCGACAAATTTTAGAGGTATTTTTCGTTTTTTTAGAGGTATAAAAATTTAAAATGAAATAAAACACATAAAAATCGTGGCATTGACCACGGTATTGGCTTTATTGGAAAGATAATTTTATGCCATTAGTGTTTAATTATGATTTTGCGCATATGGGCACCGCGGCTGGCTCAAATAAAGCGCAATCTGGAAGTACAATTTTTGACTACTTTTTAGAGCAGCTGGGGACGCATATCGGCAATAACGCGACGGATGTTGTCTTCCAAATCGTCTATCGTCTCTGGTTTATCGGCGTAGACTAGTGATTTCATATATTTCCACAGAATATTGTGCAAAAGGTGTTAAATCACACGATCTTGGAGGCCAATTCACAGGTTCATTACGCGAAATTATGCGCTCATCGAATATTTCCTTCAATAAATTAATTGTGGCGCATGCTGTGTGGCATGTTACGCCGTTTTGTTGAAACCACAGCTCTTTCACATTAATGACTTTCAATTGGGCAATGAAAAAGTCAGTAATCGTGGATCTATAGCGCTCTCCATTGACTTTAACGTTCTGGCTGGCATCATTTTTGAATAAATATAGACCAATGATTTCACCAGCCCATAAAGCACACTATACAATGACATTCTTTAGATGCAACAATAGTACTCTGTGGATTTACTTAACTCCAAACGCGGCTATTTTGCTTAAAAATGAGCCTCATCGCTAATCAAAATTTTGTATTGAAAATGATGATCAAGAGGCATCTCGTTTTCGGCCCATTCACCGAACGTGCGACGCACGCGAAGGTCAAGCGGCTTTAATTCTTGCGCGAGCTCTTGTAAGCTTGTAATTGTATTGCAGGAAAATGAAGGTTTGATAAAATAAATCAAATTTTTGACCACAATTATTACTTACTGTTATATATATATTAATGAATATGCATAGACGAATGTCTACAATAAATTAAGAAACGATAAAAGTTTTGTAGATCCAGAATTTTAATGTGACCAAAAACAAACTTGTTTGAAAAATCGAATATTTTATGGGACATGCGTAGAATCGTCGACCATATTGCAATGAAAGCATACAATACAATTTGAAGATATATTCAAAGTTGTTGCTCAATGCTGGTCAGACTTTATCATAATTAAACTAACGTATTAATGTCCTAATTTTTAACTAGAATATTTAAATTCGATTTCTAAAATGCAGAATAAAAAAATTATTCAGTTATTTACTGTATTAATAAGTTTAAGTGGACACCGGTTTTTTAAGCAATATTTCCAATAATTTAATCATTAACTTTTTTTGAAAATCATTTTTAATTTTAATCTGTATGTGAGGTGTTTCAATAAAAAGCTAGTGTTATTAATTACAAGTACTGCATAGCACAAGTGCAAAGTTAGGGTCTGGGAATTTTAACATCTTCTTCTGACACGCATAGTTCGTCATCGTCACTTAGAGAGATTTCCCAGTAGTATAATGCACCGGAAGCCGCCGCAGGAAACCTAACCATTTCACCACCGCATACAGCCTTGTACGACAGTCACTTTTATAGTTCCACGTCACAGAAAACCACGTGACTCGGCATTTACACGGTGGTAAATTTATGTCGAGAGACGAAAGGAATTTCACTACCGCTATAAATGATATTGTTATTTTGCCATTTAGATTTTGGCAGGTCAATAATATAATTAATTTTTCAAGTTTTCACTAATATCTGTAATTCATTGGTGTTGTAAATTTTTAATATTATGTTAGAGAAAGATAATTCATTGAAAATAATATGTGTAATGGTATTGTTATTACAATGGACCAATAATCCTAGTTCTTGCAAGTCTTCGTTTAAAGATGAAACTTTGCGTTTAATAAAGTTGGTGGTTTGTTTTATAGAGAAAAGTTAATACGATATTGGGAAAATAATACATTTTCCGTATATCATTTAAGACAAACTGTCAGAAAATACATTTGAATAGGAAGATTACTAAAATCATCTGATTTTTTCATTAATTTATTTATATTTCTTTTATTTTTTAATTATTTTACTAATTAATTTTTATATATTTATTTAGGTACCTGCTTTAATTATGGAGTTCACATTCGAATAATAATTTTAATAATAAATAAGTTTTTGGTGAAATGAAAGTTCAAGATATTTCACGGTATCGACCCATGGAATAGAAAAATATGTCCAAGATCACAATTACTGGATTTTCTCCTGCAAAGGTATTCTTATTAAACAAATAATAGATATCTGATACTGACGAAGCTATTTTTTATTGATGGAAAAATATGGAAATATGGGTAAGAGCTTACAATGTTTTAAATAATTTTAAAAAATAATCAAATTCTCATTGTGACATATATGCTGTTTCAGGAAAATGAATATCAAATTTAGTTCATAGATGGCGATAGCATATTGGTATTCAAGTGTTTCCACATATTAACATATGTACAACTTACAAAGCATTTGATAGATATGGAGGTTGATTGGGTGGAATGGTGAACGTTACATTGTTTAAAGTGTCAGAAGCCAGCCGCAGACAGGTCGTAAGGCCTGTAATTACCCATACTTCCATGTTTCCTTTAAATATAATAAAAAATAACTTCGTTTGTAATATAAAATATCTATTATTTGTTTAATAACGATAGTTTGTCAATTTATAAGACGGATAAAAATGAGTAAAATGAATATAGTCGTAATAGAATATATATTACAATAAATTATAAGAAATCGGAGGCACACATATATAACCTAACATAATAAAAATCGATGGGCATGTGTAAGATGTGTCGATATAAAAGCGGTGAAATTAATATTTAAAATGACTAATACTCAGCACTCTTTATCTTAATCCAATAATATTGTAAAATAAATCTACGTCTTATGGGTATTCCATATCAAACTTTTAATTCATTACACTTTTAATTATACTATATTTAAGACTAGCTGAAGTATCCGGCGTTACCCGGGCTTTACGCAGAGTGAAAAGGCTTCATTTAGGGGGATAGGGTAGTATTTTATTCGAAATCAGACGTAGCCAGTAATTTTCCTCATATTTTGATCGTCAAGTGTGCAAAATTTCATCAAGAAGTACCTAAATTCTGCTCTAAGGGGTGAGAAAGGGGTATGGGGGTGGTTTTTAGAAATCTAATGTTTTGATGGTCAAAGGCGTAAAATTTCATCAAGCTAGAAATAAAACTGTAGATTTGTATCAAACACAAACAAATAAACCAACAGATTCTTTATATATATGTATTGACCGATGTTTTAATGAACGCATATCGATTTTTTCAAACGATAATTCATCGATGTTCGGAAAATATAATATATGCATCCCTGACCTCAAGGTGTCCATCTATTTCCTATTTCCCACGAGCTGTGTACCGTGACATTTGTGAATAGAATATCCACCACTCTTGTTGACTTTTAATATTTTTCTATATTTATAAGCCATAAGGTTTAGTAGGTTTCTATAATATTCATTTGTCAATTCATTTGAAAGTAAATCAAAAAGTTATTATTATACATAACAAATTAAATATAATTTTAGTACAATAGTAACATTACATTACTTATTAAAATTTTAAATTCCATGAATACATTATATAGTATAACAGTAGCTTTAAAGTATTTTATGATCCATATAAAAAACATTAAATTGTATACCACTGACGCATTAAAATCGTCTAGTTAGTGTTTTACTCTTAAAAATCTATCCATTTGACTAATTGGACTGAGTATTCAAAAATATTTTTCATTTTGAATATTGCTGCTTTAAAAACGTAGTATTTATATACAAATTAAAATACAATCACGAGAATTTTTGGAGTTGGTTATTTTGAACTAATAGTGATGTTAAGATTCAAAGTATTATTTTCGTATTGACAGATCTTTAGCTTAGATATAATTTTTGCTATATGAAACATCAAGCCACGGAGAGTAAGAGATGTGAGACGAGATAAATCAGACTTAATGGAGTTTACTGGTGGATCCCCGCCGGGTGGGTTAGGGCAACAATGATACTCCATCCCTTAATGGGAGAGTAACACACTACACTCATCTCCCTTAACGGTATAACAATTAGGATACACTCCACTCTAATTTCCTTTAACATGGTGACATTTGCAATGGGGGTGAGAACCTCAGTTAATATACAACACACAGTTATCTTCTGAATCATCTTTTTTCCATTGAATAATATTGCATTCCTCTTAGATCAGTCGCTCCCTTGCAAGGAAACTGTGATGTATATTAAGATCAAGTGGAATTGTTTAAGTTATACGAATGTATAAATAAAATAATCCAAACAAAAATCACAAAAAAATTAGTTTTTTTATTTCTTCTACTTTTTATTTAATTAAGATATTTAATAAATATTTAGTTTTTACCGATCAATGCAATAAATTTGATCTAAAAGATTTATTGTGTATTAATCCGGATTATACACACACAGTAAGAATTAATATTCTTAATTCAGCAACACCAATAACATAAATTTAAAATATACACAACACAAAATATATGTAGATATATAATAAAAATAAAGTATCACTCTGTAGGAATCTAGAAAAATTAGAAATAAAAACGTTTGAGAAAATAAATATAAATAATTAACGATATGTAACCAGGGGCGTGCACTGTATTCAAGCAAAAAAGCTGTGGATTACTAAAAATTCCGTGCAACAAATATAAATAAAATTGTCCATATTTTATTATTCACGCTACCGCTCACTATGTATCAGTAGAATAATTAGTTGCATAGTTCTGGATGCTACCGCGGGACGCCATTTATTGCGACTACAATTGTTAGCCATTGTTTTAATCTATCATTCTATTCAAGCCATATAATTGTTACGTACTGAATTGAAAATTCCAACTGATCCATGTTGTTCCGAGTCCTTGCTTATGTTATTTTCTAATATAATGACGTTTGAAAGGTTTTGATCTTGGCTTAGAGCTGATCGAAGCATTTACTTCCTTATTTACTAATTCTCAAACTTTACTACCTTACTAAACGTGTTGTTTTCATGAATGATTTTTGAGGATAATGCATTTTTATTATGATGGATTCATTTTATTCAAAAACGTCTATAATATAATAAGATGTATTAATAACGTTAACATTATTGGGTCGGATAAAAACATTTTATTATTCCTAATAATATCCGTTCTAAATCTAACTTAATTTGTTATTCGGTAAAAAATCACTTTAACCAATAAGATGTAAATAAGTATTAAGTACCAACATAACTAAGAAGGTACAGACATACGCATACGTAAGATAACTAATTTCATACTCACTGCATAAATTCATAATGTCGTCAGAGCACTAACGCTAGTAAATTAATGCACCCGATGTCCCCGATCTCGGTAAAGAATATCCCAGATATGATAATTTGTTGATGTGAACCGGCGCTACATTTGTGTATACGTATTTGACCCCTTTTGCAGTAGGCGGGCTTCCCTAATTGAAATTATAATGCCAATGTACAGAATCCTCCGCATCCCCCATGAAATTCTGCGCCCTTCCATATCCATTTAAGTTCGTTAATGCACTTTCGCCTTTGATGGTTAACATTTAAACAATACAAATGTGACATCGGTCGACTTGAAAGAATTGTTCAGTAATATTTTTTTCGACTGATAGATTTCTTCTGGACGTAATGTAAATATCATAAAACTATAACTTAACTATAAAATGTGTTTTCATTTAAAAAAATATAATTCAATAATTCCTAAAATATTATTAGAACACATTCTTATAGTGCAATTGTAATTACTCAAAACATAGGTCTGTGATATTTTGAATATTAATTAGAAAGATATACATATAAAATTAATTTTATCGAAAAATATTGTAATAGTAAAGCTGTATAAATGTGTCCAAAATTTAATAAAAATAAATTTATAATTATGGGGTCTGCTATCAGATTACTCAAAGGTATTTGAGATTCTGTAAAAATAAGGTACATGGCTCTTTCAAATAATGGAGCGATTAAATGTATTAATATAAAAAAAAAGGTAACATATAGGTGTCGCTAAAAATATTGTCGCTGTAGCATTGTTGGATAATGCACCTTCCTCGGTTAGGAAAGAGATCCAGGTTCAAATCCCGGTGGCGCAACAACAATATTTTTCGATAAAATTGATTTTATATGTACATCTTTCTAATTATTGTATTTAATTTATATTCCTAAAATATTTTTTAATGTAATAATTTTCTATCGTTCCTTCATATTACTACGACTTACATAATTATGTAAATATTATTATTTATTATTAACATTGACAAAAGATCCTCAAACTTATTGCGCTAAATCAGGATCAACACTGTCATAAATATAACAGGTTTTTTTCACCAAAATTATTTAAATCTGTCATTAATGCTACTTCTGAGTTCCGTTGTCTCCTACCTCTCCCCTCTCTGTTTTTTTTTAAAATCAACCCCGACGTCATTAAATCATCCTCAAACTGTTTTCCAAATATTTATTTACTTTTTAAAAAATTAACATGAACAATATTATGTTACAAAAAATTGTCAAGAAACCGGGTAACTGAGACATTATACAAATTTTTTAATTTTGTTAGTTTTACTTTGTTAACCTAATTTCGATAACCATATTTCTTTTATAAACGCATCCATCAATGTATTTTAATTATTCCAGAACAGTTTTTTTTGCCAAATTGCCAGTTTTGTCTTATTGTTGAGCTCAACTTTCTTTATTACTTATTACTTACATACACAGCAAATATTAAAAAATCTTTAATGAATTAGTTATTAATTAAACAAATCTAAAATGTATATTGTAAATGTATATGGAAATCGGCGTCTGCCATCGAACTAAAGTCAAGGGTTTGAATTTAACTTTTCGCAAGCCAAAATAGGCTTAATTTCAAATGTAAATATATTTACAAAAGATTTGGTTTTATTTATAAAATTATTAGATATTGATGTTACGCGTATTTGCGTGTTCATACATATTTTTATAATTAAGTAAACTCATACACACCAACAAGAAATTTACATATCTCATGCAAGGTCATTAACGTTAGTAATTGAAAGATAGCATTGTACTCACAGTTACGAAAATAAATTCTAAACATTAAACAAAAAAATGTGAATTAAGTGTGAATAATACTTAAATACGTGAAGAAATAAATACACACAAAGTATTGAGATTTACTGGTCGTGATCGCCACCCTTGTATTCACCCCTTGTCTGAATAATGGCTGTATAATTTGTATAACTGTGAGTGAAAATAAATAAGTTTGTAATTTTATTTGGACCCCATTGCAGGATTAGGGGAAGTGCCACCAGCCCCGCCGGACCGCCCTCGGCAGATGTCCTCGAGTTGTATTTTTTTAATGGATATATTCAATAAAGATAAAATCCCACCCTTCCTGTTAGGTTCTCTGTTAGATTTTTCCAACGATTTATTAGTGAAATTAATTATGATCTGTGTATCGCATTTGATAATATCGTATGAATAGTGAATCAAAAAACAAGCAAGGAAAACTTATTATAAATAAATGTACGAGTATTTGGGACAGATGTGATGGGATAGATATGACAGTTTTGCTATGGTTTTAATATAATATGATGGAAAAATAGGACAGTTTTATTGTGGTTTTAACATTACACTTTCCTTTGTGTTGGTAAGAGTTTGTAAACTATACATACAGGTAATATAATGTATAGATAATGACAGAAGTAAACATTTAAATTTTTTAAATATATCAATATACATTGTCGACAACTAATCAGGTCAAATATGCCAAAGAAATGTTTTTTTTAAACTTTGCGCTTTCTTAGCATATTATTTTGCATTATGATGTATTTTTTGAAGTGTTCACCCTCGCATTCGAAATCCTGTTGTTGTGAAGAAGACCATGGCAGAAACTCAGGTGTATGTATATTTCATTTCTAAACTCTCGGCGTGCGAGGTATGTCTAAAGAATTTAGGTGAAGGTTATTACAAATAGATTGGTTCTATCTTTTCTCCATTTAAAATAACCACACTGTAACCACACTGCTTCGGTGTGTTTCATAATTCTTGGGTATGTACCCAAAAGATTTCGTCGAAGAATGGTGAAATTTTGTGTTAAGAAAATAATTAAATTATTTAAAAATATTTTATAGTATGTATGTAGGTACATATGATAAAACATGATATATACATAAATCTTCGATGTATATTATTACAATATTGATAGATTTAAAAAAAAATTATAAAGTATATTAAATAGCTTAATATTTTTTCAGAGTTATCGTCCACGTTGGCAACAAGCTTCTTCAAGCTATCTTCCCTTTAAGTATTCGCCTCAGGCAAATCGTCGAGAGTCTGTCCTTGATATTTAATTCATGCAGAATGGAGACATTCGTGCGTTTTTCCGTCCATGGTATACATGTGTCTCCAGCACCACATCTCAAAGGCATCAATCCGTATTCAGGGTCTAAGATTCCACACCATATAAAAATATAGAATGGACCAGAGACTGTACAAGCCTAACATTCGGTCTTTCTATATTTTGTCAAGTCTGGAAATAAAAAATAATAGTTCTTGTAAAAACTAACAAAAAGAGCAACGTGTCTAAAATTTTGTGAAACTTTATAAAATAAATGCTGTTTTCAATCATTGCATTTAGTGTGGAATCCTTATTATTAGTAAATTCTATTGTATCGGTATTATAATGTTATATTATTTCCGAAACTGCATTGAGCAATAATTAGTTACTATTACGGAATTATACTCAAGTCAGATTATTCTTAGACTCCTTTTTATTGTTTATTGCTATCGTCAATAAATTAATAACAGAGTAAATAAATTGACGACTTATTTTAGATGTTTTCATCTTTTAAGATGAAAAAATAGTACTGAAATTTGTTGATTAAAATATTTATGTCCTAATAATCCTATGTCCGAATACATCTTGTGTATTTTTATTAATATTACAGCTAAACATATTGTTTTATTTTCATTAGAACATATTTTTCGAGGAGATTTCAAAATTTTGACTAAATGCAAAAATAAATTACTTCACCTACGGAACTTGTTTCTGAAATACAAGTAACGTTCCTCCAAAAATGGCGTTTGAGCAGGTTTGAATAAGCTGTCTCACAAAATAAATAGAATACTATATATTCCATATTGTAGAATATAGAATATTCCAGACATCAACAACAAAATAGGAAAATCTTCACTTTCTTCCTATCTGGTGAATGATTTCATTTATTAAAGAGAACACATTATTATTGTGAAGTTGAAGTTATTCAGAACATAATTCTGTGGTTAATGAAGCAACAAGCAACAAAAATATTTTTTCGGTTAATTGAATATTCCTGCAAATCTTACAAAATTTGTATTAAAATAATGAAATAAATTACTTACTGCCCATATTCCATACAGCACATTTAAACACGATATTTACACACGAAGAAAAAAATTAAGGAGTGGTTTCTATTCATTGTAGCACTAATAAATTTTAATTGAATATGTTTATTTTGAGACTGAGAATAGTAAAAATTGATTTAAAGTCTCTACTTTATAGATTTTTGAGGTCGGAAATGCCGAAAAGATTAAAAAAAAACTATTAAAGTAGGTATTTGTTTTCTTACTCAAGAATTTCCACAAACTTTGTATAAAAAAAAATGTATTTTTTAACACCAAAATATTGCGAGTTTACGTTGAAAAAAAACCTTAAATAAGATACATTCCTAATAAATTTTTAAAGCAATAAATTATTAAACAAAAAATCACCTCCACCATACAAACATACTGGAGAGTTTCCATTGTGTGTGTCACGTACTGTCGGCGAAATCAAGTGGTAATATAAAATCACGCTGTGCCATCCAAGACTCCGAAGTTTTAGGAAAATCTAAATCCCCTAACTAGTCAGAAATTAAGCGACCGAGTACAGGTACCCCAGAACGTTTGACGAATTAATCGACTCGAGAAAAGTGTAACCACACGAAAAAATACCCGGGCGCCAAAAGCCCCTTGAATAATTGAGATTCTAGCTATCTTATTTAGGCCGGGTCTTTCAATGCGAGATGGAACTCCTATCAACGCACCAATTGTCGAGGATTACGTCTTGAGCATAAGTGCGAATTAGTATTTTAAAAAAAAAACATTATTCAAGTAATTTTAATGCATGATTCTTATGAATCTTGCTTGCATCCTTATAGAAAATTATGAAGTTTTCTTTGAATATGAGAATACCATATCTAAAATAACTGGAAATTATAAGCAGGTGGTCATTTTCACCACCGCTGTGTAAATTAACTTTGAAATTATATTGGATGGATATAAATGAAACAATGTTATTACTCTACTTGAATTTATCAGCACTACTCTCGAAACTCGAGTAGTGCTAATAAACTCAAGTAGAGTAATAACATTGTTTCCTTTATATCCATCCATTATGATTCAAAGTTAACGCCGATATATTTTTCATATAAATTTAAGGTATGTTTATGGTGCTGATTTTTAGTGTGGAATACTTTTTTTGAGTTTTCGCAAAAATTATGATAATTTCATGGTAAAGCGGAAGCCCAGAGTTTTCCAGAAAAACAGAATTAATTGTCTCAAATTATACGCTGTTTTTTGGATTTTATTTATTAAGATGCGTGGAGGTTCCGATAAGATAAGTGTACCCAGCAATCTGCCATTATATATCTGCCCTATCTACTTTGACACTTCTCTAATTTTCACTAAATCATCTGGAGAACTTTTTAAGTAGCTATGGAAAAGTATACCTTTATGCTCCTATTAGTTTGTGAGTATCTTTTGCATCAGTTCTTTTGTAAATATCCAGATATTTAGCAACTGAATAATAAACAGGCAGAACTATAATACTATAACTATATTATTATATGTGAAGTTGTAATTTTTTCAGAACATAGTTCTTTAATATTTTAATAAAAAATAAATGCGTGCATACAGATAAACTCAATTTATCGAAAAAATATTTTGGCTGTCATGGGGATTTGAACCAGGATCTCTTCTTATCCGGGAAAGTGCGATAACCAATTACACTACGTCAGCTTCGTAAATAGTCGATAAATTTTCGAACCTATATGTTGCAGCTATTTCAAATTGATACATCTTACGAGTATCATTTTTTTTTATTGCGAATACCATTGAGAAATATCAACACCAGAGCTGACATAGTGTAATTATTTATCGCACTTCCTCGGATAGGAAGAGATCCTGGTTCAAATCCCGGTGGTAGCTAAAATACAGTTTAAACATTTGTGAAATAAGATTTCTAAATAAATTTACGAAAAAACGTTTTTCAAATGTATTTGAAGTAATCGTCATTATTGTCCAAAATATTATAACTCTTCAAATGATTTATTAGTCCCATCTTGATACAAAATTTTGAAATAATATATTTGTTTGCACCTAGAGTCATGATTTCTCTTGAAGTTGAAGTAAGAAGATTGAAATCACAATTTTCCAATGCTTTATTCTTATATCCCACAATAAAAAAAAATTCTGACGGATGTACACGTCATATCTAGGGACCTTATTAATTAAGGATAGGTATCAATTATCTCATGAATTATCGCCAATTCGATAAAATTACTTTTATTTATGAATTCAGCAACTCCAAAATATCCTAAATCTGTTCAAACATCCTTAGAAAATATGTTATGTATCTTGAGTGATTCTAGGCAGACCTGGCTTCAAAAAAAATAAAATCTTAAATATGAGATCTGACGATGTATTTCTGATAGATTAGAAACATTGGAGCCATCATTATTGGAATACGAGATTTCAACAATGATGGCTCCTTTTTGGGTATATACAACAATGACAAATATATTAATGTAATTGTATATATATATAAAATTAATTTATTGCTTTTTTTGTATAAGTATTTATTAATGATGTGGAATGTTAATATTTGTACAAAATATTAATGTTCAAGATGTTTTGAATCTATTGCGTAACATAATTTTAATTGATGAAAAACTGACGAAATAGCGCGGTCTTGGGGGGTTGCATTACTTTTGATTAAACAGTATTTTAGTGGTTCTATACTCCAGATATGATAGTATAATATATTTCACTCCCTCTGCTCTCAAATTTTAAATCGAAATTTTCAAGGCGTTTTTCAGAAATATTTCTATTTTACTAATCAAATTGATCAGGTTATACGATATTATTTCTGATTTTTGAAAATCTTATTACACCATCGTAATGTATAAGGTACATTTTTTATGAATAAATCGTACACAATATAAATTCTAGAATGAATAAAAATAAACCAAAATAAAATTAGGTTTACGAAATACATCTAGAAACACTTTTTAGGAATTAATTGAAAAAAGCGTCAATAAATTTCGATACTTGTAAAAAAAACTATTAAACTATAATTAAAAGAAAACTCCTTCTTAAAAACCGTGCACTAGCGTAACTGGGCTTTTGAGTAACTTTATTTATAAGACCTTTTTACTTATTCATCCGACATGACGCCCGGAGTTGCCGGAATCTCGGCAGTCTCCCGGAAACTCCGGAAGAATGTTTTGCATCTTCCGCTAAAAGTGTGACAGCCAAAAGTCTTAAGTTTTCTATCATTACTCGAGATAATGTCGCTCTCCTGGCAGGCTGCAAAGGTCGAGCCAGACGTGCTTGTAATAAATGTTGAATCATATCAACGATAGAGTGAATATGTACCCGAAATTATTATAACATTAATTTCCGTCATAAAACAGATTAGGTCTGAAAAATTTTCAGTAAAATACCTATTTTAAGGCTGTTGAAAATACCGACAAATAAATGTTCGGAAACTATATAAAACAATATAGGATAGTGGTCAAGAAATAAAATATAGTTAATATTTGATATATCATTTATTTTATTAATATTAATAGGTTGGAAATATTGTAGGTCTATTTATTAGTTGCATACTTAGATATTATTGGATTTTTATGATTACTTTTTAAATTCCTTTCCTTACTTCATCAAATCGTTTATTTAGAAGTATAATGTATAATTAGCAGAGTTAATTTGTACCCAATTTTGACATAGTCGTTTTCTTAATTATATACTTAATAAAGATAATTATTAACCGAGAAAATCGAATCGTTCTACATTATAAAATTTGATAACCCTAATGTTTTAGTAAATATTTACAAGATTTCCGAAAACGAATAGTGGAGTTTCATGAAATTTTTTAGCAGATATTTTATTACTATTTAGCAGATATTTTGAATTATTATTTCAAAATTGTATGTATAAAATTTCCAAAGTATACAACATAATGGTAATACATTTCATTCTATACTTGATGTAAGGTTTGGAAATGTTTTAGGGATTATTTTCTTAAGATGACCGGGCCATATTCTTATTTTTGCTTTGCAATTAAGCTTTTGTACGTGGCCTCAAAAGAAAGAATGTAGCGGACCAGGCGAGTAATCTGTTTTGTATAGTCCACCAGATACCAGATAATTTGATTTTTTTCACTATTTCGTTGAGGGTCCTGTATTTTTGGTGTTTTCTTTTAAAACCGCCATAGAGCTTACGGAGATAGTTTTTAATGAGATAGGTGTCTTTCTGACAATCATTTCAAAACCTAAATCATTTAATTACAGTCGTGCAATTTTTTAACAAAGTAAAGGCTATTCATGAAAATAAGCTTCTTAATTTTAAATTTTAAATTTGATATAAGAGCTAAAGCAAGTAGTTCAACGATTTAACATAAGGCATCTGCCATTCATTTAGAGAATCTGTATCAAATATATATTTAGAATTATAAATAAATGTGAGTTAATTAAAAACACCTGGAACATTGCTCTATCATCATAATTTTACATATACGTAAACAATTTATACTATTATTGAATAATTATTGTTTGTTAAGGTACACTATTGCAGAGTATGAATCCACAAGTAAATTTTTTAAATAAATCTATTACATTCAGAATTTACTTGTGGAAAGAACTTTAATTTTCTAAACAATCGAGAATAAAGTTATTTAGTTTTTAGACATAAGAAATATTACGTAAGATAAAACTTTCAAGTACACGTAATGGAAAATACAGATTTTAGATTGATCTTAAGGTTTGAAAAATCTGTTGACAGGGAAGGACGTCATTAATAATTCTTCCTTCTTTAGACGATTTAAGAGAACCTAACTGTTATAAATGGACTTATTATCTGGGCAATTACTTTATTTTCATAAAAACATTGTCTACCACGAATTTCGTATAAATGTACCCATAAAGTAAGTTTCATTTTATAAAATATACAAATAAAACCGCTATATACTAATGTCAAACAAAATGTGTATGTCTTATTAAAACAAATAAGACATATCACTTAGAACGAAATAATGAACAAGTCTATCTATTCAAAAAATATAATAGCTACCGGGACACGTACCTAGAATTTTAAATTAAACCATAAAATTAGACCATAAAATGCGCTGTGATCCCCTGATAATAATAATAATGGATAATTTGTATAGCGCCATTTTCGTAAAAACTTTCGCCTCAAGGGCGCTTTACACATAAAGTGTTTAAAGTTCTACAATTATCTTTATTTTTAAAATTAAAAATTGTTATTTTCACTGTTTCTTATGACGTAGGGCAAAGTGTTCCACGCTTTTGGGCCTGCCACAGTAAATGCCCGTTTACTAAATTTAGACATCTGGCAACGGTTGGTCGGTTCTACAACCCTTCTTGCAGCTGAAGTAGAGACTGACCTGAGAGTTTGACGTTTACGTTGTCTGGGATATAAAGTTTTTGAAGATACAGAAGCGCCATATTGTGTGTCACCTTGTACATCAACCAGCGCAATTTAAATTCAACTCTTTCATGGAATCGGAGCCAATGTAGCTGATGTAAAAGGGATGTTATATGAGAGAATTTGGAAACTCGTATATTATTCGTGCAACCGCATTTACAATAGATTGTAATCTATCCAGCTGAAACATTAGCAGGCCAGCATTGATGCTGTTACAATAGTCCACACGTGACACCACAAATGCATTTATAAGTAGACGGGCTGCCTCAAGAGGAAGATGTCTCCGAATACTTTTAATCTGTCTCAGATGATAAAAGCATGCACTGACAGTAATAGTGATTTGTGTATTCATTGAGAGATCTGAATCAATGTGCACCCCCAACAACTGAACTGCAGATTTAGCATTCGCTGACATTGATTCCTGTATTAAGTTTTGTCTTCTAGGTGTGCTATCCACAGTAGCTCTGTTTTGCATGGATTCAATGTAAGTCTATTTTGTGCCATCCACTCGCCTATTTTATCTACGTATCTTGCAATTTTTATTTTTAATACCTATGTCTTACCCGCTTACAGAAAAAATAAATATACGTATCGTCTGTATAACAGTGGGGCCATAACCCTGCTGATATTTTCATATATTCAATATCTTTTGTGTATAAAATGTACAATAGTGGTCCAAAAACAGATCCCTGAGGTACCCTGATATTAGAAGTAGATGTAGGGTAGGTTGAATTTTGAAATCGCACCGATTGCGATCTATTACAAAGATATGATTTAAACCAACCGAGTGCATTTCCATCTATCTTATAGGTTTTTTGCAGTCTCTCAAGCAAGATTTGATGATTGACTGTATCAAATGCAGCACTCATATATAAAAAAGCGAGCAGAAAACATGTCTGTAACTTGGTGCACAATATTTCCCCATTCTTCCCGATCTCAGCGTTTAAAGGGGACCATCCTCTTCTTTATTTTCTCTTAACAGTATCGGTGATTACGATGACTCTCTAATGTCTTGTAATCACGGTCAGAAGAGTTATTTCTGGTAACAAGTCCAAATAATCTTTTCCTGTATATTGTCGTAAGTCTTAACTTGGTAATCCTAAACTCCTGAAGAACTTTTGCGTGCATCACGAACGCGCAGTATCCACCTCTCCCACCATATCTCAAAGGCATCCAGTATGTTCCTTTCCTTATTTTTCAATGGCCGTATGTCCACAGTGCTATGGAGATTTCACTAGACTCATATAGTTGGAACATTAAACGTTACTTTATAGTGAGGCATTTATTTTTCGCAGATTACCAGCAGACATTTTTTTTCGAATGACAGATTAGTTATTTGTATTGTACGTGACGTATGTTATTATTTTCTTTATCAAAAAATATTTTCTGAATGATCGTCACTTCACAAATAAAATGTGACATATAATACTTATTCAATATAAAAATAAATTAACTCAGTTGAATTAAGAAATTGATTATTTTCTTAGATATTATACTGTGAAACGGCATAATTGAATGGTTTTGCGAAGGAATACATTACCACGGTAAAAATATATTCTTTCATATATATACACGAGCTGTACTTTGCGGTTCTTAATGTGTTATTTTGTTAATTTCCAGCCTCGAGAATAATCTGCCTATCCTGCACTAAACCACTATAATCCAACATGTTGCAGCCTGATTCATCAATCTACATACATTTAATATGCGCTACTAATTTAATATGGCGCATTTAATATGGCCTCACATATATGGTGTCTTCCATTCATATTAGCGTCTTACTATTTACTTTCTGTTAAAGTACTTCATTAATATTTTTTAATCTATTAAAATTTTGAAAAATGTCCTAAACACTCTTCTTATGATAATTTAGAGTACACTATAAATTTTCGAAAAGGTATTTTATTAAAATATATCGTTAAAACAAAAATACATAATGTCAGAATTCTGAACCCACTTTATTTAATATTATGATTTAATAGCGGTAGACTCTAATCACGAATGATGTGATTACACATTTTTAATAATTACATTTTTTTTTATCATTAAAAAAATAATGAAGTTTTGACTTAAAATTTGAATAATTGCACCAATGATTACATGGATAGTTAGATATTGCTATAACCAACATGAATTTAGCTATAATGAATCAAATACATAAAAAATGATTTTAATTACTTAAAAAAAATTCCCTATGAGAAATCCTTTGGAAAGCCAGCTCAGACTAGCATATCATAATATTATATTATTTTGATTATCGTAATTACAAATATACAATAAATTGTGCTATTTTAATTATGATTATAATTTTTGTATAAATATGTACTCAATTTGTCAATTTTTTATTTTTTAGTTTTAATAAGTGACAATCTTTAAGGTATCCCTACTAGATATTAAGTCTAGGTTTGAATTATTATTTTACAAGTAATCAAACATAAAACAGCGTAATTTAAGTACAGTAAAAATTAAACTCCACGCCGTATAATTTTGAAAACCACTTTGATTTTTTATAAAGATATACATATAAAATTAATTTTATCGAAAAATATTGTTGTTGCGCCACCGGGATTCGAACCTGGATCTCTTTCTAAACCGGGGAAGACGCATTATCTAACTATGCTACAGCGACAAATTTTCGAACCTATATGTTAACTTTTTGATATTAATACATTTAATCATTCCATTATTTTGAAATAACCATCTAACTTATTTTTAAAGAATCTCAAATACCTTTGAGTAATCTGAGAGCAGACGCCATAATTATCAATTAATTTTTATGAAATTTTGGACACATTGATACATCTTTATTATTAGGAGAATGCATTCTTATTATTATTCAGAACATAGGTCTGTGATATTTTAAATAATATATATATATATATATATATATAGATATATTTCATTCATATTTAATAGATCACAGACCTCTGTTCTGAATAATTACAACTTCACCAAAATAATGTGTTCTCCCAACTTTAATTTTTGACTGACAATTAGGTTATGATTCATTTACTTCCATGCAAAAATGAAATAGTTTCCTAAGTATCGCCCTCACTCTGGGAGTGGTCTTGCGTGAATGATCATTATACTTGTTAAAAGATTGATTCGGTTGCTAGCCAGTCGGTCATTGGATTACCTGATGTGCCTAGAGACGCAGTTGCACGAGAATTTTGCATTGAAATATAAATAAGGGTTTACGCTGAGATTTCTTTTCAAAATTAGTTTATAAATACACTCCCTTGTGGATCTCGGCCTCTTTGAAATTTCTTTCATTGATCTCTCTTTCGCACCGTTTCTCTCCAGTTTTAGATTCAAGTGCAAATTTGTCTTTGAGGACATTGTTGCTCCGCTCCATCTCATTCATCACCTTTCCGACCTCGTACATCTTGTTTGTCTGATGTTCAGCAGTGATTTCGGTGTTTATAGTTATACTAGTAAATTAACCAAAAAAGATCACAATTAAATTTTCTTTCAAAAAATTGTATTGAATTCAAAGGCAGTTGTAAATCACAACTTAAGTACGAGTATATTTATATGTCTTGTGTTTTTATATTAGTTGAAATAAATTTTATTAAAAAAATAAAGTATTATGTGTGCAATCTATGTAAAATAGAATTGTGTATAATATCGAAGAATAGTTTATTTACATATAATATTCGAACAATATTACGAATAGTAATTCTAAGCATATTTCAGATGCTCTGTATACGCGAGTCAGATTTAAAAAAAAAATATATCAATGAAAACACGTTTCATTTTAAAATAGCGTTATGTACTTTTTCTATAGGTAATTTTTTTATGTATGTCTTTTTGATTGATTAATTTAATTTGTAATATTTTTATTTTATTAAAACAGACACAGGCAATACAAAACTATTAATACAATTTAGAAATAATTTAATTAATATTTAATATTATTTAATTCATACTAAATAGTAACAAACGGAAATGAGAACGTATGATGTAATAAAAAAAACAAAAAGAATAGAACAAAAAAAAGTTAAAGATTTAATGATTTCTATATTATTCAATGATAAAAAAAATCCTATTGATAAAAACTATTCGTTCTAGGAAACTTGTTCTTCTTTTTTTTAGCGGCTTCATGGGACTCGGAAGACCATAACCGCAGTCACTACAGAGCGCCATTCACCCCTTGACATCGCTGTTGTGGTCCAGTCCGCAGGGCACCCTCCTACCTCTTGTCTTGACATTATTCGCCCATCGTAGTCTTGCGCTTCCCCTTAGCCTCAATCTTGTGTAAACTCGCTACGTATCTCGTACACTGCAACCTTTTTGTTTTCACCATTTGGAATGAATATAATAATTATAAATTAGTTTACTAAAAAAATGTTATTTAATTTATTCTGGTAAATATTAATTTTCTAATAATTTTTGTATAAAGACCAATTTTTATACACATTTTAATTACAAGTGTTATAAATAATTATGGTTAGACAACTGTATATTATTTTATATATATAATAAATTTATTGATATTATTTGTACAAAAGTGTCAAGGAGAGGGTATCTTAAAATTATGGTTCTTCATATTCATATTTTACTAAAGTTAAAAAGAGTAGTACACTAAAAGCGATGAATATGTAATAGAGAGTAAATAAATGTAAAGTACTTTTTTATAAGAATAAATGTTTCTTTAAAAACCTTAAAAAAACCCAAGGGTGTAAACCACATGTATTGCTGTCCCTCCATCCCTACTTGCAACCGACTCGGCCTATATAAAATGCAAATGCTTCACAAATCACAAAGCAATGTGTCCGTACACATGTAACGGTCCTTAATTGAAGCTACTTCCAAAAGCGAATAGAGAAACACAGGACAATCCGCAAGCGATAACTGAAACCTGTTTAGAATTAGTTCGGCAATCATGATTAATAATTCGCTGATTTATGCCTTTATTTGCGGTGACGTACATTGACTCCAAGAGGAGGTTCGTTTCGACCAGGCTGGAATATTTGGTGGCATTCATATGGAAATTAGTGTTCATATTCACGAATTTTGAAAGAATTATCTAACAAAAAACATATACATGGATTTTTCAAATATTGTATTTATTCTAATATTTATGATAAAAAATACGTAATTTACGAAATATTTATAATCTTTAATGGATAATGGCTGTAAATCCGCCAAATATGATGTCAAAATTATATTCAAATGCGAAATATCATTTTCTACACTTTTAAGATACTTTTAGGAGACGAATATTAAGGCGACAGATAAAGAGAGCGTCTGCAAAAACCATGATTAAATATACCAGATATTAGAGAATGGCTCTGTAAGAACCTTCAACAATCGACAAGCAAGTATGAGAGGTGTTTAAAAGTGAACGAGGCAAGAGTGGTACATGTGCTGAGATATAAGATTGTGGCATTCTATTGTATTATTCCGTATTAATTTTGTATGCATAATGTACTTTGTTGATTTATTTTAGTTAATAATAAAATTTTAGTCAGCATTTATTTACTAATTGTGACAGGTGAGCAACAATAGAACTTTATTAAATCATAGATCTACGTCAAACATTTACAACATTGATGTTACGTAATGTGTACGTTTTATTGAGAAATTTAATGTCCCTATATACTTATATTTACTATATATAGTTCACCCCCAATTTAATATTTATGTGTTATTAATATCATAATAATTAAATATTTTGTAATACACAGAATTTATTATTTCTGCTGGTCTAAATAAATCGAGGTAAATTTAAATTGAAAACTTGATTTTTCAACGAAACGTTGTTTTTTTACCTATGGAAGTATTCTTTGTTATAACTCCGTATGTATTCTGCGTACCTTCTCATTATTTCAACCATCACATTATTTAAAAAAAAAATTTAGAGTTCAAAAATCAAATATATTTGTTTCTCAACAGAATTCGGCCGTCAACTGTCTGTTTTAACTATCAAATATTTTTTTAGCTAGCAATTTATTCTTAAATCGAACCTATCATCTGAAAAAAAAATAATAGTCATAAATTTTTATACAAATTATCATACACACATATGGTTCGCTAACTGTTAATAACATTTTGAACGAACAAAAATAGATCGCTAACAAATAATGAAAAGTCGATACTTCAGTTACTCGCGAGTCATGATTGACGACCACTTAATTCTCAATAATCATAAAGGTTGTAAATTACATGTGCAAACAATGTTGTGCTTTGTATATGAAAAATATTACATTTGTAAAAAGGTACAGATACGTACAAGTATTCAGTGATTACTTACCATTTCTTTTAAAAACGGTTTGCTAAACTAATATAATGAATAAATATTCGATCGTATGAACACTGCATATAATAAATGCATTTAAGGTTATTATTTCAGAACTTTTTAAATGTGTATATGATTTATCTTTTTTCTATTTCTATTTTCTAAAGGCACAAATTAAACAACAGAAGAACAACAACAACAACAACAACAACAACAACAACAAGCACAACAAAAGCAATAGTCTTGAATATTTTGAACCATTTGAATGTTTTGATGTTGAACATACTAAAATAAATAGCATTTATCATTATTTTGAAATAAAGCCAGTGCCTTTACAACTGACTTTGCTGTAAAAATATTTGAAAAAAAAACGGTCCAATTTTAACACGTTCGCGCAAACTAGTAGACATTACTTTTTTGATATTATTATTTAATTCAAATTCAATACGAATTGAATTAAGAAGTGCGCTTCATGCAAAGTAAACATTTATTATTTAAATTGAAAAAGTGGTACTCTTTCGGACTTGTTTTTTTAAAAATATTTTCTCTTTACGACAGTGAATTATTAGAGACCAGACACACGATCGATATTCGTCGCACCGTAAATAACTCACTCCCTGTCCGTGATTCGCGACACAGCTAATTATTATCCATCGTTAGTTTGTAATATTGCATGAGATAATGCTAATTATTTAACTCGATAGCCTGGTTGGTCATCAGTCGGACGTTCGGTTGTTTTTTAGTCTCGAAATCTGCCATGAATATTTTACTACGCAAGTAAAGATAAATTTTACGAACAAATTTCTTTTTCATTAAATGTATTATTGTTTAGACGCGATCTAACCAGGTCTAACAAACATACCGATGATAAATATTTTTCATATTATTAGTAAACATTTATTGCTATCAACAAATAAATATGTCAAATTTAATTTAATCAATTTGTTAATGTTTAGGTCACAGTTATATTTCAGAAGGGAATTCATAATCATTATTGATAAGAGAGCGGGATATGGATTTTTCTTTATTTAATATGTTTTAAAGAAAATTTAGTCATTTTCTCTCGAGAATATTATTTTACACAAAATAATACGCGTTAGAAATAAGGGTATGAGTGGAATTGATCAGAATATGTTCTCTGTTATGTAACAAGCGCTGATAACAATTGCGAATGATTCGACTGTATACATATCAAGCTTGGACCCTGAAAATAAGCTCCATTGAGGAAATCAAGTCCTTTGAAATGTGGCTTTACAAGATAATGCTTGGACAACGTGGATTACAAATGAGCAGGTCTCAGGTACCATAAGAAGAGAAAATAGAGAAAAACTGGACTTCTTGCGCACAGCCTTGGTAGTAAACGCTACATCTCTTAGTTGATCACGAAAGGAAGAATACTAAGTATAATTAATGTAGATCAAAGAAGAATTTCCTATTTGAAAAATATTCGCGATAGACCAAAGCCAAAGTGTACAGGATAGGATGGTGTTTATCAGAATAGTCGCCAACATTCTATGAAAATACAGTACCTAGAAGAAAGAAGAATCTAGAAATTTGAAACTATCAAATACATTAACGTGTTTTACTATATTCACATGTACGAAGGATTCTATAATAGAACTATAACTATAATAGAAATTTTATTTAGTTAGGTACCTACTTAAAGTTTACTCAAATATTATTGAGTACTCATTTAAATGTAAAACTTTCGATGGGTGAACTTGATATTTATTCTAAATTATGTCGGTTTTTTGGTTGATATAATAATTTCTGGTAAATATAATTTAACGAAAGCCACTATTTTTTAACTCTTCGTGTGACGTAATCTTTATACCGATATGGATATGTCAACAATATAGGTATTGATATTATTTCCCCAGTATGTATATCCCATATTCGCAGGTGTTCGCCTTACTTCAAGTTGAACGTGGTTCAAGCTCCCCAAAGGGGAAACGAGAGTAGACTCGTTCTAACCGAGCCTTTCAACAGACTAATTGCCTAAAATGTTTTAAATGAAATTATATAATAATTTTTGGATAGCATTCAAAGAATATAGTAGAAATCCATGGTATTCTTTAGATTATATGAATTACAATTACATCCTTTGAGATCGTAAGAAGAATAAAAAAAATATATATCTTAAGATAGAACTAAGAGCTGATAGAATAAATTCTTAAATTATCTAACCGCTATTATTCGCGGGGCAGTTCACCTTATTATGCACCTATCAATATTGAATAATATATTATATTTAACATATATCAAGGAGTACTTAGAATCTAATTAAAATTATCACAAGCGAATTACTCTGGAGATGAGTATTAGACTTATGGAGTCTTACTGATACGTTACTACTTGTTCAAATAAAAATGCAAACATATAACTATTACAAATATACAGCTATACATGATGTTGAATTATATAGTAAATGAATTGTATAATTTTTTTTACGAAGATAAGAAACATATAATACTATCAACACACATAAATTGTAATGACCAATAAGATTTTGATGAAGTGTTTGTCTTCTGACTAATACAATTTCTTAAATCTCGACCTCATGAGAACGTCACCTTAGCTACACTGTGGGACACTCTTGAAGTCGAATTTATTCGAAAACGACCGAATCTCGGAAGAATTGAGGCGAATGGCATTTTTATGTGTGAACTTGCGTAAAAGAACCAAATTCGTGTATTTACTATAAGGAATTTAGAATTTCTCTTACGTGGGCAAAGCAGTAAATGTACTCACAACATATATCACACATGTTTATCATTTATTATTATTGCATAAATAGGTCATTTAGAATATGTTTAAAGGGAGTGTGAAAACTTAATTGAAGATATAAAAGTATTTGGGGGATGATCCAAAATAGCAAAATGTTAAACTCTTATAAAACAAATTGTGTTACGCATTCACATTTTATGGTGCCGTGGCCATATTTGGCCATAGGTGTCTATCTTATTGTAGTACTACAGATAGTATCCGCATTTTTTAAAACTAATATTTACCTATAGCAACCTGTAACAGCTTCTCGATTCCATGACCAATCTACAGCCGGATGCTTTGCAACAAAGACTTTTCTTGCCTTATATTTTGCATTGAATAAATATTTGTACGAAGCGATCCAAATAGGACAAGAGGAGTAACAATCTACTTAATTCATATTTCTAAGAAAATTGACAATTCACTCCAACGTAATATATAAAGTAAATAAATTAAATACATCATATTTTTTATTAGTTTTCATATAATTTTAACTGTAAAAAGTAAAAATATCAGCAAAAAGTAAACTATTATGTAAATTCAATATTATTATAATTATAATGTTACTTAAAAGTACATGAACCAATTTTCGGTAATAAATAGGAACAATTCAAAACTAAAAAACACGAAGGAGTCACTGCTTTAATGTACATAACAATATTATACATTGCCTTATTAGTGATAAGCTTAAAATCGCCAGCCAGTCACTAATGTCTGTCATAACCACGCACAGTGATTGAGGGTCTGAAAACATCGTGATTCGAGATTATTATGCATTTATTTTTTATTGGATTTGCATTCGATTTGTGAAATTATGATTATTTTAGATAGTTAACTTTGTTTTATTAACCATTTAATGAATTAAATACATCTACCGATTTCGAAAACATTATTTTCTTCTTCAGGATGTCATTAACTAATCAAGAACCTACGTTATATTGTTTTTTTTAACAGAATCTATTTAAAAAAAAACAATAATTATTTAAAAAAACAAATTTAATACCTAACTTAAATTGTTACTTGTTGATACAAAATTATTAGAATAATTTTTAGGAAAAAATTTTAGAATGGAACCTGTGGTTAAATTTAGTTGGTTGTTTATAATATTTTGGTTAGTTTTATATGCTTTATTTATTTCCAATGATTCCAAATTAGCCAATTTAAGACCAACATTGCTTACATGTAAAATAGGCAATCCCAAATTTTTATCAAAAGTATGATTAGAAATTCTGAAAAATCATTATTATTCAAATATTTCAAATGCTCCTTAACTATTATGTCTCACTTAGCAAATATATGTAGATCGTATTTGGCGACTTCTATATCATATCTTAATCGGTTAAACCTTTCTTCTAACAACATACTTTTTAGATAGGTAGATTTAAAAAATATTTTAATTGATTCACAACATGTGTTTTTGTATGTATTTTATTAAAGGATTTAATTTGTTCGTGGTTTTTTATATTTTGATTTTTGTTTAATTATTTATATTACAAAGTTGTGAATTAAATATACTTATTTCATTATATTATGTAAGATGTTGTATAATTATGAAATAGGTTTACAATTGTACATTTATCTAGTATATTAAGATTTTATCTTAAAACGGTGATCACAGTTATATTTTTCAAGTATTGATATCGTTCAATACTACTCACGCTCATACTAATAAATCAAGAGAAACAATTCCTCTCATCAATAGCCTGTATCCTTCATAACAGATGATTTCACAATAGCCAATCAAAAAAGGTCCAAGATCTCAGAATTTTTTTTTCACATTTTATTGAAGAGAATTTGTAGATGACCATTGATGATTTGATGTCATTGTATAAAATAATATAAAATCTGGAAAAATAAAATAGATGTTTTTTTTAAAACTATCAATAATAAACGGGTACAAAATAGACTTCTTTTTATAACATGTTTGTTGGAGAAGTCTGCTCTACGAGTAGAACAATAAATTTGAAGAGTATTTAATCAATTAAACCTAATTAATTGACTATCTTCGTGCTGACATCACCCAGTATATACGTGACCATGGACAATGGACTACATAATAAGGGTGTGTACGTGTGTCTACATCAGTCTCCGAACGCAATCAGTACTGCGGAGATGGAATTAGTTAAGCCTCGATGAGCTTGCTAATCTCAGGGGCTCATGAAATATGGTCAACCATGCTGATGAATGATGCAGGCATTATAATGCACGCCTAGTTCTTCGCTTAATGTAATCCTTCAGTACCATATAATACCATATCAGCAATTCCTATTACAATCAAAATTATAACGTACTTATCAAAAATTCTGTTGTTTTTTAAGTATAATATCTGTAGGGCTACGACAAAGAGATTTATAGAAAAAAAACGTTTTTTTTATTATTTAGAACATTGTATTTAATCATGATTCACAACAAAGAAAAATAATATACTACGGTTATAACGATAAATCTGATGGAATTTTAAAATAAGTTATATGACATTAAGTTCTATAGAAAAACGCAGGAAATGCGTGCGCTGTGCAATGAAAAATACTATTTTTTTCGATAAATTCACCGATATGTTCGACGATAATGATATGAATTAAGGATTATAACAATAATTAAATAGTTGTGATACATGCTATGATGTTCTTCTTCTAAGTTTTCTATCTTTCATAATCTTATCTTACATAATATACGAATGTCCTTCTGTGTTACGCGTAGGCAAGGCAAATTGAAGTTTTGAATTACGATTCAGGTGGATGTGTTTGATTCTGAATGAATTCGATAAAAAAAACAAACCATTTTTATTATCGGAAATTTTAAAATTGGAACTCTGTGATTAGGGGTCCGAATCTATCTATATTATGGGATACGATTATGATGATCCCGGGATAAGTTCTGGAATCAGAAAATGCTCAATTGTTAATAAATGTTACATTATTAAAAAGGTCAGAGAAAATAAATTAAATTTATTTAAGATATTTATATTTAGGTAAGTTATGTGATCGAAGAGTCTTTCAATAAAATAAATAAACAATATTATAAATACTAAATTAATGTATTAATTATAAATATATACATATAAAATCAATTTTGTCGAAAAATATTGTTTTAGCGTCACCGGGATTCATTTCCATCTTCATTTCCAATCCGGGGAAGTGCACTACCTTTGTGCTATAACGCCAGTATTTTTCTTGACAAATTTTCGAAACCATATGTTACATTTTTCAAATTAATACACCTGTCGTTCCATTATTTGAAAGCCATCTACATTATTTTTACAGAATCTCAAAATTAATTAATACATTAATTTAGTATTTAAAATATCACAGACCTATGTTCTGAATAATTACAACTTCACAATAAGAATGTGTTTTCCTTAATAAACAATATTAGATTAAAATAATAAATTGAATATGAAACAATTTTATTATTATGAGTATGATATTCACGAAGCAGTAGCAAATGTCTCATCATTTAGTTTTAATCTGATTATTACTGTGAAATTAATCCAAAATATTAATTCTGATAGAAGGAATCATATGTACTAATCCCGGGATTCATAAATACCGAAAACTAGACTGGAATCCAGAATCCCAGGATTGGATTCCCCAACAGTAATGCAAAATTGTAGAACAAAAACCAAAAAAGTAGGCAAATAAATGTACGTCAAATTAATTATTTTATACACAATTGCCGATATGAAAACATTTCAAAAGTTCACGCAAGTATTTGAAGGCTCATATCAATTATATCACCATAAATATTAATTTGTTATAAATCTAATCACTTATTGAATGGTCGTTTGTTAATCACATTTGAACGCATCTTAAATATCATCCCTTACACGACCGAGAAGGGCAGATGCTTATTTCGAGTATCTGGTACTTAGCTATGGGCCACCATAAAAGGTACCGTTCTTGTTCCTCATTTCCGAGAAATATCAGATTCTTATCGAACAAAGTTAATCATTTTTTATATTTTTTTATTATTATTATTATTTATATATTTTTTTATTTTTAATTGAGGAATTTTGACAGTGTAAACTTAATAACTAACATAATAAATATTTAACCTATGATACTATTTATGAAAATCCACAAAAATGTTTAGGTACATAAAAGTATGTTTGGGTGCAGAAGAAAAAAAGAGGGAGAAAGGATGGGGAGGTTGCAACTGTTGTTGGGGTAAAGAGAGAGCAATATGTGTTTATAGGTAGAATGATTGGGCAAAAATAAGATTGTGGTGGTTCATAAAAAGAACCCTTTGAGCGTTGTAAGGCTAATGTTGAAAAAGTTAATTTCTGTAAATTTCTCATTATGGTATTTGCATGTCCGGTGAATGAATGAATTTTGTATGTAAGATGTTCTATTTCTAGGAATGTGGAAGAGTGCGGATTGCCGGGTCGATCTAGATGGTATGTGGAGAGATATTAATTCTAATTGGTTGGGACAGTTAATTTGAAGAGAAGTATTTGGTCAGCACGTGTTCTAGGGTTTTCATATTGTGAAAGTTTGCTGCATCTAAATAAGAGTTGAATGATAGATTAGATCTGATATTAAGTTGTCGAATAAACCTATTTTGTATTTGTATGTTGTATTTGTATATGTAATCTGTCATGGGTTCCAGATTTGAGATGCGTGCTCTAAGTGACTACAAACGAATGCGTAATACAGTACTTTGAGGCAATATGGATTTTGGAAGTGTTTGCAGGTACGAAGTATGAATCCTAGCATTCTATAGGCCATGGAGGTAATTTGGTCAATGTGATTTTTGAAATCACACATATATATATATACCCATAAAATATAAATATTACATATATAACTACTTCAGTCACGGTCATTGTTATATATGTAGCGCTGCCATTCTCTGATCAGAGAACCAGCTTTCCATGAGAGCGCCGCTTGCACCAGAGAGTTGGTGCTGAGCTCCAGCCGCAGCTTTACACCAGCAACTAGATGTCTCAGAAGCGGAACGAATCCATGTATACGGCCTTCGGTAAACATTGTAGATGCGCTGCAATAACGCGCCAATCCGAACATTATTCTGTATAAGTTGTTGCACTGAATTCGTCACTTGCTTGTTTTTCGATCAGAGCTCGCAGGTATACATGCTGGTGAAGAACGATTTAAACAGAATGCTCTTCACCTCCTTAGAGCATCGGTGGAAACGCCGTGACAGCATATTTGCACAAACGCTCAACTGTCTTCTCTGCCGTTCTATATCATCATCGTCTTGCACATCTTCATTGAATATACGGCCAAGGTATTTGACCTTATTCAAATAATACTGTTAAGATATCTCAAACGTTTGGCGGGATTCGAATATTGTCATGATAAGCCATATTCATTATATACAGAAATCAAGTAGTAAGAATACTTTTATTTTTCTCACTAATACGGGAAACATTCATAACATTTGACCGTTTGACTACTAGTAGAGAATTAATATCGTTAGTAGAAACTATGCAGCGAAAAATTAAGAACAATCTAAAAATTTAAGATTGATTTGGGATGACTCAAATTCCCACATTGGAACAAAAAAGTTTATTTTAGCAAATTTGTTTAGAGTAAAATAAATACTTTAAAATATGTATAATTTCACGATGTTCTAATTATTTACATATTGGGTCATCCCATAAATTATGCGTTTTTTTTATACTTAATCTTTTTTAATCTAAAATACACTCTTCTTCATTTTATAAATTGCTCTTCTATAAGTTGCAAGGCCTCACTTCCAAAATTCACTTGTTCGTAGCGAAAAATATTCCTTCAGTACTATTCTGACCTCGTTTACAGAATTGATATTTTTTTCGTCCAAATGATTTTGAAGACTACGAAATAAATGATAATTAAATGGGACATTGTCAAGCTAATGAGGTGAGTGAGGCATCGTTTCCAAAGGTTCATTTCTAAGACTTGACAGCAAAGAAGAGCACACATGCACTCTTTGTACGCGATCAGACTCTGAAAGTTGTGAGGAACCCGTTGACCCAATTTGCTGACTTTTTCGATGACACACAGGTGTCGATGAATGGTTGAATAACCAAATCCAAGCTTCCTCAACAGTTACGATGGAATTTTGTTACATCAAGGTTTGCAGGATGTCCTCGTCAAGCTCTACAGATCTTCCAGGACGAGGCTCGTCTTCTAGGTTGTAGTTTCTATCTCGGAATTTCTGAAACCAACGTTGACACTGGCTTACGCTTATTTTCCGATCCCCATATACTGCATTAATATTTTTCGCACTTTTCATTGCGTCATTGCCTTTATTGAACACATAAAGCAAAATATGCCGCATATGCTCCTTTGTCACTTTCATTAGCTTTGAAAAAATAACTGTTAAAATCGAACTACACTCTTCAAAACTTGTACTAAGAATAAGTTACAATATCTGCTTTTATAGCAGATAGTAATTTTAACTGATGCAGGTAATTTATTTTGTCCTCCAACTATTAGTTCGTGTAATTGAAAAAACCGCATTATATATGGGATGACCTAATTCATATAAAATTAAGGCAAATTACTTTTTTTTACAGAATATCAATTTTAAAATACATTATAATAATCATAAAGTGTAAAAGTATTCATATAATGCCTCTTAATTAAAAACAATTTACTTTTCCCAAGAGTAATTAATGTAAACCTAACAAACAATCAATTTCACAAACGGTAAAACGTTACCCGTCTCGGAATCGACCCGATAAAACGAATTCATCGTTTGGGAGTCTCTTGGCCAAGGGTGCAGTTCGATTTGTATTTATAGTTAGAGAATGTATTATCACGATGAGCTCTCCGATCGATAAACGACATGGTCCGCTTTATTTTCTACCCTTACATCAAGGAAAACCAACGGAGATAACGAAGGAAGTGTGTCGTTTCCTTACCCCTAAGACGGTAGGGCCATACATTGAGACTTATAGGCGGCATCCGATTCAGGGGAAGCGAATTAGTTGTGTAACTGTCATCCTAAATGTGGATTTATTTTACCTATATTAGATTATACAAACCGAAGAGAGAGGGACGCCGAACGGAGTGGAGTCGGGGGGAGAGGGGCAAACGGGAGAGCGGAATCTTTGGTTTTTTTTAGCACAGGATCCATAGGGAAGAGCGGTCTAGAGCTGCGGAATTATCCGGGATACCTGGGAGCGATTATTGGAGAGATGCGGGTTTACAGAAAGAGAAAATAAGGAACATCTTATGTCGATGGAAATCGTTGATTGATCAAATTAAATTATCCCACTAAATCTTAAAAATAAATACTAAAATATGTAACTCAAAATTTAAAACCTTTTAATCCTCTATACAAAATAGACATCTTATGAAGAGTAATAATTAATATTTTAAAAGTCGTCACAGGTAGTGTGTAGAACATTGATAAATTAATAAATAAAGTTGCTGTATCTATTCTTCGCTGCTTTTTATTAGTGACGATTTTTGTAACGAGTATATTCAAATTTGGTGTCGATTGAATATGCCACCTTTCAATTTAATTCAATTTTTATATAATAATAATGAATACTGACATGAGTGAGTCTAGCCTAAATTTTTTTAAACAAATAATAGATATCTCATAGAGACGAAGCTATTTTTTATTATATTTAATGGAAAGATATGTAATTATGGGGTTTACAATTCTTGGACATATTCAAATATTGTTAAAAAAAATAATTTCTTCAAAAAGATTTTATTATACTCGACTCTTAATATACGTGTGTAAAAGATTGTACGAAATTTTACAGAGTCTGAAAGAGGGCTTATAAAGCAGTTATTTAAAAAAAGTCAAATAAAAATAATAACATTTAATAAAATATCATGACTGAATTTGTAAACGATTTAATAGTTATTTTGATTTTTTTAACTTTGTTTCATTAACTACTTATTAAATTTAAATATATATATCGGTTTCGAAAAATACCATTTTCTTTTTCAGGATGTCAATACTAACTGAAAACATACGTTGTTGTTTCTTTACCAAAATCTATTTTTAAAAATAACAATTATTTTAAAAAATTATTTAGTACCTAACTCAAATTGATACTTAATACAAATTTACTCGAATAATTTTTGGAAGAAATTTTAGAATGGAACTCGTAGTTAAATTTAGTTGGTTGTTTATAATTTTTTGGTTAGTTTTACACGCTTTATTTATAAATCCAACGATTCCAAATTATTTAATTTATGACCAACACCGTTTACATGCAAAACTGACAATTTTTTCCTAAAAATTAATCGAGTAAATTAAGTAATAATTTAAGTTAGGTACTAAATTTATTTTTTGAATAATTATTGTTTTTTAAAAATAGATTCTGGTAAAGAAACAACATATGTTTTTACAAACATTTATTACATTTTAACTGCTATTGAAGAGATTCAAAACTATGACATTTGACGTTTATCATACAAGCGTGTAGTAAGGCGCAAGATGAGATGTTAACGCATTGGCAACTCAACGCTGGATATAAGTGATTGCTCTTGTGTGTAACTTGTTCTCTTTTTAGCTCAGGTCATCAAAAATAAAGTCTTGAGCAAGATGGCCTTACCGTAAAATGGAGAATGTTAAAGAACTTTGATTCTCGGAAACGGTATGACGCCTCAGATATCCCGAGAAAGATGAAAGTAAGGAAGCTGTTGTATGCGGGACATGTAGTGTGTAGCGTGCATATATGAACCAGGCACAAACCCCTTACAAAGGATCAGGATCGAAGGAAAAATCAACACATAGACGTACAGATATTAAGGCGAACCTATAAGAGGCAGCGAACGGGAAGCAGACTGGGGCACAATGGCGATGTCAAAGACTGGATGGCTCTCTATAGTGATTGTGCTCATGGATTTTCGAGTTAAGACAGCGAAAGGAAAAAATAAGTATATGGTATAATTCATTGAATATTCGTTCTTTCTGTTCATCTAACATCTGATAATGTTCGGTCTTCGAGCATCTAAATGATATGAATGTATGCGTAAAACATGCATGACATGTTTCTTAGTCTAGTGGTTAAGACACTCGCCTGTGGTTGAGGGTTCGAACCTCGTTCCAGGAGACCATCAGGTTAATTCTATTTTCATCAAGGAAAACACTAAACAGGAAACGATTATCTTAGTTTGAAAATAGTAAAAAAGTGATGTGATACGTAATACGTGTATGCATTTATATTTAAAATACTATATATCACACATATAATATGGTGCCTGTGTTTCTTCAAGAGCTTTGTATCCCAGATAATATGAATGGTAGACGTCAAACTCTCAGGTCAGCCTCTACTTCAGCCACAGGAAGGGTTATAGAATCGACCACCCTTTGCCAGAAGTCTAAATTTAGTGAACGGGCATTTGCGGTGACTGGTCCAAAAGCGTGGAACTCTTTGTCTTCCGGCATAAGAAACTGCGGATCAGAGACTTTATTTAAGAATATACTAAATATGCACATTTTCAAAAAATCATTCCATAAGTTAAAATAATTTTCCATTTTAAAAACAAAGATAATGTAGAACTACAAACAGTTTATATGTAAAGGGCCCTTAAAGTGAAAGTTTTTACAAAAATGGCGCTCTACAAATTATCCAATATTATTATAATTATTATAATAATATACATGATGTTGCACAATATGTGAGCATGTTGAATGTTATTTTTGATGTTGTTAGGATGGTTAAGAGCAGTGGTGCAGTGCTAAATAAAAAAATACCAGGGCGGTATTCGATTTTAATCCCCCCTCCCTTTTTTTTTCTTCAAATGTATTTCCACGGAAATTTAAAATATGTTTGAAGTTAAAAATAAATTATTTTAACCCGTAATAAATTTGTAAATACTAATACCATGCACATGTCAAAAAAACTATATAAATTTGGGAGTGACTATTTATTTAAGTTGAATTCACATATTTCATCTGTTCTTCAAGTGCATGTGGTCAATAGTCGAAAGTATGGCTCCAAGATGATTCCTATAAATTTCTTTCACCATGACTTTCATATTTTAAAATACTCCGGTCAAATATTTTTTATATTCTCGTAATATTCGTACATTCGTATATTTAATGTAAAAAATTTTATGCGGAATATTTTGAATCAAAATATTTTTTAAATGTACTTGAAAAGTAAGTTCCGTGTCAAAAAAAGTGGCAAGGCGGCGCCTTGGCTCGAAAAGAAGTACGAGGGCATCGCCCTAGCCCGCTCTGACCTCCCTACACCACTGGTTAATAATGTTTATTAGTAGTTCGTTATACAAACATACTTATAAGTAATGCCGCTACGTGTATTCTGAGATTTTCTAGGTTGATCTTATAAACAAATTTCTTATTTATCTGAAGCTAAATTAAACCTACATTTATACATTATTTTTCGTAAATTTTA
This sequence comes from Eubasilissa regina, assembly GCA_022840565.1. Classification (NCBI taxonomy): domain Eukaryota; kingdom Metazoa; phylum Arthropoda; class Insecta; order Trichoptera; family Phryganeidae; genus Eubasilissa; species Eubasilissa regina. The sequence goes on from JAINEB010000033.1 coordinate 27,582,083, forward strand.
TCTTAAATGTATTTATATAACACATTTCTCCGGATAGGAAAAGGTTCAGGTTCGAATTCCGGTAACTAAAAAATATTTTTTCGATAAATAGATTCTTCTAGTTGATTTATTAAATACTAGAGAACTATGTTTTGAAACTACAACTTGTGTTCTTTAAAATCAAAAACAGTTAATTTTTTTGTTTGGCTCACTCTGTTAACCAACACTTACCACTTTGAATACGATTGATTGATACTTGGCTTTGAATACGATTCCACTTGCGCCAGTGGCCTTCATAATTCGTCCTGTTTATGGAGATATAATATTATATAAGTTAGTCCTAAAATAAAATAAAAATTTGGTTGGGTATTGGGACAATACAGACAACTAGGCTCTGTGGGTGTATCCGGCGGTATCACAGATACGGCAAGGCTGTTTGTTTCTTGCGCTTAGAGGCTTGCCTTGCGTTTTATGACTGCCAAGTAATACAGCCTCCTTCACCACTCACTGCATATACACGGCGGGCGTTCATGGAGCCTCAATTAATTTAGATGCGCAAACCGTTTTTCGTATGATTTTAATATGATCTTTACATAATATGTTGGTACAATTTTAAACACTGTGATTGGAAACTGGCACAGAACTATTTTTTTTATTTATTCTTAATATAGTGCATATAAAAATATTTATATATCCTCTAATATAAACAAAATCAAAATCATTTCTTTTTACTAGAACTCATCTTTCACATATCACGGAATCCATGCAGTTTCTTCTCTTTTTTTATGTCTTCTGGCACTTCATTAAAAATCATTTCTCAGATTTAGTCTTCTTCCTGTCTCAGTATCTTTTCCTCTTGTATGAAGTTCGTTCTCATGTTGATTTGTATCAATTTTTCGTATAAATATTTTCCTAGGGAGGATTTTATAAATAAATATCATTACATTGAATACATTTTCTGCTTAAAGATCATCATATTCAGATCTTTCTGCAATGCACTGATTCGAGTACATCTATTTTTTCTGAGTATTATTCTGAAAGCTTTACTTTGCATTGCTAATAATTGTTGCATTTCTTCTTCATTAGTCAAAAACAAAATGCTTCTGCAGTAGTTGATGTGAGGAATAATAACAGAGTTGTATACTATTTTACAAGACTCAGTACTAATAAATAAGTTGTCGTATATATCTTCGATAGGTGGTTTATTAGTAATATTGAATACATTAATTCAATCCATGCAAATAAAATACATCAACCTTTGTGAAACTGGGCTGATAAACGCCGATGGTCGCTCTCCTTGCAGTCTTGAAGCTTCTAAACTTTGACAAAATGTTTTTATATCACCGTCGTAAAGTATATCCGTCCGATTCCGAAACTGTCTGTTACCAGAGTAGCAGTTTCGTTATTATTTTCTGTTTTAATTTTACACAAATTAAATGCACATACTTAAAATTCATACCACGCCTACCTACTTAAACAACTGACAATTGTTGCATTTCTTCTCCATTAGCCAAAAACAAAATGCTGCTACAGTAGTCGAAGTGAGGAATAATAACAGAGCTGTATACTATTTTACAAGACTTAGTACTAATAAATATTCTTATCCTTCCCAGAAGCGAGATTTTCTTAGCAATCTTTTTAGTCACGTGTCTTGTATTTTGCTATAAATTCAATTTTGAATCTATTAGAGTCCATAAAATTGAATATTATGTTCTAGGCCGATGTTGCTTATGAACAACTAGAAAATGAAACAATTTTTTAATTAACAATATTTAAGTATATCCAAGAACACACAGTTGCTGGATTTTACCTCCAAAGACATTGTTATTAAACAAATTATAGATATCTCATGGAGACGAAGCTATTTATATTATATTATATGGGAAGATATGGAAGTATGACAAATTACAGAGCTTACAACCTGTCTTCGGTTGGCTTAAGCAATTGTCTATACTTCCATACTTCCATAGATATCTTCAATTTTTTTAAGTTAGTCTTTATTTATCGATTATTTTGTTTATTACAATTATGTATATGGAATATGACATCGGCTAAGTGGCCACCCCTGGCAGTGGCTCTTTTAACCATATTTTACATAACATTCTCGCACACTTCGCGTGTTATTTCAGCAATTTCATATCGAATATTGCTCAGTAGTATCGGAATTGTTGTTAGCTTATTGCTTATTGGCGTAGACTTTTCCTTTCAAGTACCTCCACGGAGAACAGTCGGGAGCCGTTAAACCAGGTGATCGAAGAGGCCAGTCGATATCACCACTTTTTGACATTATGCGGCTTGGAAAAATTGACTGAATTGGAAAAATTGGAGGTGACACTGTTCTTTTGAAACTACTTAATGTTTCAGGCCCAATCGACCTAATTCGAAGATTTCCAACATGTACCGATAATAGTCACCATTGATGGTTACAGCATTGCCAATATAATTTCGATAAAATTTTAGTTTTAATAACTTCAACACGTTGCTGAGGCTTTAGATACTCTATAATAAATTGTAATCGACTACTCTCTACGACTACCAAATGAGCCAATGAGCTTCGCAACTCCGCTGGGTAGTGGGTGTCGGTGCTTAGTGCATATGAAATTAAATATAATGCATGATATTTGACACTTTTATTGAACTGTTGCAAAAATACTTGATTCATACTAATAACTAGAAAAATTTTAGCAGTATTCTAATATGTCCAAGAACACAATTACTGGATTTTTATCTACGAAGGCACTGTTATTAAACAAATATCAGATATCTCATAGCCATTTTTTATTATATTGTATGGGAAATATAGGAAAGTATGGGGTAATTACAGGGATTACGACCTGTTTTTGGCTGGCTTAAATGATCACTTTATATATACATACTAACATATATAAAAGTTTTAAAAAAAATTAATAAATGTGGAGATTGAGGGGCGAGAATTGGTGAAAATTATAAACTTGTATATATGTTAGTATCTAGACTCGTTTTGAGTATCACTACACCATCGTCATCTAAAATAAGATAAAAAATATTGCTTTAAAATAATTTTAAAAAAAACATTAAAAATAATGGTAAAATGAATTAGCAAATTAGGTCCATAGTCCATTGTTCACACGTATAAAAGTCTTCTACACTTCTCTAGACAGTCCTCAGGTAGAATATAATTCAGTCATATGGTCGCCACATTTCATTATTCACTCGACGGTGGTTGAAAAAATCCAGAGAAAGTTTCTAAGATTCATTAATTTTAAATTAAATATACACTCCGCGGATATCAATTATGATAATCTTCTTAGTCGTCTAAAATTGTTAAAATTATCAGTGAGACGTACGATGACCGACCTTATATTTCTATACAGGATCATCAATGGTATGATTGACTACCAAAATGGCGGCCAAACAAACATAATGTTTACCCTGTATGAATTGATTAATATATTCAATTACCCACTCTCTGGATATAGTGGAATAAATTATTTGTGTAGTATTATGGTATATTTTTGAACATGATAGTTATAAACTTGATGTAATATCAACATGTAACATTATTTTATTTTCTGTATTTCTTATTTTTCATGTATTATTGTATTTATCATGTAATTATTGCTTTACGCCTGTATTTATTATTTGCATTATTATTTGTTACTTTTATCTCATGTACCTATATTACATTTATTGTTTTATATTTCTAATTAACATATATAACTCTTGACTCTTTATGTGCACAAACTAACATAAAACTAGGTTCAAAATAAACATTTACTTTATTGTATAAAATGTAATTAAGTCATTAAATATATATAAATAAATATACGTTTAATAATTTAGGAACAATAACAATTTTGACAAAACATGTCAGTTTAATGATCGTACCTCATAGATTTATATATCAATATTTTTATAAACAACAATATTTTTTGGCCTTATAATGCCTATATAAGTAAATACTAATAAAATATATGATATATAAAGATATATATATATAAAATCAATTTTATTGAAAAATATTGTTGTTGCGCTATGTTCTGAATAATTACAACTTCACAATAAGAATGTGTTCTCCTTAATAACCTATATAGTATTTTTTTTTATCTATAAGATAAACTTAGGGCCTGTTGTGTGATCAGTAGTAGTAAAAAGGGTACTAATGTAAATATTTTTGCTAAAACGGGTTATTTAAGGGTTAGTAAAAAAATATTTACTTCTCGAAAGTACATCCCGTAGTAAACTTATTTTACTCTCCGATATCCGATTGTGAAAACGAGAATAGATTGTTAAATATGGCGGACTTTTCAAAACTGTTCCAAAAGTCATCTGACAATTGATACTTTGAAAGTTGCAGTACACGACAATTAATCATTTAATATCCAGCTATTTTAATGATGAGAGTTCATCCGATGATGATCTCGTTATTTAATATACAATAGCACATAATACGAAAAAAATTCACTACCAAACTGAGGCGAAAAATCCATGGACAATACATAAAATAAAGCATATTTCATGATTATTTATCGCGCCTATATATACCTCCTACTATGCTTTGACAGTAGTAAAGTTGATGTAGCAACAAACCGCAAAGGATTTTTACTACGGGCGTTGGTAAAACGTTACTACTGATCACACAATTGGCCCTTAGATATTTTTTGAGAGACTTATGTGATTATTTGGATATAATTTTAAAACTATTAAAAACATGAAAGAAGCGACAAACTACATGAATTAAATTTGCGAGAAATGACTCAAACTACTGTTAAAATGTTGATAGTTAAGTAAGGAATGTCGTTTACCTATTGAAACAGATTTCTTCTTCGTAATATAGTACATGCTCGACTGAATTCTTACATACGTAGAAAGATTTTTATTGGCTGGATACACATGTGCTTATGCCAGTGATACTGTTTTGATTTATTCCGATATAACCATAAATGATATATGAGGTAGTCGTAGGTACATCTCTTCAAGAACGAACCACCCGCTTTAGATAACTTACCCCCGATACGGCCAAAGAGTAAAAGTTCCCCGGTTGATTTGCAAACCGAAAAATAAAAGCACCGACCATCTCACGCTTTTTACTGAATTGCCTTGTTCTTCAGAAATACATGTATGTGGATCGGATGTTCAGATTGGCTGGAGAGTTATAAACAGAAGACAGACGGAATATGCTGCCAGTTTATGGGTGCCTTCACATATTAAGTTTATGCGATATTTTCCCCATTTTTTAGGGACTGCTGAGAACCTTCGTCAGATGCGCTGCGGGCGCCAAAAGTATGCGATAAAATATTATTACCTTCGGTAGTCACTTGTTTTTTTGAGTTTGTTATTTCAGATTTGAAAAAAAAAAAATTTGGTAATACAGGGTCTCCGCAAGTACCATGAGTGGGACAACAATAGCACTTTAGTGAAATAAGAAGATCCCATCAATCTACGATGTTGATGATTTTGATAAAACATCACATAACTTGATACCGATGTTACAAAGACTCCGATTACACGATCAATACGTACTTATTTAGTCTAGAGTACTTGGTTACTGAGCTTGGTTACCAAACGGTCGCATTCCAGGACACCGACGTTAGACTCGTATTTTTATAATACAAGTGTTTATCTTATGCAATGGTGATAATATTACTTAGACACGCATTTCGCCCACGCATCACTATTTCTCTTGTGTACAAACATTTGTTTTTCTTACTTAAATAATTGGTATTTTATTAGAAAATATATAAGAAGTAAATCTTCTCTAGTCGGTTCCTTCATTTTTGTGGGTCGTGACCGGTCGATGTCAGCGCCGGCGTTACGAACAGGGGGAATAGGCCTCCGCCTGTGGCGGCCAAATCAAGGGGGCGGTCCTCACTGTCCTATTTTATAAAAATTGAAAAACAAAATCTCGATAAGTGTGTAATAAAGAATGTTTATGAATAAACAATCAAAGAAAGCAAATCCAATAAATAACATTATAGTTATTTTCTAATATAGCAGTAATTTGTAGTCAACACTAGTGTCTTTTGGTAAAATGTCGCCCTTAGGCAAGTTTCAAAATGCTGCCTATAACCTGTGTGGTACGCGGGCGGCCGATTTAGGGATCGGCACTGGGATGGTTACATGGTTAATGTTATACAAAAATTGAACAACAAAATTTACTTTTAAAAACAATAATACATTAAAACAATTAATTATTAATGTCATTAATATTATTTATAGTATATTTACACATTAAATAATGAATATATACTTTTTTGTATTTATCAATTATCTAATGTGATATACATTTGATAATACTCCCACTTTGATAAAAGATACATCCCCTAATTGAGTTGTTTTCGCATTGGAAATTATCCACAATTTTTTTTTTATAGATCACTGCGTTTTACTAGGGCGGAAAAGAACGATCTTGCCTGTGGTAACAAAATATCTAGCGCCGGCGCTGTTTAATATTCTTGTTTTCACATTTCTCTGCAGCCCGCAGTTTGGAGAATTGTTACACAGTGATATCCAATCGCTTCTTTGATCTAGTTGAATATTTGGTCTTCTTTGGTCTTCCACCTTTGACGATGACTCCAAAAATTGGAGGATGCATCCATCTGGAATCTTAAATAATTTCAAAATGTTGGCAAAAATGTGTAGAAACTCTCATTTCAAATAAGGAATCCACAATTTCCCATTTAATACCATCAAAAGCCTGCAGTCAACAAATCAGATAACAGCCGGTATATGAAACTTACGGCATTTCTCGATGAGTTGGCAAATATTAAGAATTTGCTTCCTGGTTCTTTTTACAAATCCAGCATGTTCATAAGGTATTTGCCAGGCAGTGTATGAATATTGACTGCCGAGAGTAAAATTCTGCTTGCATGAGAGATGAGTGAAACTGTAGGATAGTTTTCACATTTCCTTGTGTATACTTGAGACTCAACTCAGTCTAGTTACCGCATTTACACACTTTATTACAGATATCTTAAAAGATTTTAACGTCATTATCGCTGTCTTTTTAAAATATATAGAAAAATTACGTTTATTTATGTTTTTGGTAAAATTAATTTATTAATTCATTAATTTACGTTAATTAATTATCATTAATTTATGTCCTATACAAAATTGATTAGGCATAAAAAATATTAGCAGCTACAAGAGTAGCATGGAATATATATAAAAATAGAAATTGATAAAATATATATATATATTTAAATACAATATAGAATTAAAAAACACTTTTAAAAATAAGCAAAACAAACTATAAAAATTAAGGGTAAGACAGAAAAAAAACAATAAAAATTTAGGTTTAACACAGAATGGCTGAGTATTAAAATCAATTGTTTAATATAAACACATTTAAAGACACATTTTATTCATAAATATTCAAGATCCTAAATGCAACATCTCCTGTCAGTACATAATGGAACAACATAGTTTTGTGGTTCCCTGCATCATCAAGTTAGGTGAACGACAGCGCAGCCAGCTGCCAAGCGGCTCGTACCGAACAGAATGGAAGGCTCTGTGTCATATACTCAGTTTTGCACTATTACGATTACATCACCCTACTCTGAACGCACTACAGCGATATCTCTGGCCCTGGAAGCTGTACGTCATGTAAAATAATTACATTTCAAGATATTTTGTATTTTTCTTCTCATTTTTATTTAGAAAGATTTGAGTGTTATATTTTTCAATAGATGTATTCGAATATGACTTTTAATTAAAGGTCCTGTAATAAAACCAACGTTATGTTGTTAAATAAAAAAAAAATATTTTAAAAGTAAATAGTATTTTGAGTGCGATATGCACAGTCTGAGTAAAACGTGAAATGGGTGAAAAACTTCAGGATGTTAAATGCTGCTTCTTTTACCAAAAAATCTTTCGAGCCGAGTTTCTTTATTTCTAGACATGTAGATCCAATTTACGATACATCAGTTATTTACACCCCCCAAGTTAAGGGCGTAAAGTTCCCGGACAGGGTATAGAGGGCCATAACATTTAATATAACCGTCGCACGGACGAATTTGCATACTTCGACAGGAGTAATAAAATATTTTTCCTCGCACCAAATATATCGAAGGGCTTCTTCGGCTCATGATTTTTCACGTTCACATGTTTGACTTTGATACTATATTTTGACTTTTTTTGTGCTATGGTATAATAAGAATCAGCTTATGGATTTTATTTGAATAGTGTTGCTTCAAAATTAACGTGAATGTTTTTTGGTTTTAGTATTAATGATATATTCTTAAACATCGCGTTAAAAAAAATGAGCAAAAATTTAAAATTCAATTCAACAAGTGAATTATTATAAATTTGAGATACTCCGACTATCGATTTAATAAAGCGCTGAAAAGTATGTGTGTATGTTAACATTTACCATGTAAAGTCACTTACTTTAATACGTAAGTATTCTAGAGCCATTTATACTTATACTGTGAATACTTTTAATATAAGATCACGAAATCATGAAAACGAAATAAACTAATCAATTTATAGACAAGTGGGTTCCACGAGTTAACCTTTCCTCTCCTATGACGTAAACTGAGTTGACATTGCCTCTAATTATGTGAATATCTCTGTAAATATACTATATAGGTACAGAGTTCATATTTGAGATATTCATCCGTAATACATTTATGTATTGAATGAAATAATTACAATATATAAGTATTTTCTCGAAGAACCTGACGTGAATTTGTCAATACGTGTACGTGTGCATGCGGAGAGGTATTGTCAGCGCAGTGCATGGGATGCCGGATACCTATCGTCACTTCAGTACTTTAGTGACAGAGCGTGCGCTGGCCGAGTTAGACATGTCTTATGCGTCTTTGTGCTGTCATTCGTGATGATCAATGTTTTTAATTTTTAGCACTTTTACAAAATAATTTATATATATTCACTTATATATGTCAACTGTTTAAATGATTAATAGATGTAAAATATTCATATTTATCCGACTTAAAAATCGCAAAAGTCTACATGTACACAAAACTTACAGTACCAGAATGCGCGTTTTAATTTTAGCACCGTAAGGGAATGGTTAACTTGTTGAATTATATTTGGATACATGTTCTATGTAATTAACACCTAAGCACAAATAGTTAAGTTTTTGATGGGCCCATCACCGATTTACTCCACCATAACCCAACGGCATGTGCGATGTATGTATACCTAAAATCTTGCACAACTTCCAGTTTGACTTGATTCTACTCAGTTTAACTACAATATTACCTGCCGTTAGAGTTAGTACTGGTTAAATCCCATGGAGCAAATATTAACTAACATATGTAGGTCAAGAAATTTATTTAGCATAAACATTCTCCTTCGTTTCTTGAACAAACCGATATTATTGATATTATGCACGATGTTATATTAATAATAATAATTAAATATACATTTATAGGCAGGGATACGACGGTGTAGATAGTTTATTTTTACAATGGTTTGGAATTCAACATTTAAATCGATTCTCGAAACTGTATCGTATCATATAACTGTTATATATTATAATAAGAACTCTAAGCTCTTTTGTAATAACATTCAATACATTTTCAATGTCTATAAATACACATTTTAAAAATCCATAACAGAATCATTATTTTGTAAAGAACAAGACAAATCCACGTATCACTTTTGTATATGGCTGTGAAAAAGAATCACAAAATTGTGTTTATTAACCTTTCTCTTACGTTGCTAAAATAAAAACGCGCATTACGGTGCTGTAAACTCAGTGTACATGTAGACTTTTACGATTTTTATTTCGGATAAATATTAATATTTTACATTTATTACTTATATTAATCATTAAAATAATAGTTGACATATATATAAGTGAATATTATTATGTAAAAATGCTAAAACTGAGAAAAAACGTTGATCATCACGAACGACAGCACAAAACACGTTTAACTTGGCCAGCGCACGCTATGCCACTACGTGACGATCAACATCCGGCACCCCGCGCCCCGCGCACTGCACCATCGACATCACTCCGGACATACACATACACGTATTGACAAGTTCACGTCGGGTTCTTCGAGAAAACATTTTTTATTGCTGCGTATGGTAAATACTAATATATTGTAATTATTTTATCCAATACATAAATATATTACGGAGGAATACCTAAAATATGAACTCTATATTTAGCATATTTATAGAGATATTCACATAATTAGTGGCAACGTTAACTCAATTTACATCATCGGAGAGGAAATGTTAATAATTTTTATTATGAATATCTTTTACAAATCAGTACTATCAACATTTAAAGAATGATCTCCCAATGAGACTTTGACCTCTGAAAGCTACTAAAGATACATGGGTACTGGATGCATCATTCTAATCAGTGCGTTAAACATATGAGCAGTGACGTAACCATGCCAATTCAGTCAATACAGTGTATTGGGGCCCACGTTAGTTGGGGTCTAAAAAGTTTGCGCTCTACAATCCTTTTGAAATCGTTATTTTTACGAGTATAGATACATTTCCCAGCGTTAATAGTAATCTTGAGCAATTACTAAATTCAAATTCAAAATTTTTAAAATCATTTCTCTCGTATATCGCAAAAACATGATTGATGCATACAGTAAGGCCTCGCTAATACATTAGAGACCAGTCCATCGCCATAAAGTGAAGTATTTTTTTAAATTGCAAGTGCAAATGACTAATTTTGTTTTTATTATTTAATGGACAAACTATGCAGTACTAATGTTCGTATATCTTTTAAGCGATACTAATTTAGGTGGTTCTTTTTTCCATTCTGCATTGGGACCTAATTTTTGTAGTCACGCCACTGCATATGAGCTTATGATTCATAAATTATTTCACGCTGTACCATTCTTAATCTCGTGTAGAATCGAATCTCCTATAAAAATCTCATACGTGGACATAAGCCACAAAACTGTATTACAAATATATGAAATTTCCTAATAGTAGTATGCACTTATAATTTAGTTTTAAATGTATAATACAAATAAAATATATATATTTATATATATTACACCAGCCGGAAAACAGGCATCAGTTTACTTTATTATTTTAAATAAAAGAAAAAAAATTCACGACCAAGCTTAATATGTCATTTTGATGTAAATGTCAGATAATAGGGGCACCATGTTTAAAAAATGTAATAAATGCTAACAGAATTAAAAAGTACACTAACGTTTGATTTTATAGATGTGGTGACCCTATTTTTTTAAATATTTTTTAAAATTTATTTGACCCTATGTTTCTAAAACCATGTATTACTCGTGCATTTTTTAACCCCTCTCTTCCTTTCTGATGGTGACCCAGACTCACAGCAGATAGTTAACCCCTTTTACCCGATTCACAGCATGATTTGTAGCGTACAGTGAAGGGAAGATGTCACAATCTTAAAAACATTCATTGTGAGTCACAGCTCAAATCTGATAATGATTTATTTTTTATAAATAATTTGATCATTCTTCTCGAAACAGGAGACATATAAGATTACGGAAATATATTGTGCAACCAAACTACACTGCAAGAAACTTTTTAAATTGCCAAAACTAATAAAGATTTATATTTTTTATTTATTATTTTGTTTTATTAACCACTGAATTGAGTTTAAATACATCTACCGGTTTCGAAAAATACCATTTTCTTAACAGGTAGATGTATTTAAACTCAATTCAGGGGTTAATAAAACAAAGATAATAAATAAAAAATATGAATTTTAACCTCAAAGTTAATATTGCTAATTTTAAAAGTAATAAGGATTTAATTACCACGATCGAATTAAATCAACAAAGTTTGGGAATTTTTAAAACGGAAAAACTGAGAAGAATAAAAAAAACTGACAATTCAATTAATTTCTCATCAAGCATAATTATTTTATTAAAGTATAAATAAATAAAAATATCATATTGTATGAAACACAGTATGAAAATAGTTTTTTACTAAAGTTTATATAAAAATAAAAATGATCATATTGTGTAAAAAGTAATATAAAAATATTATATTATTATTATTATATTAAATATAAAACCGCGTGAAATGAAATTAAAATAATGCTGTATAGTTTTTATATCCCTAAAAAATGTGTTAATATTGTGAAAATTATAATAATTATTATCATATTTTTTGTCACTGTAGTATAGAATGACGGCAAATATTTTTTTGAAATTTATTTTACATTAATAAAACTCTGTGCAGTAAACAAATGTTATTTATGTAGCAATCCGGGTCATCCAGGTCTCCAGGCATTTGAATGCTATGAGACAAATTTCACTTCCAAAATCTGCATAATAATGCAATTAATCTGCATAAAAATTAACAGAAGTGTAATAATAAAAATCATACCAAAATTCTATTGTGTTTGCTTTGATATCATTATCGGTTTCCGTGTTAAAGCGTCCCTCGCACTGAAATTCAATTGGGCATGAACATTTTAAACCAGCCCTTACTACTTACAGCCCTTACAAACATGAAGGGCCCCCTCATTGTCTTCGTCACTGTGTTAGAACAGGTTTTGATCTAAATCATTGTCAGGCAACACGTAATCCTGCTTACTCCGGAGAAGATAGGGATGAAAGATAATAAGATCGTGAAATAATATTTTGATCAAATTAGCTATAATATTTTCAGAATAATTGTTCTATATAATGTATAAAATAAAAATATTTAGAATAATCATTCGATAGTTTTAAATTTATATTTGATTGAGTTACAATAATATTTTAATTGATAAATTAATATTTTTATATTAGCAATCATTGGATACAATTAGACAATAATTAATCAAACTTAAAATGTGTATTAATAAAACTGACTACCATTACGTCGTTTCCCCGTGGGGGTAGGCAGAGAGGATAGAGCGTCACACTCTTTTGTCCAGATACACAGTTTTCACATTCTCCAGTTTTTAATCTTCTCATAAAATTTCGCCAATTATTGAGGCTTCTAAGAGGACCATCCTATAGTATCTGGTTTACCTGGTCGTGCCAAGTCTCCCGCGAACGTCCTCTATTTCTAGTGCCATCAACATTTGTGTTATATATCTTCCTTACCATTCTCTTCTCATTCATCCGTTCCATATGACCAAATCACCTAAGTGATCCTTTATTAATCTTACTCACAATACAAAAATCAGTTTTACATTCTTTTCTTATTTCTTTATTCTTTACTCTCTCATAAATGGATCTGCCACACATACGCCTAAGCGATCTTATTTCCATTGCATTCAGTCTACTTTCCTTCCTCTTCTGTCAGCTCCAGGCTTCATTTCCATACATCAGTATCGGTACCAGAACTCCATTATGTACCGCTAGTTTTGCCTCGGTTGATAAGTTTCCATTAGCTTTAATTCCATTCAAAGTGCCGTTTTCTTTAATATTAATAAATGCAATAGAAAATTAATTAAAAATATTGTTTCGTATATTATTATACTACAATTTATGAAATATTTAATGTTTGTTTACTTATACTAAATAAATGATACGATGTTTTAACATATATTATATATTTTAAAATGACAGATTACGAAATTCGAAACCTGAAGACAAATGAAATCAAAACAAAAAACATATTTCCTACGGTCCCTGAATTTTAGTAGTTAGCACCCCCATCGCGATCGAGTGGCTGGCGGGCGGACAAGTGCAGGCGCACGCCCGTCTATTATCCCTCGCCCCCTGAAATAGTTTCAAAGTGAAGGGTTCATTGTTCAAAAAAAAAATAGCACCCGAACCCCGCTCTTCCGAAACTCTACACCCCAGCCTTTGAGGGGGTTTATTATTTTCCCAAACCTCTGGGGACGACACAGCTAATGCATTTTTATGTGCAGATTACTTTTACTTGTTTTATTGCGCATTTAACGCGATTGGTATTTTTTTGAAACAAATTTTATGGACAAAAAACGCCATACAATGTCAAGAGTGACTTATTTCATATGTTGTAATGCTGTATTAACTAGATATTATAAACAGACTAAAACATTTGAAATTCAGCTTATTCGTCATGCTCTTTAACAATTATTATAAGCACATCGCAAATATACAGAGTTTTCAATACTAATATTTTACGTTAAAATACACACGGCATTAATTAATTGATGTATGTCTTAACACATTTTTTTTTTTTGTATGAATGTGATTACAGTCGTACAATTAAAAAAATGTTTCTTTTCACACTGCGAGAATAATAATCTAGTTATGCAGTAATTGTTTAAAAAAAAAATTAGCATGATACATTTCTTTTAAAAAATTTAAAAAGTCATACTACTTTCATGTTATCATTATTTATTATTTTCGTGTACTTAAATCTTTGTAAAATATTGAAATCAAATATTGCACCATAATTATAATGTATTATTAATATTACTTCTCCCCTGAAATTTTCCAAGCCCTCAGGTCATCAAATCTGATCATTTTGTTAAAGCCAGTTCAAATATGTCTTCAGGATTTCAATTTCGTATCAAAACAGTATTTTTAATCAATTACAAACCATATTCTCTCACGGTATCATCCCTTCAGGCGAAGGTGGTGTGTACACCAGTCCGTTTGTGAACAAATTCATTCCTTCCGATACAAGTAATGCAAATTTGATATATTATACGCACGTGTCGGGATCTTGGCACGCGCTCAGCACGTGGACAACCGCCGGGCCACACGCAACACGGTTGCGTTCAATTATCGTCATGGCCCACGGAACGGTGCTCACTCCGAGTCAGCTCTATCACGAGAGCGAGATGTCAAAATGCAATTGTGTACATTTCTGTCGGGAGAATTAAACATCTCGACTCTTTATCAAAATAAAATCATGAATTTTAAAATTATATTTATAATTAACACGGCAGATTTATTTTTGTAAGAATTGTTTTTAATATAATTATGTCGCAAGTGCTACACTCTGAATTATTTTTAATTAATTATCTATAATAATTTGATGTGTTAACAAATGATGAAAATCATCATATTTGAGACTATTAAATTATCAGAATTAGAGTCCGATCAAAATTGCCTTTTTCGTTTTCGGCCAAAGCCGATAGTAAAACTTTGCTGAATACAAAATATCATACATAGTATCTGTTGCATACAATATGTAGATGCCGGCAGAATTTCAGGACAGGACAGTTTGGCACTCACCACAATCCGGATTCTACTGGCATCTCCAAAGATGTGGACTGTATATTTTATTCACCGTTTCGTCAATGGTTCCGATACAGTATAGACTCGAAGTCTCGAGATTGTATAATATTGTAAATTGTACCGTGCACTTATAACCGTATTGGTGCAATGTCGCCAATCGACTGGATCGGCGGCGCGGCCGAGAAGGGAAGGGAAGGGGGGGGAGAAAGCACAGTGGATTATTTTCGTTCACAGATTAATATATTTATACACACATAAATATATGTCCCAAACAGTATTATAATACTGTATAATTAAGTTACTTTATAATATGTACATGTAAAGAAAAAACTACATATTTGTATCAAAATACCAACCGTTAATAAAATGTACCATATATCGAAACATAGTAAATCACAATACGAATAAAACGTCATACTGAACGAAGCTTCATTTAAATTTTAAAATTTCTAATTTAAGACCAATAATATTATGCAACTCAAGTGTAAAAAAATTACGCCCCGTCCAGCGGTCCAAATAAACCACCGGTGCGCGCTTCGGTCGGTCGAAATCTAAAGAAGACAACCCAGCCAAAAGATCAACAACATGGGTCCAGAAAGACAGAAAAAATAAAATGTTAGTGCAGTTCATATATTATATGTGTGCTTATTGTTAATCGGGAACCTGGGAATCAGCTATCGAAGGCATTTACATAAACAATAATTATAAAAATGTTCATAATCCTTAACATCAAATTATTTATTATCTTGCTGTATATCCTGATTCTGTACATTCTGCTTTCCATTATGCATATCCAGAATGAACTATTTCGACTTCCGTAAACTTCTTTATAAACTTTGTAACATTCTTAATTGCCCTACGCCATTTGTTGGGATCGCAAACCAATTTTATCATAAAACTGCCCTAGACTAGCCTATTTGTACTTAGAGCAAGAAAACACGAAGAGAGTAACCAAGGGATCAGGAGATTCGATCCTCGAGAGACCAGGAGATGGTCCTATTTTCATAGATCAGTAAATAAGTCATATTTTTCTTCAGATTAGCTTGGTTTGAATGGTATATTTATTTTAATACATTGTGGTTAGACATAATTTAATAAAATTAACTTTGTATTTAACCACACGAGGAGAATTAATAAAAAAAATAAGATATTTTGTAACAAAAATAGTTTCGGTTGTTTGGTTTTTATTATCCTGATAAAGAAAAATGATTTTTTTCTAACTAATTGGTTAAATATAAAGTTATTTATATAATTCATGTGATTAAATACAACGTTGATTCTATAATTGTATTATATCATATAGATATGTTGTGAAATATGTGTAAGCGAGTATGTAGTGTTTTTTAAATATATTGATTTTAATGACGATATTCTCTGGAAATTAAGCTCATACCGACTGATTCTTGGCAAGAATGAGATACACTTGTTAAATAACACATATTATTTTTACATCATATAATTAAAAATAAAAATTATCACGTACCGCCAGATATTTTTTTGAATTAGAACCATGTTTAAAAGCATTATCTCCTTACTTGATGGGGTTTTATTTAGTTTTCATATATCATCGCCCGGAAGCCGGCGCGCGGCGGTTAAGGGTTGGGGTTCGACCACTTCCGGAGTTATTAGTGAGGAAATCACAATTTTAACGTCTAAATATGAGTGAATTATGACAGGACAGTAATAAAAACGGTTATTATGTAACGATCGTGGTGAAGGTAACCAAAATCAACGAATGATTTTGTTTACTAAGAATACAATTAGATAAGAGTATGTACTTAGGTACAAATAATTATACACTATCAACAATGTTTAAAAAAGAATGCTAATAATAAAATAGCAAGTTATAACAAATTATAAAATGTTTGAAGAAACCAAATTAACGAGCATCGAAGCCATTATCATTTAGCGACAATTTCTATAGGTTGGTCACGTTGTTAAAATGCCTGGAACCAGACTATCAAAGAAGATAACGTACTCTCAGCTATCCTAGGGCACAACAATATTTTAAAGACTCCCTGAAAGTGAACATTGAAAAGGTCAACAAATATTTGGGAACTGCTGCAGAAGACATACATAACTCTAGGATAATAGAATACAATGGCATCCCAATACTCAAAGGAGAATGTCAACAGAATTCTGCAAGCAGGAGAAGAAGACACAAGACGAAAAATTCAACCCGCAGTCACTGTCTTACCATACCCAAGATGCCTCAGAACTTGTGGATCCAAGATTCGATCCTTCAACTTGAGAACTCATAATCGCAAAGGACACCGGTTATCTTCCTCAGGTACGAGAGATGATGATATATAACTTTAACAAACCAATTTTATTTAAAAATTTGAAGAATTTCGAGCTTATCTGTCTTATTTTATCATTGTATCGAGGCTCTTTTTTTGGATAACACTTCTAAATATTATTAAACTAATTTCATAATATTTTTAAAATGATTAATTATTATTTAACTCCGCGCTTGTGTTTTACTTTGTACACTTACGCCTATAGGAATGACACTGAAACCCAGCTAGGATTAAAAAAGTGAAGTCAGAGGAGTAATAGGAGGAAGTAAGTAAAGGAACCTTGAGGCACATGATGTATTTGCAATATGAGTAGCTTGTTGATATAGTGACTAAGATGCTGGCCTAGTGATCTAGTGGTCGGGGGTTCGCGCCTCGTTCCAGAAGCCCAGCAAGTATGATGTTATAATTTGCGATAGTGCAACTTACTAGCGAGGTTACACTGTGTTAAGAATCACTAACAAAAGCAATCTACAGATTCATTAATATCTTCGAAAAACGTCTCCGTTTGTTCTTTAAATTAATAGAAATTGACAAAAAAGTAACTAAAAAAGCTAGTTATTCAGGGCACAATAATGAGTTCTAAAATCGCGGATGTTGAATCTAAAACTGGGGCTACGTTATTTTGCGTATATGACAGAGTATCCGTATACAATAATAACTCAAAATTCTTGTTTTTTTAGTTATCTTAGTTTTGATCTGGGTGTGCGATATGTTCATTTGTGTTTGGACTATGCCCGTCTCACTAAAGAAATCTGTGTTCAGACTGGCATAGTTTACAAGCAATTGTACAAATAAATTAGTTAAAAAGTATCAAACCGAATTAACAGTTACCTCTTATACATATACCTTATATATATAATACATAAAAATCAATTACAAGGTGGACATTCAATATATTATTTTGAATTTGTGACAACAATTACTATAGGTTTGATCAATATATTCATATATTGTCCTGATATATATATATATAATTATGTTATCTGGACAATTCATTTGAGTTAAATCTTTCAACATCCTATTAAAAAATATTTGTAGTGCTCTTGGGGCTTGTATATAATATATGAAACGTGATACATTTTGCATTGACAAATAAGTAATCAAATAAAACCATTTTACGTTTGTTACTCAATCGGTAGAACACTGCCGAAAATTTTTGAGTTCAGAAAAAATGTACGTACGTGCTTGTACTTTGCATTTTCTCAATAATTTTTCTAAGTGAAAATAGAATATTAATTTTCCAGAATAAGAAACGTCATTTAAAATTAATTACCTGAAGATAAAAGATAAAATACCTGTATTTGAAACTACAGAAAAGTTTTATAATTATAGTATTCATAACATTATGAAATTCTGTACAATATTTCTTAAGATGTAGTTCATTAAAGATAAAAAAACTCAGGTAGAGATGAACAAAGAGATTTAAAAAATAAGCATATTACATTACGTAAGATATCAAAATGTTGACGTTATTCTTAAGGGATATTCCCATGTCGCTTTAGTTGTATCAATTGATCCATATTCCGCGCTAGGTACTTCTCAGTAGCTTCTGTTTCTACTCCAGAAATCGACTCGTGTACGTTATCCTCGGACATATTCTACTTTTTCTTCCCTTTTACCACTGTAAGATAATCTTAAGATAAAGATACCACCTTAAGATAAATCTATTTTCCTCTATTTATTCCTTTCTTCATTTCGTTTCCTTTCCGTCCAACTAACTTTTATCTTTCTTCTCCTGCAACACATTTCCAAACACTCTGTTTTTTTTAATTGAGTTCCAGTAATAGGTGGCTTAACTTAGAATATCATTTTTATGCCAAGCTTAAACTATCATTTAAAAAATACAATAATTTTAAAAAATCTAAAAAATACCGTAGAAGTACACAAAACAACAAAGTTTTCAGTGTCGAGATGTAAATTTTTTATTTCAGTTTCTTGATTTTTAGTATGTATCTAATATTTAAATTAAAACATGGAGATTATCTAACTATTTTCAAAGTATAAGAAACTTTAAAAATACTAGACTAATCAAACAACCAGTGACAATGTACTAGAAACCATCTGACAAAAGGTAGAATATAAAATTGATAATTTCAGTCATGCCAATGGTTTCATTATCCAATATGATTAAACCACAAAAACGATAAATTTATTTTCCTTTCGTACAACCAGATAATTTCATTAGAACTCTCCTTCTCCTTTACCAACGGCCAAATTCAATCTAATAATAAGGGTTAAAAATCGCGATACCGTAATCTAACCAAAATGCAAAACCAGCGATTCTAATCATTATTGCTTACGTGTGTTCGTTAGCCAGCGGGCGAGTTTTCCATTATGAATAGGGATGAATTTAGTAGACCACACATTCCAAAACACATCTAACCAATTCATTAATATTAATAACAGGGGCGTATACAAAAAATACAAATTTTACGGCAAGAGTAAGAGAAATACGATTTTCTCATTTAAAATTTTAATGGATTAGATAAATATAGGTATGAAATGTATATGTAAAGTATGATCTTATTACCATCACCAAATCTTTGTATATAGTATAATGTTTAACAGAAATATTTTTACATTAGTTTTCTAAATTTAATTAGTCTAAAATGATCACACGCAAATTAATATCTATTACCATACATGTTTCGATAATATATAAACATAAAACTATTGTCATTATCACTCATGAATTAATTGTTTAAGAATAGTGGATCTAACTACTACATACACAAATACAACTACATCTTTTACGTTTATTATAAAAGTATTAATAACCAATTTAAATACCATTTGTTAGGAACCAGTCTCCAGTGATTTGCCGCGAGGGATGCTTATTTATATATTTTTATTTTTTTTAAATACAATACGAAACTCGCTACCCTTATGGATAGGGTAGGACCAATGTATTATTTTAAGACTCGATTAACGTTGGTAGTGGTCATAAGTATCTATTTTAAATTATATTTCTTCTATTGCTTGTTTGGTTATCAAACGTTAACGTTTGTGTTGGCGATTATTATTTTTAATATTGCAGCTCTAAACAGTTGGATTTTGGACTTCCCGAACCAATTCCGCCTTATATTTTTGAGGATAAGTCGTGTGTTACCACTTTGGAGTTTTGGCTGCGATGCTTATGAGTGTATTATGCCAAGATGTGATTGAGATATCAAAAGGATGTACTATGGATGTTTGGCCGCCATTTTGGTTTGGCAGACATTTGTCAGTTCGCATTTAGTAGTCGTAGAGAGTAATTGATTATAATTTATTATGGAGTATCTAACGCATCAACAACGTGTTAAAATCATTAAAACATTTTATCTAAGTAATAATGGCAACGCTGTAATCATTAACGGTGATCGATATCGTCACATGTTTGTAAACTTCTTGGTGGCCTAATTGTATCGATTGGGCTTAAAACACATGTGGTTTCAATAGAACAGTGCCACTTCATATGTTCAATGTGCCAGTGCCAAAATGTTCATTTTGGTGGCTCCCACTTAATAACTTTGGTGCCATTCGCGCAGTCAAAGAGCTCCGCGACTTTTTTAAATAGAATGACTCAATTTGAAAGAAAATTTAAGCGCTGACAAAATAATGTGTATTCATGTAAAAATACGTCTTGTTTACACAAAGATTTAAATTTCGAAGAGTAAATACTTTACCTGTTGCATAAATGTGTCATAATCTATCAGATTTATGTTTCGTTGGATATATGTGTGTAGAATGTCTCTCGCCCCGCAAATAATGTTTCAAACCTCTCTCCTATATATACACTTCATATCATGTCTATTCATTTACTAGTCTGTGTATATTTTATATTATTTGTGTTAAGTTGAAGACCACATGGTTTGTATATTATATTACTTGGAAATATTTTACGGAATCACTGTATCATTTGTATAACATAGGTGATTTATTTTCATTCGATTTATTACCAACCCTTCTTCTGTTTCGTAGAGAGCCTCCTCAAATATTTTTTTCTGCATAATGTAAAAGTTCAGTAATGGTAAAATAATACAACCCTGTACTCCTTTCTTTTTTTCTATTAATTCAGTTAATTAACCTCCTACCTAACATAACTAATTCTTATTAATGCCAATACAAGTTTCCTACTATTCAAATATCCCTATTATGAATCAAAATTGCTATAAGAATTTATATACATTTTTCATGTTGAACCTTGTCAAATACTTTTAAAAAAACAATGAAGCATTTTTATTAACATCTCTATATTAATATTCGGATACTGAACAGCGCTTCGCGAGTTCCAAGACCTTATCACAAGCCGATATCTAAATGAATGTAATGTCTGTGGATTGACGATCGAGTGACAGGCGCATACGCGTTCGGGTCAAACGTGTATGTATATGTGAAGTAAGCATAAAGACGCTTGTCAAGGGAGCATGTGTAAGTAGGACCGGCAACCGAGGTTGCATCCTTTCGCTCCGCGTCACTCTCCAAATATAGATCTAAGATAATTTGTAATATTATCAGTCGGGAATAAATACTGTAAATTGTCACACTGCACAAACAGCGTATTATTCTCATCATCATATCCACCCCCAACAAAAGACGCATCTGGTACATCATCATCAGAACCGACAAGCCATAACAAATTGTCGCAGGCGGTATAGGGTTTTATCAGTAGATAAAAATACAACAATTAACAAAATAAAATCTCAGTTTCTTTTTAAAGATGTAAAATAGTTACAACATTTAATTAATTATTTTATGATTTGTAAGCATTCTTTGTTGAATAATAATATTATTATGATACTTAAAATAAACTTGTTGAAATACAAAAGTTTCAAAAGCTGAAGAGGTTAAGTTTTGTACAGTGCACATCGACATTTTCATTCTCCTGCACTGCGGTAGTGGAAAATATATTTTTGAATATAACTCAGTAAATTTAGTAAACACGAGAAAACCGTAAATGTAAATAAATCAAAAGCAATAAAAATAATTATTGTAATCTGTTTTAGTATTTTATTTAATTTATATCCTTTTCAGTGTAGAATATTATTTTTAATCTATATCTAATCACATATATATTTAATAAAATTATATTTTACTTGTGATGTTACGATTTTTCAAACGTAGTTCCACGATAATTAAAACAAATTTAGATAAACCTCTTGTAACCAAGAATCAAACGCGGAACTTCCTGTTTTTCCTGTCGATAGCCATAACCGATTAAGCTACGATGACTTTAGCGTATGTAGATGAAATTTGGCGACCTCAGCTACATAGCATCATAGCTCAAAACCCCTTCCCAGCACTGAGAGGATGTCTCCCACAAAGATTTTTATAATTCTTACACAGCTTTTGGGCAATGTACCAACACCATTTTGATTTTTCCCCTAATATATCTAATTAGGTAGGACCATGAAAAATTTATATGATTGGTATCAAAACTATTGCCAATAACTTTATTAAATATAAAATCTATATCCTCTCTTTCTTAGGATGAGCTGTATACTCAAGTTGAAAGATTGACATTGGGAGAGAGTTAGGGAGAAGGAAGAGATGAGGAGAGAGGGTTAAATCAAATTGGAGGAGAAGTAGTTAATTAGATTCTAATGACCATATAATCCTTCTAAGTATGTTTGTCATCATAAACTAAAATCCTACCTTCAAAGTAACTATTCTTTGAAAAAAAAAATTATTGCCATTTCCGTCAAAAAGTGTTAAATTGGGGCTGTCCTCTTTTGACTGGCCTGGAAAGGGTTAAGAGGTTAAAACTCTCTACTGGCAATACAATGTTCCGGGTTTAAGTCCCGGCGATGACGACTATATCTATTTTATTTGTTTTTTTAATTAAAAGAATAAAGAAAATAATCCCGGATCAATTTCATAATAATATTTGTGTTAAGGGCATAGATATCGGATTTCTTATCCTCCCCCCCCCCCTCGAAGGCACCAATCCTCTAGAGCACACAGGGGTAAATCGAGCGTGCGCGCTGGGCAAACATTAATAAGGGAATGTGCGGCGTATGAATATCCGCGATACACATAATTCAATTAGGCCAGCATATGGCGCGCCACTGTACCACCGCGCAATCCAGTTGTGTACAAGAGTGCTCACAATATTGGTACAAGTCGACTGACGCGGCACAATGGCTTCATTGTTGGAAGGGATTCCCTGTCTGAGGGAATGTCAGGACCACGCCAGGCAGTGGCGGTTTCAACTATTCTAATAGATACACCGAAATAAGAATAATATATACAACTGTTAATATTAAAATATATGAATTAAGTATCTTCTTTTATGTATTTTCAATACCCGTAAAAACTGAAAAACATCATTTGGCAAAATATGCCTTTTAAATAAATATATAAGATAAGTTTATTGCAAAATTTGAACAATAAGCAAATCGTAGTAATATTATAATCAAATAAAAATTAGAATACAAGAGTAGAACTCAACATCAGAAATATAATACTATTATTTTTACTTTAAAAAAATCAGCTGCATACACGGAAATGTGTCACATCATTATTACTAAGCTATGAAAATATAAATAAATAAATAAAATATACGTTCTAAAAACGTAACTTTACAACGAAAATGTGTTCTCTTTAAAAATATGAAAGTATAACTAACTTGCTGGTCTCCTAGTGTGAGGCTTGAACTTGTCGCATTAGCATTAGATTACAATTACAATTTTTGTTTGGAATATAATTCTACCAAATGTAATTGTTGTGTTTATACAATATAACTTTTTTCCATCAAGTTGATTTGCTATTTTTATACAATATAACGTATTTCAATTAAGTTGATTCATTATGCTGATATAAGTTACAAAAGTTTTGTTATTGTGCATTTAAAATCCTTCTGAACTTTTCTCATTTTAATTTTCTTCTTCTGCCGATCTGCATCCAATTGTCTGTTTTGAAGATAAGTCTAACTTTTTCACTTTCTACAGTTCTCCTATATTTTTATTTCAATTTAGCAAGACAGCTTGCCTTTTATGTGACCATGACAGTCTGTTAATATTGGGAGCAAAGCGCAAGAGACGGAGAATCGTGGAAAGCAATCAATGGAGGACCATACTCAACAATGGACCCGATAGGTATAAGCATAAGAAGAATAAACGAAAAGGTTCAAGCGCGAGATGTAGTTTGCCCAACGACTTGTTTCATGTAATCTAATCATATACATATATTAGGATGGGCTAAAGGCTAATCTAAGATTATATAGAAAAAACCAACGTCTTTCATGTAACATTTTATTACACAGTGTAACAAATCTATGACCTGATTGTTATGAAATTACGTTCTTCAAATAGAAATCAATTGTCAGAAATTTTAGAATTGGAAAAACAAAAACATTTCTGTTAAAAATATTATGTAGATAAATAATAATAATTTAAATGGTGTATAAAACGTTATTTATTATTTAAAATTTGTAAACTCACCGATTATTTATCACGAAATAAGTAACCTAATAAATCTGTGTAAAATACATTTCATATAATATTGTCATATTTGTTAAATTTCTAGTCGAATGTACTCAACTGACCGTATTGTGGTGCATTTGTCAGAAGTCCGTTTCCTAGTTGTATTATATGTAATCCGAGAAGGCATTAGAGACATTGCTTTGTGAGATTTTCCGCCGCTACTGTCCGCGTTCTATAAACAGAGTATTATTGTTCCAACCATTAGTATAGTAATATCATGTAGGTACGCAATATTCCTGATCCACGGGGAATACCCGCAGATCGCTAGCTTGTTAGAGGGCTAATCGAAAGTTGCGCCCCCTTACTGACGCGCAGGGTTGCACCGAGAAAACATAATGTGATTTCCATCATTGCAAATATTTCATCCCCAATTGTATAATTTGTTTCTGATATATTTGACTCTTCTTCTCTTCTCTCATTGACTTGACTCAGATGATCTTCAACAACTTCAACACCAACTTCCAGAAGTCAGTGACAGAGCAGGATTGAAGATAAATGTCTCAAAGACTAAAGTAATGATGAGCTACTCTGTTGACTCGATATTCATTCTTAATCATAAGTTCATAATTATATAATACAAATTAAAGATAGAAAGATATAGGTACAGAAAAAAATCATTGTATATTGAAAAAATATTTTGGTTGCTACCGGGATTCGAACCAGGATCTTTTCCTATCCTGGAAAGTGCGTTACTATTAGAAGCCACATCAGCAGAACTATATTCTAAAAAAACTACAACTTCACAATAATAATGTGCTCTATAAAACATAATAAAATTATTATTTTTGTTTTTTACAGTGTTTGTCCATAATCTGAACCATAATATATAATTTTCTTTAGTGTCATACTAGGAATATTTTTCAGGCTCATTAACAACCTGTTGATAATACGAGTGATAATACCTACACGAAAAATAAATAATTAAATATTTTTTAAATACATCTCCGTATTTCAAACGTTGATTATCGATTAGTATTTCGCATTTTGTCTGATTTCCATCCTTTCCAATACCGTTACTTTCGACATGTTAACATGCATGAAACTTTTTCTTTCTTTTTCTTGACACCTGTTTATATATCGACTCCTAAGAACCAGCATAACAACTAATTTTTCAATAGTAATTGATTTATGGTATGACTGAATTTAAAGAGCTACTATAGTCACTTCTGACATGACTACACAACTAAAATCGTATAGCATGATGACACAACTCGCACAGTTACCATGGACGATGTATGGGAGTATGATGTTGAGATGAGTGTTGGACTGGTTTTTAGTTATTTTTTGTGTATTTAAATCCAAGTCACGATAACCCTCGAACACTCCATTCCCTTTCCGTACGTCATGATAACTTGGGCAAGTTTTTAAAGAATATTTCCAAATTTCCATCACATTATTGTCGCCAATCAACAAGGAGATTGTCTCTTCAAACTGACATAACGTTGAAGGCTCAACTCAACAACATTTACACAAACAAATGCAAAGAAGGAAAACTTACTCCTTTAAGCAGATTTGTGTTTAATAGAAAGTGTAAATCAGAAAGAATCGGTATTTTCACCCCTCGCAAAGATCAGTGTGACTTGTGTTATACGTATAAATTGAAAAACATAACAAGTGAAGTGTACGAGGCTCACCGCATTCGCAAAAAGCTAGCACAAGACGAGAAAGCTAAATATAGGCTCTTAGCTGAAGAAGGAAATTTTTTGAAATTAAAATTTGTTCGCAAGACAAACATTCAATTCTTTAGCCAAAGAAATGTATTCGACTGCATATATATATATATATATATATATATATATATACAGTCTTCTTAATTATAGTCTTAAGGCCTAATTATAGTCTTATTTTAGGCATGTATTCAAAAAGCTTTAGCCTTTAAGACTTAAATATTCTTCAAGATTAACCGATCAGAAATATGATACTTTGTTTATAAGACTTAAAAATACTGGTAAAAATACTAAAGCTTTTTGAATACGGACCTTAGTTATTCAAAACATCAAAGTCTCAACGATACATCATTAAATTAATACTCTTTTTAAAAATTACCATCTTAGGTAGGTATAACTAATATAAGTAATTTGGCAACAAAATATAAATAAAAATATAGTATGATAAATATATATATATATATATATATATATATATATATATATATATATATATATATATATATATATATATATGTATATATATATATTAAGACAATTTTTCTTTTATTAAAAATATTTTTTAATGTTTTTTAATTTTTATATATTGATTATCCCTGGACCTACATTTAATTTTTTTTTTTCTTTTGTCCATAACATAACATAACATAACTTCACAAAAAATTTCATCAACATGGCATAACATATTGATTTTTTTTAAATAATTGCCTTTAACTTAAAATACATTGTTAACAATCTGTAAAATAATGTTGAAGTATTGAAATCCAGGTGAAAAAGTTTACGAAGTTAAAATAAAATATTTTTTTCTATCTACTGAAAAGTAATCAAAAATAACTTATGTCGTGATATTTCTTAGACGTCGATATATTCATAATTTTTTTATAATTACATTTAAGTTCCTATATGTAATTATGTTATTGTGTATTATTTTATATTCTCATGTATTTTACATTTTAATTTGTTCAGATATATAATGTAACATCTCACTTCTATGTACGTTAATCACCGTTGTATCTATATGCTGCGGTAGATTGTCACATTACAGTAAACGCAAGTGACGAGCATTTTTTAAACATTTAATAACTATATTTTTAATTATAATAAAGTCACCTTCCTTGTATACACCATGCATCCAACTTACTAGACTAATGCTTGTTCACTATTCGTCAATAATACTTATGCATACAATAAACGACATATAAAAAATCAGCATACAATCATTTCGCTCATTTTCGCTCCTACATTGCAGTTCGTTTACACAAATTGAAATAACGGATGAAAGAATAAAACTAAATCGATTTGCGGATCGAACGTCTAATCCATCCCTGCGAAAGATAATGCAGTAGGCGCGGCGGCGGCAGAATAAAGCGCTGGGATCAAAGGCTGTACGGAATATTCGCGAGAGATTTCGTGGCGGCACTATGTAGTGCGGATTTTTCCCCCGTACCAAGGGCTCGAGGGATGCAGCGAGCTCGCATGCGGAAAGTGTCGGCGCGTTAAGCTCTCACAAAGTTTGCAAAATCCCTCCGCCGGTTCTAAAAATCTCGCAGACATCGCACGCTTTATGTCTCGTCATTTAAGTACGCGCTGTCGAGACCCACAAGACTGGCCGAGTACGTATTATATACTACCTTATCCGTGATACAATTTTA
Organism: Eubasilissa regina; assembly: GCA_022840565.1. Taxonomy (NCBI): domain Eukaryota; kingdom Metazoa; phylum Arthropoda; class Insecta; order Trichoptera; family Phryganeidae; genus Eubasilissa; species Eubasilissa regina. The sequence goes on from JAINEB010000033.1 coordinate 27,610,224, forward strand.
TTATGTAAACAAACTATTATTGTTCTAACCCTTCATACATTGTATTATTTTATTACTAGTGGGTTAAATTTAAATATTATTTTTATTACGCCACCAGAAATAACCTGACTAATTTATTTGAAGCAAAAATATTTAGATTTATATACTTATACTATTGTTTTAATGAAAACACATTTAATTGTGAAGTTTTAATTTTATAATACAGTTTATAAATATTTAAAACGAATTGTATGAATCATTTAGAAAAATATACAGAAGATCTAAATCAATCTATCTATAAAATATTTGATTACTACCGGCATTCTATACGTAAAATAAAGATTCAGGTTCGTATTCCAGTGGTAATCAATTATTTTTTTGTCGGTATATCTTTCTAACAAATTCACCTCATTTATTTTTTTATCAATTATTTTATAACGCACACATTTTTTCTAAAACCTACAAATTTTGATAGTTAAAAAGTATGCAAGTGCCACACTAGGTAAGTGGGTACTCGTATACTTTAATTTTCCTGTTGTCGATGTCCACATTCAAAATTATTGTGACTTTTGTCAGCTTTTGTTTAAATTGTTTATTATTATTTGTTAGCTTTTGTTCGTTCGTTGAATAATTTTGTTGGTATGTGACACCCAGACGTCAATTCTAGTGTGGTACTAGTGTACTTTATTCTGATGTCGATAAAATATGTTCTACATTCAAAATTATTGCGATTCAAAATTATTAAAAATATGCCTTATTTAAATTGTTTATTAAAACATTATTGCTGTGTAATGTTATAAGTACATTCGTATGTGACCCACGTGGATACGGACGCGCGAATCACGGAAAACGTACAGCTTATATTATATTAAATATACCATATACTGTTGTAAAAAGATTCTAGATAATGCAGTATACTACATCGTGATATTTAATTTTGTTGACCACTGTCAATATGCAACATGTCACAAATATGCAGTTACCAAAAACTTTTAGAATATTGATCATTTTATGTAAAACATGTGCATAAAATTTAATTTATATAATAATAATATAGAGATACATATTTTTAAATGTAATTAATTATATATATATATATATATATATATATATATATATATATATATATATATATATATATATATATATATATATATATATATATATGTATTATGTATGTCTCTTTTAAGTTAAATTGTGTTTTTAGTGATTTGGTACGGTACATGTGCCAATGACTAGCCTTGACAATGAAACGTCGGCGTTGGTTTCCCCAAGTAAACTATTTACAATCAATGCATACTTCTAGTCATCACGTATTGCTGCGCTACTCCACTGGACTGACGAAATTGTCAAATTAGTGGCAGTGATATCAATGGATGGAGAAGAGTAGGATGCACTTTAGGAGGCTTTCATCCAGAAGCGGTTAGAAAACAGTTGATAATGATGATGATGGTATATATTTATAAATGACGATGATTGGTAACTAAGATTTAACTTTATTCGCCAAAGAATTACGAACTCAACTTTATTGGTCCAAGTTGTATGGAATTGTTGTCGAATTGATATCATTTACAATCAAACACAATCATAGTCACAATAATGGTTTAAATAACGATTAACTATAATTAATATACAAATTTAACAAATCAACTACTTTTCTAGTCGATTCGTTTAATTAATTCAGTAAGCAACATATGTAATATTTAAGTATTTTCAGTTTCAGGAACACAAGATTTATTTGTGGTATCCGTAAATTTTCAATCGTCTAATGGACCTCGAGACACCTCAAAATAAGATGATCCTGACGAGTTCATTCAGTTTTATTATTCTTGGTTCAACTTTAACCGATTAGTTCTTAGAGAATAGTAAGCACCACGGTAGCCAACTAGGTAGTGAAGAGCGATGATAATGGCAATGATGTAGTATTCGTCTTTATGCTATCGAAGGTTGGTGACCAAGTTGCAATACACTGTCTTATCATGTGCAAGATATAAGATCTTGCACATGATAAGATTTTAATGTTTTACAAAATCTTAATTCATGGTAAACATTTTTTTTTTATGGAAATATTTTACGTAAATCTATAAAATATTTTCCTTTATATGATTTTGAAATTGACTGTTTTTATTCCATAATAATGGAGCTTATAGGTAACAATTTAAGAAGCCTTATTCCGAGATTTGTGCATCTAAATACAGCGCCATTATATACGAGCACGAGTATATCTGTCTTGCGAAACTCAGAAAAAAGCTGTCCTAAATGCGTTGTACTCGATAAATTGTGTTATGAACGAGACCGAAAAGTGTTATAAATATAAATACATTTTCGAGTTACAAAGTAATATATAAGTTAAGTTAATCATTTCTTACCAATTATTTCAGGACAAGACAAATATATTTACGTTGCATTAACGTAGTTGACCCAAATGATTAAATGATTCACTAACTACAAAAAATAATAATTAAGTACATGTTATTTTTTTTATAAATTTATTAAGAAATTAATTACATAAAATATACAGATGCACACTATTAAGACATTTTATGCGCAGATACTCAAAACCGCCCGAAACTACTTTGCTACAAATATTTTATCGCCAGAGCGCTTTCTACCTTTATTTATAATATTCATATCATCGTACGAACATACAATAATTCGAATGCACCCAATCCCGTCTTCAGATGCGCAGGTACCCGAGACTTGTTCTTAGTATAACAGTTAAATTTTTTGTATATTTTAAAAATAATTCACTATTGTTGTGTGGTGAGTCTTTTTCAGACACAACTAAGACAAAAATAAATACTTCACCAGACACAAAAATTGCTTCTTTTGGGAATCGAATCATTAATCCATTGATAAGTTAACCACGTCTTCTTTACTTCTAGACTATGGAGTCTCCCATTCTTAATTTTCACGAGAAATATAAAATAATCAATGCCACGTGAAAATATAAAATACATAAAATATTTATCATATTTGAAAAAAATACTTAGGGGTTATTTCATATTAAATCACTTTGATTGTGATAATCTGTAAGTTCACCACATTAAGTCGTTTAACACAGGTTCAACACTTTAGATTATCTTATAATGCACAATACACTATACAAAACTATACAATACACTCAGTACCAACTGGAAATCGTACAATTCCAATAAAATTACACAAATATGGACCCATTATATGATTCAATCAGGTAGAGATGAATCAGAAGCATGGATATCCAACAATTTAATATAATTTATACAATACCTTCACTAATAATTCACTAGTCCTACAACACTCCCACTACATATATTTTTATTTTATTTTTACTTTTTTATACATATTTGTAATTCTCTTTTTATTCCTAAATAACACCACAACAGCACGAAAAAAAACTGGCTACTTTAACACAGACTTCAGTCTAGCAAAGTAGCGAGTACAACGCTTTATATATCAGAGGTGAAGTTTACTCCATCCCACACAATAAACTATGAGAATGTCTTATGTTTATTATGTATCCACCTCTGTTAGTACAAAAATATGGATGTCAATATATATATAAATAAATGCAAATAAATAAATAAAATATTGTTACTTATTATCGTATTTAATTATATATCTGTATACTTTCATTAGTTTAATTTTTTAAATAACTCTTGTATTTTATTTCTTCTTTATTTATTGTATGTTTTTATATTAAGTTATGAATAATTATTTATTGTTATTATTCAATGTCAAAATAAGATCTGAATCAAGGCAGCAAAGCTGTTTTTGGGAAAGTGTAGAAATTATATTACTTCCCATAAAAACTTTAGAAACTGGGTGCACGTAAGGCAGTAACTGTATTAAAATCAATTATACGTGAACTTAAAATAAATTACATTGCGTGTCTAGTTAAATGTATCTAAGTAAAATAATATAAATTGTAAAGAATAAATGAATAATACATATTTTAAAATTATTATTAAAAATTTCCACGCGGAATATCCTCCACTTGAGCGTGTGCGTAGAGGGCTATGTACGCGTCAGTCACTCGACAATCGTGGACCTGATCCAATAAAGCAAATAAAACAGTTTAAAGCAAATGAGACGTTACGGTGTCATCGTGGATAAATGTATCAGCATTAGTTAAAATTTACAACATTTAACGGGAAACGGGAGAACTTTAATACAATATTTAACGTCTCGAGGAAACTTTGTAAAGAGATTAATTACTCCAGAAGTAGGTTTAACATGCTTCGCTCGGTCTAGCTCATAAAGGGGTCGGTCGCGAGAGCTGGAGGGGCAGGGGGGCGCGACAGAGACGGCAGAACAAAGCGGCGGCCACAATACGCGGCATTGTGCCGGGAGACCGTCCCCTATACGGCGCGCCGCCAGAACGGCCCTAAAGCTGCGGAGCGCGGCGCGCATACGACCTTCTTCCACGAGCGCCTCTGAGGGAGAATACAGGACGAAGAATATCGTAAGTAACACCAGTAACGCGAGAGTTGATACGTTTATGATTCGCGATACTCGATCGTTCTCCAGCGCACGGGGCGTACCAAAACAGCCTAAGTGTCGGAAGCTTTTCAGCCCCTACGCGGTGTAAGGCGAGGGTTGAAGCGGGGGGCCGCCGGGGGCGTGCCCGCGCCGCCGCGGCGCCGCGTGACGTCAGGCTGCCGACATGGACGCCCGCTTCAGTCTCTCCTGATTGAAACAGGTGCTAGCACCGCACTCCACTCCAGAACGGCGATCCTTTATAACGAACTTCTCGCGCGCTCGCCGACTTTTATCCCTCAGATGGCTTTCGCTTCGGTATGACCGTCGATGCGCGCTGTACAAGTACGCGAAGCTTTAATGAACCCGCTGCTCAGTCGGATTGGGTGAATATACGAGTGTCCCCTCGCAGGGCTTGTCAATCGCAGCGCTGAAAAACATTGAAGCCGGTTAAACAAAACGTGACGAAGGTGACATTTTGAGACTCGAGTGATGAATTAGAAACGCTGCAAAACTTTAAGTTTCTCATCGCCACACTGAAAAGACTAATAATTTTAAAATAAATAAAAACATGAATGACATTTAAAATTTTAGATTATATGATATTACAAAACAGTGAACTCACGGACGTGAGAGAGAGGTGATAAATAAACGTAGCGTCCAAATGGTTAATTCGTCGATTTAATGTTTTGAGTTTTGTGTAAGAAGCGCAGCTCGATCGGTCTGACGGCGACTGAGGCCGTCGGAAGGAAGTCCAGCCCGAGGTCCAGGCGAGAGGCCTGGTGCGTGAGGCCGCGCCCTCGTCCTTTTCCCCGCCGCGTCGACCGAAAGAGTCAAGATTTTCGACCGCCAGTACCACTCACCGTCCAAGGTGTTGAAGCTCGAGGACGACCCGTGGGGGAGTTGCGCGATGTACTCCCCGGACAAGATGAAGGCGGGCGGGGGGCTCATGGGGCCCCCGGGCTGCTTCCCCGCCCGCTACAGCCCCACGTACCGCAGTCCCGATCCGAGGCGCTGTGTACCCAACCCGTCGGTGAGTACCATTTATTGCTAGCCAAAACGTATTTACCTATCAAGCTATTGTTATTTTAAACGGATAATGGAATCCCATTTGAAGATTGTTTTCAGTCATTTAAAATTGTACGGTTATCCGCACTACTTGAACTTTTTATTTTGAAAGAAGTCCCTACCATTTTATCAGTTCTGTTGGTCTATCCAGTATAGCACTATCCGTTAAAACTATTTTGAAGCTATAATTTATGACACTCCAGAATTTAATTTAATTTACCTAAGCATCAAACGTTCATGTGATGTTACTACAATTTGTTAATCGACGTATTATTTCTTTCTTTGAGAAACCAAATATACATTATATCAAATTTCAATTTACACCGAAATCATAATACAATATCAAGATATTATGTTTAATTTATATTGTAAGGAAAAATGGATTAGTATTAAAAATATACATATACGGCCATGCTGATAAATCATCATATTTTCCTTTCTTTCTTAACAAAAAATATGTAAATGTTAAACTAATTTTAAAAGAATTATTAAATATTTTTCAACCATTTACATATTTTTTGTTAAGAAAGAAAGGAAAATATGATGTTTTAATTATTTTTTCATTGGTAAGACACTGATTAATACATTAAATTTAAAAATAAGTAAGTAAAAAATATATTTTATTGAAAAATGATTTTAATAACAATTTTTTTTTCACACATCTATAAACAATAATCTTTAATACTAATAGTTTATTCAGTAAACATTTAGGAATTTACACAGGCATCAACATAATAAGTACCTACTGATATATTACGGGCATTGAAAAATTGCAATACCTATTTGATTAACTATTTATTTTTGCATTGCATAATATATTAATTATTTCATTTTCAGCAGGTGTGGGAGGCACTGTGGATATTTTTCACTTTATGTTTAATGAAATTAATAATATTGGTTTCATATAATTAAAACATTGCGATTTAATTAATTATGTTTATTCAGTGTTGTGTATGTTTTATTATATTTATTTATTATTGTGTTTTTTTTTAATTTACGATAGTACTTTTTATTTATTTTACTGTTTATGTAAATTATTTCCGACGCGTTAAGATATTTGATTAATAATATTTAAGCGAGGAACGTTATTTTGGAGGTATAAAAAAACTACATGATTTTGTAGTTGAAAATTTTTATGTATATATAATCCCATACATTGACATGATAATGAACAATAAAATAGCAATGTATATAAGTGTGTTAGTTAATAACTTGGGCACTTGAGAACTACATCAATCAATCTTTGCTTTTAAGATAGTTTGGACCCGATTTTGATCCAATCTAAAGCAGTTAAAATAAAAAATTCCTTTCTAGCCCAGATAGATGTATACATCAATTGTACATTTCATTGTTTGCCATTGTACATTTCCCTACAAAAATAATATTAAATAAAAAAACATGTTGAAAAAATATGGTACGCGTATCGACGGTAACCCAAACAAGGATAGCGCCGCACCAGGTAATATTATATTTATACCGTTTACAGATAAACATAAAACAAAATTTTAAGGGAGTAAAACGGAATCTACTTTAACACATTCTCGATTTTAACTTATATGTTGCTACAAAATCTGTCAACAGTATACTTCATGAAAGTTTTCAGTATGTTAGAAGACTGATTTACCTCGAGACATGCTACCATATTTCAATCCCTTTTAAAATTTGATAACTTTTTCTAGTTATATTTGTTTAAGATTTATGGTGAAAAAATCGGCAGTTGTGGTTATAAAATGATCTGATGATATTAGATGTAAAAAAAATTAGAGTTTTAGGGATGGTTTGGCAGTAGTTACTGTAGTAGATTCTAGAAAACGACCAAAATAGGTATTTAATGAGTAAAGTAGGTAATATATAATTTTTTTTATATAAAATATATTTTTATATAGAGGTTTTACCGATTAAATCAAAGATGATGATAAAATTAAATTAGTATAAAGTAAAAATAATTCAATACCTACTATACGAGTTTTTCTCCCATGTTCCATGATGCTTTCAGACTTTTGATACAAATTAAACGAATCAACTAGAAAGATACACAGAAAATATCTATCTATCGAAAAAATATTTGGTCACTACCGTGATTCGAAACTGGACGTCTTCCTATCAGGGGAATTTTGAATGGATTTATTTCTATATATCTTTAAAATAAAAAAGATTATCCATTGAGATAATCTTTAATCTTACACTTCCGTGTCCTTGGAGATTTCTCAATGAGACTTTTATCTCTGAGAGATCCTTAAGGTACGTATGTACTGGAAGCCTCATTTAAATCCGCGCACCAAACATATTATTGTAAATCTCGTTTTGAGTCATATCCCATACTTATACACGAGCCATTGAAAATAAAAATAAAACAAATTATTGCAAGAAATATAAATTCCGGGGCACGGCCCTTACTACGATCATAAAATGTAGCCGTATACATGGCTTAGCCGAGACAACCGGTGAAGCCGTTTGCTACCTACTAGTATGAAATATATATCTTTATTTATTTACGCATATGTATATTATATACATGCATCTCGTAACATATATATTCTATATTAATATAATTATATCTGTGACATTTTTATATCTCTACAGATAAGAAATTCTGTCCCTATAGTATTTTTAATTTTTAACCAATATTTATCTTTGTACATATGTATAACCAGAGAAACGAAAAATATGAGCATTTTAAATGTCATTTATATAAATAAAATATTTATGTAATATCGTTGACGTGTTGTCATAACAAATAACGATACAATGAATATTTTTAAAGCATTTCATATTAACTGCAATCATCTATTTATTTAAAATGAAACTACATTGTACATAGGTATTAATATTCAAATTATGGTACAGCCGCGGCCGCCGGAAAACGAACTGTCAACCATGTAACGGGATCGCTTTATTTACAATCGTTTAAAATTTCCTAGGGAAATTTTTTTAAATCTATGAATCCATTCAAATTTTCCGCCTATTCAGAATATAAATCTCTAGCAGGATGTCGTGGGGGATATTAGAAGAACGCTGAGAGGAAGTAACGAGTCTTCAAATGATTTGGTAGTTAGTTACACAAAATGTAACAAATTATTTAAAATCTGAGTAGTCTTACGCAGGGCTAGAAATGTAAAATGCAACAAACAATTATTGTATTATTATATGGTTGGCCAACTGACTGACATGTTTTTTAGGATTGCGTTATATTCTAGCGCTTCTATTTTATTATATTCAATTTGATTTTTTTGACTTATGACTAAAATTATCTCTAAATTTACGGTGTATATATCTTAATTATATTACAAAATAACGAACAAGAGCTGTAATTGAAATAAAAATAATATTACCAGCTGGGGATATACCTATTTGAGAGAATCTCACAAACCGGAGCTATATTTGCAAGAATCCCATGAACCGGAGCGGAATTTCGACTTGCTCCGGTCCATTACACGTTAAGGGAACATCAACCTTTTACGAACGAGATGATGTATTTGCATGAGTTCCGAGAAAAAGAGTACATCATACATTTTATGAAGCACTTTTCATTAAAATCATTTGTATATACCTACTTGAATGACAAGACGAATTACTCTATTTTGCATCGAATCATAAATGAAGTTATAGATGTTAACAACCACTAACTAACTGAGGCATGATAGTCCAAGGAATCCTTCGTTTTTAGTACACCGAGTTTGTTGGAAGTGATTTTAATTCTAACTTTAACGAAGCATTGATATTTATTTATATATTTATTATATTTTATAAAACCAAAAGTTACGTTCTAATATTTGAGTACACCTCCTTTTGATTTTATAATTTAAAAGCTATTTAGTCAAAGCACAGGTTTCTTATAAAATATTATGAATTAGAACTAAATGCATAAAGCTATAAAATGTTGCCATCAGCACAATATTTTATATATAGGATGCAATAAGAAAGATAAATCATTTAATAATTTTACCACACATCAGACAAACAACAGAAATCAGAAAAAAGTAAAAAAAAATTTATCCGTCAGTAGGTACAATTTATTATCGAAGTAATTATCCTTAATTATATAGAAAATCTTAATTTATTATAGATTTACGATTACTTTGAATGACAACAGATAACTTAATAATAATTTTCAGCTTCTGTTATTTAATAGTTTTTAATTGTAATATATTCACTTACGGTAGGTATACATTTTTTTTAATAAGTTGAACTTTATAGATTGGATGTAATATCTCTGTTAAACAAAAGGCAATTGTAAATATGTGTACTGTAAGAAATTAACCAATGTCTATTTTAATACAAAAAATATTTCAAATGAAATGTTATGTGCTACTGTTGCGTAAACTACAGATGATATCAAACGTTTAAAATTACTTAAATTCTTCCGTACGATAACAATAATTAGCTTATATAAATGAGTGTATCTAAATTATAATAAATACGTATATTTATCTATAAAAATACGTCGTCACATGAACATTGTTTTTAACAAAATTTAATTATTCTATAAAGCACTGCGCTTTAATTGTTAACTACATTTATCTAATTATATACTTATACCTATAGGTATTGTAATTTGATGTCATAGCACTACCGACGGATCCAAGAATTTATCCAGGGGAAGCGATATTTTTTCAGGGGGGATGGCGATAAATTTTGTTTAATATGCATTGTAAAAAAACCCGACCTTTATTGCTTTTACTTTACGATAAATTAACCTTTTTGGTGCACTGGCGGTTTATCCGTGTGACTAAACAATGTCTGCCTGTTGCCGTGACAGAAATATTTTGAATAAATATAAAAATTTTCGCTCGGAGAAAAAATACATTGCGGGTTTTGAACGATAAATACAAATTTGTTTGAAATTAGGGGGCAAAAGGGGCGATTGCCACCCCCCTCCTGGATTCGTCCTTGCATGGCACTATGAATAAATTATGAAAACAGAATTATATTAATTCAAGTGTGCCAATTTTATATAATATTATAAGCCTAACTAAGTGCTACATATTATCATCACGATGTATTTAACAATATAAGTCACTCAAATTCAAGAAGAATAGTGTAACATGTACCTATGTAATTTATAATTTATAAACGCCTAGGTATATGATATAACTCAAAAATTACCCTTACAATATATACCAAAATTCAAAAAATATAGTGGAAATCTATTCTCATAGCAATCCTTCAATTGACTTATATTACTTGGTAGTTTTACGGTTACTCTTAAAATAGACTACCGAAGACCACTGAGCTTCTCGAAACCAGACCGACCATGTCAACTATATATTGACAGAAGGATTTCATAAAGTCAGCGCAACACCTCCTGAAGTGACAATTTTGAAAATAATGCCTTTTTTACAGAATAATTTAGAAACTAGGATCGCCGCGGTTAATAGGAATTTTATTTGTAGCAAATTTGAATTGTTTATTAAACTGTATTTAATTTTATATTATATTATGGCCTAAATGTCTTGATTAGTCTTCAATATATCTGATTTCTGTTATCTTGCCGTCGCTGTCATAATTATTATTGTTCTAAGTACTTTAATAACTAAGTAAAAAGTATAAATATAGTGGGATTTATATTATTTCACTCTTTAAACCAGCTCTCTTCTTTATTATAATGTATTATACCACTCGAGAAATATTATTTTTTCCAGATAATTTATACATTCATAAAAGAACATGGATTGGGTGAATCTATGACTTAAGTTGAACTAGAATAGTAGTGGTTAACATGTGGTACGCCTGTCCAACGCTTACGCATCCGGAAGAATTTCATTGCACTAGACTATTTTTAAGTTAATATATATATAACAAAAAAAAAAAGATTAAGAACAGTGGTATCTCGGTATACGTCGGCTTTGGTGTAAGACCAACTAGGTATACGTCCTGTTTGGACGCGAATTTTTTTGTTTGGTATACGACTTTTGTTTGGTATGCGACCTTTGTTTGAAGACGACTCGTGTGCGTCAAATGGTGCGCGCTTATGCACTCGGTCCTATTCGACTGAATTCGGTTTTTTAGAGAGAGAGCATCTCTGCCATGACTGCCCACGAGCCTCAGTATGACTGTTTCTAGCATTCGGTGAACAACACGCGCTATAACTCTCTGTGAATTTCGCTATATTTAGTTTTTTCGCAATTTTTTGGTCTGGAATGACACATTTCTGAAACATCCTGAGGAGAAGGCAGAAGAAAATTTCTTAGGACATATTTTTAGTACTTGAACGTCAAACCTGATAAACTTCAACTTGTTAAATTTTAATTTATTTAATTAAATTGCTTTTGTATTTATATATTTTAGTATTAAGCCGTGTTTAATATATTTTATACAACCATATAATTATAATATACCAATAACAATAGTATTTTTTTTCATGGGAACGGATAGTTTGGTATACGTTCTTTTTGGTGTAAGTCCAAAGATCTGGAATGAATTAAGGACGTATACTGAGGTACCACTGTGCACAAAGCTCGCATTTTGTCAAAAATAATAAATTATAAATCGGACGTAAAAAAAAATTGCATCGGTATACAATAACAATAATCCTATTGACTAATTTTATTTGATTATCTGAACTGCTATCTATTATTTTATTTGTTTACCTATTCGCATATTATTTGAATAAAATTTAATAAATAAATACTTTGTACAAACGGATTTAAAATTGTTTTTAGAAATATAACAGTAAGTAATTAATTTTTAGATGGCACTCGGCTTCTTTTGAAACTTAATTGACACGTGAACTCAAAATAGTTTACTACCCCTGAACTAGAACTGTATTTTAGACTATTTTGATTTTTCGATGTATTTTCTTTTTGTACATATGTGAATATAAAATAATCACATAATATTTTTTTGGTTATTCATTAAATTGATTCATTTTGTAAAGAATATATTTGTACACAGCCGCATAATCAATAAAAATTATACTAATTTACCATTACGCCGTTTCTCGGTAGGGGTAGGTAGAGAGGATAAAGCGCCACACATTTCTGTCCTGACACACAATTTTCGCCTCATCCACATTCATACATATTCTCATACAAGATCGAAGATTATTGAGGTTTCTAGTACGACCATCCTCCAGTATCTGGTTTACCTGGTCGTGCCAAGTCTTCCGTGGACGTCCTCTACTTCTGGTGCCACAATACTTGCGTCGTAAATCTTTCTCATCATTCTCTCATTAATCCGTTCTATTCGACCAAACCACCTTAGTTATCCTTTCTTAATAATGTTTCCTTATTTTTTCATTCTTTATTCTGTCATAAACAGGTCTGCCACACATACACCTACGCGATTTCATTTCCATTGCATTTCTACTTTCGCTTCTCTTCCGCCAGCTCTAGGCATCACTTCCATGCATTAGTGTCAGTACCAGGACTCCACTGTGAAAAATAAACTAAAACAGAATAAAAATTAACGAATATATTATTAAGGAAAAAACATTCTTATTGTGAAGTTGTAATTATTCAGAACATAGGTCTGTGATATTTTAAATACTAAATTAATGTATTAATTATAAATATATACATATAAAATCAATTTTGTCGAAAAATATTGTTTTTGCGTCATCGGGATTCGAACCTGGATCTCTATTTCCAATCCGGCGAAGTGCACTACCATTGTGCTATAACGCCAGTATTTTTCTTGACAAATTTTCGAACCTATATGTTACATTTTTCAAATTAATACACCTGTCGTTCCATTATTTGAAAGCCATCTACATTGTTTTTACAGAATCTCAAATACCTTTGAGTAAACCGACTGCAGACGCCAGAATTATTAATTCATTTTATTAAATTTTGGACACATTGATACAACATATATTATTAAGGAAAACAATATATATTATCTTAAATTATACTTAAAATTATTGAATATGATTAAAAATTTATTATCATTGTAGCATTTTACTTAACAGATAAATTAAGAATACATTTTTTGGTCAATTGCTAATAGTACAATGATTGCGTTTTCATTGATCTCGATTTAGTAGTGATATTTTTAATAATGGCTAATGTTTTAAATTAACCCATTGTCAACTGAATTACTAAAATAAATTAAAAATTGATAATTTGTATTCATAACTATAATGACATTGTTAATCATAAAATAATATGTAAATGTTTTCAAAAGATATAAAAAGAAATCATATTATAAACTTTGGTATTATACTTTCTGATGGACAAAATATCTATGTTTTTGATCTACGATAAGTACTGAAATATATTTTATTTTAAGTTCGGTTATAACCAGTATGTGTCAAATGCAAATTAAAAATAACTCACACGTAATTATCGTTGGTAAAATAAACAAAAATATTTTAAAAAAATCACTTACTCTACTGTCAAAAGTTTTCACAAGAATGGCCGAGTATCAAAAATAAATATTTATTTTTGGATAACTAACTAGTGTACTAGTGCAACATTTAATTCCTTAAGTCTTTGATTATTTGATATCAGGATTTGAGTGTTTCGACAATATATGAAGGGTTAAACTCTTTAAAGGGTTTTATTTTTGAAAAACAGAATTGAACTATCATATTTCAAAATTCTTACTATACATATATATATACATAATGTAAATTAGATAGGTAATCGAAATAAGAATATAAATTAGTATTTCAGAAAAAAACTAAATTGAACATTATTTTTTTGAGAGAATTTCTTCAGATAATATTACAAAAATAGTATTAATTCAAACTTAATGTTTATTCCAATTTAATTATACTATTATTGTCACGACACATTAAAGATAATTATTTAAAAATATATATATATATAATAAGACCGTTAATTTCCGGGCAGTATCGTCAACTTCACGCGCTTTAGTATTGAGATAATATAGGTGACATTATTATGATATTCGTCATTCCATTTAAAAACATTTTTCAAAAAACTGAGATCATGTTTACAATAAATAATTACTGAACAAACGCGAGATGACAAATGGTCAATATATTTGTCAGTCGGTAAAAGTTCTTACAATATCGCTACTATATGTATTTTATTACTCGTAATAAAGACAATGTATACTTAATTTCAAATTTAGTATATATTAGCGTAATATAAAAAAGAAAACATTTAAGTAATCTTAACCTAGAGATATTTAAAAATACGTTTAACATAGCTAGTTTGGTATTTTTTCTTACTGACAATGCCACTTACAATCTAGATACTATGAATACAATGGATACAAATAGCAATCATATTATTATATTAGATTAAAGTATTTGTATATTTTTACTTTTGTCTTCTAAAATATTTATATCCATAATAAATGCAAAAAGTCGTATGTTACCTAGACCGACCTGACAAAATAACACCTATTCCTTAATTATTCTGACGATCCTCTTCATCGTGTGGATCAGGGGATGTCCAGCAGAAGCGGCTTAACGGGAATCCTCCGAGAACCCGAGCCAAGACGTGCCCTATGGATGCGACTGTTATCGAACTCACATCAATGCATAATTGAGTTGCCCTCCTTTGGGATGTCAGTTGAACAAACACATCGATATAATATAACGAACTGTAATAGTTGACATAAGGAAGGTTTGATAATTTAACATGCAAACGTATATAACTATTACATTTCACCTATTTACTTACTCTTACTATATTATAGTGATGGTTAAATAGTTATTTCAACCGTTATTGTGATTGTGATTGTATTCCAATGTAACGATGATTGATAACTGATAATTCTTCGAGCAACGACTGATACATTAGTGAGTAAACCAACATTTAAATCTCATTACCAATGGTAGTAAAATAACGGTTTACTATTACTGCTACTTTTCGTTTGGAACGCAAATTTTTCAAAGTGAAAAAAAGCGAATACGTCAATTATATATATATATATATATATATATATATATATATATATATATATATATACTACAAAAATAATAAAAATATGAAGATGTAAATTTTATTCTACAACAAATTCTAATTTAAAATTTTATGAAAGTATATATATATATATATAAGATCGTTAAATGAAACGAAAAAATATTTTTTTAGAAATAGCTTTCGGGTCTTTCCAAATTTTTTGCTTTATAAGCATTTTAAGTGAAAGCTCGAGCTGTAGTCTTTAATACGATAGCTCTACGATAGTCGTGCTACGTTAATCCTAATTTTAGAGTTACAAAAGATTTATTACGTTATTACGGTGCTTATAAATTTGTTCTAAAATGCCTCTTCACTTATCAATCTTCTGTGAAGATTGTCATTTAATATTGGTTAAAAGCTTGTTTATTATATTTAATCTAATTATTATTAATTTAAAGCAAACCATATCATAATATTATATAATTGTTTATAGAGCATTGCCCATCCTTAGGTAATTTCCGTTTATATATTATATGGCGCCGTACTTGTTTTTTCGTTTGTGTACATATTAATAATGAGTTGGTTTATATATATTTTAAATATTACTAGTAAAGGATATCCAGCGGAAAATTTTCAAGTTTAATATTTAAAAAAAAAACTACAGTGTTTTTCTCATATTTTATTAACGATGCGGATATTGTATAAATGGACGGCATTTCCTCAAGACACTCTTGCAATCAGACTCTTAAACTTGCGAACACGCGAGAGAAAAGCGTTGCTTCAATGACAACAACTTCACGGCGGCTATTTTCTTGTAGGGCCTGAATTCTTCGAGGATTGTTACTGTAAACTCTTGACTTAAGGTATCCCCACAAAAAAAGTTGCACGGTGTAAGGTCTGGTGACCGAGGTGTCCAGGGTAGTCTCCTTACTTGCTGATTAATTTGTTGGGAAAAATTCCCCTCAGCTTCTCAATTGGAACTCTAGCTGTGTGTAGAGTGGCTCCGTCTTGCTGAAATTGTGTTCTGTTATTGAACCTGTGAAATAGGTGCAGTTGCGGTACCAAAAACTCGTCGATCATTCGGCAATACACGTCAGCAGTAACTGTCTCTCGCTGGTTAAAAAAAAGGGCCAATTATCCCTCGGGCAAAAATTGGCACACCGCACTATCGTTTTCGGACAATACAAACGTTTTTGATAGCGTTTTCTTGAGTTGTTGGAGCACCAGTATCTTATGTTCTGTTTATTAATATAGCCATCAATATGAAAATGTGCTTCGTCAGTAAACAATGTGTTTCCAAGAGTTCGTGATGTTCCCAAACGTTCCAGCATCGTTCTCGCTGAGGTTACACGTAAAGAATAGTTCTTTTTGTTGAGAAACTGCACGATTTGTAGTTGGTATGGGTGAAATTGTAGTTAATTTTTCAAAATAACGTACACTGTTGGCTTTTTTATTCCAGCAAAGGCTGCAATCTTCCTTATCGATTTACGCCGATTGCGCATAATTTCACATGAACATGTCGAACACGAGCCACATGTTCTGGCGTCAATGCTGACGTTGATGGTCCCGGAGGAGTTTGGTTAACCATTGTCCCTTCTTATCTAAACTTTTGGACCCAACACCGGATAAGTTGCGTGCTCGGCCCATCACTTACTAGTCGAATATTAAAGTGCGTACAAAAAGCACGACGCGCACGAACCAATGAATCATCGCACTTTAAATATTGCTCAACCGTGGATGCGCAGCGCGCTCTCGACCAGTAACTCATTGCGACTGGCAAATCCGCAAATCACACGCGTCGAACAATTCCCCTTCCCACTTACCTCGCCCCGATGGTTTACGACCAATTACAATTTAATCTTGAAATTTTACCTCTGGACACCCTTCATGTTTAATTAGGTATATAAGTAAAAAGTTTGTCGACCCGAATCTATTACACACATATATATAATTTGAAATTTCAGAACATATTTCTAAGGTATTTTTGATATAAATTGAAGGAATTAAAAAGATATACAGAAAAAAATCTTACCTAACCAAATATTTATATAAATATATATAAGTTTAGGTGTTTACTACAAAATATTGTAGTAAACACCTAAACTTCGAGTTAACTTTAACCCTCAGCTAATTTTCGCTCACATGGAAAATAATGATACTTAATAATAATACTTTTGTTAGTTTCTTCAAGCTGTAGTAGCCAATCTGAAGTCAGAAGGGTAATTTTTATATTTCTATATATATAGATATCTCATAAACTTTTTTTGGATTCTCTCCAGTTTAAGGATGTACATATATAATATTATTCTTTCAAAATATAATTTACCTCAATGATGTGAGAACTGGAGAAATTTTTACAGTGATGCAAATTAAAACCCAACATTTTGACTGAACTGATTTTGATTTTAATATAAACCAACTCTATATAACAAACCAGATTTTTGTCGCTTGCTTCATGAGATAGACATAGCTGACCTACCATGTAGGGATGACAGACAACCGAGGATGCTCTTGTAAATAAGATTTCATGGTTTTCTGCCAAGGTACTGGCTTAAGCTTCTCTATATTTGTCAGGAAAGGAGTTTATAATTTAATGTTATTTTATTAAAGAGTATAGATTTTTATTGTGTAGTTGAAATTATTTAGAACATAGGTCTGTGATATTTTAAATACTAATTAAATGTATTAATTAGAAAGATATACACATAAAATCAATTTTATCTAAAAATATTGTTGTTGCTACCGATATTTGATCCTGAATCTCTTCCAATCCGGGAAATGTGCATTAACCGATTACACTGTACCAACACAGTGCATTGACAACAAATTTTCGAACTTATACGTTACACTTTTCAAATTAATACATCTATCGTTTCATTATTTGAAAGCTATCTTCTTTATTTTTACGGAATCTCAAATACCTTTGAGTAATCCGATAGGAGACGCCAGAATTAATGCACGTTCCCCAGATTGGAAGAGATCCAGGTTTGAATCCAGGTAGCAACAACAATATTTTTCGATAAAATTGATTTTATATGTATATATTTCTAATGAATACATTTAATTTGTATTTAAAATATTTTAGATAGATTTTTCTGTATATTTTTCTAATTAAATGATTTAATTTGTGTTACAAATGTTATTGTGAAGATATTGATCGACAGAGGGGGGCTTGCCTTTGGGCACTTTGTATTTATCCTCGCAACCAGCATAACACAATTAAACCTTATTTTCGTAGTTAATAAACAGTAAAGCAAAATAAACATTCACATTTTTCAAAAGAATGTCAATTTCGATGTAAATATTTAAAAAAACATATATAAATATTTGTTAATATTGTATCATATTTTCACTGAATAATGAATAAAAAAATTAACTTTTAACTTATATAAATTATAATAAAATCAATGAGTTGATACAATAGTAAGAATATATACATTTTTTTAGATTAGTGTTGGGTTGTTGATTATACTAAGAATTTTGCTATTTAAATTATTTCCTAATATTCAATTACTTTTTTATTCGGTTACATTAGAAAAACTTATATTATTAAAATCATGAAGTGGTATTTGTAAAAGGAATTACGAGAAATGTGTTTTTAGTTTAGATAATATTTGAATCTACAAATTCATTTAGATTAAATGATATAATTGGCTATAATTTATTTTAATAATGAAATATGTATTTCCATCACGAAATAAGAAATAGATTAGGTATATAGATGACTTAAATAATTGTTTGTCTTAATATTTCCCTGTCACTACATCAAAGACTACTCGAATTTCTGAGCACGCAGTTCAAGTTTTGAACTATTTCTTAGACATTTTGGAGAATAGCAAAAAATCAACTATTAACTAATTAAGCTTGCTCATTGATATTGACAAAACTTTTCAAAATATCACCATACCTATTATTACTGAGACAGAACAACGTAAGATTCTTCTTAAAATATATGAATATAATTGTTATTGTAAATGTCATATATTTTGATAATGTTGTTTGTTCAATATCTTATTATGAAACAGATCCAAAGATGGTTCGTGGAACCATTCATAGAGAGTAAGGCTTATGGTGTACTGCAAAGAGCCAGATTTGGGCTTTTACCGCCCTTAAGCACAAAATATCCCAAAATAAGCCACTTAGCATCCCTTTTACATGCCCTAGCAGTGGATATGTTGGAAATGTATTGATTCGATTTTGCGATTTTATCCGACGCGGGCGGTTGGAGTCTGTTGTGATATACTAAACAATATTAGTTAGTTATTTTTAATACAAATTAAATGTATCAACCAGAAAGGTATACAAAAAAAGTAAAAATATATTAGTTCCTACCGGTAGCAACTAAAATATTTTTCGATAAATTAATTTTTTCTATATATTTTTCTAGTTAATACATTTGATTTGTATTAAAATACGACAACATTATGTTCTGAAAAACTGCAACTTCACAATAATAATGTGTTCTCATTAAAAAGTTATTTTTAGGTGAAAGAATATTTTATTAAAGAGAACACATTCTTATTATGAAGTCGTAATTATTCAGAACATAGATCTATGATATTTTTTTAAATACAAATTAAATGCATTTATAAGAAAGATATACGTATAAAATCAATTTTATCGAAAAATCTGGATCTCTACCTATCCGGGGAAAATGCATTAATCAATTATGCTACACCAACACAAAAAAATATCACAGACCTATGTTCTGAATAATTATAATTTCACAAGAAGAATGTGTTCTCCTTAATAATAATAATTGTATCGATTTGTCCAACATTTAATAAAAATAAATTGTTAATTCTAGCGTCTCCTATCGGATTACTCCAAGAATTTGAGATGCCATAAATATAAAGAAGATGGCTTTCAAATAGTGGAACTACAGATGTATAAATTTGAAAAGTGTAACATATACATAGGTCCGAAAATTTGTCGTCAATGTACTGTGTTTGTGTAGCATAATCATTTTCCCTGGATAGGAAGAGATCCAGGTTCGAATCCCGGTAGCAACAAAAATATGTTTCAATAAAATTGATTATATGTGTATATCTTTTTAATTAATACATTTAATTAGTACTTTAAAGAAATAATATTTTTCAGTTTCAAAACCTTAGCGGTATGTTTTTAGTTAAATGACGTATCCCTGTCTGGTACGATAAATATGGTACAAAAAATTTTTCGTATGATATATGTGTATGTAAATACTTTTGGATTACTAAAAACAACTTGGGTGCCCTTCTAATCTGTAATAATTAACAGTAAATAATAATTAATTCTTCGTTTTTTTAATGTTATTTACCTACATCAAACGCTCTTTTTGCCATATTTTTTTACATAATTCAATTCAATTTATTATTTTATTTCGTAATATCTATACTATCATAACCCTCGTTTCATTAAATGTTATATAAATAACTGCATTGTATTTTTATATAGAAGTATATTTATATATATATGCTTTTGAAACGTTAACAAAAATTTTTTTTCTCAACCGGATGTTGAGTCGACGATTAAGTAGACTTAATCTTATTGGATCGACTTTCAAGTGTCATTCTAGCGGACCTATAAAAAATGACAATGAATTTTACATGAATGTTTACAGAAAAATTATTATTGCATTGATTGTATAATTCAGCAGTATCTTTGTGACAATAAAGACAAGATTTTTTATTACAGATATATAATTGAATAAGCATATATTTATTATTACTATTATTCTACTTATGGTTTAAAATTTAATCATACTATTAGTAAGATAATTTTTTTTGTGTGTCAGAAAATTAATTAAAAATTTGTTTGGTGGCGCTGTAAATATGAAAATATTCCAATATCATAAAACTTCTCACAAATACTGTTTCATTTAAGGAAATCGATTAGTTTTTGATTTTAAATATTAAATATAAATCATAGTATTTACATTAAATTCCCTTGATTACTCTGTGAACTAGTTAATTTTATTCATCTAATGAAGAATACCTATGTGCGACAAGCATAAATAATCATTATTCATAATTGATAATAACCTTTGCGATAATAATCCAGTATAAAATACACATTACAAAGAAAATTTTGTGTTTTTAAAACGGATAAACTAGATGAATTTTTAATAGATTTGCGCACACAAAATACGTGTCACATCAATATTTTTATTATTTTAAAATTAAGCTATTCTTTTGTGCTATGAAAATAAGATAAACTTGCTGATCTCCTGGAATGAGGGCTCGAACCCTCCGACTGCTGGATCGCTTGGCACAGAACCAACACGCACATAAATGTATATTTTCAAAATGTTAATCATTAGACAGATAAAATCAGTGTAATTATATATGTTTTTAATGTTTAAATATTTTATCTCATGCCCTTTCCCTTGAAAATGTCGTACACTCGTTACCATGGTGACTACATATTTTATTAAATATCCATAAACTTGACACTTTAGAAATGTCAAAAAATAACTCATTTACATCTTATACTATTCTAAAAAAAATAATATATACCCAGAACCTACCTACACAATGAACAAAGCTAAGCAAACATTATCGAACAAAATAGATTTTAAAATGCCAGAAATAATGAAATAATATTTCATTCCTTTTTTCCATCCTCCCCAGTGAACTTTACACATATCATGCGATATTTACATGACATGTATATTTAATAGTCAAGTAATTGTGCTTACTCGATTTTTTAATTTAATTTATTTGGTGGACGAACAATTTTGTATTTTAAATACATTATGGAACAAAAAAAAAAATTAATTATATCTACATCATTATTTTCTTAAAGTATTCAAGGGCTGACATCTAATGTACTACAAATTAATTAAATATATTGTTTTTACTTTTCTACCATGTAAGAGAGTTTTTAAAATCATTCAATTCTTCATGTTTCTATGTCTATAGACTGAGTTAATTCAACTAATATTTTTCTAATGATATAAGAGAAAAAAACTGCGAACTCTGGTCTGGTGATGTGGGTAAAGGTAAAAAATAAGTAATTTGATTATTAAGTTCTGCGATAGCTTTTAAAAAAGATGACTCAGTCGCAAAATAGGTTATTTCATAAAGTCTTAAATCATTATTTTTTTCCTTCGAAACTTCCTTGACTTTGAAAATTTAAATATATTGTTTGTCGATGTCAAACTTTTCTGTCTGCTGTTTTTAAGTTGAAATAGCATGTCTGAATGTCTAAAACCTATATATATATATATATACATAGAATACAGAAAACTGTAATTTGTCAATCATACGACATTTGTCATTCTGAGATCTTGACGTCACTATATAGGGTAGTTTTTACTTTGACTTAAACATATTAATTTCAAATTCAACGTAAATTCATGTTCTGGAATACGTTAGTGTTGCTAACATTCACGCTATATTTTTCTTTCACTTTAATAAGGGTTAAAGGCAAAAGTTAGTAGGAAATATTTAAATTAACAGGAGAAATTTTTTATTCTCGTAGTAAAAACTGTAGAAAAAATAATACATTCAAATATTGCAGCAAAATCCAGGACGGGTTATAAAATTTTGCACTTTTGAAAATTCAATAAAAAAAAACTACAGGTCGTATGATAATGAATGTTTATTTTACTGAAAGAGCACAATTGGTAAAAAAATTATTAAAAATAATATCGTTTAAATATCCACCGTCACGCCGCCGACACCTAGGTATTGATATACTGTGACACAAAGTACGCGGGATGGAATCATTAGGTTTTAAATCTTGCACCAACTGGATCTTATATGGGTTTAGTTTCAAAAATCGACGCTAAGTTAATCTTGGTATCGCCATAGTAGCAGAACCCTTGCGAGTCGATAATCCCGGATCTTTTCGAACAAATTCGTTCACTTGCGCTTCTCCTGCTCCGTAGCCGCCCAGTTTTCTTCTTATTTAGCCTTGAACCGGTCTCCTCACACTTCTTGAGCCACAATGTAATTAAATTAACACTATAATAATGATTCACACTGTGTAATCGGTAGTGAGCGCGAAACAGGCGCCGAATAATCACACAAGAATCATTATTAGTGTAAATCTATTTTACGTAGAACGCGCGTTGTTCTCCCGTGAAGCGATCCACGCGACTAAATTTCCTAAGACCGAACTTCCGCGCACTGTCGCCCGGGTGCCCTTCTTTCGCACGGTTTCAAAAGTGCAAAAACTTATGCTCCATCCTGTATATCAATGAAACAGAAAATGGTCGGATGCTTTATGCCTACGTAATATCAAATCAATGTCCATGCATTAATATGTACGTTAATATGAATTGTTCATGTACCTATACAAATGGGTAGACGAAGTGTAAGCTTGTTCAAAGTAATTTTCTGTCTCTGGAGAATTGTCACGGTAAAGGGAAATGAATATTTTTTTTCAGTATTTCAGTATTTCAATGAACATTTTATAAGAGAATGGCATTACCGATATGTGGTATTTTATCTTACAAAAGAAACATACGACAAAATCATATCCAGCATCGATGTATTACAATATATATTATAAATACTCGTAAGTAGCCCTAGAACAAGTCGTTGTTCTGAATTATCTAGATTAATCTTTCGCTCTATTCACATGCATTCGTTAAGCGAGTGATACAAATTCATCTTTTAAACAGAATTTTTATTTTTATTTGACCGCATTTTCACTAAAATTCATTATTTCTTGGCACCATTTACAAACCTACGAATTATCATCTTTAGTTTGTATCTCTTCGCTACTGGACACAGCCCTCCCTCAAATACAATTTTCCCCACCGTGCTCCTCTTTCCGACTTGGGCATGCACATTTTTTGAACAACATTTGTAAATTAAATTTTCTGGCGAATTTGTACATTAGGTACTCAAGCTTTCAGAAATATTCTAGCATAACCTTTTCATTGCTCTTTGGGCAATTTTAAATTTATAAACGACATCGACAGTGAGGGTTCTCATCTCGACTCTATTGGGAGCAAGCAAGATTTAGTCTTCAAAAATTGTGATAATTCGACTTTGAGGAAATTCTATCTAACCCAGCTGAATGCGTGTCTAAATAAATTAACATAAGCTTTAAATAATTAAAATGATTAATTAATTTATCAATATAAATTAATTAATTTATTTATCAACATAAAATGATTATTAAGGAAAACACATTCTTATTGTGAAGTTGTAATTATTCAGAACATAGGTCTGTGATATTTTAAATATTAAATTAATGTATTAATTATAAATATATACATTCCCCGGATTGGAAATAGAGATCCAGGTTCGAATCCCGGTGACGCAAAAACAATATTTTTCGACAAAATTGATTTTATATGTATATATTTATAATTAATACATTAATTTAATATAAAATGATTAGTTAAATTTTCATTTATTACAATGATTAATTATAATATAAAAGAAAAAGTAAATGTTAAACTCTAAAGCATTACGTAGAATTAAAGTACATCACTTACAATTTACATTTACCTCAAATTGGCCAAAATATTTTTTTTAAGGAGAACACATTATTATTGTGATGTTGCAGTTTTTCAAACCATAGTTCTGTGGTATTTTTGTTACAAATTAAATTAATTAACTTTAAATAAATACAGAAAAAAAATATTTTTAGAATAAATACATCAGTTGCTAGTTGAGATCCGAACCTAAAAAATGGAAAAATAGATGTACCTATTGTATATTAAAGAGCTACAGAATAAAAGTTCAAAAATTTGTCGTAAATCTACTTGGTTATATGATACTACTAGATATAGCGGAATTGGATAACGCATTTCCCAGGATAACAATTAAAATATTTTTTCGATAAATAGATTATTTCTGTATATCTTTCTTGTTGTTTAATTTAATTTAATTTATCAACGTGTTAGTTGAATAATTATTAAATTTGACAAATATTAGTCTAGAAGTGAAGTATAATTTAGTTTGTCTCAATTGCATCCGTGTGGGATTTTTGCGGTGCATAAACACAGCAAATTATCTCACTAAATAATTTATAATTCAATAACTTTTTGATCTTTGTAATTTACCAGATCAGTTCTTTCAAGCCGGAATTAATATTAACATTTTTCGATTAATAAAAGCGACTTACGATTTACCCACGCTTGTGTAAATTATATACCTACACTATTATGTTTATTCAGAACTCAAAAAATATTCAATTCCATTAATATTCTTCTGTATCATATGATTATTTTAGAATTCAATATGCCGTTATCCGAACGATCAAAGTCCGCCGTCCAACAGAGTAATACGAATTAAATTGCTGTACAGTCCTCGATACCGAGTTACAAATAAAAGGAATAATCCACGTCAAAAGGTAATTCACTCTGGCTAATGTATTCGTCGATACAAGTTGCAACATGGTAATGAACTAAAAATGTAATATGTACAAAACTGAATAAGTTACTCGGATGCGGTCCGGTTTATAGCTGGCCGTATAGTTAAGTGTAATAAAACATTGCTAGCGCATTAATTCAATGATTCGGAAATCTCTGTCACACTTCAAACGGACGACACAGCACGAAGGCTTTCAGAAACGCAATACGGACATAAAATCAGAACTATCGTGCGGATATTTTCAATATGTACCCAAAGGTCGATATTAGTGACCAATACGGTGACCAAAGTATTATTTTAATTTTAATATTATATAATACAACAATAATACTTCATTTTGACTTTTTGCTAATGCTTGATAAAGAAAATAAATTTCCAAATAGTTCAGGTTTGTATTTTTTTTTTTGTTTTTGTACCGTCCTTGAACAATCTGCGTTATGTATTTGATACAGTACTTCTAGCGAGTAACATTGAAGATTTACAACTTTCCTTAAAGCATGAAATGAATATATGTGAGGATTTTGGATTAGAACTTCATACAACTAAAACCAAATATATACTTATTAGCAAACATAACGCAGCTAATAATGAAAGTCTTTATATTGCTGGAAATAAATTGGAAAAGATACAAAGTATTGTATACCTGGGTTGCAATATAAATAAAATATGGGATCCTTCTGTTGAAATCAAATGCCGCATTGAGCAAGCTCGTGCAACCTTTATCCGCATGAAAAAGACGTTCTTCTATCATGATCTCAACCTTATATTACGGATAAGAATGGTCAGATGCTATGTCTTCATGATTTTATTTTATAGAATGAAAGCATAGACACTTACTGAAGGAATGATAGGGCGAATTGAATCATTTGAAATTTGGATCTACAGAATAATGCATAAAATAAGCTGGATGGATTGAGTTATGAATGAATAAAGAAAAATAAGTAATTAAGACAATAAAAATCCAAAAACTTAAATATCTCCGACATGTAATGAGACATCTGGAGAAGTACAAAATCTCGCACCTCAAAATGCTGGAAGTCTGGGCCCTGGAAGAAGGTGAACATCATGCCTATGAGGACAAACCAATCACTTACCAAGGACCGTTTATAAGGAAAATCTATTATATGGTCCTGCTCATTCGCCACAAGGTTGGCATTTATTTAATGCTACTATGACAACTGTCCAATGACGTCCCGCACAGCTATTAACACAAAATTGCCCTCATAGACTCGGACAATTTACACTTTATTGAGGTATAAAAAAAACATATTAAATAAATAATTTTCAATACAATATATTTAAAAATAAAGAAGCAAAAGCACTAATAATAGATAAAGTAACACTAAAATAAAGGATAACAAAAATAAATAACAATATTAGAAACAAATAAACATATTGTAAATAATAAGATAAAACACTTTATTTAAACCGCTATTTATTGATAAATTAACATGTATCGTTTTTATCAATGCTTGTATTTTTCATTTTAGTATATATTGTTTCCTGAAGAAGATACCATAGGCATCGGAATATGTTGATTTATCAATAAATAGAGATTAAAACAAAGTGTTTTATTATTAAGGAAAACACATTCTTATTGTGAAGTTGTAATTATTCAGAACAGGTGGTCTGTGATATTTTAAATACTAATTAAATGTATTAATTTATTAGAAAGATATGCATATAAAATCAATTTTATCGAAATATATTGTTGTTGCACTACCGGTAGCGGTTAGAAAGATATACATATAAAATCAATTTTAATTTAAAATTATATTATTATTTGTATAACACGTGGTCACAAAGTAATTTTGATAATATTGAAGAAACATATGTGTCTTTAGTCGGGGAGTAGAGGGGAAGATGAAAACACACCCCTGATAGGGAAAAAATGACAAATTAAAGACACAAATATACTCAATTTGACTTGTAATCAGAGCACAACTGCTAGCAGATTATAACCCAAAGGAAAAACAAGAAACTACAAAAACCATGTAAACATAATTAAACATATGTAAATTAGTTAGAGTTAAAGAGAAAGACATACTGGGAGACCCCATCAAATATTGGGACTCTCGGAAATCCATCTGGAAATCCAACTCGCACAAAAGTCCTGAACAATTGCATAGCTGAAGAACCTGAGGAAATAGTTTGGCCAGTCTAGTGATGATAGACAATGTCCGTTGAACTGATAGGGCACAAGAAGTAGTGTTTTCCTTTAAGAAAAGGGTAATCTAAGGCGATCTTGTCTAGACTCACGTATGAAGATTCCTAACTACAATAGTATTTTTTTTAATAATTCACGATTTTAAATATTTGGGAAAATATCAAAAATATATTCGTAAAAACCGATTAAAAAAATTATCCCCGTAAACCAAAGCAAACTAAAAATTATTATGGAAATGTACTTTGAAATCCGTGAAGAGTTGTATACTTGGATAGTCTTTATTTTTAGAATATTTTTTATTATAATTTTTTGAGTGATTTCTAATTATGATATTGAAGTTTTATATGCTCCTCCGCATCCAATACATATTATAAGCTATACTTATATATAATGTAATATGCTTATTGCAGTTCGTGTGTTCATTCAACGAGGTCTTCAATTTCCAAACATCAAAAAGGACGATTAGCTAGGTATGTAGATACACGGATATTGCCAGGGGACTCTGAATGGAACCCTGTCATATCCACTCCTGCTGACTCGATCGCGCGGGTACAAAGAGCTTTATAATAACTTCGGAAAATTCGCCCGCTTCTGACGTAAAGAAAATTTCGCAAGGATGTAAAATATGCAGAGGGAACCGGTTACAAAGGCCCCGTGCATGA
Source organism: Eubasilissa regina (assembly GCA_022840565.1). Taxonomy (NCBI): domain Eukaryota; kingdom Metazoa; phylum Arthropoda; class Insecta; order Trichoptera; family Phryganeidae; genus Eubasilissa; species Eubasilissa regina. The sequence continues at coordinate 27,638,695 of JAINEB010000033.1, forward strand.
GCTGTGTCCATTATAATGGGGTTCATTATACGCCTCCATTTTGATACATAAACAAAGTGTACAGGTCAGATTGTATCGTGCCTTGACATGCCTATGCGAGACCCAATATATCTGGTCCGTGCAAGGCTTAATTGTCGTGTGTCATACGCTTTTTCGCTATCGGTGGCGGCAGTTAATTGGTTCTTTGTCACGGTTTTATATCGATAGGTTTTCCTTATCTGTTTATTAGTTTGTTTTGTCCTGATTTGTATTGAATAAATGCATGCACAATAAGAAAATATCGGAATGAAAATTACAAATATTTTTTTTTATTTGGTAGATTGTCATTATGGTTTTTACCCGTCATTTTTTTCTCAACTTGTAATTACTATACGTTTTCGTTATTTTATTGTATTGAAAATTTCCAAAATATAATTTGAGTGTTTTAATAAAATAATTTTAAAAAAAACCGATAACATTCTAAGGTATTCGTCATACTTCATACCGGACCATTTAAATGTACATTAACATTTATACATTTTTGATTTTATGTAGAAAACTGATCATTATAAATTCTTACTTTACGATAAATTTTATAAAGACATAATTAAATATAAAAATAATTTGAATTAATAAAAATTAAAAATTAACCAGTTGCAGACTGGTGCAAATTTAATTTCTACCATCTATCGTATAATAAAAATGAACCCAATTTATATATATAAATACATAACTGGCTAAGAGTAGGTATACATGGTTAATGTACCAAGTTATTATTTATAATTTAAATGAAAATAAACTTTAAGATTTAAATAAATCATTTAAAAAATTGGCAAATTTATTTAGAAGTGTGGTAAAAATATACTTGGCTAAACTAATAATGTTTTGTGTTAATGATATAAACGATTTTTTATTTAAATATATTAATGGTTAAAAAATCTTTAGTGAATAAGGCTTAAATAAACAATCATCTTTAATACACGGGTATTCACGGCTGACAGATGATAAAATAATATTCTGTACACAGTTTTCCGCGCTATTTTGCAGTGTGCCTCCGACCTCTCCTACTGATGATCCATCAGGGCTGATATCACTGATGATGGATACACGACAAACACCCCAGAAAATTCTACAAGAAAAGTTCTGAACGACCGTGAAAACCTGAGAAAATTGATAATATAATTTATTCTGGATAATTCTGCTATGGATGTGTTTCAAATCTTCAAAGGTTTCAAATAATTTTCACATATCAATCTATTATTTTTCAAAACATGGATAAGGGAGGTTAATTTTTTCCTAGTAAAATATACAATATGACATGTTTATTTTTAACAGTTGCAAAAGACAATATGAACAAATCCTATCCAAATCTATGTTCGTCTGCACAATGAAATTTTATGTCAATTGAATTTTTAAATGGAATATGCCAAATCAAGTGATTATTTTAATTAATAATAAAAATAGTGGACAATGATAAAAATTATGACATACCTACACCTGAAGAAATGAGTATATCATATATGAAAAATCTAACTTTAAAATAAACTTGAACGATTTTCTGGAATATTCAAAAAATAGGAGTGTACGAATGGAATCTCTATCTATTATATATTTTTTGTCTAGTCCCCTATAGAATATGTAATATGTATGTTTGTATTTAAAAAATCATAAATCTAGTACATACTAATTCTGAATGATACTATCAACAAGTTCTGCACTTTAGCAATAGGTTGGTATTTACTTTTTTTTAATTCACGAATCCAATTTTTCTATAGTAAAATTATATTTTATATAGTTTATGTATAATTTATATATAATTTTACTATAGTTTATATTTTCTATAGTAAAATATAATTTTAATTGAATAATCAATTATTGGTGTTTGTGTTTATAAAGACTATTTGTTTAAAATTAGTTTTATTTTTTTAAGATTATAATTTTTATTCAAGTTTTAAAGAATTAATATTTTTATATTACCTTGGAAATTTATAACTCTTTAAAAAATTTGATTCTAAATTATTAAAAGCGATTTTTTTATGAAATTTTAATTACGTCGAAGAAAAAATTAGATAAATCGTTAGGATCTTAATATATTCAAAGGAAAAAATAAGGTAGGACTAAAGCACACCTACGCGGCAGGGTTGTATTATTAAATTGTGCAAAAAACCCATTCAGGAGCCCGACGTAACAACAATTTCGCGGTAATATACGGGAGCAGACCTAAAACCTCCCGGGCTGCGCAAACACAACTCCGAGGCCGCCTTAAATGGGAAGAAAGGTACGGGCTCTCATTGTTATTCCCTGCATAGCGGCGCGGTGTTCATAAAAGAAAATAATAATCATAAAAAATCCACTGAACGGAACATATGGGTAGAGTAAACATTGCGGGGGGCGACCCGCTCTCGAGAACGCTCCGCCGGCCGTTCGCGGCACGGTATTGCTGCGCTCCAGCTAACGGCAATACCGTAAGCGCCCTATTTCGACCTGGAGAATTGGTGGGGGGCGAGAAGAAAAATATCCGTTTTAAAATATTTTTAATGTTTCGTGTGTCATTCAATTTTTTTAATATTTTTAGATAATTTATGTGGTTCAGAACGTAAAGTAAAGGCCGTGTTAATATATATTTATTATAATAATAGTGTTAAAAATATTGGCATTTTATTTGCGAGATCGCAGAGTATATATTTTTGATAGAAATTATTATGAAATATACTAACCAAACAAGATCTGGAGATTTACAAGTGTACTGCGTTTTACAAGCTTTTTTTATCACATCGTCTTCGTCTTCTTTATATCGAAAACCGCTCTTTATGCATTGAGTTTAAGCACCATTTCTGATTTGTAAAATTGATATTCGTAGTCTTCATCGTCTTTCAACGTATTGCTCTCGTAGGGGAGCAGCGAGCAGGCTAGTATACTAATCATATTTTTAGGGTAGATTTTCACTTTAGTTTGAGCTCTTATATTTGTTTTAGTTATCCCAGGTCTTGTCAATGCATCATACACTGCACCCAGGTCAGTGCATCATACACTGATATAGAAATTTCTTATAACTGTGTGACCAGTCGCACACAGAGATAACAGCAAAACATAAGCGATGTATACTTTCATTTCCACGGCACGCATTTATCCTAGCGGGCGAACTAAAGTACCGAGGGGTGGGAAGGACGGGCTGCCGGAGAGAGGGGTGTGTATCAGACCTCTTTTATTCTGCGGGGTTCATCCCCTTTTTCCGTTAAAGTCGCGAAACTCTAGAATAACTTACACCTGCTAGCTTTGTGTGTAAAGAGTGACGGGGGAAAAAAAAACTATTCTATTGCTGTGGTATGTTTCTTGATAATATAATATCTGTTTCAAGGTAGAGAATTTATTAACACTATGTTTTTAAGATATATGAAATAATAATAATATAATGAAATAAATAAATCATTATTATGTTTGTTGTAGATACAAAACTGTGTATCGTAAATAATCCAATGGTAACTTATTTAAAAATTGGTAATAGCATAAATGCTTTCGATTAATTCATAACTTTAGATTTTTTTTATACAATCATATGACTCACTCGCTGACCAGTAAATTAATAGATATCCGATAGTTTACGACACATTCATGCAATAGTAAAAGTATTCATTCTTCGACAATAAAAATCTATGTGTAAACAAGACGTATTTTTTACATTAATGCGTATTGTATTGTCAGCATTAAAATTTTCGTTCCAATCAAGACATATTTAAAGAAAAAGTCGCTAAGCTATTTGATCGCGTAATTAGTATCAATGTGGTCACGCGGGTGACATTAATATAAAAAAAAATGGACAAGAAATTTACGTTAGTTCATGTCTGTATGTATGGTGGTTTGTGGACTCATCACAAATCGAAAATATACAAGTTTTATTTATTTATTACGGAAAATTAATTATATCGTGGAATATTCTGCGATTTAAGGAAAATTATTTTATTTATTTATTGGTGGGATGCCACTCAGTTGTGAAGGTGTATCTTGAAGAGACCAGACCTCATACTAGGCTGCAGAGCCTGAGATTGCAACGATAATGACTTCATACTGTAATAAAATTATATAGTTACTTTGCAATTTACCACGTGCGTTTTTTTGTGTACACCAACCGGCTTCAAAAAAATCTTTTTTATACATCAGGGTGATAAAAAACTAAATCCAAATGTCAAATTATTGTCTTTTGCTTCATAAATTCAATTTAACAATTTAAGGAAATTATTTGAAAATATTTCTAGTACACGACTACAATTTTTTTTTATGATGAATGATGTGGAAAGTTACGTAATTTAATATTTTTTAGGATATGACTTGTGGTTAAATTTATTTGGTTATTTATAATATTTTGGTTAATTTTATGCGCTTTATTATTATTTCTGACGATTCAATTTTTGACCAACATTTTTTACGTGTAAAATAAATAATCCCAAATTTTTATCAAAAGTATGATCATTTTCTAATAAATCATTCGAAAATTCTATGAGTTATTGTATCTTTCCCCCACAATCTTTAAACTACGGTAAAAATGAAATATTTGACATTTAGTTTGACAATTTTTTTTTATATATCTAACAATAACTCATTCAAATGTGAATAAAATTGGGGGAAGAAACTTTTAATGTAAGTTGAATTTTAGTTAGTATTTTTAGTTATAGAAACCCTCCCTCCGTGCTTCTTGTTTAAGATTGTCATAATTCAAAATTAAGATATATTGTCATAAATGTAACATACATAATAAACCATCTAAGTTATACATTATGTAAAAAAATGCAAATTAAATAAAATAAACAAACACTAATACTTAAAACTCAAATGTCTCATAAACCCATTTTCTTAATAATAAAAATATTCACTAGTTCGCACTCATTCAATTCGTTTTTGGATAAAAAAAAATGCAATGTTGTAAAATATGGTACGTTTTTTGATTTATTGAGTCCTCAGTCCGACTTCCGTGCGAGAAGCTTGGGGGAGAACGTCATTCCGTGCAGTTCAGGGCTGGTCGGTTTGGTAAGTAAACTAAAAGTCAAGATGTGCAGTGAGTAGTAAACCAAAATGAGAATATAGTGGGAGAGCGATACAACTGCAGTATTCACAATTCAATCTAACCAGACCAAATAATTTACAGTCACATTATTACTCTGTATCGCCCTTCTAAAGTACTCGTATTAGGAATCTTATATGATACATTTTTATATATTACGTTTTCCTGTTCAGTGATTTTCCCCAAAAACATTATCAACCAATTCACCAAAATAATTTTGCTCAGGTGTACAGACAAACATTAATAATAGACATCAATATTAATACAGCATACCGTCAGATATTATATATTAATGAACACATGTAAAAGTAAAGGGGATAAACATATTTATTTATTTTTGAATACGTCAATAAAATCATTATATAAATATATAACAAAAATAAAAAAGCGAATTAAATAAATCACATACAAAGATACACAGAAAAAAATGTATTGAAATATATACAATTACCACCAAATACACAATTCGAACTCGGAAATTTATATTGCCTAGACTATGGTAACGTTTACTTTCATGTCGAATTTTCGACTTAAAATATGTTTATTCTGTTAGGTGACACACATCTATTGGTTTCTTTTTAATAGGTATCATCTTTTTACTTGTAATGATTCTCAAAAAAACTCTTCGACATTGTTGATGCAAAGACTTCAAATCCATTTTATTTAATTAGGAAATCTTTGATACATATTGAATGAAATCACATTTCTATTTCAAAATTGCAATTTTATAACATAGTTTTTTGATAAATAAAAAAATTTTGAGGAATCGTTTAGAAAGATATATAAAAAAAATCTATCTATCGAAGAAATATATATTTATTACCAAGGCTTGAATCCGGAGTTACCGATTACGCTATATTAAGCATTTACTTTAAAGTCGAGTTTTTGGATTAATAGATTAATAAATTTAAAATAAATTTCTTTCTAAGTGATTCATCTAATTTGTTTAAATTATTGAAAAATATGAATATCTATGATATAAAATTGCAAATTCATAAGACAAATATGATACCATTAAAAATATACAACCAATTATAAAAATGATTTTATTTAAAGACGAGTCATCATCTCTTTAAATGCCTTGTACTGTTATCAAATGATGTATATTTTAGATCTATAGTTCTGAGAGTAATATCATTATTCAAACTTTTAAGTACTATATTTAAGATCACATTATGCCTATCCAAACGCTATGTATAGACACATTTATATATCGGCGAGCCTTCCAAAGAAGCGATTATACAACCAACAAGTTAGAACCAACTAACTACCAACAATACTTCGGAGGTGGAAAAGTTACTAACGTACTCTGGTATAACTTTATAGCCCGTAATGGGGTGACATTTTCCACTTATGGAGTGCATACAAACTTACGGGGCAGTGAAAAGCTCAATAGAATAATTCAAGATGTTTGGATATCGGGAAAAAAGTTAAGTTTTGTAATTTTAAAGACTTTCTGAACAGAAAAATCGGATATACATAAAAATACAATTTTAAATTGAATTTTAAAGAAAACTGATACATTACATTGGAGTGAAGTGTCCATCTTTTTTAAATACGAATTAAATTGTTGTGTAACCATTTGGTTATTTTTTAATATTTACAATTATAAATTAATATGTTTTATTTATGTAATCAATCTTGAAGGTTCTGAAAATCGATAATCAAGTTGATTCACGACTACCGTTTTTTTTCGTTTTTAAATAAGTGTAAACCCCAGAAATAAAGTCATCTTCGGAAGATTTGGCACGGCCAAGTAAACCAGATACTGGAAGATGGTCTTGTAAGAAACCTCAATGATCGTATGAATGTAGATATAAGAGTGTGGCGCTCTGTCCTTTCTGCCAGTTCCCGCGGAGAATCGGCGTTTAATGAAGTGATACCACAATACCACAAGAGTAATGGCTAACAGTCCACGGAATGAAACACGGTAAAATAAATCTTGGAGACTTTGTTGAGATAAATCTTAGTACTACGTAACAAATAAACAAAATAACACCAACCCTCTCAAACATCAATAGTCAATTGAGTGATATATGACGTTGGACGTACGATTAAAAAAAAAAAAACACAGAATACACGTCACATCAGTATTCTTACTATTTTAAAACTAAACCTTGTACTATGAAAATAGGAGGTTTCCTGGAATGAGGCGCAAACTCCTGCAATATGCGTGAAGTGAAATGCGCGACGGCGAACCTCCGAGATTTGATGTATGCATGGTGGATTGTAATCCGAGAGTATTTTATGGAACCCTAAATCCTATCTCAAGGGCAATAACTGATAAAGTTTATAAAGGTATTCGACTACTATACTATACTATATCCTGACATTTACAGTATGCATTCTCAATAACTCTATACGAAGTTTAAACATGAACCCTGAGAAGAATAGAAAGAAACATGGTCGACACTTGGTGACATGAGATGCGGTGTTGGAGTCGTATGCTGCATAAACTATTGACTACGAGAAGAGTGAATGTATTCATTCTTCAGGATCTCCGAACTGAAGAAAAGTTCTCCACAACATACAGGAAAAGAATTCTTGAGTACGTTAGGCATGTTGCTAGAATTGATGAAGATAGGAGAATAGTGATCTTGAAAATGTAGCAAGTCCAAGATATGATTCGCTAAGTCCACAAAAAAAAAACACAGGGCCCAGAAATGTGAAAAATGGTGGGAAACAAGGACAAGACAAGAATAACTTAGAGTGTTAAATTGTTTCTTAATCCTTAATCATTTTTATAAAATTCAATTTACTTAATATAATGTTATTAAATTTGCAAATATTACTTTCAATAGTTACTCCGATAAATATAAATTACAGCTACAGTTATTCGTAAACTGTTCAGTTGTTACTAAATTATAATTTGTCTACTCGACAAATATTACTAGAAAGCCCGTTGAACAAATATATTATTTTTGCTTCAATATTATAAATATACTCGTAAAGCAGATTTTTGAAAATAAAAGATAGCGTACTTAAAATTTTTGTATCACTTACTAATTAATGTAATATATTTTGATGCAAATTATGAGGCCGTTTTATGAAAAAATGTGTTTATAAAATCATTGGTATTCAATTGGTTTCTGACGTATGAAAAATCCATTAATTTTCAAATTAAAGACGACAGGAAATTATTGCATTATTTCGCAAACTTCAACAATGATTTTTATGCCGCACTAAACTTGTATTTTTTTATCTTTATGTGTTATGTAGTTATAATTTTGGGACAACCACGTGACATTAGACATCTTCAAGATGTAGAACAGACTCACTCGGTAGTGTGTAATCCTTCTGTTTATTTGATACATTTTCGCGTTTCTTCATTTGAATAACCTTTAAGTTCCACAAAGTCTGTATTTTATGTCTTGTCTCTGCACACAGTATAAAGTGTACAGTGTGCGGTGTCGGGCCACAATGGGGATAAGGTTTTTCGGGCCTCCCGGATCGGTCATTGGGGTTTTATTGCCTCTACGCCGAGGTCTTTCTAACTACAGGGGACACGAAACAGTCTTTCGAGGAATGAATAACTTGCGGTCCGTGGGATATAAGAGATGTTGAAAAATATAAAAGCCGTATGTTGTTATATGATCGTTGACAATTTTGTCATGATAAAATGCATGCCCTCACGCATGCCGAACAATTTTCCTTAATATTTATTGATTTACTATGAATTTTCCAATCTAATTCCACTGTCACCTATCTATACCATTTTATTAAGAATTCAGAGGCACATACTTTAATTGAACCTCTTATATTAATCAATAAACAATTATTTGAAAATTACGTCTAATTTCAAAAACTTCCATCTACTATATTTTTAATGGTTATAGCGCTGACTTTGTATTGAAACTAATAAAGGGTGTTGTTTTAGAGGTATAGAACTTTAAAATGAAATAAAAGACATAAAAATCGTGCTAATGGCCATGGTGTTGGCTTTATTGGAAATAAAATTTTATGCCATTAGTTTTTAAATATGATGAAATAAAGCAATCTGGAAGTCCAATTTCCGATCACTTTTTGAAGTAGCTGGGGGGGATGTATATCGGCAATAACGCGACGAATGTTGGCTTTTGAGTCATGTCTGGTTTATTGGCGAAGACCAGCTACGTCACATATTCCCACAAAAAATTATCTAAAAGTGTTAAATCATACGATCTTGGAGGCCAATTTACAAGTCCATTACGCGAAATTATGTGCTCATAAAATGTTTCCTTCAATAAATTAATTATGGCGCGCACTGTGTAGCATATTGTACCGTTTTGTTGAAACCATAGCTTCTCCACAATAATTCATTTCACTTCGGGAATGAAAAAGTCAATAATCATGAATTTACAGTGCTCTCTATTTTCAGTAACGTTCTGGACGGCATCATTTTTGAAGAAACAACAGCTTCTTCGTTGTGCTCTGTACGACATCTCTGCGGATGTGTATTATCAATTAGAGTATGCGTGGTGTGAGAATAATCCATGGTTATTCGAATTACTTGATCGGATGGACGATTATGTCTATTGTATAATGAACGTAGCACACGGTAAGTTTCGCGAACTGAACCACGATTTTGGAAATTTTGCAATTTGCAAGCGTTGTTCTGGCGTAAGTCTATTTACGGTGAAATGGTAAACCAAACTGAGCACAAATCAGCTATCACCTGTAAAATTGGCTTTCGCTGGAAATAGTATTGTGAATTCGAAAAACAAACCTCTAAAAAAACACCTTTATAACCAAATAACTAACTTTGTAAATAATCACTTTGATAACTAAGTCCAACTTGATTAAAGCATAGACAAAGTTAGTTATTTGTTTTAAAAAAACTCTTATATAAATATATTTAAATTAAATTCCTTCTGCTCTACGAGCAGCTTACCTTAAATGGTATGCATCAATAAAACACACATTTTATATATTTCAATACGAAATAAAATAATAAATTGATCTGAATGAATATATATAAATATTGTACTTATTCCCATTTAAAGTTCTTCAATGTTAAAGATGTAATTAAAAAAAATGTATTTTAAAAATTTTTTTTGAGACACAAGAATCACAACATAAAAACCTAAATTTTCATTTAACATAATGAAGCAAGTGCAAAAATATGTTCATTTTTTTTATTTTTTTATATTTATTATATTATATTTTATATTTATATATATTTTTTTTTGGTTGTTAACGATATATAAAAAAAATGTAAAATGTAAAAGAAAATGACTCGAAAATAGAATCATTAATATAAAGTGTCTCTATAGATTTATTTAATAACAAATGATTTTCAGAAATAATCAATTCATCGTACTAGTATCAATAGACAAGTAACCGGCTGCCGTATTCTAAAGCTTCAGTTACATTGTACATAAGTCTCGCGGGGTATATTATGTAATGTAAGCATAACTACAGTCCATGTAAATAAAATTGCAGGATAATATATTTCACTTACAAACATAAAATACATCAAAATTTTAATATAAATATTTGTTAGCACTAACTATGCTTCGATATAAATAAATGAGATATTACGTTATTAAATTTGTTGAATAAATGTTATAACAGACATTCTGTTTAATAAAGGTAATTTAAAAAGTTTTGTTTTCAACTCAAACAATGGTGTATCCCTGCCCAGAGTGAGATAGATGCATACCTTGTATATCTTAAATTATATGGTTGTGGAGTTCTCACTTGCGGTTCGAAACCGCTTGGCAGCCATGACAGCTATGGAGAAACGGTAGTACGCCATTGGCTACGCTTGTTGCAAGCTAAAATAACCCCTCCAGCCGGCGTCATTCAAGGAGAGTACATAAAAGTGTCTTGGCTTAATGGTCGGGTGGTGGACGGTGGAAATTGAAAAAAAATATACCTGTATCCGTCAAAGAAAAGGGGGGCGTAGAATTGACACTTGTCTAGTCGTGCAAATATTCCACTCGAGAGGGTAGTCGAAGTTTTGACGACTGAAGTCAGACACTTTTGAAAAAATCACCAACAATTGGAATAAATCATTATTTGTGAAATTGATACGTTTTCATAAAAAAAAATGTCTTCACTTAATTAAAAATTTACCTTCGTCAACAAACGCACAATTAAAATATGGCCAAACCAAAAATAAAATCATTGGGTTGTTACATTCCTAAAACATATAACAATAAACCTAAAACAAAAATTTTCATAATATTTTCGCCGTCGGCCCATGTTGAACATCGTTTGATCCAATTTAAATAGATTCAAAGCAAATTTTAAAATGGCAAAAAATATTTTATGAATGTTCTTAGATTTTCACCAGTGTTCTGCTGCGTAGAGTTTTCTGGCTTTGTGTCTTCGACCTCTAGGCTAAAGAGCGGAAAAATATTATTTTAGTTTCACAATTAATAATATCTTAACCGGGGAAGGTGCATTATCTTCCCCGGTTAGGAAAGAGATCCAGGCTCGAATTCCGGTGGCGCAACAATAATATTTTTCGATTGAATTGATTTTATATGTATATCTTTCTAATTAATATATTTAATTCATATTTAAAATATCACAGACCTATTTTCTGAATAATTACAACTTCACAATAAGAATGTGTTCTCCTAATAATTAATAATATTCATTATGCATTGTAATTGCTGAAGTAGGTAACTACTTGTGAAAAATATAATTTAATTTACTTAGAATGTTTCGAATATATATACATATTTAGAAGTAAGCACTGTAGAAAACAAAACTCTAGCATAGCATTACTTTTATTATTTTATAAATTAATTTTTAGATGTAGATACATTTTATAATCTAATCTAACAGTATCTTAACACATTACTTAATACGACTTCTACCGTCAAACAAAGGTTAACTATTAATTTATCTGTAAAAAATCTAACCATAAAGATTCTGCTTCAAGCTTCAAAAATAAATATAATGTACAAATTAAATTTATCAATTTGAAAGCTTTATTTATAAAATATTTTAGTTGCTACTAGAATTCGAACCTGGACCTTTTCATATTTGGGGAAACGCGTTATCTATTTTCGCCATATCAAGTAAGTAGTTTTTTTACTGCAGATTTTAGAACTTATATTGTATTTTATTATATTTCTGTACATCTTTCAAGATGATTAATTTAATTTGTTTTAAAATACTACAGAAGTATGTTTTGAAAAGTTGCAAATTCACAACAATAATGTGTTCTCTGTAAAAAATAAACGTAATATAATTGAAATATTACAATGATCATTCAATTTATAAATAGTTTTGTATAATTTGTGAAAAATCTCCCAGTTTCCGGGGGTATAATATAGAAGTCTTGAGAAACATACATACAATACACCGGGACAGATCCTCCCTTACTAATTACAAATTCTGTCAGCTGTAGGGCTGCGGTTCGAGACTAAATTATTATTAAGATGGACAGCATCACCTTACGGATAATTTGAAACTTAACATACGGGTATCTAACCGAGTTAACGATGAGGTATTGAATATGTGATTAAATTAAAATCGCGAAAATATAAAACATTATAATGTATCAGCGGATAGCGGGCGACTATTGTGCGGTCTGGGTCTTATCGAGTCTTATCACCAATTGTTTACTACTAAGCCCCGAGGGCAGCTATTGTAGCTGCTACCCGGCTATTGGTGACCGCTTGGCGGTCAGAGTCTTCTTCGGTCAAAGTCAGAGTCAGCCTATAGTAGACGCTACGCGGCCATTAGTGACCGCTGCGCGGTCACGGTCTTAATAGATTATGTATTTAAATGATAATTCTTCTAATTAAAATTATTCGACCTTTGTAATTTAGCTTTCAAAATGACATCTAGGTGATGATATAGGAATCGCGGATAGACAATAATTAACACAAAAATTCTATTTCATCAGTATAATGTCCATTTAAGTAAGCAAATAAATATCAAAAAAGGAATCGGATGAATGAATGGCTTTCTCAGAAGATTTTGAAAAATATTAAGTCGCAGATACCGTCGCTTTGATATTGCGACTAAGAAAGTGCTCTATTCTATGATAAGAGATCTCTCTTACTATAGACAGCATAGATAGGAAAATATGACAGATGTCAATAAACTTGCAAATATAAGTTTTTTCTTACTAAAGACTTCATTTTGAATTGAATATATATTTTTGTACGTCATTGAATATATGACATTAAAAAAATTCAAGTAATCTTTACCTAGAGATATTAAAAACATTTTCGTTTTTGCTCTATTCGCGCCTCACAGACATGGCTGTTTAACCAAGCTCTTTACACCCACAAATGATACTACATCCAATAGTCCAGTAAGTTATAGATTATAGATGGGGAAGCGCAATATATAATACGGATTATCTCTTTATTATTTAGACGAAGTTGAATAATACTTATGAATTGTGATATAATGAAGGGGTAGATAGGGATAATTAAACCAGAAAAGCCATTTTAAAAAATATTTTTAAGAATTAATGGAATCAGATAAGTTAATTATCGCTGTTATTTTTGAAGATATTTTATTTACTTTATAACGTTATAAAGGTTTATTAAAGAGAAACGTCGAGAAAAGTATTGAGAATTCGCGTGAAACTAGTGAACAAGTGAGTGGTCGAGAGTTTGAGCCTCGTCCCAGGAGACTAAGTTATTTCTCTTTTTCATAGCATAAACGCTTTGGTAACTTTGAAAATGATAATAAGAATCTTGATCAAATTTGTATTCCGTTTTAATGAATAAAATTAAGCATATTTGGGAAAAATATTCGATGTTTGATATTCTGCATTAGTACGAAAAGATCTGGAATATTCTAAATTAAGGATGGAAAATAATTCATTGGTGGTAAACGTGCAATTATTGACAAGCGAGAGTATTTTGGAATTTAAATTGAATTTTTACCTTACATAATATGGTGACAGACCAGAGACGTGATGTCGATACAATGGAATGCGCGTTATCCAAGAGCGCGCGTTGTTTTTATTTGTAGTTTTATCGTTTCGGTTCATATTTCTGTCTCAGAAATGTTTCCGGTAAAATAAAACGAGGTGTTGGAAGCTTTTTATCATCTCGGACTATTTTTGATTATAAATTTATTAAACATGCCTATAAACTTTATTATACGAATTACATTTTGTAATAAATCATAAGAAATTGCTGTTAAAATTATTGACAAAAAGAATATATAATGTAACCTTTGAATCTGATTGAAAATCAGACTAAAAAAAGGTTTGACAGAAGACGATTGCGCAGCATATTTTACCTTACCTTGCAATATATATCGGCAATCATTTGTCAAAATTCTTACAGGTAACTTGTAACAGAAGTTATATTTTATATTTAATATATGTGGCATGCGAAAAAAATACATGTACCTACTTTTTTTGGTACGCTAGTTAAATTCTATTTGCCTTTTTCGCCTAAATTTGCCAGGCAAATTAAAATAGGCAGTATTTACATTCACACATTTACATTCCTGAACGCGTTTACATCTCCAAAACTTTAAAGAAAGTATGTAATGATGCTGAAGAGTATTATATTAAGAGAAACATCAGGAATCAGACATGTGCAGTTGATTCAATCAAATTAACTGTGGAACAGGATTTCTTGGAAATAAATTTACGTGATAACTTTCGCAATGTAATTATTATAGTATTATTTACCATATATTAAAACAGAGTACATTATATCTCAGAAATTCTAATTGCTCAGAATTATTTGAATATACGAGGTTACACTACACGCCTCTGTCACATGCCTGCATAAAATAAAAATCTATAGGTATGTTTACACGGATTAAAGTTTACTCTTGAAACTCACCGACGGATGGTACTGAATTAGTCCAAAGTATGCTAAGTTATTCTATGTACCTGTATCTATTGGTAGACCGAGGCGAATCGTATCAAAATAAGAAAACTGTTCATATTTGAAATGAACTTGTAGCTTATTCACATTAATTCGTCTCTCGCTGTACCTTACCATACATTAAATTGTTTCAACTCATCGTTTAGCGCAGGCGACGATCAATAATTAGTGGAGTTGACTTGGGAGTGCTTTACAATTTTGTCATAAATCTAAGGAGTGTTACTTATAATCGCGCATTTAAAATGAAAAAGTTGTTATAGAATTTTGAATGTTATAGAAACTGCTGGATATGTATATTTTATTTATTTATTTTATTTTATTAAGGGATTTTGACAGTGTAAACATATTGTAATAAACATAATTATTTAACATGCGATACTAATACAAAGTAAGTTTAGATGAAAGAAGGAGAAGGGTGGGGAGGTTGTAACTAACGTTGCGGTAAAGGGAGAGTAACATGAGTTTTTATAGGTATAGTGAATGACCAAAGTTTAGATTGTGGTGGTTCATAAGAAGAACCCTTTGAGCTTAGTAAGGCTAATGTTGAACAAGTCAATTTCTGTATATTTCTCATTATGGTATTTGCATGACCGGTGAATTAATGAATTTTGTATATAAGATGTTCTACTTCTGGGAATGTGGAAGAGTACGGATTGCCGGATTGATCTAGATGGCACATGGAGAGATATTAATTCCAATTGGCTGGGACAGTCAATGTGGCCTTGCAGTAGTTTGAAGAGAACTATTAGGTCAGCACGAGTTCGTCGATGTTCTATGGTCTTCATATTATGGAAGTTTGCTGCATCTAAATAGGAGCCGAATGATAGATTAGATGATGTCTGAATATGAAATTAATTATTTATTTTACTATAACTTCATAAACTATTTGTATGTTTTGAAATCATGTACTTTGAGGCGAATTAGATCAGTTATTTTATTGTCATTTTCACACATGATTTATACGTAGGTATAACAAAAATAACAATCAAGGATCACGGTGTTAACAATACATGAGAAAGGTCCGATGCAAAGAAATGACTGCACGTCGAATGGTAGTAGTTTATAATTTGTCTTGCACAAGTTTTCAAAGGGGAGTTACTTATCCTCAGCATGGCAATATTTACAACCAGGTAAAGATATTTGGAAGTACATTTAGCTACAGTGTGAAACGCTACAAAAGGTTTTGAGAAGATAGGAATATACCGACCCCAATGCCTATCATATTACAGATTTGACGGAGATGATAAGTGCCTTAATTTCAATTTTCAACAAAAACTCAATACACAACTTTTTACTAGTGCACAACCATCTTCTAAAACAAACACTGGTTATTACTGGTTATTGACACTATAAAATAACTTCATCCAACGCCTGACGAAAACAACAACTACAAAGAGGACTCTAATTGTCAATTATGTACCAAAAAATATCGATTGATCAATATTAAAAAATATCTGATTCCAAAGATCTGTTAAAAATAAAATTTTTGTCAAAGGTTTTTGCCAGATCCGTTTTAATCCACAAATCAGGGTGAATCGGATATTTCTCATTTTTATGTTTTTTTTTCCCAAAAATAATAAAATTTATGTTTGATTTCATTATAAATGATTGTTATTATGGAGAAATATATGCTGTTTACGAAATTATAATAAAAAATAAGCTAACAAATGAATTACCATCATTTTTTTACCCTCAGACTTAAAGTGATCTGATTCGAATTGGCCGATCAATTTTGTATGCAGGACAGAATGATCATGTGATGCATTCCGATATTTACCGATAAATCTCATACCCGGGACATAGTTTCATTCGTGTTCAAAAGTTCATACATTCAACACACCTATTGTAAAAATCCTCTAGCAGTTATTTAATTATTTAGTCAGCGATTAGTCATTGATCACTTGCAATAAAACATAATTAGTGGCGCGTAGGCGCATCTAACTTGAGACAATTTTGAGATATCCGTGCTTATATATTTTTTGTTTACAAACCGATTTCAACAGTAAATGTTTAAGATTATATGTCCTACATTATACATCATGTTTATATTAACTGAAATTAAAAATTTCAAAATTAACATTTTTTTTGACAACTTGATACAACGTCGGTTCATTGAATGCACTTGAGTTATTTTTGAATACTGTGTATTTGGTTGTCCATAATTTACGAGTTATTTTAAAACAGATCATCATTTATACTTTTTTCTCGAAAATTAATTATTGCCTCTGATCTTATGAATCGTGGCTCAATGATGCATGTCTCAAGTTTCACTCAATCGAATAGATTTTAATAATAAAGAGACTTATATAATATTATACCCAATCTTTAAAAATTTATTTCATCTATTGTTTTTACTTTTCAAAAAGATTAGCTATGATATTATTTACAATGAGAGATTATCAAATAAATTACGAACTACCGATTAACAAATCAAATTAAAATAAATAATTCTTCACCGTAAAATTGTATAATAAATAAATCACGGAATATTTGTCCAACATATAGCATCAACATTATTAATTTAACTATCTTTATTATACTTCCTAAGTTTAAAAACTAGAATTACGGTAATAATACAAAGTAATAAGCCCTACCCTTCCCAAACCATGCAGTAACACAGGTCTACGTTGCGGTAAATACATGCAAAATAAAATTCATATTTTAGAGAATCCTTAAGAAAATATTAGCGCTTAGGAATGACTATTGAAAGACCAATTATAAAAAGGAAATCGTACAAAAACAATTATTTTTTCCATTCAATCTATTGTAAAATTAATAATTAAAGTTATTAAAAATACCATTTGTAATATGAAAGAGAGATCACACACTATTTTCGCAGTAAAAAGAACAACAAACATCAAATATAATTATCTCTTTCTTATTAATTAAATGAAGAGAGATAAGAAGGAAGGACACATTGTTTAGGACTTAATAAATGCTCTAAATTATGTTATTAATTATTTTTTTCAAAATTGAATGCTCAATATTTAGAGTAAATTCGTGCCATTAAAGCTATTTAAGCTAATAAAAACATTTTTTCTAAGTGTTATTTACGGTAAAACGAGTTGACAGCATGGCTGCGTTCGGTATTTTATATCATGGTATGGTAAAGGTTAAATGATTGAATTTTTACGATTTTATCACAGTTACATATATGAAAGTTTCGTTGTGTATACGAATTATGCATTGTAATTTAATGACACTTGCGTCTTTCAATAGTCAATAGGAAACATCTTTGATCTCTTTGGTAAATATTTAAAGAACCTTTTAATACTAACACCTTTCAATGTGAACGACCATTGCTTAAATATAATAGATTAACCATATTTAGATGAGTTAGTTCAGTCTGTACTGAAAGTACCTCGTTCGGTCGTTAGAGGGAGGAAGAGGGTGTATGACTGTACGGGGAACAAATTTGCATATCGGCAGCGGCCGCTTTGAGGCTTGAGGTGCGGAATAACCCCAAGTCCAGGAACCAAGTAACGGTTGACCCGTGCAGGCTTATTAGGCGCACGCATCCAACTATGTGTAAATATTTCCATATATTTAACGGACCGTGGTCTCCGGGCACCGGGTGGTAGTTTTCCACTAAATTACCTACTCGAAGCGTCGAAGCCTTTGTCAGAAAGCTTTCAAACAAAACGGCGGGATGACGTTTGCCTTGAGGTTTTCTTCCCACTTCTACAATGAATGAAAATTAAACCTTTAAGGTTTTTGTTAGAACGTTATACAAGTTAATGTACCTACATTAGTGTAATTTAAGTATTCAGCATTTCAAGTTGATTCAGAACGTTGACTGTACAGTTTATAGGTTATTCTGCGTGATTTATGTGATATAATCGGTAGCATTCTTCATCATGACGGACGAACAACCGTTGGATGAATGCGGTTATCTAGTGGTACCAGAGAGGAAACAAGAGGCCTAAAACTCGCTGAACTACCGAAATCATCAGATGACAATGGTAGAGAACGTAGAAGAGACTGTAGAAGGCTTCACCTAGTTATGGATAGAAAACAAGTGATAATGATGACAATGAATGGTAACTTTAAGACTAATACGATCAGCGATCCCTAGAACAAAACACTGACTAGATAAGTAAAATACACACAAACAAACTTTGTTACATTGTTTAGTTAAAATTTATATGAATAGCTGTTTAATTACTAATAAACAATAGTTCAAAGTAGTATCAAAACTCCATAATTTTTTATTTAAAATTCATACATACGAAATACGTGTTTAATTTAAATGTTGTGAATAACAAAATATGTGTTATGTAGGGTGTTCAGCGTAAAAATTTCAAGATTTAATTGTAATTGCTCGTAAACCATCAGGGTGAGGTAAGTGGAAGGAGTATTGTTCGACGCGGGTGATTTGCTAATTTGCCAGTCGCAATGAATCACTGGTCGGGAGCGCACTGCGCGTTCACGGTTGAGCAATATTTAAAGTGCGGCGATTCATTGGTTTGTGCGCGTCGCGCTTTTTAAACTCACTTTTATAAGTAAGTGATGGGCCGAGCACGCAATCTATCTGGTGTTGTGTTCAAAAGTTCAGACAAGAAGGGGCAATGGTTAACCAAACTCCTCCGGGACGGTCAACATCAGCAGCGATGCCAGAACATGTGGCTCATGTTCGACGTGAAATTATCCACAATTGACGTAAATCGGTAAGGAAGATTTCAGCCTTTACTGGAATAAAAAAATCAACAGTGCAGTTATTTTGAAAAATAATCTACAGTTTTACCCATACAATTTGCAAATCGTGCAGTTTCTCAACGAAAACGACTATTCTTAACGTGATACTTTAGCGAGAACGATGCTGGAACGTTTTGGAACATCGCGAACTCTTGGAAACACATTGTTTACTGACGAACCACATTTTCATATCGATAACTATGTTAATAAATAGAACATGAAATACTGGTGCCCCAACAACCCAAGGGAACGCCATAAAAAAACGATTGTTTTGTCCAAAAACGACAGAGTAATGTGCAATTTCTGCCCGAGGGATAATTAGGCCTTATTTTTTTAACCAGCGAGAGACAATCACTGCTGACGTGTATTGCCAAAAGATCGACGAGCTTTTAGTACTTCAATTGTAGCTGTTTCTCGGGTTCAACAAGAGAACACAATTTCAGCAAGACGGAGGAACTCCACACACAGCTGAAGTTTTAACGGAGAAGCTGAAGGGAATTTTTTCCAATAAATTAATCTGCAAGTACGGAGACATACGTTGGGCACCTCGGTCACCGGACCTTACACCGTGCGACTTTTTTTTGTGAGAATACCTTAATTCGAGAGTTTACAGCGACAATCCTCGAACAATTCAGGCCCTACAAGAAAATATCCGCCGTGAAGTTGCTGCCATTGAACCAAAGATTTTCTCTCGCGTGTTTGCAAATTTAAGAGATTTTTAATGTTATTTAATGTATTTATTAAGAGAAATGGACGGCATTTAGACGATATTGTTTATTAAACGTAAAATCCGCATTTTGTATAAAAAAAATATGAGAATAACATTGTAGTTTTTTATTTTATTTAATATATATTTAATAACTTGAAAATTTACCAATGGACATCCTTTACTTTATAATTATATCAAAGTGTTTGTATTTTTTATTTATTATCTTAGTTTAAAGTGTTTGTGTTATGAGACTAGGATTAATTTGGATGGCCGATAATGAAACCAATTTTTGGTGCCAAATATGCAGATAAGCCTACTACCCACTTATTTGATTGTATTACAATGTAACTTGTTTGTTCAAATTCAAATTACAATTAGGCCTTTTATATATTTTTAGAATAGGTAGCAATTTTTCGTATAAGGATTTAACAATTAATCGTATATGGATTTTATTAACTAATCAATAGAATAAAAGTTTTTTTAGACTTACCTACTCTTGAACTTTTTGTTTACTTGGGAGAACAGCAGGATTCCAATCTGAGTCCACTAATGTTCTTGATATTTGTTAACGTAGAGACAGTAATTTGTCACTCACGTTTAATGTTGTTTGCGAATGATCTGAAACTGTTTCTTAAAATAGTCAGTTGGATTGATTAGGGTAGATGTGATGGACGTAACGTATCTGAAAATGATTCGTTGTGTACAAATGTGTACTTTATTAAAACAACTTTAATAATCGTCGCTAGTTTATGGATTAGTGAAATTTCTCATAAAGAAAGATGGTTTTGATACTAAACTGGGTATTCGTACTCATGTATTGTGATAGTGTGTATCAATATTGATAAAATTGTATTATTTGTTTCTGTAAAAATTCTCAATTTATTAGTGTGGAGCATGTTTTAGAGTGACATCCGTCCTCAACCTGGAGCGAATTCATAAAGGGATTCTAAGATAGCTCTACTTAATTGAGAATCCAAAAAGGAATTTTCAGATATCTCTGCTTAAGAAAAAAATTGGATAGTATTCTTGGTTTTACTCCTCTGACTTTATTTTTGCTTTTCTATAGTAGCTTGGAGAAATGAATCTTCTTACAAGTGAGACATTTGATAATACACTTCTTTAGACTAATACGCGGTGTACTGGAGTTCCACATGTATGCATAGGTCTTAATGTTGTCGGTAATTGAGATAACTGAGACAGATAGGTTATTTCATTCACGTTCCGTATTAACAATACACCTGACCATGGTCCTACCTGGGAGTACAATTACATTATTAAACTGCATGACTTTACGCAAGGTAAATCAGTTTAGGGTTCAATTTAAGATTCTTATAAGAGATATTTTTTTCAAATTTATAGATAAAATTAATTTGGTTTATGTAAATTAATTTCGAATATTTATTTACTTTGCTGAATATGTATTACAAATGTATAATATTTGAATTTGTTATGTTCACAGTATAATATTTTGCATGCGAGAAAATTATTTTAATACTTCGAAATAATATTAAAAACTCAAATTTTTTTAATAATGTCGAAGTCTTTGATTTTATCATGCTGTGAATATAATACTGGCTATGAATTTATGATGAGAATACTTGAATACTTGTATGTATTTGTTATCAATGTTCCCTGTAAGGTATGCGTGAGTGCGTGCGCACACAATTCGGTATCACAACACTAAAAAATATAACGCGAACACAATTATTAACCTTTCCTCTCCGGTGATGTAAACTGAGTTGACATTACCTCTAATTATGTGAATACATCTGTAAATATACTAAATACAGTTTGCATTTTAGGTATTCTTCCGTAATGTATTAATGTATCGGATAAAATAATTAGAATATATAAGTATTTTCCATACGCATCAATAAAAAATGCTTTCTCGAAGAACCTGACGTGATTTGTATGATTACGTGTGGCGAGGAGCGGAAAGCGTACTGCGCGGGGTGCGGGGTGCCGGATTCCGATCGTCACTTTAGTTATGCCAGCAGTCCACTCTCGCCGAGGCACGGCGAGAGGAGCCGAGCACGAGAATCTACTGCAGCTCTCGACTTGCATCGCCTATTCTCGTGTCGACACGGGTCGTCTCGTGCCATCTCGCTTCACCTCGCAGGCCTCGCCTCGCCTTGTCTACGCTCCGTTCCGGTTAGAGCTTAAAAAAATTTCCAATAATTTTGTCTCAAATAATTCAGATGATTTCAAAATCATCATTGATTAATTCGGCAGTTACTTCGTAGAGTAATATGTTAATTTTTTTAAATATATATAAAATATAGTAAGCTTGAAATGATAGAAATCCAGAAAAAATTGAATTCGGAGAAAACATCAATGAACAACATCACATTTACAAATCCTTCGCCCCTATTATCATTGTTTCCTAGAAACAATAAAGCCACTCCCATCTTTATGTGCCCCATATAGTATAGTATAAAGTGAAAATAAAAATTATATATTTCTTAAGATTTGAAAATTATTTACATTGGATTCTAATCATCACTATCACTTTGTGTAGACAGTATTACAATTTAAATTTACTGAACATAAATCAATCAATAAAAATGTAATTTTCACAGATTGGTACTTCGGTAATCGCCTGAGTTGGCCATTTTGTTCAAAAAGTTTCCTTTGTCACAAGGATGGCGCACGGCCCACGATCTGGGATAAAAAAATCGTCGCATCTTCGTTCGGGGCCGGGCCCCGGGGAATTAAATCGTCCCGATCTTCGGGTAAAAAGAGAAGAGCAATAATAAAAAACCCGAACAATAGTCAAGAACAGATTGGGGGCAAGTTGCGCCCGCCTCTATGCTCATGAAACATGCAGCAGGGTGGGGAGGCGCCCCACTTGTTGACAAACACAGGCCGAGATGTCAGCGCCGACATTAGTCGCATGGGCATGCATTCTTTATCAGCTTCACCCGGAGCTATTGCTGCCACTTGTATATATTTGATGACGCCGGGGGGACGCGCCGGGACGCCCTGGCCCGACAGCGAGATACATTCCGTGTAACGGTCACTCTGTACACCGTGGCCCGATCTCTTTGTTTACTGGTCACTTTGTCAGCGTTTCAAACTTCTTCTCAGCCGCAAAGAAGATCGCTTCCGATACAACATCCGGATTATCTTTCCGCGGGCGACATTTCCTCCCGGGTAATCATCAAGCGAGTTTGTTATTTGAATGACATTTAATATAGTACATTCATATAATCAATCTACGTAATGCATAACTTTAATAATCGGATGCACACGTGTGCAACTGTAATTAATGTGAATACATTTTCAACATTTAAACTTGACCTTAGCATATTAGATGATCTTCTTGTTCTACGAGTTTTTTATAATAATTATTACACAAGTTAGATTGCAATTAAAGGGATACGTTTTTATGATTTAAACCTGACCTTAACACATTAGATGATCTTATCATTCTTCAAGTTTTATCCATAATGAATGTACACAAGTTAGATTGCAATTAAAGCTGATACCTTTTTAATTTATTTTAGCATATTAGTAAATCTTCTCATTCTTTGAGTTTTATCCATTAACAGATAAAACGAACAACATCCGTGTATACTAGATTTTATATTACCTAATATTAGATACTTAGCATAAATAATTATTCGTCTCCTTGTGACGGTAAATATTCCTACTATTTGCCTGTTTGAAGGCCGTGCGGGAATGTTGGTGTGTAAAGAGCGTACGAAGCTTTCATGGTGAAATAATAAATTGTATATTCTATAGAATAATTTTATACTACCTACAGTAAAGTTTTATAAAAAGATAAAAAAAGTATACATACTCATTATTTTGAGTATCTCAATTATCCCGCACCGGAATAGACGAAAGTTTTTTGTCATCGTAACAAAAATTATTGTTAACTAGTGTTCTCATCCTAGAATGAGATCGAAAGACGTATGTATAAAATACTTACATATCTACGTAAATTGGATGTAATATAAATAATTACCTACCAACAGTACGGTAGAAATTAATTGTTTGTTTTATATTTGAAATATACTCTCAGTACAAATGCGTATCCACCTAATTCTTACATATTTCAAAATAAATCGATACTTCATTCCAATACGTAATCAATGAGTTTATTTTCAAATTTACCAACGCAAGGTAAAACTTTATTATTTTATATATGAGACTAGAGATCTACTAGATCATTCCTAAGATGTTTTATCTACTATAAGTAAATAATTGATTTGTAAATATATTATAGATATCCTTTCCTAGGTCGTTGTAATTTATACAATATGTAAAAATAATTGAATTAAATAAAATGATTATTTATAATATATAAGTTTGCCTAGAAAACTCTTGAGTAATTTAGATTCATATTTCAAACATCTCATTTAATACCACATTCCTTTTAAATCTTAATAGTATCACTTCAATGAATATATGTAGATGTTCTATCAGGTTGATTTTCCATATTTTTAATTTCCGCGATTAACATTTTTGAAGTGTCAAAATTGAGCCGTATTTGGTTTTAAAAAATAATTTTTGAAACATTTCTATTATTTTTTCAATAATTCCAATGTTTCTTTGTGGCAACATGCTATATAAATAATAAGAAAACAGCTTTGTTTATACCACTGTTTATTTATAAATCAACAAGTTTTAAGACCCTTGAAGAAGGAACCATTGACCTGGAACCACTTGTCTGGAACATTTCGTGAATCATAGAAAATTGATACATCACTGTGATGTAACATTATCTTTAAAATGTTCCTACAAAGAAAGCGTTAGCCACACACAACCAGCAACCTAACAAAGTAGCCAGGATAAGGTTGTATCTACCAGAAGTGGGTACCTACTGCATCCCACTCAATAAATTAGTTAACTAAATAGCAATGTAATTGTAATAAAATGTTTATCTCTCATATAAAAAAAATACGTCAATAAAAGTTTATCCAATTTTTTTATCTTAATAAAAATATGAATTTAACGTTTGCTTAAAATCATATTTATCATAATATTTTATATATAATTTTCAGTTTATAATATTGCGTATATTATGTATCTGACTCCAAAATTAAATTAATTAATCCATTTTATTAACTTTGGATAAACTTTGATATATTTTTTAAGGAGAACACATTTTTGTTGTGAAGTTGCATTTTCAGAACAAAATTCTGTGATATTTTAATACATATTAAATATCACAGAACTAGATATGAAATATTATTATATATATTAATATAATTAAGTATTAAAAAATAAAAGTATGCGTATCTATCATAAAACGTTAGTTTGCAAAGATTACATTAAAAATGTACTAAAATTTAATTACTTAAGCTATTCAAATATTATTAAATTAATTCAGATTACATACATAGCATGATTATATATGTTTCATTTTCTAAATGGACGTACCCTACCTTGCAATCATCTCATTCCCAATATTGGCGAACGATAGGGTAGATCTTATTATATCAAGTTTAGCAGGACCGCTCGGCGAATACGGGCATGACGCTCGATCCAGGTAAGACCGGCCTATTGAATTCCTCGTCTAGATTGTTTAATTATTGAAGGTTCTCACCTCTGGCCTCGGGCGCGAATCCACTATGCGGAAAGCCAAACTTTCTTACACAAATAGAACCCATAATTAAGATTAAATTTTAAACAACGTTATGCTCTCCGGCTACTTTGTATCGAGTGAAATTTGTCTTAATACGCCACTAATATTTTGACTGGTTAAAAAGAAGTTAATTAAGATGTATATTATAATTTTAAATTGAAAAATTCTTTAGATTTTCTCCGACAATATTGTATTTTAATATGTATCTTTAATATAATTAATTGATAATATTTCTGAAATATTTAAAAAAAATTCTACTACAATCTATTTTCCTTACAAAGGTATATTGTTTTACATATATACATTGTTATATTTTACTGACGTTTTAATAATATAAACATAAAATAAATAATATACTTATCAATGATTTAGAAATTAAAAAAATATTATCTAAAAAATTTTTTTCGGTTCAAATACCACAGAAAAAACTAATATCACAATAATAATGTGTTCTCCTTTAAAAAAAATCTCTATACTGTATTGCACTAACAATTTATTTAATTTTATTTAGCATTATAACAAAAACATTTATGCATTTATATTAAAAATATTTACGCTTACAATTGATCGAATCATCAAAAATTGTGAAATAATATTTATTTAAATGTATATATATAAGTACGACATATTCATAGATATATTCATAGATATACTCTCAAAAAAAAACATAACTTAATTCAGTTACTGCTACGCGTCAAATTTAAAAATAATACTTTTTGTATTGCCATATCATCTCTTCAAAACGTAAAATACTTATATTTAATATTCACCAGAAAGCAATCTGTATATATTATATATTTTATCAATCTTAATATTGGTAGCTGAGAAGATCATCTGTGAATATGTGTGCATCATTCTATACAATTGATGACTTCTTATGGAAATAAACAACGACACACACTCAATGCCAAGCGTATTCTAGCTTCCGCTAATCACTAGACTACTATTCTTTATCATAACACAAAGGACCTAGAGGAGATTATTACGTCAAATGAGCTTGATGATACTGCAAACCTAGTAAAGCTACGGTTTAATAGTTAACCGAAAACGTCAGTTGGTGAACTCTTACATAGTGAAAGTGAGAGAACTGTTACTTGGTGGAAGTATCCGTTTACTGATTATAATATTATGAACAGTTTTCTACCTAAATATTCGAGACGGTCACTCTATAGTGGTACCAAATACACGCAATAAACTGTTATTTAACAATTTCAGAAACATAGAGAAGGAGCTAGAGTATAAAGATTTAATCATTTGCAAAATTTTCACTTAGAGCCATTAATTCTACCAGTAATATCGCTCTCATCCTGCATAATATTTTTACGGAAAAATCTGTGAAATCTTCTGATGATCAGCCCACATATTATTTCTTCGATCGAAAATTCATATTATGATAAATACAAATTCAATCTTTCGATACTGATTTTACATTTTGAATAGAGGCGTGCCATTGGTATATTCACGAACATCGCAGCGATAACTGTCAACTTTACGCTCAGCCAATAATAATAATTATCAAATTAAGAGATGTGAATAGATGAGAATTATTATTTTTTAATACAGTTTTGTAGAAAGGTTGCTGTACAAATATAACATATAATCGAAGAATATTCAATGTTTCAATAATTCGGCTTCGAGCTAAACGAACTATAAACGAATTCCCCAAAATAATCCGCTCGCATCGTAATATGTATGCTGTTTTGTGCATAATACCTATAAGCATTAAAGTATTTTTTTGTAAATTGGATTCTGTTAATGAATGCGTATACAACATTCGAAGACCTTAACAGGCAAAACCGAATGCACATGCGCGAAAGTCGATCACTTTCAAATTTTGTGGATACGGAACGAATGATAGAAACTAGTGTTGCTGGTATCTGTGTGTTAACACGATTCATAGATGTTCGAAAGTTGAGAATGTACATGTATTTCGACTAACTCCGTGCGCACACCGTGTCGTAGTGTGTGTTATGACTGGACTCTAAAGGACAAGATGAACTTATTTGAAGCTAGAAATAAAAAATCCAAAGCTTTTGACTCTAGAACACAAAGCTTCGCATCCAAAGCATGTATGAAGCGACCGCGCCTGACATATATATATATATATATATATATATATATATATATATACATACATATTATTTAGGCACGTGCCTGAGACAGCCGTGGTTATTTTCTTTCAAAGTTAAAGATTTGAAAACAATTCAATTCTTCTGATCGAATTAAGCCTCTGTTGTTAATTTCACGCATTTAATATTGTGAAAAATCAACAATCATTAATAATCTAATCTTATCCACAATCATTTTTTGGGTTATTTGTTTACAGTTCTGTTTTGTATCACAATTTTTTCAGTGGGCCTTGTACAACAAGACACATAGATTGCTCTGTTTGTTATTTTATAAATTCGAAAAATACTGATCGTATTCAGGGCCTTAAAATCGGTGCTTATTTATTTTTGATTTCTGCTATGCTTCTAGTACATAAATACTTCTTAATAAATTGCAATCAGAAGATATAAATTTTTAATCCTACCGGTAAAGACATATAATAAGTTTGGAACGACATCTGAAACCAAATTTCTGGCATTAACACACTCACCAATGTATTGAAAATTACTCATATATCAAATCCTTTATTATTATTAAGAAGTATAACCATTTTGTCATTTCCTCTTATCCTTTGACCGTGAATCATGCAATTTAAAATTTTTTAATAATATAGGTTAAAACTATTCTTAAAATACATTCATTTAACAATTACCGTAACATTCTATATCTAAATAACAAAATACCGTAGTGAGAGTGTTTTGGCTTGAAACATTTATAGGACTGACAATATTTATACAGTGACCGACGAGGACGGTAATATATGTAAGCTTCAATTTATTATTTGCAATACAGAGGCATTTATACTACATTAGACATAGCAATTCGTTTTCATATTTATCCACACCATATAAACCGTAATTTAGTTTAGTAGTGTACACTGATTTTTTAAAAACAAAATTTAAAATTAGTTGAAATTCAAACGTCATATTTATATATTCAAGATGTTCATCAAGACCTAAATCTTAAGTCCCTTAATATCAAATCAATTAAAATATTAATTTAGGATAAGCATAAAGGCATAAAGAATAGTTCTAATTTATATATTAATTTTATAAACTTACTTACTTACTTACTTACCATCACGCCGTTTCCCCGTGGGGGTAGGCAGAGAGGATAGAGCGCCACACTCTTCTGTCCTGACACACAATTCTCGCCTCATCCACATTCATACATCTTGTCATACAAGATTTTATAAACTTAATTTATTTAAACTTTTAAGTACCAACAGTTTCCTACTTTTAAAATATTTTAACATCTTAAATGCTTATTCCTGCCCTTCGTGGTGTACCTCAGGTTAAATATGAATGGTAGTTAATGAGTAAATAATCGCACAATTTTACGGGATAGAAATGATCTTGTTCAGAAGTGATACGTCATTTCTATCAGTCGAGGTTATCATCACATGAATTTATATTTAAGTTATTTAATTTCGGATAATTAAAAATGTTAAAAAAATTCACAATTCCTTGTAAAATATTTCAAATTTTTGTGGAAATATTAACTTATAAAAAATTAACTTTTAGAAAAATGTATTAATTAATAAAATAAAACACAACGTTGTTTACTTCAAACTATACTTTAATTAAAATTAAAACGTAGTCAATCTTAAAAAAAACTTACTGCATCATCTTCAGTAATAAACTCTATTTATTTGATCCTTTAATCTTGAAATCAAAATTAAACATTATTTCCAAGGGGGAAGTGAATATTTTTACTTGAGAGTCCAAATGCGCTCATTACGTTTTGATTTTTTTTTTTAATTCCTTTGTCTACGATATTATGAGTAGGTACTCTACATGCGGCTAGACTAACTATTCTACTACTATAAGTGTATAATATATATATATACACATATATATATATATATATATATATATATATATATATATATATAAGTATTTTACAACACTATCATTTTATAATGACAAGATATGTGAAATTTTGGATAGTCTCTCGATAGTACGATATATAATTTCACATATCTTGTCATTATAAAATGATAGTGTAGTAAAATACTTATATACTTATTGTTACCGTGACATATGACGCGACGACTTGCACGCAATGTGCCCGGCGGTATTCACGGATCCCTTTCGGTTGCAGTTGCATGTTATGTTAGAACAAAACATTACTGGAAAGGACACAAAACCTTACAATTATTTTGATTTGCAAAGGGATATTTAAGTTGCTTACGTGCATTAAACGAGAGGTTCTTCATGTGTATTAAGTGAAGTCTGACAAGGGAAGTAATGTAAAATAATCGTTTTTTATGAGCGCTATAATTTCAAATTTTACCCCTGAAGGCTTTGGCGCCTTCAAATTATCTTGAAAATATACTTTACTTCACTTTATTTTTTATAGAAGAGTCATTTTCTTTTGTTAAACTGTAACTTCGCCTATTAATATTTTTACTAAATTTTCGTAATTTTTTGATAATAATTGTGATAAAATGATTGTTTCCGATTTGAGAAAAAAATAAACTGAATACATTGCAAATGAAGAAGATGCTCACGGGTCTATATAGTAAATCAATTAAAAATAAATATATGAGTAAATGCTATGAATAAAATGGTTCGGTCATGTGAAATAAATGAGAAGATAATGAGATATACTACAAGTGTGGATGACAACAGAAGTAGAGAATGTTCGCGAAAGAAGAGAATACTCTTAGAAGTCTCAACATTCAACGGGCGTTGTATGAATGTGAATAGGACAAGAATTGCATTCCAGTACAGAAGAGTGTGGCGTTCTACATCCTACGGAGAAAAGTATGATGATACATATGTATTAGGGGCGTGCGGTGCATACAAGCAAAGAAGCTGTTTTTTACTAAAAATTCTGGGAAACAAATATAAATTAAATAATCTATAATATGAATGGTGAACGTATATTTACGGATTTATTACAATTAGCGCCATCTGTGTACCAGTAAAAACTTAATGACTCAGTTTTAAAAACTACCACGACAATTCACCGCTGTAGCCGTATCGCTAGTAGCTACAATGCGTCGATTGTAGCTATTCACATTACTTTCTTCTATTTTTAAGACGGTGTATTACTCATGTCATACAATTCTCTTTTCTGAATTGAAAATTTCTTTCAGTTGATCCATTTTGTATGGAATCGTTGCTTATGTGGTTTTTAAACAGAATAAAGTTTGAAAGGCTTATAACTGCGTGCAAATCATTGAAGTGTCTACATTCTCTTTTAATTCACGAATTTTAATATCTTACTATTTTTAACGTGTTGATGTCTTGATCATTCTTTGCATTTGGTGCGTGAATTTGTTTTTGATGTGGGAAAAAAAAAAAAAAATGGCAGAACTATTTAATAAAAATTATTATTTCCTTTAGTTATTACGTGAAGAATTTTCAAACAACAAAATAACCATGTTCAGTCATAGAAAGTGTCCATATATTTTTTTTATTGATTTCATATGGGTAAGAAGGTATTATTTTATTTTAAAACTTAAACTTCGAAAACACTATTAATAGTACTCTAAAATTACAAATAAATACGTGGTAGGGTCATATAAACGATGGAATCATTTTGTCAAAAGACGTTATTTAAACTAAAGTTCATAATCCTATGTACAACATATATTATATATGATTGTATAATATCATTGGTAACAGCATAATCTAAATATATATATAAATGTAAATAATTTTAAAACAAATTTAGATAAATTACTTAGAAAGTTACACGAATAATCTGTCTATCGAAAAAATATAATCTCATCGAAACTCGAACCCAGAACTTTATACCAGAAGCTACGAAGTAGTTAAATTTCAGCTATATAAGCTTGCTAAGTAAGACATTTATTTTTAAAAAAAGTTTTACTATTTATTAATTCCGGTGTAAATCTCTAGTTTAGTATTCGAAAATATTTTAATGTACTCAAATTTAAAAAAAAACAGTTGACAGTGACCACGTATCTTTTATAGAGGGACTTTTAATATATATTTCATGAAATCAAATTTAAAACAGCGGTCATCGTTGATATTTCGAATTGGATATTATTAACGAGTAAATATTCTATCCGTTGGATTATGTTGTAAATGGTTGAATTAAGGATTTAACCTCAATAATAATACAAATGTTAATCGAAAGCCTTATTATTATGTCAATCAAAAGGCTTCCAAAACTTCGATATAGGCAAAGATACGTGTACTGAAAAATAACAAAATAATCACGCTTGTGTCAATATGCGAGCACATTCGTAATATAACATATTTTGGAAACCTACAATATAAATATGTTTGTTTGCGAGTACAACCCAAATACACTGAGAGACCCGTTTCAACTGCGTTTAAATATGTTTAATGCCGTAATAACGTTTGCGTTTAGAATTTCTGTGTTTGGTGTACGGTTTAGTTTATTTCATACTTGAAATAACGACCGGTAACAATAGGTAGATGATAGTTAGTGTGTACGTTCCATGCGACCTAAAAGTTTATAGTAAATCTATGAAAGAAAAATCTCTTGTGTCGTACATTTAATACTTATTTATAATCCAAAAGATATCAGGGATACAAGAAATACCTATGCATATTAAAAATAATAATTATTTTAAATTTAATTAAATTAATAATATTTTTATTGTATTATCTTATTATCGAGAATTTAAATTACAAAATAATTTCACGAACTTCAAAACATACTATTTGTTTGGCCAAAATTAAAATGGCACCTGTAAATGTGAATTATTATTACTGAAGTTCCACAAAAATGGTCCATGGCTTCATTAATGAATACCATTCTTGATGCGTTTCTAACATAATATTTTATATAATTATAATATTAAGGAGAACACATTCTTATTGTGAAGTTGTAATTATTCGGAACATCTGTGATATTTTAAATACTAATTAAATGTATTAATTAGAAAGATATACATATAAAATCAATTTTAACGAATAATATTGTCGTTGCTACCGAGATTCGAACCTGGATCTCTTCTAATCCAGGGAACGTGCATTAATTCTGGCATCTCCTATCAGAATACTCAAAGGTATTTGAGATTCCGTAAAAATAATGAAGATGGCTTTCAAATAATGGAACGATAGATGTATTAATTTGAAAGGTGTAACATATATGATAGAAACTTTGTCGTCAATGCACTGTGTTGGTATAGCATAATCGGTTAATGCACATTTGGAAGAGATTCAGTTTCGAATCTCGGTAGCAACAACAATATTTTTCGCTAAAATTGATTTTATATGTATATTTTTTTTAATTAATACATTTAATTTGTATTTTAATGATAATAATTAAATTCTAATATATTATGTATACATAGGTTTTTCAGATTCAGAAACGTTTATGAAATGATGGATATTTCTTAAAAATGCATTACCATTATAAAATATTGGTGTAGTATAGCACACTGCTTACAAATATTGAATTATTATTTACCATTAATATTATGATGATACGATTTTTCAAGCATAATAGTAAAAATGGAAAAAAAATGAGCTTTCATGCTTCATACAAGATAAGTAAAAAGGTTTTAAACATGCATGGATCATATTTTTCTTTGAGGAATTTTTCCGGTAGACCAACAAGCGCGCATGGATACGGATGGAAAAAATAAAGTTTATTAATTCTGGGTAAGCTTGAATACGGCGTGATGATAAGTACGTACGTCAATAAAAGTTGTACCGTAATGACAAAGAAATTAAAGATATCGTTAAATCCCCTTCACTTTCCACGTACGCACTTGTCGATTCGTTAGCAATGGCAGATGCGTTTCCGTGACAGGTAGGCACCCCTAAAATCACGCACGTGGTCGGCGTGCGTACCACTTCCGGAAATTTGTCATTTGCCACCGCACGGAAATGGCCGACGCGTGCCGACGAGGGCCGATAGGAATCAAGCAGCCGCGGCGGAAACACCCGATCGCACCCAAAAACCGATCTCCGAATCGACCCCTAACGGGGCAGACACAGTAGACACGGTCTGGTGCAAGTACATATTTCGTTATTATTTTCTTTTTCACTATAAGTAAAAAGGGCGAAATTGCGTTAAATTTTATATTCTGGAATTTAACTTCAAATTATAATTTCTGGATCATTACTTCTGAAGGGACACGTACAAAGTCTTAAAATAACTACTAATCGAATGAGACATTTGTAGTGAGAGAGTCTATTAAATATTTTGTTTCTGAAATAACTGTTGCATAACATTTCAACAATTGTTGAATCTTTAATCACTTTAATCAATAGATTAAAGATTAAAGGAAGACATTGTTTTTTTTAATTTAATATGTTCCTACGAATAAAGGGCGCACATACCTTCCATCACAGCTACATAATATTATGTAGATATTATCTTTGCTTACTGAACATGGCGAACCCATTATTAGATGATATTCAAAACAGTGATGGTTTTTACACCAAATCGATATTCTACATAAATTCCATTTTAGCCATTCTATGAATGCTCGCTTATTTTACTTAGTTGCTAGTTTATGTAAGGTTATCTGTACGTCATTTTTATTATTTACTTATTTATTCAATACTTATTTCTACTTCCAGAGTATTTATCGATAAAACTAAGGTTTACTTTGAAGTATTTTGGTGGTTTTAAATAATGAGTGAATGAATTGATGCAATGGGAAATGTGTTTGATAGATACGAATCCATGCAGGTGTACATTTACGTGGTTAATTTTTATTTATTTTTTTATTCACAGATTATCAACAGGCCGTTAAATAACCCTGATAGTCCTAATAACGACATTAAGGTACAATGCAAAAATATTTTAAGACAATTTGGGGAGTAAGTTACGTATTTTAAGAAATGTTGTCTAATAATAAAATCTAAAAAAATTATTACAAAACTGTACGTACACTATTGAGCAGAGACATAAGTTATAAATAAATTATTTATTGCTGATTGAAAACTAATTAACAGCTGCATTAGAACTGCTCCGTAAAGCCAAATTAAATGATTAGAGATTCTAGGAATCTTGTATCTAACTTAAGTCTAAGAGTGTTTATTTCACATTCTAAAAATGTCAAATTCTGTAAAAGTAAAGTAGCCATTATTTTTTAAATGAGCTTATTTATCCCATTGAATATCTATGATTTTTCAAGTGCAATAATAGAGAATTAAAAGTACTTATAATTATATGTCTATTATTAATTGTTAATGAAAACGTAGCTTAACAAAAAATTGTACAATGTATAGTGTAATCCATAGAGGCTATAATAACACCTGTAACGATGACATAACCGAACTTCAGTAATTTGAACAAAAGAATACGGTGCGTGTCCCGAGTAGGTAATACCACCGAATTAAATTCCCAATAATTCAATTATTCGTACAATGGTCATCTAATAGTGGGATCGGTTGTCTCACGGAATCAATATCGTCAAAACCTCAAACTGGAAATGTTTCCACACAACACGCAACTTCCTGTGTCCGGTACTAGCTTCGCGTACAGCGGTGCGTTTGGAGAAGATTACAATAAAACAGACATTTACCGTCGCAACTACCACAATCGAGTTTCTTAACCGAATCGTTGTAATTTTGTATCAGATCCGAACAACCGAATCCACTTATGCACTTTGTTGAGGGGATACATTCAGCCCGTCTCCCTCGCGCGGATTGGCCCCGCCCAGCGACCAATGGCAGAGCGAGGATTATCGATCTACGGCACGTCACAAACTACGGCAGGGAAGCGCCACGGTGCTACGAGCGTAGAGGGGCCCATTCTCACGCTACGACGCCTATGGCGAACATTACTACGGATGAAAAAGTGAACGTAGTCGTCGACACTTGAAAATAACTTTTTTTTTAATAAATATAAAGGTGATAAAAATATAGAACAAATATTTGATGATTTAAGAATTACAAGTTTAACATTTTCAGTCACTAAATATTTTGTATAATAATTATTACATAATTTTAATGTTTATTACGCTTTGAATAAAAATCAGACAGAAAAAATGCAGGTGTATTTACTTTTAAGAATTAACTTAACTATTTTAAAAACAATGACTGGAAATTTTTTGCAAATAATTATTTACAACATTTAATACTAAACTTCTTTATTAAATTATGCATAAACTGATATCTATTTTTAACCGTAATGTCATTAATGTTTTCTCTGTGGAATATCACCAATATAATATAATACTTGAGGGTTGGAAGATGCACTAACTTTGCTGCATCATCTGCTCACGTTTCACGAATTTAATGCCCATTGGCAGAACCTTAACGGTTATTGTAACGCTAACCGAGCAAGGGCATTAAAATTATGACGCTCGGGGAGCTAACACTAAACTCAAAGTACCGCACATAGGAGAGGCTAATACAACATTACTGTGCAAAAATGAAAGCGATCATGAGATCAAAATATTGTTTTGGTATAATAAAGTATGTATTTAGTTGTATGACACCGTTTTTTCAAGTTTATCATCATAATATCTAGAAAATATACTAACTCATTCCAACTGAGTTCTCAGTATTAATATCCGTACTGTTTTGAGGTCAATTCGATTTGATTGTGTTGTGAAACTTAATTCAGATTAGCAAGTGAATCTCCACATGATTTCGGGTGCTAAATTAATTTATTGGCTGCATCTATTATTTTTCCAATGTTCTACCTTTGTCATTACAAGTAATTATCACCACCAACAACAACGTACTTAACCAACGAAACAAACCAAAGAAACAGCCTCAATACAAATTTCATGCTGTTGTTGCATCTCATATTTTTGTCAGTCTCATTTTTAGAAACAATATATATAGTGTTCTCTTCGAGGCCACCTTTGTTCACCACGCCAGATACAAAAAGCATTCCTCGTAACCTTTGACCTTTCGATGGTGTCCAGACCATCCGTGTACGCCATAATTTGACATTATACATTACGCACATCTGTATTTATTTTAAAATCCTAGTTTTTTCTAGGATAACGTTAAACAAGTAACAGAATAGCACATTACCTTGACGAAGGTCATTGTATGTGTTGTAAGGTTTAGATCATCAGATCATCTTCGACGACCGGCCACTTTGATAGTGGTCAGTAGAGTTTTCCCTATAATAAATCATCATTACTCGTTATTTAATACTAAAAAGAATATTAACTATAGACTGGATTTTGACTGTAGACTGGTATTATAACGAACATATAACATTTATTCGTAATATTGAAAATTCTACGAAATCGTTTTTAAAATCGTTGGTTTGATACTTAACATTTTATAGAAAGAGTACATTA
Organism: Eubasilissa regina; assembly: GCA_022840565.1. Classification (NCBI taxonomy): domain Eukaryota; kingdom Metazoa; phylum Arthropoda; class Insecta; order Trichoptera; family Phryganeidae; genus Eubasilissa; species Eubasilissa regina. The sequence continues at coordinate 27,675,871 of JAINEB010000033.1, forward strand.
TTCCCGGCTCAACGTATCCTACAAGTTTAACAACTATTTTTTTATATAGCTGTAATATAGTATTTAATTTAACATCGAATATTCGAAATAAAAAAAATATATTACATTTTTTTTTGTTTTTTACCTCATACTTTTTGAAGAGGATTTCTAGGCAATTTATATTGTTACAGAAGACATGGTAAAACATTTCCTCTTATGTGTAAGCTTGTACATACTTCATTAGACACAGTTTCGTATCGACATTCTGTAAGTAAACACATGCATTCCCTTAAATACCACTGAGTACCAACTGTGAACAATATTTTTTTTTTTGCAGTCAAAATAATTCATTGAGACAGTAAAAAAACGTAACCTTACGTACATAATATAATTTGAGTAGCTTGTTGGTGTAGTGGTCAAGACGTTGGCCTAGTGATCTAGTGGTCAGGGGTTCGCGCCTCGTTCCAGGATACCAGCAAGTTAGTCCTATTTTCATAGCACAAGCATTTAGCTTAGTTTGAAAATAGTTAGAATATTGATGTGACATGTATTCCGTGTACGCATCTCTATTTTTTTTTTTTTTTAAATAAAAAAATAAAAAATAATAATTATAATGAATTAACAAAGTATTATTTATTGAAATGAAACTTCAATACCAATATCCATATATAAAAAATACTCACAAAATTAAAACTCGTGCATGGATGTTGAATAAGAAAAGTTATTAAGTCATCCCCGTTGATTCTCTTGTTACCCTTGTCTCAATCTGCGCGAGGCTTTTTGCAGGCTTGTTGTTGTCGCAAAGCGCTTGGGGGATAGCGACTGGAGCGCGATACGCGTTTTAATGATTGGCAAAAATCTTATATTTCGTATTTTATTTTGTGCAATAAAGCAAAATTTGTAATAAACAATATTTTTAATACAATACAAACAATGACTATAAAAAAATCTTATTACAATTTAAAAAAGAATACTAATTACAAGAATTAAAATTAGAAATAATCTAATAATTTTTATATAAATTCTACAACATGAATCAATCGTGAGATTATAAAAAAAAGATGACAAACATTTATTAATTACGTTAGCGACATTGATACTCAAATTGATAAAAAATTACTGTTATTTCACAATTTGTAAAATAATTGAGAAATCATTAAAAAAATAATACGCAAAATTAAATAATACGATTAATACCTACTAATATAATATTCCCATTATGCATCAAAGGAAATGTAAATTCATTTTAGTTGACGTTTAAAATGTTCAAGCGAATGTTATATTAATACACATTGAAGAACGAAATGTTATATCTAGACATAAATGACGACGCATGAATTAATTTTTGCCATAGAAAAAATTATTATACAAAACAGAGAAAAATATACATCTCATTAGAACTATAAAATTTGTCCATATAAGCAAAAGAAATTACTCCATATCAATAAATTATGAAATAATTCATCTAGTGTACCTATACATATTTTTTAATAATTTATGTGTGACGATTATGTATTCTCTCTGATGTTTAAAATGGAAATAATGTGATTAAGAAATTCCATATTATATATATATATATAATATAATAATAATAAGAATCAGTTGAATTTCGACAAAAGTTATTCTTAATTATTTTTTTGGTTCATAAATATTCTGATATATTCAAATCGAGCTCAACAATCAAAGCAATAAGAAATTTTTTAAATGCATAAAATTTTGTGAAATTTTTATATTGTACTTAATTAAGATATATATTGTATTTTTTGCAGTGTTCCTGTGGTTTCTAGTCCATATTACACCATCTTGTAATGATCCAATTATATAATGAGAACTGATAATTTTTATATTTCTAATAAAACTGATTACGTAAGTTTGATGAGTATTGATGCGTAACGTTCTCTGTAGAGCAAGAAGTATATTGTTATCGTTACAGTGAGTTTTAATTTTTATTTATTCACTAGATATTATTTCTAGCCTTTTCTTTATCTTAAAATATTATTTTTTATTCATTATCTTTGTTTTATTAACCACTGAATTGAATTAAAGTAAAATATTATTGTACACTCGTACCGTTACCGTTGTATGTTGCATATACCATGGTCTGCGAGATGAACGAATGACTCCATTCTTCAAAATTTCTGTGAACAAAGGCTCTACAACATTCAGGAAAATAATACTTACGTACTTCGTTGCTACACTTCGCACTGATGAGCAAATCAAATGAGAGAAGAAAGGGTTTATTGTCTACTTCGTATAAAGGTGATAATTAAATAAAATTACTATTAAATGAAAAACTATTCAAGAACATTTATTTTATTTCAATAGTAAATAACTCGGCTGCTAACTCTGCGGTGTACCTGATGTACTCGTAATAGAAAGAACTCGAAAAAAAATATTTTGTGTATATATTAAATGTAAGACAATACGCGATAAGTTTCATAAGGTTCTATATCTACAAGCTTCATTTATTTAAAAATCTTCAGTATAATGAATTAATATCATATCAAAAAAGATAAAACTAAATTCTATATTTTATTTGTAAGTTTAAAAAAAATCTACAACCACTAAGATATTTTAAATAAAAGTTGCATTCGGCGAACTTAACTATTATTATTAGATTATATAAAAGTCTAATGGATTCCTGATCATCGTAAAGACTCAAGAAACCGCTTAGTAAATTTAAGTGACCCGAAAACTTTTTATGGATTAAAGCTATTAAGCTCTCTCTTTTTAGTTCCACGTACAAAGGAATGGTGAAACGCTAAAACTCTAAGCACTCATCCACTGCTCATTACGTTAAGCTTTTTCAATTACCATAATCTCACCCCCATTTTCTACCCCCTCCATTGCCTTTACAACCAATCCCTTACACGTACCTAATGCTGTACACGAGCAGCTATAGCCTAGCTTAAGTATTACCTACTCCACCCCGATGGATGGAAGGGAGGCATAAGTATTTTATTCTTTACCCCTTCCATTTGCGATTTAAATTTGTGTTATTTGAGAAAAAGTCTTCTAATTATATAAAAGACATCAGTTAAATAATAATCTATAAAAAATATCCATATATGGTATACTTTATGATTTTTATTTGGTTGTATTAATAATTCTTAACAAATATTGGTTGAAATAGGTGAAAATATGCTGTACAGATAAATCAAACATACATTTAGTCATAATTATGGGTACAATTATTATATAAAGTGCCACCTCTTTCTTTCTGTAATAAATCAAAATTTGAAATTAGAGATACTTTCTATTATTGTTATTTTTTTAACAAAATTGAATATATGAATCTTTTTAAAGTGTGTCTAATACTATAAGTCAGATAATTTTATTATTTTAAATAGTACCTTGAAGTGAACTAATCCTTCTTTTAAGATTGATTACTTCGACTGCGCGTAAAATTATTACTCAATCAGGTTACAGATCAATCCTTAAAGTTAAATTGTAATTCACAAAGCTGTTGATATTTCCCCATAAAAAATAAAATAAAATTGTCATTTAATATGTATTAATAATTTTAGTTTAAATCAAAAGAGAATGTCTAAGTCCATTAAGCAGAGTAAATAAAACATGTATCTTCCCATTCCTAGAAATCCGTTCCAAATTATTTCTCGTCGCGTTTAAGACTGTTCCTCCTTAAAACGTATTTAACGATTCCTCAGAGCAAAGGAGAGGAATCCTCTCGAAATGTAAATCTCGTCATCTAGTTACCATCTGAAGGAGGCGAGGTTGTGATGACGTTAATTGAAATCTTCCACGGTGGAATTTAACTCTTTCGCTTTGAGTAAAGCCTGCGAAGGCCCTCTCCGAGTCACTTTGTTTTTGCCTCCGAATTATATTCACAAATACATAATTGTAAATCCACTCGAGAAATCATAAAAGCATTGAAAATAATTACCTCTCTTCCTGAGAAACAGGGGTGAGAAGGTGCTACCGTCTCCCACCCGCTCTTACAGGCAGTGTTCAAATACAAGGTACCGAAATAACAAGGTAAGGTTTGACCGAAGCAATCGCTAATAACGTGAAGTAAGTTTGAGATGCTTTCGTTTCGGTGGTTGTACTTTAATATAAATCTTCTGAATACAAAAAACCTTCCTCCTCTGAACAAAAAAGAAAAGGTTGGGGTAAGAAATGAGACATTAAAAATGGGGTGTTTATTATAGTATAAAATAATCAGCATTTTACCCACTTTTCTCATCAGATTTGTTTCATGTTGATGAAAACAAATAGATGTACATCCACACTTATCAATGTAGTATTATTATGTTTCATTCAAATTATCATTAACTTTACAACCTTCTAACAAGTGGAAATAATTTGAACACTATAATTTTACAAAATAATAAATAATGTCTATCAATACTGATCATTCAAGATAAATAATATCAAATAAGTTATCATATCTTATTCCATCATATCTTTCTTTAGTTAAAAATGTATAATACTCTTCCGAACTTATGGAAAATCATCCGTCAAACATTTGCGCCTAAAAAATCTCAAAAATTGGTCAGTCAGTTAGAGACAATATTCGATTTATAAAAGAATGTGGGTGTTTTAAAAAAATAACTATTTTTTACAATACGAAGATAGATGTAACTAAATCCTATCTTTAGTTAAGAACAAACTTGATGTTCAAACTACATTAAATTAAAGAATAATAATTATAACATAAAGTAAGTAGAAAAATTTATTTAAATATTTTACCTTCTGTTTAATTTTTATTAAATGTAATGTATAATATGTGAAATAAATAAAATGCTTATCCACGATGGATGATACATTTTAACGATACAAAATATTTAAACATTGTTGGTTCAATTATATCCCCGTTGTTACTGTGTACTGATCTTATAAGCTAATTTCAAAATTAATTAAATTCGTGAACTCTTAATATTTCAATAAATTGCGAGTTTAAGCAAGTAATATTTCTTTTAAATTATTTCTTAAATATAATCATTATTTCACAATTAATGAACTGCAATAAATAAGACCAACTTCTACAAATTAAACAAGATTTACCTGATATCACTCAATAGTAATTAAATGTGGCCGGCTTGCGTAATAAACACAAGTTAGTGAAGATTTTGCCAATGAATTATTTGTATTTACTATATATATATTTTTATATGTCATCCCATAATCATTGTTCTAAGAATGTCTGAAATTCTATAGGCTCTAAAAGAGTGAATATATTCTAAGCTTTCAGCGGGTCGCAATAGAAAGCGTGAGTAATTTGAAGGAAAACAAGTATAATGAAAATTGTATTATTATCATTATAATTTTGCGCTCGAAATGAAATTCACAAAGGGAATGTGTTATGTAGGTACGGGGGAGGTTAACACAATGTAGACCTGTCTTGGGAAATAATCTGACATCTGCTAATCTGGGGTTTAATATGGCCAGGGACTGTACTCCCATTGTACTCTCGTTGTACAAGAGAACTAAATTGCAATGGGCGACACTCGTATGCCACACTGTTAACTGTTCTTATTAATAATTCAATTATAATTATCTTATTCAAATAATATCTTTCAATCATTCAAAAATTATATAAAATCGTTAAATATAGTCGTGCATGCATAACTTCCTTTAATACTTTGCTAATCATTTGATAGAAAATGGTCATGGTTTTGATAAAAAATTGGGATTGTCAATTTTGCATATAAACAGTGTTGGTAACAAATTGAATAATTTGGAGTCGTTGGAGATAAATAAAGCATGTAAAACTAATGAAAAAATTATAAACAACCAACTAAATTTAACTACTAGTCCCATTCTAAAATTTTTTCCTAAAAATTATTCGACTAAATTTGTATTAAGTAACAATTTGAGTTAGGTACTAAATTTTTTTTTTAAATAATTGTTGTTTTTTTAAAAAATATATTCTGATAAAGAAACAATAATATGTTTTTAGTTAGTTATGACATTTTGAAGAAGAAAATGGTATTTTTTGAAACCGGTAGATGTGTTTAAACTCAATTAAGTGGTTAATAAAACAAAGATAATAAATAAAAAACATTACTTCCTTTAACTTGTGATTTTATTAAAACACTCGTTATATATCACATATATGTAGACCACTGCGTAAATATGTTTATTTCTACATATTCTTCCTCGTTGGCAACTACGAAGATACTAAATATCCCCAAAAACGTTCTTATAGGACGAGAACCCCAATGAAATTTTAAAATTATATGAAGTTTTGAAATTTTCTATTTTCTAATAACTTTACGCTGTTCTTAACGCACATGTAACAACGGGACCCGTTAAAAGTCAATATGTTTGTGCAGGTATTTTAATAATATGTAGTTAGGTCACTGACTTTCCGTTATAAAGTCGGAAAATTGATCCCGCTAATGGCTACTAGAGTTAGTCACATTTGTGTCATAATTGGAATGGCTTTCTTGAAAGCAAAGAGTATCGTTATGATATTCATATTCAGTCAATTTAAATTTCGGTAGCAACCAAATATTTTTTCGATAAATAGATTTTTTCTGTGTCTTTCTAATCGATTAGATTAATTTGTAATTAAAAATATCACAGAGCGACGTACTAATATTGCAACTTTGCAATAAAAATGTGTTTTCATTAGGAGCTTAGTGAAACCTCTTTAGTGAAACCAATATTTCAGCATTATCTAAATCTATTTTTCCCTCGGTTAATACACCGATCCCTCAGAATAACAAGGTACCATCTGACACTGACACTGTTTTGAGATAATGAGCTCAAAAGTGTTGATTGAATTTCAAAATATATTCATGTATATTTTGTTTTGAGTATGCAAATATGATCAGTTTTAAGGTCTTAACTTATTTTCAGTATTCACCACTGCGAGATGAGAGAAATTAAAAATATTAAAAAAACATTAGGAGGAGTAGTAAGCGTATTTTATAAGTATACAAAAGTCCCATAAATAAATCCTATAAATATTGAAATAAAATCTTAATCTTCCACCGCCTACAAACTCTAGCAAGGGAATACTCCACTTTCTTCAAGTTGTGTACGAAAGAATAGATTGCACGGAGACGTTTTCGAAAAATTCCCTGTATATACATAATTCTATTTGGCTTCTACGCCGACGGAAGCCAATATAACTGTTTCTATGCACTGACATATTTTCTATTTACTCGACATACAAATACTGCTATGGTTAATTTAACGTTGCATGACATCGTTTGTCCGACATTCAAACATTCTGTACGGATCCGAGTAATTACAGCCTGAACTATTTAGTAAAAGGTGAGTCCACTTTTCTAACGTACCCTGGTGACATAAGTACTTTAATCAAATACACGAACACGAGATACTTTGATAATAAAAAGAGTCTGAAATATATATTTAAAAACCGTTTCAGTACGTACTCATTGATATCTCGAAAAATATTAATCATGTTAGAAACTTTAACCTTTTAACTGCCAACCGTATTTGATGTGGCCCGCACCACACAAGGGTAGACTTTAAGGGTGTTGACTTAAAATGTCTTTTAAAAGCTAGGATCTGTCGTCCACAAATAACAAAACGTTTCAATTGTATCCTGTCTCTGCAAGACCTAATGTGCGCGCACACGTGCAAAGTGCGGCGTGGTAACTTACTTGTAACATTTAAACTGTTAATTAACAAATTAATTCATTTAAAGGAATAATGTTCCTTTATTTATTTTTTATATTGAAATCTGTTTGCCGAAACCCACGTAATATTCTCACACAACTAAAACTCATTCGAAGATTCAAAAATGTAACACTAAAGTCATTACGTCATTCACATCCATTTCTGGCTCTGTTCCCATTCTTTTACAAGTCTGATTGAGTTTGAAAATCAAGCGCCATTATTTTACTTTTACAACTGTCTTTTTTTTTATTAACCCTGGTTTAGATGAATCCGCTAGTTTTTTAATAGCGCTATAAATACGAGTATAAAGACTTTTATGAAAATTTTGAGAGCTATAACAAAATCAGTGAAGTTCTACTCGTATTTCATATTCGCTTTTCTTAAGCATTTTAAGGAATTAATAAAATATAATTTTTAGAAATTGTAAAATATATAAATAAATTTTATTAACTATTTTTATATATATTTGCATCTAATACAATTGTCTATTAGGTTATGATGTTACCAACAATACTATATTACATACATTCATCTCACATACAAATAAAATACTTTGCAGATCATCGATCATCATCAAACGTCTGAAATATATAAGCTGATAGATTAAAACAGAGAAACTCCAGAGCAAATACTGTATGTCCGACAACGATGCCAAGAAAAGGGAGGAGTATGGTCAAGAGGGAGGAAATTCGCGAAGATCGCGATTCTTTGTCATAAGAGACCGAAGTGAAAGAAAAAAAAGGCTGTACGATAAACTGACGACTTATTACACATTATCATTTATTTATTAGTATTTTTTAGTAATAATAATGTAAATCGGGTTTGCAGAATGTTTCATGATTTAACTACAATCTAATTGTTTTAAAGGTTAACATTTTTATTCAAAACTTTAGTGAATAATTTATGAAGAAAAAACAATTTCAATACGGATAGGTTTCTTTATTTGTAAACGTATATTTTCATGTTACATTTGTACTTATTGGGAGTGCAGTGGTTAGCATTCCCTCGATACGTGGGTGAGTGGGATTCTCCGCCGGAGAGATTTTTTCGATAAATTATTTTTTTTCTGCATATCTTTCAAGATGTTTCTGTCAGTGATACGTAATGTGTTTTTAATATTTATAAACTAGATTGAATAAATTATTAATCATAGTGTCGGTGATAGTAATTAACCAAATATCATATCTATAAGTTTAGAAATAAATCGTGTATTCATCAATAATTAATTGTCTCCTTCTGTCTTCAGTGCTATTAAATATGTTTACTGATAGATAGTTATAGACCGTGTGCAAACATAATTTTAATTATGTTTTTTTCTAAACCATGAAATATTTATGTAACTATTTCGAAATAATATTTAAATAAAAGTCATTGAAAATATACTGTTTTTAGAATGTTTCCTAAATTAATTATATACCGAACATTTTATACAGAAATACAATTCTATGTAGAACCGTAATGGCCCGTGTTAACGGATTACGGTTCAAATTTTCATCTTAAAATTCTTTGAACACACTAAGTCTCAGAGATTCAGGCATCGCCACTTGTCTCACGTCTTACACGCATATTGTCAAAATGAAGTGTCAACCCGTTGACGATCCATTCATACATTGGGTGAGTTTAAATCACCCCTGCAGCAATTTAAACAGATTAAATGTTTGTAATTCTATTTTTCTTCCTTCTATTTTTTAATTTATCAAGATAAATTGTTGTAGGTATTTATAATACCGCTGTCAAATCAAAAACCGTGTACATGGGTCGGTCTTACTAATGTCAAACGATGATTTCTAAGCTTATCTTCGTATCAAAACGTGTACGCGGGACTGATATTTATTATTATTATTCTGAAACTTGTCACATCGCGTCTCATTCCATGGACATCAGTCGTAACTGAAATATATTATTATTTTCGGCATTTTTAATCTCTCATTATTGCAGGCTATTACTTAAATATACTCTTCCAAAAAGGAATGTTGTATGCTTTGTTCTGCCAAAAATTTGATTAAAAACTAGAAAGAATTTTAGAGAGTACCTAGTAATAACGTATAGCGGTTAATGATAATGTAAATTAAATATTATTATATGTATTCAGTGGTGGCCAGATGTCATATACTATTTGAATGTAAAATCAAGCGATGACTGAAAATGAATTTTGACCTTACTCCAATAGAAAATTAAATATTCAACGTCTTTATGTGTTGATATAAAATAGAGAAATTGAAAAATAATCCCGATTTTTTTGGCTAGTATTTATTTATGCGTTTTATCAATAATCTCTTGCAGACTTCGCTCACTAAAATGTATATTTTAATTATTCCATCATTTAACCAAATAATAATAATATGAGCAACGTACACCATTTCGTAGTTTAACGCCGAACTATGACTAAAAAATAAAATACATTTATTATTAAGGCATTAAGAAAAATATTTTTAATACAAATAATAATGAATTGGATCAAAAAATATTTTAATAACTTGGCATCGTTAAACATATTATATTATTTTAATGCATTTAGTTAATTTTTATTTATGTTTAAAGGTATACTAAAAAAACTCATAAAAAGAAGTTTATTAAATTTATCAGGGTTTTGATATTTTTTATTTTGGCATTGCTGCGAGAATTTTTTTGTATTAGTATAATTTTACATAAATAGCAAAAGTTTTTAAATTACCTAACGTTAAGTGTTTATTTCCTTTTCAGACCCGAATATTAGAAGACGCCTCCCTCATGTGTAACTCGTGGTCACCCCGTCATAATGTGAGTAGTTTTATTAGAACAATATATAAATTGTTAGAACTATACATATTATTATTTCGTAAATTATTTTACGAAGACAATGCGATTTATTAAACATATTTATTATTAGATGTTTTTATACATACCCATTTGTTATATTTCTGCGATACTCTTTCATTGAAAATGGCGTTTAATTTATAATTGCTGCTTTATTTTTTATTTGATAAGTAACCCACTCAAAAATTTTAATTAACAAATATTTTTTGTTATTTAAAAAGTTTATTTAATTTCGAGCATAAATATTGAAATATAAATCATTACTAAATTAAATCAAAATAATTTAAAACTGATTGACCAGAATGAATTAAAGTACTTATATATTTTCAAAAGATATAGATATTTTTATTTGTGTTCTGGGTTTATATATGTCAATAATGGTTATAAATTATTCGCACCTACAAAGTCAAATGCGAAATTTCCAACTCATTTGCAATAATCAATTCCATTTGCTGCACCAAACGATACCATCCGTCGAGCTTTTCTGTATACCTTGTGTACGCTTGCGGTGGTAATATTAATACTTTGCTACTCACCGTATTACGCTTTCGTTAATATTTGCACTTTACATACTGCAAGACTAAAATTCCATAAGCACGTAAGTGCCAAAACATTGTCCGGTCATTGAAATCTCTAAATGTGATGTGCACTGTGACTAAAGCGACGCGCAATGGTTATTTGGCACTTGCATCGCTGTGGGATGTTGGTCTTCAATAATTGCCACAAACACGTAGTGTAATCCAAATGAAAGCATTGGCTTGTTTATATATTAAAACGGATTACCGCATACGTGTTGGCCCGTATTCCACGCGTATTTCCACGTGTATGGCAATATTAATTATTAAAGCGATTATTGATATTTCCAACACTAAGAACAATGGAACGTCGATGTACCTACTAGCGATAACTAAGGGTTTACATATATTAATCCATCATGATTATGTTTTAAATGTATTGATAATATTTTTATGTGCCGTTAATTTTTAATTGCGTTTTTTATGATGTACCTATAAATATTTATTTTCAGTCGCTGATGATTCTGATAAATAAGTAAATCATAATTTATAAGTTATGTAGTTATTGAAATTTTACAGATTTTATGGAATTCTAACAATGCAAATTAAGATTTTGTAATGCTATAAATAAAATAACACTTTTAATGCATGCGAGTATTATATTTATTAGTGATGAGAATAAATGCTACCCTTGACTCACTGGTGTGATTGTGATTGGTATTCGATAATATCAGTGATTAAAAACTGCGACAATCACAATACATTAAATAAATAAATAAAACATAATTTTAAGCGTATTTATTTATATAATTAAAACTTCATTTGCGTAAAAAACATTTTGTAGCATAAATAATTAGTAGAAAATTACTGCCCATACATACACATTCCTACAAAATGGTTAAAAAAATACGAACAAAATTAAGTTACCAGCTAGCATAAACATTACCAATAAAAACAAATTCCAATAGATGGCGCTGATTCAAGTGATAATCGGTTTAAAAAGTCAGAAAATCATTGGAATTTTTAACAAAAAAATTTTGAATCACGAGTCACGATATTCCCAGATATTCAATCACTGATAGTGAGGGTTACTCAAAAATATCAGTGATTGACTCACGGATCGTGATTTTAAACTCATCACTAATATTTATTATAGTTTAATATGGCGCATAATGAGTCAAATCTCACAGACATGGGAATTTATTCATGTATATTAATATTTTTCTTTTTTCAGAAGATGATTTTAGAAGAATTCAAAACATTGTTTATAGTTTGATAGATGCATTAGGAAAAATCTTGTTAAATGTCGATTTTAAGGGAAAATGTATCCAATACTGATATTTCAATACATTGGTTTGTGTCGGAAAACAATGTAAATGTAAATACCATAAATACCTTCAATAATGATATTTCAATATGTGATCCCCTACAAAATACGTAAGTACCTAAATGTAACCTACAGTGACTTTCAATAATCATAAATTCAAAGGGAGATAGTCTTCATGTTCTGTCTCACTCTCCAAAAGTATTCAAATGACGAATAATTTCAACTTTTTAATGTTACCCTCAAATATTTCACCTTAAGCCATATCTAGTTCTATTTTAAATAAAAGTTTAAAATGATGAATTAATTATTAATTTTACTGTTTTAAAAGTAACGGAGAATAATATTTATGTGATTAGATTAGATACTAGCTTATCTTGCCACGTTTTGGTTGACATTTCGTTTTCTGTTGCAGGATCTATCATCAGAACTAGTAACCTTTATAACCCAGATAACCGAACACAGAAATTTCTGAAAGGCTATAAAATAGATACAGTTTATTTAATAATGTGATTAAAATAGAAATATAATTTTTCTTCATTAGATAATAAATAATAAAAAATAAATAGAGTAGTAAAAATTAAAACGAGAAAAAATACAAGGAATGGAAATTATTAGTCATTATTTTTTTATATAGATAGTCTTCCTTTTAAAATATACAATCAAATCCTTAACTTTATATTATTTCCAATACATAATAAATAAATATTGATTTGAGATCTGACATATTATATCGAAATTGGAATGCGAAGGTTATCAAAGTAACAAAAAATAAAATTTGTAAAATATTAAATTAATAAAAGATTATTTATTAGTTTTAAATATTTATATAAAATATATTAGTTTTATATAACTTATGAAAATAATTTTCGACAGCAGCGAAATGGAAATTGAGCAGAAAAATAGCAAAAAATTTATTATGGAATTAAAAGTATTAAATATTTCTTAAATTTTACTGTTAATTATTTTAGTATTTAAAAAAACCATGTTTGAACAAATTCAAATCATATATGAATGTTTAATTTCCTTATGAAATAAAACTCCTCGACCTTTAATAAAGAGCATTACTTATTTATAACTTAAGTAAAACGTGTCAATAAACTTGTAATAATTATTCTATTATACTATCAGAAAAAGAAAATACACAGTTGTATTCAAATACGCGTATCAGAATACAGACAAACACGTATACTAACATATACGTAATACATAAATAAGTAAAGCCTTTCATAAATACGCACGTTGGAAAATGCGAAGGGTGCATTATTAATGTACTGTAAGCAGTAACTTAGTTTGCCTTCCTGTCCCCCAAACCGGGAATTCTGAATACACCACTGGTTCATTCGAATAGCACTCTTTTATTTTATCGATTCGTTAATGGAGAACTTAGACGACATTGTTGTGAAAAGCACTGAAATTGAATATGAAACAATTAATTCACTTATGTACATTATATATTAAAAAAACCTTTACTTATCTAGTCAGGAATAATTTTAAAAACATTAAAATTCTGATCTAGTTTTGCACATTATCGTTAATAAATTATAAAATCACGATTTTAAAAAACCTAATGAAATTGCTATCGTTATGAAAAATCAGTGTTTAAATTATAACAAAAACGGTTGTTTATTTTGTATAACAGTCAACTCGAACTTTGATATACGCCAATAATTCAAATGTATTATGTACCAGATGTTAATGTTGATTTTAATAGGTAAGACATGTTCATGATAAATTAAATATGTAGAAGTTTTTTAATATTTACAATATTATAATGTAATTAAGAGATGAAAACAGAAGACGCTTAGAAAGGCGATTGTTAAGAAGAATATGTGATCGAGTATGAAACAAAGATCAAAGGAAATAATGTATGAGCAAAATAGGAAATATATACAGATATATTAATCTTTTACATAGATTAAACGAATGCCTGAAGTGGTAATGGCTGAGTCAAGTGACAATATAGATTGTTACAGAGAACGAAAGACGCAAGAAAACGAGTCTGTGCTTGATGATGTGTGTAATTACACTCTTCTACTTCTAATACGGCCGCCACCAGCTCACTAAATGTGATTTGTGCCAATGTTCCGAACACTTCTCAAAATAAACATCGCGCACGAAGAGGCGGAAACTTCCCCAAACAATTTAGCGATAACTGTTGAAGTTTAATTGAATCGGCAGGAGAAATGCTTTACAACTTTCCAAATACATTTTTCCGCGTCAAGTTCCGTCTAGTGGATTCCACGTGACCGTTTACTTCTTTAAAACTTTACCTCCCCCCCCCGCTTCTCCACCCCCAGCCACAGTAATGTAGCGCCATTTTATAAAAATAAAAAAGTTTCTCCTCGCTAACAGAATTTACCATTTCATAATGCGGGTAAATCCGGATGAGGCGTAACTGGTTTTTGTTGAGGCGAATACTTTCCCCAGCATCGTAAATACTTTCCAAACCGGATGTTGAAGAAGGATTAGAATTAACGGAGTGGATGTTTTAATTCTCCCCGCAACTACTCGCTTCCTCCCGGCTTGAAGGGGTAGACATTTATCGGACTTAATATTTACCTCGTTGTTTTCATCCCTTATGCTTTTGAAAATATTGTAATATCAGTGGGGTAAAATGAACGCATAATGTTTTCGGTGTTGTTCTATCATTGTAATAATAATTTTTTTCTCGAATTTAAGTGTTGTATCATCACTAGCAATAAATATTTCTTGTTAATTTCTAATAATTAAAAAATAGCATTAACTCTACAAATAATGTTAATGAAATAATCATGTGTATATGGTTTACCGCAACTCAAGGTCAGAAACTCACCGTTGATTGGAATCCATTAGATTCCAAAACGTGTCATTTGGATAAATACACGCTTCCAGCTATTGAATTAGGCTTACACCGTAACACGTCTAAAGAAAAATGTTTGACGCGCTAATCCATCGTATCTGCATTATATACCATTAGAATATGTAATATATTTCTGACATACACATGTACGAACGTAGTTACCAGTGACGGATTTAGGATGTACAAGACCCCAGACGCAAAATAATTTTGAGCCTCTCCCCAAATAAACGTTCGGTATATTTATGAGACTATTTTAATTTATACTCGTATAACGATAATTTATTTATATTTTTATTTATTTACAATTATATTAACTAATCAACTTATTTTTTTAGACTTTAATCAGCACAAATGGTCGATACAATCGACATAACATATATTTATGTAAATATTTATTACTCAAAAAGATTTTGAACTTAATGTGATATTTATTTTTGAGGTCTCAAAGCATTTGAGAGGAAAATTAAAAAAAAATTGTTACATTTTTCATGATATAGTACGTAAAACGTAAAAATCCCTAAGCTTGTGCACTACGCGTTATAAAATGGGATTAGTGGATCGCTACCAAGTGCACCTTACACATGCCCCTTTGATATGTAGGTAAGTTAATTTCTTCTTAAATTCCAGTAAAATATTTTTACAAGTTCCACAATTGTTTGATTAATACTTCTTCATAATAATAAATGTTACAATTATTACTCTTATTTGCTTACTTTACACTAGCCTACAAATCCACTTGCATTTTAATACCCACGAAAAATTCAATATTATCATGTTAACTTATAAAACCACATGTACTTTATTATATAGGACATGAGGCGATTGTTAAAAAAATTATTTACAAGTCTCAGACACATTAATATACATATACCATCCCTGCATAGTGGATATGTATTTTTATTTACATTTTCTTAGTTTTTACAATAATACTAAATACTCGTAACAACATTCTTATATTGTACACTCTCAATTCCAAAATAAAAAATGACAGACATATGTATCATGCTACTATCATATAAATATGTTTTTCTGATTCACTCCATCCCATCTCGAATACAGATCATTGTATTTTATTTTGGTCTATTCAAACATCATCTGAATTTTATTTCCAGTTCAGATGGTGTTCATTTTAAACTAAATCTTTCAAAAAATATAATTCTCATCGAAAATATTCCATTTCTTTTTTTGATTTCTACCTATTTTATGAACATACACTCTTCGGTGAGCGAGACGCGATGCCCCAGCCGGCCCTGTACACGTAGTACATGTACAATGAGCCGAATAACCGATTAAACAAGTGAAATGTGTCACTTGTCATTCCGATACATCCTTGTTGAATCGTGCGAGAAGGTTCATTTACCGATATCAAATGAAACCTCGAATCCTGTGTAAGGCCGCGATACCAGCTAATATCATTACCAAAATCAATGATTCATGTCTCTGTCTCGAGCGTTACTGCTGTTAATTCAGTCAAAATAAATTATTTAACAATTCTAACGGGACGTACCATTCTTGATTATCGCGGATTTCTTGGAACTATATTTGATCGTCACGATTACCCTAGCGGGTACGGGGATGATTAAACCCGCAACATCGAGGTTTAAGGACTGTTTGGTGTGCACTTTATTCGCTCTAAACAGAAGTGAATCCAAAGAATAATATCTTTCATTTCAATGGAATAATTATATTTTCATGAGTAGGTACTGGTTCATTAACGATTTTCAGTTTATCATTACGATCCAGTCAAAACCCGTAATTCTGCGTATCTGATATCCATACAAAAAATGTATCATTCGTTTAAAGCCTTTTTGATTAAAAAATAAAAATATATACAAATATTATAATAATAATAAAATAAAATATTATCATAAAGAATTTAATATTGTTTAAAAAATATATTAATCGTAGAGTAAAAGATGAGGTTCATTGAAATAAAATTTTAGAAAAAAAATTAAGGCGACGATGTGAAATCTGGTACCAGTAAATAGTGCAAAATCAGAATACTTAAAAATAAAATTAAAAAATAGATGACAATATAAATGCAGTACAGTAAACTACTTTTTATTTAGACAGAAAAATTGTATCTATGTGTGTAACAGCACGTTTCAAAAACATGTGATACTTTTTATAAAATAGTAAATAAATACATGGTCCCGGAATACTCGTAGGAAATAAAACACACAACACATACAGAGCTCAAATTTTAATGTCCATCTTTTTTTGCGATATATCATATATTTTTTTTATGTTTTCCGTCGGCACGTATATGTGATAGTAATAGGGTTAAGTATATTCATGTATAGAGAAAAAATGGTTCATTGGAACATATAATGCATTTAGAAATATTTATTATTAATATATAGATTTCATAGTGTAAGTACGTCGTTATATATTTATAGCAATGGAAAAATCAGTAACTGCATTTGACTAAGGCAACAAATAAAGTTTTCTAATTTACAAAATTAAACATGTACATATTTTTTATGGATAGGTATCGTGTTTATAACTAATTTCAAAAGCTAAGTTGCATCAATACACCGTTATCATATTACGTATGATATTACTTAAGCTAATACAATTGTTATTTCTAAATTAAAGTAGTATACTCTACAACTTGTTACATTTTTGGTGATCTCTACTCTCTCTCCGTGTCCACGAATGAGAACAGTATAATGTACAGCGCGAAGAGATTAATGAATCGCGCGCCGATTAGAATGAAACATCGAGTACACACCTCGGAATCTTTACTGACTCTCTTTGATCATCGTGCGCCTTAATCACGCACAATTTAATCCTCTTTCTATAATTTAATATATAATATATGGTCTTAATACTGTATTTTCTATTTACGATCTTGAATTAAAATTGTTAAGATATTTTCTCTAGACAGAGGTTCATATTAGAGTCGGCAAGAGCACAAAATACAATTCTTAAGGTAATAAATGGTCGTCCCTTTAGATATCCATCAGATCTCATATTTAAAGAGTACAATGCGCTAGACACAAGACAAATCTATATGTTGAGACTCGTCCAATATTTCCATGCTAAAAACAACTCACCCTAAACAATAAATCATGGACACAACACCAGACAAACAACGAACATTTTATTAAAGATTATACATATTCTTAGCTCCGAAATTGTACAACACTCAGCACCAACTGGAAATCGTTCACTTCAAATAAGTTTACACAAATATGGACCCAATATATGATCCAGTTGGGTAGAGATCAATCAGAAGCATCGCTATCCAATATTCTAACATAATCATTAAACTAATAATTCACTAGTTTTACAACACTCTCACTGCATTTTTTTTTCTCTATTTTATTTGTATTCCTGTCGAATCTTTATCTTTCTTGAATTAAATAACACCACAACAGCACGAAAAAAACTGGCAACTTTAACACAGACGGCAATCTAGCAAAGTAGCCAGAACAATGCTGTATCAGAGGTGCAGTCTACTCCATCCCACATAATAAACTACGAGTATATACTTAATTGCAATATAATTGTATCTTATGTTTATCATCTTATGTTATAACATATTCACCTCTGTTACAACAGAAACATGAAAGTCAATAAAGTCTAATAAATAGATTGAGAGAAATTCCAAAGATATACTATATTCAAATATTAAATGCGTTACGGATTATGCGAAAAAAACTTCTTTCACATATTTTTAATATAATATAAGTAAAATTTGACTATTCAATTTGCACATTTTTATATTCGGCGATATCGAAATACTCTTCGTTCTCATAAATAATAAATGGAGGTGTTCATTGGACTTTTAAGGCGTCCCCTTTTTAATTCTGTATTTACTTTCACCACGTAAACAGCGTGTCCCAGCAAAACTTATCCACGAATGTAAATATTTTTTGGCTTAATGAATAATATAAAAACGGCGCCCGGGACTGAAAACTGTTTGCTTAAGGGAATCTGCTTCATAAATAATGAAAATGCTCGGGCGCTCGACTTAAATCCGGTTCATACGTTTTGAGTGGCCCATGACAAGAAGTCAAAAGAGGAAGACATCGATCCTTGCCTATTCAATCGGTTTTCACAGAATTCACTTTTCTCCATAGAATTTCTTAAATCATTTAAATACCGTTACCCATGTGACGCTATTTAAATGATTTAAGAAATGAAACTTGTCATATATTTTTTAATATATTTATCATATATTATATATAACTAGGTTTATTTTTATTTTATATAATACAGCGTCACAATAAATGAGCTACATTAAAAACATAATCAATAAACTACTTAAATATTCTCATCACATACGTTCACTATAATGTGACTACTAAGTCTACTAAGACTACTAAGATGTCGACAACCTCGAATCCCGAGACTTTTTAAAAAAATAACCGGAGACTCAAGACTTAATTTTTCTTGATATTATTAATTTTAAACAAGTTGACTTAATTCTACTATCCACTGACATACAATAAGTAGTGACCCATTATTCCTAAAAATAAAATTTTATAGGCCTCAGAGGCATACTACCGATGATAGGGCAAGGGGTTCTTCGAACCCGGTACCCTGTAAGACGATGCGATCAAAGTCAAAAAAAGTAAGTAGTGACCCAGCGACGAATGGTGTATGTGTACGTATATTTAAAAAAAAAAGTTCCATAGTTTATATTATGGTCAGCCATAAAACATTGTATTAAGGAGAAATTAGTCCGAAGATATATATTACTAAAAGTAAAATTCTAAAGTAAATGGTTTTGTCGGTTTGTTCAAACAGGGGATTATGTTTAATTGTAAAATGTGATCTTTTATTTTTAGGAAAAATTCGTGTCACCTTTTGAAACAAAATTTGTATGGCATTAAATTATTTGAAAAACTTTATTAGAGGACTTAGCCAAATACACACGTATTTCCTCTTCCAATAAGTTTCTTTATCAATTGTTTATTATTTTATTTTGAGTTTTAAAAATTTGTTTTATTTTGTATTTTTTATAAATGAATGTATTAAAAAATATATACGTATACTTAATTTAATTTTAAAAGAAAACTACCACATTATGAAATAGTAAAATCAGTTTTTATTTGTTTATAAAATTAATATTAACGTATGTTATTTTACACAGATAATATCCTTAAAAGCTACTGTACATCATACATATAAATATATAAAAATATTTTTTCTTTTTAATTAAATAAAAATTATGGTCTCGATGACCTGGGATTCTCAGGACTTGAAAATTTTAACTTTTGAGTCCCGGGAATTTAAAAAAGTCGAGAATACAGAATCCCTAGTGATTACTCACACCAGCGTATAAATAGTATAGTATAGTGCTTTGATAATAAAATATAATGTACGAGTATATAAAATGAGATGGTACTGTAGATATATATCTGAACAGATTACAATCGAAAAACATGAAAATATAAAATAATTAATACATAAAAATAATTAGATTCTCATTGTGACATATGCAGTTTCAGAGAAATAAATTATCAAATTTAGTCCGTAGATGGCGATAGTATAGTGGTACTTGAAGCGAGTCCACATATTAAAATACATACAACTTTCAAAAATTTCAAAGATATGGAAATTGATGGGTGAAAATAGTGAACGTTATATTTATATAAAGTGATCATTTAAGCCAGCTGAATTCAGATCGTAAGCCCTGTAATTACTCATACTCACATATATTTTCCATTAAATATAATAAAAATAGCTTTGTCTCTATGAGATATCTATTATTTCTTTAATTATATAATGAATTATAGTATATGTGTAACTCATTTACAGTGCCAATGTCATTTTACAGTATACACATTCGTTAAATCGGATTAAAGAACGCAATATTGCTGTGGCAGGCATCTAGTCTGAATGTTTCATGCTTCCTTAATGATCTTGTTCTTTCGTGAAGACCTTAGAAATCAGTATGCCGTCGACCGGATTATTAAAATTCATAAAAACTCATAATAAAATGATAATGATTTATTAATCAAGATATGTTAGGTAAGTACAGATGCGCAGGATATTAGTACTGTACTATGTCTCTCTGTATCTCACGTGATCACTTTGGTACCACTTATGCAATCAAATAGCTCCGCGACTTTTTTTTTAAATGCTACTCGATTGAAACGAAAATTTAAACACCGACAATATAATATGCATTTTTTTTAATTAATGTAAAAAATGTGCCTTGTTTACACAAAGATTTAATTTTCGAAGAGTAAATACTTTTACTGTTGCATAAATGTGTTATAAACTATCGGATTTATGTTTCCACCAAGAATGTGTGTAAAATGACCCTCGTCCCGCAAATAATGTACCAAACCCCTCTCATACATGTAAACTTTATTTTATGTATATTCATTTACTGGCCTGTGATACACATACATAGATATATATGTTTTACTATCTATATTTATTCTTTATCAAAATATTCTCATTTTTTCGAACATAGATTATTTCAGTACATAAAAATTATGTATTTTTAACATTTGTTTGTTTAATATTTTTTTCACACTCTTTATGCACAATTTGAAAACATGATAAGTCAAAAACTTTACATATTTAATATTATATTTCATTATTAAATTAATTTAAGGGCATAATCACAGATACTCATATAATGGGAAAAAATTTAAATAATTTTCACGATCTTTTTAAATAAAGCACGCTTTACAATTGAGTAAACATATGGAAATGAAAATGAAAAAAATGGTTAAATGATATATTATTAATAGCGTACTTATTTTCAACAAAGAAAACTGTTTGAAACACTATTTGCTAGATGCCGTGGTCGGAGAGTACGTTCCGCTTGAAACCGAGCGAGTCGCTTCCACGCCCTTCGTGTCTCAACCCTTATTATTAGTTAGGGAATATAGCGTGCCCACCTCGGAGCACCATATGTCACTTTAACAGGTGTACAAGTGCCTTCATGTTCGTGTGACCTAACCCACAATTTCATGAACTGTTCCTATAAGAGGAGTGGATTCGCTCGGTGAAACTCTATTGCGTAGGTATATACTGACACATATAATATATATTTCACAAAACTTCTATGAAAAATGGTTAGTTAAAAAATTTAACATTATTAACCATGACCAAGATTAAAAAACTTTTAATGAAACGATATTGTGTATTATGTTGACCAAAAGTTATTGTATGCGTATAAAATGGTCATTTGTTCTACTAGTAAATTATTTAGTATTTGTTATAAGATTGGTTTAAAATTAAAACACATTTTAATCGCGAAGTTCCAATTTTAGAACAAAGTGTTGAGATATAAATAAATTAAAGGAATAATTTAAATATATATATATATATCAAAAATCAACCTAATCAAAGGTTAACACCAGGGTACGAACCCAGGAATAAGAAGAATTCCGCACTCGAATCTCGGTGGTAATAAAATAATGTTTCAATGCATAGATTTTTTTTACATATTTCTAATTTATTCGATTAGTTTATTATATTTATTTTTAAAATTAAAAGTATAAAAATCATTAAAAGGAAATGAGTAAACTTTTTTGAAAATATCAGCTTTAGAATGCTAAAAAAATTACGATAAAATTTATTTTACTCCCTTAGAGAATATGAATCAAAACCATGTTTTAGAAAAACCGTACCAACCTCATAATAATAAATGATTGATGAATATTTATGATATATTGAAAACAGAGATCATTATAAAATACGTACTACAGACGCGTTCTGAGTTATACAGGGTTTTGTTTCAGGTGTAACAAACTTCTGTAAGTGATGAAGAAATCACGAGATGCATACGAGGTACCAAATTTTCCTTGTGAATACAGCTTCTAAACGTTTGCACTGAAGAGATAATTTTTAAATCATTCTCTTCTACCTTATAAATATTGAATCATAACACTCATCAGGTTTTTTCTTCACCACAGTTTTTTTCTTCATAATTTCATAATCAAAAAATATCTCAATAAAATGTATCTAAAATCTTAGGTACGAGTAGTTCAATATAGTAAAATATTTTTAAAAAAGAATCTCTTTGATATGTACAATTATTGAAGAATTATAATACCCCCATAAAATGAGCTTTAACTAAAGCATTTCAAAATAATATGGTTTTCAGAAAAATTATTTGAATAGATTCAATAATTAGGCCTTAGGCCAACTGCACAATCTCCAGGCATCGCTATCTTGAGCCAAATCTCTCCAGTCCAAAACCTGCAATCTATGTATCCATGTGTTTTTAAATGATGTATCGTCAATTAATTTTGGAGCGGTTTCTAAAAACAAATATCTGGTTGTGGCCCCTCGACCTCCGCATGAAATAAATACGAGATAAAAATAATACAGAGATAAATACATAAAATTAATTAAGAATTTTAAAAGTACTTTTATAAAAATGTATGCAAATGAGTAATACGAGTAATCGAACTATGGCCATACTATTGAGTTCCAAAAATAATGGTAAAATATTAATTTTAACTAAATCGGTGATAAGATATTTATGAAAAATACAGGGATTACCAGATCATCGTTTTTTCTGTTCTGTAATATTCTGAATTCCACATATTGTAGCCATGCCACAGGGTCTATTTCAAATTCATATTTTAAATTCGAAAAATTATCACAATGTGTAAAATATATCAACATATATATAAGTGTGTTAAAATACAGTGCAAAAATTAGAAAAGATATCCTTTTAAAATACCTTCTTTTTAAATAACGCATAATAATTACGTCTCTTTACACAGAAACTTTTTATTGTGTTTTTGTATCTAATGAGACATTAAATATAACTTTCGAAATTGAGTGAAAACTGTAATGTAACCTTTTTCAATGAATCTGAAATGAAATTTTGATTCTGAAGCAAATTTCAGATGAAAAAATTGTATTATTTGTTAATGAGGCAACGTATGAGAAATGAATTATATATTTGTATATTGTGTTAGTACAGCAATATGTCAGTATTTTATGAGAACGAATTTTCCAGATTAATCATAGATTTACTGATTACTTGTCTACTGTCCTTTAAACAGTCTAGTAATGTATCTATTTGTGTTCGTTTATCTTTACGTGCACATATTAGTTACACGTGAATATTTAAAAGCAACGTGTTCTTGTTTTAATTTTAGTTAGCCATCCTAAAATATATCACGCATTATATATCGCAAGCTTAAAAACAAAAAGGATTTTTATTTTCACTTCACTTCAAATGTAAATAAAAATATTATCATTAACAATCTGAACATTTACTAGTTGACGTCGTATTAAAAAATTGGATATAAAATTGATAACGCTTTCGTATTTTTGAGCCACATAACCTAAACAACAATTGAACCAAATTGGAAAAAAGTCTCGATAATGGTTGGTTTCACATGAAATAATTATTTTTCGATTTATTTAGGTTGGAATCAATATTTTTTTGTGAAGAACACCTGTCACAAAATCAAATAAAATGTAATAATCACAATACAAAAGAATTCGACCAACACGTAGCGTAGCTATTGTCTAATGTATTAAGAATAAATAATACTTTTTTTTTTTAAATACGATCTCTTACCTTTAATTCCTGAATTAACGTCTTATATAAAATTAACAAAAAAATCGATAATGTACCAAGTGTTTTGACTATAAGTATATAACTAAAGATTCGCATTTATTTAATACGATTCATTTCAAAATGTTGCTAAGCTCCACGTTTATCTCAGATTTGACCGTTTCAAGAGTAAGAATAATATTGCTATATATAAATTCATATGTTGCTACGGCAATCTTGATAAAGAATCAGTAATAAAATTATTATTTCTTTCAACTTTAAACTGCCACAAGTAGAGTTTATAATATTTGAAATATTAGGAGTCAGATATCCTTATACAAAATTTTTAAATAAAATATATGTTTTTAATGTTTCCTTTCTACCTTTCTGAGTTAATTGCTGCAACCTTTCTACCTTTCTGAGTTAATTGTCAATATTTTACTGATTTAAAAAAAAATGTATAACATGATAAAACTAATTATTAAAACAAGTTATTTTAAATAATAAATCGAAATTTATTTTTTGTCAATATTTTTAAACCATCAACTTTAGACACACATTTAACCTTATATTAATATGCTAAATACGATTAACATTTTTTAATTCTCACGCTTATTTTCGCTATGAAATTCTTCAAATCATTATTTAAATTACCTCTGCAAATAATTCAGTTTTTAAAAATTTGAATGTAATAAATTATTGCAATAACTCAAATGCATAAACGGTGTAAATTACTAAGATTTATGCTTATTTAAAAAATGCGCTAAAATATATATTTCCAAAAATCTACTCAGCTTATTAATAATAATACATGTACATTTTTCTACGTAACAATAATACGATCAACTTCAATACAGGTATTCCAATCTTGCTGTATTATAATTAACGGGCTTTTTTTAAAAAAATAATAGCTGACACAAAATTTAGTGCAATTAGGTTAAAATTACTAAAAGATAAAATGTATTTTTTGGTCCTAAAAATACCGACCGAAAAAGTACTTATCGTGTTTGATTTAAAAGTGTACAAAATTAATCATTTTCAAATTTATAAAAATATGGTAACAATTGCAAAAGACGATATTGAAATTTTCCCTTAAAACCAACCATTAACGAGATTTTCACTAAACATCGACTTGCTCGATTTTTTTTTTGTTAATAAATCTAGCACTGTGGTAAATCAATATATTCGTTTGTTCAATTTTATGAGTTCTATGATATTTAAAGCATCCCGGGTTCTTCATATTTTTCAAATTCCACAAGCGTAGCACTTTAATGTTTTGCGTCTGGTAGTCTAAATCAATAGAATAAACATAATATGAATCACTAGCGTGTTTGGTTTAATTTTGTAATTCTTTCCAATGATTGCAACCGGATATAACAATTCAATAACGCTTGACTTCTGTTGTAGGTTTTCTACCTCTTCGCTCATCTCCTTGTGACAAATGTCGTATTATCTCATTAAACATTGATCTCTTATAGTCTTGTTCAAAAGAACCACCGTCTCGCAATAGTAATAGTTAGACTAAAAACTCAACACAATAATTATTACTGGTACCTGCAAGGAGACAAGAAAATGACGAGTATTCTAGAGGGATGTTTCATGTGCTGAGGAGATTTGACAAGAAATCAGAGAACACATCCGTCATCGCATTATTACAAGGGTGCGTTCATAATCATAAAAACAATATTCTTATAATACATTAGTTCATAAGATTTGTAAATATTTGTTATGTACATGATATATTTTACAATTGAACGAATCAATATTACGTAAAAGAATCAAACGACGATATGCACTGTTATTAAAGAAATTACTGATAAATAACCGGAAGGTGTAAGCACAAATTTGAAATCATAAAAATGTAATTCAAGTACTCAATCTAAATAAAAAATTAAATCGTAGATCAGGTGTGCGTTTGACAAAAAAAATAGCATTAACATTATCAACTTAACAGTTTTGGGATCAATTTATTTTATTGTTATCCTTGACAAGAAACTACCTGATATATTAATGATGACAAACTTCTCTTACTGTGACACTTCAAGTTTTTTGCTTGACACACATTAACCCAATTAATTTTAAAAATACATCTTAAACTGATCTACAATTAAAAAACGTCAACGTTCGTAAATAAATTGGGCGAGAAAGCCGATTTTTTTTGTTAAAAATTTTCCATTATTTCTTTAAACTCTTGTTAGATAAATAAATAACCTTTACTCCGTGAGCTTAAATGAAACTGGATTTACTTATTTGGATTATAATATTATTAGGATATTGGGATAGAAATCGATGGAAGATTCGATATATAGATACGAACTTCGAGGATGTTTAATATGGCAGATACTCTTATAGCTGTGACACCGAATAACATTCAGCTCTTACATCGCAGTAAAGTATGAGATTAAAAAATAAGCATAAAGAAACTGATCATGATATCATGATACCCGATCTTTTCATTTGATTTTTTTTCCCGTTCCCGTTCCCGAGTAACCAATATTTATTTTAAATAATTTCGTAATTACACCAAAAACTTTTTGTTTTTCCCAAAATGAAGACATTGAATGTGTTTAGAAAATTAACAATTATATTAAATGTATTCTTAACAGAAAATATTAAACTAACCAAACTTTACTAAAATTCTATCTTAAACTATTTTAAATGTAACTAACCATTACATTAAATAAAATGATTAACTGTTGATATCATCTAATGATTAACTATTAAAATATATAACATTCATTTTACACGTTCCGTTATAATGCTAATCAGGTAATATTATTATACGAAATAGATCTTAAGCAATATTCACGGATATTCAATAAATTTTGTAGAAATTTTTAAGAGTGTTACAGTTTCTCTCGAAACTCGAGTAGTGCTAATAAACTCAAGTACAGTAATAACATTGTTTCATTTATAACTCTACAAAGTTAACGCCGAATCTATCAATAATGTAATATATAATATTTTAATTGTGAAACTCGAATACTTCGACAATCATTTATTAAATATCTACTTGGAAATGTCATAATATGCAGTCTTTAATTTTGAATGAAAAAACAGACTCACAAATGGATGTGTAGTAATGTACCAATTCATTGCAACTTACCAAAAATGTCAATCCAATACAGTTTGATACTGTAACGGAAAATGCCGCACATATTAAATGTAACGCGACCGGTAGGCATCGCTATCCAATGGCACTTTTCGTTATGGACGGCGTCGCTTGTACTTCGTTATGGACGCCGCCGCCGCCGCCGCCGCCACCGCCGCCGCTCCGTATTCTGTTCGTTATGGACGCATTTCAACGGGGACATTTCCCGCAGCGCCGGACGCTCAGGGCTTAGCGGAAAAGCAAATTCTGTTAAAAATTCACGACCGAGAGCGCGGTCGCAGTTCCGGTGTAGTTTCAGTTTTAAATCTTGTCGGATTTCCGCTGTGTTTCATTCTAATAGCCGATCTATTAAAAAAGATCGATGGTTTATTTCACTATCGACATTTTTAGTAAATGTTAAAAACTAAGATAAATTAATTTTATATGATTTAACACTTTCAAGCTCTTTGTTTTGTACTACCACTTTCAATACTCGTCGTGCACTAAAATTTTTAATTTATTCTTATGATTGTTGAAATCACAACATTTTAAACGGAACGATTTAAAAATATATATCTATATACACATATATTGCGTTATTCCCCAAATGACATTGTTTCTCGTCTTTACATGAATTAAAATTTATTTAAAATATATAAATATATATGAGAATATAAATATTTAGCAATTGAGTAATGTTATCTAAGAGCAGTGTGAGAATTTTATTCTGCCCTATTAATTATTTAAGTTATAAATACTTACTCTTATAAAATGTATAATGCATATAAAAATGTATCACCTATTAAAGAAACAGACGATTGGATCAGGCTTACTATTTGGTACCAAAGACTTGATCCCACTACTCAATTACTGTTCAACTGTTTAACTCGACAAGATAGCCAGTAATATAAAAATGGCTACATAATTTAAATAGTCGTTGGTTAGTTAAAAAAAATGTAATAAATACTTTTGATGATGATTGAATCAAATCATTTGATTATATTTGATGGTTTTACATTTCTTGTATTTTTGCTACCACACACTCTAAACTTCATAACCGGATAATCACAAATAATACAATACGGTGTTGATACATTCGCTCTATAATGCTACATGGAATTTATCAAGATTTTTCAAAAAAAAATCAACTCAGATATACATATTCATCCAACAAAGTCTATCGGTTTTCGTGTAATTTTTCGTTTAAATTTTAAGAAGCAAAAGAGCAAAAATATATATTTTAAAAACATTATGGTCTTTCTTTTAAAATATGCATAGTGTTGTGTGTTCTATTTTGTGGTTTTGGCAGCAAAGTTTATACCTATTTTATTAAGTGTACATACTTATAGACAAACCTATGAACTTCCATCACGTTTTGACACATTTTATATTGAACTTTAGTATTGTCGCAATAAAGATCAAATATAATACATTTTAAGAAGATTATTTGACATTTTTAAATAATTTTTCAAATATTTGATTTTACTTTATAATCATAAACAACTATTTTTAATCAATTTTAAGATACTTTAACTGTTTACAATATAGCAAATTACTAATTTATTTTACTGCCAACATAATGCATTTTTTTGTTAAGCAACATATTGGAATATTTTTTTAATTAACTCTCTAAAATTCTTTATTGGATGACTACGTACTTTTCCAGAACAGAATGTTGTAATAGAATTCCAAAATCTTAATTTTAGATTATGACCTGTTAATGACCTGTTTCTTATACCATGTCTGACAAACCCATCTTAATAACGCCGTGTTTGAAGGTGGGCGCGTGTTTTCAGGGTGACATATTCTCGGGGCTGAACGATGGACTCCTCTCGAGGGCGGAGGCGCTGGCCGCGGCCGATATGGGCAAACACCAAGGACCCCAGGGCGGGCCCGCCCTGCCGCAGCTCAAGCACGACATGATGTATCATCACGGGATGGGCGGGCCACCTCACAATGCCAGACCACATCAGGTACCTTGCAATATATATTACCCCGTATAAAAGGAACTGATCAAAATTTACAAATTCACGGAAATATTTAATAAATTTACTTTCAACATTTTTAGTTTTAACAAATTTAATACACTATTTTACTATGTGAAGGATGAACAGAATTATTTATTTACAAGGGTATTTCCATTTTATGTAATGTATAATTCTTTTCCAATATACATTTAAGAAATATATCATTAGAAAGCACATTAACAAAAACAACACCATTTAAGTTGACTATTAATTTGTTCAACTGTAGGTTTCTTTTAGAAATGGACTTTATAACTAACGCTAAGAGCAACATTTTTATTTCTTGTAACATACACGTCTTTTTCACCATACATTTAAGAAATATATCATTAGACAGTACATTAACAAAAAACTACAACATTTAAGTTGACAATAAATTTGTACAGTTGTAGATTTTCTTTACATTTGAGATTTATGTGTTGGATATACTATTATCTATATATACAAGAGTGTCTGTTGGTTTGTTAGTTTTTTATACAAATCTACAGTTTTATTCTGAGCTTGATGAAATTTTGCACATTTCAAAATAAGAGGAAAGTCACTGTCTATATGAGATTTCGAAAAACCACCCCCATCCCCCTTTCGCACCCCTTAAGCAGAATTTTGGTACTTCTTGATGAAATTTTCCAAACTTGACATTCAAAATAATATATATTTTAATGCGTATTTTTATTTTCTTAATTAACTTCAGATCGCTGATCGACAGCGGTCATAATGACATCTCGTCCGCGCTCTAGTAATTTTCGTTAAAAAGCCTAAAATATATGTTTTCACGAATTTTTTACCTTTGGTTGAATTTATTAACCACATTAGTAGCAAATTTCATAAATTAGATGTCTTTTTACTGATTTTAACAGAAAACGACGTTTTCTTGAACAAAGTAAACAATTTTTGTAAGTAATTCACTGTTGTATTTTAAATATAGCTGTTTATAATTAAGAAACAGACATTTCATCAAAACGTAGAAATTTAAAATCAATAATTTTAAACAAAATAATAAATTGAAACTGTCATAAATTTTTAAAATTTAGAACATTGATTTAAACGGCCATCTAAATATATGTAGGTACTTTGTCTGATTTCAAAACATATTCATATATTAGGTAATTACGTAATCAATAAATGATTTAATTTTCAATTGATTAATTCAAATAGCAGTACACATTTCTATTTCATTCCATATGATTCCAGTATATCAGTATGAAAAAAGATAGAAAATATTCCCGACACGAGTTATGTTTAAAACTTGTATCGAATGAGTGAAAATCAACAATTTTATTGTCGTCTCTTTCTATTCGAACCTTCCTCTCTCGCATGATTTACGTAACAAATAACGTCATTAATTATTTATCTGATACTTATAATAAATTAACTGTTAGCGTTATCTTGAAACCATATCTAATTCGTGTAAAATTTCTCGAACTTCAAGCTGGATAAATGAAAGCTCCTTTGATATTTCTTTAACATTTTTACTAACTACTTTTTAATAATATAATACACGTACTTTTTCATTATTTTTTCGTATAAACTGTATAAACAGACTCAATTTCGTAACTCTCCATTTCAAACTGCAAACGAGTGACAAATGTAAAGTAAATTACATTTTATTAAGGAAAACACATTCTTATTGTGAAGTTGTAATTATTCAGAACATAGGTCTGTGATATTTTAAATACTAAATTAATGTATTAATTATATGTATATATTTATAATTAATACATTAATTTAGTATTTAAATTACATTTGATAATACTCACTATAGAGTTTACTAATACAGTTTATATATGTTGAATGTGACCGCTTATGGCTGCACAGTAAACATCTAATCGGTAGCTGAACTCGTTCCACACTCGATGAAGCATGTCTTGTATTTCTGAGTTCACCGCAGCTGTGATACGGTTCCACAAGTCGGCCAGTGTTATTGGTAGATGTGGTACATAATCTTTTACGAACCCCCACAAGAAAATGTCATAGGGTGTGAGATGAGATCTCGGGAGTCAGAACTGAAGAGCCAGGTTTTCATTCCCAATATGACCTATTCAGACCTTCATTCAGAAAACCTCGAACATCCAGTAAGGTGGAGCTCCGTCCTGTTGAAAGATGAAGTCTTCTGAATCTTTATTTAATTGCGGAAGAAGCCAGTTTTTCATCATGCCGAAATACGTTATACGTTACCCCAGTAACCGTGTTTTCCGTCAAAAATAATGGTCCATAAACCTTTGTTTGCGATACGGCATAAAACACATTAAGTCTTCGGTAAGTCTATGTAGATCATTCACATACAACGTACAATTCAGGAAATATGGGAGTATGAAATTGAGTCCATCATATTGAATATCTCCGTATAGTGGCCTCAATCAGATGAGACACGGCTCTCAATCCACTTGCACGAGTCTTGGTGTTGGGTCGTTTTCACAGCTGACTCCAGGATCTCGCCAGGTAAATGCGAAGCTTCCATTCACCGCTGTGGTACTCTTCAGGTTCTAAAATATTGCAATATTGCCACATATTGTGACAAGAATTATTTTCGTTTATATCTTGCTATGATTTTTTTTTGTTGCTGTCTGGTAATTGTTGTCTGTCCATGGGATACGTAATATTCTTCTCCAGCGATAAATTTCAGTAAGTGTCGCTTGACACTATGACGGGCTGTCCGAGTTTCGGCAAATTGAAACCTGGAAAGACAAGAGCGTGAACTTACATAATTTTAACTGTTTGTTTGATGTCTCTTTCTTTCCATATTTTCATATAATGGTTTATAGAAAGTTTAGCTAGTTGTATGCGTCTTCTAATTTCCTAATTATTGTCACCAGTGTTTAAGATCAGTGCGCTCAAATAAATTGCCTCTTCTATTTGGAAAATCTGTGGTGTTGTATTAGTACGATCCACAGCCAATATTTTGGTTTTAGACCGTTTGGTGTCCAAACCAAACTGCTCGCTCATGAATTATATTTCTTGTAATATAGTTTAGTTTAGCCACGAGTGTGATATCATCAGTAAAACGTAGAATAATGATCTTCTCTCCTTGCCATTCTTCCAATGCTATTATCATGACATATTCAGAGTAAATGTTGGATGGCAACGGTAAGAGGACCAAAACATATTATATTCTATATTACTATAAACGGCTTTAACTATAGCAGTGTATGGTAAATGCTTTTTAGAAATTTTGTCAATCGTGTTGGGATTTCCTTGAGAACCATTCAGAGTTTCGTTCATTTAATATAATAGTAATCAATGACACAAAGGTATAATTGAATTTAGAATCAAACGTAAAATTCGCGTGTATTTTATTTCATTCTTTATCGAATCCTATCTGTTCTATTAATATTTTCCATGATAAAAATTATCGCTTAAAGAATATTCACCATCATTTAATTTTTATAAAATATAAGAGTAACTAGACAATAGTTTACTATTTCCGAGGTAAGTTTGTAGAACTCCATAATCACATATGTGAAAATAAAATACATATTTTTTTATTCTACTCACATAATTTACTTGAGACATATAAGGGCATTGTCAATCAAATAATTTAACAACATTATTCATTGGAATTCTGAGGATTTCAGTGCATTTTGAATGCTTCTAATTATTATAAGTAACCATTCAGTCTAAACACTAACGATATTTTAATGTCATAGGTAATTTGTAGAAAAGAACAGCTATATAACTTTACAATCTAAGGAGACAATACGGCATTTTTGGTATTCAGTGTTCAAAATGTATGAAAATCCTCATCAAATTTTAATGTCATGCAAATAAAATTGTACAACTGTCCCCCATTATACTTATAAATACAAGTTGTGCAGTTAAATTTTTAGATCGATAATGCCCTTATAAGGCGAAACGCGTCTCAAGTAATAAGTATACAATAGTTATTAGAGAATGTTGTGGAGCTTTTTTGTTATCCAGTTCTCCGGCCATTTAGTAGACTTTCAAATACATTGACATAATTTGTGGATTATTCTCATTCCTTCATATCTCAATGCTTATATGATTTCTGTTGTGATCATGTCTGGTCCAGCAGTTTTACGTTTTCCTAGTTTTCTATTGCTAGTTCAACTTCTTGTCGTAATACATCAGGTTTTTACATCTTACAAATTTCGAATTAATTTTTTTTTATCTGTTATTAGTGTTATCTCATAGTAAATGTCATATTAAAGCTAGTTATCTAACATCAAGTATAACGGAATAGAAGGTTAGATGGACACCATTTATATTAATTAATTTTAATAAAACTTGTTTGTGTATTCTCTTTCCAAAAAAATATTTAGTAAGATGTTCAAATACGTGCATATCAACAGATGTCTATTTTTTACCAAAATTGAGTTATCATACGCAAAACTCATTACATCATAACTTTATATTGTAAAAATATTGAAGATATTCCCTCATCTAAATATATTATAATATATATAAAATGTAAGGTAAAAAAGCAATTCTCCCATTATTACCACTGGGATTCTACTACCCTCAATTTTCAGTCTGATTTAAATATCTCAATAGTATATCAGCTGTACAGAGATGAATATTGTTAGTATAATAATGTAATAGCAGTAAATGCAGATACAGAAATATTTTGCATTCGTACTTCTGTATTTTTTTTGTGTTCCTAAAAGAATCAGTATATGAAATTTGTATTAATATACATCTGATAAATTCGTGGTAGTGTTTAGAGATTTTGTTATTAATAAAAAATGGAATACCGTACTACAATACAAAACGATAAGATATGGCTTTCCTTATACTGCCATATGATAGAGTTATCTTCGTGAAGGAGTAAGTACTTTAGATTTCCAGTTTTTTTTTTACATCTGCGAGATCAACGTTAAAAGTAATATGTTAGCGCTACTAGTACACTATATAGTTGCTTACAGTAACATTAAAATAATTGATTTAAGGCTTATGGAGTCGGGTCACTCTTATTTGGACACTGATTTCATTCACTC
The DNA here is from genome assembly GCA_022840565.1 of Eubasilissa regina. NCBI lineage: Eukaryota > Metazoa > Arthropoda > Insecta > Trichoptera > Phryganeidae > Eubasilissa > Eubasilissa regina. Next base: position 27,710,501 of record JAINEB010000033.1, read on the forward strand.
TACTATTTAATCAAACTAACTAGCTTACTGATATCAATAACTACACAAAAGCTTTATTCATGTCACTTGAAATATTTTTTAAAAAACGTCAACCATGATTACGGATCAATGTAAAAAGTGAGATTAAATATTAACTGGCTGCAATTTCAAAATACTTTACCGGACATTATCCAATTTAAATATAATATGTGCGATGAGTCATTCGATCAAATTGATGTTCCATGTGGTTGTGAAGTTGTATAAATTACACTTGGAATTATTCCCCTCCACAATTATACTTCAACAAGTGCAACAAAGAAAAATAACTTAAGAGTAACATCATTTAGAACTTTTTTGCAGCATGTAACTATCTATATCACCAAATCTGAAAGGCATCAACTCGATTTATTATTTAAAATCACAGAACTGTTTTAAAAATATTGCAACTTCACAATAAGAATGTGTTCTTCTTAAAAAATTAAAAAATAACAACTTATTATAATACTTATTATTCATCGCTTTATGTTATATAATGAATTTTTATAATTTTGTGTAACTTCATTATAAACATTTTAAAAATTGTATGTGAGATTTATTTATACTAAAATGTAACGTGTCCAAATTCAGACCGTTTTTCATGCAATTGTGTTAAACGTTTAATCACTCCTATACTTAACTTAAAACAATTCATTCCCGTTATGTTATATCTTACTCCAAATAATAAACTTTAAAATATATACACGTTCAATGAATCGGTATACATAATTTTTAAAAAAGGAATATCTTTAATTATCCCAGCATCTTAAAAAGTCTTCGATGTTCTCAATATATACAAAACTGAACATACGAGTACTTTGTCTGTACACCAAGCCATATATATATATATTTACGAGTATGTGAACATGTCGTTCTATTTCTCAAATATAAAAAATTAAGTAATCATTGCACTAAAACCATACTAACATATTAAATTTAATTGAAGTATAGTTTAAGTATACTTTCGTCCACAATCGAATAAAATACTCGAAGATATTATACGATTTATTGAGTTTCAGGGTGAAATTTTTGTAGGACAGCGATCTCTCCCCCGCATCTCAACGGGATGCCTAAAATAAGATGTGCCGTGGTAGTAAAATTTGAATTACTCCTCACCGGAAGAGATATTTCCGTTATGAGTTGGGTGGAACCAATGTGACATCACACCCTAGCAATTGAACCCTTCCTAACGCGATAACAAACGCATAAAATACCGCGAAATTTTTATTCGAGGGCGATTTTACGGCTCAATAAATGTGAAAATATTGCAGTGCGGCAGCGGCGGGGGAACACTAAAGTTGGAAAGGGGTTTGGGACTGTTTACACGGATAGACATCACGTCTTAGAAAAATATTTGTTGTATTTTCTTTAACTTAAACCAAGTCTCATTACCGCCTTGTATGGTATGTATATGTATGTACTCGACAGTGAAACTGGAAAATAAATTGTAGAGGTTGATTTATGAGGTTCGATTGACTCTAGCGAAATATATAAAGTTTAAAATATATCGGGTACATAATTCGGAATATTTCTAAAAAAATTCTGAGATCAAAATGTTTAACCTGTATACAAAAATCAATTATTTTTTTAATTGGAATATTCGATTTTTTTTTTTTATTATTATTACATGAAAAAAATAAAAATCGTTCGGAAAAAAACAGTATTTTTTGATCAAACTAAAAAATATAATGAAATAATTTTTTTTTTTTTTTAGGTTATGTTAGGTGAAATTTAAACAGTCTGAAGTATGTTTTAATTTTTTCGTTTAAATTTTTGGTATATATAATTTATGATTTTTTCATATTATAAGTATGTTTTAATTTTTATCGAATGTAAAATACAATACATAGGAATAAATTACCTCATTTACGCTAATTCTAGTGACCGCCACGCCATGACCTTCATCCGCCGGTGGAATCCGGTGCACAACGCCACCAGCTAAGCTCAGTCTGTGGGTACCTTAGGGTTGGTGGCAGAATGCCTATCTCAGATGTGGGGGGAGGTCTCAGACAATAATAACATTAATATCACATTAATTGCACTTTATTTACACAACAGGGTAGAATTGTCTTTCATTCCACGCAGAGGGATTCATAACATTCCTTAGCCGGGCCACAGCATCGTCTCGTCGTCGGGAGGTTTCCTGGGGATCAATCCTGTTGTCATAGCGCCGACGGTGCTCGTTCCGCTTCCGCATTTGCTCGCAGCCTCTTGAGAGTCCTTTTATTTCCATTCACCGGCAGAGCAAGGCCCAAATTCCTCTTGTTCCTGCCGTGACTGAACCACTAGGCAAAGAGTCCTTCCTTCCAGTATGCCCACGGACAGAATAAGGCCCAAATACCTCTTGTTCTTCCGTATTTATTAAAATTCAGTCTTCATTCTCGCCATTGCTCGATCCTTACAACAATCCGCCGAACTCGGCAGGGCGCCGCAGCGCGTCCGCCACCGACACGATCTCTCTCTCTCGGCGCTAGTAACGAAGTCTCCTCTCCTTCATGCGACCTCGCTCTACCAGCCGCATCTGCTCGCGTCGGTAGATGTCGCTTTAGGTCTGCGCGCGTGATTTCAAATGTTACACCCGCTTATCAAATTTTAAATTTTGTAGTTTTGTTCTACGGTTTATTGTCGTCGCGCATTTGTTTGCACGCTATTGTCGGGATTGTACTGTGTGCTTTAGCCTTGTCCGCAATTGTCTGCGCGTGATTGTCGGTGCGCAGTTGTCTTGCGCGCAATTATCGGGGTGCCCCCTTGACATAGCCTTCATGATCTAATCTACCTCTTGTCCTGTTGGCCTGTGTATGAGGGTTGTTTTTACGTGTTACAGGACTCTGCTCTTGCTACATATCCCATCCACTACATCCTCATTGTTTTCACTTTCCTCAAGATATCTGGGACGGTACATCGTTAACAAAGGTCCAGGTTTTAAATCTCTTCCATTGTTCGGTACGTCGCTTGTGATTTTACAATAATCTGCGTTTGATGATTTAAGAACCCTCCCTTGCCACCGCTGATACGTTTTGTATTCAATATATTATTTTATAAATTAAATCTAAATTCTTAAAATCAAACAAAACCTTGAGTGTACAGTAATGTAATAAAACGCTTATATCTCTGAAACGACTAAAATATTGCACGTACAGTTTGAACATTTTGGATTCAAATTTAAAAAGTATCTCCAAAATAATGTATAAATCGTTTAACACAAATCTTTGAGACAAAAAACTTATATTTATGGTTAAAAAATCACATTAAACGAAGAATAACATTCATATTTTGGGGGTTCCACATTGGAGATAAATGTGCGGATATGGTTATGGATCGGTACATACATTGTAAAAATCGGAAGGTCAGTGTGTGAGAACCTGGTGCCCCCATATATCTCACCCGTGTGTGTGGCCAGAGCAGATTGTACAAGAGAAACTACTTACGGTTGACAGGAGTATATTAGATTAGATATTTACATATTAGTTAAAAGTAGTAGTAAAAGTCTATAACGAGAAGCGTTTGCAAGAGATCTTAACGGGAAAGCAGTAGCTCGAGGAGGGACGAGGAGGGGCGCATTGTATTGACACATGTTGTTCGGTCGGTACCGGCATGTTTTTGCAGCTGATGAGAGTTTAGTTTTACATTCGGATATCTGCAACATGCGTTCAGGGACCGTCGGCGGTGTTGCTTATTGTGGAGGCGATAGACCTCCACAATATAATACTTGTTACTTTATTAGTTTGACATCATAACGTATGCTGGTATTAAAAATAAAATCCATAGGCATTTAATAAAAACAATATTATAAGACAGTAACTATAAGAAAAATGGTTCTTACTTCTCTTGCTTATATACACGATTGCTTTATTTCAGGCTGTATACATAATTTGTAAAATCATAAATTATTTATTAAACTGAAGTTTTTGCAAAAAGTCGATGAAAAATAACTGAATATTTCATTATCACCTCATCACCAATAAAAACTCATTATAAAAATAGATTATGGAAGTTCTTGATACACATCTAGATTTGTAAAAATTAGGATGTGTAAGAAAGGGGATGTAAATATAGACGAAAATATTAATTTTTATAAATTTATAAATTCTAACATTAAATGTACTACTATCTTTTTTATATTGTCATATAAATAAAAATTATGCTGTTCAACAAAAGATTTATTTTCATATTTTAGTTTGGTTATAAAAACGTTATATGAATCAAATAACGCGTTACTTACCTCAGACACATGTATCATATTACCCTTACATATAATATATTTTTCTGATTTTCCCCGTCTCGGATATACGTAGATCATATTTTAATCTCTTCAGACATTGTCAAATTTTTTTCATGTTCATATAGTATTAATTTATTTTGTGGAAATGTGCATTTCTCGTTAGCGTCTTCAAAAATACTAAATACAACAACGATGTAACGTTCTTATATATTACACCCCCCACCCAATAACCTCCTACAATATTTTACGTAACTTACTAATAGAATTTTTTCAACGCAGTTTTGCGTCTCATTTAAGCCATGATATATTGGTGAGCTCAAAATCACAATCTGTTTTTTACTGATATATAATAGTCACAATCACTAACGGTGATTGAGTATATATAAAATATTATGATTTGTGATTCTTATCCGAAAATATTATCAACTTGAATAACGGAGTATACCAAAATATATGCGTGGTTATTGGAAAGTTATTTATAATCTATTCACATATCGTACTTTTATTTACACGGTTTATTGGAACGGAACGTGATGTTAACATGATTGAAATAAGTTCTGTACGTGCACAAAAAACATTCGAAATTTTGAAAATTTATTTTGTATATTGTAATATCGTAGTACAGCGAAAGCGTAGTATTGAATGGTGATCACAGTCACCCTTTTTAACAATTAATATCATCGAATACCAATCCCACTCACATCGATAAGTGAAAAATAGCAAAGCAAGGAAGCCTCCAAAAAAAACGAATATTAAATATATATTTTGTTTATTACTAAAATATACGAGACAATCAAAAATCGTTTCATGGTGAGATGGGCGTGTAATATAGATAATTACATGCAAGAGGGTTGGAGTTTTTATCCCCCAAGCGCGCCACCGCCTTCCGCGCCATCGTAATGAATTCCAACAATAAAAATTAATTCGCTGCATTACCCGCGCAAGTGTATTCAATTATCCGCAAGACCGACTATCCGAGGAATACAAAGAATGGAATTAGGAGCACCCCTTCGTGATTGAATTTATAACGTAAATTTGTTAACTTGTGATGTTAGAGGTTGACAAAAGAAAGATGAATTATGATAATAACACCTCTTTAAGGGAGAAATTTATATCTGAACTAAATAACTAGCTTTATTATTACGTCGTTATCCCTCGGAGAGAATAGATTGCTATTCTATTTTCTCCTGGAATATCACTCTCGCTTTATTGAAGCTTTTAACGTCTTTCAAAAACTCGTCTAACTAATCATACCAGGTCTTTCGCGTATGCCGTCTGTTTCGATATAGAAATAAATATACTGCATAGATGTTTAAGGGAATATGCATTTTTTTTCCTTTACCTACCTACTAGGACGTGACAGAACATTAATTTTAATAGTTAAATTTTCAATCCTAGAGTGTTGTGGATTTTAGAACATGTTGATTTTTGAAACGTGTCAAAACACAAGTTTTAAGTATCTATAATATAAACGCAACGTATATCCGCACACAAGCGTAGAACTATTTATCTCGAATTTAATTGTTTATTTTATTATTTAGTACTTCCAAGAAGTCAACCACAAAGTAGCATAAATTACATTTTTATAATAAATAATATTAATTGAATATACCCACATGAAATGATTCATAAAATTTTGTAGATAACTCGAGAGGAAAATGAAATAATTAATGTATTATTAATATATCTTTAAAATTCAATGCTAATTAATGTAATTACCTTACAATAATATAAATTTCCATTATAAATATCCACATTCATATGATGCAAATTTCAAAGACTGTTTTATTTCGATAACACCTTGATCTGAGAAAACTTTTTCCTGGGGTATCTAAATAATTTTTTCAATTCTCATTGAAACTTAACGTGATTATTATTTAATGAAGTATTGTATTCATAATTAAAAATTTTGATTTTAGCTTTATGATATTTCATCCGTGGTTAATTTCTATTAAATAAATTAATACTATGTCGTTTTTTTACACAATTTGAGATTTTTTTTAAATAAGACCAAGATGTAAATCCTTGACATCACGCAAAACTTAATCTATTTTTAATTTGGAAATTACTAGAAAAAAAATATATACAAAATCAATTCGACACACCAGTTATTTTGATTGGTGATCCCAAAAATACACACAGTTTACTAAGTCCTTTAAAAAGCATTTCCAACTTATATCTGTGGACAAAAACAAACATTATTCCCCGGAGAGGGTAATCTATTCCATTCTGAAGAGACCATTGTTACGGCAATGCTTGCAAACATTTCGTTATAAAGAGTATACCCAACAATGCCTGCAACGAAAATATGATATGCATACATCTGGCTAAAGGGGTTTTCATGATAATATAATCTGGGATCATTCTTTTTTTCATATATTCTTCTACATTGAATTGTTTACATATACATTTATTTTAACACATTCCTAAATTTATTCTTACTGCTATAATCGCAAAAATGGTCGACAATTAATTACAGTAAATATTAAAATAAATATGTATTAGATATAAACATTTTATTGCTGATTTTAGCAATAAAACTCTAATGGCCCTATAAAATAACCGTTAAATTCATTTTACTGTGCTATGTTTCATAATAAAAAAATGTTTTAAATGCATTAAACTCATACGTAAGTACTGTCAGTTTAACAAATATTTGAAAAATAAATATCACAGCTTATAAGTAAAAATTTAATACCAGTATTATGTGAGCATCAATTTTTTAAACTGATCTTGAGAAATGTGATCAAAGATACAATTTTTCATAAAAAAGTTTTTAATTTTGCCAATGGTTGTTTCTGAATGTCTGGGTACTTAAAATTTTCCCCGGATGACGATTAATATTTTTTCTTTTAAATAAACACTGTGTGTTCACACTCGACGGAATGAACACTTGAATGTACCCCCATATGTCATGATTGTATGGACACAGCCGGATAAACACGAACGTAAAGTATACAAACACACACCAAGGGAATGAGGGGGAGACGGTTGTGTCCATTTGTGAAATATGTATGCGATACAATTATATTCTCCTTGAAATTACTCTCTTTGTTACCAAGTTATAACAATAATGAATGGAAACATTATTATTGTGAAAAATAAATCATTATTGATTGATTATAATTTTTTGTTTGATTCCGTCGTTGTTGGTGGCGTTTTAGAAGCGAAATAGATTTATTCTTAACGTTTTAATTGACATGAGCGCGTTATCGCTTCAAATTTTGTACGTCACGCAATAAGCGTGTTAACACGCACTTTTGAACCTTGCAAACTTGCAGGGATTAAAGTCATATTTTTAAATCAGACAGGTCCCAGCTTTTGATAGATAAGTCAAAACCCTTTAAGTCTAGTCTTACCGTATGTAGTATCTTCCATTTCAAATAGAGTTAGCAGTTAAAAGATTAATAAATCCTGATAACTCCCGTGCTAGAATTATATTACCTAAGCTGACCATTTTTTTAAACATCTTGTTTTATCGATCGATCGATTTAATCGATCAACATCATCAATCAGCTGATTTAAAAAAAAATCTAATAAACAGATCTCGGCAATTGAATATAATTTAAATCCCTTTTAATACGGTGTAATTTGTATAAATCGAGGAGAATATTAAAAATTATATCGTACAATCGAGTACTGATATTTAGTTTTCATATTATTAGAGAAAATATATTTTTTAACATACAATATAAATTCAAATAATTTAGTCACCTAACTGCAATCTAAACCCAGAATTTAGCTCACCCAACAATATTAAGGTAATATTGTACATAATGGTAACATTCGGCGATTGCCAATGAATCAGAAAACGATGATGGGGTCGCCATTTCAGAAAGTGAATATTTATTTGTTGTATGTCATAAAGGAAAGAATGAAAAATTCACATCTAACATAAGTATAGTCGGATCCAGCAAATTTTGAAGGGTCTTATGAGGATCAGAGGTGCAAAACTCTTTTTTTTATTCACATTTAAAAAAATATTTCTGAAAACTATGCTGAATTTTACTTTTTAAAATTTCATTTACTTGACTCTTTAATAAATTATACCACGATAATTCAAATCTATTTTATAAATATGTATGCTTTTTGAAATAATACATGTAATATTTTTATTCACTTTCTGGGATAATTCTGGAGTTTTCCATATATTAAATAAATGTTGGTATTTAATTGATATACAGAAAAATAAATGTACCCTGGAATATATTCTATTGTACAGCAGTGAGTAAAGTGAGAGTCCATCCATATATTATTTGCCCCTCTGTTTAGAAAAGAGGGACCTAATATGTCTGTACATCAAGTTAAATATACATTCCTGACAGCCGGTGGAGATTTTCCCATGAAGACCACTTATTTTTCACTATATTAATAATACTGTCGAGTGTTAATTATTTCTTCATTAGGGTCATTTTTCAAGGCTTGGAAGATAAGCGATGCATTTAGTCTACCGAGTGGTAAGAGTAATTTCGCAAATTTAACCTAACTACCTATCTCATTTAGCGGGAAATTGGTCGACAAGAGAAACCAAAATTTGTGGGTTTAAATACGAACATTATACTTTATACCTACATTTAAAATATTTATGCACAACGGTAAAAATTAATTTAAATAACAATTATAACTGATTGAGTATTATTTTATTTTATATCGACGTTTATTGTACGACGATGATGCAGTATTAATGGCAAATAATGAACAAGAACTACAACAAACAAGAATGAACAAGAATGTTAACAAGTCGAAAGTGATGATATTCGAGAAGGAGGAAAGCAAGACACAGTGCAAAATACGAACAAGTAGATGAGTTTGTGTATTTGGAAAGTATGTTTGATAGAAACGGAAAGGCTGAGAATGATATCGAAAGGGGGGTGACTGCAGGGAATAAAGTGAACGATGCTTTGAATGGAATTATATCTAACGGGAACTTGTCAACCGAGGCAACACTAGCGGTGCACAATGAAGTTCTAGTACCGGCACTGATGCATGGAAGTGAGGCCTGGAGCTGGCAGAATACGATCGAAAGTAGACTAAATGCAGTGGTAATAAGATCAATTAGGCGTATATGTGGCACATTTATTTATGACAAAGTAAAGAACGAAGAAATAAGGAAAGAATGTAAACCTGATAAGAATGTAGAATAGTGAGCAAGATTAAGAAAGGATCACTTAGGCGATTTGGTCATATGGAACAGATGAATTAACAGAGAATGCTAAGAAAGATATATGACGCAAGAAAGATATATGATGACACCAGAAATAGAGGACGTACGCGGAAGACTTGGCACGACCAGGTAAACCAGATAATGGAGGATGGTTCTCTTAGAAGCCTCAACAATCGGCAGGCTTGTATGAGAAGATGTATAAATGTGGATGAGACGATAATTGTGTGTCAGGACAGAAGAGTGTGGCGCTCTATCCTAGCTGCCTACCACCGCGGGGAAACGGAGTGATGGTAAGTAAGTAAATATATCGACGTAATACTTATATAAGTGTTTTTATAATTTTTTAGAAATTTGTGTTATTGATCAAATTTAAGAAGGATCTATGGGGTTTTAGTGATTATTATTAATGAATATGGGTCACCAGTTTGAAGATATACAGATATTGATAATGTATGAGTGTGCGTGTTAGTATATGTTGAAATTGTATCAGAAGGATTTGGAAGATTATGTTTTAAATTATGTTATGTGAGTGTAGTGGATGCCTCAGTGTGTCTCGTGTTCATTTGAAAGTTGCGGAATATATTATGTATATGCGAGTGTGAAAACAGAAATTACTCAATCTTAATCATTCTTTACAAAGTCAAGTTAGCTCGTACAAAGTAGTTACTGCACGTATACAATACCTGGAGCTTTTGATGGGAAGGTGATAATAGGAAAAATGAATCTCGAGCAGCGACATTCCGCAGCTGGTCATTGTGGTTTTACTACATATATCGTTTGTACTGGGTGTTGAGTGATGGGAGTTTCGTTTTGGGCACCGGTAAAACAATGGTCGGGTACAATGAGATCAAATTTGATATAGGAGGCTGCGCAGTATCACTCTATCAGCCTCCTTCGTAGCATTAAAAAATTCCAACCAAGCGGCGTAAGAGTAGGACCGAAATAGGAGCCTTGAGCTTATTAAATCGGTCCTGGGAATATGGTGGGCCGCTCTCATTGTGCTCCGATACTTGCTGGGTGTGTTCAGATTCGCCGGACAGTGACGATTAGAATATGGATGATTCACTTCACAGTTCAAACTTCACAGTTCTCTTCCAAGGTAGAAATATGGAAAACGTTTTTTTTCAAAAACATGTTTTAGATTATTTGAATAACATACTAAACCTTCATTTCAAGTAAAGGGATACTACTGATAATTATTATCATCTTGAATATTTTTTAAATCCTCATAATATTAAATTTAAATCCTATCAGTCCATTTTTATGTCTATATGCGCGATGTCGGTTTCATCCTCAATCCGAGTGTAATGAAATTTTTAGAATAATCTAAACGCTTCTCAAGATGAGTTCCCATATTTTTATACAGTGTAATTGGCTTATCCAGGTCATCTTTTATTCTTGCAAGATATCCAAAAAATGAAAGGATACATCTCCGGCAAATGAAGATCTATAATTCCTGCAGTATGTAAACGTTTGTGGATCTTGGTTTCCACATTGAGCGCAACGTATGCCACCATTATAACATCTCAAAGGCGTCAATCTGTCTTCTTTCTTTTTTTCTTTACACTCCATAATTCCATACCATAGAGAAATATTGAATATTATTTTAATGAAAATCACATTTTAATTGCCCCAGTAGTGACTATATTTTAGATAGATTTTTCTGTGTATCAAAATTTGATTAAAATATTGAATACACTAGAGACAGCACAATTTTGTTGTTTTAAATATTTCTTGGCCATACATTGTGTAATCAGAACAATCCTCGCCAAGCCCATGTATATCTTGAGCTACCACCGTAATCATATCTAGAAGCATTTTTATGTTAGGTTGGACAATTATGTCATAATATTAGTCGATATTCATAACAATTGGATTCGATGTAGAAAATAATGATAATAAGAAAGAAAAAGTGGCGTTAATCTAAACATTTAATGAAACTCATATCTTCTAAGTTTATTTTCAGTTTGAACTTCATTTAATAAATTCAGCCGACATTCGTCAATAATCTGATTCATTGTGTACACATGGAGCTCGACAGATTTGAACTATTTTTGGTATTACTTTTTTTGCTTTATAATTTATAAGTTTCACGGTACCCTGCACAATACACAGGACATAACTTGGTTGCTCCCCTTACTATTCCAAAGCACTGTTGGAGATCGTGCGAGGGCTACAAGGCATACCAACGGCAATAGACGAGATCTGATTGCTTTCTGTTGGTTTATAATAAAATCGGAAAAAAAGTAAATCTCATATTCATTGTATTTATTTGAGTCATACTACAGTGTGTTATATTATTGTTATAATAGGAAAAAACATTGCAGTAAAGTATGACATATATTTCAGTACCCTGCCTGGTATAGTATAGTATATTAGTAAACAAAGTGTAATGTTCTACGTACAAAATATATATATATAAAGAGTAAAACAAGATGCAAGTAGATGGCATATAAATAAAACGTAAAATTTAAAGAAAATGGAATATGATTTCATAAAATAATATATTCAATTAAAATCTCTATTTTGCAAAAATCATTTGAATTGCTTTTGAAACTAATATATGTATACATGTTTAACTATTTTAGAGATAAAATCTAATAAAAATCACAAAAATTAAGAAATTTTTTATATAAGTATAAAGCTTTTTTTTACACTGATTGGAAGTTTAAGCAAAATCTAAACGTTTCTTGTAAACCGACCGAAATCTTCCAGTCTTTTTACGGGTATCTCTCAGCTGGACCGCTGCGGCAATGTCACGCAGTCCGCTGTTTAAATCCCACCGCGGCACAGCCTGCTTCTAGGGAGTCGTGTTTTTAAGCGGGGGATCACCGTACGAGGGAGGAAATTTGGGGAGTTAATGATGAAATACGGCCCGCAAGGGAGCGCCCGCGTGTCTATACAATACTGGAAACATTGTTAAAGTGTTCTCCGGGAATGGGTTTCTGCTCGTATGATGCCCCCTCATAAATAAAGAACCCCCTCGAAGGGCCGACTATGGTCCCCGCGCTTCCCGCCCAACAGTTTTGCCCTGGTGACTTGTTGATTGACTGACAAACGAGACTGAGATGGTTCGAATCTACGCGTGATCTCACTTTCTACCACGAGTCTCTTAAATACTGCACTTAAAAATAAGGAAAGCGATTCGAAGCATTAGGTATATATTTTGTTGTGAGTCTCATCGGTACAGACAATAAAATATAAAGCCGTTTGAATATATGCGCGGTGATCATTTTTTGAGGATCATTAAAAAAATACTTTATTCATAATCATATTCTAAAAAATATATTTAGATATCATAACCAACGATCAAATGATGAAATGGAAAAAAAATTGACGTAAGATATCTGTCATCTAGCCATCCTTGCAAAGAATACGTTTTTCTAATTCGAAAAAAATTGACGTAACATATCTGTCATCTAACCATCCTTGCAAAGAATATGTTTTTCTAATTCGAAAAAAAAGTATATAACATATCTGTCATCTAGCCATCCTTGCAAAGAATATGTTTTACTAATTTGAAAAAAAAATTACTTAACATATCTGTCATGTAGCCACCCTTGCAAAGTATATGTTTTTCTAATTCGAAAAAAAATTGACGTAACATATCTGTCATCTAGCCATCCTTGCAAAGAATACGTTTTTCTAATTCGAAAAAAATTGACGTAACATATCTGTCATCTAACCATCCTTGCAAAGAATATGTTTTTCTAATTCGAAAAAAATGTATATAACATATCTGTCATCTAGCCATCCTTGCAAAGAATATGTTTTACTAATTTGAAAAAAAAATTACGTAACATATCTGTCATGTAGCCACCCTTGCAAAGTATATGTTTTTCTAATTCTAAATAAAATTGACGTAACATTATCTGTCTTCTAACCATACTTGCAAAGAATATGTTTTTCTAATTCGAAAAAAAATTTACGACGGTTATGTATGAGACGTAAAAATAAACGTTTACGAATATCTTAAGCTCTTTATTAAAACGTTTTTCATAAAACGTAAGTTTACCATGTGTAACAATTTTTCAAATAAAATTTAATATTAGTAATAAATTAGATGTTAAGAATATATGACAATGCATAATAAATAATAAACTAAATCAAAATATTATAAAAACATTAAATTATTTGACCATTAAACGCCACAGTCTACTGGGCCAATAACGAGATAGTAGAGCGCTCGTAAAAAGTGAGAGTTCGTAAAAATGATACAAAATTTTCTAACGCGCTATTTCCAACACAGCTTGCGTGACAAATTTTACTGGAGCACCAGCTGGATATATATAAATGTATATTATTCATTAATAAAGCGCCCTTGAAGTGAAAGTTTTTTTACGAAAAAGGCGCTATACAAATTATCCATTATTATTATTTATAGAATCGGCGGTAACATTGTAGAGTTTCATCATAATGGATGGATTAAAATTAAGCAATGTTATAACTCTACTTAAATTTATTAGCACTACTCGAGTTTCGAGAGAAACAGTAACTCTCATCGACAGGTGAAGTATTAAACTAAGTACACAAATATATATATAGGAGACAAGGCTTAGGTGGTAGACATACAAGTAATTAAGTACTAACAGATAAAGGGGGAGAGGCGGAGTTACTAGTAGGAGGTGGAGGGGTTGTTGTAATGGGAATATTGAGAGGAAAGCAGATGAGTTATAAAATGTAATATTGTTTAATAAATTAATACCCGAGTTTAAATTCCTTTTATTTTAATTTGTATTAATATTTTTAATATTTTTTAACACTTAAACTATACACTTTTTAAAATTAAGAAGTGGTTTTAGGATTTACAATATCATAGTAAAAATATTTCTGTTCTGTGTATGAACAATACATTTATCTATGTTTTTTTTTTAAATAGCTTTATAACATTATGGTTTAATAATTTAAATTGCCCCCACCATATCTTCCATTTAAGAGATTTGTAATACAGTATATTTCCCTTCGGACATAAATTTGTATTGGTGTAAGAGTTGCAAATTAATGTCGTGAATTAGTTCGTAGTGCGGATGATAAAGTTTGAGGTTAAGGGCTGTGCGCGCACCCTTACACAGTAGTACGCAATAAAGCGTGAACACCCCTTTTAAGTGGTTTTTGATTGAGAAGTGTTTTCCGTCGCGATGCTATTCGATAACATGTGAAGGACTATATAGACGGCTATTGGCGGGGGTGATGGTAAAATAGATAAGTTTTTTTGTTTTAAAACAATATGTATTTGATAAAAGAGAACAATCGCTAAATTGAAAATATCAAAAAAACATTTGTTAATGATATCAATTCTCATTATTTTACATTTGAATTGAATGGGGTTGTATTTAGTATTTCATTTCTAAAATTCAAAGAATTTTAAACAAATATTGAAAAACAATTAAAAGATTATTGGTTAGGTATTTAATTATTTACGATCTACACTTTTTTGTTTCGCATTTTACTTTAGACTTGGCAAATTTATTAAAAACTCCTTTAAAACTTGTTCTAAACAGGTAATGATTTTTAAAATTAGATAATTTAAACATTTTCGCTATTTCGTATTTTTTATTCATTCCGCTCACTTATATTTACATTTTACTCTTCACAGTACACCTACTATATTTTTTAAAAAAAATATTATTTAAATACGATTTAGGCAGAAGTTATTGTTATTTACTAACTGCATCTGAAATAACTAAATAAATAACAGTAATATGGTGTAGATACATTAAATAAAGATATAACCTATCTTTAATTAATTTTTTTAATAACTAATTTATTAATTCAAAAGACTTGTGACCTTGAGAACATAAGGCATTTTCTAAAAATAAATTAAATTTTATTAATGAAATTCCTTAAGTGGATACATAAAAGAGTTCATCAGCCAAAAAAAATTACATCGTTCCAAAATATTCCATTAAATAGCATTTAAAAAAACACTCTCATCACACAACTTATAAACTAGTTTAAAAGGAATATAGCCGTCAAACCTTTTAAATGTATTAACCAGCCCGGCTATAATGTAATTTTAGAATAAGTGGTTATTTTTTTTCTTTTTATTCAGCAACAAAAAAATATATACTATTTTACAAATATAATTAATATATATATATATATATATATATATATATATATATATATATATATATATAATAATAATATATGTTTTATTGTTTACATTTAATGGTACATAGGGGGCAAGAGTTAACCTGATAGTTTGATAAAAGGAATTTTGATAACATTAAAACATTTTTATAATTATTCAATGAGCTGATGACATTTTAAAAATTTATTTATTTATTCCTAATCCATCTAATTAAGATTAAAATGTTTATTTTTACTAAAACTTATCTTGCATTTATTTGTTTAGTTTCATGTTAAATCAATGTAGTGTCTCCTCCTTTCTTTTATCATCTGGCATTTCATTGAAGATCATCGCACGGTACATCATCGATTTCAGACATTTAGCCTTCATTCTGAATGGTAGTCTCTTTTCCTCTTCTATGATGTACGTGCTCACGTTGGATTGCATTAATTTTTCTTAAAAATTATAATATTATTACTTTTAAAGTTAACAAATAAAAATAATATATTATTTTTAATATTTGTTGCAAATTTTATATTGTGGTTTTTATTCATTTTAATATAGATTATTTATCTATAATATATTCAATAGTCTACTTTACCTCGTGTTTATATAGTGTGAAAAGACCAACACTACGAGTATAGGAGTGTGCTTAATAATTTTTAAAATCAAATAAGTTTGTCTTCGATTTAATAAATCATCGGATACACGTACGAAATTTAAGACATTGATATTTAAAATGGTATACTCTGTTAATTAACTAATTAGATTGACTAGATCTGTCGAAATACTAAGTTTTAATTTCATTTTAATTTATTCTCTTTGAAAGATAGGTACGAGCATATATAAACACTTAAGAATTCACAAAAATGTATTAAGAATATGAAAAACGAATATTAAATATATGCTAATAAGTCTTTTTGTTTCGTGTGTTTATTATCTTAATTTCATTATTTAATTTAAATAAAATTATTGATTTTCTTCATAAAACATGTTTATATATATTTATAAACAAGTTTTTATAAAAAAGAATAGAGAGAAATATAACATTACTTTATTAACATTATTATTATTACATTTATTAAATAATTTAATCTGATTAACACGCATATTTTCATACAGTACTCACCAAATGCCGTACACATATTGTCGTGTTTTGAACACAGCTGCAAGTTATCCAATCTTCATATAATTTCAATAAGTATTAGTTCCGGTTAAATCGCATTACAAGTCGCGCGCGGGGTCCCTCGGGTAAAGCGAGCACGTTTACGCCACGTGTCCCAGGTTCGATTTTCATTCCAGACAACCACTGCGCGCAACGACGCCGACGTTCCTCGCGAGATTAAAACATTATTTGTAAATCAATTTGTCAGTCAAGAGTGGCAGCTGATAGGCAGGACGCTGACGCTCTTCCAATTCTCTTTTTGCATTATAACAATGATTTTATATTATGAATTATTTTTAATATATATATATTTTATTTATTATCTTTGTTTTATTAACCTCTTGAATTGAGTTTAAATACATCTACCGGTTTCGAAAAATACCATTTTCTTCTTCAGTATGTCATAACTAACCAAAAATATAAAGCATTGTTTCTTCATCAGAATCTATTTTTAAAAATTTTTTTTAAAAAAACAATTATTTAAAAAATAAATTTAGTACCTAACTCAAATTGCCGCTCAATACAAATTAAGTCGAATAATTTTTGGGAAAAAATTTTAGAATAGGACTCGTAGTTAAATTTATTTGGCTGTTGATATGAATTTTAACAAAGGTAATATTGCTAATTATTTTAAGTATTTTTAATATTTTCAAATTAAATAACCAAAACTAATTTACCATCACGCTGATTCCCCGCGGGGGTAGGCAGAGAGAATAGAGTGCCACACTATTCTGCCTTGACACACAGTTCTCGCTTCACCCACATTCATACATCTTCTCATTCAAGCTCGCCGATTATTGAGGTTTCCAACAGGACCATCCATGGTTTATCTGGTTGTGCCAAGTCTTACGCGGACGCGGACGCGGACGCTAGCCTTGATTAATAAGTTCCTGTTAGATATAATTCCATTCAAAGCGCCATTCACTTAATTCCCTGCAGTCACCCTCCTCTCGATATCATTCTCAGCTTTTTTGTTTCTATAAAACATCATTCCCAAATACACAAACTCATCTACTTGTTCCAAACATTCATTAACTACAGGAACGGTATCTTGCTTTCCTTCTTCTCGAATACCATCACTTTCGACTTATTGACATTTATAATAAGGTCGCTTTCCTTGCATATATCATACATTCTTCTCACTAGACTAATAAATAACCAATGCCACTATATATACGCGTGTCTAGAGAAACATAATAAAATATTTACAAATAAAAGTGAATTTAAGTACACGTTTAATTTGTTTTCGTTTCTGCTGAAAACGGAAAAAGATATGTTTAACTCTAAAGCGTTGTTATCACTTACTCTTAAGGCTGGTCATGTGATCAGTAGTAACTTTTTACTATAATAAAAAAGTTACTAAAGTAAAGTAAATATTTTTGCGAATACGGGTTTGCTTGATCATTAGTAAAAAAACATTTACTTCTCGAAAATACATCCCGTAGTAAATTCATTTTAATCCAATGTCCGATAGCAAAGATGAGAATCGATATCCCGCTATTTAATCGATAGAGTTCGTCCGATGATGATCTAGTTGTTTAATATACATTAACATATATACACGAAAAAACTTCACCACCAAAGTGACTGTTTTACAATGCCTAGGCGAAAAAAATCCAGTGCTAATGCATAAAATAAAGCACATTTCATGATTATTTGTCGCGCCTACAGCCATCTTCGTCTGTGCTTTGACAGTAGTAAATTTGATATATCAACAATCTGCGAAGAATTTTTACTACGGGCGTTAGTAAAAAGTTACTACTGTTCACACAACCGGTCTTTAGTTTATTTCTTTTATACCCAATGTATTTTGGTCTACGAAATATGTTGAAAATATATTTTGGTAAACTGTAAAATAATTTTCAATCTCTGTATCGTTTTGGTTGTGAAAAGTAGCGGAGGTGATTAATATTCAGGAATTGCATCCCTTTCAGATGGGCCACCACGGCATGGAGGGTCTGGAGATGCTGGACCCCATCACGTCATCCTCCATGACCACGCTAGCGCCGATGGGCGAAGGCGGCCCCGGGCACCACCAGCTACACGGCTACGGCATGAACCACGTGATGTCGCACCATCACCACGCGGGGCTGGGCGGGCCACCCGCACACCACCCTATCCAGCCCGCGCTGCACCCCGACACAGACACCGACCCCCGCGAGCTGGAGGCTTTCGCCGAGCGCTTCAAGCAGCGCCGCATCAAGCTCGGTGTTACGCAGGCTGACGTGGGCAAGGCCCTCGCCAACCTCAAGCTGCCTGGAGTCGGAGCGCTGTCCCAGAGCACCATCTGTCGGTTCGAGAGTCTCACCCTCTCGCACAATAACATGATCGCCCTCAAGCCCATCCTGCAAGCTTGGCTCGAGGAGGCAGAGGCCCAGGCCAAGAACAAGCGCCGGGACCCCGACGCGCCCAGCGTGCTCCCCGCCGGCGAGAAGAAGAGGAAGCGGACCTCCATTGCGGCCCCCGAGAAACGCAGCCTGGAGGCCTATTTCGCCGTGCAGCCGCGGCCCTCCGGGGAGAAGATCGCGGCGATAGCGGAGAAGCTGGACTTGAAGAAGAACGTGGTGCGGGTGTGGTTCTGCAACCAGAGGCAGAAGCAGAAGCGCATGAAGTTCGCTGCGCAGCACTGACCGGGCAGCAGCGGGGCAGCCATACTGGCTTACCCGCCGGCCGGGTACAGCTATTGATTGAGCCCGGCCATTCTAGACTGTAGCGTACACGAATCTAGATTAAGTTTTTATACTACGGAAGGTGACAAAGAAGCTTGTGAATGTTCTATCGATAATCAAAATGGAAAATTATGTAAATTTAATAAAGGTACAATATAATATATTTGTAATTTGTAGATCAACACAAATTAGCGGAACTAAGACACCTAGGTTGTATTATAAACAGAATTAGGTTAAGGAAAAATGGACTTTGTAAATATCGTAAAATCTTTAAAATGAACATATTCGCTTTCATATTGTTAGATTTAGGGTCACCAAATGCTACAAAGACAATTATTTCGGATGAAACGTGCAATATTAAGATACGATCGACAATGCAAGCCAAGCTGAGTTTACTGTAGTTTTGAATTCTTGCTTTTTTTCTAATATTTCTCTCGATGAAGTTCTTACACTTAGAAATAATGATTTTGTATAGATAATATTGAATAAGATCATACAATGTTTTAATCAATAACAATAAGCAATACTTTAATCAGTTGATATATCGAATCGTAGATTCAACCAGTACTTTCTCGCAAACAATATATTATTGCCAAAGCACGAACCGTGAACCGTATTTAAGATAATATTGATGAAGCAAACAAAAATATTATTACTCATCAAATTAGATAATTGATTTTATTTTCGACTATAATATCTTAAATAATAAAACTGTTTCCCTGACGACCTACTAATGATGACACCCCCACCCCCCTCCACAATATATATAATCTAAAAAACAATTGAAAATCATCTCAAGTGTAGGTTTATTCTGTTAAATCCAGTTGCGATCTAGCTTCCTTTATCAAAAGTATTTGCAGAGTTTAAAATACATCACTATAAAAATACCTTATCTGGTCTAAAATTATTAAATGTTTTTTTATTTATTAATGGCACCTTCACAAAAAAGTAATTAACTTTATAAAATTTATATTACAAAACACTACATCTGTATAAAGTTATTAAAATAATCGAAAATTTTGTCATATTTTTTACATATATGAATTTGTCCACAATTTATAAAAGAAAATCATAGAATAAATGTCCCTTAAACACTGTAGCAGAAATGATCAAATTAATGACATAAACTAAGTTTGTAAATAGCATTTTCATTATTTGCGTGTATTTAGTTAAACAAAACAGTAATCATAGTTAACTATGAGAATACATTTAACTGTTTTTTACAGTCACAGCATTCAAAGTAATAAAAATAGAAATAAACTATTGTCAGGGGGAAGCTAGGTCGCGAAACAAACGTTTCAAAAATAGTAAATAATTGAAATAATTTTAACGGAAATATTTCAAATACCCAAAAAAAATATTTCCACTTCGAAAGATATTTTATTTATTTAATCGTTAATAAACAACATTAGCAGTTAAATGATTTTATTTTGAGATGCGGGCATTAACACTTTTAATTTAAAATAAACTTTTTTTAATATTAAAGATCTGAGAATGATTGTTATAACGAGTGCCAGCTTCAGCGGAATCAATATTTCAAAAGCATTAGTTAATTTTTAAAAATCACTGTAATTATAAAACAAAATCATAGTCGTAACTATTGGACCCATTTAATAGTAAATTTAAGATGGCTTTAAATATTATCTGAGACAAAGAAATTTTTCATTTTTAAAAAGATTATTTCACATTTATAAAATAACAAAATCATTCTCAGATCCTAATTAACTCCAGGTGACATAGCGCAAATTTTTCAGGCAGTCAATGAATATAAAATGAATATCTGTGTGTTAATTAGAAATTAAAATTACACTTTCAAATTCACTCGTCTAGCTACTGTGTAGCTCTAAGAAAACTCTTTTGGTTATTTTATTTTGTAAATATTATTATTCCTTTCACTAATTCATCTCGCATTTTTTAACATTTGTGTAGCAATACGAAAAAACGCAAATATTTAACAATTGTATGTTTACCTTTCATATCTTATATTTGTTATATTTTGTTTTTGATATTTGTTATGTTATCCAAAAGTATTGTTAATAAAACTATCAAATAATATTAAAATGATTTCATTGACATAGTATAATGATCGTGTATTCCAAAAAAAAATTATGTTATTTTAATTATGCTAAAAATTACACAGGGTAAATGACCACATATCACACAAAAATTATTAGAAAATGCACGAAATTGAAAGTAGTTTCTACCAAATATTTATGAAAAAAGAAGCGCATTTAGATTTATAATCATATTGAAGTTTCCATAATATAACCATTGTATCATAGAGAATCGACGAAATGACGTAGAGCATATTAATTAGAGCTTACAATCTGTATTGATCACATTTCTTTACAAGTTCATTCTTCAGTAGTTTTCAAATTACGCCTTTTTATATCAGCATTGGAAAATTCCATTTTTTTCCCAAAAGTAGTTAAAATCTTCGGAATAAAGGAGAGAAAACATGTGGTGATTTCAATATTGTAAAAAATAAGATTTGTATTATATAAAACTTCTATTGATAAATCTATGGAATTCATTGTTATTTATGATAATAATAATGTATTTAGATTCAGTAATATTCATGTCATGTTAAATCAGATCATTCCGGTTTAAATAAAAATATATAGACAAGGTGCACTTCAGCTGGTTTCCTTTATTTAAATCCTACTTAAGTTTCCCATTTACGAAAATTCAGTAATTATAATTTGTAAACTGGTAACGGTAATCATGTGTTATGTATAGATGTATTCGCATGGATTTCTTCTGCAATATTAAAAACTAGCGCCGATTACTTGCTGCTAGGCTCTGCGGACAGCTATTGTGGCTATTGGTGGCCGCTGAGCGACCAGGGTTTTTCTCTCTTTTAATGTGGAAATCCCTTAACATATTGGTTTAACAATACACCAAAATCATAAAATAGTTCATGCTATATACATATGTACATCTAGAGCTATCTTAAATCGATATGTTTATCGCCAGAATGTTAGTAAAAGCATAAACATGAACGATATAGTGAACAAAGAAATGAAGTAATATGGACAAGTAAAAAAAAACAGCTTAGAATGCTAAGTGAATACGATATCTTAATCAATGACATCTATATAATCTGTAGATACTGTATAAATATTAATTTCTATTTTTTGGTAATCTTCACTGCCATTAATATTAATATTCATTATAATTTTTTGCAAATCTATACTGCCATTTAGCCTATTTTTTAAATACTATATTGGTATTTTTAATGGCTACTTAGGCATTTTTTCTTTCACCATCATATTCAGATACAATAGCGATAAGAGCAATATTACAATTGATTATTCAAATTATGTCTATGTCAATCTGACATCTATCAATAAAACATTGAATACGTTCTTATATCGATGAAAATATATATCGGAGACATGTATCATACCACCCCTGTACAGAATATGTTTTCATGGTTTGAAAAGAATATTCGTGAATTCATTAAAATAATTAAAAGAATAATAAAAATCTCCATCTCAGAAGCACTTACGAAGTTACCTGCATGACAGACGGGGAAGTAACTAAAGACTGCAACTATCAACGGATATATAAATAAAATAGACGTTTATCTACAAATAAATAAAGCTTGTTACAAAGAACGCCATATATATTTTTCTAATATATTCAGATATATAGATGATAAAGTATAAATATAGCAAGATGCCTGAGCGCTTGCTAGCTTGTGAGAGGTAGCAGGATCGACTCGGTGCTTCCAAATTATGTTTTTTTTTAAGTTTTTGAGACGCCTGATATCAATCCCGGTACCGGCAAATGTGAAAATAAAACACAAGGTAAAGAGATAAAAATAAAACAGAAGGTAAAAATGTTGATGAAATTTTGCTATTTCCAACGCAGTTTTGGTGATAAATTTTACTTACATATTTTGTTTTCATATAATGCCACTTATCTGCCCAGACACGAGCATGGATCCAAACAAAATTGCAAAAAAACTAGTGGTAGTTAAAAACATTACAACAAGTCATTCTTCAAACAATTGGTCTATTCAGGATTAGACAATGGTTTATTGATTTTTCTATCATCATGAAAATAAATCTATTTTCTCTTATAGCTCCACAGCTTAGACCATCAAAAAGTCGACACGATGTTTCATTATCTCAACTATCCACAAGATAAGGAATTAAATATTTCAAAAAATAATTTATATATTTAGAATACTTAGAAATATATAAATATTTCAAAAAATAATTTATATATTTAGAATACTTAGAAATATTCTGAATAAAAAGAAGATGAAAACTGTGTACTACGCTTTGTGGCAATCCATCTTGAGTTATGGTATTGATAGTTGGGGGAGTGCATCAGGTGTACATATATATCAAGTAAGCATTGCTTAGAAAGCTATTCTCAGAGTAATGCACCGTCGTGACTTTTCGTATCCTTCAGAGCCACTTTTTAGGAAATTTCAGGTTTTGGATATAAGACAATTAATTACATGTGCTGAATAACTAGCTTTTATAGGAAAATACGTGCTCCATCTGTGAGGACTGAAAGATATTATCATACAAGAGTAAATATTTTTAAAATCGTCCCAAGAATGAAAAATACTTTTAGTCAAATATTAATCACCTTTCAAGCTCCCAGAATTTATAATAAAATTGAAAATAATATTAAAACTTTAAGTAAGATTAATTTAATTAATTAATTATTAAATTAAATTAATTAATTAATTAAATAATTATATATTAACAGCATTTTGTGTATTTTGATTTTACATATTTTCTTTTACCTTATAAGTGCTTACATTCTTTTTCATATTGTATTGCACATTGGTATTTTTTTCTTTCATTTTATATATTTTCACGTTTACTTGCCTTGTATGTTTCGTATTCTATTTGATTGTGTTTTTGCCTTTAATGAGTTGTTTGGTTTTGTGAAATGTAATTTGTTTGCCAATTTGGCCTAAAATAGGCTTGCCTAATTGCATAATGAATTTTGAAATTTGTGTAAAATATATAAAACAAACTGCCTTTTTTGTAGCTGTACAATGCTTATATGTTATATCTGCCTAAATAAAATAAAAATTCATTAATAATTCGATAAGAAAGAATATTATTTTTAATGCACGAGTCCTAACATTGTATATTTTGATCAAGGTGAGAACATAGTTACATTATCTATTCATATAAAATAAACTATTTTTCATTAATATAGTAGACACATAGGGAAAGGTGTTCCACTGTCAGATATGTCCCACTATCAGACATTGCTTATAATGTCAAATTTACCGCTTTGAAATCAAGCATTTCAACATTGGTAGGTTATTGTATATTGTCAGTTCCAGTTGTCAAAGCCTCTAGCAGGTGATTTTTGCCGGTTTGTTGTGATTTTTGCCAAAAACCTGTGTACAGAGGTAAAAATTCTCTAAAGAGCGTTTTCTAAGCTTATCTTAAATGTTTTTCCTATAGATAATAATGTGTGGATTATTTGATAGATGGTAATTTTGCAATTATTTTAAATGTACGTATATGTTTGTAGGTTAGGTTTTGAGTTCACACTGCATTTTTTTAGTAAACAATGTCATATGTTCTACAGTTTGTCAGACAGTGGTTCTACTTTAAGATGCTGTCTGATTGTGAAAGATAAGGGATTTTTTTGATATTTATTAGGCAACCCACCCGAAAATCGAGTGACTTGTAAACATAATAACAAAGATAATTGAAGAACCATACACAGTTATGTGTAAAGCACCCTTGAGGTGAAAGTTTTTACGAAAATAGCGCTATAAAAATTATCCATTATTATTATTATTATTATTATAAAAGATACAAGCATTAATTAATTATATTTTAAATAGATGTGTCATTCTATCTTAGAAATATGGCTCGCGGTCATACAAGGAAGACAAATAAAGCTCAGTTTGACGTAAATAACACGAAAGCAGCGGTCAATGCCATTATTCAAGATAAAATATCTACAAGACAAGCTACTTTGAAATGTGGATTGAAATTTCAGTATGTTTCTGCAGAGCAGGATGATTAACAAATCACATCATTATTTTCGCCAAATCACCGAGACGCGAGAGTAAAGTTTAATTTGTGTTCACGCATTTATAAGCTATAAATAATCAAAATTACACTAAACATTTTATTCATATTTAAGATCTAGAAGTCACTCTTGACATAAGCTTGCTTTAATTAATAATTGTAAAGTACGGCCACTGTAAGATTTCCGCCACGCACATCTGGCTGATTAGGTTGAAAATATTAAAATGCGATCTGATAAAATATGATAATAATTTAAATGAATGCTGATTGGCGTTATATTGAACTAGGCGACACCTCTTCTTCAAATGCGTTTTTGTGCAGATAATTTCAGCCGCATTCTTACACTGGTCATGCTCTATCTTACTTCAAACTGACCGATAGGTATATAATACTCAATTCTACACTAACTGGATGCGGTAGAGATTTTGTTAAAAAAATTAAGAGAAATTTTTGTGTTTTTAATTCAATTAATGTCGTAGATTTTAGTATTTATTTACTGTTTTTATTGATTCAATTTGTTTTTTTACTAAAAATTTTTTTTTTTAATACGAAATATGAAGCCACATCAATATTCTTACAATTTTCAACGCATGTGTTCCTGGAACCAGACTCGAAGCCCCAACCACTAAATCACTAGGCGAGTATCATGGCGAAAGACCGCGTTGCGGCCACTATTTGCCACGAAGCGAACAGAATAGCCGCCGGTAGGACCTAGTAGTAAGCAAGCAACCGGCGATAACCAATGAGACCTTATAACTTTATATAAGAATATAGTCATTTATTAGAGTTCTTCCGTATCTAATTATTATATTACAAATATGTGTTAATGTTTTGTAACTTAAACTGTGTGTATATAAAAAAAATTCTCATGTGTAATTTTAACTTGCTGATTTAAAATAATTATTCACTCTTATTACTTAATTTGTATTGTAACTACTGTATATAAAGATACCCAATAAGTTGGTGAAAATATTTAAAGAAATAAACATCACTTCTGACATTGAAATTGAACCGATATTTTAATTTTTCGTTACTTTGCATAGGTCGTTGGTGTGTTTTTAACAACCCTGATTTTTAAGGTTCATATGAACGTCCTTTGAATGTATTCAGCTATTTCTGCATTACTTATCCTGAATTTTCTACGACACGGATCTATGTTAAAGGGGTGGACATGGTCTGTGTGATTGATATATCGGTTTCGATTAAGTCTCTCATTCGTTCGGGTAAAATTGAATTAATTTTTCATTCTCGCATGATCAATTACGAGGCACAAACAGTCACTAACGATTTGTAAATATGCCTAATACAGGTATTTCCCGCGTCCAGTGTAAAGTCAGTGGCTAGTTTAAATTCTCATCAACTCTATTGGCATACCTTTTCCGATTGAACTGCAAATAACAAATGTTCAACCGATCCTTGTTAATTGATGTTTAATAAAATAAGCATTAGAAAGACGCTAGCTCAATTTTACAAAAATAATTTGGGACAAAGGGTTAACTTATCGTAGAGAACGAGGAACAGATTGTGATTCGAAAATTTGTCCAAAATATATATTTTTTTTAATGTTTAAAAAATTATCTGTTTAATTATCAAATAAGTATTTATTTATCTTCAATAACATTTAAAATTAAATTTACAAGATACATACTGTTTGGGACATATATTTATTTGTGTAAATGCATATTTATTTTGAAAGAAAATAATGCACTGTGCCTTCGCCCCCATTTGACCGACTCCCTCCAACTTACCACCGATTAGTCGATTGGCGACCTTGAGCCAATGCGGTATACGTTTACCTAAACGATTACAATATTATACTAATTTGAGACTTCGCATCTATACAGCATGTGAACTCGTCTTCTAAAGGAACTTTTGACGAAATTGTGATTAAAACATACACATCTACATTTTGGAGGTGCCAGCAAAATCCGGACTGTGGTGAGTGCCAAACTCCTTCCGTGTCCTGAATTCTTCGCTATCTATGCTTGTACGCAACAAATACTAAAATATATTGCATCGTGTATTCTTAAAGAAGTGGGGAAAGTATTAGCACGATGATATTGGGAATAGGGATGTAGGATGGATGGAAGGAATTTGGTAAAAGGACAAGACAGGAGGGGCTTAAGGACCAACCAGATATCAGGAACGACGATACAACTACCTGAAGTGTTCCTTAATCTGGATTTCGTCACTTAAAATACAACACTATGTAAGTCATTTTATTTAACTTTACAGGAGAAAAAAAAACAACTTCAATAATTTAAAATCAATTTAAAACAAGAAATCTTTCAATCAAACACATTTTTTTAACTTCAAAAGTACTAAGTTTATAAATTATAGGGCTACGCGGTGTTTCCACTCCGGATTTAGAATTTTTATGATATTTAACGATTTTTCAAACGTACGTAATAATAAATAATATTTTGGAGATATTCGAGCACTTTTCGTATGGAGACTGATTTACGCGGTATCACTGTTATTGCCATAACTTTCTGTGATTGGTAAATATATTTTTTTCCGTTGAATGTTCAATTTTTTATCTATAGAATGGTATTCTTAAACGGCGATTTTTTTTTCGCTATGGCTACACGTCTTCTGAATTCGTTATTTTGTACGACAATCTTACCTACACCACACACAAATAGCAATATGCACTTCGATCGGTACGCACAAACGAGAAAACCGTTGTAATGTACTTCGCATAAGTCATAGACAACACACAGAAAATCATGTTCTGAAGTATACAGAGGAGGAATCTAGGTATTAGAACAGGGATCACTGTGTTTATATAGTGGTGCATCTAGACACGCGCATGGCAACCGGCGAACCATGGATTTACCATTTTTAAACACTTGAATCGAAGTAAAGATTTTTTTAAAACCTTTGTAATAGATTGCGTGGCATTAAAATTTGTTTGCGTGCAACATTCAGGATTTGTTTTAGTTTTTTAATGCTATACAAATACCTTGAATTAATGTAAAATGGCTATTTCTGTTTAAAAACGTCGATCTATGAATGTTAACAAACCGAAAGTAATGGTATTTGAGAAGGAGGAAAGCAAGACACCATGCAAAATACTTGTAAGTAATGAATGTTTGGAACAGGTAGAAGAGTTTGTGTGTTTTGAAAGTGTGTTTGATAGAAACGGAAAGGCTGAGAATGATATCGAAAGGAGGGTGACTGCAGGGAATAAAGTGAACGGCGCTTTGAATGGAATTATATCTAAAGGGAACTTGTCAACCGAGGCAACACTAGCGGTGCACAATGGAGTTCTAGTACCGACACTGATGCATGGAAGTGAGGCCTGGAGATGGCAGAAGAAGACCGAAAATAAACTGAATGCAGTGGAAATGAAATCACTTAGGCGAATATGTGGCAGATTTATTTATGATAGAGTGAAGAATGAAGAAATAAGGAAAGAATTTAAAGTTGATTTTAGTATAGTCAGTAAAATTAAGAAACGATCACTTAGGTGGTTTGGTCATATGGAACGGATAAATAAAGAGAGAATAGAGGACGTCCGCGGAAGACTTGGCACCACCAGGTAAATTAGATACTTTAGGATAGTCCTGTTAAAATCCTTAATCGGCGAGCTTGTGTGTGAAGATGTATGAATGTGGATGAAGTGAGAATTCTGTGTCAGGGCAGAAGAGTGTAGTGCTCTATTCTCTCTGCCTACCTTCTAGGAGAAACGGCGTGATGGTAAGTTAGTTAGTTAAAAAAATTTAGTACTATAGTAAATATCTTTCAATACTGAATTGCATCCCAAACACAAATTATTCCGGACATTAGAGACAACTCGTATATAATTTTAACAAACTAAAATGGACAAATTTATTGACATTCCTTTCTTCAATATCACATGCTAAGTGTATTACAATAACACCTACCGATAGCTGTTTAAGTTGCCTGGATATATGGCAGCGCTTCCGCAATGTTTATGGAAAAAAGAATTCATCCCTTCAACTCATTAAAACCCCATCCGGTGAAATGCTTTAGGTGTAGGCTACTCAAATCAAAGAACCCCATTTCCGTGACAGCCTCATAGTGGATCAATTCGCCTATCTTAACGCATGGGGTTCAGATAATGCAACCAACATCGTGAATTTACTTTAAATGTGTTTTTTTTTGTTATTTACTATTACATACTATTATTGTACTCTCCACCTCAAGGCCTGATTACTTTATTTAATCTTACATTTATAGTAAAGAATAAGTACATTTGAATAAATCCACGATATTATGTGCATACGTAAGTACAGGTTAAATGAGACGTCGGGGGTCAGATTAAATTAATTTGCAAATTTTAAGTATACTAAATATAAATAAGAAATTTGCCTCTGAAAAAATTCGGACTATATTAATAGACAGGTTATTTACTTTTTATAGGTATTTATTTTATATATCCGTGAATTTAATTCATATAATGTGAACCGACTTCTATTCTTCTTTTTTAATATATTATTTTTTATCTATATTGTAATTTGTATATTCATATAATATATTCAGTAGCGCTCACTAACCATGTACTTTAATTAATTGTTAATTTTATGCTATTATTCTTGAGAAATTCTTTAAGTTATTAAGTGAAGGACTTCCCATACTTATACATCTAAGTTTGCTTTAAATAAATGCTTGCGGCATTTTGCAACTGTCTGGTTAAGCGAAGGCATGTATCAGAACACCGCGCGGCGCGAGAGTTGCGTTTAGTTCGTATACGTTTAGGACATATTTTTCGAAAAAACACATGCACAGCTTTATTTGTAATTTCTAAATTCTTCCGATAGCTAGACAACACGTCAACATGAGAACTGAATTATTTTCTCGTGAATCTATATACTTAATACATAATATATATGTAAATATATAATTTAGATTTATTATGTAGAAATTATAGTCATGCATAGCTTTTGCTTATATAGAGTGCACGCTTCTGTATATATTATATATTCGGTTTACTGTTCGGGTTTTGTACACACAACCCATTTACGCTGAAATAAACCAATTATTAATTACTGCGTTAGTTATAAGGCACTGAAATAAACAAAAAAGAAGGCACGAAAGTTCACACTGAAAACGGGATTTTTAGTCCTGAAAACTTTTGTACTAAAAATCTTGTTATCCAATACCAAATAAATACAATAATAATGTATTTATTCAAGATAACTAACACAGTAATGATCATTAATTTTTGGGATGATAATATAACTTGCAAAAATATCATGAAGATTATAATAATTAAACCAGGCACTTACTAGTTTCCATGCGGTTGAGTTGGGAACAATGTGCATACTAATTTGGAGACAGTTTGTCATGCTCTGATTTCCCTAGAGGTTAGCTAAAATTTAACGTTTTGCTCTGATACGTAGGAAGGTAACTTTATAATCGAGAATATCATTGATGAACATGTTTTATGAATTATTCAAATCGTTTGACAACTATTTGCACTGTCGAGATGGGACTGATAGCATTTAATTATTGTTTATATACATTGTGTTCACAAATATTGAAGGTTTCAATCATTCGTTTAAATGCAAATCTTAAAGATTTACATAGTTTAATGATTATTAGGTGACAGATGATTAAAATAAATGATACGATTGTAAAATACAACTTTTTATCGATTTTATATAATTTGTCTCCTACATAGGGTTTGTGGGAAGCTACCAACCGCGGATCTCAGAAAGTCCCGAATGAAACATTGATAAATGAACATTGGTATTGTTACGATCAAAATAATTACACCCTTTTCTCGTCTCGCATTCACCCCCTACAATTCACACTAGAATAAACATGATAATGATAGTCCCGCTACAGCGTTACCGACGATTATATACTTTACAAGTGGTACAATATTTCATACAACCCTATTACAATCGGCGACCCTTTGGTTTTTAACAGGGCAACCTGAATATAGGGTAGGTATTTTTGATTGTTGATCTAAAGTAGGAACTCATTATTGAAAGTATGAACGCTTTGGAAAGGATTGACAAAAATATTAATACAATCATCTTGAAAACAATAAATTACTTTAGTTTAAATACACTTGTAGATTATCACAGCAGTCAAATAATAAAATGATAATACAGTTTCTTCTGGGCTATCCTGTTGTTATTGCTACCGGGATTCGAACCGGGATCTCTTCCAATCCGGAGAAAGTGCATTAACCGATTATGCTACAACATACAGCGCATTGTGACAAATTTTCGAACCTATATATTACACTATTCAAATTGACACATCTATCGTTTCAAATTCCGGTAGCAACAACAATATTTTTCGATAAAATTGATTTTATTTGTGTATATTTCTAATTAATGCACTTAATAAGTATTTAAAATATTACAGACCTATGTTCTGAATAATTATTACTTCACAATAATAATGTATTCTTCTTAATAAAATAACATTCAATTAAAAACTCCCTTCCTGACGAATATAGAGAAGCTTAAACCATGTAAACCTTTTTACTGGAGCATCATCGGTCGTCTATCATCCCTACATGATAGGTCAGCTAAGTCTACCTCATGAAACAAGCGACAAAGATCTAGATTATCACATAGAAGTGGTTTGTATTAGTTCAGTCAAAATGTTGGGTTTTAAGTTGCATTACTGTAAAAATTTCTCCAGTTCTCAATTCATTGAGTAAATTATATTTTGGAACAATGATATTATGTACATTCTTAAACTAGGGAGAATCCAAAAAAATTTATGATATATCTCTACTATGGAAATGTGGAAATTACCCTTCTGGCTTCAGCTTGGCTACTACAGCTTGAAGAAAATAACGAACATATTATTATTAAGTATCGTTATTTTGCATGAGAGCGAAAATTATCTAAGGGTTAAAGTTAACTCGAAGTTTAGGTGTTTACTGTAATATTTAGTTAATTTGAATATATATAATATATATATAATAAATAAATCAATTAAAAGAAAAATTATCTTGACACACTTGGCTAAGACTAAAATCTAGATCTTCCTAATCATGCTGAAATGTAATACTTAACAACTTACTAAACATAATACTTATTTACTTTATTACTATTATTGCGGAATTAGCAAATAGCGACTAAGACCAATACGCGTCAATATACGTCTAATATCATAGCACGCTCCAAACAATTACTCTAAAGTTCTCTATTATCAACCAATAGAATTACAAACCAACTTCACGTCGGATATTACATTCGCAAAGATTTAAAAACTAACTTCGTGTACGATATGACACACAAAAAGAATTACAAATCATCTTTATGTCAGATATAACACGCGTAAAGAATTATAACCTAACTTCGTATCCGATATGACACATGTAAAGAATTATAAAAGGGTACAAGCAACCCTATAGTTTTACTGTTGGGGGAAGTATTCATTTGCACTCTGCTAAAGCGGTTGGATCATGGACTAGTCTGAAGTTCACGAACAACAGTCTTCTATCACCATCTAAAGGATCATCATCATCATCATCCTCTTTGGTGGACTCTCCATTGGATGGTGGATCTCGCCTATCCATTGTAGATAGATATCCTTTTCAATATTATTTATCTAAATATAAGGTTACCATGTCCTTTCATTTTTAGCTACTTTATTTTTCTAAGTCTTAAATTGCTTATAACCGATTTTTAATTAACAAGTCATTTTTTAGAGTATAATTTTTTATCTTATTTACAAAACACGAGCGATTAGATTTGTGTGAAAATGGTAAAAATATTAATGTGTTACGTATTCCGTGTACGCATCTCTTTTTTTAAATCGTTAAATTGTTGAGTAAATTGTATGTTAGAACCGCATAATACCCTAAATTATTTCAATTTATTAAATACGTGAACGAGCTTATAAGCAAAATGCAGAATCAGTTAAATTCTTTTTTTTTTATTAGAGAAGCCGAAATTATAAACATTTTTCATATTTTTTTTAAATTAACGAAGTTATAAAATACCATATCTTAAAATACTTATCATTATACTTAACTTGCAAGAAATACTTATATAATAAGCCATAAAAATCTATCTACAGCAGTGAACAAAAAATTCTTCAACTCTTTTTCCACATTATGAGTCAAAGTGACGTTCTAGAAAATGAGATTATCCTGTGCAAAACTTTAGGCCGAAAAAGACCTGGAAGAGCGCCACAGTGGTGGCTAGATAGATGAGACCTCTGGAATCAACTGTGAGGATGACACAGGACCGAGATTTGACGAACTTATGATAATTTTCCTGTTTATAATGAAATTAATTATATTATTTATTTTAAATTTTAATTAAATATATTAATTAGAAAGTAATACATATAAAATCAATTTTATCGAAAAATATTGTTGTTGCGCCTCCGGGATTCGAACCTGGATCTCTTTCCTGATAGGGGAAGATGCATTATCCAACTATGCTACAGCGACAATATTTTTAGCGACAAATTTTCAAACTTTTTGATATTAATACATCCAATCGTTCCATTATTTGAAAGAGCCATGTACCTTATTTTTACAGAATCTCAAATACCTTTGAGTAATCTGATAGCAGACGGCAGAATTATCAATTCATTTTTATTAAATTTTTGGACACATTGATATACAACTTTATTATTAGAAGAACACATAGTTGGATAATGCACCTTTCTCGGTTAGGAAAGAGATACAGGTTCGAATCCCGGTAGCGCAACAACAACATTTTTCGATAAAATTGATTTTATATGTAAATCTTTCTAATTAATACATTTAATTCATATTTAAAATATCACAGACTTATGTTCTAAATAATTACAACTTTACAATAAGAATGCGTTCTCTTAATATTATTTATTTAATTAACATTGGTTCGTAAACACAAAAATTAATTGAGATTTCATGTGTTATACAATGTAATCATACAATATCGTATCATAATAGTAAATAGTATAAATGTGAGCGAGCGTATGGTGGGGTACGTGGTTTGTGAATAGTTTTGAAATGATTTCGTATGTGTATGAAGTGGACTCTATACATGTCTTTCATAAATTGAAGTGAGAAATAAATAAGTTTAACAAAACTTTCTTACTGAACTGTAAAAAAATTGTCAAAAAAACTATATATATATTTTTTTTTTTCGCGTTATAAGTTGTATAAAGATATGTGTGCCACAAATAATATTTGAAATCCTAGCGGCATTGGCTTTATTTTTAAAAAAGTGTAATAGTTTTATATCTTAAGTAACGAACAGGAATATTACAATTTATCAAGAGTAGTAACTGGGAGTAACCAATATTATTTCGTAGTATATTGCAGCCAATGTAAATCATCAGTCGAAAAATTATTGTTTTACATAATATAAAATCGCTTTAACAATTTATTTTTTATTTTCTTTAAACTAATTATCTAAATAAAATATTATGCTATTGAATACAATATAGGTGAGGTATATTTTAGTACACTATAACTAGTAACAATAAGTGTACTAGAAATATTGAATTTAAAAAAAAATCTAATCCTTAAAATAAACCTAAATAAAGCATTTTGTGTGATTTAGTTATAATAAATTATATATGTTATTGTATTTGATACATCGTGGTATAGATGAAGATTAGTTTTCTAGTAGTAGATCTAGAATCTATGTTGAAATCTATTGCAAGTAAAAAAAAATAGTTAGTTAATCGGTTTAAGAGTAAAACAATTGGATAGGGAATTATTTGCTTTGTAAATTTTCATGGCATTGGCGTACTTTTTAAACTCGCTATTCAAAAACATTTACCATTATCAATAAACTATTATATATATATTATATATATTCTATGTGTAATATGTATATATATTATATATATTCTATGTGTAATCTAATTTATAAATGTTACAATATGAATGAATAACTATGTAAAGTGAAATATACTTGAGGAGCCTTAATCTAACAGTGGATAGAAAATATTGAATAATGTAATAATAATGATTATATGTGATTTTTTACAAACATATCAATGTTATCCTTGAAATCGGAATCACAGATGTAAAATATAAAAAATCACAGATCAAAAAATATAAAAAGTAAAAAAATTGATATAACATGATAAAATGATAAATAGGAGAGAGAAAGTTATTCTAAAGTTAAGTCACCTGTCATTTTTAACTGTATTGTTTCAATTTTGTCAATAGATTTTTACATAAGGTCATCCGTGCGACAAGGTATAGTGCTACCCAGCGGTGAAATATACGAAGTCTAATCATGACATAAGTAGAGATATTGAAACCACCCCTAATGTTTACATTGCTCCAATCGGAACAAGTGATGTATGAAATGAAAACATTGAGTTGGTAAACCAAGTTCAACTACACATTGTTTTACTGTGTCATTCGAGCCCTGCGACCTTTAGCTTTTTATGTATATGTTTCCGCACATCGTGAGTATCCACATCCATACACGGTGCGATGTTTCTTATAATTCCGATAAGATACGTTTCAGTACGTCATGGACTTAATGTTTGAAAGCACTCACCCTTACAGATGCTACGGGGGTGCGGAGCCACCCCGCCCCCGGCATCCCCCGGGACTGACCGCTATGGCCCGCTGTGGTGATGTATTACCCCGCTCGGGCATTACTCACCGGCTGTGCCTTCCAAGACCCGGGGAGGCCGGCTCAGCAGCAGTTTCGACTATGCGAGAAGGATAAGATAATTCCATATGCGGTACCCGCCGCCGTAAAAATAGCCCTCGAAGCTAAATGATAAAAAAGTTTTCGGGTCAAGCCAAGTGGATTGAATCACTTAGTGATGAATCGTAATTTATCCTGTTCGCTTCGATCGAGAGCGATCAGTGTCTGTGAGGTGGGCAATCTTCACAATGCTCGGCTCGTAAGTTTCTCATATCGATTCACTTTGCAGAAGGGCCCGATTGGATCTGGTCAATTTCAACAAGTGCACTGATTCTGTACCAAATATCTATAGACTAATTTACAGAACTTGAAAATATCTCTTAAATATTATCTCTTTTACATTGTTCACCAATAAACATTATTTGACATGGATATTTTCAACTAAATAGTACTACAAACTAAACTGAAGTGAGATTTTTATTTTATTTTTAATAAACCACTAAAGTGCAAGTATCAACTGGCTTCAGTTAATCAACAAAGATTCTTCATTCAATAAATAAATGTTCAAAATAAAGAACTCAGAAACATATTTCATAATTTTTAATTACAATAATATTTTGTCTATTGAAGTCATTTTAAATTCCTTCATTTTATTTTTTTCGTAAGTCAGGTAACTACTCAATTTAATAATAAATAATTAAAAAAATCGATCTTTGACTTTTTGGCTATATGTGTCAACTTAGTATAATTGTTCTTACATAAATAAGCAAAATATATTTCAACAACTTTTCATTTAGCTTCAAGTATGTTTTAGCCAATAGAGTTTTAGAGTATATGTATAAATCGTATGGATAAATTAATAAATTGATTAAAATAATAAATAAATGCTTGGAGCTCATAGGTATATTATATTTTACTATTTATGTCGGACTCAGTATGATCTGTATTCTTTAAATTTATTAAAATTGTTGGTTTTATTTTGTCTTTTCGAGTATTTGTATTTATATTTTATTTAAAACAAAATTTGTATCCTACAAGTAGGATATTTTTTCTTGTAACAGATCTTTTATTAATTGAAAACCTGTATATAGAATGTGTTTTATTTTTTCCAACCAAACGAGAAAAATTTATGTTAAATAAAAACGCGTTACGTGTATTACACCAATCCTGTTTTTTTTTGTTTTTTCCTACAAATTTATCATTATTAGTGTCTACAAGGATGCTAAATACTCGTAACTTTTATAATATACCCCCACTCCTCAACTCGCGAACCTCCCATAAAATGTAACAAAATTTTCTAACGCACTATTTTCAATCCAATTTCATGATATATTTTACCCGGGAAGCCACTGAAAATAAAAATTCTATGCTAAAAGTTTTGCGATTGTTTTTTTGTTGGTTTGTTTTATTTGTATTGTTTGAAGAACTTTTGAATGTTGTAACTCGAATAATCCTCATACTAATTTACCTACTCGCTTAGTATATAACCTGTTTAACAATCCACAACCTCCTTCTCGCGGTCCTTCTCCCCTGTCCCCCTCCCGGGCATGGGTCTGTTGGAAGCACCTGTTAAATTATAATGTACGGCGACCACGTAATGGCCAAATTTATAGCTTTCATGGTAATACGGTTGGTTTACATTAGCCAGATATGTATCATAAGAGAAAGCTCTAGCAGACAATGGGAAGATGCTAAATAGTATTCTAGAAATATTATAATACTTCGTTTTTAATAAATTACTGAGATTAATAAAGGAGTTGAAATGAAAACCGAGCTAACTGCCAAAAAATCAAACATTTTTTGTTGTTGTTAAAATCTCTGGTAAGTGATCCGAGCCAGTGCTTATGACCTGAAAATCGGGATAAGTATCATTGCCTCTGGAAGTAGTTGGCAGATCTGCTTGTAGTAAGTTTAGACTCAAAACAAAAATATTTCGAAATACCTGAAAAGGCACTTAGCTCTGATTTCATTTCAATTCTTCAATACATTTAAGTGAAAAACATTTGACATCACGCCGGTTGATATTTCTAAGTTTTAAGTAAATGATTTTTACGTACATCTCGTATTATAGTCCATGGTCTCCTTTCCAAATTCATCATCATTTTCTCTTTTCGTATATTCTGATTTTCTAACTATAACTCGAATTCACTCCGTCGATTGTATTCATTATTCCAATAATTTCTTGCTGAAAAATGTATGTTCAATTATTTGAGAATTGCTGGCAGTTATATTCAAATTAAATCAGCATCTAATATTTTTTATATAGAAGTGCGAGCGTGCACATATTACATATCACACCAATATTATTACTATTCCCAAACCATACTAAACGCTTACACTACGACATCTACGCTTATACTATCTTGCTGGTCTCCCGAGATGAAGTTTAAATCTCCAACCACTTGATTATTTGAAGAATGTTTTATAGTTAGACCAATGAGCACATGATACGTACTTAAATTTTAATACAAAAATAAAATAAACAAAATCTTTTAATTCATTACTTTACAACATTATTTAATTCATGAATATACCTTACTTGGCATTATTTGAATTAATGGTTTAATTTTTTTTTCATATTTGCAACATAATTTAATAAGAGAAAATAATAAGGTATTAATGTACACATTTATACAAATTATATACTTCTATACATTATTATTTTACTTTGATCTCATCTTACTTTTTATTTTTTTATTATTTATTTACACACTATCCCGAATCGTTTTGAGAGTTGTTTACCCTCGTTTTGATTCGTCATAATTACATATATTTTTATTTATTTTATTACATTCAGTCATATCATCACAATACCATCATAGGTTGGCTCCGGTATCGTCGTACCAGAACCACACTTGTACAATATGAGATATTTTTTGTCACATTAATTTCAAAAGGCAACCAGAAAGAAGCTATAGAAATCATAATTATGTGTTTCAGTCCCAGAACTCAGTCACTGTTCAGGTCGCAAGAGGTGCGAGGGAGTGCCAGTAGAATGCTCCGTTAGGTCTCTCTATCCACTGCTCTTCCAGCCATCGCCCATCCCAGCAACCCCCAGCGGGAGACCCACACCCTAATGAATACCTGAAAATGTCCGAGATTCCTTTAATTTCTTAATAGGTCATCGTTCCAGGAGATCCGATGACCTATTCCTTCTAATCCCGCAATCATGATCTCACGTGCATCATTCATAATCACACAGTCCCAGAGGATGTGCTCCGGCGTCTGCTTCACCTGAGCGAAAACACGGTTCACGGACAAGTACTAAGTCGAAGAATTTACTCACGAAATGCCCATGACCCGAGATCATCTGCATCTCGAAGTGGTACATTATTTCTTTTTCTTCTTCCGCGGCATTACATCTCAGGATGGGATTTTTGCTCCTCCACAAGTGTTCTCCACCGACTCTCATCTCTCGCCATTATTTTCCATCTGAACTCGGACTCTTCCAAACTACTTCGGCCTTCTTAATTTACTTATCAAATGAAAAAAATTGTCATGGAAAGTAGTCATCAAGATTTCAACATCATCCGCATAAATCAACTATCAAGAAATCTCAAAAGCCTAAATATGAAGATTAATAGAGGTTGAAGAATTATTTGTATATCCAATGAATTCAGTGTTTTTATTATAATATATATTACGAAAAAAGAGTTAGAATGAAACTATTGACGAAATTATTACATTAGCGTTTCGGAGATTTGACATGAATCAAATGCAATATAGAATGATTCAAAGCTTTCACTATTAACTCTGATGTGTCCTTTCAAGAAGCGAATAAATGTGAATTGCAATTTTTTACAATATTATCAACAAAAGTGTTAAAAGTGTGCATGAGATTTTAAAAATATTTTCGACTCGAGACAATCTCTGGGTTACTTATTTTGCTCCCATGAGATTTTTTGAAAACAACTCTCGGATTTCGTAGTCCCCGCGTACACACCGTATCTCACGCCTATTCTGTTGGGCGTCAACATCAAATATCAATCCATTGACCGTTGATGTTCCGTTCGCCAATTGAATGATTTTGAATTGACTCATCAGCGGTTAAAACGCAATAATTTAATGCCTCTGTTTGTCAAACTTTACAGAATAGTAAATGTTTGTAGATATCTATGGTTTTATGTGACATTTGTGCACATAAATCGTGTCTCGTTGTGAAATCAGACGTCGCGTACACGGTTTTGATATTTTGATATCTTAATTTACCTACATATCAAAATCTCAAAACATATACAATAAAATATATTTATATAATTGTAATAAAATCGTCGACGGGATGACTGATTGTCAGTGATATCATGACGAGATGTCAAAAGTACACACAGTAAGTAGCCTTTTCACTGCACTGCAATAATTCGCATATCGGGTTATATCGCATTAATACGAGTAATATTGTGTAATTTATACTCTCAACAAATAAAAGGGGATCTGGCAAAAGGGGCGCCCTAATAATAAATAAATTGTAACATTTGGTGCGACTCGCTCCACCCTGATGTCAGAGGGCAATGTAATGTGTTGTACAAAGATTGTTTGGAATCATAGATTGTTCACCAGCAAATATGGGTTTACTACCCTGGAGATATTTTCCTGACTTAATTTAAATTCAACTCCCCCTGTTGTTGATATAATATTACTTTTTGTTTCGTCTACAAATTACTCTCTCGTAGCGGGAGCCAATGCTACAAGAATTGCTGATAATATAGACGACAGCACGTAAAACATCTTTACTAAATTATGTTAATTGATTTTATAACATTATAAAACTTAATTTTATTATTAATCATTAATTTTTTAATACAAAGTAAATGTATCAATTAGAAAGATATAAATACAAATAAACTCAATTTATTGAAAAAATATTTTAGGCCACACCAGGATTAGAACCAGGATCTCTTCCGATCAGGGGAAGTGCGATATCCAATTACAGTACTTCTTGTAAGTAGTCAACAAATTTTCTAACGTATATGTTGCAGTTATTTCAAATTGATACATCTTACGTTCCATTTATTTGAAATCTATCACCTTTTTATTATGAATACCTACTTTGAGTTGAGAAATAATCACTAGGAGACGCCAGCTATTATATTTTATTACATTTTTCGATATATACATGGATATACAACTTACATTATTATTTGTGAAGAAGAACATAGTTTTGTGATATTTTAATACAAATTAAATGCATCAATTAGAAAGATATACATACAGACAAACTCAATTCATCGAAAAAAATATTTTAGCTGCCACCAGGATTTATATTTTTCCTCATATTTTGTAATAATCTGAAAAGATATATAAAACTATGTAAGATGTATAAAACAATTGCAGAATACGCAAATGTTGCATATTCTACGATTGATTGCGAAACGTGGTGCCTAACCTAAGTCGAAGAAAAAAAATTTGCTGTTTTGAACCCAAAATACCAAGAAAAATTGAATTGAGGAAGGGACGTTCACTAGAAAATGACCAAGTAAAAATAAATCATTGAAAATTTATTTGAACAAGAAACAATCATAAAATTCTGCGGGTTCCAAATACTGCGATGGCATGACCGGTTGAAATAATGCCTGATAACAGACACTAAAGATAATGACTATTTGGATACCCCAGCGGAAGCGATCTAGAGGCAGACCAAAAAGAAGAAGATCGTAGTGTCCGGGAACTGGAGAAGAATGGCCAGGGATAGAAGTCGGTGGGGAGCACTTGTAGAGAAGGCCAAATCCCATCCTGGGGTGTAGTACAGAGGAAGAAGAAGATATGCAAATATTGATTTATATATATATACATTCATTAAGAAAATT
This sequence comes from Eubasilissa regina, assembly GCA_022840565.1. Lineage (NCBI taxonomy): Eukaryota > Metazoa > Arthropoda > Insecta > Trichoptera > Phryganeidae > Eubasilissa > Eubasilissa regina. The sequence continues at coordinate 27,752,195 of JAINEB010000033.1, forward strand.
CAAACCTTAACCAAAATTGAATCAACAACACTGTTCTGTGTTTTGAACCTAATTTTTTATTTAAAAAATCTCATATAAGCATAATTTTGAAGCATCCATGAAATTTCATGTAATAAAGCTGAAATGATGCTAATAATTTTCTGCATTAATTAATTTTTGAACTAAACTACAGATATTTCTAATAAATAATTTTGTTAGTTCCAAGTCTTTGTACAGAATATAACAAATCAAGTTCACAATATGTAATGGTTTGATACTTACCTTATATAGTTTCACTAAATTTAAAAAATTGTTAATAGAATTATATGTGCGAGACGAATTGTATATTTAAATTATAACTATAATTGTTTCTATTATAAATTATACTTTCCATTTTTTCCAGCGAATATATTCTCGATAAAGAAACCAAACAAAACAGAACAGTGCGACATGTTGGAACATGATGTGCGTCCTGCAGAATGAAATCAATAGACTGCGCGATCAGTTGGTTTCATTTTAATTAACACGTTGTTGATTTTGTTTTCCCTTATTGATATTGTTAAGCGAATTTTCCTGTTTTTAATTCCGCGGTCTGGTGGCCAGCAGCGAGTGTCCAATACCCAAATTATGCTAAATCCTTCTTATTTGTCACGCTGTTATGTTAACTTAAGATCCGAATACCGATAAATTTCACATTTATATATTGTAGATACATAACAATTAAAAATTTTGACATTTCAAAGGAATTATATAACTATTTTTGATAGAAAAAATTAATATGAGTAATAAGCAGCGGCGTGCGGTTAGTACTTTGAAATAAGTTGTACGATACTAGAATTTCCGCGAAATAAATCAAAATAAATTGGTAGTATTTCTATCACAATTATCATTTTAGTAAAATTTTAATACGCCACAATATTTTGTCAGATAAATATTTCATTTCGCTTTACTTTTCAAAATATGAATATTACGTACAGCTTATTTCAATGTACTGACTGGACGCGCCTGCAACTCAGTCAGTTATGAGCTGAATAAGGATATATTATTATATTGATTTATGCAGTATACGAAATAAATTCCTTAAGTAATGCCCATGTCTGTAATTGAGTTTATAATCGAAATAAAATATGAAAATAATAACAATCATGGCACAACAGCCCGAGGTGGGCTTTAGCCGCCTCCAGGAAATCGCTCCTTTTCTCTGGACCCTGAAAATATCCAGGTTTCTCCAAATACCGTCCAGTCAACCGAGTCAGAACTCTTCCATCAGTCAGTCAGATGCCCGGCCCATTGAAGTCGCTGGACTTTGATATACGTCTGACTAATAATACGGTTCATAAACTTCACGTTATAGATATGACGCCAAATATTCAATTCGACAAAAAAAATTTCTCGGAATTGTAATCCTGGTTAAATAAATATTTTAAATGGTGGCCCATATGAAAGTTAAAATGAATAGCATATTGCAGGCGGGTCTGGGGATCTTGGAGTTACAGTTCCTGCACCATTTGAAATTTATTCGGAAATATTTTATGATTCAGTTTCAAAATTCGTTGTAGTAATGTTCTCGAGATGCCGAATTGAGTAGAACGATGACGAATAGAAACATCGTGATTTACACTCTGCCATACAACCTCCACAACTGCTTCTCGTACCTCTTAGTAGATCTTCTTCCTTCTACCTTCTTGGAAGATCTGCTACTGGGCCGTGTTTCTCAAAACAGGAGACTAAGTATTTTCGTTGAGTTGAGATAATAGACTCTTCAGAAGAATAGAAAAAATCTGTAATTTTGTTGGCACCACTGGATTTCCTGATTTATAGTAATATATAGGTGTATATGTAAGTAAGCCAAGAAGACGGTAAACGACAGTCGGTTCAATTACATCATATACTTCGACCAATCCAGAGGTCTAAATAAACCACTAGTGCGCGTTTCGAACGGTCGAAATCTACTAAGCTAAAGGAACAACAACATCGTAGCAGAAAGACAGCAAATACAATAAAAAGATTAGTGTGATTCATATATCTTGTGTCCTTATTGTAAATTGGAAATTTGGGAACCAGCTATCGAAGGTATTTACATAAACACCGCACATCATAAGTATTCATCATATATTCCCAACACATGTTTTATAACTTGCAAAAATAAAAATAAATAAAACCAAAAAAGTTATCGCTATTACTAACACTTCTCTCTCAATTATGCCACCTGTATAAACGAATTTTGGTTTTTCGTTATATACATGTGAATTTTGTAAACCAAAACTGACTTAGAGAATACATAAAATAAAATTTAAAATTAAAACCCAAATAATAGATGTTAACAGTTTTAGGTAAAGTACCTCTTTTCTTATTTATTAAAGTACATTTTCCTCTGACTTATGATCAATGGAAAGCTGTTAAAATATCCCCTTGAAAAATTTAACTAAAAAAGCATAACAATATATTGTCAGTCATTATACTTGTACGTCTGACTTATTGAATGAACCATACACTAGGACTGAAGCAATTATGTATAAGGACACATATTTTTAGTAAGAACACAGTACAAGTTAACCTACATTTCGTGTAGGTTCCAGAGTTACCTCCATATTAGTAACGGAGCGACAAATATAACCAAGTTAACACAATCGGATCCCAGTACTCACGCAGCTAGTTGACTGGCTAGTCCTGTTTTGTTGGAAATCATGCATCAGTCAATCACCAGGAATGCGATGAAATGTTAAGCACTGAATAAGTTCCGCTCGCTCGACAAATTTCCACCAGCCTCCTTCGGATGCTTGCACAATAACCTTATAAGTATTTCATAGTCGATCAAAATTAATTTGTCAATTTTGGATTCTGTCATCAAACTAAGTTTGAACAACTTCGCTGAAACAAATAAAAAGATCGTATTTTCTTGGTTCATAAGCCAGAGCAACACTAGAAAATGGATATATAAAAATAGGAAAATATCGAAATATTCCAAATCCGAATAACATAAGACAGTTTTGCGTATAAATAATGCAAAATTAGAGATTACAAAATAAGTTGCATATATTTTTGAGTTGCACAGAGAATTGATCGAATTTAATAAAAATAATATATAGTATATCGTAGCTAGATGGTTTTGTTATAAAATCAAAAGTGTCTGCATTCTACGGATTCAAGTATTATAATTACGAGTATATATAAGAATCCAATTTCTATATATATATTTATTATATATATATATATATTTATATATATATACTTATTATATATATTTATTTTTTTTAAAACGTACTTTTTTATGTATATGTACGCCTCATCAAATTCTATTTTCAAAATAATCCTATGGCCCGTGCCCGCGGAAGAGATTTTTAGGAGATGTTCGACTCGAGACAATCTTTGAGAAACGGATTTTACTTCCATAAAATTCTTTAGAGACAATTCTCGACTTCCGTACTTCGGTGTACACACCATGTCTCAGAGATTCGCCGTCATGTATTTAACTGTCCGCTTACCATACGTTATACTTGCATGTTAATGTTGAATACACACGTTTAACTTTTCAAAATGGATAGTTGTAGGGATCTATAATGGTTTAGAGTGACGTTTGTGTATCCGCTTTGTACAAGATCGAACGTCTGATTTAAGGTTTTGTCTCTATCTCCAATGTCAAGCTGATTTCTGAGTTTATCTACAGATTAAAATCTTAACACGTATACATAGTATTAAGATATATCTCAAATAAAATTTCTGAGATTATATTATGCTTGTGTGCCCTTTCGTGGACACGGGACTTTACGCTTGTGCTATGAATACAGATCTAAATTGGGTCTCCTAGTATGAGGGTCGAACCACCGATCCCTTGGGATCACTAGGCGATTGTCTTAAGTTCACATAATATTAATATTACTTCTAATTTACTCTCTTTCTAGAACTTGTGACTTCAAGTTAAAAGCCTTGCGATTTGGGCAGAAATATGAATTCAAACGAATGCTTGAAATTTGTTGGGAGTGAATGCGAACTTAGAAAGGGGATCCTAACTCTAAAATTAAGTCATGGCTGAAAACATACCATGTAAAGTAAAAGTTAACAGTCGGCCATGTTTAAAATAAATATGTATTCAAGTAATTTCGTAGTCACTTGGTGATAATATTATTGAATTTGTAATGATTTTTGTAAAATATTACACTTTTACAAAAATACTAACAATTTTACGTAATTAATAAAAATGTTAAAATAATTTGTTCAAAAAAATGTATATTTATTTTGTAAATGAAAATCTGAGCAATAAATTTATAATCAGTATGCGTATTACTTGAACGGTTTAATTTAAGCAAAAAACGTTAATCCAGCTTCAACAAAAAACAGCAGTGAGCTAATGAAATGTACCTCCATTGCAACGAGTGCACTGTGCACTGTGCACTGTATAATAGTTGCACACACACACACATATTTCATCGCACACATGTGCATTTACTAATAACCCGGAAAATATGTACAAATCCGCTTCGAGCAACGAACGTGTTACGGAGAATACTGCTTTGATAGTCCCGGAGTTGGAATTGTAATTTTCTGTATTTATTAATACTTAATGTATGTTAATAAAGAATATTAAATATCGAATAAAGTAGTTGAATTCTATACTAGGATGTAGATAACAATATTATTTGAAAGTACAGGGTGAATATTATGTTCCAGGTTGATGTTATTGAATAACTAGTAAATGAAACACAATTTTTAATTTGGTTTTTATTTATGGATTTTTTGGTTTATTGTAATTACGTATGGAATATGACATTATTATTAATTAATGTAATTGTAAAATTTTACTTTTACAATAGTAATGAGTGTCAGCATATTGCGAAATTACACGCAAATTATTTTAAGCAGCTAACTAAATTAAAAATTCAAATAAACTGATTTACAGAATGAAACGAAATTGATGAGCATAATGAGTTAATACAAAAATATATTATAAAAACTATATGAGAGCACAGCGAGATTAAGAGTGCAGAAGAGTCATGTCTGTTCTTTATACAATCCTATTAGACAATTTGATTGGTCTAACCAAATTTTGTATAGTTGCTCTCTACTTGCCATGGCCACCCCATGCTCTCCCCTCGATATAAATGAGCATTACATTGAATACCATCCGTTCCAAATTTTACTCAGGTACACTTTAGGACCTTAAGGAAAATGTAGTCACCCCTCTCTACCCGCAGACTCTTCTCCATGACTTAATCAAATTGTATATACATCGTTACTCTTCAGGGCTATGCAAAATAAAGGCAACCCCCTCTCCCTAAATTTCTTTGGATCAGGCATAGGCCTCTGGTAATATTTATTTTTGCGTATACGGAATACATGTCATATCATTATTATTACTATTTCCAAACTATTATTAAACGCGTGTGCTATGAAAATAGGACTAATATTCTCGTTTTCTGGAACGAAGCTCGAATCCCCGACCACTAGATCACCAGACTAGCGTCTTTATCACTAACACAATAAGCTAATCAATAAAACATTAAAATATGAACAGCAATGTTATGTTTAGGTTTTTTATGTGTACTCGTGTTCCTATTGTCCCTCCTATATTATTATTAAATTCATATAAAATAAAGAAACACTAAATGTATCAAATATTTGTATTATTTTGGCAATAACTACAGAATAGCTACAGATAAAATAATAGCCGTGACTGAAATGCACTATTTATTAATTTTTTATACTCTGTATATATATATATGCGTGCACTCTTGTATCTTTTTTTTGCTTTTCTTATCATAAATTTTATTATGTTACTTAAATGTATTCTATTTTATGTATTATACGTATTATATATTATGATCAACGGAATAATACTCATACTTTGTAACAATAGTATTTCATCTGAATGCCTCTATACAATGCAATACAAGTCAATATGATATATTATCAGGTCATCGGTTCGGAGACGAGAACCCGCGCCGACCGCGGCGCAATACATTTATCTCTTTCACGCGCGTCATCTTGCCAGTCTTGCGGACGTCTCGCATACGACCCATAGATATTATTATTATTATTATTAATTATAACCCTTAATCTAAATGATAAGTGACATGCCACAAAATATTTTTCTAAATACTAATTAAATGTATTAATTAGAAAGATTTTCATATAAAATCAACTCTATCGAATAATATTGTTGTTGCGCCACCGGGATTTGAACTTGGATCTCTTTCCAAACCGGGGAAGATGCATTGTCTAATTATGACACAGCGACATTATTTTTCGATAGAATTAATGTATATCTTTCTAATTAATACATTTAATTAGCATTTAAAATATCACAGACCTATGTTCTGAATAATTACAACTTCACAATAAGAATGTGTTCTTCTAATGATAGAATATTTTTCTGTTAATATTTTAAGACCTCGTCTACTGAGAAAGTTCTGTCTCAAGAGTAGCTGATCAATCAATCATAAATTTATTTTTTATTATTTTTTAAACACTTAACTTCAACGTAGAGATTGAACCTACTAACAAAAAGTAGATATGCATTTGTATTGTTTAGTACAACTGCTCTTGAAATAATAAAATCAGTTTTCGTGAAGGGCTATAATGACATGTGTAAACGAATAAACCTTATACAGCATTATGAAGTAACTGATACATACCGACCTATAATCTCATCCGCAGACAAACACCATAAGAGTGCCAAAGGAATCTCAGAAAAATACGAGATGATAAAGCGACCAAACAAATACGTCATATTTCACACTCTTGCAAGTTTACATGTCAGTGAATTTTTAATTTTGAAAAGTATTATAGCACTTTTAAAATATAATTTTTAATCAAACGCATAGCAAAATTTATATGCCTTATTTCACTCCCTAAAAATTAATATACTATAGTATTAGTATATAAAATCAACTAACATCTAGTAAGTTCAGGTAGCTAGATTGTTCCTAATGAAATTGTAAATAAATATCTCTGTGTGCCTTATTTCGGCCCAGATTTCATATATTTATGCTCCCACATAAACATTCAAATTTATACCTGAATCCTGCGTACTATATATCTACACTGCCTTGTTTTAAGCTTCTATGTCACGTACAACCCAGCACAAAGGCTCAACTCGCGATTTAGCCAGGGGAAAATCGTAATAATTCTCAAAACGTGGAAGTTACGTAACGTGCTTCCCTTATACGTCAATGTTTTTTGAAATAATTGTGAGTGCCGCATTAAAACCCTCCCTTTATTCAGGGTTTTAAAAAATATTATTCTAGTACCATTCTATTTGAACCTTTTTATTTATATATTTTATTTCTTAATTGTAGAGATGATTAACACGTAATATCTGCAATAATAAAGAAAATATATTTGAAATACTAATTAAATGTATTAATTTAAAAAAAAATCTTATTGATTTGACATTTTTCAATTTTTTTTATAACATGAATTAAGTATTTTACGTTATTAAAATTACATGTTTTTTTTTTCGCTTACTTTTCCAAAAGAGAAACTATCTCTAGTGCTTGGAGAGGGATAAAATCAATTTATCTAAAAGTATTTGCATGAACGGTGATTGAATGAGTTTTGTGTGTAAAATGTTTTACTTCTAGGAATGTGGAAGAGACTGCCGGGTCGATCTAGATATTAATTCCAATTGGCTGGGACAGCCAGTAGTCTTTCAATAGTTTAAAGATAAGTATTTGTAATAAAAAGTAATAAAAATAAAAATATTTTTTTAAGATATCCCAAATTACTGGCATTCTAAAACAGGGTTGACTAAGCTGTTTAAAAATTAAAAAGCTAATTCCCTGAAAATAAAGTCATCGTATTTTTAATATTGATTTACATATTATAATGTATTATAGGTACTCACAAGTCTTCGCGCTTTATTATGCCTGTCAGTAAAACATTCGAAAACTAATAAACGAAAGCACAGACAAAACGTTCTGCAGCGATAGTGCCCGAAAGTGTTTTTATTTATTTATTAGACAACACAATACAATTAAATATACTAAATTAATTTCATAATTTACATTTCTCGAATAAATCGTTTCCTTGGTGTGATTTTAAAATTTCGTTGAATTGTGATATAGAAAAATTTCAACCTTTGATAATAAAACACGCCTGGTTATTTTATTGACAATTTATAATCTTAATCTAATGGTTTTTCGTATTATCTATAAAAATTGTTATTTATATTTAAAAGATGTTCATTTTTAACAGCCTACAATTTAATTTTAAAAAATAGAGATTAATTTAATTTATTGAGCCATAAATATTTTACATACCTATTCTGTTACTTTTTTAAATTAAATAAATTGTAATAAATACGTTTATGATACCAAATCGACATAAAAATATTTTCTTTATATTTATTTTTAAATTTTTAAATGGCACAACAAAATAAAATTCAGATACTTAAGAACAAAATTAATTTTGGCGTGAAATGACAACCTAATATTAGTAGAAAAATAGGCAATAGAACATTGTTAATATAAATATAACATAAAAATTTACCACCCATTTTCTAACTTATCTAATCGCTTGCGTTATGAAAATAGAACTTACTTGCCGATCTCCTAGAATGAGTCTAGCCAAAATTATTTAACGTTTGTAATATGTATGTTTTATTTAAACCTTACTAAGTCGTCAGACATAATTATTAATTTTAAAAAAATCTTTGTATTAACAACTTTGAACGTCAATCGGTTTCGATACCACTGTATCTTTGTAAGAATTGATACAGACTATACTATCCTATCTAAAAAAATTACTTGAAAAATGTAGCATTTCACAAGATTTAATATTGTCTATAAAAATATTAACAAATGCTGTTGTACATTATTTATAAAATCCAAAAAAATGAACTACAGGAATAAAAATGGACTACTGCTAGGTTGCAAACCATTATATGGTTTCCCCTATATAATAATATTTATACAATTGTAACATTGCGCTCTCAGACTGACAGTCATGGTTTCCATTTTATTTTATTCTATTTTTTTCGTCTGAAATTTACTACAATACTTGTATCAGCCATTCGCCCGGACCTCAAATTTTCCATTCTCTGGACCCACTGTCAATCAAAGGTTTTTCCCATACAGAGAATCCTGTAAATTTTACCTTCAATCGTCGCTCGTCCTGGTGTAATTCCAGGATATACTCCTCCCTCCCCGTAACAGTCTGCAGCGCTGCTTCTGAAACTTTGAATTATTTCTAAATTATATATTCAAATTTGCAAGCTGTTATTCAAATATCTTATCAATACTACCATCTTAATATAACCTAATAACATTATTAATGTTTGGACCCAGATGTGCAAAATTGATCATTTTTAAGAAAAAAAGATCAAAACTAACACAACACTGAACCATACATAATTTAATAAATAACACTGAACTATAAATATAATACTTGAATGGTTTTTTTATATTTGTACACAGAAAATTTATACAAGGCTATATTATGACAATTTTAGATAATATTATCTAGGAAAACTGCCTCCCATTTTTAAATATTTTAAACGACATAGCATTAATGATTTAAAAAGCGTGCTATAAATTTAAATAGAAACTTAGTAGCATTGATAACAAAAAATGTATATAATAATGTTAATAACATACAGAAATTATAGTATTAGCACAAACAAAAGTAATCCTATCTTTCAAATCACTTTGACTTATAAGCACTGGAATAAGTATTTTGCATGGTTTCTTAGCCATTCAACAACTTTATTTTTTATAAACGCAATTTGCTTTGTATTGGAGTCTAAAATGTTATAAATTTTGGGTGCTAGATATAGGAAGTGTCTTCATCAAAATTATATTATTTATACTGATTTGAATATTTATAAAATTTTTAAAAATCTATTAAAATATTGATATAAAGTTGATTGAATTGATAAATATTATTGTCTGACTGTCAAAAACTAAATAGATTTGTAAGTTTTCACCAGGTAAAATATTATGCCACTTATCACAATCGAAATATATCATTTATACGCGAATACAACGAATTTATAAAAGTCGCTTTTCAGAAATGCAACACGACAAAGCATGTTGCCAGGATAGACTGACATGTTGAGTGTTGCTAGGTAAAAAAATGTAACGTTTTATATATCCAACCGGAGCATCAAAAATTGGTGTTAAGTTAGTTGGGTTAGGTGTGCGTTACGAATGGCACCCCATTTCGGGAAAGGTGTCAAGTAGGCTCCACCGTAACAATATAACTTCAGTTGGGGAGCACAGGAGAGGGGGACACTTGATTGACAAAACTTGTCGCCGCCGCTGATGGGCCAAATTGGCCGACACTACCCGCTGGTGGGTCGGCGGACGCGCGTGGGAGGGAGGCCCCAACCCTCGGAATTTTTCGGAAAATACGGGAACCGGATAAATACTGAGTGCCGATCGAAGCGCTCAACTGATTTGGTATATATCGTGACAAATAGAAAAAATCTATTATTTCGTTTATTTATTCAACACCGTATGTTTTAAAATACTTTCAAGAACAGAATAGAAGATTATAATTTGACAGCATATAGATACGATACTTGTAAATATTTACTGTGGTTTAGCAAAGTTCTCAGAAATATGTAAACTATGCAACAGTACCATATATGATACTATCAATTCTATTTTCTCACACAAAAGTATTATAGGGTTTACTAGCCTATGTGCTATCTATTAACTCTACTAAGATACGATAGTCAAACTACGGGGAATTTGTGGGGGAAAAAAATTGAAAGCAAAGTACAAGAGACAAAGAGCCGTGGAACGTAAAAAAAGGTTTTGTATTTGACACCTTGACAGAAGAAGATTAAAACTTGAAAGTTAGAATAATTTTAAATGCGCAATAACAAAAATGTTGTGCCTTTCAATCGGTAAAAGGCTACAGCTTGGTTTATCATTTTAAATGATGGAATATTTTCAAAAATCTAAATAAATTCATAAATATAGATATCCGAAAGTCATTCAAATTCAAATTTTGAAAAATTTGACCATAGATATGTAGTCACTTGTTTCGTTTTTAATATTTGAAAATTGTTCTTTCGGAATAAAAAGGTTTCGTACCCATTTGATTTATATATAAAAGGAAATTACACTGAAATCCAATTAATTAATATCAAGTCATTTTATATTTTCCAAGAGTCAAGTATGCTAATGTGTATATATTTTTTTTTGTATATTTGCCAGAAAATTTAATTAAATGATTTTTAAACGCTATATAATATTTATGAGGTAGCAATAATTTCACTTATGTACGTATATTATCTTATTGTATTGTAGAGTATTAAAAAGAAATACATACATTTAATGATGTGGTATTTTAGATTATTATTATTTTGCAAATCTGTGAAATATTTCTAGACGTATAAGTGATTATTAAATCTGGCGGGAAATGTTTTGAAGACTCTATATTTTCTTTGATATAAGAAGCTCTGATGTAGACGGCACATCCAGATTAGGTTGCTGCTCCCAGCTAGGATTATATGGCCGCGACTTTGAACGAGTAATTCCCGTCGGATTTTAGATGAGAGAAATGTTAAGTCAAAGCAGTAAATTAGGAACATAATCACCTCAGGAAGCACAGTAAATCACAGGCAACCATTATCAATCCACAGCTGGATGAAAGCCTCGTCATTACTTTGCGGTCTTTCTTCAATCTTCGCAGTGTCACTTACCCTTCTATGATAAATTCGTCTAGCGAACGATGTTTTGGATGTATTTTATTACGATTTTTCAACACTATTTAAGCATAATCATAGAAAATTGATTATTAATCTCGGTATCTTATATTTTGTCTGCCCATTATGTTTCACTTTAGTGAGTTCTTACATGCGTGTTCCTTTTTCTGTTTCTTCAAGTGATTCCCAGCATGCTTCTCTCCGTATTACGCTTTCACCTGAAATTGTTGATTTAGCTAAACGTTCAGAATCCTTGCTTCATATGTAAGTTCAAGAATAATGCATTAATCAAACCATCTTAAACCATCTTCTCTTAAAACAAAATTTTATTTTGCTTTTAAATATCATAGGTATTTAAAGTATCACATGCACTGTAGTTTAGTTAGCAGGAGGCAATGATCGCATGTGTTAATGTATATCAAATATTTTCTACCTATTTTTAAGAAATTATCGTTTTATGAAATTGTACATCTTAATGTGCAGTGCATTAATTAAACTAATTATGTGACAGTGCTTCAAATCAAATATTTACGCTTCCTTAAATATTAAGATGCTTGTAATACTTCAATCCAGTTGCAAATGATTATATGAGCTTCAAATGGTGTATAAGATTTTAAGACACGTTAAGTTTGCAATACTTTATATAAATTACAGAAAATATACTTAATAACGAAATTTTAGAAATAAACAGTATACTTGTTTATCATTACATATATTACATAACAATTTCGTGTTTTGTACTACAAAAAAAATGATGTGATTTGGTGGAACTTTTGTGGTTTGAAAGAATAATAAAATTGCATTCATCACTCATTTTAACCATTCATATAATTGTGCTCTGTACATTAATTAAAATTCTTCTGTGAATAATTTTCTGGGCTAATCTGCCGTGTATATCTGACCATTTTGGCCGAAGTTTCAGATCCCATTGCAGGGTTCATCATCAGAACTGATGTAATATGTGACTGTCGGTTTTGTGTTAAAAGCAATGTGTCATTTTTAAGTATTGGCTTGCAATACCTTATTGAAAATAAGATGCCGTCATTTTATTAATGTTCACTGGGTGTTTAAACGTGCATGATGACTTTTTGGCTTTAATTAAAATTCTTTATAATAAATATTTATTTTTATTTATTGGTGTATATTATTCAAACGATGTATTTCGCTATGTGGAGTCACAAATCTGTTGTTTTATTATCATTTTGCAGTGACGATATTTCTGGCAATGGCATTTTTTTAATTTGAGATTAGAGTGTAAGAAATATGTTTGAATACTGTATACGTTGCTGTTAATTTGTTTATAACGTAAAGGGCGTCGCCGGGCGGGTAGCGCTCGCACCGCGCAGTATATTTCCCAAGCGGTACATATAAAAGCTGCTGGCGCCATCTTAATGAGCTTTCGAGAACCATTAAAAAACACCATAAAACTCGCTAACGAGTCTACGCGGTCACCATAGCCACTAACGCGCGTGGGGTGGAAGCAGAAATTGCTTTTAACTCTAAAAATGTTTCCAGCGTTAATTTTTGCCTTTATTTATGGTCCGAGTTTGGACGGCTTCATCCTTTTGCTGGAGACTCTCGCGGCGGTATTATTCTGGGAGGATGGCGTGGTCCCAGCAAGGACAGATAAATTAGAATAATTCGCAAGTTTTTTATAAATTTTAAGGTCTTCCCTTGCTACGCATTCAGTAATTTTTGTAAGTAATTCAAAGATAATCTTAAAAATATATTTATGTCCGAAATGTTTCACACTTTTCAACAAGCAAGATCTCCTTTGATTTATCAGTTTCTATGTAATTTATCTCAATAATAAAAAAACAAATATGTTATTACAATCCAGTTATCTAATTAATGTCGTTCTCAGTGAAAAAAATGTGTTTCTCATGAAACCGTTTCGGGGACGAATTCAAGTCTGTCATTTAATTCGTACATCAATGAATATTTAAAGTGATTAAACCTCTAATAATTATATTTAAATCCCAGAAAGAAAATCTAATCTCCCAAAATACACAAAATTAACTGAACAGTCGTACTGCCGCTTCCTCCATTTTTGAAGCATAATATTCCTCCTTAACGACAATATTTTAGGCAGCAATGAAGATTTTTTTATTACTTAATCTTTCGCTCGGTTTCCCCAAATTAAAAATAAAAAGCGTAATGTTTGAATTTGGTTAAGGCCAGCCCCACAATAAACTCCCCAAAGACACGTCGCACCCCCCTTTGAACAGTAAAGAAATTAGTCTTGCCTTTTTAGCAAATATTCTCGGCTATTATGAGAAGATTTATTGTCATGTGGCCATACCTACATTTTCAAGCACGAAGATTAACTTCGCAAAGAGTAAAAAAACTTTTATTACCTTATCATTGTGTACAGAGGGCGGTGTATTTTTAATGAAAAAACGCTATTCAAGACTGTTATTCTCTCGGCTGAATAGCTTAGTTTGACTTAACTGTTTCCATTGTATAATTTGAATATTGTATTTTGAGTAAAGATTTTGCTGAGTTTATTAACTAATTATTTATTTTAATTTTTAACAGGTCTTCAATTATATTGGTTATGAAGTTTCGATTTTTAAAAAGACTAACGCATTAATAGCAGAAATTTTATTTCTGTAAATTGTAAGTACATGCATTATTTTATATTAGGTATGCGTAATGTTTTCGAAAACTCTTAAATTATCTTTTAATCTTTATTTTTATCAAGTATTAATTGTATATTGAATAATTAGTGAAATGACTAATTAATTTATCTTTATTTAAATGATTTTTAAAATAACTTACCTATAAGTATAATAAATATTCAAAATTAAACATTCGTGCTACTTGATACTGTACAAGTTTGTTATTATGTAGTTTTAAATTAACGTACATAGAGGTTGTTAGGCTAGTTCACTATAGTGAGAAAGGAAAATGTATTTACACAATTATAATTGATTAGTATAGTGAAATAAATTTATAGTAGATTTTTAAAGCCTTAGATTAAAAACTCTCACATTAAAAGTTTTAAAAAATATTCTTTAGGACAACCCAAATGAACTTGAATATAATTATTATTTATTCCATCAAATGTTTAAAAAAGCTCAAATTTAAAGGTTCATTCGGACAAATATTGTATTACCTTTATTCGTAGATTGAGAATTTTATGTTACATTAATTATTTGGCGACCCACTAATTAAAATAAAAAGAAGAGCAAAAATTTATTTACATATTGATTAATCCTTCAACGAAAACCAGAAACCGAAAGTTTAAAAGTTAAAACTATTTTAAGATTGCTCAAGCTCTGCTCTCGCATCCCGAAGTATGGCAGCTCTCTCCGCACTCAATTCTTTACGCGAGTTTCGCCAATTCTTCAATTCTTTACGCCAGGAATAAAATATTCGCGTTTATATTAACAATAGCTACGTGGTTTAATCAATGTATTATATTGAAATTTTGCGCCTTTACTTCTCACATCTACTGATTCAAAAAAACATTCATGATTTTCAAGTTCATCAATATTAAAACTAGTTTGTACAGATTTTTTCAGTCGATTATCTATGGTAATAATAATCAAATCTATAATCTATCATCGGTCCTATTTATAAAATAATATTATATATGTCTATATTTATAGTGTGTGATTTTGGATTTTGAGTTCACTGAAGTTTTTAACAAATGGGTCGGTAAAATTTTGGTATATTGATTTTTACATTCACGCAAGCGACTTTAAAATAAATGTATCTGTCTCGACGATGACATTTTTAAAAGGGATAACCTTGATCACGATTGACCAATGTATTTGTTTCATGTTTTATTGGAGATTGCATTGCTCTTTGTGATATGAAATTTTCGATATTTAGTTTTTTTCCAGAAACAAAATGTGTGTGTACGATGATAACGGATCACATTATTTCGGGGAAACCTTGCAAGAAACCCTAAGAAAGGGACAATTTGTGAGAAAAATAGATTCAGGGCAATGAAAACCATGTCGTCGATCCTTCGACATATTTATATTCAAGAGTATTAAAATAAAGTAAAGGGCGCTTTAAATGGAATTATATCTAACGGGAATTTGTCAACCGAGGCAAGACTAACGGTGCACAATGGAATCCTGGTACCGACACTGATGTATGGAAGTGAGGCCTGGATCTGGCAGAAAAGGAACGAAAGTAGACTGAATGCAATGGAAATGAGATCACATAGGCGTATTTGTGGCAAATCTATTTATGACAGAGTAAAGAATGAAGAAATAAGGAAAGAATGTAAAGCTGTTAGTATAGTAGTAAGATTAAGAAAGGATCACTTAGGTGGTTTGGTCATATGGAAAGGATGAATGAGGAGAGAATGGTAAGAAAGATATATGACGCGAGTGTTGATGGAACCAGAAATAGAGTACGTCCGCAGAAGACTTGGCACGACCAGGTAAACCAGATAATGGAGGATGGTTCTGTTAGAAGCCTCAACAATCGGCGAGCTTGTATGACAAGATGTATGAATGTGGATGAGGCGAGAATTGTGTGTCAGGATAGAAGAGTGTGGCGCTCTATCCTCTCTGCCTACCCCCACGGGAATACGGCGTGATGGTAAGTAAGTAAGTAAGTATTAATGGTGTTAACTTACAACGATTTATTAATAATATTGATGTCAATGAAACAGTTTAAGGTTGACGGTTTCTACACTTAATTAAATTAATATGAGCATTATTTCATTATTTTTTTACATAATTTTAGGTATATATTTTTTATTATTAAGGAGAACATATTCCTATTGTGAAATTGTAATTATTCAGAACATAGGTCTGTGATATTTTAAATATTAATTCAATGTGTTAATTATAAATATATACATATAAAATCAATTTTATCGAAAAATATTTCTGTTGCACTGAGATATTTGAGATTCCGTAAAAATAAAGTAGATGGCTTTCTAATAATGAATTTGAAAAGTGTAACATACGGGTTCGAAAATTTCACTTCAAAGGTACCTTCCCCGGATTGGAAAGAGATCCAGGTTCGAATCCCAGGTATCAACAACAATATTTTTCGATAAAATTGATGTTATATGTATATCTTTCTAATTAATACATTTAAATAGTATTTTATATATTTTTTGCTGAATTTCAATACATACATATATACAACAATTTTTAATGGCCTAGAACTTAATTATTTAATACTTTTTCGTACATCTTTAATCGTCAAAATAATGAAAAATATGATTTCATTGTTTACTTTATTCAAATCCTACAATATTCAACTTGTCAGGTGTCACCAAGTACCCCCAAAATGAGTATAACTTTGATCAGTCAATATTTTCTTAATATCTTTGTCTTTGTTGCGATTTTCATCAATTCTTAAATAAACCCCATTTTACACGGTAATACGAGTACGATGTTTTAATTATATTTTTCAATACAAAATATTATCATTTTGATTCCGTGTTATTTAAAGAAATGTTAAAAATCATCCTTTCGCGGTTCGCCACGTTTCCTTCCATCCGGTGGCCCGTTATTCTCTCTCAGTATTTTAAATTAACGTTGATAAAAATATAATATTATTATTTCATATTTTTTATTTATTATCTTACTTTTATTAACCACTAATTGAGTATAAAAAACATCTACCGGTTTCGGAAAATACCTTTTCCTTCTTCAGGATGTCATAACTAACTGAAAATATAGCATTGTTTCTTCACCAGAATCTATTTTTTAATTTTTTAAAAAAACAACAATTATTTTTTAAAAAAAAAAATTTGTACCTAACTCAAAAAAAAAAATTAATTAATTAATTTTAAAAAATTTAAAAATAGATTCTGGTGAAGAAACAATGCTATATTTTCAGTTAGTTATGACATCCTGAAGAAGGAAAAGGTATTTTCCGAAACCGGTAGATGTTTTTTATACTCAATTAGTGGTTAATAAAACTAAGATAATAAATAAAAAATATGAACTTTAACCACAAAGTTAATATTGCTAATTTTAAAAGTAACATTATTTCAAATTCTGCTTTTATAGTTATAACTATCGTGCTATTAAAATCATTATTTTTTCAGCTAAATACATTTACTTTAATAACTTTAATATTGCCTATAATACCCGAGCTGTATAAAAATTGGATTTCATGTTTCACGTCGTAACGCGAATGGCATTTCACGAATGTAGACCAATGATTTGTATTTCCGACAAATCAATCTAAAAGGTCAGGCAATAACGAAGGAACTCACATACAAAACATGATATTCCGAGTATTGCAGTTGTGTAAATATAATTATATCATTCCCGCGCTGTGATATTAATATTAAAAGTTTACCTTGGCTTTAAATTTTTAACCGACATGTATTACTTTAATTTCTTAAAAATTCTCCAGTTATACATAATTACTTACTTACATACTTACCATCACGCCGTTTCCCTTTCGGGGTAGGCAGAGAGGACAGAGCGCCATACTCTTCTGTCCTGACACACTATTCTCGCCTCATCCACATTCATACATCTTGTCATACAAGCTCGCCGATTGTTGAGGCTTCTAACAGAACCATCCTCCATTATCTGGTTTACCTGGTCGTGCCAAGTCTTCTGCGGACGTCCTCTATTTCTGGTTCCATCAACACTTGCGTCATATATCTTTCTTACCATTCTCTCCTTATTCATCCTTTCCATATGACCAAACCACCTAAGTGATCCTTTCTTAATCTTACTCACTATACTAACAGCTTTACATTCTTTCCTTATTATACATAAACTATACATAAACTCAATAAATTTTCTAATATTGAAACGATATTTTATGTATGACATATAAATTTGTTTTGTAGATCTAGATGGTCGACAAATTAAAATAAAATATTCGCCATTGTAAATAAAGGGGTAGGTAACATTCTTTAATAATGTATATTAAATATAACCTACCCATATAATTTGATGATTTAAGTTTATTTATTAGAAATATCCTTTTGTTCACAACGATCGTTCTTTAAAGTTAAAACGTCAAACTATTTGTAGGATAAACTATTAACTATGACCGAAGAGCAACGTTTTTTAATATTTAGTAACTTAATTCATATTGTCACTAACTTTAATATTCGAAAGGTGAAATTTAAAATATACTTTTTAATGTTGTTAAATTCCGTTAAAAATAAGAAAGGAACAAGGCCATTATGTGTGCCAGATATACAATCTGTCTCGGTCCGTTGCCGGTGATGACATGAAATTGATGTGGTTGGTAAACTTGCATGAGACTTCAACAAAAACTAATGAAAATGGCATGGAGACCTACTTCGTCCTAGCAAATATTAAGCGCAGATCTCGGAAGCACACAGATCAAATTTGCAATAATTTTAAGATGTATTTCATCAAAATAATTATCTCCGTTCAGTGGTAATTTCATAATAAACCCTTGTATACGAAAATTTAAAAGTAATTCATGCTGCCAAGTTTTATTTTATAAATTAATTTTTTGGCTTCATAAACTCATTGTCTTTTTAGACTATCATATAAATGTATCGATTAGAAAATTTTTATAGTTTTAAAAATACATATATTCAATTGCTAAATATCACAAGAGTAAGTAACATCCGCATAAATAATAATTATCATTTATTTTTTTAATTCTTGAAATCATTGAGAACCGCTGGTTTATTCACGAAATATTTTTATTTTTTTAATTTCTCTTTTCTTTTGAATAAATACAAGAACTAAGCATTTCAATTAGAGATTAATAGCCTTATTCGTCGCCATTATACCGACAAAACTATTTATTACGTTAGCATTCTAAAAAATGTCCAAAAAAATATTACGTCAATACACTAATCAAACATCTTGGATATTTAAACATTGTCACTTGAGGATACATGTTCATTTTAAACTTATCTTTTGAAATAAAATATTTTAAAATTAAGATTGGTTGTTGATAATAAAATGCAGTATTTTTTCTATTTATGTTACGTAAAATGATTTTATTTATGAAATCTGGTGAATGAGTCATTCAGCATTTCAATAATTTAAAAAAATTTATATACGGTTGCGTCTATCTAGAATATCGTGGATTAAAATCATTCAGCGAAAACGTGCAGGTAAAGCGATATAGACAGCCGCAAAATTCTTGACTATCGCAAGATAAAAAACAATTCTACACCTACGACAGAAGCTACTTCGGACTGTAGATATCCCTCTCTCCTTTATCCGTTTCCTTTGGTAGAATGTTCACCCCCCGCCTCGCCAAAGTGAAAGGGTGGCGGGAGAGGGATGCGAATAGCAAAAAGAAAGAGACAAACCACCCGGGCTTACGTATGAAAAATTTATCAGATCTCCTCATTACTGGTTTTTTCCTTTGAAATTTTTATGAGCAGAGCCTCTGATTTTTTCCGGCAGTTTTGCGGAAAGGTGAGCAGTGATGCCCGCTGGTTAAAGTGATGAGTTAAAGAACATTCCGGATATTTTTCAAAGGTCTTACTTTTCCCCGGATCAACGAAATTTTTACCCCCGCTCTAGAAGCAGAGTTATAAATGAATAAATTACCGGAAATATAGAGAATCGATAGTAAACTAAATTGATCATTATTTATCTCATGTGAATGATAAACTATTTACGTTAAAGGTTAACTCAAGTGAATATCCGCCCGATAAATGTATTCAACTATATTAGTCACCTTTTCTGAAACACATTAAAAGTTTTGTTTTTATTTTATAGATGAACTTTAAAATATCTGGTTGAAATATCTTATCTGCGGGATAACGTAATTTATGGGCTTATGTTAAACAGTGATTGTAAAATTTTCATTTTATTTATCAAATTACCATTTTCAAAATAAATTCATTATTACATTAATGATAATTATCCTTAATTATTAAGGAGAACACATTCTTATTGTGAAGTTGTAATTATTTAAAATATAGATCTGTGATATTTTAAATACTAATTAAATGAATTGAGTAGAATGATATACTTACAAAATCAATTTTATCTAAAAATATTATTGTCCTCCTTAATAATATATAAGTTGTATCAATGTGTCCAAAATTTAATAAAAATGAATTGTTAATTCTAGCGTCTACTATCGGTTTACTCAAAGTTATTTGGGATTCCGTAAAAAATAAGTAGATGACTTTCAAATAATGGAACGATAGATGTATTAATTTTAAAAGTGTAACATATGGGTTCGAAAATTTTTAGTCAAAAGTACTGTCGCTGTAGCATAGTTGGATAATACACCTTTCCCGGTTTGGAAAGAGATCCAGATTCGAAGCCCGGTAATGCAACAACAATATTTTTCGTTAAAATTGATTTTATATGTATATCTTTCTAATTAATACATTTATTATGTATTTGAAACATTACATACCTATGTTCTGAATAATTACAACATAACAATAAGAATGTGTTCTACTTAATAACAAAATACAAGGGTTAAATGTTATGTTATTAGTTTATTATTAAACCTCCATATTTTATTATTATTGTTCACTATCTTCTGTATTATTTAAGTGACTTCCCGTGTTGAATTCGAATTTTATTTATAACTTTTAAACTAGAAATAGGATACAAAAAGTATTTTATTAACAAAGATGGTGACGGAATAGATCAATGCTTAATAAACATAGTGACTCAAATATCCAATAGTTTCATCCTCAAACCGACAGATATTTCAGAACCTTTGCTTCGAAAATATAAATAATAATTTAAATAAAAAATTGTGCCTAGTATAAAGATATATAATATTTGCTTTCTTTTGATAGAAAACTAAATAAAACCAATTTATATTATTTTATTTATTTCTATAAACAAAGCAAAAATTATAAGAAAATCATGAAAGCTTTTTCTTCTGTTTTCTTTATAATTCAAGAATTATTATTTAATACCACGGAAGAAACAGAGGCTTTATGAAAATTTGTATATAATGTATTTTTTTAGTTAATGTTCAAATATTCTCAAAGAAGATTACTTACAGATATAACTTTTCAAATTTCTATTGAAATTAAAGATATTTCTAGTTTCATGTGGCTATATAAAATGAAGCTTATTTGTAACATCTACCGAGGTCTATTTAGCCACTAGGCTTTTGAAAGTTTTATAAAGAGCAAGGTTTTTATTATTTCTTGTCTCCAATAGACCTGGATTAAAACATTTTAAAAAATACAAAAGTTAGTCATGTTTTTTTCTTTAAATAAAAAATGAATAAATGTAAGGATTTCTTCTCACATATAGATAAATATTAACAATCTATGAGAAAATAACCGATAATAATAGAGATATATATATCTTAGATGACAACCTATGATAATATTTTAAATAATTACTGTACATATATATTAGATGGCAATATACGAAGCTATTCAAGATTACAATTATTCTTTTTTATTCTCTTCCTGAACATTTTTAATGAAAGACCTTAATTGTTTATAATATATACATATAAATAACTAAATATATTTAATTTATTAATTTACTAGCAGAAAGCAATTGAATATCACCGATTGTTGTTGCTAGCCGTTAAGACATACAAACGATATATATATATATATATATATATATATATATATGTGTGTGATGAATTTATAGAAAATCTATAACTATATTATGGTTTAACTGGTTATATTTTTTCAATTCAAGATATATATAACATTGTAATATAATAATATTTTTCTCTATGTTTAACAATTTAATCATTGAAATTGTCTTATCTATGAACATATTTTATTTTTTCATATAGAATGATAACGCCTACGTTCACGAAATAATTGGTTGATATGCGAAAAAAAAGTTTTGTATCAGAAATAGAAAACGTCGTTAATTTTATAAGAATACGAAAATTATGCTGTTTAAAATCTTAATTATCATATTAAAATTAAATAATGTCTCCGTTTTTGCTCCCAGGCAATTAATTAAACCACTACTGATTCAAAAAACGTTCATCAGCGAGTCTAAATATATAGTTTAAAATTTATATAAATTGATTAGGGATGATGTAAATAACTAAACAATTAGCCGATGAACCTTTTCAATAAATTCAGTCTCATATTATCAAAAATACGCCCTTAAATAATGTTGAAAATTTTTGAAATCTTCGAAATTCAGCGATGTTTGGTCGTAAATTTTTAGAAGTTTCATTCTCAATCATCAAAAAAAATATTCAAAATTTTTCATTAGTAAAGAAAGAAATATTTTTTTTTTAAATATACTTTTAAGACGCTGCTCTCAATACACCCATTGGAAATACGTTTAATTTATACATAATGCACATCATTTGAGATTTAATCTCTATAATAAATTGTTGTTATGTGTTCATACTTAAATTGTTTTTTTTTTATATAATGGCATATCGATTAAATAACTATTCAAATTAATCTCTTCAGATGCCTACAATCAGAGGTGCGCTCGCGGGAGCTCCTTGTTAAATTAGACTTAGACCTGCGAGCCCCTTGTCAAATTTAGAAAAAACCATATTCTCAGATCAAATCAATACCTAACTGATTTCTGAAGATGGTTGGAATGTATTATGAAACAAGATTTTGTTGCCTTTGAAATTTCTCGTAAAATATATTTATTATTTATTTAGTGCATAATAAAAGAGAACTTCCCGTTTTTTTTTGCCTATAGTCTAACAATGCTTAATATACAGATGTTCTTAAATGTTCAACGCAATATTTTTATGAACCATGCATTGAACGATTATTCCTCATACTTCATATTTACCGTGCACAGAGGACAGTTCCTAATATTTATTACTATATACCATCATTTACTAAGGAGAACTTCAGTTTCAATCCAGTGTTCTGTTTTGAAACATGGAATTGAAGCGTTTCGATTTATTTAGATGTTTCAACTGGATCAAATATTATGCGCAACAATTATTAGTAATGAAAACAACCATTTTTATTTAAATATATACGTGTTTCTTTAAAACTGTTTTCAAATTATGTAATGTAATGTAAATATATCTAATGACCCATGTTAATTAACGAAAGAGACTTTTAAAAGATTTTTGAATCGAAATAATTTATGTGGTACGAACGCTTGTTGTTCTTCAAACATCAAATGTTGGTTCAATGGCCATTTATTTATGTTCAGTTCAGTTGAGTGAATTTTAATATTTCCAGCTGCAATCAAAACGGATTTAATGTTGAATTTAATGCAGTCTGTATATGTAATTTCAGAATAATAGGTGCAGTCTCGTTGTCAAATCGTACATCGTGTACTCGGACTTGAGTTTTTGTCTCTTACAAACCAATTTTATCAGACTTTATCTCCATCTCAACAAATATTCATAGTACTGAGATTTATTTTAACTAGATATCTAATGTATGTCATTGTGTCATATTCCGTGCATACATTTTTAGAAAATTTAAGATTTTAAATGTAATACGAGTAATTTTGGTTAATAAATGAAACATTTAAAAAAAACCATCATATAATATATACGAGTATATCACGTGACGATACAACATACAAGTTTCGCTTCTTTAATAGATTCGTACATTTTTATCCTTTTCTGCTTGGTCTACCATGCTCACCATTTAATTTTTATTATAATATTTTTTTATTTTTAAAGAACTGAGATATTGGAATAATATGACTGTATGCGGTTGTGTAATTTTAATGTTTGTACTGTTTTAGGAATAAAAGTAGAAATCAATATTGTTGAATGAATAGTTTCAAAAAGGAGCGATTACGTTGAAATACGAAAATGGTATACTCTTATGAATATTATTTACTTTGATATCGATATACCGATTGTTACTAAAGACTGCATCGTTTGTATTTTTATTTTACAGTGCACATTTAAGTACAGATTTTGTGAACTTTGCATTTGAGCAGAGTAAAGTATATGTCAAAGGAATAATAGAGTTTATATTTGAGTAGTAGACTATATGTTTCGTCCAATTCCTTTCAGTCATTTCATTTTTTTTTCATTATCATTACCACTTAGACCATGATGTGTCTCGATGATAGGTGAATTCTTTATGTTGAGTTTATTCTACGTAACTTAATCGATTTACGACTTTTATTATGTACTTACATTAAATGTTGTAAACTCAACATTTATTTATTTTAATAGGAATACCTTGTGAAATTTTTTATGTATTGAATCAATATTCCAATGATAGAACTTTCCCTTGAAATAAATCACACGTAAATAAAATGTCGATGTTATTAAAATTATTCCATCTTTGTAAATTAGCTGTTAAAAAGAACAAAGATGATATCTTATGACGTATAAGAATCGTGGAAGTAAGATTTCTCCCTTACCATAGACAAAAAAAAAGATGACAGATATCAATATACGATTTCGTTAAAACATGTTTTTTTTTCTTACTCGTAGTAAAGACAATGTACACTTTATTTCAAATTTAATATATATTTACGTATTGCTACAATTTAATATATAAAAGAGAAAACATTTAAGAAATCTTAAATTAGAAATATTAAAAACTCGTTTGTTTTTTCCATGCTCACGTCTCACAGAACTGACCGTTAAATCAAGCACTATACAGCACTACCGATAATAACACTCTCAAAACTGCCACATTCAAAAATTCATAGATATAGACGGGGAAGTGTAATATTATTGTGGATATTTTAGGCCTAACTATTCAATAAGTTATTAGTCATTAAAACAACCAATATATCAATTTTCTTTGTACGTGAAATCGAATGTAATTACGCAAAAGGGTGAAGCTTCTACAATCTCTGGTGCATTCTGTATTTTTATATGGTGTAGAATCATAGACCTTGAAGGCGAGGGAGAGAAGATAAATTGGTTCCTTTGAGATGTGGTGTTGGAGAAATATAACGCGCAAAGCGTAAATGGCGAGACGCACGAATGTCTCTATTTTACAGAAGCTGAACATCAAGGACAGTCGCTCAGTCTGCAACCTAAGACGAATCCATAATTTTTTTGGGTATCTTTGCGAGAAGAGAAGATAGTTTGTAGAAGCTTTTTGTGTGGTGAATCACATTGAAGATCGAAGAGGAAGAGGAAGATCCTTCATACCTTGGATAAACCAAATGAAAAATACAAGAGACAACTTCTCTGGTTACAACCCTAAGATCTGTTGGATGCCGAGGAAAGGAGAAAGGAGCATAGTCAAAAGGGGGGGGAGTTTACGGAGATCACGACTTCAGTCATGAGAACCGACGTAGATGGAGAAAGCATTTTACGGTTCTTCATAAAGAGCAACCTGTTCACAACTTTGAAAAAAATGAAATAATACTTTTATCAGACGCAGTATGGTCAATTCTATATTTTGCCAAAACAGCCAGGCAGCTTTCGTATCGCCTTCTCATAATTTTGTTGAACACTAAAATTCCATTTCAAAATCTACAAAAAAAATCATAATATCTAAAAACACAAAAATCTTTCCTTAATTCATCTTAAAAGACATAAAAAAATTGATACCTGTCTATTATTTATCATTTTAAAGTTAAAAAATATTAAAGTTTATTTAATTTTAATTTTTTTTAATGTAGATTTCATTATTCACACTTTTCACAGAAGTGCTTTTATCACAGTTGGAGTTTTCTGTGACTGGCTGCATCCTGCATAACTGCATTAATTGTGTATTAATATGAAAATTTAAAAAATTCATGTATCAATTTAAATTATAATATTTACAAATTTAATGTGTACTTTCAATATATTATCGAAAACTTGTCATACTCAGTAGCAGTAAACGGCATCCATCACTTATATTAGCAACAGGTCCTATATCGGTCCTTCTCATTCGCCGCCAGGTTAGCATTTTCTACGCTTTAGAGCTATCTGAACACCAAACCAACACCATTCACTATCCGATTCACACCCCATACTCAGTGCACCTTGAATTACCTACTTTCTACTTACTAAGAATAAATAAATGAACAATTCAAACATTTTAGCCTAAATGATAACTTTCTCAACACTATGTCTGTGATAAAACTTAGTTAAATCCTGTTTTATATTCCGTTTACTTCATCGCGGTGAGTAATGACTGTGAATTATAGCGTCTCGAGGGTGACTGCTGACTGGAGATTAATGGCTTCATACTTTCGGGTTGGAAGTCTTCATTATCTGTGCAATCATCGTCTCATTAATTACGAGTATTAATTCGATGAATAATGACCCTATTTTGTCTAAGTAACTGCGTAACATTAATCTAGATATTCAGACGAGGAACAGCCGGCGCCCCGACATCGCTGATTTTCATCTTGCATACTTCATATTTATATTTGAAAATTTTATTAAACACGCGCATCTTTACGTAAGTTTCAATTGAGTTATTACATGTCACGTATTTGATGTCGATTTATAAGTATTTGCATTTATTATTGATTAAGCTATCGGAGAGGTTGCAGTTTTTAATCAGCATATCTACATTAAAATTTCCGAGCTAATAGAATGAAAACAAAATTAACATGAAGTTCATCGCTAAATTTGATTCTGTTTTGCAGGTCGTGAAATGAAATAGCTTAAATGACCTTTGTAGCTCAGAACTTTTAAAGGAACGAAAAGTTTGACATTTGTGAAGTTGTGACAGGCGTCAAAGAAGCGAAGAAGTTTTCTTTTGTTTTATAAATAGCCTTTTATTCCATGGCGATGAATGTTTTTTAAAATTCGTTGTCTTAAATGTAAGAAAGTGAGTATATTTTTTACATAGTGTTAGTAATACTTAAAATATATAAAACGATAGCAAGACCAGTGGTCACTTATTATGGTTATGAAACGTGATGCCTAACTCAAATCGAAGAAAACAAATTAATAGTTTTTAAGTGTAAAATATTAAGAAAAATTTATGGACCTATACTAGAAAATGGAACATACAGAATTTAAATGAGCTTATCTAATTGAGTAAGAAACAATTGTAAGATTCTGTGAGTCCCTAAAACTGCAATAGGCTGGCCATGTTGAAATAATGCCAGATAACAGGACACCAAATATCATAACTTAGTGGATACCCCAGTGAAGAAACCTAGAGGCAGGCCAAGGAAGAGGTTGGCTGACTGTGTGAATGAGGACTGGAGCAGGACGGGAGGGTCTGGAAACTAGACAAGAATGACACTGAAAAGACTTGTAATATTCAACAACTAGTATAATAATAAACTGGGTTCACTTCTGAATTTTACAGAGAGAGGCTCTGTACATGACATACATTATGACATGACTTGACCTGGTTCCTAAGAATCTCTCATACCATATAAGAAGGTCTAATAATATTTTAGCTGCCATATTTTTTCAATAAATTGAGTTAATCCATATGTATATTAATAATATATAATTTGTATTAAAATAAGGCAAAAACTGCGTGTATTTAAAATATGAATAAGTTAAGAAAAAAAAATAAAAGTAAAATAGATTATTAGTATTTTTTATATATCGGATAAAAATAAAAAACTAGTAACTCTATTTAACAAAAATATTGAAAAAGAATACGGCTTCATTTTTTACTCGTATTGTTTGACGTTTGTAATAATAATTCAGGTATCTAAAATCCGTGCAAGAAAAGAAGCATCGTATTTATTATAGAATATATTATACAAAAGAGAAAAGACAAAGCTGCGCTTAAATGAGTTGAAAATAAAATATAATAAATTAATTATAATATATTATAATTTTATAAAATATGCAGTGGTTTTTTTAACTTACTTTTTTTAAGGCGAGCTAATATAATAAGCACCCTAACTGTCCGGAACGTCTGTCTAAAATGTCTGAACTTCGACCGAGCAGAAAAAACATTGATAATTTTCGGAAATTTAAAAACAATAGCTCATTATTATCGAAATAGTTTGATTACGATTTGGATAGTTTCTTTTTACTATTTCCGAGATATATATGTATATATATATCTACTTTCTACTTCTTCTTCTTTAATTATATATATTCTACTTCTTTAATTATATATATATATATTAAAGAAGTAGAATAAATACGCAGATATCGCTTTATTTACACTTTTGTAAGTAATAATTATTTTATAATCTTATGACACATCGGTGACCGATTTATAACTTTCCAAAATATGAGTATATAAATATTTTTTAAAACTTAATCGTTTAATGACTGATAGTAGAGATTAAAATAAACACATTCATTGAGGATACGTTTAAATTTATCTCATTTATTTTTCCAAATTAGCCGACACGCGTCTAGGCGTCTAACGTACTCACCCCCTCCCTATTTTCCGAGGCACGGCCGAATCGGTTAACGAATTGAACAGATTGAAAATGAATGTAGAGAAGACGTCAAGTCGCGTCGCTCAACTGTCGGCCCATCGCTAAGTGACGCGCATATATAATTCAGGGGTTATTTATCCCAGACTTAGTTAATGCAAGGTGTCGCTATGAATATATTAATGAACCCCTCCATTACCTGCCAATGTCGGTCAGATCATCGCTTCCGGCATACAACGGTAGGATGAACGACTGACTACACGAACGACGGAAAATAAAGAATCCATGTTACATTTATTTATAATAATTTAATTACTACCCCATTTACAATAATTTAATATTGAAAAAATATACTCTTTAGGATCTGCGCCAAATATACGTACTTTTCTCCTTCTCTCTGATCGCTTCACCCTCTTCTGCCGATATAAATATTGATGGCATACTGAAAGAAATCTAAATTTTGCTTAGTTTTACTCTAGAACTCTAAATAAAATATAGTCATCACATTGCGCCCCTTCGAAAATATCACACTCCCCCTGGCATGATCAAATTTTGTTATGTTACAAAAAAAGGCACCCAACTCGCCATTCATATCATTTATTTCAAAATATAACTATATTTGAAGCAGATAAAAGTTAGAGTTAATTAAAATATATTTTTAACTCTCGTTGAAAAGATTCCTGGATATCTCCTGAACAACAGACCAGTCAGCTCTTATATTAATGTCTCATCCATGCCGAGATATATTAATAACCCTGGCCTTTCAGATCAGTAATGTTCATTAGAATTCGATCTTGATATTTAAAGTCCTTCATCCCTACCTAAATTTATGTACGAAAAATTAAAGAAACTTGCATTGCATTTCCAACTGTCAAGCCTTATCAAGCCTGCTTTTATCAGCGGGAAAAAGTATGTGTCTTACAATCAAGGAAACGTGTTTATGTAATAGTTAGATACTAATAAGGTAACATGTTATATATGTATTAGGTAGATGGAATCTGACGACGTATTGTCTCATTGTCTATGGCTATGCGGTTAAAACTGTCACCAGCAATAGAAAGTATCGCGTTCGAGTGCCGCTGGCGACTATAGTTTTTTAATAGATTGATTTTTCTATGCATCTTTCGAATTTATTTGTTGGTGTGCACTGTCATGATGTCATCACCACTATTAAAAATGGACAAGTCATATTTAAATATGCAGAGGTAACTGATGGATAAAGAGTATTCTTGAATAGTATCCACAACATGAGACGAATGAGAAAAAGCGGTCCAAAGTCATGAGAAAGTTATGGAGTGGCTTACAGCACTGGATCAATAATGGCCGAGCTTAACCATACGAAACGTGTTAATTAGATAGGAAAATCGATCAAAACAGACATTGTGCGCTACAGCACCGCTATAATTATCAGATCAGAGACTACTTTGTATGCCACAGCCGCCGTCCCGTCTTTTAACTTTCACCGTAACATTTTGTAAGACACGATATCAAAAACTTTGCCTTTGTCCAAAACGCAAGCAAAAAATACAATTTATCATTGAATATATTTATAAACCGTGATTCACGGCGTAAATGGTAAATACCCGTGATAAGGCATGATTTTGATTTAGCGAAATTATGCGCAGTGATCATTTTAAATCGATTTATACAACGAGTGTCGTCGTGCCGCCTGCATAATAGTATTTTAACGGCTTGTAAACGCTAGATCCGTAATAAAACAGGCGTGCGTTTGCACAATAGTCATGAAAGGAAAATGACGTGTTTTGAAGAATAATTCCCAGCTTCTTGTTATTAAATTTAGGTAATTAGATTAGAATTATCTAGTAACTAGTTAGTTAAATATTATATGAGAAATAAAAATAAATTAATATACTTAAAATATTAATTAAATGATAAAACAAGGAGGGGTATTTTAAATAAACGGGTTAAAACTGCACAAGGTAGGTTTGTCTTTGATTCGCTGTTTAGGACGCGCCGTTTCTCAAAGTTTCAGGCGTCCAAGTTATGTATGTTATAACGAGAGAATTAAGTACAGGTTGGAGTAAGACCCAAGTTGAGCTACACAAGAGTGCGCTTAAGCCTCGGCAAGGGAGAGTGAAATTTAGGGGCGCAGGGAGGAGAGATTTTTACTTAAAAGTTACTGCGGGGGCTGCGTATCGCTCCTGGGAGGTCACCCCCTAACGCGGGTTTAAATCTGCGTGATTATAATTATTCATTTTTAAATTATTCTATATAACTGTTAATACCAATCACCGCTGGTGAACTGTAGTCTACTACCAATAATTGACCTGGTAGTTGCTTTGTACTTATTGTTGTGACAAAATAAAACTCGAATGTGTGTGTAGTACAAAGTATAGTTCATGTGAAAAATATTAATACAGACTGACCTATGTAAAATGCATATAACTTTTGTAATTTTAATATTTATTTAAAATAATTATTATTACATGAAAGTGTACTTTGTAAACTTTTTTAAAATCTATGTGTGGAAAAGAACACCATTTAAATGACTTCCATTTTCTTGTTGACAAATAATTGCTCTTTCTAAAGTATTTTGCATTACATTACGCAACGTTTCTGTCTCCAAATTTCTAATTTCTGCACAAATATTTCGTTTAAGCTCCTGAATTGTTGCTGAGTTGAAGCTCCACAAAAATTAATCAGGCACCGTCAAATCTGAGGAACAGAGAGGCCGAGCAAACTCTGGATTTTTTGAAATTAGCCAGTTACCAAAAATAGATCGTCGCGAAACATAATGAAATTTAATAATTTTAACGGGCTCTTGCACTGGGTATGTAGCCATTATAAACTTTCATAAATTCTTTATTATCTGCAAAAAAATATATAATTAAAAATAAACCCCACCAAAGTTATAAATTTTTTAAATCAGTCAGCTCAGGTTAGCCCACCCTTTACTACTCCACTCCACTAATTCAGTTATTTCACTTCGTACATCCTCTTACAACATTCTCATTCTTCTTTCCATCAATTTTCTAATCTATCTATCTTTTCTATCTTTCCGTCTCTAATTTTCCCACTTCCACTCTTCACTCTTTTCGTAATCGACTTTATAAATATATCGCTTTTGTACGAAGATAACTGTAATTGTAAATTCTAGCTATAGGTATCAAACGAGATTTAAATAATGCTATTGATTATATAAACATACGACTTAATTAGAAATACCAAACTAACTAAAACGTTAAATTGCCCATGTCAGATATTTAAGTATACTTAATCCAGATTAATAATGAATGATTTATTTATATCAAATAACATTCCGAACATTCAAAAAACATGTGAATATCTAAATTTTTTTAAATAATATGAAATTCTTTTTACTCTTGTGGCTTCCAAGATCGTGTGATTTTACACCTTAGGATTATTTTCTGTAGGAATATTTGAAGTTGTTGATAAACCAGAAACGATAGACGACTTGGAAACCAACATTCGTCGTGTTATTACTGATATATGTCCCCAGCTACTCCAAAAAATGGTCGAAAATTGGACTTCCAGAGTGCGAAATTATATGTAAATACTAATGGCATCAAATTATATTTCCAACAAAGCCAATACTATAGCAATTACTACGATTTTTATGTGTTTTATTTCATTTTAAAGTTCTATATCTAAAAATACCCTTTATAAAGTAATTTCTACAAAATAATATTTGCTATTATGTCTCTATTATTAATATTGTTTTCTTACTTGCATGATACAAATGTCGCAAGTAAGCGTACAATTAAAATTCAAGGAGGCACATTTTATATTTGAAAGTTGGTGGGGGGACGGATTACTGCGACACAAGCAGCTTGCTTTTCGGGATTTACATTTGAATGGCGTTTACTCCTAAATGCTTGGAATTATTTTATATCTTCTTATTCGGCTAAGAATTATTTTCGCAGGCATTTGGCAGACTAACTTTTTTATCGCGCACGCTTAAGTGTGGAAGATTGAACCAGTGGCAGAGTGTGAATTGAATATGAACAGTGTCTGGGATGAAAGTATAATTTATTCATAGAGCTCGTCGATTTTTTTAAAGATTAATAATATGATTTTTTTTACTCTAGTCAGTTTCCTTTTAACTGGAGATCTCGTATTGTGAACTGTTGGGGTCCTTGAAAAGTCTTCTTCAGAATAACCAGTAACGTCCTTGACCTGGTCGGTCCATCGAGTTAGAGATTTCTCTCTCCGACCTTCCATTATTATCGTCTCTGTGGAAAATGTGTCCAATAAATTGAAGGCACGCCTCTATCTGAGACCCATAATTGTCCCAAAAATTAGGCAATAGCATGAGATTAGCAAGGATTCTATTATGCATTCATATGTAGCACTATATTTCCAAAGGGATCACCTTTTTTCTTTCACTGAATCTCAGTAAACTGCACTATTTTTATCATAATGATTATGTGTAATACAGCACCAAGATAGTCAATCATCAAATTATATGTTATGAACAACAATAAAAAAAATCTAATAACTTTTATAGTGCTCAGTAAAAAAATATTTTAATATTAGAGAACAGTTTGAATGTTCTAAAGTCTCAATTGTGATGCAAAATGTTTGATATATTTTTTCTGTATTTAAAAAATTATTCTAAATATATATCATATTATTTTATTATTATATACACATATTAATCATATCTAAGTGTAGTGTTTACTAACTCTTCTTAAAGTCTTATTTCTTGCTGATAAACACCCTATAGTATTAATTGTTTCACATTTAGCTAGAATTTGACTACAAAGTGTTTGTTTTGTGTCACAGAGTAACAATTCTTGATAGCAACAATCCATTAACGCTTTGAATATGATATTGTATACTACTTAGATTCTAGCACAACCAATGGCTTTGTCGGATCTTGACAGAGAAATCTGTCAACAGGCTGCAATGGGCCGACTACTACTCTACTCCATCCCCAGTCATTTAGTTGTAGAATATTTATATTGTAGAATATTCATTACCCCTTAAAAAATCGTGTATTTAGAAAATTATTTATATATTTTCTTAATAAATTTTTTTATACCTAATAAGACTGCTAATTTTTAATTGTAATTGAATTCAGCTTTGGTGTTGTAGTATATATATGAAAAAGCTTTAAAATTAATTTTAAATATCCTAATATTAAAGATCCTTGAATTAAGAAAGTGTTTATGTGTCATAATTTGATTTTTTAATTTATGTGATCATGCGAATCTTCACTTATATCCTGCATTTAAATGGATTATAAAAGTGTTATGCTTAATTTTTAATAAAATTAAATAATAAATACTAAATTAATATATTAATTATAAATATATACATATAAAATCAATTTTGTCGAAAAATATTGTTTTTGCGTCACCGGGATACGAACCTGGATCTCTATTTCCAATCCGGGGAAGTGCACTACCATTGTGCTATAACGCCAGTATTTTTCTTGATAAATTTTCGAACCTATATGTTACATTTTTTCAAATTAATACACCTATCGTTCCATTATTTGAAATATATTTTTGATGTATATTTTCCCGGTGACGCAAAAACAATATTTTTCGACAAAATTGATTTTATATGTATATATTTATAATTAGTATATTAATTTAGTATATAAAATATCACAGACCGTCTGTTCTGAATAATTACAACTTCACAATAAGAATGTGTTTCCCTTAATAAATTAAATAATTTTTAGCATTATCACTCGTGAACTGTGAATATTTTTGACACCTATGATATTACTATCGCGCTGCCAAAATAATTCTTCTGGCTCCAAGTCTAGTGTTACAATACACTCACCTACCCTTAAATACCAAGGGAACCACGCCACATCCACAATGTCCATAAACCGTGATGTTTGCCTATAATCTGCCGTAGTTAGGTATGACTTTCTTACTCTCAAACACGTAATGAGCTGTGAAATATTAATGTACGCAATCATAATAAACGTGTAACCCTTTCGCTACCGAGCACGGCCCAGAGGACGTCAACCTAATAGAGGTTTATTCCATAGAACCTTTCAAATATGCTAAAATATTACACATTATTCAAATCCAATGTTATGCGCACAATAATTAAGCCGCTGTCAAATTTTAAATGGATGTATTATTTCATTTGTTTCTAATGTAGACTTATAACTAATATTTTTTCATATCATTATATTTCTCGGTTAATTAATTTTAGTACAAAGTAAATGAACCACTTAGAAAGATATGCAGTAAAAAAAAAATATTTTGAAAAAATATTTAGTTAGTTATTCGAACCCGGAATTTTCTCTTGAGGTTAGAAAGCATAATCATTACACCATGTTAATAATTAATTTTTACAACGAATTTAAACATAACATATAAATCTATCTATTATTTCAATTAAATACTACCAACTTTTAATTTTCATGTAATTTCATAAATCTATGAACTATACAAGCAAGGTGTTGCTGGGGTTTTAAAATTGCGACTTAACAATAAAAAAAATATATTTCATTTGTGTAAAATAATAATAAATATTTTTTTATAATAAAATCATCCTAACTACAACAGCCAGAAGATAAATACGAGTATTAGAATGATATACAGAAAAAGTCACAATGACAGCAATTTATTTTCGGTATTCTTTCTGGGTGAACTATCTAAAACTGTTTTAATTATCACAGACTATATTTTTAAAAATAATGACCGCATAGATAAAAATGTGATGTCATTAAATTAATATAAGGAAGATAAAAGTTGCTTTTTTAAATGGCTTTACCAAATATTTTATCAAACAAAATAAATATTATGCGAGAATATTGCATTATAATTATAATTACTTAGATAAAATCATACATTTTATAAAATATCCTGAAATAATATAAAATATTTACTATAAATATATATTTACATTTTATTGCTTACAGTTTTTCAGTTCGTAAATGTTTAGTAATTGTATTCTTGCACCTCTGATTCCAAGCCACCCCTTTTCCCTGATTCCTGGATGATCCGCGTGTCGTGATGTTATGACACGGCACCCCAATCATTGAAGGGTTGTAACGAGTGCACGGGGGATGAACCACCATTACATTTATGAGTAACCGTCAAATGGGCGGGTGATGGCGATGTACCTCTCTTCCCCGATTTGAATATTGCCGGTTTGAAATTCAAATTTTCTCCAACCCACCCTCCGGCAGCAAGGGATCATCAAATATTTAAGGGTATTTTTGTAGCGCCGGCCAGAGGCTGGGCAGTGTTTAATTACACAGTAGTAGTTCGGCCACTACCTCCATTTGTTTTGTTTCATCTTAGCATTTCAATACCAACTTAGCGGTCCAAATCCAACTCGTTCACATACATTTATGTACATAAGTACACAAATATACAAAAACGATGTGTTATTTAATAATTGTATAAAATAAGTATTTATACATTTAAATAGTTCTAACATTTAACCAGTTTAGTAATAATTAAGGATATTAGTTAATTAAAATGGAATCGGATATAATATTTTCAAAACTTTAAGGATTACTGCTCTACTTTTCTTCCGAAAACCAATTATAGTGTTCCAAATAAATTAATATTGTTTTTAGTATTAATTAAATAAATACATCTAAAATATACCTGTATACTACAAAAACTATTTCATATTTCGCTATCATACAAGTGGAGTAGATAATGCTTATAGGTAGGGCTCAAATGACAAACGATTTCTGATTTTTATATGCAATCAATGAAATCAAATATTATATTGGAATTTTAAATTGATCGATGCAACCTAAGGAAGTAGGTATATAATAACGTTAATCTTAATAGCACAGTGAATACAACTAAAAAGGGTCATTTTGGTGGGATAATTTAGTCAAGAAGAACCAATGAATAAGGGGAAAATAATAGGAAAGTTTTATGACTGGCATAACCTTATAAACCAAATACTGGAAAATGATTGAACGTGGATGTGGCGAGAGTTATGTATTCAGGATTGAAGAGT
The DNA here is from genome assembly GCA_022840565.1 of Eubasilissa regina. Classification (NCBI taxonomy): domain Eukaryota; kingdom Metazoa; phylum Arthropoda; class Insecta; order Trichoptera; family Phryganeidae; genus Eubasilissa; species Eubasilissa regina. The sequence goes on from JAINEB010000033.1 coordinate 27,788,885, forward strand.
GTGGCGCTTTATCCCCGATAGTCATTTACTATCCACTATATTTTTTTAATATAGCCTGCAACTCAACTGTAGTACATCAAAAACCTTATCATTCTATTTAACTGATTAAACGATCGAATATACAACGTTATTTTTATGAGAAAAAAAGAAAAATTGTGATATTTATACAGGCTGTTTTTTTAGAGGTTTGTTTTTCGGATTGCCAACACTTTTTCCAGCATTAGCCAATTTGACAACTGACAGCTGATTTGTGCTCAGTTTGGTTTACTATTTCACCATGAATAGACTTACGCTAGAACAACGCTTACAAATTGTGCTAATTTATTTCGAAAATCGTGTTTCAGTTCGCGAAACTTACCGTGTGCTAGGTTCATTTTACTATAGACATAATCCGTTCGAGCAAGTAATTCGAATAGCTGTGGATCGTTTTCGCACCACGCATACTTTAATTGATAATACGCATCCGCAGAAACATCATACAGTGCGCACCAAAGAAACAAAGAAATCCATGATTACTGACTTTTTCGTTCTCCAATGGCATTAATGTGGAAGAGCTGTGGTTTCAACAAGACGACGCAACATGCCATACAGGGCACGCCACAATCAATTTATTGAAGGAAACATTCAATGAGCACATAATTTCGCGTTATAGACCTGTGAATTGGCCTCCAAGATCGTGAGATTTAACAACTCTAGATTGTTTTCTGTGGAGATATGTGAAGTCGCTAGTCTACGATGATAAATCAGAGACAATAGTAATAATACATTTCTTAATAATAATACATTTATTAGGTTCACTTTTTACATGCATTATGTACTTACTCTTCCAAATGAATATTCATTAAGTATACATTTTTACCTAGTTAATTACTACGAGTGTTGCGTAATAATTCAAATATCAGAAAAATGTACCGAGGGTATGCATATAAAATTTGGCAAAGTAAATACAACATATCAGTAAGAAAGTAAGACATATATCTGGGTACCCTGCCTGCTACACTAGTAATTTACTGTATTATAGCAGACAGTGTTCCTCCGGTATAACAGTAAGCAAAGTGCATTTATCAATGTATAAAAAATATATATATAAACAGCCAATCAAGAGAAGCAATTAGGTAAATCAATATACTGTTGTAGCTGTTTTATTCTCAGTTTTGAACCTTTAAAAGTTCTTGGGCGTAATTTCTCCCCATTTCGTGAAGCCGACTTGAAAGCCGACATTTGTCGCGTTATTGCTGATATACGTTCCCAGCTGCTCCAAAAAGAGGTCGAAAATTGAATTTCCAGATTGCGCTTTATTCAAGCCAGCCGGAATCTTATTTAAACACTTTAATGGCATAAAATTATCTTTCTAATAAAGCCATGGCCACTACCGCGATTTTTTCTTTTTTATTTTATTTTTAAATTCTATACCTTAAACATCCTTTATTTCTCGGATTCATGAATTCATGTTCATGAATATTGAATATATTTTTAATATTTATTTATTTGTCAATGATTTTACATTACATTAAAATGCATATCCACTTTAATATAATTATAGTATTTAATTTCAACATAAGAACGTAAACATATTAATATAATGTAATTAGATATTAACTGCTGATAAAAATAAAGACACACAAAAGGTTAAACACAACACAGTCAACAATTATACTAATTCAATTTAGCATGAAAAGATTACATTAATATATAACAATTCCTCCCCAAGCCTGTGAAAACATTATATTGGTGAGTTTATATATAAAATATAATATAAAACATAAATGACACAATTAGAAATCACTCAAAAAATGATTTTGAAAAAAAAAATTTTAGAAACACAGTCACAACCCAGCAAGTCACAGATTTTAAAGTACCAAAAATAGTAGACATATACAAAAAAAATTCAATAATTCATATTTTCAAAATTAAAAATCAATTAAATTTTAGAAGCAAATTCCGATCTACAAGATATAGAGATCAAATTGATATTCCGAAACTAAAATACACCACAACTCAAAATCAATATATTTATCAAGGTATCAAATTTTTTAACATTCCCCCCATCCCAATTAGAAAAATTACGGACTATTATAAATTTGTAACTGAAGTAAAAAAAATATGTACGCAGACTAACTGAAACATAAATTGACTCGTATATACTCCTTCTATATACACGAGTCTTACTCCTGTAGAGAAGAAATAAATGTTAAAAAAAAAAAAAAAATGGATGTTTATATATATCCACTGATTATTGAAATTGTATTATATTTTTAATATCAATAAAAATATATAAATATAATAATTTGTTTTTGAAACATTCACATAATATCTTTATAAATTTTTATTCTAAAATTCTAACGCATGTCTTAAAATTGTGTTTCTAGTTGTTCAATATATGTATAAATTATATACAATGGTGGCTTGTCATATGATAGGTGGAAGGGTCGTCTCACCAATCTTACGTTTCCCGCCAAAAGCAGCTCAGCCATCTTTGTTTGGCAAATGTATTATTTATGCGCAGATACTCCAGCGCCGACGATTTCCGGATACCGCAATATGTTTTTACAAATCTACAATTTTTGTACCTGGACTAAAAATATTTTTGTAATTGGCATAATAATTTTTAGAAATAATTAATAAATTAATAAATCAATTGTTTACTATCAAAAATAATTTCTTGCTACCAAACTATCATTATTGTGAATAAATAAAAGCCATCTTTTTTAAACTCAAATATACTGGTAACGGGGTAAGTGTTAATTTACTTGGTAATACGAATTAATTAGATAAGTGATTTATTTTGTTCTGAATGTACATTTTTCAAAAGAAAAATAAATGACTTTATTTCTTCTATTAAAAAAATGTGTTTTTTTGAAAATTTTACATCTTCATATTATTATGTATTTTAGCGCCTGTGAACTAAAATTAGTAATATTTGAATATATCCAAGAATACACAATTACTGGATTTTTACCTATAAAAACATTAAACACTAAACACTAACACTAAAAAAAACTCTCATAATAATTTTCGAAAAATCATATTCTCGTTGAGTTGACATATATGCTGTTTCAAGGAAAAATTCATTATCAAATTTGGTCCGTAAATGACGAGGATGTAGTGGTACTTGAAGTGAGTACACATTTTAACATAAATACAACTTTCAAAAATTTGATAGATGTGAAGATTGATGGGGTGAGAATGGTGAACGTTATATTTATATAAAGTGATCACTTAAGCCAGCCGAAGACAAGTCATAAGCCCTGTAATTACCACATACTTTTATATATTTTCCATTAAAATATAATACAAATAGCTTCGTCTCTATGAGATGTCTAATATTTATTTGAAATTAGTAGCTTATTACCAGTCCCAAGTAAGATTGTCATGCTGCGTTAATTCCTATTTTTAAGCTATGAAAGTTATTTTGCTGTGCATTCAAAATCATTCTAATGTACCTTTTCATTATTTAATCTTCTTCTTCTACCCATCTGCTTCCAGTATTATAGCCCCCCTTATTTTATTTCATACACATTACTGACTCATGTGCCATATTTCGCGTAGGATCTTAAAAGTAACTTTGCGAAATTTGGAACAGATGGCATTCAATATAATACAATAAACATTTATATCGGTGAGAGAAGTGAGGGTCCTAAAGTGTAACTATTGCAAATTTGAAATGGTTGGCATTCAATTTATAGCTGTATAATGTACTTCACACATTAATATAACTTGTTTTGTACACTTTAATATTTTTCGTTGCGTTTCAACGATTTTCTGTTATTCATATTATCTTGTTTCATGGGTTGTACTTTATTATTAATTCTACTAAATTTATTTTCGGTGTGCATAATATTATCTTCCCATCCTGGTGCAACTTTAGGAGTTTCTTTTTGCTTCTGTTTCATATCAAAAAATAATCTCAGTGTAAAAAAATAAATCAATTCAAATCCTGAAACCATGCTAAATCCGACGAAAAGTCCAAGGAGTCCTCCAAAAGTTGCTGCAAAAATATTACAACTTAAAACATATGAAAGAGTTTTATTTGTTATTCATATTGATATTAATTATTTCAAAATGCATTTTTTTTACTTATTTAACTTCTTTTTTTTTATTTCATTGTTGTTGAATTAATAATTCTACATATTTACGTAATTTTAAATTATTTAAAAATATATACATATCTTTTGCTGTGAAAAAAATAAAAAAATTAATGAAAAATAAATCTATTCATACCTAATAAACTATGCCAGTTCATGTAAACATCCTTCCTGAACCGAGTACCAACCAAATCGTTATAATAAACGTGAATAAGTGACTGATTTGTAATATTAATATCTCGACTGAAAAGCGAAAAGAGAACATACTTAAATTTTGAGAAACATATACATATCGATATTAGATTGATACGTTTCTATTAAATAGGTAACATTTATATTAAAATTATTTTATTACTTAAATAAACAAAATACACAAACTAATCGATAGTACATTATATTCATTCTGATTAACTCCCAAAATTCTAGTAGTTTTTTTATACCATTCCTGAATAGATCCGGTAGTTTGGAAGATGTTAAGCCAATTTTGAGGAGCAGCGTCGGTATTTAAGACGATTTCTCGAAAATTGTTGTACGAAAAAAAAAATTATCTGGGTTTTTTATTTCAAATCGCTAATTAAAAACCACACATTAATAGGATCGATATAAATATTATTTAGTAAGAAATTATAGTATTTTTAATATAACAGTTGATTTTAAATAATAGCCGAATCTTCAATGCTTCGGCTATTCAATGCAAAGTAAGTATAACATATTATTTAAAATAAATTGATCATATGTACTGCAAATTTAACGATTTATAAGTCTATTTATTTTTAACATTTTTCTAATTTGATTCAATGCAGATTTGTCTTCATAATCTTGGCTTTAAGAATATAAGAAAATATATTTCGTATATTCAAGAATTTTCTATACGAAGGTAATTTTGTGGCACCCTGAAAATAAATTTAATGGTCGCGGTCTTTCTGATAATGCTTATATTTTCTTAATTATATCAAATAACATTCAATTTATTGGTGTTACATTAGTGTAAATATTTTATTTAACTAATAGTTTAAAAAAATATCAAATTTTGTGTTTAATTTCTTATATAAATGAATAATAAAAATCCAAATTTTCGTGAAAAACGCAAAAATATGGATTATTTTTGAAAGCACGCCCTTAAATTCAAACTTAAGAATACGGAAGCGTTTGCTTTTTATACGTTGCACTTGATTTTCTATAGACAGCAATTAATACAAACACTCTGTCATTAAAATAATACTATGGCATTAAAACAATATTGACATATATTGTGACAAAAAAGATGATTATTTTATTTTAAATGCGTGCCATATTTTTTTCTGCTCTACATCAACACAGATATTTTTCATTGGCCAATAGAAGCGCGGCGTATTTTAAAATGAAATTTTTGACGTTTTTGGAGGGGAGCTAATAATGACAAAAGCCGCGCATCTGTCGCTCTACTTAAAATAAAAAATCTGTGTCTATCAGGACTTATAATAACGGGTAATTATCTTGACAACATAAATTCTCATGCCCTTGTATCTAATGTGTCCATCGCTAATTTGTATTTTGTAATCTTTGTTCTAGAAATTTGATATTTCCTTTCTCGCATGAAGTTACATATATGTTTGTACTACATATACAATGGCGTTTTATTAAGATACCATATATATACTGATGGTGTCTGTATGAAGGAGGTTATTTTATCTGGGAGATTTTCCTACCGATGTCATCTTTATTTTTACGATGTAATTTGAATGTAATTCCCTTGGTAAAGGTTACGACAATTTCTAAGCCCTCAGTACTAATGGAAACATCACGGCGTTTTCGATCAGTTAATTTGGCCTTTATGTGTAACTGCACCTATATTTGTGTGTGAAAATGGATTCCACAACAAAGATTAATCTTAAACAGTGTAGAAGACAATGAAAAGAGTGACAACTGTTACTTCTATTGAAGGAGTAAAAAAAGAACAAAATTAAGAAATTTTAAAAAAAATTCCAGAGCTAACAAAAGGGAGAAGAGGAAGGAAGATAGGATAGGAATTAAATTCTGGGTCATAATAGTAAAATATAAGGCCATTATAATGTTTCTGATAATAAATTGAACTTAATAGCTTCCATCTGAGAGGAAGTATGTTTGTAGATAGAATGATTGATTCAAATTGAAAATGTTACTGAGAAAAAATCTTTTAGTGAAGTAAGGCCAATATTGAAAAACTTAATTTCTATTAACTTCCTATTATGATATTTCCACGAACGATGAGTGAATGAATAATTTTGAAAATTGAAAATGGATAAATTTTTTAGGCAAAAAATTTAGTTTATGATGAGTTCAAAAATGGTTGTGTATTGTGAAACAATCTCCCCTGAAATTAATTCATACATTTTATTGTTTTTTATTCTAATAATATATTAATTTGTAAAAATAAATTTCTTTTAATTTTTTGTAATTTCAACCTACCTGCATAGTTAAAATGTTTATAGTTAAATGTTAAATGTTTAAAAGCGAGTAAGTTATTCTGATATTGGAAACATTTGTCTCATTTTCTAGACTGAAGCAATCGGTGGAGGTCTAAGACTTCTTTCTCATCACTTACAATACAATTAACACCTTTCCAAAGCATTTTTGACTTACAAAACAAAAACGATATTTATAACATTAAAAAAATATATATAATAGTAATATAAACGTTAACGAAATTCGGATGCATAGTGCAATATTTAAATTAGAGGTTGCTGTGGGAGTTGATTTCAGCGTTAGTATATAATTTGAAATAAAATTAATAATAAATAATTCAATAACTTTATTTTTAACCACATGTGAGTTTATTGGAAATAGGGGAAAGGTATTTTCTGAAACCGGTAATTAATTCGCAGTTGTTAAAAACAAAGTTAATGAATTATTTATATTTAAAATGAATAACCACAATGTTAGCGTTAAAAATTTAAAATATGATATAAAATGAATATTGTTTTATTATATTCTGACGAATAGTTACTTTAAAACCAAGAAAATAATGTAATCTTAATGAAGAACAAACAAAATCCAAATAATTCAGTAAAAACAATTCACACCGAGAATATCGACTATAGCACTGCTTCAAAAGTAAATAAAAAATGCTCGACTATTTCAAAACACAAAATGTAAGTCAGCGTGTATCGACACATATCTATATAAAGTAAGATGTGACTTTTTAATACGTTAGTACTTACAAGAAGCTCAAAGAGTTATAGACGTTGGTTGCAGTAAGTATTCCGGTAGACAGCTCCACCGGGTAGGAGTAATGCTGACAGTCTGGTATGCAATCACATCGCGTCCCGTTGATGTTCGGAATGGAGCCGAGGTATGAACCTGAACATTAAACATGTATCTCTTGCATGACTTATTCTGCTGAGTGTATCTAAACTCTTTGGGTGACGTTTCGGATCCCATCATTAGCAACAGAAAAAGCAATAATAAAAAAGGAAGAATTAAAAACATAAGGTCCTGAAAGGTCCGATTGTGCCGTCGGGTTTTCATGATATCGACTTGAGAGTATTTGGCTCCAGACCTGTTATTATTGATAATCTGTTTTCCTGTTCGTAGATCACATTGTGTTTGTGATATTATATTTTTGGTAGCAATTTGACATAATGGTCATGAAATAGGATCCGAATCATCATGATCGGAGACACGACGGAATGGCCATAAAAACACTCCCAAGAGAAGATTCTGAGTGGCCGTGAAAATCTGAGAACATTTATAAATCATTAATAGCAGATTATTTTATTTTCTTAATACATACGGGAGATTTTTTATACACAAAAAATCAGAATCATCCCAATTTGTAAAATATCACTTCAAAATAACCATAATTTGTCTTCTAACAATAAACCAATCCCCTTATAATTTTCCAATAAAGGATTAAAACTTAATATATTAGAACAATTAAAAATCAACAAGAATTTAAATAATAATATCATTATTGAACAAATTGGCATTTTTTTTTTATTAAATATATTTACCTCTACATAAGTAGGTTGATGTCTTTGTAAACAAAAAAACTATATTATATTATTTGTCTTCAATTGAATTTATATTAGATGTAGGTATAATGGACAATTTGTGCTAATGATAGTTAAACACATAAAATGTTATTAAGGAAATCACATTCTTATTGTGAAGTTGTAATTACTCAGAACATAGGTCTGTGATATTTTAAATACTAAATTAATGTATTAATTATAAATATATACATATAAAAACAATATTTTTCGACAAAATATGTATATATTTATAATGTTGTTTTTTCCCAACATTAATATATCATAATAATGACAAGAATCTATATTTGGTAGTTCCAATATTGTAAATTTTAGCACTAAGGTAATATTGTATTGTCAATCAACTAATATGTAAAACCCAACTTTCTAACAAAATATGTATATAAGCTCACCACATTATTCCATGTTTTATCAGTTGATAATGGCGTAGACAGCCGAAACGATCATCCAATTATTTGGAAAAATTAAATATAGGACCAAAAGAAATCGTGTTTGATTTATTTTATGTTGATTATAACTTAAAGCATTTGTTAATTTGTACATTTAAAATACATACATACGCTGTACTCTGTATATATATATATATATATATCAATATTGAATATATTTTATTAACAAAGTTTTTCCATTGCAGTTGAAACAAATGGGTAAAATATTTTATGTTTACTTAACCACATATGCAAAAAAAGTCGGTAAAAGATGTAAAAATTAGTGATTTTAAAATATTATTTCTATAAATTGGTATTATATAATACATACATGTAAATACCTATATTATTAAATATAATATCATTCCATTTGATGATATTTATACGCATACTTTACCAAAAACTAACATTTTACTTATAAATAAATATTTAAAAATAGCATCGCAATTAATCGTTAAGCATGACTATACGTGGTTATAACATGAACCTTCCTTGTATAATATATCTTAATTAAAAATATACATGTTGAAAAAATATAGGATCAAAATTAAATTAAACACCAGTAAAAAAGAAGTTTATGCAAATAAAATTCGTTATTAACAGAAGTTTAATAAACTCGGTAATATTTATATTATGTTCATTATCATTTTCTCATTTGTTAAAGAGAGATAAACTAAAAAAATATGTGTATCTAGTCGAGCAACTGGCCAAAAATTGTTTGAGACATTTCAATTAAACAATTTGGGCTTGTACCTATTGAATTGTTTTAATTAACAGTTTCATTTGTAAGTAACTTTACAATATATTATAACGTTACGAATTCTTAATTTAAGAAAAAATGTAACGTTAGTGTGCCTAATTAAAATAATAATCACCCTGGTTAGTTAAGTTCACGCGCGGTTAAAAACGCCTAGTACTGATTGCGATATTTGGCGCTAGAATCGCGTCCATCGATTCGAGTGACGGGCCGGCGCTAACAGGTTCGTACATTTCCATTCACGCTTCGAGCTAGGAGGGTTCCCGCCATGTTGTGGAATTCATATTTGAAGATACGCTGAAGATGAAGCCCATACAGAATCTAGGCGCCGAGCCAACGCCAGAGAGGCGTTTGGACGTCGCGCAAAGGATAATAGCTGAAGGGTAAAATCCATACAATTCATCGATCTCACAACGCACTCATGACATTCATTTTCATTCTAGCATTACGAATTCTAATTGTGTCGTAAAAATTTATATTGTTGCAGGAAATAATGTAATTTCCCTCCTTTCTTTTATTCATTCTTTGATTTCCTTCTATCACCTCCTTCATTCTTGCCTCATTATTTACTTCTTTACTACTTAAATTACGTCTTCTTCCCATCACAATTTCTTATCATGGTCCACCTGAGAAAAGAAGATTCGTGCATGAGCCGCCGGTTGAAGGAGTGTTCTGACCAATTGCCAGGCACTCGGAAACGGCGGTGGATGCTGCTCCCACGACACCAAGAAGGACGGATGCAAGAAGATGTTAATTTTTTACCGCAGGAGCAAGAGGAATCGCCGCAGGTCGACGTATTATTTGTAAAATTATTATTGTCAACGTCGCCTGTTATGTAGCTCTGAAATTAAATTTTATTTTTATTTATCAAAAAAAAAATAAAGTAGTTTTCAGTTATTTTTCATTTTTGTAATAAAATTTAACGTAAAATTTGCTGACGGTCTCTTATTATGAAATATCACCTTTCAGTTTTACTGGTTGTTTTTTTAGTAAAGTTTATTTCCATAAAGATGGTAAGGTGGATCTCGATATTATGGTAAGTAGTAGTCTTTCACAAATTCGTGCTCTCTCCTGTTGCTAATCGGTGGAGGATAGTCCGCCAGAACACGCCTCACAATGGCGCTTCCAAGTCGTGGCGGGCTACACCTCACAATATATATTTTATAAATTACTAAACGTTCAAATCATTATTGATCTAAATGCAAATCAACATATAAATAATTATTTAAAAAAACACTGAATCAACAACCTTTGAAAATCATCAAAATCATAGTTTTTGTAAAAAGTTGTGTGTCAAGGATGTTGATTGTTTGATAATTTTACTGGGGGAACATCACTGGAGACACGTATGTAACAATGTAATTTGATGTAACTTACTTCTAGCATTGACGACGCATTCAATACTTCCAAAACCACAAGTAGTTCGAGAACCTTAAATAAATAAAAAATTAATTAATTTAATTAAACTTCTAAGTATTAATTAATATACTCAGAATCGATAAAAAATTGCGAAAGAAATTAAAATAATATTAATAATATAATATTTATCTGTCTTGTTCGTATTGATTAGTGGATTCAAAATGTTACAAAAGTTGTGGCGTTACAAATAGTCATTATGTTTTTTTTTTCTGAGGGCCACATTTTTACATTTGAGATCCCTATGTTTGCGCTTGCGTGGTGAGAGTTCCGTCCTTTAAGACAATTTCAATTTCAGACAATTTAACGGGCACAGACGCACCGGGAAACGTCAGCGCCTCGGCCCTCGGGCCGACGTGTCTGGATAAAATTTAGAATCTGTGTAAAATGTGATGAAACGGCATATTGAAAACGGCGTACTCGTATAATTCAGGAAAATAATATAATACTATCTTATGCAGAAATCTGCAGAATTTGAAAATTGATTTATTTATCTTTATCCACTAATATTTTGTGTCTCCGTCTACATGCGACACGTGGATAACTATTATTGCATGAGCTATTCAAGTGAAAGTTATTTGCACAATTAATCAATTTTAAGGTTAGAGTTATTTTTCATTAAAGTTATCGTTGTCGAGACATTTGAATATTAGTCATTACTAGTATGGTATTTCACGGTGTAAGAATATATTTTATTTAATGATAGTATGGGATAAGCTTAAATATAAAGGTGAACGAATATTTATTTATATAATGCACTTTTAATTAATTCAGCATGGTGAGTTTCTTGTTATTTCACCTAACCGAACCTTCAGAATTAAGAAAATATAATATTTTTCATCAGCATGATCATTGGTAAATTTAGAATATTTTGTAAGGAGCAATTTTTTTGGTTTAATTTAAAATTATTTTATTTTGCACATCATCTCTCCTTTATTACTTGACTGTCTGATATCATTTAATGATGATATCTATACTTATATTATTTATGCCATTTTAAATGTTTCTATTTCATTTGAATTTCTGAATTTTTATGTTAGTCATTATTTAGTATTGTATCTAATTGTTTGAATTCTAATTTTTCGAATACACGATTTTTTTAAACTCAAAATCTCATCCATGTTAATAGATATTTATTTCTCCATCTTATTATCTCAAAATTCATTTAATTAATTAGTTTTATTTTTTCACGTGCAAAGGCGAAAAACTTATTTAAAAAAGGTGAGTAGGTAATCCTGATGTTGTGAACCTATTTTTCATACTATACAATGAATCAGTCCATGACGGGCAGAGACCCCCTGTCTCACCAACTTACAAAGTATTTTTTAATTATTCGTAAACTGCATAGTAGACATTCAGTACATAAAAATTAAATTCAATTTTATTTTATAATTTCATTTTTAAAGTTAATCATATTATTTATCTAAATGCTTGAAACTAATAACGTACTGAATTCTGAATTAATAAAACACAATAATTTAAAAAAAATATTGTTCGTGATGAGTGACCATTAAACAGTATAATGAGGTTCTTGACTTTTTAATGGCGCCTGTTTACGGATGAAACCTTGATCTCACGGGGATATAGCGAGAAAGATCGGCGTGTATCAATTGGCCGTGTGCATCGTTAAAATACATTGTACAACGAATAATAAGACGCTCTTTTATATACGTGACTCTCGAGACAAATCGATACACCCGTGTACAAGCGCCATTAGGTCTTGTTTACTTGAATTTGTTGTAGATTGATCACTATAATTAGATATGTGTTTTGGCTAGCAAGTGGTATATAATTAGTCTTACCATTATTGGGCAAGAAAAACGGGATACATCCACATATTTTATATACGATGTCACTTCGACATTCTGTCAGACAATTGTTGTAAGTATACTTGGGAAATGTTGACAAGGTTCTCTCGCTTGCGAATACACACTGCCGTTTTAGCAATGAAAAATCGAAGATTCCAGGAGTAGAATAGGTCATTTCGGGAGCCATGGCGAAAAATGATTCTGTGCCAGGACTGATCATCTTGGCGGAAGCATTCTCATCCGAATATTCATAAGAATACTGTAAGAATACCTAAAAATTTTTAGAAAAAAATACAAAAGAATAGATCTTGAAGGAAAATAAAGGACTATTTAATAACAATATTTTAATACGTCCAAGAACACACAATTACTTGGATTTTTTCCTCCAAAGGCATTGTTATTAAACAAATAATATATATCTCATAAAGGCTAAACCATTATGGGAAGTATAGAAGTATGGGTATTATAGAGCTTACGTCCTGTCTTCATCTGGTTTAAGTGATCACTGTAGAGGTTGATTGGGTGGAATAGTGAACGTTACATTGAGTAAAGTAGAGATTGATTGGGTGGAATGGTAAACGTTACATTGTGTAAAGTGATCATTTAAGCCAGCTGAAGACCTGTAATACCCATACTTTCCATATAATATAATATAAATATCTTCGTCTCTATGAGATATCTATAATTTGTTCAATGGCTATTTATTATTAAGGAGGTATTTTGTGTTACATATACATATTTAATACGAGAAGTATATAGGTAGTTATTAAAATGTTATAATAGGTATACAATCATTATATAAATCTGTTGTGGATACGTAATTGTTCAAAATTCTTAGGTTGGTACTGTTGGTAGGAAAATTGTTTCCTGAATTCTAACCTTAATTTTTTCAATGAATGTATAATTTCGTCGTTTACATTTATACGTCAAGTATATTTTTAATTTGTTAACTTTTTTTTTTCAAATTGGGCTACGGAATAAGAGATGGAAATAATCAGACTCTTTTTTATTTGAATTCAAAACGGATGATAAAGCAGTAGAAACTGCCGGTAAACTAAATGACACTTGGTGTCATTACTGTTAAGGAACGTACAATGGAATGGTAGATCCAAAATGTTCTGAGGTTGATGAAGGTCGTGGGCGTTCTTTATTTGATAACGAAGGAGTTAGAATCAAAACCACAACAATTTGAGAGCTTGTACAAAAGTTAGGCATTAGTTATTCAACAGTTCTAAACCATCTATGAAAATTTTTAAAAGCTTGACCCATTTGGGTGCCGTACGAATAAAAGCCAAAAAAATTGTCGTTACGAAGTTTGTTCTATTGTAGCTGAGGGCCCTTATCGGGCTAAGAAACATGCCTCATCTACCGTACTCACCAGATATCTCGCCAACAGATTATAACTGATTTAAATATTTTGACGACATCTTACAGGGTATGATTTTTAATCAAGCTACTGCCGAAATTGTATTTCAAGATATTATCAACTCTAGAATTCCGAAATTGTATACCACCGGAATAAATATACATATGTAATTAATTGGAAAAAAATAATATTCTAATGTTGTTTATTTCGATTGATATAGCTAATTATTACCAAAGAAAAATGTATGAATATATAAATATATGTGTCATATAATTAAATATATAAACTTTTGTAATTTGAAGTACTACGTATAACAAAACAATGATGAAAATGTTGATACTTTTTAAAAAATTTCTGTTATTATAATTTTATTTCAAATTAGAAGAAAAATCAAACACACAGAACTGAATCATGTTTTATGATTTCGCCATAGATATTTCCATTCACCTGTCTTTAATTATATTATATATTAAATACCCTTATTCCATAGGCTCCGTAAACTGAGGAATAATAGTCGTCAGGCTTCACCTTTATGAGCACGGACAGCGCTGTTTGGTAACCACACCCAGCAACTCTTCTGGGGATTTTCGGAGTAATGAGGTCGATCTTTCTGAAATGATTATTATAATTTGTGAAAAAACCGTGTTTAAAATATCTTTGATTTGATTATCAATATTTTTAAGCTCTTTCTTTAATTATACAGGTCCACAATATTCTATGACTGGATACCTGACTAAATTAAGAGTCGAAAATGTTCAAGGGATATGTGCCTAATCTCAACCATTTCAGAGATATAAACGGTTCACAAAAATTGTGATTATGCGATTATTTCGATTAATTTAAATATTTTATTGACTTCAAATTATATTTTTAATTAAAAAAGTTAAGGTTTTATGTTAGATCATTTAGGGCCTGAAGATAATAAAACAATTTTCTGAATATTTATTTCGAAGTACTTACATGCTTAACACAATTTTGTGAAAAAATTAAACAATAATATGTTAGTTAACAGTGCAGAATTTGCACATATTCTTTGAACATTTTTGTATCGTAATTTAGTCGGGTATCCACCTATAAAATATTGTGGACTCTGTTACACCCTGCATATACATATACATGTATATATATATATATATATATATATATATATATATATATATATATATATATATATATATATATATATATATATTGTCGAAACTCGTTTATATGTAGAAGACTCACTGTAATAACAATTCAATAGTTCAAATCGACAGAATTTTAACGAACACTTCAAACACCTGTATGTTTCTAATTGATTCGGCCATTTTAGTTCGACCAATGGTATCAAAAATTACCAATAATAATTTAATTTATTTTTTAATTCAAAATATATTAGAAATAGCATTGTTTGAAAAAAAAACTTACTTTGGAGGAATCACATCTTTGTGTACAAAAGAATTAAAAGAACAGCAGTACCCGTTTGCCGTTATCACTCTTCTAAATAATGCATCACATCGAGTGTTCGTGCCTTTCCATGAACATCTTTCTACAATATCCTTACAACTCGGCGTTATCTGAAAATATAATTAGAAATATTTTTAAATAAATATTGTATAAAATAACACCGTTAAAAATATTAAAATTACATTGGCTAGACGGCCATAACATTATAGTATTAAATTTCTAATAAATTTAACTATTTTAATAAAGCATTATCATTATTTATTTATTAGTTATAAAAGATAAGGTGAATACGTTAACCTCTTTCGTCGCAGGAACGCTTAATGAAAAGATTGATATATATATATATATATATATATATATATATATATATATATATATATATATATATATATCAAATACTAAATTAATGTATTAATTATAAATATATACATATAAAATCAATTTTGTCGAAAAATATTGTTTTAGCGTCACCGGGATTCGAACCTGGATCTTCATTTCCAATCCGGGGAAGTGCACTACCTTTGTGCTATAACGCCAGTATTTTTCTTGACAAATTTTCGAAACTATATATTACATTTTTCAAATTAATACACCTGTCGTTCCATTATTTGAAAGCCATCTACATTATTTTTACAGAATCTCAAATACCTTTGAGTAAACCGATTTGCAGACGCCAGAATTATCAATTCATTTTTATTAAATTTTGGACACGTTGATACAACATATATTATTAAGGAAAACACATTCTTATTGTGAAGTTGTAATTATTCAGAACATAGGTCTGTGATATTTTAAATACTAAATTAATGTATTAATTATAAATATATACATATAAAATCAATTTTGTCGAAAAATATTGTTTTGTTTTTGTTTTAAAATATTGTGTCCAAAATTTAATAAAAATGAATTGATAATTCTGGCGTCTGCAAATCGGTTTACTCAAAGGTATTTGAGATTCTGTAAAAATAATGTAGATGGCTTTCAAATAATGGAACGACAGGTGTATTAATTTGAAAAATGTAACATATAGTTTCGAAAATTTGTCAAAAAAATACTGGCGTTATAGCACAAAGTTAGTGCACTTCCCCGGATTGGAAATGAAGATCCAGGTTCGAATCCCGGTGACGCTAAAACAATATTTTTCAACAAAATTGATTTTATATGTATATATTTATAATTAATACATTAATTTAGTATTTAAAATATCACAGACCTATGTTCTGAATAATTACAACTTCACAATAAGAATGTGTTTTCCTTAATAATTATATATATTTCCCTTAAAAGAGCAACATAAGGTTGTCCATGACTAAATACAGGTCTCCGAAGATACTGTATCGTTAAAAATTCTTCGTGATGGTTTGAAATTCCATTCTGTATTATTACAATACCTACTTTCACAATTAGCTAGTATAGCGGCTTTATGCGGCGGTTAAATTAATGTTAACAGTTCAGATTATGCTAGTTGGTCATTTCGTTCATCACTTACCGCAACAAGCACATGCTCTAATATCATATTATACAATTCCAAACGATCCCCATTTTTTACACTAAATATTTAGCTCCGGTTCTTGGGATTCTCACAAATACAGTTCCGGCTCGTAATATCCTTTCAATTTCACGTTTGCTCAATGCTCGTGTTTATTATTCTGAGTTTAATAAAAATACAGCACTTAAAATATTGCAGTATTATAACGTAATATTTAATACCACCGGTTAGTTTATTCTGGAACTAATGTTAGAATTATACCTGTTCTTCATTCACCTACTTCTAATAGCCAGTCGGCAAATTTAATTTTAATTGAAATATATTTAATACAGTTGACTAGAAAGGGAGCCGAAGTTTAATATCTTGATTCTAGTAGTATCACAAAAAGATATCTTTACAATTTTATACTTTTTTAAACACATAATATTCTATTTCTTTACATAATCACTTATATTTAAGCATTTATCATGTCTGGTAACGAGCTATAAAGTCCCGCTGTTATAGTTGTCCACCACCAACCATTTTAACAATTAGTCGAATTTGTATCATTCACCGTATACATAGTAAAGGGTGTTAATTAGAGGTTTATTTTTCGAATTGCTAATTTTCCAGCGACAGCCAATTTTATAGCTGACGACTGATTTGTACTCAGTTTGGTTTGCCATTTCACCATGAATATATATGCGCCAGAACAACGCTTGCAAATTGTGCTAATTTATTTCGAAAATCGTGTTTCAGTTCGCGAAACTCACCGTGCGCTACGTCTATTTTACGGTCGACATAATCGTCCATCCGAGCAAGTATTTCGAATAACCATTAATCATTTTCGCACCACGTATACTTTAATTGATAATACGCATCCGCAGAGATGGCATACAGTGCGCACCGAAGAATCTGTCGTTGCAATAGAGCGTATTATTGAGAAAGACCCGAATGAGTCTATTCGCCACCGAGAGCTTTATGGATCCATGATTACTGATTTTTTACTCCCCAATTGAATGGCATTGATGTGGAAGAGCTGTTGTTTCAATGAGATGCCGCAACATGCCATACAGCGTACGTCACAATCAATTTATTGAAGGAAACATTCGATGAGCACATAACTCCGCGTAATGGACCAGTGAATTGGCCTCCAAGATCATGTGATTTAACACCTTTGGATTATTTTCTGTGGAAATATGTGAAGTGCGCTTTAGTCTAGCCACCCGCGGCGCCCATATGCGCGAAATCATATTAAACACTAATGGGATAAAATTATATTTCTAATAAAGCCAATACCATGGCCATTACCACGATTTGTATGTATTTTATTTAATTTTAAAGTTCTATACCTTTAAAAAACACCCTTTATATCCATAGACATCGCTCCGAACGATTTTAGAGGTGATGACGAATCACAGCTTGCAGTTAACTGGTTTCAAGGAATGGCGCTGGATAACTATAATAGCGGGGCTTTAAAGGTACTGTGGATTTAAAAATATAGAATTCATTAGTTTTTTTACTGTAATACCTCTTGACACCCATTATCTTGTATTGCAATAATCTTCATTTCAACCACTGGCCACTAAATATATAGACATGGACTAAAGTGAATTTCTTGTCCAAATATTTTAATTTTGGTGTCACTCACGTGATCACTATGGTACCACTTACGCAAT
Organism: Eubasilissa regina; assembly: GCA_022840565.1. Taxonomy (NCBI): domain Eukaryota; kingdom Metazoa; phylum Arthropoda; class Insecta; order Trichoptera; family Phryganeidae; genus Eubasilissa; species Eubasilissa regina. The sequence continues at coordinate 27,807,348 of JAINEB010000033.1, forward strand.
CAAATAGCTCCGCGCCTTTTTTTTAAAAATACGCCTCGATTTAGAACGAAAATTTAAAAACTGAAAATACAATAAAATAAACGAATTTATGTATCCACCAAGAATGTGTGTAGAATTCTCGTCGTCACGCAACTAATATTACAAACACCTCTCCTATACGTACATTATATTTAATATCTATTAATTTACTGGTCTGTGATTACGACGCATATTTTCTCCACTACGTATGCATCCGGTAATTCTAAACAAATAGGTCTACGAAGTTTAACTCTCTTGCTATTCCAACAGCATTTAACCTTCTCATTGTCCTCTTTATTGCATAGTTTCTTTTCGTAGCCTTTTTAATCATTTTCAAACCATGCAGTAACACAGGTCTGCCATCATAATTAAACCTGTATACTTCGGTAAATACACGCAACATAAAATTAATGTTTTAGATAATTCAAAAAAAAATATTAGCGCTTAGGAATGACTAGTGAAAAACCAATTATGAAAAGAGAATCATACAAAAACAATTATTTTTTCCATTCAATCCGTTATAAAATTAATACGTTGGTAAAAATACTATTTGTGATATGAAAGACAGAGATCACACACTATTTTCACAGTGAAAAGAACAATAAAGATACAAATATAATTATCTCTTTCTCACTAATTAAATGAAGAGAGATAAGAAGGAAGGACACATTGTACAGGACTTAATAAATGTTCTAAATTGTGTTATTAATCATTTCTTCAAAAAGTTAAGAGTAAATTCGTGCCATTAAAGCCATTTAAGCTGATAAAAATAATTTTTCCAATTGTTATTTACGGTAACATGAGTTAAATTTTCTTCTCTTCTGCAATGTTTCAGGGTTCAGTTATATGGTTCGGCCATTATTACTTAATATATATTCATGTACGTATAAAATGTAAGCATCCAAAAGATTTGTATGTATTATGACAGGAATACGTCAGTTTATTTCATAGCAATTAAGATATTCTGATTAATATTTCACTCAGTGAAGGTGCCTAAAGGAGTCAGAATATTAAATTTTTGGAACAAATTCAAATGCGAGACCACACTAAAGAGAAATTATTATATAGACGTGTAGCTCACCTCATTCATGAAGACAATGATGCTCTTATTATTAAAATCTATGATGTTTTGCAGTAAAGAAAGCTTTTTTGTCGCATTTACGTCAATATATCGGTTGCCTAGGAGAGCTGTTACTTCTTGCATAGCTTCAAATAGTTCGTCAGTGGACATGGTGTCGTTTGGTATTTTTCTAGAATATTTAAAGTACAATAACTATCTCTTAATAATAAAAAAAAAATTATTACATTTCAACATATTTTTATGTTCAATTCAGTCAGTAATTCGGTTGCCACGTATATGTTTGAATAAATTGTAATCATTCCCATTCGTATAGTCTATATACTATATTGTCCTGAAGAAGGTTGGGTCCAACTGAAACTAGTAGACTTTACTATATGTGCATAATAAGATGGTTTAAAACTAAACATTATATTACTTAATTATAATTAATATAATATAAGCCACAACGTGTTTGCTTTCTTTGAAAAAAAAAATATATATATATTGCTGACTAATTATAAAACATTTTTCAAAAATGTTATAACAGATTAAATTAAATTTAGGTATTTTTGTTTTAAAATTATTTATTTTTCTCATTTCTTAATCAAAACACAACATAATAAACTATATTTTTGAGTTTGTCATTAAAGTATTTGATTTAATGTTAACTCACAAAGATTTGGACATTTTCTCAGCACCACTTTTAGACACTTTATTGAGAGGGCACAGAACAACAGAGGGGTAGGGATATCTCCAAATGGCAAAGTGAGTACTTTCAATAACCTTAAAAATAATAAAAGTCTTATTATATATAGAACAATTAACAATTTATATACAGAAAGCAAAAGAGTATAATTAAATAACAAGTTGGCTCTAGACCAAAAATGGCGAGTCCGTGACAGGCATGTGACATGTCAAATGTATTCAAATAGAGCGGAAGTTTTTTAACTAAAAATAAAGTAATGGTCGATTGTTACACTGAATATTATATGGAAATATAATATTTCCAATAACCAAATTTAAATAATATATAAGTTAATATCATTCATGTAAGGTGCAGAAAATTTTAGTTATGGGTAGTTCCCTTTTCTAAAAGGTTTTGTTGTGACTTGCCCTGTCGACGTTTGAACAGTTTTCGTGGCGTAATTTGAATATAATAATTATTATAGGTATATCGACTTAAACGATTGCATCAGGAAGAATGATTTCATAAATACTGTGTTATCATAGTCCATTTTATGTTATTTTTAATGAAAATGTTGAGGCACGTGCTTTCAATGCGTTGTTTTGAAATGAAAAACATTCGTTTCGATTTCTTACTTTGAGTTTACTTCATTGACCCGCGAAGATTTTTTTCAAAGAATACGGCGTGTACTTTGACCCACTTGTAGAAAGAGGTTCTCCATCGCTGCTTTAGACAGACATTATCTACATATTATATTTTTAGATTGACCGATTTTCGAATTGCCATATGATTTCTCTCTTTAACGTAGATATATTTATAAATAAATATAAAATTATCTTGAATCACGAATTTATGCAGATTATTTTAAGGTGTTATATGCAAGACGGTCTCCAAGGAATAACAGTGAAAGAGTTATATTACACAGTCGCCATCTTATATTAAGTCTTACGGTCCTACATAATATGTTGTGTGAACTTATTCAGTGAAGAGAAGAGGAAAGAAATTATAGAAATCAAAGAATTTATAGAAGAAGGAAACACCAGACTATTTGGTTCAGATCACTAAATTTAACACTGTCAACTTATATTTCTATATCTACTGAAATCGCATACATGCAACCTTATTCAGAGTTTCGCATTGTCTTGCTAGTTTGAAACTTAAAATAAAGTGCAGAATAACTTCCAGTCTGGACGATGACTTGATTTGAGAACAAGATGCTTTTGCAATAAATAATTCGGGATGTTTTTGATATGGTCTATGATATAGAGGTATCCACAACAAAGATTTACTGAAGAATATTCATTTTTAATCCGTCAAATAGTCATACTCACAGAAGTTTATTTGAAATAATGATAACAGTTTTCGGCTTACTGTAGTTATTAAATTTCAACAGAGAAATCAATAGACTAATAAATATACAAGATTTACCCACTATTAAAAATACTTGAACCGAGTGAAATACTAAAAAATAATCCGATAATTGTTTTTCAAATCAGTTCATTACGCCAGTTTTTTATTCCACGCTGAAGCAGTACCAGGCCCAGAATGATATGCTGGTATAAGTTGTTAAATTCAGTATAATCAAGAAATAATCCAAAATACTAATTATCTTTTATCATTTTCAAAATTTCCTTTACAAAATTTTCTTTACGTTTTGCTATTTTGTAAAATCTTACAAGTACTATATGTCTTTCGCCGTCTTATTTTCGCATTACACATAAATTCTTATGTGCGACAGACTATTCGGTATTCTTATGATATGGTGGCATAGGGGTGAAATATTCGTCATTAAAGTATAAATAAATATTTGTTATCGACTACCTGAGTATTTCCTAGTTATATTTGTAGTAATTAGTATTAACGAGTAGTTAGGCACTTTATGTGTGTTCGTATATTTTGAAGTTAATCGCAGGTAGGCAGTAGTGAGGCTTAGTGAATGTGACCTTTCATTAAATGCAATTATAAAATACACTAATTAAATAACAATTATAAAATAATTAGCAGGACCAATCTATGAAGAACTCCTGTTGTTAGTATCCAGAATGTGAAATATGTTCGAAATTCGTGTGTACTGACATCTCTAGAGCATACTCGGAAAGTATAAAAGAGTGAAATGGTTTGCGCCTTGATTAAAATGTTATTTTTTTAAACCTAGATGTCACTTTCATCATCAAGGTGAGAATAAGTTTATTCAAAATAATAAATAAATAAATGCATAATAATTAACATTCGATTTTTCGAAACCAAATAATTATTTTAACAAAGTTTAACACACGTCTGGTTCTGTATTTTTGGAATACGTTTGAATCTCTGTGGATAATTTAAGAAAGCTTTTATACCCTTTACCAAAAAGCGAATTAATGTAAGAGTGACTTTTTAAACACTTATTTCTATGTCGAAAACTAAGTTATCCAATAACCTAACCGATTTAGATGAATAGAAATTACAAAGCGTTTTTATTTCTTAATTTAACTATTTTATTCAGGAAGGATATTTGAAAGCAACAATTTTGGAGTTAAGAGCCCTTCGCCATCGGCATTTTTTACAAAACAACTGCAGCTTAATTATTATTTATTGTTTACAATACGAAAATAAGGATAATTGATTACAGATTTCTCTATAAGGGACTAAATATTAGAACATAAAAATTAAATTGTTTCTGAAACGAGCGTTCATCGTGGCAAACATAAAATAACACTGGGTGTAGATGACGTTGTAACGTGCGAAAACCGAGCGTTGTCCGGAAAGGAAGGTATTTCAGAATCACCTGGCGACTAGCTACCATGCAGTCATCGAAACGTTGATTGTTAGGATGAATGTACACAGATTTATCTCGAAGACTCGTCTTGAAAAAAATTAGCGCGATGCGAGCTATGACTCGTTGCACCATGTTTTTCGTAAGCGAAGTAAAATGACGTAACAAATACCTTTGTACATCCCCATACGTACTAATACGCATGATCTATACATTTAAGGTCGAATACTTTTCCTATTTAGTAATAAAATTAAGGTATTTAAAAACTGTTCACTGTCAAACGCCGATTTTCGGTTATTAATATATTTTTACTTTTAGCATTGTGACACAAATATAATATATTTCCACATACCGTTTGTGTAGCATTTTCAGAGTTCCATTGCCAAGCTATACATACAAGTGCAATTGATATAACAAAACATACACCCACCGCTATCGCCCAGAAAATTCTGTAAACAAAGTTTAAAGACATTAAACTTTTATAAGAAAAGCACAAAATAAATTTATTTGATTATTTTTAAAATATATATACATATATATTAAAATAATGATAAAGTGTTTTTTTTTTAATAGAGATTACAAATATATGGCACATCATTATCATGCTATTTTTTAAAACAAAACTAAACGCTTGCCATATATAAAATAGGACACATTTGGTGGTCCTTGGGGACAAGGCTAGAAACCAGTCACCGCTAGATCAAACAAGCAAATCTATTTTTTATAATGTTTCTATACTTAGTTAGCAACGCACACTTGAAAAATCAATTGTTAATTGCAAATATTATTTATATCAATTTTCGTAAAAAATGCATAGTCTTTAAACCGTTGTGACTGTGATTGTGTAACTGAGATTTAAAGATGATTGGTAACTAAGATTTGACTATCGGAGACTTACTTTCTAGTGTATCTATCATTGCTCGAATAATTACGTTAATCAGTTATCAATCATCGTTACAATCGAATACAATCACAGTCACAATAACAGTTCAAATAACGATTTTACCGTCACTAATAGTCTTAATTCTGACATCAAACACTCAGTATGAACCACAATTAAAATCGTATAATAGTGATACATAAACTACGCCTTGCAAATATCGTAGTAACAGATACATAAAAAAGAGTTTGATTGCAGAAATTCGACGAAGATACATTTAGATACATTTTTAAATTATAGACATTCATAAAAATAAAATATAAAAGAGCAACACATTTTGGTAATTTTAGAAAGCCCGCGGTGCAAAAAGATCCTTAGCCGTATACAAAAAAAAATTACAGATATTTAATTGAATTATATTTATTAAATATTTCTTGTCTATAAATAATAAAATTAAAATTAAAATAAATTATTAATTTAACATTGCGATACATGATGTATTTGTGATGAATAAAAAAAATATGTATTTCATTAAGTTTTATGGAATTACGAGTATAGGTAAGTAAAATACAAAATTACCGTATCCGGACGTTTTGTGAAAAAAAAAAAATATTTATACATAAACTTGAAATTATTGACGGAAAATAATTTCTGGTCAATTGATCAGCGCTCAGAATCTCACTTTTTTTTTATTTCTTTGTATACACATACACCTAGATACATAATACATACGTATTATCTCTCGCCAAATAGATTATTATCTTTGTGATAAAAGAAATCCGCTACAGGAAAGGCTAATAATTACATTATCTTTGATTTATCACTGACATGTGTCTCGTAATCTTAAGAATGTCACACACATAGCACAGCCTGCGACCATGTTATACATAATGTTTTCAATTATATCTACCCCTGTCAATAATCACTTCAGCCCTCTGTGTGAGATAAAATTGGACAACATATTATATTATTGAAGAAGATTTTGCATTTGAAAGAAATTGCAATATATTTTTTGTAGATAGTAATAATAAAAATTCAAGCACAAATATCAAATAGTTAAAAAACTTTAAAAAATTAAAAATTCACTCACGCCCGTTAAATTCAAAGTCCAATTTATGATATACTATAAAAACACTACGCAGAATTCTGAGCAAAATGAGTACATAAAATCAATACATAAAATAAACAAATAGCTTTCAAGAATTTTGAGAATCAGTATCTTGACTGTGGAACACAATTAGTGGTACTTACTTTACCGTGTGTTTGTGGCTTCTTTTTTTCATAATATTTAGGGGTTCAGTACCTAATTAAGTAAATTGTTTGTTTTGTTTTATTGGTAAACTAAAAATCAACCCCAAAGTATATTCATTCATTTCACACTTAAACGTTAAAAATATTTTATTCAGCAAGCAAAAAAATTAAAGGGAACATTGCTATTCAGCCTCTTGATAATCTTATAATGTCTAACGCTGTAAAGCAATGCACATAAAAATTTGTTTAAGATATACAGGGTGAATATTATTTTCCAGGCCGATTTTGTTTAGCCGCCGTTTTGATTTTATAAACGTTTGACAGTTCGTATTTAATGGTTGTGAAGAACAATCGATTACAATTAATTTTAAAGCATCTAACATGTCAACAATGTGTTAAAATAATTAAAACATTTCATCTAAATAATAATGGCAATACTGTTACCATTAATGGCGATCGCTATCGTCACATATTGAAAAACTTACTGGTGGCCGAATTGGATGGATTGGGCTTACAATACATGTGGTTTTAACATGATAATACCACCTCACACACAGCACAAGCTTGAAATTTTGTGAGAAATTTTTCCCAGTCGCATAATGTCAAAAAATTGTGATATCGACTGGCCTCCTCGATCACCTGATTTGACAGCTTCCGACTATTTTCTGTGGCGCTACTTGAAAGGAAGGATCCACGCCAATAAGCTAACAACAATTCCGATGGTACAGGACAATTTTAGAAATGAAATTGCTGAAATAACACGCGAAGTGTGCGAGAATGTTATGAAAAATATGGTTAAAAGAGCACGCAGAGCACCAGAGCCGCCGCTAGAGGCGGCTATTTGGTCAATTTCATACTTATACATAATTGTAATAAACCAAAAAATTGATTAATAAAAACAAAATTAAAAAATTATGTTTTATTTCTTAGTTATATAAAAACAATATCAACCTGGAACATAATATTCACCCTGGATTACGTGAAAACAAAAAGAACACTGCACTATGAAAAAATGTATACATTATTACATATTATAATATCGCACACCTACATGAAAACTAAGACAACAAAAAAAAACAGAATTTTGAGTTATTATTGTATTTGGATACTCTGTCATATACGCAACTAACTTAGCCCTAGTTCTAGAATTGTGTCGTTTCAGGATATATTTATGACCTAGTGTTATTTAGTTTCATAACTTTAGTAACCAAAAATTGAGAAAAATGTTTTTATTTTTGTCAACAGAATAATTACTTTTTGAGTTGTCTTAGTTTTAATCTAGGTGTTAATATATTAGGAAAACACATTTTTGTTTGTGAAGTTGCATTTTCAGAACATAGTTTTTAGTTGCTATCGAGATTCGAACCTGAATCTCTTCCTAGCGGAAAAAGCGCATTACCACTTTCGCTTTCGTTTTCGACCAAATTTAAACATATACTCTAATCAATTATTCTATTTTCAAAAATGGATATCGTTCATGCTCAAATATAATAAAGAAAATTCTTTATTGTTTTATAAAATTGTATTCTATTATCTGTTACATATAAATCAAAAAGATCTGTTATTTTTCTTTATTTTAAACATATCTTATTCTCATTATTGAAAATTTCAAAAGATCTAACGATTCCTGTAAATACGATCTAGTCTAAAAATGCACGGTACACGTGTACTTTATTAAAAATAATGTTGATCGAGATTTCATAAAATTTTCAAGCCTTTAAAGTTTATTCATTTTTCTCTAATGAAAAGGCAAAGACTGAGGACAGACAATTCAACATAATCATTCACCTCAAGTCACTAGCTATTGTAAGTCTAGCAATTTGAAAATTGAGTTTAAATAAATGTAAGATTTCTGTGTATTAGAAACGTGAAACGCGAAACGTGTCTGAGAAAAAAATTAAATAGAACACCCATCTCTAGATGACCTTCTTCTGAATTTTGTTTTCAGGGTCATTAGTAAACTTAAAATATATTGATATGATCAATCGTAAAATTGTAATTTGATTCTCGTACCATTTTCTGTTATTAGTTTGTGTGTAAGACATTTTAATTAATTTGCCAACATTATGAAAATTAATCTCAGTTAATATTTAATTAGTTTAGTTAGCAAAAATGTTTATAATTATTTAACGCCAAATCACATAGGTATATTAATCATATTTAACCAATTTCATAACATACCTAGCCATACCCAAATTTCTTGTTTCAATATTTTCAATTTGGTGTTATCCGTGCGATCATTTTGGTACCACTTACGCAATCAAATAGCTCCGCGACTTTTTTTAAATGTATGACTCGATTGGAACGAAAATTTAAACACTGGCAATATAATATGCATTAATGTAAAAAACACGTCTTGATTACACAAAGATTTAATTTTCGAAGATTAAATAGTTTTACTGTTGCATAAATGTGTCATAAATTATTTTTCTATCAAGAATTTGTATGGAATGCCCCTCATCCTGCAAATAATATTCCAAACCCTTCTCCTCTATGTACATTTTATTTCATGTCTATTCATTTACTAGTCTGTAATTTAATCAGTCACACGTACAACTCGTACACTTTGAAATTAAAATTAATTAATTTTCCGAAAATAGAACTATCTTGGATCCCCGATCTTTATTAAGCCAGTCTCGAAAATAATCTAGTACAAAAAATCAATTTGTTTATGTATGTATAACATAATAGGTATTTGTTTCGTTTTCGAAAATAAAATAATATGTTGCTTTAGGTTCATATTTTTCTGTAACACTGTATAAATATTCTGATCAAAAGAAAGTTTTGAATCTCTTCCGTAATCGTATTAAAAATCAACTTTGTTTCCAGTTAAATTTTCAGTGAATAATATATTATATATATATACTTGTAAAATTACTCCACAATATATTGAATTTCGTCGACAATAAAAAAGTCGCTTAAATGTAAAGCAAAAATAATAATTACATTTGTTCTCAGTTCTTAGTTGAAAAATAAATAACAATAAAGCACACTTATTAATTGATCAAACCTGTCAGGAATTGGAGTATTCTCCATAACTATATATTTGTATCCGTGAAGACCTGTCGTACGCAGAAATTCTATGGTGTGTCTCAACCAAAAAGATTTTCTTGTTGGAGTTCTGGCTGGAAGTGTGGGTAAATCTTGTTTTTCTGGTGTAATTTTATATCGTGTGAAATTTACGACAAACGGCTCCGCATTTCCACTCGCATCCACAGACTCCAACTTCATCTGTCTATTTTTCTTATTTGCTGACATCTTCTGAAATTAAATTGAAAAATATAATTGATTAATTAACACCTACTCAAATATATAATAGTACATTGTTTAAACGATCTGGAATATTTTTCAAGAAAGTCCTATTAACCTACAGAATTTAATAAAAAACAATCATTTGAAATTCATCGTCATTGGTATTTTACATAAGGTCATTTCACTTTATATATTTTCTGAGATAATGCCCAATTTACTCCACTTCTAAAGTTGTTTATTTCTCAAACTTTGAAAACAATATCAACTAAAATCGTGTAGTTAATGATCAATTGGAAAGGGTGTGATACTGATTTGATCATGGTTATATATTTTCTTACATATTACAAGTCAGCGACAGCCTAGTTTGAATAATATAAAGTCTAATCTTTAGTAGGTGTACCTATATATTATTTAGTGCGCTATCTACAATCCAATATTTATTATACCAAAATAGAATATTTTCAAAAATTACATTAACCCATACAAGATACTTAATTTATAACCTTTATGGTAGGATCTGTGTTTCATTCGTGGCACGGGTGCTTTGAGCGAAAATGGAAGGAGCAGTTGAGAGATTTACTCGTACATAAACATGTAAATACCCTACAATCTCTTAAATTTATTAACATAATTATTAAAAATCCTATGCCAATTATCATTATTGTCATTATGTTTTATCTGTGATTTATATAAAAATTGACTTTTAATTAATTTTTTAAAATAGTGTCTATCAAACCTGTATTATACCCGTTATTAACTGCTATTTTTTTAATTTTATTCAATTCAATATTGAAATTGGATGTTGACATTGGAATATTGTTTAAATTTAAATTTAAATTTAACTATGAGTCCCATTCTAAAATTTTTTCCTAAAAATTATTCGACTAAATTTGTATTAAGCAACAATTTGAGTTAGGTACTAAATTTATTTTTTAAATAATTGTTTTTTTTAAAATAGATTCTGGTGAAGAAACAATGATATATTTTTAGTTAGTTATGACATCCTGAAGAAGAAAATGGTATTTTTCGAAACCGGAAGATGTATTTAAACTCAATTCAGTGGTTAATAAAACAAAGATAATAAATAAAAATTGAGACAGTAGATTCTCACTCGTCGTGCCGTATTTATATAATTGAGGGCACCCTCTGGGATAACTTTTACCATCATTTAACGGTATTACAGTATGTAGTGCAATATTGTGTGTATTAAAACTTCCAGTCAAAATATAATGTTGATATGCCATACGTACATCTACGAGGACCTCATTTACTGACGTTTTAGACTACATTCTAGGTTAAACAATACGGACATCATCTATTCTGGACCCTGAATAACCCAGTCGATGGAACTCGCAAGTAAAGAGATTAGAAACACGATCGAATGGATCAGAAACCCAATTAAATTATATGTTTGATTGCATTTAAACGCATTAAAAAATATCTAGTTCTATTCTATTCTAGATCCCTCGATGATTGTGGAACACGTTCCGTATTCATGCGTTACATGCATCCTCTCCATCTTAGCGATTAATACAAACTATAATAATGAAGGAAATTACCCCGGAATTGTTATGAGAATTGTACATTCCCGCTTCGATTCCACTAAGCAAAGCAACGCGTGTTCTGTTTCGTTCTATTCCGGCAGTTAGTTAACTAAACACCTTATGGCTTTCCTTTACAACTATAATAATATAATAGTCAGAATTATGCTAAAGATCTCTTACCTGTAAATTGTTGCGAATACGCCACTAACCTGACCGATTCTCTCAATGGCCTATATATTTTTCGGAGAACTAAGAATCTAACAGAGTAAAAAAGAACAAATTATCAAAAAAGTGATGTCTTTGTAGAATAGTCGTAGAATAAATAGTTCAAAGACCATCTCACCGATCACCGGTTTTATTAAATCCAGGATATTAAATCAAACTATACACAGATTTTTAAAATATCTAAAACCACCAAATGCACCATAAGAAAATGTTAACATTTATTTGTAATAACTATTAAAAGCTGAAACCACGTTCACGATCGAAGCCTTTATATTACTGTGCAATATGATTTGTTCAAATTCTTTGGTTGAATAAAGCTCTGATCGTGACCGGAAAATAAAACTGAATTATTTATCGGTATGAACGGAAATTGCTCGACATCAATGCGTCGATACCGTATTAACAATTTTCAGTATTATTGTCGTCACGAACGCTACAATTTTTTAATCGAATGGTGTTAAAAAGTTTCATATTGTACAAAATTCTAAAAAATATACTAAAGAAATCAAACAGAGCTTCGTATAAATGTAATATTCTAAAATGACAACCACAACGCTATGGTTAACAATGAACTTTAATATAATAATGACCTTGACATGTGTAAATTGCGGCCTTCACTGTACATCAAATTATTTTTAAATTATGTATCGGTTTTGCAGGAAGTAACCGGCCTCGCTGGAGGTCATTTCTAAACACTGATTCTAGACTATCAGTCACCCCCATCGCTCACCGCCGGCTTGCTTATTGGTTATTATTTTAATCCTCGTTATAAAATTCACAATCCGAACTACTGAACTATTTTATATATTATTAATGATATAATAATATATAAGTTGTATCAATGTGTCCAAAATTTAATACAAAATAATTGTTAATTCTGGCGTCTCCTATCGGTTTACTCAAAAGTATTTGAGATTCTGTAAAAACAAAGTAGAAGGCTTTCAAATAATGGAACTTTAGATGTATTAATTTGAAAAGTGTAACATATAGGTTCGAAAATTTGTCGTCAACACTCGGTGTTGATATAGCATAATCGGATAATGCACGTTCTCCGGATTAGAAGAGATCCAGGTTCGAATACCCGGTAGCAACAACAATATTTTTCAATAAAATTGATTTTATATGTATATCTTTCTATTTAATTAATTTAATTTGTATTTATTTTACTTGTTCGTCCTTCATACTCTCCTTCCTATATTATTATTCTTAATCTCGTGATTATTATTCATGACCTTCGTCTCTTCGAATCTAGTTCAATCACAAATGAATACTTTTTCATTATACTTTTGAAATTAGCAAAATTAACATTGTGGTAAAAATTCTTATTTTTATTTGTTAACTTTGTTTTATTAACCACTTAATTGAGTTTAAATACATCTACCGGTTTCGAAAAATCCCATTCTAAAATTTTTTCTAAAAATTTTTCCTAAAAACTTTTCGAGTAAATTTGTATTAAGTAACATCCTGAAGAAGAAATGGTATTTTTCGAAACCGGTAGATGTATTTAAACACAATTAAGTGGTTAATAAAATAAAGCTAACAAACAAAAATACTTTTTCATTAATTAATTTCCCATTAAAATCCAATGTATAAATCGATCTTAAAATCTTCGTCATTTGATTTTATAATATCCAAAAGCATGTTGCCTTGATAACAATATAATTTATTTTATATAATCGGTACGCAAATTAATAAAGATTTAAGATAAGTTGCATTTTTGTCTACATTATTGTAAAAACCTATCTTTTTTTATATATTTATATTCACGTAATCTTCCATTATTTATATAAATGTAACCTGTTCATCTGGTGAAAAGAAAATAATATCAGATTTTGGATTTTAACATTATTATTTGTCTCTGTTATAATTAGTATTCTATACAGCACACATCTAAGGATAAATCATTTTTTTTGGTATATAAAATCCGTAGGTAAGAGTGTTAATGTAGTACAGAAAAGGGATATCAAAATATCGCAATCTCTAAATATTTGAAGCGTATCTGGAAAATTACAATAAATTAAACTTTTATATTTATCAGAACGATCATCGATGTTCCAATATTTTATCAGTTAAGGTTGATACTGTTTACGTCAATACAAATTATTATGGTACAGTTGATTACGTAAACGGAAATTTAAATCGCTTAAAGAATTTGCTTTATTATTTAATACTTACATTTTATGTAAAATATAAATCATTTCAAATCTGTTATTAATTATTTAATAACCAGACATCTTCATTTATAAAATGTTAATTTATTTTATCTGTTTATTTCCTCGAATAGAGAGTATATGATAATTTTGTTTGATTGTTAGGTTTTGTACAATCTTACCAAAATTTTACGAATATACGTACATATAAGATATTATATTATGTGGATTTCCCACAATCTATTTTATATTTTAAACTTGCACCGATAGTTGGCCTAATTGGTATAATTGACAGGAAAGGATATTTCTGAAGAATAATATTCAATAAACACACTGACATATTGACAAAAAAAAATTGCACACGAAGACCACATAAGTACCGGAATAATAGAACATCATCCCCTTTCAAATTACTCCTGTATATAAGAACTGGAACAACACTTTTTTCTCAGACATTCGTCATCTTTCTTTTTGAAAAACCCAAATTTGCAAAATAATTTTTGAAATATCGTCTGTGTTAAATCAACCATAAATTTATACAGTATTTTGGGTATTTAACTTTCGGGAAGATGGCTTGTAGGGAAATTAGTCTGATGAAAAGATGTCTCTGTTGCAGTTTAAATTCTCCAGCACCCCCTGTAGATACTCTGCCATTTCTCCCAAATTACTTTTTTCTCTAGAACCAATCTGCTGGCAAGATATCTGATGTGTATGATAGATGAAGCAATGTTTCATAGATTGTTGACGCAAGTTGAATGTTACCCTATGCCCATCTTTCGTTCCAATAATTCCATCACGACGTATACCGGTCCCTGTCTGGCTGACCTTTTACCTGGGCGCATTCGGCGAACGGCGAAGGAGTACAAATTCAAGTGACGAAGGTCAATATTGTTGGTTCTGCCGAGATAGATTATCACCGTGCTTTATCATTTTTCGCACCGGGAACCGAATTCAACAGCATCTGACCCCTTCTGAAGTTCAGTGAAAGCTTCTTCTTTTAGAGCGAGTTAAGGAAGGTGGATAGTGGCTTCCAGCTCAAGAGATTGAAATTAAGGTAAAACTAAATTCCTTCCATCTATGTCTGCAGTCTCTCAAATTTATATCTATAGTTCTGTTTCAACTAACTAATAAATAGCAATTTAATTCAAAAAGTTAAGATTAGAATTCTGAAAACAAAAATCACAATTAATTTCTTACCAACCTAACATAATTTTGTTGTAATAATTGATAAATTGATAAAATGACAGAGATACTTACTTACTTTCCATCGCGCCGTTTCCTCACTGCGCCACACTCTTCTATCCTGACACACAATTCTCGCCTCATCCACATTCATATATCTTCTCATACAAGCTCGACGATCATTGAGGCTTCTAACAGGAGCGTCCTCCAGTATCTGATTTACCTGGTCGTGTCAAGACTACCGCGGACGTGTCCTCTACTTCTGGTGCCATCAACACTTGCGTTATACATCTTTCTTACCATTCTCTTCTCATTCATCCGTTCCATATGACCAAACCATCTAAGTGATCCTTTCTTAATCTTACTATACTACGATCAGCTTTACATTATTTTCTTATTTTTTTCATTTTTTAATCTGTCATAAATGGATCTGCATGTATATGTCTAAGTGATCTCATTTCCACTGCATTCAGTCTGCGAGATAATGACAGACAATTTAAATGAAATGTGATGAACTGAATAACGAAATCACTGCGCGCGCCACCATTTGTGATTGTGATTTTTGCAAAGCTCCTGGAAGCCTTCCATTATTTAACCATTAGTCATAAAGAAAACGTGTTTTGTTATCTCACATTGCAAACATTTTGAGATATATAATTATTAATAATATTTGTTTATGTAGCATAATAATTAATATGGAAATTGATTAATGTGAAACCAAGGAGATCGATTATATATTTTTTATCCTTCTAAGATGCTAAATCTTCATTAGTTAAGCATATGAAATCGCATAGCATTATGCTGGGACCTCAATATTTTTTCATATTAACTGTAACTAATTACAGGGCTTACGACCTGTCTTCGGCTGGTTTAAGTGATCAACGTTCACCAATTTTTACCACACAATCTCCATATTTATCAAATTTTTTAAAGTTTTGTACATATATGTTAGTATTTGGTTAGTATAAATATTATATAAAATATTTAATATTTTTTATATAATTTTTTAAAAGAATTATCACAATGTATTACATCCAGTTTTGAGATGAAACCAGCTCATATAAGTTGTGAAATAAAAATAAAAATATTTGTTATTCTTATAATATTGTATCTTAAAGTGTCTCTAAAAATGGTGTATTAAAGCCACGAAAAGTCAGTTCTTAAAAATTTCCTAATCACTGCTGTCCTGTCACTGATGATGGTGACAATCCGACTTGGGTATAAATCAAATTGAAGATAAATTTGTTGACTGCAACAAGGCTGATGGAACAATGGGATGTATAGCAATGCTACTTTTTTACATTAAATCCATTTGAACAGTTTAAATTACACGTCATTTTTCACAAAAAATTTAATTACATTCGTAAGTCAGTTTCATTCTGAATATGTACAAAGCGAGATATCCTTTGTTATTAATTAAGTTGTTCAAACAATATGTGCATAATTACAACCATGTCAGAGCATTTCAAAAAAATCCTAATTATGCGATTAATTGAAATATTTTATTGATTTCAAATTATATATTAAATACAAAATATTAAAGGTCATTGAATTTCGAACGGCTAGACTATTTTTTGTTAGATGATTTAGGGCCTAAAGCAAAGATATAGATTATTAATTGAACAATTTCGCAAATATTTATTTCAAAGTACGTAGATTTCAAGGTTAACACGATTTTGTAAAAATTTCAAACAATAATAATTTCCGTAACAGTGCTGATTTTTCACATACTCCTTGAACATTTTCGACTCACAATTTAGTCAGGAATCCACCGTACATATCCTGTATACGCCATGTATAATAAAATTGATAGCATTAGCGACATCAGTAAGTTTTAGGGGTACGTGTTTTTTTTTGAGCTCACTTTGAAGTGTTTTTTAATAAAATTTGATTATTCTTTGGTATCACTAATTTTAAGCTGTAAATTTTTTTCCTTCGTGCGTATAGTGGTGTTGTGGAGATGATATATTAATTTTAGAGCATTAAAATACAATTTTATATCTAGTACGATTATCAGTAATAAACAGATATTTTTCTTTTAATATTTGAAGAATAGAATTTCTTTATAGAGGTACCTGAGTAACTGAGCTAACTAATAAAATATATAAAGGTAACTGAGATTGCAACTAGTACCCTCATGTATAGGTATAATATAATTATAAACGATGACGGGAAATGAATAATTTTTATAACCTTAATATATTTAAAAATCAACGTAAATACGTAATTATGGTATACATAACTAAAATTAATGGTGGTGAAATAATTCAATATTTTTATTTGTATAGGTATGTTGTGATGTACGTGACTGGAATTTTGTTCACAGTCACCGGCTAGATCAGTGGAGAAACATAAAATGTGAGTACGGAACTCAGAACTCACCTTGCTGACGACTTTGTTCTTCACTTTTGATACATTTATAATAACTTGTGTAATTCGGGTGGATAGGAATTTAATATATACTATTGAAAGAAGTTACCATTGACTACACTTGTTTATTTCAAACTAGATGGAAAGCAATTATGACAAGTACAATCTAATATAATATAAAAATAGTCTACGCAGAATATCCCCCATTGAAAATAAGAAACCGCCATCACGTTAGGTGGGTAATCCAGTGCAGACATAAAAAATAAAACAATAGTAAATGACCTTGGACTCGGGACTCGCTTCCTCCACGTTTGAACTCGTTCTTATAATTTCCTTATTTTGAATTGGCTTACATGCCTGATTCATCCGCCACCCATCCATATCCCGCTTGCGAAATCATCTAGCGTTAATTGTAGAGTTCTTTCGTCCCGGATCCAAGAGGGTAAATAAAATATTTCTGCAGAAGAGATGAATACAATGCAAATTAGGATTTATTACAAGATTAATAGATATACTAGTAATTATGACTATTTTCTTACCCAGTATTACTTATTAACGCCTTATTAACGACCGTCCACAATGATAAATTAATTCAGTAAAAGTTACAATCTTTATTTTCTTTCATGATCTATTTTAATTTACTTTGCCGAGTTTGTGTGTCTTTTTACACTGGGCGCCTTAAAACAAAAATGACACAAAAATACCCGCGTTATATCCGAATGCGCGCTATAAATATACGCGGTATAACCGTCTTCGTCTAACAGTATAATGTAAATGTATGTAATATTCACACCTCCCCCCCTAGAAGAAAGACAATGACAATATTGCAAAGGCCCTGAGATAATGATATTAATTTAATAATAATATTTTTTAAATTATTAATGTGTTTTAATTATTATTATTTCGTTGCTAGTGCTATCGGTTGTGTCGGTGGGTTAATTTTCGAAGACATTTGCGGTATCTAACACGGCAAAGCCATGCGCTTATCACTTCACTTAAAATCCAAAAGAGCCGTAATCAAAAGTCAGTGATTTCACGGAGACTCACATAAATGGTGATATCATTCATAGATAGTCGGTGTTGATATTGCTTTTCAAAACAAAAATAATAATTGGAAATCCTTCGTTTTGGAAGGAAAAGTGTCACCATGTCATTATATCGGTAGTATCAGTTAAATTCATTGGTAAATCACAGTGTGTTTTACAATTATGTATAGAAATCCACTCACACATAAATTTGAAACGAGTTGACATGTTGATCGACAATTAATTCAACGCATTGTCTAAAATCAGTGTACTTTTAAGTAGTTTTATGGGTATTAATTATGATTTTCACTCGAAAATGCCGAGAAATGGAAATACTTAAGACTAATTTCTCATTTAAGTTTATATTCATTGTATTATTTATACTGAATGGACTCACGACAGTAAGATGTAAGTATTTTATATTGCATATTATATGACAATTTTTCTCACACTCCTCTCTTTCAATAATATTTATCGGCGACTTGTTTTTGAACCATAATTATTCCAGGTTAACCAAATCTAATTTATAAGAGGTATTTTGACAAGTTTATATGTAGTGATATACGTAACAAATTTGTCACACATGAGGTTAAAACACTTTACTAGCAGTCGCTATTTTGAAAAATATTGACGATGACTGAAGGTGCACGTAAATTTGTTCTCTTTCACACTTGATTCTTATTCTACTGCTTTTTCTGTAATACCTGATTTAGTGATCATTTTTTTATATTTAGCTTTTTCGTGTTTCAATTTTTAAGCAAATTTCGTTTTGAAATCACGATGGACCACAATTTATTATTACTATTCTCACCTCCCATCATAATTTTAAATATATAAAAAACGCGTCGTCAAAGTTTGAAAAATTGGAAAAACTACGTAAATTCATAAAAAATGTCCTAAACCCGATAAAAACTACCCCAAATTTTTAGAATCTTAGTCAAGAACAAGAACAATTAATTATAAATATGATAATATATTGAACGCCTTTTTTCTAAGTGGAACGATTATTAATTTAATAATTTTTAAAATTTCTTGATCTTCCGTATACAGGTATTATTATTAGTTGATAGTTGTGACAAAGTGACTACCCTCGCATTGCTCGCGCTAATTAGAGTTCAAAGACCAGAATAAAATTCATATGTATGTAGCAATTAAGTAACATCAATCAATTGACTTTGAACAAATTATGTTGATCGATTAAAAATAATTAGATTGACATATCCAAAAACCTTAAAACATTTGTTATCAACAAGTAAATTATTTAAAAATATATTGAATATTTTAAATCATTATCGTTATATAACACATATATTTTTTTTTAATCGTTAAATTGTAAGTCAATCAAGTAGAACAAATTGGCTCTTTTTTATTAACACAAAATAATTAATTAGGTTAAATTGAAAATATTTATTCAAAAGTTGACATTAGGAACAAGTTTCAAGAATTGTGTATTAATTTTGGGAATATGCCACAGACTAGTAAATGAATGGACATGATATGAAGTGTATATTTAGGACAGAGGTTTGGAATACTAGGAGGCGAGGGACATTCTACACATCTAACGAAACACAAATCAGATTGATTATGACATATTCATGCTACAGTAAAAGTATTTATTATTAAAAAACTCAATATTTATATTTTTTATTTATTATCTTAGTTTTATTAACCACAATTGAGTTTAAAAAACATCTACCGGTTTCGGAAAACACTTTTCCTTCTTCAGGATGTCATAACTAACATGAGTTAGTTATGACATCCTGAGTTTGTGTTTTCCGAAACCGGTAGATGTTTTTTAAACTCAATTGTGGTTAATAAAACTAAGATAATAAATAAAAAATATGAATCTTAACCACCAAGTTAATATTGCTAATTTTAAAAGAATTCAATATTTGTGTAAACAAGACGTATTTTTCACATTAATACATATTATATTGTCATCGTGTAAATTTTCGTTCCAATTGAGTCATATTTTTTTTCTTCGATTACGTGAGTGGCACCAAAGTGATCACGCGGGTGCCACTAAAATGAAATTTTTGTAACAAGAAATTTGTATCACTTCATGTCTATTTATTCGCTGTTCTGTGGAATATGCCTATTTGCGTAGTTATTTGAAACAATTGGTAATGACTTGCTTCGTATCATTGTAGAAAAGATAACCAGAAATGTCAATCAGAGGAATCTGTTTTCCCATTGAAAATCTTTCAAATAAATCCGAGTTCCTGTGTTTCGTTTCATTGGGAGAGATTTGAAAGTTTAAAAAAAATCAATCAAACTTTATAATTTGTAACTCAAAGTCTTTTTCCGTTTTTTATTATTTTACTGTGAGTTTCGTAGTTGGATTACTAAATTACCATTAACAGAGTTCTCTATCCCCCAGGAATAATGCAGACTAGACCTTTACCTAATGTTATTACAACATGAGAATCTTTGAATGGGTTTGTAAAATAAAGTATGTTCAATTACAGGCATTTAAATACGCAGACTTGTAAAAAAAAAATACATTAGAGTATGAATGGGAACAATTTTTCAATACAATTTGAATATACTTGCTTACTGTTGATACAGCAGTGATGTTTTGATACCGATATCTCAGTTTTATAGAAGTATTCGTCAAGATCTTGAAAATACTGCTCCATACTTTTTTCGGCCTAGGTTTTTTTCTCATCAATTGTAAGCTAGTGACATGCTGTGCGACCAATGCAACTACTGCTATGTAAACACATGCATTGTTCATGTAAAAAATAACGTTGTTTATTTTCAATATTCTATATTTCTTCTCTCAATTGGGTCAACGCAGAAACTAGTTCGGGATACTCTGAAATAAGCCCAGAATCTTAGATGCTTTTTGACGATATGAGGAGGAGTTAAAAGAACCACCACTACCCAATTGACGAAAATAAAGGGTGACGTATTTAAAGTTAATTATCTGGCAACAGTGACAGTTCTACAATTGTTAAATACTTTTGAAGACATGTTAGTATATTTTTAAAGCATTTTATCAACAAAATAAATATTATATCAATTTAAAGATTTCCGCTTTGACTATTATACTTTATCTCAATTTTGTCAATTCAATAGCGGTTTTTCTTTTGATTCCATCATATCGTCCATACGCATGTGAAATCTTACATCTGTATAGAATTTGACACATAGATGTTCTGATTAGTACATACTGCTGATGGTATACTCCTCGTTGATGGTGGTCTCATAGTTTTTAATTATAACAGTTTTTTAAGACCAAATCTGAAAAGAGTCTGAAAAGTTATTGTACAACTTTTTACTACAAAAAACAGAGAAAACACTAATTAACAACATAACATTCACCTTTGCTGTCCATATTCCCGTTAACGAACGAAACTTTTCCCCTCTTCTCAAGCCCCGCCCTATTGCTCGAATAGACCACAATACTGTATAGATATGAACTGCACCTCTCGAAACTAGTAGTGAAAAAAACCCAACATGTATGTAGTACAAAGTTTTATTTTTGAAATAAAAATAAATAATTTTCTTTCACTTTGTAAGCTATTTTAATAGGATTGATGTAAATCAGAAACTACAGTAGCCCTAGAATAGATCCTTGCACTATGTCAGAGAGAACAGTGTATGAAGCAGTAGCGCAGCCGCTGATGACAACAAATTTCTCAAATCAATCCGCTAGTTTCGTAATGTGTATGCTGTTCTGTGCATTATACCCATAAGCATTAAAGTCGTTTGTTGTACGTTGGATGCTATTAACAATTGCGTATACAGTATTCGAAGACCTTAATAGGCGGAACTCAATGCGCATGCGCGAAAGTCGAATGTTTTCAAAATTTGTGAATTCGGAATGAATAATAAAACCACCTTTGTTAGTATCGGTGTATTTACGCTATTCATAAATCTTCGAAAGTTGAGAATGTATATGTATTTCGATTAACTCCGTGCGCACGCCGTGTCACAGTATATGTTATGAGTGATCTCTAAAGAACAAGTCGAATTTATTTCCAGCAGTGCTATTTTCGGCTAGAAACAAAAACTACAAGGCTCTTTGACTCTATAACACAAGGGATGCGGAGCATCCAAAGCATGTATGGAAGCGACCGCGTCTGGACTGTGTATATTATCGTTTCACACTCGCGTAAATAAGATTTGTAAATATTAGTAACAATATTTGTATATATTCCATGTGCGCGTGTCTATATATTATTTAAATATATGTGCATAATTTACTTGTACTCAGAATCAGTAATTACCAATTGGTAGGAAAAAAAAATAGAAATAATTAATTATAATCAGTTGCACGATTCTATTTCTATAACTATAACTATTTATAATCAGATAAGTATTTTCTTGTCAATTGCTAGTTAAAAGGTACTTGAAGTGATAATATTATTTTATAAATAATGTAATAGATTATTTTAGTTGATAGTACTTCTTCATTATCATTTTTCCCTACGTTTTCTATTTTGATTAAGTTCATGACAATACTAAATAAATATACCAAAAAAATGAAATCACTTTTTCTCCATGAAATTGCATTATTACTGCGATGTTTTGTTATTTGTTTCAAACGATCGACAATACCTACTGGGTCCCTATCTACTCCGTATCTTGCAATAATTTGTCGTGATTATATTTATCTCTGATTTTGCTGCCCTTTTCACACTCTACGGTTTCTTATCTCAAAATAATGACAATTAATTCTCATATAATGTTTCAGAATACCTCTTTTGGAAATCGCAAATAATCAAATTATTCTGCACAAGATATAAGATATAAGATAATTTGCGCTGACTTTGTGAGATATATTTTTTTTAATATGAATTGTTTAGCACCTAATAGACCCTCTGTTAGGTGCAAAACATCTTAAATTGAAAATTAAATATACCTATATATAATACACCACAGACCATCAAATATGTAGAGATGAACTAACTCAAATTACTTGTCCCAATATTTTTATTTTGGTGTCACCCGTGTGATTACTTTGGTACCACATACGCAATCAAATAGGTCAGTGACTTTTGTTTTTAAATATGACTCGATTGAAACGAAAATTTAATCGCTGACAATATAATATGCATTAATGTAAAAAATACGTTTTGTTTTACTATACTTTTACTGTTGCATAAATGTGTCATAATCAATCGAATTTATTTTTCCACCAAGAATATATGTAGATTGCCCCTCGTCCCGTAACTAGTGTTCCAAACCCCTCTCCTATATGTACACTTTATTTAATGTCTATTCATTAACTTGATCTATTTAAAATACGTTTATTTGTGCTGCTATAATGTTTGTCAAGATTTTCTTGATCTGTATATTAAATAAATCTATTTTCTCAATTTTTTATAACGATATAACAGTCAGAGCAGCCTGTTTGCGTAGCGGTGAAGACGCTGGCCTGGTGATCTAGTGGTCGGGGGTTTGTACCTCGTTCAATGTTAACAACAATGTTGTTCAACCAGCAAGTTAGTCCTATTTTTATAGTACTAACCTAAATAGTTTGAAAATAATAAGAATATTAATCTGACATGTATTCCGAGCACGCGTCTCTGTTTTAACAAAAATAAAATTACAGTAAACAGCATACAATCAAATCACCCGACGATTTTCATCATACATCGCCGAAAGTTTTTGTTTGCCTGTGTAATCATTATTTAATGTGACAAAAGTTAACAATGCGCCAATCTGGATTAAACTTAATAAGTACATAATATATATTGTGATGTTTGAATTTGCTGACTTATGATGATAGGGTGTCTAAATGGACAAATCAGGGACGAGAATCCGACTTTGGTGGGCAGCGGAACGAGACGTCACTTTTTGGGGGGAACGCTCAAGAAGATGGCAGCGGGTATGTGGAGCCGCTCTCCGAAGGAATATGGCAGCGAGAGTTGGCGTAGATTATGAGTGGAATAACCGCGTTGAACCCAGAGATATATGGGCCTAGTCCACCCGCGGGTTGAGAAGAGACTCCGCTGCAACGAGGAAAGAGGCGGCATGCGAGCGATGGCTGATGGATAGGCGTTATAGACATGGGTGGGACAGGATGGTGTCCGGACTTCTCCTGGAACAAGAGAGGAATCCTGACACGGGCTGTGGCGGCCCGGGTCATCAGCTGCATCGGCACCCCACGGTCGCGTTGGCTGATGTGCAAATAAATAAACTTAAGTGACCTCCCTCAGAGGAATGTTTACAAAAAAGTTTAACATTTTACGCGCATTCAATTTCGGGATTAATTGTGTTTTGAGAACTTTGAATCTATTATCATCCCATTCGAGGTAGCAGGCGACACCAGAGCATACACACATACACACATACTTGAGGGCCCAGACCGAGCTATATCGATGGCGGCCCCTGTGGCTTTCTATCCTCTAGAGCCCAAAAGAACCATAACAATATTTTTTTAACAATCTAAAACTTTCATTTGTAGTAGTATCGTATTATTGTTTTTTTTTTTCAACAAATATATTTAAAGTTTTGCTATGTCCATGGTGGATAGGCATCTAATATTAAGAATATTTTTAGAATGTTTCTAAAAATAAAATATTGATCCTGAAAGGATAAATGATACTTCGTGGATGATAAAACGGAATAAATAATACTATTGAATGAACTTAAATAATAGTTCAACGTACTTCATAAATATTTTCCAACCATTGAGGAAATTGTTTGAAATATTGTGTGTTGTCTTCATAGAATCGCTGATAATCATGATGATCCTGTACAAATGTCGGCACACAGATAATAAAATTGCATTTATTTACAAACACACTTGTAAAATTACTAGCTAAAGATTTTGAAATATTGTCTTACCTGTCTTATGGTTACAACAATCATAAAAATTACTTCTACTTCAATAGAACCGCAATACACGTGTAAAAATAAAATACTTATTTTTTTTATTCTACTCGTTTAATTTACTTACCAACCTAACAACTTTATTCATTGAAATTCTGAGGATTTTCATATATTTTGAATGTTTCTAATTATTCTATGTAACCATTCAATTTCAACACTAATGATATTTCAATTTCATGGTTAATACATATTAAAATTTTGCAATCTAAGAAGACAATATAATTACATATATAATTTGTTGAGTTAAATTGTTAGATTGATAATGCTCTTGCAAGACGAAACGCGACTAAAGTAAATTAAGCAAGTATAATAAAAAAGGGTTTTATTTTCACATGTGTGATTATGGAGATCTATATGTAAACATATCTCGAAATAAAGAACTGCAATGCTTATGTTTTCACGGTTGTTCAGAATCTTCTGTGTGTAGTTTTCTGACCTAATCTGCCGTGTATATCTGACCGACTTTTCGGATCTCATTGCAGGGTTCATCATCAGGGATGATGTGGCTGTGGAAACATAGGCCAGATATGTCAAATATACACGGCAGATTAGCCCAGAAAACAAACACAGAACATATTTTTATTGTTATTTTCTTGTGATTAAATTTATGTACCTAAGTAAATGTAATCCCGGCAGCAACCAAATATTTTTTCGATAGATAGATTTTTTCTGTATCCATATTCTATATCTTTCTAACTGATACCCATTTTCCATTTCAATATTATTACTAAATAAAATAAAACCTTATTATATACATATAATTAATAAACCTTATAAGGCCTACGAGAGTGAAGTAAAAGATATAAATATTAAATACTTTTTTACTCTACCTTAGCATTTTTGTTGAAAGTTTACATGTTTTTGTTTTAAAATTGTATTAAATTATGCTCACCATTTCGTGAAATATTTTCAACTCTATTTAACCCTAGATTCTAAATAACTTGCATGGGTTTTGTTAAAAAATCATACTTTTAAAATGTTTTTTTTTTTTGCTGATCTATCAACCTTTTTCATTTTTTCTCAAATATATTTTTCAAAAATGTATATTTATTTTCAGGTGCTGTAACGTCGTATCCAAGTTTGCAGCCTCAAGAACAAGCAGACACTGTACAACAACACAAAGTAAAAAATGATCGGCATTGGCTATCTTGGCGTGGGGAAAAAACTTTTACTGGAGAGGATTCGTCGAACTGCAGTAATGTGACGTCTTCGGAGAGTTTTCCAGACGATTTCTTTACAGGTTTGTCAATAGTCAGTTGCGTAGTACTGAGATTTATCTCAATGTGTCTCATTCTGTAAACACGGGTCATTATGATTTTATTTTTTATTTAATATATCGACCCCTTAGAATAACAAGGTTCCAACTAACATTTTGGACTAATTTGAGTTATTGCGTGAAATGGGTTCCAAATGCATTATTTTTTATTTCTTTCATACGCACCAACTCTATTTGATGGGATATTAAAGGAAATAGCAAGAGCTGAAAGTTCCAACTGCATCAGTTATTTATTTCAATTTATGGATCATTATTGTTAGTTTACAATGTTTTATTTTTTATTTTTAATATCCCTCATCTCCCAGTGGTCATTGGTAATACTGAAAACAAGTTAAGACCTTAAAACAGATCATATTTACGTACTCAAAATAAAATATACGTAAATATAAATGTTGAAATTCAATCAACACTTTTGAATGTGTTAAATAGAAAGATACACGTATAAAATCAATTATATCGAAAAATATTTTTTTTGCTACCGGGATTCGAACCTGGATCTCTTTCCAATCCGGGGAAGGTGCATTAACCAACTATGCTACTGCAGACAGTACTTTTGACGACAAATTTTCGAACCCATATGTTACAATTGTTACATTATTTGAAATCCATCTCATCATCGTGTGCTCTCCTCAATAATATATAACTTGTGTCCAAAATTTAATAAAAATTAATTGTTAATTCTGGCGTCTGCTATCGGTTTACTCATAGGTATTTGAGATTCCGTAAAAACAAAGTAGATGGCTTTCAAATAATGGAACGATAGATGTATTAATTTGAAAAGTGTGACATATGGGTTCGAACATTTTTTGTCAAAAGTACTGTCTGCTGTAGCATAGTTGGTTAATGCATCTTCTCCGGATTGGAAAGAAATCCAGGATCGAATGCCGGTGGCAACAGCAATATTTTTCGATAAAATTGTTTTGTTATTTAATATATTTAATTGGTGTTTAAAATATCACAAACCTACGTTCAGAATAATTACAACTTCACAATATGAATGTGTTCTCCTCAATAACACTTTTGAGCTCATTATCTCGAAATAGTATCAGTGTCAGATGGAACCTTATTATTCCGAGGAGTCGACATGACAATTGGAACAAGAGCATATTATTTAACTGTTTTTTATCGAATTAATTAAATAAATATTCATCAATCACGAATTACAATAACGTTTTATATTAATCTTTCTATCTAATGACCTTTTTGTATCATACTCAGACGAGCAGCTCAGCTCGGGAGCCATCATACTGCACTTCCTCGGAGGAATGTACAGCTTCACATTATTGGCGGTCGTGTGCAACGACTACTTCATTCCAGCAGTCGAATGCATCTGCGTAGATTTACATCTGACGCCGGTAAAATTATTTTCACAAAATTACTTGTGTGCAATCTTTTTTATAATTTTATTATAATATAATGTGACTGTTTTAGAATTTGCATTTATTTTTAATTGCCTGCATATAAATAATGTTATCTTATATTCGCAAAATGTTTATTTATAAAATATATATTAACATCTTCATTCTTTTTAAATTAGGCGTTTACGCGTTCTGCTACCACAAATTATGTTTGTGTAAATACCTTCGATAGCTGGTTCCCAGGTTTCCGAAGCACACATATGATATATGAAATGCACTAACCTTTTTAATTTTGCTGTCTTCCTGGTCCGATGTTGTTGTTCTTTTAGCTGGGTTGTCTTTAGATTTCGACCGACCAAAGCGCGCACTGGTGGTGTATTTGGACCGCTGGACCGGTCAAAGTACGGAATTTTATAAGAATGACGCCTGTCGGTTACCGTCTTCTTAGCTTTCCGAAAAAGGGCGACAATACTCACACACACACACACATGTACATTATTATAAACCAAAAAACCCAGTGGTGCCAATCGAAGTAACAAGGCGCGTAAACATTCTTAATCATGGCATACCGCTATACTAAACAAGCACGTTTATATACTTGTACATGTTTATACATATAAAAGACATATATATATATATATATATATATATATATATATATATATATTGTGAGAGTAAAAATCGGCGTTCTACCCTCTCACCAGCTAGTCAGTGGTGAACACAAATTTCGCGGGTTCTTCACCTCAGAAACTCATACTCACCTTAATTTGTCACATTCTGCCTTCATCCTAAACTGGAAAATATTTGTAAGTAATACCTGAAGGAGATAAATTAAAAGGTATTATTTGTTATAAAATGGAATCTAATCAAAGAAAAGAACAGAAATGAAGTTAAAATCAAAATATAATTCACTTTAACAAATCCTAATTTCGTCGGGTTGGGCGCGAATTCGACGTTCTACAATGCAGGCTGGTGACAAGATCAAAATATTACCACAGATTGCATATCTTCAAAACATGCTCGGAATAAATTAAACTACGCCAATTCACTCATAACAAATAATATTCTACATAGGTGTACAGCTTATTAAACATATATTACATCCTAATAAGTTTGTTACCACAAACGATATCTTAAGCGACTTGATGTTATTTATACATTAAATGATTTAAATTATCCTTGGTCACGTTCTTGTTTTAAAAAAATTATTTTATTACGTTTTTATAATTAAACGTTTGCTAAGCTATATTTAAAATGAAGTGTTGAGAAAAGTATCAAACTGATCATAAACGTAGTTCCAAAGTTACAAATAACGCATTGTAATTGTTATTAAACAAATAATATTTTTTATTATATTTTAATGGAAATATATGGAAGTATGGGTAATTACAAGGCTTACCACCTGTCTTCAGCTAGCTTAAGTGATCACTTTATATAAATGTAACGTTCACCATTCTCACCCTTTAATCAATCTCCATATCTATCAATTTTTTTAAAGTTGTATATATGTTAATATGTGGACTCACTTCAAGTACCACTACACTATCGCCATTTATGGACTAAATTTGATAATTCATTTCCCTATAACAGCATATATGTCACAATGTTGTAAGCCCTGTAATTACCCATACTTTCATATTTTTCCATTAATAAAAAATAGCTTCGTCTCTATGAGATATCTATTATTTGTTTAATAACAGTGCCTTTGTAGGTGAAAATTCAGTAGTTGTGTGTTCTTGGACATATTCAAATATTGCATTGTAATTATGTTTATATTTTCTATTTTTTTTTTTTGTATTTAGTAATAAGTTGTGCGATTCTCCTTTATGTGTTTTTGGGTGATCTATATTTTTTTATTATTCACTAGTAAAAGTTGGTGAGTAATACTAGGTGGCGACGTTACCGAGATTAAAATTGAAATGAATACGCGAAATATGCAATAATACGCGATATGTATGTATGTAAGCAATGTAATACGCGATACATGTGTAGCCAAGTTTTTATACAGGGAAACGTGAGTGAAATGTCTCTCTCTACAGGATGTTGCTGCAGCTACGTTTATGGCAGTGGCAACTTCTTCTCCCGAACTCTTCATTAACGTCATGAGTACCTTTGTTACCAAGTCCGATCTAGGCATTGGAACCATTGTAGGATCTGCAATGTTCAACACTCTAGGAGTAGGCGCTATTGGAGGGCTAGCTGCCTCAAGAGTAAGGATTCATTAACTGGTTCTAATCTTCATAAAATTAACAAATAAAATACTCTATATCCTAGTTATTTATTTATTATTAAATCTATATAAATTGTCAGTTTTCTTGTTTTGATGGATTGAATCTATAAACAGGCCTAAATTAATTGTTAAAAAATTGTATACATAAAAAAGATTACATTAATAAAATAAATAAAAAATTATAATTATTTGTATTTTCAGGATATAGATAACATAATTCTTTTAAAAATGTTTGTTATTTTTTATTCATGGCGTAATTATAATACTAATCCAATTATAATTATTTATCAAGAAGAACACATTCTTATCGTGAAGTTGTAATTATTGAGAACATAGGTCTGTGATATTTTAAATACTAATTAAATGTATTAATTAGAAAGATATACATATGAAATCAATTTTATCGAAAAATATTATTGTTTTTGTTGGGATTCGAACCTGAATTTCATCCAATCCAGGGAACGTGCATTAACCGGATTGAAAGAAATCCCGGTAGCAATAATATTTTTCGATAAAATTGGTTTTAAATGTAAATCTTTCTAATTAATACATTTATTTCGTATTTATAAAAATCTTGTCTACGTAGGAGTAAAATATTTAATTACTCTTTTAGGAAACCATAAACTTACTATATACTTACTTAAATGCAATTACATTTTTTTCTTCCAAATAATAACTAGTTTAATTATAATTCAAAAATTGATAATGGATTCTGATTACTAATACATATATTATAAAAATTAACATGTTTTCTGTGCTTTTATCATTTTTAGCCAATTGCCATCAAAAAGTGGCCGTTGATTAGAGACTGTTTGATATATATTTTGAACGTGGTCATCTTGGTCTCTATGACTTGGGACAGCCGGATCGAGTGGTGGGAGTGTAGTATACTCCTCAGCCTCTACATCTTGTACTTCTTGTTCATGTTCAACAACAAAAAAATCATCACATTCCTCACTAACATTTTTAAAAAAAAGGCCGGAATGGGAGGGTTTAATTTTGGTAAGATTTTACATCACATTAATATTAAAGATGTTTTTTTGTAATGTTTCAAATTGGCAACACTTTTTCCAGCGACAGCCAACTTGACAGCTGATAGCTATTTTTTGTGCTCAGTGTGGTTTATCGTGAATAGACTTATGCCAGAACAATGCTTGGAATCGTGCAAGTTTATTTCCAAAATCGTGGTTCAGTTCGCGAAACTTACCGTGTGCTACGTCTATTTTATGGTCGACATAATCGTCCATCCGAGTAAGTATTTCGAATAACCATGGATCGCATACTAATTGATAATACGCATTCGCAGAGACGTCGTACAGTGCGCACGGAAGAATCTGTTGTTTCTTCAAAAATGATGGCGGCCAGAACGTTTCAGTCAATGATGCTTACTGATGATTACTGACTTTTTCGTTCCCACGGCCCATACGCGCGAGATCATATTTAAACACTAATGGCATGAAATTACCTTTCCAATAAAGCTAATACTGTGGCCATTAGTACGATTTTTACGTGTTTTATTTCACTTTAAAGTTCTATACCTCTAAAAAAAACATCGTTTGTAAGGTTCGCTTAATTCATTTAATAGTATTACATTTTTGTAATACTTCAATAACGTTTTTAAGAAGAAAACATTATTGCTATGAATTTTCAGTACGTGTGTATTCTCAAAAACGAAGAATAATTAGTTCTCAACTTAATTTTATCTCCAAATAATCAACCGACAGAGGAACTTCAAAATTAATCACTACATCAGGTCGTACAAAGAAATAATTGCAATTTTATTATTAAATTACTGTAGCGTGTCTTCTTATATTTAAGGGGAAAATAATGCAACATCTGTTATTATCAGAATTCAGAATTATTTAAATTTATCGTTAATAATGCGTTGTTTGGATGATTTTCGAGATTTTGCAATATTTGTTTTCAGGACGAAGTTTAATGTTGCTGACACATCTGAATGATAATTTGAAAGAAATTCATAGAAAACTTCATAATACTTTTAAGGCTTGTTATATACTACACTCATTACTATAGCTCAAAACTAGAATTACTTTATAGACAATAACTCAAAACTGGAAACTGGTGTTGCGTTCTGCTACAATGTAATATAATATTCAAAATTGAAAAAATAATAGATGAACTCAGATTCTTGTTCAAAAATACGTATTTTTTATTCGCAAATTAGACATTTGCAAAATATGTTTAATACCAACAACCGTCTAAAGAAACTAAAGTTATGTAATAAAAACTTAAGATGTTATTTAGAATTAAGATATATTCTCCAACACACCTCAGGGATCAATTCTTGGACCATTATTGTATATTTTATATACGAAAAATATAAAATATATAATAATATCGTTGTGGTTATGGCCCCACTGTTATGCAGACGATACATATTTTCTGTAAGCGGGTGAGACAGAGATATTAAAAAGAATACTGTAAGATGCGTAGAAAAAATAGGCAAGTGGATGGCACAAAATAGACTAACATTGAATCCATCCAAAACAGAACTACTATGGACAGCAACGCCTAGGAGGCAAAACTTAATACAGGAATCAATGTCTGCGAATGCTAAATTTGCAGTTAAGTTGTTGGGCGTGCACATTGATTCAGATCTTTCAATGAATATACAAATCAGCAAAACTGTCAACTTATAAATGCATTTGTGGTGTCACGTGTGGACTATTGTAACAGCATATATGCTGGCCTGCCAATGTTTCAGTTGGGTAGATTACAATCCATTCTAAATGCGGCAGTACAGACAATATATGGAATTTCCAAATTCTGTCATTAAAATCCTTTTTACATCAGCTACATTGGCTCCGATTCCCTGAAAGATTGAATTTAAATTGTGCCGGTTTGATCTACAAGGCAACACATAACATGGCCTCTGTATCTTCAAGAGTTTTGTATCCCAGACAATTTGAATGATAGGCCTCAAACTCTCAGTTCAACCTGTACTACAGCCGCAGGAAGAGTTGTAGAACTGACCAACCGTTGCTAAAATTCTAAATTTAGTTAACGGGATTTTACGGTGGCGTGCCCAAATGCGTGGAACTCTTTGTCCTCCGTCATAATAAACATACTATATTTAAGAAGAAACTAAAAACGCACCTTTTCAAAAAATCATTTCCATAAGTGAAAATAACAAATTTTTAATTTTAAAATGAAAGATAACTATAAACAGTTCATGTGTAAAGCGCCCTTGAGGTGAAAGTTTTTACGAAAATGGCGCTATATAAATTATTCAATGTTATTATTATTATCACTTAGTTTCATATTCTTCTTCTTTTACCACAGCACTATATCCCAGGATGGGATTTGACCTCCTTCATAAGTGCTCTTCACTAGCTCTTACCATTTTTCTCCATTTCCCAGACCCTCTCACCTAGTTTCATGAATCAAACATTTATTAGTTGTTTTAGACTGAACACAATGAAGCACATACTAATTTATTTTTTTTAATAAATGTATATTTCGTAAGACTAACACATTGTTATATAACACCATCCAACCACACTTAAATAATTACCATATTACTAATATATTACTCGATATATTTCGTTAACTCCAACTTCCTTTTTTCAGGTAAAGCTGAAAGTAACGATGAAAAGGGTAAGAAATTATATGATTTTGAAGACAGGTATACAGCAAGAGTCTCCATAATTCTCTCAAAAAGAAGAAGTACTATCCGATCATTCATACTCGATAAAGATAAGGTTATCACTGAAATTGTTGAAGAAGAAGACGGTAATTGATCAAACACTTTTATATAATTTAATTAAATGAGCGACTTAAATTTTTCTTAACTTCGCTGGATTTCATTACCTGGAAGCTTATTTACCACATGTTTCGTGATGACCTTTCAATGTAACATTTTTGTTCGTGAACGACCCGTTTTATAGATTGTTTTGAATTGAATATAATATAAAATAATAATGAGTTTTATAGTATTTATAATAAATGTTGTAAATACCAATATCTGAATATTAAATTAAACGTATTTTTTTTAAGAAGATCGATCTGTTTTTATGATCTTTTCATCTTTATCTCTTAAATCATATCAGCCTTTCAAATAAATCTTTCTGATTGTGTATTAATCGAATATTCTGAGTAATAACGTATTGGCCCATGTTTTCTGATAAATCAATTGATTTAATTGTTATTTTTAATATAAAGATAATATACACCTTCTTCAAACGTGTTACATTATTTTTCTTATGTGCTTTAACTAACGTCTGCCTTTTCAAGAAATCATTGGTTAAGTTCTGTCAGGTTGTAACGTTTTAATTTAATTATTTAATAGTAGGTTTAATATATTTTACATGTATGTAATCCTATAACACTTTTCCTTTATTTTATTGGTACGATACATGTTGTTCCGAAAATGACTGATTTTAAAATAATGTTTTGAACTTATATTTTAATTTTTTGAATACAGACGGTATTCATTTTATAGAATTCCATTTTTAATAAATACAATAAATCAAAAACATTTTTTTCGGTTCTTTATCAGTTGATTATGGTCTAGACAGCCGAAAAGATCGTCCAATTATTAGAAAAAATAAAGTAGAAACAAATTAGAATATTGTGTTGATTTTGAACGTTCTTTGTTAGGAAATATTTGTCCATTTGTTTTATTTAATAGTTAGGAATAAGCTATAAGTATATTTAATTATTTAGTTACGCATTTAATTGACTTTACTTTGATTCTTCAGAAGTGAGATTGAGAGAAGAAGAATTACGTCTATTATTTTTTTTGCAAGAATTTAAACTTGAGCATTATGCATCTCATGTTAACCAAACGTTGGTTAACATGTGGTTCCTTCAAGAAACATTTCTGAACGAACAGTGAGGCGTTAGTTCTAAAAGTTTACAATCGAAAACGTGAAGAGGGTCGAGGATATCTTGTTAATCTTGAAAGTGACGTATCGAAAGCCACAATGGAAGAATACAAACAATCAGCAATTGTTAACCGAAATAATTCCTTCAGTTTAAATGCAACCTTAATAAATATCACAATTTAACTAAATAACATAAACTAATAAATTACCCAAAAATACAATAATTATGTCAATATTAATTTAATTAATCAAATTAAATTATTTCATCTTAATTATTTTTATTTCTTAATTGTTTTATTTATTAATAATAAGAATTTTATTTTAATTGATGATAATTGTTTAAATGTCTTAAGCTGTTCAATTTGGGAAACTACTTAGCTTGTGCCCAGATACAGCGTTATATGACACAATTCTTGGCTTTTATTATTATGCGAATTTATTTATTTTCTAGGCTCTCATTAAGAGGCTTTTAGGCGATTTATAAGTTACATGTACGTGTCTCAAATATCAACTACAATGGGACGCACTCTCTCTATCTTTCTCTCTCACACACACACCCTATATCGCGATATGTTATACCTTATCTAATCTCAGTATGCGTGGATGTACATGCATTATTTGGTTATACGTAAATCAGATGTAATTCAGTTTCTTGTTATATTTCCGTCTTCCAGAAGATTACTCTCAACACAGAGTAAGCGATC
The DNA here is from genome assembly GCA_022840565.1 of Eubasilissa regina. NCBI lineage: Eukaryota > Metazoa > Arthropoda > Insecta > Trichoptera > Phryganeidae > Eubasilissa > Eubasilissa regina. The sequence continues at coordinate 27,843,006 of JAINEB010000033.1, forward strand.
TTTATGATCAATCCAATGCTTAGATGGAAAATCCAATCAGTTTATAGCACGTTAATACAAAAGTCTACAAGATAAGTGTATAAGTGGATTGCTTTTGTAAACCGATCCGTTTAGCAAAACTTGTTTCTAAAGAATACGATCTAATCAGCATCTTGTGTGAATGATGTTTACAAAGATTTATGATTGTACTTAACTCGATTTTTTCTTAATTAAAACAAATAAATAATTAACGCGTAAACTTCATACGATTAGATTTTTCTAAAAATCTTTTTTTCTATCTCGTAAAAAAAGAACATAATTTTATCTAAAATTTGGTTACATCACTACATTATTGTTATCACCGGCTATTAAATTGTTAAATTATTTTTTTATTTGATGTATAATATGGGGAAACATTAAATTATGTCATATACACCTATGAATATAAACAGCTTAAAATAAAAATTCACAGGGTGAGGGTGCTTTTTTCCAGTGCAGATTCTAAATATCTAATAACGATGTCGAAAAATTTAGTCCAGACAAAGGAGTAATGTTCGGGAATTACATGACTTTACTTTTATCAAGATTTACAGAATGTAACTGAACAAAATTTGGATGGTATTCAATATTTGTATCGGTGGGAAAAGAATGGGATGACCCGCGGGAGGGGGAAGGGTTTCTGTATTTGTCTGTCAAAGGGTAAAGGATTGTGTAGAGAGTATACAGACAGATATTCAGTTTTACATGTATATAGTTATATAAATTCTTGGTAGAATAACACCAAACGATTGATGATAATTTTTAAATCATTATATTTATTTATATTCAATCATTTAAATTTAAATTGATTTTCTCAACTAAAAAAATTATTTGTAACGATTTTTTTACTCTTAAATAAAATTGTCTGTATTTGTAACAAAACATGCGAATATCTATTAAGCATACAAATTATGTTTTAATAATATATTATTATATAAATTATTTTAATAAAAATGTTTATTTGGTGATAAAAAAACAATTTCTATTTTGGTGATATAATTTCAGACAAAAAAGTTCGCAAAAGCCTGTGGCGATACCCCATTGAACAGTCCAGGGGTAGGCAAATATGGTTCATATACACCTGGCCTCTGAAGCTGCTCCTCACGTGCGTCGTGCCTTCACCGAAAACATGGCGACGATTATATCCTATCACGTTCATTATGTGTATTATGTGTATTGGTGTTAACTCGTACCTTGTGTCCTGGATGATCACCACAATAGGTAATATTAATCATTTATGAACTATACGAGCTATTTATTTTCTGTTGTATTTGGTACTGTACGTTGGTAATTAACGTTCATTTTTAATATTATCTTATTAATTAATTACTCAATTAATTAAAAATAGCAAAGAGCAATTGATTTCTGCTTTTTGCACGGATGAAAAGCAATCGGCGATAGCCGATATTATATGGCATTCTGTATTGCTGTCCCTAAAACCGTACAAACGGTGTTCTTACGTTAATACTTTGAAATATGTATATATCCACTTAAAAACATTCTTGAAAAATACGAACAAAACATTAATATGTCATAATTTGACCATTCTATCATAGATAAGAAACTGTGACTATAGAGTGCGACGCGATATGACCATGAGATAGATGAGATGACAAGATGACAGATGCTCAATATATTTTCCAGTCGCAATGCGATTTCGCGGATATACGTATATTTACGCGAATATGTGTATATCTATTAAATATATAAAATACTAACTAATCTTAACCATACTTAAAAAACGCGTAGTATTATATTGCGATAATGACACTATATCCTGTTTTATAATATTATGAAAACAAAAATTATATTTTATTATTATATAAATATTATGTGCTTTCATAAATATAATTATTTTATTCATTTGACTTAGTTCGAATTTTTCAAGCTTGATAAGCAAGTATTCTTGTCCAAGCTTCACGTTGTCAGGAATAATATGAAAGTGATATTATTGTGAAAATCAAATCAATTTTAAAATATTTTTTAAATCGATCATAATACACGCGAGAGCATTATGCACACTTAAAATGAGTTTACAATAATATTATTATCGTTCGAATTGTGTCAAAATTAATAGATTTTTATCCAACACAATATGATTGATTATTCTTACGATAGAAATATTTTAACCAAATACATTGCATCCAAATAATCACCATGTCATGTTGTGAATTGAGGTGTTGATAAGGAATCATTCTAAAATGATTTTTTTTGATAATTTAAATGCGTCAACGGTTTTTATATTTTTCTAGATAATCATTAATATAAGCAAAAAAAAAAAAACTACATCTAATTACTGTTTAATGAGTGTTATTATGACGTCATCGGGTTTTTATAATTTTGTAGTGAATATTCGTAATCATTTAAACAAACTGTGAAGTTTTAAATTTTGAAACTATAAAATGTTTGAACAATTAATAGTTGTTAATGAGTTCATAAATGTATTTTAAAAAATTGTATAACCAGATAGACAAAAAAATGTTTCTAGTTTAACAAAACGTTGACGATAAACTAAAATAATTTTAAAATGCGTTAAATTTAAGTCAATTCTCCTAAAATCCGGCAAAATTTCATATAAATATAAAATTGAGCTCGCAAAGAAGCGCATATTCGTTGAAATGTTATAATCAAGAGACGCTGAAAACGTCTGCTATAATCACCACTGAGTCATTTAGCCATTTAAGTGGAAAAACCGACCAATACGAATTGATTTTGTCACACGTTGTGGATATCCAAGACGTAGATATAGTAGAAAGGACGCTGTAATTCTAAAATAATTTCTGGTTTTCAAAATAAATAGTGGTTTAGTTATTTTGTCGTTAATTATAATAATACATCATTTTTTTACAAAATTTAATCAAATCAAACAAATTTTTATTACTCAATAATTATCGGTTGTGCCATAATTCCACCACCATTTAAAAAACGGATCACAAAAAACTTGTGAATGTTTTGCCAATTTTTTCGCTAAACGATTTGTAACATCCATTGTTCAAACCTTTTTTGCGTCCCCACGCTCAAATTTGGAAGACATTCAAACTCATATTCGGAGCATATTTATTGGGTTTTTTTTATATTTGAAACCACTGCCAATGTGCTTATAAACTTTTGTGACTTCTATGACGGAGATGACTGTGTGGCAGAATGAACGTGCGAAAAGTAGTTTGTCAAGTTTCGATTCTGCAATTTTATGTTGGTGGATGAACCGGATCGAGGGAGACCTAACACTAAATAATAACACTATATACTACGTCGACCGGTTTCGATACCACTATATCTTATTGTCAGGATGAACGTACATTAACCTTTTAACACTAATTTTTCTGCTGGCTGTAAGTTTTATTTTGTGACTGCTTTACCAGTCGATTCTGTGTTCTAAACCATTAATTTAATTAACTAGAACATTAATTTTATTATTTTAACACATGAACAAGAATAAATACTTATACTAATAAATGATTTTATTATTATTATTATTGTAAATTATCATGTAAAAATAATATTTAAGTAAATAGTAAGTATAAATGTACTGTTTCATATCTTTTACCAAGAAAGCAAAGGTATTTTTTATAATCAATTGATATGATTAAATAACAGCCAAATTCTCCGAACGGTTGTGTAGTTCTCAAACATTTAACACCGAAATTGTATTTATAGAGCTTAAAGTATTTTTATTCTATGTGTATACTTTATTTTACAGGTAAAATCTTCAACATCGCTGATTCCATTATGGGAATGACATTCTTGGCCTTTGGTGGATGTCTACCGGAAGCCTGTTCCATATTCATCATGTCTAGAAAAGGTAAATTGAAAAATTATATAGAAATTGATGCAACATAATTCTCAGTGAAAGAATGACATTAAATCTTTGATTGATTGATGACAATATTGCAAATAATGTAAATCAGTGTCACTAAACCTGACAAACAAAACAATCTATAAGTGCGCAATATGTGTAAACTGAATTATCAGTACTATTCTGTAAAATATTTCTAACGTCATATGTACGAGTATCTCTGATATTTTTATGTTTTCCTACTGCGTCAGAAATTATTGATCTTTTTGTTTGACAAGAACATAATCTGATAAGTAGTCAAAATGATCTATAAAATATTCAGATTGCTTACTTAATCAAATCTCGTAATTATCATTTCATAACATCATTTAACGATTTGGCACAAATTTTGAGGTAAATCATTATTAATTCATATTAAAAAAACAAAATTTATGTTAATTTATAATCGTTAGAAGAAGACATTTTTATTGTGAAGTAATCATTCAGAATATAGGCCTGTGATATTTTAAATATGAATTAAATGTATTAATTAGAAAGATATACATATAAAATTAATTTTATCGAAAAATATTGCTGTTGCGCCTTTAATAATAATTACTAATTAATACATTTAATTCATATTTAAAATATCACAGACCGTCTGTTCTGAATAAATACAACTTCACAATAAGAATGTGTTCTCCTAATAATAAATGTATTCAAAATTTAATAAAAATGAATTAATAACTCTGGCGTCTGTTATCAGATTACTCAAAAGGTATTTGAGATTCCGTAAAAATAAGGTAGGTGGCTCTTTCAAATAATGGAACCATTAAATGTATTAGATGTATTAATTTGAAAAAGTGTAACATATAGGTTCGAAAATTTGTCGCTAAAATATTGACGCTGTAGCATAGTTGTATAATGTACCTTCCGCGGTTGGAAAGAGATCCAGTTTCGAATCCCGGTGGCGCAACAACAATATTTTTCGATAAAATTGATTTTAAATGTATATCTTTCTAATTAATACATTTAATTCATATTTAATTTATAATTGATTGATTTTATACATTTTATCTGTTATTTATAAAATTTAATATATTTGAATACCTTATTTTAAAGAATTATAACATTTCTAGGACATGGAGGGATGGGAGTCTCCAACTCTTTAGGAGCCAATTCTTTAGCCATCCTGTTCTCTCTTGGAATACCCTGGTTTGTCAAGAGCATGATTCTTCGTGGACAAGGAGAAGAAGGTGTAATCAGAATTGAATCATCTGGAATGGATTACATTATTATCTCTCTTATATTTGCCGTGATTACCCTGTACATTGTTCTTGCACTTGGAAAATTCTACTTGAAAAAGACAGTCGGTGCAACAATTCTAGTTATTTATTTCATATTCATAATATTGGCGATTCTCATGGAATCTGGTATATTTTTTGATGTAGGCTGTTAAAAATACTGAGAAAATACGACGATATTATGTTTTTGTTAAGTTTTATCAGTACTTATTACAAGAAGTGATGTCGAAGAGTAATTTCATTTTAGTCTTTGTTTTAAATCGTCGTATATTTTTTAATTTATTTATTTATGTGTTTAAAGTGTGACGTAAGCTGGATATATAATATATAATTTTATAGTGCTGCTTGATCTTACGAGTACAATGGAAGAAAGATAAACATTTTGTAGTTTTATCTTAATTACTAAGTATATAAAATTAAATTATGTTGAAGTTTTTTTGTGTACTTTTAGAATCAAATGCTGAAATTATTATAATAATGATACCAAAATATGGAGTTCTTTTTATGATATAAAAATCTTAATAAATCTCATTTTGACCATTTTTCACTCTTACTCTTAAGCGTGGCGACCAAGACAGTCAAAATTTTCAGAATGTTACTTCAGAATGTTAGATTATTTTTACGTACGTTAGTGAGGCAGCATCTATATAGTAAAAATATTTTATTTAATTTTATGAAATTTTTCCGCAATTAGGAAATATGTAATACTTAAAATAAATACCGAAAACTTTTCATCGCGTTGTACAATATTATGAACGTCTACATTTATTTTGAAATATTTGACCACTAATGAACGTGCGTGCGTCATAGATAAAGTATTATTGTAATAAAATATTAATAGTTTAAGACTTGTATCTAATTTCCAACAATCTAAACTAGTGTAAATGTGAAAAAACTAGTGTAAATATTTTCAAGGTTTATCATTTATGATTAAGACGATTACTAATTACTCATGTATAGAATATTATACAAACATATATTTCATTTTATTGTATCGACACTTCCTACGTAAACTATCGTAACTAACAAACCGGTTAATTTTAAATGTTCTAGTATTTTGCATTCCAGCATTGACATATTTTTAAGTAGCAGTATTTATTTTACATATTGTGCTCAATAGAACATAATACAATACTGTACTAATAAAATATATTTACTGCCACTTAAAATATATAACAAATGTATGTAAAATACTAGAACAACTAAAAATAACATCTTAGTTACTTACGATATTCATATAATTCATATAATTTACATTAAATTTTTTTTTTAGTTAACTTTTTTTTCGGAATAAAATAATAAAATAATTTTACATGAACCTTTGATATGTTAATAAATTTTAAAATGAATAATATATTAAGTTTGTTAATCTATGAATTGGATGTGATATTATTTATAGTACTTAACAAAAGTTAAAAAAATCTTTCTCGACATCTGTTTTAATATTAATAATATTTTTTTAAATTCTGGAACGTATCGAACTCCATGGAAGTCTTCCATATATTTTGTTCATACAATAGTTATTAAAAAAGACCTGATTAAATAATCTAATGTACGTCATACATTACATCTTCACACCCAAAGACTACCAAATATATAGACATGAACAAACACAAATTCCTTATTTCAATATTTGCATTTTGGTTTTGCTCACGTGATACCACTAATTAAATAGTTCCGCGACTTTTTTTAAAATATATGACTCGATTGGAACAAAAATTTAAACACTGATAATATAATATGCATTAATGTAAAAAATACGTCTTGTTTACACAAAGATTTAATTTTCGAAGAGTAAATACTTTTACTTTTGCATAAATGTATCATAAACTATCGGATTCATGTTTCCATAAAAATATGTGTTGAATGCCCCTCGTCCCGCCCCGCAACTAATGTTCCAAACTCTTCTCCTACATATACAATTATTTCATGTCTATTCATTTACTGCTCTGTGTTCATACCGTGTTTTACACCAACTAAAACTGAGAATGAAACAGAAAACACTCGTACCACAAATAATTATATAAATATACTAATAATTCTTCATCTTTTTCTTCATCGAGGATCGTGATCCTTATAAAATTATCGCCCTCTTAATATTCTACTTTTTTCAGCATCCTGCAGATCTGAGAGCTGTCATTAGAAAAGTGGGTGTTGCTTATTCCGCTTGTCATTCAGCTCACCTTCCTCTCCGTTCTTATGACCACAACACACAACACAACAAACTTTTCCAAGGTATCTTCTCTTCTAAATCTAAAGATTCACCTTAGATAAATAGGAGAGAGTCTGTCATTGATGCATAGTTCCTGTAAATGGAGACATTTCTGGGTGTCGCTGTTCACGTGTCTCCAACACCTTTGTATACTTACATAATCAAATTTATTGCCACAAAAATGTAATTGGAGAACACCAAAGGTGAACATCGTGTATTGAAGGATTTTATATACACATTTCAGGAAGTCTCTCTTCCAAATTGTACCAGAACGTACATCATCGACGAAAAATCAAACCTTGGAAACAGGCGATATTTATGGCAATTTCTTCAAACTGAAACATTTCTACCGAATGAAGTAGTGGTATTTTTTAATTTTTCTAAAAATCTCATTTACAAAACTGAATAAATTTTTTCGATATCTTGAAATATGACAGTTACAGATGTATCAAAGTTGCGTGTTTTTAAAACGATCGGTTTTTACTACACGAGAGATGTTACGTCACATATGTGAGTGTGTATTATAATATTATTAGTACTGGCCGGTGCGTACGAGAGATGTGACGTCACACGGTGAATATGAATTATCCGAGCGTTATTCGACAAACCCAACTTTGAACGCCAATATCTCCAAAAGTATTGCACATTTTGAAAAAAAACATGGTAATCTGGATTTTTTTAATATACTACAAAAGCTCACTTCTAACATGATCCAACTATCTCATTGTGGTCAACTGGAGACAGTTCAAAGCAACTTATCAGTGCATTATTTATTTCAGCAATTTTACAAAAAACAAATCAAATATTTTGTAGTTCCACATCCGTGGAACCAAAATTTAGCAGGAAACTTTTAGTGTGCGTATACGACACGACATGCACGCGTACATTTCGCTGTCACATTTTGGAATTTTGACGAAAAGGTCTGCGTCAATTGGGCATTCTGCTTTACGTACAAAATATCAGATTAATCAGAGCTCAACTCTGTAATGTCCTTTACGTGAGTTTAGAGGTAAAACTTTCATCCATATATCCTTTAGACATATTGAATAGCTCAGATCGATATAATATTTTCAACATACCTATGGTTATTACAAGAATACAAGCGCGGATCTCCTCCTACATAATATTATAATTTTATCACAGTTTTATATTGTAGAAACAATAAATTTACTTTAGAATATTTCACATTACATGTAGGTTATCGAATAAATGAATGATTGACTTAATATATATTTTTTATTTAGATTATTAAGTTTGCATGGTAAAAAATATACATATAGCATACATAATAAAGAATACCAATAGAACTTTTTTTTCGTCAAAGAAACATTATTAAAAACATTTAATTTATTCGAAAATAATTAATAATAATTCATACACAATATTTTATTGTAATTTTTACAAAATTGACTAATTTTATGATAATAATGAAAATCATTTTAATGCATTCAAACAATTCTTTGGATAATTTCATAATATGAAATACATAAAATATACTAATCAATTATAGCCATAACAAAACTCCGTGTTGTTCCACATAAAATATTCATCACATTCTTATATAAGTGGTTCCGATAACATGTTCCAATGCAACTTTACCCACTGTCGCCTGAAATCCTATTTTTGCTTATTCACCTTTGGTTACATTTATATTCGTATAAAAACAATATTTCTTAATTATTGAACTTTTATCATGATTATTATAAATGAATTAATATTTTTGTATTACGCAGCGTTCATGTCAAATATTTCATTTATTTTATCAGTGTTTATTTCATCGTATATTAGTAATACTAATCACAAAAATTATTTTAAATATTCTAAGTATTTAAAACAAAACAAAATATATAATCTAATGATGCATATCTAAAAATACAAATCAAATGGGAAACTATTAAAAACTCTAATAATATTTTTCTATTTAATTCTATGTAATAGATACTTAATTTATCTGATAAGATATTTTTCAATATTTGTGCAATATATTGATTGGTTAAATGGTTCGATTGGGGTAGGCCGATTAATGATTTACATACCTAATTGGACGTGTTGACATGGTACAGTATAATTGTTTTGGAATGTACATATTTATCTAAAGATACATACGTAGATTTCCTAAATAACATCATATAATACCACTATTAAATGACTAAACTTATGAAATGTTTTAATAAAATAATTTTTAATATTATATAACTTTTCCATACAGTGTTAAATATTTAGAATTGTATTGTTATCAATCAGTTTTAATGGTGTTAAAACGGGGATAATAGTATTTCTCCCTCTATATATGAAATGTATTTTAATTCATATTTATGATTAGAATTTAATTGCGCTTTGCCACATTTTGGTTTATCGTTATTTGGAATTTAAAAACCGCAACATTGTTAACAATTGTTAAAAATAATCTAATGTAAATTATTATAAAGAGTGACCCATTTTGAACTTAGGATTTTCAATAAAAAGTCTAATACATTCAGCCTAAAAATCATATCTTACTGTTAATTAATAGTCGTTCTTCAATTTTGCTTATCGACATATCCGTTAAGGTAAAAATGAATTTTATCGTTCAGATTTTTAAGAAGATTTTAAGATAATTTGCTCTAGGATTAAAATTGGCAAACACATGGTAGTGCCTATGATCTACAGGTTTAAGTTTAAGAATTTTTTATTTGTGTAGACCAAGATCTTTGGTTAGAATTCGTTGCGTGGAACCTCTGGAAATCTCAAATTTCTATTAACGACGACGAAATGTTTCTTGGATTTTTGGCAACATTCTAGTAATATTTTCGTTTGAACTAACATTAATACTATGCACTAGCAAAGAACCGAACAATAACTATCATATTAACTGATGAGGTTGCAAAAAGCGGTGTCACTTGACACATATCTTATTATGTTTACGATAAACAATGTTTGCGAATCGTATTTACAACATAAGGTGAATTTTTATAAAAGGTTTGCAAGACTGATATATGTCATTTTGTTTTAAAATGCTGCATGATGAAATTTTCTGGTCCCTAGATGATAAATGTCAAATAAAACAATTTTACGTTAGACGTTTCGAAAATGGCGTGTAATTTAAATCTTCAAGTACAAAATGAGACCCCCCCTTTTATATAAACTCATTAGTTTTCAATTGTTGATCCATTAAAATGTTTATAATTATTCATTCTTATTGAATATGAAGAATTTTAATAACTATTTTTCAATATCTGTTTTTTTGATTTGATATCAGACTACTACCTGAGACCTGAGTTGTTAAACTTATCGTTTAAAAAATACCATCAAATCATAATATTCAAAACCATTATTTTCATTAAAATGTAGCCTTTTATATAATTAATGCACGGGATTGATTATATAAATGCAGACAAATAAAACATTGTGTTCCATATATAAAATGTATATACGAGGGTACTAGTTGCAAAGTCACCAACCTTAATTTTTCAGTTGTCATTGTGTTAATGTATTAACAATCAAACTTTACTATTTCGATGTTAATTTGTTGCCCGGCACCATATATATCAGGATTCGATTAATATTGATATTTACTACTTTGAAATTTAAATGGCCGCCAGTATGAGAACTAGCTTGTTTTCGAAGGTGCATTTATTTTGTGTTTTTAATCAGATCAAAGAGATTATCATTCATAATAAGAAGTGCATCATTCATAATAAATTAAAAATAAATATATTTTACTTCAAGCTCCTATCATTTTTTTTCAACTAGTATCCTCATATATTATGTGACCTTTATTTAAGCCTGTGATTATGTTCGATTTAAACGATGATTGGAATGGTTTAGTTTCTAGTGCACTAGTAATTATGACAGTGACGTACTGCTGTATGTAATAGTATCGTACCAATATCGATTTATCATCGGATAGAATATGAATACGTCTGCGTTTTTTAATTAAAAGATCCTGTAACGGCTGTTATTTCAACGTAATTTTAATTCGTTTAGCTTAACTCAAGATTATTTTTGTTTCAAAAATACATCTTGAATCATTTTTAAAAAGCATTTATTGACACGTTTACTTTTTAAATTACAGAAACCAGAAATATAATTAAAATACTTTGTTTAAAATAAGTCAATATTTTTGTTTTAGAAATATTAATAAAAAAACATATTCGACCTATCAATCTCGCGTTGTATGACACATTATAGAAATATTGAGATTTTTATCAAAATCACAAGTGAGTGAACGATAAGACAAACTCATAAAAATTATATTCATTGCGAATATTTTCAATTTTTTTTTTGTATTTTATATATGTTTTTTATGTTATTGAAAAGGCAAGGCTGTTTCAGAATCATGACATATTATTGGAAACTTCTTGAAATACCGATATGTGCAGTCATTGATAAAATTGAGTGGCCTTCGCCAACGTATTCATAAAATAATGTAACTTTTTATTAAATATAAAAATTTAAGACACATTATATTAATATTTGACGGGACTGTCCTATCAACTTCTGTTATTCCATATATAAAGAAACATAATTTAGTGATATTAAATTGAATTATTTTCAGCGCTCACGTGAAGTATTATGGCGCCTTTACACGGATGAGGTTTCTCTCAGAAATTCGAATCGAAAGTGCGTTTACGCGTTTTTCTTATTTATACTGTACGATTGTATTGTCTTCTATAGAACCGTTCAAAGTTGAGCGCGAAGCGATGATGAATCATTAGCGCTTGTATTTTATCCGCAAAGTAGAATGACGCAAATCTTATAGATGTGAGATCAGAATCTAATCAATTACGGGACACACTATTAATGTAACGAATTATAAATCTTGTTTAATAGGGCCTTTATTTCTAAAATACGTTAATAATAAATTAAAAACATTAAAATAAATATTGTAAAGCCACAACTATATTACAATATTCTTTTAATTTTCTCTTACAATACTAAAAATTCTGTAGAGAAACTACGTAAGAAAATTTTATATGCAACCAAAAACCTTATCGTATTTAATTTCATTTAGGTAGCCCTCAGGACGAAAATGAAACGAAACGTGTTTCTCAATTGGGTTCGTTTATTTATGTACTGATTGATGTAAAAATTTCCTCAAAAATGGACATAAATGTAATAATAAAACAACAAATGATTTTGCGCTGATTTTTATAGTCTAAAAGCTCATTAAAATTAAAAACTTAATGACAAATATTCAACACAATCCTATACGAATTACAAATACAATACAAATTAATTAAAAACAACATTTTCGACAATATTTGTATTTCTGGAATGATTTTTTTTTCAATAGTATGAGATAAGGTTCCTTAATATTAATCATAGATTTGTTATTAAGTATGAGATACATACGAGTACGGGCAACAAGTGTCAATTGGTCGGGTTTTTTTTAAATTTATTTATACATTAGTTTTTAAATATGTATATAACTGTAACAGTTGTGCCTGCGAAAAATCTGTTTATCGAGAGTAAAACTGAGAATTAAAAATATTTTAATTATTTAATTAAAAAACTGTTCCACTGATGTTTAAATCTAGCAACCACTCAATTTCGTCATTGACTATACGTTCTGCTATCTTCAAATTTTTCTTCATCGAAAAAATATTTTAGTCTTAAAATAAAATCACCTTCAATGTACATGTTATTAACATTTTTGTGAGTAGCATTTTAACATCAAACAATATAAACTGCAAAAGTTCATTGTTGTCTACTGTGATAATTTAATTAACAAATTTTCTTCACGTTTTAGGCTTACACCTAGTACATAATATAAGGTAAGTAGTAATATAATCAAATCAATGATAGTATAATGACAAAGTTAATTGTGAAACAATTGAGCATATGAGAAAAATTGTCTACATAAAATAAAGTGAAACGTTGAAAGAAAACTCAAAATTATGAATATTTTAATCTATTGTTTTTTATCTAATTTTCAATCATGCAAGTAACGAAAATTATCACCACATAGTGTTGATACCTTTCGTCAAGATATTATACATATTTCATATTTTATACATTTCATCTGTTAAGATGATGTGTGAAAGGAGAGAAGGAAGCATATCATAGTATAATATGTAACTCAGCAATTTCGATTTACAGCAAAGCCGTTATCGAGCAAAGTTTAAATGAAGCTGATGTTTCACAAGAGCAATATAAGGTTGCTTTTACTAGCATTAACTTATTTTCAATATCTGCGCAGCGGATATTATCAAAATTGTTAATTACGGCTGAGTATTTTTCCAAGTTCCTTAGAATGAACAGAATTAATATTTTTTTATATATATATTAATGGGAACCTGTTTGAGATCACAAAAATATTAATAGTCAATGTGAAATTTATTTTAGATAATATTACGTGTATGTGTATGTGTTAGCTATGAAAAAATTTAACGTGTAATTAATCGAAGGATATTGGACAACGTTATTTATGTGAGGTAAGAAGTATTTACATTAAAATCTTACTAAACAATTAATCTAAACTTTACTTTTTTAAGACAGCATATAAAAAGGAATGTGAATTATATCCCCAAAAATTATGACACACAATATAACGATTCTACTTTGTCAATATAAATATGCGAGCCTGTAAACCTTATAGAAATTTATAATATTAAAAAAATTGTATTGTTTCGAATTTTTTTTTTTATTTTACCGAGATTTTGTAATATTTAAATAATAAAAATATATTAAATATTTCATTGAATTATCAATAAAAGCTTGATGATAAATAGTTAAAACTTTTAAATCTTATTGATTACGCTTGGGACAGCAATCATAAAACTATACCTAACAATTAATATTACATATGACTTTAACTTTTCTCTGATGAATACATATTCTCACAAAAAAAGAACATTTTATTAAATATTTACAAATGTCTGATCTTTAATTTTCTTGGTAGTATTTTTCTGTAGTCGATTTATTAACAATAAGAGATTCATTTTTCATTTTATAAAAACCTAACAGGATTCTTGTAAACGATTTTAAACTTTTATAATATACTGAGAAAGACAGATTTAATTTTATATAAAACTTAGACAATGATCGTGCAATGCTCTTGATTATATATGATCCATAAAAAAAACTATTTTTAATCCTAACTTAAATTAATTGAACTCTAAATAAAGTCGAACTGTAAATCATTTACATTAAAACCAAGCCAAATCGAGTCACTTTGAAAAGATTTTAATACCACAAAGTAAAACTTCATAATATATCCTGACATTAATTAAATAAATTAAATAAACTCATGAACAGAAATAAATTCATTTCTTAAGAGAACAGTTCTCATAACATTTTTTAATTATTATCATGACGTATTCAAATTTTGTGTAATTTGGCTAATTAATCTATTATACTTACTACTCGATCTGACATAAGAAAATCTCAGTTCCGTTTCGGCTGTATATGTACGATGTGAATAAATTAAGACGACTTGATGAAATTATAGTCCAACAGCTGTAAGAAAAACACCATCTATGCCAGCGTGCCTTTATTTAACGGCACGACACCATCGGAGGGTAGTATTGTCACAACAAAACTGAAATTACCGCCCGCAAGTCGGCAAATTTACTCGGAAGAACACATTGAGTTCGATTAACGTCGCCAGCACAAGGAAGACGACGTACATACACAGGCACGCTTGCCCCACCTTCTTGTCGAGTCTAAACTTATTGAAGTAGAAGGCGATGTAGAGCATGAAGAGGGTGGACAGCAGAGATATGGCGGAATACTCCAGGCCCGAGGAGTTGATCGCCACCTGGAGATACACACAACAGATTCATGGCACCACGAAAATGGCTAAACACGTGCAAACAGTTTTTGAGTATTTCATAGCATTGGAAAAATATCTCATCAATTCAAAACATACTGCATGACATGTTTTCAACTGTATTATTAATATCATAATACAACAATTCAAAACAATATAATTAAAAATCATACTACATTGTTTCTATTTTACAAAACTACGCGGCCGATACAAACTACCTAGATATGTAATTTTGCAAAAATTGGAGACAAATTTCATTTTATATGTTTGTCACATTTGATATAATCAACGCAATCGCTTTACATACATGAATACATGAAGCGAAGCATAATATTAATAAAGACAAAAGTCGCATGAAAATTAATACTTTTTCGCCTTTTATGCACCACATAAAATTTCGCAATCAAATTTTAATTAACACCGCAGAAACATTTTGAAACGCTTAAATTGGATTTACATAAAACGTAAAATATTTACAATTAACGTTAGCCAAACGCACAAACGTCATTACTAATATGAAACTTTATCAGACAATAAAAAAAAATGCGAATACTTCAAAATCGTAATTTAATATTGAGTTGAACATAAATTACAACAGTAATTATTTGAAAATAAGTTTCTTCTAGAGTTTGATTCTTACCCAATGATGTTCCGGATCAGTTGGAATAAATGCTGCCTTTATCAACCAAGGTAATCCCAAACATAGCAAAATATCAAATGTATTGGATCCGATGGAGTTGCTTATTCCCATGGAGCCATGACCTAAAATTATAAATACATTTTTTCGGGTCCAGCAGACCTTAACCAAATTTAATAGACAATTTCTAAATTAAATGCAGTATCCCGAACCATTTTATCCTGTGTTCAAATTATTTATTAACCTTCTTAATGTTTTAACTTTTTCTTTCATAGTCATAAATTGGGGCAATTAATAATAGTGCAATTACGAACGATTTTAATTGGATAACTTATCGGAGTTTGGCTATCTTCTGGTGTAACCTGCACAAAAATATTAACTTGAATATAAACTTCTTAAAAGTTGTGTATACGTCCATTTTTTTTTTAATTTGACAACATTAAATCGTAATCCTTTAATAATTATTTGTAATATGTGAGAGAAAATAAATAAATATATATATTATGCTGTACAAGGTGTCCCAATTGAAACTGAAGGAGTTGAAAAAAAATAACATTTTGGTTTTTAATTACATATTTTTCTTTTATGTTTTGGCTAACTATAATTCCAACTAAAAAAAATATCGTGAACACCCTATTGTCAGAACAGCTCCTTGTGACAACTAACTTAGACCCGGTTTTAGATGCATGGATCAGTCGCTGAAATTCCAGGATGCTCATCTTTCTGTGCGCAGTGAAGTCTGTATGACGGAGTATAAATGATGATCCATATGTCTCTACTCAGTAGCGTTTTATACCACTTAAGATCTCCTGATAATCGCTACAACGGATTTTGAGAGTGGATTGATGGAGTGTGGAGCAAAATTCTAAGATAGCGAGAGAAAGTGATAACTTATAATCTTATAATAAACTAAGCTCATTTTTATTTTATTTAAGACTATATGAATAAGCAAACATGAAAATTTTCGTACACTGAATTCCAGAGTATTATATCAATGTCAGTTGCAGGCCCTCTGTTTGGTGCGATGTTATGTATTTCTGATAGAGTTATAGGTCGATATTCTTTCGAAAATCTGAAATTATCACTAGGGCCCTATATATAATAGAACCATGATAGATATTTTTTACGTCTAGAGTATGATCATATGGTTTCAGAAGGATGAAGCCAATGGCGTAAATGGAATGGTCTTCGTGAACTTTTCGGTGAACGACTCATTTCAAGAAATTTTTTTATTTTTGGCCTAATTTAGCATAATTCACGACTTCAAAAATTACATTCTAAATTAGATATTTGGTGTCCAAAATCTTGCGTTTAATAAAGAAAATGCTGTGGAAAGATATTTGTCAGCATAAAAATGTGGGGCGTTTTAGGGATTTTGTATTTCAAACAAAGATTTGAAAAATGTCGTGAATTAATTAACAAAAAAAAAAAATAACGTGTTAAATTATTAGCAAATTTATTTGCAATTTACATATTTCAGTCTCATTTGGGGCACTCGTATAGCTGTATTTTAATTCATTCAGTTATAGTTTTAAACAAAGTATTTCCATTACTCCATTATTTCCAATAAATTGTTTACAGATTATTTGTAGTAAAATAATATTCAAAATATAAAAGTGCAACGTTCCTTTTTGGTACTTGAGTGTTCTGCACAAGAATATCTTAACACTATATTAGACATAGTTCAATCAATTCAGTTCGGCAATCAATTTATAATAATAATTTTGAAATCCACATTTCTAACTCAGTCATTAATGACAGAATAGCCCAGTTCAGTATTTGCACTCAATTTTTTTTTAAATCGTGTCGAAATTATTTATTTAAATAAAAATCAGTCCTTACGATTTCATTTCCATAATTTCGTTAAATAAAAACCAATTACAATAACTATTAACATATTATTTTCTCTCAACTTTTGTACCTTTTTTAGCAACAATGACACTTGAAACTGCTTCGGGTACTGAGGTTCCCGCCGCCAAGAATGTGATTCCCATGACAGAATCGGGAATCTTCAGAGTGTGACCTGTTTTGAAAAATATTAATTTATTACTTTATATATATATATATATTATTCTGTCTATTATGTATTCTAAACGATACTTCTATTATAGGTATAATAAAAAATGTCAGATAAAAATTTGGTATTAAATGTTTCGTTAAAAAATTACCCAATGACTACTTTACTAACTATTTGGAGATCTTTATTATTGCATGTTTCATATACAAAAAACTAGCGATCTGTACCCAGCCTTATCGGGGATTCAGATTGTTGTAATTTAAAATGCCGATTCAAGAGAAAGGGGGTGCCTTAGTTTTGTACAGGATTAATAACGATGACTGAAAAATTTGGTCCAAGCAGGGGGAGGGTGAGATATCCGTGTAAGACAGCTATATATTCTTGAGAATCTTAGAGTGCAACTGAACTAAATTTGAATGGTTTTCAATTTAATATACGTTTAAATCAGGGGGAGGAAGAGGAGGTGAATAAGGAGTTGGTACGTTTTTCCCAGGGTTCTAAAGAGTAATTGTGCGAAATTCGGAATCGATAGCATTCAATTTAAGACATGTTAAATCGGAGGGATGAGGTGGGGTAGCCAGAGGAAGGGTGCGTATGTTTTGGCCAGGGTATGTGAATCGTTACTCGTTGATACATAGACACGGTGTTTATAATAAATATTGCTCTATCTATCGCCCTGAAAATAATACATGATGTGGAAAATTTGATCCTTACTGAAGCAGTATTAAAGAAGCTTGAATATATTAAACTGGATTGATAGAGAAGTATATGGAATTCACTCGAACTATAAATATAAGAAAATTATCTACTTTGGACATATCATGAGACACTCTGAGATTTACGAGACACTGCACTTTTTCATAAAAGGAAAAATCAACGGAAGACGACGTCCTAGAAAAAGGAAAACCTAGTGAGTTAAAAAAACATTAGAAAATGTTTCGGTCAGACGTCCAATTCTTTCTTACAAATGAAAAATGTAAATGAATTCTTAATTGTCAACTTGATGGTACACACTCGTTAGCAGATTGCACTCGAAGAAGAAGATATATATTTACCCAATATGGTGATCATCCATGCCACGACGTACGAAAGCGACCCAATCCAGATGATGCACATAAGGAAAGTCAGTGGATACCATGACCGAAATCTTGGTTTCTCGCAGTCCGGAATAGAAAAAACGAATATTAAGTATATTGGCCAGGTAATCACCCATCTCGTCTGAAACAATAGATATATAGTTTTTAACCCACCTGTCTTAATTCATTATTATCATAATTAATAATAAACATAATATTTAAAATAAATTATTTGAATGGAACAAGATCATGGTTAATTAAGATGTGTGGTCAAAGCAATAAATACCATTACAGAAGGTTTATGTGTAAAAGTAAAATTGAAAACTCAAATATCATCCCAGACTCTTAAATAAATCAAATAAAAAATATTCAAATAACATTCGTTCAAAAGATTAAGTATTATATAATATATTGAGTAGGTTTTGCTAAAGTGTACCACCTGTCCCATAACGTTTATCCATTTTTATGTCATAAATAAACACGTAGCACTATTGACACGAATAAGCATGGAACATATTATCGTTACCAGGCACTTATAACTAACTAATTGACCTGCATTGAATACAAAAAGTCATTTAATTCTCTTTAAGAGTACTTATTACTGTGTCCGACTACATATACCTGCATATCTTTATAACACTAATAATTATTTACAGGAATTTTGTTTTGGTTTTCTAAAACGTATTCCAAATTACAGTACCTAAATGGAGAGAGCTTCACTTTATTATCCGAGCTTACATTTTAATTTCCGCATAAAAAAATTACAAGATATTTCGTCAATTCACAGTATTGTTTTTCTGTTGACATTTAATATTTTCATTATTTTTACTAAAACAATCACAAATATTTGACTTTAAACCATACTTGCAAATGTAAATTTAGGAAATCTAGAAAGTAGTTCAAACGTATCGTAGTCGTATTTCGATTCTTAAGCAAAATAATTTCTTACTTACTTATATTACAATTGACATTAATTTGTGCTGTATGGTTCCGCAGATATTTAAATTAATAAAATAAATAATATGGATTACTAAACCCGTATAAGAAATTTAGAATGAAATATGTATTAAGAATCAGAACTAAAATTAAAATACATGTATTCCAAGATTATTAATCATAATGGCATCCACGCCAATCAGTGGTAAGATCTCCTTATGCAAGTTTGTTGAATATTTTGCGTTATTAAAACATATGTTTATCGCTTTTGATATCATAAATGTAAGAGTGTAAACCTTGTAAATTCAATCATTATTAGAAGGATTACACTACCTTACCTCATTTCCAATGTTTAGTAATTATATTGTTTGCAAGAATCGTCTATTTATAATATTTACAATATTATTGATTCTTAATAACAAGTTGATGGCAACATTGTAATATCAAAAAAGATTATTGATTGTTGACATTAAATTTTTATTCATTGATGACTGTTTGTTGAAACATTATTAAATTAAACAATTCATATAGCTATTCGAGGTTAGAGATATCAAACGCTTGAAACTAATTTAGTTTCCTATGAAATATTGTAAATTTAAATAGTTTAAATATATTTTTATGTTCAGGGTATATAATTTAGTTCCTACTCTGGCAGCAATCCTGACACAAAAGAGATTATTACGGAAATAATACTTGATAAGGCAATTTTGATTCGAAACGAATAACTACGCAAGAAATAATCTATGTTATTATAAGACGTATATTATTATGATTGTTTACTGATAGTATAATAATTATATAAGAAGTAAACTATAATATATATTTACCTGTATAAACCACCCTCTTCCGGAAGGCCACTCCAATAGGCTCTGCTGGTATTCATCCGTATCTATATCTCCATCTTCAGCGCATGGTTCTACTTTAATATCCTCAATAATTTTAACAGATTTGAACACAGCTTTTTCCTCTATTTCTTTATCTTCCGCGGTATCTTTTTCAGTTCCATCTGGATCGTCATCTGCTTTATGTTTGCTCTCTTTGACTTCGTCTTTCCCTTCTGAAGGCTTTCCCTCTGCTACTTTGTCATTTATATCTTTGGTCTCCTCCTTTTTTTCCTGTGTGATTATTTCTGGCGAGAAGTCGTCGCCCTTGGGCGATATTTTCTTTTGCGGAATCGTTGGCCACTTAACGCCTCCGTTGAATTGCTGGTGCTCGCCTGGTCTGTTGTCACCCTGCAGAGGCCGACAAACCTCAATCGCCTCTAACAAAAAATAACATTTGTTAATACCTTAATTTGGAAAGATATATAGATACAGAGACATAAATATCCTTCCACCGTTTCTCAGGAGAGATCGTAGATAAAAGTGGCACATACACACAAAGTACAAAAAAATAACAATTTTAAATGCAAAAGCCGATTAAATATCTTACATTTACTTATTTTAATGATATTTAATGATTTGATATTGAAGCAGTGGCGTAGGAGCCGAAAAAGTCTGCGTCGTACAATATATTTGATATCGATATTTTTTCCAATGCTAATAAATTTGAAATATTTTTTCACGTATAGGATCAATCAAACAATCAATGGCGAAACTACAAAAATTGGGCCCCAATGCAAAATGGAATAAAGGGCCTCCTACATAAGTATTATATATAAGATACACAAATTTTAGTACTGCGTGGTTCATCCATTATATGGTAAGATTCAAATTAGTCTCTTTTCTCGTATAATACAATATTTACGCTTGCAAAAATGCTTGCTTCGCTTCAAGGCAATTCTCACTTTACGGTGATGGTCTGATCCCTAACCTGACCTATTAGCGGGATAGTGCTGCATACATCGATAATCTTTTCACGTATGTTTGCTCTACACGTGAGAATCTTAAAAATGTTATATATACATTTTTTGCTCTAAATTACAATTAACATTGAGAAAGCAAAGATTCGCAAAGATATCGATTTCAAATTAATTGTTAACAGCGAACATTTTGGGCCCCTGTCTAACGTGAGCCCCAACACACTGCATTGACTGCATCGGCAGAGTTATGCCACTGAAAATAATATCTATAGCATTATTTACAGTAGTACCCCGCTACGTTTGGTTAGAGGCAAGACTATCGCCATAGATTTTTTTTTGGGTTGCGAGTGCATTTATATGCCTAAAAACAAATTGGTTCTTTCATGAAAGTATGAATATATTTAAAGAGTACGATGCCCTCAACATAAGACAAATCTATTTGTTGAGACTCATTCAATATTTTCATGCTAAAACCAACTCACCCCAAGCAATAAATCATGGACATAACACAAGACAAACAACGAACAGTTCCGAGAGCAATAACGCCATTTTACCAAAGATTCTACATGTCTTAGCTCCGAAACTGTAGATACCCACAGCACCAACTGGAAATTGTTCACTTCCAATAAGATTACATAAATATGTACCCAATATATGATCAATCAGAAACATCGCTATCCAATATTCTAACATAATTGTTATACAGTGTCCACACTTCACTAATTTTACAATTATCTCACTACATTTTTTTTAATATTTTTATTTTTATTCCTGTCGAATCTTTATCTTTCTTGAATTAAATAACACCACAATAGCGCGAAAAAAACTGGTTACTTTAACACAGACGGCAGTCTAGAAAAGTAGCCAGGGCAATGCTGTATATATCAGAGATGGAGTCTACTCCATCCCACACAATAAACTACGAGTATATACTTGATTGCAATATAATTGTATCTTATGTTTATCATGTTATATTATAATATATTCACCTCTGTTACAACAAAAATATGTATGTCAATAAAGACTAATAAATGAAATAAAATAGGAGATAAGAGACCAATTTCATTCTTACTATATAATGGATAAACCTCGAAGTAAATATAATCTTATATCTTATATATATTACATATTCGGAGGGTCCTTTTTCCATTTTGCATTGGGGTCCAATTTTTTAGTTACAGCGCTGGTTTAGAGTGTATCCAGACAGACAAGAGCATTCGGAAAGAACTGTGAATTGAGATATCATATACGAAATTAGATTCGAAGGGAGACTATTCGGCAAATCAACTTCTCTTTAAATGGTGTAAAGAAATTGAATTGCTTTATTTTCAAATAATACACATTGCTGGCAAAATAATTGAGTGGTGTGCGTAATATTGTGAACTCACCAATATCTCTCTCGTGAATGGACGCCGTCTCTGCCGGGCGTCTGCCGACTACATTCGTGAGTTCTAGAAGCGCTGTGCTCAATGTGAAAGACAAGATATATATCAATTAAATGTGCATTTTGAAAGAACGACAGTCATATCTACAACTGATTCACTAATATATACTTTTTAATAATGATACATAAAACAAAATCAAGTTAAGTGTCTATTGAAATGCGTGTGTTTTATATTACAGCTAAGCTAAAAATATAGTAATCCAGACAAATGTGTGTATATATATGTATGTCATAAAAATCAATTGTCTTAATTTACATTTAGAACATATTCTTGAATCAGTTTCACAAGTGAATGTGCTTTCATAATATATATGTAATTTGTCAATATCTTCCGAGACTAATAAATATTAAAAATCATGTTAATATATATGTACTGATCTCTGTTTAAAGTTTTTTATATACATTATTTTATAGCATTATAGTAAACGTAGTTTCAATAAAAATTAGAGAAAATATTATATTATTTACGTAATAAATAGTCAACATTGTATTTTATTTGTATTATTGATAATTTCTCGTGAACGTTTATATCTGTTATATCTCTGAAAGCCAACCTTATCAATCGTCATAAAAAAGATATTATCAATGAAAAATCTTCCCTTTTTCAAGTGCACGTGTATAGTTACAAATATTTTGTAATTTAAACAAAATTGCAATGAAGAACAGTCCCAAATCCTCTTATGCAACGCTAGCTTTACTAATGCATGGTGTTCCAAAGAAAATATTTTCAATGCAGACCTTTCGCCCATTTTTGAATCTTCTTATCGAAGTACATAACAGCGATGTAGACCAGATAGAGACAGACTAAGATGAGTGCCTCGTACCACTCCACCCTCTCGTCGTGGATGATACAGATGAGGATTGCTACGGTGATACCGTAGGCAACGCAGTCTCTGGTTAACGGCCACCAGTCTAGCGGAACAACCTGAAAATAGTATTAGAAAAAAAAATTAAACTCAACATGGAAGATCTTTCTGACGTTAAAAATATTCTCAGGTTTTCACGGTTGTTCAGAATCTTATGTATTCAGTTTTCTGGATTTATTTCCTATATATAATATACTACATATCATCCAAAATAAAGTCATCCGATTAGCACTGGATGTACCTAAATGGACAAGGATCACACCACTCCACCACGACTCGGGAATTCCCCCAATAAAATAATTCATAAAACACCTCTCCGATTATTTTTATGCTGGTATCCCCAAGCACCAAAACTCCACGATTAACGAATTATCAAACTACAATGTAACGGTCCCCTCACGTATTAAACGACCCAAAATCATTCTCCTTTAGAGATTAACTCCTGCCCCAGCTAGTAGCCCCTGCCTCATTGCAATAATAATAATCTAATAATAATATATATCCCCAACTTTCCTAACGCCCATAAGGCATTCTTTATAATGGAAGAGTAAGGGGTCCAAACAAAGCTGTACTCTGAATGAAATGAAATCAAAGTCAAGTCTGCCGTACATATATGACTTTTTTAATAAACGTTTCGGATCCCATTGCAGGATCCATCAAGCCCTGAAGGTGAACCCTACAATGGGATCCGAAACTTCGGCCAAAAAACTGTACACAGAAGATTATTTCTGACGTAATTTAATACTAATACGCCAAAATTTACGATTTACGCAAATACAACCGAATATATTACTTTTTTTTAAGGAGAACATATTATTGATTCCAAAATTTAATAAAATGGATAAATTAATTTAATTCTGGCATCTCCTATCGAAATTTACTCAAAGCTACTTGAGATTATCCTTAAATATGATGTATAATAGATTGCTTTTTAAAAATGGAATAACATATGTATCAATTTGAATGTGAAACATATAGGTTCGAAAATTTGTCGTTAATTTACTATGTTGAAATGGTGTAATGATCAGCGCACTTTCCGAATTCCGGTAGCAATAAAAATATTTTTTTCGATAAATTAATTTTATTTAGATACCTTTCGAATTGGTACATTTAATTTGTATTAAAATATCACAGAACTATGTTCTGAAAAAAATGCCAATTATCTGTTTAATTAATAAATAACTCATCGTGATTAAAGAGTATATTCAATAACGACAACGAGAGCAACAATGACATTTTATCAAAGATTCTACATGTTCTTAACTCCGAAACTATACAACACACTCAGTACCAACTGGAAATCGTTTAATTTCAATAAGATTACACAAATATGGATCCAATATATGATTCAATCAGGTAGAGATGAATCAGAAGCATGGCTATCCAATATTCTAACACAATTTATAGAATACCTTTACTAATAATTCACTAGTCCCTACAACACTCCCACTACATATATTTTTATTTTATTTTTACATTTTTATACATATTTGTAATTCTCTTTTTATTCCTGTCGATGACTTAAATAACACCACAATAGCACGAAAAAAAAAACTGGCTAAACAAAAACACAGACTTCAATCTAGCAAAGTAGCCAGAACAACGGTGAAGTCTACTCTATCCCACATAATAAACAATGAGTATTAATTATGTCTTATGTTTATTATGTATTCACCTCTGTTAGAACAAAAATATGTATGTCAATATATATAAATAAATAAATTTAAAAAAATATTATAAAGTCTAAAAAACGTAGAATGTTAAAATTTTACGTGAAAATACAAAGTCATTAAACTACCCTCAGTTTGCAATTTTTTTTTAATTGCAAATTTTATTTTGCGTAGGCAAGTTTCTTAACAGCTTACAGAATTAATGACAGTATATTATATCTCAGTGAAAAATAATGATTTTAAATGAAAGCTGGAGTAATGTAAAACATTGTTGGTGAAATAAATGTGCGCTATGTTAATATTTTTAAAAAAAGCGTTTGGATTTATATAAATTTATATAGGATTTATATAGATTTATATAAAACTAATACAATAATTAATGAATTAATGAGTCAAATAACTTAGATTACACCACTTAGTTAGATAGATATAAAATGTACGTTTCCTCAGGTGTTAAAATGTCCGTTGGCATTGGGTGAGAGTTAAGTCGAATGGTGAAGAGGGGGGGGATAAACCAAAATCGGAATAGGAATAGTTAATTAAAAAATTAAATGATCATTAGAAGGGGAAGAAGTGTTAAGTGGGAAAATCAAACACTGTTCTCGAAGCATGTAGATTTTATATATGATAAAGGGGTGTAAACAAAGTTAATTGACTTTAATTAATTAATTGCGTCATCACAATGTAAAAATCTACCTTCAGAAGAATTATTCTTTGAAAAATAAACAAAAAAACAACAGCAACGGTATTAACAATAATAAATTTTACCTCCTTTGACAAAGAAATAATATATTTTTATACACCGTGTTAATGTTAAGTAAAGATTATCTTGTCCTATACCCCCTGTAGTTTAACTAGCAAAGTTATTGTTTAATTTTATTAAAAATGTCTGACCATAATTTTTTGCAGTAAATATTAAAAAATATATAAACAATAAGAAAGACAAAACAGTTTGTTTTAACTACTATTTATTGATAAATCAACATGTTTCGATAACTATGGTATGTTCTTCAGGAAACAATGTACACTAAAATTAAAAATAAAAGCATAGATAAAAACAAATCTATTAAGTATAAGTGGTGGGTAACTAGGTAGGAACCATAATATAGGAATAATGGTGAATCAAATGAACGGTTAGTCTTGAACTGAGAAAATCCTTCCAAAACGATAAAAAATTATTACCATTCCTGCTCCTATGCCGCAGCAAGCAGCCACCGCCAGGATGTTGAAGACGGCGGAGCCTACAATGGTGCCTACTCCGATGTCACCCTCGGTGATGAAGGTACCGATGACGTTGACGAACAGCTCGGGCGCCGATGTCGCGGCCGCCATAAACGTGGCGCCCGCAACATCATTTGACATATTTAAAACTGAAAGTAAACAAACAAAAAAATGCTAAAACTATACTAAAAAAAAATAGTAGTGAAGCAGAATTATCATATTTGTGATACTAGAGCGAATAATGGTGATTAATAAAATGTAAGTGATTATTTACAAAGTTAATTTAAACTTATTATATAACAATAATGACAAATAACTGATATGTTCGGCTAAGCCGAATTGAACTACCACCATGCAATAGACCACCATGCACCATGAAGTAGAAGAATAGATATACAGGGTGAATATTATATTCCAGGCCGATTTTGTTTGGCCGCCATTTTAGTTTGGCAAATATTTGTTAGTTTTGCAATTGGTAGTCATAGAGAATAGTTGATTACATTTTATTGTAGAGCATTTAACGCGTCAATAACATGTTTAAGTTATTAAAACATCAAAACAAACACAAACACGACTTTTGGAATAAAATCATCATGAACGACGAAGGTCATTTCGACTGCTGTCGAAGCTATTCGAAGCTAT
Organism: Eubasilissa regina; assembly: GCA_022840565.1. Taxonomy (NCBI): domain Eukaryota; kingdom Metazoa; phylum Arthropoda; class Insecta; order Trichoptera; family Phryganeidae; genus Eubasilissa; species Eubasilissa regina. The sequence goes on from JAINEB010000033.1 coordinate 27,870,378, forward strand.
TAATATACAAAACAGCCATTATTGGGGCACTGAAAATCTTCAATAGGTACAGCAATGACCTTGACACCAACGCAGAGTTACCATGTGCCATGGGCCAGCGGAATCATTGGGCCATATATGATCGCTAAGAATTGTTAAAACTTGTGAAGCTTAAATCTTAATATATTTCAGTCTTATTTATGTTAAAACAAAAAGCGAGTTACCTTTACACATCTTGTCTACGGCCGGCACAAAATACTTGTCACAAACCACCGCCAAAGCGGCAAACAGGTACAGTGACGCGATCACGTGCAGTACCACAGCCCCATTCTGCCGCTGCTCTTGTGTGAACAGGTCGTTGGGAAAGTCATCTATTGCTGCCTGCGTACAATTCTCTCCTAAAATATACATAAAATAAGATTGAATAAAAGTCACTTCGTTGTCAATGCACGTAGTATGTTTAACGTGACCATACGTCCCGTTATGAACGGGACCATCCCGTTTTTAGGTAGCCTATCCCGTTATCCCAATGCACAACTCCGGGTCGCCGAAATGTCCCGTTTTCAGAAAGAGAAAAGCACACGGTAACAATTTCAAAAAAAGAAGTAAAAAATGAAAAAATCCGACATTTCAACGACAATACGTCTCACACATATATATTAGCTTGCTAGCTCGTTCGCTCCTCGGTTACGAGTACGCGTAGACAGCTTGCGCATCTGTCTTGATGACAGATTATTGTTTTTTTATCGATGTGTGTTATTGTAGTCAATTAAAATTTCTTGAACGTGAACCCTTCATTTTAACAATACCTAAACGCAAGTGCACTTTTAATGTAAACTTACAAACTAAGTATCCGTTTATAAACCAAATAAGTACTCCATCGGACGTCAGATGTGAAAAGTGTCGTACAGAATTTAGCATAGGCCCTAAGTAGATGTCCCATTTTGAGAAGAAAAAAAAATGATCACGGTAAGTATTACCTCGACCGTTTATGAATAATTTTCAGATTTACAAATAACTATATGTAGGAGTAATATATCCATATAACATATTCACAATTTTCAGCCAATAATCCTTCCAAACCTCACTGAACATAGGCCTCATCTTTAAGTACAATAGCTCGTTTTCACGAAATGAGATAAATTTTAAAAGTTTAGTCGAGATATATCTCAATACTATATATACGTATTGATATTATCGGGAAGAGATGTATTAAGAATGATAGAAAGAGAAAAATACTCAAACCCGTGTACACTCAAACTTTACATTGTACCATGGATACATGCAACTAGATAAAAGGAAAGAATTAAATACTTAACATTTTAATACACTTAATCTGATAATAGTGGACTACGAAAGTCGAGAGTTGTCTTCGAAAAATCTCATGAAAGCATAATCTTTAGATCAGAGATCTCTTAAATAATCTCATCCTTGGATACGGGCCATAAGTAACGAGGCGAACCATTGAAGTATTGTATTCGAATGTCCTAGCAGGATGGAATTAAAAATGAGAATATTTTTTGTATGACTATATTAGATTATATTATATTATTATATTAGATTATATAGTCCAGTTATTCACGACGTTGAAATGAGCTGGATATCAACAACCTACTGGATAAAAATGTGCTAATTAAAAACCGCATATTGGGAGCTGAAGTGTGCATCGATCGCCAAAAAACAAACATGGAGACCAGAGAATACATATAATATATTTTAAATCTATGGTATATGTAAATATATAGTTATAGGTATATTTGTATATACATATATATACACATACATTACATAATGATGATTCAATGAGACATTTACATTGATTTAACTATCGGAAAGCAAAAAAATAATGAACTAAAATAAAACAATAATTCAATATTAATTATCATTGAGTGTGTATGTTATTTATTGAAACATCTTTATTACAACGTAAAAAAGGTTGATTTCATTCATTACGATTCGCATTGCGATAAACTACTTGCGTAATGTAACTTTTCAACCCTTTTTTTGATATAATCAAAATAATTGCACATCACATTAGCTGACAAAAAAATAAGAGTATTTGCAATCGATTCGCAGTTTGTACGTTTTTAAAAGATCAGTTCTGTTTATTTTTGAAATCTGAATAACTAGGTTATCCTTTCTAACATACATTTTTTTTTTCCGTTCTTTATTTGCTGCTCAGTAATATACCTATTCAAATATCACATCTTGATATCAGATCACAGTACACAGTGTGAAAATAGAAAACAATAAAAATCTATCGTTCAAGCCTTATGACTGATGTGATTGATGTGATATATGTTGGTAGGTATTATTTACGATATCCGTTTTTTGACGGAAAAAATACAATGTTCTGATTGTGGAGAAATTATTTAGTTTGATATTAAATTTAAAATTATCGGATGTCTGTGGTTTCCCTTTTGTGTAAGTACTAGAATATTTAAATGATTTCTAAAGAAAATATTTCAATGAACAAATACGTATTTTACTATTGCATATTATATATCGTGGGTATTCAACGTAAGTCCATTTGTTTTGGTTTGGCGACCACTTTTATGAAGATGTTAGTTTGCAGCCAATTAATTTTGAATGTAATATTTCTAAATGTTTTACCTTAAAATGAACTAAGTCAATTTTGTCAGGTCTTATCTGTCGCCAAGTTACTTGTACCAAGCTATCTTTATAATCTGCGACAGAGTATTGTCAGTACCGCAATAAGATTGTGGCAAACTCTTGGATGGTGTCATACCTCAATTGACAATATTGTCAATTATGGTTCAGGCTTGTGATGCAAAGGTAGTTTGGTTTAGACCAAATGTGAAACCGGTAGCTCACTTTTGTAAGTTGTGATCGCTCGCCAGCAAAATAATATAAACTCTCGTATTATAAGAGATATTTTAACTGAAATATACTAATTTGTTAAATACTGAATTTAGGAGGTTTACATGCCAAGTATAAAATTTATCTAAACTGTGTAACCTTAAATGAACCTATGTTATTTAAACTTTAGTACTAGTTTTTAGATATGCAATCCTGACATACGCGATACTTCTATCATACTTTTATTTTGTTAAAATAAATTAAATTAATCAATTTAACAAATATTTGTGTGCTACCGGGATATGAAACTGGAACATTTCCCATCTGTTGAAACGTGTTACCATTTCGCCAAATCAATCAATTAAGTTTTCGAAATATTTGAAACTTATATTCTGACTAACTAATTTACCATCACACTGTTTCCCCGCGGGGTAGGTAAAGAGGATACACTCCTCTGTCTTTATATACAATTCTTGCCTCATCCACATTCATGCATCTTCTCGTACAAGCACGCCTATTATTGAGGCTTCTAACAGAACCATCCTCCAGTATCTGGTTAACACTTCGTCATATATATTTCTTACCATTCTCTCCTCATTCATCCGTTCCATATGACCAAACCACATAAGTGATACTTTTTATATTCTGTAGTCTATATAAATTATATATCTATTATTCTACTTTTAAATTCATTTAAATACATTGCAAGTCCCCAAAACCTTTTAGTAACACACTCTAGGAGACGCCATAATTAAATCAAAGCATGTTATTAAATTTGTATAAACTTTGATATAGCTTTTATGTAATTTTAATGAAAACACATTTCCATGGTGAATTTCCAATTTCTGTACAATAGTTCTTTGACATTTAAAATAAATTAAATTAATCAACTAAAAAAATATACAGAACAAATCTATCAGAATGAAAATGTATTTTAATTTTAAATAATTAAAAGGAAATTTATTTTAGTATATTTTTTATGAGTGATTTAGTGATAAATTTTAAGTAAACGCGTCCCACTCATTCGTCTTCTCGTGCATTCTCGTCAATTCAATACTCTTCTTCCTATTCTTTCTCACAGTTTAACAATTTTGTGTAAATAAACTTCTGATCTTTGCAGAATGTTTAAGAGTTAGAAGGTTTCCAATGCAAGGTTACCACAAATAGATACAATAGTTTACAAGAGACACTTTTTATTGTTATACAAAACTTACAATGGTAATAAATAGTATCTTAATATATATTCCGTGAATGTATTTATATATTTATTTGTATTAATTATTTATCTATTCTCCAAGTAGTCGTGCATGACAATTATAATAATACGTCTGATAACAAATCTGACTGAAAAAAGTCGAAATAAAATGTGATTCGTGGATCGTTTTAGATCAAATGCGGCTGCCAGCGCTGACGTTCGAGGCGGAAGAGCAATAATCGATCCGTCAACTTCTTTAAGTTCTAATTGAATCATTGATCAGTATCAATTGTTTGAAATATTTATGTACTGATAATACTGACCTTTTCCTTATCTTTGAGAGCAAATTATGAGATCCGATTATTGTTGTTACGTTGTAATTTACAACCAGGTCAAATATCATCATATCGACCTAATTTTGTATCGTATCGTATGACTTCAAATTAAAAATAATCTAGCAGAAAGCAATCGGCTATCACCGTTGGTAATTTGTCGTCAGGTTGGCTATCGGCGGTCGTGCACGACCAATGTATTCGTAAGAACTATTTTTTAATGCTGAAAACAGAATTTATTATCAAATAAATGATCTACCACAGTACAACTCAACTTAACAAATTAACAAACAAATATTCAATTAGATATATACGTAATGTGCCGTTCCAGCGCTACACAATACGTGCTCCGCCGTGTCTGGTGGGTGCCTGACTGCCGAGTACCACGTTGAGTAGTGCCGAGTGCCAAGCGAGCCGTCGCCACATGACGACAGATCATATACTAATTATAAAATAGTAAAGCGGTTTAGTGACTTAGCTAAAAAGTGAAAATCGAATAAAATGTGCAACACCGTGCGACGGTGTGGAAGTTAATTGCGTTTTTGGCACTTTATAGTAAGACAAGTTTTTGGATGATACTGCAGTTCGAGTTACATCAGAAAATTATACTTAACAAACTTTCTATTATCTATAGTATTGAAAAATTATGAATAGTGAACCAACCACACTCATTATTATCTCATTTTGAATACATAATGCTCATAAATTAAATATGTTGAATAAATAGAACAGAAATACTTAAGATTTAGGTACGATCAAAAGATCGTATAGTGTCGCCAATTCACTATAAAAATAATGAATATATTTTTTAAATATTATTTTGCAAAATATTAGTAGGTACTATTATTATTAGTATTAGTAGGTTCTAAATAAAATTTTAGTTTTATTAATGTTAGGAGTAGATTGTTAATTAATAACTATTCTTATATATAAATACATAGATTCATCACCAAGTGGCACAACTCCGTAATGTTTTGAAATGACGACAATTTCCAATTATTCCAACTTTTGCAATAACTAACTCAAGGACAAGATCTGGAAGAACCATTACTTAAATTGCCAACGTTACATGGCTCTATCACGCACATCAAATTATATTAATTTCATGTTTTCAGGCATCGGTTGTTTTTCTAAATATAGACAGAATTTTATAACAAAATGTCACGTATTAAAGCATTGTTGTGTACATAAAATAAAACCATTTAATTTACAAATATAACCCAAATATAAAATTCTTAAATTGATATAAAACTCCCAGTCGTGTAAAGGGCCGCGATTACTATTCGAAAATATTATCGATGTTCATTTTTATTCAACGATATTTTCGTGTGACATCTGTCATCGTCTTTCGGGTAAAAATAACTGAAAATAGGCGAACGCATGAAAAATAATATTAATTTATTGAACAAATTCAATTATAGAAGGATATTTATTAACAATTTTGTATAGTACTTCAATCGTTGATTAAGCGAGGCAAATTTTTTTTAAGTAAATCATTCGGTAATTGTTACTGATAATGTTACTGATTAATTTAATGCGTAGTCTTCTTAAATAGAAATAGCAGTGTATAAATAATTAATGGAATGTCAAATTTTCTACGATTCTTTTCCATAATGCGATCCACAACGCAAGTATACAATTTATGTATTACACATAATATATTATTACTCTTTATATACAATTATGTACATTTATTGGAGTGGCAAAATCTTTTATAAATATTAAATAGGTTATATTAAATTTATGACAATGCATAGTAGTGTTTAAATAATTATTGACCCCTTATGACTTCAAGTATTAATTAAATTCCTTAACTTTCAAGACGGCTCGCGTTAACAAATGAAATGGTTTTGACATAAGACTCCGTCTCGTATTCGGTAATATATTGGGCGTAACGTACATAGTGAAAAATATTTTTGGTTTAATATTAAAAATATTCGTCAATAATGTGCCTAATCTCAACCACGTCAGAGATATAATTTTTAGATACTTGAAATTATGCGATTATTTCGATTAATTACCTAACTAACCTAACTACCCACACATTCGATTAATTACCTAATAACCTAACTACCCCCACATTCTTGTCACTGACTATTGTATATTACTGACAATAATATTATCATAACTTTTTTTTTCAATATCTTTTTATAACTTCTGATTATACTTTTTTCACATAACATTTTCTAGACCTAAAAGGATCTAAAGTGATTAACGACTTCAAATCAAAAACAACAAAGTGGTTGCTTGACGTGGGTAGAGAGCAAAATAAAAACATTTGTGCTAACCTAACTACCCACACATTCTTGTCATCTACTATTGTATATTACTGAAAATAACATTTTCAAAACTTTTTTTCAATATCCTTTTTTTATAACTTCTGATTATTATTTTTTTCACATAACTTTTTATAAGTCACTCATTATACTTACTTGCCTCTTAACATTTACAACTTTTAAAAACTGTACAGGTAATTACTTTAGAACAGACTACGTCTAGTAAAGCAATAACCTTCATTTTTCATATGTTCCATTTATGCTACAAAAAAAATATATATATATAAAATATTTTATTTATTTATATATTGAATCAAAAAAAAAAATGGACATCGATTTTCGCTGCCAAACTATTTTTGGTTATGTACAAAATTTGTAAATGCTTCTAGTCAGGTATCCCGTTAAATATTTTGGACTAGGTCTGTTACACCATGTACATGTAGTTTATCCAAATATTTGGAATGCGCTTGGTAGTATATGTACAAATGTGGGTCCAGTGTTGGAAGCAAGTTGGATCGGTAATGACGATACATGGATTGGATTGCCTTCTATTGTCATTTTCTACTTCAATCAATTGACATTAATGTCACTACTGTACTATTATATTTTTAGAACCAGCACCTACTTATGATGTGAATCACTTACGTAGGATAATAAACTACAAAAATACTTCAACATTTTCTATTTCAGCATTAGTTTGTTATATGATATGATATTTAAGTATTTTGAGAAATACTTTTATTTTTATTCAACAATCTATTTTTACAATTCATATACTTTCATAATTTTCACGTGAACAAATCAAAAATGCTATTTTTTTGATTTTCAATCTCCTAAATTGTATATATTTTGTTATATCTGAATAAAAGGCGTGAACCATGCTACCAGTATGCGTTTAATACATTTTATATGTAGTAGCATTTAACCCATGATTGATCTTTAATTGACTTATGACCCTGTACTGTCAACGCTGTACACTCACGACATGATATATTTAATTGATCTGAATCACAAAAAAAAAAAATTATTAGCATTATTTATGTTTACCTACCTACATTAATTTTTTTTTAAAGAGAACACATTTTTTGTTATGAAGTTGCATTTTCAGAATGTAGTTATTTGGTATTTTAATACAAATTAAATTAATCAACTAGAAAGATATACAGAAAAAATCTATCTATCGAAAAAATATTTAGTTGCCAATTCATAAATCTATTCCATTTGAAAAGATTACAGAATATAAGTTCAAAATTTGTCGAAAATGTATTCGATTGCTATAGCCAAATGGTGAACGCCTTTCCCGGATAGGAAGAGGTCCAGGTTCGAATCCCGGTAGCAACTAAATATTTTATTCGATAAATAATTTTTTTCCGTGTATCAGCTGATCACAAACCACCAAATAAATAGACATGAACTAACGCAAATTCCTTATTCCAAAATTGTCATTTTGGTGGCACCCACGGGATCACTTAAAATTATGCTGACAATATAATATGCATTAATGTAAAAAATACGCCTTGTTTACACAAGATTTAATTTTCGAAGAATAAATACTTTTAGTTTTGTATAAATGTGTCATAATATATCGCTTTTATGTTTCGTTGGATATATGTGTGTAATATACCCTTCGTCCGGCAAATAATGTTCCAAACCCCTCTCCTATATATACGCTTCATATCATGTCTAGTCATTTACTAGTCTGTGTAGTTGATTAATTTTAAAATGTTCTCAGGTTTTTACAGCCGTTCAGAATCTTCTGCGTATAGTTTTCTGTGCTAATCTGTCTTGTATATCTAACCTTTCTGGCTAACGTTTCGGATCCCATTGCAGGGTCCATAATCAGGGCTGATGATGGACCCTGATGGAGGGCGAAACGTCGGTTGCATTAATTAAGTCATCTAAACACGCCATTGCGCGCGAATGCTTATGATCCCTAAGACAGCAATGCGTTTTAATGCCTCAATTTTTGAACACTTATAAACCCAAGATAGCTCTATATGTTAGTTAACAATTAAGAATACAAGATAGATAGATCCATAATCTGTCTCAGATGCATCATTTAATTTTTCTAATAGCTGAGAGGATAATAAATTTAAAAAACTGTGGTGACTGGAAATTTTACGGAATGCCGAAAAAGAAGGGAATGGTCACCTAATTAGATCTATAACGTGGCTATCCCATTGATATGAATAGATGCGTTCAAGATGTGGTCCTAAAAACACGTGCTGCGCGTACCGTTGACAGCGAGGTACACTAACATTCTACAGGAACTACAGATTAAGGAGATGCTCTCAAACTAAGATGAATTCCTAATTTCTGAACTTCTAAATTGATATTAATAGTAATTTGTTTATTGAAGAAAAGTATTTTGTTTATTTAAAGAAATAATAAAATCCCTACGAAATCTGTTATCGTTGTTTAATGTATTTTACGTTGTAAATTTGTATTTTTAACTAACGGTCCATATCTGAGTTATATATATAGTTAATTATAATAATTTAATTTGTTTCATAAAAATAAAAATATTATTTTTATGTATGTTACTTACTTTTTAACTTTCTCTGCCGGAGTTAGTAATGGCGTTCTGTATTCAATAATATCTATTTTACTCCTGTCATAATACTGAAAATATATGTAAACCGTCAAACCAATAAATCACTTGAATAATGGATTACCTAAGTAAAAGAAGAAGAAGAAATAAAAATCAATACGACTTTTTAAATGAATTTTTAACTATTAAAAAATAATTATTTTGTTCTATAGTTCTTATTATGATTCTATAGATCTTTTCGTGCCAAATGGTTTGGTGTGGTATTATTTACTATGTGGTGTGCTTAGCCTATGTCATCGATTTTCAGAGTTACGCATGGACAAATTATTTTTAAATACATTTGAAAATGAATAATTTTATTTATAACATAATATTTAATTTTATATAGGTTTTACGAAGAAATGGTATATTGCCCTTTTTAGATAGGGATAAACAGATATGATAAAACGCCGTACATTCACATTTTTTACAGACACACTTTTTACACGCGCGAATCGGTTCTCATTTTTCCCTACCTAACCTAACGATATTACGCACTCGACAGTAAGCTTTTCATTGACAGATGTGCGCTTGTTTAACTTTTGAAGACGTAGTGATGTCGCTGTTAACCACTATGTGTGTTCTCTGTGCACGGGTTTTAATAATGAAAATTGACTCAATTATACGATTGAATCAGGAAAAATCAACTGACGTTCATCTCTATCACTTCTTGTGTGGTTGAAAAGGACGGAATTTTTAAGGACTATTCAAATTATTGTTTTATTAAATAATATATTTTGATTGTAGAATTTACTTGGAGTGATGTGCACTGGTATTGGTGCGTACAAGGGCCATTTTATGAATACCGCAAGACCTTAACTGAATATAAGATGTATGTAAATTACGATGACCCTCGTTAACCTATCGTTATACGGATCCTTGTTAGCAAGAATAATTCTAGTTAATGATTCTTAATTCGAATTTTCTGATATTATTCTATTGCTTTGATCTTTAGTACATACGCATTTTATTTATTCAAATATTCTGTTATAATTGGTAGGTATAATCAGTGGCGTGCAGTAGGTACAAACTTAGGTTATGCGGTTACCAACGATGCGAACTAAGTATACAATAATTATACTAGATATCAAAAAAATTATTCTTATTTTGAGAACAATTCTATCAATTTGAATTTAGGATATAATTGTGAAATTATTATTTTAAAAAAGACACATTCTTTTATTGCTGCGTATCGTACTTTACGTCTTTCGATTTCGCTTAAAATATTTACAACGAATTTAAAATGTTTAATTAAAAGTGCTCAAAAATATACAAATTACCATAGTCGAAACTCATAAGAGAAATAATTTTATTTCAACATAATCATAATATCCCAAAAATATAAACTTGCTCGCTTGACAGATAATAAATGACGAATATTTTATCTATGCAAACACTAAAATACGGAATGACTTGGATTGGTTGGAATACACCATGAAAACAAAACGTTTAGTTTGTCAAGCAAAACAAATATGTATATGGTGTCATTACATCATGCAGTTTTCAGTAAGAATTAATCCCTTTCGAAGGCGGCGAAATTAAGCACAAATTGTTTGAAAAAATGCAGAAAATTGGCAGACGTAAAAATGTCAATATAGGTTGAGTAAGAAAATATTTATTTCAGTATGATTCTTATACGGATTAAATAAACTAGTCAGATGCGTACCGACGCGTATGTACTGGCAAATTGCCTACCAGCATGGCCATGAAAATCTACACAAATAATTCGCAATTTTTCGAAATAACAAAAATCTAACTGTGGACTACGCTAATCCGAGTAATAACGGCTAGAATTTTGTAGGGTTTTTTCATAAGATAAGGATTATTTCACTTATTTTTATTTACCAGAAACTTGAGTAATGCACAGCTTTTTTTTCATATTATTCTAACAAACATATTTTAATAAATATTTTAAATTGATCAGCAATCAGTGATTTCAAACAGTGGATGATCGTCAAGCGACTCAAACACATACAGATTCCGGAGTCACATGTTTCATAAAGCAAAGCGTTAGTTCACTTTTAATTGCGTTAAAATTAATAAATCTGACAAATGAGGTTTAGGGTCACGAAATTTATTATGAAGCTGTTAATTCAGAGTAATACTATTTTCACATAAATATAATATCAATCGAAACATTTTGTAAATTATTTTAGTTTGTACTTATGATTCGCGAATAGTTCCAGCGTGTACATTTTATAATTTGTTATCATTTTCTAATTTATTGAGTGTACAGAGACAAATACTTATACATACTATGTAGAGTTGTACGATATAACATACAGTGTCAAGTGTACGATATAACATACACATACATTAGATTACGACAATTAGCGCTAGACGTTTGCTAGACTAATGTAAAATATATTTTCACACTCAGAAATTGCTGAGTTTTTGTTTACATTTCTGGAAACCCCTCCTTTGATCATCTCCTTTGGTTGCAATAATTTGCAATGTATAATTTAAATTAATACGCTATATATATAGAAAGATAAAAATTAATGATTTTATTAAAAAAAACAATCATTACGCTTATGATACATTTAATTAAATAATCGTAAAATAAATATTAGGAAACTTTTCAATTATTGTATCGCATTTGATATTTTGGTGTGAATGAGTTGCTAAGTATATGAAAATTACATTTTTAAATTGGTTTGAAAGAATACCGTGTGACATTATTGTTTCAAATTGCTTCAAATTAAGGTGTACATTAAATGACTTCGCAAAAAAAAACTTCAAAAAGCGCGACAACGTGGGAGTTTTGCTCTCAGACGTTAAGTGGTTAACGAGTAGTTAGGTAGGTACTGTGAGACACACATTGTGTCGATGGAATCCTAAATTGATATGCATTCCAGTATTATTGTCCGGGAAACCAATGTTACATATTGTCTAAACATATAGCCATCTGGACGAAGGATAGACAGTACATATAGTATTTATGCGACATATAACCTATTCAAAATATTGATTAAGATAATTAAAATTGCCGGTTTCGATACGGATCAAAATCTAATGAGATGATCAATTCAAGTAATTCTTTAATTTGAAATAAAATAATTTAATATATAACACATAATACTGCACATAATTTGTAAAAAAAAAAACATGCGTAATATAATATAATAAACGAATAGCAAAAAGTTACTAAATGGTTGTATAGAGGGATCCAAAACAGAGAGTATAGCAAGGAAGAGACAAAAAGGAAAATTCTTATTCAATATTTTTAATTAATTTTATTTATGTCACGATTATAATTTCAAGTGGTGCAGTCCCTCTCATCAAAATAAATGTAAATTTCAGCTAAATTAAATAATTATAATATTAACAAAATTACGGCCCCTAATACTTCACCCCCTACTTCTCTCCAAACTCCCAATAAAGACCACAAAACCCTTTCTCCCTTTCACGTCCCGCCCTACTACATGTATTAGCAAGGGTGTGAAGTGCATACAAGCAAAAAAGCTGTGCATAACTAAAAATTCTATGAAACAAATAAAAATTAAATATATGTTTGCCAGCAGACTTTAATTGCTTAGTTCTAAAAACTACCATGACAACCGCTATATCCATGGTGCTCTTATGCATTCGCCGCCTTGACCTATTTATATTACTCTGTTCTATCAATAAGCTAGTGAATTACTCGAGTCATATAATTGGTTATTTAATGAATTGAAAATTTCTTTCGGTTGATCCGTTTTGTACGGAGTCATTACATATGCTGTTTTTAGCAGAATAACATTAGAAAGGTTTACAACTGCATGCAAATCATTGAAGTATCTACTTCCTCTTTTACTAATTCGCGAATTTTACTATCTTACTGTTTTTAAAGTGTTGATTTCATGGCCGTTCTTTGCGTTCGAAGTGCATTTGGTGCATAATTATTATTTCGTTTAGTTAATGCTATTATAGTTAGTGAAGGATTTTCAAATAATAAAAGAATCATGTTAAGTCATAAAAAGTTTTCTTATTTTAAAACTTAAATTTTAAAAACACTATTAATAGTACTTTAAAATTATAAATATTTATAAAATAGGAACGAATTTATTTTGTCTAAAGACGTTGGTGAAACGAAGGTTCATAATCCTATGTACAACATACATTGTAGTACATATATTATATTTATATGACAGTGTAATATCATTAGTAACAGCATAACCTAAATCTATATATATACTGCACGCCACTGTGTACGAGGTAAGCTTATTTAAAAAATTTATCAAATCATGTTGCACCACAAAGTAACTGCCGTATCAATTAATGACATAGCATAGTCTCAAATCACATCACAAGTACAATCGAAAATTGTACAAACTGCATTTTATACTCGACGTAATTCAATATATTGATATTTAAGCATATTGTAAATATTGTGTATCGTCTAAACAAATATTCACATGGTCTTAAAAATCACACCATTCATGAGATCTATAATATTATTACAGATTATTTTATAAAATCCGACACCGAATACATTATTTCTAAGCTTGCCATAATTTTTACCTTTTAGCAAATTGCTGTTGCATTTGCGTCACGCGGATGTCTGCAATTTCGAATCTCTTCAACAATATAGATCGCACGCACCATGACTGATATGTAGGACAAACATCCTTTTGGATCAGGATGATAAGTGTTTACTACAATCCAAGTTTTACGGCGGATGACGGCAAGTTTTTATAAACTTCTTATATTTTTTTTACGCTTGATCATTTGTTTTCTTGTTGTCCCATTCATCCGTCTATTTGTTCTTACAATAAACTATATAAAAATGCTAAATTAATGTATTAATTATAAATATATACATATAAAATCAATTTTGTCGAAAAATATTGTTTTTGCGTCACCGGGATTCGAACCTGTATCTCTATTTCCAATCCGGGGAAGTGCACTGCCTTTGTGCTATAACGCCAGTATTTTTCTTGACAAATTTTCGAACCTATATGTTACATTTTTCAAATTAATACACCTGTCGTTCCATTGGTATTTAAAATATCACAGACCTATGTTCTGAATAATTACAACTTCACAATAAGAATGTGTTTTCCTTAATAATTATATAAAAATGTTTGGAACAGCCTTAATTAAGTTTATGTTTAAAGTTGCCTTAATAGTTTTTAATAAGTTCAAGTTTGGAGTAGTTTTAAATTACTATAAGTAGATGACACACTTCCCATGATATGGATAATTTAGATATTTTTTATGCATTACATTAGATTTAAATGTATATTTAAAAAATTTCGTCACCTTGCTCAAAAAATATTATCATTTTTTTACGTGCATACAACTGCGAATATCGGAAATGATTTTGGTCTAAAACATTTTAATATACTTTACATTTATGTCTCAGTAACAAAAATAATTGTCATTTTGATCACACTTTCCATGATATGGATAATTTAGATATTTTTTTTACATTACATTAGACTTAAATGTATATTTAAAAAAATTTGTCACCTTGTTCAAAAAATATTATCATTTTTTTACGTGCATACAACAACGAATTCCGGAAATGATTTTGATCCAAAACATTTTAATATACTTTACATTTATGTCTCAGTAACAAAAATAATTGTCAGTTTGATCAAAAATACAAAATAAATAATATTATTTATAATTAATAAATAAATCATAACATATTCCTTTGTTCTATTTTAACCAAAATTTATTTTATTTTGTTTAAATTATTTTAAACTAATTAATATTTAATTATCTAGTTGACATAATTTTTAATTCATTCTAATATACTATAATATATATAATAATCCTACATCTCCAATTTAAGTACCCATTGTAATACAAGTTGTATTTAGTATGACAGCCATTAGACCCCTTAAATAATTGTTCCTAGTATTAGTACGTATATTTATCTAAATAAATTATGTCTTCCATATATCAAATTTTCTATAAATTTGTATAATAATTTACGGATATACACAATTTAGTGAGGCTAATATTATCGTGTAACAAATTTTAAATCAAACACTAAGAAAATACTTATATATTGGTCTGGTAAAATGTTGTTTAAATTGGTAAATATTGGTTTATGGAAGAGGAACAAAAATAATCTGAATGCGGTGGAAATCAGATTAGTCAGGTAAATATGTGGTCCATTTAAACTCTATTTATGTCAAATCTAAACCATATCTTATTAAAAAAGGGTCACGTCGGGGATTTGGTCATGTAGGGCAAAAAATTAGTAAAATTACAAAAAGATGGCAAAAAATTAAACATTAAAATTAGAGGAAGCGAGTTATGTTATAATATAATGTTAATATTATATTATAATAGACTCTATTTAACTAACTATATATACGTATTACTTATAAGGCAGATTTTTTTTTAAATATCCATAGCATTGCCTGATACTTGAATATATTTTAAACATTGAATAATTATTGGAACTTAGCATTCGTAGTGAACGTATAACGATTTAATATTGTACTACTTTCGAAGCAGAGTGAATAATAATTTTGGTTAATCTTTTATATAAGTCAGTGCATATGGATTGTACCTAATTTACAGTGGTGTGCACTAGGCATAGGTTTAGGTTATGTTGCTAATACATACTTATAAAAGCATGTTTTTGTGAAAATATTCCTGTGTGAGTTAATTTCCGATCTTGATAATTATTTGTGTTCTTATCATTCTAGAGAATTTTTTTAACTTATTTAATGAAGAGCTTAAAATATGTTATAACATAAAATATTACCAAGTTTAAAGTGTGTTGAAACACTGGAGGAGACTTGAAAGACATCTGCTCAAGCGAAAACATATATTATATATTCAGAACACCGCGCAGCGCGAAAGTTTCGTTTAGCTCGTATGCGTCTGGGGTACATTTTGCGAACAATTATACGAAACTACAATAAAAATAAATAAATGTTCCTAATTAACATATTAATGTGAGTATTTTGTACTACTTGCGCGTGGACACACATACTAATTACATAATAAATCAAATAAATTGTGTATTTTTTTATTACATGGAGTACACGCCTTTGCTAATTTAAAACACAGATTAAAATGTTGGCGAATTTAAATCGCGTTGGTCAGTTTGTCTATTAACCTACCTTTTGAATAGCTAAAATAAAATGTATTCCTTACGATTGAGTAAAAATGTGTATTATATAATTAGGTAAAAAATTCCTACTACCTTGTTTGTCTCTGTACTCCCGATCTAATCTGTTCGCGTGTAGCTAATCAACAGACCCGTGACTTGCTATAGCCCGTAAATCGATGACGTCATTGCATGCTCGGTTTATAAAAAGACCCGGTTTGTTAATAAGGATATTAATCTACCTAGTCCTGCCTTAAACTCAATTATCCAGTATGTTATGATAACTCAAAAATGTTACATTTTGTTTCGATTACTTGCATGTTTCTTAAAACATGATATTACTCAAAATGCCCTCCCTTAAAAGAAAATGCCAACCATCCGCGACAGAAAAATGAGAAAATGACCACTGCTTTAAAGTCAGCCTTAATTTTTCTATGTTAGAATTTCATATACTCCAAACCGTGGTCTGCAACATCGACCAAACAATTTTTATCTCCAGGATTCAAAACTGGAAATCCTCCAAAAATCAACCTTCATCGT
Organism: Eubasilissa regina; assembly: GCA_022840565.1. Lineage (NCBI taxonomy): Eukaryota > Metazoa > Arthropoda > Insecta > Trichoptera > Phryganeidae > Eubasilissa > Eubasilissa regina. Next base: position 27,887,167 of record JAINEB010000033.1, read on the forward strand.
TATTCATAATAATCTCTGACGTGTTCAATTCCAGCCACAGTTAAATTATTATAGTTATATGAAGCAGAATCTTGCAGGAAGTTTCAACACTCTTATTTAAAGATAATATTATTTAGCTACTGATAAACCTTTTCCGGGATTGTTAGCAATTTGTAGTCATCTTGACACTTTGTGCACAAAAATTTAACTCCCGAGAGTTTTGGTCACTCAGCACTCTATAAATCACTTGAGTGGCTTCTCCAAAGCTGTGAACATACACAAGATGTTCTATTCTCAATAGAAAACAAAATTTTGCTGTGCATGTTGTCTGCATACCGGTAACTCAACGGTATACACTGTCAACTTAAGCATCAACATGTCCATTTCTCTGGACAAAATAATATATAACTGGAAATATTCCGCTTTTGAAGTAGATTTTAAGGAAACTTACTCTTACATGTATTGGAATTCTTTTAGATCACAGACGGCCATTTCTTGGCCACAACCTTCCCTCTAAAAAGAGGACAACTAGTGCATACTAGGTAAAGTGAGTTGACTTTTTTCGACCCCAATTTTGGAAATTTATGTATCAATAATACATAATAATTATACAATTTATTTATTAGATCATGAATATAAATAAATATAACTTAATTTTACTTATGTGACATTAAACAAACTGATTAAGCATTGACTTAAGCATAAAACAAGAGATTTTACTTACATTATCGTCTCGTTATAAAATTCACACATTTTTCAATGTTCAAAAAAAAGCATAAATAACATTTTTTATGAAAATATTCATTGCATATTTTTTTTCATTATTCATATTGTACATGCTAGACGTAATGCTCTGATATTTCATATTCATCATCATCATGAAGATGATATTTCATATTCGCACTATCGTGAAGACCGCTGGGCACGCTTAAAAGGAACATTTGTATAAAAGGCCAGTCTTTTACTTATTACATACAGAAACAATTTTAATATTTTTATTCAGTATTTATTATTATAATCATATACTATTCTAAGCAAGACCTGCATTGCGATAACTACTTTTTAATAAGTGACTTATTCCATAGCGCTCTAACTTTAACACTTGCTGGTCTCTAGGGACAAGGGTTGAACTCCTTCCCTACCTCTCGGCAACTAAATAGATTTTTACAGTTAAAATACTTTTTTCAAATACTTCATCCCTGCTTTCGATATTCGTAATTACTAGCATTCAGCTTGATTAGGTGACCTTCTGATGGTATTTAATAAAGTTTTATTAACGTACGTTAACGAAAGAAACGATAATTTTTCAAATACTTCATCCCTGCTTTCGATATTCGTAATTACTAGCATTCAGCTTGATTAGGTGACCTTCTGATGGTATTTAATAAAGTTTTATTAACGTCCGTCAACGAGAGGAATGATATTTTTTTCCGATAGACTTGGCAAGAATTACTTTGTGTCAACTGAAATACATAATTTATATTGTTTAATATAATTTTATAATGTCCCATTTGATGTGATATGATTATTTTAAACAATACATTAAACCAAATTTTTATAATACATGGACAACAAAGTAAGATTTTTATTGTAAGTTTGAGAGGTGCAGTTCGCGTACAGGCGTAAATGATGATCTGAAAATTATGGTAACTACTAGGAATATTGAAAATATGGGTGAAATAGTTAATAGTAAATATATTATAATAGTATTGATGAAGTATTTTCCAAATTTAGATATTTCATAATTTTTAGGTTGTTCATTTTTTATTCCTTTAATAATAATTTATACCGTACGAAGTGGAATAATGAAAGAAAAATATCAAATCATTAAAAATTTTAAAGCGGCCACAATTATTCGAAATCTTAATTAATTATCTCGTGCCGGGAACTTTTGGGATTAAGAGGGTTATTGTTTGTTACACGCGTACGCTCGCGAGCGTTATGCCAACACAATTATCTGATGTTCAATAGGAATAGGATAGGTGCATCGCAATGGGCGCGATCGTTCACTGGCGCGGAAAGCGAACAATACACCGACCAAAAATGGTTCGGAGTGTACTATTAAATGTTACGACAAGTTTCGAAACACAAATAGACAGTTACTATAGTTATTTCAACCTTGTGCCATCGAATTTATTTTCTGATTTCCGTAATATCCGTTGCGAAGTATGTAGCGAGACGAAGTATCAATAATTGTAAGTTTTGTCGAATGTAGAGATTTTCTGAAAGGTTTTAATCAAATATATATATTTTGTAAATAATTAAAATACATATAAACTAATTAATAATAATATTAATTATTTATATTAACCCGCATTTTTTGCTTTGACCACGCCTGAAGAAATCCGGTTGTTTGGAGGTGAAGAAGTTGACAAGCAATTTTGAAAAGTAGCGGCATCAGTAAAGGAAATTCCTCGGAATGTTGGACAGACATCGTAAAAGATAAAAATATTATGTAGCAAGTTCAGAAAAAAGGGCGAATATAGAAAAACTTTACAACCGAACTTTTAAATAGCACCTTTTGTAATATTAACAGTTTGCGGACGGGCAGTATCATATCCCGGTGGTTTTTCGTAAATTGTGACCTCAAGACGTCATAATTTTTAGTAGCAAAACTCTTTAGTCTTAAAATGCCTTAACTCCTTGGATAAAATCAAACCGAAATCTCGGAAATGTCCATTTTTTGTACTTGACAAATTTTTCCATCCATTTTTAGCCAATAATTATCACACTTTATGCAGATTCAAAGTGTATTCGATAAAACGGCATACGGTATTAAGATAATATTGACATATGCCAAAAAAATTACTTCTAAAGTGACCTTACCTTGGAAAAAAATCAATAGACGAACAAATGGTTCAATCCTGATAGAAATATTACTCATTTTTCCTTTTAAGGAACATTTCCTTGCCATTATAGCTCTCTCTATTGATCCACGTACTGTGTTAGATCTTTTACTTCTCGATAGCTTTTGAATCAACTTCATTCCAGCAACTGGTTCATGAATGTTTTTCTCGGCCATTCTCTTCTTATTCTTCTCTCTCTATCTTTCCTTCTATCACTATGGTTACGGAAGTATTATGCTGGAGTATGTGATCCAAATACTTTGCTCTCATCGTTCACAGAATAAATGTAAGAAAATTGTTTACAAGTTTGATGGTGATCATTTCAAACATGCTTTTACTTAGATAATTAATATATTATATTATGATTTCATAATACCTGTTCTATTTAATTAATTTGCTACTATGGTTCACGAATTATGGTTCATACTACACTTTGTTTTACATAATAAATAAATTATATGTTTATTACTTTTAAAATTAGCAATATTAACTTTGTGGTTAAAAATCATATTATATGTTTTTAGTTAGTTATGACATCCTGAAGAAGAAAATGGTATTTTTCGAAACCGGTAGATGTATTTAAACTCAGTTCAGTGGTTAATAAAACAAAGATAATAAATAAAAAATATATATGTTTATTATTTCGAAAATATTTATTCAAAAAAAGATATGTCCCCGTAACAATGTTTTTATGTATTGTATGTATCGCGAACATCCTATAAAGTTTTCCAAAATTTTGTAACGCGGTATTGCCAATGCTCTATATTTAATATCATATAATTTTAGTGACATATTTTACACGGAGATCCTCTGATAAAACGTAGTTCATAGCTATTATTTCTGCTTATACCAATGAATTCCCTTTTTTTAATAATGAATTTCCATACATGTTAAGCTTTTGATAATTGTACGGCAAGTTGTCAAGAAAATTCTCTTACGTTCGCGAAATTGTTAAAATCTAATTTTATTGAAAAAAAATTTTTACTAGTTCTTGATGATTATTATATATTGTAAGAGTGTAAGTATATGTCATATTTGAAACCGAGGCAAACCGGTTAAGTGACACCATTATCTGATATCAATATACATTATCTTTACAAAAAATTTCTGCTGGATGTCACCTCCTAACTTGTTAACTGAATGATCGGGACCTTGCATTGCCACACCACTCGATAGTACAAGAACTTTCCAACTCTCACTAAAAGAATAACGAGTTATGTCGATGTTAAGTGTATTGATAATTCTAACTTTACTGTTTTACCACTTGAGGCAGAAATATCAATTTTCTATCTAATACAATATTTTCTAAACATTACATTTTTCGCATAATCTTTCAAACATAATCAGCACAACAAAAAAATCTGTGTTTTATCATAACAAGACATAATACATTACAAAATTCATTGATACGTCATTCCATGTCTCATCGATACCTAGTTATAGATAATCTATGTCACAGGTTCAGTATAATAAAAGTGAAATAGTGTTATGTGTTTTGATGTAATCCATTGAATAAAGATTTCTATAGTAATACTATAGTTTTAACAGTTTTTATCTAACATACTTCTTTTCGGACCATAAAATGCCCACCTTTTAACATTAAAAAAAACGATTTTTACTCTATTGGATTACTTCATACGGTCCGAAAATAGCGGCGTATGCGATAATATAAAACAATTTAAACAGATTCGCATAAAACAATTACTTAAACGACTAAAAAATATTATATACGCATTTATTTTTATATATTTGCTTGTGTTTCACTTTAATATCAACGTATTAAATTTTTTATTTACTGCTTTTAATTCATTTTAGATACAATAATTCTTTTTTTCTATACCTATGGAATCTCTCCATATTAATTGTACAAAACAAATCTAACATAGATAGATTGACGTAAAGTAGTGCTCGTTACTCACTCATAAATAGATGTATATTTTTCTCTTTTTTTAATATTTTTACGAATTGTGTCTGCGTCTGTGGATATATTTTATCGTCCCAAAAATACTGTATCATTTTCTATTAAATGAACTGTGGAATGTATTTAGAGAGCAATATATGATATTATACAAGGGCTTATTGATATTATACAATGTATAAAATCTATTTATTTTGAAATTAAATAATTGTTCCACTGCTTTGCACGCTTTAGGTAATTTCATAATCTCAAACACATCAATCAATCTACTTATATCTTATAATTACGTATTTATATCTGTAAATCTTTCAAACGTCCATATGTGATGAAGATCCATGTAGTATAGATAAAATACAGATAACATTTTTTTAATACAAAGTTAATAGATTAAGAGAATACGTAACGCAATTTTTTAAGATAAACAGTTACAAAAGATCCGATGACTTTAGGTGAACCTTTATACTACTCATGGTTATGTTGATCGGTTTAAATGTGTATTTGATATAATATAAAATTTTATTAATAAATTAGAAAGATATACAGAAAAATCTATTTATCAACAAAATATCTTAGTTTATCTCGGTAGTAACTTATCTTTCTAGTTGATTCATTTAGTTGGTTTTAATAATACCACAGAACCCTGTTCTGAAATTGCAACAAAACAAAAGTGTGTTCTCCTTAAAAATAAATTTGATATATATGTTATATTATATAATGAAGTTATTAGGTATAGTAAGAAGCATTAAATTTTCGTATCTGCAAGTAAGATTTATTCACATTTAAACGACATTAAATTCATGTTTGTTATTCAGGTGAAGTTGCGATTCTTCAGAACATATCATCCCTTGAGAATTAAATAAAATTAAAATTACATTGTTGTCACATATTCAATAAATACATAATAAGATAAGTTTTAGTATACATTGTTTCCTGAAGAAGATTCCATAGGTATCGAAACATGTTGATTTATGAATAAATAGTGGTTTAAACAAAGTGTTTTATCTTATTATTCATAAAAAGTAAATATTTCACTAAAAACATTCAAATACGACAAATATTTCCAAGCAACTCTATTTTTTTTCGAATAACGAATTGTCCTTTATATTTTTGGTGACATTTATTTTGACTGGATTTATTTATTTTCTATCACCAAATAAATAATAGTTACGTTAAAGAAAATAGCGTAATTATTTAATCTTTTGATTGTATCTTTACACTTACCTACTTAACACAAATGTCAAAAGGTGTAATCAGATAAAAATGTCATTAATTATATTTATGTCATTTCTTTAACCCATTCGAATAACGTCAATATAAATAAAATAAAATAATTTAATAATAAGTATAAAAAAAATTAACTAACATATTTAATATATACAGAATTTGGGGCAATAAAATTTACTTTGAGGATACTTTCCGTTAAACAAACTTTTCATTGTTGAAAGTTATAAAAAAAACGGGAAGCCATCTGTCACAGTAAATATTATTATCGTAAATTTAGAGATATATTATACCGATTTAGAGATATATTATACTTAGAATGATTTAATCTTGGCTAAATTCACTAAAAGTTAAAATTGTCTTTAGTAAGTGCACATCATAGGTATGTTGGATTTCTCAACTTTCTTAGTCCACCGTGTAGGTATCAAAATCTCGAAGATTCGAGCACCGCCACTTGCCTCGCTCGAAGCTTTATACGTCAAATGTCAGTTTATTGACCGTCTATGTAATATCCATGGTTCTAAGTGACGTTGGTACGCACATGTACTGGAACTGCTGATCTTTACCTCTGGCGCTTGCGTCTAACAAAGTTAAGAGCGGAGCGTGCTGTCATTATCTATTCTATTTTACAAGCAAAGCAGAATCACCAACGCAATCAACACACGAGTTATATGTTTTATCGGTGTTTAAGTTATGTCATTCGATTATAAAATGTATTAAATTTAATGTATAAAATGGATTAAAAAAAAAAATTAATTCATGTATTTTAAATATCCAAAAATATTGTAGAATAGCACCTACTGACTCAAAAAAGACGATTAAATATGTCATTGGAAAAATACGTGAGTAGTATTTTCATTAAATACGGCAATCCAATATCAGTTTAATGTTAACTTTATCTATTTTATTCATTAAGTGTCTCCATAGCAACATATTTGGCGAATCTCAAGTGATAATATGTAATATCCAAAGCGATATTTTTACATTAATATCCTGGAAATATGCTTGCATGCTGGAAACATTCATTATGCATTAAATACATTAATTATAAAGGAAATTAAGAGTTCGTGAATATGTGTATTAGATTTTATTTTAATTTTATAATATGGAAGTATTTAAACATCCAAAGATTATATCCAATCAAGATGAGGGTTTAAACTCTTTATCTTTGAATAATCGATATTATTTTAAATATTCCTAATCTATATATAAAATGAATCTAAGAATTGTAACATTATAATTTGTGATTCATTCTGACGTGACTAAAATACCGAGATCAAACTAATAAAATATGTACCTATTTCGTACTACGTCTACTAGTAAAATCGTTGTAACGAATAATTTTATGTTAACCAATGTATTTCTCGAATCAACCAAATTATTTATTGATTAAAAATATTATATTATAATTAAACTTGTTTACGGAATGTCTCCAAAAGATTAGGTAGATTTTGTTTTCACTTAATATTTGACACATGTCAACTGGATACACAACAAATTTATCGTATGAAGACACACGCAACAACAACGCATTTCAATAATGAAAACTTATTATCTAAATCAATGTTCAATTACGGTGACTCGGCGTAAATTACGTGAAATTTTGTACCGTAATCTCATGTGCTTGCGGCAAGTACAATTCTGTGTTTATTGGCGGTACTTGAAAAAACTGGTGGCGAATCGCCCATGACCTTCAACAACCCGATGCGCTCGTTCATTATGAGCGTTTTACTGATGCGTCGGGCACCTTCATCAAACACCGTTCCTAAGAACTGGACCTATCTCGCTCATCTCTACACAGATTTTTGAAAACAGGTGTGCAAATTCACCCATACAAGATCCAGTAGAACCAAAATCAAATTTAGACGTTAGAATTCAAAAATGACCCTTACATTACCCCGAAGAAAATCATCGCGAGTGATAAGGCTCATTTCGATCTTGGTGGGTTATAAATAAGCAAAAGTGAATGAAAGATATACTAGAAACCTCTTGGTGTAATTGTTACATATCTTTTTGTGAACAATGTCGATACTATTACAATCACGAGTAAGTATTATTGGAATTATGTATCTGGAAGATCTGACCTTATGTGACATGCGGTTTTAACAAGATGGCACCACGTCGCACACAGCACTCGGTACAACAAAAATTTTGTTTTGTATGTTTTCAGGTGAATTAATTTCGACGTTGACTGGCCTTCAAGATCACTGGACCAACTCCATAGGCATTTTTTGAAAGAGGCGTGAGAGAAAGAAGGAAACCAACAAGCTAGTGATGAGAAAAAATGCTATTCTTGATTCACTGTTGTGATTGTGATTGGTGTTCGATAATATCAGTGATTGAAGACTGTGACTGTGAACACAGTTTCTGATATCACAATACACGAAATAAATTAATAAGACATCATTTTGAGCGTGACATTATTAAAACTTAAATTGCGCAAAGAACATATTCAAGCATATAAATAATTAGCAGAAAATTACTGCACGCACATACACAATCCTACAAAATGTGAAAAAAAATACGAACAAAATTACGTTACCGGCAAGCTAGCATAAACATTACGAACGAAAACAGATTCCAATGGACGGCGTTAATCAAATTACGGTAAATCCCGTAGATGGCGCTGATTCAATTGATAATCAATTTAAACGGCGGCGTAAGAAAATAAATAAAAATTTTAACAAAAATATTTAGATCACGATATTTCTAAATATTCAATCACTGATAGTGAGTAACTGAAAGGTATCAGTGAATGACTCGCGGTTCGTGATTTTGAGCACTATAACAAGCCACAGACTATTGAGCAACTCAAAACCAATATTCTAGAATATATCGCCGCTACAAAAGTATCTATGAATACACAAAGCGATATGCATCTGTATGGCTAGTAGAGGTGGCTATTTAATAGTTATAGTTTTCCATACATTATTGCCAGGTCTAAATAACATATAGCTACTTAATATAAAATAGACAATTGTTTCATTTTTTGACCAGATATTCAAAATCAAAATCTACCTGTTCTCTTTGAAACAACCTGTACTTTAACATAAAGTATGGCATGTATGACGAAGGGCAATTTATATTAAAATTTTCAGGCATGAGACAAATATAACTTTACAATTAACTTGTACATTCTATTGTTTCAAAAACAACAACGTAACAGAGTATGTTCAATTAGAAATGTTTTATAAAATATGTTCTTAAAATTGAAATTAAATTTATTTATTTATTTTATCAAAGTAAACCTTTATTAACATATTTTTTTTTGTAAATCAGAAGTGAACATACAATTATATAATATTATTTCTATTTGTTAACTTTGTTTCATTAACCACTTATTGAGTTTAAATACATCTACCGGTCAATACTAATATCCTGAAGAAGAAAATGGTATTTTTCGAAACCGGTAGATGTATATAAACTCAATAAGTGGTTAATAAAACAAACTTTACAAATAAAAATAATTAATTTTAACCACAAAGTTAATTTTTCTAATTTTAAAAGTATTAAAAATGAATGATATATAATATACTTATTAGTTTGCTGTGTGGGATGCAGTAAGTATCCACAAATAGCATTATTGCTACACTACCGTCTACGTTATATTAGCCAGTTTTATTCATGCTGTTGTGGTGTTATTTAATTAAAATTAGAAAGACTAGATTCAACAGATGTAAAAATAGAGAAAAAAAAAATTTAATTAGTGAATGTGTTGTAAAACGTGAATTTAAAAAAATGAATTATTAGTGTAGGTATTGTTTTGTGATTAAGTTGGAATTTTGAATACGAATTTTATAATAAGAATTCTAATTAAAAGGCAAAGAAATTAATGTTTTTGAAAAAATATGTATTTTGACATACGATGCAGCTGTGTCAGAAAATCCGAGTTAAAACCGCACTGACTATTTTAAAAGCAAAATACTGACCCACTTTATGGTCACCAAATATGGATATATACGAAGAAAGTGAGATCACGAATCTAGACTAATGAAATGAACCAAGGGAGAAGTATCGATAAAAGGGAAACCCTCGGCATGGAAACTTTACTTCTACATATAAAAAGATCTCAATTAAGGTAGCTTGAATACGTCTTGCGAATGCCAGAGGTACAACTTCCAAAATGTATCTTCTTGACAACTCCGAAGGGAAGGCGATCCAGGAGGGTGAGGAATGGGTCGCCTCAGACTTAGATAGGATAAACAACAACAATGACTGTATGAAGGCAGATTGGGTCTTGATTGATAAACAAGTAACGATGTGGCGCAAGGCAAGGGGAGATGGAAGCGCCTTATCGAGACTTTAAGCTCTCGACCCTTCTAGGACAAGGAGACAACGAGTATCTTAAAAAATCTCTTGAAATACTGAAACTATCGATAAGTAATTTTAATACAAATTACATGTATCAATTAAAATGATATTATATAGATAAAATCAATTTATCGAAAAAATATTTTATTGCCACTGGAATTTGAACCAGAAACTTTTCCTATCCGGAGAAATGTGTTGATTATGTCACCATGTCAACATAGTAAGTTAACGACAAATTTTTACCGAACTACTATGCTGCACTTTCAAATTAATACATCTGTTGTTCAATTTTTAAAAGCAATCCACTTCATATTACGAAGTATCTTGAGCTATATTAATGTTTCTAAATTTAATAAAATTAATTAATTAATTTAATTCTGGCGTCTCATATCGGGTTTTTCTCAAAGATGTTTGAAGTTCTTTCTCCGTAATATGAAGTGTCTTGCTTTCAAAAAAGAAGAATCTAGTGGTTAGATAGACCATACACCTCTAAGCAAATTCTCACAAATTGGTAAATAATACATCTAATATTATTCATTACCTCATTTTCTTTTATTATTACGATTATTTCTAATTTTCCAACTTAAGGACGTTCCCAAAAAAATCACTTTTCTTACAATTCTTTTGAATACTTATGAGTATCTTTTATACGTAGAAATTTTTTTCAAAAGTCCTTGCGGTAGTAAATTTTTAAATATTGACTATTAAAATGAGCATATTTAACATACGATCCATACCCCGATCAATGTTATAGCGCACGTTTAATTGAATAGCAATAGTAATTTTCTTACGATTGTTTTAACAAATTAAACAAATATCTTTTTGAAAAATAACTAAAACAAGCGGTATTTGTTTTGTTATAAAAAATGTTAAAAGTGAGCTACTTTTGAATGGTTTTGACGTTTCCTTTTATAATTTGAATAGTGAGAGATTTTTGAACTTCTGCGCATGTGAGCGGAAGCGAAAAAGTATACAATACCTCAACTTTTTTTATTCTATTCATAGTAGTTCACAGTAGTTTACATACGGGGGAATCTTCTTGAAGGTTGAGTACGACTGCTCGTTGGGAACGTCCTCAAAAAGTTTTAAAATACAAAACTGAGAATTTATAAATTTTTCATTTTATAAATATTTCCGAAATGGATAATCACAAAATATATTAATTTTAATTCACCGGATTTAACAGACCCGAAAAATTTTCTTAGGTTGAAATAAAGTCAAAAGTGTACATCAACAAATTCGAAACTAAATTACTGTTCTTCTATAAGAAACTGTAGAATCATTAAACAAGCCGTGGACAGGGTTCAAATCTGTCAGCACTCTAACAGTATACACTTTCTAACGTTATTTTCTAAAATTTTACAATCACCAATTTATGTTTATTTCATTGGTTTAAAATTTACATTAAAATTAAATGGAATAATGAATAAAATTCAGTGACATTCCTCCTGCATTGAATGAAATACGTATCAATGCATAACATTTTCATTGATATGTCACATGAAGATTAAAATTCATACTACTGCATTATAATCTCAATACACACCGTCATAATAATAGATATAGTAAGCCATACTTTCGACGTATTTTAATCGCACATAAGGAAATGAAATTTTCTTGGAATCGATATATATTTAACGGTATATATTTCTTATAATTTTGTGTAGTATAAATAAATATATATTACGTTGAGGAAGCCACGTTATTGATAAAATCAATGATTTGCAATCCAAGATTTCGGATATTATCGAATATCATATATTTTCTACATTATTCTGGGTAATATTATAAGTGTTTAATAATACAGAATTAATAGTTTATTTTTCTTTCTGATAAATGTATATCTTTTCAAATACTAAATTAATGTATTAATTATAAATATATACGTATAAAATCAATTTTGTCGAAAAATATTGTTTTTGCATCACCGGGATTCGAACCTGGACCTCTATTTCTAATCCGGGGAAGTACACTACCAATTGTGTTATTTTTCCGTATTTTTCTTGACAAATTTTCGAACCTATATGTTACATTTTTCAAATAAAAAAAATAAATAATGTAGATGGCTTTCAAATAATGGAACGACAGGTGTATTAATTTGAAAAATGTAACATATAGGTTCGAAAATTTATCAAGAAAAATACTGGCGTTATAAAATACAATTGGTAGTGTACTTCCCCGGATTGGAAATAGAGATCCAGGTTCGAATCCTAGTGACGCAAAAACAATATTTTTCGATAAAATTGATTTTATATGTGTATATTTATAATTAATATATTAATTTAGTATTTAAAATATCACAGACCGTCTGTTCTGAATAATTACAACTTCACAATAAGAATGTGTTTTCCTTAATAGTATATCTTTTCTACCAACTTAAAACCAAACTAATAAAATCTTTATAGTGTTATAGTAGCTAGTGAGTAGTGCTAAAAAAATATTGAACAATTAACCATTTCATTTAAAACAAGAATATTCTAGAAATACTTTTTAATTATATTCTATGAGATAAACAGGAGATATAATATATATTTTTTTAATAAAGCACTATTGTATTAAAAAGATCACAAGTTCCAAATCTTCCACCGTAGAGTTTGGAAATAGTATAATGCCTAAGGCTTCAACTAGAGGCAGCTTTGTATTGAATATGTAATATAATATGATGGTGTTCAAACAAGTAAACTTTGGCAAACGTGGATATGCGAGAAAGTGGATTAAATGCTAACAAAGGTAGGTACGCAAATACTTACGAACTTGAATATTAAAGAAATCTAAATAATATATTTCTTTATTATTATTTTGAAATTTTTCATTTTTATATAATATATGAGTTAATTAAATAAGATACAAATTTTTGGGAATCGCTTACCTCCCCAAAAAAGAAATTAGTTCTTGTGCTTGAAGAGAGAAATAGTCTTAAAACAGAATTTTATACGCACATATTCAAATATTTTAATTTACTATAATAATTATGTTGATAATGCTTTACAAACCTATGTACGTTTGGTGAGAAGCTTACTTATTAACCGATTATATTACATATTGTAAAAGTGTGTGCGAACTGTTTGTGCACGCGATATCTCTCTCAATACGACATAGTTTGTATTAATGTTATCAAGGATATATCGAAAATCTCCTAAATGTGCATCTTTAATTCAGTATTTCTATTTTTTATTCGGGTTTTACCACAAAAAACAAAGTTTACCTTTCCACCAAAATAGAATACCACTGATTTTCTAAATAAAAATCAATAATAAATACACATTTGTGGAACCATTTTATACATGAAACATTATTTTTAAAATAGTTGATTCTTAAATTGAACAATATATTAAGACTATATAGAAAGATTAATAGGAAATGTTTTTATAACATAAAAAAATAAAATAATATCTGACAAATTTAAACTCATAACGCATTCAGTTTGTAGTATTTTCTATTAAATAAAAAGTAAATAAAATTTTAACGCATAAAAAAATATGTTTTGAATATGATACAGGTAGAGGTTTTTCAAAAAAAAACAAGATATTGTTCTAATTATTATAAATTAATAGAGCTTATTAGTGTAACGGCTGTATAAAAGTTTTATCCAATTATTATTTTTACCTGTACCTACATATATTAAGTTACTCTATGTTAAGTTAATTACCTACTATAAGTTAAGTTAATTACTTACTATATGTTAAGTTAATATACTCTGTATCTACATATATTAAGTTTCAAAATATCATGTTTTTATTTTTCTAACAAAACATTACGTGAAATTTTAATGGTCATTAATAATACTTTAGTTTTAATAGCTTATTTTATAACATAACATTTACATCTTCAGTAATTGTAAAATTAATTTGTGGCAGCATATTATATTGTTAATAATAATAAAATGCTTTGTTTATACCACTGTTTATTGATAAATCAACATGTTGCAAGATCAATGTGCCTTCTTCAGAATACAATACATACTAAAATTAAAAATTAAAGGACAGATAAAAACAAAACATTAAATTCTTCTGAATTTACCAATCAACTTTTGGAAACAAATCATTCTTTTGACATTAATAAGGGTTTAGAAATTTTACATACAAATACCAAGGGTTACAGTAAAATTTCCCATTTATACAGTTGGATAAATTGAAAATTTTAAAAATAAGGAAAAGTGCTAACAGTAAATATAATATTATAAATAACCAAAAATTTTTTTTCAAATTGTTACCTTTTAAATTTATTTTCACACTAATTCCTAATTAGTTACCCACCACTTATATTTATAGTTTTGTTTTTGTCTATGCTTGTATTTTTAATTTTAGTATGTATTGTGTTCTGAAGAAGGGACCATTGGTCTTGAAACATGTTGATTTATTAATAAACAGTGCTATAAACAAAGTGTTTTCTTATTATTATTAAAAGTTGTGATTCCAAAAAAGCTTATGGTCTATGGATTTTATAAAATCTCCAGTAAAACCAGCGCCTACTTAAATTGACGTACACTAAATTTATAATTTATTTCAAAACTAACTAGATTTGTTCTCATCCTTTTTTGTTTCGGGCGGTAATGACCGGAGCGCGAATCATATTATGATCTCCAGCTCTAGACAACCAATTTTGAAAAGGACCAGCTTTTCTTTTTCCTATGCTGAAATGAACAACTATAAAGTAATATAAATCAAAAATAGGAAAAAATAATTAAAATTTCATTATAATTTATTAAAAAATATATATATTTGATCAGTAGGTTAAACAGGTTAAAATGCATGTTCTCTATACGCACTCCGTTCTTAAAATGATAGTAGTTTTTTTTTTAAATATTAAGTATCACATCAAATAAATAAAAGATAATATTAAAATTATTAATGTAAATGAAATTAAAGTAAACCAGAGAAACCGACAAATGAAAAGAAATCTTGTTACGGAAGTGACATCTCACCTGTCACCAATCGCTCTACTCAATGAATAGCTTGTTGGTGTAGTGGTCAAGACGTTGGCCTAGTGATCTAGTGGTCGGGGGTTCGCGCCTCGTTCCAGGACACCAGCAAGTTAGTCCTATTTTCATAGCACAAGCATTTAGCTTAGTTTGAATATTGATGTGACATGTATTCCGTGTACGCATCTCTATTTTAAAAAATAATAATAATAAAAATTAAAAATAATAAAAATAAAAATGCACTCTGCACACACTATACAGCGCTATATGGAATAATTGCAACTGTAATAGTAAAATAATGTGTCATTGCTAATGACTTTGGTGTTCATAGGTCAATTTGGATAAAATTAAATGCATGAAATACGAAAAAACTCTACGAGATAAGAAAAAATCTAATATTATAAAAACAGAAATAAAATATTTTAGTACAGCATGTTAATGCTTCTTTTCGTTATCACTAAAGAATCAATGATTTTAATTTCTCAGCACACAGCCTCTGGACAGCGTCAAGCTTACCATCGGCTGCTCATTTCCCTTTTTCGTATTCGTAGACAATATTTCCCGTGCTACGGGTTGTTTTCATCAGCAGAATTTTTCATATCAATCTAACATGAGAATCAAGGTATCAAGACAACCCAAAAAAACATTAAAAATTAATGTTTATATGTCTGCAGATATTTTAATCCACACACAATGTTAGTTTATTAATTAATCTCGTGCGATTATGTTGCTTTATCTTATCGCCACCATGATATCAACGAACCCACCAGCTAAATATCATTCACATTTTTCTCTCGTTGAAATATACTAGAAATTAGCGGAACACCCGGATAAGCTCTGGTATAGATAAACCGTCTATATTAAATATGAGTTATTTATTGATCTGACTGGCTTTTTCCATAAAATATAAAATCACGCATCAACCAATATAAAAGTTCTGATATATGAGGCGAAAATCAAGAGTAAAATCAAATAATTATTCACTTGATTCAATCACTTGATTGGCCTGTAATTATTTTTTATCACAATAACAACTTATTACATCAATACACCATTACACGACTAGAACAATAATATAAAACATATTACACCTATCACATATAAGACTATATTTTGAAAAAGACATTTCCTATACCTAGCACCTAAACTTTATAAAATGTTAGACTCCAGAACAAATTAAATTCTGAAGGGTGTCCCAACAAGAGCGGAAAATTAAAATTTGGAGCCATTTTTGCTGCTCTATTTTAACAGTCAAACCATTATGACAGTTTGATGGTAGACACTATTAAAAATGGATCGCTATTCGACACAACAACGTATTCTTATTATTAAACATTATTTCAAAAATGGTAAAAGTTTGACTGCCACGATTCGCAAATTGCGTCCAATTTTTGGTAATCAAAATATTCCAAGTGCATCAACTGTGAAGATAATAATCTAAAAATTCGAGAAAACTGGACCGATTACCGATAGAAGAAGATGATTAGACGCTGATCACTGAAATCCATCCATAACCATGATTGAAAATTTTGTCGAAAGAAGGCAAACGTGCCAGCAAAGCCGAGGAGGCCATTTATCAGACGTATTGTTCCATACATAATTCCCGTATGTCTGTTTTATGATTAAATCAACATTTTGGTATTCTCAAAAATACTGTGTTTTATTTAAAAATTTCAATTTTCCGCTCTTGTTGTGACACCTTTATTACCTGCAGTTTTCAAAAAGAAAGTTGTCGAATGGCTGAAAAACAATGAGGAAGAGTTGCTGCGGTGCGTATATATATACCAGGGGGATTTGAAAGGGAAAGACACCTTTGTTTGTACTAATACAACCTGTATGTTATTAGTGTTATTATTTTATTTATTTTTTCCAGTTAATGCTTCTATGTTTAATGTTGTATTTATGTTTTTTAAACCGATATGTATAATGTTTTTTATAAACAGAAAATATTTCAAAATGTAAGACCGTTTCCCAAGATTAGACCTACCCGAAGTGAAACCACATTACTATTGTAAAAACATTCTGTGTACTAAAATAAATAGAATACGTAATATTAACGTAATATACAAATCGAACTACATGCAACCGATTGAAACAGTCTACCAGACAACACAGCAACTCGATAACAATATCAAAGATTGAAACACTCATACAAGAGCTTGCTAATGAAATTCCTATGAACATGGAATTCCATAAAACACTACACGGACATCTCAAAACTATAACATAAATTCAGCAATAACAAAAACAAAACAATCGCGACTCATTTGTAAGGGAACAAAATTACATTGACATATTTAAAAAAGAAGTGACACACATCATTAAAGTCTGATAAACTATTGCTTCAGTAATATTTTGAATAGTTTAGCCGCCTTATTGAATGTTTTTTTTTTTTATTATTCTTAAAAAAATAGAGATGTATACACGGAATACATGTCACATCAATATTCTTACTATTTTCAAACCAAACTAAACGCTTGTGCTATGAAAATAGGACTAACTTGCCAGTGTCCTGGAACGAGGCACGAACCCCCGACCACTAGGTCACTAGGCCATGCCTTGACCACTACACCAACAAACTACTCAAATGTGCCGAACCTAATATTTTTTTCCAAGTCGCTTAGTTGTCGTTCGGTAATTATACATATATAGCTTAAAACTTTTCCAAAAAAATGTGCTATACTACAGTGATTAACAAATAACATCAAATCAAAGATTCAAAGTGACAGACAGGCTTTGTTTTATATTTGAAGAGAATTATCTATAAACGGTTTGTGGCATAGACTTAATAAAGGAGTTGGTGTTTTGAATAAAATGAAGACAAGCTAATTTAAATTATTGCAATTACAAATTTAATCACTTGAAAATGTAGTTAATGCATCAAACATTGTAAATTATTTTGCCATTTTAATTTAGTTGATATAAGCTATAAAATTATATTTTTCATAATTATTGAAGGGCTATTTCTAATATTTATATAATATTGTGAATAATGCATGTCGAAAATCATTATCTTCTGGCTTTTGCACATATATACGAGTATGTTTGATTTGAGGTTTCCGCGAGCACTAGTGTATGAAACTAGCGTCTCTTTTCTTGTTTTTTGTAGATAATTTCCATGGGGAAACCTACGCCGACGGTAACATCTGCTATTACTGTTATTATTGTTATTATTACCTGCGTTGCTTCAAAAAACTACGATACCACTGTACTTTACGCAGGAGATACAATATTTGGTAATATACTATTTTAAATCATACTACCAAGATTTAAACAAACGAAAAATTTTGTACTATTAAATTAATATATCATTTCACGAGATATTTCACGACGCATAATCTGTTTTGAAATCAATAAATACTGTAATAATACAATAAATAAACAAATCATTTAACCCATTTTCTTTACGTATTTGTTCGTAGAACGATCTCGTAATATTAATAATAATAAACAAGTTTGTAAGTCTGGCTTTCACAGCCATAGCTATTACGGAGATAGCTTAAAATTTGAAAATATTTCGACTTGTTTATGTACAAAATGATTTTCGTGTAATAATTCGTTGTGTAATTTCGACAGATATTTTAATTTATGTTTTTTCACGCATTTAACATATAATGTAGTAGATCATATATGTTCTATAAAATAACAATTTCTTCATTTTTTAAGAATAATAGAGAATATAGCACAAGTCTAATTTAAAAAAGCCTAATTAAAAACTACCCTAACAGTAATGCAAAAATGCAAAATTGTCTTGAAGACAAATTTGTATTTTTTTAAATTAACATAAATCTATTTTTAGGAAAACCGGCCGAGCAAACAAATACGTTTTTATTAGGAGAACACATTATTTTTGTGAAGTTGCAATTGTACAGAGCATAGGCCTGTGATATTTTAAATACTAATTAAATGTATTAATTAGAAATATATACATATAAAATCGAAAAATATTGTTGTTGCGCTACCGGGATTCGAACCTGGATCTCTTTCCAAACCGTGGAAGCTGCATTATCCAACTATGCTACAGCGACATTATTTTTGACGAGAAATTTTCGAACCTATATTTTACACTTTTTCAAATTAATACACCCATCGTTCCATTATTTAAAAGCCATCAACTTTGTTTTTAAGGAATCTCAAATACCTTTAAGTAAACCGATAGCTGACGCTAGAATTATCAATTCATTTTTATTACGTTTTTGGACACTTTAATACAACATATATATTGTTAACGAGAACACATTATTATTGTTCAGTTGTAATTATTCAAAATATAGATCTGTGATATTTTAAATACTAATTAAATGTATTAATTCGAAAGAAATCAAGGTTCAAATCCCGGTAGCAACAACAATATTTTTCGATAAAATTGATTTCATGTGTATATCTTTCTAATTAATACATGTAATTAGTATTTAAAACACGTTTTTAATATCTTTTTCGCATTTTTTATTTTTGAATTGCTCTGACCAAAGTGGGTGGTGAGTCGGCTGGCTGTATGACTTCCTTCGTAAGCAGTGTAATGCTCTCATGTTCAAGGGTATTGGAGTTAACCTATAAATTGGTCATCTCGTTTAAACCATACAGGCGACAATTCCATACGGTCAAACGACTCTCGCTTACAGACGATAATGTCTTACAATGTATATAATATATACATTTTTAATACTGTTATGTTTTATTTTATTTCATTGTTAATTTATTGCAATATTCTTCTGCTGGCATGGTTTGCCTATACTAAAAACTGTTGTGGATTGGATTGGATTTGGTTGTATGTATTTATATATACTCGTATATACAATAAAGAGCACAATGCCTACCTATTAATAATAATACAAATACAAAGCATTGATTATAACATTATTTTAAATTTTAATCTCTAAATTCATATGCCTTTTAATGATAATTAAGTTTTAAATAGAAATTAAATGTATTACATATAAAATCAATTTTATCGAAAAATATTCGATGGCTTCATTGTAGATGTCTTTCAAATAATGCAACAACAGATGTATTAATTTTAAAAATTGTAATATATAAAAATACTAGCGTTGAAGCATAGTTGGTAATGCACCTTCCCCGGATTGAAAAAAGAGATCCAGGTTCGAATCCCGGTAGCGCAATAACAATATTTTTCGATAAAATTGATTTTATATGTATATCTTTATAATTAATACACTTAATTAGTATTTAAAACATCACAGATCAATATCTTCATCTTCTTCACAATAACATCATCATTTCCACAACAAAAATGTGTTCTCCTTAATAATAACAATAAAGTTATAAACGCTATAATTATTTTATATTCCTCTCTTTCTCTCCCTTAAATAGATTAAATAAAAGAATACAAAGGATCTAATAATCACAATGTCAAAGGTTCATCGATGATTTAAAATATTTAACATATGTAGAAAAATATTTAGAGATTCCATAACGATATATAATTTTGTCTGAGACCATACTTGTGTATAATATATGCGGGGCCATACAGAGAGAATCGACTGCGAGTCATCTCTTTATAAATTGATCAACTAAACCATGTGATCAGCTAACCCAGGCGTCAGACATATGTATATCCATCCTACCACTGACATAAATGTTCGTTTGTATGTCTGTTTGGGCGACATTGTCCCCACCCTAAGTCAAATTTCAATATTTTTTACAGAATAATATTCAAGCATATTATTTTATTATTTTGGTAGGAAAAACGAGTACATGATTTCATAATAAATACAAATTACAATTTTCGCAACTGCTAAAAGATTTAAAGTCTAGGCGCATCATTAGGCAACAATAGCCGTTAACATTAGGCTCGCCAAATCTAGAGATGTGACTTTTGTTAAAATAATAATTACTAAATATCGATCATTTTATAAACAGATTTTTTTCCCACACTTCTCCCCGCTGCGCAAACAATATTTTCGTCCATTATGAAATCGACAGATATTTGGATGTATCATGTTCCGAATAAAATCGATAAAATGATCGATTATTTTATCACGAGATCATTCTCTTCAAAAAAAAATTGTATGAAGATAGACGTAATTTTATCATATTCATTTAAAAGTCAGTACAAATCGAGAGATATAATATTATATTATGCATTATAAAAATATAACTTTCAATATGAGAAAACAATAATATAGAAGTGAAAGTGAGGTTAATAAAAACATTTGATTACATCACGAGTCCCCTGATCGAGTTTAGAGCCCATTGTTAATTGTACGTAATGAACACAGTGAGCATACGGCAACAATGGAACTCGTCGTTGTTGTTGTTGTAAAAATGTTGTATGTCACACAGTACTCGACAGATTTGAAGTTCAACAAATCTAATGGTATTAGCAATAAATTTTGGCAATATTAGTTAGCTTCATCACATTTTCATCACATGCTTTGCACAAGAGGTACGGGAAACAACATATATTGCTCTCTTTACAATTTGATAAACTCCAAAGACACTGAACGCAGCCCCACATGCTATAACATAACCAACAAAGAACGGCAACCGGAAAATTATCAGTAATATAATACAAGCTATCTGCTATTTTATGTATTTTACCATACGATAATATTACCTCTAAAGTTGATAAATTACAAAAATATTATACAAATTTGTAAATGAAATTATTGTTTGCACTCCTTTCATCCTCCGAGCAAATCGTATAATTGTTAATTAATAATTTTGATAGTTTGTCAGTCCCAAGGTGAAAAAATTCAAGTCATCTGGCCACAACCGACACTGTAACAAGTTTATTGAATATTTTGAGTAATTAACTCATTTAATACTTTAAATTGCATTTAAAAGACGTGTAATCTAAAAATTAAACCCATCTAAAGTTATTAACTCATTAGATGCTCTTGATACTTAATGGTATATTTAGAAGACCTGTAATCTAAAAATTAAACCCAAATATTTCTTAACAGACGATAAATAGTTGTAAAATTTCGAATTAAATTTTTGTTTTTAATTTCGTTATTTGGAATTAAATCAATGTATGAGAAATTATTTCATATATATATTTGTCAAAACAATACATAAATTCAACATTTAACGATAAAACATTTTATAAATTAGCGCTATAAATGCGTAGGCATTTAGGTACCAAATTAAAAAAAAATTGCCAAAACCAAAAAATTTATAAATTTCAAGTAATTTGCCTTTACTGTAGCGTTTAATAAATTCGGACATGTGTATTAAAAATTACATTATCTAAATATTCATTGCAACTGTGATTGCAAATCATATTAGGATTATGAAATGTACAAAATTTGCGTATTAATAGTTTCGGAACATCAAAGTGTGCGTCTTCGATTAAATGTATTAACTTTTTATAATACATTCTTCTGACTAATAATAAAAGTGCACTGCAAGAACAATGCCTTTTGCAAGCAATGTAAGTTTCCGGGAAATGAATTGGTTTAGACGAGGAATTTTATAATAGGCAATCTTCATCCAAATATCCTGTGGCGTATGCACTCCAAAAACAGAGCGGCCTCGTAAACTAAAAAATATCCCACTTTTGATTGAATTTTTAAGAAATAAATATTCACAAAATGATTATTTTTCTCATTATAGAATGTCGTCAAACAATTGAGTCCCGGCCATCTGCTAACCTACTCGTATAAAAATGTTACTGGTTATGACTAGGGATTCTGTGTGGAGACAACCTGGGAATAAATTCCCAGGAATCCCATGATAACTGTCTCGAGTCTCGGGAATTTAATAAAAAATAACTTGAGACTGATTTTTCTTGATATTATTCATTTTAAACATGTTAAGTTCTGTAAATGAATTAAATCAACTAGAAAGATATACATAGGATGAATATTGTGTTCCAGGGCGATTTTGTTTGGCCGCCGTTTTGGTTTGGCAGATATTTGTTAGTTCGCATTTGGTAGTCGTAGAGAGTAGTTGATTACAATTTATTAAGGAGCATTTAACGCCTTAACAAAATGTTGAAGTTGTTAAAACATTAAAACAAATACAAAACCGAATTTTGGAAAAACGACTTGGTGGGTTTTGTTAATAAACAAAACACCTATTATTAGGACACTAAAAATTCTCATTTGATACACCCACGTAGAGTATGGTGCGCCATGTGGGCTAACGGTATCATTGGGCCCTATTTCTTTCAGGACGCAAGAGGCAATGCAGTAAAAACTTATTGATGGGCGAATTGGGTCGATTGGGCTTACAACATGTGGTTTCAACATGACAGTGCCACCTCACACATACCCCGGGCTACGCTTGAAATTTTGATGAATGAAATATCATCGGCCTGGAACATAATATTCGTCGTGTAAAAAAAACTATTTATCAGAAAAATATTTTAGTTTTCTGACAATTGCGGTAAAGCAGGTAACGACCTAGTGGCGAACGGCGAACGGCGAGCGATGCACGTGACTCAATTCTTGTATATGGTCAACTAAAGGTTCTGAAAGAATTAGTTTTGTCAGTTTGTTCAAACGGGGGATGAAATGTGATGTAAATATTTATCATAAAATAGTGTCATCTTTTGATGAAAGAAAATTTGGATGAGATGAAATTATTTGAAAAAGCTTATTATTCATAATAGCTACTGTACATAATACATATGAATATTTACAAAAAAAAAAAAATATTTACATAAAATTCTTAGTCTCATGAACTCCCATGAATACCGAGACTTAAAGAGTCCCGGGAATAGAAAAAAGTCGAGAATACATAATCCCGTACGGTATTGATATCGACCACAATAATGGAAAAGATTCATTTTATGGTTAAAAGTCTAGAATGGTAACATTCTAGATTAATATAACTATTTATGTTAATTAATAAAAATGGACGTTATTTAAAATATGTCGAATATTTATTTGAAGAGGACATGCCTTAATTTCACTTTGTGTCTTAGGCAAAGGAAAACCCGATTCCGCTACTGCAAATGTCAGTTGTGGACATCACCAAGACACGTTTTTTTAACATCATAAATATCACCTACAGTATAAACCTCCTGCATTCATATTCTAATAGAATTCATTTTACATTATGATAACTGATATCGGATAATAAGTAAATAATGAATATTTTAGAAAACCACAGCATGAAATGAACAGAAAAGCTTTGCGTTTTAATAAGGATTTGAAGAAATCACGAGCTAATCGATAATTTATTAGTTACTATTATAAACAATCTAAGTATGCACTAGTAAATGTAACATAATTTTTCAAAATATTTTGTTAACCTAATAAAAAAGCCTTATAAAATATTTCATAATTTTAATGGAAGCAAATCGATACCAAAATTATTTGAATCGAGAGTTATAAGAAGCACTAAATAAAGGAATTCATATTTCGAAAAAAGGCTGAAATGTTTACTTCACAGTTTTAGTTTAAACAGACTGTTTTCTTAACCGAATAAGCCATAAAAATATCATTGAAAAACTTATTATGTATTAGAGAGCAGAAAAATTAATAATTTTGGAAAGGAGAATTAAAATAACTTATAATAATAAATAACGCAATGCAATGTTGTCAATTTCTTACTTATTATATACGTATATGTGCGTATGGTACTAAATAGTTTAAAAACGTTACAAAAATATGCCAATAAATAAATTAGTATGTTTTTAAAAAAAATATTTCATTCAACATCATTAATGTATTTATCCAATACATGTGAAAAGGGAGAGCACAGTCTATATATGTGTATTTTCATTAATTTCACAATCTAGCTACTCAATTGCTTTCAGTCTTGAGACGCAACTGACACAAAAAACAAATCAAATCTGCAAAAAACACAAGTATATAATGTACTACTGAGATAATAACGTATTATTAAATAAATCTGTATATGTGTGTAAGTATTGTATGCCGTGAATGGACAAATCTCTTAAGAAATACAGGCCAACACATGTCAACAGAATATGGACCAACGGAAAAACTGAGATGATGATGGGTGGACTTTACCAAGAGAACCCAAAGAAGTGAAAGAATTTCTAACAGATTTTATCTATTATCAAGAGAAAGACGGCGCACGCCAGTGATGCAGTAGTGGGCATACCAAAAGAACGTGACAATTTAAAAGAGGAAGGTATTTACTAATTGTTATTTTTGATCAAGAGATTATAAAATCATAATCTCTTCTTTACGTATAATAAATATCACATAAAAAAATGTACGCAATTTATATTCGAAGTAATGTGTATTTTTAAATTTGATTTGTATTATTTTCTGAGTGGTTACTAAATTAATATTGTACTTTTTAACTTTGAGTAGTTTCACTATTAACATTTTAGATCCACACATATTTTTTACATAATCTAGTGGTTGATAATAAATTTAATTTAGATCTCTTTGTCGGTCTTATTTAGGTCTATGTAATAATATTTTACGTTAGATTGGGTCGAGTTTTTATTGATTATACACAATTTTCTACAGACTAAACAAGCTATGACTTTTTAAAATCTAAAGAACCGATTTTTTGGGAGATTTGGAATTTAATTGAATACATATAATTCTATAACCGTTAGACTTTTACCTTTTTTATAATGTGATAATACACAATATATCTTATAAAAAATATCCTATACTGACAAAATTTGTCATAACTGATTCATTGAAAATTACTGGAATATTTTGCATTATTGAAAGCTCTTCACAAACCAATCAAAATAAGCCAATATCAGCATATGATCGTACTACTCACATTCTCCATTATAGTTCACCACTCACATTTTCATCAGTTTTTTCTCAATCACCATATATTCAATCGCATTCATTGTGCACGTGTAGGGATTACAGTATTTTTGCATTTAGTGTTCGCCTAAAGATTTTCATATATTTTTCTTAAACATCGAAATACTTTGTGTGCAAAAAATGTTTGTTTTCAGACATTGCGATGCGATTTTATAGGTGCATATTCCCGATTTTGAAACAAAGTATTATTAAATATATTCTTATTCTGATTATTAGTTTGAATGTGTTCTAGTGATGTTACAAAGTGTATTATTAATTATTTCAAAACAAACGTCCATACAAAAATCGTTCGAAGGTCCACAAAGTATAGAATTTGAAATTATATTTAAAAATATGTATCATCAGGGCATCGCACTCATCTGGCCATCTAAGGGCATCTCTGCGTTATGGTTATTCGCATTTAAGCGTTAAGCATTCTCATTGGTTGCGAATTAATAACATTAACCTCTGGCCAATGGTGAAGCCGAATCATCCCAACGTATACGCGTCAAAATCTGAGACCCGGACATAGGCATGGATATTAGCGTTATGGCTTTTCGTAAATATAATAAACCCAATTATATTATAGTAGATATGATTTTTCATACAGAATCCAAATTTTTTTAAATGCAAAGCGCTTCTCATTTTGTGCATATCGCTTAGTTCGTTTGTTAGTAGGATTATGAATAAATTAATTATTATCGTACAAATGTATGTTTTCAAAATGACAGTTTTCTTTGTGGAAGTCATATTTTCGAAACCAATATATAATGCTGTAATTACTTTAATTTGACATTACAAATTAAGCGTACTAACACAGTTAAATACCATTAAGCATAATAATTGAGAAACTAATTAAACTTCTTACGCTTATACCTTGAGATGGAATCCTGCAAGTCACCGCTTTAGGGACATTTTTAAACCAATTATCTGGAAAAACTTTTGTGAAGATATTCGACCGCCGACATTATTTTACTTTAAAGGAATCGCTTTTCTTTTATATATCGTTTACACCTCGTAGTAATGATGTGTAAACCCGTTGTGCTGGATACAGAGATACAGAAGGTAATAAATCACAAAAGCAAAGGAATCGTGATGCTAATGATCCTGATCTATATTAGACATCCGCTCATGAAAATCATCTGGTCCAGCCGGTACAAGACCATTTGCGCTGATTGAGCAAGATAAAGGAGGCACGTATGAGTCCCATTACAGGACCGCTAGCGGCACCGCACTTCTCCAGTAGGAAACTGTATTGCCACATACCGAGATGCTGAAATATCTCCTCTATCGTATACGACCCCAGCATCTCCTGCGCTGGGTCCGCTACACACTCTCCGAACCGCTTCTCACTGGATAATACACAATAAACATGTGAAATTCCCTAGACGGCGCGTTACGTGAAACCTTTTCAACACATTGATAAAAAAAACCATCGTAAAATAATACACTTTGCCAGAGGAACGTAGCATCGTGTAAGTGGCCCGAAACACATTTTCACACAGACGCAAGATTGCCACCCTTCTGGGGGCCGGTCGAGGGGTGGCGCCCGCGCCGGAGGGGTACGCAACAAATATGGGGTAGAAGCGTCACAGAGCATACCTTCCGTAAGGTTCGGCATGAGATCCATCCTGGAGACGTGGTGTGCTGGGGTGAACTGATTCACTGAGCCACTTGTGACGCAGCGCGCGGATCTATGCGGACATACTACCGAGCACGGCGAAACAAGAATGACTATATGTCAATTATTATAGAGCGTGTATGGCAGCTACAACTGTCGCAGGACCATCCTCGCCCGCCGCCGCCCGCCTCCCCGCACTCGAGATGATTATCGTTAGGGACAACTGGGAACTGATTTTTTATTAGGACATACGCTAATTCGAGTCACGCGGGCTTGTGATTTTAATCCACTAACGACAAAACAAACGCAGAAGCCTCTAATGTCATTACGAGTACACCGTGTAGCCTAACTCGTCTTTGAAAAAAGAACGAGATTCAATCATTTATATTTGGCTACTAAACTGTGCGGATAACGAAGAAATGACGAGAACGAAAGGGACACGACTGATAACAGTGAAGTAACACCTATCAGAAATCGATCTGAAGATTTTCTCCCTAGACTTATCTAGCGAACAGACTCCACAACTTTAAACACTCCGTACTGAGACATAGAAAAAAACATTGACATTTGGATTCGAACAGCGAAAATTTTGAAATCGTGATGACGCGAACTAATTTACCAATTTAAAATAATCGACGACCATGAGCATTTATGTCTTATAGATAGATACCTATGTGAAAGAGTTTAATGTCGCGTCAACATGAATACGTACGCTATCTCTTCATCTCTGCCTCTGTGGAGGTGTGACGATGTTGAATATCTCCAGGAATATTCTGGTACTGAGAAGTTCCTCTACGAAGACCATATCTCGAGAGTCATACGTAATTTCCATCGAATAATTATTTGTTAATTTTGTATCGCCTTAATACCTTTCTACAAATAACAATCAAATACTTTGTGCGCAGGAGTATCAACTGTCATTTTTCTTTAAAGTATACCAAAAACACTTTACCTATGCAATTTTAATAAAGGCAGTTGCAAGATTCTTTCACTATGATAATTTTCAAAAAAATTAAATTCATTAAGGGGTCTTTGGTTTTACGATATGAAAAATATTTGTTACATAATAATATCCTCCTCCAAAAAATAATATTCTATCAGGTATATGATTTACGATCTACTCTCAATTATACTTTTACAGTTTTTTATAAAAAAACTAAAAGAGATTTAATAATCTAAGTAAATTTAAGTACACCTTCAGCTTACTGTTTCAAAAATGCAACCGAAAGTAGTGAAAGTTATATTTTTGGCTCGCTGTGACCACATATTATGAGGCATAGCATTAAAGTTAACGTCAGTCAGCTAAAAATTATATTCACTAGCAGAAACAAAAATATTATGAATTAATAATGTTGATCTTTTTATAATAATTGATAAATAGTAATGTTAAATATAATCTCTCCATTTTTTAATTTTAAGTAATATTATACATTTACATAATAATATTGTACAGAAGCATGTAATTACTGGTGCGTAGTTTATAATGGTATACCACCTGCTACTAACAGCAGAGTTGAAGCTCACTGACTGCTGAAACTTTGTATTGATTCGATCAGTATTGTCGACCGTACTGTCCTGCATTATTCATTCGGTAATTCGATGTTCGATCAATTGCTCATGTAGCAGTGTTTCTCAAGTAAACAGGCACAACTTACAACATGTATAAAATTTGCTTTTTTAGTCTTAATAATCATTTATATATTTTTAATGAAATCACATTTTCTTGGCAAATTTTCAATTTTAGAACATATTTATATGATATTTAAAACAAATTATATGAATCAATTAAAAAAGTGTACATAAAATATATATTTTTTATATGAACTAATATTTGGTTACAATTGAAAATTTTATTCCGGTGGTAACTAAATATTAGTTCTAATACAAATAAAATGCAACAATTAGAAAGATATACCATACAGATAAACTCAATTTATCGAAAAAATATTTTAGCTGCCACCGGTGTGCAATAACCAATTACACTACGTCAGCCTCGTAAATAGTCGACAAATTTTCGAACTTATATGTTGCAACTATTTCAAATTGATACATCTAACATTCTCTTTAAAAAATAACTAATATTTGGTTGCAATTTGAAGTTTTATTCTGGCGGTAACTAAATAATATATTAGTTTGTTTAGAAAATAATTTTTTTCTGAAACTTCATTGATTCATCTAATTTGAACATAATAATCATCATCGATTGTCCAATCCTGGATCCAAAGGTTTTGGGACACAGCCCGATTTACATATATTTTTTTTTACGTTTTCTCCTCCTGATTGATACGTGCTATTGGCAATATGCTTTGAAATGTTGGATGCCTCTGAATACTGTTGCCCTCCATTTAGCCCTGTCTCTCGCAGCTAGTTCCCAAACATCGCAGGCTTTTTAAAGGTTCACTTTCGCTTACAGACAGTCGTTGAAACGTTTTTTTGACCTCCGCAACGCACATAGATAACGTGAATTGGCCGAACTGCTCACCTTAATGATTACTTCGACAAAACGGAACCCGGAATAAGCCTCGCATGGTTGATTCTGACTTTTTATATAATGCACATTTGCTTACCTAATCATTATATTATCAGAGACGTATTCTACATATATGAATTATCTAAGTAAAACATCATATATTCGAAGTTTCGCTCGATAGCGGTAATATGGACAGTAAATGCGAAGTGTTAGGAATTGTTATGTTGTTAATTAGTGTTTTCTCCGAATTTAAATTCTTTTGCATACCAACGGTTTCCAAATTGCTCATTATTAATAATTTATAAGGTACCGAATGGATAAACTTTAGTCAATGACTATCTAAAAACCCAACGTGTATGTAGTACAATGTTTTGTTCTGAAAACGAAAATAATCATGTTACACCACAAAGTAACCGCCATGTCAATTAATGATAAGAAATACATTCTTCCATCTTCTTTGATTTCTAATTTCTCTGACATAAGAATGTGTGAACATTAAGATTTCTATTTTAAAGGGAACACAATATTATTTGTCAAGTTGTATTTTTTCAGAACATAGTTCTGTGATAATTAAAACAAATTAAATACATCAATTAGAACGAAACTCAATGTCTCGAAAAAAAAAATTATTAAATGTCACAGAACTATATTCTGAAAAAATTGATTCACAAATAATAATGTGTTCTCTTTAAATATATATATTTAAAGTATATCCAAAAATTGAATAAAATGAATTTGAAAAATCTCTGACATCTCCTTGCAAATATTCCTCAAAATTACACGCATTAAAAAGAAGATAGATTTTAAATAAATGGGATGTGAAATGTATCAATTTAAAATGAATGCAACATAAAATGTGTTTTTTTTTTTGAGGTTTGTTTTTCGAATTGGCAACACTTTTTCCAGCGACAGCCAATTTGACAGCTGACAACTGATTTGTGCTCAGTTTGGTTTGCCATTTTATCATGAATAGATTTACACTAGAATAACGCTTGCAAATTGTGGAAATTTATTTCGAAAATCGTGATTCAGTTCGCGAAACTTACCGTGCGCTACGTCCATTTTACGGTAATCGTCCATCCGAGCAAGTAATTCCAAGAACAATGAATTGTTTTTGTACTACGCATACTTTAAATGATAATACGCATCCGCAGAGACGTCGTATAGTGCGCACCGAAGAAGCTGTTGCTGCAGTGGAGCGTAGTATTAAGAAGGACCCAAATGAGTCAAGTCGCCATCGTGCATAGCAATAGATCCACGATAATTTCAAAGGTAATTTATATTTCACTCCAATTAAATGAATTTGTTTCTCTTACGCACACACAGACATTAAGATTTTTGATATAAAAAAATTTTTAGTTATTGAAAGGGAAATTTTTGAGGATAATTTAAAGTTTATTCTAGTATAAATAAGAAATTTTTAGTTAACCTTTCCTCTCCGATGATGTAAACTAAGTTAAAATTGCCTCTAATTATGTAAATATCTCATTAAATATACTAAATACATGGTTCTTGTTCATGTTTTAGATATTCCTCCGTAATATATCTATGTATTGTATAAAATAATTACAATACATAAGTATTTACCACACGCAACAATAAAATGTTTTCTCTAAAAACCCGATGTGAATCTGTCAGTACGTGCGGAATGGCGAGGACGGCGCAATACGCGGGGCGCGGGGTGGTACCGTATTCCGATCGTAACATAGTGGCAGAGCGTGCGTCGGCCGAGTTAGACGTGTTTTATGCTGTCGTAATCACATTTACTGTATTTATAATCATGTTATTATATATTATATCTATCGATAATGTTAAAAAATATATTTATCAAATAATCAAATCTTGCAACATTTAATGATAAACGACAATTTATTAGATATATTAGAACAAAAATTCTAAACAAAAAACATCTTCTAAATATAAAAAATGGCGTAGATATTTGTCAAACACTCATTGATCATGATATTGTTTCATGGGGACTGGCGACTATGGCTCCAATTAATCCATTAAAAACAACTCGCGAAAACCATTCTAAAAATTATTCTTAAAATTCCTATTCCAAGAAGGATTTAAAAATATAAAAATTCAATTTTTTTTACACTTAACAAACAAAACACAAACAGAAACACTTTGAAACAACTCAAGATACAATTGCCACGAGCGAAAAAATTTTTTTTTTACAGATACTAAAATGCTACTTATCAGCAAAGAAATTTCAACTAATTTGAAACAACACTTTTTAACAGCGTGTTAGACAACTTAACGCAAAAGAAATAATCTCGATAATATAAAATTAAAACTTGAATTCGTAATGTGGATAAACAAGGTATCAAACAATTGTATTAATATAATATTTTTTATGTTATTCATTTTTTCCAAATAATCTATTTTTTATATTTATCTTATCACTGTTATATTTGCACGATGTCAATTTATTATTGGGGGTTACTATCGCTTCATTTGTATTTTAATTTATTTCACTGGCGGTGGACGACTACAACAGCAGGACTTTAAATCTCGAAAACGATATGATAAATACTTAAATATAGAAGTTATTATGTGAAGAAATATATTAAGGTTTTGTGTGTTTAAAAAAGGTATAATATTTATATTTGTTTTTTTAGGTTAAAAGGACAAAGCTTTCTGGATTACCCTCGTTATGTATTTTAAAAAAATATATATTGAAAGATCAAATAAAGTTGTCATTTACCTACAGACCATCAAAGTAGTCTTTACATTTACCAAATTATTAGCAACATATTTAATTATTTAATAATTATTTAATTTTTTTAAATTTACAATCACACATCAACGTGTTAAATAATATCTTGATTATCTGTTGACACTTACTTGAATGGCAAGAGATATCGATTTTATAAAATTATCACTGCAAGTCGGTAGAAACGAATGTATGTTTATCTTCAAGTATTTACTAATCTGTGATATTTTGTATATTTCAACTTGAACACACGTTACACCAGTCATCGACACAAGTCTGTGGGAAGGAGCGGTGGATATTCCGTTTCCAATTCTAAGAGGCACGCTTCACAATAAACATTACAATTCTTATTCAATTACAATCATTACACAGTGAAAAATTTTGAGTGTTGGAAAAATATATATCACAAAATGACACAAACTACGTTGAGAGCTAGACACGAGTTTCGTAAAAAAAATCAACAGTTGATTCTCTCAGTGCGGATGAGTCTTCTATTCGGATTCCCATTAATATATCTCATAGTATCTAGTTTTTATTCTGGCTCAACAACGCCTTGGGACTCCAACACATCGACTTCTTTCCAATCAGGTATAATATTTCAATTCTTATCTTCAATATCGCATCTTATATTTAGGCAAGAAATTAATGTCTTATCGAGTAATGTGTATTTAATAGAAATCAATATTTGACTTATAGGTCATTCTAATTCACGGCGCATTTGGTAAAGTAGGTAGTCTTTAAAGTTCTAGTTGGTGACTATATTTTTCTATAGATAGATTTTTTTTTTGTTTCATTTCATTTAAAAAAAAACATTCTTCCAGTAAAAAAATACTCAAACGAAATAATCATTGTAGAGAATATTTACAATTATCTGTTTTGTTTAAAACATGTTTAGTGGACATTTCTTATTCATAATATAAACAATAATATTTATTAATTTAAACTGAGAAACTGCTATCTATTAATAGTTTAATAATATGAGTCTAGGTCAAGAATTCTACAGTATCGTTTCCGTATTTATAAAATACACAACTGAAAGTAATTTTCAATTATTTTCAATTTTTTAAATTAAATTGCTTTCACATTCGATTTTAGTCGTAATTGCTCATAGGTAATAATTTCCAAAATTTTCGTTTCCCCTTTTTAAATTTCAGAGTAGATGTTATTTTGTAACAGTTCCCCGCCCATTCTCCCACGATCAACAAGAGACACTATCACCCTCGCAAAAGACCATCTTATGTGAGCTAATCATAAAAGAAAAACAATATTTTTATCAGTTTTACTTATTATAATATTTTATATTTTTTAACATATTTTTAAATAAACAATGATTTTATAATATTAAGTTTTGGATATAAGACGAGCTGAGCTAAGATGTTCTGAATATACTAACTATCTTTCGTAGGAAATTAAGCGCTCCATCTGTGAGAACCGAAAGATACTATCCAACAAGAGCAAATAATCTTAAAATCGTTCCAAGAAAGATTATTCACCTTTCAAGCTCCCAGAAAATACAATCAAATTGGAAATAATATTAGAACTTTACGTGACATTAAGGCTTTTAAAGGGATGTTTTAAATTCTTTGTTGAAATTAAATAGAGCAGATACTGAGAGTAAACTGTTTTATATTATGAAATAATTCTTATAACTGCATTTTATGTGTTGTACTAACTGCATTATAGCTTTGATCTTGCATATTTTCCTTTACTTTGTATGTGCATATGTTTTTTTTTTCTCTCATTTTATATATTTTCACGTTTACTTTCCTTATATGTTTCGTTTTCTATTTAATTATATGTCTTCAACGAGTTATTTGGATTTGTGAAATGCAATGCAAGTTTGCTTGGGCAATGCATTTGAAA
The DNA here is from genome assembly GCA_022840565.1 of Eubasilissa regina. Lineage (NCBI taxonomy): Eukaryota > Metazoa > Arthropoda > Insecta > Trichoptera > Phryganeidae > Eubasilissa > Eubasilissa regina. The sequence continues at coordinate 27,921,751 of JAINEB010000033.1, forward strand.
ATCTGTGTAAAATATATGTAATAAACTGTATTTTTAAGCTATGCATTACTTATAAGTTATATGGGTCTAAAAAATAAAAATAAATAACAATTCTACATGCACTACGATAAACAATATATATTTTTTTTAGGTAGGTAATGTTCATCTGAATTAAATGTTTTTATAAAATGTCTCTCCTGGGTGTATTTTAATAATATAACCTATTAGAATTTATAGTTTTGTGTTATTCTTTCCATTTCTTTTTCACATCCTTCACACCAATACCACACTATCAAAAATGATTATAATCTAATCTGACATCGAGTAATCAACAGGGGCATGCACTGCGTACAAGCATAAAATCTGTGCGTTACTAAAAATTGCGGGGAATAAAAATAAATGAAATAATCTTAATTTTATGAATACACCCTATAAAATTTTAGTAGTTATTACTCGGATTAGCGTAACCTTGTCTATGGCGTAACTCACAACTTTTGTCTAGCCGTGTGTTATTCAGAAAAATTACGAATCATTTATGAACAACTTCGTGTTGATGCTTGTAGGTAATTTGCCAGCTCGTTAGTTCGTTAAGCATTTAAATTTACGGTTAGCAGTTTTCTACATTTTTCAAACAATTTGTGCTTAATTATGTTGTCTTCAAAAAGGATTAATCCTCACTGAAAATTGAGTGCAATGATACCTTCTATATATTTCCATATTTAATTGCAAACTGCAAACACATTAAAAGTTTTGTTTTCATGGTGTATTTCACTCAAGTCCAACGTTATAGTGTCAACGTGTTTGCATATATATAAGTTATAGGTTATGATTTATTATCTGTCAAGCAAGGGTGTTTGCATTTTGGAAGATTATTACATAAGTAAGATTATTTAATGAAATTAATTTATTTTTGTATTGAGTTTCAACTATGGTAATTTGTAAACCTAATTATTTATATGCACGTTTTTGAATATTGTTAATAAAACATTTTTCCGAAGGAGAAATTCTGGATAACATTTTAAGCGAAACCGAAAGCAGAGTTCGTTACCGAACAGTAAAAGAACTTGTCTTTTTTAAAGTAATAAATTCACAATTATATTCTAAATTTAAATTGATCCAATTGTTCTGAAAATTAGAATAATTTTTCTAACATTTTTTTTAATACTTATTATATACTTAGTAAGCATCGTCGGTAACAGCATAACCTAAGTTTGTGCCTGCTGCATGCCACTGGTAATCAATAAGTTCTATAAATATTATAAAGACCTACATTTATGTAAGTATAGTATATATTTTGCAGCTTGACCTCATTAAACGCACTAGGAGAGATCGCATCCGTAACATTGTGTTTGGAAATGTGCATTACTTACCAGTTATACCTCAGTTACCCAATCTAACAATTATATTTCAGTTACCAATCATCGTTACATACGAATAGTATTTACTTACTCAAAGTCACAATAACGATTTAGTTCATCATTATTAATAACGACCAGTACCCGGTGTCACTCGGAATTCAGAATCAATTTAATTAAAATATCAGGATTAATATAGTGATTTAGAGGAATGAGGATACACAAATATCTAATGAGGTATGATATCCAAGGGAATGGAGAGATTGACATTATTTTCCTCGTGGTCCTAGAGTGAAACTGTACAAAATTTGGCGGGGGAGTTTCAAAGGGAGAAGGAGGGTGCCTAAAATTTGGAACGGATGCAATTCATATAATATAATACTAATATAAAACAGCGAAAAGTTTTCAAGTTTAATATTAAATAAATAAAAGAACTACAATATTTTATTTATACAAAATGAAATTTAACGGTCCAAATTTCACGTTTTATAAACAATATCGTCTAAATGCCGTCCATTTCTCTCAAGACACTCTTGCAATCGGATTATTAAATTTGTAAACACGCGAGAGCAAAGCGTCGGTTCAATGGCATCAACTTCACGGTGGATATTTTCTTGTAAGGCCTGAATTGTTAGAGGATTGTCACTACAAACCCACAAAAAAAAGTCGCACAGTGTAAGGTCCGGTGACCGAGGTGCCCAGGGTATGTCTCCGTACTTGCTGATTAATTTATTGAGAAAAATTCCCCTCAACTTCTCCATTAAAACTCTAGCCGTGTGTGGAGTGGCCCCGCCCCATCTTACTGAAATGTCTCTCGCTGGTTTAAAAAATAAGAGCCAATTATCCCTCGGGAAGAAATTGCACACCATACTGTCGTTTTTAGACAATGCAAACGTTTTTGATGGCGTTCCCTTGAGTTTTAGAGGCGCCAGTATCTCATGTTCTGTTTATTAATATAGCCATCGATATGAAAATGTGCTTCGTCAGTAAACAACATGTTTCCAAGCGTTCGTACTGTACTAAAACGTTCCAGCATCGTTCTCGTTAAGATTTCACGTAAAGAATAGTCATTTTCGTTGAGAATCTGCACGATTTGCAATTTGTATGTGTAAAACTGTAGTTTATTTTTCAAAATAACGTGCACTGTTGATTTTTTTATTTCAGTACAGACTGAATCAAATATTAAAATAAATACAAAAAGCGCGATGCGCATGAACCAATGAATCATCGCACTTTAAATATTGCTCAACCGCGAACCCGCAGTGTGCTCCCGACCAGTAACTCATTGCGACTGGCAAATCCGAAAATCATGCGCGTCGAACAATACCCCTCCCACTGACCTCACCCTGATGGTTTACGAGCAATTACAATTTAACCTTGAATTTTTCCTCTGGACTCCCTTTAGATCGTCTGTTGTGAATATATATTCAAAGAAAACGTCGTGATTTTTTTGGTTTAAATCAAATAAAATTATATAAATCTGGTAGATCTTATACTGCACTTAATGATATTGATTCTACAATAACAATAATAATAACAATAAACATAGACGCCTTAAGACAAAATGTTGGATTCTCAGTTAGATGTCTTTCACAAAAAATCAACGATATCGCACAATCTTGTAAAACTATTTTTACCTTAACTTCTTCAACAAGGCCCACAGTTAATGTGGTTTCAACAGGACGGTGTCAAATTACACACAACTTTCTCTACGATTCAAATTTAGTACAATGCAATTCCTGGCTGCATGTAGTCTAAATTTTGTGATATTGTATATGACGATTGGCGTCAAAAATGGCCGCCTCGTTCGTTTGATTTAACTGCAACTGATTTTTTCTTCAAAGAGCTCATATTTGTGGTGTCTTGAGGTACCCATTTGTATGAAATTATTTTCCATAATAAATTTTTAAGAGTTATATTAATAATTTATTAAAATTGTTTAATTCAAAAAAAAATAATCAAAAACAACATAATAATTAATACAAAACAAATATCTGATATCTCATAGAGACAAAGCTATTTTTTATTATATTTAATGGAAAATATATTTAATTAATATAGTAAGGTAGTAAGCCCTGTAATTACCCCATAGTTCCATATATTTTCTATTAAATATAATTGAAAATAGCTTTGTCTCTACGAGATATCTGATATTTGTTTAATAACAGTGTCTTTGTAGGTAAAAATCCAGTAATTGTGTATTCTTGGTCGTATTCAAATATTGCTAATATAAATATACCTTGTATGAATACAAAATGATAATAAAAGTACTTTTAAATACTTTTTCAGGTCACAACAGTCGTCACCTTTTAGCCATGCCGACTGGAAGAGATAGAAATTGTACCCCGCCAGGCATTTACGAATTTCCGCCAGATGGGTTTTCAAGGGACCAAAGGCAATCCGTGAGTTGTTCATTATTTAAGTTTACGTCAAAGCCATAGATCCCCTTCCTATAATAATTGATATATCAACAAACGAAATAAATATATAGAGAATAATAAAAAAAGTCTGGCTGGTTGTGTAATCAGTAGTAAATTTGAACTTCTTACCATCGCCCGTGGTAAAAAACGTTTGTGTCAAAGTTTATCGCGCATAATAGTGTAGCAAAGCAATCATCAAATATCTGCGAATTTTATCAATTGATTGATTTATTTTAAATATTCATCATTGCAAATATACAATTTTATGCTTTATACACTCCTGCATTCAAAATCTGTTACCTAGCAGGCGAAAAAATTATCGGATGAACTCTCATCGACGATATTGAATGATTTTTAATTTCTTCTTTATTACATATATATTCATTTTCATTTTATTTTTTGCCAAACTGCATGTCAGTTTTACGGCAAGGATTGCCTTTTACATAGTTGAATATATTTTTTTTTATAAATAAAATGTAACAAGGGGAAAAAATTAGATAAGGAGATGTTAGATGATTATTACTTAGAAAGATATAATTAATGAAATATAAATAAAAAAAATAATTAATCTTTCGAAAACATAAACAATTTTTGCAGGGTGTGACAGACCTGGTCTACAGAATTTTATGGTTGGATACCTGAATATAATATAATACAATAAGGAAATAAAAAATTTGACAAGAATATGTTCCCTTACTTTGCATTTTAAGGTGGTAACTGGGGTCGCATCATTTTTAAAAATATTTAATAGATCTTTATCGATATTCATTGTCATACACAACACTTTTAAAGTATCAATGTGACGGATGACTTTTGAAACAGCTGTGAAGAGTCCGCCACTTTTAACTAACTATTTATCGAATAGTAAAATTAATTGACTATTTGAACGTACTCTCGATGAGTAAATATTTTTTACCAACGATCGAACAACCAACAACCAAAAATTGTTTACTAGGCATTAGTAACTCTTCAACTCCAGCTCATATTTTTAAATATAATCATAATTTATACATGGAATAATTTGCCTAAAATATATGACACGGTATATAGCATATGTCATTCTCACTATCTTTGGCTCTACTTATTTATGCGATTTTATTCATTTACAACTATGCCTTAAATTGAACAAGTAGTTACTTACCACACACAAGTAGTTACTTACCACACACAAGTTGTGAAGCTTTCGAAAGCGATGCAAGGTCACCGTTCTAATTAGTTAACTTTAAAAAGCTCAAAAACTGTTTTATCAGTGTTTAATTATTTAGATTTTCTTGTTTTATAAGTAGTGCACTGGGCTACTGAAGTTGACAACTCCTATATATTGTATTCTTCTAAGTAGCCCACAACTATATTTTGAATTTGAGTTTTAAATAAAAATCTTGATTTTACTTTTAAAAATAGCAATATTAACTTTGTGGTTAAAATTCATATTTTTATTTATTATCTTTGTTTTATTAACCACTTATTTGAGTTTAAATACATCAACCGGTTTCAAAAAATACCAATTAATTATTCGAGTAAATTTGTATTAAGTAACAATTTGAGTTAGGTACTAAATTTATTTTTTAAATAATTGTTTTTTTAAAAATAGATTTTGCTAAAAAAACAATAATATATGTTTTTAGTTAGTTATGACATCCTGGAGAAGAAAATGGTATTTTTCGAAACCGGTAGATATATTTAAACTCAATTAAGTGGTTAATAAAACAAAGATAATAATTAATCTTGATTTTACCTCATTATTTTTTCATCACTAAAGTCGATATAGCTACAGTGAAAATGCTCTATGAAAATTTCGAGATTTTGTTTACTTAATATTTGACTCTGCTCACTAAAAAGTCTGCCGACCCTTGGACTATGCGTTTGTAATAATATAGAGAAGTGTTTAAACCCTGCCCTAGGATGAGCGTTAAAAACGTACACGTGGTACACAACAGCAACTACACTACATCTAGTATGCGTTTATTCCAATCTTTCTTTATTACCATTTTTCCTGCACAATGTTTAATGTCGTTACTCTATCGAGCTTATCACGTTTGCTTTTCTCTAATCTAGATCGTTTTCTATATTAATGAAACACCGCAAATAAAATAACACAAACCTTTTTTAATATTCTAGTCACGTGTTCAACGTCAAACAAGAACAAACATAAACGGCTAAGAAAAGAAATAGGTAATTATATTATTGCCTAAATATCGACATAAAATCCAAATCGTTTTATTACTTATAATTCATACTAATTTAAATCACCTTACAGGAGCATTGCACTTTTTTCAAATATCTGAAAGTAGATTTCATTCTTTACTCTTTTGAAAAAATGTACTTTCATAACCTGTATATAAATGTACTTTAAAAATATAGGTATCAAAGAGATTAGACATTTCTTTTTAACCTTTTAACTGCCAATTCTATTTGAAATGGAAAACACCACATAGAGTAAGACTAGGCTTTAAGAGTCTTGAGTTATCTATCAAAAGCTGGAACCTGTAGTTCACAGATGGCAAAATGATTTAAAAATGTGACTTTAATCGCTGCAAATTTTCAAGGTCCAAAAGTGTGTTAATACGCTAATAACTTGTCGTGATATACAAAGTTTGGTATGTTAACGCGTTCATGCCATTTAAAAGGTTAACGAAATGTATTAATTTCTCATTATTTTTTCTTTTGTGACCAACAGAAGGATATTAAACATAGAATACATAATAATATCGTCAGGGTTATGGTCTCACTGTAACCTGAGTGAGACAGAGGTATTAAAAGAAAAATTGCAAGATGCAAGTGCGCGGGGAGCGGGGTGCCGGTTGTCAATCGTCACTTTAGTGGCAGAGCGTGCGCTGGCCGAGTTAGACATTTCTCATTATGCTATAGTTCATGATATCCAGTGTTTTTTTTTCATTTTTACCACTTTTACACAATAATTGATATATATATATATATATATATATATATATATATATATATATATATATATATATATATGTAAACTATTATATTAATGAACAATATAAGTAATAAATGTGAAATATGAATATTTGTCTACATGTACACTGACTTTACATCAACGAAACCCGCGTTTTTATTTTAGCACCGAAAGGGAAAGGTTAATATTATTTTTTATTTTTTTATTTAAAAGATATTCGAATCCGGGCCCTGCGAAAATACATTCACTCAAAACAAATCTATATATTCGAAATTGATGGCTTGAGAAAAGAGGCAAACTCAAACCTTATTTATCTCCATGGTTTGACCATTTTAAAGGCTTCAAACTGCCTCAGTAAATGGGAACCAGTGACAGTAAAATTTATCTCATTATCAAATTTATAACCATCGATAAACGACAGGGTGTTCTCTTTACACTCTCAATTATATCAATTAAATTTGATCATAAATGTGCAATCTACCGATATATGTAATCTAATTGTGTACACTAATTATCATTAACTAACTAAATATTTGTATATTATTTCAGGGTTGGATAGCAATACACTGTCTCTTTTCTTTCTACTGCTTTGTCCTCTTGGCAATAGTGTGTGATGATTATTTTGTACCAGCTATAGAAAAAATTTGTCACGGTATGATTTTTAAGTACTTTTAAATTTGTCAAAAAAAAAAAATTTTGTCATGCAAATACCTGTTAGCGAGTTTGTATTTTGAAAATACCGACATAGTACATCTGCTCATTTCTTACATTATTTCGACTTTTTTTTGTCACATAAATATTCTTACTATTTTCAAACTAAGCTAAACGCTCGTGTAATGAAAATAGAACTATCTTTATGGCCTCCTCCAACCCCCAACTACTAGATTATTAGGGGAGTATAGTGACCACTAGATCACAAGCATGTCAAATTTTATCTTAGATTAGCGTAACCTTGTCTATGGCGTAATCTAGCCGTGGGTTTAAAAAATTGCGAATAATTTGTAACAATTTCATGTGCAGGCTTGTCGGCAAATTGCTAGCACTTAGGTATTATATAAACCTAACTTGTTTTTTTCAATCTTCATAATAATCATACTGATACAAATTTTCAGCATTTTTTAAGCAAATTGTCCTTAATTCTGTTGTCTTCGAAAGGGAATAATCCTTACTGAAAAATACGTACAATGACACTTCTACCTATTTGATTTGCTTAACAGGCTAAACGTTTTGTTTTCATAGTATATTCCAACCTATGATTCTAACACGTCCGAAGGAGAAATCGTAAAAAAAAAATTAAGCGAAATCAAAAGCAGAGTACGGTACTTTTAATGAAATAAATTTTCAATTTTACTCTAAATTTAAATTAATAGAATTGTTCCAAAAATTAGAAGAAAAAAAAAATTTTTTTTTATACCTAGTATAACTGCTGTATACTTAGTTTGGTAACAACATAACCTAAGTTTGTGCCTACTGCACGCCACTGGTAATCTCCAATTGATAACTAAATAAATAATCTCTTAATTTGCCTTATTTTTATAATCAAATTGCCTATTTAAAAATAATTAAGTTGTATTCATCTTTGTACTAGTGTTGAAGATGTCGGAAGATGTAGCTGGCGCGACATTCATGGCTGCTGCCAGCTCCAGCCCTGAGCTGTTCATTAATTGTGTTGGTACCTTCGTCACTGAAGGCGATCTCGGTGTCGGCACCATTGTAGGTTCAGCAGTATTCAATATTCTCGCTGTACCCGCGTGCTGTGGACTACTAGCTGGTCAGGTGCGCATAACTAGCATATTTTTAAAGTTAATCATCTTTCAGTATTATTAATTTTATATCTCTGATTTTTATGATTGATTGATTTGTAATTATCAAGCAATGATTTGTTTACATTACATTTGTAATTATGAAGCAATTTTTTTTTTTACATTACATTTGTAATTATCAATCAATGATTTTTTACATTACATTTGTAATTATCATGCATGATTTTTTTTTTGGCACAATTTTTAATTTTAATAGGAAAATATGCATTGAATTTCGATTCACAAATAACTTCTGGATGATTTGAATAAAAAAATATTTTTAATGAGAAGAATTGTGAATATTACTTTTAGAACCATTGTTAATATATTATCCTTTTAGCCGTCAAATAACTTACTTTTTACTTTTGAATTTTCTTTTGCTTCTTCTGTTGATCTGCGTGCATTGTTACATTGTTACCTGTTCCAATTTTCCTCCAACAACCTGTCTAATCAGCACGTCTTAGGACGCAATAATAATATCGTATATTCATACAAGAATTATTGTACATTCTCTATTCGATATCGATGTTTGACTAGTGTCATATTTGTCGGCAATGTGAGAGACGCGCGTTCTTATAGACCGCATGCATTTACGGCATGCTATAAACTTGAAAAATCTGCTCGATACACGCAAATGAGGTCAATTGAAAATTTTATTAATAGACATTTACAATATATATAAAATAAACAAAAAATACATTTTCTGTCTTTAAATTCTCGAAAAATCTTGCATGTGTAATTGATTTCTGTAGCTTTGGTAATAATTATAAAATAGATCATTATTAACACATAGTTGATTTCACATATATTAAAACAATTTCGAGAAGGAACCTATTCGTTGTTATATAATATGAGCTGCGTAGTTCAGATGTAAAATGACTTATATTGTAATCTGGATCAGTGTATAGAGAAAGAGGTTAATTGATTAATTTATTTTTCCTACAATAATAATTAATTCAGTTTTTTGATACTGAATGCCCTATAAAAAATTATTTAAAATCTAAATTAAAAATCGACCGCTTTACGTAAACTATCGTAACTAACAAATAGGTCATTTTTACATGTTCTAGTATTTCACATGTATTATGATTAAAAAATATTAAATTTATGTCCGAAGGCTTAACAGATAACAAATCCATTGGGACATAATAACATCTTTATGGTATTAATTAGAAAGATATACATTTATAACCAATTTGTATATATATATATATATTGTTGTTGCTACCGGGATTCGAACCTGGATCTCTTTCCAATCCGGGAAAGATGCATTATCCAACTATTTATATTACAGCAGACAGTTTTTATTTAATTAGTATTTAAAATATCACAGAACTATGTTCTGAATAATTACAACTTCACAATAAGAATGTGTTCTTCTTAATAATAACATTACGATTTGCAGGTGATTGAACTCGATTGGTGGGCTGTATCCCGAGACTCATTGATGTATGGGGTTGCCGTAATATCCTTAATATTCACCCTTCAGGATGGGAAGGTTGAATGGTACGAAGCAACCATTTTGGTCACTGCCTATACCTTATATATACTAGGTACGTACACATACTAGGTACATAAAAACAAATTTAACTTTTTCACACACTAAATGATAGTGGAAAACAAAATGTGATGCCAAATCAGGTAAATGGGACCATTTGAATAAAATTAATAACGACAACTCACTAAGTAAATAGCATCAATCTTATTTGGTACTGACACTAATGTATGGAGGTGAAACCTGGACCTAGCAGAAGAGGAACGAAAGTATACTGAATGCAGTGGAAATAAGATCACTTAGGCATACCTATATGTGGTAAATCCATTTATGACAGTGTAAAAAATTAAGAAATAAGGAAAGAATACAAAGCTGATCTTAGTATAGTGAGTAAGATTAAGGAGGATTAAGTGGTTTTATCATATGGAGCGAATGAATAAGGAGAGAATGGTAAGAATGTTTATGGCGCCGGAAGTCTTGACACGACCAAGTAAACCAGATACTTGAAGATAGTCCTGTTAGATGCCACAATAATCGGCGAGCATGTATGAGAAAATGTATGAATGTGGATGTGGCGAGAATTGTGTGTCAGGACAGAAAAGTGTGGCGTTCTATCTATTATTGTATTGAATAACGTAATTGTGAAAATATCCTTAAGGTTCAAAAAGTTTCGAATGAATTAAGAATACAAAAATTGCTCAGTTGTATTCGTAAATTTTTTAATTAAAAGTATACCCCACTGCATGTTGTTTTTAATTTTATTTTGTTATACATGTGGATTATAATTTAGTTTTTTAAATTCGCGAAATATCCTCTTGTTACCTATTTGTAAAAAAAAATTGTTAAGAAATACACATCTGATAAAGGCGTTCTAAATGTTTATACGATTCTAGTAATGACAAATAATTATTTTTATACTTTCCTAGTGTAGTTTTTATTTCAGTATTAAACAAAAAATCTGATTTCAAAACATGAAAATGTTACTATTAAAAAAATAGATAAATTAAAAAACGTTTTTTATTATACAAAGTGTCCCAAAATGTATTTTCATAATAAAAATTCTGTAATTAAATAAGGGATGGGTTTAATGAAAAAATGTTTATTTTGGCGTTCTTCTAAATGGGAGGGAAAATTTTTGAAAACATTTCTTCTCAGATATTTTCTTTTAATTGGTTTAGGAAGGGAGGAATGTTACAGCCTACCTTCGATTTAAGATAGCTCCATAGTAAAAAGTCAATTGGTGTCAATTCAGGGCTATGTAGAGGCCAAGTTATGTCATCTCATCGGGATATCAACTTTCCAGGTAAAATTTGGGAAAACAAGTAAGGACACGCCCCATAGTGACTGAATTCCCAAGTACGCGGCTAGCGATCGGCATACCCCTGCCTCTCTCTCGCCCATTACGTTGGTGTAGCGTATGAACCAAAATGAAAAAGACTTTTGGGACACACTGTAATTGATTTATTGATGTAACGTAGGTGTTTAAAACAATATATACTTTTTTCAGCTATGTATTTCAACAAAGGAATCAGTAATTTTGCTAGAGGATGCTGCATTAGACATAAAAGAGCACCTTACACGGAAGTCACACCGCTGCTGAGAAATGGTAAAGATCAAAATTTAAGATAAAATCAACCACTCCAAATTTTAGCTTATTTTAAATGAGAGGTTATCACTACTGACATTGGTTTACAAAAATATAAAATTGTGCATTTTATAGAACCTTGAGAGTTTACACGACATGGTGATTTGACCATGTCACGAAATATAATGAAGCGACATATTTTGGGACGAAATCCATTTAAGGATAATTCCTAGAATAAATTTTGATGAAGAATTTCAAGAGAAAGAAGAAATTGTAAATAAGAAGTGTCTAAATCAGGAATATGTGATCTATCTCTTTTAACCTTTTAACTGCCAACTCTATTTGAAATGGAAGACACCACAGGAGTAAGACTAGGCTATCTATCTTGACTTATCTACCAAAAGCTGGGACCTATCGTTCACAGATGAAAAAATTATTTAAAAATATGATTTTAATTCCTTCAAGTTTGCAAGGTCCAAAAGTGCGTCTTAACACGCTTAAAGCTTGGCGTGAAATACAAATTTTGGCGTGTTAACGCGCTCGTAGCATTTAAAAGGTTAAAGGTTATCTGAATATGACGTGATTAGGTGTGTCTATGAATGCATAAATTTATCAATTTATCTTTTCTTCAAGAAAAACACGGTCTTTTGGCTTCAAGCAAATCCGATCTTGAAAAGAGAGGTGAAACAGAAATCGAAGATGGTGAAAAGATTTCTGAAAAGAAATCTGATTTAGGTAAGTACCTACAATTTATTAGACAATGCGATTAAAAATATTGTAATTATTATATATAGTATCGATGGCACTCAGAAATGTAATGCGACATTGCACTGCGATTGGCACTCAATTTTGTTTTAGTGGCCTATTTCATCCTTAATAACTTCTAGAATTCTGTTTTTCTACGCGCGTATACCTTTATATGTGCACACAATTTTAATAACTTAAAATTTGCTGTTTAAACTTATTGCACTAGCTCGATTGTACAGATGTTGCCTATTTATTTAATAAATGCGTGTTTGCTGAATAATGTACCTTTTAAGCGTGTATTTTTTTCACAATTGAGTCTTGAAAGTAAAACCAGTTGACATTAATAGATGGCGATATGTTTGAAATCCAATATATCTACATTATACATAATTCTAATAAATATTTACAACAATTTATATGTATCTGCTATACGATTTTTCTTTTATTACTAGTTTTTAAAATTCGCCCATCCATGGAATGGGCCATCCATCCTAAGCGCAAATAGAATTCTGTGAAAATTTTGTAATTATTACCTGCTTATATTTGAGCAGCATTCAAATTTTATAATTATCAAATTTCTGAAATAATTCTTTATAGATTTGTTTGTGTACTATTTTGAAAAATATGCCTTCGAAACACAAAGGTCGTGTATCCACATTTCAAAGGTAATTTATATTTCACTCCAATTAAGTGAATTTGTTTCTCTTACGCACACACAGACATTAAAATTTTTCGTATAAAAAAAATTTTTAGTTATTGAAAGGGCAATTTTTGAGGATAATTTAAGGTTTTTTCTAGTATCGATAAGAAATGTTTAGTTAACCTTTCCTCTCCGATGATGTAAACTAAGTTAACACTGCCTCTAATTATGTGAATATCTCAGTAAATATACTAAATACATGGTTCATGTTCATGTTTTAGATATTCTATGTATATCTATGTATTGTATAAAATAATTACAATATATAAGTATTTACCACACGCAACAATAAAATGTTTTCTCTAAAAACCCGATGTGAATCTGTCGGTACGTGCGGAATGGCGAGGACGGCGCAGTGCGCGGGGCGCGGGGTGGTACCGTATTCCGATCGTAACTTAGTGGCAGAGCGTGCACTGGCCGAGTTAGACGTGTCATGCGCTGTCGTTCTTGATGATCAATATTTTTTCTCATTTTTAGCACTTTTACACAATAATTATATATATGTCAGCAATTATTTTAATGATTAATATAAGTAATAAATGTAAAATATTCTTATTAAATCTACATATATACTGAGTTTACAGAACCAGAATGCGCGTTTTTATTTTAGCACCCTAAGGGAAAGGTTAAAACTATTGTGAAGTGATGTGTTATTCAATATATTCGAATAAAGCTACAGTTTAACTCGGGGTGCATTCAGGCAAATGCTTGGTTTCTTTTTTTTTGTTGCATAGTTGCTCTTTAGGACCCCGGGCAAAATATAATCTTCCCCTCTCATACTGATCACCCCACCCCATATAAATGTGTATTACATTATTCTAAATCCTTCCGTTCCAATATTAGCACAGTTACTTTATAGGACCCTGCGCTAAACCTTCTTCGCTCCCTCCCTGCGATATAAATGTGTATTAAATTAAATGTTATCCATTTCAAAGTTTGTATCGTTACTTTTTGGCACTCTGTATAAAAATTTTTAACTCGCGAGAAACTGAGAAAAACAGAAGCCCTCCCCTCACCCAATATGTATGCATATTAGTATTATATTATAATGAATACCATTCGTTCCAAATTTTAGGCACCCTCCTTCTCCCTCTGGAACTCCCCCCCCCCAAATTTTGTAAAGTTTCACTCTAGGATCCTGAGTAAAACAATGTCATGTCCCCTGGATATCTTACCTCATTAGATATTTCTATATCCTCCATTATCCTAAATCACTATATTAATCCTGATATTTTAATTAAATTGATTCTGAATCCCGAGCGACACCGGGTACTGGCCGTTATTGATAGTGGTGAGCTAAATCATTATTGTGACTTTGAGTATGTAAGTGCTATTCGATTATAACAATGATCGGTAACTGAGATATAACTGTTAGAGGTTGAGTTTCTAGTATACAGGTGATTGCTTGCAAAATTATAAATAATCAGTTACCAATTATCGTTGCAATCGAACACAAATCTCAGAATCACAGTCACAATCATGACTAAAATAATAGTTTAGCTCATCACTGGTTATTAATCAATAAAATCATTGTTAATTTTTCAGATTCTAGCACAGAAATATGGAAATGGCCAGATTTGCACGTGTCAGTGGGTGGGAAAATGTTCTGGATCATTACTTGGCCAATCAACTTTTTACTTTGGCTGACTGTCCCTGACTGCAAAAAATATCCTAAGTTATTTTCAATCACATTTTTCATGTGCATTGTGTGGATTGGCTCCACGTCATACATGGCCGCTTGGTTGATTACAGTTATTGGTAAAAATATTTTTAAACTAAAGTTGTATATTTTTTGGCCGAGGAAAAGGTGTATGTTGACTACAATAATATGTGTCCACGGATGAATTTTTTATGAGATTTTCGTCTCGTGACAATCTCTGCAATAGAGATTATGCACCTGTGAAATTCCTTGGAGACATCTTTCGACTTTCATAGTCCACCGTATCGAGTATCAGAGATTCAAGCACCGCCACTTAGATTTTTTAATCTTTCTTGCACCAATTAGAATAAACGTTTATAATTGAATACCTTATGTTTGTTTACTTTTCACAATAAATAGTTTCAGGTATCGATGATTTTAGGTGACGTTTGTACGCATGTTTCAAATCGAAAGCCCTGTGCATGAGTTGGTTCTATCAATCTCAAACGCTGATCCCTAAACTTATTTCCAGATCAAAATTTCAACACATATACCGAGATTTATCTCAAATAAATCTCTGAGACGTATCTTATTATATCTCACCGCTTACCCAGGACCGATTTATGAGCAAAAGTTCCCATATAGGTCCTTTGCATTCACCGCCAGGTTGGCATTTTGCAACACTACTTGAGAGCTATGCCATGCCAGCCATTGCAACATGGTATGGCTACCAACCAAAGACATTTATTTAGTAAAACAACATAAGGCAGAAATAAATCAAATGCACACAACAGTAATAGATAAAATATACACACATGAATAGAGCTACTCAGAGGGACAGTAAATGGCGGTTCCTCGCACATCAAGTACCTCACACATCACTTAAAGGAGAAAAGAAGACAATACATAAAAACAAAAAAAAGTTCCTTCCGGCAAAGAGAAGGACTGGCAGACCTAAGGTTTTTCAAGCAAGAAGAAGGGCGAACGGCCCTCACCCTCTTTCTAAATACCTAACCATCTCAAAATCTCCCAGTGAAACACCCACACACCCACAAAACTCAAAAAAGTCATAAATTTCTTTCGTCCTTCATTAGTTGTACCACATCCAACCTGTGAGCTGTGAAGCAGTGTCGACTGTCGACTGCTGTGCACCGGCACCATCTCTTGGCGCGGCATGTGCGCACATCATATGTACTGCTGTAGAACTGTTATCAATTGTCCTCAGTGGTATATACCACACACACACACAAAAAGCAAATGTCCCGTGGAGCATACCACACATATATGTAGTGCCTAATTCCAAAACCCCCTAAAACGACTTTGTGTTTTTGAGTTATGGATGAAAACGTATATGTATTTTGAAAACAAATGTACTAAATGTTTGTTTTTACATCAGCATTTTTTAAAGAGACAATTCTGCTATGTAATTTTTTTCTTCTATATATATCGTTCTGGCAACCATACCGGATTTTAACATCGACAAGCGTTGTGATTGGTTGATTTCATTTTAGGGGGAATAGCAACTTATACTCTAAATACTAATTTTAATGTATTAATTATAAATATATACATATAAAATTAATTTTGTCAAAAAATATTGTTTTGAATAATTACAACTTCACAATAAGAATGTGTTCTCTTAATGACTCATACTCTGTCTGATTTGGGGTATTTTAGAACTAACCCTGATTTTGAACATACAATATCAATGAATTTAAGTGGCTTTTACGAGAAACAATGTGTTCTGCATGTAGCTGACAAAAAAAATCTATAAAACTGCATATTTTACTTGAATTATCCGAAATCTGTTTTAAGGGGTTTTGGAATTAGGCACTACCATATGTAAAATATGACTATTCTCATTCATTATAATGATTTTTGTCTTAAATTCAAAGTTTAAAACGAATTCAGTATATTTATATGGTATATTATTGTGTAAATTTATAACACAATTGTTTTACACAGGTGATACAATTAACATTCCTGACTCAGTGATGGGCCTAACATTTTTGGCTGCTGGTACAAGCGTTCCAGAAGCTGTTTCTTCAATTATCGTAACCAACCAAGGTATCTTAATTTTTTTAGTATTATTAATTAGTCATTATTATTATCTCATCGTTGAGGCTGAAACCACAAAGTGATTGCTTTATACGAAAAAAAATAAAATAATAACATATTATTATTTGCACTTTCTCAATCATGTTGCATTATTGTCATCTATTAAAAAATAATAAATTAAAGATCACGGTTGTCCTTTCAAAATTTCAGGTCATGGTTCAATGGGTATAAGCAGCTCTATTGGTTCAAACACATTTGATATTTTGCTCTGCCTCGGATTACCCTGGATGATCAAATCTATTTTCTATCCAACCACTCCGGGAGAATACTGGGTAAACACAAAGTTATTTCTTTTTTTTAAATAACATGATACAAAATAATATTAGACTAGTTTATTGAAGGGATTCAAAATAATGTCAGAAAACTTTACTTAGGAAACGAAAAAACAAATGTTTGTCTTAAAAGTTAGTGTAGAAATTTATCTGATTAAAAGTTTTTAAATTAGTATAAACATTATTATTTGAAATTTAATTCTTTATATTTATTATGTTATTGTGTTTTTATAATTATTACATTTATTATTTTTATAATTTGTCACATAAAATTTACTTATTGTTTTCAGGTAAACATCAACTCAGGAGGTTTGTCTTACAGTGCCATTTCATTGCTGTCAACACTCTTAGGTTTATACATTTCATTTGTATGTAATAAATTCTTATTAGACTGGAAAATAGGCCTCACTTGTACGATCATGTATGCTGCCTTTCTCACGCTAGCTAGTCTCATTGAATTAAATGTCTTCTTCCCTGTTAATCTCCCAACGTGTGTCCATTAAATTAAATATTCAGCGGTTAAACTGTTAGTTTTATTAATAATAAATAAAAAGTTACTAATTCATAATAATAATACTAAGTTAATGAAATCTTTATAGTTGATAAGCACTATTTAAAAATATGAAACAACTAAATCAGTGTTTTATTTCTTTAATAAAGACTTACTAAATATTATCATATTTTTTATTGTTATTCACACCTATCCCACAATTTAGGAAACACTAATCTAGACGAATAACAAGTGTTTGGAACATATGTTTATTTATGTAAATACATATTTATTTTGAACGAAAATAATGCACTGTGCCTTCGCCCCCATTCCCTTCTCTCCCGGCATCCCGCTGCTCATTTGATTGGCGACCTTGCGCCAGTGCGGTATAAGCAGTATTTTGTTGCGAAGCGTGTATGACTCATGACAGTTAGTTGTCTACACAACATGCCAGCAAAGTTAAGTTAGATTTTCTGAAATTTTGACACGCCGAGCTCAAAATGTTCATCATCACTGCTATAGGACATGTCCCCAGACGGCATATAGAAAGCTCGCCAGGAACAGGAAATGCGAAGGAAATAAAATACCTCATGCGGACCGTGGCTTGACGTAACCTTGACACAGTAGCGGCAATATTGAATCTAGGCAGACAAAATCGATTTCAGTACAGTTAGATAACAAACTTTTACAACATAATATATTCAACCGATTGCAATACTGATAATAAGAGGAAACTAATGCTTACTCCCCCAGAACAATCATGATAACGAATGATGAATATAACGGCTCTAAGTATACGCATCCTTTCAATACGACAGGGGTGCAAAGAGACTCCTGGTCAGCCACTATCAAAATAGAAATATTGAAACCAAAGAAAATAGACTCATGAAGTATAAAGAGTACGAAGAAATGCTCAAAAATACAATTACAGTAAAAAAACTAAATATAAATATTTTAAGAATAAATTAAATGAGATGGCAACATTAAAAAAAATCTGTAGAAGACGATTATACAGGTACTCCTCACAACTATCTATTTGTTTAACGACCACTCGGACTTACGACCAACTCTCCAGCGAGGAGATGCACTGAACTGTTCAAATTTCTCTTTATAAACCGACCACGTTTAAGAATAAAACAAAGAATAAACGTCAAATTCACTTAATAATTCCGGTCATTTCAGTAATCAGCTGAGTTCCAGCCGGTAATGAATGGGGAATCTTCTTTAATACTACACCCAGGATCCTTACCACTAAAAGCATGTAAAGTAAAATCTCCCTTATTGGGCCCTCTACAGCTCCTGATAACTCCGATGATAACACTAAATTTAAATTAAATTTAAAGGATTCAACGATAGAAATGTTAATATGGATATCACTTCAACGACCTTATGACTTAAAGCTATGATAATTTATGATTTGTTTATAAGAATTAATGAGAAAGGTTCTTAAGTATCCTCACTGACAAAGACAAACACTGAAATTCTTAATAACACTGCACTACACCAGACCCATAAGTGGTGATATTTATACATACCAAATTTTGGATATTATTCATAAAACTTCTAAATATATTTAAAACTTTTTGATTTTTACATACAGCTTAGAGTGCTCATCATGTCGGCCTTGTCAACTAATCCTATGAAGTTGTAGTTGAGCACAAACTTAGGCTTTACAATTGGTTGATCTGTTAATGTTGTGGAGCCATCGTGTAGAATTTTATGCCAGTCATGACATTTTATATCCATAAATGATGGGATTTAAGAGGATCTTGAGTTTATTCTGCTGCTACTGCAAATAGTAAAATCTCAGCTAAGTTGGCATGGACATATCCTCCGCATGGAAAACGAAAGACTATCTTAACAGATTTTCTCATCAGTGTTAAAGGGAAGAACTCTAGGATGACCCAGGAGAAAATGGAAAAACTCTGCGAAGACGCAACTATCAGCGGCCTTGAGTAATCGACACAGTGCAGTACAAAAAGCAGCGGAAGAGTGCTGTCCAAGCGTTAAATCCCTGACCTGACTAGGATAAAATACATTTCATTTTGTTCTTTATTTTTTCTTCCTTCTTTATTATTTTTGCACTTATTCAATCCAACATACTTAATATAATATAATTTTTCCTAATATCAACTCGCTAATATATTATTTTATTTTAAATAAGATTGAACATCATTTTTGCAAATGTCAACATTCTTAATATGTATAATAAATAAAATTTTAAAAACTTAATATAATTTTAGACACCTTATCTCCCAGTAGACAAAACCAATTAAGCAAAAAATTTGACAAACCTGTTTGGTAGATAGCTAGATAAAGGTTCCTTAACTCTTAGGCCCTGAGCTCCTCATCCTACAAGTGCCCTGACCCTGGACTGCTGAGCAATAACTAACCCGAAAAACTTTTAGTTTTTGACAATTACACATGTTCAATTATGGTTCAAATAATAAGAATGGCACTAACAAAATAGATTTTTATTTTGCATAAAACTATTAGGTAAGATCAACATGATAAATACAATAAGTGGAAATTTATTTATCGCCAAAACTCAACCTTTAAATGATACACTTCAAAACAATTCTCAGATCCAGATCCAATGCAGAGGAACACCTCGCATGAATTGCGCCAGTAAATAGTTGTGGTGCGTTTTGGTAAATCCTTAGCACCAGGATTCCCTATTTTGCCTGCTTATATTTTTCTGCACAAACAACACATCTAACATTTAGGGCCGGTTGTGTGATCAGAAGTAACATTATGCTTTAGTAAAAGTTACTAAAGTAAAAAATTTTGCAAAAACGGGTTATCTGATTGTTAGTAAAAAAATATTTACTTCTCTAAAGTACATCTCGTTGTAAACTAATTTTACTCCGCATTATCCGATAGTAAAAATGAGAATCGATAGTTAAATATGGTGAACTTTTCACAGCTATTCCAAATGTCACCTGGCACATTGAATGTTTTAGTATACGACAATTAATAATTCAATACTCCTTTTAGTGATGACAGTTCATCCAATGATGATCTCATTGTTTAATATAGATTATTACACACAAATGTCACCTCTAAAGTGACAAATATCAAACACCTAGGCAAAAAAATCCATAAAATAAAGCATATTTCATGACGACGCGTAAAGACATCCCCACCAATGCTTTGATAGTAAATTTGATGTATCAACAACCCGCAAAGGATTTTTACTACAGGTGCATCGCACAGAATTGCGAGGTTGCAACAGAGGCGCCATATAATTGATATGATTAGACACGTATCAGTAATTTAAAGGTGTAATTATCGGCGTGGCACCATAAAACCTGTGGGATAGATTTCAGGAAAACATAGACTACTATTTTTAGTAAAACGTTACAGCGGCGGCCTGTTGCTATGTAGGTACTTGGAAATATGACTGTAAATATTGTTATGAATCTGAATAAAAACAGGGTATTCTGCAGGCGGGCAGTCATTCTCGATTGTATCGTATCGCCATAGTGTAGCGATATTCAACATATTTTGTCTTAATTTCATTCAACCTCACAATCATCATTGCCGGTTGAGAGAAGCTGATATTGACGAACCATCCTTGTCTACTTCCTTGTTTCGAACGACGGGCATTAGTAAAAAGTTACTACAGTAAAAAGTTACCATACTAAAAAATTACCATAGTAAGTTTTTATTGATCACACAACCGGCCCTAAGTGTATCTCCCTTTGGTCTTTCAGACATGTATATAGGACTGTTCAGTATGTTTAGGAGTCTTGGTTCACTTAGGGCGGATATTCCGCTTGATACCACTTTGGGTATATGTGTCACTTGTTCAGACCAGTTTACTGGCCCACAGGGTTCAATGGGTTAAAAAATATGCAAAACGTATTATAGTAAAAATATATTTAAAGATGTATCACAATAACAGTATATTAATATATTATGAACATTACAATTAAGTCTTTTTTATGAGTTTCAATAAAAGTAGTATTTATTAACAAGATATCGTTATTCAAATCTTAATTAAAACATTTCACCATCAAAAAATACACCAGACTGTATACATATATTATTATAGTTAGTTATATTAAAATATATTTTAGAATTGTTATAATAAGCTTATATGTAATAGGAAATATTTCATTATAAAACTGAGTTCCACTAAAATATTTAACAATACTTCAAAAATACATTTTGTCTATCCTCCTTTGAGCAGAAATTATCTTTTCAATCAGTCTTATTATTTTACTTTTGTGTAAAGAAAATTGTACGTTACTTATTATGGTGTGTAAATACAATAAAAGAAAATTTAAAAATAGATTTTAATTCCTAATATAAATAATACTTTCTCATTAAGAAATTGACTTAAATATTGACAAAAACAACAAGAGAAAATCACATTTGTAACCTAATACTAATGTCTCTCATCTCTACCAATAAACAAACTACACCAACTGCGCAAATCATTTCATTCTCACCACCTAACCTCTAAACACCAGTGATGGTAAACCATTATGTGACTGCGATTGTATCACAGATTGGTAACTGATATTTAACTATTGGAAGTTTACTTTTTAGTATACCAGTCATTGCTTGAAAAATTAGGTTAATCAATTATCAAACAAATATCAGATATCTCATAAAAATAAAGCTATTTTTTATTATATTTAATGGAAAATATATATGGAAGTATGGGGTAATTACAGGGCGTGCGACCTGTCTTCGACTAACATAAGTGATCACTATATAAGATCAATAATATAAGAATAAGAATATTGGTTTAAAATAATTTAAAAAATAAATCAGATTCTCATAATATAACATGTATGCTGTTTAAAAAAGGGAAAAATGAATGATCAAATTTGGTCCATAGATGGTGATGGTGTAGTGGTACTCAAAGTGAGTCCACATACTAATATATATACAACTTTCAAAAAAATGATAAATGTGGAGATGAGGGGTGAGAATTAGTGAACGATATATATAAATATATATATATATATATATATACATACACATAACGTTCACCAATTCTCACCCCTCATCTCCACATTTATCAAATTTTTGAAAGTTGTATATATATTAGTATGTGGACTCACTTTGAATACCACTACACCATCGCCAACTATGGACCAAATTTGATCATTCATTTTTCCCTTTTTTTAAACAGCATATATGTTATATTATGAGAATCTGATTTATTTTTTAAATTATTTTAAACCAATATTCTTATTCTTATATTATTAGGTCGTAAGCCCTATAATTATCCCATACTTCCATATATATTTTCCATTAAATATAATAAAAAATAGCTTTGCTCTATGAGATATCTGACTTTTGTTTAATAACAATGCCTTTGTAGGTAAAAATCAAGTAATTGTGTGTTCTTGGACATATTCAAATATTACTAATCAATCATCATAGTTACAATCAAACAAAATCAGTCACAATCACAGTTTAAATAACGATTTTACCATCACTACTAAACATCACTCTTTTCAACAATTTTTTTTAAAGTATAACTAGAAACAAAAAATAATAATATATTAAGATATCTATAAATTTCTAAGGTAATTTTTTTACTTAAAAATACAATTTTTTAACCTACCAAGTTCTGCCCATACTACCAGTATGAAGATCAGCTAACCTACACTGCCATTTGGTCAATTAAAACAGTCAGTGTCCCTTAAGGTCTCTAATACACACAGTGGCAACTTATTTATAACTCATTTACAAGGACAAAAATTTGGTAACTAACATTAATATCTCAAGTGCCTAAAACATCATAACTTTAAAGCAAATATGGAATTATTAAATCTGCATTAATAGAATGGTATTACAATACATAGTTAAGTTAAAGGAAACAACAAATTTGAATTTTTTAAACATATCCAAAACTTCAGAATAGAATTAGAAATATTATTACATAGAATTATTATATATTGCATGGAAGATTATGACAGCCCATTTGATAAACATCTATAGGCTAATAAACTTACTTTAAAAATCAAGATATGACCAGGTTGCTCACATGAAATCACAGAATACAGGTAAAATACATCTATATCTATACACTGGGGCAATTTTTCTAAAGATAAATGAAAGTTTATATTAAAATAATGCTTATTACAATAAAAAATCCAAAGGAAAGAAATAAAATAAATGCAATCACTGTTCAAAATTAAATTTATCAACTTTTTCCAAAATAAAAGAGAAGGTAACGCAGTACGCAGTTCCTATACTAATGCAAACAAAAAAATACTCTCAGATAATTCAGTAATTTTATTTTGTGAGGCAAGTGCCTAGTTAATAAAGAACTTACTTTGAGCATTAAAGAAACCAATTAATTGATTGATTACCAAAACTAACATTTCTCACAGAAAGGTATGATATTGAATTTTGCTTCAAAATATGTGAGAAATTTATAATAATCACCCAGTAATTTATTTAGAAAACATTTATCCATCTAACGTGGTTGATATTTGTGTCCTGGCAATTTTTAACCAGTTACCACCAAGTCACTGGAAGACCCGTTCTGATGACCACCAACCACCAACCACCAACCACCAACCACCAACCCCCAACCCCCAACCCCCAACCCCCAACCCCCAACCCCCAACCCCCAACCCCCAACCCCCAACCCCCAACCCCCAACCCCCAACCCCCAACCCCCAACCCCCAACCCCCAACCCCCAACCCCCAACCCCCAACCCCCAACCCCCAACCCCCAACCCCCCCCAATCATCGACAATTATTTTGAACAATGATAAATATTGAAATTTATTTATTATTTAATTTATTACAAATTGTTTGAACGATATGATAAATTTACTGAGCAGGAAATGCTTAGTCATGCATCATTAAATGCAGAAGTTTTAATTCAATGAACTAATTAATTGTCATAAAAATCTAAAAATAGAAATTGGCCAACTTTTGGCTGGAAACTGTCGCACAGTTTTGACACTTTCACCACCAATATGATATGAACGCTTTAAAACTTATTTGGAGTCATTTACCTTGGTTGCATTGTTACATGTAATCAATTATAATGACTCATTTCAGTTTCAACACAATTAATCATCAATTTTGCACAGTCAAAAGTAGTACATTCAAAGCGAGCCAGTTTATCCAGTAATGTAGAGACCTCTACGATCCACTCCTCTTCTTTAATACGTAGACTTCTCAGAAGATTTAAATTGCCATAATGTAATTCGTGCATTTCAAACAATTTAGTCATATGGCGAGACTGCAATATGAAGAAAATATATTAATCAATATTTCAAATTACTTATAAAATGAAAATGAAAAGGTTTTAACATATTTTCATTATTCCAGTTTGAATTTAGAGTTAATCCATGCATATTTCAAGGTGAGACAATAATTCATTTACTTTCAATATGATTTAAATATTAGGACATTATTTTTTATGTTAATCTTGCCAAAGCGAAAGGTTTTGATAGAAAGAGACGAGAATAACAACTCAAGACAAGCTGTAAGAAAAAACGTTTGTTCAAAATAATTTTGTGGAATGAAATAATATGTGTGGTAATTATATATCAATCAAAAATTAAATCAATTATAAAAGCAAAAATCATATTTTTAATCTGATACAAGATAGGATTTTCTGTAGGAAAAATTATTAATAAAAAATATGCAACTTCTTCAGTTAAGTCACTATAAAAATCAATGTTATATTGTTATTTTAATTATTAAACTGTTAATCAAATGTAAAACAGTAATAAAAGTGTAACAATAAATTCAACCTATTACATGTTTTCTCTTAAGGCTTATTTACGGCTTTTACACTGTATAGAAGACAATAAAAAATAATGAAAATATTATCTTCTATTGAAGAAATGGAAAAAATTAAGAAGAAAAATAGTGAAAATAAAAGAATAATAAGGAATAAAAGAATTTTTTTGTTTTTTAATTTTATCTAAAGGGAACATGGGGAGAAAAGGAACGAAGAAGAAATCTAATTCATTGAAGTGTGAGTTAAAATACAGAAATGCTCAATGGAAAAATGAGTTCTGTTTGGCATTGGTATCACAGTGTGGAAGACTAAAGGTGAGATAGGTTCTAGTCGACCCAGACTCGAATGTTAGGCTTTGTGCATTGAAAATGAAGACGCTTGTGTGAGCAAGTTAGGGCAATCTATTTTGTATAGGAACATGACATCAGCTGTGTATTTTCAAATTTGTAGTGGTGGAATTTTGAAAAGAATATATGACCGAGTAGTACTGGTTAAGATACATCTATACTACACTGACATCTCGTGGTCACAAGTGAAATCCTATTCTTTATTTATATAAAACAGTTTATAAACCAAGACGTCTCAAACCTCAGTTCAGTTGTTTAAATTTCGCACCCTACAACTCTCGTGTATTAGTTTGTATTTGTCAGAGTCGCCTAAATATTATTGGACTTGCGTCGATCGCAAATTTTTGTTCTGTGATCCATTCGGAATATAAACAGTTGTTATTTTTGTGAATATTTGTTTGAAAAGTGTTATAATCATTATTAGAACGTAATTTTATTTAAATATTGTGAATTAATTTTTAAACTTTATTATTTTTTGTGTCAAGTTATATTTTGTGCGAAACAATTTGATTTGACTAAGTCGTTTACAGTAAGAATCTAAAAACTTGTATTGTGCTGTATATTTTTGTCGTAATCATTTATATAACAATTGTGTAACTTTCAAAATGGCGGGCCGCAGTCTAGGGGAGAATGAAATTATAGAAACATTTTTAGATGCGGACTCAGATTTTGA
This sequence comes from Eubasilissa regina, assembly GCA_022840565.1. Classification (NCBI taxonomy): domain Eukaryota; kingdom Metazoa; phylum Arthropoda; class Insecta; order Trichoptera; family Phryganeidae; genus Eubasilissa; species Eubasilissa regina. The sequence continues at coordinate 27,948,025 of JAINEB010000033.1, forward strand.
AATGAGTGAAGAAGATCAAAGTGCACCATTTATTGACGAAGCAAGTGAGAATGAAATGGACGCCCCTGAGATGAGTCAACCCAATGATCAACATGTACCATTTACTGAAGCAGGTGAAAATGAAATGGACGCCCCTGAGACGAGTCAACGAGACAGACCAAGTACTTCAGATGGACTCGAAAATTTTACTTTCTTATTTTCTTCTTGGACCTCGGGTCCATTTATACCAATAATTTATGAATTTTATGAGTTTGTGTCTGGTTTCGACCCATCTACTTCATTTTCTGAAAATTCACTAGAAATTGATTTCTTCACATATTTCTTTAACAAAGAAATGATGACAGAAATAGTAGCGAAAACTAATAAATATTACTTAGCTACTATTTCCAAACAGGAAGCGTCTCAGAAATCCAGACTTCGTAGATGGGCAGACACATCCATCGAAGAAATGTACGTATTTTTTGCGACTTTAATGTTAATAACCATAAACCGCCATTTAACTATCGGGGAACACTGATCCACCGACCCATTGCTCGCCAGTACTATTTTCGGCAAAATCATGGCCCTCTGTCGTTATGAAATTTTGCTTCACATATTACACTTCTCAGACATTGACGCACAAGTTCCCAGTGACAAACTTCACAAACTCAACATTTTAATTGACCATACCCGTAAATTATTTAAAAAAAACTTTGATGCCTTTTGAAAATTTATGCATAGACGAAAGCATAATTATTTTCAAAGGCCGTTTAATTTTTACACAATACATACCTTCCAAATCTCACCGGTTTGGAATTAAAATGTTTATTTTGTGCAATATCAAGACAGGTTTTGTTTTAGACCTTATTATTTATTGTGGTAAAGAAACTACAATGACAACTGACGTTAAACGTTTCGGAATCTCAGTGGCAGTAGTAAAGACACTACTTCAAGTTTATTTTGGCAAAGGACATAACCTGTATACTGATAATTGGTATACCAGTCCTATCCTCTATGAATTTCTCCACAAAAATAAAACAAATGCATGTGGTACAAGCAAGACGTAAAGGCATGGCAAAGTTCAATAAACTATAAAAAGGTGAAATGGTCGCCCAACATTGCGGACTTCTTTTAGCACTCAAGTGGTCTGATAAAAGAGATGTTCACATTTTAACGACATTACATGATGACTCTATGGAAATGACCGGAAAGATACATTGGAAAACGCGACAACCAATTGTAAAACTTAAGTGCATTATTGACTACAATAAGTGTATGGGTTTTGTAGATAAAGTGGACATGATGTTGAGCAGTTTAAGTTGCTTGTGAAAAACAATTAAATGGTAAAAACAGTGGTCTTACATATAATTAACTTATATTTATTAAATGCACATATTGCTTATAAAAAGATAACTAGTAAAAATGTTAGTTTAACTGATTATCAATTAACAGTAATAAAAGTAATATAACAGAATATTAGAAATATTTCACATAACACCCCGATCTGCGCCTCATTCTCTCTCATTACGACTTACTGCTAGGCTATTAGCGAAACACATGCCTGAACCAATTATGATCAATGAATCTAAAAAACTACAGAGAGCCTGTCGAGTTTGCGCTGCTTCCTAAAACAGAAAAATATCCCAGTGTAAATGCCCAGTGTGTAATGTAACATTGTGCATATGGCCGTGCTTTAGAACCTACCATGAAAAGGAAAACTTTTGAGTATAATGCATTTCAAAATTTATAGCATCATCTTTTATAAATAACAAGGAACAAAGAGTAATGTGTGAGTTTTGTAAGTGCGTGTTTAAAATATTGATGCACTGGCTAGAAAATCAACACGCTGGGTAAGTGTCTATATCATATAATGCGCATGTGTGAGAGTTACTACAATATGGCAACAGGAAAGAATGCGATGTAATATCAATACCATTTTTTGTTTTACTCATTTAAGTCAAGGAGGTGTTTATTTGAATTTGGTATTAGTATTAAAAAGCCTAGTGAATTATTAAGAAATTTTTTCATATTATCAAAGTAAGACATTTAGGTATGTATACGCATCAGATGTGGGAGATCTCATTCAGAGGTATTTCTATTACGTACTATAATCCAACGCAAGTGTGTCAGAATGGCTGAGCGAATGCTGTGAGCTCACGCCGAAGAGCCTCAGATGGTGGCCTGAGGCATCAGTCAGGATCCCGCCGGTGGACACCGTAGCGATCATCAAAGAGTTCATCGTTACAGATTCCATCTAGGAACTATGTTTCGTTTAGAGTGAAGATGTCGTCAAGTGAGAAAGAAAACAAAGTTATTTCGCTGATTTGAACTAAAAATCCTTGTAGATTATACAATGGAATATAAAAAATGTGCATTTCATTATGAGAGAACTTTTATCAATTAATTATAATAATAATTACAAATAATGTAAATATTTTTGATAATTTGTAAACCCAATTTATGAAAACATATTTTCATATAAAATTATATTGAAAATATGTTAATAGTTATATTTTTATGAGTCAAAAATTGCAGCGAGCATGATTAAATTTTTCATCACAATGATTGAAATAATTTAATAAACAACATTTTTATTATATGTCGCTGCAAAGAACATAAGCAATACAAACGCTAATTTGTAAACATTAAAACATCGCAGCCAAAAGCTATGCATGCGGCGCATTATGGCATTTTGTTAAAAATATTATAATTATCATTTATTTACAGCGCTCCTATTAAATTGTTAATAAAAAAAATAATTGTTGGTCCCTGGAATGGAATGTTTTTAATTTGCCCATGGTCAAAAAACAAACTGTATAATGTTCTCGATTAGAACATATTACAAGTTTTGCAACATCACCAATGAGTTTATAATATAATATTTTAAAATAATAAATAGTTAATATTTTAAAATAAATATGTAAAACCAGTATACATACATGATCCCAGTCGCTAGCGGTGTCTTCAGATGATTGAGCAAACCTGCTAAAAATAAAAGGCTTGTACACAGACATAGCTGGGTCAGGAGTGCAAGTAAACCAGTGCACATCATGGCTGTACCGAGAGAGGCAGGACACCTAAAACACATGTTACATCATAACAATATCTTTTTGGTAAGTGTTAAAAAGATTATTGAGAAAAAAAACTTGATAAGTACAATAATTTTTCAGCTTTTCAGTGGACCACATTCTGCTTCAAAACATTGAAATTCGCAGCAGAATTTTGAATTAACTTGTTTTGAATAAATGTGATTTTTCTGTACAAATTTATAAATATAAACAGCATTCTTCTACAAGCGATGTTTTTTTTAAATCTATATAATAAAAATAAAAATAAATATTTTGAACAGTTAATTTGTTCACAAAATAAAATGCAATGTGGTTGTTTTACATTTGGGACTAACTGAAATTTTAAGCATTAATAATAAATTTTAAGAAAAGCTTCCTCCGCAATTAACAGAATAATATAAAAGGTCGCAAAATTTGTTCAATGTTTAAAAACAATTTACATTTTGTGAATATAGCGAACACCCACGTGACAGTCCGTAGCGTCTATTTATTTACAGCAAATAACACATGATATCACCGGCACCACTGATCAATCTTTAGCTAAATTATTATTTCCAGTAGTGATATCGGATGGCGCCCCATAACTCAAGAACACAACGAATTATGTCTGAAATCGAGTGTAAAAATCGTCATTTGTCCTCCATACAAAATTGACAGTTGGCACTCACTTTTGCGTTGCAGATCGCGATTTCATTAAATTTGAAAATTTAACACACATACTCTCATGTTGACGTCAAAGTGCTGATATTTTTACAGTTATCGAACTTTCGAAAACTTTTTTGATTTATTTTTACTTTACAAAATGGCGAAGAGTGACTTATTTCGTTAGTAAAGACAGCTGACTTTTTAGTCATTCCGATATGCTTGTTACTACCGCAGAGTCCGATGACAAGAACAACGCAATCAGTTGGAAAGTATATGGAACATTCCAATTTGAGTAAATTGTCAGTTAGATTTTGATGTATGTTTGTGATATTTCTCGTTTTTGTTGCCAAGTATTTCAAGTGAATATTATTTGTTAGTTATACATATACAGTGAGTGCGGCTTTAGGCAGCATTGGCCATTGCCGCGGCATCATTTTATGAGTATTGTTAATGCTATATATGTGCGATGTATAATGTGTACGTAGTTGTGATGTGAAGTGCTAATATTTTTTTGTTTTAAGCATCACATTAAACACAATAATATTAACCCATTGATCGCGTTCATAAATACGCGTGACTCTTTAGCGGCATTATAATTCACAACTTTACACTACGATAATGCTACATATTTATGATTTGTTTTTAAGAAATCAATAGCAAATTCTCAAGTATCCTCACGAACATAAACAAGTACAGAAATCAGAACCATAATTACAAAATAACGCAAACAAAATTATCCATGAGAGAACACAGATAGTGCCCTGCACTATCATGCATACTATTATGCACACTATTCATACATACTATAGTGAAGTAGTGATCTGCGCAAGTGCTGATTTCTGAGACTAATGCACAATATTTACAAGTTTTTAATTAGTGACATTAAATTTAACTCTATAGTTTGAAAAAATTTTTGAAACGCATTACATTATACACACATAAACTGAGTTTCATTTTTGAAGTAACGCATACACGACACTTACGACCCAGAGTAATGACAACTGGCATATATTAGCTGACTATAGATCTGAGTCTAGCCAATAAAGTTGTAGCAACAGTTACCCGAGATACCTAGACGTTGACAATCATTATTTATTTCAGTTTCTTTGAAGATATAAATTATAAAATTAAATGTATCTCGCCATCATAGGAAACAAATATTTTTATGAAGAATCGGTAACGTTTTGACAGGATAAACTGTTTAAACTTCAATTGTAATAAACTGGCGTCCAATATAATTAAATAAACATAATTTGTTTACTTGTTATCAAAGTTTAAAATTACATTCTGACATATTTGGTTTATTAATTTTAAATGATTGTTAAATATTCAAGCACAAAATATTTTTACAATAAAAAATAACTTATTAAATTACATTCTCGGATCGCGCTATTAACAAAGAAACAAATTCAATAGTTCATGAGTTAAAAAAGTTTAAAAACTTGAAAAATGTATAATATGTACACTACAAAGCAACAAGCTTTAAATACTGTGTAATGAATTCATCTTGGTGAATTTATGACAATATTTCATTCGCGTCTATATGCAGTGCAGGACTCTGCAAGCTGGCGGCACCTTGAATACGAGCGCACGGACTGGGGCGGGAGAATTTGAATAACTGAGCAATGCTGGATGATACGAGGACTTTTATTATTTTGTGTTTGTTTATAAGATGGCTAATAATCCTTGACAAATATCGACAGATGTCGGTTTTAAATAATTTTGGTATGATTTTCACTGCTCTTCAGCAGGCGAAACACGGCGACTCATATTTGAGTCACCCCGCAGAGAATGGATTAAAAAATCTGATATCATCCTTCCAAAAAATAAATATAAATAATAATTTCCTAAATATTATGGCCTACATTCTACAACACTATAAACACCTTTTACCTTTTATAAAAATCGAATCGCAATACGAAATCGCGGTCGATGGCCGCTACGCTTATGATGAAATAGTACCTGTTTTCATGGTTTTTTCGTAAAAATAAAATTCAGAGAAAGCTAGCTAGCCTATGAATTTTGAATTTAAGTATTTCATAGATTGATGCCATTTCACCAAGGATTTTGTGGGTTTTTAACAGCTTAAAAGTATTTTTAAATAATAAAACAATTGAATTAAATGATCGAAATACAAATGTAACTTTTGTTAAAATACAAAATTAGATATCAAGTGTAAATAATAAAATCCCTGGGTCCATGCTTTGATTTTGCCGCTCCCTCGGTAAACTTATTAAAAGAATTTCAATGTAAATGTGTATTAAATTGAATACCACCCAAATTGTACTCGAAGAAAATGGTTCTCATCAACCATCAAAATAGGAGGCGATCCCAGACAACGCCAGGTATGGACAACTAGTTTAATATAAAAATGACAAAAATATTTATTTATAGTTATGTGTTTAATAAATAAACTTTCTCCTTTCATAAGTTCACTTGCATCCAAACCTTGAAGCAAAATTATTTCATTATTATTTTCCAAGATTAAAAGTAGTTTATCAATTTGCTCACTTGGCTGCCCTGGGTCGGATATTCATCTTCGCATCCTCTGCAGATTCCAGTTAACTTATTTCGCAATATGGAAAACATGCTTTCCAAGGTAAAAGACTTAGTTTGCGTCAGCGATTGCAACAGGGCTTCTCCTTGAGGTTGGCGTGTGTAGTATGTTCCGGGTATAGAAAATGTGGCAGCAAAATCAAAATTGCCCTAAAATGTTTAAACATTATTATTACTGTCATTATATCAGAAAATAAATATCATTTAGAGCCAGGAATTAAATTAAAATAGTCCATAAATCCAGGATACAATTTAGCAAAGCATCAGGTGTGCAATTCTAAAAATTCTTCAGGTATCCTATGTGTGCACCACATGTAGCAAAAAGAGGTTCTACTCATCTGGTTTTTTAATACAAATTCAACAGTTTAATCAATTGGAAAGCTTTACTTGAATCATTTGTAAGACTACACTTAGTCCTCTTTTGTATGATTTTGAAGCTATACAGTTTATATTTAATACAATTAAAACAAACTTTAAATACATGCAATATGGCCTGGATGTGTTTAGTCAGTAAAACCGTTGAAATATCTGCTGAAATTATTATTTTAGCTCACGAAATTGGCGGAGGTTTTTATACCTTTAACCAAAATCATAGACAATTTACTTATGGATAATGCTTTTAAATGTCGATGATATTATTGATATAACTTAGTATAACGAGTAAGTTTAAGAAAGGATCACCTAGATGGTTTGGTCGTATGGAACAGAAGAATGGTAAAATAGTAATATAAGTAAGACAAGAGTCGATGGCACCAGAAATAGAGGACGTCCGTGAAAGACTTGGCACTCCCAGGTAAACCAGATACTATATTTGGTCAAAGTGTATAATTTGTTAAACATATTTAATATTATTTTTATTAAACAAACTTCCTAGTATGCTATTACCATGGTGTTATATATTAGTATATAATGTAATATGTTTAACTAACGTCTTTAGGCAAAATGAATCCGTCATAATAAAAATGCATTATCCTCGAACGTAAAGAACAATCATGAAAAAAACCACATTTAGAAAGGTAGTCAAATTTGCGAATTAGTAAATAAGAATGTAGATGCTTCAATCAGCTCCAAGCCAAATTCAAAACCTTTCAAATGTCATTCTGTTAGCAAACGGCATACGTAAGGACTCCATACAAGATGGATCACCTGATCCATTTATAACTCTGCCGAGTGGAATTTTCAATTCAGTAGGTAGCAATTGTATGGCTTGAATAAAACGATAGATCAAAGCAGTGGTTAGCAACTGTAGTAGCAATAAATGAACAATAACCCAGTAGAGGACTACAGCGCTTCGGTGGGGTAGATTATTAATTTATATTTGTTTACCAGAATTTTTAGTAATGCACAGTTTTTTTGCTTGTATACATATATGTTTGGGGGTAATTTGGGGGTTAGGACGGTGGTTAAATAAAATAAATGTGATTGGCGTGTTGAGGTTTATTGTGACATTAAGATAAAAACAATGAAGACAGATAGAATTAAAGAATGAATGAAGATGTAGAAGGTGCGTGTTGATTATGAAATGAAATGAAGCGAATTGTGAAACGTCGTTGTGAAACAATGAAACTGGAGAGACTGCCTAGCGGTGAATTCTCGAGCCAGGCTTGTAGCAGCAGCCGGCAGCGCTGTCGCTAGCGTCGATGCCGACTGAGATGGTGATGAATTTAAATTCCGGTCGCTACATATGTATAAGGAAAAAGCTCATCATGTAAAACACCAACAAAAAAACTTACCTCTCCATTCCACAAGTTCAGCATCCTGACATTTTTAAGTAGGTCTTTTGACTTTAAGTCAAAATTGGAGCCAATTGTTAACCCGTTTGATATGTTTCGATATGCCCCACGTACTTTTTGGGCAACCCAAAACTCCCCAGCTGTTTCCAAAACCCAGGCATCAGTGCGATCAGCCAGCAAAAACGAACTATGATAGCAAAATGCTGTATCAAATTCCGAACATGACCCACCCTGACCATATTTTTTCAAAAGCTCAGTTATTACAACGAGAGCATGATGAGCACTCAAACCTCTCTCCAAGCCCAACCTAAAATTGTATTAAAATATATATAGTAAAATCCCTACTACACACTTTTCTAGGAGATCCAGTTGAAAAGTTATAAATTTAAAGAAAAGTGATATTTGAATTTGAGCACCAAGGTACTTTGCCGACTTATCACTGGCCGTCTAAATGCACAAATCGGGGACGAGAATCCGACTCTGGCAGGTGGCTGAGCAAAATGTCACTATTGGTGGGAACACTTGAAAATAGGCGCATCAGTGGAGCCACACTCCGGAGGAATATGGCGGCGGGAGATTAAGAGTAAGATCACCGCAGTGGACCCAGAGATGGATAACTCAATTTAAATGCATAATAACATAATTAAAAATGTATTATACTATACAATCAAAGGATTGTAAACAAACTCAGCAAATAGACAAATAAATATTTTTAAATCATTTTGAAAATTATAATATACGTGTTTCATCAGCCATTTGCTAGAGATAAGAAGTACATATAATATTATACTACAGTCAGGATGTATAACTTAACATTTTAAATTAAAAATAACTTACATGAAAAAATTGTCATTTCATGTATCTTAATTCTTTTTTTGTTTAAACATAAATTTATAAAGTTACCATAGTATAAAGCTACTGCTGATCACACAACCAACCCTAAGAATAAAAGTTATGTCAAACAAAAGTTAATTGTCAATTTTTTCAGAACAGAATTCAATTGACTTACGAAAGTTTTTGTACTCTTCTTGCAGTTTATCAACTTACTTTACCGGTCATTAAACCAAATCCAGGACACTTTAAGTAATATGGGATCTAAATACATTTATTTCTTATTTTCGCATATTTCTTATTTTCATCAAATTACATTGTTTTATTCATTTTTATAATCTATCCCAGCAAATATAATGGTGAGATAATAATTAGAGAAATGGTTCTTCATCTCAAAAACTAAATAATGTATTTGTATAACTATTCATATAAGAAAAACATTTTCAATCTATATTTTAAAAGTGAACTAATTACCTGACGAAATCTGGTCCAATAAGACGTCTTACGGCAGCGTTTGATTTCCCTCGTCCATGTACGGTCCACACCGCCTCGCAACCAATACATACACCTTTGTTATTAGAACCCATTTCAGCTCCCCACATCCAACCTGGCTTACTCAAAATGACATCATTCAGACGATAAAGACTTTGTTGTATTTCAATATATGTGCACTGAAATAAAATAAAAAAAACCCTTACATGTATCATACCATACAATGTTTACATAGTAGAAAAAATATACATAAATTCAGTTACAATTAAGATTATTAAAACTTATACAATAGAACCGCGTTAATTCAAACCCCTTTTATTTGAAATTTTTAATTTCATACTTAATCAACCTCTTTAACATGAAAACCCCGTTAACATGTAGTATGAACTAATTTTCAAACCCTCGTGTCATAAATCAATACATTTTTACATCACATAATTTGAACATTTTTAGAGTTATAAAAAATTAACAAGCGCCGGTGTGAAGCAAACACAATGCGCGTCTGAGCCTACTGTGTGTCCTAACTCCTTTATGTATATAATTATGTGGATAAAATGAGGGAATTCCGGGTATACTTTTTTCAGTTGGCTACTTCCACCAATAGAGATGATTTTTTGTATTATTTCACGTATTTGTGAACGATTGTATTTTTAATAACTGTTTGTTATGTTAATAATCTTAATTTTCCTTGAATGACATTATTGTTAACTTGTATTATTTCACAAAAAAAATTTTGAGTGATCCCGAGACGAAAAATATCAAAAAATGAGATAAGAAAAAATAAATGATTTTTTCAAGCCGAAACATGCCTGACAATTATAAATATTTAAATTCGTTCTTATTATTCTTAATTTAGTGTTAGTTATTGTGTATTTAATCTAATGATTGTTTAATTTCCTGAGAACATTTGAAGGTAGGATCTTCACTTGTTACGAAAAATAGATCTAATATTCACCGTAATTAGTTTTAGTAGTGCATATAATAAATTAAATCAGGATTTTGTATTAGCATAATAAATGTGTTTTTGATATGATTTCGCAAAATATGCCAAAATATGTAAGCTTTTTACGAATTCAGCGGCTTTTTTCATGACTCTTGCGATTTGTTACGTAATCGCATCGCGAAATTAGTAAAAATAAAATTATCTTTGACCCTTGAATTTCTTATTAACGGGGTTCCGCTTAATACAAATTCTTTTTTTTGGTCCCTTGAACTTCGAATTAACGCGGTTCTACTATAGTAGATAACAGAACAAAGTGTCTGTATAAAGATGACTATTACAAATCATTTACAATATGCAAAATCTTACCAGTTGATGAAAAAAGTAACATATAGTTTTAGAAGAGATGATAAACAATTTAAATATGAATACTGACCCTCACCATAGCTATTCAACCAGATCCTCGGGATGAACCATGAGAGTACCGATCGCGAACAATGTGTACGGTGAGAGGACGAGAGAATGTGTTTAATTAAGAATTTTTAATAAAATCAGTAAAGAATTATTAAACATTATGGAAAATAAAGAGACATCAGTGAACACACTAAAAATAAAGTCATACACATTCTTAACTAATTATTTGATTTCTCTATTGTATTACATTTAAAAAAAAAAAATTTTTTGCTGATAAAATTTTAGTTTACTAAATTGACTATGTTAATTAGTTTAATTGAGGGGAAATTCTTGCTGTAAAACTGCATATATGTATGAAAGAAAGTTGTAATAAAAAAGTTTAATAAATTAAATTAAAAATCTCCCCTACGGAGAACTTGGTCTCACGCATGACAGGTAAAATCAAACAAGACATAAAAATCTCTCTTGGTCAATGTGCTCATAACTGAGCATTGTGATCCTCTATTCTTCCAAATTGCTTGCCTCCACTCTTCACGATCTTGGACCTTGTTTAATGTGATGTGTATCGAGGCTCCCGTCATGTCTCTTTACTGGTGATCGACCCCTTCCTCTTCCCCTCTTGTACATCCCCCGTTACTTCTAGCAACGTGCCCAAAGTATGAAAGGATCATTTTCCTATATATTGTGGAGAGTCTTTCTTTAGTGTGGAGTTCTTGAAGAATGGAAACGAGTTGAATGAATACCATTTGTTCCACAGTTCATGGTATATGCAACATGTAACGCCAACACCTCATCTCGAAGGTGTCGAGCATATTCTTTTATTTCCTTCTCGTTCATGTTTTGACTCCAAACTATGGAGAACACTAGGGTTTTTACATTTCAAAAGATGGAGCAATAAATCCAAATTTTACTTAAAGGCGAGCTTTCATTTTTCCAGTTTGCAATTTCAGAAATTATACACAAATTAGATATACTTTCAAGACGAGGTTAATAGTTCAATTCGTATAAGAGAAATACTTAATGACGTTATTTTTTACAAAAATCATGCGAGAGAGGAAGGTTTGAATAGACAGAGATGACAATAAAATTGTTAATTTTCTCACATTCAAAGATAACTTGTGTCTAGAGGCTTATTCATGGCATATCCAAGTTTTTCATATTAATGAGTGTTGTCATTCCATAATATTTCGAAAATTAAACAATTTTTCGAAGTACCTAATTCATATATATGAATATGTTTTGAAATCAGACAAAGTACTTACACACATTTACTTTATCGCTTAAATCAATGTTCTAAATTTAAAATTATTATGACAACTTCAATTTATTATTTTGTTTAATATTATCGATTTAAAACACCATTTTGGTAATATGTTTGTTTCATAATTATATACTATTTATGAAACAAGTCATCTTTTGTTTAAAATGAAACAGTGTTATATATAAACAAAATATTTCATTGCAACATACATAAAAATAACGTACATAAAACGTTTACTTTGTTCAAGAAAATGTTGTTTTCCCTTAAAATCAGTAAAAAAAATTTTTAAAAATATCTAATTTATGAAATTTGCTACTAATGGCGTGAATAAGTTAAATATTAATTCATATTGTGGGTAAAATATGCATGAAAACATATATTCTCGGCATTTTTAAACGAAAATAGTGACAGTGCGGATTCTACGACATCATGGCCAGATCGAATAGCGTATTGAAAGTTCAATGAACAATTAAAAATATTCTATTTTATAAGACTGAAAATATATAATTTAAAAACTGATTATTATATTTTTGATATAAAACTTGGTTTTATATAGTAGCTGAAGCCTCAAACCATATGAGTAAATATAATATATTATATTATTTTAAAACATATGTTTTCACTGAAACAAGTATTTTTAAAATGTTGAAAATTTGTAATGTCCTGCAAATTGAATTGAACACTATTAATTTTTAACATTGTGCTAATTTGGTTCAATGCAGATTTGTCTCCATAGTCTTGTCTTGGCTTCAAGATTATAGGAAAATATACTTTATTTATGCAATAATTTACCAAAATTAAGATAATTTTGTAGCATACGGAAAATACATCTAATGGTTGTGGTCTTTCTTATTATGCTTGTATTGTCTTAATTATGGCAAATAACAATCAGTTTATTAGTTATAAATGAGTATAAAGGTCCTATTTAAGTAATAGTTTTAAAAAAAGGCAAATCTAATGTAACTTCTGATATAAATTAATAATGAAAATCCACATTTTCGTAAAAAAAAAAACTCAAAAATGTGAATCATTATTGAAGGCGCGCCTTAACTTTCACATAAAGATAGTAGTTTACAAATATCTTAATTACGTTCTTTATTAATATTGGTTTCTTACAAAGTTCAAAAGTGGTAATTATTTTATTGTATTAAATATCGGTAATAAAATTTCACATTAACACACTAAAGGCAGGAAGGGTATTAATACCCATTCTCTGGACTAGCGTCTAACTGCCGGAAGGGTATTAAAACTGTTTAAACTTTTTTAATTGAAAAAAAAATAAACTCGATCATTTCCTTTGGATATCATATTACATTGTGTAAATAAGATACCAAATTAGTATATTAAAGGAATAATTGTTTGCATACATTTAAAAAAAAAAAAAAAAGTATTAAAAAAATAAATTTTAAAAAAAAGTAATTAAAAAAAAGTCAAAAAAAAAATTATTAAAAAAAAAAGTATTAAAAAAAAGTATTAAAAAAAAGAATTTAAAAAAAGTATTAAAAAAAGTATTAAAAAAAAGTATTAAAAAAAAGTATTAAGAAAAAAGTATTAAAAAAAAAAAGTATTAAAAAAAAAAGTATTAAAAAAAAAAGTATTAAAAAAAAGTATTAAAAAAAAAAATTTAAGTATTCCAAAAAAAAACGTTAATTCTCAAATTATTTTCCGAAAATATTTGACATTATATTGTTGTCTCTCTAACAGTTCAATTTTAAAAACAACAAATAAAATCAAATATCTTAAAGTAATCATCGACAAATATCTTAAAGTAATCATCTAATTTCTCAAGATGTAAAAAATACTAGCCTGATTCCAGTAAAAAAAAAAATGTACAAAAACATATCATAAAAATAATATTTTAAAAATAAGTGTTTCGACAAAATTACTTTTTGAAGAATTCCAAGTACCAACATTTTGTGATCTATTTAAAAAAAAAAATCTATTCAAATTTTAAAAGAAAAATAAAAAATATAATTTTATTACTGAAAATTGTACTAGGTTTAAATTTGTATTTTCATGCTCAAAAATCAACACATCATTTGCACAACGCACCTAAGGAAAAATCTTTAACAGTTTACCTGAAAACCTTCAGGAAAATTATTGATAATAAATAACTAATAAATGCTATTAAAAAACACTAAAAAGAAACATGTACCCCTGAAATTATAATATTTTTATATCGCTAATGCTATTATTTTATTATATTATATATGAGCTCTTGTAAACAATAATTTTTATTAAGTGAATTGAAGTGCAGCATGAAAAAAATATTATTTTCATTAATATTGTTGTAGAATAATTTGAAATTTATTGTAATAAAAAAATCTAAAAAAAAATCCTTTCCTAAACGAGTAAGAATGTATGATTTCATAAAGAATGAATAATAATAAAATACATCAAAATTAATATTATATATTGCCCTCTATATTCATTGTTTCCAATGTTAGTGTATTTTTTTAAGAAATCGCTAAATGGCAGTACGGATTAGTAAAAATAATAATAAATATTTATATTCATTTACAATATTTTTGCATTGTGCAATAGATGTCACTGATATATGTCAAAAAAACTGCTGTGAATAATTTTTAGAAATGATTACTCAATAATTTTACTTGTACATGTATTATTTCATTTTTTTAAGTTCACTATATTTATCAATTTAAGGTAGATCTAGTAATATATATACAGCATTTTTTCTTATTGGAAATAAAGACAAAGTACACAACACGGTGCATTGTTAAAGCAATGTCATAAGGGATTTCCGCATTGAAATATAAATTCTAAAAAAACCCTGGTCGCACAACAGCCACTATCGGCCGCAGAGTGGCCATAGTACCCAGAATTCAAAACGTTAAAATGTACTTAGATATAAATACTCTCTGATTATCCGGGGATCTACCGAGATGGTAGAGAAAAATTGACCCGGCTAGATAAGATCAGTATAACCTACGCCAAAAAAGATTGAAAAAATAAAACAAAAATAAAAAATCATCTACATACTAGCGCACACAACTATAAGAAACGAAAATATAAAATACAAAATAAAGAATTAAATCAATAATAAATCAACTGCTACGCAAGTTTGATATAAATTAACAATTTGTTATTATTTTGATGAAACTGTCGGCTTGCAATACAAAAAAACATTGATCTAAGTGCTATCAAATAATAATTTGCGAACCCGTCATTGACCGGGACTTGATGTGTTTGCAATTTCGCTAGATTTATTTTCAATTACATACATTATCAATTTTGTGGTACATATTATTTACAGGTAAAGGCGCTTGAAGGGTGGGGGGGAGCTTAGGGGTCAAAGGATTAAAATACTTACATAATGATCAAAATTTCCTGAACATTCCATTAAACTGACTTATGAAATAATGTTAAATAAAGAATTTGTATTGTAACCAACACAAAAACATGACAAAGGCAGAGAGCAATAGATACTCCCTCTTAAAAAAAAGTTTGACTAAAATAAACCTGAAATATACCTTAATTTTGTTTGATGTTGGAATACCACCCTTAACGTGGATTACTTCTTGCACTTCGTTTTTCGGCCGATCTGAATTCTTGCCAAAAATCATGGTGTCATCTAGGGTGGCCGAAGGCATGACAACAAAAGTGTCGCAGGACATTGGTCGTTTCGATATATTTAGGATATCTGCCATGATTAACTAAAACAAAAGATTGTAAAATGACGGACGTTCAATTGACATTATATTATTTTTACATCAAAAAAAACAAAAACTCACACAATATATTGGCCAGTAATTAATATTTTAAATAATCCATATTTGGGAAGGTTGGCTATATTCAAGTGAAAACCATTCTTATCGAAACTTGTTTATTCTCATTGGGGAGAAGCCACTGAGAGCAAGAAACAACACATAATACATGAAAGACAATGGAAAAATGATGCACAGTTAGTGGAAGGTGAGTCGGGATGTGCATCCGCGGTCTGATCAGTTCGGGTGCAGTTTGTTTCGCAGACCGCCTCCTCTGGTGCATGTGTTAGTGCGCATCTGTGATGCATGTGTTAGTGCGCATCTGTGATGCATGTGTGTCATACCCGCCGAGCGGTGCAGCCCAGTCTTCCTCGAACGGTCTCGCTTTGTTCACATGGGATGGCGCAATACCGAGAAATAACAGAACAAGGAACATCTGGACGATGCGCGCGAGCTGCCACACAACTAATACATTTGACATTCGTGAGTGCAAGCTAATGAGTTTTTAGTCTTTATTGGTGTAGTAGTCAATATGGGAACAATGCCACTCGCTAATTTGAATTGACAGTATGCTCACAAAAAAAAAATTCAACCGCAAAGGGTTAATATCTCTATGTTAAGATTACTTTAATGTTTTCTCTCTTATATATTCAATAATATTTACATTACTTCATAATTTTAGTAATAATAATATTCTACTTTGAATTTCCACAATCAATGAAATATATATTCTATAGAAACTCCGGTGGTGGCCGCAATAACCACCCGCAGCAAGTAATCAACAACTGATTGTTTTTCTGCTTCATAAATTATATTGCGCTACAAATGCAAGTAACGCGTCAGTGTTGCACATTGCCTATGATGTTGTGCTTAGCCAAGACACAATCTTCTCTGTTCCGACCTACTAACTTGCTCCAGATTTTCCAAAGAACTTATTAGGGATTTCTTCAGTAAAAGTTTGGAGACGATAACCAAAATCATAGATTAATTTTTAGTGAATGATCCAGATTTTGAAAATACAAAAGCAAGTCTAGCTATGGACAATCGCTTAGTGAGTGAACAAGATGTCAAATGACCAGACAAATGAGAAAAAAATATAACAAAAAAAAAAAATCTAAAATTTCAGAAGAACCAGAACCTCGACACAAAAATAAACTTTGTATTTTTATATGCGTATGTTTACGTGTTATGTAAATGATTCTGAGGATTATATTATTTTTATATTACACATAACTTATAAATGAGCAGGTTAATATAAAAATAAAGACCTTTTGTGCTCGGTCACGTCTTCCCCCATCCCCTATATGTGGTAAACGTCCCTCTTTAACTGAGTTTCGTTCAATCGTTTGTCTTCAGGAATGCATCCTGGCTATTAATCGAGGTATAGCTGTACTCTAAACCCAATATGCAAATATAATATTGATGACATATTTTGCTTACTATCGAAATTTCGCAAATCAAAGATGGCGCTATGATGGACGGATAAACTTAAAAGTTTAAAAAGAAAAAAAATCACACTATTGGTTTTCATACAATAACTTTACCGGTGTTTCGAGAATCACAGCAGAGAGCATTGGAAATTCGCGACACATATGCAAATATGAATCAACAGGCGTACACAATGGTACATACATAGAACAAAAAAACAACATGGCATTGTAAAAAAGAAATGACACAGCAAAATAAGGTCATATAAAACGCACTCGATTTTTATTATGGCAGGATGCCTATGTAGTATGATCGCAAAATAAAGTAATGATATGAAATATTACGCTCTTACCAGATTCTGATCAGTACGATTATCTGCAATCTCTTACAAGACTTCAGAAAGTTGGTGCAAGATGGCAAAAGCGGGAACGAAGAGGAAGCCACAAGATCAGGAAATGCACAGATTTCTATAACGAAAGTATGATGAAATTTGCACATTTGCAAAAAGGTCCGAGGCGGATGTATTTTTTAATTACTAGCCAGGAAGAAAAAAAAAAGTCAAAATCAAACAATTAAATCGTCTGCTCACCTTATACAAACGAGTAGAACGTTACGCTTCACAACAAAGTAATTTTAAATTTCTTTGAACACATTTTAAATAATCAATTATTATTATTTTTCAAATAAAAAATTCAGAATAATTTAGATAAAGATATAAATGAAATTTTAAGCTTTTTCAAAGGCACCTGAGATAATAATTTAGGGTTACGACTAATTTCAGGGATTCCCATTTAGTCCATATGCACAGAGAACTTGATATGCATAATATATGGATATACATTTAATAAATAACAGAGCAAAATACGATATCGCTAACCATACCATTTTTTTCAATTTACTCAGTATTCATTTATCTAGATATGCACGTATTCAAAATTTGCGTAGACGTCAATACAGAGTTGAGCGCGGAGCAAACAATCATTTGGTATAAACTGTATGTTGTACGCAAAACAGAATCCTAACTAATGCATACCGACATGCTATAGCAAAGTTTCATACGTGTATACACGGATGTGACTTGGTCTCTTGTGTCAAGAGATTTATCGGTAAAGATTTATGTCAGTTACGTCATTCTACTTTGGATACAAAATTTAAAAAGCATAACTCGATCTGCGCTCAACTCTGTATTTTCCGTTACGCGACTTTCTGAGACATGTCTATTCGTATACACATGTCACAAGAATGTAAGAGAATTTTTATGACGGTTTCACTGATTTGACCGTTACTCGTTTGAATGCTTTGATTTGTATACACAACATTAATATTACGAGTTGTGTACGGGATTTCCCTTGATTTAATTATTTGAGAAAGGAATCAACAGTTAAATATAAAACTGTTTATGTTTATTGTTTTCTACACTATGTACTATATTGTTCATTTCAAGTTTAGCTACGTTAGCGTTAGTGATTTTATGATTAAAATATGTGCAATATTAATGTTTGATGTACAATATGTTTATAAAAAACTAATATATAATATCAATAATTTTTTTATAAAACTTTCTAAGATAATAAGAAAATAATGAGGAAGCTCAAAATCGCGTGCAAATCTAAATTGTGCGTGACATTGTAGTAAATTCATTCACACCTCCAAAGTCAGAAATAAAAATTCTTTATTACATATTTTCTGTTTTTTTATTTTTGTGTGTTTGAAACGGCATTGATACATTATGCGATAATTTTTTAAATCTTTTTTAATTAGAATCTTCGTTTCAGATACAGATAGAAGTTTTCTATAAGTAATATATAATTACTAATATCGATTATCGACGAGCCCTCCAACCACTTACAGTTTAAGGCAGCACATCAATGTGTCTAATGAGTTTTTTTATTCATTTATTCAATTCAAAAACGATGCATATTACGCCAATATAATACTTATATTATTTTAAATGTTACGTGTATATTGCAATCTCGTTAGCCTAACAAAAAAATGCATAATGCATATAATTATGTATATAGTTTACAAATTGTAAAAATCTTATAATTAAACTAATTTTTAGCTTTAGGACGTCTATCTATCAATCTGGAGAAACCTTGTACATAATGGGGATATTTAGGTACGTTTAGACATAATTGTTTATTCTTCTACAACAATTGATCGTTAAGATATGATTGTTTCTTAACAGTGAAATTCCAAAACGATTTTCAAATATTCAATATGACTGTTGCGTACAATATCTGCTCAGGTGAACACATATTGTATTGTATTTGTATAACATTTGTGCGGTTCTGAAACAGTACAAAGCTTAAATTAATTAATTTATAATCGACATTTAAAAATTGAGCAATAATTACTTTCACGAGTGTTTGTGGGGGGACACCTTTAGAAAGTTAGTGACTAATTAAGTACTCTTGATTGATTGATTGCTTCATTGCATGTGCCTGAGCTTTTTTAAAACTTTTATGACGCGTGACATTCGACATTCGGAATCTAGACGAGAATTATTAAATAATTATTATGATACGAGCCCATGAACCAAATGACAAAGTAGTCAAACTTTTTTACTGAAATTTTTAAGTCGAAGATTATTTTTTTCTAAAAATGATACTATTAGTTTTTTAAAATTAATAATGGATATTTGCTACATAAAAGAAAAGGAAAAAATGTTTTTGAATAATACTGATTATAGAAAAGTAATATGAACAATGAGTTCACCTTTGCCTGTTAGTCACTTAAATGGCTCGCTTTATATTATGTTAATCCTATTCACCTTTGCTTATTAAAGTTACTTGGCTATAACTTTTGTTAAGCATTTATAGTTATGTTATAATCATCTGTGAAAAGACGAAAGTGATTTTCGCCGACCTTGTTAGGAAGACACCGGAATCATTAACGAAGGAAAAAAAGCTTTCTAGGCAAGATGTAGGTGGTTCGAGAAGTTAAAGAGAAGAGCCGGCATCCACAGCATCATGAGACACTGCGAACCTCCCCCACAAAGGCAGCAGAGAACTTAACCAGCGACATTAAAAAGCTTGTGAATTCTGAGGGTTACCTACTTTTTTACAGGTTTTTCTCTTCTGGAAGAAGATGCTGAAGCGAACCTATATAACAACAGAGAAGAAGCCATTCCCGGACACAAACCAATAAAAGACTGTCTCATGCTGCTGTTTTGTGCCAATGCAAGCAGTAATTGAAAATCAAACCGTTGCTCGTTTACCATTCCATACCAATAAATTAATTATACATTTTTTTTAGTATTTTTTTCGGCATGGAACGCATTATCTTATTTTACATTGATTGATTGTTTCGCTTAACGAGTGTTTCACATTACGAGTAAGATTCAGGAACGAATTATGCTCGTTAAGCGTGGTTCCACTGTAGAAATCAAATCAGATTTTCTTCTTCTTCTTCCACGGCACTACATTCCAGCCCACCTCTTCCTTGATCTGCCTCTAGTTGACTTCCACTAGGGCAGTGGTCGGCAAACTGTGGCTCGTGAACCACATGTGGCTCTTTGGCCCATTGAGTGTGGCTCTGCCGCAAATGACCATGTTAATATCGCGTTTAGCATCATGAAATAGTGCATGATCTTTACTTAATGAATAGCGTATGTATGATCTATATTGGCTCTCTCAATGCGGTTTTAAGTTTAGTTTAAAGGAATGTGTGTAATTCATGTTCTGTTAAGAATATGTGCATATATAATTTCAACAATAAAAAAAAGAATTTTTTATTTATTTACTAAATTACATACATTAATAGTTTTATTCGAAAAATCTTCTTAACTTAATAGATAAACAATTAAAAATAAATTGTATTTGTAAAAATATAATTATGACTCGAAAATATTCTAATATGCTACTCATATTTGTCTCTTTTGGTTCAAGAGTTTGGCGACCCCTGCACTAGGGTATTCACTTGGTCATGATCTTTGATCTGTCAACATGGCCAGCCCATTACGGTCTTTGGGACCTACAGAATCTTACAATTGTTTCTTGCTTAATTAAGTTTTTGAACTCATGATTAATTTTTATTTTGTAAATTTCATTTTCTAATTTAGATCTAAATTTTCTTTGTGCTTTGAAAACTGTTAATTTATTTTCTTCGATATGTGATAAGAACCACGTTTTGCAACCATAAGTGAACACTGGTCTTATTATTGTTTTATATACTAGCAGTTTGCTTCGTTGACACAGTATTTTCACAAAAGCTTCTATTTCCAACTAAAGGATGGATCTTCAATTCATCCACATTTAATGTGATAGAATACAAGATAGAGCCCAGATATGTAAAATTATCAACCCCTTCATATACATTGTGATCTTGAGGTACCTCCTGTTCCTATGTACTGACCATGTACAGTGGAACCTCTTATAATGAGACTAATTCGTTCCAGAATCTTACTCGTTATGTGAAACACTTGTTAAGTGAAACAATTATTCCCATACACAACAACGTAAATAACAATAATGCGCTTCCTGCCAAAAAAATCCATTTTTATATTTTTAACGTTTATTGTAATTATATTACATACTTTTAAATTGTTAAGGAGCGTAACAACCTGGAATGTTTCGAATGATTTTTTTAATAGTGTCGCCTTGCAATTACTTTTCGTTTATTCATATGAGAAGCAACCTTTCAACATCATCAAGAATAGGTAACTGTTTCATTGGACATTGGACGTAGGTTGGACATTCTTGACACTCCTTTTGAAGCATCTATCTTCTTAATTGTGTCCTTGTTCTTGAGGATAGCGCAAATCGTTGATGTAGACCGATTGTATGTGCACGCTAGATCAGCCATGCTCACGCCTCGCTTTTCAATGATTTTACGTTTCATTTCTAGTTATTTTTTTCTCTTATAACTGTCTTCTTCTTTCTGTCTTCTCTTTCTGTCTTATGGCTGTCTTGCAAGGGTTATTAAACTTTGCACAAAAAAAAATTAGAAATAATGTCTGAAGTTTGGAATAATGCATGATCACATGCGACACTAACGTGCTAGCGGAACGAGTGCTTACCAGAGACTGACGCACTGGCACGGAAGTCCCGGCTCACAAGTGAGTGATGTGAAGATGGAACTTCCCCACTCGTTATAAGAAATGTCGCTCGTTAAGGGAGCGCTTTTTCCACAATCTGTTTTGCTCGTTATGCGAATTACTCGTTATAGAAGGTGCTCATTATGAGTATTACTACTGTACTTCTTATCTGATATATTTACAGGCAGTCCAAATTTTTCACTTCTTTTTTCAGGATGGTTGGTCGATCATTTTTTGTTTAGATAGGCTCGTGATAATCGAATCATCAGCAAAGGCACAAATCTGCGATATATTAGAGTTAATACAGCCTGTAATGTTAACCTTACGAGTTATTGGCTGCAACACCACGGTTGAAAGTGCATCACCCTGCCTTACTCTGGGAAATCAATATTCTTAATTTCAACAGTGTCCGTTTGCTGATTCTGAACATTTACAACTGCTTTAGAATCCGAAAATGTGAGTCTTATTAGTTTTACTAGCTTTAAGGGAATGCTTAGTATTATATTGTCTAAAACCTTTTTTAAGTCAATGAACAGGTGGTGGAGTGACATTTTATATTCATGTTATTTTTCCAAAGTTTACCACATAAATGTATGTGATCTGTTAGGTCGGAAGCCGCTCTGGTATTCACCAAAGATTTCTTCACCATACTTAAGTCTACATAGTCTGCCATAGAGAATAGAGAAGAGTTTTTATATTCATTTGGGATTGGGATTTCTCTATAATTAGTCCGTCAGTACAAATAGTTTAACAAATATTAGTAATTAATATGAAGTATCAAATCAGATAAAAAATAAATAATTGAAAAACAACTTAAACGACGTATTATTTTGTCTTCAACTTCATAGGTCCATTCATTTCTTTTTTTATTAACGTCTGGAACCTCTGCATTTATATCAAGAGTGATGTATCGTAGAAAATATAGATTATTCCTTCCTGGCCGAAGTCTGCAGCTACCTCTCCTGCCTCGAGTTCTTATTCAGCGTATTAGGTTACTAATTACTTCGAGGGATTTATGTAATAAATCCTTATAAAAATCATAGACAAGGGGCCGAATATAAGGCAAGACATCCTACAGATCTTTATATTTAGCTTCTGTGATTTTAATCTGTTAGCTCAAAACCCTAAATCCACTCAAGTTCACCAAAATTTGAAAATGCACAATTTTTGGCGCAATTCATCTTTTTTCTTGTTAAAGCTCGTAAGAAGTGTCTTTGGATAAACAAAATCTTGTATATTTAACACAGATCTTATAAAAATATTTGTATTACGCGCTTTTTATTTCTCTTTTCCAAACAGAGATGCCTAGGGCCATTCATTGGCATTTTATCGATAGTTCGCGGTTGAACAATAATGTGAAAGAGCAGGAAGAGCATTTATGTTCGTTTTTATATTAACTAGCTAACTTATTATCACGCCGTTCCAGGGTAGACATACAACACCACACTCTTCTGTCTTGAGATACAATTCTTGCTTCATCCACATTCATACAAGCTCGTTGATTATTAGGGTTTCTAACAGGACCAGTATTTGGTTTACCTGGTCATACCTAGTCTCCCGCAGATGTCCTCTATTTCTGGTGTCATCAACATTTGCGTCATATATCTTTTTTAGAATTCTCTCTATTAACTTTACATTCTTTACTCAGTCATTATTGAAATCTGGTAATGTTTTGTTTGGTGACTCTTTTACCACGATTATCATTTATCAACCCATCTCGAACCTTGAATTTTAAAGTTAGTTTATGCATTATGATGACAAATCTGAAGTAGCCATGAAAACCTATGTATAACAAAGTTTATTATTTAATTTAAATTAATGAAATTCTAACCGCTTCAAGCTTTTTGATCTCTTTTTATTTGACGCAATTATATTTTACAACTGGACACAGCTAACATATCTGTTACCATAACAACAGAATGTTAGCTAAGTTCACTTCTAAAGGCTGAAAATGTGTTAGTCAAATTGGTGAAAATGGTGAAGTGAGCTAATATTTCAATTTAAGTAAAAAATACTAATCTTGTGTGAATCCTCAACACATCTAATTATTTTTTTTACTAAAATGTCAGTTGGTTCAGTTTGCAATTATAAGCTCAATATGTTGGTTACTAGTTCATTAGCTCCATTCATTAAAGTTATGAGAGGGGAAGTGCCCACAAAAATATTTTTTCTCAATAGTGAAATACGTTATATGGGTTTTGTATCAACAAAATTATTTGAATATTGCTGATGGCTTGCAGTTTGCAAATTTTATAGAACAAAACCGAACGCCTAAATGCAAAAATATATTAAAAACGGAATTTTAAGTAGATATTTTTAAAAAAATGTGTGACCCTTATTGCATAATATTAATTTTTGATTATGTATATGTAAAATATATTACGAACCGATGGAAAACTAATCAGTTCGCTTGGTGGCTTTTTTTGGTATCATATCAGGGAAGTTATTATTAATTTTTGTAACCAAAAATAAAAACAGAGTGCAAATGAATTCACAACGTGAATGAATTAGTATTCTCTCTTATTAATAAACGATTATAAAATAAAAGGTTCATTAATAAAGGACCCATCTCTAATTTAAACTTCAATTCATAATAAATCTAATTGAAATCCTTTCATTCAATTCAACTATATTTAAAAATGTTGTTTTTTATTTGCCCTGCACAAAATATATTTTTCTAGTTCACCCTGTGCCACCTTGTATCATTCTTAAATTTTGCATTTTAACATTTTATAAATATAGAAAAATATTTTTAAAACTTTCAAAAGCATGGCAATGTTAGATTTTACTTATGTATATATAATTATTTCTGAAGGGCGATATTCCTATCAAGTTACTTCATTAAAATTTGATAATGTTTCGATTATTAAACTGTGGAATACTGAATAATCTCAAAGTAATATGGGTTCAATTTGAAAAAGATAATACATTTGTTCTTGAATACAAGTACAGACTAACCGAACCTAAAATTGAAGAGTTACTAGAAAACTCGGTAATATGTCATTTGTCTGTCTCTGGGGTAAAGAAAAAGAGTCTGAAAACCACCGATTAAAAGCTGTAATTTTTCATAACATAGTTCCTCGATAATAACTTTCTATTACGGGAAGACTGCTTTACCAATTATAAAACATATCCAAATCAGATAAATATGTCAAATACTAGAATGCAAATGTCACGTCTTTTCTTATTTCTTAAATATAAAATTTTTTGATGAACATATTTTTCTAACTTTTTCAATAATAAAAATAAATAACAGCTCCCTAATTCGACTCAAATGATTTGGTGTACTTTAGTAAAATTTTAGAATAATAAATGTGATCTTTCCATGATTGAATAATAAATGTGATCTTTCCATGAATATAACATTGAAATGAATTTGATATTATAAATTATGATTCATCTTATTTTTCTAACATATATAGCAATATGTTGGAAGGAGAAAACGACAATATCAAACATTTATAATGTTTTAGTTATCAAATATGTACATAAAAATTAAGGTTAACTCATAGGTTGAATTTGCAGCACATGACATTATCAGTGTGACCATAGATAAAAGATATTGTGACAAGCTCATAAAATAGTTGAGGTTTTTTGCACATGTATGCACGGCAGTAAGGGATATCCATAAACAAAACATGTATAAAACCATAGATAGTAATATACAAGCGTAACCCCACTCGGCTTTAAACAGAATACAAAGAGTTTTATAATATAAACTCAGTAGAGTAATATTAAATATTTTTTAAAATATCGTTAACGTGATTTAGGTATTTATAACTTAAAATGCAATTTGAATTATTTTCGTTTACTTACAATAGATATTTTTTGTGGACAAGTCAGAAATACCGTATAAATATATTCCTGGGAAATTGGGAAAATAATAATTTAACTTTACAAACTAAGAACTGAATAAAATTGATATTTTTTATTATTTTGTGTAGTCACGAACTGATTGTAATGGTTACCAAGTTAAATTTAAACTTATTGTCGGTTTGAACAATAAAATGATATGATAAATAAACAGAGTGCAATCTTAAAAAATATATATAATTTTTCTAACATTTTCTATAGTTGAGATTTTGAAAATATCAAGTCTAACTATCTCATTGAAATGATATATAATGTTAACATGGGTGAACGCTAACAAATCATTGAAAATATGTGCTTTTTTGATTACACATTAGAAAAAAAGAACAACGCTCCAAACATAATTTAAAAACAAATTATCCCTCAATAGTTATAACGTCCACTATGGAGAAATATTGTTTTCATGCAATTCGGGAGTAAAATGGTATTTATAAGTATTATATACATATATGAATATTTTTTTAATATAAAATTGAGTTTAGTTAAGTACTTTAAATATCGATAGATTAATAATTATGTTTAACATATTATATATATATATATATATATATATATATATATATATATATATTATAATATGATTTGTATCAATCAAATGAGAATTTCTGTTAATTATTTCAATATGACCCTTGTACACGAGTGATGGCGAAATAAAATATTCTATATATTTTTTATACCTCTAGATCTGTAAAAGATTTGCGGTAGAGTTATGGAATTATTTGCATACAGAGCGAAATATTATACATGCAATAGAAGAAAAAAATCAATGGATTGTTCGCACCTTGGTCTTGTATTACAAAACATGTCAAACAGGGTGAGTAGGATGTATGATGTGTGCAAGGAAACTGACTTGATGAATAAGATGCACATCGAAATAATGTACAGGGCAACATGTTTAATAGGAACGCCTGAAAATGATACAAAAAAGAGGATGACTTCAGAGATGTGAATGGTGTTTTAAATGCAATAATTGCTAATTAATAATTGTCAGCTGAGGCAAGACCAACGCTACATATGTATTAGTACCAATACTGATATATGGAAATGAAGCCATGAACCAGTTCAAAAGTTCTTTTGCCATCAAAGAGGAACTAAAACAGACAGAATGCAGTGGAATTAAGATTAATCAGGCATATATGTAACGATTCCATTCATAATCATGTACATAATAAATATAATTTTAACACAGTAATCAGGATTAAGAAAAAGTCGCTTAGGAGATTTTCTCACATGGAACAAATGAATAAAGAGAGAATTTGTAAGAAATGTATTTTAGGAGTACTATTAGCACTAGCAATAGAGGACATCCGTGAAAGACTTGGTAAGACTAGGTAAATCTACTGGAAGGTGATGTTGTTAGAAGGCTCCATAATCGACGAGCATGCATAAAAAGTTGTTTGATTGTGAGCGAGGTGAGAGTTGTGCAGGGGTAAATTTTCTAACAAAGTAGATGGCTTTCAAATAATTGAACGATAGACGTATTAATTTGAAAAGTGAAACATATATGTTAAAAAATTTGTCGTCAAAGTACTGTCTGGTGTAGCATAGTCGGTTAATTCACCTTCCTCGAATTGGAAAGAGATCCAGGTTCGAATCCCCCGGTAGCAACAACACTATTTTTCGATAACCTTGATTTTATATGTATATCGTTCTAATTAATGTATTTAATTAGTATTTAAAATTTCACAGATCTATGTCCTGAATAATTACAACTTCATAATAAGAATGTGTTCTCTTTAATATATTTTTTAAATTATATTATCACGTTCATATTTCAACAAAAAAAAAAGTAATATATATTTTTTAAATTAGATAAAGTCTTGTTTTATATTTTATGATTAAGACTAAACATCAACAAGGATACAAACCTCATTTAACATTTTACCTCATTTTATATTTTAATTAACCATTGCAAGAATCTATTACGACAATATCAAAAATATTTATGAATAGTAGATAAATAAAAAGTACATTTTAATAATTGACGAATAATATAATACATTTTCAAATGTGTACATTCATAAATACATATACGTAAATAAGATAGTTTCTTAATAATATTTAAGATATGTTAAAATTGTTACCTAAAAATTATTTCTATTCTTGCGAGACGTACAATTTAAAATTATTAAGAATTTTTACTAAAAGTCGATATATATTTACCAATGATAAACTAAAAAAATGTGGATTATGCATTACTAAATATAATACAAGATCCACAATGTTCTAGATACATTTAAACGGTACAATATGAAAATGAGGTAATTTATCGATAACATGGATATACGTTTTGAAGCAAGTAGATTGCCCTTTTTACTGTTTGGCTTTAACAGCTCATGTCAAAAGTAATTTCATTCGACAGAAGGAGGCACGCAGTAAAACAGTGTGAATATTTTTAGAAACGCAAATAGAAATGTTATGTCATTTTTGGATGTGTCCAGAATTTAGCAGATTTCTACTTAACTTGAAGCCAA
Organism: Eubasilissa regina; assembly: GCA_022840565.1. Lineage (NCBI taxonomy): Eukaryota > Metazoa > Arthropoda > Insecta > Trichoptera > Phryganeidae > Eubasilissa > Eubasilissa regina. Next base: position 27,976,479 of record JAINEB010000033.1, read on the forward strand.
CAGCCAGTCACAGAGGGCGCTAGGGCTCTTACTTTCGTGGCAAGAGAAATCCGAAAACCAAAATTTATCATTCGTGTCTGAGCAAGAGTGGCCAACAGCTAACAGTGAAGTCACTCGTATTCCACCGTGTTCAGTGGGTGTTGCGCGGCTTTCTGTGTAAATATCAGTTATAAAAATGGCACTATTCAGAATTTCTTCCACAAAATTAGCAGAGACACAAGTAAGTCCCAGAAAAATATTGATTTTTTCGCTTTTATGAAATAGGTTTATGTAACACATGTTTAAAAATATTTCACATCCTGCAGCTTATTTTTTTTGATAAACTTTTTTCTTTTAACTAAAAGATCAGTTTTATGTAATAAACTTACTCCGGGAGATTTTTTACAGGCGCCATGGATACCGTAGTTATTTTTAAAATATTTTTTTATTGTATTATTGTGTAATCGGGGCGAATTTTCCTTTTGTGATTTACCTGAGATCTTCTTTGAGATCGAGTGCTAAAACAATGCAAGGAATTCAGTCACTTTCAAGAAGCTACAAGGATGACTATACTATAATGGGCATACTTTATGTCACGAATAGTCAAGTTTGGTCGAGAAATAGGTGTATTTGACCTCAAGTCGAGTCATAGATATCATTATTCCTTCGAGTCGCCCGATATTCAGAATCTCCGTTTTGTCATTTGTGAATTATTGAGAACCTTCAAACGGTTGAAAGAAATTCGGTCCAAAGTTCTTACGGCTATCTTGGATATTTCTGAATTACGATTTTTCCATTTTAATTTATAAAATCGCCTCAAGTTAGCCGATTCGAACTAGAGGTAAGCAGCGTTCGTTACGGCTTGGTTATGTAACGTTCGTGCTGAGCAAATAGCCAACAGCCGGGGGTGCTTTCGGAAAGGGTTGATGGTTAATACTTTAAAATGGCTTTGTAGAAATACGGGCCGAATGAATAAATAATTATATTTTTTCATGAGAGCTGCAACCGAACATTATTAACAACGAACGCTAACATCATTAAATTACAAGAGATATTATTTTAAGATTCTTATAATACAATATGCAATTTTATTACCGTATAAATTATTATTTAAATAAATAATATATATGTATATTTATAGCGTTTTAGTTCTTCCTTTATATGGATTGATTAATTAAGGTTTGTAGAATAAAATCTATTTAATATATACATATATGTGTGTGTGTGTATGTATATATAATAGCTTCATTAAACTTTCTGTGAGACGCGCCTTTGTGTTGATTTGGGCGGGAAATAATAGTAATAATAATACTAATCCTATCAACTCAACCTAACCTAACCTAACCATATGAACCACATTGATTTCCTAATATTTTTTTATCCATATTTCAATTATCGTTTCCTATTTTATTCCGTTGATTATCGCAGTTGTAATGAGTGAATCTTATTACTCATAAATAACGTTTTCAATTAAATTACCAATTACGTGAACGTGTATGGGGGAATTTTTCTCTTCACCATATAATCTATGTAAAATTACCATCGTTTATTTGAATTAAATAATCTTTTTATTTATAATTATGATTATGATTATTTGAGAGAGAAAAACGTTGTGTTTTCTTGGATTGACATGGTATGGTACATTCAGACATGGTAAGACTGGTGATTTGTATAATGTCTGCCTTTGCTCAAGTGCTAAGAATACTCTATACCGACATAGATGAACCCTTAGCCGGAGTGCATGTATTTTCGTAGCACATTGTCGCTGAGCAGTGATCCGATGCATCGATAGCGTTTTATTATTGTTTAATATTAAGGCGTTAATTATTAAGGTATCGCTAAACGACTTTATTGACTTATCGTATAATTAGGTAAGACGTGTTATCAGTGACAGCTTCAGCTACACAGACGTACACGTAGAAAGGTACATATCAGTGAAGAGATAAATTGCTGCTCTTTGCTCGCGAAATTAGCACCTTAGTAATATTTAATTATACTATTCCATCATTATACAGGTCAAACTCTTCAGTTGTGTAAAAAGCACATTTAATTCACATATAAGTAGATAAAAATCAACGACTTCAATTCTTTAATGAAATAAAAATGTGTTTTAGTAAACGATATTTTCAGACAAGAATCACGCGTTACGATATTTTCAGATTCTCTGTTACTGTTAGTGATTGCGAATTAGAGATATCAGTGATTGACAGCTTGTGATTTTAAGCTCATTGCAGCATAAGCATCATAAATTGAACACGGTGTAGGCATATATGTATATAAATCCGTACATCTTTGTTCACTTTCGTGCTATGAGCGTTCCTTCCAATAACTCTTTGAAACATTCTGCTAAGTATGCCTCGATTTTTAAATACAACGTCATTTAATTCATTTAAATACAACGTCATAGAATGACTTTCACGAAGGTCTAGGTAATCTCATAAAAAACGATTAAAGTCATTTTGTCAGATCATTAATGTAAAATCATCATTAAATTTCTAGATCACATGATATTTTTTCTTATGCCCCGGAGATGTAGAAGTTAAACGTATATTCTTTTCACAACCATCGGATTCTACGAGTCTGTCAAACATCATTGTCCTTAATCTGAAACGTTGTGCGAGCGTGCGACCATGGAACCAATCCCGCTGGCGATTTTGAACTGCAATAAGTTTTACATTGTTGATTACGATTCTCGACATACAACTATTATCTAAAAATATTTAATTATAATTAACATTTCTGATTTACTCAGTGCCTGTGACATCTCTTCGCATGTGTATTTTCGCGCAACAGACGAAGTGTGGCTCGACTGTCTACCGAGGCAACGCACACTCGCATTAGTTTTATCTATATATTTACACATGGTAATAATATGTTCGCGTAATAATTTTCAAGGCCGTGACTGAAAAATTACAATCATTAATAGAATTAACCTTTGCTACGCGTTGAAAGCACGTTATCGTCAGTAGTCGTGTGACGATTAATTGTCAGGTGCTTTAATGCAATTTTGTCATTGTTATTTTAATATATTTTTAGTGTTATGTCAAAATAAACAGTTACTTCTACTCCTTTTCGTACAGTTCCATTTTCCGTTAACTTGTAATATATTGTCATTTATTGTTAGAAAGAAAACAGGCCAAAGTCTTTAGACGAATACTAGCGTACAAAAGAAAAGGTGGTTTTTATATAATTTAGAGAAAAGTAATAATATTGTCATAACTAAATTTTAGTTGTTTATTGGTATTATATTAATTATTGTTAGCATTCATAACGTAATATTAAAGATAAATAATAACATATTCTTATTGTGAAATTGTAATTACTCAGAACATAGGTCTGTGATATTTTAAATATGAATTAAATATATTAATTAGAAAGATATACATATAAAATCAATTTTATTGAAAAATATTGTTTTTGCGCCATCGGGATTCGAACCTGGATCTCTTTCCAAACCGGGGAAGGTGCATTAATATATTTAATTCACAGACCTATGTTCTGAATAATTACAATTTCACAATAAGAAAGTATCGTAATAATCAAGATGTATCAATGTGTCCAAAAATTAATAAAAATGAATTGATAATTCTGGCGTCTGCTATCAGATTACTGAAAGGTATTTGAGATTCTTTAAAAATAAGGTAAATGGCTCTTTCAAATAATGAAACGATGAAATGTATTAATATCAAAAAGGTAACATATAGGTTCGAAAATTTGTCACTAAAAATATTGTCGCTGTAGCGTAGTTGGATAATGCACCTTCCCCGGTTTGGAAAAAGATCCAGGTTCGAATCCCGGTGGTGCAACAACAATATTTTTTTATAAAATTGATTTTATATGTATATTTTTCTAATTAATATATTTAATTCATATTTAAAATAACATATTATTTTAGTGAACACCCTGGGATAAATATATAAATCGTACGTCACGTAGAGCTAGACAACGACTGCATTAATCTATTAGATTTTATTTTGAAGTGTTTATGTTACATCTCGTTTTTTAATCAAAAATAAATATAGTTAAATTATAAGTTACTTGCGTTATAATTCAACACGTTGTTATGGGGTAGATGTCAAAATTGTAATAATTAAATAAATTCATATATGTTGTAATATTATTTATTTTCCTCGAAGTCGTAATCCACGTATATTATTATAAAGTTCCGGCGGTCCGTGCCCGGGAATCAGGGAGCTGTTTTGGGGTATTGGGGATGAGGGTGCGTTTTGCGCAGGTCCTAAAGGCTGACGATGTGGCAAAATTTGGTCCAGGTAGGTAGAGGGTGAGATGTCCGGAGAATGGGGTGGGGTGACTATATTTTCTTCAGGGTGCTAGCTAAAACAGTCTGAGCAAAATTTGGAATGAATGGTATTCAATATAATATACATTTATCGGAGGGAGGGGAAGCTGTTTAAGTTTTGAGCAGGATCCTTAGATCAGTCAAATGGTGTGTATAGAATAGACAGATGGATTTTTATGCAGAGATTTATATATATGTAAAGATACATAATTGATATAATATGAAAGCTGAAAGGGTAGTATTAATAAAACACACACACACACACATATATATATATATATAAGGCTTGACGTGCTTGTGGTCTAGTGACTACGATACTCGCCTAGTGATCTAGTGGTCGGGGGTTCGAGCCTCGCTATGGGAGGTTCTATTTTCATATACAAATTTCGTATTAATATAATGCAGGAACAAACCTAATTAATACTGCATGTATGGTTACCCTAAATGTACTTGAGGATTTATATACTCAATAAATGCTTATTGACTGACGGAATTTTCATTTCCCGTCTTTGATATCAGTACAATTCTTTTTCACCACCATAAAAATCGACTAAGCTTATCTACGCTATAGTTGATGTGGATAAACTAAGCCACGACGTATTTTATTATAATAATATAATATAATATAATATTATAATATAATATTATTATTATTATAATAGTTAATATATATTATTTATTAAATCGTCCACTGAGATGGTATTAAAGAATAATTATTAGCAGCTTAGCAGTAGCTTAGGTGATATGACACACTGGAAATAATAAGATGACATTAGGTTCGGGAAGTAAACATTTTTTTACTTAATAAATAATTTAATAAACCGAGGCGCATTTTTTTAGTAAAAACTAGATTTTTTTAAAAAATAATCATAATTTTTACGATTTTCTTCGGATGTTGCACACCTTAGCCTACTTCTCAACATAATCGCTACCATTATTAAGACACTTATAACGGGGCACCAATTTTTGTATACCTTCGTCATAGAACGACGTCGCCTGGAATGAAAACCAAGCCAGTACTCTGTATTTGAGTTCACCATCGCCATCAAAATGTTTGCCACCAAGAAGCCGCTTCAGAAGAAGGGAAATATGGATATCACGTGGCGCCAAATCAGGATGATGAATGACAACTGGTTTCATGTTTCGTGCATTCAAGAAACGAATCACGGACCGTATCTCACAGTCGGCGGGCTGATCTATTGTCTCGAACATTTTAACCACTCACTATAAGATGTCCACACTATGTGAATGTCTCTAACGTTGCATATGGTGATTCAAGAGATGAAGGAAACCATCGCGCATGCGCAACATCGCAACAGTAGCGCTACACAGGGAATATGCGGCAACGGTACTTACTTGAAAAACGCGCTAGTAAATGTCGCATCCATAATCGCTTCTATTATTTAATTAATTATTATCACTACTGGGTAATATAGATCAGGCCTACCCCAGGGTTTGCCAATTGTCTTCAGGTCTTATCGTTGTTGTCCGCCACTTTCGCTCTTCCGATTGTGATACTTTGGCTTTGAGAATATGCTCTAGTTATCAAAATGCTGCCCAACCCGGCTAAATATACCTGTCTTTATTTCGTCTTCTTGATTCTGTCTACCTAGTTGTATTATTTGATTGAAATATGTATATTATATGATATCCTATATTTACTGTTTACTAGGTAAGTTTGTAGAAACCCATAATCACATATGTGAAAATAAAACACTGTTTTTTTTTATTCTAATGGCTTAATTTACTTGAGACTTGTTTCGCCTTGTAAGAGCATTATCAATTTAACTCAACAACTTGTGTTTATATCTTAGTGGAGGACAGCTATACAATTTTATTTGCATGAGATGAAACGGGACAACATTATTCATTAGAATTCTGAGGATTTCCATAAATTTTTGAATGCTTCCAATTATTCTAAGTAATCATTCTGTTTCAATACTAATGATATTTTAATGTCATAGGTAATATGTAAAAAAGGACAGTTATATAATTTTACAACATGAAAAGACAATACGGCAAGAGATATATTTTTGGTATTCTGGAATTTATATAATGTTTGCACGATTCTAGGTAATAATTATATTCAACAAGAATGATATTTTAAAATTAATACAGCAATGTCAAATTGGTGATCTTGTTCCACATTCTTGGTAGGTCTATAACAGAAAAAGGTTTCGGCAGAATCAAATCCTCGAATTGTTTATAATTTGTGATAGTAAGAAATGAAATAGTAAAAAATATATTTAAAAAGTTTTTATTTATTTAAAATATTGTTGGTTTTTGAAAATGTCAATTAGGAGAGATCTGTAGATATTGACTTGTTAATTTATTATGTTATTACTATCTATTCCATGCTTGATAATCACTAACTATTCAAGTAAATGTAATCTGAAACCTTTGGTTCCAAAGTGCAATGGAATTGGTGCACATTGGTCGTTTATGTTGAATCTATGTATACAGAATCAGTCATCACACTCTAATCTGTACACTGCGCTCTTTTTTAATTTTGGAATCTTATCCTTCGCATTTTTTAAAAGCCAAGTTAGCTACTTTTAGCGAAATTTCTCCATCGAATTCTATGCAGCTGAAAATATTTAATGTTTTCATAGTTTTTGGGAATATTAAGTTTAAAAATTGCAAAAAACAAAATTGTTTCAGCGGGCGTTTCCTTTTCGATGTTTGACCACCAGGTTGCTTCCTCATTACATTCTGTTAGTACTCACTATTAATGCGGTTTTGACGATGACGGTCTGGTCTCCTCATTACGGCTTCTCCCATCTTCTCTGTGACCAGTGCAACCTTAAAACTTCCTCTGATGTACTCATTTCGAACTATAACTAGTTTTATTATCGGGCATTTTAAGTTCGTAGATCTTCTTCACTATCCAGTACTCGGCACTAAACCATTTTTGGATCACGAAAAATACCGGTGAATGCGCGCTGGTTTTTTTTAAATTTAATTTACTCAACAAAAAACTAAATCGTAGTTTAATAATATTTAATTTTACAGAATCAGTTACTAGTTATCAATCCGAACGATAATGTTATGCAAAGATATATTTTTACATTTTCCAAGAAAGCATATTCTGTGAATGTAAAACTTTTTGGGTATTTCTTTAGTGGTTTTCCCTTATATTGAAATTATTGACCAATGACGTACCTATGCTCGTTTTGTGCTTCTGAACATTATAATATAAAATAATTTCTGTGAGTAATCAGATCTCTGGGTAATCGATCGTGTATTTTTTTATTATATTTACTATTGTTTTAATTAATATTATTTGACCACCAATCAAAATAAATAAATCGGTACATAAATGTTCGAAAAATATAGAATAGATAATTATTAGTGAGATCAATAATACAGACAGTTTTAAAACATACAAAATACATTGCGTACAAAAGTTTTTTAATGTTAGAAAATTGAATGAATGCTGTTATCTTGTAGGCGGTTTGATATATTATCTGAGCCGTGTGTCATTGTTATTACAGTTTTTCTTAATTGATTAAGATAATAAATAAAAATGCTCCGATCACGTGATGTTTTCATCAAGTTTACTTACGCTCCGCGTAGCTTTTCTACTTGTTGGAGTGGATACATTATCTGGCATACAAATACCTTGTATAGAGATGAGTCTAAAGGACCGTGTCCACAGAAGGAGGCACGATGAAATAATTTCAGATTTAATTGAGATTCATCTCAATACAGAGGTGTAAGGCCACGCTATGTAGGATCCCAAAAATTTCACTTGGTATCGATATTTTTGCGAGTATTTATTTATTATATGCTAGTATACCTTTCCCAATACGGATTAATGATGTCTAAAATCCACCACAGCAAGAAATAGAGTTATTAGATTTAAAAGAATCGTTATTCATGCGTATTACGAAAATATCTATGTACTTATTCAGTTGTAGTCCCCCGCTAATATGTCGAGTTAGGGACCAGACCATCGCTATATAGCGAAAATTGCCTTAAAGCGATCTAAGTATTTTTTAAATTGAATGTGTATGTCTATGCTTGCTTTAAAACATTTGTACCTATATTTTTCACGAATGTTTGAATATTATAGGAGACGAGAGACTGATTTTGTTCTTACTATTTAATGGATAAACCACGCAGTACTAATATTCGTGTATCTTGTATACAATACTTATTTAGGGGGCCCTTTATCATTCTGCATTGAAGACAATTTTTTGTAGTTACGCCACTGTCTCAATATCATGTACACGTGTTGAGATATGGAGATAAACTCAGAGATTAAATTGGGATTGGTGGAAAGTGATAAAAACTCAAATCTGTGTACACGACGTTCGATCTGATTCGATACGTATACACAGACGTCACCTCATTTCACAGCCATTTTGTAAAATTAAAAATAAATCTTAAACATGAACATAAATATGCCTGTACTCAAGAAGACTCTTATGACCAATGTTCATCATTTGAAGAAAAATACTATCAAGTACCTAGGAATCATAACAGACAACTCAAATGGAAAGAACATATTACTAATCTTACAAACAAAATAAGGAAAACTGCCTACATATTTTTAAGACTCAGAAACATCTTATCACTTACAAATCTGAAAATAATATATTACGCGTTTGTACGGTCACTTTTCCAATAAGGGATTATTGGATGCGGAGGAGCATATAAAACTTCAATGTCACTATAGAAATCACTCAAAAAATGATAATAAAAATTATTGAAAAAAATAGACTATCCAAGTACACAACTCTTCACAGATTTCAAAGTACCAAAAATAATAAACATATACAAAAAAAATCTATAATCAAAATTTAAAAAATTAAAAATCAATTGAATTTTAGAAGCGAATTCCGATCTACAAGATTTAGAAACCAAATTGATATTCCAAAAATAAAATATACCGCAACCCAAAATCACTATATTTATAAAGACATCAAATTTTTTAACAATCTTCCCATCACAATTAGAAATTACAGACTACTATAAATTTGTATCTGAAGTAAAAAAAAAAATGTACACAGACTACCTGAAACATAAACTCTCGTATATACTCCTTCTCTATATACGAGTCTTACTCTCATAGGAAAGAAATAAATGTTAAAAGAAATATGAATATATCCCACTGATTATTCTAAAAATGTATTATATTTTACCTTATATTTTTTTTATATAAAAGGCGTTAAATTATAAACATTTATTCACTTTTAACTACTGTCGGGGAGACTTAAAATCACCCAACTGATGAATGACAATGATGTTTGACGTGCGATGAGCGTGAAGTGAGACACAAGATGGCGAATCTTTGAAATACGGTGTACACACGGGGAATACGAAAGCAAAGAGTTGTCTCCAAAGAATATTATGGGAGCAAAATTCGTATCTCAAAGATTATCTCGAGTCGAAAATTTCTTCCGTGGACGGGGCAATAAGGTTAAAATTATTGTGTCATTTTTTGCTGTAGTGTATCTAAAAATATATTAGTCCATATTAGTTAAGAAATGTGGTACTCGTAATAACATAATTTGGGCCCCAATACATCGCATTGGCTGCATTAGCGTAGTTACGCCACTACTGCCACATCTGAACCACGTATTTTAATACACATTAAGGTGTGCATTACGCGGCTCGTATTCTTGCCTCGTGATCCAGTCTCGTAATCGTATGTGTCAAGGATGACACAGCTTGAAAACAAAAGTTGAATAGATGTTTTCTACACCTGGTGCACGTTTAATGGCCATTTTAATACCCATATTTGCTTATGGCTGACCGATAAGAACATGAAGTAACATGTATTTCATTATCTGCGTACTTAGTATTCACTATCTGTACGTTACTTAGTACTTACATATTCGTCCATGTAACAAGAATTTAAGTAACATCTATCTATTTCAAAACTGGATACAATTTGGAAAAATAGTTTAGATCATTTTTACAACTCGACATGGTCGCTACCATTATTAAGACACTTGTCATAACGGGGCATCAATTTTTATATACCTTCGTCATAGAACGACGCCGCCTGGGATGAAAACCACGTCTGTATTCCGTCTTTGAGTTCATCATCGTCATCAGAACGCTTGTCACCAAGGAACCGCTTCAGAAGAAGGAAAATATGAAAATCACTTAGCGTCAAATCAGGACACACTTGGCGATGAATGTCAGCTGGTTTCTTGTTTCGTGCATTATCCGTATCTCACAGTCGGCAGGCTGATCTATTGTCTTGAACATTTAAACTACTCACTACAAGATGACCACACCATGTGAATGTCTCTAACGTTGCATGTGGTGAGCCAACATCGCAACCGCAGGCTACACCCGAAATATCCGACAACTGTACTTACTTAAAAAACGCGCCTCGTAATATGCCGCTAAGGGGTAAAAACATAGACACTGATAACAAATGAGAGAAATAATCTTGATGTTTTTGAAATGGGGTGCTGGAGGCTTTGAATGCATTCATAAAAGGTAGATTATTCACAATTATCTGAGATGCATCTTCCAATTTTTTGGACACTCTACTCGTAGGGGTAGATAGAGTTTACGATAGAGTGAGAAATAAACCAATTAGATGTGTAGCTTAGTCGATAGAATAAAGACAGGGTAGCTGAAATGGGTGGTAGGAAAGAATGTTAAAGAAAATATATAGGGCGAGTGTTGACGGCAACAGGAACAGGGGTCGCCCGCAGAAGACTTCGGCATGACCACCAATGTTGCCTCTAAGTTTAGATCAAAGCGTACGCATAAGAAATCTTTATTTTAATTTTAAGATATTTTACCAATGATATTATTTGTACGCTTTGTAACGTTACCATGCCAGTATAAGGCTACTGGTAGGGCCTGGGTTGACCATATTACTAATGAAGATATTTTAAGACGTATAAATGAGTCAGGAGAATTAATAACAACTACCAAAGAAAATTACATATTCGGGACGTATTCTCACAATGAAAAGTATGATACAATATTTTGAGTATATCCAAATCTTTGTAGGAACCAATTACTGGGATTTATCCCCCGAGGGATTGTCAAGATATAGATATCTCACAGAGACGAAGCTATATTTTTTTTCCAAAAAATCCATAGATGGCGACAGCGTAGTTCGTAATAAATAATTGAAAGGTTTCAACATGATAACATATATACAAATTCCAAAAAATTTATAGATATGGTAGCATGGGTAAATAGGTGAAAGTTTCATTGTGTAAAGTGATCACTTAAGCCAGCCGATGACGGGTCGTAAGCCCTGTAATGCCCAAGACTTCCATACTTACCTTCCCATATAAATAAAAATAATAGCTTCGTCTCTGTTAGAGATCTATGAATATATATTTTACACCTCTTTAAGCAGGGGAGATATAAGGCAGAATAAAGATTTTCTCGGCCGAGTGTCGGTGAAATCGATACGTAAATAAGGAATTCAGAAAATAATGCTAAAAAGATTCCTGATTCATTAGTAAAATTTCCTTAATGTATTCGTATGCCTGCAATTTCTATCAATATATAATTTCATCGTACTGAATAACTCTCTCTCAACCATTTGCCTGAGACGAATCATTAAATTATTTGGGGATCTTGTGAGAAGTGAAGATAGCTTGGAGAAGCTTTTGTGGTGAGACACGTCGAAGGACGAAGAGGAAGAGGAACCGACCAAGTGGAAAAGGCAACATGCACTTCTCTGGTGATAGTCCTAAGATCTGTCATGAGGGGCCGATGTGGATGATGAAACAATTTTATTTATTTTACAGTGTGAATATTATATTCCAGGCTGATGTTATTTTTGAATAATTAGGAAATGAAAGACATTTTTATAATTTGGTTTTTATTTATCGATTATTTGATTTATTACAATTATGTCTGGAATCTGGAATATGAAATCGGCCAGGCTGCCGCCGCGGCTGGGAAAAAATTCTCGCAAAATTTCAAGCGCAGCTCAAACTGTGTGTGAGGTGGCACCGTTCTATTGAAACCACATGTGTTGTAGGCCCAATCGACCCAATTCGGCCACTCAGAAGTTTTCCAAAATGTATTGATAGCGATCACCATTAACGGTTACAGCATTGCCATTATTTTTTTATATAAAATTTTTTAATGAATTCAACACGTTGTTGAGGCATTAAGTGCTCCATAATAAATTGTAATCAACTACTCTCTATGACTACCAAATGCGAACTGACAAATGTCTGCCAAATCAAAATGGCGGCTAAACAAAATCGGCCTGGAACATAATATTCACCCTGAATTTCCTTTAAATATAATATTACAGCTTCCGTATTTTCCCATTTGTTTAAATTTCTTAATAAAATGTTCAATTCCGGTTTTTGTAATTATTTTTACTACGGTGATGAGGTCAAGGCTCTCGCTGTCCGGCCGTAGATGCGCCTGCTTGTATAAGAACGTTAAACTGGTATTAGCGGACATAGGTGGAGAATACAAATATTTTAATTAATTTTATCACCCAGTGGAAGACTCACCGTAGGTATTTGGTTGGCCTTCGATACCGAACGGGGCTCGAGTCGTGTGACGTAAATAGGGACAATATGGAAATTATGACACTAAATTAATTTTAGTTTTTAAAAACTTTTGACTGTGGACAAAGAAGTCAAGATTACTCGACAGAAGTATTTTTCAATTTATCGTATATTTCCAATGGAAGGTATTAAATCTTCCGAGTTCAAAATCCATCGCTATGTTTATTTGTTATCTAATTATTTAGGCCACGTTCTTATCAGCAGCAGAATCGAAACGCGGTATTAGGCATATTAATTGTACACCAATAATTTTATTGTTGTATTTCTAATAGTCAACAGTTCCGTTGTTCGTGCAATGCCACTTTGCCTTCCTAGCTTACCGTATCAGTAAATTTCTGTCACGGATAATTATCCACGAAAATGTGCGTGGAAAACTAACTGATAATGTAGAGAAAATTACTAACGTTCACATTTTATGAAATATACTTAGTCTAAATAAAACCGCCGAGTAAAAATGTTGTTTTGTTGTTGGAACAATACGAAAAATGTTTTTTTAGATATTGAACTTTTTTACTAATATATTTATCTTACCGTCCAATTTCCAATTGCGCAGTAGATTTACTTACATTCAATACATGCGCTTTTTAGCAATTTCATTGCTTTATTAGTTATTTGTAAGCGCAAGTTTATGTTATAACAACCTTTTCTCATTGAAGTGTAAGCGCTGTTGATTTTGTAACATTACTTATCTGGGCACGGAAACGACCAGCCGGAATGTCAGTCTGGTTCATGGGATTCTCACACGTGGTTTCGGCTTGTTATATCTTTTCAATTTCAATTACAGCTCATGTTAATTATTTTGAATTCAATAAAAAATAATTAAAATTCTAAAGATTTTGTAATAAATTTTCAATGAACTAAATATTATTAATAGGGTCATTCGACCGCCAAAGCAATGTATACATATGCATTTGCAATAGTATTATTATAGTATAGTAACGTGAGTGTATTTTTTAAAAATCAAAAATAAGTGTTATATTTCGGATATTATCATTCCGGTTCGATTTTTTCGTAGGGTTCGATACATTTTCCGTTTCGAGCCCTACTGAATAGTGTAGTTTTTATCATTTCAAATGGGGAATTGTAACATGTGTTTCAAACAACCGTCGACGATTATTCAAAATGTTGAGCCATCTTAATATATTTTTGATTGATTTTTGACGAGTAACATTGATTGGATGAAAGCGGCCACACTGGTTTCGATGTTACTTAAAATGCTTTATTTATATTGTTAAAATAACCGGATGGTTAAATATAAGTCTGTTATTTTTTTAAGTACTCAGTAATGTTTAACAAAAATGGAGGACTAAATGGCCACCACCTGACTATAATTATTTCTATTAACTTTATCTTATCTTTATCTTTAAATAATTAATAAACCAAATCTTTTGAAATATTGAAAATGATTTTTACGATATAAATGGTCTGCTACCTGAGACCTGATACCCTCGTAAGATCCATGAAAATAAAAACAAAAAATTTATTGCGTTTAATAATAAGATAACCGTTGTCAAACGTGACGTGGGTATTAATTCAGGTCCACGAAACGCATAAAACACGTAAATTATAGACAGGTTCTATTTTTTTTTTTAAACATATTCTGGAAATATTTGGTACCATTAACCCAAACATTTCTTTTTGCAGGTCGTATTGTACGACATTCCTTTAAATACATATGGTAGACAATGGCGACACAGACGTCATCACAAATAGGTATAATATGTATGATTCTTGCACAAAACATCTTGCCTGACAGCACGACCGCATTTGTTCACCACCCGGGCTTTCCATACAATACTATCACACAAGAACAAAACAGGACTATCCAGACTGTTTCACCAAGGTCTCGACATGTTACAAATAAGTATAATTTTGGACCGAAGTCACTAATGTGGTAATGTGAAAACAATACCGTGATGCACGGTGCACATTTTTTCAGAATTTGATTTACATTTATGTTAAAATAATATCCTCTACCTAATCATTCTTACGCAATTAACTTAATTAAAGTATTCGTATAATGAAAATTATTTCACAAATGCAAACATTTTTGGCAATATTTGAATATGTCCAAGAAACACAATTACTGGATTTTCACCTACAAAGGCATTGTTGTTAAACAAATAATAGATATCTCATAAAGACGAAGTTATTTTTAATAGAAATATGTGAAAGTATGGGTAATTACAGGGCTCACAACCTGTCTTCGACTGACTTAAATGATTACTTTATATAAATATATAAAATTGAACAATATTGATTTTTCAGACGTACTCTAGTATAATGTGTTAAAAACATTTTACAGATAAAGAATATTGCAATAAATAATTTCAAAAAAATTATTAGATTCTCAATTTGACATATATGCTGTTTCAGGGAAGCGAATGATCAAATTTAGTCCATAGATGGCGATAGTATAGTAGTACTCGAAGTGTTTCCACATATTAACATACATACAACTTTCAAAATTTTTATAGATATGAAGAGTGATTAATGGGTGAAAATAATGAACGTTATATTTATATAAATTAATCACTTAAGCCAGCCGAAGACAGGTCGTAAGTACTCATACTTCCATATATTTCCATTAAAAATACCTTCGTCTCTATGAAATATCTATTATATATTTTGCAAATATTTTTATTTGATTAATTTTATTCCGTTACTTTCCGATAATACCTATAAACCTTAGATTCCTTATTACATTTTGATAAATATAGGTATTATAACAAGCGATAAATATATATATTTTTTTATCAATTTAATTTACCTTAATAATTCTAAAAATCTTGCTCTGGTGTAATATCTGAATCATTCCGTCTGTAAGGCAAGGTTTCTCACTTAAAATACAAAATTAAAAATATTCCTCTCTTTCTTAAAACTGTGAGTAAATGATTCACGCGACTGGCTAAATATAATATTATTAAAATAAGTAATGTGTTATCTATTAATATAATATGTTGATAATTTCAACTGAAACGTAATGATGAATTTCATAGAATTTTGTTCAATATTGTATGATATAATATTTATATTTTGGTACCAAAAGGGCATTCACCTTGTCTTTTGTCTTGTCAGGAGGGAGGGGGGGAAGCTTAGGTTAGATTCGGTTAAATTATATGCTTCCAAGGAAATATGAATATCTGGTAGCATTCTAGAAATATTGGATCAATCGATACCAGAAGGCAATGGGAACCTACTGTGCTGTTTACTTTCCCTAGACATCCATCATGAAGAGGACCTTTTTGAAAGGATGTGGATGCGAAGATTTTACAGCTCAAAATGATGTTTTTGATGAATTGGAATATTGCACGCGAGAATACTAAGTGAATCCAAAAAATTGACTACATAATACGGAAAAACTATTTTTTATTTGTTAGTAGGATTTAATTGTATTTTAATCATAAGCAATATTAATAAGTTTATTAATAAAAAATGAATGATTCAACTAGAAAGATAGTTCTGAAATTCCAACTACATAACAAAAATATGTTGTCATTAAAAGTTTATTCGTTCATTAGATAGTTAATTGATTATATCTGATATGTGGACGCCTATGGACTATTTTTTACTATCTAGAATCTCGGTAGTTGTATAATATTATTCACTACCTGCATTCTCGGGTATTTCCGATCGGGGCTTCATGCATTATCCAGGCGACCCTGTCTGCTTAGCCTCTACAGAAAGGGGTAGCAGCCTTCAATTCATGCAATTTTCGGGCACCAGGTTAAAAGGTCCCTCATTCACTTCTCAAGACTTAACATAAGTGAACGTTAGAATAGCATAATTTATTTTCTTTCTTACTATGTCACCATAATTTTGATTCCCGGCAGTAAAAACTAGGCCTCGTATATAGAGCTCTATCGATCGGGCGTCACAATTCTTGTATGAGGTCTGGTTCAAATGAGTCCACGGTTTTTATAAGTTGAAGAAGTTCGTTGTGTAAATAGATACACTTTAGATATTTTTATAAATACGCAATGCGCACATGTTCTAAGTGGTAGGGAGTTCAATAGAAGCAAAAAGCGTATTATTAATTTAAACAAATAACTAACTTTAGATATGTTAACCATTTTGATTTCTTTGATGTCGACCGGTTTCGATACTACTTTATCTTTGTAAGTCGGACGCACATTAACTTATCCATAAAATAAATACGAAAAGAAGAAAACAATTATTATTATTATTTATTCTTAATATAGTGAATATAAAAGTATTTATATATGCTCTAATATAAACAAAATCAAAATCGTTTCTATTTACTAGAACTTATCTTTCACATATCTAAGCAATATAAGTAGACGTGATCAAATAACTTACAATACTAAAAACTACCCGTCATCATTCCGTATTAAGTAATTTTTATAACCTTAATTTATTTAAAAAATTAACTTAAATACGATAACAAAATAATTTACTTTGTTTGACGCGATAGCAGCACAGTTTTACGGTTGACAATTGTTAGCAGATATAGTTTTATTACGTTTATTACTTGGTTACCGGCACATATATTATCTAAAAGAAAACTATTTAAAAAAAATGCTATTTAAAAAATGTACATTGTATTATTTAACGTTTTTTTTTATAATTATAAACGTATCGAACATAATATTTTAAGTAAGCATTCAGTAAACAAATGTTTATCTGTAAAAAATCCCACAAATGGAATGTTTTGGAGATAAACTAAACGATATACGAGAGTCGGACTATCGTAACAGAAAACTTGTATTCCAAAAATAAATTATAATAAGAATGATCAAAAGATGTTTTAATTCAATAATTCAAAAGGACGGTTCTAATTTTAATTTAGTTCTTTTACAACTACAGCTAGATATTTTATTTGTCATTCATCCAAAATTACTTTTTATAAATTTCTGTTTATATTTAAATTTTTTTTTATGAATTATGATACTTACAAAGCGAGTACCTACTTCTTTAGCATGATTTCGATCTACGATATTTCACATTAAAAATTTGAAAAATTCGAAGTCTATTTTTGTTTTTTTTTTACGTTGCTATGCGATACGGACAGAAAGCGGACGGACATAAGGAAATTATGTACATATGGATGTATTGTATATACTGCTTATATTCGATGTGTTTTGTTTTGAAAATGGCGGCTGCAGCTAAAATTCCTTGCTAATTATAGTAAATGGTGGGTACTGTTATGTGACGATAAGTAGCACGTACATAGATAATAATGAAGATTTAATATATAATATGTAAGTTGTTTTTAAAAATACAGTATATTCCGCTTAATTGGGACACATTGGGCCCAAATATTTTGTCCCAAATAAGCGGCTGGCTCTAATAAGTGAAGTTTAAAGTAAAATTAAAAAATAATATGTAAATATTTTTTAACTTTATTAAATTATTTAAAAAAATTGAATTACAGAAAAATAGTATATAATTATTAGGTATACATATAAATATAAAAAAATAAAATAATCAATATTGCTAAAAAAAAAATCTTAAGAAACAATTATAACAACTGTAACTTAAAAAAACAGTCATGAAAATAATGTACATAATACATTTATAAGAATAAAAAGAATATTTCTGCAGGAATTCATCAATTGTAGCCTGTTCTGTGTTTTTGTAGAATTGCAATTGTACTAAATCAGCGCAGGCGTTCAGTGCGGATGTTGGCCATTTATTAACATATTTATTTTAATTTTAAATTCGCTGTCTAAATTACTATTAGTTACTTTATTCGGTTTCTGTTCCTTGGGATTTGGCCCAAATAACCGGCTGTCCAGATAAACCGGTGGTCCAATTAAGCGGAATCGATTGTATTTATAATATGTGTAAAGTTATCCTTAGTCGGTCGCTTGGTCAATTTATATAGCGAAATCGGTATATAACAAATTTGTTGAAAAATAAGTTTTACTGGCCGAAATCACGGAGCGTCTACTACTTAGCTAGTGCAATTTTTTACTGGTGGTTTAATATTTTTATAATACATTATAAAATATTCTTTAACGTTCATTAACAATTTTATGATCTTACTTTACGTTGTAACATGTATTTACAATCGAACAAAGCATGACAAGATACCTATACAATGTGGTAGACAGCCAATATAAAATATCGTGCAACACACAGCTCGTGAACGATAAAAACATGTTTTTAAAACTACCGAGGTAACTCCGAACTTCAGCAATAAACTTCCATCTGAACTATGTATCATTAAACTTAATTAAAAATGAATACATTATTTTTCATAATTTTTACAAATTTATTTTTAAAATAATCATTGAATAAAAACACATTGGATCTAACTCGTTGAAACTAACAACGACGATGAATCAAGGCTCCATCCCCATTCCTTTGGCCACCCCACCTCTTTCCCCATATAAATATGTTTTATATTCGTTCCAAATGTGGCATAGTTATTTTGTAAAATTCCCCCTCCTCCTGATATAAATGTGCCATATATTAAAAACCATTATTTCTAATGTTTGCTTAATTCCATTCTAGGATCTTGAATAAAATATAGTTACTCCACCCCTCCCCTTGGACCTCTCAAACACCCCATGCTTGGACCAAATATTGCATACACCACAAAACAGAGGCTCCTCTTCCCAATTTAAAAATATGGTGCTGACCGATAGTATTATGTAAAATATTCTTGTATTTAATTATGAGATAGTGCTTATCTTTATTATGCGCGGTATTTATACATACATACCCGCATACATGGTAGTTACATACCTAAATAAGATTTTAGCATTCCATGCGGGTTTTAGTGGGTGTCCCCATAAAACCTCCGCTACAACAGGTCATTCAAAACGGCGTTTGAATTTTAATATCTTTATATTTTTTTGCTTTGCATTTATTTAGGATATTTAAATTACTTAAAGTTTTACTACACGTCAAGTTTGTTAGATTAAGAGTGCTCATTAGAAAATCATAATTCATTTGTTCAACGGGTATACGATTTGATGATAATATAAACCTTAAAATTATATGTTGAACTCCTTTTAATTTTAATTCATGTACTTTATTCAATGAAATTAAAATACGTGTTACACAATTTCATTTCTTCCTCTCTTCGCTGTGAACTGCACACATACACACGCAAAATCTAGTGAGTACTAATTATAATAAGACAGGCCACCGCACCATACCTGCTAGTAAGCGGTACATAGTTTGAAGTTCGCCCTTCTGTCAGTCATCAAATCGATCATTATGTGTACATGTTACAGTGAATGTGTATTACCAGTGAATTTATATTTTCACTGGCGTTTTAGTGAAATCATATCCGAATACATTTTCATCGGAAGATATATATATATGTTTACTAGCCAAAATATAGTTTAATTGAGGCACTAGTGAAATTATACGCTGTTCTAAACTGTCAATTTAACAGTTGTAAAACGTCAATTTGCGTGTTTTTGTTTTCACTTAAAATACCTGTTTATGTCGATCAAAATACGAAAAAAGTATTCAATTCGAATTATTTTGTCGTCTAGTTATCAAAGCAGTGCTAATTTTCGATTAAATGTGTATTTTTATTTTTTCGAACCAATTTCCAATTTTACCGATATACTTTAAACACTAATCGTCCGTTTGTGAACAAATACAGTTTCACTGATATTGAGCAGTGGAATTGTAAATCAATTGTTTGATACATTTTAACCGGCTAAGTTAGTGTAATTATATTTATACTTATGAAAATATAATGTAACATATATAATATAACTAGAATTAGAATTGTATTGTATAGGTCAATGATTTTTACATCTGAATTTTGTACATTTTAAATTTTATTAATGGATTTGTAAACTGTAAACTACTACGTATCACGTGAACATGATTAAATGACGATAATCACAATTGTGAAATATTATTTCAATGAAAATACGTCAGTGCCGTTTTTAATGACACGTTCATCCATTATCCATCATTAGTGACAGCCGCTTAAGGGGGTCACTACCGAGGACCATTTACGTTGAAAAGTAAAACCCATTTTCTCAGGAACCGCTAATCCCATTTCAATGAAATTTTACACACTTCTGATTTAGTATTAAATAAGTTATTGTAGCTAAGGGTTTAAAAAATAAATTAAAATAAAAGCTGTAGCAGCTTGCAAATTTAAATATTTTTGTTTGAAAAATGTTTGAAAAAAGGCGGTAATTGAACAGCTGATTCGTTTGACTTTTCCTTTGCCAGGAATGCAGTCAGTGATGCCATGGACATTTTTAAAAATATACCTCGATATCTTTTATGGTTTCCAAAATAATGGGACTAATGTGCAAAAAAGTAAGCTTTTTAGGAGATCCGATAAATTAAAAAGTTCCATTTTGAACACTTTTTTTCACTTTGGAACTGTTCATTACATAATAAATAATACTTATTCATTTTATTTACTTATATAAATGTTATAAATAAAATAATTTTTAATGTATATAGTAAAAAACATGTATCATTTATAAAAAGTTGGATATAGATGAGATGCAGCGCGTGGCGGGCGGCCGAGCCTCAGCGGACTGTCTCACCGCTACGATGATTTCAAGCAATTCTACTTATCGTAGAAATGTGCGGATTGAATTTTATTGTACAAAAAAAAGTCTAGAATAATAAAAAGTAAGATGTTTATTTTTTATTTTTCTCGGTAGTGACCCCCTTAACTGGCGCTTTCTGTCTGACTACTGAACGCGTTAGTAACGCAATAGTTTGAAATACGGGTCAAACTGTACACAAAACAATGTGTCACATTATTGAGCTACTAACAATAATTTAAGGTTTCAACGCCATTGCGTGCATAATAATACTATTATGTGTAGTTTCCATTATAAAGGTTTTTGAATTGTTGCAATTTAACATTCGAATTATAACTGAATGTTAATGAAGACCTCATTAACCTAAAACAAAACCGTGTATACCATGATCTGGAAGAAGATGAACATAACAGTAAAACAGTGACAACATAACTTAATGTAATGTTTTATTTTGTTTTGTGATGTTTTGAAACGGGAAATAATTTAAGCAAAGAAATATAAATTTCAAATGTCTCTTATCGAGTGATGTCTCTTGAGAAGATTAATAAAATGTAAAGGAAACAAGTCTACTAATATATTTTACCAAATAATAAAACACTTCTCATCACATATTTATATTTTCATGCACTTAATATATTGGCTCTACCTACCTACCTTATTGATTTAAACACACGTAAAATTATAAACCATGTAAGTAATTCAAAATCAAGTCTTGACAACAATCGTATTTTCTATACATTCAGTTCGCTATTATTGTGTTTTTTCCTGGCAGCGTTAACCCTTCCCAAACCATGCAGTAACACAGGTCTACCGTCATAATTAAACCTGTAATATTTCGGTAAATACATGCGACATAAAATTAATATTTTAGATAATCCTAAAGAAAATGTTAGCGCTTAGAAATGACTAGTGAAAAACCAATTATGAAAAGGGAATCGTACAAAAACAATTATATTTTCCATTCAATCCGTTGTAAAAATAATACGTTGGTAAAAAACCATTTGTCATATGAAAAACAGAGTTCATTAATTATTTTCACAGTGAAAAGGACAACAAACATACAAATATTTCTCACTAATTAAATGAAGTGAGTTAAGATGGAAGGACACATTATATAGGACTTAATGAATGCTCTAAATTACGTAATTGAATGCTCAATATTTAGAGTAAATTCGTGCCATAAAAGCCATTTGAGCTAATAAAAACATTTTTTATAATTTACGGTAACACGAGTTGACAGCATGGCTACTTTCGGGTATTTTATATCATGGTATGGTAAAGGTTAACCGCGTTTCAGTATTCTTATTGTTATTTATTTATATATTTTAGTTATTAATAATTTAATAAAATTATTGAAGAGAACACATTTTTTTTGCTGTGAATTTATATTTTCAGAACATAGTTTTGTGGTGTTTTAATACAAATTAAATGAATCAATTAGAAAGATATACAGAAAGGATTATTATGATTTTAATTTATGAACTACGGACTTATGCACTCACGTCCATGAATGATGAAAATTTTAATGTGAATTGAAAGATCTTGAGCTCATAATTTCAATAGTTTTTTTTTTGATTAATCATGTTATTTATAATATATTTCAAACAATTTTTCAATATTTTTTACATAAAACAACGCCCGTCTATAGCAAGAAAGAAAGCAATTCTAAATAAGAAATGAACATGTAAAGCAGAGATAGATGAGATGAAATAAGGTTTAATGATCAATGTAAGATAAAGCTGATTGATTATCTATAAAAATAAATTCTAACTCAGCAAAACAAATATGTGTACCTGATTCTTCATTTGTACACATTCGTTGTACATTTATTCTACAATACCGACGGGTTTGCGAGAAATAGTCGAAATGCAGTGGGTTGACACGCAAGGTCCAGAACCAGAATCATATCCGGTGATCGCGGGAACGAACCCCAGCAGAAGTTTTTAAAACTTAATGTTAAACAAAGTAAGACATAATCATTAAACCTTTAACTGCCAACTCTATTTCAAATGGAAAACATCACTAGACTTTAAGTGTCTTGACAAAATGATTTGAAATTATGACCTTAATCCCTGCAAGTTTGCAAGGTCCAAAAGTCCGTGTTAACGCATTTATTACCTTGGCATGTTAACGCGCTCATGGCATTTAAAAGGTTAAAAGCATGCGTTTGAATAATTGCTGCCAGGCGACGCGTATCACCGTATTATTTAAATTATTTTACGAATATATCTTATTGGGAACGCTGTTTGTACTTTGAACTTACCTGAATGAATTAGGTATATTATTAATTAGTTTATAAAAATTATCAAATACACACGTGACTGTCACGAATCGTTAGTACCGAGTCTCCGTGTTATTATCAAAAATATAGGAAACATACGTTTGTTGAATTAGCTGGCTTATCAATAGTTAGCTCAGCGATACAATTGTAGTGATATCGTGTCACGCGGCTGTCAGAGAGGTACGAATGGATGAAAGTCCAGGGAATATTAATGATTATGGATTCTTTCAATCGTAGATGTAAAAATAGTCGTCAGCCGTGTAATTAACGATAATTTTATTATATCTTGAAACTGGAAATTATGTGTCAATCTGTCATGAAGGTAATCTGTCTTTAAGTATGCCTGTTTAAGTTTTATGATTTGTTAATTCGTATCTACGATTTTTCCACGTTCTCATTTGATTATACTTCATTATAATGTTGATGCATTATTTAATCTGAATTATATTACACAACGATGATTCAGGTTTGAATAATGAATGAACCCTATTTTTGAAGATAGTGATTTATTTTATATATTTATCTGAGTTCTTGTGCTGCACGCTTATGCCATATGACGTAGTATGTATATATGGTCAAGTAATAACAAATATTAAACTATAGCGCGACATAATCTTTATGTGACTTTTCATTAAGCTGCATGATTACGTTGTAGATGTTATCAGCGCCATATATTTTAATTGCTGTAGAGAAGGGACAAAAGTCATAATTATAAGAGGTTAAAATTGAAAAAAATCATATTGTTTAAAACTTTAACATTTTTGGAATATTTACATTTTTTTTGTACTTTAGCTAAGTACTTTTAAAAGTTTACTTTATTAATTATTTAACCTTTTAAGGGGCTCGCATCGTCAGAGCTAAGCATCTCTCTGGACCAAGACTATTGATTGGGACTATTTTATTATATGCATTCGCTATTAATAATGTACTAATGGAGGATTAAAAATAAGACTAAAGGTTGATTATCTTTATAAAATAATATTAAAAAAATATTTATTATGATAGAATTGAATTATAATATTCTGTTACCCGCTGGATTCGAACACAGAGCATTTGTTTACCAGGGAAATGCGTTACGTTAACATTTTCTCCTGCAAGAAAATGTTCCGGGTTCGTATCTCGTTGATAATTTAATATTTCATCGGTAGATAGATTCATCACATTTGTTTTAAGTATCATAGACAACGTTTTAAAATTGCAAACTTCAAATTAAAATGTATTTTCATTAAAAAAATAAATATAAATATTTATATGTTGGTCATGCTATTTATTCATTTTTTAAATAAATCACGCATTTGATCCAAGTGACGTAGTGTACATGTTTTATTGTAGACGAAATCGAGGTGTACGTAAAGAAATAGAAAAAAAAATATTATTTCCAACCGGTCCATATTATATATTGTGTCAATATGGACTACAAGACTTACTACAAGAAATTTAAATTATAGTCTCCTACTTTCGTCATTCCCACAAACATGTGACTCCACGTGATTCGCTAAATGTGTTCGTACTGGTGGGTTTCTGAATTGAATATAATATGGATGAATGGTCACCTAAATGGCACTATACCTTTACTCATTCACGCATACGAAAGCATTCATAGGTCAATGACATAATTGCGTCATAAGAATATTGCTTCGAGTGACCAAAATTTGAAACATTTTCACCAGTGTAATATGTATAAATGTTTTTAAACCTCTTTACAACATTTAACGGTGATTTAATCGTTGTGCGCTCTTAAAATTGTTTGTTTTTTTTCCGCTGTTTAAATACTGGATCATGAAAAATACTTGTGTTGGCGTCGTGCGCGATCGCGATTGAAAATATTTTTTTTTTATTTAAGTGTCACATCTCCGCCGGCACATTAAAAAAAATTACATTTCTGAATGGAGATGAAAATGCGTCACGGAAGTATCCGACGTTGGCTCTGCTCTTAGGTACCCTTGCACCGGTCCGTGTCAGACGTTTTTTTCCCCAGCGGTGGCGACTGGAGCGCGTGACGCGTTGTCGTCTTCAGTGTTGTGTTGCAGTTAAAGTGAATATGCGAATTGTTTGGCACACCCCCGTTTCTTTACATTGTATAATAGCATATCATTATATAGCTAAGTATCTAACTGCAATACTAAAACAGTATTGCAGTTTAACATTTTTCGTATTTCTAACAGGGGATTTATTTTCTATTTGGAAAATGTACCTCCGTATCAGAAACGTCGCGTGGTCCGCCTAATTGACACTTCACTCCAATACGATGTGTCATTTCCACTTCAAATTTACCTGTGCATGACGTACGAAAAGCCGTTGGGATTTGGGATATTCTATCATTTTAAATTATAAACAAAAAATAAACAAATGAACAGCCTTTGACTCGCTCACTTGTTAAATTACACGCCTGTCGTGATCACTCACTAAAATGATTTTAAGCGTACAATTGTATTTTTCATTTCCACAAGGCCAAAGTTATTTTAGATCCGATGCGACGGTCTGGCAACGATGTAAACAGACAGGCTCAGGATGATAGTGTCTAAAGCATTAAGTGCTCCGGAATTCATGTCCCTAGCGGTAGAAACTCTTTTATCGACTTGAACCTTTTCGTTGCTAAATTTACAAAAGTGCAGGTCGGTCGGTGGGCGGGCTTTGAATATTTGTAATTTTAAACTCGAAGAATATCTTTTTTCATACATTTTCATTTCTTTTTTACGGAACGCTCATCTAGAATATAGTATTAGCACAAAAAATAATTGAATCCTATCGCGTCACTCAAACGATTACGTCGCTGTTGATGACGCTCAGCCGTGACTATTTAACCTGGTTTTAGCAACTTATAATACAATGCACCCTTCCTGTCTCACTAAATGCATAGTAAGACTGTTTTACATAAATTTTCTTGAACAACTCTACTCCCACTCTTCATTACTAGTCACTATTTTGCACAAAAAAGAGCAAGACTGCGTCTGATACGGTGGCAAAAAATATCAATTTAAATAAGTACTACAGTTGATTTTATTTACGGGCCGAGAATTAATTTGAATACTTAATAAATAAGAATATAATATATTTACTAAAGTAACTGATGAAAAGTATTCAATTAAGGAGAACACATTTTTGTTGTGAAGTTGCATTTTCAGAACATTGTTTTGTGGTATTTTAATACAAACTAAATTAATCAACTAGAAAGATATGCAGAAAAAAAACTATCTATCAAAAAAATATTTAGTTGCTACCGGGATACGGAACCTAGACCTCTTCCTACCCGGGTAAGCGCGTTCTCCATTTTCGCTATACAGAGTCGAATACATTTTCGACTAATCATTCAATTGATACATCTATATTTCGTTTTTAAAAGCAATCGACTATATAGTTCGGCGAACTTAATAACTTAATATTTTTTCGATAGATAGATTTTTTCTCTATATCTCTCTTCAGTTGATTAATTTAATTTGTATTAAAATTCCACAGAACTGTGTTCTTCACAACAATAATGTGTTCTTCTTAATATATAAGTTATATTCAAGATTCCAAAAATTTAATTCTGGCGTCTCCTATTGGGTTTTACTCGAAGGCATTTGAGAGTGGGTTGTGTAACGTCTCCATAACTGTTCAACTTGTATATGGATAATTGTGTGAAAGAACTGGAATGGAATGATTGTATACTGTTTATTGTACGCCGATGATGAATAAGAATTACAGTCTAGTGAGTAGAATGTACAATGCACTATGTACTAAGCAAGGAAAGCGACCTTATTATGAATGTCAACAAGTCAAAAGTAATGGTATTCGAGAAGGAGGAAAACAAGACAACGTTCAAAATAAGTATTTTCGACTCCATTCGAAACATGGATTAACACGGCTGAGAAGGAGGAAATAAACAAACATTCTTAATTATGTTGCGTGTGCGAACTGCAAGATATTCTTTTCTGAAGAATATCTTGCAGTTCGCAAGATATAATGAATACACTGAAGAAAGGCTCACTAATAATTCTTATATTATATTGGTATATTTCTAGAAGAAATAGAAAATCATTGGGAATGTATAAGATTTATGTTCCAATCGGGAGGTCTTGAAATCACGACTCGGTACTTGTGAATAATTCGTTTATTGATATTATAAAGGTGCACAAATGTGTAAGGTAGTGACCCACGGAGATGTATTGGAACGAATAGACTTTCAATTATTTCTCGTTTAGACATTAGATACGATCTGACCACTGAAGGGTCTTGCTACAGTTTATAAAGATAGTTTTGGAGATAATGCTCCTCTAGTAGATAAGCTTAATATCTGGGTTCCGTACCGGGTAAATAAAGTCATCAATTCAATGATATCAATAATCGTTTCAATGCACACCCGCTTACAGAAAACATAAATAATTTGGTACCCTTAAAAAGATTAACATATAATAATTCATGATTAGACAAAACCATTAAAAATAATGGTTCCAACCCACAAAAGGTTTAGGTCGATAAACTAAGAGATAAGGATGCGGCTTCGGAATGTAGGTACATACGAACACAAGGACGAAGAGGCTGAGATCGATCCCCAACAAGACGATTGGACAGATCAAGTCCGAGAAACGACAATTTTGAGTCCAAAATGGCGTGCAAATGTCGAAGAAAAACTTGTTCTATGATTTGAGATCGCTTTTGACGATTGGTTGATTATAAGGTCCCTTAACTTGACATTTTACAATTAACAGCGCTATCTAATCTGGATATAATATTTATCAAAGAGCTACTCTAAAAATGTACATGCTTATTCCTCGGGACGAACCCGATTGGAAGGCAAAGGTTACTACGATGTGATAAAAATGGTGTCCTATTATTTATCACTTCTGTGCCATACATTCATTATTTTTAAGGTTTGTTTTATTGTCACTGAAATCTTATCGCGCATCACTTGATACCGATGAGTTCTCGTAATACTATATATGTGTAGTACCTAACTAAATCCTCAAACGAATTTCGGATAATTTGAAAATGTTAAATATGCAGTTTTGTAGATTTTTTTATCAGCTACGTACATAATACATTGTTCCTCGCGAAAGCCACTTAAATCCATTGACATTGCATGTTCAAAATCAGGGGTAGTTTTAAAATACTCCAAAACAAACAGAATATAATTGCTAAAATGAAATCAGTCAATCACAACGCTTGTTGATGATCACGTGATCTAAAATCAAGTATGACTGCCAGAACGATATATGTATACAGAAAAATAAATTACATTACCGAATTGTCTTTTTAAAAAATGATTATGTAAAAACAAACATTTTGTACATTTGCTTTAAAAATATCCATACTTTAAAAAAAAAAATTCGTTTTAGAGGATTTTGGATTTAGACGCTCCACATATATACACAACTGTCCGTAATTTATCACCCCATTTGTTTTTATTGTATATTTTGAACCAATGAAAAAACACAAACTGTTAGCGACATATGGAAATATGTGGATATATGGACTAATTAATAATTTGTCCGCTTTTCAGTTTTGAAAATAACATCAAAGAAACGTCCGCCGTTAGAATGCAGACAAATTGAGTCCTTTTTACGGCATCTGTATAAGTATTTGTATACCTATATACTGTACATCTGTGTTCTTGAATACGTTACGAATGCAAGGTAATGTTGTACAGTGTTTATTGCCAGTAAGACAAGACAAAACACCAAAGTAGCAAATATACGACGTGCTTGTGGTGTAGTGGTTACGATACTCGCCCAGTGATCTAGTGGTCGGGGGTTAGAGCCTCGTTCCGGAAGGTCAGCAACTTAGTCCTATTTTCATAAAACAAGCGTTTAATTTAGTTTTAGATCTATTCAATTAAGACTTTTGTAAATGATATTTTCAAATCTCCTTACTGACCAGTATTTGAATATCTATTAGAAAATAATTAGGTATAGTTGACATTGGTCGATATTTATTCAAGGCACAAGCCATTCGTACGTATTTAAAAGCATGCTAATAATAATTGCCGCTGGGGCGGCGAGTTCCAGAATTGTAGTCTGTAGCATGATGTCACGCGTATTATTTAAATCATTTTAAGAATATGTATGATTGTGTATTGTTTGCTTTAGTTAGTTAATTCTACTGTCGTAGACCGCTTTCCTCTTTTTGATAGATATATAATAATATATTATATTTTCAATATTGACAAATAAGTTTTACGGAAACACTAACCGTGGCTGTGCAGCGGCCAGCATTATTGCGGTAAATTAAATTTATTATAAAAATAGTTACCCCTGTTAAACTTCTTAAGGAAGTAGTGTTAATAGAGCCTGAAATACTTGTAAACTGCTTTTTTTTCACTTATCTCATTATGATGACTAGAATTCCCGACTAACACTAGGTCTGGGTTTGGTTCTCCGTCAGAGAGATTTTATTTATTTAACTAAATTTATAACTTGTACGTACATATTTAAAAAATATATATTTCTTTTTTCGTACCAGATAAAAATATATGCAGGGATTGTGTGATTCTATTGTAATACTATTACGATCCTAAATAAAAATAAACATTTTTTGCACGATTTTAAACGGAATTATTTATTTCAGAATTTAATTTAAAATGTACACGCAGATATTTTGCGCGGTTTCGAAACGTATAATATCGTTGTTTAAGGCCCTAAGGTAGTTTACCTTGTTCTGCTCAGTCCTATCTGATGGAAGACCTTCAATTAAGTTCCTGACCTCAAACTCACGCGTACTACCTATTTGACATTGGAGTCATTAGCGAAATTTTATGCTTGTATGTTTACTTACATATGTTTAAATGAAAACACACACAATTTGTATAACAATTCAGAATTAAATGATATCATGCATTATTATAGATACTGCGCGCGGCTATTGTGTAGTATCTATACCACCAGGTATATATGTGTAGTATCTATACGACCAGTGGTATCCGCAGCCCGGCCAGGGCTTCCGTAGAATCTATATTTCAATGCGAAAATCCTTTATTATATTGCTTTAACAATACATCACGTAGTGTACCTTGTCTTTATTTCCAGTAAGAAAAAACACAATATTAGTCATATGTACACCTAGTGCTACATTAAATTGATATGATTGTCGTCTATAGTTATTATAGAATGTTATTAAAAACATAAACGCGAAGATATAGTGAACTTAAAGAAATTAAATAATATGAACAGGTGAATGAATACGATATTTTGTGTAAAACCATTTTGAACTGCAATATAAAAATTATCGAGTAATTATAAATATCTAAGAATTATTCACAGCAGTTTAAACATACATTAGACATGGGTGACATCTATTGCATTGAAAGATGGGAAATTAATAAGAATTATTTACTAATCTGTACTGCCATCTAAAGGATTTTTAAATACTACTTTGGTATTTTTAAAGACTCCCTTAAAGGATACTTTCAATACGGATAGCGATGAAGTGAAATATTATTAAGGATTATAGATATTATTGATAATGATGTAAAATAGGTTAACTGTCCTTATTTTAATTTGTTTAATAAATCTTTTCGCGTGTAAGCTAACTAGTACCTACAATTTTATTGATTGATACGACTAAAATAAAAATAATAATTGATTGTGAAGAAGATGAACCGGGGAAGGAGCGTGGAGGAATTTGGGAAATAGAGTTTAGAAGGAAACATTCATTATACTACGGCAAAAATGCCAGAAGTACTATATATATATATATATATATATATATATTAGTGGTGTATATCTGTACATTTAGCTAAGGCGGTTTGTTTGAAGATTGTATGTGTTAGCTAAGACCAGTTTATAGTGGACCTTTGTCGGCTCGCTCAGCACTTAGCTTTGGCTATGGAAGGCAGCGCACCGCCGGAACGGTACATCTTATTTTATATTAGTATTTAAATAATATCAAGAAAATGTCTGATTGGATATTTGTTTGTGTTAATTGGTTAAGTTAGGTTGTGGTTGTTTGATAATTAATTATATTTTCAACATTGAGAAATAGTCTTACTGGCCCTGGCTGCACAGCGGCCACCATTGTGTTGGATTACTTTCTTAGATGTACATTATTGTTGAACAAGCCGAGTTGAATGTTCAGAGAATTATGTATATTAAGTACTCATGCATATCAGATTAATGGACACGTTTTTTCAAAGACAATTGTTGCTGATAATCTTGTAGTATTAATAAATTTAGTCGTATTACTGTTATATATATACTGCAAAAATACTATTTAATATATAAAAGAGAAAACAAAAATTAATCTTGACCTAGAGATATTAAAAACACATTCGACATTTTCGCTACTTTGGCAAATATTTTTTTTTAACTGGCAAATGACTACGTCTAAGACTTGCTAGACGTCCAGAAAGTCATTGAAATAGATGAAAATAGATGGGGATACGTAATATTATCACGGATGGATTATTTAATTTATATTTGTAATATGTAATATATTTTTTTAAATTTATGTGAACCGTTCCGAAAATGCAGCAATCACAATATTGTTGCTCGTTGATTTCTGTGATATTACATTATTTGACAAGGTGAACATTATATATTGTAATGTACAGTTGTGATAATCTTAGATTATTCGAGATAAGCCGCCGTGTCTGGTCATCGTTGAAGTGCGGGTGCACGAGTGTATATAAATGGTGCAGTTATTGGTTCAACATGCGTGACCTCTCCCATCCAGGCCGGAGATAGCGAAGACATCTTCGGTGCGCTGAATTCATTTGCATTTGACCGCTGTGTCAACGGTCAGGCGTGTCTCAATTTATATAATATAATTTTATGAACCCGCTTGACAGATGACTTTCCTTGAGTAGGGCGTGCAATGTCACACATACATTAAACGACTTGTCATATTGACAAGAGACTATGTCCTTTTTTTATATCAGTTGAAGGGTGAAGGTTGTTTTACAGTTCAAGGTTCGGTAGTTCACACTATAATTTTCTTTTTTGATTATACTACATACCTACCTATATTATCTATATACCTATATTATATGTATATATATATATGGTTTGTTTGACTTCTTTATATACCTATGCATAATATAAGGTTTTTTCTTCAGCCTACTGAACTCTAAATTTATTACATTTTTTATAACGACTGATCTTGTTTGTTATTTTTGATTAATTTTTCCAACTATTTATGGAATGAAAAATCTTATAATAAATTTACCTCAATTAAAAAACATACCACATTTTAATTAACGAGCGATGATAAAAAAATTGTACTACCTCTACATTATAAGAGGTCTCAATGAATTATGATATTCAAGCCTTGAATTAATTTTTTGATACAACTATATTAAAGTTTGGAAAATCGTGAAACATAATACTTAAGTGATGTATTTTTTTTTCGTTAAAAAAGTAAAATAATTGTTTCCACAAAATTTATGAACATAATAAAACAAATATTTAGTTTTATTTACATATTTATAAAAAGTGATCACTTAAGCCACCCGAAGACAGGTCGTAAGCCCTGTAATTACCCCCATATTTCTATGTATCATTCTTTTAATATATAATAAAATAGCTTCGTCTCTATGAGATATTTGATGTTTATTTAATAACAATGCCTTTATAGGTAAAAATCTAGTAAGTGTGTGTTCTTGAACATATTCAAATATTGCTAAAATAATATACCGGTCAAAATAAGAAAAAAAAAAAAATTAAAAAATATAGATTTTTCAGGCGTATTCTAGTATAATGTGTTAAAATCATTTTACAGCTAGAGAATATTGCTTTAAATAATTTTCAACAAATCAGATTCTCGTTGAGTTGACATATAATATGGTGTTTCAAGAAAAAATGAATTATCAAATTTGGTCGATAGATGGCTATGTTGTAGTGGTACTCGAAGCGAGTCCGTGTAACAACATTTATAGAATTTTCAAAAATTTGATAAATATAGAGATTGAGGGGTGAAAATTGGTGAACGTTATATATATAAAGTGATCACTTATGGCAGCCGAAGACAGGTCGTAAGCCCTGTAATTACCCCCCATATTTCTATATATCATTCCTTTAAAATTAAATATATTTATCTGATATTTAATTCTTCTCTCTTCATATACCTGTGCATAAACCATGTCAAATCTGTAAGAAGCCATTTCCAAATTACAATTTTTAATACTTTTGGGTTAATTGTTATCATTTTGCATATTGAATTAAAAAAATTTTAAACTTATTGAAATTTAAAATCCCTAAGAAATATATTTTTTGCTATTATGGAGCTCAATGGCAATCTAAAAATAAAAGTGTTGATTCAACCTTGAAATGAGTTAAGAAATCAGATGATGTCATAATTATGGTTGCTACTGGGTGGTTAACCGCACGTAGTGGTAGTGGCACTGCAGGACAAGCCAGAGTGCACAACCGATTCTAATTATTCACTAATGATAGTGAATAATTAAATTATGCCTTATTGCCCCGCATTATTGGCCGCATTATTGGCCCATCAAAAGAAATAAGCAAGTCTATTCATATTTTCATTAAGTTCATATAGTAAAAATTATTTATTATTCTTTTTAAGTGTTTGCTGAGTACTTTACTATTATTATTTTTTTTTTTTGTTGTGAAGCTGCATTTTCGGAATTTTATGTGGTATTTTAATACAAATTAGATATACAGAAAAAAATCTCTCGAAAAAATATTTAGTTGCTACCGGGATTGGAATTTGGACCTTTTCCTATCCGGGGAAGCGCGTTCACCATTTCGCTACAGAAATCGTATACATTTTCGACAAATTTTGAACTTATATTCTGTAACATAGTCATAAGAACATGATACATAGGTCCAGATTCGAATCCCGGTAGCAACTAAATATTTTTTCAGCAATATTTGAATATGTCCAAGAACACACAATTACTGAATTTTCCAAAAAAATTATAGATATGGAGATTGATTAATGGGTGAGAACGGTTAACGTTATATTTGTATACAATTATCACTAAGCCAGTCGAAGACCGGTCGTAAACCTTGTAAATTACCCATACTTC
Source organism: Eubasilissa regina (assembly GCA_022840565.1). Lineage (NCBI taxonomy): Eukaryota > Metazoa > Arthropoda > Insecta > Trichoptera > Phryganeidae > Eubasilissa > Eubasilissa regina. Next base: position 28,011,028 of record JAINEB010000033.1, read on the forward strand.
TATATATTTCCATTAAATATAATAAAAAATAGCTTCGTCTCTATGAGATATCTATTATTTGTTTAACTGTTTTTTCAAATACTAATTAAGTGTATTAATTATAAAAATATATATATAAAATAAATATTATCAAAAATATTATTGTTGGGCTAAGGAAAAGAGATCCATGTTCAAATCCCGGTAGCGCTAGAATTTTATCAATATTTTTGATAAAATTGATTTTATATGTATATATTTATAATTAATACATTAATTAGCATTTAAAATATCACAGACCGCTTCACAATAAGAATGTGTTCTCCTTAATAACTATTTTTTCGATAGATAGATTTTTTCAGTATATCTTTCTAGTTGATTAATTTAATATGAACTTTACTATAAATTTTATCTTCGTTCACAAGTTAAATAATATTTTCGCTCTACGCGCTGTCTTCTAAACGCCGAAAGAATCTTCGTCTTAAATATTATACATATATTACGATCATTAAAAACATGATTATTGAGTCTCTAAAGATTATCTTTCGTTTTGTGGTAAATCGGAAAGTAAAGAGTTAATTATTTTCATGTTTTTATTAACAAATATATATTATATAAACAAACAAATATGTACCATTGAATTCGAATAGATGAAAACATTTTTAATCAATTTAGTCTAATAAATGAGCACCAAATTTCAAATAAATGAAATCTGCTGTCGAATACCGAGAATAAAGTTCAGTCTGGGAGAATTAACGCGTTGCTGAATGCAGTTTGTATAGTTACTTGGTGTATTTTAAGAAATCGCAAACACAGATGTGAATGCCATGCTGCTTCTTTGGGAGCTATTTCGAGGACGCGACATCTAAATGAGCAGCTGAACTCGAATGTATAGTGTAATGCGATGCATGAGAAATTAAGACTCTATCTGAACCAAACTAAATCAACTTTTCTTTTCATCTTTTATTGAGGAAGTCCATCCTAGTAGAGATTTGTGGCTAATGACGCAAGGGCTAGTGTAGTGTAAATGTTTTATCCTGTCTACAGAAGCGGACACAGAGAAGGTAAAATGATTGCTTCAATATTTGTGTTTATTAAAAAAGTATATTAAAATTAATACAAATTAAATTAATCAACTAGAAGGGTATACGGAAAAATCTATTTATCGAATTTTAAAAAAAGTTGTTATCCGGATTCGAATCTGGACCTTTTTTATCCGGGGAAATTGATTGGTAAGATTGTAATTCTATTTCGGGATTGGATTCACAATCAGTGAATTTATTAAATATGTTTAACGAAAACACGTTGTGGTTTTTCATTTTAGTAATCCGTTAAATTTGTTTTTAATTGCTGTGAGTTTATTATGTTCACCAACCGGTTTCGAAAAATATGTTTTTCTGTAGTAGAGTGATAATAAAAAATGTATTTTTCAATGTAATAAACTCACAGTGGTTTAAAACCAACGTCAATGAAAATTGATCAGAAATAATACACTGATGTATTGAAATTCTTGGAAATTTCAGTGATTAGATATGATGATTGCTCTATTACCTAGAATATCGTCACAGCTGTAGTTAGACTTCCACGTGATGATTCTTATTGCTCTTATTTATACCCTTTTAGCTAGCCTCTAGTCATCACGCAAGTGCACTCCGTGCGGTTCAAAAACACGCAACAAGAGAATAATAAATCTCAATTATATTTTAACCTTCCGACTCACAACAATATTGAATTGAAGCCGTACTATATCATCATTTTATTGTAATTTTGTAATCATCTTAATGTTAACACAGATTTCCATTCATACTATGTCTTACCACGCACATACTGTATCCAGAGTCTTTTTTCTCCTGCACTCTTCGACGGATTTTGGCTTCAATTCGAAATTGTGTACATATTTTATAGACCCCAGTTTTTTGCATCGTGTAAATCTCATATTGCGATATAGTCCTTCCCGTGATATTGACTCCTTTTGCGTAGTGTTGTTACTAAATATGTCATTTTTAGCTTTTCTAGTATTTTTTTGTATATACGAAAATAATCATTCTGTTATGTTCTATTGAACACAATACATACATAATTAAATTACTGCCACTTAAAAGTGTATCAAATACGTACGAAATATCTAAAAATGACCTATTGATTAGTTACTATTATTTCTGCAGGAGGGATTAATATTCCAAATTTCTAGATTAATAATTTTCACTTTATTGTGTGCATTTTTTCTCTCTGGGTTTTTATCAACTTATATTAATATTTTCATGCATTTTAATTTTAATCCAGCGTAATACCACTCGATTTATCAAAACACATTATTTCAGCGTATTTATCTGCCAAGTGGTGTTGATCAAAATGGTAAATTTAATTCATAAATCTAGTATGTAGCGTGTATTTATGATAAAGTATTAAATCGATTGGACGTATATTATATTGTCTTGTCAATAAATCGCCTCTATTTGCAAAATTACTTTCTTTTGAAGCCTGCATCAAAATAAACATTTTTTTATGTAATTAATACCCTAGCAAGTATGTATTTAATATTACATTTTATTTATTTGCAAGCCTGTTAGCCGCTTCCTACCTCGCTAGGTACATATAAAGTACCTATTCTGAGATAGGTTGAAATTGTTTTTAATATTCCTGTAAACTGATATGTGCATAAGTATGAAATAAGATAGGACTAATTTAAACAAATTAAATAGTAAAAAACACAAAAATCAAAAAGGACGCAAGTAGAGAATAAGTAAAAGGCACAAAGTAAAAATGATATACTATATTATGAAATTAACCTGTAATTCTCATATTTTTAAATAATAATATTGGATAATTTATACAGCGCCATTTTCGTAAAAACTTTCACGTCAAGGGCGCTTTGTACTATTTCAAAAATCAATTACTAATAATATAATCCAAATCGGTTTGTATCTATTAATATTTATATTAATGGATTTAGTAATGACGTCACTCACCGTACCATACAACGTTTTGGATTTTTTCTCAGAAATAAATCTCATACTATGAAAATCAAGGAGTGTCATTACCATACACCGAAAGTCTTTGCGAATTTGGCTTAATATTTTATTTTGTTCCTTATTCAACATTTATTATAAAAAACGTCCTTCATATTTTTTACTGTCTACCAAAAACTTTTAAATTTATAGCTTCCATTGTGTTAAATATTTGTTTGCCTACGTTATTCTCGTGTGTATGTATAATGTATCTTCTTAAACCATTGATTAAGAAGAAAATTCCCCGTTCGTGACCGAATTCTCGTAGAATCAGTTCTTGTTATGGACTGGAGGAGTTAATATATTTTTTAATTAATGAAATTCTTCATATAAGTGCAAAATCCTAGAATTCAATAAAACAAATAGAATTAAGTTTCCACGGTTGATATTTCTTCTAGCGGTTATTATATATACATATTAAATAAATAATTAAAACATTAACTGTGAGAACTGTCACTTTGCGTGTGTAAGTGTGTATGTGTGTGTCATGGAAGTGTGAGGATGAGTGGGGGGAGGCGAGCCTTATAAGGGGCCTCCCCAGTGGCAAGAGCTCTCTTCCATCTCAGCTTCTTCTCAATAACAATACTATTTTTGAAGTGTATATATATTGACTGTAATATTATTTCCTGGAAAGATTGAATTTCACTTACAAGGAATCGGGACCCAAGGTAACTAGACGGTAATCAGAGGATAGAACCCCAAGGGAATCTGTGGTAATTCAAGAGTTATCACATTAACCAATGTAACAATGAAGTCATTTTGTTCATCGAAATAATATAGCGGTACCGCACTCATCTCTTAGTCAGATTCCAATGATATTTTTTTAGAAAAATCTCAAATCATCTTAATATGAGTGAATTGGGGACACGAGAATAAAATATACACGAGATTGATCTATCTGCCGGTGAAAATAATGATAATACGGAGACGAATGTGAGCTTAATACAAACATTTGATGATAACTCAAGCCCTTTGGTGGGCTAGTGTTTTTTTTTTGTAACATATACAAGATTTTATGTTGTATTGTGTATATTACGCGATAAAAACAATGAACATAGTCAGCAATATGATTTGTCACGTCACACAGTGCTCGACGGATTTGAAATTTAATAAATATAATCTTATCTGCAATAAATTTTTTGTGTTACTTGTTTGGTTTATCACAAAATTTTCACGGGTCCCTTGCATAAAGAATGTACGATAAAACTAACAGAACATATATAAGGGATACAGAACATAAATTCCTTTCTATTAGTTTCGAATGAAATTGGAGTGAGATTTTATGACATGACATAATACGCAAGGTTCGAAGAATTTAATTATGTATTCTGGATTACGTCATCTCAGGGGAATTATATTGTGTGTGTCATTTTATAAGATAATAAAATTTAAAACGTTACATTTGAAAGATATATTATATAGGAAATAATACTATTTTAAAATTTTTGTTAACCTTTTAACTGCCAACTCTATTTAAAATAGAAGACACCGCATTAGGTAAGACTAGACTTTAATAAATAGTCTTGACCTGTCATCCACACATTGAAAAATGATTTAAAATTATCGTCGCATTTTTACAATTTTTTCATATTCACAGCTCGCCCTTGAATCATTAAAATCGGATGAATAAAAATGTGGTGCACTCAATACATAATAAAGCAAGTAAAACAACAATGACAGCATGTATTTCTTTTGTATCGCAATTGCGATATACATACCTTTGAATAACTTAAAATTTCAAATATAAAAAATTACCAATTCTCATATAAAATTTATTTATTAAAATATTTTAAATAATGTTTATTATAAAAAAATATTTACCGGTTACAGATGGAAAAAATATTACTTGTAATATCGCAATTTCGAAGCAAGTATCTTTAAAAGTTGACAGATTAATCGAAATCGGCAAAATGTATAATTATGAATTTAAGAAACACCAAAATAATTGAGTTTATTAAAAACTATTTAATTTTTTAATTCAATGAAACCATTATATCATTGTCCTTGTTCGGATGTCCGTATAATAATTGAGTGAATTCACCTTAAATCGTTTAGACATGATTTTATTGACGGTCGCGGCTAAAATCTATTTCTGTACTCAGGCGTGGTTGTAATTTGTAAATATTGATTCTTTGTTTAACGTACAAATTTGAAGTAGAATGGTTAGGCATCACGCACATGTACGGTTTTTATTGCAGTTTTTGTATGTGGATTTGGTGTGTGTAAATCTATATGCTGTGGTACATGTAAATCTGTATAAAGTGTCAATGCCTCCATGCTAAAAAGTCTATTCTATATACCTGCCTTAATTCCATATAAAAATTAATCTATTGTACGATTTCGATTATTCACTATATTATAGATTTTCATTTTTTTTGAAAGCTTAAATAGTTTCTGGGTGGAAAGCGTTTTATAGTTGCAGTTTGCAGTCAACATTTGATTAAATGGACTGGCGGTGAACATCATCTTCTTCTTTTTCACTTCGAGTCGGGTGGCTAACACTTGGACAGCACTCTTCCACCGCTCTCTGTCCTGTCGATTACTTGGGGTTACTGATAGTTCCATCATTTTTCGCAGAGTATCTCCATTTGCCTTTCTTATGTTTCCCTGGGTCGCCCTACAGGTCTTTAGCCAATCTTTCGTTTTGCATGTGGAGGGTATGTCCAAGCCAACTTAGCTGAGAGTTTTCTATTTGAAGCGGTAGCGGGTTTATCCCAAGATCCTCTTGGATTTCCTGACCGGACCTGATTGGAGGAAGACCGTTCTTGATTTGATCTCTTAACGTCATTCACCAGACTTAGCTGCTTATGCGTTACCGAGTAATGGATTTTTAAAATTAATGTGTATGAAAATTTTCAACGGATGATATGACATGAAAAATAAATATGAATCAGAAAAAATATACCGTTTGTATGGTGTTCTGAGGCAGACAATTTTTTTCGTTGTAATTGAAAGTGATCGCACAGAAATTACCTTTTTTTTTGTATTTTCAATTTTTTTTTATGTTATATGTACAGAGATATCTCAGCGACTAATCACAGTGACGATGCTATGATCTGCCATTTTTGGCATTAGATTACCAAATGCGACAATCTTTGGTTTAAAAAGCCTGTTCAGATCCAAGATACCGTCACGAAAACTTAACTCCGTATTTGACCGTTAAACCAAGAGTGTCACATGAAACCTGGAGCATAGAGAAGCAACTAAAGGCCAGTATTCCAAAACAAAATTGTCCAGAGACTACTTTAAGCAGTTAATAACAACCAAAAATCTCAGCAATATTGAATTCCGAAGGTTAATATGGGCAAGATGTTGACACCCGAGAATGACATAGGCAGACAATTTTCGAAATACATGGTAAGTCATGCCTTTTTGGGAGACCGCAACTCAAGACAGACAGGTCTGGAGGACGAATATGCGGTCGGCCCTTTTTCTGAGAGGTCCTTAGAGTCAATTATAAATATCACGTTTCAGATACATGTAGCATGTAATATGCTTTTCCCACAAACATCTTCCTCGCTAGTAATATACAAATATAAAAATTAACGTTATGTAGGTAGGTAATTATTAATAATTTATTTATTTAAAAATTCACCATAATAATGGATATCTGGCACGGAAGTTTAATGGGAGGTCGATAGAGTGCTTGCTTAGCATGCGAAAGGTACCAGGGTCGATAACCGGGACTTCCAAAATCATTTAAATTTCAAAAAGCTTTGGTTATCGATCTCAACACAGCTAAAGATAAAAATAAAGCACATGCACAGACCAGTAAATAAATAGACATGAAATATAGTGTACATATGGGAGAGAGGTTTGGAAAACATTAGTTGCGGGACAAGGGACATTCTACACACATTATTGGTCGTTCCTTCAGATATCCATCAGGTCTTATATTTTAAGAGTACAATGTCCTAGATATAAGACAAATCTTTATGTTGAGACTCGTTCAATATTTCCTTACTAACAACAACTCTCCTCAAGCAATAAATCATGGACACAACACAAGACAAACAACAAACATCTACACACCAGTTCTGAGAGCAACAACGACATTTTATCAAAGATTCTACATGTTCCTAGCTCCGAAACTATACAATACACTCAGTACCAACTGGAAATTGTACTATACCAATAAGATTACACAAATATGGACCCAATATATGATTCAATCAGGTAGAGATGAATCAGAAGCATGGATATCAAACAATTTGATATAATTTATACAATTCTAATAATTCACTAGCCCTACAACACTTCCACTCCATATATTTTTATTTTATTTTTACTTATATATATTTATATATATATATATTTGAATTCTCTTTTTATTCCAAATAACACCACAACAGCACGAAAAAAAAAACTGGCTACTTTAACACAGACTTCAGTCTAGCAAAGTAGCCAGGACAACGCTGTATATATCAGAGGTAAAGTCAACTCCATCCCACACAATAAACTATGTATTATGTATGTTTATTATGTATCCACCTCTGTTAGTACAAAAATATGGATGTCAAAATATATATAAATGAATAAAAAAATAATTTGTGGAAACAAATCAGATAGTTTATGACACATTTATGCAACAGTATAAGTATTTACTCTTCGAAATTTTTTTACATTAATGCATATTATGTTGTCAGTGTTTAAATTTTCGTTCCAATCGAGTCATATAAATATATATATATTTTTTTTTTTCTCTTTATTATGGCCTTCGCCAATTAGGCGTTATTAGCCATTACAAGTATATACAAATGAAATAATACAATTTTTTAAATATATAAACAATTAACATAAATAAATAACCATGGTAATATTATTAATTAATATTAGTAAAATAAATATTTAAAAAAAGTCCCTGAGCCATTTGATCGCGTAATTGGTACCATATTGAAACAAGGAATTTGCGTTAGTTCATGTCTATATATTTGATAGTCTGTAAGCACATGAGAGACTGAGAGTACATCAAAATGTTGCGAAACTTTCTAACGCAGTTTTTGTGATAAATTTTTCTGGAGTACTCGTTGAATAAATATGTTCTATGATAATAATAATAACATGCCTACTTATTACTACAATGTGATCGTAAGGGTAAACCGGGATTTAAAAAAATACGTGTGTCACGAGCGGCCTTTAAAGTTAATGATCCGTTACCGGATTGTTTATGATCTATTGTTTGTCCCCCATCTATTCAGCTGTTATAGTTCATTCAGTGGCATGTTCAAGTCACACCAATTATAATAGCATACGTATCAAATTTTGAAAATGATCTGACCCACACACAATAGACGTATTTATTTTGTAGCACTATTCTTTTATAAACGCAATGTATTGGGTGCGAGATTGATTAAGTTATTCTAAGGTCCGTCTAATGAATACATGGAGATCTATACTCAGTTGACATTTCCATTGAATTATGGACACTGATAGTTCTGTACCAAAATAGAATGATAATGTGATACTTCAGGACCCTGGTCTCGTGATAATTGAATGAATCAGTTCAGTCCGTCACGCAATGAAAGCATTTAAAATATCATTTCAAATGCAGTAGTTGAAAATGGTTCTGAATTTATTAATTCCACTTTTATTTTTATTTATGGATAAATTCTAAATATTTTGATGGATATTCCATATACAATCGGTGCATGTAAGCTTTGCTATTCAATTATGATAATTAATTATCGTCGTAACATAAGTACGTGACAAAATAACTACCCTTGGCACATTATTTGCCCAGTGATATTCCCGATGGCAGGGGTCGGCAGACTTTCTAGTGAGAAGAGCCAAATAATATGAAAACAGAATCTTTAAATTTTCATAGAACGTAACATACATTTTAATGGCGGATAAAATGAGATAAAATTAAGATTTTTATTTAAAACTTAAATTCACAATACAGTCGTGGGCTACTTAGAAAAATAAAATATATGGGAGTTATAAGCTTCAGTAGCCCAGTGCTCTGTGAAATAACAAAACCTAAATAATTAAACACTAATAAAATACTTTTTTGGGCTTTGTAAAGTTTACTTATTAGAACGGTGACATTGCATTACTTTCGAAAGCTTTGCTGTTTGGCAAATAACTTCTTGTTCAATTTTAGGCATGAAGATAATGTTTTTTTCACATAAATAGGTAAAGCCTAAGATTGTGAGAATAGTAATTGCTAGATTATTTTGCTTTTATTTATTTATTTACACCCTATCCCGAATCGTTTTGAGAGTTGTTTAATCTTGTTTAGATTCGTCAATATTACTTTTTTTATTTTATTATATTCAGTTATTAACATATTATTACCATCATAGGTTGGCTCCGGTATCATTGTACCAGAGCCATACCTGTACAATTTGACGTGAGACTCGTTATCACATTAAATTCAGATGGCAGCCAGAGAGAAGCTATAGAAATCGTACACTCCCAAAAGGGGAGGGTAGACGTCACATTTATGTGTTGCAGTCGCAGAACTCGGTCACATTCCGGCAGAAATTCATCCTGTCCAGGTCGCAAGTGGTGCGAGGGAGAGCCAGTAGTAGTTAGGTTTCTCTAACCACTGTTCTTCCCGGCATCATTCATCCCAGCAACCCCCAGCGGGAGACCCACACCCTAATAAATACCCGGAAATGTCCGAGATTCTTTTCATTTTTTAATAGGTCATCGTTCCGGGGGATCCGATCCCTCGTGCATCATTCATAATCACTAGATCTTTTATTATGTCATATGTTGCAATCTATTCCATGTATCAAATACGATTGTATTTGAAAATATGAGCTGGAGGTGAAGGCTCACGAGTTGCGGTCTGCCGACCCCTGCCCTATGGGTTCACACTGGTTCACGAAAACCGGTTGTAGAATTTGGAAACCTTTCGCCGAACCGCTTATTGACAATAAAATAAATAATTGAGATTCCAGTTATCTTTATTTTAAATAATAATATCGAGTAAGCACACATAATGTTGAAATATTTTATTTATTTTGGTAGGCACATTCAACACCGAATACAAAGATTCAATATGGTTGCTTCTAAACAAATTACAAAGTATACTGTTACAAACAGGGTAAATGTCGTAAATGACATACTTAACGTGGTCGGAAATATTAATAAAAAATACATTTAGTACCTACAAGAAATGGCGGGGGGCGACTAGCAAAATTAATTTGGCAAACCGGTTGATAATTTTTTGGGGGACTCCACTGCATTTGTCGTTAACATAGTTTTGATAACATTTCACTGTTCTATGTACTTGAACGCACTGATTGGTCAACGAGTAAACGGATATTTTGAATTCAAGCATGTCAAGATGTTATAGATGTGTTTTGCTATCTTATATTTATGTCAAACCGATTTGAAATTATGCGTGTGGAAATATTTCGAATTAAAATATAATAATTTGTGTTCCGAATGGACGTTGACGTGCGTCCGCCCTGACAGTGGTACCCTAGTGGTATTGAAACCAAACTACGTTAACCCTCAGCACACCATGATAAAAAATACTTTTATGCAGCCAAAATGCCAACTTGTGTTACCGTGAAAGTGTATTTTTTAACCATTATAAATAATAAAAATGCATTTTTTAGTTTTGATGGTTATAAGATAGTTTTTAACACACTTTTACATTAAATATTGAGATAATATAATGGAGCATTCGCTATACGTAATCTAACGCAATCACCGATCTGTACCGAGCGGTAGACCTGGTAACGGAAGGGTTAATCAAAGTGGTTTATGCAAAATCAATTATTTTTTAAAAGTAATATCGTCGCCGCACAACCAAAATGAAATGAAATTTTTTGTATAACTTAGTTCCAAATGACCTTTCGCATATACTCGTATACCCAAAATGGTATCAGTGAACTAAAGATATTATATTTTGTATTTTATTTTTGTGTATGACTGTTGGACACTTAAATTTTAATAAATAAATCATTTTCACCACATATAAAGCGTTTTTGTTGTGACAAATATAATCAAGATAAAATATAAAACAATTTTTAGCAGGTATAATATTTATGATAATTCGATAAAAGATTTTTTAAGGATAGAAAAATCTCAAAATTACTCCAACATAATTTGACATTTGTTCGTTATTCAGTTTCGGCTGTATGGTGACATATAGGATATATTATTTATCTTAACGGAGCGGTACGCTATAATCGAGAAGTTTATGACAGAAAATACATTTCTCGCGATAACAGTAAACGCAAGGAATGTATACTTTCTCATTTTAAGTCTTGATTTGTTTTGCTAGTGATTATTGAAATTTGATTCAATTGGCGCACGTTGCGGTCGCGAGATAAACGACTTCCGTTTATTGTCTCGTCGCGTCGGGGTCGCGTCGCTTCCAGCCATTAGAATTTTTACGGAATTTATAAAATATCTAGTTTAAACAATCGCAAATATTTATTTAAATTAGGTATCTGGAAATGCATTCTTATTCATCATTAATATTACTTTGAATTCCTGAACGGAATTTAACACGGAATATTTTTTTCATGAGGACAGAAATATTTTAATGTGTTTTTGATATAATAAAAGAACAAAGATAGAAAGTTTTAATAAGTTGACATTTTATTCACATTGACTATTAATGAAATGTTTAATTCGCCGATGGGTAATCCTATTTGTTTAAAATGGTTATAGGGTAGTGTACAGCAAATTGACATAATCAATAGAGAGAACGTATAAACAATAAAAAAATGGTGTTAATGGGTAATGTTTAAAATTGCAGGTAATCCGGGTAATGCTATCAAATGTTGGCTCACTCAGTATAAAGTTGAGCCTTAAAATCATTAACATTATGCAGTTCAGTGATGACAAGTTCGACTCTTTAAAATGCCCATCTATTTAAAATGCTAAGTGATTAGTCCATCCGTTTAAAATTGTGAGGGTGATATGAGGGAAAGTATCGACTGTTTATAATCGGATGTCACCTTTGTCAAGAGAAAGTTGAATCATAAATTTGATGACGATACAGTCGCTGATATATTGAGTGTTTTGATAGCTGGTGTTCTTCCAAAACGTGAAATCATTTCATATTATGTGTTTTTGTTTCATTTTGTAAGAAATCACGTGGTATTGGCCGGGACCAAAATATTTGTTCACGTTAATAGATTTTTCATGTTATATTAATATGCTCTACAATAATTTGTAATAATGACAAAATTTTATTTTAACCAAATCATAATTTTTGCTAGTTTTTGTACGATACAGTATGATACAGATATGGCAGTAAAACAAATATAATTGTAGAACTACAAACAGTTGATGTGTAAAGCGCCCTTGAGGTGAAAGTTTTTACGAAAATGGCGCTATACAAATTATCCATCATTATTATTATATATAAAGTATTACCTTTGTTAGCCCTGCGGGAAGCTACGTTGTGGCTGCACGGCCATGTGTTGCACGTTGCATATTGTATCCCGTATCCCTTGCAAAAGGTCGCATGAAAAATTTGTAATAAAGTAAAACAAATAATTCCAAAAGGTATTACAGATAAGATTAAATTTATTTAATTTATAATCTATAGAACGACGTGTGACGTACAGCGATTCATAATGATTAATAAACTCACTGTATTCAATACACGAAATTCACACGTGAAGGCACTAAACTTGATTAGGGGACCTGAGCTGTTATCAAATTAATCTCATTTTCACATCTGCTTTATAATTATTTTCAGTGCCTATAATATATATAAATATATTTTATCTCTCTATTGACACTGATTTAAAATAATGATAAATAAATATGATAATTATTATTAATTTTATCTACCTTTATACAGGACGTAACAACAAATAACCGTTACCCCTCTTCCTAGAACACACCTTGTTTTTATTTTTAATTAAAAATAATTGTCAGAATTTTTTTTTCTAATGTTACATTTATACTTTGTTAATTCTATTCAATGGTACCACGAAATTATTTGATATTTAAGATAAACCCACTCATTCATTCATTACTATGGCTTTTAACATTTTAACTGCTAACTCTATTTGAAATGGAAGACACCGCATTAGGTTTTAAGGGTCTTGACTTATCTATCAAAAGCTGGGTCCTGTCGTCCACAAATGGCAAAATGATTTATATATATGACTTTAATCCCTGCAAGTTTGCAAGGTCCAAACGTTCGTGTTAACACGCTTATAGCTTAGCGTGACATACAAAGTTTGGCGTGTTAACGCGTTCATGGCATTTAAAAGGTAAACCTGTGGTGTAACTGTTGCGATTCGGTTCAACGATCCCGGGCCCCGACTGCACAGGGGCTGCCTCAAACCACTGGCTCGATACCCTTTTTTATGAAAAAGATTACCACGCCACATCTCAAAACTTATTAGTTGGCTTAGTAATGATGACGGAAATCGTGGTCCTTGTGCGCGTACGTGCGAATGGTGCGCCGCAATTCGAAGTCAATTTGTGTTATTCCTGATATTGTGTGTGAATTCCTGACCAAACTAATTATATGCGGGCTAACTTTCAGAACATTACAGTACAAAAAAAAATGCAATCTGAGGAGAGTGTGATTAGGATTTCGCTCATATGGATATGCAAATGTACTATTATATTATTGGTAGTATATATAATATATGAAACTGTGGCTATAATTCAAGAATGAGTTAGTATCATGACAACATGCCCCGATACGCCATGGCAATATGCCCCATATTCCTCATATTAATTATACTTAACAGCAGAACAGCGTCCGGCCCCTTTATTTACGGTATTTTTAATGTTTCAGAAGCAATTAGATAAAATAATTTCATTCCATATTTGTATAATTCCCACAAATGATAAAATATTATGTTTTTATGAACCATATGAAATATGAATGGATTTGAGTTCCGACATATTTTTTTAAAAAAAGGTTTGATTTTTTTAAACAGATATTTAATATTCTTTTTTCCATAAAAAAAAAAATATATATATATATTTTTTAAATATATATATATATATATATATTCCATAAATATAGATATATATATATATATATATTATTATTATTATTATTTGTGAATTAATGTTTTAAATATAAACTCCTAACTCGGGAAGCATTAAAATATACTTATTTAAAAAAAAAAAAATAGTACGAAGATAGTTAATCCGAAACCAATAACTTAATGACCCAAAGTTTGTTTTACGAATTCGGATACACGTTGAATACATATTGAACTTTATTATTGATTGATAACCGCAGTCACGTAGACTTTTATCTGGTAATTCATTTATCTATCACACGGCACGCTCCATTTGATGCAATCAAGCAATACGATATCATTTTATTAAACTTTGTATTTAACGCTTCATTGTGAATTTTAACCTATTTTTATATATTAGAAATTATTTTACAGTCCTTACGACCTCGTAATCACCGATCACAAAAGCAAATTGGTTTTTTAGTTGAACTTTTACGTTTACCAAATAAGAAGAAAATAAAATAGCCAAAATATTAATTTCGACAAATAATGTAGAAAATAATATCACAATGTATCGACTAGTTTAGTTTAGTTCGACTAGTTTAGTTCATAACTGATACGATAGTCTTTGATTACAATTACTGAAATCATTCATTTTTCTCATATTCACCTTTTTATATGTTTTATAAGTATAATCTTGATCAGATTTTGTGTGAATTCAGTAGATACTTACATTGATTAACGTTACATTTTGCGAGTTTGATCAAGGTAAATTTTGTGAAATAAAATAATGTGTATTTTTAATTCAATGTTTTAAAACTGAGTTTAGTTAACTACTTGATTTACTGTTTTACAATGCAATGTCATATATTCTAAATCTGCCGCGGGATATCAGGAATAGTTTTGTGTAATCGGAGTTGCATAACTTGTGCATTGGGAGACGACCCGCACACTCGGGCGACTTGCCAAGGTGTGCATCTAAATGTTCTATCTTCTTGTGAGATCACCAACCTCATTGACATCGTTGAAAACAGTATTACCATCTCAGTGATCTCTGAGCAGTACTTACTTCCCTCCCTCTTATTATTTTTTATTCTAATGTTGGTCTTCAGATTTATGATAACGGCAATGACGTCAATCATAGCATCACGCCGCATTTTGCGGATACAGCGCCGTATTACCGTCGTGACTCTTTGGTTTTTAACAGCATATTATCTATGGCCGCACCAGATTTTTATTTTTGGTTATCTCCGTTGTAGCATCCACACTTTGTCTTCTGGCCTATTTAATCGTAGCTAATTTTGTCTTTTCAATTACTTCTTTTTTTCTCACATTTCAATCCTGATGTTATTATTTAAACACAAATCGTCTTTTCGCTTATCTTTTTGCCTTTTCTTATTTCCATTTCCATGTTTCACTGCCACGAGAACCCATAATTTATTAAGTACTTACGTCACAGGACTCTGAACGGACCGGAACAAACCGGAACGTCGTTCCAGTTCGTGACATGTGTATATAGATATGTACTCGTATATATATTGTAATGTAAGTGTATACGTTATCATTTAAAATAAATGTAAAATTACGAACATTATCAACCGTTACAGTTCGTTACGAGCCCTCCGTAAGGTAACAAATTGCATTTGAAGACACTTATTTACACGTAGGTGGAGTGTAAAATATATACTTTGGCAGGGATAAGAACACACAAGTACTTAACAACATTTTATAGATATACAGTAGATATTATTAGGATATGCATTGCAAAAGAGTTATACAATCCATTTACTGTTAGAATTATTAATTCTAATAAAAGCTAACGAAAGCTTCATAAGGCAAAATGCCAATTTAGAATATTTTACGTTTATTTTCAAACGTTCCACAAACGTATACAAATGCTACGCTGAATCGGCATTAAGTATTTTTGGGATTCTTCTTGAATTCATTCAATATAGTACGTACGCTATTTCGCGTAGAATATATTATTTGTAATTATTTGCCGGCAACTGTTTCGGTTGCCATAAAAAAGCCTTACGTCACTCTTTCAAGGTCAGGGCTGTGTACAGTGCACACGCCGTGTGCGGAACGTTTATCCGCGTACGAACTCCAGAATTCTGATCAGAACTGATGAACTTGCTTCATCGCGTAATTAAAGAAGTTATAATTTAAATTTAGCACTGTGTTGTCGGCGTATGGGTACGGAATTTATAAATTTAACATTGAGCAGTCGGTGTATGGGTTGCGAATTTATAGTATGTGTGCGGATATAGCATACTTCAATGCCTGATAACAGTGCCGTAATTAGGCAGGTGCGACAGGTGCACTGACACTGGGCGTAGGACGAAGGGGCCTAATAATTCTTTTAATTTATAAATGCGTGTATATGATCTTTGATCTGATATTGCGAAACTTTTTGCGTTTATTTAAAAAAATAATCATTTTCGAGATATTAGTAAATGGTGTTCCAACTTTGTTTGCTTTGCTGTACAGCATTATTTTAAAGATAGAAAAAGAACAATGGTTTGGTCACACGATGGATGGATATTTCAATGATGCTTATAATAGCTACATTAGTAATGAGGTATACCGTGATTTTAATTAGTTTTCAATTGTAATAATGATTGGTAAGTGTGATTTAACGATTGGAGATTTAGGTTCTAGTGTATGGTGATTGTTCGCCGAATTACGAATAATTACTGTTGTTACCAATTATCGTTACATTCGCCGTTTATCATCACTAATCTACATATGTATCTATATAGCTTGATAACTCAGATCGAACCTCCGATACTGTGCCGGTCTTGCCTCGTAACGACGATAAGTTATAAATCAACATCAAATTTGGAAATCTCGTTTCATGAACGTTCGTTCAAAAGGGCCTTGTTTTGTAAATAGTGCTTTGTCCGAGCCAATATGACCTTATACGTATACCTATACGGCGCTGGCTGGATTTCGGAGTCACGGTTCGTATCGTGGATGCTGCGTAGCGCGTAACTAGATGTTTCTCAAATTATCTAAGCCCATTTTAAAAGCACAGTTCTTTGATTGATCTTTCCAGCTCGCCGATTTATTTGGCCAGGAATAATATTCTTCCAAAACTAATTGACGTTTGTTAAAAATGTCAATTAGTGTTGTTATAATTCAATTGTGCTTTGATCGCATCCTCGCATTAACGTTAACGTATCGAAAAAATCGATTTATATATTCAATCGTTTAATTGAAGTGATTAGCTTCACGTTCCGTTAAAACAATCGCCCTCCTACCTGTTGAATGTGAAGTATTTTAAGTGAAACTGTTGGGGGATTTTGATGATGGGGGATGATTACTTCTGCACACAGATGAAGCTGGAGTTGGAGTATTATTAACGCGGTAAGTTGTCGTCAAAATAATATGAAAATATGAAATATAACACGATTACAATTTTGTACAGTTTTGGTCCACCTGTAACACCCAAAGTTTTTTACTTGCGATTCATTTAAAAAATTAATTAAAAAAAATCATAGATTAGAAATATTAATTTACAGCGCAGAGCATCCATAGTTAATCCCCTAATTAATGCACTGTTTCTATGGTGGCTGCAATGATTGTTGCTATGCAATTTCGGCCATTGTGCATAATATATGGCGTAATCAGTATGTGCATTTATAATTTTCATATTTATCCATTTAATCATAATATATTTACAAATTTTTAAGTGACCATCGGATAGTGCTATGTGATTAAAATTCAATAACAATCGTAGTTTTTGCTTCCATTTCTTTAAAAATGGGAAACAAGATGACAAAGGACCATCCTCCCCAGCCTTCATTTGAATTTATGGGATCAAATGGAGCAACTTACAAACAAACAAAGCGAAAATCCCTTTGCACACCAGATAGAAAAAGTGCGACCTCTTCCATGACAGATGGAGTATTTCCTTCCACCGTAGAGAGTGGATCCTCTTATGCACCAGATGGATTAGAACTTTCCACAAAGACGAGTTTATCTTCCTCTGGACGGGACGTAAGATCTTTTCCCAAGGATCTTAAATCATCTCATGGACAAATTGAGTCCTGCAGTTCTGAACTTCCTACAAGACAATCTTTTCCGAAAAGAGATGGAATCTTCTCAACAGACAATACATTTCAAGAGAGAGCATCCACTCGAGGTGACACTTCTGCTCAATCAAAAATTGAAACAAGTTCTTCTCCGAGCGATGGGACACCCTCTGCCTCGACAGAAAATATTTCTTCTGCTTCACGAAATCTGATGACATTTTCTACTCGTTCTTATAATCAAGGCATAAAAAAAATATTTCTGGGAGGAATAAGAAAAATATTTCCTCAATGTGATTTTGCATCTTCTATTAAAAACAAAATTGAAGAAGAAATGGAATTGATTACAAATTTAAGTGTGCGAGATGAAATTTCCACATGTTCTGAGGCTGTTGGAAAATCATCCTCTGATACAAAGTTTCTGATGGACAATGGTGAAGCAGCAGCAGAAAATTTTAAATCAAAAGAAGAATTTGACGTTGAAACTAAATCAACTACTTCTGATTGTGAGTGTCCTGATAATACATTAATGTGTGATTCGGCGCAAGACAGTGTTGGATCTTCCAATAATCATTTATCACCAGAGACGTTCACAGATGTTATTTTGCATACTGATGCACATGAAGAAAATCAATCATTTTCAACTATGCCAATAGTTGAAAATAATACTTTCATTTATGGAAGATCATCTTCAAATGTTGGTCCAATAGTTGGTTATGGTGGAGTATCTGATAGAAGTCCCATAACAATAGAAGAAATTACCAATGAAACCTATTCAATCAATAACAATTGTATAAAAAATATTACAAGCAAAAATTTGCAAGGGAAAGTTGAGTTTTCTGATGAAAAAGTTGAGGATCAAACATTCTTGAAGATGTTCAAAGGTTCATGCTCAAGTTTATTTTCATCTAAAAAATACACAAAGGAGAAGAATTCTCTCAATGACAATTCATGTTTAGAAACGGCGTCTTCAATTATTTTTAATAATAATGTGCATGACAAAGAACACCTTTTTGAAAGTACTGGTGAAAAGTTCAAGAAAGAAAATAATTCTCTAAGTAACTGTTCAAGTTCAGAAATGGAATCAATATTTTCGAATGATGATGTGCTTAATGGAGATTACACCCAGTTAGAAAGTATTGATGAATCTAAAATAAACACGGATAAGAAAAAATCTTTAAGTGATAATGCAAATTTGGTCCCAATTATTTTTCAGTGGAAATATGCAGCTTCAAAAGTTGAAATAGCGGGATCCTTCACACAATGGGAACTTTTTCCAATGTACAAAGATTCTGAGAGCTTTGTCTTGAGTTGGAATCTTCCCGTAGGAATTCATGTATTTAAATTTCATGTAGATGGCCAATGGTGCTATAATCCATTATTTGAAATACTAGAGAAGGGTAAAGGTGATATATATAATATTATTAGAGTAAATGAATCAGATCTGAATGCCTTTGATGCCATAAATGCGGATATAAAAAAATCACTTGATTTCCCAGATGATGTCCTTTTTTCACAGTATATTCCACCCACTGATTATAATTCGTTTACACCGCTAATGTTGCCACCTGTAATTAATCATAGTATTTTGGATAACGATCCTGAGCCTCTCATACCAGATGTTCTTCCAAAACCAAGTCACGTTGCAGTACGCCATGCGTATTTCTACACTGACAAAAATGGTACAAAAGTTGTATCGTCTACACAAAAATTCAGAGATAAATGTATTACTACGCTATTATACAAGAATTAAAAGTCATCATGTAATTTGTGTATTCAAATGGAGCAATAATTTCTTAATCATATTCTTAATTACTTACTCGTTTATTATATTGGTTCATGTATAATTCTCCCATACAAATTTCTCTGAAAACGCATCTTTACCATAAATCTACTGTTGTTCTTCCTTTACCATTACCAAATCTATCCATCGCATTCATACATTTTGTTGGGGTTAAACTTTTATATCAAAACATCTGAAATTAATTAAAAAGGCTTAAAAAATTAGAGAATTTCATTTTTTTAGGTTTTAAATTTTTTGGATTTGCTTTTCATTTGTGTAATTAATTTAATCATAATATAATAAGTTTACTGTTTTTGTTATAACTTATATTTAATTTGAAATAGTAACTTTTTTTAGATATTTTAACTATTAGAAGAAACTTCTATCATTTTTATCTTTTGACACTATTTGTTATTCTGTCCTGATGAAAGGATTATCTTAAACCAGTTGGTGTTAAAAGATACCAGTGGTTAAATACTGGTTAAATAGTTGTACTAAAAATGCAATTTATTTGTAACTGGGAAAACCTTAAACCTCTGATCAAATCTACGTAATCATTAAATTTACATTTAAATATGTACATTTATTATTTTTTCTTATTACTGTTGTATTTGAACTGACTTGCTATTATATATTATTCATATTCTGACCAAATAAATACGCACTATTTTCAAAGTCAAAGTGTTACCAAAATTAGTAATAAAACATACATATTATATTAATTTTTCAAGACCAATTTATATATAGAACCACCACGCCTCAGAAAATAATGAAGTTATTTCTCCAGATTTTAAATACTTACACTTAGAGATAAAGTAAACAGTATACATGTTTCTGAGCCTATGTCGTAAATCTATGATTGGGGGAAATAATCACATAAGGCAAATTGTGTTCCTAATCACCAATTAGTCCACACTAACTTAGCTTAACCTAACCTTGTTTATTCTCCTCTATTCCAGTAGTAATATATTTTATGTGGTGAAGAACAATAAAAATATCATCCATATGAATATTATTAGACATATGTGTTATGGAACGTGTGTGAATATAGCTGTATACTACAAGATAAGCAAGTAAAAAGAAAATTTCTATTCCCCCTATATTAATGAAATATTCCTTAAAAATATACTAATATTTCTTTTCATAAAATCTTTTTTAAGCTTGTTATATAATCAAGAAGATAAAATAATATAATGATTTGCATATTGTACTTACGTACCAATTTTTTTTTATGAATTTTATATGAAATCTGTTATATTACGTATAAACACATTTTTGATCTCTTAAATTAAATATATTCTTATAAGTTAACTTATTTATTTTTCATACCTGTTTTTTATTAATTAACCTAAAATAAATTAATGTGAATATGGTTGTATACTACAAGATAAGAAAGTAAAAAGAAAATTTCTATTCCCCCTATATAAATTGAATATTTATTTTTATAAAATCTTTTTAATATTTGTGCTATATAATCAAGAATATAAAATAATATAATGTTTTGCATAATGTACATACGTACCAATTTTTTTATGAATTTTATATGAAATCTGTTATATTATGTATTAACATATTTTTGATCTCTTGAATAAAATATATTTTTGTAAGTTGACTTATTTATTTTTCATACTTGTTTTTTATTAATTAACCTTGGTGATGATAAAAAATAATGTAACATTGAAACTTTGTTCAATACATGACATCTACTTGAGTAGGCATTCTACAGGTACATGAGTGCAATTTGATCTTTGTAAATAAGTAAAGAATAAACTAAAATAATTGTAATTGCAAAATATATTTATATATTCGCTTATCCTATTACATACAAATTTTTCTGACAATATACAGGACTATTAGTCAGAAAGAAGTTACAAATAGAATGTTATAAAAGTTTTGTTAAGAAAGGAAACAAAAATGAAAAATTACCCTTTTAAAAAATACATTTTGTATTATTTTCAATTATAGAAAGATGAAAAATTATTATTGCACTTATGCATTTAGAATGTGCATACTGCACTGCGTGTGGCATTTGTACTTGTACAAAGAAGCTGCCGTACACGGAATTGGCTCTGCGAATAAGTTAATTCTTTATATATTTTTAATTTTTTCTTGTACGTATCTTTGAATTCAAAAGTAATAGTAAGTTCTGCCTGTATGTATATTTACACATACATGGACAATGAAGGTATGGATAGTATTTGTATATATATATATTAGGGGAACCAGTCGAAAATGTCGCATTTTAAATAAAAAGGCAAATATAAATTTAAATCATTTATTATTTGAAAAAATTTATATTATATATTCCCCATTACTTTCTAATACAGTCTTCCATCTATTTTCAAGCATTTTTATGCCCTTTGAATAGAAAGTTTCTGGTTTCGACTGGAAATAGTCGTCAAGGGCAGATTTTATTTCGTCTAAGTTGTTGAAATTTTTTCCCGATAAAAAATGCTGTAGGGATCTAAATAAATGGTAATCTGATGGGGCTAAATCCGGTGAATATGGGGGGTGATCGATTTGTTTCCAGCCAAAGGCGTTTATTTTTTTTCGAGTAATCGCTGCAGTGTGGGGTCTTGCGTTGTCGTGTTGAAAAAAAACTTTGTGTTCTGCGTGCATTCTGGGTCGCTTAACTTTTATTTCTTCATTTAATCTGTCTAGTTGATTACAATAAATCTCTGCCGTTACAGTTCGACCATATGGAAGCAATTCGTAGTAAATAATTCCTTTACAATCCCACCATACACACAAAAGAACTTTGCGAATAGTGAGACTCGGTTTTGGGGTTGGCGATGGCTTTTGGCCCTTTGAAAGCCACTGTTTTTGACGAATTCGATTCAAATACGTAATCCACTTCTCGTCCCCAGTAACCAAATTTCTGAGAAACGGCGTATTTTTTTGTAGCTCCAACAAGTTCTCGCACGCCTGCACACGTGCGCCTTTGTCACTCAGCTCGTGCGGAATCCAGACCCCTTGTTTATGGACCTTGCCGATTTTTTTCAAATGGCTTTGTACACTCGACCAGGAGTATCCGAGTGTGTCTGCAATCTGCTGAATTGATTTTGTTGGATTTGCTTCGACTTCACACATTAAAATGTCATCATCCACTTTAAAGACCTTTTCTTCTCGAGGCTGGTTTTCCGTTCCAAAATTCCCACTCTGAAATTTTTTAAACCACCTTTGCAATTGGCGAATGGATATCACATCACCGTATATACTGCAAATTTTTTCTGCAGCCTTCCTCGCAGAGTTTTTTGGTGGAACTCATAGATCAAGCAATTGCGCACAAAATTCTTATCTGGTATAAACCCTTCCATTTTAAATGTATCGCTAACAAAAATAAAAATAACTTACGAAAGATGATCTCCAAATGTTAAGGAACAAAAGTAATATATATTACGTGCTGACGACTCGACGAGACGGACGCGACTGAGGATCAAACAAGGGCCAAACCGAAATGCAACATTTTCGACTGGTACCCCTAATATATATATTGGGTAAAATGGAAATTTTTACTGTAACAAAAAATTTATTTTTAAAAAAACTATACAATATTATTCTGTTAAATAATTTCCCTCGTTGTCTATTATCTTCCTCCATAAAAGAGGCAATTTTTTGATACCCTTTTCGTAAAACTCTGGTGACTTACTGGCAAAATACGAATCCAGGTGATTTTTCACCTAGTCAGTGTTTGTAAATTTTTTGTCACGAAGTGAATGCTCCATCGACTTGAAGAGATAATAATCCGAAGGTGCTATGTCTGGTGAATATGGAGGATGTGGCAGATGTTCGAAATCAAGTTCTCTTATTTTTTGCTGAGTAATTTTTGCCGCATGAGGTCTTGCATTATCATGTTGTAAAATCCGCCTATTGTTATTGACCAAAACAGATGGTTTTTTTAATAACTCTGCTTTTAATCGTATAGCTCTGCCGTAACTGTTTGACCAGATTTCAACAATTCAAAATGTATTATCCCCGAAACATCCCACCAAACACATAACAAAACTTTTTTTAACTCCCTTATTATATTATTAATTATAGTAATTATAGTAATTATCCTTCATAGAAATGGATCCATTTTGTGCCTGGACAATAGGGAAGCACAGATGGTCACGCGTTGCTCCAAGGCCGTTTGAGAGAGATCATGCGGCACCCAAATTCCTTGCCTGTGTTTTTTCCCCAACCTTTTCAGATGATCTTGCACAGTTGTTATTGGACAGCCAAGGTTGTGTCCTTCACTGTTTTACGAGGATCAGCTTCCACCAATGATTTTAGGATGTCATCGTCGATTTTGAGGGGTCTTCCGGTTTTTGGTTTGTCCTTTAATTCCCTATCACCACTTTTGAAACCATCTAAAGCACTTTCGAAGTTTCAAGATGTCACCGTAAATGTCACAAATGGTTTGCGTAGCTTCTTTTGGTTTTAATCCTTTATCGAATTAAAACAGCATAAAATAGCGCAAATGTGTTCCTTCAATCTCAGGCTTCTCCATTTTTCTACAACAGCAAAAAAAATAAAAATGAAATGGAAAGAGTACACACAGAGCTTTAAAATGATACTAACAACGACGTGCTAACTCAACGGCAACCGTTGACAAACTAATTTTAAAGTGACGCGCCAGAAAAAATGTCATTTCTTTCACCACTTAATCAAATGCTAATAAAGCCTTATATGCTAAAAAAAATCATAGAAAACAAAACCATTCCATGTATAAATTTTGGTAAGTATTTTAATAAAATATTCACTCAAAAATGATCAAATTTGATTTTTTCAGCATCACAATTACGCGTGAATCAGCAACCTCATAGTAATATAATGAATGTTTTTTCCGAACTTAACATTGTTATGTAACAATTGATTTAAATACAAACTTACTCATATAAAAAAATAAATGCACAATTTATGACATATTTATCAATTTATTATTTATGAAATCATGTACCTACCTACATAATAATTTTTAATGAAAATTAGAAATTCGCATAAAATTTTCAATGGATTGGATGGAAAAGTGATCATATTTTTCAGGCGGTTTTGGCCATTATAACTGGAAATCGTTAATAAGTCATTTTTAAAAGTAAATACATTTAATAATTTAAGCTTAATTATTTTAACATCTACTGTATCTTCGTCAGGTCTGGCCAAGTGATGAATATGTAAACACATTTATTTAAAATTTTCTAGCATTTACTGCGGTGCAATAGAACTATCATAATTTTGTAAATAATAAAAAATTTTGAGCATATGAATATTCATATTTTTATTTTTTTATTTACAGAAAGCTCTGCCATCTCTATCAGTTCTAATCCGGAACCTTAGTGCAGAATCTACCGATTTGAAATCTGTGCTGTTAGAGAAGATTCCAAAAGAACAAGAACGTGTGAAGACTTTCAAGAAATCACATGGCGCCACCAAGATCGGAGAAGTCACTGTTGACATGGTAAATCATTAAGTTAATTTATACATTTTGTCTGTAATTACGTTTAGTAAGAAATTTTGTTATCATTCATCTTGTCTACTGCAATTTATTGGAGAAATTAATTTAATCCTTCCTTTAAGAACTTTTAAGGTGTTTTATTAAGAACTCAAATTTTTCAGGTGCAGTAAAAACATATGCGAGTTTTCCAAAGTTTCGTTAAATTTAGAGCAAATTAATGCAAAATATAAAGATAATCAGAGTACTTAATTAATTGGAATAATAAAAAGATTGCTGATAAGCTAATGCGGTGAAGTGAAATCTGCACAACACTATTTTTTTGATCTATTTAATAATTGTTGTAATTCCTCTTATACTTTTTTAGAAAGATAAAACTATGGAGAAATTTATAATTTGTGAGAGAGCTTTCTTAATTATTCCGTAGATGGCCAAGACACAAACAAATTCACTTAAAATAGAAGTAGAAAATATTGTAGAAAAACAAAACTCAAAATGTGTGTCATAATTATCTTCATAAGTTATTCAAATCAATTTTGTTAACCAATGTAACTCATATTTTAAAATTAGTGTGTAACTATTATGTTTTGGGAGTTATTTCAAAATCAAAACTTCAAAATCCTCCTCATTTCATTGTTGGTTGGTTGATGCTGGACCTAGTATTCAAGGGTCTCCTCGCCATTCCCACTTAGTTCTCTGTGTCTCTGCCTCTCATGCTCTTTTTGGTGGGAGAATAGTCCAATTTGAGAGGCACATTCCCTCCTACATACATCACATATGAAGCGGTTCTGTTGCGTTGACCGATTCCGTTGTCACATGGCAGCGTGTCGCTGCTCATTAACTGCCATGACACCGTCAGCCTGAGAGCAAATACTTCTCCGACTTCCACGATCTTGAGCCATCTGCTCCCAGTCCTTGGGTGCTCTACACATATCCAGCTTTTCCCGGAGGCAGTCATTGTACCGCTTCTTCTGGCCTCAATCTCATGATCTCCCCATACATGACACTTTTATTGTCTCACCTCGGTGTGCCATCAAAGTCTGTGCAGCGGTGCAGCGGTTGCCGGAGTTTGCAACAGCTTACTCACTATAAACAAACTCAAATGCATAGCTTCGCCATTTAACCGAAACTTTTAAGTGTCAGTTAAATGATGAATAGAAGTAGCAGCGATGAGAGTAAATTTCATTTCAGTATTGAGCGAAGTAGACAAATTCTTCAGTATTCTTAATACATTTAGAAAATAATTTACTCCCAACCAAAGTAAGCTGATTAGTAAATAACTCACATTCTCAGAATTACTGCCATTCCATGTTTAATTACAATTATATATATGTTATGTATTTTTTAACAAAATACCATACTTCAGCTATCTATTCTCTGTAATTTTTGGATTCACAGAGATTATGCAGCATTACTGATTACAGTAATACCTCGTTATCCAAAGGGGTTACATTCTGCCAACATACCACTGCCAACATAACATAAGCATCTATACAAAATAGGGATTATGCTTACAAACTGTCACATTTTAATCACATGTATCTGAGAATAATAATTAAATATAAAACTATACATTTTTTAATGTACTAGTGGAAAACAATCAGTTATTACTGTTGGTAGGCACTTCAGACAGCTATGTTATACGGCTAAACTTCTGATTATCCATTTACAAGGTAGATTGGTTTGAAAACCATATAAAAAATAATAGAGTACTTATGAAAAGGCAGAGAATGGTTCTGGATGTGAAAATTCAATACAAACAAAATTTATTTTTAAATAAATCATATGAAAATAATTGATTAAAACTCAATTCAATTTTTCCATTTTCAATATTTTATATCTTTTGTGTATAATGAAGACTTAACACATAATTTTGTTCTAGCAAGAACAAATTTTTAATTTTTCATGGTTCTTACGGTAGCTTTGTTCAAGCCAAAATATTTGTCTATGTATGTTGAATCTTCTCCAGTTGCTAAATGATTTAATATTATTTTTATTTCTTCATTTCTAAAGACAAAGCTATTATTTTCTTGTTCTGTGCAACCAAATTCTCTGATAATATGATTTACAGTGTTAGAAAAATATCTGAATTATAATCATTTATTAGTTTTACTAATTTGATATTACGCACACAAAACTTAAATATATACTTACCCCTATAATGCACACACAAAACATAAATAAATTGCTTTCTTGTACAAACGTTTAAACTGTGAATGAGAAATGATTTACAACATTCCGTGTTATTTGTATGTATGACGACAGGTATAATTTTAAATCCTGGTTATTCTATTCATTAAGGATGTTTCTCAGAATTCAATGTGTCCAACAACCCTGGCATGTAATGTGTAACCTTGGTGTATTATTGTAATTTTATAACATTATTGAATCGCACAGAGATTTTGTATGGTTAATTAATTAATTTAGATATTTTTAAAATCAACTTTAGTTGTATATATTTTCAGATGTACGGTGGCATGCGTGGTATCAAAGGTCTGATTTGTGATACATCCGTTTTGGATCCCGATGAAGGTATTCGCTTCAGAGGATTATCCATTCCTGAGTGCCAGAAAGTACTGCCTAAAGCTCCAGGAGGCTCCGAACCTCTTCCTGAGGGCTTGTTTTGGCTCCTCATCACAGGAGACGTACCCACTGATTCCCAAGTTAAAGCAGTTTCTAAGGAATGGGCCAACAGGTATACAAGAATAATCAGTTTAATATTATCATATTATATTATTAGATACATTGATACGTATCACAGATTTTTCTA
Source organism: Eubasilissa regina (assembly GCA_022840565.1). Classification (NCBI taxonomy): domain Eukaryota; kingdom Metazoa; phylum Arthropoda; class Insecta; order Trichoptera; family Phryganeidae; genus Eubasilissa; species Eubasilissa regina. The sequence goes on from JAINEB010000033.1 coordinate 28,038,943, forward strand.
GTGAGATGGGCACAGTCCAAATACAATTATACATATGTATTATATAGATAATTAATAAAATAAAATGATTTATTACCATAAATACCACAAATAATTATGTTCACCTTATTTGAATGCACAATCTACACAATATATTTTATAGCTAGAATGTGCTCTCAACACTGTATAAGATGTTGAAAATATAATTATCTCATGAAAAGCATTTGCCGAATGGCCGACCAATATGGTCAACAAGATCGTCAAAAATATTGATCATTCATTTTTCATTAAGATCCATTGTGACTGCGACGTTAAGTCTCCGTTTGTAGGCCTGAGATTCTCCTGGACCAAAAATTTCATGCTGTGGATACCGTTTTAAAGACTGTTCTTTTATCACTGTTTGTACGATTCTTTTCTTTCTTTTTAAATTTATTATGATCTTTCTTCAAATATAATTTTACTTGTTTAAGTAGAGTTTTTTTAAAAATGTATTATCTGTAGATTGTATTATACAAATTTAAGGCGATGTTATATTTGTGAAATATATATATGTATATATATTCTTTACATAACTTTACAGTATGTGTGATTAGAATAATACGGTGATTGTTAGCAATTTCTCATTTAGTATTTTTTTTAAATGACGCGTGCGTTATATTTCAGAACAATACGTTGCATAACCTTGCCATAATTACGCAACCATGAGGCTTCACATATGTGCTATTTTGGTTTATTACAATAATTATAGCAGAGCTTAGAGAAACAAAGATGGCCTTGTAATTCTCATTCTATTCTCTCCTTGTAGAGTAAGAATGACTTTACAAAATTAATAATTCATTGTTTTCTTAAAATCTCTTGATATGCCCTTTATAATTTAAATGGAATTAAAGTTTTGCATTTATCGTCTGCAAATAAAACGAAATGAACATAGTATGTTTATATGTACAATGATTGAATATTGATTTATATCTTTTTTAAATGTATTTATAATTATATTTAATCCATAGTCAAATAATCTTAGAAGTATAATCAAGATCATTTTTATATTTTCCAATAATTAAAATTAGATTATAATATTTCTGGTTAATTATTTATTTATTGTGATAATTATTGTGACGTATTCATTTTAGAAGCTATCCAAAGATTAAATAAAATTATCAGTGTATTGGAACAAAACATATTTAGATTTTCAAAACGTCTTATAGATTATAAATGAGGTTATTATTATATTCGCAAACACAGCACATTTCCTAAAATATTCTGGCAATTAAATGAAAACCCATTTTGGTTTCTTTATGGATGTGTAAGATATTTACAGTAAAACTCTGTTAATTACGAATAATGAGAACAAAGGTTTTTAAAAGCAACATTAGAAAGAAATTTTTATAAAAATGGATCAGTTTATTGCGTCCACGATTTTCATATTGAAACATAATGACTCCATTATTTCAGCTTCTTATTTGTCAAAATGTTTATCTAATAATGTATTTCTCCTAAGTAAGAAAGGTGTATGGTGAGTGGTGACACAGCAGTCTCTCAAGGCAACCAAATCATACACATTAATTTGATTGGCGGTCAAACTCACCTTTTCCATCCGAATTGGAATATTTAAAATGTGCGTGAAAAATAATTAAAAACTTTTAAATCTTTATGTTTTGCTGGCCTTGTTGGTTGAGGTTGAATCCAGAGAGGTATTTGGGATTTGTTTTTTTTCCACCAATTTTATCTTTGATATCAATTTTTTGTTTATTTTCAAAATAAGCTTTTATACGAAGGATTTACAAGATGTTGGTGCCATTTTGAGAACGAAACGTGAAAAAAAAATGAATAAAATAAGTCAACATATTTAAATATGAAAGATTTATGTAGTTTCTTTAGTATCTACATATGCAAATCGCAACATTTCATAAACATAGAAACTAGATCAAGTGATTCAATGAAAACATTATTTTAGCAACAACAAATCTTATAAAATGCACTATGGAATTTGATATACATATCATATTACATGTGACATATGGCAAAACTCAGTTCGACACTTGTCATGCCAGCGCGTGGTGTCGTGATTAGCTAGTAGACGGGGCTAGTTACAGATGTTTACGATGGGAGAAAGTCAAATGCCTTTGCGCGAGTTTAGGGATTTAAAAACATTGCAAATATGTGAATTACGTGAATAAATGATTTATTTCGGGTATCAAAAACGCACACGAACTGCGAATAATCAGATTTTACAAATTATCGGTAGAAATTAATATGAAATGTTATTTTCGGGGAAAATTTTTTTGAAAAGATGCAAATTATGTAAAAATATGAAATATAGGTTAACGAATTAACGGAGTTTTACTGTATATGTAACGCTTGAATCGAGCCAAGTTTAATGGAATAAGTTGTGTTTGTAACTATTTTTTTAGCATCAATCCATTTTTGCAAGTAACCCTCGAACAAAACATATCTAATTCCATTATGCATGTGACTAAGAAGGTTAGCTCCTACTGGCTAAAATGGAACAATCCGCCTTTGATACTTGATAAACTTGGAATCAGTCACGTTTGAAAATAATATGCAATATTTGTATGGTTTGAAACTCAGTTCAATCAAATCTCATTTTTCAAGTATTCTGAAATGATCCAAGGTAAATAATACAGTTAATCAGCCTTCCAGGTAAAATTTGTACCTTGCTAATTATTTTATGAATGTAGTTTTTCTTATTAAGGAGAACACATTCTTATTGTGAAGTTATAATTATTCAAAACGTAGGTCTGTGATATTTTAAATACTAATTAAATGTATCAAAATCAATTTTATCAAAAAATATTATTAATGTTCAAACCTGGATCCTGAAACCTGGATCTCTTCCAATCCGGGGAACGTACATTAACCGATTATGCTACAGCACACAGTATAACGTTCCCGCATCCTGGTAGCAACAACAATATTTTTCGATAAAATTGATTTTATATGTATATCTTTCTAATTACGTTTAATTTGTATTATTTCTTATTAAAAAAATAATATTTGAAGGTTTAAATTATTTTTTCTGTCCTGATGACGGAACCATTGTTCCAAATCACAATGATCAGTTGGAATTACATAATAAAACTCAAATGATTATTCATAATTTTATTTTTAAGAGATTAATTTCATTAACATAGTTTTTATCTAATTTGCACTGTTAAAAAAATTATTCTTCGCTTCTGATTTACTTAATGATGTTCTTGATGATTCCAGGGCTGAGCTCCCTGCTCACGTGGTCAGTCTCCTAAACAACATGCCTGCAAAGGTTCACCCCATGTCACAGTTTTCCAGTGCCATCACCGCTCTCAACAGCGAGAGTAAGTTCGCCAAGGCTTACTCTGAGGGAGTGCATAAGTCAACATATTGGGAGGTAATTATATTTATAATTTTCACCGGCATAATCTTATTCTATCTTACAATATTTAGAACAGAAATTTAGTTAATATATTTTAAAGTTATTGTTCATTAAATCTGCCACTGAACAAGCGCCAATAAATATTATTAAAAATATTTATTTTAAGTTCAGTAGTGATTGAGTTTGAGTATTAGCAGGCTCCTACGTAGATAGGAACAAAGTTGTCGGTTCAATGTTCTGCTATCATTAATAAGCCAACTGCTTAGTTTGATACTGAAGAAAAGTATTACATATATATCTTTATTTGTCCCAACTGTTTTTTTTATCAGTTTTGAATTATCTTTAATTTACATGAATTTAGTTCTAAAAAAAAATCTCTAATCAATTAATCCACACTATACATGAACATACTAAAGCTCTTACAGGACTTTTGAGTACAAATGAATTGTGAAAATCAAAAAATATTTTTTTAGTATTACTTTTGATTACGTTGATCAATATCATTTGGCGTCGGTATTAATATTTTTTGAAAAGTTTTGCTTTATTACATTATACCTTTGTTTAACATTTATTTAAAATACTAAATTAACTGAAAAGTTTTGTGATTTTCATTAATATTTTCAGCATGTGTACGAAGACACAATGGATCTGATTGCTAAGTTGCCTGTCGTAGCTGCCACCATCTACCGCAACACCTACAGAGACGGTAAGGGAATCGGTGCCATCGATACAAATAAGGATTGGTCTGCCAACTTCACCCGAATGTTAGGATACGATAATCCTGAATTCACTGAGCTTATGAGACTCTACCTGACCATCCACAGGTATGTTGGGTTTGCACTAAAAAAATATTTTAATTAAATTAAATTATTAAAGCTAGAAAGCTGAGAAATCATTGCAAAAAAACATAAAAATGTACAGTGGAATCCATATTTTACAGTGTAGTTACAGTAAATATACAGTGGAACTCAATTTATATCAAAATTTGCAAGTCTCATTTCAGTTTCATAAAATCCAGTTCTAAAAGTACCCGCAACTTAAAATATTATTCTTTACAATTTATGCACTTTTCGCAGACAAAATTTCAAACTGTCAAGTGGAAATAAAACTGTTATTTTATATTATTCTTCAATTACATTTTCTATTTCCGTTATATTAGTATTTTTTTATTGTCAATGCAGAAACTGAATAGGATACTGAATACAAGAAAAATGTTCAGAAGTCTAATATGTACAACATTTTTGCAAACTATATAAATATTGAATTCTTTTTGGTAATGATGCACATTTACAAATATTCATATCAAATACCTTATAACAAATATCAATGTACGAATTTAACAAAAGAAAAATTAATTAATCAAAACATTATTGACTCTTAAATTGATCACCATTTTGATTTTTGTACATCATAAAGGAAGGAAAAAATTTAAAAATATTTATGTAAGCCAAAATTTTAAAATGATAGAAATAATTGTACACACCATATTTTAAATAATTATTTTTATCAGATTTAAGAGAAAAAAAAAATTACTGTACCATTTTCAATAAAAATATAGGCATTTTATAAATTAACAGCAGTTTTAAAATGTATATTTTGAGAATTTAATTTAACTTAATAACAGTAATTACCATTACAACAAAACATATGTGTATATTACTTTTAAAAATATTTATAATGAAATAATTATTATATATAAAAGATTGTGCACAATTATGTATGTACTCTTGTTTGAAAAAAAACTGAAAATAGGTACTATGTATGAAACTTTGATGAAATGTAGAATGTCTATTTTGATGTATTTTTTATTTTTATTGTAAATTAGATATTCACCTCACATTTAAAAAGAATTACAATTACTCTTTTATTTTTCAGGTAGCTTCAATTTCCATCTGAGACAATAATCAACTTACATATCTATATATTCTTCTGTGGTTGTGATCTTACGCATTTAACATAAAAAAGTTGTTAAAATGCTTATTACGAATGGAGCACCAAATATACAAATTATACAGTAATTGTGAAAGTAGAGGCAACAAATGTCTGATGATATCTGAGGCCAAGAATGACAATGTGGTTGAATGTTTATAACTAAACGTGTGTTTTTATTTTATGAGAATTCTTGCAAATTTTCATTATTCAAATAAAAGTAGTCTCCATTTGTTACATCAATTGAATTGTGATTTTTAATAATAAGAAAAGATTTGACACTGAACAATAAAAAAATCTGAAAGTATTATCAAAGTACCTGGTACCAAAGTAAAGGTATCTGTCCAATTGTGATATTATGAAAGCTGTGATATTTTTTGTTTAAGTTAGTATTTATTCATAGGTCTCGAATCTCAAAATTTAATTGTAAAGCTCATGTTGAACAATGTCCCCATGTCAAGTTTTACGTGATATATTTTTTAAAAATAATGTTTCGCACATGCTCAAAGTTCAACATGAGCCGAACTTATTAAAACATGTTTAATTTTTTACAAATAAATAAATAAGTAATTGAAAGAGTTTTCTTGTCTCAATTTCATCCACATTCCATTTTACCCATTTTATCCAATTTGCGAATGTCAGGACATCCCAATGAAAGTGTGTTATTGTGCAATTCTGCGTAATTTGCGTATTTGGTGCATTTAGCGTTGTTTTTTTATTTTTATTTAATTTCATTTTTTAATGCCTGCGAATCTTGTTTAAGATTATCTAATGTGTAAGATCAACAATACTTATTGCAGAATACATTATACATGTGTATATATATATATATATATATATATATATATATATATATATGTTGATTAGATTTCATGTCTTATAATATTAGATATTCTATACTTGCATTATTTGTATGAGAAAGAGAAACTGTAAAACAAATGAAGGAAATCAACATTATTTCTACACCATAATACTTGACTTCGTAATAGAAAATTATTTTCAATGTTCACTTATTCAAAAATACCATTCAATACTTTTTGCATTCACTATATGTATGGTGTAGTATATTATGTATGGTGTAGTATATTATGGGCTATTTCACCGTTGATCATTTTTTGTCATGTCTGGGAGGTCAATTGATTCATGGCAGAATATCCCAGAAGATACTATGCATATTACTATCTGATTGTCGTAAAAACTTAAGATATTTATGTTACAATTTCTCTGTCAACAATGTGCGATTGTTAATAATTATTTTTGTTATGTTGCTTAGCTTTGCGTGTTTTAATTATTTCTTGCTGTTGCGTGATTTGTTTTTAGTGATCATGAAGGTGGCAACGTTTCCGCCCACACTGTCCATCTTGTTGGATCTGCCTTGAGTGATCCCTACCTATCCTTTGCTGCTGGTATGAACGGTCTTGCTGGTCCTCTTCACGGTTTAGCCAATCAAGAGGTACATTTATGCTCAAATTTTTTTAAAGTATTTCATCTTTTTTATGTAATGTTAACACACATTGGTGCAGCAAACAATTATTTCAAACATTTATTATTTATCAAACCTATTATTGTATTAATATAATTTACTATAATAATATATTATTATTAATAAAATTGGTTCTTATATGGACTTTGAGTTAACCTCGGAATATCTTATATGTACATATGTTGTTGGATAGATATAGTATGATGATGTTGAATAGATATAGATTACAGGACATTAATAATTGCCTTTAGAGTGTTCCGTATCCAGATTTTGGTTGTGAATGGAATTCTGTCAAAATGTTGGATGAGAGGTCTCATTCGGGACCGGAATCCAGCCACTGAACACTCTAAAGCCAATTTATATATGGTTAATATATTTATAACATAATGTTTATTGCTAAATCATTTATTTTGTATTTAAAAATATATTTATTGTTTTAAGGTTTAAATATTTTAATAAATTTAAAGTGTTTAATAACTTAACGTAATACATATTATATACAACACATATTATGTCTTCTCATAGGAAATATTAATATGATTTCTAATATTTACTAAGTAAAATCCAATTTCATAACATGATAATTACGTATTATGTTGATATACTTATACACATATATTCAAGCATTGTTTGACGTTACTTCATTGTAAACTTATAAAAAATAAAGTCCTTTATGTGATTTTTCTGATACCAAATAATAAAACATTAAAGAAAATACTAAAAAAATTGATTTTACTTCTAAAGATGGCTTGTTCTTATAAAAATAGTTTTTTTAGGAGTCAAAAGAATGACAAATACTCATACAAATCTCATACGGATTTTGATTTCTTGTATGCTTTTAGGTACTTGTATGGCTCCAGAAACTGCAAAAGCAGGTTGGTGAAGATGCTACTGAGGAGCAGCTTAAGGAGTTTATTTGGAAAACATTGAAGTCAGGTCAAGTGGTTCCTGGCTATGGTCATGCTGTTTTAAGAAAGACAGACCCAAGGTACATTGCAAAGATATCTTTTATTGCTGTTTTGTATAATTTTTTTTATGGATGTATCAAAATATGGGAGTTAGGCTTGACATATTATAAAAGAAATGTATTATTTATAACTATCAGAAAGCAATAGCCTTACATCAATTGCTGTTAGACCTTGTGAATTGCTAGTACAAGCAATTTTCAAAAATAACTACCATATCACGTCTCTAAACTTGTCTAAGTTATTGTCTGAGTGGTGATGACTGCCGCTATTGCCTTGCGAATATTGCACCTTGATTCAAAATCTTTGGTTAGTATCAAGAGTTTTAATTTAAAATCAATATTTAATATCATTGCAACCTGATTGAGGGCATTATCACTTAAACAAGAACACAAAAATGATAAATAATTATTTCTAAATTAGATACGAAAAAACTGTCAAATTTTTAAATGCAAAATATAAACAAAACTGTTCTTACAGTGAAGCATTTACAAAAATCATTTTAATTTGTATTCTAATATAGTTTTTTCACTTTGTAAGTAAACCTTCACTGTTTTTTAACGTGAAAGAAAGAGTTAGAACATTTTTTGACACTGATAATGAATAGCATATTTTAAATACTAAATTAATGTATTAATTATAAATATATACATATAAAATCAATTTTGTCGAAAAATATCGTTTTTGGGTCACCGGGATTCGAACCTGGATCTCTATTTCCAATCCGGGGAAGTACACTGCCAATTGTGTTATAATGCCAGTATTTTTCATGACAAATTTTCGAACCTATATGTTACATTTTTTCAAATTAAATAAAAGTGTTTTCCTTAATAATAGCATATTTGTGTATTTTTTTTAACTTCACTGCGATGTAATTGAATAAATAAAAATCATATTTAAATTTGCTTACATTATGTTTTTAACAGATACACCTGCCAACGTGAGTTTGCTATGAAGCATTTACCCAACGACAAACTATTCCGTTTGGTATCAAATGTTTACAAAGTGGTTCCTCCCATCCTGACAGAGTTGGGCAAAGTGAAGAACCCATGGCCCAACGTAGATGCTCACTCAGGAGTACTTCTTCAGGTCTGTTAACAATTTATAATTTTCTCACTAATAAATTACCACTACTGCAACTTTGGAAAAAGATTGCATCTTGTAAACAGAAGCACATTTTGACATTAACCCATTGTATGTCTTTGAATTTACATGAGCACATATTTTTATGTGAACATTTCAAAAAAGTTATATGAAATCAATCATTGGTATCACTTACTATTCTGAGGGGGTCCCTGAATATTTTTCTAATTTTCTGATGGATCAATTAATATATTTGTATGTTCATTCTCATATATTTTTTTATATTCTTTTCAAAAAGTATAGGTTTATATATTTATTATTAGGGAAACAATTTGCTTTTATTCTTTTAAATTTAAAAGTTTTAGTTTCTAAATCAATGCTTGCGAGTTTGGGAGTAGCTTGAAAAATATATGCTTCGAGGCCACCACACACTTGAAATGTGCTACCAACTTGATTATGTTTGTTTGTTTTATGTACATATAAGTCAATGTTTATTTTTCTTAGTGATGCTTTTTTGCAAAATGTTCAAAGAAGTTGAAACAAAGGACATTTCTAAAATTGTAATTGTGTATCTAATCGTCAACCACTATATTTATGATAAAAATATGAACTTTGAAGAAGGTGAATACCACATAATTTCACATAGATAACGATTAATACATTTTTAGTGCTTCATTTTCAGGGTGTGGCAAACAATTCCATTATCTATATTATTTCAAGCATCTCTTTTTAAATTCAGATGTTTCCATATTGGTTTAGAATTTGATACACTTTTTTGCTTAAAGATATCTTTTTGATCTTTAATATTTTGCAAATAGTATAATTAAGCTACTTATCTAGTATAACAGATCAATTCCAAGTTTTTAATCATCATTTTTTTAAGGCACAAAAACGAGATATGTTGTTTAAAACCTAATGTTTAGTTTATCAACTGGTTAAAAATTATAATTTTTGTTGCAGTATTATGGTCTGAAGGAAATGAACTACTACACAGTGCTGTTTGGAGTTTCCCGAGCTCTGGGAGTCTTGGCGCAGCTGGTCTGGTCCCGTGCCCTCGGATTCCCCATTGAGAGGCCAAAGTCATTCTCCACCGATGCTCTTTTTAAAACACTTAAAGCATAATTTATTCTTTAGAAAAAAAGACGTCACATTAAAAAAATGATAACTTAACTATTGTACAAGCGCATTGAACTTATAGCTAACATAGTTGTAAAGTATCTTTCAAATATGATGTTTAAATCATATTTGTAAATAATTTTGTAGAAATCTATGTTCTTTGGTTATTGTTGTACAGTTCTTAATTCATTTGTGTTTAATTTATTACATAATGAGCGTTTGTTTTAATAGGTGATGAATTTTGCCTCTTCGTTATTTATTACATAATAACCATTTTCATTAATTGTACCAGATACAAATCTTTGATCAAACAGAGGTGATATTGTTAACCATACAAGTGTATTATTATTTATTTTGTTAATTGTACATTCAACCAAGTCATGGATTCCTTTTGGAATCTTTTATGGCAAGTTTCTTTAACTTTACCCACCATTCAATTTATTCATTAATAGACAAAGTTCTTGTAGGCAATTAATTCTTCCTAGAATATTCATAGAGCAGAACCAAATAATAATGCATTAGTGCTAGCAGCTCATCACCACGAGACTTAAGTGACAGTAGTAACATTAGAAACATAATGAATGTGATTCATATATTTATGTGTTCTAAATTCGTTGTTGATGGAGAACATAATATATTTAAAGTTAAATTTTTATCTCTGTTGAAATATTTCAAAAAAATTTGTGAAATTTGCCATAATATTATGAGCGATTGCAGAATAAGCAACTAAAAATCGTTGGTATTTTTAATTTTAAATATAATTAACAAGCGAAGACCAGAAATAATTACAAAATTGACAATATTTATGGATATAAATAAATAGTGAATCCTAACAATTATTTGTTTTTATTTTCTTTGTCTCCTTTCACCACAATGAACGCCTACTAAGTAAGTATGTACTATTTTAGCTATTTTTTTTAGCATTTATGACTACTTTCATTTGCTTTACAATTTGTTTAATGCATCTTTCAAAATCACATCACATTTATCTAACCTTTCTACTTTATTTTTTTCTCTGCATAGCCATATAAAGTAGTAAATATTGCATTTAGAACATACAATCTATTTTCATTTTGCATATCTTACTGTATTTTAAATTCACGCTTATTAAGTATTTAAATAAATTTTTGGTATTTTTTCAGCAAATTTATTGTTAAAAAATTATAAATAAACAATAAATTATTAAAAAAATTAATCAATGTTTTTAAGGAGAACACATTATTATTGTGAGTTTGCAAATTTCAAAAGATAGTTTTGTGCACAGACCGATAAATTAATAGACACAAAATAAAATGTACATATAGGAGAGGGATTTGGAACCTTAGTTGCGGAACGAGGGGTATTCTACAAACATTATTTTTGGAAACATAAATCGGATAGTTTGACACATTTATGCAACAGTAAAAGTAGAAAATGAAATCTTTGTGTAAACAAGATATATTTTTTACATTAATGCTATTTGATTGCATAAGTGGTTCATAAAGATCATGTGGGTGATATCAAAATGCAAATATTGAAACAAAGAATTTGCATTAGTTTGTGTATATATATTTGGTAGTCTGTGGTTTTGTGGTATTTTTAGTAGAAATTAAATCTAGAAAGATATGCAGAAAAAATATTTATGTCGCTACCATTATACACAATTGGTATTTTAATCTGTGAAATCTATACACCTTTGCCATAGATTGGGCAGCTGGTGTAAAGGGACTTTGGATTGGTAATGCTTTTATCAACATTTTCGGGCATTTTGAAGAGTGAATAACAAAGTGATATTTTAGGGACCGGAACGAATGGTAATCAGAAGGGGCTCTATGTTTAGTGTAAGTTTGAAGAATAAACTGCATGAGGGAAATCTTCCTAACCCATCAGACACAAAGTGTCCTCGGTGGTATTCGCTGTGTGTGCCATTGCATTTTCATGCAGTCGTATCACATGGCTAGATCCATGAGACAAAGTTGCTGGTAAAGAGTTCTGCTCAAACTGTTTAAGTTGCAGTTGATTATGCTCAGCAAAAAAATCTTATTTATGAAGAGTGTCACAATCACCACGCTAAAGATAAAGTATGTAGTCCATTACGTCTATGGTAAAATCCCAACTATCTGAGGTAATGTAGACCAAGATTGCCTAGGATAATCAATAATTCAGACAATACAGCCAGCAACGGCTATTAGATATTGATTATTTTTGATGCAATTAAAAATAACATTTGAAAAAAATAAATTAATGGCGTCACCCAGTAGATAGCGTGTTATTGTCAACCACTAGTCAAACTCCACAGAGCAGACCCAGACAATCCAGCGATCGAGATTTCTCCATCCGGACCAACTCAATAGTCGAGCGATTCACTCCAAGTTGAATACACACATACAGCTGGATAGAATTCATTTTCAGGAAATTTATTAGTAATTTTAGAATCGCATAACGGCAGTCTGCTAGTAACAATTGTATGCTTGTTGGAAATGGAATTTAAGCTCACTTAAGTCTTGAAGGAGGGATGGAGTACCAACATTTATTGGGCAGTTAAAAAATAGATGATTATTAAGGAAAACACATTCTTATTGTGAAGTTGTAATTATTCAGAACATAGGTCTGTGATATTTTAAATACTAAATTAATGTATTAATTATAAATATATACATATAAAATCAATTTTGTTGAAAAATATTGTTTTAGCGTCACCGGGATTCGAATCCCGGTGACGCTAAAACAATATTGATTTTATATGTATATATTTATAATTAATACATTAATTTAGTATTTAAAAAATAGATGGTTTAGATTTTTATGAAATGACTATTATATTACAATTACAAACCGAATGAAATATATATATGTACTATTATATTAGGAATCAGGCAATATTAAATGATTATTATAAAAATTTCATATCCTGCTCAGCATCAAAGTATTGCAAATTCTTGTCCAAAACACTTGTTAAATTAACTTCTAACTGTTCTTATTGAACTTTGATCTATGGTCTTACGGAGTACCGGTAGTCTAGTATATCCCTTACTCAAAGAGTCTAGTAGACCCCTTGCTCAAGGATTCTAGTAGACCCCTTGCTCAAGGATTCCAGTAGACCCCTTGCTCCTTCATCATAAAGTATGCCTTAAGGACTTGTTAAAATATTAATGAAAATTTCTGCAAAGATGGGGCAGGGACTGCTAGCTGGGGCAGTGTTGTAGTTAACCTCTAAAAGAGGACGGTTTTGAGACGTTTGATATGCGAGGGGATCGTTTTTCGTGCTTGTATTTTGGTGCGTCGCTTGTCGGTTATACAATTCAGATATGCTTTAATGGATTTGGGGGGGGGGGAGAAATATATATTTATTTTATGTTACGTGGGTTAAATAAATGTCAACCATGCCCCCTCCGAATTTGTCAATATAATTCATTATTTAAAATCCTGTTCCTATATTTAGAGGCTGAATCGAGGTTTCTGGTAAGTGTCGCTATCAAAGTAAAGATAAAATACAAGATTTGTTAGATAAAAAAAATATGTCACGTCGGATATATACGACGCTGGCCGTGCTGGAAAATTTTTGTGACGGATGTATTCGTACGTAGAGTAGTTTTAATAAAATAATTTTGAAGATATGTTATACCTGAATATGGTTATACCAGAAGTCTTTGTTAAAGTTCCGTCGATTTTAGCGATTGAATTCACATTATATTTATACTTATTGATGACTTTATTATTTTTTTTGTTTTGTTGCGTGAATTAATTGAACAACTCACCATATTTAACAAGTATCTATGTGGTATTATAATTCGCAACAATTCGATTGTAATGGCAAGGCACCAACTCACAACCTAGTCAATTTCCGGTTTCATTGGTGATATTGAACAACGTACAAATACGCTCGGTGACGGTATTCTTTGATTTTTACGTAAGTTCTTTGAAATCTATGTTACAATTTCAGAACGTTGGTTGCCATGTTACCAGTCAATTGACAAACAATGCAGTAATTTTCTCTTGCGGTTATAGGTTGAAGAATTTTCTGCTACATTTGAAATGTCGATTATTAACGTTGTTGAACACGATGAAATCATTTACAATATACTTTATCAGCCTCCTCCCCCGCGTCCAAAATCTCCCATGTAAGTATAAATAATAGTAATATTATTGTTATTCCTGCATAATTGGACAGAGTATGGAGTTCCCAATCGGTATACTTAAATAGTATATTATTTTAAGTAAATAATTACAAAATAGAAAAGGTAGGTATATAAATATTTATGAAAGTAATGAACCCTTATCATTTAAAAATTGACAACTGGAGGGCAGAGTTACAAGCCCGCCGTAAGTTCGACTTCCATCTGTGTATTATCAGCTGGATTATAATCAGGGCTGCCGATAGGAGGAGTTATCGGGGACGCTATCGTACAACCCGGACTCTTTGTGGGCTCAGGTGAGTGATAGTGTTGAGATAAATTGTGATTTAACGGTTATAAGTTTCGTTTCTAGTACACCAGTGATTGCTTGACAAATCTAAACGATTGTTAGCTGATTTTCACAAAAAAAAAAAACGATATTTTAACGAAAGAGAATCGCTTTACGGCAAAAAATGGATACATGGAAACTAATTTACCATCACACCGTTTCCCCGCAAAATAAAAATCAAAATATAGGAATCACGTATTTTAAAATTGACGATTAGAATCGAACATCTTCCTAAAAATACTTCATTACAATTCAGACAATGGATGAAAGTGTAAAATCTACTTTTAAAGCGTGTTATTTCAAGATAACTTTTCGTCAACTTATAGACGACTTAAATCAAGGAAATTGTTCATTAATTAGAGAGTTTTGGAAAAATGAATATCAAGGCTGCTTTGATTAATATTAACACAAGTGAATATTAATCAAAATATATAAAAATGTGAAGCAACAAAGAGGTATTGGCGTATTGAGGCGTGTGTGGAAAAATATCTTACCAAGAATCACATTTGAAAATAATCCTCGACCCACATTCTTTAACGACAATTCGTTTAAATATCTAATTCATGGAAATATATTATTTTCTATTTAGTTACATGTGTTTAAAAATTTTAAAAAATATTGTTGATAAGAAGGATAAATTTTGGTTGTATTTTATTTAAAGAAAACATAATTTTTTACTTGTTAATTTAACTTAAAAATAAACATGTTAGTCAATTTTCTCTTTACATGGACTCGAAAAATAGAAATAGATTTTTCCCGTTCTAGTAATGCGAGCCGACGCGACACGCCGTGACGTGACGTGTCTTGGTCGCGACAGGTCTACTGCCGCCAACTGGCATGAATCTGTCCTCGACCAGAACTGACCTGACCGGAAATTATATTTATTTTTAGTTTTATCATATTATAAAAATAATTAAAATTGTAATATCTATAAAATAAATTAGATTATACACGAAGGAAAGTATGACGTAATCAATTATTTTTTTATCAATATGTACGAGCATTTTTTATTTAATATTCTTTTTTATGTCAAAACATAAAATTATATATGTAGTTACCTATTAATTTTTTATTTAACTGAATTTTACGTTTAATGTTTTAAATTTAAAAAAATATTTTTTCGTTTGCTTCTCGCGCAAGTAAGAAAATCTCGTAGCTGGAAGGAGACTACGGTCTGAAAATGTAAATAAAAATAATATAATTAGTTATGTCAATACGAGTTATATAAAAATATGAAATAGTAAATATTAATTAATGAAATTATTTATTTATACACTTTTATTTTATCAAAATGTCTGCAGTCTAAAAATAACTTACCTTATACCTTAATTCATATTATGACAATATCTATGATTATGATACTGTTTGTATGCGAATGTTGCGCATAATTAAATATATAAGTATATTTATTTGTTTACAGGTACGTATCAGAGAGGGAAAAGATGTTGAAGAGGCAGAAGATCACACCAACTCATGCTACAATGGGATACGCTGAAGTTCCTCTAAATACAACCGAATGCTTTTTGAGAAAAGGGGGAGGAATCCATCCGCAGCCAAAAGAAGTAAAGAAATTCTCTTCTAATAGAATATCAAGACCTCCGGTTCCTAAACACATTATTGACAAAAAGAAAGAAAGACCTGACGTAAACTTTCCAATTCAGAATATTAAAAAAGCAATACATTTAAAACCACGCAAACCGGATCCTAAATTAGTCGATACTCCCGGCGGGCACACCCATGATGCTAATGATACTAAATTTAAATGTGTTCATCTAAAAAAATTTGGGAATGTGCCGAAGTATTTAGCTAAACAGAATAAAGACATTCTCAAAACTGAAATGGAGTACAAATTACAATTGGAACAGCAAGAACCCCTTTGCAAGCCAATAAGCCCAGAAGAGAGGCAGCAACTTCTCGATGTAAGTTCACAATTTGTCACCATTAATTGATCATTAAATTGTACCTTTGTAATTTTTCCACGATTTTCAAAAGGATGCTTTAAAAATAGAATTTCCTTTTCATGCAGTACAATTTTAATTAAATGAATGATGTTTTAGTATTGATAGGCACTTCTGAATTGATTATTTTTTAATATACATGTTTACGTCTTAATTTTTTATCTAGCAGGGTGTTGAATTGTACATTCAGTCAGACTGTGTTGATGTAAAACTGAGTTTTTTCTCTCTTGATAGTTCAATATGTTCTTGATCCACTATAGACTCACGTAAAACTCCTTAATGATTGCGTAATGATTTAATATTTTTTGATAATCGCCTTCAACAATGATAAAAAAGACAATAGCCATTTACATAACCTCTTCAGATATTAGCGCAAACGTAAATAAATCAATTTTTATTTCGATTATATTATCCAGTATATTTCTCATTTTATGAAATATTAGAATTTGACTCGTTCTAACTTGGAACATTGTTTTTTTTCAATTTTGTAAAATAACTTGACCCATTCTAACTAGGATTGATTACTTTCACCATGAATACTAAAATAGATAATAAACAGTTATTGCATTTAATTCGGTATCCGCTATATTTAATAACTTATACGGGATAGTTTACAATAGACGAACTACTGGTTATCAGATTGAAAGTACATTATACAAGATAATATAAAATATCATAACTGCAAGATTCTTTCATCTTATTACATCCGTGTCCAAGTCAGAGGTGTCACTTGAATTATTAGTATTATCTTAAAATCTGGGCGGTTCTACCGTTAATTTATAAATGAAAATGAAAATACTGACGCAGTTTGTAAATCAACAAATTTGATAATTTTTTAATATTTTTCTACAGGGTCTCAAAGAGAACTGGGCCAAATTGCAGAAGGCATTTCTTTTACTGCCCATGTTAACAGACACCATTCCGAAAATCATCAAGAAAAAGAAAATGGAAGATCAATTGAGGGAGTTGGAAAAGGACATTCGGTTGGTGGATTCTAATCCGTACATTTATATATATGATTGATTGTCGTGTACCGAGAAACACAAAGAAATTCTAACCAAATTACTATTTTCATTTATATGTCATTTTAAAAAAAAAGTGAAATTAAAATATATAGGAGTTTAATGTTTCTGAGCCCACGAAAATATTAAGTGACCTCGCACTATTCGAGTTAATAATTAATATCTGGTCTGCTTTCCCAATTTTCTCTACCATTTGAACTTATTGCTCCTGCCTAAAAAACACAGATTAATTATTTCCGAGATATGAAGATTTAAGTACTCATACGAACTCGTGCTTTTAATATGTTATTGTCATGTTATTAAAAATTCAAAAATGTCAAAATGCCACAATTTATTTTTAATATATTATTATACGATTGCTATTGTAATTAAATTTGTAAAATATATTTGGCGTAATATATGAAACTTTCAATTATAATTTTTGTTTAATTTTCATAAATTATTAATCGGCCATTTTGTATGAATGCAAAATACAAGAAGCGAATGGGGAATAAAAAGCACAGTGGAGCTTGCGTTAGAAATATTCTTATGTGAAATCAGTATTAGATTGTTTAATAAGTCTGATTTTGTTCAATTATTTATTATAAAATCTATTTTTTAAACAAAAATTACAACATTTCAATCAATGATGTATTCTCTATTATTGTTCGGGACTTGATCCCATCTTTCAACCAATTTGTCGACGCCTTTTCGCAACGCCACGCACGCGAAAAAGGTATAATGTAACGGATTGAGGTCGGGGCTGTAGGGTGGATGCGGCAAAATATCCCAATTGAGCTTCTGGATGACCATTTTAACTTATATTAAAGACGATAAGAAGTATATGTCGAAAATCTTTGTTTTTCTCAACTAGACACTCCATTATTTAAACACAAAAATTAAGAAAAACTATAAGATACAGGAAAACGGCGACATTGGAGTTATAGAGCAGAAAAAATACTATCGAATAATATGTCATTTTTTGTCACAAAAAATATAATAGCGGGAAAATAGCAAGACTTAGAAGATCCAATTAAAACATACAAAATATATATATTTAAAAAATAAAAGTAAAAGTATAGGATAAAGTAAGCGAATTAAGTAAAACAATTTTTTCCACTTAAAATATTATACTTCATTTAATGAGATCATAGGGGTCAATATGAATATTTTTTCTTTATTTTTGAAAAAAAATCATACATATAATGTAAAAAATTATAAACTAAATAAAAATAACAATGTTCTAAATAAATCTTTTCAAGTTGTATTTTGGTGACACTTTTGGAATGCTTTTGGGGACTAAAAATACAAATCAGCCCGGCAGTAAAACAAACCAATTAAAATATAATGATCTTGAAAGGTTGTGTGTTCTTGTTAATTTTATTTAAACGGTGGAAGTTTTATTTCTCTTTAAAAAAATAAAAAAAGAATATTACATAACTTTTAACCTATGTTAATTTAAAAATACATTAGAAAAGTTCCAGTATCAAAATGTGTTCATATATGTATTATATTTATATAGGATAATTAAAAAAAAAATCTTTCAATATTCAATGCTGTGCATAATTGAAGAATTGAACGCAAATGCTTGTTTTTATTAATTGTTATGTTTGTCATTTTAACTAGAGATTCCAACTATTCGACTATTCGACTATTCCAACTATAAACTATTCGAATGTCGAATAGTAAAACTAAAAATATTCCAATAGTTTCTAAAGTATGACAACAGTATGAAATTAATTTTGAATATTTCAAATATATCGTATTATACGTAATTACATCAAAATTTATAAGAAAACGAGCTAATTTACCATAAACTGTTTATTTATTGTAGTTTTAAAAATAGATATTTTAAAAATAACAACGCATTGAACGTTCCGTATTTTAAATTTGTTCTAAATTTTGTTTTTATCGTCGCTGCATTTGAAAATATCCGCTCAGTAGCGGTTGACGTTGGTTTAACTGTTAAAAGTGTTTTAAATAGTAGGTGTAACGTTTCTGACCTTTTTTTGAAATTATCCAAATATCTTAAATCATTTTTTAGATTATTTGAACGAGGGATAAAATGGTGCTTCTTAATTCAGTCTGCAATTCGGACATCGATGAACTCTTCGAACAAGGAAAAAGTATCTCTTCCACGTCCAAATCAGAATCCTGAGAATTGTTTATTATTCCATCCTTAAAAATTAGTACGAATACTATTCGAATAGCTGCACAAATATTCGTGTATCGAATAGTAGAAAAAGGCCGAATATTCGAATATTCTGGTTGGAATCTTTAATTTTAACGCTTTCGAAAAAAGAAGCTCTAAGTATACAACTAATATATTTGATTCGCTTAAACAATTTTCTCCTTCAGTAAACATCTGTTTATTAGTTTTCAAATGGCTTTGATTTATTTAATAGCTACGAATTGCATCTAAATCCAAAATATATATAATCTATATCTTTGGTTTACTGATTGGAGCCCCTACTTCTAAATACAGAAAGAATCTAAATTAAGGTGGCATGGACACTAGTGATGAGCTCAAAATCACGAACCGTGAGTCGATCACTAATATCTTTGAGTCACATTCACTATCAGTGATTGATTATCTGAGAATATCGTGATTAGTGATTCAATTGTTTTTTGTTAATATTTCTATCGATTTTTTGATGCCGCCATTTAAATCAATATCATTCGAATCGCGCCATCTACCAGATTTTTCGTAATTTGATTAGCACCATCTATTGGAATCTGTTTTTGTTAGTATTGTTTATGCTCGCTTGTTGGTGACTTTGTAGGTATGTGTATGTATGTACAGTAATTTTCTACTAATTATTTGTGCAAATGAAGTTTTAATAATATAAATAAATACGCCCAGAGTTATATTTTATTTATTTATTTCGTGTATTGTGATATCAGAAACTGTGACATAGTCACAGTTTTCAATAACTGATATTATCAAATACCAATCATAATAACACCAGTGAGTCAAGAGTAGTATTTTTTCTCATCACTAATGGACACGTCTTGAGAATGCCAAAGGAACAACTATCAAGATGTCTATTCCTGGCAACCCCGGAGAGAAGGTGGGCCTGAGGGGTGGGTCGCTCTAGACTAAGTTGGGATAACAGCAAAGACTTGATTGGTCAACAAGTATCGAAGCGACACAAGACAGGGAAATATGGAAACACCTTGTCAAGACTTTGAGCCCTTTGAGACTTTGGAAAATGATGATTAGGATCATGGAATTTTTATCTGTATGATTTTAAATATGGGTTTAAGGCAGTCGTATGCATTTAGCACTTTAAAATAAGCTGTATTTAACTAGAATATCTGCGAAATAATCGAAATATCTATCACAATTACTGTCAAATTATTCAAATTTTAATGTATGCTAATATTATGTGACATAAATATTGAATTTTAAATTACTGCACTGACTGCATGCCGCTGGTGTATATATTATATGATATTAAAAATAGATACGATTATTAGGAGAACACATTCTTATTGTGAAGCTATAATTTTTCAAAACATAGATCTGTGATATTTTAAATATGAATTAAAAGTTCTGAAAAATTACAATTTCACAATTAGATATAGGTCTGTAATATTTTAAATATGAATTAAAAGTTCTGAAAAATTACAACTTCACAATAAGAATGTGTTCTCCTAATAATAAAATTGTATCAATGTGTCCAAAATTTAATAAAAATGAATTGATAATTCTGTCGTCTGCTATCAGATTAATCAAAGGTATAAAATAAGGTAGATGGCTCTTTCAAATAATGAACGATTATTAATATCAAATATATCAAAAAGGTAACACTTGGTTCGAAAATTTGTCGCTAAAAATATTGTCGCTGTAGCATAGTTGGATAATGCACGTTCCCCGGTTTGGAAAGAGATCCAGTGGCGCAACAACAATATTTTTCGATGAAATTGATTTTATATGTATATCTTTTAAAATAATATATTTAATTCATATTTAAGATACTATTATGTTACATTTAGTACACAGATCTTCTGTTAATACTAAATGTAGTTATTAAAAATGTCCACACTTTATCTGATCCAATAGATCTAAAAAAATAAATTACAAATTAAAACATTCATTATGAAGGTGCCTGGGCTGATTTGTGGTTATTTTATAGTGTACAGTGCTACCACCAAATTGAACAGATACTTTAATGTTCTTAATAAATTATTTTATCCCTAACCAAATAAATAAATACATGGTTTAATATAGTGCTTAGTGAGACTAAATTATCCACTACTCAATAAACAATTTGGCGAAACCCAGCAAAAATTTGCTATTGTAGTTATTATTTGGGCTGAAAGAATCCTGTAAAATGACAAACAATAAATTATGAAAAAATATTAAAAAGAATAACAAAATAATTTAATGTATATAGAAAAATAAATATAAAATAAAATAATAAAGTCCTTTAAGCGTAAAAGAGGTTAATATTTTCTGAAAGTATGTGTATCGGAAAGTTCCTAGCTGGCATACATTAAAATAAATCTTATTGTATTATTATCTCAATTAAATATATTTTTCAATTAAAAACCTAAAAAAAAATTTACTAACGAGAGGGAACTTGATAGAACGGACAGCCCTTGGGTGGCACTCCGTAATTAGCTTATTTAAATTAAAAGATATGGTCTGGACATCCTCTTTCTTGACTAGTCCTGCTGCTCCCAATTCCTTTGCAATTCCCTCGGCCGTATCTTTACCAATAAGGAAATCAAATTCAATAGTCTCCAGCTCTTGAATAGAGTTCCTGAAATATATATATATATATACATTTTAATCAAAACAATAATTTACGAAATGTTTTTCCACATCATTATATAACATTTTGAACAATGTAGAAAACATAATAATGTATAGAAAATGAATATAGCATATACTCGTATATAGGAGATATTAGTATTAACTTAAGTAAAAATTATGTTAGTGAAATGTATCGAACTTAATACGGCAAAGTAAATACAGTAGTTTAAAATTTTTTAATTTAAAACAAATTTTTTAAATTGAATATTTTATCTTTGTAATTAAGATAATCTTTTCCATAATGATAAAAATCGTCACTATCTTTACTTCCTTGGAAACTATTTGTATTTCAACTAAATTAAGATCAGTAATTAGTGAAATGAATAGATAATAAAATTATCTATTCGTATTATCATAGATTCTCAACCTTTTTATATGTAACTTCTTATTAAATATTATAAAATATCGACAGGGAATTCTTAATTACATGTTTATTTTTTTATTAATTGTTACATGTAAATTAAATTGTTAATTTAATTAGGTATTTAAGTATTCTTAGAACAGCTAAAAAATGAGCTATGAAAGTACTTAATTAATTTTTTATTTAATTAATTTAAATTTAATTTAATTGGAGTCCTTATTCCTCAGAAAGAGAAGCGACATGGTACGCTAAAATATAGAATACAAAATGTATCTCTAGGATTTAAATTTTTTTCACCACGGTTATGTTTAATTCAGATAAGTGCTAATATAAGGAAAACAGAGAAGGGAATTATTGGAATCATGAAATATTTAACTTACATTCACAGTGTTAGTTGACATAAATAATTTACGTATATATAAAGATACGCTAGATTATTCTAGATATATAATAGATTATGATAGATAGCGCTGATTCCAGTAAATTATTGATATAGGCGGAATGGAAAAATTATCTGAGGATTTTTATCTAAGGTAAAAAATTTGTTTCGTTTAAAAATCAGTATGTTTCTCTTGGGTAATTTAGGTAGAAATAATTCAGTACATTTTATACGGAAAGAAAATTCGACCGACAAGATAACTTATTTAAAGTTATATTGCCTTAGGTCGGTGCGGCGGACGCAGTGGTCGTCGTCAGTGGTAATGTGAAATGTTGAGTACGACAAAAATCGAAGCCATGGAAAAATAATGTAGAAGAAATTCTATTACAAATCTTGAAATATATACAATGATATTTTAAAAGGGCGTTAATATGAGGATTGCGTTACTGTAGGAAAATATAAGAAAGTACAGAAATAATTAAAAATAAAGAATTTTGAGAAATTTAACCAAATATCTTATAAGGAAGATTGATAAAACATACAAATTTTGTGCATAAATACTAAGTTCATAATATATACATAAATTATGCGTACGAAACTTTAAAAGGAAATTTTTACGGAAGTGGATTGAAGTGTTAATTTCCTACGAATTACGAATTACGAATGTGTTCTAATTTTTATGAACAGGAAACCAATAAGTCCATTTCTTTTGGTATAAATTAAAAAAAACAAAAATGCTTCCATACTCTAGATAGGTAAAGAAAAGGTCAGAAAGTTACGTGTTATAATATCCGGTAAAGTATGAGTTTCTATGCAAATGATGTAAAGGCAGCCCCAGAAAGAAAGGAAACATGTATAAAGGTATTACATAAAACTCACGTTACCTTCTAATTAAATGTATGTGAAGTTTTTCTGTACTGCGGCTTATATTTTCTATATCTCTATAGCCAGATTCTGGACCCTGAACATAAAACAGACTACAATAAAGCCTTTTTATTTAACACTGTTGTGTTAATACAAGAATAAAATAATTTCATGCGCGTGATTAAGGTGCACTTTTTAATTTTGTTAGAAAATCTAATATATGATAACATAAGTCTATTGTAAGTATTATATTACGACTATGTATTGGTTATCTTTATTTCCACTTGCTTATATTGCTGACTCGAGCGCGAAAATATGTATCACCCTAAATGTCATGTTTTTGGAACAACAAGATATCATCTGATATTTGCATATAATTGAACTTCAAAGTTTTGAATTAGAATATTTCCATTCCTTTCACGGAGTTTGATTCGTCACCCAAGCGGTGAATTTTATACAAAATTGTCGCTGTATAATTTAAAGTAATAAAGTAAATTTTTGCCTGATGTGAATATGACTTAATCTTTTTTTATATATTCTAATCAACAGTCATTGTTCTAAAAAATATTACAAGTGCTACTAAAATGTAATTTTGTTTTCTTGTTATCTCCTAAACTACTAGGAAACTCCGTATGTTTGTAACACAATCTTAAAAAGGACACTATTGTCAGGATATGGATATAAAAAAAATCAATTTTGAACAAAATGTCAGAAGAAATAATGTTATTCCAAAGTCGCGATATATTTTATAATTCGTTCGTACTATTATATTGATTTCAATCATATTTGTAAAGTTTAATTTATGCAAAATTTGACAAAAGATTAAGTAGTTACCCACCGACATAATCTAATCTTTCCAATGTAATGAGTATTTAATTTGTATGTCATGCCAGGTTTAAAGCGAAATAAATTGCATGCACTTTTTAACCTTACAGAGATGTAATCGAACTCAACAAATGGCTGGCCTATAGTGTCAAACATGAATAGCAATTAAATGGTTACATATTTTCATATATAATTGATTTACAGTTTTAAAAAACACATTTTTATTAAAACGTTATTGTTTGTACAGATAATTAGATTTTTCATAACACATGATGATTTTGTAACGATCTTTTTGGCGTAATATGTTACGTATTAATATCAAATTGTTTTTCTAATTAATCAAGATTCAATAAGTTTATTTCTTACTTCTTTAAAATAAAGAATATCATACACATGTCCCGAAAACATATGGCAATTTGTTCCATCTGTTATATAACGGGTCGTGAAAACAGTTTAAGATTATAATAATAAAAATTGTATTGAGTTAGAGAGATAAGATTTCTTTTATAATAACTTAGGTAATGTTTTTCTCGGCTTTTGACTAAATATGTATGCAAACTGCACAAAATATATTAGTAATTTATTTCAAAAAAATCTTACAGATTTCAAATATTCTAATGCCGGCCATTCCCATTCATAATCCCTCGCATTCGCCATTTCTGACGATCGTGCAAGCTGTTTATTGTTTTCCTGTAATAATTAAAATTGATGTAAATAAATATAAGAAAATAAAGATGTTTCGTCTATAATCATTATCCACTAAATTGCTATACTTTAACTATACTTTAAAATGCATTGCAATATTCTCATCACTGACGGTCAATATCACAAATTTCAAAAAAATTATTATCATTGTCAATAAAACTTATTTTATATTTCCTATATAGTTTTTAAGGGGCTCTTAAGATAATATTATCGCGTGCAATTTATATTTTTCATTAATGCTTTTCAACATCTTAATAAAATGGAATTGGAAAGCCTGTGATAAATATGGATACATTAAATGGATTATTTTACACAATGTATTTGATAAAATGAACTATTTTTACCGGAGGATCCGCTAATGTTTATACTACAGTAATTTATTATAAAGTAGTAAGCAAGTTAATGATGTATTATTCATTATAACATTTCGTGATTCTTCAATAGGATAAAGATTGCTGTGGTGTAAAGAAATAGTGGTGTCTCGAAACATGCGGTGGTGTCTCGTGAAGGTACAAAAGGCATGTAGAAGAGTTGCAGTTTCAAAGATTTTAATGACACATTAATAATTTTTAAACAATTTCAAATCTATTGGTGTTTTTCTAGAAACAAGTTTATTGCTGTTGGTGTAGGTAATTATTAAACATTAGATTATTTTCATTTATTAAATTATTATTATTATCATATTAAATTATTCGTAAAGTAAAAATGAATTTGAAATAATTTATGAAAATATTCATTCTAGAACTACGGAGGCGCAGCTTGTGTTGATTCACTTTATTCAAGTAAGATAATAAAATTAGATTCAATAATGAAATGTACATATGGTTATATTTTAAATAATCATAAATATAATGATAATAATTTTTAAAAAATCATTAAATTAATAACAGCTTTGAACAAAGGAATTAAGCAAAAATTTATAATGTATTTACTATTTGATAATTTTAGGACTGAGAAACTTTCGCTTTCGACGGGCGTCTGATGCTTTGAAATTAAATACCTACATGTATCTGATATGTATATAATCTAACCCAGCAGATGATTAATTTTCCAGAATTGTAATAACATCTGGCCTGTTGAACCCAACACCAGATAAGTTGCGTGCTCGGCCCATCACTTACTCTTCGAATATTAAATTGAGTACAAAAAGCGCGACGCGCACAAACCAATGAATCACCGCACTTTAAATATTGCTCAACTGCGAACGCGCGGTGCGCTCCCGATCAGAAACTCATTGCGACTGGCTAATCAGCAAATCACGCGCGTCGAACAATATCCCTCCCACTTACCTCGCCCTGATGGTTTACGAGCAATTACAATTTAATCTTGAAATTTTTCCGTTGGACACCCTATACTTTATGTAATATGCACATTGTAACAGTGTTCTGATGCCGTCTAGTGTTTTAATTGGTCAGTTGGGGGAGTTGTCGTTCTAAATTATATAGAATTTTGATTGAAAGTTTATTATATTTATGTTTATAACTGTTCATTTTTAATGTATTAATTATGTTAACAATATTTGAGTATGTCCAAGAACACACAATTCTCATATAATATTCCCATATAATATAATATAAATACCCTCGTCTCTATAAAATATCTATAATTCGTCTTAATAACAATGCCTTGGAGGTAAAAATCCAGTAATTGTGTGTTCTTATTCATACTCAAATATTGTTAATATAATATTCTGGTCTAAATAAGAAATATATAAAATAGAAGATTGATTTTTCTGGCGCATTCTAGTAATATATTAAAGTTATTCAGTACATTCATTATTATAATATATCTTATATAAAAATATAAGCTCACCCAGAGTGTGATTTCTTGAATTTTTTTCTCGATATTCAATTAATGGATTGAGCTGAAATTGCCAATTCATTCATAGATGTGATCTAATAAATTAGATCCATGATTTTCCGCTAAATATCACGAATCCTGTTAGTTCTAGTTGGATTAATATAGTAATGTAGGTGGGTTGAATTTCAAAATTGTATTAAAATGATGTTCAAAATTTTCTCATCATTATTTGTCTTATTTTTGCGTTTACGTACACACATGCACATATATACTATCACATCAGCTCAATTAATATTTATTAGGAGAACACATTCTTATTGTGAAGTTCTAATTATTCAGAACGTAGGTCCGCGATATTTTAAATCTGAATTAAATATATTAATTAGAAAGATATACATATAAAATCAATTTTATCGAAAAATAATATTGTTGCGCCACCGGGATTCGAACCTGGATCTCTTTCCAAACCGGGGAAGGTGCATTATCCAATTATGCTACAGCGACAATATTTTTAGCGACAAATTTTCGAACCTATATGTTACCTTTTTGATATTTAATACCTTTAATAAAACTTTATTAATTGATTTTATATGTGTATCTTTCTAATTCATATTTAAAATATCACAGAACTATGTTCTGAATAATTACAACTTCACAATAAGAATGTGTTCTCCTAATAATAAAGTTGTATCGATGAGTCCAAAATTTAATAAAAATGAATTGATAATTCTGGCGTCTGCTGTCAGATTACTCAAAGGTATTTGAGATTCTGTAAAAATAAAGTAGATGGCTCTTTCAAATAATGGAACGATTAAATGTATTAATATATGTAACATATAGGTTCGAAGATTTGTCGATAAAAATATTATCGCTGTAGCATAGTTGGATAATGCATCTTCCCCGGTAAGGAAAGAGATCCAGGGTCGAACCCCGGTAGCGCAACAATATTTTTCGATAAAATTGATTTTATATGTATATCTTTCTAATTAATATATTTAATTCATATTTTAAATTAATAATTAATTATTCAAGGAAATTTTTCGTTATATGAGAACTTCTGAATGCATTTATAAGACTTAATTTCACCCATGAGATCTGGCGGAATAATCCAAAATAAAGAAAGCTTCAATGATTATTTATTGAGATCTTTTTTTAATATATTTTTGTAAAGATATTCGTCAACGTCTGAATGCAAAGCTCTGGTGAGTTCGACAAAGACAAGTTGACTTCTGGCCAAGCTCGATATCTTGGCTAGAAGACGTAATTATAATAAAAGCATACCTTTATAATAGCCATTTCGTTTCGATGCTTGTAGAAAAAGTGCACGATGAGGCTTTTATCCGCCTTTTTGAAAAACTTGTACCGCAGGAGTTCTTCCGCCGTTGGTCTCTTGGAAGGGACTTTCTGAAGGCAATCTGCAATCAGCTTTCTGAAAGAGCTGCTGTACTTTTTGTACTGATCTTTGGTCTTGCCGACTATAATTATAATAATGAAGAATCATTTTATTACAGTACACTGACAAATTTGATGCTGGTTCTAGTAAATTTTCTTTCTGGAAGAATCACTCCACATGCAATAATTATCGTTATCAGGTTTACTTGTTTTTTATTGTAGGTATCACTTCAAATCATTCTTCTTCGTATGTTCCTAGTGTTATTTTAAAATTAATTTGTTATGTTACAGAATTTATCGTTTGTAATTACCATTTGACAACTCGACGCATAGCTTATTTTTCGTTAACGTCCTGCATTAAATGTACATAAATATGTTTTATTAATTGAATTAAAACATTGTTTTATTCCACTATATTTTATTGTGTTTAATATGTTAGAACGTTTTCGGGAACATCTTCCCATTATCAATAATATAATTCAACTAAAATTAAAAACACTTTTAGACAGTAATGACGGGTGTGTTTGGAGTTAACGACAATATTATTGATAATATGAAGATGTTGCCGAAAACGTTATAACGTTTAAATACAATAAAATATAGTGGAATAAAACAGTGTTTTAATTAAATTTATAAAATAATCATGGAACTCCACAAAGTTTCGCCAAAAACCTTTGAACAGTTCCATAAATATATATTTATAATTTGTATGATGAAGTAATATATATATGTAAGAAAACAAAGACAGGTTCATTAACAGTTTAAGAACACCGGTCCACAGGAAAAAGGCTAACCCCGTTACTTTTTGCAATTTGAAGGATTTTGTACAGAACGATCTCACAAAAAATGATACTTTTGCTCACCGTTATGATTGGTATTCAATAATATCAGTGATTGAAAACTGTGACTGTGATCACTGTTTCATTACTAATACGCGTGCGCCGCACAATATCACATTATACGTATTATAAAAATAAAAAAACATAATTTAGTACGTATTTATTTGCGTAAAAAACATATAATAGCATAAATAATGAATATAAATCTAATTTAACATCATCACAAAGATAACGAAAACGCTAAAAACGCGTAATTTAATTTTGCGGGTCAAATTCTCAGGAAATACGGCTTAATATATTTTGGTAGAATCTACTAGATGGCGCTGATCATGAATTATAACATTATTCTTTCATAAATATTTTCGTCTCAAATGCGCACGCGCCGAATCATGGTTCACAACTAAATATCAACAAGAAAAGTTGTGACTGATCACGGTTTATTTACGCATGCGCGGAATCACGGTTATCAATCACTGATATATCAAACATCAACATTGCATCCAGCGTGACTGATCACAGTTTGAATATTAAGTATCATCACGATATTCCTAGATATTCAATCACCGATAGTGAGTTTGACTCAAAGATATTAGTGTTTGACTTACGGTTTGTGATTTTGAACTCGTCACTACTTTTCATGACAAAAAATGTTAACACGTTCAAGTACCTACATTTGACTTAAAACTAAAATAAAATTGATTTTTGTCAAATATAAATAGATGTTGATTAAATATGGTACCCTGGTTTTGGAATCCAGCAGTTATAGTGGCAAATAATAGGTATTATTGTTGTTGTAAAATTAAATATATAATCAGCATAAAAGTATTCGTACCAAGAATTTAAATGATAAATTTTGTGAAAACTTCCTGGATTAAATAAAATTATTTCTTTCTGTCTTCTTTGACGTTTTTCTTGGCATTTTTTGATATTCTACAAAATATTATAATTAGATAGCAATACAATTCTATCCTTATAAAACAAAAATGGAATGAGCAAAATTACCAAGACAGATTTTAAATAGATTTCGAGAACACGATAAGGAATATCAAAAATATTTTTAGATAATATTGATTTTATATGTATATCTTTCTAATTAATACATTTAATTTGTATTAATTTATATTTAGCTCTTTTGTTAGATTATAATTGTGTTATTACGGTGTTGATCGAATAAAAGTAAAGTTATGGATTTAACAGATTATTTGATTGGTTAATACTGTGGACTGAAGCTTATGTAACAAACCGCTTTCCAGAGTAGGGGGATCGTTCCTGAGGGTAAGCATCAGAACCTTCATGGCTGGAAATTCGCTATAAGGAGCCTTTCCGGTAGCCATCTCAATAGCAGTGATGCCGAAGGACCATATGTCTGCTTCGAAACTGTACCCACGATCCTGTTGACACACAATCATTATTTCGCATACCTGCAAGAATGCCCCGTTTAACAGCAAAAAAAAAACACATTACTTTTCTAAATACTATAATATATTTTCATTTAAATTCAGTTTATTTAATAAATCTTTGTAAATTATTAATACATAATTATTTAAATTATTCAAAATTTGTGAAAAAAATACAAGAATTAATTTTAAAAGTCTTGTGGTGTCCACGTGTTTTTTTAATGATCTGCGAGAGTCGGTAAAGACACGTGTGTACCGAATGTGTCATTTTACCATTACCATTTTAAGGATATTAATTCCGAGTTACTGATGTGATAATAATATGTAATATTATAATTGTATATAAAAGTAAGTAAATGAGAAAATAAATAGGTGAGATTAATCGGTATTCGTATTTCAATGCGGAGACAATAATATATCTCGTGGGTACTTTATATATATTACAACATTACCTGAAATATCATCACACCTTTGATTATAATGTATTTTCAGATTTTTGACATGAATAAGGAATGATTTAATTATATTATTATATAGACTGGGGTAAGTATCATTAAATTAAGTGCAAAATATACAAAATGTTTGTACCAGATTATTCATTATTCAAGGGAAAAATAAAAAGTATTGAGAATGATATCACTTTAAATATATAGTCACACAAAATAAAAGGTTTACGAATATCTTGCCGACGTAATCGTTTCTCGAGAAAGGTTGAAATAATTTACCTGCTCCATAACTTCAGGCGCCATCCAGCAGGGAGTTCCAACGAAAGTGTGACGGACTTGCTGACGAGAGCAATCGAAGCTGTTGGTCGCGAGCCAAGCGGAGACCCCAAAATCTGCGATCTGGACCTGACCTTCCTCTCCGATTAAAATATTCCCCGCCTTTATATCCCTGAAAACAGCCAACACTCGGATGAGATCAAACTATCGATCGAAGACTCGTGTGTTTCACATTTGATTGACTTCTTTAAAGACGCACAAGCAATGTATTTTCCAAATGATGAAAATAAATAGTTTTAGCGATATTAATTCGATAGTGAAAAAAAAAATCTTTACTAAAATACAGAGTGAATATTATGTTCCACTCTGATTTTGTTTAGCCGCCATTTTGGTCTGGCAAATATTTGTCAGTTCGCATTTGGCACTCGTAGAGAATAGTTATAATTTATTATGGAGCATCTAACGCATCGACAACGTGTTGGCCAAACTTCTTGGTAGCTGAATTGGATAGTTTGGACCTGCAACGCTTGTGGTTTCAACAGGACTGTCCTACCTCACACAGCCCGAGCTATGCTTGAAATTTTGTGAGAAATTTTTCCCGGCCGCAAAATGTTAAAATGTGGTGACATCGACTAGTCTCCTCGAATACCTGATTTGACGGCTATTTTTAGTGAGGGCACTTGAAAGGAAAGGTCTACGCTAATAAAGCAATAACAATTTCGGTGCTACAGAACAATATTAGAAATGAAATTGCTGAAATAACACGCGAAGTGTGCGAGAATGTTATGAAAAAATGGTTAACATAGCACATATTTATGCCGCTGCCAGAGGCGGCTACTTGGCCAACGTCATATTTCTACGTAATTGTAATAAATTAAGTAATTAATAAATAAAAACCAAACTCAAAAAACATGTTTTATTTATTAGTTATACAAAAACAATATTGGCCTGGAACATAATATTCACCCTGTATTATATTTAGAACACAAATTGAATCACAAACCGGGCAATTTATTTTTACCAACACCCATTGTTCAGAATTGAATTCCATAACCGCAGAAGCGTGATCGGGTCGCTTGAAGAGTTTAATGCAAGTAATTTCAGAAATTATATGCAAATTGCCGTACCCGTTGCACTTCGAACATACGATATAAGGTACTCGAGAAATATGTTTGATAGTGAATTGGTTATACGATCCCATATACTGAGAGTAATAATTGTACAACCGAGGTGTGAACTAACTAAATTACACTATTTTATTTCTTTTTTATTGGGATATATTGCACTAATGCGCATAACATCCCTTAGTAGTAATATAATATTGAGTTGGTATAAATTATTTGGCGTTGGTGATCTTCAAACTTTCCATTTTTTTCAGTTATTAATTATAATTATTTAGACATTTTTTTTACAATGAATTAAACGTGAATTTATCCTTGTGGTGTAAAATCCTGGAGTTTGATATAGTGACGTAACTACAAAAATTGGTCCCCAATGATCCCCAAAAGGGCCCCCTAAATAAGTACATATCGCATAAAAAATATACGAATATTAGTACTGCATGGTTTATCCATTAAATAATAAGAACAAAATTTGTCTCTTGTCTCATGTAATATTTACATTTTGCGAGACATTTGCACTTGCAATTTAAAAAATACTTCACTTTACGGTGATGGACTGGCCTTTCCACGTATTTTTTCACGTGTTTTTGCAATGTACGTGAGATGTGATTTTTAAAATTGTATAATTTTGCCGTGGATTATTATTGACGCTGGGAAAAGTATTTATACTTGCAAAAATAGTGATTGTAGGGCGCGAACTTTTTGGGCCTCCATCTAACGTGGTGGTAGTTACGCCACTGGTTCGACACTTAATTATAAGAAGTTATCTAAAAACTTAAACAAGTGATCGGTTGGCGATATGTCGAATGAGGCAATGTTTCATAGGCCAATGAGCGCCCACAGCTTAGAACCAACTTCGTAAAGGCGAATTTTTTATTTTCGTTCAGTTTTCGTTTGTCAAGTTTGTTTGATTTTTCTAGATGTTTTAAGTAGCCCAAAACTGTTTAATAACTAAGGCCTAGATTCTGTGTAAGTTTTCAAATTGTTGTGTGTGGTTCTGCTTTCAGTTGGTTTTTTATCAATTGAAGGACACCCACGTCCTCTCATCCCCAATCTTCAATTCAAATTCAAATTTTTTGAACCACCGTTGCGTTGCACTGTTCCGTCTCCTCTTCAACGCTCTCGACCTCAGCATGAAATTTCTCAAATCACCATTACATCATATATTCTTTAACTGTACCCACACCAAGGCATCGCTTGGTTTATGAACAGTTTCTGCTGTTTACCATTCGTTGTCAAAACCACCATTCATATTAAAAATTGTTATTTTTTTGCTTTTTTTTTTTAATCTCAATTTAAAGCAAAATTAATAATAAAATTGAAGTCGATTGTACCAAAATATAGATCGAAAAATGCACTTAATGATATTAACATAAATACGATAAAATCACACATTCATTAAAAAAAAATTAAGGTTAGAATTCAGAAATAAAAAACCACAATAATTTTCCAACCAACTTAATATTTATACTTATAAAAATATTGACTGTTCTTCAAAAATCAGAGAATACTTATGATTCAATGATTTATTATTAATGATCTATTTCTTTAACATTTCTTTAGAATACGTATGTACATTCCTTAATAAACATAAAAACCATTATTTAATATTATACAAGATCTCTTGACATGATTGTTGAATCAACTGTGTGCATATATTTATTTTTAACAATTTCATTTAAAACATTGCATTATTTTCAGACGTTTACCGCAACACGTGCTATCATGTACCTACATACTTAAAGCTAACTAATGATTTGTATCCATTGTAACAATGAACTTATATTATTATTAAGTATGTGGTTGATAGAAGAGAATTGATGATATTAAATTATTGTTACATTTCAATATAATATTTTTTTCGTTCAGAATTCGCAATAGTTACATTTAATTAATAAATTATAAACTTTACTCTCGAGAATTTTTTCATGGTCAGCATGAAGTCATCGTTGAGTAAATATGTCATTAAAATAATTTTCTATAGCGTTTTTAATATTAATAAAATAATAATGAACCTGCCGGCTTTTCTGGAGAGAAAAGTGTTTCTAGGATGCAAATGAATCATTATAAGCATTTGAAAAGTAATGCTAATGGTAAGATTATGTTAAAAAGCCTGTGTTTTAAATAAAATAATAAAAATATCTCAAATATCCATATAAACAAAATAAAAGTCGCCGTACTTAATACATTTATATTATAAAAATCGCAATTCATACTTCTTCGCATTAAAAATAATTAACACATCAGTATAATTAATATATAAATAATAATCTACATGCACGCCGCACAGTTTTCTCATGTTAATAAATAAATTATATAATCGCCAATAGTATCAGGAGTTATAAATATAGAAAGTAAATATTTCATACCGATGTATGAGGCCATTTTTATGAAAGTAAATTAGGCCCTTCAGAACTTCCTTGAGTATGGTGGAGATCAGCTGTTCATCCAAAACCCCTTTTTCACAGTCGTAATTCTCCTGACGATGCTTAATTATATCTCGCAGACTTCCGCCTTAAATTAAGCAATACTTCAATTAAAAAACACAGTTAGTAAAAATGTTTAACATTAGAACCTTACTAAATTTATCAGAGTATTTATGTTGGGATATGTATGAGAAGATTACCATCGAGCAGCTTGATTATCAGCCACAGTTCGTCTTCGGTTACAAAGCTTGTGTAGTACTGTACCACGTTCTCGTGATTGCAGGTTGACATAGCCTGTCGAACAAAGATAATACTTCACTTCGTTGCTATGCATCATAGAATTTCTTACAAGATTTTTTTTTTATCCAACGATACTCACTTGGATCTCCCTGGTTAGTTCGTCAATAGACACATTATTTTTGTCCATTTGAACAATCTTTACGGCACATTTTTCCTCTTTCAATTTACACCAAGCCTCGTACACTATCGCAGTGGCACCACTTCCTGTTAAAAAGTAATACATCAAAATTGATCCCCCGACAGTTGATCCTCCGACAATTGATTTCTCCGACAGTTGATCCCTTGGACAGTTGATCCCTTGGACAGTTGATCCCTTGGACAGTTGATCCCTTGAACAGTTTATCCCTCGGACAGTTGATTTCTCTGCCAATTGATCCCCCAAAGCTTCTTCAAGTACCTATTTATATTCGTAAATACCAGCATCCGTGAATGTTATAAATAGGGTGGGAGCAAATTTATATAAATATTATTCTTGTACGAAATTACATACAAGTAATTCCAGATAATTTAGAATATTTTCATTTTTTCATTGTGATAAACCATTATTAATTTATTGTTTTATCATTTTAGTTCAGTTTTTCACTTTAATTTTATTTGCATTTTAATATAATTAACTTAAAATACAGTGTAAATAATTATAAAACCATTATTTATTTAAATCGAAAGATTTAAAATATAATTTTATATTAATTCTATGATTGAAATATATATAGTAAGTCCCTAAATATCCCTAATTGAATTTAGGATTTAAAGATGGTAATACGAGTACATTCAGAAAAATAAATTCTAATTCTGCGCAGCAATAATAGAAAATCATGTGTCACGAAACTGCTGGGTGATCTAATAAATGTGAGAATACCTCCCTCGTTCTAATATTGATATTAAATAAGATAAGAAAACATTATGAATATAGATTACGCGTAATGACATCACATGATAATAAAACAAACCGTGCAAAGTGTTACAAATGTTATTAAGCAATGTATGTATGTATGTTTAAAATAACAAAATCTACTTTATAGGTGACCTGCAGAATTGTTTCAAAGACAGACCCATCCAGTCTTCACCACAACTAGTTAATTGGAGGGAATAGAACGCGATACTCACACTTGACACATCCTGTGACCTGTGACACTCTCATGTGCATAATCGTGCTTCGTAAACTGTTTCCACTTAAGACCTTATTCGAATACTCTGTGTAGTTCGTGATTGTAGTGAAAATTTTGATTTGGGTTTTTCATTCAAGCTCCTTCAAAACATTGCTATTTATCCAAACAACATGTTTTTATTATCTTATTATCTGGACCAGAGATGTCGAGCACATCATGCTAATAAATCAGCCTTTAGTCTAATTAAGTTCAGAATTGTTATTTTAATTATTAAAATTATTACATTATAATCGACGCAATTTGAATGAGATGTTATTTTTTGAAACCAACTGGATTAGAAGTGACCATTTCGATACGACAGAATGTATCTAAGTACCTAGGTTTAACATTATTGGAGATATTAGACGATTAAAATGAGATATTTTATTTATTTACACCCTAAACGAGAGTTGTTTACTCTCGTTTCGATTCGTCAATATTACTTTTTTTTTATTATATTAATTTATTAACATTTTAATACCATCATAAGTTTGATAATATAATTTGACTTGAGACTCGTTATTACATTAAATTCGGAAGGCAGCCAGAGAGAAGCTATAGAAATCATGCATCCCCAAAAGTGGAGGCTATACATCACATTTATGTATTGCAGTCCCAGAACTTAGTCATAATTTAGATATTTAAGTTATGTTTAATTCAACTCCGACAAAGAAGTGATCACTCTTTGTAGTTCAATCTTTTAATTATTAAACCAAAAACAGGCTGCTTTAAACATTACCCTATTTATTTATTTCGTATAATTTTTTCTCTAATACTTCATTAATTTATTCTTATAATTTATTTCGATATATAATTGACTAATCACAGATTATTTTGTTTTCAATTAGTTTGTAATGAAATGAAATGAATAATCTATCACTTTAAAGTAAGAATATTATTGAATGATTACAATGTTTGAACTTATTTGAACATCACTTCGTCGTCATCAATATTGAGTTACATATATTATTATTATTGAAAAATTCTAATAAAAATACTTGAAGAATGAAGTAATCACTGAAAGTATACTTAAAACAGCACAGATAAAGAGCAGAAATTACGTCTCACCAATTATTCCTTGGATCTCGTACGACTCCTTGTCAGTAGG
This sequence comes from Eubasilissa regina, assembly GCA_022840565.1. Lineage (NCBI taxonomy): Eukaryota > Metazoa > Arthropoda > Insecta > Trichoptera > Phryganeidae > Eubasilissa > Eubasilissa regina. The sequence continues at coordinate 28,076,479 of JAINEB010000033.1, forward strand.
CCAGGGGTACGTGTTTGGGGTAGAAATTATGATTTTCCTCCCCAACATGTTTCCAATCCCTTCGATGGACTGCCGAGCCACGCAAGCGATCGATGATAGGGCGCCATTAATTTGACGATCAACGGAAGCGAACGATTTCTGAAATTCAAATTGCGTAATCATAATTAATATATAAAACAAATACATTTTGCTTGTTTCTTTTTTTGGTTACAAAAGGCCGCAATTAAATTAAAAGAGTTTCATAATAACACTTAATTACGAGAATATTTAGTTATTTTTCATTGTAATAAAAACGTAAAAACTTATTACCGAGAATACTTGACGAACACTATAATAACTTGTCTAACTCGAACACCGTCGCAAAATTTTAACATTGAATGCACAAGTCTTTCGATATGAGCGTTTGGTACATTTATTGAGTTTATAGTAGGTATAGGTAAATTCCGCTTAAAATATTTCATCGCTTTAAAAATTGATAAGGATAAGTTTTGCAACGATAAAAACATTATAGCAGCTCAGATATTCGAGAAATAAATGAAATTCTATGAAAAATATCTTTAAGAGGTTTTAAAATGAACAAATTAATATTTTTATGCTATTAATTGTTTTTAAATAAATACCTGTCGGAATACCCCGGATACTCCAGAACTAGCCACATCAGATTTAGCCCTGAAAAACCTCAAATATAAGTTACACAAATCTTCAAAGAAATTAGTATTTTTTTATTCACTCCCTCACTCACCTTGGTAAAACATTTATTAGACAACAACAGTTTTCAAAAATCTTCATCATCCACTGAGAGTAATACATATTGTTAATTAAAAAATCAATTCACTGACTCCGTTTTTCTTAAAAAAATAAACGTTCTTCACCCTAGTCTCAGGTAAGACTAAATTTTTATCTAAAATACACAATTGTAATGCATTAGTAATAATATTTTATCGCAAATTTTTATTCATTTCTATTCTGCGTGAGTTATTATAGCTTAAAAATAAAGAATAAGTTATTAAATCGACACAAATTTTTACAAAATATTTTATACTAAATATATTTTTTTAAATTTTTATTCAAATATTATTATTTTGGTTTAATTCGATTATTTAACGTAAATGGAATAAAATTTTCCTATATAATAGAGGTACATTATTTAATTTAATAAAATATTCAATGATATTTCGTAAAATATAAAAATATCATAAATTACTCTTTAAATATATTCTCACAAATATTAAATACATCTGACTTTAAATAGTAAAGTTCCGCATACAAAATGTAAAATCATACCATTGGATGTTATTTTATATGTTGCATGAATTTTATTTTCGGCAATTAGTTTGTGTCTTATTATTACGTACCTGTATTCCTTGGAATTGATAAAAATGGTAGATCAATAATAATTAAACTCTATTTTCCACATAGTCATAAAACACAAAGAAGGGTTCTAAAATTATAACATTAAAATAACACATTTAATAGGGGAAAACCAATATTTAAAATTATAAAATTATATATTATAATATACAGAATGAAAAATAACCACAGATGAAGAGATCGATGATAAAATTGAACGAATAAAAAATCTACCAAAGATATTTGTCGCTGTAACCAGGAACGACAACTTTAAAATATGAAACTATTCATAAAAAGATACATAAACAATTTTAATATAAAAACAAAAGAGGCATTTTAATCATTTTTATTCATTACTTCTAAAACGAGAACAAAATAATTGTGTTAGAAAACTGTGCATAAAATAGTGTTAGTCATAAACATAATATATTAATATAAAATTTTAACAATTTTAAACACGCGTATGCAGATGTTTTAAGATAAATCCGAGAAATAAGGATTGATTCCAAGAAATCCTGAATGTAACAAATCAAACGCATCTAAATCCTAAATTTAGGATGATAGAAGGATTTTTAACTATGAATCAAAGACGTTTTGGAAACCAAATATAATGGAAAAGCCATTTCCAGGATATTTTTGGATAAATACGACATGCTATTCGTCAAGGGTGCCAACGATACAAAAAAAAGTTCTAAATGATATTCATCGTAAGCTCAACTACCTTTCTTTACGAGATGAGAGTAGATTTAGGGAAATGAAATCCACTGCTTTAGAAATCAAATTGCCGGCTAATGGAAAAGGAATTGAACAATGTCCGGATATCTGAGAAATATTTATTCAATATTTATTCACACTAAAACTGTTTACCGACGGTATCTAACTTGTTCTTATTGAAACATCACTTCCACCCTCGCCCCGCCACCGTCTTCGGCCTTTTACCGCCAAATCGAACCTTTCTATTTATTTCTGTGTGGCATTTTACTTCTAAGAATTATATATTTTTTACCAGAGATAAAGCTATAAAAATACCAGTTATAACCCATGTCCATGGAGCAAGTCACTATGTAATATATCTCAGAGATTTAGTAAAGATAAATGTCAGTACCATGTACACGTGTTAAGATTATGATCTGGAGATGAATTCTAAGATCAACTTGAGAATGGTAGAAAGAGACAAAAATTTTAACCTGTGTACATTACGTTCTATTTGACCACGCTAAAACCATGCGTACCTCAAAAAAACTATCGAGCTACTTGTGGTTACATGTAAATTTAGGGATTACTGTGTCTGTATCCAAGTGCATATGGTCAATGATTGAAAGAATGGGATACCACCACACAGTCCGGTCCTATTTTTTTTTTGCATTATCTTAATATCTGTCCGCTGCTTGATATTTTATGTACAAAATTCTATGGGAAATATTTAGTATTAAACTATTTTTTAATGTACTTGAAAAGTAAGTTCCATGTCAAAACAAGTGCCCGCCTTGGCCCCACTACACCACTGCATAGAACCATATATACGCTCAACTCTTTATTTTGAAAGATTAGACATTCAGAGGCATTAACAAACATTTTTTCCGTTTTAACTGCTGCTGAAGAAATTTAAATTCACCCAACTGACAAACGGAATATTAGTGATTAATGGTCTGACATTTGATGCTCGACGTTGGCAACGAGTGTGAAGTGATGCGTATCTTTGAGACTTGGTGTGTACACGATGGTCGAGAATTGTCTCCAAAGAATTTCATGGGGTCATAATCCCTATCTCAGAGATTGCCTTGAGTCGTAAAACTCATAAAAATGATTCATTTTAGTACTTGATATTGTCTGTTAATCAATGAAATCTTGAGGACACTTCATGTACATGCGAGGAATTTATCCAAGGGTCGTAGGTGTGGTGTATATTGTAGTTTATTTTCTACAAACAACTTTCAATTGAAATTGCCAAGCTAACTAATCATTTAATCTAGCCGTGTGTAGTTACACGATCAGCATAGATAATCGCTGTTCTTGAAAATATTTGGCGGGGGGAGATGTTCGATTAATCTATACATTATAAAGGAATGCAGTGTAGAATTAAATTAATTAAAATGAACTAATAATTAATAATTAAATAAGTAAATTAAAATTAACAAAGACTATTTTTTTACATGAATGCATATTAATTGGTGGGTGATACAAAAATGAAAATATTGGGAAAAGAAATTTGTGTTAGTTCATGTCTATATATTTGGTAGTCTGTGAACTAAACCATCTTCCAGTAACTGGTTTATCTGGCGTCATCAACCATTTGCGGAAATATAAATTTCAGGTGTTCAATAGTCGCCTCATTCAATGATCTTTTGTCAATCTTATTATGGCGCAGTCAGTTTTGCATTTCTAATTTTTAATTTTTCACTCCATCATTCATGTATTTGGCACAAAAAGGTGTTTTTAGAGGTTTGTTTTTCGAATTGGCAACACTTTTTCTAGCGACAGCCAATTTAACAGCTGAAAGATGATTTGTGCTCAGTTTGGTTTGCTAATTCACCATGAATAGACGTATGCCAGAACAAAGCTTGCAAATTGTGCAAATTTATATCGTTTTCGCACCACGCATTCTTTAATTAATAATACCCATCCGCAGAGACTATGTACAGTGCGCACTGAAGAAGCTATTGTTTCTTCAAAAATGATGCCGGCTAGAACGTTACAGTCAATGCAGGACGCTGTAGATCAATGATTACTGATTTTTTCGTTTGATGTACGACCCCAGTTGCTCTAAAAAATGTTCAAAAATTGGACTTCCAGAATGCGCTTTATTCGAGCATATACGCGAAATTATATTTAAATACTAATGGCATAAAATTATCTTTCCAATAAAGCCAATTTTTATGTGTTTTATTTCATTTTAAAGTTCTATACCTCTTAAAAAAACACCCTTTATAACAGAGCGATCTCATTTATGTTGCTTTATGTCCAGTTTTATTTTTCTTCTGCCATTATGATTGATTAATTGACTTATTCAACAGAAATTGAGTGAGTCCATGTGTAAGTTCATATCGCAGTTACAAGATTACCGTCGAACAATGAGGTGATTTCTTATAATTAATAATATTCTTATAAATAAATATATATATATATATTTATTTTCCTTCAGTGTAAAGGCAACAAACTGTACACGCGCTTATAAATTCGTAACTTGAATTACAAAAAATATGTTCTTGACTAATAATATTAACTAACTAACAAACTAACTTACCATCATGCATTATTGAAACTTCTACATGAACATCTTTCAGTGTCTGATTTAACTGCTCGTGTAAAGTCTTCCGCGGACGTTCTCTATTTCTGGTGCCATCAACACTTGTGTCATATATCTTTCTTACCATTCTTTCCTCATTCATACTTTTCATATGACCAAACCACCTCAGTAATTCTTTCTTAATCTTACTCACTATACTAAGATCAGCATTACATTATGTCATAATTTTTTCCTCTGTCATAAATGGATCTGCCACATATACGCATAAGTGATCTCATTTCCACCGCATTCAGTCTACTTTCGTTCCGTTGCAACATATATATATATATATATTTCTTACCATTCTCTCCTCATTCATTCCGTGTATATAATATTATATATACATAACTTCTTCAATATTAGCAAAATTACTTTGTCGCCTCATTTTATATAAATAATTATACAAAATACTTTGTTTAAACTAATAATTATTGATTATTCTACATGTTTCGATACCTATGGTATCTTCTTCAGGAAACAATGTATACTGAAATTAAAAATACAAGCATAGAAAAAAACAAAATTATAAAGAGGTGAATAAGTAAGAACTAATATGAAAACAAATTTAAAAGCTGAATATTTATAAAGAGGATTTGGTTATTTATTATATTTAGTTTGCAATTAACACATTTTATTATTTCTAAAATTTCAAATTTGTCTTACTGTAAACTCCTATTATTTGTATTTATAATTTTTAAACTCTTGTTAATATCAAAATAATGGTTTGTTTCCAAAAGTTGATTGGAAAATTATATACATTGTTTCCTGAAACAGATACCATAGGTATCGAAACATGTTGAATAATCAACAAATAGTATTTTGTTTATTTATATACATAACTGTTTGTTAAACTGTTTAATCAAAATCTAAGTAAAATTTTGAATTCTAGAAACTGTCTAATACTTATATGTATAATTACACGTTTTGTTGGTACCTAAACATTTTTTCGATACCTACATCTGAATACCCACCCAATCTTTTTGTCTTGTAAAAACATTAAATTAATTAGTTAATTAAATCTGTCTGTTGTTAGGATTTAAAAAGTAAAAGAGATTTAAAATAATGTTTAACCCTTTCGTTAGGTCATGGTGTTACTCATAAATTTGAAATACTAATAATATATTTTTGCTTTATTTTTTTTTAAAATTCTTTCAACCAAAGTGTTACCAAAATAAATCCAGATTACGTCTTCCACCTTCTTGGTTATCATTCAACGTCTCTTCTGATATTTTATTTTATACATTACAAAATATAAATAATTTTATATCTAGCGTCCACTTCCATAAAAGGGTCGTGTATTGAAAAATTCTTAGTCCTTCACGTTAGAGACATATAAGATCGTTGATCTTACAATAGAAACTGATAAGTAGTATGCAGGAGCAAGATATTCGCATTAATAAACCCATGAAACCTTTAAGGAATGGAATGTACATGTTTTTGAGGTAACCTGGAAAACTAGTAGAAGTAACTAGTAGTAACTGGTAGTAAGTAGTAGAAGTCTAGTAAAAAAGTAAAAACTAGTAGAAGTAACTAGAAGTAACTAGTAGTAAGTAGTAGTAGTCTATAGAGGAAGTGTTCCGTATTCGTAATTATTTTTTCTATTAGGTGAACACATATCAAATAATTATTGTTAAGTGTAATATATTGCCCCCAGTTTTTAGTTTGTTCCTACCCCTTAGCCTATTTTTAATTAGTCTACACCTATTTGTGTGTGTAATTCGTCGAGATTGTGGAAAGGAAGGAAGGAATAACAGAAGATTCATGTTTGTGAAATTCAGTGAAAAGTATGCGGTGAATTCATCAGAATCGCCGGTTCGAATCTGTTCAAGTTTTGGGGTGAACTTCAGGATAAGCCAGGGAGCGTCATCACCAGGTAGGTCGAGCTGTCATTCTTATCCCGTAAGCCATCCTGGTCCACTATCGAAGGATTCCCTTACTCTCATCCCATCATTCCCTCATTTCCAATTCTCTATTCTATTCGCCAACTTCTTTTAACTACCCATTCAATCGTTTGCACTTACCATTCCGTTATCACCCACCACTTGTGATCGATGACTTGCGTCGGTCACAGGAAGAGAAGGTCGAATTGAAGATAAAGGACGCTACTGGCTAACCTATTGAAATAGCCCTTCGAACTGAGGGCAGGAGATAAATTTGAAGGATAATCGTCAAAGACGTGAACAGATCACAACCAGGGAGCAAGGTCTTCGAAAATAACATGATTTAAAGATATAGATGAATACAATGCTCAGCACAAAGCACTATCTAATTTTGTCAAACTGGTTAATAATTCAAAATTTTTGATTTCTTGATGCAATTGAAGAAGTACATACAGTCTTACATTATAAATATTATGATTAGATGGATTCGTATCGTAGATTTCGAGAAAAAAGTAAAAATATCAGAAGATTTGATAAAAGTATTCAACAACATTTCATGTCATTAAGTTACTTAAATTGATGTTAATTCTTTAATTTAATATTTTACCTATCCAGGGAACAATATGTTATAGCTATATCTATGAGATTTATTACATCTGTAAATATCAGAAAATAACTTGAATCCAATCATCGCACAGGTATTTCAATTGTGATTGTGAATTGTGTTCTTTCACTACGGAAGTACAGAGCAACTAGAGGATACATGTAGAGCCTAATTCTAAAATCCCCTACAACGGATTTAGGATAATTAGAGTTAAATACGTAGTATTGTAGATTTTTTTGTCAGCTACATGCAGAACACATTGTTTCTCGCAAAAGACACTTAAGTTCATTAATATTAATAATACATTTCATTTACATGCAAGTCTGTACATATAAAGTACCTGTTCTGAGGTAGGTAGCCATAAGGTTCCATAAGCTAGAATATAAGTTGGAAGTAAGGTAACAAATTTAATTACACAGTATAAAACAGAAAATCAAAAAGGAGACAAGTAGATAATAAAGTAAAATGAATAAAGTAAAATTTTTGATACAGACTAAAGACATAGATGTAAAAGAAAAGAAACAATCAGGGAGCAAATAAAACATGCTAGATACAAGGTAGGATGAGAGAACAAAAAGAATTACATAAAAAGAGTAACTTTGATTATTGAAGAAAATCTAATAGTAATAGTTACAAAAATAAAAAGATTGTTTTTAAATTAAATTGTGTTTTGATTGATGGGAAATTAAAAGTATTATATTAAATCACGTAGAAATTCTAAGGTAAATACTCGAGTTTATATTGCCTCAGGTTCTCGGATCAACAGTCCCATTTAATTACAGGCGATTAGCCGGTGTTTGCGTTAGTCCGCCAACTGTGTATTTGTAATATTAATAAATCCTTCCATTGTGTTGATTTGAAGCTTAAAAATATGAAAAGGTCCCCCACGCCAAAACTTGCGTATAAAAAGCCTCGAATCTGGGAAATTGGTCTCATTTGCAGGTGAAAAGGGCTCGAGAAGCAAGAGAAAACAGATTCAGATCTTCGTGCGCCTGTTGCTTCGCTTCAAGATGACGACCCTTTCTTGCGTAAGTAATCAATATTTATTATTTACAATACTTTTAGAAATATTCGGAGCTATAAAATTTATTTACTACAATCGCTCTTAAAAATTCACGAAAACGATTATTTATTTATTGGAATGTATCTTTCTATTATAAATTCAACAATTTTACCATATGTTTCACAAAAGAAGCCGCGTTACACATCTTAGACATGTATGTCATGTGCGTGCCCTATATGCATGCGTGTAAAGTAGATTTTTTGGTTCGAAAAAAGTATTCATAAATTAAGTTAAATTAATATCTCCCTGGCGGAGAACCGAGCCACGGTCTCCCGTATGACAGGCGGGATGCTAACCACTGCACTATTAAGACGTGAAAATTTATTATTAAGTTCTTTATTCAATAATAAGCTTGTTATAAAATTCATATAACACGGTACAAATTAAAGTATATAAAAATATTCTAACGCCCTACTTCTAACACAGTTTTAGTGACGTGTTTTACTGAGGTAGGTACCCGCTGAATAATGATATTTTATTTTTAAAAAGTTTATCGATGAAGAACACAAAATATTAATTAATATTCATTTTAATTACGTCACATATTGATAATCGAATATCTATTTCTAAATTTATTTGATTAAATTTTTTTATTTGTTAGTAAAAAAGACTCGGTGTCAAAAATGATTTTTTTTTAAATAACATCCTAGTGTTTTTGCTTATTTGATTTCCTAACCAATGGTTATATATTTTAGAATTTTTTCATGTTACATTTCATAATTAAAAATTGTTAAAATTAAATTTATTTTTGGCGAGTAAACACTCCGAATGTAAGAAATAAATAAATACGTTTTTAATTAAAATGTTTAAAACATGCTTTAATGTTTTTATCAAATGAAAATAAACCAAAAAAACTTTTTGTATAACTGTAGAAAACGTTATAAAATATTACTTAGGATTAAGAAATGCTTAAAATATTTTTTTATGTTACTAACTTGGGCTTTACACCGATATACGATAAGACTCCACTCTTACGTTTGATGTCCATGGCTATGTCCCCAACATCGCTCACATTTGCTTCTTCTTCGATTATATCACCGTTCCTTTTTTGTAACATGTAACATAAAACATAATGATTAATATCGCGTGTATAAACTAAAATTAAGAAAATTGGGGTGTCATTAGTTTGCATACATTTAAAAAGATCGTTTAAAACTTTATATGGTCGTAGTAGGTTTAATAGAAATATGTTTGTTTTGTCGCTAACCCGGTATTCACGATAAACCCATAATTAAATTTTCAACTAAAATAAAATGTATGATGATACAGTGATGCCTCGCATAACGTACTTAATTCGTTCCAGGAGCAAGTTCGTTATGCGAAAAGTTCGTTATGTGAAACGCGTTTTCCCATAACAATATATGTTAAAATTATTATTTCGTTCTATAGCATAAAATATGGCACTGTAACATAAAAATGATACTCTCGTTTTTTATTTTTTAGTCAGACTGAGATATAAGAGTCTACCGAGGCTTGCAGGGTCAAATCTTCTTGTTCCATCCTTTGCTTCTTGGCTGCTGGCTTCTTGAAAAACCTTTTCAAGGTTGTCTGTTTTCTTGTTGCGCGTAGTATCCTTTATCCTTTAGATATTGTTGAAAGCCAACAGAGAACTTCTCTGCTTCTTTCTTGTACGCACTGCCAGCCTCACCATGCATAGTGACGCTGTGGATATCACACCTTTTCTTAATCTACAAAACCACCCCTTGTTGGCTCGGGCGACTTCATCATACACAGGTGTGTTCGAGCGGCAAGATGAAATACGATGCAGTCCGTTGTGTGAAACGATATTCGTTGTGGGAGTCGCGTAATGAACGAACAGAAAGTTCGTTATGCGCAGCGTTCGTTATGCGAGGCTTTCGTTATGCGAGGCATCACTGTATGTGAGAACGATTATATATTTTAATACTATCGAACAGATTTGCACGATTTATTATTTTGCAAAATGAATAGAAAAAAAATTTAGTGAAAATAGGTCAACTTTTTTATATGCATAACAAAATTGCAAAAATACTACAAATTAAATTAAAATGGTTTCATTATTAAGGAGAACATATTCTTATTTTGAAGTTGTAATTATTCAGAACATAGGCCTGTGATATTTTAAATAATAATTAAATGTATTAATTAGAATGATATACATATAAAATCAATTTTATCGTTAAGTATTGTTATCGCTACGGGGATTCAAACCTGAATCTCTTTCCAATCCGGGGAAGGTATATTAATCAATTATGCTACAGCAGACAATACTTTTGACGAAAAATTTTCGAACCCATATGTTACACTTTTCAAATTAATACATCTATATATAGGTTCGAATCCCGATAGCAAAAACAATATTTTTCGATAAAATTGATTTTATATACTAATTAAATGTATTAATTAGAAAGATATGCATATCAAATCAATTTTATCGAAAAATATTATTGTTACTACTGAGATTCGAACCTGAATCTCTTTCCGAACCGAGTAGATTATCCAACTGTGCTACAGCAGATAGTACTTTTGACGACAAATTTTCGAACCCATATGTTACACTTTTCAAATTAATACATTTAATTAGTATTTAAAATATCACTAACCTAAGTTCTGAATAATTACAACTTCACAATAAGAATATGTTCTCCTTAATAATTGATTTCATATGTATATCTTTCTAATTAATATATTTAATTAGTATTTAAAATGGTTTCGATCATACCTGTTATCAAGAACGTTAACTTCTTCTTCTGTTTGCATTTTTTCTTCTTTGTATACTATGGTTGCAGTCCTAAAATAATGGTTTACAATTACACATGAAATTATAACATAGATAATAATACAATATTTAATGTAGGACCTACCTAGTATGAGGGGGATTAGGCATATTAAATCATTTCCGGAACTTTTATTTACATGTACGAGTATATATGTATTATACAAATAAAATGAGCAATACATCCCTCTAACTGGTTTAGCACGTGATAATGTAGTTATTAATAATCATGATATTGCGAAATATTCTGTAGAAATCAAATATATGTAATATGAACAGTTTCACAATACAGCGACTTGACAAGGGTATCAGCGGTTGATTCAGTGCTTTCTGTTTTCCGTGAATCAATGAAACACATTATTCATATTCTAGGAAAATTTAGTAAGTTATTATATAATGCTCGTTTCATTATTATAGTATAATAAAATCTGAAATATTTTGGAAACGTATAATGTACCTATTTACCTGTAGCGCTATTTTACGATGCTGCATATTGTTTAACTATTTTAATTTATTAATCAATGTGGTACTGTTAAATTGTTTTGCCTTATGATTTTTTTGTCTATGATTTAAATTGATTAATTATCTATAGCTTGTACACTTAATTATAAACGGAAAAATTGTAGATATGCAAATATATCAATACATATTTATATGAATATATATTGCTCTTTGGATGCTTGTGATATCAATGTCACCTCTTTATACATTATTGAGTGGTTTTCGCAATATTTTATTACTAATTTAAATTAAAAGCAAATAAAAAAATATATTTCATACAAATTAAATGTATCAATTAGAAAGATATACAGATAAAATCAATTGCCACCAAGACTCGAGCCAGGAATCCTTCCTATCCGGGAAAGTGCGCTGACTCATGTCAACATAGTAATTTAACGACAAAATTTTCGAACTTGTAACAAATGTTTCGAACATTATTTGAAAGCAAATAATTATAAGTTGTATAAATGTTCCCAAAATTTAATAAAAATTACTTGATTAATTTAATTCTGGCGTTTCCTATGGGTTTTACTCAAATAATATAATACAAATATAAAGTAGATTACTTTCAAATAATAGAATAACATATGTATCAATTTGAAAGTGCAATATATAAGTTGTATTAAAAATATCACAGAACTATGTTCTGAAAAACTGTAACTTCACAATAATAACGTGTTCTCTTTAAATTTTTTATTTTGAATTACAAATGTTTACGCATTCAAAAGGTATGCATTTTTTATGCTTCCATTTTCATTGAATCAATCATGAGTTGAGTGTCTCGTTAAATTTCAATGACTTATCTTGCAAGGCATTTGGTCCTCCATTAACAACATTACAGTATTTACAGATTTAATTTTTGCATAAGTCAAAGGTGATTATATTACATGTTAGTTGCTAATACTAATATTAATACTTATTAATTTATTATTTTTTTACTTTCAAAACACTAATAAAACTATACGACTGAAAAACAACATGTTCAATATTGCTTGACTGTGGCGAATGATAATAAAAATGTTTATTTTAATACATGCGAAATAAAATTATGCATTTTACATCAAATATAATTGCTTTTTAAGGAGAACACATTCTTATTGTGAAGTTGTAATTATTCAGAACATAGGTCTGTGATGTTTTAAATACTAATTTAATGTATTAATTATAAATATATACATATAAAATCAATTTATAATTAATACATTAAATTAGTACTTAAAACATCACAGACTTGTGTTCTGAATAATTACAACTTCACAATAAGAATGTGTTCTCCATAATAATATAAGTTGTATCAATGTGTCCAAAATTTAATAAAAATGAATTGATACTTCTGGCGTCTGCAGTCGGTTTACTCAAAGGTATTTGAGATTCCGTAAAAACAATGTAAATGGCTTTCAAAAATAATGGAACGACAGATGTATTAATTTGAAGAAACTGTAACATATAGGTTCGAAAATTTGTCATGAAAAATACTGGCGTTATAACACAATTGGTAGTGTACTTCCCCAGATTGGAAATAGAGAACCAGGTTCGAATCCCGGTAGCGCAAAATTGATTTTATATGTATGTATTTTACAACAATTTTTTATCGATAAATTACTATCGTTCTTTATATTTTTATGCGATTTTTTAAATACTTATTTATGAAACAATATTTATTTTATTATATTTTTACTATGTTATATTATTTAACCATTGATCACTGTTTAAATATTTGCTAATAATTTGTATTTTCTAAACTTTTGAATAGAAATTCACCGTTTTGTGCATTGGAAAGAAGCGATATTATAAAAATAACAAATATACGAATTGTTATGAACTAATGCTGCTTGATAATAATTTATTTAATTATAAATCATGGATGTGATAGTAGCTAAATATATAAATATATGGCATCCTGTTTTGCTGCCTATATTAAGCGGCAATTGATCTACCCCACAAAAATTTTGGTCGCACTGTTGGTAATTGATTCTGATGAAAAATTGAACAGAAAACATTGAAGGAATATTTAAGAACTTATTAATGTTGACTTAAGGAGACTCATTTACTTTCACAGTTTTTAATTTGAAATTTTACGCAAATTTCATACTCTTTCTCGACGACAATAACTGTTAATGTATTAATTAAATATTTTGTTGATAGATAGAAATATTTGAACAGAGAGAATAAAATTATTTATTTTATAACATTCGAGACTGATTCGAAAAAACTGATTTCAAGAGCTCTTATAAAAATAGTAAATGGAACATAATGAAATAAAGGTTGCCATTAAAATTTAACGAATTTATAAATCGAAAATTGCACAGTACTCGTTACTTCGAACTACCTATATCATATCGACTGCTTAGAGTCAGTTCGATGTAACTCCAAAAACACACAAATATTTGGGAATAGAAAAAATAATACTCACTCACGAGGCATATTTTTATTTACGAGTTAAATACACAAATAGTCTACAAATTTGTACCCCTAGCATGCATTCTTTGTACCAATTAGTACACAAAAAAATGTTTTGATACCATGCAAACGATTTTTTCATACTTGTAATTTCACCGAATTGCCGCTAAGCAAACGAATTAGGCACAGTGTTTGAATTTTAGAATATGGATTTATAATCTGGAAACAAAAGGAAATATTTCGAAGAGTTAAATTATACAGTTAAAAAAAATGTATATATTTTCTTCAGGCAAGTCATTATATAAACCATTCTTGTGTTGTTTTAATTGTATTAAAAGATCTATTTTCAATGTATCGAATTATTAAATTGAGTGTTTAACATTTTCTTTGAGAAAACAAAAGTTTTTGTTATCGTTAATTTCAGAAGATATACTTGTTAGTTCTTTTAGTTTAGTTAATTTTTTAAACGTAGATAAAACCTTTATACAATAATATTTGTATTTCAACAAAGTTTGTAATAATTTAGACAATACCTGGATTTTTTCAAACTCCGTGTACCAGAAAACTCTCTAGCGATGGGCAATTGGAGCAAATATAGAAGTTATTTCTCTATGCAAATATTCTATAAACTATACTCAAGTAATTTAAGATAATCATAACTAATTAAAACCAAATATGAGTTAGTTTTGAATGTAGATCCTGAATAAAATAATTAATTACGTAAAAGGGGTTGGCATTAAATTAAAGTCTCTAAGTAATACATAGCGTAGAAAGAAAGTAGAAATTGGTTGTATGTTTTATGTACGGTTATATATATATTTTTTCATTGTAAAATTTAAGATTCATTTCCTAAAAAATAGTATTATAATATATGTTAAAAAAACTATATACTTATTATATAATAGGTATTTAGATTTTAATAGTTTTATTTTGTATTTTTTTTTCTAATATAAAAAAAAACATTTTTTATAAAGCATTAAAAAATTATATACCGTGCACCATTGAATGACATAAAATTTCATTTAAACAAATTCTTAACTATTATTCTTCATAAAATGCAAAATTCTAAAGTAAACATGAATTTTGTTCTGGTTAAAAAATACATATCAAAAGAAAGCGACGAACTGTCCGTAAATATTGAGTTGGTAGTGTATATTAACGTAGGGCACATTCCTCTCCAGGATTGCACAATTAGTCAATTAGTTAATTGCAAAAGTCACTAGAGGTCACCCCGTCTTGTAAGGCCACAATTCACCATCATGCAGGGTCATTCCAAACGAAATATTTACTTCCAAAATTTAATAAATCTTTTGTTCTATATTTTACATGAGTAAACCAGCCGGTTTCTAATATTTTTTGCGTCATTTTCTCATTTCTCGTTCTCAAGTTCTTGTTATTCTGATGCAGTTGTGTCTTGTAGTCCGATTTAATGGTTATTTTCAACAACTTTGCGAGACGTGGGTATATATATATATATATATGCAGTCATCCAGTGGTACTCGAGCGATATCTCTTGGGATGACCAACGGGTTATCCCAAAACTCTATGGACTGACGAAATCATCAAAATCGGAAATACGTTATAACAAATATGTCAGTTTGAATTCCTAGCAAGAAAAAACTTCAAGTGGTTTTTATCGAATTAAATGATTAACCAAGATACAAACCGTTCGGTCCTTATATTGAGATAGTTCATAATATAGTAGAGTAGTACTATGCCATATTTGTTTTTTAAAAAGTTTATCTGTATATTAAAAATTTCTCAATATCTGTATAATATACGTCTCAGATCCTCAATACCGCATTTAGGTTATTTATATGTCATCATAATTATCAGACATTTTTTATCGACTACTGGATAAAAGCCTCCCCAAGTGCCTCCCATTTTTCTCTGTCCTTTTATTATTTCTACTAAATCTTAATTAACTTCTATTAAATAACTCAAGGTGTTTTGGTTAATCATCAAATTTGATAAAAACTTCGTAAAATTTCTTCTTGCTAGCAAATCAGTATATACAATATCATACACGAAACAAAATTTGAACTTTGCGTATTATGCTAAAGCTGAAAAATAGAATTTGGATCGTATATTAGCAATTTATTTTCAATAATTGTCTACGTTTATGATGAATTTTTATTTGATATTTATGCTTTACTTTTGCTTGATAAAAAAGGATTAATTTAAATCGACAATAGAATCCTACTTCATCATCCCAGATTTCATAAAAAACAGAAGTCAAGTATTAAAGTATTTATGAAATATCGTATTATATGTTTAAAAATGAAAGGCAATTTGATTCTTACCCGTTTTGTTGTGTCTCTTCTACCAACCGTATGACCTCCACGTTAACTTCAATGTGTGAATTCATCCTAAAATAAAAAATTAATATAAGTACATAAGATGGATTTTATTTTATTTATACCTTACCTTACCTGCAGAAAAATAAATTTGTTCGCTGATAATTTTCATTTTAAATCCATTCGCGCCGTTGGGTATGTGAGAATACAGTTGAATATCTTTTATTTATGTAAAATATCAATATCTTTCCGTGTGTCACATTTGTGGAAATTGAGTGAAGCGTCAGTTTTCTTTTTATTTTGAAGGTACATTTTTCAAAATAGTTAAAAAAGAATTTTGAGCTTTGTAATGTTGACGTACTACTGCAAATGGATAATTATTTAAATAACCTTTTTACATAAGCGGTCTTACGTACATACTCGTACGTCATTTGCCGTCGTCTTAGAATGGGTATTACATTATATATGTTAAAAAATATGAATGTTTACATTATTTTTATGAACGCATTTTAGAAATAGGTCTACGCATCCTATGCTATGACAAAATGATTGATTTATGGCTGCGGTGAGAGGACACAGAGGTTAAACATTGGATCACAGGGTTGAATTTGGAGGTTGAATATTGGACCATTTTTGTTTATTAACTATTTAACTAGAGACTTTATTTTTTAATTTTAATATATTTTTCGGCCGCTCCCTTGATTTGGTCGCCACATGTAGGCGCCTGCTCCTGTGCGTAACGCCGTCGCTGATCGTAATAATATTAAATCAAAACTATTAAAAGATCTCGAATAAACTTGTAATAATTGACAAATTGAATTAAGCAATATCTTCACTTAAATGTATGAATAATTCAGTGCAATTGAACGAGTTGCAAACTGAATTGAATTATAATTGCAACATGAACTTCGAAACGCAGCGCGCCACATCGGATACCACATGGAGTTTGATAGCATAATATATTTTAGAAAATTTACGCTCTGTTAAAAGGATTATAATTTTTCAATGGCAAGAAGGCATTTACATATATAAGTGAAAACCACAAATGTAAAGCTGTGAAGAAGTAAAGATAGTAGATATAATTATTTGACATGGCACTTATTTTGTGGCAGAAGATAATTTTTAATTTTTCAAATAAATCGTTTTCTTGCGCACATAAAATCTGCAATTCTTATTTACAAATAACAATATTCAAAAATCTCGAATATTAAAATCTAGAAATTTTCTAATAATTGTAACTAATCGTTCATTCGATAGCCGTAAACTAAAACTTATTCACTCGGGATCTTATAACGGAGTATTAACGAATAACTTAGAAACCGTCGAAATATAAAGATAGGAAAAACCATTAGTCAAACATTACATTCCTTAATATTTCTCCATACTCCCTCAAGGACCGAAAAAATCCACGACCGCCTCTCTACGGAAAAGGTTTTAACTTTGTTATCATCTTCGAGAAGGAGTTGGAGCAACGAGTAGTGGCAAAAATATAAATTAATATGAGGTGTTTAGTTAATTAATAAAATTAATACTAAATTCATGTATTAATTATAAATATATACATATAAAATCAATTTTGTCGAAAAATATTGTTTTTGCGTCACCGGGATACGAACCTGGATCTCTATTTCCAATCCGGGGAAGTGCACTACCTTTGTGCCATATAACGCCAGTATTTTTCTTGACAAATTTTCGAACCTATATGTTACATTTTTCAAATTAATACACCTGTCGTTCCATTATTTGAAAGCCATCTACATTATTTTTGCAAAAACAATATTTTTCGACAAAATTGATTTTATATGTATATGTTTATAATTAATACATTAATTTAGTATTTAAAATATCACAGACCTATGTTCTGAATAATTACAACTTCACAATAAGAATGTGTTTCCTTAATAATTAATAATAAAATTAATATAATTGGAAAAGTTCATTTAATAACCTCGTCCAATCATAACTAAAAGTCATGTTTTATAAATATATAATCATAAGGTAGAATGCATGGATTTGTATATTTTTGAATTAAAAATTATTAATAACTTAATAGTTAATATAGAAATTTTAATAACAAATTCCCAGTGATTTTTGGCGACAAAATCGTTGCTAGCGAATAAAATCATGTGAAACATGTGTGTATGTAATTCAGAAACTGTTCACTGTCAAGGAAGGAAGGAAGAAAGGTAAATTTATCACATTTTTAAATTTAAATATATTTATCATTTTAAATTTTCCTTAGTATTGTAGGTAAATTGAGGTACGTATGACTGTTGTGGCTTTTTGAACGTAAGTTTGATGTTCATAGGTACAGAATAAGATAGAAGAATATATGTATATATATGTATAATATACATATATATATATATATATATATATATATATATATATATATATATATATATATATATATATATATATATATATATATATATATATATATATATATTATATATGTGTACTATATACATATATAGTCACCGCTGTAATGAGTATGATATGTTCGTTTTGCCACTTTTTTCTAAGATTAAGTATTTTTGAGTATTTTAACATAATAACAGCTGAGAATGAAATCAAAAAATTGTCTATACAGTTACAGTGTACTGTGTATTCCTTGACCTATAGTTGGTACGTATTCATTTATCGTGTCTCGTAGCAGCCAGGTCGCTGATTGAACAATGTCAATTGAAATACAAACTGAATACAGTCGTTGACACGTTATCAGGAGAGGAGACATCCTCGCAGAATATTAATTTTAAGATGATGCAGATATCTACGCATATTATAATCTTATACATTTTTCGTTTACCCTAAGTATGTGCGCGTATAAATAATACACTTTTTAAATTATGCAGCATTTATAGCATGAGGTACTTAATTAAAAAATTTAAAGGTATGGCACTTTAAATGAGAAGTTGAATTTAAATATTTTAAACACTAATTAAATGTATAAATTAGAAAGATATACATATAAAATCAATTTTAATAATAATATATTTCAATAAAATAGATTTTATATGTATAACTTTCTAATTAATACATGTAATTAGTATTTAAAATATCACAGACTTGTGTTCTGAATAATAACAACTTCACAATAAGATTGTGTTATCCTTAACTAAAATATTTAACTGGATTTTGTCTTCATTTTGGTTCTCCTTTTCTTATTTACTTTGAGGTTGGCTTCCGTCGTACGAAAGTGTCAGAGTACTCCGTCCTGGACTTCATTTCATTTTCGATGCTTAACCACCAGGTTCTTCCCCTTTATCTTCGGCCTGTATTTATGCTTATTGCAGTTTTGGCGATATGGTCATCGGGAATCATTGCATGACCATGCATACCATGCTCATTACATACCATGTTAGCTTGGCTCGTTCTGTCATGTCTGTGATGGGATCAACCTTTAAATATTCCAGATGTGTTCATTCCTTACTCTAGTCCAGTCTTGACACTCCTTGAGTTACAGAAAAACCCAGAAAAGTCCAGCGTAATTATAATATCTATAATTATCAATAATATCTTGCGACGATGAATGAAGTCCTGAGTACGGGCTCTCATGTCGTATCGTCAAGTGCAGTAAATACGAGAACTACACTGAATGACTGCGCGGTTCAATTTCCGTTGTACTATAAACAATCATTTACTGGACTCTGCAGTATTAATTACTCAATGTATTGAATCTAGAAGTACATAGGGAAAAAGTAAAGGTTCATTTCCAGTAATTCGCTGCTGAAGAATAATAAGTACATTATAATATCCATGAGCGGGGAAAGTAATTAAATAAGTCAAAAATATTCCATTTTTATAACCATCTTGTATTCTAACGCACAAGTTAGGGTTAATTTTTGAATTATGCTGTGTGTGTGTGTGAGAAAATTAAATAAAAATAATATTAGGTTTTTATGATTTCTCACTCCGTTCGTAGATATTATTGTCTTTTAATTTTTTTAGAAATATCTTAAACAGTTTTTTCTTCTTCTTCTATGTTGTCGGTATTGACATAATATCAACTATATGAGACACTGCTCGTAATGTACCTCTATGTTTCGGTCCTGGGTCGCCCTCACACCTGACTACGGGGATTTCTCAAGCCAGATGCATCTATTCACTGTTCTCGTACTCTTTCAGGTCTTATTCGTCCTAATGTTGTGCCGAGGATAATTTATTTTTCTGTCAGCATATTGAAACATAATGTGATTGAATCTTATATTACCGTAGGCATTGCTGGCTGTGGTTGGGTTTGTTGCAAGATTCATGCATTCGCGGGAAACATTCTTCTCCAACAGTACATTTCAACGAAGTATTATTTAAATATTTATAAAAATTATCAGTTATTTTGTGATATCGACAAATTTCATTAATTTTATTGAATTGAATAAACGTTTATCAATATATTATTAGATTAAATAAAACATAATCACTTTGTACGAAACCACAACTTTTATTAAACGCCAATCGATTTCGCTTAGCTCAAACTTCGTCAAGGCGTATTTAAAACTAACAATAAATACAAAAATAGTGCACTTATATGTACATACAGAGCGAGACCGAATATAAAATTACATGCGAAGAAGAGAGACACATAATACATATACCTGTATGGAAAAGAGGGAGACAAACAAAGACAACAGACAGAATATCAAGGGAAGGGAAAGTACACCGTATTTATTGTTAGTTATAAACACAATCTGACGAAGCTTGAACTAATCGAAACCAGTTGATGTTTAATAAAATTCGTGATTGATTTGTGTTATTTAACCTAAAATTTCAAACCGTAAACTGATTACTTTCTACGAAAATATAATATATTATTATTATAATAATTTAATACAAATTTTGATTCATATATTAATTTAACACAATCATTATTTTCCAATTTTTAAATATCAAGATTTCTCTTTTACTAAATAATTTGTTGCTTCGATTTATATTAGTGTATTTTTCTTTGTTTTGTTTAACTTTATTATTATTTAATTTAGAAATCACAGGCTCCAGAAAGTTTTAAATTTAAAAATAGTTAACATACTACAGATCTAGCCTAATTAATAGTATATATGCAAGATCATCCGTAGTAATAAAATAAATAAAAAATAATAATATATAGTAACAATTAAAATAGTAAAAAAATAATTTTATTAAAACGTACGCCATTGAATTTAATAAGAAAATTAGTAACATATATATAAAATTTAAATCAACTATCAAAAACTGAAATTTTATATTAGGTAATATAATTTTTTTTAAATATATTTCTTAAAAAATTACCTTATTGTTTTAAAATTAATAATTAAAACGAGGAAACCTACTCGCACATGAAACAAATTTTAGATATTCAGTCATTTAAAATTTAAAAAAACACTATTTATTAATATTGTATCACTGTCCAGCGTTAAGGTTTTTCCAAATGTGTTTTAATTAATAAATCTTTAAAATATAATGGATTTCATCACAAGGAATAAAACCCGTCGAAGCACACGTGGTTAAATGATTGATAATATCAGAATTAAGTTACCTTTTTGATTTTTGTGTCCTGATTCAATCACGCCATGCTTGGAGGCTTATCGTGTCCACAATGAGCATAAGATATCATAATTTGGCCATAGAGCAGATCAGGTCAGCCCTGATGATCGATCAGGAAGACTCTTACGGAATATCCCTTCAATTTAGCCCATGTGAATGGATCACCATTCATTTGTACAATTACTTCGTAAGTCGTACGATGACGAATAACAATTTGTCCACAAGTCAAGGCCGCCGGGAGATGGCGAAGCACTAACACACAGAACACTCCCCCACACTTCTGACCTCAGTCTTCATCAACAATCATGTTCCTGGATCAAATGTTTCTTCTGATATCTTTGTTACGTTTCATCGTTTCTTCCTTACAGTGCTAAAATAACCAGGGAAGTCATAGTACGGCACTTTGTCAATTCCTCGTTATTTTAATTGCTTTTTTCTTGTATGATAACTAATCAACCTAAGGTTTGTTTAACGGAACATTCAACAAAGAAATATATAACAACATACAACAAAGAAATATATACGGTTTTAATATATATATATATATTAAAACCTTAGTAATAATGATTTTCTTTTAAACATACAATTAAAATCGTACAATTTTGTTCGTCATTTAGAATATCTGAAAATTGGTATCCACGAATGTACTTACTTACTAACATCACGCCATTTTCTCGCGGGGGTAGGCAGAGATGATATTGCGCCACATTCTTCTGTCCTGACACACAATTCTCGTCTCTTTCATATATCTTCACATACAAGCTCGCCGGTTATTGTGGCTTCTAACAGGACCATCTTCCTGTATCTGGTTTACCTGGTCATGCTAAGTCTTTCGCAGACGTCCTTTATTTCTGGTACCATTCACACTTGCGTCAAAGGGCGTGCAGTGCATACAAGCAAAAAAACTGTGCATTACTAAAAATTCAGGGAAACAAATATAAATTAAATAATCGGATTAACATAAACGGAAACATTATTTTACAATTAGCGCCATATGTATACCGATAAAGACACTACCACGACAATACACCGTTGTACCCATGGCGCACTTATGTACTCGCCGCATCGAGCTATCCACATTACTCTGTTCTGTCTTTAAGCTAGTCAATTACACAAGTCATATAATTGGCTATTTACTGAATTGAAAATTCCTTTCCTTTGATCCGTTTTGTATGGAGTCGTTACCTATGATGTTTTTTAACAGAATCACATTAGAAACGCTTACAACTGCGTGTAAATCATTGAAGTGTCTACTTTCTCTTTTACTAATTCGCGAATTTTACTATCTTGCTGTTTTTAACCTGTTGATTTCATGATTGTTCTGTAAATTTGGTCCATGGATTAGTTTTTGATTTAGGAAAAACAAAAAGCAATTGGCAGAACTATTTCCTACGTTAACCTTTAATAGAAGTAATATTTCATTTAGCTATTACGAAAAAAAAATTCTAATAATAAATTAATCATTCTCAATCCTTTAAAGTGTTCTTAAAAATGTTCATAAATTTTTTATATGGGTAAGAAGGTATTATTTTTCGTAAAACTTAAATTTCTAAAACACTATTAATAGTACTCTTTAATTACAAATAAATACATGGTATGGTCGTATAAACGACAGATTTATTTTGTGTAAAGACGTTGGTTAAATGAAAGTACATATATTGTATTATATATGATTGTATAATATCATTGGTAACAGCGTAACCTCAATCTATACCCACTGCACGCCAATGCTTGCGTTATATATCTTTCTTACCATCCTTCCCTCATTCATTCGTTCCATATGACCAAACCACCTTAGTGATACTTGCTTTACATTCTTTCCTTATTTCTTCATTCTTTACTCTGTCATATATGGATTTGCCACATGTACGACTAAGTGATCTCATTTCCATTGCTTTCGTTACTCTTCTGTCAGCTCCAGACTCATCATCAGTTATGCTACTCTTGCCTCGGTTGACAAGTTATAAGCTATAATTCCATTCAATGCGCCATTCAAATTATTCTCTGCAGTCGCTCTCCTTTTAGAAAATAATTTTCGGGTTGTCAAAAATATTTTTTTACACTTACAAAATAAATTAATAAACAACGTGTTATAATATATAATATACAGTATCATACTACTCTGCACAAAAAAAGTTTTTTCATACATATTTCTTTTTCGTTTGTGTCTATAATAATACTAAATACTTCTAACGTCGATCTTGTATTATATCTTACATCTAATCATTAATAATTTTAAATACTGTATTTTATTCAAATAGAAAATGCATTCACAAATATATATATATATATATATTTATATATATATATATTTATTTTAGGGGTCTCCCTTTCGGTTAATGAGCAAATTTTCGATTCATTTCATTATCTTCTAGATACATTTAATACGGTTCTAATACATAGTATTAATAATGGTGGCTGAAGTATTTTATAATTTAAAATGGAAGATTGAATAAATACTTCATAAAAATTCATGACTCATTAACTATATTAGTTTGTAGAGTTTGTCTAGAAATTAGAACGTCTAAAAGCATGAGGTATTGATACCTAAATATAGTAATACGACTGAAATTTAAAATACATATTTTTAAATATTCTTGTAGTTAAAATTGCGAAATGTAAAGAGATAGAGTAATAATCGCAATGCAATATTGTGTTCTAAATACATAATAGTATTCAAACGTAATACATAATATATGCACAGTAGTGAGGTGTCGTACAGTCGTACATACTAACTTCACGCAACAATGAAAATAAAGTATTCCAATTGATAATATTTGAGAAATAATTTTTAGTGTAGTGTAATGCATGTGACAAAATATTAATATTATTTTTAGATAATACAGTCTACCGGGTGTGGATAAATTTATATCTTCAGAAAGTAAATAAGGAATTATAGATTTTTGATTAAAAAAATTATAAAAAATACATTTATATTTAAAAAACCTACTTTAATAATAACGTAAATAAGTGAATACGAAAACCTGCCGATTCAAGTTCAAATCTGTAATAAATCGCTTCTACTGTGAATATCTAATACCTTGTTATCAAATGTTAGCTTTGTTATCACTCGACGGTAAATTTAATTCACGTTTTTAAACGGTTAATAACGAGATTTTTTTTATATTGAAAATATCATTCTCATAAATTTATCATAAAACTTTCCAATAATACGTTACATAATTTTATGAATTAAAATTTTTAAAATTGTGAAAACTTGTACAATTGTTTATGTGTACACGATCTTAAATAATAATAAAGTAATTAATCTTCTTGTAAAAATAGTTGTTTATGGTAGCAATTATGGATTGAAATAGCACAGAATCTTAATACTTGGAATGAATAATAAGTTCTATTTTAAGATATGTAATTGCATAATTTTCTAATAGACACCTTGTATTTGATAAATTAAGCAATTAAACAAATTAAAAATATTTCAATAAATTTTTTTCAATTGATATGAGATCATGTATGGGAGTTGTTCATCTGATTCCGGGGCTAACTTACACATGAATTGTTTAAAAATAAATAAGGGTACCTACCTAAAATAGTTTCCGGTAATAAAAAAATATAAAACTCTCATATTGAAAAATTCTGGAGCGTTATACTAAGAAAATATTGAAGAATTTATTTGGGATTGGAATCCTCGAACTTAGTTGTCAAAGGCGTTGGTTTTTTTTATTATCCTGTATTCCCCAGAAAAAGATTCCACAAGATTACTATACAATATATTTTTTGTTTTAAGGGTTGGGATTTGAATAATATGTAATGCACATTCATTATGTAAAATTTCCTCATTAATGTTAAACAGGTGGAACAAATTATGGTAACAATAATAATGAGTGAACATGCTTACGTTTTGAAGCGGCTGTTTTCAGAGTTGTCCAAAAACGGCACTTTAACACTTATTTATATTTTAAAAATTCATCCGAAGTTGAAATCAATTAATTTATAGTTGTATGTAAATTTATATTATTTTTGGTGTAGAGTTTTATTTTTGTAATGCCCGCCAGACGGACGTGTCTGGAACACTGCGGCGCGCGGTGTCTCCGAGCCGAGAAATGCACGGGATATAACACCACTGACCACTCAGCTAGGCAGGACTCCCTGCTCACCTTGCCCCTATCCCCTCACCTGAGCGAAGTATCCCGGGTCCTGGTCAGCAATTTGAACTCGTGAATCGTCACACTTCAGAAATTGTTAATCTAATTACAACCGAAAAGGCGATGTCCTTTCTCATTCCGACGCGTTTGGATATACTTCTCAAGATTCCTTGCAATATGATGCAGTTTATTAGTTTAGACAAAACGATCTGACGTATCGGTAGTAGAAATATAAATATAATTAACCATTAAGTAACTAAATATTTGAAGTTACCGATACACCCATCTCTCCGCAGAGCTAAGCAAATGTGACAGAGCGCCCTACCTTCCACCTCCCAGTTTATTTGATCGTTACAGTCCCCTCTTACTCTAATACTTGAATCTTGTATTATTTCTTATCCTTCTGGCACTCATACGTTCTGTGTGCTAAAATAATATCAAAGTAAATGTATCAATGAGGAAGATGATAGGATAGTTTTTATTCATTTTTTTGTAATGGTTCCTGGTTCAAATCTCGTTGGCAAGAAACATCACAATAATAATGTATCACAACAAATTTCAACGTCACAATGATAATATATTCTGTTTAAAAAAAAACATAAATATAATTTTCACAATCTTGAAATACGCTACAACCAGTTTTACGTTCTAATTGTGTAATTTGTGAAAATTGATTTACAACCTGTTAACGTTACTTTTTCTATTTATTGTAATATTCACGTAATTTGTTATATCATATTATCTCACCAACATAGCACAGCCATGGCTGCTTCAAGGAGATTCCTTCATTCCTCTCTGTTCTGCGCCTTATTTTGCCGGTCATTGACCTCTAGAATATGTAGGTTCCTCTGGATCACATCTAGCCAAAGGAGTTGTGGTCTACCGATATTCCATCTCTCCTCTGAGTTATGAAATGTCAAGGGGGCACATAGTGAAGACTCTTCCATCTGCGCCTGATAGACGTCCAGTCCGTCAAAGATCGAACCTTATTACGCAATAAAAATAATTAATATTTTTAATATTTACTGCATTACAAAACTATTGTATTGTTATTAAAATTAATTATACTTTTTTAATATTATGGCTAAGTATTTGTAAATACCAGCGAATAATTAATAGCGTATTTAAATTTTGTAATAATAAAAATATTTCAAAAAACACTTTGTTTATACCACTATTTATTGATAAATCAACACGTTTCAAAACCAATGGTCCCTTATTCAGGATACAATGTATACTAAAATGAAAAATGAAAGCATTGACACAAACAAAACTATAAATAAATGCTAACTAACGAAACTAGAAACTAATGTGAAAACCAATTTAAAAGGTAACTATTTGCAAAAAGAATTTGGTTATTTATATAATCTTTAATTTTCTATTAACATTTTTACTTATTTATAAAATTTCTAATTTATCTAACTGTAAAGCCCTGGTACTTGTATGTTAAATTTCTACATCCTTATTAATGTCAAAATAATGGTTTATTTCCAAAAAATGGCAAACAAAGTATTTTTTAATTTTTTTTTATTATTAATATAATATGTTGCCACAAAGTAACTTTGCAATTATTGAAGAAGTCTTCTAATTATTTTACAATATGTCTCGGTTCCTTTACGCAATGCTATTACGAGGTGAATACTCGTAATTCAAATTGATTTGATGAACATTAATACACATTACGCTATAATACATATTTAATCATATGTTGATCAAATGTATTATGTATTAAGTCGTACGACTAATAATTTATTACTTAAACAAATAATAGATATCTCATAGAGACGAAGCCATTTTTTATTATATTTAATGGAAAATACATGGAAGTGTGGGTAATTGCAGGGCTTACGACCTGTTCTCGGCTGGGTTAAGTGATCACTTTATATAAATATAACGTCCACTATCAATCTCCATATCTATGAAAGGTGTAAATATGTTAATATGTGGACTCGCTTCGAGTAACACTACGCTATCGCCATCTATGGACTAAATTTGATCATTCTTTTCCTGAAACAGCACATATGTCACAATGAGAATCTAATTATATTTTTGAAATTATTAGAGTAATATTCTTTATCTGTAAAATGATTTTAACGCATTATACTAGAATACGCATGAAAAATCAATATTTTTCAGTTTGATATATTTTATTATTTTGACCAGTATATTATTAATAATATTTAAATATGTCCAAGAACACACAATTACTATCTGTCTGACGACAATAATTGCACTTGAAATAATACGGTAGATTTTTTAATTGTTTTTATTTATGTTTTTTCTTCACTTACCTCTGCAAAAAAGAGACTAGCTCTTTTCTTTGAGAGGGAGTTACACTATAACAACTTTATATACAGAGTTATAACATTTGTAGTTTATAACTACTTATTGTCTACTTGTGTGCTTCGGAAGTGTTCCATAATGTTTATTATTTTCTAATTATGTGCTCTTGAAGTGTTCACTTAATCTCTTTCTAAACTTCTTTATATTTTTTATTTCTTTTATCTTTTATTATTATTATTTTATTGAAATTTTTTATTCCTAAGTATATAAAATTTGGTGTTACATTTAGGGATTGTAAAGTTATTTTTAAACCTTAATGATGTGCTTGTTTCAAATTTTAGAGTGTTATTTTCGTTAATTAATTGATTAATTGAGATTTTTTTGTAAATGTTTTCTATTTTGGGAACTGAGAATTTGTTTTGAAAAAGTTGTCATTTATAAAAATATTACTTTGATGATTGTTCTCTGTATTATTTTTACCGAGTTCATTATATTATTGTATGCTCCTCCCTGCCCAATTATTCCATACTGGAGTAGTGAGTGAACAATAGCAAAATATACCTTTTTAAAATTATTTATACTTAAAATATTTCTTAATCTTATGAACATATAAATACAATTTTTTATTCTTTTCTGAACTGTGACTGCCATTTTAATAATTTATTAATTACACCGAGATATTTGATTTCTTTTTTTGGGCTTAAGTTTGTACATGAGTCGTTACAGGTAATTTTGTTACAGTTGTAGTTGTCGTAAGAAATATTTAGAACACCTTTTTATTGGATTTTTAGTGTACAGATCAGCAAGGATTGCAGAATGTCGTACAGTAATTATTAAAAGCAAAATAAAATTATTTTCTATATACATTTTTAATCCTCATTTAAAATTTTTGCATCGACAATACTGATTGACGTAAAGGGTTGATTTCCCCGTCGAGGAGTATGTGTTCTTTGGTTTGATATTGAAAATGAATTGAAATAAATATTTTTTGAGTATTTTGCCACACTGCATATGCATTGTACAGGCTATTTATTAACTAGTATTGCATAACTTTTCATAGAGACGTACTTATAATATGAGACAGACGTTGGTAAACAATATTTGTAACACTCTCTCAACTGATAGCTAATTATTATTTTCAATTAAAATCATTAACTGTGCATATACCAGTACAATATTTGATTTTTAAAATTAATTCAATTCATGACTATTAGTTCTGACGTAACATAATATGACGTAGCTAATTATTATAATTTATTGGCAATTATAATTAATTATCAGTCTATAAGTGAAACCGTATATATCCGTTTATCCCATTTAAGTATTTCTTTTTTTTATATATATCTCACACTACATTGACGCCGTACGTAAAATAAAAAAGGGGAAAAAGCACCATACATTCTCATCTAGACTAAGTGTTTTAAAAAAAAAATTAATTAAAAAAAACTTAATACTAAAATAATCTAATCAAGGCCTAATTAATAAAATTTCAATAGAAAAAGAAGCATAACAAAAGGAAATGAATAAATATAAAATAAGCGGGGTTGTTTACTTTGCAGTTCCGTTGGAATATGTGTGTGTGTGCGGTTATAATGTCAAGATTCTCTTTGAAAACAATTAGTGTATTCAGACAAATTTTATTGCGGACGTTAATAACTTACTTCCAATGGCGTGCAGTAGGTGTATGTTTAGGTTATGCTGTTACCAATGATATTATACAATCATATATCATATATGTACTACAATATATATTGTACATAGGATTACGAACTTTCGTTTAACCAACGTCTTTAGACAAAATGAATCCGTCGTTTATACGACCTTACCATGTATTTATTTGTAATTTTAGAATACTATTAATAGTATTTTTAAAGTTCAAGTTATAACGTAAAATAATACCTTTTTACCATATAAAAATCAATATAAATAATGTATGGACGTTCTAAGAACACTTTTTATGACTACACATGATTACTTTATTACTTGAAAATCCTTAAATTTATTAAAGGAAATAGTTCTGCCAATTGCTTTTTGTTTTTCCCAAATTAAAAATAAATTCATGCGCCAAATGTACCTTGAACGCAAAGAAAGTCCATTAAATCAACACGTTAAAAACAGTAAGATAGTAAAATTCGCGAATTAGTAAATAAATAGAGATCCAGGTTCGAATCCCGGTGACGCAAAAACAATATTTTTCGACAAAATTGATTTTATATATATATATTTATAATTAATACATTAATTTAGTATTTTAAATTATTTTAATGTCTTTAAAAAGTACACATTACTAAAAAAATTATTAATAAGAAAGAAAATCAAATAGAATTAGAAAAACTTTTATAATACGATACCTTCGTGAAAGGGATGAAGGCACAAACTTCTTATTACATGCAGTCCATAACTGTTAAATTTATTTTAAGGTCTTTAAAATGTCTACCCTAGGTCAAATATGACCCAATAAAACTTTAAATTATTCATATTGTTTTATTTATCAAAACACATGCATAAAGCCCACCTAGTGCAGAACTGAACATTTCATTGTACAGTAGATCGCAAGGAGTCAAGAAAAAAGTAAATTGGCAACCACTGCTATAATCAAACGGTGTAATTTACTTTTGATTTCTGAAACTGAGAAAAATAATACCTTCTATTCTGTTCCAGTGAGAATATTGTACATTCATTCCTCACTTTTCTAATATGAATAATTGGCGTGGCATAATTATTTGACAAAGATTTGTGAATAGCGTCACTTGTTTGTCCTTCATCAAAAATTAATGTGAAATTATCTTTACCTAATATTATCTTAATCGTAATATTATATTTATACCGCAATATAATTTTGTGATGAATTTTTACAGGTCCTGGTATTTCTGACCATCCAGATGATGGTATCTGTCAGGGGGCAAGCGGTGGCTGAACAGAGACATGTGGGTGGGCCAGCTAAGGATAGGGACCATCTCGACCTGTCTTCATACCGACAGAGGATGTCACTCAGTGATCTGATTGGCGAAGCTAAAGTAAAAATAATTTAACGATAATAAAATTAAATGTAATGTAAGCGATAGACATTATACATCATATAATTTAATCCATTCTCTACTACTGATGATATTTCTATCTCAACGAAGGCTACTCTATCAGAACTCTATCAGAACAGTTTACAGCATGTATATATTAAGTTTTTGATTTGATCGGCAGTATTTAATTGAAAACTTCCGATAAAATAAAAAATTACACCATACAAATGGAGCAAATAAGATTGTAGCGGCATCGATTGTGGGTAAAAAAGTGTTTTAAAACTTCCTAGTAGAATATATACACATATCACTTTTATGATATAAATGTACCATTTTGTAATAACGGAAAATTAAATTTTTCGTACTTTTAAAATTAGCAATATTAACTTTGTGGTTAAAATTTATATATATATTCAGATTTATATATTTATCTCCAACGATTCCAAATTATAAATTTTAATATAAGAGTAAAGGAGCATTTGAGATGTTTGAACAATAGTGGGTTTTCAGAATTTGCTAATCATTTGATAGAAAATAGTCATGGTTTTGATAAATAATTGGGATTGTCAATTTTGCATATAAACGGTGTAGGTCACAAACTAAATAATTTGGAATCGTTGGAGATAAATAAAGCATGTAAAAGTAATCAGGAAATTCTAAACAGCCAACTAAATTTAACTACGAGTCCTATTCTAAAATTTTTTCCTAAAAATTATTCGACTAAATTTGTATTGAGCAGCAATTTGAGTTAGGTACTAAATTTATTTTTAAATAATTGTTGTTTTTATTTAAAATTTAAAAATAGATTCTGGTGAAGAAACAATGCTATATTTTCCTATATGACTTCCTGAAGAAGGAAAAGGTATTTTCCGAAAACGGTAGATGTTTTTTAAACTCAATTCAGTGGTTAATAAAACTAAGATAATAAATAAAAAATTTTAATTTTTCGCTTCCAAATAAAATGCATTAGAGAATATCCGTAATATTACCAAATACAATTTATCTATGTACCTAATGATGACTGGGAAGAACACAAATAATACATAGAAATTAATGTCTTTCAAATTTATCTGCTGGTGAAAAAGAAAATCGCTATAATCTGAAACAATGTCTGGAAAAAATGTGAAATTGATTTTGAAGTCATTTAAAAATTAGCCACGCGATAGAATTTTACGTTTCATGTCATGTCAAAATAATCTTTCTTTTAATAAATCACAAATACACGATCTCTCGCGGAATGCCGTAGCCGTGAATACTGAATTATCACGCCCTTAGTTATAAAGAAGCTCCATTTGATAATAATAATAATAATAGTTGAAAATTTTTTCTGGATATGCTTTGCGAATTTTCGGACCATAAATAGCTTGTGATAGATGTTTGGTATTTTATTAATTAATTAAAAATCTTTATAAATTCTCTGTATAGTATTAATAATTCTCCAAAAGTCCATTCCACCAACCTTTCTGACAGTAAAGATTTGATATTTAATTCTTGCCTAACAACGAGATACTAATTCTCAGAATCATCTTGGTTATCATTAATTCATTCAACTCTTCTGCAGTCCGTTCATCTGTACGCTTATGAATAATTGTATGGTACACTTTTAGACAAATTTTTAAATTCTCAAAAACGCGGTTAGCGGGGAGCGCTGTAACGCAATTTGTGAGAGAACCAATGAAAAAAATATATACATAGGGCTTGTTTTTGGTCAGTCAATCGAAGATTTTATACAATCAGATGTATATTACAAATAAGATGAATTATTTAGAAAAATATACAGAAAAATCTATCTATTGAGAAATATTACCACTGGGACTCCAACCTGGAGATTTCTCATCCCGGAACAATGAGTTATCACTGTTTTTCTTCTTCTCTTTTAATATAATAATATTTTTAGTTATTAATAATAATAATGCCCTCTCATAAGAATATTTAAAAAAAAGTTATTCAAATGCTTATATTAATAAATAATTAATAGCATTCAATTGGGGAACGAAAAAGTCAGTAATCATGGATCTATAGCGCTTTCCATTGACTGTAATGTTCTGGCCGGTATCATTTTTGAAGAAACAACATCTCCTTTGGTGCGCACAGTACGGCATGTCTGCGGATTCGTATTATCAATTAGAGTGTGCGTGATGCGAAAACAATCCATGATTATTCGAATTACTTGCTCGGATGGACGATTATGTCGATCGTAAAATGGACGTAGCGTACGGTAAATTTCGCGAACTGAACCACGACTTTCATGGTGAAATCGCAAATCAAACTGAGTCAAATTGTTGCCAAAGTTGTTGGAAAAAGTGTTACCAATTCGAAAAACAAACCTCTAAAATAAACACCCTTTACTTCTAAAAAAAAATTGATGAATTAATTTTTTTTATGTAATGCTCGTTGTCAGTTACCATTTTATCATATTGTCTAATTCTTTAATTCTTTGTATAATTAGCTTCTTAAATATTGTTGCATTTGTTGTATCTTTTATTTCCTTTAGCAGTTACATTTTAACAATTTACTTTCACGTCAAATTTTAGGCTTTGTGTATATTTATTTTTATTTTATCACAGAACAATGTTCTAAAATTGCCCAACAAACAATGATTTAATTAAAAATATAACGAGAAGTCCTGAAATAAAGCATTATAAAAACATGCCTTTGGTTAAAAAATAACAATTTTCTTTATTTATTGATAATTTACGATAAGACAATGTTAAATTAAATATTTATTATGCTTTGTTAAGTTACATTAAATTCAATAACTATTTAAGGCTTTGGTGGACGAAGCTATTGTGATATTCCTTCAGAACACATTGAATTTCCTTATTCTATTTATATTCACAATAAATAGTGGACAAAGTGTGTCGTTTATTGGAAACGAATGGTATCAAAAATATTATATAACTTGAAACATTAAATTCTTAACATCTTACAATTTGTAACACACCACTTTTACCATGAATGCCTTAAATTATTAAAGGTTTTATCTATATTATTTCTTTTAATTAAATTAAAATTTGTCTCTTCTTTTGATCTTCTAGACGATGGACGATGGGCTAGAAGATGATAACATAAGGGCGCAAATTGTAAGCGAAAGTAAATTACTCAACTCAGTATTGGCGCAATTGCAGAAGGCCAGGACTGATGGACAAGTAGAAAGCTTTAGCGAGATGGCCTATGAAGCTTCTAAACCTTTTGAAAAACAAGATGCTGAGGTACAACACTTGCATGAATACATTTAAGAACTTCATTACTATATATATAGATATATAAAGAGTAATACTGCCTACCCGTTTATATACAACATTTAAGACATTTATCATAGACCTTACCGTTTAATCAAGCACTATACTGACATAAAGATACTACGTCCAAGATGTCCAGAAAGTCATAAAAATAGACGGGAAACGTAATATTATTATGAATACATAATGCCAGAATACAGGTCGGTACAAGAAAGTACCTTTTTATAAATAATTCTTGGAGAGACTAATAATTCAATAAATGATAAATTATGTTAAACACCATTCTAAATGACAATAATTTTATAGTCAAGGTATCAAATAATATAGCAATGGGCAAGATTTTCTTTTTCTAAATATACTAACGGTTAGTTCTCACCATTGCCAGGGTATCAGATTTGATAATAATACTATTCATTTAAAATAGGGGAGGGGGGGTGTATTTCTGTATTTTGTGCAGGTCTTAAAGAATAATGTGTGAAATAGCAAGAGTGTCTATTTTAAGCAGGGTTCTAAAACGAAATTATACAAAAATTTTAACGTATGGCACTCATTTACTTTATAATTTTTCATTAATTTTATGAAAATAATGCAAGGATAAAATTAAGGTTAAAAAAATTGTTGCACGTGGAACTCAAACCTGCACTTTCACAATTACCAGTTGACTGATTCTACTACTATTTATTTAATTATTATATAATTTACAATATTGAATTATCTGCAAAATTGATTATATAAAATATCAGATACACTCAAATATTGCTAAAAAATATTTTTCTTGTTATTTATGTTTAGGCATTATTTTATTGTTCTTAAATATTAACTGTAGTAAAAATAAGGGAACTTCATTTCATTATAATGTAGATACGTAATATCTTGTTAACTTTGTAAAAAGTGAAAATAATTATACTTCTATCACACAGATGTCTCTAAACATCACTTATTAATGATTGTGAAGATTGCTAATTTCGATTAAATTCTGAAATTTTATTACCCCATTTCGCAAAGAGATGTCATTTAAAAGTAAATTTACGATATTAGATTCATCATAGATTTTATTATATTCTGAAAGTAAGCTCACAGTACAAAACTAGACTTTTTGTATAAATATAAAAATTTCTATCAATATTTTGTATGATACGATAATTATTTAGATTATAAAACGTCGTATAAAATATTAAATAAGAAACTGCGAAAATGAAAAGAGCAAATTACAATAATTACTTAGAATTCTCTCGTAATACATCAACTGGTTGCTTTCCATTTTCGTGCAGAACAAACACAAAATGTCCCATGTAATTCCCGTTATAGGATAAAATTTATGATGAAAATGTTCAGTTCTTTGCGTCTGTTTTTCCTTATGTAATTTAAGATAAGTTTTAATTTGGTACTTTTCGTATCTTTTACAGTTGAGCATTTTCCCAGAATATACTGAAACGTTGCCGGAAAACTGGGAACGAGGCACCAGGCAGCTGGGTGCACCGGTATTTCGACTTTGGAATATTTTGTTTACGACAATAACATTGATTATGATGGACTTAAATATGTTTTGGAACAGATAACAAGCCCAGGGAGGGGTGGGGAGGGAGTCTAGACAGGCAACTTTAAACTGAAGTAAACACTAGTGGCGTAACTTCAATAATTGGGCCCCAATGCAGAATAGAATAAGGACCAACCAAATTAGTATTGTATATAAGATAAACGAATATTAGTATTGCGTGATTTATCATTTAAATAGTAAAAATAAAATTAGTATCTTGTCTTCTATAATATTCAAATTTTCATGAAAAAAAACATGTGTTTTAATCCAATTTCTTGATTCGCTTTAAGGCAGTTTTCTTTTTACAGCGATGCTCTAGCAACTAATCCGACGGATTAACTGAGTACTGTTACTGCATACATTGATAATGTTTTCACGTGTTTTCACAATGTACTTGAGTAACGATTTTTAAAATTGTATAATTCAATTCTTGCTGTGGTGGATTTTAAAAATTATTATTCCACTGGGAAAGGTATCGATATTCGCAAAAACACCAACTTTTGGGCCCCCATTTAACGTGGGCCCCATTGCACCACACTGGCATAGTTACGTCACTGGTAAACACCCGAATCCTTCGGGAATAACTTTATTTATTATTTCGGGAAGTTTATTATTTCACAACTTCTGAAACTTTCCATGGAAAATATTACTTTTGTACATTTTTATTATTAATTTTTTTGTAATAATATAATATAAAACGGCCAGTGCCGCGCCAAGGCTAAAAAACACCCTTGTGCAAATATAAGTTATAAAAGTAAGTCCGAGAAAACCGTAACCCCTCGAATATATCGCGAATTTTTAAAGAATATAATAGTAAAGTACTGTCTTAGACTTATTCAATTAAAATAATTAATAGGATTAAGCCACCAAAGTATTAAAAGTTTATTAAACGGAGGGGTTCCTTTGACAAATTCAGGGAATTTATGAGTATTCTATAATATCTTAATTTAAAAATGTCAACGAGTCTTACGGTGCCTTTAAAACATTTAGAACATGTTCATTACATATCATATATCCCTTATGGACCGCATAGCTCTGAAGGTGACACACGAAGTGACAACCATTACCCTACCATAGTACACATTGAAAAGTACAAATGAATACAAAAAAATATTGTTTATCTTGTAAAGAGCATCTGAAAATGTACAGTAAAAAACTAATAAAAATCAGTAGGTACAGTACTTTAAGTAGTTGAATTAAAAATGACAAAATTATCATTAATTCAAATGGGTGAAAACTGACTCAATTGAATAATGTTTTTAGCATGTTGAGTCATGATCAGACACCGACCTTTAAAAGTAATTTTCTATTACTACTTTGAGCATAACTACTGCTATATGAAACATTTTACTTTAAACCTTAATAACCTGTAGAAGCATTTTGGAATGTTTTTATTTTCAGAATCATTTCTCCATCTGTAACTTAGACAGAAAACATGTATATTTAACAAACGATGAAGAATTTGAGTATCGTCCAGCGCAATATGAAGAAATAAGGTGTGTGGGGAATGAGTACGATCCGACGATCCGCCGCGATGTAAGATTTTTTTTAGTCATTTAAAAAAGTTCTGTAATTTTTTAGATCATTTTGTTTGTTCGGTAAATATACCGATGGTTCAATTTTACAAATGAACACGAATTTGTGACATTACTTTGTCTCATCAAATTGATTTTTTGTAAATTAATGTTCTATGTATATTTCATTGTAAACGTGCCATGTGCGTTTTAAATAAAAAATAAATTATGCTTATCTGAGTTATGAGTTTAACTATATGATGTAACTAATAATTTGTTGTGGTTTTGGATAGTGTCGCTCAAAACGTGACGAAATAAATATATTAAACACAACATTCAAATGTTCAAAAATTAAATTATATCCTTTCATGTTCCGGTAGGTATGTAGGTAAAGAACTTCTTTGAATTCAGTACTTACATAGTCCTCACCTAAAAAATTAAAATAAACAAATAATACGTATCTAATATGTGCAGTGGCGTGCGGTAGGCACAAACTTAGGTTATGCTGTTACCAACGATATTAACCATGTATACAATAGGTATACTAGGTATCAAAAAAAAATGTAAGTAATTTTTCTAAAGTCGTGGCTTACGTCATAGACAAGGTTGTGCTAATCCGGGTAATAATCCGGGTATTTTTATAAAATTAAGATTATGGCATTTTAAAATATTTTTTTTTAGTAATGTACAGCTTTTTTGCTTGTGTGCAATGCACGTCCCTGAGTATGTGTATGCTAAGCAACTGTTTGCTAACAAATGAAATTTTAAAATATTAAAAATAAACTAGTAAGTACAATTCAATTTCTCCCTTCTTTCTCAATAAATTGTACACATAACACATGCACGCAATGATTATTTTTAACCATAAGAGTATAAATTATACTCAATCAATTTTTTTCTGTTTTGATTTAATTTCAAAATAATAATACATTTTTCAGGTTTGCTTTAAACTAGGATTTTCATGTTTCCAATGGAATAAGACGATACATTTGACTAGAAGACGACATTCGAGGTATTTGCTTTATTCACAACCCGAATTAATTATTGATTTCTCTATTTTGC
Organism: Eubasilissa regina; assembly: GCA_022840565.1. Lineage (NCBI taxonomy): Eukaryota > Metazoa > Arthropoda > Insecta > Trichoptera > Phryganeidae > Eubasilissa > Eubasilissa regina. Next base: position 28,114,893 of record JAINEB010000033.1, read on the forward strand.
ATTTCTCCTTGTTCTTGTTGAATTTCCTGTTATATTTAATTGGCCTTCGAAGCCTTACTGAGAAGTTAATGCTAAAAGCTTCTTGATAGCAAGGTTGCTTTACTATGTATGTGTAGGTTAAGAAATGAAAGCAATTTTATGACCGGCAGTCAAAAGTAAATACGTCGAAAAATATTTTTAAATTATTTACTCCTACTCAAAATTTTATTTGAGATCAAATCGATACATGATAAAACATAGTCTTTTCCCAATATTATATCATCAGACTTTAATAATCATATTTTTTTCTATGTTTAAGGGCGTGCTTTCAAACTAAAAATTATTTTTGTTTTTTTTTTTATATATCTTTGATTCTATAAGAAATTAAAACTTTACTAAAGAGTATCATTAACAATTTATATAATAATATAATACATTATTATTTTTAATGTCAATGCTGAAAAATTAGTGGCAAGTCTCTTGTGTTTTAATAACACGGTTTTTTTAATTCTTGGTGGTAAACTCGTGTACTTAACAGTTTTTAAAATAACAAGAGGTAAACTTTTTTTTATTTATTTTTTATTAATATTAAAAATATAATACAATTTGAATAATCAGTGAATATATATATACATATATATTTTAACATTTGTTTCTTCTCCATGAGAGTAAGACTCGTGTATAGAGAAGGAGTAAATACGAGTTAATTTATGTTTCAGTTAGTCTGTGTACATATTTTTTTTACTTTAGTTACAAATTTATGATAGTTCGTAATTTTTCTAATTGTGATGGGGAGATTGTTAAAAAATTTGATGCCTGATAAATATATTGATTTTGAGTTGCGGTATATTTTAGTTTTGGGATATCAATTTGATCTCTGTATCTTGTAGATCGGAATTCGCTTATAAAATTTAATTGATTTTTAATTTTGAAAATTTCAGTAATTTACTTTTTTGTATATGTCTACTATTTTTGGTACTTTAAAATCTGTGAAAAGTTGTATACTTGGATAGTCTTTTTTTTTAGAATAATTTTTATTATCATTTTTTGAGTGATTTATTATTGTGACATTGAAGTTTTATATGCACCTCCCCATCCAATAATACTAATTTATATAAAATGTATTATTTATTGACAGCGCCTGTTGGGAGCCCATCACCCGAATTATTCCCGCGGGATGCGAATGCATGTGGCCTGAACACAAGCTGGGAGACATCAAAATGCATATGTAATATTTCAACAATGTTTGCTGGGTATGTCTACAATTTATCTGACTCGGAATAACGGAACCAATGTATAATATTTACGAATTAATCAACATAATAAATAAAATCACTCCTACATAAAAAGGCTTTTATTATTACACTTGTATTCTATTAATAAGATACGTGATGTACTGTGATGTCCAGGATAGGGTATAATTTGAATAGAATTTGAAACGGACAATATTAATTATATTATGTTATAATTAATATTGTCCGTTTCATATATTTAATTATATATATAATAATATTGTATTATATGAAATACAATCGTGTATATGGAACACATGGAAGATTACATATATTGCGAGATCAAAACGAATACAAAATTGGTTTCTTCGATATCTTAAATTCAACTCTTATTTAGATGCAGCAAACTTCCACAATATGATCACCCAAATGACCAAATACTTCTCTTTAAGCTACTGCAAGGCCATGTTCACTGTCCCAGCCAATTAGAACTAATCTTCTTCCACGTTTCATCCAGATCGACCCGGCAGTCCGTACTCTTCCATATTTCTAGAAGTTGAACATCTTACACATAAAACTAAATTATTCACCTTTCATGCATATACCATAATGAGATGTTTCTTCTTTCTCAACATTAGCCTTACTACGCTTAAAGAGTTATTTTTATAAACCACCACAATCTCAATTTTAACCGATCATTCTACCTACAAACACATCTTGCTCTCCCTCTACCGTAACAATAGTTTCAATTTTCCCACCTTTTTTCTTTTTTTTTATCTTCTTAAACTGCTATATTGTGTGCCTGAACATTTCTGTGGATCATGATATATATTTATTATGTTAGTTCTATTATGTTTAGTTACAGTGTCAAAATCTCTAAATTAATTAAATTTAACATTATATCGGAGAAAGGGGTGGTTTTCCCAAGAGCAGACTGCCTATATTTCTCACAGAATCCTAGAGATCAATGTAATATTTGTTTAGGTCTATCAAATAATGTAGGAAAGCAGGTTTTTATATCCATATCCACGGATGAATTTTGAGTCATCGGTTGTTCATTGTATTTCATATGGAGAGCAGAATAAACGTTAATTATAAAATTAAATGAATCAACAAGAAAGATATAGAATAAATCTATTTATCGAAAAAATATTTTAGTCACAACCAGGATACGAACCTAGACCTTTTCCTATCGGAGAAATGCCTCATCAAATTTCGCTATATCAAGTATGTTAACGACAATTTTTTTTATTTATATTCTGTAGCCCATTAAAATTGATACATCTGTTATTTAATTTTTAACAATAGTTTGTTCTCCTTAAAAATTATAAAATTAATTGGTATATTCTAATGATGAGCTAAACTGTTATTATATTTAAACCAAGTTTGTGAGTTTTGTGTTGTACTTATAACGGTGAGCAATCACTGAAATGAAACCTCCAACAGTTAAATAAAAATCAGAATCGAATACCAAAATCAGTCACAATAACGGTATACTTCATCACTCAACAGTAATGTCGTATACCGACCTGTAAACTCTTACTAAACTCTTCGGACCTCTAAGACAACAATTCAGCTGTGTATGCGCACCATAATAAGACTTGATGAATAATAAGTAATTACATAAAAAACTTATTTGATTTTTTTAAACAATTGATAAAAAAAATAAATTCAATTTAGACGTGCGAATTAGTATTATCACTTATTAAAATCTTTTCTCAAAAGTACAAAGGTCGTGTGTTCACCTTTTTTCAATATTAATCACATCAAGAGGCATCTTTTCTTCCTCCTTTAAGAAGAATGATCTAATTTCAGTATAATGCATATCTTCTTCCTTGAGTACTATACGCACGAAATAGTATAAATATTATAAATATGATTATTATAAAACAAACTAAAGGCTGTCTTTTTTAGAGGTTTTAACTTTAAAATGAAATAAAACACATAAAAATCATGGTAATGACCATGTTATTGGCTTTATTAGAAAGATAATTTTATGCCATTAGTGTTTAAATATGATTTGTTGTATATGGGCACTGCGATTGGCTCGAATAAAACGCAATCAGGAAGTCCAATTTTCGAACAATTTTTAGACCAGCTGGGGACATATATCGGCAATAACGCGACGGATGTTGGCTTCCAAGTCATCTATTGTCTCTGTTTTATTGGCGTAGACTAGTGATTTCATATATCCCCACAGAATACTGTGCAAAAGGTGTTAAATCACACGATCTTGGAGGCCAATTCACAGGTTCATTACGCGAAATTATGCGCTCATCGAATGTTTCCTTCAATAAATTGATTGTGGCGCGCACCGTGTGACATCTTGCGCCGTCTTGTTGAAACTACAGCTCTTTCACATTAATGCTATTCAATTGGGGTACGAAAAAGTCAGTAATCATGGATCTATTGCTATGCACGATGGCGAATCGACTCATTCGGGTCTACTACTGTACGACGTCTCGCGGATGCGTATTATCAATTAGAGTATGCGTGGTGGAAAAATGTGGTATTTTGAATTGCTTGCTCGAATGGACGATTATATCAACCGTAAAATAGACGTAGCGCACGGTAAGTTTCACGAACTAAACCACGATTTTCGAATAAATTTGCACAATTGCAAGCGTTGGCGTTAAGTCTATTCGTGGTGAAATGGCAAACCAAACTAAGCACAAATCAGTTGTCGAATCGGCTGTTGCTGGAAAAAATGTTACTGGAAAAAGTGGAAAAAGCCAATTCAAAAAACAAACCCCTAAAAAAATAGCCTTTAGATACGTCATTAGTCATTATAGAGACATGAATAAATATATGTTAAAAAAAAAAAAAAAACTAGCACCGGTACTTAAACCCATAATTTTATATTGCCGGAAGAGTGTTTTCCCAATAAGGTTACAGCAACAATTAGGATAACAAGATAATAATCTAGGATAATATTACATCCACCCTAATACATATTGAAAGGGCTCTCTGAACTGTGGACTATAGAGAAACATGGAGAAACATGGTATCAACAAGTTTCAGAAGTAAGGAGATGACTGGAGAAGAAAAGCATTAATGGCCCGTGTCCACGTACCGAGACATGATGAGATTAAGTCTCAGAAATTTAGTTGAGACAATTCTTAGCACCGTGTACACAGATTTTGATCTGGATATAAACTCAGAAATCACCGTTTGAGATGGTAAGACCGTAATAAAACATGCCTAAAAACGCCACCTAAATAAGCTTTTCAGAATAACTATTTATTCTGAAAAATTATAAGCAGTAAGTTAAAAATAAATTAAAGAGAGAAAATAAAGTAGAAAAAGAAATGATATTACAAACATTAAACGTATTTTTACTGTAATAGAGAAGATGCAAATTCATTTAACGGACGAATGAAACGTCGAAACTAAATGGACTAACATTTTAAACGTAACTCATCGGACGTCAAATTTATAGGAAATTTAATAGGAAAAAATGAAGAAAATCGACACTGACTGAAGTTTCAATATTCTGTGTTAATTCAGTGTTAAAAACAAAATTAAATAATCTATATTAAAATTAACATTAAGTACAAAATTTTATTTGCAAACATTAACATTATAAACTATCAACTTTAGTATGTCTGACAAACAACGCTGAAACATCGTTAACAGTGACCATTGTTTTTGAAATTCAGGTACCAATATATATATATACGTATATATATATATATATACATACGTACCTCTACGATATAATTTAGCCTTATGAAAATCATTTCATCATTCGACATGTAAGCTTAAGCTGTTACAGCCTTTCACACCCATTTTAAGACAGACGTGCCAAGTTAATACTGATTTTTAAGTAATTAAATTTTGTTATTGTGCATTTAAAATTATTCTAAACGATCTTTTCACTTTTTAATTTTTCTTCTGGCGATCTTCGCCTAGTGTTGAATATAGACCTCCTTTTTTGTTGCTTTGCTACCAAATTTGTCCAACAACTTACCTAATCAGATGATTATGTCTTAGGATTAGTAAATGTATAGTTTAAAATAAAGGACATACGGTAGGTATTAAAGAAGTTGACATTTATTTAATAAATTCGATAAATTCACATTTTATTTTCAAATTTACATGTACATAAATTGTACATACAGATATTTAGTAAAAAAAACTGCATTGCAATCAAATTATACACGCATGTAGAAAATGGCAATTTTTAACAGAATTAGAAACGCACATATTAAAATTAAATTTCTTAACTATTAGTTATTCGAAATAAATGTGATTACAAAAATCTAATTTAAATGCTACGTATAAAAAATAAATAGGAGTAAGTCCAAAACAAAAACTAGAATATTAAATATTTCTATTTATGAGGTTAAAGGAATAAAAAAATCTTACTAAGAACTAAATTTCATAGTATTTAAGATAAAAAATTTCAAATGATTAACATAGTTTGAATAATAAAATGTTTAAAATATTGAGTAAAAAAATATTACGTATTTGAATAGAAAAAATACAAATTTAAATAAATAACTACCATTACCAGCAGGCACACAAATGTAATTATTATTAATAAATAAAATAAAAAAAGTTTATGATAATTTCTAGAATATCATTTTACTATCATTTAGTGAAGTTACACAAATTGAGACACACTAAATCTAGGTATAAAAAGGTTTTAATAATATTTTTTTACATTATTGATTCGAATAGATAGTCGTTTATTTACTTAAATTTAAATATCAATTATTATTCAAGACCGATTACATCAGATATTACAATGTTTTTATATTTAAAAACAATAAAATAAAATAAATCAGATTACGCAGTTTTACATACAATATATATTATAAGTAATCAAACATTTCTTCACTTGTATTATAATAACCATCATAAAGATAAACTTTTTTTTTTGCTCCTTTAATATGAAAAAAAAATTGAAACATTCTCGTCGTTTTATCGGAACATAAAACATGTAAAAAATATTAAAATTATACATAAAAAACTAATTGAGTTGAAAAATAAAATGTTCAATTATTGTTTTTAAACAATATTAGTTCATTGAATTATAATAAATTATAATCGATATGTATTATTTAGGTAACGCACTTGTGTAAAAGAAAAAAACAGTAAAAAGAAATATAAGCAGGAAAAGATAAATTTTGTTAGAAATAATGATTAAATAAATCTATTTTACTTATGAATATCAAGCATGCACTTGAATCCTTATGTCTAACATTTGAAATGGCACACGCACTTATTAAAATATGTATTATATATTATAGAATCTTAATTTACTTAATGCAAACTTACGATCTAATAAATATATTTGATTCCGACAAATTAACGTTCTTTTAATCGATTTTTTTAAACAAGACAGCATTATAACAATAATATTTTTGAGTGTTTTTTTTCATTTCACTTTTAAATTATATCAAATTAAGGCAATTATTCAAACTTCATTTTTTCAAAATGTTACAATTATTTATTAATAACTCCTGGCGTTATTTTTATGTTAAGGGTAATTGATAATTGGTCCCAATTAGTGAATTTATCATATGTATTCAAAATATAAGTAGCCAATTGATACGTCAAAATGTCCAAGTTATTATTTTTATCCGTTTCATTTTAATGATCTGGGCCAAATATAATTGAAAGACGAGAGTTTATTTAATTAATTTTTTTTTTTTGCGGTGGAACCGAATTAAGAAATACCTGCGGAAAGCAGTTTTTGTAAGGGCCTAATTATTTCACTGTATTTTCATAAAATTAAAGTATTTTATTAATACATTCGAACAAAAATTTAAAAAAAAAGTATCTTCATGTGTTTTGTCATGTTCGTCTTGCAAATATTTTATCAGGAATGATATAGAGAAAAATATAAATTTAAAGTGATTCACATAATATGTCAGTGCACAGCTGATAACTAAACATGGTTTACGTACACACACATGCATGTGTGCTCCCTTTCAGCGCATTAGTACATTAACAATTAATTTTCAGTGTTTCAAACCACTGAGGGACTATAAATATTATACATACGTAGTCCATATACAATAAGGTAACATGGTTTACTGATGGTCACTCCAAATACAGGGACTTTCTTAAAAATTACACTTCTATCAATTTAAATTGAAATACAAAATCATGAAATAAATTTTAAAAAAAAGAATAGAAAATATGTTTTTTTTTAAGGAGGACACGTTCTTATTGTGAAGTTGTAATTATTCAGAACAGACGGTCTGTGATATTTAATACAAATTAAATTTCAATTACAAAGATGTACACATAAAATCAATTTATCGAAAAAATATTTTTATCGCTACCGAGATTGGAACCTGAATTTTTTCCTATCCGGGGAAACGCATTAACCGATTACACCACACCAACATAGTAATTTTCGAACTTATATGTTGCATTTTCAAAACAGTAGAACGACTATTTTTGTATCAATTTATTATTTTTATCAATGTATTTATTATTTTGTATCAATGTATTGTATCAATTTGAAAATGTATATAAGAAAATTTGTCGTTAACTTACTATGTTGGTTTAATGTAATGTAATGTAATGCATTTCTCCAGATAGGAAAAGATCCAGGTTCGAATAAACAAACATATTTTTTCGATAAATTGATATTATGTGTATATCTTTGTAATTGATACATTTAATTTGTAGAAAATTTGTGTTTATGAATCTATATCTTTTGCTTCTTCTTTTATCTAGCAAACCACATAAGATGTTTTGGACTAGTTGTCTAATAACATAGTCTGTTTTAAGCTGTTGACATTATCGCGCACAGTTCACTTACTGTTTGCTGTACCGGCCGCTTCGAAATGGGCGCGTTAGTTAACGTGCTAAAAACGGAGTTCAGAATAAGGTCGCAGGGGTCTTATTCCTAACTTCGTTTTAATCAGCACCCTAAGTAACGTGCTAACCACATGTTACGTACAGACGGTAGGTGAACTGGAAGCTTCACCTGGATTCTATTAAAAAATATCGTTAATTAACTTTAAGCGGATGTGAAAAAGAAAATACGTATTTATTTTAGTAATTAAAATCATCAAGAAAACTTTTACACGCATGTTTACATTATAATAGTACACTCAAATACTTCAGAATATTAACAAAACTTCTCGGACAAGAAAATTTACTAAAATATATTGTAAAAAGTTTTTATACTCATTAAATATATATTTGTATGATACATTTTTAAGAATTTTCCCGTATGGATTATGTTACCCACCATAAGTAATAAACACAATTGTCTTTGGGAGGCAGATTTCAAAATGAAATTGATCCGGATTGAATATTTTCTGTTGAGATTAAAATCAGTTATTCTTTTTACGGAAAAGCTTAAAACTTACATATCAATTAAATTAAAAGTATTCTTGAAAAATATAATAACTAAAATCAAGAAATAAATGCCGTTATATAAAGTACAACTACTAAGTATTGAATCGAGAGCTTAACGAACCGATGACTACATAATATGTATTTTAGGTTAAGTTACAATACATTTTAAGTCTTTACTGTTTTGATATAAAGGGAATAATATTTCCTCAATAAATGTAAAAAAAAAACCCACTTTCTTATGAACACACATTACAGTACATAATATTAAAAATCACTTTCGTAAACGGGGCTGCAAAATTTATTCACTGATATTTTTAATCGAATATTTTGAGAAGGATTTTTCGAGGTGATTAATTTAGATGGAATACATAATTTAATGAATAATATTACGTAACATTATTATTAGCTGACAGTGTAGGGGACGACAGGCGGAGTCGGCCTCGTGTCCCCAGTCTTCGGAGGGCTGTAACATCCCGAAGCGGGTTGCTCCGTCAGATCCAATTTGATAACTATGCCACATCATAGTTTCGGATAGATGGATAAATAATCGTAAAATTGAATGAATCGTATTATCAAATATTCAAAATATAAATAGTTTTATTGTGTTGCTATTGGGATGGATACCTTCACAAATCGGTTGAAATTTTTCGTTGTGTGCATTTAGTGCGAAATTTTGGAAATACAGATATTTGGTTTATTTTTTAACATGTTTTATTTAGCCATTTATCAGTTTCTAATAATAATAATAAAACGCAATCGCATTATACAAACCAGTCAGTCGAATACATATTATTTATATATATATAATATTATTTGTATGATGATTAATCGCATCAAATTCCAGCAGATTATTTCGTGTCTGTTCATTAATTCTTTGGAAAAATACATCACGTAATAGTCGTTCACATTACAGTCTCGAAAGTTCTCCGGTGGAATGTTACCAGCTAGCTGCTGGGGGGAATCTCATGCTATTGCGGGCTAATGGTGGATACTACAAGGCTGTCGCTGGGGCCGAGAGTGAACGGTTTTTCAGAAATGTCAGTCACTGGGAATTTGAAATTCAAATCGTCATTTTCCCCAAAGATCACCAACTGATTATCGAAGATTTTTTCACTCTGTGGCCCTCTCTTGTCCTCGTTGGTATAGTATTGTGCCGTTCGCCTTTTCGAGTAACAAATCCCGGCAGTCAGAGCGGCCAGAACGACAAACAGCAGCAGCAGCAAAGATGCTATGATACTTAGACGTCCTTCTTCAGCGAGGATCCCCGATTCCCCCATAAATCTGGCTCCGTTGTCTCCGCACCACTCCAGTTCACTCTGAGACAGCCAACCCAACCGATAACCTTCTAAACTTTTGGGAGACACGCAAATCAGTTCTCTGAGAGAAGCGTTCAAATAACTAACTTTCAAATGTGAAAGCATCGTCCCGATATGACAAACATCGCAGATCCAAGGATTGTAATCCAGCCACAGTTTCGGAATTTCAGCAAATCTCGACAACGATTTTTCATCTAATCCATTCAAACGATTCTCGGTGAGATCTAGTTCTAGCAAGTACGGAATCGGCGCTAATGTTTGAACTGGAAAGGTTACAAAACTGTTACCAGAGAAATTCAACGATTTTAGTTGTTGGTTGTGCGTGAAAATACCAAGTGGTAAATCTGACAAACCCAAATTTGCCAATCCCAGGTTGCGTATATTTACTAAAATTTGTAGAATGATTGTAATGTCTTCGACTCCGATGTGATTGCCGCTGATGTCCAATGTCCAAAGAGAATCGGCTAGAGGTTGAAAGGACTGCATGTCCAATCTGTCTAGCTTATTATAACTTATGTCTAGGCTATTGAGTTTAGACAAATTGAGAAAAGCGGTCGGAGTGACCATGGCTAATCGGTTTCGTGCCAAAGACAGGCTGTTGAGAAAGTTATTTTTCCCAAACGTCTTTTCTAAGACCACAGGTAACTGGTTTCCGTCATACTTGAGAACTTGAAGCTTTTTCAAGTCGTTGAATTCATCTGCCATAACGTATTTAAAATGATTTTCCCCCAAGTCCAGATGCTGTAAACCTGCGAGCAAGTGGTACAGTTGAGTGTTGATCATTTTCAATTTGCAACGCCGGCACTTCAAAACTTTCAGTTCTTGTATGTCTTTGAAAACTTCAGGGGCCAGTTCGGCTAGCGGATTGTCGCTCAAATCCAAATGGTTCAGCTTACCTAACTTTCTAAAAAGTCTAGGTACTAACACTGATATACGGTTATTCGAAAGAGACAGGATTCTGAGCTCCATCAGATAGTGAAATGTTTCACTCGGCATCTCCTCAATTCTATTGTTATCGAGATATAATTCAACGAGGTTGATAAGCCCGCGAAAGTTATGATCGACAATAGCGGAAATATTGTTGTAAGTCAGGTTAAGTAATCTCAAATTCCTTAGTCCCCAAAATGAGTTTTGGCCTATTGATGGAACGTTCGATTGAACAATATGAATTTCTTCTAGGTTGGTAAATCTTTTCGGCTGGGTGAAGATGGGCCCGATGGTGAGATAATTTACGTAGTCATCGTTAGGGGCCGAGATGACAATGACTTCAGTAGACACGTCCATTTGATCCACGGGGATAGAGACCATGTCTCCCTTGGTGCAGGACACGCTGCTGCGTCCTTTAATGTCCAATTCACAGGAGCACACGTCTGGGCACGAGGACTTGCTCAACTGCCACCAGACTGCAAACACTATCATTATTCTCCACATGTGCTCCATTCTGAAACAAAAAGAAAAAAATATGTTTGATTTTTGTATTTTAAAGCATCGTAGCACACTTATTTCTGGGACAAATTATACAAATTAAATGTATTAATTAGAAAGATATACAGGAAAATTCCATTTATCGAAAATATATTTTTGTTGTTACCGGGATTCGAACGTGGATCCTTTCTTATCCGAGGAAATGCGTTAACCATTACACCACACCAGCTGAGTATTAGTTCTATCAAATTATTACATCTATTATAAGTTCGAAAATTTGTCATTAACTTACTCTATTGATGTGGTGTAATCGATAGGAAAGGATCCAGGTTCGAATCCCGGTAGCAACAAAAATATATTTTAAATAAATTGAACTTTTATTTATATCTTTCTAATTGATACATTTAATTTGGAACAAAATAATTCAATTTAATAAAATTAGGAAAATTTATTTTAATCGAAACGAATTTTAATCTTGACTTTGAGATAAAATACAATACTTTAATGGTCCATATGGTCCAAATTAAAACAATATATTGGAACAAACATTATGTAATACGACTTGAGTCTGGGTGCAATGGTTAATATGGGTGAATCTACATGCATCAGCAAATTTTCAAAGTTAAAAAATTAGTACCCTTATGAGTTGGTTCTTTAAAAAATATATATATTTATTTTTTGCTACTTCTTGTCTTGTAATTTAGCATCCCCCCAATATTATTACAATAATACAAATTAAATGTATCAACTAGAAAGATATACAGAAAAATCAATTTATCTAAAACATATTTTAGTTGCTTCCAGGATTCGAACCACTGAATTGTTCCACTGTTTCATTGACAACATATTTTTCGTTTTCTTACCCTTATCACATAAAATTCATTTAATTCAAAATTAGGCGGGTGGCGGCCAAGGATCCATTTTTTTTAATACCAGAAAGAAAGATCAAATGATATTTTTATTTCAGTGTTTAGGTATTATTATTTCAATTTATAGATATAGAAAATCAACAGCTAGAAAAGTGAATTAGAATTTGGGGAAAAGAATCCGAAATGAATTAATATCGAGGGAAACTAACATCACAGCACTGATCCGAATTTTCTGTTGCTTTTTCTGCCGGTTTCGCCCGTAACCGGCGATTACCCCATCCCTTCCGCTCACCCCGCCCGCACCACAGCCGAACCGACCCCCACCACCCCCGACGCCGGGCTGCGAACAAACGGAGAAGTTCTCGCCGGCCCGTGAGCCGCTACGTGCGAAGGTTATGAATTATGAAAGTTTTTAAGCCAACAAAAAGGTTAGTTACGAGCCGAGATCTTGTACAAAAATTTTGTTTATTCTCCACGAATGAACGATAATAAAAACAAAGGAGCAATACATTTGTTGACGAGAGAGAGAGAAAGAGAGAGTGCTTCGCTCCTTGTTACGCCGAATTTGTACGCGTTTGATGAGCACCTCATCCGAAAAGGTATTTTTCGTTAAGCTTAAGTTTCATTTCATGCCTTTTAAGAATAAAGAGGCGACTCGAATTTGCGAGCAAGACTCGAAATTAAGTTTTTAAAAACACTTTCTCGGCACACAGAACGTCTGAGAGAGTTACTGCTAAGAAACCAGGGCGGTGGGGTCGTTTTAAAATCTACCGACTTCGGTCCTGACTGCCTTATAGTCCAACTTCGAGCGATTTTTTAAGAAACACTCTTTACACACAGTACTTAGATGCAGCACCAATCAGCTCAACTGCACGCACTAGAGAGAGAAAACGTGAAATAATTGGCGGAAGAATAACTGCCCGCATTAAGGTATTTTGTATGCTATGCATTCCGGTGTAAATGATTCGCTCTCGCTCCAGACTTCTGAAACATACACATTCGTTACTTTATAAAGTACCCATGATACATGCAACATAGATTCATTGAAATAGAATATATTTTTAAAAGAGTCAGAGTCAGTTTGGCGATATCTGTTGACTCACTTAGACGGCACTTACAATTTCATAAATCAACAATTCCACAACTCCACAGCCCTGTGGGAAACAACCATCTTCCCAGTTTGTTACAGCTATGTCCCCTGGACGGTTTAGTTGCAAATTAATAGCTAATAAGCTAATAGAGATATCGATGATGACATCTTTGGCGTTATTTGCAAATTTTTCGGAAGATGTAAAACAGTTGATGATAATATATCGTTCTATTAGATTCTCATTGTGACATATATGCTGTTTCAGGAAAATGAATTATAAAATTTAGTCCATAGACGGCGATAGTGTTGTAGTGCTCGAAGTGAGTCCACATATTAACATATATACAACTTTCAAACATTTCATAGATATGGAGATTGATTAATGGGTGAGAATGGTGAACGTTATACTTATATAAAGTGATCACTTAAGCCAGCCGAAGACATGTCGGAAGCTAAAACATATTTTCATATATTTCCATTAAATATAATAAAAAATAGCTTCTTCTATGAGATGTCTATTATTGTTTAAATAAATTATCAATTAAAAGAAATATGGGATTATTCCTTTCCAATTCCTTAAATAAATAATATTCACTAACACATGGGGATCTGGCTTTATTCGTCAAAAACGATAATAATTTTAAAATATAATAGAAAGAACGTTAGGGAGCGTAATATTTTTCACATTCAATAAAGTATAATTTTTGCCAAACGGTCATAAAATTATTTTATTTGAAATATACACACGTACGTCCTACATACACAGGCCATTATTAAGTATGTTAAACATTCAAATGTTCAGACAATGGAAATGATACTGTTTGATTAACCATTAACTAGCTAAAAACTACCCTCACGTTCAAATCTAGATTTCCTCTCTTATCCACTTTGCCTGCGAGCCAACGGGAGGTAAAGTACCATCACGCTCAAATTCACTATCCTGGCCAAATATCTGTTCGAATATGTACCCCCATCTGAATCTTCTTATGCATTAGCCGAACAGTGTCGGCATTTCTATCTTAGAGCCGGATTTTTTATTATTAACGATATATTTATATAACTTATATATTTTAAAATTTATTAAGGAGGTTACCAAGTACCAAGTCATCAATAAACTATTATCGGTTGGGGACTTCTAAAAGTGTGATTTGACATATTTTATACAACACTATAATACAATACACATATCAAAACTGACTGGAAAGTAAGTAATAAACGTTATAAAGTTTCATCTCAGATTACTGTGTCTTAGACAGGATGGATAATCATAACTTCTTGGGGACACTAAAAATTCATAACAGATGACAGAAAAAACTAAATTGATTCAGAAAATAATATTAACTGTCAACAGGTACAGCCGTAAGTACAATACATTATGAATGTATCTAAAAAAAACTTATGAATTGAAAAAATATTTTATAAAGTTGTTGTAATGTACTGGAAGGAGCTGTATTTTATTAAAACATAAGAATCCGATGTAAATAAAACAATAATATGGCCACGCACAAGTTTTTTCCTTCCGATATCCTTAAAGATGTATTCTTTCAGAATCGAGATGTTTTTTAGAAAATGTTTCATTCGCTTGTAGATCTACAGTTCTTGGTTCAAGATTTAATTCCAAACTTTGGATTTATCGACGTTGTCTGATATATTTTTTTGGTACTTCAACGTTCTAAAAAAAAAATGAAAACAGAAAACATTTCTTGTGGGTATTGTCCGGTATTTGTGATTTATTGATTTTTCTTATCTGTCTTTATTGCTTCCGTTAAGTTATGAGTATAAGCTTGTGTAAACACATCATGTGTATGATATTAATAGAAAATATATATGTATCGTGAAGAATATTAAAATATTTATTATTAAGAAAACGAGAATATACAAATAAATGTCCTTTGTGTCTACATCCATAAATCATACATCTACTAGGTATGTCTTTCATTGTGATTTTTTTTTCTCAAACAGTTTGTGTCATCAAATCAAACTATTTATCAAATCAGTCTAAAATGAATTATGAAATCTAAGTACTAGACAAAAGATTGTTACAAAGATATAATAGAATTAGCTTGTGGCAGACGACTTTTGTATCTAGTGCATTCACTTGGGTATTATCGAGAATATGGTCCTTTCTTGGATTTTTGCGAAAAATATATTTACTTGTGTAATTGAAAAATGACTAGATAATTTTTTTTTCATTTTTGAAAACAGGGCATTCAATTCTTTAGAAAAAAAATCAATTCTATCCGAAAATTGAGCATATTATCGATATTTTCGAATATATTTGAATTCACCATTTTATATAATTGACTATATTATCGGCACCATTAGTCAGTCAATGAAAATTTTCAAAACACACAGATGACTAACATTACTTATTAATAGAGGGAAAATAATATATGAAAATATATTGATACTTTTATTTAATTTGTTGATATCTAAATTTATTAGAATTACTTTCTTTTCGTTATGTATACACCATAACACAAACACTATTTGTCGACTAACTTACTATCACGCCGTTTTGCTGCGCCGGGTATGTAGAGAGTATAGAGCGCCACACCTTCTGTCCTGACGCACAATTACCACCTCATCCACAAATATGCATCTTCTCATGCAAGCTCGTCGATTATTGAGGCTTCTAAAAGGACCATCCTCCAGTATGTGGTTTTCCTAGTCATGCCAAGTTTTCCGCGGACGTCCTCTATTTCCGGTGCCATCAATACTTGCTTTATATATATTTCTTACCATTCTCTTCTCATTCATTTGTTACATATGACCAAACCACCTAAATGATTATTTTTCTTAACCTTACTCACTATACTAAAATCAGCTTTATATTTATTGACTAATAATTTGTAATTATTAACTATACTTACCTTTCCTTTATGTATGAATAATTTGGTTAATATAATATTTATTGTAAATTTGGCGGAGGTAAACATAAAAAAAAATTGATATAAAAATATTTTCAGGATTCTCTATATTCTGCCTGAATATGTGTAATCAATTTATCTCCGAAACGTAGGCCGGCGAGGTAAGATATATACAGAAGATCTGAACGGTTGTGAAATACTGAAAGCATTTTTAACGGGCCTCTACGGGGTGGAAGTTATAATTATCAATTTTTCGAGTCATAGTACAGTGTGTTATATTGTTATAATATGATAAAACATTGCAGCAACACTAGCAGACAGTACTTTTCCGATACAGTGGTAAACAAAATGTAATGTTTAATGTTTACAGAATTCAGAGCACCAAAAATAATAGATATATGCAAAAAAAATGAATAATCAAAATTTTTAAAATTAAAAAGAAATTAAATATTAGAAGAGATTTCCGATCTACGAAATTTAGAGATACAACTGACATTACAAAACTTAAATATACTGCAACTCAAAACCACTTTATTTATCTAGTCATGAAATTCTTCAATAATCTCCCCCTTGCAATAAAAAAATAACAGATTACTGTAAATTTTTATCTAAAAGCAAAAAATACATATACAGACACCTAGCAGATACATAAAAATGATTATAAGATGCCTGTGAACTTCTGCTCATATTAAATTTGTATCTTTTCATCTATACTATACTCCTTTTCTATACCTCCTACTCTCATAGAGAAGTAAAAAAATGGTTGAAATGTGCTATTTATAAAGAAATTGTTAAAAATAAAAAAATAAAAATTACAGTAAAATGAAATAAAAAATTAAAATGCAATTAGATAGCATATAAATACAAAGTAAACGCAATGTTCAATGTATAAATATATTTTATATGAAGAGTAATAATTAGTATAGCAATTAGTTCATTTGAGGACATGCCGGCTGGAGAGTAAAAAAAAGATAGTCTCTTTCTTTTCATCATTTTAGATTTCCTACAAAGTTGTAAAACACGGTCAGTGACATCAAATTTCGAAGACACATCTACATGGAGAAGGCAGAAAGAGTATTTTGAAGAGCTAAGGCTACTCTTTTGGGAGGTCTAGTGTGCAACACGCGATTGGAATTAGATCCTTTATGACCTGAGCCAGCGTGGAACAGTGGTGTACGAAGATTGCACGAGACTAAACAAAATGACATTGATGCAAGCGTGGAAATGTTGTCGTATTACTGAAGTTGACGACATCATTCGCTTCGTAGAATCGTCTTTACAGAAAATTCCAGTAAAATATGTGCGCTAACGAGAACAAGCTGGCATTTTTTGTGGAGGTTAAGAAGAACACGGATATTAAGAAGTCTCGGACGTAAAGACCCGTACAAACCGGTACTTACGTGAGAATTCTCACCACTATCTGGTACAAAAGAGAAGTCAAACCGGATACTTCAAGGAGTATATCAGCAGGAAATAAGAACACTCAGCGATGCCCTGGAATTAATGGAATAGTTATTTAAATCGCTATTTTAATAGTTACTGTGATTGTGTTCGATTGTAACGATGATTGGTAATTGATAATTCGTGATTATTCGAGACACTAGATAACGGTTACATAATGGTTTAACATCTCTAACTCGAATTCAATGGTTACCAAAGGCGGCAGATATAGTACATCATAAGTGCGAAATCTAAATATCCCAAAAAGCAAACAGTTTTCCTACCTTTTTTTCAAAACCATTTTGCATTTAAGCCGAAGATCGAAGGAAGGCCCAAGTGCCGTCACGTACTTCAGGTCAAGGAGACACTAAGTCTCTAAACGTCCGGTGAACATCAATGGGAAGTTAGCCTGAAATTGTGGTATTTAGCGTTCCTAAATCGGTCGAGTTGAAGATTCCACACATATAGTGGAACATACACAACGACACTGTCACCGATAAGGTATTTCTTCGAAATACATATACAATTTGTCTTCGACACGGTGTTGCAAGCCAATACTTAACCATAATACTAACACTCACACGTCGCATCAGCGATGTCAGCCCTGATGATGGACCCTACAATGAGATCCGAATCGTCTACCAGAATGGTCGGATATATATTTACATAGCAGAATAGTTCAGTAAGAAAATAATTAATTTGACAAAATAATTTTTATAACAAACATCTAATGAAGACCTCATAAAATTTCAAGTTTCTGGCTTTATTAACGACACTTCTCGAATAATTTCCTTATTTACTTTTGATTTTAATGAATACTAAGCTAGCTAGCTTTCTTAAGAATACTGAATAATAATTTTCTGCAGAAAATCTAATTTCTTAACGACGATAATTATTTATTTATTTGAATATTGTATTGCAGGTTTACATTTATTTCATATTATTTACTCTATATCTAATAGAAAGTAGTGGGAGGTATTGACTTTTAATTGCACATGATGATATTATAAAATTTCACAAACTACCACATGTATTGTGAATCTGTATTATAAATATATGTTGTCATTGTCAGACAACAAACGATTGTTTGATAATAAAAATAAAAATTATTTTAAATATGAATTAAATATATTAATTTGAAAGATATAAGAAAAATATTGTTGTTGCGCTACCGGGATTCGAACCTGGATCTCTTTCCAAACCGGGGAAGGTGCATTATCCAACTATGCTACAGCGAGGATATTTTTAGCGACAAATTTTCGAATCTATATGTTACCTTTTTGATATGAATACATTTAATCGTTCCATTATTTCAAGAGCCTTATTTTTGCGGAATCTCAAATACCTTTGAGTAATCTGATGGTATAAGCCAGAATTAACAATTCATTTTTAATTCTATAATAATTTTTAAATTATTTATTATTAGGAGAACACATTATTATTGTGAAGTTGTAATTATTCAGAACAGACGGTCTGTGATATTTTAAATATGAATTAAATATATTAATTAGAAATTTTCAATAAAAATTATATATAATAAATTTAATTGAACAATATTGTTGTTGCACCACCGGGATTCGTACCTGCCCATTCGTATGTTCTGAATAATTTCAACTTCACAATAAGAATGTGTTCTCCTAATAAATAGTTATTTAATCCTGGTTAAAATTCATATTTTTTATTTATTATCTTGGTTTTTTTTTTTTTTAATTTAAAAATAGATTCTGGTGAAGAAACAATGCTATATTTTTAGTTAGTTATGACATCCTGAAGAAGGAAAAGGTTTTTTAAACTCAATTAGTGGTTAATAAAACTAAGATAATAAATAAAAAATAGTTATTTAATCAAATAGTAGAGTTTAACTAAGTTGATAACAAATAAAATTTTAGATTATGATCAAAATACAAAATGAGAAAATATAGAACGCGCATGTTATAATGCGAAGGATGAATAACGAAATTTTCTTTCATATAAAAGGAGAAGGAAATGGTGTTATTCCTAGCTCAACCCCAAGATTCGAAGAAAATCTCTTTTGCCATATTTTTTTTCACGTTTTAATGATGGTTATCTTCCACAGCGCGTAATTAGGTACGAGATGATGTCATGCCTGACTGGCAGATATTGTTTGGAACAATCCATCGTTCATCATTGCTGAGCCGCCGGGCTTATCGTGGCAGGGCGCTAAACGTCAACATTGATAAAGTATTGTGTTCTTTAATTCGTTTCGGTATTAAAATATGGTGCCCAGTCTCTGATCGGGAGCACATCAGCGAGGATTCGTATAAACTAGCCGTGTTTATGATTCATGCTCGTACGATGTCTTTAGACAAAAACAACATTATATAACAATCATCTGTTGCTTATACAATAATCAGTTGAGGAGGTGCTTGTAACATAAAACGACACCATTAGAAACTCGTTAACCTATACAAATATTTACCAAAGCATAGTGGCTATTTCATACATAGAGGTTTTTTCAAAATAATATAAATAGACTCAACAGCAGACAATTGTGAAGTTAATGTACCTTTCAGACAAATAAGACAATCCCAAAGATATCGTAAATTATCTTATATTATAGCAATGATTTTTAATCTCTTGGCAAATGACATTAAAGGTGCTTCTACAGTGAATAGTTTTAAAACAATATTAAAGAAGTGGATCTCTATTGAGAGAACAAAATATTAAATATTTCCCAAAAACCATTATTTTTCTTTTAAAATTATTCAGTAGTTCTTATTTTAGTAAGTATGCAATATCTATTTGTACTCACTAAAATGACAGAACAACGTAATATTTTGTTTCACTTTCTCGAATGAATTTTTGTCTTCTTCTACATTGAAAGTTAAATATTATTTATCTTTCAAAATTAAATTATTCTAAAATAAAAAGTTAAATTATTCTATCATATTATCATTTGATTGCAATACATTGTGTAAAAAAGGTTTTGCTCACACACGCCGTCTACTTATATGGGATTTATATGTATAAATATATTTATTATTCGTGACTTTGGCATCATCAACAAGGCATCATCTGAAATTTACATTGAAATTGTTACAAAAATATAGCAATAAAATTATGAATAATAAAATAAATCGATTCCTGAAAAAAAGCAATCGCGACCATGGGGAATAAAATGAATGGTTCTCCGAACATGTTTTGATGCAGTTTAAATATCTAATAGTGAAACTGATATACTGTTCCTGGTAACTGTGTCCTGGTGAGTTGATCCGATCTAGTGTCTGGAACATTGTTCGCTGACCATTTGTTGAACACAGTTGTAAAATTATTTTCTCCGATGTATCAGTTTCCGTCCAAATTTGTCTACGAAAGAAGCATTAGATACAATGTTGGGTTATTATTTATATTATGATATAATTAAACTTATCAAAAAGTCAAAAGCTGTCATAGTAATAACTCAAACAAATAAATAAATGGATACTTCTGCACAATGATAACTTGATACCGAAAGAATTTTGTTAAAGAATCCTCGAGGGTCTAGCCCAGAACCAGGCCGCTATTCGTACAGCATTATTTATGCTGCAATGAACAACGGTTTTCAAATCTCCTGGCATTCTCTCTTGTATCGATAATAAATACCCTCCAAGTAATTCCCAGAGTAAACTTTTATTTTTCTTAATCTTACGTACTAGTCTTATCACAACGGAGCAAGGTTTTCTTGTATTAGGTTGTTACGAAAATAATGGCCTATTTTATCATTTTGGTTTGTTAGGAAACATTTGTTAAGTTATTTCTGCTATATTTATTTATTGAGTCAGTTTTTTAATTTGCACTAGGTACTTCAATCCGTCAGAAATGGGAATGAAAAAGAAAAATTACGTAAGTATTTGCATGAAATTTAATACAAGAATTATTTATCTCATGTAGCGCGTAAAGTTAAATAAAGATAGGTTAACATATAATATTTAAATAAATTTTAAAATGGTAGTCATAAATGCGTAGAATCAAACGGTTGAACATTGATTAATAATGATTAACTAATCTGTTGTCACGTTTAATTAAATACAACAACCTACTGCCTATTTTTTTCATTTCATTCTCGATAACACCTACATCATTTTCCTATCATCATAATAGTGATATCTAAAAACATGACGAGAGGATGCTAATAAAGATGTGTTATAAGAAAGTGTACCGATAAGAAAAAATTCCTCTACTAAGAATAGATTTTTAAATGTGAACAAGGCGAGAGTTGACGCGACAGAGTAACAAAATGAGGAATTTTCTTTTTCTTCTCACTCACGCGGAGAATTGCTGTAATCTGTCGATTATATTGCAATCATCATAAAAAAATTGCCAAAGAAACTGTCAATTCCTCCAAAAAAATTTCACAAAATTAGCCATTTTATTTAGCTATAAATTGTTAAAGTAATATCCCATATGCTTTTGTTTACTGATATTCGTCACTTAAGAGCAAACTTGTTATCGTACAGTAACACAGAAATCTAAAATAAAAGAAAAAATCAAATAAAAAAAAAATATTTTTGCTAATGTCAAAATTCCAAGCTTGTTATTAGCTGGGTGTAATGATGACACATAATAATATATTTAGTTAGTTTGCAATAACAATTAAATATTTTTTAATGGAAGTGTAAATTTAAAAAAAAAAAATAGAATTGCGTACACAGAATACGTGTCACAATAATATTTATACTATTTTCAAGCTAAGCTAAATAAATGTTTGTGCTATGAAAATAGGACTAACTTGATTGTCTCCTGAAACGTGGCTCAAACCTCCGACCACTAGATCACCAGGCGAGTATCGTTACCACTAGATAACAAACACAGTTAATATAATATAAAGTTAAAAAAATCATTTTGTTTAAATTTAATGTTAATTTAAATTTAATGATGACCTAATATAAAATATTTAATAATATCTATCCTGTTTATTTTGCCTTTCTCGTATGTTGTGTATATTCTTGTTCAAGTAATCGGAGTGTTAATACTTAAGTATTCTTACAAGAATATTAACAGAATAATTATTTTAGAAAACAATTTGTTATCTAAAATAATACTTATCCAGTGTTTGCTTCAGGCCATATTTTATGATTAAAAATTACCTGAAATATATATATATATATATATATTACGAGTGAATTATCATAAAAATATAAAAAAACGCTTTATTTTATTCCGATGATAAGAATATAAATATTATTCGTTTGAAAAGAGGACTTTTTTTTGCTACGCATGTAGCGGTAATTTCTTATATGAAAAGGTTTTTTTCGAATCCCTTCCAAATAATAAAAAAATCTAGAAGCTTTTCGATAAGGTTTAATTTTATACCCTGCGGAAAACGTCCGAAGTCACAGTTTTAAACCATCCGAAATCAAACACGTTCGATTATTATACATCAAATATTACAGTTTGCACTTAAAAAATATATTCAGTTTTTCATAAAATATACAAGAGCGCAATAAAAATGTTGTCGCATGGATGTTAGGCAATACTACGCACCGAAATTCGACTTTTTGGGCCCGCCGCTATTGAGCACTCGAATCACGTACACATCATTGTCTTGTTTACCGTGTAAATATTAAAATTCGCCAATCCGCTCATGTTTCCAACGATCAAATCCTCGGCGGTAGAAAAATAATTCCGCTCGCTGAATTTTACTCCAAAATACGTCGGAAGTGTCAATAGCGGATAGCTTTCCAATACGCTTTGTTGCAAATTTGCTCGACAAACCGACTGAAGGATTTCCGCGTGTACGCTTTGCGTCGAGTCATGAAAAGTATTTCCGCCGAGGTTTCTTCAAATAGTTATCGACTGCCGCATTCTGCTCGTCCGCGTCAGGTTAGGAAGTGTCGAGCGAGTCCACCCACAAATATTTACATAATCTACGAACCATCTGTAGGTACACATCCCGAAAAATAACGAATAAATTTGTGCCTACGTAATTATGTTTACGATGAAAAAATGTCAAGGCAAGTGGAAACATTCTACGAGCTCACAGAAATGAAATGCGGATAAACATGGGACAAACGTACTTGTACCAACATTCATTAGCGGTTGAGTGCTGATACTTCTTTCTCACGATATTTATTCCTAAATGTATTAAAGCATTATTACCCTTGAAAAAATATTCTTCATTTAGAAAAGTACTTTTATTCCCAGATAGATACACTTAAATATAAATAAACTCGATACCCCGCGAAATTTCCAGTTTGGTTTGAAAATGGGTTCACTAGCAAACAATTTTCAACCTATTTACCGTAGGTACGTAAACGTTTGTTGATATTTACCCAATAACCTAGATCGCATGAGATACGTGAAGGAGGAAGAAGGGATTCACGAAAGGGAGAAAACCTGGCGCCCCAGATTTGAGTCGCCCGTAAGGGATGAACTTTGCAAATGAAGGGGGGCAACACGATTGGCATTATTGCCTGCTTAGGCTTTGATCAGCTGAAATGTTACGGTGGGTTAGTACCGTCCTTCACTTTGCCTTTTTACTAAACGCTCCTTGACGCGATCCCTTTGAAGTATGTTTGAGGGATGTAACAAGATCGTATTAGAAATCTACGACAACCTGTTTCTGCACAGGACGTAAATCCTAAGTAAAGATAATGTTCAAAGCCTTACAGAAAAGTAGTACTTCACTTCCGGTACTAGAAATTATGGAAGGATGTCCAGAATTGAAAACAAATGTTTTTATTAACAAAAATTCAAGGCCGCCAAATTGTTATTATTATTAAATGAGATTGTTTCAGTCGTAATATCATGAAAACCGATTTCAAGATTTGTAATTTATTGTGACATATAACGTTGGACTACGATCATTGTGTCTAGTAAATAGTAATTCTTGTTAAGTTAAAAAAATATTAATATAAAATAGTTTTAAAATATGTCGAGAATTGACAACATTCTGCCTCAATATCTTAAGTAAATCAACAAATGCTTGACGAGCAGAGATCCTTATATTTTTTAAATTGTTAAGTGTATAATAGTACTTTAATAATTGTAGTATTACAATTAATAACATTGTGATATTTTAAGGGTTGTGATGTTCAAGATTATACTATTTACTAATATTTCTAATATTATATAACATCATACCGAATGTAAATAGCACTCGTGCTGTCATTGAGGAGAGCTCTAGGCGTTCAGCCGCAAATAATGTGGCTTAATTAAGATTATTTGTTACAGAGCACACGTATGCGATACACTTTGGGATGTGGATCAGATCTGATGATAGTATCATGATAAACATAGTAACATTATGAAATTTAATAAAAAAACTAATATTTTAGAATTTGTAATTTACAGAACTACTCAATTACCTTTTCTCTGACTCTAACTACTCGGATAAGATATGCCAGCAGTTGCACGTGGCCTACCCTTATTAGCCCCGTATACATTTCGGAAAAAATATCACCCCAAACATACTAGAAACATGCCAAAGACCATTTTTTTCAAATCTACTATTCTACTCAACAGAGGTCCGCTTAGTACGTGCTCACTCAAAGCTGGTCCCAATACTCACAATATACCTTTTTCTTTCTCATCAAAAACCTCATGTCCCTGCGGTACAACACATTTTGGATTTTATATGAAAAATTGTAAATTCCCTTTCGATATGAAATATTTTTCCAAGCGTAGTAGAACTAAACAAAGAATTTAAAAAAAAAAAACTATTTATAATACAAGTATTTATATATTATTTTTTCCCACAAACCTTTGTTTGAAAGAGCTTTTAATAAATCAAATTTAAAATATTGCTACTCAAGCTATGTGAATTCTCAAGGTAAGTGAATATCTTACTTTACGTGGGTTTGTCAAACAAAAAAAATTAAAATGAACAATAAATACAACGACGACGAATGCCTGAGTATTTTAATTAATTACTGATCCATCGCTCCCAAACACAAATTACTTATTTATCTCGCAGCACTTTACATGGAAAAAAATTATTAAAATTGTTAATAGACATTAAAAACAGACCCAAAAATCAAATAAATATATACTCGTACGTACCTTGGTGATATAAATATCTTACAATCAAACAAAATCGATAATTATTATATTAAATTAAAAAAATGACGGTATCAGTTAAAGAAATTAAACACCTGAAAATTTTGTGCACATACCGCACCGGTTATGAATGATTTACATTAATTATTATGAGTAGTTTATATTAGTAAAATAGATAGTTATGAATATGAATTTACATATAGTAAATTCCCATGATTCACTTTGTTCCAATTACCTCACTTGTTTTCAAACACACAATTTTTGGCACAGTTCAAATATGCTCCAAATAATAATTGAAGGCCTTACTGCACCAAAATATGGAACAATTTCGTTAAAAATACTTTCCTACATTATGTAATTTTACGATTAAGATATTATGTTATTATATAATGTAGCGCAAAAGAGTTGGCGAGAACATAAGATACTGAAGTATTTTATTATCAAAATAATGTTAAATACAAAAAAAATCCGCGTATTACAGTTTATTTTTAAGTTTAAAAAAAATTATTAAGAACACATTCTTACTGTGAAGTTGTAATAATTCAGAACAAATGTCTGTGATATTTTAAATACTAATAACATGTATATCTTTCTAATTAATACATTTAATTAGTATTTACAAATATATCACAGACCTATGTTCTGAATAATTACAACTTCACAATAAGAATGTGTTCTTCATGTAAGTTGTATTAATGTGTCCAAAATGTAATAAAAATGAATAGTTGAATCTGGCGACTGCTATCAATTTACTCAAAGGTATTTGAGATTCCGCAAAAACAAAGTAGATAATTTTCAAATAATGGAACGGTAGATGTATTAATTTGAAAACTGTAACATACAGGTTCGAAAATTAGTCGACAAAGGTACTGTCCGCTGTACCATAGTTAGATAATGCACCTTCCCCGGTAGCAACAATATATTTTACGATAAAATTGATTATACATGTATATCTTTCTAATTAATACATTTAGATAGTATTTTTTTTTAAATTGGCTGTAACTGCAACGACTTAAATGCTCAACCCTGAAGGGTTACTTATTGAATTCCATGAAAATTAGTTGAAAATTATTCTAAAACTTATAACCCTGATGCTCAAACGCCTGCAGTCACAATAAATGATGAATTCACATCTCATGACCGCATCCGCTACCAAAAGTGGATCGGTTCGATAATAGCCCTAATTACCAAATACCCAATTGAGTGCAGAATAAACGTATCGAGGATCGCCGGACGCGACATTGACAGCTGTCGTTGTGGAGGGCGGAGGTGTGACTGTCGCGTGTGGTTTCGTGGTATGCTCCACCGCGGTGGCAGCTAGATACGAGCTTTTGTATTAAATTAATCTATCGAAAAAATTTAATTATATTTGACGTGACATATTTCAACGAAAACATTTGTTAATAATAAAAAATACAAAAAAGATGTAAATTTTAATTAAACGAGTGGTGACGAACAGTTTTTTTTTTAGTCCAGGTCAATTAAAAAAATATTATCCTATACATTATTTATAATTGGAAATGCACATAAAGGTATCGCTTATAAAATTGTAAATTTTATTTAAGCACTTTATTCTTCTTGTGCCCTATCCGTTCAACGCACGTCTCGGCTAACATCACTTCTCAAAAGCTCTACAGTAGGCTGACCAAAACATTACCTTCGGTTTTTCAGTCACGATGTTTTCCTTCTTCCAGACCCCCGACTTCCAGCAATTTTTCCCTTTTAATCCATAGTTCTATTCAAGCCATACAATTACTACCCACTGAATTGAAAATTCGACTAGGCAAAGTCAGAAATGGATCGGCTGATTCATTTTGTACGGAGTTCTTGCTTATGCTGTTTCCCAACCAAATAAAATTTTAAAGGTTTTGAACTTGGCTTAAAGCTGATTGAAGCATCTATATCCTTATTTACTAATTCGAAAATTTTACTACCTTACTAAACGTGTTATTTTCATGATTGGTTTTTGCATTCGAGGATAATGCATTTTTGTTATGATGAATTCATTTTGCCTAAAGACGTCGGTTAAACAAAATTTCATAAACCTATGTACAATATAGCATATTATAATAACATGGTAACAGCATAATCTAAGTCTATACCTACTGTACGCCACTTCGCACGGTAATATCATGTTTAAGATATTTTAATATCTGAAGAAAAATGAATTACTGTAATGATAAGATATTAACGATATTTGGACGGGAGTAAACTATCCCTGAGAGGATTACCTGCTCATTACATCTAAACAATCATAATAATGTATAGAATAGTATTGGAAAGATAATATTATTGGAAAACGAAATAAACACTGGTATAAAAAATATACTTTGTTTCATTTTAAAATTACGCAACAAATTCGTATCCCTTTTTGAAAAGTACATTATTTTTATTATGCACGAATGCTTGAGAAAAAGAAAAACCAAATCTTTAACAAGAATTAGATAGTTATACTTTTAAAATTAACCACTGAATTGAGTTTAAATACATCTACCGGTTTCGAAAAATACTATTTTCTTCTTCAGGATGTCGTAACATATATCATTGTTTCTTCACCAGAATCTATTTTTTAAAATTTAAAAAAAAAACAACAACAATTATTCAAAAAATAAATTTAGTACCTAACTCAAATTGTTGCTTAATACAAATTTAGTAGAATATTTTTTATGAAAAAATTTTAGAATGGGACTCGTAGAATGGGACCAGTAGTTGAATGTCGGGTTCCGGTTCTAAACTGATCTAGTCACAATCGTCATCACAAGCTTGACATTTTGAGGTAGATCAAGGCTGTAAGAAAACATTTCTACATTGGTTTTTGTCCAATGTGGTTATTCGGCAGTTGCTTTGCTAGCTGGTATTTTTGTGCTTCAATTAAATACCTCGTGCAATTTTATCATTATATAGATGCAATCATTTTACCATTGCTCGTTTTTAGCATCTTGCAATGGTTAGTACTTCTTCCAATGCTTGTCCGTTTGATCATTATTTTATTTGCTTCAGCTCGAAACATGCCATACATTCCAAGGATAAATTGTATCGCTCTGTTGATTCATATATTGTTGGAATTTTACTCATAATTGAAAAGTCTGCAGTCTTACTCGAAAAAACCGCATCACATTTATACACAGAAAAAGCATTTTACACAGTGGCTTATGATGCCAGGTTGACTAGAGACTACAGGTCATAAAAATGCAAGATAACACTCTGTTGATATGAATACTATTTAGAATCAGGCACGGAATACAATTTCGTCCAAATTATTCACCAACCTAATTGAAGATATAATACAAGTTGAAAATAAACATCAACAGATAAATGCTGTCATATATTTAATTTGCTGATGATGGCATAGCCGCTACAAGTAAGGCAGTGATTTCTTAACTAAACTCAGGTCGGAATAAAGTGGCCTTCTGTTTTATGAATATTGTTAAGACCAAGGTGATGACAACCTTGACAACCCTGACAAGAGTGAGAAGCACTCGGCTAAATTGTCTTCAAATCAAATATGTCATGACATCATAAGAAGGCAACATTTCAGCAATGGGTTGTACTACCTGAAATACAAGTGTGAACCATGAACGTTCACTAATGTCATGATCTTCAACCTGGCCCAAAAAGCCTTAGAGACACACTTATTGGGAATTTCGCTACGTGAACAAAAGGCAAATGAGTATGTTCATGGTCAATTCGAACACAGATGCGCTAAAAATATGACAGCAATAGATGACTAAAGGTAAATACTGGACTCACGATGTTAGAAACACATAAGCTTGGATAGAATTGGGGGATACATTTCCTGTAGTTTGTTTATTAATTTAATTTGTTGAATAAATTTTAGTTTAAATGGGTCACGGAGTACGTCCGATCTGTTTGAGTTACGAAGGTCATGGATTATTTCTCACTCTACTGGATTGCAGTATTTTAATTAATCCCTTGCGGTAAGAAATTCGAGGTCTAAAATAATGTTAACATTCAGTAGCATATAAACTAGGGCACCATATAAAAAGAGTATCACTTGTGTATTATTGTTAAAAGAGATACGGAATGCGCGGTTGAACCCAAGTTAATTTTATTTCTCGATAAATATTTTTTCCCAATACATATCAGAATAGAAGCATATTCACTTTATCATCATGCTTGACAATGAAACAGATTTTAAGATTAAAATTTTTAAGACATTTTAGATAATTTTATTAAGTATTTAATTTTGAAAATTAAAGCAAATAAAACACACGCAAATTCAAAATTTAAGGTTTTCATTTATATACACTTCCTACGAAGATAAAAAATAAACCATTTAAAAATTTTAGTCACCTGTGGGCGAGTTACCACGAATTACATTACATTTTATTTATAATTCTCATATTTTCTACTAGAATAACAAGAGTGTTTATTATAAATATTGTCGGTGTAGCATAAAATATTATATCACAAAAGTCTATCAAAGTAACAAGAGTATTTTCCACCACTATCAATTTGATAAACGATATCGTTTATCTTAATTATTTATCTTACTTAATTGTATTAATTAGAAAGATATACATATAAAATCAATTTATCGAAAAATTTTGTTGTTGCTACCGGGATACGAACCTGGATCCCTTCTTATCCGTGGAAATTTTACAGACGTATGTTTTGTAAAATTGCAACTTCACAATAAGAATGTGTTCTCCTTAAAAATATAAAAGTTATTTTTCGTTATTCAGATTCATCTAAATAACGAAAAATAAATTTTATAAAATATTATATTTTATAAATTATTATAAAAGAGTATCTGACTTCTTCATTCAGTAGCCAGTCGTGACAATATACAATAAAATCTATATTTAATAATAAACCGGTATGCTAATTTATATTATTTAATTGAAAATTCATGCTTAGTAAATTATAATATTCAATTTATAAAAATACCACTAAGTGAATAATTTGACACTTCCCGAGTGCTGAATACGCTATTTTTTTCATTAGTAATTTTATGTATAATTGTATTCATATATGAATAACCTAAAACCATGTGCCAATTTATTTATAACTCTATTGTATATGATTATGTGTTAGCCTGTCTTAAAATAACGTAATAAAATAAAATGAAGCAAATAAAAATACAATTTATGAATTAATTAATTTAGATGTACATTTCAAACACCTCATTGAATATATATTCCATACGAATTGACGTACCTTTCCCAGAAGCAGTCTTTTTTGTGGTTCATCCAAACTTCACCTGGCCTGAATTTCTTGATCGTGACACTTAAAAAAATGACAAACTCGTACCAATTTGATTTTTCACATTTTAAACCTCTGTTATTGACTGCAGCGATAAAACTTAATAATCAAATTTAGAAATAATTTTTTCATACATTAGAATTCCCGGTGTAGCGCTGCGGTTACGATGTTGCGCATGCGCAATGGTTTCCTTCATCTGTGTACTCACCACATGCAACGTAAGAGACATTTACATAGTGTGGCCATCTTGCAGTGAATGGTTGAAATATTCAAGACAATAGATCAGCCCGCTGACTGAGATGCGGCCCGTGATTCGTTTCTTGAATACGTGAGTACGGACATGGACGGTGTACAGACATGGTTTACATCCCAGGCGGCGTCGTTCTATGAGGAAGGTATACAAAAATATGACAAGTGCCTTAATAATAATAATGTTGATAAGTAATTTAAAGTGTGTAGCATCCGAAGAAAGTAAAGTGTTGAAAAAATGAATATATTTCTTTAAAAAAAAATTCTGCACTTAAAAAACGAGGCTCATAAAAAAATATATTTAAAAAAATTCAGTACCAAAAGGTTAATATTAATTTAATTAATACATTTTAGAAGAAGTAATGTATTTATTAGTTTGCTTTCAAATTTATCAATTTAATTTGATTTCTGTTTCATTAATGTCAAATTTAATTAATGATTTTTCAGCTTCGTTGCGCAAATTATAATGCTGTATATGTGTGGGTACGTGTTCTAAATTGGAAAATATTTCAATGAAAATACTTTTGTCCGAAGCCTCGACTTTGCTCGCCACTTAATAACGCAGTCCGCAGCGCCCCTAGCTCGCGCTGTTGACAGAAGCCGAGTGCCTGCGGTTTGATCGACTTTTTATCCAACAAGAATTGGATCCCTCTGCGAGTATCAAGTTTCATGTAGAAGTAAATACCTGTTTCTTCAACGTTAAGTTAATAATACAAAAAAATATGTATTTTTTGAGTTAGTACATTTTATTAATGCATGCTAGGTTTTTTAAAAATCAGGATGATAAAACATGTATATTTTATTTCAAGTATCAATAATATTTTACAAATAAAAGTGTAAATTGTGTGTTTCGAACACGACGGTGATTGGTACGCAATATTTTCTGATTTCATTATTATAACGCTACATACTCTGAATTTTGGGTTTTGTAAATCATTTTGACTTGCTGAAAATTCAATTAATTATCATTTCAAAAAATGTAGCTCTCAATTAGTAAAATTAACAATTAAATAATTAATATTAAAAATAAATGATAACGTATTAACGACAAACAATTTTTTTATTGTTTATCCGTAAATTTTTTTATAAATTCTCCCATAAGTAGATATATATACAATATATTATGTAGGCCTGTATTAATTCAGGTAGGGGAGCGAGGGTTAATCGGAGCCGGAGGGTAATGGGAGCCACTAAAAAAAAATGTACTTGCTAACGATCAAATCAATCGGAAACAACCCAAACGTCTTGTTATTCGATTGCTGTCAGCTGCTGGGTAGCTTGCGTATGCGCGTAACGAGTAGAAGTACGTTTTGGGCTCGGTGAGGTGGAAAGTGGTGGACTTTGGGGTAATTGGAGCCTAGGTGGTACTCTACACTCTAACTCTTTCTTTGCTCTTTGAACCAATCAAGACATTATTACAAGAAAAAATTATGAACTAAGGTATCATTGCAGAGGCTTCGCTAACTGGGCTCATTTTGAACGACCCGAAATTATATTTGTGTTTTTCAATATTTTAGTGATACAACATTATTTTTGTTATTTAAATATTCGTTTCTTTAGTATGTATTTACCATTTTATTATAATAATTAGACCAAACTAATTTTAAAACGTTTAAAATAAGAGATATGGCTTCCATTACAAATGTATTTCTTAGAAAACTTTTTTTTTTTATACCTTAGGTTAATTTTTTAGATTTATTAGGTAAATTTTAAAGTTTAAATTGGAATAATATTATAGTAATATAACCAAAGAAATAATAATAATAAATGATTAGGTCTATTTCTTCAATATTCTCCTTGTTTGGCTCCAATTCCTCACACTTCCGTAATAGAGTTAAAATCATTAATATAGGTCAAATATATGAATTTTATAATATTTAAATTGATATTGTTGAATGAGGTGTAGACAAATTATCGATGCAACTTAGAGGGTTGAGCGAATCACAATCCTCAACTGTAAGAAAACGATAACACATAAGAAATAAGTTAAGAATCAGTTAAATGGCTGATTATAAGACCAAGTCTCCGCTAGGGAGACAATTTGAAGAAGGATGCTAAGTACCTGCTGCTGGTGACTAATATGAAATGAACATCGGAAAACAGAATATCAAGGAGGCGACATGATTCGATTTGGCTGCAGAAAAATAGCTGAAATCGTAATATATCGTAATCGTAATAGTAACGTTATCAGTTGTTCTTGAGTCGCATCGAGAATACTATGAAATGACACCAAGATGATTCATATTTGTTGTGAGGAACACTCGCGATGTTGTTGTACAAGTACCTTTCCATCTCGACAGGCGGTCTTTTTCGGAAAAACAAAACTATGTCAATAGACTTCCGCAAGTATTGCGGATCGGATATCCGGAAAACCATACGAGAGGGCTTTAAGGCCCGATTCACACGTCCCGAGACAAGGACACACACTTCGAACCACACGCTGAAGTGTGGGCTTTATCATGTAATACGTAAGCAGCATTTCGATTGTGGACACGACTGAGAGCTTGGACCTGGACACGCATCCCTAAACAGGCTCACTGACCATCTTAGCGATTTTGTATAAAATAGTTTCGATTTTTAACTGTTATTTATTTGATAAAATATTAAATATTTTGGAATTGTAAAAATAATTAAGGTACATTTAAATACAGGTACGCGTTATAATAATTTATGATATTTTAAGCGCATATTGAGCGCGCAAAGCATATCTGAGAGTATCACGTCTGTTAAATCTGTTTGGCATGCCTAAAAGCGTTGAACTCTGCCCTTTGTAATAAGAAATAGTTCATCAGAAACGTTTTAACACATCTATCATCATACAAGAATTTTAAAACGTAAATGCTAGTGAATGAATAAATTTAATGAAACGTAGGTAATATTTAACAAAAATACCATTGAGTAAATCATACTATTTTGTTATTATTAAGGTTATACTGGTTTCATTAATTATTTAATTAATTTATTTAATTTAACAGATAGAATTGTTTGAGTGATAAGATGACGATGGCCGAAGCCAAGGCAACGAACGTTTTTGACTAAAAAAATTATATAAAAAAGACATACTAAGAAAATATATGTATAATTTTAAAACATTATGTGTAATACAATAAATAAAAAAGTTTAAATCTTAAAAATAAATTACAATCTACTAACAAAATACAAGCTTCAATACACGTAAATTTTTTTTTTTTTTTTTACATATTAAATGGAATTTAAATTAAAAATTCACGCGTGTCAATAAAATTCTTCCGAGTACAGCACGTATGCCATAAATTCGCCACTAGTATAGGTGATCGTTTTAGTAAAATTCTTTCTACTAATTATTATTATAGTTGTTTTTTTTTCTACAAGAATTTAATTAAATTTTAATACAGAAAGTTGTACTGTACACATGTTTCTGGCACATTGCAAATATAAAAGACGTTAACGTGAAAATAAATATTTAGTTGATAAAATATAAAATGCATTTACGTATTTAATTACATTTGAACAGGCTTAATATTTTAAACAAAATTATTTGTGACGTATTTGACAAAAAATACATGTATGATAAAATAAAAAATTGTTAATATTTTGATTGTTACCTGGTAGAATTCCATGGTTATAATTCTATGTTATAAGCATTGTTAAAAACACATAATATATCGAAAATACTTTATTTTTAGTTAGTAAAACTGAAAACAAAGTAAAAGTATATTTTAATAAGTATAATATATTTATTTAACCGATCAAAATAGCGCGTCAGGAAATATTTTTATTTACTCTCACTTTTGCCTTATTTGTTTTATTTTCACTTTTGAAGGTGCCGAGAACGATGCCGATACCTCTCCCATGCTTAGCCAACTTAACCAATCTAATGGGTTGTAAAATAAAATTGTCATATTTTTATGTTAGCATACGAGGGCTGTCTGAAAAGTTTCCGACACAACAAAGAAACAAGACATTTTTTTTTTACATAGTCTCCTTGTAAGTCTGTACACCTCTCCCAACGATGCTCCCATCCCTTTAACCCACCCAAATAGTACTTGGGGTCTTTCTCTGCAAAATAGTTATTTACGAAGGTGATGGATGACCTCCTCATTTGACGAAAATTTCTGTTCTCCGAGCGCAACTTTTAGCTTAGGGAACAAAAAAGTCGCTTGAGGCTAGATATGGTGAGTAAGAAGAGTGGTCAAGCAGTTCAAACCGTAATTTGTAGATTATCGCCTCAGCAATCGCTGAGGTGTGAGACGGCGCATAGTCTTGGTGAAATAATTTTTTTTCCCTACAAATGTGGCCGTTTATACGCAATTTCTGCCTTCAGCCTGTCAAGTAATAATGTATAGTATGCTCCTGTAATGATTTTTCCTTTTTCAAAATAATCGATTAAGACAATTCCATGGGTATTCCAGAAAACAGTCGCAATCACTTTCCCAGCCGAAGAAACAGCTTTTGCCTTTTTGGGAGCCAATTATCCCTTCGCAGTCCATTGTATAGACTGTGTTTTTGTTTCTGGAGTATAATGGTGAATCCAAGTTTCAGCTACAGTGATTAATCGGCGCTAACACTTCGATTTATAACGCCTAAACTGCGCCAACAGAACGTATAAAATTTTAATTCGGCACCCAATGTGCGGCCAGCTTTCTCATGCCTAAATCTTGACTCAATATGTGACAAACACGTTCTTTGGATATGATAATAGCCTCTGCTATCTCTCTAACCTTAATTCGACGGTCATCCAGTACCATTTGGTGAACTTGAGCGATGTTATCTTCTGTGGTTACAGTTTTTGGCTGTCCCGAATATCCATCGTCACCCAAGTTGGTACGGCCACATTTAAATTCAGCTGCCCAAACTTTCACCGTGGTAATGATGACGCAGAGTCCCCGTACGTAGTATCCAACTCGTATTTAATTTAAAAACAAATACTTAATGATAGCTCGATACTCGATTTTTTCCATTTTCACAAAAACACTCACATCGATTTACTCAAACGATTGTCAAACAACAATTGGCAGAAATTTTGGTGAGTACTTATCAAAGCATGTGCAAACATGTTCCTAAACTTTTGTTGACGAGTGCTGCCATCTTCATGTTGAGGTCGGAAATTTTTCAGACACCATTATTTTCTTTATGTTAAAATTGAATGCATTATTTAATTTTTGACATATTTTTTAGAAAACTAATTAGATTCCAAATATATTTTGAAGGTTCCGGCACCGATAAATGAAAAATTAAGAAAATATAAAAATATTACAACATTTTCTAACGCAGTTTTCGTGACAAAATTTTCTGGGGTATGCGCTGAATAAACATACAAATAACAATAAACAGGTAATTGATTCTCTATTATATATGGGAATATTTCAAAGTTATGACACGTTGTATAGTTTTAAGATACAAATATATAAATATAAGAAAAAAACTTTTATTTTAAAATACAATATTTGTTTGTTTCTGTATTTGTCATAGTTAAATTGTGAGAAATTTGTTGAAGTACTAATAATATCACCGTACGTGAGAATGATACTATGTTTTGTAAATAATAATTGATTTAGAAGCCAGATATGACATAATGTTAAATTAGAATATTTAAAAAAAATATATGCAAAAAGTACATATTATATACGTAATTACAATGAACTTTAAAATAAACTTTTAACAAGACATTAATTAATTATTAAAATAAAATTCAACATTGTTTATTTTATGTTTGTACCGATGTTTATTTTATGTTTGTACCGTGTTAATACAATCACAATAAATCTCAATAAACGAAAATAGACATGTGTGTAATGAATGTTATCAATATTCTTCCTCTTAAAATAGAACAATACTTCTGGTCTCCCTCTAACACTTTGCAATTATGCGATTGACGGCTAGATTGATCAGTTACATATTTATTGACGTACTGACTGTGCTTGTGATTGCCGTTTAGTTGTAACAGTGATTTAACGATTGGAGGTTTAGGTTCTAGTCTACCTAGAGATAATAATTTTTATATTTTTTCAACACCGGTATCCTTTCGATAGCGGGACTCTGGTATTTAGCGATCACAAAAATAAAACACTATGCTATTGTATGAGAAAATCATAATACATTTTCTCATCTGCCCCTGTCTTGTGCTGCTTCGGTACGTGTTGACCAATCAACACCTAATGTGTCTTCATACAGTCATTGTTGCTGTTTATTCGAGATGAGACTCGGGTGACCCACCAACCAAATTTTTTTCCGAAGTTGTCAAGAATTCTTGGTAGTCGAATAAACATACTAAAATTTCGGAATTAGAAGTGGATAAAATCCGCTATTATTCCGGTGTATTCTGGTAGTTTAGTATTCAGGAATATCAACACGATAAGTCACATAAGCACAGTCAGAATTGTGGTTACGAGCACTCTTTATCTCCTTACTAATATTTATGCATTACTTTATATTATATTTTGTGGATTTAAATCATATTTGATAATGCACAATTTGTGGGTGGGAGTTTGGATCGGCTTGAAAGAGAGAATGGGTTTGGGATGGATTTGAAAGGAACAGTGAGTTTAGGAATGATTCTGATAAAAATTTGGTTTTAAGCCGAAGGATGATTTTAAAGCGACATCGTAATTATTAAGAATACAGTTATAACAGACTTAAGCTTAAGAAACAGGTACAATATACTTATATAGTACGTTTTAATAGTATAAATATAAATAAATAAAAATATTAGCTTCTTAGAGAATGAATATTACCTAATAAATCTCTAAATGTGTACGGCAACATCATATATTCTTTAGCAAAATAATACCATAAATAAATAAAATATTAAAAAATCGTTTTTTTCGTTTTCATTGTATTTTAAGACTAGAGTTTTCCTAATAGAAACTTGTAAGAGAGGAGGGACTAGCAAATACAGTGGAAATGAGATCACTTAGGCGTGCGTGTGTAAATCCATTTATTAACAAATACTTAGTGAAAGTAAAATTAATCTTAACGTAGTGAATACAATTAAGAAACTAACGCTTAGATCATAGACGCGAGTGTTGATGGTACTAAAAACAAAAAGACTTTGCATGATCAGGAAAATATAATATTTGGCAGATGTTTCTATTAGAAGACAAGTATTCATAACAAATTGGATGAGTAGTGGGTCAGGATAGATGAATGTGGCTAGCTTTTAATAAGTGATAGAAAATAAGAATTTCGCCGGAAAACCTCATCTCAGGTATACAATTATCATGGTTTGGAAATAAAAACGTTATAATAAATTTAAAATGTTAACGCCATGGTTGTAGGAATAGCTAAACGCTAGGTAAACGCAATATGTGTGTAGATCTCTATTGACAATGGTCGAGTACAGCCTTGTTATTTTGGCAGGGGCGTAGTTTGTTTAGGAGCATGTGCGCCCCTGGATTAAATGCCGTACGAAGTGTCTACAGACGATGAAAGCGGGAGAAAGGGGTAAAGTTTTCGCACCTATAGAAAGATTTTAACAAAGGCATATCGAGCAAGTTTTCCGATCAAGTCAGAATATGTGTTCTTTTGAGCGCTTTAGATATCCGATAAATCTTTGTTGTCGTTGATAAATGTGTGAAAGGGCGCCGATTCTCATATTTCTGTTACAGGCAAAAAATCTCATCGGAAAATTGTCGAGCTGCAGTAACAGCTGTTATCAAATATTCTAAAATCTCATCCATTGTAAATTGTGAAATGAAATGTGTCCTGAAAAGTGCCTGAGAAACTGAAAATAAAAGTAAACAAGAAATAAACTTTTAATTGGAAAAGGAAAATTTCATTAAAAGAATCATATTCAATTCTTCATTGAATCTAGAATGTAGTGTTTGGGGTCGGGTGGGCAAACAAAAGTATTTTCTAAAGGCATATAAACCTTGAGAAGTTTTAGAAAATTTATTTTTGTCACAACATTTGTTAATTGTGAAATCAATTGCGGTATACAAAGGTGATATCATGTAAATTTTTTCAACATGTAATATAAATAAAGAATTCACTAAATTTATATTTACAATAAATTTTCTATTTAACCACGTGAGTTTTGAACGAAAAACAAACCAGTTTTGGATAAATCAGTTCTCTTCGTTAGAGTGATATAATATACAACTAAATTAAATAAATATTTTTTAAACATTAAAAATACATTTACATAAATGTTTTAGTACCAGACTGTATAGTTTTTGTAAAATTTTATTAAAAATGACAAATCACAATGTATTGCAGCAAATATTAAAAAAATAGATTATTATATTTTTTCTTCAAGCATAACCCTTTAAATATATAAATTGGATCTTAAATTATAGAATTTCTTTACCTATTTACATAATTAACGAAGTTCTTGGACTTGGGAACTTAGTGCAGATATTGTACATTTAGTGCTTACCGCGAGTGAATTTAAACCAATTAAATACACCAGTTTTAATTGGTTTAAATGCATAATCATTTTAATTGGTTTAACATTTATCTTTATTCGATAGATATCAAGTCAATTGATAGCCGAACAACTATATCACATCGATCACGAGTGGAGTTGGCGAATTCTACAGGCAGTAGGAGTCAAGCAGAAATCTTTGCCGCAACCAATTACCCCAATAGTGTTGTCATAATCGTATTTTGTTCAACCGATTACTTACATACAAGTGCAACAATTAACAGGTGTCAGAACACAATTGATTGAATATAACACGAGATAACGCATCATTAAATGATGTAATCTGAGGTCGAATCTGGGACTCTACTGTACTGTAGACGGAAAAGACTGCAAAATAACAGTAATCTCGGACCATGCTTTCCATTGGACGTGTCGGTGGTACTGTGCAATACCACTTATACCTTCAACATTCTCACGCAAAGGCCTCTGCCGTGGCCAACTCAAAAAACCATGGTAGACGTCATTCTTAATGCGAAGGACCGCCGAAGAAGAAAAAATAAATACTGTAATGTCAAATGTAAATGTAAGTCAAATGTAAATGTGTTTTCACCCCTTTCACCCCTTGATTCAAAGGAATAGTTCCAAGACATAATGCTCGTGAGCGACAATGAATTTGACTCTACGCAAAATCCGACAAGTCTGGTACAACGATTGCAACTGATCCAATCGATACGTCGTACAGAATTAGCAGTTAAGGTCAATACATGAGGTAAAAAATATAGATAATTTTTATTGCAGAAAAATTCATTTTCGCATTAGATGTTTTAAATCATTTGAGAATTTGAATCGAGTTTATTTTAAAGTAATAAAATTTTCGCGTTTCACCAAATATTTTCGTGAAGGAGAGCAATAAAATGAGTCGTTATAACACTTTGTGTCTCATTTGAGCGTTCCTCTCCGAGAAAGATTTATTCGTATGAGGGAAACCAGAAACGATTTGCATTTTAAAAATGTGAAATGCAAAATAGAAAGAATTCGAGTGAAATGAGTAAATGCAATGCAGTCTCTCATGTTCTTTTAACCGGTTGGATAAGCTTAGTAATACGGGTTGTTAAAATTATATATTTAAGTACATTTTTTTTTCTTAAAAAAATAAAAATGCATACACAGAATACGTCACATCAATATTGTTACTATTTTTAAACTTATCTAGATGTTCTATTAAAATAGGACTAGCTTGATGGCCTAATAATTTACGAACAAGGTTTGAACCCTCGACTACTAGACCACTAGGCGAGTATTGTAAACACTAGACCACAAGCACATCTATATCATATGAAAATATCCTTCTTTCTGTCGTAGAATACTGCATATTGTTTTTGACTTTACTCAATTGTTTTGCACCGATCTTAACTTCGTTTTTCTCTATTTTGTCAATTCGCGACTACGATTCACGGAGTTGCTTCTTCCTTTCCTCATCACTATTACTGTAATGTCCAACTTTCACTCCCTTGTAATCAGCGATACTATGAACAAGTCTTCGTTGTTGAATAACTGTTCGTTGACATGTCGGCAAGTGTTGGCATTGACCTGTCGTCGGGTTTTATGGCATCTTATAGATTTTTAAAGGCATCTCAATCAAGTTGTATGCATTTATCTATATCGATCGAAAACCATGTCTATTTTCAAATACCGCAAATTGTAAACGATCAAGTTTTAACTGCTATTATATAACGTCGAACGTTTCATCAATTGTGACGTATTTAGATTAAATAGTTTTGGAGCCATTACGATAGAAATGTTGGCAGATACGAATTGCTATTTTGAGAATTGGCTAATATACCTAATTTATAAATGTCGTTAAAAAACTGGTAGTCTGCCAATAAAGATAACTGTTATTTTTTCGAAACATATCTAATAATCTGTCTTTCTTTTGGTAATATTTATTATTATCCAGATTGCATGGTGGAATTAAAAAATTCGTGTTATTCCTATAATCCTATAAATACAATGTTAATAAAACAGTAAATATAGGGTGTCTAGCGGAAAAATTTCAAGATTAAATTGTAATTGCTCGTAAACCATCAAGATGAGATAAGTGGGAGGGGTATTGTTCGACGCTCGTGATTTGCTGATTTACCAGTCGCAATCAGTCACTAGTCGGGAGCGCACCACACGTTCGCGATTAAGCGTCACTGGTGACGTGTATTGTCGAATGATCGCCGAGTTTTTGGTACCGCAACTGCAGCCGTTTCCCGGGTTCAACAACATAACACAATTTCAGCAAGACAGGGCCACTCCGGACACAGCTAGAGTTTCAATGGAGAAGCTGAGGGGAATTTTTCCCAATAAATTAATCAGCAAGTACGGAGACATACCCTGGGCACCTCGGTCACCGAACCTTACACCGACAATCCTCAAACAATTCAGGCCCTACAAGAAAATATCCGCCGTGAAGTTGCTGCCATTGAACCGATGATTTACTCTCGCGTGTTCGCAAATTTAGAGTCCGATTACAAGAATGTCTGAGAGAAATGACGGCATTTAGATGATATTGTTTATAAAACGTAAAATTTGCATCGTTAAACTCCATTTTGTATAAATAAAATAAAACATTGTAGTTTTTTATTTTATTTAATATTAAACTTGAAAATTTTTCGCTGGACACCTTTTACAAAGTAAATGAAGAACAATAAGTTGTTT
This sequence comes from Eubasilissa regina, assembly GCA_022840565.1. Classification (NCBI taxonomy): domain Eukaryota; kingdom Metazoa; phylum Arthropoda; class Insecta; order Trichoptera; family Phryganeidae; genus Eubasilissa; species Eubasilissa regina. The sequence goes on from JAINEB010000033.1 coordinate 28,156,960, forward strand.
TGGTGTATTTCGAACTTTTCTAAAAGAATCACCGCAAAAATATTAAAACAGGTATAATATTACCTGACATTTTTAAATACTTCCATAACAATGTTTTCCAAATTGCTTCTAACAATTTATGTCAACTAAAAAAGAAAAACGTAAAGTAAATCAGTGTCGTGGAAACATTTTCTTACGAATGCGCCCCTTGTAGAAAAATGTAAAAAAAAAACAAAGATTTCAATAATGAAGCAGCTTGCATTCTTTTGTTTTCAATCGTAGATATTACTTCCAAATTGAAAACTGAAACCAAATATGAATAAAAAGGTTTCGCTTTTATAAAAACTTCAGTAAGTATTTCATTAATTTTTTAACCGCAGGTCTATTATTAAGTATTTTTTTTACTGTAATTCTGATAATTTATTTTGTAACGAAAAATTTATATAACGTTTTGCTCGATATATATTTGAAACTGATTGAGTAGATATTACTTCCAAATTGAAAACTGAAACCAAATATGAATAAAAAGGTTTCGCTTTTAAAAAAACTTTAGTAAGTATTTCATTAATTTTTAACCGTAGGTCTATTATAAAGTATTTTTTTTACCGTAATTCTGATAATTTATTTTGTAACGAAAAATTTACATAACGTTTTGCTCTATATGTATTTGAAATTATAATGGTTGTCAATATGTGACAATTTCCTTGATTATTCAGGTGCTAGCTTAGGCGTTAGCTTTCATATCTGAATAAACATTGAAAAGTTAAATATTACTGACAAAAAATTTCAGATTCCTTAAATTCACTTTTATACATTGTTCACTGATTTAATCGCCCGAAGGTATCGCTCCAATCTTGTTGTATACAAACTGAAATCGACTTCGGCACATACCCCTCTTTTCAAAAAATCACTATGAGACGTCCAGGTCTTACAAAATATGTGTTGCTTCATTACATTGTGATCAATTCAAATATATAAAAAAAATAATTAATTTACAAAATCTTAACTAGTTCCCGACTCACTATGTGAATATTAACAGATCACAACCCCTGGATTGTGATCTGTTAATATTTTTGACGATTCTCTTCCACATTTCTCTCCAGCTTGCAAAAGAGCCAGTGAATCATCACAGTTTGGTATATATTTTTTTAAATTTTAAGGACCAATACTATATTTGGAAAAAAATAAGAGAAACGTTACCATACCGCATTACTAATGAAGATGTATTAAGACGCATAAACAAGTTAAGATAAATAATAATAACTAAAAAGGGTGCATACTTCGGATACATTCAACGCAATGAAAAATATCATATTTTACAACTCATTATGCTAGAAAGATATAAGAAAGAGATTATCGTGACTGCGAGAAAGTCGTTAAGTGTCCAAAATATTGGAAATCTTATATGCAGGCTCATTTTTTTTATTTTCAGGGTGTAATTAATTGTAAATAATGAGTGGATCAAGATTAACTTTTAAAAAAAGAAAAATTATTTTAAAATGCTATTGGAAATATGACAATGTAATACAAAGTACAGAAGTACAAAGACAATATCGCAGGGAGTTTAAGGCAGATCAACCTTACTTAGTGATTTACGTAATAGAACTGTTCAGGATGTTCATAGACAACATTCCGGAAGACCAAGAATATCAGAACATATGAAACATCAAAAATAAAATAAGACAAACAAGTCGTGAAATTGGCATCAGAAAATAAAGTCCATCGCACTTTAAGACGTTGTAAATTGGAAAGTTACATTCCAACAATGGTACATGTTATCAATTAAGATGATCTGAATAGGATGGAGCACCTCCACACTATCATCGTGATGTAAGAGCATATCTTGATGAGAATCTTCCAAACTGATGGCTTGGACGAAGAGGTTCCATAGAACATTCTGCCCGTTTCCCAGATCACTCGACTTTTTCTTGTGGGTTGTTACGATTCATGTTTCCTTCTGTTCGTTGTCAAGTTGGGATGGCATCGCAGCCCCGATGGCCACCAAAAGGATAGGTTCAATGAAAGAACGAACAGATAATATTTAGAAGCCTATGGGCGATGTTTAATGACGAAAGTAACAAAAGACAATTGAGCTTATATACTAGAAAATTAACACATATAAGGGTTGACCATTACAGGCTTTTGGTATGAATTAAACCTGAACTAAAATCCGGTGGATCTTGACCAACGGTTGCCACTAAAAAAGGAATGCTGGTTCAAATCCATAGGCGACTCACCGGGGAGATGGCGCCGTTTCTGAATGGATGGGAGACGAAGCGCAGACGTAGCGGTGGAGAAAATATGTCGACGTTAATATCAGGTCAGGCGCGCAGCTACGAAGGTGTTGTATCGGTTTCTTTTAGTCACTATCTCCTGGGAAGGATACGTATTCCCGCCGCAGATACGTGTACCCACACTTCTTGCCATCCCGTGACTACCCCTCTCTTTCTTTCACGGGCGCGCTCGTGCTTGGGCACATGACTCGTGCGCGCCTGCGTAACAGCGTGATCATTCCAGATATCTCAGCGCTGATGATTAAAACTGTTTCATAACAGGGTATATCGTAAAAATAAAGTCTATGCCAGCAAACCGACGACACTGGAAGAATTAAAAGCCGCAATTGAGCGAGAATGCGCCAAAACACCAAATGAAATGTTTTTGAAGTTTGTGGAAAAGTTGTACATTTTACGTAGATTTTTTTGCAATTTATATATTAATTATATATGAATAAAAACTGAAGTTATAATCATTCAAACTGTGTATACATATTTTTGGGACTCCCTGTAAAATAAATCAACATACAACATGTTGGCCAAAAAACTCCAAATAACGCCAAACAAAACTCTGTAGTCTTCAGCCTTTCCAGTCATCATTAGTATCTCCACACTATTATCCTCTCTGCGGGCAATATGTCCGAACGATTGTAAGATGCGTCTCCCTGAATCCTTAATTGTTCAAAAGTAAAGATAGTCTATGGATTCGCACATTTCAAAGTTTTAAGTTTATTTCGTTAATTTTTTTCTCATACTTGCTCCCCGTGTTTTCTACTCGGTATATATAGATGGAAGCAAGGAATGAAATAATATCAATGATAAGTATTATCAAAGTGTTGACAACATTTAATGTAGTTTATACGTAACGTGATATTCTACATATACAATTTACGTAATCCGATGATTTAAGTGATTGCGTGTTTCTGAATAGATTGTAAACATACATTACCTGATTACCTATGAATGTAAGATGAAGGGAATAATATATAAATGTATTGGTGTAATTTGTTGGAAAGTATATTCGTATCTGTATAGGTGCAGCGTATAACAGTGGCGTACACCAGGTATGGATATGGATAATGCTACTAATGTTATAGAAGTACGATGGACTGTATTGCCACTAGAGATTGAACTCATCTGAACTTTGCGCTTTGCTAGGGAAGATGTATATAGAAGCATGTTGTTTTAAAAAGTAATATATATGTGAGTTTTTCTGTATATATATGTGTATTTTCTGTTCTAGAAAAATATTAATATTATTACCATTATTCTTGGGAAATTCTTCAAGATGATTAAGTAAAGGATATAAAATGATACCATGTTTAGAGTGTAATGGATTCAAGTCCTCTTCGAATATACTTTTGCGTCGTTTTGCAACACGCCTGTTTAAGCAGAGACGTAGGTATAATCAGAACAGCGCGAGTCGCAAGCGAGATAAATTTTGCAATTAATTCGTAAACGTATGGAATAGATTTTACCAAAAATTATACGAAATATGTGCACGTGCACGTCTTCATTTTAATGAATTTTGAGTTATCTTAAATTAACTTTGTGGTGTTACATGATTTAAAATAAACTAAGCTTAGTACCGAGAGTATTCGTCGAGTTATATTTTTGTCACTACCATTGTTTCGAAAAGTGCAGTCCCTCTCATCATCAGATGTAAATGATAACTAAGTTATAATTTCGTTTGATGCCAACCTATCCGGGGAAACGGGTTACCATTTTTTTACATCAACAAATTACGTTTCCGACAAATTTAGAACTAAATATTCTGTGGTAATTTATAATTGATACATATATTATTTAATTTTTAAAAACAATCAACTTTATATTGCAATGAATCCCAAATACCGGATAGGTAAAGTTAGGAATCCCGGTGGCTACCAATGATTTTTTTCGATAAATTATTTTTTTCAGTATATCTTTCTAATTAATTAATTTAATTTGAAATGTGAATTAAATATATTAATTAGAAAGATATAGAAGTTCCATTATTTGAAAAAGCCATCTACCTTATTTTTACAGAATCTCAAATACCTTTGAGTAATCTGATAGCAGACTCCAGAGTTATCAATTCATTTTGGACACATTGATACAACTTTATTATTAAGAGAACACATTCTTATTGTGAAGTTGTAATTATTCAGAACATGTCGCTGTAGCATAGTTGGACAATGTACCTTCCCCGGTTAGGAAAGAGATCCAGGTTCGAATCCCGGTGGCACAACAACAATATTTTTTGATAAAATTGATTGTATATCTTTCTAATTAATATATTTAATGCATATTTAAAATATCACAGACCTACGTTCTGAATAATGACAACTTCACAATAAGAATGTGTTTTCCTAATAATTTAATTTGTATTAAAAATACCACGGATGTTCTGAAATTGCAAATTCGTAACAAAAATATATTTTCATTAAAAATTGTATTTAACATAGTTATTATTTACAGTTGATACATCTCGAAACTATAGTAGTGACAAATATATAATTTGTCACATGTTTAATATATTTAAAAAATGTAATTTTAGATTTATTTGCACAATATACCAAATAAATATATATTAGATTTGTTTTGAAACAATTATAGTTATGCGTAGCTTTTTTAATTGTATGGAGTGCATGCACTAGTGTATAGGAATTCAGAGTAGCAGAATTTAGTGGAGTTTTGGCCCGATAGACCGAAAGTTTTTTGTCCCGCTCATTTCTGTGTTCGAATTTGAATAAAGATGTTTAATTTTATCAAAGTCGAGCGGGACTCCACGAGAACAGGGGCTGTAAACTTTCGGGTGCTGTTGACAAATCACAATTATTCCGAAGAACCCCGGAGGCAACGTGAGCGCAATTATAATGACGAACGGGTAATGGGATCCATTCGGTCAGATCAATGCGAGTCGGGACAGACGGGAATATTTACGAGCAGTCAACTGGCTGCTTCCGGCCCCGTACTCTGATCCCGGAGAGGAAAGCTTCATTGGTGATCCTCGGCATTCGTATATTATTATTTTGAACTGACACTGCTATCTCGGTGCCTAATGTATACGCGCATATACGAAGGTCAGTGCAAGTATTCGAGCTGCAGTACGCATTGCGTTTTGATACTTCACAAGGTAATTTACACCCCCATGACCGCTTCGCGGACCAACGTCAGTGCTTGCTTACTTACATAAGTATGAAAAAAGATATATTAATTTTTAATGAAATCATATTTTCACTTTACAATAAATATATCATCTAGCGTGTACCATACCAGCTACTTAAAGATGTTTTTTGGATACGTTTCAAATAAAAACGTGATAGCTTTTGTCAGGAAATAATAGATGTCTCAGTAAAAAATTTAATTAATTATATACCTACTACATATTTGACGTTTTCATTTAAAGTGATCGTGGCGTTCTACCGGCAACAGAAAGTCCCGTTGTGGTGATAACTGTGTATTTCTTCAAAAGATACTTTTTTATTTTGCATCTTTTTTAACGATGCATGTAATTTATTTTATATATTTTATTTACATAAAAAAGTAATCATACATAAGATTTTTATTATTATACTAAGGTCCTATGTACAAATAATATGGGTCTGCGAATCTCTTATTCCGTAGATAATTCTTAATACAATATCGAATCTACAGTAGAGTTAAATTATACTGCAATTTAAATCGTATCTATCCCCGAAACAAACGAAAAAAAATAGAACGAGTATAATTAGTACCTACTCTTGTACACATGTGTACAGTTCACTGGGAAGGGAGGAATAAAATAAAATTTATTCCATTTATTTTTGATATTTTATTATTCCATTTGTCAGAAAACGGTTCTGTATGTAGCTAGGTATTAAATATAACGGTGCATAAAATGTGTGGTGGATTTTCGAACAAGTTAATTTCTAAAATGTATGAGTAAATTTATGAGTAAGTACTGAATACATTGTATAGTCACAATGGTAATTATGAGCATGATGTGTTTTTTGGTACTTTTTGTAAAACATTTTACTGAAATTATTTTAGTAAAATATTTATGAAGATAAATAAATAATATTTTTATTGGCTTGTAATGAAGTTAACGGAATTAATATGATCGCTGAGATTGTTTGGACATGTGAAATGTACGAGTGAGGAAAGGATAACGTAGCATGTCTGAGTAAAATAAATATCATAGTAAACTAATAAAATTAAATCTGTCAATTAAATTTGACCTGAAAGACCAACGTTATATTTTATAATGTAGCTCAATAATTATATTCGTAAATCGTGTCCATAGATTATGCCCAAATGATTCGTTTTATTAAAAATTAATCGAAGCGAATTGAAGTCGATGACTTGATTCATTCCAAAGTTCGAAACTTTCCAAGGGCCTAATTTATACGATCATTAAGACATCTCTAGCACCCTATAAATTTTTATATAAACTTTTGTTAAATAGAGCGATATTTTTAAACAATAAATAGATCGTCGCATTGGTCCGAAATTATATGATTTTTGGTTCTTTTGAAATTGAATAATTTTTTTCTTAGCTGCCACCGGAATTTGAACCAGGATCTCTTCCTATCCAGGGAAGTGCGATAAATCAATTACACTATGTCAGCCACGTAACTATTTTGTAACCAAAAATTTTATAAAATGAAATTGAAAAATCTCTGGCGTATATATATATATAGACAATGATATTTGCAATAAAAAGGTAATAGGTTACAAGGCTGACACAGAGTAACTGGTTAATCGTACTTTCCGGATAGGAAGAGAATTTTTTTTTCTTATTGCAATATATGAATGGGTTAAAGATAAAGAACACACAATAACTGGATTTTTACCTATAAAAGCACTGTTATTAAATAAATATCAGATATCTCGTAGAGACGAAGTTATTTTATAATATTTTTAATGGAAATGATATATAGAAAATTTGGGAGGTAATTACAGGGCTTACGACCTGTCTTCGGCTGGCTTAAGCTCAATGAGATTCTGATTTCAACAAAAATCAGAATCTCATTGAGTTGACATATAATATTTGCTATTTTAAAGGAAAAATGAATTATCAGATTTGGTCCATAGATGGCTATGATGCACTGTACTCCAAGCGAGACAGTGTAATAAGATATATACAATTTTAAAAAATTTGATAAATATGGAGATTGGGGGGTGAGAATTGGTGAACGTTATATATATATACAGGTAACCCCAATTGATCGCGGGGGAAACGTTTTGGACACGGTCGCGATAAGCGAAATTTCGCTATCAACGGGGGATTAAAAAATTAAATAAAAATGAACATTATTAATAACAAATAAAATGTCATACATAATTCATTCATTTTGTTCCGCGTTGCAAAAAAGAATCTAGATTATCTGCGTTTACTATGCAAAATTTGCCGTTAACTGTCACAAAATCCGTTACAACAAAGCTTTACACAACTTTCGCGCGGGAACAAGTGCCGAGATGTTATTTTCTTGGGACCTAGTATGGCAGTTCATTTCCTGCAGCTGACCGATTTTTTACAATTTAAAAATTACGAAGGCATAAAAAATATGTAAGTTGTCAATTCAATTAGTGTGCGTTTGACACTTCAGCTAAGATTACACTGAATGATACTCAACCGTACAAGGCATTTTATGTATATGCACATGTATATGATATGAGTGAGCGAGAAAGAAAGATAGCACGCATGTGCAATTACTCATTATGTCAAAGTCAGACAAGCGCCGAGACAAAAAAAATAAAATTACAAAAAGATCGCGATATAACGAATCCGCACTCGCCGGGGTTGCGATGAACGGGGGTTACCTGTATATATAAAGCCGAAAACAGGTCGTAAGCCCTGTAATTACCCCCCATATTTTTTATATATCATTTCCATTAAAAATATAATAAAAATAGCTTCGTTTCGATGAGATATCTGATTTTTTTTTCTAATTGTCCATCGAAGAATGTTTTGCAATGTTGATTCAAGCTCCAATATATTATGTTTTCGGATGATCGGATTATCCCAGGATTAACTATTTTCCATAAGAAAGGACCATTGTGAATGTTTGAGAAGGTACGCCGGCCGCAGCCATAACCCGAGTTGACCCCATGAACACAATAAATCAGGGAGATGAGAACAAAACGTGATAGTTCATAACTAAAGATTGAAACAGGACTGGATTAGAAGAATAATGTATTCAAATTATATTTACTTACTTAGAATTTAATCCGTCTTTACACCATTTATACCACATTACCGTACTAAAAATGTTACGAAAGATTTTTTTAGGAAATATATTAATTTAAATAAATCTTATATTATAATTATTTTAATTTAATATCAGTGGGACATCACCATAAATACCAGTATTAAGGTGTGATTGAGGTCAATTAATTTATAAGCTAAGAATGAAATATTAATTATTCATAAGTATTCCATCTCGGCAAGAAATTTAAAAAAAAGGAGAATGAAACACTTGAAGTGAAACTTCTAAGCCTCAGAAAAAAAAGAAGTTATTATTACTTCGATTAAGTATATGTTAAGAAAATAATAAAAAAACACGAATATTTCATTGTTATTAAATAAAAAAATACGCTTATTTTATCTAAAATAAGATAAAACATTATTGACTATCTAATCTATCTAAATATTTGATATGCAGAGCCTCATGGATAAATTTGATTATTTTAGTAAATTTAGTAATTAAATCATATTTGTTGATTTTCTAAAAAGAGCTGCACAATTTTTTTTATTTATTTTACCTTTCATGGATCAATTGAATCATTTTTAGTAGCAATTTCCTTCGACTGATATGATCGAGAACATTATACGTGCGTCAGGACATTTGTAAAAATTTTAAATATTTTGTTTTACGCGTCTATTAAAATACATATAAAATAAATGACAAGTAACAATGCGACTGCAAATGAAATCTTGCTCTCGTTAAATTGTGCAGACCCATGATCGGTGTAAATTTTAATTAATAGTATCCATTTTTGTTTCAAATACACGTGACAGTAGCTTTTAAATGTTTAAATTTACAATACAGTAGCTAAATAAGTTTTATGTTTAATTTTAAGGAACAGCCTTTGCCTTATTTGGAGCCAATTCTCCCTTCGCAGTCCACTGTTTTTGTTTCTGGAGTATAATGGTATATCCAAGTTTCATCTAAAGTTATTAATCGGCGCAAAAACTCTGATTTATTGTGCCTAAACTGCACCAACAGATCGTTGGAAATGTTCAATATGTGACAAACACGTTCTTTGGACATGTTCATAATCTCAGCTATCTCTCTAACTTTAATTCGATGGTCATCCAGCACCATTTGGTGAGCTTGAGTGATGTTATCATCAGTGGTTGCAGTTTTTCGCCGTCACGAACATTCATCGTCACCCAAGCTGGTACGGCTACGTTTAAATTCAGGTATCTAAACTAACATCCTGGTAAATGATGGTGCAGAGTCCCCGTACACAGCCTCCAACTCGTCTTTAATTTTATTAATTTAAGGCAAATTACCTTTCAAAAACAAATACTTAATGACAGCTCGATACTAGTTTTTTTTCCATTTTCGCAAAAACACTCACATCGATCCACTCAAACGATTATCAAACAACAACTGCGCGTCCCAAAAGGCTGAAATTTTAGTGAGTACTTAGAGTAAACATGTTCCCTAACTTTTGTTGACGAGTGCTGCCATATTCATGTTGAGATCGGAAATTTCTCAGATTGCCCTCGTATTATTAAAGCAAAGCTAGAACATGACTATAATTTACAATGTTTTTTTTACTAGTTTGATAAATGGCAAAAGCTAGGTATGCCTAAGTGGATAATATTATTCAAATGCACATAGGATCATGGATGACATTTTTTATGAAACATGATGAAGCTTTTATATTTATTCCTTCAAATAATCTAGGATTTTTTAAGATTAAAATTGACTGCCCTCTCCTAACTATATATGTATCCTATTTAAAAAATATACGTTAATACATACACTGAGACAGGAATTATTTTAACCACAATAAAATTAAGAATAAAATTACAAAATTAAGACCTATTTCTTATCCGTAGTGTTATCCTTTCGTAGTGTTATCCCATGCACAAAGGTAGGGGCCGAGGGTTACACACCTCGCATTCCTATACCCCGATATATTTATCGCTTCTTTCATCTCAACCCTCTACTTAACAAGGCTGGTCGACTTTCGTGGATCTTAATATCTCATACTACTTCAAAATTTTACGAATGGTAAAAAAATTAACCTATGTAAAAACATCTTACTATACATGTATCATATTAGATTCCCAATGCCCACTTGTTTTAATGAACATATTTATAACTCAGATATTTTTAAAACATAAAATTCAGAACATAAAAAAAAAATTCAAAAACACAAATAGGAGATCGAGGATTTAATATGTTTAATCGGTTTATTAAATACAATGTTTAAAAGTTCAAAAATTCAATAATATTTCCTTTTTACGGATCTGGTTTTATCTGGCATGTATGTGTGGGAACGGTGACCATCCTAGCCATTATTATTGAACCATCCAATAACGACCCTAAATTATCCTGTGAAACCGTGAAATACAATTGCCAGTACTATTCCAAACACTTTAAAAGTGAGGATATTAAATGTGATGTCGGAAAATTGGATGGATCCTTATCTATAACCAAAATTTTGGGTAGCTTTACTGTAATTAATTAGGTGTATATAACTTTTGTAGATAATTGAATCATCCACGACGGGTGGGATTTAATAGAATTAATTCGATTGGAAATTGAAAATTAAATCACATTATTTTCCAGTATTACGAAATTTTTTAAATATTTACATTTATTATTTATTACAAAACTAACATTTTGCTGATTGCTCACTACATGTATTATTAAAACAAATTAAATTAATCAATTAGAAATATATAAAAAAAAAGATATTTATCGAAAAAATATTTGGTTGCTACCGGGATTCTAACCTGAAAATCTTTCTAGCACTTTATTTTCTTATCACACTGTCAAATGGAATGCGAGATGACAGATTAATATTTAAGTTTGTTCGTAATGTTTACGTTTGTTCAATAATCATCTAAGTTTTTTCAAGAACGATTTGACGGCTCCCGACTATTTTCTGTGAGGGTACTTGAAAGGAAAGATCTACACCAATAAGCCAACAACAATTCCGATGCTTCGGGACAATATTCGAAATGAAATTGCTGAAATAACACGCGGAGTGTGCGAGAATGTTATGAAAAATTTGATTAAAAGAGCACGAATTTGTATCGCTGCCAAAGATAGCCACTTGGCCGATATCATATTCCAAAGATAATTGTAATAAATAAAACAATTGATAAATAAAAACTAAAATTAAAAATTATGTTTCATTCTTTAGTTATTCAAAAACAACATCGGTCTGTAACATAATATTCACCCGTACATGGGAAGAAGGTACAACACACATAAGTTATCCAAACTGTGTATCCACCCAAAGCTAAGTTGATTTATTTATTTAAAAAATGGGACGTGCAAATAGCATTATTATTTCATATTCAGTCCTGAAAAAGTGCTAGACGATTATAAAATTATTTTATTCGAAATATGCCTGCACATTGTTTAAGCTCACATTTATTAAAAATGTGACGTATGAACGGAGAGAATTATGTATTTTATTTTTCTAAAATTGGATACGGAATACAACACGTGAATTTCTTCTTCATAAGAAATATTGTATAATATGTAACCAAATATTTTATTAAACACCTTTGTAAATACAATATTTTACAAAGCGTGCAATACAGATATATTTCAGGTTTTTTAAAACTCATAAATTAAGAAATTACTTCATATAAGAAAAACGAATTTTTATTTGATGATCTAAAATTTTGTTTCTGTCTAAAATTGTATCTAAACGTGTCCAAAACGGACTCTAAGAATTAAAAATATAGTCTAGATTCTTGAGAGCGGTAGGTGTCAACTAATCAATCAATATATACATTCACATAATATAAAATAATATAATATATTGTTTTTATTATAAATTACGTTTCAAAATAAATTTAAAAAAGCAATTGATGTAGAATTGTTCGTCTTATACCGTGATAGCAAAAAAGGTAAGCTTCGAGATGATTTTTTTCTGACGCTCATTTATCTCACGCAAAACCCAGCTCCTAATTTTGCCGATTTCTTTTAAATATTGTTGGAATAGTAATGTCAAAAAATCCTCCATGGTTTTAGGTCACCCGCGTGGCTCATTTTCAAGATTAAAATTGCAGAAATGGTACAATATTTGGCAGCATAGTTGGGTAAAGATGAAGTGCCGAAACACAGAATAACAATAATCAGAAGTAAATGCCAAAATATGATAATGGTCCAGCGCTGGTACTATCCACTACAGCACTACAGTGAAACCTGGTCAATCGATTACAGTGGATGTCTATTGGAACCGATTGAACGAAATAATAAGGGAGCTTGCGATTAAGCAGTCAAGATCGGTTTATATAGACAGGAGACAGGACTCTTGCAAGCCTGCAAGTGTTGCGGCACTACTGATGGATGGATACGTTTAGGTCCTAGTGGCATAATAATCAACAAAGCCGGTTATATTCGACAAATTGTGCAATAAAAACCAATTTTCCAATATAAAATAAATCATTATTAAATAATACATTATTATTGTGAAGTTGCAGTTTTTCAGAACATAGTTCTATGAAAGATATACAAGAAAATTCAATTTAATATTAATTGTATATATTTCTAATATATTAATTGTATCAAAGTTTATCCAAAATTTAATCAAAAGAAATTGATTTAATTTCTGTCGTCTCCTAGCGAATATTACTCAAAGGTATTTGAGATTTTCGCAGTAAAAAGTGATAACTTTTAAATTTAGAATAATAGATAAAAGATAGATAATCAATTTGAAAGAACTACAGCATATATGTGAGAAAATCAACTCATTATGTTGGTGTAGTGTAATCGGTTAACGTTTCCCTGGACAGGAAAGGATTCAGGTTCGTATCCCGGTAGCAAACAAAAACATTTTTTCGATAAAATTGAAATTTCTATTGGTATATGATTTAATTTTTCTAATTGATACATTTAATTTGTAGAAAATAAATGTTTTCAAATTCTAATAATGATGAATTTATCTTATCAAAATTGTAATTGGAGAAGTGCGAGTATTTTCGCGGATACTTATTCAAATCGACCAGTCGGTAGCACTTTCGCGAATTACTTCCAATTTATCGCAAGAACAGTAAAACACCCCACCCCTAACAATAGGGGTTGTGATAAGTGAAGGAGAATGAAGGCTTTTGTGTTTTGCTGAGGGTAACTTGCGATAACAACAGTGTAGGAACATCTTAGGACTTTCTCACTTCCCCCTTCTACACGCTGGAGGCACGTCCCGAGGAGATACACCAGTTTTTTTTTTTTTGTTTTACTTACATTATAAAAATATTCGACACGAGGTTGCCCTATAGAGTGTTACAAAATAACATTTTTTTAAAAACAGCGTTTTTAAATTACTTGTTTTAATATCTATTACATGAGGTACTACAATAATATTGCATATATGGGGGGAAGGGACCTAGCCACGGACGGCAGGTAGCCCCGGACAAGCTAATATCTGGGAACTGCCGCTATATAGTGTACCTACCATAAACTACGTAGTATTTAGCAAGTCTTGACTGGTGCGAGCAGTTGAGACCCGCCCGTTGAGTTATTCAATTGCAAGCAGCGTTGACGTATTTTGTTAGTGAAAATTTTGATTTCGGCATAATTTCGAAGTGATGACCTAATTCGGAGTTAAAATATGTATTATATAATTATTTGTAAACAACGGTCATATTTACTTACTACTCCAGAGCGTAATAAAAACATTATTTTATTGACTCTAATTTTAAAGTATTTTTTGAAAAAAAAGAATAATCCTATAGCCCCGGACACCCATTTGGAAGGTACCCCCGGACAGTCAATAATACGATTCGCGCATATTTTAAATTTAAAAATACTTTTATATTTCTATTTATTAATGTTTATAATTATATTGTAAATTACTAAAATCTGTTATATGACAACATTTATCACTTTTATTCATTTTTATAAAAACGGTATCTTGAAATAATATTGCGTTCCTCCAAGTCTACTAGCATGATGAGGTGTGTCGGCTTCAACAAACTTCAAGTGGAAAGATTTCTTGATCAATTACAATTATTGATATCACATCACATAAGTTTCCTGCAACTAGAATATATAATGAAGACGAAACAGGGGTATCAAATGTTTACAAAAATTTTAGTGTTATCAGTAAAAGCCAAAAGGTTGGTAAAATAATATCAGCCGAAAGAGGTCGAAATGTCATGCTAATGTATTGTATGAATACGACTGGCCGTTTCATATCCCTGCTTTTTATATTCCTGTGAAAGAAAATAGATTCGTATTATGTGCGGCGAAAATTTTGATGAAGACTGGATACGATGTCATGGCTGAAAAGACTGGGCATATAAATAATGTATGGATATAAACCCAACAGACGATTTTTATTTTTGCGACGTTTACCAGGAAAAAAAAAAGAGTGTTGATAAGATTATATGTCCGGGGCTACCTATCACTTTTTCAAAACCGAAAAAAATTGTATTAGTAATTATAGTAAAAATTGTTTGTTTTCTTGTGTCGTTTACATAAATAAACTATTTTTCTATTCATACATTGAATTTTATTTATAAACACTTGGTAATATGTGTTTCATTTTTAGTTTTTTGTAGTGTCCGGAGCTAGGTCCCTCTCCCCTAATATTATATATGTACCTACATATAAATAAACGCGTGTTAATGTAAAACTGATTAACAAACATAATACTCAAGAGACAGATAAATGATTAAAAAAAAAATTTATACAAATCGTAATCACTTATATTCGTGGCCCTTGGGCGCAAAACAAATGAGATATATTAATTATTTTTAAAGTTTACGAATATATTTTTAAAATAAGAGGGTAATTTTCTTTTAATCTCCATAAATATACTTTTGTCGTTGTTTTGTGAAGGATTTAAAAACGTTCCTTTTCAAATTGCTCTATTTCTTACATACGCGATATTTTTTTATATCAATAAGTCATTTTGTGCCAACATTATACATGTAATATTTTAATATACTAAATTCTCTTGAATACTTCAATGGCAATGTTAAATTAGATTAGGTGGAGTTAGATTAGCTTATCATAGATAAGGTTAAATTATTTATCAACATTTATAATTATGATGCTTATTTTTATATTAACTAATAAGATTAAAATTTAAATAGAAATGGATATTTTTTATTGATTAGCATTTATAATTAGCTATTATATTCACCAACATAACGTATTCACACAGGGAATGGAATAATATAACATCACATAATAAGCAATATTAAATACATAAATAAGCAATATTACCAGCAAATTACGCACCCTCACGTAACAAGGACACAGGCTAACTGTCACTATCTTGTGCCAAAACTAAACAAAACTTTTGCACAAAGATTCTATTTATTTCTAGCATCAAAAATATACAACGGTTTAAATGCAAAAGTGAAAGATTGCAACCATAGTCTTGGATATTTTTCACGAAAAGTACAGTTCTGGCTCTACGAAATGGGGAGAAATTACGCCCAAAAACTTTTAAAGGTCTAAACCTGAGAATAAAACTGCTAAAACAGTTTATTGAAATACCTAATTGCATCTCTTGATTAAATGTTTATGTATATTTTTTTGTACATTGTAAATGCACTTTGCTTACTGTTATACCGGAGGAACACTGTATGCTATAATACAGTAAATTACTAGTGTAGCAGGCAGGGTACTCAAACATATGTCGTATTGTATTGATGTGTTGTATTTACTTTGCCAAATTTTATATGCATACCCTCGATACATTTGTCCGATATTTGAAATATTACGCAACACTCATAGTAATTAACTAGGTGAAAATGTATTATTAATGAATATTAATTTGGAAGAGTAATACGTCAGACCACTAGACATTATTTAACAATGTAAGTACATAATTCGTGTAAAAAAAGCGAACCTAATAAATGTATTATTATTATTGTTATATAATTCTTATGTAATGCTATCAATATAAATAATAATTATATCATATTATAATGACAACTTAAACAACGGTAGTTTTCTTTTGTAATTATTTGTAATTCTTATTTATAGACTTTAACTTCATACTGACGTACCTAATTTGAAAAAAACTAATTATTTATATACAGTACATAATTATTACTTTCACCTATCAGGTCAGATGTATTATACCAACTTCGTCAAGTTTCTTAATGCCAATAAAAGAAAGCGGCAAATAATATGTAACATCCTGTATACCTAAGTGACTACATTTCCAGGCTTTGTTACAACGGTAACAAGACACGAAAAGGAATCCACACAGACAAGATAAATGTATAACAGGGACATACGAAGTTACCTATAAAATATAATAAATGCTACACTCATGTAGATGTGCTACGTGATTATTTTATTACAAGCATCCATTCGTTAATTAGTGAAAGACCCTCTGAGATGACACAAAGCGAAGTTTTAAAATTTATAGGCACCGTAAAAAAACGACATAAAATAAATTATATTCAAAACGTTCAATTTACCAACCGGTGTAACCAAAGTAAATGTTTGTGAAATCATGTGAAACTGAAACGGGCCCCTCAGCCATAAGATGAAATAAAGTGACAAGGTGAACAAAGTGTATTTGTATCGAGCTTGAAAATAATAAATTCGAAATGTCATCGTGAATTGACAACCATTTCACAAAATCTTCTCGAGACGTTTATTTCAACAGACTTTTTGTAGTTGGGCGAAGTTATGCAGAAAGGAATCAATCCACACTAGTGATGTTTTGACATAATTCGGTTTGAAGTTTGATTATTGATTTTCAATAGAAGCTTACGCTTGTTTATCTCAGATACGGAATAAACATATTTTGAATATTTTAGTTATTTTTCTAAAAGTAAAATTTAATGTTTTATTTCATAAAAAATTGAGGAAATGATAAAAGTTATTTTAATAAAAAATATCACGGATAAATTTAGAATAATATAAAAACGATTTCCTTATATGTGGTGGTTAATGGTGTATAAGTATTATGCATTTTAGAGAAGTTTAGAACAAAAAATTTTTTATTGTATCGTATCATTGTATTTATAACAGATTAATAAATAAACAATAAAAAAATGGTGATTATTTTATGTATATATTTTTTATTGAAAACTTTCTTATTGTTACGTACTATTAAGCTATATTAACGCTGCGTTAACGTAGTTTACCAGTAATGCATTCCCCGGCAAGGAAATTTTCCGGGTTCGTATCCCACTAGTAACCAATTTATTTTCCTATAGATTGATTTTTCTGTATACCATTCTAATTAATTCGTCTATGTTTAAAATATAGATTATTTAAAACAATTTGACATATTTAAAACAATTTAGTTATTTAATTTGACATGCTGATGAAGGAAATTGTATTTTCCGAAACCGATTGATGTATCAAATAACTTATAAAGTATTAAAATAATGTTTTAAATATTATATATTAAAATAAATAAAAACCACAATGTAAATTTTGCAACAAATATTTAATATTAAATAAAATAACAATAACTTTGTATGAAACCACGAAAATCTGTCTCTCTCTTTCGCATATAATTTATATTTTGTCTCCCTTGATGTTGTATTTATCTATATATATATATTCTGTCTCTCTCTTTCACATATAATTTTATATTCTATCTCCCTCTTTATGTATATACAAGTGTACTCTTCTTGTATTTATGATCAGTTTTAATTACGTCCTGGTGAAGCTTGAGATAAGCGAAATCGGTCGACTTACAATAAATTTCGTGGTTTCATACAAAGTTATTGTTATATAATTAAATACAATATGTCAAACTACAAAGTGATTGATTTCTACGAAAATAAAATATTTAATATATCTGTGTATATTTTACACATACACAACGCTTTTCTGATGATTAATTTATTCGTGTGCTTGACCATCCACGGCATCTTTAACACGCGTCTGCATACAATACTTATATGAATATCTTCAATACTTCATGATCATATTGGTATAATAGTATACAACTAATCTAATACTTTTTTATACATGTAGCCATCCAAGCTTGGTAACCGAGGATATGCAAACTTGCCAGCTGATCCAAAAATCGATATTTCGGTCAGTCGCTGCAGCTGGAAGTTATCCTATTACAGAGTGTGTACTCGGATCAAGTTTGAAAATAAAAAGAGCTTTATAATTTTCTATGCACCAATTTCTCTTTTTTTTTTAAGATATATTACATTTTATTATTATTTTTAGTAGATAAGTAATAAAAACATAGAGGAATAATAAAATTGTTATCTGAATATGATTTAATACAAATTTTATGTCCGGAATGAGTTTTTAATTAAATGTTAACCCATCCAGTATCATAACATTCACGTTTCAAAATCGCCATAATTACAGAATTTCCAACGTCAGCAGAGGTCATAAAAGAATATTACGGTGTCCATTTTATGGCACTATAAATTTGCGTATATATACGTACTGAACGTGCATTAATTATTAAACAACCTTATGATTTTCTTAAAATTTCATAAATTTTGCAAACACGTCAGAGAATAATGAACGAGTAATTTTCTATTGTAATTGAAATTATTTTTCACAAACAAATACTTCAGGAATTATTTTAACACAATTTAAAAAGATTATGAAAATGTGCTAGGAATATTATGATATTTTGGAAACAAATGTCTGGAACGTAACAGTAATATAAAATAAATAATAAATAAGTAATAAATTTTTCACAAATGGACGAAAAAATCAAAACAATATTTTGGAAATAAAAAAGTCGATGTTTCTGTCCCACATTTTTTCTGTCGTTCCCACACTTGTTATAATTTAAAATATATATATATTATGAATTTTAACAGACACAAATTTTGTTGAAAAAGAAAAGGAAACGTGAAGTAACGCCAAAGCTTTCAATTTTTAATCCATCTCCGTGCATCGTAGAGCTCACAATGCTTCCATTAAATAGCTATTACGGCGCACTTGCGTCTATGGAGAATCCATTGTTCGGGCCATTTTACAAAAAAATTAACAAGTAATAGAACTTATCACGGATATTTAAGTGCCTCTTAAAAGTGCCCATTTTTATACTAACAATCCTTGGGTAGCTTTATGAGTTCTTTAAATCACTGCTCAGACGCTGTAGTGGATTTCCATTGTTTTTAATCATTATTATTAAACATTGACAAGCGCTCCCTCTTGCCCGACTCTAGTGTCAAGTACGGGATATCAACTGACTTGGATACTTCATTGGTATGTCACATGAGAAACTAATTTTTAAGTATCTAAGACCTTTCATGGACAATATAGTTATATTGAAATTTATACATAATTTAAGCGCTTTCTTCTTTTTAAAATGAAAAAAAAATTTATGCCGACTATAATAAATACAGAGTTATCCAACAAGCATAATAAAATTTTAAAATAGGATTAAATTTAAAAAACCATGTATGATATCAATAATTTTCATTTATTTGAAAAATCATTCGATGCTATTGGAATATAATTTCATTCAAATGTGCACCACGACTGCGTTTGATACATGCATTCTTTAGATCCAATTTTCAGTCACTCTTATACATAAATCTGGAGAAATTTTACTAATAACATGATATCTGTTGTTTTTTAATTGTTCAATTGTTGTTGGTCTTGCACTAACTGGATTTTGTAGGGGTGTAGGCTCAGATCTTTACTCAAAATACGCCACGTTGTGCAATATAATAAGCCTAAATGTTAAGAACGTCGAGGAATCGATAACTTTGGATCATCCCTTACACTTTCATTTACAGCGGCAATATTAGTATTCACTCCGGGAATTTATTTGTCTTACTGGTGTCCACAGATCATGTAAAGAATGACTGTTTTAAACCTTTTTACAATTCAACGAATAGCTCGCTTAGATTGGCGATTATGTCGACCATAGAATTTACAAAGGGCACGTAAAGTTTTCCGAGTCGAAGACTGATTTTGATAATTAGTTGTAATAACTTGTACATTGTTCCAATGTAAAACGCTCCATGATAAATTAGCAGACTATACTGAATAAAAATGACAGCTGTCAAATATTAATAAACATGGCTACTATTCTTACTTATTGGATAACCTAATACATATTAGTTTTATAAATATATCTAATTATAAAATATAATCTCTTTCCCGCCTGTTCGCCCAATTTTAGTTATTAGTTAAAAGTTTTTAATTTTGATACGATGAAAAATCATTTGTACAAGGTAAATTGACAGAGGGAAAACTTAGCGGTGGAGTGGTTTCAAATTGGCAACTGATCTAATCAGAATAATCGGCACCATATAGGTATAATACAAATCTATTTTCATATAGTAATATAATAATTTTATTTAAAAAATACTTCGTAAATGTAACACGGATATTTTTTTAAAATAATTAACCTTTGAAAATTATAACTGCACCTGCATAAAATAATCACTGCAACATAATGGTTAAATTCAGAGACATCTTAGTTAAACTCGAACATTAATTACTTCGTAAATGAAAAAAATATACTATTATTGCTCCAACTACACAATATTATAACAGAACGATATATATAAATACACATGTGTATACGAAGAGATAATAATGACATCTTTACCATCATAAACAAGTTGTGTACCGCTACATATTCAGAGTGAATACTCTTTTTGAATTAAAAAAAATGTTTTCATAAATTCTAAATGAAGTGTTATGGCTGTCACATGCAGGGAACACGAGTGAACACAACGCTTCTTTTATTACAAGTGATTCTAGGTTCGAAACGTTTATTTTCCTCCCAAAAATGTAACATCGACTGACTAAAATAACAAGAATAATTGAGTCTTAACAACATGGTGTGAAAAAATGATGACTCAGAAATTTTAGGTAAAAACTGGTTGACCTGGATAGGCATCGTAAAACGGCTTGCATTCAGGCGAGA
The DNA here is from genome assembly GCA_022840565.1 of Eubasilissa regina. Taxonomy (NCBI): domain Eukaryota; kingdom Metazoa; phylum Arthropoda; class Insecta; order Trichoptera; family Phryganeidae; genus Eubasilissa; species Eubasilissa regina. The sequence continues at coordinate 28,178,226 of JAINEB010000033.1, forward strand.
AATTCCAAAAACGCTTTGACATGCGAAAATAAGGCGAGACAGAAGCTTTTACAGCTAAAAATACATATGAAAATGAGGACGTTGGAATTCTGTAACATAGTTATAATTTCGTTCCTATTCACCTTTTACTCTTCTATTAACGTTATGTATTTTAAAAGTATATTTTTTTTGTTATACAGTAGAACATGGATATCTCGAATTTTATCAATTCGAATTTATTATTAATTCAAACTTTTGTTGATGGTCCCGTTAATTTTGTTTCAAAACATGGATAACAAAAGAAACATGGATGTTTCGAACTATTGTTAAATACGAAGTTAAAATCGACAAAATTCACGAGTATTCGTCCATCAACCAAATTTAGTCATTTTGGAAACACCGACGACGCACAACGTGTCCCCGTACCTCACACCCCCGTTTGATCCTTTGACCGCTCCCCACTTCATTGCGGGCACGCATCGCAAGTCAGTGTGGCTTTTGGCTAATAAAATTTCAGGTAACCCCCGTTGATCGCGGGAGATATGTTCTGGACATGGCCGCGATAAGCGAAATTCCACGATCAAGGGGGGATTTAAAAAAAAATCGTTTTAAGATTATAAAAAACGCTTCATTTTCTAAATAAACATTAAATAACAATGTCATATAAAATATAATTTATTTTTTACCGCTTTGCAAAAAATAATCTAGATTTCGTCGTTGGGCCTCTCTACGTTAATTGTGTAAAATTGGCCTATAACCGTCAAATAATCCATTGCAACCACGCTTTACAGCACTCACACTCGCTCATAATCTTCGTCATTTTCTTCTAATAACTGCATGCACTGATTGTGAAGAGAAAGGGTCTTTTTGATTATTTTAACAGTTAATTTTCGCACGGGAACAGGTTCCGAGACGTCATTTTCTTGTGACATAGTATGACAATCCATTTCCTGCAGTTCTTCATTAGTTAAGAGTTTGCCGTGTGATTTTAACAAAGGGACACTCAGCTAAGATTATACTGAAGTATTGAAGTTGAAACACCAGGAAACAGCGTACCAACGTTACACATTTTGTCTCACTCACGTTCGTGAATTTACGTATATGTACATGTGTATTATGTGAGTGAACGAAAAAGAAAGATAGCTCGCTCGTGCCGGATAAGTGTTGAGAATTTTTTATTATTTTTAAATACCGCTTTATAACGAATCCGCATTCACCGGGGTCGTGATGAACGGAGGTTACCTGTATATTGTTCAAAAAATTTATGTAAGAGTGAAACCTGTTTTGTTTATATTTTTATTTATGTGCACTGTGCCATATTACTTTATGATGATTTAAGTGTTTTAACAATACCATACATGTGCAATTTTGAATAAATATTTAGTAATCGGTATGTATTTGTGTTTTCTTAACAACCCTAATTACTTTTTAATTAATTCGAATTTTTCGATAATTCGACTTTTTTTGGTGGTCCCTCGAGGTTCGAGATATACATGTTCTACCGTATTTGAAAATGACTACATATTTGCCGTTGATAATTTATTTAACTTTGATCCCTTGACTAAAGTTTAAAAATTATACACACATTTATATGATTACTTTGCATTAGATAAATTATTATGGTTTCGGTTAAGATGAGCTGTTTCATTGTATCTATTCGATGGTTAATTTTCGTACATTTTGCTATTTTTTATAATTTTGTCAATGGACTTTTAAATATCTTGTTGTCATTGATATAACGTGAATTATTGACGTTAACGGATAACGATAATCCGAACATAACCAGAATTGGAGAAAGAAACCCCCTAAGGAACAGCCAAAAGTATTAACGAGGTATAAGTTAATCATGTTTTCCAGGGAATATATTCTTGTGTTGTTCTCATTTATAAATTATAATTATAAATATATATTATAATTCTCATTTATAAAATGATCATTACTAATTAAACGACTTACGAATACATTTAAAATTAATGGAATAAATCGGCTGTTGAAGAAAATAAAAACTCAAGAAACAACAACGAAAAAGCAAACAGTTTGCGAGTTATTTGACAGTTGATGTAACAATGAACATGATAAAATTCAAATGAAATTGCACTCACTGTTATATTTACTACAGAAGATTTACTTAGCGAGTATATTTTATTTAATGTTATTTCAATATGCGAAACAGAAATAAATTTACATTAATATTTACACAAAACATGAGATCTATAATTACCCCTGAATAAATCCTGGAAAATTGTATGTACAGAAGACAACGCGATATAATTTATCACCGGAATTAGCGCCCACTCAAGTAAGTCATAAAAAATGATTTTATAATTCCACTAAGGGAAGATTCACGCAAACTGGCAAAAAAATTACGGTCAGAATTAAAGACCGCGATAAAAAATGTTGACGTTCCATTTACCACGTTTATTCATTACGTAAATTATTGTTAAAAATCACCAAAAAGGCAACTTAGTAGAGCCTACTTAAAGCAGAGCCAATTAAATATCGCAATTTGAATATTATGAGATGAATGTTTGAGAAATATTAGTGTGTACATAAATTTCAATAAATTCAGATGTAGATGAATGAGTGTTTGCACAGAGGTTTATCTCTGAATCATGGAACGTTCATGCTGCGACCTGAATGCGTGTGCTGTTTGCACGGAAAACTATTTAATAATGACAGAGAATTTCATGACCTCCGAAATTTAGGCATTAGAGAGACTCGTATATAGGATACAAGGTTTCAAGTAATGACGCTTTAGTGCCACATGGCTCTAAAGCACATAGATTAAATGGAGGAATACAGCCTATAAGTATGCAATATTATAGTTCTGTGTGTAATTTAAGGGACATACCTATTTGCGTAATTAAAAGTGTAATATTTCATACCTGAGCTCAATCAATATATCAAACTAAGGAACTAGTTTTTATTATTTTCCATGAAATTAATTTTTCAAGATTATTTGATAAATGTAATTAATTAGCAGCTAAGAATATTTAAATTAATAAAATAAAGCCTGTTTGAGTTATTTTAGTCGCTTTACATTCAATATTTTTTGACAACGTTTCGATTATAGCTTTATTGATCTGTTAAATAACATTGTATGTGCATTTATTATCTATGTCTATCTTAATCATTCCTATGATCGAATCGTGTGTGTTATCTTTCAGTTTGAATGGTGACAGCAAGTTTCGGAAGACTTTAATAACGAATTTATTATTAAAAGAACCTTCACAACTAATCTTTGAGAATCATTTATTGACATGGCGTTTATAAATGATTTTCAATGATTGTGGTATAACATGATTATTCGTTTATTAAAATAAATTTTGTACTGTACACAGGACTTGAAACCGAAAAGGTTGATAATATCAGAAATTTCGTACTTATTTTTGATCAAAAATACTTGCACTGTATTACATTTTTACAATATTACTATTAATATATCGGCCGGCCGACTGGACACCCTTTTGTCGTTTAAGACTATTGATTTATGACTCGAATGGTATCTAAAACATACATTTATTGTATTTTATGTTAGATTATTTAATATTACGATCTGTAAATATATTTCTAATAATTCATTTCAATTCCAAGCTCCGATTATAAATACATACTACTGAGTACTAATTTTAGATACAGATAGATTTATAGATTCTACAATCAATATAAAAATGAATACTTTATTGTACTTGGTGTACAAAGATTATGTGTCCAGTTATTATCAAAATTGTGATATCATACACAAAATGCTCGTACTTCTTCAGCATATCTTTATACTGTAAAAATAGTAAATATAAAAATAACATATAGTATTTTTCAAATATTTCCATTTCTAAAATATTTTTTTACAATAAAATGTATAACCGATTATTGCTGCCGGAATTGTACTAAAATTTATTAAAAAGCTCGATCTCGATAATTAAAAAGCGTTCATATACAGGCGAATTTTTCATTCACAAAAACCATTGCTGACCGGCCTTCAATGTTCCAAAAAAGGATCCAATAATCTGTGTGAGAAGAAGATCACGCTTTTCACAAAGAGGTAACACGATGAATTGAGAAGATAAAGACAAGGAAAAATATACTGAGGACAGGCAAGCTGTCTTTGTACCGCCAAACGGTGAAGACAGTCAAATATATTATAGACGAAAGTTGTCTGTGTACAACTTTAAAATTTTTGATGCCCCTGACCCTGAACGCGGCTGTGTAAGTACTCACCTATCAACCATATAAGGCCCAAACCAAAGCGATTAATCAGAAGACACAATAAGTCATATGCATCAGAGATGGAAACTGCCCAAGCAGCTAGCTATCACATCTCCATTCAACAGCATCTTGAGAGAGCCACTCCAAAGTTCAACGCGTATTTAACTGCACAATTCATCACATCAATAAACGAAGTGCTCTTTCAATAAAATACCTTGCTCTAGTTACAGCAACAGACACCCTCCAATGCGACATACAAACAACACGCGTGAAACCTCAAGATGTGAGGAGCTACAGTCTCACAGCAATACAACCTTTCGACACGATTATATATAAAAATAACAACATCTACACCGACAACTCCTACAGTACTTTTTACTGGTGGGATAAAATCCACGGCAGTAAAATTAAGTTCAGAGACAGGTACTTGACTCTTTTAACATATGTTTTCCTGAAAGTTGAAATTTGAATTATTACATTCCACAATGTACCCTTCAATAAGCAAATAAATTTTTTAAAAAACCGGAAAAAAAGTTTTAATACGAATATAACAGCGGTTTAAAACGAATATAACATATATACGTCCATTAACGTGTGAAGTTTATTTTGACATTCTGTGCTCGCAAACTTTGAGAATTTTAAGAATAAAAGAGGTGTAAGGTTCAGGGTTCAAATTCGGTTTGTGAACACACCTAGTTCCTAGCTCTTTGTAAAAAATCTTTTGACATGTAGACTCAACCCTTCCTGCAAAAAAATACCCATGAAGATGGGACTTTTTTAAAACGAAAGCTAAGAACTAAGGCTGAATTTCACATTATTGTAATGCAAGTAGGTGAAAATGTGTAAAAATCTTGTAGCCCGTTTCTTTATGAACAAATTTCTTTTAACCACAAATCATTTAAAATAGTCAGGCAACTATTTATTTACTTTTGAAACTAGCAAAATTAACATTGTGGTTAAAATTAATTATTTTTATTTTTTAACTTTGTTTCATTAACCACTTATTGAGTTTAAATATATCTACCGGTTTCGAAAAATACTATTTTTTTCTTCAGGACGTCAATACTAACTAAAAACATATGTTGTTGTCCCTTTACCAGAAACTAATTTTAAAAAACAACAATTATTTAAAAAAAAAAAAATTTAGTACCTAACTCAAATTGTTACTTAATACAAATATATTCGAATAATTTTTAGGAAAAATTTTTAGAATGGTACTGTAGTTAAATTTAGTTGGTTGTTTATAATTTTTTGATTAGTTTTACAAGCTTTGTTTATGTCCAACGATTCCAAATTATTTAATTTATGACCAACACCATTTACACGCAAAATTGAGAATCTCATTTTTTATCAAAGCCGTAACCATTTTCATCAAATGATTAGCCAATTCTGAAAACCCACTATTGTTCAAACATCTCAAATGCTCCTTTACTCTTATATTAAAATTTCTATCCGTTTTACCAATATAACATGTAGCAAAATAAAAATAACTATTTATTTAATTTCTGGACCATTTCATATAGAATGACCCTTAACTTCATTATAATCATTTCAAAAATTTTGCATTTATTCTAACATGTCCAAATTCAGACTATTTTTAAGCAATCACTCCTATATAAAACTTAAAGGAATTCACTCAAGTTTTTTATATCTTAAAATAATAAAAAATCTAATAAAAGTTCAATAAACTGATATTTCCACCTACATCATTTTTTTTTAAAGGAAGAATCTTAACTTTTTCAGTATCTCAAAACTTAAACTTCCATTTACCCCAAACATTCAAAATTGTGTACTTGTAAACCAAATTGAATAATTTTTTATTGTTTCAATAAAAGATTATTACTTTTTGGCACCTTTTTTTTTACTCATTAATATCAATACACAATAATATGTATTAGTAAACTGAATGACTGCTCGATTTGTCAAATTGTTAATCACGTATATGTTATTATAACGTATCATGGTCACTCTTTCCGCATCCGTAGCGGATACGACACCGCCGCACGCCCGCAACACGTGTCGAGCAAGCTGACGTAATAATGAATTCTTGGTGACGAAATGCGCTTCGTGGACTAATTTCGAGAATCTCGAATATCGGCCGAAATCCCGTTTGACTTGAAACGAAGAGGAATTGAATTCGCAAGATATTTCACAATACATTTATTTCATTATTTCGTCATGTTACGTACCGAAATTCGTTGATTGCGATATTCTTTTTAAGGCTTCTGATTGGTCAAATAACTGACCAAGTGCGAAAAGCAAGTGTGTCGCGCGGGAAGTTTCAGGCGAGCCGAGTCAAAAGGACCATTTCATCCCATACTCACCCGAGCAAGATGTATCTAATCGGCGACGGCTGAGGGTGACCGTGACGGCGCGGCCATCACGGTCACCCTCGGCCGCGTTCGCATATCTATTCCAACCCTGATCATCTCAGCGTGATGACCGTGTCGGAGGGATGCTGCCTGTAGATGAGTCACCCAATTTCTAGCAAAAGTTACGATATAACATCAAAGCATAATATCTCCTGAACGATGTAGCTCGACCAGGCCGACCTGAGCGATGGCTCATTTAATTTATGCTTAAATTCAGTTATTAGATCATCCTACATTTAGAATAAAAGATTTTCATTGTGTTAATTTAGTTTTAAAGTATGATATTTATACATTGTCTCGGTAACTAATATACTACTCTTGCTATCTAACTTTTATTCCAACGTAGTTTTAATTTAGCAATGTTCAACGATATAAAGTGATTTATTCCAAATATAATTTTCATTGTACTTTTATGAAAAAAAAACTGTATTCGTGCAATTAAAATGTTATCTCCTTTTTTTCATTAATGCCTACATTTCTTGAATATTGGGAACAATAATATTAAATGTATGAATTTATAAGCACCGAACCTATTATGCTAAATGCTAAATGCATCTCGTTCCGAGCCTATAAAACTGCATTGATATTACATGAATTGTAGGAACATATTTAATAATCATTTTTCAATCACATTGATTAATAAATAATATGTTTGTTTAGCCATACCGTGACAGAGGAACGAGAGATATCGATTGTATTATGAAAGTAAATTTGTCTTATTTTCATGGTACAATCGCTTTGTTAAGTTTAAATATTATAAAATATTGATGTGGAATGTATTCTGTGTACACATATATTTAGAAAAAAATCTTCATGATGAAGTTTTGTTTAAGTCTGGTTTATATACTTTAACAAAATCAAGATTTGTATCATAAAGTATCTACCCCAAAATGAAGCCTTTGAGGAATAAAAGAATAAACAATTAATCATCCAATATTGCACATAGAAGAGAAGTTTCTGATAAAATGTGTCTATAAAATAATAAATGACTTCATCCAATAGCCCTGAAATTCTAGAAAACATTAACTTTCTTGCCCCAGCTGCGAAAATGCGTGACCTATCTCGTTTCTTTGTCCGGTGTACAACTATTAACACCTATCTTTCAGATAAGTATACTTTATTTTATACAGGGTGGACCTAAAGTCACGATGAGGTTACAATATTAAATTATTTTTTAAAAATAAATTATTGTGAAAATTTATCACTGATTTTTATAAACAAGGCCTTGGAGATTGACTATGAAAAAGTACTCGACTGAACAGCGAACGAAAATAGTGAAATTTTATTATCAAAATTAACAATTCTTAATTTTAACGCAACGTGCATATGGTCGCCATTTCGATGTGCGAAATTTTCCGAGCAAATCAACGTTTAGGCGTTTGATTAGTCGTTTTGAGACCCAGGGTACAGTTAGTGACCTTCCACGTATTGGTAGTAGCTGCTCCGTTAAGAACGAAGCCACAGTCCAGTGTGTAAGGGAAAGTGTTGAAAAAGACCCGACCATATCAACGCGATTGAAGGTTGGGGTCTCCCGGACGTCGCTCCGGCGTATCCTGAAATCCTTAAATCTTTACGGTGCCACCCCTTACACAGCAAGAGCCACAATCCTACTTCTAAGACAAATTTTCAATTAAAAATAATTTCTCGCAGTTCAACATAATTTAGCCATCGCGATCCTCTAACTTGACGGCTCCTGATTACTTCTTTGGGCTACCTCAAGGAAAAAGTTTATGCTAACAAGCCTCGAACACTTCAGCACCTGAAGGACATAATTTGTGCAGAAATCAGGACACTGGAACTTGAAACGCTAAAAACTCATGAAAAACGCTTTAAAGAGAGCACGTTTGTGTGAGGCAGAAAATGAACACTATTTGAAAGACATTATTTTTCATACATGGTGAAACATAAATACCTATATTTACTTTATTTTATACTAAAATATTATACATTTAAAACATAAAATAAAAAAGTTATTAAACATTATAACCCCTTCGTGACTTTAGGGTCACACTGTATTTAGATTAACACTTTCAACAATCACAAAACTATACTAAAAATATTTAAGACTCATTGATTTCATAAAGCGCAGTTTTTATTAAAATAGAAATACGTACACGGAATACACATTACAAAATATAATTAATTTGATGGTCTCCTGGAACGAGACTAGAACTTCCGACCACTAGATCAATAGGAAAGTTTATTTATCAGTAGATCAATAAGCACGTATATGTATTTATTATACTTTAATGAAATCACATATTCATTGCGAAGTTGCAATTTTTTGAATATTGTTCTTTGACAATTAAAACAAATTAGCTGAAAAAATAAGAAAGAAGAAGAAAAAATCTATCTAACGAACAAATAAATAACTATCACCAGGATTCCAATACGAAACTTGCTATTGCTGGGAAACTAAGTTACTAATTACACTGTGTGAACCATTTACTTTTATGTCGAATTTTTGACTACACTTATATGTATTCTTTCTATGTTAGTTAAGTCATCTATAATTTCCTATTCTCGGTGATAACAATCGTATGTATTTATTTTTTCGATAGATTTTTTCTGTGTACCCTTTTAAGTGATTCATATAATAAATTGTAGTTTTCATATATTTTTTTCTATAATTAACACTTTAAGCACTGTATTAATATTTGGAAACTACATTATATAAGTATAGTGTATTAGGTGATATCGTAAGTATCTATATTTTTTTATTTAATTATATTAAGTGTAATTTATGGAAACAGCAAATATCTGAATTACTATCTGAAATTTTTAACACGTATTATTAAGTTTTGTACGTTTTCTTAATAGTAAAAAATAAAAATTAAATATAATTTGATTTCTACATTTTTGAATCCATCCGCGAAACATATGACACGATCAGTTACATCAGATATTGAAGGCCAGATAGAAACTTCAACAATTGACGAACCGTCCTAAGAAGATATATGAAAGAGAACCAGGGAAGAGTGAGAAAAGTTTTAAGGAAAACACAATCTTATTGTGAAGTTGTAATTGTTCAGAACGTAGGTCTGTGATATTTTAAAAACGGTAGATGTATTAATTTAAAAAGCGTAACACATAGATTCGAATATTTGTCGTCAAAAGTACTGTTGCTGAAGCATAGTTGGATAATGCACCTTCACCGGTTTGGAAAGAGACTCAGATTCGAATCCTAGTAGCTTTTCGATAAAATTGATTTCATATGTGCATCTTTTTAATTAATACATTTAATTAGTATTTAACGATAAGTTAGTTCGTCAGTTACATTTATAAGATAAGTAAATAAAAAAATGAGTCAATAAACCATCTAGCTGAGTAAATAATTATGTTTTTATGTATGAAGAATAATCTCTAATCTTTTCTCGAGAAGTGAATATACGTAAAAATGTAATTTCAATTATCTTAATTGTAAACGTTAATTTAACAAAATATATTAAAGTAAATAAATTATTCCTTGCCTTATATTTTTTGTTTTATTCAATACGTATATATTAATTGACACTGAAAATGTAATTTCCTGTTATATTATATTTACCAACACGAGGGGGTTATTGATGATTTTGATACAATACATTTTCAACCATGCGACAGTTTATTTGGTTTCGTTTTATGCTCATTGTGTCATGTCTTTTGTTTGCGCCGTTTTCGATTTTTGCATAGTCGAACAACTCTTCCGAAAGACAAGTTCTATTGTGCTGCGAGGTCATAGCTTGCATAGACACGCGACGGCGCAGTGTAGGGAAACTATTGAAGCTTTTCAACTGCAAATTGTCATTACTTTGAAGCACTGTATTTATTGGATTCCGCCATGAGAAAGGATCATCAAATATGGAGGACCAATTTCAATTTTTTAAACAGCCGGTGAGTACGCATATCCATGAATATTCGACAATCAATACTGACAATCAATACTGGCAATAGAATACCGACAATCAATACTAGCAAATAACCTTTCAACTGATTTAATTGAATTATTAAGGATTATATTACAGTATGTAAAAATATAGTTTAATATAATGGTATAAAAATGGCCTAATAAATTTGGCTAGAAAATATAATGTATAATTAAATCTAGAAAATGTATTATAAAATTAAATTTTGTAATTTTGTGCTATATAAATTTGTAATGTAAATAATAAAATTAACATCACCTTAACAGAATTTCACATAATTTTGAATTAATTTTAATTAGTAGATTATATAGGTACACTTGAAAGAATAAAAAACTTTACATACTCGTAATTATAATTATAATATGGAGATATTAAGTTGAATTAGCGTGTTTCACAATGTTAAATGATTGAAATGAGAAATGTGTGTTAAGTTTCGTAGATAAATTTAAATAATTCCGCTAATGTCAAACACTTTGCTGTGTAAATTTTCAAACATCTAAAGATGTTATAGATGATTTCAAACTTATCAAGATATTTATTTAAATTAATTTAAATGCCCATGACACTCTGACAGCGCGAAAGTACCTGGGCGTTGTTTGGTTCACAAGCCAAAGCACAAACTTTAAGATCTCTAGTTAAAATTCTCAAAAATAATATAAACAATTTAAAGAAATTGTATTTGGATCAAGAATCCACAACTAAGAAAGTAACGTTATTAGACTATTTTATTTCTTTGTCATTCATCATAGTTGTATAAAGAAATCCTTGGTATTTTAAACATCACTCACATAGTCATTCAAAAATATTGTCTCTATAACCGCTAATATTGCTATTGTTCCTATAATGAACGAATATTTTTGACCAACATATTTCAACGACAAAAAATATACCCAGTTCGGTGATAAATTTTTGTTATTAAGGATAATTGTTATTGTTCTTATTGTGAAGTTGTAATTATTCAGAATATCACAGATCTATGTTCTGAAAAATAAAAACTTCACAATAAGAATCTGTTATTCTTAACCCTTCCCTGGCCATGCTGTAACGCAGGTCTACCGCCCCAATTAAACCTGTATATTTCCGTAAATACACGAAGCACAAAATTAACATTTTAACTAACATTAAAAAAACATTTGTAGGATTCACTTTATAACCAATTACGTCAAAGTAATTATTTTTCAATTTAATAAAATTGCAACGTTGGAAAAAATAGTATTTGCAGAAGATAGAAAAAGATCAAACCTTAGTCACAGTGAAAAGAAAAACAAACATACGAACATAATTATGTATGAATAATAAAAAGGAATGTCGTATTGTATAGAACTTGAATGACTGAATGGTACGAATAATACATATTTTTTACTTTTATCGCTTGATATTTAGAGTAAATGTTTGGTAATAACTATTTTAAAGCTGTTTAAGCTCGTAAGAGTATTTTTTCTCATTAAAAATGTTTGAAAAAACTCTAAATACTTAACGGTAACACAAGTTGACAGCATGGTTGCGTATATGCGGATATTTTCTATCACGCTATGATAAAGTTATAATATAAGTTGTCTCAACGTGTCCATAAAATTTAATAAAAATAAATTGTTAATTCTGATCTCTCCTATCGGATTACTCAAAGGTATTTGAGATTTCGTAAAAATAAAGAAGATGCCTTTCAAATAATGGAACGATGGATGTATTAATTTGAAAAGTGTAACATGTAAGTTCGAAAATTTGTCGTCAATGTAATGTGTCAGTAGTGCATAATCGGTTAATCTACGTTTTCCGGATAGAAAGAGATCCAGGTTCGAATCCCGGTAGCAAAATTGATTTTATATGCATATCTTTCTAATTAATACATTTAATTTGTATTTAAAATCTGTAGTTTACGTAATTAAAATAAATGTCATGTTATGTTTGCTCACTCATTAATAAAACTATGTTTTTAATATGTTCATTCTAGGTAGCAAAATTTAAATCAATAAAAAAATGACAAAAGTTACTTCATATGATACATAAAATCATCCAACTGAGAGACAGCAAAAGCATTCTAGTCACAAAGAAATTCTGATTGGCCCCACTGGAGCTTAGATCTCAGTTTCTGTCCTTTTGTTAAATTCTTACAAAGATGTTCCGGGGTTTGTTGAAAGATGTTCCCGCCTGGTTTCTGGTACAATTTGTCACTGCCTATGTATCACATCCTTTTCGTTTTATTTTCTACGCTAAGTAAATAATGAATAATATAATAATAACTAAACAAAAAAATCACGAGAATAGAATAAGTAAAGCAATATTTGTGACCTTGATATGACGCCATTTAAAAAAAATACATTATTTGAAATACACTTTAGAATTTAAAAAATTGGAATAAATCTGTATTGTTTGGCACCTTATTAAACAGTTTATTAAAAAAATCATTTCATTTTATTTTTTTACAAGAGATTTATAAAAGCTCAGTGTCAAAATGAGGTGAACACGACTTGCTATAGAACCAGTACATACGTGTTTTGTAAAGTAAAGATGTTCCACGATAAAAATAAAATATTGAATATCAAGCTTTTTTAAGATAAATGAAATTTTTGATTGTTAATTTATTAATACATAAATATTGCAATACACCAATTCAATTTCTTGATAAATGAAACTCGCAAATATTTTTGAGTAATCTCATAAATGAAAAACCGCTTTAATTCTAATTCACGAAAGAACAGGTTGTTTTTTTTTTTTTAGAGGTTTTAACTTTAAATTAAATAAAACACATGAAAATCAGCGGTAATGGTCATGAGAAGTCCAATTTTCGACCACTTTTTGGAGCAGCTGAGAACATATATAGGCAATAACGCGACGAATGTTGGCTCTCAAATCATATATCGTCTCTGGTTTATCGGCGTAGACTAGTAATTTCACATATCACCACAGAAAATAGTTCAAAGGTTGTGGAGGTCATAATCACACGAGCTTGGAGGCCAATTCACAGGTCCATTACGCGAAATTATGCGCTCATAGAATATTTCTTTCAATACATTGTTTGTGGCGCGCGCTGTGTGACATGTTGCGCCGTATTGTTGAAACCACAGGTCTTCCACATTAATGCCATTCAATTGGGGAACGAAAAAGTTAGTGTTCGTGGATCTATAGCGTTCTCGATGGCGAATCGACTCATTTTGGTCCTCCTCAATACTACGCTCCATTGTAGCAACAACTTCTTCGGTGCGCACTGTACGACGTCTCTGCGGATGCGTATTATCAATTAGAGTATGCGTGGTGCGAAAACGATCCATGATTGTTTGAATTACTTGCTCGAATGGACGATTATGTCAACCGTAAAATGGACGTAATGTACGGTAGGTTTCGCGAACTGAACCATGATTTTCGAAATAAATTTGCACAATTTCGAAGCGTTGTTCTGGCGTAAGTCTATTCATTGTAAAATCTAAAACTAAACTGAGCACAAATCAACTGTCAGCTGTCAAATTGGCTGTCGCTAGAAAAAGTGTTGCCTATTGGAAAAACAAACCTCTAATAAAAACACTATTTATTATAGACCTTGATAAAAATGTTAATACTGTTCATCAAGTTTCATTGATCACAAATTGAAGTATTATTATTACACTTTGATAGTACTGATGATGGTCCATTTGACTTTTCATTCATTTGCGCCTACCTAGTGGCATAAACTCTCCTTTGTCAAATAATCTAATATACTTAAATCTGATACGCGGGGAAGGTCTTGGGCCATATGGGACCAGAAAGTAGAATTGTCTAGGGTCTCTTTTTTATTAAGTACGGGAAATTCACTAACGATACACTTACGTTGAACGGTTCTTACACTTTGAGCTTGTTGTTATGTCCGGCAGAACCATAACACCTTTTATGATTACGTACGAAATAGATATTTGTGTCGTCAAATAGATATAACAATTGTACGTAATTAGATTTATAAAATATCGCGATAAGTCGGTGGTTTACAGAAAGGTACATATTACTTCCCTTAATTAATTTATATCTCTAAGATATCTTATAAGCGTTTAGTTCCATTCAGCTTTATGATGCTAATATCATTAAACTATTTAGATTTTTTTCACACTTGTTCAGAAAATTCGAATTCCATATTTTTTTTAGATTAATATTGAGGTATTCTCTGTATATCTCATATTACTTCAAGTTGACACTAACAGTTCATTTATAAACTATCTACTAAGATAAATCTAAATCTCATGTAAATTTTTCGCGAGAGAAAAGTGGAATATATAATGTTAGATATTTTCACATTTAAGGATTCATTTATCAAGCTTCTATCGTAATAATATTATGTGGAACATAATAATGTAAATGTTGCCAATCAAATATATCAATTATATATAATATTTCTTAAATTACCTCACCACTTACAGCTAGGGTAGGGTTTATCTAATTTTAATATATGGATATTTGATCTCTTATAAGATAAGGTGTTATGTAGAGAAAATTATTAATATTTTTTTAATTTGGTCTTTGTAAAAACATCAATGTTGTATTGTTATATATATATACATATAACAATACAACCATATATATATATATATATATATGTATGTAAAACGAATCTACAGAAATGTTATCGTCATATTTTTATAAATACTAATATAATATTCTAAATTACAAAAAATTGAAATTGAAATGAATTTGATTGAAAAACACATATTTTATATAGATATATTTATATTTTTATTGTGTTTTTTAATCAAATTAATTTCAATTAAAAAAAATTGTAATTTAGAATATTATATTAGTATTTATAAAAATATGACAATAACATTTCTGTAGATTCGCTTTACCTGGGACTAATAAGCTTTTGTTCGTTAATGTATGTTTTCCAGTTCTTAAAATATTTTTTTCGGCATAGGCGTGCGCGCTTGTATTCATGCAACATCTTTTTTAATGTGCATATCTCGTTAAAGAAAAATATTATAATTGAACGCAAAATGCTATACCAAAATATGAAAGAGCATTTTAAGAACTTAATTTAATTAAATAAACTATTCTGCGACGAAGTAGGTACACGGAACAGTTTTAGTAATTTTTTTTCACAACGTTAGCTATCGTGAACCATTAAGAGATTAACGTAAAAACATTAATATTATTTATTATTATAAATTTCGGTTTACTTTATGTTAAAAATAATTATTTAATACAAGTTTAGTTTATCTATAGTATTAAAATACCTTTAATATTACTAGAAATATGTAATATAAATAAATAAATAAACAAATTTGATAGGTATTGTGAAATTACACATTTGAACAATTAGCCTGTAGTCTATTTGTAATTACTGATGTTGATCACGTTAACGTTATCTGAATAAAAATTCAAAAAACTATAAAAATAGATCGTGTACGAAGGCAACGTCTAATAATTGGTCTCAGCCGATGATCATTTGTACCGTTTCGGTTAACCTTTAACAAATCCAAACGGTAGAAAATTCTTGTAACGATTTTTAATTAAGGAAAATCTTTCTATTATTCTTAATGACTAATTAACGTTAACTTTGTTAAAAACTGCATTTTAAAACATCCACGTTTTAACAAAAAAATTACTCACATATTCTAAAAATGTAATTAACCAATCTCGCATGGTTTTAATTATCTATACCAATTTCCCAATTCATACCTTCAAATGAAGATGTATTTTTTACTAAGGTGTAAACCGGACGAAACATTTTACTTTATTATGTTCTTATATTAAAATATACTTATATAAATATTCAAATAAAAAATTATGAAATCTCTAAATTTAATAACTCTCGTGCTAAGAAGACACGGTATTCTCAATTTTTTTCTTATTTTTTGAATATATGCAGGCATGTCAACTCGGAACGTTGGAATTAAGGCAGAATGAGTCGAGCAGTCCCACAAAATTAATGGTGCCAGTTACCAAAAATAATAACCTACCCAGGGAATCGCGATTGAAGATCCATAACGGTGTCCTAAGACCGACACTTACGAATGTCTAAAAATATTGAAAATTGTGAAGGTAGAATAAAAATTGACGAAGGTGTTGAAAATGTAATCACTATGATTAATGTTACTTATGATAGGTACATCAAACAATATTGAAGTAACTGAAGAAAAAATTGAAGACGTATTCCAGTCTATATTATCGTAATTAATATGACGAAAGAATCACCCCGGGGATCCAGGGATGTGGAAAGAGATTGGTATGAAACTTATATCAAGTCGACAGCGACCACAAGTCCAACGAAGTAATGGAGTATGTATGAAAACAGATGAACCGAGTGATATGCTATAAAATTTGTCGTCTTTATCTTTGTTAAGGAAAGCTATGACTCGCAAGTACTTATCTAAAGTAAATTACATAAGTTTCTAGATCTTGAAAACATACGGCGCTTGCGAGTACTGCTTTCTCGAGACAGTCAACTAAATAATGAGTTCAATCTAAAATAATTTTATCACTACTTTGATTTTAATTAAGATTGCATGTCTGGAGCCAAACAGAATAATAATTGCAAAAATTCTTGACGTTTCGTTTCTGAGAGTTTTTCCCTATTACCGGTTAGCGCGATTTATGGCCGATCGTATTTTCCTGCTGTCGTGTCTATGGTTCAACACTTCAATATCCAATCTCCATTTTTCCAGACGATCTCCTGCTGAGGGAATTGGGACCGTCCTGTCATGTTACGTCACCGTCGAGTGACGTATCCGATTCGGAGTTTCTCTGCTAATCCGTATTCTTGCCATCCTTCCGGATCACCGGCGAGTTCTCGAGCGGGAGCGGTAGCAGCGATTGTTCATCATTGATAATAGGTTCTATTTTTATGGTTATTTGTGTTCAAAAACTATGTAAAAATATTATAAAACTGTTTAATTGAAGAAATAAAGTTCAGTCTCATATTCAAACTAACGTCTCGAGTCTCGACCGTGAGTTCATAAAATGAAACCCCTTTTAATTTTAACACGAGTTCACTGACTAATTACTAAGCGCCGAATAAAGATTTACATTGCAAAATTAATATTGGATTAAACAAATTATTTGAATCACTTAGAAATATTCACAGAAAAAAAAACCTCTATTCGAAATCGTAACACTCTATTTCCGGTAAAACTCATTACCGATTACACTACGGAAACCTTACAAAAAAATTAACTGGAAATCCTGGTGTCATTTAGCATACAATATATCTTAATGTAGAAATATTTATTTCAAATGTAAAGATATATCACATTTTTTAACAGTTTTAACATAAAATGAAAATAAGGTATAATTTTAATGAGAAATTACAACACCGTTCTGTGGTAAATCTATTTATGACAGAATAAAGAATGAAGAAATAAAGAAAGAATGTAAAGCTGACGTTAGTATAATGAGTAAGATTAAGAAAGGATCACTTAAGTAGTTTGGTCATATGGAACGGATGAATGAAGAGAAAATGGTAAAACATATATATGACGCAAGTGTTTATGGCACCAGAAACAGAGGACGTCCGCGGAAGACTTGGCACGACCAGGTAAACCAGATAATGGAGGATGATTCTGTTAGAAGCCTAAACAATCGGCGAGCTTGTATGAGAAAATGTATAAATGTATGAATGTGGATGAGACGAAAATTGTGTGTCAGGACAGTGAAGTGTGGCGATTTATCCTCTCTGCCTACCCTCGCTGGGAAACGGCGTGATGGTAAGTTAGTTAGTTAGTTCTGCGGTATTTTTAATATTACATAAATTAAATTAATTTTTTTTCTATACCTGTACTTTTTAATTAATAGATTTTAATTGGAAATAATAAATTACATATGTAGTCAAAATTTGCCATAATATGATTGCATAAGGCGTAACCGGTAACATATTCTAGTTGTAATATAATGTTTCGGATAAAAGTCTTGGTAGTAATTGTATATTTTTTTAGTCAGATTTATTAGAAGTGATTCAACTAATTTGTTTAATAATACTTATGATAAGAACATTGTTCTAAAATTGCAACTTTTCAGTAAAATTGTGATTTCATTAAAAAATAATATCGGATCACTGATGGGACGCCTGCTGTAGCACTAAGTAGGGTTTTATTTGCCACAATTTAAAACAAAAGTTACAGATTTTTTACACGTTATCGAATCGCTTACATTCTTGACTTTTCCTCAGAAAATTATCTAGCTGAGTCATTCCCTTAACAGTTAGGATGAAAACAATCTTAAATGTGTGGAATACATTTGCGGGAGGTTACCGGTATTAAATATTTGAATTGAATTTTGTTTTCACATTATTCCTAACAACATGTTTCATAATTCACACAATTTAGAAAATATATTTTTTTAAATTTATTAAAGAACGCCACAGAAAATTTTGAAAGTTTCGTTATGTACGAGTATATCTTCAAATATCTCATCAAACCCCGTCTCTGCTTTTGATATTTTACCAAATCGACTATACAGATAGCTCCGTTCAGGCTGAACCAGGGCAAATAATTAATTACACTGTAGCAAAATTGGTAACAATAAATACTTTAATCTGTCTTCCTGGATTCCTGGATTAAGTGTTGTATTCTAGGTGTTGCTGTCCATAGTAGCTCATATATCATGCATCTGTTTCTCATTCATTCGTTTCACATGACGAAAAATAAACGACCATTACTTAATACTTTTTCAATATCCTTTACTTATAATTCGTTCATCATTTCTTCTTCTTCTTTCATATATAACTGTAGTGTAATACTCGTGGTGCGACTATATACTAGACACCATCCAACCAACCAGAGGTTGTCTGTCTGCATTCGCCTTCCTTTCTGTCTTCTTCCCTCAATTACAATCCTAAGGTATGCATCGTATTTTATCAGTTGATCCATTCGATTTTCAATATTCTCTATTATGGACTTATTTCCTTGCTCTTCCTCAGAACCTACCTCACCATTTGTAAAACTTGTCACTTATTCTTTTCATCCTATATTTTTATCTAATAATATGAATATTTAAGTGTCGTTGCTAGTAATAAATAAATACCAAAGTAGCGAATATGTCAAACGTGTTTTTAATATCTCTACGTTAAAATTACTTAAATGTTTTCTCTTTTATATATTCAATAATAGTACGCAAATATATATTCGATTTGAAATGAAGTGTACATTTCAATTACATTATATGTACATCATAAGAAAAAACATATATTAGCGAAATCGTACGAATTTTTACAATTGACAACTATATTGACCATCTGTCATCTCGGGTACTCAATCGTCTGTCAAATATATGTTCGTAATGTATACGTTTGTTTAGTAATTATTTATTGTAAACATGATCGTAGTTTTTTTAAGAATGTCTTTGAGTGGTATGACAAATAAGAATTAAACAGATAAATATAATTTAAAATAGATACTTAGGAATACCATTTGTATAATTCCAGTGAATGCAATACAGAATACTATCATTTGCGTACATTTACGATATTTAATAGAGTAATGTAAAATATCAATAATATAATAAAATACGCTACTTAATGCTTAATACTTAAAATGAGGCTACTTAAGTGTACATATACACACTTATATATACACTTAAGTAGCCTCATTTCCTTTTTTTCCTTACTTTCATTCCTATGTTGCCAGCTCCAGCGTTCCAGTTCTAGTATTGGTTCCAGGACTCTATTATAGTCTAGTCTTGCCTCAGCTGATACGATTTCATCAGAAATCACTGCATTCAAAACTCCATTCACTTTATTCATTGCAGTCCTCCTCCTTTCGATACATTTTTCAGCCTCTCCGTCCGATCAAACGTATTTCTCAAGTGCACAAACACCTCTATTTGTTTCGAACATTCATCACCGATAGATTTTCTATAAAACATATTATTTTAAATCAGCGCCATAAATGTATGAAGTAATAAATAAAACGTGACACCGACCTGTGCGTGCTTAGTGGGTGATAAAATTATCATTATTTATTTTCTAATTTCACGCTTTTCGGCCGCAGATTGGCGAATTCGGCCGCACGCTTGAATAAGTACTAATAATAAAAATAATATAAGCATAAGGTAAATGACTCCTAATATGTGTGTACAATACTTATGCATCGAGACGACCAAGCATCTAATACTTAATTATAATAAAGAATTATATTCTGCTGTGTATATCTGATTTTTCTAACCGACGTTTCATTAAGGCTGATGAATCATTTGTGCTGGACCCTGCAATGAGATCCGAAACGTCAGCCAGAGAGGTCAGATATACGCAGCAGATTAGCCCATAAAACTGGACATAGAAGATTCTGAACGGCTGTGAAAACCTGCATTTTAAATTCATATAAATACTGGTATCGTCGCAATTTGCCGGTAACAAGAGGTGATGAGAAAATAAGGGAATGATGAGAAATATGGGGGGTGGGTGGATGGGTAGATGGGTTAATTAAGAAATGGACTAGGTGTCAGAACTTATGTGATACGGAAAGACGTCTCGACTCACCCGATGATGACACTGGTCGTTTTTCTCCTGAAGTTCACACCACAAATTCACACTACAACAACACTAATATTCTGATGAATACACAATGAGCCCAAAATTCTACATTAATCTGGGCGTTTTTCCAAAAGTCCGATAGCTACACGCTAAGCCGAAAGGTAGACAAACTGAGAATAAGCGGGAAGGAAACAAGGGTTAATAATAAATTACATTACTCGCAAACGAATGTGTGAATACACAACAATAAATTTAAACAATAATAAATTTGCGTGTGCAACTATTGTGAAAATTGAACAAATATTGACAAATTCAAAATTACTTCCCATACTAATTGAATTATAAATATTGTGACATTACAAACTGATGTCACGTTCGAAATTGCCGCGTCACTCGTTTTAATGCCAAGTATCTCGTATCACGCACAACGCCCTCAAGTTAGTAAAGCGATCTGTTTTAAAGGTTATAAAAACGGTCACCATCTATAGTTCATTTTCAAATTTATCGCTCAGAGCTGTCAAATTACAAGGTTACTGCTGCGGCCAGAGTATTCAAGATGTAACCGAGAGCATCCAAGATGTAACTGAAGGGTAAATACTTTTTTATTATTCGATCGCTAGTGCATAATTTACTATAATTTGTTTTAATCTAATCGCATGGTGAATAATCTTTACGGGGAACGAGAGGTTTCCCTTCGGTCATTCATTTTCACACTTTGTTTTTCTACAATTTTTTATAGAAATCCTATTGCGTCGGCCTAGATGCTGAGAACCAACTACGACGATGGATCATAGAGATGGTATGCTATGATGTAATGTGCACGGATGAGCATAGATTGGAGATTGTGCCATCTTTCGTAACATTTTGATCTTATTGTCACCAGCCTGCACGGCAGAACGTCGAACTCACGTCCAACCCGACGAAATTAGGATTGCATTTTGTTATAATTTTAATTTTATTCCTTTTTGATTATATTCCATGTGATGTCGTATAACATCTTTTCATTTATCTCTCCAGGTATTGATAATAAATTTTCCCAGTTTATGATGAAGGCAGAATGTGACAAACCAAGGTGAGTATGCGTTTCCGAGGTGAAGAACACGCGGTTCTTGTTTTCTCCACTGACAAGCCGGTGAAGAGGATTGAACGCCGCTCTTCACCTTTACAACATATCCAAGGACAGATTTATGAAAGAAAATAAAATAATTTTTAGTCTCGTCTTCGCAAGAAAGCATAATTTGCGAACAACGTTGTAGCTAAATAAATACTAAGAAATCTCTCAAAACAATTTTACAGACAGAATGCGGTTGCATTAGAGCTGGCACATAATAAACTCGTTCTCAAATTGAGTAATTCTGTTTGTTTGCAACTCGCTTTCAATCTGGATCCTAGAAACTGAGGATTCATGGCTTGATACTTAAAAAGGGAATGCGCTAGCCAACCCGCACTGACAAAGGTAAATAATGCCAATACCAGACGACGCAAAAGATAAAATTACATCTTCCTTTGTAAGATGGATTTGAAGATAAAATGTACATATTTCGCGGAGAACAATGACGCTGGCTTAATTCAAGGGTGCATGTCGTCTCTCCACCCTTACAATGTAAAAAATACCAAAGTTATACAGTTTTCCTCGGAAACTGCATTATAAAATTAATGTATTGTAAAAAGTGTTTAATGGAGTTAAATTAGTGATAAGAACTTAGTAACGGCGAAAATTTAGTGGTGTTTTGGAAGTCTTTAACGATGGCATATCTCGTAGACTGTTTCTTAAATTATTATCAAAAATTATCTTACGATCTTTTTAACAGCTTAATTATTTTAGTTGAATTTTTGAAGACCTGAAATATATTGAAGTTTATGAAAACGTGTTAGAAATCGTGAGATGATTCTGAATTTTTGTTTTCGTACAATATTTTTTATGAAATGTACCATAGTTAAGGTACCAAGTTTTTATACCTTGCGAAACCGCTTTTCCAAATCTTCTACGTGAATAGTATTCCACACAGCAGCGCCGGATAAAAAAGGTTTATTTATAATTTCAAACAGAGTAGTATTCAAGTTTACGACTTTAAAAGACATGATAGTCAGAACATGAAATAAGAAGGTACACTTTTATCATTATTTTTTGTGTTGGTATTTCACACGAAAACACGTATTCAGAATATTTCCTGGTACAGGATAATAATTAGTTGTAAATAGATAATTAATTATTAAATATAATCCATAACTAATTTCTGTCAATAAATCATAATACTGGATAATAATTTACTAATTGGATTATTAATTAATATATCCCTAAGATAGTTTATCGTAGATCCAAATAAACAAACAACTGACATAGTATACGATATTACGAAGAATTTAATCACAATCTGTCTAAATTTTTCTGGACTCATCTGCCGCGTGTATCTGACACTTGGCCTGATGATGGATCCTGCAATGAGATCCAAAAAATCTATCAAGATGTGACGTTCTGAAATTCTGAAGAGCTATATAAATAACATCATTTATTGTTTTTAATTGTTAACTGTTTTATTAACCATATTATAATGAATTAAAAATACATCTACCGGTTTCGAAAAATATCATTTTCTTCTTCAGGATAATTTTTCAATAACTATCAACATAAATTGTATATATTGCATCCCATTTCGCTCCTCTCCTTGCCCTTTACACTTTATATGATTAGTTTAAAAATACTCTTTTAATTATTTTTTCAGTTATTTTTTTTTAATATATACTTACTATTTTTTAGTTTATTATATTTATTTTAATGTGAAAATCTTTTTGCTTGTCAGTTTGTTTGAGTGTACTATTTTTTTTAGTTTATTATGTACTAGTTATTCAATTCCGAAGAAACTTCACTGGTGTTATTTTTATATATTATGTTATGATTAGTTATTATTTTTACTCTTCATTTATCTAAAAAAAAATTAAATTAAATTAACTAATCAAAAACATATATTATTGTTTCTTGAACAGAATCTATTTAAAAAAATCAATAATTAATTTAATAATAAATTTAGTACCACACTTAAATTGTTGTGTCATCAAGTAATAATTTAAGTTAGGTATTAAATAAACTAAACAAATAATAACATATGTTTTTGATTAGTTAGTGATATCCTGAAGAATAAAATGATATTTTTCAAAACCTGTAGATGTATTTTTAATTCATTAAGTGGTTAATAATTTAAAATAATTGATTTTAACCCCAAAGTTTATTTTACTAATCTTAAAAATAGCATCATTTAAATTATAATATATTTGATTTTCAAAACAAAAAGTTCAAATAAAACTCAGTTTTGTCAGCCAATTTTAAAAGATTTAATCACACAATTTGATAATAAAACTCTTTTGTATAATCAACACAGTAAATCAAACACGATTTTTTAGGTTCTTTATTTAATTTTTCCAAATAGTTGGACGACGATCGTTTCAGCTGTCTAGGCCATTATCAACCGATAAAACATAGACCAGTGTGGTGATCCTATATACAATTTGTGTATAAGCTCACCACACTGTTCTATATTTTATCAGTTGATAATGGCCTAAACGATCGTCCAATTATTTGAAAGAATTAAACATAAAACTAAAAAAATCGTGTTTGATTTATTGTGTTGATTAACAATGGTGTTAATTAAAATGAATACCGCCTGTATTAAAAAAATAAAAGAATCAGTTCTTTTGTATGTCTGTAATCAATCTCAGACAGATTGCAATGATATTTTTAAATGTGTATTGATACTGCCATGATTTCCATGTCTTTTTAATTTATAAAATAACATCCACATACAAAAAGTGTAAAATGTTTGGCTCATCACGGGCAGTCTTCTAGGGAGACTGGTATTATGAGTGCAATTATGTCTAATAATTAAATATTTTACCCATTATAAGGAAAATGGTGGCTGCAACATAACTGCCCGCAGAGCTAATCAGCGTGAGACCATTATTTTCTGCAACTTTTGTAGCTGTGATTATATAAAAATGATTATTATTTCCCTTACTCAAAAGAGCTTTCATCCTATTCAATTCTGAGATGAAAACGTCATTATGACGTTCGTTGTTTCATTACAACTCCGTGCATTGATGGCGATTGTTTTCGGAGTTCATTTTATCTACGTATTTGCAATTTCCATCCCGCGAATATCTTCATTATATAATGTAATATTTTCAAAATTATAAGAGAAAACATTTTTGTGTGCCACGTGGATTAAAAGAACGTATGCGCGATTAGTTGGTAAGCCAAGGGATTTAAATTAATGTTAGCGTTTTTATGCGTAAAGATCCTCATATTTTAATTTTTATGGTGATTCACAAAATCGTAAAAAATAATTACTCGACTGCCAAATCTCTAACCACATGATGTATTTTTAGTTTCAATGGAATGAAAGAGGTTAACATGGTGTTCAAAAATTACTTTTACAATAACAATTTACAAAATATGTGTTTTATATTAGAAAAAATCAATTAAAAAATACTTCCATGAAGGATTATTTTTCTACAAAATAGTGAGTGCATAAAATCTGTGTTTTTTTTCGAAGAAATGTATGAAAAAATAATTGAATTTTTTGATTTATTATATTTAGTTGTGGTAATTATAAAATAGAACTCTTACTTGTTCAACGGACAGCTGACAATTGTACAGTTGGACATTCGAAATATAACTTGATTATTTACATACTATAAAGACATTCGAAAAATTACAGTTTTGCTCGCATCCTACCATATCTTATTTAAACGTGAATTAATATATTATTGTATTATATACGCGCGAATCAAAAAAAAACTTTTTTTTATAATGGCTATAATATCAAATGCTAATAAAAGATTTTTTTTTTAATGATAAACTTATGAACACAATAAACAATTAAAAAGTGTTTTAACACACGTTTACATAAATGAATTGATAATAATGCAATGTAAAATAAATTCTCAACAAAACCGCTAAAACTTTTGAAAGAATTTTTGTATGGAAATTAAATCGATAGTTTGATTTTAAGTCAGACTTTTTGTTTTGAATATTGACATCTCATTAAGTACATCAAAAATATTAAGCGTATTGTAATAATATTTTTTTTCCGAAGATATAATATCAGTGGTTGTAGTATTGATTATGAAGTCCTTGGGTAAATAATATTCCTCGGTACATTACCTCGCTTCCTCTTGTCAACGCCTATATTGATAATGTAATCTTCAGGCACCCATATCGATAGATCCTAACACATCAAATTTCTAGATCATGGTGCACATAGAATCTAATGCATGTCAAGATAACAATATAAGAACAGTGTAAGAAGGTTTATCTTCGTGAAGAATTTTTTTCTAAAAGTCCTGAAGAGACTTTAAAGATGATTTAAAAAAATTGCTGATATTACACAAAAACCAAAAAAAAATATTTTAGAATGCATTCAGCACACGAGACGCTCCGAGAGTGGCGGCAGTACAGTACACAGACGCTGTTGAGAAATTTTCTAAATATTTTTATAAGATGTTAGAATTTTCAAAATTCATCTATTGTGAAA
Source organism: Eubasilissa regina (assembly GCA_022840565.1). Classification (NCBI taxonomy): domain Eukaryota; kingdom Metazoa; phylum Arthropoda; class Insecta; order Trichoptera; family Phryganeidae; genus Eubasilissa; species Eubasilissa regina. The sequence goes on from JAINEB010000033.1 coordinate 28,204,639, forward strand.
TTATTTAAAATATAATAATTTACTCACACATATCATAAAAACGTTCTTTGTCTGCAATATTCAATATTCACCAATATTCTTACATTTTTTTAAACTAAGCTAAATGCTTTGAATATAGGAATAACTTATGGTGGTCTCCTGGAACGAGGCTCGAATCCCCGACTATTAGATGACTACGCGAGTATCTTAACTACTAGACTACAAACACGTTTATAAAAAAGTTATAATTACCAACTGATTTGTATCGATATTTATGTCTAGAATACAGATTTATATATTATTATTACTTGTATTAATCTGTTTTAAGAACAATGATACAATACAATAAAAAATTTTTGGAACTACAATTTTCTAAAAAGCATATACTTGTGCAGAAACGAGGATTAAATATTAATAATTATTGTTTACAATAACCAGCTTATAATATAATAAAATATTATAAATTAGTAGTAACGATATAAAAATATTATAAGTTTCGGGGTACATGTTAATCTTTAAAGTATTTTTTGATAGCATTGATTATTTCTTTATAATCTTTAATCTTCCTGATGTTTTCAGGTAAGCTGTTAAATATTTTTTTCCCTAGGTGAGTATAGCGGTGTTGTGCAAATGATGTGTTGATTTTTTAGCATGAAAATGTACATTTAAACCTACTACGATAGAACACAAATTACTGGTACTTCAAATTATTCAAAAAGTAATGTTTTAATATTACTTTTATGATAAGTTTTTAGACATTTTTTACAGGAATTAGGCTAGTATTATATATATTCGTTGGGTCAATAATCTTTCCATGACTATTTACTAAAATTTGCAATTTACTTTTCGACATCTAATATACAGACGCATGCAGGAAGTATTCTAAAATTATATTTTTTTTATTTATTATCTTAGTTTAATAACCACAATTGAGTTTAAAAAACATCTACCGGTTTCGGAAAACACCTTTTCCTTCTTCAGGATATGTCAAAACTAACTAAAAATATAGCATTGTTTTTCTATTTATCCAGAATCTATTTTTAAATTTTTTAAAAAAACAACAATTATTTAAAAAGTAAATTTAGTACCTAACTCAAATTGCTGCTCAATACAAATTTAGTCGAATAATTTTTAGGAAAAAATTTTAGAATAGGACTCGTAGTTAAATTTAGTTGGCTGTTTAGAATTTCCTGATTACTTTTACATGCTTTATTTATCTTTAGTTAGTTTTGACATATCCTGAAGAAGGAAAAGGTGTTTTCCGAAACCGGTAGATGTTTTTTAAACTCAATTGTGGTTATTAAACTAAGATAATAAATAAAAAAAATATGAATCTTAACCACCAAGTTAATATTGCTAATTTTAAAAGTATTCTAAAATTATTCTTTATTTTGGAAAATAAAGCAAAATTGAAAATTTATCTGAAAAAATATTATGATATAATTGAATTATGTAATATTTGAATAAAATGATAATAATTGTAATAACCGTATTACAAGATACATATTTTATTTCTAATTACGTACAACTTATTTCAAAGTACTGACTGCACGCCGCTGCTGGTATAATACACGTACACCGTAATTTACTTAAATTGTTCTTTCCAAATTCTCTTCCAGTTCTAATCTGAACAGTTTGTTTTTATGTTGTAAGAATTCATTAAACATCTTAGTTTTGAATGTCGCTTCAATAACGCGCTGTGCGTTTTATTTGTTATTTTAGTATGCTCACGTCCGCGAATGAACCGTTTTCCTATTCGCTGAGAATCGCAGATGTGCCTTAAAAAAACCGATCGTTTGCGAATTGCATATACAGCGAGCCTACTTAGGAAGAATTTTCCCTGCACGATCGACGAAATAGGAAATGGAACAACTGTGTATGGAAACAATGACTGTATGGAATTAATGAACCACCCGACCGGCCGTCAGTGTATCATGATTTAGGGCCCGTTCCGCAAATGGGCTTGTCCCTTATAATCTTCTAGGATGTATGTTTACAAACTTACACACAAATTTGCCCAAACTAACACGAAATTCGCCGCCGTGGGAAATTCGTGGTTCAAGTGAGAACATAAAATGGTAATCTTAATTTATTGACAGCGTTGACTTGAGCCCTTTAAAACGACACGTGTACAATGCTCTACACGTACTTGCAAACATGGATTGATGGGCATTTTAACAAACTATCTGTGTGCGTCTACAAAGTTTATTTTTATTTCTGCAATTATTTCTGTTTGCCTGCGAATTATAAAGTCGTAAAAGTTTATTATTGTTTGAACCGATGTTTTCAGACTGAATCAAAGTTTGTGTGTTATTTCTGTGTTAACTGAGCACCGCACAATTATTTTTAATTAGGGTTCACCATATTTTTAAGGCTAGAACAACGGTAGTTAAAAACTGGGTCATAGTAACAGCTGCGAAAAAACCAAAAAGGACATAATTAAACTTTATTATTGTACTTAACTGTAAGACCGATGTTATTATTACGCGGATATATGCATCTCCTTATATTTTACGATAGTAATTATATTTTCTAAAATTGAATTATTGAATGAAACAATTTTACATTGTTTACATCGAAGTATAAAAGTTTAAAAAAATATTCATTGAATAAAACCGGGTTCCGAAAATGTTTCGTCATTTTAATTAATCTGGACAAGATAAAAATCCCTTAGGACGACCCCGGATCATGTGAAAAGAGTATATTACTACAAAAACCCAACGCCTGGCGGCCTCATTCTAATTTGAGGCTGTAGATAAGTATGGATACACACGGTAGACAGGTGCTTGCAATTACGCGCAGGAACAACGGAACCGAAGTATTAAATAAGTTCAGATGAAATAATATAAATAATTCTGTTTCGGGAAAATTTGTGTAGTAAAACAGTCTTTCTGTCGCTTTCGATATGTTGCAAAGATAACTTGATGTATTTGCTCGTGTAGGCAGACCTATTATTCAGCATTTTTTGTGATGTGTATTGCTAGCACTTCGCGCCGAACCGCCACCCCACGTTCTAAAATACTAGCAGCGCACGAGTATCTTTATCGAGCTCGTGCCCTCGCGGCACCGTTCCACCCTCGAGGGTCCCTCCAGTTGCGCCCTTAGCGCCATCTGTTGCTAAACAACATTTTTCTTATATGAGCCGAACGAATTCCCCATATTGCAAATCCTACGTGGTCCAACTGCCGGACTAGAGTTTGCCAAAGTAAATATTCCTCATTATTTTCTGCCCCTTTGAAGAAAGTTTTGCGGAGAATTTATAACGTCGTCAGAGTCTATCGCGAAATCCTTTGATTCGAGAGTTCAAAGGAGAAATTATTTTATCTACGAAGTGTTATGTACTATACTGTTCGCTTCATTTTCAAAATCAACGCATTTTCGCCATAAAATATTTAGTTTAAAAATATCTTCACGTGCTTATGATCTGTTAAAAAGTATTCTCACGACCACGAAAGGTCAGCCCCTTGGTCTAAGAAGAAGTTAAGTTACGAAAATACGTTTTTTATATCGGAAATTATTTAGTAGCCACTTCAATAAATCTTTATATAAATAAAGTCCGGCTGCCGTTGTGAGACTTTGATATGGGATTTATACAACATTTTTAGGAGCGGAAAGGCTCTCCAGGCGATTTAAATGTTATTTATAATAAGACTCATTCTACGTCCGTCTAAACATAAATAAATTAACAGAACTCACTTTTCACTAAAACAGCGACCAATTAATTCAGCTATCTCCATTGTGGTACTAACTATTTAAGAAAATTTATTCTTATAAATGAAGTGCGATAAAAAAATACTAGTGAAAAAATGATATTTTATCATTATTTTTATAATGGGTTTCCAATCGATTTTATTTTATTCGTGGAAATGGGACCTGGGTCTTTTCGAAATCAATTTTAAATTCGAATAATAACTATATATTTTTAAATGAATATTAGTAAACCAGTTATTTTCATTTATAAAGTATCAATAAACAACTACAAAAGTATTCACAAATTGAAAACACATTTTACAGGAAATAAAAAAAAGCAAACAAAATAAAGTAACACATTAATTCACTGTATTATATATAGACATAATATGAACCAAATTCATATGCTGATTATTTGTAATTTAACTGAAATATCATACAAATTAAGTTACATATAATCAGCATGTATTCCAATCAATTTTTAAATTTTTAAATGAGAAAATATTAAGAGACATGTTCAAAATAATTCATTCAGTGAAGCACAAATAAACAATAAAATAAGTATCAACTAATGTTATATCCGTGTAAGGCATAAAACCAAATATAAACTGAGTTTAACTTACATTTAACAAGCGGAAATTGAAATATATTCTCATGGTATATCCTCGTGAAAACTACGACGCACGAATGAATTTTGTGCACAGTAGATTTTAGAAAGATTCTAGAAAATTAGTTCTTATACAGGAAAAATTATTTAGAATATTTCAAATAATACTTTTATTCTTTAAGATACAGAGATTTTGTATTGAAGTCACTGTGTAATATAGAATTTACACAATGCGGTTAGAGAATTTGCCCTACATTTTTATTTATTTAATAACTTAATTATCCCACCTCTTTTGAGGGATGCAGTTGATGTAACCTAATAAGTATTATTGATACCAAATAATGAGTAAAATTCTAGAATGACACCTATTCCGTATTTATAAAACACACCATTGGCGCGCGTTTTAATATCGACCGCGACTAATGTTATTGACACATATCCTCGTCCAAATGCCCTCATTACTACTGCTTGCCCTCAGTGTGAATTATAAGCCTGACGCCATCAAGTGTCTCTTGATCAATATTGTTTGTTTGATCTCAACATCGCGATACCATTCGCGGTGTGGAATATTACCTCCACTGCACTGTTGTGTGTGATCGTAGTGTGTATTGTTTGTGTGTGCCGTGGGTGAACAGTGACACTACCGCCTTCATTCGGAAGCGGAGTTCGTCGACTATCCTCGTGTATGCAATGTGTGATTTTGGCGACGCCACCAGGGATATCGGAGGAGTCGTACTTGAGGTGAGGCAAGCAGTTATTCTAAATCCGGATCCCCGAGATCGCCGGTCCTTCGAAAAATCTCTTTGCCTCATCAACCTCTTCATATATCCATCTCCCGATATTCTTTCCCTACCCTGCAGTAATTTAGATTTACAACCAGAATTATCGTAATCCATTCCATGGGAAGTACAATACCTAATTAATTAAAACGAATATTTGTCCTTCACTCCTATGGATTACGACCTCCGTAAGATGAGCTGATATACATTATCCTCCTTTATCCATCCCTGCACTATGTGAATGAGACGCTCGGGGCGTCTTGGAACCAGTATCCTAGGAGATCGATCTCTTTCTCTATATCCTTCCATGTTTCCAGTTACCACTAACCTCTTCAAGTAATCATCTTCCATTATAATGATAGAGGTTGCGTCTTAAGTAGGTCGTGGAGAGCCTAAGCGATTAGCTTTCCAGGATGAAGGCATTAGTTCGCTTTGCTGTCCACGAGAAAACGGATTAGATATCCATACCATAAACCGATGTAATTTACAAGACAATTAAATCTTTTGTTTTTAAACATGAATTAATGTTGAAAGTTCCAAAGTAGAGAGATTGATTTTTTCCTTGTACTTACAAAATGAAACGTTTATAGAGATATCATTTATGTTGTGTTAATTTTATTATCGCCTTATCATCTCTAAAACTGGTTATAAATATAGCAGTACAGAAATGGTAGTTTGGTCATGTGGAACAACTGAATGATGTAAGGTTGGTAAAAAACATAAACAACATGATTATTGATGTTACCATAAGTAAGGTAATCCGCGAAAGACCTGACATGACTACGTTAACCAGAAACTGGAATACAGTCCTTTCAGGGGCCTGAACAATCGAGCAGTATGCATAATATAAAAATATGTAATATGTATGAATGTGGATAACGAAAGAGTTGTATGTTAGAACAAAAGTGTAGTGTTCTATCTTGTCTGCCTACCTCTGTGACTAAACGGCATGATGGTAAATTATTATCTAAAACAGATTAGTAATATGAATCGGAAAATCGAAAAAAATACTAATCCATACATACGTGGCGCGTTTTTTAAGTAAGTACCGTTGCCAGATATTACTGGCGTAGTGCTGCAGTTGTGATATTGCGCATGTGCAATAGTTTCCATCTGTTGACTCACCACATGCAACGTTAGAGATTAGAGATATTCACATAGTGCGACTATCTTGTAGTGAGTGGTTGAAATGTTCAAGACAATAGATCAGCGCGCCGACTATGAGATACGGTCCGTGATTTGTGAATGGACGAAATATGAACCAGCTGACATTCATCGCCAAGTGTGTGCTGTTTTGTTCTGATTTGGCGCCAAGGTACTTCTATATTTTCCTTCATCTGAAGCGGATCCTTGGTGACATGCGTTTTGATGACGATGATGAACTAAAATACGGAGTACAGCATGGTTTTCACCTCAGGCGGCGCCATTCTATGACGAAGGTATACAAAAATTAATGTCCCGTTATGACAAGTGCCTTAATAATGGTGGCGACAATGTTGAGAAGTAGTTTAAGGTGTGTGTAGCGTCCGAAGATAGTAAAGTGTTGTAAAAATGATGTTTCTTTAAAAAAAATCCAGTACTTAAAAAACGCACCTCGTAGATACTCATATATATCCTGCCTCAAATTTTAAATGAAATTTAACTCGTCAATACAACCAACTAAAACTTACCACAAAACACTCTAAAGTGGGTATATAAAACGGTTACCTAGGTACGTAGCTGGTAGCTTGATGGCCCACTTGTTTCACTGCGACAAGCAATAATAATAAAAAGATGCTCTTGCCATTAACCGCGTTATAACCGTGTACTGCTATACTTGAATCTTGTTTGTTACATGTATTTACGTTTACAAATAAACGAGTTCACGATGCAAATGGATGATTTTAATTCTAGTATGGAATAGAGTAGGTTTTGTAAAATGTTTATGTTACAGTAAAAGCCAGCCCATTTTTTTTGCTGATTTGGTTACTGTATATAATATGTAAAGCACGAGGAATGTTTCCAAAGTTATAGAAATTTCAATGGTTGAGTAATGGCAGAACTAATGACTAATACTTTCAGATGCAGACAAGTCCAGACGGGTTTTACCAATGCTATTGGTCAATGCCGATTAGTATCATTTAGCCACCAGGCGATTACACCACAGCAGACACTGTAAAATCTCAAATATACATTATTTATTTCTATAAAAAGAAGGTGTTAAAACATCTGAAATCGTTCAATAATTATGTGGACTACTTGGCGAGTCTGTACTCGTAGAATCTAAAACTACTACGATTTAAAGCTGGAAGAACATCCTTAGAAGACGATCCCCTAGTGGACGGCCAAATACTGTTGTGAACAGTGCTAACATCTTTGTCGACTTATCAGTTTATTGGGCGTTATGGCTGTTAGGACTGGAGCAAAAACTGAACAGATCTGACACCAACCGCCAACTTCAAGTTAAATAACTGTAATAATAATAACTGTTGAAATGCGGATTCTATACTTTAACTTGGAAATGAAAAGTCGACCTAAGGGATGGCGCGAATTATAAGGACCTTCGCCAAAAGCACATTTAACTCATTTTATCCTTTCAGGCTTGCAATGAAATAATCTTGACGAATTATCTACCTAAAGGTAACTACAACTCACGCAGAATTTTATACTAATATTTTCTCCGGATCATTGCGACAAACATTCGTCAAAAACCGCCTTGAAAAGCTACATAACCGAAAATTACTGCAACATGATAATACAAGACCAAATACTGCTCGCCAAATCAAGAAAGTTTTATACGAATTGCGCTGGAAATTACTCCCACATCCACCTCATTCGTCTGATCTGGCATTGAGCGACTATTATTTATTTTCAAAATTGAAAAAACCACTACGTGGTTTGCGATATCAGGACTTAAATGACGTGAAACGACCTTTAAATTCCATTGTTAAAAGATAACATTTTTTTATCATAAGGCCTAAACAAACTAGTTTTGCGCTATGATAAGACTGTAAATAGTTGAACGGAAATTATATTGCAAAATTACAATGTAATAAAGGCGAAATTTAATAAAATAAAAAAATTATAATATAATTCCCAGAACTTTGGAAACATCCCTCGCATAAAATTTATCTGCGTGGATTTTAGTTTAGAAATGTTAAATTGTAATTTTAGAAATGTTATGTTATATATGTAAAGCAAACGATGTTTAAAACCTGTTTGAGTACAAATTTAACCAATTAAAGTATTTTGGAGCATTTGTTAAAAAAGTGAAATTATAATCTGTTGCCATCATGTAGTACGCTATAATATTTGCTCGTAATAATGAATATTTCATTTTTATAGATTATTTATATAACGTTGTTAATTAAAACCACATATCGAATCATTTAAAACATTAACTGGTTTCGGAAAACATCATTTCGTTCTTCAGCTTGTCATTTTAACTAACCAAAAAACACATATGTCACATAATTCTAATGTTTTAAAAAATATATATATTAAAAATTTTTTAAACTAAAATATTAAAAAATAAATTTTAATGAACAAACTTAAATATTTTATAAAAATGAACATAATAAACCACAATTTTAAAATATTAATATGGGTTTCCTCAAATCAAGACAGTTATAAATTAAAAATATGTTTAAAAGACGTAATATACGTATACTTATACGGATTAAACTGTAATGTCGTATAATAAAGTCTAAATATTTTTGCCAAGTGATATATTTTTTCCCGTTTTAAGTGACCATCTTTTTAATTTTAGTGTTTCTTAAAAACCACTAAGTGGTGCCAAAACTCCCAGTTCATTTTATTAACAGAAAATATTTACGTAACTAATTATATTAATTAAAAAGAAAAAAAAAAAATTCTGTTCATTTTTTTAAGTAATTTATCGTTTTAATTATCGCGAAACTTCGTTCTGAAAAATCGTAACTTCACAAATAAAATGTGATTTCTTTAAAATTAAATCTCATTTAATTAAGTTACTTACCTTCTATGAGTCTTCGCTTATATAGACCTGAGGGGTAGTTCGCCGCTTTTTACGATTCTGGTTGTAAAAGAAATTTTATCGAAAGGTTTCAATCTAGCCGGGCGACATGTATCCGTACGTCTATCGAGATACTGGTTCGCTCCTCCGACGAGCGCCGTTGCGTAAAAACGCTGCCATTATTGACAATTCTCTTTTACGAGTTTACGTAAAAACGAACTGTCATCAAAATACGTCCAAAGCTTCAACTGTTTATCGCTGGGTGGCGTCTATGTATATTTAGTAGCGGTAAGGCCAAGTCTGACAATAGATTTTAACAATTTCTCCGTCCGCTTGTGCAACTCGAAAAAAAAAATTTATTTCGTTTTAATGTTTTCATTTAATAATATCACAATTTTCTTTCAAGCGCGAATACTGACGTCGACTGTATCATATCGCTCGCATCGTATGTCCTCACAAAGTGCACTTTCTTCCTATGCACGAGAGAGCTTTTGGTTTCTTGCCAAAAAATCGTGCATTACTCTTGTAAAACTGCACGAAACTACACGTATGTTATCAGAACGCACTGAAATATTAATTGCAAATAAAAAATTGTAATAAATATTTCAGAATTTTCCACAGACACTGAGAGCACATAAACATACACATAGGTATCTACAATAAAATCTAGTACAAACATCACGAAATCGAAAAAGTTTATAATACGTAATATTGAAATATAACCTAAAACAAATATATAAATATATATGGAACAGGTGTCTCTTCTAAGTTAGATCGCGTTTTATGTAAATGTTTTTCATGGGGAGACCTAGGCACGGTATTGCCATTGTCAAGCCTTTGCCTCAAAAATGTAAATTTTCTATAGTCGAGTCAACTCGACACGCGCTGAACTGCCGGCCTAAAAAGCCGTGTTTCATGAAGACAACTTCTGAAGATGAGTAAAGGGATTTACCCGAAACGTTGGTACAACAAATATCCTTAGGACCAACAGATACGGGATAACCAACAAACTTCCTTTCTAACATTATACTCGACCCATGAAATCCTCAAATTTAACATATATAATGTGTATGCGTGTGTGTGTAAACTAAATTAGACAAACATATGTTGAGAGAAAAGGTGAGAGTTAAATTGTGATAATCGATAAATAATTTTTAAAATATAGTAAATCCAAGCATTTTTGCTTAACTGTCTAAATTTGATTTAATGATCAAATAGAATGCTAAACACTCGGTATTCGGCTATTTGGCCAAATCGAACCTCAGCCATTTTGACCAGTAAGGTACCTACCTAAAAAAACTAAAACTTAAATCCTTCTGGTATAAGAATTTTTTTTTTAACATTGTGAGTATTAAAAAAAATCAGATAAAACAAGATCTTTTTCTATTATGTGGTAGTGGTTACATACTAAAGCAACACTATCGGCAGAAACACAAATTATAAATAAAATAAGCCAGACTCGTATTTTTCTCGAAAAACTATATTTTTTAATATTAAAAATCAAAACATATTTGGTTCTACTTTAACATGTAACTGTTATTGATAACTAAATCTTAGTTGTAAAATTTACTTGTGTTAATGTTGTGTATTAATCAGTTTTGTTTAGATATGAATTGGCTAAAAGTCTAAATAACGATAATAATAATATATTAAGAAAATAGCTTTATTTAGAGGTTTAAAGTTTTCTCTCGTAAAGTTATTAAAAAAATAATTATACAGACGAGACTTCTAGTTACGCAAGCACAGCAAACTATTCTAATTTAGTGTATACTTTAAGTAACGGTTTGTTTTCGGTTATTACGCAATGTATTATTAATTATAACGTTATTACATGGCTGAATATAAGATACGAAACATTGATAGGGAGAAAAAAAGTTATACGAAAATAACTAAAAATAATTCGAATAAATGTACGACTACGTACGTATATTACGCAACTTGTTTCAAAATAATAAATTAAAATTAGAAATTTTCTTTGTCAGAAATATTTTAGTGAGTGTTGGTTGTATTTCACTCATAAAATATAATTTACGTCGTTCGCAATTACCCATATCGTTTGTGTACTGACAAAGTAAAAAGAATACCTGCCCTTCGTTTTTTTTTTTAATTTTATTAATTTGACACATTTTCGATCAATTTCTCCACGGTGCGACCGTACTCAAAATAACCAGGCATACAAAAGGTAATAATTTGATAGAAAGTATAATGGGTGAAGATTTTCAGAAAAAATAATAAAAGTGTATAAGGTATATAAAAATTAGAAAAAATAATGTTTTTAAATTACTCCATCAATGAGAGAGTACAGAGAATAGTTATAAGCAATAAAACAACATTTGAATAAGGTCCTCATAATCGTTTAACGGTCTGTATCCAAATATGTAAAAAAATGTGTAATGATATATGAAGGAAATTTATATTCAACTCATGCAAAACAAGCTTAGCTGCAACAGGCAGATAGTGTTTACATTTATTTTACAAACACAAAAAAAAATGTATGTGCGGGCGAACGAATGAATATTGTTATTTTGTTAATATATACTCGTGTATAAACTAATGGAAACGTGCCTAACTTTGAATTTAAAATGTATAAAGAAATGATCTAAAATGCCCCATTACCGAGATTTAAGAAAAAATATTGTGCTTAAATGAAATGGTCAAAATGATCTGTTACTTTGGCGCATTCTTTGTAAAGATCAAATATTTATTTCATCATGTGCACCTGTGCTGAAAGCTGTCTTTGAATGAAAAGCTAAGCAGTTCAGTTAAGTAATCAAATTTTGTCAAGTTTTCTTAGTAGTTCTTAGTTCTTAATTTTTTTTTATATATTCAAATTATATAAATAACGTCTATACAAAGCTAAAATTTTTTTTTCATTATTTTGGAAGAATTACTTGGTATTTTTATTTTTGCCGTACCTATTTAAATGATATATTGAGACGTTGAATTGACTCGGTGGTGAGTTCTTGGACTGCGAGTATGAAATGTAAGTGCGATGAAATGTTCCGCGTTGTAGGCGGTGAATGTTGCTAGATTTGTACTGATGGTGTTTTCCTTAAATAAAGAAATTATAATATATTGTAGTATATGGTTCTATGTAAACTGCTTTCGTTACATTAGATATATTCTTTGAACATTTAAATTTGTTGAAAACCCGCCACAGTTTCATAACTTTCATCTCACTAAAAGCCTTAAGATTAAATTCGCTATCAAATGTTTGTGGAAGCCGGGAACAATATTAAAAAAATGGTCGCGTGCGGGGACTAAATGCCTCGCAGAAGGCCATAAAGCGCAGTTGTGCAAAAAATTCCGAAAAAAGGGTTGAATTTTAGAGGGCTTAAATATCTTTGTTATGCACAGTTTGTTGCGGTTTGTTTAGGGGGTTGTTAGTCGACTGTCATAATTTCCAAACTTCGGCGGGCTTGCTGACTTTACGCTTACCCTTACTTGAACAAAAAGTGTGTAAAAATTATTTTTCTCTGACAGGTTTTATTTTATGTCTACACCCTCGAGATTTTATTCTCGCATTCGCATTTCCGCAGGTGGGCGGGGTGCACGAACAGATGATCAAACGGGGCCGTAAAAATATATTTGACGACGTTATCATTTATTTATGTGACTTATTTTTTTGTCATGTTAAAAATGGTATATACGACCTCGTCGTATTTCTCATGGATATAGATACAGATGTGTATAAACACAATACATACTCGTACAATTTCAATGTTTTAACAAATGTATAATATTTTTAAATATTCTTTCACTTTAACTATGTTAATGATATTTTTTAAACACAAAAAATTCATTGTATTTTCTTCTTTCGTCTCCATATTTTTATTCTTATTATATATTTGTTATCATTTAATTATGTGAAAAGTGGCATACACTAAAAATGGAAAAAGCAATGCTGAAAACGAATGGATAAGAATAAAATCAAAGGTGGAAAATGACCAAATATTATACAATCCTTAATTTTTTTAAATCTGACGATTTTCATAATTTTTAAAATTTAGCGTTCTATCATTTGGTTGCCAGATCTTGCGTGATGGCCCTCGATTTTTTGTACGTCAACGCTTGCCTTGCACATATTATACTCAAGAATGCAATATTTAATGGGGCTGTATATTTGAATATGTAATACTAGTAAACTACCCGTTACTACGTAATAAATTGTATCAATATTTTAACATTCAAAAATATGTTTATCTTTATCTGAATTTGATTTATTAATAAAACAATTACAAAGTATAAGAATAGTTCCTTTTACAAATATATGTTTTATTCAATTTTTGAAATCCTCTAAATTGTTATATTTTCCGAACAATTTGGCATGGGCCCAGGTAAATCGTTTTGGGCATTTATTGTTATGCGATACTCCCCTACTAATTTTAACGTAATTTATAATTTGAATTTTACTACATTTTACTAATATTTTTCTTTTTAGAAATATATGTATATATATGATACATACAAGAAGGTAGAGTATACATTTAATAACTTCGGAAATTTTGAGAGAACCTTAATTTTGAAATATTATATATCGTAATATATCGGATACATCGACTGGTCACGTATTTACACATTGGATTCAATAATATACCATCGGTGACGACACACAAATATTCAGTTTTCAATGTAGTTCAATCGGTCTACAATCTACGAAATTTTGAATATGCATCAATGCAACTGTGAATCACTCCAACTCGCATTACAAATAGTCTCGAATTGAATATTTCAGAATAATCAACCTATTACAAGCGTACAACAGACTTGTTATTTCATTAATTCACACAATTGCGAATAATTTGACGATTGGATTAAAACAATGACAATTAGTTCTGTACCAATTACATTAGCTTAACACAATGGCAATTGTGACTTTTAGGCGGATTAATTTTCGAACTACTCACAAGTATTAATTGAATCTAAGACGACTAAGAAGACTATTCAAAATTGTAATACTCGTATTTATTAAAAAATTAATTAAACCACTCATAAATATAAAAGGTATTAAATTATAGATTACTTAGATAGATTATTTTTCAGGGTGCTGGAAGATCTGTGTATTTACAATATACCTATGCAAAACATATTTTTAAACATTGTCCCTCTATTTAAAACTTTTATTCTTATAATAAGAGCATTAAATTTTAATTTTAAATTTTGTAAGTTGAAAATTGGATACTGTTGACGAATTTATGAATAAGGATATAAATTTAATTACTTTTTTTTTCTTCTCTCTGCCTATACATATATAAATATAATGGTGATATAAATATGAAGCTTTGTTTAATTTCTCCGTATTTCGCTTACCAGGATGAAGAATTGTGAGAATTCTAGAAGACAATAGATGCAGAAATTATGGATCCTGGCGTACCTCGTGTACGCAGGGTTATTCTGTGACATACAGTTTTCTTATTCGTATCGGGCTTCTAGCGGACGTCATATATCTGCTTATTGCCTTCAACACTACCCTTACACATTTTCTTTACCATCCTCTTTTCATACGTGAGTTCTACATGTCCAAACAGCGACACGATATAAATACTGTCAACTGTGCTAATAAATATTAAAGTAAAAGAAATTGAAACACATGCCAGATACGAACAATTTTTAAGAATTTGATAAATAAATTAAGTAACAAAATTACTTTGTTAGACCACTAAGAAATGTTTTTATTGGCTTTGTTAAAATTTATGAATATCGCGTAATAAAATATGAGCCTACCGAATAGCCTGCAAGTACCAAACTTAACCGTTAAATTTATCGTCAGTTGTGTGTTGTGGTAGTTTAGTGAGTTTCGTATTTATGATGATATATTTTAGAATCCAAACAATTATAATGTCTTTGTCCGTGTAGCGGTCTTGTTTCTCGGCAGGAGGCGGCCACAGTAAAACTACTATCGCGACCCACAGTGGCTCCGGCTACACAGATGTACGGCGTTTGTCCAAAATCAGGCGGGATAAACCACCATGCGGACCTCAATGTGTTTTGTAGGCACCAGGATGGGTCTGGAATAACCGATCAGCCAGCCTGGAGAAGTGGTTGTTGGGGTGTTGGAATGCCAATGGCTAACCGACTCCAATTGGATTGCGATACAAATATTTGCCTTTGGGAAAGAGCGTATTTGATTAGCTTCAATAATACCGAAATTAACCAGTAGCTGGAGCGGTGACTTATACAGCAATTCCCGTTCCCGTGAACTGTACGATTGGCGAAAACCGTCTATACACAAATGACGATTATTGTTAGCGAACTCGGTGAGTATTGTACTGATACGTAACGACCCATCTGTAGTCTATTTGGATACGATTGTCTAATTTAGTTCACGTAATTGGAGGCCAGCTGTGTATATTGAAGTGATGTATCGACACAGGTTAACGCGTTAGGATTTAACCATTTTAAGCTCTAAGTAATTTAGGTTGATTTCATTGGTTTACGATACTAGCCACTAATGAAAACCAAGTGTGTGGATGCTTTTAAAACAATAAAGGAATTAAGAAAGATTATTTTGTAATTTTGAATAAAACAATTTTTTTTTAATATTTAACGCAAATTTTACGTTATGGTTATTCATTTTTATATTGAATTATTTATTAACTTTGTTTCTAAATCACTTTATGAGTTAATTATTCACCAACCAGTTTCAAAAAATACATTTTTCTTCACCAGGATGTCAAAAAACTAAATAAAACCGTACGCCAAATATATATCGGTGTTTTAAATACTAATTTAATGTATTAATTATAAACATATACATATAAAATTAATTTTGTCGAAAAATATTGTTTTTGCGCCACCGGGATTCGAACTTGGATTTCTATTTCCAATCCGGGGAAGTACACTACCAATTGTGTTATACAAATTTTCGAACCTATATGTTACACTTTTTCAAATTAATACATCTGTCGTTCCATTATTTGAAAGCATCCATCTACATTGTTTTTACGGAATCTCAAATACCTTTGAGTAAACCGACTGCAGACGCCAGAATTATCAATTCATTTTTATTAAATTTTGGGCACATTGATACAACTTAAGGAGAACGCATTCTTACTGTGAAGTTGTAATTATTCAGAACATAGGTCTGTAATGTTTTAAATACTAATTTAATGTATTAATTCTAAATATGTACATATAAAATCAATTTCGGTCGGCAAAGCTGCTTTTCGATTCGTCTCGCCCACTTTTATCGAGTTTAGTAATACGTGGACTCAGGGGCGTGCACTGCATACAAGCAAAAAATCAGTGCATTACTAAAAATTTTGGGAAACTAATATGAATGAAATAATCCATAATATGCTATAATTACGCTAGCGACCACCGTGTATCAGTTGAATCATTAGTTGCGTAGTTCTAGATCCTACCGCGCGACGCCACCGTTGCGCTGAGTCCTCTACTAGGTTATTATTCATTTATATTACTACAATTGCTAGCCACTGTTTTAATCTATCGTTCGTTCAAGCCATACAATTGCTACCTACTGAATTGAAAATTCCACTCGGCAGAGTTAGAAATGAATCAGCTGATCCATTTTGTACGGAGTACTCATGCTGTTTCCTAACAGAATGACATTTGAAAAGTTTTGAAATTGGCTTAGAGCTGATCAAAGCATCTACATCCTTATTTACAAATTCGAAAATTTTACTAATCGTGTTGTTTTCATAAGTATTCTTTGTATTTGAGGATAATAATTTTTTATTATGATGGATTTATTTTGCTTAAAGACGTCTGTTAAACGAAAGTTCATAGATCTATGTACAAAGTAGCATGTAGCATATTATATAATATCAAGGTAACAGCATAATCTAAGTCTATACCTACTGCAAGACACTGCGTGCACACATGATTATATCTAAATAATGTACCATTTACTTAGTTACAAAGAGAGCATCTTATCGTAGAAAAAACAATTTTTGGTGCACAAATATGTACAAGTATATTGTTGGTCATATTCATCATCATGGTAGATTATGTTATATCTATTGGCACCAAAAAATACACGTATACATATTTTATCATATATTATAGGTTAGCGAGCACGCAAACCTTAAGTCCAAATTCATCCTGATACAAACAATTAGGCTTTAGTGCAGTTGCATTTTGTAAATAATTGATAGGCATTAGGTCCCCTTTGTGAAACAATAAGGAGTGAATCGTGTTAAGTAAATCACCTGCAGCGACTTCTGCACAGCGATTTAGCACTTCAACAGACATGCACGGCATTTAAAATCCAGCGAACGTAATTATATATTGGAAAAGTTAAAAGGTCCGCGCCCGGTAAGCGGCGGGGTGGATTAGGGTAGGTTAAGTCGTAAGTGGGATAAGTGGTGTTAAGTGAAAAGACTCTTCGGTCACTATTGCGCCGCTAGCAAATTTTTAGGGGGATGAACGTATAAGTGAGGAATATGCTTCATTCTCGTGTATTTAATACCAATTGTTACAAGCCAAGTTCCCTTACGTTTTATATGAAGTGGCAATAGAGGATTCTTGCTGAATTTACTGCACTCAATTTTCATTTTACTCGACTCGTTCATGAAGTATTTTTTAATAAGTACTTTAGATTTTATTGTATATAAATGGAAAGTTTTATTTAAAAATTATATTATAAATAATTGATATTGTACATAACGAGATATATTATTAATTTACTTTCAATTAAGTGTTACAATTTTAGGAAACAAAATAAATATGCTTATTTTAAATTACTTATATTCTATCAATACATGAGAGAAAATAAGTTTTATATACCAGCAGAGGTTCACGGCTACCAATTAATGCAAACAAATACACAATCAGAAATATTCTTAAAATGATTAAAGTAATAATATAACACACCGTTCCCGCGACATAGGTGTCTGTGGATAATAAGGCCTAGCTAAGAGAGATTTTAATCAATCGTTTTTATTGTTAACCAATCTTAAAATATCACAGGAACAAATCATAAACTAAAATGTCAACTTCTAAAGTATACAAGAACAAAATTTTAAACCTTTTTAAAAACAATGCACATTGGTTTTATTATACTTTGGTAGGGTAATAAGGCCTATGGCTGTAACATATATAAACATTTAAATTACAAACTAAGTTTTGAAGTTAAAATAATTATGGTAATTTCACAATAAAATCAATTTATCTAGCTCAACAACCATCAGGGCACACAGACGTATCAAGATATTCTGCTGATAAACCAACGCACTCCTCGTGATACCATTTGCCGCATCTGGTGTACATGTCTCATATCAGCAATCCTATCATCCTCACTACCATGACAATGCCATCCCGTTTTCATCTGTGAAGTATCAGCATCCTTTCTAGATGTTTCACATTTTTCTTTTTTAATATTCTGATAAAAAATATTTTGTGACCGGCTTTCCTCGGTCATTTATTGATTTCTGAGTGTTCTTATGGGGATATTGTACCTCTGTGTGGCCCCGCATATGTACTCAAAGTTCCCTTTTGTACAGCGACAACTGTTGCTACCAGGTCTTCTTCTAACCATAACGCCCTTTTGGGAGGTATAGTGATCAAAATCACTGAAAATAAAGTCCAACTCTTTTTTCATAGGCATGAATGCACTATAATCATTAGTAAAATCTCAATAGGAACATAACAGTTAGACCAATGTACTGTAATAAGGCTGTGACAGATGGAGGGGCAGACGGATAGACAGATAGATAGGCAGACATTTCGAATTTATAAGTGTTCCTTGTTAGAACGGTGCTCTGAAAAGTGAGGAAGGAAATAAGACCTATGGCTTATTTTTATAGGCCTTAATACCCGCAGGCCAGTAAATTAAAAAATGTCTTAAAAGATAAGAAATTTGACTGTAACATCATCATGAAGTAATTTAACTAGAATCATAAAACACATGAATTACAGAAGACATACGATTAAAAAATTTAAATAGTTAAATGTAATATTAGCAAAATTATTTACGATTGTTTATGACTGGATTTTATTATTTGGAACTCTACCGGGAAGCCCCGCTCAGGAGTCAACTTGTTTACGCCTAATGTATATTAGTGTGTGTGTGTGTGTGTGTGAGTGAATATTAAATATTATTTTTGCTTCTTAGGCTTTATTACCTGACAGGCCGTATTACCCGCATGTACCTTACATGATACATGGCGACAGATTATAGTTTTGCCGCCCTAGCGGTGATAATTATTATTAGTCTGCTTTTAAATAAATCCGAAGCTGGTTTGTGGTTTGTTAACTAATGTTGAAGAAACCAACTGTTTACTGATAGATGACAATTTCATGTAGGAAGTTCACCATCAGAAGTAAGATTTAAAAATATAATAGATGTTGAGGCTATTGGATTAAAATACTATTCAAGATTATAGGTTCTTGCATTCGTAGCGTGGGAAATAATGAATAAATAAATGAAAGAATGTCCCGTAAATTGAGAAGTTTGTTTATATCACAAATCATTAGCTTTGAGTAAAGAATAATATATTATTGGACTGTTCAGATTATAATCGATTTTAAAAATTACTAATTTGATGTAGTGTTTTATCATTATTTTTATTTATTTTAAGTATTTAAAGCTTCCGCTTTTTTATTTATAAAATATAAGGTAAAAAGTCGATTAAATAACAAATATGAATTAAATATATTAATTAGAAATATATACATATAAAATCAATTTTATCGAAAAATATTGTTGTTGTTGTTATTGTATATCTTTCCAATGAATAAATTTAATTCATATTTAAAATATCACAGACCTATGTTGTGAATAATTACTACTTCACAATAAGAATGTGTTCTCCTAATAATAAAGTTGTATCAATGTGTCCAAAATTTAATAAAAATGAATTGATAATTCTGGCATCTGCTATAAGATTACTTAAAGGTATTTGGGATTACGTAAAAATAAGGTAGATGGCTCTTTCAAATAATGGAACGATTAAAAGTATTAATATCAAAAAGGTAACATATGGGTTCGAAAATTTGTCGCTAAAAATATCGTCGCTGTAGCATAGTTGGATAATGCACCTTCCCCGGTTTGGAAAGAGACCCAGGTTCGAATCCCAGTGGCGCAACAACAATATTTTTCGATAAAATTTACTTTATATGTATATCTTTCTAATTAATAAATTTATTTACACTTATTTAAGATTCTCCAAGTACTGTCTTAACTCAATTATCTCATTGTGTAACATGAACGCCATTGGACGTGGAGATAATTATCAAATTATAGATTCATAAAAAATATTTTTAAATATAATACAAACGTGATAGAATTTCAGTTTTTCATTTTATATATGTATATATAAATTTAAGGACGAGCCAAGTCTAAACAATATATTCTTAAAACTAACAAACGATCGATATTTTATAACGAAAACAAAAAAAAATATATTAATTGGAATGATATACATATAAAAAAATGTAGCTGTAGCATAGTTGAATAATGCACCTTCCCTGATTTGGAAAGAGATCCAGGTTCGAATCCCGATGGCGCAACAACAATATTTTTCAATAAAATTGATTTTATATGTATATCTTTCTAATTAATACATTTAGTTAATATTTAAAATATCACAGATCTATGTTCTGAATCAACTTCACATTAAGAATGTGTTTTCCTAATAAGATGAAATAACAGACTACAAATTTATTTTTTTAAATATTATAAATAATTTAAATTCATATAAAAAATTCAAATTCAAATGCACATCAAACACGATTCTAATTTAAATTTATATCATAAAAGAATTCTAAAAAATAAGTATTGGTAATAAAAATAATAGGATTGGTATGTCTGCATAAAAATAATTATATTTGATTAAAATTGTGAGAGTTAAGTACGTAAACAAGGCATAAACTATAAGCCAATATACAAACTAGGGATAAACTATATTACAATATAATAAATTTGTGGAAAAATGTGAAACTTGAAGACAGATAACTTATAATGTCCTAAATAATTGGGATATTTTCTATTCGTAATATTAATATACCAGCCGTAATGTAAGCCGTTATAAAGAACCCATATTTAAAGAAAACTAGAATGATTAATATATTTTGAAGAATATATTTAAAAATATTAATTCTTTAAAAATGGTAAGATTGAAATGATGTAGTATACGGTAGAACTACGGAAGTTGATAAATTTTCAAGGCACTTCAGGTATCTCCCTCTTAGGCCTTAACAGTAGGTTTATTCCGTATCTTGGTGCGCCGAAGAATAAATACACAACAACTTTAAAATGAAATAAGTTTACAACGTAAAATTTCATATTTTTTATTATATTAACTTTTATCTTGGTCCGTGGAATTTCTATCCGTATTACTTATAATATTTACATATTACAAAACAATAGGACATAATAATACATAGACCAAAATATTCTCAATTAATATGAGATTGTATAAATAACTAAATGAAAGAAAAAATATTTATAGAAAATTACATAAGGTTATTAAAAACATAAATAAGCAGAAAATTTAGTGCAAATAATTCACTACATAACTGCTTATTTTACACATCAACTAAAAGTAAATACATATTATGATTATTTTTGATGTATTGTTAATAGAATTATCGAATCCAAGAACAACAGTAAAAATGAATAGTAAATACTTACAATATTAAATAATATTTAAATATAATACTTGCTATACAAAATATTGTAAAAACTTAACCAGTCATTGACAAGGTTTGGTGTAAAATTATCAATTTTCACACCAGACTTTTTTGAATTTTGTATTTGTATTGTATTGGTTGTACGTAAGAAGTCAGAGTTTTCTGATAACACGATGATAAATATGACAGGATAAAACCGCGACAATTTTTGTTTACAACTATATTTCATTCGCAAATCTGCGTAACCTAGACCTAAAGCTGTCAGTCTCGAGTCAGCAGTGTTCTCACGACCGTCTTGTTTACATAACGACATAAGGCTCAGATTCATCACAGTATAACGTAATTCAAAGTGCGCTGTACCTTATTTTTTGATGTAATAAGGGTCACAAAAATAAAGTATTATACATTCTACATATGCTGAAACCCGTTTTTTTTTTGTGTACACAAAATTGGGCGTCGTTCAGCTTAAACTTTATTGTTTCAACTCAAACACATATTTATGATATTTATTTAAAACATTGCAATATATATATAAAAAAAATATTAATTTCCAATGATTGTAATTATTTTTATATAGGTAAAACTTGCAGAATTTTTTTATATAAGAATTAAGGAGGATCAGCTTTTGGAAACAAAAAGCTGATTTAAAGCTGGTTTAAAAATTTACATACAAATACTATGGGTTTACAGTTAGATAAATTAGAAGTTTTAGAAATGAGAAAAATTGTTAATAGTAAATAAACATTATAAATAACAAAATTATTTTTGGAGATAGTTACCTTTTAAGTTTATTTTCATAGTAGTTCCCAATTAGCTACTCATAACTTATATTTAGGGTTCTGTTTTTTGTCTATGCTTTATTATATTTTAATATACAATTTTTATCGTGATGAATGAAATATTGGTCTGTAGTGGTTTAAACAAAGTCATTTTGCAAGGATTACAGAGGTAAAACTTAATTTTTCAATTGAGCTAATACAGGAGAATATTACTCCCCCCCAATTAAAGCACAATCAATTTAAGAGATAACGGATGACTAATCTTTTGTCTCAAAAATTTGTGGGTAAAAGTCTTGTGGAGATTCGCCAACCGCCCTTGAACGCAGCCTGCATATACCTGGGTGTATAACTAGACTCTCATCGGCCGCAAAAACACACCGATACCGACCGCCGGCCGCCACTTCTCTCACGGTCGTCTTCCTAACTAGATTACTAGCAAACGCTTCTCTTACTGCATATAAAGGGTGTTTTTTTTTTAGAGGTATAGAGCATTAAAATTAAATAAAACACATAAAAATCGTGGTAATGGCCATGGTATTGACTTTATTGGGAATATAATTTGATGCCATTAGTGTTTAAATATGATTTCGCGCATATGGGCGCTGCGGCTGACTCGAATAATATCCAATTTTCGATCACATTTTGGAGCAGCCAGGACCGTATATCGGCAATAACGCGACGAATTTTGGCTTCCAAGTCATCTATTGGCGTAGATTAGCGACTTCACATATCCCCACAGAAAATAATCCAAAAATGTTAAATTACACGATCTTGGAGGCCAATTCAAATTCCATTACGCGAAATTATGCGCTAATAAGTCTTGTTGAAAACACAGCACTTCCACATTAATTCCATTCAATTGAGGAATGAAAAAGTCAGTAACTGTAACGTTCTGGCCGGCATCATTTTTGAAGAAACAGTTTCATCGGTGCGCACTGTACAACATCTCTGCGGATGCGTATTATCAATTAGAGTATGCGTGGTGTGAAAACGATCCATGATTATTCGAATTACTTTCTCGGATGGACGATTATGTCGAACGTAAAATGGACGTAGCGCACGGTAAGTTTCGCAAGCTGAACCACGTTTTCGGAATACATTCGCAAGCGATGTTCTGGCGTAAGTCTATTCATGGTGAAATGGCAAACCGAACTAAGCTCAAATCAGCTGTAGCTGTAAAAAGTGTTGCCAATTCGAAAAACAAACCTCTAAAAAATACCCTTTACTTCTAACTGTAACTGAATCATCATCATCCTGCTCTGGCCATACATACGCACACACCCACATACACATACTTTGTCTTATTATTCAAAAGAACAGATGAGCGCTGGGTGTAAAGCATTGAAGAATACCACACACATAAACTTCAGGTTCTTAATATATAATCATACCGTTCAATCGTAACTGGACTCTCACACATACATATCGTTCTACTCTGCGTAATAAATTAGATCGCTCCACACTCAATTCTGTACTATCCTTGATGTAACTTTCGAAACGACTTTCTGAGGAAAATCTCATCCGTGTACACACGCCATAAGGATAAATCAAATAATTGTAATTGTGTATAAAAACTAATTTATACAATTTCTTGGTACCAAAATAATATATAAACTAAATAAATGTAAACGTTATTTGAATGTATTTCTTATACTATAATCAAACAATCAGAGTTTGATAGTATAAATAGAATAACGATATTTTAAATAGAAAATGAGATTATAATAAATTTTAATCTCGATGAAATTAAAAAATAATAATCTGATTTTTCCTACAGTATAACTATAATATAATTAAGAATGTGAAAGGAACGATTCTGATTATGACACTATAAATAGAAATCCGCAAAGACCTGGCCTCACCGGATAAAACAGTTTCTGAAAAATGGTACTGTTAATAATTAATGACAGAATTTTTTCATAAAAAGTGATGGTAAAAACCACAGACCAGTAAATGAATAGATATGAAATAAAGTGTACATATAGGTGAGTGGTTTGGAATATTACGAATAGTTACGGAACGGAGGACATTCTACACATATTCTTGATGGAAACATAAATCCGATAGTTTATGACACATTTAAGCAACAGTAAAAGTATTTACTCTTCGAAAATTAAATCTTTGTGAAAACAAAACGTATCCTATACATTAATGCATATTATATTGTCAGCGTTTAAATTTTCGTTCCAATGGAATCATATTTTTTTTTTTAAGTCGCGGAGTTATTTAATTGCTTAAGTGGTACCAAAGTGATCACGTGTGCGACACCAATATTAAAATATTGCGACAAAAAATTTGCGTCAATTCATGTCTATATATTTGGTGGCCTGTGGTAAAAACAGATTTTATGCAAGGATGGTATGATACATATGTCTGAAATATGAAGTTTTTAAAATTAAGGTTTTCTTTGTAATAAATAAAATTATTATATTCTCAAAATGTTAAATTTCTCTCTAATACGTGAAAAATCCTAAAAATACACGTTGCAGAATAAAGTAAAATAGCAGCAGTATTCTGTTGAAATAACAATAGTTAACGTTCTCACAAAAATATACACGAATGAAAAACGTAATCCGTATAAATCTGGAACAATATATTGATATTCTCATATTCTCTGCACAGTCTTAATAAAGAGTTTCCTCAAATTGTGAATGGTGTGTACCATACATTACTCAAAGGAAATGTGCGGATAAAAAGACAAAAAAATGTGACAGGACATATTGTACGTCACGGTAACAGCATGTGCAATTTAAAAATCGTGCCCTGCGAATACATACGAGGATGTTTTAAAATATGATATCATCAACAATTTCTGACCCATCAGACAGGGAATCCGGTACATTAAAAAAATACACTTTATGGAGTGAGTTTATTTACCGCAATTTGATATGAAACAAACGGAGCTTTGAATTATATTAAACGGAGTACCGGCTGGGACATTATTTTTGTTAATAAATTATCACAATAAAAATTTTAAGAACGATAAAAATCTGTGAAAAATGTAGAATTTATTTTGTAGTTTATGAAAAGTAAAGAAAATAACGCTTATTATTTTAAAGATACTACCATTGTTGGAGGTAAACTAAACACTTTCGATGTATCCGATTTAAAAAAAAAAATAAGGATAATATATATTTAAAAAAAACAGATTTCAGAGAGAAGGCTATTCCAAACTACAGGTCCAGCCATATGTAGTCACAAGAAGAAATTACAGACCTAAAAATTGGTCTTTTTTCGTTATAAATATCTTTCGCATACAGAGATCAGATGATATCATACACTGCAAAGATATTAACAATTATTTTGAGTCTCGGAAATTTAGCTGAAAAGGTTGGTGTAAAAACATCAGTTGATCTATCTGCGAATGATTTAGCACTCTCGACACTGATTCTTTATTGTCGAGAGCAAAGTTTAATCGTTTAAACTCTTATCTTTCTGAACATCTTAAGGGCGAGCTTTCAAAAATAATTCATATTTCCGCGTTATTTAAGTAAATGTATGTTTTTATTATTCATTTATATCAGAATTTATACACTAGATTTGACTTTTTTTTTAACTATTACTTAGAAAGGTCCTTTACACTAATGTAAAACTAATAAACTAAATGTTATATACCATAACTAAGAAAATACAAGCATTATTAGAAAGAATTTTTTGTGTTAACAAATTCAAATTATTAGCTAGCTATTATTTAAAATCAAGTTTTATATCAAAAACATAATAATTTCTTAATAAATAATATTTATATCGATTCTATTAATCTGTGTTTATTGGGTTTTTTATTTCAAATCGCCGATAAATCTCCGAGTGTTTTAAAAACGTCGAAAATTGATAATATGTACTGCAAATTGAATGGTTTATAACTCTATTTATTTTTAAAATTGGCTAATTTGGTTCAATGCAGATTTGTCTCCTTAATCTTGCCTTTAAGTTTATAAGAAAATATATTTCGTATAAGCAAGAATTTTCTATATGAAGGCAATTTTGTGTCACGCTGGAAATAAATTTAATAGTCGCGGTCTTCTAATAATGCTTGTATTTTATTAATTATGGCAAATAACATTCAGTTTATTAGTTTTACATTAGTGTAAATGTCTTATTTATGTATAATTTTAAAAAAATCCAAATCTAGTATATAACTTCTGATATAAATGAATAATAAAAACCCAAATTTTCTTCAAAAAATGCGTAAATTTGAATTATTTTTTAAAGGGAAATGCGGAAAAACGTTTGCTTAATTATTTTCATTGTTTTTTCATCTATTTCAATGACTTTATTTGAAACTTCAGAGTTAAACAATGATGTTATTTATAAAGAAAAATAAAAATCTTTTATTTTTATTTAGTGGCAATTGAAAGTGTGAATTCATAACAGGACGCACCAACTTTACATATCGTTACAATTGCGCTATCACTACTGTTTATTCGGTATTTTATTAATTTAATTTACTTAGGACGTTTTCTTTCAATATTCCATTCAATTTATAAAAAAAATTGAGAATGGTAGAGTAACTAAGTATGTTAGTAGAATGTGGTTACTCTACCAAGAAACACGGCCTATAGAAATTGAATACATCAACAGTTATATGAAAGAAATAACTATTTACGATGTCCTTATTGCAAAATTAAAGAAAATATCATGTAATTCTTGTTTACAAAACAACATTTTATATTGTACATAAAGATCGAAATCATTTTTATTTAGTATTGATTAATATAACATGGCGCAAATGATATTTATAATATTATATTATATGCGAAAATATCATATAGATTACAAATAAATAATTCAAGAATTCTCATGTAATACAAATTAGTCTACCTTTTTTTAGCTTGTTGTGCCGTGTGTGTGTTTTGTTTGTAGAAAGAACGGCATAACACCCGGAAGCACACATAAGTTTAAAAGTGTTTGAAATGTAAAATAAAGTTTTAATAAGTAACCTAACATTTCATCTTATCAAAGTGTCAGAGAGGGATCTCGCGACGCCACCGAACGATTGTTAACAGTATAGGGGTGTAGGGTTGTTACGGCGTGAGCTTAGGGAATATTTATTTTTCTTACTTAAACATTTGATTGTACTTAGTTACAAGTTATTCAAAAATGAAACTTGGCCCGTTTACGTATCCCATTTCAGCCGTTTCCCGAATTCCCAAGTTAGAGCCCTGCGCACACATTACAAGTGGCAGAAGAATAAAGTGGCCCCTTCACACGGCACTCGCGCCACTTCCGAGCCAGTCAAATTTAATTTTTCTCAGAGGAAAAGCCGATTAAACTTAAATGCTCAAATGTTAAAACAAACTTTGCTCGACGAATGTTTAAAAATTTGGCGCTCGGCGACCATTTTGGATCGTAAAAGTACGCGCACGCTGGTAAACTGTTTTATCGGTTTGTTTAAATTTAAAAAGCCTTATCGACTCGAGGATAGTCAAGATCGAAAGAACAATTTATTTTTATTACCGCCGGGTACCTAAGAGAGAGCTATACATGCGACCTTTCAATTCTGTCATACTAAAAGGCATTTTGTATCCACGTCACATAAATTTAAGTATATAAATAAAAATCTAAAATAAAATAAACGAACTCAAAAGTTTTCGTCGTCGAATTAGGAAAAAAGTGTCATTAAAAGATGATTAATAGTTATTTTTCAAAATTGCCAACAATTTAGTTGACGCCAGACTTGGATATAAATCTTTCATCCCTGTTCAACGGTCCATCTCACCAAACCAAGAGTATTTAAATAAAATTGTACAGTTTTACAAATAATTTTATATCTCTATTATTTGCACCCTCGATCGAATTGAAAAAGTAAGCATGATTTTTAAATGATATGACATATAATAATTAAAATAATAACCGAATCCATCAGTCAAGAACAAATGGTTGGATATGGGACTAGCAAAAGTGTCTTGACAGTTGCATTATGAAACCGAATGAAACAATGACATTTTCTATCTTAAAACACGAAACATGGACGCATTCAGAAATCGACGTAATATTATGTAAAGCAGATCTTATGCTGGCGCTACGTAAGACATCTAACGCTCGTATACTCGCATACCTAATTACACAAGAACGTATATTAAAAGTCATTGTTTTCATCAACAAAGGACGCTTACCTTAAAGTGCGTCTTTTGTTTTAAATATAAAATACAGCTACACCCTTTTGTTAGTAAAAAGTCCGTGGAAAATGTGATGTAGTCAGTTCACCGTCAATTTTGTTAGGTTTACGACCCCTTGGCAGTACGGGCACGGAACTAATTTAATTGTCGTATTACATATTTAAAATCTTTATTTTACCTTTACCCTCTTGCTTCAAGTGTCCAGCGACCGAACCACTAGAATTAACGTATGAAATATTAAATTTAATTAATCCAAAAACTCGCTACCTTCGGAATCAAATACCATAGCAAAACCAGCGTGTTATGAGTGTGTTTTTCGGGTGGGGGGTGGGGATTGTGGTTGAATTAACTTAACATTAATCTGCTTTCATCTCCCAAAAACCGCAAGCAAGTAATGTAGGGCAACGAAGAGAAAAGTGACGTAATACTCCTAGTGTGTTGAGCAGTTACTACGGGTATACGTATGCACCGTAGTGCTCTGGATCGTGATGCTGACATTGAGATTTGAAAGATCGAGATGAGACTTTCGCTCGCTTTGTCGGTTGTTCCCGTCCGGACATGGTATGGAAGATTTACATTCAGAATTCAGTTACATTCAAATTTTACTCGGAATCAGATTTTCGCTTCGTCCAGTAATGTGGGGCCACCGAGGAGAACGTGTTTTTTCCATTGATGCAAAATATTTGTAAAAAATTAAAATAAAATTCGGAAAAAAATAAGTATGTATGTACTTAAGGTTTATGTAAATATTCCAACCTAAAACAGGCGCAATAAATTTGTAATGCCGTAATTTCGCGGTAACGATGGTTTCCAAAGACGAGAATGCTATAAAAAATTTAAGAATCTGCGAATAAATACGTAGATTCGAGGTAATATTGTACTTTGGAACGAGAGTTGTTTATAATATTTGGCAGGTAAGACTTTTTGCGAGATGTGAATTTTTACTATTGCCGAATGACGCGAAATTAAATATTTAAAAAAACCTGTCTAAAACTTAATAAAAATAATAAATTCCAATATACTACCATCAAATTAATAAAGGGAAATTGGTGGAAGCAACTTGATAAAACCAATTTCCCGCTTTCAATTATTTATAAATGCCATTATTTCAATTTCCACCGATAGGTTTACTTTGTACATCCTTCGGTCTCCTATAAATTCATTCATATTTGAAACAAATAGGAAATGTATATTTTCAATCAATACAAAATGAGTGGTCGGTCTCGTGTTACAAAGGTTTATTCAAAAAAGTACAATCGTCGGCTCCCGGAATACTGAATGGACATGGACAGCTTTGAGAAATTTAAAAAAGTAATATCAAACGAATTTTATGTTATATGAGGTGAGTTTTTTAAACAATTTGTGACAAAGTACTGACAAACTGAGATAGAGTATTTTAAAGGGAAAATAATATATTGTTTCTTTAGTTTTCTTCTCAAAATGAAAGCACCTGAAAAGAAAAATAAAACAGCGTACTCAAACATTAATGTTTTCGTGAAATTTATATTGTACGTAAAATTATTACTGTATTTATTATTTTACCTGTACTGAAACTGATCTGTTATGTGTTCCGTGTATCTTTAATTAATTCGGTAATTAAATAATATATTATGTAGAAAACAATATTTTATATTCGAGTGTTGACGAACCTGAACCCGAGGTAGAAGTAAAGAAAGTAAAATTGAAAGACGTAGAAAAAAAATAGGATGAGCGAAAATGTATCATTCTTAACAAGTATTCAAATGACTTACTTAACTTTGATCAAGAGACGAAGATAAATAATGTCTGTCCAGGAAAATGCACAAATTTCTTTATCTTTTTTTCTTCACTAAATTTAATCAAAAAAATGAGAAACAAAATACACACCACGGGAAATATCTTTCGATTTTGAAGAATATTCGTATATATTTGATTTTTTATAGGAATTACTAAAACCTATTAATATATATCGAAATGTACAAAATCGTATTTTGTGGTTAGTTGAGTTAGTTGGCCAAATACTTCTCTTCAAACTACTGCAAGGCCATGTTGACTGTCCCAGCCAATTAGAATTAATATCTCTCCACGTACCATCTAGATCGACCCGGCAATCCGAACTCTTCCAGATTCATAGATGTAGAACATCTTACATACAAAATTCATTCATTCACCGGTCATGCAAATATCATAATGAAAAATTTACAGAAATTGACTTTTTCAACATTAGCCTTACTACTTTCAAATGGTTCTTTTTATGAACCACCACAATCTTAATTTTAGCCAATCATTCTACCTATAAACATATCTTGCTCTACGCAACAATAGTTGCAAACTCCCCACCCTTTTTCCCTCTTGTTTTCTTTCATTTATCTTTGCACCTAAACATACTTATGTACCTAAACATTTCTGTAGATTTTCACAAATAGTATGACATGTTAAATATTTATTGTGTTAGTTAATAAGTTTACACTGTTAAAATCTCTCAATAAAATAAAATATATAAATACTTCCACGGGTAGAGTTTACCTTTGTGTTACACATGAATGTATTACCTACAGTAAAATATTAATAAATAAATATGAAATCTTACAATTAATATTACATGTACATTATATGTTGGAGAATGTTGATGGGATTCCCACCTTAACGTCTAAAAAATAATATAAGTGCGCGACTATAATTCAAAGTATACAGAGTCTGATATTAAAAAATAAAGTTGCCCTGCCGCCGGGTTCTTCAGCTAAAGTGCCCCAGTACTTCAACAGACACTTCTCTCATAAGGGTTGTAGAGAATAGACCGAATTGGGCCGCCCCTTCCGTTTGCCGGCCCTTTGTCGGAGCCCCGGTCACCCAAAGATTGATGGTTAAATTCAAACCCACGATATATTTTTGACCAACTTAACCCCGCATTAGTTCAATAAGAATACATATTCATCATTTGAATACATGGAGCGTGAGAAATGCTGACAAGAGTGAAGCCTTTCAAATAATTCAACCACTATTGAAATTGGGGATGATTTGGATAACCCACAAAAATATGTAATATTCATTGCAAGGAACGTAAGTTTTATTATGACATTTTGAAAAGTTGGTCCGATTTACAGAATCATAAGATGTACCGGAAAATATGTATGAGGTACAGTTTTTCTTGGTCTAGTATGCAGATATTCTTTATCTGCGTAGACTAGACGCTAATATTTAGATTTATAACATAGAATTAAATATTTAATATTTACAATAAATCCAAAATCTATAAATTATTGTCGTATTTATATTTTAAAAATATAATTAAATATCTTATCCTAATTAATGAATAAATTTTAGACCTATAAATTATTATCGTTTCATTTAGAATTAATATACTATCGATTTAAGGCATACCTACTATCAAAGTAGAATTATACAAAATCATTGAAATCATTGTCCAGCGACAAAA
The DNA here is from genome assembly GCA_022840565.1 of Eubasilissa regina. NCBI lineage: Eukaryota > Metazoa > Arthropoda > Insecta > Trichoptera > Phryganeidae > Eubasilissa > Eubasilissa regina. Next base: position 28,236,574 of record JAINEB010000033.1, read on the forward strand.
CTATATTATGTAGACACACGAACAATAAATACTGGATGTGTAATGATGAATTACCTTCACGGGTAATTCATTGTAAACGATACTGACGGGAGGCCCATGAAATACAAGCATTGCTTCAATTTGATAATGACCTCCGAAATAAATCATGAAAATTAAGTTGGTGCACCGCGTACAGGGTATAAAAGACCTACACACTCCTCAATATTTTAAGGGTGGATTCCTGATCAAATTGTCAAATATGTTGAAGAAGTTTGTACAAATTCTGTACCGTAACGGAAAATCTTATTTTATAAAATTTTTACAAAATAATATAAGCTTCAAGTCTACGTATGTACATCGAAATAAATGTTTAAGAAATTGATCCATTATTAGCGCGAACGCACTCTGTCGTACGTCAGTTCTGTCGTGATGGCGTAGGTAATGAGAGTGTATGGTAGTGTGAACACTGACAACAAAATTTTTAAATGATAGAACAGTTAGTGGCGAATTGTCATACGATTGTATTGTCCTCAGTGTGTGCTCGCTCTATTTCTATAGCATTGCTTCAGACTTCATAATTTGGAGTTAATAAAATATTTCAGTTAACCGAAAAAATTGCATAACTACGGCTCTTTAAAAATGCCTGTATCTTGGTTGAGATTGGACACATACAGCTTAAATATTTTTGACATTTGTTGTGCACTAGGTATGCACACCCAGTATTTTACACTCACATAGCATGGAGTAAGTAAAAATAAAAAAAATCTTTAAATAATCCATAATAATATTACACTTCCCCGTCTACATATATGAATTTTTGGATGTGGCGGCCGTGGCGACTTCGTTAGTGTCATTTACTTCGGTAGGCTGTAAAGTATTTGCTTAAACGACCAGGTCTATGAGACTCCTGTCATAGATAAGAAAAGCATCCTGTTATCTCATCTATGTCTCATGGTGGTAACGCGTCGCATTCTATAGTTTCTTTACCTATCTATATTGCTGTCAAATGAGACATGAATGTTTTATTTGTATTGTTCACATTTATGCAATTCCACGGAGAGCAATACAGAATGGACTAACAGAAAAGCAATCGGCAAAAGCAGCATAAAGCAATTATGACCGTGATGCACTATTGTTAAAGCACTATAATTATGGATTACCGCATTGAAATATAGATTCTACTAAGACTCTGACCGCGCAGCGGTCACCAATTGCCACTGTTGGCCGCAATGCGGCCACAATAGAATTAAATAAATATAATTAATATGGCACTATAGATTGAAATAGGGCACAATTTATTTATTATTATTATATATATAAGATATCGAACGCGTTATTTACCTAATTTATTATTTAATTTACATACATCACAAATAATTTTATTAAACACTCTTAATTTATTATTACAGTAGGATTAATTAATTTACATATACACGTAGTAGAAGAACCCTTAATAAAGTAATGAACTTTACTACGAACAATAAGTATGAACATAAAACGCAAATATGCAAGAATAAAATATGCATTAATAAATTTCAACAAACCTAATGGATATCTATGATATAAAAAACGATTTCAGGATGATTTAGGTAATCTGAATTATTTAATATTAATCTAGTATAGAATAAGAGGAAGGGCATGGGTAAATTATACTCAATAATATCGCTGGTTTTCCCTATTTAATACACACGTAGAGTGCTATTAAATAAACTAACGGGTAACCTGAAGCTATGAAACCTACGTTTAGATAGTTCGGGAACCGTGGAGGTAGTCATAGATCTCGTAATAAATTATACTACAGTACCGTAGGCAGAAGGTACATACGTTTATATAAGTAGAATATTTCAGTGCATGTTTAGAGAACGATACATGGTATAAACATAATACTTTCATGCGTATACCTTACTCGATAAAGAATATTATGTTAATAATGTAGCCGCAATGTGATCTTGATTATAAATTGAAACTTACTATAAATAATAATCTAAGTTTATTATAGTAAATTGAAACTTACTATAATAAACTTAGTTTATTATATATCTTTTCGGTATTGAATTTGATTTTAATAAACATTGTTTAAGATGACAATAGGGGTATATTTTCATATCTGATAATCGTAGCATAATAATTATAATAAATTAGATAAATATTAATACGTATTGATTGAGAGCACATAGATAAATTATTCAATATGTATGTAAATAAGTGTATTGTTTAGGATAAATCATTTAAGCTCTGACATATTCTTAATTGGTTGACTTATCACGCGAAAACACGTACTTACTTGTAGAATCCATCAATTACATTAAATTTGTACATCAAAATTAATGTCACCGAGTACGACACATATTTATGTACATTAGTAGGTGTCCCTATATGTCACGTTTATGTGAACAAGTGTCTCCCTTTACAATATTCTCCAAAAAATTTGAGTAAATATTAATTCCGATACCGACACAAATTCGTTTTATGTAAGATTGATATTGGAAAAGAAACATGATAGGAGAATTTTTTGTTATATCGGAAATATACCTACGTTAAAAGGATCTAAATATAATACACAAGTATTTATTTTCTTGAAAATATTGCTTTCAGATGTTTGAATACAAGATGTTGACAAATTAGAGACAAATATGAAATGAAAAATTCTCATAAAAAATATTACGATCTGTGAAGAATTCGTATTTGATATCTAATTGGGTGATTACCGCAGCAAAGTCCTGTTTAATGGCAGGGGGAAGCTAATTTCATTACCTTCCGTTTGTTTCGTTATCAAAACGAATAAAATACAAAGAAACAATACTGTTAAATTACATCGGGCAACCGAAATGAACGTTTTTTGGTTTTAATGAAGAGCTTTATCGAAAAAGGTTGAAATTGAAAGACTTATTGGAATAAATAATATTCGGACACCGAAGTTTTGTAAGTTTTGTAAATATAATAATAAAAATGTGACTTCAATGATAGTCAATCTCTTTATTCATATTATTTTTTCAAGAAACGTCATGCTTCACTGATCAAGTTATCGTAACCAATAAGTTATCTTATAATAATTTCATAAGAAAATGGTTTAAAGTTAGTTATGTAAAAACCACGATATACCAGTATAATATTAATGGAGATTATATGTCGTGAGTGGATAATAATAAGGTGAAATACAAACTTCAGTTGCCGCGCTTTTATATATTTTCTATCCTTTAGACCGACTCTGGATAAATTATTAACTTTGGTATAAACATTATTATATGATTTCCGGTTTACCTGGAGTTAAATCCACTAACTTCTGATATATTACAAAATTTACATAAAATTAAAATGTAATAATTCAAATTGTCTCACTATTACGTTAAGTTATGCGTGAGGGAGGTAGGATGTTCACCTTTATCTTGGTTAATAATCTCAGACGTACCGAGAGAACGATATTAATTTACTATGAAGTATTTTGTGAAAAGAAGAACTGTGCACGCACTTACTTACTCCTTAACCGTGAACTCCTGAGGTCGAACGTACGAATAAAGTATGAGAAAAAAAATCGGGTTGTCTCGTAACCAATTCAATCGTACTAATTTAATGAATAATTTAATGAATGCTGTTATAAGCGTAATAAAGACAATTAATAAATATATAAATTTTACTGATACGTAATAATATAGAAAATCAAACAATTTTAGCATGATACATGTTGAACAGACGACTGTGGCACCCTATCTTCTGCCTATCCTCATGGCTTTATGACAAGTAAATAAGTTGGTCAACCACAGTGTGACAAACCACAATTCAGTTGGGGGTAAATACATATTTATGTCTGTTTTCTCGTTGACTGAGTGGGTGCAAATACGCCTACTGATCGAAAGGTCAAAAGTTCAATCTTCACAGTTTGGTAGCCGCAAGATAATCCTATTTTCATGGCACATGACGCCATCGAATGATGACGAGTAAGAGTTGAGAAGTTGGGTTCGATGTTACGTGTTGAGACGTAAGTGAATATGGATCGTTAAATGTGGTTCAATTAATTTTAGGTGTGTTGAAATCATTAGTTATTGTTGGGGGTAAATTGGATAATCTATATGTTTCCTAAATTGATTCATATGTTACGTCAAATTGGTTAGGATAATTTGTACTATTTCCGAGGTAAGATTTCCGAACTCCATAATCACATATGTTAAAATAAAACACTTGTTTTTTTATTCTAATCGTTTAATTTACTTGAGACGCGTTTCGCCTTATAAGGGCATTATCAGATCTACCAAGGATGTGAAGCAAGATCACCAATTCGACATTGCTGTATTAATTTTAAAAACATCACTCGCGTTGACCATAATTATTTCCTAGAATCATGCAAACAATATATAAATGCCAGAATATCAATAATGTCTCTCTGGCCGTATTGTCTTCTTATGCTGTAAAATTATATAGTTATCCTTTTGTACATATTACCTATGACATTAAAATATCATTAGTGTTGAAACAGAATGGTTACATAGAATAATTACAACCATTCAAAAATTTATGGTAATCCTAAGAATTCCAATGAATAATGTTGTCCTTTTTCTTCGCGTGCAAATAAAATTGTACAATTGTCCCCCACTATAGATATAAATACAAGTTGTTGGGTTAAATTGTTAGATTATAAGACGAAGCGCGTCTCAAATAAATTAAACAAGTAGAATTAAAAAAACAAATCTTTTATTTTCACCTATGGTGGTTAGGATAAATCTGTTTTGCCGTTCATTTTTAGATTATTTAAATTTGTACACATAATTATTATATATTTAGAATCAGGAAAGATGACTGACTCACGAAGTAATGTTAAGTAAGATGACTTATTTATAAAAAAAATTATGGACTATATAAAATTACATCTCATATCACACCAACCTCGAGAATTATAAAACAACATCTTCTCATCATCTTGGACGTTGAAAATTACGGAAAACTACCTGCCATCCTCAGGTACGTATACCCATTTCTTAATTTTCTTCCTTTTCTTCCCTGGTACATTCAATTTAAAACCCTTTGAACGTTACACATTTTTTTAAAGATCATCAGTTTACTTTGAAGCGGGCTAAAGTATTTTTCAATGCAATATGATTTCGTACTCTACAGACATTTGGAATATTACCTCGAAGAAAGCCTTATTTCCGATGTGAGAAGAAAGGCTTCGGCGCCGGATCGGTAATGAAGTCCGAGCTGGATCTCGCTCGAAGATCTCTCAGAGAAGCATGCCTCGCCCGAAACCGGCAACTGCGGATCAAAAGTGGAAAATGGAATCAAATTACATTTCTCTTCATTGTATACATTTTTAACAAGATCAAGGCGGTGCAAAAAAAAATAGATAAAGAAAAACTGTGACTATATAATCCTATTGAAATATTTAAAGACCTACTGAATAAATATTTAGTAATATCGATACATTAAGATAAATAACAATAAAAAAATAAGTTCAAAATAATTTTATGCAACAAAAATATACATGAATTTTTAATTTGTAATAACTAAGACTAAATTAATAATAATTACATAAAGATCTAAAAAAAAAAATATTAAAAGTTTGGCTACTTTGTATATCAATAAATACAACTCGATATTTATTTTGTCAATATTAAAACATACATATTTTATTCTATATTTATTATAAGATATTTAAAAAGTGCTTATTGATTTGAAGATGTTTACAATTATATATTTTAATTTATTTAACAAAATTCAATCCCATTCTTCATTCAATCAATATCATTCTTCATAACAAGGAAAGTTAATATTCTTGTCCATTAGAAAAATCCATCTCTACTTTCTTACACCTACTTTGTGAACGCTAGATATATACTCGACTAGAATAAATACTCAATAATTAACGGGTGACCCTGATGATATATACTTATTTTGTTAAGTTTGTGTCGTTCAATTCTTTCTATCCAACCGAAACTCGCAAAGCTTCTGGAGTTAATCGGAAGAAATTGCAGGAAATGTTCAGATGTTCCTCTAGAATAGGATAATTCTATTAGCCCAGTAACCTTTCTAAATAATGGCATGACATTTCAATGTGGGCAATACTTGGAATTTTACCCAAGACCTGTACTGGGAATACATTATGAGAAAACAGAAATACTTATATGAAAGGTAAAAGATTTTCTGGGGCCAATTTCTTCTCACTTTCTATTTAAAAAAAATTATTAATTTAAACAAATATAGTTATTTATGGATTGTTTTTTGATTTAGGCATTTTCGAGTATTTTTGTTAAAATAATAATAATTCTTTGAATTTCAAAGACGTTTGATCGTGTTCATGAACGCTTCGATGCTGTTTCATACGTTTGGTTCAATCGCCTCGAATGACTCGGGAACAGAGTCAGTGCTCGATACCGACCAGCAACTATAGCTAATTGCAATTCAAAAAGGCTTGATAACTGACCAGAGTAACTATCAATCAGAGTATGATGAAAATAAGCCATCGCTTGTCAGTTCCCCAACTTATTTTGAAAAATGATCAGTCTTCAAAATGTCTTGTGATGGTATAAAAATGTGAATAAACGAAGTTATGATGAACAAAAAGCTTAAATTTTTTTGTGTATGATCTACAGAATTTGAATAAAAAAAATAAATACAGATAATAAATAATAATAATTTAATTGAAACCATAAATTAGTTTATTTTGATATATGAATAAATTATAAAATGAAATAATATATAACGATATTAAAGATATTAATAATCGCGTTGCAGTTTCATTTTATTGATTTAAAAACTAGGTAAGTAATAAAATTTACGATTTTAATCGATTTCTTCTCATATTTTCGATACTGCTAGCGCAAGATTATCTCCGCGTGGTGCCTGCATCCCTTATGAATGACACAAGGGTGGCACGCGCTGGGGTAGCAACTAGGGTAGCACGCCTTGGCCCGGGCACCGAGCGTGTGCCCGTCTCTATACTGATTTAGGGGTTGGCAGATTCGAGAGGGTTGTATGGGCGCAGGGGTGGCTATATCTACAAGCAAACAAGCTGAAACCGTTTTATTTAATTAACAAAATTATTTCAATATATCTATACACACCTACATATTTCAAAATGGCTAACTAACTTTCCAGAACAGACCACCGCACTCTTCTGTTATGACTTACTACTTTTGCCTCTCACTCATCCTCTCAGATAACTTCATATTCCTTTCATACATTATCACGCATATTTTAAAATAGGTGTTAGATTTATTTTGAGAATTTGTCATAATAATTTATTTCACAATTATTTTACTCAGATTTAATAAAATAGTAGTTACAATGAAACATTTGTTAAATTATGTAATTCATTATAAAATTCACATTAAGAAACACGACCGCACAATAATTTACAGCCACTATTAATAGAAAGATATTAATTTCGGGTTAAGTAAAAATATTTTTTTAATTCGTAGGATTTAATTTTAAATTATAATGTAACCCACATTAGAAACTCGCATTATAATGACTCAGATTTCGTGTTAATTAAATTGAAATATTATGTCATGCTCTTAAAATATAATAATAATATAAGTGTAACAACCCTGTTTAGGGGTGTGCTCTGGATGAGGTTGGCGAGGGTAATCCCCACAGGAGATACGCAACGCGCAGAGGGCACATTTTTCCCTTCCCGCTTTGATTTCAAAATCAAAATGGATGGCGATTCAATTGTTCCGCTGGAGAGTTCGTGACGTAGTCGCGTGGCAAAATAAAATATACAAGCTTAAAAGCCGTGAAAGCATTTTTTTCCGCGATAAACAGACCTTGCGTAAAGTATCATTTCGTCAGTATTCTATTCCTCTTTATGAATTTTAAATTATCTTATAAAATTGTTTTTCACGACACTGAAATTGATGTTATATCAAAAACTATACTGATTTAAAAAAAAAAAAAAACCTTAATAATATTCCTGGTTCACGTTGATTCATGAAATCCAATTAAAACAAGATTCTGATTATTTTATTTCTTGAATACAGACGGTATTCATTTTATAAAACTCCATCGTTAATCAACACAATAAATCAAACACGATTTTTTTAGTTTTATTTAATTTATCTTAATAATTGGACGATCGTTTCAGCTGTCTAGCCATTATTAACTGATAAAACATAGAACTGTGTGGTGAGCTTATATACAAATTTTGTTACAAAGTGTAACAAAATTCACCTCACTCAATTAATTGGAAGATCATTTCGGCTGTCCAAGCCAGGGGTCGGCAAAAGCGACTCGCGAGCCACATGCGGCTCTTTCATGGACGTTTGTGGCTCTTCAGACATAAACTCCAATTTCACCTCATCGAAAGCAGTCTTATAACTTATGAGTTGAGATAGATTCGTCAAACAAACATAGACTCGTAAGGAATACTCTCTACCACACATTAGCCCGGCCGCACATGACCACACACGCGTTGGTGAATATGATCCATATGCGAGTTTTAGCATTCCTATCATCATTCCTACACGAAAAAAACATAAAAAATCAAGAATTGGAAGAAGACACATGGCTACAAAAATTACATTTCATAGTCGATATTATTTCACATCTGCTTTAAATATATTAATGCAAGGGAAAGGAAACATCGCATATATATTATTGGAAGAAGTAGAATGCTTTGAAAAAAAAATACAAGTTCTCACCAAAGATGTAGATAGGGGAGAATTACTTCACTTCAAGAATTTAAGGCAGTATCGTGACGAAAAAAGCACTTGTTTTGATGAACGAAATGAAATGAAAAATAGTTTCGGTGAACGTTTTCAATAATTCAGAACAAATAAGACTACACTAACTTTCATCATAAATCCTCTCAAAAAAAAAATCTCAATGAACTTTACTCAACACCTTTCGATACAGATGCTGGTTCATTCCAGATGCAGTTAATAGATTTGAAAAGCAAGACAATATGGAACAAATTCCCAGATCTGACCAGCCGCTTGGAAGAACTTGAAAGAGAGAGATCCAATTTAATTTCTCAGCACAAGTGGACAGCTAAGAGAATGAACTGCCTAAAATAGAAATAATAATATTTGATACATGAAATAGTTTGCCTGAAACATACGACGCATTAAAAAAACTAGCTTTTGATATTCTCACAATCACAATCTTTCTCACTTGACAACCTGCCGACCCCTGGTCTAGGCCATTATCAACTGATAAAACATAGAAAATTGTGGTGAGCTCATATCATAACAAATTTCACCTTACTTCATTATTTGGAAAAATTAAATTTATTTATTTATTTATATATATTTTGACATCCATATTTTTGTAGTTACAGAGGTGGATACATAACATACATAATACATAGTTTAATGTGTGGGATGGAGTAGACTTCACCTCTGATATATACAGCGTTGTCCTGGCTACTTTGCTAGACTAAAGTCTGTGTTAAAGTAGCCAGTTTTTTTTTTTTTTTTTTTTTCGTGCTGTTGTGGTGTTATTTGGAATAAAAAAATAAATCAAATATGAATAAAAAAGTAAGAATAAAATTAAAAAAATAAAAGTATAATAAAATAAAAATATGGGAGTGTTGTAGGACTAGTGAGTTATTAGTAAAAGAATTGTATACATTATAGTAAATTGTTGGATATCCATGCTTCTGATTCATCTCTACCTGATTGAATCATATATTGGGTCCATTTTTGTGTAATCTTATAGTAATTGTACGATTTCCAGTTGGTACTGAGTGTATTGTATAGTTTCGGAGCTAGGAACATGTAGAATCTTTGATAAAATGTCGTTGTTGCTCTCGGAACTGGTGTGTAGATGTTTGTTGTTTGTCTAGTGTTGTGTCCATGATTTATTGCTTGGGGAGAGTTGTTATTAGTATGGAAGTATTGAACGAGTCTCAACATAAAGATTTGTCTTATATCAAGGACATTGTACTCTTTAAATATAAGGTCTGATGGATATCTAAAGGGACGACCAATTATTACCTGGAGAATTGTTTTTTGTGCTTTTTTAGCCGACTCCAATATTGTTTTTGCTGCTCCTCCCCAAACTAAAATAGCATAATTAATTAAAGAGTAGCACAGTGCAAAGTACACCGATCTCAAGAGTTTGTAATCAACTATACATCGAATTCCTTTAAAAAAGTAAATTAGTTTTCTTATGCGTTTTGCTAGATTCGATATATGTTCTTTCCAGTTAAGATGATCATCGATCAGTACTCCCAGATGTCGAATAATTTTGACTCTTGTCAGTTTTTCACATTGGCATGCGGACGCCGTGGTCTTGTTTGCTTTGCAGTCATGAACGACGAGTGTAGGACTTTGACGTGGTGTTGTTCTTTCGTTAATACAGAAACATATATATTTTGATTTTTTTGTATTAAGTGATAGGAGGTTCGTATCAAACCATTTTTTCGCCTTGTTCAGACCATCCTGTGCACGAGTATTGACCTCTTCCCAAGACTTACCCTCAAAGCAAAGCACGGTGTCATCCGCGAAAGTGATTATTGATGATAGAACCAAAAAAATCGTATTTGATTTATTGTGTTGATCAAAACAAGATTCGCCTTAATTTCGATAAGGTTTTGACGGCATACTTCGATATTAAGGTGAAACCACAATCCAAAATTGCAAGATCGAATAAATTAATAATGACTTTTTGAAAACAAAATTTTAAAAAATTGACTATTACTTCATCATTAAAATTAATTTTTAATTTAGACGATTTACACAAAAAAAAAAATGTTATCATTGACAATATGGAAAAACAAACTACCAAATTCATTTTAAATTAATTACGGGGCACATTTTTTTAAGTGATGTAATCAACGACTGTTAAATGGATTCACCATTTTACAGAATTAATATGTCTTTATTAAATTGCTTACTGAGAATATCCGACTTTGCTTAGTTAGAAATTATTGAAAGCAACTGAGAAGGTACTTACTGAGATAGATAAGCGAATTATTATGTCTGTACCAACCGCGAAATGAAAACGTTTTTCGGCTTCATACGCATACATAAGTCGGGCCTATGTCAAACTTCCAGGACTACTAGCTGATGCTGATAAAAATGTATCCTTATCCACCTTAATCCCACATTTAGATTGCGTCGTCTAAAAATATATATTCAGCTATCTAATAATCCAAATTAAATTCAACAACAAAATCACATAAATAATCCATGTATTAAAAATTCAACACTTTTTTTTAAAAACATAACTTTATCAAAATAACACGAAAAAACTGTCTAATATACTAACTTGCCTAGTGATCTAGTGGCCCGGTGGTTCGAGTCTCTTTCTAAGAAACCAGCAAGTTAGTCCCATTTTCATAGCACAAGTGCTTAGTTCATTTTGAAAATAGTTAAAATATTAATGCGACATGTATTCCGTGTACGCATCTCTATTTAAAAAAATATATTATTTCCAAATTATTATTATTTATGGAGATAAAAAAATATATATATATTAAAACTTGAAAGTATAGTGAATATATTACGTGTACAAGCATTCTCCGATAACCAAACTATAGTTTATAAATATAGTTAAAATTGTTGGATAGAGGTCACTGGTATAGCGAAAAATCACCTGTACCCCATTTCGTAACTTGGGGAGAAATTAACATATTAACAATATTTCACTGGGCGAGAGTCTAGAACACTAATTACAAACACCTTGATAGCACAGTGGTGAACTCTAAGCACCAAACTTATCATCGGGCACTCGTGTCAATTCTACCTGCAGAACATAACTATTATCTTTTAGTTTATATGAGGAATATTTAAAAGATCTCTTTCTCATTACGATTTGTACAGTTTTTTAAAATATTTTCAAAAAATATTATATTATATTTGGTTAAACCAGATCTACGTTTAAGAAAAATTGTAACTTAAAATCTTAATTAGACTTAGTGAAATGACGTTTTGTTTCATAGAATATAAGGGCCAAGCCTCCCCGGGCGTCGCTCACAAGTATCTACGCCACTGTTAATGATTACAATTATTTTCCATAGAATATTTCGTTTGAAAATCATTAAAATCACTAACAATACAAAAGAGATATATACCTCGAGTAACTCAATTAAAATTGAAGTCGGATTGAGTGATCTGGATCACATTTTTGTTTCAAGATTCATTGCAGCGTACCTCTTTGCAATTTATACCTTTTAATTAGTTTTTCAACTTACTGCAAAATATATTTCTGTAATTAATTATATTTAATCGCTGACGGAAATAAAAAATTGGATGCTTATGTATTTTAATTGTGAATATATTATGTTCAAATATATTTAAATGAACGTATCACTTATGCGGATGATTTGTAAACTTTAATTATACTAGGTAGAATATACACAATTTTGAGATAATAATAATTTTTGAAGACATATATATCCAAAATTATTATATTTGTTTTCTTGGCCATTTTTTTTGTTAGATAAGTGTTACAAATATGTATAAATAAGTTTATGAAAATAATTCGTAGAATCATTAAAAAAATATATAATTTTGGATATTTTTTTATTGTGGATAATATAAGAAACACGCGTACGGGATGGGATTAAATAAAATTGACTTAGTATTTTTTTGTATAATTATTTTAATAGGTATACATTATTGATATTAAAGTAATAATTATTAGTAGATAACTAGTTAAATAAATAATTAAAGTAAGTAAGTAAATTAAAGTTAGTTAAAATAAAAAGAAGTATGAAAACCATTCAGAAAAAGTATACAAATAAAATAACAATTAATGATCGGTTTGTATTAGCGAATCTCTAAAATTACCTGTCCGTCAGATCTGTCAGTTTAAAGCTTGTGGTAACTACTTTGTTTACTTGACAACTTTACCACTTTTATAAATTGACCGCTATTCACCGGAAAACGAGAGGCATATATTTCTAGGTAAGATTAAATGAATCATAATCAATCACCGTGAATTCTCGTTCATATTTTCCTACTTTGTTACTCAGTGTATTGATTTCCAATGAAATCTTACATTAATTTTTAATTGAAATATGAATACCCAATATAATTAATTTCACACTTAAATGTCATGTTATTTGTAATATAAAATTGTTGCATATAAAACAGGTAAGTTTTACTTAAAAAAAAAAATTAATATAATGTATTGCAAATACTCATTTTATCATAAAGAAACAGATTATCTACAAATTCCTCAGATTCTTATAGACGTTCCACAAATACATAGCATGTATAGTTTTATGGTAAAAAACCTAATATTAAAGTCATGCCCATGAAGAGGCAAAGTTGTGGTAAAACATCAAAAAACACATTAAAACTGTAAAGAAGAAAATGTATTACAATTGAGGACAAAAAATAAAGTACACGCACATGATGACGTGTGAAATTTAACGTGGAGAATTTAAAGCACTAAAGAAGAACACGAAATACCAAGCATAGAAATTCATATGAGAGTAATTCCATAATTTTTATTTGTCCACCGCACATCATAAGAATTAACTATCTAAGTATTTATATACCATACATAGAGAAGAGTGTCTCTTGGTTTGTTTGTTTTTTATACAAATCTACAGTTTGATTCCGAGCTTGATGAAATTTTGCACACTTGCCGTTTAAAATAAGATGAAAATTACTGTCTACATCCCATTCCCCTAAATTAAACTTCTTCACTCTGCATACACCCCAGGCAACGCCGGGTACTTCAGGTAGTATATATATATATATATATATATATATAAGGTTTTACAAATATTTTTATTTATCATTGTCAAAAAAAAAACGTAGGCATGTATACACAATTGACAGTGCGACAAACAATTATAATGATGCATATACTCAGCATGAGACACGACGAGATAAGTTTCAGAGATTATATAATATGATGAAGTAATCAAATTCTAATCGTGAGTTAAATTTCGATATTAGCACTCGAGATTGGGTACCGTATACAGGGTATTTGATTCGATACTGAGACTTGACTTGAAGTGCGAATAATAGATAACTTTTTATTATGGAAAGTTTGACAAACAAAAGACATTGAACAATTTTATTATAAAAAAATTAGCTTTTAAATATTGCCATACCTAAGGATTCAAATTCAGTTGATATTTAAATGATGAACATCAATGGTTAACGAACTGATGTTTGACGTTTGACATACGAGATGTGTAAAGTGAAGCGCCAGTCAAAATAAATATCAAACTCTCTCTTGGCGGCGCTTGCAAGCTTGGCGGCGCAAGTAGCGGTGCTTGAATCTCTGATACTCGATGTGTACACGATGAAAGCCAAGAGACGTCTCCGAAAAACCTCTTCTCGCACACATGTAACATAAAAATAATCAAACACGATAAATAATGCCCGATGCAATAATGCTTGCAATTATTTCTTCAGAGATTTTTTTTTCTAAAATCAGCCATAATTCCAATATTTTCATTGTGATATTTTTTATTACAATAAAAAACCTTCATTCAATATACTGCATGTTAAATGGCATATTCAATGCATCATACAAATTTATTAACAAAATCTTCCTGCTCCGTCTTGTTGAAAATACATTTTTTGTTTTATAAAAAAATTAAAACTCAAGCTTGTCTGAATGTTACTTTTGACGGTGTTTCCATTTTTAAAGTATGATAATAATAATAAAGTGCGATACTACTATGCCTCATTAAATCCAATTTCAAATATAATTGATTGCCAGACTGATTGGCCTGTGAAGCATTAACGAAACGAACGTAAATTTTAACCTTTCTATGAAAAATGGCACCCATTGTCACTGCTATTAGTGCCAGTTTAGAGAAAATGTATAATTTAAAAATATAGTTATTAGAACACACGATTTACATGATGTATATCGCAAAATTTTACTTATATCTCTAACTCCTTTTTTAGCTTTGTTGTTTATCTTCCCCCATCTATTGAAAGCCAACCAAAGCTCGCCACAGATGAGACACGCACCACTAGGTAACCACAATGCATTGGCTCTAGACTCTTAACTTTCTCTCCGACTTTGGACCTGTCAACAGCTTTTGTTACTCACTCCGGTTCTACCATGTACAATCAATCAGTATATTTCAACCTTTGTAATTTAACTTTAAATAAATTCGTCATTTGTTCTACTTACTTACTTTTTCTGTCATTACTGACTGGCATCATGTTACAAAAATAACATAGATTTTGCGTTACCTACACGAAAAAATAATGGTGAACAGACTTGGAGGCTGATTATTATCATTCCCACCTAATCTTTCTAATAGCATCATACATGTCACATCATATACAACCCTCCATTGGTCTTACAATCAAAATGGTTATTTTTAAAAATCGGATCAAGCGTTCTTTTCCATCTCCCTATATCCTAACTTCTTACATAATATTTACCTCACTAGTGACATGTATTCCACCACAGTACGAGATTAGGGTTGTATGAGTAAAAATAAAATACAATGTATACTTTGATATATGCAGAATTCGAGAAATACGTTTATTAAACTATTTTATTTTGGAAGGTTAGATTTCAATAAGAATGATACTCCCATAAGTTTTTTTTATCGCGAACATTTATGGCGCTTAAGGGTGATTTATCTGATCCTTTACCCAGAGAGTAAGCAAAAATATTTTCAAATCTCTACTCTGATGCCATATATATTTTTTTACACATTAACACTAAATATAAAAATGGATGAAAAAATTCAAGCCCAGGAAATGTGAACGTGATCACAGTCTTTATGGGGTTGGTTAGAATCAAGAAAGTAAAAAATATTATTTTGAATGTTGCTTTGCAGAATAATTTTTGTATCTTAAGAGGAAAATGTTTGCTTGAAACCATATCAAAATTCTTCGCGTATTTCCTTTGCTCACACATATTTTACATACATAATATATTAACGAGATGTTCTTTTTCATTCCTAAATATTAAACATCAGTAAAGTTTATGGTTTTTGTGGCCACTTTAGTAAACAAATCTTTACATTAAAAATGTATTTTCATGTTAAAGTGTGATTTCTCCATTTAAATTGGAACGCATGCTGAGGCTGGGGCGGACCCCACGTCACCTACAGGTCGGATGTTGTGTTCGAGGATGGGAAGGGGGCTGTTGTGAGTATTTAATCCGGGCCTTTTAAAGACTCGGATTACTAAAGTAATGTAAAGATTATTTAGAATTATTATGTCAACATTTTTTTTAAAAGATAGAGGATTAGGCAGCCTAATCTAAAAATGTCTGAAAAATCGTAGTGAACATAATATTAAAGTAAATAAAAATTCTAGTGATCTTATGTTAACATACATATAAAAATACACTAGAACTCAATAATCAAGTAAATACACGACCGTCAAACTAGGTTTAAGCTTCGTTCGACCTCTGGATGTATTCACAAGTTTGTACCTCTCAGCCAATCAAGTCAATCAATAGTAATTTGTAATTGGTACTCACATAACATGCACGGTGGCAATAAGGTTTTAAATTGATTTTAATAATTCAAAAACATTCAAGTTTTATTATAAACACACATAATAACGCACATAAAACATATGTTCGTCTTGTAAAACTCAAAGCACTTGATTTTATATTGGATCACTCATAAATATTGAAATTGAATATTTTATTAGACAAAGTGTTACAGTTAATTTAACCAATTTCGCTATTAAAAATTACTTTCTTAATTTTGATGGAAATTTATTAATTACTTGAAAAACTTTGGAGGTTATGAATTTTCGCACTATTTAGGTAAGTTTTATATTCAATGCATTTTGCAGAATAAGGAGGGTGCGGTAAAACTGACCACAAAATCTCAACATTATGTGGCATCCATTTAGGGATTTCAATACTTCAATAATACGAGGTTTACTTCGTACCTAACTATCACTCACCTACCTGCTGTAGGAAAAATAAGTCTATACCATAAAAAGAACCGGAAATACAGTAGACAAAATAGAAAGTAAATTTAAAATTCCTTACTATTACAACATTTATTTATGAATCAATCCAATAAATATATAACTAGTATAATATGTATTTTTTATTTATTATCTTTGTTTTATTAACCACTGAATCGAGTTTAAATACATCTACCGGTTTCGAAAAATACTATTTTCTTCTTCAGGATGTCATAACTAGCTAAAAATATATAGAATTGTGTCTTCATCAGAATCTATTTTTAAAATTAAAAAAAAAACAATTATTTAAAAAATAAATTTAGTACCTAACTCAAATTGCTGCTCAATACAAATTTAGTCGAATAATGTTCAGGAAAAAATTTTAGAATAGGACTCATAGTTAAATTTAGTTGGCTCTTTACAATTTCCTGATTAGTTTTACATGCTTTATTTATCTCTAACGATTCCAAATTATTTAATTTGTGACCAACACCGTTTATATGCAAAATTGACAATCCCAATTTTTTATCAAAACCATGACTATTTTCTATCAAATGATTAGCAAATTCTGAAAACCCACTATTGTTCAAACATCTCAAATGCAATAAAACAAATATAATAAATAAAAAATATGAATTTTAACCACAAAGTTAATATTGCTAATTTTAAAAGTAGTATAATATGTTTTAGACATCTATAAAATAAACCAATATAATTTATTAAAATTTAAATTGTTAACCATTCCTACCTTCGCCGTCCCCGTTCGAACAATGTCACAAACAGGCATGTGAGACTGTGCTATGACGTCATCATCTGTACAACCGTCTGAATAGATCCGTTGTCCAGTTTGCAATCCTTTACGATTTGCACGTGCACAATTATGCAAATATTCAAACAGACACGTTTGAATTTATCTGAAGTGAATTATAATTCAAATAGGGGGATTATTTCTCTGGGGAGATTTACAGTTCTTGCTGAGTACCTACATACTGTATTTTTTTAATATTGTGTACTTAAATCAATATTTTCTTTTTTGTGTATTTCTTAGGTGTTATTATATAAATCAGAAATCGGACAATCATAATAAGATAAATCGTTATTGACTTATTGGCGGACGACTGAGAGCAGAACTCATGTTCGTTGAACATCAATTTAACAAATTTCTCCAAATAACTCTTTTGTGAACTTGAAGTAAAATTTATGAAATATTATGTTAATACAAATTAAATTTATCAATTAATAATATATAAAGATAAAATCAATTTATCTAAAAAATATTTTAGTTGCTACGGGATTTGAACCAGAATCTTTTCCTATCCGGAGAAATACGCCAAAGTTTATGACAAATATTTTCGAACCTACTGCTGCAGCTCTTTCAAATTGATACATCTGTAATTCCATTTTTACAAAGCTATCACCTTTTATTGCGACAAATCTCAAATACATTTGAGTAATATACGCTAGGAGACGCTAGAAATTAAATAATTATTTTTTTATTAAATTTGGATAAACTTTGAATTAAAATACCTCAGAACTGTTCTGAAAAAACTGTAACATCACAATGATAATGCATTATCCTTAAAAATATTATTTCTTAGGATATCGCATTTTTTTTGCAAATTTATTTCACATTATTTTATTTTGATAGAGGCGCTATATACGCGGATATATAATACTAAGAATAGTAAAAAATGAGGAGTATATATGTACCTACGGGAATATCCACATAAAATTTAAATATAATATTAAAGTTTTTTAAATGACGTTTTACCTTTATGAGTTGTGTAATGTTGTTGTAAATCTCAAGAAATATTATTGAAGTACATAGGAATCCGCAGGGGTAGGTAGAGAGGAAAAACCCCCACACCGTTTTGACGTAATTCTTTTCTCAGCTGATACGTTTCCAATAGCTATTACTGCATTCAAAGCACCAATCACTTTCTTCCATTTACCCTATTCTAGAAACCTTTCTCAGCCTTTCCGTTCCTAACGAACATACTTCACAAGTTCACAAACACTTCTACATGTCCCAAACATTCATCATCTACAACGTACTTTTACGTACATTATTCTCATTTTTTTTACGTATTTTACACGACACCTTATTTTATTCCTACTCGAGTACCATCACTTTCAACTTTCTGACATATTCCATTTTCTATGTGTTTTATGAAAATATAAGTATTTATACTGTCGTTTAGATGTTTGGCTTTCACATCATAGGTTTAATGATTGTAAATTTAAAATGTACTTAAACTGAATAATAGTTTGAAAGCATAAACTCAGTATATGAGAATTTTTATTTATTTTACTCTTCACTAGAGTAATTCTTATTTTTAATGGACATCAGAGGATCTAAATGTTCTAATAAATGTATCTTTGGTGCTTTAAGATCATTTAAAATTTATTATCTTTGACCCAACCTTATCTTTTTAAAGATAGATCTTAGACTTACACTAAAATTGACGATGTTGTTCACAATAATCAATATTGATCTATTTTCGTTCAATTGTGCATTTGTATGTAGGTCCAAACGGTTGTGTTTCCATCAATATATTATTCACTGGCATTCATGTCCAATGAATAAAGGAACATACTTTATAATTTAATATATAATTTTATTCATCCCTATTTAACTTTTATGACATCTTTTTTCGTTTCTCGGTATCCAGAGAGCATAATTTAATTTAATAGCTTACTGCTCTCAAATATTGCAAAATATGTTCTTATTTTTGAAATGTTTGTGCTTTGCCTGTATTTGAGCTTGGTTTAGTAATATTCTGTCTGTTATAATTAATTCGATTACTTCTAGATGGTATATTAATTTTTTATGGTTTGTAAATATTATAATTTTTGTGACGTAGCACATTTTATAATGCGATTTGTATTACATCAACAGTTGAACGATTTATAAATATTATTTTTAAATAGCATGAAAACAATGAATAATTGAACACATTAAAATATTATCATTTGAATACCATAGTTATTGAATTTTTTTTTAAATTATCTAAAAATTGTTTTTTGAATAATTGTATAATTTGTGTATTTACTTACCGCTACTACTTACTCGTGTGACGGTACATAAAATTAAAATAAGTATATACGAAAAATATACTAATTAGTATATAAGTATATAAGAATTTTATGAGAATATATTCAATTTTCACAAAATCACGGTAATGGTATCGTATCCAGTGGTGTTCCTCAAAAAACTTATCTATTGGTTCGTTAAGCTAATTTAATAACTGCTAAAAAATACATGATTCGAAAGCCTTGAAGTGATTTTAAAAAGTTCTAATTTTCAGAATATCTCAACTATTTTGAGTGGTTGATTGTTGAATATATCAAGATAAATGGAAATTTTAAATATTATAAAATATACCTGGTAGGTATCTCAATACAACATTCAAAAACAGATGTTTGGCGACAAGTTTCCAAATTCACTAAGCATAAATATGTCGAAGTCAAATAAACATAGGTTAAACGTATTTTTATCATTTTGGGCTGGGAAAAACAGAAAAAACTGCTGATAGTGTAAAAAATAATTCACTCACAAGAGACCAGCCATCACTATATAATCCAAATTGTCCGGGAACTTGTGTATGGAATCGCGTGTCGTTCATGTGTTCATTAGCTATGACTTTTTGTGAGGCTATTTCAAGAGGAGAGTCTACAAAATAAACTGCACAATCAAATAAATATGATACCATTGGAGAAGGTCTCGCCAGTAGGATAGGCAACAATTACAACTAATTTTATTTTCTTTAATGATGAAGGGCTAATATATGTATTCAAAAATATTATGTATTCAATATTTTTTTGTATTATTAGAAATATACAGATCCGTTTTATTGTATGAACGAAAGATATTTTATTACATAACTAGTGTTTAAATCCTGCCCTAGGATGGACGTGAAAGACGTACCTACATACAGCGTAAATATTCGACACAATTATAAAATCTATACATAATATTGTATTTGTCGAGAAAAAAATTAATTTAAATAATTACCTCTTCAATATTAGCACAATTACTTTGTGGCCTCATTTTATATAATTATTTGGCAAAATACTTTATTTAAAACAATATTTATTGATCATTCTATACGTTTCGATACCTATACTATCTTCTTCATTAAACAATGTACATGTACTGAAATTAAAAATACAAGCATAGAAAAAAACAAAACTATATAGTGCTGAATAAGTAAGAACTAATATGAATACAAATTGAAAATGTGACTATTTGCAAAGAGGATTTTGTTATTTATAATATTTAGCTTGCTATTAACACTTTTTCTTATTTCTAAAAATTTCAATTCTCAAATTTATCTAACTGTAAACCCCTAGTATTTGTATGTATAATTTCTAAACCCTTGTTAATATCAAAATAGTCACCTTTTAAATTTGTTTTCATATTAGTTTTTACTTATTCACCACTTTATAGTTTTGTTTTTATCTATGATTGTATTTTAAATTTCAGTATACATTGTTCCCTGATACCATAAGTATCGAAACATGTAGAATAATCAACAAATAGTGGTTTAAACAAAGCATTTTGTCTAATTATTTAAATAATTACCGGTTGAATATGGTGTTTAAATTTCTTAAAATGGACTTGTTTGTTAACTATTTTGAAAAATATACCTTTAGATCAAAAGGTCACATATCCACACTTCAAGATTTACTTTACTTTATTCTTTACTTTACTTACTTTACTTTACAAATTTCTTGTATAGAAAGGCATAAGTAATTTATATTGTAATTAAAAATAATTTTAGGTATTTATAAAAATTAAACTAAATATTAAAAAGCATAGCTGACAGCATTGATATGTACGATGTATCAATTTGAAAATGGTTTTGATTAAAATTAATATTACGTGTAGGTATTATTATTTTTTTATTTTTAATTAACTACAGCGTGGTGTTTTACGACGATCTATCTAATAAGTAGTAAAAACAGATGTAAATTCAGAATTTATCAAAAATATACAATTTTATATTCATCGTCGATCACTAGCGTAGCGAGAAATTAAAGCAAACAAACCTAACCTTTACCCTTACCTCCAAACCCGACACTCTTCAAACAAATTTAAATTACTAATATATTTTGTATTAAGCTCGGCTTCATTTTCACACTAATTAAAAAAATAGCTTGTAACCTCGAGACCTAGTGTCTACTATATTTTGAGACATCTTTTGTGCCCTACGTAAGCATCCGTCAGCTGTAAAAATACTAAAAGAACTGGCCTTAAAGTGACGATATTTTATGATTTTTATTATGTATCTAATTATTTTCACGTTTAATAATTAATTGGCTTTGATGTGTCTCCAGTCGGAAGAAAGAAAAATATTTTCAAACAAAGCTTATCTACATTTGAGAACAGTCTAAACTAAAAAGAAAAAAATCGTGTTGAAACAAAATTATGCTGGAGCTTGAAGCAATAATAAATCAGAAAACCAATAATAATCGGTAACATTTAGGAAACTGAAACCATTGTTAACTTTTAAAATAACCGGCTGCAGTTATTTTTCCGTTGTATGTTGGTTTTCAAATCAATCGATTGAGATTATTCGATGAAGCGAAGGATTAAACGACGTACATACATGATACATAATTATAGTCGCGAAGCGGCCATCAAAGACCAAAGGGGAACCACTTAAGCTCTCGGTAAGCCATATACGACACCACAAACGATGAAGATGGTTATGTTTAGTCAGAGTGTAATGTTTGCGTAACATTTAGCAATGAATATAATTACATTCTCTTAAATTGCGGTAGGTATTCATAAATAGCAAATTTACACAATTTGTGTAACTTTAAGAGAAAATTTTCTTCTATTGTAATATAAAAAAAATGACGTGCAAGAACGTACATTTTTACCACTCTGATGTTTACAAAGTAATAAACATTCGAAATAAGGGATTTGCTTTTGTATGCAACAATAGTTTTATGACCTATTCGCTGGCCTAAGACAATGTATTTCACAAACGGTACTGGAAACTTGGTTATTATGATTCAAAGTGTTCAAATTCTGTCTACTTAAATAATGTAGTGGGCCAATAATATTGCCTCTGGGAAATGCTAAGAACGAATAATTATGTAGAACAATAATATTTATCGTAAGTACAATATTGGATAACGATTCGTTGTGAAAAATCGGATTAATTGGATTAAGTGAATTAATGAAGCAATTGACTTTTACGTTTAAATCAATATTTAAAACCAGTCATAAATAAATTTAAATGGAAAAAATAATGTGACTTATTATTATAATAATTTTCTTCTTGATCACATTTTGAACTCGTAAAACTTCATATTCAATTCAACCCTCCATTATTTGATGTTAATTTTGTTCTAGTTTACATAAATCCTAATTCAAAGGGGAGGTTTTATTTAAAATACATTTTATGACATGACTGACTTTACTGTGCGAGATTAGGCGGTGCACTTTAGATTAACGAAACAAATTTATTCGTTTACTTTGAATATATTTAGACTGAATGAATTGCTTCAATGTATATATATTATAGTATGTTCTGCGCTGTGACACTACTTAATATTTTATTATATTAAGTAAACAGTTCTTCTTGAATCCAAATAACGCATTAACGTAAATAATAATATTTCGTGTCATGGAATATTACAAGCTATAGAAGAAAATATATAGGCACTTGAAATAATTTATATGTACCGGGGATAATACTAACATGCGACTACAGTTTTGGAATAAAATAAAAATAAACACATTGTTACGTTACGCCATTAGGATTATAAGCAAAGATCCAAGTGTTCGTAAGCCATGAACATAATGGAAAATATTGAACTCAGCCCATTTCATTCTGGCGTCCACTGATTATTACATGAGCAGTGTATAACTCTCTATCTAATACCTATGTATTAAGTAGAAAAGGGGTGAATTATTAAGAGATCCTCCCTTTACACTAAACCTTCCATCCCTTTAATTTTACTGAAGAGTAGAGACTCTAGTACACATCTACATAATAAATTCGATATTATATTTATTTATTCATACATTTTATTGATTTTAATTTTACGATTATATCCGTTTAACTTGGCACTCAGCATTCATTTTAATTATTGTTTTACTATAAGGCAGATTGCATGTTGTATACTCGATAGCACATTGTTTCAGGTTTACTAGTTTTGGTACTGGCAGTTGGTGCCTTAAGCCAAAAACTGTCTCTAAAACTGAAGAGTAGGGTAAAATGAAATTAGCAAACATTTTATAGTCATTAATTCGATTCCAAATTGTGTATATTCTAAATAATGAGCATGTACGGTATTTCACGTTAAAACTATAACAACAAATGTATTTAAGATCAATATTCATTAAATATAAATAGAGTACAGAATAGTATTAACGCAATAGTTTAAATATTAATAGAATTATTTAATAGATTTTTTATTAATGACTAAACATCTTAATTTTATTTTATTTTAAATAATGATTATTATGATACAACGTTGAAACTCCTGAATAACAAAGAGAGACTTGGAGGTAGTGGTGCTGAATGTATTATGTCATTTAAAAAATATGAGGTGAATTATTAATTCACGACGTTATTTTCATATAAATAAAGCGCTAATGGAGAGATCAGTTCAACGAAGTAAAGTAAAAAAGCCTTTTATTTACAACCCCACAGTAAGAGATGTCCTACTGTACCGTTGGGGGTTGGGCCGGGCTCGCTAGGTGTATTTTTATAAACACAGGATGATTTGTGAATATTCGTGTTGAAATTGTATCACTAGAATGTTTAAGTTTTATAATTTATATTAAGTATCTGTTAGGGATGTTCTAGCGGCATGCGATAACTTCAATATTTCATATGTCTATCCCCCAGCGACCTAGTGTTTCGCCTTAGAATTCATGTGGAAATAAATATGTAATCATATCCACAAAAGTCAGACGATAATCTGTCAAAAGAAAATGCGCTCCAGAATAACTCAAACAACGTAATGCTGAAACCACTGGCTGAAAATACTTAATATTTGTATTTCGTACGTTTGCTCACCGAACACCTATTTTACATGTTATACTCGAGTTAACTTCGGTGGCTTAGTCGAGGGTAGTCGCTTTCGATTAAAAGAAGGGGTAGGTATATAGAAATATGTAATCTTGAAGGTTATTAAAAGGAAAAAAACTTATCCTGAAACTGTATCCCGCGGCTAAGCCGATGAATGTAATTTAAAAGTTTGGTAACATTATCCTTGCTTTTTTAAGGATAATGATTATCCGTAAAAGTAATACAAACTTTTGACAAACTAACAAAATTTTACCGAAAAGAAATATGAAACTGAGCAATCTAAATATTTAAAAAATCAGTTCGCGGGTCCTGTATAAATAAAGATAAAAACGGTACCTACTAACGGTTCGGGAAAGTCCGCGCGCTTTGAATAAAATGTGATTTTATTAAGGAAAAAAGTGACTTTTTTAATGATGAAGGTTCTCAAAAACCGGCGCATAGTATTTAGAGTTCCACCAAATGATCCTGAATATAAAAGAGAGATAAAAATAAGCGACGTGATTTAGTATGAATATTTTTTATTCAAAGACCGTCCCGCAAGTGAAAATGTGAAGCTTTTCGCCGTACAACGCGTGGACGCGAAAACCGCAAAAAAACATTCGCGATCAAATCTGCACCCAGTTGCCGGGAACGTTTAAGCCCGGGAAATGTGCTCGCGCTCTTTATCTATTGGAATTATTGTGGCGCCGGGATAGCGGAAGCTAGCACTAATGTATCCCGTGAAATAGCAACACTAATCTAGGATCATATTGATGTCGCTATCCGTTCAACGGTTCGCCGAGCAGTCGGTCTGCTTATGTAGATTAAACATATTTAAACTGGATATGTAAATATAGGAATAAATATTATTTTAATAAAGTAATACCTACACACTTTTATAAACAAAAATATAACTATCTTTTATTTGTTGCCATCTCATATTTACAATTGCTCTATTCGATCTTCGTCTGCCTTGGCTTCCAATTGTACACTCTTTTCATTTTTTTCGACCGACCATCCCTTTCTTTTATGTTTATATTGTCTATTCTTTGTTTACTATGCCGAGAATTGAAATACTTTTTTTTTCTATTTCTTCTACACTCTCTTGTTCTTGCAGTGCTCGCATATAATTTTTATATTTTTCTTTTTGGCATTGACTCATTTTGATAAATTTACTGTCAGTTTATAAATTCAGTTTATTTTATTACGACTTTTATAATAAACACAATACCGCCGTTAAAGCAGAATGTCGATACTCATTATTATTGTTGACGGAAAGTGAACAAATGAAATTTTTTTATATATATATTTGTAATCATTTTCAAATAATTTTGTTATCTACCTTCTGACGTGGAACTTAATTATTTTTGTATAATGAATTTATTCAACAAAAACTGTAAAATTACATTTTTTATAGATTTCTTAATTAAGAAATATTATTCTCTTAGTTAAGTTCTTGAAAAAATATTACGCAGAGAAAGACATTACTGAATTGTCTCGGTGCCAGTGAATGCAACTAACCCTCTTTGCGAAATAAGAATCAGCAAGGATTTTGTTACATGGTTTACTATAAAATAATAAATGCTACAGTTATAATAATAAACCACGTATTATAGTAAACTACATAACAACACATAATATAAAAATCGTAACACAATTCCCGACGTATCCAGAAACTTTTGTGAAGTTTCACATTAAGAAATGACCTCAATGATGGAACAAAGCCCCATATATCTATAACGTCATAAAGAAATATTGGGGGGACTTGATTATTATATTGCTCCTTAGTACGGCTGGACATACCTGAGTTGTGAGTTAAGTGACGTGAATATCTGTGGAGATTTAATCTTTAGACAGTAATGATAGAACAACGATGTTTAGTGCCTTTTCAAAGTGACAATTAAGTGTGGGATACAGATCCACATGCTATAGTGAGTTAACTTTTAAATGTCGGTGGGAATGAGACAATTTCACAATTTTTGATTAAGTACTGATTAGCGTAGAGCGATTCATGACCACTTATTAATGCTGATGAATTACATATCCCACAACTAATATTTTTATAAAATAAAACTGAAAAGATATCAAATAATAATTTAGATCGAAACATCGACGAATTTATCCGACCGATAGTGATTTGTCTTTTAAAACCGATCAGAGGGTAATAAAAAAAACTGGAATTAACATTTGTTTTTTTTGCTACTATTCATAGTCTATATATTACATTTTACCTGGATACAATAATTTTAAATATTTTTATTAATCAATTTAAAATACTATTTTATAAATATTCTTGCTATCCGATGCGAAGCATTATTTTATTAAATGGAAGCACGGACATTTACCGAATAAATGTTAAGTCAAGTATTTGAGATGGGAATCTATACCAAAATGCTCAATTTCACGGATAAATTCACAAATAAAGAGTTTATGGTTCAAATTAATAAACAAAAAATGAAGTACATAGATAAAATAATAAAAATTCGAAAACTTATATTTATCAGATCTCATAATGCAGGTAAATATTATTGGAAATTGGGGCCCTGGAATAAGAAGAACATTATTGCTGAATATACCGAGGCTATGAACCTTTGCCGAGCCCAAGTAAACAAACTGATGATAGCCGACATGGTAGGCACAAGAAGAAAATAAATCTAGGTACAAATGTATGTGAATAATATTACTCAATTGTAAAATAGAGATTTAAAGAAACTTGAGCAGCATCGTATACATGAATGTTAAAGCTCATATTTTCTAACTTTGATACGACGTATTGTATAAAAAAATGTTTTTCATAATATTTATTAAAATTTGTCAATATACTTTTAATTTATTATTATAATTCCAATTGGCACATCATTAAAATATTTATTTCCAAAATAATTATGCTCTTCAGCTGATGCTGAATTTAGAAGTATCTTAAATGTTCTTCGAAGTGAAAATTCTTTGCCGGCGCCTATAAAAAGTTTTCTCGGACACAATACTCAATCAAGAAAGTTATTACGAATTTAGTTATTATTATCAATATCCATCGCTGGCTATTTTTCAAACCTTGTACCAGTCCGCGCTAGGCATGTTTCCTGAGAAATAGCCACTGGAGCGGATGTGACGCGTAATCTTCACAAATGTTTCATCTCAAGTTTTAATATTGATTTGAGAAAGCAGACACCATCAAACAGAACAACAATATCGCAAAAAAACTTCTGAAGAAAAGCGGGGACACAAAAAATTTAATATAAAATGTAATCAAGATTCACTTATATTCGTAAAACGTTTGCTGTTCGAATATCTCTTTTTTATTCTAGAAAATGTATGTATCTTACCAATATCATTCCGTCATGCATCCACTGTTGTTGGAAATCGTTTAAGAAAATTTCGATAACAAAAAATAAGCAACAGTTGTCCGTGTCAAATAGCATACAAAACAAATAAAATCTACTGTCAATTAAATTATTTTATTAAAGTAAATTATTTTGCTATTGTATTCGTTAATTTTTTTTTTTACATATATTTAAGTTATACAAATATCAAAAATTAAATAAAAAAATAACTTATAATACATGAAGCATTTGAGATGTGGATCTACAGAAGAATGCTTAAAATAAGCTGGATGGATATAGCTACCAATGAAGATCTTATGGTTCAGATGAATAAAGAAAAATAAATATTAAAAAATCCGAAAACTTCAATAGCTCAGAAACGAAATGAGGCATCTGGAGAAGTACGAGATCTTGCACCTCAAGAAGTAGAACATCATGGCCGAAGAACCTGAGGCAATGGTTTGGCCAGTCTACTTACTTGATTACATACTTACCATCATGCCATTTCTCCGCGAGGGTAGGCAGATACGATAGAGCGGCACACTTTTCTGTCCTGACACAAAATTCTCACCTCATCCACTTTCATACATCTTCTCATACAAACTCGCCGATTGTTGAGGCTTCTAACAGGACCATCATCAAGTATCTGGTTTACCTGGTCGTGCCAAGTCTTCCGCGGACGTCCTCTACTTCTGGTGCCATCAACACTTGCGTCATATATCTTTCTTAGTATTCTCTCCTCATTCATTCGTTCCATATGACCAAACCACCTAAGTGATCCTTTCTTAATCTTACTTACTATACTAAGATCAGCTTTACATTCTTTCCGTATTTCAACATTCTTTACTGTCATAAATGGATCTACCACGTATACGCCTAAGTGATCTAATTTCCACTGCATTCAGTCTACTTTTGTTCCCCTTCTGCCAGCTCCAGGCCTCGCTTCCATACGTCAGTGTCGCTACCAGGACTCCTTTGTGAAGCGCTAGTCGTGCTTCAGTTGACAAGTTCTCATTAGCTATAATTCCATTCAAAGCGCCGTTCACTTTGTACCCTATAATCACCCACCTTTCGATATTTTTCTGTCTTTCCGTTTCTATCGAACATACTTCCCCAATACAAAAACTCATCTATTTGTTCCAACCATTCATCACCAACAAGTATTTTGCATGGTGTCTTGCTTTCCTCCTTGTCGAATGCCCTCACTTTCGACTTGTCGACATTCACAATAAGGTCGCTGTCCTTGCATACATCGTACATTCTATTCACTAGCCTCTGTAATTCTTATTAATTATTCGCCATTAGTACTGCATCATCGGCGTATAATAAACAGCGTACGATCAAATTGCCCATTATCGCTCCTACATTCATATATTCCAGTTCTTTTACAGTCTACTGTAGAGCCTTTCCCGATCGCTGTAAACAAAGTGATGATAACCAACGTCTATTGAATAGATATGTCACAAGAAGAAGAAGAAGTATTATAAACGATAATTGAAATAACGTATTCATTATCCATGCTGTACATACAAATAATGACAACAGAAGGACAAAAAGGCGAATAAATGTGAAATAATAATAATAATGTATTTATGTCAGCGTGATCAGGTTTTTCTTTTTTTATAACCCGATTCGCCATAGAGATAATACATATTATGTTATGCGTTAAAGTTATGAAATAAATATAATGCTATGAAAAAGAAAAAGAAAACGAAGGAAAACATTAATAAACTTTTAAAAAGTTAAAAGTTCACACATATATATATATATATATATATATATATATATATATATATATATATATATATATATATATATATATATATATATATGTGTGAATATTGCATATATATATATACGAGGGCCAAGTAAAAAATAAGGTTCCCTACGCTGTACACTCGCCACGCGAGATGCTAGGCGAAATCCGGCAACACTGCCTTGATTGTTGGTCCCTTAACTACATCCCCACTACCGGGAGCAAACGCTGTGACGCTCAGTAAAGGCCTGACAGCCATCCGCTATGGAACCCGCCATCGCCGTTACCGCCAGGTATGAAATCCGTTCGGTGATTCGATTTTTAAACGCGAAGAAGCTTAAACCTGTTGAAATTCATCGACAGTTGGAAGAAGTTTATGGCACAGCTTGCATCAGCGTCCAACGCGTCCGCAAATGGTGCAGGGAGTTCTCCGAAGGACGCACAGACGTCCACGACGAGCAAAGGAGTGGGAGGCCATCGGTGTCGGACGAAGTCGTGGTGAAGATTGAACGCATTCTCCTCGAAGATCGGAGAGTAACGCTTCGGGAGCTTGCTGTCCAGGTTCCTGAGGTTTGTGAAAAAACCATCGACAACATTTTGACCGATAAACTTGGTTATCGCAAGGTGTGCGCGCGGTGGGTCCCACACATGCTTTCAGAAACCCACAAAGACAATCGTGTCAAGTGTGCCGAGGGGTTTCTTCGAGAATGCGCCGAGAATACCGAAGAATTCTTGGACTCCATTATTACGGGAGATGAAGCGTGGTGTCACTACGTCACTCCAGAAACAAAAGAACAGTCCAAACAATGGCGCCATCCTGAATCGCCTAGGCCGAAAAAGTTTAAGCAGACGCTTTCCGCAGGGAAAGTGATGGCTACGGTGTTTTGGGACCGAAAAGGCGTCTTGCTGACCGAGTTTATGCCTAAAGGGACCACCATCAATTCGGACAGGTACTGCGAGACATTGACAAAACTCAAAAGAGCCATCCAAAATCGCCGGAGAGGAAGGCTGACCAAGGGCGTTAGGCTGCACCACGACAACGCTCGCCCGCATGTCTCTCGACAGACCACCGCCCTACTGGACAAATTCGGCTGGAAACTGGTTGACCATGCCCCCTACAGCCCTGATCTTGCTCCCAGCGACTTCCACTTGTTTCCGAAATTGAAGCAACACTTGGGTGGACAACGCTTCAATACAGATGAAGAGGTGAAAGAAGCGGTCACCAAGTTCATCGGCGGCCTAGCGGCGGAATTCTTCGAAGCGGGTTGTCAGAAGTGGATAACTCGTCAGGAAAAATGCATAGAAAAATCAGGAGACTATGTAGAAAAATAGAATAAAGTACAAGCTTTCAGATGGTTTACTTATTTATTGCAATAAAAAATACCTTATACCTGAAAAAAATGTAGGAACCTTATTTTTTACTTGCCCCTCGTATATATATATATGCAAACAAAATATAAATATTACATATATAACTACTTCAGTCATGGCTCTTGTTGTGTATGTAGCTATTCTGTAGGCGTTGCCAATCTCTGGTCAGTGAACCAGCTTTCCATGAGAGCGCCGTATGCACCAGAGAGTTGGTTCTGAGCTCCAGCCGTATTTTTACGCCCGCAACTCGATGTCTCAGAAGCAGAACGCATCCATATATACGACTTTCAATAAACATTGTAGATGCGCTGTAATAAAGCGCCAATCCAAATAGTATTCTGTATGAGTTGTTGTTAAATCATTGATGGCTACCGCGAATATAGATGAATTATTTAAGTAATTTTTAAATACGAAATTTGAATGGAGCACGGGTGGGTATTGGGGCGTCCGGTTGTGACATCTTGCTCCTATTGTGCGAATGAAAAGCACGCATGTTCCTTTGTCACTCAGCGAAACACGTGCTATGCAGCGAATAGCGTGAAATGATCCTTTGTGATTCAACAAGTATCATCTGGCTGTGTCGAGATCTTCAAAACAGAAATAATGTAAAGTTTTACATTTCAAATTTGTTTCTCAAATTTAACTTCGGTAAGTTAATAAACTAAATTTAAGTTAAGACACTTAAAATATTAAAAATAAATTAACGGTGATGATAATAGTCATCGTAAAACTGTTTTTATATAAATTTCACAAATCTAAGTCAAGGTAAAAAAATCATTTGTCATTCTTATATCTTGATAAAAAGTATAATCTACCATATAATAAATAATCTATCTTATCTTTCTACTAAATAATATTTGGTTAAAAAAATACATTACTAAAAATGAGTAAATTTTCTAATTATCCTTTTAAAATACGTTCCAAGTGGTACGAGTTGATATAATTCCAGTGAAAACTGTAATTAGAGTTAGAATTGAAAAATTAACTCAGATTAATCCAAAAATTCGTATTGAATTTAACGCAACATTTGTAAAAAAAAATAGAGATATTTAATTTTGTGGCACCTTTGTGTACATTTGATCACACGCATGTATTTTATGTATGAAATAAAATGATGAGTAATTAAAACCATAAATAAAAATATTATTTCGGCCTGTCATTTTCATATATTTATTTATACAATGTACGAGTACGCAGGACTCGTATCAACTGGTTGATTTCTCATTTCATACGAAATAAACGGTAATTTACTTTAAATAACAAACTGATAATCTTCTGACAAGTTTGTTTACAAAGCTGCAGTGCAGCATTGGGATGCTGCAAATATCTTAGAGATGAGGTCATTCAAAACCGCAAACATGCAGCAGTGGTTAGCACTCCTCTGGGATCAAAGTTACGATAATACTCTTTTTATTTCATTTTTCACAAAATAAGCCAGCACTGCTACAAAACTTAAAAACACACATTGAATCTTAGCCAAGTATACACGGGCTCTCATGCATATTTGCGAGGATTTTTGGCAAAATGCAAAGAAATATTGTAGATTCGCGATTACCTAATTAGGCGGAAGACAAATTTTAAATTGACATGGATTGTCAAGCACATATAAATAAAACGATAAAATCAACTGTATTACAGTGCTTATAGGTTATAGGACGGCAAACCAATATATAAAAATATAACCATAATATAAATGAGGAACTAAAAAAAATTATGGCTTCATCCAAAATTTTCTTAAATAGTCTTGTACTCCTTGACTTACTAATAAATTATCAGTGAATGTGAATAATTAAAAATAACATTTAAATTTATCTTCAGAAAATTAGAAAGAACCTATTATTTTTTTTTCCTGGTCATTACATAGAAACAAACCACAAACTCTTTTAACTGAAGATCAGAAATAAAACTAATTGTGAATAAATAAATACAGATTTACACTAAATTTAATAATTCAGTGACAATCGTTTTCAAAACTGACAGATAATCGTTTTTTTTCTATCGAAACTATTGCTTAAGGAGAAATCTAATATTTGTACAATATAAATCATTCTCCATCATATCCATCCGTGGCTGTACGAGAAGGATACACATTATTCATTCAAAATCATCGTACTGTGCTTGTTATTTATGAATGTGCACGGAAAGAAACCATAGCTGTATAACAAGTTTGTGAATAATGTGCTCGTTTCAAACTGGACCCTCTATTTCACTTTTTCTCAGTCCCATAAATCACATAAGATATTTTGCGTCACCTTGGAAAGAAAAACAGACGAACAAAGTGTAAAGTTGAACTAAAAAGTAATTCCATTCAGCGAAGGCACGTCCTGCGCCTATACCGCGTGTGTCGCATGGAGTAATCAGGTTTCGGTGTCCCTCGTGCTATTATCTGGCGAGCGCGGATTTACAGCCCCGACCGGAATACCCTAAGGTTTCTGTAACTGTATTGACCACGTGGCTACGCTGATAATTTTAACAATAAATAAATCAATACTTTTCTCAAGTTCAGAAGAGATCCTGAGACAATAACACAACAATTAATGCATGGCAACAATTTTCTCATAGATCTTTATAAAGTGTAATACTTTAATCACTGTGTTGACTTCTCATCACAATGATACATCTTTAAAGCATACCTTTCATAAACATTTTATTTTATTTGTATCCATAGCAATCCAAAGTAATGTGAAATGCAATAATAATTAAAAAATTATAAGAAAACAATCTAAATCAATTTTCTGCAGTGAATATTATACATGCCAGAACTCCAAATGGGTCATTTTGTACAGCCTGCACATTAAATAGTACTCCACAAATCAAAAACTATAAATTTTTCGCTGAAACTTATTGAACGTGTTTATATATTATATGTATTATATAGACAAATCCATCATTTAACATACAAAATGCGATAGTGTTATAAATAATCGTTAACAACTGATGATGATATAGACACGTAGCTGCATTTGGAGTCAATTGATCAATAAAATTGATTGTCGACGAGGAGCACTTCCACGCATTTAAGAGGAATTGGAAAATCTGTCTTTCAATTGAGAATTTTAATTGAGATCCTCTCTGTATTTTAATTGAGATGATTATGATTGTTTAATCGATGGCGGAAATCGTATGGCTTAATGATTCACTGAAGAAAATGAGGAAACGAATATGCAATATTTAACTGTATGAATTCAGAAAACGATGATTTCACTTGATGACATGAGTCGTTACAAATATATTTTTTCTTTTGAGATTATTTTGTTAATATTTCTAATACACCAATGTTTTTGTATATTTTAATTAGTGTGATTAAACAAAACCCTATTTAACCATTACACAATATTTGACATCAACGAATTAAAATAACTAAAATTAAAATTAAAATAACTCAAATTAAAATAACGAATATTATCGAATGAAGATCATTTTTTTGTAGAATTATTTAATTATAATACGAATTATTTATTACAATCATTATCCATACAAAACAATATTAAAATATAAGTCGAACTCTTATTGAAATGTATTGACCATTCTGGGAAATGGGTTTGAGCACTTGAACAGCTTACATAAATAAACCTAGTTAAATTTGGATCGATTCTTCAAGAGTCTTTTGTGGGAATTGTTAACCCTTCAATTTATACGCGTATTGATAAAATGTTAGTAGACCTGATCAGTACTGTACATTTTGGGATTTTGTAAAAGAGATGGAACTTACAAATATCTTACTTCATTAATACATGAATTGAAAGGGTACAATTTCTAACATAGATCCGACAAAATAAAAAATTGAAATTCTTTCTCGTGGAATTACTAGTAGGAAGTACAGCCGCCGGCAGTGTAATCAGGATATCTTAGGATTAGAATTGGAAAAATGATTGAAAAAGACTATTCAAGGGTTTCCGAGCTAAATTTTACATACATGTATAACATATATCTAAAATAAAAGGTTCATGATCAGAAATTTTTGAAAAATCACAGTAGTCACAATATTTCACATATTGATGTGAAAATATTATTGACTGCATCTATATATATTTAACCTAACTAAACCAGTTTGTAAAGAAAACGTGAAATGGAAATGATTTTTTACTTTTACTCTCAACTAATCTCTGAATTTGAACTGCCTTCTATTATTTCACTAACGTTATTTTGATAACTGATAGTGATGAGAAAAAATGCTACACTTGACTGTGATTGCGATTGATATTCTATAATATCAGTGATTGACGACTGTGACTGTGATCACAGTTTCATTAGTAATACGCGTGCGCCACGCGATATCACAATACACGAAATAAATCATTTTTAAGCGTATTTACCAATATTATTCTAACTTCATTTGCGTAAAAAACATATTCTAATTTAATATCATCACAAAGAGAAAGAAAACCCTTAAAAAAATGTGAGTTTATTTTTCGGGTCAAATTCTCAGCATTTCGGGTCAAATGCGTGAAATGTTTTGACAAAATCTACCAGATGGCTCTTATCACGAATATATAAAGTCATTCCTTCATTAATATTTTCGTTTCATATTCACATGCGCACAACCAAATATAAATAAATTATTATTATTATTAATTCATTATTATGATTTTCCCAGATATTCAATCACTGATAGTGAGTGTGACTCAAAGATATCAGTGATTGACTCATGGTTCGTGATTTTAAGCTCATCGCTAATAACTGATGTTTTAGCTCTTAAAAAAATAATGGACAATAAAAATAATAAAGGTTTTGATTTTCTTTGTTGTCTAATAACCACGCAATGCGATAATATTTATAAATATTATCAAAAAAAATATTTTCAAATGTTCGGAACGTCGTCCAAGCCAAGAATGAATGAAGACAAATAAATCAATACGTATCGATTTGACGGTTCTCGAAATGCGCGGTCTTCCATTGATAATATATTTAAGGTTCGGAAGATGTCGGTCAATATAAAAAGCACCTCACGCAATTTCGTTCGACATTAACCAATCAAAAGTGCCCAGTTTCAATAAGGCTCGAACACCTAAGAATAATGACAGAATATTGGACCAATAAAATTACCTCTGCCAATTAATTACGTTTTGTATTATCTTCCTCGCCGATGGGCAACCCCTCTGTTTCATCGTGGATGCTTTCTGTTCTTGCCTTTCCGATAAAGTTCATATTCTAAAAAGCATCGCCTGCTCAAGACGCGCTGGTAATGGCAAATAATAGCCCTTGCTTAGAAGATTGAACTTTCTACCGGAATTTGATTCTTTTTACGACATTTTTTTGACGATTAGGAATTACAGTTTGAAAATAATTTACTGCCCTAATACATAAAATGTGTCTACAATCCAGATTTAAGTGTACAGCGTGATTAAGATAAACATGTACGTAAATTGAGAATATTGAAAAACAAAATAAGTTTTCAAAGATTATTTTCTTAGAATAAATACAAAACAATATAACTTTGTATAAAACCACAAATTTTATTAAACGCTAACCGGCTTCGCTTAGTTCGAACTTCGTCAGAGCGTATTTAAAACTAGCATTAAATACAAAAAGAGTGTACTTATATATACATAAAGAGGGAGACAAACTAAGACAATATACAGAATATCAAGGTTAACATCCATATTTATAATTTAACTGTCGCGTGTATGTTAAGAAGTACCACGATAAGGGAGGTAGAAACATGGAGCTTCTACTTATACTTCAAGTATATAAAAATAATCATGAAATGGCTTAGACACGTCTTGCAAACGCTCGAAGAACAACTACCAATATGTATCTTCTTGACACTTCGGAGGAAAGGCGGCCGGTGAGTCGCCCGAGTCTAAGTTAAGATAAACAGCATATGAATAGAGATTAGGCATAGATTGGTCATCAAATATTGAAACGGCGCAAGACAAGGAAAGATGGAAGCGCCTTGTGGAAGTTTTGCATCCCCGAACCTCCTTGAATTAGGAGGAAAGTTAATGCAATCAAAGTAGATTCAAATTCTCACACAAAAATATAACTGCCCAAAATTGAGTCATATTATACTATCATTTTTTTCGAGTATCATTTAGTTCTTTTAAAATGTTAACTGAAATCTTAATTCCAATTTCATGTTTTGAGTCATAAATTTTAGAATAAACAAATGTTTTTCAATGACTTGCACCAAATTTATATTATTACTATCTTCGGCTATTTTTGTAGCTAAAAGCACTCCGATATATTAGACTAGCAACGAGCAATAACAAGGAGATATAAAAATCTATTTCCAAATCGAGCAGATAATTTAAATAAATAAAATCGTATTTAATTTTAATAAAATCATTTTATTTGTGAAGTTATGTTTTTTCATAGCATAATTCTATGACAATTTAAACAAATTTTCTTAAATCACAAGCTAAGGGTTCGAGTTTCGATTATGACTGTACTGTTTCGATATATATTTTTTTTCTGTGTGATTTACCTGAATTTAATTTAATACCGTAAAGGTCACGTGTGCGAGCGCGAACACAAGAACGCGTGGTTTATAAAAAATAATATGTAATACTGCTTGAACCCACAGACCAGAAAATAAATAGACATGAAATAAAGTGTACATATTAGAGGGGAACTAATGTGTTCCAAATCCCATATAAGGCCTTGGAACACATTAGTTGCGAGACGATGGGCGTTCTACACATATTCTTTGTAGAAACATTAATCCGATAGTTTATGAAACATTTATGGAATAGTAAAATTATGTACTCTTTGAAAATTTAATATTTATCTAAGTAAACGAGACGTATTTTTTACATTAATGCATATTATATTGTCAGCGTTTAATTTTTCATTCCAATCGAGTCACATATTTAAAAAGAAGTCGCGGAGCTACTTGATTGCGTAAATGTTACCAAAATAATCACATGGGTGACACCAAATTAAAAATATTGAAACAAGGAATTTGCGTTAGTTCATGTCTATATATAGTAGTCTGTGCTTGGACCCCACAAAAATATCCAAGCGACGCGTATCAAATTCACATAAATTTTTAAACGGATTACCAAATATTTTTCTCGATATATCCCAATATTTGGGAATCACGGGAGCCGAACAATCGCGGGGAGGTGCGACGGGACATGTGGGACCAAACACCTGGCCGGCAATAGTCATTTTTTTTACATCGGCATGAATCTGATTGCGTCGCGGGCTTTACAATATTCACAGTTTAATAGCCGAACACACTGGGGACGTGTTTTATTATATACGGGAGAACCAGCTGGACCAGATGATGTTATTTGCAGAGTTTAACGTTTTTAAAATGTCACCAAATTTCGGAATCATAATCTGTTATTAATGTGAAAAATGTTCCAAATTATTCTTTTTTTATAACAACGTGGCAAAATGTGATAATGAATATTTAGGTGTCCACCGAATATCATTTGAATTTAAATAATATTTCTGCGCATTCTTAATTAATTTAATATTATATGTGATCAACGTAAATGTATTATTAGTATTATTAATTTTCATAATAGCGGTCCGTGCCCGGCGTTGCTCGGTATTCAGATTTAGACATAATTTAAAATAGGTCATATTAGAAATATACTCGATTTCCTTAGCAAATGCACACTTACATTTTGGATTTCTCTGCCATTGTTCGTATAGACGTTTGGTCTAAGCAATAATATTAAATATTTAGTTTATGGCAATATTAATTAACCGTAAAATCAATTTCGTCGTTATGTTACCTTATTATTTATTAAATGTATATCAATAGAAATAACTAAATGCACCGATTTTCATATAACATAATATCTCCCATTCTGTAGATTTATGCCGGAAATTTCCATAGACAAACTAAAATTTAACTAAATTTAATAAACTTAAAATTTCTGTGTGATAATTTTTTGATTGAAACAGTGTACATACTGACCTATATATTTTATGTACCTACATATCCAGAAGTGTAAATAGAAGAATAAATACTTAATAATGAATTAATAAACTTTTTAACATACATACAAATGTATAGCTAAATAGCAAAACAGGGCAAAACATTTTCAAATATATAATACAAAACTATTGTAATACAATAAATGGTTAAAAAAAATCTTATGCAATAAACTAAAGTAGCATACGACGCGTTGTCAAATCTACTGATGTCATTAGGAAAAAAATATTTTTAAATAATAATTCTATCCTTGTTCAGCGAGAGTTTGCATACTTAAAATAAAAATATTATAACTAATAAAATGTTCTTAAAAATAAATAAGTTCTGATTCACTTGTTCATTAGCAAATTAGGTTAATTATATGTGATGTACGGCAAGAGAATAATAAGAGAACGAACAAAAACATTTGGTAAGATTCAGTTTAACAGAGGAAGTCATTAGCATGGATAGGTTTTTGCAATAGCTGCAACGTTCGCTCGCTGAAGGCATATTCGCTTACAATTGGGCAAATGTCGCCCAACACGACCGGCTATGCTAACACTCGAACCATTAAATGGAAAGACAGATTAGGCTAACAGCCGTGAGAATTGGTGTTTTAATTTTATGAAAAACCTTTTATATTTATATTTCATTCAGCAGTTTTGCCAACTGTATTAATACGTAAAAGTTGATTTTTTGAAATGAAATTAAATACATAAAAATCGTGGAAAAGGCCATGGTATTGACTTTATTGGAAAGATAATTTTAATAATGGGCGCCGCGGCTGGCTCAAATAAAGCGCAATCTGGAAGTCCAATTTTCGATAACTTTTTGGAGCAGCTGGGGTCGTGTATCGGCAATAACGCGACAAATGTTGGCTTCCAAGTCGTCTATCGTCTCTGATTTATCGGCGTAAACTAGCAACTCTACATATCCCTATAGAAAATAATACAAAGGTTAAATCACACGATCTTGGAGGCCACTTCACAGGTCCATTACGCGAAATAATGCGCTCATCGAATGTTTCCTCTAATAAATTAATTGTGATGCTCGCTGTTTGGCATATTGCGCCATCTTGTTGAACCTATAGCTTTTTCACAATAATGCCATTCAATTGGGGAGCGAAAAAATCAGTACTCATGGATCTATTGCGCTCTCCAATTGACTCTAACGTTCTGGCAGGCATAATTTTTGAAGAAACAGTAGCTTCTTCGGTGCGACGTCTCTGCCAATGCGTATTCTCAATTAGAACATGCGTGGTGCGAAAACGATCCATGGTTATTCGAATTACTTGCTCGGATGGACGACTATGTCGACCGTAAATGAACATGGCGCACGATAAGTTTCGCGAACTGAACCACGATTTTCGAAATAAATTTGCACAATTTTCAAGTATTGTTTTGGCGTAAATCTATTCATGGTGAAATGGCAAAGCAAACTGAGCACAAATCAGCGGTCAGCTGTCGAATTCGCTGTCGCTGGAAATAGTGTTGCCAATTCGAAAAACAAATCCTTTAAAAAAACACCTTTATGTCAGCGTGGTGGTTTGTTAAAAAACATTAAATGAAATATTATAATTTACTGCAGAGATCTGGACGTGTAAATGTATTCCCACATCTCTACTTATCTTACGTAGGTGTTTAAAAGATGTATTTTAGCTATATTTGACTAAAATACACGATGAAAGCATACATACATAAATTTTTGAATATTTCTAACGGTAGTGAGAAATAAAGGTATAATGTAAAAATATTTCGGCAGTAGTAAGAAACATAGAAAGTTAATGGTTTTAATAAAAACGAAAATATCTCGAGTCTTGAAATAAGATTTGTTGCTGCTACTGTTACGATAATCATTTTTATATAATTACGATTTTATTTTTAAATCGATTTAATGGACATCAAAGATAAATTCTATATATCAAGAAAGATACCGGGTAGTATCTAAAGTTTACTTTATTTAACGGTCTCCTACGTTAGAAATAGCAAAAATGAAAGATTTTTATAAACACTCAATTTTACTTTTTTTAAATTTCATCTTTAGTGTTGGCGGATCTTACCAGGCAAATGTTTTTGAATTCAACAAGACTTTCGAGAAGCTGAGTATCGATCCTGGTACCTCTCACAACGCTGAGCTCTGTCATCTTTGCAACTCTCCTACTAGTTTGTGGTGCCAAATAATTATATAAGAATATAACGTTAATTATACAAGTGTCCCAAAAGTTTTTGTTATAATAAAAATTCTGTAATAAAATAATGGATGGATTTAATAAAAAAATTTTTGTTTTGCATTTAAGTCTCTGGGAATTTATTTATTAAAAATTATGTTTTCTAAATTAGATCCGTTATTTCGCTAGCACTCTTTTTAACGGGTGGTTAAATTTTTGAGAACTGCTCGGCACGATTCTCCGTGATCGCTGCCATATCTTTTCGGATATTTTCTTTTAATTGGTCCAGCGAGAGAGAGGATTGTTACTGCATACCTTTGATTTAAGGTAGCCCCGTAGGAAAAAGTCTATCGGTGTCAAGTCGGGACCACGTGGAGGGCAGTTTATATCACCTCGTCGGTATATCAATTTTCCAGGGAAAATTTCACGAACAACTGGTAAGGACACGCTCCATAGCGACTGAATTCCCAAGGACGCACCTAACGATCGGCATACCCCTCACCCCTATTCTGCTCGTTGCGTTAGTGCAGCGAATATATCAAAATGAAAAAGACTTTTGGGACAAACTGTATTATTGTGTTAGATGGGTGGTATGCTACATTGTGTCAGAGAAATAACGCGATTTATTAATATTTAGATGTATACAAATCTTTTTTAATTAATACAATAATACAAATAATTATTAATTTAATATGAATCACGATGGTATAATTACATTAAAGACAAGACTACATTAAATAAATGATTATATTAATAAATACATTGTATCAATAATCACAAGCGTACAATTTTCAATCAGTCTGATTATATTGAAGTTTATATTATGTATAGAACGTTACTGACAGCAGGGGTGGGTGAAACTGTGACATGAGATTTATGAAATGAACTTGATCGGAAATGATACCAATCTAATGTAGGTACCCAAACAAGACAAACCTACATAAAATACGAAGAGTTTCAGAAGCTTGGGGGTTGCAAAGACAACTTATACCTTTAAAAATTATACATGTATAGAAAAACTTCGCTTAACGTGAATTCGATTCGTGCATCTCCTTCAGTTAAAAGAATAGCGCGTATACGTAGAAGATAAGGAGTGCGAGCAAGATCAAGAAGAGATTCGATCACATCGAGTTAAAGTATAAAGTTGAATGCTTTTTAAATATGGAATAATAGATATATGAATTGTAAAATTAAAAATTGTCGAAAATATATTCGATTACTATAGAAAAATGGTGAACGCTATTCCTCGGTTAGGAGTAGTTCCAGGTTCAAATCACAATAGGAAGTAACTATTTTTTCGGTAAATAGATTTTTTCTGTATATCTACGAGTACTAGATGAGTATTATGTCCCAGACCGATGTTATTTTTTAATAACTAGGAAACGAAACACATTTTTTTTATTTGGTTTTTATTTATTGATTATCTGATTTATTAAAATTATGTATGGATATTATATTCCATACATAATTGCATACATACATAATTCCATACATAATTACAATTATATTCCATATATAATTGTAATAAATCAGATAATCAATAAATAAAAACCACATAAAAAAAATGTGTTTCGTTTCCTAGTTATTCAAAAATAACATTGTTCAAACGGCCACCACTGGCAGCGGCACAAATCTTTTAACTATATTTTTCATATATTTTCGCATACTTAGCTTGTTGTTTCAGCAATTTCATTTCGAATATTATCCTGTAGCATCGGAATTGTTGACTTATTGGCTTACCTTTCCATTCAAGTAACTTAATAGAAAATAATAACGAACCGTCAAATCAAGTGATCGAGGAGGCCAGTCGATATCACCATTTTTGACATTATGCGGCCGGGAAAAATTTCTCGCAACATTTCAAGCGTAGCTCAGGCTATCTATGAAGAGGCTCCATCCTGTTTAAACCACATGTGTTATAGGCTCAATCAGCTCAATTCACCAAAAAGTTTTCCAACATGTGACGATAGTTAATGGTTACATCATTGCTATTATTATTATTAGATAAAATATTTAAATGACTTCAACACCTTATTGAGGCGTTAGATGCTCCATAATAAATTGTAATCAACTACTATCTATGAATACAAAATTAGAACTGACAAATATCTGTCAAACCAAAATGGCGGTCAAAGAAAATCGGCCTGGAACATAATATTCACTCTGTAGTTGATTAAATTAATTCTCATTATAATATTTTGATAAAAAAATTTAAACTCAGTTTAAAAATCATTCGTCATTTAATTCATTTATTACTTAATAAATATTTACTCAAAGATATTTGAGATTCCGTAAAAACAATGTAGACGGCTTTCAAATAATGGAAAGATAGATGTATTAATTTGAAAAAATGTTACAGGTTGAGGTAAACGAAGTTTTCATGTAGTGTTTAAACATTACTATCATTCTTAGGAAATTTTGAAAATTATATTCAACATATACCGCATACCTTATATCTCATATTTTGCCTATGAAAATAAATATTTGTATTGTTTTAATCATAATTAAAAATGTTACTCGCCGTAAAGGTTTTCCGAATCACCAAAAAGATGTGGAAAGCGGATAAGAGATCCACACGATGTTATATTTTTCCGTTTTCGTATAAATCACACGCTGTTGTTTTTCGATTTAGGAATAACTGCATTCACATTATTGGAATGCAGCCATAAAATACGCTGCATGGACACGCGTTCCAGTTTCTATTTCATACAAAACTACGCGAAGACTTATACACGTTTTAAATGAA
This sequence comes from Eubasilissa regina, assembly GCA_022840565.1. NCBI lineage: Eukaryota > Metazoa > Arthropoda > Insecta > Trichoptera > Phryganeidae > Eubasilissa > Eubasilissa regina. The sequence continues at coordinate 28,280,618 of JAINEB010000033.1, forward strand.
TATTTCGAATCGGACACGAAACTAAAGTGACACGAATTCACCGAATACTGCTGACTATTCAATGCCGGGACAATTTCTTTCAATACAAACTACATTTTTAAAGAGAACACATTCTATTATTAAGGAAAACACATTCTTATTGTGAAGTTGTAATTATTCAGAACATAGGTCTGTGATATTTTAAATACTAAATTAATGTATTAATTATAAATATATACATATAAAATCAATTTTGTCAAAAAATTTTGTTTTAGCGTCACCGGGATACGAACCTGGATCTTCATTTCCAATCCGGGGAAGTGCACTACCTTTGTGCTATAACGCCAGTATTTTCCTTGACAAATTTTCGAACCTATATGTTACATTTTTTCAAATTAATACAACTGTCGTTCCATTATTTGAAAGCCATCTACATTATTTTTACAGAATCTCAAATACCTTTGAGTAAACCGATTTGCAGACGCCAGAATTATCAATTCAATCCCGGTGACGCTAAAACAATATTTTTCGACAAAATTGATTTTATATGTATATATTTATAATTAATACATTAATTTAGTATTTATAACACATTCTTATTGTAAAGTTGTAATTATTCAGAACAGACGGTCTGTCATTTAATTAGTATTTAAAGTATCACATTTCCATAATAAAATATAAGTTGTATCAATGTGTCCAAAATTGAATAAAAATTAATTGTTAATTATGGCGTCTGCTATCGGTTTACTCGAAGGTATTTGAGATTCCGTAAAAACAATGCAGATGGCTTTCGAATAATGGAAGGACAGATGTATTAATTTGAAAAAGTGTAACATGTAGGTTCGAAAATTTGTCGTCAAAAGATGTGTCGCTGTAGCTCTGTAACATGTAGGTAATGCACCTTCCCCGGATTGGAAAAGTAAAATTGGTAACGCAACAACAATATTTTTTGATAATGTTGATTTTATATGTATATCTTTATAATTTATACATTTAATTAGTATTTTAACAAATGATATTGATAGAAGCGCGAGTTTAACTCTTGTATTTATACTTCTTGCTTGAAACTGTATTTATAATTTAAACGAATTTCTATAGACTAAATTTGTACATACACATTCCTACTAGTTAATTAAATTCCGACATTTAATGGATATAATTACCATTACGTAACAAAAATAATACGTTTCGTGTCCGCTGGTTATCCCTTGTCTCGTATTCCTTATCCCATGGTCAATAAATATTTTGAAAATCTACCGAAAAATTCAAAAAACAAAGCACTTATAGTGAACAAATGATGATCGATGACTTGCCACCATCAATTAAACTTTTTCAGCGAACAGACTTTAATAGTTTATCCGAAGTGTTAAACGAACATTACTATTATCAACTAAATAATGAAGTTACCATTCTAAATACCTTTAACTTTTAATATCATAATGGGTAATGAGTTATGGTTTATTAATTATGCATATGTAATACCCAAATTTCTTTAGGGGGTATTCTGGTATTTTAATACAAATTAAATGTATCAACTATTGAAAATGTATAACAAAAAATCAATTTATTGAAAAAATATTTTAGTTGCTACCGGAATTCGAAACTGTATATGTTCCTATCCGGAGAAATGCATTAATCGATTATGCTACACCAACACAATAAATATCGAACTTATATGTTGCACATTCAAATTGATACACCTTTTTAGTTAAATCGGACATTAAACCACATACCTATTATGTTCAGAAAAATTGCAACTTCGCAATACGAATGTGTTCTTCTTAAAAAAATAATAATTCATATTTTACTGTTTTAGAAGAGAGAAACAATACGACAAAATCATATTTGTTTGTGTAAGATAAAGCAGAGGTACAATGTACAGAAAACCAATGGTGGTAGGCAATTTATACCCCGGTCTAACAAACAATAATTCACACAATTTAATTCACCGGACAGAGGAAAGAAAGACAATTGTTTCAAAATAATCCACGGTCCGGATGGAGGGGTAAACGGGTGATATTATTAAGGTACGTTTCAATCAGTTCAGGTATATATTCTCTAGAGTTTAAGGTTCCTCTTTTAGAGCTTGGTATTACTCGTTTTATATAACGTTTTAAATATTTGATATACAAATGCCAACTACTGCTCATTTATTTCTATTTAAATAATAATTAGGACCTTTTTATCCAGAGCCACGAAAAGAAAAATAAGTAATAATGTTTGGTAATTAAACTAAAATGCACAGTTTCGTGTATACATCACATAACTGAAATAGGGCAATAATTAATTTGTGGTTTTGTTTGATGTATTTAACTTACAAGTTTTTCGGACTAGCCGAGATTTATATAATATTTTCGCAATTTGTACGAAAATAAATACTTTTCTCGGCTGAAACCTAGGAGTGGTATTTTTCTTGTTTGTTTTTGCTGTGTTCATTTTTCATTATTATCTGATAACGTCCCAAAACCTTCCCACACACGGGTATAACTTATCAGCAGTTTCTCACGTTAGACTCAAGATCGAGCCGACGGTAACTGATCAGATTAAACTTAACGAGTTGGAAGGCTAGGCCTGTCCGCACACCGACAAAAATATAAAAAAGTAACCGTACAGCTGTTAAAAGAGATTTTGAAATATCTACGGGAAGGTATGTTAATGATGACATCATTAATCCTATTTGCTCTGGAGTTTAATTTTCGTTCTCCCCCTCTTAACACGGTGTAGACCGATTTAATGCTCAACTTGACATGTGTGCCTTGCTCACAAAGCTGATGTGTTGCATTTATCCTAAACGATTTCAAAGAAATCCAGAGTAGATTAGTTTCAGAAAAGTGAAAAGATCCGTTCTTTGAGGCTGCGGTGGGATTTTACGATGAGAATTTTCAACCCCTCCTCACTTTAGCCTCTGGTTTTCGGAACGAGGCGAAAACTCTTTAATGAAGAAATAGTTTTAGGAACAGAAGTACACTGTACACCGTACATTCTAAGCCTTTCAGATCGGACCGCGATTTTCAATGAATTACTTGCATATTATTTATTACGTTGACTGAATAATATTAATGAAGAATAAAAATTACAATAGTTTTTCAGAGTCACAGTTTGAAACGACCATTACATATTTATTATCGAATACATCTCCGGCAAAAAAGGAAATTCAATATGGAATCGTAACGATTTGGCTGCGTGGCGAAATCTCATAAATTATTAAAGGCTTACCACTGGTTGTTGCTAAAGTTTCTGAATTTAATCAACGGGGAGCCGAGATACCGGTCCAATTTGAATTTCTTGTGTAAAACAGTTAATTTTTTCTTTCATAAATAAAGTATTATTGCCAAACTTTTCTGCGGGTTCCGGCCTAGAGGAGAACACACCGGGGTAGCTACATCACGATGTATGTTCGTGCGTATACCCACTAAGGTGACTAAAAGCAAACTTACAAGCCTTAAGAGATTTTTTTTGATCCCTAAATAAACTGAATCCATTATCCTGAAACTTTCTCTGTCGTTGAATGGGCGGAGATTGTTTTGTGAAGTGACAATCGACCAATCTAACAAACTGATTCCGTTAATCGATTTTAGCTTACTACCCGCTCCAGATTAAATTCTTGGGCCGAAAAATTTCTTAAAATGTAAGGGATTTTAAATGAAAATAGAAATATTAAATATTTTTATTATTAAGGTAAAATAATAAATCCCTAGGGATTCCGATTGAAAATTACGAACATGGCTTTCAGAGAAAATCCAAATTCAATAAGACTTTCTGAGCGTCCTAAAAAAGGTTGAAGAAGAAAACTTGCAGACTCAAAATATGGCATGAAGACGTCAAAGTTATCAGAGGATCTACGATATTCGAGTCAACAATGAAAATACTTCAACCCTCACTAGAATGCAGAAGCAATAAAATAAATTGATGAGTTAATAAAAAAATCTGTTTTGTGTACATTTATAAAAAGTCGCAGTACAATTTACTACGTCTTTTGTAGGAAACGAGAAAGAAAAAACACTTTAAATTATTAAAAAAAAAAACTGCATAAGTGATTATAAACCAAGTAAAATGTAGTCAAGCAATGTATAAATGTAAACTAATATTTTTTTTAAGAAAAGTCAATAAATATATTTATTGCATCTGAGAAACCGATAATAATTTATTTTCTTTTTTTGAGTTGTTTAACTCGACGTACTGATGCCAATACATTAATATGCTTCCATTCTCAGAGGGATTTATATATTTACTGTATGGGTTACTTCTTTATTAAATGTACCTACGTACAAATGAAATAAAAAACTTAAATTTTGAAATACTATCTCCGAGAATAATGGAGTAAAATGTTGATATTCACTATCTCCTAGAAATACCATAAGCAGTTTACATAATTAATTGAAGTTTCTCTATATTTCATCCAATTCAATTTAAAAAATAAGCCGACACACATAAAAAAAGGAGTAAGACAAGAAGACAATATACTTCCAAAACTTTTCACAAATTGTCTTGAAGATGTTTTTAAATACAAACGAAGAGAAAATTTTACATCTCAGATTTTCTGACGATATAAATGTCCTGGCAGAATCTCCAGAAGAACTAAAACAAATGTTAATGATTTAAGAAAAGCCTCTCTACGAATTGGTCTAAAAATCAACGAAACAAAAATTGACACGGTCAAAATAAAACTAATAATGAATACAATCTATACACAAATGTTGATTTTACGGAAGAAACGGAGGAGTACATCTAACCACTGTACAGTTTGGGAGACAAAATTTAAACAAAGAAATTGAGAGACGGTTACATTTAAATCAATTGTTTCTCAATTCCTCAAATCTCAGGTCATCGACCAGTGCGTTATCACAATGATGACATAAAGTTGGACTGAAAGAGCCATGAAAAGAGCAATTCTCGATATTTCCTAAAGAACAAAAATCACCAACATTATTCAATGAGACCTTGGGCGGGAACGAGACGTATTAGTCAAGACGTATGGCGAGTAGCCGAGAGCAGTTGGATGCGCAGCAACGGAAGGCGATTTAACAGTGACAAATCAGAATTGTAAACTTGAAAAAAATCCGTAATACTTTTTAAAGACAAAGTAAGCATGTATATTTAATAACAAATAGTTGACAATCTATTTGTGAGTGACACACGCTGCGACACCCGACGAGAGCAGGTATAATGGTACTATGGGATGAGATATGATCATATCGCTCGTTGTATTGTCTCAGAGGATGTGAATTCGGTCAGAATATTTCGTTTTCGTTTCTCATTCGGGATGGAATTTGTCAGAAGAGTCAGATGCATAATATATCAGTCTCTCTATCACACACTCACATACAACTGTCAAACTGTCGTGAATTTGTTATACTAGAGCTAGACGTACGGATCGGCATTATTTATGAACCTGCTATACGCTTCATGCTTCACAATTCTAGTGCGAAAATTAGCGAAGGGTCGAGAAGTTGCCGAGCTAATTGCGAACCTGTTCATTTTTTTCTATTTCTAGAGCCGACTATTCGTGCAGCAATCGAGTGGATCATTTCACTTTTAATTTAATTGTGAACTATTTTAGTAAAATACATTATAGATATTAATATTTACAAATTGAACTTTGTGGTGTATTATGTGAATTTTTTTATAGATTGTTATACTTTATAAGAAGAAAATTGTATTTTCCGAAACCAGTTGGTGTTTTAAAATTACTCATTAAGTGGTTATTATAAACAAAGTTAAATAGTCTATAAATATATATATATATATATTTATAACGTTTTTTTTTAACCAAATCTCAATACCTATATAATAATAATTGTTTATTGTAATATCGTTCTCCATTCGCGTGTGACTTAATATCTTTTTCTAATTCTATCTTCGTCTAATATTTCAATTGAAGTATAGTCAAAATTTTACATATTCTTCATACCCAGCAGATTGAAGGTTCGTATAAAAATTGAATTTAAATAAGATTCTCCAAGAAAGGGTCTGCTTTAAAAAAAAGCTTCAAAAGTCTCACCTTTATATCGAAAAGCTTAGAAGTGTAAATTTTGTCATGGTTTGGAGGGGCACGCATGGAATCCAAAGTTGTCTCCTGAGGGCACCACCCCCGTCACCTCATGATGAGGGTATGGAATACCTACTACACAATACAGGGTCGGGTCATTTTTCTCTGTCCCATCCTTTGCGGAAGGAATGATCTTGTTCATCTAACAAGCTTTCACCAAAAAAATAATTAAACAGAACTATATTATGTTTCTGATGAACTAATTTACGAAAAAAAAAAAATTTCTTTGTATTATTTAATATTCTATAATTCTATACCTTTGAATGAAAAAAATATTGTATTTTATAATTTTAATCAATTTGATTACATGTGATATTCTTTAGAATAGGCATAGAGCTTAGTTGAGAGCCCATCACTGTTTAAAAATTTAATATTTAAAATAAATAATATTACTTGGTTCATGTCAGTAATCAGGGGCGTGCAGCGCATACAAAACAAAACCTGTGCATAACTAAAAATTCTGAGAAACAAATATAAACTTAAAAATTAGTGCCATATATGTACCAGTAGAGACTTTAATTGCTTAGTTCTAAAAACTCACTGCTGTACTCGTGGCGCTCTTTTTTTATTTGCCGCATCGTCTTATTTACATTACTCAGTTCTGAATTTAAGCTAGTGAATTACTCAAGTCATATAAATGGCTATTTACTGAATTGAAAATTCCTTTCGGTTGATCCGTTTTGTATGGAGTCGTTACCTATGCTGTTTTTTTAACAGAATAACATTAGAAAGGCTTACAACTGCGTGCAAATCATTGAAGTGTCTACTTCCTCTTTTACTAATTCGCAAATTTTACTATCTTACTGTTTTTAACCAGTTGATTTCATGATTGTTCTTTAAATTTGGTGCATGGATTGGTTTTTGATTTGAGAAAAACAAAAACCAATCGGCAGGACTATTTCCTACGTTAACCTTTAATAAAAATAATTATTTCCTTTATGAAGTATTTTCAAACAATAAATGAGTCATGTTCAATCTTAAAAAGTGTTCTTAAAAAGAATTATTTAAGTAAGAAAGTATTATTTTACGTTAAAACTTTCACTTTAAAAACACTATTAACGGTACTCTGAAATTATAAATAACGGATCGTATAAACGACGAATTTATTTTGTCCAAAGACGTTGGTCAAACGAAAGTACATATATTGTATTACATATATTATACGAATATATGATTATATAATATCATTCGGCTCGGCTCGTAATGCGCCTCATCGTGTGTCACCTTCACAGCTGACTCCAGAGTCTCTTCAGCTGACGCGACACTGGCACTTTCACAGGTTTTCTTCAGTCCAAAGTTGTGCCCAGAATAATCTTCTTTCCGACCGAGATGAGACCGAAAAATTAGAAAAATCTTTTGTCGTTGAATTTGTTGCAGAATTAGGGCATCCACGGGATGTATAACACGTGTGAACTTTTTTTACGTAACGTCATCCTGGTTAAATGTATATTTTCATTAGAAAACGTATTTAAACTCTTACCTCAATTGGAATCAATCCAGTAATTCTAGTCTGAGTTATTTAATTTTATTAGGTCACATATTGCTTTCTTTAAAAAAAAAACCTTAAATACACTATCTATTTAAAACAAAGTTAGTAACACAAAAACAACCTATGTATATATAAAAATATGCTCCAATACCTATCTTCATTCTTTAAAGATTGACTGTGCTACAATTTTGTTGAATACATATCATAAAATATATTTTTTGCTTTTGTTATCTCAATCGATTCCAATACTCCTAAGTCTCTTAAGATTCAGCCAAAAGATCCAAATTTGTCATCTTAAAGTTATGATTGCCACATACAACTTCTGTGCATTTAATCTTTATATATATGTTTAACATCTTTCAAAAGTAACTTGTGTAATGGAATATTAACGTTATTTATAAAGTTTCAAGACTACATTATTATTTTCAACAACTTAATAATTCAAGCAATTGAACATGGAGCACGGAGATATGCGCTGTCATTAATAATAAAATTACTACAGAATCCAAATCTCGAATAACTTTTCACCAACAAAAGTAAAATAATAATTTTCCACTTTATTACACTAAGTCATTGTTTATTAATAATTGGTTTCAGACTTTGCAAAACTATATTATTTCTCTTGTGGAATGATTAATGTCTCTAACATTATACACTTTAGTACTGTTTACCAATTTAATTTTACTTACGAATGAATTTTATAAATTAAACTGGATAACTCGTTTCCACGGATAGAAAAAGGTCCAGGTAATCCGGTAAATATTTTGTCGATAAATTGATTTTTTTGTATATCTTTCTAGTTGATTAATTTAATTTGAATTAAAAACAGTTCAATTTAAAATTATTACAGAAATAAAAAGTTATAAGAAAATATATAAAGTTAATTTTTAAATATAGTATTGTTTTAGGAATTTAAGTAGTATTTCCAAATCTGGAGCTGATTTCGGTACAATCGATGTCACATCAGATGCGGAGACAAACAGCTTCTTGCTAAAGGGGATCCTCGGAATATCTTAGGCCGAGTCGCTTGCGAAGAAGGAGATGTGAGGATCCATTTAGATAAACGATTTGATCCTGCCGCGAAGGCTCAAATGTATACCATTACAACCCCATTTATTTAAAGTTCCTTGTAAAATTATTTTTTGCTTATAAAGGTTGTTTTTTTACAGGTTTGTTTTTCAAATTGGCAACACTTTTTTCAACGATAGCCAATTTGACAGCTGACAACTGATTTGTGCTCAATTTGGTTTGCCATTTCACCATGAATAAACTTAAGCCAGAACAACGATTGCAAAATATGCAAATTTATTTCTAAAATCGTGGTTCAGTTCGTGAAACTTACCGTGCGCTACGTCCATTTTACGGTCGGCATAATCGAGTAATTCGAATAATCGTGGATCTTTTTTGCACCACGCATACTCTAATTGATTATACGCATCCGCAGAGACATCGTGCACTGCGCACCGAAGAAGCTGTTGCTGCAGTGGAGCGTAGTATTAAGGAGGACCCGAATGATTCGATTCGTCATCGTGCAAAATAATAGACCCATGATTAATGACTTTCGTTCCCCAATTGAATGGCATTAATGTGGAAGAGCTGTGGTTTTCATAAGATGGCGCAACATGCCACACAGCGCGCGCCACAATCAATTTATTGGAGGAAACATTCGATGAGCCCATAATTTCGCGTAATGGACCTGTGAAGTGGCCTCCAAGATAGTATGATTTAACACTTTTGGATTATTTTCTGTGGGGATATGTAGAGTTGCTAGTCTACGCCGATAAACCAGAGATGATAGACGACTTGGAAGCCAACATTAGTCACGTTATTGCCGATACACGACCCCAGCTACTCCAAAAAGTTATCGAAAATTAGACTTCCAGATTGCGCTTTATTCAAGCCAGCCGCGGCCATATGCGCGAAATCATATTTAAATACGAATGGCCTAAAATTATCTTTCTAATAAAGCCAATACCTTGGCCATTACCATGATTTTTATGTGTTTTATTTCATTTTAAAGTTCTGTACCTCTAAAAAAAACATCCTTTATAAATGTTAAATGTCAGGGAAAATTTGTTTCGAAATAAACCAAAAAAATTTCACCTTTAATATCATCATAATATCATCAATTGTATAATTTATAAAAAATTACAATTTCTCGAGTTTCTGGTAATAAATTTGTAAGAAACCTTTCTCAAAATATTCCAAAGCACCTTCTGTTATGGAAAACAACGTAATCGTTATTTTAAAAGCGTTTAATTTCTTAATTAATTTTTTTGTATTAAATTTTTTTTATTTAAGGTTTAAACACCTGGTTCGTGAATATATAGCACATGTCGCTTTGCCGATAAGTCGGAAAGATGTTCCTTCAAGGGATTTACATTCTAAAGACGTCGATTGGTCAACAAAATTACTTTATATAAGCTTTATATATACGAGCATATACGTATGTATGTTTTGGCGAGGATGAAACTGGCGTCTCTTCTAGGTTAGATTGCAATTTTTTTGTAGGTGGTTTCCTTGAGTAAACCTAGTTCGAATGGTAACACGTGCCATTGTCAAGGTGTTGCTCCAAAAAATTACGGTAAAACTGTACTTTTTCGCAGGAGATATAAATCTCCCAATGTCAAGTATATATATATATATATATATAAAACAAATAATTAATTTTATGTTTTCTTTTTACAAAAGAGTATTATGAAAATTTTTTTTTAAAGTTTCCTTAAATTATACATAGTTATAGAAACGACTAAGTATAATATGCCCAATGGTGAATATGTTGCAGTCGACAGTCGATTTGAGTATCTACAAGGACTTCGTGGGTCCTGGCAGATGGTCAAATCAATCAGAGTCTATCACAATCCACTCTTAGGTTCATTTACCTACAGGCGTTAATATCAAGCATATTAATCATCAATAAGATCAAATATCATATGTCATACACACAACATTATAATTACTTTGAGTCCAACGAATAATACATCTGTCTGTTTAACATTTGTATTAGTTTTAAATGAACACATTTTCACTAAAATGTTGTGTACGAATAAATATCACATTTAAATATTATTTCACATTTAATCAATATCACATTGAAATATTATTAATAACACCATATTTGACTTATTACAAGTAAATTTATTTCTATTCATGAATGATTTCCATCGGTTATTCCCAACAAATGTTACCACAAAATCATAGAAGAATTACATTCTGTTATTCCCAAATAAAAATCTTAAAGTGTAATTCTTTTGAATTTTGGACTAATTTCGTCGGTTTTCTAACCTTTGAATCTCAGCTCTGAAATCAAATCCTTAGATATCAGTTCATTTATGATGTTTCGTGCAGTTGGATGAGATATTTCGTTGGACCATCTAGTTTATATCTGTGGTATTGAATGAAAATTCATGTTTTAATTATACACCAACCTATTTCGGAAAATACCTTTCCCTTTATCAGAATGTTAAAAAAAATATATATATATATATATATATATATATATATATATATATATTCATGTTGGAATTATTGTGGTTAAGGAAAACATTTGAAGTGGATCGGTCTACAGGGACTACAAAGTAAGTCGAACGCTCCTAACGTGTCTCTCCTCTTTCACGTTAGTCGAAGCTCCTCGCATTTTTGTAAAATTAAGAATTTTCATTTTTATCATTTCTTGCTAACCTTAGAAAAACTTGTAAGGATTTCAACAGAATAAAATGTTTTGAAGTTGCACGCTACTTAATATAACATTTTTCATTTTATTTGTAGTATTGTTGTTATGAATTGTGTTATTTATTAACTACCTTAACAAAACGTGATAAGAGGATATTATTTTTTTTATAAAAATTTTTTATAAAACAAAAATAATCTTTGAAGATGCGTAAGAAAATTGAGTATGAGCAACATATTATAATTATGCCATGTACAATTTATTAGAAGAGTATGGCGCCATGAGTTCCATATCATCGTAGAAGAGGAAGAAGAACCTTTGGCAAGTATGCACCTACCTATCATATTTGAATGATAATATTAAGAGACACTCCAAAAAATACTGGTATATAATCCCATATCATATTTTTGAAAAAAACATTCGTAACATGTTTTTAGTACGATAATTTTTACACATTTTTATTCGGCGGCTATATAAAAAAAAAAAATTTCAATGAATAATAGTATCTCTGTTGGAGTTTTAAAAAAGCTCTAATAATTAATTGTACCAATTGAACTCGTTATTTTTAATTGAAATCCAAACATATATGGATGCACTCAGTATGTATGAACGGATTCATGAATATGTTCGTTGATGAATTAAAATTAGCTTATTCTATTCTGAATGTATAAACTTTTCGACATGACGATCACAAATAATAATAACGCAGATAGTCACAATACTTGGGTCATATTTCATTTGTTTCATTATCGTTCAAAACTTTTAATTCACGAATCGACTCCGTGACTCTTGGATTAGTTATCCAATACCACTAGATCACATGGCATACTCATATCTAACGGTATATTTCGATACATGCGTCCATAGTGATAATGAAGGATACCAACGTACAGACACTAATTCACACATTTATTTTATATAGAAATAATATTTAACCAGCTGGTGTACATCAACTTTTACTTTTTTTCATTCATTTCATTCAACGCGCATCTTAAATGTCCGCACTAAGCTAAATAAAGTAAATATTCAGTCTACATGCATTAAGCCAAATCTTTAAAATGTACAATATGAACCCATAAAATATGTAAGCCCAGATAATATACGTTCTTCTAAACACCTTCCCTTGATAAGTAAGTTGTTAAGAAGTCGAATTGCCATAGTTGGCTAAGAAACAATACAAGCGAAAGGGTAATTGGCAAACTCGATTTTGATTACAAAAATCTGCTATTTGCAAAGTCTGCCCAACTTCCATCATATACGTCAACTTTATCTTGGTCCGTGATACTGAGAATTTCTATAGAATATTAATTTGTTCGGTAGAGAGCCGAACTAAAGAACTACAACTACCCGCAAACTCCATTTTGTACACTTTTCCCCGATATATTATTATGATATCATTGAACGCCCTCCGATAATATAATTCAATTCAGAAATTTACAAACTTTGAATATCGGAAAACTAAGTTGACTGCAAGCCAACCACAGAATCACAAAACATCTAAGACTAATGAACTGACTTGTGATGTTAGTGAAGTGGTTATCCTTTTTTTAGTTCCCATTGTTGAAGCGAAATATTTTAAACAAAGTATCTATCTGTCATAAAGAGGATTGCTTTCTTCACAAAATACGTGCACTCTGTTTACATTTTTACAGTGAGAGTTTAATATTACAGTTATCATTTATCGTTGATGATTATCATTTTTTTTCTTCTTTTTTTATTAATCTTAAACATAATCATAGAGAAAAAACAAATATATATATATATATATATATTTGTTTTTTTTTCTATGAGAGTAAGACTCGTGTATAGAGAAGGAGTATATTCGAGTTAATTTATGTTTCAGTTAGTCTGTGTACATATTTTTTTTACTTCATTTACAAATTTATGACAGTCCGTAATTTTTCTAATTGTGATGGGGAGATTGTTAAAAAATTTGATACATTGATAAATATATTGATTTTGAGTTGCAGTATATTTTAGTTTTGGGATATCAATTTGGTGTCTATATCTTGTAGATCGGAATTAGCTTCTAAAATTTAATTGATTTTTAATTTTGAAAATTTGAATTATTGAATTTTTTTGTATACGTCTATTATATGTACAGTAGCATCTTTTCATAAATACATTGATGAATATTTATTTTTAATGAAAACAAATTTGTTTTGTAAAGTTGCGATTTCAAAACACAGTTCTGTGGTAATCGATTGATGGTAACGCTTTTCCCCGGATAGGATAAATTCCGGGTTCGTGTCGCGGTAAATTATTTTTTCAACCTAATTATTTTTTCGTAACACATTTTTTTTCTGTATAACTTTCTAATTGATTTATTTAATTTGTATTAATGTTACATTCTACGATAGTAAGCGGTTGTGCGTTATATTAGAACTATGTGAAAGCCCGTCAATAATGACGGGTTATATATATTTTAATTAATTAACAAGAATTTAAATTTATAATTAATATAATTGATAAATTAGGGTTATAAAACAAGGAAACTCAGGAACGTGTCCTAGGGCTACTTGTTTAGCAACATCCGAAATTAAAAGGAAAACTATTTTTATTTTAGACCTTACCTATTAACTCATATTGTATTTAAAAATAAATGATTTTATTATATCTGTAAACAAAATAAAATTCTGGATATAATAAAAATATAATTCCAATAAGATTACACAAATATGGACCCAATATATGATTCAATCAGGTAGAGATGAATCAGAATATCCAACATTCCAATATAATTTATACAATACCTTCACTAATAATTCACTAGTCCTATAACACTCCCACTGTATATATTTTTATTATATTTTATTTTATTAAGGAAAACACATTCTTATTGTGAAGTTGTAATTATTCAGAACATAGGTCTGTGATATTTTAAATACTAAATTAATGTATTAATTATAAATATATACATATAAAATCAATTTTATATGTATATATTTATAATTAATACATTAATTTAGTATTTTATATTTTATTTTATTTTTACTTTTTTATACATATTTGTAATTCTCTTTTTATTCCTGTCGATAAATAAGACCTCAACAGCACGAAAAAAAACTGGCTACTTTAACACAGACTTCAGTCTAGCAAAGTAGCCAGGACAACGCTGTATATAGAGATGAAGTCTACTCCATCCCACACAATAAACTATGAGTAATGTCTTATGTTTATTATGTATTCACCTCTGTTAGAACAAAAATATGTATGTCAATATATATATAAATAAATTAATAAATACACAAAATAGGTAGTTGGCAGATATGTACTTAACTTACGATGTAGAATTGAATGATTATTAAACACGTGGAAATACATGGGTACATACACAGGTTGAATGAACAAAACTTTGCTGATTTGTTTTAAAAAAATGAACGCCTGAAGATCAATATTTGTTCATATTCAAAGATTTTTTTCGAAAAACGCGTGCGTTATTAAAGCATTACCAACATAATAATTATTATATTAATGTTAACATAATTTTAAAATTAGGAAACATGACATTACTGTCACATTAGTCTCTGTAAACAAACCGGATAAATGATTGTTTGATTTTATGTTTTTTAGCCTGTACAGGAATCACCACTTTATATCTGATATTGAGTGAAGGCGAGACGAAAGAACGCGGGAGAGATGAGAAAGAGGGTCGAACAATTTTATAAAGAAATAAACATTACAAAGACATTTCTTGCAACTATTGAATATTTGATAAAAAATAAGAAAAACATGATTCATCGCCTGTGAGGAGAGATTTTTTATGAAAAAGACGTTCTATAATTTAGAATATATAGAAAACTGTTTCGATATTTACATAACATATAACTTCTACATTTTATTTGTATTCAAATCAACAGTTATTCTTACTCGACACTTCATTTCAAATTGAATATATATGTACGTACTGTTATTGAATGTGTAAAAGAGAAAACATTTAAGTAATCTTAGTAATCTTATTTTGTGATAGCACAAAATAAGATTACTTAAATGTATCATCGATGTATAAACGATCATAGAATCGCGACTCACAGACCTGGGCGTTTAAGCAAGCACTAAATAGCCATAATGCTACCACTGAAGCCGGCATCCAGAAAGTCACAGATGTAGATGGGGAAACGTAATATTATAATAATAATTCTAAAAAATATTACAAATGCTACCAAAATATAATTTAGTTTACAAGTTTGTAACAGTTTTAAAGATAAGATTTTTTATATATTTAACGCAAACATGTTGTGGTTATTCATTATAATAAATAATTCATTAAATTTGTTTTTAACCAATATGAGTGATAAAAACCACAACTATGTCAATTTATTAATAAGTTTTTAAATATTATGAATTAATTTTAAATATATGTATATATATATATTTTTTTTTTATAGACATTGAAAACGAATTTAATCAATTTTTTTTAATATCGTCAAAATTCTGTAAATTTTGACCATAATGTCAGATACTTTGATGTTACGAATAGGCTGAGAGGAACTACTTGGGGGGGGATCCGTACACCAGCTATCAAACTACTGAAGGTACTCAGTACTGCAGCATAATATTGGCTTACAACTTATAAGCGAGAAACCTAACTGGAAGCAGCAATACGCACAATGGACTCTCGTGGTTCCCAGTGGGCTAGCCTCGTTGAACCGCCTCACAATGAGCGGGAGACGACGATACGCAGAGAAGGTACTAGAACTCCTCAATACCACTTCACCATGAAATCATCCGCCTCGCCTCAAATCCCATAAACTTTTATGATAGCTCCATAATAGGAAATGGAAATGGAAAATGCAAATTGTGGTAGAGCCGACGATGGAACAGTATGGTGTTATCCTCCAATATTGTTTGACGGCCGTTAAACACCGGACTGAGTTCGCTTTGAAAATATTTGTATGGCTATCAAAAGTATATAATATTTATTTGTAACCGTTACAATTATCGCAGCGTTATTTATTTGAAACTGTAGCCACAATTAATGTTACAGTGAAACTTCGAAAGGTAAGTACTTACGAAAATAAAATTTGACTAAACACCATAAACTACAATAGATAAACTCCATTAAAAATAACCCGTTTTTAATCTGTGTTTTATTTTCACGTACTCCTCCAAAACTTTTTGAGATCAGTCATATTTTGGAGGTGTCGATTATATATCCCGGTACCTCTAAAATATTAAGTCAGTGCTCTGCAATCTTAGCGACTCACCTAGAATGTATGTGCTATCAAATTGTCATATAACTATGCAATGCAATTTTTTTTATATTACAATTTAGTACATTGAATAATATTTTCGATATATTATGTAATTTTATTAAAAATTTATGGATAAATAGTTACCACTATTGTACATTAACAATAGTATTATATTTATATATGATATTTCAAACTGCTATATATTTTAGTTCGATTCTATTGTATTTGTTTTATAAATGTACAAATTATAATGTATTGTAAAAGACATTATATTCAGGGATTGTATGATGCACGTGTCTGAAACATTAATTAATTACAAATGTTCACCACATTCTTAAATCACGACTTGCCAACCCACCAACACTTCCACACTAAGTCCAAACTATACACTGATGTCAATTATATATAAAATAAAATATTACGGTAAAAGTCTTATAAATAAAATACAGAATTAAATAATCTATTTAAATAAAAAATACGCAAAATTCTTAGGGGTCATGAAAGATAGATAAACTTATACGTGGTAAAAACATATATCATGAAAAAATGTTATGTAAATACTTTACATATCTATCCAAACAAATTGTTAGAGGATATGTCCAACTCATTTTTCATGCCATCGAAATTGTACAACCGACATATTTGTGAAATGGGATTATAATGTGATTATAATTATGGGCATAAATTTAATCCCAATATTCCGATATGGTTTAATAATCGATGTGATTAATTTTTATATATGTTATAACTTTTCATGTAAAAGCCCACATGAGCGTAATAAAAATAATAATTTCGGGTCATTAAAAAAAGGCGGTAAAAGAGGAAAAATAATTAAATGGACAACATTAGATTGAGGCTTAACATTTCCTTTTACATTATGATTTAATTGTTAAAATAAAAAAAATAACTGTATTGTAAAATAATTGGGTAATCTTATTCTAAATACTAAATTAATGTATTAATTATAAATATATACATATAAAATCAATTTATTTTGCGTCACCGGGATTTTTTCACAATATTTTTCGACAAAATTGATTTTATATGTATATATTTATAATTAATACATTAATTTAGTATTTAAAATATCACAGACCGTCTGTTCTGAATAATTAAAACTTCACAATAAGAATGTGTTTTCCTTAATAATCTTATTCTATTATTTATAGGGTTTCAAGAATATTATAGTCAGACTGTTGTGTGAGAAAACAATGTGACTGGGTTCAAAACAATAACGAATGGTTAATTATTAAAATCTCTCCTGGTTTTGTGTTTCATACAAAATGACACGAGCCATACAGAGCAATAATAAATCTATTCCGCATTAAAATTTTAATGAAGCTCCAATGCGTAACAAGGCCCTAAATAAAAGGTCCCTTTATTATATTTTTTTCTTTTTTTTATCAACGCTCCACCGAATGCAAGAAAAGATAATCTAGAACCTCATTGAGCAATCTGTGACGTCATGGCGGGGTGGTGGGTGACTCGTCTCACTGACACGGTGGTTTATTTAATAGAATAAGACGTGAAGGAAGAGAAAGAGTGGAGGCCTCAGAGAAGAAGAACTTAAAAATATTTCAAATCTAGGAACAGACATTTTTGATTGTGAATTATGTTAATAATATTACATATTTCAAAGAAGCACGAAAAAGTATTTAACCTCAAAAGATGGCCAAAATTATTGTATTTGTTTAATATTATTAAAATGTATTCGGAAATTATTGTAAGTTATTTACTCATACTAAAAGCTCCAACCTTGGCTGCTCTGCGGTCCAATCGAACAATAATAAATATAAATATTAGAAAATCAAAAAGAAATTTTAAATATTGCCTTCTTTCTCTATTCTTCTTTCGGATAGCATTCTCGTTTCGATGTTTTACTATGGAACAACAGGGATACATTTTCTTGTTGATACATTGAATTATTTTCCGTTGTCTTCTAGGAAAATCGACTTTCAAAAAAGTAGTTAAGGATACTATTCATTTCTGCAGTACGAGTGCTCTAGTTGTAATATATTTTATAATTTTAGCAGTATCGCTATTACCTGCAGCTCGTTAACTTATCTGGGTTGCGTATGTCAACTCGTTGGTATTTATCTGCTCTCTTAAATGCCAAGTCATTCGGCGCTTGTGTCGTTCACTCAATTTTTTTAAATATTTTTCTAGTCGATCTACATTCATTATTATCCATATATGGGTAATCTAATCGAACCATTAAGCCATTGCTTATGTTTTTTAAGAACCTTTTTTCTGTATTGTGAGCTGCTGGCCACTTAAAATTAATAATGAACCTATAATGGCTTAATTAATATTTTATCGCATCATGCTACCCTTGTGGATAGTTAGTGATTTGTATAAACCTATCTTGCATAATGAAAAACTTTTCGTCTATTGATATTTTGATACATTCATTCATCAATTCATATAGATATTTTCTTGTAACCATCTTCTCGACTTCCCTAGAATGTAAATAATAAATAAATATGTAATGTAAAATGTTAACAAGACTTTCTACGTCTGAATTGTGTAATAATAATAATAATGGATAATTTATACAGCGCTATTTTCATATTAACTTTCACCTCAAGGGCGCTTTACACGTAGTTTACATATAGTTTTACAATTATCTTTGTTTTTAAAATTAAAAATTGTTATTTTCACTTGGAAATGGAAATACTGATAGCTCTACTAGAAAATTACATTCTTTAGCAATTCGCCACTGGCAAAATGAATGTTTAACAATCTGCTTTTTTTACAAATAAAATAAAAATATGTATCTCTGAATTTCTTTTATCATGTGTTGTTTATTCTATTGTAAAAAGGGCTAAAATAATTTTAAATTTATAATAAATTTACCTACTGAAGGTTGACAACCTCTGCTCGAAAATTATAGTAATATTAGAAAATAATTTTACGCATCATATAAATATAATTCTTGAGTTGAGTTCATAAAATTAATATTTATTGAAATAAAATATAGATTTGCACAAAATTTTCTAGAAGTTGATTTAACCGTTTTGGAGATATTTATTTTATTGGTAATGCTGATAATTGATAACCCCTGCCCGAAATTTTAATTGTTTATATCAAATAAATATACTATTTGAATTTGGTATTTTTAAAACGCGATTTAAAAAATAAAAAAAATTTTTACGATCGCAAAACGTAAATTACATAGAATGTAAAAAAAGCCCCGTGACTTATAAAAAATCGTCAAATAAAATGGGGTATATGTAAGAAAGATGTTTCCTTCAAAAAGTTTCAAAAAAAGGTAAATATTATGTTGCCATAGGCTTTGTTGATGAATAATGTTGATAATGTTGATAAACCAAAATAATTTATTTGTGAAAACAAGTTTTAAATTCTATACTTTTCGATGTTTCGATATTATAAGGAATAAAACTTTTCACATTAACTAAACATGAATAAAAATAGTTTCATAATGTAGCACACACCTTCTACTTCTTCGTCCATAACAGTTATTTCAATCAACTAAAAGCACTGACTCATGAAGATAACAAGATGAACACTATGTGCCGGCCACGCTGAGAAGATGTGTGTAAACTGCACAACGACTGTTTCCGAGAGGCTGCGTGAATTGACTGATTTAGCTGTTACAAATTGGCCATTGTCGTACACATGTCAGGCAATTGTCTTCGTTCTCCAAGACTACATGAATTTAAGCCCTAATAAACATAATGCTTTCATTTCTTTATTAATTTACACAGTTTATAGTTACGTTTACATTAATTAGTCAAGTCAATAAAGAGAGATTAGAGATCGCTATAACTAGCCAAACACCTGGCAGGTCAAAGTTTTGTATAGTTCAATAAATCGTTCCAACATATTATCATCTTTATAGTACGTCCTCCATCATTGCGAGTTGATGCAAATGGACTGACGCGCCCCACTACACGATCATTCCGACTGACAATCGCTCCTCGACCCAGAGTGATTGATGCTCGGATTTCAAAATATCTAGATATTCGTCATACACGCTCATGAAACTTTTAATCATCTGAGTACACCGTCAGTCCGAATGTCGATCTTACTCTTGAATGTCCTTCCGAATGAGTGTGTAAGGTCTGCTTTGTGACCTTTGTGTTTACATATATTAAAAATAAAAATAACACTTTATCAAAAATGGCTAATCTGAATGTTAGACACGTTCTTACATACTAATACTCTTTCTATGAAGGTCAGAATCATTATCTACAAAATTTAACCATCTAACCGTTATATATTGTTTATTCATCTTAAAAAAAAGCTTACGTGTGGCATTCTATCATTTGTGCTTATCAGCGAATAACGTTTCTATCCGGTATATCAACACTGTTCTAATAAGAGTCTTGCAAAGATGAATTTTAGTTTTTCATGCTAAATTATCTCATTAGTCTAAGGTTATACCGGTATCACACTTTGCTGCTCTATATATACGATACCTATTGTTGATTATTATGGGCTGGTCATGTTAAAATAATGCCAGATAACAGAACACCAAAGAACATAACCGAATAGATACCCCAGTGGAAGTGACCTAGATGCAAAAAGGAAGAGGTGGACTGACTGTGTGGAAGAGAACTGGAGCAAGATGGGAGGGCCTGAGAACTGGACAAAAATGGCCAGAGATAGGAGTTGGTGGGGAGCACTTGTGGAGGAGTATATAGTGCCATGGAAGAAGTTAAGTTAAATAAAATATAAATTTTAAATTTTATCAAGGTATGCATAAATATTAAATCACTAAACATAATTCAGGAATAATACATAATTATACTATAATAATATTGTAGGGACACAATACATTTATGTCATTTCTCAAGCCTGAGTATTTTTGTGATGTGAATCAATATAAAATCAGAAAATTCTAATATAACTTATAATGTAGGACCTACTCGCAATTCATGTAGAAATATTTAGTTTCATGCATTTAATTAGAGAATAATACAAATGAAAGTCGAAAGAAATTCATAAATATTGTACTGAAAATAAATAGACATTTAATATAATAGATTGGCCATTACATGGTTTCATTCAAAGCACATTCAATTATTGGTGTAATATTTGCTTTTGTAAATGGTACGTAATAAGTTATTAAACTTGTAGGTATTATAATTATAGCATTATTATATATATAAATTTTCTGAGTTATTCTGCCATTTGTTTCCGTCCAACGTCTCTGGCCCGCGTTTCAGAAGCCATTACAAGGTCGTGATAGACTGATGACGCTGATAGATATATAGCCCAGAAACCTCAACTCAAAACGCACGAACGTTATGCTTAATGTCCACGTATTGTTTTCTTAAATCATTATTTATTGTAATGTATGTGTTAGGTAATATATTAAAATATATCGTGTCATAGAGATATTCATAACTGTACTAACTACAGATGCCTTTTCCAAATGTTGCCGATATACTATAATTATTATTTTTATTGATGCATAACAAATCGATAAAAATAATTAATGATACCGAAAACCCTACAGGTACAGTTTTAATCTTATCATCATTACATAGTACATACAATAAATAAATAAAATTATATTAAAACTGTATTATTATATAATATTATGGTATTAAAAATGGTACTAGAACTTAAATACAGAATATCTAAAATAATTAATGATAGGAAAACTTCAAGAGAAATAATAAAGTTAACCATTACAATTCTCATATTTTTTGTTTATATACTATTTAACGTAGTTCTATTGTGTTTGAGGGCTCATTGTTATATTTAATCTGTATATATAATACATAAATTAAATAATTAATCAATGTATTAGGAGCGTAGAAGCAAATATTAAAAAAAAACTAATTTGCTAAAAATGAGTTTTATTTATAACACGCCAACATGCCTCTGTATTCATGTCTACACTTAAATTGGCATTAAAACTTACATCATATATAGGATTTGTAATACTTATTTATCATCACGACGCTACCTTAAAGAGGTAGGCAGAGAGTATAGAAACACTGTTAAAACATTTAAGTTGTTTTTAATGAAAATAAACTACTCCAGTCATTCATGTATTCCAGATTCAATTATTTATAGTAAGGTGATATTTTATTTTAAAATATTCAAAAAATTTATAAAAAATTGCACATTTTTTGCGGATTCTGTGTGACTCTACTCAAATAAAGTAATATTGAATAAAAGTTCGTCCCTTATAGAAAAATAATTTTGTTTATACAGTTAACAATACGTTAGTACAAGGAAATACATATTATGTTATTAATTTCAATACAGCGGTCAAAATGGCGAATAATATTCCGAGATCATTTTAAATATTCTTTTGTGCAAAATCAAAAGCTTTTGCTGGATTCGGTGTATAATTTATTCAAGTAAATGTCGTAAAGAAAGTCAATAAACTTCAAACCTTTCCCTCTTATATTGGATTAGGTGGCCCGTTGAAGATTGTTGTGATGTGTATTCTAAGGTTCTCCTTTGGTACAACAGCTCTCCGTCCCGGTTACTCCCCGAGGCATTCACGTCTTTTTATATATTTTTTGTACATATCCAGATACTCCAGAACTCGAAGGAAATTCTCAAGTGGGGAGAGCAAGTTTTTCGGGAACATTCTATGTACATGATGATTACAAAATGCGGTTTGCGGGTTAGGAATTTAGGTTTTCAAAATAATCGAACTTGTAAGGCTAGTAGTAACTTCTCAAGTGTGAAATACATTTCCTACCCTTCGATTTACTCTCGTTAACTTTGGGAATTAGTTTAACCTTTATTTTTCTTAGACTCTTTCGACGGAAAGCGGCCATTATTTATAATAAAAATGATGGAACGAATTTTATATCCTCGACCGCATCATATTATTTTATTTAATGGCATCAATTTTTTATGGTCTTATCTCTGCTAGCAAGGACCATCCCAGACAAACGGAGCTCCGGAAATTCATACAGCTTCTATGATATATTCTATAAAAATATAATGTTTCTCCATATTTACGCGGCTGTTAGTCCGCAACTTTTAGTCCTTATTTTAATTCTTCAAATAATTATGATTTTTTTTAAATAATAATAATTTATTTTAAAGATAGGTCTGCAATATTTTAGTATAAATTAAATGCATCAATTAGAAAGATGGTATTAAAGAGAACACACTTATTGTTAAGTTCTAATTAAATATATTAATTAGAAAGATATACATTTAATTCGTATTTAGAAAGATATACATACACATAAAATCAATTTATCGAAAAAATATTTTAGCTACCACCGGGACTTGAACCAGAATCACTTCCAATCCGGGGACGTGCGATAACCAATTACACTACATCAACTTCGTAAATAGTCGCCAAATTTTCGAACTTATATGTTGCAGCTATTTTCTATATCATAAATAATAGTGATCGTTGTTTGAACAGCCATCAATTATAGTGTCATAATCATTAATACCTATTAATTTTAATTACAAAACTGTGGACTAAAACAAAGTATTGTTGTAGATAGAATTCATTTACATATACATACATTGTTTTATGGTATATTAAATTCGCTGTGTAATAGATTTGTTGAATAATTTCTGGGTGTTAACATTTCAACTCCCCTCCCCACCCATTTTTAGGCTCACGATTTAAGTAGCAAAATACACGCGAATTAAAAAATATATTTTATTCCATTGAACTTTGATGTGTAAACACCTTAGTTACCCCCCCCCCCCCCCTCGCCCCTCTCCATCAAACACTTTCCATAAAAAAATTCGTACTATAGTGATCTAAATATAAATATGTGATGAAAAACTTACCAAACGAATACAAATCATACCAAATTTACGACAGTAACAAACTACAACTAAAGTTCAGTTAGATTTGACTATCTTTTTTTTTTTTTTCTTGTGATACATACATACATAAATAAATATATTACATATATTAATACTAATTGCTTTCATTTCACGATGCACTCAATTCGGGTTATCTGTATAACAAGAAAATTGTAAATACAAATAAATGACAATATGACGCAACTTTTTGTTTTTCGGCAATACTTTCTCTCTAGATATTGATTTTTTTATTCAATTTATTTCTCAACCATGTTTGAATTATTGCCGAAGACAATGTCCTTCAGGAATCTAAAAATGAAATATTCAACAGAATTCAAATCCAGATACTGCAAAGGCGATGGATATAAGGCTTTTCAATTCTTAACATACCATATTCGCGAACATTCGTAGGTGGATTGCACCTCATCGGTTAACCAAAAAAGATCATTGAATTGACATAAGCAATTAGCCTTTTTCTGTCAACATTGGCCTACGATTTTAATAATACTTAAACTTTTGTCAATCATTGCAAGACTCATCAGTGTTGATCTCATAATCCAGGAGCCAGCCTCTCTTCTTATCTTCTTATATATAAAACCTTTCTGAATCAAGAGAAATTGATACGTTTCTTTTGGAGTGCAGAGTTAATATTCTTTCAAATGTGAATATTTGACCTTTTCGTTTTAAAGATATCTTTTTTAAAGTACCTGCCAAAGCAGCAATCATCCACCACTGTGGAACGTCAATAACGCTAAACGCAGCTAGTAAGCAATACACGATTTATACCACCCCTGTACAGAAAATGTTTTTCTTCTGCGAAAAACAAGTATAAATTCAGTTAAATAAATAAAAAATAAATTTCCCCGGCAGAGAACAGAACCCTAGTCTGCCGCGTGATACGAATGATATTAATACGACACTAAGCTCGTAATTAATAAGCTCTTTAATAATTAAGCTTCTTAAAATGTTCACCAGGTGTAACTATTTTTTAAATAAGATTCATCTAATATACTGAAAGTATAAATAATAAATTATATCAAAAAATAAATCAAAGCATTAAATTCATATATGAAAATCAGCATTGTATACTTGTATAAATTTTAGTACCACAAGGCATTAAATGGTAAGTAGATAAATCTTTTTGATATCAAAAGTATTTTGGGCGCAGCTGATGGCGATCCTGGTACCAGTAAAGGTGAAAACAAGACACAAATAAAAAATGAGAGTATTTAAAAAATTTTAAAGCGCTATTTCTGACGTACTTTTTATAGAAAACTTTAAAGGGATATTCGCTTAATAAGCATATTTAACGTTAAAACAGCATCGCTAATTGCAAACTTTCACATGTTCAAAATACATTAAAGATACATATGTAGGTATTCTATAAATTCGCAATCATTTTCACAAACTGTTTGATCACTTGGAACTCGTGGCACGAAACTGTTCAATAGTTTAGTCTAGATTGTCAGTTGTGTAATATCTGACTATGGGCACCGGCGCTTGTAGGACATTTTTAAGCCTCGCCTCGCGTTAGAAACTTGTAACTCTATTGTACAAAATATTGTTAACAAAATGAAAGTTGTCTGGTGCGACCTAGAAAACTATGGATTCTCGCCTTTATGAATATTACTATCCAAACAGAAACTATTTAGAACCATAAATGACTAATACTGTTATTTTAATCAATTATTAATGTATAATTATATTTACTGCTGGGAATATAGTGAATGATATTTCGCAAGCAGATATCGCTAATAGGAATTTGTTATCTGAGACATGCCTAGCTATTCACAATGTGACACTAATATGCGGAGGTAAGGCCTGGAGTGGCAGAATTGAAAGTAGACAGTGGCGTGCGGCTGCTCAGGGCTCAGGTGAATAACTTGAAAACCTCTTTGCGATAGGACGAGAAATGAACAAATTAGGATCGACTACAAAGCAGATTATGGTATAGTGAACAGATTTAAAAAAGGGTCACTAG
The DNA here is from genome assembly GCA_022840565.1 of Eubasilissa regina. Classification (NCBI taxonomy): domain Eukaryota; kingdom Metazoa; phylum Arthropoda; class Insecta; order Trichoptera; family Phryganeidae; genus Eubasilissa; species Eubasilissa regina. The sequence goes on from JAINEB010000033.1 coordinate 28,306,754, forward strand.
TGTGGTTTAGCTGCGTGGACCGAATGAGTGAGAAGAGGTAGAGTATAAATTATATACGACGCGAGTGTTGGAGCCAATTTAAACATAATATGACCGCGAAAGATCTGGCACGATCAGGTAAACCGAAAGCTGAAAGATAGTAACGAGGTCTATTAATCGAGAATGTATATGGATTTAGTCAGAAAAAATATAGTGTATTTACAGAGAAATATCATATCTATAACTGTAGGACTATTTATTTATTTACATCATTTTTAATGATCATTTTTTAAAACAACTTAGAAAGATACACAGAAAAAATATATTCTCAACACCGGGACTCCAACCCGGAATATTAACCGATTGAGCTTTAATACAAATAATGTACTATATAGTGTACTGCACCATAGCTTAATTAATATTAAAAGTTCTACTTGAGAAACGTTGTAATTAAAAAGGTGGTCGTTCCAACGGGAAAAATAAATATCTCACTTAGAAAACGTATGTACATGCAATTTAAGCATCACTTGGCAAGACACGGCAAAGTATACTTACTTCGTCCACCGTCCGCTGAAATATGGCTAAAATACGGCGCCACCATCGTCAATTTTTACGGATTTTTAATAAAATAAAATATATATTGTTGTCTCGCATAGTTAAGTAATTCGAAAAACATAGAAATGTTGAATCTATAACGTTTGCGTAGTACAATGTTCGTGACCCTTTTTGGGTGCGCGCATATTTTACAAGTTCTACATCTTACATATTACATTCAACATAACGGACAAGTGTAAGGAATAACCTTACCGGCTAATAGATCGTCACATTTTATATTTTTTAATTGAAATATTTTGAGTTGTGGTTTATAGAAATAATTTAAATTAAAACTACAACTGAAGCTATTGCCCGTGTCACGGACTTCATTACTAACAATGTGGATAAAGGCCATAAATGTATGTCCATTTTCCTTGATCTCACCAAGGCCATTGATACAATTTCGCATTCGAGTCGAATCGAAAAACTAAAAAAAATTGGTATCTTAGGTAAAGAACTCGATATGTTTAATTAAATATTACATCACGGGCAGGAATCAACGAGTTCGTGTTAAATAAATTTTAAGCAAGCCTCTTTCCACTTATTACGGGGTCCCACAGGGCAGCATATTAGGTCCAATACTATTCTTAATACATATTAATGACCTATGCAACATCCCTTTTAACAGAAGCATTATTTGTCTTGCGGATGACACTGTTCTTCAATTCCAAGCTGGTATATGGTAAGCAGTATTTAAAAAAAGCCGAGAATGGTATAAGTGTTGTTAAAAAATGGCTCAACCTGAACACCTTAACACTTAATACCAATAAAACTAAATACCTAATTTCGAGCATAAAATAAAATGGGCAACCCTCGAATGTTTACAAAATAAATGTTCACAATTGTTCCAACTCATACGACGATACGTGTCAATGCAATTATATAGAATGTACTGGCCAAATCAAATACTTAGGAATTATATTTGATCCTTATCTCAAATCAAGTCATCATATACAACCCATTACAAATAAAATTAAAAAAATAATTTACTATTTTAGAAATATTAGGAATTTACTTACTATAAAACTTCTCAAAATGGCGTACTAAGCAATTTATCAATCAATCATAGAGCATGGTATAAATGTTTGGAGTGGAACGACTATGTCTGCAGTTAATCCAAAAATAGCAGCTCAGAAAATTATTTTAAAAGTTATCCTCAAAACCCTAATCACAACGAGCACAGACGAAATTTTTAATAAATTTTAATAGATTCGATTTCTTTGATATAAGACAATTATATGCTAATACTACTCTTAAATACATATATAAATACAAACACACGTTTTAAAACAACTCAAAATATAATTTCCACACGAACAAATACCATAACCTACAAACCCCAAGAGCACATATGGCCAAAGGAACTACAAATATTTTGGACCTAAACTATTTAATAGAATACTGAAAGATTTAAACCAACTGAATTGTCCCAATAATATGAAATTAAGAATTAAAACTTGGATTCGTAATATGGGTAGAGCTAGAATTGGTGAACCTAAACATATTGACTCAATATCTTTATTAATTATTGCCACAAATTTATCCAAAATAATTTATTTGAAAGTCCACTTATAATTTTTTTTCATACACACCTACATATAAAGTAATAAATGTTAATTCTATCTACTACCTGTAATACTTATTCATTGTACAATTGCTTGTAAACTATGGCCGTCACGACACAGAATTTCTCTAGTGAGACGAGCACGGTCCAATTATATTTTTTACATTATATTATATAGTAACATATAAATAAAATAAATAATTATATATTATTATCTTACGTAAGACGTTGATGAACATTAATAAAGGTCGATATTTATATCGAGTTTTGTTTGTTAAAAATGTTGCCATTCTTTGACACGTTTTAAAAAAATCTATAATTTAACGAAATATATATTTATTTACAAAAGAGTTCAATGAATATGACCGGGATTGTAGGGATTCGTTATTAAATTAAACAAGATTAGATTTGGTTGGTAGTAGGCAGATATAGAACCAAAGTACGGCTAATGTTTCCGTAAAACTAATTCTCATTGTCGATATTATAAGCAGTTTACCACAGAACAACTTAACGCAATACACGTGTTTGATACATAAATTTTAAGAGAACAAAAAAACTCTTTAACTAATAGTGTTATAACATTGTTAGTCCTAAAAAATTTGCCGAAAAATCCGATCTAGTTAATTTTTTGTCATTTTAAATAACATACTAAAATATCCTATCGATATTGTATAGGCTTAAAAGTTATACGGCATCAAAGGTCACAATATTATTTTTTTTGTAAATATCTCGTTTCCTATTGGTCGGCAGACAAAAATATCTTTTATAAAATTTGCACGTTATAACATTTTCTATAAAATAGGTATCTTTTTTTTCGTATCAGCAACTGCTTTCGCGTTATACGACTTACAAAGTTTCAATTGGATAAACTTGTACGAAGTATCAATGCACTCATTTTCACGCCACCTTCGAGGTAAAAAGTATAGCAAAAAAGAGATAGAATAACTGAAAACTTACACTTTAAAACAGAACTGAAAACTCTCCTATTTCATAACATTAGTTAAGGATAGTAATTATCAATGAAGAAAAACAATTTTATCGTGGAGCAAATGAGTGGGCGGAAAGGTATTTTGACAAATTATACCGCAATCCTGGATATGAAGAATTGCGGTTCATAAGTGAAAAGTAAGTAATGATATGAATAAATTATATAATTTCCCTCCGTTAACGACAGTCGATGTCTTCATTAGTCCAATATATGATCCAATTGGGTAGAGATCAATCAGAAGCATCGCTATCCAACATTCTAATATAATCATTATACAGTGCCTACACTAATAATTCACTAAATCTACAATACTCCCACTATATATATTTTTTATCTCTATTTTTATTTTTATTCCTGTCAAATCTTTATCTTTCTTGAATTAAATAACACCACAACAGCACGAAAAAAAACTGGTTACTTTAACACAGACTTCAGTCTAGCAAAGTAGCTAGGACAATTCTCTAAATATCAGAGGTGGAGTCTACTCCATCCCACACAATAAACTACGAGTATTTAATTGCAATATAACTGTATCATATGTTTATCATGTTATATTATAATATATTCACCTCTGTTACAACAAAAACATGTATGTCAATAAAGTCTAATAAATAAATAAATTATTGCATTTTTAAAAATGTGTGTATATGTCTGCAGAACGTAAATTATAAAGAGTGATATTTAAAAAAAACATTAAAAATAATTGACATTTCATATGCAGGTACAAAAAGTAGTTTCTACGTGCAAAATGGGTATGATTTTATTTAACAAATTTATGGCTGTTGTCATATACTGAATTAAAAGATTAGAATATTTTACGCCACGCCACGGCACTACTTCTTTTCTAATGAATCAGAAAACTAGTTATAATTCTATATCAAAACTGAAAATGTTCGCATTAATGATTTTTTTCTATAAAATGTTAAAATTACACAGAGCTTATCGATTACGTATATGACATGCCGTAAATGAAAAAGTTCTCATCCCGATTCCAAAAAATCTGGTATTATTCCACTTAAAAGCATTCTTTATTTTCATATAAAGAATGTTATTGAAGAAATATAAAGGATGGAAAATCAGTGTGTGTACAGAGCAAAGACTATGTTTATTGATGTTTATAAAAAAAATCAAGGAACAAAAAGAAATCTTCAAATTCATGCGATAAAAATGTTTACCTTTTGAAAGCTCGTGTTAAAAACATAACGGCATTTCGGGTTCAAATATTTTTAAATGAATTGAATTATTCAATAAATGCAATTTGCTGTGCTTATTTGGCGTTATACTTATAAATTGATTCATTTTTGCGGACATCTCTCATATTTTACCATTCAAAAAATGTTTACGAAGCTTTTTGGGCAGTATTTATCCAATATTTCAGAGAGCGATAGAAACAATGCAAACTCGTCAGTGTCTGACGGACGACTGTCGGACAGGCTACTTTCTAGTAATTATTTAAAATATATGCGCATAAGGTATAATTAATTTCAATTATTTATATTAAATACTATAAAATTCTCTAGCTATTCTTACATATTTTAATTCAATATTTTAATACTTTTTTGGATATTGCTATATAAGAGACCGAAAGTGAATTTTTACTTGTTTTAAAGCTATATATTTAATGCAAAAATATTCATTTGTGAAAGGCAATGTTTGCTGAATAAATCTTTAACTATTAATTTATGAACAGAATGTATGGTCTGGTCTTTATATAGAAATATTTCGAGATTCAGTGTACCAAAGATAACTAACTATATTGCGAAAGACTAGGATTCCGGCAATATATATATTTTTTGGTTATAATTGTAATATATTTAGACATTCTTTTTTAAAGAAATGCTTTAAGATTAAACGGATCTTTCATAATAAAATTGATATTAAGCACGTATTACTGTAGTTTTTGCAAAAAGATTCTAAAACTTCACACTAAATTGACCCTTCAGATAATAAAAACGTAGATCGTGTCCTGCCGCATCTTAATCTGTTAAAGTTTTTTATCGATAATTGTAAGTTCCGGGTTCGCTATATTTTTTCCGTCCCGCTGTTAGCTATATTTTTTCAATAAACAGATTTTAAATTTTTTATTTATTGATGTACTGAATGTACTGGAATTTTATGTACTTGACTTGTTCAACCCATGTTAAGCTGGAATTTACAGATAAATTGATAAATTCTCATTAAAAAATCTAAATTAGAGAAAATCTCTGAGATGTGATTGAAGCTTAATTATTTCGAACCTTAAATCTTAATTCCATAGTTCTTAAGAAACTTTTTTCTCAATGAATAAACCGACTGAAAAAATGCGCATTACGGAGTACTCACATAGCACACTCGAACAAAGTATAAATGTACGAAAAAAATACGCGCGCGTGTGTGGGAATGTCGGTGCCAGAATGATGTGTGCACGCGTTATAGTGAGGGTAGGAAAGTACGAAGGGACTAACATCTGCCGGGGTGCATCTGCCCGGGGGTAGCGCGTCTGTTCGGCGGGGGATGTTTCGCGGAGGCTGGAATATATTCATTTTTTTACTGCACAAGGTTAATGCACTCCGAAGGGTCGGATCAACACGACTGTTAAAAAAGGATGAATACACGATGTGTTGTTTATAATACTGGAGTTTCTGCGCATCGATTTATGTAACAAACAGATGAGTGATAAATGATGTTAAAGATTTTCAAAACATGACAACTCATGACACATGAGATAAAAATTCCTGTGAAATTATTCCCATTCGCGCAAACACCAGCATTTTATATCAACAATACGTTTGTGTTCATCGTAGTACTTTGCCTTATCGCGATTTCACAAAACATGGCCGAGATGTCGACATTGTTACAATTTTAATATTGATAAATGCATATTCTCTGTAGAGATTTATAATCCGATATCATTCTTTTAACAGATAGATAATTTATCATCCCATATAAAGATTTTTAGATAGATTTCTATTTAAAGTATATATTTTAAATGGTACCATAAATTCTATTTTGCTTTTAATAAGAAACGAATCTAAGAACAACATTCTAAGAATATGTAATAAATACAAATTAAATAAATCCACGAGAAAAAAAAAATCTATCTATCGAAAGAATATTTAGTTGCTACCGGGATTCGAACCTGGACTTTTTTTTATCCGGGGAAGCGAGTTCTCCACATTTACTATAGCAATCTAATTAATTTTTGACATATTCTGCAATAATTGCAATTGATACATCTACTATTCCAATTTTGGAAACATTCAACATTATATTATGGTAAATCTCAAATACCTTTGAGTAAAATCCTCTAGGAGACGCTAGAATTAAATTAATTCGTTAATTTTTATTACATTTGGAAACTTTTAATACTTTCCATTTTTGTTTTTATAACATATTCTGTGGTAATACAAAGTAGTTAAATCAAATAGAAAGATATATAGAAAAAATCTACAGAAAAATATTTAGAAGCTATTCGAACCTGAATCTCTTCCTATCCGGGGAAGCATATATACCTATAAAGAAGTTCAGTAATTATTTCTTGTACTTTTACATAACCAAACTCTTGTTCTAAAGAAGACAAAATAAGAATATTAAGCACACAATAAAATAATACATTTATATTGTAATATTTGTGTAGATGATTAATTAATTAATAAATTACTTTTAATTATACTATATTAATAATCGATCTTAAAAATTGGGATTTATAATTTGAGGAAAGGTTGGCATTGTTGAATTTTGCAATTAATTATTTTTAAAACGGTTTACATATTTAATTCAAATGGTAGTATGAGGAGTACGCATGAGAAACTAATTACCGCTTCTAGTGAAACATATCAAATTTAAAAAAATGATTTTCCAACACTTTTTCAAAAAGTATGTACTTAAATAAGACAAGAAAATTAACATTTTAATACACCATTAATTAAATTATCCATTACAGAAAAAAAATTCCATTATTAACCTTGAACGAAAACCTACCTTCTCCATTTTTTGATGTTCAATACTCTTGCACTTATGGAAAATAGACAGTTCTTCATAATATTGATTAATATTTTTATTTCAAATTATCACTAGTTTTTTTTTATGCATTTTATTTGACTCAGTGAAACGGAGTCCAAAGAAATTTCAATTCGTAAAAATTATTGTTGTATTTAATTTATTTTAAAATCGTTGATGGTATCACATTATTATTGATTGAATATTATAATTTTAAGACTGGTACATATTTTATTACAATTTATTAAAAGATTTAAGTTAAATCTACATCAACTTGTCACGCTCTTGTGAGGGTAACTATTATCTTCAACATTTTTGTAAAGGTATTAACCAGCTGCACAATTGTTCATTGTATTCAGTGGAATAAGAATGCCAGTTCAAGAGTATTGAATTTCAGAACTTTGGCAGCAATATAAATTGAACTAACGAATTTAAAGTTCCTTTAGAAATTCCCGAGAGTATGTTCAAATACATGTAAAGTATTATATGTGTGAATAATCCAACTAAATTCAAATGTGTGTGCGCAAAATTTGCACGGTAAAAATATTATACATTTTTATGATTGTTTGCTGGAGTTTCGTTTTCGCTACCCTAAATTATAAGCAAAAAATATCTACGTTTTTGTATGTGGCATCGTGGGACTCGAATAACATCTATTGAAAATAGTACGTAGGGAGAATTATATTTCAAAGTTATAAACATGTTGTAATACAACATGTTTATAACTTTGAAATATAATGTACACGGTCCATGCACAGAATAATTATAACAAAAATACTTTTCAATATTATCATTTTTATTTAACACTAAAGAGTATGGAAACGTTTCACCACCTCTTGTTAAGTTCTGTTGAATTGCGTATACTCGGACAAAACTTTGCTCTAGCGCTTCGGAGATTTGGCGGTAAAAATTATCATGCATCGTTGTTGGTTATTCTATTCTACGTACAAAATACAATAGACAATGTATTTTATGCGAGTTTCGACACAAAGGTTTAATCCATGAACATATACTAAAGATAAATTAATTATGTGCTTCACAATCGATGGTTAACGCTACCCTATGGAATCGGGGACCCTTACCTCAGAAAAAATATTTCAAAATCTATCGACAAAATAAGTATCAAATAGTCGAGTTATGTAGCAAAAAATAATGAGATGGAGTGACTTGCCATTTTAAATCAAATCCTATCAAAATCTGTGATCAAAAAAACTTTTCATTATATAAAACAGTATTTTTGACGAGACATATTTTAGCTTATCCCTTAAACGTTGATATGGAGTAATCTCGTGTCTTATAAGTATGTCAAAAAATCGTATGTTAGAAGTTCGCTTTTCACTATCAAGTTAGCAATCTCTACATACATTTCATATAAAATAAATTTTATTTGAGTTAATAGACAAATAAATATAAAAAATTTTTAAATGTAATATTTTTCGCTCGCTGCGAGGAAAAAATATACATTTCGTATGTAATATAAAAATACTGATGAAATACTGATGAAATTAACAAAATAAAATATGGAAAAAAAATTACGAAGAAGAGTTTTGTAATATAAGTAAGAATGATATACCTATCTATATCGTATAAAGAAAAGTTCTTTTTTCTTGACCTAGTTTGAATGTTGAATGGTCGCATATATCACAAGATTGTTAACATTTCTCTCTTTGAGAAAGAGTTGGAGTGGAGTCCATGTCACCCGCGGCGAGGGAATATAGGGTGGCTATTCAGATGGAACGATTAACCCCAATTTTGAAAACGCATTGATTTTGAAAAAAAAGATTACCATGAAAAAAAAATCTTTAATCGTTGGTGCGTGGAACGGTAAACTTGGGTAATTATTTTTATGTTTTAATGTCTTAAAGTAGACTTTCAAATGTCCTATGCATTACCTGCATTACCACATCCGTGGTTAATTTATGTATGGATAGCGCCAACCAGCGATCGCGAAATACATTATTAATTTTATACGCCAAGTAACGGTAATGAAATTTTAACAAGAGCTGCATCCCTATTCCGGATAGATATCGCGATAGCGTCACTAATCGTTAAAGTGAGCAATCCAAACGTCGCGTACGTAATATAATAATGGATACCGCTAGCGAAATAGCTCCTACTGTGCGCAGGCGTCCCCACCACAAACGAATGAAATATATTACATAAACGATATTTTATTTGAAACATCTCATGTAGAATTATCATCTTTTAAATGAAGAAAAATCACAAAATGATATGCCACCGACAAGTCGAATGTTTTACTGGATTTTGTGATATGTATGCTATATACGATATATTATTTGTCAAAAATTATGTGAGAGTGCGTAAAAATGCTTTGGAAAGATTGTAAGAAAAGAAATGGGTAAAAAAGTTTTTATAAATTATGTAAGAGTATGTGTATTGTCCACGACAACATTATTCAAAATCATTGTTTTAATAATTCACCGTATAATATAGAGTATTTCCCGAGATTTACGCCGAACTTATTTCCCACCTTCGCATTGACAAGTAAAATCAGAATCAAGGACATAACAAAGACCTTTAAAAGGTTTCCAACTATTCCACAGCAACTATTTTCATCCCCACTGAAGAAAAGGGAAAACTTGAAGATATTGGAGGTCCGGAGATTCCGATATTGAATCATCGACCGTTAGGAGGGAGTGGAGGGGTAGTCATCGAATTGGCAGAGCGACGAAGCTTAAATATACTCATTTGTTCTCATTGGAAAATTTCCATGACTTTCATATTTTATATAAACTAATAAACGTACTTTTCGACAAGAAAACTCTCGCTTTCGAAGCTTGACTCGTTTAACAAACATTTCAATGCGAAAGTTTAATTGGGCCTTTATTGAGGCAATTAAAAATGTCATTCACCTAAAATTTTAAATTTTAGGTGGTTAGTATTTTTTTTTTTTTAGAGATCGTTAATGTTTCATAGCGAAAATTTGAAACGTAATGTGTGAATATATTTTTTTGCGAATTTACATTTCTAAAACATGAAATGGAGTTGAAATGCTTCATTGTGACTTAATTCATCCGCTGACACGGAGTGTTTGTGACTTAGCTGCTTTCATTTATCATTGCGCATACTATATAATATGTTCGTAACATATTTTAATATTCGCACGACTTACAGTGAATTTTTTAAATTTTATTCATGAAATTCAGCGGCAATTTGGTAAGAATCCAGGAAATGATTAATAGTTTAAATTTCACATTGTCCACTGGGATACAGAATCATGGTACCGGGTGGTCGTAGTGTTCATGTACATCAATCAAGCGATACATTTATTATGGTGATGTATTCCGGGGGCTCTCAGATTGGGAGGGTGCATCCCCCATGAGGGGTGCCAATTTTCCATCCAGAATAAATATACTTAAGAAGAATATTAACATAAGTATTTAATTGAAATACTCTAGTCATATATAACGTCTTTGAAGAATATTTTTATTTTTAGTTACTGAATTTAATTGATTCTTCGGTAAATTTTTTATTGATACATTCCCAAATAATCCATGAAAAACCATAAATAAAAACCATGAACATGAAAATTATTTTTTAGATATATGAAATTTATAATATTTGTAAAAATCTTGTTTTGCCTTATATTTTGGCCATAGATATTATAATAAAATACCCTCAAATAATGATCAAAAATTATTAATCTTCTGTACATATTTACACACAAAATCTTAACGATGATATAAAGTTTTAGTATACATATTTGTTTATATAATTATGTGAACTAGAAAAAAATTAACACTTCATATTATATTACAAAATTAAGCCATATTTCTCTTTCTTGAGATTTCTACAAGATTCTATTCTCTCTTCTCCCAAAAACAAACATTCATTTGTAAAATTTGTTTGTAGATACCGACTATGAAAAATTCTACCATGAAACAAATGATATTTGTTCAGCATATCACGATTGCTATAACAACTAAAATTATTTGTTTTATATTTTATTCGCACGGTACAAAATAAATTCTGTGAACTGTCTAGGTATGTACATATATTAGTATATTCAAAATAGACGGTGATATTTAGGGTTGCCATAATTGCCATACGGGACGTTTAAGTGGAAAATAAATAAAACATGAAAAAAGTTCGTCCCTTTTTTATAAATGTCAAATTTTTGATATATTCATCTTTAAAATAACACTTCCTCTTTGACATATTTTATTGCAGGTATAAAAATTGGGTTACCTAATAAAATAATAATAACAATATAATACACAAATTAACGTTCATCGAGCACTGACAGTTGAGACTGACTGAGAGATCTGCGGCGCCACCGCGCGCTGGTTGTCTCACACAGAGTTTAGGGAGAAAACGAGACAAATAATAATACGGGACTAAGTAGTGAAGTCCCATATATACGGAACGTATGGCAACCCTAGTGATATTTAAAGATAAATAACCCCTTTCGCTGACTGTATTAAAAATAAAAATACGCCCAGCATTTTATATTCCAAAAAACTCGAAATATATTTATTTTTGACAGGTGTATATGAGTGTTTTCTGATGCAAAAAAGCTTTGAATACCTGAATACTGTTGAGTTAAAATGAGCGTCCTTGTATTATGCACAGACAAACATGGACTACAATCGTTTTCTATCACGCCACGGAACAGCCCCTAAGGAGAGCTCAGCACCTTAAATGTTAGCTCTTTAGCATGCCACTACCGCAGGGTTACCAGGCGCCAGGGTAAAATGGGAATAGTAAAAATAAAAAGAGGACATGAAGGCCATAAAAAGATAATAAATGATGTAACGTATATAAATTCTAAATAATAAACTCATCGCCAAACAACTTAAATTATTACGATCTTAAATATAAAATAATCTTCATTTTACATTGTTTAAGTACAGAGTTATAATATACTCATTACAGAGTTTATATGGAAATAAGATTAAGCATAATAAAAAATATCTAATCGACAGTACAAAGTAATTGGTTGTTGTGAGAAATCAAAATAATTACGAAAAAATTCTATATAATAATATTTGCAGAAAAAAAAACATTTAAACCTTCAAAAGTATCAATTTTATCTATAACGGGTATTAAACATACCATATAAAAGATGATTAAACGAATAAAAAAATATATTTAAAAAAGGCTTCACATATAGTCTATAAAAACAAGTTTGTAAATTAAATGCGTTGGCGAAGAGAATGCAGCTAATGAATAACAACTTTAAATACTCGTACTTGTCATAAATAAATAAAATAAAATAACTAACGAATAAAACATTAAATTTATAAAATACACAGTTAGAATAGAAAAGAAAAAAAAAATTAAAAGTTACTTACTAAAATATTATTAGCAATTTTAAAAATTAAATTTAAAATATAAAATGAAAAATAATAAGTAGGTACTTAAATTAATTTAATTTAAATATACAGTCAAATTTGGTTATAGCGAGCTCGGGTACAGCGAGTTCACGGCCATAGTGAGCAAAAATTAATTGATATTTTAGTTTACGCAAGTTTTCACACAAAAGTGAACTGTTATAACGAGCTTGCTTCTCAATTATACCGAACAAATAATATGGACCAACACATGATTATTTGTGTGTTTGTTGGGACTGAAAAAAAGCAATTCTTGAAAAATGTAAGCAATTAGAGTGAAATAAGTGACGGACACGCTGACCATCACCGACCGTAGTATCATATAATTTATGACACTACCTAAGATTTCCGGCTAAAGTAATGTTTGTATGCGTCGGCAGTGTTGTATTGACAATTTGACATTGACTTGTCAGTTATAAAGTGGCCGTTGATTTGCAAACATGTCTACTAACAAAATAAAGTGTCCGTCGATTCGTGAGAAAGTCGAAATCATTCGTGAATTGGAACACGGCGCGAAAAATGTTGAAGAATGTAAAAAAAAATATTTATTAGATTAACATTAGATTTTAAAAATGGAATTAAGGATTGGTAATTTAAATAAATATTTAATTACCTAGCATTGATATGATCAACGAGAAAATTTAGTCAGTTTCATCATGCTCGTTCGACCATCATGCGAAGTTTGACTGAATGTAATAATAAATTTGAGATATCGCATGAGTATCTTGAAAATATTGTACTTTATTGTAATTTATATAATACAATAGTACACATATTTATAATATTTTATATTATCTTCATGTACAAATTAGCAAAATATCATCAAATATTTTTTCTTCTCATTTCTAAAACATCACCAACACGAGACGGTTTAACGGACTATATATAAAATATACTATTATATTCCGCTATAACCTTGTAGTAATTCATTTAAAACTGAGTCGTAATTTTGAAACTAGGATTAAGGAACATATGAGATACTTAAATATTAATAGTTTCTCGGAATTTTCCAATCACGTTATCGAAAATAACTAAAGCTTCGATAAAAATACAGAAGTCAATATTCTTCACATTGATAATAAAGGTAAACGGTTATATAACATAGAGATCTTGGAATTAAGAAGTCTATAAATTATAATGAATGCATAATTAACAGCCAAAAAAATCTAATGTGCAGTCCTATCTTAAATATGTTTCCTTTCCATCATATCCTCTGACTCTTTTCCTGCCCCCCGCCCCTTAGTCACCCGCCACAATTTAACACCTGACACTGGAGTTATTTTTATTTGTTTTATTTCAACGTTATTTCGTATAAGTATATTACATAACAATTTTTATGTTTTGCCAAGCTGCATAGCAGTTGAATGGCAAGGATTGCCTTTCAATTAAAGTAATTAGCATATTAAATTAAGGTAAACTAAAATTGTATCCTAAATTAATGTATTAATTATAAATATATACATATAAAATCAATTTTGTCGAAAAATATTGTTTTTGCGTCACCGGGATTCGAACCTGGATCTCTATTTCCAATCCGGGGAAGTACACTACCAATTGTGTTATAAAGTCAGTATTTTTCGTGACAAATTTTCGAACCTATATGTTACATTTTTTCAAATTAATACACCTGTCGTTCCATTATTTGAAAGCCATCTACATTATTTTTACAGAATCTCAAATACCTTTGAGTAAACCGACTGCAGACGCCAGAATTATCAATTCAATTTTATTAAATTTTGGACACATTGATACAACATATATTATTAAGGAAAACACAATATTATTGTGAAGTTGTAATTATTCAGAACATAGGTCCATATAATATATACATTAATTTAGTATTTAAAATATCACAGACCTATTTTCTGAATAATTACAACTTCACAATAAGAATGTGTTTTCCTTAATAAAATTTTATCAGCTACAATCTTTTTTTTAAATGTAATGCAATAAAGAAATCAAGTAATTAGATAAGAATGTGTTTGACTTTATATTTAGTGTGTTAACTGGTGTCTCTTTATTTTCCATAATGTTTAATAATTCTTTACTGATTTTATTAAAAATTCTTGGCACAACATATTCTCTCGTTCTCTCACCGTACACATTGTTCGTGATCGGCACTTTCATGGTTCGTCCCGAGGATCTGGTATAATAGCTATAGTGAGGGCCAGTATTCATATTTACATTATTTATCTCTTCTAAAATTATATTATATGTTACTTTTTTGTCAACTGGTAAGATTTTACATATTGTAAATAATTTGTAATAATCAATAATTGCCCATATTCTGTAACACCTAGTATCTAGTACACATTGAAGAAGGAAGAGTGGTTCCGAAAGCGGTTGGTGTTCGTAAAAATAAAATGGCGTTTAACCTTTACCATACCATGATACAAAATACTCATACATAGTCATGCTGTCAACTCGTGTTACCTTAAGAAATTAGAGTTCTATTAGTCTTTGAAATATGAAAAAATGCCTTTGAAAAAATTGTTAATGCCATAAATATACTATAAATACTAACCATTAAATATTCAAAAAATATATACCATTATAATTCAGAGCATTCATCAAGTTCTGTATAGGATGTTACGTTATGTAATACAACCTTACATTTTATCTATCTTAATTTAATTAGTGAGAAAGATACATTATTATATTCGTATGTATGTTATTCTTTTCCATGTAAAATTGATGTGTGATTTCTTTATGTCTAACGACAAATTGTATTTTTGTCAACATATTAATTTTACGAGTATAACGGATTAAATTGAAAAATAATTATTTTTGTGGGATTCGCTTACATAATTGATTTTTCACTAGTCATTTCTAAGCGTAAATATTTTCTTTACAATTAACTAAAATATTATTAGCATGTTGTGTGTATTTACCGAAATATTACAGGTTTAATTAGGGCGGTAAACCTGTGTGGTAAAACTGCATGGTTTTGGAAGGGTTAAACAAAGTGAATTGTTTTTAGTTATATTTATACAGAAAATATATTATGAAAATATCGATATGAAAAATGCAGGATGTAAACATGTAAAATTAAAAAAATGACCACGTATGTTTGCCCATGTCAGCATGTTGTCCGTGCTTTGCGTACCCACAGCTTTATGAACGAAGCAATGGGCGAAATCTCTCGTGGTAGAGAGCCGTCGAGATAATACCCCCTCTTTTGTACACCGAATTACACAACGATGTGCTTAAACGAGTGCGCGGCCCAGCAACTTTAACCGAAAAGTTATAAATACGTTTAAAAACACTTAAATAAAGTCCTAGATTATAAAAAATTTCCATATATATTTAAAATATGTAAAATTGCTCGTCTCGCGGGTCACATTCAGTGAGATAACATAATAATTACATTTAGTTTGTACACTTTTTTACACGAAGTAAACTAAAATTTCTTCACCAATAAAAATAGTACGAGAAAATATTACATATAATGGTAAAGTACATTATCGTGGTAGGTAATAGAGTACCTGTTCCGGGCTGGTGCAAAAAACTATAGATAACGTGCCAATTTAACAATATGAAATTTAAAATACTAAATTAATGTATTAATTATAAATATACACATATAAAATCAATTTTGTCGAAAATATTGTCTTTGCGTCACCGGGATTCGAACCTGGATCTCTATTTCCAATCCGGGGAAGTACACTACCGATTGTGCTATAACGCCAGTATTTTTCTTGACAAATTTTCGAACCTATATGTTACATTTTTCAAATTAATACACCTGTCGTTCCATTATTTGAAAGCCATCTACATTATTTTTACAGAATCTCAAATACCTTTGAGTATACCGACTGCAGACGCCAGAATTATCAATTCATTTTTATTCAATTTTGGACACATTGATACAACATATTAATTCGAATCCCGGTGACGCAAAAACAATGTTTTTCGACAAAATTGATTTTGTATGTATAAATTTATAATTAATACATTAATTTAGTATTTAAAATATCACAGACCGTCTGTTCTGAATAATTACAACTTCACAATAAGAATGTGTTTTCCTTAATTTAATTATATGAAGTATTTATTGTGTATTTAGAAATATTTTTACGATAAATTTCGAATACAAGATGACAACGAAGTACATTTCATCCCTCTTCTGAGTCGTACTTATACTACATAAAATGTAATGTTAATATTCCATTAAATGTACCTTACTTATAAATAAAAGGCATCGTTTACATAAGGGTATCTTTTCAATAACTCCACCACCAAAACGTAAAGAAATGAAAATTTGTATACTTACCGGGGCTTTCTTGTGCGATATATTTGAATGATAAAACAAAGTGGTTCTAAATCTTTTCGCATAGTGAAGTATTGAAAACATTATTTACCTAAGATGAAAGAGACTAGACACTTCAACATTTGTAACAGCTCTGTATAGGACGTGGAAATTATTTATCATGTACGACTTAATCGTAAAATTTAAGTTGAATATTAAAAATACCATAATTTCAAATGTGATGTATGGATAGATACCAATTCTTTCCAATATTTTTATGATAATATCTCACATTTAAAAATTTTTAAACAGAATAATCTTAATTCTTTTAAAACCAAACTAATCTTAATTCTTTTAAAACCAAACTAATCTTAATTCTTTTAAAACCAAACTAATCTTAATTCTTTTAAAACCAAACTAATCTTAATTCTTTTAAAAAACACTTCTCCCGTGTAGTTGAGTTTCAAGTCGCCCAATTTTGACAGTGTAGGATGGGGTTTCAAGTTTCATTATCTATGTTATAGCTAAAACGATTTGGTTAGTTAATTTGCCAACTAGCGGAAATTTATTAATGGAAATCTATTTCGATAAAGTATTTTAAAATCAGCCTTGAAAAGAAAACATTTAAGACCTAAAATGTTGCCAATTACCTACGCATTGAGTCAGATAATATGTAAAATTACCGTTGCAAATAATATTAAAAACGGTATCTTGTATCCTTTATTGTAGATAAATGATGAAAAGTTTTGAAAAAT
Source organism: Eubasilissa regina (assembly GCA_022840565.1). Taxonomy (NCBI): domain Eukaryota; kingdom Metazoa; phylum Arthropoda; class Insecta; order Trichoptera; family Phryganeidae; genus Eubasilissa; species Eubasilissa regina. The sequence continues at coordinate 28,324,215 of JAINEB010000033.1, forward strand.
AAAAACGATCTTGAAAAGATAACCAAATTAACATGACAATAATCTATGAATAATCAGTGACTGGAATAGTCAATATCCGGAAAGATCGTGCCCGCAAAAAACTTTACAGCAAAATTCGTGCCCGGAAACATCCTGTGGGGAAAAATCACCGAACCATACATTTTACATCAAAGGGAGCATTTAAAATCAATTAAGTATGTCAATATTTATAAGTAATGAGAAAGAAATCACTGTTGTACTCAGAAAGTCCCAATTTCTATTCCTATGAGTCGATATGTTCATTTCCATATATGGATATATATCTACATACGTATGTAATTACACTTTTTGTAAATAATAAGTTTGGAAACCACTTGAAAACATTAAAATTATTCAACTTTTAAAAATCTTATTTGTGATCGTATGAATAATACTAAAGAAGATCATAAATCATAGTATTAAAATATAATGCTTCTTCGATATGAAACCAAGATAAGTGTCTCGGGGTCAAACTCGAATAGAACGCAAACATTAGAACAACAATAATTAGAATGAGCCTAATCGATACTACACGTGTTAGTAATTCCTCTATATATAACATTATAATCCGTAAAGTCAACTTACGTTTGAAACAATAGCCTATAATAATAAGCTAACTGAATTATCTATAGAAATTATTTCTGCGTAATATGTCTATTAAATATTCATCGTATTTAAATTTAGGGCGGAAAATTTAGACAAAAAACAAAAGCGGTGATTTGCCTTTCAAAAAGTTATCATTATTAAATAAATGTATATTGTCCTGTTGCCTTTACATTCAGCTACATTCAATGAGGAATAAAAGTTTAATTATTGTCAAATTTAATTTGATCCGAAACTAGATAGTATTACGATTTACTATTTTATTCCGCATTACTGCCCTGAAATCACGTTAGTTAGTGACTCGAACCCTAAGAAGAAAATACGATACAGGCACAGAAACCGTGATGTTTTATTGTTATTTGCCAAAAGTGTTCTCAATCGGTCTTCATCCCTCATTTCAATGATAAAAATAATGTTAGTCGTTACTGAAAATATATTGTTTTGTTTTTTGCTTTGCAGTGCCAGCACTTAGAAAGCATTAAGATAAAATTTATAAGTGATTATTTTCGGTCGAGTTAATTTTAGTACCTACCTTTTGTGGTTTGCGTAACACGTTAGATTTTGTTATTGGGAGTCTCTTGCTCTGTTTTAAAAGTTTAGTTTTTAGTTAGTGCTCGCGTATTTTTGCTCGATGTTTCTGTAACTGAACGAAATACTATTATTCTTATTTTCTGCTGTCTTATTCCCCAAGTTCTGCGATGTCAGCTCGTTTACTCGGTAAGATGGTTCATTTGTTACTCATTCTGCATGTAGGCTTACCGTGTTATCTATAGACGTGCACTTCATCTTGTTATTGTTATCGGAAGAGTAATTTTGTTTGTTATTCGGTTGTCGCTGATGGCTGTTTTTAGGCCTTACGGGTGGCCATTTATGGTGGAAGCGTATGGTTAGTGTCTTTGGAATTGATGCACCACGTGACACATACTCGTACATGTAACCAATGGAAAATTTGCGAAAAAAAATTTAAATGTATTCAAATTCGAATAGGTAGAACACTAGAATAGTAACATGTAGATCAGGTAACTTTTTTCTAATGTTTAATTTTTAATGGTTGGTATCAACCACACTTTTAACTCTATTCTATCTTTTCTTGCACTGTCCATTAGTTCAATCTGATATAATTGTAGTAACAGGGACGAAATTATCTCATGTTTCACAACACGTTATTATCGACTGCTCTAAAAATCAATATAATAATATTATACACGCGTTATCCACGCGATAACGCGTGTATAATATTATTACGCGTGGATAACGGCACGCGTTATCCACGCGTGCCGTTATCCATTTAAAATCTTCGATCAGTATTGACGGTTTTAATTAGAATTTACTCGTGTCATAAATTTTTCTTAGAAATATTATAGATTTTTATGTAAAAAATTGCAATCTGACTGACGATGAGGACGATATTGCTCGAACAGACGTACAATCGACCATATTACTGATAGTATATTTTATATATATTTAAATTTAACGAAATGAAATTTCTATTCCATTTGTCACAAATACAAATCGTCAAGTGATTAAAATCTTCAAATATTGTCATTATATTTAGTGTAAATTGTAACAATAACATGACTTTCGTAATAATTTGATAATCGCAAAACTAAGAGTAGTTATAATTTTTATAAAATTGAATAAAATTTATGTAAAGTACTGACGGTAACTATCCGTAATTCAATCGCAACCCGCCAAATGGGGATATTTCTAACGCATATAGTTACAAATTGGTTCACACTGTTCGTATACACACTCACACTTATCTAATATTAAATAAAAAAATTATATGCCTCAACAAAAGTTTTTTATGTACATAAAACTTCTGTTTAGACCTCGTTTCCTCAAGGGATTTTTAAATTATTCAGTTTACACAAAAACTTTATTATTGAATTGTAATAATTTGAAAATGTTAAATGGATGAATTACAACGAATAAAGTATAAAGTAAATAACATTTAAAAATTAATATACGCAATCAACGCTAGTTTTACGAAAAGGGTAATTCATTGAAATTTTGAATATTAATTGTCTGCTTGGACTTTAATATTTAATTCATCTATGATATCGTACAGACTTTAAATAAACGCCCTTAAATAGACAGATGGCAAAATAATAAAAAATAAATATCACGCGCGTGCGTTCATTAGGAAGAAATTAAGTTTTATTACATTAATTTATGATATTTTTAAATTGCGTTTGTTATGAAACAGAGAATAGAAGAGATTAAAACACTTGAAACTTTGTGAATGATATACTGCCCCAGATATCTCGAGGAAAGTGAGAGCAAGGAGGCTGCAGTGGGCGGGCAAGTCTCGTAACACGCGCAAAGCCCTTTCACCCAAGACAACAGGACCGAGACCAAAACGTACACAGACCCGCAATAGTAGGCGAGTGCTCAGAAAGCGATATCTTGGGGTGAACGGTGCTCTATCTCTGTCGTAGACTTCCGAGACCCTTGAGGCCACTGAAGAAGAAAAAAAATAATAAAATTCCTACTTAGCAATGTACTTTCTTTTCTTTTTTGAATAGAGATTCGTACACGGAATACATGTCACATCAATATTTCTACTATTTTCAAACTGAGCTAAACGCTTGTGCTGTTAAAGTAGGACTAACTTGATGGCTTCCTATAACGAGGCTCGAAGTATCGTAACCACTAGACCACAAGCACGTCAAGCGCTTTGTGCAGATAGATTCTACGTTTTTTTGTAGATAGGTTAAATTATATTTTATCGGTTGATACTGAATTCATAAAGAAGTTCTTTATCTACGAGGGTTGTCTGAAAAGTTTTCAATCTAACAAAGAAACGAGACATTTTTTCTTCAAATTTATTTTTATTTTTTCTACATGGTCCCTTTGTAAGTCTAAGTCTATACACTTCTCCAAGCGATGCTCCCATCCTTACACGTCCAAATAATACTTGGAGTCTTTCTCTGTAAAGTAGTTATTTACGAAAGTGATGACCTCCTCATTTGACAAAAATCTCTGTCCTCCGAGCGCAACTTTTAGCTTAGGGAACAACAAAAAAAGTCGCTTGAGGCTAGATCTGGTTAATAAGGAGGGTGGTCAAGCAGTTCAAACCATAATTCGTAGATTTTCGTCTGGGCAACCGCTGAGGTGTTAGACGGCGCGTTATCTTGGTGAAACAATTTTTTTTTTCTACAAATGTGGCCTTTTTTCAACAATTTCTACCTTCAGCCTGTCAAGTAATGATGTATAGTATGCTCCTGTAATGGTTTTTCTTTTTTTAAGATAATCGATTAAGACTATTCCATGGCTATCCCAGAAAATAGTCGCAATCACTTTCCCAGCCGAAGAATCAGCCTTTGCCATTTTTAGAGCCAATTCTCTCTTCGCAGTCCGCTGACTGTGTTTTTATTTTTGAAGTATAATGATGTATCCAAGTTTCATCTACAGTAATTAATCGGCATCAAAACTCTGATTTATTGCACCTAAACTGCGCCAACAGAGCGTTGGAAATGTCTAAATGTCACTCAAACACGTTTTTGGTCCGGAGTAAACGCCCACCCAACATGTGACCGACTTTCTCATGCCTAAACCTTGATTCAATATGTGACAAATATATTCTTTGAACATGGTCATAGCCTTTGCTATCTCTTTAATTTTAATTCGACAGTCGTCAGCCACCATCTGGTGAACTTGAGCGCTGTTATCGTCAGTGGTTGCAGTTTTTGGCCCTCCCGAACATTCATCGTCACCCAAGCTGGTACGGCTACGTTTAAATTCAGCTGCCCAAACTTTCACCGTGGTAAATGATTGTGCAGAGTCCCCGTACACAGCGTCCAACTCGTCTATAATTTGTACAGGCGTATTGCCTTTCAAAAACAAATACTTAATGATAGCTCAATACTCGTTTTTTTTCATTTTCACAAAAACACTCACATTGACTCACTCAAACGATTGTCAAACAACAACTGCGCGTCTAAAATGGCTGAAAATTTAATGAGTACTTATCAGAGCATTTGCAAATATGTTCCCCGACTTTTGTTGACGAGTGCTGCCATCTTTATGTTGAGGTAGGAATTTTTTCAGATAGCCCTCGTACATACTGATATATTAAAATACATATTTTATACGATATTATAAAATCCTGATATGGAGATTTGCTCACTCCAGTGAAGGGGTTACTGCAATACAACGAATTGTGATCGATATGTGTGATCTGAGTTGTCGAGTAGGTTATGCGATTCGGATCAGAAGGTTTTGAAGACCCTAACTTTCTTCAATGTCCCACACGTGTGGGTGCACATCTCAGTGTATATTAATGTGCGTGTGAGTATTAGAGCAAGATATTTAAATAAAACAAAAGTTTACGTTTATTGCGAGACGATTTACAATTGCACGTACTATGAGTATAAAGTTAATTACGCGAATAAAGTTGATGACTGGAGTGGCTCGCATGAGATTTCGTCGAATGAACTATCTGTAGAGAAGTGGCTGACTTTCGCTTGTTTCTAGGACTCGTCCGTCATGATGTATTGACATCTACTATTGGTTGGTGCGTGTCGACACTATATAGCTGTAGAGTGTTCATTTTAGGTAGCCAGGTTTGTGAGGCCTGAGCAGGCCTCCACACTAGCATCTTACCTGTTCTAAAATGTGATGACCAGTCACGTCACGGAATACGTCATCTTTAAGACGACGCGGTAGAATTATCGCCTGTTTTTTTTTAAGCGAAATAAACTTCAATCTCACGGAGAAAAACATAAAATAGATTTGACAAAAAAAGACGAAGAAGAATTGCAGGGTCCATCATTAGAGCTGATGGCATCAGGTCGGATGCACACAGCAAAATAACCCAGAAAATTGTACACATAAGATTCTAAATAGCCAAACAACAAACCGCCTTAACTATTTTATATGCATTAATCAAACAAATTCCCAAGAATATTTAAAAATAATTCATTTTTCAAATACTCCTTTTATAAAATTTTTAAATTATTGTATTTTAGGAGGATTTTGACAAGGTATTCAGCGTAACATGACATATACGAGTTTTTATTCTGGTTATACATAACAGACCTAAATACATATATAATATATATGTATATTAAGAATAGTTAGGGAAGGCTCAACAAGCGTACCGTTGTAGATAGTATAGTACGCCGTACGAACAGCCATTTCGAAAGAGGCCGAAATGTGCGTCGCCACCATCAGCAAATGTGTAATTTTTTGCACCATTCACATAAATTATAAATCCATTTCAGCCAACACATTGGTCTTGATACAGAACAAACGACTCGTCATGCCATAATGATGTCCAAAATGTCATGATTACGGCCGTAAAGCGGGGAAGGGTTGGACAGACGCTCGCCCCCTTCGCATTATATATTATACACGAAGGGGGGGTCAAAGTTAAATGTTTTGCACTTTATGTAGGTACGTATCTAACACCATTATATATTATGTAATTTTTTTTTTGCCCATATCGCAATGGATAATTGCGCCTTCAGCCATACAAATAATTAATCTCATATCTTGCAATAATCGCAAAATTAACACTCGCTAAATGTTATATATTGAGCTGAATTTGATGTTATAAATAAATAACATCTACGATTATTAAGAAAAATATATTATTATTGTGAAGTTGCAGTTTTTTTAAATATAGTTCTGTGATATTTTAATACGAATTAAATGTATCAATAAGATATACATATAAAATCAATTTATCAAAGAAATACTCGATCCAGGAACCCTTCCTATCCGGGAAAGTGCGCTGACCTATTACACCACGTCAATATTGTAAGTTAACGATAAATTTTCGAATTCATATGTTTCACATTCAAATTGATACATCTGATTTATTTTGATTTATTTCACGATTTGATCTAAGTAAATTTAAATTATCTAAGTAAAATTCTGATTAGTCCGAATAAAATTTGTAGATCGAGATGTAGGTGGGCGGATAAAGATAGACCTGCAAGAGATACGGGAGAACTTGGGTGCATATATATATATATATATATATATATATATATATATATATATGTGTGTGTGTGTAATTTTCGCATCTCTTGTCAATGTCACGTGTTACTGTACCGAAATATCGATTTTTTCTTTAGCGACCTTGTGGGACTCCGGAGACTACATATATATATATATATATATATATATACAGCTCATTTGGAGATCTTGGAGATTTATATTTCCTGCGAAGAAGTATCGTATGGAAGTACCGTACTAATTTTAGGCAACGCCTTGACAATGGCACGTATTACGAACGATCTGTAAAAAACGTTGTGTAACCCAGAAGAGACGCCAATTCTATACACTAGTGCTTGCGGAAACCTTAAATTAAGGATATATATGTGCCCATTATTATGAAAGTGGTCTAAGTCATGTTTCTTTCGTTTTGAGATTATTAAAGGTTTGTATTTGAATTGACTAAAAAATATTTTTATATCACACAATAGATTTATAATTTATTTTAACATATAAATGTTGCATGTGATTTATAAGGAAATAAAAAATTTAAGGTTGAAATGACTTACTTTAATATCAAAATAAACACTAGCGGAACGCGAAATAATTGTTAAACTATTTTTTTTCAATTTCTTGACTTGACTACTTTCATAATAACAGGCATATATAGTTCAATCAGATTGTCGGTCCTCCAAGTGATCTGGCCCGCCCATTCTATTATATCAACTACTTTTGTCCGTTTTAATTTCTAAGCCTAACTAACGGCTTTCTTGTTGTAACATCCATTTCAATTAACAAATCGCATCCCTAATTTACTACCCTCCAAAGAGAAAATATTGGGTCAACATCCATTTCGATTGTGTCACCTTGTGATCAAAACACCATTAGACTTTTTCTATAAAGTTTGCGCTCAAAATATTGTCGAATGTTTTTGAAACCGATCAGAATTGTGTTTCCGATATAAATGCGTAAATTATGTGTTTCAAGTTAGGTTAAAGTTTTCCAAACTGTTAAGTCCTAATTCAATTTTAACTACGTAAGCATAACAAACATTTGGTTATTTACACTTAGTATAAATCACTTGAGTTTTTCCACATTTCCTGGAAAAATGGTGATTTGTGATAAAGTTAAAGCCCTACCCTCTCAGAGATGTTTGTACCATAAACGGGCGGGAACGGAAGATAAATCAAGCGGATAAAATAGAGACGGTAATCTAAATAAGGAGTACTAAGTTCGAGATAAGGCATTAACGCCAAAAACCTTTACTGCCTGAAATAATTAACGAAAACATTTTTCTTTTCTGCAAATTTTTATTATATTTTGCTAAATTCTTCAGTCAGAACGGTAAAAAGCAAGAGATAATTATTTCCTTTGATGTGCTTGTTTAGTCTAGTGGTAAGATTCTCGTCTAGTGACCAAGTTGTCGAGGGTTCAATCCTTGTTAATGATGACGAGCTAAACTATGTTTGTAACTACTTTAGAGGTTATAATTGAAGTGATGTAGAGATTCTCAATATCGAGGATGTGCAGGAATATTATGTTACCCGACTCTATATCAGTTTGAAGGTTACGAAATATGTCCTGTGATGAGGACGATGCATATCAAAAGGTGTGAATGGTACCCGCCTCCAATCTCGAGTTCGATATGTAGATATGTCGCGTGTGTTTACCTAGGTGTTCTTGTGGAGTATGACAGACAGTAAAGCATCAAGTAATATTTAATTAAAAGATAATACTCACGATTTAGATACACTAAATTTATTCAAGATAAGGTTCGATTATATATTTAACTCGGTAGCTGTTGGTGTATTCTGTGCTGAGGAAAGATAAAGCTGGGCGTCGTGCAAAAACTCCCGCGCGCATATGCGCGGCCCTTAGCGCATACACTCGCGCTGCTGGATGCATTCAACGCGTCACGGAAGGCATCACCATACTGCAATTGTGAGATTTGTTTTCGATTGTAACAAAAATTGATTATTGACGATTACCGGCATATTAGAAATAATACCTCAATATCAATACAGTTCAATATCAATTATCACTCATGGTTACAATCAAATATAAATCATACAATCTCTTCACAAATAATATTTTAGCTCATCGCTATGAAGTTAATCATATTTTAAATATAATTTTTATTTCAACTAATAGGTTAGAACTCCATGAAAAAATTTTATAAACTAGACTTGCCTATTTTTAAGAATATAATTTATAATTTTTTTATGTATGTGTAATGATAATAATAATAATAATTTATTTTTTGATTCATAGTATAGTGTGTCATATTGTTATAATCGAATAACATTGTAGCAAAGTAAGACATATATTTCGTTATGCTAGTATTTTACTGCATTATACCAGACACTGAGATAAGAGTTATTATAGTACAAGAATTACTATCGAGAAATATCTGAAAAGCGGTTTCATAAGTTTGCCTAGATAATTCTTAATAAATTTAGATTTACATTTCAAACAATTTAAATATGTATAAAATTATGTAACAAATTCTAATTTTGAAATTTCTGACGGAAAAAATGAACTCGTTTGTTTTTCAATTTCAAGACTTTAAAGAAAAATTATAATTTTCTCCGTGTCAACGTTCTTTAAAATTTGCCTACAAAAAGAAATCATTAAACACAAAGCTGGGCATTAGGCGCGTTAATATTCCCAAATAATAATTTTAGTTTCAAGAAGACTAATTTTTAGTATAGCGTAATATTTAACATTATTATTTCGGTTGTTAATTTATTGATTAGCGTAGTGAAAAATGATACAGCTCATTCAAAATACCGAGCTGGTATCTAAAATTAGATGCTAACGAGTTTAAGGGGTTATTTCGAATGTTCAACAATTGCGTTGGGGACATTTGAAATATGTTTCAAACTCGTGTTAAAGGCGCAAAACAGAGTTGCGTCTGAGTTCACACTTTTCTTGTGCCCTTTTAAATGTAGTTAAGAACCATTTAATACATGGTGTTCATTCACCATCAACGTGTCGAGTTTTATGTGTACTGCATGTGGTTTAAAGCAGGCGTGGCCGCTTCATACATGCTTTGAATGCTCCGCATCCCTTGTGTTCTAGGATCAAAAAGGTTTGGACTTTTTGTTTCTAGCCGAAAACAGCACTGCTGCAAATAAATTCGTCCTGTCCTTTAGAGATCATTCATAATACATACTACGACACGAAGCGAGTCGAAGTATATATGGATTCTACGAATCGCGTAAATGAACAGATACCAGTAACTGTGAATTCTATCATTCGTTGCGTAGCCAAAAAGATTGAAAGTATTCGAATTTCGCCTGTCAATGTCTTCGAATACTGTATACGCATTTATTAACAGCATCCAACATACAAAAAACGACTCTAATGCTTATGGGTACAATGCACAGAATAGCATACATATTACGAAGCGAGCGGATTGTTTTGAGAAATTTGTTTGTGTGACTCATTTTGACAGTTTGGCTTGAAACATTAAATACCCTTGGATTATTCAATCATTTAATTTTTTTTAACTGGATTTGTAATTGCGAAGCGTAAAAGATTTATAAAGCTAATTTAACAGTCTATTTTTGTCAGTAGTTGCATCTTGTTCGTGGGCTAGTCTATAGATTTGTATATTTGTTAGTAGATATAAACTTATTATCCAGCATACTCTCTGCAAAAAGTCTCCGACCGCCACTGGTTTAAAGGCTTCTAGTTTGAAGCGAGCCCAAGAGTGACGATTTGGTAAAAAAAAATGCATCAGGAAACATGCATTTAACTAACTCCACTTGAGTTCATAACGCAACAACAAAACTGGAAACTTAATTAATCTATCGAAACATATTTAACGTTAACATTACGCTACGTTCATCATTTAAGCTTACAAAAAAATTAAGACTTGTGTATGTAATCTTTATAAATTATATATACTGTGACGTAACAAAGCACATCCCTGTGGACGCTGAATAGAAGTTAAAAATGCGCGCGGAGGTCATGTGAATGTAGCGTTGCAGAATCTCTGCGCCAATCGGACACGTGGAGCGGTCCCCTGGCGGCAAATGGGAGAAGCTGATGACGGACACACTTTCGACACGGGACGGCAGCGGGAGATGTAAGCCGCTCGGCGGCTCACCGCACATGGCGGGAGAAAGTTCATATTTGCGATGACATGGCATTTTTAGTTGGTGAATCAGGAAAATGATATGGGCCCTGATTCATCAGCATATTGGAGTCATTGTAAATGTCATCGTATTGGAGACATTGTAAATTGCCGGCTCGCTGGAATGTTGTAATTTTATAACATAGTTCTAAAATAGATTAGAATGTGGTGATTAATAATATTTTATTTCATGTAGTGAGAATCGTATTTTTATATTATTTAACTATATTTTTTATAACAAAGTTTTATAATATAAATGAACATTAACCACAAAGCTGAATTTGATAATATTAAAAATATAATCTTTTTGTTCGCAAATTGTTTCCAAAGTGATCACGAATCCAATAAGTTTATCTTTTCACATTGTTACTGTTATATTTAATCCTATTTAGTATATTATTTTAATGTTCGGTGAACTTTGTTTTATAAATAATAATTTTTTGATTTTAGTACACTCAAAAATCAAAAACTCAACGATTCATAAACATAGTAAGAATACATACAAAAAAAATTTGCTTTACAAGACTATTCAAGTCATATTTAAAGTTCGTGCAACTTTATTTTATACGTAATAGTTTTATTGAAGTGTAATCAACTCAATAACTTAATAAAAATCACTCTTGAGGTGACTTTTTTTTTACAAAAATGGCGCTATTTTGCCGCTAGGCCCCGCGAAGGGCTTGTTGGTTGCTTCGCTGCCAATAGTGGCGTCTACGCGGTCATTGGTGACCGCTGTACGGTCAAGGTTTCAGTAAATTCTATATTTCAATGCGGAAATCTATCGCTTTAACAATAGTGCATCTTTGTTGTATTGCTTTACTTGAAATATATATTCTACGAAAGCCCTGGTTGAACGGCGGTCACCATGGATCACAATAGCCGCCCGCAGTTCCTAATAAAAAGAAATATATGTATATCCACTTAAAGACGTTTTTAAATAATATAAAAAAATATTCATGTCATATATGTGACAATTCTACCATAGATAAGGAAAAAACTGCGAAGCGATATGACCATGAGACATAGATAAGATGATAGACCTGAGAATACCAAAACAAATGACGCTAACGAAGTCGCCATATCCAGAAAGTCATAGATATAGACGGGGAAACGTAATATTATTATGAATTATGTAATGGTGACAGTATTAAACATTTACCGATAATGGGTCAACTTAACAGCTTATTTGGTTTTAGCAATGTTGTATGAATATGTAGATAATAAAACCACTAGAAAAATGTATTTGTTAAAATAAAAAATAATGAAAAATTATTTGTTTGAAGAATACATTTTTATTAACGAGGTAAACCGTGGACCCCGCGTATCAATCAACTTAATTGTTTTAGAAGATAACATAAATAAAAATGTTATAAATGTATCAATAATAACAAAATAAAGTAAACAGATAACTGAATTATTAAAAAATTACATATATTAAAAAAAATATTTTGAAAGTATTAAAGCTGCCACTTGGATTTTATGACATTTAATATTTTTTAAATGAGCAAAATAAAAAAATCACGAAAACAGATCAAAAAAATATTTTCGTCTCCATGGTTCGGTGATATTAAATGTGAAGTCAGTCAGAATGAACGTAATACACTACCGTAAGTGGTTTGTTATGAATAAACGATCTGCGCCTACTAATATTCGTATTTGCAATAAGTAGAACACTTAGTGATTTGTGTCACAGGCGCTTTGCTAATTTCGATATGGTACGTGGAAGTTGGATAATGTTTACATAAATACATATAAATTTAAGCTCTTTATAAAATAGGTAAATCTAAAGTTGTGTTGTCATAGTTCACAAATCTGTCTGTTGGAGAGGGGTAAAATAGTAGGGTGAGTAGGGGGATAGTAGTGCGGATTGGAGGGGATCGGGGAACTAGTAAGGGTGCATGTTTCACTGCCGAGCAACAGTGGGATTGTCGTTAACACATTAATTCTTCAAATTTTCTAATATTATTCTTTTAACTTTAATATAATCAAATTTAATACATTCCATAGGTAGAATTGCACCAGAATTTATTATGACTATTCTGAGCAGATTTTTCTGAAATATAAAATTAATTAACAGTTCAAAAAGCAAAATATTAATAAAATGTAATGAACCTAAATTATAAAATGAAACTTGTAGAATAAAATTGATTCACGAGCTCGAAAATTTATTTGAGCAAGAAACAAACTGCTGATGGTAATATTGAAGATTGCCAGATGACGGGAAACCAAAGACCATTACCAAGTGAATACCCCAGTGGAAACCACCTGGAGTAAATAAGAGGTGGACTGACTATTTGAAAAAGGACCGCAGCAGGATGGGAAAATCAGATAACTGGAAAAGAATGCTTAGAGATATAAATAGGTGGAGAGCAGTTGCGGGGGCCAAATTTCACTCCAGTGTAGCGCCGAGGAAGAAAAATATGGTTTATTGTTTCGGAGGTAAGTTTGTAGAATTCAATAATCACACATATGAAAACAAAAATACTTGTTTTTAGTTCCACTCGTTTAATTTCCATGTGATTCGCCTTCACACGCGATTCTACCTATTTTGCTTTATGAGTATATTATCAATCTAACCATTTTAAATTCAACAACTTATATTTATATGAAATCTATAGCAAAGGAGCAACTATATTATAGTATTATTTATTACTATTACTTAAGGTAATGATGAGAATTTTGGGGTTTTAATATTTTTGCGCGATTCTAAGAAATAATTATGTTCAAACACTAATAATAATAATAGGATTGCTATACAATTTTATGTAAATGAGGTAGACACAACATTATTCATATTAATTCTTAGGGTTTTTGTGTATGATTCTAATTAATAATTATGTTATTTTAAGCGAATTTAACTTAAAAAACATGTGTTTTTATTTTCATATGTGTGAAAAAGATGGTTGTTGTAGAAATGTTTATGTGATTTAAATATGTATATTTCATATTACAATGCTATACAATTTATAATTTTCTGATGGTCATGAAGTTACATGTTCTTCGCCAAAAAGTCAAAACTAAACTAAAATCTGTAAACGCCACGCTACTCAACCGAATAATATCATAATAATATACATACGTACATTTTCATTTGCAATGAAAATTATTTTGTCAGGTTTCTTTTGTCCTTTTTTAATAATAAGTAGGAAGAGATTAAGAAAAATATCCCCTTTTAATCCCACAATCTAGCATTAACTGATAGTTATAAGAACTGAAGATTAATTTGGCGAGAAATACGGGTTTAAGCCTTAGGAAAGAGGATTTATACATTTATAAAATTAATTCCTTGACTTCAAAGCATTTTTGTTTATTTTTTAATCCACTTGATACAATATTTCTCTCCCACTCGGGTGAAGAGTAGTTGGATGGTAAGTCATCTAATCGCCCAGCGCAGATGTTGCCAGGTCCTGGAGTATTTTTATGCAAACGACTTGCGGATTACCAGCAATTAGTAATTACCAAGATAACGGAGGCCTGTCTTGAGAAGGGCTGAGAAGAACTAAGGGTGAGGAAGGATTAGCAGCGGGAGATTAATTAAGAAGGGTGCTATATATCTTCCTAAGGTGGCATAATCAATTTTGTGAATAAATATAATGAAAACGTCCTCTTTTGTCGCAGTTAAAACAGTATAAATAACACAAACAAACTGTTTAAAATAATAATTTCGATTCATTTTACTTATCTCAAATTACATCGCTGAAAATATTAATTCTATAATTTATTATTTGTATTATAAATCGTACTAGCGTAAATTTTTGCGAAAGGAAAAAATAAATGTTAAATATTGACGACCTACATTTTATTTTATGCTATCTCTCTAATACGATATAAAATCGTACACTAATATTACTTATCAAACATTATTTAAATAAATATTAAAAGTTTATGTAATCATGTCATTAAAATTTTTATAAACGAAAAATATCAAATTTAAAAAAAAAAAAAGTTGTGACTGTACTTTAAAATCGTCATTAAATATTATAATTTAGAAAGGTGATCACAGCGCTTATAAATATGTATTTTAATTTCGCACGGGTAATAAAATCTTCTCCAAACCGTACTGGGTACACCTTCTGTGAATGTGGTCATAATGAAAAACATCAAAAAGTAAGCACCAACTTTATTTTACGTGTATTAAATTTAACGGCACTTTTATTGTCCATAAACCGATAGACATGTGTGTAGTTGATGCTAATTGTGTTTTTATTTCGAAAAATTTTTAGGTTAAATTTTAGAATTAGCCCAGTGTAAACGGTCTCAACTTTAAAATATTTTTTGTATCAAGAATGACTTATATAATTCGCTAAATTCTTAATTTAAAATGTAAGTAAATGAAAACCTGCCTTACAGGGTATCTTCATTATCTCATTTATATAATGGAGGCTTCATTTGCTTTCATAGTCGTTTTAATCTGACGAAGAGAGCAATTTAACCCTCGAATAGGACTTCTGTTTAAACCTTTAAAAACCCGACGGCCATTTCAATTACTAATTACTGTTCAAAATACTAAATTCATCCGTAACTTCTACAGTTAAACTATCGAGTGCACATGTATTCATTATATTATAGTTTCTTATTTTACAAATTTATTGACATACTTTTCTATTGACGAGGTAAGAATATATGAACTTTACAAAGATATACGGATAAAATCAATTTATCAAAAATATTTTTTTGTTGCTGCCGGGACTCGAACCTGGATCTTTTCCTATCCGGGGAAATGCATTAATCGATTACACTACACCAACATAGTAAGTTGACAACAAATTTTCGAATTTATATGTTGCACATTCAAATTTATACATCTGTCGTTCCATTATTTGAAAACAATCTTCTTTATATTTACTGAATATCAAACACATATATAAAAAATATATATGTTGTATTAATGTTTCCAAAATTTAATAAAAAATGAATTTAATAAAATATTAATTAATTCAAGCATCAATTTGAAAGTGCAACATAAAAATTCTAAAATTTGTTGACTGTTTTTAATTCTATTCACTATGTTAAAATCAACTTTATATTCTTTCCTAATTTGTTAATTCTTTACTCTATCATAAACGTATTCTCCACATTTACACTTTTTTTCCACTGCAAACAATACTTAAAATTGCATTCATAATTCTACACCCTGTCGTATGAACTTCATATATTCAGTGGCAATCATTTAACACGGAAACACTTTACATGAAAAATCGGTTGACACGAAATGACAATATTGTCATACCAAAATACTATGTAATTTCATGCATTCATTTTCTTTTAACACGAAACAAAAATCTCTTAACACAAAAAGATTTTTCCATTAACATATTGATACGTTGCATACGTTGCGCACTACATAGAATCTTGTTACACCAAACACAACTTAAAATTGTTTACGTCATAGGGAATTTTCCAAACCAACGGATTCAACACCAACTCAAAAGTCAATAGATAACGAAGAGGTTGAACCAACATTTAGTGAAATTCTGGGCATGTTTCAATACTTGTAGGATGTCTGAATGATGAAGATGAATTTGCTGTACTTGATGACGATGTGTGTACAACGCCAATTTTAACAATGATATTTTGGATCGCATACAGACTTCTAAACTGGATCTCACTGGTGAAGATAGTGATGATGATAGAGACAACGATATCGATTTTCCACATTAGAAATGAGAAAATTTATCATAAATACTTTCTCTATTACATTCTCTATTATATCTCAAAAGGTCCACCGTTACTGTAAAAATAGTGTGGGAGTTTAGTTAGGAGATGGGGAATTTGAAAGTTAAGCAGTGCGGTTCGAGCTTGACACTAAACGCCATCCAGAATGGAGACAATTCAGTTTCGCAATGGTCCAAGTCCAGTATCACTGGTGAGAACCTTGACTATTAATGTTCCGGTTGACACATATTGGTGTCTCACACAATGAATAATATAAAAGTATAAATAAAAGGACAACCTCGGAATAACCTAAAAAGGTCAGTTATTTCAATAAACACATCATATTCACACAATATTGAATTATTTAAGTATATAAGATATAACAGACCTAGTCCACAATATTTTATGGCTGAATGTCTGACTATTATTATATTATTACGAGTCGAAAATGTTCAAGGAATATGTGCAAATTCTGTACTGTTACGGAAAATATTATTGTTTGAAATTTTTACAAATCGTGTTAAGCTTGAAGTTACGTTATTACGTACTTCGAAATAAATATTTGCGAAATTGTTCAATTATTAATCTATATCTTTGCTTCAGCTCTTAAATCATGTAACAAAAAATAGTCTGGTCGCTCGAAATTCGATGACCTTCAATTTTTTGTATTCAATAAAGTATTTCAATTAATCGAAATAATCGCATAAATACGATCGTTGAAATTAGGCACATAACCCTTGAACATTTTTGACTCGTAATTTAGTCAGGTCCACCCATAACATAGGTGGACTAGGTCTGTTACACCTTGTATATAATAGAGATTTAGGGGAGGGGAGTGCCTTTGTTTTGTCCAGATCCAAAATATCTAACGATATATGCCAAATTTTGTGAGAATGGGGGGAGGGGGGGGTGATTATATTTTCCTCAGAATTATACAGTGCAACTGAACAAATTTTAAATGGTGTTCAATATTATTCACATTTATATCGATGGTGAGTGGATGGTGTGGACAAGGGAGGGAGGATGCTGCCTATGATTCGCGCAAAGGTCCTAAATTAGGAATATATGGGAATTATTTAGGGGAGGGGGAGAAAGTATCAAAGCAAGATCCTGAAATTAACTAAGCTAAATTGTATTTATCAGTCAAAGCGTGTAGCAGTTTACCGAGAACAGATAGATAGGCATCGAGTTATATATACATATATACATAGTAAGACACTACGTAAAACAATACGCATATTTTCCTTGCAATACTGAAATATGGTGTGTATATTTTTAATGTAATTTTATGTTATATAAAACTGCCTTAGGGTAGGATATATTTAAAGAGGCTTTACGGAGGCTTTGTATTATGTAATTACGAGGAATATATAATATTATGTCATGTTATATCGTGTTACGTCATGTCGCTTATGTAAAATTGCACATGTGATTATTTTCTTCCATTCTATTCATGAAAAGAGATACTTACATTTCGACGTTTAAATTATTCTCCAGAAAAATTATAATTCTCACATTATTCCCCTCTTACACGGAATTACAGAATTACGGAATACGATGAAAAAGAAAAAGAGAATATTTTTCGAAAGAGAAATGTTTTTTTAAAATACTTTCGAAATTATCAAGTCCTGTATTAAACATAAATACGTACTTTCCAAATTATTAAAATCGCATCGGAATTGTTAAAATAGCTGTTGAGATATTATTACGTCCGATACACGGTCGCATACCATCACGTCGCGCGAATCAACATGTAACTAATGCCTGTCGGCGCCGTGTTTGATGGATGACCGATAGTTCAACGTGGAAAAGCCCGATATGTTAATCGGGAATGGGAAACAGGTAATGTCGAAGTAACACGCGTGCAACGACTCCCGTACCGTCATACTATTTATGACACGAGCGGTAAAACTCTGTCGCTCGCTGCATTAGAATCGGGATTCCTGCGCATCGCACTTTACGAGTCACTAAAACTTTACGCACCTTGACCGATGTATTGTTATAACAGGATAATGGGTGGTACATAGTAAATCGAAGAATAAAAATAATAAGTACACATTATCTAAACAATCATTTCAAACAAACTGAGTTCATTAACTTCATGAATTGAACGTTAAATTCACCCATAAAAATAAATGTCTGTGTAAATACACATGGAAAGTTTGTTTATTAAGGACGGTAAGCTATCGAAAGGGGGTGACTACTGGAAGTAAACCTCTCCGATTGAAATAATCGCCAATAGATATTTGTTATCATCAGAAGCAATACCAGCGGTACTTAGCGGAGTTCTGGTGCTAATAATAAAGTACGAAAGTGAATTCTGAAAATGGCGAAAGAAAAACGAATTGCGGATATAGATTTAAATAAGAACAAATTAAGAGCTAATATAGACTCGAATGGATCATAATTAAAATAAAATCGGTGAGATGAACAAAATAACGTACATACGAGCAAAGCGAAGATGGTAAAGAAAATATATGCAACAAGCGTTTAAGGCAAAATAAACAGAGACCTGGCGTGATTAAATAAACTGTATATTGGAAGACTGCCCTTTTAGATGCTTTAACAATCAATGAATGCATAAAAGGCAAAAGTAGTAAGTTTGGCAGAATATAAGAGTGTAGCGCTCTATCCTCTCTGCAAAGATACGTCGTAATGGTAAGTAAATAAGACATAAAAATATTTTTTTATCGTTTCCCAAAAAGATTATTAAATAATTATTTATTTCCTCTTATTACTATAATGTATACGAAATCAGACACTATACGAATACAACTGATTCTAGATTAGTTGTAAAGATTGACTTGTCGTGCTTTTACGTACGTCAAATCGATTCTCTATACTTCAAAGGATATCAAATGGAATTCTCAATATAATATCGTTGTCACTAGTCTGGGCAGAAAAACGCAGACGAGAGAGTCCTGGAGGTTTCAGATTTGTCGTTATCACACACATCAAACCACGCACCCATACATGAGCACGCCGTGTAGCATTTAGATGGGGATATAAAAATATCTCCACAATGTTCACAAGATATTCCGAGCATAGTGTTATCGATTTGTCCATTTTCACGTTCTGTGCCACGTTTCTGACGAGGATTGAATAACGATATCGTTATTGAAAACGGTGTGTCGTTAACACAACGTTAAAGACGACCGTGTAAAGTTCTACGGAACAAAAATTACACACGCAAAAAGATCACATTTTCGACAAAGATCGTCAAAATGTTTTCTGAAATTTAAAAAAAGTATTAGTTTTGTTTATATACGTTGTAAAATCAACCCCAATGGGGTCTGTGAATGCAAACACATGCCATTGCGGGAACTGCAGGGAGCATATAGTCAAAAAAATAAGCAGACTGGGTCTGATATAGTGATCGAAGAAGCATCAAATGTCTCTGATACTATGTTTCTGAAATTGGACATAATAGTCCATATTCATGGACTGAGACAGATGTCTAGTTGAGATAAGATCAGATATTTAGTTGAAATGAATTTCCACATCGTGTGCATATGTTAAGAATCATAAATCACCGAGTAGGACCACCCTTTGACTTAACAGCGACTCGACACGTGCGCACAAACATCAGCTATACCTACGACTATTTTTTCTGAAAAGTTAAGCAAACAGAATGCATTAAAGCAAACGTTTATTCTGTTTTAACTGCTGCACAGAAGATTCAAAATCACCCAAACGAACATCAACAGTCAATGAATTGATAAGTGATGGTAAATCAACCGGCAGTGCTAAATTCTATGAGACTTGGCGTGTACACGATGGACTACGAAAGTCGAGAGTTGCCTCCAAAGAATCTCATGGGAGCACACTCCATGATTTAAAGATTATTTCGAACTGTCATTAAAATCTCTTTCGTGGAAACGATATCCTGGCGCGTAGTGATAATAATGATCATTTACAGCTTTCATTTTTTAATTCTTTTCGCCATTTATATTTTCTAATTATTTTCTTTCCTCGTGATATAGTGGTGGACCGTGTCTCGACAAGGGATATCGAAAACATGTGGAAAACACATCGCCGCGAGTATGGGCGATTGAATCAAACATAATGTGGGAAGCCGTCTGTGCGTGCGTAGACTGCAGAGGCCTTCATTCGCTCGAAGTTGCTTTAGGTTCACCGATTTTTTTCTAAAGGGACCTTCTGGACCGATTGTAACGGAATTATAAATATCAATGTTACGAAATCCATGAAATGTAAAGCAACTACCAAAAATTAATCATATCTACGTGAGGATTAAAAAACGCGGAAAGTATATAATATATATATAATAATAAAAATAAATATAATGAAATATTATTCTCCCCGGCAGAAAACCGAATCTCAATCTACTGCGCGACAGGAGGAGAAACTGAGTACTACACTGCCGGCAATGAATGTTACAAAGTAAATTTAAAAAATACTCTTATAAATAGTAAAGTAATATCAAAATATAAGATACTAATACAAAAATAATGAACATTTTTTTTTATTCTTAAAATTACAGACAATTTGATCACTACAACTATTATATTATGGCGTTACTCGACGCCTCAAAAATATTTTTAATGTTAATGTTTCAAAAGCTCTTGGTATCAATCTCTGTTAAGCTCAATTCGTAAATAAATATCTGATATGGTATTTGAGCACATATTTTTACAATGACTGGTAATGGTTGATAATAATAATAATAAGAAATTATTGTATAACTAGAGTTAAACCGTAAAAATAGAAGGGAAATTATTATTTTTAATTAACAATTAATTTACACTTCAGATGATAAACTGACAAAAAATATTGTTTATTTTATGTTGCTATGTGACTCAACATATGTTTGTTTTATATCTCTATGCGACTTTTGTTTGTTTTGTGTGGGCGCAACACGGACGGACGGGCAGACAGATATAAAAAATAATATATGCATGATTTAAAAAAGTTTTCAAATGTAAGGACTGGAACTGTTTCATTTCACTGAGATGGCTAGGTAAGGATAGAACGTAATAATAAATAATTTACATTTATATTCGAACGTACATACGCAGAAATGTACGTGAAGTTGTTCTGGCGGAGGTATTTGCCTAGTAAAGTAGTCGAAGCGCCAAAAATGACAGAGATAAAAGCCGAATATCGCGGAATCTAGACGCTGACTGCTTAGGGTAGAAGAAAATTCTTGGAATAAATAAGCCTTGGGCCTGATTTTATATTAACTCAGTCGGTCGTAAAATAATCACGTCTAGACTTTAGAACCGAAAAATATCTGTTTAATTTGATTAATATTTGAACATTTTAAATTTTGAAGCGCAACCTAATTCAAGAGTGAGTAATTCAATGTGGTAAAAGTAATATTTAGACAGGGTTACTTCAGTTAAAAATTGTGCAGTTATAAACAAAGGTTTGACATCTAAAGTTCGGCGTAATTTAGCGAGATAAGCCCAATTAGCCGGTGAATAAATATAAACGAAAGGTAATTTAAACGGGTAGCAGAATTGACGTCAACTAATGGATGTATATCGTTGGACGTGTAACCTCTTACGGTTAACATTGTTCTGCTAATCGGCTTTCCGGGTAAACAATGCCTGGCCCCAATAGTGGATTATGTTACAGCAGTTGTTTCCCTCAGCACATAGGCTAAACTAATTCGTGCTACGGAGAATGCTAAACACGCTTAATTATTTCAGCATATCCCAAACGGTACATCTAGTACTTGGATAATGTGACGATCGATAAAAAACCAAAAACGTCAGATTCAAAGATATGGCTTCGATCTATAATTTGGTGAATTTTGTAGCTATAATTTTATCGATTAGGATAAACTAGCCTATAATGAAACTACAAAGTATATTATGGATCCGATACACGTTGAAGATGTTGATTGCATTATATCTAAATTCAAAACAACCAGGTAAATAACTCGGTTTCAGTATCTACACATCAGTGGCGTGCAGTAGGCACAAACTTAGGTTATGCTGTTACTGACGATAGATATAGGTACTAGGTATCAAAAAAAAACTAATTTTGAGAACGATTCTATCAATTTAAATTTAGAAAATAATTATATTATATTACTTTACAAAAGGCAAATTCTTTTATTGCTCTGTACCGTTACTCTGTCTTTGATTTCGCTTAAAATTGTATCTACGATTTATCTTTCGGACAACAGATTAAAAATACTTCATTAACAGTACTCTGAAACATATATTTATATAATTAGCATTGTAAATTACCATAGCCGAACATAAATAAATTTATTTCAACGTTTCATTTGATATTAGTAATAATATTAAATGAAATGTCGAGTAAACTCAAGTAGTGCCAATAAACTCAAATAGAGTTATAATATTGTTTTATTTATATCCATCCATTAGAATTTTATATGGTCATTTCATAAGATAGGGATTGTTAAATTTATTTTTATTTCCCAGAATCTTTAGTAATACACGGTTTTTTGTGTGTATGCAGTGCACGCCCTTGGTATACATACATATATGTATGTAATATTGAAAGCTGTATATCAGAGTTTCTTTCTACGACCCTTTCTCAAATATACTACACTCCCTTTGAGAAAGATTATTTGGACCGTGTGTGCTCCACCTTTATACGGCAGAACTACATCACTCCTAAAGCTAATTGATTTCTATAAACACAATAGTAGTTGCTAAATATTTGTTAAAGAAACCCTTTCTAAAGCTCAAGCATAATAAATCAAAATAAAAAATGGTGGAGAAAGTAAAAAACAAACAATCTCGGTTAAATTTAATGCCATATAAAAGCCGCGTGACAGCTTATCATACAGCAAGTGACAACGCGACGGAAAACAATGAAATCTTTAAGTAAAAGTCACATATTTGCCGTTTTCTCTGGAAATGTCTTCCAAGAATTCTTTGAAGTGACAACAGATCTAACCGTCCCCCGTACGCTACGGATGCATCCCGAGCGCTATAATGGCACAATGCAAATTATTTCATTGTGGATACCACCTGGAGTACATACATTTTATGAATTTGAACAATTATCTTATTTTATTTTATAATTTTATTAAGCTGTTTTATAATTTGTAATTAGAATGGTTTACGTGGTTCATATTCTCAATGTACACGAAAAAAATAGTTAACTTAAAGGGGGACAATACTTCTCTTTATTACGTCATATCAGGACTTTAAGCACCGGTAGATATCCAATAAAAATATTTTTTTATTCCAACAAAGAACACACAAAAAACCATTTTCAGCATTTGAGAAAATTTATGACAAGAAAGGCTGTTTTCTTTCTTCCGAGTGTGTTTTCATAGAGATACTCGTATGAATAAAAATAGGTAAACCACCATTGAAGCTAATTCGTTTTATCATGCAAATAAAACTACTCCAATAAAAGTTTTTCACGGTAAAGAAAAGGATTGAAATTGTACCAACTGCCAAATACATACTACGCTACGTAATCTGGTATTAAATGTACCCTCGTGTGCCACTGCTTTCTTAACAAGCCCCTACTACACTTTATTGCCATCGGGGCGGAAATCTGTTTCGTTAATCTTGTTGTAGGTTTTGCATTTACTAGTTGCAAAGCGAAGGTCACCTGAAAAATAATTATTAATAACTTAAATTAAATTATATATCCTTTTTTCATACGAAAATATTTTTCGTATGAAATATTATATTATATTGTATATTAAACGTTTTTCAATAAATTTAAATCATACATGTAATAGAGCCGTCCCTATCAAACGCCGACGCATTTCCACGAAAAAAGTAATCTACAGAAATGACCCAAGTATCCTATAAATTATCGCATTGTCTACCATATTCCGCTTGGTAATGGGGTAGGTAAGAGATTCTATAAAAACTAACAAATAAAAATCGCTTGTTTTGAATGTGTTTTAGTATTAAGTGCGTAAATATCTTATATTTCGCACTCAAGTGGAAAGTTTGACCAATGTATCTCAATTAGTTGGTAATGGATACAAGTCAAGTAAGCGTTTCTTCATTTTCTTGTGAAAAACACAAGCTTCGAAATATTTTTATTTATACTTGCAAAACTTTATCTGAAGTTGAAGTAAACAATAATACATTATATTAGCCGTGTATTACATGATTCCTTAAAGCAATTTAAACGTACTTTGCGGCGACAGATGATGCAAACAAAAATGAACATGCTATCTATCATTACGGGACTTGTGGACATGTTTGATAATTTGATTTATTGTTTGATCTATTTTGGAGTGCGATTTCTGAACCCACATAATTGTCAAATCAGCGAGGGTTTCTGATTGCAAACTCGTTATTATAATCGTAGGCATTGGAAATGGCAGTTAGGAGGATCTTATGTTTGTGATATCTCCAGATATTGGACGAAGATAACCAAATGGGATGCTAATGGGCCCGGGAGGTCATCCGGGGGTTTCCTTTAGAAATGAAATTGTGAACCCTTGTGTGGCAGATAAATCCGGGGAATTCCTGATAATACACTTAATATAGGAGAGTTTAATTAAACTAAAGTTTCCTTACGTGAAGTTTATCGCCATGGATGAAGAGATTACACGGTTAAGTAGCGATTCACGTGCTTTTGCTATTTGCAAGGTACCGGTATAACGGAACTCCGCATCACGAGGAGTGCTTCAAATATAAAGGCGCTCCGACCGCAGAGTATTTCGGGGAAATGAATTATGTACTATGGAGATTACTAACGCGTGTTAATTAATCTCAACTTAAATAATTATCCTTATATAAGCCTACTCTTCCATGATGACTTTTGATCGCTATTGTGCTCCGTCACACTCGCTTCGTCTCTACCCCTTAATGAACACAGGTAGGCTCCATTATTGTATTACAAAACTTTTTACACATCTTGTTTTAAATTAAAATTCTCCAATAACGCGAATTAGGATTCAGCGTTATAATATCAAAATATGTTTTCTTAAGAAGAATACATTTTTGTTGTGATATTGCATTTTCAGAACATAGTTAAAAGAATATAAAGATATACAGAAAAAATAAATCTATCTAAAAAATATTTAGTTGCTACCGAATCTGGACCTCTTCCTATCCGGGAAAGCGCATTCACCATTTCGCTATAGAAACCGAATACATTTGCACTTCATTTTAATGCTATTGATATTATATAACCTACATATTCAGTGAAGTGGTACATTTCTATTATAGATATCAATTCGGAATGTTTCCAAGTTTCTTAGTGATCTTACGTGATGTACAATACATTTCTGTCGTAGGTTTCAATTCTGAACGTTTTAAAGTTTCTTAGTGATCTTACATAAAATATTACCTGAGAAATGTGTGAATTGTCGACCAGTTTATTCGTGCTTATTGGTCTAGTGGTAAGTTAGTCCTATTTTCATACCGAAAATGCTTATATAATGGACAGGCCTAAAAGATCAGCAACATTGCGATTCGTGAAACTTCTCAATTTATTAGATGTTTACTTTCAAAATTATTTAAAGTAGTATCACTCATTATGAAAACCGTGTACGCGTACATGGGTAACTTTTAAATGGACTAGAAGCTCATACAAGCATGGGCACTCGTTAAAATAATTTAGTTACGTGAGAACGCCCACTCACTGATTGCCAAAAGTGAAGCATTAATGTTTAACGTATGTTTACATTGCATATATGTATACATATAAGTTACTGGTAATGTGTCAAAGAATATTATTTTATTACGGTAAAAATTGCGAATAATTAGATGGTTCGCAAGATAAAAATCTACTTCATTTCATAAACTGATGTCATTATTTTCGCTTCTGTACAAATTATAAAAAAATAAAAACTTATGTAAGACAAAAAACTAACCTAATTCAAAGGATGACGTTGTAAAAGAAATAAGAAAAATCTAGTTGAATAAAAATTCTTATGACTTAACATATAACTAATCCATTAAATTTAAATATTGATATCATCGTGTTAAACCAAAAGAATATTATTTTTATATCCATCTGTTTCATAATTATCATTTTTTTTTAATTATTGTAACCTGACAAAGAATGTTAAAAAAAACAAAGTGATTAACTACAAAGTAATTATTTATAAGTTTTAAACATAAATTAAAATAAATACGACATACATCAGATCATAATCAGTTTCGATGAACAGTCTAAGAAATAAATACATTTTAAATATTAATATGTATGTGATATTTTTTAGCTGTAAACATATGAAATTATTAATTATTCAAGATAATTAGTTAATATAGATATTGATGAAATTTATGTTTAAAGTATTATAACCACAGGCAAGTAAATGAATAGACATGATATAAAGTGTACATATAAGAGAGGGGTTTGAGACATTAGTTGCGGGACGAGGTGCATTCTACATATATTCTCGATGGAAACAAAAATCCGATAGTTTATGACACATTTATGCAACAGTAAAAGTATTTGCTCCTCGAAAATTAAATCTTTGTGTAAACAACACACATTTTTTACATTAATGCAAGTTATATTGTCAGCATTTAAATTTTCGTTCCAAACGAGTTAATTTTTTTTAAAAGTCGCGGAGCTATTTGATTGCGTAAGTGATATCAAAGTTATGACGTTAGTGAAAACAAAATGAATATATTGGGATTAAAAATTTGCCTTAGTTCAAGTCTATATATTTGGTGGTCTGTGATTATAGCAAATACTACAGGAAAGTAATTATATAAATAATATAATCAGTAATATAATAATTTAATAAATAATGTAATTGATTAAAATGTAATTAAAATAATCATAATAGATTGTGATAATCTTACGAATTGGAGCTTTTACCGTTTCTATATTAAGCATATCGAGGGCCGTAGATGGTAGAGAAGTAAGAGCAGACATGATAAAAAGAACGCCGCGAAAGCCAAGCACCGCATATAAAATTTCAAAAGCAGCAGATATATCTGCCGGAGTAACCGGTTACCACGAACGTTGTAGAGGTTCTACAGTGGAACACTTAAGAGCTTTCCGGAGGGGTAACAGCCTCCACTTAATGCCTCCTTGCTACTGCACAACAAGAGAATTATGCAAGCAATTAATGGCCTTCACATAATGGTAGTTTTTATACAACCTTAACCCTAAAACTGATGCTTGTGCGTAGAAACATAAAAAAACCTTTTTGTTTGTTGTAAACAGCTTTTATTTTATTTATTTATTAGTAACTATATAATGCATATGTAAAAATGTGGTCGGACTATGCCCGTCTCATTATAGAAATTCTGTGAAAAAAATAATTAATATTTTCGCGTTTTTTACGATAACGTGGTTTTTTATTATTCATTTATATCAGAAGCTATACACAAGATTTGACTTTTTCAACTATTACTTAGATAGGACTATTACACTAATATAAAACTAATAAACTGAATGTTATTTGAAATAATTAAGAAAATTTAAGAAAGAGCGCGACTATTTTCCTCGTGCCACAAAATTGCCTTAATATGGAAAAAAAATTGTATGTATTAATAATGTATAAATAATGAAATAAATCTTCATATAATCCTGAAGCCAAAATTACAGAAACAAATCTGAGTTGAGAGAAATTAGCAAAATGTTAAAAATTAATAAGAGTTATAAATCATTCAATTTGCATGAAATATTATCAATTTATGAACGAGAAAATATTAATGAATTTTGAAAGGGAAAGCCTTAAGGTGTAAATATTTTTTAAATACCATTAATATATCGTTATTTTCTTCTTCTTGCAGTTGTAGAAGTGATATTCACCATGCGTCGTTGTTCTGGACACTATCTACAAGTTATATGCAAGTGCCTGCATTTGGCTTTCTTATTGGTGAAATTTAATATTTTTTCCTTATTCTATTATTTTTATATTTCTGATTTGTGCGTTATATCTAATAATGTATCCTATCCGTTTAGTTCTTCAATTTTCAATGGTGTTTATTCTGGATCTCTTTTGTAATGTCATCTGTAATTCTCTCGGTCTAACTTATTCTTTCTATCCTTCTTCAGTACCATATTTCTAACACGTCTAATCTGGAAAATGGCGCGATGGTAAGTAAATAAGTCATCTATTTCTCCGTCTTTGATTAATCTACCAGATTCCGTGAAGTGCTATACTCCAGACGTAGATTATCATGAATTGCGATTTCGATTTCTGTTTGTGCTGGATATTGAAGGCATGTTTTATTTACATTAATATGCAATATAAATAATGAAACAAGAATATTCCCCACACGTTATTCATAGATATGATAAAACTTTCACGCAATACTCAATAGAAACATGTTTATCTTAGAGATACATCCGATTTAAGTGTAACCCCTAACAAAATTTCAAAATGAAGTAAAATAATGCAGTCTAAATATTATTTGACACGCGTGCCTACTCATATGAAAGTTTTGGAAGAGAGTTATTTTACACTGTTGTATTTTATATATATATATATATATATATATAATCCCTGTGTGTCTTTGGAGGAAATGTCAATTTTCTTTGAAAAGTAGATATGTGACCTTTTTTCTGATTGCACACTTTTTTCAAAATAATAGACGAAAAATAATTTTTCAAAAATTTAAAAAGGGTACACTATAAACTGCTGTTGTGCTGTGGGCTGTTATTATAATTATTATTACACTAGTCTTAAAATAAAATCACAGTGTGTCACACTCCTTAGTTAATTGAACTTATAATTCAAAATAGTAATCAAACAAATCTATTGTCAGAAATCTTGTTTATCTGAAAATTGTAATATTCCAATGCTGCAATGTTATATGGGTAGGAATATAGAATGTAGGAACCTCATTAAATTATTACATTTTCCACTAAAACCATTCTATTATACGTACATCTTTTGCAATTGTCCTAAAACGGGTTTTGAAAATTAGTTAAAAAATTATAGTAAATACTAAATTAATGTATTAATTATAAATATATACATATAAAATCAATTTTGTCGAAAAATATAGTTTTTGCGTCATCGGGATATTATATGTATATATTTATAATTAATACATTAATTTAGTATTTAAAATATCACAGACCGTCTGTTCTGAATAATTACAACTTCACAATAAGAATGTGTTTTCCTTAATAAAAAATTATATGACAAAATGCTTACATGTCAATAAACTCTACGGCATACCATCAACAGGTGCATGCAAAATATTACGAAATTATCTATAGGTATCAAAGGGAACAGAAAATATTTGACGGTAAAAAATCTTTTTAAGTGGATGAAAATACCAACTAACTTAAAAGAAAATGATATCCATTGCAATTTAGATCCTTGTGTGAAAATAAAAATGGGTTGTTGATATTTATTTTTAATTAATTATTTCGAGTTGATGAATATGAAAATAATATTATTGTCTCACCTTGCCTCCAGCAAGAAGACGGCTTTTGTTTTCTAAGACTTCATTTTAAAAGGCCTACTTAAATAAAAAAATTAATTAAATTAAAAATTTGCAATGAAAATGTGAGAAGATTAGAACATACAACCGGGTGTTATTTTTTCTGTTCAGTTACATTTCTTTCAATTACAGTTTTTCTTCGTCGCGATTAATTTACGATGTGCTTAATCTCCAATGAGGAATCATTTGTCACAAATGGGATGTGACGCCCAATCCGGTTACCGCATCTGAAACGTCATCTAGAGCTGCGAAGAAACTAGCCTTTGACGATTACCCATCCTCTAGTGGAATATCTGTCGAGAGACTTCCTGAAAAAGAAGCTCGTGCCTTCTTGCACGCCCACCATTGTCAACATGATGACCAGCTTCGGTTTACTCGTGATGTCCCCGATTGACAAGAAGTTACTTGAAGTTGGAGCCTTCAGAAACAGAATCAGTTTTGTATTAAAACAATCCAGTTTATTGTTTCGGAAGTAAGTTGTTTTGTTGTTTCATATATATGGTTTAATTTCTGTGAGACGCGTTTCGCCTTATGAGGGCATTATCAATCTAACCACTCTAAGCACTCCAGTTTTGTTTGTACAATTTATAAAATGTATTTATTTGAGGTTATTGATAACGATAGTATAAACTAGATAATTTTGTATTTATTTCTTACACATACATTTACAGTGCTCTACATTTTTGACTTGCATTCTAGATTACGTAATCTGTGCAGTCCTTTTGAGTCAAATTTGCTGAGTTATCTCATTTAATCAGCTAAGAAAGCATCACCCCTCAGATAAAACTCGTTTATTGTGATTAGTTTTTTAAAATTTAATGTAGGCTCAACATCGCATCTTTTGCCATAATTATTTTCTTGTTAATCTCGGTTTTACTCTTATCCGAGTCAGAAATCATGTACAAACCTTATAATGAGTATTGTTAATATAATTCCCTTTATTTTACGTATTCCTATCAATGATAGAGTACTACAACTTTCTTGTATTTTACAACATTGCACAATTATAACGTAGCACACTCACACAAAGTTTCTGCGAATAAACAATCACCTACAAGAATACAAGAGCTGTGAAAATGTTATTAAATTAAAGCTATTTGTAGAATTACTTGTTAAAATTTTGAATGCACGAGACAAATGTATTGTTCAAGCCGGCGTTGTCTGTATCTTCAGTATATCCGTTATAAATTATAACTATAAAGAGGTTGCCCTGCCTCACGTGCTCAAGATACAAAGAGCATTGTGTTTATTATGAAAAGAATTGGGCGTAGTACACTTCCCTGCGGTACACCGAAAAATAAAAGTGGTATAGAATTTATTTACGCTCTTCTGTCACCTTCGATGTTGGTCATTTATGAAACCGTTCACGAAATTTCTCTTTTATTCTTATTGTTACTGGTCTTTTATAATACTGCACGGGCGGCAGGGCCTCAGCTACATCAAAGCAAACAGTAACGTGATCACTCACAATGTATCACTCTAATAACTTTTGTACCGTAATAGCTACCGACTGAATATTTATAATATACAATTTGTCGAAAATTTAAATGGTTAATACAGCGTATAGATATTTTCCCTGGAAAGGAAAAGTTACAGGTTCGTATCCCTGTGGTAATTAAATATTTTTTCGATATAGCTTTCTTTTAAATATCACTCCACTATAGTATTTATTATAAATATCATTGAACTATGTTCTAAAATTTCAACATCACAATGTATAATTATCATTTAAAAAGTATATAATATCTAAAATCATAATTTTTACATGCAAAAACCATCAAACTGAGAGATTATACAAAATGAGAATAAACATTTGTTTTCTAAGAATGAATATAATATCCAAATTTTTTTATTGCAGAATCTATTAAACAAATATTAAAATCAAACAAATAACAATATGACGGAGCGTCTCTAGCAACAATATTTCAAGTTACTTCTAATGTAAGTATCCGAATTGGAATGCATATTGTAATATTACGGCAGAGTTTACGCAATTAATAATTCTTCAAATGCTAATCAAAGAATAAAATGTATCGCACATTTAAGCTACCTTAATGATTTATAAGGGTACTAATATGATTAATATAATTTAATTCCGGGGTATGTATATTTTGTATTAGAAACACAATATCCTACGACTATTTTGATATGCTTAGAAAATGAAGCGCCGCATTGAAACCAATACGTTTGTCGAGTGAACTCTGAAACGGATTCTTCGGTGTTAACCCAACGGGTATTAAAGTATGTAATTATACTAAAAAAATATATTGCCGGGTCAAGTATCTCTGAGATTGTAAATTAAATAAATGTGTTTCATATATATAATAATAATACTTTTAAAATTAGCAATATTAACTTTGTGGTTAAAATTCATATTTTTTATTTATTACCTTTTTTTTATTTACCACTTAATTGAGTTTAAATACATCTACCGGTTTCGAAAAATACCATGTTATGACATCCTGCACAAGAAAATTGTATTTTTCGAAACCATTAGATGTATTTAAACTCAATTAAGTGGTTAATAAAATAAATATAATAAATAAAAAATATATAATAATAAATACATCATACATAATATTAATAATATTAGAATTTATTCTGGGATATTTAACCATTAGGCGATATTTTTTTATATCTAAGGCACGTATTTAGATTTCATTGACATACATATTTTTATTGTAACATAAATGAATATATTATAATATAACATGATAAACATAAGATACAATTATATTGCAATTAAATACTCGTAGTTTGTTGTGATTTATTTTCGTCCTGTTTTTGTGTCTTTTAAAATAAAAATTCCACAGGAATAAAAATGTAGTGGAGTGTTGTAGAACTAGTGAATTATTAGTGTAGGCACTGTACAATGATTGTTGTAATGTTGGATAGCCAAGCTTCTGATTGCTCTCTACCCGATTAAATCATATATTGGGTCCATATTTGTGTAATCTTATTGAAGTTGAACGATTTCCACTTGGTACTGAGTGTGTTATACAGTTTCGGAGCTAAGAACATGTAGAACATGACAAAATGTCGTTGTTGCTCTCGGATCTGGCGTGTAGATGTTCGTTGTTTGTCTTGGGTTATGTCCATGATTTATTGCTTGGGGTGAGTTGTTATTAGCATGGAAAAATTGGACGAATCTCAGCATAAAGATTTGTATTACGTCTAAGGCATTGTACTCTTTAAATATAAGATACGATGGATATCTAAAAGGTCATATTTATTTGCCCATTATCAGCGCTGACGAAATTAAAAGTTAAGTAAAGAAAAAAGGGTTAATAAATGTTAAGCTACAATCTAGGTTATACCATGTTGTGACTATTCTGAAGCATTTCTTATGTATTAACTGGCGATACTGTATATAAAAAAATTTCATACTTAAACAATAATAAACATGACTAACACCTGGCCATGATGCTAGCTAGATATCTACCACGCGTATTTGTGCTTCAAACTAGTATCCCTGTTGATATAGTCTAGATGTGTATAAATTTCTAGTGCATCATGGTTCAGTGGAGTAGAGTGTATAGCAAATGCTTAGCCAGAGTAGATTTCTCCTAATGACCGAGTTTATGTGCCTTTTTATGTTTGCTATCACTGTTGGTATGGGCGGGTAGTCTCAGGTAGACTTTGTTGCACCCTTGACAATTGAGTTTACAAACTCCATCCGTCTCATGGGGCTCGCGGACTTTTGCTATACTCAAAAAATCAGCACAGCAGAATTACCTGGAAAATATATATAAATATCTGACGGCCGCAAAAACCTACGTAAGTATAGAATAAAATAATATATTTATCCACATTTAGATATATAATTCTCCGTTTTAGTGGTCAATGAAACGGAAACGAATATATATTCAAATATCATACATTAAAAAACGGAATACGTGCAATTGACATAATATTTAAAATATATATTATAAGAAGAAGAATTCGAGAAGTTTTCATTGAATAGAAAAATTTAGCGAACAAATTTTCTCATGAACTCACAATTTTCGGGTTGATACCGCGGCCTTTGAATGGGAGGGAAAATTGCATATTGCGGTCACATCTAAGAGGAACGGATACGACCTTTCGGCGAGTACTTGAGAAAAAAATGAATGAATACCGAGAAAGGAGAGTGCGGATGTATTGAAATTCCATTGAGAAACCACCCCGTGAATATGCCATAAACTTTTCAATCACATCGGAAGGGTCAAGTGGGAAGCTTCATGCGCCAGGGCGGTACTTGAGACATCTATGGGGAAAATAACCCAACTATAAACCCGGCAGGCAGCGTCAAAACGTTACTATTCCCACTGGAAAAGGCGTGAGTCTTTTCACTAACAAAATTATTTGTATTTTGGTCTTGTAGCAAACGTTCCGCGATACTGCTGTTCAAACTACTTGTCAAACATAAATTGAAATACTGGAAAGTAAAACAGCATTTATAAAATTTAAATATTTGTAGGTAATGGAAATAATAATAATGTTCTAATGTACCTACTTTCAAGAAAAGACTATCCTTAAAAACTCACAGATAATAAGTTTGTATTATATGTATTGAATAATTTAAAATCAACAATTTTTACAAAATAAAAGAGCTCTTAATACATTTGAAGAATAGATTCTGGTAAAATATTTTGACGATAATTATAATATTTTTGTATTATATTATAACACAAAGCTGTACAATAATGTCATCATGTTGCAATAAATTAAAGTTATTAGACTAGACTAGGTCATGTTCAGCTTGTGGAATACCAGGTACTAACAATAAAGGTTTGTTTGGGTGGCGAAACTACAATGCAAATATCTAGCGAACTTTACTAACATGGACGAAGTCAACTGGCAGTAAGCAGTCAAGAACTGGTTGATGAGAAGAATTTCGACGACGGTTAATAATGACGGTGCCAGTATACAACTAATACAACGAACTGGACGTTCTTCGCCGCGACGTATTAACTAATTATGTAATTCAATAATGAGTTAAATATAAACAAAATAAGGAATGCATGTACCGATGCAGTAAGGAGGTGAAGAGCATCTTGTTTAAATCGTTCTTCACCAGCATGTATACCTGCGAGCTCTGATCGAAATACAAGCAAGTGACGTATAACCGTATCCGAATTCAGTACAACAACTCAAACAGAATTCTGTTTGGTTTGACACGTTATTGCAGCGCAACTACAATGTTTACCGAAGGCCATATACGTGGATTCGTTCCGTTTCTGAGACATCGAGTTGCGGGCGTAAAGCTAAGGTTGGAACTCAGCACCAACTCTCTAGTGCAAGCGGCGCTTTCATGAAAAGCTGGTTCCCTGACCAGAGAATGGCAACGCCTACAGAATAGTTACACATACAACAATGGCCGTGACTGAAGTAGTTATATAATATATGTAATATTTATATTTTGAATATGTGTGAACTTTTTATTTTTTTATTTATTAATATTTTCCTTGGTTTTCTTTTTCATAGCATTATATTTATTTCTTAACTTTAATGTATAACATAATACGTATTATCTTTATGGCGAAACGGGTAAAAAAAATCTGATCACGCTGGAATAAACACTTTATTATTATTATATTTACTAGGATTAAGAAAGGATTGCTTAGATGGTTTATGTGCACTATATGAATGAGAAGAAGACTCTTAATATTGATGGCACTGGATCAGGCGTTATCAAAATGGTTAATATTAGAATACTCGACAATTGACGAGCGCGAATGTGATATATGTATGTAAAAAGGGAGACAAGCGTTTCTCTACACGACAGAAAAATATGCAAGTAAGAGTGGATAATGATGAGAGACCACCATTCAGTGCTGAATTTTTTTGTGACCAGATCCTACAATCCACACCACTATTTTCACATACTACTTTCACTGAGCATCTTAATGGGCGAACTTTATCGTCCTGAGACAGGAACGTCTTCCGGATGGGAGTATAAAAAGAAACAATTGCTCGACTAAAATGTATTCGTTAAGCATCCTGTAAGATTGACGTTGACAGATGCTAAAAATAAATATACAAGTTGTCGCTTGAAAGAAGCAAAATTTTAAAAGGTTGTCGTTATTACGCAAGTGAGCACCCGTGCATAAAATCATTAGGGATTTTCAACATTTCTTCCCAGCCCAGATCATTTTTTGATGTACAGTCATTTTGATGTTCATATACATGCTCGCTCCCCCCCCTACACCACCAAAAAACAAAATTAGACTAAATATACTAGTTCCCCTGATGATATTTTTTTTCTCTACAAATGAAAAAATATATATATTAAAGTTATTACAAGTATTTGGTATTTGAAATCTAATTAACACATTTACATACATTAACATGTTTTTTTCATGTTTATATACATTACATAACATAGTAAGAAGAATGATGATTATATAGGTGTTCATTGGAAAAATTTCAAGATTAAATTGTAATTGCTCATACAGCATTAGGACGAGGTATGTGGGAGGGGTATTGTTTGACGCGCGTGATTTGCGAATTCGCCCGTCGTAATGAGTCACTGGTCGGGAACGCACCGCGTGTTCGCGGTTGAGGAATATTTAAAGTGCGGTAATTTATTGGTTCGTGCGCGCCGCGCTTTCTGTACTCACTTTAATATTCGACGAGTAAGTGATGGGACGAGCATGCAACTTATCTGGTGTTGAGTTAAAAAGTTCAGACAATAAGGAACAATGTTAACCAAGCTCCTCATGGACCATCAACGTCAGCAGCGACGCCAGAACACGTGACTCAAGTTCGACGTGAAATTATGCGCAATCCGCCAAAAATCGATAAGGAAGATTGCAGCCTGTATTGGAATAAAAAAATTAAGAGTGCATGTTATTTTGAAAAAGAAATTATCCATACAAACTACAAATCGTACAGTTTTTCAACGAAAATGACTATTTTTTACGTGAAACCTTAGCGAGAACAATGCTGGAACGTTTTGGAACAGCACTAATGCTTGGAAACATTGTTTTCTGGCGAAGCACATTTTTATATCGATGGCTATGTTAATAAACAGAACATGAGATACTGGTGCCCCTACAATTCAAGAGAATGCCATCAAAAACGTTTGCTGTATCCAAAAACGACAATGTGGTGTGCAATTTCTGCCCGAGGGATAATTGGCCGTTATTTTTTTTAAACAGCGAGAGTCACTGCTGACGTGTATTGTCGAATGATTGACAAGTTTTTGATACCGCAACTGCAGCTGTTTCCCGGGTTCAACAACAGAACACAATTTCAGCAAGATGAGGCCACTCCACGCACAGCTAGGCAACAACAATTCAGGCCCTACAAGAAAATATCCGCCGTGCAGTTGCTGCCATAGAAACAACGCTTTGCTCTAGTGTGTTCGCAAATTTAAGAGTCCGATTACAAGAGTGTCTTGAGAGAAATGGACTACATTTAGACGATATTGTTTATTACGATATTATACTCATATTTTATTTATCGTGTAAATGCAGTCCATTTATTCGATGTATTCGACATAGAAAATAACATTGCAGTTTTTTTATTTATATTACCGATTAGGATACTCTTTATATTTTATTTAGTACTCGTAATTATAAAATGTATGTTTTGGTACATTTTAGAAATTCACAAGTTCTAAAATTAAAATTATACGTCCTTGTAAATCCCAGCAAATAAACTATTTATGAATTCAGCACCTACAAGGTACCTATAAAATATTTAAATTAAAAAAATAATACATTAACCTAGTACCTACATACACAAAGTACAATACTGAGCAACTCTATTATGATAAAATATATTTTAAAATGTCAAAAATAAATTTAATAAAATTTAATTCCTTCCTTCCTTCCTTGTACACGTAACAGAACAGAACCAACGTATGCGTTGTTGATTTTATTTATTATTTTCCAAATTGCATTACAGTTTTACGGCAAATTACACAATACCTTGAAGTTTTTACGGCATTGATTGCACGACGCCATGAAGTCGTTACTGATTTTTTTATATAAATTTTGTACACATACATTAATAATTTTCTGCACCCTCGCGTATTTCATATATAACTATACAACATTATATACCTACTTATTATTACTATTTTTTTAAATAATGAAATAAAATATATATTTTTATAATTGATTGATTTGGCATCGTTAGAATTCGGAGAAAACATTAATGAACAATATCACATTTACAAATCCTTCGCCGCTCTTATCAATTTTTCTTAGAAACAATAAAGCCACCCCTGCCCGCACGTCCCCCACCACCCCGATAACCA
The DNA here is from genome assembly GCA_022840565.1 of Eubasilissa regina. Classification (NCBI taxonomy): domain Eukaryota; kingdom Metazoa; phylum Arthropoda; class Insecta; order Trichoptera; family Phryganeidae; genus Eubasilissa; species Eubasilissa regina. Next base: position 28,362,169 of record JAINEB010000033.1, read on the forward strand.
ACTGTATTTAATTATAATACAAATTAAATGTATTAATTAGAAAGATATAAATATAGAGAGCGCCCTTTAGGTGAAAGTTTTCACGAAAATGGCGCTATACAAATTATCCATTATTATTATTATAAAAATATGTTGAAAAACAATTTTATTTTCAGTAAATATAAAGAAGATGGCTTTCAAATAATTGAACGACAGTTTATCAATTTGAAAGTACAACATATAAGTTCGAAAATTTGTCATTAACTTACTGTGTTGGGGTAGTGTAATCGGCTAATGCATTTCCGAGGACAGGAAAAGATCCACGTTCGAATCTCGGTAGCAAAAAAAATAATTTTTTTCGTTAAATTGATTTTACATGTTATTCTTTCTAATTGATACATTTAATTTGTATTAAAAATATTATAAAAGTACGTTCTAAAAAGTTGTAAAGTATTTAATTTTAGTTCCATTTAAACCTGTAGATGGGGAGGATTGCTCTTCCCGAAACTAGTCGTTATTACACAACTCAAAAAAATGTGTGTGTGTGTGTGTAGTACAAAGTGAAAATAAAAATTATATATATTTATTCTAATTATTTTCATATAAACTAATGATTATTTCACTTTATTGATGCGTTATCGGTAAAAGGCATTTCAACTATAATGTAACAACTCAAAAAAATTTTTTGTGTATTTTTATACTTTGCGATTGAGATAGTTTCAATATTTAAACGAATTATTATAAACATTGTTTGCGAAGATCTTTTACATTATTGTATTTATTTTCTGGTCAATTAATAATTTCATTTATATATATTTTTTTAATAAATACATTTTTTGTACAACAAAATGATGAGTAATGAAGTTTAATTGATTACTTTATTGAAATCCTACAATTTATAATTTAAACAAATGGGGCAGCCATCAAAGTAATCTGTCGATATGTTGTTTATAATACCTTTGATTATATGCAACTTTAAAAAAATAGCTAATCACATAAAACACTTGTTTTATTATTATACTCGTTTAATTTACTTGAGACGCGTTACGCCTTGCAGGGGCATTGTCAAGGGCCGTAATGTATTCTTACATTTTAAAATTATATAGCTGTCCTTTTCTACAAATTACCCATGACATTAAAACACCATTAGTGTTGAAACTTAATGGTTACTTAGAATAATTAGAAGCATTCAAAACGTATGGAAATTCTCAGGATTCCAATGAATAATGTTGTCCCTTTTCACCTCACGTAAATAAAATAGTATAACTGACCCCCATTATAGTTATAAATACAAGTACTTTTAAAATTAGCAATATTAACTTGGTGGTTAAGATTCATATTTTTTATTTATTATCTTAGTTTAATAACCACAATTGAGTTTAAAAAACATCTACCGGTTTCGGAAAACACCTTTTCCTTCTTCAGGATATGTCAAAACTAACTAAAAATATAGCGTTGTTTTTCTATTTATCCAGAATCTATTTTTAAATTTTTAAAAAAAAAACAACAATTATTTAAAAAGTAAATTTAGTACCTAAACCAAATTGCTGCTCAATACAAATTTAGTCGAATAATTTTTAGGAAAAAATTTTAGAATAGGACTCGTAGTTAAATTTTTATATTTTTATATATTTTTAGTTAGTTTTAACATATCCTGAAGAAGGAAAAGGTGTTTTCCGAAACCGGTAGATGTTTTTTAAACTCAATTGTGGTTATTAAACTAAGATAATAAATAAAAAATATAAATACAAGTTGTTTAGTTAAATTGTTAGATTGATAATGCCCTTGTAAAGCGAAACGCGTCTCACGTAACAAATTTTTCACATATCGCACACCTAGATCAAAACTAAAAAAACTTAAAAAGTCATTTTTAGTCGACAAAAATATAACTTTTTTTTCAATTTTTTTTTACTAAATTTATGAAACTAAATAACAATTTAAGTCATAAATATATTCTAAAATGACATTAATCGAGAACTGGGGCTAAGTTTGTTGCGTATATGACAGAGTATCCGAATACAATAATAACTCAAAATTCTTGTTTTTTTTTTGAGTTTAAGACAACTTTGATCTAGGTGTGCGATATGTGGAGTTCCACAAACTCACCTCAGATACAGTAAAAAAAAAAAGGCTAATATATATTTTTTGTAGTCCATACATGTGCAGATAGAGAGATATTCAATATAAGTACTTGATTTGAAACCAAAGAACCTCTATTAGTTGATGAAAATGTATAAATTGTATATCAATTACTATAAACTATTGGATATCATAAAGATGCTCGTACATATTTGGCGGTAAAATTCAGTATGCAAGAATTCAGTCATCTCTGCGTGGAAAATATAATAGACAAGAAAGATGTAACACGCTGATTATGAACTATCCTTAATATGAGTTTCAATAGTAAAGTATCATCGGTAAACACGCACCCTAGCAGTCTCCCCATATCTCATAAAGAACATCTCATAGCTTGTTCTCTGCGTATCCAATTATAGACATGCTTATTCATTTATCCCAGTGCCTACTATTTGCGGTAGGTACTAAATATTACGCCAAATCCGTTATTCAACATGTATGACATATTTCATAGACACAAATAATTTAAACTCCTTTATTAAACGTGTAAAACGAAGAGAGGCCTCGGAAATATTAAGTTATCATTGAGCCTACATTAATTAAATAAATATATTTAATTAATTTATTCAATTAAATGATGTGTACAATAATTCGTAACGAGAAGGAATTGTACCTACTGGCAATCTATATAATATATAAAACTGAATGTCTCTCTGTCTGATCTCTATACAATCTTACATATTTTACGGATCTAAACCAAAATGTTGCGTAGTTACTCTGCAGAATCCAATATTCCTCTGGCCAATCCATCCCCTCTCCCTGATATATATGTGCATAATATTATATTAAATAACATTCGTTCCATAATTACTTTTTAGAACACTAAAAACATAGCTACCCCATCCATTCCCTCCCCATGATATAAACGTGTTTTATATTAAATGTTAGTCATTCATAATTTTACATAATTCCTCTTTAGGATCCTGATGAAAATATATTTACCCCCCACTTCCATGAATATCACACTCTTCCCGTGCCTCGATCAAATTTTGCATAAGTAAAGCCTTATTATTTAAGGCCAGCACAACACAAAAGCACCCCTCTCCCCTTAAACCCTTATCTTAAATTATTACCAAATCTGAATCCCGACTGACCGCTAGTATATTATATTTTCCAATTGTATATCATTTAAAAATAAACAAGTATTATATTAACCAAATAATACAACAATAATTTTAAACAAAAGCGGACTGAATGTGGAACATCGTAGATCGATCACAATAAATAATTCGATATTTATACTTTTAAAATTAGCAATATTAACTTTGTGGTTAAAATTCATATTTTTTATTTATTATCTTTGTTTTATTAACCATTGAATTGAGTTTAAATACATCTACCGGTTCCGAAAAATACAATTTTTTGTAGATATATTTGTAGATGTATTTAAACTCAATTCAGTAGTTAATAAAACAAAGATAATAAATAAAAATTTTAATTCGATATTTGCATACTTTTTAACTATCAAAATTCGTAGATAGATAAAAAAGTGAAATTAATAAAAAAAATATATAAATTTAAATATCTTTTTTTGTATTTTGTTAAGAAAACTGTTAATGGGTTTTCTTCTTGTGATTATTATAGTTTTGTAAAATGTCCAAGAAAACTACGTGTACCAAAAAAATTTTAATTTTTTAATTTTTTTGTAATCCGTCAATTATTTAAATAGTTTAGAGTGTAATCATTTTAAAACCGAATTTTTAAAATATATTTATTAGATTAATCCTTCCGATATAGATTTTCGACACTAAGTGTGTCTTGCCGAATAGTAATAGATAAAACAAAATTATATTTAAAGCGTATAATTAATTGAATGAAATCAATAACATAATATATATTATGAAAAAAATCTAACACTTTAGTATGTTTTTTTATTAATGTGTGGCAGTTGGACTAATCGTTCTTACTTCATGGGAAAAAATATTTTGTTTCCGACACATACTTCATTTTTATCACCAACTATTTATTTATTACTAAATTCACACCATTCGCTGTAGTATTTCCCTGGCGTGCAAAGCTATTTTTCATGACTTTGGTTTTCTTAATTGGATTGTGTGAACTTAGAGTTGGTTTCCTCATCAGTTGCGTAACCAAAATAATAGGTCTCCAATGCAAAATGTAAAATGAAAAAGTTAAGTATTTTTATATTCAATATAAATAAAACATAATATTAAGAGTGCCATGCAGTTTTATTCGTTACCAAATAATAAAATCAAAATTGTTTTCTTATCTCTTGTAATATTATCACTTTTATGAAAAAAAAAAAAAAAAAACATTTTTAGACATTTATATTAGTATGCACACGCAACTGAAAAATCCTTCCTTCAATGCATGCGGCGATGAATCAAAGTTCGATTCGCATTCAACTCTGTACTATCCTTTACGCGCTCTCGAGACGAGTCTCAGAGACAAATTTAATCAGTGTATTGTGTCATTATATACGGCTCTGATTCTGGATTCTGAATACTAAGTTTCCCAACGTAGTATGAACAAAAGTATGCTAGGATTCATTAAAAAATACAGTACAAAAACGTGGAATGAAGCTCAGATCGAGGTGAAGAATGTCATTTTTACTAGTAAAATGTATTATCGGTAGGCCATTTCAAGGTGCACAAATAATGTAATAAATAGATAAGAATATCGTTGAACAAAAAACATCTTTGAATAGTATACACAACAAAAAATAGACAAAGCCCAAAGTCTCATTGGTATGAAGAAATTATCGAAGCAGTAAGAGTAACATGTCGAAGGACCAGAGAGAGCGGGAGTCACGGGGAATCCTAAAACAGTGGCTGATGATTATGATGACGTTAATTAATTTATTGAATGAAACAAAAAGTGCACTTTACAGCCACTAATTTACAAAACATAATATATTGAATCATCGTATCACATCCTTGAAGTATAGAGTATCAATCATATTCCAATTTGGATGGGCAATTTAGGCCACTTGTGTTCCACCCGTCGAATTTCGATGTACTGTATTTAAAATGTATTTTGAAAACTCTGGCCAATTCTACTGTTCAGTATTGCGCCAACTAAATATTTGCCTATCGGGTAAATGTACAAAGACTTACATTTTATACATCTAAAATAAATTTATTTTACAAATTAAAATATGTGTCGTGATTTTCAATTATAAAATATTAAATTACACGAATTTCAAGAAAAAAAATAATTTAAAATTGCCTACAATATTGATATATCAAATACCTGTACTCGTAGGAGAGCTGAGAATATGAAATTTCGACAGTGGATATACTAATTTACGGAGAATTTTCAATGAAAATAATATATGACGTATCAATATACCAGGTAAGTGAAATTTGGCAGAAAAGTCGGTTTGAACAGAATATTGATATCAGAAGGAACTGAATCTGAGAATAGTTTGAATTAGTGGTTAAATTTGATTAATGAAATCGGAAACTATAATGAATCAATAAACAACCACTAAAGACACAAAGTAGCTGCGTTCATTAATTTTAATTCATAATACAATTATTGTGCTTTTAAGACAAAACAATATTAAAGTTATAAAATATTCTAAAATATTTTTTACTGAATCGTCAACATGTATATTGCTAATAGAGGCCAAATTATTAAACGCTGCTTACATAGATAGGTAATTAGGTTCGTTGATTTAAAATAATATTTTCAATATTAGATCTTTCAATGAATGTCTGGCTTCGAAAATTGATTAAAATTACTAAGACATTTAAATTATCACTTATTGTGTTCTATGCTGATTTTAATTATTTTGAATATTATCTAGTTTTTTTGCTGGGTTGCTTATCATTTCATTGTGTGCATTTATTTTCATTATTTCATTGCTATCTCCAACATTCGTTACACATTAATGTATGTATAATGTAATCAAATTACATCATTAAACAATTTTTAAAAATAAAGAATTATACTACTTTGTCGAATAATTTTAATTTTGCTAATAGAGTGTTAAAAATTCATTTTGCGGTATTATTAAATGTATCGATCCGTGTTCTGTTTGTTTTACTGCGTCTTACCTCAGGAATGGTAGGGCATTTTAAAATAGGGATGGCAGTCTCGCCCTCCCTTAAATAGGGCAGGTAGTTAATCAGTCAGTTGTGGGTGCGTTGGGGCGCAAACAGCCCTTAATTAATGACAGGGGTGGAGTCTTATTATTTTGGCTTAATTCCAGTAAAAGTGTAAATGAGCGATAGACAGCTTCGACCGTAAGCAATAATCTTCATCAGACAAAATCTATTAAATAACTCGACACTTGTTTTATTCTTCCCAAAAACGCTGATTAAATAATAAATTAATGTGTATCTACCGATTGTTAAGGCGTTATTATATATTATATTCATTTGATTACTGCTAGATTTACTACGTACAACTTTATAAACATTTTAGTAAGTACATGTTGTATCCTTTATAATTCCAAGATGCACTGGTTAATTTATATCGGGCCACTCAATTAGCCCTCGAGCACGTCCCTGTATTACATGTAAACTAAGTTTATACATGGACAACTGAAGATTCTAGATGGGTGATTGTCTATAAAACGCCGGCACCGACTAGGGATGTTACAGTCTTGTGCTGAGATACGATCAAACAATAACGTTCTCCGATTGTCTACTCTGACAAAGTTGTCAACTCTGTGGCTTCGTGTTACTCGGAGACACTTCAGATATAAACAAAGTCACATTAGAGCTACAATAAAGTTGATACTGAGCGCTTAGGTAAACGGAATTCTGGAGAGTTTATTCTAGAACTACTAATAAAATAAGTATGTGAAGTGTAACCAACCTTACTCCAAATAAACAGTGAATTATTTTTATATCAATCGTATTTAAAATCATTTCCTATGAGAAGTTTTCATTATAACATTAAATTATATTCGGTATTTCACAAAATTTTTTGTTGATAAATAAGTCAAATATGTTCTATGATTCGTCAAATAAACCATAGTCACCACTTATGATGACAGGGTTGTCCGTTTACGAGTAATCCACGAGTCTAATATAAACAATAATAATTTAATTAAGAATAACAATAAGTAATAAGCACACAAATTACAAAATTAAAAGTTAAAAAATATTATAAAAAATAATACTTCATTGTTTACTAAAACACAAACTCATATATAATATTATTATAAACGTTAAATACATTAAAGTATTTACATAAATTTTTGCTCGGCCCAGCTTTTGTGTTATTTTTTGAGTTTATCCATCGAGAAGTGTTTTGTATTAAATATTAAATTAAATAAATAAATCAAGCATTACCACCACCAGGTACGCCTTATGTAAATATAAATAGGGATAGAAATACATAACAGTACTTATATTCCTCGGATAAGAGTTTTTTTCTAATTTTCTTTTGTTCGGAAATAGAAACTTAAACTGGTTTACCAGTCACTACTAATTTATAATGTAATTGTCCTACAAAAAAGTTTAACGAAGTTTATTTTAAAAAACAACAATGTCAAAAATTCTATTTAATTCTAGTGTTTATTACTGTTGTAAACCAATTTCTTATTTGTTTAGCGTCAGTGCGGCGCGGCGCGTCGGTTCGATAAGTAGGTAGCCTCCTTTTTTTACGGTGACCCCCAAGTACCGACGTCGCGGCGTAATGTTTACGGCGGTAATATTCAGCAGGCACAGCACCTCTGACACAGCGCCGTACCGGCATCCTCTTAGCAAACATACTATTTGTTTAATTAAAGATTCTTAAGAATATTTATAAAGTTCTAATACAATTTTTTTTAAAAGTCTGAAATCCAAGATGATTGAATATATATATGAATTGTTTTAAAATTTCCACAATACACCACTAACTTGTAAAATCACCAAGAGCACTCACAATAGATGAAATCCATGGGAAGTTGGTACCAACCTGAAAGTATATTAAAATTTATTATAGTATTGTTATTAATATAATTAATTATAAATCTCATAAATAAACGAAATAATATTTAGCTTATTTAAGAATCATTTATATTTCTACGAAATTTAAAAATAGTTTATAAGATAAAATCTTACTAATCGTTCATATGTAATTAAGTGAAACAAACATAAATAATATTAACACTTAATGTAATACGTCTCGCTTATTCAAGATTAGTTTACTGTATTGTAGAAACTGCACATAACTTTTCACCCTTACCTATTGTAGTGAGAAATATTTTATATAATAGAGGTATATACAACATACAGTTTGTCTCAGTAAAGACAATATCCCTGGAGGGAATACTTGAATAGCAATTTGAGGACAAATTCAAACTCCATTTGACAGCACTAATAAAGTTTGTCGATGAATTATTGCAAGATGTTTATTTGAAATTCTTGCTGTCCAAGAGCAGCAGTGGACGGCTGATAACAGTGCAAAAGGAGATTTTATTAACTCTAGCCCTTTACCTTCATATTTTCATTGAAAATATTTAATATTTTTCATTTACACTAAATCATTGAGGAATTGCGTTGATTATGCAAAAATCATTGAAAAATTGCTTAATAGCTTATTTGAATGAGTAGAATTACTTTATAAAAATTCAGTAATAATGGCGTCGTTATAATATAAAATTATTATTTTTTACAATAACTTGGGTGCGAATTTAATAATAAAAGAAATTTAAACGTTTTAATATATGAGGTTTAATAATTGTTGACGTTGGCAATCAATTATATCTAAAATAAATTATAATTGCCAAAACTAAATTCATGATTTATGAAAGGTTTAAAAATAGCGTGATCTGAAAATTATAATTACTTTATCATAATACTCGTAACTATTGATCTCACTCAATTAACTCAGAATATCCTGAATCAACATCACCTATCTCCCAACCTAGCAAATACTCTAGACTATTAATATAAATATCTATTTAATATTAACTATATTTCTCCTACCCCACCTGATAAAAATAAATATAGAAATCTTTGTAAAAAATAAATATATATCTGGTATATGAATCTACCATGTATATGAATCATATGAGCCCTGATAAATAATATTTTTTATGGAATCCACCGCACACCAAAACAATTTTCCGAATGAAGACAGGTAAATTTCCAAAGCGACTGAAGTCAGCATCAGACTGCCCGACTATTAGGGGAAGCGACCCTTCCGAAATTTGAAATTATCACTCTGTACCTCTGTTAAGCTCTTTATCAAAAGTTATTGAAACCGTAGTTAAGTCTAGACTTACTTAATACCTAGAATCTCGTGGGATACTCTCAAATAATCAGTTGTCGGTCGAAGCGAAGTACGGAAGATGTTATGTGGTGCATATATTGCTATGTATATTACATGCTACGTAGTCCAGTATATTTTCTCTAATTAAATATTATATTTTATCTAGATAAAGCCAATATTGTGAAGGCATCTTCACGAAAGCTCCTATCGAAAGGTTTCGTCACTGTTTATGTTAAGTAAATATTTGAAAAAAATTTAAAATCTATGTGTACAAAAAGGATATACATAAACAGAAGAAAATTATAAATTTTGGTATTACAAATAGTTACATAGCTTGATGGCTTGATAGCCGAAGACACTAGCCTAATGATCAAGCAATTGGGGGTTCAAGCATCATCCCAAGAGTATCATAGGCATTATCATAGGCTCAGTTTGGTTTTAAAATAGTAATAATATTGATTTGACGTGCATTTTGTGCATGTGTATATATATATATATATATATATATATATATGTTAGAAAAGAAATTTCTTGGTTTCGCGTGAAATGTTTCACATCACAGAATTACCAGGTTATTAACAATTAATATTAGGTCGTAAATATTCAAATTATTCAAAGGATTAGTGATTTCACTTAGCGCTAAACTGCCGGCATAAAAAGGCGTGTTTCGCGATCATTTTAGAGCTAAACTTGGCCGAAAAGGCATCCCCTAAAGTTAGGTAATGAGATTTACCCGAATGCTGGGATAACAATGGTCCTTCTCAGGACCAACAGGCAAGGGAAAACCAAGAAACTTATTTTTTAATATTATACTCAACCTGTTAAAATCTCAAATTTAACATATATACTCGTATATATTTTAATTATACACAATTAATTTAAGAATTATGTGCTTAGAAATCAAATTGTAATAACCAGTTATATTATAAGCTTAACAAAAATATATTTTATAGATATGTACTCAATTTATATGGAAAATAATTGACGTACGTAATCTTGCTTAATAACATATGTTAATTACTTCAATAATCTTACTTTGCCACGATTGATAACCGTTAGATTTAAGGCAGCTTATTTGGATCAAACCTATTGATAAATGTACTAGGTTACGTTATTAAATGTACTAGGTTATTGTTATTTTTTATGATTAAAATAAGTATCTTTATAGTTACTGCAAGAAAAAATAAAATTTTGGATATTATATAACATTAAAAAAATATTTTCTTGATTTCAATTATTTTTATCTATTGCTTAATAAGTTAGTACTACCATAAAACCATTCAATTTTAATATTGTTGCAATTTTGTTATGATATACAAAAACTTCTTGAACACTTCTATGAATTAATAAAAGTATTAGAAGAATTCTCATCGTACAATTATTTTATAAAACTTTTTAAATCCGTTAAATTGTTCTATTTTAGGAACAATTTGGCTTAAGCTTTGGTACAGCGTCACATGACACACATTGAAGGCTATTATTATCATGCAATTTTAAATAAAAGTTATATATACACAGTGAATATTATGTTCCAGGCCGATGTTGTTTTTAAATAAAATACAATTATTTAATTTGGTTTTTATTTATCGATAATTTGGTTTATTACAATTATCTATGGAATATGATATCGGCTAAGTGGCCGCCTCTGGCAGAGATTCAAATGCGTGCCCTTTTAATATTTTTTAATATTTCATAATATCCTCGCACACTTCGCGTGTTATTTGAGCAATTTCATTTCGAATACTGTTCTGTGGCATCGGAATTGTTGTTGGCTTATTAGCGTACACTTTTCCTTTCAAGTAACACCACAGAAAATAATCGGGAGCCGTCAAACCAGGTGATCGAGGAGGCCAGTCGATATCACCACTTTTTGACATTATGCGGCCGTTAAAAATTTCTCGCAAAAAAGTGTGTGAGATGGCACCGTTCTGTTGAAACCACATGTGTTGCAGACTCAATCGACTCAATTTGGCCACCAAAAAATTTTCCTACATAAGACGAAAGCGATCATCATTAATAATTACAGCATTGCCATTATTATTTAGATAAAATGGTTTGATGACTTCAACACGGTATTAAGACGTTAAATGCTTCATAATAAATTGTAGTAAATTTCTCTCTACGACTACTAAATGCGAACTAACAAATGTACACATAACAATACTAGCCCTGGAACATAATACTAGCCTGGAACATAATAATAGCCCTGTGGACCTAACGATAACGAACATCACAAAACTGCATTAATGTAAAAAAAAAAAAAAACTATTTGAGTTAAATTTGAACTTGAATTACATGTTGCTAAGGTTGCTGATAGACTGTTCCAGAAAATTCATATTATTCTGCAAAATCGGAGATATTGCTTCCATAAACCACCTTACCCTCCATTATGCCAGGTGACAAGCCCTCTCTCACTTATGGGTTACGGGTTACCTAATAAAGAAGCCCCAGAAAGCAATATTTAGGGTCATAAATAAAATAGTATTCAGATATTCATCTGATGAGTATTATTTGCAGAATATTAGTTCAACAAATTTACATGAGGATCGAGCACCGTCTTCATACATAAACTATACTACAAAGTCAAGCATGTCGTTTACACCACATGTACGCTGTTGAAATTTTACCCTCGAGTCTCAGAGATTTGGTTTAATGATCGGTGTACATCAGTTGGTCAGACTACTCCGCGTACAAAGTACAATATATAGCGAATGACTTAGCACGATCAATACTTTCTTTTACGAGAGTTTTGAGAACAAAGTTTCATCCGTACACGTATACCGTAATGGCAAATGTTCGTACTCAATCTGAATAATTCGTTGAAACATTTTCTATCGTTTTTATATGAAAATGAAATTAAACCAACCATGACACATCACCAATAATTTGCACTGCCTCTCTCGAGATAAAACTATCTCCGTGGACATATAACACAGTAATATAAAAATTTCACAAGTACTTACTAATTTTTATATAGATTATTTAACTTTGTTTTCAACCACTTAATGAGTTATTTTAATATACCAACCGGATTCTGAAAATATCATTTCCTTCGTCAGGATGTCAAATTACCTAATTAAAACCATATAAGTCACGTCATTATAAAAATAAAAATGTATAATTGTACCTAATTTATATTATTACGATGATGAAAGATGTGTAAATTAAATTAATGATAGAAAATTATTAGAAAAATTTTTAGAACAGGAATTGTGGTTAAATTTAGTTGGTTATTAAAAATATTTTAGTTAATTTTACATGTTTTATTTATTTCTAATGCTTCTAAATTATTCAATTAAAGACCAACATTAACATAACATTTTTCTCAAAAATAAAATTATTTTCTAATAAATGATGGAAAAATTACTATTACTAATTATTTAAACATCTTAAATGCTCTTTGATTCTTATATTGACATTTCGACCTGTACCTAAAAAAATGTTTTGTTTCATTTAAAAATCACTTACATTTTATATACTAAGTATTTTTAATAAACAAATTAATTATAGTACCTACATCTGTGGGTATTTCAATATATTAGTTTAATACTTGACATAATTTTCCCAAAAGGGCTACTTACTTCCGCGAGGTAGACTGAATACATATAACCTCTAACGGCTTAAACTCATCTGATTTTACGTATTTTCTCTTTCGTTGAACAAACAAATTAGTGAACAATTTATAGTCTCACATTTTGGGATAAACGTGAGAGATTAAAAGAAGACCAGAAAAATAAGAAGAGGTAATGCCAGTTCAAATTTAATAAAAACTCATTTAAGATTCTCCAAGTACTGTCTTAACTCAATTATCTCACTGTGTAACATGAACGCCATTGGACGTGGAGATAATTATCAAATTATAGATTCATAAAAATTATTTTTTAAATATAATACAAACGTGATAGAATTTCAGTTTTTCATTTTATATATATATAAATTTAAGGACGAGCCAAGTCTAAACAATATATTCTTAAAACTAACGAACGATCGATATTTTATAACGAAAACAAAAAAATAATAATATTAATTAGAATTATATACATATAAAAAAATGTCGCTGTAGCATAGTTGGATAATGCACCTACCCTGGTTTGGAAAGAGATCCAGGTTCGGATTCCGATGGCGCAACAACAATATTTTTCTATAAATTGATTTTATATGTATATCTTTCTAATTAATACATTTAATTAATATTTAAAATATCACAGACCTATTTTTTGAATAATTACAACTTCACAGTAAGAATTTATTCTCCTAATAATAAAAATGTTGATTCGAACCAACGAAATTCACCTACATACAATGGTATAACAATGGACCCTAAAAAATGTTTTTTATTTTTATAACATGCCCTATATTATAATAACAATAATAAACATGCTATTTTATACTGTCAAATATCGATACTGTCAAATATCGATACTGTTCAAATATCGATAAATTATAATACATAACACTTAAAATATTTTTTTATTCATATTTGAAAAAGCCTAAGGTTTATTAAATGTGTACCAAAAATAGACAAAGCTTAACTGGCATCCACAATTTATATTCTGTAGTAAATTATACAATTCCGACTTAATAAATATCAAAGGATGTTGAAAGAGAGAATTGGGAGAAGGAAACCTACACGATTTGAGATTTAATTGGCTTAGTTAAATAGATTTTCTTTTATTTTCCTTTTGAAGGATTCTTCACTGCTATTAAATATATTTATCTGTACTTTTAAAATATAAGTTAAAATATCAACCTACTTTATTTAGTTTTGGTTAATAATTTCATACTACCGTTAAACCCTTCAATTTTTATATTGTTGTAATTTTGTTGTGATATCCGAAAACTTATTGAGCACTTCAAAAAAAAAAAAGTAACTAGATACCGACGGAGTATTATAAATTATATAAAGAAGATTTTCTTTTATATTGTTTTGCAACAAAACCTTTGGTGCAAATAAGTCCATTACAAAAATAAACTTAGGCATTTGACAAGATATTGGGTGGGCTTCGAGTGATTCCCCTCTGAGGAAGGATAATTCGTTTACGAAGCCAACAGTGAAAGGGAGGCATGTTTGTCAAAAAATTTGCCTTTTCAGTGTAAATCCCGAGGAACTCGTCGGCATCATCTGAGATGACGACAAACTTCATTAGCCTCTAATGAAAGCTTGGGGTTAGAATTTCAATTCAATTGAAAATAATTAGATTTCAAGAATGTTGTGTCGTTATATACGTATGTATTTCATTGATTTTGTGATGTTAAGTATTTATGTACTTGAATATTATTTCAATTGAAATATAATACTATAAATATGATAAAAAATATTGTTTATAATAAGATTTCTTGACAATTTTTGATATAATCCATGTTACAAAGAGTGTTAAAATTTTAGGATTTTATTAATAATATTTAATTAAGTATAAAATAATTATTTAATTTCAAAATAACTCAATTACCCAATATGGGATCTCTATTATTTACATGTAAAATTTCAAAGTGTGACCTGTATCTAAAAGCTTGTTAAAAATTCAGAAAAATTGTTATCGCTGGGGCATCTTAAATGCTATTTTATTATAATATCGAAACTACGTGCTTACATAAAATGTGTTCGCTTCATCTATCATCTTCAATGTCTTAGATCATCCTCTCCATCGCATTTTTACTATTTTCATAAACTTTTAGAAGTTTGATTCATTGAATTTATTTTAGAACACATTATCGATGCGCCATTTTTAAAACCCTCCGAAAGATACGCCAAACCAAGGAAAACATTTAATACTTTATTCCTGACTTACGAAAAAAACTATTAGAAATAAATACTTTTTTTTTATCGTAAGCTAGCCTTCCAAAAAACCTTCCAAAAACATGTCGCTTTGTCACGGTACGAATTTCCAATGCGTAAACCAGCCTACCTGATGCTCTCTTTCGCTTTATTTTTAATGATTTAAATCATTCACCACCTAGAATCCAGTTGAAAATTCTACATACAGACGAAAACCTTATTTTAGAGCTCTAGAAGAATATTTGATACGAAACGGCAACGTCCAACGAATATTTGATACGAAACACGAACTTTCTACAATTATTCGTACAATATGATACATTGTGTAAAATTGAACGTAGCGCATTTCATTATATACATATAAATATGTCCAACATATAATATAATTATAATATATAATTAACTTAATTAATTATATAATTATAATATATAATTAACATATAGATATGTCCAAGTAGTTTATAATTATTTATTTATTTAAATAGAGATGTACATTCTTCAAGCACTTGTGATATGAAAACTTGATGGTCCCCTAGAATGAATCTCGAACCCCCGACAACTAGATAGATCACTGGCTAAGGTCTTAACCTCTAAACCACAATCACGTCATTTTATTAAATACCAAATAACTATTAATAATGTCGAAACGTCAATCCAAGTTGGTACTGGAAAATGCGAATTACTTTAATCTTTTTTGGAAAATATCACTACAATACAATCCGATAGTCGACAATGTCTCAAGAAAAAGGTAAGTATGTATAAACTATTGAAGTTTTTCCAAGAATCAAGGATTACAACTCAAACATTTTTCGGTATCTAAGACTTTGAAGACAAAATCGTTTAAACTTTCTTTTTGTTATATTGATACATTTTTATATATTTGTTTAATCTGAAAACATTTCTTTAAAATATCGAAAGATATTAAAAAAAATAACAAAAAATCTTATATTTCACATGACTAAAGACCAAAATTCAGATTAAAAATGAGTAAAAAATAAAATATCTGATATTTTAAATTAATGATTGATTTAATTGTGTTTTCAAAATAATACCATCACAATTAATGTCAAAATAACTTTAAAATATTCAAATTGAACCCAAATGTTATCTCCGTTGTTTATCAACAAGATGCCAATTCACGGCACAGTAAATACCGATTTATCCAGCCTACGCGGGGCCCAAGACTGATCCCTATAAAAATAGGGGTAGGTACAATAATTAAATGAGAATGAAATTTAAATGAGCTCACTAAATTTTGCACAACTTGTTTATAACTCTTTGTTACTCTAGAATATTTTAAACTTAACCAGATGAATATAACAAGATTATTTTTTAACAATACTACCTATAACAATTCCTTTGGATCTTAAAAGGTGGTTTAAGGTTCTGTATAATCCATTCTGAAATAGTTAACCGAGGAGCAATTATCGTGATAAATGAATTATTAGAGTCATTAAAAGAATGTATATTAAGAAAAAGTACAGAAGAAATGCTGAAAATGTTGTTCAAAGAGGTTAACACCGCGAATATTGTAGCTTAGTAAATCATTATTATTCACAATATATTTGTAAATGATTAAGAAAGTAATGAAAATAGAAAATGTGGTGTAGAAAGATAAAATAATACCGATACAATAGATGTCTCCCTAAAAAAATTAAAGGAATTTATGTTGTTCAAAATCGACGTGATTGTATTAAGTTACCGTAGTTTAGCGCATTCAATCGGCAATACAAAGTTCCAGCTTTGAGTCTTGGTAGTAATATCATGTTTAAATCATCCAATTATAAACAACATAGCACTGATTAGCCACCTCTATTTTTTTAATTTACATAAATGTACCACAAACATAAAATTGTAAACATGAATTAAATATATTAATTAGAAAGATATACATATAAAATCAATTTTATCTAAAAATATTGTTGTCGCGCTACGGGATTCAAACCTGGATCTCTTTCCTAACCGGGGAAGATGCATTATCCAACTGTGCTACAGCGATAATATTTTTAGCGACAAGTTTTCGAACCTATATGTTACTCTTTTTTTATATTAATACATTTAATCGTTCCATTATTTGAAAGAGCCATCTACCTTATTTTTACAGAATCTTAAATAAGATATCTTTCAAATAATGGAACGATTAATGAATTAATATAAAATAGAATATAAAAAGAAAGGTAACATATTGGTTCTAAAAATTGTCGCTAAAAATATTGTCGCTGTAGCAAAGTTGGATAAAGCACCTTCCCCGGTTAGGAAAGAGATCCAAGTTCGAATCCCAATGGCGCAATAACAATATTTTTCGACAAAATTGTTTTTATATGTATATCTTTCTAATTAATATATTTAATTCATATTTAAAATATCACAGACCGTCTGTTCAGAATAATTACAACTTCACAATAATAATGTGTTCTCCTAATATAATTATATTTATATATATAATAGTTTATTCAGATTAATATTATCACTCTGGGCCTGTGCATACACCATAAAAGGCTGTAAAATAACGGAGCTCCAGTCATCTCGGACCACCCTTGCCATTGGACTAAACTTTCCATAATTCCAATAGTGTATGTGTGTGGTACTGTGCAATATCACCTACATCTTAAA
The DNA here is from genome assembly GCA_022840565.1 of Eubasilissa regina. Classification (NCBI taxonomy): domain Eukaryota; kingdom Metazoa; phylum Arthropoda; class Insecta; order Trichoptera; family Phryganeidae; genus Eubasilissa; species Eubasilissa regina. The sequence continues at coordinate 28,379,849 of JAINEB010000033.1, forward strand.
CAATTGCACGCACAGGCCTCTTTCATGGCCAACCCAACCATGGCAGACATCATCCTCGTAACGAGGGACCGCCGTAAAAGATTTTCAATACAAAGATTTTTTCGTTTTTCATATTTTTTAAGTGATTCATGTTACTATTCATAATTTGTTTTATAATTGACTATAAAACTGACGAACATGTCGAAAAAGACGGGTGAAAATATAATAAAATGAATACACATCGTTACGTACATACTCTTTACTCTGCCTATCCCAGCGAGAACATTGAATGACGGTTTAATAGGAAAGTGACTTTTAGTACCAATTGCGCGTTTTTACGATACGTGTTTAAACCTCGACGTCTTTAAATTATATTGTTCACTGAGCACATGCTACCCCTATATAATCTTCAACCCTTATAATAAACAGCTGATAAGGAAGATGGATAGAGACCACTACAGATTTTTTATCAGTAGTTACTTTAGAGTCAGTGTAACAAATGGGGCGCCTGAGACAAGGGATGGATCAAATGCCTCCGGGCCCACAACGGAGGGATGGAATGATAAAGCGCGGTAATATCGTGTGGGTAATATTATACTATACCGTGTAGTAAATTCTACGGTCACATTTAGGCCGAAGCGTATTGTGATATGAATATTATGAATCTGACGTATAAATTATGATGTAGATGCGATTGAAAATGAATTTGTAAAATACATATTAGCGAAATTTGGGTCTTCATATTTAAATTATTATACCTTTTTGATACTTTGTCGAGGTATCGTTACGATAACAAAGTTTGAGGTTCTTATCAAGTCAGTTCTATTTTCTTAGCCCAAACGCTCTGGCTGTTTGAAAATAGAAAGAATACGGAGGTAAAATGATTTCACATGTTTATTTTTAATATCTTGTTATTTTAGTTTAATGTAATGTATGTTTATTTTAAATGGATCCTTATATTATTTTACTACTGTACATTTTAGCATTACATTGAAGTGCTCAGCACCAATTATTATTTTTGGTATGGATAACAATTAAAAGTGATTTTATTTCTGTATACATATGTTACATGAATATATAATATATATGAATATATATTTTGAATTTTATTTGATTATGAATATATGAATTAATGAATATATGAATATATATTTTGAATTTTATTTTATTTTAACCGTACTTACTCTCATATACGAAGTAGAAGAATTAAGATTTACGACAGGACTCACAAAACTTTTATATATTGTATTTTTTTTAAATGTGTGCATGTGAATTATCTTGCGTATTTTTTGAGAACAGAAAACTAATTTACAAGCAATTGTTATACCGTACACGTTATATATTATATTATTTTATATTTTATGTTGTATTATTTTTCCCAAAAAACAAATTAAGGATCTCAAAAATAAAAACTTGCACATGAAAAGCGAAAACCTGCCCTAAATGATTCGGCGATTTAAGGAGTCCCAGGATTCATTTTTCATAATTTTCAAAAGAAGTCTCTATCATTGGATCATACATGAGGTTTATATCATTGGTCACCTTCCGCAAGGAAGCTGTGTTCATAATATTTCTTCCACAAATACATTATTATTTACTCTCAACCGGAAGGAAAACAAGTTTATCGATTCTCTGCCACAAGAAAATTACTTTTATTGATTATTTTCTACAAGGTAATAATGTTTAACGTATATCTTCCATAAATAATTACTTACTTATACCTGCCTCAAACATATAAGTAAATCACTTTTATTTATTCTCTTTTAACGATTTTTTAAAAATATTTCATCTACAAGAAAATAGTAACTGATAAATGCATTAATTTCTTAATACTAGCCGGTGAGTGGCGCGGGTCATTTTAAGAGTAAGGCAAATTAACGCAATTTTTTTTCCCAACTTAGGTTTGTTATTTTTTCAATTCAATAGTAAACAACAAAAGAAAAAATAAAACCTGAATATCGATACCGCCCGTACCTATAAGCGCTACAAAGTTGTACGCTTTCGCCCGCTACTTATTCTATTGAATCGAATCTGGTTTGTATGTAAGATAGCATATAAGCCACTTCAGGAAGTGAGGTACGCATTTTATATCCCATTTTCGTTATTAAGATATTTTACTTCTACAGAAAAATTTAGAAGGAGCCACCGATGCACATTAAATATGTTTACTTCGAGCCAATGTTTTTCATACTTATGAATCAAACGGAACTAAGTCACTTTTGGATGGACATGATATTGAATTTCAAATGTGGCTGAAAACAATGAAAGAACAATATCGTTGTCCGAACAGTTAATTAAAAGTTATTAAAAGTATTGACATTTTATTACTAAATGTAATAATACAACACAAACTGTTCATGACAGTACAAAAACGAAATTATATTATTAAGGAGAACACATTCTTATTGTGAAGTTGTAATTTTTCAGAACAGACGGTCTGTGATGTTTTAAATACTAATTTAATGTATTAATTATAAATACATGTCGAAAAATATTTTTTTGCGCTACCGGGATATTATATTATTCATGGTTAACACTCGTTCGAATTTATAACATAAATGAAGATTGCAATATTCGCTTTTGACAATAATTGTTACATATTACATGATTAGACCCATGCACTTCTATTGTTTTAAATATATTGTTAATTATCGTGCGATCATTTTATACAATATTGTTAATTCTCTACAATTTGCAACATAATTAAAAAAAAATTGCAGTGTTTTCAGTTTCCTTAACAATAAAAGAGTACCTATATTCTGTAACAGATTATTCTACTAATTGTCTTAAAATATTTCTACATTGTGTCTTAATGTTCTGTTGGTGATCTGTTAATTAAAAAATAAAATTGGTGATGCTCCATTAATTCCTTAAATATTAGTCGTAAATATAACAAATTAATTCCGTAAATATTAGTCGTAAATATAACAAATTAATTCCGTAAATATTAGTCGTAAATATAACAAATTAATTCCGTAAATATTAGTCGTAAATCTTGGTTTTACAATTTTAAACATAAAAAATAAATATTCAATATTATGCGTAAAATTATTTATCTACATAAAAAAATTATTTATTCATTCGCCGCTTATATAAAGTTACTTTTTTTTTTGGACGCGTACGCGTAACGATGCTCCATTTATTTCAATAATTTACCAAAGAAAATTGTTAGAGAAGAGAAATTTTAATGACTTATTTAAATTCGGCTGAGATATGCGCATTAATAACATTCACTCGATGAAAAATCCTTTCGTAGAATGATTAAAAACGTAAATATTTGTATATGCGATTGTCTTCTAGCGCGAAATATTTTTTTTTGAAAATACTCAAAAGTAATGTTCGTGGAATTCTTGAAATCACAAACGTATTAAGAAGATGGATTGAACGCGCCTCGATTCTATTCAGTCTGGTCGGAACACACAGTCAAGTTAAGGTGTCAAACTGTAAGCACAATGTGAGCTAATTTCGTCTTCGTAGGGTGATACGCAATATGATCATGTATGGGAAATTATTAAATGCTGAGATAAAATTAATTAATTTTGTCATATAAATTAACTTTACGTCACAAACACTAAAATTTAAAGACATATTATAGAAATATATTGAATAAACATGAAGAATCTAATTTCAACGGGTTCTTGCACTAACTAACATTATCTTCAATAAATATAATAATTATATGTGCGCCTCAAATTCAGTGCTAATAATTACATTTGTTTGTCAATAAAAATATTTTTTTTGGTAAAGGCTTTTAACGGAATTATTCATTTGTTTCTTTAACAATCCAAAATAGTGTATAATTCGGGTTTTATAAGACTAGTTTAACAAAACCAATAAACTCTAGTGCGAAGTAAATTGGGAAAATTTACGAAATTTAATTATGTTAATGAAAAGATTGGGAAAATATTACGTAAGTTAATTATATTTCATTAATTTAATTCATGTTCTTAACAATAGCAACCCAAATGCTGGCTTTCAGAAATAAATGTTGAAAAATATGATTTCACTGAAAGCTTTTATCTAAATACGTATATCTGTATATTATTTTTAAATCATGAGGAAAAGTATCAGTATAAAGTAATATATTTAATATTCAGTAGCACGTTAAAATATGTTCATTTGGTAAAATAATTTAGATTTCTTCCCGTTTAAATGATTTTAAGAGAATTAATTAATTAATTTATATATACAGAACATAATACTGGAATAAAGTTACTCAATAATTAAATTAATGAGTTCTAAGTTAATGTGAAATTGATTATAACAGAGTTATTAAGTGATTATAATGTCATCTTCTATTCCTTGACATAACTTATGCTTGAGGAGACTGATAAAGAATATATTACATGATAGGCGTAGGATCATACTGTGTCCTATTGCAGAAACCTGAAAAGGTGAAGAAAATCAGATATTGGAAGGAGGCCCTAAGTAAACTATTAGAAACCTCAGAATCGACGATAATGCGTGATTAATGACGAGGTAAGATTTTGTGTCATAAAAACGGTATGTGACAGTGATTATAAGAGAGTATTTACTACTTTTACTGACTCAAAAGATTATTCAGGTCCATTACCGATTGCACAACTTTGCTCCAGGCATTTCGACATAGAGCTGCAGTCCCCCAGTATAGAATTGCAGCTGTATTGTGACTAAGGTCCGACCGTAGCTTCGGATGCACTTTCGGCTTCGGCTAAAATCTGCCGAAGGTTTGTCCGAAGCCGAAGCTTTGTATTTAGCCGCCGAAAACGTACGAACTATTACGAAAAACGTCAGTGCAGCGGGTCCATGGTTCGCGCGGGGGGAATTGTCGGTTAGGCCGGCACGAAAACCGGCGAGCGGTGCAAAACAAAGAAAACAAGTTAGTGCATGCAAGTGTCAATTTGTAAACATTACAAGTTTTTGTGATTATCATTGTGTAAGACAATAATTGCAAGTATGATATGAATAATTAATAACGTAAGTATATCTTTCAATGATATTTGAACCAAAGTTTGAACTTTAAAGTTATTTACTTTATAGTATACTAGCTGAAGTACCCGACATTGCCCGGGCTTTACGCAGAGTGAAGAGGCGGAAGAAGGCTTCATAGGGAGAAGGAGGTACTTATTTTTCGAAATCAGATGTAGACATAAATTTTCTTTTTATTTTGAACGTCAAGTGTGCAAAACATCATCAAGTACCAAAAGTATGCTTTAAGGGGTGGGAATAGGGGATGGGAGTGATTTTTCGAAAACTCATCTAGACAGTAACTTTCCTATTATTCTGACCGTCAAGTGTGTAAAATTTCCTCAATAAGTAACAAAATTCTGCTTTAAGGGGGTGGGAAAAGAGTATAAGGGTGGTTTTTCAAAATCATCAAAATCAAAATTTCAATAACTTCGGAATAAAACTATAGATTTAACTAACAGACACTCTTTTTTATATATACAGTTATAGATAGATAGGTTACTTTACTACAAATATGTGCAGATTTGTGCTTGATTGAAAAAAATACGTTTGATATTGTTAATTAATTTGTAAGTAAACATTATTATTATTGGTTGGTAATTAATAAACAAATTATAGTTAAAATGTCATATTTAAAGGAGATTCACAAATCCAGGCACTCAATTTACACAATTTAAATTAATCAATAAAATAAACCCTCGATAAGTACAATAAAAACCAATAAGTAATAAGAGCATTTAATTTAGTAAAATTGTAATGCTCCAATTTTAGTTTGGTACTATGTTACTGTTGTTGTATTATTTGAAATAAATAAATTATTTCATTTCAATATATAAATGTGACTAAAATTAAGTTTATCATTTATGGAAAGCTGCAATTTACAATTATTATTAACACCATAACGTATAATTTGCATTGTTATGTGTACTTTCTAGTCGGTGTTCTAAGATTTCTAAGTACAATTGAATCTTCGGCTTTAGCTTAGACCAAAAACTGACCTTCGGTCGGACACTAATTGTGACTATAAAAATTATTATCCTTTTAAAATTAGCAATATTAACTTTGTGGTTAAAATTCATATTTTTTATTTATTATCTTAGTTTTATTAATCACTAATTGAGTTTAAAAAACATCTACCGGTTTCGGAAAATACCTTTTCCTTCTTCAGGATGTCATAACTAACTAAAAATATAGCATTGTTTCTTCACCAGAATCTATTTTTAAATTTAAAAAAAAAAAAAAATTATTTTAAAAAAAAAATTTTGTACCTAACTCAAATTGCTGCTCAATACAAATTTAGTCGAATAATTTTTAGGAAAAAATTTTAGAATAGGACTCGTAGTTAAAATTAGTTTATTTATTTAATTAAAAATTAATTAAATTTTTTTTTCTAAATAATTGTTGTTTTTTTTTTAAATTTAAAAATAGATTCTGGTGAAGAAACAATGCTATATTTTTAGTTAGTTATGACATCCTGAAGAAGGAAAAGGTATTTTCCGAAACCGGTAGATGTTTTTTAAACTCAATTAGTGGTTAATAAAACTAAGATAATAAATAAAAAATATGAAAATTATTATCCACTTCATTTTGAAAATGTTTGGTAGATCTGCGTACAAATTGTGATTACAATTGAGTAAATAATAAAAAAACAATATTTAAATTTTTTATGTTATGGATCAATCATTCTCAGTCTGAAAACACTCGAGTTTAATATTAAGTACATTATAGAAATAAATTTTGATTATCTTTTTTAAAATTTTATGCCAATAATCTAATTTATATCTTAGCTAACGATTTATTCGTGATTATGCATGTGAATTATTACATTCAGAATATCATATACAGGACGAAAATTATGCTCCAGACCGATGTTGTTTATGAATAACGAGGAAATGAAACATATTTTTTTAATTTGGTTTTTATTTATTTATTATTTGGTTTATTACAATTATGTATGAAATATGACATTGGCAAAGTGTCCGCCTCTGGCAGCGGCACAAATGCGTGCTCTTCTCACCATATATTTCATAACATTCTCGCACACTTCGCATGTTATTTCAGCAATTTCATTCTGAATATTGTTCTGTAGCATCGGAATTGTTGTTGACTTGTTAGCGTAGATCATTGCTTTCAAGTCGGGAGCCGTCAAATCAGGTGAAAGCCGAGGAGGCCAGTCGAAATCATCACATTTTTAAATTATACGGCGGGAAAAAATTATCGCAAAATTTCACACGTAGCTCGGGCTGTGTGTGAGGTGGTATCTTCATATTAAAACCACATATGTTTCAGGCCCAATCAACCCCACTAAGAAAATTTCCAAAGTGTAACGATAGCGATCACTATTAATAGTTACAGCATTACCTCTTGCAACAGACAGAAAGAAATAGACTCATACGCCACGTGGCGCACCATACAGTCACTCTGCGTGGGTGTAAAGGTCGTCGGTAGATCAATTGAAGATTTTCAGAGCCCCAATAATGGCTGTATTGTTTATTAACAAAACCAAGTCGAAAAGACCTTCGTCGCTCATGATGATTTTGTTCCAAAAGCCGGGGTCATCAATAATGAGCTGCAAAAAATGTGCTGTTGCATGTTTTTGAGACTTTAGATGCTCCATTATAAATTGTAATTAACTGGTCTCTATAACAACTAAATGCGAACTAACAAATATTTGCCAAACCAAAATGGCGGCCAAATAAAATCGGCTTGGAACATAATATTCATTCTGTATAATGTCGGAATATCAGTATAACGTATAGTATAAAATCTGCATGCTTAGTAATGCTTTAATCTGAAGCATTACTAAGTCATTCATACGAATGATCGAATTTATGTTATAATAAAAATGTACGTGATAAAAAAATACGGTGACCTGTTAAGAAATTCCAACAAAGTATTTAACTTAGGCGATAGTTTGCACAAAGTTTATTGCCCGTCATCAACAAATAATCTTACTGTATTTTTTACATTGTAAAAGCGAAGTTTAATTAAAGTTCTGCCTCATAATTAATTGAACTAATTTATATTAGTCATGATTTTATCATATTATTAATTACACCTTTTTATTATATTGACCGGCGTAGTGAGAAAGCGGCACCTAGATAATATCTGACTTACATACTTAACGAGGTGCACATTTTTATTAAGATTATTTCTCAAAAGTTAGTCGTGCTGTAAAATTTTGTGTCTATCGTTTTGTGATTTTCTGAATAAATACCAGACAATATTAATATTAGAATTATTTTAGACTGTATTTACTATATATAGACTTTATTTTATTAACCACTTAATGAATTAAATACATCCACCGGTTTCGGAAAATATAATTTTCTTCTTCAGGATATCATTAATTTGTGCAGAATTTTACAATATGCGAAATTTATTAAAATTATCATTGAATTATATCATTATCATCGCTCTATTAAAATGCCGCTAGAGAAAAAAAATCGTATATTTTCTATGTAGAGTACCATCGCACAATACATTAGTTAGCCGCTCAGGGACACGAGACGTTAGCAGAAAGGTCGGAGAAGCAAGCTATAAAATTGTATGCAGAAGATTCTGAACGCCGTAGAAATCGGAGAATATTTTAAAAGTCGTAGAAGACTGCAAAATATGAGAAAATCTGATTAGCAAAAGCAGCCATTGTAAAGTCACATTTTGCTATCAAGACATTACAAACGTATATTCTGCTTATTTACATTATACAGTCAGCGTGGATTTTATTTATTAGGTCTTCCCATAAATAATGCGGTTTTTACATTTACATGAACTAAAAGTCGGAGGGGGCTGGGATAAACTACCTGCATCAGGTTTAGTTACTACATGCTATAAAATCACATAACAACTGAATCTTGGTGTGCAAGTTTTGAAGAGTGCAGTTCAATTTTAACAATTATTTTTTCATAGAACAGATAAAAAAGATAGACTAATAACGAGTTTATAAGCCTCCTGCAAGGATCTCTATTTGTCGCCCGCCACTCTTGTGATTTCGTTGCTCCATCGATCTTGAAGACGGTCAACACTTGTTCTACTAGTGTGAGGTCTCCATTCCGGCGTCTTCCTTCTCCGTCTACGTTCTCTTCGACAAATATGTTTAGCTCATGTCACTTGAGCATGCAGATTTTTTATGCAGCATCTGTTACCTTCGTTCTCTGATGAACATGTAACCTTTGCTTCCATTTGTTTTAATGAAATCACATTTGCTTCTTCAATATTTGCAAAATTACTTTGTGGCCTCATTTTATATTAATAATTATACAAAATACTGTTTAAATCACTATTTATTAATTATTCTACATGTTTCTATACCTATGGTATCTTCTTCAGGAAACATAATTAATAAATCACATTTGATTTATGAAGTTACGGTTTTTCAGAACATGGTTCAATCTTTAATAATTGAAACAAATTAGATCACCATCTACCTAACCTAACCTAACTACATCCAACAGGGGATGACGATGATGATGAAGTGCATATACAGTCTTAAAGTATAATATAAACACATCACAATCGAATACATTGTTTTAGGAAAATTTATTTATTTTGTTTATAAAATGTTGCCGATTAAATTTTAATTAAACTCGATGTCCCCAAAGTCAATGCCTATAAATTATATCGAGTTGAGACTATAAAGGCAATTAAAATCATGCGGACCAGTGAACAAAGTTGGTGGAACATTTACTGGCGAATTGGTGAAATATTAACAATAATGAATGCTGAACAAAAGGTTCCATCGATCAAACGAGCATCCAGAATAAAAATATCACCGACGGAACCGAGCTAACAATACGAATAAGTTCATGAACGGGATACAGCATTTTAATATAGGTTCGCGCAAACAATCGTGAATTGTTGAAATAAGTTGCGTGTACAATAATTAATTAATGTTTCCAGTCAACGAATACGTTTATAAATAAGTCATTCCATTTTATTGCGATGTTGAATTCTTCCATTTCAATTTGAAATCGGCTTAAAGCGAAATTATTATGTTGAGTGCAGCGGTATTTTTATAAGCCGCGGTCGAACTTCTATAGCTGAAGCTTGGCAAAGTTTTACTCCAGCCTAATCTGAAGTGCTTTTAGCTACCATTGTAATAGCAAAGCCTATTGCGCGTATATGTGTAAACAACATATTTGAGCCTTTCAGAGGGCAAACAGATTAACTGGGCTTTTTGTACATTTCTTAACTCGTGATTTAAAACAGAATATGTTCAATCAGCCATAGTAATATTATATATATACAGTATGACGAAAGGTGCCTCAAAAACTTTTGAAAACAAAAAGATTATAGGAGCGCGATTATCGACTCCGGTACCTCCTGCAGCCAAAAATTTGAAAATGCCAGGTAACCCAGTACACTTCGTATGCTAAGCAAATAATCTTACCCCCTCCCCCCCACCACTACTAATAGTTAATCATGTGTACACAACTAACAGTTAATCATGTGTCAAATTGTCGTATATGTATATTAATAAATTAATTAATTATGAATTAGAATATACTGTTGATTTGTACACCAATGAAATAAATCAATTGTATGCGGGGATGGTAAGACACAAGTGTCTGAGAATGCCACACTTTTGTATCCTTACCTCTCGCCTCAACTTTTGAAAGGATAGGATGCAAGGACACAGTTCATAAATGTGAAAAAAGAAGAAAGTACAGAGGATAGCAATAATTGAAACTACCCCTAATACCACAACGTTGTATATTTTCATAGGTATTGAATGGTATATTAAACGACCATATAAAATAAATGAAAATGTTATTACATACAATTTCTGAGTGATCTTCCTTGCAACAACACCGTATATTACCTACCCTCCGTCCATCTATCAACATTTGTAAAAACCGATATACAATGTTGTAACAGGGGAGGTTTTAATTATAATATTTGCGCTCGAGACCTCCGGATTACATATGTATCCGGAAGAGGTGTAAGTACATATTCGTATTACATCAACATATTATGGTTTTTTAATGTATAACAACTTACCGTGCACGAGGGGCATTTAAGTTCGCAATTAATTATTGCTGTTTATCTAAAAAAAACATGTCAATATAAAACTTATCAAAATAATATGAATAATATACCAATACGAGTTGTATATTAAAGAAGCGATTTCAGAATGGTATATTAACGTTGTAAAACGTCCACAATAATACTAAAAACTAACTAACAAAGAGCTTCCGTACAAACAAAGAAGTCTGAAGTATTTAACCATTGTTTTGCAGTCTCGTTTGCAAATGTGAATTGTATTTCATAAATTTATATGTACGTGTAAACAATCAACATTGTCCCATTTGCGTTGCTTTGTAAATATCAGAAATAATACACTTAAGATTTTTACAACCAGACCGGTGACAAATAAAAGGGAATAAAATATTTAGACTTGTACAATTATTCTACAGATTTGTAATATACTCAGTCGATTCTATTGACACGCAAATGAACTCGACTGGATGTATGTATTTGTGTGTAACGTTAATGTGTCAGCTTATTGGGCATGTGTCTTGCACGTGGGTGGAATACTTTAAAGTGTTTACGTGTGCGATGTACAGTGTACAATAACCAGACGTTAGTTCTAGAATAAATAAATTGACATTGATAAATATTAATAATTATATTAAATTATTTAGGTTATTTTCTTATAAGGCGATTATCAACAGAAAGTCCCATTAAAGTACATTAAAGTACAATGTTAATTTGAAATGTTTAACAATTATTGTGACATTTAGGAAAATAAAATGTTACAGATTTAACTTTTTTGTGGTTAAATATAGAAACACGGTTTTAAAAAAATTTGATGTTACAAATTGACAATTGAGGAAAATGAATAAGATGCCGCAGGTACAAAGCGTATGAATTACAAGGTCACGATGTCGGAAATATACTTATATTCTATAATCCTATGAACAAAGACTAAACAATATAAGCTATTGTAGATGTGCAGTATGATCGATAGAGTTAAGAAAGGTTTGTTGACATGGTTTGTGAATGTGGAACGTGGAGAAGATAGTTATGAACATATATGAGGTTTAAATACGACACGATCAGAAGACACGCCAAGTCCGGACAGACTTGTTAAAAGTCTAGAGCGTACAATGAATGATATTTGAAATTAAACGAAGCAGGTGAGAAAAGTGGGGCGTTCTATCCACACTCCCTATCTCTGGAAAAAACGACCTAATATTAAGTAAGTAAGAAAAACCCACACGAGAAAAACCCTGCCCACCTTAATCTGACGAGGTTTGCAAGGATTTGTTGTGAAACTGATGAATAATTTAAATAACAAGATAGCTTGCATATGGTGATGACCGTATGGCGAATATTCGCTTCAAGGATGCAAACAACTTTACATGCTGTTAATATTTTGGAAAAAAAAGTTTATAGGAGTTGCTCGTCCGCGATGCCGATGGGATAACAAGTTTGTTTTGAACATCTGTTTGATGTTGATCTCAATATCCGTTGCCTTTAACTTACCCACCCACACATACATATCTGTAATGTCTTAAAAGCCATTAAGCTCACACTGGACTATAGTATATACTTTGCGAAACCAATGAGGGAGATCATTTATAACACATTTGAAAAAATACGCGACTTGGTGGCACCAGAAATGAGACGGAACGCTGCAGTACAGAAGAAAGTATGAAATTTTTATTTTTTATTTTTAACACTGTATGAAATCACGAATTTTATTACGCGCCAACCTGTTTCGCTTAAGTCAAGCTTCGTCAGCGCGTATTTAAAACTAGAAAGAAAGTATTATACTCTATAATAACTTATCGAGAATTGTACAGTCTCATTATCAGAACTAAAGTATTTTAAATAACACGGTACAAATTACACACTTCAACAGATGAAGAACGGGTTCTCATTTCTCTTAGATTTAAAAATTTATAAAAATTGATAGAATCTGTCAATCTAAGTTAAATGGAATTAATCAATGTCCATATAAAATACTTTTGGTTGGAATAACTTCTACCTGAATTTGGCAAAAATTTAATCTGGTTTTGTCTCCCAAGTGAAGGAATTCAAATAAATTACCTTTGCTTAATTTAATTCTCCTTGGTTTCATTTCTCAGGTATACAATTAAAATGGTTAGCGAAAAATAATTACATCTGAATAACTTGTGTACTACTTCACAACAGGCTTAAACCTATTTAAATGGAAAAATTAATTAATTATATTACTAAATATGTACGATAATGTTTAATACATATTTATAATAACGTTTATTTATGTATAACATATGTTAGACTTGGGGGAGAGTGTGGAGGTATGGAACACAAAAGGAATGGGACGGTAACTATAACTTCAAATTTGGTGGCATTTATAACTTTTTATGTTTGTCAGAATATGTTGTTGTGGACCTCTATTAAGAAAATTCGGTAATATTTTACTATTTGTATATGTGCAAAAAAAATTACTTATCGTTTTTGAGTATAAAAACTAAAATTTGATGTGAAATAATTCAACCTCTGGGAGATTGTTGATTAAGATAAAGATATTTTTTTATAATTTTCTACTATGATAATTACGAACAATTTACAGATTATGATTACATAACTTATTAACAGGATAATTAAAAATTGTGACATTTGAAATTTATTTTGAATACAGGAGGTTTGGGACAATTCAATGCAGTTATAGGACATGAAAACTTTTATGAAAAAAATAAACATTCTCTAAAACGGGTAATTCTGCTAAAATAAATAGTGGGGATGAAATTCAAATTATAGATTTTTCGGATAACAGCATATTGAAATCAAACATTTTTAATTTCCAATTTAAGAAATTATTCTTTGGTAATACTGAATTATGTGATTTTTATCCTGCCATCACTTGATTGTGATGAAGAATGAATGAAGGATTTGATCGTTTCGGTGAAGTGAACTAAATCAGATATTATTTTATACATATGTACCATTTATTCTACAGCTGTCCCAATCCACCATAGTGTGGGGAGGAATGGGACAAAGTGAACATGGCAAAGAAATACTTTATAGATAATTTAATATACTTAATTAGTTAACTTTAATTATTTATTTGTGTAATGTTTTAGTTTACATATTCTGTAATTATTTTAAGTAAATTCCATTCATCAGCATATTTATTTTCTACGCTGTACTAAAATTATCCCATACCTCCCCTAAATTAATATATTCTCAATAATTCTCTTTGACGTATTATTTTATTCTTTCATTAATGATCTCAAATTTTGGAAGACCGTGAATGCAGTCATTACAACATTCATTCCCTGAAATTACCATTGCGGTACAGTTTTTTTTTTTGTTTTTCAGATGCGTACACGGAATGCATGTTACATCAATATTCTTACTATTTTATTTTACTATGAAAATAGAACTAACTTGCTGGTGCCCTGGAACGAGGCGCAAACTCCCGACCACTAGATCACTAGGCCAGCGTCTTAACCACTACACCAATAAGTTACTCACAAGTTTATTGGGCACTTGCCTACTTCTTACAAGTACAACGCGTTCTTCGTTAAGAAGGTTCTGTGTATGTTACAGGACATATCCACTCTTACTGCATGTCCCGCCCACTGTAGTCTCCTTGCTTTCACCATTCTCAGGCATATTATTCCTGAGGTTCCAAGTGTTCAACATCCTTCATTCTCCGATTAGATTCTTAAAACATAAGACGTAAAACATTTTCAAAGATATGCAATCTGCTTTTTTGCACTAAAGTGAGAGACCAAACTTTACACCCGTATAGAGTGATCAGTTGTATCTGCGTTGTATACAGTTTAATCTTTAAATTCTGTGATAACCTCGACGACAGCAATTTCCAGTGTTTTCTGACTTTATCTTGCTTTTTATTTCTTGTTAGATATTCTTATTCTCAGGTATCAATTAGAAAGACATATAGATAAAATCTATTTATTTATTTAGGAAAAGTTCCTGGTTCCTGCCGGTGGCGACCAAAATATTTTTTCGATAAATTGATTGTATCTGTATATCTCTCTAATTGATACATTTAATTTGTATCAAAATACCATAGAAATATGTTCTGAAATAACTACAACTTCACAATAATAACGTGTTCTCCTTAAACATATTTTTAACTGGTTCAAAAACATAGTTTCTTGCGATAAACGACGATAATGGTGATGGTGTTTGACTTCTGTTTTATCTTTGACATATTGGTTATACAATTATGTTGTTTCGATATAATTAATTATAGTCGTGTTCGCTTGCACAAGTGGCGCCACCTAGAGAAACCTAATAATAATTTTTATTGCATTAAATGATATTTCAAATTATACAAATTCACATTTTATTTGCTGAAGTTATTTTATTTGTTGATAGCTAAACCATATTTAACATTTTTCATACATTAGTAAATCATAATGGCACTACAAATAACTCAGAAGCGCAGGACCTTTAACTATAAGAATAAGTACATAAAACAAGCAATAAGTTATTTTTCGTGCCAGTTTTTTCCGGTTAGCCAGTTACATACATACGTAGTGAGGCTAAATTGTTAAAATGACAAAATAATATATTAAAGTTTAGCAAACTTGAAGAATGACCGCTCCGAAACCAACTAACAAAACATAGTTATTAAAGTTGTTAAACACTATTTTTAATCAACACAATAAATCAAAAACGATTTTTTTGGTTAAATTTAATTTTTCCGAATAATTATTATTAACTACTGATAATGTCTAGATGTGCCTAGACAGGCGAAAAAATTATTTGGAATAAATAAATAAAACTAAAAAATCAAATCAACACAACAAATCAAACACGATTTTCTATATACTATAACTATATCTATTTAATTTTTCTATTAATTTCTATTTAATTTTTCCTAATAATTAGAATACCGTTTCGGCTATCTGTTTAGATATTATCAGTAGTTGATAATGACCTAGACAGCCAAAACAATCGTCCAATTATTTGGAAAAATTAAAAAGAACCTAATATATCGTGTTTGATTTATTGTGTTGATTAACAATGGAGTTCTATAAAATGAATACCGTCTGCATTAAAAAATAAAAGAATTATATATGTATTTAATTGCTTGAATATAACGTATTCCGTAGATAAAAGGGAAAATAATTAAGTGCCTGTGATTCTTTTTGTTTATCTCGTTTTTGAAAATTTAACAAAAAAATACAATTACTGTTAAATAAATTCATAGTTAGGTGTTTATTAAAACACCAGAAATAAATTAAATTAAGCTTTTTTTAAATACTAAATTAATGTATTAATTATAAATATATACATATAAAATCAATTTTGTCGAAAAATATTATTTTAGCGTTACCGGGATTGGAAATGAAGATCCAGGTTCGAATCCCGGTGACGCTAAAACAATATTTTTCGACAAAATTGATTTTATATGTATATATTTATAATTAATACATTAATTTAGTATTTAAAATATCACAGACCGTCTGTTCTGAATAATTACAACTTCACAATAAGAATGTGTTTTCCTTAATAAGCTTTTTTTAATTAATAACCTAAATATGTAACCTACATACAAAGAAAACTTTAATAATGCATTTATTCTAAACGTTAGACGTTATTCTTGAAATACTTGAAAGTGTATTTATTACATTTTCAGTTGTATAGAGAATATTTATTTTTACATTGTGTATTACTGGATCTAAAAGCTACTATAAAATAATTAATGTACATGATAAAAAAATATATGCTTTCCATCTTGGAAAGCGATTTTATTGAATATAAATATTTGAAATTTCGATATTTTTTGGTAAATATAATAACTTTTTAATTGATGCTAAGGGAGATATAATGTGAAAGAGTTATACAAATTAAAGAATAAGAATTTTTCATAGCTAAGATTTCAATAGTTAATACTTTATACTTAAATTATTAAATTAGATTATTAAAATCATACTATCTTTGGAGTGCTCACCTTTGTTTTTTTCTGTTAATTAATTCTAGCGAAAGAATCAATATTTATAAATTAAATATTGTATTTGAAGATCTCATAAATCATAGACAGGGATGTTTACTTAGAGTAAACAAGTAAAAAGAGCACATATGTTACGTAAATGTTTCAGAGAGGAAAGGTTATATAGAAGCATAACAAGATCAGATCAAATACTCGGAAAACTCAAAATATTAAATAAATTCACTCAGGGTTTTAAATGAGAAGAATATATAATATTACCATGTTATCAAAAAACTATTTAGCTAATCGAATACCCGTTAATATATCAGTAAGTATTTCTAAATTTAGTATTTATATATTGCTCGTATTGGAATCCAAAGCTACTATTTAAAAACGGCATATTTTTATTGAATTGTAATTTTAATATTTTTATGTGTCCTTTTGGGTAAAGTCAACATGGCAACCCTAACGTGGATGAAAGCGTTTCCTGGCACGCGGAAATGCATGGTCACCGTACTTCACATACAAGAACGTGAGTGTGTTAGTAGCCAAATGTATAGGATTACCGTTTAAAGATACGCCTCGGATTGTAAGGATACAGAGCCAAATATAAATAGGAAGTTGTATCTAATACATTTCCCATCAGGATTAATTTGTATTCATGTTATTGCACTAACTTGATTGAAGGCATGAATATTAGATGTGAAACTATTTAAATATATTTATATAAATTGGATATTGTTGATGAATGGATTCGAAAGATTTAGGTAGGAAATTTTTAAATAAATAAGCATAATACATAATGAGTGAATTTGACTAGAAGAAAAATCAATATATAAACAGAAACTAAATAAAAATAAAAAATCTTTTATTTACTTTTTGTCAGCCAGGAAATTTATAATTTATTTTAATATCTATATACAACGTGTCTTATAAATTGTGTACATGTCAGATAGGAATTCCAAAATCTTTGTACTTTTGATTTGAATTCAACCTATTGGGAAAAAAAATTTCATTGATGAGGAAGGACTTTATTTCCATCATTTACTACCATGGTGAGCATATTTTGATTTAAATCTGCTAAACAGATGAATTGAGCGATGAGGTAACATTATATACTTCCCGCATCCTTCAAACCTCGCATCTTTTGACTTTTTATGGAATTACTTCAATGATAAGGTTTATGGTGCAAAACCGCCAACAATTATAAATTGGTAGTCTATACCGGCAACACTTAATATAAATTGGTATAATGAGGTAGTCAAATACAATGTTTGCAATTCCAAAGATTTGCGTTATCAACAGTGCTTGAATCAGAATAGCCAGTTCGAACATAAGCGATAACGTAAAAAAATCTACATTCATCTTCGTTAATATAAAATATAAATTCAAAAATCAAGATGTCCTCTGTATAAAATATTATAATATTTATATAATGTTGACACATCAATATTATATTTTATTATCATTTCATTCATTTGTAATAATATTTACACACGCGGTATAATGGTTGAAGAGTTATTATGTTCTACTCATGTATAGAACCTCTTTTTTAAATATATTTTTTTATTTAAAAAAATAGATATGCGTGAAATATAATAATATAAACAGTTTTCTTACAATTTTCAAAATAAGTCAAATAAGACTAACTTACTAGTCTCGTCGAACCCCCGACCGACTGTCTTAACCACTAAATCAACAAAAGCGTCAACTTATTGTGATGTAGAAAATTGCATTCACAAGAAAAATACACGATCTAGTTAAATTAATTTAGAAGAAAGGGATATAAATCTGTGAGGGATCAAGTGAGAGATTTGAAACGGTGAGAAATTCAAAGAAGTGAGTGTGTCAACTGTTCGTTTTGATTTAGCTGTAACAATCAGCAAGACTAGTTGGTCTCTGCCAGTAATAGAAATTCTAGTTAAATAATAAAATTAAAATTAAATATGAAAATTACAGTTATGAACGTTTGAAAGAGGCCCATAATTAAAATACAAGCGCTTCATTTTTAATGTATGTAAAGATGAGAGTAGACACTTTACATTTCAATCCAATTTAGAGTTAAACCATCCAACTCCGCCTGTCTGGGGGGCTATCTTCCTCTTGAAATTCTGACTGAACTTAACCCAGTTAAAACTGAAGTGGCACAAAAATAATTTTAATGCCAATGAGAGTTCTATTTGCACAAATCTAGCCACAAAAACCCCGCGGTTTTGAATAAATTTAAAATACTTGTAAAAAAGGAGAAAAATTTATGTTTTAATTCAAGTTTGGAGGCCGATAAGTTGAAACCCAGAAAACCTACATCTATAATATGCGCACGAATTTACATTTAATTTGTTGAAACTTGCTCGGAAATGAGCAATCATTGAAAAACGCACGTAGACCCGATATATTTCATATGTTTATGTGCTGTGTATAACAGTAGAGGATTTTTTACAAGAATCTAAGCAGCAGTGAGATCATTTTATGTGGATTTTTTACAAACGCATCTTAGACAATCGCAACACCCGAGCCAGATGTAATAAAAAAAAATTAAAGATCGAATTCGCGACCTTCAATTCTCATATTGTCAGTCACAGCAAAAAAACCATAATTAAACAAAGATTCCAAATCATAGTCCCCGATGAAGCTAATGCAGAAGTATTTTTCACTGGAGACAACATTATTTTTTAAATAACATTAAAAAATGTAAAGATATCACACTAATTTTTAATATGGAATAAATTTGCAGTACATATGTTACAAAATTAGTTACCTTATTGCCCAACATTACAAAGTTGGCTACAACAGCCTGTACCAATCTCCGTCTGGTACTGCTTCTGTGTGGAGTGCTAGCCAACATCACCTCATCTTGTTACAACTCGTATTTTACCGGGTCGATTTGCAAAATTTAATGCAAAGTGGTTTTCAAATTATAAATTAATTATATGTTATATTATATATATATATATATATATATATATATATATATATATATCGCTGATATTGAATCTAATAATTAAATATACCATTTTTCGTTGAAATTGTATGTATAATATTACATGTATCTATTTGATAACTTTAATTATACTATTGCCTTCTGTATGATTATTAACTTACATGAAAAGCCAGACATTTTTAGATAAAACAGATTTATTTTTTAGTAAATAGTTCCAGGAAATTAATTTTCCATTAAAATAAGTATGAATTTCAGGTTTTGGGTTATTGGAAGGGTATTAAAAGTATTGATAAAGAAGGGTTTATTATCGCAGATGATATTATGTATACATTATTATTTTAATCAAAAACTCAGCCAAAATTATTAAAATATCCTGGATTTAAAACTAATAAAGATTATTTTGTTTCTACAACGATGTAATATAATCATTCGTAACTAATACGCAGATCTTGTATAAATAAAGTCTGGCACAACCTGAAGCTTGGTCTTAGTCTCAAGTGGATTTCGCTACAATACAGCTGCAGTCTAAATAAACTGTTTTATATTATTGCAATGAATTTAAACACTTGAGACCTTGAAAAGAAATACTTATGCTTGTCCAAGAAGAAAAAAAGGCTGATTAATTAAAGCAGAGCTGAAATATAAAAAATGCAAAGACTTGAATAAAATAATTTATTTTTAACAATATACGAAAACATTACAAAATGACTGAGATCATTAGACCGGATTCTTTCCAATGATAGTATAAACACAACAGTACATTAATGGGATCAGGCTTTACATGAGTGGAGATCTTTGGGAAAATGTTACTGGACAATGTTAAGCTAGTATTATAAGGATGTACAGTCTGGTCCAGAATCTTGATTCAAATACTACCTAACCTACTTCAAGAGAAGTCATTTTCTCCGGCAGTGCCGACACAGCCTCGAACATGAGCGTCAAAAGATTTGTATCACCTTACAATACTCAGAAAACTAATACATATCTAAATAATTATTTCTCCGTAATCATAATAAATACAAAAAACATAAAAACTACCGTACGTACGGCTTTAGTCAGATTAATTATCATCAAGTTCTGAAATAAATAAATAAAAATGTTTGAAGAAAAGTACTATGTAAAGGCAGCTTCAGAATCAGATCACCGATGGCTTTGTGAATCAAATTTCTGAATGTAACAAAAAATAATTTTTAAATAGGTGAGCATTGATACGCTTTAAATCATTTTAATTTAAAAGATGTATAACTTATATAAAGTATTTTTTTAGAGGTATAAAACTTTAAAATAAAATAATACATATAAAAATTGTGGTAATGGCCATGGTATTGGCTTTATTGGAAAAATAATTTTATGCCATTAGTGTTTAAATATGATTTCGCCGAGGCTGGCTCAATCTCGAAGCGCAATCTGGAAGTCCAATTTTCGATCAAATCCCGGAGCAGCTGGGCCCGTGAATAACGCGACGAATGTTGACTTCCAAATCATCTATCGTCTCCAATTTATCGGCGTAGACTAACGACTTCACATATCCCCAGAGAAAATAATCCAAATGTGTTAAATCGCACGATCTTGGAGGCCAATTAACAGGTCCATTACGCGAAATTATGCGCTCATCAAATGTTTATTTCAATAAATTGATTGTGGCGCGCGCTGTGTGACATGTTGTGCCGTCTAGCTCTTCCACATTAATGCCATTTCATTGGAGAAAGAAAAAGTTAGTAATCATGGATCTATAGCGCTCTCGATGACGAATCGACTCATTCGGGTCCTCCTCAGTACTACCCTGCACTGCAGCAACAGCTTCTTCGATGCACACTATACGACGTCTCTGCGGTTGCGTATTATCAATTAGAGTATGCGTGATGCGAAAACGATCCATTGTTATTTGAATTACTTACTCGGATGAACGATTATGTCGACCGTAAAATGGACGTAGCGCACGGTAAATTTCGCGTACTGAACCACGATTTTAGAAATGAATTTGCTTAATTTGAAAGCGTTGTTCTGGCGTAAGTCTATTCATGGTGAAATGGCAAACCAAACTGAGCACAAATCTGCTGTCAGCTGTCACTGTAGCTGGAAAAAGTGTTGCCAATTCGAAAAACAAACTTCTAAATAAACGTAACAAGACGTACTTAAATCAAATCATCTTAAAGTCAGATGTCCAATTGCGACAGAAAAAAATCTTTTTTTCTACCAAAACCAACTACACCTTCAATTATTAAAATCGTTATCACTTTTCGTGAACTTTCCCATCAAAATTTCTCAGTAAAATCAGGAATATTGTGCGATTTTATCTTTATTCGAGCAATACACGTTTACGTTTGTGTATTGCTCAAATAAAGTATTACTAGTGTAATATAATAAAAATGTTTTAATATATTGTTTTATGTACGTTGTGTTCTAAAAATATGTCTTAACATACATATGTACATAAAAAAAATCTATTTAATGCTACCACTCAACTAAACCTAGAGGACGTTCCTGAGTTGCTTTTGTATAGAAATACTATTAAAGAATTTATTGTAAAAATCATACAGCATACAGTCATCTTTCAACTACGAAAAATTGATATAAGGTTAAAATAATCTTTAATTTTTAAAACGATTGAAATTAGTCTATGAAAATATTATTTTCATTAAATACGTTGTATATTTATCAATGAATATAATTTTTATAATTTGTAATAAAATTGCAAATGAACATGATTCTTCACTTTAGTTTTTTAAATTTTATGTTGATATTAGTATATTAAAGCAAACTTTGCAAAATACATATTTATGTATGAGTAATTGTTTTTGAAACAACTATACTCTCAAGAGGCACGATTTCTCTCAACTGCTTTAAATAATAACTACAAGTAAAAACTCTTATTGTTATATAAACATGTTGATGGACTGCCTTCTCGAAGCTAAAGTAGTTTTAAAAATAAATAAGTAATTGTATGTATTCGGTACCGTCGTATTTTTACATACACTATGTTTTTTTTTTCTAAATTAACTCGGTTAACATCGGGTGTTAAATTTTTATTTTGTTTTATATAAAGGAGAGTTTCTCCTGACAAATTCTTCAGTTGATAGCCAGCGGTTGGACTAAACGAAGCCCTTGTGAATTTTTACAACGTCGGCTAAAGTGTGCATATTCGACACTTTACTTTGTGAATTTAATAAAGGTCATAATGCAATAGTAGCAACCAAAAACATGTGTGATGTGTACGGTAGGGATGTTATCATTGTTCGAACCGGTCAACGATGGTTTTCTAACGTTCTCTTTCTGGTTGGCGTCCTTTAACAACCGACGATGATATGCCAACCGCTATAATAAAATCTGATCCTCGTCAAAATACCAGGGATATTGCATTGAAGATGGGTATCAGTCAAACGACTGTGGTGAGACATCTGCATCGCATTGACCTGATTAATCTATCACAAGGGTATTGTTTTTCACCACGGCAATGCGCTCATTCTGCAATGATGACGCAGCACAAATTATAGGAGCTCAACTGGGATGTTTTAAATCATCCACCCTATTCCCCTGACCTTGCTACATTTTTTTTTGTTAAAAAATACGACAGTGTAACTCAACCTAAATATATGTTAAGTAGTGAAGAGCTAACGTGTTATTTTAACTGTGACTGATTGTAAGAATTGTTCGTGATTTGGCGAGCAATCGCTGGTATACTAGAAACTAATCCTCTAAAAGTAGAATTTCAGTTATCATTAAAATAAATACCAAACACGATCAGGTATAACGGTTTAACTCATGTAATATTGCTTATGTAGTTTGTTTTAATAAAATAATATTATAAAAGACTTATCAGCCTTAACACCACATATAATATCCAATTTTAAATTTTCTACTAAATTTATTTATTTTTATAAAATAACATCAAGTCAACAGCATCCAAAAAAGCTAGCTACTTTAACACAAACAGAAGCATAGAAAAGTAGTCAGGACAAGGGTGAATCAAGTGATACCTATTTATTTGTAATATCAATTTATTTGTAATAAGTGTATTATTTATTTATTGATGGTACAAAGACCTTATACATATAACTTTTTAGTGCATACTTTAGTAAGATGAAATAAAATAAAAAATGAAATCAGATAAACATTGCTAACAAATCAAATTGAAAATTAATAATGATAAAATAAACAAGATATGAACAATAAGTAATTAACAATCTTGTCTTCAATTTACATTTAATATAAATAATGTATCGCAACCTCGAAAACTTTAAATATATAATTTTTAAATGCGTTTATACTTCAAACTTCAATGAATTTCAATAATGACAATGTATAAAAATAACAAAACTAACCTTAACCTATAAGTAAAAAAAATAATAATAAAGGAGACAGAAAAGAAAAATAAAATATAATATTATTTTTAACATTTACAAAATCAACGTGGTTAAAATCATATTTTAGATTGTTAACTTTGTTTTATTAACGACTTAATTAATTATAAACATCTACCGGTTTCGAAAAAAATATAATTTTCTTCTTCAAGATGTTATTAACTAACCAAAAACATATGTTATATTGTTTCTTTAAATTAATCTATTATCTGTTTTACATATAAACAATGTTGGTCTTAAATAGAATAATTTAGAATCATTAGAAATAAATAAAGCAAGTAAAACTAACCAAAATATTATAAACAGCGAACTAACTATAATCATAAATCCTATTCTAAATTTTATTCTTTAAAAAATTCTAATAATTTTGAATCATCATGTAACAATTTAAATTAAGTACCAAATTTAATTTTAAATAATTATTGTTTAAAATTATTATTTTTAATGAAACAATATAACATATGTTTTTGGTTAATGACACCCTGAAGAAAAAAATTATATATTTTGAAACCGGTAGATTTATTCAATTTATTAAGTGGTTAATAAAACAAAGTTAATAATCTATAAAACAACGTATTATATATATTTTCGCCTCTGATGTAAAAAATATGTCAATATATACTCGTATATTAATATATATTAATAATCATATCTTATTTAGCTATTTTTTTTTTATTATAAATTGCATAAATGCATTTTATCAATTTTATTTAATCAAATGTTATCTTGAGATGAATAAAACTGGATATGTTACTGGAACCCGTATCCTCATGACAGGAGCTTTATGCGCTGAGTACCGAGACTCTCCACATACTGGTATAAAACTTACTAGTGTAAATGTACGTATACATATATGAAAATTCGATTACGAGAAATTTTGTTCGTTAATATGTTTTCCTCAGACGCCCTAACTAATCCTTCCCCTTCCTCAAGGGCGCTTTCTTTCGTTCTCTTAACGACAACGAAATTACGTTGTTTGCTGTCGGATCTTGGCGTGAATTTCTTTGTGAGCTGTAAACTAATTTGTGGTACGGAGAGCAGCTAACCCGAGTGCCGAACCCTCCGAAACGGGGAGCATCTCAAATACCGATTTGATTTAATTAAATTTATATCCCCGAAACAGCTGTCATAATGCTATGGAACAAACTCTGTCTTGGTCGACCGTTGCTAGAATAATTGTTTTGCTAAAGTCGAAATTACCAAGTTTGCCCACAACAACTGCATGAGCCGTCCACAGCCGAGAACTTCATGAAGATACGGCAGTGCCTTTCTTGGGATAAAATTAACATGTTGGGCTATTGCAGGTTTAATGAGTCACAGGATTAGGTACAATACGATACGATTATTATTTTGAATTGAATACAATTCGATACGATTATTATTTTGAATAAGTCAAAGGTCACAGTCACACATATTTAACAAAAATATAATAATGAATGAATGTTTTTGTTTAATTTAATTTAAATTCGTCAATTACCGACGATGTAACATTGTGAAATACTTTTAACGTGAGTTGCAAGCACAGCGCACAGGCCCGCATAATGCATTACGTTCATGGCGAGTGAGATTGTATTTGCAGTCGCAATCGTTACTTATTATTTAAGTAATTAGTACATTTTCCATATTTGATCAAAAAATGTTTATATTATTACTTTTTTACAATTTATTGATTTATATAATTGTATGTACTCGTATAATACAATACAAATATGTTCATTTTCAATCATTATAAAAAACAAGTCATTTTGCAGCCTCACGCTGTCGATGAAAGGGTAAAATAAATCAATACAAAAATTACAACATTAATAGAAACATGTAGCATAAAAGTTAACGAATAGCAAGGTAATGGCAAACTAATGTCTCGATTTTTAAGTTACCCGTAATAAATTTCACAATAAGCTGACATTTTTGGTTAAAAAAAGGTAAACAAAACCGCGTTTGTTTCTGTTTGTATATTCTATAAACGAAGATTACAAATGATTTTGTTTATCAGTATATCACAATATTCATACGTCGACATATTTATATAATATGATTTGAGCTCCTAGATAAACTCCGCGTGACAAAAAATGGCTTTATCCCTGTATATATTCATGACGTAATATTTTAATCCGACTGCGTAATTTGATACTAAATATGTTACGCATGGATGTTTCGGTGACTTAATGTCCGAAAAATGCTAATACTAATATGACAGGTATCAGTGACACAGACAAGTGTTCAGTATCGCGTTGGTGACATAGTTTAAGAATTTATTAATATCAAGACACGTTATCACATAAAATTGTGATAGCAAATTAAATTGTTTAATTAATAATTTTGAAAATGGTGTATGTTCTTAAAGCATTTCCAACGAAAGGTACACCTAATGTACATAAATTATTTCCAAGATAATTATTATTACCTACCCATTGTAATTTGTAGAGGTAATAATTTGTGAAATAAATTCTCCGTTTCTTTGTCATATTTTCTCTACGAATTCTCAATAACTATTATAATAAAAGACTTTCGTCTCCGAATAAGAAATGTGAATAATGTGGACTGAATTTTTGACCTGGTAGATCTTACTCAGTAATACCATTGAAATGGGCAAAAATACGTAAGTACACGAGATAAACGCTTTGCTTACAATGGATAAATTTTTATTATCCTGTGCCATTTGTTTGAAAGAATTCCGCTAAAAAATAGAAAAATTTAGACAAACATTTCGATAAGATAAATCTATTTATCAGATAATTTGCTTTGCCGAATTTATTTAAATAACCTTAATTTATTATGTAAAACCTTTCCATATTTTCTGAATTGTTGTGCCAACTACAGTCCTTAAAACTTAAAACTATATTTGAAAATTATTGTGAGAGAATTCTAAGCCAATATAAATAATATTAGTTGTGTACCTCACAATGATGTTTCTCAAATAAAGGTTCATCTGCACCTCCTCGCCCTTCTTCCCACATCCAAAATGTCCTTCCACGCAGGATTAGTAATTATGTCCCGATCTGCAATGTTGCCATTATTATCGATACTTTTCATATTCGCTGAGAAAAATTAATGCAGAGTATATGCAAAAACTCGCTAATTATCTTTAAACGCAGCAAATATAAAAAGTAAATTATGGCTTGCTATACAATTATGAAAAAAGACAAACATTTTCAATTTTCTTTACGCATAAAAAGCAATACAATTTAGATCTTCAATACGCACCATAACTGAGAATATTAATTAATATTTCAGGACACGTGCACAACTTTTCATTGCTTTGGGTAGACATTCAAAATAAAGCAAAACCGTAATTCGCAATATATATATATATATATTAGAAATTAAGTTTCTTGGTTATCCCGCGTCTGTTGGTCGTGAGAAGGACCATTGTTGTCCCAATGTTTCGAGTAGATATTATAACCAATTATAAGAGGATGCCTTATCGGTAAAATGTAGCTGTAAAACGATCGTGGAACATGTATTTTTAGACCAACAGTTCAGCGCTAAGTGAAATCACTAGTCCTTACTTTATACAATTATAATATTTAAGATTTAATGACGTATTCCACGATCGTTTCAGAGCGACACTTCACCAATAAGGCATCCCCTGAACATAAATAATGATTTTTTTTCGAAAGGCTCAGATAACAATGGTTCTTCTCAGGATCAACATTTCTAACATTTTACTCAAACCGTGAAAACCTCAATTTAAATATATATATATATATATATATATATATATATATATATATATTTAAATTGAGGTTTTCACGGTTTATATATAAATATATATGTATATATATATTAAATACATATTATGTATATACAATCTCGTAGGTTTATTAATAAAATTTCTTCAGGGTTATTTTAACCTGGTTTGTAGTAGTCAACGTTTCGGGTCACTTTCAAGTTTTCGACGTGATTTCTGATGATTGATATCCGAAAGAGACAACTAACAAACCTTACTACTCACTTTTTCATATAAATTCGAGATCCCCTGGAATATGCTCCCATTTGGGAAAATGTGTGTCTTCATGTTCCAGATGGCTGGTCAGTTTTATCTCGCCGCCTGCAGGACTAACTCGCCAACGAACATGCTGGTATGAAAAGAAATTCGATTGTTGAACCGAATCACATTGAGATTGGTATTTTATGTTACTGTAGTGGCATTTAGACGGCAAAATCTAATCCACTAGATAAAATGCCTCTTTACCAATATACACTTGTCTGTATTTCGCTGGATGTTTATCCATTATGTGCTTTATTCCTCTTTAAAAAAAATAATCTAATTTTATATTATTGGTTATACAAGTATTTAATCGTCATGATTATCCATTAAAATCCATAAAATATATGAAATATTTCTTAGTAAATTAATGTTACTGTCATTTTATGAGCTCTGGCAGCGGCACAACGTGCTCTTTTGATTATATTTTTCAAAATATTCTCATACATTTCGCGTGTTATTTCAGCAATTTCATTTCGAATATTGTCCTGTAGCATCGAAATTGTTGTTGGCTTATTGACGTAGACCTTTCCTTCCAAGTACCTTCACAGAAGATAGTCGGAAGCCGTCAAATAAGGTGATCGAGGAGACCAATCGATATCACCAATTGTTGACGTTATGCGAGCGGGAAAATGTTCAGTTTTCATATTTTTCTTATCATTCTCCTCACTTTAATTTGTTCTATATGAGTAATCCACTTACGCGATTTTTTAAAAATTCTATTTACTATGGTAAGATCAACTTTATATTCCTTCCTAATTAGTTCTTCTTTATTCTTATCATAAAAGGATTTAATAAAATTTATTTATTTAAAGTTTTATATTCAAAACCAACCGGTTTAAGAAAAATGCTTTTGATGAAAAAAGTAAACAAAATTAATATCTTTTGTAAAAGTAAAAAAAAATGTTTTCGCAGAAAATATAAAAAATAATATTTTATAAATTAAGTTAAAACATTGTTTTATTCCACTTTATTTTATTGTATTAAACATTTGAACGTTTTCGGGAACAACTTCCCATTATCAATAATATAATTCAAATAAAATTAAAAACATTTTCAGAGAGTAATTACGGGTGTGTTTGGAGTTAACGGAGGTGGGGGTGGGAGTGGAGTTCAAATGAATAAATACAATAAAATATAGTGGAATAAAATAGTGTTTTAACTCAATTTACAAAATATTCATGGGATTCCACAAAGTTGAAACCTTTGAACGGTTAAAAAATAAATAAAAATTGTTTGAATTTGTCACATGTGATCAAAATAGACTTTCTTTTATTTCAGCTCCAGGCTTCACTTCCATACATCAATGTTGGTACCAGGACCCCATTGTACAATGCTAATCTTGCTTCGATTGACAAATTACCTTTAGAAATTACTGTAAAAATTAACTAGACTTTTACTTAAACGGAAACGAAAAAAGTGAGTTCACCTTGCGACTTCTAAAGCAGGAGTTTTTTTTATTATGTTTGTATTTTATTACAAAAATGTAATGGATTATATTTTTGCGACACATGTGAGATATTTCATATAATGGAAATTCTCACTGGATAACTTGGATCCAATAATTTTAAAAAACTTAACAGATGCATATAAGCGAAGCCCTGTGAGCTTTGTATGCGTACTGTTAATCTAACTATTGATGGATGGTTATAAAATTTATTTATGAAACTTGTATGTAGAATAAGGTATAACCTATGTGCCTATCTAGTTCTTCAATCACCTTTCGCTCAACTTGGAGGCGTAGCGTTGATGCACGCTTCCATTACCTGCCGGAATTATTAATGAACAACCAGCAAAGATTCCGTCATTGGGCTAAGTATTCAAAGTAATGTCATCTTCCGTCACGGGTTAGTTAAGTGACGCATTGTAGAATATTAAACACGACCCTGAGAAGCCATCCAATTATATATATATATATATATATATATATATATATATATATATATATAAATTATTATATTTTCAACCAAATGATTGGAAATGTAGTTGATATGGAAATCAATCAACGCGTTATTTTTTTGTAATCGTCTAAAGTAATTATTACCAACAGCGTTTATCACCTACATAATTAAAATATATTATAAATTAAGAGCTAACTCGTGGACCTCATGAGTCCAAAGAAAACTTCACAAACAATAAAATATTCATAATAAACTGAAATGTAAAATAAATGCCATTAACATTTAATTTAATTATCATATATTTAAAATATTTTAAAAGTGATAAAAAAAATTCAAGAAGACAGAAAAACCTTTTTATTTTTGTTTCCGTGGTTCCTTTCGATGTTGTCTTTAATATAAATTCAATATGTGTTCAATATATTACTCGTGTTGACTATCTGTAAATTTATTTCATTACTTATTTGTATTCCACGGGCACTATGCAAATTCTGATATAGTACGTGAAAGTAAGAAAGTGTTAATATACATACATACACATAAATAAATTTTAGTGTTTAGTATAAAAATTGTTTTTAAGCATCTTTCATAATATATTTTTATATTTTATGATTGGAAATTATAACTGAAAATATTGCTTATCAACACTTTTGTGTAAAACGATTAGGTATTTTAGAAATTAAACGAATTTACTGATCAAGGATCAAAGAAGAATCCTAATTGTTTATATTATAAAAGCTTTTTTAAATAAAAAACAAGTAATATATTTTATTAAGAAAGATTCGAAGTAAAGAATTTTTAAAATACTTATTAAATGTATTAATTAAAAATATATACATAAAAAATATATTTTATTAAAAAATATTGTTGTTGCTACCGGGATTCGAACCTCGATCTCTTTCCAATCCAATTTAATTAGTATTTAAAATATCACAGATCTATGTTCTGAATAATTACAACTTCACTTCTAGTAAGTAAGATTACGAAAGGATCACTTAGATTTGGTTTGGTCATATGGAACGGATGAATGAGAATAGAATGGTAAGAAATATATATGAT
Source organism: Eubasilissa regina (assembly GCA_022840565.1). Classification (NCBI taxonomy): domain Eukaryota; kingdom Metazoa; phylum Arthropoda; class Insecta; order Trichoptera; family Phryganeidae; genus Eubasilissa; species Eubasilissa regina. Next base: position 28,410,924 of record JAINEB010000033.1, read on the forward strand.
ACATATGGTAATAGCACCAGAAATAGAGGGCGTTCGCGGAAAACTTGGCGCGACCAGGTAAACTAGATACTAAAAGATGGTCCTGTTATAAGTCACAATAATCGGCGAACTAGTATAAGAAGATGTATAAATGTGGATGAGGCGAGAATTTTATGTCAGGACAGAAGTGTGTGGAGCTCTATCCTCTCTGCCTACCCCCGCGAAGAAATAGCGTGATGGTGGGTAAGTAAGTGTACTTTAACCAATTACGCTTACGTGATAAAATGTATCTTTGCAGTCAACTTGATAATTATATGTTACTTTTTGGTGAGACTATTCAAATATATGAAATAACAATACTTAATAAAACATTATTTTTATTCTACTTAATACTTGCAATTTTAAAATAACATCAATTTAAAACCTTTATTTTTCACATGCTGGGCTGGTGTGGTGCGTCATCCATACTAAATAATATAAATCGCACGCAGCACGGTCACGTAGCCCGGACACTGCGGAACTGCCTTACGCCTAACCATAGCCAAAGATCAATAAGTTGATATTATTGTGAAGTTGCAGTTTTTCAGAACATAGTTATGTAATGTTTTTAATACAAATTAAATGTATCAATTAGAAAGATATACCTAAATTCAATTTATCGAAAAAATATTTTGATTCGAACCACCCTTCATATCCGGCGAAGTGCGCTCTCCATTACACCATGTCAACGTAGTAAGTTAACGACAAATTCAAAACCATATGTTTCACATTCAAATTGATACATGTGTTATTCCATTTTTTGAAAGCAATCTCCTTCATATATATGGAGAATCTCAAATAGCTTTGAGTTAAACCCGATAGGAGACGCCATAAATTAATTAATCCATTTTATTACGTTTTGGAAACATTTCATACAACTTATATATTTTCCGGATAGGAAAAGTTCCTGTTTCGAATCCCGGTGGCAATAAATTTTTTTTTTCGATTAATTAATTTTATCTGTATATCTTTCTAATTGATACATTTAATTTGATACATTTTTTAAATATTTTTACATAAATCCATATATATATAGTAGGTACGCAGATAATATTCTGCACTCATACCATCATAAAAAAACCTATAAAATCATTTAAATTACTAAAAATTTAATAAGGAAATATTAATAATAAAAACTTAAATTTAAACTACTTGCAGTTTTAGCATTATCAAGATGACATTGTTTTATTTTCTGATAGTTTTTAACAATGTAAAAAATAAAATATAATTTAACTAAAGATTATTCATTCAAAAATAAAAAGGATTTCCAACAAAATTCTGCCATCCATACAAAGGGTGTCTAATTGAGAAATGAATAAATCCCTAAATCAATGTATTATGTTTATTTATTTTTCTTGTAATTAAATAATAATTCCAATGATGTATTAAATACTCGTAATATGTACTGTATTTTTTACGATTAGTTTCATGTACTTTATACTTTGTAATTTTGAATAAAAGTAAATGAATTAAAACTTACTAATCATTTGTAAATAAAACAAAATGCAATAAAGGAAAAATAATAAAATAATTGTTGTATAATATTATGAAATTACCTTGAGTTTGTAGCAATATATATATATATATATCATTTCCAAACTATAAAAAATCGCAAGTTATTGTTTTACATAAGTTTTATGAATATTTATAATAAACATTAATTAATGATTAATTTAATGATTATTTTTCAATGTTATTATAATAATGTAATAATCAATACTATATATTTTTAGGCAACATTTAAATTAAATTAAATAGAAAACGTTATAGATATAAACAATGTTAAAAAATGACAGGAATCAAAATTCATTGAAAACAGATATAAACAACAAGAAAACACTACTACAACAATAAAATTATATTATTGAATTTGGAATTACAGAATCATAAATTGTTATTTATAATCCTTAATATACAACCAATTAGTAATATAAAAATAAATAAAAATATTGTGACAAATAATTATTACCTAAAATCCATAAGAGGACATTAATCATAAATCATAACCTTCGTAATTAAGCTTTGTTTATTTTTTTCATTGTCATTTGTAATTCTTTTTTATTTTTTTAATTGCAAAAAGTTATTATAGTTTATAAAATATTACTAAACATAAACAAAATTTAGAATACATACTTTAAAGTAAAAAATAATAATAAAATGATAACAATTTTTAAAAATCTTTTAAATTATAGACATGCAAGTATTATATATAAAAAAAATATAAATTATTTATTAATAATAAAATGTCATTAATAGTTTTAAATATGTTATATAATTAAACTACCAATTGAAATGTAAAATTAAATAATTAGGACAAATATTTTTAATAAATAAATTAATCATCATCGTTGGTTGCTAACATAAATAAATTTAACAATCGTTTATAAATAATTAGGAATCAAAGAAAACTTTACTTTGTTTAGCTGATAGTTTAAACGTACAAGAGAGAGATGAAATATATCAACCTTAAAGAATAAAATATTATATTTAATGCCACTAGAACTGAATTAAAACATTGTGTACAGTTAGATATTTCTAGATAGAGATATTTAAAACAAGTGAATCAATAACTTTGTTAAAATTAAAATATATATATATTTTAATTTTAACAAAGTTAATTAAAAAATACTTTAGTACCTACCGAATGTATTATGATTTCTGTTTATTTCACTTTTTTTTTCATCATGTTTTTCAATTTGGACTGACGCAGATAAGATTCTATCGGGCGAATGGAATATAAAACGGCTTTATGGAGTTACAGCATTATTTAATAACCTATCTTAGGCGGGCAATAAAATATTACGGCTCAGGTATTTCCATTAGATGTTGGACTCTAGTAATCAGTATTCAAAACGCTTCTTCTATTTCCTTGACGCACATTGAATGGCATCGACCAACGGCACAAAAAAGTTATCCGTTGACAATACTCTTTCACTGATGACTCAAAAGAAAATTATTTTAACATTTGTATTCTTGGATTTCTTTTATCTTTTAATAATATCGATTTTTTTGGCCGTTTGCTATCATTGAAATATCCAGCAGAAATGTTTATTTCTCAGACAATTTCTTCTCAGTAGGTATTATGCTTTCGCCAGTTGGCGTCGATGTGATAAAAATCGACAAATCTTATTATTCAGCAGTGAATGTATAAAAACAGCTTGGAGACATATAGGGGATGAATTGGTATATCCAGAGAGAATTAAGGCTGATATGTTCGGTGCGGCGCTCTCATGGCTTGTACATATGAAGCGTATGAAAGAAAATCTATTTTCCAAGATTGCTAGAGTCGAAGCATTGATTTCATCTATCTTTTTTGCTCTCTTTGAATGTATTCGATTCTTAAAACTTTTCCTTAAAAACGTTTTGTAATTTTCAACATCCCAGCTATCCGAATCATCCCATTCGAAGTGTAAATTATTTTCAAAATAATCACGCTCCTGAACAAATTCACAGTATTTCGTTTCCATTACAGCTGAATATAATTGCCGTAAATTCGTTCAGTGTATTAAACTTTTTCGCATAACACAAATAAACTTTCCTAAAAATCGACTAAAGAAAAATACAAAGAAGAGATTTTTAATATTTTGATCAAATATATTATTAATATAGTTAAAAATATAGAGAATATCCACTAATACAAACCTTTATCCTAAACTAGCGAAACAATATTCCGAGTAAGGAAAAAAGCTATGATGGATCATTTTCATTTCTAAGCGGAAAATATAAAAAATTAATTATTACAATAATTAACAAACATATTCGTTTTTATTTTTGCATCATAAAAGCATTTGTGCTATGAAAACAATACTAGTAAATCAGATAGCCGCTAGCGATATGGCTTTCTCATTGTTTTTGTTCATCTATAAAACATTTTTTCTGATTTCACAAACACATTTGCTTTATAGCTAATTTAATTTAAAGATTATTTTTAGTATTATAGACCTCGAATTTTACACTGTTATGTTATTTTAATTGATAATCAACACTAACACGATTACTAAAACCTTAAAGAAATAGAAAAACTGTAAACGAAGACTGTCATTAAGAAAGGATCGAAGACTTGACACGACCAGGTAAACCAGATATTAGAAGAGGATGACGAAGGAGAAGAATTAAATTAGGTAGTAAACTTTCACAGCACACGCGCTTTGATTTAGTTGGAAGATATCCAAATTTAAATATCTATTTGACATGTTTTTATGTTCAATGTACAACGAAATTAACTCTAAACACAAATAATAAAATACATTTATTAAATTAAACATTTAAAAATCCATACAAAAACTAAGCAGTCAATTAAAATAATTTTAATACTTTATTTTTAACAAGTTACAACTCTTCAGAGAACAATTGTTTAATATTTTTTTAAATAACTACAAAGCCAGTAAATTATATTTCAACAATGCTTTTAAATGTTCGTAAGCTTAACGTGACATGCACGTATTTGTATAGCTTTATCTCACGATTTGTCATGATGTATGGCGTGAAAAGTCAAGCAATATGTGCAGTGGAAAAATATTCTTTCATTACAAGATGTTCTCTTTGCTAGCGCGTTCTCCGCGCGAGGAGGACTCGACGGGACAGACTGTAATAGAAATATGTAGCAAAAGATTATGTGACCAAACCTACGTGAAATAGGAAAATAGTAGCTAGGAAAAGATTCGTATCAGAGAATTTCGGTAATATCAGTGTGTCTGGCTATCTATATATTACAAAAAGTTATATAATCCGCAGGTATCTACTGTATATTATATACACAGACCAGTAAATGAATAAACATGTAAAAAAGTGTATTTATAAGAGAGGTATTTGGAACATTAGTTGCAGGACCAGGGGCATTCTACACACATTCTTGGTGGAAACATAAATCCAATAATTTATGATACATTTATGCAACAGTAGAAGTATTTACTCTTCGAAAATTAAATCTTTGTATAAAAAAGACGTATTTTTTACGTTAACATTAATGTCAGCGTTTAAATTTTCATTCTATTCGTGTTATTAAAAGTCGCGGAGCTATTTAATTGCGTAAGTGGTACCAAAGTAATCACATAGGTGACACCAAAACTAAAATATTGGGACAAGAAATTTGCGTTAGTTCATGTCTATATATTTGATGGTCTGTGATTATATACCATTTTGAGTAAACTTCAACTATTTTTTAAATTAATAATCTGAATAAATTGTTGTTATATTGTTATTTTATACAGATGTTGCCGAAAATATGTATAATATATGATCTTTTTTTTAATCAGTTATATGTATGAGAAATATATGTATTATATTGCTTTTAAAAATGGAACAATAGAGGGATCAATCATAAAAATATACAATATATTAGTGTAGTTGATATAGTGGAATGCTAATACGTTCCCAAACAGGAAAAAAAGTCCAACTTTGAATCGCGGTACCAACTAAATATGATTAATGAAATTTCTATTATTATTACTATTTTTAAACAATGTTAAATACTTGTACTATGAAAATAAGCATCACTTGGTAGTCCTTCGGGGCGAGTCTCGAACCCCGATCACTAGACGAGTGGCTCACTGCAAGAAATGAATTGATGGTACTAAAAACAAATTTGATTTTCCGATTGTAACTGCTATGCCAGGTATTTATATATAATTTGCGGTAGGAAGATTACATTGTACACCATGTATAAAACATATGTACATACTTATATATTATAATAATTGATACATGCTTTATACATATATGTGTAAACAGAATACATCTATGTTTGTAATATTTTAAATTTCTGAAATCAACACCCTAACCATTCAATTAAATACTCAATTTAAAAAAATGTATCTTTCTTCATGTTATCCGGGCCCAGTAAAATGAATATTAACTTTTACCTTTCACCCTTCCAGAAAATACGAGTCTCGCATGTTTTCTGGAAGGATGGGAAGCAATTTCTGGAAGGAAAGGAAGAAAACTTAGGCTTCCAAGCAACTGATATCTTGTTTGGTAAATGAAATAATATTTCTTCAAATCAAAACCATTTTTGTATGTATATCTTTCTAATTAATACATTTAATTTGTATTTAAAATATCAGAGACCTATGTTCTGAATAATTACAACTTCACAATTAGAATGTTTTCTCCTTAATAAAATAATATTTCAAGAATATCAGATATCTCATATTTAATGGAAAATAGATCTGATATTTGTTTAGAAACAGTGCCTTTGTAGGTAAAAATCAAGTAATTGTGTGGTCTTGGACATATTCAAATATTGCTAAAATAATTTTTCATTTATGCATTATCTCTATAAGTAATTATCTAACGTCACGCGAGGGTTAATAGAGAGGACACAGCATCACGCGCTTCTGTCCTGATACACAACCCTATATTCATTTATATTCATACATATGTTCTCCTTCTCATATATGCTCATCTATTGCTGAGGCTTCTAATAGTATAATCTTCCAGTATCTGGTTTATCTAATCATCCCATGTCTTTTCCCATTTCTGGTGCCATAAACACTCGTCATATGTCTTTCTAACGATCATCTCCTCAACCATCCGTTTCACATGACCAAACTACCTTATTGTAATAATATACTTACTATTCTTTAATTTTAATTTCCAGTGTATGAAAAGGAGGATAGGTTACTCAAAAAGTAGAAAAATAGCTCATTCAATCGATGTGTTATGTAAAATATCTTCACAGATTTATTTTGTAATTGAATATACAAAAATATGCTTTTACTTCTTTTGTAATTTATTAACTTCAGAAAACACTGATCTGTGGTGGCGCAAAAATCATTTTGAATTTTTTATATCAAATTATCACAAAATTAGGTAACTATCGCACCCATCGAATTAACATAGTTACTTCCGTCACATAATTTCGAATCGAAAATTCTCGGGTTTACCAAAATCGGAAAGAAAAATATATGAAGATTCACAAAATATTTTCATTTTATTATTATTTTGGTTTTTTTCGATTATTTTCAAAGCAAATTTATTTGGTTAATTTTTAAATAAAAGACATGTATAAGAGGATGATTATTTTTCTCCAAAAAAACCGGTTGCCTTTATGGCATCTATTTACTTTGCCTACATAAAACAGTTGCGTGTGCATTAGTTACGAAGTGGAACTATTGTGCATCTTCGCCGCATAATCCAAAAACCCAAAAAATTCAAATACCGAGGTTAGTTTTACCACATCCTATATATTTTTTGGATTTATATCTGTTTAGGTCACTACAAAATACAATGAATGGAAAAACTTTTCGAAGTGATGCAGAAATTCACAACTGTCAGTTCTTTTAACATAGAATATATTTTATAGGTAAATAACTACTACGTCATGAATAGTACTTTAGAAATAGCTCGTTAGAAAATTTCAACAAATTTTATAGGAAGTTTATAGGTAAACTGTAATAATATTACGTGTATTTAGTATCTTTGTGGACGCTATTGAGGAAAAATATATAGGAAAAGACATTCTATGCAGGAGTTATTTGACACATGTGTCTATAACATGTTTTCTCATCAAAATCTCCAAAACTTTTCGAGAAATGATGACTTGCCATCGAAGTATGTATAAGTAGTACATAATAAGGTGGATACATAATTGAATTAATTGATTATCATATTTTTTAAAATATTTTTTCATTTTCAATAGTAAAACAGCACTTATTTATATATCAATTCAATATATCGTCATTTCCTCTAATGTTTCCTTACGTATAGATGTTTTAACTCTGATAAAATTCTTTTAAAATATTGGAAGCGGCTGTTGACATATAATCGCTTCCAACATTATTGTAGACAGTCGTAAATATCTGTTCTGTTTGCAACCCTCTTGGAGTGCGCGTGTAACAATTTCTTCAAATAGGGGATGAAAATTATATTGACAGAAAAACGTCGAAAAGAAGGCGTTTTAAAATACAATATTTTTTTCGCAAAACACATCATACTTTTTTATTTTTCACATGTAATCAAACTTAACACATAACTACGCAAATAATAGAATCAAAAATTTAAAAATTTACGTAAAATATGAACAATTTTACATACTTAGAAAACAATGTAGTCCAAATGTATAATGTTTAATGATATTAAAACAAATTAAATTAATCAATTAGAAATGTTTATTCGACACATAGATTTTGTGTACTCCTTTCTGATTTAATAATTTTATTATTTTTAAATTTATAGATAAAATATTTTTAATAAAAATATTTATCTCGCCTGGCTCGACTATGAAATAAATTGTAAATTTTTTTGTTCGTAGTATGTAGATACATAATATGTTAATTTATTTTAAAATACACGATAAATTTATATAAAACACATTTGTTGAATGACAAATTAAGTACAAGTCGACAGAAAATAAAGTAAAATTGAATAAGTAATTAATTATTATTCGATGAATTTATAGTAAAAGGAGCAATGGCAAAGTATTTAGAATAAATAAATTAGTGTACTCATTAGTATTCCTATCGGCACATGTCATGGCCATATATTCTGAATAAACAGTTCAGCCAATTTTTTTAAATATACAGTACATTATTTTTAAATATATTTATTTAAATATATCTATTTACGACAGAGTAAAGAATGAAGAAATAAGGAAATAATGCAAAGCTGATGTTAGTATAGTGAGTAAGATTAAGAAAGGATCACTTAGGAGGTTTGGTCATATGGAAAGGATGAATGAGGAGAGAATGGTAAGAAAGATACATGATGCAAGTGTTAATGGAACCAGAAATAGAGGACGTCCGCGGAAGACTTGGCACGACCAGGTAAACCAGATAATGGATGATGGTTTTGTTAGAAGCCTCAACAATCGGCGAGCTTGTATGACAAGATGTATGAATGTGGATGAGGCGAGAATTGTGGGTCAGGACAGAAGAGTGTGGCGCTCTATCCTCTCTGCCTACCCCCACGGGGAAACGGCGTGATGGTAAGTAAGTAAGTAATATTTTAATATATTTTTTTATGTAACATGCTACCTCCCTATAAAAAAAAATCTTGTGTATATATAAAATACATAGCTACATAAATATGTGAAAAAAATGTGTTGTTAAAGTTTAATAATAATTGTAAAAAAATATTGAAATGCCTGAAACAGCATTCATTCTCGTGAGTTCACTTCTTATAATTGTGAAATAATATTCTAAGAAAGATCATACTGAATTTCTTTTGACATCAAAGAACGAAGAGATATAATATAACTTAGTAACTCATAATATACGTGTCAAAATAAATGAAATTTTATGTCGACTTTTAAAAAATATACATTTGTACATTATAAATAGATCGTAAATGTATGCTAAGAAAGGTGGATTGCAGAGTCGACCAATTTCTAGAAAACATACATATATCAAGAAATTTGTCAATTTATCCTGCGAGAAATATGTTTACAAAGGTATAGCTTTCGATTTATTTTCTGTAATCTTGGAAAATTCAGAAAATGTTAAAAACACATATAATAAATATGTATATTTTGTATTTAACCGTATGTTTGAACATGCATCATCAGAATACATTACGACATCATTATATATCTATGTAAAAATAAATAAACATCTACATTTATTAGTATTACAATGTTATTGTTTATCTTATGTATAAAACTGTATTTTTGTGTGTCAAATTTCATTGAAGAAAATGTAAATATCCTTTGATATATAGATATGTGATCTTATTGCCCTGAAGTAATTATTGAAAATAGTAAACAAACAATACTATTGTCAAAAAATTCAATAATGGGACACGGAATGCTACTTTACACCAGGCAAATAATAAACAGAAATATTTCTGATACGAATATTATTATGCAGGTATGAAATTATCTTGACATTTCAAGAAGTTGGGTTAGAAAAAAATTTGGAAGACGATTTAATTTATAAAAATAGATAATTAACCTTAGGATGGGTTTTAAACACTGGTTTCTGATAAAATTCTTTGGAGGATTTAATATAATAAGATCGAAAATAATCGATTAATGACTTTCAAAATTAAGGTATTTACATAAACAATGGAATATTATATCAAAGGCACAAATAATCGACCTGACTGCTACCGTTGTCCACGTAAAGGAAGGAAGTAAGGAAGAAAATGGATTTTCTGACGAGTAATTTCCTCTAATACAAAGACACCGATCCTGCCCGCAAACACTTTGACACGGGATCTCGTCCAAAGAAGGGAACAATTCCTTTCTCAGGTCGCATTTATCATCCCGTCAGCATTGTTTAAATTGAACAATATCTTCCGATTCAGGTTCGAATAAAAGTGACTTAACTTGGAAGCGATTTAATACGCGATACAATATAGACAGTCACATTATTAACTCATTCAATGTCAGATTCGTAAATCGTGAATCTGTTTTTATATATTTTAATCGATATAACAGTCCTCACAAGTTACTATCGACTGAAATGAACAGTTTTGGACTGAACTGAGTTTTGGTCGTCTAATAAATGGTTGTTCTCTATGTTTTAGGATTTAGTTTAAAATATTATCGTGTATTGATACTCAATTAACTTGAGATAAATTAGTAATGATTTCAAAAATATATAAATTTAAAAATCGACGATAGTTACATATCTTAATGGTAAAAGTTTATAATTTTAATACTTGAAACAATAACTCTGTGGTTAGATATTAATTAATAAGCAATTTAAATAACACGTAACAATTTTACGTTTATACGGTATTTTTTTATTATATATTATATTATATTATAGATATTTTTATTATATATTATAGATATTAATTAATAAGCAATTTAAATAACACGTAACAATTTTACGTTTATACGGTTTATACGTTTTTAGAGGTATAGAACTTTAAAATAAAATTAAAAAATCGCGGTAATGACCGTGGTATTATTGACTTCATTGGAAAGATGATTTTATGCCATTAGTGTTTAAATATGATTTCACCCATATGGGCTCGAACAAAGCGCAATCTGGAAGTTCAATTTTCGACCACTTATGGAGCAGCTGGGGACGTATATCGGCATAAACGCGACGAATGTTGACTTCCAAATCGTTTGTCGTCTCCAATTTATTGGTGTAGACTAGCAACTTCACATATCCCCATAGAAAATAATCCAAAGTTGTTAAATTGCATGATTTTGAAGGTCGATTAACAGGTCCATTACGCGAAATTATGCGCTCATCGAATATTTCTTTCAATAAATTGATTGTAGCGCGCGCTGTGTGACATATTGCGCAGTCTTGTTGAAACCACAGCTCTTTCACATTAATACCATTCAATTGGGGAACGAAAAAGTTAGTAATCATAGATCAATAGCTCTCTCGATGGCGAATTGACTCATTCAAGGTCCTCCTCAATACTACGCTCCACTGCAGCAACAGCTTCTTCGGTGCGCACTGTACGTCATCTCTGCGGATGCGTATTATCAATTAGAGTATGCGTGGTGCAAAAACGATCCATGGTTATTCGAATTACTTACTCGGATGGACGATTATGTCCACCGTAAAATTGACGTAGCGCACGGTAAGTTTCGCGATCTGAATCGCAATTTTCGAAATAAATTTGGAAGCGTTATTCTGACATAAGTCTATTCATGGTGAAATGGCAAACCAAACTGAGCTCAAATCAGCTGTCAGCTGTCAAATTAGCTATCGCTGGAAAAAGTGTTGCCAATTCGAAAAACAAACCTCCAAAAACAACATTCTTTACTTTGTTTTATAGTAACTCTAATACTTCGTTTTATAGTAACACTTGATGTAAAATCAGTTTATTTTGAAACCGTTGGGTTTATTATATCATTAACTCACTTGATTATACGCACAGGTATTTAAATTAATTATTTATTATTATTATATAATAGTTTACAAAACTGCATTGTAACTAAAATACTATATAACGATTTATAATCGTTATGAAAATGTAGTCGACTCAGTTATGGATATACAATGCAGATGGCATTTTAGAAGTCTGGAGATGGTTTTTGAAAACAATCGTAAAATTTTAAAATATCTTTTAATTATGTTTGACTGTGCTTATAAATATCTACAAGAACATGAAAATGTGACATACACGTTAAAGATATATACGTTGTTTATTCCACATGGAATATCGATTATTTGAAGTATTTTTCAAGATTGACCGAGATAGGGGAAGGAACACTTCCGATCGGGCGTTTTATGGCTTTTTTATTCTTTACGTTACAGTAGCGTGGGACGTGTTTTTGTCATGGATAAGATATCATCCCTTCCTAAAAATTAAGGCACCAACCTATTTTCAAAAAATAATTCTTACAAATTCAATAAATGGATTCTTACTAACACAAAAAATTATATATTTTGAAAAAAAAAATGTTTTACTCTGTCGATATTTATGAGTAGGTATAGAAACTAAATTGTTAGCAAAAAAATTCCGACTTGTGAATAATAAGAAGCTAACATAGGTGTAACAAAAATGATTTATTTCTAAATATAATTAACCAAAATCCAGATTCTTTTTCGAATTCACATTTCAAATCAAATTCAATTCCCACAATCTGCTTACCAGCCAAAATCGGCCAATCCACCACCCGTCTCAAATGACAAACGAATATTCTTACTAATTTGGGTTGCCTTTGTTTTATGCAGATCCTAGAGAGAAAAATTTGGAACATGTTTTTATTCAATATAATAAGATTTTATTGGAAAGAGTGGTTATATTTTGCACAGGATCCAAAAGAATAACAAAATTTAGCGTAGATCTGTCAAAGGATACAGGATAGAAAAAAGACATCAATATATATATTGTTTATTCTTTAACACTATAACAGATTACGAGGCCTAATTACTGTAATGAAACACATTACAAAAAAATCCAGGCTTGATAAAATAACATAGATACTATGTCCTTACCGGAAATTGAACCCGGAACCCCAGATATGAAAAGCCAGTGCCATGCCCACTGGACTACAACCTCTTCTAGGTTAGATCCTAGGAAACCTAGGCCGACGTTTCGACATGGTAACACATGCAATTGTCAAGGCATTGCCTCAAAAAATTACTGTACAACTAATAATGTAAATTTCCCACACGCGACTGTGGGAAATTTATATATACTGCGATAAAACATATACATGTATATATAAATATCCCAATTTTAAGAAGATCAAAAAATCCATAATAAAAGCGAAAGCACATAATGTACTGTTAGGAGTATTATATCATAAAGTAAAAGGATCGTGCATGTTTACTAAATTACCTATCTTTAATCTTCAAACTGAAAGGCAAGTAAATTTTGCCTTCCGCCCTTATTGGCGAGGGATTCTCCGGGGCTCTGTACTCTCCGGTACGATTCACACAGGCATGTTTAGCCATATAATACACAATAATAAGCAATAATACCACACTGCAATTTTTTTAATAGATTTTTTTGTTCGCAATCCAGGTAGCATTTAAAAATGTGTGAATATTTTGAATTATAATTAAATTTATACAAAAAATATGTTTGAATCAATATTTAAGTTGTGCGCTGATATTATGACTGTAGACTTGAATGTTGGTTTCCAAAGTATACCGAGCACTGTTAATATGGTATTCAATATGTCTAATATTTATTTTAATATGGGATTCAATATGTCATTATTTATTGCGTAGTTACTTAATAATTCAAATAAATTAAAGACACCAAAAACAAAAATCTATACTAAGAAGAACACACTTTTGCTGTGAAGTTGTATTTAATAACAAAGTTTTGTGGTATTTTAATTCAAATTATATTAATCAATTAGAAAGTACATTTAGATAAAACAATTTATCTAAATGTACAAAGAAAATTACTGTAAACAAAAATCTAATAATAAAATATGAATACGATCTGGAATCTCGTCAAAGACGCTAATAACGTCCAAAGATGTTTATTATATTGAATAATTGCTTAATGTTGAAATAAGCATTTCAAGAACATTGGGAACATACTTGCTTAGAAAAATATAATATAAAGCAAAACAAAGAATTAATAAAAATACGATATAAATATTATCTGGTGTATACAATACAAAATATAATAAGTAATTAAAGAGAACACATTTTTGCTGTGAAGTTGCATTTTCAGAACAGAGTTCCGTAGTATTTTAGTACAAACTAAATTAATCAATTAGAAAGATATACAGAAAAACTATTCATCGAAAAAATATTTAGTTGCTACCAAGAAAACAACTAAATATTTTTTCGATAGATTTATTTTTTCTGTATATATTTCTAGTTGATTCATTTAATTTGTAAATAATAAATTGTTTGAATATTATTATAACGAGATCCACCACTTTCAATATGAATTCCCATAACAATTATAAAACTACAGTTTAATACGAGGCAAGCTTTTATATATGGCTTGAAAGTTCTTCAACTATCTTGATATTCATATTGATAATGATTTAAGTTTATATTGATATTGATAAGTTCACAACCACATTGTGAAAACAATTCGTTTAGTATTTCTCCATCCACTTTCAGAAAAATAAAAAAAATTAAATAATTAACAATAATAATAAATATGTTAGTCGTTAAAGATGGTGCATAATGTTATTATCACATTTTGGGAATATGATCTAGGTAATATTCGTATTAAATAAACTTTCATATTACGCCAACAAATATCGCTCCAAGTAAATAACATTCAGATATATAATTATAAATTATCCTAAAAACCAATGTAGCGAACGCTTCCATAGTTCAGTGCAACAAATAACCCAGAAAAAATCGAAATTACAACACAGAATGGCTTATGTTATCGTTACCAAATTCCGCTTGATGGCCTAGTGTTGTGAATGTTTTATTTCCCAGAAATATAAATTCGGCTCTAACACGAGCGTCATAAAATACGCTTCAATGAATGACATGTCGCTTTTAACGTTACGCTTCGTCGCTTACGTTCCTACCACCGGGTCTACGAAAGGTTGAATTACGTAATCAAACGTTGCAAGCGTGAGGTGTAACTGCACTAACTCATTTGCTCCACATATCAAATCTAATCATAAGCTATGAATATCGGATGTATATGAAAAAATTCGACATTTACAAAAAAAAAATCAAGAAAGAAAAATTGGATATTAATGTAGTCACCACCGGTACTCGAATCTAGAATATTATATTGCCGATACACAGCTTTAATCTAACGCAATATACAATGTTGTTCGTAACGATTGTAATTAAGAATATGGTATTGAGGAGCATACATTTATTTCTGTTGTGAAGTTGCATTTTCAGAATATAATTCTGTGGTATTTATTTATTTATAATTATAGATTTTTCTGTATATCTTTCTAGTTGATTCATTTAATTTGTATTAAAAATATGGTCTCTTCCAACAGAAATTATTGAGATACATAGAAATAACATACATATATGAAATCTGACAACACATTGTGTAGTGGTTATATTATACCTATAGCTTAACAAATAAGAGTCCAGGTAGTTTTTACTACATTTTAAAATTATGTTTAGACTTTTTTTTTTGTATACCTTTTAAGTGATCTAATTTGTTTCAAATATGGATTAGAATATAAAATAGCGGTATTTAGTTGCAGAAATTGATTAATATTATTTTTTTAAATTTCACAAAATTTAATTAGGTAAAGCAATCAATATTAAAGAAAAAAAAATCAGGGGATTAAATAAGCATTAACGCATACTTTTTTATAATCCACAACAATGCATAACTAAAATAAATATTTTTTAATTATTGTTATGTTACTTTAATAGCATTTTTCCTGCTAACGCTGCTATGAAATGCTATTTGCAAGTAAAGCGTCAATTAAAAATTGCAATTCCGTAAATTTTTTCCATTACATTGCATCACATTTTTAATAGAGAATGCCTGTGTGGTATGCGTATATGTCAATACTGTACATAATGCATTGTATATCCTAGTAAGTTTATTTTTAATCATAAATAAACGTATAGATTAAAAGGCTATACGACATTCATTCCAATTCTACTTTGGCAAAAGCATCTCTGACTTTTCAGCTGTCAACGATTGTACATTGTGACCAACTTCCATTGAAATTCTGTACAGACATCCATATATAGATTACGTATCCACGTCTATTTATATGACTTACTGGACGTCTACGAAGCAGTGTCATTATGGTCGTACAGTGATTGATTGAACGGCCAGGCAAATAGTTTCTCTTTTATATATTCAATAACAGAACGTAAATATATATTCAATCTGAAATAAATTGTACATTGTAAATCAAAACATTGCTAAATTGTACGAATTTCGAGCTGTCATCACGCTGTTTATGGTCATCGTGTGTCGTATCATAGAAACCGTAAATAAAATCGTATAAATTTTTTCTAAGTTCGCACTGTCATAGAATGTGCGACGTTGACAGTTTGTAATTACGTGTGTTTAATAATCATTAATGTCAACATAATCTCAGTTTTTCAAATCAGTCAAATGCGACGCGAGATGTTAAATGTTTTCTCATTTATTATGCATTACATTACAGTCAAAAATTACAACTGTTGTTGTAATAATAATTGTTGGTTACAATAACATAACTTTTGGTTATGATTGATCAAAATCTGGGCGGGAATAATTCATCATAACTAAATATTTTAATTTACTCTAGGTTAGGTGAGCAAACCATTCATATTTACTCAAAAGCACATTACACTGATAAAATAGCATTTCGCGTTTATTATTGACTATCTTTTAAACATCATCAAGATGTCATTTTTACAGCTAACTTAAAGGTGAAATCTATTATTTATCATTTTCTTAGTATTATTTATTTTCCGGTCGTATTTCCATTAAATATACTTGAACACTTTTTAAATGCAAAGCGTTATTGATATACATCAAATAACCCTGGAGAAATTACCAATAACAGACCAATTTCTTTTTTATCAAACTTAGGAAAAAATTGTTAAAAAAAGATTGTCTCAATTTATCAAAATAAACAAAGTAATTTATGAAAACCATTTTTGGGTTAATGGAAAACAAAAGTACACAAAACGCAATAAGTAGACTATCTAATATCATCCAAGAAGAATCACTAGACAAATCACTTAAATGTATTGGAATTTTCGTGGACTTGAGAAAAGCCTTCGACAGTCCCACAACAAACTAATATTAAAATTAAAATCCGTCGGTATAGACGACAAAGCACTAAGCTGGATTCAAAGCTATCTTCATGAAAGATCGCAAAACGTAAAAATAAACGAAACTCTAAACCAATCCCTAATCAGTGAATTCGGTATACCACAGGGAACAGTTTTGGGCCACTTCTTTTTATAATTTATGTCCACGACATTTTCAAACTAAAATTGACCGGAAAAATTATATCATACACCGACGACACTGCTATTATTGTAAACGAACATGACTAGAACACGGCAAACCAAAATGAAAATAACATTATAAATACACTCAAATCCTGATTCAATAGTGATTAACTTTCTTTAAACTCCAAAAAAAAATTATTACATTCCCTTTCAATCAACAGTCTTAAAACACCGCCCAATATAAAAATTAATATCCATAACAATCACTCCAACAGAATGACCTGTAACGACTCATGTACAATATTAAACCCAAAAATAGAAATCGAATATGTAGGTGTAATTATCTATCAACATCTAAAATGGCACAGCCATATTACCGAAATGGTAAAGAAAATGTATTTATATATATATATATATATATATATATATATATATATGTATATAAATATACGGAATACATGTCACATCAATATTCTTACTATTTTCAAACTAAGCTAAACGCTTGTGCTATGAAAATAGGAATAACTTGCTGGAGTCCTGGAATGAGGCGCGAACCACCGACCACTAGATTACTAAAGATTAAGAAACATTTTAAGTATAAATAACTTTAAAAAGGTATATTTTGGTATTATTCACTCACTACTCCGGTATGGAATAATTGGGTGGGGAGGAGTATACAATAACATAATGAACTCGGTAAAAACAATACGGAGAACAATTAATAAAATAATATTTTTTAAATATCAACTTTTTCAACCCAAGCACTTTTTACAAAATTACCAGTTCCCAAAATAGAAAATATTGACAGAAAAATCTCAATTAATCAATTACTCAAAGAAAATAATACTGTCGAGTACATCATTAAGATTTAAAAATAATATTAAAATTCCTAAATGTAACACCAAATACTATCAACAAAATTTCATATACTTAGGGATAAAAAAACTTCAATAGCCTCCCTTCAGAAATTAAAGAGATAAAGAATATAAAAGAACTAAACAAGAATTTAAATGAACACTTCAGAAACACACAAGTAGATAATAAATAATATTATAAATTACAATTATTATAATAAATATATACAATTATAATAAATAAATTACAAATATATAATTTCTAATTCTGTATAAATTATTACAGTGTAAGTCTCTTTCCAAGCACAAGAGCTAGTCTATTTTTGGAGAGGTAAGCGATTCACAAAAATATTAACTTTAGTTTTGTAACAGATTCAAGTAACTCGTGTATTATATAAAGTTGTAAAAATTACAAAATAATAATACTGTCGTCTTTGTCTTAAACTCGGTTATTATTATCAAATACTCATCTACTCTCCCTGTACAAATCACCAATGGGTTGAATCCCCTAAGTACCAAGTAGGTCTATTGGTCCCCTAGTAGATAGTTGACTTCAGACACATAAGTTCCGAGGAATCTAATCCACGTTATATTTATGATACCCAAAAATCTTGGGACCCCAATCTATTTACGTTACCCAAAAATCCAGGGTTTTGATGACATTAAGACATGTATTAAATCGGCTATGTAGTGGGTTTATCTCTAAAAATAATGATTTTAAATGAAATTGTCGCCCATCATTAGTTCAATATGCTTTAAAAAATATTTACCTAGTACTAGGTAATTCTTTTAAAACTTACACATGTAGACCAGATAGAATCTCTAAAAATTAGAATTCTAAAACTAATAACGCATAAAGTTTATCGCATAAAGATATCCCCCAGAATTTATTTAAAATTTTTGATGTTTCCTGCTAATAACCTAAATAGTATTTACATATAGATTCATATCAAATTATTATAATAAGGACGTGTTCAAAGTATCTAAATATTTCAAATAGTTCAAGCTGATCTTAAAATTCCACTTTGGGACAACTACTATGTTGAAAGGACGCCAAGAGTAGCTGTTCCGAATATCCTTAATACATAGCTCCGTGAAATAAGAAACCTCCACAAAATTCATGATGTCAAAAAATGCTATTTAATTCAATTAATATTTAGGATTACTATTTAATTAAACCAAACACTAACTGTTATTAGTACAATATTTATGAATGTAAAAGAAACCTCATAATAACTTATTTTACAGTAAATGGGATCATTTTAAATAATATATGTATTTAAAAAAAAAAAACATAGCATTCCGATTTATATTGTTGTTTAAATATAAAACGATTGCGTTTAGTACAAATCATAATATATCTCTTCCCCGACTCCTCGCAAGCTTCACTATTGCTGGTATCGCGAGTACACTGTCTGCCCGCTACTACCCGTATGTCATCGGTCCAGCTAGGGATTGTAAATTTTGACGAAATAAAAAAATCGAAATGTCGAACTTCAACAATTTGTATATTATATTTTGGTCAATTTGATCAGCTTATTTAAGATTCATTATTATTCATGGCATAAAAAAATAAATTTTCGACTAAATACTAAAAATATACGATTTTAATGGAAGACCTACTATAAGTCAGTCTAACTAATTTACACTATAATAATTTCATATGCATTGTGGTCATTTGCTAATAATGTGAGTTTAAGAAGTCCCTTCTTTATACGTCATATTATCCGGACTACCCATGGTCCCAATTAGACCAGATAATTGAGGTCTGTAATAAATTAAAACCAATCTACTTAGTTAAAAAATATCAATAATTTAACATAAAACCGCACTACCACAGTCGACAAAACAAATCTCAATACTGATCCGCCAGTTTTTGGACAAGTGGCGGCCGAGTGCATCGGTTCCTTTCATCAAGGCGTTATGTCGCTACATCGCTTTCTAGGAACGATCCCCTTAGAACACCCTTATTGTTCTGCGATTACTCATTGTGTAACCATTAGTCTGAGATCAATTATTTTATATATTTATAATTCACAATACGCTATGACATTTTCGGAATGCTAAATTATATTTATGATAACGAATTTCGGAATTCTCAAAATTTCGAAATATCGTATGCAATGCACATTTCGCCTTTTGATCCGAGATCTTCACTCAGTCATCTTCTTAGACCTTCTATTATCTCTCGTCTTATTAGACGTCCCACCCAGTGCTTCATTTCAGCTCGGTATCCTACGTCTTTAGATTCAGTTTAACTACGTAACCAGTATTTTGTCATTCGTTCTCTGATCTCTTCTTGGCTCTTTAAGTCACGATGAACACATCATCATGCCATATTCGAGTGTCCAGTTTTCAACTACTTTACTTGTATCAAGTGGTGCGCATTTCTGAAAGGCTGTCTTTTTAAGTGTCGGTATTCTAGGAAAGTAACCAGGACAATATTTTATATATCAGAGGTGGATACCTACTACATCCCGCACAGTAAACTATAGTAATATAATTGTATGTTCACTTTTGATGTACAAAAAAAAAATGTCAATAAAGGTTTATCTTATCTATCTTATCCATCTAAAGATTCCGAAACTCCTAGTCAAATACTATTTGCCTTTTGACCTCCAAAAACTCTATGTTTTTGTTGAATATAAAAACCTCACGTTAATCAATCAAGTTATATGTATTCATTGACGTATTTAATCTACTTTGTGCCAACTATAATTTTATTGACTATTTGCACTAATGTATATTTATTATCGTAGGAAAATAAACAGCAGGTATATGGTAAATGAACACGTGATATAAAACATTTGTAATCCAAAATACATTTAAGCAGAGTTCACTTTTATACATGCATAAATAATTTTCTGGTCATTGGCTAAATTCTTTTTAATATTTTAATTGTGAGATAGGTATTGATTAATGAATGAGAAATAGTCCTAAAACATTGAGATACTATAGAGAAAATGATATGGTTTTAATGAACGTTAGTAGTTGTAAAAAAATAGTTTAATTATATGTGGCCGTTTTCCAAGTGACGGCAGAACTCGTAAAACAAAATCGATAGATGATAACTTGAAATGAAATATAAATAAGAATTCAAGAATTAAAGAGAAAAAATGAACAGTACCATATTTCTGCCGATAACTGTAAGTTATAATACCACGCACGTATATAAAAGAGCTGTCAAATCCGTTACTCGGTAAACAGAAAAAATTGTTCATTACATGCCCTGTCGAATACGGATATATAATATGTACAAATGTCTGATAGGCTAAGGGAGGGGCGAGGAGAAAGGACTTTTAATGTACATCCTCTTTGATCCCGACTATAAAAGTGACATAGCGTAAAGGCTATCGCAGTGGGAAATCATTAGACGATAATGGATGCTAAGTGACTGTTGAAATGTAGTGACGGAGAGGGACATCTATCTCTCCATGTTCGCACACACATAAACAAGGTTGAAAATAGACAAATCATTTGTATCAGTAGCCAGTTTAGGTGTCGCAAGTCAGCGCCGAACTTAAAGCGACCGTGGCTTTCAAGTGGCAATCAATATTATTGACAAATTTGTACCGCAACTTTTTACAGTAGACAAAACAAAAATCTAATTCGTTTTTATTATTTTATTTTATTTTTCTTAATACCGCTAATTTTTTACACCTAACGAAGTCAGTTTAATCTAATTGAATTTAAGCAATGCGTCGAAATATCGCGAAATGGACCAGAATAAAACGTTGAATTTACAGAATTGTTTCAAGTTGGGTTTTCTACAATAAAAATATTATACATATTCAACAACCAGTAATAGCTAAATATTTATGTTATTTCTATAACCTTATGCAAAATACGCTGTAGATCATTTTAGTAATAAATAATTGAATAAAGAAGACTAACTCTTAAGGAATTAATTCTAAGAAGAAGTCAAAGATAGATAATAACGGGAAAAAGCAATTTATAACTAGGATTATTTTTTCAAGCATTCTGAAACCACCACAAATACGATTGAAATCATATTTTAACTAAGAATACGTTTTTTGGACTTCCACGGCAAAATGTGTCATGAAACTAAGTTAAAAATAGCGCGTTAGAAAATTTCGAAAATCTTATAGCAGTTTCGCGGGTGGGAATGTAATATATAAGAACGTTGATTCGGGTATTTTGTATCGTTGAAGACAATAATAAGTAAGAAATATGTAAGAAAAAACATATTATATGCAGGGATGGTATATGTGTGTATACACAGCGGGTTTTTTAAAAATTCAAATCAAATGCTAGTTAAGAACAAATTGCAGATATAATAAAAATAATTAACAACATTTTGAGGGTTTTTTGGTACGGCAACACTTATTGGGTAAATATAGAGTTAATTACCTCTTTGATTTGTACCGCGACTTGATTTCGCTTTAAAGGAAGGACCACCGAGTGTTTATTGGAGCTAAAGACACACAAACCCCTAGGTGGTAGGTGGTAGGTGGCGGAAGTCTATTGAATCAACGACAGATCTGTTTATTTAAAGTCATCTTTAAACCGCCGACAATGATAAGTGGGCTACTCGCACAGTGAAATACCGATCTCCATCAGCGAAGCGATGAAGCTGAATATAATTAAGAATTAACACCCTCCAAATTCTAACCACTTTCGCAGCGGTGTTACTTTAACTTTGCGTTTGGATTAAACAAATTCAAATCTAACAAAGTTAAAACTTTTAACATTTTCTACGGCAAACCCTTCCTTATTTATTTTTTTGGGTCGAACTTATTATTACCGTTCTTGAGAAATTAAATTAATGGACACCTTCAAAAATAATCATGTACAAAAAACATATTATGTTCAAAAAATCGTTAACTTTAGACGTAAACCTAAGTAACAAAATAATTACTAGGATATTGATGCATTTCCGGATTTTGATGCCTTCTGGTACAATAAGAATAAAATATTTTTATTTTGTTTTTTTAAGTACTTAATTAATTAATACATCAGCCGGTTTCAGGAAATACCATTTCCATATTCAGGATGACTAATGTTAATATAATGTTTTTTTAATGAATCTATTTCTTTTTAATTTAAATAAAAAAAAAAATTTTAATCTAGAACTTAGCGTAAATTTTTACGATGACAAAAGATATGGAAATTGACACAATGTAACAAAATTATTAGAATGTTTTTTTAGAATAGGACTTGTGGTTAAATTTAGTTGGTTTCTTTATAGTAAAATATTTTGATTAATTTTGCATGCTTTGTTTATTTCTAATGATTCTAAATTATTCCATATGTATATGTAATGTAAATAGACAATTGCAAATTTTTGCCACAGGTGTGAATTTTTTGTAATAAATTAATGGAATATTCTGAAAAATCGTTACCATTTAAACATCTTAAATTCTTTTTGACTCTTATTTTACAATTTTGACCTGTGTTACCATTATAGAACGCAGTTCAATCTTTACAGCTAAGTTTATGAACACCGGAATTATTAAATTTATCATTTTTATCTTTGTAATTTATAAGTATTTTCTATATTATTATTTGTATAAATGCCAGTTTAACGATTTGTGGTAGGTATTTAGATATTTCATTCGAAAATTTATTTATAGATAAAATCATACGCCAATAATCATCATTGTATAGTATCAGTAAGATTTTTTGATTAATTAATTTGACATCCTGAAGAAGTAAATGGTAATTTCTGAAACCGGTGGGTGTATTAATTACTAATTAATGAAGTGCTTAAAAAAACAAAGTAATCTAAAAATTAATTTTAACCACAAAGATGATTTTGTTAATATTAAAAATAAAATTTCCAACCAAAACCAGAACATTTCATTTCGTAACAGCTTTGACTAAATATTAAAATTTATTTATTGATAGAATCGGCATTAACTTAGTAGAGTTTCATCATAATGGATGGATATAAATGAAACAATGTTATTGCTCTATTTGAGTTTATTAGTAACTCTAAGTTTAATACTTCACCTGTCGATGATGGTTACCGTTTCTCTCGAAACTAGATTAGTGCTATTAAACTCAAGTAAAGTAATAACGTTGTTTCATTTGTATCCATCCATTAAAATTTAATTTAATGAATCTAATATATCTAAATTAAATTAAATTGTTAGACGGATTAAAATAAAATAAAAAAGAACCGGCAGGTATCATCAATATGAGAAACGTTATAAGTGTACATGTAGCGGAAGTAGACAAAAAACAGTAAACCGAATAGTTTGTCACAAACGCGAAAACTTTTAATTGGATCTGTTACTATATACGAAAATAATTTACAGAAAGCAGTTACAAAAATCTTCTTGTTCTTTGGCGCAGAAATTCGCGATTCACATCCAACTCCGAACTTGAAATTTCGGTAATTAATAATAAGTATGGAGAAAGAACGCTGGAGCATTTTGTAGAATACTTCAATTATACAATTTATCTAGAATTCTCGCGGCATAGTCTATCAGAAAATAAATAAAAAATATAAGTAAAATTAAAATAAGGTTGATTGAATAATCTAATAGGATCTTGTCAATCGAGGCAAGACTAACGGGTCTCAATACAGTCCTGGTATCGACACTAATGTATGGAAGTGAAGCCTGGAGATGGCAAAAGAAGAACGAAAGTAGACTGAATACAGTGTAAATGAGATCACTTAGGCGTATATGTGGCAGATCCATTTATGACAGAGTAATAAATTAAGAAATAAGGAAAGAGTGTAAAACGGTACGAATGAATGAAGAGAGAATGGTAAGAAAGATATATGACGCATGTGATAATGGCACCATCAGGTAAATCAGGTACTGGAGGATGGTCCTGTCAGAAGCCTCAATAATCGACAAGCCTGTATGAAAAGATGTATGAATGTGTATAAGGCAGGAATTGTGTCAGGACAAAATAGTTAGGCGCTTTACTCACTCTGCCTTACCCCATGGGTAAACGGCGTGATGATAAATCATTTAGTTAGAGCATATTCATATTTTAAAGATGATTTTAATATCTTAATATTTTTATGTAATTATATACCTGTTAGGTTAATTTTTTTTAACTAATAAATCAGCGCGCTGTTCTGTTGTTAACCTTTAAACCTAAAATACTGTTGTTAAACTCAAAGTACGTAATTTGAAATTCGACTCTACTCATAGTCATTAATCCATGAATCTACTCCATAAATTATTTAGTTAATTTTAGAACCTTTTAGAACAAGCTGAAAAGTTGGAGTTGTTTCGCTAGACTAATTTTTAACAAAAAAGGAATTGGGTTAATTTTTTTAATATATATATATATATATATGAATGCAAAATAATATACCAACGCTAAAGTAAACAGGCATAAGAACTATTCAAATAAAACAATAAAAATAAAAATCTGAAAGAGGGTTGTATGAAGCCTGTATGTAGGCAGATGTATAGATGTGAGAGAAATATATAGTGCCAGTCAGGATAGTAATAATATTGTATACAGGTACTACTTATTTTTTAGATTATTTTCTGTGGATAGACTTTCATTAAAAATGAAACATGTAAAGATAACTTAACTCTGTATTAGATATTAATTTCTAATGTGTTCTAAATAGGGAATGAATTGTAAACAGTTACGTGTATTATTACAAATTCTTTCATGATTATAATACACATAGTTTGATCTAAAATGAGATATTAGTTGTAATCTCAGCAACGCCTTTTTTTGGAGAAAAACACGAAAAGTGACAGGAACTTGAAGAACAATGTATTTAATAATCCATTGTTATTATTATGAATTACAATCGCTATAATCTGATTTAAAACATAAAATAAATACAACACCTTATTTCAAAAATAATACTAGTTTTCATACTAGTAGCCATTTAAATTTCAGAATAGCTAAGACTGCTATTGGTTGAATCATAAAATAAATGGCATTGGGAAAAAGCAACTGCAAATTTACATCAAAAGGGCTAAGTTTGATTTTTAATATACTAACACATCGTGTAAAACCTATGGGAGAAAAAAACTATTAAAAGTTAGAAAAAACAATAAAAATGGATGTTATTAACTTTGCTACTACTACTTCTTAGAAGAAAAAAAATATATATAGTACAAATTAAATTAATAAATTCACTTAAAATACATTATTATTCAATAAATAAATGCTCCGTCATAGTGCAATATATTAAAACCCTCTATACATTATTATTACAAGCATGGATCTGTGCATCGGTGGAAGGCTGGTTTAATTTAAAAATAAATAAGCGAGTCATCGTCATTGAGTGGAAAACATACCGTGACTTCCGTAGAATTGAAAACACAGCCTCTCGATTTAATTAACATTTAGATTCAAGTGCTCGAGGAAAAGTAATACAGTTCTTGTTCATCACACCCTCCTTATCATCCCCAGTATTCGGTAGGCATCTCAAGTAATTAATACTAAAGAGAAATATATTTACTTTGCGGATAAACTGAAATCAAAGAGAGTGATGAGCAGAATAAAAATATATTGATTAGCAGATGCCGAATCTGTAACGGAAGTATTCGGCATGTTTATTAAAAAGAATAACACTAAAATATAATACAATTCAAATAATCTCCAGTATTTAATGAAGAGTCGACGTTGGAATAACTTTCTTATAATAATTACAAACAATGAATTCGTGGACACTAGAGGAAAAATGCCACTTTATTAAATTAAACATCGTTTAATAGATTGTACTGAGCTTATGGATCAAATTAATTTCAGGAACCAAAACGCTTTACTCTCGCAACTGTTCTTCAGCTTGAGTGTTCGCGTTGAGCGCCTGAAACAATGAACGTGCATAAAAATACCAAAAAGACTCCAATGTTTTATTTTCCAATATGAATATTTCGTGATATAATATTTTATGTAGCTTTGTACTTACTTTGAAGTTAAATTATATCAGACAGGCTGAACAATTCGCAGCCTCGAAAAAACACACTAGCCGGTCTCAATTTGTTATTGTTGTTAATAATTTGAACCTTTTTACATCAGCTTGCATTAACTGGCATCACTTTGAAGTTTCGTTAAATCTAGACAGCTGTCAAAGCTGTCGGCTTCAAAAATGTAACATAAAAATTAAATTAATATAACATGTTTCACATTTTGTGAAAATTCATGTTATTCAGTTGCTTTCTGTGATTAATAAAATTTTAAGTTTTGCACCATAAATCTTTGAAAATCCATCGATAACTATATATGTAATGTTCTAATACGGACAGCAGGTTGTTGAAGATGACCCTTGTAGCGGAAGGCTAATCAACCGCAGTAATTCTAGAAAACGTAAACAATTTGGTTTTTCGAATCGATGAATTCCTCTTAAGACGACAGCAGAAGTCCTAAAGATCTCATGTAAATGAGTGGAATCCTTCTGAACTTCGGAAATGCACTTGTAGAAGCGTTCTGCTCGCTGGATGCCAAGGCTACTGACGCTGGCACAGAAACGTGTTCATTTAGAATTGAATGGAAGTATTTGGTTATATTTGTCACTAATCCCCTATCATTTTTGGCACGATTTGTGATTATGAATGACACACTACCAACCAAAGTTCTAATCTCATCTCTCGCTATGATAATGCACCAATTATAATGGCCGCGCTGTAACCACTGACTTCGAGTTGATGAGCTATCTAACTTATTCACCTGACATGAACCTTCTTTCCTGACCTCAAAAAAAATCTTGACGGGAATTTAGACTCGAAAGACGAAGTCATATTGTGGAGAAGTATTTTAAAGATGAATTTTTCGCTTCGGTTTCAAAGCATCGTTAGGAATAGTGCATTCAGTGTGCTCAGATTATCTAAAAAATAATGTATGTTTAAATAATAATGTTTCTAATTTAGTTCATCTAAAAAATAATGTATGTTTAAATGATAATGTTTCTAATTTAGACTAAACTAGTTTCCATAAAAATATGTATGCCTTTCTTATTTATATTGAAGGCAATTTCCGGAGAGGGTGTTAGAATGCAAAATTACCCAAAACAATATTTTGTTCAAGGATACAAAAACACTTACTCGAAGTAAGGGACGGAGGGCAATAAACATCTGTATTGTTAGACCCACGATGCGGCGTGGGAACGGCAATAAAAAATCTAGCGTACGTGACATTAGTCACGTAGGCAAATGCACCATAAGGGATGCATCACCCTCATGCGTCTGTCTTTCTCCCAATCCCAGCCGGGAGAGATCTCTCCATAAACACGATCTAGTTTTCAATTAGAAAACAAAATTAGTATCGTCTCTAATATTAAGCGAGCGTTTGTAATTTGTGATTTCGGGGGAAATGTAAACTGTGCGCCTCGAGTATAAAGCTTAGACTGTGATGTTCTCTGTGTTTAATTGTTGATGTAATGAGAATAACTTGTCGCTATCAAAAGAGACGACATCATATACGGCACGCACACATTGCATAAGCATATCGCGTCCAGAGTCCCGGTTTACCTGGATAATTGGACATCGTCTGGTGGTCAATCCTGAACTCCGTCAACCTACCCTGCCACCAGAACTATTGGCCGCATTTCACGTCCCGGTTCCAGGACCATCATCTACACGTGGAAGGCGTCTCCTAAAAGGTAATCCCTTACGTGAGGGACCTGAATAATCAACATCAGACAAGAATCGGCACAGAAAATTTGGTAGTTAACTTTATGTTGGCATGATGGACACATATATAATGTTAATTTAATTGTTATTATTTTTAAATTGTCTTTTTAATAAGTAATTAGGTAAAATGCTTTTTTTCAACTTTTAATAGATGCAAGTCACAAAATAGATAATAAACTTTATTGTAAACAATGGCATTTTGTAATTTCGTTTCATAACCCTTTGACTTGATAATATTTAAAAAAAGAACCAGTTAGGCTAGATGCTTCCCCCCTGAACATGAAGCCGAGGCAGGCAGAGAAAGAAGAAATAACGTAACAAGGGATTAATTGATACAATTATTTTATCGAACGTATTGACTATTTTATTAAAGGCCATTATTGGTTTAGAGCGTCTTACATGTGTATAATGGTAATGTATGGGCCACATTTTAAAATGATAACGATGGAAAAAAAATATTCTTGAATCTTATCCAAAAAATTTGCCTAGAGGGTACCCGAAGTACCTTTGTTAAAAAGACGAAATTCTCGAAGAACTGAAGAGTCATGGGGAGGCCTTCATTCAACAAT
The DNA here is from genome assembly GCA_022840565.1 of Eubasilissa regina. Classification (NCBI taxonomy): domain Eukaryota; kingdom Metazoa; phylum Arthropoda; class Insecta; order Trichoptera; family Phryganeidae; genus Eubasilissa; species Eubasilissa regina. The sequence goes on from JAINEB010000033.1 coordinate 28,440,176, forward strand.
GGATTGACAATGGCTGATGATGATATACATATACCATAATATGTAATAAAAATCTTTGGAGGACCGAGGGTTAGACGGTAGAAAATAATTCAGTAAAACTGTATACTTTATTACGTTACAGAATTACAAAAAAATAAGTGAGCTCACAATTATTTTCGTTTTACGTTTCTTTTGTATACAAAAATGTAGAGACCGGTTCTTAATAAAATTATAATAATACAAAATAAATTCTTTCTATTTTAGAGAAAAGATTCGGTTTGAACAGAAACCTAAACAAAAGAAGCTTCCATACAATGATTAAGATAACCGCTATCTTTATCCGAAAGAAAAAGGGCTTTGTGGTTCGGTCGTTACGTCGAGGCTGTTTAACTACCTATTGTATTAAAAAAATATCGATACGAGAAAAGATAATAAAACGTAGACCGATTAAGAAGAACGATTCGATCGTGATATCGGCATGCGATTTCTAGGATCGGATCAAAAACATATTCCAATAAAGTATAATCCGCTTTGCAGAAATCGCAAGAATATTTTCAAATATTGTATAGATTGCTTAAGATAAAGAGTCACTCTTTTGCTTCCGTGCCGACGAGCTGTTTACTTTTGTGTTTTTTTTTTATCTGGCCTCAGAATGTGGTAACATTGGGTGCTTATCGACGATAGAAATAAATGGCGAACAATAAAAATAGACTGTTTAAGGCTTACGGTGTCTGTTATCGACTACTGACGACTTTATACAGAAAAGTGACGAGTTTAGATGCGGAGATATAAAGACAACCGATCCAGATAAGAATTAGTGTTCCGTTCTTAAAGGGTTGAATCACTAAAACAAAAAACTTTCCCCATATAAAAATCTACACAAATATATGAGAGGCATAGTTCTTCGCCGCGAAAAAGTCATATAATACCATAGGAACGCGGACAGATTACGCAAAAATGTACAAAAAATCCGATGCAAAAATATTAAAAGTAAATATGTAACCAGATTGCTATTTGCATTTGAAAATATCTTTGAAATTTCCAAAAGGATGGCTTACGAATTTAAATAATATCCCGTATTTAGCATAGCAAGAGGAGGGGTCTGGTAAACACAAAGCCCAAAGATCCTTACAGTACTTAAACTTGGACGGCAAAATCTAACTACAACCACTTGTGAAGCACTCTTACAAAAATCTGTTTTGTTTAAGGCGTTCTCATAACAAAACCTTTATAGCATTGTTTTCCTTGTAAATGAATTCGCTCCGAGAATTTTAAAACGATTAGCTTTGAACACCTTTAAAAGTTAGAAATAGACTTGTATAATGTTTGCTTAATTGAAGTCCTGTGTCTTCTTTTAATATTTAAATAGAAATTGCTATCAGGAAAGATTTCGTTCAACCATAAGATATTAACGTTCATGAATCGGTAAAAACTTACTCGCATAAATTACGATCATCTTACCAATAATATACGAAATACGAAGAATATCGAACACCTATTTCACAGATCAGAGACAAAATTAATAAAAATATATAATGTTTAATTATTTACGAAATTGTCTTTTGTTACGCGATTGAGGAAACAAAACTATGAGTAAAATGACATTAGTTTTTACTACATAACTTTGTAAGTAATATTTTATCATTGCGTTAAGCCCGTTATTATCAAAACCGAAAGAATTCTTTGTCTCGCGAATGATTGCGTCACCATCCAAACGTAAACAAAAGTTTGAAAAGGGACGACTAGGGTTGGGGGGGTCAAGGCTTTTAGGGAAAAGTTACGCGTAGTAAGTGGGTGCACTACAATAAGAAAAAGCGGTCGAAGGGATGAAATACTCAGTTTAAGTAATGACGCAACTGTTTGGATCTATACTTTTAGTGGTGCTGTAAATTATTTATATTTGAGGTAAACAAAATGTTTTCTTTAATAATTTCATTTTATTATATTTAAAATGTAAATAGGTTATTAATAAAGTAAAATATGTTGTATCACATAAAAAAACAATTTATTAATTTAATTTAATTAATCAAGTAGAAAGATACAGAAAAAAATTTATGTTGCCACTGGGGTCCTATCCTGAACCTCTTCCTTCCAGAAGGAATCGGGGTATGTCTTTCTAGTTGATTCATTTGAATTCGTATTAAAATACTACAGAACTATGTTCTGAAAATGCCAATTCACAACAAAAATGTCTTCTTCTTAAAAAACGTAATAATCTAATAAAATAATTTGATCTTAAAAAAAGTTAATGATACAATATTAATCTAAATATAATATGTACATAATAACTTAGTAGTGACAAATTATTGATTTGATCCCAAGTAAGACTCTCAGAAAAGCATATTATAAGTTCCGATATCTTAAGTTCAAAAATATTTCATAACGTAATCAACGTTCTTTGAAAGATATTTAAAAGTATTAAAACTTCATCATTTGTTAAAGATTTGTTCGAGTCACGAATGGAATTCTGTATATTTTAATTGAATTTTGATGTCATCGGTAACACACTTGAAGGTGTCCCGATAAGTAAGTTGTGAAAACACTTATAAGGTGCTTAGTGCGCACACGCGAATGCGGCTACTGAATAACGATAACATTTTGACAGCCTCACGAGTTCTTAAGATCTTCTGTATCTTTATATTATTTATGTATTCATTCAAGATGATATACAAATATATGAGTACCTTTCAAATGTCATTCGCCTCTTTTAAAGAGTTTCGTGTGCAGTAGTATTATTAATAATATACGATAATTCATTCAACATCAGAAAAAAAGATTAATTTAATACGAACTCATAAATATCTAACTATATTATGTCATCGAATGATCCGCAGAAGTAAAGTACCCAAAATAAAACAAAACTACTCTCGTAGTTTAGACTAGTTCGACCGACCAGAAGAGTGTGGCTGTGTATGGTGGTAAATCAGTTAATTAATAAATGTTATAATTTTAGTTAAACTAGCATTTAATAATGTACCTACATGGCGTAACTTTTGCTAACAAAGCAGTTTCTAAAAGTTATCCTATCTTCTTTTTATCACAAGGTAAAAAATGATTTTTTCCCTAACTTCCGTTTTCAGCTGCCTATACGACATATGTACTTTGTATTATTTATATTAATCAAATACACTCGGGTCTCTTTTTATGCGTACTATTTTTATGCGGTTTTGAAGTTATGCGATTTATATTTCAAGAAGCATTTTTTTTTTGAATAGCTATTTTAAACTATGTTGAAAGTGTCATAAATTCAGAGAATTTTGTCTGTATATACAAACACAGTCTGCACCAGTACAATTCAGTCAAAATCAAGTAAAATTGGGCATGACTGGACGTATTTCAACCCTCCACTGTTTTCAGAAATTATCAGTGAGCATTCGACATTCAAACATGTTACAGGTACGTTTTTTACATTAAGGGCCGTTCTTATAAACGTCAGATCAATTATATATATATATATTATTAAATATAAAATTACCAAAATCATCGTAAAGTTTAATCACCAATTATACTATCAAAAGAAGAAAATCAACATGCGTAGTTGAGGCTAATTTTATTTGGGAAGAATCATTATCTTCAGGACATAGATCTGATGCGCTGACTACCTCTTCTAGTGATGAAAGTGATTTCGAACCAGCTCGCAAATTACGTCGAAAATTGTCATATAGCGATGATAATTGTTAAGAAAATAATATTTTTTTTAAATAAACTTATTTTTTTAATTTTTATACATAAATTTGAAAAGAATAATATCAAGATTATATTTTACTGAAATTTAAAAAAACTTTTTTACGCGTTTTTTGGTATATTTTAACTTATTGAATTAGTTTTATGCGATTTTATAAAATTATGGAACGTATCCTTTAACAATTGTCAGTCTTTTTTTATGCGTTTTCCTGTGGAACGTATCTACCGCATAAAAAGAGACCCGAGTGTATTTACATTTTTATGAAGAAAAAAAATACATTTTAAACAAAATATTAAATATGTTAATAAAAATTAAATGTATCAATAAGAAAGATATACAGATAAAATCAATTTATCGAAAAAATATTTTTGTATTGTATTGTATTGTATATTTGTATTTCGGTACCAACAAAAATATTTTTACGATATATTGAATTTTCTTGTATATCTTTCTAATTTATACATTTCATTTGTATTAAAACATTAAAAAAGTATCAAATGAAGGATAGCTGCATACTTCGGACACATTCTTCTCAATTCTCTCACATAACATTCCTTTTGCGTGAGGTACATTGGCTCCGTTTCCTTGAAATAAAAAATACATAACATGTCGCCTGTTTGGGATATCCCCGAGGATTCAACGATTCACTTCCCTGAATGGTTCCTGGTTCGTGTCCGGGTGGTAACAAAAATATTTTTTCGATAAATTGATTGTGTGTATAACTTTCTTATGGATACATTTAATTTTTACTAATATATTTAATATTTCGTAATAAATGTTTTTTTTTCTTCATAAAAATGTAAATTGACATTGAAATTCTGCTGACCTATTACACCACGTCAACATTGTAAGGTAATGACTAATTTTCGATTTTATATGTTGCACTTTCAAATTAATATAGCTGTTATTCCATTATTTACGAAAAATCTAATGGGAGATGCCAAATTGAATGAATTAATTCATTTTTATTAAATTTTGGAAACATTGATACAACTTTTTGGCACCTAATGTCACAATTTATACATTCTGTATTGTATTTCCACCATTTTACTAATATAATTAAAATCAGAGGATGGATTCCGATTTATTAACAAGAGGCTTTCTACTTAAGTAACATTTTGAAAGCAATTCAATTTCGTAAAACAGATGTATTACGTTCTTTGGAATTTTTTGTTCAAAATACTATTCACAAAACACTCATTGTACCTCGTACCTCAAGACATTCTCCACCACCATGCGAATTTTATTCTTATGATAGTAATTATATGTTATTGTTTACATTTGTTATGTAATTGAAGTTTAAAATAAATAATACAAAAAAATATATACGTACGCAGGACCTGTATCATATTCGTGGTGATATTGACTACATCGATGAGAATTGATTCATGATGAAGAAGTTACTCAATTTCGTTACGCAAATACCACGCCTCCGGATTAGAAAAGGGAATTTCTGGAATCTACCACAAACAAAAGTTAACAGGATTATTCATTTTGGAGAACGGGGAAGAAGGCTTAATGAAGGCGACATCAGAAGCAGTTAGTGGGGGCTGCCAACTTGTGAATTACTTTCCTCCGGGTATTCAGTGAAATGTCTAGAACACCTTGTAAACCCATGTATACTAGGGGTAGAATTACGAAATCAATCTTGGGATTTGACTGCTGCGTTCTGAAAACCGTTTTGTGTAAATCGCCTTACGCAATGGCGGTCGTTCTTTTCATCTTCGAAAATCAAAATAAAAAATTCTTGTAATAAAATGACATCTAAAGCCTTATTTCTTTGAAACTCTTTCATTGCAAAATAAAAGAGAGCAATATAGCATATTGAATATTTAAACGTTACATATATTAAATGAATTGATAAACTTGTGTGCATAAATATCATTTCTAACCAATTTGTTTTTACATAAACTTTTATCACTTGAATCATTTTACAAGTGCGTGAATAACAACCAACTACAGAAAGACTTTGTTTTTTTGGAAATAAAATACACATATTCATTACATAATACTACTCTATGCCATTAGCTAGCGGTCGCTTATAATTTATAATTTAAAAATATTTTTCTGTTTCACGTAAGACATATATGTTATTATGAACGTTACATTTTCAGAGTACATAATGAATGGGGTCGCATTATTATTAAAGAATAACACGTAAATAATTATTTCAAAGTGTGGCTAATTCTAAAGAACAAAAATATTAATTTTTTTTAATATTTCGTTTGAATAAAATCTTTTTTTTGTGAGTATTTCGGTGTAGTTTTTAATAAAATGATGGTTGTGTGCTCCAAAGAAAAATGATTTTCGAACAAAAAACAATGTTTTAATTTGAAATGTTAATACATTACATGTATGTATAGATGTAACAGGACTAGTTCACGATATTTTATGGGTGGATACCTGATTAAATTACGAGTTGAAAATGTTCAAGGAATATGTGCAAATTCTAAACTGTTACGAAAAATATTATTGTTTGAAATTTTTACAATATCATGTTCAGCATTACGTCTGCGTATTCCGAAATAAATATTTGCGAAATTTATCTATTATTAATCTGCACCTTTGCTTCAGGCCCTAAATCATCTAACAAAAAATAGTTTGACCACTCGAAATTCGATGAACTTCATTTTTTTATATTTAATACATAATTTAAAATCAATAAAATATTTCAATTACTCGAAATAATCGAATAATGATGGTTTTTTTTTAAATGCTTATATCTCTTACATGGTTAAGTTTAGGCACATATTTCTTAAACATTTTTGACTCGTAATTTATAAAATATTGTGGACTAAGTCTGTTATACCTTGTATAGTGTTTTTAATACACTTACAACAATAACAACTTAAATATACACTTTGTCACAGACTAAGGCTGTTCCGAAATGAAGGCTGATTTTAACATAATATAATTTTTAACGTCCATTTCTAGAAAATGTTTGTTTTTGTTTGACATATTTATTGAGTTAGGTATTTAATTTGCTTTGCATTAATCATTGAGAAATGGGATTGACACAAAAAGAAGAATTACGTGTATTTTTTTGCGTGAATTTAAACTGAGGTATTGTGCATCTAAAACGGTACGCAATATTAACCGAAAACCAGGTGAAGTAATCACTTGTGAAGAACTTGGTGCCGCGGCTTTGGTTCAAAAAGTTTACGAACGGAGACTTTAAGATGAAGATGTCCAAATTGAAAGCTTATTTGGAAGAAAATACGCGACAAACAACCAGCACGGATTAACCAAAGAAGACTATCTTGCATAAGGGCAACTTATTAACGACAAAAATATCAATAATAGACAAGTAACAGAAAATTCCTTTAAAAAGTTTTTGGACTGCAATCCGCCAATGTTTTATATAAAAACAAACTCGAAATTGTTTGACAAAAATGTTTTATATAAAAACAAACTTGAAATTGTTTGACAAAAAAATGACGTAAAATTAAATGGTTTTTACATTGATAATAAAGTTTAAAATCGGCATTTGTTTTCGGAACAACCTAATACATCTTCAAGTATGATAGAAGGAACACCCAATTTAAGGTTTTTCAGTTGTTTATAATTTAACAAATAGTAAAAATATTATATCGTAAGTACAAATATCGACCCCACCTATGAAAATTATCGTAAGTAAAAAATTACGTTTCTAATCATTTTGTGCATATTTGATACATTTTTAAATAGCTGGAATTTTTTTAATATTATTTTTATTAGTACCTATATCATAGAATGCAATATATATATATATATATATATTTATTTATTTTTTTTAATCTGCCACGTAAATAAGTACATACATACATATAAATACATACAAAATACTAAAAAGATTAAAAATTAAATTTTTTACTTGCGATACTTTACGTAGGAAGGGATCATATATATATATATATATGATTTTTTTTTTTTTAATTTTAAAAATGCTATACTGCGTAAATTTGACTTTCTGCCGTATTATTTGGAGCAGTTAATATGATGGAGCCAAAGTACAAACTGTGAGGTTATTAAGTCGAGGTTCTGACGCGAAGTTCTTCGGATACTTGGGTACCTTCCGAGCAGATACTTTGTTATACGCATTTATGAACCAATATTAGACAAACTTTGTGTTAAGACACAGGTTTACGTCTCGAGAAATTTTGTTCAAGTTCGGGACCGTCAGGAAATCTTTTCAAATATTTTCATAAAATTACTTCGAAAATTTACATACCCCGGCAATTTTCTTGCTAATTCGGAACGCACCATGTGAAAGCCAAAAAAAATTTTTTTTTAATATTGTTAATTTTTATTCTTCATTTGTCATCTTCCATCAACCGTTGGAATATGTTGATTCACCCTATTGCATGATGCATAAGATACACCGTATTTTGAACATTAAACCGCTTTCTGAGGTTACCCAGCCAAGATAATCTCTTTCAGCCTACGCCTTTGAGTTGAGTCATTAAAATTATATTTCACATTAATAATAATAATAATAATAATAATAATAATAATAACATGAGATATTTTTATAGCGCCATATTCGTAAAAAAAAAATCACTTCAACTGTTTATAGTCCTACATTATTTTTGTATTTAAAAATCCAAATTGTTATAAATACAAATTAAAATGTTAATTAGAATGATATACATATAAAATCCATTTTATCGAAAAATATTGTTGCTACCGGGAATCGAACCTAGATCTCTTCCAATCCGGGGAAATTGCATTAACCGATTATGCTACAGCAATACAGTGAATTAACGACCAATTTTCAAACTTATATGTTACACTTTTCAAATGGATACATCTATCGTTCCATTATTTGAAAGCCATCTTCTTTATTTTAACGGAATATCAAGTACCTTTGAGTAATCTGATAGGAGACGCCAGAACTAATAATTCATTTTTATTTCATTTTGGACACATTAATACAACTTATACATTATTAAGGAGAGCACATTCTTATTGTGAAGTTGTTATTATTCTGAACATAGCTCTGCGATATCTGATTTATATCTTTCTAATACATTTAATTAGAATTTAAAATATCACAGACCTATGTTCTGAATAATTACAACTTCACAATACGAATGTGTTTTCCTTAATAATTAAAAGTTGTTATTTATAATTTGAACATTGAAAAAAAAACCTTCCTGCTGCTGAAGTAGAGGTTGACCTGAAAGTTAGACGATTAATATTCAAATTGTCTGGGATGCAAAGCTCTTGAAGATGCATAAGCGACATCTTATGTACATTAACTAGTACAATTTAAATTTCTATTTCAAGGAAACGGAGCCAATGTACCTCACGCAAAAGGAATGTTATGTGAGAGAATATAGAAGAATGTGTCTGAAGTATGCAGCTATCCTTCATTTGATACTTGTTATTAATTCTCAATACTTATTAATGCATCTTAATACCTCATCATTAGTTATGTGGTCAATAACGACAGGAAAAAGATAAATTAAGAAAAAATTAAAGTTTTAATACAAATGAAATGTATCAATTAGAAAGATATACAGGAAAATTCAATATATCGTAAAAATATTTTATACTGCTTCATAAAAAAATTAATGAACTAAAAACTTGGTTAATCGGTTTTGGTATTGAATTAAAATATTATTAAATCCATAGCAAGTAGATAGCGACATATGTAGATTGGATACCCAAATCTCAGTTGAGTCATTCAAAAAAACGGAACGTCCAGAGATGTTTTCTTCATATCCAGTGACAAAGTGCCAGACGATTATAGAGTTATTTAATTCAATATATGCATGCCTATAGCTTACATTATTAAGGCTATAGCTGAAGTACAAACGTCGAAAATTATTTTAATGTTGAATAGAAAACATTGATTTTTTAGATACACTGTGTTTTTTGGTTTGCATGTGGCAGTGATATAAATTAGTAATTAAAACATTTTTTTAAGAAAAATCGTTCATTTTTGTAACAAATTAATTAAGAAAATAATGGACTTCGGCCCAGGCGAATATAATAATAATAAGTATAGAAAGAAACGACCAAAAACTGAGGCCAGCTAACGTTGTCACATCGCTAAGTGTGATTTCTTAATCGCGTGCGGCATTTCCATCTTGATTTTGGCATTTACTTATAAATTAAAAGTCAAATGAAATTAAGGATTCATTTTGTAATTCCACCCTTTGTTCGAGTTTTTAAAATATATACATGCAGCACCGATTACAATATGACTAGCCCAAGTACGTTCTAGTCCAGGAACCTTTTTAAAATTAAATGCTTTTTGCAGTTTATTTGCACATTAAAAATACTTTGGTCTTCAAATTGTCATCCTGAATGGAATGGACCTAAATAATCCAATAAATCTACAGGAAAATGTTTTTATCTAATAGTTATTTAAATGTTTGTTTTTTAATTTAAAAATGCCTTAAAACATATATATGGTATATTAGCAAACGCTACTTGCTACAAAATACACTCAATATTATACATATTAATAATCATAATATAGTGAACATATAATAATAATATAAAAGCAGACTTTATCACCAATGAATGTGGAACATAGTTAATCGACACAATAAAAAACTTTTAATTATCAAAATGTATTAATTTGTTAGAAAGAAATAGATAAACAAATATATATATATGAGTATTGAGTAAATCAATTTATTTATTATTTATTACTTAAATTATTTTGTTACTGTGTATTCGTTGATTTTTTTTTTAAATATAAATTTTCCGTCATTATAAACTAATTATATAATTAAAACATATAAATATATAAATCAATCTAATGTTTTATTATTGTTATTAAAGGAGCTTATTTCAAAGAAAAATGAGCTCGAGTTCACAATTATTTTTTATTGTTTATAAACATTATTTATGAATCCTTAAGATATTTGTATCAAGACTGGTGGGGCAAATACAATTTTATTCATATTATTACGTTTTAATCTGTTCGAAGACATTTTAATCGTAATAGAAAAGTGCTAAGACAATTCAAGTTTGCACAGTGACGTATATATTTTGTACAACGTACATAGGTCGTGTTGGAACCACCCGTATGTGGTTTCGCTGTGGTTTCTTGAGGAGAAGTTTATGCCACACTATGTGGAGGGCTTTTGCCAAATCGAAGAACAAGAATAGAATGCTCGATTTAGTATACATCATTCGAGGTGAATGTAGATTTATTAAAAGGTATTAAAATAGATAATAATTATAATATCATAAATGCTTTTATTATTTATCACACTGTATATTTTTTGTATGTTAACTTTCTCTAAAATTCAAGTACACTCGATTCTATTTTTACGCGAATCTTTTATATGCAATTTTGAAGTTGTACGGTTTATATTTCTTTTGAAATTAGCAAAATTAACTTTGTAGTTAAAATAAATTATTTTTATTTGTTAACTTTATTTAATTTAAATACATCTACCGGTTTCGAAAAAATACCATTTTCTTCTTCAGGATGTCAATACAATAATTAAATAAAGGTCTACAGAACGCATTACTTACGTAACTCGGGGCATTACTGTATAATAATATTAAGTGGTTTTATCCATTAAATAGTAAGATTAAAATCGGTAATCTTGTATTACACTCTTACCGAATTCACAGTTTAATTAAAAAAATAAAAGTATATTTTTGGGCACTCTCAACTGAAAAATCCTTGTTTTGCTTTGCGGCGATGGTCCGGTCGCTAAACTTCCATATTAGCGACGGCATGCATTAATAATGTTTTTGTAACATATGTGCAGTTTATCTAAATTTTATAATCTATAACCATTTTAGAAACCAGAAATAAGTAGTTAATAAAACAATGTTAACAAATAAAAATAATAAATTTTATGCACAAAGTAAATTTTGCTAATTTCAAAAGTATAATCTATTTTTGCTGAAGTAGATTAAAAAAAATATTATCCCATGTTAGCGCTGGGAGAAGTAAGCTTTTGGGCTCCGATGCGCCGCATTGACTGTATTGATGTGGTTACGCCACTGCTATTAACAATTAATTATTTAATCATCTATTCTAACTGAAGTGCTATTCAAAATGGATGAAGTTGTTAGTCGGATGAGGTGACAACCGTGCTGAAAACTTTTACCCAGTGCACTAAAAAGAGTCTGTAAGATCATTCTGTACATTTTTTTTATCAACATGTATGTAAGTAGATTTATTAAAACAATATGCCGTACATCAAAAAATACAATTTTCGAAACCGTTAGATATATTTAAACTCAATAAGTGGTTGATAAAACAAAGTTAACAAATAAAAATAACGGTTTATAATGAATGTAATTCTCTAAAAAAATATTTTGAACTATTGATGATTGGTGATATAATTGATATAACTTTAAATATCGTCTAAGAACTAGAAAACGATCGGTGAAGCGGAAGAAAATCCAGCCCTGCATCCACTGCAAATGTAATTCGAGAATTGCAGTAAATTATAAAAACATGTTCTCATTAATGACATCAATTATTAACGAGCCTTCAAATTTCAACGTGAGCTTCAACGGCATAATAAATTAGTCATCGAATCAAGAAAGTCATCACAAACTTTAATCATCGATTACATTGTTAAAGAAAAAAAATCAATACAGCGCTGGTGATGTTGACGCTAATTCTAATTGTGAAGAACCATTGTCTTTAATATGTAGCAGATCTGATACGCATACTATGTTTCTCTTCTAGTGATGAAAGTGATTTCGAACCAAATCACAGATCGTATCGAACAATGTCTTAACGACGATAATTCTGATTAAAAAATGTGAACATAAAACGTTACTTTTAAATAATTTTAATTAATATTCTTTTTATTTATTATCTTAGTTTAATAACCACAATTAACAGAATCTAGATTCTGGATAAATAGAAAAACAATGCTATATTTTTAGTTAGTTTTGACATATCCTGAAGAAGGAAAAGGTGTTTTCCGAAACCGGTAGATGTTTTTTAAACTCAATTGTGGTTATTAAACTAAGATAATAAATAAAAAGAATATGAATCTTAACCACCAAGTTAATATTGCTAATTTTAAAAGTAATTTTAATTAAATTAATAAAGATTTTCGAATTAATTTTTTAAGCTTTATTATTTTCCTGATTTTTCATAAACCTTATTTATGTAATTCTGAGTATATTTTAACTAACTGATTTAAAGTTATGCTATTATGGAACACATCACAATGTTTTTAACGTACGGCAAGTCTTTTTATACGATATCCTGTGGAAAGACTTTACCATATAAAAAAGGATCGAGTGTCTTTGAATCCCCAATTTTAAAAAGCCAACTGGAAGAGGAGAATCTGAACCATTTATTTTTAACTGCACTATAAATGTTGGTAGGTCATCTTATCTTCAGTCAGGGCATAGCTAAACTTAACTTTCCTACTAGCCCTTTTTCCTTTCCCTTTTCTAACTAGTATAGAATTGTTAATCGTAGACTACCATTTTACGATATTAAAACTATTGGTAAACTTTCTAAAAAATAAACTCCATCCAGCTGTGATTGTACATCCATCTGGTAATACTGCACTCGACAGTTTAATTAGCTCGGATGCAGGAACCCTCATAACAAAGACGGAGTTTAAACGTAGTTATAAAATAGTATTACTTCGAAATAAATGCATATTTTATTGTTTCGTAATGAATAAATATAATATATTCGAATCAATTTTAAAAAATTAAAAACCATGTAAACGTAACTATATATTTACAGGTATAATATATAAGTATAACTATGAATTCGAAAAAATAAAGTTGTGGAAATATCTTTCCCACTTCCACCGAGCCTTATTGAATATAACTTAATGATATGCATTCACTGATCTGACGATTCTTGTAAATTAAATATTTCGAGCATATTGGCTATTTAAATATATCGAGCATTTTGGCTGCCCGTCTCGACACAGAATTTCTCTAGCGAGACGGGCACAGTCCAAACAATTTTTTATATGTATTATATAGTTACAAATAAATAAATTTTTCAATTGACATAGCAATTACTTTGTGGGGCAACATGTTTTTTTTATTAAATAAACTAAACTTTTTACAAATGTTTCGATAGGTCCGAGTTCGAGTCCCTCGCATCATCAGGTGTAAATGATAACTAAGTTAAATACAGTTTTGTACCGACTTGGGGGCGGGGCGTGGAAGTGTTTTTTTTTTTGTCGTTATTGGAAATGTGGAAAGTAAAAGTGAAGTATTGAGAAACGTTATTTTATTAAATAAGAATGTTATTTATTATTAATCCTCTATAAGGCACTTCCTACCTCTTGGTAGGAAGTATAAAAAAAAAATAACAATTTACTCGTTTATTATACCATACATACTACCGAAAATCATATTATATTTTGGTTATTTATTTAATATAATAAAAAAATTCTTAATGTAGATAATTCTAATTGTATTAATGGAGTATTTTGCTTCCTTTGGTCGTTATCCAGGATAACCCTTTTGATTACATTTCCATTTTTGATGACTTCATCAGAAAAGGCAGTTTCGTCTTGGACTAAGACCCGTACAAATCCGAAAACCATCTACGGAGGACACATAAACAGCTTTTATAGTGGGTTTGTTTTACTGCCTAAAACAAAACGAAAAAGCATTTAAGAAAAGAAAAATAATTCATAAATATAACCTTGCCGCGAATTATAGCAAACCCGAATTTCATACCTTCTTTATTAAGATCGTACATGGTATCAATAAGGTTTCTCAGTCGTACAATACGAGATAATTAACCAAATTCAGTAGAATTTTTTTTTTAATATTGTTTGTGTTTTGTTATTCTTATAGATGTTTTGTTGTATTTGTAATATATACGTTCTTACTTACTTAACTTAATTTTAAAAAAGTTCAACCACATAATAAAATAATAAATATTTCATCAAAGAGTTTTTATTTTATTAAGGAGAACACGTTCAAGTCGTAATTATTCAGAACATAGGTATGTAATATATATTTTTTTTTTTTCAATTTGTCGTCAATGTGCTGTGTTGGTGTAGCATAATCGGTTAATTCACAATCCCCAGATAGTAAGAGATCCAGATTCGAATTCCGGTAGCAACAAGAATATTTTTCGATAAAATTGATTTTATATGTATATATTTCTAATTAATACATTTAATTTGTAGTTTTTATTTAATTATAAAATTAATGTTAACGTATATTTTTTAATATAATATTTTTTAGTATAAATATCCTTAATAGCTACAGTACATAAAACATATATATGAATATACATATATTAAAAGTTCTAGGAATTTAAAAAAGTCGAAAATACAGAATCCCTAGATGGTATGCACTTGAGTACACATATGGAGGAGTGTCTGCTAGATGATATACGTAATAAATTAAATTAAAATAAATTGATATATTCTATGAGTGAATGTATAATTTTCCTAGAAGTGTTTATTTTCAGTTTTACTAAATTTAGAATTGCATGGCTCTTGATGTATAGATGAAGGGTATGGAATAGTTTATATGTGGATGAACAGTAGTAATAAAAATGTTGAAAATATTTTTCCACGAATAAGTACTTGAAAAAAACGGATGCATCATATTTATATTCCAGGCTGATGCGTTTATTTGGACTATTCCGTACGGATTTCACAAGAGGCCTTTACCGAATCCGTTTAACGCGTCTGGCAGATGTGGGCGAGTTCTTCACGGTTTATCTTTCGTTATACTTGAAAAGCATTCCGTATAAATCATCGTCAATGTAATGGGGAGGGACTTCTACAGTGCGATGTATGTTTATTTAATCATTATCAACAAGTAGTGTAAATCGAGAAACAAATCAATGAGACATTCACGTACAAACACATGAGAAGCTTTCTTGGAAAAATTGACAAAATAATATTTGAATGCATAAATTTAGCCCAAGTCATTCTACAGCTTGTAAACATATATTTGAATCGCAAATTCGTCATTATATATTTAAAAAATTATTCTTAACATTCACATTAGAAGCAAAGAATAGCTTGTCGGTCTAGTGATCTAGTTGGTCTGGGGTTCAGATTTACCAGTTTTAAAGAGCTACAGAATAAAAGTACAAATTTTTTTTGTTGTAAACGTATTTAGTTATTAATACAGCGGTATTGGTTAACGCATTTCTCCCCATAGGAAAAGGTCCTTTTTAGTTGATTAATTTAATTTATATTAAGTTAAATGTTTATGTTATGATAGTAGGACTAACATGATAATCTTTTGGAACGAGGCTCGAACCCCGGACTACTAGAATGCATGGCGAGTGTCGTAACCACTAGAATATATAAATAAATTAAAGAATGTTTAAATTATTTGATGTATTAATTTATTAAATAATTTTAACGAAAAAGCACGTACATTATTTTGAGTTAAGAAAATTTAATTGGTTTTGTTAGATATTTTCTTATGAATGCCTAACAAATTTGGAAACTAGGTCTGTCAAAATCAGCGGATTTCTATTGTTCTTCGAACAGGACCCGAGCACAGACTCCGACCGACTAGCGGCTGAATAAAATTATAGCGCGTTCTTAATTTTGTTAATTTTTACAGAAATGTTTAATTCGGTTTTTTATTATAACAAAATAGTTGATGTACGGCATATTGTTTTAATAAATCTACTTACATACATGTTGATAAAAAAAATGTACAGAATGATCTTACAGACTCTTTTTAGTGCACTAGGTAAAAGTTTTCAGCACGGTTGTCTCCTCATCCGACTAACAACTTCTTCAACTTAAAAATATACTTTTATTTTTTTAATTAAACTGTGAATTCGGTAAGAGTGTAATACAAGATTACAGATTTTAATCTTACTATTTAATGGGTAAAACCACTTAATATTATTATATAGTAATACCCCGAGTTACGTAAGTAATGCGTTCTGTACACCTTTACGTAACTTGAAGTTTACGTAAGTTGAATTTGTAAATTGGTTTAGTATAACTACGTAAATAAAAACTCAATATTTATTTGTATACGTGTGTATTCTATTCGAGGGTGTCACATTGATACCCCCGAATGATCTTCGTAGCGTTTAGAACCCCGAACGAGGTTTGAAGCAGTCAACGAGGTATTATTATACTTACAATGCCATTTATGTATATTTATAAAACGCACAAAAGCAAGCGCGCTTAGATATTAGATGTTTGAAATATAATAATTTGGTGTGAAATTGTATGTACTCAAGATTTCTATTTTTCGAGATTTCTTTTTTACTTACCAGCGAATTTGATTAAGTCGAGTGTTACATAACTCGGGGTTTTACCGTATATAACAATTGCGTTTTGTTTCCAATTTGCATTAAAGGCCGATGCTTTTTTTCCATTTTACATTGGGGCCCATTTTTTTAGTTATGCTACTGATTGTTAGGCAAAATTATATCTATACCCAAAAGCTAATTGTCACATATTAGATTCACGCCATTTCCATTGTACACTAAAATTGTCAAAATATTTTCTAACACATCATCGGAGACTACATAAGCCACAATCTTACTGTTATAATAAGGTGTGTTGAAAACCTCAAAACATCTATTCGGGACTATCTTAATGACATACAATCGACAACATGAAAGAAGATTAATTCTCAGGTTTTCAGTCGATCAGAAATTTCCGCGATCGGTTTATGAAATTATTGAGCCATGTTCTATATTATCTGTATCCTCTCTGAAACGTGGAGATATTTATGCGAGATACATAGTATAGTAGCCCGATCACCGAAATGGATTGAGATCATTAAGAAAACATATTGAAACGATAAAATTTGTACAGAGAATCGAAGGTAATACACAAACATCTTCCTAGTATTCGGAAGGATTTTTGGAGCTGTACTTAATTTAAATAACAAATACGTAATTTAAAAAATTATGTAATATTTTCGCTGCCGAGAGTCTAGTTAGTTGCCCATTAAACATTAATATTTTATTCATTATTTTGAGAATTACACTGATTAGACCTCGAAAGAAAATAGTTGGCTGTATCTGTGGTATGAGTTAAGCAAACTTGAAACGCAAACATCTCGTTAAATTTCAACCTAACTTGTTCGGGTTCTTCTTCCATTCTTAACCTTAGTGTATCTTGTATTTATTTGTAAAAGTAGCCAACAACTCAGCTGATGTTTAAAAGTAAATAGATAAACAACTTTCTTACTGAGATAAGCACACTGAAAAATATTTAACGTGAAAACTCTTTATTCAAAGTCGTGGGCTTCGCACAAAACGGAGATTTTCATTTCAAATCACTTGTTTTTATTATACATTTATCAACTACCTAGCAGGATACGCGGAGTACTTTGAGTTGGTTATTTATTTATGAATGCGAATGACAAACTTTTAAAAGTAACGGTGTCAGAATTTTTAACATATCGATAATGGAGAAGTGAAGTGATTCGAGCGGCCGTTGTAGCCTGGGAAGTTGTCACAGATCGTGTTACAGTTTGGTACATTGGTTATTCATGGAAATCACTGCGTGTTTTTATAACTTTTATATCACTTACTTACTAACGTACATTTTATTACCTCGATGAGTAGGGTTTTGCGGCCTCGACCAGTGTTTCCGTAAAACAATTCATTAAAATAAAATTATTAATCCTGGCATGTATTACTCAAAGGTGAGATTCATTACAAATTATAAACTTGATAGCTATTTATAAATGAAATACTATATGTATCATTTATAAATAGACTACGTACATATAACTTACTAACGTACATTTTATTACCTCGATGAGTAGGGTTTTGCGGCCTCGACCAGTGTTTCCGTAAAACAATTCATTAAAATAAAATTATTAATCCTGGCATGTATTACTCAAAGGTGAGATTCATTACAAATTATAAACTTGATAGCTATTTATAAATGAAATACTATATGTATCATTTATAAATAGACTACGTACATATAAGACGATAGATAGCTGTGGTTACTTATGTTTTTGGCACAACATAGTACATATATATCTAAGTTTTTTAATACGAAGTAAATATTGGAATAGTAGTTACTTTATTATTTAATATCCAAATGGAATAATAAATTCATTTTATATGACAAATATATGTAATAAATTATAACAAAAAAAGGAGAATCTGTTAATATTGATTTACATTGCTCATTTTGAAAAAAATATTAATGTCCAACGTTAACCTGAAAATTTATAACCATGAAAAAGTTGACGGACGATTTTAAAAGTTCATATTTGTGAGTATTTTGCAAGACTTGTAATTTTTTATGGATTTTAATATATTATAGTATATAATTTAATATCTACGTAACTAAATATTCTACAATATTATTGTGAGAACTGTCACTTTTGTATGTGTCTGTGTCAGATGAGTGGTGGGGGTCACGGTATATAAGAACTGGGGGAACGGGGCTCTTTACCATCGTTTCTCCGCAATAGTAGTAATCAATATCTGAGTCATATAATTGTACATTCTGTAAATAATTTATTGTAATAAACTATAGTATTTACACATATCTATTGAGTTTCGCTTACAAGGACTCAACCAAGCAACTCTAGAGTACACGATAAGAGGATAGAACTCCAAAGGGAATCTGGTAGTATTTCCAAAGACACCACACTGACTCAGTTAAATTTGAAAGGTACCACAATTATTATTATTATGAAATATATAATTAGGAAGAAATTTTCTAAAATAATTAAAATAATCACCTGATTGGATAGACTGGAGATAGATGATAGAACCCTTCGACGCCCTACTTCACCAATGAGACTCCTGCGTTGAAGAAAGCGTCGAACTACCAGCTTCCCAATAGGCACCAGAATGGACCAACAACGATACCAGATCATAGGCAAAATAGTATTATATATATATATGGGAATATATATATATTCCCATTTCATTCATAATATGATCTAAATTGTGTAAATATAAATATGTACATTTCAATATCTATGATAGATTTGTTGAGACAGCCGAGGGTTAAACTAAACATCGTTTGTTTAGTAAACACCTTTATTTCAGCTAACATCGTCGGGATTAACCCACCGTGACGTAGGCAGCTTGCGGGATTACTAGGGTAATAAATATTACTCCTTGATAAGATGGGGTTGTAATACGTTAAGAGAAAGCTATTATAAACGGGTATAATTTACATGCCAGTTCGGTAGTTAAGAAGTTCAGAAGCGCATAGAGCAAGTGTTAAATCCCTGCATATTACTTATTGTTAATGGGCTGTAAGCCATGGCAATGCGTACTACGTGTGCACATCGGCAAAGCCGCAATGTTTCCGTGGGTTGTGATATACGCATATGCACGTTATATTCTGACACCGACAGGCAGAATCGTATAAAATGAAATGGAAATAAATTTGTTTTAAACAATTGTAAAAAACGTGTGACAATATTTGAAAAGTTATTCAAGCAAGCGATAGAGATACGACTTTATTTATTGGCTGTATCGTCAGGAAAATTCTTGGAAAGTCCAATCGAGTCTTTGTTAGTAAGGAAGACATGAAAGTAAAAAAGTAAGGATCTCTCGTTGAATTATGATACTTCGTCTAAACCAGAAAAGTATTAAATGTATTCCAAAATGGTAATCTTATCTCCAAATGATGCCGGCAGAACGAGATCTGACGGGAAAAATATATAATAATTGGTAAAGTTGCCATAATGGCCGAATGATCTCGCTCTTCACTACTCCCGCGAGCGCAGACAGCCGGGAAGAAGAGCAGAAAAACCGATCTGGTATAATTTGCTTCCTCAGAAAAAAGTCAAAAGTCATTTATCTTTTATGACATCCGACCTGCAAAGTTAAAGTAAACGGTTAATCATTCAGGCGCCACGGGGACAGGAAAACTGAACCGAAGAAAAACGCATAATAAACCCTATAATAAATTGATGGATGGCAGGCTATTAAATATTGCCTTGACGGCAACGCTCGAGCAACCAAACAGGGCGTCGGCGTCGCTCCGCGCGAGTCAATTATTCAACTCGCTACAACGTCAACGGATCAGTCTGATCGACAATACGGAGGACACGTCATTTCAGTTTTGCCAACAAATTAACACTACCGTGCAATTTGGGGTTGTTCGTCCCAGACAGGCGGCGCAGAGAAGACGCGACCTGTGTCATCAAGCATCCCCGTCAATGTCAGGGTTGTCCTTGTCAATCAAATGATTTCATAATCAATATCACGAAATGTCACACAGTGAACCTCACCAGGAAATCAAATGATACAGTGTTCGACCGTAAATGGAATAAGAATTATATTATGTTTAAGAGAGATCCAAATGGGTACCTCCGTGAGATGACAAGTCTAAATTCAAATAAGTATTTTGAAATAAATCTTGCTGAATTTACTCCATCAAAAAAGATTACATTCGCTATCCAGTTGAAACATTCAAAGTTCTGCACGGCTTACTTACTTATTCAAATTATCAGAGAAGCGTCGCTTAATTTGGAATCTCCAGCAAAACACATTAGTTAATCTGTAATTACAAATTATTATTATTTGCAATTAAATATTTTTTCAAAGAAATAATAGATATGTCATACAGACGAAACTATTTTTTATTATAATATATTTTCCATTTAATTTCAGAAAAATGCAACTTCACAGCAAAACTTTGTTTTCATTAATATACCTGTATATCTTACTAGTCAATTAATTTAATTTATATTAATTATAAATTATCAGTAAGTTAATTTTTAAATACTCAAAATAGTAATGTAGTATTTTTTTCTTTATTTTTCTTTTATAACATAAATAATTGTACTTATTCGAGGTACAAGACACCTACAAGATGTAGATGGCTTTCTAATAATGGAACGACAGGTGTATTAATTTGAAAAATGTAACATATAGGTTCGAAAATTTGTCAAGAAAAATACTGGCGTTATGGCACAATGTTAGTGCACTTCCCCGGATTGGAGATCCAGGTTCAAATCCCGGTGACGCAAAAACAATATTTTTCGACAAAATTGATTTTATATGTATATATTTATAATTAATACATTAATTTAGTATTTCATATTTATTTTATTAAATACCTTAACCTTCAACTAACCTTAACTAAACCTTTAACAACTAATTTAAAATAACATAAATATTTATTTAAAACTATTATTATGTGCAATTTTATATTATATGAACTAGTTTTATTTATCTTTTATGATAAAATTTGTATGGGTTATTAAATGCTGTATGGATCTATATGATGTGAATCGCAATTATCTTTTTTAATATCAACTATTACGTATAACATGTGCACCTAATCAACTTCTATCTAAAATATATTGTATTGTAGGCAATATGTAAGAAATCCATCCCCCGCATCATAACCGGTACGGATACAACTATCTTTCATTCGACCTACAACAACTCATTAAACTATCGATACAATTTCCGTTAGTGATGAACTTTAAGGTTGTATCGAACGACCACAACTTAAATGCACAATAATTAATGATATGAAGAAAGATCCACCAGTTCTCCTCAATCAAACCAAACCTCGCCACATAATAAAGTGAATAGATAAGAAAAGATATGGTAGAAATTTGAAAGCAAGTTTAAATTTTCTTTTTTTTAAATAATTCTGAACTCATTTTAAGATGTTACGCTCAGACAATGTGATTTTTCCAAATTCACATCTCTCCGAACTGACGCTAACATATAATATAATTAATTAAGTTACTTGCGAAAGCAGGAGAACTTTAGGTTTGCGATACGTCTATTCAAAATTGTTATTAATTTCCATACCTGTTGAATAAACTAAACTTGTACCACCCTGTGCGAAATTTCAGATTTGTCAAATAATTTCAACTATTCCAATTATACTAATTGTGCCCAAACTCATATATGGATACGGCATAATATTATTATATTGCATACAGTGTGATATTAATATTATTACATATGTTCAGCATGTCGCTACGGCGCAGAGACCGCTCAAATCAACATTTACCGAACAATATTAGGTTTGAGAATACGCTCAAGTTACTTAATCTCTTTATTCTTGTTCTCAATATGCATTTAATTTATTTTTAAACTGATAGATTTAACTGACAAATAATACTGGTATCCATGCACGTTCATTTTATTGGCAGAATCAGTAAAACGTACTGTTCAAGTTATGGTTACTTACATTTTGAAATGTATTTCTGGAAATCATGTTCAAATTCAATGTTCTAGTGTTTTCGTCGTTTTATCATAAAATCAAATTCAATATTCTAGAAAAATTGTTTTCGTCGTTTTATTTCTAAAATCGTTTTTAACAATTTGATCTTGAATATAGGTAATCCATAGTTGCATTTGATTTATTAAAGAAAAATATTTATAAAAACATTTTTATTGTGGAGTTGCATTTTCACAACATAATTCTATTGTATTTTAACAAATTTAATTAATCAACTAGAAAGATATACAGAAAAAATGTATATATCGAAAAAATATTTAGTTGCTACCGTGGTTAGCAGAGAGAAAAGATTATATTCTACCACTCTTACATCGTTCACTATTATAAATCTTATCGTTCATCTAACAGAACCATTCTATAATGTATGCCAGGTTTTTCACACACTACACCCTTTGTACCTGTTGCATCCAATTCTTGCCTCAATCATTTACGTTAGTATCCTCTCCTCACATATATGTTGCACATGTCAAAATCATCCCAGCGAACTTTATTAGCGACTTTCGTTGCGATATTAAAATAGCCTAATTGGAAAAGGCATAATTGAATTAAAAGAGCATGTGATAAATGGAGTACTTATTTTAAATTAGTAGGTGAAGATGTCTACCCCTTGGTTTTTTTTTTATCAGCAACATAATTCAGAACAGTATTTTACCACAATTGTTAGAAGTTCGAATGTAAGTTAGATATATTTACACACCACAAACGCGTAATAATATTAGTGTGACGTGTTTTCATGGTAGAAAAATTAATTTTCTGTAAAATATGCTGATCAAGGTCTCTTGTCAATAATAATAATACAAAACTAGCGGCAGCGTTAGTTTATGCAACGCACGCCGCTGTACGGCAGTCACGCGTGGGGTAGGTACTCGTGACGATGAGTACCAAGATTAAAAGGGCATTCCAGAAATCTCTTGAAAGTGGTTCAATTACATTAACGTCCGTAAGATGGCTTTAACCTTCTGTAATAAAAATGTATATTAACGATAGAGCACATTATTGAATTCGATCCGAAATAATCTACACCTGGACATCTGTTTTGCCATCAAACTAAAAGTTGTAGAACATTGAAAAATATTTTTTGATGCATTAACATTTTAATATAGATTTTTCAATCAGAGCTCTGATAATCTTACAGTGTACCGTTACATATGCAAATACTAATAATAACAATTATTATTATTTATGTTTTTGATTCATAGTATAGTGTGTTATCATATATTGTTATAATAAAATAAAACATAGCAAGAGATATATTTCGGTACCCTGCCTGCTACACTAGTATTTGACTGTATTATAGCAGACAGTGCTTTTCCGGTATAGTAGTATACAAAGTGTAATGTTTAATGTACAAAAAAATATATATAAAGAGTAAAACAAGAATCAATTAGATAGCATATAAATACATTGTAAAACTTAAATTAATAGGTGATCTTATACTATCTATAGATATTTATTTATAAGATAATATATTATGTAATTATATAGGAAATGGAGTGGTCGTACTTTCAAAAATGGATTACTCTAACGAGATTTATTACAAACGTCCACTTCCACTTATCACTATCAAAGTTGGCGATTATTCATGAAGAAACCAATATATGTTTAGATTTCTTTATTATATAAAATATGCTTAGTTATCGATTGATAAAGGAATTTTTGTATTATACATTGTATTTTGTCGTAAAACATGTTTTAAAGAATGAGCGGTATTTGCAAATAGTACTATATACAGTATATTATACTGCAGACAACACATGAGTGTACTTGAGATCAACAATTTTAATCTCCTGTTCTCCTAGTAAAGTACTTGAGATCAAGAATTTAAATCTGTCTCTCCACGGATGCAAACATTGCATGGAGTAATGTGACCAAAATTTACATTTTCCTCTGGCAATGCATACGGACTGTAGAGCCTGTAAATTTATGAATATTAAGTAATTTAATAAACTGTACGAGGCGGCAAAATAACGTCGTATAAGATTTGAAGCGTAGAAATATTTTAAGTCTTTTTGCTGGAACCGGGATATAATCTAAAATTGTATTATTGTATTTTATTTAAATAATATCGCAATATGAGTATTAATGTGATTTACGCGTTTTTGGGATGCTTCTGTTACCCATTGAAATATGTAATTTAATTAAGAGTAAAAAAAACTACAAAAGGCAAAAGGTAATAAGAACTATAACATAATACAAGCTTTGTAAAATCGCAAAATACAAGCTATTATAATATTTGTATACTTATATATATTTTAATTATTGGATTTATATTATCTTGACGTTTAAATACTAAATAAATTAAAATACATTATTTTCCATTAAGTAACACTTTTATAGATCTATAATCACTAATATATTTGTTGCATATAAAATAGCTGTAAATTTCTCCATACGGGAGTGACTTAAATGGAATATCTCAAAAATATATTAAATAAATTATGCATATAGTGGTTTTCCGCAGTTTTAAAAATAATTCACATCAATAAACTTATTCGATTTTATAATAATTTGTTTCAGGTGTTACTGCCGTCAATTTACATAAATAAAATGTTCAGTGTTCTATAAAATAAATAGATTGATTTTATCGCGCATCTGTGTTCTGCACTATTTTTTTTCCACATATTTTTCGATACAGCACCATTACTTTTTGATTCAATTATTAGATAAACTTTATCCCGCGTGCCCGTATGGTTGCAGCGGTACCACTCCGAGCCCGGGAGAGAAATACGGTTCGGACATTTCCACTCGGTGAACTGCGATTAGATTTTTAAGCATCGGAAAAGATCGGTGGCGGTGACACAACGCTGTCCAATTATTATTTGACGAGTAAAAATATTTTTTAAACATGTCATTTAAGAGATTCATTGTTTTTAATGTATTTTTTGACACATTAAATTTTTTTAAATGACAGATGCTTGTATCTGAATCTAAATGAATGAGTGCGGTCTTCTTTTGATTGGATTTTGAACACTTTAGCTCTCAGAAAAATATGCGACGTATTTATTCAGTATCCATAAGCGTTCAATTTACGTGTTGACGCTTTATAGAAATTCACATGTTCGAAAATCCACAAGACTCACATGTTTGAAAATTAAAATAGGCCATTTCACGTCCCGGCAGACAAGCAAAAACTTATTTATGAATTCAGTAGCTATCTAAAAACTTATATTCATAGTACCTGTCTAAAAATTTTAACAAAAAAAAGTAATATGTACCTAGTACGTATATACCTACACAAAGCACGATACTAAGTAACAGTTTTTTTAATAAATTAAATTATAAATGACGGGCGGCCATTATGGACGCTTCGGGACCTTGGCCCCTACGCGGCCATTGGTGACCGATGCGCGACCAAGACTTTATTATATTGCTTTAACAAGGGTGCATAGTACACACTTATTATATTATTATATCAAATTTCGCATTGAAATGTATATTCTACGGAGGCCCTGGCCGTGTAGTAGTCACCACCACCTATCGGCCGCGAAATGGGTACAATAGCCGCCTTCAGGACCTTTAGTCGAGTGCTTTTCTGCTAGTGCATTCTGTTTTGCCCTCCCCAGAATTATACAAACGAAGTTCTTAAGAATCAATTATATATATATATATATATATATATATATATATATATATATATATATATATAATATACATCTAATTAATTATTCTTTATCATTCCACTTAAAGACATTCTTTATAAAACTGAGATCATGTTTACAATAAATAATTACTGAACAAACGTAAACATTACAAACATGTATTTGATAGATGATTGATTGACTACGTGAAACGACAGATGATCAATATACTTGCCAGTCGGAAAAATTCATACGATTTCGCTACTATATGTATTTTCTTATTCGTAATAAGGACAATGTACACTTCATTTCAAATTGAATATATATTTGAGTAGTAATTAAATATACAAAAGATAAAACATTTAAGTAACACGTTTGACATATTTGCTACATTGGTATTTTTTCTTACTGGCATTGACACTTACATATCCAAATACGGATCCAATAGCAATAGCGACGAAGTTCAATCATATTATTAGATTCGTTCTTCTTCAACATCCTTACTCTCTTTCATAGTAACTAACTTACTTACTTACTTACCATAGCACTCCATGAGGGAACGCCAACGAAAGCGCGGCCCCAGGACGCCTAAGAATGTGATAGCAGGCTATGGTCGAAGAGTGCAGCGAAGCTACGAATGCAGACAACAGAGTTCCAGACAAGTCTAGAAGACGGTTTTGCGGTCAGCCATGGATCCGGAAGGTCTTTAGTCACAATTACAATATAATCACAACACGCAAGATAACCTTCAACGGTAAAGACAAATTTATATGTTAAGACTCATATAATATTTCCATTCAAACAATAACTCACCCTTAACAATAAATCATGGTCACAACACAAGACAACGAAAAAACATCTACACACCTGTTCCGAGAGCAACAATGACATTCTTTCAGCGTTTCTAAATGTTTTTAGCTTCGAAATTGCACAACACACTTAACACCGATTGGGAATCGTTCACATAAAAAAAAATACGAAAATATGGACTCAAAATATGATTCAATTGGGTAGAGATCAGTCAGAAGCATTTCTGTTCAACATTCCAGCTTAATCACAATACAATACACAAATGATTCACTTAAGGTTTACAACACATTCACTACATTTTTTAATTCATTTTATTTTTTTACATATCTCTGTCGAATCTTGCTCTTTCTTTTTAATTTTAATTAAATAACACCGCAACAACACGGAAAAATCTGTCTACTTTAACACAGACGGTAGTCTAGCAAAGTAGCCAAGACACTGATTTATATTTATATCAGAGATGGATACCTACTCATCCCACACAGGAAATTAATAAGTGTATTCTATTACTGTATGTTCCCTTCTGCTGAATAAAAAATGTATGTCAAATAAATAAAATAAATCATTTTAAACCTCTACACCAAACAAATACGAGTTATTGTGTTAGATTATTGCAGGTACACCAAGCTTATAGTAATACAATAGGAAACATCATAATAATACTTTTAAAATTAATAATATTAACTTTGTGGTTAAAATTCATAGTTTTTATTTATTAAATTTGTTTTAACTAACATAACATAACATAACATAACTAACTAAAAACAAATATTAATGTTTCTTCACTTTCAGAATCTATTTTTAAAAAAGAACAATTATTTAAAAAATAAATTTAGTACCTGACTCAAATTGTTACTTAATACAAATTTACTCGAACTTAGGAAAAAATTTTAAATTTGTTTTACATGCTTTATTTATTTCCAACGTTTCCAAATTATTTAATTTGTGCCCAACACCGTTTATATGCAAAATTGACAATCCCAACTTTTTATCAAAACCGTGACCATTTTTTGTCAAATGATTAGAAAATTCTGAAAACCCACTATTGTTCAAACATCTCAAATGCTCCTTTATTCTTATATTAAAATTTCTTTATATAAAATCCAGCCCAATCCTTGCAACTAAGTTTATAGACACCAGAATTGTTAAATTTATCATCTTTGTATTTAGAATTTATGAGTAAATTTCCTATACTATTATTTGTATAAAATGCCGGTCTAATGTTTCGTGGTAGGTGTTTAGATATTTGTTTCGAAAAGTTATTTATTTATAAAATCCTACGCCAATTATCATTATTATCATTATGTTTTATCTGTGATTTATATAAAAATTGATTTTTATATTCTTTTAATTTATTTTTTTAAATAGTGTCTATCAAACCTGTATTATACCCGTTATTATATGTTAGAGATAAATAAAGCATGTAAAACTAATCAAAAAATTATAAACAACCAACTAAATTTTACTACGAGTCCCATTCTAAAATTTTTTCCTAAAAATTATTCGACTGAATTTGTATTAACAATTTGAGTCAGGTACTAAATTTATTTTTTAAATAATTGTTGTTTTTTAAAAATAGATTCTGAAAGTGAAGAAACAATAATATATATTTTTAGATAGTTATGACATCCTGAAGAAGAAAATGATATTTTTCGAAACCGGTAGATGTATTTAAACCCAATTCAGTGGTTAATAAAACAAATATAGTAAATAAAAAATAACATCATAATAATTTTTATATTATTATTAATAGATTGATATAATAACAAAGATAATGAATTTTGATTGTATTTAAATACTACGTTCGATTCTTAGTAGATAAATGTATTAAATTTAAATTTATTTATTTTAATTACAGTATCGGCCGTAAAACCATTTAGAAACACTGCTAATTGGTAGACAACACTAGTAATAAACGTATTGTTCTCAGTTTGTTAAAAAGTAAGTTTTCAAAAGAGTTTCTTAACTTATTTTAATACTAATAATGTAAGTGTGGGCTTCATTAATTAACCTTTAATATATTTTTACGCTGCCTAAATAATATTTTTTGTGTAAAAAAGGTACAGTGTCGCACGTCACATTTAGCGGGGGTAAATATTATTCGCGGGCTTCCTTTGAATGATTTAATATCGGGGATTGGAACGGTAACCATGAAATATGTACAGGTGAAAGCCTTCATTACAACGAGGAAAAAGACGAAATTACATTTTCCAAGAATAGTGATGCCTATTTCCGGTTTCGCGTGAATATTTACTTTAATCAAAATACATTACTTATTTTAAATTGTATTTTAGCCCCGATATACCATTATTTTCATCCGGCGTTAAATTAACAAATGTTTAATGTACCTAATCCCTAAGTTATATTTTTAATTCAGTGGCGTAGTGAAAAATTACTGGACTCCCTGATAAATAAACAATCTGAGCTCCCTATCCCTACTCCAAGAGTGTAAAAAAAATATTTCACATTAAACAAGTCTTTGTTCATTATCAAATACCCGCATATCCTCTGTTTTCTGTTTCACATATGCTACACTGAATTACCGGTTTAAACATGAACATAACAACTGAATTTAATTCGTTAGCTGTTAAATTAAATATTTTTTAAAGAGTTCGGAATGAGTAAATATTTATCTCATGAAACATTTGGATCAATCCCAGACCCTTCCAGGGCAGTATAACGGGCAATCGCTACGCCACTGCTTCAATTTTTTTTTCATTAATCAAACATCTAAATTTGCCTACATAAATAATATGAAGTTGATTTTTAATACAACGGCTTGGAATAATCATTTAAATTGAGCGCTGCTTAACAATTCGGGGGGGACTCCGAGGAGAATATGCTAAGTGCGGAGTGATTTGAATTGCACGAGCTACCGATCATTCAGAATCAATAATTAATTAAGAGCCGTTTAACCATCCGAGGAAATTGCTTGGAATACTAAAAAAAAATTAACGAATACTTTCAAAGGTTTTCTATGAAATAATTCGACACGGAAATACATGAAAATATTTCATGAATACCAAATGAATAAAATTATCATACGTTTTCTTTTCAACTGTGAATTAAAATTTATATTACCCTTGAAGATATTTACTGATGTAGATAACTGAATTCGTATTTAGATAGTTCTTAAAAAACAATTAAAAGTACGAGTATTGTTTTTTTTAAATTTAATTTAATATAAATGTAAAAAATTGTTCTAATGAATGATGAATACATTCAGAGTATTCAATATAATAAAAATAAGTTAGCTTGTTCAAGACTTGTAATGTAATAAAACGATTCCTTGAATCCCAACATTACTTAAAGTAAGAAATACGAGTAAAAGAAGTAATTTGTTAGACGTGATGGTCAAAAATGTGATGAAATTTGATCAATCACCAGAATTTTAGAATACACAAAAAAGTCATTAACATAGAAAATCTTAAAAACGGGTAACAATAAAATATTACATATATCATGAAATACTCTTTGAGATTTAACATTCATTAGCCTATAATATTAATACTTTGGAAAATCATCCATTATCACAAAAACATTCAGAGTTCCACTCCATGATACATCATTTAGTCAATATTCCTATGTCAACATCCAATTTCAATATTAAATTCAATACAATTTAAAAAATAGCAGTTAATAAAGGGTATACTACAGGTTTAGTAGACACTATTTTAAAAAATAAATTAAAAGAATATAATAATCAATTTTAATACAAATCACAGATAAAACATAATGATAATAATGACTATCGGCGTAGGATTTTATACATAAATAATCAAATATCTAAACATCTACCACAAAACATTAGACCGGCATTTTATACAAATAATAATATAGGAAATTTACTCATAAATTCTAAAAACAAAGATGACAAATTTAACAATTCTAGTGTCTATAAACGTAGCTGCAAGGATTGTGCTGGATTTTATATAAAGAAATTTTAATATAAGAATAAAGGAGCATTTGAGATGTTTGAACAATATTGGTTTTTCAGAATTTACTAATCATTTGACAGAAAATGGTCATGGTTTTGATAAAAAATTGGGATTTTGATCAAGTTTGCATGTAAACGGTGTTGGTCATATATTAAATAATTTGGAATCATTAGAGATAAATAAAGCGTGTAAAATTAATCAAAAAATTATAAACAACCAACTAAATTTTACTACGAGTCCCATTTAAAATGTTTTCCTAAAAATTATTCGAGTAAATTTGTATTACGTAACAATTTGAGTTAGGTACTAAATTTATATTTTAAATAATTGTTTTTTAAAAATAGATTCTGGTAAAGAAACAGCAACGTATGTTTTTAGTTAGTATTGACATCCTGAAGAAGAAAATGGTATTTTTCGAAACCGGTATTTAAACTCAAATAAGTGGTTAATAAAATAAAGTTAACAAATAAAAATAATTATAATATTAATTACTAATAGTGATAGTAAATTTTCTATTACTATGTAACCAAAAAAATTTCAAAATTAAAAAGTATATTTTCCTTATCTCAATTAAGTTTATTTCTCAATTAATTTCTTTGTACTTTTCTGGGTCCTTCTGCCATGTGTCTAATTTAATTTTTTTAACGATTATGCATGTTTACAACGCAACAATTTTTATTATAGTTTTAAATTAGGATCAATTCACCTCAAAAACACTTTTTTTTAAAAAAGTACTCAAAATTAAGAATAGATAAAATTTGAGTAAAAACTATATATATTCTTATTTTTGTGCCTAATCCGTTCAACGGACGTTGGCTATCATCACTATGTTTACAACGGCCCGGACTAACAGTAGACTGGCCAAACCTTTCGTTACATTATGAAGTGCAAGATTTCGTACTTCTCCGGATGTCACGTATCCGAAATATTTAAGTTTTCGAATTATTATCGTTTTAAATACTTATTTTTCTTTACTCATCCAAACCATAACATCTTCATTCGTAACTACATCCATCCATTAATTTAAGCATTATTCTGTAAATCCACATCTCAAATGTCTCAATTGACCTTTTTTTAATATATATATTTTTTTTAATAATTATAAAATACTGAAAAAATAATAAACATGGATATTTTTATTACGAAAATAGACAATGTATACGATTTGTTATTTGGTAGTACAGCAGCTAATGGACACGAGGAAGTCCCATAATATGTATACGTATAAATATGTACATATACAATGATTAACGATTTCATCTCTTATTAAATTCCGACGAAAAATGTATTTTCGGTCACGTGACGCCGAAAGTATGAGTGAAGTAATATTTTTTCGAGTTGACAGAAAAGAGTTTTAGGAACAAAATAAATCGAGGTGTCCTCGTGTTGACGTACCTACGCGTTACACATCACAGTGGGATTCGGATTTCATTCGTCACGCTTGTTCCTGGAAATAGAATTCGTACGGCTCTGCTCGATGGCCGAGTTGGTAACGGAATCGATCATATTTGCGCGAGCTATTATTTTCACAGAGAGCCAAGCCACTGGCTTGTTTTAATAAGCTTAACGCAACCGCTGTCATAATCGTGTTATATATATATATATATACAATAATATATACAATACAATAATATATACTATAATAATATGTTGGTTTTCAAGAAATGTCCAAACTAAGAACTGTTGCTCATTTTCTGGGAATCTGATTTCATCTGAAAACAAATAGCAAAAATAATCACTTGTTCCGTACGAATCTATATGAAAATAGCAAGCAATTAAATGCTAATTTTCTAAATATAGCATATTTTTTTAATGTCTTATTCTAAATGAATGTATACTGTCACGTAAGAAAGTAGCCCTCTCCGAGTGTGCGTATCACTTTAGTTTTCGAAACAAATGAGTTTCGGCGTGAGGGGACACACGACAAGGGGCCCAGGGCCTGGAGGAAGCCAGGCCAGCTCCGGGCAGCATGTAACAGTATATAAAATCGAAATAAATGATATATTTAAATTTCTCAATTTACCAAAGACTATTATTGTATATCAATAATAATTCTCTAATAATATATAAGCCCTCCACGTCCGCGCGTATCGCGTACAAATTAAATTTTATAACAACAATATTTTAATGCGTATTTTAAACAAAAGCAGACTTCATATCTGCCATAATAATTTTGAATGTGGAACAACGGCGATCGACATAATAAATTATAGTGGCGTGCAATAGGCATAAACTTAGATTATGCTGTTACCAACGATGCTAACTAAGTATACAATAAGTATACTGGGTATCAAAAAAAATATATAATAAAATTGTCAAAAGTCGTGGCTTACGTCAAAGACAAGGTTACGCTAATCCGGGATTAGAATTTTATAGGGTATTTTTATAAGATAAAGATTATGGCTTTATTTTCTCAGAATTTTTAGTAATGCACAACTTTTTTGCTTGCATGCAGTGCACGAGCCTGATAAATTTGTACATAAGCGCATTATTTTTAACGATCAAAATTCATAGTCGGAGAAGACATGTGTATTTATAGACAAATTTATACACAATGTGAGTATGTAGCTATGTTTTTTTTTAAATATCATATATGCATAACAAATTAAATTGATCAATTAGAATAATTTATCGATTAAAAAAATATTTCGTTACCATCAGAAAACGAACTCGGAACTTATCCTGTACGGGAAAATGCGTCATCATTTATAATAATAATCATTGTAATAATACAAGCATCAGTGCGGGACACAAACAAAGATGTACTGAAGTTCGAAAGGCTGATTGGTTTCTTTAACAAAGAAAGGTGGGTGGTAACGCCTCTGACGTACGACTTCTCCCGGTTTTATTTCTGACATGAAGTACGATGTTAAAAAGTCGCTTACCAACTCGTAAGCGCTCCAGATCGCGAAATCCGGCACGATTTGGAACGCCTCCAGTAAAACTCTGAACAAAATGTATCCAGGTCTAGCCGCGGCTGAAATATGCATTCACCGTTTAGTTCCGGGCAGGAACAAAGTGGAGGAAACACTCATTATCCGGGACGCCTAAGAAAATCGTGCCCTGGCTTCGACAGGCGGGATTAGACCCAAGGTTTTCTGGAATTCCGCAGACCTAGGGCCCTACCCACTCGATCACTCATTCGTTTCGCTATAGCTAAACTTAGAAAGGCATTTCACACATTTCTCTTCGGAACTGTAAGGCAGCGTTGGAATTTATGTATAATATGTAGGACATACATATTTTTAATAAGGTATTATTAATTCGAATTAAATTAATTTAATTTGAATTAAAAGTACCACAGAACTATGTTCTGAAAATGCAATTTCACAACAAAAATATATTTTCCTTAATAATAATAATAAATTATGGTTTATTTTCCAATACACACTAATTCTGCGTGGAAATTTTATGTACATGTAATTATAATAGTTTTTTTTCCGGTAATAATATTTTTTCGTAATACTTTTCAAATCAGCAATATTAAGCTTGTGGTTAAAATTTATATTTTTTATTTATTATCTTTGTTAAACAACCAACTAAATTTAACTACGACTCCCATTCTAAAAATTTTTCCTAAAAATTATTCGACTAAATTTGTATTAAGTAACAATTTGAGTTAGGTACTAAATTTATTTTTTAAATAATTGTTGTCTTTTTAAAAATAGATTCTGGTGAGGAAACAATAATATATGTTTTTAGTTAGTTATGACATCCTGAAGAAGAAAATGGTATTTTTCGAAACCGGTAGATGTATTTAAACTCAATTCAGTGGTTAATAAAAAAAGGATAATAAATAAAAAATATAATATTTTTTCGATTCATTAAATTTGTGTTAAATATAATAATAATAACTTCATAAAAAACAATATATTATTAAACGTAACAATTTATCTAATACAACATCGTGCCAATAGAAATAAAAATATAACAAATGGAGAAATCTTTAAGAAACTAATTAAAGAATTACACGAGACGGTAACAAAGTACACTAATGGCATGCACTATATAAAAAAAGTTAATTAATGAAGTCATTCCTTTTTTATTATACACTTTGTAATCATAACTACAAATTAGTACAAAAAACTGTTAAACAGTAGCCTACCTCGAAACGGAATTATCCTAGTGTGGAGACATTATCAAAAATACTGTTAAAATATGTCATATATGATAAACCTATAAGTAAAAAAAAAATTTTTTTACATTTATTAAAAATAATGCCCGCTCACTAAGATAATCAATAAAGGATTGCTCGTGTGTTTATTAATATTATATTTCTGACGATAATTATACTCGTCGTTAATATCCTTTTTAACATTTCTTTGTCTAATTCTTTAATCCATTTTATAATTAGTTTCTTAAATATTACTCCATTTGTTATATCTTTCATTTCCATAGGCAGTGTGTTGTATAATTTTGTGGTGTAATATTTAATGGTTTTCTGTCCAAATGTACTTTTTGTAGAAGGAATTTTGTAGTTCTTATTTTCGGTATCTTGTGGGATTCAACTGATTGGGTAATTTTCGGAATTTTTATATTGATAGATAAGTAAATTTTTCGCAAATATTTATTTAATATTTCTATAGATCATGTGCGAATTGGCATCTTGAGAATTACTTTTATTATAGCTGCTCTCTTTATTTGTTTAATGTGTTAATAGGATGCACCTCGTCATCCAATAATAATGCCATATTATATTTTTGTTTGGCAGAATGCATAGAATATACTTTTTATGACTTTTTCGACTCGCGATATTTCTATATTTTGTCCCATTTTTAATTTTCCTCTAAAATTACTCCCAGGTATTTTTTGTTTAGCTTCTTAATTTGATTGGCCTCGTTATGAAATGCCGAATCAGTAAAATGTTTTTAAAAGCTGAATAAACAAATTTGTCATATATATAATACATACAAAAATTATATTATCATATTCAATTGAGTGCCATTAATAGAGAAAGGGGATGTATCCTCCGATTAAGAATCAACGGCGGAATAATGAGAACTCTAAAACAATTATTTAAGTCGGGGGTGTGATTACATCCGATCTGTCTACCTAAATGCACCCGTTTATAATTCTTAAAGAATTTATACCTTCGAGTAACGTAATAAATCTATATGTTGATCCAATATTTGCACTATAATAAAAATAATATTGAATAACCAAATTTATGAATTAACGTAAAGTGAATCACGGTAAGTGCGACATATAAATCATCGACATAAATCTTCAACTGTTCTCAAACTTCATAAGATTATTAACCATTTCCTAATTTAAGTCTATAAAAATCGGAATATAACCTTTTAGGATAGCTGATGTATATAGCATTTTGTGAAAATTGTTCTTACCCCAAACTTTGGGTAAAAGTTTTATTATTTCTGACAAATTATTAAAATAATGAAAGTGTATTTACTGATCTACTTAATGACAATATGAATTAATTATTATGGTCATCAATGACGGGTAAATCGTGTTGAGTTCCAAAAAAATCTACTAAAGTTGCTTATATGAAGGAAGTGCAACATATCATGGTGATTGTTTTTGAAATTGGTTAATTATTTTAAAAAATAATGTAACTGTATCCACATCACAAGTTGAGAAAGTTTCCATACAAAAAATATATAGGGTACCATGCCAACCACTGAGTAGATGCACTACCCCCACCCACGGTGTAAAATTTATTTATATATCTGGTCTTATAAATCGTAATCCGCAGAAATAATCACAAAACTAATATATACATCACAAACTAAAAATAAAAGTATTTACCGAATATCAGCGTCCTGGCAAAAAAGTTTATCGCGATATACGAAAGATTGGAAAGGTATACACAACTCGCAAATCGTCATCCAACAACTGTCACAATTTTAAATGGTATTACAAGCAAATTATTGCTTGGATTTGCACCATTTCTAGACTGTCTCTTCAAATATTGATTTAAAACATTTATTAATAGATTGCGATACTGAAATCCAATTTCTTATGAAATAAGGAGACGTAGATGCACTTCCCTCATATATGCACTTGACCCGACTTACCTTAGTAAATATTTGTTTGATATAAAAATAAAGATAAAATCGAGTGAGTACGCTCGTAGATATGTCTAAACATTGCGTGTGTAATGGATACAGATCATTGGGAATGGAATTTCATTATACTTATTTCTGATTTTCTAAGATTTTATTTGTTAAAAAATGGTTGCTTGACATTATGCTTTACGTTGGTAGGTAATTTTTAGTTAGGTGTCGTTTAGGTACTAAATTTACAAATAAGTTCTTTACCTACCTACTATAGGATGTAAAAAGACTTTAATTTTTATGCGTGTGCTATGGTTTTTTGCACAGATGAATTTCTAAAAACAATTCAAAACGCAAGATTGACGTTGTGGGTAATATGTATTCACCATGATAACGAGTACAACGTACTTGTTTGGTCTCTCTTTTTCAGAAATTACGCTATTTTTTTAATAGATACACCAAATAATATGTTTATATCACTAAAACAACGATTCATAGTAAATCTTTCAAGTAGATAGTATGATCTAGTCGAGTTGAGTAATATACGAAAGCCACTTATGTTGTAGTTTAATCAAAATTTTAAACATTTTTCTTTAATCTTGAATGTAGATATAAAAATAATAATTTTACTTTAAGTTTAAATGGGCATCTTGTAAACATTTCCGCTTCGATATTAAGAATGGCAGGATGCTTTCACCATTCAAATTTCTGGCAGTTATGTGGGAGCAATTTGGTCCATTACATCTCGAGATGTGGCGGGTTTGAAATAAATGCCAAGTTAGACTTTGAAGTGGCAACAATTTTAATACGCAAATTTGTAGCCAAATTCGTCACGGGAGAAGTTATGCAGAAAGCTGTACCGTATTATTTATAATAATCATAACAGAATACACACTTTACTTAAACCCAAAATAAAAGAGATGTTACTTCTGAATCGTGGTTTTCATTGCAGAATTGGTTTACTATTTAATGATTCCGGGAAAATTGCGGGTTTATTTTTTAATTCATATTTTAAGGAGCGTCTCAAACGCGTTTAAGGCAAAATTTATCTCGTTAAAAGGGAGGTTTTGACTGTCTTGGGCATATTTCATTTTATGAAATGTAAAATCACGGGTTGGCAATTTCAATAATATTATTTCGCAGTTCTTCTTAAATGTATTTTCAAACGTCTTTTATTTGTTTAATATTTTTCAACTATAAATATTTTCAAAACACTATCTGAAATAAAAATTCGTAAACTAGGAACTCGTTTGTTAAAAACCTATATTAAATGTTAGTTGGTAAAATCAATTGTTTCTGCCCGCCGATAATTATTATATATTAGGTTTCGACCAATAGCTGAAATCACAAAAATTTTATTTACCGCCAGTACTAGTTTATTTTTGGAAGAAAGTGTTGCATTTATTTTATGTTTTAAATCGGATTGTAGTGATATTCATTCATAATAATAAGTGTATTAATAAAAACATTATTCTTAAAGCTCCTGTCACTTTTTATGTTTTTCTCCGAAAAAGAGCGTAGCTGAGTTAACAACTAGTATCCTCATGTGAACTACGCAGTATAAGCAATCCTGAATGTTTTAGATAAAACTGTGTATGAAATAATTTGTTCAGTTTTTCATGTCTATCTCAAAATAAAAAAATATTAAGGTTTCTGAGATTGCAATTAGTACCATCATGTGTTTTTTGTGAAATATCGTGGAACTATTATCGGATCAGAACGTAGTTGTTTGTTGGACAGAAATATATATTAGTTATTGTGATGTCTATGGAATAACATAGACACGCGCGTTCGGGACAAACGAGTTTGAGTGTATGTGTGCATATTGAGAGGTACGCTCGGCGAGAATGCATAAGTATGGCGGACCGCGAGAGAACGGCCTCTTCGCTTCATGTCTTCCAACACATATAGTTCTAAGAACATATTGTAATCTGTACTAGTGTGATCGGAATTAATACTAAATGGTTACCAGCTCTACCGACTATTATTCACGTTACCACTTCAACCTCTTCAAAGAAGAGATATATCAACTGACGCAGTCGAATAATAGCTAGCGCTGCAAGATATAATAGTTATATTGACCTTTCATTCTCTGGCTGGGGTCAGTTTAAGGGATGAATGTAACGACAAGACAATGCAAAATATTCAAAAGTACTATATCTATAACAGACATTTTTTTCCGTATAGGTGTGCCTAGATTAAGAGCGTATTTATTTCTTTGTAACAGGTTTGTTCTATCGCGTGGAAAACAAAACATTTTGTTTGAAATTTATAAAAATCTGACTCACGTCGCAAAAACAAGTTCATGCACGCTTGACTTGTTTCTCCTAGTGCGCTTAGCTTTGTGAAATGAAGTGTGAATATCTCGGAGGCGTGCGAATGGGGTTTCTTTTTACTGCGTGCCTCCTTCGCCGCGCCTCGAATTGAAATCTGAATAATTTAACGGGGTAAAGGGACGCCGAGTAAAGGGTTAATGACAGGTGCCGCCCCGGGAGCGAAAGTGTAAACAGGGATGTTGCAGCGGGGTGCAATGCTGAGGCATGCCCCATTTCGACCATAAAAAACCCTCAGTTTTTCACTTAATTATTGAATTAATAAAACAACATTTTTCTTGTTCCTACACAGTTTTATGGAACCATCCATTCAAATTTATAATAAAACTTCAGGTACCTACTAGAGTATCAAAAGCCACAAATATATCATATTCTAAAGAGTATATATAATTTATATTCATTTATATATATAATTTGTAATTATTGCCT
The DNA here is from genome assembly GCA_022840565.1 of Eubasilissa regina. NCBI lineage: Eukaryota > Metazoa > Arthropoda > Insecta > Trichoptera > Phryganeidae > Eubasilissa > Eubasilissa regina. The sequence continues at coordinate 28,480,045 of JAINEB010000033.1, forward strand.
ATAATTGACATGCCAATTATTACCTAGAAACATGCAAACATTATATAAATTCCAGAATACCAAAAATATCTCTCTTGCCGTATTATTATATTATTATTTCTACAATTACCTATGACATTAAAATACCATTAGTGTTGAAACAGAATGATTAAAACAGAAAAATGTATGGAAATCATCAGAATTCCAATGAATAATGTTGTCCCTTTTCATCTCATGCGAATAAAATTATCATACAGCTGTTCTCCATTATAGATATAAATACAAGTTGTTGAGTTAAATCGTTTGATTGATATCCCTTACAAGCCGAAACGCGTCTGAAGTCAATAAAATTAAAGGAGTAGAATCCAAAAACATTATTTTATTTTCACGTATGTGATTATGGAGTTCTACAAACTTACCTCGGAAACAGTAAACACTTACAGGATGTTTATTACAGCCTTGTACATCCAAAACATTTGTTGTGAAGGTTAAGGCCTATGGCAGCCCGCTCCCTTGTTCTGACATAATTTGAACAAAATTTCGAATAAGTTTAACGCATCTAATAAAACTTCTCATTTGAGTGCTGCCGATCCGCGGTGTAAGCAAAGTAATTAATCCAAACCCTTAAAGTTAGTTAATCGCATCGGCGGGGTTGGTAGTCCCCAATAAAGAAAGTGAGGAAGACCGGGATGCCGCTGTGCCCTGGTACGTGACAAGTTTATCCGAATATCCTTTAGATTAAGTTCCTTATCTTCAATTCTGTAAAGCTTTTCTAAAACGTTTCGTGAAATGGTAGTTGTAAATCCTTATAATTAATTTTGCCCAAGGACAATTCGCTCTACAAAGCTAACAAAGTACTTTCAGTCGTATATAGATAAGGAGGACATTTTTGAATGAGCCATCAGACCGATTCAACAAAATTTGAATAATTCCTTTTGTTACAATCGAATTTGAACCGCTATTAATGTTTGTACTTTGATGTTGAAGGAGAATAATTCTCGACGTAATGGCTAAATTTTCTCGAATATTCGCGTAAAATTTTACTCTTCAAGTGCATTAAGCCTTCAATGTTTATTTTGGCGGGAAGGTTTAGAAAGTTGAAGGCCAATATTTAGCTGTTTTAAAATTACATACAGAGTATCTGAGGTAGCGGTTCCTAAGAGAAACTTAACAGTCATCGATCATAATATTCGTAAAAAAAGTCAGGTCGGATGAGAGGGTCCAAAAAAGATTTGGAAAGTTTTTTGATATGTTGCGTCGTACATTTTCTGTTGCTTTTTTAATGTTTGCTTTTTCACATTATCCTCCAGACAGAAGATACCATATCTCTTTTAATCAATAGATTTTTAAGATCTTAGGACAGTAGAAAAATATTAGTTACTCAAAAATAATTAACGCAGCAAAGCCTTTGTCGAATATTTGTTTCTATAATAATGGTGGTTTCATAAGGGACAGAACATTTTTATTCAGAATTAATAATCAGTGTCTACATAGCATTCTATCACATAATCAAATTCGTTTTCAAAAGGCAATCAATCATTCTAAAAATGTTAAATACTTTTTATATTATTCGAGTACCTAGTTTTATAATATTTGTGAATAATAAAATTAAACGATTAATTAGTTTTCATAATTCTAATATTTGAAATCAGATTTTTAAAAGTTTATATCAATTTTTTACAGGAGGAGCAAAAAAGTTATAAATTGAAATTTGTATACATATTTTTTGAAATATTATTTATTTTATAAAACCTGATAAAAGTGTACTTATAGTAGAGTTTCTATATATGTTTCTATATATTTATGTAGGTTAAACCATTTTATCTCATTATAATTTCTCAGCACAATGACACGCCGGTACTATCGTCTGGGATCCCAGAGGAGGACCGGGCGTGTCAGGGTGTTGCAGCCTTGCTCTCGAAAAGAATGATAAATTGTATGAGAGAATATGAGCTTGTCAATGCTAGGTTTATGTTGATCCGTTTTAAAATTGAAATTACGAGTGTATTTTTAGTCGTAGGTTATGCTCCTGTAAACTCAGAAAACGATGAAATGAAAGATGAATTTTGGACGAATGTAAGGGATGTAATGAATGTAAAACGGAATAATCAAAGAATAATTTTAGCAGGCGATTTGAATGGTTGGGTGGGGACTCGGAGGGATGGTTTCGAGTCAGCCATTGGCGTGTACGGTGACAAAAAGATGAATGGAAATGGAAAAAGTCTACTTGTGGTATGCTTGGAATGGAACCTTTTTATCTCAAACACCTTTTTTGATCACAAAGAAATTCACCAGTACACATGGGAGAGAGGAAATGAAAGGTCGAGGATTGATTTTGTGGTGGTTGACTCTAGACTGAGATCCGCTACTGTTGATACTCGAGTGTTTCGGGGCGCCGAGATGGAAACTGACCATTTCCTCGTTGTTTCAAGAATAATTTTATTCCAAGGATGGCGGTCCATGAAAAAAACAGTGTCGGCACCATCTAGAGTCAAAATTGAGAATCTGCAAAGGAATGATGTCAGAGAAAAATTTGAAAGGAAAGTGTGTGAAAAACTGAGTGAACAAGGAGCGAGTGATCTGAATATAGACAATGCATGGGAATACATTAAGGTTACTTTATGCGAATCAACGAAAGAAACCTGTGGGATAGCTACCCAAGGAAGGAATAAAGATGATGCATGGTGGGACGATGGCATAAAGGAACTTGTGAATGAAAAGAATAATGCGTGGCGCTATCTGTTGACAGTAAATGAGGATGAATATGCGAGAGCAAAAGTCCTGTACAATGTCTGTAAGGAAAAAGTTAAATCTGGTGTGAAAGAAAGGAAAGAGCGGCTGAAAAGAGAAGGGGTGAAAATGACTGAGAATTTTCAGAATAATATAAAATTCTTCTGGAAGGCGGTCAAAAAATCTCGATGTGGTGCTGAAAGCAGTAGTATGAAAGCTATAAAGTCAGTAAATGGAGAAATGTTAACGAATGAGGATGAAATAAAAGATAGATGGATGAAATATTTCCAGGAAACGTATGAAAGTGTAGAGAATGCAAATGAATGAGGAAAACGACATAAATGCAATAAGTATGGAAGAAATAAAGTGTGCAATAAAACATATGAAGAATGCTAAGGCTGTGGGGTATGATAACGTTATTGCAGAGTATATCAAGGTTGGTGGCCCATTAGTTATCTTGTGGCTTCATACGCTTTTCAATCAATGTTTGGAAGAGAGCCACACCCCGTTAGATTGGAGGAAGGCTGTTATCATGCCTCTTTACAAAGGCAAAGGGTCTAAAATGGAATGTGGTAACTATAGGGCTATTAGTCTACTGAGCTCTGTAGGTAAACTGTATGGAAGAATTTGTAGGTAAACTGTATGGAAGATTTTAATAGAAAGAGCAAGAATGGTAACGAAAGAAAAAGTATGGGACGTGCAAAGGGCATTTGTGGGTGGAAGAGGATGCATGGATCAGATCTTTTCTCTACGAGTGATGACGGAAAAGTTTTTGGCGAAAAACCTAAAACTTTTTTGTGCCTTCGTAGATCTACAGAAAGCATATGATAGAGTTATGGAGTTATTAAAAGTTATGGAAAGTACTCTCTGATTACGGAGTGAATAGTCAACGCGCAATCGCATCCCTATACGAAGGAAGTTCTGCGTGTGAAAGAATCAATGGAGCACTCACACCATGGTTTGACATTACAAAGGGTGTCAAGCAGGGTTGTGTAATGTCTCCATGGCTGTTCAACTTGTATATGGATAAATGTGTGAAAGAACTAAAATGTATGAATGTAGGAGCAAAAATGAGCGATTTGATTGTTTGCTCTTTTTTGTACGCCGATGATGCAGTACTAATGGCGAATAATGAACAAGAACTACAGAATCTGGTGAGTAGAATGTACGATGTATACAAGGAAAGCGACCTCATGATGAATGTTAACAAATCGAAAGTGATGGTATTCGAGAAGGAGGAAAGCAAGACACTATCCAAAACACTTGTAGGTAATGAATGTTTGGAACAAGTAGATGAGTTTGTATATTTGAGAAGTATGTTTGATAGAAACGGAAAGGCTGAGAATAATATCGAAAGGAGGGTGACTGCAGGAAATAAAGTAAACGGCGCTTTGAATGGAATTATATCTAATGGGAATTCGTCAACCGAGGCAAGACTAGCGGTGCACAATGGAATCCTGGTACCGACACTGATGTATGGAAGTGAGGCCTGGAGCTGGCAGAAAAGGAACGAAAGTAGACTGAATGCAGTGGAAATGAGATCACTTTGACGTATTTGTGGCAAATCTATTTATGACAGAGTAAAGAATGAAGAAATAAGGAAAGAATGTAAATCTGATGTTAGTATAGTGAGTAAGATTAAGAAAGGATACCTTAGGTGGTTTGGTCATATGGAAAGGATGAATGAGGAGAGAATGGTAAGAAAGATATATGACGCAAGTGTTGATGGAACCAGAAATAGAGGACGTCCGCGAAAGACTTGGCACGACCAGATAAACCAGATAATGGAGGATGGTTCTGTTAGAAGCCTCAACAATCGGCGAGCTTGTATGACAAGATGTATGAATGTGGATGAGGCGAGAATTGTGTGTCAGGACAGAAGAGTGTGGCGCTCTATCCTCTCTGCCTACCCCCACGGGGAAATGGCGTGATGGTAAGTAAGTATAATTTCAATAATTTTTAATTTCGAAAAAAAACATTGATTTATTGCTATGTAATCAGGCTATGCATCTAGATTGAAAGATCTTGACAGAGTCCCTCTTTTCCTAAAACACATTACATAATGTATATTACATAATGTACATTACATAATGTAATATGTATATTGTGTTTAAGTTTACACAACAAAAATAAAATGAATATAAATGCTTAACATAATTAATCAATAGACATTTTTTTAATTAAACATTATATAAACATGTTTGTTTCATATTCTAATTTTGAAATATTGGTGTGAACATAGAAAACAACCCAAACAATTAGGATGATTCAAGTTAAGAAAATAAGTAAAACATTAATAATAAAATAAGATTTAAAAAATTACTTCATTAATGTATTGCAAGCCATTGCAACTATTCAGCGATATATATTAGTAATATTTGAATGAATGCAATTCTTGTGGGTAATGTGGATTAAATTACTTAAGTAACTGCTGTTTAATCTATAAGTATTATAATATTTAAACTTATAATTTATAAGTTTATACTTTGTTTTGTTTATAAAATGTTTTAAAAAAAACATTTTTAATTGCAAATTTTTTGTTCTACAAATTTTTTGTCATTTTGTCCAACTGAACTGATTTTTATTCCATATTTCCATTCGTAATAAATAAAAAAGTAAACCAATTTTATTTAGTGAATTCTACAATAATATCTAAAGCAATTTATATTAAAACAATTATTTAACTTTCCCTTTGCACAATCCAAAAAGTTTAACCGCGTGAAACTGAATCAGGTTCAGGAGAACCTCACGCCAATGTAAATAGTATAATGTGTATGGGTAGGTTCGTATTTCTGTATCTCGAGGAATAATTTACCATACAAATTAGGAGTTTATTAGTATTTAGTGTATCACACCTATAAGGCCACGACCACGCACAGAATTTTTTTGAATAAAATTTTCTGCTTTTCACACTAATTTCAGATAAAATGGAAAAATAAACAGTCAAAATGTAATTAACCACAAATTGTAAAAAAATATTTGAATAAAAATATTAAGGTACTGTTTTTCTTTTTTCAAATTCAATTGGTATGTATTAACTTAAATATTTATTTGTGGCCTTATATATAAGGTAATTCTTTTAAATATTGTTGATATATGAAATATTTGAATCGTATGCAGGTACAGATAACAACATTTACAGTCACCCTGATTGAGAAAATGTTGTTTCTACTAACTTTAACGGGTAAGTATTTAAATATTAAAACAAAGTTTAAACATAAAACAACAATTACTTAAACGATTTGTTTTTTCCCACAATTCATAAACGCGATATCTAAATACTAAACGAAATACTAAATTGATTTTTTATTCATTTTTATTTTATTAATTTATTTTATTTTACAACCTTTTAAATATAAGTAGGAAACAAACACAACAGATGGAATAAAACTCTTGATTTGATTAAACATAAGTTTACCCGTGATTAAAATATTAGGATGACGATATTATTGATCAGTTTTATTATTCAGGAATTAAACGAAATATTATTTATATAACCCGTCATCATATTTCCGATTCTTGTGTGGGATCAAAGATTTCCGATTATTAATTTTAGTAATATGCGGAACGAGTAATCAATTTCTTAATAATAAGGTATTTAATAAACTAATCTGTTTCAATCAAATACACAGTACTGATCAATTCAAGTGTCACTGATTAATGACCTATTGGTAGGTACCTAATTTGCCCACTGGTCTCTGGTACCTGACTGCATCGCGTGGAAGATTTCTCTTTTGCTTTTAACAATACTGATATTTAAACTCCACTCGGAATCCGTACCAATGTATGATTCCGTACATTCTAGAACTCCAGTTAATTGACGTATTCCGCATGTATGATCCCGCACATTCTAGAACTCCAGTTAATTGATGTATTCCGCAATAATATTAACTTATTTTTAATGTTTGAAGCATAAACTTTGTGGTTAACTATTTAAATTAAATAAACTTTATTTTAAACGCAGTTATTTTATCTTCTAATGTCAAACGATTTCAGAACGTTTGAAATCTATAACGAAATACGAAAAGTTATCATAATTTAATCATTTATTTTATACCTTCCCCATTGAGAGAATAAACGATTTGAAACTGGTCAATGTTATACGATAAAACAACAGTGATTATATAAATAGTTAATATTAAATTAAAAGTAATACAAATTAAATATATTAATTAGAAAGATATACATATAAAATCTATTTTATGGAAAAATATTGTATTGGATCTCTTGCAATCCGGGGAACATGTATTAACCAATTATGCTATACAAAAACAGCGGATTGACGACAAATATACAACTTATATGTGACACTTCTTCAAATTAATATATCTATCGTTCCATTATCGAATTCCGGTAGCAACAACAATATTTTTCGATTAAATTGATTTTATGTGTATATCTTTCTAACTAATACATTTAATTTGTATTAAAAATATCACAGACCTATGTTCTGAATAATTACAACTTCACAGTAAGAATGTGTTCTCCTTAATAAATTAAAAGTATTCCGAATTTCATTTAAAATAATTTAAACCATAACTCAATGCATTCAAAGTCGAAAATCAATTCAATGATTTTGCATTGAGATCCTGTGTAATAGAGGGGGAAGAAATAATGAGGAATATAGTAAAAAGTATAAAGCCGTATGATAAAAAGTTAATCTGCTCGGGGAAATGTCTTAACAGTATCGTATGATGTACAAAAAAACTCCATAATTTTTCTTTATGAAACGCGACAGAACGCGAGCAATAAATTGTGAACATACAAAATACATCCAGTGCTAAACCTACAAGGATAACATAAAATAATACAGTATAGTTCCTCAATTGTCTTATTTAATTATATGTCAATTGAATAATTAATTTAAATTAAATAATTGTGAGTAATAAAAAGTGATGGGTTACTAATTAGGAACTATTGTGAAAACCAATTTAAAAGGTGACTATTTGCAAAAAGGATTAAGTTATTTATAATATTTAATTTGCTATTAACACTTTTTCTTGCTGAGGTGTTGACATTCAAAATGTCAAATTTATGAAATAGAGTCCATTTATTTTTTATGCTAGACCTCTGCCTATACAATATGTGGTAGTGATCTTAGCTTTCAAAAAAGTGGAAAATCCATCAGGCATGGATACTTCTCAGAGCGGTAAGGAAATATTCTTGAAGATAGGGTTGACTTCAACATCACTGAGCAGGAGATACTCTCTCTCACAGTTGCGGATACAGTCAGGAAGCGAATCTTTTTCAAAGCTTTGAGGATTGACCGGGGGGCGCTGGTTTGGGTGGTGTCTAAGCAAATCAATTTAATGTTTATATTAATATAGTAAACACAAGAAATACCTGAGATTTAATAATGAAGAGATCTAGAGTTTGGATTGCAAAGGTTTTTTTCGACACTGGTATTTTATCAATATCAATTTTTCTAGATGAATGTCACATATTATGGCTGTGGCAATGCAGCGAATAAAACAGAAGCATTGTTTTTAAACGATCCAATAGTGGACGCCATGCACTCACTTAACCAATTAACACAAATCATTACTCAATACGATACATTACCTTAGACAATGAGCCAGACTCAATGCAAAATAATTATTCCGCAGAGTCGAAGACAGCACTAGGTGCCAGAAATTTATCAAAACGGTTTATTGACGCCTGACATCGAGCAGGATACCAAAAGAAAAATGGGAAATTATAATAAATGCTCAATATTTTCATGAAAAAGCATTTATACGCATGATAATTTGGACATATAAATTTTTTAGACAAACTTGACTAGTGATGTTAAATTTTAGATACATGCATATAAAAAAAACATTTGTACTCGTATTTTTCAAAATGTATATACTCTATTCTGTCACGCTGACACAAGTAACGTGCCAGGGTATGATGTTGCACAAATCTCTCGCTCTCTCTCTTTAAGCGCGTACAGTCCACTATCGGATTAGTTAAAATCCGGCTTTTAAGTTACGTAGCCATAAAAATATATTACGTTATTATTAAAATCAATTTATGAATATGACTGATTGCGTATTTGTTAATGTTAACTTGTTATGTTAAATAGTAATATGTTTTTTATTTTATAATTATATAGAATATAACAATTTGATGACAAATTATATCATTATATCTATTATTAGTATTATCCATATGCTTAAATTGCAATTTGACATCCAACCAACACCCTCCTACAATGTATATAAATCGTATATCGCTCTCAATTTTTACGTTCTATGTATATATATATATAAAATTACAACATAATACAAAATAAAATTATATGTAGAACACATAAATAAACGTAGTATCTAAAAGCAGGTGTTTGCAATATTGTGGAGCTCGCTACCTTAAATTTATACTAATCTAATTTATAAATAAAATTATTTTATTTATAGCTATAAAGTTATTTGAATATTTATTATTGCTATACTATAATATATATGTATGCAATGCCACACTGGATACATGTTTTAACATGCGTTTTAATTACGTAATTTATTAGATTAAAATTTATAAAATTAAGTAAATAGCTATTATAGGTATAGGATAAGTAGAAGTGGATTTATAAATCATCAATCAGAATCAGAATAGTAGAAATATGTAAACTATTCACGATGAGCTTTGGCGAAAGCTCGCGGATGGCGAATTGAAAATAATTGTGAACGTTTTCAGGAAATTTATACACTTTTATATTTTGCCTCTAGTTAGCGTTTGATTGAACTCACGCCAAGTTCCGTACTTACTTCAAAAACGTATGTACACTGAAATAAGTTTGATTCTTATACGGGTAAAATTCATCTGAAAATACATATGCGAGAAGATCATAGAAAATATAGGAAATGAGATAAACCACCTGACTATTTAGATTTGTTGCCGATTTAAAATCAACCAACGTTTACATATCTAATAATGCTTTTTGACTAGAGTGATACTGAAGATATGTCAGATCATCAAATATAGATTTAGAAATGGATTTTTATGATCAAAACTGTTTATCTAACCGTTCTCATATTGAATTGTTAATAAGTAGTAAGCTGGTACATTATATGTCTAATACTATGATTTAATATTTCTTAATCCTGTGGTTAAAATGGTTAGTATGAACAGGAAAAAATCGACCTAAGTGATTTAATCCTATAATAATATTTTCTTCCAGACTTTGAAGTACAGTGTATTTATGGGGTTTCTAGGGTTCGTGAAGGGCCTGTTATTTATTTATTAATTAATTAAGGTACTTAATATTACATCTGTGATGCTATTTTTGATCTTTTTAACGTGTTTTTAATGTGTAAATGTCTTAGTTTGTCACCCCCCCACGCTCCGTATTATTTTGTACTAGAGTAATCTTAGAAAAATATATGTCCAAAGAAGTTCGTTATACTCTTTATCATGGTGTAAACATATCATAATGTATCAATGTGTCCAAAATTTAATAAAAATTCTGGCGTCTGCTATCAGATTACTCAAAGGTATTTGAGATTCTGTAAAAATAAGATAGATGGCTCTTTCAAATGTTGGAACGAATAAATGCTTTAATATCAAAAAAAGGTAACACATAAGTTCGAAAATTTGTCGCTAAAAATATTGTCGCTGTAACATAGTTGGATAACGCACCTTCCTCGGTTAGGAAAGAGATCCAGGTTCGAATCCCGGTGGCGCAATAACAATATTTTTCGATAAAATTGATTTTATATGTGTATCTTTCTAATTAATACATTTAATTCATATTTAAAATATCATGTTCAGTACCCATAAGGGTTAAACTTACGTTTTGACACTTAAAAATTCACATGTTCAAAAAGCCACAACTATCACATGTTTCACGTCTGACTAGATAGAAAGATAGATAGATAGATAGATAGATACCTAGTACTCATCTACTCAAAGTATAACGCTGATAAATTAAATGTAAATATCAAAAATAAACCTAATAAAATTGTATTCCTTTCCTCCTTCCCAGTGACTTCTACAATACATCTACTTAACACACACAAACACACACACACACACACTCGATCATATTTACACATAATCGATTGTACTTATTCGATTTAAAATCACCACGCCCAGTTTATTTTAATTTGCATCCGTCGTCAATCGAACTCGCGACTCAAATTAATCAGGGATGCGATTAAATCACAAGATCTGCTATTATGTACGTCATATTTTATAACATATTTAGCATTGTGTGAAGTAACTAAGTTTTTTTCTGCATAACTATATGGTAAAATGTAAAAACGTCGACGTTGTTGTATATGTAAGCAATATGTTTATTTATATTGCGATTAGATCCTCTAACATTGTCAGGATGTGATCCGCTTTAACTGCTATCCTAGTTACGTCATAATCGACCCAATAATATTGTGATTACAGTTTCTCTAGCCCTTGCGGAGTGGAACACTGTCAAATATGTGTGATTGATGGGCTCGTGTGAACGGCTTATAAGTCATGCTATATTTACTGGAATGTACCGAGGCTGTGTGTGTACAAGCAGTGATGTTTCCCCCGTTGCCGGCGTCCTATTTCACCCCGGCACGTTTTAAACCATGAACCATGATAAATATTAATGGATTTTTAAGGAGAGAAAATGTATTTTAATACCGTGAAAATGTGCATTCTACGCTCCAAATTCGAGTACAAGAATATGTCTTGCATAATATGCAATATATCTTCTTTACACAATACGTAAGAATTTAAATGCGAATTCCTTCGCATGCAGTCATTGCATTTATTTACAGACTACTTACATTCAATTAACAATACTATATAACAATGCTTAAGCCTCACAATACTGCATTATAATTATAAATCTAAAAATAAATACTTTAAAAATTAACCAAAACCTATCACAATACTATATTTTAGAATTTTATGTAGACGCCGACACAGAACATGCATCTTAATAATTAACAACGTACATGTATACACATACACGTGATAAGTTATTACCTGAAGATGAAAGGACTGCACATCTCGAAACTATAATATTGACAAAATAACAACGTGTGTGTTTAATTTATCGAAAATATTTGATGTAATAATTTTTAATAATTCGATCATTTGAAATGATACAAAGAAGCTGTATTCTCTATATCTAAGATTGAAGTAATAAATTCCATGAAAAAAACCAATCAGTAAGTAACTATGCACTCTGATACTCTTTAATTAACTATGCGATTTTAGTTTGAGGAGCAGCAAAAACAATATTAGAGTATTTTATATATATTATATTGTCGCTGTAGCATAGTTGGTTAATACAGCTTCCCCGGTTTGGAAAGAGATCCAGGTTCAAATCCCAGTGGTGCAACAGCAATATTTTTCGATAAAATTGATTTTGATCTAATTAATATATTTAATTCATATTTAAAATATCACAGACCTATGTTCTGAATAATTGCACAATAAGAATGTGCTCTGCTAATAAGATTAGTCAGTTAAAAGAGCACGAAAAACAATTTTTAGGGTAATAAATGGCCGTTCTTTTAGATATCCTCATATCTTTTATTTAAGGAGTAGTATTCTAGACGTAAGACAAATTTATATATTAAGACTCCTACAATATTTCCATTCAAACAATAACTCACCCTTAGCAATAAATCATGGTCATAACACAAGACAACGAATAAACATCTACACACCTGTTCCAGGAGCAACGACATTCTTTCAACGTTTCTACATGTTTTTAGCTCCGAAACTGTACGACACACTTAACATTGACTGGGAATCGTTCACTTACAAAAAAAATACAAAAATATGGACTCAATATATGATTCAATTGGGTAGAGATCAGTCAAAAGCATCTCTATTCATCATTCCAGCTTAATCACAATACAATACACTAATGATTCACTTAAAATTTACAACACATTCACTATTCTTATTTCTTTATATATTTTTGTCGAATCTTACTCTTTCTTTTTAATTTTAATTAACAACAACACGAAAAAAACTGTCTACTTTAACACAAACGGTAGTCTAGCAAAGTAGCCAAGACACAGCTTTATATATTAGAGATGGATACCTATTATATCCCACACAGTCAATTATTATTATTATTAACTATTACTGTATGTTCACTTCTGATGTATAAAAAATGTATGTCAAATAAATAAATAAAATTAAAATAAATTAACTATCATCATGTCGTTTCTTCGCAGAGACATAGAATACTACATTCTTCTATCTCGCCTTATCCGCATTTTTCACAATCTTTTCAAACATGCTCGTCAATTGACAGAACAGGACAAGATTTACTTGATCATCTGAAGACTTTCGCGAACGTTCTCTATTCCTAACGCCATCAACAATATGTATGTGTCTTTTCATTCTCTCCTCATTCATTCATGCCACATGATTAAACAACATATGCGACCCTGTTTACGAAACCGTCAGTTGAATTGTTAAAATTAGTCAGGAACGTCTAATTTTTGGTTAGCAACATTTCTAGTTGGAGTTTTCACATTCCAGAAATACATTTAATATACATAGTATATTTAAATATCTTTAAATCTAAAAAATATCTAATTAATTAAAAAAGCTGAACAATAGTCGTTCTAGAAAGAATAATATATAGCTCCTGAAAGAATAATATATATCCGTGTATTCCGAACCCCATTTAAAAACACTCGTTTGATTAAAAGCACATGTTTTCGTATTCATCGGTCATATCGAAATATCATAAACCTGGGATACAACAGGATTTAATCCTAAATTGTGATATTTTTAAGAGTTGCTAATACTTAATGCGAGAGGCTTTTAGTACTGTTTTTTCTTTCTTAGATTATTGAATCATTTTAATATTTCACATTACATTTCAATCATCATTGAAATAAAAAGATTCTCATTCGATACTAGAAGGATTGATTTATGATTCAAATGGTAGGTAAAACTTACTCTGATTAACGATATAGCTAACTAACTAACTTATCATCACGCCGTTTCCACGCGAGGGTAGGCAGAGAGGATAGAGCGCCACACTCTTCTGTCCTGACACAATTCTCGCCTCATCCACGTTCATACATCTTCTTATACAAGCTCGCCGATTATTTATTATTCTAACAGAACCATCTGGCTTACCTGGTCGTGCCAAGTCTTCCGCGGACATTTTCTAGTGCCATCAACACTTGCGTCGTATATCTTTCTTAGCATTCTCTCTTCATTCATCCATTCCATATGACCAAGCCACCTAAGTAATCGTTTCTTAATCTTACTCATTATACTAACATCAGCTTTACATTCTTTCCTTATTTCTTCATTCTTTACTCTGTCATAAACAGATTTGCCACATATACGCCTAAGTGATCTAATTTCCACTGCATTCAATCTACTGTCGTTAGTCTTTTACCAACTCCAGGCCTCACTTTCATACACCAGTTTCGGTACCAAGACTCCATTGTGCACTGCTAGTCTTGCCTCGGTTGACAAATTCCCGTTAGATATAATTCCATTCAATGCGCCGTTCACTTTATTTCCTGCTGTCACCCTCCTTTCGATATCATTCTCAGCATTTCCGTTTCTATCAAACATACTTCCCAAATACACAAACTCATCTACTTGTTCCAACCATTCTTTACCTACAAGTATTTTGCACGGTGTCTTGCTTTCCTTCTTCTCAAATACCATCACTTTCGACATGTTAACATTAATCATGAGGTCGCTTTCCTTGCATATATCGTACATTATACTCACTAGACTGTGTAGTTCTTGTTCATTATTCGCTATTAGTACCGCATCATCGGCGTACAATAAACCATCCTATTATAACTTTATATTAATTGATTTATTATATTTATTTTTAACAGTGTACATAATAACATAAAATATTACAATTCAATTTTTAATAATAATATTTGACATTTTAATGTGTACCCTTTTGATAGATTAATTCATTTCTAATGACAATTTTAATATATTTTCAGAGACGTTATATAAAAAATAATGACCAGTTTGTACACTTGGTTAAACTTTTATTTTTTAATATTTGCAAATTGAACTTTATGGTTTATTATTATTTTATTATTATAAAAATGAATTGATAATTCTGACGTCTGCAAGTCGGTTTACTCAAAGGTATTTGAGATTCTGTAAAAATAATGTAGATGGCTTTCAAATAATGGAACGACAGGTGTATTAATTTGAAAAAAAATGTAACATATAGGTTCGAAAATTTGTCAAGAAAAATACTGGCGTTATAGCACAAAGGTAGTGCACTTGCCCGGATTGGAAATGAAGATCCAGGTTCGAATCCCGGTGACGCTAAAACAATATTTTTCGACAAAATTGATTTTATATGTATATATTTATAATTAATACATTAATTTAGTATTTTTATTATTATTTTATTAATTTTTAATTTTTTTCTGCAGAAGAAGTTTATAACTTGAAATAACGTTTTGAATTACCTATTTAAAAAAATTGTATATGATGTTTGAACAGATATCTATTTTAATAAATATATATCTCTACTTTTTAATAGTAAATACCTTATAATCGCAGGTCGGATACGACTATTATCGTCCTGTTTTAAGAAAATATTAAAAAAACATTAAAGTTGCTTGGTACGCATTTATATATACAGACCGACCACCATTTAAGGAAAACTTCGTGGTAAACTTGAACTAAAACTGCCAAAATTATTTACGAGTCGATTTATGGGTAATTCGATGACAGTTCTAAAATTACATCATTCAGAATGGAAGGGTTCGTTCAACATCCAAAAGTCGTATCGTATGATGTCGCCCGACTTATAAAATTTTACGTGGAAACCATAAATCTATCGAAAGTAAAAGCGTTTAAGGAAAGGCGGAAACATTTGCGAGGAATTGATATGCTTTTGAATCGGTCTTTAAATAAATACTTAACGTATTATAAATAAAAATATTTTTACTAGGTAGCTGTTCCGGCGAAACATATGCGTACTAGAAACAGGTGTGAAAGGTTAAGAACTTAGAGGTTAAAGGAATTTTATTGATTTAAAGTTATTCCTGTTTGAATAATTTGCGCAGAAATTTCATTACTAAGGAACGTACAGAACACTCCACAGGATTGAAGAAGAACATTCATCTAAAATAAGAAATAATTTTGAAAACATATGTGTTTTTAAATCTATTACACTTCATTTATAAAATGTTTGGTTTATAGTCAATCAAACGTGTAATATAATAAAAATAACTGAGAACTGTCACGTAGACCTGATCTTAAAACCCACACACTTCTGTGCTTATGCAGTCTTTAAAATTATGTTTACTTTCCTCAATCGCCAATTTGTAAATTTGTATATTTCTAATTTCTCAACCATAAGAAAGGTACCTACATACTATTCAATTTTAGTCTTCTGATTATTTGTATTTCACCTTAATTTCATAGTAGGATTATTTATCAGGGTCTTTAAACGACCTATTGGTAATCAGTATATTAACAATAAAACAAATATATAAACTGAAACAATAAAATACGTCTGCCGATTGGTGGCGTATTTCTGCAGAATTCGTGCATGTTGACCATCGCTTAAAGACGTCTTAGAAGATTGAACAGAGGCGTGCGTGGATATGGCAGTCGATTGAAAAGGGACAATAATTCGGAACGGTAACTCCGTCGCTGCGCTAACTGGGACATAAATCTCGCCTAGGTCCCACGTGTGAATGATTCACTGCCTATGAATAATACAGAATGAGAGAGCGATATTGGAGTTTTACCTGTCGCGGTCACGATGGGCGGTTAAAAAGTAAAAAAAAAAAAAAAGATTCTTCAATCCATTTCCCTACTACCCCTGCCGGGGGCAATTTAAAAAACACTTGTTCGTGTTCAGCTCTTTGAACATGAGCGCCGAATTAAATCCAGCTTTAACAATTTTACTCATATATTATACTAGGTACATACCTACCGTTTTAATTATCTGGTATAAAGAGAGAGTCAGCGAAAAATATTATTTATTAACTTTGTACCAGGGAAGCAAGGAACTGAAGAAAATCCGATAAACATAATTGCCTAACAACGTATACCATAATACATTCCGCAAAAAAGTATCTAAGAAGCTTCATAACATTACATGTTACATATTAACCAAATTAATTTGTATTATTATAATCAGTGAATTCAGTCTCGAGATAAAAAATCCCGATTGACAAATTACAATTCAAATGTGAAACAATTTTATTATTATGAATAACATGCTCGAAGCAACAGCAATGTATGGAGTATTTTATTATTTAGTCTTGATCTATTTGGTTCCCCGAAATGAATACAGAATCCTAAAAGTTTCGTGATTTTACATACTAATCCCAGGATTCGTAAATACTGTAAATTGTGCTGGGATTCCGAGATTAGATTCAACAAAATATCTAGACAACACACATTACCAGTGAAATATATATATATGTATATTGCTCTTCAAATTATAGCTTATTTATTACCGTTTAATATTACATTTTTTCAAAAAACTTTGATGCATTGTATTGTAATATTATTGGGACTGGTATTTCATTTAATTTTACTTTCTGATTTTAATTTCAATTTTACTACTTTTAAATACGTAGAGATATCAAGTTTGATATAACCGGGCACTGGAATCTGACCCTCAACCTTTGGATCCGTAAGGAAGTCATCACTGAATCAATCTAAATAGATAAGTAGCATAAAATCAAATCAAAAATCATCCAAAAATAAAGTATTAAGGTTATCAGAGGTGCAGGGCTGCACTTAATGACCAGTTCATTTTAATAAAATAATAATATTCAAAATAAACCTTAATAATATCACGATTCTTTGATTTCTATAAAAAAAAAAGTGTTAGAAATATACCTAATCTAGTCATGTCATAGATATTAGAAAATTTACGCATATTTGAATGATTATAATAATAACAAATATTCTAAATAATTATTATAATACATATCTATTATCAAATTATCTATGCCGTTTTGAAAATATTTTCTAGGCCTGTAGTTTTCATTTTCGGTGACAAAATATTTTCGTTTCCATTTTAATTCACCTGCATTAGAGTTACGATCGTGTTTTCGACATGCATGCTTATATGTACAAGGCATGACTCGTTAGACAGCTGGGGCTTGCTTCGGGCGGGACATACCCTGACACATCGAAGCTCTGAAAAGAAGCGAGCCGAAGTATTGAAAGAACGTGTGGATTGAAACTGCACATTGGATTTTTTGTATTTTTTTAAAACAAACATTATGAAAAACATTCGCTCATAATTACTAAAATATTTTAGCATAGAATACCTACATTTATTCAGGGGTATCCAATAAAATATGTCACGAAAAGTGCATAACATTATTATATATTCTTACGCGCTTTGAAGTACCTTTATACACCTCACGTTTTATTTTCACATATACCGGTATCAGGATCGATACCAGACACATCTAAAACCTTGTTGAAATGAAAAAAATTCTGAAAGCACCGAGAATCGATCACGGTACCTCCCACGTTCTAAACAAGTGCGCTATCATCTTGCTATTAATGGAGTCCTGGTACCGACATTGATGTATGGAAGCGAGGCCTGCAGCTGCCAGAAGAGGAACAAAAGTACACTAAATGCAGTGGAAATAAGGAAAGAACGTAAAACTAATGCTAGTATAATGAGTAAGATTAAAAAAGGATCACTTAGGTGATTTGGTCGTATGGAACGGATGAACGAGGAGAGAATGGTAAGAAAGATGTACAACGCAAGTGTTGATGGCACCATAAAATGTCCGCGGAAGACTCGACACGACCTGGTAAACCAGATAAAGGAGTATAGTTCTGTTAGAATCCTCAATAATCAGCGAGCTTGTATGAGAAGATGTATGAATATGGATGAGGCGAGAATTATGTGTCAGGACAGAGGAGTGAGGCGCTCTACCCTCTCTGCCTATCCCCGCGGAGGAACGGCGTGATAGTAAGTTAGTTAGTTAGTTATATATGTTAATTTTTTTTGTATACTTTATTCTTAAAATTAAGTTTTATTAAATAATATTTAAGTATATTTAAAAAAAAAAAAACTTTACCCTCTTGAATGAATTTAATATATTTACGAACTACTATTTTCTCGGAAGCATAATGATCAGTATCACAGCTGGAGACCGAGTACTGTTCTCCGCCAGGAATTTTAAAATTTTATTTATTTAACTTATTTTATTAATATTCCTTACCAAATGATTTTATTTTAATTGCGTTTTTGGTATACACATATGTCATATCCATTATTTTGTATTTTTGAAATTAAACTGAACGCTCGGAGTATTAAATTTTTGACCAACTTCGTTTAAAATAAAATGAAGCTCTCTCCTTTTTACAATATAAATGTTCCAATCAGTAAAGCATTTTAAAAATTGTTATTTTTAGCATGGTACAATTTTATATGTAAGTATTTATCTAAATTAGTATGAACTTTAAAATATTCAATACAATTGTACGATAAACTTTTTAACTGTAAGTTTTTCGCAAAAAACCAACTAATTTCAGAAAAATCTTATTCCTTCATTAATAATTTATCAAATAACTTCGGGTCACGCAGTTTGTCGCATCAGTTTATTAAAAATGCATAACTACAATGTTTTTGGAATAAATTAAGTTTTTTTTTTTTAATTTTCCAGAACGCTTGTTAATATTATGATGTTTATCATAGATGTTTTGCAGTGCCATTTTTATTAGCGCACTACTATAGTGTTCATCATGGGTGGCTTTGCCTGTCCACAAACACTGAACAAGTATTTGAATATTGGGTGATTTCGCACCACGAGAAACGCTCGTTATACATATAAATACATCTTACTGCTTACTCTTTCGTGTTCGTAAGTAGTTATAATATTTCTCGGTCCCATAACTTAAACAATACAAGTAGGAAGAGAAATGAATAATGGCGAGCCTACATAAATTTCAAAATCACAAGTGCTGAAAGTTGGAAACATATCATTTTATTTTAAGCCATGTTTCCGTGAATATTAATATTTTAATATTACAACATCCTGACAAAACAACGGGAAAGTCGGAAGGAAAATAAACTTCATGCATAAAACAAACACGTCGACAAAAATGTACGACGATCGATTAGATTGAAAAATGATCCGCAACCTTTGGTGTTCACTTCGACTCGGATCTATTTACAGAACGGGACTGTGACGTATCGTCGAGGGACTGCATCAGTTGAGTGGCGATAATTTTATATGTCGACGTATTATTAAACTTAGATAGCCAAAGGAGTTAAATAAGTCGAGCCATTGTTTTCGCTGAAGAACCATCATAAATACTAGGGGTCTTTTCAAGTCCCAGCAGTTCCGAGCGTGCGGACAAACCGCGGCCAAGCTATCTGCAGATTGCAGTGGAACGATTCCTAGCAATCATTTTTCATTCAATTCTCGAGGGTTTTGTCGGGAGCATTTTTAGCGTAGCCGCAGTAAAACTTCAACTCGGCAGATGAATAGTTTCGACGCTGAGAGTTGACTGAATCGCCATTCAGTAGGATAACATAGTTGGGATGCTCCTTGAATAAGACTTCGAAAAATCGAGTTTTTGCAAGACGTACGTTGATATCTATTCCGTATGCAAAACTAATAGCTAAGTGGTAAAAATATTTTTATAAAAAAAAATTTCACTTCCTATTTTTTGATTATAAAGTCAAAAGTCTCTTTTAATATTTATGAACCGTATATTTTTCGGCACAATGCTCGCCATGCGTCACTTAGGTGTCTGTATCGCCTTGCTCATTATTTGGTGCAGATAGTATATACCAGATCGGCGGAATTAATATTATATTTTTGTCTAAACCTTGTCCAGCCAATAGCAACCTTTTGACTTTCGGTGGTGTTTATTATGGACCTGTTTTCTTGTCCTCCGTCCTCAAAATTCTTTTATTTGTAATTTTTTCATTCCAGCTTATTCGTTCTCCAGCACCACATTTCCAATGCTTTCAACCAATTTCTCCCTTTCTGGTTAACTATCCTAAGTCTGTAGTACTGTGCTCGATATGTACCTACAGTTTAATGCGTTGTTTTTTTGTCTTCATTATGATTTGAAGATTTTCTTTATAGCTTCAATATTTAAACCTATTCAATAAAAAATATGAACACTATAAAAAGTATTAAGTTATTAAATAAAAGTGATTCATTCCTAAATTAAAATAATAAGTAGATATTTGGGAACTCAACCTATACAATGCCGCGATCCGAGTTCCGTTGATTTATCTAATCTCTTTCAGATAGTAGAAAAAAATTATAGTTCTAACTTTCAGATAGTAGAAAAAATCAGGAAACTCTGCACAAAAGATTTCGAATTCTTATTCTTAGTATTCTTATTAATTTAAGCTATCAACACAACAACCAATTAAATAACAGATAAGACAGATGTTTCACGAGACGATTCAGACTATGAGTATAAGTTTATTTACTTATATACAGAAATGACTATAAGTTCTCTAATAGCCCTGAAGGATAAACTCGTATCTCGCTCGGTCCGATCCCGATATTTACAGATTCATCTCATTGCAGGTATCAATTCAATTCGAATTCGAAAAGTTTCTTTAAGTTTTGTACTGGTTCAGCGCATTCTAGGATTGATTTCAAACTGAGCGCGTAAACAGTGTCCTCACGTTACGGTTACCGATACGGTAGAAAGACTTACGGTATTATTACATTGACTTAAAATAGTAGTTGGTTTGGTGCGGTAGTGGTTTAAATTTGTTTTATATGTTTTATGTGAACGCTTTTAGCCATTTTTTTGGAACTGAGTTAGTTTTTAGTTTTAGATTGTTTAAAACGAATTATAAAAATATTTAAGTAATTACAAGATTATACTGTCAAAAAAAACTTGAGCTTTATCCCGATTCAGGATAAAGTTACTTTCACATAAAAACATTTCAAATACTAATCGTATACTAATTAGAAAGATATACATATATATACAATTTTAACGAAAAATATTATTATTGTGCTACCGGGATTCGAATCTGAATCTCTTTTCTAAACCGGTGAAGGTTCATTACCAACTATGCTACAACGACAGTACTTTTGACGATAAAGTTTTGAATACATTTTACACTTTTCAAATTATCTATTGTTTCATTGCAACAACAATATTTTTCGATAAAATTGATTATACATATATTAAGGAGAACACATTCTTATTGTGATGTTGTAATTATTCAGAACATAGGTCTGTGATGTTTTAAATACTAATTTAATGTATTAATTATAAATATATACATACAAAATCAATTTTTATCTTTTTACCGAGATATCCCGGTAGCGCAAAAACAATAGTTTTCGATAAAAATTGATTTTATATGTATATATTTATAATTAATGCATTAAATTAGAATTTGATTTTATATATACATACATACATTTAATTAGTATTTATAATATGTTCTCCTTAATAAAAATATTTCGTTTAATAACCTGAGAACAGTGGGTCTAGTTACACTACAGTATACTGGCTGATAATTAAACTATATAAAAAAAAATATTTTTAATTTATTTTTTAAACTCAGTTAAATAGGTAACGAGTAACTATGAATACAGAAATTAAATTTGGTAATACAGATTTACAATAAATAAACTGGGAATATATTTTACAGCACGTAATAAGAATTCAGTTGACGTCTGGCTTCCAGATATTGTAGCAATTTAATACATGAGATTGGTTTTGTGCCCACAAGGATTTAGAATTTTTAATTTCCGGATTCGGTGAAGGCCGTAGACTTCGTTTGATTTGATAACCCAATGTTTATTTTTAATTTGACAGCGTTAATACGTGACAACCGAATTCGACTTGTCGCAAACATAGGCCTTACAAGCCATGAATTCACCTTCAGTAGAAAGTCAACGAGTCTAATGACGTAAAATGGAACCATAAATGCTATTTTACGTTAAGGTTTTTTTTGACGTCAAAATTTTATTTTTAGATATATTTTAATTATTATTTTCCGTAACGTTGATTATATTATTAAATTATTTAAAAATATATTTAAAATAAAATAAAATTTATTAAAAAGTTGACATTACATACGAAGTAATAAATCGGAAATAAAAAATGTCTTTTTTACAAATCACAACATGTGATATCATCAAAGCATTTATAATAAGTTTTCTTTCCTTCGCTTGTAAATTTTTAAATTAATTATAAATATATACATTTTTAATCAACTGAGAAACTCTTGCTACCTCAGCTATCCATATCATTAATAATCTCCAGCGATAAGTCTATTGCGGCACAAGAAGGAAGTTTTTAATTCAAACCCTCAGTGAAAAGCTGTTCGAAACAGATAGTTAAAAAGCAGGGATGAAATTCTCAATAACAAAAAATACTAGATACAAAATTGAAAAACTTGGCTCTATTAGAAAGTATTACTTATAAATTAGTTAACTTCAAATTGATAATATATTTATTTATTTTATTCTCTATATAATACATAATATGTTTATTTGTGTTTGGACTGTACCCGTATCACTAGAGATATCTGTGCTGAGACGGGCATAGTTTACAAGCAATTGTACAAATAAATTAGTTAACAAGTATCAAACCAAATTAACAATTACCTTTTATACATATACCTTATACAGGTACATAAGATGTACCTATGTATAAAAAGCAATTACAAGATGGACATTCAGTATATTATTTTGAAGAAATGTGTGACAACGATTATTATAGGTTTGATCAATATGTTTGGGTGAGTGCACCAATATTGCATATTACGAATCCAAGTTTTTATTTTCAGATTCATGTTATCGGGATAATTATAATAATTTGAATTAAAGTTATAATTATTACGATTCTATTTCTTTACTTTCGAAACGAATGGTATTAATTTTCAATTGATTACAACTAATAAATCTTTACGAAACATTAGTTTGAAAAATACAAATTCGACCGACTTGAAATTCTTAAATTGCGAAGAACAGTGTCATTATTTAAGCGTACGTGCCGGTGTACGAGGTATTACTTCTGCATTCTAAACGATGTTTTAAAAGCAATATACCTAATACACAAATAACTTAACATTTATGTTAATAGAAAGCCAACAGTACGTAACATTTTTAATCTTTTACCTTGGAATATTTCCGCGAAATACCATTTCGTACGTGTTGTTGAAAGGGGAAGAAAGATATGGCGTAAACAAAAGCGCAAAGAAATTCCGCAGAACGACTCTAAAAGCAGAATTCAACCTGAAAAACAGTTTACATCCGATACGATAACACATCAGCCCCGAGTAGAAAAGAACAAGGCAGAGACGAAATAATTAGATACATTTATCGGGATAGTTCTCCTTTTTGTCAAGTCGCTTCCGGCGCTGGCTTAGTGTTGACCGTAGGACAGAAAATATAGGTAGGTTCGGTCACAAACGTTCTTAAAAGCTAATAAACCTGTGAAAAGATACTGTTCCCGCGGACGGGACAGCCGAATTTTGTGGGTATATCTGGGACAGCTTGCCGTCTGGTCCTCTAGCTTCCTATTTGATGTCGGCATTTTGCCTGTATCCGTAGATCTTTGAGAGCGATTCATAAATGAACAAGATTAAATCGTCTCGATTACCCTGGTATATTTTATATATTCTCTTATATGAAAGAATGCCGGCATTAGATTTCTAACTATGTCTAAAGTGGAATACTCGTATTAAAAAAAATATATTTGATTCGAGTCGAGTGTTTCCATATAAACTATTTTTACTTGATAAAGTACTTTCGACATATTAGCGCTGACGCATTGAACAACAAGATGGCAGACTTGACCTTTCAACCCTACGAATTCTATCAATCAGGGTATCATCAAGTGTAAAGAAAATGATGTATTGATTTGATGAAATTCTATAAGTAATGGCTCTAGAGTATGAAGTGGTGCGAGTGATCCAGGTTGCGGCCACGGACTAAAAAATACTGCAAATATATAATCATTATGTGTTATTTTTAATTCTTCACTACAACGGCCAACATTACTCCTCGCTGGATGAAATCTTCTTCAAAAATCTTCGTAAATAACATGTCATGAACAAAATTTTTATTTTATTATAAATAGGAAATATTACGATGTCTAAAAGCATGAATGAAGATATTCCCAAATTGTTAGAATTGAAGTTTAAATTACTAAATGTACAATCCTTTAAAATAATAATTAAAATAAAATATTAACGCTTTAAATGTACAAAAAGAAGCATTAAAAGGTACGTATATACATAATATATACATTTTTTAACACGTAATCCCTGCATAACCGAGTCTCAACACGCGGCTCGCGTAAATAGAGCACCTAGTGACACCACAGGTTTGCAAGCGCCTTCTTAACCCTGTCCCGAGGGAGGATTATGGAGGTAAATAGCCTAAGACGTGACTGAGAATAATTACCCTTGTTATTTATGTGTTAATCTGTTAAACATTTGCCGAGGGCTGAAGTGCAACACGAAGAGTACAGTGAGGTGTTCGTTTTATTTATGCAGGTAGTCGCTGCACTTTGACGAACGATTTATGCAGGCAAAATCTTTAAGTAATTCGTGTAACGCAACAGAAAGAAATGTACATTTTATAGTTCTACTAGTATTGCTTACTTTTATTTAACCCATACCATGAAATATTTGATTATCGTTTTCTTTCAATACTAAAAATTGTGCCTTGTACTTAAATAACTACATATATTAATTAAGATATCTTATTTAATTATGATCATTTATAATAATAACTTTAAAGTGTGTAAAAAACCTGTGATATTTTCAAACAAATTAAAATAATCTAATACAGAAAATATCTATCGAAAAAATATGTGGATGCCACCCGGAACTGGCGTCCTAAGTCCTGGTCTATAGCACATATTACTCAAAGGTTTTTAACATTCATTGCACGTATTTTTAAAAATTGAATAATAATACAGAATATATATTCCTAATTTTTCTGAAACATAAATGGTTGACCTGGCGAAATTGTAAAGCTTTTCCCTGGATAGGAAAACTTCCGGTGACCCAAGTGGCGACTAAGTATTTTATCGATATACAGATTTTTATGTATATCTTTCTAATTGAATCATTTAATTTGTTTTGATATAATTTTCATTGATTTTAAATCACCAAGGAATACGACTTGAAATATTTTAAATTAAATTAATAATTCCTTATGTACGTGAGAAAGTTAATACGCAGCATTTTTAATAACCATTCGGTATTAGTTCCTCTACCCGCTGGGTACAATATTCGCATATGAGAATTATCAGGCTTCCCTCAACTTATTCTGTAAAATTAACAAAGTTGAAATTAAAGTGTCTTTGTTAACGATTGTTTTGAAAATCCCAGGCTTGTATCTACACTCACGGTCAATGAGAGCCTCCACTGTCACATACTTATCGAATAATGCAGTGCGATACAGCTTAATAAAGGTAAACGATACTCCCCGGCAATATTGCCTCTTTAAACCTAATCTGGAAGACTAAAATCTCGACACAAGTTATACAAAACAGTAAAAAAAGAATGTGTCGCGTATTGTACTTCTAGTGAAAAGGCATTATTACGAGGTTCCTTTCGACAATGTCAAGATAAACTATAGAGGTGAGATGTGCTGAGAACAATCTCGGGCACTACATTAGGGGACAAAGCTGATGTGACGCAGCTTAAAAAGGTGAAAAACAAGGTAAGGATAACCGGAAATTCATGGAAACTACCAGGAAGTAAAAGATCTAAAAGTACTTTGCATATATTTTTATTTTTAGTTATTATCCAAATTTTGAATGAAAGTATAGTCAAAATCCGTTAAATAGAAAGGTCCGCGCCTCAAAAATTGTTTGTTATTACTTCTTTATAATATGTTTCAAGCTGTAATGAAAAATATTTGTTTAAAAAAATTCAAAAAAATATAACATATAATATTATTAAAAAGTGCATAATACACTATACTAAAATAATAAGATATATCACTTAAATCATCACAGAAAAATTATATGCATTACTTAGTAAACGGATGAATATCGAAATTTGGCGACTTCTGTATCATAGCTTAATCGGTTAAATTTAATTTCTCTTCCGGTAATAGAAAGTTACAGTAATTACTTGATTTTTGAGGTAGATAAATTTTTTTTGTAACTTTCAAAGTGGTTTACCTTAATTTGTATTAATTATCACGGATCTATGTTTTAAAATATCGCAACTTCAAAAATAAAATGTGATTTCATTAAATTAATACATTTTGTTGACGGTAAAACAATAAACAAGTGAAAAAAAGAAAAAATTCAGAAGAAATGTACGACAGTTTTGAGAGCAAAGTGCTGCGGAGAATTTATGGACTAGTGCGGAATGGGAAAGTTTGGGGAATACGATACAATGTTGAGCTGTACAATATTTATCAGAATCCCAGATTCTCCACCAACATGAAATTGTAGCGACTCGGATGAGCAGCTTACAGATCCAAATAAGAATCTTTAATGGAGACCCAGATGGCAGGAGAAGAGTGGGAAGACCTCAACTTCTCTGGAAGTCAACGTAAATAAGAACACAAGAACTACGGGAGATTTCGAATTGGTCAGCTATCGCCGAGAATTGAATCACGTGGTAACAAAATATTCGTATAGCTTACGCTCGAAGTGGGGCATAACAAGTAATAAGAATATTTTTAATTTAATTATTGATAATATTATCACTTACCTATCTAAATTAGTGTCAACATCCAAAGATTTCAAGATAAAATGTTATTGAATAAAATGTGGTCCTTCGAACTTGATGGTAGCGGACATTAAACGGTTTTACCTGATATCTTTCATCATCAGATAGCGGTTATGTCAGAAGCTATTGTTTTACTTTTTTTTTGTTCTGGTAAAATGTTTAAAAATGTGGAAAATACACTGAACAGAAACAAAACTTGAACAAATATTTACCCTTCAAATATTTATGTATTTACATTTTTTTTTTCGCCGTAGACTCATAAATATGAAGAGTTTATATTAACAGTAAGAGTAACAAGAGTTTGTAGAACAGAACCCCCGTCACCAGGTTGACCACAATTTGTTTTCAGCATTTATCTACGACACCGGAACGCGGACTATAAAAGTATTCTAGAAGTGTAATACTAGAACTAAAAATAAGATCCTAAAAATTAAAATTGAGCAACATCACATACATATTTCAATACCTTGGCCACATAGCAAGACTTGAAGATAACATAGAAAAAATGTAATTCAAGATGGAATAATAGATGAGTATTTTAGCAATAATTCACGCAAGTAATACACCAGATCGAATTAAAACGAACTGCTTCGTTAAGAGCAAAATTAATAAAAGAAAGCTTGCATTATTTTATTTTATTATATCAATATTAATATTTATTTTAATATAAAAAGCATAAAATTTACTAATATCAACATCTTCAGCTTTTCTATCATTAAGTTTTGTATTGTTCTGCTTTTACATATAGTCTTCACAAGTGGGATAAATTTATCTGTTTTGAGTTCTTCAGTATTCTCTAGATTTGATATTTTAAATAAAATTATTTGCAATATTGCTAAAAGATATAATATACAATGTATTTCGTTGGTACCACAATTATATATATAATGTATAAATATAAGTATACAATAATTTTATAATTGCATCTCTCAACAAATTTGGCGGTTTTAAGAGATTAAAAAAATGTTTTGTGTAAAGGCGGCGAAACTTGAAGGAATAACCCGACTTATTTGAATTTGAATTTACGTTCCACCCCCGCTATTTCCTTTCTCATAGCGAACAGGAATGGATGAAACAAAAGGCAGAGATTTAGCTAAAAATAATACGAAAACATTCCCCCCATGTCTCCGACACCTTAGTTTAACTTCATAAAGTGTGTAAGTAAGTGTTCCAGAAAATATAAGCGGGCTGTTTTGTCATTTGTTTTGAGGGCTTTACAAATGGCTTTGTGTTTCGTTATGGCGTGGCATTTCGTCTGTGGCGTTATCAGTTGAGGAAGTTTCTCGATGCAAGTAAAGCAGAGGGACATTCAGTCTGCTTGTGTAACCTACCACGCAAACTGCGTTTAAGTCGAAATTTATTAAATATTTGAACTGTTCTGTGTTGAATCATTTCAGTATTTGACTTTCAAAGGAAAAGTTACTACCTATTTAATTGTACATTATTACATAAATAATCAGAAAATGAAGATGTATATATGAAAAGCGTGGCCCGAGTATGTTATGTATGTATGTGTTGTAGCACAGTTCAACCTGTTGGGCCCCGGGCACTGTAAAGTGTTGGGGCCGCAGAAATTTAATAATAAATGGAGAAATGAAAAATAATACGCATTGCATCAAATTATTCACGTATTATAAAATATTTTTCCCGTGGAAGTATACAAAAATATATTGTTCAAACTGTGGAAAAATAGCAACAGTTTTGAAAATGCTAAGACATAAAATTTACTAATAAAACTATTTTAAGAACTTCTATTTCTACTTAAACAATTTAATGACATTCGAAACAAAACTATTCTTATACACATTGTTTATCTTTATAACAATAAAAGGTTACAATATACTGCAACAATGTGTTCTCGACAGAAAAAATTAACAATGGTTTTTTTTATGAAACAATTTTTTCATTTATTATAATGAACTATTTTTTATGGTATTTTATCAATCATAAAACAATTTTAAAAACTTCTTATTGTACTTAACTAATATGACATTGTTGGTTTATCTCATACCTACTTTATAAGATTAAAAGATTAACATAAAAAAATTACATAACTATGCAGCAATATTTTAATTGCAAAGAAGGCATAAAAATAGTTTACATTAAAAAAATGTGGCAATGCCTAAATCACAGCCTACATATTGATACATGTATGGCTGTACGTGGTTGTGGAGATTTATGGGGATGGGAAGTGTGAGAACGTGTATGTGTAAATTAATGTCTAGGAGTACGTTATGTAAGTAAGATGTTTATTTTAATAATATGAGACACGTAAATATTTGTATTACCTATATATTTTCACAGCATAAGCATTTTGGCTGAGGCATTGAAAATAAATCTAACTTGAATGATAGTAAGGGGGATCTGTTGCCAAAGGTATGCCGTTTAAATCATTCAACCACATGAGCTTGTCTCTACCGCATATGCTAGACTTTACCATACAAACATGATTGAACCACAGAAATTAGACAAGGGTTTAAGAATAGAAAATAAATATCAAGAAATCGGTTGTTACATTATAATTTGTTGTAAAGTTTACACAAATTGTTTTTCATTTTCGTTGCATATCAGGACATTTGATGATAATAAACATGAAATTATTTCTAAAAGTTATGAAGAATATTATTATGCTATAATTAAAATATAATAATAAAATGTTAATATTACAATCATTGGTGGTTAATAAAAAAATAATTGAATATTATTATTTTGAGATCTTACTGTTTTATTTAAGTATTATTGGCATTGAACATAGAAAAAATATATTAAAAATATCTTAAAATATTTCACATGGATAAAAAATGACA
Source organism: Eubasilissa regina (assembly GCA_022840565.1). Taxonomy (NCBI): domain Eukaryota; kingdom Metazoa; phylum Arthropoda; class Insecta; order Trichoptera; family Phryganeidae; genus Eubasilissa; species Eubasilissa regina. The sequence goes on from JAINEB010000033.1 coordinate 28,510,192, forward strand.
CAGAAAAAATATATACTGTGTATAAACAGTTATGAACATAAAAACAAAAACAAGGAAAAATAATATATTAAAATATATCAATGTCAGTGAACAAATCATTGTAAGCTCGGCACATTCTTACTTTAGGAGAGCGTAATCCAGAATTAGTTCGACTTTTAGGAATGCTGAAGAGAGGTTGCGAGCGTGATACTGTGTTATATGAGAAATATATAAATATAATAGTATTGTATACAGTAGCCGAGTATTGACCCCGATACCTCTCAATTTAAAAGAATATCTGAGAGGGGTTCTAAGCTAAGAATAAACCCCCGAGGAACTTTGCAACAAGGTAGTATTAATAAAGAGCTTAAAATATTTGTAAATTCTATTTTCACGTCTTATTTATTTTCATGTGAAGTAATAAGTATCTCCGCTTGTCACGCTGGAGACCGGGGTCCGGTACCCCGCTAATTTAATTTTTTATATTATTTATTTAACAGAATTTATGAATATATTTTCGATCAAGAAAAATACATTTATAATTTATAAGAGGTCATTGAATTGAATCTTAAAGTAATTAAGACTTTTAGATATAGCGCCTCTGGTAAACTTTTGACGAACGCAGTTTATGCAAGGCGCTAAAGGATCTTTCTAAAATAAAGGGCGAGGTGACGTGGCGGAATACGGAAGCACGCACACACAGGCATCAGGTCTCTTTGGTCGAGAAAAGGGTGAACAGTGCCACCTTCCTGCTTCCGTTTATCGCGTTGTTTAGAACGTGCAACGAATGCCACTCTCACGACCCGGGGTAGATTAGATCCTTAACCTTTACCATACCGTGATATAAAATACTCATACGCAGCCATGCTGTCAACTCGTGTTACCGTAAGAAATTTGTGGTTTTTAACATTTTAAAAGATTACCTTAAATGGCATTAAAATTGTTAATACTATAAACTTATTCTAAATATTGAGCATTAATTAGGAAAATGGAAGTAATTTCCTTACATAATTCAGAACATTCAAGTCCTATACAATACAACCTTTTTTCTAATCTCTCTTCATTTAATTAGTGAGAAAGAGAGATTATATATTCGTGTGTTTGTTATTATTTTCATTGTGAAATTAATCTGTTATCTCTATACTAAAAATGGCATTTTTGTCAAAGTATTAATTTTACAACGGACTGAATTGAAAAATAATTATTTTTGTAAGATTCGCATTACATAATTGATTTTTCAGTAGTCAGTTCTACGCGTGAATGTTTTTCTTGGAATTAACTAAAATATGAAATTTATGTTGCTTATATTTATCGAAATATTACAGGTTTAATTGGGACGTTAGAGCTGTGTTACTGCATGGTTTTGGAAAGGTTAACATTTCAAAAGTCCATTGCAATGCATCCCGATGGTTTTTATTTAATGAAGACTCGCTTCACTGTGCCACGAAATAGGTTAGCATTTGTGTTAATCTTTAAAAAACTACGTCATGACTTCCAACGTTGCTTGCAAATTTAAGTCGAAAAACATTCAATCGCTGTTGTTTCAATTCAATCGAAAAATATTCAATTGCTGATGATAGACCCTGCAATAGAAAGAACACATGTATCTAACTTTTAAAGGCAAAACTCCCATCAAAATCAGTACACATGAAATCAATTAGGATATAACGAGATTTAATGACAAATATAAAAATTAATCATAGTAGCACTTATACGAGGCGCGTTTTTTAAGTACCGTATTTTTTTAAAAAAAAACACATCATTTTTACAACACTTTACTTTCTTCGGTAGCTACACACCTTAAACTAGGAATTGCAAATTTTGACGAAATTAAAAAATTCTAATATAAACTTTATCGGAATTATATAAATGATATATAATTTTTTGGCCAATTCTAATGATAATAAATAGCTTATTTAAGATAATAAATTCATTATTAATTATTGTATAAAATAAAAAAATTTCAACTGAAAACTAAAAATTGAGAATTAATTTTAATGGAAAACCTACTATAACCGATTTACCCTATAACACTTTCATATGCCTTGTGGTCATTTACCGGACCGGATAATCGAAGTTTTACCGTATATATCAAATAATGATAACAAATTAAAACGGCTCCAATTTACCTCGTTAAAAAATATCGATAATTTAACAAAAAACCAAGACAGAATAACTAAATACACACTACACACCGCACTACCGCACTCGACAAAACAAATCTCAATACTGATCTGCCAGTTTTCGAACATCTCTTTGATGCAGCCGCTTTTGTCTGTTTAAGTGCCGGCCGAGGGCATCGGTTCCTTTCATGAAGGTGTTATCTCTCTACATGGCTTTCTAAGAACGATCCCTTCGGAACACCCCTGTTGTTCTGAGATTACTCCTTGTGTAGCTGTTAGTCTGTGATCGTAACAATATTATATTTTTATATATTTATAATTCGAAATTCGCTATAAAATTTTCGGAATTCTCTAAATTTCGTATGCAATCCCCACCTTAATTACTTCTCAACATAGTCGTTATTAAGGCACTTGTCATAATGGGGCACCAATTTTTGTATACCTTCGTCATAGAACGATGCCGCCTGGGATGGTGACCATGTCTGTACTCCGTCTTTGAGTTCATCACCGTTATCAAAACGCTTGCCACCAAGAAACCGCTTCAGATGAAGAAAAAAATGGAAATCACTTGGCACCAAATCGGCACAAAATAGGACATACAATGTCAGCTGGTTCCATGTTTCGTACATTCAAGAAATGAATCAAGGACCGTATCTCACAGTCGACTGGCTGATCTATTGTCTTGAATATTTCAACCACTAACTACAGGATGGCCATACTATGTGAATGTCTCTAATGTTGCATGTGGCGAATCAACAGCAACCGTACACCGCTACATCGTAAATATCCGGTAACGATACTTACACCGGTAACGGTAAAGACACCCCGATGTGCAACAACCTAACCAAAAAATTAAGGAGGTTATATAGAAGATTATACGAGTATAGTGAGAGTAAATGATTTCCTGGATCTGTAATACGCGAACAGAATCAAAACTGCGAGAGATTGGGTAGTGCCCACCAAACTGGACTACAATGGCAATGTCAAGAAATGTATGGCGTTTTGCAGTGACTGCGGTCATAGACTTCTGAGTCCCAGAAAGCCGTTAGAGAAGAAAAATATCACTCGGCTGGGCAAGCTTCGGAAACTTCAAAATTGTCTTCAAAACTAACATGCCACGATACTTTAGGAAGCCAGTTCCTCAGCAATGCATACTACATATGTCCTGATATACGGGTGTGAAACATGCCATGATGACGACGCCCAACGTGGCCTAAGTAGGCGTAGGGGAATATAATTACAATATTCTACATTAGATTCTTATTCTACACTACATCAGCTGTTTTCTGTTCCTTTCTGGTTGAATACCTCCCCAATTGTATCCCACATTTATTTATCCATTGTTATTCACTGCCACGTATTTCGGCAGAGTTTGATGATTTCATCAGTCCAGCGAGTTTGAGGATGGCTTGTCAGCTTCGTGATTATCACTGCGTGATTGCGTTTGTCCAGTGATTGTCCGTCCTCAATGGACAGTGCCAGCGGCATAACCAAAAAAATGGACCACAATTCAAAATGGAAAAAAGGGCCCCGAGTTTATCTATCATATACAAGAATATTAAGTTTTACGCGTTTTTATTTATTTAATTGATTTTTTGTCTAATATTCACTTTCATTTTTAAAAAAACGAAAATCTGATTTTAGACATTTAGTCGCACTCGTAACAGAAAATATCACTTTATCCGATTAAAAATATCCGTATCAGCGCTGGAAAAGTTATCGATACTCGGGTACGGTACCAAAATTATTGTACCTTTTTGGCCCCTATCTAGCGTGGGCTCTAATGCACCGCATTGGCTGCATTGGCATAGTTACGCCACTGGACAGAGCACAACCTTGCTGCAACAATGCTTTTTTAAATTTAGTCACAATATTATTAGTCTAAATGGCGGTTACCATATGTTCTAAAATGAAATATAACTACTATGGGTTTGTAAATAAATAAATTATAATTCATGCGTTAAAGCCAAATCTATACCCATCGATGTTTAAAAAACAATTAATTTAAATAACAATCGGCTTTTCACGATTAAGATAATTGTTATCGGAACATATGTTAGTGGTAGTCAAGCTTCAGAACACTTTTCTTTTACAGAAAAAAAATCTATTACATTTAAAAAATGTATATATACTTTCAAAACAAAATGAAATAAATTAAACATACCCACATCTGTCAACCTTGTAAAATAAATTAACTGTGGTGTGTGTAGCAGAGAACCAAATATATTCATTTGAATCATGAATACGTGCATCAGATTGGACCCCAAATGAAACCGCGGTTCCAATAAATAACGTGAATTGTTAAATATTTTTATTCACGTATTTTAAAATACTAAGTCTCTTTACTGTATCGTCGTTAATCAACTTGGTATTGTCAAAATTTCAAAATATATAGCCATCATAATTACCCTCATAAACATAATTTTGTCGCACATACACTCGCTCGCGAAGTAAGATTTATCGTCGATAGTGTGCAAAAGAAAGCGGCTTTCGTACAGTTGTGGTTAACGCCCACAGTGACCCTGTGATCAGTAAAGGACTCCCTTAGGACAGTGGTGGGGCACTGTAATTACCACTAAATGGTTACGATATTCTGTATCTGAAACGATTTCCAATAAACTGACAAAGATATTTCTCGCCCGGTCGTAATAATATAACAACAGCTTGTTATTGTAATAAATATATTTTTTAACATCAATCTGATGGATATTAAGTTTTATATGTATCTGAAATTACAGAGATTGTTGAGACTTAAAAGAACACATTCCATGTTTAATATTACGTGGAAAATTTCACAACGCGAATTTCCGGCCAAATCGTTAACAGAAATGGGTCAAGTAACAAATATAAGTTTCAGGTACTGTAAGTTTGGAAGTTAAAGTAATGACTCGCTGTGAGGGTATCACTGGCAGTGCCGTTAGTGGTGTACATCACTTCCTCGACAAAAATCTATTTATTCTGGACCTATTAGCGCGGAAATAAGCATATTGTCCAATTAATTCCGACTTTTCGTAGATAATAAAGAGTTAGCAGATTGTTGAGCGGGCGTGATTGTGCAATACATAAACAGTATATAATAAAATAAAAAGTTTTCAAGATGATAAAATCCGTTGTAACCGAAAGACTTACAAGTTCTATCGCCGCCAGGATTTTAATAACTCTGGGAGATTCAAAGTAACTTTATAAGTAACTTCAGAATAACTTCAGCAAACAAGTAAGGAAAAAAGGATTCGCGTCAAAGATCCTCTAGTCCAAACTTATTTTAATAAATTTGTTTGAACGTGGATTTAATGAATGAGAATCGTCCAGCAAATATATAATTCTTTAAACAAGTACGATTGATTGTACTATAATTATGTATTACATTTAGTTAACGATAATTTCTGACTGTGTATGAATGAAACCGAGGAAGTACTAATATTATTTTATGAAAAAGATCCGAAGGCGAGGCATTAGATTTAGAACAAAGCGGAGTTTCAAAATATCTATAATTCTCGATATTCAAGTATAATATATACTGTTATACTAGGCAGATTGAATACTCGTGTCAGCGCAATGTTGGAGTTGCCCGACAGGCAATGTCTAATTTCAATTTTCTATCGAAGCGCTTTCTTCAAAAATGGTAAAGTACACAAGAATAACGAACGAGCACGGCGATAAACGGAAGGAACAGCTTTCCGGGATTTGCTAGTGAAATATATTACGCGTTTGTTTATTTTCTGGAGGCATACTCTGTCGGAAAATATCTAAACAATACGTCAAAAAGATACCGCCCTAAGCTTCAGCTTTTCAACAATGCCTAGCTGGGGGGGAGCCCGCCCCAGGGAAGAACTAGAACCTTTTTAGAGTCCTGTCGCCTCCCACTCCAAATCCCCCATAAATAAATAAACTGGGAGGTCGTTACCTGTATTTACACTTGTCATTATTCGCACCCACGGTTAAACGGAAGATATATCGGTATTCAGAAACTCTAATATAATTACCTATTTTTGCACAATACTACCAAGCCATACGTGTATTAATGTTGACTGTGCTCCGCTTCACCTAAGTGAAGTGATTCAATAATCAAATAATAATCAGTAAGAAGGTAGTGGGTGTCGAACAATACCTCCAAAATCAACGCAGATCATGAAATAATACATAAATTATATACACGTGCCATATAACATACGCAAGACACATTAATCCTAATCGGAAACTAAAAAGGGGTAAGAGGGCGATCTCCAATTCGATGGACCAGATCAATGAAGCTATTGGCTATCCTATTACAACGGCTGCAGATAGGTGGAGGCGAATCCTCAAGAATGCCAACAAACAAGGGAATCGACTAAAGAAGATATACACCTGGCACAATATCGAAACGTTTCTATACTTCATTGTAGATATATAAGTAAGTAGTTTAAAGAGTGATCAATAAAATCTAGAGTCTGCGAAAATAGATAGAAAAAAAATCCATTGCTCTTTGCTTCGAACGATAACCCCGGGCCATCTGCAGGCGGATGTCGAGGCAAGCAAAAACAAGCTGTTCATCGAGATTTTTAATTGAGCGTTCTCAAAGAACGCAAGGAAACTTTTTAGTCATTTTTTTATTGTTTTTACAGAAATCGCCTCAACTGAATAGTGTTGCTATGAGAAAAGTACCCCGTGACAGATTTGACGCTAAGACATCAAAAAATGCACAAATAAGACTAACATTTTTATAATGTGAATGTAATGTAAAAAAGTTGTCATGTTAAATGTTGTACATGTTCGAGAATATCATACGTGTTTAATTGATTTTGCGGTAACTTAATGTTACGTTTTACTTGAATATGTTATAGAAAATTAAAATTATATTTTTTGTTAGAAAACGTGAATTCTTTATGTCAGATTTAAATCACATAATATATGTTAGAGGTATTCTTATAATGAACTGTTCACTAGTGTAGGTAGGTGGGAGTGAAAATAGAGAACGACCATTTGAAGCCCTGCACCACCAAAGAGACAAATTCTAGGAAAATGTTAGTACCCTTAAAATTCCACAAGCGTGATACGAAAGAAAGTACACATATATTCATGCTGCAACGAGTATTTTGTACCTAAATGTAATTGTAATTGCAATTATGTAACATTGACCTTTATTAATTAATGTTTTCGGAATTATAGTATTGGAATCAAAAAGATACTGCCGTTTAATGTTGGTTTGTTTCAAAATATTATATATAATAGAAACATTACATTACAGACGTAAAGGATTTATTTAGATTATTTTTGAGTATTTATATTAGATCTTTAAAATTATTATTAGTAGTCTAGTCCACGATTTGAATGTGGAGTGATTCAACTCTTCCCGCTACCAGATTATGAAATGGGGTGTGATAATATGCATATAAAATAACTGTAATTACTAATCCGTTTTATTAAAGGTACTACTAGGTTTAAATTGGTATGTTCACGCTCAAAAATCAACACATCACAAGCGCAACGCACCTAGGGAAAAAATTCTTTAACAGCTTACCCGAAAACATCAGAAAAATTAATGATAATAAAGAACAAATAAATGCTATTAAAAAATACTTTAAAAATAAACATGTACCCCTAAACTCATAATATTTTTATATCGCTAATGCTATTATTTTATTATATACGAGTTCTTGTAAACACAATTTTTTATTAATATACACCCCACTTCTCCACACAAGCATATGCTTTCATGAGAAGTGTAGCATGAAAAAATAAATACTGTACATTAATATTGTTGTAGTATAATTTGAAATTTATTATGATAATAATAATAAAAAATCTAAAATAAAAAAATTAAATAGTAAGGTTGAATCACTGTCCTGAAGAATTAATCTATCAATGCGGTTAGCAGTGAAGCGGTCCGAGGTGTACCAGCCAGTAAAGAGAAAAACGCCCGAGCGGTTTGCCTTTTCATTTAATATCGTTAAGTTTTAAACACAGCATTAATTTCATTAGACATGCAGCATGACTCCATTCATACACGTTTTGAAAACTCAACTCTGATATTCTGCCATTAATTTCTAGAATCTCGGAGGCCATTATTTACGTTAAATCGTTTATAAATTTTTCAAACTAACATTCATTTATTTGTATTTTTTTATAAATATACACAATTGCTTACATTGCCTTCATAATCATTGAAAAATACGTTTAATTAATTATTTATTTGAATTATTATGGATGAACTAATTTAGATATCGAAGCTTTAATTTGTAAAGCAACTAACTCCATTTTTCTAAAATGTTCAGGAGCAATAAAAAACTGTTTAATTTTGTAATTAAACAGATAACGAAAATTCCAAAACACACTTTAGTTGATTGTTTATGCAGAAATAGGGTGGCTGAGAAATTTTATTGATATTTTGATTTATCTCGTACTTATAGGGAATATTTAGAGTTAGCTAAATTTCTTTACCAAAATTGTAAAATATTATTGGGAGCTGATTTTGATTATAATTTCCGCGGACGTCCTCTATTTCTGGTGCCATCAACACTTGCGTCTGATAAACATTTTTGTAAGAATCGATCTAAGGTTTTTCACTACGTAGTACTTATTTATTATTTTAAAACATGTGATTTCACGTGTTTTAAAATTGATGGGAATTTTTGGCTTTTAGTGTACCATATAACAATAAAAGTGGAAAATAATGATATCAAAAACGGTTTTTTGACCATGGGTGGAGTTAGCCGCTTTGCAGATTAAGGAGTCGATATGTTTGATTTTATTTTTCATTTGTACTGTTGTTTTCTTTTGTATTTTTACAATTATCATCGATCCTTTGCAATCCGATATAGGTCCTGGCCTCCTTAAGAATACGTCTCAGCACTGCGCGTCTCTGCAACCGGTCTCTGCACTGCGCTGTTTGCCGCCAATTGTTGACACCAAGAATGGATAGGTATTTACTGTTTTGTCTTGCTACCGTTATTTAGTTTTCCTTCAAGTTTATTATTGAGCATTTCCGAGGTTACGCAACATTAATGAGTTGTATTATTTAAACGGAGACAAAAATATATTACGTACGGAAATACTAATGCGGTCAAATTTATTAAAATTTATTAAGATTACACTGCGTGGGGTGTTTGTATTATATGGAAGACCAAGAACGGCTAGGTGAAATGACTTGATAGTGGGATAGTGGACTGTCGTGTTCTGGGGCCGATGAACTGGTAGAGAGATGCCACAGATAAAAGAAAATGTGGATGTACTACACTGCTAACTATGTCGATTATTTAAATAAGGGAGTGTATATTATTTAAACGAGTCTTACAAGCTGGAATGCATCATCATTATCATCATTTTGTTCTAAGAACTATTCCGGTCCAAGTCGGACTGCACAAACACTTTTCAGGCATAGTTGGAATATGCCAATTATTATTATCATAAATAGAAAATCACTTTCTGTGTGTATGTGTGTTCACATGCCCTTTATTTGCGGTTGCGGTGAATGAGGTACTACAAAGCTCAAATTTTATGTGTAAGTGTGGTTTACTCTATGAGTAAACCAAGGAGAGTGTCTAGGGATCTATATAGGTGAAGTAAGATAAAATGAAATTTTATTGACAATTTTTAGTATTTTAAAAATAAATTACCATTTTAGATAACATATTATTTTTTATATGTTATCTATACAGACATTTTTAAATAAATTATTTCACAGAATGTAATAAAAGTGTTGAATCTCTAAAAAATGCTCTATTAGTTGTTTGAATTTTTGAATCGTATATTAGAATTTTATTTCAGTGAACGACTTCCAATTAATATTATATAGTTTTGGAATTAAAAACATATAAAGGGTGGTTCAAAACCAAAACCGCCACTATGCAAATCATGAAATTGAGATAAACGTATTTGTAATTGATTTTCTAGCCATACCGGAGATTTTAAAATTGATATGTATTTAATGAAATACCACTCTATTTTCGTCAATTGCTATGTGGTGGTTTTTCTTTTGAACCCTTCATATAGAATATAGAAGCGTCCATAAAAGGTAGTTATTACTTTAGGTAATAGAGTTAAGATCACTCGTCACCTTGTGCTTGGCTGTGATTTATTCACAACGTAGGTGCACGAAGCTAGGAAACGCTTTAGAAGCAATCGCTATACAATTTAATTAATTTAAAAGTACAAGTAAAAAATATTATTTATTTTTAGTGTATATACCAGACAGTTTGGAAAAAATGTATGGTAAGTAGTATTAATTTATTTTTACAAGCAGCGTTGAACGAAGAAAGACAGCAAGATAAAAAAAGGTACGTAGCGCAGACCACGGGCGGTGCTCCTAGTAAATTAAAATGAAAAGGGTCCAGCCATGTCAAAGAAAGACCTGGATATTCTCCAGGTTCCTTCCAGGAATGCCTTCGTAATGAATGTTAGAATGTAAGCCTCAAGTAGACTGGGTAAATGAAAATTACTGTTACGTTCCATGATGGGTACTTCATAATATAATAGGCAGTTAAATACTTTAGTTTTAAAACATTTCATAATTATTCAATCATGTACAATTATATTTCCGTTAACTAACAAAATTGAATCTGACATTTAGCTAAAAATACCTTTTGTATCAAAATTATTACAATAATTTTCTTTTTAAAACTCTGTTACAAACATGTCCAATTTTCCAGTATTTTAAAATATAACACATTAACATATTTACATTTTAGTAGCACTACTAATTATTTTTTAACGCTGTTGTAAAAATTTCTAAAGCTTCAAAACTTTGAAGCTCGATATGACAGTTTGATGTAAATGGCGGATGATATCTTGATGTTTCAAGGTCACGATTATATGAGGATTCATAAAACAAGTGCATGCGTGAAAGATATTTTATTTTATATCAGCCATGGCTTAAACTGTTTTAGAAATATTAAGAATCCGAACACATCTAGGTAACGTTTTAATAACTTTTTTTTTCATTATATTTTAGAGTTTATTATTTTGTAAACACGGATACTTCATCGGTGACATTGAAGCTTTTATTCATGCACAAATCAGCCCAATCGTAAGCCAACTTCGAAATACTCTTCTAGGTACTGTTTCAAGGTTCTTCGAAATACTCTTCTAGATACTATTACTAGGTTCTTCGAAATACTCTTCTAGATACTGTTTCTAGGTTCTTCGAAATACTTTATTCGTTAGTCGAATTTAAATGTGATATTTTCGAATATCGATAATTTTCAATAATATAAAATCGAAATCGTTTATTTTTTTTTTATTGAATACCAAAAACCGAAGATATGAGCAATATAACGTTTTATACTCACGCCCACTATTACGCTACCGGACCAACAGGCTGAGTGACTGCAGAAGGCAGAGTAACACATGTCAGTTTTTAACTCAATTCAGATCTTTTCCAGCGGGATGCATAGTACAATTACAAATTTTTCGAGTCGGAGAATCGTCTCAAATCAAATAGTCGGAGCGACAAAGTGTTTCCATGTTACCAATCAGTTTTAAATCATTCCGAAAAAATTACGTCCCACCAAGGATTTTTTCGTTTAAAAAAGTAAATCAAAAAATCATTAAATATCCTTTTCAAATATCTAGTATGGTCCTGCAAATTTCGTCATAAATTTTCAAGACGCCGCGCCAGTCACAGTATTGAACACGTCGCATGACAAGAGACAATCCGATGAGGTATAAGTTTACGAATCTATGATCCTTTTATTTACCATCGCCTAAATTTCATATTTCTGAATACCGGTAAAATATTAAACGAACTATTCTTATTAAAGAAATGTTAAATTCAAGAAGTTATCCATTACTTTGTCAAAACGAAGGTTTAAAATTAATATATCAATAATAGAATAAATAAGATTTGTTTTTATTCTATTTCATTTGAAGTGACGAATATTTAGCTTTCCTAAGCCATTATCAAAAAATCTAATAAGTCTCTTCATAAATAAGAGGAAATTTAGATACAGCACTGCCTTATTGGTGTAGTTGTAAGCGAAATTGTGTAACGTACCATCACGTCATATTCCGTGGGGTTAAACAGAGAACACAGGGTGTCACTCTTTCTACTATTAATCATTTGCTTTTTCTAGAATCATTTGTATCAAGGATTCTTCTTAAATGCGAGCGTGCACTGGTCTAGACAATAGCACGTTAGCGTTGTTAGCGCATTACATAAATTAATAACGTAAGTAAAATGATGTTATGTATATACTTATAGACCTTATAATCTAACAAACAAAATTATTTACAATAATTATAATATAATCAATACATAATTCATAATGGTGTGATTGATCAGGTTTATCAATTGATGTCGAAAAAAACTGCTCGCGTATATCTTAGTTTCCAATTCGATCGATTCATAGTCAGGGTGATATTATGTTCAAGGCCGATTTTTTTTGGCTGCCATTTTGGTTTGTCAATTCACATTTGGTAGTCGTAGATAGTAGTTGATTACAATTTATAATGGAGCATCTAATGCCTCAATAATGTGTTGTAATCATTCAAATATTAAATCATACACAAACCTGACTTCTAGAAAAAATCGTGAACGATGACGCTCATTTCGACTTGACCGATTTTGTTAATAAACAAAACAGCCGTTATTGGGGCGCTGAAAATCCTCAGTTGATCCACCAACGAGCTTTACACCCACGCTGAGTGACTGCATGGTGCGCCATGTGGCATATGTGCCTATTTCTTTCAGGATGCAAGAGGCAACGCTACTTCAAAACTTATTGGTGGCCGAATTGGGTCAATTGGGCCTGCAACACATGTGGTTTCAGCAGAACGGTGCCACCTCCCATACAGAACGATCTACGCTGAAATTTTGCGAGAAATTATTCCGAGAAATTAATGTCAAAAAGGGGTTATATCGACTACCCTCCTTGATCACCTGATTTGACGGCTACCAACTATTTTCTGTGGGAATACTTGAAAGAAAATGTCTAAGTCAATAAGCCAACAACAATTCCTATGCTACAGGACAATATTCGAAATTAAATTGCTGATATACCATGCGAGGTGTGCGAGAATGTTATAAATATATAGTTTAGAAGAGCATGCATTTGTACCGCTGCCAGAGGCGGCCACCTGGCCAATATCATACGGCATGCATAATTGTAATAAACCAAATAATCAATAAATAAAAACTAAATTAAAAAGTTTTGTTTCGTTTTCTATTTATTTAAAAACAACATCAGCCTGGAACATAATATTCGCCATGTAATTCATATCATACAACAGGTTCAAGAGAGATGCGGTGCATGAAGACGTAGACGAAGATGTTCTGAGCAATTACCTCAAAATTCTATAATAGCAGTGAAAATGTACAACCTCCATCATTGAGTAGAACTATGATGAAGAAGAAGATAACCTCCGCACAGATTTTTCTTTTATTTCACGTGTTTTGTAATCTATTTCGTTTACACGACAGTAATTCCCATTTTACAAAAAATATTTTTTCTGATCTTTTTATAATATTTTTAAGAAATGTATTAATCCAACCCCGTCAAAGTATTGCTTTATCCGAGAGATGAAGGTTAAACAGTTGTAACATTTTTAAACATTTTTGAAAATATATCATCCTAGAGTAAGCACCTCCTAATAAAATTTTTGAAAAAGTAACTTTCACCGTACAGGCGCAGTCGCCGCTAGAAAATTTGGGTTAACCACAAGTCAGAAAAACTTGTACGGTAAAAATATATTAAAAGTTAATAAATGTAGAATTCTCCCTGAAAGTTACACGTTCCATCAAATTTCTAAAGCATCCATATTCGCTACAATTTTGCAGATTGAAGTGTGGTGGATACAACAAAAATATTGCGAGAAACGTTTTTATACCCCTGAAAAATATTGATATGTCTTTAACTTTCACCCTCGTAATATCGAGCAAATGAGTTCGTTGATGTAGAAGCCTTTGTCTTCAAAGTGCCGTACCTTAAGACTTTTAAATTCCTCTCGCTCGTATTATGAACTCTATTCGTCACATAAACCATCATTGAGAGTACCTCTAAAGATCGATACATATTTTTAGATTCAATCTCTCTGCTCAAGACTCCGTGAATAACTGAGGGAAGATTGTGCATTGACCCTCTTCGCTGTTCTGTCAAATTTCATCCTTAGTAAGGGAAAGTACATGTTTTTTTGGAATTGAGTGCATTCGTACGTTATATAATGTGTACGTGAATATGATTTTCCTTCTAATACTGACGTATATCTGTGAAATATGGACTCTCAACAAAAGAGAAGTCCAAAAACTGAGATTAACTAAGATGAATGTCGGGCATCACACGAAGAGACAAGAAAATAAATGTACAGACAAGAGTAGTTGATATAGTTGAAAACAAAAAGAAACCGAAAATGTGATGGGCAAGCCACATCACTCAGAGGACGGATGAATTCAGTTATCCAGTGGTATCCGAAGGAATCAAGAGGCCAACAGGTCCCCCCAAAACCCTGGATTGACGAAATCATCAAATTTTGCAAAAATTCGTGACAGCAAATAACAATTAACAGAGAAAAGTGGGAATCACTTGAGGAGGCTTTCATTCAGCAGTAGATAGAAAACGATTGACAATGATGATGTTACATTAAATCTATAAGTGAGTAACATGAGCTCCAAATGCACTTTCCAATATCAAATATGAATCAACTTCTGTCATTGAGATACGTACCTTGATACAAACCTTGACAAAGACACCTTGAGCGATGTCTCATAAAAAAAATTATATAAGAGAAGAGCGAGGTCGATAGGAAATCTGCTCATCGCCTTGTGGCAACTGATCGTGACAAATTTAGACTTCATGCAGAATTCGATGATTTTGCCACAAGGAGAGATTTGTGTATTCCACTCTACTAGCGGTAATGTAAATTGATGGTGTCGAAATATTTCGAATAAAATTTTGTTTATGGGACAATATTTATCTTCCCCGAAAAGCGAACCCAATATTTTTCGGGTCACCGTTAATAAAAAAGGTAGAGAACGTTTCACTAATATTTATGACACTTTCCTGAGAATATCAGACGATCTAAAAGTAATGGCTACAGCTATAGCTTTTTCTACTGACGATGAAGACTAATAATTCCAAGATAATCATTCACGCCATTTATCTCTTTTTATTTATAGTTTTTAATTTAAAAGAATTTAATTTACAATCATTCTTATAGTAGTAAGCAAGAGACCCGTAACTCATCATGTCAATCTGACGAGACAAAAATTCATCAAACCTTTTTATTATATGCCGTTCTATCAATATTTGCGTGTAATTTGTCATGTTAAGACGACCGTTGCCAAGTATGATAAATATACTCTCGTTTACCACTGTGTGCGGTGTAAATACGTTCATAAGAGACGTTTTTTAAAATTTATTCTTTATTAAGAGTGATTATTTTATATATAAACCGTTTATTAATTTTTTTTAATTATTTAGGTTTAAGCAGAAGCTCTTATGTATAAGCCATTATTCACCAATCTACTGTTCAATCATGCGTCTATGTTATCAATTCCCGTCTAGTAAAAATTAAATATATTGTTCTGGTGAAAAAAATATGTTTGCAATATGGTATGAATCATTTTACAGTGTATTTAAATTAAATTTTGTATAATTAACAACAGAACTACGAAGTTACTTCGCGACCAGAGGCGTGCACTCTATGCAATCAAAAAAACTATTTGCGAAATAAATGTAAATTAAATATTTATTTGACACATTATTTAGTAAGTATGTAGATATACTCGAAAATAATTCAATTTTCATATTAACGCATTAACTAGAACCGAATAATTAGTGGAAGAATTTAAAATTGACAAATAAAGTTGCGCATGTGTTTTTTCGAAAAACTGTCCCAGACGTATAGGAATTAAATGCAACTCTCGCGCCGCGTGGTGTTCTGAATAGACGTCTTCTCTTTAACAGTCGCGTTGCAAAACACCGCAAGTGTGTCTTTGAAGCGAATTTGACTGTATGCATTCCAGTACACTTTAAACATGGTATTATTTTATATTATAACATATTTTAACTGCTTGTTAAAAACTAAGTTAAAAAGTTTAGTTAAGTAAACTAAGTTAAAAACTTGAAAAACTTCCCAAGAATACTAGTAACAATACACACTCACACAGGTATACCGACACAAAACATGCTTTCGAAAGAGTGAATAATGAATACAACCTCTAATAATAATACCCATTAATATTAGCAGCATAACCTAACTCCAAGCTTAGTGCACGCCGCTGTTCACGATACGATACAAAATATATGTATTACTTGAAACACAAACAATTAAGTGTTTATAAATAAATTGTATGTTCAAGAGACTGTACAAATACAAAGAATAGAAATTTATTGGCATATAACTAGAAAATTGTTAAGAAACTCTCTCGAGTAATGTTGAGCTGACCCGTTATTGTGACTGCGATTGTGTATGTGATGGTATTCGATAGATTTCAACTGGGAATTGACTGTTGAAGGTTTAGTTTAGTTTCGCTGAGTTGCGAATAATCAGTTACAAATTATCATTATAAATCTAACAATCACGGTCATAGTTAGCACATCACTACTCTCATGAGTATTTATACCTTATGATCTATTAAATAAAATACTATATAATTATTATTATCATTACATTAAAAAATATATTTTTAATGAAAACGCATCTCTGTTGTGTTGTATTTGTAATACAAATTAAATTAATACCGGGATTCGAACCTGAAACTTTTTCTATCTAGGGAAACGGGAAGCGCGTCACCGTTTCTGTTTTAGACAAATTCTGTAGTTCTTTTTTACAGAGAACACATTTTTGTTGTGAAATTACATTTATAGATCACAGTTATGTGGTATTTTTAATACAAATTAAGTAAGTCAACTCGAAAGATATACATATAAAATCAATTTATCAAAAAAATATTTAATTAATAGTGTTTGATTATTTATTTGATTTTCAATATAAAGTTGATCAATTGGAAAGATTACAGAATATAATTTTAAAATTTGTCGAAAACGTATTCGATTGCTGTAGCGAAAATAAGAGTTTCCACCAATAGAAAGAGGTCCAGTACATATTTAATACATATTTTCTGGTTGATTCATTTAATTTGTATTGTATTCTGAAGTCTTTTTTATAATTGCTATATATATTTATAATAAAAGGCAATCTAAAAGTACTTAATCTGTATTCCATCTTATAATAAGTACATAGCGACTTAGTCTGCCGCGTTTTCTCAAGGTACAGAACTCAAATCTCACCTGACTAGTGGCACGGATTGCACTTTGCATATAAATATGAGAGCCTGGATGCTACGTACTTGTAATGGACATCAAGGACCGGCTGTGTAGAGACACGATCTCTGCACTCTACGGAATGTAAAACCACGTGGGATGCTGTGAATATTGGATTGAACGACTCCAAAATGTGCGATACGAAATGTAGCGACAAAATTAAGTAACAAGTGTTTTATAAAATCTCAATCGCTCAATTTGTATGTAATAAAATTTTCGATGCTGTTGTCAAAATATAATATAAAAACATTTTTTAAATATTATAATATATACATCATTTGTATGATCTTCAATGTTTAGTAATTAGTATTAATTTCATATTCATCAATTCAGTTTAAAATAACGCTCGTTAAAAAGATTTTTTTTTAAATACTTAACGTTAAAAAATATTTAATAATTAACAACGCAGTTCTCCGGCAACGAAAAGATCCAGGTTCATATTCCGGCGGTAACCAAATGTTTATTTGTTGTATATCTTTCTAGTTGATACATGTAATCTTTTTAAAATTAATAATTTACTTTTCATATTAAATTTAATTATTTTTAAAAACGTTAAATTAATAAAAATAAAATAATAAATACTAAACTAATGACAGGCAGTAATATTAAGCATTATAGAAGACAACGAGATGTGAAAATAGCAGTTTACAAGTGTCTTAGGCTCTTACAAAGTTTAACAGGGTAACAGATGTTTAAATAAATTTAAATTAGTATTAAAAGTTGACGTTCATAAAGCATGAATATTAAATATCATATAGATTTCAATAAAATTTTAAACCCGGAACTGATCCTAGTTTCGGTAAAGGTGAAAAAAAAACATAAAAAATACATATATGTAAATGAGAGAAGGTATATAAAAGTACTGTGGTTCCAGCTTAATAAACAAATTTTATATTGAAATGTACAGGTAAGTACTTATTAGCGATTTTAAAGTCGTTATTTTAACTGTTACTGTATTCGATTGTAACGATGACTGGTAACTGATTATTCGTAATTTTTCGAGGAATGTCTGATACACTAGAAAGTAAGTCTCCGACAATTAAATCTTAGTTACCAATCATCGACACAATCACAGTCACGTAACGTTTTGCCATCACTAGTACTTATCATAACATATTGTGATATAAAATTTCAAATCAATGTGTAATATATTTTTATAAAATATATAAAACTATCTGGATATAATATACGTATAAGAAACCTTGTGGTCAAAAAACGAATGAATACACAAATACGTTTTAAATAATAAAACATAAATGGATAAACTGTTCAAATACTACGCCTAAAGCACACTTAACCTCGGGACAGAATTTGGAAACCAATATCGAACGTTTTCCTGCTATTTTATTGAAGAATTTTATTATGGACCTTATAGAAAGTATATCGAAACAGTGGCTCAGCTTTACGAAGCCTTAAAATGCCCATCAATGTATAAATTGAAAAGGCGTAGTTTATCGCTATGAACAGGCAATAAGAAGTTTATTCGATAATACTTCGGATCTCTGGCATCGCAAGTATTGTTGAATCCAACACAAAGGGAAACAATACATTTTAAATGTTACAGAAATTGTATAACTTGTAAGCATTTTGTTTTATTGAAATTTATAATAACGGTCGAACCTTCGACCCCCGTGTCTATTAAACTATTTGATAATATTCAAAGGTTTAACAACCTTATTTCAACATTATCTTCAATCTTACATTTTAACAAGTCGTAAACGTTTCAGTACTTTTGTCTCATTAAAAATTAAGATGTATGAATGTGAATAAGGTGAGGATTGTGCATCAGAATAGAAGTGTGGCGATCTATCCTCTCTGCCTACTCCCGCACGATGGTAAATAAGTAAGTAGATAAATTTAAAAAAATTAGGAAGATTAATTCTCAAATGGATGCACTTTTCGCCAGTAAGAATTCTATGAAGTATGATTTATTGACATGTTTATACATTTACATCAGAAATGAACATACAATATTAAAATAACGTAATACATTTATTATAATACAAATAGATTTCTATTAAGTTGACCAAAATTTTTTTTTAGTAGGATGCGGTAAGTATGTATCACCTCTGATAAATTTTATAATGTCCTGGCTACTTGCCTGTGTTAAACAAGCCAGCATTTGTACGGGCTGTTTAGATGTTATGTCATTTTATTAAAATAAATTATTTATAAATGTACGATAAAATGTGTAATATAACCAAAATGTTTAAAATCTAAAAGTGGATTTTTAATGTGTTATAGTATTCTATCATTATTTTTCGACATCATCATTCGTAATAAACAATGTATTTAAAAACTAAGTATAACAATATCAAATCTATTCCAGCATAGGAGCTCCCATTAACAGAGCCAACAGGTTTATAAATAGCACTCAACTGCCAAGTCTTTACAAAATGGATAGCATGGACCCCATTCTAACGCATGCAGGGTGGTTTGTGTGTTAATATTTAAGTAATCAATTGTTGATGTTTGTAGCGTTAAGTTTGTGGTTAGACATAATTTAAAATAACATTTATATTTAAGTTTGTTTAATCCACTGTGTTGTTTTTACGTCAACCGATTTCTTCAGTATCTTCTTCAGGACAACTGAACCATTCCATAAAATTAAAAAATAATTTCTCGGAATTTTCCAACCTTTTTGTAGAGAAAGGCCATAATTTTGTAGAATAAACTGGCATTGAAATTTTACAAATTAATAATAAAGACCTTATATTGGATAATTTAAGAGACTTCTTAAATTATCCAATATAAGGAAATATTAGAAATCAAAAAATTACTCAACAAGTAAGTCCAATATAATTAACAACCAATTAACCTTATTTAATATCTTCCCTATTTTAATGCCCCCCCTGTCAATCACCTCTCCATTCTTAAGAAGATTTCGCCTACACCCCGTAATTGGATGTCGTTTAAATTTTATGGAATAGTTCAATTGTATGCCAGTCCTGAAGAAAATACATATATTCAAAATGTATTAAACAATTCGTGTTATTTTATTTTTATAGTGTACTAGCATTTAAAATTGTAGAAAATGATAGTTCGCGGTGTTCCAAATTTACCCAATAGACAAACGGAACATCACTAGTCAATGAATTGACATTTGATGTTTGATGTACAATAATAGTGAAGTAAGGTACAACACGGCGAATCTCCTAGATACGCGGTGAACTACGAAAGCGGAGATTCATTTCTAAAGAATCTCATGGGAGCCCAATCCCAGTTTCAGAGACTGTTTCGAATCGAAAGTCCTGTTTCACCCCGTACTCGTATGTTTACAGAATACCTGGCAATAGGGTTTTGCAGGCTATCTATTAAACATACAATAAATATATATATATATATATATATATATACCATTTTAGAACTTAATACATAATGTACGAGTACAAGCGTTAAACAAATCCGCGTGTTTACAGTAGAATACCTTTATGATTGGATACGTAAAGCAATAATATTTTTACTAGCAAAAAGCAATCGGCTCCGCGGTCAGCGTTCAAATTATAATTTATCAAAAAAGGTGGTCTATCACAACAACTAACGCAAACAAGTCAAAGGCGAATATTATGTTCCAGGCCGATTTTGTTTGGCCACCATTTTGGTTTGACAAATATTTGTCAGTTTGTATTTAGTAATCTTAGAAAATAGTTGATTACAATTTATTATTGAGCATCTAACGCCTTAACAACGTATTGAAGTCATTATAACTTTTTTTTTAAATAATAATGGTAATGTTGTAACCATTTATGGTGATCGCTATCGTCACAAGTAGGAAAAATTCTTGATGACCGAATTGGGTCTATTGAGCCAGCAACATATGTGGTTTCAACAGGACGATGCCATCTCATACACAGCCTGAGCTACGCTTAAAATTTTGCAAGAAATTTTTCCCAGCCGCTAAATATCAAAAAGTGGTAATATCGACTGGCCACCTCGATCATCTGATTTGACGACTTCTGACTATTTTCTGTAAAGGTAATTGAAAGGAAAGGTCTACGTCAATAAGCCAACAACAATTCCTATGCTACAGGATAACATTAATAATGAAATTGCTGAAATAACACGCGAAGTGTGCGAGAATGTTATGAAAAATATAGATAAAAGTGCACGAATTTGTGCCGCTGCCAGAGGCGGCCACCTGGCCAATGTTATATTCTATACATAATTGTAATAACCTATGTAATTGAAAAATAAAAATCAAATTAAAATATTATGTTTTATTTTCTAGTTATTCAAAAACAGAATCGGACTGTAACATAATATTCACCCTGTGGTAGGATGGCTGTACCAAAAAGTAAAGAAGCGTTTCTCCCCCCTGCCTAGTATGCTAAATTACTACAATGATATCTCATCGATTAACACTAACATAGATATATTATTCTTGATAACACTGACTCAATGCAAAAACGAAATTAT
Organism: Eubasilissa regina; assembly: GCA_022840565.1. NCBI lineage: Eukaryota > Metazoa > Arthropoda > Insecta > Trichoptera > Phryganeidae > Eubasilissa > Eubasilissa regina. Next base: position 28,531,943 of record JAINEB010000033.1, read on the forward strand.
ATAATTCATGGGTGATAGCCGTTCCAACGTGTAATATTTCCGCGCCTACCATAAACTATCGCAACTTAACGTCAAGGACTGTCGGCATAGGCCTATCACGAGAATTGATTTTGTTTCCCTTGGAACCCATTCGCTTGTGTACTTCTGTGCGGTAGTTTTAAACATACTATTTTCGTATCTCTATTTTATGTAACTTATATTCTCATTTTTCACAGTAAGTTTAATTTTCTTAGCCATAAAAAGGTTTATTATGTAATATGTTATATCCCAATTGTCTTAAGTGCTTCTACATAGTACCTTAATGTAATAAGAACTATATAGCAGGGTTGATAGTCTGTATACTAAAATAAAATAAACAAAAACTTTTTTTTAATTACCAAATTTATCGCTACAAATCAGTAGATATTTCAAACTGACTGCAGAGATAAACAGAAAGGACATAACACAGTTCTTCTGTCCTGACTTACACCTTTTGCCTCTCATATGTCTTATTATGCCTTTCAAACATTTTCTCGCCTATTTTAAAATAGATGTTCTTAGGGTCTCGATTTGTGTCGACTCATGCGTCAGATCAAAAAAATAAGAATGGAAATTTGGTCTGCATCGATAAGATTCGATATACGTTCTTGCAGTATTGTAACAATTTTTTTTTATGTTTGGTAACTTTATACTATACACTTTGTTGAAAAATTTCGTTACGTGTTTGATAGAGGTTGTTTTTATTTACCCGTGAAAGTGGCAAGGCGTGAGTAAAAAATTTAGTAAATTTTAATATGAAGGTTAAATTGTTGTTTTTAAAGTTTCTAAAGTTAAAATAATATTGAACAATTAATATTGTGTTAATGTATATGTAGCAGTATTTTTTATTTCTAGATAAAAGGGAGTGGCAAAAATTCAAAGAAACTAACTAAATAAAAAATTGAAAGTATTGCATCGTTTTTATGTTCATCGTGTAACTTTCATGTCAATGTGATATTGATAAAATCCGAAGAAATCAGCAAAAATTACAGTAAATTTTATAACAATTTAATTAAAATACTGCATAACATTGACGCCTGGTACGGTTATATTAGCGCAATATATATCTTATTAAGGAGAACACATTCTTATTGTGAAGTTGTAATTATTCAGAACAGACGGTCTGTGATGTTATAAATACTAATTTAATGTATTAATTATAAACATATAACTTATATTATTATAAATATGGTACTGGTCAGCTGGGGATACAAACCTACGCTCCCAGAATCTGTTTTCTAATCGGACGTTTTAGCCAACTCGACCGCGGTCGGTTGCGCAAAACGTGCTGATCTTTCTTTGCTAAAGTGTACATCACTATGGTGGTACGAAACGATGTTTGTAGCGCAATACAATCGAGGATAACACATAAATTGAGCATTCATTAGATTAGGTTAATTTTAGTTAATTGTCAACTCCCATAACACTTTCTTAATGTTGTATTACTTTGAATAATAATAAAAATTGCTAAAGGCTACTTAAATGCTAAATACACAATTAACATTTTAATCAATACTAACATTCTCCATTTTGCCTAAATGTGCCGCGCGACTCTAGTAGTTGAAATGTCATAAGAAAATCGACACCAAATATCCACGTTGGCGTCAACTCCTAAAGTGCGTGTACACGAATGAAATTTTCCCCTCGAGACGTGAGAGTATGGCGGTAAAGGTCGGTATAGATAAGACAGTCATACAAAGTATAATATAATAGATTAAAGTCTCCATATGAAATATTCCGTACAGCGAATAACTCAGCATGGAAAATGGATGCAAGGTGAAGAAATATGCGGTTATTTCACCCTTTAATTTAATTATAGATTTTTTATTTCCATTTTTTATAATATCATTCATACAATTATTATTTGTAAATACTTTCACCTAAAGTTACTTAATAATTTCTTGAATACTGTTATGTAAAAATATGTTGTCGGATTTTTATAAAAAAAATATATATTTGTTATTAGATATTTTATGATATTTATTTTACACTTTTAAAAAAATCTCAATTTATAATTTAATTAAATAAAGCATTTAAAATTTAAAAAGAAAACAAACAAAGACCGATTGTGTATTCAATTGTTAGAAAATTTTCTAAATTAATAATTAATTATAAATACTGGTTTAATTTTGCCCACTGTTTAATTTAATGGAACATTTATTTAAAAGCAAATTAATAATAAATTTTGTGTTGTTCTGTCCATAGTATTCTATACTATTCACATACTCACACTTACCATAGATCTTAACACAAAATATGTTTCTTAAACGGTACCTACCTCAGTAAAATTTATCACGAAAATTGTGTCAAATTTTTTTACTTTTATTTCAAAAACATTTTTGAGGCACCCAGTATCATTTCCGATATCTCTGATCTACCGGGTTCTGCTGTCTTAGTTAATCCAGCTACTGCCCAGCAGACTCGTGCCAAATTGTTATATAAGAATATAATACTAATATATTTCTGTTTTTAATCAAAACCGTATTTATCTGAGCTTTACGAAACCTTATAATGTCCATCAGTGAATAAACAGAGAAGGCATAATATATCGCTATGAACAGGCAATAAGAAGTTCATCTCAGGCAATATCGTAATATTGTCGAATTCAATACAAGCGGAGGCTACATATTACATCACAAAGGAAACCAATACATTTTAAATGTAACGTGTTTTGAAGTATTTTGTTTTACTGAAATTTATATGAATAATAAATTTATAAATTATAAAAATCTACAGATTCAAATTTGTCGTAAACGTAATCGGTTGATGTAACGAAATGTTAATGTGTTTTTTCGAATAGAAAAAGGTCCATGTTCTAATGCAATCCCGGTAGCAACCAAATATTTTTTCAATAAATAGATATTTTCTGTATATCTTTCTAATTGATTAATTGAAATTTATAATATCGATCGAACCTTCGACCCACGTGTCCATTAAACTTACTATTACTATTTTAAAGCTATCTTCAATACCTTTGTTTGTTATTTATAAAAAATAACCTTCAAGAATATTGAAATTAAAATGTTATTTATAACCAATCTTGAATGTAGAAATTTTTTATTAAATAGAAATGGAAAGAAATTTCAATGGTGATACAGATTTTTTTTCCAATTATTTATTTATTTTTACAGTTATGTAAACATGTACAGTGTTTCCAACTAACTTCAGTGGCCATCAAAATATAATATTGTAGAAAATATGTTTAGCATTTTTCTTTTCAACCGAGTAAAGTGCTATTACAAAGCGACGTTACCTTCCAGAGTAATTTCTGAATAACGAAAATAATTATTCAAGTATATAGTTTCTTAGATTTTGCCAAAAATATGCAAACTACCAAGGACAAACGCCGTTAGGAAAAGCAGTCTTAGAAAGTTTCCCCGACGATAATGGAACGAACGGTATCCTAGTACTGGGGGAAAACAATATGTGTTTGACCTTTCTCATTCGCGGCAGAATTGGTGAAGTTTTGTTCCGAAAGCCGTCGTCTTTCCCAGGAGCTCAGGAGCCGAACACGGATAAGCCGCGAGAGACCGACGCCAGCGTCATCGAACCTCTTCGCAAAAAGGGGGGGTTGCAACCCAGTCCCAAGATTTCGAGTGCGCCTCTAGAAATGTCCACTTTTGTGAAGATAAAACTACTGTCGCGATGTACCAGAGGAACTCCTGAATGTTTCGGTACAATGATGAACAAGACACATTACGTCATTAGTCTACGTAATCTTATTGACACGTGTTATACAATGGCTTACTGAAAGGAACTGAAATAGTAAAAGAGTGATCAAGATGTTTTTTTTAATGTATAAAGTATTATGTCTTTCAATAAAATTATTTTTCTATTTTGTGACGGATTGTACCGCATTCTAGGAAAATGTAAAAACGTCGGCTAATGCAGAATGCTAAAAAAATATTAGAACCCATGTGTTCGTTAATTGTATTTTAATTTTTAATACCTATAAAGATTAGCAACAGGTCGCTGGACAGTACAATGTAAAAAAAAATTTAATAATTAGAAGAATTACAGAATACGTTTTTCGTGGTTGAAAAATTATAAACCCTATTGTATTATAAACGCAAAATTGTAATACACACATTTTTTTAACAGTATAGTGACAATCCTATCTCACACCGATCATGTTTTGTTTGCTCCCAGCTTGTTTCTTTTCATTTACTTCTTACATATCTTTAGTCTGTTTCAAAAAATTTACTTTGTACAATTTACTTATTATCTCTACTTGCCTCCTTTTGATTTTTCTGTTTTTTACCATTTAATTTAATTTGTTACCTTACTTCCAACTTACATTCTAGCTTATGGAACCTTATGGCTACCTGTTTCAGAACAGGTACTTTATATGTACTTAGCGAGGTAGGAAGCGGCCAACAGGCTTGAATGTAAATTAAATTAATTATAATATTTGTACTAAGGATTTTTATATTGATGCAAGCTATAAAAATAATGTTATGAAAATAAACACCGATTATCGCCACTGAAATGAAAAATAGAGGAGTATTAACAAGATATTAAAACTACCGCATATGTACAGAATGGGTTCCATGTTCCGATGACAAATCACGTGATGCGTGATAGTCCGCTGTGTACGAAAGGGAATACAAAATACGTATTTGAAAATGTATTACACGTTCGTACATCAATCGACCAAGTATTTTTTTAAACCGAGTACTAGTACTCGTTTTCTTATTTTGTATTTTAATCGTGTAGAAATCTTTTCTTGTTGTTATCATTATTGTTGAAAAAAAATAACAGCGTTCGATTTTTCAAAATCTACACCTAAATTGCAAGCGCGCTCCAGTCTTTACCGCGAAAAAAGTGCCTGGCACAAATTGATTCACGTTGGACACACAGATTCGGCGTCGATTATGAAAAATATTTGAATGAACAACGATTGTGAAAGACACTTGAAAGAATGACGACTGTTAAAGACTAAAGCAAAAGTTGTATGCAGATACCGATAAAGCAGGTAATCATTTAAAAAAAAAATAGTTTCATAATAATACGTTTAATTAATGCAGTCAGTATGCAAAAACGTAGAATAATTTCCATAAAATATACGACTTTGGAGGATAACCTTATAACTTGTATATTTGTGACAATATTTTTTAGATTTATTGAAAATCTTTCGTTTAATCGAGCTTGCAAGAAAGGTTTATTTTTTATATCCTTTCTAAAGATGTAAGGATGAAACTGCGACGTCGCACGTAAGCAATAACGTACTCATTACGTAAGTAAATAACGATGACCCTTGTTAACCCAATGTAACATAAGTCAGCCTGTTAATGTAACATTTTAGAACTAATGTTAACGTAACATTTTGTGGTCGTTATGGTCTACAGAATACGCGGTTCAAAGGATCTCTATCCTGTATATAAAACGCTCCGGTGTGTTTCAGTACAATTTTCAGCCGAATATTTTGTCCATATATTCGTGATTTCTCCAAATTGGATTCTTCCAGTGTATAAATAGCTTTCCGCAAAGGCATATTCGATGAAAGTTTAAACAATTGTTTTATTGTGAAACTCCAAAATAATGTTTCTGACTATGGATACCTACTCGAAAAATATTTACGTTGGTAGTGATTTACATGCATATAATATTATTCCTAATGCTTCAACTTAGATACATTTTGTATGGATATAAACACATGTGATTCTCTTGAGTATTATTTATTTTAGAGAATCCTACTTTACTAATTAAAATAAAGGAAAAGCTGGATCTTCAACGTGAGTATGTTTCGGTGGCAGTCGAAGCCCGAAACGGATGGAGAAATCCCAACTCAGGAATATGGATTAATTAATTTAAATATCTATCCACAATATATAAATATATGCACATTCGAATTTATAATAATGAAATATTTTGTTGAAGGATGAACCAGTACGGACCTTATAAAGGATTTCAATGGTATAATACATACTCAGATAATATGCTGATTTCAATTGAAAATAGCATTTTCGCTAAAGCTAACCATTTTGGATCAATCAATGGAGCATATTTTGTTTGTTTATTAGAGCAAAAAAGGATTTTCTCTACGGGCAATAAATACCAAAAAAATCATCAGTTGGGAAGGCTTTTTACAGGGGATCGAAAAACGGAAACGCAATATTTTTTTTATTCTTAATAATATTAATGGCAAGGAAAAATCTGGCCAAAACTTATCAATGAAACAAAGAAATCTAAGCCAAAATTGCCCCTCGTCAATATCGAGCACGACAAATCGTACCCAGATAGGTAAACTCGTTTTAGCTCATATAAACATCGAGGGAAGCATTGCCGGTGTATAAAGAACGGAAGATTACAAGCGGATGGAATTATTTCTCAAAAAGTTAACTAACAATTTAAATATTGCAACAGAACAGTAATTGAATGCTTGGAAATGGGATTTTTAGTTTAGTTAATTCATAGAAGTGTATTAATTATTATTAATACAAATTAAATGTATCAATTAGAAAGATATACATATAAAATCAATTTATCGAAAAAATATTTTGTTGCCACCGAATTCGAACCAAGAACCCTTCCTATCCGCGGAATTGCGCTGACCATTACACCATGTCAACAGTAAATTAATGACAAATAAAATCATTTTAATGTAGTAAAAAAGTCCTCCATCAGTTGGCGTTCACTAATTGAGGAATTGTATATGGTACTCTGTAATGTAATCGTATAAGAAGAAATATATACATAACTTTTTTCTGATAGATCTCTCATTCTAGACTTTTTCACAGCACTGTACTTTAAAACTAATATATTGTACATGTATATATGAACACCATAATGCTTTCGCCTTATAGAAGAAATCTTGAAAGATGTATGAATTCCCACTGTATTTGTTTTCTAAGCAGAAAACGTGGAAGGAACGACTTGACAGAATCACGTTTTTCAGATGAAAAAAGAAACATTTTTGATTTAAACTGGCAATAACTCAACTGCGTAATATATTTTGTATGGCTGTCGTTTTCATATTTGCGTCTAAAAGCCGTGACAAAATGATTCCTTTGAATTTTCCTTTTTCCAGTAATGGTCTACACCGAGTTTCATTACCCGTGACTCGCACAATATCACTGCCGGCACACACGCGCGCTTGCCCAAGTTTCACTAAGTCCGAAACGCTACTTATCGTAGTTAAGGGCCATTTCATATCAAAGCTGCCAAACTTGGGCACAAATGTTCAACAAATATCTCTTTATCAACTATGAAAAAGAAATATGCTCTATTCGGTGAAATAGTGAATATTTGGAAATGAGTAACTTTTAGAGTAGGTACCATGCCCACAATAAAAGCTTTTTGTGAATTGTGCTTTGCAAACGGTTTCTTAAATTCGTTAGGCATTTAACGCTTTAATGATTATCCATCTTATACTAATCTACCTTCTTCTTTCATGTCAGACATATGGTGACCTCAGTCAGATGAGATGCGGCTCATAATGCACATTCACAAGTCTCGGTCACAGCTGACAACAATCAGGATCTAGCCAGATGCAACGCATCCATCCACCGTTGTAACACTTTTCCAAGTATTTTTCGTCTTAAAGTTGTACCCAGGATAATTTCCTTTTCTAAGTAATCATATTGAGGAATAATGTGGCCAAAAAAGTTGAAGAATCTTCTGTTTACTACCGAAGATAGAGCTTACCGTGGTTGAATTTTTTGCAGGATTGAGGCATTCGCGTGTCGTACTTTAGTGCTAAGTAAACATTTTTAAAATGATATTCTACAAAATACGTGACATCTTATATCAAGACACGATCTTTGCGAGAGTAGGTGGAGGGTGGAATAATTGATGAATATGAAAAACGGGGTATAATTTGGCTATTCAAATTAGGATTCCAAAACATAGCAAAGACATTGCAAAGAATACGATATTGAATGATCTCCCACCACTTTCACAAAGTATCTTTCACTCAGGACAACAAATTAATTAACAAAATATGGCCAAAATTGGTAGATCAATCTGAAAATTATGTTTTGTTTAACATCTCAATAGTGAATCCCATGTTAGATACTGTACGATAACAAACACAAACAAGTATCATATTTTACGATACTGTACGATAACAAACACAAACAAGCATCATATTTTGCGATACTGTACGATAACAAACACAAACAAGTATCATATTTTACGATACTGTACGATAACAAACACAAACAAGTATCATATTTTACACCATTGTGCTAATATATTAAACATATCGTTTATTTTAAATACTAGCGACCCGTACGCAGCGTTGTCCTTAATTCAGATTTAGTTATAATTTAAAATAGGGATTTAAGGAGGCGTGGCATTGTTTTGCGCAGTCCCTAAACAGTAAGGATATATGCAAAATTCAGTCCAGGCAGGAGAATGGTGGGATATCTGGGGAGAGTGGGATAGTTTGACTATAATTTGCAACTGAGCAAAATTTGAAACGCATATACATTCAATATAATATACTATAATACACAACGATATGAAAATACGCAATAACCACAGACCATCAAATAAATAGACATGAACTAACGCAAATTTCTTGTCTCAAAATGTTCATTTTGGTGGAACCCACGTGAGAGCTCCGCGATTTTTTTTTAAATATGACTCGATTGGAATGAAAATTTAAACGCTGTCAATGTAATATGTATTAATGTAAAAAATACATCTTGTTTACACAAATATTTAATTTTCGAATAGTAAATATTTTACTGTTGCATAAATGTGTCATAAACTATCGGATTTATGTTTTGTTGGATAAATGTGTGTAGAATGCCGTGCGAATACACTTCATATCATGTCTATTTATTTACTAGTTTGTGGCAGAATTTGGTGTCAAAGTTATTAAAATGGCACGGCTGAGGTGAGCTGACCATGTTCAACGCATGGATTTATGACGATCAGTCATGTTGGAAGTCTCAAGCTCCGACGTTATCCAGTATGCGAATGCTGTCGGTATGAAGAACTGGAGACCGGAGTGGTGAAAGGAGAAATGGTAATGATGCAAGTTACTTGAGAAGACCAGGGCCCACGCCGGGCTGTTGGATGATGAAATGTTAGTGATCCCTTCAAAATATGTAATTGTTACTTATTTAAATTTGAAATATCTTAATTAATAGTTTATAAATCACCGTGAGTTATTTATATTCAACCGGTTTTGAAAAAAAAAACCTTTCCCTTCATCAGGATGAAAAAACTAGCTAAAATAATGTGTCAAAATATTTTCAAATTCAATTTAAAAAAAAAAAATCTAGTGCTATACTTAATTTGTTACAATTTAATGGTCCAAAATTATTGTATTTTTTTTAGGATAGGACTAGAGGCTAAATTTAGATGGTTATTTATAATATTTTGGTTAGTTTTACTAATTAACCAAATAACTTACCTTCATGCCACAGGGGTAGGCAGAACGGATAGAGCGCCACACTCCTCTGTCCTGACGCAGTTTTCTCGACTCATCCGCATTCATACATTTTCTTATACAAGCTTGCCGATTACTGAAGCTTCTAACAGGACCATCCTCCAGTAGCTGGTTTACCTGGTCGTGCCAAGTCTTCCGCGGACGTCCTCTATTTCTAATGTCATCAGCACCTAGCGTCATATGTCTTTCTTACCATTCTCTCCTCATTTTTCCGTTCCACATTACCAAACCACCTTAGTGATCCCTTTTTATTCTTACTCACTACACTAAGATCAGTTAGGCTACGATTGATTTTACACGCTTTACGTATATCTAACGATTCTAAATTATTCAATTTAAGACATTGTTTATATGTAAAACAGACAATCCCAAATTTGTATCAAAAGTATAATCATTTTCTAATAAATTATTGTAAAATTCTGAAAAACTATTATTATTTAAACATCTTAAATGTTAAAATTTCAACCTATTTTTCGAATCTTTACAGCTAAGTACAATCATTACAGCTAAGTTTACGAACACATAATTTTTTTTTTTAAATTCTTAGTTTTCAAAATTGTTTGAACATCTGAAATGAACATATTATAATTTACATTACGGCGGGTGGCTGGGCCTGTTACGGGTCACGCTGCCATGTGTGCGTCCACCTATTCAATGCAATGTAATATATATGCTCGATACACTATTTATCAAATAATATTTACTTAAAAGCTAGGACACATCTTATCCAGAGGACGTAATCAAAATTTAATAAATCTACCAATGTTTTTGTACGCATTTGTTATTGTCATAATGTATGACGTTGGCAATAAATGCCTTCACACTATAAATATGCTATACATTCATATTCACATTCCTAAATCAGAAACATGAATCATAATTACGTTCGATATACAGGGTGAATATTATGTTTCAGGCCGATTTTGTTTGACCGTATTTGGTATTTGGTAGTCTTAGAGAATCGTTGATTACAATTTATTAGGGAGTATCTAACGCCTCAATAAGGTTCAATAGCACATGTTTTGCACATTATTGTGTGTCATTACACGTGGCCCAATTGGGTCGATAAGGCCTGCATCACATGTGATTTCAACAGGACGGTGCCACCTCACACACAGCCCATGCTACGCTTGAAATTTTGATGAATGAAACAATATCGGCCTGAAATATAATATTCACCCTTTACTTATTTTATATTTGTCCCAATTCCGCATTTCGTGACTTGGGACTTTATTTAGACCCTATTTTTATCGTTTTCTATTTTCAATGATTATTGTCAATTTGACCAGATTATTATAAGATAAAAATAACAATAATTTGTATATAAATATTAATAATTTAAGACGCCAAATAAGTACTCAAAACATAATCGAATATTTTGTTAATTATTATTTACTCTCACTCATTTCATTTATTTGTTACAGATTTTGAATGAAAGTTTTTTAAAACCTGTTAAGAGGGCAAATTTAACGTAAACAAAAAGTTAATTGTATCAAAGTAGAAGAATAGTCGACTATTCCAGGGGTGGGCTCGGAGGGGCTCACGCGAGCCCCTTGTTAAATTTCACTCAGGCCGGCGAGCTCCTAGCTAAATTAAGAAAAACTAAAAAATCAGATCAAATCAGCATCTAACTGCAATTTCAGCAAATGATTAAAATGTATTATGAAACATAAGGTTTTATTGCCTTTTGAAATTATTATTTCGGGTGCATAATAAAAGAGACCTAGTCTTTTTTTTTTGTCTACAGTCTAACAATACTTAAAAACGCAACTGTTTGATATATATTGTTTCCAGATGTTCTTAGATGTTCAACGCATTATTTTTGTGAACGATGCTTTGAACGATTATCCTTCATACTTCAAACGAGCACATTTTTTTCCCTTTACAGTAATTGTGCACAGTTATGAGAAGAACAGTCGTTAATATTTATTATTTTGTACCATCATTTACTAAGAAGAAGTTTAGTGTCAATCCAGTGTTCTGTTTTGAAACTTGTAATTGGAGCTAAAAGTATAGTACCTATATCTGCGTCAATCTTCGAACTCTTAATCTTGCAACCTTGCAATCTAAGGTAGTTAAGTACATTTTTTCAGCTATTGATTATAATTACTTTATACGGTACACTGCGTATTGTTACATAACATGTGTACATTAAATAATATTCGATTGCTTTAATAATTATTGCGTATTGTATAAGAGTAATAAAAAAAATTTGCCTCGTCCCCGGAACATCGCAAAACGCTCTGAGATTATCGAGCCCCTTGTTAACGTATTGGCAGCCTACCGCTGGACTGTAAGCTTCCCGAGCTATATGTTATATATAGATATTTTTATTTTAGTTTGGTTTGTAAATTGGTTTTGAAATTTAGCAAACTTTTACAATGTCTACCTTCAAATAATTGACTTCACGCCCTCAGAAGCCCACAGAAGTGGAACGATTTCTAAATCCGCTATCATCAATGTCAAAGTGTTGCTATTATAGATCAGTACATACACATTCATTTGAGTATTTATGATATGCTTCATGATTAGTAATCTGTTCAAAATTCAACGTGTATCCTGTAAGCGAACATATTAAACGATAATAATATATCATTTAAAGACAGATCTGACAGTAAGGCTTTTTTCAAATATTTTATTTTAACCTTTCATACAATATTCTCCTTTAATATTCCTTTAATCTTCCAACTCAGCATCTTGACAGATTGATGGCGTCTTGACATACACATTGCGTATTCTGTGTGAGAATAATATTTAAAAAATACTCTATTTTTATTTAATAAATATTGTAACAGATTATAGGATCGGAAATTAGTTTCAACCTGCCGGATCGAGTCAATCGACCTGCTCTGAATGTTTTAATTAATATTGGTAATTTTATGCTTATTTTATGTTCAGAGTAATCATAACCTCCTCGGTCCCGGCGTCTCTTATACTATGACTTTAAATTTATTTAAAATTGTTAGGCCTAAACTCATCTATTGTCTAATTATGACAATTATGTGCAAAAATTATTATGATTATTATTTTTGATGTTTTGATACTATTGTATCCTGCAGGAGACGCTAGGATCGAAGAGGATAAACAATGGCTCAAAATAAAATCCAGTATCGATCAAATAATTACATAAGTTAGTAAAAGAATAAAAGGAAATATCTGAGGCACTTCTACATTTGTAAATATTTTCGTCTTATTTTAGACCTGCGGGTTGTCTTCTCAGTACAATAAACTTGAATTGAAAAAAGCAATCGTTGAATTCGTATTATTATTTCACGTTAAGATTTAAATAATACTTTCAACGAGAAAAAATTCCAGGAATTTCGATTTACTTATGAAATCTTGTTTGTTTGTAGAATTACTATTTGAATATTGAAAAATCACTCAATTCCCTCCAGTAATAGAATATTTTAACGTTATTTGGATTACCTCTAGCATTTTTATATTTTCAGATCACGAGCATCATAAAATATACTTGAATCCAAATGAGTTTTCGGTTTCCGCAACGTCCGTGAAACAGTATCAAAAACCAGCATGTAATAAAAACATGATAAAAGTGCGGTGGGACACTCGTTAATATTTAAATGTACCAAATGACGGATGTCCTGCAGCATTCTACAGTAGGCGGGGAGATTCGCTATTTTCGTCGTTAAAAGTTCACTCCGTTTCATTTCGTATTTCGCGTGGAATATTATAATAATCGTGAGTGCCGGGTGAAAACTTAGCGCCATAAAGAGGACTTTTAGGAGAGATTCTTTGGAACTATTATGTGCTGTATAAGAAATTAATTTTAAAACGTGTGACGGCAGTGACCATTTTAGCCAACGTAAAGGGAATTACATTTTTCAAAATGATGGACGGAGATTGTTATTGTGTAACTTAATTAAACAATCCTGTATAAACGGTCTTGGAAAATCGTGGTTGTGAAGTAGAGTGAATACGTACAACTTTTTTATTATTTAATGTGTGTACTGACGAACTTCTTATTATATTTATTGATGTTAATTATTATATATATTAAAATAAAATTTAAATGCAACATTAAGTAACTCGTATCAATAAAAATTGGCAGATTACCTGGAAAACGGATTGTAAAATTATAATATTAATAAAGATTAATTGCATCTGGATGGCGAGACTTTCCGTCGATATGTGATTTGAGACCTCAAATTTAAAAAAGGTAGACAAACCAAATCGAATTTTACTTAATGCTGTCAAAATGTTGTACAGTTCGTCCAATTCCGATTCCAACTGGAATTTTTTTGCAATTAGAATTGTATTCATGTAGTTTGTTTACAAAAATAGATAAGCTTTGCATTCAAGGCTTTTATCTGTAAGGTCCGATATCGCAATCACACTCTATCCCTGGTTTTTAAAAAATGTTTAGATGTATTTGGTTGAAATTTCGTTACATGCAAAATAGGAGTAGGTACAGCAATGATGGTGCTCGGATATCACCACTATAGAACGAAGTCTTGAATGATCAAATTGTTAAGTCAAGTTTTCGTGTAATCTAAAATCTAAGATGTCCTCAGTGACAATAAAGCTTGGAAAGCTAGAAATGTACATTGGGAGAATCTGGCTTTGAACAACAAATAAAACCTCAGTACTCAGAAGGGACACAGATGACGTCTTTGAGGCTAACTTAAATTATTTGTAAGGCGAAAAAGCCTTTTTAAACGATTGAATTTTATTAAGCACTATAGATAAATCAGTAACAGCTCAACTGTGAAGGAATAAAATTAAATGAGGTGCTAACACTGGATGAAAACTTAACACTTGTTCATATTAATTCTTAAAGAATTTCTTACAATATACTTACAATTCTTATTACTAAAAACTAAACAAAAATTAGATTTTTATTATATAGAACGTCATTATCTGTGCACCTCGGGATCAGACACATTCGGCATTTCATATGATACTTGAGCGTTTATCGATATGTACATACATAATATCATGAAACACTCTGCCTGCACGGGGTGGTTTGCATGATAGCATTGGTTGTGGTGAGATGAAGAACCCTTTTGAGTATCTGCACACGATATTAAAAATTTCATAACAAATAAACATTTAAAAGAACATGACTATTTTTTTTATACACATATTATAGACGGGCATTTAATGAGAGACTTGATAGATAGTTCTAGAATGACCTTAAGATATAATGTAAAAACATTTTACGACAATGAGGCTGTTTTTGTTCCAGGAAATTATACAACTCCTAAAATATAGAGTAATTGTTTTATTCTTGTAGTGCATTATTTATTATTTTAAGGGTTGCGAAGCCAAGAACACCACCCCTACGTGGGTGTGACGCAATTCCTCTCCGCCCGACCTCTTTCTGCTCCAGACAGATAACCATTTTTCTAGCAGATGCGTTAGAATAATGGATTTTCGGCTGTCTGTATAATGTGCGAAAGTAGTCTTTAGGATCGTGCATTTTTTAAATTAAATCACACATTTACATGGTAAACGCGGCGCCCGGGGCCGTGTCGGTCTTTAGCCCGCCCCCGCAAGGCAGGGCCGCATTAGGGGGCGCGCAGAGCACTCGCCCTCGAGCGCATCATGAAGAAACACATTTACAAAATCCATATTTATATCATAAAATTTTAACGTTGGATGCCAGCACCTCACCCTTACCTGCATTATTTTTAAATTATCTCTGCCGAGCGAGATAAGAAATAAAATTTATTTTTCGCCTAGTGATCAAGACAAGGAGTTCTATCCTAATCCTTAAACCTCTGATAAACCAGTCATTTCAATTTAGTTTTAAATACAGTAAGAATATTTAAGTCACATGTTTTATATGAACACCCCTCACATAAAAAAAAAAGAATTCATTTGTAAATTTGTAATTAGCTATAATATTGTGTTTACTTTAAGCGCCTTCTGTGAACAGTGTAATTTTTTACATATAAAAAATATGATGGAAGTACTATAAAAACTTCAAAGACTAGTTGAAACACATTTAGGAAAATGTATTTTTTAAATATTCATTCATAACCTGGTTCAACAAGTGATAAAAACATAATATATAATTCTACTTGTTTATTTATTTTTAAATAATCTTCACTTAACTGTTTTTTTTTTTTGTTATTTATTTTTTTAAGTATACATAATATTTAAAAAGATCCCACTAACTCTAAAATTAGTTATTATGAGGTTGTATTAGTCACACATTAGTTAAGTATGAAAGAATAGTCTTACGTCACGTTAATGTTTATACTTTAATTTCCTTATATTAGACCTTATACTTTCACATATACAGCAGTAGAAAATAATTGTATTATTATTGAAGTTAACCTTGGTAAATATAAGAAAATGTTAACTCTATATAATTAATTATGAAAAAATCACATTTGGTAGCTATAGACAAATATTGTAATACTTTTTACCATACGATACACTTATAAATACAGTGCTTGTCTTCGTACACTTATTTCCAAGGGTCGCATAATGCCGATGTTAGATGACGATTGAATAACTGGTCATAAAATTCATATTCCTTCCAGACACAACATTAAAGGTACAGTTTGCCTCGCGGTGGTACCTAATGGTCACTGCTCGATGGTCCTTTTCCCCCCGGGCGCGAAACGTGTTAATCCGGTCCTGCCGCAAGGGGCAGCGTCCCTGAAAAAGGCCCCGACATTTTGTATTCACGTTTGAGTAGGGTCACTTTCGTGGCGAGTGGATTGACTGTTGGCCGTATCTGGGGATGTTAACTACGGCCATTGTTGGGCTGTCATCCCTTCGGAGTGAGACGTTGCCAAGAAGCGGCGCCTCCGATTTCGCGACTCATGCCGGATGCCGCTGAAAGACCTTACATTTCCAACATGCTACGAGCGGACGTGGCTGTAAATCTTCCAGAAAACACCGAGGAATGAGGCTTTTTTAAATCCTAATGGATAAAATAGAGATTTGGGTTACTGAGATGGTTAAATGTGGAGAATTATCAGTTTGAACACTTCGCAAAATTAAAGTCTTGAAACTGTTGTTTAAAAGGACAAAGAATCTTTGTTTTTATACTAAATCTTACAATAAATCGGTCACATGTGAGTGTAAAGTTATCACGGCGCACGGGAAGGAGTTATTGTTAGGGAAAGATTTACCTGAGATTTTAAATTAATTAAATAAGTTAATAAAAAGAAGTAAGAATATATAATACGATAAACAACAAAGCATTCAAGCAATCGCATTCATGATATGGTTCATTCTCGTGCGACTGATTACTGCGTCGTCAAATTTTCCTATCATAAACCGGGTCGGAAATGATTATTTATCGATGCAACTCTCACAAACCACTTAGTTAGAAAAGACATACTATCTATTTTTCACCGATGCTTCAATGATTAACGAATCGCTCTCTTCTGAACCGATCTAACCATAATGACTGTTTATTATCAACCAGGATTAAATTATATAATATATACAATATTTAGTGTGTTTAAAAATATTTAATTCAATATAAAAACTCTTGAGCAATCAAAACGCAACAATTTAAACATAAATATCTAAATAATATATACAAGGAATCTGCATATATAATATATTATAAATAAAATCATATAAAATTATGTATGCAAATACCAATCACGTATTCGATTTGGAATTCTGATTTACCGGCTCATTAATTTTCTGCAACAGGCAGGTAACTAGCTACGTAATTGACAGGTAGTATAATTTGACGAATTAATTATGTTTCAGAAACGATTCGACCCTTTCGCAAAAATCTATTAAACTATTGCTAAATTAATGATATTATGCTGTAATGGTGTCGAGAATAATAAGGCGATTTTTTAAATATAAAGAAGTGTAAATGCATACAAGTTAATGCGTTCAAGCCTCGAAAAGGAGGTCAACTGAAATCCAAACTAAAGTTCCAAGTAACAACGATTTACGTTGCCGTATAGCATGATGTGAGAGTGTAAAAAATTAATGTACTAGTGCCCTCAGAAAATGCTAAGAATTTTGAAAATAAACTACGCAATCCTTAATGATTAAAAATGCCTTTACTGTTTTATATACATATATTTTTAATTATAAACAAACTTCATAAGCTAGTCAACGCTCTTAATGATACGTTAATAAATATATATAAAACACCGCATTTTCACACACTGTAAATCATTCAAGTCATTATGGTAAAAAGTTTCATCTCTTGTTCATTCACAAAGAAAATGTAAAAACATTCGAAATGAGATGGAATTTATTTTGTAAACCAACAATGTTTTCGCCTATTTTAAATCAATGAGCTCAGTTTTATTATGTCATTTATTTAGGTCATGTGTGATTTTCCACACGTAAAAATGAATTTTATTGAGTAAACAAACCTTTTAAAACCTCGCTGAAAATAAAGTGGAATTTTTCGTAAATTCCAATTATAAAGTTATGTAACATTACATATGAATAATTTATGACATTCCTTGAACCGGCATAATTTATTCGTTAATAATTTATTAATGTTTAAGAATGAGTCGATCTGTTTAAACTAAAAATTTGCGAATACGAAAAATCAGTTTATTTCAAAGATCGGTTCATAATATGTGGTGATGGCGATATTTTCCAAAAAAAATTCAATTTAGTCATATTTTTTCAACTATTGTTGATTGCATTGCAGTATGCGTTGCAGCCATCCAGTACAATACAGCAGACAATTTGATACATTTTTGATGAGAAATTCTAAGAGTTTCTTCACTCGCATTTACTTCCCCAGCATAGGTAAGTATTGTTCGAAAAGTACCATGAATAACATTACATTATAATACTCACACCTGCGACTAGTTCCGCAAAGCTTAGCTAAGATTCCAAGAGTTTAAATCTCGGACCTAGAATGTTGAAGACGACCGGGAAATTACAATATTTTCTAAAATAATATACATTTTTAAGGAGAACGCATTCTTATTGTGAAGTTGCCATTTTTCAGAACATAGGTTTGTGATACATTTAATTTATTTTAAAAATATCACAAACGTGTGTTCTGAAAAATGGCAACTACACAATAAGAATGTGTTCTCCTTAAATATGTATATTAAATATATCAATTTGAAAGTAAAAATACATTTAATTTGTATTAATAATATACATTTGTCCATAGGCAAATAAATGAATCAAGTGAATTGAAAGCCATTAAATAAAGTGTACATATAGACGAGGGATTTGGAACATTAATTGCGGGACGAGGGGCATTCTACACATATTCTTTGTGGAAACATAAATTCGATAGTTTATGATGCATTTATGCAACATTAAAAGTATTTACTCTTCGAAAATTAAATCTTTGTATTAAATTTTTAACTGTCAGCGTTTTCGTTCCAATCGAGTCACATATTTGAAAAAAGTCGCGAATCTATTTGATTGCCTATGTGGTACCAAAGTGATCACGTGAGTGATACCAAAATGCAACTATTGAAAAAAGGAATTTGCGTTAGTTCATGTGTATATATTTGGGAGTCTGTGTATTTGTCCTTACATATCGCATACTTGTTCTGTGAGATATGGTAAATTTCTGAAATGTAATCTATAATCTATAGTATCCATTGTATTTATTGTTAGCGTAATTGCGAGTAATCCATTTTCATTATAAATCTACTCGATATGAATATTAATATTCATTTGTAATTTTTCCGCATTGTGCAATAGATGTCACTGATTAAGATCTCCGATTAGTGTCGCTATTCAAAGCAGATAAATAAATTACATCACGAAGGATTAATACGACGAAAGATATTTGCAACAGATATATTCGGTGCTGTTTTCTTTCTTATAATTACTCCATCTTTTTAGCAGTATTAAACGAAATATCGTATTCACTTGAGAATTAAGTTTTTTTTTTTATGTGTACATATAATATCTTTATGTACTATACTATATATTTCGTGTTTTAATAATATTCCGACAATAATCATATCAAGTTAAAATAGCTGTACGTATATAGCATGTATCATTTTATTAATATTTTGTTTTTACTTACTAGAAATAATGACATAATACACTACATAGTGCATTATTAAAGTATTATAATAAGTCATTTTGTGATTGAATTTATTTTGATACCTTTTTAAAATGGACAGGAATTTTGTAATTTATATTCGACGTAAAGTATTCGTTGTCCAGTTTTATTTTTAAATAATACTTATAATTTATTTTTAGTTTCCATTTAATAAGTGTTCTAAAAACGGCGCTGTAATTTTAATTCAACACTTTTCAATGAGAAATACATGATACTCGCCATAATTTCTTGAGGTAGCAAAGGGCCATACATTATTTCATCACAAAAATTTCAAATCTCTCATCTCAATTAATACACTTTTTAGATCTTGTTTCACGGTATTTTAGGCTTTTGACATTACTGTATTTCAGCAGACATAAACGGTTTCATCAGATCTATTGCGGTTACCTACGACTTATTTTCCGGTTTCTTAAATGTCTCTTAATTTATTTATACACTCAACAACCTCCATTTTTTTATATACCCGTCCAAATCGCCTTAATAAATCTAATAATAAACCAACTAGGTTTATTTTATTAATATATGGCATTGAAAGATTCTACATTAAACATATTTAATTAATAAATTTAAAAAGTCGCGATTATTTTGGTTGTTCAAGGGTTAAATGAGAAAATCAATTCATGGATGTATTTAATTTGTACAAAACAATGTTTTCCCCCAAAATGATCATGAAAATCTGCGGAGAACCCCTAAACAAAAGGGAAAACTTAGGACAGATTGATCAATGGCTAACATAACACAGCCATGTAATCTCAGTTACAGGTGGCACAGTTAGATAATGGAGCCTCACACGTTGTAATTAACAAAAGCTACATTATCTGAAGGGGGCGTGGGAGAATATAAGCCCGCAGAGCTTAGGACCAAGTTTTCAATATAACGGCCGTCTACGACATTTCAGGAATGTTTCGTGATTAGTTAACAGGAAAATTTCAGATATTCGGTGCGACAGTTCAATTGATATTTCAGTTATGAAAATCAGATGAAATGTTCGCTAAATATCTGGAGAATGGGCATACTAGCGTTCCGGTGTTTATTGCAAACTGAATATTCAAAACTTAATTAAAACTATAATATTGAAACAACTGATATAAGATAATAAATACAAGTAAACATAATGTATAAATTCTATTAGAATTTCTCTATTTCATCCCGATAATGTTTATTTTTTATCGAGGAGAATCACAGCTGAAAATACGGTTAAATCTCGTTTCGATGTTAAAAAAATGTGGTAAGAAAACTCATTTTTGTAAATACTAGCTTTATTTTATTGTTTAAAGTGTCATTGAAAATATATAAAATGAATATACCATTTATAAAACTGTAATAAATTTTAAAAATTAAAACACGTACTGAAACATTTTTTAAGCAAGTATTGAAATGCAATATTTGTATTTTTTAAATTAAATGTGAATATGTTAGGCCAATATTAATATTCATTAAAATTTAGCAGCAATAAACCATCAATGATTTGGATCAATTAAAAATGATTTAATAGTAATATATGATTTATAACACTAAATATTTTCAATTAATTATTTAGTTAGGACAGCTGGCTGGGGTATTAAAAGAATAAGAAATAAATATAAGTAGTCCTAAAATTAAGATTATACTAATTACTATGAAATGTGAGCAGCATGAAAATTAAACAAAATTTAGAAAAATCAAGGCCTTTGATAATCGGAAATCTGAAACAATCATTAAAAAATACACATCCATCCGGAGTTACAGTAATTAATTATTACAGTAACAGTAATTAAGGGAAATATAAGAGCAATTAATTAATTATTACAGTAACAGTAATTAAGGGAAATATAAGAGCAAATATATTAAAATACGTAAAGAATCGAGACCCTTGCCTGTAATTATCACACCTGTGACCAGTTCCGCAAATTTAAGATACTTTCAAAAGAGATAAAATCTCAGAAATAGAATATTGAATGAAATTGAACATGTAGTTAAAAAGTGCAAATTTACGCAACAATATACAAACAATTTTATTAAGACTATATACAGAAGGGGACTCTTCAGACCTGACCCAAGAAGAATATATCCTTTTCCGTGTAGTAAAGAATGCCATCCGAGTCACCCGAAAAGGACCGAATTTTTTAAAACGTTGAGCGACAAAGGAAATAAAGCGATGCTCGATATATGCAACTCAATCTAAAAAATTGGAAAAAGGCCAAAAGATTGGGTCGAGCCTATTTTTATTATAATACAGCAAAAAGGATCGGTTTGCCTCACTTATATCCTAAGCCAGGAAAGTTCTGCTTCTCATTATCAAGGCTAGACTCGAATACTATCCCAGTAGGACAAGCTGGATTTGCAGAAAAGCAAAGTTACGCAGTAACAAATATTGAACGTACAACAGTCAACTGAGAAATGTTGAGAGCTCAGAGTTTCAGTAGTTCTGGGCTTCACAGACTACAAAAAGGTCTTTGATTGTGTTAAATAGGACCATCTTTGGCAAGCAACGATAGAAATGTGTACCATAAGTTAATGTAGTAACATAAACCTTTACGCACAAAATTCTATATTAGTACGATGTATTCTCTAAACCCTTTAGATATATAAAGGTAAAAGGTACAATGTCTTCTTTCTCCAAACGTGTTTAATATTTAAGAAGAATATATAATGAGGAAAATATTAAATGAACGAAAAGATGGGATTGCAGTAAGACGCTGTAAACTTCAACTCTTCAAGGTATGACACAACTTGAATAACTACGAGATGAGATAGAGAAACTTCTTCATAGAATACAGAGGTTTAGTCTCGAGCTTGGTCTGGAAATAAACAAAAGCAAACTAATGTCCTTATTATTTATCGGTTTGATCTGAATAACTATGAAGGTGCACAAGAGTTCATCTAAAAGCGTCATAACGATCATACCACGTTGAGGATGTGATGTTGAAATACAGAAACGAATTGCGACAAAACCTATAATAGGTACATTATGATAAAACCTAAAAAAATTTGGAAAAACCTTTCAACCATCAAGACCCGTATAATAAAATTTTTGTATACATTACAAAATATTATTATTAGAAATAATCGGATAATAATATTGTTCAGAAATGGTCATGTGACTGTATCTGGCTCGACCCAAATTGTTCCCAAAGTAGAATAATTTAACGGATTTCAAAAATTTTACAAAGAATTTGCTTAAAAAATAAATTATTGAAATAAAGTATATTTTGAAATTTTACTAAGTTTTTTAGTTACATAGTAACGGGTAGTTTACTAATGCCTAATAATGTCACAAATTTTAACGTTTTGACATCAATGTAAAGGTACTTATTAGGAGTCTTTTTTTGTGTAAATTTTTAACGACAAATAATTTTTTCACGTATACATATCAATATTTGTATACGAAACAACAACAATATCACCTGAATTTAGGCCAATTTATATAATGTGAGTTTACTGTAGAACCTCGATTATCCAAGCCCCAATTATCCGATTCTCTATTTTACCCGAGTCGAATATATTTTTCAAAAACTTGATAATTTTCCCGGCGAAGCTTATAAGTACATTAAAAATATTATAAACTGAAAAAACACGAAAGCTGGTCAATCATTCCGTATCCGAATTACTGTATTAAATGAGGAGTGGGCGTCTCCCCTGAAGCCTTGAAAGTTTCACACGACAGATATGTTTGAGCTTCATCAATCCACTAGGACAGTATGGTAGGTGTGGCAGTACATGTCTTTATGAGCCGGTAGACACACGGACAGTTGTATGCGGCTGCCTCACGAGTCAACCCCGGGGAATATTCGGTTTGTTGTTTGTTTTTGATTGCTCTAGTATAAATTTGGAACTTCCACACCACTATAATATTCATTGCGTATGATATTTTTTTGTCAACGTTAATAATGCAAGTTGTGATATCAGTAGCATGTATTTTTCTTTACAGCTTTGCCTCAGAAAAGCAGGGATGTTTTATATTACCTTTTTAAATTTATATAAAATAATCTTTAGATAATTTATATTAATCTAATCATTTAAATCTACTAACTAATATTCTATTAATTTTTACATACATTTACATTCTCTCTTGCCTTTTTAATATTATACATATAACTTATTATTAGCAATTATACTTAGCGATTTAATAGATAATAATTTTGACATTTGTAATCGACTTTTGTTCCGGATATAGCAAAGCAGTATTCGTAGAGCCTTTTTTCTTGTATTTACAGAGGGAAATCATGAAGTGATTATTAATTTTAAATTACTTTAAAAATATAAATCATTTCGTTTGTATACATGTGGTGTAAATAATATAAAATATAGTATATAGGTAAGTAGTTAATGTTTCCTATTCATATCTAAGTCAAAGCGTCTGACCTTTGCAAAAAATAACGAACTTTGAAGGCTTCTAAAGGTAAAACCTTTTTAACAAATTTTAAATTTTACAATTAATGATATCTAAATCACTTTAATTTACATCATTTTAACTAGGAATCTTTTTTTACATAATCTTAATAACTAGATATAAAAACATACTTAAGTTTATATTTTTTGTTGTAATTATTCAGAACACATCGTTTCTTGATACCTGGAACCAAGTGAAGTGTTGCTTAAAAACATATATGTAATGACAAAAGATGTATTGAATAAATCTGAAAAAATAATTAGATAATCACTTGGAAAGATAGACAAAAAAAATCTAGTACTACCAGGACTCGAACCCGTAACTTTTTAACACTAACAAGTAACATACACAGTAGAAATCTGACGATAATCGTAGGATCACTATAGCGTAATTTATAAAACAGTCTGCCGGCAATGGATTTAATTTTTTTTCAGCGGTTCGATTATATTATTTATTTATTGTAGTACCAATAAAGTAAATATGGATAAAACTTGCGCAGGAATTATGTTGGAATAATAACATTGTTATATTCAGAGTGTGTTAATTAATACATTTCGATCCGTTCAAGTGTGATGCTCACAATTAAAAATTAGTTTGATGGCAGAATGTCTTAAATAAAGTATTAAGCGATTATTTTCGTAAATGGGAAACCCTTATTTAAAATAGCTCAGAATTTATATTCCTAACAATAGAACGCCACTCTCATTTCTCATGAAATATAGATCTTTAGAACTTTACAAAAAACATTTGAATATCTCAACGGAAACAATAAATATGCTTCGCGGAACATTTCTTAAGGCGGTGTAAATTGTTTTCAAGCATTTGAAAATGTTCATTTGTTAAAATTTATTGGACTTTTTATGTGTTCATTCATATATTTTAACAGTCGTTATGAACTATGGTTGTTCAAGATGTTTACTTAATTCCATCTGGATTCTTTTACAGCAGTCGCAAAGAGCAGCGCAACTAACGACGAAGTTATGCATTTTTTCACTGCATCATTCACTACTACAACTGGGAGGTAACAATTATTTTTGTGCAATGCTCCAAAAATATCAATTTCTCAATTTATATCCGTAAACAGAACTATTCCTTATAAGGTTTTCTAAAACTTCACGAAATAAGACTACCCCTAGGCGTTACAATTTTTTTATGGAAATTCCAATATAATTTACACGTGATCGACGTTTCGTTTTTATATAGGAGAATGGCAAACTTTTGAGAATTTCAAAAACCTTAAGGATATTTCGTTCGGTCGGAAGGGTTGATGACAAACTTTATATTGAAATCAGGCCCGGGACGTTTATAAGGCGGAATTTACATTATTCAGCTTTCCGTTTAATAGAGGACGGGAACGGGATTACGGAAAGTAAATTTGCCTTTTCCGAATTTTTTGTAGCGTAAAAATTAATGAAAAAATTAATTACTTAAAATATTTTTTTACTTATTAAATACCATATCATCTAACTTTTTTTTTATAAAGGCGGTATTCTATGACCATTTTTATATATTATTCATTAAAATTCAATCAATTTCTCCTTCTTAAATAAAATTACAAAACTAGTAATAATAATAAATTTTACTACTACCTAGTCAATTTAAAAATTAAAAAATATTTTAATTTGTTATATGTAGGTACATATATATGTATCTTATAGAAGGTGTAGATAAGTGATTACTGGATAGGCCCCACAACATTTACGTATTTATTTGTTTACGTATTTATTTTTATACACATTCGCCTATATATAGAAAACGATAAGAACATACTCGAATAAAATATATTTATAATGCCTTAAAAAGTACAAAAATATGATGATCCTATAATAATCCAAATAATTATAAAATCCTTTGTTTGAGTTTTTCTTTTTTGACCGTGAAATTTCTAAATGTTTCTATAACTACCGTTTCACACGTGTATAATTATCTGTTAAATAAAGAAAATAATTAAGAATGCCTTAATGAATAAGTCTGGTTGTCACTACATTCCACACCGATAATAACTGATATTTTTTTTTTTAAGAGAACACATTATTATTGTTTTTTCAGAACATAGGTCTGTGGTATTTTAATACAATTTAAATGTATCAACTAGAAAAATGTACAAAAAAAAAATTTATTATTAAGGAAAACACATTCTTATTGTGAAGTTGTAATTATTCAGAACATAGGTCTGTGATATTTTATATACTAAATTAATGTATTAATTATAAATATATACATATAAAATCAATTTTGTCAAAAAATATTGTTTTTGTTAGTGCACTTCCCCGGATTGGAAATAGAGATCCAGGTTCGAATCCCGGTGACGCAAAAACAATATTTTTCGACAAAATTGATTTTATATGTATATATTTATAATTAATACATTAATTTAGTATTTAAAATTATTTATTATTTAAATTAAAATGCATTTTAATACTAATAAAGTTCAATTTCCACGCAAAGTATCATCCACATTAGTGATACCTTCACAAGACAAGCGCATTTATTTGATTTGATAAAGGTAAATATTAATAATTGTTAAATGGTTATTGTGACTGCGATTGATTTGATTGTAAAGATGATTGGCAACTGAATATTCGTAATTCTTTGAGCAATGACTAATACCTATACTAGAAAGTTAACCTCCAACAGCTAAATCTTAGTTTCCAATGATCGTCACAATTGCAGCTACGTAACGATTTAAATCAGTAAATATTAAAAGATATTATTGATTTAATTCATTCTCAAATTATTGTTTTTTTATTAACATTTTATAATTTTCTCATTAAGTTTTAAATATTACATTTATATTCCTTTGTAAGTTTAAGAAAGGTCGTATTTCTAAGAGCCTACTTATCAGATAATTACACAATTAAACTATCTAATTTCTTTTGAGACAGACTAATCACTATAACACAACTAATCGACCTGTTGGTATTTGTATTCCTTCATATTTTATATGCAAAATAATTAAATTAAACAAAAATTCTCATTCTGTTCGATTGAATCCCACTCTTTCACATTATGAGAACATCTTAAACAGCACGAAAGTCGACAATTTAAAGTTAAAAAATAAATCAACTACATTAATGTCTCTAATCTACCAGGTGCTAATGAAAAAGGATTTGGTGTAAGCTAATAACGCTTGAAATATCCTAATAAGATGTAATCCTACCGATAAAATCTTTTTTTTTTTGGAGCGTTGATATAAATAAACTGTGTTCAAAACCTTCCCTAAATTTTAATCAAAATGTTTGAATAATTTATGTAATTAATTTTTTACTATGAAGATGAAATTGAAAGTGTAAAAAATATTTTTTTCTGGGTAAAAATCTTAAAGAAGAGGGTCTACAATATCCATATATTCTTACCACGGAAAACAAGATCTAAATAAATTATTCAATTTAATTAAAATCTTTATATATTTTTAGATCATTTTCAAAATGTAACGAGACTAAAAATATTTTCAATGATTTTCTTGATTCGTTTTTGTCATTTGAGACTCGGTTCAGTGACCTGTTTTTCAGTTAAAGCAACACGCTAAACAAAATACATTAGAAAAATGTGCGCACCACTATTATTTTTTTTTAATACAGGTTTACTTTATAAATCACTTCGAATCGCAAAAAAAGGTGTGAAAACTTTTCGCTTTGAAATATTGAAGGCTTTCACCTTCACAAGGTTTCTTCGATTTCAGGATTGAATAAACTCATTCAGTAGAAAATGAATTGATCAGTATACATTTCTTTTAAATGCAGTTAACAAATTAAATAATTAAAATTATTGAAAAACTGATGTCAAACATTTATATTGCGGTATGTGATATTCCACACTTTTTAAAGCAAAACATTCGTAATGCTTCACGACTGATGTGTAGTCAAAAAGAGAGTTTGCACCCAGAACATGTTCGAAAATACGACAAAATTGAGTTGGGTACCGAAATGAAGGAGGATTTGTAAATATGCTTCGAGGCAACGTGTTTACCATCCAACCGGGATCGTCTGTGAATTCCGGCTGCAAAACCGCGAAAGTAACAGCCTTCGGTATATTTCCATATTTCAAAAATAAATAAAGCATCACCCGACACCTTCAGCAAAACGAATTCCTGAAGTCAAATGCATGCCTCAACATTTACCGGAAATATTTTATAATAATCTATTAAAACCATTTATAAAACTACTTTTGGATACAGATTTGTATTTTAAATCAAAGTAATACACAAAATATAATCGTGTAATAAGAAACTATTGCAAATCTTTAAATTATATAACTGCAATGTGGAGTTTTAAATGAAGGAAAAGTCTGTTCCGACAATCAATAATTGGTGAGTATAAATCGACAGCTTTCTTCGAGGCTAATCATTTGATATCGTTGCTGAACAAATACTGATTCATCCCAAAGTAAGACCCATTGGTTCCTGTAAAACGATCATAACTGATGTTAGCTATTGTTTTTTGTATGGTGTGTTTATTTAAATTTATTATTAACTGATAAAGAAAGAGTTTTAAAAGAACTTTCAGAATTCAATCCTAGAGGCCGCACGAATTCATATTCTTAACGAGTTATAAGGCTAGATATCACTCTAGTTAGCACTTAATACTTAAAATTACTGTATTTTTCTGATTCATTATTTTATTCTCTGAATACCGTAGCTACAATAATAATACTAACATAATATAAATGATTAATAAATATATTTTTAATAGACATAAAAACAGTGTTTAAAAAATGATTGTTCAAAAATGCTAGTCACCATTGTACTCGACGGTTATTTTAAAGTATAAATCGCGTGTAAATTTTCGGTTTGAATTTCTATATGAAGATTACAATCTTCATGTGTGAATATGACGACTTATGGAGCTATAATTTGTATGTAATTTAAATAATGTATTAAACATGTGAACCTAACAAGTTTGAATATAAGTTACTGATTTAATTTTTTAATCATTATTTTATTTTTTAAACAAACTATTGCATTACAACATAAAAAAGAAAACATTTTAACTTGATGATTCCTTAAATTGTATTTGGTGAACGAACATATTAAATGTAATATAAATATAAATTTTTAAAAAAATTTTACATGTTTTACAATTTTTAATATTATGCAATTTTACAAATATTCATGTCAATAATAAAAGGCTTTCGGTAAAGTATTAATATAAATTAATGCAGGTTACTGAAAAGCTAATTTAAATCAGTGAGAAAATGTCGATATTTTTATAACAACGTCCATCAAACTTACAACAACACATCCTAGACAAAGGGTTATGAAATTTAAAGTTTGTGTTGTAGACTGATAGATGGAAAGTAAGGGCCTCAATGTATCGGCACTAAACTAAACATTTAGAACTAAATCAAAAACATGTATGTTATTAAATGGGAGTAGGGGAATACCCGCCAGCGATTTGAATCCTCAAACTTTATCGTCAATGGCAGGTGTCTTAACCACTCAACTACATAAGCCAGAACAGTTATTGTTGTCTCACTATTATTACCTTAGTTTTAGGGAACGGAAGCTTTTGGCGCGGGTTTTATTTTAAGGGTTAGGTCAGATTAAATTGGGTTAGGGTGGGTTAGATTAGGTTGGTTTAATATTAGAGTGCAGGGAAAAGTAAAAACTGTCTCTCGCTTAAACGCACTAAAAGAGCCTCAGATCGTTAAATTTATTCTATAATTCTATTATTCTATCCAAACCCATAACGTATGGTATTTTATACTGACGTCATTATATAATGAGGATAATGATATTTAGGTTTCTTAATTCTTAAAATCACAAATAGATACTATGCTACTTATTTTCCACTGGAATTAATTATTCTCTCTTTGATATTTTGATATTTATTATATTGACGATATTTATTATATTAGCGTATTTATAAATATATTAAAATGCTAGATACTATAATAAATACTAGAAAACGTAAAAACATATTTTTGTATGCTTTTAAGCGGAGTAAATTGTGCAAATCTACAATTATTTAGTAGATAAATATGTTATTTATTTTAAGGACATTATCCCCCTGAAAAGAAGCTTTAATAGTCTAATATTGAATCATTATATTTTTATTAAGGTATAATAAAAATATATACTTACATACGCAATACACTTCTACACTTCTTTCTTTCAGTATACACATTATCGTGAAATAAAACACCTGTTCTTTGATAATGGTTCGTTTAATTTACTTGAGACGCATTTCGACTTGTAAGGGCATTATCAATCTCCAATAAGTTAAACGAGTAGAATCAAAAAGTATGTGTTTTATTTTTTATGGAATCTTATAAACTTACCTCGGAAACAGTACACAGTATTGTGTAAATGTTTTATTTTTTTAACAGTCACGATCATCTCTTATATAACACATCAATATAATTATCTATTCATGGCATGCCTTAAAAAAATGACACACATTTTTGTACGCGAAGATTACGAAACTTAGTTCTTGTAGTTGTTTGTGTGTGTTAAATGGACGAGAAAATGTTTCTAAATAGTAAGTTTTCTAGCGACCGTTTTTTGTAATTTTCTCCTTCTTTCAAAACTGAGGCAACAAAGAAACATAAAGATTGAAAATTTAATTTGTACTTTTGGACGAACGTAGTTCTGCCTTAATTTTTAAAAGTATTCATTCATGTCAGGCCTTCAAAAGTGTCCATGAATTCCCACATTCAGGTAAAAGTAAGCAAAAGACGAGTATAAGAGGGTGCAAACTGGGTGAAGGGTAAGAAATCATTTAAACTTCATTAAATCAGTAAACTAAATTTCACAACATTTTCTTCGCGTACAAAAATAGTCACGAATCTCTTTCATAAACATAACAAATTAACAGAATATCCGACAATTTTTGTTTATATATTCTGTTGTTCGATGGATACCAACGTGCCATGAAAGATTGAGATTGAACTGAGCACAAGACGTTAAATCCCCCATTAAGGTGTAATGCCTTGCAATTAATTTGTGACAATTGTTCTATTTCCTTCACACCAGATATTCCATTGTTTAAGTTGATGGTCACATTACATTCCCTTGCGCTTTTGACAATAAGCTTTAACTTAATTACATGCCCGTTCCCAAGACGGCGACGATGAAAACCAAATGAGTTACTTATGGAGACAATATAAATTAATTATCATAACAATTTATCGTTTTTTGAAATTAATAAACGACTTATCGAAAAGTAATAAAAAGTATCATTTATTTTTAAAATAAGAGGAAACGTTGGTTGGGTCGCAGGTGAGTGACTAGGGGTGAAGCCTTCCAGTATGATAATAGAGAAAAACAGAGATTTTTGGAGATGTACTTAACTACATATTATTCAAATGCTAAAATATACAGAATCAGTGACTGTGAAGATTTCATTTCAAGAAAGCAGGAGATTGTAAAGTGAAATATTTGGTTGGTAAATCAATACTTCTTGCCTGTAAAATTATAATATCGAAGAAATTGCTTTTTAACGATGGTCTCAATTTATTGGGGACAGAAGGGTAGATTTATTAGGTTTATGGGTTTTGGGGAGGAATTTGACACAATTACAAATATAGCGCCATTCTCTAATAGGTTTTGGAAGTGGGGTAAATTAATATTTCCTCGTAGACCAGCCACAACCTAGACAATTCTTTTTTACTAACTATTTCATATTTTATGCAATATTTTGTTTAAGTTCCAATCAAAATCATTGAAAAAATTTAATAAACCTACACTTATTTAATTTTAAAAGAAAAATTTAAAAAAGAGAAAATGTATTGTTATTAATATTTATTATATTATAAATTTACACAATTTTAAATATTACTAAAATAAAATTAAAAAAATAAGAAGTTCTCAATAGCATTTGTGAAAAATAATAAGAGCTCAATAGCATTTGTGAAAAATGTGTGTAATATTTAAAAGATCTTTAATATAATGGTCCGTGAATCACTCTGCGTATGGCCGTACAGCCTCGAGGGAATTCATTATATGAAAGGACTCGCACACCTGAGTGGAGGTACTATAAATCCTAAGATTCCGGAACCGCATTAAAATTTGTAAAAGGAGAAAGGACACGCTTGCGTCTCGGCCTATATACGCCGAGTTCCACTCGTACACTCAAAGGAAACACATTTCATCTCAGTTTCGCTACTTCAATTCGAAAGCATATTCTTGTATTCAGATCCAGATATTATATTCCGAGTAATATCCACACATCTGAAATCTTTCATAGAAAGGATTTTACTATTTTGGTTCGGTCCGCCGCCGACAGGCACGAGTGTGAAATGAACTATCTACCTTTGTATCGGCAATTCGAACCTGCGATGCCGCGTGCTTTTCTTTCTTGCTCAGGTAGCATTTTCTGGATTTTTTATACACAGAAGGCCCACCAAGAGATGAAGGAAGGTCTATAACATCCGGCGCAGAGATGATTTATAGCGGGGAAGTAAAATGTGGAGAAGGGAACAGAGATACGGATTTTAAAAAGGCTTTCGTAGATCAAAAGAAAAAAATCGTTATTATAAAGCTTCCGCCTAAAAAATGAAATTTATTCGCGTTGGCATTCTCATAATGCTTCAGATTTTTTTAATAGGGTTCAAAACACAGAACTGATAAAAAAAACATAAATGAGTATGTAGCACGGTAAACCCAAAACTGTTTTGCAAAATATATACGTATTTTGTTAGTTATTCGAGATAGCAAGATTGAAATACACAGAAAAGTGATGATATTTGCTTGTGCCCGAGATCTTCATTACGTTTCACTAAAAAACATATTACATGTTTGAAAAGGGGCATTAAGAGGTCAGAGTGCCGTATTTATAAATTACTAGTAATCGATACCAATTCTAAGCCCGAGTCGCAACCTACGACCTTGGTGGTCGGCTTGGTATACGGTTGAAAAAATAAATGCGTTATTGGAAGAAATTTAACTCATTTTCCAATAATAGTCAAAGCGCGGAATCTTTGTTGCTTCTATTATAGTTTCAAACAAGTTTTCAACTTGACTTTGTTCCTTTATTCTTTGTTATGGTGCTCCGATGCATAAAAACGATTCTTTGTGTCTTTACAAGATATTTAGTATAATTGGAAAGAAGTTTTTTTTTCGTAGATTTTTCGTTTTTTCTTGTACCAAAGAAAAGTTTCGGCGCAAATTTGTCAGACAAGACAGTTCATTAAACATAATTAAAATTTTATCCGAAGCATGGAGACACAATATTCCTTTGCTTTCAGCTGAATTAAATTTTCTGTGCCGCGCCGTATCCCCACCGGGATAAATTAGGATAAATCGAAGCTTGTCGGACTACGAAATCTCGATAAAAAAATTTCACATGCAAGTATTTTTTTAAAATACCCTTTACGAATTTTTGACTATTAATGTCGTGAGAATTCTACAAGTGAATATTTTTACAATAATGAGTCATATAATATCTCAGTCTAATTAGTTTACTCCAGTATTTAGGGGATGGACTACACACTGTAGATTGAGAGGCCTTGAAATAATTGCCACGTAAATAAATAATTAACAGCAGTGGCGTAACTACAAAAATCGGACTCCAATGCAGAATGGAAAAAAGAGCCCTCTAAATAAGCATTGTTTATATTAATATCAATATTAGTACTACGTGATTAATCCATCAAATAGTACGAATAAGATTAGTGTATTTTCTCATATAATATTTACACTTTAAAAGATAATTCATATGCGCTAGCAATTTAAAAATACTTTAAAGCAATTTTCACTTTAATGTGATGGTCTGGTCCCCATCCCGACATATTACCGGGGTACTACAATATAGATCGATAATGTTTTCGCGTGCTTTGCAGTACACGTGAAAAAGTTTTAAATGTCGTAATTCCATTTCTTGCTGTACTATTAACGCTGGGAAAGGTAACGATAATCGCAAAAATATCCATTTCAAATGGATTGTAGAGCGCGAACTTTTTAGGCTCCTGTATAACGTGGGCCCCAATGCACTGCATTGGTATAGTTACGCCATTGTTTAACAGGATGTTTGTTTTTTTGGAATTTATTTTCAATTATTTCAGGAATATGGTGTAATCCCAAGATTTTTAATTTCAATATGACGATACTACACTTCTTCATTCGTCTCTTGTGTCCTACTGATTATCTTAATACTTATTTTCGTTTTACCAATAATAAGGGTGGCAGGAAAATGTGCAAAATAACCTCGAGACTTCCGAGCCTGACCTGACTGTTGGAATTCTACTGGATTTCATCTTAAATTGCCGGTAATAAGTTACGTCACACCAGAATTGGAAAATGGTTAAACAGTATTGTCCATTAATATGCTTTACAAATCGACCTCTCGTACGTAAAGTATCGTAAGTAAAAAATGACATTATAAATCATTCTAGTAACGTATTTGATACATTTTTAAATGGCTGTAATTTTTTATATACAGTGGAACCTCTCATAACGAGCATAATTCGTTCCAGAATCTTACTCGTAATGTGAAACACTCGTTAAATGAAACAATTTTTCTCATATAAATTAATGTAAAATACGACAATACGTTCCATGTCGAAAAAAAACCTTTTTTTTTTATTTGTACCGTTTATTTAAAGAAAATTACTTATTATTATTTATGAAATAATGACAATAACTAATTCTTTTTTACTGACACAGTATTATCATTGAATAATAGCCACCGCCCTATTAGAGTAATGCTTCTAAATATACGACGCAACAGTTTCCCATTTCTCTTATCGCGCCAGAAGATTGTTGCTTTACTACCTCTTCCACTAACAAACTCTTCTGCACAACTTCGTGCTGTGAAACACGAATCAACTCAGTAAGCTCTTTGGTGGTCAGCTCTTGGCTGTGCTCTTCCACAAGCTCATCGATGTCATTATTATCCACTTCCAGTCCCATGATATTGACCAAAGATACAATCTACAGACTCCATATGTACTGTCTCAAACCGCTCAAAATCACATTCGACAACGCTCTTTGGCCAAAGCTTCTTCCATATGCAGAAATGAGTGTCCTGTCAATCATCTTGAGACAAGCAACGGTATGGAAGTGATCTTTCAAAACACTCTGAGGGTGAGATCGGTCCCTTCAGTCACCTTAAAACAACGCTTGAAGAGTGTTTTAATGTAGAGTTTCTTAATGTTAGAAATAACCTGCTGGTCCACAGGCTGGAGTGACGGAGTGGTGTTAGGAGGCAGAAACTGGATCTTGATGAAATTAAATTCTTTAAGGAGGTCATCTTGTAGGTCATCCTGGAGGATGAGCAGGTGAGTTGTCCATAACAAGCAAGACAAGGAGTGGCAGATTCATCTCAAGCAAATATTTTTTCACAGAAGGACCAAACACTTTATTGATCCAATCAGTAAAAATGTCACGTGTCACCCGAGCCTTCTTGTTGTATCTCCACATCACATTTAGCCTGCTCTTTTGGACATTACACTTCTTGAAGGCTCGTGGAGTTTCTGAATGGTAAACAACCGCGTTTTACTCTTTATGCAAATTGCTCGTTATGAGAGGTGCTCTTTATAAGAGGTTCCACTGTATTATATTTATTAGTACATTGAATACAATATATATATATACTTTTAAAATCTGCCATGTTTATAAGTATCAAATGCACGCGAAATACTAAAATTATTTAAAATGTCAATTTTTACTTGAGATACTTTACGTAGGAGTGGTCGAAAAGGATATGTTTAATTGATATGTTGGTCTAAAAAACGTATCATTTTTTAAATTTATTTTGCATTATCATATGACGTGATGCAAAGCAAATCAAAAGTAATTTATTATTTAACAAACCCATTTATTTATTTTTCAAATAGCCATCAAGTAGTGTCGATAAAAGCTTACCGGAGAAACTATATAACAAGCAGTGGCGTGCAGTAGGCTTAAACTTAGGTTACGCTGTTACCGACGACGTTTACGTAACTATACGGAGATCAGATACTGTTGTCTCGGATATATATATATATACATATAGTATGCGCATGAGTTTTTGGAACAGAAGAAAACTCTCTTAGCCGCCCCAGATATCTCAAAAGTGAATAATATAAATGGCAACCAGCTATATGAATGAATATCCGGGGCTAATCATCAGCTGCAGCGTGTGAGTGTAATGTTAAATACTGAAGATAATTATTTGTATTCCAATTCAATCCGTCTCCTTTTTTTTGTAAATTCCCGATCTTTTTAATTCTACAAGTAATTTTTTTTCAATAGCAATCATTGGAAGATCCGAAATTCGTGTCTGATTTTGAGTATTCCGTAAATAAGTATGAATTCGTTTTAGTGAACTATATAAAATTTTTAATTCATTCTTAAGGCGATAAAAATCGAAAAAATGTGAATAAAATGATTCTAATTTTTAAAACAATTGTATTGGAAATTAATAATTGTGAAATATAGAAAATAATTTGGAATTCATTGATTCAAAAAAGGTAAGTTTTTTTAATGCTCCATACCGTTCTCTAAATTCGCTTATAATATTATCTACGATTTCTCTGAAAACGCGATTGAAATATATTTTGACATCAGCGACATTTCTTTTTCTTTTCGGCTGTTTCTTTGATGAAAGCGCTAACTAAAAACAGAAACAGATTGAATTGATCATATGTTTGTACGTACTGATGTATTCATCAGTACGTACAAACATATGATCAATCTAAAACTAATAATCAGCTTGAATTGTATTATACTCTTCTCACACTTCGCAGATTGACAAGATAACAAATTATCCGTTGAAATACACTATGAAAAAGAGTTCAGTTAGCGAAGCAAATATGTAAAAGTGTTTTTACTCGGAGTTTTCAATATGGGTTAATTCCTTTCGAATAATTCACAAATTGTTTGAATAAAAGGTAAATTTTGGTAGCCTAAAAGACGCCCAATAGGTTGAGTAAGAAAATATATACTTTAGTACGTTTCTCATAGGGATTGAACAAACAAGTTAGACGTGACCGACCCATACGTTTTATCAAAATGCGGAGACAAATGACAATGAAGTTGAATACAAGTAAGTCGCAATTTTTCATACTGTTGACGACTAGATAAAAATATAGGCATGGGTTACACTAATCCGCGTAATAACGGCTAGAATTTTATAGGGTCTATTCATAAGATAAAAATTTATTTTTATTGTCCAGAATCTCTAGCACAGCTTTTTTCCTTGTATGCTGTGCACGCCCCTGGTATTGACTTAGGTTGTACTGTTACCATGATATTAAATAATACTATATAATATACTATATACTATATTGTACATAGGTTTATGAACTTTCGTTTAAATTAATCCATCTTTATGTAAATACATTATCCTCTAACGCAAAGAACAATCATGAAAATGTGAAAGGTATCAATAAAAGGTAGTAAAATTTACGAATTATTAAATGAGGAAGAAGATGCTTTGATCAGTTCTAAACCTTTCAAATGTCATTCTGTTAGAAAACAGTATAAGTAAGGACTTCGTACAACATGTACCAGCTGATCCATTTCTGACACTGCTCAGTAGATTTTTCAATTCGGTAGGTAGCAATTGTATGGCTTGAATAGAACGATATATTAAAATAATGGCTAGCAATTATAGTTGCAAAAAATTAAGAATAACCCAATAGAAGACTACAGCGCTACGGTGGCGCCGCGCGGTAGCATCCAGAACTACGCAACTTATGATTCTACTGATACACGGTGGGCTCTAACTTAATTATAATATATGGATTATTTAATTTATGTGTTTCACAGAATTTTTAGCAATGCACAGCTTTTTTTCTTGTAAGCAGTGCACGCTCCTGATAACAAGGTAAATAACAAAATAATTCAAAATATGTACATACAAAGGTATTCACGTAAGGACACGGCGCCTGTGGACTACCAGTAATTATGTAATACTATCCCCTGATCAATAACTCGCACCTTGTGCATAACGAACATATATATCTTTCACTAATTTATATCAATAAATCAATATCAATAATTTTATATAAAAGTACTAGTAAAAAATAAACATATTTTAAGTTTTGGCTGATCTTTCTATAATATTCATTACTGGAACGATTAGAGCATAGATAAATCTACTCGGAGAAAAGCCATAAACTATATAGCGTAAATATATTAATAGGTCTTTTTAACTGTTACCTAGGTATCACGTCACCACATGTTTCATCAGTAAATTTTTAATTTGTCAATTGATTTAACGGCATTTTATTTTAACAAATTTTTCTTTTTGACAAAAAAATTAGATAAAAGCAATAAAAAAAATCACTCTAATTTCCGAAATGGCTGAACATGCAAGAATAGAGGGCCATTCATTTGACAATAATAATGTTATACTTCTACATAGTTGCGCCAAAAGACGAAAGATAGACATCTTAGAGAATTTAGAAATTTTTAATAAGAATAACAATAATAAACATACAAATACCGCCCATTACATCCCCTCTCTTAACCATTTTAACTCAACTCCCACCCCCACTTCCATTAACTCCAGACACACCCTTAATTACTGTCTGAAAATGTTTATAACTTTTGTTGAATTGAATTATTGATGATGGGAAGATATACCCAAAATGTTCTAACGTTCAATATAATAAAATATATATATATCAATTCACAAAATAATCTTGGAATTCCACAAAATTTCACCAAAAACCTTTGAACAGTTAAAAAAAAAAAATATATATTTAATATACCTATATATACAATCGCATACATTATTGACCAGAAATAACGATAATATACCGTATTACATACGCGTGAAACGGAAAATTAACATAATACCTGCATAAATTTTTACTACGTTATATTTTAGTAGAGATTTATAAATATATCCAATTAAAAGGTGTTAATATTTATCCCCCTTGGCGACTTTTCGCACAGTCATCGTTTTCTTGATAACAAGTATAATATATTATACGAAAACTGTAAACCAAAAATGACACCAGTGAGTTTGCCTTAAATTGCACGCGATGTGTTAACTAATCAAGTCGGTCGTAAAAGTCAAATCACGGCGGCAAAAATACGAAATGAGAATAAGCCAGCATTTTTATTCTGAGGACACGAGCCCGGTCAAAGTTTAATAAAATATATTCTTAATAAGTGAGCGCAATTAAAATATTCATAGAATTTCTTCAGAAAACGGTATAAAGCCTTTATGAACTCTGGTTAGTGAAGTTTTGTACACATGTACTAGTGTACATAATACTAATGTTTAAAACCCTAAGACGTCATTCAAGTGTCGCTTACATAACAAACATAAAAACTTTTAATAACGAACATCTTAAAACGTCAAGAAAAATAGTTTGACGTTTAAACTTTGGAAAACGATCGTTATTAAATAATAATTATCTACCTACATAATATTCGTTTTAGAAATGATTGTTTACTGTTTAATATAAATTAACTTAAATTCCGACAATAGACTTGCCTGTTTACTATTTTGAAAAATGTACCCTCACAGCATAAAGATCACATATTCATATTTCAAAGGAAATTGACACTTTACTCTCAATTTCCTTTTGTGATTTTATATAATATACAATAATATTAATGTCCCGTACATAAAACACGACTGTAGACAAGGACGGTTCGCCGATCTCAGCTTCTCTCAACTGGCGATGATGATGATGATAATGAGGTCGAAAAAAATGAAACACAAAAGATTTTCAATATCGGTACACTGCGGTGACACGACAAAATCGAGAATGACTTCCTACCTGCAGAATACTGTGTTTCTATTCAGATTCATAACAATACATATAGTCATATTTGTAAGTATCTACACGGGGACAGGCCGCCGCTATAACATCTAAGACGTCTTTGTTTTCTTGAAATCTATCCCACAGGTTTTTTGGCACCACGCCGATGATTAAATCTTTAAATTATTGACACGTGTCTTATCGTATCAATTATATGGCACCTCCTCAACAAGTAATTCTGTGCGATACAATTAATATAGATTTTGTACACAGCGCTGCATTTACAAAAGAGATGTGTGCGGATAACACGCGTTCTTATTGAAATTTATTTGCGTTTTCTGATTTAGTTTTTTGATGTTGATTCCCTGAAAGATTTTTGAGAGTGAACACTTGTTTCTTAAAATGTATACATTTGCGCTATTCTTGTTCAGTTAGATGAAAAGAAAAAGAATATGCCGTTTTCAAAATCGGTTAACGGCACCGAAGATATGATCGCATACTTAAGTCACCACCGCCCGAGACAAGGTCTTACCACTAAACTGGCGTGAGGATGGGAACAGACGAAGCAGCGGTAAATGTTGATGACTTAATAACTTTTGAAACGCAACGAATATTAGTCAGGTGAAAATTTAAGTAGATACATAAAAACTGTTTCATTACAAAGCGCGCTATATTTTAGTACATTTAATATTCACAGTAAATAAAACTGTAATTGTACATAGCAAACATAAATATGATTCAATCGCTCTGACGTGCTTGTTGTGTAATGGTTACGATACTCGCCTAGTGATCTAGTGATCGGGGATTCGAGCAAGTAAATCCTATTTTCATAACAACAAGCGTTTAGCTTAATTTTAAAATATTAAGTGATAATCTCTAAAATTGTTAAAAAAAAAGTTTTATGAATGTGTAGTATAGGTAACGATTTGTTTTCCCATTTGTAGTCCCATCTATTTAATGTATATCCTAACATGATCTGTCACTGCAGTTATTTCACCAAAGGCAACATTTTTTATGGGTGTGTCCGATTGCCACGAACAGCCGGGCAGCGATATCTGTGTCTATTCGAAATCGTCACATAAAAGCGAGGGGTCCTCTACTCAATTCGGTCCTGACAGAAAGTAATAAAGCATCTCCCCGGTCTAATAAAAACTCAAATATAAAGTTTGCCCATTATTGGCGAAGGTATATACGGAGCGATGTGACGTGGTATATTATACGTCAGACGCCGGACCGAACCGCGATATGAATCTGACCGAAACAATAAAGGACATTTTAGGACTAGTCGACAATCCCGAGTGGGTCGACACTTTTGGTAACAAAACTCAAGGCCATCACTCGCGTATATATAATCTTCTGAGATTTAAAAGCAGTTATTTTATATATGTTTCGGTCCGACGGCCATGCGAACATGTATTACATAAAAAATATGGGAGCAAGAAATTTCGCAAAAATAATATGAAAATATCGTACACCAAAAATCGCAAAATCGCTGATAATCGCAGTCTAATATAACAAATATACTAACTAGCACAGCCAAAATTGTATTATATTCATGTTCATATATAATATTTAGCACTTACCTTTATAGCGATAATTTCACACTGCAGATACCAGGAGGTTGTGAGGTACTGTAACAAAAAAAAATGTACATATATTTTCAATTTAAATATAAATTACGACAGATGTATTTACTTGAAAAGTGTAACATATGGATTTGAAAATTTGTCGTCAAAACGCTGTGTTGGTGTAGCATAATCGGTTAATGCACGTTCCCCGGATTGTAAGAGATCCAGGTTCGTACCCCGGTAACACAATATTATGTATATATATAATCAAGTGCATCGATATATATATATATATATATATATATATATCTTTCCAATTAATACATTTAATTAGTATTAAAAATATCACAGACCTATATTCTGAATAATTACAACTTCACAATAAGAATATGTTCTCCTTAATTAATTATATATCATATATATTTAAGAAAAACATTTTTTTTTTAAAAGATCTTAAAATGCATTGCCAAGTAAACATAACGTTACCCACTTGCCTATTTTTCTACGGTAAAATCGTATTGAAACTAAACCGTGAGACAGGTATACGAGATTTGTATAGAAAAAATACGCTGAGGTTGTAGTTCGTTAAATCGACAACTGGTGGCGCGCGGATTCTAAAACTGAATTTCTATACTTTTAAATAAATTAATAATTCTAAAGAATAATGCTCTAAAATAAATAAGTTAAAGGACTTACCACCTAAATATTTGCCTATATATTCGATGCCTTAATAATACAAAAAATTATCTACAGAAAATGCATTTTTGAGGTAAGTATGCAAATTTATTTAGAATAAATGGTTTTATCCGTAACACAAATATATATTTTCCCAAAAACAATAGTAACTATGAATCTAATACATATCTCATGAGATCGAAATTAAAAAATTAACACAACGACGCATCACCTAATTGTGTTAAAGTTCAGTTTTTTCTTTTTTTTAAATTTAAATAAGAAAATACCATTTATGTATACATAAGTTTACTTGTTATTTAACCTTAATTTTGAAAAAAAAATATTATTCTCTCTCTTGGAAACTTGACAACATTTTAATAGATTTTTGTGTTAGTAAGCCACTGATATATTGTTCTAAAAAATAAGAATTATTGAAACTTTACATTCTTAAGTTTGATTCGCTTCTCATATTTACTAGAGTTAAATAATTTTTCAAGTGGCTATTGAAAGAGAATTTTTTTTTCTAAAATTTTTTATTCGATAACTAACTTAACAACCAAAAAAATTGTTACATCTCTGTATGATAATATTTATCCTTAAAAAATACGTGTTATATTGTATATTTAAGACTCATGTATCGCACCATAGAATATGTTTGTCAGAATGGAATAAATGTATTCAGTTAAATAAATAAAATTAATATCTCCTTGGTGGTAAACCGAACCTCTCGAGTGACTACTTATCAATACACTACCTAGAAACACAAATAAAATATGAATATAGCCGTTCACAAATATGCAATAACAAAGAATAAATGAAAATAACATCAATATATTAAATATGTAAACAAATAAAATAAATTCATCCTTTACAGTGTTTTTAATTGCTTTATCATAAAAAATGTGTATTCTGTAACATGTTACTTCCCTCGTATAAAAATTCATTAACGACCTGTTGATAATCTATACGTGAAAAATAGTATAAAATAAATTAATTAATCGTTTCCTCCGGAATGACGTAACAGTCAAGCAATCAATTATATTAGCTTGTATTATTATGCTTTTACGTAAATTAACATTTTTCTTCTAAAACTAGATGCATAATTTTTCGAAAAAGTATTTAATATATAGTTCAATTCTGTCTCGCCCAAGCTTTGCTTTACAACTTTTATTCTCCGTACATACATCTCAACCAGCATAAATTTCACTTTCGCATTCCAAAATTTAAACTCAAATTATTGTATTTTCAAAACGCAATAATGAAACTTCTAACAAGAATGCCTTGGACTAAATTGTTACTTTAAGGGTTGAAAACTAATTTCTCTTTTGCGCGTTTTGCGAAAATATGGATTTATATTATTCATTGATATTATATTTTTAAAAACAATAACTTAGACATTTGTACTAATGAATTTAATATTATTTTTTTAAATTAAGACAATATAGGCATTAATTAATTGAAAGGCAGCGACCATTAAAATAGTTTTCAGTGTGACAGAAAAGTGTCGGAAAATACGGAAAATTCATAGATAGTCAGAATATGTTTTCTTATAGGTCGAAACCCAAGGTTTCAAAGATCAATCTGTATTTATTAAATTATCAAAATATTAAAATTAATATAGTTACACATTGTTAAACTTAATATAAATAATTTAAATAAACTTTATTTCATTTTTGACTTTATTAAAAATTTATGTATATATATTTTTTAAATAATTGTATACTTATTAAACATTTTAATAATTATTAAGGAAAACACATTCTTATTGTGAAGTTGTAATTATTCAGAACATAGGTCTGTGATATTTTAAATACTAAATTAATGTATTAATTATAAATATATACATATAAAATCAATTTTGTCGAAAAATATTGTTTTTGCGTCACCGGGACGACAAAATTGTGACAAAATTTTTGTATGTATATATTTATAATTAATACATTAATTTAGCATTTTAATAATTGTTATATTTTTCTGTTGTGTAATTTATATTATGTTTTATATATTTTACAAAACATTTTTATTTAATAAATTTATAATGATAAAATAACATAGTATATAAACTTTACATAAATTTGTATAAAATACACTATACTTTACAATATAATCTCTCCGAGATTCGTTTCACGTTCAAATAATTTTGAAGGCTAGGCTATTTAATTAATTATTTTAATGCTCTTATATTTTTGTACTGTAACAAGTTTTCGAGGCTAAAAAGGTAAGCATGAGATTGAGGAGTTGTTCGGGTCCTTTTTATACTTAAAACCTGTATCCTCATCCAAACCAAGGATGTTTTCATATAAAACGTCTGTCGTTCGTCAAAGGTACATTCTTATACTTTACATAGACGTACCCCAGAGATTAAATATGCAGATTAATTGTGCCGTACTGGTTTTAATTTCATTTAAAAAAAACTGTCAGTTAGTTTTCCAGTAAAATATCAAATAAAATATTTATCCAGTTAAAGCTTAATTAACATTCGTAACATACTCGTACATACAACCCGAAACTATTACTTTATAATACCCCATTTACTAGAAGATTCAACGGGTTCGTATTATAACCAGCGATGCCGACCCTTCGCTTGAAAATTCAATAAAGTGTGGACAGATTCACACAAACTTCAAACATTTGTCAGGTTTTTAATTATATTATGCAGATTTTACAGAATATTTAAGCACATAACTTTGTTAAAAATATACCGTGTGCTTGGTACTTCCCCACGTTCAATTCAAACGACACATAATATATATGTAGTTGATAGTCGAATTTACTATCGTCCTATAGCTGTATATAACTAGAGTATATTATGT
Organism: Eubasilissa regina; assembly: GCA_022840565.1. Lineage (NCBI taxonomy): Eukaryota > Metazoa > Arthropoda > Insecta > Trichoptera > Phryganeidae > Eubasilissa > Eubasilissa regina. The sequence continues at coordinate 28,576,443 of JAINEB010000033.1, forward strand.
AGTACGTCACTGCGCCTATTTTAGCGTGATAATTATATGTTATAGAAAATCTTTCTATCTCGTACAGCATCACCGTATGAGAAACACTATGTGTGGAAATAATAAAAATAATTGGTGTACAATTATTATTCATTACAATTAATAAAATATGAATAAAATAAAAAATACATCTATGATCAATGAATGCGGTACTATCATTTTTAAAACAATATTGTTTTGGACCGTGATTATTGATTAGGACTAACAATTTTGAGAATTCCAAACATTTTATCAATGTTGAGAATACAGTATATTTTGCTCTGATTCAATAGCAATATGGTTTATTAACCTGTAATTATTCTTTAAAAACAAACATTTAAAAAAAAATCTTACCAACAATCTAAGCTGTGTTTAAATAATAAATGTGAAAAAATCTGTATAAGAAATGTTTATTTTAAATATATTACTTAAAAAACTTCCTGGAAGTGTCAGTTCTTGGGCATCCGGACACAATAAATTTATTAAGGAAAACACATTCTTATTGTGAAGTTGTAATTATTCAGAACATAGGTCTGTGATATTTTAAATACTAAATTAATGTATTCATTATAAATATATACATATAAAATCAATTTTGTCGAAAAATAATGTAGATGGCTTTCAAATAATGGAACGACAGGTGTATTAATTTGAAAAATGTAACATATAGGTTCGAAAATTTGTCATGAAAAATACTGGCGTTATAACACAATTGGTAGTCTACTTCCCCGGATTGGAAATAGAGATCCAGGTTCGAATCCCGGTGACGCAAAAACAATATTTTCCGACAAAATTGATTTTGTATGTATATATTTATAATTAATACATTAATTTAGTATTTAACATTAAAATTTATTTATTAATTTATCACAACATATAATATTGACGATCGTGGTGTGATTGTGTTTGTGTATGCTAAAAATTCGCTTACGGATCTACATAATATATGTTAGGTCTCAGATCGAGGATTAAATTTCGTGAATCAACCCTCAGCTTGAAAGTAATAAATAAAATTGAAATATTAAATTACGGTGGCAATAAAGTGGTGTTTTGCGCTCCTCTTATAGTGTGGTGATAAAGAAATCCCAGTTAAGTGTCGAGACCAAATTGACTGTTTTTAAAGCTGTGAATCTACAAGTCCCTTTAATATATGGTTACCAAGTATGGATTCTTACAGAGATAATGAATTCAAGAACTCAGGCTGGCGAAATAAGTATCTTAGAAGAGTAGCAGAAATAACATTAATGAAAAGAGTGAGAAGTACCAAGACATGGGAGACACTCGGCATAGACCCACTACGTCTACTTATAGAAAGATTAAGGTGGCTTGGACACGTCTTGCCACCAGAGGAATCACTACCAAGATGTATCTTCTGGCAACTGCGACTCAGACTAAGCTGGGAAAAATGGCAACAAATACTGTACTGTTGATTGGTCGGAAAGTTCTTAAGCGGCGCACGACAGGGAAAGATGGAAGTGCCTTGTCGAGACTTTGCCCCCCCGATTCTCCTAGGACAAGGTAACAAAATAATGACTTTATTTCCTTGATTATAAGACGCACCCTTATTGTATATACCAATAATAAAAAAGAAAAACATTATGTAAACTTTATATAACAAAGTCGTGCAATCACAATAAAAATGTTTTAAAAATAAGCATATTATTTATATACTGTGAAATTTCTTCATACTCAGTTCTACTAGTAATCGGTGGTGATTCATCACGACTGCGGAATTTCACAGTGATTGTAAGACGCCATCGATTATAAGACGCACCCCAAATTCAAACACACCAAAATAGGAAAACACATGCGCCTTATTATCGAGTAAATATGGTTTATTAAATTATCCAAATATTTTTTTAAAACAGTAATAACTACTTATTTAATCAAATATTATATTTGCTTTTGTTCACTGTATAAGCATTTCTAAGTCGTTTCAGGTTACGTATAGCTCGGATCGCGAAGCCGCAACAAAAATTATTCTATTACTTATATAAATAAACCGAATTTAATTGAAACTACAAAAGAGCATTACAGAAAATCTCCCATATATTTTAGACTGCTCTGCACTTACACGGCTTTGGTGGGGTTGACAAAACAAGAATTTACATATATGTATGTACTATTGGCGAGATTAACTAATCCGTAGAAAGCTAGACATTCCTAGTATACAAATCTCCAGACTTGATTTATATATTTGTTAAACTACAAGAGAGACCGGATCTATCGTCTAGTCATCCGGATGCTGTGTGAGAAGAAAGAGATTGAAGTAATGGGAAGCTTAAACCGAGTCTTAACGTGGCTAAGATTATTTGACGGAAGGTACGCTGAAACCTGTGGATCATCCCACAACTTAATCCCTTACCAAATAATTCGCTTCATTTCTGTAAATGTCTCCGTAAAAAACTTTTATTTTCCAACTCATCTAAGTTTCATATATTCATATATTATATATATTTATATATAGTTCATATATTTAACACTATATTATGCGCCGCTTTCAAACTGCTATTTATTTGCATATTGTATATTTATTAATTTAGTCACTCGAATATTTTTCAAGGGATGTTATCCAGATTGATTTTATATATTACCACTACTTTATATGTAATATCACTATTGTAACTGAAATCTTTCAGTAACAACAAAATCATAAATTGCCGCATACGTGTACTATGTTTATCGAGTACGATAATAAATAATGACATTTTAAATAGTAAATTAATGTATTAATTATAAATATACACATATAAAATCAATTTTGTCGAAAAATATTGTTTTTGCGTCACCGGGATACGAACCTGGATCTCCAATCTGGGTAAGTACACTACCAATTGTGTTATAACGCCAGTATTTTTCATGACAAATTTTCGAACCTATATGTTACATTTTTCAAATTAATACACCTGTCGTTCCATTATTTGAAAGCCATCTACATTATTTTTCGACAAAATTGATTTTATATGTATATATTTATAATTAATACATTAATTTAGTATTTAAAATATCACAGACCTATGTTCTAAATAATTACAACTTCACAATAAGAATGTGTTTTCCTTAATAAAAATAATGACATTATTATTTCATGAAACCTTGCTATTTTTGTTGCAATGCTTATAACTGTTGCTGTTATAATTTTTGGTGGCAGTCAAAATACAGGCATATAACACCTTAAATATGTGGCGAATTATTATTTACGTACAAAATAAATAAATAGTGGTTCATCAAAATTCATGTCAGCAGATGTTCATAAATAATACTGAACCTATTATATAAGATATATATGAGTTTACAATACTAGAATTTCATAATAAAATTACTTAAATACCACAGAAATTCATGGCAGCATGCAGCTCCAAAACTCTGAATAACTTAGAACACTGCCGGTTATGAAACCCAGTGAGTATTCGCGGTTCCCTTATTGATATTGTGTGATGGTTATGTAGAATTCCTCAAATTCTTGGCGCTCATTTCCTAATCTTTGAAGAAATAATCTTGTGCAGTAAGATATTGCGATGGTAACATTTTGTCATTTTCTGACATATCCTCTATAGAGACGATGAGAGATTTTAAACAGTCTATTTTTTAAAAAGTGGTACACTCTTCGCTTTCTCAACACTGATTCAAATGAACGCCTTTAAACTAATGAGATATCTGGTATTTGATGATATGATTTTTTTTTCTCGTGAATACTGAATGTACAACTTTAGAAACTCCCCACTCGTATTCGTGTGTATACAAAATCCATAAATCTACCCCACACTTCCTGAAAATTTTCTCCGAAGCCTTGTGGGTAAAGTATTTTCGCAGTAACAAATAAAAAGATTATTACTTCTTCCATTTATACTGAAGTTGAACCATTAACCCATCGCGTGAAAATAATGCAAAAGGAGTCTTTCCACTTGTCTTCAGTTTTCTTATCAACCTTTAACACATTTTAAGATTCAGACAATTATTCACATGTGTCAGAAACAGATATTTCCAAATAATTATGAAACCATTATATTAAATAATACGGAGAAATAAGCAATGCTGCGAGGATTCTGAAGTGTTAGAAAAACAATTTAAGCCGTGATTTATACGAATACAAAACATTTAATGTGATCGTGAGAAAATATTTAAAATAAGGTTTTCGGATGAAAAGAGCGGATTATTCTAAGGGGAATTATCGGATCCGAGGCATGACTACCATTATTCCCCAAAAAGCCTATTAAGACGTGGCCCTTTCTTCCGTGGGCTCGGTCAGTCGGACATGACGGAATATTTTGGTTGTAACGCGGGTACAGTTCAGCACGGGCGCTGTCTCCCGATACCCTCCCAGTAATGAGGATTTCCTCGGAGCACCGGGAGGCTTCTAACCGCGACCCCCTTTGTGTCGGAAGAAAATACACAATAGCGAGGTGATTTCTCAGGATATTCATACATCAACAACTGAAAGCATATAAAGCAACGTATTTTTGAAAAGATGCTATATCCAAATAACCTCCGACAAGTATATATCTCTAGTTTACAGTTACAACAATAATTGTAATAATTACGAGGTTTTGTGGTATCATCCATCATCCGATCATTCTGAGAACGTCTTCTCTAGGTATCCGTGAGCTTTTCACCCATAATCTTTTTAATTTCCTCTGTTCTTATCCATGTTTTACATCACTGCCATCTCGTTGTATTATTCAAACTATGAAAAGTCTGCTAGATAATAAATAGAGGAGATTTATTTGCGATGAATTTACTGATATGAAGATATTTACCTAAATTTAAATGAAGTTATCAAATTTCATTTTCTTCTTTCCGAGTCTCGAAAGGATTGGCATGAATTCTTTAATTTCCTGAGACATTCTTTATTATTTGTAAAAATACGTCGATTTAATTATACATTTTAAACCTTGGAATTACTTAAGGCAGTTATAGTGATTGTAAAATGTATGTTTTCTCTATTAAAATAAATTAATTAAAAATCAGTGTGTAGTCGGAGCTTAAGCAAATGTAAACGCCCACCATTGTGTGTACATCTGTACATCGATCGAGGGTAACCACTAATACGCCTCAGGTAATTTGAGGAATGTTTGGAACATATCTTCAACTAATTTCTTCCGCAACAAACTTTGAAATCTTGATATTTTATATCTTTTATGCGATGGGGTGTATAAGCGTTCTTGTTGAGCTCTCATTTTTGGCGCAATGAGCGAACTCTACAAACTTAACTCATCTATTTTAAATTCAAACAAAAAATATTATTCCACTTATAAAATGCTAACAAAAACATATCTTTGTAACAAACTCACTTCTTCACATTTCACATATATGTGAAAATATATGTTCAAAAGTACATGGAATATGTGTGTGGAATTGAATAAAAATGTATTTATATAGGTAAAAAAAATATATACTAATGAATTATTTCTATCATTGACATAAATTAAGATAAACTTTTATGTATCAGTAATATTTGAATATGTCCAAGAACACACAATTACTGGATTTTCACCTACAAAGGCACTGTTATTAAACAAATAATAGATATCTCATAGAGACGAAGCTATTTTTTATTAATAGAAAAATATAGAAGTATGGGTAATTACAGACCTGTCTTCGGCTGGATTAAATGATCACTTTACACAATGTAACGCACACCATTCCACCCAATCAACCTTCTTATCTATCAAATTTTTGTAAGTTGAATATATGTGGAATCACTTCGAATACCACTACACTATCGCCATCTATGGACTAATTTTTATATTCGTTTTCCCTGAGACATCATACATGTCACAATTAAAATCAACTTTTTTTTAAAATTATTTAAAGCAATATTCTTTACATGTAAAATGTTTTTAAAACATTATACTAGAATACGCCTGAAAAATCAATATTTTCCAATAATAATACACTGGTCAAAATAAGAAAATATATAAAATATTTGCAAAATTGTTTGTGACCTCATTTTATATTAATAATTATACAAAATACTTTGTTTAAACTACTATTTATTAATTATTCTACATGTTTGTATACATTGTTTCCTGAAGAAGATACCATAGGTATCGAAACATGTAGAATAATTAATAAATAGTGGTGTAAAGAAGGTATTTTGTATGTTTATTAATATACAAAAAATAGTTTAATAGTGGTAGGTACAGAATAGTAATAATCGCAGTTAGATAAAAATAAAAAAATGGAAAAAATACAAAGTAGTGTATTCCTGGGTTGTAATATAAATGATATAAATTAGGGATTCTTCTATTGAAATCAAATGCTGCATCGAGCAAGCTCGTACAACCTTTACCTGTATATTCTCCAGTCATGATCTAAATATCTAAATGGTCAGACGCTGTGTGTATACTCTTAGTATTATTTTATGAAATAGAAGATACAATACTCACAGGAGAATACTTAAAATCATCCGGATGGACAGAGATACAAATATTATGGATTGAACTAACAACGAAAAAGAAGTAATTAAAACGTTAAAAATTTAATAACTTCAATATCTCAGACGTGTAATAAGTAATTCAGAGAAATATTAGATCCTATACATCATTACATGACCCCTCCTGTCCAGCGGATGCACGTGCATAACGTGTAGAAGGGTGTGAGGTTCGAGAATAGGGCTCTTCAGCCACACTCTGACTCACAATCGATAAACTACGACAGACGTCATTCTCGTAAGGAAGGACCGCCAAAGAACAAAAATAATGGATGACTAGAAAAACAACACAAAACGTACTACCACATATGAAGAATACATTTAGACAAAGACACTTCCTATACCTATCACACAAACTTTATAACATTTAAGACTCCAACACGAAGCATACTCTATCAGCTGCGTTATTAAAAAATAAATTAGTTGAAAAATTAAAAAACCATGAGGAAGAGTTGCTCCACTGCTTATATACCAGAGTGATTAGAAAAGGAAGAACACTTTGGATTCTGTTATTATTATTGCTGTCAATGCTTTAATTTAAATTTATACTAGTAATTTTATTACATTATTGAGTATACTACGAGGGCGAGTCAAAAATTATCTACACTTTCGTCATAATATACCTTCAAGGTTGTCATACTGCCATCTGCACATGCATGCTAAAAGTTGGTAAGACTGTGGTCATGTATACGAAATTTGATCCCGATCGCGTCGTTTGCCTTCCGGTTTTTACAGTATAAACATTTCCGCTCCGCTATCAGCTTGCACTAAGGAGAAACAACGAGAAGTGATCCAATTATCTGATTCTCTGGTCGGAGGGTGTGAAAGGGGCTGAAATGTATCGTAGACTTTTATCATAATACGGGAGACAGTGCTTTATCGCGTAAAAATATTTTTTATGGGTCGGTCGAGAAGTTTAAAAGTGGTCGGACGAGTGTGACGCACGAAGAGGGAACAGAAGGCCCGTCAATTCTCACCACAAACGACAAGATTAAGCAAGCTCAAGAGATGGTTCTAACGAATAAGCGATTTACCATCGGTGAAGTAGCGTCTTCTTTAAACATCAGTCATGGTTCTGCCCATACGACGAGCTTAGCTTCCGTAAAGTCTGGGTAAATAAATTGTACAAAGAAAAATGTATTTGACTTGCCCTCTTATAACAAAATCGATAATTTTTCCAAGGATATAATACTTCTATCTTTTTGTCCCGACCTGATGCTGCTGACAGTATCACATTCGTAGATCTTCTCACATATTCCTGTCGATTATTAGAACTTCTCTCTGGACCATTTTCCAATATCTGGTTGACATTAAAATTTACAATTGCATTTTCATTATTTTTATTCACTGATAATTTGTTTAAATTTTCCTTATTTTTCAGAATTAGTTTTGTAGGTATTTATAATTGTTTCGTCATTTTTATTTATACTTCACTTATGAGATTGGTGAATGACGATTCGAATGCAATTTCACTGTTTGTAGAAACCACGTAGGTTCATTGCAATTATTAAATTGAGCGATTTGAAAAAATAATAAAAATAATAAATACCCATGCATGTTGGCTCTGTGATATTTGAACTACGTAAATAAACAATGAAAATATTAAATATTTCAAAACATTATTTGTCAAATTATAAACTTCGGATTCACGCGTATTTATTATGTTATACTGGTGAATGTTTTATTGTGTACGAATAGATTTTTCAAATATATACTTCAATAATATTTAAAAAGGTTAGCCAGATCAAAATATTTTCAATTGTTCCGTGTAATCTCAAGGCATCTTGTTCTTTGCAATTTTATTAATCTGATTGAATCAAATAAATCCACGATCGGCTCAGAGGGGATAGGAGATAACTTCCGTTAATAACTGAAAACCCGGGTTTTAGGTACAGAAATGCAGGAACCGGAAGCCAAACTTCCCCGGAACTCGGTGTTGTAGTATTTCGTGAAGCGAGGCTAACTTTCTCGGGTTTAAATCTAATAGAACTCTAGTAAATCATTTCCTTCGATTTCAAAACTCGAGATCGTGTGATTTGTCATAAAAAGTGAAGTTCTCGTAAGAAATGCAATGTTGATTCTCGTTACATTTTTAATGAGTAAAGAGTTATAATTCTATATCCGAATTGTTGGTCAAGAACCATCCTGAAACTTACGAGTACAGTAGACTAACAACGCCTGATACAGAAGAGCGAACAACGTTTTTTGAGAAATATTATAAATAAATAAATAAATAAAATAAAAATACATTCTAAGGTTTTCACAACCTTCTTTCAGAATCTTCTGTGTAAAGTTTTCTGGGCTATTCTAACGATACATCTCCGATTTCTCTCTCTCATAGACAAACGGAAAATTCTTATAAACTTCAAGAAACTTCAACTTTAAGTGAAATAAAAATGATTTCTATATTTAGTTTTTTTTCTTTTCTTATTTATTGTACGTATACAGATTTTTTCTCTCTATTGTTTTACAATTAAAGTTTAGTGGTAACCAAACTTTTGTTTTAAATCTAAATCTGTAACTGTGATAAAATATTGTAATTTATGAATATTGGAAAGTTTTCTAAATACAACCGCTGTACTGAACCTTTGCGCATTGATAGTTTCTCCTCGGGGCAGATAACCAATGAGGAGCACGCATTTCCGCTCCCAAAGAACCCACGAAACGAAGAAAGAACGAATTACCGGGAACGATGATAACAATGTTATTAATAAAATACCACTGAGAAAATACGTCTGACGCACTGAAAAGACACAGAACTGACAGCAGGATGGCAGACAAGGTATAACAAATTCCTGACAACTTTCCAGTACAATGGACCTATTTATTACTATAACATTAGTTCCAGGTGAACTTCTGATCATTTGTTCGGTGACTTTTGTAACCGGGTATATTATTTTTGCTGATGGGGGCGGTGATGCGAATAACCGATCAAAGAATTCCTCATCTAACCATGCAATCTAAGCCAAGTAACATTGCAAAAAACTAGTTCTGGCATCGTATGGTACTCTATCAACTCTGTGGAACTGTTTATTATGATACCGAGTAACTGGGTAACTTCCGATGATAACCGGTTAAAAATCACCGGAACACAAATATCAAAACTATTTAGACTATTCGTACAGTATGTATTTGATGTGCACTTCTATACAGACACACTTAAAAAGCTTGTTTTCGATATTGTACCGGGAATATATCTATTTTTTTTATTTACACAGCGTTAACAATTAAATGATACAATAATACATAAAAATATGGTATTTATTATTTTTTTAAATATAGTTCTTAAACTCTTCACAAATGCTCATCACGTGCGTTTATTATAGTGCGACTATAGAGCGCATTGACAATGAAGTATATAAAAATAAATGTTGCAGCATATATCTGAATAAGCATAAAATAATACATTAAATAATTACATATAGGTATCCAAACAATATTTAGCACAAAAATACACATATATATGTGGCCATTATTATGAAAGAAATTGAAAAAAAAAGAATTAATAAATATAAAGAATAAATTAATATAATATGATGTAAATTGTCAAAAATTTGAGGCGTTATATTCAGTATGGTGTTACGACATTCAACGGTATTCCGCTAGTGTTTATTTTGATAATATAATAAGTCATGTCAACATTTGTATTCCCTTCGAAATAAATTATAAATCCAGTAAACTAAATAATTTTTGAAATACTGTGTTGTGTAATATAAAAATATTTTTTAATCAATTCAAACGCAAACCTTTAATTATCTCGAAACGAAAGAAACATGACTTAGACCGCTTTCATAATAATGGACACATATAAGTTTTGCATTAGGACTATTATCTGTGAACGAGTTCCCATTTCCTGTAGAACTTGCCAAAGACATCCATCCCTATTTGATACAGTCGAATGTCTTTTTGTAGTCATTGAAACATAAAAGCAATGGTACTTGAAACTCTTGGCTTTTCTCTACTACCTGGCGGCTGTTGCTCTCATTCCCTTTCCCTTGATGAATCCTGCATGTTCTGGTGTTATTTTCTAATCAAGGTAATGTCTGTTTAATCTTGTAGCATGACTTTGCTGACATGTGGGATCCATCGGTCCGAGAGTACCGACACTTCCTAGTTAATCCATTTTTGTAAATGGGAATGATAACAGACTCCACCCGGTCCATTGACCATTTTTCTGTTTTCTAGATTTGGTTACATATAACAAGCGAAGCTTTCTTGCCTTCAAGATCCATTCCCTTTAGGAATTCCGCTTGTATTGTCTTTGCCTGGTGACTTAAAGTTTTCCAGTCTTTGAATAGCGTTTTTATTCTCAGTCGGCAGAATATCCCGTTCTAAGTTGGCGTTGTCCATGTGGGCATCTGCCAGCTGCATATATGTAAATATATATTGATGAAAGATACCAAGAAAAAGTGTCTTGTAAAATATTCCGTACATCTGTTTTTAAATTACACAAGAATATTTACACCTTTAAGTGCGTATTCCAAAACAAAAAAGTTTTACTCGGCGATAGCACCCTGTATGTGTTAAGAATATTTTAAAAATTATGCAAGTTCTCCATTACGACACAGTATGAAATGCTTTCCAATATTTCCTTAATCTTGTCAGATCCACACGCGCATAAATCTTCCCCCCCGATATCTCGCCGGCGCTCGGCGGGGGAGAATATCAAGGAAGAAAACTTTATATTTTAGGTGCGGTATTTCAGGGCGGGAAAAAATTGCCGTGTTTCCGTAATTTTGAGTATTTTTCTCACGTTGGTCCTTGAGGTATTGGGCCAGCCTGCCTGCGGGCGTATATCTGCTCCGACTGGTATTTTACCGCATGCAAATATGGCAGTACGCCTGATGTACGGGTTGTTATCGCCGTGGAGCCCGGTCATATCTGGTAATTTCACAGAGAACCTGCCTCGACCGAATAGTCGGCTTGATCTTTTCATTCGGTGAGATTTGCACCAGCGAAATTCAATCGTCCGATGATATTACAAAAGCAATTGGACTCACTCAGTATTATATTACAGACATAACAAATATAAGGAAAGAAAATGGATATTGACTGCCCAACGAGTAACATGTAGAACATAATGTAGATACTCGTAAATGATTAGTTTAATCATAGATTACCACAGATTACCAAATATATAGACATGAACTAACGGAAATTCCATGTTTCAATATTTTCATTTTGGTGTCACCCACGTGATCACTTTGATACCTCTTACGAAATCAAATATCTCCGCGACTTTTTTAAATACATGACTTCATTGGAGCAAAAATTTAAACGCTTACAATATAATATGTATTCATGTAAAAAATATGTCTTTTTACACAAATATTTAATTTACGAATAGTAAATACTTTACTGTTGCATAAATGTGTCATAAACTATCGGATTTATTTTTCCACAAAAAATGCGTGTAGAGTGCCCCTCGTCCCGTAACTAATGTACACTTTATTTCATGTCTATTCATTTACTGGTCTGTGTAGATTACCCTCATTCGAATTATCAAATTACATTCAAATAACTATATAATAAATATTACTACTATATGTATATGTAAACGATTACGTACGTCTGTCTGTTACCTTAAAACTCGAGAACGGCTGACTTTTTTTTCAAGCACATTTCTTTGGAAAAATTATAACCCATATATCATCACGGTACGTAATAAGGTGTCCAGGAGGCTGAACAGAGAAGAAGTATGTTTTGCAATACGAAAAAAGATCATGAAAGCTAAATTTTCAATTAATTATGTTGTGCTATAATCATTATTGCTTTAATTAATTAATGCACTACGAATGTTATCAGATAATAATACTAATTGATAGGCAAGTATGAATCGCAAACGCGCCTGTACATTATCGTAATGTGAGGATTATGAAAACATCATCGTAAGTATTATAGAGAATACATAATGAAAACATCATCGTAAGTATTATAGAGAATACATAATGAAAACATCATCGTAAGTATTATAGAGAATACATAATGAAAACATCATCGTAAGTATTATAGAGAATACATAATGAAAACATCATCGTAAGTATTATAGAGAATACATAATGAAAACATCATCGTAAGTATTATAGAGAATACATAATGAAAACATCATCGTAAGTATTATAGAGAATACATAATGAAAACATCATCGTACGTATTATAGAGAATACATAATGAAAACATCATCGTAAGTATTATAGAGAATACATTCGGTCAATTTCCTTTTTACAATACAACATCAACCGTTGATCCTATATTTATGCTGATATACTGATGGTCCTTAGACATTAAAAGGATACAATCAATAGAACAAGCTCCCGAGAGGAAAATATCTGAGGGACAAGCCCTAACATAAATCTAAGACCTTCCAGACAGATTCATTGGATCCAAGATCAGAACATATGAGCGGAGTAGTAGTTAAGACTACATCTTCTTCGCTTTTATCCCTGCCGTTGGGTTAGCCGTTCAAACATTCATTCTTCTTCTCTTCTGACAGTTGTTATGCTGAGTTGGGATATCTCTCATTTTCTCTCGTATTCACCTCTCCCGCATTTACACTGTCAGCCTCGTACAGATACAAATAAAACTAAGAAAATGAGAAATTAACTATTTGTTTTAGGCTCCTGAACAAAACGTTTATTAAAACGACACCGGCTCTTTTAAAAACTTTAAAAATCGACGAACGTACGTGAGAAGTTGTATGAAAGTGAATAAGGCAAGAGTTATTCATTTTTTTTTATCCTTACTTAAAATAGTAGATACCCAACTATACACAATGCTGTAATATAAACAAAAAATATACATCAATTTACACAACACATGTATATAAGTTTCATTTTTATATTTAGATTTTTTTTCCTCTTTTCATACTTCCTCTGACATTTCATTATACATTTTCATTGCGTTATACATTGTAGATTTTTGAGGTTTGGACTTCTTTCTGTTACAATATCTCTGCTTACCCCTGCGAAGATACAGTATGGTGGTAAGTATAATTTGTGATTTTAAAATAACGAATTAGAGCTATTAGACGATAAAAAATTATTACCAAATATTGATCGAGAGGCGATTGGATGATTTAAGTAATCCTTTTACTATCAAGTCCAAATACAATATATTAATACACAGTGTAAATAAAGTAAATATTTTTGAGTTTAGAAAACGAAAAGCAAGAATTTTAGAAATAAAAAGACCCTTATTTATAAAAGGATGGATGATATGAACTCTTCATTGATTGTTTATGACTTTCATAGAATTGATGGACTCATGTACTATGAAATTAAACTGCGTGATGGGGAAATTTAAAGAATAAGATACAATGACGAGTTGAATAATATTTATCAGAATCCCAGATCAATCAACATGCGACTCAGATGGGTGGGTCACGTCCAGGAAACGCGGATCCCAATAATAATGCTTTATGGACACCCAGAAGGTAGGAGAAGAGAGGGAATATCGTGAGTCCGCTGTGAGGTTCGCGTAAAGATGTAGAACTGCTGTAGAATCTGATTGGAAGATAGTCGCCGAGAAGCGTATCTGGTGGAGGCGAAAGATAGACAGGCTTATTGAAGAAGAAGAAGAAAAAAACGAATATATTAAAATATAAGTATGGATACACTCAACAGAACGACAAAACTATTAATAAGATTTTTCTATCAAAAACATTACAGAATGAAACAAATCTGTCTCTTCTCTTACGTTTCTCAAGACTGAATAAATATGTAATCTAATTATTGTACCATTCAAAGAAACTTGTTAACCGTCGTTAAACTGATTTAGACAAGCTGCAATAAATGAAGTAAATTCAGAGAAACACTTCAATTGAAGTACTTCGGAGCTTCTTATTTAATAGCGAGACGTCTAAAATCATCGAAAATAAATAATATAACTTGTTTATTTATAATTTATTCTTCTGAACTTTCGGCAATACAAAGATGAGATAGAGTCAACAATCAAGTCAAGATTGAAGAGTTATTGTGCTACGAATTGTGTCTGTGCAATTCACGTCAAATTTGAGTTGATTTTTTTATTTGAGATATCATTAACAAAAAGGAAAAATAAAATAGTATCATCAAGAAGAACACATTTTTATTGTGAAGTTGTAATTACTCGGAACATAAGTCTACGATATATTAAATACTAATTAAATGTATTAATTAGAAAGATATACATATAAAACCAATCTTGTCGAAACATATTATTGTTGCTACCGAGATTCGAACCAGGATCTCTTTCCAATCCAAAAATAAAGTAGAATGTAACATATAGGTTCGAAATTTTGTCGTCAAAACTACTGTGTGCTGTAGCATAGTCGGTTAATGCACCTTCCCCGGATTGGAAAGGGATCCAAGTTCGAATCCCGGTAGCAACAACAATAATTTTCGATAAAATTGATTTCATATGTATATCTTTCTAATTAATACATTTAATTAGTATTTAAAATATAATCCCTTCAAACTAATATTAAAAAGTAATAGCGCAATTTAACAAAATTATATAGGCTTTTAAATGCTGCAAATAATATTTTACAAAACGCCAAATGTAAATATTTTGAAAAATTAAAAACGAATTATATGTTACAAATATTTTTTAAATATATTAATATAAATAAACATGACTTAAACATTTAGTAAGAAATAATATTTAAAACTGCCCTTGACACTTATTTAAGTTAATAAACACTCTAGAGAAACATAGTCGACAGCATCCAGTCGCAACTCCATCATCATTGCGGTTAATGCGAGGACGTGTCGTGATAATCAGGCTTATTCTGAAAATTACAAAATTATTAAGGATATGAGAATGTAGATCTTCACGACTGTATAATATTTCTATTAAAATATTTTTAAATAAATTGTTACCTTTCAGTTGCAAGTATTTGTATTTATTTGTTTATTTTGCGCGACAGGGGTGGGTTTTATCACTATTAAATATGAGATAAAACACAAAATTAATCAAAACGTGGTTGTTAACATACCGCAAACAGTTAGCGGTATTTGAAAATAAGTACGAATAATAATATTATATTATATAATAAGAATCGTGTGCCATCAACGCTTTATTTGCGCTAAAACAACTTTTATGTACTTGTATTTGCGTATCCGTCAGGCGCTTTTCAAAAAACCTCCAAATAATTAAAAATCTTAACAGATTTTTATTTACATTCGAAATTTACAATATCCTTTGCAAATAATTAAATTCTCTGCAAAAAAAAAGATATATACTGACTAATTCACTACATCCATATAATAATTATAAATACGTTTGATTTATAATTATTTTATGTGATCCTGATGATTTATAACATAGAATATTTTTAATCCCCAAAATGTTAAAAAAAATTAAAAATAGTGTATTTGAAATAGCGTTAGAAAATTTCGAAACATTTTATATGAGTTTTGTGGATGAATTGTAATATTACTGGTATTAACACCTTATACATTACTAACGACACATTACATTATAATACAAATTAAATGTATTAATTAGAAAGATATACATATAAAATCAATTTTACCGAAAAATATTGTTCTCGCTACCGAGATTCAAACCTGGATCGTGCATTAACTGATTATGCTTTACCAACAGAGTGGATTGACGATAAATTTTCGAACTTATATGTTACACTTTCGTTAAAAGTGCTACACTTTTATTGAAAGTGTTACACTTTTGTTACTCCACTGTGTTGGTATTGGCTAATCGGTCAATGCACGATCCCCGGATTGGAAGAGATTCAGGTTCGAATCCCTGTAGTAATAACAATATTTTTCGATGATATTTATTTTGTATGTATGTCTTTCTAATTAATACATTTAATTTGTATTCACAGACTTAATTATTATAATTAATAATTAATAATATTAATAATTACAACTTCACAATAAGAATGTGTTCCCCTTAACATTACATTACTACTTAGATTTGTAGATTAGTAGATTTTGTATATTCTATATATAGGGGTGATACGACACACGTATCTGACGTGTTAATTAATTGATGGCTACCAAATGTTAATACAATATATAATCGCAAATATATTATATTTACAATTTACATAGATTACGGATAAAACTAAACAAATTTAAAACATAAATGATAAGTAATAACACTTTGTTTTTAACCACTACTTATTGATACATCAACATGCTTCAAAAACAAAGTGTTTTTTTTCTTATTATTTTATAATATGTTGCCACAAAGTAATTTTGCAAATATTGAAGAAATTTAAATATACTCATAAATACTTAGTAAATATTTACATAGAAACGTTAAATTCTAAACAAAATTTTACAAATAATGATTAAATAACAAACACTTTGCACTGGTATTAGTATACATATGTATCTATTATGATAGCTGTGTAAGTAGTATAAAATTATGAACACATTGCCATTTAAAATGATACGAAAATGGGAAACTCGTAAAACAAGCTTTTACAGTCAGATCACACAGGAAGCTGATCTCTTCAAGGTATGGTTCAAGTCACCGGGGTGCGGATGTAATACATACTGTTCCGATTATAAAAAGGAATAAGCACCTAACCGGCAAATCTATTCATATTCGAGTGGTCGCGCACGCCTCGTGATTCGATTGATTTTAAAAGATGCCGGTCACGACCTATGCTGTCTGCCACGAGGGAAACGGAACCCACGATGCAACCTCTAAGGAACTTATGAAGAATACTCTGAGGCATTCCAATATCGCCGAAAAGGGTTCAGTAAGCCTACCTACCTTCACATGTTGCTGCAAAGATACAGCTAACCTACCTACTTTCATATTTTGTAAAGAAGATTCAGCCAACACACAAATTTCCACACATCACTGCAAAGATTAAAAAAACCTATCTGCTTTCAATCTCTGCTGCAGATATCTGTCCGCATGTTGACGAGACAATTATTTTGCATTTTAATAGGAATTGTTACTATAGAGACCACTTATTTTTTCTCTTATAGGAGTTTTGCTTTGTGTATGTTTTATGGGTTATGTCTATCAAAAGGAACCGAGGGTCCTATCCTTCCTCGAGTTCTCACCCATGTATATGAAATGTCGCAGTATATACTAATATTACCAAGTGTTTGTGTGAGTATGGATGTTGGTGTTGCGGCAAGAGGAGGTTGATTAGAATGAAACAGTACATACGAAAGATTGCATTTATTGTCAAATTATGCACGTAATAAATATTACACTGTTAAATTGTAAGTTAAAGTACGTTATTAGCGAAATTCACTTGAGACGGTGTCGAGCGATGGTTGCGAGTGGTTGCGTCGCGATGTATTGTTGTCTGAATTTCTGGCGGTACTGGGCGGCGTGGGATGGCTTTCACGTGTCTATTTCGCCATACAAGTCTGTGAGGCGCGAGTAGAACCTCCACACTCTTCTTTAATGGGATAGGAAGTCCACGACCGCAGTCATTACAGAAAGCCATTCATTCCTAGACCGTTATGGTTCAATCTGTTGGATACTCGCCTACCTCTTGCAGGCTCGTTTTGACATTATCCACATATTTCATCTCAGTCTTCCCATCGTCTTCTTGATCCTGTTGAGGGCCTTGTGTGATACCTGGAGCGTCATGTCATTTCCGAATCTCCAGGTTCTTTAACTTCCTTCTCGCAATTACGCACGCATAGTTTTTAAAACCTGGTATCCCATGCCAACGAGAGAAACCAAACTATCAATCGCTAGAGCTAATGATTGTTACAGCACTGCATATAGTTAAATCTCTCAAGAGATCTATTATGAGATAACAATCTCGATGGCAGCAATTACCGTAGAGTAAAGTGTCAAACGATTTCTGATTTGATTGTGTCATTTTTATTTATAATTGAGCATCATTGTTCTTTGTCACATTAGTTTCCAGATATTTAAACTCATACGATGACTGCCGATAATAGTGATGACGTCTGTCCTTTGCTCGTAGATATCGTCAGTAGAGATCGCTTGCAAACCCGATAATAACGCAAACTAGATATTTTCACACAGCAGTATTTTATGTATTTATTATTTTGACCATTTTAACAGAATTTATAAAATGTGATAATAAAATTGCGGTAATTAAAGCATCACATGCGTGACACATGATTTGACTAACTCTCAGTTATTTTGTCTACCGATACACAACTAACGTAAGTATAAATGTGCATTGCCGTCAAATACATTTAATAAAAATAACATTTACACCGTAACCGGTGAAGTCCTGAAGATACAAACACAAATACTTAAGTCACGTCATATTAATATATCCTCGTGGGCTCTATAAAGTGTAATCAGTTTTATTATGGATTTAAGATATTGAAAACGATATTATGTTTGTAGTAAATAAATGCGTATTATTTCATGCGTGGAATCTTCAAAATTCCGTGCTAACATTGAAATACATTAAAAGTTAATAATATTCAGATGGGAAAATGAAATTTTTATTCAATATTCGCGCTCCGAAAACACTCTGTGAAGTTGTGGATAACTTTTAAAACATACTTATGAATTTTTCATGGCGTGGGAAAAAGCAATGCCTACCCGATAAAATTGAGTGGCCAAATTTGATCACGGGCGAAAGGAAACAAATTCTTCGTTTTGCCGAAACTAATATTCTCGTGGAGATACATACACAGAACTATTGGGTTTTACGTCCTGTGCGGCGGTCGGCGGTGGAGGCGAGCTGTGCGCTAAACCAGCAGCCCTATACTTCCCAACTCACTCCAGACCGAGCGTGCCCGCCGGATGACAAATGGCTTCAATTTATACGAATGCTGCATTTGAAAATGCAAAATCCTCAGCTTAAAACACGTTAAATATAATCCTCTTAAGAACAAAAGTCGATGCTTTCGCAATATTCTCGTACTAATTCATGAAATTTAGTCTAATGTCGCGAGAATGAGTCAATTATTTTTTCAATAACCCATCACGATATGAGATTACAAAATTAAAAACATTGAACGTGAGTACTCATGTATATTTCGTATATTTTAATTAATAACCCCACTGTTAAATTAATGTCAAGAATGCATCATAATAATGGGATATTTTAATACTTAAATTAAATATTACATAATGTAAACACTTTATTTAAGAACATAGTTTAAAAATTAAAAGATAAATGTATCAATTTCAAAAAAGAATACAGAATATAAGTTCCAAATTTGTCGAAAACCTAATCGGTCGATATGACGAAATGGTAACGCATTTCCCCTTATAGGAAAAGTTCCTTGTTCGCATCCCGTTAACAACCAAAATATTTTTTCAATAAATAGACTTTTTGTATATAGCTATTATTTTAAATGATTAATTTAATTTGTACTGAAATATTTATCTATCATTATTAAGTTAATTTGAACAAATTAAGGTATTGTGTATTAAAGACTAGCATAAAGAAATAGCTGATTGCTTTTTCTAGGTAGGGGCCGGTTCTAGCCACGGCCAGTTTCCGTCGCGATTGATTTTACAAGGATTTGCAAGTGGCCACAATAATGCAAAAGGCTGCTTTTAAATAATGGATTGTTTTATTTTCGAATTAATCGTGACGGTGACACACGCTATTATTTCCGTATAATCCGCAGTAAGTGCTACGCGCCCAAGCCAAAAAAAAAGATGGAAACATTGTTAAATAAATTGGTTTGGATCCTTGCTAAATTAAATATTTTCAATATTTTTTTCGCCTGCCCCGGGGTTCGATCTCGCCGCCTCCGGATGTCATTCTGATTTCTGAACTCAGCGTCTCAACCCCTGCGCCATGACCGGTTTTAGCAGACGCGTGGACATATTGTATTATACATTTAATATACAACTATGCAACATGATACAGGATTCTTGCATTTTAAAGAGAATCGAGTATATAAATTATTTTTTAGAATAGTAGAAATACATCTAAAGTAATGCAACCGCGGGTAATAATAAATAGTGCCTTGTACGTATTTAATATAATATAACTTTGTCATCTAAAGCATGATACGGTTGAGTGTGATGAACGTAATAATTTATAACATGTCCATCTATTAAATTAACATATTTGACAAATTGAAGGTTCATTACTGACTGGGCAGGGGGTACTAGGTGTTTGGAGATTAAATTTTCGATCAGTAGCATAGCTGTGTGCCTTTAAAAAAAGTATTAATTTGTACGGATAGGAGAAAATATGTTCGCTAAGAGCGTAAAAATATCCCCTTTGGAACCTGAAAAATATTTACAACCTAATTTTGTTTCATTGAAGTACGTCGATTTGAAATGTTTATAGAGTACTTGTAGGAAAAAATTGATCAGTATTCGAGAAGATTTCGTTAAAATACACGACTGCCGGCCAAATATGTTGTATCGCCGTGCTTATTTATTTATATCAGAAACTCTTAAGCAAAAATATTGTATGCCTCCCTTTCATGTAATAAGAATCTAATTAGTCTAATACTAGCCTACCCGCTGCTCCCCCACGAAAGAAAATGCGTCAAAAGACTATTAAGAGTAAAAACAAAAAAATGAAAAAAGATGAAGAAAAATTTTCAAACTAGAAACCATTATACAAACTGGTTTTCCATATAAAAGACGATTATTAGACACAGTATACTTGTGTTAATCTCTAAAAGTTTTTAAAATATAAATAGTCCCTAAACTCACAGAGAAAATCATGTTCACAGGATATCTCTTTAATTCAAATAATAAGCATTGCGCCTGTGGAAGACGTATCAGCCATTTAAATTATAAAAAATATTTTTTATTCATAAAATCAGGTTTTTTAGATAAAAAAAGATATGATGAAGACTTATAAGACAGACGCAGTTTTTAAAACACAAATAGTAAATACTTCGATTTTACACTATAAATGAGATGTCCGTTCAATTTAAAAACATTCGAATATTTTCCAAAAAATTTGGTCAACATTTTCCATATTATGTCAAATGTCAGAAATAGTCGATAAAAAGGCTAGCTCTTTTAACATTATCAAATGGTTGCATCTGTTTCATAAAATCTGCAAGAAAGCAAGTTTTTTCTACATTTTATACGAATGTACGTAAGAACGTCGATTTTTCAAAAAAATTTACGCGATTTTTGCATTTAAAAGATAAAAATTTAAAGATGGAAATTTGCAATCTCAAAAAAACGAAATTTTACTAAATTAAGCTTCACAAATAAATTAGAAAAAGAATAATCTTAAAATAAGTATGTTATGATACTGTCCGACTTTGGCAATCGCTTAAAAAAATAATGATTTTATCTCTTTAACCTTTTTAACCTTTAAAGCGGTAAAAATTAAAAGTTAGGCTAATTAACAATTAATCAACAAAATAAATCAATTGTAACAAATAGAGGAGAAGAAGAATTAAAAGACATAGTAAACCTTTAGACGTCTGCGAAAAATGTCAGAATACAGACAGTTTGCAATTTCTCAGAGTTATTAGCATTTTTGTGTGTGACTGAACTGGTATCATCGCTGTTACATATAAACATATATATGTATAAACATGTAAACTTGTCAAAATACCCCTTATAATTTTAATATATATGGATGTGAGAAAAAGATAAAAATATATATTCAATAATTCAATATATATTACCTTATATGTTAAATAATATATTAGCAAAGGATTATAAAGGTTTTTTGTTTTTGCTGCAATATAGTCCTAAAGTAAGTGCATTTCTTTATTTAGGATTCAATCATTTTTATGATCTTAGTGTAACTAAAAGAAAATGATAGAAATTATATTTCAATCAAAATGATACATACAGCGTTGCATAGATAATAAACCATCCCTCCCCGCATTCTCCGAAATCATCTCCCTGCAACCTTCCGCACCCCCCGCTTTTTAGCAAACCCCCCACCACCCACACTCCCCCCAAAATCCACCACCAAGGCCTAGATGGCCTATACATATATATGTAGTCGATTCCGGTTAATTAGGCCAACGGTTAATCGGGGCAGCCGCTTATTTGAGCCAAATATTTAACAGAATTTAAAGAAATAAATCATTTATTTAGAACACCATTTCATTAAATTTAAGATCAAAATATTTAATACAATTTCAAAAACACAAGAAAAAAATATTAACAGTTTAATATGTATTCTTTGCGAAATGCAATGGATAACTTTTTTAATAAACACCACATATGTTTGCTGCCGGCGCAGTGTCTGGGATTCACAGGGTAATCGGCGGGGACTCCCACGTAGACATCATTAGGTGTGGTCGAATTAACGCACATTCAGTAACAGGTACACTGCCACGCGTATGCGACGAATATGTAGACTCGCTACAATTATAATTAAAAATTTATAATCCTTGCCAAGATGCCAAAAAATTACTTGACACTGAAGTGACGCTTTGCTAGATAAAATTTTAAAAAACCAGCCACTTAACACAAGTCATCGTCGGCTAGATGAGTTAACTGGAATGCCAAAATCTATTCAATAACACATCAAACAACAAAAAAAATCATCTACATGACAATACACGAAGAAATAGCAGGAACATCCAAAAGAAAAAAAACATCCAAAAGTGAGGGAAAGTATCGAGACATTGAGGAGGCTGTAGATCAATGATTTTCTATAGTTATAGATGAGAGGTGAATGTCAAATGATCAGTATTGAAGATGAAATCAGAGGAGTTAGCTAAAATCTAGGTCATAACTATTTCAGATGATTGGTTGTCTCGATGGACAGCAAGATGCAATATAATATTTTTAAATGTACGATGAAAGTGTTAATAATATAAACGCTGAACAGTGGAAAAATACGAAAATGCCTGCTTTTCCAGACAATTTTTGTGGAGATGACATTTACAATACGATGAAACTATTTATCTATCCACACCGTTATTTTTATCTAATTTATATTATTAAACTGTAAGAAAAACACATACCAATCATGTCGTGATAAATTCGTAATGTAGGCACTGTAGTATTTGGATATATTAAAATATTATTGCTGGTAAAAAAGGAACGAAGGAACATCGTGCAGGTTAGCGATTTAAAATTCCAAATTAAACAAAAAATGTTATGCTTAAAAATATACAATTTTCATTTACCTCTTTGATAAAATACATAAAATATTTTTGTTTTCTCTCATAATTTGTTTTCATTTCGCAAACGTAAAGTTTTTTGTAATGAATTCGATATAATACCTATATATTTGAAGTACTTATTAACGAGTTTCGCAGTTCACCATCACGCCCCCTAAACTCTGACCTAAAGAGAGGGTTAAATCCCAGATTTTGTAAAACTAATCCCTTTTACCACAATCGTTAATACTTATTAAATATCAGGGTATTATTAATCCACCCACAGTACAAAAAATGCCTAATACCCACCGTGTTCAAAAATATTCATATTTAACCGAATTAAAAGGCAATTCATTGATAAAATATGAAGTGTATCAATTGTTTCGCTTTGTTAAAAAATGAGCATTATAGTCTTACCTGTAAAAGAAAATATTCATTACATAACACATAATTAAAGAAAATAAAAATATTAAGTAAGTAAAATTAAACGTAGTTTGTGGGTACATGTGTGTGTTAGTGTGTCATGTGTACAGTTCACTGGAAATGAAAGAAGAAATTTAATTTCAATACGTTCATTTTTAACATTTTCAAATTGTATTCGTTAGTAAACGATTACTTAGCACTGTACTTTGTGTAGGTAAATATCTAATGTATTATACATTTTTTTTTTTTTATTTATTATCTTAGTTTTATCAACCACAATTGAGTTTAAAAAACATTTCGGAAAACACCTTTTCCTTCTTCAGGATGTCATAACTAACTAAAAATATAGCATTATTTCTTCACCAGAATCCATTTTTAAATTAAAAAAAAAAAAATACAACAATTATTTAAAAAATAAATTTAGTACCTAACTCAAATTGCTGTTCAATACAAATTTAGTCGAATAAATTTTAGGAAAAAATTTTAGAATAGGACTCGTAGTTAAATTTAGTTGGCTGTTTAGAATTTCCTGATTACTTTTACATGCTTTATTTATCTCCAACGATTCCAAATTATTTAATTTGTGAAACCGAAACCGGTAGATGTTTTTTAAACTCAATTGTGGTTAATAAAACTAAGATAATAAATAAAAAATATGAATTTTAACCACCAAGTTAATATTGCTAATTTTAAAAGTATTAATATATTTTTAATTCAAATTTTTAGGTAGATACTGTGATGATATTAAATTCACAAAGAAGTTGTAAGTACCCGATACGCGAGCGACATATTTCAATTTTCTGAGACACTAGTATTATGGCTTTTCGAACACGTGCATTTCTAAGAAGTGTCAAAACGTCTGTCTGACATTTAATGGTTACTGAAAAATATTTTAATCACCATGGTAACGAGTACGATTTATTTGTTTACTCACTTTCGTCACTTGCTTAGAACGCGAGCGAACAGTTTGTAAAACTATTCTGCTGTTTGGCAAATATTGAAAATTATAATATATAAGTATGTATGTAATAATGTTGCAATAAAAAATATCAAAATCTAAAAATACATTAGTGTTGGCACCTGTACTCCACTGTGCACAAATTTCTGTCTTTCACCATTCAATTTATTTTCCTTAATTATTATCCATTCGACATCTTTCCCAATCTTACCGAAACCTTTCTACCGATTTCCAGAATAACTGCTTTTCCGTAAAAATACATTAATTTATAATTATTAAAGAGTTCGGCTGCGACAGCAGTGCAATGCCATTAAAAATATTGTAATACAATTTTAGAATGTTTCATTCCTTCAAAATAGTCCATCCTAGTCCACTTCCCAAAACTCTGAAAATACTCAGAGTTATTATTCATAGTGGGATCGTATTTGAATATTTTTAACTACCTACGAGAAGTCCCCTTTGTAATTTATCAACAATACACATTGGAGTTCGTGCGGGTCTGGCGGAATTTTCACTTTGTTAATACATTTTTTTCTTCAAAGAGGAATACCCGAGGAAATGTTTTCGGTATAATATAAAATATCTCTTTACGGCAGACCGTCATTTAGGAAAAAACCCCGTGATTGTTACGACGTGTTGTGTGAAACTTTTTTGAGTGAGTATTAAAGCATAAATGTCTACCGGCTGTACCCGGCTGCGCACGGTACTGTATTCATTATATTAATTAGGCCAACCCGTGGACACTATGTCGCACATTGAAAACAAACTAAATTTGTCAGTTTTATTAATATGAATTCCATATTCTGTGACGATACAAACTGTGAAATGCAAAACCCTCACTGTTCAAACTGTACAATATACTAGTTTTATACTGATTTTACAAAAAAAATATTATTAAAGTTCATTTTTTGAGCAATGTTTAAGATGTGTTCATAATTTTAACTATTTTGGAATATTAATTAATTAAATAATTATACTTTTAAAATTAGCAGTATTAACTTTGTGGTAATACTTTTCGTATTCAGTGATCACAAACTCAGTAGGGATTTCAAACTAAGACACTTTTCAAAATGCATTGTGTATAATATTCATAACTTATCCATATGTAGGTAAAATTATCTCGTAGTTCAAACAACATTTTATAATTTTCGTCGGATGAAAAATTTGTGAACCCTTCACGTGGTAACAATAATTAGCTTTCTGCCCTAAGGTACCTTACCAACTTTATAAATAAAAACTTGTATAATTAACTAGTTAGGCAACATTTTAAATTTTGTTTTTACATTTTGAGAACCTTTGGCATATAAAATATTTTTATTTTCTCCACGTGTTGCGTACAAATTTCTCGTTAAAATCTGTTTGTAAAGTTAAAACAAATAATGGCTGGCCTAAAAATAATATTATTTTATAAGAATTCGACTATTCTTCTCCAACTTCTCCAAAAAAGAAATTTGATAATGCCAGTATCAAAAAAGTTAATCGATATTATCATTGTAGACATCAATCATAATAATAAGTAAAAAAAAAAAAAATATTTACAAAGATAACTCATATTCTGAGGAGTGTGCAAGTTCATAATAGTCCATAATAAAGAAAGAAGATAGATAGGATGGAGTAAACACAAATATATTCACCAAAAATGATCAAATCGAATGCAGACGCCTACAGACAACGAACTTACTATTTTGTTGTGAGTTCGCTGTATCTTACTAGCAATATTAAAATACAAAATTTGCGGTCGTATTGAATGTTTTATGTTACTTATTCGTAATAAACCAAATTATTCTTATATGTAAATACTCCCGTAAAAATGTACATACATTGTAAACGTAGAGTAAACAAATAGATCAAGGTATCGGTAAAGAAAATAAAGTATTAAAAATACCAATTGAAAAGAAAAAACATAAAATATGTTAAATATAATTATTGCAATTCATGGTGCATGTCTTTCAAGGTCAATAAAATCAAAACGCGTGACACGTGACGATGCGCGCCGTTTATACCAACGTTTTGTACCCTAACAGCTGTGCAAATCTAACTACCTACTATCAAACGAGAAACGACTTTAAATAATGAAAAATAGCAACGGAAATGTGGTGTTTATTTAGTATTATTTGTATTTAATACTGAATTGTATTCATATTATATTTCTTTACAATAGCTCCTTTTTGTCACTTGAAATCTCAACACAGATTGTGAGGCATAAAAAATATACTCATTTCAACCATGAACCAATAAATCCACAAAATTTTATATATAATACAAACGACTGCATAAATTAACATATTCTAATAAAGTTATAACCATAATTTTACTTCCTTATTATAAACACTTACTTTATATGACTCTTACATCAGAAAAATATAATATAACACGATAAATATTTGTTTAATTCATTTAATTATTCAAACAAACATTTTATTTATTTTCAAATTTATTAAACAATATTTACTTATTCATTAAGAATTCAAATACTAATTTAATGTATTAATTATAAATATATACATATAAAATTAATTTTCGATTCGAACCTGGATCTCTATTTCCAATCCGGGGAAGTACACTACCAATTGTGTTATAGCGCCAGTATTTTTCATGACAAATTTTCGAACCTATATGTTACACTTTTTCAAATTAATACATCTGTCGTTCCATTATTTGAAAGCCATCTACATTGTTTTTACGAAATCTCAAATACCTTTGAGTAAACCGACTGCAGACGCCAGAATTATCAATTCGTTTTTATTAAATTTTGGACACATTGATACAACTTACATTAATAATAATTAACTTATTCTGAATAATTACAACTTCACAATAAGAATGTGTTCTCTTAATACATTAAGAATTTACTTACTCTGTATCTACTGTTATATTTTACTTCAACCATATTTACATAATTAATTTATTTATTTATTTATTTATATATATTTTGACATCCATATTTTTGTACTAACAGAGGTGGATACATAATAAACATACATAATACATAGTTTATTGTGTGGGATGGAGTAGACTTCACCTCTGATATATACAGCGTTGTCCTGGCTACTTTGCTAGACTAAAGTCTGTGTTAAAGTAGCCAAATTATTTTTTTTTATAAAGTGTATACATAACTTTTAGTATTTTTTAAATATCGGAATAAATACATAAAATTATTTTTATCGTAAATACACTACACGATGATAAAGACAAATTAGTACATTACAAATATTTTGAATCGAGGGATTTCGTTTGCACTACGCGGATGACAGCAATGTCAACCATCACGGCAATTTTTTGTTTGTAATATCGTGAATAAACAATGAGGTAGTGGAGTAATTTTATTATTTAAAAAAAAAATTCTTTGATAAATCGCATTTAAAAAATTTAAATAATTTTTTCGATATCTTGAAATATGGCAGAGTTACAGATGTTCAAAGTTGCGTGTTTTAAAAACGATCGGTTTGTGACATCACATTTTCCGAGTCCTAATACAAATATTGTAAGTACTGGCCGGTACGTACGTACGAGCGATATGACGTCACACGATGGACATTGATAATCCGAGCGTTTTTTTTGAAAGCCAATATATCCGAAAATATTGCACATTTTAAAAAAATTCAAAAGCTATAGTAATCTGTTTTTTTTTCTTGTTTTTTAACATACTACAAAAGCTCATTTCTGGCATGCTCCACTACATCATTGTAAATCGATATATATCAGATTGAACTTGATGATAACATGACGATGAAAGTGAGGTTAGTACAAATATTTGCCGCTTTAGTATTCCTTTGTGGCAGATAATGACTGTATTAATGCTTTGGGAAACTTTAGCGCTACGTTCCTCATCGGGATATGTTTGAAGTTGGATGTTTATTCCTTATTAGAGATGAGAAAGTGTATTTTACATATTTTTATGGCGTATATCAAAAAATGTTAGGCCGCAAATAAAAAGTGTGGTCTAATTTTAAAAGCCCATTATAGTGAGGTGTTGGTGTATTGTATTAATTTTGTGGGCATTAATAGGGAAATCACTCTTATTATATATATTTTCAGTGTTACGCTGAAAATATATTTTTTGATATGAAAATTTTTTGAGAAACATTGTAATTAAAAGGACGGTCACTTCAAACGGGTCAATTAATAGTTAGTTAACTTATTCGGATAAAGCCGTCCGTCGATAATAGAAAGTTTCGGGTTCGATGGAAAAACTTTTTTGATAGATTTTTCTGTATATCTTTCTTAGTGAGTGATCAATTGAATTGTAACTTCGCAAATAAAATAAAGATCTCAAATTGGGTAATTCCTTCTAATGTTGCTGTAAAGTAAACCACGTGACAGCACTTAAATGTGCTCACAGATTTTGTAATCTTTATCTTGGATCATTTAATAAAGGTCATATCGTATAATATTGTAAAAGCCCTTTATAATACACTTAATGCTATTTGTCCAAAAATATCATTTTACGAAGGACGTAAAGGACACAATTTTTTTTGGGTATAGAATTACAAATAAACTCCATTAAGCTACGTGTATTCTAAAAGTGACAAAGTTCCGACAATAGATGAAAAGTATTTTCAACTGTTTAGTTTAACAATATATTTTTTCGGAGGCTTCTTGTGTAAAATGTATCGCAAAACTGCTTTTAAAAAAGCGGTACATATTAAATAAATAAACATTTTGTAGGAATTTCGCGGATAAGTGTTTTAAAATATACATTGTTTGTATTTTCCCCACAACGAAAGAGCACCATTTGAAAGTGAAATAAAATTCACACCAAAGATTAAAGAGACCAATACAAAATACATTGATCTGTGTAATAGATGGGCGGGGCGAACCATAAAAACATGTTCTGTGGAAGAGTTATACGATACGAGTATCTGAGACAAATGTAACGCAATTTTATTTTGATGTACTATCCAAATTGAATGACATACTAAAAAATATATTAAAGTATTTCTTCGTAGTATTGGGAATAGGAATTTATATAGTGCATTAAGATTAGTGATGGTAAACCGTTATGTGACTGTGATCGTGTCACTGATTGATATCTGAGATTTACCTGTTGGAGGTTTACTTTCTAGTTTACCAGTCATTGCTCGAAGAATCACGAATGATCCATTGCCAACCATTTTTACAATCGAACACAATAACAGTTTAAATATCGATTTAACCATTACCTAATTAAAATCGAAAATTCTTTAATACTAACATTTTTTAGTGATTTCCAGGTTATTTACGTATTATACAGAATGATTTGTTCGTGGCGATTCAAAATATTTTCTCTAAAGCATGATACGTCCAGAATCGATAATAAAAGTCATTGTTAACGACGAAAAAAAAGAAGTTAAAATTCGTAGAACAAATTCCAATTGTGTTCAACTTCCATCTGCGTTCTACCAGCTGGGCCATAATGTATATTTCGCAGTTCCGACCAACAAATTAAAAGTTATGTATTTTTTTCAAACTTGTTTTGCCTTTCCTGTAAACATAAACTTTTGTTCCTTACACCAATTGAAATTTTTAGCGTCATAAAGTTGTAAAACAATGTTTCTATTTATAATTTCGTATATTAAAAAAGTATCAAAGAAAAGTGCAACTCAATTTGTTGGCGAATATTCGCCTATATTCAAAAAATATCCGGTGCACGGTTTTGTTTCAAAAATGATTATGCCATGCAATGATCTTTACGTTCAGGTAAATAAGATATTATTAAGGAGAACACATTTTATGTTGACGTGGTGTAAGAGGTCAGCACACTTCTCCGGATAGGAAGAGTTCCTGGTTCGAATCCAGGTGGCAACAAAAATATTTTTTCGATAAATTGATTTTATCTGTATATCTTTTTTATTGATACATTTAATTTGCATTAAATAAGATACGGTAGAATAAATTGTCGTTCTCTTGCTTTAATTGATCATATTTACCTCTATACTTATTTTATACTTTACTGAAGGTTTCATCGCTTTTTGTGAAGCCAAATCATTACTGCAAACCGTGATAAAATTTGTGGGATGAACTTAATTAGAATTTTTATACAAGGACCAATTAATAATTTTTGGGATTGATAATGCCCTTACAAGGCGAAACGCGTCTCAAGTAAATTAAAAGTGTAGAATCAAAAAAAAAGTGTTATTATAACTTAAAAACTTTATATAAATATTTAAACAAAATACTTTGTTTAAACCATTATTTATTGATTATTCGACATGTTTCGATACCTATAGTATCTTCTTCAGGAAACAATGTGTACTGAAATTAAAAATAGACAAAAACAAAACTATGAAGTGGTGAATAAGTAAAAAACTAATATAAAAACAAATTTAAAAGGTGACTATTTATTTGCAAAAAGGATTTGGTTATTTATAATATTTAGCTTGCTATTTTTGTGTAAACCCATAATATTTGTTAATATCAAAATAATTAAAAAGTGTTAATAGTAAGCTTAATATTATAAATAACCAAATACTCTTTACAAATAATTACCTATTTAATTTGTTTTCATATTGGTTCTTACTTATTCGCCACTTTGTAGTTTTGTTTTTATCTATGCTTGTATTTTTAATTGCAGTATACATTGTTTCTTGAAGAAGATACCATAGGTATCGAAACATTTTGAATAATCAATAAATAATGGTTTAAACAAAGTATTTTGTTTAATTATTTGTATAAAATGAGACCACAAAGTAATTTTGCTAATATTGAAGAAGTAAAAACTTTCTACTTACAATTAAAATATGTCTTGCTACTTTTCAATACGATATTGAAAAACGAGCTTGACAATCCCCTCGTTAAAAAAGTCGGCCTGTTCCTCGAAGCAGTTGCTGACAGTCCGGGCCGTATGAAAGATAGTCCTGCAGCTTCTATCCAACCATCTGCAGCTCTTTAGCTGTGTTTTGAGAGACCTAAAGACGTGCGTTATAGTGCAATAGACTCACCCCCTTAGTGAACAGACCTTGCCATCGGTTTGCACAAATATGGTTTCTCCTCGAGGCAGATAATGAGGATTCCAAACGAATCACGGTTAAAAATTGATACACCTTGCAATCAGCGGAATTAATGACAGACTTAGTTAATAATATACCACTAAGAAATTACTGAAAAGCTCAGAATTGATAGGATTATTTAATGTTAATATACGCAAACATTTCTTACTTAAAAAATGGTCTACGTATTTATCTGATGCGTTAAATATTTATATGAGATATTAAAATGTGAACAATTCAATTTTAATTGACCTATCATATATATTAATTGATATAATAGGTCAATTTTAAATTTACCTGTCATATTTTCGTGATTAACTCTGTTGAAGATTAATTAACTTTTAGAAAAAATAATTAATTAATTTTTCTAAAAGTTTTTTTTTAATGTATTATTAATTTTATTATCAGATAAACAATGAATTTAGATTTATTTCCCAGAATATCTAGTTACGCATAGCTTAAGTCAATGTGCAAATTACTCACCGCTGAATATGTTCAATCAATTGCGTGATTTTCCCAGGGTTCAATGCGCATCATTAAAAAGTCTATTATTGAGATTTCTAATAATTTTCACAACAAAATTAATTAACTATCATTTTACAACATACGCCTAATAGTTAAAAGGCGACTTTACTACTACAACGGTGCCATGAAATCTGAACGCAAAATTATGTTTTAAAGTTATTTTCGCCGTCTTCAAATGTGTGAACGAACCATTGCGGTAAAATTGCGGCCCGCAAAGATTTCCAAATTTTAATTAAAAGAACGCGAAACGACGACCCGGCCGCCGGAAGAACACAATAATGATGTTTATGACAATAATAGAGACTGAGGAAGGAACTGGAATGAAGAAATGGTTCTTCCGACATAACCCGAAT
The DNA here is from genome assembly GCA_022840565.1 of Eubasilissa regina. Classification (NCBI taxonomy): domain Eukaryota; kingdom Metazoa; phylum Arthropoda; class Insecta; order Trichoptera; family Phryganeidae; genus Eubasilissa; species Eubasilissa regina. The sequence continues at coordinate 28,609,094 of JAINEB010000033.1, forward strand.
GACGCGATGTTTCAAAATAATACGTAATGTTTTCAACCCAAAACTGAGCAGGTTTTTCCCTCTGTGCTGGTGAATAGAAGAGGTGATATTTCTTTGTCTAGTCCAACGCCCCAGACATCGCAAAATTAATGGTGTTTTGAACCAGCATTTAAAAGAATTTGCTAAAACATAAAGTTTTTATCTTTCTAGTGCGCGAACTTCCCAACTACAATTGCACACATTTTTTCCACCGGACATTTCTCCCTTTAAATTAATGTTTGCACTCTCCGCTCATAATGGATGCTGGTAAAGAAGCGAGTGAACAAAGTCACATTGATAATCTGCGCTTAAAACTTTCCTGTAACAAAGAAAAAGTCGTAGATTTTTTCCATCGCGTTCGTTTTGTCTGCAGAGGAATTTGCTTGTTCCTATTCACCAGAACACGAAAGGGCCATTTTGTGCCTAGCCAGGGTCGAACTGGGGGAGAAGAATGCGGCTTTACAATTATGAAGATATTTTTGTCCAAAAGAGTGCTGATTACCCACACCAATATTTTTTGTACTTTACTTTTAAAATTATATGAATAGATCCAAAAATCTGAACTCAAAATTGACTTTGAGTATTGAATGCGAGAAAATAACGGGGTATTATTGCTTTGGATGCTTTGGTTACCATATGGTAATATGCAACCTGATTTCATTCCTCCAATCCGATAAATAGGTAGTATTGGTACGCATTTATTAACATAGTATGTATACGTTTTGTCAGAGGCATCCCCAGATGTAAAAATATTCAAAATATCGAAGAAAAAAAATATTCAACGTAAAATGTAGCCTCATAAATAGGGTACATTGTAATATTATATATACGATATTTTGTTATGAATATGTAGGAAAAAACCTATAATACATGTGTATGAGACACTTTTTCACACTCAAGTTAATGTTATCTCTCATATATAAAACCTTATATCTGGATTGATCGTGTTACTTCAATGAAATTCAGATATGTCGTATCAGTTCAATTGCGCGATTGATTTTGACGATAAAACATAAGCTTAAGCTTTGAAAGCGTCTAAATTGAGGTACATTTTTTTTAATAAAGAAGTTTTTAAGACTTTCCTATTATAAGTTAAGAACCAAAATGTTGCATCTCAATTAAATTCATAATTCAAACGAAATTGGCAAATTCAAATAGCCTACAAAAAGTTGGACCTTTATTTATATTTGTTTAGTTGGATGTAACTTTCAAGTGAATGACAGGTATATAAAGAAATAATTTTTACGTTTTAATTAACGTGTTTGTTCGCCAAATCATTTCTTTTGTTTATTGTTAAATAATGTTTATTAAAAAAGAGTCAAAGTATAAAAAAAAAAAAAAATTATTAGTATTTTATTTTTTGTATAATTTTACTAGTGATGGTTAAATAGTTATTTAAACTGTTTCTTAAACCTTTATTGTGACTGTGATTGTGTTCGATCATAACCAAAAATAATGGTAACTGATCATTCGTAATTCTTCGAGCAATGACTAGTACCTAATCTCAGTTACCAACATCGTTAATCTCAGTTAAATAATCATCGTTAAAAGTTACATCGTCTAATCTCAGTTACCAACGATTTACCATCACTAAATTTTACTAACAATATTAATGTCAAACATGACTGACAAGCCATTTTTTAAAAGAGTCTGTGGCCTCGACATTACGTGTTTAATTGTAATAAAATCATAAGTACATTAGGTACTTCAATAAAAAAAGAGAATCCATATAATTTTGGTTTTCTTGAGAGTCTTCTCAATTTTTTATTTCTTTTTACGAGACTTTGACCCGATGGAAAACCATTTCAGCCTAATTAGCAGACATTAAATCACTGATGCATGTGATTTCAGCTCGCGTAAGATGAACACTAAAGGACCCCCTCTTCGAGTAATAAAACAGGAAATGTTTTCGATAACTGCGAAGAGGGGTAATATTATTTTTACCACATTATTGTTCCACGTGACGCCCATGCGACGACGTAATCGTTACTGCTTTACACAATTCAAAACTAATCGATACAAAAAAAGTTCAATTCCAATTCTATCTCATAAACCTCGTTCGTACAACGTCTACCGTCACTATTCTATTAGAAGTACTTTATTTTCGTAAATGGTTCTTTCAACAAGAGAATACAATAAATAAATGAAGTACATTTTAAGTCAATGGATTTGCAGCTTCCCGGGAGTAAGTACAACAAATTTTATCAGTCGTAAACAGAATTACAAAAGCAGGATTGAGTTGTAATATTATTTCCTGTTGACAATTTTGCCCAAATTGGAGTACACCATATTTGAATTATATGTGTAGGTAAAGAATAAATCACACTTTTTTTGAAATTGTATTTATCGGCTCTCGAGAGTCAATTGATCAGAGGATTTATTACCATCTACTAGTGATAAACTAAACCGTTATTTTGACTGTGAATATGTGATAGATATTCCATTGGTAAGTGTGATTTAACTGTTGAAGGTTTAGTTTCTAGTATACCGGTGATTGCTTGCCAAATCACGAATATAATCAGTTGTCATCTACCACAAAAAAAGGATAAGTACCCAAATTGTAGGTTAACAAAAGTTTAGAAATTCTAATAGGTTTTACAAAAACCAAAGTCATTCATATTCTAATATGATAAATGATAAAAAAAATCATTTCTCCCGGAAAGACGCAGAAATTAACAGAAAAATGTAATTAAATCACTTTATCATAATAATTTAACAAGTGCAGTGTTAATATTGCATTGCTTACTGTGTTCTAATTAACCTAATTAAACTAGCCAATTCAGAAAATAACAATATTAATATTATAAACACTTAAAAATACACAGTGTACATCCGTGTAATTGTTCTATTTTAATGAAACAAGCCAACAACGAATCCCATAAAATACCTTATTAAATCTGAATCAAAACTAACATAACGTTCACTGTTGCATATTATAATATAAAAAATAATATTTTTGGTAAGGTTTTAGAATTAGCATTAATATATACTATACCTAAAAGTATAACAATTTTTATTAGCACATTATTAAATATATTTCGAGGATGTGCAGTATAAAATTGGAAATCGACTAGGATAAGCAAACATGATCGATCACTACTTTTTTTTCCAGGTTGAATAGGATGAAATTTTGTTCTTAAAACTTACGTGATGAAAGGTACAGAATTAATGCTAAACGTGCTTATTTGATCATGTATAGAGATCAGACTGACGAACGAATGTTTATCGACCTTTACCGCCAAATCTCCGAGGATCAAGGATAAAAATTTCATCTGTGTACGCGTCCCTTAGCCAGAGCTAAGTAAGTATAGAGAATGCAAGTATGTCATATACATCAGTGGCGTGCGTGACACCGTTTGAAGACGCGGTATATGTATTGTATTGATGCCGAGATGGAAGGACCAAAGAAAATGTATATAAATTGGCAATTCAGATCTAATCACTAAATATAGCAATTGTTTTATACAGTATGTAACAGACCTAGTCCATAATATTTTATGGGTGGATACCTGACTAAATTACGCGACGGAAATGCTCAAGGAATATGTGCAAATTCTGCACTGTTACGGAAAATATCATTCTTTGAAATTTTTACAAAAACGTTTTAAGCTTGAAGTCTACGTATTTGGAAATAAATATTTGCGGAACTGTTCAAATATGTATATATATATATTTGCTTCAGGCCCTAAATCATCTAACAAGAAATAGTCTAGCCACTTAAAATTCGATGACCTTTATTTTTTTGTAATCAATATATAATTTGGAATCAATAAAATATTTCAATTAATTAATATAAATGCTTATATCTCTGACATGGTTGAGATTATGCACATATCTCTTAAACATTTTCGATTCGTTATTTAGTCAGATATCCACCCATAAAGTATAGTGGACTAGGTCAGTTACACCCTGTATAATATTTCTAAATACTTAGGATTCTTATGTTGTATGGAATGTTGTACGTTAGCAATATGTTAATTGTGTGTTAACATAAATATGTATATTAACAAGAAAGAAATACGAGTATGTATGTTAACATATTTTAATTTGTATGCATATATTTTTTTACGATTTTTCTTACATAATATATTTTATTTAGGTATTTCGTATTTTTTTAGGTATCGATTTTTACGATAAGGTATAACAAACACCATATATTTTTTAATATTAATTTGTAGTACTTTTTTTTTTTAATACTACTTGTATTACTCGACATTCGTTCAACTTTTTCGAATAAAATTGAACTCGGCATTAGTAAATTTACCCGGATTCATACCATGCGATCCGAGTCATGTGGTCAGTTTTCTGTTGGCATTATTTTATTGCTCCTAAATATTTTTATACATTTTTAATATTATTACATATTTTAAACATTTTTCGTAAAAGGATAGCGGTGGGATTGACATTTAACCATAAAAAAGAACTCACTCATGTCTCGAACTTAAATTTTTATTAATAAACAATCATCTGATGATTAGGATTAATATCCAACTTATATTATTTCGCTGTAAAAAAAAATATTCGAAAACATTATAAACAATTCGAACAGTCTTCTAGAACGAATTGTGTACGAATGGCGAGTTCGACTGTGTATTGTAAACAATCGTCTTAGACTATGTGCGAACCGAAATAGATTGTATTGTATAACAGCTGGAAAAATATGTTGAAAGTAAATAAAAAAACATATTAAATGTATAATCTATTTAAAGTGATTTGGTATTAGTCTGGAGTCGTAATTCTCAAATTTTCCTAAAATAAACTTCTATATATCGAACAGGAACATAATATATACCGGTTTACAAAGCTTCAATGAACTAAAATTTTCTTTATCTTCATATTGTAATCTGAAAATTGAGGTTATTTACTGCGAAAATTTCGTCTATGATTAAAGTTTATAGCGTCGCCAACATTATTCCGCGGCCAAATACGATTTGGAATTATTGTAAAGGAGTGAAATGGAAATATTTATTATCGACTTTGAGAACTACCGCCAGTCCTATAAAAATAAAGTACCTGAATCATTAAATTTATACTCCTGAATGGAATACCTACCAAAGATTCATTAAAACTTAATTTACTTAACAAAATTCTAACACCTATAACACACCAAGTATTTTATGTTATTTATTTATTGTTACGTACTTGTCTTCTTAGTACGTCTTTAGTGTACACCTCTTCCTGGGAAGGTCTAAGGAATAGACTTTGTAACAATTATTGGTTTATTACAGTATATTACAAATATTACAAGGCATGTCTAAGCCAACGTTATCACGAATAAAGAGATCCGCGACTATATATATAGTCTCACACACGCGCGCCAACGGTGCGGCACTCACACACACACACACATAACCTTACAATTTCATCAATTTATTTCAATTTCATTTCATTCATTTATTTATTTCATTTCATTTAAGATTCGTACAGTTTTTACCTTTAAAATAATAAATACAATTTCTAATTATCTCTTAAACTATTCAATTAACAAGTTCCAGACGACAATAGTATAAAAAGAAGTACGCTAGGATGGACAAAGAATATTCTTGAATAGTTGAAGGCGCAAGACAAAAACGACTTAAGGAATAATTATAATTATTCAGCAACATTAGAACAACAATTAATTAATTCAAACCAATTACAGTAGAACCACGATTATCCGAAGGAATTAGGCACTCAAGCTCGGATAATTGAAAAACACGGTTAATCTAAATCAAGTTTACATTGATACAAACATTCTGATAAACTGAACATCCATAATAATATTCCGCTTCCCCGTCTGTATCTTTAACTTTCTGGAAGTGGCGGCCGTGGCGACTTCTAGTGTAGTGTAGTACTTGCTTAAACATCCAGATCTGTGAAACTCCTGTCGTAGATAAGAAAAGCATCCTGTCGTCTCATCTATTTATTTTCTTATCTATGTCACTGTCAAATGTGACATGAATGTTTTGTTCGTATTTTTCAAGAATGTAAGGATTTCCGTATTGAAATATAGATTTTACTAAGACCTTGACCGCGCAGCGGTCACAATAGCCGCCCGCAGGGCCTAGTATTAATATTTATGGTATGCCTGTAATTTTGTTTGCTTTTTTAATAGATTTTTCTTTCTTATAATTACGCAAATAACTGAAAAACTATTAACAAAAAAAATATGAAAAGAAGACACGCAAAGTGAAAAGTTCCCCTGAATATAAATATTTAAAATATAAGAATTGTATTACTACGTTTATTCGGTAAATAGTAATAACAAAATTGGTTTCGTGTCTCCGATAATATATTTACTAAAAAAACAAAATTGTATTTTTTAGATGTTTAAGAATATATGCACTCGCAACTAAAAAATAATCAATTTTGTCGAAAAATATTGTTTTTGCGTCACCGGGATTCGAACCTGGATCTCTATTTCCAATCCGGGGAAGTTCACTACCAATTGTGTTATAGCGCCAGTATTTTTCATGACAAATTTTCGAACCTATATGTTACACTTTTTCAAATTAATACATCTGTCGTTCCATTATTTGAAAGCCATCTACATTGTTTTTACGAAATCTCAAATACCTTTGAGTAAACCGACTGCAGACGCCAGAATTATTAATTCATTTTAATTAAATTTTGGACACATTGATATAACTTATAGTATTAAGGAGAGCACGTTCTTATTGTGAAGTTGTAATTATTCAGAACATAGGTTTAAATTAATGTATTAATTATAAATATGTACATATAAAATCAATTTGACTGAACAAAATTGATTTTATATGTATATATTTATAATTAATACATTAATTTAGTATTTAAAATATCACAGACCTATGTTCTGAATAATTACAACTTCACAATAAGAATATGTTCTCCTTAATAAAAAATAATCCTTGCTTTACTTTATATTTCACTGTAATCAACATCATCTTTGCTTTCACAGAGTTCAAATAATGTTTTTGCATGTGTTAGGATTTCATTACAATTTACTTTGCAAGTCTTCCCCGTCAACGTTCTTTTCTTGAGGAATTCACGGTCCTAACCTGCCGTTAATGTTCACACACTTTGACTAATTCATCATTTATTTTGTTCCATATTTAACCGTTAATTAATATTTATCTAGCATAAGTCGATGAGTACAACGTAAACAAAACATTGTAGAACAGTTTGACAAAAAAAATGTACTACAGAGGACCATGGTTAATCCAACCTGGATAATGGTTATTTCAACGTATTAAGTGGACTCTTAAAAATCTTTAGACTATCGAAACTTGACTAGTACAAAAGGTACTATAATGCTGTCAGATTATCATCCACGTCGGTCCCCCGTGAACTAAGGATCGTGTTATTCATGAATTCCCGCCCTTTTAATTATACTCCTCCACCATTATTTTCTGATGGCTGTCTTTCTTTCTCGTAAGATGTCGAAAAATTTAAGAATTCATCTTAAGCAAATGGTTAAGAGTTTATCTTTGATGTTTGCTTCCTGTAGAATGGAGACATTTGTGTGCCTCCTTTTCCATTGTGCGTTCAGCATCACACCCGTCTTTTCTATCTTGACTTCAAAGTCCACGCCACACCATACAAAAATATTGACGGCACCAGAAATTGCAAAATCCTAACATCGGTTATTTTGGATATCTTGTCAAGTATGGACATTCACGTCGTTTGATTTCTAATTCACAACTACCGTCGTCAGCAGTGGCTGGCAGTAGGTATAGATTTAGGTTATGCTGTTACCAATAATATTATACAATCATATATAATACATTTAACACTTATGAACTTTCGTTTAACCAACGTCTTAAGACAAAATGAATCTATCATTCATACGACCCTACCATGTATTTATTTGTAATTTTATAGTACTAATAACAGTGTTTTTAAAGTTTAAGTTTTAACGAAAAATAATACCTTCTTACCCATATAAAAATCAATATAAAAAATGTATGAATGTTTTTAAGAACATGATTATTTTATTGTTTGAAAATCCTTCACGTAATAACTGAAGAAAATAATATTTTTTTATTAAAAGTTAACCTTGAAAATAGTTCTGCCAGTTGCTTTTTGTTTTTTTCAAATCAAAAACAAATCCATGCACCAAATGCAAAGAGCGATCCTGAAATCAACACGTTAAAAACAATAAGATAGAAAAATTCGTGAATTAGTAAAAGAGGAAGTAGACACACCAATGATTGACACATGATTTGCATGCAGTTGTAAGCCTTTCAAATGTTATTCTGTTAAAAAAAAAACACCATAAGTAACGACTCCATGCAAAACGGATCAACCGAAATGAATTTTACACTAGCCTAAAAATAGAAGATAGTAATGTGAATAACTACAATGCGTTGATTGTAGCTACTAGCGCTACAGTTGCAGCGGCGGGTTGTCGTTGTAGTTTTTAGAACTAAGCCATTAAAGTTTCTACAGGTACACAAATAGCGCTAATTGTAATAAATCCGTAAATATACGTTCACGGTCCATATCATAGATTATTTAATTTGTATTTGTTTCTCAGAATTTTTAGTAATGTTTTGTTATATGCACTGTACGCCCCTGGTTGTCAGTAATTGAAGATGTCACCCGAATAACGATATACGGCACATTTTGGTGATTTTACATTTTGGTGATTAAGTAATTGAGAAAAAATAATATTCGATATGTGTTTTTATACATTATAAATTATAGTTATAAATGATATTGATATACTTTTTATCAAATTATAATCTATGATGAAAATAAGAGGATTAAGGCACATACGAAACTTGTTTTCAATAGAACAATGCTATATTGCATGTGCTTAAAGCGTTGTTCCATAAGGTGAAAATAAAAACAGATTATATTATATGAAAGTTGTATTCATTTTAAAACAACAAATAAAACATATTACTCGCTTGGTAGATTTTTATAAAACATAAAATGTAAAAACAATATAATAATTACTTCAATAAATAAAATGTGCTATTCTAATCACAATAGTTGGAGTCTATTTTGCAGCAACGGCTACTCCTCTCTTCCAAATATGCTGTTGACTAGCATCTTTCATCATTTCTCTCTTGATATCTCCAGTTTGACATGTTATTTTTTCTGTGTTTATTTAATCTCCGAACATCACTCGGTGAATCACATGTGACAAGTCCACCATCTTAGGTTACAGCGTTGTTCTACCACAGGGTATACTTCAACATGCCGAAACTCCATCAGGTAGTAGAATTTCTAACTACCGACTACACCAAAATGTACGTAATTTGGCGTACAACAATGTTGCGTACAAAATGTGCTGTACATCGATGTTCAGGTGACGTTTTCTATTGTAGACCCGAGATAATTAGCCTTTAACAATTTTTAGGTCTGGGATATCCAGTTATCGATAATTCAATCCGTTCGGAAAACCTGGTTATCGATCAATAATTATTAATTTGTTTTATTAAAGACTCAATTCTCTACAATGCGACCGAGAAGTGTAGCCATTGCTAATGGAATGGCCTTTAATATGTACTCCACTGTTTCAGTTTTCGAGTGCATTTGTCGTGATATGTATATGTTAAAAAGGTCTGGAGACAATGGAGAATTAGATTACACATATGCATATTGAGATTTTAAAATATTAAAGACATTTCGGATAACAATTATAGGCCAGCTACACGAGAACACAACACTGATTCGTTTAGGAAAGATATATATAACATAGAGATGTTACATCCCCAAAACTGTTTACACATGTCCTTGAAAATGTGTTCAAACCCCTTGAAAGTTGTTTACAGAAGTGTAAAGTAAGTGTCTGAAACGCGATATAATTTATATCGTGTTTCAGATTTGCTGACGAACTAGTTAATCTGGAACAGTCATTAGAAGCACTCCGGGAAATACCAAAAGATATCAAGTCTTCTAAACTATTGGCTTCCGAATGTACATGACTAAGATAAAGGTAATGATAAAATCCTCAGACATATCGTGCCCTTGAAACAACGAAGTATCATCTGACATTGACATCAAACTGTGATAATGAGCTTCAAAGTTTTGATTTGTTCGGCGGAGTTTAATTCGTCGCCCATGAGGTGAAATTTAAAGTAACAAAGTGAACTTATTCCTGATTTCGGGCACGTTATATAATATAACTCATAAATTTTATTTGTACAATTCAAATTAACAGCTGTTGTAAAAAATATTACAAGTGCTACTAAAATATATATATATCTGTAGGTACATTATACAAAAATATATATAAATATGTTTTCCTGTTATCTCTTAAACTATTGGAAAAATTGAAATATTTATAACGTAGTTTTAAAGAGAAAATTATTGTCAGAATTTCGATACAAAAATGTCAATTTTGACCGAAATTAAAAGCAGAACGATTGAGATTGTGCGAGGCCATGCACGTCTTGGCCAAACTGCAACTAGGACGACAGAATTTACCTCTATTTGCGCCATTTCGCTTGACGGCATTTCGCTAATACGGCGCTTTGAATATTTTAATTCAAAATGATTAGTTTCAGAGTTGCATCGCTTTGCGACACAGTGTTAACACTACGACGCACATCACGTGACTTGATTGAAATCACGTGATGTGCTCGTCAATCCTGCGCAATGACATTCCGCACTCAATTTATTTACATAGCGGATTTTTGTCTCGTATATTCAAACTTTAGCAATTATTTATTTTATTTCCTACGCGTACATCAATTTTTTAGACCTAGGGCTATTACGCACGCAATAAATGACAGTGTAAACATGATTCTAAGCTTTTATGTTTTCCTGGCAAGTGAAAGGAGGCCGTGATTCGTTTTGTACGGCGTTTTAAAGATTGTGGTTTTGGAATGTAACTCGCTGTATAAGCGAGGTATGCCTGATATAGCCATCCATTTACGTAACCTATCTAGTTTTCCCCAAGCACAGCTTCGGGACGCCGAAATGTCCCGTTTTCAGAAAGAGAACAACCCACGATAACAATTTCAACAAAGGTACGAAAAATTTAAAAAATCTGACGGTAGCATCTAGTAGCGCGGCGATGACGGCGTGCCCAATACATCTCACACATATGCTACTAGCTCGCTCGCTCCTTGGTTTCGAGTACGCGTAGACAGCTCACGCATCTGTATTGACGATTGATTATTGGGTTTTTTTTATCGACGTGTGTTATTGTAATCAATTTAAATTTCTTGTATGTGAACCCTTCATTTTAACAATACCTAAATGCAAGTGCACTTTTAATATTAACATACAAACACGTACCAACGTAAGCAAATAAACACTCCATCGGACGTCAGATGTGAAAAAATAAATGGTCACGTTTGTATTTGGTCAATTAAAAAAAATTGAAAATTCAACAAAGCTTCAAAACAAAAGTTTTCAGTCCAGATCTAAAGATGTGAAACTTGAGTACTAACAACAGACGTCAACTACAAATTTAAACTGTTCCAAAATGACATAGGAAAGACTCGGATATGCTCTGAGTATACTTTCGAGATAGAATAGGAAATGAGAACATTTGCCGTCGGACTGAGTAGATATTTACGAAGAGATTTACCGAATAACGAAAGCTGGACACCTTATCTAGAGGAGAAAGAACCCTTGGGGTGAAAAAGTTCTAGATCGGAGACGTTCTCTATGTCGCTGGACTGATCGCAGTTGGATGCAAAGGACAGCGTATGGAGGAGTGGGGGAGTCGTCATGAAAGATTTTTATCCAATAGTGTAACAATCGTGTTAAGACGAAGAAAAATAATAAGAGTTGTTTATTTTTAGGGATGTATAGGTACAGAATGAATATTATGTTCCAGGCTGATTTTGTTTAGCCGCCATTTCGGTTTGGCAGACGTTTGTCAATTCGCATTTAGTAGTCATAAACAGAAGTTGATTACAATTCATTACGAAGCATCTAACGCCTCGACAACTTGTTGAAGTCATTAAAACATTTTATCTAAATAATAATGGTGATCGCTTTGGTGGCTAAATTGGGTCAATTGTGTCTGCAACACGTGTGGTTTCAACAGGACGGTGCCACCTCACACACAGTCCGAGTTATGCTTGAAATTTTACGAGAAATTTTTCCGAGTCGCATAATATCAAAAAATGGTGATATTGACTGACCTCTTCGATCACCTGATCTGACGACCTCCTCGATTTCCTGATCCCGACTATTTTGTGTAGGGGTAATTGAAAGGAAAGGTCTACGCCAATAAGCCAACAACAATTCCGATGCTACAGGACAATATTCGAAACGAAATTGTTGAAATAACACGTTACGCATTTGTGCCGCTGCCAGAGGCGGCCACTTGGCCTATGTTATACTCCGTACATAATTTTAATAAATCAAGTAAACGATAAATGACAACCAAATTAAAAAATTAAGTTTTCTTTTCTAGTTATACAAAAACAACATCGGCCTGAAACATAATATTCACTCTGTACATGCAAACATATTTTTATTTATATGTATATAAAAACTGAAGATGATTTTTAAAAATATGTCAAATTTGTCGATGCGTGAAAATTGTTCAATCATCATTAGAGTAATAACACACTTCCACCCATAATTAGTACTACGAAAGTGTGCAAGTCTGTGACTTATGCGCGCGACAACAGCACAGACACGGGTTTGAAATATTTCACGTCACAATATTTGGTGACCCCGTGGGTGATTTTTGCAAACCATAATTACGAATGAATACATTGTAGTGTATCGCGATTGACGTACTCTTCGACGATATTGATTTTCGATGTTATTCAACTCTTCGTCTTGAAGATCAGGGGGCAGCAGCTGATAACATGGAAATTTACTTGGCAAAATGTTTCAACAGCTGCCACCAATAGGCGGCAGCACGGTCGTACAAAGTGACATACTAATGTGTCTATGGTAGTTGTACGTGGTACGAACATCAAATATCCGGCTGTCTCGGCTGTAATCCGGAATCAATGTAAAAGTTAACTTATCGGTTGGTAGAATTTTTCCTTTTCCAATTCGTGTGATTTAGCTTTTTTTTTGTTTTGGAGGTTACATGGGACAAAGCTTGAAGCCCAGACAACTAGATTTTAAAATAGAATTAAATATTAAATTTCCCATAAATAACTTGAAGGCGGGGGGCGTACAGTGAATACAAGCAAAAAAGCTGTGCATTATTAAAAATTCTGGGAAACACATATAAATTAAATAATCTATAATATAGACCGTGAACGTATTTTTACGGATTTATTACAATTAGCGCCATCTGTGTACCGGTAGAAACTTGAATGGCTTAGTTCTAAAAACTACCACAACAACCCACCGCTGCAGGCGTAGCGCTAGTAACTACAATCCGAGCATTATAGCTATTCACATTGCCATCGTTTACTTTTAAGCTATTGATATACTCAAGTCATACAATTGGCTATTTATTGAATTCAAATTTCCTTTCGGTTGATCTGTTTTGTATGGAGTCGTTACTTGTGCTATTTTTAAAAGTATAACATTAGAAAAGTTCACAATTGCGTGCAAATCATTGAAGTGTCTACTTCATATTTTACTAATTCGTGAATTTTACTATCTTACTGTTTTTAACTCGTTGATTTCATGGTCGTTCTTTACGATCGAGGTGCATTTGGTGCATGAATTTGTTTTTTATTTGGGAAAAACAAAAAGCGATTGGCAGTAATATTTCCTACGTTAGTTAACCTTTAATACAAAAAAATATTTAATTTATTTATTACGTTAACGATTTTCAAACAATAAAAGAATTGTGTTCAGTCATAAAAATTATTCTTAAAAAACGTACATACATTTTTTATATTGATTTTTATATGGGTAAGAATGTATTAATTTACTTTAAAACTTAAACTTTAAAAAACTATTAATATAAATGGTAACAGCAGAATCTAAATCTATACCTACTGCACGCCACTGCTTGAAGGTCTCCTGGAACGAGGCTCGAATCCCCGAACACTATTTCAATTCATTTCTCTTGAGTAGTTTAAGAAATCTGAATCTGCACCGCTTAAAGATCGATAAACAACAATATCTCTTTACTGAAACATATTAAACCAAAAATGAAATTATAGGCTTAAGATAACTAATGATACAAGTATTCTTGACTAATCTATTTAAATATATTCAAATACTGCACAAATTGTCGTTCCTGATTTTGTAGTTGCAACTGTCTCTTTCGCACGCATAGTTGTTTACAAAGATCGCGAAAGTATGCTCGACTGTGAAGCGTGCATGCGAAAAACACAGGCATAGGTTTGAAATAGAAAAACGAAAACAGTCCTTAAAAAAAATATTTTACTGTGAATTTTTAATTATTTATTTTCGTTTCAAATCCGTGTGACTGGTCTTGAATATCAATTTAATTTATTGCACCGTGGCTAAAGAAGTTTGATTTCAAAAATATGCGAGTATTGACGGCCATACGAAATATCGGCCGCGTGTAGTGTAATGTTTTTCAAATTAAGTCCTAACGGCCCTTGCCATTCGAACAAACCGTTATTCAGTAACGCTATCGGAATTGGATTTATGTGTGAACTTACGTAGGCCACACCTGTGATGTGATGTCACATCGCCAGGAAAAAATCGAAGCAGCGGGCGCCGCCTTGCGATCGGAGGCAAACTTTAATATCGATAACGATTTTAAAATGAAAAACTAAACGAGGTTATCGTTTAAAATAATACGTTGTTTCTCTTTCATCTCTAGAACATACACTAGAGGTAGCGTTGCGCTAGCTATTCTTATTGAAAATAAACTAGTTAAACTTAAATGTTATTTTTGGTAAGCGGTGATTAGATGCGCACGACAATATTGCTTATCGTTTAACGGAACTTTACTTATTTTAGACTACCGCTATTTTGCATATCATTCACTGTTGATTGTATTAACTACTTACTATAACTGTTTTTTTTTTGTGAAATTTATAATTATTATATACACTTTATCTACAATATATATTTTTTTAAATAGATCCTTTTTATATAGATGATAATAATGATAATTGGCGTAGGATTTTATACATAAATAACTTTTCGAAACAAATATCTAAACACCTACCACGTGATATTAGACCAGCATTTTACACAAATAATAGTATAGGAAATTTACTCATAAATTCTAAGGACAAGGATGATAAATTTAACAATTCTGGCGTCTATAAACTTAGTTGTAAGGATTGTGCTGCATTTTATGTTGGTAAAACGGGTAGAAATTTTAATATAAGAGTAAAGGAGCATTTGAGATGTTTGAACAATAGTGGGTTTTCAGAATTTGCTAATCATTTGATAGAAAATAGTCATGGTTTTGATAAAAAATTGGGATTGTCAATTTTGCATATAAACGGTGTAGGTCACAAATTAAATAATTTGGAATCGTTGGAGATAAATAAAGCATGTAAAAGTAATCAGGAAATTCTAAACAGCCAACTAAATTTAACTACGAGTCCTATTCTAAAATTTTTTCCTAAAAATTATTCGACTAAATTTGTATTGAGCAGCAATTTGAGTTAGGTACTATATTTACTTTTTAAATAATTGTTGTTTTTTTTTTTTTTTTAAATTTAAAAATAGATTCTGGATAAATAGAAAAACAATGCTATATTTTTTGTTAGTTTTGACATATCCTGAAGAAGGAAAAGGTGTTTTCCGAAACCGGTAGATGTTTTTTAAACTCAATTGTGGTTATTAAACTAAGATAATAAATAAAAAATATAGATCCTTTTTTATTATTTTTCACATGGTCGCAAACTCAGACAACAAATTTTTGCGGTGGATAACATCTCTTACATTATAAATTATGAATAGAATATTTTTTTTGCGTATGTATAATATTATTTATAATGTACGCTAAGTTAATTAATTAATTAATATTTTCACTTATTCAATATTTGCAAAATTGTACACATTATAACCTTATATGCAAATATACATTTTTTTTAAATAAGATAATTATAGCCAAGGTTCGGCATTAGAAAAAGAAGATCACCTTATAAAATTATATTAATCGCGCAATTCACATAATTCTATAGGTCTATGACAGTAAGACACCTAAAACATTTTTCAATAATGTAGTTGAATTTAATTTAAGGACAATAATTCTGCATTCAATATCAACACCTATTATATATGTACATACTTACAGTCGAACTCAGTTATAACGAGTACGAAGGGACCAGTTAAATTTGCTCATTATAACCCGTTACTCGTTATCACAAAAAATATTTAATATCCAATCAAATTAAAAGGGAGTCAAATACATGTGAAAATTCTAAAATCTATAATTGTATGAACAAAAACATTTTAAAGTAAATTACTACATTCAATTACATTATTTCTTAACAAAATTCAAAATACTGCCGTTTTAAAGATTAAAACTTACTGCTACTTACAACGCACACAAAATAAACATCCATTGTTTTGTCTAAGAATTCACAAACCTGAAAGGAATCGTAAACAATAAGGAACCTCGTCGGCAGACGATGCTTTGGATTTTATGACTTCTCATAAATGAGACTTTTTAGATCATGTAGTGTATTTTTTTCACTTGTTAACAATATTTTTGTACGTTATATCAGTGAAGCGAGCTCACTTTAACAGTGAAGAGTCGTATGAAAACAGACCTGAATGAAAATAACAAAAAGTATTTCTTCATTATAACCTCCGTGATCTCACTATAACCGTGCTCGATATAACCGTGCTCGATATAACCGTGCTCGATATAACCGTGCTCGATATAACCGTGCTCGATATAATCGAGTTCGACTGTATTTGCAAAAATTGCCACAAATTCGCTGCTTCCGATATATCATTCATCTCTAATGCCTAGTTCGTACGATTCAATTTTAGTTGATCAACTATCTGTTGAATGGCAGTTGAAACAAAAAAAAACTTTTCAACATAAACTCTTTACTTGAATCGAATGATGTTGAGCGACGGTCGATTCAAGTGTGTCATCGTTCGAGTTGACACCGGATCGATACGTGCGAACGATTTTCTTCAACATGCGTCTAATTATTGCGATTATTTAATTCGCTGCGTGCGGTAGCCAAATCTTAATTTCATATGGCGTCTTGGATGACAAAATTTTTCAAGTGGTAGAAAGACAATAATGACTTTGGGATCAAAAAAAAAAATGTATATAAATAAAAATGCACGTGACACTGCTGCTATAAGTAATACTATATTGGAAATGGGTATTACAGAATTGACTACAGCGGATATTAAAAACAAAAAAACTTTAAGAATCATACACAAAAATGAATTAGGATTAATAGTTAAATCAAAATGCGCCGAATACTATTTTTTAGTACTCTGTACCTACGCATAAGCCAGACTTGAAATCACTTGAATCTCCTGCTGCCAAATACCTCAAAGTGATCTGTAATTAATCAACTATGCGAAGATTGCTACTCGCATACTGCATCTTTTTTTTAAATGTTATCTCGAATTATAAATAACAATATTTTTGCCTATAACATTGACATTACCTATAATTATGTGAATATCTCTATTATACATACAGAGTTTATATTTTCGATGTTCCTCCGTAATATATTCATGTATTGGATAAAATAATTACAATATATAAGTATTTACTGTACGCAACATTAAAAAATGTTTTCTCGAAGAACCTGACGTGAATTTGTCAATACGTGTATGTGTACGTGTGGAGAGGTATGGAGGTATGGAAGGCGGGGTTCGGGGTGCTGGATGTCAATCGTCAATTTAGTGGCAGAGCGTGCGCTGGCAGAGTTAGACGTGTCTTATGCGTCTTTATGCTGTTATTCGTGATGATCAATATTTTTTCAATAATTGATATATATATATATATATATCAACTTGCCTTTTTTAATTCGGATAAATAAGAATATTTTATATTTATTACTTTTATTATTTATCCGAATTAAAAAAGGCAAAAGTCTGCATGTACACTGAGTTTACAACACCGGAACGCGCATTTTTATTTCAACACTGTTAAAAGAATATTTGATGTTCCTAATTCATTTTTTATAAATCCATTTTTAACTTAAAAACAACGTCTTTTATACTTTTTCAATAACATACACTTCAGAAATTGTCAAGTCGCACGCACTAACAATTTCACTTGACTCCATCATAATTAACAATATTGGTTCAATTTAAACTGAATCGTGGGATCTTTCTATTCAATTTTTGTCGTTCAATAAAAGTTGATCAACAAAAATCGCATCGTGTGAACAAGGCTTTATCGGACAAGTAACGACAAGATTTGGCACGATTGGCGGCCAACTCGCGGGTCCCGCGTCAGCGGGTAGCGAACGGTGGCGGCCTATTCACGTTCCCCGTGCACGTGGCAGGGTACGACCAATTCGCGGCACCCGTGTAAAGAGGTAGCGTTTGGAGCGAGCGGCCGCCTTTCGTTTGTTCAGACACTAATCGCAATGAACGTTTTCTCTTGAGACACCTTTAACGCATAAAATGAAAACATACCAAATACGTGAAAATACGCGAGGCAAGCGTGCACATAGATGCATTATCAAAAAACCTAAGTAATAATATGTAAACCTTTTATGATATAATAACTTTTCGAGCGATCATTTTATCAAGCATTTTAGAGGTAACGATAAATTGTATCGTATTACTTACTATGAATTAAGAATTTTTTTGGATTCTAAATTGTTAATTACATGCACAAATTCTTTTGGCTAGAGAAAAAAAGATAATAGTATTGTAGTCAATGGGGAGCGAACCCGCGATCGCTACGATATCAGACATTTTAGAGGTGACGATAAATTTTATCGTATAACTATAAATTATTATTTTTTTGGATAAATTATTTATTACATATTCAAAGTCTTTTGCCTAGAGAAAAAAATATAAAAGTATTGTAGTCAATGGGGAGCGAACCCGCGATCGCTATGATGTCAGACATTTTAAAGGTGACGATAAATTGTATCGAATAACTATAAATTAAGAAATTTTTTGGTTTCTAAATTATTTATTACATACATAAAATCTTTTGCCTACAGAAAAACGATAATAGTATGTAGTCAATAGGGAGCGAACCCGCGATCGCTACGATATCAGACATTTTAGAGGTGACGATAAATTGTATCGTATAACTATAAATTATTATTTTTTTTGGATAAATTATTTATTACATACACAAAGTCTTTTGCCTAGAGAAAAAAAGATAAAAGTATTGTAGTCAATGGGGAGCGAACCCGCGATCGCTATGATGTCAGACATTTTAGAGGTGACGATAAATTATATCGTATAACCATAAATTAAGAAATTTTTTGTTTCTAAATAATTTATTACATACACAAAGTCTTTTGCCTAGAGAAAAAAAAGTATTGTAGTCAATGGGAAGCGAACCCGCGATCGCTATGATGTCAGATATTTTAGAGGTGACGATAAATTATATCGTATAACCATAAATTAAGAAATTTTTTGTTTCTAAATAATTTATTACATACATAAAGTCTTTTGCCTAGAGAAAAAAAAGTATTGTAGTCAATGGGGAGCGAACCCGCGATCGCTACGATATCAGACATTTTAGAGATGACGATAAATTGTATTTTAAAACTATAAATTAAGAAATTTTTTGGTTTCTAAATTATTTATTACATACACAAAGTCTTTTGCCTGGAGAAAAAAATATTATATTTTTGTAGTTTATGTTGTATAGTTAACAGACATTTTGGGTTACAAATGAGTACATATTTCGTTAACTCAAAATATTCCCAAAATTACATCTAAACCATACACTGAGCCTCCATTACGCATTATCAAATTTTGTCATCAATTCAAAGGAGCTTTAAATCTTTAACCTTTTCCCTGCCGGCCATATAAAACTTAGATAGTACCCGTACGCCGGGCATTTTACCATTAATAATTTTTAATAAAAATGAATTAATTATAAATGGTCATGATTTAAAAATGTGAAAACTCACCAAATCACGATGTTTTTCGAAAAAATAACAATGTTTTCTTCACTAAAATCACTAAAATTGTTTGAACAAAATTTATAAACAGGGTTGTCACAAGTTCACAAAATAACACATAATGTATTTATTTTTAATCCATATTGCAAATGTTGTAAAACTTTTTTTTTTGCTTATTATAATTTTCCGGAGAATGGTATTGTTCAAAACATGGTTCAACACATAGAGCTAAGTTACACTGTTTACACATATACCGCTTTTCTTTTTTGCTAAGCACACAACACATCTTGCAGAAGTGGAGCATTCCTAATAAAATTTGGAATCGGTTTCTTGGCATTATATCGGAAAAAATTGGCGAATGTAATAAAATATCTGTCGACCAATGCTCTTCAATGGTGTTCCTAGATTTTTTTTTCATCAGTATGCAAGACCAAGAAAAATGTAAATTTCATCGACAGTTGTATCGACCCATTGTTGCATTCTATAGCTTATTGAGGAACTTTTGTTTTTTATACATTTATATTGCCGGTTATTTTCAGTAACGATTAGCTCAACTAATTTTCGGTGAATAAAATTTTTAAAGAAATCTACCTCTTGCATACTTTCATCGGTGCACAATCTAGCGCCGAAAAAAGAAGAATCGAAATTGTGCACTTGCGGTAAAAATGGATCACTGTCCCAATGAAATACAGGACTTCTTTCAATACCACTTGAACCTATATTATCTTCCTCAAATTTGCCGATTCAATATTATCTTCGTCGACATGTGCCGATTCAGTATTGTCTTCATTGGGCTCATAAATCTCTGGCAATTCAAATTCCACATCACTTTTATCAGATTCGGCAGTTAGAATGAGTTCGTAGTCATTGTATGTAAAATCTGACAAAATGCAACAAACAAACGAAGCAACTCCGAGACAATAAAATCACTACACAATAATCGTTAAACAGCTCACTATGAATCTTGAAAAGTTATTTATAATAATATACTACACAAATATCTCAATACTATACGCGAAAATAAAACAAATGTGAGATAAAAAACCTCGCGATCTCCGAACAAAGGAAACGAACACTGACGCCTGTGGGAATCCCTATAGAAACTGTCAAAGTCATGACCCTAGCGCGTTCTGCCGGCTGTCAAATGGAGCACTTGACAAAAATACAGATTTCGTCATTTTAAATGCACAATGAGTTGATTATAAGGTCTTAAGGTTTATCCCCACAGATGGCAGTAGGAGATGCAATATGTGACAGTTCAAATTCGTGTTTATTTACGCTCTCATGACGACGTAAAGATCGACGCGAATATATTCGCTCACGGCGTGGCGGGACTGGCGAGCTAGCGCGAATATATTCGCTTACGGCAGGGAAAGGGTTAAAATAGTTTCTACATTTATAATTTCTACACAAATCAACTGTTGTTTATTTAATGGGTTTTTTTTCCATTTTATCTCAGAACTACCAAAAGTGGACTTAACAACATTTGGAATTATAGGACTATTTACCTGATGGATAAGCGGGCAGATTAAGAAAGCAGGCGGGCACGAACCCTCGTTAAATAAATATATATTTGTTGATCCTCCGTGTTCATAAGAATAAAAATAAATCTACTTTAATATATCTATGAACGTTGAATTTTAAACCAAAATATACATACCTAATTTGTAAAATGAACAATTTTATTTATGAAATTACACTACAAATCTATAAAAAAAATAGCTGTATTAATGTCTCAGATAGATGTATCATACAATCCCCACATTTTTTTCTGGTACGAATAAAATAGTCATAAATTCAGCAAAATAAATCTCCGTGGTGGGGGGAGAATAGAACGGGGCTGCACAACCAAAGAATACGAATGAAACGTGAAAATAGACGTTTGCAATTATTAAAATCAGCTTGTTATAAATTTCACAAGGGGTAACAATTTTTCAAATGAAATTAAATATCAGATATAATTAATTATATCTGATATATAATAATATAATAATTAAATATCAGAAATAAAATAATGTGTTAATGACGTATAAATAATAAAGTGCACATGTCAAAAACACAAAAAAATCAACATTGCACAATATATTTTGTTGATTTTTTTGGTATTATTTGACACCACAGTCTAATACCGGATTATCATTTTCTAACTAAATTTTTTAAACCAGTTATCCACCGAATGTATTATGTTAAAATATATTTACTCTACTTAAAAGCACCCTATCTTAAAATATATTTTCATCTTGAAATTAAGAAATTAGTTGTTATTTTTTTATTAAGGAGAACATATTTTTATTGTTAAGTTGAAATTATTCAGAACATAGGTCTGTGATATTTTTAATACAAATTAAATGTATTAATTAGAAAGATATACATATAAAATCAATTTCATCGAAAAATATTGTTGTCGCTACCCGGCTCATATATTTTTTTTTGATAATGAAATTAGAGAATGAAATTCGTTTAAATCTAATCACTTTTGTTTCTACAATGTTGTGTTTTCGTTCTTTGCTGTATGTATGAACGTGATAATTTATCATAAAAACAAATTTATTAACTAGATTTATGATTTTAATGACCGGGCACTACCGTAAGATAAGGGCAGCTCCCTAGGATGACATATGTTTTAATCAAGGGAGTGTTTTTACGAGGGGTTCAAATATACATCATTCATATCCTCACAGAAAGTTTATTATTCAAGATGTATACTTTTTTATGATTTACGATAGAAACGGCTGCAATAAAAACCGATCCTCGGCAAAATAGGCTAACTACTCTATTACGCTATAATCGAAGCAAATAGAAGTCAATCCTCACTTAACGACCACTCACACCTACGACAGTAATCGTACGCCTACCGATGTCTGCGTCCCATCGTGGTCAGCAGGGAAAAGATTCTTAATATTATAAGATGTAATGTACCGCGTCGTCTACGTCTAAAGCCAAGTGAGCGGCCGTCGAACTATGTTAATGACCCCCTTTCTTAATTTACAATGCAAGTTGTCTAAATTAAGTCAGTAAGTCAGTGTTTAACATGTCGGTGATCGCAGGCCGTGCAGAAATTTAAGAACTATACAACTTTCATTAAAAGAAATAATAAAAGAGCTAATTTTAGGCTGACATCCCGGATGTTGACCAAACGAAAAAGCACCATTCTATCTTATGACGAAAATGAAGATTATCAACGACCACGATGCTGGAAAAGAAGTGAAAGCGATGGCACATGATTTACCCTGTACACTATTCTAAAGGACAAAGACACGGTCCGACCAATTCACTTAACGACCAGGCCAGCGGAACTGGTCGTTGACTAACTGAGAACTGACTATATTTACAAACTTGTTTTACTGTTTCCGAGGTAAGTTTGTACAACTCCATAATCACATATGCGAAAATAAAATAATCGTTTTTTTATTCTACTCGTTTAATTTAGTTAAGACGAGTTTCGTCTTGCAAGGCAAAACGAGTTGAATAAAAAAAAAGTGTTTCATTTTCACATATGTATATTTGTGAACTTATAAATTGAAAAATACAATCAAGGAACGTTATGATTATTTTCTCTTATCAACGTATTTTGTCGTTCCTATAAAATTGCAACAGTAAATCCTTTATTAATTTCGCTGCTGAAACACGATAGGACGGAAAGGAATTTCTAGACAAGAGATATTATGTTTACGGGTGAGATAGAAAAATCACTCATCCGAGTAATTCGACGTCCTTTCAGACTGATTCAACGTTTTTATTTTCATTATATTACAATTGGAGCATGAACATAATATGCATTTGCAACTCTAAAATATATATATTTTTTAATATAATTTTAACATAATTACTGGTAAAAATAAAACAACCTTCCGTAATTTTATTATTCACAATAAAACTTTGTACTACACTACACTTGTTGGGTTATTTTCACAACTAGTTTAGAGAGGTGCAATCCCTCTCATCATCAGATGATAACTAAACTAAATACAAAATTGTAGTCTATTCGGGCAATGGGGCGGGGATTGCGAAGAAAACGGGGAGGAGGTTTCAGTCGTTAACATGATATAGACGATAAAGGCGAAGTGTTAAGGAATATTATGTATTTAGTACGTAGAACGTGTATGTAGTGCAAAGTTTTATTGTAAATATTAAAATAGTCATGTTACACTACAAAGTAACACCATGTCAATTAATAATCTGTAATATTAATTCCCTTAGGGCCAGTTGTGTGAACAGCACTAAATTATGACCATGGTAATTCAGTTAGAAAGCACGCTGCATAGGCCACTATTTCAGTATTTCAGATAGCAATTTCAACTTCTGTGTATTTATGTTGTTCTGTTTATTTTATTTTGTGTTATTTGCGATTGATTTAATTAAAATTAATTGAATTTACGTTGTAAAGTATGATACAGTTGAAATTTTACTTTTCACTATTAGGTATATATAGAAGAACAAGTTGTGTATCTTCAAAACTAAAGCTAATAAAAAAAATATCTATTAACAGATTTGTTTTTTCTCCTCGATATTAATAGTTTTTGATTATTTTTATTCAGGAAGCATATTTAAATTTAAAAAATGCCTTGTGTAATGGTTTAATATTTGCAAATATTTATTTCAATATGCACTTAACATGATTTTGTAAAATCTGGTACAAGTTTTAAAAATATTTTCGAACCGTAATTTAGCTAGGATTTAGTCATAAAATATTACATAGTAGGTTTGTGACACCTGTATCTCGCAGTTATCGAACACTGAGAAGTGTTCGACACATACTCGCCAACATAGTTTATATACTTCTAGGAACTCTGTACATAATTAACGGTCAAATGTTACCAGGGGTGCCAGATAATTTTTTTAAATTTAAAGTTACTTACTCACTTACCATCACTCCGTTCCCTAGCTGGGGTAGGCAGAGAAGATATAGCACCACACTCTTCTAACATAACCATCCTACATTATCTGGTTTACCTGGTCGTGCCAAGTCTTCCGTGGACATTTTCTGACGCCATCAACACTTGCGTCATATATCTTTCTTACCATTCTCTCCTCAATCATCCGTTCCATATAACCAAACCACCTAAGTGATCCTTTCTTAATCTTACTCATTATACTAATATCAGCTTTACATTCTACATTTGGTTTACCTGGTCGTGACAAGTCTTCCGCGGACGTCCTCTGGTGCCATATGCCTGGTATCAAACCACCTAAGTGATCCTTTCTTAATCTTACTCACTATACTAACATCTGATTTACATTCTTTCCTTATTTCTTCATTCTTTACTCCGTCATAAATAGATTTGCTACGAATACGCCTAAGTGATGTCATTTCCACTGCATTCAGTCTACTTTCGTTCTTCTTCTGCCAGCTCCAAGCCTCACTTCCATACATTAGTGTCGGTACCAGGACTCTATTGTGCACCGCTAGTTTTGCCCCGGTTGACAAATTCCCGTTAGATATAATTACATTCAAAGCGCTGTTCACTTTATTTCCTGCAGTCACCCTCCTTTCGATATCATTCTCAGCCTTTCCGTTTCTATCAGACATACTTCCCAAATACACAAACTCATCTACTTGTGCCAAATATCCATTACCTACAAATATTTTGCACGGTGTCTTGCTTTCCTCTTGCTCGAATACCATCATCATTAACATTCATTATGAGGTCACTTTTCTTGCACACATCGTACATTCTACTCACTTCATTATTCATTGTTTATTATTCGCCATTACTACTGCATCATCGGCGTATAATAAACAGCATACAATCAAATCGCCCATTTTTGCTCCTACCTTCATACATTCCAGTTCTTTCACACATTTATCCATATATAAGTTGAACAGCCATGGAGACATTACACAACCCTGCTTGATAACTTTAGTAATGTCAAACCATGGTGTGAATGTTCCATTGATTCTTACACACGCAGAACTTCGTTCATGTAGGGATGCGATTACGTGTATAAGTTTACTATTCAGCCTGTAATCAGAAAGTACATTCTATAACCTTTCTCTTATAACTCTATCATATGCCTTCTGTAGATCTACGGAGGCACAAAAAAGTTTTTGGTTTTTCGCCAAAAACTTTTCCGTCATCCACTCGTAGAGAAAAGATCTGATCCATGCACCTTCTTCCACCCATAAAGGCAGGTCCCTTGCACGTCCCATACTTTTTCTTTCGTCACCGTTTCAGCAGCCCTCCTCCAATCTAACGAAGTGTGGCTCTCTTTCAAACATTGATTGAAGAGCGTATGAAGCCACAAGATAACTAATACCAGCCTTGATATACTCTGCAGCAACGTTATCGTACCCTGCAGCCTTACCATTCTTCATATGTTTTATTACACACTTTATTTCTTCCATACTTATTGCATTCATATTTATCCTATAGAGCCTCTCAGATGCTTCATCATTTGCGTTCTCTACACTCTCATACGTTTCCTAGAAATATTTCATCCATCTATCTTTTATTTCATTCTCATTCGTTAACATCTCTCCATTTACTGACATTATTATTATTATTATTTATTAGTAACTATATAATATATATAAAAAAATTGTTTGTACTGTGCCCGTCTCACTAGAGAAATTCTGTGTCGAAACGGGCATACTTTACAAGCAATTGTTCAATTAATTAAAATTACAAGTAGATAGAATTACATTTATTACCATATATGAAGAACAATTTTTAAATGGACTTCATTTTTGGATCACTTTATAGCAATAATTACTATAGGTATGAATCAATATGTTTGGGTGAGTGCACCAATACTGGCTTTCATAATACTGATTTCAGCACCACATCTGGATTTTTTGACCGCCCTCCAGAAGAATTTTATATTATCCTAAAAATTGTGTCATTTTCACCCCTTCCTC
This sequence comes from Eubasilissa regina, assembly GCA_022840565.1. Classification (NCBI taxonomy): domain Eukaryota; kingdom Metazoa; phylum Arthropoda; class Insecta; order Trichoptera; family Phryganeidae; genus Eubasilissa; species Eubasilissa regina. The sequence goes on from JAINEB010000033.1 coordinate 28,635,836, forward strand.
TCTTTTCAACCGCTCTTTCCTTTCTTTCACACCAGATTTAACTTTTTTCTTACAAGCATTGTACAGGTCTGTAAAGTTAGATCGCGTATAGATCAAAATTTACTCAAAATTTAAAGAATACTTACGTAATATAGTCACATAAAACCCTGCCTGCAGCGGTTAGACTGATTAAATAAATGCGAAAACAAATATGTGTACGAGTATAAACACAATTGTGGTAGGAAATCGTATTGGAGAACGCATTGACAATATACAGATTCTGTGACATTCGATTTCAATTTTTTCAGCGGCGCTTTTTATATTTCTTGACACCCCTAGCGTTGCAGCCGCTCCACAGAGTCGAGTAGTATATAAGAACACGTGCAGAACTATTTACTGTATGAAGCTATCTACTTACAAACGTAAAAATCCATATTGTTAATTTAAGTTGTTGTGTGATGGACCACTCCTCCATTCTTTATAATAAATTGTGATTTCCACAAAATATATATTTTACTAAAAACTAACTTGGCTACACAGCGGCCACTAGAAAGTAATCAATCCTCTTTTCTTGATAATAAATTATGTTTTCCAAATAGAAAAATAATTTATTATAAAACTAAACACACACCGTGGCCGCGCAGCAACCGCCAGAGACCCGCAGAGACTGACAGCAACCACTTAACTTTTCTTATTCATATATGTTTTTTATACACACACCGCAGCTATTAGCAGCATTAAAAGGTGCCGATACGCACTGGAAACTGTCTTATTTTTCATCCAATTTTTTATCTTCACCATAAGCCACATTTCACACGAGTTCGTACCAGACCGCTTTTTAATAACGCTTTTGGCTTCTTTACGGGATGTTGATTTAAATAAAATGTAAATTATCCTCGAAGTGATTTATAACTGAATCGTTTGTTAAAACTTGCCTCTAATACAACCTATATTTAAACAGTTTAAAATGTAAAAATAGATTTAGATTATCGATACAAATTTTTAAATGAACTAATTGTTATTAATTAATTAAAAATCTAATTAACACAAATCGTGCCAACCTGTGTTCTATAATGAATGCAAGCCGATTACGTTGAATGTCCAACAAATTGACTTAAATATAGAAGAAACCATTATAAGTTAGAATGTTTCTCGAAAAATAAAACGATAAATCTCTTACAAACACTTGTAATTCTGGCGTTAAGTTACGAATAAAAGTATTGGACGTTAACTTACATTGGGGATCAACTGCGAGACGTGTTCGAAACAGTTTGGTAGGAAAATAAATAAATATTTGATATTGCGCGATTTCGGCTACGCTCTAACAGGAACATCTCGTGTACAATAATATTACAAAATATCTCGGAGATCGCTAAACTCGGGGGAAAGTAACATACTGGCGGGTGAGATAATATCGATAGAGAATGTACAAACAGTCAGTTTAATAACTCGCAGTAAGTCAACACATGTTGTGGGATACTGACGTAGTACGGGAATATTCGCGTGCGAAATAAACGAAACATTAATTAAAAATATTATGTACACCTACATTCAAAAAAATTCAACATTTAATATTTCAATACCCTGTCAAAAGTGTGTGGTGTACAGACTATCAAATATATAGAACATGAACTAACGCGAATTGCTTGTTTAAATATTTACATTTTGATGTCACCTACGTGATCGTGTTGGTACCACTTACCCTATCAAATAGCTGCTAGACTTTTTTTTAAATATATGACTCGTTTGAAACAAAAATTTAAACGCTGACAATATAATATGCATTAATGTAAAAAATACATCATATTTACACAAAGGTTTAATTTTCGAAGAGTAAATATTTTTAATGTTGCATAAATGTGTCATAAACTATCGGATTTATGTAAAATACCTCTCCTCCCGCAACTAATGTTCCGAACCCCTCTCCTATATGTACACTTTATTTCATGTCTATTAATTTACTACTCTGTGGTGGTGTACTAATACTAGTTCAAGTATTTTCGACTTTGTTCGTATTTTGTTTAGGTATATGTATTAAAATAGAATACAAATTGTTTAGTAGTATCTCTATGCGACGTGACTTGTATTATATTAAACGGCGATTACGCTATTTAGCCTGAAAAACAATATTTTTATGTTAATCCCACGCGAACACTACATACAGCTAAGCAACGAAAGAGCCTTTTTTCCCAACAAATCCAAGCACACAACAAAAAATAAACTATTTGCTTAAAGTTAGAAGTGTTAAGTATTAATAGCGTGATAATAGATTGAACTTTGTTTACCTGAAAATCCCATTCTATACAATTTTCAGAATTAAAATGGATATATTTTTAAGACAACATGACAGATGGGCCAAATATATCAGATTATACCTTTAAGTACGTATTAGCACATGATCTGAGTACAGGTGTCTTACGAGTAAACAATAGATACTTTATCAATTCGAGTTGGATGAGCTAAGGGGCCGGTTGTGTGATCAGTAGTAACTTTTTACTATGTTAAAAAAGTTACTTAAGTAATAAAATTACGAAAACGGGTTGTTTGGGTATTTGTACAAAAAACATTTGCTTTTTGAAGGTACATTTCTTCACAGCTCTTTCAAAAGTCATCTAACACATTGATACTTAGAAAGTTGCAGTATTCGACAATTAATTGTTCAATATTCCGCTACATTAGTGATGAGAGTTCGTCCGATTGTGAATTCGTTGTTTAATATACATTAGCACATCATCCGAAAAAATTTCGCCACCAAAGTGATAGATCAGACGAATAAAACCATAGATAAAGCAAAAATTAAACCATATTTCATGATTATTTGTCTTGCCACACTGTGAGGCGAGATTTCTTATCTGTGCACTGTCAATAGTAAATTTGACCTACCAACAACCCAAAATAGATTTTGACCGCTGGCGATGGTTAAAAGTTACTACAGTAAAAACTTACCATGGTAAAAATTTATTACTGATCACACAACCGGCCCTATGACACTGCCTACTATAATACTTCTACCAGCACCTACTGCTTAGTCCTAAACGCGGACTCTTTCGAGCACTGACTGTTTGACATATTCCTCGGAGAAGACAAACGATAATATTATGAAGGTGTAAGGTATTTTCAGAGGAAACACATCTCTCGCTATGGAGGCGGAGCTATAAATATTCTACTTTACAAATTGGCCGACCGCTCCCGAAAAGAAAAGTTAATCATGGCCATTTTTTATTCCAAATGAGCTATGGTAAAAAGAATTTATTACACACGATACCATCTGCTTTGATAGAATAGTGGAGCAGGCGCTTGAGGGTTTCAGGTGGAATAATGGCAGGAATAACTCCAACCTGACGAATGGAACTAATAACCCAGGTTATATACTCCGGCACTTCACGATTCCAGGGTCCGAGATGTACTTTTGGTCCACCACCTCCGCGCTAAACCGCGTTTCTTCTCCCCCGAATACCGTCATATTGATTTTATCTTTCCGCTATAAAAGAACTAGACGATAATAGCAAATTAACAACTTATAGAAATAGTATTTTTTTCTAAGCCAAAAAAACAATAGTTAATATAAATTTTCAACAAAACAAATTGTTGTAAAGAAATAAACTGTGTAATTTTTTTCGAGAAAATAATATGTCAAAGATTTAATGTTTTTTTCTCATCGATGCAAATGAAAGATTCTTTATACTTATTGATATATAAAGGATCTTTAATTTGGATATGGAGGTCTCAATTAGATGTGAAATGGTTCGTAATGCACGTCTACATGTTTCTGCCCTGAGTCGCGCTCACAGTTGACTCCAAGTTTCTCCGACCAGATGCAGTGAGTGCATCCTCCACTGTGACCTGTAACTAAGTATAATGTAAAGAGTTTGCCAAAGTCGTATTTATTGCATCTATACAAAGTGGTTAAAATATTAATATACATTCCATTTTATGTAAATTTTTTCTTAAAATTTGGTATTTCGCATCATCGTTATTAAGATGTCATTACTGCAATTGTCACATCACAAGTAACTTAAAATATTATACATATATAAGTTACTTCTTCAATATTTTCAAAATTACTTTGTGACAACATATTACGCAAATAATAAGAATTTTTTAAATTTTTTTTCACAGTAGTTCCTACTTAGTTACCCACCACTAATAGTTTTATTTTTTATCTATGCTTTCATTTTTAATTTTAGTATTAATTTTTTCCCGAAGAAAAAACCATAAGTATCAAAACATGATGATGTATCAATATATAGTGGTTTTAAACAAAGCGTTTTTCTTATCTGTATATTTAAAGAAGAGTGTCTGTTAGTTTGTTTGTTTTTTATACATACATCTACAGTTTTATTCCGAGCTTGATAAAATTTTATATATTTAACTTTCAAAACAAGAGGAAGGTCTACATGAGATTTCAAAAAACCACCCACATCCCCCTTTTAAATTTTTGTACTTCTTGATGAAATTTTGCACACTTGACATTCAAAATAAGAGAAAATTTACTGTTTACATGTGATTTCGAAAAAAAACCTACACATTCTCCTAAAGAAGCCTCTTCACCACGCGTAAAACCCGGGCAACGTCGGGTACTTTAGCTAGTTATTTATAAATATAAGTTAATATTTAGAAATACGTCATTTTACTGACCACGAGAATTAAATGTTTGTTCGGCCATTGGCTGTCAGTATTACTACTAAGAATTTATTTTTAAATTCACACAATTAAGTATTATCTACATAAATATAGTTCTCGCACATTTGTATGTCACACTTTTAATAATGGTCTACGAGCGTGAGCCATACTCTGAATTCTATAATCCTCTGACACTTTGTCACAAAAAATATTGCTATCTGGACTCTTTTTTCAAGTGAATCAACTGAACTTTACGTATAATTCCCATGCGTTCAATAATAATATAATTTGATATCGGAACGTAAGTACGTACCGACTATTCTGGGTAAATTTGAAAATATGATTTTATCATGTTATTATTGAATAAGCATAAAATTATGACATGACGAAAATACTTCACAAAAAATATCACGTCATCGTATCCACTGGACGGCGATCGTCCTGTAGCGGGCAGTGCCGATTCTTGCTCCAAATACGCGGGAAGAGGGATGGATATGGATATTAAAAGTCAAATTAAGCATAAAAAGTAGAGTCAAGAAGGCGACCACCTAAAGGTAGACCAAATAATAAAAATATCTGATATTAATCTTAACACGACAGTTTAATTAATTAAAAAATGTAATAATACACGAAAGATGTGTGTAATTAGGAATTAATGACATCTCTGTTACATGGCTGCTCGCTTGACATATGCACATAATTTCCCTCACCATCCAGGACGTGTCACATTCGTACATTAAAACTACATTATTATAATATATTACAAGAATAAATATGATTCAAGAAGAGAATGGCAATGCAGGTGCAATGAGAGATTTGATGACTTAGGAAAAAGAGGGCGTCCGCGAACTATCTGTCTATTGGGTGAAAATCCTTCTAGAAACATTAACAAACGATGAATGCATGAGGCGTAAAATGAAAGTCAATGTTTTTTAGAATATAATACAATACAGTCTATCCTCTCAACGCCGGTAAATGTAACTAAATATATACTTAACATCTCAACGACGGTATTTCAAAGACCTGAAATATTTTATACTTCTAAGATTTTAATAAGTTTGGAATATTTATATTTATTAATAACAATTGTAACCGAAAAAATCAATAAGCATACTAATTATATTTAAAGTTATATATGAAATACATCCTGGAAGATAAAGATACAAATAACACGATAAAATAATATAGTTCCTCTGTGGACGCGGGAACGCTGCGTACGAATGAAACCTGGTGATAGATCACGGAACCAAAAAAGGGGCTTACGTTAGAAAAGACAGCAAAGTTGTTGCGCGATGCGTCCAAATCCTTCGCACTTTTCCATGTAGTCATTATAAGCGTTGAAGCCACCCAAAAATAATATTTCTTCTCAGTATTAATTGTTTCCAACGGAGGCCGCACGGTTTTTGAACTCGCTGCACAAACATTTAACTAATTGTTAATAGAATCTAGAATTCAATCAATATAATTACACAATATTCCGGAAAAGTTACATACAGTCGTGTTATTAAGAGTTTTTGCGTCAATATGATAGTCACTCGAGAAAATTAATATTTGATCGACTTCAGGCACCGGCCATTTTGTGTTCCAGTTCGATTTTGACCAACGGTCGATTCGAAAAATTATATTCTTATTTGAAAATTTGTGATACGTACAAAGATGTTTCCGGTAAGTTTACATTAATAATATTATTAAACTTATCATTCTTTATTGTTTAACTAAAATTTCAGAATATTTTTTACGTTTCTCCGCGTGTATCATTTTTATAGTTATATTTATAAAAAATATTTATTTAGACTTAAAAAAATACTAAAACTAGTGTCATTACTGCGATTTTGTTTAAATTTACTATATCTTATACGAATTATATATGAATGTAATGCGCTAGACGGTAATTTACAAATTTTCGGTCATTTTTATGGTGTACGCATTTCTAGGAATCTTAGAAATTGCGTAGACCAAATAGCGCAGTTTGCACTTTGATTTGCTAAATTTCGGATTCCTTTAAGTTTAAACTACTATTACAAAAATAAAATAAATTTAGATTTATCATTACTTATTAGGTGTATTATCGTAATCAATATTTTATTTACTTATGTTTAACTGATTCTTGAATTTCCGCGTTATAAAAAAACGTCCAATACGGATTGCAGCGGACGCTTATTTGTTTACTTATTTAACTGATTTATTTATGTACTTATAATAGTATAGCGTATTAATATATTAATGACAGAATATAGAATATTTATGAAAAGTCAGATTAAAAATCAAATCTTTTACAAATGCTCACCACATGCGCGAATTACAATTTGATAATCCACCAACAATCTCCTACAGTGGATTCAAATTACACATCGATTTTAATTATATATAAAAATAAAATTACGTAGTAAAAATTTGAATAATTTTGAATACAAAATTAAATGATGATACGCAGAATTATTTGAAAACACATTATATAAAATTATATTTAACACCAACAACCTAATTTCATGAAAAGATGTCACGTGAGACATAGACATGACTATTCGCATAGTTTCAGCAATTATATGAATCTCCTGAAAAAAGATAAATCTTAAGTGATTTAAATTGCTTACTTCGAAATATCTACTCGTATTTAAATAATTGATATGGGCGTGTTTTTTTATCGTTTCTAAAGACCTACATGGAATATTGTACTTGTTCTTATTGTTTTTTAAATTACGTTAAGGCTCGTTGCTATAAAAAATATAATTTTCTAGTCTCCCAGGACGAGATTCGAACTTCAAACGCCTAATTTTGGGGTTATTGTTGACTGTCGGAAAGTCAATTTAGAGTCGAAATGTTTATTTTTGTTCGCAATAATCATAACAAATAATTTATTATTTTTAACTTTGTTTTATTAATCACTTATTGAGTAAAAAAACACATCTATCGGTCTCGAAAAATATCATTTTCTTCCTCGGGATGTCAATACTAATAAAAAAACATGTTATTGTTTCTTTTAAAATAATCTATTTTTAAAATCAATAATTATTTAAAAAATAAATTTAGTACCTAACTCGAATTGAATACAATTAAAAAATAGCAGTTAATAACGGGTATAATACAGGTTTAATAGAAACTATTTTAAAAAATAAATTAAAAGAATATAAAAATCAATTTTTATATAAATCACAGATAAAACATTATGATAATAATGATAATTGGCGTAGGATTTTAGAATGGGACTCGTAGTTAAATTTAGTTGGTTGTTTATAATTTTTTTGATTAGTTTTACACGCTGTTTTTATCTCCAACGATTCCAAATTATTCAACTTGTGACCAACACCGTTTATATGCAAAATTGAAAATCCCAATTTTTCCCAAATTTCCTATCAAATGATTAGCAAATTCTGAAATCTCAAATGCTCCCTTACTCTTATATTAAAATTTCTACCCGTTTTACCAATATAAAATGCAGCACAATACTTGCAACTAAGTTTATAGACACCAGAATTGTTAAATTTATCAACTTTGTCTTTAGAATTTATGAGTAAATTTCCCATACTATTATTTGTATAAAATGCCGGTCTAATGTTTCGTGGTAGGTGTTTAGATATTTGTTTCGAAAAGTTATTTATGTATAAAATCCTACGCCAATTATCATTATGTTTTATCTGTGATTTATATAAAAATTGATTATCATATTCTTTTAATTTATTTTTTAAAATAGTGTCTATCAAACCTGTATTATACCCGTTATTAACTGCTATTTTTTTAATTGTATTCAATTCAATATTGAAATTGGATGTTGACATAGGAATATTAACTAGACGATGTATCATGGAGTGGAACCCTGAATGTTCGTGTAATAATGGATGATTAGATTCATTTGTGTATGATAGTATCTGTAAAAGTTGGTTTCTAAAAATTTTGAATTCAATTTTACTATTATATTTAATCATTGTTGGATCCTAAAAATTATTTTAGTAATTCTGTATCATCAAATAACAATTTGAGTTAGGTACTAAATTTATTTTTTAAATAATTGTTGTTTTTTAAAAATAGATTCTGGTGAAGAAACAATGATGTATGTTTTTAGTTAGTTATGACATCCTGAAGAAGAAAATGGTATTTTTCGAAACCGGAAGTTGTATTTAAACTCAATTCAGTAGTTAATAAAACAAAGATAATAAATAAAAAATATGAATTTTAACCACAAAGTTAATTTTGCCAATTTAAAAAATATAAATAATTTAATTTGACTAAAATCTGTTCACGCTGAATATGTTTTGCTCATAAATTGATTACGATTAAATATATAAATGTTTAAAATATGGTATAGACAGTATACATAAAAAAAATTAATTGTAAATATTATCCAATAATTAAGAAGTAGTTCATTTATGGTACGATTCCATATTTCTTACAGAAGTCACTTGAACGAAAGTAAAATGATTTAATAGCGATTAAAAACGTCTCAACAGTTGGTACAATGGCCTCATAAGATCCTAAAAATGATTTGCCATCACGCCGTGTATCGTGGAGTTAGACATGGGGGATACAACGCTACATTCTGACAACTCTTGTTCGTCGATTATTGAGGTTTTTAACAGGACCGTCTTAAGTTCTCTATTTTAATGACATCCCTTGATTCGTCATCATCATGTATTTTACACGACCAACCAAGGATCCTTGTTTTAATCCTGTTCACAATGATTAGCTTTGACTTTATTCAGGATTTCTTTATTCTACCACAAATTGACTTGCGACATATTCGCCTTATTTTCATTAGATTCAATCTACAATAATGTTAGTACCAGGATTCCACTTATAATTATTCTCTAATATCAAAAAATCATATACAAATTCCTCCTGAAACAAAAAAAAACGCTTTGGAGTAGTATATAATTTCAGATTTTTATAATTGAAACTATGCAATTATCATCGCAGATCATCCGAGCAATGACAGAATTCAAACGGTAGAAAAATGTCCATAATAGTTTTTTTTGAAATTGCAAAACATTTATTTTTAAAAATTTAACTAACATATAATAATAATCTACACCAGATTTTTTTTGTACGGGCGATACGTTCCACCACCATATAAATCACCTGTCTTATATTTGAAAGGTTATATTTTTAATTAAAAAAGTGCGGCATTTAAATAAATTAATTTCATTTTTATTTACTTATACATACATTTAACATAACGGGGGAATTTTATGTTCCAGGCCGATGTTGTCTTTGAATAACTAGGAAATAAAACATCATTTTTTTATTTGGTTTTTATTTATCGATTATTTGGTTTATTACAATTATGTATGGAATGACATCGGCCAAGTGGCCTCCTCTGGCAGCGACTCAAATGCGTGTTCTTTTAATCATATTTTTCATAACATTTTCGTACACTTTGCGTATTATTTCAGCAATTTCATTTCGAATATTGTTCTGCAACACAGGATTATTGTTGGCTTATTGGCCTTTCAAGTACTCCCACAGAAAACAGCCGGGAGCCGTCAAATCAGGTGATCAAGGAGGCCAATCGATATCACCACTTTTTGACATTATGCGACCGGGAAAAATTTCTCGCAAAACTTCAAGCATAGCTCGGGGTGTGTGCGAGGTGGCACCGAAATCACATATGTTACAAGCTCAATCGACCCAATTCGGCCACCAAGAAGTTTTCCACGATAGCGATCACCATTAATGATTACAGCATTGCCATTATTATTTAGATACAGTATTTTAATAACTTCAAACCGTTATTGAGGCGTTAGATGCTCAATAATAAATTGTAATCAATTACTGTGTACGACTACTAAATTCTAACTGACAAATATTTGCCAAACCAAAATGGCGGCCAAACAAAATCGGCCTGAAACATAATACTCACCCTGTAATTGGTCATTCATTGTCACTACTAGACAATATACGAGCTCGCTTTCAATTCTTTTTTGATGACGAAAAATCACTCGTCTCTGGAAATATTCAATGGCGATATATTTACTATTGTATGAGATATGTTGAGTAACGAGATCGAATTTCGAAATAATCATGCTGAACGCAATAAAACGCATTTTTTTAAAATAGTGTTAGTAAAAAAAAACGTTTTTTTCTTCAACCATCTTATTTCAAAAACGTACTAAAAGAGAAACAAGTGTACATATATCGCTCAACGTTGCATCCATTGTTAGTGTCATTGCCGTGAAATCCGCTAGATGACAGTAGTACAGAATAGCAAAAAGAATTAAGTATATATAAATATTAATATTCACAATATTTGAGTATATCCAAAAACACACAATTACTGGATTTTTACCTACAAATTAAGATATCTCATAGAGACAAAGCTATTATATTATATGGGAAGTATGGGTATTACAGGGCTCACGACCTTTCTTCAGCAGGCTTAAGTGATCACTTTACACAATGTAACTTGATTTTTGGAAGTTGTATATATGTTATAAAAATTTGATAGATATGGAGGTTGATTGGGTGGAATGGTGAACGTTACGTTGTGCAAAATTATCACTTAAGCCAGCCGATGACAGGTCGTAAGCCTTGTAATACCCATACTTTTACACTTGCCATATAATATAATAGTAAATACTAAATTAATGTATTAATTATAAATATATACATATAAAATCAATTTTGTCGAAAAATATTAGTTTTGCGTCACCGAGATTCGAACCTGGATCTCTATTTCCAATCCGGGGAAGTACACTACCAATTATGTTATAACGCCAGTATTTTTCATGACAAATTTTCGAACCTATATGTTACATTTTTTTCAAATTAATACAGCTGTCGTTCCATTATTTGAAAGCCATCTACATTATTTTTACAGAATCTCAAATACCTTTGAGTAAACCGACTACAGACGCCAGAATTATCAATTCATTTTTATTAAATTTTGGACACATTGATACAACATATATTATTAAGGAAAACACATTCTTATTGTGAATGAATTTGCGTCACCGGGATAAAAATATAAAAACAATATTTTTCGACAAAATTAATTTTATATGTATATATTTATAATTAATACATTAATTTAGTATTTAAAAATATCACAGACCTATGTTTTGAATAATTACAACTTCACAATAAGAATGTGTTTTCCTTAATAATACAATAGCTTCGTCTCTATGAGATATCTATAATTTTTCGTATTAATATTCATTTACAATCTTTATATAGATATCACCGCAGGGTCTAGTACAGCGTTCGGCAACCTGTGACCTGCGAGAGACCCGCGGGTGACCCAAGGGCTAAGTGACAGGATGTAACAGACCTAGTCCACAATACTTTAGGAGGTTTTACCTTTTAAAAATATGAGTCGAAAATATTGAAGCTACCATGTCCTATTCTCAAGCATTTCAGAGATAATCGAAACTTAATTGTTGATTCTCTTATCACAGTTTTCGACTTATATTGAATCGAATATCGTGTATGATCTAATACTTATATAATTCCATCAAAGCGTAATTAAATTGCCTAACAAATAAAACGAGAACTGCTAAAAAAAAAACAATTGAATCTGTATCGTAATTTAATCGTTCTCCACTCGAAGGCTAGGCCCCCTCCCCCAGGTCTATGTGACTTTTTTTATTCTTTCAATTAACTATATATTAATAAAGTACTGTATCTAGTAAAAGTCTCAAATATAGTAATTAGACTCTTAAGGAATTTAATAAAATGCGCACATTTATTGTGTATTTTGAAAACAAAACATTTCGTACCTGCCTGTGACCTATTTTGAATCATTACGTATATGTTTCGCGTTTTTGTCTTTTTAGATTCTTGCAATGTTTTGGCAATTAAAGCTATCAAACAAACTACATATATTATTAGCCGATAACCGCAAACTAGATTTAAATGAAACGGAATAGATCTTATCTTATTAAGAATAATTTCAAAATATTGTGCTTAGTACTTATAACAAATTTATCTTAAATAAATCTTAGAAGACATAAATTCATCTTTCAAAAACCAAAGTTTTCAAAAACGAAATTAATTAAACCCAATATTAATAGTACGATTAATTTTGTCCTGTCTACTCAAACATAAATTTCGTAGATCCTAGATGACCTAATATTTATCTCAACATCAATAAATTACTTACTTCTACGGAGAAACTATTCAAAAAACTTCTAAAAAAACCTATCGGGAATCTCCGTAAATATGAAGAAGATTGCTTTCAAAAAATGGAATAACAGATGTATCAATTTGTAAGTGAAACATATAAGTTCTAAAATGTGTCGTTAATATACTATGTTGACATGGTGTAATGATCAGCGAACTTCCCCGGATAGGAAGGGTACCTGGTTCGAATCAAAATATTTTTTCGATAAATTGATTTTATCTGTATATCTTTCTAATTGGTACATTTAATTAGTATCAAAATATCACAGAACTATGTTCTGAAAATCTGCAATTTCACAATAATAATGTGTTCTCCTTAAAAATAAACAAAAGCTAGTAAATTAATAGAAATCATTGCACTAATAATAATCTGATTTGAGAAAAGAATTACTCAACTTATACTGAATAGAATTTTCGGTATGTAGTTCTAGCTGCACCTAACAATTATTATAATTGCTGGATTGTGCAATATTTGAAAGAAGGGTGGGTTCGGAATGCAATAATGCGCAATACCAAGTGAGACCTACATTTCATTCCAAGAACTGCTAACAATCGTTCTACCTAATCTTGATATTTCAAATGTTCTTCGTACTTGATATTCATGCACTATAATGTGTAAGTTAGCGAAATCCTAGACAGCAGTCGTTATAATGCAGAAAATTTATTTCCCCAACGTCAGGTCTATTATTACAATAATATGTGTGTTCTTGGGTACTTAAAGTTGCGGCAATATTCTCGCGGCTTTGTCAAATTGGCCGACTGGTTTAGCAGACCGAGAACAAATTATTCTGCACATGTACATCTAAACTTATTTAAAGCTTTTCCGTAATTCTGAAGATAAATAATACATTTTAAAATCATCCAACATGTTTGAGATCAATTGAGATTTTTATAATTAAAATATTACTGATTATTAAGCTAATCTTGAATCAATCAGATTAGTTAACAGGCTTGACAAAATTGATACATCTGTGTAAGTTGTCAGTCATCTTTGGCAACACCACCTCGGCGTGTTCGTCCCCGATCACCCCTGCTAAAGAGCAATGTATGTAATAAGAGCTAATACACACCCCTACCCCTCGTGTGCACTGCAATGATAACCCCCTACCCGACTGCGAATTCTAGCGCTCCGACGAATTCCACCCGTACATGGATGTAATTTTGTGTAATAGATTTAGTTTAGATGCGCTCGAAATTGTTGGTAAATTACCCCGGCAACCAGAGCTTGAGTCCGGTTAGACTATCACGGGGAACTGTACTCAGATAATAATTTATCGAACTTAAAAGGTGCCGAGTATTCGATCCACGTAGTCCACGATCCGCAGTCCAGGTGAGGAGGGTGCCTTTATCTATGTTCCTCGTTATTTATTTGCTTGCGCGGTCGCGACTTATTTCTATAATAAGCGGGCAGCGATATGCGTAAAATAATTTCTTTGTTAACTATTTAAGTTTTTTGACAGGTTATTCACATCAGTATATTCAAGTATATATAATATGTATATATAAGTATATATAAATATGTCCAACATAAAATTTACTAAACAGTTAATAGAAATAAAAAACGTAATTTATTTTAAATAACATTAATAATAAATAAACGTAAATTATTTTTCAACTTAATATCTAAGTTAAAAATTCAATCAAATATTTGGATTTAAAATTGGCTTCTTAGTGTCACAAAACCCGTCATATAAGTATTATAGTCTGCATTTTTCAAAATATACGGAAGGCAGCTTATAACTGTATATTCATACACAGAGATGTTGAACCTTTTAGTGTTACTTACTTTTATTTACTCATCTAAAATAAATATTTTAATGTTTTGCTATTATTATAAAATTATATGAATTAAGTTTCATTGTAGAAAATATTGTTTTTTCTGTGATGGTGAGTTTTATGGGTTATTTTATCGTGTGCTTGTGATGATGAGTGATTTTTCGTTTTGACGTTTTAAAAAGTGTTTTTTTAGTACCCTAGTAATTCACAGATTATATATTTTAATAGCGCGTTTGAAATATTATAGCATTAAAACATTTCGGAACATTTTTTTTTCGGAAATTCGCGGGTGAATCGCAATGTACAAGAACTAGCGATTCTGCGTCGAGACATCCCGGGAATTTCCGGTTTTCTGCTGTCTCGAGTCCTGGGAATTTTTTTGTTAAAAGTATCGGGACTCGAGACTTTCTGATTTAAAAGGTGCATTGTGTACTTTATATTTAAACTAAATGAGTTTAAGGTTTTCCAATCAACTGGAGAACGGACGCAAAAATAAATGTTTTTGTATAAATCATTACTGACGATAAAACGAACATCAACCAGAAAACGAGCGAATTTTTTCAACAGCAGCAATATTTATCACAAAAATTAGACATAGGTTTTCTGATTCAGTTTTAAATTCATTGGAATACTTATATAATAATTATAACTTAAATAATTTGAAATATCAAAATTGGCAAAAATAACATATTTACTTGTATGTTTTTTTTTTGTGATTGTATTTGTATTTTCGTATTATATATTTTTATTAATAAAAATGTCGCGCGCAATCCATAGTAATAAAGGGGTCTAAGCAATACTAATTGGTATTTGTTTACACCCTATTAGAACACACAATAAATGTACAAGTAAAATAAATATTTTTAATTAAATTTGTTTTAGTAAATAAACAAGTTTTTTTAAGCACACACACACAATACCTTTAAATATTTTTAACATACATATTACTCTTAAATACTTTCAAAATTTAGCAAAAAATATCTATAATATTAATGTGTATAACTAATTATTATTTTATTTATTTATTTTATAAGTAAGTATATAATACTATGTAAAAATCTGTTTGGACTGTGCCCGTCTCAATAGAGAAATTCTATGTCGAGACGGGTGTATATTAAATCTATATTGTATATAATAATATAATAGTTTTTCCATAAATATTTTTTTAACATCAACTTTCTTACATGATTTGAAGGAAAAATATTCAAAGTCTCGAGTCCTAGGAATTCCCGGGATTTTTAAAAATTTGTGTCTCGAGTCCCGGGAATTAAAAAACTCCGAGACTTCAGAATCCCTAATAAGAACGTTGTTATTGAATATTTCGTATTTTTGTAGATAACAACGTGAAAAAAATACAGATGTATCAATTTGAAAATGCAACATATAAGTTCGAAAAATTTGTCAACTTACTGTGTTGGTGTAGCATAAACAGTTAATGCATTTCCCCAGATAGGAAGAGATCCAGGTTTGAATCCCGGTAACAACAATATTTTTTCGATAAATTTGTTTTTATGTGTATAGCTTTCTAATTAATATATTTAATTTTGTATTTGAAAAAAATATGGGTGAAAAAACATTTTCTAGACGGGTGGTACGATATATGTATCTGTCTTTTTTTATATGTACGTACGACAATACATCAAGACGGTAATTAATTAATAAATAAGTAAAAAAAAATCAATTCACAGTTTTTATCTACCGGCACTCATCATTTGAGTACTGTAGATTAACAAAAGTTCATTTATTAAAGGACATTTACTTGTTTGAGTAAAGAAGGGCATAAAACAAAAATAGTAAAGGTAAAGATGGATCTAGTAGATTAAAAATTATTAAATTTTAACTTTGTTATCCACTTTTAAAGTAAACTTAATTTTAAAATACTTAATTAAAATTGGCAAAACCTAACGCTAAGTTCAACAAACAACCGCCTGGTAAACATATTTTAGTCTTGATTAGAAACGCAGACCCTGAGTCAAAAATAAAGAAAAATGCTGCACGCGTTTGAGGTGTGGTGCGGCCACCGCATATTGTACGTGACGTGGATCAAAATCGTCGGACAAAATCAATGACAGATTTGTCCACCTTGTTCAGAAGGCAAATAAAAGGGGTGAGATCCCCTGGATACAAGATGGATCAAATAAGATAAATGATAGGGTCTTCACTCTACACAGCCTTTCATGTAGAAGACTGGGAAGAATGGACAAGGACTGTAAAGGCAGCCATGGGATGAGATCCTGGATCGCTACAACAATAATAAACAGCGGGCGACAGAGATAAAAAATTACTTTTCCGTTATAGCAATTTGTCAGAAATTTAGTTCAAATGCTAGTTACGAGTATCTTAAATCGCGTTAACATTACATACAAGTGTATCAGATACATGCGAAATACTTGAACACGTACGAGGGATCGAATGTTAACGCGATTTAAGATACTCGTAACATTCTCTATATATATATATATATAGAGAATATATATATATATATATATATATATATATATATATATATATATATAATAGTGTTTGAATAGAACATAAAATAATACAGAACAGATACAAATATCGTCGTATATCTTTCTTTCGTAGTTCGAATTTGTTGATGTTACAACAAACAATATATTTAAAAAATATGTGGAATTTATCACTGTTAAAAAATTAACAAAAAATGAATCTTACCGATTTCTACAGATTTTTTTGATTTAAAGACAGTGTGAAGTGTATTAATTTCATACGTATGACTTATTACTGTCATTTGTAAGAATGACACATCGAAATAAGAGTGGTCACGTCAAAATATTTGTATGTAATATTACTTCATTGGAATAAAATTCAGATATACCTGTTTAAATGGATTATGGACATGGGTTTGGGCAATATAACTCCGGTCATAACTCAATTTTAACAAAAAATGAGATATGTATTATTTGAAAGATGGACGACAATATATGCAAAACGATAATTTGATAGGAAGGATTAAATATAATTAATCGAACCCTTAGAATTACAAGGTTCCAAATAATATTTTGGGCTAATTTGAGTTAGTGCGTGAAATGGGTTCCAAATGCATTATTCTTTATTTCTACAATACACACCAACTCTATTCAAGGATATTAAAGGAAATAGCAAGAGCTCAAAGTTACATCAGTTATTTATTACAATTTATGGTTATACATCTACATCAGTTATTTATTACAATTTATGGATCATTATTGTTAATTTAAAATGTTTATTTATTTATTTTTAATTTCCCTTATCTCACAGTGGTCTTTGATAATACGTAAAATAAGTTAGGACTTTAAACTGATTATATTTGCATTCTCAAAACAAAATATACATAAATATATATATATATATATATTCAATCTACAATTTTGAGCTCATTATCGCAAAACAGTGTCAGTCTCAAATAGAACCTTGTTATTCTGAGGGGTCGAAATAGTGCGACCGGTAACGCATAAATAAATAAATTTATTTATTGATGACCCGGTAACGCATAAATAAATTATTAAAATCAAATAAGATACGCAATATAATAATTCAGATTTTAGCTTATATAATCTATATTAAAACAAACATCGTTACAAATTTTGAGATCACTAAGTCATTTGTTACCAAACTATACAAAAAAAAAAACATAAAAGTTCTTTTGAAATGTAACATTTTAATTGTTTTATTCTGAACTGGTGGAGGGCGTTCGTCATTTCTGCAACCATTAGTTAATCTCGCCCGGTACTGGTGTTCCACCTGTCACAGTTGGACGAGGATAGGTAGGTACATCAATGAACGTGCGAAAGAACTCGCCAAGTAGGGATTACTTCTGGTAACGTACCCTCGTACCCTGATCTCCATTCATTTACAGGGTTCACTCCTCGTTAGGCGCACGATTTGCATAAATTACGATTAATTTAAAAATATACAAGTACGTAAAATAGGTGTTTATTTTCTGTAATATAAGAAATGTTTTGTTCGACGCAAATAGAAATGTTGGCAAAAACCCCGCAGATACGAAATAGCCTAGCCTTACTGTTCTTTCTTGTATTTTTCACGCTAGGCACCTTACTTCAGTTAAACACCTCCGCAGATTTCGAAACTATAACAGATTACAATTCATAAAATATATCAAATTTGTTCGCAAAAAAATAATGTGAATACAGCAAAAAAAAATGTTTAATTATGTTAATATTAATATAAAAATCTGTAGGTGCCAATATTTTGTTAATACAAGCTGTTAAAGTTAATTTTTTATTCATTTTTGCTTTTCAGTACGGTGTAATATTTATATATACAATATTAACTTTATGTGATGTATTACAATAATCATTAAAAATAAACAAATTATTATGTGTCTTAAATAAATTCATTCAGAATCATAAAAAAATCGAGATGAAAGGCAACTTACCAAAAAAAATTCTAGTAATCAAGTTGACCAAGGTAAAATAAAAATGTCAACAAAACAAACAAAAAAAAATCAACTCGAAAAATGTTTACATAAAATAACAAACTCGGTTTTAAACGAAAATGCGGAATAAATTTGAATTCGTATTGTTTAAATACATTTTTTTTTATAAATAATTTCTCCACTTTAATGAATTATTATCACACGTTTTTGTAGAGTTCGTGAAATTTTCCCGCGTCTTTTCGACGACCGACGTATTCGCACAACACACCAAACTACGCGCGCTCTCAGCCCGGAGACTGCGACTGGAGTGTCGTCGTGGGGCGGGCGCTATCAGGGCTGCCTGTCGCCACAGCGCCGCCGTGGCAGCCCCCACTACTAAGCCGGAGAGACGTTGACGAGAGTGAATAAAAAGTCCCCCGTCTCAATTAATATACACCATTTAAAAATATCACTGTAACATACAAATAAAAATTGCGCGAGAGCCAGGACATCCCCGTAAGATAGTACAAACATGCGAAACATTTATTTAGCGTTATTATTTTTAAGTGAAACCCTCTAGGTCGCTCGCGTCGTCTCGGATTTATATGTTATTATGTATATTATAATTATTAATAAATAAACGAAGTAAACAGGGTGTAATACACCAAATCCATAATATTTTATGTGTGGACTCTGGCTAAAAATCTTCAAAGAGTATTGTGTACAAATTCTGTACTGTTACGGAAAAATATATATTCTGGCCTTAAATACGCACGTATCATCTTCTATGATGTTATCAGTCTATTTAAATGCTGAAAATGTCATTTATATATCTGTTAAAATTTGGTTTGCTTATTACCTAAATTATTATTAGTTAAAATCAATCTTCAATCTCATTAAATTAAAAAAATGTTAACCCCTCTCCAGAAAATATAACTATTCGTAGGTATGTTTTTGTGTTACTAAGCGGTCGAAATCATCTAAACAATTTCTTGAAAGATATGCGTGTCAGATAAATGAAATTATATTTAAAAGTTTTTAAAATGTCAAAGTTTTTAAAAACGTCGTACGTTGAAAATGTTCGTCAGAATATTTTTATTACAAATTACACTAATGCAATATTTTTTCAATCATTTCCTCTTAGTTCAATGTTCGGTTTTTGCTTTTATTCATAGATATTTTAATAAAAGTACATCGATAATATAACAGTTAATTATTCAAATCACGTCGCGTAATCTGTTCAGATCCACACAATACACAAATTTTAAAGCAAAAGCCTTGGCTGCGTAGCGATCACCACTGGCCGCCCAGCAGCCACCAGCGAAGAGGTCAAAATAACCGCCTGCAGGGCCTAGCAGCAAGCTTTTCTGCTAGTGCTTTCTGTATTACCCCTCCCTGGAATTGTACAAACGGTGTTCTTAAGTATCAATTTTGAATTATATATATTTATCTACCTATCTATCTATTATTAATTATTCTTCGTCATTCCACTTCAAAACATTCTTGAAAAAACTGAGCTCATGTTTACAATAAATAATTACTGAAGAAACGTAAACATTACAAACACATATTTGACAGATGATTGACTACGAGAAATGACATATTGGCCAATATACTTGCCAGTAGGAAAAAATCTTACGATTTCGCTAATATGTGTTTTGTACACTTCATTTCAAATTGAATATATATTTGCGTACTGTTATTGAATATATAAAAGAGAAAACATTTAACCTAGAGATATTAATTACACGATTGACATATTCGCTACTTTTAGTATTTTACTTACTTTACTTACTGGCAATGACATTAACATATCCAGATATAATGGAAAACAAGCGCAATTATTTATTGTGCATGAAGACACTGGACCGATTTGAAAAATTTAAAGTGTTGATTTTTAGCATCAATCATTTTACCGATTTGAAATTAAAAGCTAATAAATAACATTCATCATCAATATTGCATCAGCCTGGTGTGGACACTGGCCTCGGTCTTCTGCATCACATGAGCGTTCTGGGTAACGCCAACCAACCACCGCTTCTTGGGTCTTCGACCAATAGATTTTTCATAAAACACTTTCCAAACTATTGACCAGCTCACCACCACCGGGCTATTCATTTCACTAAATCCTGCGTTTAATTCGCGGTTGTAGCGTATACGTCATATCCCATTTTTGGTACCAAATATAGGGTCTTTTAATAGGGACGCTCAAAATTTGTTAGGTTATAGCAGCCATGTTGTTAAAGTGACATCTGTCAAATTTATTGTCAATTGTTAAGTAGTATACGGCAAATCACCACGGAAGATTGAACAACGTGTGTAAATCATCAAATTTTATTATCAAAGTCACGAGCGATTTGAGGGCACGGTTATCTCGCGCGGCGGTGACGTGAACTGGCCACAGAGATCGTGCGATTTAACGCCTTTAGACTTCTTTCTTTGAGGCTATCTTAAATCGCAAGTCTTTACAAATAAGCCGCAAACAATTGACCCCCTCAAAGTCAACATAACAAACGCCATCCAGCAAATTTAGCCAGATTTATGCGATAAAGTCATAGAAAATTGGACCTCCCAAACCTGCCACCGAACAAAACCACAGCGGATATTCGAACAACGTTATATTCCACACTTAATGCCATAAAATATACTTTCAAATGAAAGAAAAATTGAGTGAATATCTCACACACAACCTGTTTAACTTACATTTTAAAATCGAGCGTCCTCGTTGTTATATTTTTTACCCTATATTTTTTTAGTATCTTACGTTCAAAGGCTAGTGAATTTTTATCTTTCTTCAGTTTTCAGATAACTACCCTCAGGTGTAATTTTTAATCTGAATCTTATGATCCGTATCTACCGATGAGATTTCTATCGGAGATTCAACTCGAATGCGCATAAAAGACAGTACCTACATACCAAAGCTATTTATGAATCACAATCTTATATGTTTTACGAGCGGGTTAGAATGACGCGTCCGATACCCGAACCTTTAGCGACTCTCTGAGATAAAGTCTCTTGAGAGTTCATCGTGGACACAGGCCATTAGTTTTCCGGGTCAGCAAGTTGGTCTTCAAATATTTTCGCATGCCAAAGTATCATTTGTTGGCCGCCCGTAGTCTTTTTGTAACTTCTAATAAATATATCATAAATTACATTAATATTTGTACTTCAAATAATAAATAAATAGATTAATAAATTTATTTGAAAGCTAATAATTTACATAAATTACAATATAAAATGATTTTTTTAAGCAGAACACATTTTTGTTGCGCAGTTGTGTTTTCAGAGCATAGTTCTGTTGTATTTTAATACAAATTAAATATTTAATCTAGAAAGATGTACAGAAGAAATCTATATCGAAAAAAATTAAGGTATTTTGAGATTCACCGCAATATAAAGTCGATTACTTTTTAAAAATGGAATATTAGGTTGATGCATAACTTGTTATTTTTTTAACAATAAAATACTTTTTTTTTAAATATAAACGTTTATTTAATCCGATATATAACATCCATTGTTAGATATTACTGTCTCCAACCTATTAGTCAATTTATAAATTCCATCCATATAAACATTTTCGGATTTTAAGGCAAAAACTCACGAAGGGATGTTTGAACAAAATTTTTTGCCACAGAAAATTTTGTCGAGATCGGAATAAATGGTAATCACTTGGTGCCAAGTCCGGGGAGTATGGGGGTGCTGTAAAACTTCTCATTTCAGGTCAATTAATTTTCTTTGAGTGGTTTCTGTTTATCAAATGTGGTCGGTTTTTAATTAAAGCCTGGTTTTTCCCAGTCTATGGAGATGTCGAATAACGGTTGATTGGTCAATACTAAATCTTTCTGGATTATGTCTGCATTCACCGCAGCCTTCAGATCCTCGTCTTCAATTTCGATGGGACGTCCAGCGCGGGGTTTATACTCCAAGGATAAATTTCCAGAACGAAACTTGTTGAACCAAATAAAACACGTTCGTCTTTTCATCACACCTTCACCTCACACAGAACATATATTTTCAGTTGCGGTAGTAGCACTCCTTCCTTTTTTGAACTCATAAAGCATGCCTGTCGTAAATGAATTTTATTCGGGGCTATTACTAATATTTTTTGAGGGTTGTACACGATCTGCTGTTGAATGTAAATTGGCCAAATCAGGTAGAGTGACTTAAAATATTTTGTAATATGCAAAATATCACGTTTAATGTGTATTGAAAACGCATACATTCAAATCCGATTCAAATGCACACTTGCAGCATTTTGCAACACGTCTGTTCAAGCGAAGACGTGTATTTAGAACAACGCGCGGCGCAAGAGTTGCGTTTAGTTCATACACATTTGGGGAAAAATTGCGATAAAACACATGCCCAGCTTTATTTGTCAATTTAAAAAATTTCCGCTAGATGTATGGTTTTACACATAATATATCAAATAAATATTTAATTTAGGTCTATTTCGCAGAAATTATAGTTATTATTATAGATTTTTTTTTAATTGTATACAGTTCATGCCCCTGCATAACAGCTCAGAAAATTCCACAAAATCTACGTTTATTGAGCGAGTACGTCAGTAAAAGTCGCCTGTGTTTTTTTTTTTTTTTTTTTACCTTTACCGGTATCAGGATTAAATTTTCATGAAATTAATAAAATTTGGAGTCGCTGTAACGTATTTTTTTTTGTTAGAATTTAATTAATTAATTTAGGTATATTTTACATTATTAGGGGAAAACACATTTTTATTGTGAAGTTGTAATTATTCAGAACAGACGGTCTGTGATATTTTAAATATGAATTAAATAGAAAAATATACATATAAAATAAATTTTATCGAAAAATATTATTGCGCCACCGGGATTCGAGAACCTGGATCTCTTTCCAAACCGGAGAAGGTGCACTATCCAACTATATATACTACAGCGACTATATTTTTAGCGACAAATTTTCGAATCTATATGTTACTTTTTTGAATCTCGGCGGCGCAACAACAATATTTTTTGATAAAATTGATTTTATATGTATATCTTTCTAATTAATATATTTAATTCATATTTAAAATATTTTTCATTACTTAACATATTCAATTTTGATACTAATGTTGAATTTTATTTGAAAAATAGTTACACTTGGCGAACTTTGCGCCAATCATTATCATTATAAACTAAATGCTATTTTCACGTTTTATATGTGTTCTTCAGCAGTGGTCATGATTTATTTTTATTTATTTAACAGAATTTATGAATATTGTTACGAATCAGTAAAACATAATCTCTAGAGGGGTGGTAAGCCATATACACATATACGCATAACAACTTTATCACGTAATATTAATGAAACATATCTTACTCACAAATTATCGCGCCGTTTCCCCGCTGGGGAATATTACCAAAACAAGGCGATTTAACGAACCGTTAATAAAAATATCGATTTAAGAAATGTACGATGTTAATATATATTTATAATCGAACATAAACAAAATTTTCCCCAAAAAAAAAAAACCGATATATTTACTTCTGTTAACATTTCTATTTCATGAATTCGTATTGGTCGAAATGTCGATAATCCTTAACTATATTACGCACGAATGTAAGAACGCATCATGTCGTGCAGTTCTCTATTACCAGTAATAATAAACATCAAATTAATTTGTAATTATTATAAACACTATAATATAGAAGCTTCATATTATCGCTCACAACTGAGTGGTTTCAAGCCAACACAAGACACAAATTACCTATTATTTATTAACAATTTATTTTTTAAATTAAAAGCAAATAGGTGGGATAATGTAAAATATAGCCAAATGGCATGTGTGTATGCACGTCGCCGGTACGATAAAATATGTCTGATTAGGTATTTATTTGAGTTAATTGCTTATTAAGCTGTACTGTGGTAGAACAATTCCCTCTTTTTGATAATATTGTATTATATTTTCAACATTGAAAAATATTTTTTTCGGAAATACCGGTTGTGGTCACACGGCGGCCATTACATAGCGAATGCAATCTGCATGGAATTATGCCGAGAAGCTGACGACCCAGCTAGAATTGTGTTATTGACTAGAGCAATTGACCCAGATATTCTCTACCAAAAAAACGGAATAAATGAAAACATCTGAAAATTATCCCACGCACTTACCCTTTTAAAATATTTGCGTCAAAAGTAAACATTGGATGTAAATGTTTAAAAATGTTATGTATTATACCGCCCCAGTTAGAAAGGAAAAGGAATATAATTTGTAAAATTAAGTTAACAAAGCCATTATCAAGAAATATTTCTATACTCATTGGTAATTGTGCACCAGGACAACGCAGGGGTGTCTTCTTAGTTCATAGGAGCATGGTATCATGATACCAGAAAGCGTGTAACTACCTATATAAGTGCTATGCACTGCCGAATATTGTATTAAAGGGGCCGTGAAACCTCATGACTGAAAATCTGTAGTTTTTATAAATATTTTATTGTTTTAAACGGTTCACTATGTCTCGAAATATAGCATTATAAATTATTGTTAAAACACCACTTTGTGAAGTGCTGGCCCCTCGGGCAAAATTTTTCTGCCCCCCTTCCGCCTCCCATAGTTGATTTAGAAAAAAAACAGTGGACCTGTTGAATGATTCTCTCAGACTCCGCAGCTGTAGTGTTCTTCTGCGACCAAACCCTCTTTTCCGTGATTCAATCTTGCATTGATGATGGTGATGAAGGTGGAAAGTGTTGTATTACCGTATTACATCGATTATAAGATGCACTTTTATTTTTCTAAGACATCTTATTTCATATAGAATAAGTTTTCATTTCAATGCAGCATCGTAGTGAATTGTTTTCTAGAACATATTAGTTTGAGTCATAAATAACTTCCAGTGCAAGTAGGTAGAATCTACTGATTATATTTCTTATGTACTTCAACAAACGACAAACAAGTTTTTACTTAACTGCTGAAAAAATATGCAATGTATACGATAAAGGACTGATAATATAATTGATCAGGTACTCTACCAGATTCGAAAGCAAAACATTCATAGAAAGAAGATTTTATGTATATATGGTAGGATTATCGAGTTATAATCCATCGCGAGTTTAAATTTAATGATTGCGGCAGATACATACGTTCGAAATTTCACAAAAAGCGTCCTGCACTTGTCAATAGTAAAAATATCATGCTTTTACACAACAATGTGAGACCGCATACAGCATACTCGCCCCCCCCTTGGGCAGGCCCTGAAGTTGTGCGACTGCCGCCATGTGTACAAGGGTAGAAACTGAGCTAGCGGGGTATGTAATGCATTAATGAGTTTTAGTTGATTGGGTATTTAATGTATAATTTTTAGTAATCTCATCAAAAATCCTCTTCCTTGAAAAATTATTAAGATACAAATAACAAATCTCTGAGAAGAATGATCAAAGTCTCATCCGTGTCCACGAACCATTGGAGAGTAACTCCACTTCTTCATTAATTTTAACACACATATATCTTGTGAGTTTTTCTTTTTGAATAATAAACATTATCTTTTAATTGTACCTCAGATATGTGTTAGAAACTGAATTAATAATGATAGTTTATTATACATATATTACACAAGCCAAAAAGTATGCAAAAAAATTATTTAAAGACAGGGAAATATGTTTTTTCAAGTATCTAAATGAATATAAGATTACTTTTAAAATTAGCAATATTAACTTGGTGGTTAAGATTCATATTTTTTATTTATTATCTTAGTTTTATTAACCACAATTGAGTTTAAAAAACATCTACCGGTTTAAATTTAAAAATAGATTCTGGTGAAGAAACAATACTATATTTTTAGTTAGTTATGACATCCTGAAGAAGGAAAAGTGTTTTCCGAAACCGGTAGATGTTTTTTAAACTCAATTGTGGTTAATAAAACTAAGATAATAAATAAAGAATATAAGATTATATTGATTTTATTTCATTTTGTTTAAAAGCTGTCTATTAATGTATTTTTAAATAATATCAATTATTATTCATTGAATAAAAATTTTATTGACGCAATATTCTTTTTTAAATTAGACTACACTAGATATAGAACTCTTAAAACATTTAGATTACACACTACTACACAAAATTCACTGCACTACACTAGTATTATCTAACTTTATAATCCAGTTTCATTTATATGTGGATTAATATATCCATAATAGTAGTATTTTTAAAATCATTATAATATATGTATTATGAACTCAGACCCAATGTAAAATAAATGTGATGTACATTTATAAGCAGATTAATTGAATTACAATATTCTTACAATATTATTTTATAATATTTTTTATTCTCTGTTGTCACTGTTTAAATGTTTCAATTGAATATTGAATGCATAAATACAATTATTTGAATCACATTGGTCCAAGAGATTTTTGAAGATTCTAATATCTGGCAATTCTGTTATTCAAAAATTAAAATCTTTTTGTCTTCCATATAAAGGTAATATATTGTATATAAAAGTGTTTTTAAATTCCTACATTTAACTAAAATATCAATTTATAGCACATACATAAAATAAATAAAATTTATGTAGTTTAATATAGTTTAAAGAACTCGACTTACAACAAAATGATTTATCAAACGCCAGTGAATGGATTTAAATTGCTTACCTTTGAGAAAAATGAAATTAAAAAAAAACTGAACACTGCTTTGGAATCAGTTATCACGACTGATGTCTTTGGATGAAACAGTGGAATGCATTTGACCAGTTCAGGGCAATACTAAACATAAGCAGCTGGTGTCAGTAATCCGAGATTTATGAGGGTAATTACTAGCTACATATTGCCCAACTATGCAAGGACTTATATTGTATAAAATTTGCTTAAAAAGGTTAGGTGACATTGTTAGAAATAAAAGTTATATATGAATATCCTAATTCCAATTACCAATAACCCAAGTCCTGAAACAAAAAGTATACGTTATGTGTGATTCCAAAAATAAAGTAAATATAAGTCTGATTCTAATAACCATTAATCACTAGTGTCTACTATATTTGTAAAATTTTTGATATCCACAATTTCTAGAAAACTAAATAATTAGCTAGGAATGTCCATTTTATAATGCAAATAGATATGTAATTTCATGTATATAATATGTATTTATATTTTACTTTTAATGCACTAATTCTAAGATGAATTTGTATATTTGCGATACCAAGAGGTCTCACAGCAGTTAATATCTTTCAGCGGTCAACTTAAAGATTGTTTACAAAAGAGACACAAAGACATTCCACATTGATGTAGACCAATGGGAAGATTCCTCCAGGAACTTAAGTAGGCTAAGAACATAAATAATCATTACAGTACATAAAATAATATTAGAGCGAGCAAAACAGCAACCTGCGAGAGGGAACCTCCAATTTATCATAATTCTGCAGGAAGGGTAGTCATTTCTGTGGATTTTGTATAAGATCTTAGTTATCAAAAAGAAGCGCTGCCTGCCTCAGCTTCCTTCATAAATGTCAATGCAGTGTTTTCATTGTCTAATGTAGATGAAAGGAGACCAATAAACACATGTATATATTTATTATACGAGTGTTAGAAATATCTTTGTCTAATACATTTTTATTTTTCAGGCACCTAACCCCATTTATGGGACAGAAATGGTTCCACTATCCCCCCTGGTTAGAGTTAGAACAGTAGACATAGAAGAATCTTATGAAGAAACGCAATTCTTGGATGGCTTTGCTAGAACTACAATATTCTCAAGAAGAGTGCAAATGACATTTCTAAGAGAACCTAGTAAGTATTATTTGTACAATTTATTTGATGATTTAACATTGTTATTCAGTTTTTTCTTTCTGCAAATATTTGATTTAAAGACAATCTTTAAGATTCCGAAGCGTGCTTACCCGAGTTCTATTCGCCACTTAACAACTGTATGTCTTTGTTGAATATTATTACTTGACAAAGGTACACGAACTCGTTGATGTATTCAAACTTTCTGCCAACTCTAATCGATAGAAGATTTTTCTGGTTTGTCATCACATGCTGTCAATTAAAATTTACCAATAATATATATCAACCAACAAAAACTTTTGATATGTCTAATTACAAAACCACCTAAAACAGATTTCAAATAATTTGAGTTAAATATGCTGTTTTGCATTTTTTTTTTGTCAGCTACATTCAATACACAAAAGTCACTTAAATCCATTGATATTGTATATTCAAAATCAGAGTTTATTCCAAAATATCCCAAAGCAGTTGATATACCCCCTAAAATGAAATTAGCATAATCAATAGCATGATCACGTCATCTAAAAACCAGTATGGCTGCCAGAACGATATATACAGAAAAAAAATTACATTTCAGAACATTCTCTTTAAAAATGCTGATGTAAAAACAGACATTTAGTACATTTGCTTTTAAAATATACATTTTCATCCATAACTCAAAAATACAAAGTTATTTTAGGGGGTTTTGTAATTAGGCGCTACATGTTTACCTTGCCTTAGTCGATGTTTACAAAAAATCTATTTTTCAATATTGAAGATATAATTTATTGTCAAAAAAGCGGAAGTGGTCCACTACAATGCAAGTTAACTTAACCAATTAATGTAAACAAATATCCAATCAGACATATTCTTAAAATAATCTAATAAATAATGTAACCATACATTTCCATCACAAGTGTAATACCAGATGACAGATTATATTTCCAGGTTACTTTAGTGCCTTTGTAGATCAGCAAAAGGCGTACAATAGAGTTGTAAGAGAAAAGTTATGGAAGGTACTATCTAATTACAGGGTGAATAGTAAACTTATACAAGCAATCGCTCCCTACACAAAGGAAGTCCTGCATATGTAAGAGTCAATGATCATTCCTTCATGGTTTGACATTACAAAGTGTGTCAAGCAGAGTTGTGTAATGTCTCCATGGCTGTTCAATTTGTATATAGATAATTGTGTGGAAGAACTGGAATGTATGAAATAGGAGCAAAAATGGGTGGTTTGATTTTATGGTGTTTATTGTATGCCGATGATGCAGTACTAATGGTGAATAATGGACAAGAATTATACAGGGTGTAAAATGTATGATGTATGCAAGGAAAGCAACCTTATTATGAATGTCAACAAGTCCAAATTGATGTTATTCAAGGAGGAAAAATGCACGACACCGTGCTAAATACTTGTAGGTAATGAATGTTTGGAACAAGTAGATGAGTTTATGTATTTAGGAAGTATGTTGATAGAAACAGAAAGGCTGAGAAAGATATTGAAAGGAGGGTGACTGCAGGGAATAAAGTGAACGGCACTTTGAATGGAATTATATCTAACGGGAACTTGTCAACCGAGGCAAGACTAGCAGTTCACAACTAAGTCCTGGTACCGACACTGATGTATGGAAGTGAGGCCTGGAGCTGACAGAAGAGAAACGAAAGTAGACTGAATGCAGTGGAAATGAGATTGTTTAAGTGTATTGCAGCAGATCCATTTATGACAGAGTAAATAATGAAGAAATAAGGAAAGAATGTAAAGCTTGTTACGTTATTTCTTCTTTCTGCCTCGGCTTCATGTTCAGGGGGAGGCATATAGCCTAACTGGTTCTTTTTTTAAATATTATCAAGTCAAATGGTTATGAAATGAAATACAAACACTTGCTTAATATCAAAGACGATATTAATTTTGTTTTCTAATTGAAAATTAGATCGTGTTTATGGAGCCATCTCTCCCGGCTGGGATTGGGAGAAAGACTGCCGCATGAGGGTGATGCATCCCTTATGGTGCATTCGCCTACGTGACTAAAGTCACATATGTCAGATTTTTTATTGGCGTTCCCATGCCGCATCGTGGGTCTAACAATACCGACGTTTATTACCCTCCGTCCTTTATTTCGACTAAGTGCTTTTGTATCCTTGAAAAACAAAATATTGTTTTGGGTAATTTTGCATTCTAACAAACTGATCTTAGTAAATTAAGATTAAATAAGGATCACT
Source organism: Eubasilissa regina (assembly GCA_022840565.1). Lineage (NCBI taxonomy): Eukaryota > Metazoa > Arthropoda > Insecta > Trichoptera > Phryganeidae > Eubasilissa > Eubasilissa regina. Next base: position 28,666,638 of record JAINEB010000033.1, read on the forward strand.
TCGTCATATGGAATGAATAAATGAGGAGAAATTGGTAACAAAGATATATAACGCATGTTTTGATGGCACCAGAAAAAGAGGACATCCACGGAAGACTTGCCACTACCAGGTAAACCAGTTACTGGAGGATGGTTCTATTAAACGCTTCACCAATCGGCGAGCTTGTATGAGAAGATTTATATAAATGTGGACGAGGCGATAATTCTGTATCAGAATAGTATGGCGCTCTATCCTCTCTGTCTACCCTCGCGGTGTGAAGATAATTTAGTTTGCTTAATTATTATTATTAGCAAACTTTTAAATAAATAAAAAGGCTTTGTGTCTTGAAACGGTTTCTGACAGACTCTTGTCTATAGTAAAATGCTCACCAGTACGAAGATTTGAAAATATAATTTATGAAAATGTAGATGTTGAATTTTTTCCTCTTGAAATAGCTATTGGATGAATAAACAAATAAAAAATAATTTTTTGCTACACTTTGTAAAACAATCTATATATTTATTCTTAATAGTGTATGCATAAACGTCTCCTCGTTCTCTTATTTCTCCCATGCAGTATTACGCCATCACATACAAACAAAAGGAGAACATTTAAGAAAAGACCACGCCACACTTCCCGACGTGCACCACACACATGTATGACAATCGGCAGTTTCTGCCCAACGTTCGAATCGATTGGACCGTCAACGCACGCCCCGCTCTTATCCTGTCCTTTGAATTCTACATAATTGCTTTCCATAATCTCATTCTGTCCTTTATACTATATTCTTACTCTCGGTGGCTTCTCCCGGGCGAGAATAAACAAATTAAAAGAAATAAGGTTTTTTTTAATAATAGTACACAAATCAATCTCCTCACATATGCTCTAATATAAACAAGATCAAAATGTTCATTTTTACTACAATCATTTTTCAACTTTACTATCTTGCACATATTTGCTTATTTTCCTTTTGAATCTATGTAGTTTCTCCTACTGTCTTACTGGTAATAAAGACTGTAAGCATGATGGGTTATTGCATTAGTGGCATATTCAAATATAGCAGCTTAATTTATTTATTTATCATGTTAAAGTATTAAAAAAAGGTATATATCATTGTTCCCAGCAAATTTACATTAATTTTATTATAATGTAACAGATTCTGATCGGAGAAAAAAAATGGTGGCTGTGGCACCCGTATTATTTTGCAAAGCATATTTTTGAAGAGCTTAAGAAAGAGGGTAAGAAACTTGGCAAGTAATAGAAGAGCAGAAGGCTCTAAAAAGAAGTGGCATTAGTGACCAGCATACCAAAAACTAGCACGTGGAACTAAAACAGTGAATACAGTGAAATAGAGAGTAATGGAGACGATAAGAACAAATGTATCAATGATATATGAATAAATTGAGGCTCATGCAAACACCAATCACGTAAACTCGAGATTTGTTCCAAAAGGTTAAAACACTTTAAAGATTGCAATGTAACAGTTGTTAATGAATGTAAACAGTTGTTAAAACACTTTAAAGATTGCAATGTAACAGTTGTTATTGAAATATATGGAGCGATCAAAAGATGGCTAGATTACTGTGCTGATTTTTACAAAAACATAGATAATATGCAGCTGGTAGATGGACAAATGGATGAAGCCAACTTAGAACTGGATATTCTGTCAACTATGTCGAGATTGAAAACACTATTCAAAAACTGAAAAACTTTGTCACCAAGCAAAGACAGAATACAAGCGGAATTCCCAAAGGCAATGGATCCTGAATGCAAGAAAACCTCGCTTGTTATATGTAACCAAATCTGGAAAACAGGAAAATGGCCAATGGACTGGGTGGAGTCTGTTTTCATTCTCATTCACAATTAGGATTAACTAGGAAGTGTGGGAGCTAACGGACTGTCAGATCCTAGATGCCTGTAAAGTCATGCAACAAAATTAAGCAGACATTACCTTTATTGGAAAATAACAGCAGAACAGGCAGAATTCATCAAGGGAAAAGGAATGAGAGAGGAACAGCTGCCAGGTAGTAGAGAAAAGCCAAAAGTTTCAAGTACCACTGTTTTTATGTTTCATTGAGTATAAAAAGGCATTTGACTGTGTCAATTAGGGATGTCAAATAGGGAAATGGTAATTTCTTCACAGATGATAGTTCTAATGCAAAACTTATATGTGCCCATTATTATGAAGGCGATCTATGTCACGTTTCTTTCGTTTTGAGATATTTAAAGATTTGTGTTTGAATTGATTAAAAAATATTTTTATATTACACAATATAATATTTCAAAAATTATTTAGTCTACTAGATTTATAATTTGTTTTGACATATTAATGTTGTATGTAACTTATAAGGAAATAAAGAATTTAAAGTTAAAATAACTTATTAAATTATCAAAATAAACACTAGCGGAATACCGTAACAATATACTGAATATAGCGCTTCAAATTGTTACAATTTGCATTATATTATATAATTTAAAACAATGTGAGGTGAAATAATTGATAAACTCAGTTTTTTAAATTTTTTGACTTAGATCATTTTCATAATGGGCACATAAGTGCACAATACCGTAGTCGAAAGAGCTAATAACTTCTCATTGCACCCTTCAAAGAGTACAAAAAGATCCGACAATGATGTGTTCAATCTTTGGATCTCTTCAACATATAATGAAGAGAGCACTGAGAATGAGGTATTTCATTAGGTGGCAAAAAGCTTTCCAACTTTGGATTTTCTGATACCATACTGATTGCTACCAGTGAAGACGAAATGGCAGAACTAATCCGTAAGATTGAGGAACAGAGCTCGGTACTGTGTGTAGAAATAAACAGAAGTAAAATACTCCAAAGTAAATCGCTTTGATCAAACACAGAGAACTAATGTTCTTGACGACTTTGAAGAAATCAGTAATTTTATCTATCTGAAGGAATCTCTTGTCTGAAGAAATGGAGGGTGCGAGGCGTTCGAAGAAGAATTTGTCGAAGTTGACTAAAATTTGAACCTTTGGAATTCTCCATAGCTGTTCCGATAGCCTGGAAAAATTGGTGATCACAGGCAATGTACAAGTCACCGAGAAGTTAATTTCCAATAAGATAGGAAGACTAAGTACGAGAAATGACTGGAGCCTCGCTACACCTCGCACCACACAAGACTCAAGATCACGAAAAGTAAAGGCAATCAGTTTGCATTGTGGAATAGAGAACTGCGATGCTTAGTCATGGGCACTTATGCTAAAGTATATTTATAAACTTAATTTAAATGAAATACAATATTTATGACAAATAATAATTATGGAAATACTTTGAATCACATTTCAATAATTATTTACATATTCGGTTAATTATTATCAATATTACTATCTTTGCAAACAACAATGTTATCATAAAAAATACAGTACCAAGATAATACAATTCATCAAGTTTTGCATATACTGTATTCATTATACGAAGACACCAGTGGTTTCACCTAACTGGAATCTTCAAGCTTTACTTACATTTATTATTACTGAATTCAATGCAAATAAGAAATGGATGGGGCAAAGCGTCAAGAAATGTAGGGGGCAAAGCGAACAAGAATTCATATAGCCAATTCTACATTGACTAAAATTTGGAAGAACCTCTCCATCTTGAGAAACATAAAATTTCAATCAGTTAAAGCCCTAATGTTCGCCATAATTATCTGACGTTGAAACCTGGACCCTGCAAAGGAAAGAAAGAAACATGCCTGACATCTTCGAGATATGGTATTGGCTTTAATATGCTGAACAAATGTCTCCATTCTTCAGTAACCATACATGGTCTACAAGGTGGAGGCTTAGAGTAGGTTTACGCTGTAGAAGCAGATCAAAGAACTATGATGGTCAGATATAAGCACATCGACTGCGTGAGTAAGTGATTCATTATATTCACTCCTATGTAACTCCCCGTTGCACGCTGACGTATTTATTTATATATTTTTACAGTAGTGTACCATTAACAAAAATATTAACGCACATGATGATAAAAACAATAATATCCTTGAACAAGCATGGCAAAGATTATTTATAGATTTAAACTAAACTAATAAAGATATTAAAAGCATAAACAAGAAAAAAACATAATGTCAATAGTTCATTACATAACTATTTTTTTTACATTAGAACTAAAAGCAAATATTATGATTAATTTTGATCTATAAAAACGGATACATATTTATTTCATTTCTGTCATTAAGAATTTGTTTTTTACACTTAACTCTGTTAATGATCATATTTTTACAAAATAATTTTACATTAGCAATTTCAAACTGGCTTTATGTTTGTAAGTATACTGCAGAACATTTTTTTCATCGAATTATTGCTATAGTTCTTCGACATACTTTTAGATTACTCATTAGAATTCACTAAGTTAAGAATGGTACCTTGTTTCCGGTGTTTCATTTACTTACTAAGAGAACTTTAAATTTTAACTCTAATTTTTAATATTGATGTTGTTAATAAATTGTCGTCTAAAGTGATGTTTTTAACCATTGAGTTTGTGATATATCTTATTGACATTCCATATTTATGTCAACAGTTGTGAGGTAGTTAACTTAAAAAAATAATTATAAACGGTAGTTTCAAGTAGTATAGATGGAGCGGTGTCTAATTTGTTTGCAATGCATTTATGAACAATTGTGCAATATGTAACACTTGAAAACGTTGATTCTGATTCTGTTTAAAATTCTCGATAAACTGGTCAATTTTGTAATAGCCACTAAATTTGTTTTATGATAGGTAATCTAAAAACACATCACATAAAGCTCTCTTAAAACGTGTCTTTAGACATAATAGTCAGCTTTTTAAATCAATCATTTGAGTATTTTTTATTTTTAAGAATTTGTAATTTGTAAACCCAGTACTATAATAATTATTATCAGTCTTATATATCATTCTAATTATTCATTTCTACAGGCGATTGACATTATTGTCATAATTTATTTTAAATCAAATATCAACTGTCAAAAGTAGGTATCATTTATCAGTATCAAAGATATAAAATAAAAACATTCATGAAATAAAACGCTAAAAATATAGTGCGCCAAAATTTTATGTTGAAGATTGAGCATGCGCAGGTTGGCTTCGACTGCGTTCATATTTTATGTTTATCATTACCGCTGCGATATATTCAATATTTTATAGGAAGACACGGAATTAAACTCAAATAGCGAACTATAAATTAAATGTATTCTTTACAGAGATTACTGATATGATAAATATTTAAATAATTGATAATATTAGAAGATGAGTTACTAAGAGCGTACTATAGTTTTAACTAATGCTTAATCTGTACAATATTTAGGACAAATCTTTTTTTGAAAATATAAGACAAACACGGGCTCAGATTTCTCCGGCCATTTTAAAATATACGCTACTCAAAGGAATAAAATTAACAATAACAACAGAAAGTTAATTCAAAAAACCTAAACTCAATACGTCGACTGTGAACATAACTGACAGGTATGAATAGCGTATGCAAAAAATGTTCCAAAATAGCCCTGACAGATTTGCGTGTAGCTTCTTCAGTCTTCCTGATAAGTAATATTTACATAATGATTTAGTTAAACATTGTTGATTGGTTAATATAAGTATTATGTTCCTATATTCACGATGCACAGTCGATTCTGTCTGTCATCTCTGTACTTTTTCGGTCGAGTTGTAAAAATTTTGATCTTGTCTACCTTGAGAATGAGTTTTCAAAATGAGTAATATTTGAATTTAAAATAAAATATTTTAATTCTCAATCAATAATAGATTTTATATTTCAAAATAAGAAAGTATATAGAAAAAGTTAACGTAGATATTGAAAATTATATTTGTTTTAATATTTTTTTACTTGCATTTCGACCGCGTTCTCGAAATTCGACTAAAAGACATAATACACAAATAGTATACTACAGTGTACCTACTTATGTAATACAATATATATATATATCTCTGTACCCTTGCTGTATCCCCTCCACGATGACAATCAAGCGCATGCAGCCAAGCATGCGCACAAAACACAATCGGTGAAAATATTTCGATGTCAGGGCCGCCTCTCGTTTTTAATATTTGGTGTCATCATTGAATGTATATTTCTTTAGTGAATATTCTTTAAGAACGAAAGTTTATTTTCTATTTACATCGTTTTTAAGCAGTATTAATAAATGTTTCATATTGTTACCAATCTTAAAAAAATAACTCTTCACACTCGCGGACCAGTAGCGAGATAGATAAAAGGTATACGACATTACATATATTTATATCCAGCTGTATCATCAAATATGCAAACAAAAGAGCAAAATATAATGGCTTTGTTCGGAAGACTGTATTTTTTATAGTTAATAATAAAAATACTTTTCAGGACAAGAACTAGTAGAATAAATGTATAATTGAATAAAAATAATTAATATTGAATTATTTACTACTTTGTTTTTAACCACTTTTATGAATAAATTTAATACATGAAAAATACGTTTTCATTAATTAAGATGCCAAATAAACTAGTTTATTTAAGGTATTTTCCGAAACTGGTTGATACATTAAATTTAATCATTAAAATAGTTAAAAACAAAGTAATTAACAATTCAATATTGAAATGAATAACCACAATGTAAAGTTTGCGTTAGATATTAAAAAAAAAAGTTCTAAATATATTTTTGCAATAAAGCCAACTGTAATATATAAGTTAACAAAAGCTCTATTTTAGTGTTCTGTAAAATAATATAATTTAATTATGATTGGTGACTGACTTGATTCATTCATGTGGTTAAATCGCCACATTTTTTCTGCCATATTTAATAAATTCTGTATGATCTATCATAAAATTTTTAAATGTACTGTAAAATCAATAATGTTAATTAAACCTTGTATATAATAGACCAACAAAATTACAAACTCTACGTGGGTGTATCAATTGAGGATTTTCAGTGCCCCAATAACGAATGTTTTGTTTATTACGATGCTAATATAAAAACTGTAAACTCAGTTCACATGTAGAATTTTGCGATTTTTAAGTCGGATAAATGTGAAAATCTTACATTTGTTTCAAGTTCATTCAAGTAATAGTTGATATATATATATCAATTATTATATAATAGTGCTAAAAATGAGAAAAACATTAGTCATCGCGAACGACAGCATAAAGACGCACAATACACGTCTGACTCGGCCGGCGTATGCTCTACCACCAAAGAACTAAAGTGACGATCGGCATCTAGCCTTCGCAGATCTGGCGCCTTCGACACCACTCCATACATATAAATATACGTATTGACAAATTCACGTCAGGTTGTTCGAGAAAATATTTTTTATTTTTGCGTATGGTAAATATTTATATATTATAATTATTTTATCTAATACGTAAATATATTACTGAGGAATACCTAAAATATGAACTCTGTATTTAGTATATTTACAGATATTCACATAATTAGAGGCAATGCGAACTCAGTTTATAATATCGGAAAGGAAATGTTAACAAAACCCGCCATGTCGAAATGAGCTTCGTTGCTTGTGATGGTTTTTCTCTAAAAGTTGAGATTGTGTTTGTTTCAATAACTTCAACACGTTGTTGAAGCGTTAGATACTCCATAATAAATTGTAATCAACTTTTCTCTATGACTATTAAATTTGAACTGATAAATATTTGCCAAACTAAAATAGCGGCTAATCAAAATCGGCCTGGAACATAATATTCACCATGTACTTGATTCTTTTCATCGCTCTGTGTTAATTAAAAATGCGTTATTCATTTTATAATATATTCATGTTTTAAATGGAATAAGATAAATTTTTATTTTTCTTCGTCGTGTCCTCAATACTCGTCGTGTTTCCTTGCAGTATCTGGAACTTGGTGCACAATACATCTTCATCGCTTCCGATCTTCAGTCATATTGAACGCAGCGTTTAATGAAGCCCTGTTAACTCTTTTATATGCTTTTCTGTTCATTTTGCAAGAAATCGTCCTCTTGCTCACTTTTCTTTAATTGCCCTGGCAACTGGCAACTCTTCTCCTACACGTTGCCGAAAGTCTTTTTAATCTTTAACTCCCGGAGAAGACATTTGTTTTGCCTAATAAGATTAATTAGAAAACAATTGGCTAAAGATAACTTTCATTTTTACATCAATTAAAATCCTAGTATTAATTATTAAATAAAAGTCTATTAAATTATCCATAGCGCCGCAAAAATATTTCGTTTTCAACGAGAGATATCGGATACGGACCTGTGTATAACGCATTATACTTTAAAGCTAAACATTTGAATTTGTGTAAGGCACATATTACAAAGGAATGTGTGTTCTTAAAACTGGTTTGATATCGATTCCTGCAATACTATCACTCTTTTGATATTGTGTCCTATTTGTTGGCTAGACATCTGCGAACTTGATTAGTGCAGACGATTGCTCGCGAGCTGGTTGAGTTCGGTTGAGACCGTAGTTGAAGCGGGTGAGTTCAGTTTGAGTTTATCAGTTTTCGCCCGGCATTGCGCGTACCGTGTGGACAGCTCACCATGACTCTCACATAAATGAGACGAATCTCGCTGATCGTGATAGGTTTATATAATGTTTACTAAAGTTTTCGCTTGATTTAAAGAAGAAAAGAGATCACAGTGATGGCGGAAACGGCTCCCCTCTCCGCGATAAGTGAGTGCAATGTGTATCGCAGTGTGTAAAACTGCACACTTGTGTTGTACATAAAATAAAACAAGCTAAAATACATATTGATTTTGTGAATATTTCTGATTATGGGTATTTTGCAGGCCTCCTAGAGTTGGCTCACCACGAGTATCAGAACGGTGACTACGAGTCAGCAGAGCTACACTGCATGCAGTTATGGCGCCAAGAAGCCACGAACACCGGAGTCCTGCTTTTGTTATCTTCCATACACTTCCAATGTCGGCGTTTGGACAGATCTGCTCATTTTTCGACATTGGCTATAAAGCAAAATCCACTTCTGGCAGAAGCATACAGGTAACTTATTTACATACCGACGTACACATTTAAGACATTGACATAGCCTCATATCTCCAATTCTTGCTCCACATTTATACCTACTTGTTTTAGAGGAGGACATTTTGTCTGATAAAGATTATTTCTCGTGATATACCACTCAATTTTACTGACATTTCAAATGCATAATAAAAATCGCCGGCAAAATGGCGTCGCCTGCTGACCTTGTGAACATATGTATTTAACAGATACACAAGGGCTACTACACACGCAACCTTGCCTAGGAATAATTCGATTCTTCGGGCAGGCAAAAACGACAATTTGACATTAAGCGAGTTTAAAAGACAAAGGAATCTTTTTATTGCTGTTTTCATACTGACCTTTTCATTCAGCAGTTTTCTGATTTTATAGAATCTGACAAATTATAAACAAAAATACACATGATACTCTCTGTTCATTATTTTTCATAGTACGTAATCAATTAACTTTTTGACAAAATTTAATAAAATCACATTACTCTTTATTAAAGGTACCCTAACCCTACTTGTAATAAATTTATCACACTTGTCAATTGAGTTTATCGACAATTTAAATAGTCTTACGTCAATTAATATTCTATTGTGGAAGATTTTTTGTTGACGAATGGAATTGTTAGACCGGAACGGATCGCTCTAAATCTTTTATACGTTAATTCTCAAGGGATGGGGAGATGGTGAATATTTTAAACATATTTCAAGAATATCACCACATAATAGTGTAGGGCTTCTTGTCGCAATAGTGTCATCAGGCGGCGACTTTTGCAATTGCAGTTGACAAGGTCGCCCGGCCAAGCTGACACTATAAGGAAAATGACGTTGATATGTCGTTCTGCTACGATCCAAATGATATAGGTTTACTGGGCGTCAGTTTAAACTTGGGTTTTATATTGTATTTACATTGACCAAAAGGAATTAATTGACAGCACTGTTACGTTTCTTGGTAAAACTATTAAAAGTAGTTAATACTAAACTAGAATAATTTGTTGATGTATCAGTTGGAATGATAACAGAATATAAGTTCAAAATTTTTCGAAAATGTGTTTGATTGCTGTAGCGAAATGGTGAACGCGCTTCCCCGGATAGGAAGAGGTCCAGGTTCGAATCCCAAGGGCAAATAAATATTTTTTCGATAAGTAGATTTTTCTGTGTATCTTTCTAGTTGGTTAATTTAATTTGTATTTTATTAATAATTGTTCCTCGACGTCATTTGAGTTTTTAAAAAAGAGTTCGCGCACGTTGTGAAAACAAACAAAAAAAAAAATTATACAAAGTACTTTGTTTAAACCACTATTTATTAATTATTCTACATGTTTCGATACCTATGGTATCTTCTTCAGGAAACAATATATACTAAAATTAAAAAATATAAGCGTAGATAAAAACAAAACTATAAAATGGTGAATAAGTAAGAACTAATATGAAAACAAATTTAAAATGTGAATTTGAAGTAAGTTATGTAAAAACACAATTTTTCTCCACTGCTTCCCAATATCAATAATAGGTGGGTAAACATATGATCTGATAAACTTTTTCTTGTACTTTTTGTTTAACAAATTATCTATTAATTTTATATTATAACCATTATTAATTGCAATTTGTATAATAATATTTAATTTTATGTTGAAGTTATTTATAGATACAAATAGTCGCCTTTTAAATTTGTTTTCATATTAGTTCTTACTTATTCACTATTTTATACTTTTGTTTTATCTATGCTTGTATTTTTTAATTTCAGTATACATTGTTTCCTGAAGAAGATACCATAGGTATCGAAACATATTTTGTATAATTATTAATATAAAGTAATTTTGCAAAAAATTTACTTTGTGCCAACATATTATATTAATAATGAAAATATACTTCATGAGTATTCATAGTATCCTGAAGAAGAGACTATTGGTACCGAAACATGTTGAGTAATCAATAAATACTGGTATAAACAAAGTGTGTTTTCATTAATAATAAAAAAATTAATTCTCGAAATAAATAGTTCGTACATTAAAAATTAGCCAAGAAGAATTTTACCAGAACAGGTCAGCCTAAGAAAACCGCGGAGCGGGATGATACATTCATTGTTCGCGAATGTCGTAAAAATTCCCAACTATTCGTGAAACTTTAGAAATTATGCGAGGAAAAGGTTAGAATATTTCAGACAGGAATCTCCATCGGGCCGGCTACACGACGGACGAGTAGCTAGAAGAAAATCATTGGCTTTTACGAAGGAGTTTTTACAAAACGATGATAATTTTTAGAGAAAGATGTTATTTAGTGAGAATCTAAATTTGAAATATTCGCAAATTGCAGAAAAAAGCAAGTCGTGAAAAAAGAAAAAAATATCCTTTTAATACAGAATATTTATAGCCTACTGTAAAACACGCCGGAAAGAATATGAAAGTGTGGCATGGAGTTGGGAAAATCCAAATAAAATAATTATTTATCTGCTAATCTATACCGTAACATTTTAAAAGATAATCTGTTGAAATTATCAAATAATATGGGTTTAGGACGGTTGGCTATTCACGTTCCAGCACAACTATGCCATAAATGTTCCAAAGGCTGCTCTGAACTAAATGTATTGAAGAGGTCGTCAATCTCAACCCCATAGAGCATTTATAGGATGAAATTGAACGATACATTTGTAAGGATCAGATAGTATGCCAAATAGGCCTAGAGACATTATAGATCAACAATAAGAAGAGTTTTAGCGAATATTAATCTTTAGTTAGTTTATTATTTACTCGTATTTATTATGTATTGTTATATATATTTCTTGACAATAATGTTTAACTTGTTAAAAAACCCTTAAAAGTAGCGCACTAATCATACATTATTTCTTTTATTTGACATCATTGTTACAAGTTACATATATTATTTAATTATGGATGAGGGGAACCGAGGGCAGATGGTAGACAAGGCTGCCCATTGAGTTTTGTATTTAAAGGGATAAAATAAAAATGAATCAAATAATTTGATCCATGAATCCCAAGTTGCCAAGTTTTCCACCAAATTTGATTTAAAATAATGACATTTATTATCTATCACAATTTAATTTAATTCGTCCTTTTAATGTGGGCTCAAACTTTTGGTTCATTAGTGTGCGTGTTATATACAGCAATGTTTCCGGTGTGTGCAAGTCCTTATACGTCGGCTCCCTGCCGGGGGTTGTAACTGAGCAGGTAACTAGCATCCCCCCGTCTGGCAGACTTCCCCCTAACTGCTCATACTACCGACAGTGATATTTTAAGAGCTTTTAATTTAATGTTTTGAATCCCAGTTTTGTTTTTAATAATTTTATAGTTTCACATTATATAAATATTTCGGTTTTATTAATTTACAACTGAAGATGCAGTGGATCGAAACCAGTCGACGTCAAATTAATAATTATGTTTATGCACACTAAGCTTTACACTATACAAATCAAAATACTTCAATTTATTTTTTAATTAATCTTTTTTTTTTTTTTACTAACCATATTAAAAATGTGTGTCGAAAATGCCTAATCTTAACCACGTCAGAGATATGATATAAGCATTTAAAAAAAAGTCGTTATACGATTATTTCGATGAATTAAAATATTTTATTGATTTAAAAATTATATATTAAATACAAAAAATAAAAGGTCATCGAATTTCGAGGGCCAGACTATTTTTTGTTAGATGATTTAGGGCCTGAAGCAATAATAAAGGGTCAATTTCAAGGGTCAAAGCAGAACGGTAATTTGTCCAAAATACCACATTTTTCAGGGCAGTACTTTTTAAGTTTGCAATCCTAGTCCGAGGCACTTAGAATTATTGTGTTGGTGCGGTTTCCACCCAAGTTAGCCCAACTGTTACCGACTTTCGTACCAAAAGGTATGAAGCAGCTGGTCTGTTGGATTTAAAACCTTTTTCTTTTGACTGAACTGAAATGTCCAATTAATTCGTAACTCAGTTTCCTGACCAGGCAGCCGCTATCCAGTTTCGATTGCGGTCGCACCTCAAATGTACTTCAAATATCACTCTGCTTCCAACGATGCTAATTACTTTTGTCTCTCGTATATTTGCATGTTATATTATATACTGACTTATTTATTTCGTATCTTCAAGATCTCCCGAGGTCTGCATTTAATTATTTTGATGTATTTTTTTTATATTCGCCTTTGGAATCAGTCTTTACCGTAGATCGATATAAAAAAAAAAATAGAGAATTTACGGTGGTTTTAAAATTGCTTAGATGAAGTCGAATTAATTTGTTATAACATCACAAACTATATGTACTATATTGTGCTAGAAATACGAGTAACGCACCAGTATTGCGTATTATGTTGTACATAACCGAGATACAAATTACCCCGCCCATCTCTTTGGATTATTTAAAAGCAATCGAAATATTACGTTATTATTTAAATAGCTTTTAATAAGATTGGGATATTTTGCGTTAATTGATTAAGTTAAGTTGTACTGTAATGGTTATATGGAAACAGGCTTTTGCATCTTTGCCGAATTGGCGAAGTTGATGGCTTTCTGATAGTTATAATTTCCTCCGTCCGTGTCGCGGAGCAACGTAGTTGATGTCAATTTAATGATATGGACGTGTGCGGTTAAACAAAGTAAATTAAACAAATATCAGCTATCTTATAGAGACCAAGGTATTTTTGAAAATTATATTTAATGGAAAATATATATGGAAGTATGAGGTAATTACAGGGCTTACGGACCTGTCTTCGAGTGGCTTAAGTGATCACTTTATATATGTATATACATAACATTAACCAATTCTCACCCCTCAATCTCCATATTTATCAAATTTTTTAATGTTGTATATATGTTAGTGCGTGGACTCATTTCGAGTACCATTACACCATCGCCATTTATGGACCATTTTTCTCTTTTCTTTTTTTTTTTGTAGGTAAAAATGCAGTAATTGTGTGTTCTTGGACATATGCAAATATTTCAAAGTAAATTAGTTTTTTTCAAATGATTTCTTTCTAGTTACATAATGAATCGCATTTTAAACAACAAAAAAATTAAAAGTGTGTCTATTGTTTTGTACACGTCGGGCAGTGCAGTGTTTTTATTACTCGAATTATTTAATCATGAGTGGAAATAATTTTCCATGACTAATATTTTTCTTTATGAGACAGTTATTAATTACTATCAAATGTCTCCACTGTGCCGGGGTGTAGAAACCCTCTTCGACTCCCTCTCCCCTCAAAGAACAACAAAATTACTAGAAACGATTTAAAATTAAATAACTTAAGTGAAAATTATAATACTTATTTGACTTTTACAATAATAAAAGGAGTAAATGGCTCATTCGAGCACTCTTAAAATTTATTTTGAATGATCGTGTAATCTATATATATATATAGATTTCATCAAGCTCGAAATAAAGCTGTAGATTTGTATAAAACACAAACACACCCACATACTCTATTTTATATATATATATATATATATATTTATAAAAAAGAGTCTGTGGGTGTGTTTGTGCTTTATACAAATCTACAGTTTTATTTCGAGCTTGATGAAATTTACACACTTGTGACCTTAAAAACAAGAGGGAGGTCACTGTGTACACGAGATTTCTAAAAATCACCCCCATCCCCATTTCCCACCCCTTAAAGCGGAATTTTGGTATTTGATAAAAATTTTCACACTCGACGTTCAAAATAAGAGTAAAATTATGTCTACATCTGATTTCGAAAAATAAACCATTCCCCCAAATGAAGCCTCTTCACTCTGTGTAAAGCTCGGACAACCCTGGGTACTTCAGTTAGTTTAATATATTATTAAAATGTCTACGGCGTGTTTCTTTGTCCATTCCAGAGCTATGGAGTCGGGGCATTTAAAAAAAAAAGTTTATTAATTATTTTTATGTGTCGTGGATCTGAGGCGAGAGCGAATCATCAATACCGGATTCATTTATGCGGGCGATCATTCTTTCGCGAATTGTAACGTTTTCTCTCATCTCAGAACTGTTTCATTCATCTTTCAGGCGAACTTCTTTAAATATTAGATTTTTTAGTCTCCATAGACGTGATATATTCTTAATATTACTGATTGATGTATTGTCAGGAGGTTTTGCAAATAAAGCTTAAAAATGTTGAATCTAGATTTGGAAAAGATTCGTGTTCGTATAGAATTTTTAGATAATTCTCATTTAGTCACGTAACTTTATTTTTAAAAGTTTAGATGCATTTATTTATCATAATTAGTCATCTAAAATTTGTGTTTGTAAAAAAGCTATTTGTGTATTTCTTGTAAGCGAATTAATTATTCTTCTTCTCTTTACTGTATTCTTTAACAATATGAGCGATTTGACAGATGTTACAATTTTTATGATCTATATTTTTTTATATTAGTCATGCGCATATATGTACCAAATTTGCGTTAATCCCGAATAGGCTATCCACACTTCAGACTGTTGCCTCTGTATTGTCGATCGCAGCGATCTCTAAATATCATCACTAAATATATAATTGAAGTTGTGATATGTTTATATAATATACCTATTATTATATGTATTGTAATTTAAAATATATATATTTTTATCATCCATGTATCAATGTGTGTAAGCGATTTTATTTTGTTTATCAATTATTCCTTCCGACTATTGGTAATTTTGATTTAATTAGTTTTTCTAGAAAATCTAGAATTTATTCAATGTACATACATAATACGGGATACCACCTCCGTGTTGTTATTTCTTTACATTTATTTGTTTAGCTGTTTCAGGGTGAATTTTTATGTCTACTATATATATACAGCGAATTAAATACTCCCCGTATACAGGGGCAACAATTTTCGTTCCAAGTTCCGAGACGTTATTTTGTGTATCCCATTTCTGATCTTGTATAATGCGTTTTGTTTTCATTAATACCCATTGAAACCGTGTATGTGTGCGCGTTTTCGTTTATGGTGTACCATATATAACGTATAGTAAAATAAAAAGAGAAATAATATAGAAATGTATTTAGTCATGGTTGTGACTGATTGCGTTCGGTTGTAACGATGCTTAGTAATAAACTAGAAGCAAAACCTCCACGGATTAAATCTCACTTACCAATCATCACTACAATCGAACACAATCACAGCCACAATAACGGTTTACCATCATTAAAGTAAAGTGAGTTAAGCAAACTTAAAATCCTCGTGTAGTTTATAAGAAACCTTTTTTAAAAATGTTTTTGTTATGTTCTATAATAATAGATTATTTTGTTTGTATAAATGTAATAAAATTTTATTTCTGTGAATGATAAACGTAGTGCGCTGGCAACTTTTATTCGTCAATATCTTCTTATCAATGTTCACGTTTACCACAAACTAGATGAGTTCATGCAACTCAATCTATTAGCAATATTTTGTGTAAATTGTGACGTTCGTTATAGCGACTGTTCGTAAACCGAGAGCTGCCTGTATTGTCCTTTGCGCGAGTTTCGAAAGAAAAGTTTCATGCGTGTCCACGCATCCTAAGGGTTAAAATTCTACGTATTGGTGTAACAGCCTTGGCCTGTGGTCGGTCGAAAGGACCACTTTGCACCGAGTGCCTGGAATATATAACCTTAAGTGAGGAACAATTGTTAATGCAGGCGGAGAACTCTCCGCCAAGGCTCGAAAGCTGAAACACTACATACCTGAATAGTGTTTCAAACCTACAACATGCTGCTCTCAAAGCACGCCACACGTACGCGAGATAATCGCTAGCAATATTATTTATGTTCAATCCGACATTTTAAAGTAAATCGATGGTTTGTGTGTGATGGCTTTGATCACAAATTTTACGGCGGGTCTTATGTAATTTAATTTACGTAATTTATATGACACCAGAACAGAAAAATATTTTTTCCCTGTAGTCTAATGGACTAGTAATATTTATTATTCTTATTGTGAAGTTGTAATTATTCAGAACATAGGTCTGTGATATTTTAAATACTAATTAAATTTATTAATTAGAAAGATATACATATAAAATATTGTTGTTGCGCTAACGGGATTCGACGGATAACTGATCCAGGTTCGAATCCCGGTAGCGCAACAGCAATATTTTTCGATAAAATTGATTTTATATGTATATATTTATAATGAATACATTTAATTTGTATTTAAGTAATATTTATTTTGAATTGTATTGACATTAAGTGCATCTATTATTATGGTATATTAACTTTAATAATACAGTACATCTCGAAACACCGACCGTAGCCGAATAGGCTAAGACATCTGACTTTCCCACTGGGAGCGTAATTTTTAATTTTAACCTGCTAGTTTATCTTTTATTTTCATTCTCTATGTACATTATTAGGAGAACACATTCTTATTGTGAAGTTGAAGAACATAGGTCTGTGATATTTTAAATATGAATTAATATATTAATTAGAAAGATATACATATGAAATCAATTTTATCGAAAAATATTGTTGTTGCGCCACAGAGATTCGAACCTGGATTTATTTCCTAACCGGGAAAGGTGCATTATCCAACTATGCTACAGCGACAATATTTTTAGCGACAAATTTCACGAACGGTCACCACAATACTATAGATGCATTTCGTATCTATAAATTTATTTTAATAAATTATTTATAGAAGAATTCATTACTATAATAATCCTTACGGAATGGCAGATATAACACTCAGAAATTGAAATGTTAAATTAACTTTATAATTAAAGCTTTCATTGCAAATCAAGTTTTTATTTTATTGGTACAATGAATAAATGTTACTTACATGAATAATGTGAAAAAGTACAAGTAACATTTTTGTGAAATACTAAATAGGAACAGAAAATTTTTTAAATATTTATTTTTATAGAGAGTAGAGTTTTTTTAATCATCAATACCGGATCTATGCGGTCATATATATATCTCAGTCTAGCGCATGCAGCTTAGATGATCGGTACATCTGAGAACTGTGTGTGAAAAGTGTTTGTATAAAATCACTAAGAGTGAACGGAATCGGAACGGTAGATTCTTAAACGATACCACAGCCCCCGGTCTTCGGAACATCGACGATGGTACACGGTTGTCAAGAGATATTTGCGTTTGTAGCACAGTATGATTAAGGACGTGACGCGAGTTCAGGGGCAACAGAAACACAGGACGTCTGACGAGAGACCTGACGTGATATGGTTGAAAGATAGCGTCGGTCCGAAGCCTCAACAATAAATGGTTGTGCTCGAGAAGGTCTATTCTATAAAGATGCAGCACGGTTTGCAAGTGTATGTAAAAGTAAACACGAGTGAGTGAACATTTTAATATCAAAAAAATCAACCGAATAACAAGACATGGCACGCTGCGAAATGTTGACGTCACGCATATTAAGTTGGATTATGTTTCCGTTTCATTCTCACTTTCACAAACTTATGTAAAATGAGTGAAACAAAACAAGTTACTGTTTAATTAAGCTCGTGGCACCGTCACCTTCTAAATAAAATAATACTTTGTAATTTCGCTCACGCTTTTATGATGTTTGGTTTTCAGTACAGACCTATTTTTGTTTTTGAAAAGTAAACAAATATTCTTAACCTCGTAAGTACACAAGATGTAATAACATTACTCAATTTAAGTGTTTGAAATTGATTAAACTTCTTTATTCGGACTTCATTAGTTTTCACAAATAAATAGAATATTAAATACTAAATTAATGTATTAAAATATATTGTTTTTATATGTATATATTTATAATTAATATATTAATTTAATATTTAAAATATCACAGAGCTATGTTCTGAATAATTACAACTTCACAATAAGAATGTGTTCTCCTTAAAAATAGAATATTTGTCACATTTATGAACAGTCTAACTCGGCACTTTTTGATGAAAATTGGTCATTCAAAATCAGTCGCCTTTGTCCGCAGCCGTTTATAGTAGAAAATTTTAATTACCGCCTGTATGGAAACTAGCTTTTTTTTGGAAGGTGTTGTATTTATTTTGTATTTTAAACCATATTATCCTTCATAATATAATATGAAATGCAGTAATAAATACTAGAGATGTTAAAAACATGTTCATTTTTGCCCTACTCGGGTCTCACAGATCTGGCCGTTTAAGCAAGCACTTTACAGCCACAAATGACACTACCGAAGCCGCCACATCCAGAAAGTCATAGATATAGATGGGGGAGCGTAATATTATTATGAATTCTTGAAGTATTTTTTCACGTTATTTTCCAAAATAAAAAATGTGATTTTGCAACTGGTCCCCTCACATAAGAATGTTATAAATAACGTGCTTTATATTTTATTTATGTACCTAAATTTACAAACATTTTTTCAATATTTGTGTAGATTATTGATTTTTTTCCGCACGCCGCGCGGGTCCTATCGCACCACCAGGGCCGATCTTAATCAATCGGTAAATTAAGGCACAGCCTTATGGTGGCAAATTTAAGATGTAATGCAAGACTGATAAAATGGTTTTAAAAATAATAAGCCAGATATGTTTAATTTCAATTCAAATAAGTATCTCTACGTTGACGTAGTATTGTATTTTAATATCACAGACTTCTTTAATTACGTGAGTTTAAATGTTTTTGTAATAGCCTTTGTTAAAACGTGAGAATTGGAATGTAAGTGATATCAAAAGCGTTATTATGATGAAGTGAACATAAATTAATCGGGATAATCCATACCATTGTCGTCCACAAGCTATTAATTAAGAGATTACACTCCAGTTTATGATAAGGGCTCTGCCGTGCAGGTTTTTCAAAAACTTTTCAAACATGTATGTATTTATTGTTAACGTGTTTTGAAAAATACGAAAGAATCTAAATAAAATAGCTTTTTATTTAAACCTTTATAAAAATTCAATATATTGTGTTGATTGTATAATACAGTCGAACTTGGTTATCGACTAAATTTGCTTGTTATAGCCGTTACTCGTTATATATCAATGCTAGATATTTAAATGTTTATTTAAATTATCCGTCATTAATAAATTCGCTACCTTTTTGAAATCCAATTTTAATCGTATAAAAAAATGAATATGTATATATACACATACACATATACAACGTAAGTTAAGATAACAAAACTACTTACCTTTTTACACACTTCAACATTTTTCATTAATTTGAATTCAGAGATAAACACAAATGTAAAAAGGGAAGATTGAAAAATGGCATATTCAGATGTCTGTTTTTTTATTTGACACTTTTGTTGTTTGTTGTTCGTTTGTAAGCGGCAACATGATCGAAGTTTCGGTATCATAAATATATTATAAATTAAATCGATCATAAATAAATTATAAATTATATGACCCAATGGTCGCCACTTTTTTCACTTTAATTTCTTACATTTTTCGAGAATTGTTTTTTTTTTTTCAGTCCCAACAAACACATAAATATTTACTCAAGACTTTCATATAAAAAAAAAAATAGCTTTGTCTCTGTGAGACATCTTAATCTTGAAGACAATCCCCCAGGGGATAAAACCCAGTAATTAGTTCCTACAAAGAACGTACTCAAAATATTGTAAATATTTATATATTGACAATATTATTTGTTCGGTATTATAACCGATAAACAAGCTCGTTATAACAGTTCAAACTAATATAGCAATGAGTGAATTCGCTATACCCGAGCTGGCTATAACAAAGTTTAATTGTATATTGAATTTTGGTTTGAAGAAATATAAAGGCGGCATTTTCTAGCTCACAATATCTAGGGGCGGCCCTGCTTACCACGATTAACATTACCGAGATTGTCCCGTCAGCATGATCAGTGACACATTTTACCATGTCCGTTTAGTTTGGAATAAGTTACTTCGGATAGTTATTTATATGAATATGGCACTGAAATTAATAAGAAATGTATAACACGGATAATAAATCTATACACTGAGAATTTTCAAATACTATTTAATATTATTATGTTACATGTTAACAATAAATACACTACATACACTAGTAAATAATATACATATGACACACGCTAGTAAATAATATCTAACGTTCTGGCGTATTGTTCTTGCAA
This sequence comes from Eubasilissa regina, assembly GCA_022840565.1. Taxonomy (NCBI): domain Eukaryota; kingdom Metazoa; phylum Arthropoda; class Insecta; order Trichoptera; family Phryganeidae; genus Eubasilissa; species Eubasilissa regina. The sequence goes on from JAINEB010000033.1 coordinate 28,687,554, forward strand.
ATATTTAAATGTTCACAAAACATGGTTTTCAACCCAGTTAGACGGACAAGAGACTTATCTAATTATTTAGTTCCATAAATTATGTAGGTATATTTTCTTCGAGACCCAAACAATTGTTATGTATGCTTAATTTGGCTAATGTTAGTTATAGAACTTTCATTTTAAAGAATATCGGTTAAATTTTATTGTCCACGTATCGGTTCGAATAAATGTAAATATAATTTTTATCGAAAAAAGCGCTATTTTGATAACTAGACGACAAAATAACTTGGATTGAATATGTTTTTCGTATTTAACTCGACATAAACACGTATTTTAAGCGAACGCAAATGCACGTTCAACAATTGTAAAAATGACAGTTTAGAGCGGCTTATAACTTAACTAGCGCCCGTCAGTTAAATTATATTTTCATATATATGATGATGATATGATTTCACTGAAAATATAACTTCACTGGTAATATATATTCACTGTAATCCATACATATACATAGTTACTCTTTAGGACTCAGTTGCTCAAACCCTAAGGAAAATAAAGTTACCCTCTCTCCTTGGATCAAATTAAACCCATAATGTATTAAGGTGAGTCACGGTAAGTGTCTACGGGGAAAGTGCATCTACGTCTTTTAATTACGTTAGAAGTTGGATTTCAGTGCCGCAATCTATTAAGAAATATTATAAATCAATATTTGAATAGATAACCAAGAGATGGTGCTAATCCAAACATTAATTTGCTTGTAATAGCATTTTAAATTATGACAATTGTTTGATAACCTACTATCAATTAATACTGATAAAACATACTTTATACAATTCGCTATTCAACAGAAAGACAACATTCAAATTAATATTAAAACTCACACCAAAACCTGTACTCAAGAAGATTCTTGTAGCCAATGTTCATTAATTGAAGAAAAAGACTGTATCAAGTACACAAGAATCATAATAGATAACAATCTCAAATGGAAAGAACATATTACTAATCTTACAAACAGAATAAGGAAAACTGCCTACATATTTTTAAGACTCGCAAACATCTTATCTCTTACATATCTGAAAATGATATATTATGCGTTTGTACAGTCACATGTAATACGGTGTTATTGGATGGGGAGGAGCATATAAAACTTCAATATCACAATTAGAAATCACTCAAAAAATTCTAAAAAAAACAAGACTATCCAAGTATACAACTTTTCACAGATTTCAAAGTACCAAAAATAATAGATATACAATTAAATTCAATAATCCAAATTTTCAAAATTAAAGATCAATTAAATATTAGAAGTGAATTCCGATCTACAAGATTTAGAGACCAAAATAATATTCCAAAACTAAAATATACCGCAACCCAAAATCACTATATTTATCAAGGCATCAAATTTTTTAACAATCTCCCTACCACAATTAGTAAAATTACAGACTACTTTTACTAAAAAAAATTGTACACAGACTAACTGAAACATGAATTATCTCGTATATACTCCTTCTCTATACACAAGTTTTACTCTCATAGAGAAGAAATAAATGTTAAAAGATATCTATCATTTCTTTTAACATATTATATATAACTTTCATCATATAATCAGTAGGATATATATATATATCCTACTGATTATTTTTAAAATGTATTATATTTTCTAATATTAAAATAAAAATGTTAATTTGCGAGTTGTGCATTTTCAATCTTTCGTATATCTTGATAATATTTTGTGCCAGGATGCTGATATTAGGTAAATATACTCATGTCATAGATAAGAAAAGCATCCTGTCATCTAATGTATGTCTCATGGTCACATCGCGTCGCACTCTATGGTTTTCTTTCCTTATCTGTGTCGCTGCCAAAGTGACACGATGGCGAAAGCAGCATAAAGCAATCGATTGCTTTTTGCTGCTAGGACCTGTGGGCAAGCTATTGTGGCTGCGCGGCCAGGGCTTCCGTAGGATCTATATTTCATTTAAATAGATATAACAAGAATGTTATATTTATTGTTATAGAATTATTAAAGCAACATAATAAGGGATTTCCGTATTAAAATATACATTATACTAATACCCTGACAGCGCAGTCATCAGTGCTTATCTGCTAGTTATTGGTTGATTTAGTCAATTGTCCAGCGTGCTAAGTGCAATGTCGCGTCTGTATGCAGCGTGGCCGATATAAGTTGCGAAGGTTGCCACAACAATGGCTTGGACTACTTTATCGGATTGCAGGGTTATACAAGGCTGTAGTGGTCTGCCAACATTTTGGGAAAACTAGACGAAATACCAACAAATCTCATCCCTGACCACGCATTATAAGGGTCAAAATATTTATTTTATAAACTAGACAAAACAAGTTCATAATTGTGAGGTATAGAATCAAAATCAAACATGTCCAATATTTATTTATAAGTAATGAGTTAGGTATGTACATATATAAAGCAAATGAATGTCTACAAGACTGGCCTATCGAAATTAGACAAATATAGCCGAATTTCGAATAAAAAAGCAATTAAAATTCTCTTCTTACTACTATTGTACATTCACAGACATGTCCAATAGATAAATAATTGATCTTAACCGGACAAATAATATTTCATCCAATAAGTCATTTTTTACCGGTCATTTTCAATATGAATTTTTGTTACCGGTCATTTTCAATATGAATTTTTGTTACCGGTCATTTTCATTATGTATTTGGTTACCGGTCATTTTCAATATGATTCCAAATGAGACAGTTATGGTACAGTGGTTTTTTTTAGCATTTTACTCGAATGTGGACATGTCTACTTTGATTCTGGATCTTACAAGTTGTAACTAATTTACTTTTTATCACGCATTAATTTTCTCATATAAGCTCGTCGATTATTGAAGCTTCTAATATGACCATATTCCAGTACCTGGTTTACCTGATTGTCTTTTATTTTTGGTACCAACAACACTTGCGTCGTATGTCTTTCTTAGTATTTTTTCCTCATTCATCCGTTCCATACGACCAAACCACCTAAGCGATCCTTTTTTAAACTTATTCACTGCGCTAAGATCAGTTTTACATTATTTCTGTATTTTTTCATTCTTTATTGTCATAAATGGATTTGCCACGTATTTAAGTGATCTCATTTCCACTGCATTCAGTTTACTTTTGTTCCTCATCTGCCAGCTCCAAGTCTCACATACATCAGTATCGATACCAGGATTGTATTGTGTACCGCTAGTCTTACCTCGGTTGACAATTTCCTATTAGATATTATTCCATTCAAAGCGTTGTATCCGAGATAAAATAGCACAATTTACATATGAATTTATTAGACCTGTACAATTGTGAGGTTATATCCAATTTGATGTTATTTGCATTAGTTGGAACGTAACAATTTTTGGAGTCTTATATAACTTTATAATAGAAATTATTTTGCAGTCTTATATAACACTTATAATAAATAAAATAATTCGTGAAAGATTGTCCGAAGTCTTTAATTAATTACAATTTTAAATAGTAGGTAACGCTTTAGGAAATGAAATATTTTTATGAATAATATTGTTTTATGTAACTCTCAACGTTACAAAAAACATTACACATACACATTAATCAAATATTGACTTTTTTACATCGCTTATTAAATTTTTACATATTTACAAAGTTACGAACATCAATTCGATTAATTGGTGCTACGTTGAGATATAATGTTTACTTATTCTGTTAGAATGTTTTATAATTTGTTTTTACAGTAAAGATTGGAGAAATCATTCGCCTTCTAGCGACGTGCGATAATTTTCTTCATGGCGTACAAATAAAAACGGAATATTCTGTGTATGGTTTTCGGGGCTAATCTGCCGTGTATATCTGACCTTTCTGGCCGACGATTCGGATCCCATAAGGACTGATGTGATGTATGATTGTTAGTGTTGTGGTTAAGTACTGGCTTGCAGTACCGTGTCGAAAACAAGTGTTGTGTGAAGTGAGTAGTGTTGTGTTATATTAAGTTTCATCCACTGTCGGATCACTATCTGTGAGGGCTTTTCCGACTCCTATGGTTTTGAAGCGCCGGATACCACGAGGATGACTCCTGGGCCTTCCTAGGATGTATCTCTCTTCACTAATGTGCATATGGACGACGCAATGAGTCTTCTAGAAGAAATTTACGAAGAAGATATCTGTGCACTGTTCCAAAATCATGCGGTTATTTTTCTTTTCAAGGAGAATTTTACCAACTAGTGGAAGGTGTAGCGATGGGTAACCCATTTTCTCCAGTGATCGCTAATTTTGTAATAGAGAAATTCGAGGAAACAGCCTTAAGATCCGAAACATCGGCCAGGAAGGTCCGCGATATTCACAGCGGATTAGCCCAAAAAACTATACACAGAAGTTTCTGAATGGCCGTGAAAACTACCCCTGCGACACACGGTATATCGTTTTTGGGCAAATCTGAGTTGTGAAAGCCATATCGTTATACATCTTCTTGAGCATCGAATGGTAGATATATTAAACCGTATAAAATAAATAATAATACTATTACACACAATTTGAATGATCTTACTAGCAACAAGGTTCAAGATGATCGACGCTTTCTCATAGATATCAACATTTGTAAAAACCGATATACAGTGATGTGAATTTTCTGATGTTTTGTTATGACGCCGGGCCCACAAAGACACGATTCTGAGGTACAATTAAATGGTTTTATTTTTTTAATTTGAATCTCAGTTAAACACCTGCTCTCGCTTAGTTATGAAGGTCATCTCACTGATCGTTTGTAATAAATTTGAGTTATTTGTCGCCCGTATGGCTGTATAATGTAAGAAATTGATGATAAATGATTTTGTTCACAGCCTAGTGTAATAGTGGACAGTCGTGTTTAGTATGAATTAGATTTTTGTTATTTATTAGTAGAACGAGATTGGGTTTTGCCGATTGCTATTGTTAAACCCTACCTAGAGAAGTAACCCATGTTGTGTCCCTTGTGCAAATGTCCCGAAAAAGCAAACAAATGGTTTCTGCCCATTATTATGAAAGTTCATGGTTCTTTCATTTCGAGATATGCTATTAATGTTTGCGTTTTTTTTTCATTTATACTTATTAATACACAAAAAGTATACAAAAAAGGCGAACAAGCTTCATAATATAAGAGATGTTCACTATCTCCTTAACTAGACCGAAGTTTGTACTAAAGGAGACAGGTTCATCCGTTGGCTGTCATACAAATATGAAAACCATAATTATTATTAATATATATATATATTTTTTTTTTTATCTAAACCAAAAATATTATATTAAGAATGAGGTAAGTAAGGTTTTAAAAGAATTCTAATAATATAATAAATAGGTAAAATACTCTCGCTATCCCATGATGCAAAACAGGAATATGATGTTCTGTTCATGTGATCTTTTCCGTGAATCTTTGCTCAGTTTCCTTTCTGCCAACACCCAATAACCAGCTCCTGAGATGGTGTTTGAGTTTTTCCATCGAGAATTGTTTCATACTGCTTGGCAAAATGTTATAGGCTTTGGGGGCCAGAAACATATGGAAGGATTGACCAATGATTGTTTTCATTTTAGGCTTCATGGTGATCCTATTCTTTTTTGCTTTCGTAACATAATTATGAGATGAATATTGTTGAAGCTCTTTGTTGGAATGAAAATAAAGGATCAGCCTTTTTACATAGAGTTGTCGAATATCAAGAAGCTGACATTCCTCGAACAGTGAGTCAGAGGGAAACCTATATGGAGTGGATTTTTGTGTGATTGCTAATTGCTTAAGGGCAGTTTTCCCAACTCCACCCCAACATAAGATCGCGTAGCTATGAAGGGATTGGCAGAGAGCAATGTATATTGTTCTCAGCATACGTTTCTCTAGAATATTCTTAAGAGATCTGAATAAATTTCTTTTAAGAAATCAGCTTTCTTAATTTCACACAAAGCTTATTGATATGCTCAGACCAGTCTAAGAGTTGGTCAATCCAAATACCAAGGTATTTAATACTTTTTACTCTCTCTAGCTCCTTACATTTGCAGTAGTGTTAGTGTTACAATTAAGAAGTTTTAACGAATTATTGAGATTTGGAATAAGGTGTGTTTGAATTGATTAAATGTATTTTTAATTTTGTAATCTACTAGGTTTATAATTTATTTCGACGTATAAATATTACATGTAGCTGATAAAGAAATAACAAATTTATGATTGAAATGACTAACTCTATTATCAAAATAAACACTAGCGGAATACTGTTGAACGTCGTAACAATATACTGAATATAACGCTTCAAATTTTTCACAATTTACAACATATTTTATTAATTTAAAACAATTTGACGCGAGATAATTGGTAAACTCATTTTTTTACACTTCTCTTAGATCACTTTTATAATAATGGGCGGATTTATTCAATTTTAAATCTATTAGTCTACTAACTTCGTTGATTTATGGTATTCTATTTAGAAATCGGCCGACTCTGACCCGTTTAAAAATAATAATGCGCGTGTCATGGGTACTTTATAAAGTAACGAATGTGTATTGCTTAAGAAGTCTGGGGCGAGAGCGAATCATAAATACCGGAAGCGTGTGCGGTCACTATATCGCGTTCTCTCGCTCTAGCTTATCGGTGCTGCAACTGAGGACTGTGTGTGAAGAAGTTCTTTTTATATGGGTTTTTGCTCGTTAAGGTAAATTCAGAGTCGCAGTCGGTAGATTTTATTATTGATATTGCGTGAAGTTTTCAATAGACATTAAACTTTGTCAGAGAACTCTAGTTAAGTTGGCATTAACCTTACTTATATCTCAATTTTATTATTATTATCTCTGTCTAAAATTTCCATCTGATAAAGTAATACAATTCAATTAAACAAGAACCACCGAATTTTATATGTATATATGTACATGTATAACAAAGCATTTTGTAGGTACCAGAAATATTTGATCGTATCAACCGATTTTACACGTTAAAAGTTTCCGTGTTCAATGTTTTTTACTGTATCATGTCTATCTTAATACTGACAAATTTGAAAGAAAGTGGCCGCCGTGAAATCTCTAAATTCGCTGTCTTCCATCAGCATCGAAATAATACAGAATATTGTACATGGTGAATATTATGTTCCAGACCGAGGTTGTTGAATAACTAGAAAATGAAACAATTTTTCAATTTGGTTTTTATTTTTTGATTTTTACAATTATGTATTATGACATCGGACAAGTGGCCACCTCTTCTGGCCTTGCTCCTGCATGCATTTTTAACCATATTTTTCATTAGATTCTCGCACATTTCGCGTGTTATTTCAGCAATTTCATTTCGAATATTGTTCTCTAGCATCGGAATCGTTGGTGACTTATTGGCGTAGTAGACCTTTCCTTTCAAGTACCCCCACAGAACATAATAAGGAGCCGTCAAATCAGGTGATCCAGACCAGTTTAACATTATGCGGCTGGGAAAAATTACTGTGTAGCTCGGGCTATGTGTGAGGTGGGACCGTCCTGTTGAAACCACATGTGTTACATGATTATTAAAACATTTTATCGACTTTATTTAATGACTTCAACGCGTTGTTGAGGCGTTAGATGTTTCATAGTAAATTGTAATCAACTACTCTCTACGACTACCAAATGCGAACTGACAAATGTCTGCCAAATCAAAATGGCGACCAAACAAAATCAGCCTGGAACATAATATTCACTCTGTAGATTTTTCCATAACAATATTACAATCTGACCGAGTGCGATATTATTAGCATACAGGGTGGCCCAAAAAAGTCAGAACGTCTCGTAACACCTGAGTTATTTCAAAACATAATATAATTAATTATAATTCTTAATGTGATTTTTTTTCCACAATATTAATATTAATCCTACTGGGTTTAAATCTGGGCTGTTCGTGGCTACGCGTCTGGCTCGATGAAATTAAAATTCTCATGACGAAGAAAGTTGATTGTATTTTTGGCTGTGTGGGGATGGAGCTCCGTCCTGCCATAATGTCTAGCTATACTTCGGGCTTTGTTTTGAAACTCTTGGATCATTTTACGGAATACGGTCTTCTGCAGTTATTTTTGTCATTCTGGGCAACAATTTGAAAAAAGAAACAAATATAAACAATGAGAAAATTAATAATCAAAGATGGCGACTGGAAATTGTCGAAATAAAATGTAATATAGGTATGTAAGTAAATTAATTTTGATGTAATTATATGACGTTTTACGAAATGTCCTCAACTTTTTTGGGCCTTCCTCTACATATGAACTATGTATTATAATACTATTAGGATTAACAATCTGTAATGGTATAAATAGTACATATATTCTTTCCGATAAGGAAATTAACACAGTGTTATCCAGATTGTGCACGATTTTATGTTAATTTATTGTTATTACACGTGCAATGTAACGATTTATTCAACATCGTGTGTTATTCACACGGACTTGTTTTTCGCCTTTTCACAAAACACACGTTCGAAACGTTAAAGGTAACGTTTTGATGTGAAAACATATTTGTCGACGTGCACAAGCATATTTGGACCGAACTAAAACCACTCCTAACTATATTCCTCGTACTGGTTTATGTGCTATCCCTTTGCCTCGTTTTTGAGACGACTCTCAGGTTTCGTATTCACCGTGTCTCGGAGATTCGCCCCGTATCGCGCCTTACTTACTTCACGCTAGTATGTTAAATGTCATTGTCGTCACGTTTGTCATTTGGGTGATTTTGAATCTCCCCAATAGCAGTTAACTCTTTACATTAATGTTTAAAGATTTAAGTTTAACTTTCAAAATAGATTGTTACAGAGATCTACGGTAGTTTTTGGTCGCCGTACGCCATGTACAATGGAATAGTTAGGGTTTTTGTATCTTTCTAACAGTTTTACGCCGACCTTTGGGATTATCTCCAGAACGAAATCTCATCATGTGTACACGGCATTAAGATGTATCTCAAATAAATCTCTGAGAGTGTCTCCTTCTGTAGACGCGGACCTTTGATTTAACTCATCGGTAGTATAAGCAGAGGGGTTGAGAATAATTCGTCACATCGATCATGACTGCTGGTTCGATACTAATTTGAAAGGCCTACTATGGAATTAACTAATCCAATTTCAAGCGTTTCAAACTTATATTTCGAAAATTTGCATAAAACAAAACATATTTCGTCGGTTCACAAGTATACGACATTCATATTATTTAAATGCTTTTATCTATAAATGAAATACAAAATAGCTACTAAGCGACTCGTCGATAGGTACTGTAATATCTGTGTTATATTATTAATACGATTTATGGTCCTACATGCGTTACTATATTTTTGTTTATAATAATTATTAATATTAATAATTTGTTTAAAATAAAAAATGAAATACAATTATTAGTACTCATAATTAAATGTAAATATTATTAAGAACAAATTCTTATTGTATTTATTCAGAACAGACGGTCTGTGATGTTTTTAATACTAATTAAATGTATTAATTACATATAAAAATTGTTGTTGCTACCGGGATTCGAACCTGGATCTCTTCCGATCCAGGGAACGCGCATTAACCGATTATGCTATAGTACCATAGTGCATTGACGACAAATAAATATAAAGATGATGGTTTTCAAATAATTTAACGATAGATTTGTAACATTTACGTTCGAAAATTTGTCGTCAATACACTGTGGTGCTGTAGCATAATCGGTTAATGCACCTTGCCCGGATTGGAAGAGATCCAGGTTCGAATCCCGGTAGCGCAACAACAATATTTTTCGATAAAATTGATTTTATATGTATATCTTTCTAATTAATACATTTAATTTGTATTAAATGTAAACATCATTTATGTGTGGTATTACGTGTACAGTTCGCTGGTAAAGAAGGAATCAAATTTTATTACATTTATATGAGACATTTAAAATTTTCATTTGTTAGAAAATTGCTGTCTAAATTAAGTATTATATTTTAATTCAACTTGAACTTGAACGCGAGTATTACTAAAGTTTTGACACAAAATGCCACGAGTACTGAACAAATATAGCATATGACGTCAGTTTTTTTGAAGTTGTGAAAAAGCCCTAAAAGTTTTTTAAATATATTTATTCTACACAAAATCAATATATTTTCAATTCTACACAATATATTTTGATTTAAAATAATGTCTAATGTACTGGAGTTGTATGTATATAATACGTTACAGAATCTGTTATCTGTGGTTTGTTTCATTGAACAGTCGAGATGTATACGTTGTGTACGTCATCAATTACGTTGTTCGTTTTTCATAATACATAAGAAAATAAAATTCCTTTACTGTTCAGTTTCGATGTCGTATAAATCTGACGCAATCTATTTTCCCGGTAAAAGGATACCCTAATTTGTCAAGCGGGTATAATTTAATAATATCGCAAGTTGATTGGTCGGGAATAACCTTCAGGACTCCTGCGCGCGCTCGTCACTGCAATGTCGTAAGCGGAAAGTTTTACAGCTTTGTAAATGCATAAAATAAATAAAATAATTTCATTTATCTAACAGCGGCCAGTTTCTTGATTCTTGCTTGAACATTGTTCTGTTATGTTATACGCTCACAATGTAGCTACTTTTAAATGAAAAGCAAACTTTCGTAGGGTTTCATAAACTAGCTGGTGTAACGAAACTTCGATAATATTGAACATATATATATTATTTTTTTTGCATGATTATGGTATCGAGTTTAGAACGTACGTTATATAATAATAAACTGATAGCTATTCAGTACTCGTAAATCACCCGGGATTCAGGGTCCTAGATAGTAAAAATATATGCAAAATTTGTCCTAACATGCATTCAATATAATACATTGGGAAGAAAGGATAGGGCGTCTGGGGGAAGAGGAAAGGGGAGTGTGCCCATGTTTCGCGCAGGGACCTGAAGAGTAACTATAAAAAAATCAGCGTTCAGCCATTGCCCCCTCTATATTTAATCGCCCCCTCTATTGTAGAATCTATATTTCAATGCGGAAATCCCTTATTATATTGATTTAATAATGCATCACGTAGTGTACTTTGTCTTCATTTCCAGTATAAAAAAACAAAATAATAATAATATGTACACCTAGAGATATCTTAAATTGATATGATTATTATCATCAGAATGTTATTGAAGGCATAAACACAAATGATATAGTGACCTTAACTTACCTTAATTAATAATATGAGCAGGTAAAACAATTAACTTAAAAACTCTAATGAATACGATATGTTTTGTGCGAAACCATTTTCAACAGCAATGCAAAAATTATCGAGTAATTATATCTAAGAATTATTCACAGCAGTTTTAACAAATATTAAACATGGGTGACATCTATTGCACAATGCGAAAAGATCGTAATTGAACATTAATATCAATTTTTGCTAATCTGTACTGCCATCTAGCGGATTTAAAAAATACTTTTAAAGGACACTTGTAATAGCGACGAAGTGCAATTATATTATTATGTGTGAAGTAAGTACAGTACATACCTAGTGCAACATAATTTGGAATTATCTTATTTGATTTTAGATTCTTTGTTAACGCACACTAAGCGCTTTATATAATGAATTAAACTTCTTTTTTTTTATCGTAAAGATAAAATAGTATTATGCAATATTATAGATAATATGGAATTATTATATATATTATTATTTTTTAACATTGTAGAATATTTACAAATTTGAACTATCACAATAAAAATAATTAAAGATATATAGTATTCTGTATTGCTGTCCCTGGAATTGTACAAACTGTGTTTTTACATATTAACTTTGAAATCCACTTAAAAATAATTAATTTTGTCATAATTTGATCTATCACTGATAAGAAACTGACCATAGAGTGCAACGCGATATGACCATGAGACATAAATGATGATCACAGGATGACAGATGTTCAATATATTTGAATACGATTTCGCGGATATATATTTACGTGTGTACTGTTATTGAATATAGTATAAAAGAGAAAACATTTAACCTTACCTAAAAACACGTTAGCTTTTGCCACGTCTCACAGACCTGGTCGTTTAATCGAACATTATATAGCTACAATAACACTACATCCTAGACGTCCAGAAAATCGTCATATTATAATGGACAGCCCTGCCCTATTCGGACGTGAAGTGGGGGGACGGGTTAATACGCGCATTTTCACATAAATAAAATGATGAGTCATAGGTACGACTGAACAGATAAATATGCAGATATCTCTACATATAAAACGTACATTGACAAGATTGACCTGGGCCGATATTGATGCAAACATCGCCTACAGATGCCGCACACTACAGATGCCGAAATCGCACTGGTACATATTTGTAATTTGTGTAATTTTGTCGGGATGTGATGGTAATCGAGCCATAAGAGTAAAACATATAATAGTACTCACTTTTATTACAACGATTCCAATATATGTTTATATAAATATGAACATTTTTGTACATAAATAATTTTTAAAATTAGTACACACCACAGACTAATGCAAACCACCACTTAAGCAATCAAATAGCTTCGCGACGTTTTAAAAATATGTGACTCGATCGGAACGAAAATTTAAACGCCGACAACATAATATGTAAAAATACGTCTTGTTTACACAAAGATTTAATTTTCGAAGAATAAATACTTATGCTGTTGCAAAAATGTATTATAAACTATCGGATTTGTGTTTCCACAAAAAAATGTGTGTAGAATGCCCCTCGTCTCCCCAATTAATGTTTTAAACCTCTCTCCTATATGTACACTTTATTTCATGTCTATTCATTTACTGGTCTGTGTTACACACAACATATTATTGTATTGCCCCGAATATAACGCGACTTCACAATTTTGAATAAAATGATTTTTTAAATTTATTTTTGTGAAATAAAATATAAATTTAATTGTGTGTAACATTTTAGCGTATGTTTCATATTATGTGTTAAATCGTTATCGAAATTAATTGTTATCGAAATTGTTATCGAAAAATATTGCTGTTGCTACCGGGATTCAAACCTGGATCTCTTCCAGTCCAATCATAGTAGATGGCTTTCAAATCGTGGAACGTTAGATGTATTAATTTGAAAAGTGTAACTTATGGGTTCGAAAATTTGTCGTCAAAAGTACTGTCTGCTGTAGCATGGTTGGTTAATCCACCTTCCCCGGATTGGAAAGAGATCCAGATTCGAATCCCGGTATTAACAATAATATTTTTCGATAAAATTGATTTTATATGTATATCGAAACAGAATTCTCTAGTGAGACGGGCACAGTCCAAACAAATTTTTATATAGTATTATATAGTTACTAATAAATAAATCTTTCTAATTAATACATTTATTTAGTATTTAAAATATCACAGACCTATGTTTTAAATAATTACAACATCACAATAAGAATATGTTTTCCTCAATAATATATAGGTTGTTTTCTTGTTGATTTTATGAGATACATTCTTTATTTTTTTTATTAAGAGTTCATTTTATATACCGAAATACTCCAGTAGTATGTCATGCAGTGGCTGCATATTTAATTGGGTATTAAGCAAGAGTGCGCGGAGGGATGTATGCAAATTAAGTGATAGATCATAGCGACGCGACGGCCTCGTGTGACGCAAGCATACTGCGAAAATTTTACCCAAGCATGCATCACTTTATAGAATAATGGATAATGCAAATTCTGTAATCATAGGTAGTACTTTGCTGTTTTTTTAATAGGGACGTTATTATAGTTCTCTTGTATTTTCAGAATAAATAAATTATTTTCATTAATAATAATATACTCTAAATCACTTTGATAGATTTCGTTTTCATGAATGCTGTATCGCACAGAAATAACTCGCCGAGGAGGCGCCATATAATTGATATGATAAGACACGTGTTAATAATTTAAAGGTGTAATCATCGGCGTGGCGCCAAGAAACCCGTGGGATAGATATAAGGAAAACAGAGACGTCTTAGTAAAACGTCTCAAGCGGCGGCTTGTCGCCGTGTAAGTACTTGCAAATGTAACTACATGTAACGAAATGAATTTGAATAAAAACAGAGTATTCTGCTGGCGGAAGCCATTCTTAATTTTGCCGCCGTAGTGTGCTTATATTGAACATCTTTTGTGTTTCATTTCTTTCGACCTCATTATCATCATCATCGCCGGTTGAGAGAAGCTGAGATCGGTGAATCACCCTTTTGTGTATGGAACAAATGTATTCATTATTTGTCAATTGTACTCTCACTTTGTAGTCGAAAGTATTGACATTACATTAACACTGTTCAATAATTCAAAAAATTGCCTCATGTAAATTAATTATTTCCATCCCCTTCCCGCACATCTTGTGCCATATAGATAACTTTTGTTTCAGTCGCGCCCAAGCGTCGAATCGGTTACGCGCGCCTAGCATTCAAGGAGTTGAAAAGATTACGCGCGTCCTTCTTCGCTAAAGATTTACGTTGTTTGTGTCAAGAAAAATGAATGATGAAATGGTGCGAATACTTCATGAAAATAGAGAAAGTGAACCAACGGCCAGTGACAATAGTTCAGAGGCTTCATATTGCCAATCAGATGTGGAAGAAACTGAAAAAATTCATTCTGTAAATGAAGCAAGCAGCTCAGATGATGATGATGTACTTCTATCAGTGAGACCTGCATTTTTAAGGGTCGTGACAAAGTGGCGAAAATCTAATAACGAAAGGGTGAGATATTAACCACAGAATACGGCATATGGGTAACTACTTAATACAGTATAAATATGATATCTATGTCCCTATTTAACATTTACAATGTTTATGGTTATAAGTTTTAAGCTTTTTTGACATCAAGGTTATCAATGGACTACTGGGAATTGTGGATTGACACATCATCATATTTTGCCCTCGGTATATGATGATGATCGATCTTTTATAAATAAACACGTTTTATAATCTCAAACTATTATTTAAAAAATAACATCGCTGCTATGGAATATTTCGGATTATCAGCTGTTCACGTGACAAGAAACTGTTTTGTTATTGGATTATGTATTTAAATGCAAAATAATTCAACGCTTTTTGACTCGTTTTCTTCTCACTGTGCCCCGCAAAAATGACAAAAATTGAACTCGTTTATGTTATAATAAGACAAATGAGTGGATATGTAGCCGAACCGAATTCGAAGACGTAGTTCACCCGGTGGCATTGAGCGGGAAATGTAATGCTAGACAGTAGGTCGAAAGCGCAGTGGACCAACAGCAGAAAAGCTCAGAATGAGTCGGGAAAGGCGTATGTCCTATACCTGAACGCCAAGATGCTGATGAATTGTAAGGCGTGCCTAAAGTAGTAATTTGAAAATAAATTATGCGTATCCATGATTGAAATGTTGTCCTCGTAACATGAGTAGACTCATTTTCTTTTTAAATGATATTGAAAATACAACTCTCAATTCAAGCAAAAGTCATAAGACCATTTTATTAATGCGCATGACTGTGAACCGATTTTGTTATTGACTTCGCATGGCCAGTGTCGCATTTAGGCACGGCCGCCAACAGGGCTCACGATTTATAAGGACCCCAAAAGTCATTATAAATGTATAATTTTAAACAACGATGTGTATTTTTCGTTTTTATACTATTTAGGTTTTTTTTTTATGTCACGTTCGACATCACGCGCTAACTTATATTGCAGAATGTTAGAAACACAGAATTATGAGTCCGCTTGAATCCGGCAGTGAAATAATAAAACCAAAAATCATATTTGAATCGGAATCAAATTCCAAAAATGACACAATCTTACATCCCCTCCCCCCCCTCCCACATCGTCAGTATTTTCACGAACGTACCATCAATGGGCCTTGCTATTCTATTTTATCTCTGCGTATGTTAACAAGGTTACAATTTTATAAAGTAGATGGCGCTTTACTCGGTTTTTAGCTTGCGTCCACGGTAGAAAGGGTTGGTTAAATTGGAATGCAAAAAGTCGCATAGAAACATTTACATACCACTATGTACATATACCACTGTGTACATACCACTATGATATTACGCCGCACGGTGAGGTGTGTGTACATTATACAATCAATTACCCGGCCAAGGGTGTCAGGTTGAATTATTGACGAACAACTAAAATAGAAAGCTCTGTAATCACCCTCTCTCGAGAAAGGCCAACCTTACCTACACTTTAATTGATGGTAAACGATAATTTCTGCCACGACAATTTGTTTGGCCACGTAGTTCTACCGGGTCAGGGGTGCGAAAACTTTTTTTAAATGAATCAAAATGGAAAAATTTGCGCACTTTACTAATAATTTACTTACGCCAAATTTAGCATAAAAGCTGTAAAATAAATGTATTTCAGTCAAATTATACATGAAGTAACGTGGTGAAAAATTTAAAAAAAAAAAACAGTAAAGTAAAAAATTGTGCAGCGTATTTGAGTTGTTCTACTAACAAACCGGTACAAAAAAAAAACTTGTGTTAATCTGCAATATCATAGAGTTACAAATTTTTTTTATTAAATATTTATGGGATTAAAATAATTTTTTTTTTTTTTTTTTAAATGTTTAATGTGTAAATGTTTAAAGAATTATACAATAAACATAGATGCCCGTTTCGAAAACATAGATGTGCTTTTACAACAGTTTCATAAATTACATTTACATATTGTTTTTGTTTTATTTTGGATTACATTATTGTGAAATAATACAAGAATGCAATGTTATAGTTTTTCAAGAGAGTAGTCTTACATAAATACATTGATTTATTTTGTTGTATTTTTAAAGTACTAGTTTATAGTGCGCATTCCTCTACATTAGATAATCCATGGTTTACTATAAGTGCATTTTTTTCTTCTCGATACACTAAGAAAACTAGATAGTTGTTCTGAGCTGATAGTGAATGACTATAGGTCTATATGGCTTTAGCGGTTTGATTACCAATTATTGAATTTGCTGTAAAAATATTAATTACCACTGCACTTTTAATTAAACTGCAGCTAAACTAATTAAGTAAAATTATGCACGGGCATTATTGTACTAACACTACTCGATGTATAAATTGAAAACTTTGATAATAAATGTTTTATGGATTGCAATGTACAACATGCAAAGAAGCCATTTAGCCTTCACTGTCTAGTATAGGGTGGGTTTTTTTTTTATAGGTATAGAACTTTAAAATTAAATAAAATACATAAAAATCGTGGTAATGGCCACGGTATTGGCTTTATTGGAAAGATAATTTTATGCCATTAGTGTTTAAATATGATTTTGCGCATATGGGCGCCGCGGCTGGCTCGAATAAAACGCAATCTAGAAGTCTAATTTTCGACCACTTTTTGGAGCTGTTGGGACAATAATGTTAGCTTGTTAGCTTCCAAGTCGTAGACTAACGATTTCACATATCTCCATAACAGAAAATAATACAAAGGTGTTAAATCACACGATCTTGGAGGCCAATTCACAGATATGACAGAATGTTTCCTTCAATAAATTGATTGTGGCGCGCGCTGTGGCATGCTGCGCCATCTTGTTGTGGATGTGATGTGATACTGGTTTGTGGATTTTATTCATTTCAAATGCGGCAATTTTGCCTGTTGACGTAGCCATGCAACCAAAAATGAGCCTCATCATTGAACAAAATTTTGTGTTGAAAATGAGGATGAAGGATGTGAGGATGATCTCGTTTTCAGCCCATTCACCGAACTTACGACACAGGATGGTTAAGAGGCTTCAATTCTTCCAAGATTTTTCCATAAAATCTTCCATAAAGAGGATGGCCACGATGGCGAATCAATTTATTCGGGTTCTTTTCAAGTCTCTGCGGATGCGTATTATCAATTAGAACATGCGTGGTGCGAAAACGATCCATGGTTATTCGAATTACTTGCTCGGATGGGTGATTATGTCGACCGTAAAATGGACGTAGCGCGCGGTAAGTTTCGCGAACTGAACGATGATTTTCGAAATATATTTGAACAATTTGCAAGCGTTGTTCTGGCGTAAGTCTATTCACGGAGAAATGGCAAACCAAACTGAGCACAAATCAGCTGTCAAATTAGCTGACACTGGAAAAAGAAACCACATCGAAACCTACCTAGTTTTATGAATTTTGACTTTTGGCGCATCACACAAATCGTAAAGTTCCTGGTTATAATGCCTATGTCACACTCAATTTATCACAAAATGCATAATTCCAGCGTAAATAAATATGAGTTACTATATATATATTAGATACTAAATAGTACATATAGAACAAAATATATAAAAGAAAAAGATAATGTATATATAAATATGATGATGAATAAATAGTAATTACATTTATAATCAGAGTAACTATTTTTAACTCAGTTTTCATTGCTAATTTTTGATTAAAGATCTAGACCATGAGTGGCCAACCTTTTCAGGAGCAGGGCCAGATTTTAGAAATAAGATTTTCTACCGGGCCGTACAACAAAATTTCTTTTATTATTCAAAGCAAACGATGGCGTTGTGAGCTTGCCACAGACTGGCGGTCGCACGACGCATCCCGCCCTGCATTCACGCTCACGGCTATCCACGCAAAAGTGGCGTGCGCGCTTTTTGAAATCAGCTTAACGTTGTGATTGTTTGTTAATACGTATATACCATAGAAGAAATTGTCACAATAGTTGAATCAATGTACTGAGATACTTACATATATGAGATATGATACGAACTACGCACGTTGGAATGTTTTTTTGGTGGTTTTATGTACTTTAGAAGAAAAAAAATGTGTGCATATGCTCCGCGGGCCACAGGTAGACACTCGGCGGGCCGCGGGTTGGCCACCCATGATCTAGACCTACATGACTATGCAGATTAAATTAGATAGTACTGTGCTTCAGCCTGATCTTAACAATGGTAACACTATGTCTCAGACACAGTCTTCGGCAAAAATTGCAAAAACGCCAACCTGAACAGTATTTTGTATAAATTATTGAACTGAACTTGTACATGGTTGTATGTCACTCAATTGTAAAAATTATTCGACAAAATTTGTATTAAGCAGCAATTTGAGTTAGGTACTAAATTTATTTTTTAAATAATTGTTTTTTTAAAAAAATTTTTAAAATAGATTCTGATGAAGAAACAATGCTATATATTTTTGGTTAGTTATGACATCCTGAAGAAGAAAATGGTATTTTTCGAAACCGGTAGATGTATTTAAACTCAATTCAAGTGGTTAATAAAACAAAGATAATAAATAAAAAATATGAATTTTAATCACAAAGTTAATATTGCTAATTTTAAAAGTACAATTGTAGTTCGACTAAAGCTGGCAGATATACACACATGCTGGCTGTAAATGATATGGAAAAAATGCTCTTTACTTCAGAACAAAACCGTGTGTCGGCATATTCACACAAACGCTTAGCCGCTATTCAATGTCATCTTCACTATGATCAGAATATTTTACTTTTTTTTTTAACACTACTCAATCTTATTTCGTTCAGCCACACATAAGTTCTTTTTCATTTTTGAACGCCATTATGATTGATTTGCTGGCATTAAATAATATATTATGTTCATTTGGCTTTTTTTTTTAATCTGTAAGGTCTTTCTTATTACTTTTATAGATGTCATTGATATAACTATTATGTTTCACATTAGTCTTGCCTATATTGGCAACTAATTTTTGCATCAGATAGTCGCTTGTTCAATTTGTCTACATATATATATTGAAGAGAATTGATGATGTACCCTGCACAATATTAAAATATGAAATAATTTTTCTCTTCTCTCCATACCTTTATAAAATCGAAATGAAATATTTATGAGAGTTTAGCTACAGTTTTATAAAATCTTGAAAGCTCTGTTCATAGCGGCTAATGAAGACATTGCCCTCGCCAAAGTATTTGATGTGTGGAAGTTGAGTAATTACAATGGTTCAAAGAGAGAAAGTTTATTGAGGTTTTATGATAGGTATTGATTTGAAGTTTGCAAAATACAATATGTTAGAAATGTTACTTTATGTGTTTCTTCAGTAAATCAGTTTAGCTTAGTTTAAAAGATTTCTGTGCCAAAAAGGTACAATCAAAAAGAAGGGTAATCCTATTGCAAGACTTCAACCTGACTATCAATACATACAAGAACCAGAACCAATACTTTATGCAAAGTTTAGCAGTATCCTTAAGTGTGCTCTTAAAAGAGGTGATTGTGTAACCCATGAATAGGAGGTTTCATTTCTATATTTTAAAATAAGAGACATGCAGATATTCTGTATAAGCAGTCGGTGAAAATAATATGTATTAGAGAACCCCCTCGATAGTTTGTTGTTCCCTGGGTTTCCTATTGATAATATTAAAGTTAATGCAAGCATAAATATCACCACTAACTTGATATTAAAGACGCTTGTTTCCTTGCTCGTCGTGGGTTGTATTGTTCTTTCTTGTGGTCTGGCTGCTGACTCCATGTATTGTTTCGACGGGCCAAAACAATTAACTCCCGCTAACTGGCGTAATAGTATGTCCTTATCCGACGGAAGGCTGACTGTGATTGATACCCTCAAAAACATTGTCAATATAACACTCGTACGGACAATCATAGGTACCAATATTCAAAACCTAGGGGTGCCATCGGAAGGAATAATAATGTACGTAAACAGAATATATCGGCGATAGATAAGTCATACTTATATCAGATACTAAAAATGATCAAAGAAACCCACAATAACAGAGGTCTGACTCATGCATGAAGTGCAGTCGGCTGTGGGACTCGTATTGGACTTAACAGCTTCTAAAGGAGTGTAGTCTGGGTGCTATAAACTCATTTGTCTTTTGCAGATAGAAGGAGGCAAACAGCTCGCTATTAAATTTTTTAACAATGAATTTTTTTAAATATTATTTATAAAAAAAATGTTTATTATCAATTTCAGCAACTTGGGAAATGTCTACAAGGAGCGAGGTCAGCTGCAGGAAGCCCTTGAAAACTATCGACACGCTGTTCGCCTGAAGCCTGACTTCATCGACGGTTACATCAACCTGGCAGCTGCACTGGTGGCAGCAGGAGATATGGAACAAGCTGTACAGGCATATGTCACTGCGCTACAATATAACCCGGTGAGCATTTTTTACTGTAATTTTTTTAGCATAAAAATTTGAATATATTATATTAGAGTTAAATAATTAATATAAAGAACAAATCCTCTATTAGAATCTTTATTATTCTCTTCTACTCGTATGTATATATTCACACCACAAAAGCGACTCTTTTTTAATCTTGCTACCCGCAGGATGCTTTGCTGCGCTCAACTTAGCATTTACCACTAATTTTTCATTCTTTAGTTTACGGTAACTAAATGGATTTAGTGCATACAAGACTATGAGAATTGTGTTCTGTCATTATATTTCAATGTTTCGATTCGGTGGATTCTGTCCTCAAAAGTATGCTCACTGGTTTTTAAATTTTTAGTTTAAATATGAATATAATATCTACTTTTTCTGCGATGACACGAGTATTAAATATTATATGATCGAAAGCAAAGTATTAAATTGTAGCAAACAATGTTGACACGCTCAGATAGAAGAGCGATTGGCGGCCATGTATTCAATTGATGTTTCTACTTACCTATGATGTGACTTGTGCTGCTGCTGCCCCGTGTCTATTTCACCATATGTATGCGTAGGGGACAGCATTTCAAATTCACCGCCGTCTCAGCCGGCATCGATACTAATGATATAGCGCTGCTGGCTGTTGCCCGATTACTCTTCTGTTCCACCACTCTGCCAGGACGGATCTTACATTTTATCGTCTGTAATTCTCTTTTCTATTAAACTTTGTCACAATAAACATCAACACAAACTGCTCATTTTCATTCAAACCACCCCCAAATATGTTTACACAAATATACTGACTTATCAACCTACATATTTTGCCGCAATATCATTAAACTATATTTTTTTCTATTTCAGGACTTATATTGCGTCCGAAGTGATCTTGGAAATCTCCTGAAGGCATTGGGCAGGCTCGAGGAAGCTAAGGTACATTTAAATTAAATTTATTGGGTGATCTCATCTTTAAAATTAGTGTAAATGTTACCAACACCATAGAGATAAATAAATATAAAATTATATATGTGTTGATAAGTAACATGTACTGTTGGTGATTTTATTATTACGACCACCAACAGTACAATGTTGTGGGCTGTGATTGAATGTGACTAAATTTGTGTTAGAATTATTCTAATGGATAAAAGCATTAAAAATAATGTACAAATAGATAGGAAGGAGGAATGCTTGGAGCTTGACAATTCCGAAAAGCGAGTTACTGGACACAAGGTAACATAGTTTTGTATAAAAATAGTTGTGTTTAAATTTAATTGCCGAAATCACAAATTGAGTATTTTCACCAACAATGAAAAAATAACGAAGACTTAATAATTCTAAAAAATGTGCAATAATGTGTGTGTGTGTGTTTTATCATATTTGTTAATTAGAATTTGCTTCATCAGAATGATAAATAACCGAAAAGACAAAACAAAAATAAATGTAAAGGAAATTAATTGTGAAAATACTATCTATCGTCAACGCTGAATTACTTCTCAAATGTGGGAGAAAATCTAGCCAAAAATATATCACCAAATTATGATGCTGAAACACTAACTACACCATCATCCCATGAATATCTTTCTCAATTCTAAACCATAACTGAAAATGATATTTAAAAAATTATAAATAACAATCATAATAGATAACAAACTAAAATAGAAAGAACATATTACTAATCTTACAAACAAAATAAGGAAAACTGCTACATACTTTTAAGATTCAGAAACATCTTATCACTTACAAATCTGAAAATATATATTACGCATTTGTAAAGTCACATTTGCAATACGGTATTATTGGATGGGGAGGAGTATATAAAACTGCAATGTCACAATTAAAAATCACTCAAAAAATGATAATAATAGTTATTTAAAAAAAAAAAAAAGACTATACAAATATACAACTTTTCACAGATTTCAAAGTACCAAAAATAATAAACATATACAAAAAAAAATCAATAATTCAAATTTTTAAAAGTAAAAATCGATTAAACTTTAGAAGCGAATTCCGATCTACAAGATTAGAGACCAAATTGATATTCCAAAACTTAAATATATCGCAACCCAACATCAAATTTTTTAACAATCTTCCCATCACAATTAGAACAATTACAGACTACTATCAATTTGTATCTGAAGTAAAAAATATATACACAGACGAATGAAACATAAATTATCTTGTATATACTCTTCTCTATACACGAGTCCCTCTCATAGAGAAGAAATAAATGTTAAATGAAATATATATATATATATATCCTACTGCTAATTCTAAATTGTATTATATTTTCTAATATTATAATAAAAAATAAAGAACAAAACCTTGAAATAAAACAACGAAAAGCAATCTAAACAAAATATGTAGGTTAAATAAATTTTATTTTCACTATTTTTATTCTCTTGTAAATGAATTTTATGTTTAGCGGGTACCCCAATAACATTTGTCATAAAAACCATGTTAAAATAGATAGTGCATTAGAAAATATTCAAACATTTTTACATTGTGTATTTTCGCCATTAGCGGGATCGATCCCTGGCACCTATAATGAAATCAAAAAGATTTCAGAAGCAATAAGTATAGATCCCAATACCTCCCTCGCGGCATGCTAAGCCATCGCTCTGCCAACCTAACCAATTTCCTAATGGAATGTGTCAAATTTTCAATATTTTTTTTATTTGGGATATAATGCTTTCATTTATAGTTTTGATACATGATCATTGCTAACATCAAATTTTAATTCTATTTGATAAATAGTTACCCTTGAACTTTATAACAAGCTAAGATAAAGATAGTGTAAATGTTTATTTTCACATTTAATTTGTATTCATCAGTTCATAGTTAATATCCCGCCTCTTACGTTACGTAAACAAATAATATTTGACACTAAGCACTATTTATTTTCATTTGACAGATTAATCATGATGAACATATCATAAATAGCAATATTTTCATAATATTGATTAATTATTATTAGGGGTACCATAAAAAATTACATTTTTTAAATAAAAATTTTTAATTCTTATAATTATTATATTTTTAATTTCCACCGGTCGTTCAGTTGTTCATAATTTAATTGTGGCTTTATTGTTTGTCCAGGTTTGAGGGCTTCAAAGTGAATAATGGCCTTGCAGTCCCACCAAACAGATAAAAAGATTTTTTTCATTGTGAGGCTGGGCTTAGCGGAGGGTATCGCTAACTGACCTTTCAAAAACTTTTGCATCCTCGGTTCAAGTATAGCACCCATTTCTCATCTCCAGTTATCAGATGTAAAAATGGTGTTTCTGATTCCATTTTCTAAAGTTGTTCACATGCGTCTATTCAATCGCCTTCTTCGCTTAGTTTGTGCGGTATCCATTTTCCTTGTCTCCATACCTCGCCGATTTTTTAAAGACGCAGTCAAACATTTGACTGTGAGTATTTGAGTTTGCAATTTTTCAATAAATAAAGTTGGATTGTTTTCATTTTTGACAGCACATGTTAAAGAGGATGACATTTTTGTCATCCTCTTTAACAGGTCTTTCACTTCAAGGATTATTTTTTAAATCAAATTTTTCGGCCAAAATTTTGTGAACCGTCTTTGACACTTGCGAACATCTAAAATATCTCCCAGTACATCACAAATATTTTGTGGCACTTATTGCTGTCTCTTTCTTCAAGAAATGATATAACATCAAATTTCAAATAAATTCTTCATTTGGACAAATTGATCCATTGTAAATAGGGTTGTTAAATTTCAGTTTTATAAATTACAATTCACTCTTGGTATGCATAATCACCAGAATAATACAAAACACATTGTGTAAAAGCGCAACTAACCGTCGAAAATGGTAAAAGAAAAAAACAATATTCATTTTTGAAAAAATACATAAAAGCATTATTGATACATAAGTTGGTGATATTTTCATTATGACCACTTTGAAATTACTTATTTTATTAATATAAACTAATTAATATTTAAATAAGAAAGGTTTTTTTTTAATGTTTTGTTTTATTTGGATTGTACAGTAATCATTAAAATGATTATTTAACTGACTAAATGACAACATTCTATAGAATATAAATGGTGAAAGGATTGTTTGTTGAGGATGCTTTGTCTATTTTTAAGCAATTTTTTTATGATCTCACAATGCTTCATAGAAATTAAATTTTTTAATATGCTGCTACTGTCCTCTTTGCTTAGTAAAAGTAGCAGAATCATGCATAACTACATATTATTCATTATTTTGGAATCTTTCATTATCTTAAAGTAATAGTTTTGTTTCCAAGGTTTTAATATACTGATCCAAAAGCATCATCAAACAATATAGAGCAGATCTGTGTATTTTCCACTAATGACAGATTAAACCATTGTCTTGACCTCACCTTTTTGGCTATACTGTTGGGATATATTTTTCTCCAATGCCATCTATGGATAAAAGTTGATTTGTCCGTAAGTCCATAAGAGGAAACCTATTTTATTTAGATCATCAAATTGGATGGTTATGAATAAAACACTGTTATAACTCTGCTTGAGTTTATTTTACACTACTCGAGTTTTGAGAGTAACAGTAACTCTTATCGACAAGTGAAGTAATAAAATGAATACATACAAATATAGGAAATAATATTTAGATGGTAATACATACAAGTAAGCCACCTAAGCTTTGTTTCCTATAATTGTGTGTATTTAGTTTATTACTTCACCTGCCGAGTAGTGTAAATAAACTTAAGTAGAGTTATAACTATGTTTTATCCATTTTAATAATCATTATGAAACTTTACAAAGTTGACGCCGATTCTATCAATAATACTATTTTATTTAGGTTTCTTAGTTGTTTGGCACATTTTGAAATCCTGTATGGTGAGGTGAACCGACATGGGAGATATTGGAGCACCAAATTTTTGTCTCTATGGTTAATATCCTTTGGGGTTTTATCTTATTATATAAAATTATATTCTTGATTTTACGTTATCCTTAGATGTTCTGAGATGTCTTCTACCACTAATTAGAATTTGGTTTTATGTTAATTATGGTTCCTAATATTGTTGACTCTGGCTTGCAAAACATTAGTTATCTGTATGAAAATGAGTACTATTTGTTAAAAATGCCTTAATTTCAGAAATTTTTGTCACGGCATATCTTTGCCCTTACCCTTAAGTTTAAAACAATTTTAAAACATTCAAATCCCAAAGGTAACACATAATTGTACTTTTATAATGTGTTTAATGTCTCCAGAATCAATAAATAAATGAGAAATCACTTCCTAAATAAATTTTTAAAGATGTAGAGAAAAAAGATGAGTAAATGTCTTTTTCTTGTGGCCTATACATTCAACAGACGTTCGCTATCATTTTGGGTATTATCATTTTATTTACTGGGCTCGGATAAGCTTTATAGTAGACTGGCTCTATCCATCCAGCTTATTTTAAGCATTCTTCTGTAGATCCACATCTGAAATGCTTCAAGTCTTATCATTTCTTGCTAAATATGTTAATTCCATAAAATAAAATTGAGAATACATTCGCATTCGTAATCTAGGTTGAGATCATAACTGCAGAACATCTTTTTCATACGGATAAAGTCGCGCGAGCTTGCTCGGTGCGGCATTTGATTTCAACAGAAGGATCCCATCTTTCATTTATTTAAGTAGTAAATGTGAATTAGAGTAATTGGGAACGTTGCTGAATATTAATTAACGGCTTATGCAACTACTTTCTTTTTAGTATTCTATTAAAACAGTATTTTTATACTTACATTTTAAATCCAAGATATCTACCAACATATTAAAAATATTCAAACCAATTAAGATATCCATATAATTTGTTTTGATACAAGTATCAATGATGTATCTCTGTTAATTATATTATTAAGAACTTTATAATAATATGACTAACAACACATAACATGGAATTACAAAATGAAAACAATAAATGTTCAATTCAAGAAAGATGAGCATAGTTCCGTGAGATTAAATGAGGAATGCATATATTTTTATCAAATCATACCGTCAACTATGTCCTCTGTACGAGAACCTCTGCGTTCCATCGTTGTCAGCAGGAAAGATAGTTAATGTTATAAGATGCGTCGCTTGTCTATCGCTGGCGCCAAGTGAGCGGTTTAGAACTGTGTTGACGATGTCAGGAAGTAACCCACCCGCTTTTTTAATTTACAGTGTTCATTGCTTGTATTCTGTCAGTAGTCAGCGTTCACAGTGTCGATCAAAATTAAATTGTCTGATACTACATAATTTTGTATGTATGGAACAATTTATTTTAAATTTATTTATCTTGGTTCCCATAATAGAAGATGAAGGAGAGAGAATACAGAACAATAAGGTATAGAAGATGATACTCTAATACAGAGTAATTTG
Organism: Eubasilissa regina; assembly: GCA_022840565.1. Taxonomy (NCBI): domain Eukaryota; kingdom Metazoa; phylum Arthropoda; class Insecta; order Trichoptera; family Phryganeidae; genus Eubasilissa; species Eubasilissa regina. Next base: position 28,714,845 of record JAINEB010000033.1, read on the forward strand.
ACAGACGCATGAAATAATATTATTAGGATATGATCCTTACCCCGCTTTATTGGAGTGTTCTGAAAACCAAACTTTGAATTAAAATTTGGGTTTACTTGTACATTTATTGTTATGTCAATTGAATATTTTTACATTAGTATTTATTCTCTGAACCGGAAAGTATTTCTGTATTAAACAAGGTTTTTTGAGATATCCATTTAAATATGTATGTAAAAGCGGTATGCAGAAAAATATATATTGTCTTAAATGATTTTGTATATTGAACGATTTTCACTATAAAAGAAACTAAATAAAACACTATATAAAATCAAAAATAAAGAATAAAAAAAATTTATATAAAAAAAAATACTACATAAAATCGTTAATCACTTTAGACCCTTTAAGGTCTAGTGGCAATTTATTAAATATATGCGGTGCACAAAACAAGAAAGTTCATTAACCAAATTTGGTACCCATTTTTGGCACTAAAGAGTATCCTAGTTAAAGCATAGGAGTATGTAGAGAAAATATAACAGCACATATTCTATTGTGAAACTTTGGTTTTTTAAATCCATATTCCTTACATAACGTGGTTATGTCATTAAGTCCCATACAGGCGTACTTATGTACATTGTTCTTATCCTTGAACAAGCTATCATATTTTCAATTTCAACTTGTTACTCAAATGTACACTTTTAAGTAAATTAAATAACAATATATGTTTTCTAAAGATTTGTTTTTTTTTCAGGCTTGCTATCTCAAGTCTATAGAAACGCAGCCGAACTTTGCAGTGGCTTGGAGCAATCTGGGGTGTGTATTTAACTCGCAAGGCGAGATTTGGCTCGCAATTCATCATTTCGAGAAGGCTGTTGCATTGGATCCGAATTTCCTTGATGCATATATCAACCTGGGGAATGTTTTGAAAGAGGCTCGTATCTTCGATAGGTAGGTGGACACTTCATTTGTAACATTAGTTGATGTGCTTACTCATTATTTTCCTGGGCTCATTAACCTTTTAACTGCCAACTCTATTTGAAATGGAAGACACCACATAGGATAAGACTAGGCTTTAAGAGTCTTGACTTATCTATCAAAAGCTAAGACCTGTCATCCACAGACGGCAACATGATTTAAAAATATGACTTTAATCCCTTCATGTTTGCAATGTTCAAGTTAAGTATGTGTTAACACGCTTATGACCTGGCGTGACATACAAAGTTTGGCGTGTTAACACGCTCATGGCATTTTAACGGTTACTGTCATCAGAAAAAAATATATAAATATATAAACTCAATTATCTGAGATTGTAGGAAAAAATTGAAAATTTTTAAAATTACCATACATTCTATAGAACATATGTAATACAAAAATACAAAATTGAAGATGTCAACTATGAGTATAAACAAATAAATTAATTAATAATAAATCAACTGTTACGCACAGGTAATTTAAATGTATAATTTAATTTAATGTGCCATTTACGTGCATCGAAAATAAATAATAAATCCAAGCACATCTGAATATAAATTTGTGTGCATTTTCACCAGTTTTTTTTTTCCCATTATTTAAAATCATTTTTGCCAACTTAATTTTCTGGTCATATTATACAGTCAAACAAGGATTTATTTTTACATTTTAAATACAAAAAATTAAAAATTTCTGTATTTTTATCTGATCAAGCAATATTTATATTTTAATATTTTGTTTTGATGACTTAATATAATTAATTATTTTTTTATAAAATTCAATAAATTTCATTGCAATCCTCTAAATCATTGTTACAAATTCATACATATTTTTATCTGTGTTTCATCGATTGTGGTTTCTGTCATTACCTTTGTTCAGAATTTTTTTAATTTACAGTATGAGCTTCCAATATTCTTGATAGCTTGTATTATCACACTCACCTTATATGTTCATATGTCTATCTGTATATGTTTATATTATTTATACTTATTATTTAGACTTTATATTATTTTTTCTTCTTAGCGATTGCATTTACAATACATTCAGTTTTCATTTGGTCTCCTCTTTAATTCAAATTTTTTTTAGCAAAAACACACAGTGTATTAAACTAAAATAGGTATGATTTCGGATTTCTCATTACAATTTGCTTTACAATTTCATATTTCTTTATTCATATTCATATGCATCCTGAGTAAACTTGGTATCTAAGTTCTAGTTCATCCATTTGAATTGAAGATTTAAAAAAAATGTATATATTAGGTAGGTTATAAAAAAATTACACTTCCATTATATTGTGAAATTGTTACATCTTAGTATGTTTGTCATTACTTTTTTTTTAAATCTGGTAATGTTCGATTGCCTCTTCTATGGGGGTAAGTCATTATATAGTTTAAATGCGCTGCAAATGTGTCATGTCAAATGCATTACTTATTTTAAATATATTTTGTAAATAGGTAGTTCCTAGAATACAGCCTGTTTTTATCCCTACTTGACTTTTGACTAATTGGCTTTTTGGAAAGGTACATTTTTAGTTTCTTCTTAAATAGAGACTCGGATGCACTGTTTCTTTTGACAGAGGGCAAAGAGTTACACAATTTTCCAAATGCCCGTTCACTAAATTTAGATTTCTGGCAACGGTTGGTTGGTTCTACAACCCTTCCTGCGGCTGAAGTAGAGGCTGACCTGAGAGTTTGACGTTTACCATTCAAATTGTCTGGGATACAAAGTTCTTGAAGATACAGAGGCACCATGTTATGTGTCGCCTTGTACATTAACCACCATAATTTAAATTCAACTCTTTCAGGGAATCGGAGCCAAAATGCTGATGTAAAAGGGATGTTATATGAAAGAATTTGGAAACCCCATATATTATCTGAATATCCTATATATATATATATATATAGCCTTTATTTTACTTAATATCAATAGATAAAAATATTACAATTCAATTTCATTTTTATATTTCAAAGGGCTTTAGATTCATAGTAAAAATAATTTTAAGAAGTCGATACAGAGTATTAATTTTAAAAAATGAAGCATTTTTATTTTAAGGTAATTAAAAAATATTGCATTTAAAAACAAAAATATTTTCCACTTTTAAATTATTATTTTTTGATTGTATTGATATCAATGTCTAAGAAATTTTCTATCATGTTTCATTCGTATGATTTCCGCAGCAAAATAATTTATTAAAATATTAAAAAATGCTAACCTGTGGACCTCATGTGTTAATATTTTATTATTTTGGAAGATATTTTAATAAACAATAAAAAAAAATCACCAGCAATATCAAAACAATTATGCAGATATCTGAAAATATTCTATTAATTAAGAATTTAATTTTGCATGTGTCACATTTCAATTTGACATAAATTTTTATTAATGTGAGCAAAAAAAAGGTAAGTAGAGATTCAATATTTTATTTTCATTACCATAGTTCCGTGACTTTAAATACAAAGTCAATCTGTATTTATTATTGACCTGCGCCTACTGTTATTTGTATTTGCAATCTGCAGAACACTTGCGTTAGCGATTTGTCTTACACGGGCGCTCTGCTAGCTAACCCGCATACATATTAATTTTAGCACTATATTTATGTATATTATTTAATAAGGTAATCCTTTATGTTGTCTATAAAAATAATACAAATTTTAACTACTCCGTGGACACATTTTGTGTCCTTAATTGAATTTTTAAATTATTTATTTATCCAGTGTATTTTTATTACATATAACACACTACCATACTATTTATCTTATTAAGTCATTATTACGTATTTGACCTGAAAAATAACCGGATGCAATTTTTTTATAGGACAGTATTTTTTTTTAAAGGACAGTATTTTTTTTTTATAGGACAGTATTTTTTTTAACGTTTTTTATTTTATTTTACTTTTTACTGTATCCAACAATATCTTGCGGCACACTTCCTAATTGCTCGCAGCACACCCGTTGGGAACCACTATTCTACTGTATTATTTTTCGTCATCTTGTTAAGTTTCCGAAAAATTAATATTTAAAATAAACAAAAACTTTTTCAGTTTATAGTTTTATTTCCAGGCCGATCTTGTTTTTGAATAACTAGGAAATTAAACATAATTTTTTAATTTGTTGTTTATTTATCGATTATTTAGTTTATTACAATTATGTATGGAATATAACACTGACCAAGTGACAACATCTGGCAGCGGCACAAATGCGTGCTCTTTTAACCATATTTTTCATTACATTCTCGCACATTGTGCGTGTTATTTCAAAAATTGCATTTCGAATATTGTCTTGTAGCATCGGAATTGTTAGCTTTTTGACGTTATGCGGTCGGGAAAAATTCTCGCAAATTTTCAAGCGTAGCTCGGGCTGTGTGTGAGGTGGCACCGCCCTGTTGGTACCGCATATGTTGGAGGCCGAATTGACCTAATTCGGCCACCAATAAGTTTTCCAAGATGTGACGATACCGATCACATTAATTGTTACAGCATTGCCATTATTATTTAGATAAAATGTTTTAATGACTTTAATACGTTGTTAAGGCATTAAATGCTCCATTACAAGTTGTAATCAACTACTCTCTACAACTACCAAATGCGAATTGACAAATGTCTGCCAAACCAAAATGGCGGCCAAACAAAATCGGCCTGGAACATAATATTCACCTGTATGCAAAATAAGTTTATTAATATAACAAAAAATATTGTGATATACAGTATTCAAAATTAATTTAGCGAGTTTTTTTTTTCATATATTTTCATATTCTTAAAAACAGAAAAATTATGTAAGAAAAAACTGTGTAGGTATCTTGATTAATAAATATTCCAATACGGATTTTGTGTATTTGAATACCGCGCCAAAACGCTCGAAGAATTTATAACGCGTGCATATGACGCGTTTAGGAAAAATTCCCTTTTCTATTTACACGGTCGTATTTATCAAAATTGGGTATAACGAGCTGTCAAATTTCCTGATAGTTTAGAAGATAACAAGAAAACAAAGTTATATTTTACTAGCACTCATTATATTTTCAGAATAACTTTACTTACTTATCTACTTATCATCACGCCGTTTCTCCGTGGGGGTAGGCAGAGAGGATAGAGCGTCACACTCTTCTGTCCTGGCACACAATTCTCGCCTCATCCACATTCATACATCTTTTCATACAAGCTCGTCGATTGTTGAGGCTTCTAACAGAACCGTCCTCCATTATCTGGTTTACCTGGTCGTGCCAAGTCTTTTGCGGACGTCCTTAATTTCTGGTGTCATCAACACTTGCATCATATATCTTTCTTACCATTCTCTTCTCATTCATCCGTTCCATATGATCGAACCACCTAAGTGATCCTTTTTCAATCTTACTCACTATACTAACATCAGCTTTACATTCTTTCCTTATTTCTTCATTCTTTACTCTGTCATAAATAGATTTGCCACAAATACGCCTGTGATTTAATTTCCACTGCATTCAGTCTATTTTCGTTCCTTTTCTGCAAGCTCCAGGTCTCACTTCCATACATCAGTATCGGTACCAGGATTCCATTGTGCACCGCTAGTCTTGCCTCCGTTGACAAATTTCCGTTAGATATAATTACATTCAAAGCGCCGTTCACTTTATTTCCTGCAGTCACCCTCCTTTCGATAGCCTTTCCTTTTCAATCAAACATACTTCCAAATATACAAACTCATCCATCTACTTGTTTCAAACATTTATTATCTACAAGTATTTTGCATGGTGTCTTGCTTTCCTCCTTCTCGAATACCATCACTTTCGATTTGTTAACATTCATCATGAGGTTGCTTTCCTTGCATACATCGTACATTCTGCTCACCAGATTCTGTAGTTCTTGTTCATTATTCGCCATTAGTACTGCACCGTCGGCGTACAATAAACAGCATATAATCAAATCACCCATTTTTGCTCCTACATTCATACATTCCAGTTCTTTCACACATTTATCCATATACAAGTTGAAGCAGAATAACTTGATTTTTAAAATTAGCAATATTAACTTTGTGGTTAAAATTCATATTTTTTATTTAATTTATTATCTTTGTTTTATTAACAACAACACAGTTTATTGTATTTAATGTATATATGTTATGTATTTAAATTCAATTAAGTGGTTAATAAAACAAAGATAATAAATAAAAAATAACTTGATTTAACTGTACTGTTGATTTGAATACAAATAAAATGTACGAATTATACTATACAGGTTGACTTACTAAATTATTAAAAAAAAATTACAAAATCTCAAACTAATCCTTACCTAAACTAAACTACGGGTTGAAAATGTTCATGGAATATCTGGAAGTTCTGCACTTTTACAGAAAATATTATTGTTTGAAATTTTTACAAAGTTGTGTTAAGCTACGTATTTCGAAATAAATATTTGTGAAATTGTTCAAGTATTAATCTATATCTTTGCTTCATGCCCTAAATTATGTAACAAAAAATAGTCTAGCCGCTTGAAATTCGATGACCTTTAATTTTTTGTATTCAGTATCAATAATCAATAAAATATTTCAATTAATCGAAATAATTGCATAATTATTATATTTTTTGAAATGCTTTTATCTCTGACGTAGCTGTGATTAAGCACATATCCCTCGGAACCTTTTTTGACCCCTAATTTAGTCAAGGTATCCATCCCCACCCATAAAATATTGTGGACTAGGTCTGTTACACCCTGTATAACATCCCCGAAATCAGGAATCAGTTTATTTTATTGCTTTAAATTATATAGCTTCATTTTTTGATAAATCATTTTCAATTTTTGAAGCTCAATATCTCAGTTTGATGACAGTGTCGTGTGAATTACTTTGTTTTACCAAGGTCTTGAAGAAATTATCGTGCTAAAATTCACAAATACGTCAAAGAGTGACAATAAAAGAATATTTTGGAAACAAAACTCGTAAAACAGAAAATGTGTATGCCATCGGTCGAACGTGTTGACAACTGGCGAGACGTTTCGGATTCCGTGAATCAACATAATTAACTTACTAATTTCATCATGCACGCTTATGTGTAACTTACTAGTTTCATCATACACGCTTATGCAGCTAGTCATCGACTTTCAAAGGGGGAAATAATTTCAATCGTATTTATAGTCAAAAATTATTCATGTTTCAAACAAACATTTCCCTTACGACTCGTGTTCACGAATGATATTTTCGACTTGATTCATTCTCTGAGATACGGATTATGTTCACATGTGTTTCTTCGGAGACGACTCTCAGCCCTCATAGTCCCCGTGTACACGTATATATTATTATAATTTTGTTACTTTTCAAAATATATACGTGTCCTTTTGCTAGTATTTATTCTTAATGCTGTATCGGCGACATGGTCATCAGATGTCCTCGTTACAAGATCACATACGATCTCAGCCTGGCTTCTTCTTTGAAAGAATTATTTTCGTTCCGAGGACAAAGCCTGCTTTTAAATAATTCAATAGTGTCTTAGCTAACAACATCATCATCATCATCATCGTGTTTTTGAGACTATACTCTACATAACCAGAAAACGACAACAAAATAATTACTCTGTTTAACCGCACACTTTCGCGTGACAGCAGACCTTGTTTATTTTACGTTGCTAGGCGACACAGATGGACAGATTAAGGTACATATTATAATAGCGATATAGGTCATTTGTTATAGATATACTCTTACATATTCATATATATGTTTGTGAGTATTTAATGACATTTCTAAACGACAATAACTACTGTAGAAATAATACCAGATAAATATTTACGTCCTAATCTAAAAACCAATCAAAATAAAATAATTTATTAATTATTGAATTATTATCTTATTAATCCAAAATAAACTAAATCACCTCACAATAGCATTGCAATGCTCTATTTTTTTTTTCAAGTGTACATTCAGAACAAAGGGTTATATATTTTCAAATGAATTTGACATTTCTTTTTAGAATTCATTTTATACATTATGTTTATTTACACGTACGCAATACAGCAGTGATGGTGTCAAAGGTGACAAGCCGCAGCATTTTGGGCGACACGCCAGCGTTCACTAATACCAGAGTTATCAAAGAACACGTGTTCCGCAACCAGACGTCTATCCGACGACAACGTTCGAATTTATCGCTACGTACATATTACATATGTATCTCTTTTGGGTCTCACTTTGTGAAATTGAATTAAGCAACCAATTGACATCAAATCAAATACTATGGTTTCAAAGCAAAGCAAACTTAAGTTAGATTTTCTGAATTTTTGACACGCCGAGCCCAAAAGGTTCGCCATCATTGCAATACAGCATCACGTGGCTAAGACGTACCGCTGTGGCTATGACGTGCCGTGCAAGCGTCATAACAATTTCAGAGATAATTCCTTCAATAAGTCCCATCAAGTGCGCAACTAGTCTCCGCTGTGGTACCTAAAATGACCCAAACATACAGTCGCATATTTCTGCGACGAGTTGTATATTAAATACTATTATCTAGCTGTACACAACGAAATAAATAATAAGAGTTTGGTTTAGTTGGTCATGTAGAACGAATGGATGAGGAGAGAATGGTGAGATAGATACAGGTGTGTAAAAGACCTAGTTTATAATATACACGACTGGTCGAAAATGTTCTTTACTGTTACAGAAAATATTATTGTTTGAAATTTTTACAAAATCTCAAACTAACTCTAACCTAACTAAATTACGAGTCGAAAATGTTCAAGGAATGTGTACAAATTCTGCACTGTTACGGAAAATATTATTGTTTGAAATTTTTACAAAATTGTGTTAAGCTTGAAGTCTACGTACATAATATTTGCAAAATCGAAATAAATATTTGCAAAATCGTTCAATTATTAATCTATATCTTTGCTTCAGGCCCTAAATCATGTAACAAAAAATAGTCCTTTAATTTTTTGTATTCAATATATAATTTGAAATCATTAAAATATTTCAATTAATCGAAATAATTGCACAATTTTTTTTTTTTTTGAAATGCTTATATCTCTGACATGGTTGTGATTAGGTACATATATCCCTTGATCATTTTCGACTCATAATTTATTGTGGACTAGGTTTGTTACACCCTGTATATGATGTGAGTGTTGGTGGCACCAAAAACAACATACAACATGACCAGATAAACCAGATACTGGAAGATGGCCATGTTAACTTTTTTTTTAACTTGTAGTTTAACGTAAAAAGTTTTTGTATTTTTCAACAAGTCAGCTATGTCTGTAATGTGCAATTTTGCCGCAACCCACTACTGAGCCAAAAAATTCATTTTAACTGCGTGCAATAGACAGTCGCTCTTGGCCGATCGGCTTGGCCTTCCTCGTGCTCATTTTAGACAAGTGTCTATTATGTAGGAGGGGTAGGGTTGGGAGTCGGACCCGACTGGCCGAAAAGAAATTCGCCAATCAATTGGAACCAAAAAAAAATGGGATTAATTATTTTTTTATTAAAACCCAAATCGCAATAATAATTTTATATGATTCTTTCCCAATCGTTATTATATTATTGTGTGATCAGTAGTAACTTTTTACTGTGGTAAAAAAAGTCACTAAAGTATTATTTTGCTAAAATGGATTGTTTAATCGTTGGTAAAAAAATATTTACTTCATGAAAGTACGTCCAGTAGTAAAGTAATTTTACTCTCTGATATCCGGTTGTAAAAATTATCTCGCTATTTTAGTGATGAGAATTCATCCGATGATAATCTCGTTATTTAATATACATTAGCACATAATCAGAAAAAAATTCGACACCGGAGTGACGGGTCTCTAACGCAGGGGCGATTAAAGCCACGGTAGATAAACCATAAAATAAAGCATATTTCATAATTATTCGCCTTGCCATACTGAGAGGCGAGATTGTCTTTGACAGTAGTAAATTTGACGTGCCAACAACCCGAAATCGATTTTTACCACGGGCGATGGTAAAAAGTTACTACTGATCACAATTTTTGTTCTAAATCTATTTGCGTAGGTACGTAAAATTATTGTAATAGACCACTACATAACAGCACATGCATACAATAATGTGCGCAGTGGGAATTAAGTAATAACCCCTTTTAAAACAAGCACATTACATCTCTCAAGACCACCTCTACATATAATATTTTTCTGGTTAAAAAAATTTAATAAATTCAGCTAAATAAATTAAATAAAATAAAAATCTTCCCGGTGAAGTACCGAATCCCGGTTTATCTCGGGACGGGGACGTCAAAATATACTCTTACAAATCCCTATATTAATATTAGCTTGTTATAAAGTTCACCAGGGGTACCTAATTTTTAAATAAAATTTAAGTACTTACTTTATAAATAAACAAAAAATTCATTACTTATACGAAAAATTTTCACTACAGCTCATTAGGGGATTAGTTAAGTTGGATCGATACTCGTTACCTCCAAAATCTCTTAATACGTGAGAGAATGTAAAAATGTTATGAAAAATTTCGCTACAATTTTTTCTGGTGAACCCATCGAATTCTATGTTAAAATGTAGACAGAGGTTTAAAATGTTTGATCTACAAAGTTATTGATGTATTGCGTGATAATAATGCTGTACGGATTTTCAAGCGAGTTAAAAAAAATACATAAATGATTTAGATCTTGACTGCGTTTTGCAATAAATATACCACATTTAAAGAAACTGAAGTTAACTGAGCGTATCGAGGAAGAAATAATGTTCATCGAATACTTACAAGAATATTGGAGAATACTCCTTGACCCAGATTTCTATTTATCTACATCTAAAATATAATTGTTGTTTATACGTGAACGGGCTAAAAATCGCGTGCAATTTTTTTTTAACAATTGAAAACATGGACTTGCATAGGTGCTTTAACCTTTTAACTGCCAATTCTTATTTGAAATGGAAGACACCATATAGGTTAAAACTGGGCTTGACTTATATATCAAAAGCTGAGACCCGTCATCCACAGGTAGCAAAATGATTTAAAAATATGACTTTAATCCCTGCAAATTTGCAAGGTCCAAAAGTGCGTGTTAACACGCTTATAGCTTGGCGTGACGTACAAAGTTTGGCATGTAACGCGCTTATGGCATTTAAAAGGTTAAATTGCCTCAAATGCAGGGTGCTTCCTAACCAATGTGCACTTTAAAGAGGCGGCAAAGTTAATATCTGAAATACTTTATTTTAAATATTTAGTCATTCTGACTTCAATGTGGACGCAGTGCAATAAAATATCGAATGTTCGGAGAAATCTAAAACATACATTAGAACCCAAAACAATGAGCTTAAAGTCAAAAGGTTTTTTATTTGAAGTTAATTTCTATTTTAATTTTGTATAATTCACCGTTAATTTTTTTATGATAAATCAATAATTAATTTATTTCACTTTTAAATGTTTAATTTCTAAGCAAAGTACGTTACATTTTGTTATCATCATGTATTACATTGTCTTAACGTGTGTCGCATGTCAAACGTGTTTTTAATATCTCTAGGTTAAGATTATTTCAATGTTTTCTCTTTTATATTACATATTCAATAACATTTGTTAAGAATTTACTTTACAATACGCAAATATACATATGTTCAATTTGAGAAAAAATACCAAATTAACGTTTATTTCTTTTAAATCTACTGTGGCATGTACATACATATTGACAGTTTCTTATCTATGGTATTGAGACAGAAACAATAGCTGTCAAAACTGAAATAAAAATGGCATCTTTAGAGAATTACATTACGAGAATTTTTTTATGTAAGAATCGCGGATAGATGAACGCATTTGTTATTTTGCGAGTAGCAACAATAACAAATGTTACTCTCGCTCTATCTAAACTAAAATATTTGACGTTAGAAATTTGATACCCTTATTCCTTTAGACGACTGTTGGCTAACTTATTGTGGTAATAAAAATACTTCGCAGATATCTAAGTTGCTTAAAATATTTTTACAATGAAGAATATAACTTTAATATATATAATTTTAGTGTTGTTACAGAACGCTATCCATATACGCATACTTGTACTGCACGATTCAGAATTTCGTATTTGCTTTAATTGGTTCAATTTACTTGTAGTATGTTAGACCACATCTCTTTTTTTGTAATAAATTATATTTATATTTGCCGCGAAGCGGCCACCACACTTGTTAGCAAAGGTAATCGAGGCACGGAAATGAAGAGCTATTTTATGCACGAAATATTTTATACCTGTATAAGATTTGAAAACGTACATTTTTAGTTTTTAAAACAAAGTTAATAAAATGACGACGCATAACGCAACATTAGAGTTATTTTTGTTAAGTATATTTAGGGTTAGTAATTAATTTTATTTAATTATTTTACTGACAGTCTCCTGTTCAATGGGGCAGCCCTAAGCGGGAGACAATTGTTATTGAACGACGTTAGCGTTGTACCTTCTGCGATCGTTGCGGTAACACGTGCTGAATGGTTGACCATCAGTTCTGACGTACAAGGAGCACATTTTTCTCAAACTTGTCGACGTGGAATACATAAATACATCTGTTTCCAACGTAACGGTTATCTTGTTTGTTTTCTGAATTACATTTAATATTTATTTTTCATTATTGTCACCGTTTTAAAAACCGTTTGCCGAGCACGCAAGTTAATAACTGCAATTTATTTTTCAGTAAAACTGAAATTTATTTTTCAGTTCAAATTGAGTTTCTTATTTTTATTAAATGAACTAATTTTAAGTTGATACATATTTAATGTGGTTTTTTTCTTTAATCGGTTAATTATATCACACGCTCCAGCCGCTACTCCTCGGCACATGCCTCAGCTGTTATATATTTGTAATGACTTCCGTAACACATTTTCATGAACGAGTTTTAGTAGTGTCAATTGTGTGTATTGTTGTAGGTGCCGGAAAATAAATGGCTCTTCAATAGTCTTATTTTGTTCTCTTCTCCAGTCGATTCCCTCATTATTGAGGATCTTGACTTGAGGAAAAATTAATTCTATTATCTTTTATATACTGGATTTATTAAATATACAATCCAAACTGATGATAGTTTACAACAATAAACATAATATAATGTTATCGAAAGGAGGGTGACTGCAGGGATTAAAGTGAACGGCGTTTTGAATGGAATTATATCTAACTGGAATTTGTCAATCGTGGCAAGACTAGCGGTGCACAATGGAGTCCTGGTACCGACACTGATGTATGGAAGTGAGGCCAGGAGCTGGTAGGAGAGGAACGAAAGTAGACTGAATGCAGTGGAAATGAGATCACTTAGACGTACATGTGCCAAATCTATTTATGACAGAGTAAAGAATGAAGAAATAAGGAAAGAATATAAAGCTGATGTTGGTATAGTGAGTAAAATTAAGAAAGGATCACTTAGGTGGTTTGGTCATATGGAACGGACGAATGAGGAGAGAATGTGTTGATGACACCAGAAATAGAGAACGTCCACAGAAAACTTGGCACGACTAGGTAAACCAGATAATGGAGGTTGGTTACGCTTGTATGAGAAGATGTAAGAATGTGGATGAGGCGAGAATTGCGTGTCAGGACAGAGGAGTGTGGCGCTCTATTCTCTCTGCCTACCTCCGCGAGGGAAACGGCGTGATTTAATCCGTTTCGGCACTAAATACATTTAAGATTGTAACTTTTATTTTACAATTAGTAAAATCAAAAACAAAAAGACAATCTTTCAGGTGGCGTTCTCTTATTTTTTCTATTTGTGTCAACTGATTTAAAACAGCTGTCAAGTTGCTAATGCGATCGCTGGCGGAAACGCATACTGTTCAGAAATAGCATTCAGTTTGCATTCCCCGCTGATGATGGTAGCGAGCGACACGTTCGTTTAGTGATAAGTATCGCCCATGAGACTTGATAAAAGATTTCTATATTTCATATACCCGTTTAAGACGTCGTACTCCGTGTCAGCAATGAAAACGGTTTCATGATTAGACTGTATGGAATATGGTAAATTGTATCCGCTTCCCTTGTTACGTTTACTAGTTATTAATTATCTAAAGTGATCACGTAACATGCTGTGACCTCGACTTAATACATAATTATGTTACAGTAGACTCTCGATTATTCGATAACTCGGCAAAAATATTAAAATAAAAACCCAAACTGTGAGTCAATCACCGATATCTTTACTTCACAATCATTAATTGTGATTGAGAGTCTGAAAATATAGTGATTAAAATACATGACTAAATTAAATTACATAATTATGTGTAGGAAGAATTTAATACAGGGTTATTCAAAATTAATAATGGACTCAATTTCGTAACTATATTTCAAATTGCGAACATGTGACAAATGTGAATTAAATTACATTTGATAATACTCACAATAATATAGTTTACAAATACAGTTTATAAATGTTGAACGACAAACATCTAATTGGTAACTGAACTCGTTCCATACTCGATGAGTCATGTCTTGTGTTACTGAATTCACAGCAGCTGTGATACGGTTCCGCAGGTTAGCCAGAGTTGTTGGTAGAGGTGGTACATCAATTACTTCTTTTACGAACCTTCACAAGAAAAAATCACAGAGCGTGAGATCAGGAGATCTCGGTGGCTGAAGAGCCAGGTCTTCATTCCCAATGCGACCTATTCAGAAAACCTCGAACATCCAATGAGGTGGAGCTCCGTCCTGTTGAAATATGAAGTCTTCTGAAGTCAGGAAATATAGCAGTATGAAATTTTGTGTCCATCACTTTGAATAACCCTGTATAATGATGGATTAGTGTAATTGAATTCTCTTTAGGTAGAAATTTTTCTTCATCCATTTCAAACATTGTAATATTAACATAAATCGGTGATACCAATCAAGCTCGGTTAGTCAAGTGTAGCAATTTATGAAATACAAATATAAATCAACCGCTACACACGCTTTATTTAAATTTACAATGGTGCGCCCTCCGTTTGCATCAAAAGTAAATGCTGAATCTAAGGGCGCCTAAATAAAAATTTGTGAGCACGACATTGACCTGAAATCCCGGTCGATGATGTGTTGGTAATTACGCCAGTTTTTTTGCGATGAAAACTTGTTACATTCGCGTCCATCTTTCGTTCATCTGACATTCTCAAGACGTGTCTAAGACACCTTAATTTAGATTTTTTTTTACAAGTATGTAGAAATAGGGGCTCCATGCTTATATCGGCACTTCTCACTCGGTCCAATAATGATACTCCTGCTGCTACTCTTCTAATATAACACATGTTGGCAGCTTGGATTCTTGGTCTCACTCTATCCACATGTATCCGTATTTGGTATCGACCATATGAGCGTGTACGCAATTTTTATTTTAAATAGTAATTCGAAATGTTTTTTTTTTTTTTTTTTATGTATTTTCTTACTGCCTCGGTTAATCCGCAATCTGATTAATGCGACACCGGATAATCGAGTGTCTACCGCATTAATAAAGTTATTTCTCCCGAGAATTGATTCGCTTTACTCCGGCACGAATGTTTCAGTCTATTGAAATTTATAAATATAATTTATGTTTATGCATATGCTAAACATTTATAAGTTCAATCATCGTTTCGTTTATTGGTGTTTTCAAAGGAGATGGACATTAATGTGATGCTAGCTTTGACTTGCAAAAGTCTAGTTTTTCTTTTATTATTGGGTTTTAAAATTATTTTTAAACAGATTTTTTTTTTATGTGGGCCTCCGGCCAAAAATATTACAACTTTTGTGTAATTTCACCAATGTCCGCAGTTTAGTAATTTTAAAACTGACCTAAAAAAAAAACGTTTGTTTTTGTAAATAAAATTTATTTCCCAACCGTTCTGCTGTGCTAAATATTGAGTTGAAAACTTTCTGGCATTAATTCATCTCCGTGCCATCTTTCTGGCAATTTAACCGCCAATTTAGCCAAGTATTACCACATTATTTAATGAAAACACACGGCCTTGACGAAATAATACTTTACCAACCAAAATACACGTTACAGTGATTCACTTTGCGAATACACAGGGTGTAACAGACTTAGTCCAAAACATTTTCGGAATTGTTCAAACAATGTGTGAATAGTCTGTATAAAAAATAAATGTCTATTGTATGTTGTTTCTGATCTATCAAATGCATATATAATTTTACATAAATTTATTTGAATTGTTTGAAAAATGTAGCGTGAATTGCTATAATATCCTAATAGAATTTATAACACACTAATAACGAATCCCATTTGATGGTAAAAGGAGCAATTGCTTAATATTTTCAATATATCTTTTCTTTTCTTCCATTGATCCCTCAATTACTAGCTATTTTTCTACATTTTTAAGAAAGATATGTCATTGAAGATATTGTCACTCCATCTTAGCTTTGGTCATCCCAAGCTCCTGCACCCTATTGGTCCTGTGTTCGATAATGACTTTGATGATTGGTTTTTGATCATTCTCCCCCCGTGGTACAATCACCGAAGTCTTCCTATTTTAATAAAACTTGAGACGCTATCTCGCTACATAAAATATAGCTGTGTGAATTTAAATTTTTACAAATATTGTGGACGAAGTTTGTCATCTGTATTAATGTAAAAATCTTACTTGTTGCAATTAGTGAAAAATGAAAATAGAATATATATTTTAAAAATAAATCATTTGAACGCTTTTTCAATTTGCAAAAATTGGATACGTGATTTGAAAATCCTATCTCTTGTATATTACTAAATATATTCGTATTAAGAAAAGGGTTGTGGGCAAAAAAGTTGTTATTCGGCATTGAACATTATTGATTACTTCAAAACATTGGTTCGATAACGAAATTTACCAAATTGGAGGTAGGAGGTATCTTTAATTCTCAGCATTTAATTCTACGTAATATGAGGAAAACGCGTTAAGAAAAATATCTCAATTACAGTTACTTTTTTCGAAAATATTGGCAATTATACAATTTAAAAATATTAATATGTTTTTGATTGACTGTACGGATTCTGCTGTATTTATTTATTGAGTACATATTTTGAAATCTCGTCCGTCGTGCCAGATATTTTGCGAACGTCCATTGTTTCCGTTGCCTCCCACATTTGCCTCATTTTAATTTTATGTATTTATTTTTTTTATTGTTTATGAATACAATATCAAAAATCAAATATAGAGATGTTCTTTCGGTAAAGTAAAAGTACCGCCGTATTAACCGTTTAGTGGAAATGTGCGCGATTTTATCAGCATAATTTATTATGTAAAAAGTCATCCTCTTCAATGGCGGAAAAATATGTGAAACAGCCAAAAATAGCAAATTTACAGATACGGATTTAATATTTCAGAATATTAATATTTATTAGATTTTTTATTTAATTTAAATTTTTAACAGAAATAACAATACTTTTTTTGTTATAATAATTAGAAAATGTGGTACATTTGTACAATTTATCATCACAGAGTTGAGATGAAATCTGAATGAAAATTCTATCACATTCGATTTAAATTTTCTGATTTGAATTAAAAAGATTTTAAATTGTTACGCTCAATTTATGTACTCAAAGTCAGAGTACAGACGTGGTTTACATCCCAGGTGGCGTCGTTCTATGACGAAGGTATGCAAAAATTGGTGCCCCGTTATGACAAGTGCCTTAATAAAGAGAAGTAGTTAAGGTGTGTAGCGTCCGAAGAAAGTAATGTTGTAAAAATGATGTGTTTCTTTAAAAAATATCCGGTACTTAAAAAACGTGCCTCGTGCATACATTGTATTTTTTGGTTCGATTCTTAAAGGGGGGAGGGATAAGGGCTGAGCTGTCTTGTCTCTAACATATGAGGTAACAATGGCGTAAGATTTTTTGGGGGACCCTAATCGGGGAGCATGGTGAAAAAGGTTTTTTTTTGTAATATCAGGTAATTTTAACTTTAAATATAATTATATAAAGTAGTAACAAAAATGGGTCAAGTTTCTTTATACAAAACTTTTTTATATTTTGTTAATTCTTTTTTTGTTTGATTTTGTTGAATTTTTTTACAACTTTTTATATTTTTAGTGAAAGTTTTTATAAATTTTGTTCAATAGGGTCAAAAACAGAGTAAAGAAGTAAAATGGGACGAAGATGATTGGATCGGATGAGGGATCGTACAGGCCGAGGGAATTTATAGAAGGGTTTGGGATGGAAATTATTTTAAAATAAAATTTAGACGATAAATCGTGTATGTGTCGTTTGAGTCTCTACAAATGATTTTTTTTCTGACAAATCATGGTGAGTGTGATTCTCCTAAGGATGTAGTTTTGTTTGGATTCTAAAATTATTGTGTTACTTGAACCCCAGATGGGGTTCGCGTATGTGAGTATAGAACGGATGATTTCTTTGTACGAGAGTAATTTGTTTTGGTGGGATACTGAACTGATGGAATTTAGGAGGGGGTATAGTCGGTTGTAAATACATATATTGTATTAAGCATAAAAATTAAATAATTTTTAAAATTGTAATCCTAATTGAGGACTGAACTATCTACGTTTAGACGCACGTTTTCTCTAGGAAAAACATGTTTATTTTTGTTTATTAGTCCAGTCTCTGTGCTCCTTAGGAATTCCTTTGAGATTTAGAACTGTGCACCCGGTTTGTTACGGATATCTCAAACATACCTCTTGTATCTCTTACCTTAAAATAACTCAATGCGAACAGCGTGCGGGTGTTAGGAAACGCCAAAACGAACGTTATTCCGCCGGGCGATAAATTTTCGAGGACATTTTGTGCCACCGCCGAAAATAAATGATATAACATGACGTCTGGCAGCGAAATTTTCATGGACGGCAACATTTTTTATCGCGCTGAATGGGCTCGCCGCCAACGCTGTATATTAAATTAATGTGCTCGAAAGTTTGCCAACCAACGTGCTTCTTCCGATGAAAAAGACGTTAATGGACTGGAATCGCTTAGTAGTTAAATAAATAATTAATTTAATACAAATTAAATGTATCAACTGGAAAGATATACAAATAAAATCATTTTATCGAAAAAATATTTTTGTTGCCACCGGGACTTGAACCTGGAACCCTTCCTATCCGGGGAAGTGTGCTAATCGATTACACCACGTCAACATAGTAAGTTAACGACAAATTTTCATACTTTCAAATTATTACATCTGTTAAGTCGATGTCGCTAAATAAAGGGTGTCCAGCGGAAAATTTTCAAGTTTAATATTAAATAAAATAATAAAATCTACAATGTAATTCTCATATTTTATTTTAACAAAATGGAGTTTAACAATACGGATTTAACGTTTTATAAACAATATCGTTTAAATGCCGTCCATTTCTCTCAAAACACTCTGCAATCGGACTCTTAAATTTGCGAACACGCGAAAGCAAAGTGTCGGTTCAATGGCAGCAACTACACGGCGAATATTTTCTTGTAGGGCTTGAATTGTTCGAGGATTGTCGCTGTAAACTCTCGGCTTAAGGTAAGGTCCGGTGACCGAGGTGCCCAGGGTATGTCTCCGTACTTGCTGATTTAATTTATTGGGAAAAATTCCTCTCGGCTTCTCCATTGAAACTATAGTTGTGTGTGGAGTGGCCCCATCTTGCTGAAATTGTATTTTGCTGTTGAACCCGGGAATTAACTGCAGTTGCGGTACCAAGAACTCTTCGATCACGTCAACAGTGACTGTCTCTCCTGGTTAAAAAAATAAGGACCAATTATCCCTCGGGCAGAAATTGCACAACACTGTCGTTTTTGGACAATGAAAACGTTTTTGATGGCGTTCCCTTGGGTTGTTGGGACACCAGTATTTCATGTTCTGTTTATTAACATAGCCATCGATATGAAAGTGTGCTTCGTCAGTAAACAATATTACTTAACATCACGTACTTAACATATTATTTATTTTCTCTACAGTATCTTAAATAAATTGATACCGTTGGATAATTTCCATAACCACCAAAATAGCGCTATTTTAATCGATTGAGTATGTTAATAATATTTTATATAAATTATAATGAACTGTATACATATATACAATTTATAATAATACGTATACCCAAATTATCACATACACATATACGCCAGCTCGTACATAAAAGCTTACCAAATTCACAATTTTGTATTCACACACTATACTCAACTATACTCGTATATCAACAAATATATCAACTATTTAAATGGATCTATATTTTCATTACTTATAATATGCCATATTCTTTTGTTCAATATTCGATATACCTGATCGTATTGACAAGATTCAATTTTCATATACACGTTAATGATTTAAAGAAATACGAAATATCATTCTGTTCTTCCAAATCACAGACCAGTAGATGAATAGACATGAAATAAAGTGTACATATAAGATAGAGGTTTGGAACAATAGCTGCGGGACGAGAGGCATCTACACACATTCTTTGTGAAGACATAAACCCGATAGTTATGACACATTTATGCAACAGTAAAAGTATTTACCGTTCGAAATATAAATATTTGTGTAAGTAAACAGGACGTATTTTTTACAATAATGCATATTATATTGTCAACGTTTAAATTTTCGTTCCTAACAACTCAAATAGCTCCGCAATATTTTAAAATAAGTCGCGGAGCTGTTTGATCGCGTAAGTGGCGGGGTTGAATGGGGGATGAAAGTTCCATTGCATGTGAACACCTCATGATGTGATATCTCCTCTCCCTCGCTTCGCACTTCGTCAGCTGAGTAAATGTGCATGCGTCTATACTTTTCCTAATCGGACACTTGATTTGTTTTAATTTATATTATCGAATTATATAAAAACTGAGTTTACCGTATTTTTTTTAAAATTTGAAACAGATAACTTGTTAAAAATTTTAAATGACATGTAACGGGAGCAAATATTTGTTTGCAAAATGAAAACATACGTCCAATTATTTATTGATAGGTATTTCTGTATGTATACACTTACAATCTAACGATTAAAAAACGAGATAAAATGTTGAATAGTTATTAAGTTACTTCAACTTTATCCACTTTCTCATCTCTTCCGTATTTATAGAGTTTGTAGTTATTTTGGTGAGCTATTTTTAGCGCTGTGTTATTTTTAGCCCGGCGGGAGAGGAATCTCGACGGCTTTTCATTTGCCTTTATTGGATGCACGAAACCCTTCGCCACGAAGTTTACCGACGTGAGCCGAGCCGTTCAACCAACGGAACGTGACTCTTTGACTCTCCCTCCTCGTTATCTCTACGCAGTGAATTTTGCGGTCACCTTAACATAGTCTGATAACTATAAGTGTGAGAAAATTATTCTGCTCTATTGCGTTTTTCGAATGCTAAAAATACATATTTTTATCGGATGATATTATGCCTTGTTTCCTTTCGAACGGTGGCTGAGTTTTATCCTTGTATTTTATTGAATTCAAACCCTGGTATGAATTAACCCTTTCGCCCAAAAGCATTTAAAATTGGTTACAATATACTGATCATATAGAATACTATTATTTTAAAATTTAAAATAAATTCAGAAAAATAAGTGACCAAAACAATAATAATAAAATAATACCAAAACAACATACGTCACGATCATCGTGGTGACTATATATAAAGGCTGATGTTTAAACGACTCCACAGCCCTGCTACATTTTTTTTCAACACCTACCTGTAAACATCTAACTAACGTTTTGATTTATTTTATAAATTCATTTGTTTTTTAACATCCCGATAAGTAGGTTATGAACTTTGTGATTTCAGTACCCGCCTAAAAATATTTTTTTTATAAATACAGTGAAATCTCGATCGATCGTTCCTCGAATAATCGTTTTCCCGCATGTATCGTTTATTTCTTCCAGTCCCGAATTAATTTCATACAAAACGCCCAAAAATAGATCGCATGGATCGTTCCTCTATGCATCATTTTACCGCATTGATCGTTTAAATTACGCAGCATACTTCGTAGCTAAATGCTTGGTCGGCTAAACAATGAGCGGAACATTAGAGAGAGAGAGAGAGAGATAGAACGCTGCTGCTTACTGCCGCTTGACATTATACAATACAAAGTTTAATTAATTTTATATTTGTTTCTGTGCATCTTTGTAATTTTATCTTTATTTAAATACATTAATTTACGTGTGAAATATGTAACCTTTTTTTTTTTCCTATATTTCCGTATTCATAGCTTATTTTAATAGGTCCCTTCAAAAACAATAGATAAAGGTTTCACTGTAATACATTCCCTGTACTTACCTACACGAAATACAATGCTAAATAACCGTTTTCTATCTAATAAAATATATTATAATTACATTTCTTCCTTCCCAGTGAATTAAGGACACAATACATATACGCGATGTTTACACACAATCGTGATTGTGTTCATTTTATTTACGCGATTTTTAAATTATAAAATCCACAATATCTAAATGTCCGCAGAAGTTAATTTTTATTTTCAAAAAACATAAATTGTCTTTGTTTTATTAACCACTGAATTGAGTTTAAATACATCTACCGGCTTCGAAAAATACCATTTTCTTCTTCAGGATGTCAATTCACTCAATTCATTGGTTAATAAAACAAAGATAATAAATAAAAAAATATGAATTTTAACCGCAAAGTTAATATTGCTAATTTTATAAGTATTATATTTTAAATGCTCTAACAAAATTACTGCCATTTGAAACGTGTGTTCAACATATGCGAAATAATGTTGGTTATGATACTACACGTAGGAGGGGTCGATTTTCTTATATATTGTGTAGCTGCAACATAGCAAATGTATAATTAAATAAAACAGATTCTGGATACCAAAAAACACCGTATCCATATTTATGGTGTCTTGAAATTCAATGTAAACTCCGCCATGCGTTGTATAAAATAAACTATGCTCTCTGTAATCCACCCACTGAAAGACATGCGGCAGAATAACCCAGAATATACTTAATTAACTGTGCGATGGCCTAAAACTATTTTTGGTTAGCGTTGGAATTATTTTATTACAACCAAGGAAAGAAGTACATACTGACTGAGATATCATTTTCATTTTGATTGTTGTATTTTACATATAGGACAGTGAAAGTAAGAAATCTATTTATTGGTACAATTTTATAATAGGTAGTATGAAGAAAATATGTGTATGGATAGGTAGTAGAGAAGGATTAAAAATGGAATGTGAGAGTATTTGATTTTGTACTTGTTGACCCTCAGTTATGCCTGTCCCTTCAATGCAAAAATATTGGCATTTATTAGGTTATTTCGAAAATAATGCTCAAATTAAATTCAACATAACTTTAAAGTTAATCAACTTTATTAATTCGAGTACGATCTTTGATTTTATACATTTTTACAAGGTTCTTTATGCCTGTAGAATTCAGGCGGTTTAGAATCCAAGAAGTCTTTGACGATATTTGCTGCTGCTTTTTTCTATTATTAAATGTTTTGCCATAAATAGTTATCGATATGTTTGAAAATTGTCGTGAAGCAAGGTCGGCCCTGTTCGGTTAATAAGTGTTGATTGTTTGTCGCATATTTTCTTCACTAAAGCTTCTTCCAACTCGTCGTTTTCATCAGTCGTAGGACGTCCTCGAACCCTCTTCATTCCTAAACTGTTCGAACCAACGCTGCACTGTTCGTTCAAAAGTGGTTCCTTCACCCCGTGCTCGGTTAACATTGCGTGCTGTCCGAGATAACCATGTTGAAATTCGGGAAAAAAAATATAGCAGATTCCTAAAGAAAAAACAAATGAACTATTTTCTAACAAAGGACATTAAAAAATATAATAATGAAATTGGTCATTATTTTCGGAATAAACTTATATTTATATTATTTTATATATAATATATGTATCTAATAGAAAGGTAATCTGAGATATTAGAATCTTAGTTATTTTGATGTATATAAAATTGATTTATTTTTTACTCATTTTATTTTATTCTTGTATACTTATTTACATCATAATTGGCATCTCTCATTGGTGTAGTATCGATATTTAATTTATATTAAATGTAAATTAATAAATTTTATCAAACGATCATATTCCGAGATAAAAAAAAATCGCGACTAAAGTGTTAGGTCCTCCGGCTTCTCCGCCGTGGGTGCGGTCCAGCGCGCGCAGCCTCCTGGAGAGGGATCGATAGTGCCGTCGGGATGGTAGGTACGCCACCCCTTCATTAGCGGGGTGTGTCCCTTAACACCATTCCCGACTTGACTCGATTTCAAGAAGCTCGCCTTTTTACCTGCGGGATGAAATTGATGCGGTTTTTTTCTTTCTTAGCGCTGTCGGGTTTGAGACGCAATAAAATTAGGGCGCCTTGCAGAAAGGAAACATAAGGGCGATGAGTCACTGCGCCATGCCGCCTCTTGGAGTGGGCTCAAAATACAATCAATTTTTATGTGTCTAAAATATTTAATACCCTTTTCCTGCCCTAGATATTTCCGATTTAACAAATAAATCCAATTTGACACATCTTGCCGTTTTATAAATAAATAATTGTGTTCTCTATTTAAAAGTTATGCAATACCGTAATCACAAATATTATTCGTCTGACTTTTGATCGCGGAGTTTGGAGATTTGTGATTCGACCCTTAATTGGGGTTCCCAATGTCGTTGTATAGTCCGCAGTGGTGCGGACGGCAAAATTGGTACACTTTTGCCGGCGGGGGCGGTTACAAATTCTTAGACTCTTCCCGCACCCTTTGTCCAGTTGCGCTTTTGTTGTTCGACGCCTTTTGTGTTCCCGGAATATCATGAATCATGATCCAGGGACACGAACACGCCGATATCGACTTTCATCTATTTGTCGGGTATTTTAGTGAAATAATATTATTTAAAGAGGCCGGACAACGTTATTCGCGTGTGGGGAGTTCTCGCCACTATTCGCTTATCAGATGTTACGTTATCGAGCTTTCATTATGTTCGCTCCATAAAATACTTGAATTACTGGAAATTTAGTTATTTAAACATTAGTTTAAACCTTAACCACCTTATGTTGGGGGAAGTGGAGGTAAGGATAGTACACAAATAGGGCTAACCCTGGCCAAATAGTTATCAAACATACGTTTTGATACCGTCCAAGCAATGTTCAAATTGTAATTGTAAAAATATTAACATTCGACAAATAAATTTTTGGCGTATAAATGTCTTAACTCGCGTTTCCCCCGCTCCCCGATAAATTCCTACTAGAATAATCTAAAAATATATATATATATATATATATATATATATATTATTTAAAAGTGACGAAACAGATGCGTCGTACTCGATGCTATGGTGAATATATGTTATATTCAGTACTCGTAAACTTCAAACTTATATTTTGACATTTTAGATATTTACATTTTCAAAAATCCAATTTGACCATGTTCCCCGAATAGGGTTCCCCAAAAAATTTTATGCCATTGTTAACTCATGTCGGAGACAAGAAGGCTCAGCCCCCTTTATCTCTCCCCCCTTTAACAATCTAATCAGAATCCGGTTTTGTGATAAAACGCATTCGAATTTCGTATTTTTTATCTAATGAGTCTCATTATTACGTTTTTTTTTTTGTTATTAGCTTTATGGAATACCGCAGAAATTTATAATACGCGCTTATGTCGGCCGAGAAAACGATTTAATGAATTCTTTCTCCGCTCAATGCGGGATTATTTCGATGTCGAACGTTGCCGAGGCTCGCGTACTAGGGGCCCGCTCGGAGGTCCGTAGTGCGGGTGCCGGGTGCCGCGGCGCCAGTCGACGACCGATGCTGGCGCGGGCGCCCGCGCACGCCGCGCCGCTCCCGGGGTGACCATGTGCCCGCCATGGACTACCAGTGCGTCGTCGTCTATACCGTCATCAGCATACCGGCGCCGCGGCGCCCGGGCTGCCTCGCCTGGCTCAAGGAAAATATCAAGAGGTGCGGCCCCAAATAAAAAAATATCGCACTCGCCAAAAAAAAAAAAAAATTATGTTGCGCTCATTAAACGAAAAGACATCAACGCGTGTTTTTTTTTAACGCTGTTGTTTTGAAACATTGCAAAGAAATTTGGTGATAAATCAGCCTTCGCGGATTTATTATTTTTTTGCGCCAAACTTTTGTTTATTTTTTGTTTTAGACGTGAAATATTTTTCAATAGATTAGCGCTCTTTCTATCTTTATCTTTAGAACTGTGAATTTTTTACTAAGTTGTCAAAATGTGTTAACACGCCAAGGTGTAGGTAGTTTAGTTCACGAGTGCATTTCGCTCGGAAAAGTTTTGGCGGACGTTGTTAATAGATTTTGCATAAAAAAATAAATATTTTGAAAACTTTTTATTTGTTAATAACGAGGTTTGAGTTTAAAATTAGAAATGAGATAGATGGCTTTTGAGTGCTTTTTTTTTTTTACCGTATGTGACGTAATTCTCGCTAAATATATCGTAACAAAGTTAACGTAATGTATACGTAAATATGTTTAAAAACTTACGTTTAATTAAATAACCTGCGTGTTTTTTGATCAAATAATTTTGTTTATTTGATTTATTCAATCCTTTAGCGTTTTCTTTTTTATGTGATTAATATACAATTTGTATATTAATTAAGAATATTTCATAAACTATGCGGGTGGGTTGTCGAATATTATTCAAGCGCGTGGTTAGCTTCTGTAAGCGGTTTGTTGACTACGTTTTTATTGTCACAATTCATAAATTCTGCGTATGTTTATGTACCGTACAATAAATAAAAAACAGTATTTTTTAACGCATGCAGTAGAACCAAACGCAATAACTTAAATTTGAATAGATTGTATTGCATAGTATATTAAATTTCGTAAACAATAGTTAATAATAAGTTATTTTGGTAAAGTTTTCTTTAATTTATTATTTATTTGTCTTGGTAAGTTGGATTCATATATTATGTACATAGATAGGTGTGGCTGACTATGTTTCCAATCGTACACTTTTTGTTGACAATGTATTCAGTATACATAGAATTGAGTTAAATTTATCTTTCAGAGTGTTTTCTACATTATCATTTCTTTGGTTTTTCATTGAATTGGTATTTTGTTATTTTAATTAGCATATATCATCACTATATATTATTTTTTTACATACAAATATGTATAATATTATAATGCTTCATTTTCACTAAATTATTTCACATTCGAATTAAGATGGTGTTATTTTTTATTTTTCATGATAAGCAATGCTCTGCCATTTTAGGTACTCCCCCAATTGACTATTGTTACAAATTGTACCAAATTGCTAGAATTAAGATGGTGTTATTTTTTATTTTTCATGATAAGCAATGCTCTGCCATTTTAGGTACTCCCCCAATTGACTATTGTACCAAATTGTTGTATAAGAATATAATGCAGATTTTTTTTTTGTTGGATTGGAACTAATTAATATCTTAATATCAATTTTAATATTAGTATTTAATTATATTTACTCTTATTTCAAAATTATTTTGGTGGTACTGTGTATCGATCCCGGTTCTTCTTGCATGATATGCCATCTTAGTTATACCCAGAGGCACAAACTTAGGTTATGCAGTTACCGACGATGCTTACCAAGTATACAATAGGTATCAAAAAGATGATTGATAAATTATTATAATTTTCAGAACAATTCAGAACAAATTTAGAATATAATTGTGAATTTATTATTTTTAAAAAGGCAAGTTATTTTATTTCTCGGTACCGTACCCTGCTTTCGATTTCGCTTAAATTATTGTCTATAATTTCTCCTTCAGACAATGGATTTAAAATGTTTCATTAACAGTGCTCAAAAAAAAACTATTTAAATAACTAGCGTTACAAATTACAATAGCCGAAACTCATAACAGAAATAAATTTATTTCATTAAATAATCAAACTTATGTAACAATATTCTAAACAATGCAAACTCCTTTGCTTGACAGATAATAAATTATAACCTATAATTTTTATCTATGCAGACATGTAGACACAATCGAACTTGGTTGGAATACACCATGAAAACAAAACTTTTAGTCTATTTGCAGTTTGCAAATCAAATATGGAAAATGTAGAAAGTATAATTGCGCGCAGTTTCAATGAAGATTAATCCCTTTTGAAGACAACATAATTAAGTACAAATTGTTTGAAAAATGCAGAAAATTGGCAGACGTAAATATGCCGACAGTTTCGGTAAGAAAATATTTAATTTAGTATGATTTATCATTTAGATTGAACAAACAACTTAAATGGGCAACAAACTTACGTGCCGGAAAATTGCCTACAAATGTCAACATGAAGTTGTTCATAAATAATTCACTATTTTTTTCCCCATGGCGGTAGGCACGGAGGATGGAGCGTCACACTACTGTTTTGATGTATGACTCCATCCACATTCATACATCTTCTGATACAAACTTGTTAATTGTTGATACTTCTAACAGGACCATATTCCATCAGCCACGCCAAGTCTTTTGCGAATGTCCTCTGGTCTAAAACAATCGGTGTCATTAACACTTGCATTATACATGATGAATATTATGTTCCAGGCCGATTTTTTTTGGTCGTCATTTTGGTTTGGCAGATATTTGGTAGTCGTAGAGAGCAGTTTATTACAATTTATTATGGAGCACCTAACACCTCAACAACATGTTGATGTCATTAAAACATTTTATCTAAATAATAATGGTAATGCTGTAATCATTAATGGTGATCGCTATCGTCACATGTTGGAAAACTTATTGGTGGCTAAATTTGGTCGATTGGGCCTGCAGCACGCATGATTTCAACAGGTCGGTGGTACACACAGCCCGAGCTACACTTGAAATTTGGCAAAAAAAAATTCCTGGCCGCATAATGTCAAGAAGTGGTGATATCGATTGGCCTCCCCGATCACCCGATTTAATGGCTCCTGATTATATTCTGTGGGGGTTCTTGAAAGGAAAGGTCTACGCTGATAAGCCAACAGCTACATGACAATATTCAAAATGAAATTGCTGAAATAACACGCGAAATGTGCTAGAATGTTATGAAAAGTATGGTTAAAAGAGCATGCATTTTGTGCCACTGCCAGAGGTGGCCACTTGGCCGATATCATATTCCATACATAATTGTAATAAACCAAATAATTGATAAATAAAAATCTAATTAATATTTCATTTCCCAGTTATTTAAAAACTATATCGGCCTGGAATATAATATTCACCCTGTACATCTCTCTTACCGTTCATTTGTTCATTCTACATCCTCAAACCAATGTGTCAGCTTTTTATTTTGTTTGCCTTGTTTTGAAAACATAACAGCCTTGCTAAATTTTGGCAACAAGATTAATAATTCAAAATTTTTTACAAAAACATTATTTTATTTATGCTTCGGGGATCTCGTAATCACATTTTACTTTGGGAATTATCTTTTAATTTTTGTAACATCTTCAATGACACTGATTCTATTGCACAATTCCGTTTTGATTTATATTTTATATCATGAAAATTTTGTCATAGAAACAATGTTATGTCATAATGATTGAAATATTAAGTCCTGATTTATTACAAAATATTCAAATAAAAATATTACACGAACCCAAAGGTTTAAGGCCTGTAGCTGTTTTTGAATGTTTAAATAATTCTTAATAATTATTTGCCTTTTTTTAAAAAGCAATTTTGTTAACGTTTTATATATTTTCAGAATAGACATTGACCTTGTAAGGAGGGAGAATGAACAAAAGTTTATGAAATTAAGATTTTAGATTAAATAATTATCCGATGATGTAAACTGAGTTGACATTGCCTCTAATTATGTGAATATCTCTATAAATATACTAAATACAGAGTTCACATTTTAGATATTTCTCCGTAATATATTTATGTATAGGATAAAATAATTACAATATATAAGAGTTTTAATAATAAATATTTTCTCAAAGAACCTGACGTGAATTTATCAATACATACATGTATGTGTACGTGCGGAGGGCACGGGGTGCCGGATGCCGATCGTTACTTTAGTTAGTAGCAGAGTGTACGTTGGCCGAGTTAGACGTGTCTTATGCACCTTTGTGCTGTTGTTCTGTATGTCCAATGTTTTTTTTCTCATTCTTAACAATTTTTCACAATAATTGATATATATATGTATCAACTATTATTTTAATGATTAATATAAGTAATATATGTAAAATATTCATATTTATCTGACTTATAGTCCAAATTGCAAATCTCCATGAACACCGAGTTGGCAGCCCCGGAGCGCGCGTTATTATTTTAAAACTGTGTGGGAAAGATTAACAAAATTATATGTGATAACATTATTAAAATATATTATTAATTTTGAACTATATGTTGTATGGATGTTTCAAAAGATGTTTAGTATGAATGGTAGGTCATGGCCGGCATTGCAAAAGTGTTATTTCTAAATTGTATAGGATTTTTTACCACTAATAATAAATAATCCTTTCACTGCCAACACATATGCACCTTGCGCAGAAATTTCATTAACACACTGTGTTCTGGCAACATGCAAAACGCATTTTCCGAAAAATGATCCAGCCTTTTTTTTTAAATACTTACAGCGATGCTTGTCTGCTTTTTATGTTCACAGGTGTATATAAGTTTTTTTTATATAAGCGTGTGAAATAACAAACTTATGCCCGATGAAAACTGATTAGATGTGATAGTTCTGAAACGAAATACTAACAAACAGCACTATGTGAAGTTAAGAAATCATAAACATAAAATCAGCAGAACTTGCCTGGGGTGTCGATGCGTATATTTGACAGGCGGGTGTGTTTTCAACATTGCTTGTTCAAAATCTATAAAAAACATTGACAATATTTACAAATATTACATGTTTCTAATTAATTTGAGTAAAATAAATCATTTTAAAATTTAACATAAGCTGAAATAGAGGAAGGGCAGTTAAAAATAATATTATTTTTACTAGATAATATTTAAACTAATGTAACTTAAGTTACTAAATCAATAATAGAATTTAAATAATGTTCTAATGTAAATATTTTTTCACAGGGCGGTAGCAGCCTACCTAAGAGCTTTAAATTTTGCACCCAACAATGCTGTGGTTCACGGGAATCTCGCCTGCGTCTACTATGAACAGGGCCTCATCGATCTGGCCATCGACACCTACCGCAGAGCTATTGAGCTCCAGCCCAACTTCCCTGATGCGTACTGTAACCTGGCCAATGCCCTCAAGGAGAAGGGACAGGTTGACGAGGCTGAAGATTGTTATAATACAGCACTTCGACTTTGCCCCTCGCACGCCGATTCTCTCAATAATCTTGCCAACATCAAGAGGGAGCAGGGCTTTATCGAGGAAGCTACCAGATTGTATCTGAAGGCTTTAGAGGTGTTCCCCGAGTTTGCTGCTGCCCACAGCAACCTTGCGTCTGTCTTACAACAACAAGGTAAAATAAAATTTGTTTTTAATCTTTTCCTATTATTTTATGAAAAACTATTTACAGATAATTTATAAATTAATATAGTTACAAGTTAAATATTCTTGCACACACAATACAAAACCAGAGTTAAAATGTATTGGGTAAAAAAATTAATCCTAATAATAATCCTGTCTATGAACCAAGGACTATTCATTGATATCTTCATATTTAAATTTAAAAGTATGTATATCTTTTTATTAAATACTTTTTTTTTCAGGAAAATTGAACGAGGCGTTGATGCATTACAAGGAGGCTATACGCATCCAACCCACATTTGCAGATGCCTACAGTAATATGGGTAATACGCTTAAAGAGATGCAAGATATCAGTGGAGCTCTTCAGTGTTACACTCGTGCCATTGCAATTAATCCTGCTTTTGCTGATGCTCACAGCAACCTTGCCAGTATTCACAAAGATTCTGGTAATATCCCAGAGGCTATACAGTCTTACAGAACAGCACTCAAACTTAAACCAGATTTTCCAGATGCATACTGTAATTTGGCACACTGTTTGCAAATTGTCTGTGACTGGATGGATTACGAAGCAAGAATGGGTAAACTTGTTAGTATTGTTGCCGAGCAGCTGGATAAAGGCAGGCTTCCTTCGATCCATCCACATCATTCTATGTTGTATCCATTGACACATGAATTCAGGAAACTAATAGCAGCTCGTCATGCCAGTTTATGCGAGGAAAAGGTGTACGTGCTTCACAAACCTCCGTACCAGTTCAATCGTGAGCGTCAAGGCAGACTGAAAATTGGTTACATCAGTAGCGACTTCGGGAATCATCCCACATCCCATTTAATGCAATCCATTCCCGGAATGCACGACAGGTCTAAAGTAGAAGTGTACTGCTATGCATTGAGCACAAATGATGGCACAACCTTCAGGGCCAAAGTGTCTCGTGAAGCTGAAAATTTTGTTGATTTGTCAACCATTCCTTGTAACGGCAGGGCGGCTGATTTAATACACAATGATGGAATACACATTTTAGTGAACATGAATGGATACACCAAGGGTGCCCGCAATGAGATATTTGCTCTCCGCCCTGCTCCAATACAGGTAATGTGGCTAGGATACCCTGGAACCAGTGGGGCACACTATATGGACTATCTCATAACTGATGCAGTAACCAGTCCTCTAGAGCTGGCTGATCAATATTCCGAAAAATTAGCCTATATGCCGAATACATTCTTCGTCGGAGACCATAAGCAAATGTTCCCACATTTGCGCGAGAGATTAATTGTGAGTGATCGCAGCCATGCCAACTCGTCACTAGCAGACAATATTGCCGTTATTAATGCTGCTGATTTGTCTCCCCTTGTGGAGAATACATCTGTTAAGGAAGTCCGTGAAGTAATTGGAACCTCGCATCCAGTACACATTTCTCACAAAATTGCTGAACTACCCACTACTTCTCCTATAGTCACCATGATTGCTTGTGGACAAATCCAGGTGGGTTATCGCAAACCGCAATTTAGCAATGTTTTCAATTATTATTATTGTTGTATCTTGTTATATACTATCCTCAATTGTAACAATTCTCTCTTGATGCAGACGTCTGTGAACGGAGTGGTGGTGCAGAATGGACTTGCTACCCCACAAACAAATAACAAGGCAGCCACTGGAGAAGAGGTTCCTCAAAGCATCCTTGTTACATCCCGCCAGCAATACGGCCTGCCTGATGAAGCTATAGTCTTCTGCAATTTCAACCAATTGTACAAAATAGACCCGGCTACTCTCGCCATGTGGGTGAACATTCTCTTGAATGTTGAAAACTCTGTGCTATGGCTGCTCCGCTTTCCGGCCGTGGGGGAACCCAACCTGCATCTTGCCGCCCAACAGCTAGGTACACATTTGTGAGATCGAAAACTTGTGAGAATAAAATAAACGATCTTGTCTTGCTGTACGTCTCAGTTCACGTTGCACTAATCTCCAATTATAGAATTATAGATCAGTTATATCACACAGTTGTAGAGCTGTTGTACATATGTCAATATTTTTTTTTACAGTTTTAATAAAACTCGAAGATTTTTCATTATACATACTTCTTTTATACTATTTATGGAATGAAATCTAAACAAAAATAAATTTGTTAGAAATTGGTTGAAATTTCTGTTTTCCGGGCTCTCTGGCCTAGGTTTTGTTTCGCTGACATCTTATCGGCAACATCAACTCTGCAAAGAGATCCGAAATGTCGACCAGAGATCGGATACACAGTAGAATAATCTGAAAAATTATACACCGAAGATTCTGAACAACCGTGAAATTGTGAGAATATTGGCCAAAACCTTTTTTTAATGTAAATGTATATCGAGCTATTTAAAAAAATTATATGTGCACAGCTCTAAAAATCACATATTCTTAGCGAGACATTTGTCACTTTTGGCGATTTTTGCTTGAAAGAACAAACATAATTTTGTCAAGTGGCGAATACTGGCGGGTTTTGTTGAATATTATACTGCGAAGTTTGGCAATATGTGTACCAATATAGCTTTTTTTCTTTATTGCTCACATATTAGATTATTTATTTTATTATTTTATATAACATATTATATACTTACTTCCTACATTACTTTTGTTAAGACCCTTCTGAATTAAGAGATGCAAACTTAACAATGATAATTTTAACTAGTTTAACAGATTTCACAAAAACTCAAATCAAATAAAAAACAAGTTTTTGGTTTTAAAATATTCACCTATTATTATATTTAATATGTATTTCAATTTGTCTTAAACTATTTGCCATGCGGACGTGCGAGCGACTTTAATGTAAACATATCTTGTAAACGCAAATAAGATTGAAATTTTTATTTATTTAACAGTAGTCAGTTTAATTTCATTCAGGCTTTTCGTTGTTTCCATTCCATTAGTCCTTATGTATTATTATAGTTACTAAAGTAAAGTATGTATATTTATAGAAAAATATGTGCTTAATACGAAGAAAATTTTAATGAGTTAGAAATGAAATTTGATTTGATATTCAGCAAGCTTGTTTAATCTAATGGTAAGATACTTGTCTAGTAGAAAGGAAGTAGGGTTTAATCCTCGTTCTGGGAGACCAGCAAGTTAATTTTATTTTCCATATACAAGCACTTAATTGTGTTTTAAAATACACAGTAAGAATAAATATTAAACATTTTAATATTCTGTTCAAGCACACAAAGCACACATTTCAGATTGAGAGAAAATATTTGGAAAGTGAATGTTCGCAAGGCGATTATTTCAAATTAAAATACTACATATTGATAATTTTTATTGGTAACTTGGCATTTTGTTGTTGTAATTTCTATTCTAAAATGTTTTTTTTTTTTAAACTAATCTTTTTGTTTATTCTTCTGCGATGATGGATGCGATTATTGCCATGCAATTATATTTGTTATATTTGAAACAATAATTTTGATTCTCGATGAAGGAATGGACGTTCCGAAACCGGTTGGCGTTAAATAATAAATCTCAACAGTTTGTTTATAAATTTTATTGTAATTATTAATGAAATCGATTGTTTGCAACATGTTATTGTTTCCTTGCAGGATTACCTCCAGGCAAAATTTTGTTTTCTAACGTGGCTGCCAAGGAAGAGCATGTGAGGAGAGGACAGTTGGCAGACGTATGCCTCGATACCCCCCTATGCAACGGACACACCACCAGCATGGATGTCCTGTGGACAGGCACACCTGTAGTCACCCTACCTGGGGAGACTCTAGCCTCCAGGTATTTACTGTCATAACTTATTTGTACACACTGAAAGTATTTTTTAAATTCATATAATTTTTTTTAATAGTTATTTTCTATGATATGTAAAACTAACTGTCTCATTTACAGAGTTGCAGCATCACAACTCAATACTTTGGGATGTTCAGAACTTATAGCCAGGACACGGCAAGAGTATCAGGATATTGCCATACGCCTTGGTAATGACCGGGAATAGTAAGTTTTAAAACAATATTATGTGTACTCAAACCACGCCAAAATAAATTACACAATTTGTGATTTGTTAGATCAAATTATCTATTAACCCAATAGCCTCGCGAGTCTTAATTTTATTTTTATCAAATTTGAAAAGACTTAATAATGTTATAAATAACCCTTGTTCATTTAAGGTGCTGCAGGCAATAGTACTGTTTTTTTTATCTTGTTTAAAACAAAAATTAATTAGAAAAATATACAGAAAAAATCTATCTATTAAAAAATATTTGGTTATGGGAATCGAACCAGGAACTTTACCTTGCCAGATATATTTTTTTGATGTGTAGTGTTTTTATTTAATTTGTCTTTATCAACACATAATTGTGTTCTAAAATTGCAACTTTAAAATATTATTAGAAAGTATCTACAGTGGTATCTCGATATATGTCCGCTTTGGAATATGTCCTGTTTGGATGCAAAAAAATTTCTTTCCTCCTCATTCGGCTGAATTCGGTTTTGGAGAGGGGGCATCTACCACGATTACCCACGAGCATCAACACAACTGTTTCTACCATTCAGTGAACAAACCCGTGCTATAAATTTTCACACGATTTTGTGTTTTTCAATTAAAATTTTTGTAAATTCATTAACCATGATTTCTAAGAAAGTTAAAGAGAATAGCCAAGGAACGAAGAAAATGATTAGGATCACCATGGAAGATTGTTGAAAAGTATGAAGGTGGTATCCATATGCGGGACTGCTGCATACCGTATGCTGAAAACGATGGTTGCTCATTGCAATTGCTTTTGTATTGTAGGTCGTGTTTAAATTATTTTATTCAACCCTATCAATGTATAATATGCCAATAACAATAGGATTTTTTTTTTCATGGGATCGGATCAATCATTTTCCCATTGTTACTTATGGAAAAAATTTGTTTGTTATAAGTCCAAGGATTTGGAACAGATTAAGGATGTATACCAAGGTACCACTGTATCTTGTTTACGTTATTTTGTCTTTATTTCAAGAAATTCAAGACAATTGAGAATCTTTGCTGTTAATTTTTTGTAAACAAATCATAAATTATAATGCCACCAAGGGAAGCCATGTAACAAAGATGTCATGTACAGTAAAAGCTCGTTAATACAAACAACTTTATTTAAAAATTCATTATAATTCGAAAAT
The DNA here is from genome assembly GCA_022840565.1 of Eubasilissa regina. Classification (NCBI taxonomy): domain Eukaryota; kingdom Metazoa; phylum Arthropoda; class Insecta; order Trichoptera; family Phryganeidae; genus Eubasilissa; species Eubasilissa regina. The sequence continues at coordinate 28,751,074 of JAINEB010000033.1, forward strand.
GTTATCCCCCCTGAAATGGATTTTCATACAAACTACCTATAACCCGATAAATCAATAATTCATAATGTGAAATAATTTTTAGACAATTTTTATTTATTTTTTACATGTAGTCGTTATAAATCTGAACATGTTATACCTGCAATGACTGCCACGGCTGGACCCTAATCCCTACAAGGATTGACTAATCATATGGGTTTGACCATTTGTATAATCGTAAATATAATCCGAAACTGATGGAAATTCCACCAAAAGATGAGTCTAGTTGGAGTTACGTCACCTTGTACACCAGATTTGGGTTTTAAAGTTTTACATTTTCATATTTAGAAGCCTATCCTAGTATTTTATTTTTACATTTAAAACAATTCTTAATTATTTTTGTATTTTATTTTGCCTGTAGTTTTATTTTAATTTTAATTGACGTCAGTTCGTTGTATGTATAATACATTAATAATTAGAAAATAGATTTAATTAAAGATATGGACAATAAAATTGACAGTAAGGGAAAAATTGCGAAATGATATGGTTTCGCCAATTCGATTGTTTCAACAATTTTAAAAAATTGCACCAAAATTGAAAAATTATATAAGTTGAAGGAAAGTAATACGAATCGGCACATTCGTCCGGCAAAACACAAAGAGCTGGAAAGTAGGCTGTTTGAATTTTTTTCTCAAATGCATGTCCCCCAATTTCTGGTCCAATTCTCATCGAGAAAAGACGTTCATTGGTCCATTAATGATTTTGGAGCCTTCAAGTCAAAAGTTGATGAAACATTAAGAGGTGGAGGACTTTGACAAAAATTAATGCAACATTGACCAAATACTATTTAAAAATATTTTGAGAAAATGTATATTTCAAGTACATATAAATGCTTAGAAAATATGTTGATGATTAGAAAACAATGAAATTCTACTTTCCTGATTCGAAAATCTTTTTTTTTTAATTTTGGACCCGTCAATTTCATATTAAAGAGCTTTTACTATGTATAAATATTATTCTAAATTAATATTTTGCTGTGGAATTTACAACATAACTTATTTACCAGATCATTTTTATTGCTTTGCACCTATCTCATTTTAATTTGTATATTTTGTTGCAGCCTAAAGGCTACCCGTGCCAAAGTATGGGCCAAGCGGGAGACAAGTCCACTCTTTGACTGCAGGAAATATGCCCGAGGGCTGGAAGGACTTTTCACTCGCATGTGGGACCGATTCAGTCTTCAACAAAGCCCAGACCATCTGACAAATTCTAATTCTGGCTCTTTTAGCACCGCTACTTGAGAACAATATATTTGGATATGTGTATATATTATTGCTTTCTGAGGGAATTATTTAAAGCTGTCAGTTTAGAATAGAGAAAGGAGTAAACTTTTTATTATTGTTAAACCAAGTAAGGAAGGCTTCAACATTTTGTATTGTGCAGTAGTAACAGTTAAAACTTAATTGATAATAATTTTTTTTGTTTTTTTTTTTACAATTAAATTTTACCCAACAACTTGAAAAAATATTTCTGATAAAATGATTTTTTTTTAACCCTTATAATTTGAATTTTAATGTTTTATTGTGTTATTTTTATTTTTACAGTATCTTCAATTTTAAATTAGTCTAGTTCTAATTATAAAAATTGAAAAGCTAGGGAAGTTTATGTTCTAAATTTGAAGAAGTTCATCACATTTTCATTACCTCATTTCCTTCTGTTCAGTATTTTCAATCCTTTTCAATTTCAATAATATTACAAAAATTAATGATTTTAATAAAATGTATAAGGAAATCTTAATTGGTCTCAAGGAAAATCTACAAAATATTGAGTTATTTAAAAAAATAATTGAATTAGCGGATATTCACTAAACACATCAAAATATTGAATACCTAATGCTTAGTAACAAAACCACAATCAAACAGTTCTCAAATAAGTGAGACTACTTTTAATTGGGACTTTTGTTGATGTGTGGAATATCTAGTTTTAGTTGAAATAATTTTAATATGTGTATTCTGATATTTCTAAATGATTGCGATTTTAAAAAAAGATCATTATTATTTAAATAATAACTATTCCCAAATTATGATCAAATGATTAATGTGGAATAAACTTTTTATTTTTTGTCTTTGTAGTTGATATTAATTTTATCTCTTGATCAAAAAAATTGTAATATGCAAGTTCTTGTAATTTTTATAAATAACAATACTTTAATGATATTTTGCGTATACTGTTAAATCAGGATCATATAATAATGTAATAGTATGTAATAGAAAAACAGCAGATTGTAACATTACCTCTTGCTATTAGATATAATCCTTAATTATGTTTGTTTTATATTGATTTTCAAATATTTTAACTATTTCACAAATGCTTTTTTGTGATTGAATATATTTAATTGAATATTAAAAGTGTTTTTACATCCAAGTACAAATAAATAAAAAAATTCCATTTATTCACACCGATGGTTTACAATAGCATGTAGAATTTGAAATCCGTAATAGGATATTAATTATAATAAAACCTTATTCTCTCCTTCAGATTATTTTATTAAAAATATTCAAGTAATATTCAACATTTTTTTAACCTTGGGTCTCATTTTTTTTTAAATTTCTAAGTCATTGTTTTAAATATAAAAAAAAGTAAATTTATTACATTAATTTTATAAACATTTTGGAATTGGTATTTTGAATACACCTGGAGCTGTGTAATATATTGAATATCTACATACTCAATTTTTTTTTATTTCTACCACAGTTCACGACAGCAGGAAACATTTGTTAATGCATATGTATTTCTTGAGGTTATTTCTATCTTTTGATAATGATAAGTTTTTATACATGTACATTTATTTTCTAATACAAATAGTACAAGATTAATCCTTCAATTATAAATAGTATACTTTCATTGATTAATAGTGATTAATTATTTTTTGATTTGTCAAATATTATATGTATATTAGATAAACGATTTAAAATATTTATTTAATTTATGTTCTCATTCAAGAATATTAAAATAATTCAAGTGATAATACTTCTTGTGAACTTGTTAATTACTTCATAACTAGCTAAGTGAAACGCTTGTTGTGAATGTAATATTGGTCCATGATAGGGCGTGTATTGTTAGCTGTGTGAAAAGCAAAGGCTCCGAAATTGAAGGAGAGTGAAATGTTAATATTACGATAAATGCTAAATATTAAGGGATTTGTGATATTTCCTATTTGTTATGTCTTCTGCTTTTTTATTTTAGTTTTTTTTGTTTCTAGCCTTGGTCAGACCAGAAGTATTTGGGAGATTGTCATAATATTATATTGAATAAGTGGTTTGATTGTTTTATAATACAGATTTCCACAATTTATTTCCATACGTGTTTTTATGCCTTTTGTTTTAAATTTTGGCCGGTGCCACAAAGTATTTGGGAGATTATCAAATTATATTGTTTAATTAGTTCTTTTAGGACACGTGTACTGTTCCAAATCTATCTGTTACACAAGCTTTTTGTTTTAAATTATGGCAATGGGCCACAAAATATGTTTGCGTTATAACTAGTATTTAAAACTCGTCCTAGGATGGACTCGAAAGCCAAACACAGAACGTTATCTGTGAAAAAATATAATAATTTAAATTATCACCTATCTGCATCACCATAAATTTATTTTTTATTTGAAAAGTGTACTTTCAGAACAAATAAATCGTATGTCCACCCAATCCATATATTTCAGAGGAAATTGACTGAAATGTTTCCCTAGGTGTGACACAGAAGGACATTGGTATATTACATATGTTAATATGATATAAAAGCAGTTTGTTTTGTTCATATATTGATTACAGCCCTACGTTACATGCAGCTCCAAAAATAAAATACTTTCATATTAAATAAGTTTCTACAAGTTTATAGTTCAAGATGTTTTAAGTGTATATATGTATCTGGTAAATCTTTGACAATAAGGTAATTTTTTTTTTAAATATTTTAATAATGCACCATAAGGGCTAAATAAAGCATGTATTAAAATTGAGCAGTTATGCACATTTTTTATTATTTGCACATTGTTTTCAACGTGTATACAATAATCAAAATGGTTTTTGCGTACATACGATTCATTGTCACTTTTACATACTTTGTTGGAGGATTTTATAGAGAAAAGCTAATTTATATGATAAAAGTTTGTTAATTCAAACAAATAATTCATAATTTATGTTTACTTTAAGCGCTCAAATTTGATTTTCAAAGAACACCTTTACTTCCCACCTTATTTCTTTGAGGGTTTATGCTCACTTTGTGCCACAAAAAATAGAAAAACAACATTTATGTTTAATTTTCATTTGTTTTCAGAATATGTACAAATGTAATTGGTTTAATTTTAACTAATCTCGCAAATGATGCAGTCTCGTATAAGTTAAGAAATTTGGTTTTCTGGCCAACAGTTGTGCACATTTGTATAATTATTACTCTCTTTACCACTTCATCTAAAAATGTGTCCATCTCTAGGAACATATTAATATTTTTGTAAAAGAGGACACTCAATATTGATGAAAATATAAGGTTGTTGAAATGATGAGATAATTTTCTGATAATATTATATTAGTGTAAGTATATTTATGTATAAGGAACAACGTGGCGACTTGCCTTTAGTTAGTTTAATATGATTTACCGTTTAAGCGGTAATTTCTTTAAACTTTTAAAATTGTATTTATCCCAAATACTTTGTATAACATCTGTAATTTTAGTCGGCAATTCTATGTATATTATTAGGCCATCTTTGCTGTACTCTAGCTTGACTATTTACGTTGTGTCTTGACGACATCTGCGAGATGTTTGGCTGTTTAATTACTAGTGTCAAATGAAGTGCTGAAACGAATTAGGTGTACTTTAATGTTAGTCATTGTGAATGGGGTAAAATTATGAAGACTGTCCCTCGATCACAAATTGGTAAATTCAGTCCCAAAAATGCTGTGCTGACTGTGTTTGATTCCAAATAATGAACCAAAGTATCAATACTTGTCCACCTGCATAATAGAAACCACCTGAGAAATACATACAGCTTCTTACATAAATGTAATATTGTCACATTGTTCTGTGTATGAACTGGTTTGAATTTATTCTAGATTGTCTATATTTTTATCTAATAAAATTTGTGAAAAAAAGCTTTTCATTATTTATATAACCTTAATTATCCTGATTCTTCACAAAATCTTAATTTAATGAAACTCTTTCAATAGTATTCACATTTAAAATTTATGTATACTCTCCGAGTCATAGAGACAATAGTGATGATGATGATTATGATAGACTCGTAGAGACAATAATGATGATGATAGTCTCATTGAAAAGGAGTACCCAGAATTAATTAAAGTTATAACTTAGGTAGCAAACAAATATCATTGCTTTTATTAGAATATTTCTACAAAGAAAATAAAAACTCTCAAAATGAAATGATTACACAATTGAAATCAATAGTCCTATGAAATTTTATCAAATTAAGTCATGTATTGAAAGCTTGTCTGGAATGATTAACATTCTATTGACATTTTTAAGGAGGTAAATTACTTACAAACCTGATAAGATGCCATTCCATAGAATTGGGATAATACTGTCATACATAAAAAGTGGACTATAGGAACAAGGCTACTACCGATATTATATAAAGTTCATTAATAAGATTCACTAAATCTGTTAAAAGGTGTTTTAGATCTCTGTCAAAGAGTAGTGTATAATATCATCAGGGTTATGGCCTCACTGTTATGCAAATTATTTTTTTCTGTAAGTAAGATGAGTTGGGAAATAAGTGAGTGGATGGCATAAAAGACTTACATTGAATCCATCTAAAACATAGCTACTGTAGACGGCAACACTTAATACAGGAATCGATACCTGCCAATGCCAAATCTGCAGTTAAGTTGTTAGGCGTGCACATTATTCAGATCTTTCAATGAATACACGAATTAATAAATTGTCAGTGCACACTTTTATCAACTGAGACTTCTTTCTCCTGATGCAGCCCGTCTACTTATAAATGCATTTGTGGTGTCACGTGTTGACTGTTGTAATAGCATTTCAGCTGGATAGATTACAATCCATTCTAAATAAGGCAGCACGAATAATATATGAAGTTTCTAAATTCTCTCATATAACATCCCTTTTGTACGAGCTACATTGGCTACGATTCGCTGAAAGAGTTGAATTTAAATTGTGGTGGTTGACGTACAAGGGACACATGAAATGGTGCCTCTGTATCTTCAAGAACTTTATATCCCAGACAATTTGAATAGTAAACATCAAACTCTCAGGTCAGTCGCAGGAAAGGTTGTAGAACTGACCAGCCGTTGCCAGAAGTCTAAGTTTAGTGAATGGACATTTACTGTGGCAGGTCCGAAAGCATGAAACTGTTTGTCCTCCATCTTAAGAAACAGTGCATTAGAGACTTTATTTAAAAAGAGACTTAAAATGCATATTTTCAAAAAATTAGTTCATAAGTTCAAACAATTAAAAAAAAATTTTAATGTAAAGATAATGTAGGACTATAAAGAGTTTATGTGTAAAGCGCCCTTGAGGTGAAATATTTTACGATAATGGTGCTATAAAAATAATTCAATATTGTTATCATTAGTGTAGGCCAGATTTAAAAGCAAGTTCTATTCATTAGATCACATAAAAGATGCAAGAAATATGCACTATTTTGTACTCATGATTTCTTAAGTTAATTTGTTATGTAAATTTGCAGATGATATAATAAATGTTATGGTGTCATTATCTGTCAAATGTTAATATTTCTTTGGGAGTTAGGTCGGTGGTTAAATGAAAAGAGTGAGTGATTGGTGTATTGAGGTTTATTAAGTTTGTTAGAACAATGAAGACAGATGAGAATGAAATAAATGAGTGAGTGAAGATGCAGAAGGTGCGCATGAATTCTGAAGTGAAGCGGCGGTCAGCAAGACTGCCGCTGCGGAGCAATGAAATAGGAGAGATTGCTGTAGCGAAGCGATGAAACAGGAGATAGCTCGACGATGAGGAATTAGGCCAGACCTTTAGCAGCAGCCGGCATCGATATGTCGCTAGTGCCGATGCCGGCTGAGTTGACGATGAATTTGAAATCTGATTTTTTTTAGACATTACAAATCTCTTCTATCTAATTTGAAATGTATAGTATTAATTGTGAAAAAAATGTACTGATAAAAACCTCAAAATTCAATGCGTCACATCATGAATCTTTCCTCAGTGCGTAGTTATCAAAATAAAAGAATTTCATGTCATCATTATTACCATTAGCGCTATAACCCAGGGCGAGTCTTGGTTGCCTGCAGGATTTGTCACCATTTCCGGCTATCTCTCTTCCAGTTCGTCACTCCCAGAGTACGACAGTCCACTACCGCACCATCAAGCCATCTCAGCTTTGGCCTACCTGCGCCCTTACATATCACTGAAAAATCTTTATCTGTGGGTTCCAAGTGCCCCAGCCTGCGCAATTTTTCAAATTTAATTGATTTAACCATATTGTCACCTACATATTATATATCATACATTTCCGGATTATATCTTTGTCTTTACATCATTATTATTACAGTCTACCAAATATATAGACATGAATTAATGCAAATTTCTTGTTTCAATATTTTCAATTTAGTGTCACCCACGCGATCACTTTGGTACCATTTATGCAATCAAATAGCTCCATGACTTTTTTTTAAATGAAGTGTTTTTTTAGAGGTATAGAACTTTAAAATAAAACACAAAAAAAAAAACAGTAATGACCATGGTATTGGCTTTATTGGAAAGATAATTTTATGCCATGAGTTTAATAATGATTTTGCACGTATGGTCATATGGTTTATTCGAGCCGTAGCTGGCTCGGAAGTCCAATTTTCAATCACTATTTAGAGCAGCTGGGGCTGTATATCGGCAATAACGCGACGAATGTTGGCTTCCAAGTCGTCTACTATCTCTGGTTTATTGTCGTAGACTAGCGACTTCACATATTCCCACAGAAAATAATCACACTATTTTGGAAGCCAATTCACAGATCCATTATGCGAAATTATGTGCTCATCGAATGTTTCCTTCAATAAATTCTCTCCATTGACTGTAATGTTCTGGTCAGCATCATTTTTGAAGAAACAACAGCTGCTTCGGTGTACACTGTGTTTTATCAATTAGAGTATGCATGGTGCGAAAACAATCCATGGTTATTCAAATTATTTGTTCGGATGAACGATTATAATTGTAAAATGGACATAGCGCACAGTAAGTATCGCGAACTGAACCAAGAAATTTGCAAGTGTTGTTCTGGTGTAAGTCTAATCATGGTGAAGTGGCAAACAAAACTGAGCACAAATCAGCTGTCACTGGAAGTGTTGCCAATTTGAAAAAAAAACATCTTTATATGACTCGATAATATAATATGCATTAATGTAAAAATCACATCTTGTTTACACAAAGATTTAATTTTGCAAGAGTAAATACTTTTACTGTCGTATAAATGTGTCATTAATCGGATTTATGTTTCCACAAAGAATGTGTGTAAAATGCCTCTCGTCCCGAAACTAATGTTCCAAACCCCTTTCCTATATGTACCCTTTATTTCATGTCTATACATTTACTGATCTATGATTATTATTTATAGGTCCGTAAATTCTGTAAAGAATTTGAGATACACAATTCAAATCGCTCAAACTTTTAAATCGTGTGATCCCCATTTTCAAGACACAACACATAATTCCAAATTTTCATTCAAAATAATTTTTTAAAGAAATGTCTTGTAATACTTATCTCAATATTTGTAGGGTACCTAACCTATGTAACCTCTTGTAAACGTGTAAATGAAGAAAATAATGAATTTTCAAGTTGACTTATTTATGCACCTTTCTTCTCCATTTGCTAGGAGAATTATTAAGAAAATACTTTCAAATTCGGTACCTGGAGATCTTCGACGCGGAAAACAAAATAATGATTAAGGAAATACATAATAATTATAAATAAAACACATTTCTAAATGTAAAAATGTAATGCTTATTTTTGACTGATCGAAGAAGAATATCACTATTAACTTCTGTTAAGACAATGACTTTCACAAAATACGTAAACACAAATAGAAGTATGAAAGAAAAATTGTATTTCAGGCACATTGCTACATCTACGTATTACAAAAATAATTAATATGAATTTAAAAATAATTCTTTATTTATACAAGAACAATCATTATTTACACAAATGTACCAACCTCGAAATAAATACAAGTATCTCAAGAAAATAATCTTAAACCACAGTCATGAAAAATATTACGCACAGGGATTCAATACAAAAATTAAATTAATTATTTTTATTAAATAAAAACTCAAAATTGTTTAAAGCCCTGCCCCGTATTGATCACAATAGATTGGATACACTGGAATTGAAAATATAAAGAAATAAAATGAATAAATTTTACTTTTTTTTACCAAAATGATTTCCAATTTGAAATTTCCTCCAATATTATGAAATGTCATTATTCTTTTTTTTGTCGGGGAATCATTCTAATTTATTGGGAAGTCTTTTATTTGGAACAAATGTATTATTTGCACAGGCAAAAAATACATGAAAAAACAGATTGTAAATATACAAAAATTATATTGCTAAATCAAACTAATAAAGTGTAAACTTCTTTCACGCTTGTGTAGTGGCCCTTCTTCGTATGCAGATGCTGACGTCGGCAATGACTTCAGCTGAAATTTATTTATTAATTAAGTATAGAAAATAAAAATCCATAAAAAAAACTAATAACTTTAAGATTTGTTATAAAATATCTTTAATTATATAAAATCTTTAATAATAAAATTGGCGCACCTTTGACTAGTGCATACGAGTGTGCATGGTAGGAAAGAGAGCAACAGGTACAATGGGTGTAAGAGTTGGCATACTGTTAGTACGCTCGGCCTCAGCTGCTGCCGCCTGCGCCGCTGCCAACTGAGACTGAAACAATGAAGATATTCCATTTTATGAGAAACTAGCCGATATACCCAGTAACCTTCCACAACACGTTTCACATTCCATCCCACCCCTTTTCTATTCTATTGTCGTTTCATGAATCACTATTGCTGTTTTATATTTATTATAATATAAGCTATAGTTATATTAACACAAATTAAATCAATCAACTACTATCGGGATTCGAATCTGGACCTCTTCTTATCCCGGGAAGTGCGGGTTCACCATTTCAACATATTCAAATACATTTTTAGCAAACTTTGAACTTATATTCTGCAATCTTTCCAGTTGACACACCCATTAATCCATTTTAAAAAGCAATCAACTTTACATTGCAATGAAACTCAAATACCTTTGAGTAAAACACGCTAGGACAGACCAGAGTTAAATAATTAATTTTTGATAAATAGATTTTTCTGTATATTTTTCTAGTTGATTAATTTAATTTGTATTAAAATAGCACAGAACTATATTCTGAAAATGTAACTTTACAACAAAAATGTGTTCTCCTTTAAAAAAAGGTAGTTATTTTATTTCCTCACCTTTTTTATCACTCATACACACAAATTGATCCTGTGTTAAGATAACTTTCACCAATTCCAGAAAAATACATTATGCGAAAGGATAAAGAATATCAAAAGTTACATAAAGTTAAATACATTTTATGTGTGATCTATTCATAACTTGTCATTATCGAATAATACAACTGTTTGCACAAGGGGGTTAGGAATTAGGATGTAGGATGGATGGAAGGAATTTGATACAAGGACAAGACAGGAGGGGCTTAATGACCAACCAGATACCAGGAAGAACACAACTTATCTGAGGTGCTCCTCAGATATTTTCTCATTTCCTCTGGATTTTTTCATTTCACTGTTTCGCACAATCTTACCCGCACCATACACAAATAGCAATATGCACTTAGATCGGTGCACACAAGTGAGAAAACTGATCACACGACAATACCGTAATGTACTTCACAGAAGTCATAGATATCACACATAGGCATAAAGTCATGCTCTGTATAGGTATAGGGAGGTGGAAACCTATGGGAGTTAGGGCAGGGACGATGGTTCATCAAGACCATGCATAGTGGTTCATCAAGACACACGCACGGCGACCATCGATTCATGGATTTATTATAAAAATCGAACAATAACACTGAATTGAATAATATATTAAATTAAAATAGTATAAGAAATGTATTACCTGGAGACTCACAGCTTGGTGGTTGGTAATCTCTGTGGTATCATTTTCTGAGCCTCCAGAGTTAACTGTGCTGGTTTGTGTATCTCCTGAAGCGTTTGAAAACTGTAATCCTGGGTTAACTTCCTGTTTGGAAAAAAATGTGATAAAAATTAAAATATAAAATAATGCGAAGGAGTTTGGCATTTGTTTATAGTTCGGAATCCGACTCTTAGGCACCTATCTACCTAATATTATCAAGAGTCTTTATCGATCTTTAAAATGTATACAACCGGCAATTTGGGTAGTAAAAGGAAAGATTTAGAAAAAAAAATAGAAAAACCTGCCCATTAAATCCATTATTATTTGAGCATTAACATAATTTCTATTTAGAAAGATTTTCTGTTGATATTTTGTAGCTGCAATAGATGTACCACAGAACCACATTTTCGAGTAATAATAGTATAATGTGGCTTAATTATAGTAGCTTTCTATTAGCTAAATATTAAACAAAAGCAATTCTGTAAAACAATACCTGTAATTGGCTATTTAAAGTAGCTGCCATTTGAGCTGCAAGCTGTTGGTGATTGGGTACCACACGAGTGCGGTGCTTTGGAGTTTGGTTAGCCTGATTTTGTGGATTTGCCTGCAAGTGATTAAAATATCTAAAAATGGCTCGGTTTGAATGGTTTCAATATTATTTACAGTAGCAAATGCCACACTCGTAAGCATTTAACTTTAATAAGATATTGTTTAAAAATAATAAATATAAAATAAATTACCTGTGGATGTTTTTCTACTCTTCTTATATGTGATGTGCAATCAATTCCATGAACACTGCGCTTGTGTTGAGTTAGATGGTATCCTTGAATAAAGCCTTCTCCGCAAATCTCACAGTTGAACCTTTAAAGGAGAGAATTATTATTTAAAATTTATTCCAAAAACAGAATTGAGGTATAATATTGCTACTAGCAGTTCAATTGGTGATTTCATTTTTTTTATGAACAAAACTGACTTTTATTTTTTTCACAAATGTGGTTTTGAAAGATACTCTTATCTGCGAGAGTATATTACTATAATTTACAGCTATTGATGAGAGGGACTACACCTTTCGAAACTATAAAACTGATCAAAATAAAACACAGTTGTGTGTGTAGTACAAAGTTTGATTCAGTAAATTTTTTTAATAATCGTGTTACACCACAATGCAGGTGCCATGTAAATTAATGATGATTCAAATAGAGATCGGTTAAGAGAAGGTAAGGCAAATATAGGTAGAAGACTTTGAGCCCAATAATTTAGGCAATAATTACAATTTTAAAACAATTTAAAACAATGCAATATTAAACAATTTACATAGAATTATTATTTTTTGCAACAAACTACGTGAGTTTGAGTTATGAAATAAAAGGGATAAGGTTTTATTAACAATTGCTAAATTAATATCAAAATGTATATAAACCTTTCTCCAGTGTGCCTCCGTACGTGTGACTTGAGATCATTGCCCTGAGCAAACCTTTTGCCACAGTAGGAACATACATAGGGCTTCTCACCCGTGTGGACCCGGAGGTGGACTGTCAGGTTATACTGGCGCTGGAAACCTACAATGTACGAAACATTTGTAAAAATATTCAGGAAAGACATAACACCCTAACATCCTTACAACTGTTTGAGAAAATGTGTCTTTCGTAGCATTGATAAGCAGATTCCAAAAAATCTATTAGTCCATTATAAAATTTGAAAACTGCAACCGGCGCACCTAAAAAAAAAACATATTTTGAATATTTTGGCTCATACGCGGTATCGCACTTTCACTGACAATATTGTTTATTTGTCGACGATACACATCTACAAATAAATACAATACTGTTGAGTTTCCTGTTCCAATAAAGAATATTGTTAGTTGATTTAATATAATGCATTGTTATTAGGGATTCTGCATCGAGACAACCCGGGAATCTCATAATTTTTTGCTGTCTCGAGTCCCGGGACTAAGAAAAATAACACAAGACTAATTTTTCTTGATATTATTCATTTTAAACAAGTTAAATTATATAAATTAAATGAATCAACTAGAAATGTATGTAGAAAAAAAAACAATTTATTCAAAAAATATTTTAGTTGCTGACCATAGCGGTACAGCAGGTAACAACGAGCGATGCACGTGTGTCAATTTTTATGGCTTCTAACTACTAACAAAGCAAAATATTATATAGTCAGCTATAAAGATTCTGAAGGGAATAGTTTTGTCAGTTTGTTCAAATAGGGGATTATGTTTTTTTGTAAAATGTGATGTAAATATTTAAGACAAAATCATGTCATCTTTTGACGAAACAAAAATTAAATGAGATGAAATTATTTGAAAAGGGTCATTAGGGGACTTCAGTTAGTCATTTATTTTGACCAAATGTATACGTTTATTGTCTTGAGATATGTTTCTTTATCAATTTTTTTTATTATGTATATTTTAAAAAAATTGGTTTTGTTTTGTAGATTTTATAGATGTATTTGTTTTTTGTAATCAATTTATAAATGTATGATTAATTTCATTTAAAAAAAAACTACTAATAATTATTTTATCAAACAATTTTTATTTGATTTAATACGGATAATATCCCTAATAGCTGCTGTACATCATATATCATATTAATATTTATTGAAATATGTCTTCTTTTTAATTAAATAATATTCTTGATCTCGATTCCCGGGAATTGAAAAAAATTGAGAATACAGAATCTCAAATTGTTATACAGATATTTATTTACACGTACATATAGGTATGTAAATCTTATTTTTTCAGGTACTGTGATATCACAAGGAAAATTAATATGTATATATTTACAAAATTAACGCAACACAATTTTTGAATTTGTGAAACTCTGATTTTAAACTGAAAAAATTATTTGACAACTGTATTCCCTAAAGTGTCTCAAAGAATGTTTATTAATTAGAAATTTGATGAACCTGAAAAAACTTGAAATAATTTCTGGGCCCTTTGCGTTGCAAACCAATATATATTGATTTCATATACATAATAGTTCAAAAATTCAAAGTGTTTGAAAGATGTAATCAAAATTTAAAAAATGAATATTTACAAAGTGCAACCTATTCTTGCATATTTGAAGCTATAACTTGGTTGGAAAATAAGCTATACCTTTAGCAAATTAACAATATGCTCGGCCATAAATGGAGAATACCGCGCTTCGCCCTTATGTAAATCTAGCAGAATCCAATCCCGAATCCATGTTAATGCCTCTTTTGTCTATGGCTATTTTCTATTTAATAAATTATTTCGATGTTTATTTTTAAACTTCTTAAAATAGTTATGCTTATTTTAAAATATTCTATGAATTTATAGATTGGTATTTGTATTCGTAACAGTATTATATTTAGTGATGGTAAACCGTTAAGTGACTGTGATTATGCTGATGCTTGGTAACTGAGATTGAGCGATGATTGGTAACTAAGATTTAACTGTTGGAGGTTTACTTTCTATTGTACCAGTCATTGCTTAAAGAATTACGAGTAATCGGTTACCAATCATCGTTAACATAACAATTTAGCCATCACCTAGTTGTATTATAATATAATTTAAATACAACAAAAAGTATTGAGTATTTATATGATTTGTAAAAATGTTGTTGACTTTTGAACATTTTTCATGTTTGGTTTCAATTTTACCGGCAATAAAATTATGAATGTAACGGAAATAGAAAATAGTTGTGTTATACTTCCTGTAGATTAATGTGTTATATATGTGTGGAAAGTGTGTAAATTGACATATACACACAAGAGAAAAATACTAACTGTTCCATACAGGAAACAAGAAAACAAGGGTGGTTCGCCGATCTCAGCTTTTCTCAACCAGCGATGATGACGATGATGATGATAATGAGGTCGAAAGTAATGAAACACAAAAAGATGTTCAATGTAAGTACATTACGGTGAAAAAATTGAGAATGCCTGCTGCATCAAAACACTTTTGTTTTTATTCAAATTCATTACAATACATATAGGCGATAGCCCGCCGCTTGAGACGTTCTTCAAAGGCGTTTTTGTTTTCCTAAATCTATCCCACGGATTTTTTCAAGATGTAATCACGGCGCCGCGATAATTACACCTTGAAATTATTAACACGTGTCTTATCATATCAATTAATACAGTGCCTCCTCGGCGAGTAATTTCTGTGCGATGCACTAACCTTTGCCACAAATTGTACATAAGTGTGTTTTCTCCCCTGTGTGGTAGCGCTCGTGTACAGTCAGGTCCGTCGCTCGTGGAAAACCCTTTCCGCAAAACTTGCATTTGTAGGGTTTTTCACCTTTATGACGTCGCATATGAATAACGAGGTAATCATTACGTATAAATCTGTAAAGATATAAATTAGCACAACTTTAAAACGAGTTAAATATTTAAAAGGCTACATTAAAAAAACAAATTAATTATTGCATTTTAACATAAAAAAATTTAACGTAAAAAGTTTAACAAACTTTTTATTTAATTTGAAAAACCTTATTTACACATTTATATACTAATTCATTTTATTGTCAATGAATTGATTAATGAATAAAATGATTATGGGGGAAAAATGATGTACTTGTACCTTTGCCCACACTCAGAACAGAGAAATGGTTTTTCTGCAGAATGCCACTTGTTATGCTCCTTGAGATGCCATTTAGAGTTGAAAGATTTATCGCAGACTTTACATGTGAAAGTTTTATCTCCCGTATGCATTCGCATATGGGTTTCTAAGTATTTTGAGGTTGTGAACCCTGCAAATTAAGAATGAAAATTCAATATACACATTTTTTGATCAGTAATGAATGTTTTAATTTGTATTAGGTTGGTAGGAAAATAATTGCAGTTTTTGTTTTTGTATGGGTATGAAGGAACATACGGTGCAATGGTGGTTATAAAATTTCGTGCTGGTGACGAAGGAGGTCATAGGTTCCCTTCTTTAGTTGATAATAAAAAACTGGGTGTTAGTTGCACAATGTTAAATGTTAATCATCAGTCAGGAAAATCAAAAACTTGACAAATGATTCTGCACGAACTGAACGAAAACCAAAAAAATCACCATTACGAAGATTGTTCTATGGTGTGGGTGCTTGTTGGACTATGAAATATTGCCTAATCCACCATACTTACCAGACATCTTGCCAATAAATTATCACTAGTTTAAGCATTTTGGCAACTTCTTACAGGGTATTTTTCTTAATTATTAGGAAAAATGTATTTGAATTTGAAGATCATAAACAGCAATTATTTTCTTATCAACCTAAAATTTATCATTAAATCATGAAATTTCAATAAAAATGATAATAGTGTCTTTTTAGAAAATTGTAATACTTTTTGGAAAGTTACTCGTTATTTAAACTACAGATATAAGGGTGATATCGCTAAGACAAATATATGAACTGAGAGCAACGAATTGATAGGTAGATAATTGTTTACAGTGAAAATAAGATTTAGATTTTAAACTAGTCAAGACTGTTCTGGAGATAATTACCCCGACTGCATATGGAGCAGAATGCAGTCTTAGGATTCTTTTGTTTTCCCGAGTGCAGCGCCGCCTTGTGTCTCTCCAGATGTTCGGCCTTGAAGAATCCTTTGGGACACAAGTCACACATGTACGGCTTTGTTTCCACATGCGACCACATGTGTTTGTTCAAGTGATCCTGTCTGAAATGACACTCCACAAAATTACTCTTGATTTAAAAAGCCAGGCACTGAATTCTGTTCCAAGATAGGAACAAATCTTTACAAAATCCTCAACATAAACAATGAGATCAAATTGGTCACTTACCTATATTTTGAATTTAGATTCCTGCTAATTAGGTCAATAAACAAATTATGATTACAGGGCTGGCAGAGTGGCCTAGAACTTTACTAAAGCAGGGCCATGCCAAACAATGTGACAATGAGTGCCTTTGTGCAAATACAAGTACGCAATTTCAGTCCCTGTGCCTAATTGGTAATATGCCACTGTTTTAATAATACAATATGTACATATAAAAAAAACCGAAAATGTCATTTTCAAATATTTTGGTCTAATAATATGATTATAGTTGTGATCATAACTAGATTTAAATATATTTTCTTTATACCAAACAATTTTTATTATATGTTTATATTAAAAAAAATTTATTAATACTTGGGAGACAAAAAAGATTGGAAGTAAGAGCGAGAATGGGCATCTGATTATAATAAGCTCACTTATGGAGATAATACAGTGTTAGCAACTAATATTGAAGCTGATCAAATAAAAAATAAAATAAGTAAATAATTCAATAATAAGTTTGTGTATTTGTAATGATCGCAGGTCATAAAAAGAATGGTGTTTTGAAGCAAGGCAAACAGTGCACAATAGAGTTCTGGTACCCAAAGAACAAAAGCGAAGCCTGGAAGATTTTTTGTTTTACTAAGTTTACACCCAGATAGACAACATAAATTTGAAGGTAATATAATATTTTAAATCATAACACAAAATAATAAAATTCACATTCAACTCACCGACTAAAAGTTTTCTCACAAGAATCACACTTATACTTGTTGAATGATTCATGTGCAGTTTCATGTCTCCTAAGACGAAGCACATTGGTAAAAGTCTTCGCACAGACCATGCAGCTAAAGAGAATGGTGTTGCCAGAGTGTTTCGCCATGTGAACCTTGAGATTTATCTCTGTGGTCAAAACCTACGAGAATAAAACATCTACATCAATATGTCCCACAGAAAAACATTATTACACATATAAAGTATGTTTGGTGTTCGGAAACAGAAACCGCCTCGGGCATTCTCACCAGCTGAATATCCGCAGATGTGCAGATACAAAAAATATTTACTAATGTACCTGGATTTGGCAAATATCAGTACCAAACACCCAAATACCTGGCAGAAAATGTCCACCAGATAGAGCCCCTACAGGAAGTGCTAATCTAGTTCTTTCTTTAGAAATATTGTTAACATTTGAAGATAAAAAATCTTATAAACATGACATTGTAAATAGATGGAATACTTTGTGGTATAATGGAAAACTTACTGGTATATTATCAAAATGGGATCTGAAATATTTGAAGGGTCAGGTAAAAACCAGAACAGTTTCAAAAAATCAATAAACTAACTTTTTAAGAAATTTTATTAAAATTTACAAATAACTATTAACATTTAAACCAAAATCAGCTAGGAAAAAGTTGTCTCACCCTTGAACATATGGTGCATGGAAATTCGCCAATCTCATCTATGTCCCTTTCCTTTTTAAATCTCTTCAATTTATGTTTTCTTTTAGAATCAAATGATTTCTTTCGACTCCTAATGCTTTTTCTTTTCTTTAATTGAAGAGGTTTATATTCTGAACAATCACTATTGAATTCTTGCTAAAATTAATAAAAAAAAATTATAATATTATTGATGGAAATTCAAATTTTTAGTAATAAAAATTGAGAATTGTAAAATTATATACATATATGTATTATATATTTTTTTAGGAGATGTAACCGGTTATCATCGTCAACTCTCACCTACCGTTCAAAGATTTTAAAATGTTGGACAATTTAATTAATTTATTATGAGATACGATAGAGAGTCACACTCTTCTATCCTGACATACAATTCTCGCCTCATCCATCATCTTTTCATGCAAGCTCGTCGATTGTTGAGGCTTCTAATTGGACTATCTTCCAGTATCTGGTTTACCTGGTCATGCTAAAGTCGTCATCTGTTTCTTGTGCCATCAACACTTGTGTCATATATCTTTCTAACCATTATTTTATCATTCGTTCAACATGACCAAACCATCTAAGCCACCCTTTTTTAATCCTATTCACTATAAAAATAATTGGACAATTTGTTTATAGCAAAAATTTTAAGGTGTCATAAAATTAATCACCTATTATTTTTTAAATTCATTAAAAAACTTTACTTTTGAATGCATAAAATATTTTATTAATTAAATAGTAGAATTGGTATAATCATTGATAGAAATACATACCTCGCTATTGCCGTCCATTGCATTGTCAACTAATACTTCAGTATAACTGTCGCCATCTTCCTCAAGAATCTGATTTTCTCTGATAGAAATAAAATAAAATGTCAATTATTTAATACTTAGTATATCTACTTATTATTTCTTATCAATTATTATTTTTACATTTCAAAACTATTTTGCACTAAAATCCTGAATGTTTAAAAATATCACATGAATTTTTTTTTTCCATTATGTCTTTTTAAAACACACTATAAATACATAAAAAATTGTTTTAAAAAAAATTAACTTTTAAATACTAAATTAATGTATTAATTATAAATATATACATATAAAATCAATTTTGTCGAAAAATATTGTTTTTGCGTCACCGGGATACGAACCTGGATCTTCATTTCCAATCCGGGGAAGTGCACTACCTTTGTGCTATAACGCCAGTATTTTTCTTGACAAATTTTCGAACCTATATGTTACATTTTTTCAAATTAATACACCTGTCGTTCCATTATTTGAAAGCCATCTACATTATTTTTACAGAATCTCAAATACCTTTGAGTAAACCGACTTGCAGACGCTAAAACAATATTTATCCCGGTGACGCTAAAACAATATTTTTCGACAAAATTGATTTTATATGTATATATTTATAATTAATACATTAATTTAGTATTTAAAATATCACAGACCGTCTGTTCTGAATAATTACAACTTCACAATAAGAATGTGTTTTCCTTAATAAAAAATTAACTACTTTAAAATTATAAAAATTCTCGATTTAATCTAATTAAAAAAAAGCATATAAACAAATATTACATACACAAGTATTAATATTTTTATACACATTTGTGTAGGAATTGAATTGAACCTAACTAGTGGAATTCAAATTATTATCAAAAATTCCTAATCTGTTAAGACTGACCATTTAACTATTTTATTTTATATCATAACAATTATGATGAAACACATCCATTTGTAGATTAACATCATTATATAGAATATGTATGTAACTATTTGAATTTTTTTTAATTGGAAAAACAAAATGTTTTGTAGTTTATTATTTAAAAATATAAAAATTATAAAAAATGTGTACATATATGTACAAATATGATAAAAATTATCAGAAAACAAGATCTGTAAGTGCAGTGTTGTGTAACTTTTGTATATAAATTTAAAGCAGAGGTTGTTGAAATTTAAATAAAACAAATTTATAGGTTAATATGTATGAATTTTTAAATAGATGCGTAAGAGTTAACAAGTAATTTTTCAGTAAAGGAAAGCATGCGTGTGTTTTCAGTTTTCCCCTCTTATAATTTTGTTTAATATAATAGTGATTTAAAAATACCTTTCAGCTTCTTCTAGTAATTCTTCCAAAGGTTCTTCCTTAATACTAATACTAGAGGGCATAATGTGTATGTCTGAAGATATAAATGTTCTTGAATTGTTTTCAACCATACCATTAGTCTGTGAAGGGGTTTTATTATCTGTTAATTCTATTGGTTGTATTTCAACTTTCTTTTCAACTTCCATTGATTCTACAAATTAATATATATTAAAGGTTATTAACAAGCACAGTAAATTCATATTTCCAAATTAAAGAAAGTTTTAAAAATGTATTAGTATAAAAAAATATATTTGATAGGAAAATAATGAGAAAAATTGAATAGCTAAATGAGAGGCTATTTATAAAACTAATAGTGTATGTACGTAGATTCAATTTATGACCTCATGATTTAATTGCGGATGAGTAGGCAAAGCAGCATAATATAGATTAGGATAATTCACTTCATAAAGTAATTGAAAGTAGACTGAAGTTTTATTAAATATATATGAGACATAAATGTATTTACTACTGACTTATTACAAAGATTATAAAATAATTTCACCTTTAAGTATGTATGTATCTACATAAATTGATATAACATATATACTCAAGTATACGGCAATCCAAATATAAGTCCAAAGTTAGATTTTTAGAGTTTTAAACCATCAGAAAATGACAGTGGTTATAATTCAAAGTTAAAACAATAAATATAAGACAGGTAAAAACTTTTTTAAAACAATATTTTTATAGTTCATTATTAAGATTCTATTATACTTGCATCTTATCTGTCCTAAGACGCGGTGATCAGATAAGTTCTTGGATATGGCAAAAGAAGACGATCCGGCAGAATTTTATCAACATAATTTTTAAAAAGAGAAAAAACTCTTAATCTCACATAGAAAAGCATGAAAAACTGTTGTTAGAAAAATATTACATATATATATATACTTATATTGAAAAATACCCCTCAAGATTTTACCCAGGTACAGCGTCACATGACAAACGCAATTATTATTATTAGGTACATATTTAAAGACAGTATATTTCCACAATGAGCCTGTTTTGTTTTTTGCATTTGATGACTAAACCCATTTGAATTTTCATGAATCTCTGTAAATAAGGGTGTAATTTCTGTTAATTTATATGTTCCATAACTGTTCCGACAAATGTAGAGTGCTTGTCTCCAAAAAGGGAGAAATTTGTCTTTACAAGAGTATATACATCATTGTTTATTAAAATTTTTCCTCACCTAATTCATTATCATGAAGTTCGTTATGCAAAAAGAGAGCTTCTGTACTTCTAAAGACCTTTTTGCATATCGGACATGAATGTAGATTTCCAGCACACAATGAAATATGATTTTGGTAATTCTCATATCTGCAAAAAATATACAATCAGATGAAAACGAAATAAACTATTTGTAGGAAAATAATAATTGTTTTATTTAAATAAATTTAGATTCCGGCTATTTGTACATAATTACGAAAAGAGCTCAGTATTATGAGATATGTAACTTACTTGTTATAGCCAATATCACATTTTTCACAGTTGTAAATTTTCTTTTTTCCATGAACAAGCATATGTTTCTTTAAATTTTCAATTTTTTTGAAAGTTAATTTGCAAACTTGACAATTTAGTGAAGGTGACTAAAATGAGAATAAAAATATGTTAAAACAGATTGTACATTGATTGATTGTACAAAGAAATGAAGATGTTACCTAAAATGTATATTTTGTAAATTGAGTTAAAACACTGTTTTATTCCGCTATATTTTTTATTGTGTTAAACGTTACAACGTTTTCGGGAACCCCCGTTATCAATATTATAATTCAACTAAAATTAAAAACACTTTCAGACAGTAATATATAGTGTGTTTGGAGTTAACAAAGGTGGGGATGGAGGTGGAGTTAAGATGGAAAAGAGAGGGGATGTAATGGGCGATATTTGAATATTTATTATGTTTTTATTGTTATTTTTATTAAATATTTAAAAAATTTTCAGAATGTCTAACTTTTGTCTTTACATCCCTTCTCTTATCCATTTTAACTCCACCCCCGCCGCCATCTCTATTAACTCCAAACACATCATATCACACTGTCTGAAAGTGCTTTTAATTTTAGTTGAATTATATTATTGATAATGGGAAGATGTTCCCGAAAACGTTTGAACGTTTAACACAATAAAAACATAGTGGAATAAAACAGTGTTTTAAATCAATTTACAAAATAATTATGGAATTCACACAGTTTTATCAAAAACCTTTGAACGGTTCAAATGTATAAATAAAATGGTTTGAAAATTTTAATAATAATTTTAAAAATAATTTTTGAGATTGTAAGAAACCCACGTAAGTCATAATGCAGTAACATTTTCAAAATTCTATTTACTTTGACATACGCCCCCTGATTTAAAGATTTTATTGTAGCAACAGATAATAAAATTTATATAATTATTTTAAGATTTATTACTTTTTTTAAAAATGAAACATAAAACTTTTTTCTTTTAATGGTTGTCAGGCTGTTTTTTAGGCAATTTTTCCTGTTTGTGCCATAAAAATATTGCAAGATTAACGCAAACAAAGATAATTATTTTAATGTGAAACATTTATATGTATATTGAAAAGGTAAAACATTAAATATACTTACTAATGCTTTGTTCTTTGAAACCGTTACACCGTGCACGTGTAGTGTGTGCTTTTCAAAATGTTGTTGGCTAATGTACAACTTGCCACACTCCACACAAGGTACTGCATCACTGGCCACATGCTTTTTCATATGGGTAGAGAGACTGAAAAATAAATGTATTAATAAAAAATATACTAAAAATAAAGAAATGTACTTGAAAATTGTATGTTATTATTTATTCACGCAGTTACATTACCTATAGCTTTTTGGCCATTTTATTACTAACTTATAAATTGATTAGACCTAATATTGGCTATTTACTACACCCACATTTTTTATTTTAAGATACAATAACTATTTTTCTTTTATATTCAACTAGAAACTACTTAAGAATTCTACAGTATGCAAAACATATACTTACGAAATTAGAGATTTAAACTTTTTCTGGCATTGAGAGCAGTTATGCAAGTGTATAACATCTCCTAGCACGGTTTGGGTACACTTCTCATTTTCCTTTAGGGTTGCAGAAAGTGTGCTTACTGCTGAATCTGAACTAAAAATTATATGAATTTTTTTAAAGGAAAAGTACAAGTAGACAAAATATCATAAAAGGCCATTTTAAATTATATTTAAAATAAAAACACTGTTTACATTCACTCATTCAATGCTGGCACATTATCCTCAGTAAAGTTACTACAACTAAACTAAAGCCCCTACATCCACCCAACTCTAATTCCCCCTTCCCCCCTTTCGCACCACAACCTAAGCACCATGTAAGCAGCAAACGTTAGTTTTAAGTTTAGTGTTAGTAACATTACTGAAGATGATGCGTCAGCATTGAAAATGTCATAATAAATAACAAATTAGTGAAAGTAAACAGTAATTTTATTTTAAATATAATTTAAAATGGTCTTTCACAAGAAAATTTTTAAATGTTAATTTTTCATTATTCCTAAAATGGTAAAATGCATTTCTTGAATAGTTATCACAGTGTTACCGCCAACATTTCACAGAATGCTAGATTCGGTTGAATGAAAATATGTTAAACATAAATCAAAATACATTAAACATTGAACAACATCACACGTCAACCCCAGTCAGACAAGCTAGACAGAGATCGGGGACATACCGACAAGGGTGATACTAGTGAGTCAGTGCGTGTAATATTTAAATTAAACTAATTAATCACAGTGGTGTGCGGAAGATAAAATAATTTTTATTTCCTTTTAGTTAAAGAGATGTTTTTGATCTATAAATTGGGCGAATCTTTAAAATATGAATTATAAAAAAGTCCATTACCAAAATGTAATTTTTAGGAAATTTTACAATTAATTAACTTTGAAGAATTAAATAATATGTATTATTTATACCTAATATCTTTCTTGATCTCGTCATCATATATTGAATGATTCTCAGTAGTCTCTCTTGCTTCCATTTTTATAGATGGTAAATCAGGGTTGAACATGGTATTAAAGTCTATTATTTCATTATTCCCGGCTGCAGAATGCTCCTCTTTGACATCTCCTGATAAAAAGTAAAAAGAATATTAATTCATTTCACTCAGACTTACAAGCGATAATGTTAATTGTTTGTTCCAGGAAACCGTATTAGGTTGTTTGTAATAATTTTTTACAATATTTTCATACCGCATATAAAAAATTTATACATAATAATAATAAATTAGAAAAGAATAATAAATTGAATTATACTTCAAATAAAATCAATGAGATGTTGGATGAAAAAAAAGTAATAATTTATCAATTGCTCAAAATATGAAAACATTAAAAAATACAAATATGAACCCACCGGCACAATTAGTTGTTGATCCATCAATGAAATTCCTTTTCGATGGTAGATTATTCTTGGAGACGTATCTTTTGAGTTTGGCGTCCGACAACTCACACATATGTTTAAAGGAATAAGCAGAATAAAGTTGCTGTGCACAGTGCACGCAAATTTGGCAAGGCAGGCCGTCATTTTCTTTGATCTGTTAATATATGAAAAAATTATAATAAGTAATTTGAATAAGGTACAAGTGTAACTGACATGTCATAAAGACAGCACACAGTGAACTTTTGAAAATTCACATTATAAATAAATCCGGTCGATGTGATTTAACAGTTTAAATTAATAAAAAGACCACCTCAAATCTATTGCAGAACTTCTCCAGTGAACCAGAATTGACTAGAGTATACATCGAGTACATCTACATTTTTACAAGGCTTTTAAAGTTAGAAGCCTTGTGAAGAATCCTCTGTCGAAGACTTACAGAAGAACACCCTCCTTAATTGGCACGTCAAGATTGGAGTCAGTGAAACTGTGTTTTCTAATGAATATAAATTTAACATGTTCGACTCTGATGGTAAATGAACAGTTTGAGGGAGAACTAATTGAAGGATTAACTTTGCTTTACACAAACAGTTAAACAATCACTCACCTGTATTATAAAATGTGGATGTGTGACAATTTATAAATTTTGAATCAGGGGCTTACGAACTTAGTAAAGTATAAAGCCGTCCTAGAAAACAAACTGTTACTCACTTAACACACCGCGGATCCAATATATCAAGATGATTCTGCTCCGTGCCATAATCCTAATATTAAACAACTCTTTTGAATAACTCAAGTTCAATTTGCCTTATATCAATGACAGTGCATAATACTGCAGATAGGAGAAGAAAAGAAAAAGAAGAGTGATCAGAACAGAAGATAATCTGTAGCTTTCTTTCTATGTCAAAAATGCCCCAGAGCTTGTGGATCCAGGATTACGAAGGACAGTCTTCCTTGGACATAATAATGATATATTTGTTTTAGATTTTTTTAATTTTCAGAATACTCATAGTATACTGAAAGAACTATATAATATAACTTACAATCCATTCAATGTTCTCTGTGTTAGTAAAAAAATATATATTGGTAATCAGCTACTCAACATACTGAATAATAAACAGACCACACAAGAAAAACTGTGTTTCATTAGAATGCTGGAGTTACGAAACTCTTTAATAACTTTTTAGTTGCAGTTTTCTTATTTCACATGTACCTAATATGTTTAATAAATGAAACGATACCTAGAAATAACAGTTCTTGGAAACATCAATAAAATCATATTAATGTCGCAGAATGTTGCAATTTTGTTACGCTCCAATTTGAAATGCAGTAATAAAAACTTCTAATGGAATTAAATCCTTAAGCAGCACAAGGTATTCCTAGAAAATATTCCCACTATCATTATCAATAAACTGGATTGAGAAAACAATTATTCACTACTATTCATTTTACATGATCTATTTACATGCCAATGAAAGAATAGAAGTAAAACATTTACATGGTGCTAAATTTTACAACTTCCAGCTTTACAAATCTATGTGTAAACATTTTATTTTATTAAAATTTTATTCGGAAAAGTCACTCATAGAGAAGTACTACATATTTACTTTTATTGTAAAATATTTAATATAAAATATGCAAGGGATAATCAAATACAAGGCATATTAATATGTTCCGGCGGCCTTTTTTCAACCATCAGTTTTACTGGTCTGTATAGGCTGTTGGGCACTTATATCGTGTAGGGTATATCTTTAAATGAAATTTTGAATTTTTATCAATTTAATATTTGTAAATATTATTAAATACATTATAATTTTTAACTACTCTAGTTAATGTGACATTGGAAAATCAAAAATATAATACAATAATTTAGAATGTAAGTCAATTAATAAACCTTAATAGTATCTTTTCACTCTCAGAAATGAGACACATACAAAACAAGTAACGATATAAATAATTGTTGATTTTATTTTAAAATTCATTCATAAACTTAAATTGATAATTTATTTTTGAGTATTTATAGTTTTCAAGTTTGTAATAATCCCACTTTGAAAAGAGTAATTTTTTTGGTTCTGGAATCTATGCGCGCTAATATTTAGTGAATTTCGCATTTTCACTGGCGGTGGATGGTGGTGGTTAGGCAATAATTCATCAAAATTAATCATAATTCATCAAATTGGCACTGTATTTGATAAGAAATCTACGCAAAAGGTGATAACGCAAATCAAAACAAGAAACATGCACATACAGTAATTTTTCATGGATTCAAAGTAATCATCGTCAAGTAGTAATTAGCGTGAATATAGTACAGTTCTCACTCGTTATGAAATATAAACTTAAACAGAAGAAACCATCTTACTTCGAGAAGCACTCTATTTCATCTGTTGAGAAGATACGTAAAAGGGGAATTAAAGGATAAAGAAATATGTTTTCAGTATCTAAAGTGTAATACATATCGTACACTGTCACCGAATACAATAAAACCGAACTCTAGGGCAAAATAATTATTTTTGGAAGTAAAAACGTCCTAACATTATGATTGTTTTTAAGGTATGAAAAATTATAATTTTAATATCTGTAATATCATCTATCTATTGTTTTTGAAGGGACCTATTGAAATAAACTATGAATGTGGGAATAAAGAAAAAAAGTTACATTTTTAAATGTTTAATACATATTCTAAAAAAGATACATATTTCACATATAAATAAATGTTTTTAAATAAAAATAAAATTAGAAAGCTGCACGGAAACAAAAAAATAATAATTAAACTTTGAATTGTGTAATGTCAAGTGGTAGTCAGTAGCGGCATTCTTTCTTTCAAATGTTCCGCTCATCGTTTACGAGTGCTGTTAATCGAAACCAAGAATTTAGCTACGAAGTGAATGCGGTAAAATTATGTTTGAGAAATGATCCGTGCAATCTATTTTTGGGTATTTTGTATGAAATTAGTTCGGGACTGGAAGAAATAAACGATACATGCGGGAAAATGATTATTTGAGGAATGATCAACTAAGATTTCACTGTACTTAATAATGGTGGCGACTATGTTGAGAAGTAGTTTAAGGTGTATAGCGTCCAAAGAAAGTAAAGGGTAAAAGATCCGTTACTTAAAAAACGCGCCTCGTATTTACACTAAAATGTTCAAATTGCTCTCTCTCAGCATTTCACTCTTAATTTACCAGATTTAAAAATATTTAGTACAATTGAATAATTTCAGGCGTCAATTACTGTATTGATAATAATGTATGATGCATATTTATCTGATTCTTCATTTTTTTGCCAAAATTGAATCATAGAAGTTTATGCTTAATAAATTTTATGGGTGGATTTTATTAACTATTTTTCTTTAATTTTTTAAAAGATATTGGTTACTTGTGAGCAGCAGTGGTTACTTGTGAGCATGAATAATGAGAATTGTACAGATAAGTATTTTCACTTCTTTTATTTACAGTATAATAATAAATAAAGACAAAATAGTAAAAGAAATAAAGACAAAAATCAATACTATTAAAAGCAAAAATAAAATGTAGATTGGACACAAGAGATAATCAGCCACCTAAAGAATATATTTTTATTTATATTTATTTATTAATCAATGATACAATACAATTTTTTTTATACTACACTTCTCTTGTAAGCATATATCTGTGCAGAGAAGTGGATTGTATATTAATAAAAATGATTATATACAATAACTAGCACATAATAAATTAGTAATAAGAGCAATATAAAAATATTATAAGTTTAGGGGTGTATGTTTATCTTTAAAATGTTTTTAATAGCATTTATTATTTCTTTATTATCATTAATCTTCTTGATGTTTTCAGGTAAGCTGTTAATTTTTGCAAATGATTTGTTGATTTTTGAGCATGAAAATACAAATTTAAACCTAGTACGATTTTCAGTAATAAAATTATATTCTTGTTTTTCTTTTAATATTTGAAGAATAGAATTTATTTTAAATAGGTCACAAAATGTTGATACTTTGAATTCTTCAAAAAATAATTGTCAAATAATTTTTTTTTTTTAATATTACTTTTATGTTAAGTTTTTGAACATTTTTTACTGAAATCAGGCTAGTATTATATGCTGGTCCCCAACTAATGATGGCATATTGTAATATGTATTGAATAAATACATAGTGTACTAAGAACAATTTTTTTATTGATAAAAAATATTTTGATTCTTAAAAATATGTATATTCATTTTCTAATCTTTTTAATAACTTGACAAATTTAATTTTTCCATTTAAGATTTTTATTGATGATTACTTGAAGATTTTATTTGTTGTTTTTAAAATTGAGCAGTTAGAGACAATAATTTTGATTGTGAGTTGTATTTTGTGTGGAGTGTTCATAAATTATGATGTTGAATTTTTTCAGAAAATCATTTGATTTTATTGGAAACGGAATAATGAAAGTTTTTTCACTATTTAATGGTAGTAAATTAACATCAAAAAAGTTCTTAATTGTATTTATATCTTTGGTAGCCTCCAATTTTACACTTTTCCAATTAATTTCACTTATTATTAGGACCATGTCGTCAGCATATTATAATGTAATTTAACCGTGTACTGATTGAAAAAAAAGAAGTTTATATGTATAGTAAACAACACTGGTCTTAATACGGTCCCTTAGGGGATACTGAAATCTGACGTTTCTTGATCACTCACTGTAGGTATTATTAATTTTTATGAGTTGGGGGTGATTTTTTAGATAATTTCTAATCCACAGTGTAACATTTAATTTCTTCAATAGTTTCTGATGTGAAATACTGCCAAACGCCTTCTTGAGGTCAATGAATATTCCCACACATTTTTTCCCTTTGTCTAGTGTCTCGTATATGATTGAAGTTACATTGGTTATTGCATTTTGTATGCTAAGTGCTTTTCTGAAACCGAACTGATTATTAATATTGTATTATTTTCTAGAAATTGTACTATTTGCTTTTTACAATTTTACCCAAAATTTTTACCTTTGTTAGAAATAAGGGAGATAGACCTATAAATGGAGATTTTTAATGGGTAACCAGATTTAAAAATAGGTGAGATTATTGTTTTCTTGTAATTCGATGGGAACAGACCCTTTTGCAAACTTAGATTGATCAAATATGTTAGAGGTTTTATCAGGTAAAGTTTCATAGATTTTAATATTTATATTGTAATATTATCGAAGCCAGGAGACGAATCTCTTTTCATGCTTTCTATTATTTTTAGAATTTTAATTTCTGTGGTTGTATCAAAATTAGATAATATTTTTTGATCCTGAATATTTTTCGCTAGATTATTTCCGATATAAGCCAAAAAAGAATTTAAAGTATTTGCATATGTTTAGGTTGCAATTTTATATATATAATATTATTATCACATTCGATGTACTTTATGTTATAATCTTTTTCACATTATCTATAGCATAATTTACCGTTTTCCATATTGGTTAGGATTGTTTTCAGCAGATAGTATTTTATTTTTAAAATAAATTTCTTTACTTTTTTTAATGGAGATAGTTAATTTTTTATATTTTTTCTAAAAAATCTTTGCTTATACATCTTCAGGATATTTTATAGATAGAATATAATGAAAGACAGAAAAATTCTTTAACCAAAAATTGACAAAAAACCACCAGGAACTGTTAGCTGGAATATAGAATAGCGATAGATGGGAAATGCTATACTTATAAGAATACCTTTCTTGAATACAATATAGATAAAACATTAATAATAAATCGTATGCAGAGTTTACTATAAAAAATATTATTTTAAAGTCAATGGATGAGACCGGATGGTGTTCAGCATGGTGAGCTTTGTATACTTGCTTTTTTTATAGTTGAAGTAAAGAACAGGCAGTTCTCGATTTATGAATGTTTAATTTATGAACATTCGCTAAAATGAACATCACAAATTTTAAGATTTATTTATTTATTTATGTATCGCATGAAGTTGTTGAATTGGCTTGAAACTGACAACTAATGAGTTAATAGAAATATAAGCAAATTTAAACACAGAAGAAGTACAAGAAAAACTTGAAATTTCTAGAATATTTCTAACTTTCTAAAACATGCACAACGCAGAACATGTCTGCAGCTTTTAAGTTAATTTGGCAATGTTTGAAGAACAAGACTTGAATATGGAGAGAATTATGAAAGTGAAATGAGGCATTTATGATTCACTGGCATGTTATGATATTTTTAATGAAAAAACGAAATTAACTGTGCAGTCTTCCAGCAAGTAATATTTTAAAAGAGTGGACGAACCAGCCGCGGCTGTTTCATCGTATGTTCAGCCATCTTCCTCAAGTGTGCAAAGTGACACACATGTGGAAATAATGTTTTTAATTGAAATTAACTGATGTACATATCTTACGTTCTCTTGTATTTTTTCAACTTATTTTACATTTGTCACATATCAAATAAAACATACACATTAAATGTTTAATACAATGCTTTCCGTATGTAAAAAATGACTGCTAATTTATAGGATTGTGTCATATATGCAAGAAATGCATATTTGGGTATATTTTGACGTATAATGTAAAAACATATAACGAACAATCTCAAGGAACGAAACTCGTTTGTAGATCGAGAACTGCCTGTATTACTAATTTAATATATTGCAAGTAGGTGGTACTCGCTTTGTATGCCACCAACATACTTGAATTTTATATTGAACTCTGATGAAAAATGTATTAGTAGAATAAAAAAACAATGCATTTTAATCTAATTATTTATGATAAATGGCTTGATACTACATAATGCACAGTGGGCACATATGATGGACTAAGAGCGCTAATATCTTATACTGCGTACCCTCTACACAAATACATTTAGAGGTCACATTATTCACATATTTATCTAAGCATTCATTTCAGACTGCAGACATGATGTGGCCTTACAAACCATAAAATTTAAATTCAAAAATATGTGCACTGTAGTAGCAAGTGAATGTATTAAATTGTTTGCGTTTGTTAAGCTTCTACTGATGAAAAATAACAGTGAGATACAATTTGTTTTACAATCAGTTCTGAGAAGATGAAGGAACATTCATTCACTTTTTATAATAGGCTGCAGAAAAAAATTCAAGATCGTAATAATATATATATATATCTTGAATATGATTAATGAAAACCTCATAAACTAATATTATATTATTCATTCATTATAATATTATTCAATAATTGAATAATTAATGAAAAATATTCATTTTAAAATTCCCCAAAAGGCCATTAAGCTAAACATGCCGTTACCGGATTAGAATTAAAAATAATACAATATCTTGAATTTAAGGTAGCTTATATGTAATTAAATCGAGAAGTGCATTACAAGTACAATCTGGAGGATAAAATGTGGAAACATATTCTTGACAAATAATAAATGAAACAGATAATAAAACAACCTAGCAAATATTTATCGCAGAAATCTTAAGTCGCAATATTGTATGTTATCTCGCAAAGAACCAGGTTCATGACCTATCATAAATAAGTATAGCTCATTACATATAAATAACAAAAAAAATGACAAACGCAAAGTCTATAATGTTTTCTGAAGAAATTTAAGTCAGAGTTTATGTCAAAGTGTAAATAAATGTATTAAATATACGCATTTATGATACAAAGCTAAATAATGTAACCTGTATCTGAGTGCTTGACATAAGCATTTGATTCAGGCGCGGCTCGTGCTGTCTTAAATTTTCTTCAATTGTAAACAAAGATCTCATTTCGCCCTCTTCTCTGAGACAGCTTCGGCAAATGCGATCTAAACGCAACACTTCGTTATCCATTTTTAAAACAATATTTTAATTTAACTTAACAAATTCACATTGTAAAACTCGATCAAAAATGCACGACCACCATATTCGGCGACGCCTTTGTATTCAAGATGGCGACGATAAAGTATGATGCACTGTGAGCTAGATCATCACATGACTATGTCACATAATCACACGAAAATAATCTTTACAATAATTAATAATAGAGATGTTTTTATGTTGAAAATGATGTAGTACACGAAAAATAGTTTACACTGACGATGCGACAAATGAAAATATTAAATAAATTTCGAGAGGGAAAAATATTTATATGAAAAATGGTATTACACATCATAAATATAACATTAATTGACGTCTATAGGAGATGTTATTAAATAATGAAAATGTAAAAAATTGTCACCTCTTCTATGTGACTTCAATATATATATATATATACATATATATCAACGATTCTTCCGGATTTGTGGCGTATGTAGGCATACAGCGTGATTGTTATTTACATGTGTCGCGAAATAATGATCTACATCAATAATTAGAGATGGAAAAGTAACTTTGTAAATACTTTAGTTTTTGTTTGATGGCCTTGAAAACTTAATCAACTTATCATAACGTCGATTCTCCGCTAGGGTAGGCAGAGAGGATAGAATGTCGCACTCTTGCTTTGTTTATCTTCATATATTCTTGTCAATTGTTTAAGTTTCTAACAGAATGTTCCTCCAATATCAGATTATGCCAAATCTATCGCGGGTGGCCTCTGTTCCTGACGCACTTAACACTCAACACATATATTTTCTTCATTATCCTCTCTTCACTTACACGTTCACACGCCAAAACCATTTCATCAATCCTCCTGCATTGAATTAAAAAAATTCACTGCATTCACTCTACATTCGTTTTTTTTTTAAATAAATTAAATTTAAGCACATCTCATTTTAAATGTTAAAACTGTAACTGATTTTTAAACTTCTGCACGGGCTGAAAACTGGACTCTTTAAAGTTATAACTTAGATTTATAACATAAAATTGCAGTTGAAAATTTGAAAATAAAGTAATACACACATGATTACTATTTCTTGAAACCAAGGGCGCGCATTCAATGCAAATAAAAATTTCAGCGAAATAAATACATAAAACCCAATAAATTACAAATTTATTTGATATTACAGATTAAGTATGTACATCAGTTTGTCACAGGCAAACAATTCAGAGTTTAATTGATAGATTAATTAGAGCAATTAATTGAACTTTGCATGTTTTGTATTTTTTACACTGTCATACCGTGCGGTGTTATAAATACATATTTAATTTAACTGATGTGTTCATTTAGAAATATCTCGGTCAATAGTTTTGAATAGATCGACATTGTTTTCAAAATATTATTATGTTTTAATTCTGTGACATTACGTTAACGTTATGTTTCTCTCTAGCAAAACGTATATTATTATCAACAACGGTCCAAGCGCACTGTACAACAATACGAAAAATAAATAAATGTATATAATGGTATGGATTCTCTTATTTTACTTAATATTGGAGTCTACTATTAATCTGGATCTACCTAAATATTTAAAATAAGTTAATTCAAGAACTTTGAAAACTAACATTACGTTTTAATAGTTAATGAAACTAGAAGGGATATAGTCCAACGCTGGCTAATTATGGGTTCCTATTCCTAAATGATCCCTATTTATTATTATTTATGAAGTATTGTAATAAATAATACTTGTATAAAATTACTCTACCCCGTTTTCCTCTATTTCTTTCGCAGTACCTACTATAAGTAAGGAGTACATTAGGAGGGAAAAATGTCTTTCAATATATCTACAGCTTGTCTATGATATATGACATTTTGTTTCTTGATTTGCGGGGCGTGCACGCTCGTTTCAATTTTGTGCAATAGTTTTACAATGTTATATCTGGAAAAAATGTAAAATTGAAATGTAAACAACAAATTTAAGCAGAATTAATTTTTTTATATTAATAGATATTTCTATTAAAGTAGTATTCTTTGTTAAACGTTGTATTTAAAAAATATTCTAAGGGCGATTGAAATTCCTGAAAATATGGCTAAAATATACGAAATTGCTTTCTCAGAAAATGGAATTCTTTGATTTGAGTTTGTCAAACAGAGTTTAGATATATTTTTAATAGAAATGATTTACAAAACACGATGGTTTCGTATCCAAAAATGTATTTAGAAATGCGTAATGTATTTGTGTATCTTACGGCATTTACTGTCTTGTGTCAAGTACCGAATGGTGTAGAAGGTGAGTAGTTATAATAATAATATAAACATTGTATATTTCTGATCTCTTTTCATTGCTAAATACTAAATTTATTAGTAAACAATGTTTTCTATCCGATAAGTTACAGTTAAAAATATTGCACAACTAAACAGAATATAGCCTAAAAGTCTACACTCAAATGTCTACTTTCTCTGATATTTAGTTTTGTTGATTCATTGCATAAATCTTACAATTTTTCATTGCTGAAAACTGTTTGGATTGCTGCTGACGCCCTTTTCTTTTTAAATTACTTAAATATACACAAATTCAAACAAATTGTTTTTTTAATATAATTTTTTAATATAGGCAGGTATAATATTTTATACTGAGCCATATATTGTTTTTTTTTTCGTGCAAGTAATTTACAGCACCCCCAAGTGCAATGTAGAGTAATAAATAATATTTAATTGATTGTCTGAATTATTATTGATTATAGCTGTATCTATATATTGAGTGCTTTTGGCGATTTCCAACAATGCACAGTTGTCAGATTACTATTTCATGAAATGTCAGAGATCACATAAAACATATTTATTGAAAAATGTTAGTGAATATGTAAACGGTTTATACATTTACATTACATCATTAGATATACAACTTTACAATTAAAGCATACCGGAATTCAATAACTGGGCGTACCACTTTTAAAAAGGCTGGATTTTTATTTATTCAGTCCATTTTTTGTCTTCTTGTGGAAGACTTCTAATTATCGAAAAGTGTTGTAAGCAATTTTCGTAAAATAATATTTTTTTATGCATTTATTTCTTTTGATTATGCGATACGTGCAAGATGTTTCACTTAACATAATGTTTTACAGGGACATCTCATAATATCATATTTTAAAAGAATTCTTCACTCCTGATTAAACTATACTTCAATGTTAAATTAGTGACTCGATAAAGAATAAAAATAATAATGTGATTTTCTATATTTCATTTTAAATTCTAAATACTTAGATGTGTAGATTTTTACAATTCAGACCGGAAGTGAGTTGGAAATGCGCATGCCACTTGTCATGCTGTCAACGATTCTGCTGTTTTTGCGATTTTACTTCATTCTAAAATATGTGTGTATTTAAAAGAATGTTAATTTCCATGCTCTGGACAAATGACTTTAAAAAAAAAGAATTTTTCATTTTACAACATTTCCATCTATTCCATTTGACAATATTTTGAAATGAAATTTTGATATTATCGAGGCAGCATGGTTAGGGCCGGTTGTGTGTAACTAACTTAATTAATAGTGTAGTAACTTTTTATGTCTGTTGGAAAAATCTTTTGCGGGTTGCTGATACATCAAATTTACTACAGTCAAAGCATAAATGGAGATATCTATAGGCGCAACAAATAATAATGAAATATGCCTTATTTTTTTTTGCATTATCTATTGATTTTTTCGCCTAGGTAATTGAATCTGTCACTTTTGTGATGAAATTTTTTCATATAATGTGCTAATGTATATTATACAACGAGACCATCATTGGACAAACTCTCATCACTAAAATAGCGGGATATTGAATAATTAATTGTCATATACTGCAAATTTCAAAGTATCATTGTATCATTACTTTTGGAACAGCTGTGAAAAGTCTGCCATATTTAACTATCGATTCTCATTTTTACTATCGGATATCGGAGAGTAAAATGAGTTTACCATGGGATATACTTTTGAGAAATAAATATTTTTTTACTAACTATCAAACAACTCGTTTTCTCAAAAAATTTTACTGTAGTAAAAAGTTACTACTCATCACACAACCGGACCTTAGGTGTTACATGAATATTGTATGGTAATTATCCTCGTTTGTTTAGGGTGATAACCTTAAATTGATACTTAAAACCATGTTACTAAATATGGAATCGAGAGTTTGATATCAACAAATTAGAAGTATCATTATTTTGGATAATTCTCAACAAATCGTGTGGAAGTGTGATATCAGTTTCTGTTGTGATTCCGTACCGAGCATAAATTGAAATCAACACTACTAATCAAGTTTACTATGATGGTGTGTGTATCCCTTGACTCAAAGACTTGTATCAAAAACTCGTATTATAAAAGACAGTACAGAGGTGAGCACAGAACGAGTTAATAACACATTAAATTTTGTATGCCGACTAGAAAGATACAATGCCACTTCTCTTGTGTGGTTGTGGTCTCTTCTGTGACAAAATATAAGTCAACAAATAGCTCAGAATTAAAGATTTTGGTATTAACTTTTTGACTGCCAACTCTATTTGAAATAGAATACATCACATAGATTAGACTTTAAAGGTATTGACTTATTTATCAAAAGTTGGGATCTGTCATCCATAGATGGAAAAATAATTTAAAATTATGACTTTAATCCCTGCAAGTTTGAAAGGTTCAAAAGTGCATGTTAACACACTTATAGCTTTGCGTGACATACAAAGTTTGGCGCGTTAACACGCTCATGGCATTTAAAAAGTTAAACTGTCCCATCTCCCACTGCAAACATTCTATTAATAATATCTGTAGAATTTTAACCTGCAGTCTTGTTCTGGGTATCGCATATTGTTAAAATGAAGAGTCCAAACGTGTATAATATGCGTTGCTAACATGGAATTCGGAATGGGGCTATAGCTTAAAAAAAGGAATGCTATAAGTTGATGACAAGTGTAATTTAAATATTGAACTTGGACAATATTAAAAGAGAATAACCGGTCTTGGAAAATGAAAACAAAATTAACTCTTATTATAAGAATTTATTATGGATTTTCTGTTTTAAATTAATTACAGCTTTGAAATGCCACTGTGACATCTGCTTCAGCACGAACAACACATGTGACACTGATGGGTATTGTTTCACTTCAACATCACTGGAGAAAGGAATTGTCACCTATTCATATAGGTATATATTACATTTATATTTTTAGTTTATACATTCCGGTTAACTCTGGATACAACGGCGGAGAATTGTGTAAATTGATCTAAAACCTGATAGAAATTGCCCTATGAATGTAATATGTCAGTCAGGATTATCAATTTCATTTCAAATAAAGTTTTAATGACTATATATTGAATATTATAAAATTATTAAGTATTCTTCATATTATTCTTTTTTATATAAATTGCCTTTAAAAAATCAAAATTTTTCAATATATCTGTTGGAAAAAAAGAGCATTTAAATTGGTAATTTTATTTGTATACATATTATTAAATATGCTCAATTCCACTGAGATATTGTTGTTAGATTATTTTCATTATTGATATTCAATTGAAGCATGAGAAGTATGAAGAATATGGTTGAAGCAAAAGTTGTGTGTCGAGACAAGAGAGTAAGGTTAATGCTTCATGGAATAAGTTACTCGGACATTGAAATTTGCTGCTGTATTTCCCTACTTAGCAAGTGTTTTTTTTTTCAAATTACTAAAAATAATTAATTGGTTATTATTTTTTTCTCTTTTATTATTATATTTCACAACTTTAAATATTTCCATTTTATTATATTTAAACAATGTTTGAATAGTTAGGATACTTTGTTCCATAATATTCATAATTTTTTTTTCCTACTATACCTTTCATACCACCTGAACTGTAAAGTTTATAAACATTAATTTTGAGAATTTTCAAAATTTGCTGTTTTATCCAGAGTGTACTGCAATTCTTAGTTTTATCTTTGTATCAATTCTTGATTACAAAGAGCATACCATAAAAATAAAATAAAAAAAACAATAAGATAAACATAAATTATAATAAATTCATAAATTGAAAACATTTTTAAATTGTAATTTTTTTTAATCATTTTAAAATGCCGTGTTTTGAATCTACAAGAACGAGGATCATATTAAAGTAAAATTCGTACCAAATTCCTAAAATGCATTTTTCGCACTGTTTTTTTTATATACATATATATATGTAAAATTTTCTGACAAGGAGCTTTCCTTTAAAATGTTACTACATTTTAAATAGTAGCTTGTTGGTCTAATGGTTAAGACGCTGGTCTAGTGGTCGGGGGTTCACGCCTCATTCTAGGAAACCTGCAAGTTAGTCCTATTTTCATAGCACAATCGTTTAGTTTAGTTTGAAAATAGTAAGAATATTGATGTGACATGTATTCCGTGTACGCAACTCTATTTAAAAAAAAATTCATCATCCCTCTTGGGAAGATAGTGCCATGCATTAAAGTTAAAGTTCATATCATAGTACGTTTCAAATAAACCTAGTTATTGGCCTTTCAATATTAAGAGCTGGTTGTGTGATCAGTAGTAACTTTTTACTATAGTAAAAAAGTTACTTAAGTAAATTTTTTTGCGAAAACGGGTTTGATCATTAGTAAAAAAATAAGTGAAATTTACATCCTGTAGTAAACTGGTTTTACTCTCCGATATCCTATAGTAAAAACAGTTTTTTTTTCTTCTATAACTTGGGAGTTTTCTGACACATTGAAAATTAATTTAATGGTCGCGGTTTTTCATTAATGAGTATGAGGTTTGATCAAAAAGAAATTACAATTTTTGTTTATTAAAATAAATATATATTTATTGATCAACTTCGATTTTGTGTCCTTCAAAGTAGTTCCCGTCGGATATAATGAACTTATCGTTTTTTCCATTGTTCAAAACACCTCATGAACTTTGTTTTTGAGATGGTGTTCAGTTGCTTCTGTGATTTTTGTTTTATCTCTTCTATGGTGACAAAAAGTTTCTTCAATATTCTTTTGATATTCAGAAAGAGAAAGAAGTCACAGGGAGCTAAATAAGGTGAATACGGAGGCTGTTGCAGCACTGTAGTCATGTTTTTGGTCAAAAATGAAAGAATATGCAATAATAACGAATAAGTGTGACCCAGTGCATTATCGAGATACAAAATACAAAAGTTGTTGGCCCATAATTCTGGTCTCTTACGATGGATATTCTCATACAATCGTTGTAAAACTCCTTATTGACCGTACAATCTCTTGGCAAGAATTCGTGATACACTATGCTTTTGTAATCAAAGATAATGTTCACATTCAATCCAATTTGACGGACTTTTTTCGGTCTTGGCTCCTGTCGTAGTTTCCATTGTGAAGATTGGGTCTTTATTTCAACATCATAGCCATACATCCATGTTTCATCACCTGTTATATTGAATCAAATCAATAGCAACATTAGCCAAGGATTCCTCCGAGATTTTTATGATACTCTTTTTGTTGATAATTTAAAAATTTTGGAACAAATTTGGCTACCGCTCTTCTCATGCCCAAATTGATGTGCTTGGTCATCCAGACCTGGCGTCGTCTTCCAAGTCTTCACGGCTCTCTATAAAACGTTTGTACCATTCATAAATTCTTCTTTCCAATATAGATTATTCACCGAAGGTCGTCTGCACTTAATTTTATTTTTAAATACAAAATTTAATACAAATTTTTTGATCGGTCATTTTTAAAAATTAAAAATTGCCATGTCAAAAAAGTGGTGTTAGTCAATTGGCTATCAAACTGATACGCATTGTATAGGGTCGAAACTTGACACGTACGTCGCTCACATAGTCACCTGAGAAAAAAACGAAAACTCAATTGGTAATACTGCCCGCGAAATTCGAAATATGTTGATTCTTTTTGATCGAACCTCGTGTATTG
Source organism: Eubasilissa regina (assembly GCA_022840565.1). Lineage (NCBI taxonomy): Eukaryota > Metazoa > Arthropoda > Insecta > Trichoptera > Phryganeidae > Eubasilissa > Eubasilissa regina. The sequence goes on from JAINEB010000033.1 coordinate 28,791,576, forward strand.
TCTTATTACAAATAATGTTCAGTTTATTAGTTTCTATGTAAGTTATCATTTAAAAAATCTACCCTAGTATATAACTTCTGATATAAATGAAAACAAGAAACTCTCATTTTCATAAAAAGACACAAAAAGTTGTATGATTGTTGAAAGTAGGCTCTTATTAAACAAAAAATGTGGTTGCAAGGCAATTAAAACAAAACATCTAGGGAACACATGGCCTGGCAATGTTTTTCTTTAAAAATAATTTTTCTTTTAAAAGAATACCTTAAATGAACTCAATATTTTTTATTGTATTAAGAAAACAGGAGCAAACAGAGAAATAGTAATTATTGATGCAATCTAAGGAATCGTGTTAAACAATGGGTCCCTACCATCAATATTGACAAGAAAGGCAGAAGAGTTTTTTACCCTTGATATTAAATGATTTTTTGCTGTCATTACTGAAAAGAGATTAAAATAAAATATTAATTTCATTCATCGACTTTGATGAAAGCTTCGCTAATTAATTTTAATTGTCGATTCTTGATTTTTTAAATGCAAGACATGTTGCCTTTTAACACAATGATAAGTTTGTTTGTTTTTATTAATTTGTGATATGCTCTCAAATGGATCACAATATCCATTATTGATGAAGAATACTAAATTTAAGAATTATTGTTTTTTTTATTAATTTGTGATATGCTCTCATATGGATCACAATATCCATTATTGATGAAGAATACTAAATTTAAGAATTATTGTTTTTTTTTTTATTAATTTGTGATATGCTCAAATGGATCACAATATCCATTGTTGATGAAAAATACTAAATTTAGGAATTATTGTTTTTTTTTATTGATCCCTTTCTTTGTCCTTTAAAATATTAAATTTTTTTACCATATGAATTAGCGGGGATTGATATTCAAGAACATTCATCTCCACTGTTGATTAGTTCTTTGCATTTATTAAAATTTGTAAACTTTGTGATGGGCTAGTAAATAAAGTTGATATTGGTGATCTTAAAAAAATTAAAAAATGTAGTTTTCTTGAAATGTACATTTGTATAAGAATAATAAATATTAGAGTCAGGGGAATTATCATCTATAAAAGAGCACTTAGTTTGTAATTGTTCTTAGATTATTAACAAGTACTCTTTTTGGATAGTAGAATGAATGGTAGGATTTCACGTACAGTGGAGTGTATGTTAAAGAAAGGTAGTATGGGGTATTGGGGGGTAGCTGAGTATGATGAGAGATATAACGGTATGGAATACTAAGGTGCCTGGAGAAAGCCCAACTGTTCCCTCCAGAGAATCCGTTGTTGTGCAAGAATGGCATCTCTTGCTGCCGAGACACGGACTTGTGCAATAGTCTACAGCCCGCTACAGGTAACATTCAGGCGCCCAATATCATCTCTCATTACACTTAACAACTATTGTGGACTTTTGCATTTGTACCTTTGTGTGACGTTTTTTTATTTTATCTTAACAAATAACGTAGCTTAACATTGCCGCTTAACATACAAATTGGAATATCCAAATGTATCCGTTAGAATAAACTATATATTTGGTCATATTCAATTTAATATCCTTTTTCAAAGTCTCTTTTATATCTTATTAAAAATAAAACATCTCTCAATTGGCTACCCCCGTTAATTAAATAATATGAAAGAGTTAGCAAAATTGTGATATCAGGGTTTTTTAATATTGCTAGTGTTCAGTTGCTCAAATAACAGAAATGAAGGTTTTTGAATGCGTTGTTTTATATCCCCCGTTAACCCACTAAACCCCTCCTGTGTGCAATGCGATGCAGGTGTCTCGACCGCAAAATGATGTTTCCGGTAGAGAACCCCATCCTATGCCTATCCACTGTGGCGCGCAACGATACTGTGCTGATTCAGTGTTGCAAGGAACACATGTGCAACAAGGGTGTAAAGTTGCCGCTCTATAAGAAAGACCAAGGTAACCTGGTGGATGATCCTGACTCTCCAAACCACTACATCTTTAACTTCTTTACTTCTAGTGTATATATCGCATCATAATATTATTTTCCTGACTAAAACGAGTTATTATTATTTTCAGTATCTGGTTGATGGTTGTGTGCATGGTTTTTTTTACAAAGGCTGTAATTTGCAAATTTATTTTTTATTTATTTTTGCCACGCACAAGTGTATTTTTCTTGAGTGTAAACCATTAAAAACATGGACTTGCCATAATATATTAACATATACATTTTTAAATCTATTACTCACACATTTTATTTAGCAAAATACACATATGTTGTACATATAAAAGTTTTACTGTGTTAATAATCTTGTCTAATTTTCACATCGGCAAAACTTATCATAAGGTGATTGTATCAATATGTTTTCTTTGGAATGATTAATACTAAAGACTGTTGTTAGATGTTATGACAAACGTGGTGCATTCCCACCGGGAGGTAAACCCGTATGGTGCCGGGAATCCGTGGAGGTGCCACCGAGTGTGACCGAATGCTGTAGCGATTATGACTTTTGTAATAATCGTACCAAACCCCTACTGCCCCCGCAGCAAGGTATGCCGATGAAGCATATGTTCCATTATGTTCACCCGGGGCCGCTTGTTGTGACGTCCTGTCTGTTCATCACTGCATCTTGTCTTGTCGATAGAGCTGTCAAATTATAGTATCAGGTATATATATCAAGGGGATGAGTTGAATACAACATAATTATCAGATTTACTTAATTTAATTTTTGTAATGAGGTTATGGTTGTTCAAATCCACAGCAGTTACTAAATTATTATAGTTATATTATAATTGGTACATTATATTAAAAATAATATATGGAGTACTACACATATTAAAATTTTAATAGTAATAAAATAGTTGTACATGGATCCCTCACAAAATATATTTATTTAAGGAATTCTACATCAAATGTATTTTTTCTTAATAGAATACTCTGTATTTAATGTTTCAACAACCTAACTGGGAATCAACTTTCGATTTCATACACTCATCCTTCGATTTATATGGTAGACACGTTCCAGGAAATTCCTCGTAAAGTAAACCGCATAAATCGAGACATAGAACACATACAAAAATAGAAGATAGGTTCTAGAAAATTAAAATCCATGTAAATCAAGACTTAAATTTCATATGAAATAGGGAGATAGCTTCCAAATAACCGCGTAAAACGAGTGCATACCATAGACATTAACATAAATAAGAGAAAAATAATATATTTATAAAATATCGTTGGACGCGCAGTGTTGCAAATGAAGTGGGCATAAACCATTGATGCATGCGTTGTGGGGGTTATCACGCGCAACACAATAGCATGACACACCACATCACGGTAATGTAATTCCGCCTTCACGCATTGCATTTGTTAAACGTGTCTCCAAATACATACATTTGATTTAAAAAAAATGTTTTTTGTTAACCGCGTAAAATATATACCTTTGTAAATCGAGGGATGAGTGTATTGTTCTTTCTAATTGTTTTATTAGTTAGTCATTGATATGACAAAAAAAATCAAAAAATCAATCAAAAAAAATATCAAATCAAAAAGTCATTGATTTTTGATAAAAAGGTGTCGTTCAATACTGTATATATTTTAGAGTTTTATTTTGATTTTAAGGAGAGTGCTACGAAGGCTGTATGATAAGTACTTGTGTTAGGGCTTCCTTCCCTGTCTTATGTCTTATATATACTTATGTCTGTGAGGTCCAGAATCAAAAGCGCACATGTCCACTCTACCTGTTTTTGAGTAAAATGTAAAAAACCATTGTACTACAACTGTCACTTTTGGAATCATATTGAAAATGACCAGTAACTACAGGTCACATAACCGGTTGTCTTATTGGCTGAAAACATATTTGTCTGGGTTTGAATAAATTATCTATTAGACATGTCTGTGATTGAAGTAACAAGCAAATTTTCAATGTTATTGATCTAATTTTGATAGGCTAGTCTTGTAGACATTCATTTGCTTTATATCTGTACATAACTAACTCAAAAACTATAAAAATTGGACTTGTCTGATTTTGATTCTATACCTCACATACATAAGTATATATATATTAAATTTTTTTTTATTTTTCAACATAGTCTCTTTTCAACTCTATACACTTAGTCCAGCGATATTCCAACTTTTTTAAGCCATCCAATAAATATGTACGCGAACCCCTTCACGCCAAGCCATTTTTTTTTTCATTTTTGGGAACGAAAATAAATCGCATGGGATTAAATCTGGAGAATAGGGTGGATGAGACAGTAATTTGTAGTGTAATTTTACCAATTTTACTGTGGCGATTGCGGATGAGTGAACTGGTGGGTTATCATGGTGAAAGAGCTTTTTTTTTCACCAAATGGGGCCGTTTTTTCATCAATTCAGCGTCGAATTGGCCTAATAAATCATAATAGTACTATCACGTGATTGTCCATTTCTTCTCCAAATAGTCAGTGAAGATAATGCCTCGTGAATCCCAAAAATGGTGACCATGATCTTTCCAGCCAATGGAACCGTTTTTAGTCCAGCCAATGGAAACATAAAATTAGTTTGAAAAAAATAAGAATATTGATTTAACATGTATTCCGTATACACATCTTCAAAAAAATAAAAAAACAGTGGTATAGAAATTTCGCTTCAGTGGCGCCATCAGCTGTTAAACACGAGTACTTATCATACAACACTACAGAAATAATTTAAGCAGTGTTATAAGGGATCCCTGTGTTGTTATTTTGAATGGAGAACTTGCCTTATTAACTTTTAATTTACAATTTAATTTTATAAATTTAAAGTTTAAAGCTCTGCCTATCTTCAATTGTCCAATCTATAAAATATTTTTGATACCTATCAAGTCTTATCTATCTGAATGTTTTATTTACATCATTTTACAGACATTTAATCAACATTCATATTGGGATCACTCTTTATATATGAGAAAATATGTCATTGGTGGATAATATACAATATTTTACAGTCCATTGGGGGTGACCAACAATGCACGTGGTGAATGAACAAAATCAAAATCTATATATATATATATATATTTGGTATTAAGAATACAACAAGCTTTTTATAACGGAAAACTTTAGATGAAACCTCAAAATTTATTCAACCATAATCACTGTCTGAATTAAACTGTTACATTTAATATTGATTTTCTTTTTACAATCAATAGTTAAATTCACATTTAAAAACTTTATGATACGTTTTCACTGTTTGTTTCTACTCCATTTTATTTATAGAATTCTAAATATTCAAATTCTAACTTGATGTGTGGTGTCCCACAGAAAAATCCAACTAAGTTTCACCACTAAATTTGGTGCAATAATTATTTATACTCAATCATTGTCTAACTGTAAAAATTAGGTTTGACGAATTTCACAAATTCTGGGATTTTAACGAGAGATTTTTACATTTAATAAATCTATCCAAATCTTGAAAAAATAAGAAGCCGTTGTGTATCCGCAGTTTCTATTAATAAAATTTAGACTTTAAGGGCCGGTTGTTTGATCAGTAGTAATTTTTTACCAATTTACTAAAGTGCAATTTACAAATTTTTGCAAAAACGTGTTCGATCGTCGGTAAAAAATATTTACTCATCAGTAGTATATGCAATAGTAAACTAATTTTACCCTCCAATATCGGATGATAAAAATTGTAAATCGTTAGTTTAAAGTGGTGGATTTTATACTATATAGCTGTTTCAAAAGTCATCTGTCACATTGATACTTTGAAAATTGCAGTAAACGACAATGAAACATTCAATGTTCCACTATTTTATAATTTTAGTAGTGTATTTATTCAATGATGATCTCACTGTTGAATTCGTATTAGCATATAGACCAAAGATTTTTTGCCATCAATGTGACAGATTTCGAACACAGGGGTAAATAAAATCATTGGTAAAGCATAAAATTGTATGTATTACCAATGGTGAATATTTAATATTAATCAAATTTGACGACATTCTCAGATATTTTGATGATTATTCGCCTTGTCACATTATTAGACGGGATTGACTTTGACCATAGTAAACATAACGTTTGAACAATCCACAAATGTTTTTTTTACTATAAGAGATGGTAAAATGTTGCTATAGTAAAAATTTACTATGGTAAAATTTTACTACTGATCATAAAATTTTTATCTCATGTACTTAACTACCTACTAGGTTTTTAATCTTAAATATTGTCAGAGTCTATTGAAACAATATTTGCCTTACACGTCTTTCATCTTATAAATGTTTTCCAAAATAGTACACATTCATTTGATTAATTTAAAATCACAGAAATCATTAAATAAATCGTTCAATATCTATAACTATCAAATAACATGCAAAAAAATAATGCTTTTTAAATATTTATTTACTATTAACATTTTTTAAGCTTCTTATATTTTGTATTCTAATTTAAAATATTTCATCAGCTATATTATTATTATATTAATGTTGGATAATTTTTATAGCGCCATTTTCATAAAAAAATTAATTTTATATTAGTCATTATTGTTTTATTTTACATTTCTTATACGACCTAATAAATAAATCTTATTGCAAAAATGTACCAAAGAAAATTAGTACATGAAAGCACATATAAAATAAAAAAAATATATAGTGGAACTTCTATATTGCGAAGTATATCAATTTTATGAAGACACACTTTGTATGATCATTGCTTATGATTAAAGAAAATCTTTTTAAAGTCATAAATATTATTTGTCTTTTATTTTTGCCATCTGCATGTGTCCAAATATTATAATAAGATAAATATCCCTCATTTGGCTTTTTTCTATTCGTAATTTTATGTTGACGCAAATCTAACCTATAAAGTGTAAAATTCTTAGAAAAAACTTTAAATAAAAATATGCACTTTTATAGTAAGCTATCAATTTTTCTTCAAGGAGCAGTATTTTTTTCTGTTCCTTGTTCTGATCTGATCATTGAATGTAAATTCTATTACAGTAAAATCCCATTTATTCGAAGTTGAGGGGACCGAAAATCAAGAAAAAAGTTTGATAATGAAAATGAAAATTAAAATTTTTTTTTTTTTCTTACGTAGGTTATAACTTTTTTCATTACAACTCGAAGTAATTATGTATATTATAAGTAATTATATATAGTTATCAAAATACAGCATAAACAAATCATAACACTCCAAACAAAAAATCCGGTTATAATGAACTATCTTTTTGGGCCATTTTTAATAACGACAATTGTCAAACTTGTCAGTGCCATCATTTTTTTGATGTATTGAAGTTAGCAACAAAAGTTTCCAGCGCTTTTAAAACTTTGTTTTGTGGTGGTTGCGGTGGCATTTCGCACTCGCCTGTGACATCTTATTCTTTAGCTTCTCTCTTCGCTTCCTTACTCCTTTTCCCTCCGTGACATTTCTCGACAATGTCAATAATGAGACATATTTTTCTGCTAATTTTGTTTTGGATAATGTCTTCAAAATGTCTAACACATAAATATTAGGGAGATACAAATAATTATATTTACAAATAAACCAATGGCATTAAAACAATTTACACACTCTTCAAAATGCCATGACATTAATTTAAATAGAAAGAAAGGTTAAAAAAGAAAATTTAAAATTGACATGTTTTTATAAAATACGGAAAAATCGATTACGCAATTTATCTGCGAACTAGTGCTTGTATAATAATAAAATGTCTAATAATACAAATAAATAATGTATTGTCTTCACAATGGAAACAAAAATAATTATGGTAATATGGAACAGATCGGCAACCACTGACATTCATTCACAAATCCTGAAAAATTATGTTGCCTTTAAGCGCAAAGATAATATTTTTTATCTTTTTCCATTGTAAAGAAAACGAGCTAGAGAAAAAAACATGCGAACTAAGCTCAGTGGTAAGGAAGAGATAGATTTAAAAATTGAGAACATTTCTTTTTAGTATATTAAAAATGAGCGAGAAAACAAACAATGCGAATTAACATTGTGCGTCGTGAATCGGTATAGGGGCGGGTACTACCAGTTGATAGGGTCCAAAAATATCTTCGAATAACGATTTTAGATTTATAAGTACAATGTAGTATGAAAACTTTCTGCTCCAAAACTTCAACTTGTGGCAAATTATGAATAAGCGGGATTTTATTGTAATATAATAAACAGCATGTTATGCTACCAAAACAAATATTAAATACTGTTTCTCTGATTTGTTGTCCAAAAGTAAATTTTTATTATATTAATTGAGTATTTATTATTAATTTGAAAATATTTTTGCAATTTTGTGCATCTGCTTGGCATAACTGGTTAAGTCTAGTGATGAGCCAAACCGTTATTTTAACCGTTATTGTGAAATTTGTGTTCGATTGTAACAATGATTAGTAACTGATTATTCATAATTCAGCGACTAATCTCTGATATACTGGAAACTAAACCTCTAACAGTTAAATATCAGTTACCAATCATTGATACAAAATAAATACCAAACGCACAATCAAGGTCACAATAACGTTTATCTCACCACTAGTTAAGTCCTATACATTATCAGATCACATAGATATCATATAATCAGTGGTGGATTAACATATTTGACAAATTAGCCAATAAGAATTGAATATAACAAAAAAATATTGTTAAATATATGTGTTGTTTGTTTATTGTTGATCAAAAGTTGATTTTTACACACTTATCACTAATACATTATTTGTTAGATAAGGGTTTTTCTCAATTTTATTAAATAATAGCAAAAATTTTATCGTGTTAAGATTAAATGTAAAATCTGTGATGTTTATCCCTTAGCTAGAGCAACCATTTTATACTTTTTTTTAAAAAAAAAATAGCAAATTTCAATTTTCTTCTTGTAGCCTCAACTCTATTTTAATATATTTTTATTCATACATACACCGTTTTATGTAAGAAATTCAGATAATTAACTATCTAATATTCCTATATTTAACAATAATTAAATTACTTATCTTGATTAATAGAAATTTTTTATTTATGTCATCCCAGCATTGTTTTGAAATTTATTGGGGCGCTAATTTAACAAATTTTTCATTGCACTAAATACATTTGAAGTTTATCATTGGGGGGTTACCTCTTTAGGATTATCCACTTATGTTTTTAATAGCATTTGTTTCTATATTCAAATGTGGCATTCTGTATTTTTTTATTTTATTTATATTCAAATTCTTAACTAATTTAAAGAATTATTTTGGAGTTTTTAGAATTTTGACTACTGAGACCGCTTATGGTAATCTGCCACTTGTTAATTGTAACATTGTATGTACAATTTTCAGGGAGAAATTACAGCAAGTTATATTTTTACTGATAATTTCCTTAATAATGTATATATGGGAAAGATTGCGTATTTTCATAACTTAAACAATAAAGTTTTAATCATATAATATCATTACTCCACTCAAAGATGATGGTTATAAATCTAAGGCGTATGGTGGAAGTCAAATGATAATTAAAGTTGTGGATGTTAAATGATAAATTATTACATATGTAATAAATTTTAAAATAATCTAGTTAGAAATTACATTAGAAACTAGGTTTCACACGATTTCGTTCTCCATTATGAATATATTCTCCAATATGAATTACATATGAGTTTGAGTGTCTAGATTAAACTTAAATAATTGGGGAGTTTCATATGTATCTGTCAGACCACATAGAAAGAAAATGTAAAAGTAATTCATGGATATATATCAGACTGTATGGATGTATGATTGAAATTTAATATTAATAAAATGAAAAATATAGTGCAATTCTCTCCCTTGGTTACAGATGCTGCCTTACTTTTATCTTATTTTAAAAAGTCATGATTTGAATTTAATTTTATTGATATATTTTTTTTTTTTCCTAAAATATTGCTTAATTATTTATGCATGTGAATTGTGTTTGTTAATTACTTGAAATTTATGGGTTTCTTGTGCCTTGCTCAAACTTAACCTGTTTATAATTTTACATTACGTGTAAGCAGTGGCGTAGCAATGTCAGGTGGTATCCGGTGCGAACAATTTCTCGGCACACCCTCATATTGAAATTACTAAAAGAAGGAAACATAAGATACAGTTGCAAGTATTATTTCCTAAAGTATAAGCACTTAAAACCTTTTTTTCCTAACATTATTCTCTATAAATTTTTGCAAATCACATCAAAATCAGTTCCTTTTGCTACTTTGTTTTCAATTGACAAGATGGTTAAGCCAGAAAATTTTAGTTTTCAAAAACTCTTCACATAATGCTACTGAAACACATAACGTTAACAAGACTCAGTCAGATTTGGTACAGAATTTGAATATTCATATTCAATAATAAACTTAAAATCTTAAAGAAGAAATTTGGAGAATCTTTTGAAACTGCGGCAGCTTGTAGATATCTTCTTAGTCGTGGAATCTCTTTAAGGATACCACCTTTAGAAAATTCATCAAACTAAGTTTTGTATTAACTGTGGAAGTTTATCTTCTGAAGTTATCAGATTCTTGGGCTCGAGAACTGCAAATCGAGCGGGTATAGTGTGTGCGAGTGTTGATTTATTGATAAAACCTGTCAATGCTCTCTTAACATTGATCTTTTCAATTCTTCATTCAACATTAGCGATTCATCTTGAGCCTTTTCTCCAGGCATCATTTTCTTCTTTCTGACTGTTCTTCTATTCACTAAAGGAATGTCCATCTCTTCACAAGTGTTTGTTGCAAACTATAGCGCTATCTCCACGATTTCAAGAAACATTTTCTCAAAAAATGAATGAAACAGTTACAAAATAATACACTCCACACAATAAGAGTGATTTGTACAGGGAACAAATAATGCTTTAGGATTAATTTTCGCCTGGATTAGAGTGCACTCCAACCGTTGTAGAGGCATTGTCTACCCCTGACCTCGACACACTGTGATATCCAGCCCATCCTGTTTAATTGGCTGTATTCAGTTAACTGAAAATAGCCTAGAAATGACTCGTATACTTCTACTTTTTTATTCTCAATATGAACATATTGAACTATTTCACACATCTAATCAGTGTGTGAGATATGCGGTGCATTGTCAAAGATAATGCTGTAATATTTTGCTTCCTTAACCCTTTGAACGCTACTCCCAGCCCTGTCATTCCAATACTCACATGCGGGACATTTTTTTGAGTACCAAAATACGCATTAAATCATTAAAATAGACGACTTATCTTGTTCAATATGAAACCAAAACATGGTTGTTAAAACCCGTAGGATGTTTATAAATGAATAAACATAAACTCCATTAAAAAAACATATATAACGGAACAGCGATGCGGCCGCTGCTCGAAACACGTGACAGATTATTGATGTTTTTATTTTCCAAAAATATCTGAAGATGTCAACGATGTCAAAGTATTAGGAATCTTTTACTATATGTTAAAATATTGTATGAAATAGGCGCACTATGTAAGTAGCTGTATCAACTATTGATATGGCTGCACACAAAAACCAATTTATACCGTATCAGCTGTTGATAAGGTAGCATTTAATGGATTAATATAAAACAAAATCTTTTTCCTAACACTCGCTTAAAAAGTGATGAACTCGTTTTGTGCAGTAAGGGCTAGATAGCTTGTAAGTATTCTGCCTGCTTTAGTTTGATCAAGTACCGGATCATACTTTGATACCAGCTCAACTAGCTGTAGAAAATTTCCTCTGTTTTCCGATAACGTATGTTTAATACATTATTTTGCCATTTTGTCACTCCCTTCGGTGATGATACCCACCGCACCTCCCTTCCTACGCCATTGCGTATAAGTATAACATTATTGCACACAGATATGACTGCAAATAAATATATCTTTAAATTAAAAAAAATGCATATGTGGATTCAAAAATTTTTAATGTACTTCATTAGCATACAACCTAATTATGAGTTTTTCATCAACACTGATGAATAAAATTTATATGTTGTAGAAATAATTGTTCTAATAATAATTGTCAGTTAACTAAATATATCAAGTATTGTTTAACCAATTAATAATTAGCCGCTATTTCTAATTCCCTATTACCCACCCAAACAGTAAGTAATAATCATATTATTTTCCAAATAGCTTTTTGTATGTGGTTGACTTTATTGTGTATTGCTAATTTGTTAGCTTTTTTGGTCTTTTGAGATTTTATTAGACACACCAAAAACATTGCATTGGTTAATTATTATTTAGTTTAAATTTGGTTGTATGTAGTTCACATTTGTTTCATGACTTGAATGACTAAATATGAAAATACTTTAGTGTTAATAACAATTGTTACTAATAACTGAAAGAAAATAATCAATATTCATAATTTGATAATCCCGGTGTTGCTGGTTCACCATAAGTTTGGCAAGGATAGTATAATAGATGATACACCGGCATTTATCAATATAAAATGTCTGAAATATTATCATGTTTTTGGTTGGGTCTAATAATATGTACAGCAGTATTTCAGAATTTTCTTATTAACATTTGAATTTTGATGTTAGGCGTAAGTGGGGGGGTTGGTTCGAGCAGTTTGCGTGTGGCATTCGTAATCGCCGGGCCCGTGATGGCTGTGTGCCTGTGTGTGGGTGCGTGGTGGTATGCGCGCGCTCGCCGGGACGGCAAGCGGTCACGCGGAGCCTTCCTGCCCGGAGAGGATTCACTGTGTGAGCCGCAGCATCCCATAATGGGAGCGGCTACTATCCGGGACATGATAGAGCTCACCACTTCTGGATCTGGATCTGGTAATTGCCATATATCTTAATTTTATCAACTATGTAAATATTTATTTTGGAAATAAATTGAATCATCATATCATCACATCATATTCCCATATGGGTAACGGGTAACGGATACCATACATTTATTTTATAATACAGTGAAACCTCTGTCTATTGTTTTTGAAGGGACCTATTGAAATAAACTATGAATGTGGGAATATAGAAAAAAGTAACATTTTTCATACTTAAATGTTTAATACATATTCTAAAAAAGATACATATTTTACATGTAAATGAATGTGTTTAAATAAAAATAAAGTTAGAAAGCTGTACAGAAACAAAAAAATAGTAATTAAACTTTGTATTGTATAATGTCAAGTGGCAGTCAGCAGCAGGATTCTCTCTCTCGAATGTTCCGCTCATTGTTTACGAGAGCCGTTAATCGAAACCGAGTATTCAGCTATGAATTATGCTGCGTAATTTTAACGATTAATACATAGAGAAACAATCCATGTGATCTATTTTTGGGTGTTTTTTATGAAATTAATTTGGGACTGGAAGAAATAAACGATACATGCGGGAAAACAATTATGATTTCACTGTATTTGTCAATTTTGAAATCTTCCATATTCATACCTTTTCATTTATGTTAGTCTGTTTCAAAGATCGTGACATTGTTCTCATTTAAAATAGTTACATACCGAACTAGTGACACAGTCCCCAAATCTCGTACAATCTTGTTTGTGAACTAAAGAACGGAAAGAACTGAAAATTGATATACTGTGAGATACTAAAGGATGATGAGATGCTTCAAGGTCAAAATTCAATCGCATATTGGTGATGTGGTATAGTAAAATTTTTGTTTTAACATTGTGTGCTGTCCACTCATATCATTATGATATTTGAGAAGGTAATAAAATTGTAAGTTATTTGACAAATACATTATTAAAAATAAACTTGAGTGTAGATATATTAATTTATATACTCAATGAACAATGTCACGTTTACCACGATTGTCACGTAAGATTTGAGTAAAATATTGACAAGCTATTTAGTACTGGAGTTATTTATGTTGTTGTATGTATGTATAATAAAAATCTATTGAAAAACTAGCCCAGTACATATATCACATGATATTTTTGCTCAGGATTTGTTTGGACCAGTTTGCATCTCTAACTCATAGTATTATTATCATATACAGGATGTAACAGACCTAGTCCACAATATTCTGTGGGTGGATACCTGACTAAACTACTAGTCGAAAATGCTCAAGGAATATGTGCAAATTTTGCACTGTTACGGAAAATATTATTATTTGAAATTTTTACAAAATCGTGTTAAGCTTGAAGTCAGCGTATTTCGAAGTAAATGTTTACGAATTTGTTTAATTATCAATTTATATTATTTACTTCAGGCCCTAAATCATCTAACAAAAAATAGTCTAGCCGCTTCAAATTCGATGACCTTTAATATTTTGTATTCAACATATTATTTGGAATTAATAAAATATTTTAATTAATCAAAATAATTGCATAATTACGATTTTTTTTAAGTGCTTGTATCTCTGACGTAGTTGAGATTAGGCACATATCCCTTGAACATTTTCGACACATAATTTAGTCAGATATCCACCCATAAAGTATTGTAGACTAGGTCTGTTACACCCTGTATATCTCGTAAAATTAAGGCCATAATAAAAAAAAACAAAAGATTCGTTGTACATTTTTTTATCATTGAATTATAGTAATTGTTTTACTGAAAACATTTTTACTCCATATTTGGTTTGAAATTTACCTCTACATCAATCTTCGCTGGAAATTTATATAAATTATTAGTTTTAATTAAGCAACAGTAAAGATTTGCACATTAAAGATAGTGTATCCTAGAGACGTATTGTTGCAGCAGGCCTTCCCCTGTTGGTTCAGCGCTCTATCGCCAGGCAGATACAGCTGCTGGACATCATTGGCAAGGGAAGGTTTGGCGAAGTGTGGCGAGGTCGCTGGAGGGGAGAGAATGTGGCTGTCAAAATCTTCTCGTCCCGTGAAGAATGTTCTTGGTTCCGAGAGGCTGAGATTTACCAGACAGTCATGCTGAGACATGAGAACATTTTGGGATTCATTGCAGCAGATAATAAAGGTATAATATAAGATGTTAAAATCATTTTGTAAACCACAGTAAACAAAGAGATCATATTAAATGAGCTTACAACCTCTTTGTCTATTTAATAATAAAATGATTGAGAAAAGTTCCTAAATAACTATTAATTTGTGCATCACACTCATCTTTTAGCATTGGCACTTAGGAATTCCCCGCAAGAAGCATGCTATTGCGAATATATAATACGTAGCAGATCATCCTTGCTAAAAAATTTCACTATTATATATTTCCTAAGTATCATCAGGCAATGTTCCCTCTAATTTTGAATCACGGTGTGCGCTAAAAAAATATTTTGTGTAATTTTAAGGACCAATGCTAATATTTATGTACTGGGGAACAAAATAAGAAAACTATACTATAACAGTACAGTAAAACCGCGTCAATTCGAAGTTCAAGGGACCAAAAAAAATTCATTTGTTTCGCGGAACCCCGTTAATTTTAACCCCTAAAGAAATTTTAATTTTACAAATTTCGCGATTCATGTCGCTTCAAATCGCAAGTCATGAAAAAAGCCGTTAATTTCATGAAAAGCAATTTATTATAATATTACAAAATCCTGATGTAATTTATTACATATACTACTTAAACTATTTTGGGTGAATATTGGATCTATTTCTCGTAATAAGTAAAAATCCTACCTTCAAATGTTCTCAGGAAATTAAACAATCATTAAATAAAGTACACTATAAGTAATAACTATAATACTAAATTAAGAATAATAAGAAAAAATTTTAACATTTATAATTGTTAGGCATGTTTTGGGTTGAAAAAAATCATATATCACTTCCGCAATACTAATTTTACCACCACATCAAATGAGTATATACTTCCACCGGTGTCTTGGGATCACTTTAGAAATTTCATGTGAAATAATAACAAAACAAGCCCAGTTATTAGAAATACAATCATTCATAAATACGTGAAATAATAACAAAACAAGCCCAGTTATTAGAAATACAATCATTCATAAATACGTGAAATAATAACAAAACAAGCCCAGTTATTAGAAATACAATCATTCATAAATACGTGAAATAATAACAAAACAAGCCCAGTTATTAGAAATACGATCATTCATAAATACGTGAAATAATATGAAAAGCCAATCTTTCAAAAAAATACATCTTAACAACACAAGCACAGTTATTAGTATAAAGAATCGAAAAGGGAATTTAGAATAAACAAAAAACAATCTTGAACGTGTCGAAGCAAAGTAATTAGTGCAAACAATGTCTCTATTCTATGGCGCACACTGTTAATGCAGCCAACTGAAGAAAGCGTACACAGAATCCCCCAATTTTATTGTGACATGATATATATATAAAGGAAGTTCCACACAGAGTAGGCTCAGATGCGCATTGTGTCTGCAAGTATTGTGAAATGCATAAAGAACACTTGACTTTCAAACTCTGATCTCCATTGAACCAACACGTAAAGTGTATAGATAAAATAGAAAAAAAAAGTATATTTTAAATTAATTTCATCATGTTATTACCATTCTTTAATTATGTTAAATGTATGTACCTAATATTTTACAAGAGTATTGTGTACATTTCTTCTTTTCTTTATACATATTGGATGTTATAGTGTAAAGAGTGATGATTATTTAGTTATTTGAATCATTCGATTCTAAAACTTGTTCCAATGGATAGCTATTTAATAATTTGGAGCCAAACAATTAGATTATTTTATTAGGTGATTTTTTTTAATTTGACGAGGTTAATTAATTTGTTATTTTGATAAGGTCTATATTTATTGGACATTAAAAACATATTTTTAATTAAAACATTTCAGACAATGGTACATGGACTCAATTGTGGCTGATAACCGATTACCACGAGAATGGCTCCCTGTTTGACTTTTTGAGTGTGCGCACTGTGGATCCCGCCACGCTGGTTAGAATGGCCCTATCGATAGCCACTGGATTGGCTCATTTGCACATGGACATCGTGGGCACCAAGGGACTCACACACCACTCCACCGGTATTCTAAATGTTTTAATATTAACAGGAAGGTGGACGGCGTTGTTAGAAGTGACACAAATCTTTATACTATCACATTAGTTGATGTGCATGCAGTTGCTGTATGACGAAAGCATCTTCAATTTTTATTTTTCTTGTAAATTTTCCCAATTAAGCAGCTCATAACTATAAATAGAATTTTAAAATATTCTGTAAGATTAACACATCTTTCACTCACGACAAAGTTTTTTATAAATATCTCAGATATTTTTTAATTGAGATTATCATCACCCTTTGTTATGTATATTGTTCCCTGTATATTGAATTATCATTACAAAAATATTTGAGTAGGTAAAGACCTTTCTTTCTTATAAAGAATAAAAGTTAAATTTACCATAGATATATTTTTAAGCTTTGTAATATTATATATTATAATGTTTATTTAAGTTTTATTTATAGCATACTTTAAATCGGACGTTTTTCATGAGATCTATTATCACTTATTTAAAATTGGTGTCATCAAAATTATTCACATTTTCCTTAATGCAGTAATTTTTTTTTGCACTGTTAAGCGGTATCTGAAATTTAGCAAAAAGAAATTAGAGAGAAAAGAATTTTTAAAATATATTACTAAATTTTGTTATGCTAAAATTTTTTTGACATTCATTTTTTTTTATTGTAGGTGTAATATTATAATATAGTACAATATTATTTGAATATGTTATTAGACAGAAAATTCAACATTTCACTTCACATTATATTGAGTTATAAAATATTATATTTAAATGTTCATTCATTTATAAATTTCTTCAAATATATTTCCAAAAATCTTTCTTTTACAAAAGAGATATCGATAAGGTTCTTCGTTTTCTTTATTTTACTCATATATGTAGTATATTATATTTTGTATGTCCTTCATTATTTGCATATATCCATGTTTGTTTCATAGTTGCGACTTGCGATAGATTTTTAACTTTTTTATATTGTACCAGAAATATGTGCAAAAATTTTTATTTGATTTAAGCGATGGTGTATTTTGTTTTTTTACAGAGAAAATTTGCCATTTTAAATGTTATATGATCAAATTCTTTTGTTTTCCATATATGTAACAAATATGATTTTTGAATTTGCGTAAATAGCATTAGTCTGGTAATATATTGAAGTCCAAGATTGCTAAGCACTCAGCTTAACATTCACATGAAGTGTTATACATTTTGGTTGCAGGTAAACCAGCGATTGCTCACAGGGATCTCAAGTCAAAGAATATCTTGGTGAAGTCGAACCTGTCCTGCGTGATTGGTGATCTCGGCTTGGCAGTTAGACATGATGTAGCTCTGGACACTGTTGATATTCCATCCACCAATCGGGTTGGCACAAAAAGATACATGGCACCCGAGGTGAGCTATTGTTATAATTTTGTTTGTAGAAATAGTAGGTTAGTGTGTTTCGTATACCCATTAATTTGAATTTCATGACAATGTTATGTGCTCAAAATGGAGTTTTCCTCAAATTATATCTTCAATTTGAAAAATTGAAAATATTTTTGAAAATATTTTTCACTAATGAGAAATTTATCCTTATAAAAACTTTCTATAATTTTATTAGTTGCCAAAAGTTTCCTTACCAATGCCTTCTCCATGTTTGCGAGCGAGGGCCATTTTTTGCGAATGTGTGTGACTTCACTTCCTATTAAAAAGCCCCTGATGTTTATCCCCATGACCTCAACCTGCTCAAAGCCTTTGACAGAGATAACAAAAAGGGTATTAAACGGGGACAGTTATATATTTGGTTAATGACTTTCCATTTATTCATTTTGCAGACTGATGAATATTGCTTTCTGTAATCTGAAAATCATAATAAATGTGTAAAGTATTGATAAAATACCACCAAGTTGCAGAATGAAATAATATTTTTTCTTTTCTTGAATAATAATTCACAGGGGCATTTTTTTGTTTTTACATTTTTAATTTTAGTTCTGAATTATTTATTTATGTTCTGTTGTATTGTGCGACTGATATGTGTATATTCAACTTGGCAGAAATACTTGGCGGTTAAATTTATTACTATATTTCTTTTTTTAATGAGATTCATTTTAAAATTAGCAGTAAAACAATCGGCTATATTAATTTATTAATTTTGCAATTTTAAGGCGGCGCTTTCAACAATAATACAAATTATCGCATTTTTTTTCATGAAAATGTGGGTTTTTATTATTCATTTAATCAGACTTACATATACACTAGACTTGTCTTTTTTTAAAACTATTGCTTAGATTGGGTCTTTATTCTCATTTAAAACTAATAAACTGAATGTTATTTGCCATAATTAAGACAAAATAAGTTTTATAAGAAAGACCGCGACCATTAGATGCATTTTCCACATGCTGCAAAATTTTGTTAATATGGTAAATTATTGCATATATTTTTTAATAATCTTGAAACCAAGATTATGGAGACAAATCTGCATTGAACCAAATTAGCAAAATATTAAAAATTAATAATACTGTTTAACCATTAAATTTGCAGGACATATTACCAATTTTCGACGTTTTTAAAATATTTTGTTTTAGTGAAAACATACATTTTTATATAATACATTATATTTAATCACATTTGAGGCTTTGAGGCTTGAGCTACTATTTAAAACTAAGTTTTATATCAAAAACACAATAATCAGTTTTTAAATAATATATTTTCAGTTTTATAAAATACGATAATTTTAATTGTCCATCGAACTTCAATACCTTGCTCGATATGGCCATGACGATCGTGGAATCCGCGCTATCATTAATTTAGTTTAAAAATGGCGAAAACATACGTTTTCACACATATTTTACCCACAGTATGAATTAATATTGAACTTATTCACAACATTTTAAGGGAAAATAATGTTTTCTTGAACAAAGTATACATTTTATGTACGTTATTTTTATGTACATCGCAATTAAATATTTAAAAAAATTAAATAATGGGGACAAGTAAATTTTTTTACTTAATATATCGAATGAATACGATATTTTGTGTAAAACCTTTTTGAACTGCAATGCTATAATGATTGAGTAATCATATCCAAGAATTATTCACAGTAGCTTTTGGCAAATATTAGACTACGGACAGATATCTTCATATTGTAATGTAAATGCATTGAATATATAAAAATAAAATATCCCCTCTACGACCCAGTGCCGAATATATCCATCGTAAAAAAGTTTCCACCATGGCCAGAGACGTATTAATCCGTTACAATGTCATCTGTTTATCTGATGCTTCTTGTTCCTCTTTGAATAGTGATACCTACGGAGATCTTACTTCCTTGAACCTCAATTTCAATGACAGTTGGTCAATATACTTGCCAGTGTTACAAAAATTAAAACGATTTCACTACTTTGTGTGTTTTCTTAATCGTAATAAAGATAATATACACTTCATTTCAAAGAGAAAACATTTAAGTAATCTTAATCTAGAGATTTTTAAACACGTTCGACATACTTGTTACTTTGGTATTTTTTTCATACTGGCGTTCACACTATCATAGGATATGCGTAGGATGCAATGGATTACCTTAGAGCAATATTATAATTTTTGAACTTCCATTTTAGATGAATATGTTGAATGTTTTTGTTTTTAAGTAGCAATCAAGTAGTGATTATTAGATTTATTTTCTCCTTTTTTATTTTCCAACTGTAAAAAGTGTGCTGTGTAATTTTTTTCACTATTTTTCTTTCTAGTTCTCTGTTTTATTAATTTATTGCGTAATAATTATAAATTTTGGTCTTCTGAATTTCAAATTGATGTATGGTACTTTTACTGTTTTATAAATTTAAGAATAGCGCATCAAAAATGAGATAAGGCGAACATGAATAGTTTGTTTTACAGCTTTTCTATCAAATTATGATGCATTATGCTCTAAAGTGGTCATATAAACACAGTCAGAACATAGGTGAAGATGAAATGCTAATATTATTATCTGTTTATAGGTTCTAGATGAGTCAATTGACAATAGGCAGTTTGACCCGTTTAAACGCTCTGATGTGTATGCGTTGGGTCTTGTACTGTGGGAGATGGCCAGGCGATGTAGTGTTGGTGGCATGCACGATGACTACCAACCCCCATATTATGACTGTGTGCCTCCGGATCCAGCCCTCGAGGATATGCGCAGGGTAGTCTGTGTGGAGCAACGTCGCCCAAGTATTCCCAATCGCTGGCAAGCCGACCAGGTATACATCTAAGTGATTTATACACGTATCGTAGCTTTTCATTACAAAATGAAATATATTATTTATTTTACTGGCTTTATTAATTTTATATTGATATTGTTATTATATTATTAATCTATGCGGAAAGTTAATAATAACAGCTAAGAATCTCTACTATGGCAAAAAAATTGAAAATGCGAGATCAAATATGAAAAAACTGTGGAAAATTATAAGCTATTGTTCAGAAACAAAAAATGAAAAAATCTGTTTAATAAATTAAATAAATATAGGACATCAACTGCTATGTCAGATGAACCAAAAAAAGTTGCAAATTAAAATGATAACAAACTACCAAAATTTGTGAAAATGTAGTAAATGACAAAAGAGAGATCAAATATGGAGTCCCACAGGGAAGTTTATTAGGCCCATTGCTTTTTTTATACACATCAATGATCTATGTGATTTGAAATTTGAGGGAAAAATCATAACTTTTGCTGATGACATTGTATTAATATTCAAGGGAACAACATAGGAACATGATTATTATATTGATGAATAAAACCTATATATTATCAGTAGTTGGTTGGGTAAAAACCTATTAATGCTTAATGCAGCAAAAACAAAATTTATACCTTTCTCCATCATAGAGGTAGGACAACCCAAAAATTTAAATAATATTAAATTATACTAAAGTGCCTGTAAATATATAAATGGTTGTAATTGTCCTAGTATAGCAAGTTATAAATTAATAAAGTAATTGGGAATAGTTGTTGTTAGGCACATGAGATGGGATGTTCATTTAGATGGATTAGGTAAAAGATTGCAAAAATTAATTTATATATTTAGAATACTTAAGAAATATTCTGAATAAAAAGAAGATGAAAACTGTACAATGCTTTGTGCCAATCCATATTGAGCTATGGTATTGATAGTTGGGGGAGTGCATCAGATGTACATATATATATTTATAAAGTATGCATTGCTCAGAAGGTTGTACTTGGAGTAATGCACCACAATGACTTTTCCTATCATTCAGAGCCACTTTTAAGGGTATTTCAGGTTTTGGATATAAGACAATTATATGTGCTGAATATAATAACTTTCATAGGAAAATAAGCACTCCATCTGTGAGGACTGAAAGATATCCCACAAGAGCAAATAATCTTGAAATAGTTCCAAGAATGAAAACTACTTTTGATAAAGATTATTCACCTTTCTAGCTCCCAGAATACACATCAAATTGGAAATAATATATATAAAAGAACTTAAAGTAATATTAGGGCTTTTAAAAAGGATGTTACAAATTGGTTTTTGAAATTAGATAGAGCAGATACTGAGAGTAAACTGTTTTATATTATGAAATAATCCTTATAACTGCATTTTGATCTTGCATATTTCCCTTTACCTTAATGTGCTTACATTCTTTTACATATTGTATTGCACATTGGTATTTTTCTTTCTTTCCTTTTATACATTTTCACGTTTACTTGCCTTGTATGTTTCCTATTCTATTTGATTGTGTTATGCCTTCAATGAGTTATTTGGTTTTGTGAAATTTAATTTGTTTGTCATTTTGCCAAGTTGGGCAATGCATTTTACAATCTGTGTAAAATATATGTAACAAACTGTCTTTTTTTAGCTGTACAATGCTTATATTTTATATGACTAAATAAATAAATAAAAATTGTAAATTGTAACAGGTTTTGCAAGCAATGTCTAAAGTGATGAAAGAGTGCTGGTACCACAATCCAGCTGCCCGCCTCACTGCGCTAAGGATAAAGAAGACCCTCGCCAACATTGGAGCCGAAGAGCATATTAAGATATGAAGTATGTTACCTCACCAATGAAGATCCATTTATATAACTTATAAAACTAATATATGTACCTATAGATTTACATATTTTTAAGATTGATGTATATTCAAAATGAAATAATACAAAGAGCATAGGTAAAGCTCAAAGTCGATTCCAAGTTTCAGTTCATTTATATATTTTTATATAAATCTTTCCATTTACTGTTTTATAGATAAACTGAACGATTCAGCTCTTCCATCATTTTTCCGAATTTGTTAATTTGCATATTACAAGATCACTTGATGAAACTGTCAATTGAAAGAACAAAAATCATAGGACACTTTTTCAGTATTCAAAATAAATCAGTAATAAAAATATGAAGAATGTGCAGTAAACATTTTTCACAAAAGAATTGTGAAATTCAACAATTAATGATACATTTATTATTATTGCAAATGTTGTACCGTATATAATACTGCATTAGAAGTAATCTGGATTTAAAAGATAATGCAAAGAGATGAAAACTTGATTCAATCTCATAATGAATTTTGCTTGCATTTTTATGGGAATATAAAAATATCAAATGAATTAAAATTGTCAATCTGCAAAATTGGAAAGTTCAAAATCAAAATTCAACTCATTTACTCATACTTAACATTCGTCCATTTTACTTCTTATTGACATTTTAACTGGTCAGGGATAATTGGATTAATAGGCAAATTTATGTTAAAGAAGTGTACATTAAAATTTCTGACTTGCACACATACGCACACAATAACGATAGAGTTTGCGAGATGGCAAATATTATTTGAGCATGTCTTGGGGAAATAAATAACACCAACTTAAATTTTGATTTATATAAAAAATTTTATAAGGGTAAATGCTGAAAAGAAATTAAATTACAAAATATAAGATTTTTACAAATAAGGTACAATTTATGATGAAAGTTTATGAATATAACGTAAAGTTGATATAAATTATGAATTATTATTCATATTAATGGACTCTTACTGTATAACAAAATTGGTATTGAGTGATCAATGTTTTTAATTCTTCAGAATCTTTCATTGGTTAAATAAATATAGCCAATTACAAATTTGTGTCTACTGTGTAGGCTTTCTTTTTTACCATACATATTCTAATATGTTCCATTATTCCATTATGTTGACTTGATTTTGAGCTTCTCCTCAATCCCGAGCCAGCCAGGTAGATGTCACTACACAAAGCAAAGATAAAATACAATTATGTCACGCCGGATTATTACGTTGGATATTTTTTGCGACGGATATATTCGGTGCTGGGCTGTAGAGGGGTTAATAATTTGACTTGAAGTAACTAACAATCCAGTGGTCAATAAAAAATCAATGTATTTACTGTAATGAGTCAATCACAAAATTAAAAATGTTATTTTGATTTAAGTATGAAATACTTAATAAGAATTGTAAATGAAGACAAATAATTTATTATTTTCAAGAGTTTTGTAGTAATCAGTGTTTTCTTACAAATACAAAACCGTAGTCTAGATTAGAAATTGGTATGTGGAATTTGATAACCAAGAACTAAGAATCTATAAGATATCACCATCCTTATTAGGAGAGTGAGGAAAGTTATATCAGCATTTGTAAAAATATATTATCAAAGCTTCAGTAATCAGTTTGAATATTCCAACACACACCATATAAAGCTAGGCACCATATAATTAATTGCAAATAGGCTGGTCCTTAAAAAGAACCCACATAAAATCCAACATTTTAAGTTTTTTATAGTTGTGTGCATAAAACTGCATTGTCCATAAGGATAATCCCTATTCTAATTCTCTGGCTTTCATCTTCATCAAGTTAGCAATGTGAAAAAGAATTGTTCCAAAAGATCTGTTCTTTTATATTAATTAATGATAAAGTTGCACATATTTGAGGTTGTATATTTATAACAGCATATTTTAATTTTATGCATTTTGACACTTTATAATGAAAAGTACATGAATTACAATTATATCTAACTTTTCTTGATAAACTAAATGATTATAGTGTTTCAGTGAAACAGAGTTATTAATATGTGTTTACTATCTCCTGCAGCCTTATTCCAGGTCTTGCACTAGTGACGCATATCGCCCAAACTTTGCTTACATAACATAATAATGGATACCACATTCGGACTGTTCATGTTAACGATATGCGATGCTAGTTCAACACCCAGGATAGAGCTGCTAGCTTAATGTTAGCCCACCCAATTTCCTAAGTATGAAGTAGTAAAATGAAATGTTTCAGCCAAAAATCTAACATATTAGTAAAAGTGATAGTGGTCCAATGTATTTTTTTATAAAATCATTAAATACAGCAGAATCTCTTTGATTCAAAATTCGTCATAATAATTCAATTTCAATTTTCATGAACTTTTCTATGTTTTTGCATATTAATAATTGACAGGGTTTTGTGTATTTCAAAATTTATTTTTGTTGGTCCCTTGTACTTTGTATTAATTAACGAGGTTCTCCTGTAAAACAGTTTATAATTGGTGTAAAAGTATACAAGTAATAGCTCTAAACTCATGAAATGCTATAAATTGTTTTTTTTTTTTTTTTGAGATCACATTTTATATGAATTCATTGCTTATATAATTTTAATAATATTTAATAATTTATCAAAAAAAAAAAATATAAATTTTACTTATAATCTTAGGGTGGGTATATATTTCAGAGACATATATTTTTTCAATCCCCTAAAGACTAAATACAAGAAACAATATACAGTAGAACTGCGTTAATTCAAACCTTTTTGCCAAATTGAGTATGGCATAAACAATATCATTGTGCATACAAATCATAGGATCACAAACAATACAGTACTGGTGCACTGGAGCTGAAAGGTCCACACCGCAAATGTTATTGCGATGTCGAGATCGAACACAAATCGGTCAAGTCAAGTCTGCTGGCGTCTAGATCGTGTTTCACACTGGCGGACGAGCATGAGGAAATGTATGGATGGGAAATTGGACGCAGTATATGTCAATAATATTGGTCGCGGCTGATTCGAAAAGATGCCAAAAGTGTGTTACGAATTCGGAACAAGCGTGATTTTTTTTACCGTTCGCGCTTGTGTGAAGTGTTCTTGCCTACCGTTCTTGTTACCTGCCGACACAACGTGCGTCTGAGCCTACTTTGTGTCCAACTTCTTTTATGCATATGTTATGTCATGATACAATTGGGGAATTCCGGGTACGCTATCTTCAGTTGGCTGCTTTGGCAGTTTGGGCTACAGTTTTTTGTCTTTGGCCACAGAATAGAGAAATATTGTTTGCCCTAATTGCATTTACTTGGACGCGTTTAAGCTATTCTAAATTCCCCTTTTGATTATTTTGACTAATAACTATGTGTTAAAATGTTTTTTATTTTCGTTTCTTTTTTTAAAGATTGATTTGACTTATTATTTCACATATTTATTTTTTCGGTTTATATGCTAACAACCTCATCATCGGATGAATTCTCATCAACAAAATAGCAGGATATTGAATAATTAATTGTCGTATACTACAACTTTCAAAGTATCAATGTGTCAGATGACTTTTAGAATAGCTGTGAAGAGTCCGTCATATTTAACTATCGATTATCGTTTTTTCTATCGGATACCGGTGACTAAAATGAATTTACCACAGGTGTACTTTCGAAAAGTAAGTATTTTATAACCAATTGTGAAATAACCCATTTTTGCAAAAATTTTTACTTTAATAACTTTTTTTTACTAAAGTAAAAAGTTACTACTGACCACATAACCGGCTCTTATTGACAGAGTTTCACGTAATATAAATTCAATTTTTTTGGTCCCTTGATCTTTGAATTAACGCAGTTCTACTGTAATTGTTTTATTAAATTAATTAATATTATTATGACCATTTTTAGTGGTCAAATCCAACTTGTATATCTATCAATTCAACGATGTTTCAACTTGTTAAAATTAGAATAGATGAACCGGCTAAAATGTATATTTTTAATTGTGGAGAGAATTATTATATAAGCAAATAGTTAATTCTATTTTTTCTTGCCACACCATATAGTACGTAACATCTTAGTAATTATAATATGCATCTTATTCATATTTCTATAACTATCAATTGAATTTTAAGTGATACACAAATTAGACATTCTAAATTTTAATTTGATAATATATGTTTTGTTTGTTTGTTTGTTTATGTTTTGTATGTACTTCTGCACTACAATCTGAAAATTTAATATTGTGTATGTAATAATAACCTAAATAATGTTACTTTCATTTAAAAGTGTTAAGTAATATTCTAATCTGTGATATGAACTGATTAATAAAAAATTAAAATTTTGGCAAATTTAAAATGAATTATTATTTATTATCGATTGATATTGCTCGGCAGTTTCAGAGCAGCACGGAACATGATTTATCTAATACGGATCTTACTATTTAAAATAACATTAATGTATTTTGATATGCTGATGTTGTGTCTCAGTTTTCAAATCTGTTTAAATCCACTGCCTACCTTAAAGTGTAATCTTGCGGGAACAAACACCTTCATTTCGGTATTGTTCAATCAAGAAATCAATTTGAAATTTCTTCATATATATGAAATAACTTTTCTGAACTTTCAATTTTGGATTTTGTAACGAATTCTGTTAGTAAACCTAAGGATTACTCTTTTTTTTTATTACTGCATACATACAATATTGTTTAATTAACCCATTGACAGATTATGATATTCATTGATGTGTATGGTTTAAGATACGTATGGTCATAGGATATATAGTATAGGTTCTAGCATTTTTTATACAACATTATGGAGCTGTCAACAGTGCACTTTTTCATAACTAAATATGAACCCAGTGAATAATATGTAATTAAAGAAAAGTCTTTGATTTTTAACGTGTTCACATCATTCATAACACAAATGTCTTCTTATTGGCCTGTTTCTTTCAATGGGTTAAGTTTAAAACAATTATGTATATATTTAAGTTTACTTTTTTATGACAAGACTAGGTCAAATCGTAATTATTCATCAATACCTCTGCAAATTGAATACAGTTAGTTGCAATAAAATCATATTCTTAGGTCAAATTTTGTGTGATATTAAGAAATTTAATAATTTTCTTTAAGTTAATAATTTTATTTTTTGATATTTAATACGAGTATTGAATTTGACTCCATTATGCTTCAAGTCTTCCAGACAAAATGCTGATCTATCAAGTTTAAAGCAGATCTTTTGGAACATTCTTATTCTTATGTTTAAACCTGTTAGCCCTCCATGTACGTACATCGTATAATTAGTATTCCTTAAAATTTCTGTAAATAAATTTAGTTTCCAGAAAACTGTTACATTTTTTAGATTAAGATAGTTTATAAGAATAGAAGAACAAGTGTTTATTTATTACATTTAATTAATTATAATGGATCACCATTATTGAATCATACAAAACATATATTGATTTGTTTATACCTGTCATATTACCTCCTGTCATCTGAACATAAGCTGTGGTTGATATTTTAGGAAAATTTAAATCTATTGAAAGCTTTTTATTTTGAAAAACACTAGCTTGTTAGATCTTGTGGAAGTGAATTTTGCTTTGCTTATAAAAGTGAGGAAGAAAGTTAATTGTATTACTCAAACAAATTATTAAGACATTATGATTCATTATATGATACATAGTATTCAGCATAAATATTTGGACATCTTTCAAACGAATATGTACAAACTTTTATAAACGTTTGTAAAATGGTAGAAATGACAACTGATATTTGGTTTGTTTTTATAGTCAACTTACAAATGTTTTTGTATTGTATTAAGTTATATGTATTAAGCTACATGTGTGACTTAAATACTGGGGACACTGACTAATGTATTTGTGCTTTCAGTAAACGAAAGTTAATTTTTAACATTATTTTCGTAACTTACTATTCCTCGTTTGGTTATTACAATAATTATTTAAAACTTGACTTTTTTTTGCTTTAAATAAATTTTTTTATGGTTACACATGTAATTGTAATGTTTTAAAGTTATTTATATCATTTCAAGTGACAAAGGTAATTACTATACATAATGACAAACACAACACTCGTATTGTAATTTCTATTAATAAAAGTGAAATCGTATCTCAACGGATCCAATGAAGACAAAAGAAAATACTTACTTATTATTATAATTAATACATTCCATGCTGAAATTACGCGAGGCGTGTTCTCTAAAAAATAACCCAGACATGCAAATGCGTCGGGCGCATTTTATGTTATTATCTTATTTGTTTGCTTACATTACGGTCGGTAAGAATTGGTACATTAATTAAGTTTGTCATGTGAATTTATACAGATTTTAGCAGCGAGTATTCATAATAATATTATGTCTCCCCGTCTTTTGTATGACTTTCTGGATGTCTTGGATGCAGTGTCATTATGGCTGTAGAGTGGAAAATGAACTTTTTTTTAAATATCTTAAGGTTAATATTTGAGCAAAATAGTATATTATCTTTTCTTCTGTAAGGGAGAAATCTTACCATATAAATTGTCTATACTCAATTCTTATGTCATTTTGACAGCTAACTTAAAAGATGGATTAATTTTAATTACATTGACATTTGTGGTTTGTTTGGAGAAAGTTCTATCATTGAGATATAGATTCTATTGAGACCCTAAGCACGCGGCGGTTACCAATGGCCGCGAAGTGGAGAAAATAGGCACCCGTAGGGACTAGCAGCGAGCAATTGGCGATAACCGATGAGACCATTATTAATCATGTTGTAAACAGTTTTAACTGTATTACTTTTGGAACTATCATTCTATTAGTTTTGGAACTAAGTAACCAATAATACGTAATATGGAACTGAGTAATCAATTTCAAATAACTTTGTTTTAAATATTGATGCAAGGATTTATGCAATTAATTGAGTAGTCCAAATGCTTCTGCCAACTGTAAATTATTATAATTACTGTAAAAAATAAACACTTTTTAATCCGGTGGCAAATCAGTGATAATTAGTAATTAGGAAAGGTGTAGTAATCTGTGGTTACTACGCGGACTGGGTGGATTGACAAAATGAATCAAAGCTAAAATAATTACCATTGTATTTATTTAAATGTTTACCATTACAAAGTGTAACATTTATTTTTGTTGTACAAAATTGAATATTTGTACTAATTTTGTTTTGATATTTTGAAATGAACTTTTTTTTTATGATAGTAGAATTGCTTCAAATAATAGTAGAATTGCTTTAACAATTCAATGGGAATCTATATGTTAAAAGAAGTAATGGATTATAAAAAAATGTTTAACTTTTTTTTTCTAAAAAGCTTTTAAATTGCCTTATTTTTATTTTATTGAAAAAAAATCTTTGATATATTTCAAAACATTAAAATTCGAAAATAAGTCTGTATTAAGAATTAGCTATAGTTTTTGATTAAAATAACTTTTTTCTTTGCTATTTTATTATCTATTATTTGCTCATCTTGCGGTATAACTATATTCACATGTGTTTCAAAACAGTTCAAATAATATAACTGTGGATGATTTTCTCTGGGTTCCGACTTATATGTGATTAAGATCACAATGTGACTTTGTGATTTTTGTGTAAAAAAGTTTTTCTCCAAAAAAATTCTTATTTTTAAAATTGTAGTCCTTTGTCGAGAAAGAAACACATTAGTCCTTTCCTGGTTCTGTTAACATGTTTCGTGCTGACAACCCTCGGGGTTCATTTTATGGTTCTATTTATTTGCAATAACACAATGATAGCGAGTCTTTTTAACCTCAGCACAGAGATAAGGTCAGTATCAGCACATTATTTGGAATGTTTGTCACATGAATTTGTGTGGAATTTTAATCTGCCGAGAAAGTGTTAAAAATACATTTCTCCAGGCTTCACTCCATTAAAACTATTTCTAATTTTTTTCATAATTTTATGAAATCAGTCAAATTTATAAGTTTTTTATAACATATCTTGAAAATTAGATTAGTCTTCTACTTCCATCTCTTCTCCGTGATCCTGAAGGTATGGCATGAAAAATTTGTTAATTATTATATAGAAGTCTCAAAAATAAACAATTTTGCGCAGTTTCAGACAATTTAGACACATATTTTTAAAGGATTAAGCTTAAAATATTCTTGTATAGTATTTTCACAACAATTTTATGCACACTTCTTTGTCAATAGTCCCTTTTTATATATGCGTACTATTTTTTCTAAGCAGTTGTAATTTTTTTTTTCATAAATTCTGATGCAATTGTAATTATTTTAGTGTTTCCAAGAAATATGATATTTGTAGGCAAAAGTGAAACCACAATAAAATCTTGGTGCGAAAATCATATTGTAATAGACAGGAAAATAGCTCCCTCTTTTCTTCCGGATTCTAATTTTGATTTTAATTATTCATTTGGTTCGTAATTCAAATTATTATAGTTCTGCTTTAAATCTACATAATAAATAAATTAAAGTTTTTCAAAAATATTTTTTAAGGACATTTAATTAGAAAACTGCTTGTATGTACACAGAGTACTTTACAAAAACTTTACTGTTGGGAATTTTTTTATTATTATTAATGTGTAAATTTTATATTTATGAATAAGGAAAGTTTTGGCAATTTTTACGTAATGAAGAAATATTTTTGTGTCTTATTATTATTATTATTATTATTTAGAAGAGGCTGTGAATTTTGCATAATAAATTTTATGAAATCCAGGATTAACTTGAAGATGTACATACATAATATAGTTATATATTTTCAATCAATTTGTAATCATCTATTAAACCAATTTTTTTGAAGACAAATCATGATCAAAGCTTGTTGCAAATGCTAATCTTTAAACTTTTTGAAATAATATATTTTTTATTGAAGATTGTTCTCTTTTTCTTTTTCCTAAAGAATATAAATATTGATATTTGTGCTGGCTATTTAAACTTAATTTTAACTATAATTAACCTGCACGATTTAAATATAAACTCAAAACTGTTGATTACACTTTTTATTCCTGACATGTGCCCTACAAAATCAAAAGTACTTTCGGCAAGGCACGGCAAAATTGTATTATAAAATTTTATCAACCTGTTTCATTTTCAAATAATATTGTTCAAATTATTTGGGTATATGTATCTTTAGGCATCTATTTTAAAAAAAATTGTTGGAAATTTTGTTTATATACTTCTTGAAAAAATATTTTTTCCAAGTTTCAAAATCTTTATACATACTATTATCCTAGTAAAGAATTAGAGATAAGAAAATATTTTGTAAGGTGTGATTAATTTGGGCCTGGAAAAACAACTATATTTTAATATCCTTTTATCTCTTTTCTACTATTTGCGAATTTTAGTTTATTACATTTGGGTTTATATAAATTACTACGGGATTTTGCTAATCAAGTCAAAAAATACATTTTTTCTAGCTACTACAATCATTTTATTAAATTTAAAGTTAATTTGCATTATCTGACATCATTAATATTTTTCAAACTCTACTTCACAGGTAAATTTTCAAAGAAAAATGAAATATGTTTTGTGTAGTTAATTTTGGTGCATAGGAAAGAGGGCAATTTTCACAGATTTATGCATATTAATTAAAAAGAAATGTTTTTTTTTGGAACAAGCCTATTATGATTTATTGCAATTTGTGAATATTTTTTTTGCATATATAACCATTTTGGAATCTTTTTCTGTTTGAAATACTAGTTGGTGTATCTTATATTACTTAAAAATTGTATTTTTTAATAATTCACACCATAATATGTGTGAATTTTCAAAATATTCAATTTTATAAAGCAATTTAATTAGATTTTAATAAAATTATTATTTATGAAATATATCTAATAGTAACTGAAACAGATTGCATATGTTACTATTTTTTTGTGCTGAGAGTGTGTAGGTAAACATTGGAAAATTTTATCAGTAATATGTTATAATTCCCAGGTGTGGCCCAAGATGCCCAGGCTGTCAGCGCATTTGGGCACCACTAATATGGTTCCCAACTTTATCTATACATGTTACGTGCACTGCATTAAAAACACGCCAATGTATTAGCATATTGAATCCAATTGAAAATATGCATTAAAGATATCCAAAATTATTAGTCATATATCAACCCCTTCTACATAAAGTATCATAGTTAACATCCAGGTCATTTTTAGTTCTATTTTGTATGTACTTGTTGAATAGAACACAATATACAAAAAAAATAAATTTACTGTCACTTATAAATGTATCAAATATACGTAAAATATTAGAAAAATAAAAATGACCTATTTGTTAATTGTGATACTTTACGTAGGAGTCCATACATGTTTTAAAATTTCAATAGAAAAATATTGTTCCACAATTTTTTTTCATATTACCCTAGATTTTTTTAATATTTAAGTATCGGAATAATCTTAAAACGTATTTTAAGAACTTTTACGTGTTGTAAATTTATGTATGTATGTATTTCAAAATATGAAACAAAATTTACTTAAGTCTTTTGTACTCACAATAATGTGATAGTAAAATGAATAAATTTTGACATTTGAATTTTTATTGTTTTATTTTTTTTTGCGTGTGGTATGATAGAATCTTGGATAAACGTGAATAAATAGTGTATAAATTGTTTCCTTAATTTTGACAGTGAAATGTGTTTAGTCTAGATACAAAAATATAGAGACAACTAAAACTGAGGCTTATTCAGAGACTTTCTTCAAAGTGTTTTCCATTTTCTTGTAATGAATTAAAGTACAAGAAGACAAAGAAAATAATAGTTATGATGATGCTTGTAAATGTGGTGATATTATATACTGGGAATACTGATCAGGATGTTAGTATATTTATATATAATCGGTATATGGGATCAACATTAATAGGTAGTGTTTAAATATACATAATAAGATAATGTGAAATGAATTAATTACTGGAGATTAGATAGAATTTTGTTGATTTCTTAATTGACAGAGTTTGTTGTTGTCCGTAACAAGGTGAAGTATGACCAAGAAGATCCAATTACCTGAAATAATAAAATAAATTTTTATATTCGTTTAATAAAACAAATATTAATATGTTAATATTAGCAAGGAAAGAATTGCAGTATGTAATGAAAGTTTACAGAAAAATAAAGTAAATTTAGATATCTACCATTGGAATCATTGAGCACTGTTTCCTAGTCTTATGTCAGTGTTTGATAATATTTTTACTAACCAAACTTTGACCCTCTTCTGTCAAACTCTCGTAACACATAACAACGACATAACAATAATTAGATTTGACGCTCCCTATAGACAAACTGTTATGTCTTAATTTATAAACCTGGCGCAAACTCTAGGACTTGCCTCCTTCATAACCATCTTTGATGAATTCTCTGCATCTTGTTTTAGTGGGCGGCTTTCAATTGATGATTTTTATGACTTGGTCCAATACATTTTCTCTCTCATTCTCATTTCATCTCTCTCTATGAATGACACAATAAGTGAAGATAACATTAAAATTTATTATCTTGATCAATGACACAAATCCTGATTGATGATGCATTAATTTTAGCATTTTTTTTTTTTTTAAATAAACTAAATACATTAACTAATAAATAATACACAAATCGCTAATTCATTATGTTACATATACATACTTAGAATATTTTAACAAATGACTCTCTATGGGTAATCTCAAAAAGATTTGGCAAGATCGAAGTATAACACGGAAAACAGAAAAAATGAGACTGGTCAAAGCCCTCACCTTTCTCCACAGTGCTGAAACATGGACTCTGAGTGAACGGGAGCGTAAGAGGATACTATATGTTCTGAAAATATGGTGCTGGAGACGCACTATCTGGTTATTGTGGACAATCCACAAATAAATGCCTCAATCATAGAGGAATTAAACATCGAGTTTTGTATCTGTCCTCAATTACACGGCTCTGAATTCTCTGATATTTTGAACATGTTATCAGACATGAAGACACTATGAAAAAATGATGATTCAAGGGAAGGTAGAAAGACCCAGAACTCGTGGAAGGTTACCAACACAAGAAATGTCATGGATGAGATAGGTGGTGATAAAAAATGGAACGAATTACCAAGTATAAGAAGAAATGTTATATTTGTTACATTGTTCCATTTTGGGGATAGTTTGGCTTGAGCCCGGCTACAGCTTCATATGACGCACATTTATGGGGTCTGTCTAAACATAATTAATATGAAGTGACTTGGGTGGTCACATGGAATGAATGTAAAAAAATATATCAGGAGAGTGATGATGGCACCAGAAATAGAGGACATCCACAGAAGACTTGGCCTGGCCAGGTAAACCACATGTTGGAAGATGTTAGAAGTGTCAATAATCAACATGCATGAGAATATATATACTATCTCTATCGCCACGGCGCTGATCCAAGGCCAGTGGATCCCCCTGCTGGCTATGACGGCAGCCAATCGGACCGTCTTCAATATGGTACATCCAGTTCAGGCCGGTGTTCTCCCTGCTGATCTTGAAGTAATGAAATTTTTGGCCCATTGCTCTCTGAGGAAGGGTCTGGAGATCAATCATTTTGAAACGACTTTCAGGTCCTTAGGTGATCTATTCCAGGCTCTGGTTGCTCAAATGCGAATAGTGACATTGAGAAAGTGGCAAGAAAGGTGGGATGCTGCCACACAGAGCAGATGGACCCACACCTTTCTCCCCTTCGTGGCGGGGAAAATGAAAGGTGGGGGTGGTCCTCCGGCGCTGGACCACTACGAGATGCAGATGATCTTGGGGCATGGGCATTTCATGAGTAAACTCTTAGACTTAGGACTTGTCCGTGAACCGTGGTGTGTTTGCGCTCAGGGTGAGGCAGATGCCGGAGCACATCCTCTGGGGCTGTATGATTATGAATGATGTACGTGAGATTAGGAGTAGGTCATCAGATCCCCTGGAACGATAACCTATTAAGAAATTAAAGGAATCTCAGACATTTCTGGGAATTTATTAGGGTGAGTCTCACGTCTAATTGTACAGATATGGCTCTGGTACGATGATACCAGAGCCAACCTATGATGGTATTAACCCCAAGAAGGCCCGCGTCGACTATCGCCGTCTGAGAAAGGGACAGCGATAACGTCAGAATATTTAGCGCAACACCATAGATAAAAAAGTCTCGCGTTCTTTTTCTTATCTATGCAACGAGCGCAAATGCCGGTAATTTTGTGTTACTAGATTTATTCTTTAGCCAAATAACAGGATTTTCAGTAATATTATATATAATAATAATATATCGACGACAATCGCATTGTACGTGCTAATTATGTACTTCTAAAATACCAGAACTTTCCAAATGGAAAGTACTTGTCAGTTACATTTTGATTCCAGTTAGTGAGGGATGTTATCAAGATTTATTCTGCAATACACATATATTTACTATTGTACCCTTATTTCGCGATACTTAATTATTTGTAAGTAAGTAATTAAAGTGAATAAGATATTATTTTTTAGTTATTAAGTTTTACTATAAAAATACAGTGAGTGCTTCATTATAGACCATATTGGCCATTGGCGCAGTTCGATGTGATGTGCTAATATATATTTTTTGTTTACAGTTTGAAAAAAAAAACTTATAATTACCGTAGAGTCTGATGATGAGAATGACGTCGAGGATGATTATTTTGAGGTTCACATCTATGATAAAGAAGACCTTGACAATACTGTTGATGAAAACCAGCCATCAACAGATAATTGTTTCGTTCTAAATATTTTCGGTGACTCCTGGTTTTTACTCGGACCTTGCAGAAGACGCGCGAGGAATAGATTTAAAGAAATTGTCTCTCAATACAATACAGCAGTGGTCAATACTATTGTGGATTGTGGATGAAAAAATTTAAATTTGTCACAAAAAATATACCATTGATTGAAAGATTGAGATGGGTTGACACCACAAGATATATATGTGTATTTTTGGCCCTGAACTTATTAATGTCCAGGAATACGTTGGTAGAGCATTGGTTGACAAATCCATTGCTGAGTTCATCGATCAACTCAGATACTAGGTATGTCGAGAAATTGGTTCCAAATAATATTAAGGGTATTCTGATAACGAACTCCAAGTGCCGGGCGACCGATTTCATAAGATTATCAAAGCTTCTGCATTGATGAAAGCCTTCTGCTTTTTAAAGGTCGGCTTTCATTTCGTCAGTATATTGCCGTACTTAGAATCATACCACACTGAAGAAGAGTTTTAGGTAAGCATCACATTAAACATAGTAATATTAGTGTAAATAAAATATTCTAGATAATGATCTAATTAAATATAACAATAGTTGTGTTAATAAAATCTGAAGTAGTCCTTCCAAAAAATAAATACAGAATAAATAATAATTTCCTAAACGTTATGGCCTAGTAACCTTTTTTCAACTTTTTTTCTTCTCAAAACCGCACGAAATTGCGGTCGATGGACACTTATGATAAAATCGAAGCTCCATGTTTTTTTTTAGTTATACCAACGTTTTCATGTTTTTTTCGTAAAAATAAAATTTGGAAAAAGCTAGTGTATGAATTTTGAATTTTGTGCATTTTGGTGCCAATTGGTGGAATGATGCTGTTTCACTTAGGACTTATTTTGGGCAGCTAACAGGTTAAGATGTTAACAACTGAATGTAATAAAAAAAAAGTAATATTGATGAATCGAAACGAGAGTAAACAACTCTAAATACAATTCCGGAATAGATAGTGTAAATAAATAAGATAAAATACATGAGAAGATGTAAGAGTATGGAAGAGGGGAGAGTTGTGAGTAATACTAAGTTCAGTTAACACCTACCGAAGAAAATTGATTCAGGGAAACGACGGAGAAACCAAAAGCTGTCAGATAGAGTGGCTTTTGTGCCCTGTAAGAATAAAAATGAGATTATTATTTTTTTTACAACAAATTTTTTTCATCTCCTAGAATATAATATTTAAAATAGATATATTTGTTTTATTTTAGGGATCGACCATACCTCAAAATTATATAAAGCAAGGTAGTTTTAAATTTGTTATTTGCTTGATACCACTGGCACGAGTAGGCCGCTTCCGAAACATGAATGCTCTGAAATTGAATAATATTTGGTGCGCAATTAAATATTATATAACTTATACAAATATGCAAATCGGCCGCCTGGCGGCGAAAGGGAGAAACTGCTGCGCAGTCGGGAATCGTAGCGCTCGGGCCGGCAGATTCTATTTGCGCTTACATATAATTTCATTTCAACTAAAATCTTTCAGCTAGGGATATCGCGGTTTATTTTATTTGTTTATTATCATTATTGCCCACGATATCCTGTATGTTACAGAGTGGGGCGATCCCCCGTGATTTATTTATTTAATATTAAAGGTATAAACATTTCACGAAATACAATATGTTCAAATAGCATTGTTGAATATATATAACGTGCATCTACGGGGGATCACCTTACATTATTTCCCCAATCACTGGTTTCCCGAGTCCGTGGGAACCTTGGGATTCATTATCGTTTGGGTGGTCCCAAAAAGGACCCTTTTCAGGGCAGCATAGCTCCCGTAAAAAATAAATGCTAGCAGAAATATTAATTTTGGTAATTTACAATAAATTGTTTTCTGCAGCGACCCATTACTAAGTAATCGATTTTTTAAAGTAAAAACGTACATCTTGTGGTTTAAAAAATACGGTAATTATCATCACTTCGGTAATAGTAAATAACTTAAATAAAACTTACTGAATTAATAAGATTCTGTCCGTTCCAGCACATGAATAAAATTTGTACAATTTTTGTGGGGACAGAAAAAGTAAATTCTATCAAAACCTCATTTGAATTATTCTGATTATTCTAAAAATATAAAATAATTTGTTAGTATAAATTTGTTTTGTTGGGGAAAGCAAGGCTTAGTCAAGCTAGAAAATGAACAAACGAAATAATTAAGATAAAATATTAAATTTTTGTAAGCTGTTATTAAAACTTCACATAAAAAGCTTCTCGACGACATAAGCCATGACTCTAGACATTAAACTCGTTGTTTTAAATTCCAACACCCGTTATTCTTTGACTTGCATCCACATTGCTGGAGTTAGGAGTTCTCAATCATTAAATTAAAAAATATATACAATAGATATAAAAATATATAGTAATAGTATCATCTAGATAAATGTAATATTTTTTTGATGAGGTTTTGTTCCATTAAAATGACCAATTATAAAAAGGTATAATGTTCCAATTGTACAGTTATAAATACAGTTTTATCTAGTTCATATAATTTCCTACGGACAACTTACAGCAACTTGAAATACAACAAGGCAAATCATAACAGAACTGCAAATAATGTTTATCAGTATAGTCCAATTGAAGATGTACTCCAAGTCCCAAACCAATCTGAAAAATATATGTAATTAAACGACGTAATTCACGATGTATTTGCTTAAAAAATTTTAAGCAAAATCTTTTCGTTTCTTAATTTACTGTACCAATATGTTAAGTGTTAAGTATCATCAATTGAGGTGCTATAAGAGAATGGAAAGGAAGTAAGAATGTAGGACAGTTAAAAAAAATCTCTCTTTAGATCTGGTCCTCAAACATTTTCTATTTTCTAACAACGTTGTGATAGATTTTTCAATAAATTCTATAATACATAATTATTCGATAGTGTCAGTGGTGACCGCTGCGCGGCCAATGCTTCCGCAGAATCTATATTTCAATTAACTCATTATTATATTGCTTTAGCAATGCATCACGTAATGTACATTATCTTTATTTCCAGTAAGAAAAAAAATAGTAATATGTACACCTGAACCTACCTTAAATTGATATGATAAACATGAAGGATACAGTGAACTTAAAGAAATGAAATAATATAGACGGATAAATACGATATTTTGTGGAAAACCATTTTGAATTGCAATGCTAAAATCGAACAATTGTATCCAAGAATTATTCACAGCAGTTTTTGATAAATATTAGACATTGGTGACTACTATTGTACAATGCGTAAAGATTGTAAAATTTTTTTATTAACATTAATAATCATTTTTTACTAATCTGTACTGTCATCTAGCGGATTTTTAAATTGATTTAAAAATGAAAATAAGGTGATAGAAAAATAATAACTGAATCAAACGGTTGTGTCTCATGATGTAGGAACACAGCGTTTGGTGTAGGCCCTCGTCGTCGGGAATCTGGTAATCGTCTTGATTGTACGGCATTTTCTCATCAAACACATCGATATCGTCAATATTAAGGTCTTCATCTGGAAAACATTTGTGATGATGGTGTGCGATTATTAATTTCAGATCGGATGCCAATATTTCGAAATGCATCGAGATGTTCGACAGGCAGAAGTAAAGAAAGGAATCGCATCCAGCTATGGCAGCTCCCACATAAAAACCTAAAAAATAATATTAATTCTTAAAAATACGTCGTAAAATAAGCGGTTCCTTGTATTTCGTGACTTAAAAATATATTGAAACTAGACTTTTTGCCGCCACAACAGGCGAGATTGTTTTTTTTTCCGCCCTAGTAACTTATGTGAAAATGATGTTTTCAATTTTCCATACATCCATCAAACCCATCGTTAGGGGCGGTATTTTGTTAGGCCGGCATTTTGAAACTTGCTCAAGGGCGGCTTTCTACCAAAAGACGTTCTGGACATTAGTGTTGGCTACAAATTACCGCTTTTTGGGAAATATGTAAGCTTAATGTCATTTATTGGATTGCTCATAGCTGGATTATTTTTATTACACACTATTATCGTTCTGCAAATTGGAATTTTGTTTTTCAATTTTTATATATTTTTCGGCAGTCCTCTTGATTTGGCCGCCTCAGGCAGGCGCCTGCTCCGCCTGTGCGCAACGACGGTTTGTTTTGAAGATTTTATTAATTTTTTATGATTAATTATTATTTTTTTACAGATTTATTAATTTAACTTTGTTGTTGCCTACAAAAAACAAGGATCTCCGCCGATCTCCGTATCTCTCAACTGGCGATGATGATTATGAGGTCAGAAAAAATGAAACACATTAATATGTTCTTTCTAGAGACACGGCAAGAGAATCAATACGAGAATAAATAGAGTGTACTTGGTTTTAATTTAGACATAAACAATGCATTTAATTCATTCTAATATTTCCCATTTCAGCGAGGAGACAGCAACAGATGCCAGAAGAACGTATTTCATCAAAAAGTGACAGTCATTGTTAGCCAAAATCTAGGTATCACGCGTTTTTCGTCGTAGGCGTCACTACGGCGACTTCTTAATCCTGTGCGATATATAGCCGTTACACCAAAATGCAAAATTTCACCAACGGTATAGCGGACATAAATTGTAGAATTTTACTTTTCAAATGGTCAATCAATCAACTCCAAGATCGTACCAAAGTTATTTTAACACCAGAGATGCGTCTAGCCAAACCACCATTTTAATCATACGGTCCAGTATCTGGCTTGCAACGAGCCGGAAGATTAATATGCAATAAGATCTAGTTGAGAAAAAAATTGAGACTAATATTTTTACATAATATGGAATTACGTTGACATATTATAATACGTAAAATTATTTTTAGGGAAAACACATCTATTATTGTATAATACAAATTAAATGAGTCAATCAGAAAAATATACAACTTCACAATAATAATGTGTTCTCCTTAAAAAATATATAAGTTGCATTAATGTTTTCTAAATTGAATAAAAATGAATTAATTCTGGCGTTCCTTTTGCATTGTTGTTATCTTACTATGGTGCCGTGGTGTAATAGGTTCGCGCACTTTCTTGGATAGGAAGGGTTCCTGGTTCGTGTCCGGGTGGCAACAAAAATATTTTTTCGATAAATTGATTTTATCTGTATATCTTGCTGATGGATACATTTAATTTGTATTAAATGTGAAATTATTATTATTATAAATCTAT
Source organism: Eubasilissa regina (assembly GCA_022840565.1). Classification (NCBI taxonomy): domain Eukaryota; kingdom Metazoa; phylum Arthropoda; class Insecta; order Trichoptera; family Phryganeidae; genus Eubasilissa; species Eubasilissa regina. The sequence continues at coordinate 28,833,148 of JAINEB010000033.1, forward strand.
ATATATATATATGTATATATATATAAATATATATATATATATATATATATATATATATATATATATATATATATAATAATAATTTCACATTTAATACAAATTAAATGTATACATATATATATATATGTATATGAATGAATGTTTGTTTGTCCCGTGTGCGTTCCTATACCATTCATCCGATTGCGATGAAACTTTGGTGAGTTGTTGTGCACACGCCCGCGAAGGTTTCTGAATTAGTACAACAATTTTGTAATAGGTGGCGTGCGGGTCGTTTCAACAAATGTGTGTATTTCATATAGTTTATTACCATGAAACTTTGATGAGTTACTGTGCACACGCCCGCGAAGGTTTCTGAATTAGTACAACCATTTTACAACGAGAAAGCGATCTATCAGTTTCATGGCAAACCATATGTCGCGAAATGTGAAATACGGACACGTTGATTGTCTATTTTTAGGATTCTCTGTGGTGGATTTTCCAAGAATTATCGCTTTTTCTGGCGACTTCTTCGCATACGCATAAAATAAAAAATATTGTGTATCCAAAAGCATTTCAATAATCAGAATTAAAATACAAACATTTCTTTTCTTTGAGTGGCATTACAACGAATGCCGGGTACTCGCTAGTAAAAAATAAAATTCACTTACCTGCATCAATTTGTTGCAGAAAAAGAAGTATATATAAAAATATATTTTCCACTTTGAAAGGATACGTAATCGGATACGGAAATGAAAATGGTATCGGTTCGCCTTGAATATAGGCGTTGAGCATGGTGTAAAAAGGAAGGAAATTGAACGTGGTAACGACCCCAATATACCAAAATGTTAAACATTTTGTAGTCATCTGAAGATAGAAGTTTGGCTTTTTGACTATATCTCTGATTCTCTTGGAATGTGGCTCCTCCGGCCAAAGGCTGTTCAATTCTTCCAACACGTTCGCGATCATGTCGCAGTTACTCACCATTGCGTACAATTTAATGTTGGAAAGCACAACGGTCCCGTAACACACGGAGGTTGTGATCATTGAGGTAAGATCGCCTTTCTTTATTAACAAAGTTGCCAACTCTCCGATATTAGCTGGTGCTATCACAGCCACATTTTGTAAAATCAAATACCAGTTTTTTTTAATGAAATCAATTTTATTTATTTCTGATTTGACACCCTCAATTCCGAGATACGTAAATATCAACTTGATTAGGTTGTAGGTCAAGAGAAAAGATTCTTTGTTTTGAGACATTTGGAAGAGAATTATTTTATATGGTAATAAGTCAGACAAAAAAGTCTATTTGAATGTTGTAAATGAATATTTTTCCGGTGCTCGGTAGTAACGCTCCAATCGCTGATAATGATCAAATATTTTTAAGACTATCATTTTATAGGCAACCCACTCGTACATTTATACGCGGCCGGATTAAGAGATTAAAGCGCTAGGGAAGACCTTAAATCCGGGTATCTCAATAAATAAAATAAAGTTAATTTTATAAATATTTGAATACGTCCAAGAACACACAATAAACAAATAATAAATATCTCATAGAGACGAAGCTATTTTTTAATATTAAAATGAATGGATATTATATTGTATATATATTGTAGGTGATAATCCTAATATTGCTAATAATATACGGGTCAAAAAAAAAAAATATATAAAAATTAAAAAAATGATTTTTCAGGCGTATTCTAGTATAATGTACAATTAAAACTTTTTATAGATAAAGAATATTGCTTTAAATAATTGAAAAAAAATTTAATTAGATTCTCATTGTAATATCTATGCTGTTTCAGGGAAATGAATATCAAATTTAGTCCATAGATGACGATAGTGTAGTTGTTCTCGAAATGTTTCCACAAATTAGTATATATACAACTTCCAATAATTTGATAGATATGGTGATTGATTAATGGTTGAAAATGGTGAACGTTACATTGTGTAAAGTGATCACTTAAGACAGCCTAAAACAGGTAAAGGAAGCCATGTAATTACCCATACTTGCATATATTTTCATTAAATATAACTTCGTTTCTATGAGATATCTAAAGGGTATCCAGCGAATTTTTTAAAATATTAAATTGTAATTGCTCGTAAACCGCTCGATTTGCCAGTCGCAATCACTGGTCGGGAGCGCACCATTTAATATTTAAAGTGCGGTGATTCATTTTTGTTCTCACTTTAATATTCGACGAGTAAGTGATGGGGCGAGCACGCAACTTACCCGGTCAAGGCGAGGTGGAGGTAAATAAAAACACGATTTTCAACTTGAAGAGCATAGCGGTGAGAGAATGCTCTCTGAGGTCGCTGGCTCAGTATTATTCATTATGGACCCCGGCTAAGCGTGCGAGGCCCCCCGTTTCGCGTTGGGCCAATCAAAGCGGGCAGACAGTCCCCGTGCCACCCCAATACGGTCCAGCGCAGCCACCGCCTGGCGACGAGGGCCCGCAACTCTCGCTTATTTTTGCTATTTCTGTTGCACCAAGCGGGCGGGGCCTCGCGTCGCCCCGGGTCCCGACGGCCCGCAGAGCGGAGGGACGGCGAGTTTCCAGTGGCATGGGGTGGTGTTCGAGGAGATCGTGTGCACGGGAAAAGTTCGTGCGCCTGTGGAAGCCTTTTTTTTCGGGCTCTACGAGACTTTATCTGTGCGGCATATTTTATATTAAACTTGAAAATTTTCCATTGGATACCCTTTATTATTTGTTTAAAATTAATTTTATTTTTCGTTTTGAAGTTTATCTTAACTTTATATATTATTATATCATCACTTATGGTCCCTCATAACTGAGGGTACTGATTTCCGTGAACTCCCGCCCACTATGCTTCTCTTCTCTGCTGTCACTAGAGAAGTGCCTGTTGCCTTTTCTCCTTGGTCGGTCCAACGGGTGGGGGATTTTCCTCTTCCTCTTCGTCCTTAAACGTGTCTCACCGCAACAAGCTTTTCCAAGCTATCTTCCATTCTCTCAAGATGCCCAATAAATTGAAAGATTCGTCTCCGGCAAATGGTTGAGAGTCATGTCTTTGATGTTTAATTCCTGCAAAATGGAGACATTCGTGCGTCTTGCCGTCCATAGTATGGGCGACCTGTGTCTCCAGCACCACATTTCAAAGGTATCAATCCGTCTTCTCTCCTTTGCTTTAAGGGTCAATAATTCCACATCATATAAACATATAGAATACACCAGAGACTGAACAAGCCTGACTTTGGTTGTCTTAGAAATACCGCGTTCTTTCCATATTTTGTCAAATCTGGACATATAACTTTTCACCATACTTATCCGTCATTTAATTTGACTCGAAACTACTCTCGTATTATACATTTATTTCTTAAGTTATTCCTAGATCTCACACGCGTACTTTGGGAAGCTTTTGGAGGAAAATATTTAATTACTGAGGTGACTTTATTTTATTTTACATATCTGCAGAAGTCATGCCTGAATCGTTAATTATGGTCATATTTAAAAGGTATATTAAGAAATGTATTAATAAAAGATATTTAATAGAATTGTCATATATTTATAAATACGAGAAGAATAAAACTATTTATAAAAATTAAAACTTTAACTTGTAAAAAGGTGCAGTTTTCTTTTCAATTTTTACGATCTAACGGAGCGAGTTCGGGACTGAAGGGTGGATGCGACAGAATTTCCAGAATTGGAAGCATTGGAACCTCGATTAAAGGCTAAAAGAGTTTGGGGGTTATGTCGGTGGTTAAATGAAAGATATGTTTGCGTGTTTTGAGGTTTATTATGACAGTATGATGAAAACAGATAGAAATAAAGAATGCAATGAATGAATGTGAAATGAAATGATGTGAAGCGGGCTGGCGGTCTCACTCGGCTCTCGCGAGCCGGCGAGACCGCCGTCGTGAAACGCTGAAACTAGAGAGACTCCCTAGCGGTGAATTCTGAGCCAGGCTTGTGGCAGCAACCGGCAACGCTGTCGCTAGCGTCGATGCCGACTGAGATGGCGGTGGATTTGAATTCCGGTCGCTACAGCGTATGTGTCGAAAATAATCGTTTTTATCAACTTGATACTCCATTACTTAAGTCCAAAAATAAAAAAAACTATAAGATACAGGTAAACGGTGACACAGACTGGAAAAAATGCTATCGAATAGTATTAGGTTGGTGCATAATTATCCGCTGTTTTTTTCGCGATGTTTTATTTTTTATATTTGACGTTTAATTTACAATTGCCATTATATAATACTTTAATAGGGTTACCATACACATATACGCCACATTTTGCGGTACCATTTGGAGAAAGGGTGGAAAGCTACTGAGTTACTTCGCGATTTCATTAATCGTTTTGGCAAAGGAACGATTAGCGAAAAGGCATGCCGTGTGGTCAACAAGTCAGGAAAGGGTCAATCTTCGGATTTTGATGACCAGGCCCTTCTGGCGGCTGTGGAAGAGGACGAAAGTTTCACCACTAGGACACTGGTTGAAAACTTCAACATCGATCATTCCACGATTGTTCGTCCTCTCAGAAAACTCGGCAAGTGCAGAAATTGACCGGATGATGATTATACATAATATATTTTGAGTTTAAATTTAAATTATAATATAATAATATTATATAATTTATGTTACGATATTACATTAAAAAACGGCGGATAATTATGCACCAATCTAATATATCATTTATTGTCACAAAAAAAAATAGCGGAAAATAGTATTTTATAAAAAACCGCAGATTTATTAGACGACACAACACATTCGCTGTTCGAATTTTCCAGGTGTCCAATACGGCCCTGAATTTGTATCATGCACAACCTACACGGTAATATTAGCACTGGTGAATTTATAAATTATTAGAAGCGAAGGAAAGAGCACGATCGAGTCATATTAATTTTTCACATGAAAAATGAAAAAAAGTGTTAAAACAGAAATCACGCGCGCTGCTTGCATTTAATATTTTATTTCAAACCACATATCTTCAAACGATTTGTGACACATCAATAATGATGAAGAAATACAATACGAGTAAAAAATAAAGGAAAAGTTGTAGTTTCCACTTCCACCAGTACTAGATAGTAGGTATGTAATGGGTTTTTCATTAAGGGCGCTCAAACTTTTTTTAAAAATAAAACAAAAACGAATTAATATATCTAAAAAAAAATTATTATGTTTTGAAGTACATTTAGTGGCAATTATGTATGAAATTCAATTTCCCTTACATGACCACCGCGGGCACGTTTGCAGAAGTCCAATCGTTGAATCCAATTTTCCACCACTTTTTCACATAATTCGGCCCGAATCGCACCAATTTCGCGTTCAATATTTTCTCTTAGCTCTTGTAACGTCACCGGCTTGTTGGTATAGACCAAAGATTTAACATAGCCCCAAAGAAAATAGTCCAATGGTGTTAAATCGCATGATCTAGGCGGCCATTGAACTGGTCCATTTCGCGAAATAACACGCTCACCAAATTTGGTTTTCAATAAGTCAATTGTTGCGTGTGCCGTGTGACTGGTAGCGCCGTCTTGTTGAAACCGCATATTGGCCAAGTCCATACCTTGCAATTGAGGCCAAAAATAATCAGTTATCATGGAGCGATAACGATTACCATTCACAGTAACATGACGATTAGCATCATCAACAAAAAAATATGGTCCAATGACACCTCCGGCATGTAATCCACACCAAACAGTGATTTTTCCGGGATGCAATTGTGTTTCGTGAAGCACGAGTGGATTGGTGCCTGCCCAATAACGCATATTTTGCTTGTTTACATATCCATTGAGCCAAAAATGAGCTTCGTCGCTAAAGATGATTTTTCGATGGAATTCAGCATCATTTTCAAATTGTTGTGCAGCCCAATTGAGGAATTGGCGACGCTTCAAATGGTCAAGCGGCTTTAGTTCTCGTGTTAACTGGATCTTGTATGGATGTAGGCCAAGATCTTTTCGCAAAATTCGCCACAATGACGTCACAGAAATGCCCAATTGTTGAGAACGTCGTGTTAGTGACTCATTTGGGTCATCAAGAACAGATGCTCTAGCGGCGGCAATATTTTCCTCACTTCGTGCATTTCTTTGTCTCACTGGCACTGGAACATTGTGTAGCGACAATGTGCTTTCAAATTTTTGCACCAAACGTTGAATTGTTGATGTGGCAGGCAAGTGATGACGACGATAAAATGGTCGTAATGCTCTTAAAGTTGCGGTGAGCGAACGCGAATTTTGGTAGTAGATTTGAATAATTTGCAAGTGTTGCTTCGGTGTGTACTGCTCCATGATGATTTGCCAACTAAGTACGAGTGTTAACCTCAAAAAAAATTGAAGAAATATGGCGTAGTTTCTTGTCCCTGTTGAAAGAAAGTTTGAGCGTCCCTATTGAAAAACCCTTTACTAATAATATATTCATCGTTTTACAGTTCTAAATAAATCTTGTATCATTATATTAAAGTATAAACTATTATAAAATACTAGAAGTTGGCCCATTCTAAAACACTGTTTTTATATTTTAGAATCTAATTGATTTCATCTTGTAACTCAATATATAAGATGTTGTTCAACGGCTGCTGTTTGGCAGGATTGTGGTTTTTGTGGGTCTCAAGATGGAAGATCCTCCGGAGGACTGCTGAGTAGCTTCATCATTATCATTTGTTCACTTTGTTACTCTTATTTTCTACCTTCTGCCCAAATATGATCTGCGATGTACTGTTCTTGCGGGTTAAATCTGCCGACAGTGGTGCGTGGAGGGTGAGTCTTCCATATGTTTTTATTTTGTGCCGTCTCGTTTCCCGGAAGGCAGTGCTTCTTCACTTCTCCTCTGATCCCCAGCTTTGTTAATTGTATTATTTAATATAATCTTTATATTATATTATTGTAATTATTATCTACTAACAAAGTGAGCAGAGAGCAGGCAGAGAGGATAGAGCTCCACACTCTTTTGATACACAATTCTCGCCTTATCTACATTCATACATCTTCTCATACGAGCACGTCGATTATTGAGGCTTCTAACAGGATCGTATGATTTAACTGGTAATGCCAAGTTCTCCGCGGACGTCTATTTCTGGTGACACTTTTGGTATCACTTGCATCATATGTTTCTTATTATTCTCTCTTCATTCATCCGATCTACATGACCAAACCGCTTAAGCGATCTTTCTTTAATCCTATTCGCTAAGCGTTAATTTTTTAATGATTTTTTAAAAATAATTGTGGTCTTTAAGGAAGTAAATAGTCAGTACTACCACCAAGTCATCATATTTCTAACCAAAGTCAATTCTATTTTTATTGTACATAATTTTTACACATCTGATGTGAATAAATAAATAAATAAATGTAGCCGCATTCATTATTTTTTAATACATAAAATAATTAATTATTTCGCAGTATACAATTTATAATTTATTTATTTATCTCGCGATCTTTGTGACATAATTTATAACGGATTGTGCGGTACAAACAGACTGATGATATGAATTACCTACGGAAAGTCAAAGTAAAACTAAATGGTGAATAGCTACCTGGAATCATTACTGTTACTTTACAAAGCTTGATTAACGATAACGCCATCTTGGGATGTTCCACAATAACATTTGTAACGTTTGATAAATATCCTGGACATCTACCGCGAATACATATTTCTTAATTGATATTTGATACATAAAATTAACAATAGATGGATATATTACATGAAAAATGAATATTTTACAAAAATATATGAAAACAATTATGTAATTTTTAAGTGATTGTTTCATCATTTTAAAAATTGACACTATTGTATTTTATACGCGAAGTAGAAAGACCAACTGACACACGCTGACTCTTACCGTCGAATCTTCGACACGGAAGACCAAATTATCATCCATATGTACATACATGCGTCATAAGCAATAACACCAAGGGTTTAGTATGTAGTGAACCTGAAATGAAATAATGGGGACAAGTAAATTTTTTAATTTAAAATCTCAAATGAATACGATATTTTGGGTAAAACCTTTTTGAAGTGCAATGCGAAAATGATTGAGTAGTCATATCCAATAATAATTATTCACAGCGGGTTTTGGCAAATATTAGACTGCGGACAGATAAATAAATATAAAAACAATCTCTCTGCGGCCTAGCACCGAATATATCCGTCGTAAAAAACTTTCCACGACGACCAGCGACATATTGAACTATTTGCTTTGAACAGCGACACCAACCGGTGACTTTAATCAGTGATATCTCTTGCACAATGCAGAAATATTTGTAAAATAATTTTTGCTAATTTGTAATTTCCTCACCACAACTGACAATGGATACTATGTACGATGAATGCATACGTTAGCGCAATTCAAGCTTTTCAAACTCCCAGAATATGCAATCAAATTGAAAAAATATTAAAACTTTAAGTAAGATTAAAGCATTAATTATTAAAGATTCTTATTGTGAAGTTGTAGTTATTTAGAACATAGGTCTGTGATGTTTTAAATACTAATTTATTGTATTAATTATAAATATATACATATCAAATCAATTTTGTCGAAAAATATTGTTTTTGTGCTACCGGGATACGAATCTTGATCTCTATTTCCACTCCGGGGGAGTACACTACCAATTGTGTTATAGCGCCAGTATTTTTCATGACAAATTTTCGAACCTATATATTACACTTTTTCAAATTAATACATCTGTCGTTCTATTATTTGAAATCCATCTACATTATTTTTACGGAATCACAAATACCTTTGAGTAAACCGACTACAGACGCCAGAATTATCAATTTATTTTTATAAAATTTTTTGGACACATTGATACAACTTATATTATTAAGGAGAACACATTCTTATTGTGAAGTTGTAATTATTGAGAACAGACGGTCTGTGATATTTTAAATACTAATTTAATGTATTAATTATAAATATACACATATGAAATCAATTTTGTCGAAAAATATTGTTTTTGTATGTATGTATTGATAATTAATGCATTCAATATTTATAAATGTTTCATTTAATATTTAATTGTGTTTTGCCTTCAATGAGTTATTTAGTTTTGTGAAATACAATTTGTTTTCCAATTTGCCCTAAAACAGTCTTGCCTAGTTGGGCAATGCATTTTAAAATCTGTGTAAAATATATATATAACAAACTGTACAATACTTATATGTTATGTGTCTAAATAAATAAAAAAAATTGCAATAGAGATACATACATAAATATTTATCTGTCACAGCATATGATATCAGTTCATTGAATAATGGGTTTTCAGGTAATATTTGATATATAATTTGATATCAAAGTCACTATTTTTTAAAACAAATCATTATAATAAAATGTGTTGGTATCTCGCGTCTTTGTGATATCCGCGAGGCTAAATATGCGCACATTGAAAGGCGAAATACGTGCTAAAGGCTTATATAATAAGTTCCTAATAACACAACATAAGTTCTTGAGTAATTTTGTGGTCAAATCTTTATTGATAAAATAATCCCTAGGCGCGCCAAGTCTGCTACAATGTTGCATATTCGAGAGGTCGCCTTCAAATGAAGATAGGACAAACCTGTTTCGATAATCTTTTCGTATTATTTGCCACCGTTGAATATAATAAATCTCTGCATTCACGTTTTAAAGAAAAAAACATTTGTACACATCTGGTTCGAAAATTACATGACCATATTTTGACACGAGGACTGACAATTAAGTTCGTAGGAAAAAAGTACAATTACAGAATATACATATGTTTTTATTATCTGGTACTAAGTCCCCTTCAAAATAGTCCTCTCTTAAAATAATGCGTTTGGTCTAACGTTTTTCCATTCCACTCGTTCAAAGAAAGTCAATCTCCGTGAGACTGTTTAATACCCTTTCTACCCCGAATTAATGTGCCTAGTAACTGTATATTTTTTGTTGTATTCTTTATACATTAAATAAGCAAATAGTGATGGAAAATTTAAAAAAATATCTAGGTATATAAATATTACTAATAATAATTCGTGATACTTCTGAGTACAGTTAAACCTTACATGACGTACACAAAAAATAAAAATAAAATAATGGAACGATAGATGTATTGATTTGAAAAGTGTAACAACATATAGGCTCGAAAATTTGTTGTCAATCCACTGTGTTGGTACAGCATAATCGGATAATGCACGTTCCCCAGATTACAAGAGATCCAGGTTCGAATATTGGTAGCAATAGCAATGGTACAACAATATTTTTCGATAAAACTGATTTTGTTCTGAATAATTACAACTTCATAATAAGAATGTGTTTTCATTAATAACGAATTTAATTGTTAGCCCACGTACCGAAAACTAGTGAATATTCGTTATTTTAAAATTTTAATTTATTTAATTTAATTTATTAAATTTAATTTAAAAAAATAGACATACACATAAAATGTGTCACATCAATATTCTTAGTTTTTTCAAACTAAGCTAAACGATTTGCTTTGAAAACGGGATTAGATTAGGCTCGAACCCCCCACTACTTGATCACTGGGTGCGTGTTTTACTGCCAGACCAGGGAAGGAATTATAAAGACCAATATTACAATTCCGGAATTTAGGGATTTGAGTTCGATTATCCCGAAATCCGGGGATGAGTTTCGGGATTAGAAAATGTTCATTGCTCATTAATGTAGGTAATATGCTTATAAAAAAGGTCCAAACGAATAAATACAATTTACCTATGTAAAATATTTAAACATAATTTTATTTATAACTGAAAATAATTAATTATTAGGAGAACACATTCTTATTGCGAAGTTATAATTATTCAGAACGTATGTCTGTGACATTTTAAATATGAATTAACTATATTAATTAGAAAGATATACATAAAAAATCAATTCTATCGAAAAATATTGTTGTTGCGTCACTGGGATTCGAACCTAGATCTCTTTCCAAACTGGGGAAGGTGCATTATCCAACTGTGCTGTATCGACGATATTTTTAGCGACAAACTTTCGAACCTATAAATTAATACATTTAATCATTCCATTAAGGTGTAAGATATTCACGTTCTCTCAGCAAATAATTAATTTTATTTATCGAACTAGAATCGACACATTTTTGTCAATTAATTATATGATTATTTATTCCGGTGGTGTAACTGATTGTTAGAGATCCTTCCCCGTGAGAAGTTGTTGCAACATTTAAACAAAGTGCAATCTGATTGGCATCTGGGGCAATGTTTCATAGCCTAACAAGCACCCACAACTTTGAACAAATTTCGTATCAGCTATTTTTTGGTTTTCATTCGGTTCACCCATTTGTTTTTTTCTGGTATTCCTAGATGTGTTGTAACATAACCAAAACAAAAACAAACTCAAAACATATTATGTATAATTATTATGAATTATCATTGTGGACTGATCGATGTTGAAGTTCTCAGCCAGTGTCATAGTGGTGCAAATTCCGTCCTCTTCCACAGCCGCCAGAAGGGCCTGGTCATCAAAATTCGAAAATCGACCCTTTCCTGACTTGTCGTGTAAGCTCTAAGCTCGTGTCACCAGCTTTGAAGCGAACAAATCACTCTCCTTCGCCGAAATGATCAATAAGATCGCGAAATACCTCAGTAGCTTTCCACCCTTTCTCCAAATGGTACAGCATAATGTGATGTACATGTGTATGGTTTTCTACCCTATTAAAGAATTATATGATGACAAATGTCAATTAAACGTCAAACTCAAAAAACAAAACGGCGGATAATTATGCATAAACCTAATGATAAAATTGATTGACTGCTTGTGCGGTTATTGAGATACAGGATATATTTTACAACATTAAGAATTGCTGTTTATTTATAGTTAAAAATATTCAATACCATTGCTTCTGTTAAAAGTTAAAACTGTCTCATCGTTTTAAAATTGGTTTCATGGCTTTGAATAGAGATTAAATCATATACTTAACGTGATTGGGAATAATAACTAAAATAGAGAAGGTGTATGAGCGGTTACCAAAATTAGTTTTACGGACCAGACATCTCTGGGGGTGATTTGCGGCTGCCAGTAATTGAGTTGACTTATTGAAAAATAAATCAATAACTTGTGTGTTTGTGAGTGAACTGTTTTTAATCTAACCCGAAGAAGTGAGTACTGGATCGCCAAACACGACATATATTTTTACAATTGAATACATTCTTATCATTAAATTTTAATACTAATAATGAATTTTATTTGCGAAATAGATGCAAATTAAATGTATTAACTAGAAAGATATACATATAAAATTAATTTTATCAAAAATTTGTTGTTGCTACAAGAATTCGAACCTGGATCTCTTTCAATCCGGGAAACGAGCATTAATCGATTATGCTACAGTACAAATATGTGACACTTTTCAAATTGATACATCTGTCGTTCCATTATATGAAAGCCATCTACTTTATTTTTACGGAATCTTAAATACCTTTCAGTAATCCGATAGGAGACGTCAGAATTAACATTTAATTTTTATTATATTTTGTTCTATGTTCTCAATAATTACAACTTCATAATAAGAATGTGTTCTCCGTAATAATGAAAAATAGATGCACCTGGTGAACTTTGTAATATGCTCAATTATTAAAGAGCTTGATATATTTGCAAATGTATATTTCACGTCTCATTACATGCGTCTGAGATATGTAACCCGTTTTTTTATTACGCTATTGATGTAACAATATTTTTGATTCCAAATACACTTGTTAAATAGTTTCGGGCGTAGCTAAATATGTACAAGTAAAAATATAATTTTGGATTATTTAACCGATGCAATAGTTTATTTTGTCTTTCATAGAAATTTCTGCCCTAGGATGTGTATTTAAAGCGTGCGAGTTCATTGCACTTCATCGCTGTTGTGTGTTGTGTTATCTCACTGCGGTGAACACTTAGGCCAAGCTCGGTGCACAGGCAACCTGCACTTATCGTGTAACACGTCTTTCATTATTCCCTCAACCAGAACACATTTAAATTAAATTAAACAAAACGGGATACATTTGTTAAGCGTGTGGAAATGCAAATCGTGTAATTGATCTTAACGTTTTTATGGTGCGCCTTCGAAAGCTGGAATGGTGTAGATCAAGTCTAATGGACCACTTTATAAACAGTCCATGTGAGCTTGTGCTTTGAACGATCTTACTTTCATAAATAAAGGAAAGATTCGCTTTAACGAAGCATTATCTCAATCTTATAAATACAATTTTTTTTTAATATATGTCTGATGCAGTCATAGCTATTATGTAATTTTTTTTTTGACATTAATAAACCGAGAATCAGCAGGTTAATATTGTGATAAGTAAATTTTCTTCCGATTTCTTAAAGTACATTCTCTATAATTTCTATTAATATTTTTAGTATTTTATCGATTAAATCTATGGAACTAAATTAAAGAATTAAAGAAGGATAAATATTTAAGAGAATATTTGAGGTAGGTAATAGATTTAGTAGAAGAATGATTTTTTCTCACTTAGCCATCTGTTCAAACTTCATGATTGGATAAATCTAACTATTTTGAACGAAAAAAATTTTCATATTTTTTGGATTAGATTAGAACCTCATTATTTATTTTCGTAACTACAAGGATAATTATTACAAAACATCTCTATGTCACATGTTTTCCTTACGGTTATAATTCAAATCCATGTGTTGAAAGCGACAATGGATTGTCCAACGTTTTACAAAGTATTAGTCATAAATATTGAATAAAAAATACAAACAATGTCGCTTATCCTCCCCCTTAACTGGTGATATTTTTCTCAAAGTATTACAAATGTTTTATTCAAAATTGGATGATTTATTTCCCGTAAGTTGGATTACTAATCGTGTAAGATGCTGTAAAATTTAATGTGAGTGTTAATTCCAGAGGGAGAATTTATGCATCGATTTATATGTCGATGCATTGAAGCCGAACTAGCAATTCGGAGCCTAGCAGCTACAACCAGTAAAGCCGGAAGTGTTCTGTTACCAACAAATATTTTAAAACTAACTTAGACTCAACCTTGAATCCAGATGGCGCTCAAGTACTTATTTTCAGATTTTTGTTTACAATTATTACAAGTAGGAAAGTTTTGCTTCCGCTGATGAAGAGTCATATTAATAATTATTATTATTGCCAGTGATATAAATTACTCACGCTAATTTACTTTAGTGTATACAACATGAGTTTAGGTAACGGGCTACTTTAATATTTAATATAGTCGTGGGTAATTTTCAAATAACAATTTATTTGGGTGATATTTTGTCAAAAACTTTAACTGGTAATCGTATTAAGTATGTAATAAAATAAGAATAGTGTATGTAAAAATATGTATACTAGTATACTAAAAATGGTTATCCACTTCATTAATAAGATTAACAATATGTTAATCTTAAGAGAAATCAAGAATCTTATAGGGAATCTTAACATAAAAAAAATCCTTTAAAATTTACATAGACCATATATTTCGATTCTCTATAAATTAGGTTAGATTTCAAAATAATAGAACTTAAATCTTTTATCAGATTAAGATAACCCCTGAGCTTATTAAATTTTTTTGTAAACCCCATAAATTTAAATTTTGCTGAATTTCTCTAGTGAGACGGGCACAGTCCAAACAAATTTTTATATGTATTATACAGTTACAAATAAATAAATAAATATTTATATACAATTATGACTATGGGGACATGTACATGGTTCGATGTAATCTTAAAATTCCCAGTTAGATTAATTACCTACTACTTAATAAACTTTAAAAAATTCGTTTTATAAAAAATACTGTCATTAATATTTAGAATTACTTTCCAATTCAAGAAAATGATCACTTATTAATTATATATTTAAAAAAACGCACCGATAATTATTTTTTTAGTCAGTACCATATTTTTAAATCATATGGCAAAACATAATTTGACTCCGGACATGTCTATTTGAAATATATAAGATACAAAAATAAGGTAGGTCTTATAGGTTGAAGTCCATTGTTCGAATTTATTAAGATGAAAAATTATGATATGTCATGTGACTTATTTTGAGTGGAAGAATTGTTATAGATACATAAATGAAAAAAATAGCAATCTGTAAAAAAACATAAATTTTATACATATTTTTAATAATAATGTAAAGCTTGTAAAATACATTCTAATTTCTCAGAGTTGATCAAGTTAAAAAGTGTTTTCCTGTAAAATTAAAATAAACGAACATATCTCGTTTAGCTATCTTACTGCAGACATAAAAATTAAAAGTACAGTTTTAATATATTATACGGGCGTAGATAAAGCGAAGGGTTATTGAAATTTCAGATATTTCTGCTCAAACTGCACATAACACTAAAGTTTTGATTAATACCCGCTGATACTTGATTATTCGATGTCTGTCGTGACCAACTTATTATCTTTATTCGTTTTAGAGAGCTATTAATAAGCAATGTTTATTATGACTCTTACTACAGCAGCTGTGGTAGTTTATAGATTTACACTACAAATAATGATAACTATTTCACATATCGCACGACTTCAACTGTGCGACGGCTGAAGTTAAGCCAGATGGTGTAATATCACTGGTGAAAGCCGTGGAACACCGAAGTAGAAGATTTAAGACAGACTTTAGCAAGTTATAAAACAAATTTTCTAATGGAACTACTACAATAATAAAACAACGCATGATTTAGTAAAGGCAGTAATGGTATTTATTTATTTATATATATTTTGACATCCATATTTTTGTACTAACAGAGGTGGATACATAATAAACATACATAATACACAGTTTATTGTGTGGGATGGAGTAGACCTCACCTCTGATATATACAGCATTGTCCTGGCTACTTTGCTAGACTAAAGTCTGTGTTAAAGTAGCTAGTTTTTTTTTCGTGCTGTTGTGGTGTTATTTGGAATAAAAAGAGAATTCAAATATGAATAAAAAAGTAAAAATAAAATAAAAATATATGGAGTGGGAATGTTGTAGGACTAGTGGATTATTAGTGAAAGAATTGTATAAATTATATTAAAATGTTGGATATCCATGCTTCTGATTCATCTCTACCTGATTTCCAGTTGGTACTGAGTGTATTGTATGTGTACTTCAATGGATTTTTTTTTTCTTATCAGGCAACAAGTGTGGAATCAGAGAAAGAGCTATCTCTTCAGCAAGAGTGATCTGTAATAAAATTAAATTCAGCCTAAACGATGACATGTTAAACACGTTATGTTTTTTATGGGCTCATTTTATTGCAATTTATCTCTTGAAAGATAATCATTTAAATAATTTGTGTACATTTGTTTTTTTTTTTTTTAATTAAAATGTATTATAGTTGATTTTATCTTAATGCTATAAAATCATCTTTTAACACCTCCATAACTACCGTAAATAACTATAACATAATTAACGTAAATAATCGGTAAACTGGGATTAACTTCACGTTTTACGGATTTACCGGTAAAACCATTTCTCGGTAGTTTTGTATGCCGAAGTGGTTTATGTCTTAGAAAGAAGACATGAAACACAATATTTTTATTATTATGGACTTTCTAGCCAATTTACAGCTATCTTCTTATCTTCTATTAAATATTTTAGAAGTAGGTGCACAGAGTTCGAATGTATTCACTCCGTTGTATGCAACATCCATCCTAATTCATTTTTTTTGCTGGCTGCGGCCAAAAATAGCTTGGTTGCATACATATCACCTTTAATATTTTATCACTCGCTCTTTGAAATCTTGGTAAAGAACGTTCTCAGGATGTGATCATTCTATGAAATAATAAATTTAAAAAGTACATTGGATACATTCTTTTTTACACAATATGTATATCACATTTGGGCTTAAAAAAAGAAAGGCTTAAAAGAAGGCTCAAAGAGACTTAAAAAAAATCTAAATTTTGCTATTCACAAGTAATTTTGACGAGGACTTGAAGGCGAAATCAAAATTTGAATCCTTCGACGACCACTTCAAAAATGAATAGCATAATCTAAAACGAAAAGCGAAATCAAAAATTAAAAGCAAGAATTTGACTAAGTGCACATAAAAATTAATCCGTATAATAGTTTTATTGGACGTATCAAATAAATAAAAACAATTTACAATAACTAAAAAATGTCTTTAATAAAATTCTCGCCCGCATTCATATGAACGTTATTGGTGCGAGGGTAACCTCACCAAGGCATATATCATCATTTCCCACCGCGTCATTCCACTACATGAGTCAAATCGGTGGCCAGTTTATATTTCCTGAGGTGGATCGCTTTAGTACACAATGTGTACCTACGTCAGTACGTTCGGATATTTTTAATGATTCTCGATTACTTAAGAAACCTCAAACAAAATCGAAATAAATGATGTGATTGGCGTAAACTTGATGTAATTAAGAAATAATCCAGCCTTACAATAACACCGAATGGTATATCTAACCTAAGCTTCGATTACGCTAATACAACATACATGTATATATTACAGTGAATGTGTATTACCAGTGAAGTTATATTTTCACTAGCGATTTAGAGAAATCATATCTGAATACACATTTCTATTATCGAAAATATAATTTAACTGATAGGCGCTAGTGAAATTATATGCAGCTCTAAATTGTCAATTCGATAGTTGTAAAGCGTACATTGGTGTGATTTTGTTTAGTTGTTAAAATAGTGGTAATTTTCTATAAAAATTGTATTTTTATTTTTTATAACCTATACATGGACAATACAATATTAATAATATGATTTGAAATAAAAGTTCTGACAATAATAATTATAATAATAACACTGATCTAGTATAATTAACTAATTATACCCGATTGTCCGTTTGTGAACAAATATAGTTTCATTTTAACCGGCTAAGTTAGTGAAATAAAATTAATTTCATTAAATAAACTAAAATATTTAACCAAACCAAATAATAACCCCAATAGCCACTGTACGTATGATTATTTATTAAAATATTGTTTTTTTTTAATTATGTAAAATTTATGGTTTCGATTGCCGGGCATTCCCGGAACATGAATGTTTTTAGTTTCGAGTCCCGAGAGTTGTAAAAAAATCGAGATGCAGAATTAGCCGTTTGAACTATTGTTAAAAATATTACTAAAAATAGTTACATGCTTTCATTTTGTTTGTATGAAAAAACATTAAATTAGAATTTTTAAAAGAATTACATAAAAAAATGAAAGACTTTTATATTCCAACGTTAGCTCTAAAGTAAAAAAAATCATAGTCTACAGAAGGAAACAGGATGAGAAAATCTGAGATTTAGTTGAGATATATCTCTTTACCATGTTATGTACACGATATTCGATCTGTCAGTGAGCTTAGACACATGCACACAAACGTCACCCAAAACTACCGATTCCCAAAACAATTCTAAAATTTTAATATTATTAAGTCATGAAACATTTAATATATGGTGCTAAATTACTAATATTTATTCCGTTTTAACAAGTGCTCACCCAACTGACGAACCACAAAAGCTGAGAGTTGTCTCCGAAGAATCTCATGCGATCAAAATCCGTATCTCTGAGATACGTGGGTATAATCTCATACGTGGACGCGGGCCGTAAAGATGAATATATCAAACAAACGAAACAAAATAATATTGTGTACAGCAAACTTAATTTAAAAGACCTGTTTCTTAAACGAGCGAGGGCGTTTTCAATCTAACGCCAAGTAAACCGAGCCGGGAACACGGCCGATCGTATTTGACCATATGACAGGATCAAATGGGCCAGTGGGTAGAGGGTAACACCCGCATGTGTGATCCAGAAGGTAGAATCTGTGTCAGATTATTTCCGTGCTATTCCGGTTCAATTATGTGTTTACGTGTGATCGCCCGACTAATCCACACATTTGTCTCGCTCCAAAAGTTCAAACAGACAGCTATTTTTATTTTCCAACCGATGAATGAAAACTATTATGCAACTATTCCGTCGACTGACGGGCAATGAATTCCACTAAGAATTTTCCCCGTCGAAGATGAAAACATATGCGTAATACGGGAATACACTAAACAGGCTATAACAGCAGGTAAGAATTTATATTATAAACTCTATATTATTGAAATACATTAAATATTCTATACTTTTAAATTTGTAGTAATTTTAAAATTATTCAATACAATTTATCAGTAAAACTGTGCAAGAAAATTTCTGCATTCATTTTTATATTATATCTATTGTTGTATTTTTTAATTTACCTGTACCAAGATCGATCGTCTGGTTTATCGCCAGGGAGATTTTTATTTTAATTTTATTTACATTTTTATTTGTTAATATTTTCTTCGAAACAGAAAACATATTTTACGTCAGATATATATTTCTGAGATATTATTAAAGATTCTTATTGTGAAGTAGATGGCTTTCAAATAGTGGAATGATAGATTTATTAATTTGAAAAGTGTTACGTATAGTTTCGAAAATTTGTCGTTAATCCACCGTGTTGGTATAGTATAATCGGATAATGCACGTTCCTCGGATTGGAAGAGATCCAGGTTCGAATACCGGTAGCAACAAAAATATTTTTCGACAAAATTGATATATATGTGTATATTTTTCTAATTAATACATTTAATTTGTATTTCTGAGATATGTAAAGCTTTTTGGGCGGTAGGTATTTGGTATAAAAAAAAAAATAAAAAAAAAAAAAATAATAATTTTGGTGCTGGCCTCAAGAATCATGTAGATTTCATCGGTGTATGAAAGGAAAGGATGTACTCCGTAGGTACTGTACTTTTTCTCTTGAAATATTTTGAATACGATGGCGGATCAGCTTAGTTGCTTAGTATATCGTTATTTCAATTTTGTTTGAGCAAAAGCGAATAATCAATTATTTGAACATATATATATATATAACATATAGGGTTGGGTGGGGATGAAAGTAACGCGAAAAGAAAGTTCCACTACAAATATCTCATAAAAGTTACATGTGAACATCGCGTGATGTGGTGATATCCCCTTTGCCTCGCTTCGCACTTTGCTGTTTGCTAAATAATTCGATATTTGTAGAATATCACTGAAGAGATTCATAAATCGGTTATCAGAAAATCCTGAGATAGAAGCACATGGGTATATCAGCACGCTGGGTTTTCTAGGACAACGAGTAAAAGATTTTGGTACTGGTAGTAATTTTAACCCCACGAGTGGGGTAAAAGTTCCATCTGACTGATCTGATTGATTTTTAAATAAAAAGAAAACTCTTTGCCATTCAATTTTCGGTATATTAAATGAGTCAGATATATCTTCTTCAACACACGCTAAAAGCTCCTCAATCACGTTATCCTGATATTTGTAAAAAGTAACACTCTCATCCCTACCCTACCATACATATTTGCAACATATAGAACATAAATAACGTTTATATATACATATACAAAATAAAAAACAAAAGATTTTTGTAGAAAGAGAATATTTTTTTTTTCTAAATAGAGCTGTTGGTATCTGAAGGTGATAACAAAATTATAACAATTAAAATATTGTACTGACATCCTGAAGAAGAAAATGATATTTTACGAAACCGATAGATGTATTTTAACTCAATAAGTGGTTAATAAAACAAAGTTAACAAAATACAAATAATAAAATAAACAGTTATCTTGATCGATACTACGTTGACGTTCACTTCCCAAAAACGTGTCGCCGGTTGAAGGTTCTGGAAGGTGCGAGCACCGGAGAAACGTCTGTCTGGCAGTCTGGCCAAGGTCTGGCTTGCGTGCCCAGACTCTCGACCCACGACCCACGCATCGCTCCTCGCTGACCCGGCGCGCGACGGATGGCCCGAGTTGCGTCATCGGCGCGACGCCGGGACAAAATTAAAGTTTACTTAATCCACATTTATGCACTTTGCATATTTTAATAATCAACGGGACCAAAACATGAACGAGTAATAATAATTTTTGTTACTCCATTAATTGACACGCGCTAGCGCTGAAATCGTTTCGAAACGCAACGCGGAATGCGTTGCTGCCGTCCGTGCATACAAAATGCGATTTGTTTAATCGCCTTTTAATTACTGTCGTGAAATTTTGCTAAGTATCATTAGTAGTATGGTGCGGCGCAGTTGCTATTAGTAAAAATGAATTACAGCAGTTAAGAAAATAGGATATAATCATCTATCGTCTGGGTTTATTGTTTCAAGTGTAGTTTTTAGTCTCTTACCCACAATTAACAGTATAATGGAAAATTACAATAAATAACTTACTTATCGTCACGCCGTTTCCCCGCAGGGGTAGGCAGAGAGAATAGAGCGTCACACTCTTTTGTCCTGATACACAATTCTCGCCTCATCCACATTCACACATCTTCTCATACAAGCTCGCCAATTGTTGAGGCTTCTAACAGAACCATCCTCCATTATCTGTTTACCTGATCGTGCTAAGTCTTCTTTGGGCGTCCTCTATTTCTGGTGCCATCAACACATACATCTTTCTTACCATTCTCTCCTCATTCATCCGTTCTATATGACCAAACCACTTAAGTGATCTTTTCTTAATTTTACTCATTATACTTCACTTAATATCAGCTTTACATTTTTTCCTTATTTCTTCATTATTTACTCTGTCATAAATGGATCTGCTGCAATACACTTAAACAATCTCATTTCCGCTGCATTCAGTCTACTTTCGTTCTTCTTCTGTCAGTTCCAGGCCTCACTTCCATACATCAGTGTCGGTACAAGGACTCCATTGTGCACCACTAGTCTTGCCTCGGTTAACAAATTCCCGTTAGATATAATTCCATTCAAAGCGCCGTTCTATTTATTTCCTGCAGTCACCCTCCTTTCGATATCATTCTCAGCCTTTATGTTTTTATCAAACATACTTCCCAAATACACAAACTCATCTACTTGTTCCAAACATTCATTACTTACAAGTATTTAGCACGGTGTCTTGCTTTCCTCCTTCTCGAATACTATCACTTTTGACTTGTTAACATTCATCATGAGGTCGCTTTCCTTGCATACATAGTACATTCTACTCACTGGACTCTGTAGTTCTTACAATAAATAATACTGTGGCTAACTTAAACTGAAAAAGATAAGTGGATTTAGTGCGGTTGTTGCCAGGATAATAATGTCGAAAATATTGCCCGATTTCAATCTTCAAATTCAATTAATCATTACTTTTGACTTACACACACTTTATTAATCAAATTAGATTATATATTATTTGGATTAGAATCCAAGAACGACTTAAAGATATCTTCTGCTTCACTATTATTGATTTTTTAGTCGTAAATATTTTATATTATAATTTTATATTATAAAATCAAATTTTTAAACAAAAATTATAACATTTCAATCAATGATGTATTCGGCAGTATGTGTTGTGTTGTTCAGGACTTTATTCTATCTTTCAACCAATTTTCAAAATCGGCTGGTCTGGTATCGAAATATTTATCGAGCCAATTTCTGAGGTCAGCGACCGAAAAAGGTGATAATCTAACGGAGCGAGGTGAAATTCTCAGTTGAGCTCCTGGATAACCATTTTAACCTTGATTAAAGACAAAAATAAATATGTATCGAAAATATTCGTTTTATCTCAGCTCGATACTCCATTATTTAAGCCTAAAAATTAAGAAAAACTATCAGATACAGGAAAACAGCAACACAGACGGAAAAAAATGCTATCGAATAGTATTAGGTTGACGCATAATTATTCGCCGTTTTATTAGTGACGTTTTGTTTCTTGTATTTGAAGTTTAATTGACATTTGTCATAATATAATTCTTTAATAGTGTTAGGAAATTAAATTGAGCATCGAAAACCATACACATATACACCACATTATGCTGCACTACTTGGAGAAAGGGTGGAAATCTTTTCGGCGAAGGAACGATTAGCGAAAGGGCATGCCGAGAGTGGTTTGTTCGCTTCAAAGCAAGTCAGAAAAGGGTCGATCTTCGGATTTTGATGACCAGGCGGAAGAGGATTGAGGAGGAGGAGAGGCGGAGGTTGCACCATTAGGACACTGGCTGAGAACGTTAGTTTTTTCTCAGTTTGACACTCTATTATTTAAGTCCAAAAATTAAGAAAAATTATACGTACAGAAAAATGGCGACACTGACGTTTTCACAAATTAACAAAATAGCGGGAAAACAGCGTTTACAAAAATTGCAAAGACTTATTAGACGACCTAATATAATATGTACTTATCTGTATGATTGCGTCTGTTCTTCCATATCTTCGACCCACTTTATCTTATGACATCTCTGTTCCTAATTTTTCGAATCAACGCCACACTGTTCCGAAGTAGTTCCTTCACCCCACGCTTTGTTAACATTGCGTGCTGTTTGAGATGCACAATGCGCAAGATTAAATTCAATCAAAAAAATTACACGTAATTAGACCAACCAATGTATCGACCGATCTTTACCGCCAAACTCTCAGAACCTCAAAGGGAAAATTGCATTCGTGTACATTTACTTAAGAGTTTTAACCAATGTGCATATTATTATTATATTACAAAAATCTAGTCACGTGGCTTATTTAGGCAAATATAAAAAATGTGATTTTAAGTTATTAAAATAATCGTTGTGTATTTAATATTATAGTAACCTTTAGTAATATTTATTATTAATCAAAACAGAGTTGTGTTTTATCTGGATATCGGAAAAATAAAATAAATAATATCGCACAAGGAAAAGTGTGAAAATTTTGAGTAATAAAATTTTTACAATAATTTGAAATTCTATTACTTGAACCTCTTTTAATTGATTCTATTACTTGAATTCTATTACTTAATTAACATGTAGATGACAGTTGTAGGAAAAAATACCTTTAAAATCGAGTCGTGTTTATTAAAATCATTAATCAATTTATACATTTAATATCATCAGTTTCATTAATCAAGGATATGATGAAGTTTAATGATAAATTATGCGTTAAAAATTCTAAAATATTAAAAAATACGTAGAATAATATCGTGACGTTTCTGTTTCTCGAGATTTTATAACTTTCTATCGATATGAATCGGCATAATTAACGTTACAAATTACGGTACAACATGTACGTTTTAAATACATAGTAGGTTACTTGTTACATAGTAAATCACCGGACACGACTAGGCCCGGGGGCAGAAACATTGGGGTCCGGTACTTGATTGTTTTGGCCCCCCCCCTAAATTTATTCATATATCCCGTATAATGTATATACGGGATATATGAACCCTAAAACCATTAATGTAAAAAACTTTCTGCATCCTGGTGTCCATACTTAATGGTCCGAGAAAAATCTAAAATAATATTGCTTTTAAATCATTTTGTTCAATAAAACAAAAAAATATTGCTTTTAAATAATTTTGTTCAATAAAACAAAAAATATTGCTTCAAAATAATTTTGTTCAATAAAACAAAAAATATTGCTTTTAAATAATTTTGTTCAATAAATAAAATG
This sequence comes from Eubasilissa regina, assembly GCA_022840565.1. Lineage (NCBI taxonomy): Eukaryota > Metazoa > Arthropoda > Insecta > Trichoptera > Phryganeidae > Eubasilissa > Eubasilissa regina. The sequence continues at coordinate 28,857,413 of JAINEB010000033.1, forward strand.
CAATTGTTGATTTGAAATGAACTGTCGGGAACAACGATCAAAATATCAGAATCTGCGAAAGACATCTGCACTTCTTTAATACATTTTTATTACATAGTCCGAAAGTGCTGAAGAACCTCACTATTATTTTACATGGTGCGGTATGGAGCCCTTCTGGACTATGGGGCCCGGTAAATTTGTCCCCCTAGTCCCTCCCTATCACCGAGTTTGGACACAACTTTGATATTTAATGTAGTAGATTACAGCATGTCTTCCTAGAAATGATCACGTCAGCGTATTCCTTTATATGTATTAAGTGTTAAGTCTGCTTTCTTATTGAACCGATAACGCAACGCACGTATCTCTGTTACAAAATGTTCTCCTTTTGTTTACACCGCTGCATTGTGTTGCATTGTTCTCTCATACAGTACTCTCACTCGTACATGAATATAAATAGTGCACAGTTAACGAAATTGTTTACACAGACAATTTATTCTATTTTCGCAGTTGGTACGAAGAAGCGTATTTACTTAAGTAATGATACGTTGCAGTAGGATACAATATACACATTTGCGTATTTTAGTTTTATACGAATGACAATTTATTTGTGTACATTGATAATTATCAACTATAATTAGTACAGTTCATACCATTCACATTTCTTTGCGTTTATGGTGTCTATTTCCATTGATGCGAACTGATCGATAAAACGAAATATCTACCGAATATGTAATGTTATAATATTGTATCATGTAATCTTAACGTAGATATAATAAGATCGCTCGTATATACGACTATAATATCAATTTCTCTCACATCTTCTCACGTATGTAATATCATTTTGGTGGTAAATTCATTTGATAAATACAAATTGAAACATTCTATCCCAATTGAACATTATGATTCATCGCACACAATACAGCCGCACATGCAATGGCGCACATGTGCGACGCACAGCCAATCATTAACAAGTTAGAAATGTTACTTTCGCACATGCGCGGTGTCAATCAATCGCAAGTTAGAGATGTTAATCGAGAGGAATAAAATATTTATTATTTTGATACTTTACGTTTTTTCCACATATGTAAACAACTTTTCCACCCACGATGAGGCAAGTAAGTATTTGAGTGCGTAATATAAATAATATACCAATAATAGTGTGGGAATAAAGTTCACCGAATACAAGAAATATATCGTATTACATACAACAATCTCTTAAGCACATATTCGTACATCAAGCGCGACTTGTTACAATAGAACGTTGCTATTTTCTGTTAAACTATTTGAACTGTGAAAGCGTTACGAAATATTTTTTTCAAATTATTAATAACTACCTATATCATATTTTCCTTTGTCTTCTTTGGAATAATGTAACATTCATTTTAATGATTAGGTATAATGCAACATTGTATTAATTTTTTTTTTCAGATTTTTATTTCAGTTTTTGTGACAAAGAGAGTATCAGCGAGATATAATATACATATATATGTATACTCCACCATAGCTCACCCTACGATATATTTTGTCTCTTGCTTCGAACGGTCACAATACAATGTTGGTATTCAGTTTTCTTTGTCGGTTTTTTGACAATGCTAATAGAATTGACCTATTTGAAATATAATTAAACTAATCTTAAAAAACACAACATCACATGACACCTGACATCATTGTTTTATTATTATTATTATTATGTTATTGTTTTATCAATATATATCTGAGATTATAGGCGCGACTAGGATTTCTCTATTCCCGGATTTTTTTCCCGGAATCCCGGGTCTCGTGATATGTTAATAATTTGTTTTTTAATTAAAAGATTTTATGTTTATTTTTTTATAAACATTCTTAATTTTATTTAAATCAAATTGTTATAATAAATTAAACATGTATTGACAAAAAAATACTATTTATAAATAAAAATACAGATATAATAAATTCTTAATATTAAAAAAAACATTTAAAAAATCTAATTTCAATTAAATATATTGTTGCATTAATTCATGCGTTTTTTTTTCGAAAATTAAGGCTTTATTGTGAAAAAATGGTTATACACTCAATGATCAAAGTATTGTCCATCGGAAGCTACAACATTTGCCCATCTTTCTGGCAGTTTGTGGATTCCATCCCAAAAGAACTTCTCCGGCTTGGTGGTGAAGAACGAATCAAGCCAATTTTTGATACCCTGTTCTGAAGTGAAGCGTATTCCGGTGAGGGCATTCTGCATTGATCTGAACAAGTAGTAATCAGAAGGGGCTATGTCTGGGCTATAAGGCGGGTGAGGTAGAACTTCCCACCCACTGTTCTCCAAAGAGTTTTGAACCGGTCTTGAAACATATGGCCGAGCGTTGTCATGATGGAAAATTATGGATTCGTGTCTGGTTGCATATTCTGGTCGTTTTTCCGCAATCGCTTTCTTCAAACGAATTAATTGTGTTCGGTAGAGGTCCCTTTTGATCGTCTGACCCGATTTCAACAGCTCATAATACAACACACCCTTCTGATCCCACCAAATACAGAGCATTACTTTGGCGCCATGGATATTCGGCTTTGCCGTGGATGTTGATTGTTGGCCGGGCTTCACATACGATTTCTTGCGCTTGGGGTTATCGTAATGAATCCATTTTTCATCACCAGTGACAATCCGATGCAAAAATGACTTATTTTTATGGCGTTGAAGCAACATTTCCGACATGCAGAATCGGCGTTCGATGTCTCTTGGCTTTAATTCATACGGCACCCAGTTTACAAGCTTTTGGATGAATCCCGATGCTTTTAAACGTCTGGAAATGGTTGCTTGATCAACTCCCAATGATTTTGCAAGATCTTTTTGCGTTTGGCACGCATCTTCATCAAGCAATGCCTCCAATTCTTCATCTTCAAACCTTTTTGGCTGTCCGGGTCGTTCATTGTCTTCTAAGTTGAAATCGCCACTTCTAAACCGTGCAAACCACTTCTGGCACGTTCTTTCAGCTAGAGCATGGTTACCATAAACCTCTACTAAAATACGATGACTTTCGGTAGCACTTTTCTTCATGTTAAAGTAATGAAGAAGAACTCCCCGCAAAAACACTTTTTCTGGCACAAAGTTCGACATGTTCAAATGAATAGAAAAAAATGTTGTTTACACTTCAATCAAATGACATATACTGAAAAAGACGCGCAATGACAGTAGCTTTCAAATGAATATAGTCACGGATGAACACGGCGCGAAATAATACTAGTAACGCCCTCTCTTAGAAAACCGCATGAATTAATGCATACTCCTATTACATTTTTACAATTATAAAATCAGTGAAAGCACTCACTCATGTATGTACTCGTATTTTTATTAAGCTTCACCGATAGTCGTCCATGCTAGCAAATTTTCAAAAATTTGCATCTCCGTATTTTGCGACTAAATGATTTATTGTTTCCAGAACCCATTGTTATCGTTTTCTGGATCCCATTCGAAAAGTACACTTTTTTTGTTTTGACCCTAACATTTCTTTTAAACTGCGTTCGTAAGACAAAAAATTTGGATAAAGTTATTTTATTTACACTCTACCAAAATTGTTACGAATCCTGGGACTCAACATAAGCATCCCGGGACTCGATGCATCGAAAACCCTAGTTGTGACCGCAACATGATTGACCGTAGTGCCTAGCAACGGTATTCGGTACCGGTCTACTAATAGTATTAATAATACATATATGTACTATAATATATTGTATTTAATAAGGCTGCGAAGGTATTTGCCATTATCATTGTTCGGTAGATTGGATTTTTATCCTCGTCTTCCTCTCTGTCATCTTCTGTTATTTTATTTTATTAGAAAAACATACAGTTTATCCGTAAAAACAAAAATCACAATGAAAAAAAAACATTAATTTAACCAGTTACATGTTTTCTCTGTAATTACAGTATACTTTAAAAAGTGAGGACAATTTAAAAAAGGACTATAATACTAATACAGAATAAAGTGAGAGTAAAATTATAATATTCCTTTAGTATCTATTTTGTCTCATTATGTAACCGATCTATTTTCTTCTTCCATTCACGGTAGTGTTAGGTCCTTTTTATTTTATTTTTTAGAGTATTTCTTCCGTTATCTTACATTTTCCATCAAAATCAAAATGCTTTCTATTTATGTTAATGGTCCTCGCTTTAGTTTTATAAAGTGTTATGTTATGAATGATTTTAAGAATTTTTAAATTTTTTTTATAACACATTAGTTTTAATAAACATGTTAACAGACAGCCTAGTTAATGGTTTATGCGCAAACAATTGATAAAATATCAACTGCACGTAGACACATTATACATAAATATACTTAGCTTATTTGCATGTGTTTATATGTATAGTTTAGTATATGAAAGAGAGGACAAATAAAACGTGAATAGTACTGATCGCGTTACGAAAGATGTATGTGGTGTGTTACTGTTTGTTTTGACAGAATCAAATTAGCCGAGCTGAAATGGCGTGTTTTTAAGTCGTCAAGTGCGAAGGTCAATAAGAGATATTATTGTGTTACAGTTGACGCCTCGCTCAAAACACACACCTTGTGTGCACATTTGGAGATTGCTTATCTTATTGGAAAGCTTTGTTCTTATTCCTTTGCACGAAAAAATGTTTATTGTTACGTTAGAAGCGTTAGTGTCATCTCAAATGAACCCCCAAAAATTATGCTCCAGATAAGTTAATATCGTGAAACTGGATCTGCAAAAATTTGTTACGGCTATTTTAGTACATTTTACAAAGACGCTACTCACTACCAAGATTAGGGGAGTGAAGGCTATAACCGTACGGGGAGTCTAATAAAGTACTTAGATTTTTCATCGAAACAAGTAATATACAGATATTTGACTCACTCTAACGCATGTATTATGACATGTTATAATTAGACACATGCGTAGGCTTCAGTTGAACAAGTGTTGTAAGAAGCAGTGATGTTTTTTGTTTTACAGCTGACCACTATACATTTCGGAAGAACTAAAATCAAATTTGAGACTGACTGGATTTCCAAAATATTTCGTCACAAATGATCGTAATTAATTATGTATTTCTACAATTTTTGGTTTTGTCGAAACATGTACGTTCGACTAATTACCGTACTAACACCGTATTAACTAACCACCGTATTAACAGACTTTGCAAGATATCAGACCATGTGTGATATGCAGATTTTCAGTTTCATCATTCGTTCAACCGAAGAAGCCATACCTATTGTCACAAGTGAAATGATTACCCGTGTAATTAAAGCTACAAAAACCGGAAAATCACCTGGACATGATTCTCTCAGTATTGAGCACGTAAGAAATGCGGGAGAGTATCTATCCCCGTTCCTGGCGACACTGTTTAGTAACATGATCAATCATCTATAGATACCTGCGAATATGATGAAAATTATTATTGTACCGATTTTAAAGTCGAAACAACTGGATATATCATCTCCCTAAAACTATAGGCCGATATCGCTAGCCACTATAATGGCAAGACTTTTTGAAAGAATCATTATGGACCAGATTTCTATAAACATGAACACAATAGACAACCAAATGAGATTCAAAAAGAGTCTGTCTACTGACAATGCGATCTTTGTCGTAAAGCATATTGTGGACTATTTCAAAAGTCGAAGAACCACGATATATGCGTGCTTTCTAAATTTGAGCAAAGCCTTACGATAAATTATGGACGAAACTGAGAGAGCGAAACGTTTCCCAACCAGTTAAAGACATACTTGACAGGTGGAATAGGTAGCAAGAGAACTCAGTGAGGTGGGAAGGCGCCGACTCCGAGCGATTTTACCTGCGCATTGGGGTGAGGTAGGGCGGATGCATGTCGCCAATTCTCTTCAATATGTATGTACGTGGATTAATTGAGCGAGCGACTATCTGATGCAAAAATTGGCTACCACATGAACGGGACAAATGAGAACCACATTAGTTATGCCGATGATATGGTTATACTAGCACCATCTATAAAAGGGATAAGAAAGATTTTACAGATATGTGAAACATATTCCAGTGAACATAATATTTTATACAATGCCAGTAAATCGGTTATAATGGCGTTCAAATATGGGAAAGGACCAGATAATATTCTTCCCTTGTGGCTGGACAGGACAAAATTGAGCGTTAATAATAAGGTCAAATACCTTAGCCATATATTCAATGAAGATGGATAAGACGATGTTGAGATAAAACGATAGAGGAGATAGTCGAGCGTTCGTGCAAATTTGTTGTCACGGCGTTCCTACCGATGCAGTAAGGAGGTGAAGAGGATCCTGTTTAAATCATTTTTCACCAGCATGTATACCTGCGAAGCTCTGGTCAAAATACAAACAAGTGACGTACAACCATCTCCGAATTTAGTACAACTCCTACAGAATACTGTTAGGATTGGCGCGTTATTGTAGCGCATCTACAATGTTTGCCGAAGGCCATATACATGGATTCGTTCCGCTTCTGAGACATCGAGTTGCGGGCGTAAAGCTGCGACCGGAGCTAAGTAAGCGGCGCTCTCATGGAAAGCTGTTTCCCTGACCAGAGAATGGCAACGATTACAGAATAGCTGCAGATACAATAATGACCTTGACTGAAATGTAGTATTTATATTTTGTTTATATTTATATATATATGTGTGTGAACTTTTTTTTATTTATATTTTTTTACTTTTCTTTTCATAACTTAAATAATATTTCGTAACTTGAATGTATTATATAATATGTATTATCTTTATGGCGAATCGGGGCTTCACAAAAAAAAACCTGATCACGCTGGAATAAAAGTATTATTATAATTATTATATTTTTTCACAGATAAATAGCCTGTAAGAAAAAATAATGTAGATGCACTGTTTAATAAATAAATAAATCTAATAAATAAACTGTATATACCGCTTTAGCTCGTGCTCATGTAGTGGTGAAGAAAATCCTAGATATTATCATTGTGAATATTACTAAAACCAACCATTGCATCTTTTCTTTATTTTTATATAACATAAAAGTTTTTGCCAAAAGAAGATGTCTATTTTAGTTTTTCTAATAATACTCATTATTTGATTTACAAACGTTTCCAAAATACGTGGTTTTTACGTTCCTATGCCAAATAACAATTATCAGATTACATTAATTATTGTTGTTTCCTTAAATATGTCCCAAAAATAACAAACGAACGTAAGTACGGTATTACCCGAAGCAGTAGGGTTATTTCGTACTTCGTTATTTGTAAAAAAATGGTACAAAACTCTTTTATGTATAATTTAATGTTTAAAATAATTGTATATGATTGAAGCTGTTTATATAAGCTATTATAATTGAGGTTTGTGTCCGGTAATAGCCTCCGCTCCCCTACATTTGGTTATTGTCGCACTGTGCAATAGCTTGATTATTGATGAAATGAAAAGTTTATAATATTACAATAAAATAATTACTAATCAGAAGTTTATGGCAACACAGCTAATAAGTCTAGACGTTGAGAATAAATTCTGATTTTTTATTTAATTTTCCGATCGGTTTCCGATTCATCCGATTTCGTCATTTTAAATAACCTTTATTCGCGTGCATCACTCAAATATATATTTTTATCGTATTAAAAAAACATGTAGTCATTTTTACATAAATCCTATGTACACACATAAATACTATCTAAAGGTCTTCAATATTAAATTGAATGTGTACATATTTTCCGTTTTCTATATAATTCTACAACCTTTGATCTATTTAAGACTGCAAAACTGGCTGCCTCGCAGCGTCCTCGGGATATAAATGTATCTTATTATCCATTTATGACAGAGAAAAGAATGTCAAGCTGATATTAGTATGGTGAGTAAGATTAAAAAAGAATCACTTGTGGTTTGTTTGTAAAGTGGTTTGGTCATATGGAACGAATAGTAAGAAAGATATATGTTAAACACTAAATTAATGTATTAATTATAAATATATACATATAAAATCAATTTTGTCGAAAAATATTGTTTTTGCGTCACCGGGATTCGAACCTGGATCTCTATTTCTAATCCGGGGAAGTGGACTACCATTGTGCTATAACGCCAGTATTTTCCTTGACAAATTTTCGAACCTATATGTTACATTTTTCAAATTAATACACCTGTCGTTCCATTATTTGAAAGCCATCTACATTATTTTTACAGAATCTTAAATACCTTTGAGTAAACCGACTGCAGACGCCTATTTAAACCAATATTGTAATATTCAGTTACTACCGACTCTAGCTAGACACGTTTCGTCTGTATATTATGGCATGCCACACTGCACGTCACCGATCCATCCTCAGAGGTAAAGTTTCACTCGTCCATCACTGCAACGTGTTTCGAAACGTTCGGTGAATGTTCAGGTAAATCCAGACACATCGTGTGAATTACATAATTACTTACATTTTTTTTTATTAAAATAGCGAATTATAAACAAAAATAAACTAACTGTAGTACATTTTAAGCGTCAAATAAAAATAAGAACATAAATGCTGAAATAGGGCTGTTCGGTGTACGATATTTATCTTTAATAAGAAGGAATTTCATGTTTCATAAAATATAATATTTTAATTAACTGTAGTACTCCAAGAGAGAGTTTAATATTTACGTATGTCCTCATAAACAGACGTAAACATATCTGAAGAAGAGATAAAAACAAGTATATCGTGGCTATTTTGGCCAACAGCTGAAGTCGAACATGTCATGCTGTGTAAAACTCTGATAAGACCAGTGCTAAAACATTAATTTTTCATTAAGGAAAACACATTCTTATTGTGAAGTTGTAATTATTCAGAATATAGGTTATTAGACATAGGTTATTCAGAACATAGGTTATTAAAAAAAATGTAGATAGCTTTCAAATAATGGAACGACAGATGTATTAATTTGAAAAAGTGTAACATATAGGTTCGAAAATTTGTCATGACAAATACTGGCGCTATAACACATTTGGTAGTGTATTTCCCTGGATTGGAAATAGACATCCAGGTTTGAATCCCGGTAGCGCTAAATAATATTTTTCGACAAAATTGATTTTATATGTATATATTTATAATTAATACATTAAATTAGTATGAATTTTTTCAAAAAGAGATGAAATAATATTGGATGTATTTGAAAGAAGGATCCTCAGAAGATCGTTTTCGAAGTCAAAGAAAATGGAGTGTGGCGTAGACTTCATAACAAGTTTAAAGAGCTGAAAGTCATAAAATTAGAGAGGCTTTGATGGCTAGGTCATACAGAAGGTGTATCGTATAGGTTTGAAATGTCGCTGAGGTGACGCCAATTAAATGATATGATAAGATACGATGCAGTAATTTAAAGGTATAATCATCGGTGTGGCGCCGAAGAGACGTGGCAAATAATACATCAGGCGCTGTCTACTCGCTGAAATGGTGGGAAAATATAAATCATTTGGATTCTTATATGCAGCGAAATAAAAGGAGGTATTCTGCGGGCGGGATTGCATTTTCGTTTCTATCGCCGTAGTATCCGTAGATTTAACATATTTTGTGTTTCATGTCTTCTGACCAGAGGGTTTGAATGATGCCCAACCCCCGAAATGGCTGCTAAATAATAATTTTGAAGGGGGATGAAGTATAGGTAGATCCAAAAGAGGTGGCAGTATAGATACAGACCTATCAATTTTGGCGTCAGCAATTGGCAGAAAGCGAAGCAGCCTAGTGCAGAGACCGGAAGTAATCAGGACTCTTACCTCAGTGCTGAACGCTTACTCCTTCTTTTATTGTTACGTAGTTAACGATTTTATAATAATTGTAAAAAAATAACGATTTTATGACAAGCAGTTATGAGATATAGTATGTAAGTTTATTCTATATTACTAAGTTGTCCCCGCCTCCGAGTCTTTCTGGCACTCCTTTAATGTGGACTAACTAGCTGAACCTTCGAAAAATTCAGTTCAAGTGCATAATTTTGTTAGTTACCACAATTCAATTGCGTCACATAATGCTGAAATAGAATAAATTGTATTTCCATTCTAAAAAAATCCCGGTTATATTATATTGTTTGCGCTTATCCAAAAAAAAAGTTTTTTCCTAGTTCATAAAAAAAATATTTTGGTTTTCGATACTGTAAAGCGATGTATAATGATGAATACAAAAGTTTGGTCGAGACTATTAAAATTTTACAAGCACATACATCCAGGAACAATAAGGACGTTTTGATGAAAGATTTTTAAGAAAAAGGACAATTAATAATTCATGCTCCATTCCGGGATATTTTTGTAAAAAAACGAAAGAAAATATTTATCCATCTATACTTAACTTATAAGATTAGTTTATCATGTGATACCAACTGTAAAAGTAAAATAAAGGTGAACTTAAGAGTGAGTTGTAAGTTCTATGCGTAATAGATATAAGATATTTTGTATTTCGCGTATAAGATATAAGTAAAAATAAAATTCTATCAAAAAATGCGTTTCATTCTAAGGCATACATATCATACCACCCCTATGTAGAATGTTATTCAGGTTAAAAAAAAATCACGAATTCAGTTAAATAAATAAAATAAAAATTGTAATCTCCTCTCCAATTAAAAACCGAACCCCTACCTGCCGCATGAAGGCGGGGATGTTGACCTTTGCACTACCAACGAATACGAATGAAACATGAAAATAGATGTTTACATTACTCTATATTAATATTAGCTTGTTATAAAGTCCCAGAAAGGTAAATATTAAAATATATATATATATCAGTATTAAAATTTGATGTTAAGTATGTATAGATAATAGACATATATCAAAAATATAAATCAATGTGTTATTGACAATTTTACTTTTTTTTTCCACAATTATATGGTTGATTAGTGGAGTGGTCGCTTTGGTTATGAGATGTACCTACTGGAATCGATACTCGGGACCTCCAAAATATTTTTGATTTCAAAAAGGTTTCAAAAGTAAGTGAAATAAAAAATGTTGTTCTAACGCGCTACTTTTAATGCAGTTTTTTTGGAATTCCTTCGAATAAACTAAAAAGGCGTCATTTGAATGGACATATTCTATGCTAAAATGAAACGGCATATGTTAACTCAAGTTCCTTGACACAAATTTATAATTCATTAGAATTCACGCTGTTCTTGGCTTGTTTCGATCTACAATAATTTATCAATGTACTCTGAAATAAGCCATAACTTACCAGGAGAACGTGGCTGCTGTTTCACTTGGCCAACTATTTGGTTTCTCCAGAGGCATCGATTCTAACAAATTGATGCTTTCAGTTGGAAACCCTACAATCACGCATTTAAAAAAAAATCGATTTGACCTCGAGGAAAGATTAAGTTTGTTTTTAAACATACTCTGAAATAATAAATAACACTGCTTTCTGACCGAATGTATTAATACTGTTTGATATATTGCTTACTTCAGGTTGTTTCATAGCGCACATTAATGTCTCGATTTTAGTTTTCACAATAGAGACTGTGCCATACTTTGTATGTTGTGTATATTACAATTTCATAATAATTATAATACACAAGCATTCAAAGAAAATTGTTTGACATATTTACAATCTTTGGAAACCAGTACTAATGCTTAAAAGATTATGTTATTCCAACAAAACAAAAAAATGTTGATAAAATTGAGTAGAATCAAATTGCTGTTACTTTATTAATAAAGTTTATTTATTCTTAAGTTATATTTAATTGAATTTGATGATTTAAATCTAATAGAACTAGCAGACACTGCTACAAAAATGCTCTTTCATTAGTATAATGTGCGTTTAAGTAAATACGAAATCAGATGAATGATTTTCTCAGCATATTTTGACAAATATAACAAAAATTCGCTCGCAAACATAACAAAAAATCGACGTTTTGATATTGCGACTAAGAAAATGCTTCATTCTGTGATAAGTAAGAGACCTATCTTACCATAGACAGCATAGGTAAGAAAATATGACATATGTCAATGTTTTTTTTTCTTACTCCTAATAAAGACAATGTATACTTCATTTTAAATTAAATATATATTTACGTACTGTCATTGAATATGTAAAAGAGAAAACATTTAAGTAATCCTAATCTAGAGATATTAAAAACACGTTAGAGATTTTCGCTACATTTTTTTTACTGGAAAATGACATTACATCCAATAAGTCTTAGAGATAATAGACGAGGAAGCGCAATATGTAAAAAGGATTTTATATTTAAATTTAACGTTTCAGTTTTACAACGTGCTAGTGATCGTAAACCGAACTTTACATACACTGTATGCAAGCTTATTTTAAGAATTTAAATGGTCTCTCAATAAAATCTATGAATAGTTTCCAGGTAATAACTTTGTTTTTCATCCATTATGATATTTATATAAGTACGCTTAGAAAAATGGCTAAACTTTGAAACAATATATTTATCTGAATCGTTTAATATCTATCATAATAGAGTCACGCTAATTATATTAAAGATACCACCTGTTTAATATACAAATTTTTCTTTTAATATCACATATGTACATCACGTGGTGTTACGTCACATTTGCTATCAACAATGAAGCCTCTACTTAATTGAACATCTTGTCTCGCAACCCCCTAAAAAATTACGTAGGCACTAAAATACATATCTAGTATTTACCCACAAAAAACAACAATTAAGTTTTAATATGTCGAAAGTAATATTATATTTATCACACTTTATTTGTGAAGTAACGATTTTTCAAAATATAGTACCTTGATAATTAAAACAAATTAGATTATTAATTTTAAAATATATACATATAAAGTCTATCTATTAAAAACCCACGTTGTATGAATTATACCTCCTCTGTAAATTGTAACAAATAAACAAATGATAAATAGCTCGTAGAGACGAAGCCATTTTTAAAAATTATATTTAATGGAAATATATGGAAGTATGGGTAATTACAGAGCTTACGACCTGTCTTCGGTTGGCTTATCATTTTATATAAATATAACGTTCACTATCTATCAAATTTTTGAAAGTTGTATATATATTAATATCTGGAAACACTTCGAGTTCCTGTAATTGCCCATACTTTCATATATTTCCCTTAAATATAATAAAAAAATAGCTTCGTCTCTATGAGATATCTATTATTTGTTTAATAACAGTGCCTTTGTAGGTGAAAATGCAATAATTGTGTGTTCTTGGACGTATTTAAATATTGCTAATAATATACTGGTCAAAATAAGAAAATATATCAAATTGAAAATATTGATTTTTCAGCCGTATTCTGTGTTAAAAACATTAAAATAATTTTTGAAGCTGTTTCAGGGAAAAAGAATTATCCATTTTAGTACATAGATGGCGATAGTGTAGTGGTATTCGTAGCGAGTCCACATATTAACATATATACAACTATCAAAAATTTGACAGATATGGAGGTTGATTAATAGGTGAGAATGGTGAACGTTATATTTATCTAAAGTGATCACTTAAGCCAGCCGAAGACAGGTCGTTTCCATTAAATATAATAAATAAATAGCTTCATCTCCATGAGGTATTTATTATTTGTTTAATAACAGTGCCTTTGTAGGTTAAAATCCAGTAATTGAGTGTTCTTGGACATAGTCAAATATTGTTAATAACAAATTAAATTTTGTTATATGAATAAAATAAAAAATAAATTCTTTGGCGGAGAACCGAACTTTGGTCTTCCTCGTGATAATACTAATCATTAAGCTACCGAGAAGTCAATCAAATGTGAAAATAGCAGTTCATAAGTATGTTTAGGTTTTTTTAAAAATCGATTTAATATACTACTTAGGTAGCGGCGCTTGGTATCAATCCGATATGAACTGTTCACATAAAATACACGCGCACATACATGTCTAACCGCGAGAGTATTAATTTTACGTGTACGATTTATTTTGTCAATAGGTTTTAAATGAAAAACATAACGTTGAGACAACTTATAGATTTTGTTACAATGTTTCAAAAACGTTCCACATTTACGATCGATGTTGGGCGAGGAATGCTTAAGAGTCATAAAATACATTACTATTATTTTATGATAAACGAATACAGTAATGAAACCGCACTTCTCACGTAATTTCCGACCTAGGCAGGTACGTATGTTCATGTATATGAAAACAAATATACCGCTAGTGACCTTTCGTAAATTTAGGTTTGTAAAGGTAATGCTCAAGGGATTCAGCTTTAATATCCAATCATTACAACAATTCTTATACATCATATTTCAATGTCCTGTGTGTCAGGTATAGGGAAATTTGAAAGGAAACTGACATATTATAATCAAGTGAAATGTCAATTTCCTTTTAAATATACGAAATAACTGAATATGCTGCCTTTTTGTTCTGAAAGTATATTTTTCAAATAAAAAACAAGAAAGGCTAATATTTCTTATTAAGGAGAATTCATTCATATTGTGAAGTAACAATTCAGAACATAGGTCTGTGATATTTTAAATACTAATTAAATGTATTAATTAGAAAGATTTACATATAAAATCAATGATGTTACCTATGAACCTATATGGTTTCGGAAATTTGTCGTCAAAAGTACTGTCGCTGTAGCATATTTGGATAATGCACCTTCCTCTGTTTGGAAAGAGATCCAGGTTCGAATCTCGGTAGCGCAACAATAATATTTTTCACTCATTCAAATTTGAACTTCATATGTGAGACATCTTTTTTCCAATTGAAAGCGAACATTTTTATAAATTGTTATGTTTGTCAAATACCTTTGAGTAAACCCGGCTAAATGGTATCAGACTTAACTTTAACACAACTATATTTATTTTAGTAAAATCACATTTTTATTTTTAGGAGAACACATTCTTATTGCCAAGTTATAATTATTCAGAACATAAGTCTGTGATATTTCAAATACGAATTAAATATATTAATTAGAAAAATATACATATAAAATCAATTCTATCGAAAAATATTGTTTTTGCGCCACCGGGATTCGAACCTAGATCTCTTTCCTAACCAGGGAAGATGCATTATCCAACTATGCTACAGCGACAATATTTTTAGCGACAAATTTTCGAACCCATATGTTACCTTTTTGATATTAATACATTTAATCATTGTCGCTGTATCATAGTTGGATAATGCACATTCCCCGGTTAGGAAAGAGATCCAGGTTCGAATCCCGGTAGTGCAATAACAACATTTTTCGATAAAATAGATTTTGCATGTATATCTTTCTAATGAATACATTTAATTAGTATTTAGTAATTTTTCTGATAATGTATTGTAGTTAGCGGTCAGTGTAAAAAAACTGTTCAACGGTAACAAATGTTGATATCGAAACAAATTTATGGTTGAAGTTAAATGCAAGGTTTTAGGAATAAAAGAAAGACTTGGTGAATATATATATATTCTAAAAGAATTTCACTGTGTGATCAATTTATTTGAATATTTTAAAATTAAACCCTGTCAGTTTTAAACACTGGTTTAAAAATAAGTTTCAGAAACATATTTGTACCTTTTTAGGTCAAGAAAATACTTCAGAATCTTGGGTATTGTTTCAATCTGCGAACTCAATCGATAAATCTGATGAATATATGGACGCCAACTATTGGATTGAGGATTGCCTGTTAAATCAATAAATTCTCCTCTAGTAATAATATACACAACCTCAATGTGAGACTAGGTGAAATATTGTAGTTTCTGGTATTACTCTAAATATTGTACTATTTTAAACAATGATTGTAAGACCGAAGTGCTTATGTAATTGTTCATCTTATTGGGTTTGACCCATATTGAAATGAGCGGTTGTATATTTACTGAACGTGTCTATTTTTAATATTAGTGTAATACACTTAGATTTTTTGTATTAATCCGATATTAATATTAATTTAAACAATTAATATATTTGAGTTAAAATCGATAGAAAACGTCAGAAATATATTAATTTATCCATTTTATTAAATTTTGAAAACATTAATGCAACTTATATATTTTTAAGGAGAACACATTATTACTGTTAAATTGCAGTTTTTTCAGAACATATAATTAATTTAATTCTTGCGTCTTCTATCGGGTTTTACTCAAAGTTATTTGAGATTCTCTGTAAATGTGAAATTATTACTTTTAATTAAAATATTGATTACTTTGATTTCGATCGGTTTCAATATTCCAGAATCTTCGTCATGAAAGTCGTCGTTTAGTTACTTATTTAAAATAATATTTAAGTCTAACTGATGCAAATAATAAACCTAAGATATTAAATATATCTATGACAATACAATTGTTTGATACTATATGGGATTGAAATTGTTTGATATATATATGAAAATAAAATTGGTTGATATACATATAATATAAATTAGTTTATATATATATATATATATATATATATATATATATATATATATATATATATATATATATATATATATATATATATATATATATATATGTATGGTGATCCAAACACAATCGTTATTTTAAAAATTGTTCTACTTTTTTTATCTTTCAGGGTTAGAAACGTCATATATGACATCTGTCAAATAAATAAATAAACTATACCATTAACGAAAACGGGTCGTTGAGCTACAGAATAATTAGCTTTACATAAATTTGCACGATCGAGCATTTTTTGATTTTATCTCAAAATATAATTTCCAACTGCAAAACTATAATTGTTGTGCATTTTCTATATTATGGTCTTTTAAATTTATGTTCATCTAAATATCAATAATCTTCCTATTACGAAATCTTGATTGATTACAATAATTAATTGTTTTATAATTTCTTAACTTTTTGTCGGTCAATAGATAATATTCGTCGAGAGGTGGGAATCGAGCTTTAAGGCAGTTTAATCAAACTGAAAAAAATTGCAAGGATAGTGAGCATTATTTTTTAATTTTTTATTATCATTTTGTAATACTTTGTTTTAAATAAAATAATGTGCATTAATTAAATTATTGCTCGGAACTTTTTTTCGGGCACTGCAAGTCTAAAATGAATTGAATGAGTTTCAACTTACCAATAAAATAAATAATGTATTTTATTATGTACCGAACTTCTCAAATATTTTTAAGTAATGCAAGTACCAATTCTCATGATGGTCCAGGGTCAAGATATACGTACCTACTTATAATTCTTGGAGGCGATTCGCTTATTTTTCGTCATAAATCTTTTGGAGAAATTTATCAGAATGACGCGTGGTAAATTATCTACAGTGCGTGGCAACATTTCATGAGATGGGCGACCGTATCTTAGAGGGAACTGGATGGCACCGACTAAATTTACTCCAACTAAAAATTAAAAAGTTGTAATTAGTCTCTTGTCTTATTTAATATTCTAATTTTCATTAAAAAACATAAACGTTGTTTGTATACACTTGCAATTAATAAATTTATAATACCATTTCTTGCTACGGATTACAATTAACGCTGGAAAGGGTAAGGAAACTTGCAAAAATATCAATGCCAAAAGGATTGTAGGGTGCGATCTTTTTGGGTCCCTATCTAACGTGGGCCCTGATACACTGAATGGCTACATTAGCATAGTTACGCCGCTGCTTTTAACACTACCAGTCAGTATGAACAAATGAGCACCATCAAATTAATATTACGTTTTTTCATTATAATTTTTTTTTAAATATTTTTGACCTTTAAATGGTGTGCCAATCTGTTTTACAAATGTTTTCCACTTTTACACGAATCGAAAGGTAGACTTCCTCATTTTATACGTATAACTGTTTGAAAATTTAACGAATGAGACACAATATGATAAATCTCGAAAATTTAGTTGAGAAAAATCACTGTATCATATACACGTGTTGAGATTTTGATCTAGAAAAAAATTTAAGTAAGATAAAGATAAAGTATATTATATTTTAACCGGTGCTGGGGAGATTAAAATTTACTCAACCGACGAACAGAACATCAATGGTCAATGGTTTGACATTTAACGTTTGACGTACAACAAGTGAAGTGAAGCACGAGACGGCGAATCTCTGAGATTTGATGTATGTACGGTGGTACTACAAAAGCCGAGAGTTGTCTCCGAAAGATCTCATGGGAGCATAATCCTAGTCTCAAGTCGAAAACCTCAACCGTAGACACGGGCCATTAGATTCACGCAATTCCTTGAACATGAATAAACGAAATATTAGTTAATTATTAACGTGTCTTTCTAAATCTTTCAAGATAATTTTACACTCACTTTCAAAATTAGATTTTGAATTCCTAGAAACCAAATGCAATATTATGTAAGGTAGATATTTGTCTATATGTTTTGCACAATCCATAAAGATTTACAAATTTAATAATATGATTATTTACACATATAAGTGATTATCGTAAGCTATAATTTCTAACGGTTTTACAGAATTTTATCGATTGATATTTCTGAGAAAAATAATCGTGCTAATTATCATATTATCGAACCACTGTTTTTTGACGTTTAGACGCCTTAGCACGAGCCCATTTACCGAAAAATTTCGTACCAGATTAATCACGTACTAGACCAAACAAATACATCATCATGGTGACTACATATTTTATTCAGTATCCGTAAACGTTAAACACACTTGATATTTTTTAGAAATTCACATCTTCGAAAAGCCACAACGGCACGTACACGGTACCTACTTAAAAATAATAATTTTCTTCTTCTTTTTCCATGGCACTACATCCCAGGTCGGTATCTCTGACCATTCTTTTCCAATTCTCGGACTCTTCTATCCTACTCCAGTCTCCTTTCACATAGTTTGCCCACCTCTTCTTTGGTCCGTGTCTAAGTCGGTTTTGGTGTCCTGTCGTATGGCATTCGTTCAACATGGCTAGCCTATTGCAGTCTTTGGAACCTACATGCTCTTAAAATTGTTTCTTGGTGTATGCTTTTTGTATTGTTGTTGATTAAATTCAAATGTCATATCATGTATATGTATTCTCTCTCTCTCTTTCGCATTTAATTTTAAATTTTATCTCCATTTTTATGTATATAAAAGTGCATTTTTTATGTATTTATTGTTAGTTTTAAATATGCCTTGCCGAAGCTTGAGCTAAGCGAAACAGGTTGGCGTTTAATAAAATTCGTGGTTTTATACAAAATGATTGTGTTTTATTTAAACTTATTATTTTCTTAATTATTAAAGAGAACGCATTCTTATTGTGAAGTTGTAATTATTCAGAACATAGGTCTGTGATGTTTTTAAATACTAATTTAATGAATTAATTATAACTATATACATATAAAATCCCGAATCCCAGTAGCGCAAAAACCATATTTTTCGACAAAATTGATTTTATATGTAAACATTTATAATTAATACATTAAATTAGTATTTAAAAACATCACAGACCTATGTTCTGAATAATTACAACTTCACAATAAGAATGTGTTCTCCTTAATAATGTAAGTTGTATCAGTGTGTCCAAAATTTAATAAAAATGAATTGATAATTCTGGCGTCTGCAGTCGGTTTACTCAAAGGTATTTGAGATTCTGTTAAAACATTGTAAATGGCTTTCAAATAATGGAATGACAGATGTATTAATTTTAAAAAAGTGTAACATATAGGTTCGAAAATTGTAGTGTACTTCGCCGGATTGGAAATGGAGATCCAGGTTCGAATCCCGGTAGCGCAAAAACAATATTTTTCGACAAAATTGATTTTATATTGTATGTATTTATAATTAATACATTAAATTAGTATTTATTATTTTCGAACATCCACTGTCCACTTCGGTCGATTGTAAAAAATACTCATCATTTAGTTGTTCTCATAATTTTCAATGTTTTAATTGATCGATGTTTCAATGAACTTTTTGCATGCTCCTACTCGTACTTTACACAATCGAACGTCATGTTTAACGATTATACTTTTATGTTTTTGCACAATCTTTCTTAACACACAAACGTATTAATTTTACGTTTGTTTATCGAATTGCAAGACCACCGTTTGTTTCTTGTTACTTGTAAATGCAATAATTTTGAAATTTTCATGATTTGCCACACTTGTCGACTATTGGTTCGTTCACCTCGCGTACTTATTAATATTTATAATTTTATTTGCCTTTCGAATGCATTCGGACATCTCGTCAAATACATTTTATGTAAAGTAAACACAGCAAAAGTTTGTCGGAACAACATTGCAAGTAACATTGGCGTTGATAACTAAAATCAAAAATATAAGCTTTTTTTAAATATGTCAAAAATGATTAAAATCTATATTTTGACATGATTATTTCCATCGCGCATTAGCATGATGAATTCAGTATACACGTATTTTAATCGACTTTCAGAAACCGAGGACTCTTTGAGAGATCACCGTGGACATAGGCATTAAGGCAGCAGGAACAGATGGAGCCCGCGAAAGATAAACGAAGAACTGGAGGACGGCCCTTTTAGAAGCTTCAACAACCGAAGAGATGCACGAGAAGATGTACGAATGTGGACAAGGCAAGAATGGCGTGCCAGTTATAGTCCGACAAACATAAGTCGGCGAACTTAAGGCAGAAGTTGTCAGTAACAAAAAAATTCTAGTTAGCATCGTCGGTACGTTAATGCTTACTGCACGCCATTTTGATGTTTTGGTAGTACCCGTAAAACTGTTTGGGGTGTAGAAAGTTGCGATGATGTAGAAACTTCGTTATCTTCTTTTTAATTCTCGACAAAGTTCTCTGAGGCAAACCTAATAAACCAAACAAAATATATCCACATTTTAATCCGATAAAAACAATTTTATGTATTTGTAAATTTTTATTCTATTCCCATACATCAATCATCATAATTAAAGTAATCATTCTGGCAACACTAAGCCAAACGAACTTGTAATGGCGGCCGCTCTCTGAAGCGTTCTGTCAAATGGAAGCATCGGCCCTTTATTAACTTTTTCGGCTTCGCAAAACTTCAATACCCCATTGGCAATTGTTTTAACGTAGTTTTAAATGTTTTCGACATGATTTTTCTCTAAATTTTCGTAATTAAAATATCAAAACTCGCAATGTGCCACTGCAAATGACAACCGTTAACTGAATCTAAGAGGAATGCCAGTTAGAAGAGTCACCGCTCGCCAATTCACGTTGGTCGGACCATAGTTGTTTGTTTACTGTTTTGAAAAATGGCAGTACCAATAGAAGGGAAAAGTCATATATTAATTTTTTAAAAGAAATTGATCAAATATTTGAAATTAAATATATCAATTACTTTGTTTAGCAGAAAGATTTTATTATTATTACATTTAATTTTTAATTTTAAAGATTGTTGGTATTTTATATTCAAGATGATAATAATAATACTCATACAATTTATGCAGTGCCATTTTTATGAAGAAAACATCTCAAGGGCGCTTTACATATGTTCGTATGTACTTAAAATTACTTTACTAGATACCATATGGTGGATAGGTACTTCGGTACAGGGTGAATATTATGTTCCATTTTATTTGACCACCATTTTGTTTTGGAAAATATTTGTAAATGCACATTTAGTAATTGTAGAAAATAGTTGATTACAATTTATTATTATGAAGTTATTAAAATATTTTATCTAAATAATAATAGCAATGCTGGAACCATTAATGGTGATCGCTATCGTCATATATCGGAAAACTTCTTGGTAGCCGAATTGGGTCAATTGGGCCTGCAACACATGCGTTTCCAATAGGACAGTGCCACCTCACGCACAGCCCGAGATACGCTTAAAATTTTGCGAGAAAGTAATTGCTGAAATAACACGCGAAGTGTGCGAGAATGTTATGAAAAATATGGTTAAAAGAACACGCATTTGCGCCTCTGCCAGTGGCGGCTACTTGGCCGATGTCATATTCTATACATAATTATAATAAACCTAATAATCGATAAATAAAAACCAAATTAAAAAATTGTGTTTCATTTTCTAGTTATTCAAAAACAATTTCGGCCTGGAGCATAATATTCACTCTGTAGAAGTATTTCTTAACTGCTTAGATTATTTACCTCTTATATGATCCACAAAACAAAAAAGGGTTATCAACTACTCAAAAAATTTCCCATTCCACCAGAAAAAGAAAATATAAATTTCATCTCGATCAATCTTGTGCATTTATAATTGTTGTCATATAAATAGAGACTTGCAGGAAATGGCGTTTGTAAAATAATAATTATAATTTTGTTTGTATATGTTTTCAACTCAGTGGAAATGTACGCGAGACTTGCAAGAGAAGTATTTAAGGAACACGGCGTAAACAAACACAACTAATTTGTTTTCCTAGATATTATTGTAATTTTGTTATGATTCTTACGTATGCACCATATGGATCGTTTGGTTTACAATACGGCGTCTGAAAGAGATTATCCAAATTCAATATGTCTGTTGGAAAATGAAATAATACACGCCTTCGTAAAATATTTTACGTCTACAGAATGTAAAGAAAATAATCTATAATAGGTAGACATTTTATTTGATTCAATTGTTTTCAAAATCCACATAATCATTTTTCGTGGCATCTATTTATCTGTAAACCATAAAAAGACAAACAAAATGCATTATTCATTTTATATATTTTATTGTTGTATTATTAAATATATAAAAAGGCGAAAGAACAGTAAGCAATTCTTTGTCTTCTTTTAGTGCTCGACCGGTGATCGAACGTACGTGCAGTGGCGTAACTTCGCCAATACAGCCAATGCGAGGCCCAAGTTAGATAAGGGCCCAAATTACACTATCATTTTTCCCAGCGCTAATATGGACTAATTTAAAAAAAATTCCCCCTAGCAAAATATGGTATTATAAGATTAAAATAATAATTTCTGTAATACCTGCTAACATGTTGGGTTAGGATCAGACCATCGCCGTAAAGTAAAAATCTCTTTAAAGCAAAGCAAGAATTTTTACTATTGCAAATTCATTTGAATGCCTTTATTTTTTACCACGAAAGTGTGAATGCAATAGGAAAAAATAGATTAATTTTGTTTTTATTTTGTAATCAATAAAAGCTTTTCGTATACAGGGGGACCTTTCATTTTGCATTGGGGCCCATTTTTATAATTATGCTATTGGCTGTTAGTGATGGTTATATCGTTATTTAATCCGTTATTGTGACTGTGAGTAAATTCGATTATAATGATGATTAGTAATTAATTATTCGTGCAATTACTTCGAGCAATGACTGGTACACTAGAAATAGGGATTCTGTATTCTCGACTTTTTTTAATTCCCGGGAGTCGAGAGTCAAAATTTTCAAGTCCCAGGAATTCCCGGGAAATATATATATTTTAATAAATATTCATATGCATTACATACATTAGATTTTAGGGATGTTATCAATGTTAAATCGAATAAGAATTTTTTCGTAAAATAATTATTAGTAGTTTATCTAAATGAAATTAAGATTACATTTATTAATTTATTACAAAAAACAAACACATCTATAAAAATTATAAAACACTAACATTTTTTTTAAATATACAAAAAAAAAATTGATAAAGAATAACATTGAAAGACAATAACGTATATATTTGGTCAAAAAAATCGACTAAACTATTCTCTTCAGCATCTTTATAGCTGACCATATACAAGAATTGACACACGTGCATATGATATTGTTCTGGATGTTGCATGATGTGGACATAAATATTTGAGTATGTCCAAGAACACACAAATACTGGATTTTTACCTACAAAGTCACTGTTATCAAACAAATATCAGGTATCTTATAGAGACAAGGGTATTTTTTATTATGTTTAATGGAAAATATATGGAAGTATGAAGTAATTACAGGGCTTACGAAAAGGAAAAATGAATTATTAAATTTGGTCCATAGATAGCGATGGTGTAGTGGTACTCGAAGCGAGTCCACATACTAACATATATACAACTTTCAAAAATTTGATAACTGTGGAGATTGAGGTTCCATATATTTTCAAGTTCGGTAACGTTCTCGACATATTTGGAACTTTGGTATTGGTATTTTATTGTAATTGATACATCATGATTTGCTACGGCGAAATGGTAACGCTTTTCCCTGGATAGGAAAAGTTGCGGGTTCGTATCCCGGTAGCATCAAAATATTTTTTCGATACATAGATTTTTACTGTATACAAAATATTGTTATATAAAAAATATCACAAAGACACAGTTCCGAAATGACAGTATAACAACAAAAATGTGTTTTTTCTTTAAAAACAAATAATATTATATATTGGGTTGCAATAAACGAAATGTGAAAATTTTTGTGCGGTACTTGGAAATATGAAATTGGATTGGAGTAGCCTCGATAAAACCCAGATATAAACGTGGTGCATTGGTCCAAAATAAACAAGCAAAACCGAACTAGTAAAATGTTATGACTTGCGCAGGTGTAAATGCGGTCGCAAATCGATTAAATCAGCAATTCAGTAGTAATAAGCCACCCGGTATGGCTTATCCTTGGAGACGGATATATATTAACCTACTACCTACTATTGAGTGGAAGGAAACATTTCAGAGTGGTAAAAGTAATTGTTACGAAAAGTTTCATCGACGGTATAAATCCATTGACACGAGTCATTCATCAGATCTTATATTTAAAGAGTACAATGTCATGGATATAAGACAAATCTTTATGTTGAGACTCGTTCAATATTTCAACAACTCACCCCAAGCAATAAAACATGGACACAACACAAGACAAGCAACGAACATCTACACACCAGTTTCTAGAGATTCTACATGTTCTTAGCTCCGAAACTATACAAGACACTCAGTACCAACTGAAAATCGTTTAATTCCAATAAGATTACACAAATATGGACCCAATATATGATCCAATCAGGTAGAGATGAATCAGAAGCATGGCTATCCAACATTCTACAATACCTATACAATACCTACACTGATAATTTACTAGTCCTACAACACTCCCACTACATATTTTATATTTTTTTATACATATTTTTTTATTTCTCTTTTTATTCATGTCGATGATTTAAATAACACCGCAACAGCACAGACTTCAGTTTAGCAAAGTAGCCAGGACAACGCTGTATATATCAGAGGTGAAGTCTGCTCCATCTCACACAATAAACTACGAGTATTAATTGTGTCTTATGTTATAATATATTCACCTCTGTTATAAAAAAAATATGTATATCATCTAATAAATAAAAATAAAAAAATAAATAAATTCAACAGACTGAATAAAATTCTTGGAGTTTTCATCACAAAAATCACTTGTTTTTAATTTTACAAATGCAGAAAGTGAATGAGAACATTTGATAGTTTATTATCATCTTAGTAATTCCAAATAATTTAATTCAGGGTACAAAATTGGACACTGGAATATTAAAGCTTGCCTTTGAAAATAATAAAATACACAAACATTGAGCAATGTACTACGACACAGAATATTTTTATCGTAAAAATAATGTTTTTACATATTTTTTAATACAAAATGAAGAACTTCAATATGGTTCTGAGTATTTGCAACTGAACAAATAAAAATGTGATTTTACTAAAATACATATTATTAAGTCTGACGCCATTTAGCTTAATTTACTCAAAGGTATTTGACAAACAAAACAATTTATAAAAATGTTCGCTTTCAATTGGAAAAAGGAAGATGTCTCATTAAAAAGTAACATATGAAGTTCAAATTTGATGATAATAGTATAGGTTACTTTAGCGTAATTGGTTAAAATAGTCTATCGGCATAATAAAGTTCTGCCGTTGGCAACTTTATACATTTTTTCGTGGTAGGTTTGTTCTTTATATTATTCTAAGTGATAAATCTATTTATAATTTTTATTTCATTGCATAGAATAATCTATTTATTTTAAATTTTCTCTGTAAGCATTATTTCTTTGAGGAATATCTTTAGAGAAACCTTTTATGTCACGATTCTGCAATGTTGAAAAGTGATTGAGTTATATCGCTCAAAATAATGCAATAAACAATATCAAACTACTATTTTTGTTTAAATATTTATTTTTAAGTGATATCTATTTGTCAACGGCGTACACTGCATACAAGCAAGAAAGCTGTGTATTACTAAAGTTTCTGGGAAATAAAATAAAATTAAATAATCATTATATTATGAAAAATAAATTAAATAATACTTACATACCTTTATCCGCATAAAAAAATGTTCTGCAGTCATGATTTTAACCTTTGATTTCGAATGAGAATTGTCAGATGCTATGTGTACTCGATTTTATTTTATGGAATGGAAGCATGGATACTTACCGAAGAAACGAAAATGCCACTTAAAACATTTGAGATATGGATCTACAGAAAAATGCTTAAAATAAGCCGGATGGACAGAGTAACGAATGAAGGTGTTATGGTTCAGATGAATAAAGAAAAATAAGTAATTAAAAGAATAAAAATCCTAAAAATTAAATATCTCGGACATGTAATAAAACATCCGGAGAAGCACGAGATCTTGCACCTCATAATTGCTGGAAGAAGGAGAACATCATGGGTGAAGAACCTGAGGCAATGGTTTAGCCAGTCTACTGTAGAGCTGGCCGCAGTAAATAAAGTCGCGATAGCCAACGTCCGTTGAACGGATAGAATGCAAGAAGAAATCGAAGATCTTGTGAAAAGATCCTATCAAATTTAAGCTACCGGAATTTTGTTAATAGAATTGTTCTCAAAATTAAGAGTAGGCACTTTTTCTCATATTTTTTTGATACCTAGTTAGCATCATCGATAACAGCATAATCTAAGTTTGTGCCGACTGTACGTCACAGCAATTTATGTAATTCCTACATTCGAATATATATATATATATACTTATTAGTATATACGAGGCACGTTTTTTAAGTAAGTACCGTTGTCTAATATTACTGGTGTAGCGCAGCGGTTGTCATGTTGCGCATGCGCAATGGTTTCCTCAATCTGTTGACTCACCACATGCAACATTAGAGAAATTCACATAGTGTGGCCGTCTTGTAGTGAGTGGTTAAATTGTTCAAGATAATAGATCAGCCCGCTGACCGTAAGATACTGTCCGTGATTCATGAAACATGAATCCACCTGACATTCATCACCAAGCGTGTCCTGTTTTGTCCTGATTTGGCGGCAAGTGATTCCATCTTTTCCTTCATATGAAGCGGTTCCTTGGTGGCAAGAGTTTTGATGACGATGATGAACTCAAAGACGGAGTACAGACGTGGTTTACATCCCAGGCGGCGTCGTTCTATGACGAAGGTATACAAAAATTGGTGCCCCATTATGACAAGCGCCTTAATAATGGTGGCTATGTTGAGAAGTAGTTTAAGGTGTGTAGCGTCCGAAGAAAGTAAAGTTTTGTAAAAATTATGTTGCGTTTTTTGAAAAAAAAATCCGTACTCACTTAGAAAACGCGCCTCGTATATTAGAGGAATGATATTTTTTTCGTAAATTTAAGATCAGTGATATCTATCTGTTCCGAATTCGTGAACACACTTTAGGCGCGTCTTTTCGAATCAGCCGCGACCAATATTATTGACACAATTCAAGTCCAAATTACCATCCATACATTTTTTCATGCTCGTCAATATGACCTTGACGCCAGCAGACGTTAACTTGACGGATATTGTGTTCGATCTCGACATCGCGATAGCATTCACGTGTGGACCTTTCAGCTCCAGTGCATCAGCGCTGTATTGTTTGTTTGTGCCGTGGGTGAACTTGTGACATCGTCGTCTTCATTTGAGAGCGGAGATCAGCTCATCCGCTTGCCATCTATTGTGTGATCTCGTTGGCTACGGCAGATATTACGGAGGCGTCATATACAAGGTAAGCCGAGCAGTTTTTCCAAATTCCGTTCACTCACCGACCTCATCCTGTATCAGGTTTCCCTACTTCTCCCCACATCTTGCGGTGATTCCGATTCACGACCGAAATTGTCGTATTTCATTCCGCAGGACGAGTGATACGGATATTCACAATTCACTATGTATATAATATGTTATAGTTAGTCTAAGAGATAATACACGAACTATTTAAAATGAAATATTTTTAAATAGTTCGTGTATTATCTCAGACAGAACTTTGCATTCAACGCTAGAATTATTTACAATGTCTGGCAAGGATCAAACATGAAAGATATTGAGAGAAAGTATAGTGTAAATAAAATTCAATAAGTGCTTACAATTACGAAGTAAACTTACAAAATATTAAAATACCATTAAACAGTTAGCAGTAGTCAAAATATTATTTATATATCTGCTCATTATTATGAAAGTGGTCTAAGTCATGTCGAAAGTAGTCTCAGGTTTACGTATAAATTGATTATAAAATATTTTTATATTACTCAACATGTTTTAAAATTTATTTAATCTATTAGATTTATAATTTATTTCGACATATAAATGTTGAATGTTGCTTATAAGGAAATAAAAAAATTAAGGTTCAAATGACTTACTCTATTATCAAAATAAACACTAGCGGAATATCTTTGAATGTCGTAACAATCACTAAATATAACGCATCATATTTATTAATTTAAAATAATGTGACGCGAAATAATTGATAAACTAATTTTTTTAAATTTCTTGACTTAGACAACTTTCATAATAAAGTCACATATATATATATATATATATATATATATATATATATATATATATATATATATATATATATATATATATATATATATAAACTACCAGCGATGTAATACGATATAAGTCTCAGTTATAAAGAAAAGAAATTCAGACGAAAATTTTTGGATCGTCATCAAGAAAGATACATTTTGACCAGTGTTATTTAATGGATCACTTTGTATGCAACTCGACTTGCGTACCGGAACGTGGGATTTTTAAACATCTTATTCGTTTGAGCTTATTACGTGAGATAAACGTATGAAATAATTTATTATTTATGTTTCTAGGTTTTCATGACCGTTCTAAATTTGTATGACAAATATTTTGCCGTGTATTTTCAATCTCCTTGTTAGATGACGTTTCATATATCGTAGCAGGATCCATATCAAAAGGACTGATGAATTCAATCTCGAGACAAAATCGCTATAGCAGAATTTCGGGATTCGATGTTGATGATTCTGGAATCCCGGTAATTCTATTTGCTATTAATGTTACATTTATAATAAAGCTCAGAAAGAATAAGAAAGTACAATTTATGTGTGATATTAATATTTAAGTATGGAATTTTTATCAAAAAATACCGTAAATTTTATTATAATTAATAACATTTTTGAAGTGTTTGCTTTACATAGCAAAGCATTGAGTATTTCGTCATTTAGTCTTGATCTAATTTTGACGCTAAAGTAACTTACTGCTCAGCCACCACACTTGTTAGAGTTATAATCAGATACTTGGATACCACTTTGAGGTGAAGACCACTTGAGGTGACGACCACGTTAGTCTCCGTTTCCAAATAATTGCATTTCATTTTTTAGTTAAGTTTGACGAGCAGATATTATTCGCATGTACAGAGAAAATATTCGATATTGTTAATATGCTGTTTCAGGGAAAAATGAATGATCAAATTTAGTCTATAGATGGCGATGTTGTAGTGGTACTCGAAGCGAGTCCACATATTAACATACGTACAACTTTTAAAAATTTGTCAGAAATGGAGATTGATGGGTGAGAATGGCGAACGTTAAATTAAGTCAGCCGAAGACAGGTCGCATTACCTGTATTATCCATACTTCCATATATTTTCCATCGAATATAAAAAATAGCTTCTTCTTTATGAGATATATATTATTCGTTTAATACTTTTTTTTACGTATATTTCTATTATTATTGGTATGGTACTCTGAAATCGGTGACACTTGGAAATTTTTTTTTTAGAATTATTTTTATCATCATTTTTTGAGTGATTTCTAATTGTAACTATGATTATAAAATTTAAACTATTTATAAAAGTATGATTCATTGCGTGTAACAGTGTTAACAATGTAAATACATTAAAGATTTTTTAAAAGGCCTACTTTTTATGTTAGGGGTTGGACTTGGATAATTAATGAGCAAGGAACTCGATGCCAGGGTGTAATATAATATCACTGTAATGGAGTGACAAAAAACCATTACATTATTAGTGGTTACATATCGGAGATCTCAAAATATTTTCGCTATTTTAAACATTTATATTGGTTCTCATATATTATTTTTAAGTAATTTATTTAGAATTTTAGTTGTTCCACAAACTTCACGGAAGTTGTAAAGAAATATATTTTTTCACAAAATAAAGTAACATACTACGTTGATGTCAGTGGTGGGTTTCAGGATGGTTAGAAATCGCTGATCAATATCAATAAAAAAAATAAAAAAGGAAAATAGACAAATTTCTCAATTTTGAATCATATTATTCCAGACGAACTACCAAAAAGTAACAGAATTAATCTTTGTTGCGGCCAGTGACTTGTGAAATACCGTCACCAAGCCGACTATTCCATTTTGTTTGAGTATTCTCGGTGTGTTATTTTATTATCCTCATTATTTCGAATACTTCAAATTTCGACTATTAGCAGTGACATGGAACGAATTTAAATTATTTTACAAATATCAGATATCTCATGGAGACTAACCTCTTTTTTTATTATATTTTAATGGAAATTATATGAAAGTATGGGGTAATTACGGGGATTACGATTATTACTGTCTCCGGCACATTCAAATATTGCTAGTCAAAATAAGAAAATATATAAAAAATTGAATAATATTGATATTCTAGTATATTCTTGTTGAGTATTCTTGTATATTGAGTATTTAAAGCAATATTCTTTATCTATAAAAAATATTTTATAGATAAAGAAAGTTGCTTTAAAATATTAAAAAAAAATCAGATTCTCATAGTGATGACATATATGCTGTTTAAAAAAAAGGAAAAATGAATTATCTAATTTAGTCCATAGATGGCGATGGTGTATGGTACTCGAAGCCACATATTAATATATATACAACTTTCAAAAATTTGATAAATGTGGAGATGGAGGGGTGAGAATTGATGAACGTTATATTTATATTATCACTAAAGCCAGCCGAAGACTAATTTCTGCATAATTTCATATATTTTCCATTCAAATATAATAAAACATAGCTTTGTCTCCATGAAATATCTGATATTTGTTTAATAACAGTACGCTAACTGTATGAAAGTGTAGAAAAATGTTAACATTGAAAAAATTACGTCCTTCTAGATAATTGGGGTAAAACCTAAAGACACGGAGATATTAAAATCTTCAATTAAAATAATTTACCAGCAAGAATGAAGAGATTGAAGCTTGAGAAAGTCGATAACAATTAATATGGACACCGTTGTGAAATAATTGTGTTCTTAGGAGGAGGGAGGGGCCCAGTATACATGCTTGCCCTGGGGCCCGAAGATTTGTTGCTATGCCACTGGTTAATGTTAAATATTTATTTTAAACTTTAATGGGCCTGGCCTACCCTAATGCAACCCTATTAATAATTATTATAATCATTATTAATTTAAATTGAATTGTTATACCCTTAACTCGACTATTACGGCTGCAAACAATGGTGTCTTTTTGTGTAGTCAAGAACTCCATGTACAACAATACTGTTTATTACAGATCTTACAAGTATGATACAATATAAGAGATGTGTTTTGATCTACGGTTTCGGAGAGAGAGCGAGCGCGCTCTTTTATCCCTTCCACGCTGTCGTTCTTGCCAACATGCGCGCGTCACATAATCCGTAAATCATGATATATTATATCTCCCCTCCTTAATGCACTCCCCTAGAATCCTCTCCCTGGGACGATCGTGATGCCAGAAGCATGAGGTAGGTTTGCATCCATGATAGGTACCCTGTCCAGCATCTAAAAACAGAAAACACCACGTTAAGCCTTCCTGCGACTTACGGGCAGGTCCGGCCCATCAGGAGTTAGCCTGCAGCTTCAGCCTGGGATCGAACCCACTTCTTTTCCATCAAACCACGTCACCTTTTTACGCTTAATTTGATTAAGATAACGTTTCCAAATCTGGTCTGAACCTTTAATACGCACGAAGTACAGTGTGGAGCCAATCCTTTTTACAATTTCTCATAATACCCAAGAAACTTTATTCGTGACTTTGTAGTCCTTTACAAAACATAATTGTTAAATTTTAAGATCTAGTCTCTTTCTCCCCCCACACTAAAATCTTTGTTTCTTTTGAGTAAACTGTAATTTTTTCACAATACCATCTCTCCGAGTACTTGGAGGTATTTCACTTCGTATAAAAAAATCAAAAATCAAAATTCGACCGAAACCTTCTACCAAACATAAGCATAGCTTTTAAAATTAGCAATATTGTCTTTGTGGTTAAAATTCATATTTTTTATTTATTATCTTCGTTATATTAACTACTGAATTGAGTTTAAATACATCTACCGGTTTCGAAAAATACCATTTTCTTCTTCAGGATGTCATAAGTAACTAAAAACAAATATCATTGTTTCTTCACTAGAATCTATTTTAAAAAAAACAACAATTATTTAAAAAATAAGTTTAGTACCTAACTCAAATTATTGCTTAATACAAATTTAGTCGAATAATTTTTAGAAAAAAATTTTAGACATTATAAATATTTTTTAAAAATAGATTCTGGTGAAGAAACAATGATATATGTTTTTAGTTAGTTATGACATCCTGAAGAAGAAAATGGTATTTTTCGAAACCGGTAGATGTATTTAAACTCAATTTAGCGGTTAATAAAACAAAAATATAAATAAAAAATATAAGCATAGCTGGCTGTAATCCAACAATAATCTTTCTAATCTCTCGTCATATCAGTCTGCTAATCTACCGTTCACTCAAATTTTCTTTAAAATTGTTTTGCATGTTTTCACCATATTCTCAGCCTGTCCGCATGATATTGGTGAGAAAATAGCTGACGTTCAATGTTTATTAATGCCCTGTTCTTCGCAAAATTTTTGAAACTCTCTCAACATGAACGCTGTGACATTATCGGAGACAATTATTTGAACATTCCCTAATTGTGTGATTAAACCTTTCAAAGCCCTTATCTTACAAACCGCACTGATAATTTTTACTTTCAAACACTCGAACCACTTCGAGCCCGCATATCAAATCACTAAGAAAACTTTCCCAGCGATTAGTTCGAAATATTACGACACCAAATACTTTCTTGAATTTGCCCTTGGAGGAGCCGGCGTCATTTTAGCACAAGATTCACACTCGCTTACTAATTGTTCAATGTCTTTATTTATTTTGGTATGTTTGCACTCAGGTGAGGCAGACGCCGGAGCACATCCTCTGGGACTGTGTGATTTTGAATGATGCACGTGAGATGATCATGATTGCGGGATTAGAAAGAATAGGTCGTCGGATCCTCCGGAACGATGACCTATTAAGAAATTAAAAGAATCTCGGACATTTCCGGGTATTTATTAGGGTATGTTTCTCCCGCTGGGGGTTTATGGGATTGACGATGCCGGGAAGAGCAGTGTGACTAGAGAGACCTAACTTCTTGCCACCTGGCAGGGTGAATTTCTGCCGAACTGCGACCGATGTGACAACACATAAATGTGACGTCTACCTTTCCTTTTAGGGGGTGTATGATTTCTATAGTGTCTCTCCAGCTGCCTTCTGAATATAATGTGATAACGTGTCTCACGTCAAATTGTACAGGTATGGCTCTGGTATAATGATACCGAAGCCAACCTATGATGGTATCAAGGTGTTAATAACTAAATGTAAAAAAAAAAATGTTTAATATTGACGAAACGAAACGAGAGTAAACAATTCTCAAAACGATTCGGGATAGGGTGTAATTAAAAATACTAATTGTTCAATGCCTTTATCTATTTTTGGACAATACACATACCTCCTTGCCAAAACTTTTGTTAATGTAACATTTCGAAAAACTTGTTTCCGTAAAACCGTTGGTACTACACCTATGATTCTTTGGTTATTGATAATTCAATGCACTTGATTCGAAAATGACATATCCCATCGTCTTTGTTTACTTTCGATGGCCATTTTGTTCTTTGAAACTCACATACTTTTTGTAAAACAGGGTCCTAACTCGTTTGACACATTACTTGGTCAACATTTAAAAATTATATATATTATATAACATATTATAAATGGTATAAAATCTGTACAGTGAACTGGTTTATTAAGAAAAGTTATGTATACTATATAATATATACAAGTATTCGTACGATTAAGATTACGATGATTGTGAGTTGAAACAAACTAAATTATGAATTAAATTAACTTAAGAATGGTCTTATTATTATTATTATTATTATTGGGGTTACTATTTATGGAAATAGTAACCCCAATTATTTTCTTTAAATAAGAACGTAATAGGTTAGAATAACATAAACTTGTACAGCCACATGAAAACAATAGTGTATTGCTGATCTGCGCTTCTCAACTGACGATGAGCTGTCTTATCTCTTATATCACCGTGAGTTCGATGACGCTATATCGTTCCCAGAGATAATACATTGTCCGAGGACCTCAGATTATTTTAATAGTTCTGCCTCGTGTTTAAATCACTTTTTATAATGTATCATTCATACAATTCTTCATTGCTCATAGTACATTTCTTATAATAATTATCCTAATATTACAACAAGGCGTCCCAGATAGACACCATCCTCCCAAACAAATGTTATTCATTCGTGGGCAATTGCCCGGTTTCTGACTCGACCATTGTTTTGGTTCTTGTTTATGTTAATTTAGCGGCCGATACTTATTTCGATAAGCTGAGCATCATACGCTCCGCGAACTCGTCATTCCATACCATATCATACGGTATTCGTTATCCTGTTTGGCACATTGGCTATTTTTGAAATATTTTGAAAATAACTGAATCGTTACGGATATGATGGTTATCTAAACGTTTAATATTTGTATCGGTATAGCGGCGAAGTTGGTTCCAACACTATTAAATTTGAGTAAATCACAATTGAAACATTCAATTAAATATTATAATACCAATTAAATATGATTGTTGAAAATGCAAGTAGTAAGTTGTGTTTGAGTGTGCTGCATCTACTATGCTACAGCGACAATATTTTTTGCGACAAATTTTCGAACATATATATTACCTTTTTGATTTGAGATTCCGTAAAAATAAGGTAGATGGTTCTTTCAAATAATAAAACGATTAAATGTATTAATATCAACAAAAAAAAAATCGAAAATTTGTCGTTAAAAATATTGTCGCTGTAGCATAGTTGTATAACGCACCTTCTTCGCTTTGGAAAGAGATCCAGGTTCGAATCCCGGTGGCGCAACAACAATATTTTTTGATAAA
Organism: Eubasilissa regina; assembly: GCA_022840565.1. Taxonomy (NCBI): domain Eukaryota; kingdom Metazoa; phylum Arthropoda; class Insecta; order Trichoptera; family Phryganeidae; genus Eubasilissa; species Eubasilissa regina. The sequence continues at coordinate 28,892,471 of JAINEB010000033.1, forward strand.
ATTGATTTTAAATGTATGTCTTTCTAATTAATATATTTAATTCTTATTTAAAATATCACAGACCGTCTGTTTTGAATAATTACAACTTCACAATAAGAATGTGTTCTCCTAATAATAATTATCTGATGTACTAAATATTTTATACTTTTGTTAGTATATAGTGTATACTTAATTTTCATAACATTTTATGTATATATGAAAATACATATATTGTGTAAAAATGTCGGAATAACAATTCATCACTTTTTTTTCTCAAATATTAGCAAAATTACTTTGTAGGCACATATTATATAAATAATAAGACAAAAAACTTTGTTTAAAGCACCATTTATTGATAAATCAACTTGTTTTAGTATACCTACGTTGCTTTCTGAAGAATATACCATAGGTATCGAAACATTGATTGATCAGTAAATAGTGGTTTAAACATTTTGAAACGAGTGTTTTTTAAATAGAAAAAGTATTAAATGTCTCAAATATTATTGCATAGTATATACTAAATACTCGTAAAGACGTTCTCACACATTACAGTCTACCCTCGAATCTCAATAAAATCTATGGTTATTTAAAAGAAAAGTGTCATTGATGGGTTATCTTTGACAAAGATATGTATGTGATACGTGGATCCACTTGTCTCACCTTACTTTTATATAAAATAATGTCACATTAAACCATGCAAGAATCGATGCTGACATTTTAACCTGGACAAAATATACGAGTATGTTAAGAGTGATTTAACTTCTACTGGAAACAGACAGGGTGAGGTTATTTTGAAGTTTGTATTTCGACAAAAAGTCGTTATTAGTGAACCATGAAAGTGTCCCAGTACTGACATTTATTATACGAAAAGAAATATGAAACTAAAGTGAATAAATTAGAAATGAATTTAGTATTATTCTACGAGGTGCGTTTTTTAAGTATGTAAGTACCGTTGCCGGATATTCCCGGTGTAGCGCTGCGGTTACCTTCATCTGTTGACTCATCACATGCAACGTTAGAGAAATTCACATAGTATGGTCATCTTGTAGTGAGTGATTGAAATGTTCAAGATAATAGATCAGCCCGCCGATTGTAAGGTACGAACGTGATTCGTTTCTTGAATGTACGAAACATGAAACCAGCTGACATTCATCGCTAAGTATGACCTGTTTTGTCCTGATTTGTTTGCCGAGTGTTTTCCATATTTTCCTTCATCTGAGGCGGTTCCTTGGTGGCAAGCGTTTTGTTGATTATGTATATATTGATGACATGGTTTTAATTCCATTGGTGTCCCATTATGATATGCGCCTTAATAATTGTGGCGACCATGTTGAGAAGTAGTTTATGGTGTGTAGCGTCTGAAGATAGTAAAGTGTTGTAAAAATTATGTTGTGTTTTACTCGGTACTTACTTAAAAAATGCGCCTCGTAATATATAGTGTGTGACTAAGTAAAGAATGAGGATATAACGATGGAATGTTAAAATGTTAATAATAAGAGAGCACGATATAATTTGTGTAAGACTAGATAGTTCTCTTCAATAGTTCGGCCGTGAAGAGTGAATACTGAATTGATGATTCGCGTACGAAGAGTGAATCCGTATCCGATATAAAAAAAGTCAAGTTATACGAGTAGAATAAGTGGAAAATATCTACGTAAATCAAGTAACACTTTTGCTATGTTTTTATAATGTTGTTTTAATTTAAATTGATTAACATTGAAAACTTTAATAGTTATGTAATTGCTTGTTACAATGTCTTCGATAAATACACGGCGAGGTCAGGAATTGTAATTTGCTATGTGTCTACACGTACGTACCTATTACATATTATGTAATATGAGACAATAATAAATAGCTGTCGAAAGAATCGTGGCACTAGCCAACGGTAAACGAAACATTAACATAATGTTTATGGTGATCTATGCATGCGTGTACGATTGCTGTTAGCTGCAGATTGACCGTGGTTAGTGTGGTGCCTACCTAATAAGGTGTATTATGCACGTCACACAGACGTACTTGGATACCAGGGCGACAAAAAATATTACAATTTTAAAATAGTAAAACAATGTTGGTGTTGATAATTAACATATAGTTTCTTCTTCTCTAACGGTCTCACGGAAATCTGTGATAGCGGTCATTACAGAGTGCCATCCGTCTCTTGTGATCCAGTCTACTGGGTACTTGCCTACTCTGCCTTTCCATTTTTATTAGACAATTAAATGTTACATATTAATATAGACTTTTACTTTTGAAATTAGCAAAATGAACTTTATGGTTAAGATTCATTATTTTTATTTGTTAACTTTATTTTATTAACTACTTATTGAGTTTAAATACATCTATCGGTTTCGAAAAATATAATTTTCTTCTTCAGGATGTCGATACTAACTAAAAACGTATGTTATTGTTTCTTTACCAGAATCTATTTTTAAAAAACAACAATTATTTAAAATATAAATTTAGTACCAATTGGGACTCGTAGTTAAATTTAGTTGGTTGTTTATAATTTTTTGATTAGTTTTACACGATTTATTTATACACAACGATTCCAAATTATTTAATTTATGACCAACACATTGCAAAATTGACAATCCTAAAAATAATATAGACTATTGATATTCCACGCAGTGTTCTTTGCCGTTCACCATTGTCCAGCCGGATATTTTTCTATTACAACTGTTTAATGTTTTACTTTTTACGAGGAGTATTATTAACTTATTAATCAAGGATAAATTTGTATGTGTTATATTAACATCTTCATGTTAACAATAGTTGTTAAATTTACATGATATTGTCAGTTTTTGATGTTTACAGAATTTTGTGTCTAAACACGATAATTTTTAAAAATAATTTTTTGGGTATTAACAGATTCTACGTCAACCAAGGCCAAAAATCAAATGAATAACGTATTTTAAAATATCTAAATAATAATATGTTGTAGACAATTTGATTGTTTATTTTAATATAATATAAATACAAATTAAATAATCAATTTGAAAGATATACAGAAATTTATTTCTCGAGAAAATATTTTTGTTATCCGTAAAATAAAAATAATATTAAGGTAAGAAAAGCAAATATTTTTGACAATTGTTTGGAATTTCGATTAATTATCAACTAACAGGAAACAATCAGCTTTCGTTAAATTTTATATTTGGCTGTGGAATGTCATTAGAATTGATAAAACAGTAAAAAATGCAATCCGTGGTGTGCCCTGCATTCCTTGTGTACGGTCCCATGTTCTGGTTTATCAAAATATTAATATTGTAGTCTTATAAAGAATTTTGAAAGAATATGATCACCATGTCATATCAATATTCTTATAAATATATTTCGAAATTAAGCTAAATGCTTGTAAACGGGAATATTATGTTCCAGACCGATTTGAATAACTAGAAAATGAAACACAATTTTTTAATTTAGTTTTTATTTATCGATCATTTATTTAATTACAATTATGTATATAATATGAAATAAGACAGCTCTGGCATCTGCATAAATACATGCTCTTTTAACCATATTTTTCAAAACTTTCTCGCACATTTCGAGTGTCATTTCAGCAATTTCGTTTCGAATATTGTCCTGTAGCATCGGAATTGTTGTTGGCTTATTGACGTAGACTTTCCTTTTCAAGTACTTTCACCAAAATAGTCGGGAGCTATCAAATCAGGTGATCGAGGAGGCCAGTCGACATCACAATTTTTTGATATTATGCGGCCGAGAAAATTTTCTCGCAAAATTTCATGCGTAGTTCAGGCTGTGTGTGAGGTGGCACTGTCCTATTATTACCACTTATATTGCAGGCCCAATTGACCTAATTCGGCTACCAAGAAGTTTTCTGACATGTGACGATAGCGATCAACATTAATGGTTGCAGCATTGCTATTCATATTTAGATAAAATATTTTAATAATTTCTATACGTTATTGAGGCATTACATGCTACATAATGAATTGTAATTAAATATTATTTATGTCTACTAAATGTGAACTAACAAATGTTTGCTAAACTAAAATAGTGGTCAAATAAAATCACCCTGGAACATAATATTCACCCTGTACTATAAAAATAGGACTAACTTGCTAGTATCCTGGAACGAGGCTCGAATTCCCGACACTACATCACTAAGCGAGCACCTTAAGCTTGAGCTATCGCGTTTCAAAATGGCACTCCTCGATTCAAATTCTTCAATCGGTATCGAATATTTTAATTAGCATTTTTATCATGTTTTGAATTTCCTATGAGACAGATTTCAGATTCTTCTGTAAAAATATCAAAGCAATTTGATTGAGAATGAGATCGGAATCGCTCATATAGTCATACAAATGAACAATTATATTTCGTGTAAGATTTAAGTACAAGAGGTAATAAATATGTGCTCTTTGGTACTTTCAGGCCCGTCCCTGTGTAATGCTATGCCCTTAGGTAAGCGACAAACGTAACTCCTATCATAATTTACATTCGAAATAAGTAAAAAAAAATATAGGTTTAATTATTGTACAATATAATTGAGATTATGATATAATGTTCCGTATTTAAACAATCAATAACCGTTCCCCGTCTATTCGCTTTTTTGAATTTCGAATATATCATATATTTTTAGTGATTTCTTTGAATAAAACCATATTTCTTCTTCAATATTAGCAAAATTACTTTGTGACCACATATTATATAAATAATAAGACAAAATACTTTGTTTAAAGCACTATTTATTGATCGTTCAACATGTTTCGACACCCTTTCTAACTTTTTACTTTTTGAGCTTAAGAGGGTACTTTTGATCGTTAAAATGAAATATAAATTAGATATGTTTTAAAATTTGCCGCTCCTCAAGGGTATCGCCCGTGGGCGTTGCTTTACTTAATGTGCAGGGATGGGTCTGGGGATGCTTTACTTAATGTGCAGGGATGGGTTACTGTTTATATCGACGGAATTAATATACTTAATACGTTTTTGTATACAATAATATCACGTTCATAATTGTTTCCTCAGGAACGTGGGAGTGATACCGAAAAGATAATGTCTTTTGTAATTAGCATCACGAGTTTTAGTGTTGCACATTAAGTTGGTAACAAACAAGGCTGGCCTGAGATAGCTGCAGCGGGTGCAACCGCACCTTGCCCCACTATTAACGAGGCATCGCGTGCATAACAAATAAAAAATGAAAACATGATTTTTTACAAATTATTTGTATATTTAGAAAAAATGCTTTTTAGGTATTATTTAATTGTGCTGGCGCGTTGATATTGTGATACATTTGTAACAAGTGAACTCATTATAATTCATCCAAGAACCCAATGAACTTTGTCTCTCTACTACGTTTCTCCACTTTTCTTAGTATCCTGCAGATCTTAGTAATGTAACCAGAGAAGTGTCTATTACTTTTTCCACTTTGTCGGTTCAACGTGTGAGGTATCTATCGCTTCGTCCTTCAACGTGGCTCACCACAACAAGCTTCTCAATCTTTTCTTATCGCAAGATTTCCAAAAAAATGAAGGTTTCGTCTCAGGCTTATTGAGAGTCTGCCCTTGATATTCAGTTCGTGAAGAATGGAGACATTTATGCATGTCATCGGTACCGTGTGTTGCAGTATGTACCCTTTGATAGCTAGTCCTGGGTTTTCTATTGGTAATGTTGAATACATTAATTCAACCCGTGCAAATAAAAATACACCAACTTTTGTGAAACTGGGCTGGTAGACGTCAATGGTCGCTTTCCTTGCAGTCTTGAATCTTAAAACTCTGCTGATCAGCCTTCGAAACTTTATCATAACCGGTAATCCGAAAAAATACAATATAAATTGATTTTATATCACCGCTGTAAATATATCCGATCGAACCGAAAATCGTATCTCAACAGAAGTAGTTTCGCTTTGTTTCTGTTTTTAAATTTACACAAAAAGAATGTACATATTCAAAATTTATGTCAGGCCTACCTATCGAAGTATAAAAACGTGTAAACGCTGTGTATTTCCAGCACCATATCAGTCCGTCTTCTCTCCCTTGCCTTCAGGGTCAAGATTCCACACCATATAACCACCAACTCTGACAAATCTATTGCGTATGCAATCCATTAATGACGAAATTTTTGTAAAATACATTTTAAATGAATCTTTTATGTTTGAAAATATTCGGGCAATACTTGACCTATTATTCACCCTAAAGTAATAAATAAATAAGTTCAAACTCTGCACTCTGTTCCGCTTTTTTTTCTGGCCGACCCTGCTCATGAAAGTTAACTATGAGTATGGAACGTGATTTTAGTGTATCTTCGCTTATTCGTCTGAAACTTTTCGCTTCGGTCGCCGGTAAATTCTGGAAAATTTTTCTTTCGACCGCTTATTTACTTGAATAACAAATTTGCCAATTGAAAATTGTTTGAATAGTATTTATTATGTTCGTATGAAAACGACAGTGCATTCTGTATTCTGACTTATTTTATACTGACATTCACAACGAATAGACTTTACGTTATCATTCACATCTTCTAGTTCATTCTTTGCCTTTGCTTTGTCAGAAAACGATTGGATATTGCCGATTTCTTTGGATGCTGACTGACGTCCGATAAATTCCACAGCCTAATGGGGTTTGTCCACGAATGCGATTTCTCTCGGATATTCATCTTATGCGTATAGAATAAAGTGCAAAGCGTTCTATGTATCGTCATCGCATGTAATTTGTTCTTGTATTAGAATGACGCATCCAGTACATGGCCACAAGAAAGAAAGAAGAAAGAAACCGAGCGGTTGGTGTCTTGGATAAATCAACTAAAATGAATAATACTTATTCACGCATCTTTTAACACGCCGATTTTAATAGCCTGCGTTGTATACGCATGGTGCGATATGTTTATATTGTTCATGAAACATCTTTTTATACTGCGAAAATAAATAACATCTTTTCTGTTATTGATAACTATATTGCTCATCAGTAGTATTACTTGATGATGGACGCAATAGGATTTGGAATGTCGGTATCTCCACATCACTAGGATCTCCATATTGACGTTGTGAAGAGACTTGTGTAATTCAAGATTTTTTGGAAGTTGACGCTAGTCTAACTAGAAGTATCTCCCAACTCCCGAAAAATATGGAGAAAAAAAGGAAAATGTTAATTGAAATACTGATCATATTTTACATTTTTGAGAATTATTTGTAGTGTTAGTGATTTATTTAAATAAAAAAAAATATAGATTCATACATGAAGTACGTATAAATATAAATAGGGCTAACTTGATTGGGGCTTGAACCCCCGACCACTATCGCCAGGGGAGTGACTGGACCCCACAAGCAAATCACAATAATAACAATATTAAAGTTAGATCAGTTTTATAGCGCCACTTTCGTATAAAAATTCACTATCTTTATAGAAAAATATTATTTGAACTTATGGAAATAATTTTTTGGAAAGGTGCGCTTTTAGTCTCTTTTTAAATAAAGTTTTTGATGCACTGTTTCTTACGATGGAGGGCAAACAGTATCGCGTTTTTGGGCCTGCTGCCCTTAGAATTCTGGCAACGTGTGGTCGGTTCTATAACCCTTGAGGCTGACCCGAGGTTTGAAGTCTACTATTCAAGTTTCTGTAATGCAATATTCTTGAAGATACAGAGGAGTCATGTTATGAGTCGCCTTGTACATCAACCAATACAATTTAAATTCATCTCTTTCAGGGAAACGGAGCCAATATAGTTCTCGCAAAAGAAAATTTAGAATCTCCATATATTATCCGCGCTGTCGCATTTAGAATGAATTGTAATCTATACAGATGAAACATTGGTAGGTCAATAAATGCTGTTAATATTCCACGGGTGATACCACAAATGCATTTATGAGTACACGGGCTGCCTCAGGAAGGAAGCTGTCTCCAACTACCTTTAATCTGTCTCAGTTGATAAAAGTATACAATGATACTTTTGTTGATTTGTGTATTTATTGAAAGATCTGAATCAACAATTTAACGGCAGATTTAGCATTCACAGACATTGATTTCTTAATTAGGCGCTGGCTTCTAGGTGTCACTGTCTGTAATAGCTCTGTTTCGGATATCTCTAAATCATATTTACTAACAGTGATTGAGGATCTGAAAATACTGCGATTCGTGATTCTTTTTTGAAAATTGACAGCTTACTTACGTATATAGCGAAACATTTATCTATCGTTTTTGAAGGGACCTTAAAATAAACTATGAATGCGGGAATATAGAAAAAAGTTACATTCATACATCATATTCTAAAAAAAAAATACATATTTCGCAAGTAAATGAATGTGTTTAAATACAAATAAAATTAAAAAGCTGCACAGAAATAAAGTAAAATTCAATTAAATATTGCATCATACATAATTTTTCATCAAGTGTTTTGGGTATTACCGTAAGTAAACAGTATTTTTTCGGTGTTGCAAATGACATTTTATTCGTCATCAGTTATTGAATGTGCATAAAAAAACTCGCTCTTTACCGTCAATATACTGTCAGGCAGGCAATTATAAAATAAGCCAGTATAACGAAATATACTGCGTAATTTAAACGATTAATGCGGTAAAATGATTAATGCGATTTATTTTTGCGTGTTTTGTATGAAATTAATTCGGGACTGGATGAAATAAACGTTTGTTCGAGGAACGATCGATAGAGGTTTCACTGTATATATTTAAAAATAAATAAATAAATTTGTTGTTGGTTTTATTATATTTTGATGTGACTTTTATTAAGTAATTTATTCTGATACTATAAGATATATGTGAATTAAAATTGATTTTTAGTCAAAGGAATGATTTAAGAAGTATAATTTATTACTATTTCGGAGTAATTTAAAAAAAATAAAACGGTGATCAGTCACAGTTTTCAATCACTGGAATCATCCAATACCAATCAACAGTGCTTCAAGAGTCGCAATCTCTCCACTAGCGTTTAAGACCATATATTTTTTACCACATTGCAATATGCATTGTTTGCACTAAATAACTAGGTATTAATTGTAAAAATAATCAAATGGAATACTTGTATGTATGCGTAACAACTGAAGGGACCAGTATTAATTGCGAATGTTTCATTTTTCTATTACCTTTAACATCTTCAGTTTATTTTATTATCGTTGTTAAAAATTATAATCAAATTTATGATTTAATTACTTTTTAAAGGAAATATTAAGCTACGTTAGTTTACATTTAATAAATATCGATTCATGTTTGGGTACTTTTACGTCAAACTGTGTTTGAAACAGATGGAAGAATCAGTTCAAGTGCGGTGACAAGCGAAGCCATTTCAATTCGGCCATTGACTGAAAGTAAACTGGCCCAAAAATACACACAAAATTGTACAAATATTGTTGAACTTCTCTTTTATTGACGAAATTAGTTTTTTGATTATATTATTTATAAGTTCATAAGTACTCTACATATGAATACTCAATTTGCGTCTTTTCAAATATACGATCGATCTGATTCGTTTGTTAAAGGGGAGATGGATAAGGGCTGGGCCATCTTGTTTCCGACATATGAGGTAACAACAATAACGTAAGATTATTTTAGGGGGGACCCTCTTGAACGGAGAACATGGTAAAATTTTTTTTTTTTAATTTCAGGTAATTTTAAGGTAAAGTTTTTTATAAAATATTTTTATTATATTTTAAATTTTGTTAATTCTTTTTTTTTTGATTTTTTTACATTAATTTTTATTTTTAGTGAATTATTTTATAAATTTTGTTCAATAGGGTAGAGAAGTGAGATGGGACAAAGATGATGGGGATCGGATAAGGGATCACATAGGCCGAGGGAGTTAATGGATGGGTTTGAGATGAAAATTAGTTTAGAAGATAAATCGTGTATGTGTCGTTTGAATGAGGAAATTAGTTTAGAAGATAAATCGTGTATGTGTCGTTTGAGTCTCTGTGAATGATTGTGTTTCTGACAAACCAGGGTGAGTTTGTGATTCTCCTAAGGATTTAGTTTTGTTTGGATTATAATTTTTGTGTTACTTGAACCCCAGATGGGGCTCGCGTATGTGATGATTGGTTTGTACAAAAGTATTGTGATTTTTAGGGATAGTGAACTGTAAGAATTTAGGAAGGGGTATAATCTATTGTAGGAGTCCGTGTTCAATTATTTAAATTAATTTAAATATGTGAAAAATTCAAAATTATTATTTAGTTATTTTGTGTCTGCCGCTTAGCGACGTGCAGGACCCATGCTTTCAGTAATGTTTACAGTAGTTAGCAGTACAGTGATCTAAAGTGTAGCTATATTTTGTTCAATCACTGTGCGATTAATTTTAACCCCACTGCACGATGTCGGATGATAAATGCAAGAACAGTGGGGATTATTACAATAAATGCTGGATGCCTTGACCGGCTTGCGAACAAATTCAACTTGTATATGTATTCAGTTCGTTCGTATGTAGAGGACTAACTGTACTAAATTTGTTTCAGATGTAAGAATCTGTCATTAATCGAATTGTGATCTATTACGTAGTCCGCTAGGAGCGTGATATTACTGCTGCTACTCCTAAGAAGGTTTCATTCGTATTTCCTAAGGTGAGGATTTTGGCCTTTCTGGTGGGTCTCCGACATTCTCAGAATATCTACTTTATGTCGGATTTTTTCGCGATGTTGAGTTAAGACCTATCCTAAGATCTTTTTTGAGCTAGACCTTATTTGGAAGTATAGCCTGATTATACACCGCTATATTATGACACGCGGGTGGTAGGTAATTTCACATCAATTGGCTCGAAACCATTTTCGCGCAGGTCAATCGGATCGCATCATGTTGTATTTTTACATTGAAATTGTGGATTTCACATTTTTAATTTTTATGGCTCGAGTCTAAGGTGATTTATCTCTGAGATTCTTATTTTGAAAGAGGGTCAAGTTCAGTACAAAATTCAGCGCGAAGTGTTCTATGGATCACCATAGCACGTGTTTCACTCCCGGATTTTTTTTTGATACATACACGGAATAGTCTTACTATTTTCAAACTAAGCTAAATGTTTGCACTATGGAAATAGGATTAACTTACAGATCAGCTGGTCACTAAACCACTAGACCAAGAGAATACTTTATTATTTTACTGACTCTCAGTAATCTGTCAATGAGATCAAAATCTTAAACACGGACCATTAGGTATTATAATGCGGTGGATTTCTCTTATCTTCCGAACAGTTCCAAGTATCTGTTCTGAATTTTTACTATTCTGCCTGATCTCCACATTCACCCAGTTTTGTAAAGTGTTGTTGCCGTGTCACATCTATTGGAGCTTACCAGAGGCGTAGCTTGGGTATTTGGCGCCCGGGAACGAACTATCCAAATGGCACCCCCCATTAAAGATATGAAAAGAATATTAAGTACTACGTGGTTGACCAATTAAATATCCCGTTTTGACGCCCCACCTAGTCTGGCGCCCGGGGACATATGCCCCCCCAACTGCCTTAACTATGGCCCTGGAGCGTACAGCCATAAGAAAACAAGAGTGGTTCGCCGATCTCCGCTTTTCTCAGCTATCAATGATAATGATGAGGGGGTCAAAATAAATGAAATACAGAAATATGTTCTTTTTAAGGATTCTACGGCGACATAATCGAGAATCGCAGTGTACGTCGTTTTATTTCGTCACAAAACAATATATTCATATTTTTCAAAAAGGCATTATTATATATTTTTTCCACCATTTCAGCGAGGCGCTAAAACAAGCTTCAGCAAGACGTATTTTATCGAAAAATTACATTTATTGTATGTATTTTTAAATTACTGCCTCGTGTCCGTATCACATCAATTTATTGGCGTCACTTCAGCTACCTCTCAATCCTGTGCGATATACCTATTCAACTCCACGGCTTGTAGATGTCATTCATAGTATTGGCGGTTGCTGCTACCCGCTACCAGAAAATTTGTTCTCTATTCCGCTGATATTTTCACTTTTGGTGACCTTGATGGAAGTACAAAACTCCACGCGGCATTGCTCTCCAGATCATTGGAATGCACAAACTTCTCCACTGCAAGATTGCGATCAGTCTGAAAAGAAGACCATAAAGAAGAGAAATAAAAAAGTAAGTTAAGAGGCACTTGACAATGACATAAGTATGACCTTGTGACCATCTTCCCGGTAATAAGTAGGTATGTACTTAACTGACACGTGACACGTGCGTGCGCTAGCAGGGACTTATTACAATTACATTTACGTCACGTCAGTAATAAATTTTAATAATTTAGTATCAACAAATTTATATAAATCGATCATTTGTTAAAAATTGCCCATGGGAGAGATTTTGATATCTAAACAAAATAATATTAAATATAATTCAAATTAGAACACTTACATATAAATTAATCCGCATTATTGAGCACATATTATTCAATATTCTAATGTTCTACTACTCGTACTAGTATATTATGTATATAAACATGTCACTACGCATACAATACGGTATATAATATTAATTTTGGAGTATTTTTTGTTACATAATATTATTTCATTAAAAACAACCCAAATATTTATTATAGTCGTAGTGCAGTGCAATCCGGCTTTTACATGCCCGGGATTATTCAAGTTTTCCCTCCATTTGTATATTATTTCTGTAGTCCCATGTTATTTAAGAACATAATAAACCCTATTTTACGTTTGCCTTTCCCATAATCAACGTTTAAATTTGATTGAAATTCGTTCGGCCAGTTCGCTATTCGCCATAGAACCAAGAGTGTGTTGGTCGTTTACACGTCGTATGTAATATATGCATTTTTACTTCTCATACCTACGTAATTTGTAAATTTTGTTGTTTTATTGTTTTTGATAAGCTGGAATCAGTAAGAAAATTGCTTAGAAGATAGAGCAGACACCATTGATGGCAGGGAAAGAACTTATGAATAATACTTGCAGATTTATTTTGACGTAATCGGACGTAGTGGAAATTGATGAAATAGTGGACAGTCACATAAACGGAAACTCAACAAAAGAAGAATCTTCCTACAAAGAAAAAGTATCTATTCATCCCATAAACCCAGTTCCTATAAAGGACGATGCCATGCGGCATATTGAAGGCCTCAAAGTATATTTTACTAGTATTAGCAATTTACCACCAGAAATCTTAAATTTAATTTATAATATTGAAAGAACTGTTTAAAAACAAAAAAAAAAAATGTGCAGCAAAAAAAAACATTGTTTGATTATTTCATTAAAAAATAAATATTCTCATTTTTTTAATATTCCCAATTTACATTTTCTTTGTTTGCATTTTTTTTTGTTGGTCCCTTCAAAAACTTAAAATCGAGGTTCCGCTGTATATCTTTGAATGCGCTAGTAATAGCAAAGAATCGTTTCTTTTCGATTATAGCGTTTTTTCGTTATCCAGACCGTGTTAATCGTCAATTAGTCCGGATAATGAAGGTTCTACTGTACGATAATGCCTTAAAAAGTAATCGGCACGGAAACAGTGGTCATGGCTGCAGAAATAATGCGTGTGAAGGTTATCAATATCATCAATATCAATAGCAATATTAGTTTCGCAACCCATCTAAAATAATGAATTGTACGCATTCCAACCAATAAAGATATCTAGCAACCGGAATGAGTCTTATAACTTCGACTTGGTTAATCAAATGGCTATTTACTTAACAAACGAGCCAATTGTCACTTACACGTTACGTACAATCGTACAGCACGTTTAATATTCCATTATTAATAACTCGCACTAAGTTTAGCACTAGTTAATATGGAGTGATACATAGAAACGTATTTTACAATACATAATTTATGTTAAGGAGAACACATTCTTATTGTGAAGTTGTAATTATTCAGAACATAGGACTGTGATGTTTTAAATACTAATTTAATGTATTAATTAGAAATACATACATATAAAATCAATTTCGTCGAAAAATATTGTTTTTGCGCTACCAGGATTCGAACCTGGATCTCTATTTCCAATCCGGGGAAATACACTACCAATTGTGTTAGAGCGCCAGTATTTTTCGTAACAAATTTTCGAACCTATATGTTACACTTTTTCAATTTAATACATTTGTCGTTCCATTATTTGAAAGACATCTATATTGTTTTTACGGAATCTCAAATACCTTTGAGTAATCTGATAATGAGTAATGTAAGCAGACATTTTTATTAAATTTTGGACACATTGATACAACTTATATTACTAAGGAGAACACAATCTTATTGTGAAGTTGTAATTATTCAGAACATTCCCGGAATCCCGGTAGCACAAAAACAATATTTTTCGACAAAATTGATTTTATATGTATATATTTATAATTAATACATTAAATTAGTATTTAAAAACATCACAGACCTATGTTATGAATAATTACAACTTCACAATAAGACTATGATCTCCTTAATAATTATAACTTCATAATAAGAATGTGTTCTCCTTAATAATAAAAGTAGTTCTGATAATTTTCGATATTTATAGTTGTTATAGTACGATATAATTTTTCACAATGCCACCCCAAGCTCCGCGCCCTATGATGCCCTCGCACAATTTTTTTTATGGAACCCTTAATGGAGATTTCTTTCTTTCTTCGTGATTAAATCACGCTGTAAGAAATTTATTAAGTAAATGTAAAAACTGACAAGACGTAAATATATATTCTGATCAATGATGTCAATTCCAAACATTTTTAACGCCAGTGCCACAGTGTCCTTATGTTCTTTGTGTTTTATCAAATAAAGTATATTATGTATTGTTATTTATAAATATATAAAACTGTATAAACTAAATAAATTGTTAGTCAAAATTTATTGCTTACTTTTGGATAGGTAACTTCTTTTCCTTAAGGGATATTTCCTTGCCGGTGTAGCTCATCTGTTCTATGTTTTCCTCTGATGTCCTCTATTTCTTCTTTATTGTACCTGTATTTCTCTCTATAATATATTATGTGGATGTAAATAAGTTGTTTGTGGATGTGACTTAAATTTTTTCAGCATCTATTGTATTCAGGATAAGTTAGTTTTCCTATATTTATTTCAAATTGTCATTTCTAAGTAATTTTCATAATTCTTCTCCAGCACCACATTTTATAGGCTTCAAGTCTCTCTCTGTCTCTTTTATACCCATACACAATATAGTGTTATGCTCCAAATCCATATATTATACAATTACCAGAATCCGCTTACTGTGATCAGTATTTGACTTGTATCTTTTGATAACAATAGCCGGCTGATAACTTTAACCAGAAGATTAAAAATATAATTATTGAACACAATTTATTGATAAATAATACAATTATCAACTGTTTATCTAGAACTATATTTCTTAATGTAATTCTTATATTCATAGTGTTTTAATGTAATGCAATTCTTCATGTAATTTTTATATTCATAGTATTTTTTGAAATTTCTTCTTCTATATGAAAGTTACATTTATTTTGATAATTTAGAGTCATCATCAATAATATATTTACATATTTCTGATAAAGTCATTGAAGTTACCACTTCAATATTGTTATCTATATCTATATTATTGTCGGGGTCTTATGTTTAGAAAGATTTGAAGAAAACGATAATTTTGTAAGAATTTTCTGAAATATTTGTATACACGTTTTGATAACAATATACGAAGTTTGATTATAATAGGCGGATTATTTCAAAGAAATTTTATATACAGGGTTTTGGGACCGACTTGTTATGATAACATTATCCGGATTCCACTGTATTTAGTTTTATAAAGCTGACTTTGTGAATGATAGTTTACTTTCGTTATTCTTTTCCTAAATGTATTCACTTTTCTATTTACAAAGCACCTTTGATTTATACAGATATTTGAGATATTATAATGTATAGAAAAATTTTATATTTTTAAAAAAAATATTCATTAAAAAAAAAAATATTGTAATTTTTAGTAGTCTACATCATACCCATGTGATAGGTATATAATGTATAAACTGTATGTTAAGGCTATCAATAAGTATTTTTAAGGAATATATAAAATTGTATCCATCACCAAGTGAGTATCCTTGATTAAGTGCGGGAGATGAGGAGCAGGAGAAATACAAAACCTTTTCCACATGTCTAAAGAATAAGGTTGTTCCGAAAATAATGAACAATTTTTAGATTCTTATAGATTATTAGATTTTTCTACAGGCATAAATAAGCTATTGGCAAAAAATAGTAAAATCAATTGACTCATAGCTTAATTAATATTTTTTATTTACTCTAATGTTATATATTTATTTTAAATTAAAGCTTAAAACCATATGACTATATGACTAATAAAATATTTAAATACAAGTATTGTGAACCGATGTATTTTTAGATCTTATTTTAGAACTATAGTTAATTAGATATCATTCAGCCTTGCGTCTGTACGTACGTACTTTAACCAATAATGATCGCAGCGGTATAATGTTAATATGCAACGCATTGGACTGCATTTTGATTCGGCGCATGGCGTGATCCGATTGTGTGAGACGGTTTGTTACTGACAACTGACAGACGCATTAAGACGTAGAATTAATTGACAGCGCGATATTGATATTAATTGACCGCCTCGCGGATCGAATGGTGAGCGTTTTTAATCTTACATTTTGATAAGTATGACTAATACGCGCACATATTGTGTGAATATGCGACAAATTTAATGCCTTATAAAAAAAGTGAATTTGATCATACATTAATGTTCGCCATACATCCAATATAACCAATGTTTCGTGAACGAGATTCCATCTAGCCACCTATATACCAAAACATGGATTCTACTTATTTATCCCAATATTTTTGGAATATAATGCAACTGATTCTATTGCCGAAGTCGCGTCACTCAGTAAACTTTAAATGCCAATATACTTTTATTTTTTAAATATATAACTTTTTTTTTTAATTTTCGCAATTACCCTTTTTACTAAACACACAGTAGTAGTGTGTGTAGTACAAAGTTTAGTTGTGAAAATTAAAATAATCACGTTACACCACAAAGTAACGCCATGTCAATTAACGATAATGAAATTTATATTCTTACTCAACACACTAAGAATTTTAATTGTATAATATTAACTATGAATAAATATTGCAGGATATATTCTTTGTTCTTGTATTTAATTAATATTTTTTTTTTCTTAAAAATAAATATTATAATTATTTTTAGTGCTTTAATTTTTGTTTCAATACATACTGCAAGCGGTATCTAAACAAAATAAATATTTTATAATTAAATAATAATTCTATCATTAGCAAACGTGATATGTGCTTCCAACTAAAAAAATAGATGTCTCACTATAAAGTAATGAACTCAATATGGTTGCCATAGTCTAATCGACAAAATAAAGTTCTGGGTTCGAGACTAGTTTTTTGAAAGATGGATTAGTTCTTTATATCTTTCTAAGTAATATAACTAATTCAACATTAGTCTATTTATTACTATAACTAATTCAATACTGTTCTATTTCGGATTAATCGTTCATCCAATCAAACAAAACGGGTCGCCCTTTTCCCACATGGTGTGGAAAAACTAAAAATAAGAATCAATAAAATAAAGACCACCGGAAAAAAGACATTGATGAGAAAAAAATCGATAAGATAGCATACAAAGTTGTGGGGTTAGTGGGACTAATGATTCCAAGGAGTGCCAGAACAAGGGAAAAACGGCAATTTTTCAAAAGAATTTCCAATCAACTCTGAGTGCTTGGCGTGTGTTGCACCGGATATTGACGGTTAGTGGAAACAGATCCGGTTTAACCAGTTAGAAATGTAATCATTCGGCGCCCACACATTTTTGCACACAAAAATGTAAATGAATTGGATATTTTTAAGGACAACACATTTTTGTTGTGAAGTTGCATTTTCAGAATACAGTTCTGTTGTATTTTTAATACAAATTAAATTAATTAAGTAGAAAGAAATACAGAAAAAATATTTAATTGCTATCGCGATTCGAACCATTATAACGTTGACTGCTTTTAAAAATGGAATAATAGATTCTATCAATTAGAAAGATTATAGAATATAAGTTAAAAATTCTGTATTCGATTGCTATAGTGAAATTGTTAACGCGCTTTCCCCGGATAGGAAGAGGTCCAGGTTCGAATCCCGGTAGCAACTAAATATTTTTTCGATAAATATTTTTTTTCTGTATATCTTTCTAGTTGATTAATTTAATTTGTATTGAATTGCATGTACCTACATATTTAAAAAATATATTTTAAATATATTCGCAATGTTATATACCTAATAATAATAATAATAATAATAATAAAAAAAATAAAGATTATTAGAATAAGTATTATTACCAAAATTTAACGGTAAAAAATGAAAAAACTCTCTGAATGTTATTGATAATTTGCAACGTTATAAATGTATTGAATTAACAATATTTATTCGTATTATTGTATGTTGGGCAATCGGGGAGAAAAAGGATTTTATTACAGGTTTTACCGATACATTAAACAAAATTTACTTTATTAAGGAAAACACTTCTTATTGCGAAGTTTTTATTATTCAGAACATAGGTCTGTGACATTTTAATACAAATTAAATGTATTAATTAGAAAGATATACATATAAAATCATTAGAACACATTCTTATTGTGAAGTTAAAACAAGGTAGATGGCTCTTTCAAATAATGGAATGATTAAATGTATTAATATCAAAAAGGTAATATATCGGTTCGAAAATTTGTCGCTGTAGCATAGTCAGACAATGTACTTCCCCGGTTAGGAAAGAGATCCAGGTTCGAAACCCGGTGGTGCAACAACAATATTTTTAGATAAAATTGATTTTATATGTATATCTTTCTAATTAATATATTTAATTCATATTTAAAATATAAAATCAATTTTATCGAAAAATATTGTTGTTGCTACCGGGATTCGAACCTGAATCTCTTCCAATCCGGGGAACGTGCATTAACTGATTATGCTATAATAAGATAGTGCATCGATGACAAATTTTCGAACCTATATGTTACACTTTTCAAAGTAATACATCTATCGTTCCATTATTTGAAAGCCAACATCTTTATTTTTACGGAATCTCTTTGAGTAATCTGATAGGAGACGCCAGAATTAATAGTGGATTGGAAGAATTACATATAATTGATTTTTTATCTTTCTAATTAATACATTTAATTTGTATTCAAATTTAAATTCACAGCTAATGTAATACTGGTTGCTGGATCTCAATATGTATGGAAGTTTCTTCATAGAAAACATACATTACCAGTACCTATCAGTTGGTTTAGTTGATGAAGGTGAATACACTAAATTCCTTTATTAACGAATTAGTTAAGGATATTGTTAAAAGCTCTCAGTTTGTAACTGTTAAATTAATCAAATATAATAATAACATAAAAATATAATATGTTTGATAGAATCCAGTTACCATGTAATGTACAAACTCTCTTAAAATTATAAAAATATATTTTTGTCATAATTATAATTTTTTTTATATATCGTTAAGTAATGAGAAATGACGATAATTTTGGAATCTTTAGGCGGAAGTAAGGCCACGGAAGGCTACTATTCGGTCCATATATTTTATAAAACAAAACGTGAATCGCTTTTCAGAATTATTAAAATATTAATACATATTTAGATAAGGTGACGCAACAACAATATTTTTCGATAAAATTGATTTTTTAATTAATATATTTAATAAATTTTTTTCAGAATTGTGTTGATAATTTATTAATGTGTTATCCGAATATGTATGTTTATAAGGGTATTATTCTTATCTTTAAAAGTGTAACTATTACTATTCAATACGAAACACAAGGTTTCGTAATCAGTGGTAGCGACACATGCAATAACGATGCCACGCGTGAACAGAGATCAATTCAACTTGAAAAACACAATGCTGCATTGCTTGAAAATTGGTTTTGGTTTAGTGCAGCACTTCTCAGAATACTTAAGTCATGTTTAATAAATTGTTGCATCAGTACCGTTTATTTAATACTTTAGTTAATATCGCACTGTACCAGAGGTCGGCAGACTTTCTAGTGAGAAGAGCCAAATATATAGTAAATAGAATCTCAACCTTTTTATAGAGTCGCAATATACATTTTCACTGTAGCTACGTACATTTTAATGACGAAAAAATCGGTTAAAATCAAGATATTTATTTATAACTCAAATTCACAATACACTTGTGGGGTACTTAGATGAATATAATATGTTGTAGTTATAAGCTTCAGTAGCTGAGTGCTTTTCTTATAAAACATGAAAACTTAAATAATTAAACACCTTTTGGGGTTTGTAAAGTTTACTTATTAGAACGGTGACCTTGCATCGCTTTCGAAAGCTTTACTGTATCTGGCGAGTAACTACTTGTTCAATTTTAAGCATTATTATAATTTATCTTCGGTTCTTTTGCTTATTTTTTTATTTTATTTGATGTATGGAAAATAATGTTGGTTCACATAAATAGGTATAGGTAGAGCTAAAAATAGTGAAAATAGCAAATACTAGATCTTTTACTGTCATGTGTTACACACAAACTATTCCATGTATCAAATATGATTATCTTTGAAAATATGAGCTGGAGTTGAAGAGTCGCAAATGCCTATGAAAAGAGCCGCATGCGGTTCGCGAGCCACGGTTTGCCGACCCCTGCACTATACCAACGCAAGTAACGCGTACGATACGGTTCATTTATACATTTATTATAAGTATGATAATATCAACACATTTATATTACCGGACATAACTGAGTATGCTAATATACCAGATTCAGAAATCAGAATCATATCGACTTTAAATCCTGCGCCAGCCAGGTTTAATAATAATATAACCAAGAGATAAATCACTTTGTTATATCGAAATCTGGGAAAAGGGATTTCGCTAAATGTCTCAGTTGTACATTGTATATTTTACTCTTTTAAATACAAAACAATAAATATTATAATAATAATAAAATATTTCTTGATTATGTATAACTTGGTATTTTTATAAAAATTTCTGCAGCAAGAAAAAATTAGAACCTCTAATTATAATCAAATCTGAAACGCGGGTAACGTCGGACACCAACCGCTAGATGTGATGTAATGTATCTTAAGTATCAATAAATAAGTGACGAAATCATTAAATAACTGAATCAAATCCATAAAAACCTTTAGTAATAATGAATTCTAAGTGGTATCGCTAATGACCACTGACTATTTGAAAAGCCGTTTGATTGTCATAAAAAAATACGTTAAGTATACAAATGATTTTATCACAGTTTTTTTTATATCTGACAGTTTATATATTCATTGGATATAAATCATAAGTAATAACAACAAATAAACATATACAGTGGAACCTCGGTTTACGAACAAAATTCTTGTTGAAAAAATTTCAGTTTGCGAACAGAATTTTGGTCTACGAACAGGCAGGCAGTCTCAGAACTTACTACGAAAGAACTGGATCAGCTTCATAATGAGCAGCAAATGACGGTGTCAGAGGAAATATTATTTTCAGAGACTGATCAACGAATGGTAGATGTTCCTAGGTTTTTGATCCACGAAATGTGCGCGAAGTGGAGTGAAGTGGAAAGTTTTGTGAAAAAATATCACCCTGAAAAAACTGTATCAAGTCGTGTTATAGATCTGTTTAATGATAATGTCATGTCTCATTTCCGCAACATTATTGTTATATCCTTTACCCAATGATGTCTTCTTATGTGAGGAAATTCAGGTAGTCAAGAACTCGATGTACAACAATACAGTTTATTACGGATCTCACAATCATGAATGAAATGTAAGAGATGTGTTCTGATCTACGATTCCGGAGAGCGCGACGCTCTTTTGTCCCTTCCATGCTGCTATTATTGCCAACTTGCGCGCGTTAAACAATTATAAAAAGCAAGAAGTAACAAATATCGTTGGATAGGTTTTTCGACACAGAAACCTAATGAACTGAAGGAGAGTCTCCTTACAAACAATAACACTTTACTACATAGTTTGTAAGATAAATTAAAATAAAGTTTGTTTTTACGTTTATTTTGTTCGTTTTATTACTTCCAATTTATTTTAAGTTAAACCATGTATTTTTATTGCTTTCTTAGGATTTTAAGCAAGAAGTTAAAAATAAAGATGATAAAGGGGCATTTTCTTGAGATCTTAAATAGATTAATACATTTTACATTGATTTTTGTGGGAACAACTCGATTTTCGAACAGTTTTACGGAACGTATTAAGTTCGTAAACCGAGGTTCTACTGTACCTAGTAGAAAATAGTAAGCGCGTAGTAGAGAAAAATCAATCGGAGCAAACCAAAGTAATGTTTTAAAAAAAAAACAATCAAAATACGCTAAGTACTTGTTTATAAAATAACTTTCAAACTTTATGTCCATTAAAATGGTTTAATTAATTAAAAATGCGTTTTACGAAATAACTAGCTATGTCGTAATTTTTATAATTGAGACCATAAATTAAACAACACTGTATATCGTTGTTGGGCAAATCCGAACTACGAATGTATACGCGTTGTACATCTTCTTGTGCATCGAATGGTATATTAAACAACCATACAAAATAAATAAAAACACTATTACACACAATTTTCAGGTGGTATTATCTCCAACAACACTGTATATCATACAAGACAGCCGACATTCCGTCTATCTGTAAAAACCGATATACAGTGCTATTGCAGAAGGGGTCTCAAAAGGTATATTAAAAATCTGTTTCCTCTGAAACCAAATTATTATTTTCGAGACTGAGTGCTGTTAATTTATATAAAGTTTTCATGTTAATTTTACCTCAAGAGCGATTAAGAGCAAAAAAAAATAAATTATTCAACATTGTTTATAATTAATTAAATAAACACAAAATTTTGGCGAACATTCTGTGTAAACGTGTGCAATTTTGGCACTCTATTGGCACTTCTTTTCATTAGAACCCACCTAGAACAGTGGAATTCAAATATTCTTTGGAGGTGGTTTTATTTTTATTATATTTTCAAGACAGACCAGTTTTAAAACTAACTGCATCGAGAAATGTTACGTAAAATAATTTTAATTCTCACTCTGTCTCGACGGCAATTAAAAAGGCCCATCGATTTGAATATCTGACCGCTGGTCAACTTTCTACAAGATCGAATTCATTTATGGATACAATAAAATTTAATTTGTTATTTAGCAATAATGAACAAAGTTCGACTAAAGCATCGTCTAGTGTATGCTCGTGTCGCTTAGTACTAAGAGCGTGGTTTTGAGATATAGCAATTTGACCGATGATCCAATAATTTAGCTCCTTTAGTGACGAAACGTTTGTCTTGAAACTCGTATAAAGGGAAAAACAGAAAGAGCGCTGAATGAGCCGTATATTTGTTGTTTATTGTATTATTGTACCTGAAAAAGAATAATCAACTGATGAAAACCAACCTTAAATACCATCTGCGTGTGATTGGGGACGATATATGAACGCCTCGTGATGATTTGAACCACTAATTAAGATTATCGATTGTGACAGTAGCTTGTCAGTTATAATTATCAGACAGTAAGAGAATTGAAAAATTATGGAACATATTTCATAGAAGGGCTACGAAAGGGAGACTGTTTAATTGGGAACATTGAATGTAGGAATAATGTACATATTAGGGAAGTATTACAATTATATTAATTACGGAATTTCAGAGTTTATGTATGTTGTTCTACAAAGTCAATTTAGTTTTTCGTGTATATCTACATTAATAAAAAAATATTTATTTAAGTAATTAGACAAAATTATTTGTTTAAATCACTATTTATTGATTTTTTTACATGTTTAGATACTTATGGTAATAACAAAACTGTTATAGATAGTGAGAAGCAGTGGAGAAAAATTGTGTTAATAAATAATCTTACTTCAAATTCAATTATAAAAAAACATCCCATATTCTAAACAACCAGCTTTTTACACTAATAACAAATTAAAAAATTATAGATTAAATAACAAGGATAAGGATGATATTTAAAAAAAATCGGGGGTCTACAAACTAATTTGCAATTATTTTTATATAGGTAAAACTTGCAGACATTTTGATATTAGAATTAAGGAGCACTTGAGATGCCTAAATCATAACTATTCAGAATTTCTAATCACCTTTTAGAAACAAACCATTCTTTTGATATTAACAAGAGTTTAGAAATTATACATACAAATACTAGGGGTTTACAGTTAGATAAATTAGAAATTTTAGAAATAAGAAAAAGTGTTAATAGTAAGCTAAATATTATGAATAACGAAATCCTCTTTGTAAATAGTCACATTTTAAATTTGTTTTCATGTTAGTTATTACTTATTCACCACTTTATAATTTTTGAATTTTTAATTTCAGTATGCATTATTTCCTGAAGAAGATACTATAGGTATCGGAACGTGTAGAATAATCAATAAATAGTGGTATAAACAAAGTATTTTGTATAATTTTTTATATAAAATGAGGCGACAAAGCAATTTTGCAAATATTGAAGAAATTTATTTATTTAAAACTATAATACATTAAATATTTCATATGTTCCTGCCCGTCTCATTAGTTTAGAGAACGTATCGAGATGGACAGTGTTTTCTCTGTATAATTTACATTTGTTCTTTTGTATATTTTACAATATGTTGGTTACAGTAGGCCAAACAATATTGATAAAGATATACACTGAGCCTTGAAAAACTATTTTTTTTAAAGTAGAGTAAATACAACAGTTACAATAACTAGATCATTATGGCTGTAAATACATGGTATTGAAGATGATGTATAGAACGTACATCACCGCTTCTCTCAACTGGCGATGATGACGATGAGATCAGAAGAAATGGAACACATAAGTATGTTCACTCGAGGAACACTGCGGCGAGAGAATCAAGAATGCTTTCCCGCTCGCTGTGTACTTCGTTTTATTTCAGTTACAAACAATACAATCATTCATTCATATTTTTCCCACCATTTTAGCGAGATGCTAGGATAGACGTCAATAAGGTGCATAAAAAAATTACAATCTTTGTTTGTTGATATCTATCCCGCGTTTGGTTTTCAATTAGCGATCATTGTCCGGCACCCCGCTGATGAATCCCCATTTTTATATTTAAAAATTACTATAATAACTGCTTCGTGACCTTATCACTTTACTTTATTGGCACCACTTTGGCTACCTCTCAATCCTGTGCGTAAAATGAATTTAAGTAGAATAAATTAGAGTAGTGTAAAATTTTTTGCATAATAAGAGTAGCACCAAACGCTCTCGACCCACCTCTATTAGCCATCTAGCTATTGATCATTTCCGAAAAGTTAAAGATACTTAAGGTTAAGATATTAAATACATAGAGGCTGCTGAGACTGCAACAAGTATCCTCAATTATGTTGTGTTTTTTTACTTATACTCGGACCATCTTTTATATTATAACAGTTTTTAGTTCATATGTGTCTCTATTTTTATAATCTATTCCTTTTAAAAAAACAATTATGTTGAGCAGTCTCTCGTGTATTTTTACGTAATAATGTGTAATACGTAGAACATAATTTTTACATTACGCCCATCTTAGAAACATCCACGGTCTATTCGGTGGGGCCGTGGACAGCATACGGGTCGTTAATAAAAAACGAATCAATCAGTCGTTTAATTAGTCAAGCAGAAAAAAAGCTCACTGTTCTGGACATTACTAATGTGAGATTTACAATATTAAAATTTATTGATGTTTCTAATGTACTTTTTAACCGCACGAAATGATTCATCCGGCAATAAAAGATATGACGCGGAAAGTTGCATCGGGCGGTGAACACCGTGCAGTGAATACAAAGGTATAAACCTGTATCCGTCACTCAACTGAGTCAATGTCAACCGATCGCTTCAGATAGATAGATAGATATCTCGCTTTTATTTTGTTTATTTATTTACCGTGTGTACATTTTAGTTTCCGCCCACCCAACAAATAGTTGCACTAAAGTAAACTCATAAAAATATGTCACGAAAAAATCATGAAAAGTACTCGTTACCACGGTTATTACATATTTTATTCAATACCTGTAAACGTGCGTTTTGACATTAATACAAATTCACATGTTCAAAAAGTTGCAACACTCGCATGTTAAAAAATTTAATTTTCGTGTTTTCGAGACCAGGTGGATAAGTAAAACATATTTTTGAATCCAGTACACAATTTTCTAATAAATTAAATTTAAATATTACAAAAATAAATCTTTCTAATTAATTATTAAAGAGAACACACTATTGTTGTGAAGTTGCAGTTCTGTGGTATTTTAACACAAATAAAATGTATCCATTTGAAAGATGTACATTCAATATTTTGAAAAAATAGTATGGTTGCTACCGGGATTCGAACCTGGATCTTTTCCTATCCGGGAAATGCATTAACAGATTACGCTACACCAACACAGTAAATTGACAGTAGTTCTTTCAAATTGATTCATCTAGTATTCTAAATTTAAAACTTATTACCGTTTTATTAAGAAAATTTTAAATACCTTTGAGTAATATTCGCTAGGAGTATTCGGTTAACGCATTTCTCCGGATAGGAAAGGATTCAGATTCGAATTCCGGTAGCAACAAAAATATTTTTTGGATAAATCGAATTTTCTTGTATATAAATAATAAAACAAAATACTTTGTTTAAATCACTATTTATTGATTATTTAACATGTTTCGATATCATTGGTACTTTCTTCAGAAAACAATGTATACTAAAATTAAAAATACAAGCATAAATAAAAACAAAATTATATAGTGGTGGGTAACTATGTAGGAACTACTATGAAAACTAATTTAAAAGATGACTATTTGCAAAGAGGATTTGGTTATTTATCGAAACATGTTGAATAAATAATAAATAACAAAGAATTTTGTCTTATTATTTGTATAATATGTAACCACAAAGTATTTTTGCTAATATTGAAGAAGTTTCCCGAATATCTTTCAAATTGTTGCATTTAATTAGTATTAAAATAAATCTAATTAAGTTCCTTCCTTCTTTTCCGGTGAACTGTATACGTAACACTAGCGCAATGTTTACACACAACCACGATAATAATAACAGTGCTCACTCTAATTTTTCTTGTTCGTTTTGGCGATTCGTTTAGAAATTGTATTGTAATTTGATTATAATGTAGATATAGAACAAATGTAGGTAAAGAATAAAAAGGTTTACAGTACTCTAGTGAATTAAATAAAAAATTCAGTAAAGAGTAAAAGTTCGACGCTTTTGTTGTAATTAAAATATATTGCTTTTACACATAACTACTCTCTCGTTTATTTAAATTGTATTTCTTGAAATGTTTTTTACGACACTAAATTATAATAGATTAAATCAACCTCTTTAAATAAATGTGTCAATGCTAGCACAATCTTCTATCCGCTCGTGCATTTGATGAATACCTGTCATGCATCTTGAAGGTATTTGTCAAGAAGCCTTGAGAAGATAGATTCCTTTTATGTGCGTGTTAGTCTTTCGGATATTGATGGAAATTTATCCGCTTATCTTAAAACGTCGTGTCGTATAAATTAAATTAAATATACATTTATGTTTCAAAGCTCTAGAAGTGCAAACTGAAGTATTAAATAAATCTAGCTAGGTTACTTAACTCTTGCCTGTAGAGAAATAGTTGAATTTTAAAAGTTATTAGTAAAAGAAAGCGTATGATGTATTTACTAATGATGTACTTGAGATCGAACATATGTGTATGTGTGTGTGTCAAGAGTGCCACACCGCCGGGGCGGGATAAGAATGCGTGTGCGTGTGTGATAGGATAAAAGGGGTAACGCGCGCCAGGTGCTCTCTCTTCTGTGTTACTGTTTGACTTCGATATTACTTACATACCTTGTATTATTCTTGTAATAAATATTTAATAGTCACATAAGAGTTTGTCTTGGACCTTCAACAATCAACTACGAAGTGTACAACTGAGACGTACTTATTACGCAAGTAATATAGGTACATATAATTTAGATACCAAGTATTTAACTCGGCAAGTGCGCTCTTTACAATTTTTTTCTGCAAAGTATGTTGTATGTATGTGAATCTTAAAATTTTTGTTTCTGAACCTTTCGTACACACTTGGCCAAGACACTTTCAACTTGTATTTAGTCGAGATGCCAGGCGGCATTGCGGTTGAGCGTCTATAATTCAGATACAAAGTATTTAACTCGGCAAGTGCGCTCTTTACAATTTTTTTCTGCAAAGTATGTTGTATGTATGTGAATCTTAAAATTTTTGTTTCTGAACCATTCGTACACACTTGGCCAAGACACTTTCAACTTGTATTTAGTCGAGATGCCAGGCGGCATTGCGGTCGAGCGTCATCGCCGGAACGGCAAATTACGTATAAATTAAATATTTTTTTACTTGTGCTTGAATTGTTGTTTACTTATTATTATACTTTTGTAAGAATATGTCTAATTTGGTATTGGGTTTTGTTTTAGTGGTACGTCAGGAGGTTGGTTGTACAGAATACTTACCTTTCCTTGATTCATTATAATTTCAACATTAAATTATATGTTTTACGGAAAAACTATCTAGATAATACTGTATTTATAATTATTCTATTGTTTAAGAGATAAATTGTCGAAGTCATATGTAAAGAAGTATATTTTTGCATAATTTTAATGAGCGATTTCTCACAGTATGACTACGCTTACTTATCAATGCGTTTTTCAGTCACGTCTTTAATTTTATAACAATCATAAATTAAATAAAAATTATTCACTAGTCAACGAATCTACGACGTATCCTAATTGAGTTTAAATCAATAAACCAGAATCGATTTGACGAGGCCCCACATGTGGCTACATTCACCGAACAAATGGTATGGACACCATTTAGTACAAATAAAATATTCAGTTTAAATGTGATATCTAGGAAGGATTTTTTTTTTCTTAAATCTGTAGCGTATCTTGAAAACTTTGGTTTTATTTCGTGGGTAAATAATACTTGGAGTAGGCGCTAGTCTTCAGAGAATGTATTATTTTCGCTCTAGATTTACAAATGCTGTCCACCCCCCCTGAATGCGCCGTTTTTTTAAATAATATATAAAAAAGAAAACATTTAAGTAATCTTAACCAAGAGATATTAAAAATACGTTCGTTTTTGCCACGCTCGCGTCTCATAGAACTGGCAGTTTAATCAAGCACTATACAGCCATAATGACACTATCGATAATGACACCACGGAAGCCGCCACATCCAGAAAGTCATAGATATAGAAGGGGAAGAATAATACTATTATGAATACTAAATTAATGTATTAATTATAAATCCCGTCACCGGGATAAAACAATATTTTTCGACAAAATTGATTTTATATAAATATATTTATAATTAATACATTAATTTAGTATTTAAAATATCACAGACCGTCTGTTCTGAATAATTACAACTTCACAATAAGAATGTGTTTTCCTTAATAATATTTTTATGAAAAAACGATACGACTCTTTTAGATTGAATTTCCTCTAATAATAACAATAATGTTTATTTATTCAATTATAAACGTGTTAACAAGATTGATTTAAATTCTTTACTATTATTATAATTTGCATTTAATTTAAAACTTTATCTATTTTTAAATTTAATCTCACGGGTTTGTCACATTTAGATCTGCCAGTCACTGGAATATCTATGTGTAATTAAACTGTACATTTTAATATTCTCACAGGTATAGTGGCAAGTTTTAAAACTGATATTAAGAATGTTTATGAATTGGAAAATTTACTC
The DNA here is from genome assembly GCA_022840565.1 of Eubasilissa regina. NCBI lineage: Eukaryota > Metazoa > Arthropoda > Insecta > Trichoptera > Phryganeidae > Eubasilissa > Eubasilissa regina. Next base: position 28,922,059 of record JAINEB010000033.1, read on the forward strand.
TGTTAATGATATTATGTTATTGTACAATAATAAGGGCAAGCACAGTGTTGAATGTTTGATATATTAATTGATTTTTTTTATCTAGTTTTTCTGTAAACAATACAATATTATTATGTAAACAATACAATATTATTATGTATAACAATATATCGGAGGACATGCCGAAGTGCGGAAACAATCACGATAATAAAATATATAAACAAATAAAAGAAAATACACCACTCAAAATTTAAAAAAAAGTCTCAAAACTACTGTTGTGTCTGTTCATCACAAATGAAAAAATAAATGGGAAATAAATACATTTCACTGAAGAAAAGCGTCAAATTGGTTTATGCCCTATCTGTTCTGAAGTTATATTTTTTTTCAAAATAGTAAACAAAAATGTCCATTTATGTTTTCAAAAATTTGATATTGAAATTGCAATCTGTTTCTGATACAAATATTGTGTAGACAGGTAATTATTTAATGTATGAAGTTCTAATTCAGTAAAATACTTGAAAACACTTGAATTACTTGTATTATATTTGCTTATGTTTAAAAATTTGTAAATATGATCGGAATAAATAAAATAAAAAATATATTACCCTTTCAATATAATGGTGTTCACTTGGTTATATCACGTGACTGTATATGCGGTAAATTAGTCATATTGATCAGATAATTACGGCACGTGCTGCATTTGTTTATTCATGGTTGTTGAAACGATTCAAATAAACACGTATCTTCAGATAACTTTCAAACTTCTAATTGAGTTGCAAACCTCGCCTTCGTCGTTCGCGGGGATCAACGAACGATGACATGTTAGGCAAGCCAACTATTTTCCAAAACTGTTAACAACAACTAACTACATTTCACAACGTCAACTAACTACATTTCTAAATTTAATTAATTCATTTAATAATAAAATACAATTTACATTAGAAATGGAAAATAATTCTACCCTAAATTTTTTGGATCTAACATTGATTAAAAATAATAATAAAATTGAGTTCAAAATTTTTAGAAAACCAACTTTTACAGATACTATCATACACAATGAATCTAATCATCCATTATCACATAAACATTCAGGGTTCCACTCCGTGATACATCGTTTAGTCAATATTCCTATGTCAACATCCAATTTCAATATTGAATTGAATACAATTAAAAAATAGCACTTAATAACGGGTATAATACATGTTTGATAGACACTATTTTAAAAAATAAATTAAAAGAATATAATAATCAGTTTTTATATAAATCACAGATAAAACATAATGATAATAATGATAATTGGCGTAGGATTTTATACATAAATAATTTTTCGAAACAAATATCTAAACACCTACCGCGAGACATTAGACCAGCATTTTACACAAATAATAGTATAGGAAATTTACTCATAAATTCTAAAGACAAAGATGATAAATTTAACAATTCTGGCAAGTAAACTTAGTTGTAAGGATTATGCTGCATTTTATATTGGTAAAACGGGTAGAAATTTTAATATAAGAGTAAAGGAGCATTTGAGATGTTTGAACAATAGTGGGTTTTCAGAATTTGCTAATCATTTGATAGAAAATAGTCACGGTTTTGATAAAAAATTGGGATTGTCAATTTTGCATATAAACGGTGTAGGTCACAAATTAAATAATTTGGAATCGTTGGAGATAAATAAAGCATGTAGAAGTAATCAGGAAATTCTAAACAGTCAACTAATTTTAACTACGAGTCTTAGTCTAAAATTTTTTCCTAAAAATTATTCGACTAAATTTGAATTGAGCAGCAATTTGAGTTAGGTACTAAATTTATTTTTTTAAATAATTGTTGTTTTTTTAAAAAATTTAAAAATAGATTCTTGTGAAGAAACAATGCTATATTTTTAGTTAGTTATGACATCCTGAAGAAGGAAAAGGTATTTTCCGAAACTAGTAGTTAATAAAACTAAGATAATAAATAAAAAATATGAATTTTAACCACAATGTTAATATTACTAATTTTAAAAGTAATTTAAATGTTTTTATACAATTTAAATTCAACGTAAACTATCGTGTTTTGAAATAAAACTATGTTTATAATATTTAGTAATTAAAGGGTGATTAAGTCATTTTATGCAAAACACATTTCCGAGCGATTTTGATACAGAAAATTCTTTATTTTTGTCATTATTTTTGCACACAACTATGCATAATTATTTTTTCTAAAAGAAATAATAATCAATTTATTACGATAATTATTAATTATCCACTCATCCCAAAATCGATTCAATATTTTCATTAAAATCCAGTTTCTGGAAATGAATTTGTCGATGAATTATTTCTAAACTAGGAGATAAATGAATTTCTCCTTCAGTACCTCGGAGATTGAATATTCATTATATTTTAATGTATGTCAATAATTATTAAATTAAATCATTTACAGTATATTAATAATTTAACGTTTGTCCGCAGTTTTTTTTCATCGTCTTCCGCGTGAAATGAATTACATTTTTCTACACATTGTAGGTACCTTATAGGGCTGAATTACGCTAAAATGTTGTTTCCTGCTCAGTTCAATGAGAAGAGTTGCCGAGATAGAGGGCACACTATTACTTTTAAATCATTGTCAACGATCTTAGTACAAAAATATACTAGCAAGTACAAGTATTAATAAAGGGTGTTTCTTTTAGAGGTAAAGAAATTTAAAATCAAATAAAACACATAATAATCGTGATAATAGCCATGGTATTGACTTTATTGGAAAGATAATGTTATGGCATTAGTGTTTAAATATGATTTCGCGCATATGGACGCCGTAGCTGGCTCGAATAAAGTGCAATCTGGAAGTCCAATTTTCTGGAACAGCTGGGGACATATATCGGAAACAACGCGATGAATGTTGGCTTCCAAGTTGTCTATCATCTAATTTATCGGCGTAGATAAGCGACTTCACATATCTCTACATAAAATAATTCAAAGGTGTTAAATCACACGACCTTGAATGTTAATTCACATGTATATTACGTGAAATTATGCGCTCATCGAATGTTTCTTTCAACTTTGCAACCACAGCTCTTCCACATTAATGCCATTCAATTAGAGAACGAAAAGTTCTCTAATTGAAACATGAAAAATTCAGTAAACATGGACTCCATTGACTAACGTTATGGCAAGCATCATTTTTGAAGAAACAACGACTTCATCGGTGCGCACTGTACGATATCTCTGCGGATGCGTATTATCGATTACAGTAAGCGTGGTGCGAAAACGATCCATGGTTATTCGAATTACTTGTTTGGATGGACGATTATTTCGACCGTAATGAACGTAGTGCACGGTAAGTTTCGCGAACTGAACCACGATTTTTGAAATAAATTTGCACAATTTGCAAGCGTTATTCTGGCGTAAGTAATGATGAAATGGCAAACCAAACTGAGCACAAATCAGCTCTCTTATTTGAACTGATTTGTTTTCTTTTGAAATTAGCATAGTTAACTTTGTGGTTAAAATTCATATTTTTATTTGTTAATTTTGTTTTATTAACCACTTAATTGAGTTTAAATACATCTACCGGTTTTTTTTTGGTATTTTTCGAAACCGGTAGACGTACTTAAACTCAATTAAGTGGTTAATAAAACAAAGTAAACAAATAAAAATATGATTTATTTTCGATCGTAATAATATTACTTCACTATATATATATATCTATTTTATTAGTGCCACCTATTTTCATCGATATTTATTTAAAGGTTCATGTAGACACTGAGGCTAGAGATTTATTACTTTAAAATATAATATCGAGATTCCTGTCGGCACTGTTTTGTTTTATTGTGTGTTAACAATTTAAATGTGGCAATAATCATTTCTAGATCAATTGAAAAATGATTATAAGATAGGCTTCGACGTCAAACCGTAAATACGTGAGATGGTATGTACTAACTTATATTCTTTAGTTTTGTCTTATTTTTATAGGTACTTTTAATGGTGTTTTAGTTACATTCCAATTACGTTACGTTCCATTCAATGTCGTTGCAAACGGAATTTATTTTTCTATTAACTTACAATTCTTCTGTTTTATTCAATTTTATTTTATAATATAATCCACTGTATAAAATAAAATTCTAATACTCAAACGTGACTGTCGTTAGGTTTTAACGACCAAAAAAAAAATAACAAGGTGGTTAGTAAAATGTACAAAAACATAAATAACTAGTAATCATTATATTAATTAATTATGGCTTAACTGATTTAATTTAATAGTAATTTATTGAATTTCTTAAAACATTAAAATATTCAATTTTATAAATCTTTTGATAAATATGAATTATTCTTTTAAAATTAGCAATATTAACTTTGTGACAAAAAATTGGGATTGTCAATTTTGCGTATAAACGATGTTGGTCACTAATTAAATAATTCGGAATCGTTGAAGATAAATAAAGCATGTAAAACTTATCAAAAAATTATAAACAACCAACTAAATTTAACTACGAGTACCATTCTAAAATTTTTTCCTAAAAATTATTCGACTAAATTTGTATTAAGCAACAATTTGAGTTAGGTACTAAATTTATTTGTTAAACAATTGTTGTTTTTTTAAAAATAGATTCGGTGAAGAAACAATAATATATGTTTTTAGTTAGTTATGACATCCCGAAGAAGAAAATGGTATTTTTCGAAACCGGTAGATGTATTTAAACTCAATTCAGTGGTTAATAAAACAAAGATAATAAATAAAAAATATAAATATGAATTATTCTAATAATCCATGTGTCGTTTTTGCGGCGAGAATATACGTATATAGTAACAGATTACAGTGATTATAATTATAATTTCTGTAATCTGTGATGCGTTGGGAGGCTATCTCTGAATAAAAAATAACCCTACGTATGTATTTTTAAATAATTGTTTAAAAGATTGCATAAACTACAAATTGTTAATGTTAGAAATTACGCATTTAGTTTACCGACAGCATTTGTCGATATAGATAAATTTTTAGTACCCACCTACGCTAGTATCACCTGTACTGCATGAAAGCGTTGTTTAGTCATGTAATCCAAGAATTGAATGGTGTCATCCGTATGATGTGGTGGACTAACAATGATTCACTGCACACAGATCTGAGGTTTTAAAACATCCGCCTTAAATGGAAATTTAATTTTAGATTCACCCCTCAAATGAATGTTCATCCCCTAAAATACTCCCATTACAAATGTTATGGTACAATATTAGGGTGAACGCATTGCAGTCGCATAGTTTTATGCCGAGGAAAATATTTCTGTAATTTTTCAAGTATTCTGATGAAATAATTATGATTAATGTCACTTGGTGATATTTTTGCCAGTAATGAATGGTATAATCATATCATATTAATTATTTTCTACGAGTTGTGTCCCGTGTTTACGAAGTGAGACACGATGAGATAAATCTCACACATTTAGTTGACACACACGTGTTGAGATTTTGATCTGGAGGTAAACTCCTTGAGATTGGTAGAAAGATACATAAACTCCATACGCATTAAATTATATACATTTATTCCGGTATAACTGTTAGCTGCTAAGGAGATACTAATTCACCTAACTGACTGAGCATTAATGGCCAATGGACTGACATTTGATGTTTGACGTACAACAAGCATGAAGTGAGACGCGAGACGGCGAATTATTATATCCAAAGAATCTCATCCTTGCATAATGGTCATTGACTTTAAAATGAATCGATTTATTTATGGTAAACATATTGGGGTAAAGTATATAAAATCTGTTAGGGAGGAATTTTTCTACCTAATGTAATAACTATAAATAACCGCCTTATATTTTGTAATAAAGTTGTCGGGATGCCCGCATTCAAAATTGATAACAAGGATTGGGGGTTTGAAACCCCACTAATGGGTTAGTGCTATTTTAATAGGATAAGCGCTTAGAATATTTTGAAAATTTTATATGGATGTGACGTGTACTCATAGTTATAGGTACCTATTTCCATTTAAAAATACAATCTTTATAAATACAGAGTGAATATTATGTTCCAGGCCGTTTTTATATAGCCGGCATTTTGGTTTGGCAGACATATATTATATCAAATTTAGTAGTTATAAAAAAGTAGTTAATTACAATTTATTGTGTAGTATCTATTGTCTCAACAACGTGTTGAAGTTATTAAAACATTTTATCTAAATAATAAAGGCAATGCTGTAACAATTAAGGGGTCTATTGGGGATGCGACACATATAGTTTCAACAGGACGGTGCCACCTCACACACAGGCCACAAATTTTTCCCAGCCGCATAATGTCAGAAAGTGGTGATATCAACTGGCCTCCTCAATCACCATAATTGACGGCTTCCGACTATTTTCTGTGGAGGTACTTGAAAGGAAAGGTCTTCGCGAATATGCCAACAATAATACCGATGGTACAGGACAATATTCGAAATGAAATTGCTGAAATAACACGCGAAGTGTGCGAGAATATTATGAAAAATATGGTTAAAAGAGCACGAATTTTAGCCGCTGCCAGAGGCGACCACTTTGTCGATATCATATTTCAATTAAATAATTAATAAATAAAAAGTAAATTTAAAAACTTCTTCGTTTTCTAGTTATTTAAATACAGTATCGGCCTGCAATATAATATTTATCCCGTATATATTATGAACTTTATCTATCTTTGTCTGAAGCTGACGTCATAATATTTTAATAGTGACTATGTTTTGAACATGCGATCAGATCAACGTTATTGTAGATTGGAAATATGACATAACAAGATACTGTTGAAAATATCGGGTTTTGCAGATGCAGTGCGCTTGCAACATTTTACATAAGAGTAGCTCAGTGCTCTAGATTTTATGTCTAAAATAAGTTATTAGGAGAACACATTCTTATTCAGAACAGACGGTCTGTGATATTTTAAATATGAATTAAATGTATTAATTAGAAAGATATACGTAAAAATCAATTTTATCGAAAAATATAAAATAAAATAAGGTAGATGGTTTTTTCAAATAATAGAACGAATAAATGTATTAATATCAAAAAGGTAACAAACAGGTACGAAAATTTGTCGCTAAAAGTATTGTCGCAGTTGGATAATGCACTTTCCCCGACTTGGAAAGAGATCCAGGTTCAAATCCCGGTGGCGCAATTTATTTTGAATTCCATTATTTGAAAGAACCATCTACCTTATTTTATTTTATATTTTTCGATAAAATTGATTTTATACGTATATCTTTCTAATTAATACATTTAATTCGCATTTAAAATAAGTTTTTTTTTTTTACAAGCGAGTTCTTAGAATTTTTAGAAGGGCACAATTGCATTCACATATAATATATTAAAACACACAAGTTTTCAGCGTATTTATATAATGACGACTGTAAACCATGAGACGTGACGTAATTGTGTACATGAAAAATGTTAAAATAACATTTCTTTATATAGATGGTTAAACGTGTTTGGAGGTCTGTGGTCTTCACCCGGTGGAATATTATTGCTTACGTGATCTAACCACATTTAAAATAACAGTATTTTTCCCGGAAAATTCTTTTAATTTGTTCACACATTATGTAAATTGACACTCCTGTTTTTTTTTATGCTCGTGGGTTTAATAGAACAATCCAAAATTGAAAAATGATGATTGTGCAAATTACGTATTTACTAGAAATACTGAAACATGCAAAACATTTTATCATTTAGTTTGACGTAGATTTTTAAAAATCGAATGAATACGAAATAAATATTGGACCTGCTGTTTTGTGAGTGGCCAGCCAAAGGTGGTATGCATATATGTGAGTAATGTAGAATATCAATCATATCAATAAAATAATGTTTAAAGTTTGTTTGTTTGTTTGATCTAGTGATAAGAAGATCGTCTACTGACCAAAATGCTAAGGGTTTGATTCTTATTCTGTAAGACTACCGAGTTAGTACTATTAACGGCATTTTTTTCGGACATTTGATGGTAAAAATCCGTATGCCGGTTCTACTCTGCGAACCAAATTAGAAAATGAATGACCGCATGTTCCGCGCTTTGTCGCGAGTTTCAAAAGTACATGCATTCTTTCATATGACGCTCGGATACTTGTCGATACAGCGTAAAGGACAGTACAGATCGAGAAGCGAGCTATGATTCATGCATGTATTTTGTATGCAGAGTAGAATGACGCATCTCTGTGTATATATCAACACTTACCGAAACATATCTGAGATGAGAGATCAAAGTGTTACCCGTGTACATACACCATTATGGCGATATATGTTTTAAGAATTAAAAAAAGTAAAAAAAGTGTCAACCAGGTTCATTAATTTTTTAAACACGGAAATAGTTTTTAAACTAGGTAATATTTTTTTTGAAATACATATGAAAGCTCTGCGATTTCTTTGAATTTTTTCTTGCGATAAGAATGCATCAAAATACTTAAGTTTCTTATTCGTAATAGATATTTGTAATTTATTACCTATTCACACGAATTAGAACGTGTTCTTTCAGTGTTTTTTCTCAGCGAAAGATTTTAAGAATAATAAATAAATAAAATAAAAAAAGAAGACAGGTACGTAATACTTAGCAAAAATTTCTGATTGGTGAAAAAAATGTAAAATATAACATATTACATTTAATTCTCTAACATACAGGTGTCCAAGTGATAATGCTGTCCATGGTTAGAAGATATCATTAGGACATTTTCGAGAAATTTGTAAACGTCTTTACAAACATGAATGTTGCACCATAAATACTAAATCTATCGTGATCAAGTTTGGCACACGTATGCTGTGATAATGTAGCTACCACATAAACTATTATATAAACTATACATTTGGTTATGGCTAATAAAAAATCATATTTAATTATTTTTGCTGGAAATCATAAAAGTTCAAATAAATTTTATATCAAATATGAATAAAATATATTAATTAGAAATATATACATATAAAATCAATTCTATCGAAAAATATTGTTGTTTCGCCACCGGGATTCGAATCTGGATATCTTTCCTAACCGGGGAAGATGCATTATCCAACTATACATATTAAGCTATAGCGATAATATTTTTAGCGACAAATTTTCGAACCTATATGTTACCTTTTTGATATTAATACATTTAATCGTTCCATTATTCGAATCCCGGTGGCGCAACAACAATATTTTTCGATAAAATTGATTTTATATGTATATCTTTCTAATTAATATATCACAGACCTATGTTCTGAATATTTACAACTTCACAATAAGAATGTGTTCTCCTAATAACTTTTATATCGTTGAATTTCAAATGACGCTGTTTGAGCTTAATAGCTTAATAGTGATGTCACTTAACTGTAGACTATGTCTCAGGGACAGCCTGTAAAAGTTTATTAAACCTTTTACATATATATATCAGATTACCAGCATGTCGTTAATGACCCTAATAGATAATTCTAGAATGACATTTTTTACATTTATTTATTTTATTTATACACAGTAAAACACAGAAGTATCCATAATATACAATATAAAATCATTTTAAGAGAATTAGGGGAATAACATGACAAAAAGTACACTCACAGGTTGCAACTTTAAATAATGAAAAAAAAAAGAATTTCGTACTATTCCTTTTGTCCGGTTGTTGATGGTGTCCCTTAATCTCTCTTAAGGCTCTCGTTTAGAAAACTGTCTCTGGGACACCTTGTATAATATATTAAATTATTCGAATTGTCTTTGTTATATAATTGAAACCACGAGGCACTGCACGAACAAAATACAGTTAGTTCAATTTATATCTGCATAAATTCGAGCAATGTATTCCACTTTAACGCATAAAAAATATGTTTCTTTAATGTATCTACTTTGTAGAATAAATTTACATGGCTTTACCGTACGTCTAGTCTAAAGAACGGCATTGTGGAATACATGAATGAATATACGACTTCTTTCAACCTATTCTTCAACGACCAACACGGTGCGAACTAAAAATATGCAAAGTCAGAAATTGGAACGAAAGAAGCTGTAGGAAAACAGTAAACTACTTTTGATGTAGTGCGCTTTTTACTCCGGGAACATTTGGAATGCCAGAGACGTGTAACAGTGTGCATGTCCACGCATCTATTGCAATAGACTGGGCCGGCGGACGACTTTTAAACATGATTGACAATATGTTTTTAAATACTACTTTGTATATTTTTTGTTAATATTTTCGGCTAATATAGTATTTATTTTGTAAAAAAATATCTTTCATTATGCTAATAAAATGATTGGGTCGTTTAATAAGTCTTTGAGGTTTACTTAAATGCTATTTTTCCGCTGCTTTATTATTTGTAATAAAAAAAATACTTACTATTCGTTACTGAAACGTCAGTATCGCCGTTTTCCTATATCTTGTAGTTTTTCTTAATTTTTAGAAAAACGAACATTTTTGGCACATTCTTATTTTCGTTTTTAATCAAGGTCATCCAGGAGTACAATTGGGAAATTCTTCTCCGTCATATTATCACCTTTTTCGGTTACTCTCCAATCAAATACGTGGCGTTACATACATAAACGACCATGACCTAGTAAATTGGCTCGATAACTACAATATTTCTATACTAGATCAGCAAAAGCAAGCGATACTAGGCGTCGAAAAATGGGTTTAAATATGGGATGAAGTCACGACTAATAATGGAGAATACATAATTTATTAAAATGTTGAAATTTTAATTTAAAAAATAGATTTTTTTAATAATACCGGAAAAAATTTATTAGTCCACCTACTATAAACATACCAAATGAACATTACCAAAAATGAAACATTAAAGATTAGTAGGTACATATAAACATTATTTTATTACAGGGCGTTTAGTATAAGAAATCAATATTGCGTTAAAATTGATATTAACCTTAGGATTTTAGTAAAAATCGACTACTCCAGTCACCGATATATCAATATTATAAATTAAGATATATTATTAAAATATTTTTACAAAATATTTCTTTGTTTCGAAGACAAAAATTCATCGACGTTTTTTATTTTGATGTATTTTTAAAAATAAATCGTTTGATATAGTTATGATTCTAAACAATAAGCACATTTTTACGATTTTTACATCCTTTATTATGATTTTTTCGCGTTGTTCGTCATAACGACGGACAACCCATTGTTTGTGGTACCCTGGGCAGTTCCACTTCCTCGGCTCCCTCGCGCCGCCAGCGTTCAGTCGGAATTCCAAGATCCTGGTACGTGATACGCGAAACACAAGGCTGATAACTTATGGTCTAGGAAAGGACTCATTAAACCCAAGACGTGCCGAAGCAATACTGTGCGTAGTACAGTACAGGAGGTTCGCCAATTTCTTGGTGGTCTCATGACATCACCGGTTGACCAGCTTTGAATTTAATAAGCGTAGTTCTTCATATTTTAACGATTCAATAAAACACTAACAAGGATACGAAAAATAAATCATTTTAAGGAAAAAGATTATTTTTATTAGCTTAGTGTTCATTTCCGAAATGGTTTGCTTTTGTTAAGCACTGTAAACCAAGACCATTGCCAGTTTTTCCGTAAAACCTATTTTTCAATGTTGAAAAGATAATTTATTACCAAAAAAGTGGTTTACAAGCCTACAACATCCAATTAGACATATTCTTATTGCGACGGCTACGGATTGTATTTCCGAAAGATTTCGCTTTTCTGGCGGTGATAATTATTATTATCAGTAGGTTCGAAAAGTTTGTGTCTTCGATAAAAGTATTAAATTCTGCATCGTACCGCATTCATATATACTAGCAGATAAGATAATAAGATAATGTACACTTCATTTCAAATTGAATATATATTTACGTACTGTTATTGAATATATAAAAGAGAAAATATTTAAGTAATTTTAACCTAGAGATATAAAAAACACGTTCGTTTTTGCTCTTCTCGCGTCTCACAGACCTGGTCGTTTAAGCAATCACTTTACAGCCACAAATAACCTACGTCCGAAGCCGAATTTCAATTTTAAAACACATATACACAATATATGTGCTAAACTCAGAGTTTGTTTGGTTAAACTACGCCAACTCAAAAATATATTAACGTTCAAACTCCTTAAGATTACCTATATAAGCTTAGTCAATGCAATTATATCATATGGAATACTGTCTTGGGGAAGAACACACAAAATATACTTTGAGAAAATATTTAACATGTAAAAGAGACTTCTTAAAATAATTGTTCCCGATGAATTAAGAGCCCAAAGTAGAAACGATGACTATATCTTATTTAAATACTGTGAAGTTCTTCCTGTCAAACAATTATATTACTACAAACAAATCAAGAAGCGTTATATAGACGAAAAGATAATTATTAAGGAAAACACATTCTTATTGTGAAGTTGTAATTATTCAGAACATAGGTCTGTGATATTTTAAATACTAAATTAATGTATTAATTATAAATATATACATATAAAATCAATTTTGTCGAAAAATATTGTTTTTGCGTCACCGGGATACGAAATAATGGAACGACAGGTGTATTAATTTGAAAAATGTAACATATAGGTTCGAAAATTTGTCAAGAAAAATACTGGCGTTATAGCACAAAGGTAGTGCACTTCCCCGGATTGGAAATAGAGATCCAGGTTCGTATCCCGGTGACGCAAAAACAATATTTTTCGACAAAATTGATTTTATATGTATATATTTATAATTAATACATTAATTTAGTATTTGAAAAGATAATTACTAAGGAGAACACATTCTTATTGTGAAGTTGTAATTATTTAGAACATAGGTCTGTTTTAAATACTAATTAAATATATTTAATTATAAAAATATACATATAAAATCAATTCTATCGAAAAATATTGTTGTTGTGCTATCGATTATATGGGATTATATGGGATATATATGGGATTCGAATTCCGGTAGCGCAACAACAATATTTTTCGATAATTCTATGAAGACAGAACAGAAATTACCATTCCACGACTCTTCAACAAACTGCCGGATTATATCAAGACCATCTCCCAACGGAAATTAAAGGAACAAGCTGTTAAAAACTACCTGTTATAATTATCATTTTTATTATTACCGTTTATAATGATTTCCTGTTATAATTATCATTTCTATTATTATCCGTTATTACTGTTATGATGTACTAATCTAAGAATAGATTAAGAATGTGCCGATAAGCCATAACGTCTTGGCACGATCTAGAATAATGAAATTTTGTAAAAAAAAAACCTACGCATTTCTAGCTTCTAATTCTCTCTCTCTCTCTCAGTCATTATGCTCATGATTGGGTATCATGGTTCTTTAGTCCGCATCTACAGCACGAACTGCTCGCCTCCACGCTTCGCGATCCTAGAACTTGGATCCGGACTTGGTCTGTGTATCTTGTTGGAGATCGACCTCTCACCTTCCGTCCTTGTATGTTCCCAGTGAACACCAATTTTTTCTAGGCTGTTCCTATCTTTTCTAAAATAGCAAGATGCCTAAAGTACGAAAGAATTATTTTCCTGAAAGATATGGAGAGCTTTTTTTTAGTTCGGAATTACCGAAGAAAAAATAGTATAGCAAGATTTCTATTACAAATGAAATGCATCAACTAGAAAGATATGCAGAAAAAATCAATCTATCGAACAAATATTTAGTTGCTATTTGATTCTAATTCAAACCCGTACGTTTTCCTATCAGGGGAAGCGCGTTCACCATTTCGCTATAGCAATCGAATATATTTTTGACAAATTGTGAACTTGCATTCTGGAATCTTTTCAATTGTTACTTCTATTATTTCATTTTCCAAACGCACCGAATAGATTCGCAATTCACAATGGCTTCTTTATATCACTCTATATGCACACACTGGTTGGTTTAATTCTAATTTAAATATTCTGATATGATCATCTACGGTGTGTACAATTATAATTATAAATAACATTTTTTAGCGTCCTTTCTTAGAGACAAATAAAAAAAAAACTATAAGTTCGTTCCCATGTCTTCAGAATACGAAAATTCGCACTAAATAATGTTTTATTTTTATTACACTTTTTTTTCCATCAGAATGGAGTAGCAAATTCCTCTTAATTAGCAGTTCCTTAGAAAAAAATAATTCATTCAGAATTTATGCGTTCGCAATGTGTGCGGGAACTGCAGCTGGTTCTTGCAGCAAATTCATTGCTTCGACCAGAACCATTTGTGAATAAATGCGCATCTTTTACATGCAGGCACCGCGGTCTTTAGTCATTGCGGTCTGACACGGTAATCAGAATTTACTTTATTAGTGTAACTAGTTCTTAGATAACCATGATCTATTAAAATTTATCTGTTATTTAAATGAATATTAGAGGTTATCTGCTTTATGCGGTTGAGAGGTTAGGATGCCTACCAAAGGTTGCGGTCAGTCCCGGTCAAAAATAAAGTCACAGATATATTATTGATATATATATATTATATGTATATTACTACTCGAGTTTCGAGAGAAACAGTTTCTCTCGAAACTCGAGTAGTGCTAATAAACCCAAGAGTTATAACATTGTTTCATTTATATCCACCCAAAGTCACAGATATTCACAAGTTCTCATCTTATTTTGTGGAAACATCGACATTAAGATAAACATTGTAATGCTGTATTTGAAATGTAATGCTGTGGGGCTATGGGTGGTGATTCTGTAAAACTTATTTTTCAATAAATGGTTATAAATTTTGTATTATCAAATAAAAGGAAGTGGTTTATAAAAGAACAACTTAACCAATTGACGTATCAAATACCCAGTCGGATATATTTTTCTTTTCCGGCGACTTGCATATATGTACATATGCCACCTGGTCACAGAATATGTTCTTTCGTCGCTCTGGTGGCGATTATTTCAAAGCCTGATTTGAATTATTTTAAATGCTTAAAAATCTGTTATAATATATAATTATTATGTAAGGTTTTGTTAGAATGTAATTATTATTTAAGGAATGTGAAAAATATCATAGATAAATTAAATTTTTTAAAAATGTGTCTGATATGGGGACGTCCTGAATCCGGCGTCTTAAGTCATCTGGCTATGGCCAATAATACTTCTTGGCTTCTGTGATGGCTTCTGGAATTCATAGCATAATATTTATGAGATTTCAAGGATTAATAAGATATTTATTTCAATAAAATTAAATAAGTTAACAACTTCGTATAATAATGTAATGGAACAACTAATCTATATATCTATAAATATTAAAGATAATGAAATAATCTAATGGAATGTGTATTTTATTTTTGAAAATGATATCTAAAAATTTTTTTTATTACAAAAATATGTGTAGCGAAAATACTCCCGACAACTATGTCTGGAGTTGTTCTCCTTATATAAAAAATATTATTTCAGAGTGTTTTTTTCTCCTCAAAAAAGGAATTGATCGACATGTATCTAATTTTTCTTACTGTACTGAATACTATCTTGAATTATTCGGCAACACGATTTCTGAGCAGTATCGTATCTACCAGAAATCCATTCAAGTCTGGGTAAAATGACGCCAATAAAGCACTGTATGCGTATCGGTTGTATAATATAATTTAATATTGAAACGAAACATTTAGTAAGTGTAAGTGAAGTGACTTGGAAAATTATATGGAAGGAGTAAAGTTATATGGAAGGAGTTGTTTGTATTTGTTTTATAATCACAAATTATAAAACAAATACAAACAAGATAAATCGCACCACACGTAGTTTCCAAGTGAATATTATGTTCCAGGCCGATGTTTTTTGACTGCCATTTTGGTTTGGTAAATATATGTCAAATTGTATTTGATAGCCATAGAGAATTATTAAATACAATTTATTATAAACTATCTAATGCTTCAAAAACGTGTTGAAGTTGCTAAAACATTTTATCTAAATAATCATTCAATTGTAAAATACACGAAGAAACACGCGACGAAGCTCATTTCGACTTGGCGGGTTTTGTTAATAAACAAAACAGCTATTATTGGGGCACTGAAAATTCTCAATTGATTCACCGACGACCTTTTTACACCTACATAGAGTTACTGTATGGTGCGCCATGTTGGTAACCATTAATGGTGATCGCTATCGTCACATGTTGGAAAACTTCTTGGTAGCTGAATTGGGTGGATTGGGTCTGCAACACACATGGTTTCAATAGGACTGTACCACCTCATACACAGCCCGAGCTACGCTTAAATTTTTGCAAATCGGTCTGGAATATAATATTCACCCTGTACTTTCCAATAGTTCCAAGTAATTGACATTACATACATTATATTACATAATTGAAAAAATATTTAAAAAAATCTCATTCCTTGATTCTGTACAAAGTGAACTTCGTAAAGAATCAAGTGAGGTTATCAGGTTTGATCATTGGGGTCGAGCTTCTCGTACCTGGAGGTACTTTTATAGGAACCTGCTTCACTCGGCGTCTGACTGCGATTCGTTGATGGTAACGTAGTAATGGTTTATTGATAACTTCTTATTAACGTGCAGTCTCTAATCTCTTTAACATGGACCAAATGTGGGCGAGCTATATCTTTTAAATCGATATTTCAAGGTTTTGTTAATGATTTCTTTAGTTCGAATGTATTGCAGAGAGACGTGCTTTCGTCATCTCAATGTTTATTTTAATCTGGATCTTAAGATATAAATGAATAGGTATGACAAATTTTCCAGATAATAATATAATAAATAAAATAACTAATTTTTGAGATTATTAGACATCACCTTAATAAGATAAATTTCTCTTAGATTTAACAAAGTGTTTCATTAAAAAAATAATGCTGATCATTTTAGTATTTATTAAATTACGACCAGATGATTATTTTTGATGCTGAATTATGCCGAAAATATTTCATATTAAGTCTCCGTGTATCAAAATCTGAGATAGTCCAAGGGAGATAAGCTTGAACAAAAAATGTTTTACTTGTCTCATAAGCGCACTCATACACGCTCATTCAGAATGAAATTCATGAGTGACATTGACATTCAGTATATGGTGATGATTGAAGGAATGACGACCGTGAATGACAAATATCTAGATATTTTGAAATCCTAGCATCAATCATGGTGGAGGGGAGACTGTCAGTCGCAATGATCATGTAGTGGGGAGCGTCAGTTTCGCGTCAATTCGCAATGATGGAGAACGGTGCAAAACTTGATGTTAACGATCCTACCAATTATGAAGATGATAATGTGTTGTAATAATTTATTGAACTATACAAAACTTTGCCCTGCCGGGTGTTTTGTTAGTTATATAGATCTCTAATCTCTCTTTATTGATTTAACTAAATCAATGTAAACGTAACTATATAAATATAAACTGTTTGAATTAATAAAGAATTAAAAGCATTATTTTCATTTGGGCTTACATTATGTTGTCTTAGAGAAGGAAGACAAATTCCTGACATGTTTCTATTAGTGATGGTAAAATCGTTATTTAACGATGATTGATAACTGATTAACGTAATTCTTTGAGCAATGACGGATACACTGGAAAGTAAGTATCCGACAGTTAAATCTTAGTTACCAATCTTAATTAAATCTCAGTTACCAATCATCGACACAATCACAGTCACGTAACGGTTCACCATTACTAGTTTCTATTAAAGCTTGCCAAATAATTAAAAGAGATATTATAAGTGAAAACTTGAGATGTTCCTAAGAGCATCCAGTTGCAAGAAACCGCAGTGTACAGGATAATCATTAAGGATTCCCACATTACTGTATTTTGTCTGATTACCATCTTGTGTAGTTTTTCAAAAAATTTTTTGCTCATACGATAGTAAATAGTGTCTATAGTAATCTTTGGCTAACGTCTGTGAATCTCACGCAGCAAGATCAAATGTGTGTATGTTCACGTTTTTTTAAGACATTCTTTCTCCCAGATTTTACGGTTCATTTTTCTTGAAGTGGACAGTACTAATATAATTGTAAAACACGCCTTATTCTTTTTGATAGTTTTCATAATTTTTGCTAACTAAGCACGACTGTCTGGGGTAAACTGATCTAAAAAAACATCATTCCGAATGACATTTAGAATGATAGTATAAGGTTCCTCGTCATTCTGATTGACTCGCTGTGAATGTAATTCTGAATTATCATGTACAGTCCACTGTACACATGTAGTACCCCTGCAAAGAATATGTTTGTCTGTTCGAAAAATATATTCATAAATTGTTCATATAAATAAAATAAAATAAAAATTTCCTTAGCGGGAAACCGAATACCCGTTTCTCGCGTGATGCAGATAATTACCACTACACCGCCGAGGAATTAAGCAAGACGTGAAAATAACAGTTTACAAATATTATTTATATATATTAATATTGGCCTGTCACAAAGTTAAATACGGGTAACATTTTTTCAACAAAAATAAATCAGTATAATGTACGTATATGCCAATTTGGCATCACTATATTCAACGGGAACAGCTAGAGTAGAGTACAAGATGTAAGAGCACTTGTTTAGTATGTGAAAGGTAGATATCGGATCGGGATAGATTCTAGGGCTTCCAAATTTTTTTTGATTTCAAAATGGTCGTTTATTGTCCCTAAACCGGTATTGGTAAAGATGAAAATAAAACAGAAGCTAATATAGATATAGATGATAACACTGTTTGATTTGTTACTTATTATAACGTTTTCAATGCTGACGCATCATCTTCAGTAATGTTACAAATACTAAACTTAAGACTAAAGGACAACGTGCTATTTACGTTGAGGAGTGGAGGGGGGGAGGTAGAGTTCGGTGGGTGTAGGGGCGTGGTCAACAAGTGCAGTAGAGAGGACGTAATAAAAGTTTTTTGAATATTCGACTGTCGAAGCGATGACCCTCGGTTCTTGCGTGGTCCGCCATTTCCGAATTGATGCAGTTTTTTATTCCTCTCGAGTGTTCTTCCTTGTCTCTATTTTTCTTCCAGTCTCTCCGATGTACGTGGCTTGACAATTTTTACATTTTATTTTATAGAGTCCACTATTGTCTAACGGTTCTGTTTTGGTTTTATTATTTAAAATGTTATTGTTTGTATACAGAGTTGGTTTAAAAGTTTATTCTTTACATATATTTAAAAGATCTGTGGTTAATTTTCAAAATTCTTCTCCATAAGTTAGCTGCTTGTGTGATGTGTGTGTGCTTTTGATTTATGGTAAACATATTTGTTGAAAGCATGTCTCTTTATTTTTTCTTTATTTTATTTTTGATGTCCTTTTATTCGTAACGATTGTTACTTGCTATCTTCGAAATTGTGTTCCCCTTCACTCCTCAATCCTAAGTAACACGTAATCTTTTAGTCTTACGTTTAGCATTTGTAACATTATTGAAGGCGAGGCGTCAGCATTGAAAATGTTATAATAAATAACAAAAAAGTGAAAGCAAACAGTGTTATTATTTTTAATATAATTTAAAATAGTCTTTCACAAAAGGTTCACAAGAAAATTTCGAAAAATTATAAGCTAAAAATTAGATTAGGAACATGAAAATATTACGAAATTTTCTAACGCAGTCTTCGTGTTATATGATACTCGCGAAATCACTGAATAAACAATTTTCGATGTTAAAATTATTGTGTTAACTTACCTTTTATATCATATACCTACTGATTATGTTCAGAATTGTAATTTAAAAAAAATAAACTCTCTTTGACGTATAACCATTCATTTGGTTTAATACATAACGGTGTACATTAATAAGTAATCAGATTGCAACTCTTTTAAGCTAATTTTGAAAATAATAATAGTCTTGCTCGTTTGATATAGCGGTAAGATAACAACCGTTTAGCTTACTTTGAAAAGTAATATCGAACGTAAATTAAAATTTTCTTGCTGTGCCGCTTGTAGGCAAACTTGAAATAAAATTGATACATTATATTAATTTATGAAATAGGAATAGAAATTTAAAAATTACTTTTTAAAAAAAAAAAGTTCAATTTAAATATAAATATCAGTTTCTGAGAGACGTACGCCAATTTGCATAAAATGAAGTGTTCAATGAGATATTTGAAATATTCGAGTAAATGTAAATTAATCGAGAATTATCAAGGCGTTATATAGTTATGAAATCAAGTATTTTTTTTATTTGATCTGTTCTTGTTATTATAAAATGTTAAAGTTGTTTTATATATATTGATCTTAAATTTACTGTCCCGATGAAATGGAATAATGTCTCAGATAAGCGATGTAATTTGCGGTTATTTTATAGATTTGTTTTTTTTTTAGATTTTGGCCAAATAAGCGGCTGTTCCGATTAACTGGCGGCCCGGAAAATCAAAATCGACTGTATTTTATTACTTCTTGGGATAAACTAACCTTTGTATATTATATAATGGAATTAGGTTCGTAAAAATAGATGTAAACGTTGTGACGTGACCTTGTCCCAAGTTGGATGCGCCAACATGTGACGTGGTCACCTTCCAGTTCATTCAGGGAAAAGCATGAGATGCATGGTCCTGATGCAGGTCCTGATCACCAAACCGTCTCCTATTCATATCAGTAATCATTCTCAAGGAAAAATAATAGAATAAGTTTGAGATTTACTACATTATAATTAATTAGCTTTTGCATACAAAATTAGAGCATGATAGAAATAGAAAATGTTAGTCTACAAGGTAATATAGTACAAAAATAATATCACGTCAATATGATTTCAATAAAAATCTTTCAACAAATCGTCTTCAATAAAATAAATTTTCAACAAATCGTCTACAACAAAATTAGCAACTAGATATTAAAATCAAATGTGAGAATAAACATTATAATTTACAACCTTTTCAAAATTTTACAACTAGGAATTTCCTTCACAATAATTAGACATAAGAGCCTTCGCTCTTTAGGAGCAAATCCATGATTTGAATTCAGTTTTTGATGTTCCGAGTCACCCCGTAGTATACTTGATGTCTCCTCACACCGTCAACGTTACAAATACTAGGTCACCTGCTTCCTGGTGTGGTTCCCGAAGTAGCGCAAGATTGCGTCCTTATGTTGTAAAATAGACCGAGCAGATGGAACCCAATCATGTTCCAATCATGCTTAGCTCGTGAGTAACCCTTCACGAAGAAATTAATATTGTCATCCAATTACGACTCATGGACTTCGTGACAGGAAGGGATTTTATATACTGAAAATACGCAAAACACAATAACAAAAACTCTTGATCAACATGGTACAGCGTAACACAGATGACTAATATTTTATATTATTCTCACCCTTCCTTTTCTAAACATGAAATCACATTTTTTGATATTAATTTCACGAGCAGCTTACTGCACACGCTCTCGATCCGTCAACGGAAAGTGCCATAGAGAAATTCCTTCCTGCGGTACAATGTTGCCATTTGGGAAATATCAAGTCAAAACAATATCTGGTATCTGGCTGGTAGATACCATATATAACGGTATAACGTCTAGGGCAGAGATAACCTCAAGTTAAGAATATTGATGTAGTACTAGTATATATCTATCTCTATTACATACACATCTCTAATAGTAATCTATTACAATTTTACATTTTTAAAAATAAAGATAGCATTTAAATGAATATAAAATTATTATTTAGATACTGGCATTAACGTGTCAGTCATACTGGTATTACGGTGATCATCTCAAGACTGCACGTGTAATTACGATACCTTAAGCGGGTTATAAGCGTGAATGTCTGTAACCTACTAGAAGAAAATGATTAATAATTATGTGAAGGACTTCAGTATTATTATGTAATAATGGATAGGCAGTTAGGTACTGGTTCGCGGGTATATCAAATCGTTGGCGTCATTGTTATTAAACATACATATTTCTTAGAGATCAGGAGATTTAAATATTGTCAGTATCCGGATATTACGGAATAAATTCTTGTAATGATAACAGCATAATGTTTTTGTGTTAAATCTATATTTTCAATATTTACTATATTTATTATTATATTTATCTCATATGTGAAAATAAAACACTTGTTTTTTGATTCTACTCGTTTAATTGACTTGAAACGCGTTTCGCCTTGCAAGAGATTGCTAATGCTCTTGCATAATAAAACGAATGATAAAAATACAACAGTTATATAATTTTCAAATGCTAAAGTGACTTTTGGTCCAATTTGTATTATATTATGTACCCAAATCATATTATTGGCAGTCGATTGAAAATTGCAAAAAAAAAATTAAACATAGGTAATTAAACGTTTGTTAGGTACCATAACAATATATCATCACATAGGTATACCTTTCCCTCGTTTAACCTTTCTGATGCAAAAATAAAAACGCGCGTTGCGGTGCTGTAAACTCAGTGTACATGTAGATTTTTGCGATGTTTAGTCGGATAAATATAAATATTTTACATTTATTACTTATATTAATCATTAAAATAATAGTTGACATAAATAAAAGTGAATATTTATATTAATTATTCTATAAAAGTGCTAAAAATGAGAAGAGACATTAATCATCACGAACGGCAGTATAAAACACGTCTAACTCGGTCAACGCACACTCTGCCACTAAGTGATGATCGGCATCCGGCACATCGCATCCCGCACACTGCGCCGACACTCTTTACTTAATGCCATAATTTAAAAATACTACTATTAATATTTATTTTATATTAGTAGTTTATGAGTATTTATTTTAATTTTAATTTCACATCTGAATGCCACATTAAAATTGCATTCATATTTTATCATTTTCATTTTCAGTGCTGAAAGTCAGCGTTTATTTTCAAAACAACAGCTTGTATCAATATAAAAATCCTGAAAGTAACCAATACACTAGCAAGTACAAGTATTAATAAAATATGTTTTTTTTAGAGGTATAGAACTTTAAAATGAAATAAAATACATAAAAATAGTGGTAATGGCCATGGTATTGGATTTATTAGAAAGATAATTTTATGCCATTAGTACTTAAATATAATTTCGCGCATATAAATGCCGCGATTGGCTCGAATAAAGGGCAATCTGGAAGTCTAATTTTCGACCTCTTTTTGGAGCAGCTGGGTCCGTATATCGACAATTCCACGACGAATTTTGTCTTCCAAGTCGCCTATCGTTTCTTGTTTATCGGCGTAGACTAGCGACTTTACATATCCTCACAGAAAATAATCGAAAGGTGTTAAACACGATCTTGGATATCAATTCACAAGTCCATTACCTGAAATTATGCGCTCATCGAATGTTTCCTCCAATACATTGAGTCTAGTACGCGCTCTGTTGCATATTGCGCCATCTTGTTAAAGCCACAGCTCTACCACATTAATGCCATTCAATTGGAGAATGAAAAAGTCGAAAAATTGCTGTGCACGATCCGACTCACTCGGGTTCTCCTCAATATTACGCTTCACTGCAGCAACACTTTCTTCGGTACGCACTGTACGACATCTCTGCGGATGCGTATTATCGATTACAATAAGCATGGTGCGAAAACGATCCATGGTTATTCGAATTACTTGTTTGGATGGACGATTATGTCGACCGTAATGAACGTAGTGCACGGTAAGTTTCGCGAACTGAACCACGATTTTTGAAATAAATTTGCACAATTTGCAAGTGTTATTATGGCGCAAGTATATTAATGGTGAAATGGCAAACCAAACTGAGCACAAATCAGCTATCAGCTGTAAAATTGGCTGTCGCTGGAAAAAGTGTTGTCAATTCGAAAAACAATCCTCTAAATTTACTACATATAATAACCCTTTACTACATTCCATTTACATGCAAGCCTGTTGGCCACTTCCTACCCCGCTAGGTACACATAAAGTACCTGGTCTGAGGCAGGTGTCACACCAAATATCACTGTTATCATATTATATAACCATACATTTACACAAAAAAAAACATTTCTAACATACTCTTAACACTGTTAAGAATATTACGATGAAATCTTAATTTGGTCAAAGCATACTGTATGCATCAATATTAAAAACGAACATTTTCTTCATACGTTAGTAATCTGAATAACGGAGATCAAAATGATATCATTTTTATGACTAGCAGACACTTCATCGGAAATTTTTAAAGTCTTAATCGGAATCATGATCGATGAATCAATCATCAATCCGGTTTACGATGATCTTGTTTCCACTACATCGTCGTATTGTATAATATAAACACATTAAACACTGAGCAGTAACTATTAATACTGTAATAACATTTTATTACGATATACAGAAACAAAAGAATTCTGATGCACATAAAAATATCTTAGGACGTAATCGAAAATTAAAAAATGTAATTTCGCGTCCCGGTAAGTACGCAAAGAACTTATTTGAAAAATCAGAACCTACATAATTTTTTTAATTAATCCATGTAATAAAACAATAATACATACCTAGTACCTACCTACAGGGCTAAGCAACCGTTTTTTTTTAACAAATTTCAAAATGTGTAAAAGAAATGTCAAAATTTATTTTCTTCCCTTTCAGTGAACCGTGTGCATAAAAATATATTAATGTGTGTTAATTCGATTTCAAATATCAAATACTTGTACTAATATTAATAATAGTCCCCTGATTACTTCTTGTATGTTAATTGTTTATTATTATATTTATGATTTTATATTATTTTATCTGTCTAATCGCCTAATTGGCGAATGACACAATAATGAGAAAAATAAAATGGTACACATAACGCATACGATGCTTACATCTAACCACTAGTAGGTACTAATTATACATACTCGATGTTTATTATAATTATACTAATTATACATACCCCGGAAAGATGACCTATTAAGAAATGAAAAGATTATTGCGGATATTTGCGGGTATTTATTAAGGTGTGGGTCTCCCGCTGGGGGTTGCTGGGATGGGCGATGCCTGGAAGAGCAGTAGCTAGAGAGATCTAACGGAGCATTCTACTGGTTCTTCCTCGCACTCTTGCGACCTGGACAGGGTGAATTTTTGAATTTCAGGGTGACCGAGTTCTGCGACTGAAACACACAAGTGTTACGTCTATCCTCCACTTTTGGGGGTGAATGATTTCTATAGCTTCTTTCTGGCTGCCTTTTGAAATAAATATGACAACAAGTCTCTCATATTGTACAGGTATGGTTCTGGTACGACGATACCGGAGCCAACCTATGATGGTATAATGATGATATGGATGAATGTTATAAAACGAGGGTAAACAATTCTCAAAACGATTCGGTATAGGGTGTAAAAAAAATAAATAATAAATACTGATGTTTTTCTGTGTAACTGTATAATTGTAATTTTTTTGGTCGTAAAATTATATATTTTTCATTATAAATTGGCAAAAATTTTAACTCTATAATACTTATCTTTATTTAGACTGAATATGCAATGTTAATAATATAATATTTTATGTGAAGACTTGTTGTTATGATCAATTAATTTTAAAGTATTGCTAAGGTAGGTACTGCATTATTAAATGTTGAATTAAGTGCGCAACATCACGCTTAAGTGAGATTTGTATATTTTAAGAATTCTGTCGCCTAGAACAACTAGCTAACATCGTAAACCCACTTACAGATTTATGGCATACGTAATAGGTTGGAATTTTAAAACGCAATCCGTCCACTGCGCTGGGTGCTATGACTTAGATTAATTTTGGATAAAAAAAGAAGCTTACTGATTTACTTTCTAAATAACTAATAGACATGCCTTCTGGTCTGTTTTTAATAATCTCTGTTCAAAGGGCGGATCGTTCGTTTCAAATTTAAAAAATAAAAATTATTTGTTGATTTTTAATAAAATCACATAATTTGTAAAGTTACATTTTTAATTTGGTAAATTATTTAGAAATAAGTTGTGAATAGGCCCAATTTATTATATGGTCACAAAATATGGATCCTACAGGACCGTGTCCACGGAAGTAGACACGATGTAATAGTCTCAGAGATTTAGTTGAGATACATCTCAATATCGTGTACACGTGTTGAAATTATGATCTATAATAAATTGAGATTAGAGAGACAAAAAATAAAATCAGTATACAAAGCGATTGATCTGATGGAGTGATTCGACACGTACATACAAACATCACCTGAAACCGTCCCTACAACAATCTATTTTCAAAAGTTTGACCATTATAAGTCTGAAACATTAACATAAATATAAGATGTTAAATTACAAATATTTATTCCGTTTTGATGGCGAGATTCAAAATAATTCAGCTGATGTACGACAACGACATTGACGTTTGACGTTCGTGAAGCGTGAAACAGCAAACCTCTGAGACACGGTGTGTACACGGGGACTACGAATACCGAGGGTTGTCTCCAAAGAATCTCATTTGAATGAAATTCAAAAATATCTCAGAAATTGTCTCGAGTCGAGCCATAAAGGAGACAGTGAGATCAAAAGTCCAGACTGACAAAATGAGTAATTTTTTATTCTTAATACATAACTATTTTTATACATGCTCTAATATAAACAAAATCAAAATCATTTCTTTTTACTAGAACTTGTCTTTCACATATATTTCACTTTGAATCCATCCGATTCCATACTTTCTTATGTCGCACTTGTAAAAGATTTTATCGCACTGTACATCATAGATTTCTGAGATTTAGCTTTCTTCCTGAATGGTAGTGTCAGTCTATCTTTTCCTTTTGTATGATGTTCGTGCTCATGTTGATTTGCATCAATTTTTCGTATAAATTCCACCGATATTTTTCTAGTGAGGATTTTATAAATAAATACCATTACATTGAAATATATTTTGTGCTTAAAGGTCATCAAATTTAGATCTGACTGATCTGATCATTGCACTGATTCGAGTATATTCTCAAAGATTTATTGTGTAACACTGACAATTGTTGTATTTCTTCTTCATTAGCTAAAAACATTAGCTAAGATGTAAGGAATAATAACAGAGTTTTATACCGTTTTGTAAGTTTATACACCATCTGTGATAATTGCTGGTATTCTTTTATTTGCAATGTTCATGAATTTAGTTTTGTTTACATTATCTTAGGAGAGTAGCGGGAGTATCATTATTAGACAGTGAACAGTGTCAATATAAGGTAGACAATTAGCATGTAGCCTTTACTTCTTCATTTAGAAAGATCGCAATAAAGGTAGCTTGGATACGTCTTGGGAATACCAGAGGAACGACTATCAAGATGTATCTTCTTGGTTACTCCATAGGGAAGACGTGGATAGGCTGGTGTGTCGCTCCAGACACTAGACTGGGATAAATAAGAAAAACGATAATATGAAACCTGATTTTGGTGCAACTGAGCAATTACTATCGAAGCGGCGCAAAATAGGAAAGTGACTTATCGAATCTTTTTTGCCCTCAGAACCTCCTAGGGTATGGGGACGTAGATGATAATTAGAAAAATACACAGACAATCTATATATCCACAAATTATGGTCACCACCGGGTATAAAACCCGGAATATTTTATTGTCGGCAGAGTGCTTTACAAATTAAGCTGTAAAGATAAATGTCTCACTTAAAAACATATGTACGTAAATGACATTCTATAGGATCACTATTTTTAGTGGGATTATATATCTAATCTGTTTTAATATTTATTATATCGGTAGCTCCCTTCTTGCGCGAAGGAGCACAAGTACTTTGTAAAGACGGACATTTGTGGTACTACCCTGAATAGGGTGAATTCAATAACAATCATTTATGTCAAACGATGAAAGGTTGGGCAGTAGATTATTATCGAGAACATTTAAGTACGTCACATTTTTTGCATATGTAGATATTTAAGGTAGTGAGAGGGTTCTTTAATGTCACTCTATAAAAATCTCGGTACGGGGCAAAAAATTCAGGAGGTTGAGGATTGATATGTAGTGTTACACTATTGAAGGAGAAAAAGAGATATTGAATTTAGTCATATTTAGAAAATTCTTAATGATTTTTAGATTAATTAACTATATTTCTGCTGACGTCGTCTTCCTTTGCGATTACGTACTTACTTACTTACTTACAATCACACCATTTCCTCGCACGGGTAGGTAAAGCGGGTAAAATGCCACGCACTTCTGTCCTGGCACACTACTCTTGTATTGTTCAATTTCGTACATCTCATCATACAAACTCTTCTAAGAGAGTAATCTAGCATTGCTAATAAAAAAAATTTGAGTAGATCACTTTTGAAAATTATCTCGTGATTTAGTTTTCAAGTCTGTAATTGCAGACTGTTATTGCTTCTTTCCTTGAATGATAATTCTATCTTAAGATGTAACTAATATATGACAGCTTTGTCAATAAAACTGATAAACTAAAGATAAACTCTTAATAAATATAATTTTTTTTTTTATAAAATCTATGAATGATCTAATTTTACCCTATCTGATTTACAAATAAAACGGCGGCCCTCTTAGCCTTGTAGTCATGACACTGACTTCTGAATATGGGGATTCCGGGTTCGATTTCCTGTGGGGATACAATATATCTATGTTAAGCTATTTTATTACGGTCACATAGCCTGTTGTAGTGTTAAAAATTAAAGAAAAAAAAATGATATTGAATAATTTATTAACTTTGTTTTTAAACCACTATGAGTTAATTACGTTAACGTATTTTCAGAAAAATACGTTTTTCTTCATCAGGATGACATGAAAGATGTTGATAAACATAATTAACTTATAGTGGTTTAAAAACAAAGTTAATAAATTATTCAATATATAATGGATAACCACAACGTGTTAGCGTTAAATATTAAAAATAGAAAATATTTATTGATATATTGATTTATTGAAAATATTGATAATGATAGTTCGACTGGCTGTACACTAGTTGTTAGTTAGTATGCATGTTAGATAATGAGAGATGATTGGTTGGGAAGAAGAAAAGTCCCGAAATTGAATCCATGAATAAGCCCTGTTGGGTGAAATTGATTAAACTAGGAAGCCACGAAAGACAAAGACATAGACATAGACAAAGACATAGAACAAAACAAATTAGATGAATCAATTAGAAAGATGTACAGAAAATATCTATTTGGTTGACTTTACATGCTCTTGTAGTAACAGATTGGTGTTTCTCCAAAATTTTTATCCATCCAAATCCAAAAAGATACAAATTAAATGACAGGCACAGAGAGCAAAAGAAAATGATTTAGAAAAATATGGGGTCCATTCTCTCTGTGTTTATGAGTATATAAATCCGTAATTATGTCGTCATAACTTTTTAGTAGATAGTAGATACGTGGGTAAGAATTGCACAAAATCTTTTTGGTACGAACATTGTTGTCTTACAACCGTAACTTGGTGGCATAAAATGTTTAATTTTATTACCTACATGAGTTATGAACATGCCCACCAAACTTTGACAGTTTTTCCCCTTGCTTTATGGCAGACGATTCTCTTACATATTATAACGTTATATTTGATACCTACCGGTCACGCGATATTATTTTAAGTTGACATTTGGCAAATGGCAACATTGCACCGCGGGAAGAAATTTCTCTATGGTATTTTTCCGTTGACGGCTCTAGAGCATGCGAAGTGAGCTGCTCGTAGATTGATTGTAAAAAAATATGAATTCATCTTTAAACAATGAAGGGTGAGAATAATATAAAATATTAGGCATCTGTGTTATTCTGTACCGTGTTAGTATAGAATTTTGTTATTTCATTTGCGTATTTGCAGGATGGACCCTAAAGATAGACCCTCTACAGCATGCAGGAAAAAATTCATTAGTACTATAGTATGTTGCTAAAATAGATGAAGATAACTAAGTGCAACAAGCAATTCGCGCTGTTCATAAGTACATCGAACGAGAGAGATATGGAGATTATAATTCACTCAACTGACGGACGTAACATCAGCGATCAATGGATTCTCATTTAATATTTGAAGTAAGTAATGTGAGACGCGAGATGGCGAATCTCTATTGTCTATAATAATCTCTCTCGACACGCTAATGCTACAATAAAATAAACTACTCATAAAGATACGAACCCTGATCTAATGAGGTGAGCAGGGAACAAATGAAAAAAATTAAGAACATGTAATGAATGTTTTAAATAAATAAATAATAAATAAAATAAAACAGCGTGCAGTCTCCAAAACATCTCAAGGGAGCAAAATCCGTTCCTCAGAGATTGTCTCGAGACGAAAAACTCCACCGTGGATCCAGACAGCAAGAAAAAGTTTAAATGCAATAAATTTTTTTACTGATTCACTCGTAGTTTTCGCAATACTTCTTCATTTTTTCAATACTCGAGCGTTTATTTTCACCATACATACTTTTCCGAATTCCAACAGGCTGACCGCACAGCCGAGCAATTAATCTGCGACAAGTGGTTTTTTGGCACATTCTTGCGATCGGTATTGGCTGCGCCGCCCACGGACACGATCACCGGCGATGACATCGGGTGGCGGCCAGTGTACATTATTTCGCTGCAAATGTATTTTTATGCAAGTGATTCATTATGCTGTGCACTCACCGACACCCAGCGGACTACAGTATGTAATTGCAAACGCGATTCCGCGGAAAATTGATATCATGCGATATATTTATACACGTCGTTTCATTTTTATCGCTTAACCTGCCGCATTGGAAACACTGACATTATTTTTGCGTTCCGCTGTTTGCATCTTAGATATTTACATTAATTTATTTTACCAACGTTTGTTATGTAACGTGCCTTATCCGTACATCTGACGTTGGCTGTCATCATAGTCCGACCAACGTAAATTGGCGAGCGGTGACTTTTTCAACTAACGTTCCCCTCTTCATAAGGTTCAGTATAAGTACAGTGGCGCCCTCCGCCGTTCGCAAATTTACATTAGTTAGACTATACTTCAGTCGTGATGTTCTTTTTCTTTCAGGGCCCAGTCTTCCAGCAATCCAGTTATCTATTACCCGTCATAAAATATTAAGTATCATACAGAGTGAAACAGACCACAATATTTTAGGAGTAGATTGTGAGTCGAAAATATTCAAGGAATACGTACAAATTCTGTGCCGTTACGGAAGATTATACAAAACCATGTGTAAATATTTGCGAAATTGACCTGTTATTATTCTATATATTTGCTTCAGATCCTATATCATCTGACAATAAATACTCTGTTCGATGTTAAATATTAATTCGATGACCTTTTATTTTTTTGTGTTCAATATGTAATTTGAAATTAATAATTTTTTTCAATTAATCAAACTACTTTACGAACGAAAATTAGGCGTCTGCAGATTGAACATTTTCTACTCATATTTTTAAAATATCAACTTACTCCTAAAATATTGTGCACCGGATGTGGTTATTCGGAAAACCTCCAATTCAAATTCAATTACACGTCATCTTCCTGTAAGTGGAAGTTATGGGTGCGAGTCCCGGTGGTAATTTAATTTTAAATTTTTTCTGTGTTATCTTCCAAGTGATTAATTAAATTTGTTTTAAAGTAAGAGGCGTTTGATAGCTGTAGAAGAAAACTTAAATTAATTCGAATCCAAATATTCTTTAGGCACTTTGTGTTGCTTCTCTTTTATTGATTTTTTTGGCCGTAAATGGTTATCGAGGTGCTTGAAAAGGCGAAAGTTTTCTTGAAGCAAAATGTCTTCTTCAACTAATCAGCGCAGGTTGTTTGAAGCGTATTTTCTTCCACCAAGTTTTCAATTCGTTGATTACAATAGTAGCAGGACATCCTCGGCCCTCTTAGTCGTTAAGATTTACGTTGATAAACAAGACTATTTTTTTCAATTATATTTCTGTAATATTAAAGTAATGCAAAATAAATGCTCGACTCAGTAAATAAATGTAGCAAAAGTATCAAAATGTATAAAAGTATTTATTACAATTTCATAATACAAGTTATAAACTTTTAAAACTACATGCTGAATATTATGTTCCAGGCCGACTTCTTTTGACTTCAATTTTGGTTTAGCAAATATTTGTTAATTTTACTTTAATAGTTTTATAGAATAATCAATTACAATTTGTTATGAAGTATTTAACGCCTCAATAATGTGTTAAAATTATTAAAACATTTTATCTAAATAATAATGGCAATGCTGTAACCATTAACAGTGATCGTTATCGTCACATGTTGGAACTACACAACATGTAGTTTTAACAGGACGGTGCCACCTCACACACAGCTCGAGCTACGCTTGAAATTTTTTGTCGGCCGCATAATGTCAAAAAGTGGTGATATCGACTGGACTATCACCTAATTTTTCCGACTATTTTTTGTAAGGATACTTGAAAAAAAAATATCTACGCCAATAAACCGACAACAATTTCGATGCTACAGAACAATATTCGAAATGTAATTGTAGAAATAATACGCGAAGGGTGCGAGAATGTTATGAAAAATATTTGTTAAAAGAATATTCATTTATGCCACTGCTAAAAGCAACCACTTGGTTAATATCATAAATCATTAATAATTGTAATAAACTATGTTATTGATAAATAAAAATTTATTAAAAAAAATTGTTTAACTTTTTAGTTATTTAAAAACAACATCGACCTGGAATATAATATTCGCCGTGTTCACTATTTTTGAAAAGTTAACTTTAATTTTCATGTACAATACATTTATGATTTATGTAAGTCTTTACATGAACAATTTTGTCATTTACATACTGGATAAATGGACCTTTAGGATATTTAATATTTGAATAATGAATGAGTTCATGAATGTAAACATGTAAACTGCTGTAAGGATCAAATTTATCTCAAAATTATGTATACAAATGGTCTTTTTCCGCCTATTTTAACTGACTCAAGGTTGAATCATAGCTTACAAATTCAATGTATAGTACGAACAACACTTTAAAACAATGTTTTCATTGTTTTTGATTTTCCTTGATATATTGGATGATTAATAATTGTTTTAACTTTGTTAGATATTTATTATGTAAGCAAAATTGTCAATATGAACGGACAAGAAACGTATATATATGTATATGGGTATATATATATTATATTTAAAGTTTTCATGGGTAAAAGATAATAGATTATTTTCTGGGGGAACCCGTAGATGTTAAAACATAGTGCAGCATGTTTTGACCGAAGGTCATACAATTGATTTAGATAATGTACACACCATAGCTAACCTTAACTTAGAAACATTCCGTTAGTTCGTAGAGAAGTAATATAAATTTTCAAACATACAAATAACACGAACAGCTGATATGACTCCATAAAAATACTTCCATCCAAAAAAATCCACTTTTAATAACAAACCGATAAAATCCCCCTAAAATAATCATAGAACCACTTAGCAAGGTAATTGCGCGTGCACAAAACCGGCTATTAAACAAATAACAAAATTACAAGTCACCTTTCGTGACCATTAGATACAGTTAATCGCGAAGTCAAATAACAAAATTAAGCACCTACAAAGATTTTAACTCACTTTCAATTTAATTCTTGCATTGAACGGTCGAGTTTACTTACCAGTTTAGAGCAGGATTTAGGATAAAAGGCCCTTAAGAATGAGTAATGATATTTACTCGAAATGTCGGGAGTATCAAACTTTTTCTCAGGACTCAGAAAATAATCCAATTTAAATATATTAATCCGATTAAATGTATATATACTAGAGTATATATGCACAAACTACAATTTAACGTAGTATGTATAATCACGGTCAATGACGAATATAAATAGACAATTGATAATAAATCACAAGCCGGGATAGGCTATGTACCATGCTGGGGGAGACCCACCCTTTCCCGGGACCGGTTTAGAATTTAGGGCTTCTTTTTAGGTCCCACTCATCAAGGCTAATAAAAAATACGCGACTTTGATTCAATTATATTTTAACAATTACAAAACGAAAAAAGAGAAGAAATTCAAGGTGGTTATTAGCAATTAAGATTTTATATATTTTTTTAACTCTCCAGCGTCCCTTAAGTGCTGTCTTTATTCATAAAAAATCATATTACATAAACCCATAAAAAACATAGTATTACATGTAGATGGAAAATTAAGGTGCAGTTGTTCAAGGCAGACACTCAGGGATCAATTCATCAAAAACACTCCCAAAAGAGGGACAGTGGACGAGACACAAAATGATTGAGTCACACTTACATGCTATGCACCCTGTTCATTAGTTTTTATGTATAAAATCTGAACGTGCATTATTTTAATAGTTACCTAGAGTTTGTAAATAGTTTTTTTATATTGATTTTAAATACATTATAACAAGAAATGATGACTTTAGATAAAATAATGCGCTTCGTTTGAAACGGTGAGGGCAAATAAAAATATAAAATGTTTAGAAAAAGAAATAGGAGACAGACACCTGTAATTCGAGATGTGTAAGGTGATTTATATGTATATATATATATACCGCTGGGAATTACACGAAGAATTACGAGTAGATACTTACAAGTTGGGAGTGCGAGTATTATTGATCGTAATTTCATTCCAAAATGTACAATGAAATATGAGAGTTATTTGTGAATATCCTGATTCTAATAACCGATAATTTGAGTATAAAAGCGATGAAAAATATACGTGGTTTTGATGTTTGATTTCGATCATTAGTAAAAGAGAGTAAGAAAAAACGTACATTAGCGAAATTGTACAAATTTTTACGACTGGCACGTATATTGAGCATCTGTCATCTTGCATCGCACCATATATTGTGTCGCACTTTCTTTTCTTATCTATGGTCGCACTGCCAAATGCGACACTCGATGACGGATGAATGTTTAAGTTTGTTCAATAATCATTTATGTAAAACATGATCTCATTTTTTTCAAGAATGTCTTTAAATGGATATATATTGTCGCGTGATAAATCGTTACTGTGGACGTCGTATTAGAATTTCAAATTGGAATGCGAGCAGTAGCCGTGTGGATGGTGCATTTAAGAACCTCCGCGTCTATCGGGGCTAGGGAGCGGTCCCCTAGCGGTGAAGGTGAGAACATACTTCGGGGCGCTTTGGATGCGATGAATCAGGAGATTATTGGAGCCCTAATTCACCCGCAATTTGGAACTATCGCATGGAAAAAATGGAGAGAAGATTCCTGGTTGGCTGCAGGGTGGACCAGTCTAGGTCCAGGTCCAGGATTTCAATATGTCGTACCCGCTGTATTTTTGGGGAGCTAGGAGATGGAAATTCCTGCTCGGATGCGATAGACTTGAGAACGGCCTTCACTACCACAACCCAGGAAGAGAATAGTAATGTATTAGTAAAAATTAGATGATGTGAAGTGACTCCACGTCGAACAGTGGAACTTTAGTTGAAACGGGTCATGAGCAACTCTCTTCGTGCCCATTATTTTGTCGGGTCTTGTCAATCATTAATTATAATCTTGTATTTAAAACTCAACGAATTTGCATTTACTGGTTCATTCCCACCTGTCTGACAGAACATACGGCGCCGCACCTAGTCTAGACTGAGCTAGTAGATGCCAGTGCTTTCTGGCGTTCGATCTGCCAGAGCTTAGAAGTACTGTAACAATATATTTCAAAGTTGATACGTAAGAACACTATTAAAATAATTTCAGGGAGGGCAATAAAGAATGCACTAGCAGAAAATGCTTTTTGTTGCTTGGACCTGCGGGCGATTATTGTGGCTCTATTCTACGGAAGCCCTGGCCGCGTAGTGGCACTATCGGCCATAATAGTCGACTGCAGGTCCAAGCAGTAAGCAATCGGCTATTATTTTACTGCTAGTAATCACTGAATGCGTTTTGATGTTTGCCTACTACTAGTACTACCTGCTACTCAATGGCACGGTACCTACGTTAACCATACTTGAACTTGAATTAATGAATTAAATCAAGCATTTTTGGGAAAATCTGTAATAGTTTTGGATTTACAAGAGACACTGTTAAGATGAAGGGATTCTATTGACAAGGTTAGGTGAATTACTACAAAGTGATAAAGTAAGTATGTAAAAGAATTATCGTGAAAATTATCGCCACCTTGAGTTAGCAACATAACTTTTCAAGTTTGTTCTGGGGCGCGTTGTAATAAGGTAATAAATGTCACGGCTTTGTTTTATGGTTGTTTGCAGTTTCACTTATGTGCGCTGTTGAAGACTGGCACCGCGTGGGTGTGCCACGGAATATTTATCTAAGTAGTATAATATTGCTTTTACGTATTAGTAAGAGTAGCGAACTACATATCAACATTACCTTAAGAGATTTAAAAAATAGAGGGAGTACAGTTAGTACTTATTCTCATGGTTGTGTGTAAACATCGCGAATATAAATGTTATTGTGTGTACAGTTTACTTGGAAGGAAGGAAGTAATGAAATTTTATTACATATATTTTTGACATTCAAAAAATTTCATATTTCAAAAAAACGGTTGCTTGGCTTTGTATTTTGTGTAGGTAGGCAATATGTGTGCTTTATTCTTATATAACATTTTTATATGGATACTTTGTAAATTCCGAATTTGTAAATAATTACTTTGCCTACCCATCGCGTGAACGGACATATTCCTTAAATGCAAGTGTGACGTTTATGGCGGTGATGAAGAATGTGACGTAATTTTTGGTCACATATTTTTTTGAGTATGAATTTTTTTTTAATGACATTAGCCTAGTAATTTTTTTATTAAACGACTAATTTTTGCTATAATTTTAGCATCGAAAATATAGGTAGGTACTATTGAATGAGACCATCACATAAAAAATTAGCCTTTTTGAAATAATTAATTCTCGTTTATTTTCTAAATTTAAATTGATAGAATTATTTTTAAAATTAGAATAATTTTTCTCACACTTAAAAAAAATAATCTAGCATACCTAATTAGCATCGCCGGTAAGAGCATATCTAAGTTTATGCCTGTTGCACGCTATTGGAATGTAAATATCCATTGCATAGGTATAAATAGTGTTTCTTAGGAATGTATTAAAATTACTGTATTCGTGTTGAAATTATCAATAACAAAAACGAAAATAACTTGTAACGTCACACTGTCATCACAAATTCTTAAAAATAATTATATACGAAACAAAATATTTTCCACGCTATTAAAATAAGCGAAAAAATGGAAATAATCGACGAAAATTTCTATCGTTATCTTTTAAAATAATCACTATAAAAAATGTATGTAAGCAATTGTGAATAATATGTAATCAATACAAATTAATTGCATCTATTATTAAGAAATACATACAGATAAACTCAATTTATTGAAAAAATATTTCAGTGACCACCGAGATTTGAACCAGGATCTCTTCCTATCCGGGGAAGAGCACATCTGTATGTATATATTTCTAATTGATGCATTTTAATTTGTATTAAAATATCACAGAACTATGTTCTGAAAAAAATACAACTTCACAAATAATAACGTTTTTTCTTTAAAAGAAAAAATATATATATATACAATATAATTAAAAAGTTTATACGTTTTGATATTTCATGTGAATTTTTCTCTTTCCAAGAGAGACAGCGACGTTTGCTTTAGTTTGATTATCAAAATACCTTGACAACACAATAATCCGGGGACAAAAATAAATTCTCGGAATTGTAAT
The DNA here is from genome assembly GCA_022840565.1 of Eubasilissa regina. Lineage (NCBI taxonomy): Eukaryota > Metazoa > Arthropoda > Insecta > Trichoptera > Phryganeidae > Eubasilissa > Eubasilissa regina. Next base: position 28,959,314 of record JAINEB010000033.1, read on the forward strand.
GACAATAAAAGTTGTCGGTGATGTAATATGGAACAGAACACAAGCTTAGCCGATCCGCAGTCAAACTGTGTCAAGTTCAATAGAAATGGTCCCACATGTGTGACACGTATTTTGTAATAAATGAACACAAAAAATATTCAATTAAAAGTTAACGGATGATTTTCTTTATATATTATAGACTAATAAATAAGAAATAAATTATTTTATATTTGCTACATTCGGAAGTTTTCACGGTCGTCTGATGATGATATAATTTCTTCTCGGTTATATTGTCGTGGGTCCGTTTGAGTCGTAGTCAACGTTTCACTTATTACCAACGATTCTTGTAACATATGTTTAAAAGATCTTAGGTCAGTAGGTACTTATTTCGTTTCTGGACATATTTCAGATGGCTACTGAATGCGGCCCGATACTTCGGCTACGACAATAACCAACCAACCCGCGGCAAAATAACCTAGAAGAAATTATATTGCCATTAATTGTTTTTTCATTTATCAAATTGAATTTGATCTAACGATTGGAAAATAATTAAATAAAAAACACGCGTAAAGCTCATATCTGAATATGTTTATATAAATTCCTTCGATAGCTGGTTCCTAGGTTTCCGATTAATATTAAGCACACATATGATATATGAACTGTACTAACATTTTAAAAATTATTTTAAATTTTTACAACTTTGTGTAATATGTAAATGAGTTACTTGAATCTGTTACAAAACATCGATTGGGCGAAGATATACCATTGAATACTCCCCACATTTTCCAGACAATGTACCACGGACTTTTTACCTCAGAAATAAACTTTGTGGTTTAAAACCAATAGCAATTAAAGAATTAAAAGCAGCTATTAAGGTAGAATACACCTAAACACAAAATTGAAATGTTTGCAACTTCAAAAGTGCCTGGTCCAGAATAGCCATTAGTTCGAACACTTACGATAACTCAATTAAAAAAAAAAACTCTTCAATGAATGTATCTAAAATTTTTTTGGTACAGCCTGTAATATTGTGAAATATTATTGTAAAATTTAAATAAGATTAAAGTAATTCGAATTAATTTGTAGATATTTTACAGGCAATAATAAATGGTGGCCCATCTTCGAAAAATTTTTATAATAATTTTCTTATAATTTATATAAGTCTGTCCGAGGTTACAACAGATATCGTCGCCAAGCGAATTTCTCCGAGAGCGTAATGCGATAATTTATTGAGTTCCTCATTTTGATTTATTGAATCAATGATTCACACACCACCGAAGTTTTCACTCGGTTTGTATCTGGATACACATTAAAGTACTCTTTCAATTGTACACTCTATAATTAATTAAAGTGAGCTCTTGCACTAACATAGCGCCATCTGTAATCCAATTGTACACGCAGCACGCTTATAAATAAACCTTCTAGAAACGAGTACGTAGAACTCTGAGAGTATTTCCAATGTTATATCCTGATCCGCGATACAATTTATATCATACAATAAGAATGATTAGAGCTGTCATAAATATGGCGATTCAAGCAGGGTGTTGATACACGTGCATTTCTTGCAGAGGCTATTTATTTTGTAGACTTAAGCAACGCTTCGTAATTATTGTATTGTTATGCAAAACTTACGTTCGTTACCTTTCGTTCTGACACTGTGCAGCACCAGCTTCGCAAATATTTACGATTTTACTTCACTTCATTTAAAATTCTGTGCGACAACGTAACCCTGAACGAAATGGATATTAATGGTAACCGTCAGTGCCGGCGTTACGCACAGGCGGTACAGGCGTCTGCCCGTGGAGGCCAAATCAAAGGGGCGGCCGAAGAATATATAAAATTTGGTAAAAAATAATCCCAAGTTGCGAAACGATAATATTGTGTAATAAAAATAATCCAGGGATAAACAATCCAGTAAATAATATTATAGTTATTTCCTAATAAAGCAGTAATTTGCAATTAATACTAATATCCAGAACGTATTTCGGTAAAAAGCCGCCCTTGGGCAAGTTTTAAAATACCGCCCCTAAAGTGTGTGGAATGCGGGCGGCCGATTTACAGGGATGGCTTTACAAAAATTGAAATCATCATCTTCATTTTAGTTACCAGGGCGGAAAAAAATAATTTTGCATGTGGCGGCAAAAAGTCTAGCTCCGGCGCTGGTTACCGTAGTCATTTTGGATAAAAATAAATGCTTCTGAAAGGTAATCTATTAAAATGGAAAGATAATCCTGTTTTTAAATAATGCGATAAAAAAAATATTTTTTTTATTTTCATTTGTAACTTTTTAGCCATTATTAAATTTTTTTTTAGACGCACTAGTTATCGATTCCAGTAGAACTGTAGAAATATTTGTACATTATACGTAGTTTTTATTATTTTGTTGTTTTATTTAAACTGCTATATTTAAACTGTCATATTGAAATGTTAATTAAAAATGTACCGTTATATTAATATTTTTATTCTTATGTAATTCCCCAGATGGAAATAAAACAAAATAAATAAATAACTAATGCTATTTTTGCACATATGAATTCTTAAATGAATGTTTCATTAATAATAATTTAATAAGGATAGTAAAAATGTGTTTGAGAAATAACACGTAAGAAATAGAGCTGACAGTATTTTTGTAGACGTTAACGAGGAAGAAGGATGCAGTAAAAACATATTATATGCGCGGGTGGTACGACACACATGTCATGTAATATGTTTTTTAAAATGTTTTCACCAAGATAAATTAATCTACTTTGCTATATAATTAACGACTCAAAATAGTTTTGAAATTATCAAATAGGAAAAGGATGTGACTCTTTTGTATAAATATTGTAGACCAAAAATATGTTTCATAATAATTATGAATATGCCTTATTTGCTTTGTGACTAAGTCAACTTGATTTCATTCAGTCATTATTATGAGTAGTCGCACACATACAGACACGTGTTCATATTCATTCACATTCACTTATACCTACCATCCGCAGACATACAATCTGTAGCTTATATAGCGACTTGTGTCTGCTTTCCCAAGGTGGGTGTAGGCAGTAGGCAGACAGGGCTTGGTACTTTGAATAACAACAGGTTTATTACAAAAATGCATTTATTTATTGAAATCTGTGTATTATAATTATATGAAGATTAAAAAAATAAACATGTGCTAAGTAGCCTCAATATTAGCAAAGTGTGGCGGTATTCCAGCTGGTTAAAAGGTGAAAAATGTTTTAGATTTCGTCGAGTAGTAAATTAGTACTATTTGATAGTGTTTTTTTTTTCCATAAATAAGAGTGGTCTAACAATTTTGTAATGGATAGTTTGGAATTAAACTGACTCAGTGGCGTAATAATACATTTCCAGGCTCCCGGGAAAACGTATACTAAGCCCCCAGAACACATCACGTTTTATTTAAAAAAATAAATAATTAAAAACTTGATATTACGCGTTTACTTATATTTTTTTACTAATTATAGTATTATTATTATACAATATTAATTAGGTACGTTACTTTAAAATAATAAATTTATATACTAAATTAATACATTAATTTAGTATTTAAAACATCACAGACCGTCTGTTCTGAATAATTACAACTTCACAATAAGAATGTGTTTTCTTTAATAATATATGTTGTATCAATGTGTCCAAAATTTAATAAAAATGAATTGACAATTCTGACGTCTGCACTCGCTTTACTCGAAGGTATTTGAGATTCTGTAAAAATAATGTAGATGGCTTTCAAATAATGGAACGACAGGTGTATTAATTTTAAAAATGTAACATATAGGATTGAAAATTTTGTCAAGAAAAATACTGGCGTTATAACACAATTGGTAGTGTACTTCCCCGGATTGGAAATAGAGATCCAGGTTCGAATCCCAAAACATGACGCAAAAACAATATTTTTCGACAAAATTGATTTTATATGTATATATTTAAAATTAATACATTAATTTAGTATTTAAAATATTATGTATTTAATGTTTAACCCTCTTGTTGGCTAACCAAAATAATTTCTTCTATACACAGTGTTGTTGGATTTTTATAAATTAAACATACATATTTTTTTGTTCTGTGTTTTACGTGTAGTAATATCATCGGTCATATTTATAAGTTGAGAATAAATATAATAATTAAAAAAAGCAGAATTACAAAAAGAAGACCATGAAAGACAATCCCGAATACGACCCTGATCACATGGATAAATGTCATATATTTCCGAACACTGAACCAGACGCCAACGTTCGGCTTTAACACAATTATTTAACCTATACTTGAATACAGAAATTTTAAAGAATATTAATCGAATATTTCTGCAAAATGAATGCGTGGGAAAGTCTAAATTCAAAAAAATCGTGGTTATAATAGTATTATTATTACCAAAACTGCATCATAATATTAAATTTAATAATTTAAAATTATTTTATTTACAATTATTTCATTGGACTAATTACTGTATCAGAAAAGCACTGTCTGCTATACTGTATATACTAGTGTAGCAGGCAGGGAACCGAATTATGTGTTCTTAAGTTACTGTAATTTTTGTTTCTTATTTTTATAATAAAATTAAATAAATAATTATTTTTATTTAAAAAAATATATAAAAAATTCCACCATAAACTTGAAAACGAATTGCAGATCGAATCGAGTTAAAATATCATAAACAATTGATGAGGAAGTGTGCATAGTATTCTAAAACCCATTCAAGTATTACGGTAATGAAGCCTATAATGATGAAAGTATATAGGTGGCTACCTACTGATCTTATCACATTCATAATGAAATCTATTGGATGTTGTCTAAACGAGGGAATTATTTCTTTTTATGTGACACGTCTGTGATTTGCGATTAAATGCAATGTATTTTTTTCTCCTAATGCTTTTCTATAATAAATATCTCTACAATAAAAATATCATTTTTTAAATCAATTTTAATGAGATAATCGTGTATTTTTTTCTAAACTGGGCAAACCGCCGTGACGGTATGCGTTCACAATATTGATTGTTTTGGAAGACCTCTTAAAAACAATAGACAGATATTTTAACAGTTAAAATTCTTTATGTTTATATACATAATTAAACTTTATTTTAACCACTTAATTAGTTACTTTTATACAGATTGGTTTTGTAAAATACCATTTCCTTCGTCAGGATGTCAAATTAACTAACTATGAAACTTCCACATTTTTTATCATCGTAACAATTTAAGTTAGATACTGTACTTATTTTTAAGTAATTATTATTTTTATTCATTTTTTTAAAACATTAAATTATAATAAACGTAATATATAAGTTTTGGTTAGTTAATTTGACATCCTGACGAAGGTAATAATATTTTCCGAAACATGTTGGTGTATTAAAATTACTAATCAAGTGGTTAAAGACAACGTTAAATATTAAAAATTGTTATTAAATAGATATTTTAATACGTACATATTAATGTTTGGCGTTATATCATTAAGACGAATAAATTATTTGTTTGTATTTATTGAATTTTTATGTCGAAATACCACATGTAAACATAAAATCAGATATTTCACGAAAAAATATGTCTACTCTGTTACAATACTTACTCTTGTGGAAATTAAGAAAATATGTATGTAACGTAATGTAAAGATAAGGTTTAGATAATGTATGACCATACACAATCCGGCAAAACTAAATAATAGAAAAACGTATCAAATGGAGAATGTCAGAAACCACGACACCATGCATTATAGTATTACGAAATGTGGTACGTATGTAAGAAACGCAGAGGCTTTTGAGTGAATAAAACCGGTATCCAGCTTCACACCGAAGAGAAATATATAGTTCAGCTCGTATACCTCACTTCCCAGATGCGATCTTCGCTTCGCAGCACCTACTGTTGTTACTTTTAAATATAAAAATAAAACTGAAGAAATATAAAGAATCCTAATCTTTCATTCGAATCTCAGCCATTGTTGAGTGCCCAACACTTTCCTGCTTACACTAAAAGCTCATACAATGAGAGAAAAATACAGATGGTTTTAATTTTACCGTTATGAAACTGTGTGTCGATGATTATATGCAGCAAGGCGAAGGAAAGATGAGTGCAAATTGTTTATGTGAAACAAATATGAAGAATATAACAATGTTTATGTGAAAATCAAAAATGAATGCAATTTAATTTGTACTATGATATTTACAATTGATAAAAATCATGACATTTTATAATTTTTTTCAGTCGGAGCATTCAATTGTAATTGTGACAAAATAAAATGATGATGGCTAGTCACTTCATACTGTAGCAATACCTGGCGCTGTCGCATCCTAGTACTTTTCACCACGATTTTATGAAATGACATATGTATGTTCTTCGTTTTCGTCGTTTATATAATTGGATTTGAATTTTTGCGGGGAATCGTGCTATATCACTAATTATCAAGTTCAAATCAAAGAAATGTAATCACTACATATTTGTAACCTCCCTGTCAACTGCGCACAAGTCAAGGAAATCGTACCTAAGTAAAATTCAATTTCAATTTAGAAATTAATTTAGAAATAATCCTCTTTACAACTCAAGAAAAGTAAGTAATACTTCAGTAATTTTACTAAAATCATTTAAAACTAGTTATGTCTCTCATATCTAAAATCATTTAAAACTAGTTATGTCTAGCACAATGGTAATCATAATATATGCACAGTGTTATATAAAAAGCTACGGAAAATTACTACACAATTTATTAAGACCTGAGATGAAACAAAACAAAACGGTCAACAACTCCGTAAGTCAGGGAGCGGTCGAATAAGTCGAAATTATAGATTTTAGGGAGTGACTCGAGGACTAAATAATCTCCAAAGATGCTACCTGACGGTATTGTTGCAGGTAACATACACCTCCAAAACCCCAACCAATCAGGAAAGTGCGGTGCAAAAGGGGACGGGAAACTACTGCAGTATCTTCACAACAAAATCCACATGTAATTCGATATTGCTCGGAAATATGACGACATACAATCGCTACAATATACACTAAAAATATTGTCTATACTTACATAAAAAGTGTAAATAAATTAAATACACCAACGCAAGTAAAACACGAAAAAAAAAATCAAATGTAAAATACACAACAAAATTCTAATTAACTATCTGACACCAGGACTCGGCAATTAATTTATGTTTGCTTGAATGATTTAACCATATTTTATATTCACATCATGTTATACGATCTACTTCTAAGACTAATGTAACTATGAATTTTAATTATATGTGTAAGTCATATATACATAAATTATTTCACAACAATAAAATTAAAAAATATATAGATATGTCATCTGCCTCACAACAGGACTATTTTATGAGGCAAATAAATTGTGCTATACAATTATCTCTCTTTATTCAATAAATAAATACATGTTGGAGAGTATCCCTTCTTCATTGTCATTGAAAGGTTTCTTCGGCTGGTCACGACTTCGGATGCCTCAAATTCCGACGAGAAATATTCTTTGCCAACCGCTTCATCCTGAATTCAACTCTCTCAATTAATACAGTGCAGGAGTCAAGCGATTTAATGTTTACTTTCGGTAAATAATTAATTCTAGATGCGTTGAAAATTGTAATAAATAATCTGTCTATTTTTTTTACTAAAGCTGTCTAGTGTAACCAAGCATGGGCCTGAGTGTTGAATGTGTATTTGTGATAGATCTATAAGTTATTACAGTAGGAGGAGTTCTTGAAACCGTGTGTTCCTAAGACAGGGAATGATAAACATAGAGATTAGTAAGAGTTACATTTGGAATTATCCATTTCTTCACATTGATTGAGAGTTAAACTGGTATAGTTTGGTTGAATCGAAATTATATATGTACGTTAAAAGACGGCTTTGAGTAAAAGTTGCATACGATGATATAGTTTATTTTTTGAAGTGAAACGTTTTTTCCCACATTGCGGTAATTTCAATCGGTTTTCAAGGCCATTATCACAGCGAATTTGAAGCGGAAACAGAGAGACAGCGCTATGTGTGAAGCGGGGCGCTCGAGCGGAAGGCGAAGTGTCTGCATCGGAGAATATGCGAAAGAAACGATACCGATCGTAATATGTCTTTACTAAATATAATAAATCTTTAATAAATATAATAAATATATCTTTACTAAATAAATATTTGAATACTAAATGAATAATGATTCGAATACAAAATAAAGAACGACAGTTTATGCAGTATTTGCAAGAAATTTAGTTAGGCTATATAGTCAAGAATATTTGTATTAAGTAGTTTGTTGCTTCCCGCTATACTTTATAAGTTGTCGGTCCTGAGGGAACCTTGTCCCATAAGAACATCCAGAGAGTGGTTCGTTCTTTGATAATGACTCGCTTGTTTACATCGAACTTGCGGACGAAATCTTTTATAACACCTGGTGTATTGCACAGGATTGAGAAGTCGCTGAGGTGTCGCCAATTAATTGATGTTGTAAGGACACGATGCAGTGATTTGGAGGTATAATCATCGGCGAGGCGCCGGAGAGATGTGGAATAGATTTGGGTAAAAAAAGACCGTCATTTTCTTATAAAATGCGCCTTGCTAATACGCTGAGAAAAATATGAATAAATAAATGTATTGTTTGTAACTGAAATAAAACGAGGTATGTGCGGGCGGAAACGCATTCTCCTAGATTACATAGTACCTAGATTGAACATATTTTGTGTTTCATTTCTTCCAACCTTATAATCATCATCGCCAGTTGAGGAAACGGAGATCGGCGAACCACTTTTGTCCACATTTCTTGTTGCCTGTACGGAACACCTAGCATGAATACTGATAATGAAGTCTGATACAATTGCTTAATTTACTGTACTGATTATACATATTATTTATAATACATACAGAATGATATAAACTGTTGAAATAAATAAAGATATCAAATCATAAATCACTTTTACTCAAATCGATACACAATTATTTTAATTATCACTAAATGGGACGTAGGATCATTTGCCTCACCTCACAGGTATACGCATTTATCTCTTTCTATATCTCAATCACAATGACATACCTTGAATTCATGAGATCATAATAAGAAATCATTTCATATATTTTTCCATTGCTTATCCCGTTATGCATCATTTTTATGACACATTCTGAGGTAATCTCTGTCGAATAACTGGTGCTTTTTCTTACAGTATGCCGTTATTACTATCGATCTTACGAGTATTTGTATTGAATGTATTACATGACTCGCTATAACATATTTACCGTAAACACCTTAGTGTACTGTTGATCGTAATTATTGGAAGGATATATATGGATATAAATAATTATAATTTCTTGTTTGCAATAACAGAGTTATGGAACTCGGCATTTAAAATAAAAATACATAGTTGTTTAAAATCAATTTTAGATAAAAAAACCGAGAAAGATACACAGACAAAATCTATCTATCGGCAGTAGAAAGTTGCAAGTTCGATTCCCAGTGAAGACTACAGTTAGGAATTGCATACAAAATTTCGAAATTTTGAGAATTCCGAAATTCATGCTCATAAAGAAAATTTAGAATTCCGAAAATTTTATAGCGAATTCCAAAATGTTAAAATATAAAAATAAAATATTGTTACGATCACAGACTAACAGATACACAATGAGTAATCGTAGAATGCTTCTTTTTTAGAGATGCTTTAAAAATTTAACCAGATAAAAACTGTATTAGATAATCAGATGCTGAAATTTTGTCGATTAACTGAATTATTTCTGCACTTCTCCCAGTGAAGCTTACCGTTGACGTCATTTGTTGAGAGAATGTAAATCTACTTTCAGCTGATGCGGCATTGTCTTTCATGCATGAGAATTTGGGATCTGATGAGCTCTCACTAAAGTTGAAGTACAATTTAGAAGATCAAATAAGCTAAAGACGAACAAAATGTATCTGAAACTCTTCAGTATTTACACAACGGTAGAAAAAGTGAGATTTAAAATTTTTTTACTAGACCAACGAAAAATACAAAAGACAAAGTTATCGAAAGCTTTGCACAAAGATTGTTATTCAATAGAAATATGTATATTTCGTAGTTACCCCGTCGGAATCTGACGATATAGAAGAAGTGATTTTGGAAGAACACACTAATTACTATCGTCCTAGTTATTAATTCAAAAGTTTGAGAACAAAATTCAGTCGAATATGACGTCTACTATACCGTCCAGCTCAACTTAACAAGCACCAAAACACAGCTTAATTAAAAAAAATAAATCCGAAATGTAATTATTTAAAGAAAATGGCGTGTGAGGATAAATTTTAGAGTCCGTATACTCAATTTTGATTTTGAATCCACTAACGAGCGTGGAGTCCGAGCGAGCGTGCTCAATGACAGGCAACTTTACACAAGTACACAAGGTGTAACGAAACTAAGGCCCGTGGCTTTAAGGGATCTCTGTTTCCTCAAAACATATTATGGGCAACAGAATAAAAATTTAATTTAATAAGATTATTAAACAAATAATAATTAGAGATGAAGCTATCTATTATTATATTTAATGGAAATATATGGAATTATGAGTAATTACAGGCCTTACGACTTGTCTTCGACTGGCTTAAGTGATCACTCTATATAAATGTAACGTTCAACACTCTTATCCATCAATCCCCATATCTATAAATTTTTTAAATGTTGTATATATATTAATATGTGGACTCACATCGAGTACCACTACACTATCACCATCTATGGACTAAATTTGATAATTCATTTCCCTGAAACAGCATATATGTCACAATGAGAATCAATTTTTTTTTTTGTAATTATTAAAGCAATATGCTACTTTTAATTTACTTTTAAAATTAGCAATATTAACTTTGTAGTTAAAATTCATATTTTTTATTTATTATCTTTGTTTTATTAACCACTGAATTGAGTTTAAATACATCCACCGGTTTCGAAAAATACAATTTTCTTCTTCAGGATGTCATGACTAACTAAAAACATATATCATTGTTCCTTCACCAGAATCTATTTTTAAAAAAACAACAATTATTTAAAAAATAAATTTAGTACCTAACTCAAATTGTTACTTAATACAAATTTAGTCGAATAATTTTTGGGAAAAATTTTTTAAAAATAGATTCTGGTGAAGAAACAATAATATATGTTTTTAGTTAGTTATGACATCCTGAAGAAGAAAATTGTATTTTTTGAAACCGGTAGATGTATTTAAACTCAATTCAGTGGTTAATAAAACAAAGATAATAAATAAAAAATATGCAATATGCTTTATCTGTAAAATGTTTTTAACACATTATACTAGAATACGTCTGAAAAAAAAATGGAGATTAATGGGTGAGCATGGTGAACGTTATATTTATATAAAGTGATCACTTAAGCCAGCCGAAGACAGGTTGTAAGCCCTGTAATTACATACTTCCATATATTTTACATTAAATATAATAGAAAAATAGATTCGTCTCTATGAGATATCTATTATTTGTTTAATAACAGTGCTTTTGTAGGTGAAAATCCGGTAATTGTGTGTTCTTGGACGTATTTAAATATTGCTAATAAGATTATAATTATATAATTTTGATTTGATTCCATTTTTTTTTTTTCTATTCTAATTGATTTTTTGTACAATCATTATTTTCTATATTGTTTTAATATTTTTCAAACAATAACTAATAATGATTTTATTATCTTTAATAATCGGTTTTTTATTATTAGTATTGACCAATAAATAATATCAAATTTTTTGAAATTCGACCGTGTTCCGAAAAATTTTATATTCGAATTCCGAATTTTTTTATTTCATCAAAATTTTCAATTTTGACGTAACTGTGTACTGATAAATCGTGACTTCACAAGTAAAATCTGATTTCATTAAAATTAATTATAAATATGAAGGAAACCACAACGGATCCCACCCTATCCCGGAATCGTTTTAAGAGTTGTTTACTTTCTCTTCGATACTACTCATCAAATATATCACGCGTGCAATATTTTACAAACTCTTCAAAGTTTTTTTTTTGGACTAATTAGAGCAGTTAGTTAAGTTCCGATAGTTAGTTACTAAAACCTTGTAGTTTTCCTTCATATTAACTTTTTTCTTTCTCTTTATTATATGATACATTTGGTCATTATTATAAAAATATTTTTTATTACATTCAGTCATTATCATTATAATACCATCGTAGGTTGGCTCCGGTATCATCGAACAAGAGCCATACCTGTACAATTTGATATGATGGTGGCTATCATATTAAATTCAGAAAGCAGCCAGCGTGAAGCTATAGAAGTCATGCACCCCCAAAAGAGGAGGGTAAAATAAATTAAAATAGTAAAATTAATTATATCAAAAAATGATTTAGCATTACTAAAACTAACTAAGTTACTAATCGTTACAAAAAAATTACTAAAAAAAGTTAAAGTTACTAGCAAAAAATCAGATAACTTGCTGCTAAGTCCCTAGGGAAGTGACCGTATTTCCAGAAAGAAAATACAAAATATTAGTAAAATTAAATATTTATATACATGTATACCGATAATTATCGTAAAAAAGTTATTAAACGCATACACATGAAAGATATAACATATAGAAATGAAATTATAGGAACACGTAAAAAAAATAATTTAAAGAAAATCGTTTTGAACTGCAATGCTAAAACTATCGAGAAATCATATCAAAGAATTATTTACAACAGTTTTTAGCAAATGTTAAACTACAGACATATATTTTACAATGGAACGTAAATGCATAAAATAACAACCCTTCTGCGGTCCAGCGCCGAATATATTCGTCGTAAAAAACTTTCCGCCAGGGCCAGCGACGTATCAATTCGTCATGAATGTAATTTATTGATCTGATTTAAACAGCGACACTAACCGGAGACCTGAATCAGTGACATATATTGTACAATGGGAAAAGATTTTAAATAAATATTAATATTTATAAATTTTTTTTTTTGCTAATCTGATTTCCTTACCAAAACTAGCGATGACACTTACAATGTATACAGTGTTTGACGATGAATACATACGTTAGTGCAATTGTTATATAGATTTTATTATTGTAATATTAAATATTAAATTTAAATCGTCGTCCAGAGTGGGAGATACACCTATCAATCAAAGGTGTCATTCAATAATGAAATGAATAAAAGATAAAAAAAAATCTTCTGTACAGTTTATTATACAGTATTTGCAGGGGCGTGCAGTGCATATAAGCAAAAAAGCTGTGCATTACTAAAAATTCTGGGAAACAAATATAAATTAAATAATTAACATAAACGAAAACATTTTTATTACACTATTAGCGCCATCTGTGTGCCAGTAGAGACTTCAGTTGCTTAGTTCTATAAACTACCACGACAACTCACCGCTGCAGTCATGGTGCTCTTATGAATTCGCAGCATCGAGCTATTCACATTATTATGTTCCATCTTTAAGCTAGTGAATTACTCAAGTCATATAATTGGCTATTTACTGAATTGAAAATTCTTTTCGCTCGGTCCATTTTGTATGCAGTCATTACCTATGCTGTTTTTTAACATAATAACATTACAAAGGCTTACAACTGCGTGCAAATCATTGAAGTGTCTACTTCCTATTTTACTAATTCGCGAATCGCTATCTTACTGTTTTAACGTGTTGATTTCATGATTGTTCTTTAAATTTGGTGCAAAGATTGGTTTTTGATTTGGGAAAAACAAAAAGCAATTGGCAAAACTATTTAATAGAAATAATTGTTTCCTTTAGCTATTACGTGAAGGATTTTCAAACAATGAATGAATCATGTTCAGTCATAGAAAGTGTTCTTAAAAACGTCCATAAATTTTTATATGGGTAAAAAGGTATTAATTAATGTTAAAACTTAAACTTTAAAAACACTATTAATAGTACTCTAAAATTACAAATAAATACATGGCAGGGTCGTATAAGCGACGGATTTATTCTGTCTAAAGACGTTGGTTAAACGAAAGTACATATATTGTATTACATATATTATATGTGATTGTATAATGTCATTGGTAACAGCACAACCTGAATCTATACCTACTGCACGCCACTGAGAATTAGGTGGTGTAATTATAATGGTGTGATTTATTTTTTTGGACAACACCTGCAGGCACGCCGGAAACATGACGAGATCAAATTTCAGTTATATTATCGAGATAAATCTCGACACTGTATACACCTGGCGTAGTTCTCTGGAGATTATTGTGACATTTGATGGGTTAAGACCGATCTTGTACCTGTTTTCTCGTTTTTGAACCTGTTAAGCTCTTAATTCAAAACCATCTTAAGCTTATTAGGGACATCTTAGCGCTGCTGTTGAAAGTTGAATAGATATATTTATGGATAATATTATTTTTAGAAAGCGTTTTCATATATTTTAGCAGTCCATGTAAGTTTCGTTATACTTTACAATAAAACATATTTTTTTCATTGGATATACAAAGGCATTGTATTTTAAAATTCAATGATAATTCTATGACAGTGACGTACGATGTTTATACCTGATGTGACTGACGTATATCGTCGATACAAGTGGTTGGTGATGATGGTGAAGTGGATGGTGAATGACGGGACGGAATGGGAAGAGGAAACAGGTAGGGAATGGGATAGGGAATTGGAAATGAGGGAAGGTTTGGAATGAGAGTAAGGGAATCCTTCGATAGCGGACCAGGATGGCTTACAGGATAAGGAGGACAGCTCGATTCACCTGATGATGACGGTTCCTGATTTATATTGAAGTTCACCCTAAAAACTAGAACGGCTCGCGATTCTGATGAATTCACTGCACACTGTCCGTTGAATTCCACAAATACAAATTTTTTGTTATTCCAGTGGATCCAACGAATGATCGAGCGAGAACACCACTTCTTTTCCAAAATATATCCAAAATCAACTAGTCGAGCTGGGGAACAGGTGTGTACTGATAGGTAATGGGCTAAGGGGTAGAAACAAAACTAAAACTGGTGACAATAACACTACACTTAACAGTAATAATTTTGACTAAAGTCTTCGAATAAATGTAGAAGTTATGTGTTTAACTATCAAAAAAATAATTACGAATACGGAACACCTGATATTATTTTATTTTGAAGGACGTGCTTTGTAATGAATTTATTTGATAGTTTATTATTCATTTTAACAGTTTTTTTTATAAATTAAAGTGAGTTGACATAATATACAAAATTGGGCCCCAATGCAAAATGGAAGGGGCCCTCGAATATTAAGAATGTATGAGAAAGTAAGAATTTTATTATTACTACGCAGTTTATTCATTAAATAGTAAGAAAAATATTTGACTTGTCTTCTGCAGTATGAAAACACTTAAATAAAAAAAATAAAAAATTTAGTTTTTAGTCTCTTATTCGGAACTAAAAAATTCTAGCTTCGTTTTACGGTGATGATTTAGTTCCTAACCCGACATATTCACGAGGTACTACCTGTGTAGATCAAAATGTTTGTTAATTCAATTTCTTGCTTTAGTGGATTTAAAAAATAGTAGTACACATTAGCATTCGAAAAATATCAATATCAAACGCCTCGTAGGGTACTGCCTTAGTGTTCTGCATTGGCTGTATCGGCATAGTTGCGCCACTGTTTACGTGGTAAAGATGATCCTATTATAAGATTATATTAATACATGTGTTAATAATCTCCAGAGCTAAATTAAATTTGTTACTTGTCGACGTCTCCATGGTTCAGTGATCATATAGTCAGTCAGAATGTATGTTTATTTTAAATACTAAATTAATGTATTAATTATAAATATATACATATAAAATCAATTATGTCGAAAAATATTGTTTTTGCGTCACCGGGATTCGAACCTGGATCTCTATTTCCAATCCGGGGAAGTACACTACCAATTGTGTTATAACACAAGTATTTTTCATGACAAATTTTCGAACCTATATGTTACATTTTTTCAAATTAATACACCTGTCGTTCTATTATTTGAAAGCCATCTACATTATTTTTACAGAATCTCAAATACCTTTGAGTAAACCGACTGCAGACGAATGTTTATTTATTATTAATTTGTAATCTATAGTTATTGAATGATATCTATTAAAATTTTGAAGTACTTTTTCATTCGCGTTACATTTTAGATTCATTGTAATTTATTTATTTAATTCAAATTATGTTTATTTATGAATCGTTGAACAACCCATGATAACCGACCTCATGATTTTTAAAAAATACAGTGTTTTTCAATTCTACGAAATCACAATGTAATCTAAAAATATTGCCTTTTATAAAAAGACATATACAATTGTGTACAATTAACTTTGTATTTAATCACATATGTTAAATATTAAACCACCTGGCTTCAGAAAATTTTATTTTTCTTCGATAAAAAATAAATCATTTGTTTTAAAAATGGAATTTTTATAATATATATATTTAAAAAAAAAATTCTATCAAGTACCCTAGTGACTTTATAAAATGAATGAATTATTAGTTTGTTAATGATGAAAGATATGGCAAAATGACTGCAATGTCTAACCAGAATGTTTTGTGTGAAAAACAATATTTTTTAATTGAATTGTATTTTATGAATGTAAACGGTTAGGCTGTATTTGTTGTATTTTTACGGTTTAATAGGAAATTCACTTTTTTTAATACTAGTAATAAACTTAAGTAAAAAATATATGTATGCATACAGAGTACTGGGTTCCTTCCATCTATCATTCTGAAAGGCAATAATAATCGTGTTTTGTGTCCTCTCTAGTTTAACGAATGGGAAAACGTGCACTGAGCTCAGCGTTTTCATAGCGCTACAGTGAATTGTTAGCCTAATGCATAATTCAATCCCAATATTTCAACAGGCACACGTTATACGAATAAAAGATAAGTCAAGTGAATCGCCAAACCATATATTTTTGCGTGTTTTGAATATTAACGCAGGATCGTGGGTTCTCTAAATCTCTGAATGATTAATTATTCATATAAACAAAGACTTACGGAAAATTATCCGACACCTGTTTTAAACTATTAAATATCATCATGTTTTAATGTGATATATTATTCCTTTTGCAATCGTAAGACCTAGTTGTCTGGCAACTGCTCCTGGCGTTCGCATGTGCGAGCCATCTCAATTAGGATCTTTCTATATGTAGCAGTATTGGCTCTATGGCGATGATTTTTCTTTTCACTCGGTCCAATAATGTTTTGTTTTAATAAAAATTCAAACACGAAATACGAGTCACATTAAAATTCTCACTATTTTCAAACTAAGATAAACGCTTGTGTTATGAAAATAGGACTAACTTGATGACCTTCTAGAACGAGGCTCGAACCCCCGACCACTAGATCACTAGGCAAATGTCGTAATCACTAGACCATAAACACGTCAAGTTATTACAGCTACTCCCTTAAGATATCTAATTTGGGCAGCCTTGATCCTTGATCTCAATCTCTCCGTGCGAATCCATATTTGGTGACCATATAACTTTAAAATTAAATAAAACTAATAAAAATCGCGGGAATGACCATGGTATTCGCTTTATTGGAAAGATAATTTTATGCTATTAATCTTTATATGGGCGCCGCGGCTAGCTCGAATAAAGCGCAATCTGGAAGTTCAATTTTTGACCAGATTCTGGAGTAGCTGGGAACGTAGCTGGGTCCAAATGTTGGCTTCCAAGTCGTCTATTGTCTCTGGTTTTTCGGCATAGACTATCGATTTCACACATTCTTACAGAAAATAATCCAAAGGTGTTAAATCACACGATCTTGGAGGCCAATTCATAGGTCCATTAGGCGAAATTATGCGCTCATCGAATGTTTCTTGTTGAAACTACAGCTCTTCTACATTAATGCAATTCAATTGGGGAACGAAAATGTCAGTAATCATGGATCTATAGCACTCTCCACTGACTGTAACGTTCTGGCCGGCATAATTTTTGAAGAAACAACAGCTAGTATACAGCTTTTATTTAATTTAATTAGTTTATTATTTGACGTTTCAAAATTGCATTTGTTTAAAAATGGTTATTTGGCATTATAGGTAAGTATTTTTCTTCTACTTTTTCTACCACGGCACTGCATCTCATTGCGGGTTTTTGGCCTCCTTCACAAGTGCTTTCTACCGACTCCTGTCATTGGCCATTCTTCTCCAGTTCCCTGACCCTTCCAGTACCCTCCCACCCAGTCAACCCACTTCTTCCTTGGTCTGCCTCTAGATCGCTTCTTTCAACATTCTTTCAACATGGCCAGCCCATCGCATTCTTTGGTATCTACAGAATCTTACAATTATTTCTTTCTCAATTAAATTTTTGAGCTCATGATTAAACTGTATTCTGTAAGTTCCATTTTTTAGTGTAAGTCTATATATTTTTCTTAATATTTTGGGCTCAAACACTGTTAATTTGTATTCTTAGGTTTGGGTTAGGCACCACGTTTCCAGTTTTAAGTTATTAGCAGTTTTCTTGGTTGACTCAATCTTAGATATGTATAATTTTTTTTTATTTAGCTTATCGGGTATGTACCGTGCGGTTATTGAATTCTCAAAGAAGTTCTTTTCCTACCTATTGAGACGTTAAAGAACATACTATAATTTTCGTAATTTCACTATGAATGCTTTTCAAACACACGAATTTCTAAAAATTGTCAAAACGTGGTACTGAATAAAATATGTAGTATGACATATTTGTATGGTTAATTATTAGTCATATATCGGTTTTCTGTTATACAGATTGATTAATTTCTATTTATTTAGTTATTATAACATTTGTTATTAAACTAATTCTTATGAATAAAAAAATATATTTTGTCTTGTTAAATATACTACATTTAGTTCAGGGTGAATATTATGAACATAAAATTAGCCAAGCGGCATAATATCACCACTTATTGACATTGTGCGGCTGGGAATTTTTATTTTTTGCTAAATTTCAAGCGTAGATCGGGCTGTGTATGAGGTGGCACCGTCTTGTTGAAACCACGTATGTTGTAGACTCAATCGACCCAAATCGGCTACCAAGAAATTTTCCAGCATGTGACGATAGCGATCACTATTAATGATTACAGCATTGCCTCTTGCATCCTGAAAGAAATAGGCATATGCGTCAGATACAGTCACTCTGAGTAGATGTAAAGGTCGTTAATGTATCAATTGAGGACATTCAGAGCCCCAATAATGGCTATTTTGTTAATTAACAAAACCCGCTAAGTCAACGTGATCTTTGTCGCTCATGGTGATTTTTTTCTAATATTAAGTTGCAAAACATATGCTATTGCATGTTGTTAGATGCTCAATGATTAATTGAAATCACTACTCTATACGACTACTAAATGCGAAAAAAATCAACATTGAACCTAATATTCACACTGAATCTTAAAAAAAACTAAATAAAAACTAAAAACTAAAAAACTTAAAAAATATTTTAAGCTGAATATCTTGTCATGATTCAAGCGATTATCATTACGCAATTGTAGTGACAAATTACATTAAAACATCTGTTGGCGTTTTTTATATATTTTCAATTAATTAAGGACATTAATTAATGACAAATTTTCTGCCCAATAGTGTTGACATAACATTATAGCTACTATTTATGAGTCACCGTGTAGACGAGAACGTAGACTAGACGGCATAAATAAAGCTAATTTTGGCAGGACTATTGGGCCAAATTGTTAATTGGTACCTGAAATGTGGAATATTTGGCAACGCTTGCCTCAGAGCCAACGTTAAACATTTGATTTATGTGTGTGCTGCAAAAGGCATTACTGAACTAAAATAAAACTATTCATATTTTTAATATTTGAAGCAATAACTTTGTGCTCAGACATTTTAATAATTAAAATAAATTATTTAGTATTCTTATAATTGAGTTAAATTTAAAACCAACTGGTATCAGAAAAATGAAATTGTTTCCAATAAATATCATTCAATTTTGGATCATTAAAGTTGTTTTTTCAAAACTCATGATATATAGTAGGAACTGATTTATGTTCAATTTATTTTTAATTAATTAATTTGAACAAAATACAATAATTTTGATTAATTTTTTTATAGTGTCCAGATGAAGGGATAGTTTTAATACTTTTGAAATTAGCAAAATTAACTTTGTGGTTAAAATTCATATTTTTATTTGTTAACTTTGTTTTATTAACCACTTAATTGAGTTTAAATACATCTACCGATTTCGAAAAATACCATTTTCTTCTTCAGGATGTCATTACTAACTAAAAACATATATTATTTGTTTCTATTTAAAACAGAATCTATTTAAAAAAAATCTATTTAAAAAAAAAAAACAATTATTTTAAAAATAAATTTAGTACCTAACTCAATTTGTTACTATATAAAAATTTACTCGAATAATTTTTAGAAAAAAATTTAGAATAGGACACGTAGTTAAATTTAGTTGGTTGTTTATAATTTTTTGATTAGTTTTACATCCTTTATTTATCTCCAAAGATTCCAAATGATTTAATTTGTGATCAACACCGTTTATATGCAATTTATATTTGGTTTTAAACAATGAACAAAATTTGTTAAATTTATAATATTAAGTATATATTTAATATGTTTAAACAGTTGTTTAAGTGATTTTACAACAAAAAATATAAATTGAACTATTATTTATTAAACTCTTTTATCTGTGATTCTTTTCCAAAATATTTGTTTGTAATTAATATGGTAATTATGTAAGATGTTATAAACTAAACGATTTTATACAAAATGCAATAATTTGTAACATATATTCAAGATCTTTATTTAAAGTGAATTTTATGTAAAATAAAATAGTATATAATGTATAATAAATATAATACTGCTATTTATCTAGAATGTCTCGGTACAACTCAACGTTGAATACATATTTTTTTGGTCAATGGATATTTTCAATGGATGTCAATGTCAAATTTTTGTCAATAGATGAGATCAGGCATGCCTTTGTTGGTTCCGCTTATCATACCTTAAGCAAAAATATCAAATTTAGTAACGGTGGGACTTAAGCAGGGCTGTGGAGTCGTTTTAAAATTTAACGACTACGGCTTCGACTTTATGCGAGCGAAAGACAAAGAAAGAAATACTCTTCACATACAGTTCTCAGATCAGATCAGACAGAAATAAATATATTTGATATTTATGATTCGCTCTCGGCCCAGACTTCTAAAGCATACACATTCCTTAGTTTATAAAGTATCCATGACATACATAAAATAATTATGTATTTTTTAAATAAGTCATAATTGAAGCTGTTCTGACGACCCGGCTTAAAATACCATAAACCAATGATTCCGACTACGATTCCATACACTTGGATTTAAGTATTTAATGGAAGAACTACGGTATCCATAATAATATTACTCTTCCCCATCTACATCTATGACTTTCTGGATGTGGGTTCAGTAGTGTCATTATGGCTATACAGTGCTTGATTAAACGCCAGGGTCTGTGGATGCGAGCATGGCAAAAACGAACGTGTTTATAATATCTTTAGATTAAGATTATTTAGATGTTTTCTCTTTTATGTATATTGAATAACATATATATTCAATTTGAAATAAAGTGTACATTGTCTTTATTATGAGTAAGAAAAAAATTTTTTTTTAGCGAAATCGTGTATCTGTCATATTTTTTTCTGTTATGGTAAGGGAGAAAACTTACTTAGCATAGAAATTGTCTATCTGCGATTCTTATCGAGTCATCCTTATTGTGAGTTGTCCTTTTGACAACTAACTTACAAAGGGAAATTATTTTATTCACGTGTGGTTTGTTTTGGAGAAAGCTCTATCGTTGAATTGTGGGTTCTATTGAGACACTGACTGCGCAGAGGTCAATCGGCCAGGAAGGAGCCACACTAGCCGATTGCTTGTCTGTTAGTAGGAATAATTTATTCATTAGATTTTATACATATAAGTGTGTTAAAAAATAATTATAACGTGTAGATTTTAGAGCACTTAGCAGCTAGTTCGAAAGGTAAAGTAACCTATCCCCCAATACACTATATATGTAAAATACGTCGTTTTTAAACGCCTACTGTAACATTATGTTTCAAGTTCGTATAAATAATTCGTTGGTTTAATCGTTTCGATCAACTAAATGATTTGAAAGAAAAATGGGCCAGTGTCATGATATTTTGCATTTAATTGTTGCTGATAAGTATTTGTTGAAATAAACGAATGGCAAAGATAAAAAAATGAAATTCAGCACAGGTGAGTAATGCCCCGTTCTCCTGGTAAGGGGTAACCATTAATCTGTGTTGGCCCGCGAACACTTACACGCGTATATTTTAAATATGCATAAACAAGTTTTGAAGCCAAATGTCACTTGAAATTTTTATTTTTATCTTGTATACATTTTTGTGAAACATAGTTGTGACCTACTTCCATTTGCAAATAATTATCGGCATTACTTACAAAAAATAATTTTTTCAATACGAATCAATTAACACTTTTTATATGCTGTCCGTTTTTTATAAGTTTTAGTAAATAATGATGAATATTTATTTTAAAAGTTACTTGACGGAGACCATTAAATGTGAATATTTTAAATACAAATTAAATGTATTAATTAGAAAGATATACATATAAAATCAATTTTATCGAAAAATATTGTTGTTGCTAGCGGAATACGAACTTGGATCTCTTCCAATCAAGGGAACATGCATTACATGCATTAGCTGTGTGTTGTAGCATAATCTGTGCATTGACGACAAATTTTCGAACCTATATGTTACACTTTTCAAATTGATACAACTATCATTTCATTATTTAAAAGCCATCTACTTTATTTTACCCGATGTTTTGAATAATTACAACTACAATAATGTGTTCCCTCCTTAATAATGTAAATATTTATTCATTTATTACTTTTTAAATTGAGTTAGTTGTGACATCCTGAAGAAGAAAATGATATTTTTTGAAACCGGTAGATGTATTTAAACTCAATTAAGTGGTTAATAAAACAAAGATAATAAATAAAAAATATTCATTTATTGTATTTAGTATAGGGTGAATATTATGTTCCAGGTCGATTTTATTTAGCTGTCATTTTGTAGTGTAGTGAGTTGTTGATTACAATTTATAATGAAGTATCTAACGTCTCAACAATATGTAACAGCACGTGTTTTGCAGCTTAATATTGATGAAAAAAAATTTTATGAGCGACAAAGCTCATTTTAACTAGGTGGATTTTGTTAATAAACGAAACAGCCATTATTGGGGTACTAAAAATCTTCAATTGATACACCAATAATCTTTACATCTACGCAGAGTTACCGTGATATCATTGGGTTTTATTTCTTTCAGGATGGAAGAGGCTATGCTGTACCCATTAATGATGATCGCTATCGTCACATGTTAGGAAACTTCTTGGTGACCGAAATGGATTGATTGAGCCTGCAACACGTGTGGCTTTAACAGGATAGTACCACCTGAAACAACATTGCTCTGGAACATAATATTCACCCTGTAAAGATTGGTAAAGATCTAAAATTTGTTATATTTTTCCCTTAGCTATCTCAAGCAACAGCAGACATAAAGGGCGCATCAAGGGGAACAACGTATGCATGCACCGGCTAGGGAATGGGGTATTGCAGCGACGGACCAGCGCGCAGCGGTCGTAGTTAATTTGAATACATAGCCCTTGCGGTCTATAGTGAGTCCTCCTCTCCGCTTAGTAAGTTTTAAGCCCATCTATTCATTAAACAATTAATGTAAAGTGTCTACTTATTAATCAAATAAGGGGAGCTGTGAGACTGAAATAAAAACAAGATAATTTTGAGAAGGGAAAAAAAACATTGCTTTGACATTGAAAATGTGCTTCGTCAGTAAACAATATGTTTCCGAGCGTTCGTGCTGTTCCAAAACGTTCCAGCATCGTTCTCGCTAAGGTTTCACGTAAAGAATAGTCACTTTCGTTGAGAAACTGCACGATTTACAGTTTGTATGGGTTTTTCAAAATAATGTGCACTGTTGATTTTTTTATTCCAGTAAAGATTGCAATCTTCCTTATCGATTTACGGGGATTGCCCATAATTTCACGTCGAATTCGAGCCATATGTTCTGGCATCGCTACTGACGTCGATGGTCCCGGAAGAGTTTAGTTAACCATTGTCCCTTCTTGTCTGAACTTTTGAATACAATACCGGATAAGTTGGGTGCTCGGCTCATCACTTACTCATCAAATATTAAAGTAAGTACAAAAAGCGAGACGCGCACTAACCAATGAATTACCGCACTTGACATATTGCTCAATCGCGAACGCGCGGTGCCCTCCCGACCAGTGACTCATTGCGACGGGCAAATCAGCAAATCACGCGCGTTGAACAATATCCCTTCCCCTTACCTCACCCTGATGGTTTACGAGCACTTACAATTTAATCTTGTAATTTTTCCGCTTGACACCCCTATATAATGTGATCTATTCTAACATTCTCTGCATCGTAGGACTCAAGAATATGATGAATAGATTAGTGGTAGAAATGTCCCGTTCTCCTAGCATGTTACTCGCACGGCGAATAGATCTGGTGAAAACCAATATCAATAGGTCATTCCAAGAAATGCAATGGACCGAGTGAAATTGTGCTCAATAATTTCCGCTGCAGTGCTGGAAGCTCGCTTGCAGAGTAATAAATGGCCACTATCGCTCTGAATAGAGTAAAATAAAGAAGATTTACAGATCATGAAGAAGCCAAGAAAATATATGAAATAGAAAATATAAGTAAGCCATCGCGCGAAGAGGAAAATTCCGGAAAATCAACAATCGTAGTGTGACTAATTTATAATGGAATAAATGTCTTTAATTTTAACTATTTACCATCACACCGTTTTTCTGCGGGTGTAAGCAGAGAGGATAGAGCACCATACTCTTCTGTTTTGACTAACAATTCTTAATCTACATTCATCTTCTCATAAAAGCTCGCTGAATATTAAGGCTTCTAACAGAACCGTCTTCCGATATATGGTTTACCTGGCTATGCTAAATCTTTTAAACTTTCAAAACTTTCATTTTATGGTGTCATCAACACTTTCGTCATATTTCTTTCTTTATTATTCTCTTCTCATTCATCCGTTCCATATGACCAAACCATTTCAGCGATCTTTTTTTATTCTTATTCACTTTGCTAAGATTGATTTAATTTATCCCTTTAATGAAATGGAAGACAGACACCACGTAAGCTAGGGAGGCCTTTAGGATCTGACTTAAAATATCTAACAAAAGGTAGGAACTGTCGTACATATACGGCATAATGATATAAAAATGTGACAGATGGGATTAAATATGTATTTGATCCCGTATCTGCAAGGACGGTTTAAAAAAATACGACAGATGGGATATGTGTTTAATTAAAATACGTGTAAACTCGCTTATCGCTTGGCGTGACTTGAAAAGTTTGGCGTATTAACACGCTCATGGCACTTAACACTTTATTTTGTCTGACTTATAGAATAAATACTTGTACATATCTATTAATATCTACATGACGTTTGTGCGCAGTTGTCGAGTTTAGCTGTCAAATTGAACGTTTTTGTCACTTTCTAGCGATTTCAAGCTGATTTCTGAGTTTATCTCCGGATCAAAACTTTAACACGTACACATGGTACTGATTTATCTCATCGTGATTCATTCTGTACGTCATTATGATGTGAGACGAGTACGTATCGTAAGTATATGTTATTCTAAAATAACATAAAAATATTGTCTTTGATTCGAAATTGTCATTCTGAGTCATTTTGGCATCATTTTGGATCAGTAGGTTCGTGTGAAAAATAGCTGGTAATAAAGATCATAACTTTCGATATCCGCAATATTCGAACACTGCGGCCGTCAATGGATTCTATGTTTAACCAAAACATCAAAGGCGCTCGTATTTTTCGCAGTTCCAACAATAGGTGAACATTGCTCGAGAAATGGATCGAATAACTCATCTGAAGTCACCAGATTATTTCTGGAAGTAAACATCGTCGGTTCAAGTTTGCTGTGACTAAGCAAACGAATTACGTGTGACGGTACTCGAGCGTGTATGTTTCATTTCACAATTTCCGTAGTTTAATACCTTTAACAGGCGGCATTATTGTTGTTTAAAATTGTTTACTCAAGACATGTTAAAAAACGAGTGACATTATATGTAATATTTTTAATGCGAGTGAGAAACTAGTTTTTGAGCTCAATTGTCGCTACCGATAATGACACGGAATTTAAAAAAATAACACAGGTGGCTAACAAATGTTACTTTGGCACTCGAGAGCAACCTAAATTCGCCTCTTACCCGGAAAACAATCTACAAAACCCTCCGAATCATAAAATAAAATAGTGAAAGATAAATAAGCAGAGAATTAAAAAAAATAATTAGTTGAGTCAACTAGAAAGATATACAGAAAAAAATTATCCATCGAAAAAATATGTGTTTACCACCAAGATACGAACTCGGGACTATTCCTTGCAGGGGAATTGCAATTTCGCTATGTTAATTATATAAGATCGAATAAATTGTGTGTTATAAATGCATTTTTTATGTTAATAAACTTTCTGTTATTCCATTTACAAATAGCTATCAATTTTGTTATGCAATGAAAAACCTTTGAATAATGCACGCTAGGTAACGCCAGTATAAATCAACCCATTTTATGTAATCTGGATTATCTATAATATAGGTACATACATAATATATTTTTAATAAAAACTCTTTTTCATTTTAGAACATAATTCTTTGACATTTATTTTAATTGAATTATGTAATAAAAGAAACAGTTTTAGGTCCAAAAAAATATTGGTAGATTCGAATATGTTTGCCTGTCTTCATGAGTCGGCCGTTTCAGGTTGGCTCGAAGGCTCAAGACTTTTGATTGTTGATAACGCAGATTTTGAGACATAGACATAGTAAAACATAGTCTCAAAATCTGTGTTGCTGGTCGTAGTTCACGTTGTGTTGGGATATTGCCTTTTTGGGAGTCCATTGTCGGAAGACAAGAGGCCAGCTCTCAGACGTAAGATCCTACAGAGAATATTTGAAGACAATTAGACACAGAATTTTGTGAATTCAATGTTGTTAGAGTTATTAAGATAGCGCAGCTTGATTCCGACCAATGAAGAAAGTGCTCGAAGAAAAACCCCTTGGCCGGAGGAATATTGGAAGGTCGAAGGTGTTAAATAGAACGTGTATGTGCCAACATGAATTGGAGAAGGTCGGCTAAAACAGCGGCGGCAGTTAATGAGTTAACAAAAACCAATAATGTTAATATAATTTAATGAATCAATTAGAAAGATATACAGAAAAAGTCTATGTATCGAAAATATATTTTGGGATATCCGGGGAAACGCGTTACCTTTTTCCCACATTAATCGATAACGTTGTAGACAAATTTGCAACTTATATTCTGTAGTTTTTTTTTTATAATTGATAACGTAATCGGTTTATATGGCGAAATGGTAACACGTTTACCCGAATAAGTTCTGAGTTCGTGTTTTTATAATTAATTTTAAAATATTTTTTCGATAAATAGATTTTTTCTGTATATCTTTCTAATTGATTTATTTAATATGTATTAAAAATAACACAGAACTATGTTTTTAAATTATAGCGTCATAACGAAAATGTGTTTTAAAAAATAAACAATATTCATTACAAATACAAATCAAATGTATTAATTAGAAAGATATACATATAAAATCAATTTTATGGAAAAATATTATTGTTGCTACCTGGATTTGATTAATTTTATATGTATATCTTTTTAATTAATCCATTTAATTAGTATTTAAAATTTCACAGACCTGTGTTCTGAATAATTACAACTGCACAGTAAGAATGTGTTCTCTTTAATAATATTCATTACGTCTAGATTAAGTAAAATTATGTTTAATCTTTGTTTACATCGCTTGGTTTCTTCTAAATGATGCGTGTTAAAGGATCGTCTAGCGATCAAGTCATCGCAAGACCCTTCCTCGTCTTGGAAGATCACCAAGACAGTATTTCGACCGATATTTTAAGATTTATTATTTAAACAAATTTATGTAATATATACATAAAACATGCACAGTTTTATGTAAGCCGACAGTTATATTTATAACCATTCTATAAAAAAATATAAATAAATAAGTTTTCATGATTAATATAATAAATATACTCTAATGGTGTCATGGTTATATTAATCAGATATGCAACTGCTGCAAACGGTATTAAAAAACTTATAAATAAATTAATGACGTGCTTGTTGGTCTAGTGGTTGACGCTTGATTAGTGATCTAGTGGATAGTTTGAGTCTCGTTCAAAGAGACTAGCAATTTAGTCCAACTTTCATAGCACAATGTTTAGTGATAATAATAAGAATTTTAATGTGTGCTAGCGTGTATTACACAAAGGGATTTGGTATTCATTGCAATATAAAGAGTTTTACTTTTAAAAATTCAATAATAGATGTACTAATTATAAATACGGGTATTTAAGTTCAAAGTTTGTCAAAAACATAATGGCGTATGGCGAAATTTTAAAAAGTTTCCCGTATAGGATATCGCACACCTAGATAAAAACTAAAACAATTAAAAAAAACAAGAATTTTGGTTTATTATGGTATTCGAGTACACTATTTTTGGATTCATTTATGACCTGAAATATTATTTAGTTTCATAACTTTAGAACAAAAAATTGAGAAAAATATTTTTATTTTTAGTCTACTGAAAAATGACTTTTTGAGTTGTCTTAGTTTTGATTTAGGTACGCGATATGTTCCGGGTTCGTACCCGACTAACAACCTAAATATTTTTTCGATATATATATATACTTGTTTAGTATATTTTTCAAATTGATTAATTTAATTCTAACATTAATTAGATAAATATCGAAAAAGTTGAGACATGACAATTATTATACTGCAAGAGAGAAAGATCACTGAAAGCGCTCGAGTTTTACATCACAAAGCGTTGAATACTATTTGAGAAACGCACAGCATTCCGCAGACGTCGTTCTATCATCGATTCCTTGGTTATACAAAAATAGACGAACGGACTGCTAGATGGTGCAACTGAGCCACAGTACAGAAGAAGATGAATCACTAGTAGTCTACGACTGTTCAAATGTGAATTAAAAATGATCTTTGTTGGTACGTGCCTATTTACAAATATAGGCGGCGGTAGTTGTACCCGCTTTAAGCACATTATTATTGGGTATTTAACACGATAGCCGAGCCATCAACCCTTCAGCTGTCAGTTCGGTAGGTGCTGCGTATGTATTGAGGTATGCACTTTCGGCATTTGAGTGCTTTACGGAATATTACGTAATTTTAATGGAATTACATTAATAGTCACCTACATGCAATTATTTGACGAGCTTTTAAAGTTGTGCTTTTCTTCCTTGGCACGCTGCACTGCTAATACAATTATACACTCGGTGTGCTGCAATCAGAGCGGTCATTTGACACTTGTGTGAGATTCAAAACCAGCCACGTGTTGAAGAATAAGGCTTTACATTTGACATATTTAAAAATTGAAAATTATTTTCTGAAAATACAGACCAAGAAAATTAATTTGAAAAATTATTTTACATACAATATTATACAAACACCCATATTTGACGATAATAGATGCATGTACTAGAACGAGAGAACGTGAAATAATTTTTGAAAGAATGACCGCCCGCGCAAATGTATCTGGTATGTTCGGTATTGATGAATCGCTCTCGCCCCAGACTTCTGAAGCATACACATTAGTTGCTTTATAAAGTACCCGTTACAATTTTTTTGTATAAATAAAAATAGACCATTATTTAAAAAAAAGGAGAAGTGGTCGATTTCTGACGATTCTGACTCTAGTTAAAATATTATCAATCAACGACTCCGACCAAGATTCTGGCTATGACAATAATGACACAGCCAAGACTATTTGGCACCATCTGCTTTGATCTGCAGCATTACTGACAGTTACCTAAAGTGAGTCATTGGTCGCATTCTCCACCAGTTCATCTAGTAGCAGGAACACCACTCTCTTCATACACATCCATGGATGCATATATTGCTGTATGCCCAATACATGTATCATGACAAGTATTTTAGTACCGTCTATTGGGCTTCTTTGATCAAATTTAAGAACTGATTTGGAAAACATCTCTATCTGAACATTATTTAATTATTTTACTAAAATTCCATCAGTATGTACCACCAAAAAAATTATAACCATTTTTTAAATAACACAAAATCAAACACATTAACATTATTATTATTAACAAAATGTCGACCGATCAAAATTATACTCATTTTTGGGCTACTACAATATGCTTACCCAGCTTATTTAAGTTATACAGGGTGAATATTATGTTCCAGGCCGATTTTATTTGACCTCAATTTTGATTTTGCAAATATTTGTCAAATCGCATTTGGTAGTCGTAGAAAATAGTCGATTACAATTTATTATGAAACATATAACGCCTCAACAACGCGTTGAAGTTGTTAAAACATTTTATCTAAATAATCATTTGATTTTTGCAAAAAAATCATCATGAGCGACGAACGTCATTTTGACATGGCGGGTTTTGTTAATAAACTTTACACCTATGCAGAGTTACTGTGGTATCACTGGGCTCTATTTCTTTCACGATGCAAGAGGCAATGCTGTAACCATTAATGGTGTTCGCTATCGTCACACGTTGGAAAACTTCTTGGTGGCCGAATTGGGTCAGTTGGGTCTGCAACACACGTGGTTTCAACAGGACAGTGCCATATCACACAACAGCCCAGCCCAGCAGAGCTACGCTTAAAATTTTGATGAATGAAATAACATTGGCCTGGAATATAATATTCACCCTGTATGTTGTAGGAGTTCAATAAAGTTATCAATAAAATCCCATTTCTCATAATTCTGACAACTTTTTCAGAAAATGTACAACGTATTTATTATATCATAGCAAGCAATAAAACACCAATAAAATGTAAAACAAACATAGGGGCAATGTTGATCAATCGTGATCCATGAAGTCCCCTTTGAAAAATGTCATTGCCGAGACTGTTTACTCGTATTCAATCGTCACTTGCTTGAACGTAAAGATTAATTTATAATAAAGGGTGTTTTTTTCAGAGGTTTGTTTTTTGAATTGGCAACACTTTTTCCCGCGACAGCGAATTTGACAGCTGACAGCTAATTTATGCTCAGTTTGGTTTGCCATTTCACAATGAATAGACTTACGCTAAAACAAAGTTTGCAAATTTATTTCGAAAATTATGTCTTGGGTTAGTTCGCGAAACTTACCGTGTGCTACAATCGTCCATCCGAGCAAGTAATTCGAATAACCATGGTTGGTTTTCGCACCACGCATTCTCTAATTGATAATATAGATCCGCAGAGACGTTGTGGACTTTTAATATATTACTTAAGGAAATTTCTGACAAAAATTATTACAAGTTTGATCAATTTTTTTGGGCGAGTGCACCAATATATCAATAAATATAAAATTATGGTATTTAAATATTTGAATACAAGTACAAGAACTCCAGATCTCATTACTATGCTCCTCCACTTTTCTCGACATCCTGCAAATCTTAGGACTGTCAGCAGTTATGTGCACGTCGCCATTTCCACTCAGTCGGTCCAACTGGAAGGGACCATTGCAACAAGCTTCTACAAGCTATCTTCCCTTCTCGCAAGATACGATCGAGAGTGAGAGTGTGTCCTTGATCTTAAATACTACTGAATTGATATCCAAAATGAATAAAAATAAGTGTTATATTTTCTATAAATATAATTATTATTGAGGAAAATACATTCTTATTGTGAAGTAGTAATTATTTAGAACACGGGTTTGTGATGTTCTAAATACTAATTAAATGTATTAATTATAAAGATATAGATATAAAATCAATTTTATCGAAAAATTTTGTTTTTACGCTACCGGGATTCGATTAATATATTTTATTAATATTTAAAACATCACAGATCTATGTTCTGAATAAGAATGTGTTTTCTTTAATAATATACATGTTGTATCAATGTGGCCAATATTTAATACAAATTAATTGTTAATTCTGGCGTCTGCTATCGGTTTACTTAAAAGGTATTTGAGATTCCGTAGGAACAATGCAGATGGCTTTCAAATAATGTAACAACAGATGTATTAATTTGTAAAAGTGTAACATAGGATCGAAAATTTGTCGTCAAAAATATTAGCGTTGTAGCATTGTTGGTAATGCACCTTCCCCAGATTAGAAAAGATATTTCAGGTTCGAATCCCGGTAACGCAACAACAATATTTTTCGATAAAATTGATTTTATATGTATATCTTTATAATGAATACATTGAATTAGTATTTAATATAATTAGTCTCCACATAACTTACGATTATGTTATAAATAATGGTTTCGGAATTTGACCCCTTTTTTAAAAGATGCTGACCAGACAAGACGCTTCTGTGTCAGAAAACTGGTTCGAAGAGTTTTAAACAAATCTCCATTAAACGTGTCATTGCAATTATTACCACGAAGGGCCAGCCTGATCTCTGACACAGAGATGAATAATTCATCGCGGCCAAGAATATTTGAGATTCGGGCGTCGCACATCGTACCGAGTGTAACTCGTAAAACGGTATGCTAATTCTACACACAAGTTGACTGGAAACATTGAACAGCATTACGTCATGAAGAGTCCACAAACAAAGTCATATAGGAAATATTTAGGCCGAGCGAAGAGCTTCGTGCTTAGTTATTGCGATGAATGAATCAGGTAAACAAGATTAAGGTCTTCCGCTGGGACTGGTGATTTTGGTGCGCGCCGTGTAATGTGAATTCTGTTAAGTGAAACTTATTTGTTAAGATTTAATGTTCTTAATCGCGGCCATCATCTAAAAAATTACGTAAAAAATATATTACGAAGATGTAATCAAACAAATATGTCATACCCGTGAACATGGTGACTACACATTTTATTATATACTTTGCGTTCTGACACGCGTTCGAAATCCCTTTGTGAATTCAATACCTAAATGAAACATACTTAAAATATATTTAAAAAATAATACATATCTGATACCTGTCTATACAGAGTACAATACTAAGTAACAAATGAAATTTTAAAATGTGTAGCACCTAATTCCAAAACCCCCTAAAACGACTTTATGTCTTTTTGAGTTATGGATGAAAACCCATATTTTGAAAGCAAATGTACAAAATGTTTGTTTTTAGATCAACATTTTTTAAAGAGACTATTCTGTAGAGTAATTTTTTTTTGTATATATCGTTCTGGCAACTATCTGGATTTTAACATCAACAAGCTTTGTGATTTGTTGATATCATTTTAAGGGGAATAGCTGTCTGCTTTGGGGTATTTTGGATCTAACCCTGATTTTGAACATGCAATATCAATGGATTTAAGTGGCTTTTGCGAGAAACAATGTGTTCTGCATGTAGCTGACAAAAAATCTACAAAACTGTATATTTAACTCTAATTATCCTAAATCCGTTTTAGGGGGTTTTGGAATTAGGCGCTACATGTAATAAAATTTCTTTCCTTCTTTCTTTCCTAGTGAAATATACCCATGAAACAAATAATCATGGGAGTACTAATTTTACTTTTTTTTTTTAGGAACAAATTTTCATATATTCGAAAGGAGGGAGTACAACACACGAAATAAAATTGATTTATTATTTATTACTAAAGTAAGATGACGTATTTTATTTTGTCCATTATTTTTGTTTTTTGTCGGCATTGTAAATGGCATGATTGATTTTTTTTGGAATTCGAGACGGCACTGGAGGTGACATGGCGCCGTGCGCTCCAGTCGCCACCGCCTGGGGCAAGGCGCGGTAGTCTGCCCTGGGTGATAGCAAAGTAGGTAAAGCCAACGGCGGATGTGCATGACGGGAACTTCCTTGACGCGTTTACATCTCGTGAACCAGTTTTAAACGTTTGAGGTTTTATGAGTGTCGGCAAAGACATTTAGCAGCAACTAAAAGTTCAATATAATCACAGACTACCAAATATATAGACATGAACTGGCGCAAATTCCTTGTTTCATTATTGGCATTTTGGTGTCATCCACGTGATCACTTTAGTTACTAATATATGACTCGATTGGAACGAAAATTTAAACGCTGACAAAGTACAATGAATTAATGTAAAAATACGCCTCTTGTATACAAAGATTTAATTTTCAAAGAGTAAATATTTTCACTGTTTTGCAAATGTGTTATAATCTGATTAGTGTTTCCACAAAGAATATGTGTAAAATATGCCCCTCGTCCCGCAACTAATGTTCCAAACCCCACTCATATATGAACATTTTATTTCTTGTCTAATCATTTGCTGATCTATAAGTTTAATTATTTTTGCACTTTGAATTTTTCAGCGGTGTATTTAATTTATAACAGTTTTGAAAACAATTAGGGGAATATGTTTAATAATAAACTTTTACATGATCGTTATAAATGAAAATAAAAATTGTTGCAAATTGAGAAGAATGAACAATATATTTAAAACTATTGGACATCAGTACAGAAGAGTTTCAGAGGTCAACAAAATCTAATCACGTGACTTTGTATTTGGTGTTAAAAACGAATAATGCCCACTTAGTTTATGGTAAGCACGTATTATACGTCCGAACGACTATCCATAATGTATTGGACTGTAGTGTCATTGCCAGTAAAAAAAATCGACATGTTCGCTACTTTAGTATCACTAGGTTAAGATTACTTAAATATTTTCTCTTTTATATATTTAATAACAGTACCTAGATAAATATATTATATATTCAATTTGAAATAAAGTGTACATTGCCTTTATTACGAGTAAAAAAAACATACATTAGCGAAATCTTACGAATTTTTTTTCTTATCTATCGTCACACTGTTGAATAAAGATGCAAAGAATAATGCGACGCTGACAGATTGTAATGTTTATGATTGTTTAATAATCATTTATGTTAACATAAGTTGATCAATTTGAATTAAACATATTGAATAAGTTGATACGTAAGAACACCGTTTGTATAATTAAAACCAGGGAGGGCAATTTAGAATGTACTAGTAGAAAAACCGATAGTTTTTAATGCGATTAATTCTTCCTTTTCCTTACAGTGATCGGATAGGGATATTAACTCTTTTATTGAAAGCGGGACTGTATAATTTATTAATAATTATTGTATTTCGTAGAATGTTATTAAATATGTGAATTTTTCATCATTTATCCAAAGTAATTTGGTCATATTTACTTTGGTTTAATTTTATATTTATTAATTTGGCATTTGTCTCGATTCGTATATAAAATATTCAATCATTTTACATCTCGAGTTAGTCCGCCAACAGCTCTTGTATTACACGAGCACTGAGATGCCCCCTGGCATTTATACAAATATTGTATGAATAGAAAAATGAGCAGGATCGCCAAAGCATGCGACAGACGTGTATTCAATATATATATATACACGAGAGGAAGAGTTAGTATAATAATAATTTTTTATCATTTTTTAAAGTTCTCGTTGGACTTGCGTCACACATCCCTTGACATCGCTTCCGCAGTCTAGTTAGCCGGGTACCCACCTACCCCTTGCATGGCTATCTTGGCTCATTTCGAGATTTTATGCAAATTATAATGCAAAACTGAACTAGGCTGTTAACAGATAAATTCTATGTAACAGGCACTCATTTAACTCGAGTAGTTTTATAGAAAAATGCATTTGAAAATATGTCAAAATTTGGCAATGTAATACTTTGACACAAAATACAAAATTACTTGGTGCAAAGAATTTTAGATTGTGGATCGACATAATACAACACACCAGTGTGAAGCGGAACTTATTCTCTACTTTCACTGAAATGGAAAAACTGAATATCCTGGTTATTCTTTAAACAGTTTTCAACCGATGCAATTATATTTTTTAATTTTATAAATATATACGTCATGTTTGCCCAGAGCTATATTACAAATACATAATTTTGTAATCTTCAAATAAAATAAAGTAAAACATCACTTTCCAAAACTATACATTCTTTCTCCTTCCAAATTCGGATAGTATGGATGGTAATGAAAGAAAATATTGAAGTTTATCCACAATTCTTCAAAAATGTGCAACACTGTGAATGCAATAATTATATTATACATATTACTATTCACATGTAAAAAAATTATTATAAAAGTTATTTTTTAGTTAATGTACTAGAAAGTAGTATAGTGTACCAGAAAGTAATGATCACACTACTGGATGAAAATGAAAATTTTGTACTAAGATCGTTGACAATGATTTAAAAATAATAGCGTACGTCTTATTTTGGTAAGTCTCTTTAACAAACTGAGCAGGAAGCAACATGTTTGCTTAATTCTGCGCTATAAGGTAGCTACAATGTGTAGAAAGATGTAATTATTTCACACGGAAGGCGATGAAAAAAAACTGCGGACAAACGTTAAACTATTTATATATTGTAATTGGTTTAATTGAATAATTATTATTATAGATATAAAGATAGATATAAATATAGATATAAAGAATATTCAAGCTCCGAGTTACTGAATGTGAAATTCATTTGTCTCTTAGTTCAGTAATAATTCATTGATGATTAAAAATTATTGTGATGATTTGTGAAATACTTCTTTGAGAAAAAATAATAATACATTGTTGTGTGCAAAAAGAATGACAAAAATAAAGAATTTTCTATATCAAATGTGTTTTGCATAAAATGACAGAATCACCCTCTTGACATTATCCGCCCATACTAGTCTCGTCTCTGTCCCGTTGGCTTGTGTATGAAGGCTTTGCGCGTGTCCCGGGATCTATCATAATAATAATAAAAATGATTCGTTTAATCTTTAAATGAAAATTTTATCGATAACCTTGACGATAGCAATTCATGTAAAGCAAATTAAAAAATCCTGTTCATTTCCTGCTATTTATTTCTTTGGATATCACTATTCATCATCATATTTGTTTTTAGACAGGTTGGTATCTTACGATTACTGCTGATAATGTGATGGTGTTGTAATTAGTACCATTCATTAACTCAACGTCATTTTGCATACTTGGTGGCGAAGATTGGGTAGTTTAAACGCAACACTAATCACAAAATGCTCCATGATTGTTTGTAATATTTAGGTCTACTCACAATGTATTATTTATGTCGGCTGCACTAGTTGAATGAAGCGTCGCGACGAGTACCCGCCCAAATGTAAGCAGCCTTTCATTGAGCTCATCAAAACCTACGACGCCATCCCTATATATAGATAGCAATATAAATAACATCGAAAGCACCTTGTTATCAAACTTATTTTCTGCTCCAGAGATGCACACAGTTGCCAGACTTAATTAACAGCTGTGATATTTTACGAAATCTTTCAAATAAGACTTATATCATAAATATGATTCTGATGTCTACGATAATAGTTTAGAAATTGTTGATACCAGTGATGAGAACCAGGGGCTCTAGACAAGGTTCTCATTTAAATCAACATATTTTTATAACAATTCAATTATATTGTTACATAAATTAATAAAATTATGTAGAAACTATATAAATCAATATATACGAGCAGTTAATTATTATTTTTAAAAGATATCCTAAAGTACCCGAATGTCCGTTCGTCACAAAGGAAAATTTTAAAATAAGTGTAAAATTTTTGTATTGAAGTTAAATTTTAATTAAAATGTCCATTTAAATTGTCATAAATTAGAATTGCAGCAGTAATATTTCTGATGCGAACATTTTGTAGGTGATCATCTTTCATAGATAAAATGTTAAACCGTTTCAGTGAATTAGTTATCAAAAAATATTAGTGGTGTTTAATAAATATAGATGTAGATATGTTCAGAAAAAGCGACGAGTTGAACGACCTCCTAGGGCGAGTTTAAAACATTTGTTACAAATTACAATTACACATAATAATAAATATAATAGAGAACTGTCACTTTGGACATGTGTGTGTGTGTGTGTGTGTGTGTGTGTGTGTGTTTGCACCGTTAAGAACATAGTTCTTTTATATTAAAGAAGATGATAAAAAATATATGAAAAATAATTTGTCCAGAAAATCAATAATGAATACTTAGATTTAGAGTAGGAATCACTAATAAGTTGATGAAGTTACTTACTTGAAGGTCAGATAATAATTCACTAAATTGACTAAAAAATGTTCGACCATCTTCAAGTTTTCACTTACAGAATACGTGTAACTTTAATTAAACAGTTCATACCAACTTCCTGACAACTTCTACCAAATAGTTCATACCAACTTTCGGACAACTTTAACCAAATAGTTCATTCCAACTTTCTAACAACTTCAATCAAATAGTTCATATCAATTTCCTGACAACTTCAACCAAATAGTTCATACCAACTTACTGACAACTTCAACCAAATAGTTCATACCAATTTTCTGACAACTTCAACCAAATAATTCATACCAACTTTCTGACAACTTCAACCAAATAATTCATACCAACTTTCTGACAACTTCAACCCAATAGTTCATTCCAACTTTCTGACAACCAAATAGTACATACCTACATATTGGGAATTTCAAACAAATAGTTCATTCTAACGTATTAAGAGTACAATGGATTAACCATTGGATAATTTGATTGATCGGCGCCTAATAAGCGTTTATTTTAATATACAAGTTTAATTTAATTAAAATAATTTTAAAAAAATAGAACCGTTTTACGTCCGGCTCTGATCACTAAGGTTGTACCTCGGCGCCTACCAGCACGTAAGATGTGCATAGTTTTACGAGAGACATAGCTATTGCCAACTGCTGCTCATATGTCATTCAATTTATTGCGTAGTTAATGTTTAGTGGAATGAAGCAAGTAACATGTAAAGTTTAATAAAAAAGGAATGTACCGCAAAATAACGTTTCAGCAATTGAAGTTTGATTTCACGATGAAGAAATTAAAAATGTACGTATGCCAAAAATAATTAAACATGTAATAAAGAGAAAAGTGGCCGTAATGTGAATTAGTTTTTTTATGAATGTAGAATGAATGAAAATTTACTATTATACGTACAAAAAAAAAAGTCTACAAAAAATTACTAAAAAACGCGTGTCCCAATTAATTTGCACACCATTGTAGTGTAACAAATACCGTTTCAGATTTTCGGAAGATAGACGCACTGGACCATAAGACGCGCCCAGAATTTATGAGACAATTTTTAGAAAGATATATTGTGTTATATAAAAATAAGAGAAAAATACACATCTCATTCAAGAGCGAGCTAACCAATTACACAGTTTTCGCCGATTTATCCGTGGGATCGGACGTCAGAATTTGTTTTGAACGCTGAACAAACTGCAAAATGAATATGAAGAGATTCAATAGGTATAGAAAAAATATCAACTAGAATGGAGTAGAAGTTGTGAATAAAAAATGAAATATATAATGTGATCAGCAGTAACTTTTTAAATACTAAATTAATGTATTAATTATAAATATATACATATAAAATCAATTTTGTCGAAAAATATTGTTTTTGAGTCACCGGGATCCCGGTAAAAGTCATATATATTACATTGATACATACATTGAATATTATAGTAACGTCAATTAATCATTCAATATTTCGCTATTTTAATAATGAGAGTTCGTTCGATTATGATCTCGTTAATCGATCACATAATACGAAAAAATTTCACCACCAAAGTGACTGATTTCGAACACATTATTTGTCGC
Organism: Eubasilissa regina; assembly: GCA_022840565.1. NCBI lineage: Eukaryota > Metazoa > Arthropoda > Insecta > Trichoptera > Phryganeidae > Eubasilissa > Eubasilissa regina. The sequence goes on from JAINEB010000033.1 coordinate 28,998,817, forward strand.
GTTTATATATATCTTATTTGTGCTGTGACAATAGTAAATTTAACGTTCAAACAACCCGCTAAGATTTTAGCCACGGGTGTTAGTAAAAAGTTATCATAGTAAAAATTTATTACTTGTCACACAACCGGCCCTCAGGTATTCAAATTAAAAACTCGCTTAGAAATAATAATAAATGCGAGTATAATATATTTCTTATGATATTTATAATTGTTTTCTCGATGGACGTATTACCACGTATCTCTTACCTTCGGACCGTAAGACACAATTCTGACTATAATGGCCCGTATCCACAGATGAGAGAATCTCAGAGATTTATTGATAAAGGTCTGAATATACTAAGTTGCGTCATTATACTCTGCGGACAAAATACTTTTCTAACTTGCTTCGCGCTCAACTCTATACTGACTAATGGTGGTAAACCATTACGTGACTGTGATTGTGACGATGATTGGTAGATTTAACTCTTGGAGGCAGCGACGTAACTACAAAAATTCGTCCCCAATGCAGAATAAGAAAAACAGCTCTCTAAATTTATAGTATATATACGAATATTATTACTACGTGGTTTATCCAATAAATAGTAAGAACAAAATTTTGTCTCATATAATATTCACATATTCATAAAAAAACATAAGTGTTCTAGGATATTTACAATTTAAAAATACTTGATTCGCTTTAAGGCGATGGTCTGGTCCCCAATCCGACATAGTTGTGTGATATTGCCACTGCACACATTCATAATGTTCTACATGTTTTCGTAATACACGTAAAAAACGATTTTGTAATTGCATCTTTCGCTGAAGATTATCATTAAATCTGGTAAAGGTATTGATCTTCGCAAAAATATTAATGCCGACGGATTTTGGAACTTTTTGGGCCTCTATCTAACGTGGGCCCCAATGCACTGCATTGGCTGCATTGGCATAGTTCCGCCGTTGCTTGGAGGCTTACTTTCTAGAGCACTAGTCATTGCTTGAAGAATTATGAATAATCAGATACTAATCATCACTACATTAAAATACAATCAGAGTTATAATAACGGCTTTTATAACGATTTAACCATCACTAATCTTTATCAGCTTCCAAGACGAATCTCCAAGAGAACTTTCATCGGTGGATACACGTCATATGACTATGTAAAAAGGTACATCTTATGGTCAGAAAAATACGGTATTCACGTCTGTGTGGGAAAATGGTGTATGTCGAACAGACTCTCTGATTCAATTTATGCAGGATAACCTGTATTTGTGCAGACGTATATAGCAATTAGTGGTTATATTAATGTTGGTCGTCTATTAACCGAAAAAAGATTTAGATGACACCTCACAGCAAGAAAATAAATAAGACACGTTAAATGGACATACAAGGTAAGATAACGTGGGAGAACCTGACGTCATATTATAGCTGGAGGACAAACAGGAAATGTGAGTTGTAAGTCCCTACCTATTGTAGTTTTATGGACCGAACTAGATGGAAATTGATATAAGAAAGATGACGAAAACAAAACAACTTTTGGTTGCCGAGTGGTTAACCACTCGAGAGAGAATACTGATTAGTTTCGGTTTGACATCACATTAATTGTATGGTAATAATTAATATAGTCGCCTATTGTAATTTTCTGGTATGAAAAGCGAATCACACTCATTGTACGCTGTAAGGATATAGATTGAGAATGCGCTTAAAATATTATTATTTGCACGAAAGATATAATTGTATATCGTCGCCATACAACCTACATTTAATAATAACTAATTTTGTATACAGAAGAGAAGATCAAAATATTTTTGTTCTTTATAGTTGTAGTTCTTTAAATGTCTCCTTTGAAATTATTATAAAAATTATAACTTGTAAAAATTATTTGATAAATCATAAAGTTGATGATACCTATTTTTCGTTTTTGATCTAATAAAAATTGATTATTCATTGCAAATTTAGAGTTATACTCCTAGCTTTAGTCAGCTTTAAAATACCTAACTTTAGTCTAATTGGAACTGAGTTTATAAGGATATTTTAAAAAGAAACATTTTTCGATTTTTTGTGGTTATTCTATTTTGGTTGTTGCATGACGATGTTATATAAAAATTGATCCGATTTTAAGGACAGGCTTTACGGAGCGTAGTATATTATATTAATTGGAGTAAACAATTATCGGTCAAGATAAGCGTGAGGGAGAGGAGAGAGGTACGTACAAAGTACTTACGTTTACGGGATTTTTGTTACATGTAAAATATATAATTTAAAATCAACTATCTAATCCAGCGCTTTTATTTTTTTTACCACAGTGGCACGCTTGACCCTCTGCCAAACTCATATAGCCAATCGGCCAATATTACCACATCAACGTAATGATAATAATTAGTCGTGATGCTATCTACAAACAATCCCTTGCGATCGATTTGTCAATTGCGCGTCACTGAATCGTTATTCAACGACGCCCGCAACTTTGGCTAATAACGCGTTTGCGGCAATTCGTCGGTAGAGAGTATGGGCGTATAAAAAAATTGATCACATATCGCGCCTAGCTAAAAAATTTGGTGCCGCCGCACAGCAGTTGAAAAACACTGATTAAATCAAAATAAATATCAATTATACAGTAAATTGTTTGTTTTTTATGCTGAATGATTTTGTTTACATTACAATATTAGGTTCGACGACATGATTAATTAATTAATTACAGACAAATTAGACCTTGTTTGGTAATAAAGGAAACACATAATGTGATAAGAGTGTCAAGTGTCAGTGTCAAAAATTATCTCCTTAAAATATAAACTGCACGTCGATGATATTTAGTAGGAAAATAATACAATTTTCTCATTGATGGTATGAGAATAGAACCGCTGCGGCTGCGTATCGTAAATCTCCGGTGTGAAGGCTAAGACATTGCCGACGAGAAGCCGACCAAACAATGTCCTGTAAAAATATACCGATGTACCAAGTTTAACACAATATGCATTCTCATTAGGCCAGCCGTGCAATGTAAATTCGATTCAAGGTTTATGTCCGTGCTTCGTGGAGAGTCTATTTTAATAAATATATAACTCTTATGTAAAATAAAATAGTGAATATAGTATTTCTTTCTTAGCAACGCTTTCTAAATATTAAGTATTTAACCTTTGAGAAGATAAGAATTATGTGTATTAACTAACTAACTTAATATCATGTCGTTTCTCCGCGGGATAGGCAGAGAGGATAGAGCCCCACAATCTTCTGTCCTGACATAGTTTTCTCCTCATCCATATTCATACAAGCTCGTCGATTATTGAGGCTTTAACAGAACCATTTTACTATATCTGGTTTACCTGGTCGTGTCAACAACACTTGAGTCATAAATCTTTCTTACTATTCTCTCCTCACTCATCCGTTTCATACAATCAAAACACCTAAGCGATTCCTTTTTAATCTTACTTACTGTGCTAAGATCAGCTTTAAATTCTCTGCTAATTTATTAAAATAAGCAAAATAAAATAAATTAAACCATTTAGTTGTATTTCGTTATGAATATAATTGTGTAACATGTAAAATTAATTATGCTGATTTGTTTTAAATAATAATTTTTATTTTATTATTTCATATATTACCTTAAATGAAAACAAATTGGAAAAAATAAAACCTCGTTCGCCTACGAACTTGACCGGTTGACGCTAAGATAATCAAAGAGGTTTGTAAAAAGTTGGTTATTTAAAAAACTTAAAATAATAAACATACAAACTATTAAAATTAGTAAAGTTATTTGATTGTTATAATTAAAATCTAATCATTAAAGTTTTCTGACAAAGGTATTAAAAATAGTGATCAAATCATTTATCGTAATCACCTCATCCGCAATGTATGGTGTAAAATCAGAAGAATAGTCTTCTCGTACTCTCATCTAGCTGATGAGGCTGTACTTAATGTCTTGCCGTATTCAGGAACGTCGTTCCAATACTGCTATCATCCACATCTAAATTTATTATTTTTGCATTATTTTTGCTTACTGTGTAATTAAAAATAATAATGTATTTGTAATGGACCAACGCATAGTCTATTATTTTAAATACACACCAAGTCTATTATTTTATTTTATTTCTTTCCACCTTCTAAATCTTTCACCTTTCCACACCTTCCAAAATCAATTCGGAATGTTTGAATTTTTTAAAAGTTTTTCATAGTTCATGTTTACATATCAAATTATTTTTATAAATCGACATAAATAGAACTGCCATATATTTTCCACTATTGAATGCGGGCTTAATATTATTTTATAAATAAATAGTTTTTTACTTTATTACGTACATATTAGATGTATTTAAATATTAGTAATTAAAATTAGTATTAATAGTAATTAATCGAGAATGCGACTTCGGTCTTTCAAAAGATACTAAAATCTCTTAAAATTTAAAGCCAAAAATCCACGATTTGTTAAGAAAGTATATAAATATATATTTTCCTACATATTTCTTCCATGTTGGGGTCTATATTAAAGATACTATGTATTCGTAACACCGTTCTTATATAATACAGTCCACTAGTTCACTCGCGAACATCCAATAAAATGTTCCGATATTTTCTAATGCGATACTTTAAAGACTCCACGAAATGGGACACGATGAGTTAAATCTCATAAATTTTGCTGAGATAAATCTCAGTACCATCTCGCTTTGAGATTTAGATCTGAAAATAAACTTAGATATCTGCTAGAGATTGGTAGAATGCAAAGAGGTGTAGTATAATATCATTAGTAGAACGAGATAAATCTCAAAACGTTCGATTTGAGGGTGATATTCAACACGTGCATACAAACGTCATCTTATCAATATTTATTCTGAAAATTAGACAAACATAAGGTATTAAATTACATTTGTACACGATATTGTATCTGATACAGAGGAGGTTAAAATTTACCCAACTGACAATTTGAATTGTTAATGGACTGACATTTGACGTTTGGCGTACAAAAAAGCGTGAAATGAGGCGCGAGACAGTGATTCTTTGAGAATCTCATAGGAGCATAATCTCTGTCTCGAGTCAAAAATGTCATTTGTGGACGCGGACCATAATGCGCTATATTTTTAATGAAGTTTCGTGACACTACACGGAGAACCTCCGACAAAACTCTTTGAAAGTCAAGCAAAATATGTATGAAAATATGTAAAGTCGTTGTATTGATCTAGAAATTCATTACGTTCTTGAATTTTGCAGCCGTGAGCGAAGCAAACGTGTCATTGATTGTTTTTCAAGGTGTACAAAATACATATTGCTGTGTGGAATACGGCAGAGCTATATTGGCGCCTGTCATAATCCGCGTAATTGCCGGCGGCTCCCGGCCCCGCTAGCGCGCGGCCCGAGGCCCGCTGCTGCTCGTATTAATTTGTTTTCGTGCGTGACACAAACCATGATGTCATAGTCGTACGGCGACGTGCAAACGTAGAATCACCTATGCAGGCGGCGCGCGCCAGTCGAGTCGCCCGGTGCAGCGTATGCGGGAACAGAATCCTATTTGTTATGACAAATGTTCATTTTTTTTAGAGTTAAGTATGCAAGTTTGTCGACATCCTTGGTGGGGGTGTTTCTCTATTCACACTTATTGACATATTACCTCATGTCTGAAAAAACAAAAATTTATTAAATAAATTAATTAATGGAGTTTCAATCACGACTCGGCACTCAACGATTGAACTATCGATCACGACAGAGCCGATTCGGATGGAGGAATTCAGCGATGAGGGTTCCTATATCCTAGCTAACTCAATTGTCGAGCGCAGCACTGCCAGTTGAAGGTTGCAGTGGATAGGTGAAGTTAATTTTCAGAAAGCTTACCAATAGTGCAAAACGGCAGGTCATATCAAGGACTGTCAGTAAAAATAGTAACCAGTGACATCTGGTGTTTTATTTATTTATCCCCTGCCTTACTAATTAACCTACCATCACCATTAGTTTGCATGTAAACAATCACATTATTCTCGCAGAGAAAACCCAAATAGTTTCTAATTGCTTTAAACAGTTTGTGAGATTAATACAACATTTTATTTGATAAATTTCAATATGTTATCGACCTTAAAATTGACTCTTTTATTATTTATAAGTTTATTTCCCCCTATCTTAATAGTACATCCATGTAAGAATAAAAAAGTTTCATGACTCCTGAAAATCTGAATAATTTGACAAATGGGATTTTGTTGAAAAATCCTGCAATTAGAACTCATGAAATAAAATTAAAGTTTTTATCCCTTTTCCAATATCTATATTATTTATCAAATTTTAGAGTTAATTTTTCAATAGCTAATTTTTTATCACTTTTCTAATACCTGGAGGTTGGAGGTATACTGGTATAACACCCCTAGCGCAGAATATTTTAGGAGTAGGTACATATTAAAAATATGACTTGAAAATGTTCAAACTGCATATACCTAATTTCAACCGTGTCAGATATAGGGTGGTTGATAGAGCTATTGGCCAATAAGAGTTTGACTCTGTTTCTTAACTTGTTCCACATTAAAATGTTCTGCCATTCTATTCTTTTCTTATTCATACGAATCGTTCATTTCATTCGTGATTTCAATACTTTTAATAACAATAATTGTAGATGTGTTTGTATAAACTTTATAAGAATACATCTAAGTATCCAAAAGTGAAATCAAATATTGGTATTGTTAATTTTTAGACAAAATATATAGATTTGAAGTTAAAAAAATCCTTAAAGTCATAATTCGTTTATTGAAATATTTTAATAGGAATTTCAAAAGGCAAAGAAATTTTATGTTGTTTTAAAATACCAATAGACGAAAGAGTATCTTAAATATTTATTAAATGTATTATTTAGAAATATATACATATAAAATCAATTATATCGAAAAATTGTTGTTGTTGCGCCATCGGCATTGGAACCTGGATCTCTTTCCAAACCGAGGAAGGTGCATTATTATTATTATTATAATATAACGATAGATGTATTAATTTGAAAAAGTGTAACATATAGGTTCGAATGCACCTTCCTCGGTTTGGAAACAGATTCAGGTTCGAATCCCGATGGCGCAACAACAATATTTTTCGATAAAATTGATTTAAAATGTATATCTTTCTAATTAATACATTTAATTAGTATTTAAAATATCACAGACCTATGTTCTGAATAATTACAGCTTCACAGTAAGAATGTGTTCTGCTAATAATAAAAGAGTATCTATTTATCGGTTTGATCTGAGAATATAAAAAAATTCTTAATTTAACAATAAACTCGAAAATCCATGTCAAATTTGACGTAGGGCTCCTTTTTTATAATTTATTTAAACTGGTTCAGTTTGAACGTTTACAATATCATACCTACAAGTACCAATAACATAGACCACGTACTGTAATAAGAACACGTAACATAAATAGTTTAATTCACTTGGCGACCGAGTGTACGGTATATATGTTTGTGAATGTGTTGAAGAGAAATGTTGTGTATGAGAAATATAATTTGTATCTGCTAAAGTGAGAGATTAATTAATTAAAAAATTATCTGCTGTACTCTAAAAATTTGACGTAAAAAAAAATTGGTTGTCTGTAAAGTCGGTTTACGGACGATAGTTTAACGTGACAACGTCATAAGAAAACATTGATGAAATGATTGCATACTTTTATGAATAAAATGGAATCATTTTTATTGAATTATCATTATTTTGTATGGATACGAAGAAGGAGTGAAATGAAATCTACAATTTTTTATTGATATATTTTATTCGCACTCATTAATTCAAATATGTTTATTACTTTGATGAACAGTTTATTTACAAGTAACAATGTGCATGGGTACATTACTCCTTGACGATAGTGGCAGATCCGTGAGATTCACAGGTTCGTCAGGTTGGTCTGCCATGGTATGATTTTAGGCGGTTCTGCGAAAGAAATCGTTGATAATTTATTGTTAAAAATATATTTGTTATACGTTAATCAGATTTTTAATATGCAAGAATTAATTACCTTTATTGCCGCAATTGTTGTTGTAATATAAACAATGAAAACCACATTAACATTTCACTTCACTTTATAAACAGTTGTAAACAGATCACGTCTAGGTATTGTAGGTGTATAAGTTGTGTGCTGCCGCTGTCTCTTTTCTACTCAGACGCATCGACCAATCGAGTGGAAGAGAGATAGATGCGGCACAATCCGAACGGTAGGCCGATCGTGCCTCTCTATCGCTTATCCGCGCTCTCGCTCGCACGCTTGTCTTCGGCGTAACGCGACAAACGGGACAATAACGCGACAAACGGGACAATGAGTCATGTTTTTTCGTGCGTGCAGCGGACGTTCATCGATTTATAAGACGTTGTCACGTCAAAAATATCTAAAACTGTATTTTATAACATTGAATAAGCTGGTACGGTATTAGTTTTATATTTTTATCTGGAAAATAGATGCGAATAAGATTATTAAGGTTTTTTTCGAGTGTAATTCAGGGCAGTCGATGTTATTATTGTATAGAAAGAGTCGGTCGTCGCTTCATTTAAAAAAAAAATCGAGTGAGTGTAATTAGTGGTTTTATGATTATATACAAACATCGTGCGTGTGTATGTTATATGTATATACAATTTACTGAAAAGAAAGGAGGGAATCAATTATTTTTACATAAATTTGTATATATTTCCTAATGAAAACCACATTTTATTGTGAATTTACAATTTTAGAACATGGTTCTATTATTTTTAAAACAAATTAGATGAATCAATTAAAAAAAATCTATCTTTATATGTTTGGTTACAACCAGGATACAAACCCAGAAATATGTGCATAATTTACAAGAAATAAGTGAAATTTTATTACAATTATTTGGTCATTTTTTTGACAAATTTGTATGTAGCTTCCGTGTACGTATGTATATACATACGAGTTTTATAATTTTTCGATTACGTAAATTTCTAAAATATATCAAAACGCAAAGTTGACCTATATGAGTACTGAATAAATATGTAATCACCATGGTAATGTCATAATTGTTACTTTTACGTCATATATTTTTCTGAGATTACTCAGGTAAAAAAATATTTTGGAGAGGATCAATAATAATTAACAATATTTGAGAATGTTTAAGAAAACACAATTACTGTTTTTTTACTTCAAAAAGCATTTTTATTACACAAATTATATACATCTCATATAGATGAAGCTATTTATATTGTATGGAAAAATATGGAAGTATGGGTAATTACATGGCTTACGACTTGTCTTCGCTGGCTTGAGTGATCACTTTAGACAATGTAAAGTTCATCATTCCACTCACTAAGTTGATTGGGCGGAATGGTGAACGCTACATATAATATAATATATAATATAAATAGCTTCGTCTCTACGAGATATCTATAATTGTTTAATAATAAACAATTTCAGGAGTCTGTTTAACGTCGGACATAATTTTTGGATCTTTATTCATCTTTATTGTACAGTCGTATTGTTTTAAACATTTCACAAGTGCTCGTAAATTAACAAACAATATAATTGTCTAATCGCTTTATTGTCGAGCTAAAGCATTATTTGTTATTATTCACTTTAGAATCCGTAGTTTAATTGAAACACATCAACTACGTAATATTATTTTATATCTTCGGCTTATTGTAATACGGCTTATTGTATAATCGCCCGAAAGGCCTCGTTCTTGCCAGTAATAAATTAGTCCTTGAAATTAACATGCTTTATAAATATAATAAAATTTATGCAGATCTCGGTAGGTACTCCCACTCAAAGCAATTTAAATCGTGTCAAGTATCATAATTAAAAGTATCGTAAGTAAAAATTAAAAGTTTTAATGCAAAATTGTGGATATATAATATATAATGTTATGTATTATTGGATTGGGTTGACTCATTAGCAATATTGATGACTCATTAAACATGTCGAGTTTTTATGTCTGGAGTAAACATCTCATAGCGACACGCAACAGCCTACACATTTTATTAAATTAAATAAAAATTGTCGATTAAATAGAGGAATTAAAATAGCATAGTCCTTACGTAATATTGTAGGAGTTTAGACAGGGGAAAAATACTACAGAGACAACATAGAGACACGTCATTAAAGGATGAACCCAGACCAGTTTAGCAATAATTCATTACGTATATAATTTATTAAAATAATATTCTTGTTTTTTATTGAAAATGAGTATAGATTTTTATCACTCAGGTTTTTTCCACATCTGAATAAAATAATGATATCACTAAAAACATCTTAATTTTAATGAAATCATATTTTATTTGTGAAGTTATGATATTTCAAAACATACCTTGTTTCTAGACAATTAAAACGAAATAATAAATACCTTACAATGATACACAGAAAAAATATATTATCGAAAAAAATAGTCTTCACCTGGACTCGAACCCGCAACTATCTATTGTCGGTTGATTATTTTCCGGTGGTGACTGTATTTTAAATTAATACTAAATTTCTTTTAATTATTATGGAAATATATTATGAAAAATCGTAACTTCACTAATAAAATGTGATTTCAAGGAAATTAATATAATTAGGTATATTTTTTTTTTCAGTTCATAAAATGGACTGGAAGTCCTGGCGCCACGGAACATATTTTTGAGAAACATAATTAAAAAAAAAAAAGATCACTTCCACCGGGAAAACGTAAATAAGTAGCGTCTAATTTCAAAACCCCCTAAAATGACTATGTGTTTTTGAGTTATTGATGAAAACGTATATTGTATATAAAAGCAAATGTATAAAATATTTGTTTTTAAAGAGACAATTCTGTAATGTAATATTTGTTTCTGCATATATCATTCTGGCAACCATATTGGCTTTGTGATTGGCTTATTTCATTTTAGGGGGAATAGCAATTTATACTCTGCTTTATGGTATTTTGGATCAAACCCTCTTTTTGAACATGCAATATCAATAGATTTATGTGACTTTTGCGAGAACAATGTGTTCTGCATCTAGCTGACAAAAAAAAATCTACAAAACTGCATATTTAACATAAATTATCCGAAATCCGTTTTATGGAGTTTTGGAATTTGGAGCTACATTTCTCATTAATAATATTACATGAAATTTGACGACGTTGTACCATAATCGGTTAATGCTGTTACAGGCAATATAAAGTGTCTATATTCCGGTTTATTGTTTTTTTGTAAGTGATTTATTTTATTTGTTTTATTGATAATTTTATTATACAGATGCATTAAAAATGTTGAATTATTTTTCTAATATAGTACTTAACATGTAAGTAGGGTTTGCAAATAGTGGGTTTAATCGATCGTTCCTTTCAATACTGATACATACAACATTTTTAAACGAATTTTCTGGACATCTCGACGTGATTGTTCTAAAGTGTACTACCAATGATTGCGAGAAACGTACTGCATGACGTTTCATTGACAAATGAAAAATTTCAATCACCCGAGATCGCTTAGTCAGTGGCGAAACTACGACAATGCAGCCAATGCGCTGCATTGGGGCCCAAAAATTCATTCGCGCCCTAGAATACATATTGTATGATTCTTTTCTCTGCGTTAATATGGATTTATAAATTAAAAATTTGCCACAATTATGACATTGAATTATAAACTTTAAAATAATAATTTCTCGCGTACATTAGAAAAACTTTGTGGATGTGCATGGTGGTACCCAGAAAATATATCGGGTTAGCGAGAAGATTATCGCCGCAAAATGAAAATCTCAGTGAATTTCACATTACAAAAGAAATCTTTAGGTAAATAATTGTTGAGAAGTGACCATTACCAAGCAAAAATAATCGCCAAAGCCGGTTGATTCCTTTTGACCTGAAGAGTGACAATTTTCAGGTCAGTACATATTCCACTTACGCTCTTTGGGTCTTATATTATCCAGCAATAGTTTCATATGTTTCTTTATTCTTCATATTTTTATTTATAATGATTGTTTTATTTGAGTTAACTCAATTAAGTGGTTAATAAAACAAAGATAATAAATAAATATAATAATTTTAACCACAAAGTTAATATTGCTAATTTTAAAAGTATCTATATTCTTCATTTGTTTCTTTCATACAGATTTCATGAACAAATCTGAATTAACGAACCAATCTCTAATGTATGTGATGGTTCTTGCGATAACTATAGTTCTTCTAATAAGTACGGTATGTTGTTGTAAATAACTAAATCATCGTCCATTGTAAATGAAATAAAAATTCCTGCACCCTTCTTCTGCGATACGCTACACCCAATTTTCCAGAAGTTTCCAGTCTTGAAGACGTGCAGCTTTTATTTTCGAAAGAATCAATTCACTAATCTTATAATCATTTCACATCAGCCGGAGTTCCGCCAAGGGTGTACTCACATCAATAAGTAATTTTGAAACAATATTTAAAAATAGCTGTTGGAAAATCGATAATAAAAAAGCAGTAGGTAGTCATCATTATTTTCAATCCACTGCTGTATGAAGGCCTCCCCAATGTCTCTAATTTTTCTGTGTCTATTGTTATTTTCTTCTTCCATGGCACTACATCCCAGGATGAGATTCGGACTCTTCCATAAGTGCTCTGCACCGACTCCTATCCCTAATCATTCTTGTCCAGTTCCCAGACCCTCTCATCCTGCTCCAGTCCTCTTTCGCAAAGTTAGCCATCTCTTCCTTGGCCTTTTGGCTTCTGGGTCGCTTCCACTGAAGTATCGACATGGTCATGATCTTTGGTGCCCTGTTATCTGACGCTATTTTGATATGGCCAGCACATCGCAGTCTTTGGGACCTATAGAATATTACAATTGATTCTTCTTAATCAAATTAATTAATTAATTATTGATTCATTTTTATTTTTTATTTATTATCTATTTTAACCACAAATTTAATATTGCTAATTTTAAAAGGATTAATTTTTATTCTGTAAGTTCCATTGTCTAGTGTGGTTCCATAGATTTTTCTTAATATTTTACGATCAAATTATCTCTATTGTTATCTTCTGTACGAATTTTAACAGTATTTGATGATTTCGTCAGTGTAGCGGGTTCTGAATCTGACGTTCTCATTTTCTTGGCGAATTCAACTATATTAACTACTATATTTCACTTGTCCACATATTACAATTTTACATTTTATATATATATATATATATTTATTTTTGATTATGTAAAAACATGCTGACACTATAATTTTTATTTATTTGTGTACTGCACTTCTGTTATAATTTTCTGTTATTTTGCAAATTCTGTTAATGCCTGAATGGGGCGTGTATAATAATAAATAAATAAATATTACTTTACTTATTTCCACGCGAGATGTCAGTGGCAGATTTGATTGAAGATAAACATTTGATACACAAAAGTAATGATCAACTGCTTTATTGAGTCAATAGTAATTTATGTTAATGAATTCAGCTTAAACTAGTTGATAATTAAGTCAACCTAGGACAAAATATTTCCTAGGAGGCATATCCGAACAATTTCTTCGGATATGCCTCCTAGGATTGCCTCCTAAGATTAGGACGTTAGAATATGATTTTCAAAAGTAATCTTCCATAGGAACTAAAACGAAAACTGATCAATAAATGCACACTTAACGTGATCATATGTCCCGTTTTGAACGGAACCATTCCGTTTTTAGGTAGCCTATCCCGTTGTCCCCAAGCACAGCTTCGGGACGTAGAAATGTCTCGTTTTCAGAAAGAGAGCAACCCACGGTAACAATTTCTAATAAAGGTGTAAAAAATCAAAAAATCCGACGTTAGCGCCTAGTAGCGCGGCGATGACGGCATGCGCAATACGTCATTAACATGCGTATGTCGGTCAAAAGTCTGCTAGACAGCTCGCGCGTCTTTCTTGACTATTGATTATTGTTTTTTTATCGGCGCGTGTTATGGTAGTCAACTGATTGAAAAAGGATTTGTTAATTGTAACCGAGATACAGAAGTATTTGGAAGAGTATTCATTTATTTCTACCGCAAAAAGTGACAGATTGGAACGCTGGAATGTTACAACCGAAAGTCGTTGGGTTGAAACACTCATACAACATTTCATATCAATAATTGGAATCATACGAACTTTCGTATAATTATTATTATATTAAATTAAATTATGAATAATTTGTGGACGAGCAAAAAAAAACACAGTTGTAAAAATTTGTAGACGTCCCATTTTGAAGAAAAAAATATATAATCACGTTATGCATACTGACGAGAGTTTACGTATGGGTACGAAACATGAAACAAACTACTAACATTATCACTACTAAATTTTACTAACAAAAAATGAAAGGTTCACAAACATAGTATAAGAGTATAAGAGGTAAATGGTGTGTATTGGGTATAACATGAAAATACTTGGAATATAGATGACATTATGGAAATTAAATTACATTGCATTTTTGCTACTACTACATAATTTTTTTCTGCTAATATGAACTCTAATTGCATAAAGCCTTACACAATACTCAAGCGAGAAAAATCTTTAGTCTAAAATAAACTCTAAACAATGAATAAATTACCGAGTCGTAGGTAAAAATTTATCCGTGAAAGCATATTTCTAGAAGGTGTTTGTATAACTTTGCAGTTTGAGTTAAGTAAACGTAAAGATAACGCTTATCGCTTACCCACTGTTTTACTTTGAAATTCTTACGTGAGAATAAATGTGACTCATTTTACGGGGAGCGAGCAGAATCGCCAGAACGTTCTGCGTGAGGTAATAATATTTCTTCACCGCTTATAATAAATTAATTCCTAATAACTACATTAAACGAACGATTTAATTGGTAGTAAATAAATGCAACAATTATAAATGTGTTATTTATAAATATATCACGCGTTAGGACCGCTTAGGAGCAGGGCTGCGTTTTTCTCAGTAGCGCTAACTGTAGACTGCTATGAACACAATCCAGGGCTGTGGAGTCGTTTAAAAATCTACAGACTTTGAGTCCGATTTCAAATTCGATTTCGACTCAAAGGGAAATAAAGAAATACTCTTTACACGCTGTTTTCAAATGCAGCATCGAGAACGCGATAATAGAATGATCGCTCATATAAATGCATCCAGTATTGATGATTCGCTCTCGCCCCAGACTTCTGAAGCGTAAACATTCGTTATTTTATAAACTATCTACCATGACACATTAATTTTTTCACAGGTATCACAGCTCAAAGAATCGTTGCTATTGAAATCACTTTCATGGCTAGGAAACAGTCCCAATTGAAATATTATTGAAAATATCTGCAAAAAATCGTCCAAAACTATTAAAGAATTAAAAAATATTATAGAAAGACTGTGGTATGAATAAATTACATTGGAATTCATACACAATCTTTATAAAGCAATGACGAGACGTAATCAATTCCAAAGTGGGTCAATCTAAATATTGATTTGATCTTTAAATTAATAAATCCGCTTTAAAATCCTTCTAATTTAATTTAACTTAAAATATTAGTGTCAAAATTAAATAGTACATCGTTATAGATATTTATGGAAGTACCTTCTAATAAATGTAGTATTTAATAATGAAACCCTTGACGCTGTTATTATACTATAAAATGTATATTTATTAAAACTAAAGTATGTACATATGTTGCTTTATTTACATAAAATATAACGGTTAAAAAAACACAGCTGATAAAGTGAAATTATATTTTCAATAGGTGCGGCTATTTTTGTTGCGCTGGGTGTACATTACACGTAAATTAAAATAAAAATATAATTTAGAAAAAAGCTGGCCGATCTTTAACAACTTCGTAAATACAATAAATAAATAATTCCACAGAGTCAAACCTGAGATAAACCATCTACATTAAATTCTGAGTTGTCTATTGATCTGGGATATACTCTTATGTCTTCCAGGATTTATTTGTTAAACGTATATGGCCCGTGTCCACGGATGACATTTTTATATGACATAGATTATGCTCTCATGAGATTCTTTGAAGAAAACTCTCTGTTTTCAAGTATCAGAGGTTCGCGCGTCACTTCATGGTTGCTATAAATCAAACGTCAAATGTCAGTCTATTGACCATTGATATTCCGTTCTTCTTTTGGGTGAATTAGTATCTCCCCAGCAACACTTAAGGCGGAATAAATATTTTGTAATTTAATGTTTTTGTTTGTATGACTTCAGAATACATAGTTTTAAGTATTTATGGTTTTAGGTGACGTTTGCACGCACATATTGTGTCTCGCTGTCACATCGCAGATCTCAACACCTGTACATGGTACTGTGATTTATCTCAATTAAATCTCTGAGATTTATCTGATCGTGTCTCATTCCGTATACAAGGACCATTAAACCACAAAAGTCTCTCATAAATTGTTTCGATATTTATCTTGTAGTTATCTGACGTATTAAATTAAACGCGTAATACCCAAGATTTTTTTCAACTTGCACAATATATTTCTAGACGGTTCAGCATCCTGATGTCGTACTGTGGTGATAAATAGCTTATAGCTTAAAAAATTAAGATAACAGATTGCTATATACATGTACATATATTAAATGTTTAGAGGCCTGGTTTACATATTATATACAGCTCCAAATTACTACTCACTGTAATAAATCAAATATTTCTAAATATTCATATATTAATTTTTTTCTTTCACATTCATTATTCCGTCAAAAATCACGAACAGCTTTCGCACTGGTAAAGTTATATCGTTGCATTTAACTCGAAGTTAGCAGTTGTTTAGTTTCTACACAGCCTAATGGATAAATATTAATATTTTTCTTTTCATCGGAGAATTTATAAAATTTTGGTAAAAATAATTAAAAATATTAAAGAACAATTAAATATTGTGAATCATTTAAAAATAAATCGATTTCTTCTCAAAAATATATATTTTTTACAGTGAGTATAATAATTAATTTGAAAAGGAGACAGCTAATATGCAGTGGCGTAACTACGCCAATGTGGTGCACTGGGGCTCACGTTAGATCGTGCTTAAAAAGTTCATTTGAAATCGTTATTTTTGCGAGTATCGATGCCTTATCCAGCGTTAATAGTAGTCCACAGCAAGAAGTGGAATTATTCATTTTATAAATTCGTTTTACACGTGTGTTGCAAAAACATGTGTAAACATTATCGATGTATACAGTAATAAGTCGGATTTGAGACCAGTCCATCGCCTTGTAAAGTGTAAATATTATATGAGACGAGAGACTAATTTTGTTCTTACTTACTTACCATCACTCCGTTTCCCCGTGGGGGTAGGCAGAGAGGATAGAGCGCCACACTCTTCTGTCCTGACACACAATTCTCGCTTCATCCACATTCATACATCTTCTCATACAAGCTCACCGATTGTTGAAGCTTCTAACAGAACCATCCTCCATTATCTGGTTTACCTGGTCTTACGTTTACCAAGTTTACCAAGTCTTCCGCGGACGTCCTCTATTTCTGGTGCCATCAACACTTGCATCATATATCTTTCTTACCATTCTCTCCTCATTCATCCGTTCCAAATGACCGAACTTGTTCTTACTATTTAATAGATAAACCACGCAGTACTAATATTCGTATGTCTTACAGGGCCCTTTTTTCCTTTCTACATTGGGGTCCAATTTTTATAGTTACGCCACTGCCAATAAGGTAACATACGAATATGAAATCTGACAATATTGCATAGTGTAACAATAGTTTAATTCGTGTCGTATGGTTTATCTCATATGTAATTCGTGTCATATGGGTTTCAACTCATTAGCTCGAATGAAACATTTTGATTATCGAAGCAAATATCACACACATGTATGTGTGCATATTTGTGATTTTGATCTTAGCGGTTTATTGTACATAATTTATATGGCTAATGTTGATTAATTTTTAACCGGCCGGGCCGGTTGCTGCCTGCGAGTAATAAATAAAACAAGTATTAAGGTAAGTGTCAAATGATGTTAGAAATAATTGTTTCGAGCAAAAGCTTTTATCTCTAAAAATACTCCCAAGTGCAGGGTGGTCTGCAAGAGCTGACGCAACAAAAATATTAGAAAAGATATCCCAATATAGGAACACACGAAAAACGTTACTTTCTGTTTTTTACTTCTTTGTTTTAGATAACAAGAAAAATATAACAACATGAACGTTGAGATATTTAAAATGTTCGAACGCGTCTGGAACATTGTTCGCCCGCAAATGTTCGCGGTCATAATTGTTATTCCACAATTCTTAGTTTGGAAAATTAGCAGATATTAAATGAAGGCTTAATCTCAATCTCAAGATCTATTCCATTCCGTAGTCGAAAGTCGAAAAAATGGAAAACAACGAACCAAGAGCAATCTCATTTCATGAAATATGCTACATTCTTTTTTCTTCATTCTTTTATGACCCGCCTCCACGATGACTCAATGAGACAAATTATTACACTGTGTACATAAGCGTAGTAATTTGAAGAATATACAAAATGTATAATCAGTATACATTATTTGTTAAGGCTTATTATTAGCGCCGTTTAAAATTAATTAAATTCTATTAAATTTTTTGGCGTTTGACTTGTTGCCTCATGCATACATTGAATTCGCGGTTTACCAAATTTTAACCTGCGTATCTCCTTCTCTTTCTTTCCTCACCTATTCTTAAGCACAAGGAAAAAAGAAGATATCGCAACTCTTGCAACTGCAGCAATTTCAGTGCGATAACTATCGTCGCTTCACCCGCTTTACTCCACTAATGCTTATTAATTAATCTTGTTTTAATCCGCCTATATATAATAATCTTTTTCGCGAATGTTAGTATACACCCCGCGACGCTTGTATTTGTGGTGGAGAGGAATCAACAAATAAACCAGCATCCTTCCTCTCTTCCTCATATTTCCACTACTTATGATACATAATGGAAATGTAGATCAAATTAATATTTTTTATTCGTTTTTTCTTGTACCTGGATATATATTTAATTATAATTTAAAAACGATATTAAGGGGGGGGGGATATGTGGAGGAGTGGGATTGGATAGCTATATTTTTCTAAGAATCCTAGAGAGCAACCGATCAAAATTTGGATGGTGTTTAATATAATATATATTTATGGGGGTGGGATGGCCAGAGGCGCAGAGGGCGCCCGTGTTTTGTGTAGGACACTAAAAAGTATCCGTGCAAAATTTAGAACGGATGGCATTCAACATAAAATACATTTATAACGGTGGGAGAGGGCGGTGTACCCAAGGAGAAGGGGAATGGCTAAAGCGTAATTGTGCAAAATTATAGCACGTGCAGAGAACAGAGACACAAATCGGCAATAAGTTTATTCATATAAATAATATATTATAACATAATATATTTTTAAAAAATAAGAAAAAAATCCTAAAAAAGATAAATGCTGTTTGAATTTTTTTAAATGTACAATACTTTCGGAGATGTTGGCGCTCAAAGTTGGGGTTGTTGAAAAACGTCCAGATTACCGTATGTACGAAAGAAATCACGTCACTACGTCAATACTCGTTCGTTAGAGTGTCGAGTACCGACTTGTTGACTAGGAAGATGTGACGTCACACGTTTAAACGGTATATACCGATTGTTTTTAAAACACGCATCTTTGAACATCTATAATTCTGCCATATTTTAAGATATCGAAAAAATTCTTTCAGTTTTGGAAATTAAATTTTTCAAAGATTTAAAAAAAAAAGATTTCACTGCCTTATTACTCAAATTACGGGTTTTTAACAATAAAAGTATATATAGTAAATAGAAAAAAAGGAATGTAGTCAAACGATTTATTTGCTAATGAATCTCGCGTTACGATGTTAGATATATTATTTTATATACGATGCTAGATAGATATATATATTGTTATAAAATAATATATCCACTTTTATGTGGATATATAATTTTTTAATATATATGAATATGGGTGGGCGGCTTGGAGGCGGTCCTGACTCCGCTAGTAAGTTAACACTGAGGCTACTATCTTCAACATTACGTCACGTGTTTGATTTTCGTCGACCGCAGAATATGATCATGTCTTTGAATCTCGGTACGAGATGCAAATCACCGTGGAAGGTAGTTCAGTATCACCCAGTTAGCTGTAGGCAAAGGCTTGATACATACCTCCATAAAACAAAAAAAAATCAGAATTATATTCTTAATTTTTTTTAAAATCATTTATGTTACGTCGTATCTTCACTGTTCTAAACCACATCGCTGGTGTCTTATATGTGGGAGTGTAGTACCACTAGTTGTGCCAGATAGTGGGCACTTCAAAAGCCACGCCTAAAGTATCAGCCATACATATTTTTCAATGTTGAAATAATAATTAATCAAAAAGAAGAAGAGGTCCACCACCACAATTAATTTAATCAAAGATCCAATCATTTATTTATTTACCTTTTTTTTTACATTAGTACATTCTTTTTTAAATATACGAGTACACGCACAGCACATAATAATAATGTATTTTTGATCTTAATCATATAGTTAAGTTTATATCTATAGTTAACTGTAATAATATAATATATACAATACTAGTTACTAACAAAAAACGCAGAACCGCTTTAATACATATAATATATATATATAGTAATGTAATGCTGGCTCGTGATAGATAATACTTTCGGTCTCGCTTAATAAAGCGGTTTGTGACTTGACTAAATAAAAGTTGGTAAAAACTGACTAGCATTCAATTTAAACCTGAGTTCTCAGAATCTCATTTGTAGTCAGAAGTTTTAGTCGGTATGTCGATATTACCGTATACATGTGTCTCGGCTAAACCGCCGTAAGATGACATTTGATCGAGGAGGTTATTTACGTTTCTGGGGTAATATATACTCATAGAAATCAAAAATAAAACTGATATTTCTTTCGATTCCTAAAAATGAAAATATAAAATAGTTAGGCAAATTATTGGGTGACAAAATAAAAAGCACATATTTGGTGAAATTATATATCGAATATATCATCAGAATTTATAAATACAGAAAAATCACTTAATCTCAGAGTACAGAATATAAAACACATGTGGCAAAATAATGTTATATACTCATATATATATATATATATACTGCGAAATATCCTATAAGGTTTGTCGTGATACAGTGTCCCGCGACAGACACATATTTCTAGATTTTTATTATAATATTATATTTATATCTCTAATATATATACGGTTACGAACGTAATACGTTCTGTAAAACTGTTCAAAAACCGAGCTGTTCGTAATCCAAAACAATTATTCCCATAAAAATCAATACAAATTGTATTAATCTGTTTAAGACTCCAAGTATCCCTTAAGTTTTGTTTAGTTTAAGGTCCTTTATCATCTTTATTTTCTAGTTCTTACTTAAAATCCTACAAAAGCAATACAAATTGACGATTTTAACTTAAAAGGATTTGGAAGTAATAAAAAGAAGAGATTAAATGTAAAAACTAATTATATTTTAACTTATCTTACAAAATATGTAGTAAAGTGTAATTGTTTGGAAGGGAACTCTCCTCCCATGAAAACATCGGGTGCTTGAAAACTGGCAACGTTCGGTCTGAGTTTTTTTAGTCAGAACTTTATTGCGTCTTTGAACTATCTGTATTACTTAATGTTTTATGCATTTAGGTAGAGAATTATACAATTTGGTTTCTACAAAAACATAGTTTTTTTGCCCGTATGTGGTACAAATCCTAGGAATTGCTAAATTGTTCTCCTCTGAGATTCTGATATTTTTAGCATTTCCATGGAAACTCCAGATGTCAGATGTCCTTGTTGGTTTAACCATATACTTCAAACACTGATGATGAATGTCAGCTGGTTTCATGTTTCGTGTATTCAAGAAACAAATCACGGACGGCATTTCACAGTCGGCGGGCTGATCTATCTTCTCGAACATTTCAACCATTCACTACAAGATGGCCACTCTGTGTGAATGTGTCTAACGTTGCATGTGGTGAGTCAACAGATGAAGGAAACTATTGCGCATGCGCAACTTCGCAACCGCAGCGCTACTTCGGGAATATCCGGCAACGGTACTTACTTAAAATACGCGCCTCGTATATCACATTGACAAGAAAATGACATGGATAAATTTAAAAAACGATTTAAAAAATTATGAATACAAAAACACGGAAAAATCATTTACATAGTTCTAAGATATTGCCATAGATTAAGAAATAGAATATATAATGCTTAAGACTATATGAACTCTGGAGGTAAAAAATATAGTTTCATTCATACCTACTAATTATACTATTAAGAGAACACATTCTTATTGTGAAGTTGTAATTATTCAGAACATAGCTCTGTGATATTTTAAATACTAATTAAATGTATTAATTAGAAAGATATACATATAATATCAATTGTATCGAAAAATATTGTTGTTGCGCTACCGGGATGGATCTCTTTCTAAAACGGGGAGGGTGCATTGTCCAACTATGCTAAAGCGACAGTACTTTTGACGACAAATTTTCGAACCGATATGTTACACTTTTCAAATTAATACATCTATCGTTCCATTATTTGAAAGCCATCTTCTCCCGGATTGGAAGAGATCCTTGGTTGGAATTCCGATGGCGCAACAACAATATTTTTCGATAAAATTGATTTTATATGTATATCTTTCTAATTAATACATTTAATTAGTATTACTAATTATATTTTTAATTTGCCTCGTTTTCATATAATTAAATCTGAATACCAAGCAACGCAGGCACATACCGCTAATTAAAAATAATATTCCTCTGTTACATAAGATAGTAATACACACAAGCGAAAGTGAGAAAGAAGTTGCAGTGCAAAATAGCTATTCTTATTCTGATTTCTTACTTGTTTACGACTTTGTAATTTATTATTATTCTTCCTAAATGTGAGAAATGTTTTGTATAAAAGTGTTCTCAGTTTTTTACGGCCGTTCAGAATCTTCTGTGAATTGTTTTCTAGGCCGTTCTGCCGACATTTCGAACCCCTTTGCAATTCCAGACAGGTCGTAGGCACACGGCAGACTAGCCCAGAAAACTTTACACAGAAGAATCTTTTATCCGTTCTAATTCATTATTTGTGTTTTTATTTATTTATGTTTTTTGTAACTAGTATTATGGTTGGATTTAATAAATGTATACAAAAACTGTATTAATAAATAATTATATTCAAACATAAAGCAAAGGCAGTAATCTCCATATTTCTCATTTGGAGAAAAAAGAGAAAATATATTGTATAAATTAATGCACTTCTTATTATGAATGATAATTTCTATAATTTTCAGTGTTTCCGCATTGTGTAATAGATGTGACTGATTAAAGTCTTCTAAAGCGACAGATGTATTCAGTGCAGGGACGTAGAGTGGTTGTTTTTTTTTTTTTTTACATATTCAGTGGATTTATTATACATTACAGTACGAAAATATCTGTCCGCATTCTAATATTTACCAAAAACTTCAGTGAATAATTTTTGGATATGTTTACTCGAACATATTAATATTGCAGTTCAAAAAGTTTTTTTTTACCTGTCTATTATTTCATTTCTTTTACTTACCTTTATAGTTAAGTAAAGTATAGTACGTGGTGCATTGTTAAAGTAATATAATTAGATATTTCCGGTATTGAAATACAGATTTTACTGAAACCTTGTCAGCACAGCGGCCACTGCTGGCCTTGTAGCGGCCATTCCAAAACATGCTAGTTTCTATACCGGCGGTCATTTATGTTTCTAACAGATCTTTCTAGTGAGACGGGTATAGTCTAAATACAATTATACATATGTATTATATAGACAATTAAATAAATAGAAGTAGCGAAATCTGCTAATAGTTGAATTCTAATACATATAAATGGTAGCGGGCAAAAGTGACTGATTTTGCAACGAACACCGATTTTGAATGACCAATTTTTATCAAAAAGAGGTATGTTTGACTGTTCATAAATTAACATATTATATAAAAACTATATGAGAAGACAAACGCATTAAAAGTTTAAAAAAAATAAATAATGGAGATTGCTACTTTTATACCTCTAAATATCTAAATGCATAACAAAAATAGTAATTTATAATACCGTAAGTGTATACGGTGTTAAGAAAAACATCTTTATAACATTCGCATTCTTCTTCATAAGCGCCGTTAACATTTTCGGTCCACTTGATTATTCTACTGACCTTGGCGAACCTTGGCTTCAAGTCGCTTAATATAATGATCCGATTCGCTAAAAACAACCAACGCAAGGAATTCCTCAAATCAACTTGTGTAACCGAGTCTCGATTAAATAAATGGAAAGTGCTCCGAGAAACTTGCTTCGCTGGTTAATTCAACTCCGACGTGTGGCAAGAAGATATTACGGACGCTTACCCAGAATCTGTACACAATTCGTGTCCCTGTGTTCGTACAATCCGTGTCCCAACAGACTCATTGTCAACTTTTAACCTCATCACTCACCCAGCTAACATGCATCAAGATTTTGGAGCATTATAAATACCTTTTAAAACAAATTTCTTAGTAACAAATATAGGTAATTACCACAGGGACTCGAACCCAAAAGTTTATGTTACCATTAGATTGCTTTAACCGATTAAAACGCTATGATATCCTATACAGAAGTAACAAAACTTCATCTACACACGTTTGATAAGCGAGACATCCTTTTTGGAAGCGACTATATTTTTTGCGACAAGGTTTTTTTTTTAGTAGAATCCAAACTGTTTATACATGGTGTTACAGACCTAGTCCACAATATTTTATTGGTAGATACTTGACTAAATTATGAATCGAATATGTTAAAAGAATAGGTATCTACGAATTCTGTAGCGTTAAGTGCGTAAAATATTATTGTATGAAATTTTTAGAAAATCATGTTAACCTTTAATTTAACATACTTAGAAATATGTACTTGGGAAATTGATCCATTATTAAACGATTAATAGTTATCTCATAGAAACGAAGATATTTTTTTTTATTAATGGTAAAATATGGAAGTATGGCTTACGACCTATCTTATGAGATATCTATTATCTATATAAATTCAGTAATTGTGTGTTCTTGAACATATTTAAATATTGATCCATTATTAATAATTTTATATCGTTATTTCAGGCCCTTGATCAATTAACAAAAAAATAGTTTGGCCGCTAAAAGTTCGGTGACCATTTGTTTTTTTAGATTAGGTAAATGCAGCATCAATTTTTTCGACTCCTACTTTAATACATATAATGTATCTACCCCTAAAATATTATGCATTAGACATATTACACTCAGTATATCAATCAAATAAAAATAAAACATTAGTTACAACACAACCAAATGACGAACAATAAATTCATAAACAAAATGTCGTTACATTGAAAATTAATAATCTTTTGTCTGAAAAATGGATTCCCCAATGAATTAAAAGTGAGGAAAAATAAATAACTTACTTTAATTTCCTTTGGGACTCCCAATATTTTTGAGTTTATAACTTCCATACACGCAAGTATTTGGAATCCGCTCCTATATTTTGATTGAATTTATTATTCTGCCTAACCAAAAAAAATGGTCTAAAATCTCATAAATAATCGTGTAGTATATGTGTATGTGCCCATTATTATGAAAGTGGTCTAAGTCATGTTCCTTTTGTTTCGACATATTTAAAGATATGCGTTTGAATTGATTAAAAAATATTTTTATATTACACAACACAATGTTTCAAAATTTATTTAGTCTGCTAGATTTATAATTCATTTCGACATATAAGTGTTGCATGTAGCTTATAAGGAAATAAAAAAAAAGTTTGAAATGACTTACTCTATTATCGAAATAAACACTAGCGGAATACCGCTTATAACGCTTTAAATTTTTCACAATTGTTACAATTTGCATCATATTATATTAATTTTAATAATTGATTAAGTCATTCTTTTCGACTTCTTGATTTACAAGTACAAAACTGATTCAAATCCCGAGACTGACTCTAAAATGTAATGAAAATTAGAGCGTGTTCTAAATTCTCTCTACTTTCAGTTCGGGCGTATATCCACGTACAAACAAACATACCGATGATTTTGACAGCTCGAAAACCGTATTTCGTTATTTATTTGGCTTTGTTTGAAAACTATTAACATTGTTCGTGATAATTTCGGGCTTCTAGAATGAATCGAGATTACTTGACGTCTGCGTACATATTCTATATTGTTATGAACGCTGAGAATAAAAATGAAATCTAAAATCTGTAACGTATTATATATGTTGCGCGTTTTTTAAGTGAGTGCTTACTGGATATTTTTTAAAGAACCACATAATTTTTTCGGACTCTACACACCTTTAACTACTTGTTAACATAGTTGCCACCATTATTAAGTCACTTGTCATAACGGGGCACCAATTTTTTTCATAGAACATCATAGAGCCTTCGTCATAGAACGACGCCGCCTGGGATGAAAACCATGTCTGTACTCCGACTCTTGAGTTCATAATCACCAAAATGCTTGCCACCAAAGAACCGCTTCTGATGAAGGAAAATATGGAAATCACTTGGCGCCAAATCACACTTGGCGATGAATGACAGATGATTTCATGTTTCGTGCATTTAAAAAACAAATCACTAACCGCATCTCACAGCCGGCGGGCTGATCTACTGTCTTGAACACTTCAACCACTCACTACAAGATGGCCACACTATGTGAATGTCTCTAACGTTGCATTACTTACTTAAAAAACGCGTCCCATATATACTCTTAAATGTGGTTTTCTTATCTTGTGGATAATATACGGTTTTTGTAGAATAACAATGAATACAATTATGAAAATTATATTCCATTAAGAATTTGAAATAAAAAGTTTGTTTCTTTATTTAGTCTTATAATTTTATATTTTTGGGCAAATTATTTAATTTTGTTGTATCTGTAAACGTGCACTTTTGTTTAATAATGCTTTCACGCACTGATGGTATGTTCTTCATTTGTCATTGTTCTCATGGCTTACAAAGTATCCGGTTCGTATAGACCCCTTGCTCTTTCATCATGTTATATGCGACCTATGCGGCATAAGTAAAATGAGGGGTGTTTAAGGGGTCAAATTATGTTGCTAAAAAGGGGGCAGGGAGCTACAACTTGTGGCAGAATTTTTCAGTAATGAAAGACCATCTCGGGTCTCTTGATTCTGGGTGTGTTGTTTGCA
The DNA here is from genome assembly GCA_022840565.1 of Eubasilissa regina. Lineage (NCBI taxonomy): Eukaryota > Metazoa > Arthropoda > Insecta > Trichoptera > Phryganeidae > Eubasilissa > Eubasilissa regina. The sequence continues at coordinate 29,025,782 of JAINEB010000033.1, forward strand.
TCGTAGGCATTGAGCCGGTTTGGAAAGAGATCCAGGTTCGAATCCCGGTGGCACAACAATAATATTTTTCGATAAAATTGATTTTATATGTATATCTTTCTAATTAATATATTTAATTGATACTTTACATTTTTTTATGTTCGGGCTCGTTTATATGCCACTTATATGTATAGTATATTACGTTAATTTTAAGTGAATGATGCAGTAACACAGAAAATGAAATACGACTGAGCATTAATATGTTATTATGCCGTGAAGGCATCGTAAAAATAGGGGTTGCGATTAAATATATCATGTTCCCTCCCTTGGGCCACGAGAGTTGTGTAAAGTGAATTAATACATCACCGCGACTTTTATTAATGACCAAGTAGAGTGCATTCACATACATTTCTCGCGAGTGTGCGTTCATCCGCACCACGCTCGCGCGGGCAGCTCAGCACATCTCCAAATTTCAAGTGTTCCTTAACACACGCGGAGATCAGCAAAACAGTTCGGTGCCCAGCCACCGCTATCAAAAACGAGGGCAATAAATGCTCCACTTTATTTTGCTCCGTGGCTTAGTCATCGTGCGGTTTGGGATTAGGGCGACGTAAATAATAAAAGGGCAAAGCACCCAGATGCGGTTAATTTCGTCGGCCGTCGGATTGCAGTTCCATTCGCCGTCGTGCCTCTGGTTGCAGATCGGTTAGAGGAGGCGCGACCCTCTCCCGGCATTCCGCCGCCGGCGCTCGCTGAGGACGGCTGCCCCGCTGGGTCTGATCGTGTCGCGCGCGTTCCGTGCTGTGTTTTGAGTGTTTGTGAAGTTAATTTGCATTACAATTGTAAGTCATACTTTAATTTTTGCTAATATACTTAGCTTCTCCACCTGTTTCCAATTATCGGACTCGACGATTTTCGCTATTGCAACCGGTCAAAACTATGTAGGTAGGTATGTGTTCCAATCCTCCCTTTTGATCGGTTTTGGTATTTCGTACGCGGTATTTCAGACACGATTGTTTGTTGCGATTTCGTTTATTGCTGCGATAAAAATGGATTTAATATTTGGCTTTTGGTTGCATATAATTAAACGCGTCGTTCAGCTGCCCACCGGTGTTTGTCAGAGGGAAATATCTTTTATGACACCTAGCCATTAAATTCATGTGCGAGTGTGTTCCCAACTGCCGATGCATTGTTAAAGCAAATATAACTTTGGCGGCAACGATTTCGCTAACTGCTAATACTAATGTCCGAAAAACAATTTCAGTTAGTACACATGTGTCTTGATACTTCCCGCAAGTGCGATTAATAAATTAACACTTGTGACACTATTTTTAATTGCTGTTATACTTTGCGCACTTTAGAGATTTCCAAAAAAATGAAACTCTGACATTATTTACTGCGAGCGTATTCTGTTTTATTGGCATGTGGGTGCGATGTGATATTTGTTTAATTTATGTTATCATTGTATGATTCATTTTTATACTTGTTTTGCATCTCAATTGTTGTGTGGATAGTTCTGAAATTGAGACATTTCAACTTGGCTCACCCATTTTAACCACGTTCACAAACTCCCGCATGTAAACGAGTGGCATTTATTTTATTTATTATTATTTTGGCATTGCTTCCTGGTTTGTTCTTTTGATGAAGAGTCCCGAGAAGCGTGACGAAATGTTCTTAAGGGCGAGCAAATGCAGCGCTCCGTAACAAAAGGACTGTTTCGAAATTGAGAATTTTTCTATAGCTTCAAGTATCGAGAGAAACACAATATCGTATAAGATGAATTTGAATAACATGTTGATATTTTAAATGCTGTAAAAAAAAGCAAATCGAGATTTATTACCCTGGTTGCGAAATTTATTTCGATTGTTTTTTAAGTCGTATCTTGATAGTTCGTGGTCTGTTTCATTTTGAAAAGAATTTTTGTTTTTAACAAGAATTTAAAAATGTATTTTGTTTTAGCAGAGGCTTACGCCGCATTAAAGTAATTCTAGGAAATAAAAAAAAAAATATTTATTATACGATAATATTCTTAGTGCAATCACTGCACCATTGAATTTTTATTTGTCAAAATATTCTACAAAATACATATTAAAAAAAAATAAAAACTTTGTATGAACCACTTTGATTACTTTAATTTTTTTTTCGATACTATTGTATCTTCGTCAGGATGAAAGTACACTGACATTATTTAGTGTAACTTATTTTAACTTTAGTTAATGTACATCCGTACTGACGAGGGTACAGTAATGTCGAAACCGATCTACGTTAAACCAAAATGGTTTATACAAGGTTTGTTATTTTTTAAATTAATAACTACATCTAACAACAAAGTTAACTTTGTAAACATTAAAAATAAAAATTTTAGTTTTCTTATTTTATTTTCACGGATTCATAGTAATACACGATTTATTTGAATGTACAGGCTGCACGCGCCCGAATTTCAGTTAGTAAAACACAAATAACGATCCACTTCAAGATCGTAAACATTCGAAATTTTAATCCTCGATTAAAATAAATGCCTTGGCATTGATTTTACTAACCAGAACATTATTCAATAAAAAATGTACCATTATTTTATATTCTTTGTCAATAACATAAATGCATATAAATTTCAGATTTTCTTGCTTTTATTGCTCTTGTATTTCTTGTATCTAACATTTCTTCATTGTACTGCGCTGAGATATAAATAGTGAGCGATGTATACTCGTATTTGCTTCGTGCGTAAAAAATATGTGTTGGGTCCGTTTATTTGAATTTTCAAAGATACACAGTAACACGTTTTGTTAATCTTGTCAGACAATAGAGTGGAATGTGTTTGTAATTACGGGTCTAAATATTTTTTCAATAAAAGTATAATTTCTTGGAATGTTCAATTTCCGTATTTCGATGATTTTTAATGGGAATATTCAGATGATCTATTTGTTGTATTTACATGATCTAACCTAACCCTATATATGTATATGTAATAAATGCACGAGACACGCGAGAAGTCACGAAGGTCGATCCCTATCAGTTAGGTCAGAATTTTTTCATAATTAACGAAAAGACAACATTTTAATGACTTATCTCGACTTGTCCCTTACAATTTTTTTTAAATTTTATCAGGTCAGGTTTTAATGTGATGGTGATGTGCCTGTGAATTATTTTAAAATCTATACTCTGGTTATTTATACCTACCTAGCGAACGTATCTGGCGGTGCCCAGAATTTAGATTTAGTTATAATTTAAAAGAGTGGTAGGCCGTGAGTTTATTTTGCGCAGATACTAAATAATAACGATGTATGCAAAATTTGGTCCAGGTAGATGATATGTCCGGGTGAGGTGGGGTGGGATGAATATATATTTTTCAGGGTCTTAGAGCGCAAATGTGCAAAAATTGGAATGGATGCTATTCAATGTACGTAATATACATTTAAATCGTTGGGTGGGGTGGGATGACCAGGTGAAGAAGGAGGGTTCCTATTTTTAGCGCAGGGACCTTCAGGACCCTTTAGGGTAGCTGTGCAAAATTTGGTATGGATAGCGTTCGATATAATACACGAATTAGGGAGTGTTTATTTTGCGCAGGCCCTAAAGTGTAACTACGCAAAATTTGGAACGGATGAAATTTAATATAATACGTACACATTAATATCGGTGGGATGGCTAATGGAAGAGGGGAGGATGTCTATGATTTACAATATGTTGATAATTTACCCGGCAAAGTATAAAAAATGTTACATGTATGGGTTTTTAGTGATCTATTATTGTAACGTGATATTTTTAAAATTAACGAAATTTTATTATACATGACTTTTTTAAACATACATACATACATGACATATTGCATACTCATTATTCAGTGAGGCTCTCACGATAATTCATAAACTATAACCATGTTTTAAAAAATTTGAAATTATTCGACCGCTTTACAAATAAACAAACTAATTAAATAATAAAATGTAAAGCCTCAACGTGTTTGCTTTCTTTGAAAATTTCATAAACAAACTTGTCATTTAGTGTATCTAAATTTAAAAAATTGTACTATTTGTTGAATGGCTAGTCTACTTATATTCACACATTTAACAAAGTCAACACAAAAAATAAATGTTACCCTATCTTCATCAGGTTAAGTTTGGTCGAATAAATGAACATCGACTACGAAACTCGCTTTTTTTGATTACTGTGTAAGTTTCGTCAAGAACAATCCGTTAACCCTAAGATGAAAGGGCTCACCCAAGGTCTGTGTGAGTTGACGAATCTACACATTTGTTCAACACTAATTGATAAGTCACGCTTGAAAAAAATTGAAAAATTGTATTAGAAATCTTTTAAGTATTCAGGAATCCACGTACATAATAGATGAAATATTTTTATCCTTTTTAAAAATCTATACGCGTTCATCTACGCCTACGTTAGGAAGCCATTAATCATATCTTCGGTCTCAGTATTTATTTAATTGTTTATATGTGCAAGAAATAAATAAATTTGACATTGTACTCTGTCTATCTTAGTAGTATCTTAATTATGCGTTTTGGATTTTGAAATTGTTTAGTAAATTAGATTAAGGGTCATAAAAACTTATTTTTTTTGCTGAATATTTATAAATACAAAAGTAGTTTTTGAATGTCAATGAATACAAACAATCTTAAATATTGTGCATATTTGATTATATTACACCACAAATGTAATAGTCCATCACGTTGTAGTCTCTATTATCTGATATTTATTTGAAAGATTGTAATACTATGTTATATTTTAAGTCCACACGCATATAATTCCATGCCAATTTATTAACTAGAACAGTTTAAAAGTAACATATAAACTGTGCACCTGTTTTGCATAATTTGTCACAAAATCTATCCCAAGCTAATTAAACGAATGAAGGGATTTTGGAAAGTGGTCGGATTAGGAGTGAATTTATTGTAGACTGAAGGGGAATTGATAATGTTAATGTGTTAAATGATGTCATTTGTGTACTATATTATCTGTTTGGGATGCGATTCATCTTGTAACTTCCTGTCGATACACGTAATTTTGAATAATTTTTACAAGTTTATATGTGTTCTTTCCTCCCAATAATGCAGGAACATATTGGAAACCGAGAAAGAAAAATTTATAGTTCTATTGCTAAAATCAAAATATGGAAACACGAAAAAAGCAATAAATTAAACCTAATAAACCAGTTACTACTCTCGTAGTTGTATGTAGACATCCTGTGTGGATGTGTATGAGTGTTTGTATATGTGTACAGTTCACTGGGAAAGAATAAAAATTTTCACATTTATTTATGATATTTTCAAATTTCATTTATTAAAAAACGGTTAAAAATATACAAATGAAGTTAGTTACGAAGTTGTAGTTAAATACTCGAAGTGTTTTTACATGGTAACATATATACAACTTAGAAAATATTGATAGATATGAAGGTTGATTATGGGTGGAATGGTGAATGTTACATTGTGTAAAGTGATCATTTAAGCCAACTGAAGAGAGATCGTAAGCTCTGTAATTACCCATCCTTCTTATTTTCCCATTTTATATAATATAAATAGCTTCGTCTCTATGAGATATCAATAATTTGTCTTCATAACAATGCCTTTGTAGGTAAAACTCCAGTAATTGTGTGTTCTTGGACATACTCAAATATTGTTAATATAAAAATGTCTTAGAATATGACATCACGCCGGATAAAATGATAAAAAGTTGGTATATTTTAAAAGGCATAATTAGTAATTTACTCGTAATAAGGTTTCATTGAAGGCTGTATTCAATATTTTCTTATCAACATCTTGGAAATAAAATAATAATAATAAAATAATTCCTATTTTAATGTAATAATGCAGCTAAACATTCTGCAAAAAAGTTGTCATTGGCAAATAAGTCCAATCACCTTGATTTTTTAAATTCGCGTTTAATTTAATTATTAAAGACAGAAAAATGTGTAAAGTAAGTGACCAAACAAATGCGCCATGCAATTAAAATAAGGTTAAAGAATTTATTCCATTTTCCAACATATGAAATTTTAAAATTTCTAGAATACTTCACTACTTCCTTGCAAATTGATTCTCTAGATTTTTTTTATTGTAACAATAATTTGTTATTCAATCGATATTACTTTTCTCAGATCGCGGTTAAATGATTTTGAAAACTTATTTTCAAGAGAAAAGGCATTATTTTCTTACGTTACATGTTGTTCGTGGTTCTAGATTTGAATTTAGTTTTGGATAGATTTGAAGTATTCAGATGTAGAATTAGTTAAATAAACAAACGCTCGTCTATGGGAGTGAGGCGAAGCATACGATGTGTTATAATAAATAATCTTAATTTCTTCAGATGGATCCTAAAATTCCGATGGACCTGATCAGTTAAATCCTACACAATCAAGACATCCGAACTGTGAGCTTTATCATTCGTTGGTTTACTTAATTGAATAATCATATTTATTCGTTTATCAGGTTCACTAGAATAATCAATACTTGTTATTATAATACGTAGTCACAAATGTTTAAATATTTTTATATAGTAATCGAGAAAACATTCGATAACTATATATACAACTACACATTTATGATTCTTTTAAAATTAGGAATATTAACTTTGTGGTTAAAATTTATATATTTTATTTATTATCTTTGTTTTATTAACCACTGAATTGAGTTTAAATACATCTACCGGTTTCGAAAAATACTATTTTCTTCTTCAGGATGTCATAACTAACTAAATATATATATCTATTTTTAAAATTTAAAAAAAAACAACAATTATTCAAAAAACAAATTTAGTACCTAACTCAAATTATTGCTTAATACAAATTTAGTCAAATAATTTTAAGGAAAAAATTAATTTTAATTAATTTTGAATTTGTATTAAGCAACAATTTGAGTTAGGTACTAAATTTATTTTTTGAATAATTGTTGTTTTTTTAAAAAATTTAAAAATAGATATATATTTTTAGTTAGTTATGACATCCCGAAGAAGAAAATAGTATTTTTCGAAACCGGTAGATATATTTAAACTCAATTCAGTGGTTAATAAAACAAAGATAATAAATAAAAAATATACATATATGAAGTACGATTTCAATAGCAGTTAAGTTATTTATCAAGCACCAAATATTTATACAATGATAAATCACGATTTCTTTCTAAAATTAGTATCGTTTTGCTAACTGTATCTGTTACGTTAACTGTCACGAAATTCTTTGAAAAAATATCAATTTTCTAAATGTTAAACTTGTAAACATTCCATTAGTAATTCTTCTTGCTTAGATTCAAGTATATTTAACAATACAATCTATAAGTTAAGATGAGATCTACATACATACAAGTATATATGAATTGATTGTGTAATTTTATAGCCTTGTAATTATTTGTTAAATATATTATACGCAACTACCATAAAAAGTGAACTCCAAAACCGTACTAAGAGATCTTTATAATTGTTGCAATAATTAACTTAATATTAATTGATGGTTTAGAAGATATATGTTATTAGATGTAACATGATTGACTTACAAAAATTGAACGGTTTGGTGGTGATTGTAGTGACATTGTAAATATATTTTTTTAACCATGATTTATTAATATTTCGGTCACACTAAACTAATATAATACAAACAATGGTCTTTTCGCTTGGAATTTTGCGATATTTTCGTCTAACAAAAAAAATACGACGCTCCAATGATTTAAAGCTAGGTCAGCGCTAAGCACTTTATTTAGCATCAACTGACTCCAAATAATTTATATGACTTAGTCTGTACAATATATATATATAATTGTATCAGTTTTTTATAATTAACTAAAAATCTGGTTTGTCATAGTAGATAAACCATTTATATTATTTTTGTAGCTGATGCCCTCTAGGCACTTATTGTGGGCGCTTCGCGGCTACTGTCAGTTGTCTTAATAAAATTAAGATTAATAAAACAGAAATGTTAGGACTAATAGACATCAAATTAACAAAGCGGGATGCCAGGAATTATTAAATCAGAAGATATAATAGTATGTGTTGTACTCAATGCTTCTTGTGTCCTGTAGCTCATGAGAAAAATTAATACTAAAGTAAATAAACAATATCAATAATTTATAATAAGTAAATACCAAATAAGAATAATTATTACATTATAATTTCATAAAACTAACTCTTGGGCCTGCTCTGCTGGCTACAATAGGTGGACCACCTCTAAAGCTGGTGGTTCTGTCTTTTACGCGACTTCACCCATACGCATAAATTGGTAAATCAAGTACGATATTATTTTTAAAACCTATAAATGTAGAAACCATTATTTATTATCAAACAACGTAAATGACCTAAGATAGTATAACCTACCCTAATCTAATCCGAGTAGATATACATATATGTAGTAGACAAACGTGCGAATTAAAAAAAAACCCAATGCATACATATTTACATAACCAATTAACATATAATTGCACCCTTTTCTCGAGGGAGTTGGCAGAGAGGATGGAGCACCACATTCTTCTGCCTAGACATCACTCTCGCCTTATCCAAATTCGTACACCTTCTCATACAAGCTCGTCTATTTAGAAGCTTCTAACAGGACCATATTCCAGTATCTGGTTTATCTGGTCACGGTAAGAGAACATCCTCTATTTCTGGCGCCAGCAACACTCGTTACTTTTACTTATCGTCAACCTTTTTTATCATTCTCTCATTCATTCGTTCAACATGACCAAACTTCTATATGACTGTTTTCTCCTGTCTGACAAATACTTTATATCATTGTATTTTAATCAATGACAATATTAATATTTACTAGTTAATGCAGTCATTATTTTCTGTAGCAAAAAGAGCTACATTATTGGCAAAATAGGTACTGTCTGAACGAAGGGGGTGGTGAAATATTGGATGCAGGAAGGTTGGAAGGAATTCGGAAGAGGGACAGGAATAGAAAACAGGAGGACCACTCAGAACCAGAAAACAAAACCCACCTGTGAAACGCTTCCTTGGTATCTGGATCTTCTTCCAAGGGATCCACAGGTCTTCTGGCTTCAGGATACGTTTAACGTTGTTCAGCACGAAGTAAACTTGGTCGTACACTTCGATGGTAGCGCCAAGTGCCAAACAACACCATGCATAATGGCAAGATGTACAGCACTAAATCGGTTCGCACGGTGGCGAGAAACCGATTACACACACAACAAATATCATCCCCACACAGCAGGACGATAATTAACACAAACTAACAATTCGTTCGACATTACTTTCATTTTGAAGGTACAACTTCAACTCATAAACCATAGAGAACACACCACAGAAAATATGGTGTTCCGGTTATAGGGAGAGGGGGTAGTAGATAGATAATAGACAAGAACCACCCATATACGTATGTCATGTTCACATGCTCGCGTTTGGCGAATTAATTATAAAGATCAAACAGGTGAGCCTTTTTACTGATATTTCATTCGATGTTTTCTGAAGAACTTGTCTATCTGGTTTTTCTGCTTTGAAATTAAATAATGCATCCCCTGCGTTTATATAAGGGTAACACTCATTTTATTGCAAGATAATAAATCCCTACTATGAACAGATGTGGAAGAGTATACAGCTTTCGGTTTTTCTTCTAACCATTTAGATTTTGTAAAACACGGGCTTATTTATGGTTTGAAGGGTTCCGAACAGTTCGCGTCCTCATCCCTTATAACTCTAATGGAAAACGGGTCTCAGATGCGGCTGAATCTTTTAAAATATACCTAAATGATTTTTTAATCTTCCCTTCTCATTACTTGTGTTCGAGTTATACTCGTACAAAAAAAAATCGTATTTATATATTTACATATATCAAAAAATAATTATATTTTTATATGACTGAGCAACATTTTTGAGCACTATCGTGTTTCAACTTACCACAATAGGAAAAAATAACGGTTTTCGGTTCAGCTCCTAGTGATTAATTTTTAAAATGTTATTCCTTCTTTTGTAATAAGCATACTATGTGAATTGCTACAAAAATATGGTATAAATATAATAATTAATAAAGGTATAATAATTCTTGTTGTGAAGTTGTAATTATTCAGAAAATGATTAATTATTCGGTCAGGAAAGAGATACAGATTTGAATCCCGGTGGCGCGACAACAATATTTTTCGATAAAATTGATTTTATATGAATATCTTTCTAATTAATATATTTAATTCATATTTGGTATAATAATAATAATTAGAACGAGATGTATATATTATAATATAAGATAATAATACAATTTATTAAACGAAACAAATATGGACTCTTGGGTATATTTATTAATAATTAAAAAATTTGAAAGTTAACTCTAATAATTAAAATATCTTCCAATGTATTTTAATTTAAACTATTTCTGAGATTAAACTTTTAACCAGAGAAGGCTCTTTCAACACTAACTAACTAAAACCACCAATGCAATTTTGTATAAATGATCTATTTTTATTATCAACCCAAAATTCTAAAATATGTTTTTTCTGTCTAATTTTTGTACATGGTTAACTTGAATTCAATATCATATCTGTAGAAATAGGAAATCTATCCGAATTTCTGACTTCTTTAAAAATTCTCTAAATCGTTTGCCTTTTTTCATCGGAAATCAAGATATCAGTACCAAATAAACAATCAAAACATTAAATTCTGCATAAGGAAGGTGAAGGTCACATATTATATACACAAAAATCAAATCAAAATCTCTTTTGCGTAAGACGACTTGCGACTACGACAACTGAAATGGAGACTAAGATTGTGTTAACGCGCGTGTTCGAACATGTACCGAACCGAAATAAACCGATATTTTTTTCGGTTCAGCTCCGGTTTTCGTTCCGACAAAAATGACGTTTTTTCCGGTTTACGATTTTCGGTTCAGTTCCGGTTCGAAGCCCTGCAATAAATCCTTAAAAATATGCCATATATTTAATATGTTTAAAAATAACACTGTTATAAATGAAGATTTGATTTAAAAAATATCTAGTTTTGGCTTTATTATTAAAACGTATCTTATTAATATTTACACAAAATATAAAAACACTTGATATACATCTAAAATAATGCCATGAATATGAAAAAAAACTTGAGAGCTTAAATTAATTTTGTGTTTATAACATTGGGTTAATACAAGTTATTAAAAAAAAATTCATTACGTTTACAGAAAATAGAATTCAAAATATTTTTAGATCACTGATAGATAATGCCAACGCGGGATCCGCAATACAGCGAAGGGACTTATTCGTTTAAAATAAATTAGGGTCTCAGGTAATAAAACATCGTTCAGGGGGACTTGAACAATTTTTATTTTATTTTCAGCCGCCGTCTGTAGAAGGTCGAGTAATTTTTAGAAGTTCCCTTGAAATTATTTTGTATTATTTTCAATGATTAAATTTTGTTACATAAATTTGCTGCCAAACCTTGCAGCCAGTCGGCAGCGTGGAAAGTGAATAGATTTCTTTTGAAGGTTATTTTTTTATCGCTTATACCCTTTTAAAATCTTATTATATGTCTACCTTTTTCAAAAATTGAATTGAAGATGATATTTAAATGTAGCAGAGAATTGAATGAATAATCGATTTTTAATATATATATATATTTTTTAAACAAATACCTTAGTCATCCGCATAATACTCATTAGTAATATTTAACATAATTTAAAAATAGTCATTATGCCGCGTACGTATATACCATACATATTTAAAAGATGCGGTTGAGTATTCAATTAAATTTTACCACGTTCTTACATAAGTATGTACCTAATATTATGTGAGTTCACACCTATACAGCCATGCACACTTACAATATATAACAATATATATCTGAGTTATTAAGAAGAACACATTATTATTGTGAAGTTGTAGATTTTCAGAACATAGTTCTGTGATATTTTAATTCTAATTAAATGTATCAATAAGAAAGATATACAGATAAAATTAATTTATCAATTTGTTTTTGCAGGTACAATAATTTAGCGATAGAATATATTTTTCATACAAATAAAGTAAGTATCATATAATTTTTTAGATAAAAAGGTTTAATTTAATAACTCGAATGTGTACATATTATGCTTCAATGGGATACACATACATATAAGAATGTAAAAGAAGGATTAAAGTAAAAACTCTGTCGTTCTCTTTATTTTATTCTTTGTGGTGTTACTTTAGCGGTATTGTAATTAGGCAGGTAGATTAATATGAATATTGCATTATATTCAGAGTATTTCCTGAACAGTTCTGAAAACTTGAAAACATGAAAATAATCTCAATACAAAATGTTCTGTCTACTCTTCCTCAATACGACACCCAATCTCGTGATATTGATACCTCAATATGTAAAGCAGCTAACTCCATTTTTCTAAAATGTTCAGGAGTAACAAAAAACTGTTCAAATATGCAAATATCATGCAGAAATAGGGTGGCTGAAAATTTTTATTGATATTTTGATTTATCTTGTACTTATTGGGAGTATTTAGAGTTTTTATGAATTCCTTTACCAAAATTGTAAAATATTATTGGCTGATTTTCCATGATAATGTAGTGCAACCATTATGATTTCCGCGGACGTCCTCTATTTCTGGTGCCATCAACACTTGTGTCAGGTAAACATTTTTGTAAGAATCAATCTAAGATTTTTCAGCACGTAGAACTTATTTATTATTTTAAAACACGTGATTTACCGTGTTTTAAAATTGATGGTTTTTGGCTTTTAGTGTACCATATAACAATAAAAGAGGAAAATAATGGGATCAAAAACGTTTTTTTGACCATACGTGGAGTTAGCTGCTTTGTAAATTAATTGATTTATCTCTTTTTCTTAACCCTTTTTTAAATTTATAAATATTGATTTCTATCCCGAAACGACGCACCTATTACTTCTTACACAGTCCCGCAACGTTTTACAAACACACATAACACGTTCGTCTTTAAAGGTCTTGATATGTCGACCTTCAAAAATAGTTACGATTCGGTCGCCCCAACTTGACGTATTATCCAAACATTCATTTGATGTTGAATAATAATTGACCTGTGAATACATAATTTTCACGTGATGGATATGTTTCCATCCACCAAAGTTGAAACTAGGATTTCTTTTCATTCCATTAGCCATCTAATGGAATGGAAAGACTATTGAATCGTGTAAACGGGCGGGCGGTCATTACCGCTTTAGTCGGTGTGCGATGAAAATATTTTGCTGTCTCGTGCGTGCGCCATCTAAACAATCAAAAGCATTAACGTTAAGTCTTGGCAGTTAGCTAAGTTGATTATATATTATTTTAATAAGCATGGGTTCCTTTCATCGCCACTTTTAACGATAATCGAATATTTTTAAAATTTAAATTTAAGTTCTTCTTCCATTTGAATAAACACTACAAACAATTTTTGGACAAGAAATTGAAACTTAACTATAACGTAACCTTCAAAATTTTCCTGTGCACGATACACAGGAGAACATTGATATGTACAAGAGAAATAAAAAAAAAAACATTGAAATGTACAAAAAAAAATAAAAATACTACTTAATTTACTTCAATATAATGTAAGTTTTTCACTCTCTTACTCGACAACTTTCAAAGAAGCTGAATTTCTTATTGTGCCTGAACAATCTAAATAATTCTCATCTTGGGTTTAGTTTTTTATCACAACCTTCATTGTAATCATGTCGTATATTATCTTCTTATTTATCGGATACTTATTATCACCGCGTATCGTGGAAACCGCGGATACCGAGTCTCGTGTCTAGATGTATTATAACTGAAAGCTTAATATGGACGCCACGTAACTTCAATATATCGTCGTAAATTCCGGTAAAAGTTCCTACTAGGAATTGCCGGAAGTCATGGCTCTCGATAGAATTTGTCGGTGAATGCATATTATTTTGTGTTATATATGACATTTCTTTTTTTATAAGCTGACATAATATTGTGTATATACATGTAATAAAGAAGGGCTAAGAGTGTGTAGCAACTAATATTACGTACCCATAACAGACACAAAAATATATATATATATATATATTTGTGTCTGTATGGGTATGTAATATTAGTTGCTACACACTCTATATATATATTTGTGTCTGTTATGGGTACAGTTCACAGGGAGAAAGGAATGAAATATTACTTAATATGTTTTTGATGTTTTAAAACTTTATTTGTTAGAAATTGGTCGCTTAGCATTGTACTTTTAAGTAGGTAGGTATTAGGTATGTTTGTATTTAAAAAAAATTTAAACGTTTCGAGATACCGTGTAGATAAAGTAATTCACAAATAAGTTCTTTACCTACATATCGGATCATGAATTTACATATTTTAATTTTCGAACATGTGTATTTCTAAAAATTGTAAGTGTGACGTAGACGTTTACTGAATAAAATATATATTCACCGTGTTAACGTATTTGTTTGGTTACATATTTTTCTGAGATTATTCTATATGTTCGCAACAATGAAAGCATTCCGAGTTGATTTGTTCCCAATTTCAACCATCTCACCGTTACTTTTGCTATTTCGCGTGAGCATCATAGGCGGTCATTAATTGACTTTTTCAATTTCCTGTGTAATAATTTACTATAATTAAATAACAGTTTATGCCCAGACACGTAATTTTAAATCAAATCACGCTTTAAAACATCAGAGAGGTTATTTGTGCGTGGACTTATCAAATATCGTAAAATTGAACAATTTTTTTCAAAGGTTTGAATAAAAATGTGCATATCTATGTATTTTTATTTCACAATTAATTGAGAAATACAAGTTACTACTGGTTTTATTAGAAATTAGGTTTAGTTAGAATGATACACCATTTAATATCATGAAAACTGAATATCATAGATCATGAGCATAAGGTGTTCGAACAAGGTTTTTATTTATTTATATTGCTAGCATTTAAATTGAATATCCTTTTACAAATACGTAATAGCATAGCTTAGTATAAAGACCTTTCTAAAATGTGCGTAAAATTTCGTTAAAGACTAATGAAAATAATGCTACGTTGTCATTAAATTCAGTGGCAGTGCTAGTTTTTTAAGCAATGATTCGAGAACATTCAGGCTTTTTTCGGTATTTGTTATTTATCTGCTGTTATTTGAGACAAAGTTGTGTTGTGATTTTGTGGTAACTTATATTTTGTGATATTGTTATGGCCAAAATCATATTAAAGTATATCCACAACAACTAATGGCGATTGTGGATTATAAGAAACCACCCAGAGAGATCTGTATCATAAACGAATTGAATTAATTGAAGAGGGCACCATAATAGATCAAATCATTCAACACGTGGATCAATACGCATTCCTCTGAACATGAACACATCCCCAATTAAAAAATGCTTCGGACAGACATATCAATAAAATTATCAGGCTGATTAATAAGGGTGTATGTGCGTGTATGAACGAAACTCTCGTGTCTTAAAGCATAGTTAGTACAATACACGACAGCTTGCTCCGAACTAACACTGTACTGTTCTTGTCGTAAGTTTGTAAACAAATATTTCATCCATGTGCAACAACCCTTAGTAATCCGCAGATCAAGAAAGACAAGAACAAAGGAAACGTCCCAAAATAATACATTTTAACATCCAGTATACATAGATAAAATAACAGTGATCAGAGAACTGTAAATAAATCATGTGCACAGGTAGACAACTGCACGTAGTGACAAGAATGTGTGCAGTTGCCATATGTGTACGTGTCTCGTATGCAGTTACATATAATAATAACATCTAGAAAGTGAAAAAAAACAATTAAATTAAAAGAAGTCAAAAGACAAGGATAACATAAAAATCTAGAAATTAAGGAGAATGGAAATAAATCTATTATTTAAGCGTCCATGTCGAAAACTCCGTCTTTAAAATCAGGTTGTCAAAAATTCGATGTTCTCTTGGAGGGACGTTTAAAGACAGGCTGAGTGTTGCTGGGATCAGTAAATGACCTCCGTTCTGGCTAAACATTTTAATTTTTATTTGAAATTATTCTTAAACAGTTTACTTTGATTTTTCAAATACCCTTAAATAATTACAATATTATTATGACTGTATTTAATGTACAAAAGACGAGCAAATTAGAACTAATTTATTATAAATACTCATTAGAACGATATACATGTAAGTCAACTTTATCGAAAAATATTGTTGTTGCTCCTGGGAATCGAACCTGGATCTATTTCCAATGTGCATTAACCGACTAAGCTACAGCATACAGTACTTTTGACGAAAAATTTTCGAACACTTCGTTACACTTTTCAAATTAATACATCTATCGTACCATTATTTGAAAGCTATTTACTTTATTTTTACGTAATCTCAAATACCTTTGAGTAGTACGATAGGTGACGCCAGAATTAACAATGAATTTTTATTAAATTTTGGATACACTGATACAACTATATATAATTAAGGAAAACAAATCCGTATTGTGAAGTTGTAATTATTCAGAATATGTGATTTTATTTTATCGAAAAAAAAGATTTTATATTTTAAATATCTCATAGTTAAGTTCTGAATAATTACAACTTTACAATGAGAATGTGTTCTCCTTAATAATTATACCTTATATTATATCTACCTTATGCCATGATATATCATATATTTAATCTTTATTTTTTATTTTAATACCCTTTGCGCGCTTTCGAGATAAGTCTCATAATAATTGCCTTGCGTACTGTGAGTTTACATAATATTATCCTTTCATAATTTTATAATTAATATTATTATTTCTAGCGAGGGTTCCGAAAGTGTATGTAGCCTAGAGCAAGTATGACAGAACTTCAACACTTCCGAGAGCCCCTACAAGATACGATGGACAGCAGTGAACGTAAGTGTATTTTTTATAATAATATTCTACGCAATGTGGTATGATTTAAAGTTTATACATATTTTATCATATTTTTATTTTTTTATTAGCTGAGTTTGTTTACATTCCTTTAGATTTTAAATGATGTTATTATGCATTTAAATTACGTTTTATGAATTAAAAATGATTAATATCCGCAGCAAAAGAGTAGCTGTTTTTACATACGTTGGTATCAATATCTCATTCTAATAGTTTAACCTAAAATATCGTCTACAATCTGTGTTCGTGGTTCACGTTGTGATATTATTATTTTGCGGGCCTCTTGTCTCTAGGCAAGGGAAAATGCATCATAAATCCGCCCTTATCTAAATGCAGATTATATTATAGATATTAAACCGCGGTATACTGTATTGAGTGGATGGCCGTTGCGTGGCAACATTCATAAACTAACTATTGGTAATACGATGAATTGTTCGAACCTGCTCCAAACCAAGACCACTAACTATTCATTGTATGTTTAATATTGACTACATTTATTAAGCAAACTAAAAAACCAGGACTATCTAATACAGTCATACACAACCTTTTTTTTCTTCGGGCCGTATACATATGTTAGGTAAGTTACGCGGGCCGCAACACTACACTGATATGACGGAAAAAAAAATTCATGTAGGAAAAATAAATAAATCAACAAATATTTTTTTTAACTAAAACACAATGATAATAATGCTTATCGCTTATCAGCATACCAGCCAATACCAGCTCAAACATTAACAGCGTATTTCCCTATACGATTTTTTTTTCCGTCACATCTGTATACCCAGGAAGGGTAGGTAAGTGCCGCCGGTATCAGTTCGCAGTGAGCGCGTATCTCAAGATATTCAAAACATAGAATACCAGATTTTTTTAAAATCATGTTCCTAATAAAAAATGTGTTTCGGGCCGCACACAAAAGCGTGGCGGCCGTAGGTTGAATATGGCTGATCTAATAGTATATAAAAATATTTTCTAAAAATTAATTTTTTTTTCACTTCGTATATACCTACACTACTGTAAAAATGTATTGCTTCACTCACAAATCTGATTATCACATAAATTTATTATTGCTGAATGATTTGTGAATTGCTTCATGATTAATTTATTTAAACTACCAATGGAAAGTACTCACAAATATAATAAAGTTATTTTATACCATTTTACAAGTATAATTTTTTTATAAAATAGTAGTTTAATTAAAAAAAATTATTGAATTTTTCAAAATATTTTATTATCGATGAACCGATATAAAAGAACAATTATATTATCTTAAAATACACTCTTGTACATTTTGTGTTCAAACGTAATAATCTTCACTTTACAGATATACTTTCTAAGGACAGTGAAATAAACAAATAAATCAATCAAATAGTCAAAAATATTTGTTGACTTTTAACTTTTTTTAATTTTGAAATTCCATATTCTAGTGATTCAATATTTTTTTTACAGAGGTGTAGATTCTAATACTCTATATATTTAGCGTTTTCCGTTTTGGAAAATTTCCTTCATCATTAATCACGAACAGAAAATGTTTTGGTGATAAATGGAGACACATTCTGTACACACTGACGTTGTCCTCGACTCTAAAAAAATTCTGCTGAGCATTATTTATTAAATATCTGGAAAAATAAAATACTAATTCATTTTCACTCTAAAAAACGTGTATCCAGTAGTCACACTTTGCTAGGTTCTGGGCTACATTTTGACGGTTATCCTTTATATATAAACTCACGAAACCATTCTTTGATTTATTTGTTATTCGGACAGTTATTACTCGACTAAAGGTTACAGAAAATTGTAATTTTGTTATAATTAATTTGGCACCTGGTCAAAACATTTTTTAGCGCAGACTAGTCCTGATTAATTCGTTCTATGACGATATGTTTATTCTTTAGAGTCTAATCGATTTTTAGTTCTATTACATATAAAGGAGTTAACTTGTCCCACGTCGTTATTTAAAATATAATTCAATTAAATAGAAATATAATTTATATCTGGTTTCATAACTCTGTCTTCATAATCATCAAACAACTCATTGAATATCACAGACGTACGTCTCCCAGAAGCTGTCGTTTATGTGGGTTTCTTGTTATCTGAACTTTCCACATGGTCTGGATTTTTTTGATCGTGTCACTTCAATGAAAATTGTGGTGTATAAGTGTGACTGCAGTGAAAAAATATTATTACAAAATTAAGGTATATTTTGTTTTCAAAACGAAATTTTAAAAACATTATTTTTGTATGTTACAAATACTTTAATTTCTATTTCAAAGAAAATTGATGTCTCACTGATCTTTTCATTGCAAATTTACATAAAAAAAAAATGTGTTCACAAAGCTAGACTTCTATTTAGACTCGACAATATCAGTACCCTTGCGTTGTTAATTGGATTTTTAGAGATTTATTTTACGCTGGCCTAATTTTGCATTTTATTTAAGTATAATAGTATATGTTTGACAAATATATATATATATATGGAACAATAATATATCATATGACATTTACATCAAGCTGAGATACTGAGCTTCAAAGTTTTGAATATTAACTTTTCGATTCCTTCGGCGGAGTTTGATTCATCGCACATAGGTGAAATTTTTATAAAAGTGGTACCCGATTTCACGTTATACAGAGTGTAACAGATCTAGTCCACAGTATTTTATGGGTGGATACCTGACTAAATTACGAGTCCAAAATGTTCAAGGAATGTGTGACTAATCTCAACCATGTCAGAGATACACGCATTTCAAAACAAAAATCGTAATTATGCCATTAAATCGATTGATTGATTCCAAATTATATATTGCATACAAAAAATTAAAGGTAATTGAATTTTGAGCGGCTAGACTATATTTTGAAGTAAACATATAGATTATTAATGGATAAATTTAACAAATATTGACGTAAACTTAAAGCTTAACATGATTTTGTAAAAATTTCAAACAATAATATTTTTCGTAACAGTGCAGAATTTTCATACACTCCTTGAACTATTTAGTCAGGTATTCACCCATAAAATATTGTGGACAAGGTCTGTTACACCCTTCAAATCAACATCTGTTACACTAAAAAATATAAGTGCCATATATAAAATATTATTTCGGTAAATTGGATTTATCTATATATATAACATTGTTTTAAACATTTAACATTTGTAACATGGTTTTAAAGAGAAAATTATTCTAAGAATCTTGTTGAAAAAAAAAAACAATTTTGACTAAAATGTCAGATGATACCTTGTTGTTCCAAGGCCACGACATGTTGACATTGATTATTTAAAATTTATTAGTGTTATTTTTTAAAATTAGTTTTTCATTCGAAGTACTTTGGAGGTATTCTGAAGGGTTTTAATGATATGATAATATTGGATAATTTGTATAGCGCCATTTTCGTAAAAACTTTCACCTCAAGGGCGCTGTTGATAGTGATGAATAATTTTAAAATAAATCCCAGACGATATTCTAACGGACACGGTACGTACATAGTTAACGGAAACGTATTACTTCTGTGTTGTTTGGTTTTGGTGGGCGGTTAATCAGTGTAATAAAATGGCCATATGGGTGAAATTAAAAAATCTACCAGATGCACTTTATGCATCGTCCACTTAGACAATATTATTAAGTATAGAAAACCAAAACAATAAAACTAGTTTTAAAGATAAATTTATACTCCTTTTAATGGCTACGGTTGCATATAAGTTACACAGCTTCCGTCAAACATTATATACTGGTAAACCGTGTATTCTCGTAAAATTATCTTTTAACAGTTAGAAATAGTTAAAAATAAACACAGGTATATATGAACAAACAACCGGGAGCAGTAGTCCACGGAGACAGGATATCTACAATAGGTATGTTAGAGTTCGTCTCTCAAAGATTTATTGTCTGTCATTGTCACTCCTAAATATACGGAAACGTTGGCCCAAGTGTGCAACGTGTTCTTCATTGATATTTAAAGCACGCTTATGAAATAAAAAACTCTGTTTTCTATTGAAGTAGTATAATATGAGTGTACGTATGGGTTACCTATGTATGTAGTTATATCTTCAAATTATTTACGATTAACATTTTTCAATTTATCATTTGATACATACTCGTATTATAAAACCTACAATAAGCCCTTCAGGTAGTTTTAAGTTAAAAGTGGAGATAAAACTGGTTATTCATCGTTGATAAAATTGATTATTTATCGTCTGCTAATATTCATTTTATAACAATAAAAAAATATATCTATCTGAAAAATATAGTCATCACCGGGACTCGAATCCGGAACTTTCTAATGCCGGTAGACAGCTTTACCTGTAAGGGTCATTGTAGCTTAATTGTTAAAGCTGGTTATAGAAAGTTTATTTGTATTGTATTCAGAATACAGTTCTTTGATAATCGAAAGGCAACGAAAGGACCCCAACTTTCCCGGAACCATTTTATGAGTGTGTTGGTGTATACTCGTGTATTGTTTTCTCTCAACAAAAGAAAATAAATATTGTGTAAGTTCCGAGAATTTATATGCAATTATTTAAGATGTATAATACGTTTATATGTTTGTGAATTTAGAATTTATATATTTCGACGCTTCTACGTGCTTTCTTTATTCGTAGCAATCCACATACATATGTAAAGTTAGATATTATAGTGTAATTACAAGTGATACAATATTTATGATGTCTTTTATAAAGGTGTTTTTATAGAGGTATAGAAATTTAAAATGAAATAAAACACATAAAAATAGTGCTAATGGCCATGGTATTGGCTTTATTGGAAAGATAATTTTATGTCATTGGTGTTTAAATATGATTTCGCGCATATGGGTGCCGCGGCTGGCTCGAATAATATATCTGGAAGTCCAATTTTCGACCACTTTTCGGAGCAGCCGGGGCCGTATATCCTCAATAACGCGACGAATGTTGGCTTCCAAGTTGTCTATCGTCTCTGGTTTATCGGCGTAGACTAATGACTTCACATATCCCCACAGGAAATAATCTAAAGGTGTTAAATCACACGACCTTGGAGGCCAATTCACAGGTCAATTACTCGAAATTATGCGCTCATCGAATGTTTCTTTTATTGTGGCTCGTGCTGTGTAGCATATTGCGCCGTCTTGTTGAAACCACAGCTCTTTCACATTAATGCCATTCAATTGAGGAACGAAAAAATCAGTAATCATGGATGTATTGCTGTGCACGATGGCGAATCGTCTCATTTGGGTCCTCCTTTTCAATACTACGCTCCTTTGCAGCATCACCTTCTTAGGTGCGCAACGTACGCCATCGTACATATTATCAATTAGAGTATGCGTGGTGCGAAAACGATCCATGGTTATTCGAGTTACTTGCTCGGATGGACGATTATGTCGACCATAAAATGAACGCATCACGGTAAGTTTCGCTGAACCACGATTTTCGTTGTTCACGCTGTTCTTACGTAAGTCTATTCATGGTGAAATGGCAAACCGATCTGATCACAAATCAGCTGTCAAATTGGCTGTCGTTGGAAAAAGTGTTGCCAATTTGAAAAACAAACCTCTAAAAAAACAACAACATTTATTATAACAAAAGTACAGTTCAGTAAACTAACTTTTTTTGATATTCAAAACAAATTAGATATGTCATTTAAAACGATAGAAAGATTTGTATTTTTTGATAAAAACTTATATTAAAGGGTTAAATAATTTAATAAAAACAATTAACTTTTTATTACTATTGGTGAATTAAATCAATTCTTTAAATCCGTATTATAGAAAAGTGGAGTTATTCGGTCAGCAATTGAATTCGGAAGACATTGTTTGAGAACTGATTTTGCTTTTCAATAAGGGCATTCCTCGTTGCACATTATTTCATAATTATCTGTTAAGATTATTAAACAGATATAAATTATCCAGTCTCTCTATCTATTTTGTTTCTACCATACCTCACGGTAAAATGTTTATCGAAAGTCCGGCGTTGTTATTCTTGAATATGAAGTAAATTAAAACGAAGATAAAAAGTAAATAAAAACTCAATTCAATATGAAAATTAATGTTAGATGTATGTCTTAAACATTACAGGAATATTTACCCATGATATTGTGTCTTTAATGATATGATAATAATATTATTTATTAAACAATAATAAAAGTTGGAATATATATATATAAATAATAATGATATTTTGTGCAATAATAATGCATTGAGTATGTATATTTATATATGTTAATCTTTTGTATGGATCTGTTTCAACTATGCTAAATATTCCAGGAAAACTTTACTATATAAATATATAATTATTAATTTGCTTGTATATTAAAAAACACCTTACTTAGATGTTTTAAATAAAATATATCTTCTTCAATATTAACAAAATTACTTTGTGGCCACATTATATAAATAATAAGACAAAACATTTCGTTTAAACCACTATTTATTGATAAATCAAGATGTTTCGATACCTATGGTATCTTCTTCAGGAAACAATGTATACTAAAATTAAAAATACAGGCATAGATAAAAACAAAACTATAAAGTATAAGTGATGTGTAACTAAGTAGGAACTACTATTACTTATTATTTATAAAAAAATATATCTGATTAAGACTTTATTAAAATTAATTTCTTATTTCATGAGGCACTAAAAAAAATATTTTTTCTTAAGCTGATTTTATATGCCTCATCAATTTTAAACGTGATAGAATGTCTTCTGGGTTATTCTGTCCTAGCCGTTGATTGATATAATCTCTTAATTTTTTACAAAAATATCTAAAACTTTATTAAAATTGATTTATATTTTCTTAAGCTCATTTTATACGCCTCATCGTTTTTATACGTGATAGTAAAATATTTTCTGGGACTGACATAGATGTTTCGTGTCACATTTACGAAGTTGATGCGCATAATTTATGTATACATATTTTAATATATAATTTTTCATTAAAAATTGTTACTTCTGTGTGTATACTGTATTGTGTATTGTTGTATTCCGAGTTATCTGTTAAAATTTTGTGAGCTGGCCAGATACGAGGCGTACGACTGATTTTATTGGAACTACGTGCACTTATTGTTACACCTCCTTACATTATCATATATTAAATAAATCCTTTTAAAAACCATCTTTACTTATGTATATTTAAATGTTCATCATTATTTGGTATTTTCCGAAAAATTCCGGGTTCATAACCAAATATTTTTTCGATAATAATATTTTTTCTGTATATCTTTCTAATTGAATCATTTAATGTGTTTCAATATCACAAACGTATGTGTCTTCATTAAAATAAATATACTTAAAATATTTTATTGCATTGAAAATAATTTTATTGATTTGAATCCTGGACCGATATTTAATAATTGAGAATTTATTTTCTAGTTAAACTTTACAGAAGTATTCCATTCATAATTTATTATAAAATTGAAGAATCTTTGCCTAAAAAACTAACTGATTTACGTTTTAAGTTTGTATTCGTATTTTCTAAAATACCTTACCATGTAACATAAATCAAACCATTGTCTAGATTGTCTGAAGGACGTTCCAAAGGCAAAGTCGTAATTTATCGGGTTGTAGAATTTTATTTCTACATACAATACGGCACCGTTGCAGGCTCCTCAGTTTCATTTATTTTTGTCATCTTTGAAACAAAGCGAGACTCCCTTCAGAGGGTACGAAGACACCGTACATTCCTACATAAATTATTCTCACAATCATTCTTATTTCGTAGGAGTTGTTTTTACTTAATACGGACATGTTTATGTTAATTTCAGTTAGAAGCAATTTACATAAACGTATATGTAAATTAATAAATTCACTCTTCTGTGATTTTATATATTTTCTTAATATTTTTCTTAAATAACGAAAATATTAAACGCAAATTCTTTATTTATTTATGGTAATCAAAATTAGTCTTGTCCGTGTAGTAGCTGCGTGGTAATTGTTGGTATAAAAATATATTATTAATTTTAATCAAATGTCATTTCATTAAAATTTAATATTTCATTGGTTGTTGTGTATTTCTGTTTAAATATCCTGGTGATATCTAGCAGGTATTTTAGATTGTTTGCAAATAAAAATAATGCCGCCTCCATTGTAAAATAATAAATAGTAACGTATATAGATAAAGACAGACAATAAATTATAGGTTACTAGGAGGTACACGTTTACGTAGTTGGTAAACGGTTAATGGTTATATTGTTCAAGGATCGCTACTGCTAGTTTCCTATGCAGGTTCTAATTTGCGAAGAGCCGTAAAGTTTGTACGAGATTTGATAAAAAAATTCTCAGATTTATTGAATTTTGTACGCTATACGTATCCGATTGAACCCGTCTTTTTTCTAACGTCGGTACACATATTCATGAAAAGAGTATGAATGTTTAGCGGTATTGGTTACGTAATGCGTAGTTTGTTTTGCACAGGTAAATTGAGTAAGACGCATTTTGTTATTCTCGACGATATTTGAATTTAATTTTAAATGATGGAATAAAGAATTTGCACACAATTTTGTGATCAAAATAAAATAATGTGCGATAATAGAAATGTAAATGTTGGAGAAAACTTTTGGCGAGTATAATGAAAAAAGAAACAAATATTTATGAGTGGTATAAACATTTCGAAGAGGGTCGTGAAGACGTCAAAGATGATGAGAGAGTTGTAAAAGGCCTCGCGTATCAACTACCGATGAAAACATGGAAAAAAATACGAAAATTGTACTAGAGGTTGGTAGGGAAGTTGGTATATCTCATACGGCTCATACAAAGCATTCTTTACTGAAGTTTTGGACATGAAGCGAGTGGCAGCCAAGTGAAAAATGAGTATATATCAAAAAACAATACATGGCCCCCTGCGTCTTTTTTCTGTTTTCCGAGATGAAAGAACAACCTTTGCGACCATAGACGAGATAAAGGCATAATCGCTGAACGAGAGCTGAAGGATATATATCAAAAAGTGCGTTTCAGAAGTATTTTGAGGATTAGAAAAAACTCTGGCATGAAGGGAACCATATATTATGAATATTGACAAATAAATTAGTCTTTTTTGAAGTAAAAAAATCTGGAAACTTTTTGATCAAACCTCGTATATTCTTCTTGTAGTGCGGGAACTCGACGGAGCAGCACGGTCGTATTAAAAGAAGAAGACTCTTGGAAGTAGGTCAGAATTTATTCTTGTCACAGATGCAGCAGTACAGAGACTCGCCACTTGCTTATGCAGTAATAGAATCAAAGAAAAAAAAGTCCAGGCGAAGATTTGCTAATTGTAATAGTGACGTATCATTCAAGGGTGCTCACCCCTACACATACATTAAATTTACTTTATTAATTAAATTTACTTAATATTGTGAGTACTTACGCGATAATTCTAACAACATCTTGCAAGTGTCAGATTCTCATAATTTTGTTTTACATTTAGACAATAAATTGTTAAGCTTGATAATTAACGTACTAGAGATAAGTTTAGATACAATTTTATACTCGGTACCTGGTTTCAACAGATGTCTTTAATTACTAATTAATTAAACATATTCTTTACATATCACTTATTTTACCCTAACTTTATGACATTTCCTAGATATTCAGACTGGCCATTTTTCTATAATTTAGTACAATTATGACTAAGTACATTTATTTTCCATAAATTATTTAATGTTATTAAGGAAAACACATTCTTATTGTGAAGTTATAATTATTCAGAACAGACGGTCTGTGATATTTTAAATACTAAATTAATGTATTAATTATAAATTTGTCATGAAAAATACTGGCGTTATAAACACAATTGGTAGTGTACTTCCCCGGATTGGAAATAGAGATCCATGTTCGAATCCCGGTGATGCAAAAACAATATTTTTCGACAAAATTGATTTTATATGTATATATTTATAATTAATACATTAATTTAGTTATTTTTTTATTTTTTTAAATTATTTAATGCCTGATTTTTAATATAAATTAGGCACATTTGTGGGATTCGTATTTAACACTTTATTCTTTGACGTTCTGGACCCGTGGGTCGGCGGTAGCCTCAAATTTTGCGCAGGATTATATTTACCTAAACCATTCAATATTCAGTTTTCTTAGATATTCATTATTTCACTCTACCTACACGATTAGTAAATAAAAATGTTGGGTATTTTTTGTGACTATATTTGTTAAACTGATGTTAGAGCGGGATCTATTCAACTCAGTGAAATCTCGGGGGTCGGTGAGACACATTTTCGTCTGGTTTTAGAATAATTAACAGTTTTCCTACTGTACAAAGTTAATGTTAAAATTTCCACCAGTCAAGTGTGCTTATTCAGGTGATATTGGCCTGAACAGACTTTATTTCCCGAATTTACGCCTCTCGGCACCATCTACTGTCTTTTAAACTCGAAGAGGCGGCGATTTGCCGCCCGAGCGATGATACATGAATATCGAATTAGCGTACGTTGATTAGTCATCAGTGACTATTCGCGTGACACTTGGCGTGCGCATCAGAAGAAAATGCACTTTTTAGGTGGTCAAATTCTTTGAAATGGTGTACTGTTAAACATTGTTTATCAAACTCTAACTCGACTCTCTTCTTCGCCGATCTTCACTGTCGGCTTCAATGTTTTACTGCGTACGAGAGCTGAATTCATTTCTAGTATAGTTAACCTCTTAGTTTCAATGCCCTTAATATTATTTTTATTTACAATATTTATTTACGAATTCCCAATCTACACTAATTTACCCGAAACAATACCGTATGTTAAATTTATTCGACAATCCATTTCAAATGCACGCTTCAACACATCCTCCTAATCTTACTTAAAAGTTAAAACTGAGAACACAATAGAAATGATTTTCCAGCAAACATGATGGTGTTATTCAACGTGACAATATTTACAATCAAGAATCACGATATTTTCAGGTACTCAATCACCGTTGGCGATTGTGACTTATAAATATCAGTGATTGACTCATAGATCGTGAATTTGAGCTCATCACTATCTTGAACATTATTCTCAGGGGCGGAACTAGGTGTTTTTAGTTGTAAGTTTTCGGGACAGTAAAAAATGCGCCTTTTACGTAATATGATACAATATAAAATTTGATGAATTCGTAATATAAAAACGAATGATTAAAAAAAGGTATGTACAAAAGTATGTTATGGACAATAAGTATTAAACATATTTTCGTTTTGAACAAATGAATCATGTAAACTGTGTCATTGAGACATTTTTGTTATTACTACTGTTGCCCTTCCTTTGATAAT
Organism: Eubasilissa regina; assembly: GCA_022840565.1. Lineage (NCBI taxonomy): Eukaryota > Metazoa > Arthropoda > Insecta > Trichoptera > Phryganeidae > Eubasilissa > Eubasilissa regina. The sequence continues at coordinate 29,053,727 of JAINEB010000033.1, forward strand.
TTATAAAGTTATAAAAACCCAGTTGTTCCGAATATTAGATTGTCACTAGTATTCGGAACCATTGATTTTTTCAACATTCGATATAAGAAAATTGAAAATTTTTAATTTTTGCTTTTCAACCACCCCAGTTTTGCTACTATAATATAATTTTTCACTCGCTCCAAGAGTTTATTGTTTAGTTTATACTAACGCAACGTTATGAACGTTACGATTTTTTAATGAAATATTATTTTTTATATTCTAAATATTTATGTTTATTATATAAACCACGAATATGTGTTTATGATATGTGTTTATTTTGACGTCGAAAACCATCGGTGACAATATTTATAATTTATACCAGACATAACCTAAATATTTCTCCTTCCAGACGAATAGTACGTAAACATCTCAATTAAAATTTCATTATGAGATGAAGCGATCTTTACTCACAGTACGCAAGGTACAGCCGGATTTGCGTAGGTAAATTGTCAAGTCAATCGATCACCAGCTGTTATTTTATCAATACAATTTTGGTGAAGAAAATTATGTTGGGTATCACATAGTCAGGAAAAGAAACGCGTGTGCAAAAGAACGCACAATAATAGTTGATATTATATAATGCGCCAACCAATGAAATGGCGGGTAGTCACAACGTTTGGAGGTTGGATTAATCCGGCGGTCCTTGAGGGGAATGAACTGGCAGGCCATCTCAAAACCCACCGGACTGATGAAATCATCAATTTCTGAGGAAATACGAATAACAACGGACAGAGAAAAGTGGGAGACGCTCGGGCAGGCCTTCACCCAGCAGCGGTTAGAAAATGACTGACGATGATTATGTTTCATATATATCTAAATAAATTAATATTATTAAATGCGAAATAAAATTGCACACAAAATTTGGGTGGACCAAAATTAAATTAATTAAGCCTACAGTAACTGTATAAATTCATGAAAAAAATATTCATGCAGGATAATATTCATCAAAATAATTATTCTTGTTATTATATAAAAAACATAGTGATGAAAGGAAAGTGACAGAAGGAAAGCAAAACATCAAGCAAAATACTTGTAGGTAATGAATTTTTGGAACAAGTAGACGAGTTTTTGAATTTGGGAAGTTTGTTCGAAACGAAACGGAAAGACAGAGAAAGATATCGAAAGAAGGGTGACTGCGGGGAATAAAGTGAATGGTGCTTTGAATGGAATTATAGCTAATGGGAACTTGTCAAATGAGGCAACACTAGCGGTTCACAATGGAGTCCTGCTACCGACACTGATGTGTGGAAGTAAGGCCTGGAGTTGGCAGAAGAGGAACGAAAGTAGACTGAATGCAGTGAAAATGAGATCATTTTCCAGATTTTCCATTGGCACATCCATTTATGACAGAGTAAAGAATGAAGAAATACGGAAAGAATGTAAAGCTAATGATCTTTGTATAGTGAGTAAGATTAAGAAAGCATCACTTAGGTGGTTTGGTCATACGTAACGGATGAATGAGGAGAGAATGATATGACGTAAATGATGATGGCGTAAATGTTGATGGCACCAGAAGTAGAGAACGTCCGCGGAAGACTTAGCACGTCCAGGTAAACCAGATACTGGAGGATGGTCCCGTTAGAAGTCTCAGTAATATTCGAGAGATAATGAGAAGATGTTTGATTGTGGATGAGGCGAAAATTGTATGTCAGGACAGAAGAGTGTGTCGCTCTGTCCTCTCTGAGTATTTCCTTCATCAGGATGTCGAATATACTTACTAAAATGGTTAAAAACAAAGTTATAAATAATTTATTGTAAAATGAATGACAACCATAATGTAAAGTTTGCAATAAATATTTTAAATATAATTAATATTTATGTATATGGTCCATGTTGTTTGTGCTGTGTACGCCGGTCATGTTATTGACATTACCCAACAATGTAGTATGTAGTATTGCTATTGTATGATAGATATCAAGTTTCACGATTTTTTGTAATCTTGGTTCATGCACGAAGATTTATTTGAGAAATTAATCTAGTGTTAATCAGATTATTTACGATTTTTTACACCATTATTGTGCTTCATGTTATGCAGACTTCCTTATTTTCTTACCTGCTCTAAATGATAAAATTTTATGTAATACTCTTCCGAACGTACACTCCAACAGGCCATTTTATTACAGTCTGAAAAGATAAGAATTTTTAAAGCTTATGGATTACTGCATGCAATAAAATGCATGTCTCTTTGTCCTCTAAAAGAACGAGTCATGATTTAATCAGTAACTGAATACATGCAGTTTTGTCTAATTTTATATAGTGAATTCACAATACACCGCATAATACTTCTAACCTCGTACTTTAATAGTTTTTTTTTATAATACACGACCTTTACTATTTTGCCTCCGCTTATTTTTATGTATAAATATGGCAATTCCACCAGAAAAATGACCTTTATGTATATTATACTAAAAAGTGTCGTAAAATAGACTACTAAAGAATTTTACTTAATATGTAAATTTAGTGTTAATGTATTCATTCTTTCAAATGTAACAGAATAACAAACTGTACATAAAGATCCTAAATGTTTAAATATATATTCCGATTACATAGTTTAAATATATTGTTATAAATTATTAAGAAAATATGTGAAAAAATTGTATTTACATTTTTTTTAACTAGTCATTCATTTGTTCAGCGCTATGTTTGTAATAAATAATTTATTAAGTTTGTTTTTAACTACTGTAAGTTTATTATATTCACTATGGTTGTTATTATTTTAGTAGCTCTCTCACTACACTGCTAAAGACATAAAGCAAAGCTCATAAATGTTTATGTTGCAGTAGACAAGTCAGGTAACGGTCGGATGTCTCCTTTCAGATAATAAATATAGGTGTCCAACAGGGAACGGTCGTGTTGCCAAATTTGTCTTTTAAGATGTGCACCTGTGTATTGTTATGCGGATGGAAGTTTATGATGAATATTTTTTAACTTGTGCCAGACTCGGTTTTTATAAAATTAAGGAGATACTTTGAGAATTGAGAAAAAGATTGTGTCTCGGATAAAATATGTGGATAAAATATCGGGGATCCATTGCCAGATTTACCAAAATCTGTGGGGTGATCAGAACCAGTTATAAGAGTGGACCCTACACGAGACTACACTCTTATAACTTAAGAGCGAAATACTTGAATGAGAATGCTCGTTAGGCATGGTACGGCCCTGGGACTGACCCACTATAGACGTGTCCCACTGTGGAAGTATCCAACCTAATGAATTCAGAGCGTCGTAGAACAATTCATCTATGGACGTGTGATGTGCCAAATATTGGACATCGAGCAATTTCTTTTTGAGTATACAATTAGTTACCGGTAAACAGAGAATCATAAATTTGTATTATTACACAAATATCAGATATCTCATAGCGACAAAGATATTTTTTATTATATTTAATGGAACATATATGGAAATATGGGGCAATTATAGGGCTTATGACCTGTCTTCGGCTGGCTTACGTGATAAATTTATATATAGGTAACTTTATATATAATATAGGTGCAGTGGTACTCGAAGCGAGTCCACATACTAACATATATATATATATATATATATATATATGTTAGTATGTGGACTCGCTTCGAGTACCACTGCACCATCGCCATCTATGGACTAAACTTGATAATTCATATTTCATTTTTTAAATAACATATATGTCATCACTATGAGAATCTGATTTTTTTTGAAAATTATTTTAAAGCAATATTCTTTATCTGTAAAATGTTTTTTAACATATTATACTAGAACACGCCTGAAATATCAATACTGTTAATTTTTTTAATATATTTTCTTTTTTTGACCAGTTTATTATATTAACAATATTTGAATACGTCCAAGAACACAAAATTACTGGATTTTTACCTACAGAGGTACTTTTATTAAACAAATATCTGATATCTCATAGAGACAAAGCTATTTTTTATTATATTTAATGGAAAATATATGGAAGTATAGGGTAATTACAGGGGTCACTCATCAATCTCCATATTTATCAAATTTTAAAAAGTTGTATATATGTTAGTATGTGAACTCGCTTCGAGTACCACTACAACAGTGTTTAATAACAGAGCCCTTGTAAGTTGGTAAACATCCAGTAACTGTGTATTCTTGGACATATTCAAATATTGCTTGTATAATTACTCTCATATTTTTCATTTAATAGTCAAATATACAGATAATCTTGTCTTATGGTCTTGAGGTTTTCAAGAGAAGTCCACAAGTTATAATTTTATAAGCAATGGTTTCGAATATTATGAACTATTTAATTGAATAGTCGCTAAACGTGCCAAAATGTATAAACATACCTGGTATCTGAATGTTTGATTTTATTGCAAATATTCGGTGGGAGACTTTCAATTGTACTAACCGGTTCGCGTGAATTGATGCGAACTTGTAGGGGAACACGGGATGTAAGCATACTTGTGCATATCAGTTGGTAGAGAGCGATTGTTTCTTTATACATACTATTTATGTGTGCAAATACTCGAATGTGAAACGATTTACCGAAATTTATAATTTCTCTATGGAGGTTGTCGATATGTACTTTACTGGTTTGGATGGGGTCAAAGGGATCGATATTCGCCCCCCATGTCGGATTTTCATTCGTGCTAGTGTATTTTGGTATTCATCATGATTTGTTTGCATGAAAGACGAAGGTATTTTAAAAGAGGCATGAGCAATGAAACAAAAGGTACTTACATGATAACATTGAGTTTATTGCATTATGTTTTACAATGGTTAATAATATTACGCGGGTAGAATTTATGTGGTAGATTTCTAATACAGAGTTCGGAGTGTAACGATGTTGACAAGCCCGGGAGCGGCAGCGAATACTGTGCGTTGCGTTGTCAGCAGCACGCGTTCAGAACTGTGTCCAGCTCATCTAATAAACAATCCTTTTTAATAATGAAGTTACAACGCAGTGCATTCACTTTGAAGCCGGTCTGTTCAACCCACTGGTTTACTTCATTCCCAAATCGGGTGCCCGAATTTTTATTGTAAAGTCTTGTTAAAAATATGAAATATTTTCATATTAGGAAAGTAGTCCCATTTTAGTTGCTGAATTTGAAAAGTACATATTTAGCGATATTAACGGTATGATGTTTATAACTTGTATCAACCAATTATAAATACACATAGAGTTATAATAGTTTATTTAAGTATTTTCAGTGTATTACGTGTACGTGTAGTGTAGTGCGGCTCTGGTACGATGATACCGGAGCCAACCTATGATGGTATTATGATGATAATGTTAATAATAACTAAATGTAATAAAATAAAAAAATATGTAATTATGACGAATCGAAACGAGAGTAGACAACTCTCAAATCGAAATTAAACGAGTAAAACTGTATGGCCGTAAATGAATTGGATATAATATAAAAACTAAAAAAATAAATTTTGTGAGATTTTAATTTCTCGTCTTCGAGATTTGTCGTATCACTTATGTCAATATATTCTGCGTACCAAATACACGCAGTAATGAAGCATGGAATAGTTCGTTTCGCGACCATTTCTAAATTGTCCACGCGGCGAGTTACTTTAGATAGGATTCTCTGAAACAAGTCTCGTAATAATTTGATTGTTATTTTAGATTATGTACGTTACAATATTTTTGTGTAACAGTATGCACTTGAATATGATATTATTGTCGTTTCTGGTTGATAGTCGCGGAGCATTCACCTGATGCATAGATCATTTGGCAGATCTTCGGCTATTATACACATCGTATTTATAAGCACAGCGTGCTTCTTATTTTATTTCGATCGCATATTTTCCCGCATTTTTAACAAAGCTGGTATAAATATATTGTTCTATTTTCGACGTACTAATACGAGTCAAGAATCTAATCACGTTAAGTGATGTATTTATTTAACTTTGCGTCAAATTGGATGTTTAGTGCCATTCTATTTAAAGGCTTAAAGATATAATATTTATGTGATCGGGTAGTATCTATTATATTTATTTTTACCATATTTTATATAAAATCCTAATTTTCTGTATGTCATTTGTAAGTACATTATTCAATTCATGAAGTGTCAATTTACTTTGAAATATGGATGTGTGATATTTTTGTTCATTTTTCGAAATAATGAACAAATAAGTCAGAAATTTGAAAATTGGAACAATAACGTATATGTTATGAATATTGTGTTGGTAGGTAATTATTATTTAATGCCTCCATAGTTTTAAGAAGAACATATAAGAAATGGCATCGCGGTCATTCTTAAATATAAATACAAAAAAACATTCTACTTAACGATTCAAGACAATGGCTGATGGGTTATTAAAATGTGTATGGTATTTCATTAATATGGAAGACGATTTAGTTGAGAAAAAGTGATGGGTTTTAAACAGTAAACTATCAGAAAAGCGATCAGCTATCACCGATTGCTTCTACTAGGCCCTGCGTGTGGCTATCGTGGTCGCTTGGCGGCCGCTGCGCTGCCAGGGTTTCCGTAAAATCTATATTTCAAAGTGGAAATCCCTCATTATTTTGCTTTAACAATCCACCGTATAGTGTAAACAAATTATTAGTCAATTGATACATGCTATATGCATATATACACTTAGAGCTATCTTAAATTGATATGATTATCTTCCGAATGTTATTAAACGCATAAACACGATGGAAATAGTTAACTTAAAGAAATGAAATAATATGGGCAGGTTATAAAAAATTAACTATAAATCTTAAATGAATACGATATCTTAATCAGTGCCATCTATTGCACAATGCGGAAAGACTGTTAATGAATATTAATATTCATTATTATTTTTTTCTAATCTGTACTGCCACATACGGATTTTTTGCTGTCACCAAGCGCAATATACATATATATGAAAATTTATTCACATGATTACAAAAATATTTTATATGAGCCATCACCGTAAACTCGTGTTATCATCTGCTAAATTGGTATATAATATGTTCATATTTCAATTCAGTTGTCTCGAAAACGCAAGTAACTTGATGGTGTAGGTTCATAGCAAAGACAAATTGTATTATTTAAAATAAATCAAGTGCGGCGAGACAAATAATGTAATATGTTGCCAGGTGGCATGTGTAGATACATACGTGCACGTCGCCGGCACGACAAATCACGTTATTATTTAAATAATTTTAAGAATATGTCTGAATTCCGGGTGTTTGCGTTAATTGTTTAATGTAGTTTTGATTTAGACCGTTTTCCTTCTTTTGAGAATATAGGTTTTGCGGAAACATCGGCCGTGGCCGCACAACGGCCTCTACTAGTGAAGTCGATTTTATTACACAAATCTTATATTTACAGTTAGATTCGGTCATAAATTAATCGTGAATCATTAATACAAGAATCTTAATAGTTTACTAAAATCTCAATCGATTAGAAAAATAAAAAATAATTTTGTCCGTTATTCTCTTAGTGTATGTATTTGTTCGATAACCATTCTTAAATTTCGCTAACAGTACGCGAACATGACCTATCGCAACGTATTCGTTGTATTACATACCGGATTGAGTTAGTTGACAGTGAATTCTAGGGATTCGAAACAGGTCGCCGAACCTGACGCAATGGTGACTTTAAATAGATTCGAATAGTACCGTTTTAATGATAAACAGATACACGAGAGTATAATTAAAATAGTAGTCTAATTAGCGTAACATATATTTTTTAAAATTTTGTATATTGTTTATTTTTATTAAAAATATGTTGATATCTGACACACTCACAAAAACAAATTATTACAGTGTTAGCTACTAAATGAACTATTCGTGTCTTACATCCCACAACAGTTTGAAATGAAAATTTTTTTACGTGAGCTATTCTTGCACCCGATAATGATTCATTCTCTGTAAATGTTTTAATATTTTTTTTGCAGGAATGTAATCGATACGCATGTTTTACAAAGCATACATTTTTTCAATAAGATTAGATTCGCATATTTTATAAAGCATACGTTTTTTCAATAGCATTAGATTAAATTGTTTTCAATTCAAACAAAATTTTAAAAATACGAATAGTATGGTAAAAATAAATGTATGTTTTTGTCGGAAAATAATTATTTTTCGACAAAAATGTATTAATTTTTTTCTAATATGTTTAATTATAACGATAGATAATATTCAAAGTTATCATCATCCATTGTTCTGAAATTTAATCAATTTCGATTAAATGATCTTTTAATATTGTTTACAAGTTAAGATACACAATTAATTTAATTTCTAATATAATAAAAACATTTTCGGTTGGTGAACAAATAGTTTTGGTTTCGAGCCTCGCCCGGAGACTACTAAGTTAGTCATATTTTCAATGAAAACGTGCTTAGCTCATTTTTAAAAATATTTAGAAGATAGTTGTGGCTTGTATTCCGAGTTCGCGGCTTTATTTTAAAATATGTTTGTAAATATACATGAATTTTTGTGGCTTTATTTTCGATACTACGCTCTCTCCGATTTTTTATGCGTGACATGTGCTTCATTTATGTCGTTCGCTTAGGTCTCGTTTCATACTTACTTATTTTATACAGAGTTTCGATCATCCTCACGCTGCGGCACTGTTTAAAAAACATTGAATAAAATAAATGAATGAATTAAATGAATGACAAAAAAAACGCGTTAAATGTCTCAGACATGTGTACCATACCAGCCCTGTATAGATATGTTTTTCTGGCTGGGAAAAAATATTTATAAATTTATTTAAATAAATGTAAAATATCCGCGGTGGAGAACCGAGTCCTGGTCGGTATTAGTCACTGCATTGCCGTACAAGTTCACCGGGTGTAAATATTTTAAAAATAAAAATCAATATTAGTATTGTAATTCGATGTTAAGGATGTATATAATATAATGATACACAACATCAGTGACATAACTAGAAAATTTGAGCCCCAATACAAAATAGAAAAAAGGGCCCCCTGTATATGGATCTTATATATATTTTAAGATGTCCCTTTATCTGTCTCTGTATATATGCCTAGCAAGATGAAAGGTTTAATAACTGGTTATCAAGGGGTTTTAGATGTTGAAATTTTCTACCGGTGTAATCATTTAATAGAATTGAAGAACATCAGGCGGAACTTTTGGGTCCCTTTTTATTTAATTTATTTACACCTTATCCCGGAATAAGAGTTGTTTACTCTCGTTTCGATTCGTAAATATTAAATTTTTTATTACATTCAGTTATTAATATAATATCTTAATACCATCATAGGTTGGCTCCGGTATGATCGTACAAAAGCCATACCTGTACAATTTGATGTGAGACTCGTTATCAAATTAAATTCAGAAGACACCCAGAGCGAATCTATAGAAATCGTGCACCCCAAAAGAAGTGGTAAGACGTCACATTTATGTATTGCAGTCGCAGAACTCGGTCACAGTTCGGCAGAAAGACACCCTGTTCAGGTCGCAAGAGGTGCGAGGGAGAGTTAGATCTCTCTATCTAGCCCCTAACTAACATGGGCCCCAATGCACAGTATTGGCTACATTAGCGCAGTTAGAGGCCTAGCTATGTGGTGGGGCCGCGGCGGGGAGAGGGGGGGGGGATATGTTTCCGGTGTGTATATATGGCAAGACGGGAAGTGAAATTTTTGATTTGAATAATTTAAATTTAATTCGCATATTAAATATTAGTTTTAATTTTTCACATTTAAATATTCACAACACATTTTTATGTGTGTAAATATATTTTACCCCCCTCTATTTTAAGTTTACATAATTTTATGATTGTTTTTATTACGACCCTTTCAGGTAGACGGACTAAGCTTAATACGAATTGAATGTGACCGCTCGTAATCTGTAAATCCTCATTATAATTTTTAAAAATGTATCTATGGAAATAATAAATCTTTACAATTTATGACCTAGTGCTTTTAACAAGAACAGATTTAAACATATGCGTTGTCAATCATTGATATACTAATATTTTTACTTGAAAAACAACGGCGATAAGGCAAAATATAAGCTTAATTAAATTAAATAGGTGGGTTAAATTAGAAAATTCAGTAATAAAATGCGAGGGGGGAGGGACGCCATTTGGATAATTCACCCCCGGGCGCCAAATACCCTAGCTACGCCTCTGAGCGTAGTTACGCCACTGTATACAACATATCAAAATATAAATAAATTTATTAAATTCTAAACACAAATTCAGTATTTCATATGCCAATTTGCCATAACAGTTTGAGAGGAATAGGATTATAGTAGAGTTCTTCCTTAGAATGTGAAAGGTTGCTGGATCAAAATCTTTTTGATTTCAAAAACGTTTTCAAGACGCCTGAAATCGATCCCGGTACCGTTAAGGTAAAAATGAAACAGATAAGCTAAAATGTTTTGAAATTTTCAATTCCGCTATTTCTTACGCGGTTTTCGTGAAAAATTTTACTGGGGTACCTATTCGCTGAATATTTAATAAAAACTATTGAAATATTGTATAATTAAAATTTTAACAAAGGCGGCGCCGTCGGTCAATTCTGGCCTGCGTGACACTTACATATTCAGTCATCTAGTCTGTCCTGGTCGTTGTCGGCACGTGAGCGTGAGAAGACGCGGTGGACGTCTTTTATGTTGGCCAAAATAACGATCTTCGTCATATATTTTTCTAGGATATTAGACAACTGTAATTGAATGTTATAATCTAAGTATACTGCTGTTATAAGTGGCTTAACACTGGCAAACTGACCATAGAGGCTAAATTAGATTTGAAGTTCATCGTACTTCTACGGAACCTAATTGAATTTAAACTATGTATTTTGGTTTGTTAATTAATAAATTAATCAAATAAGATGACAGCCCGTTCAGGATGGAACACTCTAAATATTATTATGTAAATATGTAGTAATTATTTATTATTAATCAGAACACATTATTATTGTGAAATTGTAGTTTTTCAGAACATAGTTCAGTGATATTTTTAATACAAATTAAATGTATCAATTTGAAATAAATTAATGCATTAACTGAAGCGTCGCCTATCGGATTTTGCTCAAAGGTGTTTGAGATTCCGTACATATAAAGTAGATTGCTTTCATATAATGAAATGGCAGATGTATCTATTTGAAAGTGCAATATATAAGTTCGAAAAATAGTCGTTATTTTACTATGATGCCGTGGTGTAATAGGTCAGCGCACTTCCCCGAATAGGAAGGATTCCTGGTTCGAGTTCGGGTGGCAACCAAAATATTTTTTCGATAAATTGATTTTATTCGTATATCTTTCTAATTGATATATTTAATTGTATTAAAAATGATTTATTAGTTGATCATATTTAAAAAAATCATATTTATGTATAATAGTACTTCAGTAACATACTCAAAGGAAGCCCAGTGAGGTAGATATTAATATACTTAATGTACAAATAAATCAATTAAAAATACTAGTTAAAAAGCATTACTGCTGAGAGTTTGAACAACAAATATAATCGTTGACTTTGAGTAAAGGCCCGGGTTAAAAAATAAAAATATGTATAAGTTTAAAAAATTATATCAGTTTGATTTTTATGTTACTTTGTCTATAGATGTTTAATTCCGCGTTGTTCTTGGTGCTGGAGAAAGGCATCTCAGTTTAGTGATGTTTATTTTATGTGAAGATTTATTCTAATGTAATTAATACTTTATGGTCAGTCATTAAATGACGTCACAGGTTGGGAACCTATGACTTGGACCATTTTTGGTAATACGTGGGTAAAATTGGAATTTTGTTTGCTAAACGTGATTAAGTTAAAGAGTTTTAAAAAAAAATTAATTAAATATGAATAAGATCGCGCTTTTCGTTGTCTTCCTCGTGGGATGAGCGTTGTGGACTTCTAATTCTGCTATTACGAGGTTAGATTATGATATGGAAATACATTATTTGCTGTACAATTTGTATAAACTATTGAAAATTTCATGGGGCAGTAAATTTTGAATAGTGATGGAAGTATTTTATTAGGTCAGCGTCTTGTACCGCCGGCATTGTAATTTGAGTAATTATTATGGAAATACCCTTATCGAAATGTATGTGAATAAAAAACAAAAACTGAGTATTGAACCAAGACCAAGTGGATGATTATATTAAAAAGAATGGTCTTATAGAAAAAATAATAGTGAGTTTTGTGATGTATGTAATGAAAATGTTGTGACACAAACCTTCAATGTAAGACATAATTTTGAAAGGAATAACATGATATTTAGTTTTTATTTTAATTTTATTTCGGTATATGACATGCGAAGATTATTTTTAAGAATAAGGCACATACTTAGACCCACTTTCAGTAGCGTAACTAAATAAATTGGGTTCTAATGTAAACTGAACGGTGCCCCTGCATACGTATTGTGTACAGGGGATATAGAAGAAGAAGAAGAAAATTGATCTCTTGTCTCTTATACTTTCATATGTTTATGAAAAAAAAAAACAAACAAAAAAAACCTCGCTCCGCTTTAACCTCGCTCGTTCATATAAACGAGGAGATCGTCTATACATTTTAAATTTTACAATTCCGTTTTTTGCTGTGGCGGATTTAAAAAATATTGTTTCATATTAGCGCTGGGAAAAGCAATCGCAAATGTATTGTATTTCGTGGCCCCAATGCACCGCATTGCCTGCATTAGCGTAGTTACTGCGCACTTTGACTGATAATTAATCACTTGCCATCGCTGGTATGTGGTCTATTTACCATTGTTGATCAAAACTTTTAACACAGTTCAAAGGTAATCCGTAATTTTAGACAAGTGTATTTTTTTTATTGCTGTATGCTGTACGCCGACGATGCAATACTCATGGCGAATAAGGAACAAGAATTAGAGTCTAGTGGGCCGACATTGATGTATGGAAGTGAGGCCTGTAGCTGTCAGAAGAGGAATGAAAGTAGACTGAATGCAGTGGAAATGGGATCACTTAGGCGTATATGTGGCAAATCTAATAATGACAGAGTAAAGAATGAAGAAATAAGGAAAGAATATGAAGCTGATCTTATTATAGTGAGTAAGATTAAGAAATGATCACTTAGGCGGTTTGGTCACATGTAACGGATGAACGAGGAGAGAATGGCAAGAAAGATATATAACGCAAGTGTTGATGGCACCAGAAGTAGAGGACGTTCGCGAATGACTTGGCAGGACCAGGTAAACCAGATACTGATGGATGGAAGATGTATGATTGTGGATGAGGCAAGAACTGTGTCAGGATGGAAGAGTGTGGCGCTCCATCCTGTCTGCGTACCCTTTCGGGGAAATGGCGTGATGGTAAGTTGTTAGTTAGTTGTATTTTGTTAAATTTTCATTTTTAAATAATATAAATAATATGAAAATATAATCTTAATATTTTCTTTAATAAGTACGTGTATTATCAGATCTAATTCAATTAATTGAAATGAAATGTACAAATTTGAAAGATTTATGTGCAGAAAAATTCAATTTATCGAAAAAATATTTTTGTTGCTACCTCTATATATATATATAACAGAACAATGTTCTGAAAAAACTGCAACTTCACAATAATAACGTGTTCTCCTTAAGGCTGTCCTTTCAAAAATATGAATTATTTTTGAAAGCGCGCTCTTAAATAATTAAGTGCGCGCTTTAGCATTATTTAATATCAATATTTCTTTACACAACTGTAAAAATATTTATAAATAACATAAATTACGTATTATTTGTAAATACTGTCGTATATCTGTCTTTTTAAATGCTAGCGGCACTTTTCGAAAGAAACAAAACGTACTTAATTAAAGTTGCTGCTAGTGATTCACCCCTACCCTAATTTAATTACTTAAAATGTATGAAGCGCCAAGCTCTTGCCAAGCTAAAAATAGTAGTTTTCTATTAAAAATAATATGTTTAATAAATATTGAATAAAACTAGACGTTTTTCATAAAAATGTTTTTTTTTTTGTAGCAACAGTCAAAAGAGAGAAGTAGTCCAATTTTAACAGACATGTGTGAGGGGTAAATTAACATGACGGACACGACGTCACGGCGTCATCTCAGCGCTTCTCCCAGGAAAATACTGTAGGCGTAACTTAGACCGTGCCATGTTCAACAGTTCGTTGCGCCGTGGGATATTAGGATTAACAACTAAAAAAATATTTACTTTTATAAAATATTTCTAATTTGCACCTAATTTGGATTAGTCATTTTACCATTGAACCAAAGTGCGTGCTTATTTTTTACCAGTATTTTATTATATTTTATATTTAAAATATGTGTTTGAACAAATAATAGATATTTCATAGAGACGAATCTATTTTTATTATATTTAATGGAAAGATATGGAAGTATAGGTAATTACAGGGGTTACGACCTGTCTCGACTGGCTGAAGTGATCACTTTACACAATGAAACGTTCACCATTTCACCCATAATCAACCTCCATATCTATCATTTTTTTAAAAGTTGTATATATGTAAATATGTGGAAACACTTCGAATACTACTACACTATCGCCATCTATGGACTAAATTAGATTTTCATTTCCCTGAAACAACATACATGTCATAATGAGATTCTATTTTTTTTTAAATCATTTTAAAGCAATATTCTTTATCTGTAAAATATTTTAAACTCATTATACTAAAATACGCCTGAAAAATCAATATTTTACAATTTTTTAAATATATTTTCTTATTTTGACCAGTATATTATTAGCAATATTTGAATATGTCCAAGAACATATATTCTATAGATATCTATTATATGTTTAATAACAGTGCATTTGTAGGTGAAAATCCAGTAATTGTGTGTTTTTGGACATATTCAAATATTGCTGATTAAATTGTGTATTGTTACTATTTAAAAGTAAAGCTTTTATTTTATTATTTGATACTAGGCCCTGGCAGATTGTTGTGGCCACCAGTGGTGTAGTGGGGCCGAAACGCACCGGAATATCGTTCCGGTACTTATTTCCGGTTCGGTATGAATTGTCAGAATAAAATATAAGCAACAACATATGTGTATGTGTGTGCTTGCATACATTCCAGAAATATATGTATCACCTTACTGGTTCTTTTTATGACATTTTTCTAAGAAAGGTTAAATTCTAAGCTGAACCTGAATATACTTTATACGACAATATATTTTATAAGACCAGCAGGTAATTTCATTCGAAATATACTTTCTCATTATATTGTGTCGAAACTGAATGAAACAAAATTGAAAACTTTAATATTTTAAATATGAATTAAATATATTAATTAGAAAGATATACATACAAAATCAATTTTATCGAAAAATATTGTTGTTGCGCTACCGGGATTCGAACCTGGACCTCTTTCCAAATCGGGAAACGTGCATTATCCAATATTAATTCATTTATTTAATTAATATTTAAAATATCATAGACCGTCTGTTCTGAATAATTACAACTTCACAATAAGAATGTGTTCTCCTAATACTTAAATATTTAGTTGAGTTTGAGTAGTTGATTACCTACCTAGTTTTTTTTTTAGTCTTGCGCGTTTTAATGTTTTTGAGGTATAAGTTTTTAACTATGTTTTTGTGTTACAGCTATTTGATTGTCCAAAATTTAATAAAAATGAATTGATAATTTTGGCGTCTGCTAACAGATTACTCAAAGATATTTGAGATTCCGTAAAAATAAGGTAGATGGCTATTTCAAATAATGGAACGATTAAATGTATTAATATCAAAAAGGTAACATATAGGTTCGAAAATTTGTCGCTAAAAATATCGTCGCTGTAGGGTAGTTAGATAATGCACCTTCTCCGGTTTGAAAGTGATCCAGGTTCGAATCCCGGTGGCGCAACAACAATATTTTTCGATAAAATTGATTTTATATGTATATCTTTCTAACTAATATATTTAATTTATATTTAAAATATCACAGACCTATGTTCTGGATGATTACAACTTCACAATAAGAATGTGTTCTCCTAATACTTAAATATTTAGTTGAGTTTGAGTAGTTGATTACCTACCTAGTTTTTTTTTTAGTCTTGCGCGTTTTAATGTTTTTGAGGTATAAGTTTTTAACTATGTTTTTGTGTTACAGCTATTTGATTGTGTTAAATCATTTTGTAAAGACTTTTTTGTTGTTGTTTGTGGACTGATTTTTGTAAGAGATATTAGTGTATTCATTCATTATATTAACACCAGACTGCCCGCTGCTCTCCCACGGGAGTAAATACGTTAAAATACTATGAAGAGTAAGAACATAAAAGTGAAAAAGATGAAGAATTTTTTTTTAAATATCATTAAAACTGGTTTTCCATATAAAAAAGACGAAGATGTATAGAAGACGATACGATAAAAACGACTTATTAGACGTAGCACACTTTTGTCGATCTTAAGAACTTTTTAAAACATAAATAGTACTTGAACTCATAGAAAAAATTATAATGTGTCCACGGAATAACTCTTAAATTGAAATATAAGCAATACCTTTGTGGAAAATAAATCACCAACGCTAGATGTTAAACAGATTGCGTGAAAAGGGTGTCAGACATTTATACTCGTAAAAAATATTTTTTATTCATAAAATCGGGTTTTATAGATAAAAAATATATAATAAAGACTTGTAAGACAGTCGCAGTACGCTTTTGTCAATCTACATAAGTTTTTAAAACATAAGAAGTGCCCAAACTCCCAGAGAAAATCATAATGTGTCCATGGGATAACTTTTTAATTCAAATGATAAACAATGGGCCTAGTTATTCTTGCATAAAGTCTAGTAAAAATATAAAAAAATAAAGTAACTGCATATGTGGTATATCACAATATAACCTAACTTAATCAAAATAAAATAAGCGAATTGTTTAAATACGTAAGTACCGTTCGGGCGCCAATACAACGCCACACAGACATTTCACATGACACATTTCATGGCCAAATACCGACTGGTGACATCAGTTGCTCTAATACAGCTGAATTTTGTGAAACTTTATGTCGTGGAGACTGCTAGTGTTTATTTTTTATTTCTATCAAATACATAATTCACAGCTTCGTAAAATTATAAATTTTCTGTACAAATATCATTGAAAACTGACTGGGGATGAGTTACAGACATACAAACTAAGGTTTTTATTTGGTAGATTATTGGATTTTAGTTGGTTTTTTAAACTTTTTGACTGACTAAATTAATGAAATTTCTTAACACTTAAATAAACTTTGAAAGTCATAAATAGGATAGATTTTTCAATCTAAAACAATTAATATTTATAATTAAAAGTTAAATAAACCTTACAAACTGCATTAGAGATCTCTCACTTCAAACTTTGAACTTTTCCCTCAATTTAAATAGTTAGTTTTTTACATTTAATTTTAAATTTTACACTCAAATATCTGGTAGAAGCATACCAAATACATGGTACAAAAGTCTCTGATGTCAAGTACATAAAAATAATTTTAATAAATATTGTTATAGTATTTTTTTTACGTATCTGTTAATTTTTTTATTTTTATTTCATATATATTCTAATTCTATTCATAAGTGAAACATTAAGGACATTTATTAATCAATTTTGATATTGTATTCAATAAAATAATGAAACATTTCTGATTACATGTAAATATGGACAAAATAATATAAAATTACATGCTTAATGAAAAACTGAACGGAATGTTATTCAAGGCAAATAAAAATAAATTAAAAAAAATTATATTTTGACTAAATTCATGTAATTACTTTTTTCATAATAAAAGAACACAAAATGATGCTTAGTTTATGTTAATTTGCAGGGTATAATGGATATCACATACCAAATGGCTACAGAGTGAAAGAGCGGCCAAAACAACGAAATTTGCGGCTAAAAATAGTACTTGGCATCTTGACATTGGCTGTCATTGGTCTGATTGTCTTAGCGATCCTGTACTTCTCACAACCCACCTGTGACTGCAAGTATGCAGTACCAGCTGAAGGATACTCGTGTGACCAACCGACAGCGGCACCTGCTCTCGGCAACTCAAGTAATAACCCTACGACTGATGTCGAAAAAAAACAAGAAATTAAAGTGGAAACTAAACAAGAAAATGAGAAAGAAACAACAAATGAACAAGAAAATGAGAACGAAGTGAAAACTGAACCACCAATTGAGAAACAAGTGGAAACAAATCAAGAAGATCTAATGACGGTGATAACTGAACAAGATGAAAAAGTTAATGAATCTGTCAGCATTAAAACAGTTAGACTGCCTTTAAATCTACATCCGGAGTCATATATGTAAGTTTTATTTCCACATTTAAGATTACTCTATCAAATTTTCATTATTAAGGAATAATATCTTTAACTTAACGCAAAGGTATTCCGTATACAGTTGTATGCATTTATCTAGTCCTTTGGCATACTGTCGCTGTACAGACAAAACTGAATAACTAACAAATAACAAATTATACTGAAGAGTAAGTTAAAGAATTTTCTATTCTTTTAACATCTCCTTTGGAATTATTACAAATATTATATTACATATATGGAAAATAACCCTGTTAAAAGCCTCAACAATTTAAGGTTTCGGCCAAATAACGGTCTATGTTACATTTTTTGTTGAAATCGGGTTTTTTACTTAATATAGTTCTATGTAGCTTTTGTTACACGTTCCTTAAGTAAGTTCCTACAGAAACCAACAGATGTCGTTGCAATGCCACTTTTCACAACTGGAATAGCCCTAATGTTTTGATGTTTTTTATTGTCTCCTCTAAAGTTTTCAAAAGCCACAAAGCCAAAAGACGTATGAAAGATGTATGAAAGTTGGTGAGACAAGAGTGGTATACCAGAACAGAAGAGTGTGGCGTTGTCTTCTCTACTTACTCCAGCGGTGAAACGCCATTAGTTAGTAAATTACAAATATTACACTTAGTAAAAATTGGTTTGATATCTCATCAAATCAATTTTTGTCATATATTATGACATATTTGTCATAATAAAAATGTATTTGGTCTAGTAAAATTGTATATTTATTAAAATTTTACAGTTCAAAATGATTACGCATAAATTAAAATATAAAATTCATAATTTGACAGTTAGTCACTATTGTCATTCGGAACCAAGTTATGCAAAAACACATTTTTTGATTATTTGGAGTTTTTCAATGTTCTATGGCTTCTAGTAATGGGCTCAAAATCACGAACCGTGAGTCAATCACTGATTGAGTCACACTCACTATCAGTGATTGAATATCTGGGAATATTGTGATTTATTTTTATATTTTATTTATATTTGCTTGTGAACCGTGAAACGAAAATATTCATGAAGGAATTACGTTATAATTTGTGATAAGTGCCGTCTAGTAGATTCTGCCAAAACGTTTTACGCATTGACCCGAAATGCTAAAAATTTGACCTGAAAAATAAACAAATTTTTTAAGGGTTTTTCATTCTCTTTGTGATGATATTAAATTAGATATATATATATATATATATATATACTTATATACTTATATATGCTAGAGTATGTTTTTATACGCAAATGAAGTTTGAACAATATAAGTAAATACTCTAGCATATATAAGTATATATATATATATATATATATATATATATATATATACTTATATATGCTAGAGTATGTTTTTATACGCAAATGAAGTTTGAACAATATAAGTAAATACGCTCAAAAATATGTTTATTTATTTATTTTGTGTATTGTGATATCGTGCAGCACACGCATATTAGTAATGAAACTGTGATCACAGTTACAGTTTTCAATCAGTGATATTGCCGAAAATCAATTATAATCGCACCATCAAGAGTAACATTTTTTCTCATCACTAATGGCAACTATATGTATTTTTTTTGGCTTTTTAAATTTCATTATTTTCATTGGCTCATCTACTCTTGCTACTGCAGCTTCCTTGCTTTTAAAGGATGTCTGGACCATTACACTGTTCCTTATATTTCAAGTTCTTCATTTCTTCCCTATTTTCCAGTTAAATTATCACATATTGGGCAATTAGTTGTGTGCAGGACTTTATTTTGAAGATCTGTGACCTGATCTCCTTTGTCAAAATGAGAAACAAAGTGTCACATCCATGAGAGCAGTCAGTTATATAAGCTTATATTTTTGATTCTGTGAAAACAACCTCAACGACAGCAAATCCGTAGAGAGCAATGTAAAAAGCATTGTCTGATTTTATCATGCTATTTTTTCTTGTTCAATATCATTGTTCCTTATTGCATTAATTTCCAGAAATTAAAAATGTTCAACCAAGCTTGGTTTATGTTAAAGATGAATTAAGATAGCATTAAGTTTAAAAAGCTTTAATCAAATTGATTACAATTCATTTCTTTCACAACACCCATAAATACATTATCTTGTAAAATGGCAAGAATGCCTTAATCAGATGAAAGCCAAAGATTGAATTAAAAATAAAATTACAAATTGCATCATTTTGCCAAATATTTATCCTAACAAGTATATTATTGTTGTTCAACTAAATGTTGTTGATAATTTCAGAATTAAGATAATCCCCTACTTGAAAGAAGATTGGACAACGGGTGAAGTAATTATCCGGGTTAAATGCGTCACTGAAACAAATCAGGTGGTCTTGAATATAAAAAACCTACAAATAGAGAAGAATAAAGTGAGTGTATCATCAGTGATAACACATGAATTATTTAAAATTGACCACATTGAACACAATGATCTTAAGCAAACATTCACTATCCATCTGCAAGAGAAACTCATACCGTCAACCCGCTACAATATCTATATAAAATATTCTGGAAGAATAAAAAATACACCGAGAGGTCTATATAAAACGTTTTACATAAATGATAAAAGCGAAAGGTAAATTGATTTGGAATTATTGAAATATGTATATATATTTAAATGAATTATGTATATATGTAGTTGATAAATGGGTTTTTTGTTATTTTTCAGCTCTATGGTGAATACATTATTTTCTCCTACCGATGCGAGAAGTGTCTTCCCCTGTTTCGATGAACCATCATTCAAAGCCCGTTTTACCTTTAGTATTGGACGTCCATCCTCGTTTATAGGCCTCTCGAATATGAAGATTAATTATTCTGAACCAATGTACGTAAATAATATAATCCATTTCAATAAGTTTTGTGTAATACTTGCAATATATAACATTTTTGACAACAGTGAAAATCTTCAAGTCAATCTACAAATGTATTTATGCAGCATTCAAAGTGCAATTACAATTTTTATAATTTTTACCAATTGAAATAAATCAATTATGATAAAAGTAATCTATGATCAGTTTATTCTTTCATATTTTT
Source organism: Eubasilissa regina (assembly GCA_022840565.1). Lineage (NCBI taxonomy): Eukaryota > Metazoa > Arthropoda > Insecta > Trichoptera > Phryganeidae > Eubasilissa > Eubasilissa regina. Next base: position 29,074,891 of record JAINEB010000033.1, read on the forward strand.
AATAATTACATTTAGTAATCCATTATCTGGGTCACATTAACCGAATTGTGGATTAATGGAATAATATTTTGAATTTTTAAAATAATTTGACATATTGAAATGTAAAAATATATTTTTATTTATACATAACATATATCAAAAAATTAAAATGGAAAAAATGTGAAACAAAAAATAAAACTGGCCAAAACACATTATTTATCAGAAATCCTGGTCAACAGCCAACCCGCAAATTGCTTAGATTCAATGTATACTTTTGATGCAAGCGGGTGGGTGCATCATGTCAAAGTTATATTTTTTATGGAAAATATATTTTTTTATAAGGTCAATTCAAAACTATTGTAATTATTAATGTAATTTTGATATTTTCACAATTTTGCCAAGAATCTTTTAAAAATGAGTTAGAAAGGCGAATTACAAATTTAATATAATGTACTATGACTATTGTTCCAGTAAGAACAGTCCAGATTACTTTTGGGATCATTTTAGTGAGACTCCCCTAATGTCTACTTATCTGACAGCATTTATGGTAACGCAGTATACACCGCTGATGACTGTATTATCTCATACCAATGTATCCTTCACCGGTTATTCCAAACCATCATCAGATTTGTCGCATATGACATATGTGTTGCAATTAGCAGCGGAGATAATGCACAAAATGGAGAACTATTTCCAAATTAAATATCCTCTTCCTAAATTAGACATTGTAGCTGTGTCAGAACAATATTTCTTAGCGATGGAAAATTGGGGTCTTATTGTATTTAGGTAAGAATTATTATTTTATATTTATATGAAGAATATAAGAAACTACAGTGAAGTCCCGTTATTCATACACATTCCATGAGGCTTTGTTCAAATGCCGAATAAATTTTTTCACTAAGAAATATATTATGTTTATTTATCGAGTGACCAGGTCCGAGACATGAGTTCCACTTTAAAATTGTTTTTACAATTATAATGAGTTCATTTTGTTTGTCGTTTTTACTGCTTTCCTTTTAGGCTTGATTGATCACTAAGTTTTTTGGAACCATGAAAGAAAATATTTAAAAATGATTAAAAATAAAAGCAATAAAATATCAAGGCTTTTACAAAGCGAAAGCCAACTGACTGACCACATGACTCAGACCATATATGTAGTATGCATTCCGGGCAAACATGAATACCGAGTTGAATTATATTTGACAAAATTGGACGCAGAGATGTACAAGTGGAGAGGCGGACGAATGGTGGGGTTTCACTGTTTATCATTTGAGTTTTATTGAATCTAGGAACTGGTATTGAACTAATAAGAATTGTAACATGTATACGCAAACATATACAAAGTATTAGAAAAACTTTCATTATTTGATTAGGTTTTGTTAGTTTTTTCCAGTTATGGTAAATATTATTGCAATGCAATGCTAGAAGTGTATTAAAATCAAGGAAAGTCTAGAACCACAGCTGTATTTATCACTTTTTTATACTCCATTAGTTTTCATGACTGCAGAATTCGACATAAACTAAAAGGTTTACATTTATCATAGAATATATATAATTCAAAGACTCACTTAGTAAAATATGCAAAACACAAAACTGTGTTAGAAAATTTCATAATATTTTTACTCTTACCTTGTGTTTTATTTTTACCATCTTGGCTACACCGACAATTGGCTGCCATGCCAAATTGTCATATAATGGTGATTTTTACACCTGTACATTGTTAAATTAATAAATTATTACTTAAAAAACAACATAATTAAAATGTGTTTCTCCTTTAACATACATAAATACGATTACATGTTATCACAGGCTTAACGTTGAAAGTAGAACAATATATAAAGCGTAATATCAGTTAATTTTATAAGAGGTTCGCAGGGCGAATGTCATGTATAAAAATATTGCTACAGGATTTAGTATTCACCAGAGGAAGAACTATGTACGAAAAAAAATTCTATGCAGGGGTGGTATTATACATACGCAGGCATGTGTAATTAATACACTGAAATAAACTGTACATAACTACATACATATATATTTTGAGAAATAAATCAAAATTAAATATTTATGACAGAATATTACGATATATTAATATCTGATAAAAATATTATGAGATACATATTTTATTTTGCAGACATTCTAATTAAATACAGTTTGTTTAATGTACTGACTGTAATAATATATGCAATGTATTTCTCTCTCTCTCTCTCTCTCTCTCTCTCAGAGATTTATATTTCTGATAGATCAAATAATTAAGATCAAGTATTCTTTATTTTCAAAATATATAGACATCACTTGTCAAAATTTAAAGAAATATTACGCTACCAGGTAACTATTTGTCTGATAACTTGAAAAATAAAGGCTGTATTATAAAATTTAATATAAATACATAGTGTTTATGATTGTCATAATTTTATATGAAAAAGAAAAACTAGTTCATTTAGATTATTATATATAATACAATCTTATGGTTACTTCTTGGAAATTAATTAAATTCCTAATTTATGTTTAATGTAGGTATATATTTTATATGAATAGTGGAGTAGGTAGGTTACTTTGCAATTTATTACAGAACAGCTCATTAGTTTATTACATGTCAAGTCTAGTAGATCCTCTTATCATGCAGAAATTTCCTGATTTTATGATTTGTAGGTGTCAAATAAATTATGTTATTTCATATTGTATTTATAACAACTCATAAACATTTATTTCAGGGAAAATGTGGCATTTGTTGATGAAACTACAACTGAATCCAAAAAACAAGACACTGCATTAATATTAGCTCATGAAATAGCACACCAATGGTTTGGAAATCTTGTAACACCTAAATGGTGGGACAATTTATGGCTTAAGGAAGGATTCTCTACATATTTTGCATATCTTATTATAGATCAGGTAACTTTATAAAATAATAATAATTGATAATATGTACAATTATTTCAGTATTTTATTATCTTTCAGTCAATAGCCTCAGGCTTATGTTTCATTGCGGTCCTTTTATAGACAGCTGCTTGGTTCTCCACACTTTGCGATCCTGGGCCATATAGCCAGGCCCCAGCCATTTCTCAGACATGGTTTACCATCTTATTGGAGGTTAATTTCTTGCACTTTGTCCTCGCACATTCCCAATAATTTATTCAGATTATCTCCATCTCTTTTTGCACATGCAAAGAGTATGTAGGAATTATTTTGGAGAGCCTTTCTTCAGGATGGAGTTCCTGAAGAATGAGAAAACTCCTTCGGCTCGCAGCCCCTGCAGCTTGCAACACCAACATGAAGTGTTGTGAATTAGTCATGAAAGTAGTAAAAAAATATTTTTAATAAAACCTATTGTTATTAAGGAGACCACATTCTTATTGTGAAGTTGTAATTATTCAGAACATAGCTCTGTGATGTTTTTAATACATAATAAATGTATTAATTAGAAAGATATACATATAAAGTCAATTTTATCAAAAAATATTATTGAAGCTACTGGGATTCGAACATGGATCTCTTTCAATCCAAAGAAGATGGCTTTCAAATAATGGAACGATAGATATATTAATTTGAAAAAGTGTAACATATAAGTTCGAAAATTGGTCGTCAATGCACTGTGGTGTTATAGCATAATCGGTTAATGCACGTTCCCCAACAGATCCAGGTTCGAATCCCGGTAGAAACAACAATATTATTTGATAAAATTGATTTTCTATGCATATCTTTCTAATTAATACATTTAATTTGTATTAAAAACTTATTGTAGTTACAAAACTAGTGTGTTGACTGTGAAATTATTGCATTAAAGAAAATTTATTTTGTTTTAGATTTCTCCATCATGGCATATACTAGAAAAATTCCAATTTGAAATACAACACCAAGCATTTAAAACAGATGCTCTGCAATCCTCATTTGCTATTGCAAAAAATGTTTCTGTACCTTCTTATGAAATATTTGATGATATTTCTTACAATAAAGGTAATTTATTTGTTTCTTTATTGGTCATGTTTACGATGATTTTTAGAATCAATTTATTTATTGATGAAAATATTAAAACATTGCATGGATTACAAACATCAGTTTAACAAGCAATGTAAAATACATTGAGTATGTATATACAAATTTTTAGACCGAGTTGTCATATGCACATACTTAATACAGTAAAACCCCGTTAAAACGAACCCCGTTATACCGAAAAATTACGTATATCGAAAAAAAATTCAAATTCAAATTTTTCAAACAAAAATGAATTTATATAACGAAATTTCGTTAATACATATAACGAAATTATTTTTGTCCCTTACGAAAAAATATGAAAAAAAAATTTGTTACGGCGAAAATATTTCAAAATATATTTCGGCCGTTTACGATCATTTTTGTAAATTGTTTTATTGCTTTGGCGCAGTGGGCCGGTCGGCGTGAGCGGCCCGCTGCGCCCTAACTAAAGTTCTTCTTGGATCATAATAGGTCCTTATAAAACCATTTGGCATAATCTCCACTTGTCCAAGGTTAGATTTATTGCCCATTGGCAAAATAGGTTAGAATGGCACCCTTTCCAAGCTCTGAAGCGTACACGTGTTCAAGCCTCTAAAAACGGGTCTTATCTAGACCAGCTAGAGAAAATATAAACCCACAAAATCGAAACCGAAGTCACACTTTGCGGCACGCGCGTGTCAACTTTGTGTATGGTATGAGATGCCTATAATTCTGCGCATTTTTATCTTTGATCTTCGTTTTTTATCTTCATTATCATCGTCAACTTATGTTACTTTTTACATCATAACTGAACATTTACATCGATTCCAATGAACGGTAATATTACGTACGACATTTTCGTTAATGTGTTTATTTGACAATTGTTTTCGTGTGTTTGTTTACTGACATTTATATTTACTAGTATTCCGTAATTTATTCTTTAAAGTACATTTTTTAATATTTTGTGGAACTCTAAAATGGCTTCAGGTCGTGATAATTCCTGTAAAATTTTAACCTTCGACTAAAAACTATGATTCCGAATTCGTCTCTCTTACGATTTAAAGAAATATAAAGATCGATTGAGCGGCTCTACAATTAAACACAATTAAAATTTAATGTTGTTTTATATTTGCATGATATTTTGGAATTTTCAAAAATATCGCCGAATTTTAGGTTATCTTATATTTTTTCGTAAAATGTTTTAAATTTAATTTCTTAATTATTATCAATTTGCTTATCTGTTAAAACTAAACTAAACAGATTATTCAGAGTTTTCTTTATACAGAAAATATTCATGTATTGGGAAATTTTTTTTTTTCGCTATATGTAGGGAATTTGTTATTATGAAATTTTATTTTTTGGTCGCTTTCGATTTCGCAATAACGAGGTTTACTGTATATTGAACTTTGAATGTACAAATTTCACTAAAAGGATGTCAGATATACAATTGATTTTTTTTATTAACCCTCAAGCAGATATGAGGAATTGTGATAAACCTTTCAATATCCACATATTTATAATATTTTGAAAATAAAAATCTTTAATTCAATTACAATCGACACAAATGTTGCACGAGTCAATTTTTCTTCATGGTGACATATAAATGAAAAAAAGATATGATAAGATTAATATATTTTTTGTAGGCGCAACATTAATTCGAATGATGTCGTATTTCTCGGGAAGCTCGGTGATGGAACAAGCAATTCGTTTATATCTTGAGACGTTTTCCTATGGAAACGCTGATCAAAATGATTTATGGAATTGTGTAGTGAAGAAAATGCCACAGCTTAATAGAAATGAAAGTGGAAATATAGATGTTAAAAGAATAATGGACTCTTGGACTCTACAAGCAGGATACCCCATTGTAAATTTTATTAGAGATTACGAATCTGGTTCTGCAGTAGTAATGCAGGTATTTATCAAAAGGTTTTTAGATATATTTGTTACTGAAAATAGTTAAACGAAAATAAATAGATACATAATAAAATAAACATAAAATAAGATACATATTTATCTCTGTATTGAAATTTGCTAGAATAATATTAAAGTTCACTAGCACTCGCAACAACTAAAATTTTACAAACAAATTAAACATACGTATCACAAAAATTATATTTTAAACTAATTATAGAATAAAATAATGTTAAATTATTTCTTTGGTGTAATAAAAATCTTAAATTTTTAAAAGCATTTACGTATACATATACATAATTTTAAGTATCATTTTATTAAAGGAAAGATTTTTGCTAAATGAAGCAAAGGATAATACATCAAATTGGTGGATACCACTCTCATATACAACGGAAGAGGAACACAATTTCATCGACTCTGCTCCAAAGATATGGTTAAATGAATCCCAGACCTTGATCACTCATCTTCCCAAGGGGAAAAAATGGATTATAGTAAATTTGAATCAAGCAGGTAAGCGATATTATTTTTTCCATCAATTCCTATTCGGATCGGGGTCCCATTGCTTGAACAGGAATTGTTCTGAGCCTTTGATAACACTGCGATCACTATACCTACATCTCATCACATTTACTGCGGGGCTTCCTGTAGTAATGTCAGTAATCTTCCTTCTGGCGTCGAAAGATGTGTCTAAACCAGTTCATTTGAGTTCTTTTAATATATAGCAGCTGGGGTTTTATTTAAAGTATCTTGTGAATATTTGTGCTCCTTATTTGATCCTGAGATGTAACTCTAGGAACATCCAAAATGTAATTCACTTACTAGTTTCTTGGACTCTAATTCAAATCTAGTGTCCTCAAGTAAAGATAACTTGAAAATCGTAAATATGATTTTGAATGACAGTTTATGTTACATATTCAATTGCTACCCAAAAATATTATGTTAAGAGTTCATTTATGGTTTACTTTGTGGTGTAATTAATTCACATGTACTTTTAAAGTTAACTAACAATGTTTTTACTTAATTTAAATTGAAAATGCTTGTCTAAAGGTACATCTGAATTTTTGTTGATTTTTTTGGTTTACAAACAGTAAAATCTTTATTGCTTTAAACAAAATCCAATTCCATTGTAAAAATAACTGTAATTAATGGCATAAATACATAAGATCTAAAGTATCATTACAAAATAATTCACTGACTATTTTTGAATTCTAAATATTTTTCAGGTTTTTATCGAGTTAATTATGATATACCCAATTGGAAGTTATTGATTGATGCATTTGAAACATTTCCAAATAATATAAAAGCCCAACTATTAAGTGACAGTCTACACTTAGCGCAAGGCTCTAAACTCCCAGTAAGTATTTACTGAAAGGATAAATTTTATGACACAGTCATGATAGTTTATATGTAGTCATTATTTTAGTTTGTGGGTGTGACATGATTGGGTACATGATATGTTAAACAAGGAATACATACGCACGGAATACATACGTAATATTCAACAAGAAATATCAAATATTATATTTATAATTAATAAATTAGTATTTGAAAAATACATATACAGACTCATCTGATAGGGTCCAAAAATAGCTTAGGGACCAAATTCTGCTCTAAATAAATGTTCTTCGAATAAACGGAATTTTACTGCATTAGTTTATTAATTGTTGGGGAATAAATTAGAAATGATAATAATATAAGCAGAAGACACAAAAAGGGTTAAAATTTAATTTCTGATTAGATTTACATTCTTTAAGCCACAAAATTATTATTAATGTAGTATCATAATATTAATTCACTTTTTTAATTCATAATATTTCAAAAATCTATGTTTATTTGGCACTTCTTATGTTAACACTGTTTATTATTAAATTGTTTTTTTATTCTAGTATGACATAGCTCTTTCGCTAACAATGCAATTGACAAAAGAATATGTTTATTTACCTTGGAAAGCAGTAACAGACTCATTTTTTTATATGGAGAATTTACTTAAAAATATGCCAGCTTATGGAAACTTCAGGGTAAGACAAAATAAATTTTTTCATAATCTTAAATTAGTGTATGGAAACCGCAGACTATCAAATATATAGACATGAACTAATGAAAATGCCTTGTTTCAATATTTTCACTTTGGTATCACCCACGTGATCACTTTGGTACCACTTAAGCAATCAAATAGCTCCAAGATTTTTTAAAAATGTATGAAAATATAATATGCATTAATGTAAAAAATACATCTTGTTTACACAAATATTTAATTTTCGAAGAATAAATACTTTTATTGTTGCATAAATGTGTCATAAACTATCGGATTTATGTTTCCACAAATAATGTGTGTAGAATGCCCCTCGTCCTGCAACTAATGTTCCGAATCGCTCTCCTATATATACACTTTATTTCATGTGTATTTATTTACTGGTCTGTGATGGAACCCAACATTGAATTTGAAGACACAACGTAACTCATCTGCAGACTTATTTCGAGTTCCATGTTAGCAAGGCAGGTTGTTAACATGAGTAGTCTGAGCACAATATTAAATGTTAATAAATGTTTGCAACATTTTTATTTCTACCTTCTTCTTCTTTTCATACTTTATTTGACTGCTGGATATTGGCTGTGATTATCTTGTTGATAAACCGGAAAAACTGCAGTCGTACCATAAATCTACCAGCAGAAGAAAAAAAAATTAATGTATGATCAAATACAAATGCAAATTTTATCAATTAAAGCTGTCTCAATAATAAAAAAAAGCATTTCATAATTTTCCTGGCTAATCTGTATAATGCATATCTAACCTTTCTGGCCGACATTTTGGATCCTTTTGCAGGGTCCATCATCAGGGCTGATATTATGTATGGCTATTAGTATTGTGGTTAAGTACTGGCTTGCAGTACCATATCGAAAGCAGGGTCTGTCGTTTATTAGGTACTGGCTTGCATTACCGTGTTGAAAGCAGATTAGCCTAGAAAACTATACACAGAAGATTCTGAACGGCTGTGAAAACCTAACTAAGAACATTTCATAATTATTTAGAAAACTTTAATTTTAATGTTCTTTGCCCTTTTATTTTTCTCTATTTAGGAGTTATGTATTTACTAACATACATATCTATTTTTAATGCTGTGGTGTTTGTTTTTTAATTTATAATGTTCATTGTTATACTTTCAGACTTTTGTTTTAACCACGATGGAAAGAGTTTACACAAAAATAGCTAAAAATACAGATCTGCAGACTGAGAATGCTGATAATATACCTGAACAGATTCATATGGAAAATATTATCAAATTAGCTTGTCATTTTGACCATCCACATTGTTTGGCAAAAGCTGTTCAACTTTATGACGAGTGGATGAATACAGAAAAAAATACGTAAGTACTTAGTTTGAATTCTAAGAACATAAAATGCTTGCAATATAGATGGTGGCCCAAAAAAGTGAGAACATCTCATAAAATGTGATATAATTAGAGTACGGCCAATGTTAGTTTGTGCATGAGATTTCAGCCACGCGCATCTGTATGAAGACATTCGTAAAACTTCAGAAAAAGGGCGCACATGCCGAATGTTTACCAATCAAAAAGCGATCTTCTAAATTTAATTGATTTTTAAATTTGGGCATTATTAAAAGATACACAAAATAAAAAGTTAGTTTCCATTAATGACTTTCTGTTGTCTTCGGTTTTCAGCCAACGGAATTCCATTTTACGTATATTTTTCCTGAAGAGATTCTTTACCTCCCATATAATTGATGTTTTCTTGTATTTTTTTTAAAGTAGGCTTTTGTTTATACTATATATGGAAATCATAAATGGTTCACCGAAGATAATCTTTGTTGAAATTATCTACATATGTCATTGGGAATTTTTTAATTATTTTTTTTCCAGGTGTAGAAAATGAAGTGTTCGCTTCAGAAATCGTGTTCATTGTCCATTTTTCCTTTAAAATTGTTTGCAATAAGCGTACTGATATTCCAGTAGCTTCCACAACTCGTCTTTGAACTTTTTCAAATCACCAACCCCATTGGCAAACTTGTATACGTTGAATAATATTTCACGCGCTTGCTCTCATAGTGCTAGCCTGCGTCCCAAAGAAAATGATGAAGACATTATGTAAATATTAAAAATTCCGTAACTCTCGATTAGGTTGAGTGTACCTGCACTAAAAGCTTGAAGAACAAGGGATGGCTAATTAAAATGAGAGCTGATTGGTGACACATTGGATTAGGCCACACCCCTTCCCCTTCTGCGCAGATTTTTTAAAGCGCAAACTTAGACTGGCCATACTCAACATTAAAATTCATTTAATTATATCAACAATAGCTTAAATAGTTTACTAATTTAAAATACATTGAACTGATGACTGTGGTATACTAGTTTTTCTTTCTGATTCCTGTGGACTTTTGTGATTATCATCTTGACTGCAGATTAGCTCACTCACCCGCTCAATGTTCTGTTGAGTTCTAACAACCACTTCCGGGCCTACGTTCCGCTGTACTACTGTTGTTGTCAATTTGTTTGATAACCCGACTGACACTAGCTATACTCCAGGCTTTGTTTTGAAACTCTTTCATAATTTTCCTAGTACCCAAACGTTTTTCAATTTGAAAATTTTTGATCAGTATACGGTCTTCTGCAGTGATTTTTGTCATTCTGGGCAACAATTTGAAAAAACCAAGTAAAAACAAAGGGAAAATTAATAATCAAAGATGGCGACCGGAAATTGTCGAAATAAAACGTAATATAGATAAATAGGTAAGTGAGTGAATCAGTAAACTATTTAAGCTATTGTTGATATAGTAAAGTTATTGTTGATGTAATTATATCACATTTTACGAAATATTCTCACTTTTCTTGGGCCACCCTGTATATTACGTATAATTTTTTACTATCTTGAATAAATATATCCATTTAATTCTTTCACTTATTACTCGCTCCCCAAATTTCTCTCAAATCTTGCTTCTAAATCCACTGTGCTATCCAAATTAGACCCACTCCCAAGTTGGATCTCACTCCAGCCAGAATTCTGAATTCATTACATTTCACTACACCATAGCTATATTCTTCTGTATTTCCATACTTGAATCTTAATTAACTCAAATTGTAATATTTACTGTTTCTGAGGTAATTTTGTAGAACTCTATAATCACATGTGTGAAAATATAATACTTGTTTTTTTATTTTACTCGTTTAATTTACTCTTCTCCTCAGAATTCCAATGAATAATGTTACCCATTTTAAAATTGTATAGCTGTCCCTCGCTATAGATATAAATACGAGTTGTTGAGTCAAATTGTTAGATTGATAATGCCCTTGCAAGACGAAAAGCATCTCAAGTAAATTAAAGGAGTAGAATAAAAAAACAAGTGTTTTATTTTCACATATCAGATTGTAATGTTTTTCAAATTACTTTTAACCACATATCGCAGAAATAGTGACTTTCTTATTTCTTTAAATTCAGCCCCATAAATATTGCACTATAAAAAACTTTTGTAATGTATGCTAAAAATGTTTAGAAACACTGTTTAGAAACGTCCAAAAATACCTAATTTTTAAACACAATAAAACATGCATTTGTAATTGTTCAAATTATATAATTTGTCCAGTATCATAATAGACAAATTTATTATTCAATGTGTCCAATTACTAATCATAATATAATAGATATATAAGAAGACACATTCTGTGCAGGAATAGTTTTAAAGTAATTTACCTTTCCTTTCAGTTTTCATGAATAATTTAAATAATGGTTTAATGACATTTATGCTAACAAACAGAAAAAAACTAACGATGTCCGACAAAATTAATTTAAAATTGATTGATTTCTATACTTATAATTGTATATTACAGGATTCCTGAGGCCATTCGTTCAGTTACATACTGTACTGCATTAAAGAAGGGAGCTGTAAGACGATGGGAGTTTGTCTTGAACATGTTAAGAGAAACTTCAAACATCGTTGAACAAAGACGTCGGCTTTACGCCTTGGGATGCTCTAGAGAAACATGGTTGCTTACAAGGTTTGAATACAATTTTAAAAATTAATAATCATAATCATTTGCTATCCAAATACAGAAAATAAATTCATTTAAGCTTAAAATAATTAATTTAGTCATTAATTGTTGTGATATTAAAGAGAGAGTTCTTGTCGTAAATTATGTATGTACACAAGTGTGACTATAATAAGTTAAAGCTGAAATTTTTTATTTTTCTTAGAGATGAAGTAAATAAGATATGATTATTTTACCTTTACCTTAAGAAATCAAAATTCTTTGAAAATAGCATAATTATGTAATCAGGTTTTATAGATTGCGAGGGTTTTCAATCTCTAGAAAGTTTATTTAACAGAAAGGTTTATGGAAAATGGGCGAAGTTGAGGGGAAAATACCAATCTTGCTTCCACTTGTGTTCACTGTACTAAATAGCTATTTAATCCAAATACATAGCTAATTGATACAATACATATGTACAGGGTGAAAATATAAATACATATTATGTTCCAGACCGATGTTGTTTTTGAATAACTACACTTTGTGTGTTATTTTAGCAATTTCATTTTGTGCACCATTCTGTTGAAACCACATGTGTGGCAGGCTTAATTGACCTAATTCGATCACCAATAAGTTTTTACAACGTTGCTTCTTGCATCCTGAAAGAAATATGGCCCAATGATTTTGCTGGCCCACCATACAGTAACTGTGTGGGTGTAAAGGTCATTGGTGTTTCAATTGAAGATTTTCAGTGCCCCAATAATGGCTATTTTGTTTGTTGACAAAACCTTTAAAAGTCAAAATAAGCTTCGTCGCTTATGATGATTTTTTTACAAAAGTCGAGGTCATCAATATTGAGCTGCAAAACATGTGCGCTCCAATTTCGTCAGCGTATATGGTCATTTTCCTGTATGGCTTGTGTCAATTGAGTTTTATAAATAAATTATTTCTGTATAAATATTTTCTGGCATACGTACGCTACGTTGTCATCCCGTTTTCGATTTATCTGCCAATGTGTATAGAATTTTAAAATTATTCACTACACATTTAATGGTTGACTTGCCTGGCACATGATGAACACCAAAAAAAAATCACGCAAATTTCTTTATGTATTCACAATTGTATGATTATTTGATAAAATGTTTTAATGACTTCAACACATTATTGAGGCTTCATAATAAATTGTAATCAACTGATTTCTACAATTACCAAATGAGAATTTACAAATCTCTTCCAAACCAAAATCGGCCTGGAACATAATATTCACCCTGTACATATTACTATTCGGATATATTGATAATTATTGTAGTTAAGTGGATGCATATATAGACAATCGTATAGTTTGTTTGCACATTTTTTAAATATATCTATTAAGATCTCTCTTTTCAATATATGTATCAATATTTAGTGCAGAATGATTCTCAAAAGGTTGGTTTAATTTAAAATGAGGATTTTTATTATACATAATTATGTATTCATTTTCAGAATTTCAAAGCTTCAGATTTTTTTTTATATACATATAATTCAATTTTTTCTGGGTATATTTCTAAATAATTTATCTAAAAAATTGTTATACATATATGTACATACTTATACGATATTTAAAATATTTAAAACATGATTTGTTTCCACAATGAACCTGTTTTATTTTTTGCATTTTCGAAAATGACACTTTCATCTCTTGCCAACCTTGTATTCCCACATTTGCATATTCACTACCATAAATATAAAACCAGCTCCACACAATATTCTTAATTTTGAATTCACTCATTATGGTATTAAATATTATATTTTTTTAAATATATGATAAAACATGACAAATGGCAGATTTTGAGATTGGACTATAAACCAAAGTTAATATTTATTAATGAAGTTAATGTTTCAAAATGATAATATGTATATTTTAAAAACACTCTTAATTACTTACGATTTGCAATAAAAATATTTTCTGCATGTTTTAAACAGGCATCACTATAAAATTTCAGGTCATTAAGTTATATTCTGCCCAACAATGAAGTTTATCTTAACACGGAAGAGATTCTTCTTCTCTTTGAATCTGTTGCATCAAATGATTTAGGACATCAAATCGCTATAAGCTTTGTGCGACACCAATGGCCCTATTTACTAGAACGGTGAGAAAATAAATATTATTTTATTAATGAATATTCCTATGTCAAGGGATTCATCATTGTTTATAATTATTCATAGCAGGTTTGTTTACAAGGTTAACCAATCTGATGTCTTTTAATCCTGGAAGATATTTATTATAATAATCTGACCATTTACATTTTACAACTTTCTGCTCATTAACATAAACTTTTTTAAGTTCCATTTCATCTTCTTCTGTACATTTTAGCAGATCGTATAGATCTGGGGGTCTTAAAAAAACTTTTAAAATAAATATGTACAATCTTTTTTCAGTTTCGGAACGCCATCCATAATATACAAAATGATCTCTAATATAGTAGGGTACATCAATACTCCATACCAAGTGGAAGAGGTAAATATTTTAATTAATAGATTGTTTTATGGTGTACACATATACATATGTATTTATTAGGTTTGTAACAAATATTTGGCAACTATTCGATATTCTGCCCATTCAGCCAATTTTTTCTAATTCAATTTCAAATTTTGAATACTTTGTTACGCTGAAAAATATTATAAGATTTTAAGATAATAAATTTTAGATTAAAATAAAACTATTTGTATATTCGATTATTTATATTTCAGAAATATAATCGCAAATCTAAACGTAAAAATTAGCAAAACCAGCACAAATTTTTTATTGTCCATAATATTTGTGAAACGATTGTTAAGCCTCTGTTTCATAGCAATTCTTACATTGAATACTTTAGATATTAGCTTGGTGGTGGTAAAATGACTCCGAGAAACAAAATGAACAAGTTGAAACGTGCATACATGGGTGGATAGTGAGAAGGATACAAGTGAGCGATTCATGAATCGTATCGTTCATTCTCATCACATTATTTGTAAATTGCTTAATACTATTCGACTTAATATTCAGATATTCGGCATCGTAACTATCTGAATATTCAGTATTCGGCAAAGCGCCGAATATACTATTCGTTACAAGTCTAGTATATATATTATTTCCGTTTGTCAAATGACAGATTTAGTAGGTGAAAAAATGGTTGAAGGTGATTTTTTTTTACAAAATTACAATTCAATAAAATACGATTCTCGTTGAGTTACTAATGAAAATATGTAATTTTTATAAAAATCTGAATTTTTGGATTCTATGAATGCTTGCGTAATGATACGTTCCAAATATTTAAAAAGGTGATAAATGATCTAATAAAAAAAACAATGTAGTTATTTAGATAAAAATATAAATTCTTCTCGAGATAATTAAGTAAAAAACATAGTATTTTTATCTGTATTATTAATATATTAGAAAGTACTAATAACAATTTAAATTGTATACTATATATTTGTGATAGTATGTATGTATTCAGTAGGTGGTTTTTGGTTCAGATATTTTCTAGCAATAGTCATGTATGTAATATGTAATATTATCATAATATTTAATATTATTAATAATGTATTTTTAATAAATTTTAGTTGAGGAGTTTGGTGAAGTCAATTGAAGAAAAAACTCAAGAAAAAAGTAAACTTCTTCACCAAACACAAGAAAGAGCAGAGAATAATTTAATTTGGATGAAAAACAATTACCAGGAAGTTGCCAGTTTTACAAAAATGGTCAAAACAACATACAATTTAAAGTGAATGGAGAAAGTGCCTAAGACTGCCTAAGATATTTTAATATTCCATGTTAAGTTATGTGAATAATTTAAGTTAGTATAAGCAAAGTGGATAGTGAATCTCCCTCGAAAAATCGGTTACTCTGAAAAATTATTCACAGGTTATCTAAAAACTTAACTAATAACAATGATTACTATTATGTATTATTTTAATTGACAAATGGATTAGATGTATTCACACCATGAAAAATCCAATAGTGAGCACACAAATCATACTGTGCATGTTTGACATGTTGTATTTATAAAATAAAACAATTTTTAACTGTATCGCTAAAGACGCCAAAAATATATTTTAAAATGATCAAAAAAAAATTATTGTCAAATTGTTTGAGGATAAAGTCAGTATACACTTCTAAACTTTCTTTGTACAATCGAACCAAATTCTATTCTGAATATTTTTGTCCTTATTTTACTTACTTATAAAAAATTTCTAAAACAGTAATATATTAATTGTTATAAGCTAAAAATTAAAAAATATTTATAACAGAATTGAATTACACACAAAGTAGACTGATATCATAATATCCTCAATTCTGTTTTGTAATATTGTTTCAATATTTATTATAAGAGACCCAATTAAGGTGGTGAAAAAAATTTATTTTACTATGAATAGTATTTTCAAATGTGTTTTCTTAGCAGAACAGTACCAAGTAGTCAATATAAATTATCACAAAAGATGATACATTTAGAGAAATTGAAGACTAAATATAAATAACATACATAATTTCTTGAATTTTTTAAATTTCTAACCTATAAATATACTGTGTTTAGCTTTTTTCTCACATGTGTACTTAGGAAGTTTATGAAGAGATATTAAAAATTCCTTGAGATTCAAATGTATTACATATTATGATTTGGTGATTTTATGTATTTTAGCAGACAGTGTTTTTAATCCACAATTTTCAAATATAATATAAAAGTACATTTGTGAGCATGATTATGATTATTTGATAATAAAACGAGACGAAAAGATTAGCCAAAAGTTACCGTAACTTATATGTGTCTAAGAAAAATATTATAAGCAGCTTTTTCATAATCTGTTAATTGAGTGAACTCACTCAATTCTGTGAATGAGAGGTCATTTCAATATTAAGACATAGTTTCAAGTGTTATTTTCATTGTATTAGTATTTCGCTTTTATATCACTTTTAACAATGTAATGTGTAATCATATTTTATGTATAATTTTACTCGTCCCCAAAAATCAATTTATGAGAAGATGATTATTATATAAGAGCAATGAGAGGATTGTGATATGTTTATAAAACAGATAATTTTTCACTTTTTCTTCAAAAGGTAATGATAAAATAATTAATTCTAAGTTAGTACATAGTATTTTAAATTATTTAAAGGTAAATGAATGAATTATATTTAGAAAAGTCATTATATTTTGTGCATCACGTATCATAGAATATATTAAAAAATCGCAACATTTTGCATTTTGAAAACTAACAATAATATAATGCATTGTCAAGTGTATTTCACAACATCACAATGAACTATTTCAAGTATTGTGAACTTGTAAGAGCTAGCGCACACCAATGACTTTCTGTTGTAATGGTGAGGGCTATGGAAATATGCAGTTGTCAGTGTGCACACTGTCATAGATATATTTATAATTAAGAGGTTGATTAAAAAATAAAACTACTATTACCAGAAAACTAGCCTAACATTTCCTCCTACGTAAAGAATTATAACTAACAAATAAGTCATTTTTAGTTGTTTTAGTATTTTGTATGTGTTTGATACATAGGTATTTCAGGTGGTAGTATTTTTTTTATATATTGTATTCTATAATGTTCCATTGATCACAATATATACAAAATACTGCCACTTATAAATATATTAAATACATATGAAATGATAGAACAATTAAAAATAATCTATTTGTTAGATATATTTGCATAGGAAGGGTCCATGTGAGAAAAATATAGCAGGTACAATTCTGTTGTACTGAAATTTTTATAAAGGTCCCATTTAAAATATGGAGAGGAAAATAGTCAGTACCGTATACAATATTATTGTATACAATCCTTGAATCTGCAATAAGAATTTTGAATTTTAGGAATAAATGGGTCATCTATGGATTTACTGTAGTTATTTTATATTTTCGAAATATGAAATCTTACCTTTAGGGAAATGGTAGATTTATAAATCATTTGTTTGTTCAATACTTGTTACATATTAAGATTTGAATAATTTCATTCTATCAATACTGTTTTGCTTCTTTAAATAACTGAATCTATTGTAACCTTCAAAATACTTTAGAAATACAAAAAAATAATGATTTTGATATAATAGATGATGATAGAATACTTGATCAATCTATTAAACATTTACTATAAGTCAATATAAATTATTTGTTGCATTAAAAAAAAGGATAATCTAAACATTATTTCATAATTTCATTTAGTATCTATAGTTGAGAAGTAGAATCCCCTACTTATTAATTTCACAACAAATAATATTGACCCAATGTTTGAACTAAAGTTTTGAATATTCCTATATCTACTTTTAGCGCTTTTTAAATGGGACATGAAACCATTAGCCCACGGTTTGAAATTGGCAGGGTGCAAATAATTTATAAAGAAATAATTAAGTACCTACATTAATTTAAATAAATACTACCAAGAAATCATTTCTTGAAATAGTACAAAAATACTGTAAGTCTTTTAAATATTTAAATAATTAACCCCCGCCGTTGGTCGCGGGGCAGCGCAGCGTTCACCCAAACAGTTTTTTCAATATCTAATTTCCAAGAATTATGTTTTTTTTCAATATTACGAGCTCAAACACGTGTTTGCTATTTTTGTATACATTTGGTTTTGCATATTAATTGTGTTATACCAAGGATCGAGAGAGGATGCCTTTCACGTGGTCCCATGAGGTGAAATTTTTATTTTTCGGTAACTTCTTATTATTATTTACTTATAATTATTTTATTTAAAAAAATATATTTTTACAAATATTTACAAATACAAATACACCAGAGATAAAAAAAACACGTAAATTAATATTCAATATTCTAGGTTAAAAACATAAAGAACTGAGAGGTGGCTAATCGCTCAGGCGCGACTAGCGATGTAAGCAGAAACGAGTGACCAATAGCGGGTTATTTCAAGCAACACACAAGGTGCCTTATAATGAATACCTAAGTAAAAGTATTTCCTTCATGTTTAAATTATTTACACAACACAATTTTCTTTTTATAAAATGTTAAAATTTTAGTGAAAATATATCATTAAGGAGAACACATTCTTACCGTGAAGTTGTAATTATTCAGAACATAGATCTGTGATATTTTTTTAAATATAAATGTATTAATTAGAAAGATATACATATAAAATCAATATTATCGAAAAATATTGTATATAAAAAATACGGTATCTCAAATACCTTTGAGTAATTCGATAAAATAAAGAAGATGGTTTTCAAATAATGAAAGGATCAATTTGAAAAGTGTAACATATAAGTTCGAAAATTTGTCCTCAATGCATGTTCCTTGGATAGGAAGAGCATGTTCTCAGTAGCAACAACAATATTTTTCAATAAATTGATTTTATATGTGTATCTTTCTAATTAATATATTTAATTTGTATTTAAGAAAATATATCATTATGACATCGCAGAACTAGCAAATACTGTTTTCTGCTGGGTCTTGGCGGAGATTATTTTAAATTACTAAGGAGAACACATTATTTTGTAAAGGTGCAGTTTTTTCAGAACAAAGTTCTATGGTATTTTAATACAAATTCAAATGTATCAATTGGAAAGATATAGAGGAAAATTCAATTTATCAAAATTGTTGCCATCGGGATTCGTACCTGAATTCTTTCCTATTCCTTGCATTAAAATTTTTGAACTTATATGCTGCAGTTATTTCATATTGATACATATTTTAATCCAAATTTAAAAGCTATCACCTTTTATTGTGAAAATCTCAAATACCTTTGAGTAATATTCGCGAGAAGAAACCGGAAATTAAATTAATTCCTTTTTACTAAATTTTGGATGAACTTTGATACTAATATAATAAGGAGAACACATTATTATTGTGAATTTGCAGTTTTTTAATAAAAGGTGATAGCTTCTAAATTTGGAACAAAATATGTATCAATTTGATAGAACTGTAGCACATAAATTCAAAAATTTGTCGTCAACTTACTATGTTGGTGTGGTAATAATTACACGTTCGAAAGCCATCTTCTTTATATTTACGGAATCTCAAACACTTTTGTGATATTTGTTGTTGACTTACTATGTTGGTGTAATCGGTTAACGCATTTCCCCGGATAGGAAAGGATCCAGGTTCGAATCCCGGAAGCAACAAAAATATTTTTTTGATAAATTGAATTTTCCTGTATATCTTTCTAATTGATACGTTTTAATTATTTAAAAGCCTGTTTTAAAATGACTGAGAATAGGGATGGAGGTTTGTGTCTTTGCTAACATCACATTTCGCTAACATGCTAACAGAGTACTCACATTTCAAGAAAATATAGATAATTTACATTGTTTGTATACATATTTCACATAATGTATTATATAATTTTTTTTTAAACTTGAAATATTAGAACAGAAGAAGATTATTTCAAAGCTAGTTAGTTGTATTTTCTTTATAATTAATTATTACAAAGTATAAGCCGATCTTTAAATTAAAATCAGTGTTGTGTAGTAAATATCTGCGACACTTATTAATCAATATTTGAATTATCGTTATGCAAATATTTGATTTAACCTTTTCTTTTTTCCAGTTGACTTTTATGTGACAAAAGTAATTTGTTAGTCATTTGATTAGGTATTAACTATGTACATAGCTTAGTATATCTTGTAAGTGAAGGAAATATTTTTATATCAAAGAGGAATTACCTTTTTAAGAGAATTGAGTATTCTGGTCGAGCTATTACTGTAAAATGTAATAATTTATTCCTAAATTATGTCTTGAATAATGCAAACAGTTAAATAATTAAATTGTTTGATATTATTAGTTTTTAGTATTAAATCAATAATGAGTCATATAAAGAAAAAATATCATTTAGTTCAATGTGATTGCAGTATTATTTAAAGAAAAATATTAATGTACCAATTATTTATAACACCTATTCTTACTATATATTCTTAACAAATCATCATTTTTTTTAATACCGTAAGTTCCTAAAGTTTTTGAGTTTAAGATTTTATTAGTCAATAAATAAGTATTTTTTTCCTATATCTAAAATGCTTAGTTTATGTTTTAAAGATGTGAATGTATTTTATTATAAAGCAGCATTTTGCATTTTCCATATTTATAAACATGTTCTACTACATATTTTATGATTATATATATATATATATATATATATATATATATAATTACAAAACAAATAGCAAGTCTAAAACTTGAAAGTAATGTAACTTGAAACTTGAAAGTAAAATTACTTTATTTCTGAAGAATATTGTGTGTTTATATAATATGTAAAAGCTTGAGCAGTAGAATAAGAAATCAAATAAATATTTTTTTCAAAAATGAATGCATTATTTTTATTTATTTTCTGTTGTGTTCCAAAAGTCAGGTTTGTGTTTGTTTTAATGACTACAACACATTGTTGGCAACAGGCGTTGCATGCTCCATAATAAATTGTAATCAACTATTCTCTTTGGCTACCAAATGTGAACTGACAAACGGCAGCCAAACAAAATCGGCCTAAAACATTATATTAACTCTGTATGCATAAGAAAAATATTTGCTCATCAAAAAAGCTCCCAAACTATAGTGAAATTTTTTTTTCAGTGTTGAGGTGCTTAAATTTTTTTTATTTTTCAGTGATTTATGAATTGGTTTCTTAAGTTACTTTTGAAAATAAACACATTATAATGTACCTACACCATTTCACTGATAATTTTTCTTCTTTCGTGGAAAAACACATACAGAACACAAATGATTTTTTGAGGATAAAAAACCATCCAAAGGTGATTAATTGTTAATAAAAAAGACCACTTCAGATTTAGAATCAATTTATTAAAAATTTGTTTAGTTATTGCTATATCAGTATCCAAAGATTTCAAGTTGAACTGTGTGTATATTTCTTTGAATTTAAACAGCTGACTAAAACCATAGAAATCTGAAAAACATTCCTTTTACAGCAGGTATATTTAATTATCTAGAAATTCAGTAGCAAGTTTAATTATTTTCTATTTATTTAGTCTTGTCACGTGCTTATTACAGGTACTTTTAGTAATGTGTATACATACTACGTATTTAAGTTAGAGGTGCTACAGTTTAATTTCTGAAATGCACCTTCAAAAAATATACACGCAATTGTGAACACTTGTGACTACTAACACCTTTAAAGTACACCTCTTGTGCACCTATACACTGACTTAGACAACTTCCCATTTTTGGAATCAGGCCTGGAACTCATTTCCCGAAACACTATTGAGTACCTGTCTCATATTCTGTTAGAAAATCTTTATTCTGTTTAATTTTGGAAATAGCCAGAAATCACAGGGAACTAAATCAGGATAATGATCCAATTGGGTAATCACTTTTTTGGCAAGAAAGTTTCTCACACTGCTCTAAATTCCGATTGCTCATTTTTATCCCAAAGTGGTAACGCAGATATCTGTTACCTAACTAACAACTGGCTCTATCAATCATGTTAAAATACAAATAGTTACGATATGAGATTTCGATACAATTACATCACAGGTGACTGCAAGGGCGTTCCGGAAATCAAATTGTAACCACATTTGAAAAAAAAAAGTAGAAATGCAGATACATAATACATGTTACATTTATATTCTTACTTTATTCAAACTAAGGTAAGGTCTAACTTACAACATATTTCGCAGAAATAATAAAAAATAAAGATTTAACACAAATTGACTACATGCACAAATACTTTAGTTTTCCTACAACTTGTTTAAAAATGAATTGATTATATTATTAGCCCTCTGTATTTTTTTTGCTTTCCAGGCACTGCACTGTAGATTATAAAAATATGTCAGACAATAACGGAAGATTCAGATTTGATATATAAACTTAACATATATTTTTACCATATATATTGCACTGAATATGCCTTCAAAATAAAATGCTGTAAAAACAAGCAGGCCAATTTAATTAGTTAAAAGGTTATGTTTTATTAAATATCTATATCATGTTTCGTCTTTGAAAGGGTAAGAAATAAAATAATTTTACTGGCAATCCAAACGTTTTTAAGGGAACATTTACATTGGACAAATTACAATTTTAAAAGTGTATTATTTTATACATAATATTTGTTTCAATAAAAGTTGAACATGATAAGTAGCATGTGGTATTTATAATGTTTTATAGATACTTATTCACTTACATTATTTTAGATTTTTTAGAATTGATATTTATTATCGATGTGAGCCATGAAGTGAAAATTTTCAAAAATAACACAATAATATTGTTTTAAAAGGTTGTGACATTTCAAAAAAATGCGCAGCAACTCAGAGCACTGCTTACCGATCCGAGATGTGGTCGGGGAGAGAAAAGGCTGGAGAGGAAGGGGGGACTTGTACGCGAGCGGGCGTGCTGTGTGTGGGAGACGGCGCTCCACTGCAGAGAATGAAAAAAATGTGATAACCTAGATAGCAAATGAGGGTTTTCTCCGCGGTGGATTCGGAGATTTAAAATGGGTCTGATTTATCCATGGGATTTGAGGAGACTCCACTGCAACCTGAGATGCTCATGGATCTCACGCAAGCCGCATAGATGGCAGACGACGGACAGTCACAAGATGGCATTGGGGTAACCTTCTGGAGGAAGAGATCACTTCTGATACGGGGGCGTGGCACCTGAACCAAGGCTGCGACCTCACCCTGTGGGAGCCTGGCATTTGTTGTGACTTCACCCCGTGGCAAACTGGGTATAAATCAATGTGTGCTGAATCGTTGACATTCGAAAGAAGATGTCAAAGACAATTACATATCATGCTTGCAATGTCTGGATTATTATGTTAAATGTTATTTAAGTGTAATTAATGTGGACATCAGGGATGTTATTGTTTGAGACCGATGCCGAATGATACCGACACCACACACACATTACCCACAGACTGAGTCTAGCCGGTGGCGTGGTACGCTGGCATTCGATCCACAGGTGCCAGTGCATTACATAACAAGGTATCATATTATATGGACAGGCCTGCCTTATAATAGATCCTAGGATTTATCATCTTTCAATCAAGAAAGTTCACACATGGAATGAGCTAAAGGCATACATCCGTCTGATATCTGACCTTTAATTTGAAACAACATATTTTTAGTTGTGGATTGACTGCGCAGATTCTAAATTTATGGTTTAGTTTTTTTGATCCTTACATTTAAAATGCTGTACGTATTTCATTTACTACAAAAATCATTTGCAATAATAAAATCATATGCGTAATAAAGTAAATGTGTGTACATTTCAACAATGGTTCATAAAGTTTTGGTCAGGAAATTTGTCTTGATGATAAGTTTCGAACTGGAAGGCCTGGAAAATTAGACAATGTAGAGATTTTAACAGAAATAGCATGAAATCCAAAATTAGCAATTCAAGAGTAATAATTAGAGTTCCTGACAGTGCAAGAATGTGTGAAAAAAATGATAGTCTGGAGAGTTGGATATCACATGATCTTAAAAAACATGGAGATTTTATGGTGCATTTAATATATACATACTACATACTATGCTAATTTTTTAATGTTTAGTTCTTGGATGTAGTAAAATGAAAATAATTGCGGTTTATGACTTTCAAATTCAAATATATCTTACTCAGTTAATACATAGTTAACTTTATTAATCAAAATAAGCACTTATCTATTTTGGTGGTGTAAAATTCTGGAGCTCTGGAATTGACAAAATCTCAAATGCACTTTGGCAGCAGCTTGGTTGATGAAGAGCTTTCCTTGTAAAAAGTTGTTGAAATACTTAAATAAGTGATGGTCTGGTGAGTATGGTGTATAAGGTAATGTTACAAGGTAAACAAGTGCCTACAGAGTAGAACAACTTAATGGCGATTTTTTAGTTTTCGTTCAGTTGGCGTACTTGGCTTTGGCTTAGCTCTACTGTTTCAAGTGGTCCAGAACTGTTGGATGAACAATACCTAATTTTTGTTGTGCATGGTTCGGATTCAAATAATGCCTTCAGTTGGTAGTTATCAACAGAAAAAGGATGCCCATGACTTACTTCATCTTCAAAGCTCATCCTCAGCACAAAATTATTGGAACTTACATAGTACCATGGCAGAGCAATTTCTGCTGCTTTACCATCAATTTTTAACCCCCATACAAAAAAATTGCTCATACAGTGCTGACCTTAGTCTCCTTGGTACCCTCAAGTATAGTCTTTCAGTGCACCCTTTTCAAAATGAGAAAATGGAAATATTTTATTGGTTGTTGTACAAAAAAGCATTGGTTATGTAAACCCATTTAATTTTTAGATTAAAAAAATGATAAATTAATATGAAATGTTTATTTTATGCAACTTTTCATTGGAAAAATATTTAACTAGAGCAGAAAAGTTTAGATTTTCGATGATATCTTTATCAATGGATAAAGTTTCTAAACTTGACAGTCTTATGATATTGTAGATCAAGTTAGGCAACATTAACTCTGAAATGGATAATAGTCTTGATTAAGGTGCACTTTTTTTTAATCAGTGACATATAAAAAGGTAGAGAGGAATGGCTTAGGCGCTCTATCAATTTCTATGGTGCCCGACTTCGCCACCCCCAAAGGCTGGCACTGTACTCTTATTTTTAATACATTTGCCCAATTTAGAGCAAAATTAATAATAAAACTCGTCAATAACACCAATACCAATATGACTTGGCTATACTAACAACTGACAAAATAAGACAGCGGTATATGTTTAGTGTTGTAAACCTTCTCAGTTTAGTTAAATATAATAAGTAAGATTAAAATAAATAATTCGTAAATAATGTACATGTAACATTTAAAAATATATACATAATCACATTTATTTTCTATTTAGGTTTGCCCCCAAGTTTGTCACATTATAAATTACATTATTTAAAATTTCAGGATTTACAGTCTCAGTGTTAAAGGTACAGTAATTGTTTAAAAATGCCGAGAAACCCTAATTAAAAAAAATATATTAGGCTAAAACTTTCAGATTCCGCATACGAGTGCAAACTTAGAATTATAAGTTTGACAGTCTTGGCTCAGAACATCAGTCAATAGTTTTCATATTACGATGCAAAATTTTAGATATAAAGAATTATAATGTTTGAAATATTGCAGTTGTATGATAAATTGAATGAAGAAAATAAATTAACAATGCTTTTATATAAACTATATGTAGGATTTATTGATTACAAGGATTGACTAACAAATATGTATTATATATATATATATATATTACAGAAATAGTTTGGAAAAAATTAATCAAATTATACACATGACTATTTAAAAATGTTCTTAGGTTTTCACGGCAGTTTAAAATCTTCCGAGATCACGCTAATCTGCCTTGTATATCTGACCTTTCTGGCTGACATCAGATCTGATGATGGACCCTACAATGGGATCCGAAACGTCGACCAGATATACATGACAGATTAGCCCAGAAAACTATACACAGAAGAATATGACTATTTATTGACTGATTAAGTTTTAATGTCCTATGGCCAATCTTGAGAAGATTGGTGAACTGTATGCCAAACGAGTCCAGATCCAACTGGCGGATGACCAGAAGGTAAAATTACATGGAAGAACAGTGACCTGCCACCAACAAGACCTAAAAATAGTTTCCAATTCTTCTTGAAACCAAAGTCGTAAGGATTCCTAAAGCCCTTTCCTAACCTTTTTAACTCTGCTTGATTGACATGGGACTCGATGCTAGTCTCACCTTTTGAGATAAGTTTACCGTGCCAAGCGACCAAGGCACCAAGGGCAAAAAATATAGCAACATTTATTACGGCCATGAAAACAACAGCCCTTTTCATAACAGGATTGGCAGAAATTTTTTGAGCAAATGTTATTTCAGGTACAGGAAGATTATGTTCTCTCGGTATATTTATATTTGAATCATATTCGGGGAGCCCTGCAATGGGAATAAACCCTCCAGAATTATTGACACGAACCGGATGACCTATTAATACGGGCTCATTATCAGATGGAATGGCCGTAGTATCACCTACCCAGAGGACTACATATCCAATATCTATACCTCCAAAAATAATGAATGTAACTCCTATCAGAGTATATAACATGTAAAGGTAAAAATGTCTGCGATTAAAGTGACCCACACAGTTGTTCAACCAGGGGCAATGATGATCCATACATAAAATACAAGTATTGCAAACTGAACAATGGTGGGAGCGAGGAGGTCTCGGAGAGATGCACTTTCTGCAAATACTGGCAGCTTCAGGTATTAGCGAGGCCTGTAAGAATAAAATAATTTTATTATTAACGAAAGTCTGATTAATATTGAAAATACTACTTTCGTTACGCCAACAAATTTGAAAGAGACAAAAATTGTCTAAACTTGTAATGAGTACTCTTACTGATATGTAATTACTTACCATTACACCATTTCTCCGCAGGGGTAGGCAGAGAGGATAGAGCGCCACACTCTTTTGTCCTGATACACAATTCTCGCCTCATCCATATTCATACAAGCTCGTCTGTTATTGTGGCTTCTAACAGGACCATCTTTCAGTATCTGCTTTACCTGGTCGCGCCAAGTCTTCTGCAGACGTCCTCCATTTCTGGTGCCATCAACACTTGCGTCATACATCTTTCTTATCATTCTCTCCTCATTCATCTGTTCCAAATGACTAAACCACCTTAGTGATTACATTTACATTTAAATAATTAGGTTTAAGTCTAACAAGATTAAAGATTAAGTCATATTAAAAAAATTGTATTTATGATGGTCATAAAAAGAATAGTGTTTTAAATTAAAATTAGTATAATATAGGGTTTCCAATGGAAAAATTTCAAAATGAAATTGTAATTGCTCATAAACTATCAGGGCAAGATAAGTAGGAGGGGTATTGTTTGACGCATGCGAATTGCTGATTTGCCAGCCGCAATGAGTCACTGGTCGGAACCGCACCAGATCATTTGTGTAGCCTATATTTGAGTCACTGGTAGAGAGCGATCACCAGATCATTTGTGTAGCCTAGTAACGTGTAGGTCTCATTCAGAACAAATCCCCCTTTTACCTTGAGAGTTTTTCTTATAATTTTGTCAAAAGCTAGATGGAATAGAAAAGGTGATACTAAATCACCCGGTTTACATGGAAGAATTCTGAGAGCTGACTTTTGATCAGTTTTGACCCCTCTGTATACACTCTTGCTTTTTGTATGAGTATTTCTGAATTTTAAAAATAATATATATATAAGGCCATCTTTGTATACAGAATCATGGTGTGTTTTAAAATCCACAAAGAGATTGTGAACATTCTAGTGCTATGTATTTCAACACCTTTTCAAATATCTAGCGCAGAATAACCAGATAGGTGGTACTTCAACCTCTTCTAAAACCATATTAAAATAGTTAAATCTGGCTAGAACCATGTTAGAGAGCTGCCTTATAAGCAGTTGGTAGTAGACATTGTGCAATAGTTCACACGTTTAAGTTAATACTTTATTTAAATATTGGATAGACCAGTGTCTTGTTCAATTTGCCAATTCTCTTCTTATCCCACAGCATCCCGAGTATTGTGCTTCTTCTCTACACTTAAGGGTGTTGTGATTACCAGCTGTATTCTTCATCTTCTGCCTATTGGGTGGTGAATTACTGGTTTCAGCTGCGGATTTCGGAAGCCTCAGATTGTTTGGGGGAGAAAAATAAAGTAAATTTTTGATGTGAGCTTTCTACATAATCAATAGCTGAATATATAGAAATGAAGTACTTAGCTGGAAACCTTACGTTGATGGCACCAGAAGTATAGGACGTCCACGGAAGACTTGACACGGACAGGTAAACCAGATGGTTCTGTTAGAAGTCTCAATAATCGGTGAGCTTGTATGAATGTGGATGAGGCGAGAATTGCATGTCAGAACAGAAGAGCGTGGCGCTCTATCCACTCTGCTTACCTCCACAGAGAAACGGTGTGTAAGAAAGTTAGTTAGGAACTCCCGTGTACATGTATCATATCAAAAGCAATTACGCATATGCAAATTTCGCTACAAACACCCACGCAAATGTCACCAAATGCAAATTAAAAGATATAGACATATCGCACAGTGATTCAGCAAAGTTAGAAAAGATAAACAACTTTTAACATTTGACTTATTTACTATGTATCAAGTTTGGTAATTTGAAGTATTTTGAAAAACTTTGTGATTAGTGTTTTATGAGTAAACAATTAGAGATGACCGCTCCACTATTAGAATTCTATTTTCGAGTACATTATAAAATATACATATTGACGATTTGGAAGAAGACCGTAACAATACAAAATCTACTCAGATTGACAGCATAAAACGATTGGAAACACAGGCTGACTAATCGCTTTCTAGCAATTTCTATATGATTTACAACTTGTGACTTTAGCATATAATTTGACCCCTCCTTATGTAAAGTATTGTAACTAACAGATAGTTAGTTGTTTTAGTATTTTACATGTACTTGATACATTTTAAATGAAATAGAATATATACATATATATACACACAACACAATAAAAATTACTATCACTTAAAAATGTATCAAATATGCGCAAAATACATATCACTACAACTAAAAATGACCTAGGTATTTGTTAGTTTTGCATAGGAGGGGATGAGATATTGACAATTCCAATTGTTTTATATAAAAATCTCCTATATGACAATCATTGAGCTGTGACAATTTTATTTCAAACTGATCCAACTCGTAATTGTTTTTTGTATTAAAGGAACACTTTAAAAATAGCTGATTGATCTAGAAATATTTGAATATGTCAAAGAACACATAATTATTGGATTTCCACCTACAAATGCACTGTCATTAAACAAATAATAAATATCTCATAGAGACAAAGATATTTTAAAATTATATTTAATGAAAATATATGGAAGTATGGGTAATTACACTTAAGCCAGCCATAGACAGGTTTTAAGCCCTGTAATAACTCATACTTTCATATATTTCCATTAAATATAATAAAAAATAGCTTTGTCTCTATGAGATATCTATTATTTGTTTGATTGATTAAGAGTTTACTCTAATATGGCGCTCGCATAAATCATTGATAGTTAATATCTTGCTTAGGGTTTGAGAAGCGATATTAAAAAATGATTTAAAATTTTTACCTCTGGCGGATCTCCCGGTGGGGTCACGACAGCTTTATAATAATGGAATACAACATTAACGAGTAGCCAATGTCCGACTATTAATAATATCACTGCCGTGGTAGGACTTCTCTCCCACCAGTACGGCAAGCCGAGCCAATAAGCTATCGCTACCACTGCCAAGGTAAGCAGTGAAACAGCTACTACAAAAAACTATTAAAAAAAATATTAATTTACCTTTATTAAATTCGTAATATAGATAATTTTTGTGATATTTAAAAAAAAAAGTTAATCCTCTTAAACTGAACTTAAAATATATGTATATTGTTATTTTCACATTTTGCTTAGTTCCTCGGTAGTGTAATGGTTAGTGTTTGAGACATATGTTTATTGAATGACAATAATGCACTGTGCCTTCCTCCCCTTCCCGGCCTCGCCGCCGATCAGTTGATTGTCGACCATGAGCCATTGCGGTTATATGTGTACAGTACAGTTTACAATATTATACAAATTTGAGACTTTGGGTTTATACTGTGTAATCTTTGACAAAATAGTGAGTTTAAACAGTATGCCACATGTCAGCAGAATCCGGATTGTGGTGATTGCCAAACTCCTTCCTGTCCTGACATTTTTTGCGGCATCTATGTTTGTACACAACAGTTAGTATTCCCACCTGTCAAGCAGGAGACCGGGTTTCCGTTCTCCGATAGGGAGATTTATATTTTATTTATTTAACAGAATTTACAAATGTTTTTCGAACACCGAACTTCGAGACAAGGAAAACAATTTTATTTGATTTGTTTGTATATTTTTTAGGAGAAATACCTTTCCAAGAGAAGCAGCAAAGTTGTCCACGAACCAAAATATTGGCTCCAATGCCACGTCCGTAGCGTAATTAGCATTCATGTGATGGTTGTAAGTGAGGGAGTCGACTGACAATTTCCATTCGCTCCAGTTTCGCAAAACTTTCCTTCTGAAAAATATTTAATTGTTTATATTAACCGTCTGAACCGTGTGGTGCTAAACAAAAAGAAATATGGCTCTAACAGACCATTTCTCGATAATCACCCGCTTGATAGAAAGGGACTATAGGAATGATGAGGGTGCTGGGGCGGAGCCTACGCGCAAACTGTTAGGACCATACCCCCATTCTCACCGGAGACACTTGAGTGATCGCTGCGCAACCAGCTAACAGACCGCGTTCAGCGTATATATAAGTTCGATGGCCTAAGAAATAGCTTTCTCTGGATTTCAACTACGAAGAGAAAAAAGTTTAGTGAAGAAACATTTATTTTTTAAGACGATTCTTATTACGAAAGAGAAGTTACAGAACGCCAACCCATGCTTTACCCTATAATCTTCTGCCTTTGCCTCCCAGCGTGACCAAGTCTGAGACCTGAGTTCGTCTACCTTTTCTTAGTGTCCTTCTCTCTCTCTCTGTCATCCTCTCCTTTTCGCGCTTATTTTTTCTCTCTCCTACTCTCTGTTTCCGTTACAGCAGACCGCTCCCGGATTGCCATCTGGACAACTGAGACAGCCGCTGCCATCCCGGGACCGACTGAGAGGACTACTGCCTATGCTGGACAACACGGCCTTCTCTCTAGTCGATCCATTAACTTGCACCCACGATTGGACCTCAACACGGACTCTGCTACCGATGATGTTGATCCAACTAATTAATTTTATAAAGTTATATAGTAAAAAAAAAGATAATTCGTTTACTGTTTGTTACAAAATTTTATGTTGCCCGTTTCGATTATTACACTGAAAACATTTGAGTTGTTTCTACATATTTTTAAAACCAGAGATTCATTTAAGGTTAACAGATATTTCAGTACCATTAAAAATATATAATAAAAAAACTTACCTAAAACCTCTTGGATACTTAAGTAATCGCCATCTGAAGAACGTCATTTTCATTATAGTATTCACCAAATATGATAATGAAACAATTTATTTATATGACTACTGGAATATAACTATTATGGCGGATAAACATTTTGTTATCATTATCAAATACTGCTGTTATCTGAAAAAATATAAACTTTTGTTACAGAGTGAATAAGATGGGTTTATTTTCAAAACAGTCAAAACACACTACAATATGAAAATGTTGTTTTGTTTAAAAATAACAAGACATTTCATGTTTTTATGAACTTACATAACATTAATTCAAAGTTCCATAGTTTTCAGAAATGATACACTGGAAAAATTCAGACTGCATGTTAACACCTCAAAAACGAAGTACATGGTCAATATATGTGAACAAGAAGAACCCCAAGATGTTTGTGTGGGTCACAATGTATGTGAAGCGGTTGATAATTTTACATATCTGGGGTCTAAATTAAATGCAGTTTTATTTCAATACACCTCAACTAAGGTTATTTTCAGATATTTATTTATTGTGCAGTAAACAATGTTTTAGTGTGAAATCCAAATTTCTAGTTTGGAGTTATTGCCTTTGATACCAACTACATAAACATCTTAATTTTGTTTTGCCAACGTATTGGTATAATGCTTCTGCCTCATCCGTCCCAACACATTTGTGATATTAATGTAACAAAGTTTATAAAATTATTAATATTTACATTAGACAGATAGCCACTATGTGTTTCATAATCTTTTTCTTCTTTAAGCCTTAACACCAAAAATATGGAACGGTAGAATTGAAATCAGGAGTTCAGGTACTAAATTATAATTCGATCACGTCGAATATTACACCGTTGTCGGTTAATGAATAATAACTTGCATGAGGACATTAACTAAAAGGCTTGCTCTAAAACGCTCAAGTCTTGTTTTACTCTAGTTATTCTATTAATGTGTCCAATTATTCTTGAATCTTAAGTCACAAAATACACAAAAATGCATCCGTCAAATGAGCAAAATCACACAGCAAGACTATATTATAGACAATAGACGTCGAGACCGATAAAATGTGGACAAAACCACTATAAAATTGACATTGACGTTTGTATGAGAATGTTTCCATACGTAAATATACTTTACTTATCTATGCGGAAATATAAATGCTCTGTATTCGCCCCTCTTTTCTCTATGGTATTCGCTGAAAATCATTATGCAAGTATGTTTCAGAAAACCGGGGCAAAACAGGTTCAATTGGATCGATTATGTTTTTATTATTTTCAAAAATGATATGTGCAGAAAATTGCAGTAAATAAACGGATCAAATATTTTATAGTATTGTTGCGGTAGTATATTTAGCTTTTTATGTGTTTCATTCTCTCCGACTCTCTGATTCGATTTTTAAAGGGGGGAGGGATAAGGGCTGAGTCTTCTTGTCTCCAACATATGAGGTAACAACAATGACGTAAGATTTTTTGGAGGACTCTATTCGGGGAACATGGTGAATTTTTTTTTTTTAATGTCAGGTAATTTTAACTTTGTATATAATTGTTTAAAGTTTTAAAGTAGTAGCAAAAATGGATAAAGTTTTTTAATATAATACATTTTCTTATATTATATTTTGTTAATTCTTTTTTTGTTTGATTTTGTTGAATTTTTTACAATTTTTTATATTTTTAATGAAAGTTTTTATAGAATCTTTTTATAAATTTTGTTCAATCAATCGGACCAAGAACAGGATAAAGAAGTGAAATGGAATGAAGATGATGGGGATCGGATCAGGGATCATACAGGCCGAGGATGTTTATGGAAGGGTTTGGGATGGAGATTAATTTAGAATAAAATTTAGACGATAAATCGTGTATGCGTCGTTTGAATGAGGATATGTTTGAGTCTCTGTGAATAATTGTGTTTCTGACAAACCAGGGTGAGTTTGTGATTCTTCTAAGGATGTAGTTTTGATTGAATTCTAAAATTTTTGTGTTACTTGAACTTTAGATGGGGCTCACTTATGTGAGTATGGACGGATGATTGCTTTGTACAAAAGTAATTTGTTTTATAGTGACAGTGAATTGTAGGAATTTAGGAGGGGATATTGTTGATTGTAATGTATTTTACTATGATTTAGAATAATGTTCTACAGAAGATTATTATTTTTTCATTCAGAAAACTCATTCGTTACAGTAGTTTAAAAAAGATGAAAAAGGTATAGCCCAAATTAATAAAATGGATTAATTCATTTAATTTTGGTCGACTTCTAGCGTGATTTACTCAAAAATATATGAAAATTCAACGTAATATAAAGTTAAACAAATATCTCATGGAGACAAAGCTCTTTATTATTATATTTAATGGAAAATATATGAAAATATGAGGTAATTACAATGCTTACGACCTATCTTTGGGTGGCTTAAGTGATTACTTTATATATATGTATACATAACGTTCACCAATTCTCACCCCTTAATCTCCACATTTATCATAATAATTTTAAAAAAAAATCAGTTTCTCATAGTGATGACATATATCCTGTTTAAAAAAGGAAAAAATGAATGATCGAATTTGGTCCATAGATGGCGATGGTGTAGTGGTACTCGAAGAGAGTCCACATACTAAAATATATACAACTTTCAAAAATTTGATAAATGTGGAGATTGAGGGTTGAGAATTGGTGAACGTTGTAAATATAAAGTGATTACTTAAGCCAGGCGAAGACAGCTCAGAAGCCCTATAATTACCTCATATTTCCATATATTTTTCATTACATATAATAAAATATAGCTTTGTCTCTATGCGATATCTGATATTTGTTTAATAACAGTGCCTTTGTAGGTAAAAATCCAGTAGTTGTGTGTTCTTGGACATTTAAAAATATTGCTAATAATATAAAGTTGATTGCTTTTAAAAATGGAATACTAAATGTATCAATTATAATGATATACAGACATAAATTCTAACTTCGTAGTAGTCGGTTGCTCTAATTGAATGGCTAACACGAAGAGGTCCAGGTTCGTATCAATTAAATATTTTTTCGACGAATAGATTTTTTCCGCGTATCTTTCTAGTTGATTAATTTAATGTGTATTATCAAAAAAGTTATTAATTAATTTCTTCCAATTAATGCGGGGTGCGGTCCTCCGATTGATAATAGGTTTACCCCGATATTATGATGAATATACGGCTTCAGGTCTTCGACAACTGTCATCAGTAACGTTGAAAAAGACTGAACGATCTTCAGTGTTGGTTTGTACACAGTGGCGTAACTAAAATAAATGGGCTCCAATGCAAAATGTAAGGGCCACCTGAATATATACATATATATATTAAGTACTATATTATAAGTTATAAGAATAAAATTGGTCTCCTATAATCATATAATATTCACCCTTTCATGAAAAAAACCAAAGTGTGTTTTTAGGCACAGATGAACGGATTCCTAACCCGATATATTAGCAGGTAAGATTTTTTTAAAAATTTGATAATTCTATTTCTTGGTGTGGTGGACTTTAATGTTCTATATTAGAGCTGGGAAAAAATATCTATACTCGCGAAAGTATTGATAACAAATGTATTGTTAACATTTTTTCTATATCTTTGTCGAATCTGACTCTTAATTAAGGTGACAAAATGTATTTCTTTAGGGAGTTTTATACTCCTTTTTGTGAACCGTACTCCTTTTAAAACCTGTACTCCCATGGACTGCGTTACCAAACAATTAAAAAAAATTCAAAATGAAAATTTTTCTTTCATTCGTATTCCTTTTGTACCAAAAATAGTTGATCATCTTATCTTAATTAAATAACACAGCAACAGCACGGAAAAAACTAGCTACTTTATCACAGACGATAGTCTAGCAAAGTAGCCAAAACAATGTTTTATACCTACTGCATCCCACATAGTTAATTAATAAGTGTGTTATATTATTGTATGTTCACTTCTGATGAATACAAATATTATGTCAAATGTCAAATAAAATTAATATAATAAACTTGTTGGGCGGGGCACTTTTAGGCCCCTGTCTAACATGAGCCTCAATGCACCGCATTGAAGTAATTATGCCACTGTACTTATTATTATTACTGCTGATGTGAATCTATATTTCAGCTTAACTTTTTATAGTAATATTATGTTTGATCCCTAATAAATTGTGTTGTTGTACCTAGTAAAATCTTTAAAAAATCTCGAAATCCTTGAAAACGATGCCAAATTGCATGTCAATTCACGTCACGTAACCGCCGCCATGGCGTTGCACTAAAATGGCGTATTATTTATAAATTTGTTCATTCTTATCACGCGCGAATTGAGTCACTGACAAAAAAAACTTTCATTCATTTTATTCTTATTTCTGAAATTTCAAATTTATTTAACTGTTAAAAGCGTTAATAGCAAACTAAATACTATAAATAACCAAATCTTTTTTGCAAACAGTCACCTTTTGAATTTGTTTTTACGGTAGTTCCTAATTAGTTTCCCTCCACTTATACTTTTATAGTTTTATTTTTATCTATGCTTGCATTTTTAATTTTAGTATACATTGTTTCCTGAAGAAGATACCATAGGTATCGAAACATGTTGATGTATCAATAAATAGTGGTTTTAAATAAAGTACTTTTAAAATTAGCAATATTAACTTGGTGGTTAAGATTCATATTTTTTATTTATTATCTTAGTTTAATAACCACAATTGTGGTTATTAAACTAAGATAATAAATAAAAAATTTAAAGAAAGTGTTTTTTTTATTATTTATATATTTTTTATTAGAATATATAATCAGATATACATGTTTTATAAACATAATCAGATAATTTTTTATATCTATATATTTTTTTACATGTTTATTTTGTCTATGAGAGTCGGAAACTCGAGTAGAACGAGTATAGTATGTATAAATAACAAATTTTTATGTGTATACTGGTCTGTATATATATTTTTTGGTTTCAGGTACAAATTTAAAATAGTTTGTAATTTTTCTGATTATAAGGGGAGATTATTAAATAATTTAATGCATGAATAAATACAATGGTTTTGGATTGCAGTATTTTTAATTTTTGGAATATCAATTTTGTCTCTAAATCTTGTAATTGGAAATACCTTCTAATATTAAATTTAAAAAAAAATTTGATTATTGAATTTTTTTTGCATATGTCTATTATTATATTGCCACAAAGTAATTTTGCAAATATTGAAGAAGTGAAAAATTTGTTATTTTGTTCGTGTATTGCTCTGCCCGATTTAACTATTAATCCTTATAATAAAGGAAAAGATCGAAGGACAAAGGAAGTTGGTAGGAGACAGGCGTCTTGGCTGAGGAACATTCATAATTAGACTGGAATAAGAAGAGTTGAAAAGCTGTTTAGTTTAGCACAGGGTAGGGAGGACTACGCCAAGAGGATCGGGGATCTGACGTGATATACTAAGAACCAATAGAAGTAAGAACCATAGAATACAAAGCATGTGTATGCATAATACAAAATGACCTTTTATTGTACATTTTCTAAGAATTGTATCCAAGGTAAACTTTCAATTACTAGGAAAACTCTCAGACATCACGTAATTTAGCTCTTTATGATACATTATTATTCGCATAAATTACACACTTCTTCGAATGCAACTCTGTACAGTCTCCTACTGTTAAAAAAAAACTGTTAAAGGAATAAGAAAACGGTGAATATTTTTATCAGATTTATTTGTTACCATTTAAAACATATTTTATACAAATATATACATAAACATTTACGTTTGCATTTTACATCATGTTTGAGGTAAAATTGCTACAAATCCCTGTTGTTTTTCTCTAATAGGCTCCTTTCTCAGTTCCTCGCAATCAAAAGGTGATCAAAAAAAGGTTGG
This sequence comes from Eubasilissa regina, assembly GCA_022840565.1. Lineage (NCBI taxonomy): Eukaryota > Metazoa > Arthropoda > Insecta > Trichoptera > Phryganeidae > Eubasilissa > Eubasilissa regina. The sequence goes on from JAINEB010000033.1 coordinate 29,112,444, forward strand.
ATTCATAATAATGTGTAAAGTACATTTTCCGGATAGAAGAAAATGTTTGAAAGGACTTTAAAAAAATAAAAAAATAACAAAATACTTAAGACATCCTTGAAAATTTCAAAATGATTTTTTTTTTATTATTCATCGGACTTTTGTGAGTGGATTCTTTGAGGCGAACTTTTTGAAAAATCATCGTATTTATGCAACTGAAATAAATTGTCTACTGCTGTCGACAGATTTTTCACGCTCGTCACGTTATTTTTCGTAATTTGAGCGATCCAAATTAAACTTTTAAATAAGATCAGTTTTATAATTGTCTCAAACATTAAAAGAATTGTCGGTTTATTTAAATTTTCGTATCAATTGTATAAAGAAGTCAAAACATTTTTGTCGATGTAACTATATTTAACACAATTAATTTAAATTATTCAAAATCACAAAATTTGTCTCCGTATTAATACCGCCTTTGTCCTGGTCGGAAGCTCGCTTTGGGCTTAACTTCAACGGATTCCTGATTGGATTCTACTCCGGCAATTTCACCATTGTCCACAGTCGCTGATTTCAATAAGCCTGTAAAAATACGTTTTAAAACAATGATTAATGTTTTTAAAGGTCTAAAAGTATTATTTAGTGGGTAATATTAGATTAAGAGAATGTCATTAGTAGTAAAAATTACAGAAAATCTTCTGGGAAATTGTTTTATGTTTATTATTATTTAGAGAATGACTGAGAATGAAAAAAAAATTACTTTATTTAGTAAAACGTAAGAATATATATAGAATGTAAGAATATATTATCAATGTTGGCTATTTGAATGCTTAAAATGATGTACTAAAACAATTTTAAAACAAATTAAATGCATTTTACCAGAGCAATTCAAATCAATATTATATACAATATGCTAAAATACGCAACCATATTATGTATTTGAGAGTTCATTTTTCCTTAAGGCTTAAGTTTGGCATTTCATTTGGCTAAGGCTTTGATTTCCATAGCGAAATAGCAATAGGAAATTTTTTTTTCTACTTTTCTTCAATATCGATAACATATCGTTAAATTAATGACATCATTATTTTTTAATGGAAAAAATATCATATTGTATTTAATGAAATTAGGAGGTTCGGAGAATCGCATAAATCTTTTTTTTTCCTAGATAGATGTATGTTATTTTATTTCTGAAAAGACTCATATAATAACGATCATAATCTCTTATTACTATGTTTATACCATAGTTTAATCTGCACTTCCTTGCCTATGCGGTGGTTTATAAAGTCACTGGTTCATAACCTACTTTTGTATTTTACAATAATAAGGATATTTATGTATTAGATATAAAAAAGGATTTACTTCTTCCGCCAAAACGATTTTTGCTCGACTTCTGCGCGGAAGGTGCGTCATCAGAGGAAGCGGCTGCTGGTTCACTCTTGGCGGCGGCATTGTAACGTCTTCGACCTTCGTGATAGAAAATTACCAATTTATTGTCTATATTATGTATATTTTAATCCCTACATGCATAAGTAATTGAATAAGATAAGCTGAGATTTAATTACAGAATGGCATCGCACTTTGAGTAATTGATAACTGGCCTTCAGGACCTAGCGGCAACTGCCGGTAGCGCTTCGCTGAATGAACATTTAATTGGGAATTTGATTTGTTACAAAATTACGGGCGGCGAATACCTCATAAATTGGTTTTTAACCAACGAAATTATCGATATTTGTTTCCATTGTTATAAAAAAAACAAGTATTTTTAGTTTGACCTTGACCTTGAGATAATTAGAAAAAAAAATTGATAACCTTGTAATAAATTCCGCTTAAAGAATCAGAGATAAAGGTCAAGTCATGCCAAAAAAAAAGATTTAAAAACATTTTAGTTGCATGCAATTATTTTAATAGCTCCACATTTTTATACTGTCAACAATGTTTGAAGTATGAACATTCCATGTTTGAAGAATTATAGAATTATATAAATGAAAGATGAAAGTGAAAATTAAGACTAGCGGTTTAAAGATTAATATGAAACAAATTCAAGACAAATCAGAGGAATGTTAGGAGAAGCGAGAAAGTCTGGAAGCATACTAAACATTAAAACTTCCTATAATATGCAGTAAATTAGTGTTTTTCAGTTCCACGCTGATTGTCGATATAAAATACGAAAAATCTTCAGTCTCACTGCAATATTACAATTTTGTTGGGTTGCCAAATAAACTTATAATATTATTTTTGCAGAGGAGTACTCGTATTTTATCTTCAAACAATTATTAAAAATATCTGTTATATATCATCAGTATATCTGTATTCAGTTAATGAAGGCGGTACGCAGAGTCTAGCGAGAATAGACAACAGACCTTGGTTACTTTTGTTGCCGGGAAGGGAGTGGTCAGACGACGCTTGAGAGTCAGCAGACGCTGGGGCACTGCTGGCGTCCTGGTGATGTTGAACTTTGCCTACAACAACAGCAGAATCTCTCATGATTTTAAGCAATCACGCTTTGAGAACTTTTCAAATTTACAATGCCTGTGGATACATTTGATGGAAGTGCCTTCAAGTAGGCAAATAGGTGAATGTAGACATTTTTTGCAGTTCGTAATCGATCTCAGGCAAAGTTGTAACAATTGCTATACAACAACTCCATAATCTAAATAAAATTAACAATCTATTAACTATGAACTCTCCTAGCGTCGAAAAGATGCGTAATTTTTTGTGTACTCACCTGTCTTATCAGTAGTAAATTTTGTCTAAGATATGTTAAGTAAAGTCCATAAAATTAATTTTAATTCGATGTTTCTTGGTAGGTTGGTGGACGAAAGGATTAAGACCAAAAAAGTAAATGGGATGAGAATTCTATCACCTGTTTTATTTTATTGATTGTGTATTTTTTTTGTTAAATGATAAAAAATATAATGTGTAAAGATGTTTTTTGAGCAATTCGTTAATATTTGTTTTTATTTAACTTATCATAAATGGTTAAAGTAATTGGACTTAACGATCTCTGTAAGTTAAAAACGGCACCATCATAATACAATCATGAACAATTAAGAATAAATATTCGCTGCTTTATTCATTTTAAACCAATGTATTTTTCAAGAAAAAATCGCATATGCTAGTAATATGGGCAGATGAAAAATACGCTTGCCATAATTACTATACAATATAATAAAAATCATGATCAGTGGCGAAATCTGACGCAATACATAAATAAAACAGTCGCTGACATAAGGAAAAAATAGTATTTTTGAATTAACTAAAATCACAATAACAGATTATTTTTTCTCAGCTCAAGCAATTATTCAATATGGAATAATTGGTTGAGGTGGGAAATAAAGAAACTCAAAAATTCCTCTGTAAATGAAGCAATCTCTAGTTATTAGTAATATACTCAATTATCAAAGAATACTGATAATCAACGCAACCACAGCACAACATAATTACATAAATAGGAATACAATTTCACAATGTTCTCCCAAGCTCAATCATAACAAAAATAACTAATATAATATAAACGAAAATTCAAAAAATGCAAAAAGTATGTAAACTAAGAATATTAGCTTTTCTATATTTAGTTATAAATAATGCATGGTTTATAAAATCAATTATTTTTTTATAATTCATTAAATAAGATTTAACTTATTAAGTCATTAACTATGGGCCAGAGTATAAAATCATGTTTTTAGACTTAACCCTTTTTACCAGCCAATTTTTCATACCTTTAAATGAGTTATGTATTTAATTACTTTATAACTTATTATTAATGTTTCACTAAAGTCCATGATGTTTATGTTAACATTTTTTAGAGAGACTATTATTATTATACGCATTGTGTTGTGAGGCACAATTAGGTATTATTTTATAAATATTTGAAGCGTGGAAAACTCTCGTCCTGCCAATTTTCAACTATAATTAATGCAAAAATGTTTTTCTTAATTAAATTATAATAATTAATTGCGTTAGAACTAAAATGAATAACATGCTGATATCATTTTTATCCAACTACGAAGTAACGAGCATAGTTTGTTCTCGTGGTGTAATATAATATTCAAGAAATGTTTGTCCGTATTTCAAGTTAATGTTTGATGTAATTTTAGTAAGACGTATTGGTATTTCGCTCTATATGGTTGACTAGGTAGCGTTTAAAAAATAAGTAACCAGTTACCAAGTTGTTTCGTAGGAAGTAGGTTCAAGCTCTTTTGTTAATATAAATAAATAAGTGATTGAAGAATAGGAGAAACCAATAATTGATAATTGAACTAAGAAAGTGAGAGATTGAAAAATGATTTATTGATGATCAATATTCGGTGCCTTAAAAAAAAAGTATTCAATTGTTCAAATTACCGTTGGCAGCTTCGACTCGTCGTCTTCTGAGGGCAGCTAACAGATCGTCGTTACTTCTGAAGGGCCTCACCACTCCAGCCTTCAATCTTCTGTTAGGCTCAGTTGTGGTAGCTTGTTCTTCTTCAGCAATATCCTCGGCGAGTTCTTCTTCTTCCTCATCCAGTTCTTCAACAGGAACATCCTGAAGAAAATTATCTGCTTAAAAAGTGTACGTTTTTTTAAATTAGCAATTAATATATATCGACGTAAGAACCGTTTAAGTGCCACTATGCTTTTAACAGTCCATTATCGAGAATATAAAATATCCACACTGCGTATGTATATTCTACACGCTTAATTTATTTAACCTTGAAGTTTCTTGTTTTCAAATAAAACATTTCACTTATAGCTGACAAATATCATCGATATTTTTAGTTTCAAATCACCTTATTATACATTTTGTAAAACGAATTGATTTTAAGATTTTTAAAACTGATTGTTCAAACAAAATGTACAGTGAAAGAAGCATTATTTTGATTCATGTGATCGTGACGATCGTGAAGTTCTTATTTTATTATATTGTAAATATTGATGCACTGGTGATTATTATTTTCGCATATCTTTTGGTAATATTATTTGTGATGCAATCATTTCACTTTCAACTATGGCCATGGATATTTTTATTCTTTTTTGCTTCGCCACAGTTGTTTTAAGCAGAATCGTTTCGTTTTATTTAATTATAACCACAAATGATCTCATGTTTTGAATTGCTCGATTGGAGTTCCTTGCAGCAATATTATATTTATTGTGTATTGCGTTTTCATCAAGAAAATGAAGAGTTATGTGAAGAACAGTCGCACACCTACCTGTCACTGTCTTTGTTATTCGAGAGAAAGTTTTGGCGTGTATGTAAAGTCTGACATTTGTTACTACATTTTATGTGAAAGCGAACGAACCTTCTTGAAAACAAATGGGTATTAATTATTTTCCAACATTTATTACCTATTATTTATTACGTGTTATATAACTCAGAGATAAATATCCAAGGATATAAGAAAACTTCCATCCATAGCGATAAATATCTGTATTACACATTAACAATTTTTGATATAATTATCTATTGTAAAATATTGTAGTAAAGTCAGACACATTAAACAAAAAATAAAAAATTGATATCATCGGAATTCATTCTCACAAAAACATTATACGTTTCGTGTTTCAACCGTACATAATGACGTATACAAATTTATACACATATATATATATACCTTGGGTGCGGCAGTGGTGGTAGTGGACGGGGTGGCCTTGTTGGACGCCTGGTTGCGCGCCAGAGCACCTCGCCTGAGCAGCGAGTTCCGGGGCCTGGGGGCCTCCCCCTCAGGGTAGTCCGCATCCTGAGCCAGTCCCGCCACCACGCACAGCAATACTAGCCTGCAGCACATAAGACCTCAAACCATGACATACTCACTTTTAACATTGATATAGAAAATATCACAATATCTCCACCCAGAAGCAAATAATAAATGTCATTTTGACAGTGCTATAATAATATAAATATTTTTAACGAACAAAAAATACTGTTTTTCGTAATAAAAAATAAATAAGTACGATTAAAAACTCATATAAAAATAAATTCTGATGGAAAAAGAGTTTCTTTCACTATTTAATTTCAAGAAGTGTTCTCTTATTATTGAATAATATATTAATTATTTTAATTCTGGTAATAATTATAATGATATGATAAAAATGAGAAAAACATATGACGTAGTTGTTTTTATAATGTGGATTCTGGGAATATACTGAGGGTGGTTTATTATTTAAAAAAATCAACACAGTAATTAAATTAATAATTCTTATTTCAGTGTACATTATATGACAACAAAATGATGATCGCATATTTAGCTACATAATAAATATTGATCGCATAGGTTAGCTGAAACATAAAGCAGATAATAAATAAAATATCTATCGATAGACATGCTTCGTGATATTTAGAGTTTGGTTTTGTCGACGGATGCATGAATTTTACACGGCCAGGTACATTTTACCCTTGCCTTTCACCGCTACTACTGGCGTAAGGTGAGTTGAGTAATTGCAAGCAAAATTATGATTCTGACTTCAGGAATGAAGTTCTTTTTATACACCGTGCAAAATATTAAACTGTCGTGAAAAAATATTTGCAGTTTATGTAGTATTCAACTTCTATGAACTTGCTGTACTGCTAGAATATTGTGGGCCGCATCCGCGGTGAGATACGATGGGATAAATCTCAGATCCCATGTACTGAAGATAAATTAAGAGATTACCTTGAGATTGATAAAAAGAGACAAAAACTCGAACCCAAAAACTCAAAACGACTTTTGATTTGACAGCAAGATTCGATACGGCGCATAAACTTTAAAGACATACAATATCACAAACGCCAACAAGTATTTATTCTGAAAGTTAGTCAAATAAATTACATTACAAACATTTACTCCGTTTTACTTAACTGTTGTTGGGGAGATTCAAATTCACCTAACTGACGATGGAACATCAATGGTCAATGGACTGATATTTAACGTTTGAGGTACAACTAGCGTGAACAGAGACATGATGTGTACACAGGAATTACGAAAGCCGAAATTTTTCAAAGATCTTATGGGAGCAAAATCCGTATGTCAGTCTCATAAAAATCTCATCCGTAGACATGGCCCATTAAAATATTTCGAGGTGACTAGTAGAAGCTGCAATTTTTTTTTCATACTCACGTGATGGAAGATTTCGTAGAGACAGAAAGTGATATTGTTAAAGTCTAGAAGCAGGCTTTTGATAATTTATAATACGTATAATAAGTAATGTAGTGGCGTAGCTGCTAAGTAATTAGATAATGAATATATCATATTTGTAATCCATGTCTTGATTTACAAATAAAAAGACAAACATGAGTCTGCGTTGACTATCTGCAAAATAAAAATTTCTGGTTGTCTAATACTTTAACAGATGCGCAACACTTTTTTTCATAAGATCACAAACAAGTCTGGCTTGTATGATTAGAACTGGTTAGAACGCCCGCCGATGCCACCAAAGGTCGAAGGTTCGATCCCGGTTGCGGTAGCAAACACGTTATTAATATTTCCATTGGCTTTGTCTAAAAATAAGAAACTATTTTTTAGTAAAATAATATTTTTATTGTGATAATATATGTTATCATAAAAATAAATAACATTTTATTGTTAAAGTAAATTAGATAAAAACTACATATTTATCTATTAAAAATGTATAATCACTATCGGTACTCGAACACGAGACGAAAAATCTTACTTTACCAATTAAGCTACAATGTCCCGATAGATTGTCATAAGATTTCATCTACATGTTTTACTTTATTAATGGACGTCTATATTTTTTCGTTAGAAAGATTTTTTTTTCTATGTGATTTATTCAGTTTACAAAAATAAGCCTATCTACATTGGTACCTGTAAACCTTCATGGTCGTCATGTAACAAAATAAGAAGAAATGCTTTTTCTGTTCTGTTTCTGTTATTTATGTAAGTAACTTATAATATATCACGTGTTGATCCAAAATTTCCCATGCAATGGTAGCTGTTTAATTTAATAACTACAAATATTATTATTTCTTATATTATATACTTGTTTAAACTCCGACATTAATCGACGTAAGAAAGTTGACTCCTAAGGTTAACTAATAATGACGTCACTGTGTACATATATGAACATTTATGGGTGTAAGAACATGTATGACTTGCATCTTAATACGGTGTATGTGTACGCGAGTATCTAAGTAAGAGTACATACCTAGCTACGAATATTATAAATTCCTTCACATAGAATAAATTGTTGCTATTGGAAGTCGCTTCTTAATTTAGATCGCTTAATCACAGAAAACTATTATAACGGCATAAAGTTCTTTCTTCTAGCTGGAGCTCATGGCCGCCACAAAAAGTATCCATTGACTGCGGTCCACCACCAGGTATACTGTGTCCTTCTATACTCTGTAATTCTTTAGCAGAGTACAGTGCATGGTTGTTGAGGAACGAATAGGATGTTGCGTTTCTGCTGGTGCCTATGAAAGGTATGGTTTAGGCAAAACGAAAATGTCTAATAAAATAAAAAACTGAACCTTGCTTTCTTTGAGCCAAATCTGTTTTTTTTTTCAGATTTGTCAAGTGCACGTTTGAAATATTTACAATTATTCGAAAATTCTTATTTAGGCAGGCATCATTATTTGTAATAAATAATGAAGCCTGCCTTTTTAATATTTTTGATTACGATTTTATTTGTGGAAAACAATTTATGTATCAGTTTGCCATCAGTACCGTGAAGTGCCAATAAAATGAGGCTTTTCGTTATGTTGAAAGTTGAAACTGATCGCTGTTTTAATTCTAAAAAATGAATTAATTTAATAGTATTCTGATGTATGTATGTAAATTCAGAGAATGCAATTTGTTACTGTCTAGGCCATATTAAATACCAATGATCGTTCTTGTTTCTCAACACATTTTCTGCCAAAGTTGATATTACACTACGTTCTTGTATCTTGCAAATATTCTGTCAGATAATAATTTTATTTTATTTGGAAATACCACTGCATCATTTAATAAAAAACTTAACTTAATTTGAATTTTAGAGACCATTGAATTTTTTTCCTTACTTGACAATATACTGCGATTAATTTTCATGTAAAAATATAAAATAAATATTCTGTTTTGTCTGAGTAGACTGAAACTAGCTAATAGAACGAAATATTAAAAATCAGTAGAAATGAAAAGAAACGTGATTATTTTAGCGTAAATAAAATGAAATTATCACAATTTTATAAATGTTTTAAATCCATGTTCTAATCTTCAACAGATTTTGATGATTGGATGCATTTGACCCAAACAATTTAACGCCAAAAAGAATTAATTTTTCAATATCAAAAAGGATGCATTTTTTTTAAATACAATTTAAATGTGTTAATTAGAAATATATACATATAAGATCAATTTTATCGAGAAATTTTGTTGTTGCTACTAGGATTCGAACCTGTATCTCTTTCAGTCTGGTAGATAAATAAAATGTATTAATTTCTAATTAATACATTTAATAATAATGTGTTCTCCTTAATAAAATACTTTACTAACATACAAGGTTTTGTTAAATAATCGTTTATTAATTCAGATAAAAAATATTAACAATTTTTTATCAGAATTGCTCGGACGAATGTTTCATCACGTTTACATGATAAAATAGTAGACATTTTAAAACATTTGGTTAAGATATCTCGAAAATTAGATACACATTCTTTGACCACCCAAAAACCGGTTTGCACAAAAGTAAAAAGAAGTATATATCTGTGGCAACCCTAACATTTAAAAGACAAGAGCTAGTAATTTGAAATATTGGCGTAGCCCTAAGAGGATTTCAAGAAATTACAGCACAAATTATGAACACGATTGCGATTAGCAAAAGTTGTTCTTTTCTATTTATTGTTTAGCCATAACTTCATAGAATAAATACAGGTGACGTCGACGAAATTCGATGGGACCAGTTGGAAGAGAAAATTCTGAAAGGATATATAATATATACCTATACTTACTATTAACAAAGCAGTCACTGCGATACAATTCTAAACAATTTCTTTTTCATTCCATACAACATCATTCTTTCTTCGCACATAAATTTAAACGCTGAATACAATAGCATAATAAAGTCTCATTGTGGGATTAAAATAAAAATATGGATAAATTTATCTAAAATTTAAACCTTAGTATCGATGAAAAAACTTATGTGTAATAATTTCTAAATATATATCTAAACTATTACTGTATTTTATTTTAAAGAAAAACGGACAAAAACAAAACGAAATTTTTCTCTTTGTAATATCAATCAAAATCAATTAAATAAGTAAAATAAAATAAAAAACCTTGTGTGAATTGGATTCCAGTCTGACACATGTAAAAGGTGGGAATTCTAACTACTCTACTGCGAATATACATGAAAATCTTGAGCTCTTTATTAATAAGCTATTTAAAAATCAGGTTTTGTTACAAAGTTTGTAAGATATTTTTCAAATAAAATTCTTAATTAGTATAAAAATTTGATGTTATAAATGGAACACAAAAAAAACAGCACAACGAAAATTTCTTTCGAAGAATAAATATTATACTACATGTTAAAAGTTTATTACAATGCGTAGGACTTACGGGATTACGAGATGTTTCAAAATATTTATAATTATAATTAATTGCGCTATAAAAGGATCATTCCAAAATGATATTATAAATACATTTTTCGATTGCGAGTAATACCGACGAAGTATGGGCTTGCGTAGGTTGCTAGAAACTCGCTGCCTGCAGTTCGCATTTTAAATGGCAGTGATTAAACGAGGTTCAACTTGAATGTAATGATAAGTGCTATCCTTGTCCGTGGTATCCCGATACGGAATAACTGTATTTTTTGGTCGGTCCACGGCGAACTACACCGCGCGATATCACAATAAACTAGTTTACTCGCAGTCCATTCTGCCCGTATACTCGTATTTGTTCAGTAAATGCGCCCAGACCCGCTCGCCTTGAATATGCGGTTTGGGAAACTTATGATTATTGGTAACCGATATTTACCAATCATTAAATAACGGTAAAGATGCATACAGGACCTGTTGTTGCCCAACCGAAACTCGTACGTCACCTTCGACCTCACATAGTTACCTTGCACATATATTACTATTCAATTATTATAATTTTTTCATCTACTAGGAAATAGATGATTTTGACTAATTTATTTAATAAATCATGTAACCGTGCATCATCAAACAATTTTGAATAAAGTACAATTTTCTCTGATTTTTTTTTTGTAAGAAATCTCGACAATCACAAATCACTCTTGAAGGGTGTATTTCCTAAGTAAAAAAAGAAAAAGAAAAAAACCTCAACAACCGACTGGCAAGAATGTGAAGACGTATGAATGTGTATGAGGTGGATATATATAGTCATTAGACACTCAATCTTCTCTGTCAACGGCATGTAGAGAATACTTTGAAATAAGCTGTACCCAACGAACTACAATTTCCGTGAATTAAATGATGTATCTCATTATCACAAGTATTATTATTTTAATCAGATTTTAATATATCGCATAATTCTATCAGATAAATATTTAACTTCGCTGTATTTCCCAAAATACATAGTAACGTACAGTTTATTTCAGTGTACTGGCTGCACGCGCCTGCTCTTTACCTACCGCAGTTAGTAGTTTTAATATTTTTTCAGTCGTTTATTTTGTGGTTGAAAGTTAATTTCACTTGTTTTGATTTATTATCTTTTTGAATTGAGTAAAGTATCCCGATTTTGATTGAAATCTGTCGCAAGAAGAGGTTGTACCAGTGTCGGCCGTGTTTCCCCTCTACCTCGAGAGAACATTCTATTCAGCGATATCTACATCCGTGTTACGTGCTCGTAAAGGTCGCGACACCACTTTCTGCGCTCAACGGTTGTTGCAACTTCTTAATGTATTCACATTTTTTGTCTCTCAGCATAATATCTGTGTAATTTGGGTGATCTAATGATTGCAATCATACTAAAATAATTATTCAAAGAACTGCGCGACGAGTGAAATATGTTGCTGATGCAGTCAAGAATATCTTTCTGATAAATAATTCAAGCACACACCTGTTTCGCCTTACCCACGGAATAACTAAAGTCTCACGGCGTTCTAAAGAAAGTCCGAATTAATCGAAGGTATGCTGGTTAAAATTCGAATTGACGAGAGGAGTTGCGATTTGCTTGAGGACTTTGAATGTACCTTAAAATCGCAACAGATGTGGCATGATATTATGTAAGTACTATTCAGTCAAAAATACGTTGTATCATCTCACGGTTGAATCTATATTTGTCCGAATGACGTCATTCGAAAAGCTTCGATACATTTGTGAGTTCTTTTCTATTAGTAAGATGATCAAAAATGATTGAGATGCACATCGGGGTTATAAAAGTATTGAATAATTGGGAGTAATTATTTTTTATTATACTACATAGTTGGGCAGACATTCGCGTCCACTGGACAATCTACTTTCCGTGGTATTATCGAAATACATGTGGAACTGGTTATGGGCACATGAACACGTTCAAAATATTTCTTGCAAGTGTTGGTGTTTGAAATTTGTCAGTAGGTCACGCTAAATCATAACACAGTACATATATATATATATATATATATATGTATATATAACTATAATGAAAAATGTCGCGAAAGCGCTGACCTATGTACGTAATTTTCCTTGGTTCATTTATGAATTCTCTAATATTTTAAATATTTTTGAACAATATTGATAACAGGCAAAAAATTTAATCATTCTATATATTATTCACAAATTATGACATGCGTGTGTTCAAATATTTCAGAAGAAAGACAAGTGATAACTTCCGACGTGATAGGTTACAAAACAAATTATCTATTTAGAAAATAACACATATATCTTAGCTTTAGTTTTACGTACTTCAATACGTTTTCTGGTTGTGGAATTGCTGACTATAAATGCAGCGGACGGAACTTACGCATTATAATACGCTTATACATAGTAACGGTGATTCTGGACTGTCGCACGTAAGACTTTATTCGTATCACGCTATAATATATACTGCTCACTTGGTTTTATTCGAGCTACATGTAAAAACTGTCAAGTTCACGTGCCACTTCCATAATGATAGAAAAATCAACATATTGAACTATTTTATGGTACGTACTACCCCAGAAAAATACTGTTGTATTTTTAAAATGACAGATTTGTACTGAAACGTCAGATGCCAAGATGTCAGAAATAAGAGGGACAATAATACAACACAAAATAGATTAGATAATAGTAAAATATTAGCTATACCACACACCAGTAAGACATGAAATAAAATGTACATATAGGAGAGGCGTTTGGAACATTAGTTGCGGGACGAGGGGTATTCTTCACACATTCTTGGTGGAAACATAAATCCGATAGTTTATGACACATTTATGCAACAGTAAAAGTATTTCTCTTCGAAAATTAAATATATGTGTAAACAAGACGTATTTTTTACATTAATGCACATTAAATTGTCAGCGTTTTAATTTTCGTTACAATCGAGTAGTATTTTTAAAAAAAGTCGCGGAGTTATTTGATTGCGTAAGTGGTACTAAAGTGATCACGTGGGTGGCACCAAAATGAAAATATTAGCACAAGAAATTTGCATTAGTTCAAGTCTATATATTTGGTGATCTGTGAGCTATACTTAAATTTTTTTGATCTTTATAATTTTATTTCCATTTATTAGTACAAGGTTTTTTTTTTTTGAGGTCGATTGATTTTAAGATCGAAAAAATCATTTATACATATTTTAAATCCCATTTAAATACGCAAAAGAAGTCTGTTTTGTAATTTTATATTACAGTTTGCCTGTCGCTGAGTCATGCTTTATAATTTATCAGAAGGGAAAAATATAACGCATTTATCTGAACAACTTTAAATATCCTTCACGTTCTTAAATTATCATTTTTTTGGGCAGGTACCTACATCAAGGATATTTTTTATCGACCACCGTAAATAAAATGTATGTTTACCTTACGCGATGTAACATGTAAACTGCGTAATACAATTTTATTCTGAAGTACTTCAAATAAATATTTTCATTATTTTTTTGTTTTTTCTTGTTCCCTCAGTGTTCATAAATTGTGATTTAATAGTGATATCGAATTATTAATAAAATATATTGCATATTTGAAAAGTGCAAAGCGGTTGTCTTCAGATATCACACAATCTTGATAAAAATTGATCTATTAAACTTGCGCAGGCAAAATTTTCTAAATATCCGAATAATCTGGCATTGAAAACATATATTTTTAATCCCAAAATACAAAAAAAAAATCGTTGGGGGATGGATATAAATCCTTGTGAATTATGATTTAAGTGAAAAACATATTTTGATCCTACAAATGGAACGCACGAGTATTTAGCAGGGGCGTGCGCGCCATACAATATTATTTTGCATAACTATAATCACTGGATAATAAATATAAATAACATATTTATTTGACATCATATATATTAATTATGCGCGTTTAAGATGCGTTTAAATAATCCAAAGTTCACATCGCAATTACTAAATTCCGAATGTATACGAACGAAATATAATGATGAAATCGCTCGCATCTTGCGGTCTTCTGAATACACATCGGATATGTGTTGCAAAATGTTTTCAACTAAATAGTGTACATTTTTATTTAAAGCAGACTTAAATGATGTATTTTATTATATTAAAATATTTTTAACCCTTCACTTTTTAGCTTGAATTTTTTTCCTACAATTATATTTTTCAAAAACAGAAAATATATCTCACGTTCCTACGTTTTACATCAAAGTGATTCTATAAAAATGATGAAAAAGTGTATTTTTTCCCAGGCAAAATGCCTTCAGTTCAAATGAATTCATACAGTCTTTATATATCAGATTTCTACAGCATCGTTATTAGCAGCATAACTTAATTTCATCCCTGGTGCACGCCACTGATATTTAGATACGTAGTATATAACATATTTGTATGACGTGATTGTTGATTTATTTAACGCAGCGTTTAAAAAATTGGTTATATAATTTAACTCAAAACAAAAATCTCCGCAGCGAAGTCGTGATTGCTTGGCAACAATTTAAAAAAATGGTTCGATTTTAACTGTGTTATAAAAAATGTTCTATTACGTGATGACTTTTTTTCTAAATGTTAACTGACATTATTATTTAAGTATTATTATGATGCGAGAGGTACAACAGCCAAGTCATAACGAGTAGGTAACCAAATGAACAATGTTTTAATAATTTGCATTTAAAAGGTTTACGGAAATCGCCGGTTTTCAAATTATACAATAATGATATATCTAGTCTTCGGAATTTTAAATTCTTAAGATCGCAAATCACTCACAATATTTGATGCACGTTGTAAAAATGCATCAATTGACGGACAATATCTTTTTTTTTCACGTATGACGTGTGACGATGGATTATATTAATATATTATGTACTAAGCTCGAAAAAAAAATTGAAAAAATATAATATTCATTTATTTAGTATCTTTTTGTTATTTTAAAACGTAAAGTTACAAAAGTATGCAATTTTAATCATAATTAAATTTTTAATACATCCTTCGTAATTACATTAAAGCGAGGCAGTGTATTAAAAAAATAGCTATTGTCGAATACTTGCATTGGATTATTTTATATACAAATACGACGATGTTTCATGAATACAAGCTTCTAATTACCTACCAACGATAATACATTATGTATAAAATTTCACTCAAATTAAATATTCTTAACAGAAGTCGGAGTGTGAAAGTAATTTGGTTGTTTTCTTTTGTCCAGCGAATAAAATATTTCTTTGAATGTGTTTGTGATACTAACGGCACATTTTTTTTTGAAAGCTCGGGTTTCGTGTATACTCGCTCATTAACATTTTAATACAGTACATCGTTTGATTCCGATGTATGCATTTATAAACGAGCGCTTTTACAAATACATTTATATTTATATACAAATTGTACCTGTATTCAAGTATGTACATTCGAAATAACTTGTATTTATCCACCGGAGCATCTGTCCCCACCAAATTAACTAAATACATAATTCACTTTCCCGTATCTAATAGTGACGGAGTGGTATTAGACGAATGTGAGCCTTGTAAACGAGCTGGTTACATTTGATGTCGTATCGGTGTGGTGATATAAAAGATTAACAATTTAAATATTTTAACCTTTAGCCAGCTAAACAACAATATTCATAAATTAACGATTGTACGATGAAACGAGTCGAAAAAGGCTTTTAAATTTTTTGAACGAACATCTTTTCTAATATAATATTTCTGGAAATAATAGGTTTAGTAGGAAGTAAATAAATTTTCCTCTTTTGATTTTAATTCAAAAAATAAAATATTCACTCACAATAATCTTATGGAAATTCAAATACAGGATGTTTTTTAGTATTGTTGCATTAAAACATTTAAAAAATCAACCATTTAAAATGCATTGATAAGATCATTTTTCTACCAATCAATTTATAGCATATTGGCAGTTAACACTAAAAAATAAAATCAGTTGTCTCTGCACTTACTTAAATATATTATGTACTTAAGTAAATTATTTTTGTATATATTAAATGTTTATATTGTTCTGAAAATATACAGTGTTGATTTTAATAGTTTAGCCTTAAATACTAGACACGAACAACTACCATCTCTTCTTCTGAGCCTGCAGGTATGCGAGCAAGCTACTAATATATGCCTCCGATATGGCACTCAAGGTTAGGCACATCTAGTGACAGTTGTTTCATTTATCAAGGAATTCGATAGAGACAGTGAATAACTGGATACTGATTTACATCAAGGTTTCTGTTACAAAATATAATATCAATAAAAAGTCTACTAAATATTGTACGATTTTTTCCCTCAGTATATAAAAATGTTTCTTCAGCACAATCAAATACCATCTACCGAGTCTGATTACCAAAGCCTATGCAATTGTTAGGCGAGTTAGAACAAAGCAATTTTATACATTTCAGCTATCATTTCGCAACTGTTCTAGTAATTTTAAAGCCGGTTTCTATATGAAAACTACATTGAACCAATACCACAGATGGCGACCTAAATTGATCAACTTTACCGGAAGTTAATTGTATTATTAATCATGAAATATGTAAATATCACGAAATTAACAATACGAATTTAAACATCAACCAAAAAGTTATAATCAAAAATGCAGAAGCGGCACATTCATTAATTTTATCACTTTAATAATAATACGATTTCGCATTTTAACGCTCTGTAAACTTTTGCGAGGTTTTCGATGCGGTTTACTCAACGTGGTGTCGATAGATTCAGACGACGGGTATAGCTATATCATACAGGTAATTGTTTCGAAAAATCTCCAATGGTCACAAAATGTATTAATTCACGCGGGATTAAAGTCAAATATAAAACACTTAAGTAATATATTACCGAATTATCAGGTCATCAAAATGTAATGGCCTTGCCCAATAAGGTGGCGAAAGTGTACTGCGAACATTTTGCTCCGAGACTTGTTTTGTATGATGTATGTCGCAATATTGAATATGAGCTGATATTAAACAACTTCACTGTATTTCAAATTAAACGGATCGTGCAATAATCATTTCTGTCTAATGGAAGAAATACACTACTAAAACATATTGTTTATAACAAATACAAACGCACATAAAACACATTTAATTGCAATAAATATTATTAGTATGAAATAAAAGACGCATGAATAAAATTAACAATAATAAAAAAGAAGTTAAATATTCAAATGTGTTTGTGATCTAACAATTTAAAAATTAAATAAATATAAATTCATAGATTATTCAATTTTAAAATAACGACAAACATTAAGAAACGGTATAAAATATTATTTTTTAAATTTTCTCTAAAATAAACACACTTTACACATTGTTGTAAATAAGTTAAAAACTGATATTAATCAAAACCTCGCATATAGTATGCAAAAGCAATAAATTGGGAAAAAATGTGATAAGAAACAAATAAACATTATAATAATGATTGCAGCACCGTCACTTGGTAAACAGATCATGATGCGAAGAGAAAAAATATTTTTAAAATGTTAAAAAAAAGAGACTCACAGAAATGTGCAGTTCATGTCTCGATAGTCTGGTGATAGCGGCGCGAGTGGTGGACTGTGCGAGGAACCAACTGTCCCGACCACACTGCCGACATCTCTATTTATCATTTCTCAGTCGCGCCTTGTCGGCAAGCTTGGCTGCGGTGCATGGCTGAGATGCATGGCTCTCCAACATTCCGTCTAAACTGGCTGAAAAGGATATCGTCCGATTAACCTAACGAATCATTTCAATTTCAGTTCACCTGATCATTCACTATATTTTAATCGTAAGCCCAGAAGATACAAACCGATATTGCAACAAATTATGGAATGCAAAATTATAACATTATAGATAGATTGCACAATGTGATTTATGCTTTTTCTAATTGTTTTTTTAAAAAAATATTTCGTAGATGAAACAACTTCTAATCCTTTATTAGTCTTACTTATTAAATTGAACTTGAATTACATTATTAACTAAAATAACGCTTTATGAAAAATTCAAAGAATTATATATTATTTCGGATTAATCCTGGCACTGCGTCATCATAATATATGTATGTAAAAATAAATGAGATGATAAGTAAATAGATAAGTAAAATTATTGATATTAATTTAAATATGAATATATATTTGAAAATACTACGAGATAATGAAATATACACAATTTTCGCAAATAAGATAAGAAAGATTATTACAGTGTAATTATTTTACAATAATGTGTGTGATAATTTCGTTTACACAGTAAGTCTAATTTATTTATTGGGCACTTTTCCAATGAAAGCCTTTTCTCCAGAATAGAGAAACGCCTATATCTATTAAATAAAGTAAATAATGTGTTAGCGTGTGCTTGTATATCTGTAAAAGTCATAATTAATATGACAGTATTGTGTAGAATTTAATTTTAGTTCTAAGCGTATTGCAAATTATGAAGTTTATTAGAATGAGTAAAAATTGCGACACCTCATTTTTTTCTACATTTTATTACAAATACATATTTGATTGCCAAAGATGAATTTTATGCATTTGAAGAAAGAAATCAACAAAATCATGTAATAATTTATAACTTATCTGTCTTTACTGAGTTTTGAGATGTTTATAAAATTTCAATCATCGAACTTATTCATTATTTTTGAAATCGATTATTGCCTGTCGTGTAAATACATTTTATATTTATGATAATAATAATTAATAAAATATTACTCAAATGATAATGTTCCATCTATTCAATTTTTGGATCACTGTAGATGCAAAATAATCTTTGTGCAATTTTAAGGTCCAAGGCTATAATTTGTGCACTTGGGGAGAAGTTAAGAAAATCATTACCTTACCAGCGCGCATCAAGGAATTATTTATCAATCAAACAATGTTTTTAAAATATATTTTATGCTGTATGTTATCAAATCCTCTAATAACCTTAAGTTCATCTCCAAATTATCTATTTAAATTATCGTTTAATTTAATATACCTATTACATATTTTATTTTCAGTTTTACATTTAACTTCTAAATAATTTTTACCAAATAAGTTCGTGTCCAATTTTCAATTAAATTGTTAATTTTTTTATTGGCATTTTCTAAATCTGAGTGATATTTTATATTCTAAGATAGTATTTTACAACTTATTTTATATTTTGTTTAAGTACAACTAAAAATAAATTTCTTTAATTTAAAGCAACACATGTCTTAATGCCATTTCACGATAAGTGTCACGTGATTGTTTTATCCAACCGGCAACAGATCATTAGAAAATCTAAATTAAAACTCAGGGCAATTATTTGGCTGTTTATCCGGAAATATTAAAATGATTTCTTAATGTGTTTTTGAAAAATATTTTTAATTTTTATTACATTATTTATGTGTATCATCAAGTGCTAACCATACAATATTGTAAAAGCTACATTTCTATTAAACACTTAAAAAACATTAAATATTAAAAAAAAACTTGTGCACATAGTTTCATGGTGACGCTAAATGTATACGTATAAGTGGTACGTTGTCAAGGTTTGCAAAAAAAAAAAAACTGTATAATTTGATGTATGTTGTATTGGAATTAAGGATCGTTATTGAAGCATACTAATTAATTTAAATATAGTATGTACATTCTGACAGTAATGAGAACTCATTTTAAAGATCTGTAAATTTACTATAGCACAATCGATGACAACTTTGAAAATGTTTCAAAGTAAGTATTGGTGGTATATGTATTTGTACTCGGTCTTCATTGGCCCGTTCATGGCTGCACAATAAATCACATTAAATACTTTACTAATATGTATATATTTTCAAATTTATTGTTCTGTTTTCTAAATAAAAAATAAATGACAAAACAGTTTTACAAAATTGAAACTTTTTGTAATGTGGAATTAGAAGCATAGAATTACAAGATCTTGAAGAAAATATCATGACTAGGATTTGAGGAAATCAGAGTTTTTTGGATTCGACGAGTCAGAATTGTTTGGACCCGAATCGAGACCGAGCCCATTTCTTTTCTATGTATTTTTCCCTATAACATCTCATTAATGTAACAAGTGCATATTCAGTAAATTATTTATTTTATACATATATATATATATACAAAAAATTTATCGTTAATATTATTTTTTTAAATATGCAAAAGTCATAACAAAAAAAGTTTTGTGTATATAAATACGCTAACATAATTAGATTCAATATAGTAGTATACAATTTTATTAAATGTTAAATAAAAACTATTAGTTTTTGTAGCAGGAGAAAAGACAAATTATTTATACATATTTACAAAAGGTTTCAAACATTTTTACAATAATAATTACATTTCGCATTAAGGAGAATACATTATTATCGTGAAGTTGCAGTTTATAAAAAATATTTTTTCGTTTAATTGAATGTTTCTGTATATCTCATTGATTAATTGTATTAATTTGTATTAAATTACATTTCTAATGGTTACGTATCTATCGTCCTAGGTGAAGAAAGAACTGAAACAATAATGATTTTAGAAGTATCTTTAAAAAATACGTTTTTTATACGTATAATTTTTTTTTTCTTTTAGTTAAAAAATATATTTTTTTAAATGTACAGTGTATTCAATGATGGGTCTGATAGTCTCGAACGGATTTTAGTAAAATAGTTGTTCGCGACAGAAAAGATTTTTTCTACATTGGTCGACGTATTTCGTTCAATAGGACTCAATAATTTACAAATTTCGTCTGTTCGTATAAGAAAATTCTTGTATGAAAAAAAGACTTGAACCCGCCGAGTCTTAGACCGGGTATCGGGTTCGATTATTTTTACCTGAACCAGGCGGGTCCGAGTCCGAAAAACCCTAATCGTGACGTAGCCTAGGTTAGAGTGAGGAATGGATTTGAGAGAAAGACTCGATAAGAAGAAAGGATATCATTGGTCATTGAATCAAAACTCGTACAGAACCGCAGAAGGATCGTACAGGGCTGTCATCAGTTGTGTATTATATGTATTTTGTACGCAGAACAGCCCGATGCATACCGACCTCCACCACCACATCTTCGTGACGGGAGAGTAAAGTTTCATTTATGTAGATGCATCTGAGTGTTTTGCGACATTGTTAAAAAAACGTGATCGTTGTGAGTATTTATTTTTATTTAATGTTTAAGGAGAGGTCGTTAATGTCCTACAGAAACATATTAAAATATAAATTTATGTTTATCATAGGCATTTGTATATGGATGCATATAAGTAGGTATCAGCTGTTACAATATTTGACTTCTTCTTTTTTTATTTGTCTGCCAATGGAACTCTTCCATCACCACAGTCATTATTGAGCGGAATCCATCTTTTGCGGTCCAGTTTGCTGAGTACTTGTTTACCTATTATCCGCATCCCTACGACACGGTCTTCCCTTCGGTCTTGATCCTGTTAGTTTATATATGAAGGTTTTGTGCGTGATAGAGGACAGGTGCCGCTCACTGCAGCCTTCTTTCACCTTCCTCAGGATATCTGGTGCGGTCAACTGTTCCCATTACTATTTACTCTCCTCCTTCTTCCGATTAATATAATATCAACATGAGTTGATATATCTAAATAAATTTTAAGATAATTAGAAAACATATAGTTCCATGTAGTGAAGTGCAATAGGCACAAAGTTAGGTTATGCTGTTATCGTCGATGTTAACTAAATATACACGGAGTTATACTAGGTATCAAAAAAAATGTTAGATTTATTTAAAATATTTAAATTTAAATTTAGAATAAAATTGTAAATTTACTATTTTAAAAAAGGCAAGTTCTTTTATTGCTCAGTACCGTACTCTGCTTTCAATTTGGCTTAAAAAAATTCTACGCTTTCTCTTTCGGACAACGGTTTTAAAATGTTTCATCAACAGTGTTTTAAAACATTTATTTAAACAACTAGCTTTACGAATTAGCATATTCGAAACTCAATACAGAAATAATTGTATTTTAACATTTAATTTAATATTGGAATAATTACAGGTTGGAATACACTAAAATCACAAAAAGTTTAATGTGTCAAATAAAAGAAATACCTAAAAATATAATTTTACACCGTTTTTAGTTAGGATTATTCCTTTTCGAAAACAGCAGCTTTAAGTATAAATTGTTTGAAATATCCAGGAAATCCGCGATTTAGTAAAAAAATATTTAGTTCAGTACAATTATTATAAGGATTGAAAAAACAAGTTAGGTTCATTCAAGACCTAAGTGCTAACAAATCGCAGAGCACATGAAGTTGTTACAAATGGTTCTCAAATAACTCACAGCTAGACAAAAGTCGTGAGTTGCGTCATAGATAAGGTTAAGCTAATTCAGATTATGGATGAAATTTTATAGAATCTTTTCAAAATATAAAGATTTTTAGTAATGCACAGCTTTTTTGCTTATATGCAGTGCACGCCTCTGGTTCCACGGAAGATCCTCCTTCGTATCTTCGTTTGATTTTTCTTCTGCTCATGGTCAATAATATTTGTAAACAATGATACATACATATAATACATAATCTTATTATCCCTTCACTACGTAAATTTTTTTGGCTCATTATGGATGGTATTTAACTTAATGTAATGTAATGTAATCATTTCTAATTAATTATTTACATTTTACTTTTCTAATTGGTGTAAACAACCTTTTGATATTGTTTCATTAACAACATTTCCCGTTTAAACTAGGATTAAACACGGAGATCGTGTAATTTTATCATCGTGTAATTGGTTTTTTGTCACTCGCAAAAAATCTAAAGATATTTATTAATATTACGACACATTTACTGAATCACACTTATAATTCAGTTTCAGTAAACATGCGCTTTCTTAGTTGTTGAGACTAGAAAGTAAATATTGTCAAGAAAGTATCTGCATTTTATCTAAATATCAGAATATGAAAGACTTATTCACAGGAAGATCTCTGCTGAATTACTTTAATATGAAAAATACTTTCGAAGATAATCAACTTTTTACATCTCTTTTTTCATACGAAAACATTGGAAATTATTATTTTATTACTTAATTTATATAACGCGTAATACACAAATTTGCAATAAATTTTTTCATTCCAGCTATAAATTCAATTTTTTAAATCAATTACGTCTGGAAACAAATGTGTATCTTATAAAATTATTCTCAAAAAAGTTTCAGTCATAGGATAGTTTTTGGTTACATAGTGTCACCCCGTGGGAATTCTTACCCATAAAAATAAAATATGTTACAGTCATTGTGGCAGGACATCCTTAGACATGACTGAAGAATAAAGATGTGAAAAAAAATACGAGGTAAAAGTGAGACTAAAAATAGTGATATTTAATAATATTGTTGCGTACTCTTATGTCTATATCTTGTTTGTGTATACTTAGAAAAGGTTTTATGAGTTATTTGTTCCCCTTTCGTGAGGATTCATCAGAATACTATATTAATTTATAATCGTCAACATCATAAAAGAATTGCTGCAGAGTATATATGTACCTATAATAATATTTATGCTTTCGCATAAAATAAAATGTATTTCGTGCGTACGCACGTTGATATTTTCTAAAGTAATTTTATATAGCCTTTGTTACGTAATTCATGCTATACGTGATCCAATACCGTATCTATTATTATCTACACATTATCACAACTATCTGAGAATAGAATAATGGAACCAATTACAGATTTTTTTCTTCCTGTCATTTTTATCTTCTTTCACTGAGGAAGTGTCGTCTTTTAACAAACAAAGAATGAAAATAATCGATAAACTCTTGATTTTTACAAATATCTCAAATAATTTGAATATTTTTCATGAACATGAACCCGAATGGAATATGGCGCTTAAAATGGAATGATACTACTACCAATACACATGAAGATCATTCTGCAACTTTTTTAACCATATTGTGTATAGATAAGACAAATAATTTTGAAAGTAAAAAGACTGCCTAAAATTAACCCAATGTTTTCAAAGGAAGTTGACAAATTTCATATACGAATTTAATGAATTGATACAAGGACGGACGTCTATTTCATAAGCACTAAATATTTTATATTTAACATGCTGTAATTTGTAAGATATTTCTTATTTTTTTGAAATTTAACAATTTGGAAATTTGTATTAAGAATTTTATTTAAGAACTTAACCACGTTCAGTTCGCTGTTCAGTTTTAAACTAGAATATTAGAATTAAGTTATTAAAATTATTATGTATTCGATAATCCCTTAAATTTGGAACTAGAACTACAATTTTCAATTGCCACATTGCGTTCTAATCGTGGCGACCACTGTTGGTGCTAACAGATGGAGGTAAGTATGTCGTGTTGCGAAAGTAGGAAACGAATTCAATGTGTGCAGGAAGTAATTTATAAACTACACTTGAACTTGCTACGGAAAACTATGAGAATTTGATTTAATCAAATCGGTGTTTCGCTAGGCAGTTCTGTAAACCAAATTACATTTAACAATAATTGTAACTGGTTTGTGGTGGCCTCGGAAAACCTTCCTTATAGAGTATATTATTTTAATAATATGATTACGCACATAAAAGGTGTTGAAAAATAGATAAAGTTGTACACATGCTCGTTAATTCTTTTCAATTTTGTATTTAAAACTGATACAGTTGAGTGATAACTTTTAAAGAATGCGTTCATTGCGAATGTCTTTAATGCCATATCTTTCAGAAACTTACACATAAAACTTAATTTTCTTAGCTGTGTTTTTTAGTGAATCAAATGAAAATTTATGCATTTCAGGATGTGTTCAGTAAAGGGCGGAGGGTGGTTTTAAAGGGAACATTGAAATCATCAAAAGAAATATTGCGTTGTCGAAAAATTAAAAAATAATAACGAATGTTTTTTAAAAGATCTAGTGATGATATTTTGATTCAAATATATAATATGTTTCCAGGATTACTTTCAAAAATGATTGTTTTAGATCTTGCTAAATCACGTTTTAGTGGATGTTCATCTCTCTCGTCGTCATCGTTTATCATATCCGAGTATTTTCTACTATCAATTATCCTACCCGGATTCACTCTCACCCGAAATGTCCTCTGTCACTTTACTCTGTTCAAGCCCTGTTTGCTTGCACAAATACAACACGAATTTATTTCCAAAATTCCTCAACAAAAATGCTAAATTACTAAAACTATAAATATTAATCAGTATATTTGAAATACAATTTAACATTCTATCTTAAAAATAATGGCGGCCACGGATACACACACATTGATGGTTTTATTCAAATTATCCAGAGGTAATTTTAATCAATTGATTATAATATTAAAATGGTTAAACTGGTATTCTAAATGTTTTTTATTTAAATAAGGAATGAAGTTAATGTTATGTGATTTAACTTTCCGAATATTCATTAAAAATTATCAACGTTGTGAACATGGACAACGGACAACGTATTGTTGAATGAATTTCACGTTTCAAAGTCTCGTCAGACCGAAGCGTCATTTACATTTATATTATATATAAAAAGTTAAGTTAATCAAGCATTTGAAATGTTAAGCTTTATTTATTAAAAAATGTAAAACTTCTATACTATGTATGCACTTACCAGAACATATAGAATTCACCGTTTTAGTGTGATCTCTCGTACATACAAATAGTAATGCGAATTTTGATTAAATTGTCCCAATTACGAACTGCCACTCAACAGTCAAAATGCGGTTAGTTTAAATATTGTGTGTAAAATATGTGATATTATATTATATGGCATTACTTCATGAAATTCCAACCTCGATAATCTCTAATTACTTTATTCGATTAATATTACACCGTGACCACTATCTGTTTAATTTATTTAAGTCTTAAACATTGGAATGAATAAAACCGTCTAACAGATTAGGTATATATGCAAAAGTTTTATTTTAATTCAATACTGTTTACCATTTCCCATATTCCAGGTCCAAATTTGTAAAATCAATTTTTGATCTAATTAAAAACTAATTTTACTCTTAGACAAAATTAACTTTTATACATACCTTACTGTTTACTGATTGCTATTTTTTGCTTAATATTTTTGTGTGCTGTCATAATAATTAATTAATTATATATATACTTTTCCCGTATTAAGTGCCATGATTTTCATTTGTCTAATATCATTTATACAACTTCTAATAACTTCCAAGAAATCTGTAATTTGACTTATTATCCAAGTCATTTAATAATATAATTATTTAATACATGTACATCTTTATTTAATTATAGTCTGGTTTTAATAAATAAATGGAAAAATAATATTTTAAATGGCCTACTAAATCAGCCTGTACACGATATAACTAATTTATATATTACTTAACAAAATCTAATTAAAAATATTTTTCCTCTGGTCCATGAATGCGTAAATATATTTTAGACAACGTATGTACTTATACGTAGATAATCACATTGTTTGAATGTTAAAATAAACAAACACAAGAATTAAAAACACATATTACTTATAAATTATACACGAGGACATGCCGAATTTATATTTTTACTTCGGGGACTTCTTTTGATATGGAATTCACATTTCAAGTACATTTAAAAATATTTTGATACAAAGTATTCCGCATATAATTTTGTACATCACATATCGCGCGGCGGACGGATATTATGAAAATATAAAAAAATATGTATAGGACCGGAGCATTTCACAAAACGTGAAAGTCATTACGAGGAAAATTTATAAGTTTTCATCTGGAGTCTCGGCGGTATCCCATTCTTTCAACCATTGACCACATGCACTTGTAGACAGATGAAATGTGTGAACCCAATATAAATAAATAGTCGTTTCTACATGTTATTGCTTGATAGTTTTTTGACATTTTCATTGTTTTAGCGTTTACAAAAGCAAATTTATTGTTGGCTATAGCCAATCGATTAAAATTAATAATGAAAAATAAAGGGGGGGGGGGGTTAAAATCAAGTATCGGCTTGGTATTTTTTTACTTAGCAATATACCACTATTTGTAAGTAACTATGGCAATAATAATAATTGTGTTTACATATATAAAATTAATATCACATAATAAGGGATTTGGTAGCATTGAAAAAACATTATGATAATTAACTTTATAATATATTAATTGTGAATAATATTAATAAGAGCGTCAATTTTCTGATTAAACTTTTAATTGAAATTGAAAAATGAATATTCAAGTTACATTGAATTCTCTAGTAAGCGTCGGATCCTGATCTCCTGATCATGATGGCAGCCTTCAGCCAACGAAAGGAATCCCATGACGACAAGGTGTGGTGTACATCACACCCCGTCACGTTCTTCTAGTGTTTCTCTACAATATTTTAGCTAAGGTTAAGTTTATAAAACAAACGTTGGGAATGTCAAATTTCAAGGAGGAATAGTCAGACGAAATAACACGGGGCCGTTCACAAATTACGTAACGTTTTTTTCTCTTTAAATGTCACACTCCTTCCCCTCCCTTTATCAACATGTAATTTCATAACAAAAGCAGTGAAAATTAAGACTAAAAAAAAATCTAGTACCTACCGCACATTTTTTAATCAGTGTTGCTTTATGCATATTTTAAAAATGCAATTTTTTTATGAATATTTGCGTAAGTTGATTTAGTCAATTTCATATTACTGAATTTATTTAAATTTATTAAAAATTGCTTCGTTTTATTAAACAATTTACTAATATTGGATTTGTATTATTTGTTCACTCTTACTTTACACACTCTTTTTTATTTTTATAAATAAAACTTGGCATTTACTTTATATATCTATGCTACATAATTGCATCTTATTTTACTCTTTTTACATTATATAACTCAATCTTGTTTGTCTTTTTACTTTTATACTTTGAGCACTAACACTTAAGTCTAATTGTTATTTGTTTTGTATTTTACTACTGTACCAGAAAAACACTGTCTGCTATAATACAGTCAAATATTAATCACATGTTGTTACTTTGCTGAAATGTTATATCTATATTTCTATAACACACTGTAGTATGAATTTAAATACCCTTATACAAAGCCCTGCGTTTTTAAAAATATATATCAATATCAATATATCAATATTAAACGAAATCTTAGCAACTTACAGCTGCTAAGATTATATTGAATCATTTTTTAATCTATCTGTATTTAATTGGTAATAGCAATGAATTTGCATTTATTGCGTGAAGCTCACAATAGATTCTAAACTTGATTTTATATTTATTTATTTATTTGATTTTATGTATTTAATAATAATAATTATTATTATTAGGGTTCACTTTTTTACATGTGTTATTTACTTACTTTGATAAATAATGTCTAGTGGTCTGACGTATTACTCTTCCAAATTAATATTCATTAATAATACATTTTCACCTAGCTAATTACTATAAGTGTTGTGAAGTAATATTTCAAATATCGGACAAATGTACCGAGGGTATGCATATAAAATTTGGCATAATAAATACAACATATCAGTTAGAAAGTAAGACATGTGTTTGGGTACCCTGCCTGCTACACTAATAATTTACTGTATTACTACAGACAGTGTTCCTCCGGTATAACAGTAAGAAAAGTGCAATTATCAATGTACAAAAAATATATATATAAACAGTTAATCAAGAGATGCAATTAGATAATTCAATATACTGTTGTAGCAGTTTTATTCTCAGGTTTAGTTAGACCTTTAAAAGTTCTTGGGCGTAATTTCTCCCCATTTCGTGGAGCCAGAACTGTACTTTTCGTGAAAAATATGCAAGACTATGGTTGCAATCTTTCACTTTTGCATTTAGACCGTTGTATATTTTTGGTGCTAGAAGTAAATGGAATCTTTGTGCAAAAGTTTTGTTTAGTTTTGGCACAAGATAGTGACAGTTACAGTCAGTTATTTGTATTAACTTAACTTTCAACTCACATTTTCGCTCTCTGAAAGTTCAGTTTGATATATATGCATACTTGTATTTTTTATTACCTCTCTCAATTCACACTGATCTATAAATTAAAGCGATAGTATTGTGTCGTCTTTAATACAAACAATTATGAAATAAAATTGCCCCCGTATCGCATCTCTCAACTTGTTAATTATGAGTGATAAGGATGGCTGTCATTTTCATTTTACGCGAATGTGCAAATAGCACACCTTGATTTATAATATTCTATCACTATCGAAGTGTACAGATTTTTCTATAAAAGTATTGTTATATCATACCTACCACCCCTGCATAGAATAATATGTTTTTTTAATTCATATTACATCCTCATTAGTGTCTACAATGATGCCAAATATCCGTAACAATGTTCTGATATATTAGAGTCAAGCCTTAAATCTCATATGAAATGTTTAAAATGTATACATATAATATATACTTACACTTAATGATTTTAAATACATAATAACAAAACTTTCGTAGCTTAAAAATCCGGATATATACAGCACGCCCTTCTAAGGATGATTAAAGTCTATAGCATAAGCCTTCACTTTAATTGATGCAATGATTTGCATAAAGCTGAAGTTGAAGATTGTTATGAAACAAATGTTTTACTATTATTAACAATCTTTCAAAGTTATACCCAGGACAATCTTCTTTTCTAGGCTGTTACGAAAAGAATCCTTTATACATTGCAGTAGGCTTGCTGTGATTGGATTTATTGCAGGCTCGAGGCATTCGTTCGTCGTGCTGCCTAGATGTTTATTTTATGCTTGTCACTATTGCGGACTGTCCAAGTCTCCGCTGCATATTTGAAAATTTTAAAGACGTGTGTGTGAACCAACGTAATTTTAGTATCTTGCTTGATGTCACTATTTTTCTATATTCTAATAATTTGGTTCACAGCAACATTAGTTAGTTGTGTGCGTCTTCGAAATTGATCCACATCAATTACCTCCATAAGTTTTTTGTGATGTGTTAGCGTGATCTAGTACCAGTATTTTTGTTGTGCAAAAAATGGCGCGTCGAGATTAACCCCTCGAAAAGCGCCGCCACCCTTTTCTCGCGCAAGAAAGCCAGACACAAGCCCAGCATAAGGACGTTCAGCGAAAACATTCCCTGGACCAAGTCCATCAAGTACCTTGGCGTGACTTTGGACACCAACCTCACGTGGAACCTTCGTGTACAGAATAAAATCGCTGCCGCTTCATATAGCTCTTTATCCACTAATGGGCAGAAATTGTAAACTGCCCATTGACAACAAGCTCCTGCTATACAAGGTCATTCTCCAAACGCCTCTAAAAGTCACATAAAAAGACTCCAAACTTTCCAAAGTAAAGCCATCCGGCTAGCCCTGGATGCGCCTAATTGGTCGAGAGTGATATTCATCCATCACAACTCAGGTATCTCCCTAATAATAAGGGATCGCATAAAACATCATGCCACACTTTTTTATGCCGGGCTCCCAAACCACCTGAACTCCATTATAAATACCCTCTTAATGTACGATTTAATTTATTCCTTCCGATTTAGATTTAGGCGACCAAACATTATTAAAAACCCTTCCTCAAGAAAGCAGATCCCTGCCACATGCCAGCAGTAACTTCTTTCTGTTCTGTGTTTGTATTAAAAGTATAAATCTGTTTAATACTTCACCTGTCGACGAGACTTACTGTTTCTCTCGAAACTTGAGTAGTGCTAACAAGCTCTTGTTAATACTAATAACTCTTTTGTTAATAAAACATTGTTTCATTTACATCCATCCATTATTCTAATTTAATTTAAATCCCCAAAGAAGAACGCTGATATGTTTAAATAATACAAAACTTGTGAATCATGTAACTATACTAAGGATAAATTATAAGCCATTGTTATAAGTACCAGTTCAAGAACAGAAACTATGAAATAAAAATCAGTTTGTCTTTTACGTAGGAGAGTGAATAAGAAATTCCCATCATCCACATCGATCCCTCATGACTGAGGATCGTAAGCTCTTATTGTATGCTCCACCACTTTTCTCGGCAACCTGTAGATTTTAGGGCTGTCACTTCCATGTTACCTTTTCCACTTGGTCGATCCAACAGGTGGGGGATATTCCTCTTCCTTTCCGTCCTTCGACGTAGCCCACTATAAAAAAAAATGCAAAAAATTGAAAGGTTCGTCTCAGATAAATGATTGAGAGATTATCCTTGATGTTCAGCTCCCGAAGAATGAGACAGGAAATTCTTGTCATATATACGTGAAATTTTCTGTAAATATGTGTAAGATCGTGAGACAATTAAGGTGAACAAATTTGTAATTAAATTATATTCTAAATATTTCACTGAACGTTAATTTAAATTGAACGCTAATATGTTAAGGTAATCGAAATTCCGCGAAGGGATACATAAAACATAAATAAATTTGGAATAAGTATTTGGGATTTAAATAATTAAAATTTTCTGCCTGTTACTTAAAATAAAATAAATCATAAGTTACAATAAAGATATAATTTAATTTAATATTGTAATTTTTATAATTAATAAGAGTATATTAACATGATGTTTAGTTATCATGTGTTTTTATTCTAAGGCCGGGTTTCCACCAAAGAGACATAACACGAAACACAAACAAAAATGTTTTTCTCAACAAAAAAAAACATGTTTTGTAAAAAATTAAAAGTTATGAAAACAAGTCTCCTCGTGTTTTTAGTAAATAAAATAATTTCCCATCTCGGGTCGGTACATCAAAGGAAAACAAGTTTGTTCTTGCCGGTTTAATTTGTTTGGTTGAAACACGATAATGTAGGTAGTATTGTTCTGCGACATTTGTACTCCATTCTTTATCTGTTAATGTGATTTTTATCAATAGTTTGTCGCGGTACTTTTTATTTTTCTTGACGATTTTAGGCCCTAACAGATTAATGAACAATTCAAAATCGGTACTTGACATTCTGGTAAAATTGTGGAAGAAACAATTTTCCATTCAACCCAACATCGTCATTGCTTAAATCAGCCAATATTTTTTATTATTAACTCTCCTTCTTAATAGTGAACTGACCCAATATCTCGGTTTTCAATACATTCAGGACATCATTATGGGACTAAACAAAATGCTAAAAAGAGACAAACACTAGCAACAAAATTTTTAGAACAGTCTCTCAGAACTGTTTTGAAGACAATAAAACAAGTCTGTTTTGTTTTTTTTTAAAACAAAACTGTTTTTTTAAACGGTCTGTTTGGTGGGAACTCGGCTTTATTCTTTAACCTGTAGTCAACTTATAGGAAGCTCGTCTATAAATATATATTACAGTCAAATTCATAAACCATATTTTTTAAATGTTTAATAAAATGTATTTTCTGACAAGTTAACATTTTAACAACATTTAATGATTCAGTTGCTTTATGATTTTAAAATTTTCATTTATGGGAAATTTTCATTTATGGCTTAATATTACAATTAAAAAAATAAACTATTTTTTGTTTTGAATACCTACCCTTGTGTATGAACTAATTTTTATTTTAAAAAAAATAGAGTACAATTAGTATAATTATTGTTATGTGTTAGTATAGCTTTTCGAATAAGTGAATCATTAAAAAGTGTCAAGACGCACGTTTGACGATTATGGATAATTATAACGTATTTGTTGTTTGGCGAAAACACAATTTAACAGTGGGAATTGACGAATTTAAATATCCATTGTATACTCTGGTAGCTGATATAAATAACTACATATATATTATGCAATATATTCGTCTGCAAATAAAGTATAATCTGGTTAATATAGATTAACTCAAATTAATTTAATGACGTACGGAATCATCATAAGCGATTGCGTTATAGTCTAAAGGTTATTGCCTAATTAATAATAATCAAGAATTCGAGTGCTCAAATAATTAACAAAAAAATCTGACATTATTGATTTTTAACATATTAAAATAAAATAATTAATAATAAAATAATTAATTTTGTAACAACAATCATAAGTTTTATTTCGTAGAAAACTTCTAATGTCTCGGATCTTTGATAAATAATACCTATAGTACTAGTGAAGATATTATTAGCGAAAGATTATTGTTAGCAAATAAATGCTATTTTGTTAAAAACACTCGTGAGATGTGTGCTCAAGTTAGAAACTTCGATATTTACAAAGCATGATGAAAGAATTCCAGACTTCATTGATAGAAAATTCTTCGTACGTAATTTACGGCTCCATAAATGATAATCGAGTATGTGGACATTCATATAATATAATACTATGTGACATGTACGAGATGCCAGCGCGGTCGAATCAATTATAATTGAAAGATTACACTGATTGACGCACTTGCATTACAAGGATCAGAAACCTGCAAAATAAGTTTTCAGTGATCCGCAAGGGTATAAGAGAACGTGCAGGCCAAAGCTAAGATGGCTGTCGCCCTCTGAGGCTGATGACCTGGAAGAGTTGTAAAGAGATTACGATAAATCCTGCAGGTGGCCAAACATCAGAAACACAGAATCGTGAAAAAGCAAACTGTTACAGAGACCTTCTGAAAATATAGACGACATAAAAAACTAGAGAGAAATTAATTGATTTGGGTTGAAAAGTAAATATAAGTAAAAAGATGAGTTGATAAGGACAAAGTAGTAGATTTCTGCTAAGTATTATTCGTAGTTAAGAAACTGATATTCATTACTCCCATATTGATATATAAATTAGCAGTGTCCTTATCAATTTGCAAGTTAAATTTATATTTTTATAAATATATTAATTAGGTTTAAATTGATACTATATTTTGTTTATATGTTTGTAGAAGAGTTATTTAATACTAAAATGTATTATTTTAAGAGCATTGATGAAACTGATATCAACATTTTAGAAAGAAGCTGTGTCGGTCTAGTAAATAAAGTCAAATTAGTCCAGATCCGAAATTGTTATATTCTATTTTTTAATATTAATAAAAATATTTCATATTGTATAGTTTATGTTTGTTTGTAGTACTGAAATCTTGATAGTGTGCTCTAATTATCGGGTATAAAATGGCTACCCAAAGGAAAAAGGCCAATTTGGTGGCAACAATCCGCCGACCCAGCGGTCCGATTGGTTTTAATAACGAGTGTTAGTTGTTTACTTCAATTTACATATTGGCTTCATTAATCAAACGACTTTGCCTAGCTTTTTTTTTATTTACCGGAATCAATCGATACGGTAGTTAATTGGAATTAAAATACGGTATATCTGAGAGTTTTGCTTCGTGTGTTTCTATTAATGATAATTATTATCATAATTAATAGGCTCTAAGGGCCTTTTAGGTCCACGGTGGACCGCACGAACGTCCTCTAAGTTTCTTTGTGTCGGCTGAGGTCTCCCAACGGAATCTGTAGCTTCGTTGCATCTAGAGTCTCCAATTACTATATCTAGATACTCGAGTATACTCGTCCATTTTTTAAGTACTCGATAATTGAGTATTCTCAAAATACTAGAGTAATACCTACTCGTAAATTATAAATGATGAAATATTTTTTTTAAAAGTTGTATATTTAGCTGCATCCTGCATTCAGCATTTAGCATGGCCGGGTTAGAGCGGTTAGTCGGCTATGCTAACAGATACGACGTAATAATTTATTTTGTGTCTTCGTGTCCTCCTGACTTGTCATATCAGTGGCAACAAACTATATAAAATATTGAAAAAAATATATTTTGGATTTGCCGATTAATGGATGTAGCTGTAGCGCAAACTGTTGCAAAACCAGGAAATTATATTATATCTTTGTATTTGTATTAATCCATCAGTGGTTATTATAAACCAAAACATCTGTAAACATCTGTTCAAAGTAAAATCAGTTCCTTGAGATAAAAGAGGTGTGTGAACATTTCTGTGTTGTGTGTTGTGATGTACTGGATTTGATAATTAATATTAGGTGAGAACATTTATTATATGTGCACGAATTTGATTTATTAAGAGCTATTTTGGTACATTGGACAATACTCGAATATTTTAAGATTTTACTACTCGATACTCGTGTACTTGATGATGTCGAGTAAGTGAAGTCTCTAGTTACATCATTTCGATCATTCTCCGCCTATTTCGTTCTTGAGCGTCTCTGAGGCCGGGTTCCCGTTGATGTCCTCTCAATACGGAGTACTCACATTTGACAGCACGCCCTGCACATCTGAGCCTTTTCGATTTCAATATTGTCTCGACAAGCTCGTTGTTTGTTAGAATGTGCCATCGGTGATTATAGTTAGCTGGTCCAAGTATTTTCCGCAAATGTCGAATAGACTTTAATTATTATTTCAAGAGGCTCCAGAATTCACAAACTGTTGGCTTAACATAGATACATTGTAAATGCCGAATTTTGTTTTTACTTGACAGAAAATTGAATAATTTTTTTTGTAAAGCTTTTTAAAGTAAAAAAAGCCGCATTTCTGTGTACGATAAATTCAAAACAATTAACTTTATACAATACAAATCCTTATATTGTCAATATTTTGAAACCTTATGATAATGAATATTTTTTAAAGAGAACACATTTTTGTTTTGATTTTGTATTTTCAGAACATAGTTAGTTCTGTGGTATTTTAATACAATAATTAATTAATTTTAATTCATTCTCGCATCTTCCAGCGATACCAGCTTCACCACAATATAAAGTTGATTGATTTTAATAAATGAATAGATGTGTTAATTGGAAAGATAACAGAATATAAGTTCAACATTTGTCGAGAATGCATTCGACTGCTATAGCGAAATGGTGAACGCGCTTTCCCGGACAGGAAGAGGATTATATTTTTCTGAGTATATTTCTAGTAGATTAATTTAATTTATATAATGATTAATAATTATTATTTATAATGCATTATTTTTAGCTGTATTGCTAAATGTATAATTTCCATTGCGTTTAGCGACCGACTAGAATTCATTCTGTGAGAATTGATTGTTAAATACTGAAACTATAACGATAACAAGTTGTGACATACATAATTGTTCGCTTTTTCACGGGGTCATGTAGTGAAGTTTCCTAAAATCCTGGGAATTGGCTCGATCCACCGATGCATGACATCATTCTTGGCACGTTTAATTTTTTCTTGGAAAGAGAATGCTACAGCAAAACTGCATAATAATATGTCAGTAATAATCAGTATTTTTACTAACTATTCGGTATTAGTTTATAATGCCACAGTTTCAATAAAATATTCACCGGCACCCACACTGTTACTACTTTATAAAACTAATGAAGATGGCGAAGAAGAAGTACGACTGTGATGAAGAATCTTCTCAGAGATCGTAGTTGCAGTTGCATAATTGAAGGAATAATGAGAGAGACGTAAAGAAAGGCAGTCAGTGGCTCGTAATCCGCGATAGGCAAGCAAAATGCCGCATCGCATATTATTCACAATGTATTTCGTCATTAACCGGTGTCGATCTATTGTTGTGTGGATGAATCAATATGAGAATTCTATTCGTGGCCTATTTACCCAGCGCGCTTTATCTGCTCCACCGAGAACATTTGCGACATTGAAAGCCCTGAAGAAAAGACAGGTGAAAAAGGCTAAAGACGAATATGCAAATATTATCCGCTGTCTGAACAAATGTTGTATTTACACTTCTTAAATAATTCACGCCGTCACGTGATGTTCCGTAACCCGCGACTGCAGTTTCGACATTGAAATGATTTGCGCAATTGAGGCTCTCTTATTTTTAAGGTTTTTTTTATTATATATTCGTAAATAAACAGGCACACGAACGGTGAGCCCCGCAACAATGCGAAACACCCACCCATTTTTTGTCTTCACACCTAGTGGAAGGACGCCGATCTTAACATTAAAAACCACTCGGTTGCGGCTGTCGTTCTGATGCTGGCGGATGGCTCCGCGCTTTATGGCATCGCTTAGCGAAAGTTTATTGTTTAAGAATGTGGTTAACCTTATGTTGAGCAAGGTAGTAAAGGTCATATCAACTGTCACGGAGTGCTTCAGTCTCGATTGCACTCTCAGCGGTTTGTCATTATTCCGCGGAAAAGCATCCCGCGGGATTTGAAAAACATAGTATATGAGCAAAGAAAGTTTGTATTTTTAAAACCGATCATTTCCATAAAAATATTCGGTCTGAAGACGAAAGACTCGAGAGAAACGCTATTATTAATGTTAGACCAGACTCAACCAAAATGAAAGTTCATATTATAATATTATCAAACTTTACGCGTTTTATAATACATACATCTATCTGTCGAATGAGAAAATTTGACGATACCGATTTGGCTTCTTCTTCCACGGAACTACATCCCAGGGTGGCATTTGGCATCCTCCACAAGTTTTCTGCTAGTTACAGATGATGAAATAAGCATTTTCAGAAATGGCAGTACAGAAATTATTCCATTGCGATTACGCAGATTTTATAAGCAATTTAATAATGATGATGGAAAAGACCCCTGTTTAAAATATATCTACGGAAATCAAAGCTCATTTTATAAGATGACTCAATAATGAAGGTTATTTCAATAATATTATTAAAACATTGGATAATTTTTATAGTGTCATTTTCGTAACGTTTTTTTAGAGCATATGTAAAGAAAAACAAAATTCATAGGTACATAAAAAATTAATTCACGATATTATCCTATTTAGAGATAAGCCCATACAGAGATCTGCTGAATTTTATTTTTAACGACATCTCTTGACAAGTTAATGCACTTCTTTGGCAAGTCAATATATCAGTTAACTAGCAAACGATACGATAATCGAAACACGAAGATATTTATATTCAAGAAAGAATTTTGGAGTTCATTTGACTAATATGTTTAATTTTAAAATATGATCATTAATAAAAAAATATTAAAACACTTTGTAGTCTCTGAAAAACTTCAGTATTTAAAACTGGTCGATAGAATATATATTTAATAGAAATTGTTTTTTTTTTTTTAATTTTGAAATGCAATGTTTTGCTTATTTGACCTAAAAATAATTGATTAAACATTACTAGTAGTTGATCAATTTAAAAATTAAAGTTCTATCAATCGATCAATACTTGTTCTGTGCTTAGTGCAAAACAAAAAAAGTACATGACTATATTTGTATATTCAGTAATACTACATAAAACTTATGTAGGTATGTTCATGCTTTAAAAATGATGACACATTAAATGATGTAAGGATGAAAAAGATGATAGAAATCATCATAGTAGGGGGTGAATGGAAAGTGGCTGGGAAGTAGAGTTGGAAATTAGAAAGGAACAAATAAATTTTAAGGTGATTATTGTGCCAAATTTTTTATGTTAAATATTATTAAGCTTATTTGTTTCAGTTATAGTAAATTATTATACATAACGTGGACATAAACAGTTGATGTATCTGATGTAGTTTTGTTTAAATACATATTTTATATATTTTATTTGAGACCTCGAATAAATACAAGACTTTTGAAAAGTTATCGCGATTGAAATGTGGTATCATCTATTATTATTTTTGAATATTGTTTGGATGAAAAACATTATATTATTGATGGTATTGTTTGTATTTGTCTTTAAGTCAATTCTTGATTAATGGAAATAATCTTTAAATATTTTCTAATTTATTAATTCTCGCGAAACTGCGGCATCTGTTGTTGTAGTAGTAAAATAACATTTAATTTATTGGCTTTGTTATAAATTATGGTTTGAATTTAAGGTAATGTGCTAAACAATATTACATACATCCTTTCAAAAGTGAGTAAATTATATTTCTCGCACCAGTGTAGTGTCGAATTTAAAGAAGTGCATCTTTGTACACTTAGCAAGAGAAAATAATGAATTTATTTAAGAAGAACTTCCCATGACCGATACTCAAAACATATTGATCTGCTAGCTATGGCTTCGGGCCTTTATTAATTATAATCCTTTGTTAATATAAATATTTTTTATTTTATGGGAAGATTTTAGTCCCAATAGTTTTTATGAGTTCATTGAACCCGCTGGTTAACCTAAACACCGAACCTTGGTACCTCAAGTGGGCTTCCAAGTAACCGAGTTCGTTGATCTGACATGTTACTCAAAGTAAAAACAGAAACGAATACAATAATAATATGTAGATATGAATTTAACTTGTATAAATTACATTAACTTTGATAAGTCGTAAAGTAGGTAGTATAAGAAGGTAGGTAGTCGGAACATAACAAGCAAGTTTGTAAGGTATCGCAGGTGAGGAGCAATGAACAACTAACAACTCGTAACAAACCTACGTAATATGTTCAAACGTATATAAATTCCGTATATAATGTCCATTCGTCAGTCTGTCCGCATCGCACAATAATATAAAACAAACATATATTGAGTCGCATGGCAACTTGAAACAAGTCAAGAGTCACGTGGCAACATAAACAAACAAGATCTGCAATTCTATCACGTAAAGTGTGCGGTTGTTGCATAAAGAAGTCTAGAGTAATCTAAGAAAACAACAAACAAATAGATACGAACTTCTCGTTACCATGATAACTAATTCTTATTAATTCTTAACTTAACTACTCGTTACCATGATAATTGTATTCACTTGATTTAAAAATAAATATTATTTTCCCGTCATTTATGACGGGTTGTTTCTGGTAATATAATTACTATAAGCAATATGCGATATTAGCATTATTTATAAAAATACACATATTCACTTACTCGCGAACGATGCAAAGTGTGGCATATTCAGTTTGGTGCTTTTTATTTTTATAAATTTATGCATTAATAATTATTATCAATTAATTAATTATTATTATTAATTTATTAGAATTGTTCGTAAAATTTAAAGCTAACATATTACATAAATAATTTCTTTAATTTAAAAAAAAAATACTGTGTTGTTTCACAAGAAACGTGATTTGAAGATGCCCGGCATATTTTTTATGACCAATTATGCTCCCACAAGACATTAAAAATAATTCTAAAAAATAAACAACGTTAAACCAGTGGCGTGTTCCGGCATAGATGCTCAAAACAACCGCCGACTTTTTAGTAGCTCCAATTTTTTTTACGGTCTACGTGTACGGTCTAGGTATTTTACAAGTATTTGAAAATTTAAACCAGTTAGCAACTAGCGGACTATAATTTTGATATAATTATTATGTTATTTTTTAATGTAATTATTTGTTCGCGCTAGCGTTTCGACTCAGATAGAGTAAATAGGATGTAAGATAAAACATCCAGGACCGGCCCGAGGGGTTGGCGAGCTCGGGCCTCTTCCGAGGGCGCCGAGCTAGCTGGGGCGCCGAATAACCCGAAATAAAAAAACAAAAAGCGGGGAAAGAGCTACAGTTTTAATAAATGAACAAAATAAAAAGTTGAGCATTCAAAAATACACAATACAAGGAAAGAAAGGCAAATGTCATGTAGTTCCAAAAGATTCAAATATCTCCGCTGAAGTGTTGCCCTGGAGAATGGCAGATAATTCTCCAGTATCACAATAATTACAGCTTATGGGGTGCCGTTAAAAAAAACTGAGTGAAAAACTCAACTGGGCTGTAATCTTAATAACAATTGGGAAATGAGCTAAGAAATCAATGAAGATTCGAAAATTTGAATATTTTGCCCATGTGAAGCGAAACTTGAGAGATATATACAAAAGAATACTCTCTACCTTATCATCAGTGCAAGATTGAATCATGAAAAGAGGGTCTGGCCGCAGGAGGACGTTGTAACTGAGGAATCGGAGAGTCTGAATGAATGATTCAACATATACACCGTTTTTTTTTAAAATCAAGGATGGGGGCACCCAGAAAAATTTCGACCGAAGGCGCCACAATGGCTAAGACCGGCATAGATTCTATCACTCAATATAATTATCTCATACTCTCTTAGTTAATTTTAAAATGGTAAATAAAATTCTATTATTATTCATTTAATACTACTAGTTATTTTTAAACTCCATTTATTTTATGTGACGGACTAGAAGATACACAATATTTTAAATACAAATTAAATGAATCAATTAAAAAGACATACAGAAAAAATCTATCTATCGAAAAAAATATTTTGGTTGCGTTGCCATTTCGATATACCAACTAATTACGTTTTTTAACACAGACTACCAAATATATAGACATGAATTAATGAAAATTCCTTGTTTCAATATTTGTGTAGCGACCGGAATTCAAATCCACCGCCATCTCAGTCGGCATTGACGCTAGCCGCTGCCGACAGCGCTGCCGGCTGCTGCTACAAGCCTGGCTCGAAATTCACCGCCAGGTAGTCTCTCCAATTTCATCGTTCTTGCCGTCACGGCGGTCTTGCCGGCCCGGGAGCGCCGAGCGAGACCGCCAAATCGCTTCACATCATTCCATTTCGTAATACACACGCACCTTCTACATCATTCATTTCATTCTATGTCTTTCTTGTTTTTATCTTAATGTCATAATAAAGCCTCTACACACACAACAACGTTTATTTCATTTAACCACCGTCCTAACCCCCAAATTTGCATTTTGGTGTCACCCACGTGATCATGTTGGTACCACTTATGCAATCAAATAACTCCGCGACTTTTTTAAAAATACTACTCTATTGCGACAAAAATTTAAACGCTGACAATATAATGGGCATTCATGTAAAAAATACGTCTTGTTTACACAAATATTTAATTTTCTAAGAGAAATACTTTTACCGTTGCGTAAATGTGTCATAAACTATTGGATTTATGTTTCCACATATAATGTTTGTAGAATGCCCTTCGTCCCGCAACTAATGTTTCAAACCCTTCTATATGTACACTTTATTTTATGTCTATACATTTACTGGTCTGTGGTTTTTGACAAATTTTGAACTTACACTCTGTAGAATTTTTTTTTAAATTGATTTTTTTAACTTTTAAAAGCAATCAACTTTCTTACCAAAATTATTAACGTTATTTGTAATAAAAATACCAAAGGACACGATGTGAAATTGCAACTTCATAACAAAAATATGTCCTCATTTTGTTTGTCACTGAATGAATGCACAATTGTGAAATAATAATGGCAGAATATTTAGTTCTAAATTACGGTCACATAATTCTACAGAGCTTACAGGGCCTAAAAAATATATATAAACGTGCAACTGGGTTACAATTTAATATAACGTCGTCGCTGAACGTCATTGGTATTATTTATTTTATGACTGCACATCTCATTTTAATATTAAAATAGGATAAACAAAGTTTGTTTAAAAAATTCTCAAATAAACGCATTCGGACGACCTTGTAATATTACGTATGTAACGAGCGGCAAGTGAACGGCAGAAACTTGCCGGTGACAGCGACCAAAGTTAGCGATTTTACTTTAGAGTCACTTTAGTAATAGTTGTTCATTCAAGATTCAACGCTCGGCAACGCCGCGAGTGTTATCTCTCTATCATCTGTCAAATCGAAAACGTTCAATATTATTATTAATAAAGAAACGGTTCCATCCAACCACTCCAAAAATGTCGGGGTAAGTTTTTTTTTAAACTTTAATTTAAGCATACTGTAATTTTTAAAATGTTTTATTTAAAAAATGAAAAGCCATAACCTAAATAAATAAATTCAGAAAGTGAGTAGGTACATAGGTATTTCTGTGACCTTTCAGAGTTTCTTGAGGTCGGCTAAAACCTTAACTCTTATTGGTATTTTACATTTTCATACTTCATTTAAACACTAGTTTTAAAAATTATTATAACATTTTTCTATAATCAAACAAATTAAATAATATTATTTTATTATATAGCTATATATTTTTTTATGTATTATATTTTAGAAATGATGAATTTCTTTTACATTTAATATAATTACTCAAAGAAGTGCAAACAATTGGAAGATTTAAAAAATATAATAGAAAATATTAAATATCTATTACACAATTCTGTTTTATCGAATATATCTCAATCTATCTAATAACACATTAAAAATACAGTATCATAAGTAGGCTCTTCTGTGTTGAGTTTTTTGGGTTATTCTGTCATATGTCTATAACTTTTCTGGCCTATGTTTTGGATCCCATTGCAGCCTATCAGAAGACTCAACATTGACGATTCTAGACCAGTATGGGTGTGAAAACTTGAGAACACTGATGACTTAATAACGCTAATATCTCAAATAAATAACATCTAAAAATTTCAGGAAAGAGGAAAACAAGTTATTTTTCAAGATTGAGGACTGATTTAATTTTGCTAATTTTAAAAGTATAAATATATAAAATTATATAATACTATATAAAACTAGCAAGCCAAATTTTAACCAATATTTAAATGATTTTTTAAAATTAAATAGACTGAATTAAATCAGGTGATGCGTCATTGTATTAATTTCTAACATGGAATTCATGAGATATGTTTTAGATTTATTTCGGTTCCTCAATTCTTGGAAAAATATTTATTTATGTTACAAATAGAATCGTCTAGTCTGAATTAATTTTTTGTACATAGGTGTTTAAAAAGTGATGGATTTTTAAGTAACGGCTGTTTGAATTAATAATATAAATATGTACACTTTTGACTTGAAGCTGTTTTTAGCAATCATAGATATCTCCACTTATAAAATAGTGGTTGGTTGATGTTATCTACTACAGTATTAATGTGTATCCTATTTTCTATGGTATTTTTCTTAGTGGTGATTATATGATTAGAATGCGGTGGTCTGCAAATGACTTTTACCACATCAGAGTATAATCTTTATGGGTTCGTAGGGTTGATGGTTTGTAAAAATTGAATGTCAAAAATGTAGATAATCTCTGATGTCAATTTCCATCAAACTAATAATAAATTTTATTGCTAATATTTCCATAAATAATATGAAATATCTCAAAATACTAAAAAAACAATTATTAATTTTATTTATTTTTTATTTTTAAGGAGAACTATGTAGCATAATCGGTTAATGCATTTTCCCAGATAGGAATAGATCCAGGTTCGAATCCCGGTAGCAACATAAATATTTTTTCGATAAATTGATTTTATGTGTATAGCTTTCTAATTAATACATTTAATTTTTTTTTTTTGATAAATTTTTTATTTCCCATATTGATCCAATTTTTGATGGCACAGTATCTTATTTGTAAATAGATATTTTATATACAGTTGATTCTGCTTATTTGGACTGTTGGTTAATCGGGGCAGCCGTTTATTTGG
Source organism: Eubasilissa regina (assembly GCA_022840565.1). Taxonomy (NCBI): domain Eukaryota; kingdom Metazoa; phylum Arthropoda; class Insecta; order Trichoptera; family Phryganeidae; genus Eubasilissa; species Eubasilissa regina. Next base: position 29,156,744 of record JAINEB010000033.1, read on the forward strand.
GCCAAATCTCAAGGATCAACAGTAATTTACATCACTTAATTAGGACAACATTCCGCTTAATTGGGACAAATAACTTCAATGTTTACTGTTGCATTGGTGTGGAAGTGCGCTGGTCGCCTAACGACCAACCTACATACCGTACCGTATTCAGTCACAATTTTCAGTTGGTAATTTTTGAACATTCAAAAGTAAACATGAGGAAAAGGATCCTGACATCTAAGAAGCACTAGATCAATGGTTTTCTAGGCGTGAATATCAGCGACACAGAATTTAAAGTGATGTCAGAGGAGTTAGCTAATAAGAATTACATTCATTGTTTAATTTTATGCTTGCTTCAGTTAATTGGGGCAGCCGTTTAATTGGGCCAAATGTCTGGGTCCCGACGTGCCCCAATTAAGTGGAATCGACTGTATTTCTTTCACATAAGTAATTAATTATTTTAACTAAAAAATGTATCTAACTCTCAAATATATTGAATTATAATGTTTGTTAAACTAATAAATCGGTCTTATTTATGCAATTGAACTTTAATACAAAAGTCATCTCAGTATCTGCAATGTCAAGTTGTGAGTGAGCTTTATTTGTTATTATAAAAACGTATTCATTAATTACATCGATAAACCGTTATTTACACTGATAAAGTGTGATAGAAAATTACTTAATGCAATTATAAATAACATTATCTTTATACAGAGCATAGTTGCATAGTTGATTATAATTTAAAATAGTAAAGAATAAAATTCGCCAGTAATTATATTAACAATATATTATTCAAATACTAATGTATTAATTATAAATTCCTGGTAGCGAAAAACTATATTTTTTGACAAAATTGATTTTATATGTATATATTTATAATTAATACACTAAATTAATATTTAAAACATCACAGACCTATGTTCTGAATAATTACAACTTCACAAAAAGAATGTGTTCTCCTTAATAATATATTATTCTTTCATAATCAATTTGGCATAATAATTTAGTTTATCTAAGCATTAATTATTGTAATTTGTATCAATTTCTTAAATCTGACAAGGTGCTGCATTGTATGAATGTAAAAGATTTTAAAGAACATAATGTAGGAAATATGTGAATGTTTGAAATAAATAAGATTACTTCTGCTGTAAACAATCTATGGGCAATGGCCACGCCAGCGTGCAAAAGGTTAGACTCTTAGAACCAATACGAGAAATACTAAATTGGTAGCGATATAATCCATTGTGCCATAAAAAAAGAAAAGCTAATATCATTTAAATATAATTATTGTTTTGCAAATTTCAGAAAAGCAGATATTGCATTGATCGGTTTGGCTGTCATGGGCCAAAATCTTATATTAAATATGGATTCTAAAGGATTTGTTGTGTGTGCTTACAACAGAACAGTTGAAAAGGTAATTAATTTACCATATCAATACTATAATAAATATATATATTTAATGAAAACTGCCCTGGAAAGTAACTAGGCAGCGTTTCCTATCCACGTTAAGGATTAGTTTTATGCTGTCTAGGCGCCAACTTGATTTTGTTCAACAATTTTTCTTTCTCATTAGTGTTTAAATTAATGTTATTTTTTTATTACAGGTGAAAAATTTTTTGAACAATGAAGCAAAGGGAACCAAGATCATTGGAGCAACATCCTTGCAAGACATGGTCAGCAAGTTGAAAAGTCCTAGAAGAGTTATGATACTAGTCAAAGGTTTGTTGTCAATACAAAATTACATAACAATCTGAATACGATTGCCGATTCTGATTCCTACTTTTACTAACTATTACTACAGAAACAGAATTGGAAGATTATTCGCTAAGTGGTTATCTTTCCTTTGTGCAAATTTGAACCGCGCTTACAAAATTGCGTTCTCATTAACGAGTGTAAACCAAACAATAACATCGGCATCTCAAACCATACGCGCTGTCAATCTACAAAGACACCGGCGACCACGCTCGCCGGCAATCTTTTTTCACTATGGCAATGATTTAGCTATCAAAATAATTTATAGTAATGCGAAAGTATATAAAAATTCAAAGAATTATTTTCGGAATCGGAAATTATGTTAAAAATTCTCCGATTCTGATACTCAAAAAAGTTCAGATATTTCTGATCTGTTCCGATTCCGATTTTCATCTGACATTTCAGTTTTTCAAATACTGTCCATAATTAGTCATCAGTCGTTTTCTGTTTTCTGTTTACTGCTGGATGATCCATCCTTCTGATCATTTTTATTTACTCCCACATATTTCTGCATAGTTTGATAATTTTATCAGTACAGCGAGTCTTAGGGCGGCCCTTTAGGTCTCTTGATTTCCCTAGGGTATCACAAAATGACTTTGTTTGTCCAACAATTATCTGTCTTCCGAACGATGTGATGTGCCCTTGCCATTAAGTTTTCTTAGTATATTACATATATTATTTCTTGTTTGTTCTCCTATTCAAACATTTTTTTCCTGTCTCTTTTTGTGATGCCTAACATGCATCTCTCCTAAGTTTTTGAACCATTTGATCAATTTGATAGAAGAGAAATGATAATTTTACTATTTGTCATAATACAAGCAGTTTTCTCATCCATTCCGATACCAACCTTTTTCACTTTGTGAGATCATCCTTTCATCCTAATCTTTCTTTTTTGCTAAGTAAATTTTGTATTATTACTTTACCAAATAGTTCTATTAATTTACTGTAGATTTAGCGTTTTATTATTTAACTGATTATTTGCGGCGTAGTTTGGAAGAAATGGTCAATACGTAATGTTTAAGTTTTTCTTCCATGTTAAGAATTTCACCTACAGAGTGCAAGTTGTTGAATGATTTTTCATGTGTGTTTTGTTTGGATATGAAAATATGAAAAAGATTATTCAAATCACATTATTGTGATCGTTCATTTGACAGCATGCTACTACTCAAATAGTGCATCTGATATTTCAAATAGTGTATCGATTGAGTAGTCTTATCGTAAATATCATACGATAACAATTTTTTTACAATTGACTTTCTTATCTCAGTACTGGAGAATACTTAGTCAATATCTTTCATATGTACAATAAAATGTGAAATTATATGAATACTCAGAATTGATCCTTTTTACATTGTTTTTTTTTCTTTCACTTCAAAACACTTGATTTTTTTGGCTTGTGTCCCTGTTAATTTAAAATGATTTTAACCAAGATTTACTCATGTGTAATTAAATTAACAGTTTTTTTATATTATTAATTCACTGGTATTTTTAGCAATTTTAGTGAACAGGCCATATGTTGAAAAAAACTGGTAATTTCACCGACATAATTAAATATTACATATCTACAAATAGTCTACATATTTAAATCTGAAATTAAATCTATCATACGTACTTAATTTTAATTACACAACCGTATCTACATAAGTAACTAATTTGTCAATTTTTTTAACAAAACCTACTTTATTACATAACTGACTTTCAATATTAACAGATACCCACTTGCCCGAATTAGTCTATATACTGAGGTTTTACATTTCAAATATAATATGTTGCTCTTCAAAAATACTAAAAATCATATTGCATTATTTCTTTACCTTAATAGTTAAATATAATTTTCCATTATTTTAATATTAATATTTTCGAAATATGTTTAACAATTGGTAGTGCTATAAAATAATAATGGTGGAATAATCGATAGGTGTATTTATGAACATGTTTTTACTTATATATATATTTAAGTTAAACTTTCACACATGTTTGGACTCTCGACAAGAGTCGAGCTAAGCAGACTGAACATTTAGTTCTTTCTTTTAAAACTGGTAGTCTATTATTTCTATCTATTACGTCTACATATTTTCTCAAAATTTCTGTGGAATAAATCAAAATCGGTCATAAACTAGATAAATTCTCAAAATTTCTGGAAAATAAATCAAAATTGGTTTTACGTTGGATATGTTCTCAAAATTTCTGAGAAATAACTTAAAATTATTCACATATAAATCAAACTTAAAATTCTATCGGGTAATTGTTTTATAAAACTAATTGTATAATTGAATTTCTTTAAAAATATTTTTTTAATAGCATTTGCTCATTACATATTTAAAAGTGTTTCTTTATATTTTAGCACAAATACTTTTGTAACCAATATTTTTTATAAATTTTCTCAATTTTTTCATTACGATTAGATGATTTATAGATATTTATTTTCCATTAGTTTGGTGTCCAGGAGATCAGTGATTCTTAAAATATTTTTTGTTTCTTCAGCTGGGTCAGCAGTAGATGACTTTATCAAACAATTGATACCTCTGCTCTCTAAAGGTGACATTATTATTGACGGTGGTAATTCTGAATACACTGACACTCAACGGCGATGCAAAGAACTGAATGAAAAGGGTCTTCTTTTTGTTGGAGCTGGGGTAAGTCTGATTCCTATTTTGTTTAATGCAGACTTGAGTTCTAAATGGTTATCATCAGGGTGGGTGATGAACATCGCGTGAGCCCTGAAATATGGCAATAACATGAAATCGTCACGGCAAAATAATCCACACTATCTAACTGTCAAAAAAAATATATGAACCTATTTCTATGTTATTAAATTACCATATTTTTTAGACCATAAGGTACCTATTTATTTGGAAAAAGCAATTTAAAATTGGGGTGCATCTCATGGTTTGAACTGCATCGTATGTTCAGAAAGTAATGTTCTGAAGAAAATAATTTTAATATGCGTATTATATATTTTCACTCTTTTTATTTTATTTTAGTTACTATATTTCATGTTTTTCTAATACCTATTGAATCTCTATGAGAATTTGACAGTTCATTTAGTGCACAAAATAAAGACATTTGATAGCACCAACACATCAGCGTAGACTGGTGCTCGATGGATCGCTTGTGAATGCATTATATTCATTATCACATTATTATTGTAATTAAACAATTAATAGATATCTCATAGAGATGAAGCTATTTTTTATTATATTTAATGGAAATATATGGAAGTATGGGAAATTACAGGGCTTACGACTTGTCTTCAGCTGACTTAAGTGATCACTTTACACAAATATAACGTTCACCATTCTCATCCATTAATCAATCTCCGTATCTATCAAATTTTTGGAAGTGTATATAGTCGATTCCACTTAATTGGGCAGCCGGTTAATTGGGGCATCCGTTTATTTGGGTCTAATCTCAAGGAATGGAAACCAAACCAAGGAACTAACAGTAATTTACATCACTTAATTGGAGCAACATTCCGCTTAATTGAAACAGTAGATTTAAGATTACAATATATATTATACACATAGGCGATGGAGGGAGCCCTGCATCACCTGGGCACCCGTGCTGATTTTATAGAAGTGCAAACTTACAAAAACAAAAGACAGTTAATGCAAACAAAGTACAGTTAATGCATTCTTGAACAAGTAAACTTATTATTTAATTTTTGAATTTATTATTCTTTTTTTATTGGAGTTTATACCTTTTATTTTCTTATAATTTATATTTTTGTTCAAGAATTTATTAATACATAATGTATTTTTAAAGAAAAATATTCAATGTTTAATTTTATGCTCGCTTCGGTTAATTGGGGCAGCCGCTTAATTGGGCCAAATGTCCTGGTCTCGATGTGTCCCAATTAAGCAGAATCGACTGTATATGTTAATATGCGAATATCTATGAGATATCTATTATTTGTTTAATAACCAGTAAGTGTGTGTTCTTGGACATATTCAAATATTGCATTATTGTATTTATTATATATTTTTATCTTTTTTTGTATAATATTTATATATTTAATTATCTCATAAATTAATGTTGCTTTTTATAGTCCAGTGTATCTTGCCGTCCAAAAAATGTGGTAATTTTCGTGAATCTAGGGATTTTAATCAAATAATGTCAGTATATATTTGATTTAATTTACATATAAAAATAATAAATAACTATGTGAGCATGCAAATAAATTTCATCTAAATAAATGAAGGAATAAATAGCCGGATTAGAACTTGACCTTTCAAAGTTGAACTAATAAAATATTAGAGTTTCAGCATTATTTATAACTTTTAACATAGTAATAAATTATTAATTAACCTTGTGAGGTTAAAATCAAGGGCATATATAAATGTTGAAGAACTAACCTACTTAAAGTGGGTCACTTTCAAATTGAGTCATGTAGCTTGAAGGCTTTATCAAAGCTAACATCTAGAGCATAACATAGATTAGTATAAGATTGTTTAGTTCAGAAATGTAAGTGTGTATGATTAAATAATAAACAATATGAAAATAAGTATCAACTTTCCTTTACAATAGAAAAATAATAGTACAATAGAAAAATAAAAAAATATAATCACTGTAGGTTTTGTGTTGTGGGAAATTGCAATGGTTGACATAGATAATAGAAATATAACTTGAAATATTAAAGTAAATCATTACATTATCTATAAAGTAAATTGTTTTAATGAATCCACATGTAGAAAACACATCAACGCTTACCAGATATTAAATTAATAAGCAAATATACATGTGTTAATGTTAAATTTACTTCAGAGAGCAATTTTCATCCAAAAAGACTGAAAAAAATTATAATTAAATCACATGTATCAAACATTTTGAGTTATCTGGGTCATATTGTGTCCACAAGAAATTGCCACAGGCCATACACACAAAGTCTGACGTTTATATTAATGAATTACCCACAATAAAACTGTATTTAATTTTATTATTACCCATAGTAAAACTACTCAGGCAGGACAAGCACTCATTTTTGTACCGAATGACACATTTTTTTGTTCTATTGTATGTACATTATATTAAATTATGTAATACTATTACACCTTTGTACTACATTACCAGGCAACAAGGGCGTATGAAGTCTACTAAAACATATTTCATGTTAAAAGTAAACACCAATTCAAATTATTCTTTTTTAACTTACATTCTGCAATCATTTAGATATTAGTTTTTTTATGAATGTTTAATTATGGCTCGTGTTTACAAATGAGATTTTTAGGAGATTTTCGACTCGAGACCCATGAGATACTTTGGAGACTTTCGTAATTCGTGTGTACACACTATGTCTCAGAGGTTCGCCGTCACATTCAATAAACGTCAATTGTCATTTTCATTATCAATTAAGTGATTTTAAATCTCCCAACAGCAGTTAAAATTGAATAAATTTTTGTGCTAAAAAACTTATGCTAACTTGTCAGAAAAGATAATTGTATGGATCTATGATGGTTTTAGGTAATGTTTATGTGCACACGTCAAATCTCGCTGACAAATCGAATGTCATATATACTGGTTTGAGTTGTTGTCTCTTTCTACCAATCTCAACCTGATCTCTTAAGATTATCTCCAGATCAAAATCTTAGCACATGTACATTGAGTTGTATCTTAACTAAATCTCCGAGATTATCTCATTATGTCTCTTTCCGTGGATGCAGGCCTTTATATAATAACACTGATTATTTTTTGTAATAATTTTCATTTTTGTACACCAATTAATTGTATACATGAAATATCTAATATAAGTTATTTAAGTAGGTATGTAATAAAACAAATGGTTGTGGACAATCATTTTGTCCATTTGCACAACACAGAGCAAAAACAATCATTTTGAAAATAAAAAATGCATTTGATTTTTAAGTCAATAATTATATTTACATTAATTAGACAGTAAGATATTAAAACATATTTATTTTTAATGTTATATATAGGTTAGTGGTGGAGAGGATGGTGCTAGATATGGACCTTCCTTGATGCCCGGAGGGCATAAAGAGGCATGGCAACACATTAAGCCTATTTTCCAGGTACCAGTGATGAAATATTGTTTTGAAAATGGCACTGCTTCGTACAAAATATTATCTTGGTGTAAAACATTTCCCGCCAGTGGAGAATTTTATAATACAAACTCCAAAATTCACTTGAACTAAATTATGAAGAGATATTTTTCAAATGTTCTGCGCTCTGAGATAGTTAATATGAATTAAATACCTTTTTTAAAAGAATAAATATGTCTTAGAATTTATAAAAATACTATAATACTCAACATATTTCATTGTCAATTTTTTGTATACCCGAATGAAGATTGATTAATAACTAATAAGAAATAAAAGTATTGTTTAATCAAAGATTTTAAAGCAAAAATTGAATAGCTTAAAGTTTATAGTCTATGAAAATACCTGCACCGGTATTTTAAAATATGTTTTTTTTTATCAAGGCGGTATTGAAAAGTTAGTATTTAATTTATAAGGAATAGAAAGTATTTTGCTATGATTTGATTAATTTTGTAGATTTTAGATATTGGAGATATTATAGCTGATTATGAATCTATCAATTATTATAAATATGTATATATGAATAGCAATCAGCGTTGAATTCTAGATATTAAATAATATAATATAATAATAATTGTATCTATAACTGTACGACACAAAGTATCACATACATGGTGTCAAATTGAATACAACCATGAACAAAAATTTCAAATATCTGAAATTTTTAATATTGATGCATATTTTAAAATCAGTTAACACTTTCTATTCTGACTGATGCCCATCTATCTAAGTTCCATCACAAATCTCAGATATCTTCGTTGTTGTAGTGTCGCTGAATTCTTTAAAAATTGAAAGTGCGTACTTTTATATGCTATGCTAGTTCTAGTAAGGAGTATTCATATTTTTATACATAATATTATAGTATTGGCTTATAATTAAATACAAATTAAATGTATTAATTAGAAAGATATACGTACATATAAAATCAATTTAATCGAAAAATATTATTGTTGCTACTGGGATCAAACCTGGATCTGTTAATAATCGCATAATCAGTTAATGCACATTCCCTGGAGCATAATCGGTTAATGCATGTTCCCCCGATTGGAAGAGATCCAGGTTCGAATCCCGGTAGCAAAAATAATTCTTTCTAATTAATACATTTAATTTATATTTAAAATATCACAGACCTATATTCTGAATAATTATAATTTCATAATGAGAATGTAAATAATATATAATATCTACTGGAAGAGCTTAAATGATTAAATTAAATTTCTGTTTTGCAGTCCATTTGTGCTAAATCTGGAGATGAACCTTGCTGTGATTGGGTTGGACAAGATGGAGCTGGACATTTTGTAAAAATGGTGCACAATGGTATTGAATATGGTGACATGCAGTTGATCTGTGAAGCATACCATTTGATGAAGGTCGGACTTGGTTAGTAATAGTAGTAATATGTAGTAATATTGGCAAAGAATCCTATAATTTTAGATTTCAGTATATAAATAAAATAAATAATCTTCTTTAACATACTATGTACATAAATGCGTTACAATAAAGCGTTAATTTATATTGACTAAATGTGCTGAACAATCTTATCAGACATTTTAAATTAATATCATGTAAACAAATATTAGATATCTCACAGAGACAAAGCTATTTTTTATTATATTTAATGGAAAATACAGTAAAACTCCATTAATTCGTAACTCACGAGACCGAAATTTAAAAAAAAATCTGAATTATGAATAATGAGAATAATTTTTTTGAAGGCAACATTAGAAAGAAATTTTAAAAAATGCATTGTCAGTTTACGTTCTGCATTTTTGCGCACGCTGCCACATTGTGATTTCCACATTGAAAAACACGGCAACTCTCTATTATTTCAGCTTTTTATGTGTCGAAATGTTTATCAAATAATTATTTTCTTTTGAATAATGAAGGTGTGTGGCGACGTGGCGAATCCAATATTAAAAATTGGTTTCTTCAAACTATTCATCAGTGCAACAAAATTATGGACATTTTGATTTGATTAGTGGTCGAACTCACCTTTTCCATCAAAATTGGTCAAGAAATTGGAATATGTATGTAAAAACCCGTGAAAAATAATGAAAAACTTTTAAATTTTCATACTTCATTGAAGCTTATTATTTTTCTTAGAGAGGTATTCAAGATTGGATTTTTTCCCACTGATTTTATGTTTGACATCAATTTTTGACAGTTTTAAAAATAAGTTACATTTTTCAAATGGTCAAGAATGAGATGTTCATGCCATTTTAGAAAATGAAATATGACATTTTTTTATTATGGGATGGGTTGTGTATTTAACTGCAGAATTTGGTATACATAAATATGTTATCACTCAGTTTGGCCGCGGTCTTGCGAGTTGCAAGCTTTAAGCGCACCGATCTATTGCAATAAGGAAGGATTGGCTAGGGGGTGGAGCTAGCTACAGATGTTTACGAAGAGATGATGAATGCGTAGTCACATGAGTTGCAATTTAAAAACATTATTGAACAAATTATTTACTTGGAGTATAAAAAATTAACTACAACTAATGTTTTACGAATTATCGGATAGTATGAAATGTGGCAAAAATTTTTGAAAAATGTGCAAATTACATGAAAATACGAAATATAGGTACACAAATTAAGGGAGTTTTACTGTATATGGAAGTATATGGTAATTACAGGGCTTATAACCTGTTATCGGTCGACTTAAGTGATCACTTTATATAACATATATAATGTTCATCAATTATCACTCCTCAATCTCCAAATTTATCAAATTTTTGAAAGTTGTATATATGTTAGTATGTGGACTCGCTTCGAGTACCAAATATTGCTAATATTATGTACTTATAAATCAACATGTTTGGTATATCAAGTGATAGGGGTTGGATTCTTGTCTTTGGATTTTTTACCATTTACCAAATTATTATTTATTCCATACAATTTATTGTTCTTTTTCATTTTCACAAGTGTTTGGCTCTAACAGTAGTAAGAAATTGATGTGATATGTATTCGGTGTCTCTCTTTATTTAATTTATGAAATAACTTATTGCATGAACCAGTATGTTAAGTATCAATAACCGTTATTTAGATGCTTCAGGAGAGAATTAAAACTTAAAATCGTTACATTTTTCAACCACTTGTTTTATTATTTAAATATTTTTACATATTTGTTAACACCATTTGGGTGGTATAACTTGCTCTGCCGAAAATTCTGCCTCAAAATTATGAATTTTTTAGCTTGATTTGGTTTGATTCAAAATTATTTTAATATATATTTTAGAATTATCGTTACTATCCATTACCATTACTATCCATGCCAAAAAATAAATTACAAATAAATAAAATATTAATGGTTTTTGAGAATTTTCATCAGTGTTCATTTATGATAATTAAAAAAAAATTGTAAATCACATGAACACCTATTCTATTTTCTTCAAATGACTTGAACAGTACAAACCAAAAAGGTTTTAAAAATATACATTATAACTTTGATATTGAGATCAGATTACTAATCTAACCCTAGTCTTGTTGCTGAAGGGAGATGTTTTAACCACAAAGCTAGAAAATTATGCTCTTGATATGTTAATTTGCTACTGAGTTTTTAAATGTGTTTTGCACTTGCGTAATGTGTTTCTTGTTTTTTAAATTTTTTAAATCTTTAGCGTAATTATAATTTTCTAACCATATACCCAATAACATGCATATTTATACTTACGGTGTGTGTCCGCAAGCATCCGAGAGGAATAAAGTTCCATCAGCAATAGTTGATATACATAATACATAGAATTTGAATGTTGTGTCCTTTGTTACTGCTCTAGGCAAGTGACATCATTCGTCGACACGCACCGTTATGGCCAAATCCATTAATATTCATTTTGTGTAGATTACTTTACATTTTCTTGCTTTTTATTTTTGATTAAATTAATTTTGCTGCGAATTATTGAAAAATATTTGCGGATTTAATGTAATTCACATGTTTATTCTTAATGTAAACTTTGTATTTTTACAAAAGTATGGATTAATTGATATGATTTCTAAAATATAAAATTGTAATCTCATGTATTAGGAATGAACCAGGATGAGATGGCTGATGTATTGGAGGAATGGAATAAAGGAGAGTTGGATTCATTTTTGATTGATATTACAAAAGATATCCTTCGCTTCAAAGATAATGATGGTGTGTATAATTCTGATATTTTCCCCTCATTGATAGTTAAAGTAATAAATTATAATATGTACAAGCCAAGCTTCATAGTAGTCAACAGTGAAAAGGTATGTATACATATAAAATTCTAAATCTCATTTTTTTGGATACCAATTTGCTTATTTTTTCTTTATAAGATATATAGAAATTTAAAGATAAAAGTACAATCGTGATAATGAAATTAAAAATATATATAACAATTCTAGTAAGTTTAAATGTTCAGAATCAAATATGTATTTTATTTGTAAATAGGTAAATATTTGCTGGAAAAAATACGAGATTCAGCAGGACAAAAAGGAACAGGAAAATGGACAGCTATTTCTGCTTTGGAGTATGGCACTCCTGTAACACTGATAGGAGAGGCTGTCTTTGCCCGCTGTTTGAGTGCTCTGAAGGGTATGTTTTAAAAATATTGTTTTATATATTCAAACCCTTTTCCTGTTATTCAGTGATAAAAAATATTATTACATTTTATTAAATTAATTGTAATTATGAGTATGTTTCATTGATCATTGATTGTTTACAGATGAACGAGTTATCGCCTCAAAAAAACTTTCTTCTTCTCCAGTAATCAAGTTCCAAGGAGATAGAAAGGCATTTTTGGAAAAAATTAGAAAAGGTCTCTACGCTAGCAAAATTGTGTCTTATGCTCAAGGATTTATGCTGCTTAGAGAAGCTGCTAAATCCTTCAAATGGGACTTGAATTACGGAGGTATTGCGCTCATGTGGCGAGGTGGATGCATTATCAGAAGTGTATTTTTGGGCAATATAAAGGATGCATACTCTCGGAACCCAAATCTCTCGAATCTGTTACTGGACGATTTCTTTTCCAAAGCTATTTTAAGCAGTCAGCAGTCTTGGAGAGAGGTTGTTTCACAGGCAGTCTTGCTTGGTGTTCCTGTTCCTGCACTCAGCTCTGCATTATCATTTTATGATGGTTACCGCTCTGCTGTGTTACCAGCTAATCTTTTACAGGTAAATACCCCATATAGAATTTGATTTTGACAAATTTCATGTCTAAAAATGTTATCTAGGGATTACATGATTGTAATTATTGTTTTGAAAATCATTAAGTAAGAACTTTCTTTAAACTAACTCAAAGCATTGCAAAAGCTGTGCACAATTAAATTCATACATAGTTTACATGTTTGTAGACTAATAAAAATAGTCCAAAATATACATGAAGCCTGCCTGGAGATATTATTCACAGCTTTGGTTGTTTACAGAATGACTTTCACTCAATAATATTTAATATAAAATAGCAATATGAAAAATAAATAAAATAAGTACATTATTTCAAATATACATATTATACAACTATAAATAATAAAAAAAAACACCTGGGTTGATAATGCAACATAATATAATGAATATACTGCACCGACTTCATTATTTAAAAGTATATTAGATACTTTATTACTCAGTAAAAGATGCACATAATAACTATTCTATAATCTAAATATTTTTAATGAAAATTTTTGTTGTGAAGTTACAATTTCAGAAGATAGTTCTGTGGTATTTTTAACATAAATTAAATGAATAAATTAGAATGATATATATATTGAAATATATTGAAAAAATAATTTGGTTACTATCGACATAAGAACCCGGAAGAAAAAAAATGGTGTAAATAAATTAGATACAATTTGGTGATATGCTTGTTGGTCCTGTATTTAAGACATTCGTCTAGTCATTCAATGGTTGGGGGTTCGAGTCTCATTTTAGGAGACCAACAAGTTAATCATATTTTCATAGCACAAGCATTTAGCTTAATTTGAAAATAATAAAAAAATGTATTAGCAATTTATAATATTTTAAAGTGCATGTGTAGTAATTGTAATGCTCTTCCATAAACTAAGATAATTATACTTTATTATATCGTTTTTAGGCACAACGTGATTTCTTTGGTGCCCACACTTATGAGTTACTCGGGCAGGAAGGTAAATATGTCCACACAAATTGGACCGGCCACGGCGGAGATGTTTCAGCATCCACATATAATAATTGAAAAGGTTATCAGTAATACATTTAACTCATAAACATTTTTTATATAAAAAGAAGACATGTGTATTTAATAGGTAATTTATTGTATAAAAATGTACTACCACATTTCTTCATACTTAATAATTTCGGGCGTTGGATTTATAACTACATACTATTATGGACAGGGTTTTACACATATATGTATATATTTTTATTAATTCTGAATTGAAATGATAATGTAGGCACTGTTTTTTTTTACTTTGTTTTTAAATCTATTATACTTAGAAATAGTTTCTATGGTTATCTCAAATTTTATTTTTAACTTTTTTTAACACACTTTAAAAATATTTATGCTTTTATATTTGAACTCTGTTATGCTCTATTTGTGTCGGTGTCAGTGGAATACTGACTGGACTCAAGTAAAGACTTAAAACTGAATTCACTCTTCAAGGCATAATATTTTAAATATTTGAATGTGTAACAATGTGAATACTTACTGTTAAAGTTTTATGAAATTATGCATTCCAAAGATATTTATTATATTCATTATTGTATTTTCATTGATTTTATAAAAAAAATAAAGTGGAATTATTGTAATAATAATCTGTTTCATTAATTGAACACTATAACAGAATTATTTATAGTGTCTTGATATAAGATTACTGTTCCGTACAGGGAATAAGAACTGTTTTTAGGGTGGTTCACCGGTTTACTCTTGTTGCTCAGGCTGACAATATATGTGCAGCGATGCGCAGGGTCCAATCTGGTTCAATATCGTAGGAGCCAATAGTCAAATCCGTTTCCAAAATTCCAGAATAAAAGCAAGATCAGGTAGGGTGGATAAATAAAAGACTGGTGTTTTCACTATTAGAATGCGGCGGTGGGAATGAGCTCTCTCTGTTGCCGATGCACTATTTATTACCTATGAGATGGGCCCGATCGTAACAGGCCTTGGAATGGGCTTACAGCCACGCCCCCATGTGATCCGGCTTGTGAAAGGGAGAAACTGTTGCCCAGTTGTAGTGTATTTTGCGCTTACATTTTTGCTTAATTTCATAAAAAGTTTTACAACTAGAGGCATCGCGAGCATTTTATTATCATAAGATCAAATCAAATACTTTATAGCTACTCTTCTATATAAATAATATAATGTATTTGATTATACAATTTTAATACAAAATTTTTGAAAATTTAAAAGCTTAAATATCAATTTCATTATCCATCAGTCTCCTGATGGTTAAGATACATTGTATATCGATTACCTTTATTATAGTTTGTTTCTCTAATATACAGGTAAGGGGTGCAATTCAAGTTCCTAATTGTCATTCAAATTGTGTCCAAGATGGCAGTAAGCAGTCACACGTAAAGTTGAGTTTTGCACTTGAAAGGTCAGTCTAAAGAATATATTCTAAAGTTTAGGCTGCAGAATGTAAAAATAAAGTTTAAAATTAATTTAAGAAAGTTGTAAGTATTTTAGAATAAAAAATATTAACATTTTTGAAAGGGATGCAGCACACATATCATTCTTGAAGATCTGGTGATAAGTACAGCATGACTCGTAATAACGGCCTCTCATTAGATTCCAGGTAGCTTTAAACGGTTCAAAAGTAAACATTGTAGAGACATTCTTGACTTTTATCTAAATATCTTGCAAATACTGCGTAAATTGTACTTAGTTCCTGATTTTGCAGTTGATGTCGGATCATTATTCATGATTAAGTCATATTTACTATTCAAAAATTCAATTAGTTACTGTGCATCTTCCATTAAAATAATTCACATTAAAATCACCACTTTCGTTGCTTTATCCAAGTCCTTTTTACCATACACCCCTACAGTGAAGAGTCCTGAATTGAATAAAAACTCTTTAAAAGTCTATATGTATACCTGTTGTTAGTGAAGAAATAAAAGTGCAATTTAAGTAAAGAATAAGTTTTATTAATCTAATTTTAAAAATATGCATTGGAACCTTGGCTTACGAACTTAATTTGTTCCTTTATCATCTTTATTTTCTATTTCTTGCTTGATTGAAAGCAATAAAAATTCAATGTTTTAACATAAAATGAATTGGAAGTAATACAATGAAAAGAATAAATGTAAAAACAAACTTTATTTTAACTTATCTTACATAATATGTAGTAAAGGGGACTTTCCTTCCATGAAAACATCAGGCGCTTGAAGTTCATCAGGTTTCTTTCTCACAAAAAAACCTATCCAACTATATTTTTTTATTTTTGTTTTTTATAATGTTGCGGAAATGACACATGATATTATCATTAAACAGACTTATAACATAATTTAATAAAATTTTATTAGAGTGATACTTTTCCATAAAATTTTGCATCTCACTCCACTTTGCACACGTTTCGTGGATTGAGGACTTAGGAAAATCTTCTATTTGTTCATCAGTCTCTGAAAATAATATTTCCTCTTCCAGTTCTTCTGTAGTGAGTTCTGAGACTGCCTGCCTGTTTGTAAACCAAAATTCTGTCTGCAAACTGAAGCATTTTTTAATCAAGATTTTTATTTGTAAACCGTGGTTCCACTGTAATCTGAATGTGTACAATATATATACATATATATATATATGTATTGAAATTTAAATTATCTTTATTACTTAAATTTTTAGACATTTACTTCATTATATAAAAATAATGATGGTAAAACCACTATTCGGGTGCTGGTTGCTTGATTACTTTTTTTGCAATATTTTTATCACGGCATTATTCAAGAAGTGTTTGTGTCGCAGACATACTACTGCGTCCATCACCTACAGCTACCTTTAGGCGCCCCACTCATCGGGATCCCATTTATTTACTGGTTATCACACTTGCAATATCGGAGAGAATGCAGGCTTGTCCCTGCCATCTATATCATTCAACCTTACCTTACTACCGCATCATTAGAATAGTCAAATTCATATTTACCCTATCAAATAAGTAACAGAGCGGTTCTTTCTTCACAAATTTCATACAAATGAAATAAAGTACTTACTTTGTTGTGTATTAAAGCATTCTATCCTCTGCCTACCCTTTGTGTGGAAATGGTATAATATATTATATGTATTAATTTTCGTAAAATATTTTTTATTTAAAAAACGTTATAAATTATAATTGTGCTTTGTTCCATAGTAAAAAATTAAATAAATTATTATTAAAAATTCTCTTGACTCTTGATAGTTTGGACTATGCTGATATATATAGTGACTTTTCCATACAGCATTTTTCCAAGCATCTTTTGAATATTTCTCATGGGATTATTCTCTTTCAGAAGCGATGGCAAAAAAGGTTGCTCTTGAGATTAGATTAAAATGATTAACTTTTGATCATAATCGTAAATGAAAATGATCATTAAGAAAATTGATTGAGAGAGTATCCTTTATTTAGGAGTAAATATTTTTATGTGATGGTGTATATTATATAAGGTGTATATAACAAACAATGTTTTGAATATCTATTACATCATTATTTATTCAATCAATACAACAGTACACTTTGACATTGATTAGCGAACTTATATCATGATTAAATGAGACAAATATATCAACTATACGAGTAGGTCATTTAACCATTAACATTTCATTAATCAGTAATAAACAAATCAATAATAAAACGCTACTTGGTTATTTATTACATTCTTGTTGCTACATCAGATTTAAACTTTTCTATCATAAAAATCTTTTTTTTGCCTTGCATGCTTTTTTAGAGGCGATCCAGAAAGAGTCTTCTAAGATCTCTATTCGAAGTAATTGTTCAAAATGCCTCCAGGATTCTTAGTATATTTATAATGTAAGCAAAACCTTTTTTTACTGCGATAAAAATATGGGGAAAAAATATGTTCAAAGATTTAACTAGTATTTCTAAATTTATTTCACCAAAATATCAATTTAACTTCAGTGATCTTCGTAGATAATAAAGTGGAATTATAATATTATGTTCCTTTTGTTTTTTTAATTCAAAATGAATTTGCACTTTAATACAACTTTTAAAATGCTATTTATTTCTATAAACAATTAAAAGCAATATCTATATTTAGGGTATTTCAAGACAAGTTTTGATTATTTTCACATTCACATTTGTATCTACTTTTTTCATTAAATAAAAACAGAATTTCTTGATTCGAATATTCAGAACTTGTATGCCCAAAACAATAATTAAAAACAACATGGATAAAGAATGAGGCATAAACAATAATACAACTATAAAAATAATATTTATTATTTATTTAACCAATAAATATTAATAAAACAAGAAATTACATTTTTCTGAACATCTATTTAACCACAGAAGCACATCTATTTTTGCGGAAAATTTTAATACAGTGATTAGATTTTTATGAGCTGTAGAAGCCAGATGGAACTCATTAATAATTTATCTGTTTCTAGAAGAATTACTTCAATTCCTATATTTTAGTAAAGGGACATACATGGCAATTATGTTAATGACAGTAACTCCTAAGGTTTGGTTTCACAGTAGAATATTGACAACTAAATAGGAATGTGCCCGGATACAAATATAAGACAAGGACAGTGAGTAACACATTTTCATTATCAGAATATAATCTCACAAGGGCACAATACCTCACCATTCACTCCTTATACTAATTTCTCCGCGTGTTATCTTTGTATTGCAAAAGAGTTTGCTACCCTTCCAAAAATAAAATGTTAAAATTTTACAAATCTTCCAATTGATTTGGTGTTTATCAATGACAGATTGTTACCAAAGACATAGTTGATACTTAAATTTGTTTTATATTTGGCCAAAGCAGCATTCAATTTTGTTATAAAATAATTTACATAATTTTTGGTATAATAATGTTCCTCAGAATTAACAAAATATGAAAAATATTAATTTCAGTACTTTTTGTATGAATAAAATTTTTAGCCTTTCAGGGTATTACCATTTATTTCCAAATAGATTCCTTAACAATACATATAATAGATTTATTTTTATTTTAGTCTAAATTCAATTTTTACAAAATATTGATGACAACTTGTGACGTTGTCTAGCTTAATGTCACAAAGGTTGTGTAAACTTTGTGTGGACACGAAACAACTGCTAGGGCAGTTTTCACTTCACCGTATTTTTTTTTTTTACCAAAGCTGTGATATGGCTGACGTTAATTTTTATTCATAAACATTGTGGTCAAATCATGGAAGGCACTTGCTAGTGTTTTTTTTTAAATTTTGAACACATTAAGTCTAGACTTAAACATACAACATCGCATCTCTTTAATTTCAATTCAAACAATTTTTCAAATAGTCTTAATAGCCAATATCCAATTTTCAATTATTCAACAAATATTATAATTTGGAAGTTTCCTCAAACATCTATCATCCATTAAATGTATCTCCATTTGAAAATGACTCTTGTCCTACGAGTATACATATCTTCAGGGCCGGGTACCATTTCAAATACGATGGTTGTTTAAGTTTAAGATAAATATCTAATTTTCAGTTTTCATACCATCGAAAATAAAATTAATTTGCCAAATAAAATAAATAATGAAACCAAGTAAGCTGTTTTAGTTTTGTATTAATTTAAAAGCTTGTCTTCACGTTTTTATATATTCTGTAAACATCAGAGTAGGATAACATCAAAAACTTCTGTGCTTTGAAATGTTTTAAACATTTTTTCCACGCACTTAATAACAATTTTACCCAGCCCTGAACATTTTTCAACTGTAATAATTAAGATTCCTAAATTAGGGTGCTTTCAATAAAATCAATATAGAATTTCACAAAAAAAATATTTTAGAGAAAGAGAACACAATAAAAAGCTACTTCAAGGCCACTTCATTTTCTTACTATCCTCACCATAAACAAAATATCACCTTAAACTGTCAACACTTTGTTTCCAATCCATAAATTTGGCATACCCCTTCATGGCAGGAAGGCAATTTAGTAAATTTAGTATTAAATAATGGTTAATTGTTTAATTTAATTTTGTACATTATACCATAGCCTTACTATACTAAATGAATCACAAAAATAAGTTCATTTTTAAAAGACATGTTCCATAATAGACTACGGTCACCTAAGCTTCTATGCAAGTCTTGTGCCACTTAAAGTTGTTCAGTTACACGATTTCCAACCACCCCTAATCTACCATTCTCTTTCTAACAACTCCAGGGTCTATATTTTGAAAGCATGCGGAGAGAATCTCTCTAGACCTTGTGAGCAACTCAACACCTCTATACTGGGTACACTGACATTGAGAGTGCAGCCACATAAATGTCTAGTGAGAAACCTCTTTCTGCCTATTTCGAGGAATAGGCCCCGGATGTAAGAGATGACCTTTGTTTCTTTTAATGAAGGTCATTGTGCCATTGTATCTACAATTACAGAGATATACTATAATTTATTTCACATATATAATACATTTGGCAAATTTCTAATAACTACTGAGAAATTAATAAATAGTTTCAGATTACTTCCTTAATCAAATATAAAACATTTATTTAATAAATTGCAAATTATTTTAGTCTTAAATAAAATAAAAAACTACAGTTAAAAACAAAAAAATTATATTAGCTAGATTAAGATAAACTATATTTGCACAGATTCTTCATGACTAAACCAAGAATACAGAGTATGTATACACGAGTAGGAGAGTTGTGTACCTAATATGAAACTGTAACTTTTCAGCACTTAAATTTACACTTACCTCTTTTTTTTTGTCACTGTGTTCGAAGATGTGGTGGTGTTTCATCAACAGTTGCAAAATGGGATTTTTTAAAGTAGACACCTAAGATACTTTTGTTTTGACTTATTTCATTCTAATATAAATATTTGTTGATGGACATTAAAAATATTATTAGCGATTGTGAAAAATGTAACAAAAATATGTTAAACTAAAAAAATTTAGTTTGGATGATTATACTTTAAATATTACCTCATTTTTGTTCATAATAAATCTGTATTCTTAGCTCCAAATTACATGAAAAATTGATTATAATATTCAGAATAAAGTACACTTTTGATATTCTTTAATATAGATACACGGTGAAAACACTCCCCATACTTATTATTTCAAATACACATTTTTTAAAAGATCTCTGAAAGCATGACATGTAAAGAATTAATTTTTTTTTGTTGTGGAAGTCATCCTACAAATACATAATAAAAGTTCATTTTTTTGGTTACAATTGAGGAATTTTTAAAAAATTAACACAAAAATTACAATATTCTGTAACAGATTTTCTGGACTGTCACGCCTCGTTATCTGCTATTTGAGTTTTTTTAAGTTTTTTGAATCAGCATAAAAGCGCAGCGGAGACTACTGTATTTTTTTTAGTTTAACACTTCCTGCTGAACCACGGTGGCCCATACATTTCCAAGATATTATTTAACCATCTTATGTATAAAATAGTGTTGTACATTAAACTCGAAATAGAAACATAAATGTCTTTGTTAACATCATATCTTAATTCACAAATCAAAGTATGGAGAGGTTACATTGTATTCTCTGAACAGATTTAAATAAATTTCACAATATAAAGGATATTTCTTTAAAATACTTGAAAAACCCACTACGTTCCTCAATTTATTAATTTTATGGTATAATAATTAAAAAAAGAAAATAAAAACATACCTAGTTAACCCCTCCTTTACACGTGAAACAAATCAAATGATCTACAAGCTGAATTATCAAATTACAAGAACAATTGCAAATTTGATTTAAGATTTTTTGAAAACATTGTCCATCAATCTTTTCATGTCCTTTAGCAACAAATTACACAATTCATATAAACTGATTTAATTGTTGTATAAAAGTTGCTACATTTCAACACATTCAAAAGTTTGTATTAGAACAATCATTATATAAGACAACCAGTACGAGATATTAATTATTTATTATTAGCAATATGCTTTCATATATTCATTATCTTTGGTTTTTCTCATAATTCTTTTTTTGAGGTGTAAGAAAACGTGAATCAAAATCTATAGATTAATTGTGTAATTAAGTTATAAGCATCTTGGAATACTCGCTTCACGTGTAGGGAGGCTGAAACACTGCACTAATATGTATAGGTTGTTGTAAGATTTAATAATATTCTGTGGATTAAATATACAATGTACACATAAATATTTCAACGACAATAATATTTTTAGACATACATTTAAAATATTATATATATTGATAGTGGCACAAATATTATACCACTTGTTACACACACACACACATTTGAACATTTATAACACACATATGTATAAATTACTTAATACGCAAGTCTTTCTAGACTTATAAAAATGGAATTTATATCATATCCCTTAAAATTAAAATTAAAGTAAATTTAAATTAAAAATAAAGTTGAAATTTTCGGTAATTGTAAAAATATTTAAAAAATATAGTACATAAATAAATATTACTTAGAATGTTTATAGTTCCTAACTGATTCGTAGTAACATAACTTATCAAAAAAATAAACGAACTATTGAGAATAAAAAAATCTAATGTTTATTGATTTTTATTAGAGTTCATTGGGTTTATTTCTATTTGTTTAATAACATTATATATAATTAATAAAAACAATATTTCATAAAACAGGTTGTTAAATAATTGTCAAATATAAAAGAAATAAATGATTTAACAATAAGTTAGTCTTAAGATGACAGACTCTAACTAAAACAGTAGAATTGGGCAAGGGAGGTGTGTACTATGTAATTAAATGAACATAAAAAGATAAGGGTTGAAATGTTCACTACATGAATTTGTTTACAAGACATTTATTTTAAGATTACGTCAATACGTGAAGAACAATGACTAAATATTTATGATACTTAGAGATTTATCTAGTTACATATCTTTATATTGTATTAGATTAGGTTGCTATGGAAACTTATGTATACATAACCAACAGTCTTTTTGAAACTGGCCGAAAGTTACAATTTTGATTTATTTGGGTATGGTTAATTTACTTATGTGTATTTTGGACTATTACTTTACTAAGAACATTAAATCGTTTGTCATACAGGAATACTCTTGACGCAGCTGTGTTGGAAAGTGATAGGTATGCAATATAATATCACATTTAATGAATTTTCTATACTGCGTAAGTTTTAATTAAAACATTACTTTTTTTTACGTTTTTATATGAATTATATGATTCGTATATAGTCATCATCAATCTTCAGGTTTACTTTTTTTAGTGGAATCATCGCGACCGCGGTATTCTAATTATGTAGTACATTGTTTGATTATTATAGACACACTACTTACTCAATAATTTATCAAATGAAACTGATATAAATAAATAAAAAAGCATGAGATTTAACAAATTGTACCGTTGTCCATAAATTTTAGGGAGATTTTAAATTGAATTATTAAAAACAAAGTTTTTATACATTTTGTATGTGTCTGAATGATTGATGTAATATTATGAATGCGTTTATCTTTATAAAAATATCCACAGAACATATGTAATGATCACCATCTTCAATCCATCATCTTCATTCGTATGAATCTTAAAAATTTGTAATTCTTGACAATACGAACTATAATACTCGGATTAACGAATCAGTTTAAACAAAAACCTATGTAAGAGTTGCACATCTCCTCGATTTGACTCGATTACAAAATATGAAAGAAGTCAACGATGCTCGAATTGACGCAGCCTCGAAACAGTACCTACCGAGGACATGACATCAGAGTGCAGCTTACATTCGCTGCTCGGCGAGTGGCTCGAGCTTGACCTCCGCATCGGGCAGCATGCGCGGGCTGCGCACCAGCTGCTCCAGCTCCTCGCGGAAGTAGCTGTCGGCGCGGGGCGGGGACGTGAAGGGGCGGAAGCGCTCTCCGTTGGACGCGGCCAGCGGCAGCGGCTCGAGCGCCAGCCCGGGCGGCGGCGGCGAGCACAGCGGGGGCCCCGGAGATCCGGGTGGGCCTGGCGAGCGCAGCGGGGAGGCGGGCGCGCGCGGGCCGGCCATGCCGCACGCCTGCCGTCGCAACCCGTGCGCCACGGCCGCCACCGCCGCCGCCGCGGCACTGCCGGGGGACATGCCTCCGTCCCCTCCGTTACCGTAACTCTGCAAGGCCATGGCATCCTGCAATTTACACAGAGCTCACCATGTAACCCAAAATTATAATATAAAACTATGAAGGAGTATAGTACTTTGCAAACAAGATCTTTCACCAATGACAGGAAATTAAAAATTGTTATTGCTTAAATTTATTTAAAAACTATATAAAAATCCAAGTTTTTCGTTTAACGCGATAACGCCACACTTTCACGTGAATTGACAGGAGATATAATGTTCATACCCAATATTACGTGAATTCTATTCATTGCATTTATTTTACTTAATTATGAATGTCATGAAAAATAATTGTGCTATTATAATCCATCTTGTACCTAAAATTTTATTATCCTACTTTACGTATCTATAATAAGATGTGATGTTAAAAGTTTTCACAAGTTTTTAAAAATCTTTTATAATTAACTTTCTGTAGTGATTTAAATAAAGCATAATTAAAGTACTGGTAGGAAACTGACGCCATCTTCGTAAAATTATGTAACGAGTTTTAATGTCGAAGATTTACAACACCTCAATATTTTGGAAACAGATACCAGCATAATTTACTTTATTTAAATTATATACTAGGTGTAACACCCACAGTACAGAATATTTTAAGGGCAGATACAATAATATGAGTCGAAAATGTTCAAGCAGTGGGTGATTAATCTCAAACGTTTCAGAGAAAAATGTATTTAAAAACGAATATTTTAAATGTTTTATTGCAAAAATAAAAGATTTAGGGCAGTGGCGTAACTAGAAAAATTGGGCCCCAATGCGAAATGGATAAAAGGCCCCCCTGCATATGAATTGTGTACAAGGTATAATAATATGAAATATTATGCAGATTTTAATAATATTAACAAAATTAGTCTCTTTTCTCTTACAATATTAAATTTTTTATGAAACGAAAAAACTAGTGTTTTATTAGATCCTCTTAACTGAAAAAAAATCCTTGCTTTACGGCAATTTTCGGTATGGTACCTACTTATATTTAGCAGAGTATTACTGTTTACATCGACAATGTTTACACGAATTTTCATAATACACGATTGAAATCATTTCTAACATTTTATGTCCATTTCTTGCTGTGATTTAAAAAAAGGTACGTCTATACTAGCGCTGGAAAATGTATTGATACTTGCAAAATCATCAATACCAAGAGTGATGTAGGGTGCATACTATTTGGGCTCATATCTAATGTGGGTCCCAGTGCGCCGCATTGGCTGCATTGGTCTAGTTACGTCGTTGACTTAGGGCGTGAAGTAAAGATATAGAATAATAATGGGTCAATTTCGCAATTATTTATTTCTAAGTTTCGGAACTTAAAATGATTTTGTAAAAATTTCAAACGGAATATTTTCCGTAACAGTAAAGAATTTGTACATACTTCTTTAACATTTACGACTCGTAATTTAGTTAGGTATTCACTCATAATATATTATGGACTAGGTCTGTTATACCCTGTACAATATTGCCAGTGGTGTGCACTAGGCATGGATTTTGGTTATGCTGGTAATATCGATGCGGTAAAATTAATGAGTATTGTCACTAGAGGTTATATTAATGTAAAAGAAAACCACTCTAATACCATATTTAAAGAATATTGGAATGCATACATTCAAGTACACTTCAAATACACTCAATTTTGCAACATGTCTGCTCAAACGAAGACGTGTATTCGGAACACCGCGCGGCACGAGAGTTGCGTTTAGTTTGTATACGTTTGGAAAAATTTTGCGAAAAAACACAGGCGTAGCTTTATTTATCATTTTAAAATTCATCCGCTAGATGGTACTTATTAACGCATTAACGTAATAACTTTATTATTTGGGTGTGGACATGTATAATATATTTAATTTTGATTTATTTCGCAGAAATTATAGTTTTGCACAGCTTTTTTTTTATTGTTTGGAGTGAACTCCTGTGAATATTATCGTTATTTAGTTATTCGTCGACAGTGCAACAATTCCATTGACAATTTTAGCAAAATAGTGTGATAATGTTATTGAATAACTTACATTGATGGGTGGATATGCAGGAAGTGGTTCTTCTTTTATGTGGTGGGCGCTGTGAGAGTCACGGAAGACCACGGCCCTGATGACTCCCCTGATGTGCTCGTCGGGCCACACGCCCAGCAGGATACGCTGTGGGCGACCTCGTCCTTTGGGCCGTAGCTCTGTAACGTCACCCCTAACTTCAGTGCAAAGTCATCACCCCCACAACATGTAAACTTGGCGAAACCTCCTTTCGGTACCTCGAACCTCGAATTAATATTTTAGTGGCAACACAATAGATAATAGCGAACGCAACGTCAAAGTGACATTATTACAATCTTAAAAATATTAGTGAATACTTATGAATATAGCAATACCGCTTTATAATGAAGATGCCCAATAAATAAAATCATTTTCGCAAAATTATACGCATTTTAATAAATCATTTTTAGATTTTTCATATTTCGTATCGCGGTAAGAGAATTTCACGATGCGAATATGGTGGTGTCCATTTAAATAAAAAAAATGGGTCCCAATACAACATGTATATGTTCTGAATGTAAGATATGATATGCGGTTTTATCCATTATAAATATAGTAAGAATAAGTGATTTCTTGTTTTCTTTAATATTTGCACTTTTATGAAAAAAAAAAACAAAAACGTATTTAAATAAATGCTTGAAAACTTATTAACATTTTTCATATTTTTCTAACATTCGGAAATGAAAAAAAAAACGATTTTCGGTTTGTGCCGCTAGTCTGGTTCCTACACCGAATATTAGCCGGGCACTTCTGTATATACATCGGTAATGTTAATAATAATAATTTTTGAAATTTTTGAATTCCATTGCTTGCTGTGGTGGATTTAAAAAATATTAGTTCATGTTACAACACATAAAAGTATTAATATTAAATTACTGTGGGTTGTGGACCTTTCCGTTCACCGTCGGCTGCATGGTTAGCATGGATGTACAAAAAAGGTTTTAATGATCAATTATTTACATACTTGTAAAATATTTAATAGATCTCTGCCTAGTATTAATAATGTAATTTTTTTCCTTCAGAATCTTGCACTCCTGACGATATCATATAGCTTCGTTGGTGCATACATTATTTCTCGTACAGATTCCAAATATTGACGTGAGTATGTTAGGACAGTGTTTATATTTGGCACACTATTATTGTTACGAAGTTTCGATGTTTTGTAATCCCAATAGCGTCTCGAACCAGCCGGTGGACGTAAAATGTATCCATAGTAGTTCTAACTCTATCAAATATTATCCAATTAATTTATTTCTTTGTTTCATTTATGAGTTGAATCCTAATAATCAGTTTGATTATTAAATATGTACGTTTTTAGTGTAATTTTAAAATTCACAAGTGTGTTCAATTCAGTTCATTCAATTCATTCTAAATAAGTGTGGCGAAAATATAGAATATTCAAATTCGCAAGCAGAAAATGTTGCTTGGAGAACCGTAGATAGGTATTAGCGATGGTTAAATCGTTATTTAAACCGTTATTGTGACATTCGATTGTAACGAAGATTGGTAAATGATCGTTCGTAATTCTTCCAACAATGACTGCTACACTAGAAAATAAAACTCCAGTAGTTAAATATCAATTACGAATCATCGTCATAATCACAGTCGCACAACGGTTTACCATCACCAATAGGTAATAGATATATTCGGCAACAATTCATTGTTGAATTTTTCGTATTTAGTGTTTTCCTCTCAGCTTTCTATTACTTTTATTGAAAATTCAATTAGTTCGGACAAAATTGAACGCATATTTACTGATAATTTAATACACGTCAATAACCAATCACGTAAAAATATTTTTAACATAATAATTATTTTTTCGGTTGTCCAGAAAGTTCCATTCTTCAAGCATAAAATCAACTTTCTGCTATTTATCCTTGATCCAATTCCACAGACCGCAGAGCTAAAACATTACATAATGCTTAAATTGTGCGGGCTTATTTTTCTGTTAACTATTTATCTTTATTTGTCTTACCATATATTTATGATCCTGGTAAATTATTAAAAAAATAATAGATCTAAGTAGCGCAATGAATTAACAGTTCTGCTCCCTAAGTACCGAGTGAATAAGTTAGACTGGCCTTATTTACACGACGGCCTAAATTCATGTTTTATGAAACATTATGATGACTGATTTATTATCACTAAAAATCTGAAAATCAAATAGAAAAAACTCTATAATTTACGTCGTCAGTTGTTATTTTGAAACTCTTATCATTATATACGTAACAATTACAGTGCATAGATATTATGGTATTGATATATTGATATACATACGGGAGACTCTCAACTCTGTCGACGCTCTGAAATCGCAGGTATTTGAGCTCAAAATCAAAAAAAAAAAACATCTAAGGTCCGATTAATTAATCGAAGATAAAGACTTCGATGGGCCAGGGATCTAACTCGGATGTAAGAATCTTCACCATGTATGCACCTAATATTTCATAAATCAGAGAGAAGATGAAATATCGGTAGACCACGACTTCTACATGCTTTTAATAAACTGAAGGCGCAAAACAGAGGCCAAAACCTACGTAGTGTCATGATGATGATAATATGATTTTCACTCGCATCCTGATGATTGTATTTACACATAAACTTGATGTGATATTGATTGACTTATGACGTTATATCTTGAGATGTGAGAACTTGGCTTTCTCTATTAATGTTCAACATTCTACCAATGTATCCACAAACTTCAATACTAACAAGTTATATTCTGTTTTCGTTATACCTATTCACGGAAAACGACAAACATATACATTATACTATTTTACTCTTGGTTCATTTTGAAATTTATAAAGGATTTTATTAGCATTTTTATATCTGTCTTTTCTCCACACGTAGGAATTATATTTAAAATCAAATAAAATTTTCCATCTCATTACAGTCACTCTGTGCTCTATCTTGCTAGCTTTCTGAGCTTTCAAAACTTCAATTCGAAACACCATAATGAATATTGTCATATTTTTTAGTTAATAAATAGAGAGTTTTTTTAAAAATAAATAAATATATTAAGTCCAAAAAATCTTACAAAGTATTATGAAATTAGAGTCAAAAAAAGTGATAAAATAAATGCAAATACATACGTCATACTCGATACCACTGCGATGATACATTTTAGTCGGTACCCATAATGTTAAACTTATGTATTTTTGAAATTAGCAAAATTAAATTTGTGATTAAAATTCATATTTTTATTTGTTAACTTTGTTTTATTAACCACTTATTGAGTTTAAATACATCTACTTGTTTCGAAACCGGTAGATGTATTTAAACTCAATAAGTGGTTAATAAAACAAAGTTAACAAATAAAAATATTTAATCTTATGTTTTGATACTTATTAGAAATTCATATATTCGAATACCTACAATACGTTGAAAACTAAAATATATCATTTGACATTCCGGTAGATAGGTAAAGAAGTTCTTGTAAATCCAGCACCTGCGCGGTACCTACCTAAAATTTTTAATTAAATAAATGTACATACTCAGTACCTACCCACACAGGGTACAATGATAAGTAACCATTTTCAAACAAATTAAATTCAACATTTTTTTTAAATGAATGTAGTTAAAATTCATTCCTGTCTCTTCTGGATGCACAGCACATATAACCTCACACATACTAGTAATATTCGTACGTTTTTTTAATAACTAATCTCACTAGAGAGGTTATATGACTTATTATTAGTACCCACACGGATGTAATGTGTTTTATTGCAAATCAAAGGAGAGCTCAGTGCGTAAATTAAATTAGAGTGTATATAATACAAGTTATTCAGAACACCCAGTAGGATGAATCTATTCTATAGATACTGCGCTCTTTAATGATGTTCACAAAAAAAAAAAAAAAACTCGTGTTGAGAGAGAGGACAAAGGTATGGCCTTACCTACTTAAACAAACTTTTAACAATGTCAAACAGCCGTGAAAACTTTTTAAAAAACTTCGAAATTACATCAAATATGTAAATTTCTATACATCTCCTGTCAACTTTAAAAATGTAATGAAAATTCTGAGCTAACAAGTTGGGTAGATATAATATTTGTAACCGCCGAACACAAGGCGTTCGTGAACCTGTAACGGGAGCAAGCTAGGGTGGGTGGTAATACCATTGTTTCTGCAAACATTGAATCATTACACAAAAATTAAATAGATATATAAAAAATTTCCCACTTATAAATTGAAAATAAGAAATATTACAATTATTAAATTTATACTATATTTTCTAGTGGAGATCTTTATAATAGACATTTTAAAAATGTAATTATCTTCATGAAGTTCACCGACATTACTGACGCAAGCGCTCATCGCATTTCTGTCGGTGACAACTTGTTGCTATGAAGTTTTTATTAAATTGAATTTATATTGCAGCGTCTACTGCAGTGTATAGTACGAACTACGTGGTAGTCATGGTAACCCAGATCAGTGTTTTTACACACTTCATAAAGACTTTCTACCTGTATTGTTAAAAGAAAAATAAATTATTATTTTCATAAAATTCAAAAAAAAAAAAAGTTTTTTTATACACCAAAATATACCTTTTTATTAAAATATTGCATAATGTTTAGTTAAAGAAAACAAAATACGCAAGTCAACAAAATCACACATTTCAATGTCTGTATTAAAAATTTATTTGTATGAAACAATAAATATTCTATATTCAAATATCATTTGTATGCAACAATAAAGTCTATATTCAAACATTATTTGTATGAAACAATAAAACAATCGCAATCGCACGCTAGTTTAGAATCAGATGCATTGTATAACTGATATAGTTTCCATTCATGGACTCTAATGATAGGGACATTGAACAAAAGGAAACAAGAACATATTAAGCGTTATTTATCACATAAATTAATATAGAGCAGACACCATTGTAGTGCGATTTTTTCTCAAACGTTAGGCACTGAAAAATACCAAATACCACAAATATATGAATTAATTATTGTAAAAACAAAACAATACCCTTAATATTTTGTTATGTGTTCGCTGCATACCTAAAATGTTAAAAATAACAAATTTCTCCACAAACATTATGAATCACACAAAAGATAAATAATATGAATTATTTGAGTGTTTACAACAATATATCA
Organism: Eubasilissa regina; assembly: GCA_022840565.1. Lineage (NCBI taxonomy): Eukaryota > Metazoa > Arthropoda > Insecta > Trichoptera > Phryganeidae > Eubasilissa > Eubasilissa regina. The sequence continues at coordinate 29,187,826 of JAINEB010000033.1, forward strand.
TTTACGAGACTACCCTGGGAACGCATACGAGCAAGAGTTTTTTTAACACAGATGGAAGTCCTCTGTTGCTGCTACATTCGCCAGGATATGGTGAATTAGAAACATAGTAAAATGAGTGGTACTTGGTGATGGATATACAATATTGACACATGAGACACACCTGCTCCACCGTCAGCGCTCGGGCCCAGCATGTTGTGGACCCGGTTGGCGTACAGCACAAAGGTCGGGTAGGGAATGTCGTATTTTCTGGCCGCCTGCGACAGAGACAGCCCTTCCTTCAGCACGGAGAATATCGCCTCGGCCATCGTCTCCGGTCTCCAAGACTTCAGAGGGCCGCGCTCGCGGAACCTCAGGTTATGCACCAGCGACTGGTTGGTATTCCAGCATTTCTGCCACATTGATTGTAACTGATACTGGTAACTGTCTGCTGGAATGAATTGGAAACATAGAAACCATCATTAGTCGGCGCAATCGGTGACATGTATTTACATAGTATTTACATAATATAAATAATTCATTCAATATGTACTGAAAAACAACAGTTATGTATAGTAAACGCACAACATCGCTAAGAATTCGCAGAAAATCGCTATATACTATCAACTACAAAATTAAGCTAGTAAGATTAAACATAATTATGTATTTACCATAACTTAATAAATTCCTCCATATTTACTTACCAGTTAATAAAGTAATTGAACATTTAAAAAATATAACTTTTATATATTTTCACCATTTGTTAACCACTAATAATAAATATCCTCTCTACTGATAATAAAATGAAGTATTTGTTAATATAATAAATTTATTATCTTTAAATATACCATCGAAGCTCTGGTAATGTTGCGATTTGCTGTAACGACAATACCTTCATAAGAGGCAAAAAACAATTTTATATCAAAATGCTAAACCAGTAACCGTGGGTGTCGCGTGCATTGTGTGCTAATTGCCATCGATATTCGCAACATGACTAAGGTAACATTCCAAAATCAGTGTAAATATGCAGATTAGGTAAAAGTAAGAAGAAGCAAACCACTGAGTTCGGCAACCTAGTAAAAAAATCATGCCAGAACGTGTCACTAAAATATACCGATATCTAAAATATCTTTATCCAGCGTTGCAACTTTATCAGAGGGTCGACGATATTTTAAAGGTGCTTTAGAGATTCTGGATTCTTAACAGAGCTGGACATCGCAAAACATACCCGGCAGTCTTTTGTGAAACCGAGTCAAAAAGTCTCAACAACCATGTCAAAAATGTCTTCATCTTGATTAAATCACTCTACACACTAAAATTAACTGTCAACTATAAGTAAAATGAAACCGTGTTGTAGGTTATTGCTGTAATGTATTTCTGTGTGTCACAAAATAAAAGATGTGGGTACCTACGGAAAAACGCTACAAATCCATCAACGAACACAGATAAAAAAAAAAAAACTTGATAGAGAATGAAGGAAATTTTCATCAGACCGGGTTTATACCAACGACACGACGAATCCCGAGTTAAAAAAAACCAGTATTATCGGGATAATCGGATTCAAATATTATTTTCTAAGGAAATATAATTATTTAAAATACTAACATTAAGCATATTCCGTATCTAATATTAAATTGAAATATCACGGATGATGCTATAAATTAATAACTGGAATATATTTTTGACGGCTTTGTCGAATATTTCAGAAAAATTGCGTTAATTTCTCAAGAATAAACATTTTTCGGAAGGTTTCGTCATTATAGTTGCAATAGAATGAGATATGTTCTCGTGTCGTTAGCGAAAAACCAGCCTCGTACGGTTAACTCACCGGCAATCGAAGAGGTAGAGGCGCCGAGCCACACGTGCGAGTTCTCCAAGAGCTTGGCCTGAAACAGAAATGGAAAATGTTCGTTACTTGAATAATCAATTGAAATAACAATTAAATAAAAAACTACAAAACAAATTATTAGCTATTTTTAAATTAGGTCATCGTTCTGTCACGCTTTATGTTATTTGGTAGTTAATTGAATAGATTTGTAATTAATTCATAGTTATCTGAGAAAAATCACTGTATTGCGATACTTCGCATAGTCCGGCTAATCGGTAGAACCGGACTAATTTATGTACAAAGCAATGATAATCGTTCCAAACATTTTTTTTTTCCTATTTTTCAATAAATTAAACGAAGGTAATATATTCAAATGTATGTATGTATATATTTATTAAAAATAACTATAGAAAAACAAAAATGCATTTTTCATCATTAATTTTTTATTTCCAAAAAATTGCAATAACGATGTTTGCACTTTTTTCTTTTTTGGTCGTTTCTACTCTTATATTTTTTTGTAGCAACGAATTGCATTATTTATCGTTCGGTGAATTATATGGCTACGTTCGATATTGGGATCAACTTCTATAATATGATCTGACACTTTTTCAAACATTCCAACGATTTTTAAAAGTCAGCTGTTAAGTCTTGTGCAGTTCCTATCATCACAGTAATCGTTATCTAAGTTGTCTTCCCGTTCTTGATAAGCTAGTTGTTCGTCTATTTCCCAAAAAACTTTACAAATCCACAAATCTTTTAAGAATAAATTAACGATATGAGTTTTCATAAAAAGAGGAAAAACTGAAAAATAGGGCATAAAATTAATTTAATGTATTAATTTTTTAAAGATTTTTTTCTAGAAAAACTTTTTGGTAGGATTTATTGTTTTTTTCATTTAAATATTTTTTTTTTTTGAAAATTTCAAACAGGACTAATCGAAGCCTATGACTATGCGAGACATTTTTGTAATTTAAAATTATAATATTTGTTGAAAAAAAATGCTAAAGGAAAATGTAAAGACTTAAACTTTAACGTATTTTCTCCAGGAGTCAGCTAAGTATAATTTCTCAAAACCTTCTCATTGTCTCGCATTTTGTAATTTTGAATATTTTTATTCAGTTTTGTCTTTTATATTGAGTTTTTAAGTAATTATTAATGAAAGCACTCGAAATAATATAATATTAAAAAAATATTTTTTATAGACTAACAGTAAATTTGTTAAGGGACTGTTGACCTCGCTATTAGAATTACTAGATGATTAAAAACATAAATAATTGGGGCAACATTGGTAAGATTCTGTCTTTTCTACTTCTTGATACACAAGTCAGGTAACATGTAAATGATATATTACAGAATCAGAAACAAATTGTCAATTCGTTCTTTATGAACGAGTACTGCTATTGTCCAATATACCATACTTTATTTGTCTTCAAAATTGTATTAATATATTTTGTTTCTCTTTTTCTTATAAAATAATAATAAAATATCTAACTGGCGATATTTAGGTTATTTAATGAAAAACTATGTAATCTTATTTAAAATTGTTTAATTTATTTTAACAGTATTTCTGCTGTCTTTGTTATACTATTTTAATCATTAACTTGTGTGTACATGTGAGAAATTTATAAGGAAAATGCTAAAACCCTAATCGATAACCTAATAAAAGGTTAAAAAAAAGTAAAACAAACAAATCTCTACTTAGCTTATTCTGTCGGTTGTAGACGTTCATATTATCATATATTTTTCTAGTAATTGTTATTGAGTTTCGCTTCAAGTTTAATATCATATGATAGGAGGTAATTTTTTTATCGTGTTTACGTTCATAATATTTTTAATAATATTTTTTAAAAGATTTTATCTGCCCTTTAAAATGAAATACATTTATTCTCTGTTATTACTCTGATTTTGTGTTAATAAAATAATATTATAATATTCATCCATGCGGAAAAAAACTCCATTTGGTTATGAGACAAATTGAATATGAAATAACAGTGACTAATACTGTGGGGAGGGGGTGGAGGAGGTAGTTCCGGGTGAAGGTAGATAGTGAGAAAATATATTGAAAATAATTTAATTACATTTATTAATAAATCGGACGTGCCACGGTGTAAATATAAAAGATTTAATATCTATATTATTAAGATGATTATTCCATTTTGCATTTCATGGATACACTAATATAAGCTTGGAAATATAGATATATTATCATAGATGGTGAAAGTCTGAAGGAACTGACCGAAATACAATATTTTGAAGTCACGATAGATTAAAAATTGAACATTTCTCAAAATAAAAGACACGTGACAAAAAAGATTGGTAAAATAGTATATATTTATTTATTTATATATATTTTGACATCCATATTTTTGTACTAACAGAGGTGGATACATAATAAACATACATAATACGTAGTTTATTGTGTGGGATGGAGTAGACTTCACCTGTGATATATACAACGTTGTTCTGGCTACTTTGCTAGACTGAAGTCTGTGTTAAAGTAGCCAGTATACAACTCTGTTATTATTCCTCACATCAATTACTGCAGCAGCATTTTGTTTTTGGCTGCATTGCAACAAATTGCAACAATTGCCAGTGTTGCAAAATAAAGCATTGAGAATAATATACTCGGACCGGTGCAATGCTGAAAGATCTGAATATGATGGCAAATAAGCAAAATAAAATATTTTAATGTTATGGTATTTATTTTAAAAATTCTCATTAAAAAATATCGGCAGAATTTATAAGAAAAATAAATGCAAATCAACATGAGGACAAACATCATACAAGAGGAAAAGATAGACTGAGACTATCATTCAGGAAGAAGGCTAAATTTCAGAAATCGATGATGTACACTGCGATGAAGATTTTTAATGAAATGATAGAAGATATAAGAAAGGAGCAGAAACTACATAGATTCAAAATGAAACTAAGCAAATATAAGCAAGATAAGATAAGTAAGATAAAAAGGAACATTTTGATCTCGTTTATATTAGAGCATATATAAATATATATATTTTTAAATTAGTTTAAATCATTAACAGTAATCTTTTATAAAACGGATAACGTACACCACGGCAGTATGAAATATTTATTTAATAGATTGGTAAATAGTATATTTCAAATTTATATTAAACATTTTTCCAATTACATTACATTTGCTGTAAATCAAAAATTTATATAAGAACGGGAACTTTTTTAATATTTACACTATGATTGAATTTGAAATATTTATCCACACACATTTTCATATGCAGGGAATTTTTTTAAAATTACGTATTTTATCATCGGTGTGAAAAAGTTATTTTGCAGTGGAAAACTAGTGTATTAGACAAGATAAGTGTTTTGCTTGGGAAAGTGGCTATTTAACTCTTTTAATCATCATTCAAACTAAGTAATTCAAGTGTCGGATAATATTTAAAATAATGCCAATGTGACATGATGTCATGCGCAATTGGAGATATATACGATAATAACATCGTCATCAACGGTGGCCGCGAGGCCTCTGTAACATCGCTGTACACGTCATTGCTGTCAAATACACAGCGAATTCGCGTTACAGATTATCCTATACGGCCTCTATGCCCATGTTTGGAACATACATGTTGACGTTCTGGCCACCACCGCAGTGAAATTGATACGCGGGGACAATAGAATTGTAGAGGTTTTCTTTTTTTTGTTCTGAAATAATTTTTCATTAAAAGATTTTTTCATTATATGACATGCCCGATAGCCAAGTGATTGTTTACATGATTGCGATTTGCGATGAAGAATCGACTATTCAAGACTATTATTAAATCGGAGCTTTGGGACGTTTCTGTTGGGCACTTTTATTAATTATTGTCTCAAATATTTTTAATAATATGATTCATTTTAGGAACGCTTACTGTGCTTTGCAAAAGAAATCGTGGTAAGGTCTTTAAATTACTCTTTTAATTATGAATACTAAAGTATTGTAATCTCTAAAGAATAGTAGTTTCACAATAGCATTTAGCTGAATGCTAGGTGTAGGTAAAGTAAAAGCTATCGACTCTTATTTTTTGTTACTTAAATAATTTTTCTTAAGGCCGGCAAGAACTTTTTTGATAAAAAGTTGCGAGATATGTAGTTACCGCAATCGCCGTGGAAGAACAATCCAATCGAGTCGATACCGAGCCGCTGCATGCACTACTCTGGATAAAGAAACGACAGGGGTTGCCTGGAGGGAGCTCTGCGGGGCTCACGCGATCCCTTGTTAAATTAAGAAAATACAATATTCTAAGATCAAATCAGTACCTAACTGCATTTCTGTAGATGGTTGAAATGTATTATGAAACATAAGACTTCGTTGCCTTTTGAAATTTCTCGTAAATTACATTTATTTCGAGTGCATAATAAAAACACCTGGCCATTTTTTTAATCTTGCCAATATTATATATATTATATATTGGTTCCAGATGTTCTTAGATGTTCAAAGCAACATTTTTGTGAACGATGCTTTGAATGATTATCCTTCATACTTCACACGTGTATATTTAGCGTAATTGTGCACAGTTTTGAGAAAGACAGTTCCTAATATTTATTACTTTGTACCATTATTTACTAAGGAGAACTTCAGTTTCAATCCAGTGTTCTGTTTTGAAATATAGAATTTGAGCGAAAAGAATAGCATATTAAATAACATAATCACTTTGCAAGAAACCACGAAATTTATTATACGTAAATTAATAAATATTAAGATACGAATTTTATTAATATAATTCTTAATAAAAAACTTAAACAGAGAGCTACTAATAACTTCTTGTTCACTAATCCTCCTGGTAAAAATATTAATAATGACGTAAGTTACCAATGGCGTACAGTTCCACGTATTAATAATTTTTCTTCCCTTAGCGTGAATAATCTTCCTTCTAATGTCAGGCCAGCGTTCTATAAAACAACAATTTAGGAAAATTTTTAATAAACTCAAAAGATAAAGATAATGGGTATATAAAGATAGACACGGGTATATATAAATTAACTTGAAATAACTGTTCCTCATTCTATATAAGCAAAACTGCTCGTAATGTCAATATTCGTGTCAAAGAACATCTTAAATGTTTAAACAGTAATGGTTATCTTCCATAAAAACGGGTTTGGCCTCCGGTTGGACAATTTAGAAGCCATTGAAATAAAAAAGGCACTAAATAGTGGTACGCCAATTCTTAATAATCAAATTAATTTATCCATTAGCCCTATATTTGGTATGTTTCCTTTAAAATCAATTTAATATCCATCAACACTGTATTTTACCCTTCCTAAATGTTTCGTCCATTTGTATATGTATTCCGTCTCTCTCTTTTGCATATAATTTTATATTCTGTCTCCCTTGAAATTCTATTTAATTATATATGTATTCTGTCTCTCTCTTTATGTATATATAAGTGCACTCTTTTTGTATTTATGATTAGTTTCAAATACGTCCCGATAAAGCTTAAGATAAGCGAAACCACTTGACGTATTTTTCGTCAATTCGTGGTTTTATACAAAGTGATTGTTATTTTATTTAATATAATATGTCAAACCACAAAGTGATCTATGAAAAAGAAAATAATAGAACCTATTTCCGCGTCAATCTTCAAACTCTATGGTATATTATGTATTGCTATATACGATGTTAAGTAATATTCGATTGCTTTATTTTGTATAAGAGTAATAAAAAAAATCCGCCCCTTTCGCGGAACATTGCGATTAGCTCTGAAATTAAGCGAGCTTCTTGTTAACGTATTACTAGCCCACCAGTCTGATGTCTTCATTGAGGTGTAGTGAAATTTTAACTATACATAAATAATAGTACGTGTATTTATGAATATTTTACACTTTGGTACAGTAATGAAGAAAGATAATCGATTGAGCGAGGTCGGTTTGACGTGCATCTCAAAGGGACTTGAAGATAATCAAATATCTAATAAATATTTGCTTGACAGCGCCAGCGGGAAGAACAAAGAGGAAAGATGTACAAGAATCGCGAACGATTCATTTGCGATTCACAATACCCATGTAATAATGATGATTTATGTTACATATTATCATACTCTTGGGAATCGGCTGCATAAGCTTATGCTTTTGACTTCGGTGTTGCAGTTAGCAGTTATTAGAAAATACAGAGGAATGAGGGTGAATGATTAAAGTATCAGAAATTGCGGAGAACACGACGAACACAACACTTCATATTTGCGGCACTAATAAACAAAGTAGTGCCGAGTTTAAGGTTTGTAATTTTGAATACCTCGGCTGTAAAAAGTATAACGAGGTGTTAACGGCGAAATACACGAGGAAGAGGAAAATAACAATGCGAATAACAGAAGTTATAATGCTTTGCTATTCTTGGAAAGCATCAATGTATTATTTTAAGTAGTGGACTGTGACCTGAGAAACGAATTTAGTAAATGCATCACCGTTCTGTGCTGCAATTATATATATTTATTACAATTATACAGCAATCTAACGTAACCTATTCTGCGGCAGGTAGATTTATAGACGAAATCGAATTAATTTATTAATCTACCAATTGAGCGTTGACCGTGATGCAAGAGCTTTGTGAAATATATGAAGTGATATAATAAAAAAATCCTAATTCTTCACAATCGGATTTTCAGAACCTTCTGTGTATAATTTTTCGTGTGGCGATAATATAAGTTAGAAACATATTTTTTTAATAATTTGATGCATTCTATCGCAACATTGGAACGCTACTATTTATATACATATAAATAAATAGTAGCACACTACATAGGGTAGAAGTTAAAAATAAAAAGATTACTTCATCGTTAGTGCAGCATTGTTAAAATGCAAAATCACCCAAAACAATATTTTGGTGTTCAAGGTTGTAAAAGCACTTAGTTAAAGTAAGGGACGAACCAGCCATAAAAGTCGGTATTTTTAGACCCCTAAGGCGGCGTGGGAACGCCAATAAAATCCGGCGTACACGATTTTCGGCACGTAGTGAAATGCACCATAAGGGATGCATCACCTTCATGTGGCAGTCTTTCCACCAAGCTCAACCGGGAGAGATCGCTCCGTAAATGCGATCTAATTTTCAGTTAGAAAACGAAATTAGGATCGTCTCTGTAATTTGTAATTACGGGGTAAATGTAAACTGTGCGCCTCGAGTTTAAGCTTAGACTATGATGTTCTCTGCGTTTAATCGTTTGTGTGAAAGCACTCAAGTTTCATGATCCGATCAAGTCAAGGTCCCGTAAAAAGCCAAGACAAATCATATACGGTACGCGCAAATTGTGATTGAGAAAATCGCGTCCAGAGTCCCGGTTTGCCTGGTTAATTGGACATCGTCTGGTGGTCAATCCCGAACTTCGTCACTCTACCCTGGCATCACATCTATTGGCGACAAATTACTTCAAGGACCATCATCAGCACGTGGAAGACATCACCGGAAAGGTAATCCCTTACGTGAGGGACCTGCAGTAAATATTAAACAAGAGTCACACACAAAATTTGGCAATTAACTTCATGTTGGCATGATGGGCTCGCAAATAGTGTTGAATTAATAGTTATCATTTTTTTAAATTTGTATTATTAATAATAAGTAGGTAAAATGTGTTTTATTGTTTTAATTAATACATGCAAGTCACAAATACAATAAACTTTATTATAAATAATTTTTTTTTGTGATTTCTTTTCATAACCAATTGACTTGATAATATTTTTAAAAAAAAGAACCATTTAGGCTATATGCCTCCCCCCTGACCATGAAGCCGAGGCGAAGGAAGAAATTCCGTAACAGCATGTTCTGACCGAGGACAATGGTTTTCGATAATGTACATACCATAGCTAACCTTAACTTAGAATCACCCGTATATATAGAGAAGCAATATAAATTTTCAAACATGAACAGTATAAATGACTCCATAAGAATTTCACATACCTGGACAAATATCTTAGATACAGCCGTCCACGAAAATACATGCATAAAAAAAAAACCAATATTAATGATAAACCAACAAAATCCCCCTATAATAATCAAAGAACCACTTAGCAAGGTAATCAGGCATGCACAAGGCCGGCTATTAAACAAATAACTAAATTAAAGGTCACTTTTCGTTACCATCAGACAATGGCGCGCACTAGGTATAGATTTAGGTTATGCTATTACCAATGATATTATACAATCATATATAATGAATGTACTACAATATATGTTGTAGATAAGATTATGAACTTTCGTTTAACACGATTAACGGTACACAGATGGTGCTAATTGTAATAAATCCGTAAATAATGTATCCGTTCATGTTGATCCATGGATTATGGATTATTTAATTTATATTTGTTTCCCAGAATTTTCAGTAATGCACAGCTTGTTTGCTTGTATGCACTTCGCGCCCCTGCCATTAGATATTAAGCAATATTAAGCACCTACTAAGATTTTATCTCATTTTCATTTTGGTTCTTACATTGAACGGCCGAGTTTACTCATTAGGATTCAGGATAAAAGGCCCTTGAGAATGAGTAAAAAGTATATAAAAATATTATATAAATTGAAATTTAAAGAATAAATTTAATCGATAAGAACTTGGAGGGCATTCAGCCCTTAAACTTACGTTTTTCCATACCACACAACTTCCGAGACACCGTGTTAAATCTGACAACCAGTTTGTATGGTTCGCGAAAAAGGCATAAATTATTCACAAAACTTACTACTCTAAAATGGATATCCAAGTCTATGCACATAGATAATATCAATTTTAGAGAGACTCACTTCTCTCAAAGTAATAAGAAGACGGGCGAAGTCTATTTACAACCTGACGTGATATTATGAAGGTATAAGCGAGCATTAATTTTCAATGTAAATATAACATTATAATATATTATGGTTTTTGTTTTTCAATATCACAAAATTGTCTTATTTGATAGGTTCTGTATTTATTATTCACATATTCAATTTGAGTACATGGTGGACGTACTGTTAGTATATTTATTGTTTGATAAATATCGCCAAGGCAAGCGTGAAAACAAATTTAGTACGAGTTCCGTTAGTATTTGTTTTATTGAGTTATAATCCTCTTCTTAAAGAACGGTGGTCTCATCGGCGCAATGCTCGTCATATGGTGTTGTACAGGATATCATCCAAAAATATGTAGATCCCAGATTGTTCATTACTAGGTACTTTGTTTCTCTTTGTTCTTCACTCAATTAAAGTAAATTAATATAAAGCTGATCATAGTATAGTAAGTAACATTAAGAAAGGATCACTTAGGTGGTTTATTCATATGAAACGGATGAATGAGGAGAAAATGGTACGAAAGATACATAACGCAAGTGTTGATGGCAACAGAAATAGAGGACGTCCGCGAAAGTCTTGGCGCTACCAGTTAAACCAGATACTGGAAGATGGTGCTGTTAGAAGCCACAATAACCGGCGAGTTTGTATGAAGAGTGTGGCGCTCTATTCTCTCTGCCTACCCCCGCGGAGAAACGGTGTAATGGTAAAGAAGTAAGTTATTCTCTCGGTTCAGCCCTTGCCATCCTTATCCCTTTCCAACATATATATCTCTCCTTTTCTTTGATTAAACATTCAGGTATCATACAGTATATTCGAATGTGCTCCAGATACAGAATTATATGAATTGATTTTTCATCTATCTGTTTATTTGTGATTTGAATATTGTTATAGGAGGATAACCCATCTCTGAAACGAAATGTTTTTTTCAATATTTTAAAAACAATATACAAATGACTGAAGTTTTAACAATTACACACTTCATATTTTCAATTCGACCCCACCATACGTAGTTATTATATATGAGAATTCGACCAAAATAAATTTATCGATTTGTGATGGCAAGATTAAACTAAAAGTCGATTATAACACGTGCAGAAGTAATTCACCGATGTTGATAAATACACGAGATTAAACTGCTTGCAATCGGAGAACGGCAGCGGAGGTAGTCACGAAAATGTTCACAGCTTTTGTGAAAGCTCATTGTGCGGAGAAAATATTATTGATTATCTTGGCATTTATTTTGTGGATGTTCGAATTATATTTTTTGTCACACGCGTGAATATATCACACAGAATTAATTTTTACGTTATCATGTTACTGTTGCAGCAACAGAGCTGGTATTAATTTAGCTGACAAGAATAACCGTAGATATATTTTTAATATGCAACTTTGACCTGGATATTTTTTGATATATTATTTATGATTTTATAAAAATACGACGTGAAAAAAATTTTAAGATTTGAATTAACGAAAATAGATTTCAAACATGTTAACTAAAAGTAATATTGTTTATAAGCAGTGTAGTCCTGTATTTTTTGAAATATTGATATATAGATATTTTACAAAATAATAATTGAAAATTGAACATTTTTGTGTATAAATACTTCAAGATATATAAATCCACAACGCCGATTGTTAGAGTTAGGAAAATTGTACTGTATTGTATTTACCGTTGCGGAACCATAGTAGAGATGTAAGAGGGGATGGAGGAGACAGTTGTCCAGCAGCAGGTAGATGGCTGTAGTGTAGTCCTGATCCTGATACTGTCGAACATCCCAACAGGTCTTTTTTCACGAAATATCACCGTCTGCCTGATCAATGGGTAGGTCCCGGTACTGTTTAGCGTTCCATATCTCACAATTTCAAGAAAACATTATATTTGTTGACGTAACACTAATCTGTTTGATATTTAATTTCGTGAATAATCTACACGATTACCTAGATTTTAAATGCGATTTGTTCAGAAATAATCGTCGGACGTTTATTGTGTGAACGCGTATTTCTTCGTTATTTCACGATGAAACTTTTGATGTATTCTTTTGACGTTTTGAACATTGTGTTTTACACCATTATGTACACAAATATTTGGTTTTAATGTGACGCGTTGTTGGTATGTTTGCTTTGGATATATATTTTATATATTTGAATTTTACAACTCGAAAACAATACTCGTATATCTAGTGATCGTATAAGCATGTTTCATTTTAAATCAGTAACGTTTTTATAATTGTATAGAATTAATTGTATAAAAATAAAATAGCAGTACATTTTATAAATGTAATAAATGTCGACAAAATTTGGTTTAAGAAAATTGATAATATTTCGCAGGCGAAGGATTGTAGGAAGAATTGATAAAATTTGTGAAATAGACCCGTTTAATTTGAGACTAGGACGGAAGTTCATCATTATAAATCGCAGTTTAATTTTGCTTTAGTCCGCCCTACACAAAGTAAATATTGTGTGCAATATTCCCTTTCATGCGGGAGGAACCGCCACCCTCGGGTGTACTGTGGTTGTAGTGGCTCATATTGCTGTGGGTCTGTAGCTGTAGTACCCCGCTCTAGGGGCCTCTAGAACCGAGTTCTGGCTTCTAGACCCGAGTGTCCTATATTGATGCGGCGTGTATTTCTTGTACGAAGATTAATTGACGTTATTTAGAATGCGACCCAGAAAGAAAAGTGATAATGAGATTTTTAGTTTAGAGTTGAAAAACCATAATATTTCGGTTCGCCCCACGACCGCCGGTTCCCACTCGCCCTTAGCACTCACCCCTAGCAGATGGCACGAGAGCGCCTAATAACCCCTGTAGCGCCACTAGACGCGCTCTAGGGTGACGGCTACCAACATATGAATAGTCAGGTTCCACTACTCGCCGCAAAGAATTAAATAGCACACTCCCGAAGAGTGGTTTCAGAAGAGAGGGAATTTAATTACGCTTTTTTTTTTAATAGTGAAGCGTTCGTCAGGGCTGCGTAGTTCTGAAATATGGAATTCCGTATAAACGTGTTTTTGAAATCTTTTGCCGAATGCGAATGATTCATCGCACTCGTAACACCGTGAAACGAAGAACAGCCGATATACCTTCTTGCTCCACGTCAGCGTTGTTTCGCCCGAAGTACCTGAGCTTGATTTAATAATAACGATTGATTTATTATGTCTTCGTGAAAAAGAAAGATTAAAAATGTAATGCCTTCCGTTAAACCCAGGCTATTTATTGAAAAGTCGAATAAATTAAAATATAACGAAGAGCCCATTAGTTAATTAAATAACTACACGCTCTATTTACGAATATTTCATTACGATCCATTATGTGATAGAATATAAATCTAGTTTACGTGAAAAATGAAAAATAAGGAACCCGACAGAGCTAATTTATAGAATTGCTTTCCGTTGTTCGTGTTTGAAGTCAGTAACACATAAGACAAATAAATGAGTAATGCAAAATATCACATCGGCTGGGCGTATTCAGTATAAAGATGAGTTATTTTCGGCTAAAGCATGTTCTTACTCACGCCTGAGTTATTTCCAAATTGTGAAAAATATTGGAAAAAACGTCACGACCCGCGAAGTCAAAGAGGAATATGTTCAAAGGGAATCAAGATAGCATTTAACTGTCAGCCTTTATCGAGCCGACGTATTTATATCGTGTTATTATAATAATTGCATTTCATTACGAAATCTTTCGTTGTCCGTATCGACTGATTTATGAACACCCCGGCCAACAATAAACCAGTATCTTCATTTAAAACATAAAATTACTCTAGGACATGAAATAAAATACGATAAATCTCATTTATAAAATAAAGTTAAACTTTTAACCTTTCTCGATAATTGTAGTCATTTTCGTTCGTAACAGAAAGAATTACGGCTCGTCTAATGCAGTCATTTTTCTCGGTCCATAATGAACGTTGGATGTGAATTTATCGATCGATCGAAGTACGGTCAGAGGTTAGAAGATGGTCTAAGCCCACTTTAAACTTCACCGCTCCTGCGGAAGTTGAGTCTATCACTGAAATCGAGGAACAAGAAAATATGAAAAATGGACAAAAATATGATCTAGCTAGTTCTTAAGTCGAAATATATGCCCTTGCTGTCAGCGAATTAGTGGTAGGTGCGGCGATTGTAGATCGCGTAAACCAACGTGAATCGGATTAATTTAATTACTCACTGATAACAAAATCTAGGTCATTTCTTTGTCATTATATTTTGTTTTGGATTAAATTGATAATATTATTGTTCCTCTAAATTATGTCGGGCAAATAACAATTAAGCGGGATTAAATACAATAATGAAATGTAAAAATAAGACATAGATGGAATAGAATTCTGCAGATATATTAGAAAGATCAAAAATAATTTTTTCCTTTACTAAGTTGGAAAATTATGAATTTATTTAAAAAATAGTAAATAACACTATTTTATGTTTTTACAACAAATAAAACCGCTAAGAACAAGATACGAGAAGCTACTGCGGACAAGTAAATAGTTTGGTTGTGGCTGCGGCGTGGCTGTGGCGTGGTCGTAGCATTATAGTGTTCTTTCCTCTATCTTGCTTTGAAAATGGTATTTAAGTCAACCAGATTTAGATATTCAGAGAGTTACATTTTTGGCCAAACGTATTTAGGTTCGTATAATGGACATCGGGTATTATTAGTATATATTTTAAAATGCATGTAATTATAAATCATTCATTTGACTCTACACAGCTATAATTCTAGACCATCCACCCTTAAGCAAGTTATCTTTTTTTCATTAATTTCATAATCATGATTGTTTATAAATCATTAGAGTAATGATGAGTTAGATTTTATGTAATTCTATTATAATAATATTATTGAATCTCTTTTAATACTCGTGATAATTTTGCAACCAGCTTCTTTTAGCACCCTGACCTATTTTGCACTCAGTCTGGTCAAAGTACCTCGGTCCCGCCCAGATTGACTAAAGCACCTTGTTTGCACTCACTTTAACCAAAGGGTAACTCTACCTGCTGAAAATAATGCATTTCGAAATAATTCAATTAAAACATCCACGCTGAAATGTAATTACGATGTTCAAAGATATTTATTAAAATTTCGATGAATTTTTGCCCAGATAATTAATTGGTCGAATAGTTCACCCGAAAATATTTAAAAATAATTTCATGACGGAATTTTTTTTTGTAACAATTTTTATCACAATATTTAGACGATACGTGATGTTTACATACCAAATTATTTAACTATCAAGGATGATGCATACGAATAATAAACAAAATTATTTTAGTATCGAGGATGACAGGTACGAATTATAAACAAAAATATTTAATTTTCAAGAATGACAAATATGAATAATAACTATTAGAATTTTTAATCAAGTTTTTACTTAACAATCACGAGATCTGATCTTTAAAAGATAACATGAAATACTAGCGGGTTCATAATGTATGTATTGAATTTCGTTTTTATGTCAATTTTCTTATCATTACAATAAGAACGCTAATCCTTCTGTCAAGAGACGTTCTTTAAATATTAGCATTAGTAATCAAATTGTTTATACATACAATCTAATATGAATTTGATTTCTGATAAATTTGCAAAAATTAAATTATGTTGGACAGGTAACTATATATTGATATCCACTAGATTTGAAAATATTATTTATATTCATATATTCGCATTCCCACCAAAACTACATTATTTAAAATATTTTTTATGAAAAGGAAATGCATTTTATTTTTGTGAAAATCGACCACTTTAAGATTGTACAGAATCCATATATGTAGGTATATGAAATTGAATATTTGTGTATCTATTTTTTGTACAATTCCTTGCCCTTTGACACTTTTAAACCAAATTTTTTCAGAGTTCATCTTTAGACTTTTATCGCAAAACATAGACACTCACACTGACCATGTCGCCCCCTCACCACGATACGCACGTACTCGTAAATGCGTATAATATTAAATGCCTATTGTTTAGTTGTACTCTAGGAAATTTTGCGTACATTGTTACTCTTTGCACATCCTTCGCAAAACAAAGGCGAGCAACAATTAATGAGTTTTAAAATTAAAGCATATTTTACACAGTAAAAAAGAGATTTGTGTAATAATATTCCATTTTCCTTTTGTCTAAGATTTTCTAGGTTATTTTGTGTCTTCGACTTGG
The DNA here is from genome assembly GCA_022840565.1 of Eubasilissa regina. Lineage (NCBI taxonomy): Eukaryota > Metazoa > Arthropoda > Insecta > Trichoptera > Phryganeidae > Eubasilissa > Eubasilissa regina. The sequence continues at coordinate 29,204,533 of JAINEB010000033.1, forward strand.
ATGACGTTTCGATTCTCATTGTAGGGTCTATGATTAGGGCTGCTGATGACACCTGCCAGAGATCCGAAACGTAGGCCAAAGAGGTCGGAAACGCAGAAGATTCTGAACGTTTATGAAAATTCCGTGTACCTACCTATTTTAAATTATAACTGAACACGAATTACGGGTAGCGCCTCATTAAAAAAAAAAACCTTTTACAATAAACTTATCTATGAATAATGTGAGTTACAAATTTATATATGTAAGGATTAGGCAGGGGGTCATTTTGTAAATCAAAAAGATAATTTTTTTGTGTTTGATGCAGTTATAATTTATGGGCGGTGCAGTATGGTCATAAGATAAATATTTGAATGCGCGATGATTGAATAACCTTTTTCCCACAGAAACGGCGAACGGCGGAGGAAGGAGCGCAGTGGCGACCCGTATGGAGAGTGCACACAACCACCCGCACCTCGGTCGTTAAACACTTACGCTGTCTCCAGTAATTGCAGTTTATCGCTGTAATTACGACGGGACCTGAGAACCAGAAAGAGAGCCCGTGGGGTCTCGCACTGTGTAAATACTGAGGTCTGCTACGTATTCTCACCCCACCACGAGTGCGTAAGAGCAACCAGTGGTGTATTTGAGGTCCCGGAATGACGTGCTACGACAAACCACAGGTAAGGAATCCAAGTAGGATCCGGGGATCTCGGCCCGTTTACTGTAAGCCGGGATTAACAATTTTGATTAATTTAGGGTTATTAGGTTGATAAGCAAATAATTGCGGTTTATGATCTTCAAATTCAAATATACATTTTCTCAACTAATAAATAAGTTTTTTAATCAAAATGAAAACCATTAGAATTATTAAGGAGAACACATTCTTATTGTGAAGTTGTAATTATTCAGAACATACGGTCTGTGATGTTTTAAATACTAATTTAATGTATTAATTATAAATATATACATATAAAATCAATTTTGTCGAAAAATATTGTTTTTGCGCTACTGTAATTCGAACCTGGATCTCTATTTCCAATCCGGGGAAGTATCTACCAATTGTGTTATAGCGCCAGTATTTTTCATGACATGCATACCTGCGAGCTCTGGTCGAAATGCAAGCAAATTACGTACAACCGTCTCCGAATTCAGTACAAAAACTCATACAGAATACTGTTCGGATTGGAACGTTATTGCAGCGCGTCTACAATGTTTACCGAAGGCCGTATACATGGATTCGTTCCGCTTCTAAGACATCGAGATGGAGGTGTAAAACTGCGGCTGGAGCTCAGCATCAACTCTCTGGTGCAAGTGGCGCTCTCATGGAAAGCTGGTTCCCTGACCAGAGAATGGCAACGCTTACACAATACCTACAGGTACAATAATGACCGTGACTGAGTATTTATATTTGTAGTATTTATATTTTGTTTATATTTATATATATGTGTGAATTTTCCTTATTATTATATGACATGTATTATCTTTATGGCGAATCGGGTCTTAAAAAAAAGTCGATCACGCTGGATTATTATTATTATTATTAAACAAGTGATAATCTGTTTGTTTTTGAACTAGTATAATAAAATTGGTATTTTTAATTTAATAGCCCAATTTGAAAAAAAATTAATAATAAAACCGATGATGATGTTACCAAAATACAGACCGAAAATTCATTTTAAAGTGATATTAACATAAACACAATGATTAAGGAATCAACTTAATAGAACAAGATTAAATGATGCTTTGATATTGGTTCAACCATATTCATTATAACTGAAGTTTCCCTAAATTGATTTTTTAAACTAATTTTGGTATCCGCTTATATACTCGGTATATTCTAAAAGAATTATTATTAATTATTCCCGACCATACAAAATATAGAATTTATCCTGTTTTGAGAGCTTTGAAAAGAATTTCGAAAGAATGCCACTAGTTATATATTTTTCAGAAGCAATGGTATTAAATATTTTAAACAATTGAAATGATTTTGCGCTGAACAGTATCCTAAATGTTATGAAACATACTAGAGGATTCCAATTTTAACAACTGGTTGACGTGCACCAGTGCAAACCCACTGGGTACGTATAATAATAATATTGTTATTTTTCAATCTTACATTAATATTTACTTAGTAATTTTTTTGTCAAAAGATTCCTTACATACTTAAAAATAAATATCATGCATATAATGTACAATATTTGTTCTTTCTGGCCTTTCTTTATAAATGAATGTAAAATTAATGAACAAATAAGTATTTTCTAATACCAGGATTCACTAGTCACACAGTACATTTATGCTGCAATGAACGACATTGAAATATGCGAATCTTATGAAACTTGCATTGCTTTTAAAAAAGAGCATTTGCTTGAAGTATAATAAACATAATTTGTATTTGTTCTTTACAAAGCATAGTAAAGTTTACTTGAAATAAAAAATATTCATTTCATAGGAAATCAGATAAATATAAATAAATAAAATTTATGATATTTTATTTCTAACGTAAAATGTGTTTTATATTTTTGCAAAATTAATATTAATACGAGAAAAAGAGAGCCATCCCATCCCTCCAAGAAAATTCTCGCTACAATATTGAGCGTAACGGCATCCCCATTCACGCCACACATCTATAATGAAAGAAAAGTTTGGGTGTAGAAAAATATTCAAAATTATAAAGCGTTTAAATTCATATTTAATTTTATTATTTTATGAGTAACTTTCTTCGAAATGGTTGGATAAATAATGTAGATATCGAGAATGGTTGCAGATAATAATACAAGATAAGGGTTATTGGAAATGTGCCGTTTGAGCCAAACGATTTATAACTAGCTCTTACTATACACAGTACATGTAAGATTCAAGTGGATTCCAATACGGACTAAGGAAGATCTCGTAAATGTCTGAAGACTGAAGAAATTATTGATACGGACGAAGGAAAAAATGTGTGTAGAAAGTAAATGAGTGAAGGAATTTATAAATAAAAATAATATAGAATAATTAGTGTAACGTCATGTAATATAGTGTAACGAGAGATAAACAATTTATAACAAAGCTTCGGAAATAATTTCGTAAAGAAACTAAAATAAAGGACAGCACGCTTGATAATGAAACCGAAAAAGAAACTTGTGGAAACTTAAATATTATTTATACACCTTCAATTAGATTATATAAAATTTGTAATTCATTTTTGCTGCGTTTTATTAATTGAATGTACTGCTTTTATTAATGGCTGATGATTAGCGTCGAGTGAATATTTATTTTTTACGGTTAAAATACTTTAACTGGACTGGATGAACATTCCTGTTTTACCAATATCTAAACTCGCATATATGTTATCCTGAAAAAAAACTTGTTTAACAAAAAGTTTTTAGAACGAGAGCTCTTCGAACATCATTGATCTACATAACGTTTAAGATATTTTCTAAGTAAGATTAAAAAAGGATCACTTAAGTGGTTTGATCATACGGAACAAGTGTTGATGGCACCAGAAGTAGAAGACGTCCGCGGAAGACCAGGTAAACCAGATACTAAAAAATGATCCAGTTAGAAGCCTCAATAATCGGCGAGCAAGGTATATGAATGTGGATGAGGCGAGAATTGTGTGTAAGTTAGTTAGTTAAATCTTACACACAATCCATAATCGAAGACGTCTCATTATTTTATTATTAATAGTATTTCTTCAGTATAAAAGAAAAGTTACTAGTAACAAACGGAAATATCATATTTTAAAAATAATATTCAAAATATGTAAAATAATAAAAATAGTGTTAAATATGCATTATACTACCCCGGTATAGAATATGTTTTTCTGGTTTGAAATAAATATTCATAAATTAAATAAGTCTCCCTGGCGAAGAATCGAACCAAGCTCTTCTTTGGGGTGAGATGATAACACATGATAAATACGAATGTAATGTGAAAATAGATCTCTATATTAATATTAGCTTATCATAAAGTTCACAAAGGGTTATTTTTCAAATAAAATTAAATAACAGTATCATAATTTGATATTAAGATTGTATAAATAATAAACTACTTGCATAAGAAATATAAATCAATTCATTAAATTTTAACAAAAAAAAAATCAGCGTTATATTCTTATACGTCAAATTGACACATCATTAGACCATTGCCGTTAGGAGATTTGTTAAGACGGGAGAGCCCTAGCTTAGCGTGAGAGATGGGTACCGGAATCGATATCAAATTTTTATTTCAAAAATTTTATTTATGATTTCAAAAAAGTTTTAGAAGCGCTTTGTGTGATTCCGTTACCGATAAAGGTGAAAATTCCAAAATTTTATAACGTGCTATTTTTAACACAGTGAGTGTTCTTGATATTTTTAGGGTGCCCACTGAATTTTTATGTTAAAAATAAAATGTTTCAGTAAACATTATATATAAATTAGCCAAAATAAGTGGACATATGAAAATATACACAATACAATAGATAAGAAAATAATATTTTATATCATAATTACAATGTTATAATATATTTTTTAAAATTTTGTACTAAACAAAAATAATTTAAAAAAAATGTAACTCTTACCTTTTATTATTTTAAGTTCATTATGCCTTGTACATGTATAATACAATCAGCAAAGGAGGTTTTTAACTAATTACCTGCGTGGCTCTTAATCATCCTGGAAATAAATATGTTATAGTTAAAAGCGACAGACTAAAGATAGTATAACACGTACATATATATATATGTAGGGATACTGGGATAGTACAATCTACAAAAATAAAGGTGGGTATCAATAGTGTATATATATATATCTTCGATAATTGAAACTGTAGATAGGGAAAGAACCTGTTGCGGTGTTGCATGATGCAGCGTGGGGCGCGTCGGGACGCCCGTGCAGGAAGACGCCGGCGTCTCCTGAATATAACCGTCGCCTTTGATCTGCCCGGTCGGGTTGGTTCGGTAAATAAAGCTTCCGACTCATTAACACGCAGTTACGTTAAAGAGACCGCACCGATAATTAAATGGATTATTGTAATAATATTTATAATGCTTGGTTGGGCTCTTTCATCTCTGGGGCGGCGACTCTCATTCGCGGAAATATTACGGTTTTGTTTCGTTATTAAACATATACATGTGAACGTGTACAAAAATACGCGCGCACGTATGTATATGCAACGTCTATATATGAAGCCTGTTGGTGAATTAAATATTTAAACCTTAGCGGTTTCTATTCAAGGTGTCCATTAGAGAACCGTTGATATTTGTTCCTCGGACGTAGCAAACAACGCGAAACATTTCGAGACCTGGAGCGGACAATGATGGTTTACTAACGGGAGAGTTTACTACTCCTTGAAATATACTAGATCTATTTTATACATACGTAATAACTAAATAAAAATCAAGTATTTTTTGATTTTCATTATGTGTTGCAGGATATTGATTGCACTTTAAATGAATACCTGTATTTCTAAAAATATTACGTATTATTAGAATCTGTGAATAACTATGGCGCAATTTTTTTTTTGTGTGAGGTGTGATATCAGTAAACTATTTTCTATTATATACAATTTAATGGCAAGTTGGGAATTGGTGAAATTTTGTTATATTTTTTTTTTAGATTTTACAATTTCATTTGTTAGAAAACAGTTTATGAAGGTACTAGGTATGTATTATTTTATAATATTTTTTTTTAGGTAGGTAACGTGTAGATACAATATTCCGCGTCAGACATACCTATTAACCTACCGCGACGTAAATGACGTATTAATTTTTATTGTAAACATGTATGTTGTGGGTTTTCAATCATGTGAAATTCTAAAAAGTATCAAAACGTTATTTTTACATTCATGGATACTGAATAATTTATGTAGTCACCATGATAATTGTAATAAACGTATTTGTTTGCTCACTTCTTCGTTACATATTTTTATGATATTACGAATTTTTTTATGGGGGATAAGCTAAGATTTTTATTTATCAAAAATAATGCAATTCATATACACATTGAATAAATATATTTTAAATAGTCCGCCCTACAATCTCCTCTTATGTAATATTAAATCCGTGTTAAGAAGTTTGCACAGTACACACTTTCAACTTAATTACAGTATATACTTTCAACTTAATACTTTGTACAGTCGTGGATATATAATAACGTGATCTGTGACGATGTGTAGACCTATTCATCGATACGAGAAGCATTTTTTTCTTTGAAAAACGATAATTCTGAATAGAACATTTCTAAAAAATAAGCTTAGAATCATGTGTACACAATATTCGTATCAGAAATATTACTGTTTAATAAAAATTGAAAAAAGAACAAAGCTTCAAAACAAAATAACAAAAATATCACGTATGCGTATATTTCAAAGGAAATTGACACTTCTATCATTCAAATTTCTTTACATCTGAAGAATAGAAAGAAATTAGGATATTAAATATATAATACAAAATTCTTACAGAATAATGTGTAAATAAAAAGCTATACTATATTTACTGGTCGAAAGAAGAGGGCAGTAAGTTTTAAATGAAGATTTCTACCGTATTTTTTTTCTCGTACTTTAAATAAATATCTAAAATATATTTTACATGTTAGTAATTGTTAAAAATTATAAGTAAAAATTTAATTAAGAAAAAAAAATCTTAAGTATTCATATTTATTTTTCAATCCTTGTAATTTCTCTACCGCAAAATACCGGAGAAGATCAGTAAGATACTCAAATAACAAGAGGTCTCTTTGTATCTATTACTATAAAAGAGACGATTGGAGATGTGTCTATTGTCTGAGAGTTCTTAAAAAATAGCCAAACTTTTTTTCTAAGAGAGGACTTTTACATAATACATCTGTGTAACAAAGTGTAAACAGCTTTATTTTGATTCATCCCATACTTCTACCACCAGTGTCGACTAGGTATCGCCTTGAATAATAAAATATCATCTAGTTTAACTAATAGTTTAAAATGTAAAATAAACAAATATTATAAAAATACGTGTAATTCGCCAATACAAAATTAATGTAAAAAAGGGGCACTATAAAAGATACATTGTTTTTTTATGTATGAACATCTTAGCTCACTCCCCCTCCCTAAAAATGTCGTACTAGGTCAGGTAGGTAGATAAAAAAGTTCTATGTGGATTCAGTATCTATACGTCATCTATATAAAAATTACAACCAAAAATAATACGTGTCTAGTACCTGCCTACACACATAACGCTAAGCAACTGTTCCTTCTCTTCAAATGAACTAAACACATAACGCAAACATACGCCATGTTTTTACATAACCACCAGATAACTAATTGTACTCAATCGATTCTATCTTTTTTTTATCGGAATATGTTTGACATATAATAATTTACATATTTATCATCTCTTTATTGGTAATTTTCTAATCCAAAAAAATACATACAAACATCGATATTGTAGTTATTTGACATAATTATCAGTGGCGTGCAGTAGGTGTAAACTTAGGTTATGCTGTTACCGATGATGCTAAGTATACTAGGTATCAAAAAAATTTTAGATTTTTTTTAATTTTGAGAAAAGTTCTATCAATTTATATTTAAAATACAACTGGAAAATTACTACTTTAAAAAGGGTAAGTTCTTTTATTGCTCGGTACCGCACTCTGCTATCAGTTTGGCTTAAAATATTTACTATATTTATATTTCTTCTTCGGACAACGGATTTAAAATGTTTCTTTAACAGTGTTCAAAAATATTTATTTAAATAACTAGCTTTACAAATTAGCATAGCCAAAACTCATAACAGAAATTGACATTTAATTTAATATTGGTAAAAATCAACAAAAAATGAAAATTCGCTGGTTTGACAAATATTAAATTATAACCTATACATTTTATCCACGCAAACACTGAAATATGGGATCATAGATTGAAATATACTAAGGATCCAAAACTTTTAGTCTGGCAAGTAAAATAAATACGTAGAAATGTCACTCTACGCAGTTTTCAGTAAGGATTAATCCCTTTCGAAGACAGCAGACTTAAGCACAAATTGTTTGAAAAATACAGAAAATCCGCAGATGTCAAGATGCCGACATTTATTTAGTAATAGAATATTTATTTTAGTATAGTTATTATAAGCATTGATAAAGTTAGTTAGTTTCATTCAAGACCTAAGTGCTAGCAAATTGTGGACCAGAATATAAAGATTATATTTATTCCTAAGAATTTTTAGTAATGCATATATATTATGATCTATGAGACCGGTGGCCTACGGGTGTCATGTGTGTGTCTGCATTTTGTAGGTGCAATTATATTTTGAATCACAAATTAAAATAATAGCGTTATATACCTCACTTATTTAAATAAAGTTATTATATTGATACTTGAGAAATAAGTACCTACCTAGTGAAAAATTTATATTATACTATATAGTGCAATAAATGTGAATAAATGTTTTACAGTTGTACACTTATATGATATAATAAGATATCAGATTCAGAATTCAAAGATTCGCGACCGGGCAGTATATATTTTTTTAGCCAAGACACAAACCACCTTATTTACCGAAATTTTTACAGGCGGTCGCGCATGTATTATAGTATATTTATTACACATTTAAATAGTTTTCTATACTGATTTTTTTAATTCATACAATAATTACGGAAAAATAATTATGTCTTTACTACGAAATGCGTTAAAAAATAATATTATTTCAATGCGCCAGCTTCTATCAAAACTAAACAAATTATGATATGACCATGGACATAAACCAAAATCAGATAATTTATATTTCAAAAAATTCCTAAATTATTTACAATTTATGCTTTCTGGAATAGAAATGGTAGAAGCATAAATAAATAAAATAAAAACCCAAGTGAATGCAATATGCGGTCGGACTATTTAAACACATTAATTCCCATAAGGAGTTGTCGGTAAATTACATAATTTTATTTGAAACGTTAAATTTCCTCGTGTGGCCCACCCGACGGGCTGCTAAATGGACATGCACCTAAGTGGATTAAACCTGAAATTCATCAACACCCGTGAGCATTGTGTAATATGCCCCCAAAGCCATGATGAAGTTTACAAAACACGACTATAAAATATTCCGGGTGCGATATGCTCCGGCCCTGTGCAATCCGGGAGTAAAGGTAAACAAATCCGATTACTGCATTGAGAAAGGACTCGGGGGTATTTTTAACCACAAATAAATAAAACACAAGCCAACAAATGACTCCGTTCGAGATTCATGAAGAGAGTAACACGCACACTATAGATGACTCAATTTACAACGTTCACTGACAATATGTGATGGTAATTCAGTAAGTATAGACTTTTTGTGATCAGGTTAATCTCTCTTCACAATTTAAAGTTGGTGCGTCATCCTAACCTGTTTTATTACAGATCCGAGAGTCACGCGCCTTAATGCATATATTTGTGAATGATGCGCGACTTTAAAATGAATAATATTTTACAAAATCTCGCAAAGAAGAACGGAATGGGATCAGCACTGACAGTTATGCAGCTATATCACGCAGACGGAGATGATTTTCTTGATCAGATTATTACTGGTAACGAGATCTGGGCGTTTTATTTCATTACATAGAAAAAGTTTCAGTCTCATATTCAGTCAACAGCATCATCTCTCATCATGAATGCTAAAATATAAGAGATAATTATGTGGAGAAATAGGTTATGATACAGTATATATAAAAAATATATAACATTGAATAATAAAATTATTTTTATATTTTTGAAAGACTTTACTCGTGTAACTTATTATTATACAGTTTCCTTACGGACATAGTTAGAGTTCCGTATTATTTTATTAAGTACATAATGATGAAGCAGATTCTAACAGGTTCATCTATACAAGATTTATTGATCTAGCCAGATCCTGGGAGAAAGCGTTATTTTGATATCAGCACTTAAATTAAATAGCTTATTTATTAATGATCACTTTACTTGTTTCTCATAATCTTTAAAAATCATCTCAGTAATAATTTCTTAATTCCATTAACTATTCTACAACTATTTTCCCATTATTATTTGGTTACTCATATTTACTCTATCATAAAATTCACAGTTGGTACTAAAATTGCGTTCAGTCGGACGCACTATCAATGGTCAATTGATTTTATTTAATGTTATTGGTAAAATAGGATAGTCGTAATTAAAATGAAAACAAATTTAGATAAATCATATCATTAGGTTTTCACGGCCGTTCAAAATCTTCTGTGCATAGTGTATGATAAGATCAACGAAGGGTCGAGATTTCTTGGAAACGGACGGCATTTACAAACTCAAGACTGCGAGAAAGTATACGTGGGACAAATAGCGCGCACAATTTCCAAAAGGATTGACGAACATAAACGGGCATGTAAACTCGGCCATCCAAGAAAATCGGCATTGGCTGAACACTGCACGGACACGGACCACCATTCTGCATTTGTGCCGAAAATCCTAGGAAAACCCAAGAGAAATTAAGAGAAGCTGGTTAAAGAAGAAATTAAAATATACAAACACCCAAGGAACAATAATTAAAATTAAAAACCTCGTGGTATCCGGCGCTTCAAAACCACAGGAGCCCTCACAGATAGTGATTCTACAGTGTACGGAACTTAACATAACTCATTTCATACAGCATCTGTTTTTGACAAGGTACTGCAAGTCAGTACTCAACCACAACACTAACAGTCATACATCACATAGACCCTGATGATAGACCCTGAAATGGGATCCGAAACGTCGGCCAGAAAGGTCAGATATACACGGCGGATTATCTCAGAAAACTATGCATAAAAGATTAGATAAATAAATTAGAAAGATCATCAAATATGTTTATCAGCTAGGCTTGAACCACTAGACAGCTATGCCGATTAAGATACTACAATGATCGAAAGTCGCAAGATTTACTTATAAGTGAGACATCAATTTTTTCCCGTTGGAAGTGACCATGAATCATTTTAAAAACTTTTGAGTAGAACATGCTTGGTTGCACCATGACATCCAGTCCATTTTATTTACATAAATTGTTAAATTATAATAATTTTAATTAAAAAATATTTTTATTTTAACTGTGTACTATACACAGAATTTTTGAGCTAAAAACGCTACTATTTATTTACTCACATTAGACTCGTATTTTACACATATAATAATGATGGAAAAATTCTTATAAATTCTAAAACAAAAATTGGTATTTTAGAAAAAAGCGGGATTTATCAAAAAAACTTGCGGAGATCGTAACAAAAAATACATTGGCCAAACCGCGAGAAATTTAAATACGCGAATTATAGAACACCTACGCTGTCTGAAAAATATTTTTTTTTCGAATTCTCTAACCATATCACTGAAATTAACCACTCCATCGACAGCCACGATCTAAAATTATTCCACTTATTGCCATATAGGGGAATAATAATGAATAATTTTGAAATGATAGAAATCCAGAAAAATCTGAATTCGGAAAAAAAACATTAATAGACAATATTACATTTTCAAATATTTCACTATTACTATCGATGTTTTCAAGAAATAATAAAACCACTTTCACCCTTGTGTACCCCACCGCTCCATAGCGAACTGTATTTAATTTAGTTTATTTTACACCTGCATATGGAAAAGACTGTTCCTCCTGAAATTATTTTTATTATTAGCTCAACAATTGTGTGTAGCACAAAATTAAATAAAAAAATATTATTAAATTAAAACGAAATAACTGCCAAATCAATCGATGACTTACAAATTTTTTTTAAATCACTTTTTTTTTTGTGAAGTTACGATTTTTCATAACATAGTTAATTGTAAACGAAATAATTTAAACAAATTTTAAAGATGGTTGTATTTTATCGATAGGTGTATGTCTTTATTATTAAGGAACTATGTTCTACGAACTATCATATAATATAATTTTTTTTTAAATGATGTAATATAAATGAAATATATTATTGCATGTACAATTGAAGAAAATAATAAATTTATGGTTTATAATGCGAGTTAATATTTTATGTACAACTAAGGTTATTAATTGTATCATAAATTATCAGTGATGACGTTGATTACAAGTTTGCTAGTATTGGTGATGCAGCGCGACTAATTAAAAGACAGCCTACAATACTACCCCCGACCCTTCGACGTGCAAATTGACAGGTCCTGACTCGAGCCATTTCCCATTTCTAAAAGTGGAGCGGGTGTGAATACCGTTGTTAGCTATTCTTTTAAAGGGTACTTAGTTGAACGTCAGAAATAAGCCAGAAGCAGATAATTATTATGTGAATTATTAATTGTTCGTATTTCGATGAGGATTCTAAATATTTTATGCATTCTACCACGAGAAAGAAATTCGTGTTCTTTAATCTAGAGTCGTATTGTATTATCTAGTCAAGTAATTGGAATTATGTGGAACATCAACATAGATTTTTTAAAATATATTTGTATAGCTATATCAATGTTTTAAAGTTACTTTTATAAACTTCCATATTACATAACGATAAAACCTTTAAAAATTAATTATTTCACATTTACACATAAGTATAGTATATTTCACTGATGTCACAATAAAATTATCAACCGGTTCCTTAAAATTTACCCCTATATATCTCGCAGTATATATATATCAAATATTTCTTAGTTGTTATTCCCGACCAACATGTTAAGTATACAATTAATCCTATTTTGATGGCCTTGAGAGGGTTTAAAAATAATAACGCAAGTTATAATATTTACAGAATTAATCCTCTCGAATATTATAAACAACTAGGTGCTGAATGTACAAAATTAACAAATTATCCATTTGTAAGTATATTTGATTTTATTATAAATATTCAGCAACAAATAGTTCATCTCCAATTTCAACAACCGGTTTGAACGAATCGATGGGAGCCCATAGAGGGACATCACTGATATATTTTAAATAATGCGATGAAAAGTCATAAATTACAAAACTTTAAATGTCAGATCAAGATAAAATTACTAGATGAAGAGGCCCTGGAAGATGAAGTATATTATAGTTAAAAAAAGGCAGAGTTTCGGGAAATTTACGAGTACAGTCCTAGTTCTGAGCAACCGCAAATAAAATAATTACCTCCAATATAAGTGCTACTGCTAATATAGTCTCTTAAACAAACAAACACAAATAGAAGAGAAAATACATATTTCAGAACCTCTTGATTCGTTTTACACTATACAAATTAAATTATTAAACATTTTAAGAAGACGTCAATAATAAAACCTGCGCGGCCTGTCTTTGTCAGCTTCTGTATGTACACACATATGTACATAAATATTGCGGCATCCTTGTGGAGTCTAATACGGTACACATAGAGCGGTAATTATAAGAGTATGTATTTAGATAAACAGCGTGTCGAAGTGAACTGACGATACCTCACAAGTGACACGACTTTCTAACATGTGTATTGTATTTTCTCGTTTCTAATCTGAAATAGAATTCATTATAGTCTATATTTATCACTACGTATGAGATCACACTAGTCTGAATTATCTATGCAATAATTCAATAAACTATTAATTATAATATAAACAAAATTCATTTAATGAATGATAGAAACATGGAATTAACGGAATATCAATAATTCTTCTGAAAGAACAGTTGTATCACTGAAATATGATAACTAATAAGACTGACATAGCTCAATTGAGAGAGCGGTCTACCTACAATAGAACAGTCTCGAGTTTAATTCTTGTGGTAGATCTTGAAAGAACTTGTCCTATGCGTTGTTTTAGTGGTACATTTATATTAATTCAATTATGTATTATTCAACATCACTAATGAAACATGAATTTAATGTCATTTAATTGTAAAATAAGCATCCTGTAATATGACGACAAAATGGATGTATTTGTATCATAATTCGAACATGGATCTAACAATTATACATTTCTTATTACGATTTAGGTCATTAGAATATAAATTTTTTTCACTGCACCATCGAAGAAAACCCGTTCCGCCGATAAGGCCGGCCGTAGGGTTGATGATTGATGCACACGTGTTGTTTCTCAAATGAGTGTCAATTAATGTAGGCTGTGTGTAAAAAAACCTCAATCAAAAAAGGTTTTTTTTATTACTTGTAATTTATTTTATGCCGTACAATATTATCAGCGGGTGCGAATCTTACTTTTCGTTTTTTACACTGATAAAACACATAGCATTAACAAAGTAGTCATAAAGTAATTTATGCAAAAGATCGGAGATAGCAAGATGCCGGAATGCAAGTAGTGAATTATTTTATTGTATTGTGTTGTATTGTACATATTAACAAAAACAATGGCTCGAGAAATATAAGTAACCATACCTGAGAAATCTGACTGAACTCCTCGGAGATATATCGAATAATCGTTGCGGAAAATTGATATGACCTCTTTAATAATAAAACAACTTTTCCATTGCAAACCCCGTTTAAAATAATAATCGAACGGTAACATTAATAATCTAGTTGCAATGAAAACGTTTTTAAAATCATTTTCCAGATATTTTAATAACTTAGTATAATATTAAACATATTACTGTCAATAATAGATACTTTATAAGTATAATTTGGACGACATTTGTATGCAATCTCATTACTCAATGATGAATAAAGGCGGTCAAAAATATTTTTGATATATATTTTAACATAAATATGTTTGCATATAATTGGCACGAAAACTGCGTTAGAAAACATTGTAATATTTTTATATACTCTCACTTTTAAATTGTTTTATTTTCAATTTCACCGGTACCGGGATCGATACCAGACGCCGCCAAAATATGTATGAAATCGAAAGATTTTTGGAGGCACCGAATATCAATCTCATACCTCTAACACGCTAAACGATTGCTCTACTATCTTGCTATTCTTTCATTAGACTATAGTGTCAAATTGATTTTTTTTGTTACAATTTAATAAAATGATCTATGTTTCTTATTCATTTTATTATTTATACATTGGTAACATCGAATATTAATACAACATTAATTAAGAGTTTGATATTTGTAAACTGTTCTTTTTACTTCTCACTTCTCACTGACTTCTTGGCAGCGTAATGGTTAGTATTCCCGACAGTCACGAAGCAGATCGGGGTACGGCTCTATATCTACGGCTATTATAATTTTATTTATTTAACTAAATTTATAAATATTTATTTTTCAAACCTAAAAACAAAGCTGTTATGTAATTAATATTATTAAAGTTAATAATAAAATTTAAAGATTTCCGCGAAATACTGGATACAATTGAGTAAATTGAGTACACGATATTAAAGTAACCAGGTGTTAACTATCTACTAATTTTAAGTATATTACCTTTAAGGACGTTCCCAAAGAGCAGTCGTACTCAATCTTCAAGAAGATTCCCCCGTATGTAAACTACTATGAATAGAATAAAAAATAGTTGAGGTACAGTGTAGTTTTTCGCTTCCGCTCACATGCGCAGTAGTTCAAAAATCTCTCACTATTCAAATTATAAAAGGAAACGTCAAAACCATTCAAAAGTAGCTCACTTTTAACATTTTTTTATAACAAAACGAATACCGCTTGCTTTAGTTATTTTTACAGAAAGATATTTATTAAATTTTCAATTAATGATTCTCAGTTTTCCAAAACAATCATAAGAAAATTACTATTGCTATTCAATTAAACGTGCGCTACAACATCGATCGGGTATGGTTCGTATGTTAGATATGCACATTTTAATAGTCAATATTTACAAAATTTACTACCGCAAGGGCTATTGAAAAAAAAATCTACGTATAAAAAACACCCATAAGTATGTGTATTCAAAGTTTCAAAAGGATTGTAAGAAAAGTGATTTTTTTGGGAACGTCCTTAATAGAATTATGATATATTATTATAAGTGATATTTTAGTGTTCCTAATTAATACAAAAGTAAATCTTCTTAAGGTTTGATTCTGGCTTGGTATTCACCGGACCTATCATCCTCTACTTACGCGGACCATCCGAGAAATATAATATAAATATAATTGTACACGTAATATTCACAGTGCTGAATGCATACAATGAATGAGGCGGTGTAATAAAGCAACCTGAGGCGAAGTAATTACAAACTGAGCCCCTCATGCATTTCTTATTCCGGCCAAGTCTAAAATATTTATCATTTAAATTATAGAGCGTGTCAAAAACAAACATCGGATAGTCGAGTCAGAATAAGATCGGAAGACGGTCCCTCCTGGGTTCGTACATTCTTCAGCGTACAGCATTTTAGATTCTGCTTGACGAATTATTTTCGAATAAATAAATATTTCTGTTCTATGTAATGAATTATTGCTTATTCTGACTCAATCCGTGGTATGATCTAATCATCCAATACTGAAAATATTATTGTACAATTAAATCACCGTAAAAGTAAAAGGCATTATATTAAATCCGTCTTCACTGTAAGAAGTAATTTTTTGAAATTATAAATATCTAAATAAATCTCAAATCTAATTCATATTTGGACAGTGTTCTGCAACAATGTGTTAAGCTAACTAGACTCAAGCTGATATACTTGACGATATTGTTTTGGTTCCTTCACTGCGCAGTGTTGCATAACTGAAATAAGTGTTTAATTACTGAAACAAGGCGATATTCTCTAGAACACATTTATCTTAATTTGTAACTTTAGTTTTTTAAATTAATATTAAATAATTTCATGTACCTTTGGACGGTTGTTGGTTAACATTATTGTTGTATTAAAAATACTTATTAACTATTTTTGCAAACACGGAATATTAATTTTCATACAATAATCTGACTACGACTCATTTTTTCAACAAGTGCAGAACACCAGAACGTAATGAATTTTTAATGTGAAAACATCATTGGCGATAACTATTTTTGTCTGCTGAAGTAAAACCGACTGGTAACGGAAAATTGAGACGGAAATGCTCACTATCAACTAGTCTGATTTTAAACATGAATGTTTGCAACCGCTCCACCGCATTTCACCTAGCTTAATTAAAATCGTTAAGTAGCGGGCGTGAGCATAAAACGTGTACATCGCTTATAGTTTTAATATTTTTTTTCATAAATGTTTATCTTTTGTGTCAAGTTAAGAAATAATTTAATATTTATTTTTTATTAAATACATTTATTTATTAAAAGGTTCGGATTCATTTCATTCCCAATGCCGTTCAAGACAAGCTTGTTTTAACACAAAATAAATATTTTGTGCCAATAAGGTATCTACGCTGTTTTTCACCTCAGAAATATTGGTTTAATATACAAATAGCTCAGTAGAAAAATCAGTCAACAAAATTCAAGAGGTGCAAGCTTTATAATAATTTATTCAAATAGCATTTATTCATAGTTTTTTATTAGCATATTCTGATAATATCTAATATTAATATTTGCTTGAACGCTGTTAATAATACAATAAATTAATAAACTACAAGATAAAATTATAATAGTCAAATAATGCAGTTTTAATCATACTTATTTGATGATTTTATTACGTTCATTATAATATTTATATTTTAATTTAAAAGTGTGCTAAAAATTGTAGGCTAATGAAATATTTTAAGATTAGATCTGTGACACTTTTTGAAAATGCTTATAATTTTAATTCAATATATATTTACATACCTATATAGTTTGTAACGTAATACAATATAAAACATATTTTAAAAGGTTTTTAATCTCTTAAAACCATTTGTAAATAAAGTAATCTACCAACAATATGATGTTCTTGCGTTATTACTGTGTGTTTGAATATAATTGAACTGAATGCAAAAAATGTTTCGTAAGATGTAAATCTGATTGAAGACACAATTCATTTCATTGAAATATTTTTTATTGAACAAAGATTAAAGAGCTCTTTCAGCTTTCAAACTAATTCCCCTCCGACAAGCGCCATAAGATTTATATCTCCTTGATGCATTGTTTCATGGCCGGTAAAACCTTTTTAAACATATTAACAATGAAAAAACGATCAAACAAAATTCCCATACGTTTGTTCGTACATTGTTGATATTACAGAAATATGTAATACAGTTAGATTGCGATTTCATGACATAAACGTTTATAGTAAGTTAATGTAACGTTTCTCCGGTATAAAATGCAAATCTGACCTCGAAAATAGTTTATTACCCAGAATACGTCCAAAATATAATGATTTATTGTTGTTCAGTAACAATAAAATTTACTTATACAGAAAATTAAGAGATACAAGCGAAAATGAACAAAATTGGATTCATTATGAACGACGTAAAAAATCTGTGTAATTGTATATGTAAATAATCGAAGATGAAATGTAGAATATTGATGAAGGTATATATAATTTATAAAAGCGTAAACGGTACTGAAAAATAGCTCAGAAAATTTTACATAAAAAATATAAATTATTTTATTAATATAACTTTTGTTGCTCTTAATATAAAGAAAGTTTTCCAAAAACGTAATAAATCGTTTTTAAATTGTGGTTTTTAAATGAAGGAACTGCATATAATTATATTCTTTCGGCGTTACCATATACATCACCACTAATTTAATTTTGACTAAATTAATAACAGATTTTAATATAGTTCTTAAAAAAAGTTTTAAATATTTCAACTTGATATTTCATCTTATTGATGTTTATGCTGACACACAATGAAACATTTTTTTAAAATAAAAATATTCCGCTTATATTGTATTTGCGCTTTTATAAAATGGATTTAATATAATCCGAGGTGCATGTATGATGCTGCAATAAGTCTTGACTTACGTGGAATATATCCGAAGCGAATTTTTATTAAAGAAACCCCATAACTCGGAGCATGTCAACAGCTAGTCAAATGAAGTTGCCGCACGAAAAAAGGATTTCCTTATAACGCAAGAAGAATCCAGCTCCAAGCGGCAGCACGGGCTAGGCACATGTAATTATTCATGTTATTCAGTAGTTGTATGATAATGTTATATATGTTAATCATTTGCATTGTATTCCGTTTTGCTAAATCACTCACTGAGACTGGTTATCTGGCGATCGATCTCACAAACCAACCCTGCCTGGCAGTCACTCCCCACCTCCCCCCTCCCTCGGCCTGTAGCTCGTCATCATCGAACGCGATTGTTCTACTACTTTCCAAGTGAATTGGCGAAATTAATACGAGAATTTGTAAGTTTTTAACGAACGCTACTTTCGTGGCGCACAATGCAAACAATGAAATAATATACGAAACGGACTCATCATCGCGATCTCAAAATGTAGGTCTCTAAAGATAGACATCGGAAGATTTTTCTCCCTTTATAGTGGAGAAGCTTTATTATTCCATTTCCAATGAGTGCTTTGTAAAGACAATCACAAATAAAGAGGGTAGATTTTAATTTTAATTATTAAGTGCCTATGATGTGAAAAAGGAAGTAATACACACGCAAGAAATTCACTTAGAATTGCAGATATTTTTAGAAAATTATTACTTTTATATTAATACAAATAAATAATGAAAAAATCATTCCAAGCATAATATGATATTTTTAAGCTTTTATATAGGTAATATATTTATAAACATATAATATATAATAAAAGTCTGTCTCTATCATGTTACGCCGTAGTTGGGCATAATCTTCTCGAAATAGAATAATTTAACGGATTTAAAAAAAATATCAAAAAAAAAAATTTTTATATATACATGGGAATTCGTTTCATTAATAAATTAAATGATTATTAATAACGTTTTCATGTTTTCACAGCTGTTCGGTGAATCTTCTGTGTAGAGTTTTCTAGTTATTCTGCCGCGTGTACCCGATTTTTCGTCCAAGGTTTCGAATACCATTGCAGGGTTCAAAATCAGGGTTAAAACATATTGCAGTGTTGACTAGAAGACTCTACAAATAAAATAATTAAGAAATATAATTGATTGATATAATAACAAGTACAATTTACTATAATCTACAAGTAATTTATTATAATTATCAGTAAATAACGTAAATATAAAAAAAGTCCAAGTAAGCCTATGCCTAGTAAGTAACTAACTAAGATAGTAATATAATATTATTTCAAATATGTATTCTAATTCCTGTAAGGTTGACGCTACAAATCTTTAAATATTCGTGAAAATATTATAATTATTGATGTTTACCAGGGACGTGCAGTGCATACAAGCAAAAAAGCTGTGCATAACTAAAAGTTCTGGGAAACAAATATAAATTAAAAAATTGGATTAACATTAACGATAATATTTTTTGCAGTTAGTGCCTAAATCTAGCCTATCTATGTACCAGTAGAGACTTTAATTGCTTAGTTATAAAAATTCACCGCTATACTCGTGGCGCTTTTTTTTATTTGCCGTATCGTGCTATTTACATTACTCAGTTCTGTCTTTAAGCTAGTGAATTACTCAAGTCATATAAATGGCTATTTACTGAATTGAAAATTCCTTTCGGTTGATCCATTTTGTCTCTTTTTGGAGTCTTTACCTATGCTGTTTTTAACATAATAACATTAGAAAGGGTTACAATTGTGTGCAAATCATTGAAGGGTCTACTTCCTCTTTTACTTATTCGCGAATTTTACTATCTTACTGTTTTCAACATGGATTTCATGATTGTTTTTTGAATTTCGAGCATGGATTTGGATTGGCAATTGCCAAAACTATTTCCATTTATTAATAAAAATAATTATTTTCTTTGGTAGGTAATTACATGAAGAATTTTCAAACAATAAATTAATCATGTTCAGTCATAAAAAGTGTTCTTAAAAAGCTCCATGCATTTTTTTATATGGGTAAGGAGAATTTTACGTTAAAAACACTATTAATCTAAAATTACAAATAAATAAATGATTGTATAAATGACGGATTTATTTTGTCTAAAGACGTTGGTTAAACAAAAGTACATATATTGTATTACATATATTATATATGATTGTATAATGTTATTGGTAATAGCATAATCTTAATCTAAACCTACTGCACGCCACTGATGTTTACGTAAGTAATACATCTGTATAATAAAAAAATCACTTTTTAGTAAAATTTTTGATACACAATTGTCCATTTAGTTGTCACTAAAAGCTTTAAAAGCAATTTATAATAGAGTTAGTGGAAAATGGTTCGAAACTCCGGAGAAACTACACCATAAATATAAATGGATGGATAACTATGTTGCTATTTTCGTATGGAGTTAATAAAACACGTGTACACTGAAAGTAAAGGTACTCTTTCAACTTTTGTTCTCTCGGCATAATAAGATATGTTTTGTATGACCAAAAGCATTTGTCATTTGCATCTCGAGCGCATGAACGCACCACAGTCAGCCAAGTCTGGTTCACAAAGAAAAAAAAGGATAATAATGTATCGGACGTTCTAGAATAATTTGAATGTTACATTATTCTAAAAATTCTAATTCTCTTTTCAATTTTTTCAAATATTTGGAATAAATTACAGCGTTGCATCGATGTATAAGATTGTTTTTTTAAATCAAATTAAAAAAAAACCTTTGTAACGTATAACAGCAAGCAGAGAACTTTTTAAAATAAATATTATACATTTTTTTCATTTCATGTCAAGATGGTTAAATAAACTGAACTAAAGATACACTTAAATTTCGCATTTACTTGTAAAATATGATTTGACAAGTCAGGCGTTTGATCATTTAGGCGTATGTATGGCAGATCTATTTATGACAGAGTAAAGAATAAAGAAATAAGGAAAGAATGTAAAACTGATCTTAGTGTAATGAGTAAGATTAAGAAAGGATCGTTTTGGTGGGTTTGGTCATATGGAAGGGATGAATGAGGTATGCTGCAAGTCTTGACGGCACCAAAAATAGAGCCTTGGCATGACTAGGTAAATCAGATACTGAAGGATGGTCCTGTTAGAAGCCTCAATAATCGGCGAGCTTATATGAGAAAATGTTTGAATGTGGATGAGGCGAGAATTGTATGTCAGGACAGAAGAGTGTAGCGCTCTATCCTCTCTGCCTACCCCCACGGGGAAACGGCGTGATGGTAAGTTAGTTAGATATGTCGCATTTCATATACATTTTTCTAATATGTGTACATCTTAGTTCGCGCTCCTTTTCCTTTAAAAATTTCATACTGGAGTTGTTTCATAAAATTATATATGATGAAGGTGATTACACATTTTTCAGTACCCATAAACGAGAAACTCGTCCACAATTAAAATGAATACATGCCATTTTAAAGGTAAAGTACTTCTTTGTGAATTACATAGTAGCTATCATCAAAATTTGAATTTAAAAAATAGTACATGTCTAGTACCTACCTACAAAGAGTACAACGCTAAGCGACCGTTTTTAAACAAATATTTTTTTAAAATGTCAAACACAAATATAATAAAATTTAATTCTTTTCTTAATTTTCAGTAAACTGTACATAAACACACGTGATATCTACATATAATCATTAGAGAACTAATTGTACTCTCTTATTTTTTTGTTTGTTTATGGTAGGTAATATAATAGTGTATAATAACAGTTCATACATGCGTACGTGTATGCAATCTCGAAATTGAGTTTTCAAAACGGGCGACACAACAATAAAATAAAAAAATGTTGCGCTTTCTATCTATACCCGTGTATTTGAAGCGGTTGATTTTTTTTAAAAAGTCAATATTCCTATTAGGATTAATGAAGTGGTGCCTGTAGCTCCTGCTCCATTGCCCCGTATGGTAAAGGTGAATGAATGTGTTAAAAATAGTATCAATTTCCCGTCGATCGCTAATCCAAAAAAATCCTTTTGACTCGATGCTCGCTTTACCTTATTCGAAACGAATAAGGTAAAGCGTCACTTTATTACTGATTAGCTTTCATCATGATCGATTTTACAACGCTGTACAGATGTCAGTTTACGTTGTAACCCACACTGTTAATATTTATTTTTATAAAGCGGGTGGACACATTATTCAAAATTAACTCGAAAGTCCACGTTCGGTACGGAAATTCTCGTTGTATATAATTATTTGAAATATAAATAACATTTTATTATAAAAACTTTGCATGTACCTCAAAAAAGTGGACCCGCAGTGGAAAAAGTATAGGTGGCCATAATAAATTATCACGGTCGAGTGTGAGTACAGTCACAATATTTTTTATCTTCAAACATATAGAAAAATAACAAACAATAACCAATATAAATATTTAATAACTAGTATTTAAAACCCGTCTTAGGGCGTTACATTATATCTCTACATTATTTTCTTTCGCTTCGTCATTACGTACATCATTTGAGTCTATTTATATATCTACAATATAACATTAATGAGTTAAAAATCGCGTTAATCACCGATAGGCCATATTACAATCACTAACAGTGAGGAAGTATCTAAAATGTGATCCGCGATTCGTGTCTGAAATTATTATCAATATATTTTATATATCAAATAAAAGTATTTACTCATTATTTACTTTATTTAGATTTGATTTTATGTTTACTTAATAATGCTAAATTAATAAAATACGATTTTTACATGAAAGAAGGATGTAATGATGAAATAATATAATTAAACACCATTAGGTACTAATTATTTGTTAATTTTATTAATATATTGTGATATTATCGTAAAATGGTGAACACAGTTACAGTATTTATTCATTGAAATAATTAAATACCTATCACATTCATACAAGTAAATCAAGAGTAGCAATTTATCTATGCACTAATTTATAACACAATACTAAAAATGGGTTAAAAACAAATTTTTTAAACATGTTTAATATATCTTAGACTGTTGACTTGACAGCATAATCAATATTGCAAAAAAAGTTTATTGCCAATTATTAGGCGTAAAATTAGCATAGAATTTTTACAGTACACTTTATACCTATTTCCAAAGCTGTATGAGACATCCAAAATGTCTAATTTTTACTGTGAGAGATATTTATGATGTTTTATATATTTTTGCTCTCCGCTTTCGGTACGATAAGAAAAATCTTTTAAAAATGTTTTTCTTCTCTCCTTAATGTTAACAAATTGGTACACAACGTTGAACGCGTTCAAGGTAATTTGTTTAGGTAAAATAATACAAATAAATTATGCTTTGAATCCAATTGGTGAATGTAAGACTTTAAAAGTTGCTGCCCTTAATGTGGACGCACCTCACCTTTCCAGATGGAAATTAATATTGAAACTGTCAAAATATATATCCGGTGAGAAAAATGATTTACCATCCTTTCACATTTACATGAAATGAAGCGCAACTTTCAATCTAATTAGAGGAAAGTGAATTGGAAAATTACCGCTTTGAACACTTGCATTTGGGTATAAATAAATGGTTGCAAAGATATACGTGTATATACGCAAAGAAGATCAAAGAACATCTTTGATATTTAATAACTGCATTCTGATTGCATTTAAATGTGAATAGATCTCAATAAAAAGATGATTGAAGTTATGAAAATAAGAGAAACGCGCGCAATATAAAGGCAAATTGAATGTACTAGAAATATAGAATGGCTGTGCGAAGATATTAGAGAGAATTTTGAGGAGAATATAATAGATGGGGTGAAAAAATATTTACTGGGATGTTCCGGACATATTTATGAATGGTTGATGAATAAATAGATCCTCGTAATACATATCCTATACATATTCAGGACGAAAACGTAAGTAAAATAAGTGAAAAGTGTACATCAGAATAGGACTTGCAGTGTTAAATCTTCGTTAGGAAAATGTACCAACAGGCAGAAAAATACAAACATTTTATGAACAATTTCTTACATATATTTATTTAAAAAAAAAAACACATTTTTATTATTTAAGATTTATGTATAAAGAACAAAGTCATCGTAAAATTAAACGGTTACCGTAGTGTAACTAAATATTTTTTAAATACTAAATTTATGTATTAATTATAAATATATACATATAAAATCAATTTTGTCGAAAAATATTGTTTTAGCGTCACCGGGATTCGAACCTGGATCTTCATTTCCAATCCGGGGAAGTGCACTACCTTTGTGCTATAACGCCAGTATTTTTCTTGACAAATTTTCGAAACTCTATGTTACATTTTTCAAATTAATACACCTGTCGTTCCATTATTTGAAAGCCATAATATTTTTCGACAAAATTGATTTTATATGTATATATTTATAATTAATACATTAATTTAGTATTTAAAATATCACAGACCTATGTTCTGAATAATTACAACTTCACAATAAGAATGTGTTTTCCTTAATAAAAATATTTTTTAGATAAGTAACTTTTTTGTATATCTTTCTAATTCATATAATATGTTTTCTTACACGATTATCCTAAAATAACATATCTGATGTTTTTGCAAACATATTTATCCCTAGTATGCTGAAATGTTAACAGTTTTAATAGGTACTAAAGTATAATACAAATAAATAGATTTACTATATAATAAGGTGTCATAGGGAATCTATTGATCTTGTTACGAGTTTAATGACGCTTACACTCAAATGAATGGATAATTTAATGTACATTTTTGAAATATGCACATATGAAATACACATCAAATCCATATTTTTACTATTCAAACAAACTTGGTGGTCTCCCAGGATGAGTTTCGAACTCCGAACCACTTAATCACTAGTCTTACCAAACATGCTAAACAATCACGTCGCTAGACCTAACAGGCGCGTAATACATTATGTAGCACACATAAAGGCCATCTACGGATTTGCTGTTAGCAGGACTCCAAATTTAAATTATCAAACGCATCAAAGGACCTGGAATATCAAAGGTTTAGGAAAAATACTTTACAAAGGCATCAGTAGGGCAAAAGGAATTTGGCTCTCGTGAAAATGACTAAACCAATATGACAATAGTTTTTTAATGCAGAAAATATTTGACACTTTTTACCAGCAGCACGTATTTACGTTAGTTGAGAATGATTACTTACTTACACAATTTAAAATTGATCAAAAAGACAAAATAATATTAATAAACGAAAATAATACTTTAGTCTGTTATATCGATAGAGCATTCTAGTTTTTTGGCCGACGTTGCGAGTCCATAATTATAAGTAATTTGTGTAGGTTATATTTTGGCTTGCAATACCGTGTCGAAAGCATGGCGTGTCTATGTAAATGTATTGTATGTTTTTATTAATTTCAATTATAATCTGATCTGTGGAATCAAACTACAAAATAAAATATAAAAATAATAAAAATAAAAATATTTTTTGTTTATCCTGATGTTATTGCTTTTTTTATCTAAATGATTGTTCCCATATAGATTTTAAAATACAATACAATAATAAATACAATACAATACAATACAATAATACATAAAATACAATACAATAATATAAAGTTTGAGATTTTGTAGTTTTCTAAACATTTTTCGCAGTAAACTGAAACATATTACCGGTAAAGTGTTGCAGTTATCCTATCGATTAAAAAGTACAAAGATGAACGCCGATTTTGAAATGTTTTGTGTCTCGGTGCTCTAATCCGAGGTTTCGAACCAGCCGGGTAATCGTATTAACGTCCTTAATTACAAGGCTCTTTGATCAAGGAAATGCATTAATATCCTGTTTTCAGTAAACCGCCGCGCGCCGCCGTTGCGTGTCCGAGGTGTCCCGGACACCATTTCCACCGACAGGATTCGATTACGTGACGCTCTTTGTTGCCGAATTACAATCTTAATTGACATCACATAAATAAACTGACAAAAGTGAGAAGGGCCTTAGCCGTCAAGCAAAACAATAATCGAATATCTCATCGTCTAGGGATTCTTTTATCTCAAGGTGACAAAAATATTACGTGCAGATGATTGACCATCACTTAATTACTGATTCTCTTAAACTCAATACACTTGAATGCATAATTTTACGTATTTTGAAGTACATATTAGATTCGTATCAAGAATACGTAGATATTACGTCTGTATTAAAAGTACACATTACGTTCATATAACGTCTGAATCTCGGAGGCGCGCGATTCTGTGTGCCAAATTAATCGCAGGAGATGAGGAAAACTATTTTTAATAAATTGCTCTTTCAACATCATAATTATTTTTGTAATTTATAATTGGACTTGATGTTTTATACTTACTTATAAACATTGAGAAAAAAATACAGTACATTTTGAAAAACATCACAAATCAGTTAAGATGTTTTATGTTTTAAATAAAATGGATTAATTTATTCATGCGGCACCTAGCGTGTATTATTCAAAGATTTTTGCATACTTTAATATTGATAGCTATTTAAGAACAGAATAATAGCTGAATCATTAATAGAAGACTGTATACATAAGTAACAAATTTTTCGTAATCTTGTTAATAAAGTGCAATTGGTAACATAGTTCTCCGGCAAGGAAAAGTTACAGGTTCGTATCCCGATGGTAACCAAACATTTTAGATAGATTTTGTATTCAGGATCGAAACACACAGGTAACAGAACTATCCACTAGTCCATAACATAAATTTAAACACTATTCACTAGTCCACATAAATTTAAACAATGATAATGACTCATCCGAAATGTTATATTTTAAAAATAACAAAAATTAATTTCATATTTTTCATTCAATATTTTTTCTTAATTCTTTACAACAACAAAATGATTAAATTATATACAATATATATAATACGTCATTTTATAACAATACATTGATATATAATATTTAAAGATTTATAGTGTATTTGCGTAACGAGCTTAGCATTTATTTACTCAAATAAATAAAATATATGACATATTGTGGTAAAAATTGGATATGGTGACCCGCGCTTCCGAGGTAGGTAGAGATGTATTCAGAAAAATATTTGTTTTGTAGAAATGTACGTTGGTAATAATATTTATATAGCGCTGGTACAAATATACGAATCTGAAATTTGTTTCACAAATCGAGAGATTTTCGTGCAAAACATTAATAAAAGCGAAAGCGGTGAAATAAAACGGAGCGATACAGTCCATCAAAAGGTTTATTAAACGGAAATTACTTCATTTGCTTTTTTATTTCGTACGTTCTGGAACATTCGCCGGAGCCGAGGCCGGGTGCCTCTGGGAGTATCACAATTTCAGTCAATTTTAATGGCAAGATTCGGACATTGCGCAGCAAGCAGGTATTTATGTAAAATTATCCAAAACCTAATCAACCAGCGATAATATCTATTTATCACAATATTTCGTTATTATATTTTAAGTATACACAACTATTTTTGTTTTATGTAGTTATAATTAATATTAAAGAAAAAATATACATGGGACAAACACTTACAAGAACATTTTTAATGATAATTTTTATTTTTTTGTTTGTGTTCTTATTATTTATTGAACGTTTTAAAGGATAAGTATAACTTAATTATGTTATTGGGTTTGTATGTACCTATGTATTATAAGTACATATATGCAGTATATTAATATTATAATGTATGTAAATTTATAATACTGTCTACGTATATTACATATTAAATAATTCATAATTTTCTTTTTTCTATAATTCGTTTAAGAGCGCTCTTTCAAAATAATTAATATTTTCGGATTTTCACGTTTTTATTGTTCATTTGTATCAGAAGTAATACACCGTATTTGACTAATTTTTTAAAATATTACTTAGATTGGACCTTTACACTAATACTAAACTAATAAACTGAATGTTATTTGCCATAATTAAGAAAATACAACCAAACCAACTTTCTATAAGAAAGACGGTGACCAATAAATATATTTTACGAGTGCCACAGAATTGCCTTGATTATTATACATTTTTGTGTATGGAGACAAATTAACAAAATGTTAAAAATTAATACCATTCAATTTGCAGGACATATGATCAATTTTAAATGTTTTTAAAATACCTCGTTTTAGTGAAAACATGTTTTTAAATAATACATTGTATTTACACACGTGGTTTGAGGCTTCGGCTACTATTTAAAATCAAGTGTGATATAAGAACGCAATAATTTCACAGTAAATAATATTTATTTCGATCCTAATAATGCGTATTTTTTATTTTCTTTATTAGAGTTAGATCGCTGATCGCCAGCGGCCGTAATGACGTCTAGTCCGCGCTCTCGTAATTTTCGTTAAAAAATGCCGAAAATATGTATTTTCACGCATATTTTACCCACGGTATGAATTAATATTAAACCTATTTACAAAATGAGTAGAAAATTTTATAAATTAGATGTCTTTTTACTGATTTTAAGGGAAAACAACGCTTTCTTGAACAATGTAAGCATTTTATGTACGTTATTTTTATGTATGTCGCTATTAAGTATTTCGTTTATATATAACACTGTTGAATTTTAAACACTAGCTGTCTGTTTCTTAAATAGTATGTAATTATGAAACAGACATATCACCAAAACGCCAACGTGGCGTTTCACAATGTATAATGTACATTTAACAATATGTACAAATTGAGTAACTTTCATATTATATATTTTTTAAATATGTACAATATTTATAACACTAAATAAACATACGGAACAACTTATTTTTACCTCCAATCTAAGTAGAGTAGGGACCGGTTACTGTGATCACATTGGTTCTCATAAACTTTTATCTTAGTATTCAGCAATTATCAATATAATAGTATTAATAGTATAAATATTTTTATTTATATTAAAAAAAAAACTATTAATTTAATGTACGTATATAAAACGAATACAATATTAATCACATTGCATAATCGTTTCGTTTAATGCAGTCGCTAATTTTATTTTATTTATTAGAATCTGTAAACAGTCCATTAATTCAATATTAAATGCAGTACAATATTTTGAATTGTATACTTATCTTTGAGAATAATTTGCCTCATTGTAAAAACAAAATTAAAGATATCTAGCGACAGCTAAGTCGACCAATAGTTTCAGGTAAAGCAATAAAACGAAACGTGGTGCGTTCGACCAAGGTCAAACAAATTGTAAAGGAAAGAAAGGGATGGATGATGTCTGTAATCCAAGATATGTAAGACTAATTACGGGCTACTCACTGCCGAGAATCATACAAAAAATAAGGTAGGTAACTTTTTAGGTACACTATTATATATATTTTTAGATAAACGTTTTTACCTTAGCTATGTCTACTAAATTCATAAAGCGATGAACAATACATGTATTTATAATATTTGTAATTGCAAGATGCGTAGAAAAAATAGGCGAGTGCATGGCACAAAATAGACTAACATTGAATTCGTCCAAAACAAAACTAATATGAACAGCAACACCTAGAAGGCAAAACTTAATACAGGAATCAATATCTGCGAATGCTAAATCTACAGTTAAGTTGTTGGGCGTGCACATTGATTCAGATCTTTCAATGAATACACAAACTAGTAAAACTGCCAGTGCATGCTCTTATCTTCTGAGACAGATTAAAAGTATTCGGAGACATTTTTCTCTTAAGGCAGCCCGTCTACTTATAAATGAATTTATGATATCACGTGTGGACTATTCTAACAGCATCTATGCTGGCCTGTCAATGTTTCAGCTGGATAGATTACAAACAATTCTAAATACGGCTGCACGTATAATATACAGAGTTTATAAATTCTCTTATATAACATGTGCTTTTTCATCAGCTACATTGGCTTCGATTTCTTGAAAGAGTGCTGGTTGATGTAGAAGGCGTCACATAATATGGCGCCTCTGTATCTTCAAGAGCTTTGTATCTCAGACAATTTGAATGGTAGACATCAAATTTTTAGGTCAGCCTCTATTGCAGCCGCAGAAAGCATTGTAGAACCAACCAACCGTTGCTAGAAGTCTAAATTTAGTGAACGGGTATCTATGGTGGCAGGCCCAACTCTTTGTCCTCCTTCACAAGAAACAATGCATCATGATTTTATATAATAAGAAACTAAAAACGCACTTTTTCAAAAAATCATTCGCGTAAGCGAAAATAACAATTTTTAATTTTAAAATCAAAGATAATAACTATAAACAGTTTATGTGTAAAGCGCTCTTGAGGTGAAAGTTTTTTTTATTAAAGTGGCGCTATATAAATCATCCAATATTATTATTATTATTTGATGTTTGATTCCGTCCGTTGACAATAGACTTAAATTTAAAATGTTTTTAAAAATTAATAAACGCAATAATCGGCGTCTACAGTATATTAAATAGTGTACGCACGCATCATCTACAACATAGTGAGATTATCTCAAAAGATGGTTAATCAGACGCCCTGGTGTAATCGACGGGGACTAACCCAACCTAACCCAGCCCTACCTAACCGGCGCCCTGGTGCACTCGATGGGAACTAACCCAACCTAACCCAGCCCTGCCTAACCTCCCGCAACATAGTTTTTACCGCCGGCCGCGCCGATAACGGTGTACTTCAGCCGCGCGCGGGGAATGCTCATACACATCAGATGCAATCGGCGCCTGCACGAACTTTCGTCTAGGGATTCGGGGTGGGTGTGAACAGGGGAGGGGGCGGCTAATAACGCGGGTGGTGCACACATCGGGTGCCTCCTAGAGAACAGTTTCGCAAACTTATATAGTATTTATTACTACTGCAGACTTCCTGTCACAACTTTCAAAACCGTCATGAAATCTGCTATAATCTCGTTTTAGGATATACATATACGAGTACTTTTTTATTATAGAGAACACATTCTTATTGTGAAGTTGTAATAATTCAGAACATAGATCTGTGATATTTTAAATATAAATTAAATGTATTAATTAGAAAGATATACATATAAAATAAATTTTATCGAAAAGTATTGTTGTTGCTACCGGGATTTGAACCTGGATCTCTTCTAAACCGGGGAGCACTAACCGACTATACTATAGCACACAGTGCATTGATGAAAAAATTTCGAATCTATACGTTACACTTTTCAAATTAATACATCTATCGTTCCATTATTTGAAAGCCATCTACTTTGTTTTTACGGAATCTCAAATATCTTTGAGTAATCCGATAGGAGACTTCAGAATTAACAATTAATATTAATAATATTATAATTAATGTACATTCCCCGAATCGGAAAAGATCCAGGTTCAAATCCCGGTAGCAATAACAATATTTATTCGATAACATTGATTTTATATGTATATTTTTCTAATTAATACATCTAATTTGTATTTAGAATACTTTTTTCACTATTTAAGTGTTATCTTTATTTTTTTCAACACTAATTACACACATCACATACTAATAACACAAAAAAATAGTATGGCATTAATACTCTACATAATTATGTACAAATATTATGCACAAATAATAAATAAAACTATGAAAAACACGACAAAACTTAACATTTGCAGTATTTGGCTAACAGTAGGTACGCGGAAACTTATCAGTTCCATCAAATTAAGGACAATCACCTCTCCAAGTATTAGTTTATACAAAAATAAATAAAATGCAATATTGATAAGAATACCATTATTTTATTTCTATAGAACACTATTTACAATGATACAAAAATTTGCCCAAAAATTGATAAGAGAAAATTGATCGAAACTAAAATAGTTGTGAAATGTAAAAACCTGTTGGTCTAATGGTTAAGAGGGTGGGAATAGTGATCTAGTGGTCAGGGGTTCGCGTCTCGTTCTAGGAAACCAGCAAGGTAGTCCTATTTTCGTACTACGAGCGTTTAGCTTAGTTTGAAAATAGTAAGAATATCGATGAGTCGTGTATTCCATGTACGCATCTCTATATTTTTTTTTGAAAATACTTATAATCGTAAGTATTTCTCGCACTCAATTTTTCGAATATTTTTATGCGACCATCTTTGACAAATTGACAAGTTTTGAATAAAAATAAATAAGCAGTACAAATATAGAAAAAAAAACTTTGTAGGCATATATTATTTTAAATGTACTAATTATTAGAAAAAAAAATATATTGCCAAAATTTTTTTTACATTTTACTATTTATTTTCTTTTAGGTTGGAATTTTGTCAATGATGACCTCCTGTCTGCTGAGGTACCGTGAACCTAGTTGTAATATTTATAGAGTCGCTGCTACAAGATATTTCAATTTTCATTATTCCATTATTTCTTAAAATATCTTTTTGAGCTAGATTTACACTAAAGGCCGGCTATGTCACGACCACAGAATCATAACACTCGTTTGGTTATCGCTAATTCAATCAACTAACATTTTTCAACTACTCAAAACAGGTATCTCATCTGACGTTTGCCAATATAAAATATGAAATACTTTATCATTCTAAAAAATATTTTGCCTTGCATACCCAATGTATTAACATCATCTTGAAATGGATAATTACGTAAGTCTGTTATAAATATTCTGATTTCCTTGATGTTGTATCTTTAATACACTTCATGTTTTAACTTTCAAACTCAAGATTTATTATTACGTTATTTATTAATTCAAAACATATTTCTATAAATTACTTGAGAACAATTGAATGAAACGTTAGAAAATGTTTTTCAAAGCATTACGAATGAAGTATTAACGTAGAATAAGTTTTATCGTAGATTCCCGCGGAACGTTAACAATCAAAATAGATAGAAATAGCGCGTTTGAAATAGAGTTAGAAAATTTCGTAACATTCATATTATAGGAGATTCGCGGGTTGAATATAATATATAAAAAGGTTTTATTTATTATATTAGACACCAACGAAAAAAAACATAATTTTTATTTTAAATACTAAATTAATGTATTAATTATAAATATATACATACATATAAAATCAATTTTGTCGAAAAATATTGTTTTTGCGTCACCGGGATACGAACCTGGACATCTATTTTCAATCCGAGGAAGTATACTACCAATTGTGTTATAGCGCCAGTATTTTTCATGATAAATTTTCGAACCTATATGTTACATTTTTCAAATTAATACACCTGTCGTTCCATTATCCCGGTGACGCAAAAACAATATTTTTCGACAAAATTGATTTTATATGTATATATTTATAATTAATACATTAATTTAGTATTTAAAATATCACAGACCTATGTTCTGAATAATTAAAACTTCACAATAGGAATGTGTTTTCCTTAATAATTTTTATTGATATCTGAATAACTAAAAAAAAATAATAAATAATACAATAAATGAAATGTATATTAAATATTTTTTCAGAACAAATGAGTGATAATTATATACCAAGATCAGGTTATAGATTCAAAGGGTCTTTTCTGCTTATTCCGTAGTAGTTATGAAGTTTGAGTGTGTTAATAAAAAAATAATTACGCAGTCAAGGAATATATTATACAATCGATAAAATATCGAAAAATTAAAGAAAGCAAATCAGATTAGTGCGCGCCTCGCAGTTGGGGCGGAGGGGTAAATTGGGGTGATGGTGTATGTATTATAATTATTAATGGCAAGGTTTATAATGCCGGAATAGGTGCCCAGCCGTGCCAGGCTGTAGAGCCCGTATCACTCCTCCATCCGTCCGCCCCCACCGTTCGCCAAATTACCCCATCGTGTGGATGTGTATGTATGTGTGTGTGTGTGTGTGTGCACGTGTGTGTGCACGTGTGTGCATGTGCTGCGAGGCCTATCGGACGTTTAAGTAACCCGGTACTAGGCACATTGGAACTGTAAGAATTAGACATTTTTAAATTCTCGAGAATGCACGATCGATAACGAAAAATCTTTAAATAAATAACTGAATAAAGTTATACCCCTATAAAGTTTAGACCTTTCGACTTTTTGTAATTCAAGTGCATTTGTGCGTCTACATAATTTTCTCGCTTAAGACTATAAAATATAACTGTAAACAAACCTACAATAAATATCAATTTTTCAAAAGTACGGTATTGAAGGTCGTTAATTCAGTGGCATTTGTTTTGTTATAATAAATTAAAAATACAACCATATAAAGTTAAAATTTTGTGACTATTCATAATTTAATTGAATTTGTATATTTGCATAATTTTCTCGCTTTAAATGATAAAAATATAATCGTAAATAACTATTCTAATTTGTAAAGTAAGCTTTGTCGCGTTGTAATTTTTGATTTGTACAGAAAAAAATTCTACGTGTCCTAAAATACATAATAACTATGAAAAGTGTGTCGTGTATATTATAAATAAGAGTCATTGGAGTTGGTAAAACAGGAAAGAGAGCAACCTATGTTGTGTTTTGTGTAAAGAAAATGTGATAAACTAAACAGATTAGATGGTCATATGATCAGATTAATTTTTAAAAAAACCAAGTACTGTGTAACATATTGATCTAGGGATTTGAGTTGTCATAAAATGTTTAAACTACCTCATTTCTTCTGTATTCTCTATGAGTTGCGACGTCGGCTGTCATTGACTCGATACAAAATATTCCATCAGTGTTAATGTGTATTTATTTATCATTATAATTACATAACGAGTTTCCAATCAAAATAATAATACGAGGTATCATCTTCGGAAGACATCAACGCAATTTGATAAGTAACTTTTAAGATAAATTAATTTGTCGCAAAACATATTTTAAATATCTATAAAATAATAACTTTTACTAAGTATGTATTTTTAGCTAGTTTTAGGATTATTTATTATTATTATTAGCTAGTTTTAAGATATTTTGGATAGCACATGCACCATGTAAACGAAGTGTATTTTTGTTCTCGAATCTCGGAAATTCAGCGGTAAAGGTCAGTACATACAACGTGCGCTTGGAACAACAAGATCTAAAATGTACATTAAAATGTATATCGGTTGTACATCAAAATAAATAAAATTTTTTAAAGGATTTTGATTTAAAAAATTCCATTATTACCAAAATGACAGATTTTCCACGGTCGTAATATTATAAGAGAATTATCAATATAAAATAAGAAAATCATTACAAAAAATACTTAATTTTGTAATTGACCAAGTATGACGCTTAATAAAAAATATTTTCGCAATTATTACTGTATTATATATTATATATTTAATAATTACTATATTATTCGTTTTATCTTTCCTGTTTTCTGAAAAGTAAAATATATAAAGTCTCTATTCTAAAAATTTAAACAAAGGAATGATTAAATACGAATTAAATATATTAATTAGAAAAATATACATATATAATCAATTTTATCGAAAAATACTGTTGTTGCGCCACCGGAATTCGAACTTGGATCTCTTTCCAAACCGGGGAATGTGCATTATCGAACTATGTTACTGCGACAATATTTTTAGCGACAAATTTTCGAACCTATGTGTTACCTTTTTGATATTAATACATTTAATCGTTCCGTTATTTGAAAGAGCCATCTACCTCATTTTTAGAGAATCATATAGGTAACATATAGGTTCGAAAATTTGTCGCTAAAAATATTGTCTCTGTAGCATAGTTGGATAATGCACCTTCCCCGGTTTGGAAAGAGATCCAGGTTCGAATCCCTGTGGCGCAACGACAATTTTTTTCGATAAAATTGATTTTATATGTATATATTTCCAATTAATATATTTAATTAATATTTAAAATATCACGGACCTATGTTCTGAATAATTACAATATCACAATAAGAATGTGTTCCCCTAATAAAAGAGATGATTTCCCCGAAAAAATGTTTTATTAATTCGTTAAAAACATTTTCGTGTAAAAATAATAAGTCGAAGAAATAAATTGTAGTCCCGTATGTCTGCCATGTATACGAGCTTATACGCACGTGTATACTTCAGAATTACAAGTTAGTATGTATAAACACGTATGCATATGTAATTTGAGTGGCGCCACATTAGGTAGTGAGCGAAAACAGGGCAAATAGTACAACCCAGCTAGTGACATCGAATATATTAAAATTACATACATTTAATCCATTTTGCACCATTTTCTACGCCAGGCCAAGTTAATCCAGTTAATTTCGATTTTGAAACAAATATCAAATAAATATTGTCCAACGTATAATATTTCATTTCGAAGAGCAGTGGAAAATTATAGGACACTTAAAAATAATTATGGAACATTATTTTCTATTGTGTTTTGAAAATATTAATTGAATTCAAGTGGAATCTATGAATAATATTTTTTAATAATAGTTAAAACATTTTTTAATAGATTATCGTTTACCTGTAGTGCGTATAAATCTACTGCTTAGCACCTTTATATATAAAATTTGATATTGTAACGATATAATTTATTTATTATGTAAAGAAAAAAAATATAATAAAATTTTATGGTTAGTTAAATGAATATAAGAGTAGCTCATTGGTCTAGAGTTTAAGACACTCGCCTAGTGGTCGGGGGTTCGAGCCTCGTTCCAGGAGGCCATCAAGCTTGTTCTATTTTCACAATACAAGCGTTTAGCTTAATTTGAAAATAGTAATGTTGATGTGACACGTATTCCGTGTACGTATATTTATATTTTTTAAAACATATTTTCTTTCAAATTCAATGTTTTGAATTTTTCATTAAGTGTAAAAAAATATAAAATGAAAATAAACTGGAAAAATATTAAAACGTAATGGTCAAATTTGACGAGAATGGCTTAGGTAGCTATTGCGTAATTGGTCAACGCAATCTACTGGAAATATAATGTTCTGGTAGTAAATATAATGTTTTTTTCTTAAAATAGATTTATTTTTTGTATTTTTTTAAGTGATCTAATGAAAATAATTTAATTAAAAATATATAGTTAATCCAACTATCGCATGCTTAAAAAATGTTCATAGAGGTCGTACACAATTAAGTTGGAGATATAAAGATTGAAGCATTGTTAGTCATCTAAAAATTAAATTATGTATTATCACAAATCACCAAATAAATAGACATGAACTGAAGCAAATTTCCTGTCTCAAAATTTTTATTTTGCTGCCACTCACGCAATCAAAAAGCTCCGCGACTTTTTTTTTATATATTTCTCGATTGGAACGAAAATTTAAACGCTGTCAATATAATATGCATTAGTGTAAAAAATACATCTTGTTTATACAAAGATTTAATTTTCGAAGAGTAAATACTTTTACTGTTGCATATATGTGTCATAATTTATCAGATTTATGTTTCGTTGGATAAATATGTGTAGGACGCTCCTCGTCCCGCAAATAATGTCACTTCATATCGTGTCTATTCATTTTCTAGTTTGTGTGTATTATGTATTTTTGTGTACAAAGATAATAAATAAATCATGGAATATTCCATCTAAATATCTAGTAAGTTTCTCGGTTCATAAATGTTATTAAATTATTATTGGGTAATTTGTAGTATTCGAATGAATAAGCTCCTCTCTAGAAATATAATGAAAAAATTTCACGTCCATTTTGCGATGTTCTACTATACCGTCCGCCGCGCGAGCAGAGACTGAATTTCTTAATTCAATAATAAATCGGCACTTGGTTCTCTTGTAGGCGTAAACTATTAGGCGAACAGCGCTGTAGAGTATTCGAATATCGAAAGAGCGAGGTGATGGGCCGGTGGAATGGGTTTCAGTAAACGATGAGAATAGGAAAACGTAAACAAACCGTAGACATAATGAAACAAATGATTTTAGACGACTTTTTAGGATTTCATGGCCATTGAGGATTCTTTTCAGTTATAACGCTGTGAATCCGAGAAGTAAATATAATTTCATTAAATGTCAACAGCGTAGAAGTCCGAGGTCTGTAAACATTGAAATCTCATTTTACGATTTTGAATACGTATAAATAAATTTTCGGTTTAATTTGAATATTGTATTACAACTAGAAAAAACCTGTCTTCGTTGGGAAGTTGACAGATTTAAAAATAAATTTATTAAAAACATCACCGAAAATACAGTAGCACAAAATAATTATAATATTTCTCTTGGTGTGTTAATATTACTGCAATATTTTTTATCCGTATTGTATTTTGGTGGTAAAATTTTGTTTATAAATGTTTGCTGAATAGTTATTGTATAATATCAGCGCTATTCATCAAATGCGACAGAGGATGAACGTGTATATATATATATATATATATATATATATATGTACATATAAACGTGTATATATATATATATTAAATCACCAGAAATCAAATAACGCGTAGTAAATATCCAAATTATACAAAGTAAAGATTAGTGATTTCACTTAGCGCTGAACTGCCAACCTGAAAATACGTGTTTTAGGATCATTTTAGAGCGATACACCAATAAGGCACTATCTGAAGATGGATTTAAACATTCGAGTATAATATATTCGAGTAAGCATATGTAGGATAAGTTATGAACTGTGAGCCAACAATATATTAATTGGGCAGATGAGAATACAATTTTTTACTATAGTCTAAGCTATTCAGAATCATATATCGCATCGGCTATTATGCGTATCGTAAAACACCGTTCAATTACATGGGTCAAGCATAATTAGGACATTCTCTGAAGTTACAGTTGTACGAGTGAGCTTTCATATAATACTATTTTGGGCTCAATTAAAAATATTTTCATTTGTCTTAGCATCATTACACGATGAGAAAAAGGCTCAGAACTCAAATAAATAAAAATAACACTTTTTACAGGGTTCGTTCATCCTATATAAGCAAACAAGACCTTTATTCGATGTTTGCATTGTTCTCCCGTTCTGAAAATAGACAAGGGTGTTCGGATAGCTTGTGTTATAATAACTAGTCCAGTGGGGAGAGAGGGGCGGCAGTTAGTTAGCAGCGGATGAACTCTTAATTTGTTCAACTCTGACACGTCATAACACGACCGACGCCCCATTAATATTCATATCGAAATGTGTGAGCAGCCTCGCACCTCCCCAAAACTAGTATTTATCCAACAATTAGGGTACATTGCTTGATCTTAAATACGGATGATTTGCATCAAAAGGTTTTTTTTATTTCCGGCACTTAAGGGATCAATCAGATTGTCAACCCAATTACTAGTTACCTTCTATTGTGTTCGAATCCCGGTGGCGCAATAATAATATTTTTCGATAAAATTGATTATATATGTATATCTTTCTAATTAATATATTTAATTCATATTTAAAATATCACAGACCTATGTTCTGAATAATTACAACTACACAATAAGAATGTGTTCTTCTAATAATAAAGTTGTATCAATGTGTCCAAAATTTAATAAAAATGAATTGATAATTCTGGCGTCTTACTCAAAGGTATTTGAGATTCCGTAAAAATAAGGTAGATGGCTCTTTAAATAATAGAATGATTAAATGTATTAATATCAAAAAGGTAACATATAGGTTCGAAAATTTGTCGCTAAAAGTATCGTCGCTGTAGCATAGTTGGATAATGCACCTTCCCCGGTTTGGAAAGAGATCCAGGTTCGAATCCCGGTGATCCAACAACAATATTTTTCGATAAAATTGATTTTATATGTATATCTTTCTAATTAATATATTTAATTCATAATTAAAACATTACAAAAATTAGAAATTATACATCAAACATGCATCCAAATTGGCATGCATAAAAATAATGTAAAAGTTAGAAGAACACAATTTTAACAAATTAAGTTTTCACCAAATAAAAAGAGTTACAGCTGTAAATATTGCTTGAATATACCTTAAAACGGGAATATACACACACATATATATATATATATATATATATATTTTACAAGACTATTCATACTTGAATTGTAAGTAAAATTTAACTCATTCATATGTATTGTATACTAATGTTTGAATACATGTGTTTAAATGCAGCAAATGCACTGTGGCCCACATAACATAGGGGTCCAAAAGTTCAGCATCCTACAATTCTTTTGTACTCGGTAATTCGTGATACGGTATTGATACTTTTGCGAGTATATGCCAGCGCTAATGTGAAAAAAAAAATTAATCTACTTATCTATTTAAAATTTAATGCGAGAAATTAAAATAAAATAGTTATTTTTTTAAATAGAGATGCATACACGGAATACATGTCACATCAATATTTTTACTATTATTAAATTAAGGTAGACGCTTGTGTTATGAAAACAGGACTAA
The DNA here is from genome assembly GCA_022840565.1 of Eubasilissa regina. Classification (NCBI taxonomy): domain Eukaryota; kingdom Metazoa; phylum Arthropoda; class Insecta; order Trichoptera; family Phryganeidae; genus Eubasilissa; species Eubasilissa regina. The sequence goes on from JAINEB010000033.1 coordinate 29,245,137, forward strand.
ATTGGTGATCTCCTGGAACGAGGCTCAAACTTCCTAATACTAGGTCACCAAAGGAATGTCTTAACATCAACTTAAATGGAATTATAATAATATATAAATGCCCAAAAATAAAATTACGTGCTTTTTTCATAAATGTTTGAATATTATAGGATATTGTTCTTACTAGGTATTCATAGATTAAAGCCTTATTTTACTTAATATACTTATAACTTTCACACAAAACATATAACGGGGCCCGTTTGTTCTATTTTACATTGGGGTACAATTTTTTTGTAACGCCACCGGTTTAAAGATATATCTTAAAACTATCAGTATATTAATATTAATACAAACTTCAACCAATTTAACAAAATTTTTAAGTCCTTAATGTTGATTGCTGTTAATGTTTAAACCTTGAAAATATATAATAATAAATTATAAATATAATATCGAACCAAAGTAAAAAATATTGTTTTTAGTTCGATAGGAGTCAGATACTTTGTCATGTACAGATCGAGCTGACTGGGCATCCTTTCCATATCGTGGATAGAACGCCATGACCTCGAGCTCCACGTCACCGGCAAGTTTCAATCAGCACTTACAAATTACGCGGGTTCTCATCGGGTCATCAAGTCTATGAACAAATTCATGGGAGGCTTCTTCGTCTGTAGGGTAGGTTAGGTGTACAATAATATACAATTTGTTCATTTTACAAACAATAATCCAACATTTATAACCCACCCACATTGCTCTTGAAATACACTATTTTACATCCATGTTCTCATGTTCCAAGTGCTGCAGGTGGGCAGCGTAGATCGCCCACGAATGTCGGACCCTCCGTCTCAAAATTTTCAGCGCCAAACACATCGCCATTTCACCAAAAATAGCTAAAGACACTTGGTCTCTTCCGTCGTGCCGCTTATCCGCCTCGTCCTCCTGTCTTCCGCCTTTTCTTCCTTCATCACGCCGGCTCCGTGTCTTCTCAACCTCCAGTCTTGATTTTCTCCAAAACCAGAAGTCACAGTTCTGTCTTTTGGCTTCGCTTCATAGATCATCTGGCTGGCTGGAGTGCCGCTGGCTCCACAGACAGTGCAACTTTTTGCATCGAAATTTTTGGTGGGCACCCACACGTGGATGCTTGCATCCACAACATAATAATCTCCAAAACAAACAGTCGTAATAAAAATAAACAAAAATAGCCTATGTAAATAGTCTTACTTTTCAAACCAACGCCGCATTGTTCGTTCAGAAGTAGTTCCTTCACTCTTTGCTTGTATAACATAATGGCCATGTTTAAGTTCAAGCAAAAAAATTATACGTTTATATTTTTTAAATATTTTAATAATATTTTTTATACAATCCCATTTATGTAGGATTAAAGTAATACAAGTTAAATGCCTGACAATAAATTAATAGTATAGCAGATTCTTATTTGTTAAAATCAAATAAATAAATATTTCCTAGCAAAAAACCTTTAAAATGATACAATATTAAAATAAACCATTATTTTCAGATCAACCTTGTATTTTAATATAACACTACTTCAAGAACGTTTCATATGCTGAATAATATAATTTGAAAACGATGTTTTCCTTTTGAACGCAACATTATTTGTGACTGTGTTATGCGTTGGCCGGAACTGGGTAATTCAACAATAGTGGTACATGCACTATTATAAACAATTATATCGTGAAATGCTATGACGTTCAAATTATCAGCTGATTACACGATGAATAGACAACCAGGTAGGTAATATTTAATGACACAGGTATTTTTAATTGTTTGTTAAAAAGTCGCATTCAATGATTAATAAGACAGAAATGATACAGAGAAAAGTAGAAAAACCATTTTAATTCTATACATTTGCATTTATAGGCCACAGCATTGATTGCCTATGTGTACTGGTTTTATTTTTATGATTATCGCGTCGTACGTTTTATGAAACGTAGCTATTTAAAAAGTCGATAGTTTTTTCTGTATAATACTAGAATAATGTGAGTTTATATTTTTTCATCAAATCTTCATCTTATAATTCATTCTTACCAATAATCTTCGATTATTAATAACTAGATTTTTAAATCCAAGGAAATATATTTTCACACCTATGTAAAGCAATAATAAACATTTGATTAGAATAAAATTTGCATTTAACTATATCGCCCACAACAACAGTAGTTAAATACAAAATTTTTACTAGTTGGATGGCTAAAATGACTAACCACAAAGTTAATTTTTACGAAAATTATAAACAAATAAAAAAATAAATGAAAACTAATAAATAACCGCATTTAATACAATGATTTTTATAATTTTCGTGTAATAATAAGTCATTGGAAAAACATCCAGGAAAATCATCAATTTAAATTTATGTTTTATAGACACATTTACTTATAGGAATATATATTATAAATAATAATAAAAAATTGATCTAAGATGCTCAATATAAAATAAGGTAAGAAGATGTATAGTAAAACGATATAAATAAGATGTTTAAAATATTCTTCTTCTTACGAGTATATTCTCCATAGCACAGTGCTATGGAGTATATTTTCCATAGCACTGTGCTGGATGCCTTTGAGATGTGGTGTTGTAAGTGCTACATATTCCGTGAATCGCGAGGCGCACGAATATCTTTATCCTCCAAAAATTAATGATTACTGAAAGACATTTGACAATATGTAGGAAAATCATATTTGGGGACTTAAGACGCGTTGTAAGAAAAAACAACCAAAATTACCAGAAATTCGCAATCGTAAAGGGACAGCTGAGAAAATACCAGTAAGAAGAAAGTCTCTTACAAGATGTATAGACGAAATGGAGGAGTTTACAGGGTCCTTCTTCAAACGCTGCAGGCAATAAGGCTAGAGGAGATAGATAAAGAGACCATGATGCCCAGTATTAAGCACACGAAGATGAAGAAAAATGCAGATATAATCTTTAAGAAATAAAAAATTACTAAATCATATTAATATTAACACAATTAAAAAATAAAATATTATTTATGGCGTATATAATATTTGAGTTTAAAGTTGGTTGTTAGAAAAACTAATTTAGTATTAACTTATATTCCTCGACTCGGGAGAAGACAAGTTTGAACATCTCAGACAACAAAACAATTCAACAGACAACTGTTATAACACTACAGATGTTAAACAATATATTCCTAGAAACAATAGCGAAACAAAAAAATTTTGAAAGGACGAAGTAACCAAGTGTGTCCCTACAATCTCCAACGTAACAACAACCAACTGAATAAACGAGACTTGTACAAATCCTTTTATTTTAAACAGTAAACAAATTAACCCCGATGTGGAAGTGAAGGAGGACATCGTATCAACAATGATTCCGAAAAAAGATTGTATTTTAACATAAGCTAGTAGTCCGAGATGGCAAACCGAACGGTTATTTATTTACATGCAAAAATAAACACTATCATGTCTTAGAAACATGCATCACACCACCACTCTTGCGTGTAATGTTTACCTAGTTCGCAAAAAGTTTTCATAAATTAAGACAAATAAATAAAATAAACAGATCCCGGGGATGCTAATCACTGCACTATCGAGGACAATGAATCAGACATGAAAATATATGTTTAAATGTCTTATTCTTATTACAACATCTAATTAATATTACCGTACATCAAAAAAGTTAATTAATACAAAAAAAAAATGAGCACATTTACATATATGATAATTTGACACCACAGTCTTTTAGGGATTTTTAGGTCGAGATGGCAGAGAGCTGTTTTGGACATACCTGTTATTGATCCCGGCACCGGTAAATGTGGGAATAAAAACAAAAAGTGAGAGAATATAAAAATGTTACGAAATTTTCAATTTTCGTGACAAATGTTATAAAATAAATAAAAATAATTAAACGTGTTATTGAATGGCAACACAGCATTTTAACAAATAACGTGAACCTTACGATTTAAGAAAAGTTTGAAAATTTAAAATGACGATGTTTTAAAATCACCTACATATAACACATTCATGTATCATGGCAATTGTAAAGATGGGATCAGACTCGACAACAATCAAATGTATTCACAGAAATAAGTGTTTCTCAACGTTGCGTTTTCAAGAAGAAATAAAAATATTGAAATTCTTAATTCAAAGATTAGGATTTAAATACATATTATATAATTATGTAGACCGTGTTTCTTCAGAGTCCAGTGGTTTTATATGAAATATTAAGTAATTAAAGCAAACCATAAGTTTAGGCCCTGTCAAGGAAATGACATTTGAATAAATTTGTAGGAAAAGTGTGAGGCATTAAATATGACAATAAACGAGACAGAATCCACTTTGAAAGTAATTTTAAAGTTGCGGAGTTAGCAACGTACTTTGGAATTTTTTTATTGCGTTTCCTCCACAAAGGATATAAAAAATAATTTACGGTATTACCATTCACGAATTACCTGGAACTAGACATTTTAATGCAATCAGGCAGTGAAAACAAGTTTTTAAAACATTTATACTCATAAAATTCCCAGCATAAGTATAAAAAGGGTATATTTCATCACAGATCGATAAAATAGGACCTACACTATCGATTAACATATATCAAGAAACCTTTCAAATATCTTGATTGTCGCTTAAAATTCTCTTGCAAATAAATCTATTTTAATACCATTATTTTGCTTTTTGCATGTTATTTGTTAATATAATGCATTAATTTATTCCATAGCAAAATTAATTTTACATTTTTGTAAAATATAAATATAAATCAAGATACTTTTAGATAATAAATCTAACTTCAGATATTTCGAGATGTTGATAAATATCTTGGCGGGCGCCCCGCACCCCCTTAAAACTATACTAAAGTAATATCGGATCAAAAAATGTTGCAAAAAAGTAAATAAATAAATACATCATACTCGTTATAATGGTGACGTTATATTTTATTCGGATCACGTAAATTCACATGTTAGAAAATTAAAATATTTGAATTCAGTGCCTGCACGGAGGCTAAGTAACATATTGGAATTGAAAAAATAATACATATTTAGTACACACCTTAAAAAGTGTAATGCTAATAAACGTTTCCGAACAAATTATATTTTAAAATGTTTAGAATAAATGTAGTAAATTATTATTCCTTCCCTCCTTCTCAAAGAGTTATACACATTACACACATACACGCGTGCGTGTGATGTTTACACATATACAGGGGCGGATTTTAAGACAACTATATAAAGCAATGCAGATACAGAAAACCTAGCGCTCCCGAGTTGATTCGATAAAGACCGAGCGTATACAAAGTCATAAATACCCGATGACAGCCGAGCACAATCGGATCTGCTAGGATTTTTTCGCTTTTATGTTGCTTGCAAATCTTACTAGATTTATTTTTAATTCAGAGTTTGCTATCACAATATAATATTGGCGCGTCGTGTCCGCGAAGGGTTGAGAAACGTACGCCACGCCGCCACCTCGGCGATCGTATCGGCTACCGTTCTATTATCGAACTCGCCGAAACAAATTGCCCACTATTGTGTATTGGATATTAATGGCAGTTATAAAACTATCTACACTACGCAGACACCGATGTAGGGCCGATAATCGGGCCAGAGCGTCCCTCCGTCGGCTTAATGTCTCCGGATCACGCACCCCTCCGGGCTACACTTGCCGTTTTAATTGGGTACAGCCCTCAACAAATTTAAGAATTATATCTAGATGCAGAAGGAAAACACACCTGAACTATTTATTTCGCGGCAAGTTTTCTCCACCGCACGGTTCGCTTCAAATTCGCCGAAAACTATTCTTCGACAGCGGCGATTCATCGAAAATTGGATTACATAGAGAGCTCGAGTAAAACAGAAAATTACAAAATGGAGAGATACAAAATAGTCTTATGGCCTGTGTCCACGAATGAGATTTTTAAGAGATTTTTCATCTGGAGACAATCTCTAAAATTTTGCTCCCGTGAGATTCTTTGGAGACAACTCTTAACCTTCGTAGTTCCTGTGTACACACCATGTCTCGGAAATTCGCCTCGTCGTTTGAGTGATTTGAAATCAAAATTCAGTTAAAACTGAAAAAATGTATGTAATATAACGCCTTATATTAATATTAATGTTAAATGACTTTGCTAACTTTTCGAAATAGCTAGTTAACTTTTCGAAATAGATAGTTGTGTGGATCTATAGTAGTTTTAGGTGACATTTGACGTTAGTGTGCACGTATCAAATCAAGGTGTCAGATTGAACGTTGTGTACACTAGTTTAAGTTTTAATCAGATCAAAATCTCAACACGTGTACATAGTATTAAGACCTTGATTGTGTCCATCATTCAATATGGAAATTTTGAAATTTATACACGACAAAACATATTTAAAATACAAATTAAATGTATTAATTAGAAAGATATGCATATAAAACTAATTTTATCTAAAAATATTGTTATTGCTACCGAGACCGGGGAACGTGCATTATCCGATTTGTTATACCAACACAGTATTTAAAATATCACAGACCGTCTGTTCTGAATAATTACAACTTCACAATAAGAATGTGTTTTTAATAAAACATATTAACTTCCCAGGAATAAATATGACGTAGTTAAAAGTTGTTAAAATCACGTTGTCAATATTATCGAGATTCGATTATATAGATATTTCAATTTATTATAGATTATATTTCATTAATTGACACTATATTTTTCGGTAAATAATAACACTAACAGAAAAAATTGTTAGAAAATAGGAACATAGTAAAAATTGTTAATGCTCAATTGTTTTGCAATTAATGTGATAGTTGTATTTGACTAATTGTATTATAGCTTTCTTGTACGCAAAAAAAAAAAAATTGTCTGTTAGATATTTGTATTATATTGTAGTTTAAATTCTCACTGATATTATTTTACACTAATAGAAAGAACAACTGCAACGACAAGCAATTAGTGTGTACTAACAACGTATTAACGATTTTCATTTCGATTTAATGTTCATATTTTATTTCATTTTTACTAAAAATAGAGTTTATCACAATATATTTATATTACATATAGACAAATATAAAATAAAGATTAATTGTATTATTATCAAATGCATAAATGAAATAAATCACAAAATTACCTTTCTTCAAAATTACAAATAATTTAAACTACTATAAACTTAGGATTATCTATTTAAAATTTAAAGGTAACAAACAACCTGTGTTTTGTTTTGCCATAATTTTATTTCGATGCTTAGGGTTTCGATGAACTTTTTGTAGCTATTAGCGCGCAATAGATTGGTGATTTGTTTGCCGAAGAATGGTTATCGGAAACACTCCAGAGAGATCAGTAGCGACACGGTTAACACGAATAGATAGCGAAACAAAATAGGAATTAAAGTTATTTTTTGCCATAAATTACGTCTATCTTCATCTATCCAAGTAAAATCTCTATGCTGTTTGTAGAAACGATAACTGCCGGTTCTAACATGTTATCTGACAATTTAGTTTTGAAATAATGTTACTAAGTGAATGATCGAGTTGTAATTTTTTTTAACAAATTTTCCACAATTCCACACCCTTCTCTTATCGTTCACCCGATTCATCAATGTATATTTTTCTTCATTTTCCTTTTTCCACACAACATTTAATCATTATAATATCACTAAATTAAAAACTACATTAAATACCATTTTTATTAATCTAATTAATTTTTTTTTTTTCATATTGCGTTAATATGCAAAATCAAAATTTGAGATAGCCAAATATTGATGAGAAGTTATACAATTATGGTGGCAACGACGACTTTGGGATTTTGGAATTTAACATTTAAAAAAATATATATTAAATGTAATTTTCGTATTTATTTATATTGAATAAACAATTCAGAGCAAGCGAGAGTGCCATGGCGAGAGTCACGATCGTTGCTAATTGGACGAATATGCAAATAAGTCGTATGTTCTCGACCATTTGATAATATAATGTGTGCCCGAGCAAATGTTTAAATGACGTAATGTTTGTGTCAATTGGTAGCATTATTCTAAGTAAAATTAAAATGTCTTTACAGAGTATAAATATATTCAGTCACAAGACGTTTACAATATTATCAGATACCTACTTGTGAAAAATATGATCTAATGTTTACGTAAACCGTCGTTGTTGGATACAAATATTCATAGATGTCAGTATCGTGTAGTAACTGTACATTCAATTCAAAATTCGAACATTATCAACTCGTGAAACAAAAATAAAATAACACAAATAATAAGTAAGTGGCTAATAATCGAGATACAAAATATCCATTTCACGTAAAGGAAATACATATTTTATTCATACATGCATTGAAGTTACTAAGTCATCAATAATAAAATACCGCTTTGCCTGCAGAATTTTGTAACAATGTACGTGAACTTATATCAAAAGGGCTTACTTATTCCGAGAAAAAAATAACTTTTTTTCCACCAGCTACGTAAGTTTTAAGAGGTAATCATTTATTGACAAAAAGGATGTCCTATTTATTGTACAATTTATTGAAAGTGTACAATAAAAAATATATTCGCTACAGATAAAAATCGTTAATAACATACCAGCAATGATTTACGTATAAAACAAATTGTGTTTATTTTTTATAGTACGGAAAGTTAAAAATCAATGTATTATTGTGTACATATAAATAATCTGGCCTTTTCGGTCGAAAGAGAAATTGAACTCTGATTTCAATCGCAAATAACTTGTATTTAATCAAAAAAATTGATTAAAAGAATAATCGTTACCATTTTTATTTACCTATCGCGTCACTTGCCTTCCGACTATTGCCGTGTAAACATGTCCACTCCGCTTGCAATTTGCACCAATGAGGCGCAACGAACAGTGAACCGATTTCTCTGGTCGGAGGGTGAGAAAGAGGCTAAAATTCATCGTAGACTTTTGTCACGTAAAAGTATTTTTATAAAATATTGTAATTCAGTTTATTACGTCACGTAATACGTAAGTATATAATATAAATATATTACTTGTATTATTAGCATTACACGAAGAAGCGTGTAACTATTCTCATCTCAATACACCTAACAATATGGATCACAAAAAAGTAGCGATATAAATATGTATAGGGTGAATATTATGTTCCAGGCCGATTTTGTTTGACCTCCATTTTGATTTGCCAAATGTTTGTCATTTTGCGTTTGGTACTTATAAAAAGTAGTTGATTACAATTTATTATAATTTATTACACCTCAAAAACGTCGTGTTAAAGTCATTAAATTTTTTTATCTAAATAATAATGGCAATGCTGTAACAATTAATGCTGATCGCTATCGTCACATGTTGGAAAACTTATTTGTGACCGAACTGGGTCGATTGGTCTTGCAACACACGTGGCTTCAATGGGACGGTGCCACCTTATACACAGCCCGAGCCACGCTTGAAAGTTTGCGAGAAATTTCTCCCGGTCGCATAATGACAGAATGTTGTGGCCTCTTCGATCACCTGATTTGACGGCTCTCGACTATTTTCTGTGGGGATACTTAAAAGAAAAGGTCTACGCCAATTCCGATGCTACACGACAATATTTGAAATAAAATTGCTGAAATAATACGCGAAGTGTGCGAGAATATTATGAAAAATATGGTTAAAAGAGCACAAATTTGTGCCGCTGCCAAAGGCAGCCATTTGGCCGATTTCATATTCCATACATAATTGTTATAAATCAAGTAATCGATAAATTTTAAAAATAAGTTTCATTTTCTATTTATTCAAAATAACATAATATTCACCCTGTATTTACATATTATTGGAGTGGACTATATGAAATATGCTACACAACAATATTATAATTAAGACATCAATATTATAATCATCGCTGTTAACGTAATTTGAAATAATGAATTTCTAATCGAACTAAGTATATTCATGTTTACATTATTTTATGCTAGGGATTTATGTTAGTTTACATTTCCATCAAATACAAGGAAGACATCTCAGTTCATCAACATTTTAATTGATCGCTATTATCATGGAAATGAATTAATTATGAGTATATCTGGGTATTAGATTTATATCCTGAAAAATGAAATGAGTTTATGAACGTGGCAATATGACATCAATTTCAAAAAAATATTGATGAGCAGTCATAGGTTAGCTGTAATAATTTGTTAACATACGATATTTTTTAAGTTCTTCAAAATTCAACGTTCGATATTTCTAGACATTTTCAGTAGCTTTACTACAATATATTGTTAGAAGAAAACTCTGGTATTGGATTTACCAACAAAAAGTTATGTCAACTTCTAACCAAACTATTCATATTAAACTATAATAGTTAATTGAAGTGAAATATTTTGATAATTTTAATACCAAAAATGTATATTTTCTTTCACTTGAATTATCATAATAAATCATCGTGAATTCTATTCTCCTACAGACGTATTACGCAACTATTTTTTTTTTTTTCATATATTCCATACAAAATAATTCATTTATAAATATATGCATCGATCGTGGAATATGTTATCCTCGACGAAATGCTTCCCATTTTGCGTTTTTTGTAACTAATATTTGAAAAAGTTTTCACCAAATGAAGGAATGCAATTCATAGTTCATAATACTCGACAATTACTATTAATTCATTAATGACTTACAACCGTTGAATACAACTTAACATATCGAAATCTCACCAAGCAGTGGCATGATTACAAAAACTGAACGTCAATGCAGAATGAAAAAAGAGCCCACTAAATAATTAGTGTATACAAGATATATGTACTGCGTAGTTTATCCATGAAATAGTAAAAACAAAATGAGTCTCGTCACAGTTACAGTATTCACAGTTTCATATAGAAGAAAAAATAGTGATTTTAGGCATTTAAATGCACTTGCAATTTGCCTCGGCGATTTTCACTTAAGATCGATGATCTAGTCCTTAATCCTACACATGTGCGGGGTACTACCACTGTACATATTGATAATGTTTTCAAATGTATTCATGGGTACCGGTTTAAAAAAAATTATAATTCCGTTTCTTACTGTGTTGGATTTGAGATATTAACAGTCCATATTACATACTATACAATACACTCAGTACCAACTGGAAATCGTACAATTCCTATAAGATTACACAAATATGGACCCAATATATGATTCAATCAGGTAGAGATGAATATCCAATGGCATCCATGAAGCATGGATATCCAACAATTTAATATAATTTATACAATTATTTCACTAATAATCCACTAGTCCTACAACACTCCCACTCTATATATTTTTATATTATTTTTACTTTTTTATTCATTTTTGAATTCTCTTCTTATTCCAAATAACACCACAACAGCACGAAAAAAAGACTGGCTACTTTAACACAGACTTTAGTCTAGCAAAGTAGCCAGGACAACGCTGTGTATATCACAGGTGAAGTCTACTCCATACCACACAATAAACTACGTATTATGTATCCACTCCTGTTTGTACAAAAATATGGATGTCAAAATATATACAAATAAATATTAATAGTTAAATTTTGACACCAAATGGATAGCAGAGTGCAAACTTTTTGGGTTACTATTTAACATGGGCCTGCACAGCATAGTTATGCCACTGTCACCAAGTCTATAATATGGGTTTAAATAGCAACAATTTATTCAGTTAATCGGAGTCTCATTTCTTAATTCCGAAATAAACTCTAATGAATAATCCCGAGACTCTTATCGTTATACTTTGGATGCCCCATTATCATATGTCTGTAATACCCTACTATAGAGCAACCGCATCGATATTTGTTAATGATAACCCTTGAAAATTTAATAAAGCTCTTAATAAACTCCTAATAATAAATCAAATTTTGCATGCTTGTACTAAATTTTAAATTCTATTCTGTAGTCATGAATTTTCTTCCCATACTTTGTTTTACATTGTACCTTTTGTGCTTCTTGAAATACTTTGTGAAAATTTTAAATTTAAATAGGCTTATTTTTATTTTATACTCTTGTCGTACAATCCTGAATTATATAAGAAATATCAAAATTTGATAGTAAACTTTGCAATTAAGTAAGTAATAAAAATATTAATTGAATATAATTTGAATAATTTTCGTATTTTAAATTTTTTAAACAATTTGTTTTCATGGTGTATTCCAAAGTCAATCCATATTACGTATGGTGTTTGTTAATTATCTGTCAAGGGTGCAATTTACATATTTTAAGTAGATGATTCTAAATATAATGTGAACATTTTTTTCCCATTACAACGTAGGTTCGGATGCTTTCTATAAAACTGTAATTATTAAAAATAATAAGATTTTTAATTCATTCTGTCAGACGATGATAATATATTACTATCAATAAATAAAAAAATATACAAATTTATATTCATATTTAAGATTTTTTTCATAAATGTTTGCAGTAATTAAGAAAAAAAAAATTTAATGCAACATCTGTACCTTTTGTATTTAATTGATTGTTTTGTACAATGATCCATCTTGCTGTTTAGATTTATGTACTGTTGTTGGACGAAGCAATGAACACAACATAGCACATAATGTTTCTAATAAGCAATTACATCGGAAGATGGCATTATACATTCCTAAATAATTCAGCGGCTGAGCGCGGGCCTAACAATCTGGCGGGGTGGCTGGTAGGAGGGGACGGGTCTGGACGCTATCCCTCAAGTTACGAGTCGAGTCATTCACCCCTACAGACCTCACTCGGCGTGCTCAAGATATTAAAAAAATATTATCAAAATATATTAATATTTATATATTACTTTAAATTTGATTTCATCGGGAACAGGGAGAGCTAGTAATTTTTTATATGTAGGTAAAAGTAATACCTACCACGAACATAAATATAACTAAAAAATAATTTATAAATTACTAGTCAAAATATTATATACACACAGGGTGTAATAGATCTGATGAATTAATAGTCGAAAATGTTCAAGGAATATATATACAAATTCTGCACCGTTACGGAAAATATTATTATTTGATTTTTTTACAAAATCATGTTAAGCTTTAATCCTACATATTTGAGAATTTTATCCATTATTGATCTATATCTTTGCTTCAGGCCCTAAATCACCCAACAAGAATACTCTTGCCGCTCGAAATTTGATGACCTTTAATTTTTTGTATACAATATATAATTTGGAATCAATAAAATATTTGAATTAATCGAAATAATCGAACCATTAGAATGTTTTTAAAATGCTTATATCTCTGATACCGTTGAGATTAGGTATAAATCCTTTGAACATTTTCGACTCATAATTTAGTGCGGTATCCACCCATAAAATAATGTAGACTAGATACTACACCCCGTATATAAAGTGTAAAATTTTATTTTTTAAAAGTTGAATACAATTCAAAATTTGTTCAAATAATTTTTCAATTCTTTAATGATAATGTAAAAATAAATTAAATATGAAGGAGCTTCAGCATAATCGAGTTTCAAATAGTAAAATTATAAAGCATCTACATATTGTGTTTGTACTCAAATCAGAGTTTATGACGAGCTCATAGATATATGGGTAAATATATATACACATGCGTTGTAAACTAATTCGGTCAATATTTGCGAAACAGATAGATGACCCCTAGTTTATATCTATTCGATGGTGAACCCTACTATATATGCATATGCTACGAATTATATTAAGCTGTGGACATATTAACACAATAAGACGCTGGTTGTTCTCAGTGCAAGACTAACACGGAATAATGAACTTATATAAATACTAAATGTATACATTTACACTATAAATATGTAATTATGTTAAAAATATACTTAAAAAAATCGTCAAATGAATGCAGAACTACCGGTCTTTCGGTAAATTTTTCACGAAAGCTATTACGGCGTGATGGTGTTTGGTTTGATCACAGATATGCCTTTCAAAGGTTTCAAAACAATTCAACAATTTAAAAAAAAAAATATATATTATAATTTGTTTTATACATAATATGTTAGTTAGTATCTATAAATGTGTAAAATACCTGTAACAACGTTCATATATATTGCAGACAACCCGCAAACTTTCTATAAAATGCTCCCAAATTTTTTATTTCTGCTTTAAACGCACTATTTCTGATATTTAATTTTATCGTTTTGGGAGAGTTTCTGGCAAAACAAATTATATTTTTAATGAAGAAGAGTAAGAAATGAATATATTTAATACTACCTAGGAATAAAAATTAGCAATATATTCTTATAAAGTTAGCATTATATTATTATACGACAATTTGGCATGACTGGCGGAATAGGCACGGTTAGCAATTGTGTGAGAGGTATCATGATCTAAATCTCAAAACTTTTGAAACAGAAAATAAACACTAGTAAAAGTAAGAATAAAAATGTTATAATATTTTATAAAATACTAAATTAATACATTAATTTAGTATTTAAAATATCACAGACCTATGTTCTGAATAATTACAACTTCACAATAAGAATGTGTTTTCCTTAATAATATTTTATAAAACGCTATTTCTAACGCAGTTTTCGTGAAAATTTGTATTGAGGTACTCTTTGTATGTATATATAAGTTGTAACACATGCCATGTCTAAACTTTTGTTATATTTATACATTTCTTGTTATTGTTGTACGATATTTAATTATTATTGTGAAATTAAATGAAGAAATAAAAAATCAGATGCGCAACACATGCCAATTCTAGTAGTCATTTGAAGATAAAATTAGTATGAAAATTATCATATACAGAAAGAATAATTTATTATTCAATACAAGATTTAATAATTAAATATTGGTCTCATTTGCTTACACTATTCTCATTTGTGGGAAAAATCGATCTTACAGTTAGTTTAGAATTAATAGATTTATGGTTTTACCTTTAAGTATAAAAGTTTTGAGATACGAGGCAAGATTTTACAACCATTTTGGAAGCCTACTAGTTAATTACTGTTATTTCGCAACCTTTAAAGGATAGCTCCCCCGACTTGAAAGTCAAGGATAGAATTGATTAACAAAAATAAAAAAAAATTGAACCGGCCAAAGAAAATAACCCTTTCATATATTTTATAAAGATTAGGACACAGTTAGATTGAAATAGCATAAAAAACCAATACCAATTCAAAATGTGCGACATATCCAGTGATATTGACCGGAATAAATTAAATAACTAAATGCAGAGAAAATGAAGTTCTTTGTTTTTTAAGAAAATTTCTGTGTTCAGTTTGTGCCAATGTTATTAAATGTTTCGGTTATATTACAGGGTCTAAAATCAGAATGTTCGTAATATCTCAAAACTTTTAAATTTGTAATTCTAATTGCAATTTTGTATTTTAATTATACTGTCTAGGAGTCTCTGCAAGTATAGCGGTGCTGTTGTCAAGATAATGAAAAAATAAGTAAAGAACATTTAATAGCTAATTATAACATATTCAGAAAATAAAACAAATTTACGCACATTTGTATGCTTTATCTATTTGTAGCCATCCAAGCAATAATCTATTTTATTTCATACACTGTCGGGCATGACTACTACATATATTATATCTCTTTAATTCTTTCATTAAAAATAAATATTCTCAGAACAGCATAATACCAATAATGTGTCGTTTATATATGTATTCAAGAATATAATGGATACAATGATTAACTGTTCTTTTCTTAACTATAGGATGAATAAACAATTGTAAGTATTATCGAAAATCGCCATCTTAGCCCATATATATATCTGCGTGAAATATTCTATAACATAATATGAAATAAGGTACTTAATAAAATAGATAAATGAACCGTTTAATCGATATTTAAAAAAATTCAACTAGCGAAAAGTTGGGCGATCTGTGAAATATCATAAACATAAGTAATACACAAATTATACGAAAGTCTGCTGGATGGACTGAGCGCAAGACGAATACAGCCGCAAGGGAAATATTCAATTAACTAACAAAAGAAACAAAACGACATTGTACTTTTTTTTATTATTATTCGTCAGTAATCATTTAAATCAAAGAGACCTACGTCTTGTGCTCGTCGAACTGCGGCGGTCCTTACAGATGTAAATTAATAATTACGAATTTCTTTGTTAGCCCGTCTATTGTTTGATTTGTGTTTCTCGGCGTGTGATGGATTTTCAATTCTTATTCAAAACTTATATATCTTTCTCTACGTTGTTTTATGTTTGAAATCATCTAAACAATCTCTTTCTACAAGCACGATTCGCTGCCTCAAAACCAACTGAAATATTTAGTTTTTAATCAAACACCCAGTGATTTTTGAATGTTTACTCTTTGTATTGACATCGAGTGTTTGATGGATTAATATATCGTGCCCTTGGAGCAATAAGATATCATCTGATATTTACAATAAACCGAGCTTCAATGTTTTGAATATTAATTTTTTGATTTCTTCGACAGAGTTTGGTTCATCGCCCGTGAGGTGAAATTTTTGCAAAAATGATGAGTGATAAAATAAAGATCAACAGTTATTCTCAAAAATATTACAAGTGCTACCTACTAAAATATAGCTTTGTTTTATTGTTATTTTCTAAACCTAGGATATAATAACAAAAAAATTGGATTTTAGATTGTTGTAAAATACGTTTTAAAGAGTTATTTTCAAATTTTGATACAAAATAGTCCATTTTGACCAAAATATCAAATGAATTGTTGTTCCATGTCATGAAATGGTAAAGTTAGACATATTGAAATAAAATTCTCTCTATAATTACGGATAAAGCCTTTTACGGATCGAACATTAAGTGGAGAAGTAACTCGTTTAATATTTTTCTAATCGTATAACATCCTTGTTTTCATTTACTTACTTATTGTTTTCTACGTGTACGCTAAAGTTTGTTTACAAATTATGAACATCAAGTTTATAATAATGAAATTATTCGCTCCGTTCGAGGTTGTTTTTGTTGTGTTAGGGTTGAATGAGGAGAGTTTTCTGCATTTCAAATAAGGCTTGGAATAATATGGATACAAGTGACGTATAAGTACGGGGCGATTAACTAAAAATGCTCTAAATAAGGATAAAAATGCTCTAAAAACGTGATTCGTATAAATATTTTAAACCATATAAGAATTCAACTGTGCCGAACAAATGACTGATTGACTAAATAGTGATCGTTTATTAAGCTTTCTGTTACATCTGTGGTGTCAATAATTGAATGTACGGAATCTTTAGACTGGACAAGAGTTTCGCTGATCAAGTTGCTGTAGGTCCCGAAGACTAATTCAATTAAAGGATGACGGGTCACGACCAAGGTGCATCGATCTTGGTGAGAACATACATTATTAATATTCCTTTATCTTGTTACTAAATCATCGTTCGGATCGAGATAGATAAGATTTTTTTTATTCCTGCCTCGATACAGATAATAATACTTGACCAAGTGCGATACAAATATTGACAACAATGAAAAAATAATAAATTAATAATATACACAAATATGACTTTTTATTAAGGGGAACACATTCTTATTGTGAAGTTGTAATTATTCAGAACAGACGGTCTGTGATGTTTTAAATACTAATTTAATGTATTAATTATAAATATATACATATAAAATCAATTTTGTTGAAAAATATTGTTTTTGCATTACCGGGATTCGAACCTGGATCTCTATTTCCAATCCGGGAAAGTACACTACCAATTGTGTTACAACGCCAGTATTTTTCATGGCAAATTTTCGAACCTATATGTTACACTTTTTCAAATTAATATATCTGTCGTTCCATTATTTTTGAAAGTCATCTACATTATTTTTACGGAATCAATAATGGAATGACAGATGTATTAATTTGAAAAAGTGTAACATATAGGTTCGAAAATTTGTCATGAAAAGTAGTGGCGTTATAACACAATTGGTAGTGTACTTTCCCGGATTGTAAATAGAGATCCAGGTTCGAATCCCGGTAATGCAAAAACAATATTTTTCAATAAAATTGATTTATAATTAATACATTAAATTAGTATTTATAAATTTTTATTTTTAACTAAATTATTCTTTATGTGCCGTTTTTGTTGGCGATCAAGTTGCAGTATGCTGATTTATCTTGTACATGATGCAAATATAAGATCTCCAGCATTGACATTGAAGTTACACAGGCAAGATAACCTTCTATCTTCTCCTACAAAATGAGTTGCAAGATATCATATTTCTCACCGCTGGGAATGTGTTCGAAGTATGCAGCTTTACTTCGTTTGATATTTGTTATTAGTTATTTTAACCTAACCTAACTTATTCCTTGGTAATGTGGTTAATCCAGGAAATTTTAAATTTAATTTCAAGTGCTCTGTTTGATAATTATTATATAGGTATCTATCGATTTAAAATATTTACACATGATTCACCGAGAAAGTGAATATTTGATAAATAAACAATAATATATTTATAAAATATTTTAATGGTGTGCATGTCTAACGTTATCTGGAGAAAATACATAATTCATTTTTCTGCTAATGTACCCGTCTAATTATTTTATTATACATTTTTAAAATTTATAAACAAATTTAGGCTTAATATTTCTTTTTCACACGTGTCCATTTAAAAATTAATTATCGAAATTTAATATATAATTTTATTAGAAGCGATATTAACACAGAAAATACAATGGATTTTATACGGTGAAACTGAAGAATTTACTAATAAAATTTAATGTTAAGAAAGATGTATAACGCAAGTGTTGATGGCATCAGAAATAGGAGACGCCCGCAAAAGACTTTGCATTACCAGTTAAACCAGATACTAAAGGATGGTACTGTTAGAAGCCTCAAAAAACGGCGAACTTGTACGAGAATTGTGTGTCAGGGCAGAAGAGTGTGGCGCTTTATCCTCTCTACCTACCTACGTAAGTTAGTTACTTAGTTAATGATTATTTGGAATTCAACAGTATTAAATTTATAGAAACTTGTTTCAATAATACATTAATGTATTTTGCAAATACAAATTAAATGTATTAATTAGAAAGATATACATATAAAATCAATATTAATGAAAATTATTATTGTTGCTACCGGGATTCGAAGCTGAACTTCTTCCAATCCGGGGAACGTGCAATAACCGATTATGCTATACCAACACAGTGCATTGACGACAAATTTTCGAACATATATGTTACAATTCTCAAATTGATACATCCATTGTTCCTTTATTTGAAAGCCATTAATGCACGTTCCCCGGATTGGAAGAGATTCGAATCCCGGCAGCAACAACACTATTTTTCGATAAAATTGATTTTATATGTATATCTTTCTAATTAATACATTTAATTAGTATTTAAAATATCACAGACCCATGTTTTGAATAATTACAACTTCACAATAAGAATGTGAACTGAAAATGATTTTGTTTCTGTAAAATAATACGTCGCTAGTAGGAGGGGGTCAGTGGCGTAGCTACTTATCGGTTGGGTATGTGGCCCGGGGCCTGGGCCTCAGGGTGGACCGAAATCGGTGAAATATTTCAACTTAATCAAATTTTAATAGTGAGTAAGAATAATACACCTTAAATTTAAATATAAAATAATTTCGTGGTACCATTGAGTAGTATTACCAACTTTTGAACTTCTAACCATATAAACCCGTTTTATGATGTATTTGCCTAGGGGCTCGGTAATTTGTTGTTACGCCGCTGGATGAGGTAGTCAGTAGTAACATAGTAGACGTAGTAGTTGTGGAGTTTACATTTCATGTTATGTGAATCCAAAGAATTAACATCGCTCTCTAGGATTTTCTCCGAACTAGTCTTGTAAAACGCGATTTCTTCAGACGGAATATTTCAATTTAATACTGTATGGGATATAAGATTATCGCTAACTTGTAGACTATATTCACATTGAATATAATGCGCAAAATGTTTGATGAAACATAATATGGATGTGAGTTTCATTGTTTAATGTATTTATCTGACGACTTACTAAAATATCAGTTACACGTTGCAAAAATTTTAAATATATAAAAAGTTGAATGTATAATAATATATATTTTTTTAGAATATCTTCTTTTAAATATTATACGTAGTTTTAAAACTTTAAATATATTAATGTGAGACATATTATTGCATACCGGTTATAAAAGTGTTTTTTAATTCTCGTGTTTAAAAGGCATTGTAATTCCAATATTATAGTGCAGAAAGGCATTAGATAGAACATAAATAACAATAAAGAAAGTTGGCGGTAATAAGTAAATTATTTAATATATACATTCCAACTATCCAAAATCTTAACATAATCATTATACAGTGTCTATACTAATAATTCACTAGTTTTACAACACTCCCACTACATTTTTATTAAAAAATATATTTATTTTTTATTTCTGTCGAATTTTTATCTTAAATAATACTAAAAACAGCATGAAAAAAATGACTACTTTAACATAGACTTCAGTCTAGCAAAGTAGCCGGGACAACGCTGTGTATATTAGAGTTGGACTCTACTCCATCCCACACAATAAAGTGTGAGTATTTAATTGCAATATAATTGTATCTTATGTTTATCATGTTATATTATAATATATTCATCTCTCTTACAACAAAAACATGTATGTCAATAAAGTCTAAATGAATAAATAAATACATTTGGTTACAAATTTATACATATAACTAATTGTTGCTGATTTCTTTAATAAAAGAGCATTAAAATGTAACTCCTCAATTCAGTTTAGATATCGTAATGTTCCCGGCCAACCTCAGCCTATGACTAAAGCAGCTTCTCAGAGATACGTCATTGTTAAAGAATACTTATGTATTTGCAGAAATGCGTGTACATTAATTACATGTTAAACAATGTATTCTACCGTTCCATTGCATAGTAATATGAATATCATCACCGTTATATTATAAGTAGAAATTTATTGAGAATAGTTTTATGCAACTCGATACATATTCTGCTGGATGTGCTCGATGGAACATCATGACCAATAGAGTATGAAAGGCAATCACACTCTAGTAAGTTTGATTATCGCATTGCATGCAAATATGTTGATTGGATTATGACGATAGAGCGTGCGATCAAGCAAAAAACGAGTAATAGATAAACATTTTATAAGATAGAAAACTTATGTATCGTAAACAAGCTTAATAATTAAGTATTTTACCAAGCATTAACTGAATAATTCAAAATTTAAGTACGCCCCAAGTAATTCATTAACATGGTAATTATCTCGGTGGCTTGGAATTATACGCGAAGGTTTTATGGATTTGATAAATAAATTTTTAAATATTTTTTGAAACATATTTAAATTTACTCAAAAAAATATTTTCTAAAACTAATTGATATATAACTAACATAATCAGAAAAAAAACATTTTATCAAAAAAATACCAAATACAAGTTTTCATCGAGAGTTGATGGGCGTTTATAGTTTAAATAAACAATAATTATATGTATAACACGTATGGTTAGTAAATATTATGTCGCTCTCGAAAATTTATATTGAACTCACAGCAATCGAACTAATCTTATTTTTACGCACTAATTAATGCATTAAAATTTTAAACTTAAAATGATTTTTTGGTCCAAATAATATATGTAACATTGAATCAGTGATCACCGAATTCATTTGTCTTTATATAGGAATACGGAAAGGTTTTCTATTATTTAAGTATGTTTCTTTTCTATTATTTGTATTGTGTTCCACCAAAAACGTTATTTTTTTATTTTTCACATTTTAGTTAACACGTACATGCCAACATTCACTAGACAACTAAGTAATATGTATAAATAATAATCACGATGTTGCGCAATGCATATCACGTGTAAATGATTATGTAAAAAAATTAACTCTATATTATAGTACAGAGTAACAGAATAATTTCAGTGACAAAATAATCTTTGAAGACAGCTCTCTGAAAAAATGAAGCCTGAAAGATACTTCATTACATTATTCGACAAGTCAAAACACGAATATTTTAAGAAGTGAAAAATATCCGGAAGGAACAATGCCTTGACTAATAATAGTAATAGACGTTGACTTGGTGCGGGTGATGACAATACTGAATAATAACTAAGTTTCGATTAATGAAAAATAGGGTAAACCGTTGAACAAAACAAATAAACACAAATTCAATGTTGGGTCCTCGCAGTGACGAAATAAACCCGACTGTATAGTGTTGTATCGGCGTATTGTTGTATCGCAGGAACGCGAGGCGATGTGAAGCCGGTTATTAATTTTAATTTCGAGATTGCGATATGGCGTGCGGAGCTGTGATCGCTGTTTGTGCCAGAATTTGGCGAAGAAGTAGAAATCGAATTACACCATCGAATTTAAACTTTAAACCAAGTGCAATTACCGACAGAGAAAATAAGTGTTTAAAACTTTTAATCGCTGCTAAGTTTGTAAGACTCGCAGACTTTTCAACAAATTTGATTTACATGCATCGATTTTTATGTACGCTTTGCTATGAAATTAAAATAATTTAGAAAAGCTATTCACGTTGTAGAATTTAATTATACAGTTGGCTGATTGTGTTTGAATTTCGGTCGAAGGGACTGAAAGGGCTAAAACGTAAAAAAAAAAACCATCGGCAGTCTGTGTTTAATATTATAAAAACTTCTTAGAAAATTATATGATTTCTTCACATAATAATTAATACGTAACGATTTAAATGACATAAGGTTAATTGTTCATTTCTATGTACGTAATATTTTATTAAATATCAAAAGAATATAAACACATTGTTCAATCGATAACAATAGAAACAGCACAAGTTATTAAGTTGCTTAATGAGTATATTACACATTTCTAAGACTACTTTTTTTCAACGCTGGATATTTCAATTACTGTAAGTACACAAAAGTATATTTTTTTACGAGAATCAAAACTTTATCTTAGCTTCTCTTTTAAACAGTCTATCAAGCGAAACAATATCATTAGGAGAACACATTCTTATTGTGAAGTTGTAATTATTCAGAACATACGGTCTGTGATATTTTCAATATGAATTAAATGTATTAATATCAAAAAGGTAACATATAGGTTCAAAAATGTGTCGCTAAAAATATTGTCGCTGTAGCATAGTTGGATAATGCACCTTCCCCTGTTTGGAGAGAGATCCAGGTTCGAATACCGGTGGTGCAACAACAATATTTTTCGATAAAATTGATTTTATATGTGTATTTTTCTAATTAATACATTTAATTCATATTTGAAACAGTATAATTTTCTAAGTATTTACTTTATTTTTGAGTTCTATTATGGAATTTTATATATTGCTGACTAATGTAATACAATATTTTAAGTTATTGGTAAAGAGTGTTTACATTTAAAATACACAAAGTGTATTTAAAATTTAAGAAGTACGTACTTCCATCAAATATCTATATATAATAATATCAAAAATATATTTTTAAATACTACAGTAAGTGAAACTCATATTTTACCATGTGGTGATTTGAATGTTTAAACGTTATTATCTCAAAAGTATGAGTTTTACCTCTAAAGGGACGTAGTAATGAGCATAGTCGTAAAAAAAAGCAATAACTGTAATAATAAGTAGTTATAAAATATAATTATAATATACCACTTCTCATATTATTATCTCATTTTTTAAATTTATTTCATATTACACTTAATCCATTTAAAGCAGTCGTAAAATAATTCCCCAGATAAAAAAAAAATTAAACAAATCAAATAATACTTTTTATACAAATAATGATACAATACATATAAATAATATTTCACTCAGGGAATATAAATATTAGTTATTTTGCCGAATCTACACTATCAACATTATACAATGTGAATAATTTGGTGTCAATTTATAATTGAGAGTAAATGACAGATTATTTTAATTTTCACAACTAAACTTTGTACACATTATTATTGGCACTGCTAATGTTCGAATGATGCAGTCCCTCTCCACTCGTTAATTTATAAAGGATTAACAATAAATAATTTAGAAACCGTTGAAATGCAAAAGAATTTTAATTGTGAGAAAACGCTAAAAAACAACATAACATTCCCTAATACTTCACCATTACTTCATATATTCCATATTACACCATATTCCTGTTAACGACCGAAACCTCTCCCCTCTTCTCAAGCCCCGTCCCATTGCCCGAAGAGTCTATAATATATAATAGTATTTAGTTTAGTTATCACTTGATGATGAGAGGGACTGCACCTCACGAAACTAGTAGTGACAATAATCTAACGTGTGTGTAGTACTAAGTTTAGTTATGAAAATTAAGGTTGTCAAGTTACATCAAAAAGTAAATTAATGATATTAAATGACAAACATCGAAAATATAACTGTGATGGCCGCCAGGTGCATATGCAAGGTGAACATTTCAAAGTGTGCCCGAAGAAATATCAAACTATCAAGTATTGTCTATACAAAAAGTGTCTTAAAATAATGAAATAATACCCTGTAACAGTTTGATGTCTTATTCTGTATGATATTTTATAACTAATAGTTAATCGTTTTAACTGATTTTGATGTCTGTGGAAATAGTAGTTTTAATTCTGTAATATTTAAAAAAATTTCAATAATTATTTAAATTATATTTGAACTCAATGAAATTTAACAAATTTAAAACACTGGTTTCGAAGTGAATAACTAACAAATAATGGTTGGAATTATCAAAATCATAAATCTCATGTATAATTAATTATACAGTATAAAAAATGTAAAATCAGCACAGCAAAATATTTCAAAGAACGACACTAAACACATATGCATATACTTGCAGCGTGATATATTTTTTAACATAAGTTGCGATTTGTCAAACTCTTCAATGAATGATGTGGTGTTGTCGTTTCTTAAGTTTTGGCATCATTTTAACATTACAAGTTATTAATGATTAATTTTATTGAAAAAAATAGTATGATGTTATTAAGTAGTATAATTATCCCTAAATAAATCATCTGTAATAAAACAAAATCATACATTTTAATTAAAGTATATTTATTGCTGTAAGTGCAAGTACCTTATTCTGTCGGCTATCGCCCACATCGGGGAAGAAGGGTTGAACACCTTGACTTGTGTTTTGCTGGTTTATTTGGAGAAAAGCAGTGGTTACATTAACGTGATACTTTGTTAACAATTTATCCGACGTATGTGTAGATGTATGCATAAATACACACGTACATATTATGTACGATATTTGTAATCCGCAAGACTTAGCGCGCTGCACCGCGTATTGTGTGCCTAACTCCTTAGGGGGGTTTAAACCTCTCTGGGGGTTGTTTGGTAAAAGTATTTCAGATAGACATAGGTGAGTAGATGGCCAAGGCGGGGTGAAACTCTTAGCCAAAGTTTGTTCGAATTCACGTCACTGTGTGGGTTAGTCTACGTATGTGTGATTCTATTATTTGTAGAAAGGATTCCGCGACTTTGGAGAGCATTTTGCCATGTAAACTTAGAGTATTTAAAGGGTAAAATTGTAAAGCCCTTAAGACGAATCCTAGAATATTTACAAAACAATATAGTGGTTTTCATTTTCAGCCGATTGTTTGAACGTTTGAAGTAACATCGTACTAAAATAGAGATACACCCTTATGACCCTTTTACCCAAAGATATTGTGAGGACACAGAAGAATTTAAAAATCACAGAAGGCGCAAAATACGGTTGTGTCCAAGTCACAGGTACTAAGGCGTCAGCACGTGTAAACCGCGTGCAAGGCGCGTGGTGGTCAGGCGAGAAGTCAGTCACCCGACGCGGACCCGGGGGGCGAGACTCACCATCCAGAGAACCTTCGGGACAAAACTTTTCCCAACACAGGCCATTTCAAAAGTAATGTCTTAAGTCTTACAAATTTGTGTAAAATTGTAATAAATAATTTTATATAAATTATTAAAACTCTTTACATAAAGGTAAAACTTATGGAAATCAGGTTTCGTTGAGTTTTTCAAACTAAAATCACTAATTGTGCTAGACTTAAATCAAAAATTTGAAATACTATGAAGCTACAAAAATAAGTTAAATACATGTATTACTTATTGTGTCAATGATACAATGTTATTGTAACTTTTCGTAATTATATTTTAGATCCTTGAAAAATAAGGTTGTTTTTCTTTAGCCTACAATAACATTTTTTTACTATTATAACATATTACATTATTAATATAGTGTAATTTAATATAATATAAGTTATACAAGATATAATATGCTGGTGGCTAATCGACAACATTATATGAAGGTAAATAACAAATGTTTAATTAATTTAAGTTTACACACACATTCCTATAAAAATAACCATACTTTTTAATGTTAAAATACGTAAGACAGTAATCTACTAAAATTATTCTAAAATCTAAAAATACCAGGTTTCATAATGATTATATTTAATAAAAGTGAGGTTCCGAACATTCTGTAGCATATCCGACGTGCAACCTCGTCCTCCTTAGTCTGGCTGCAGGGGTAGGGGTGCGCTCCTATATAAATATGATGTGGATATACAAGCCAGCTGTACAAGTCTTAGAAAGTGGTCAAAAGTCATAACTTCGGTCGATGAAATATTTTTCTATGATTTTGTATTGAGCCAGAATATGAATTATGGTATATTATAATCCAATTTTGTTTATTTTCAATTGGATCGTATAAAGGCGAGATATCATTTATCAATAAAGGGTGAAAGGTGCGAGAAAACACACTTAGATGATATAATTTTTTAAGAAAATAGTAGGTTTACTTAACATAAATCAATCTCACTTAAACCCATTCAAATACTCAAATAATGCATCCTCCTATCCTAATTCCCGCTACTGTCTGTTTATCTTACATTTTGAGTAGACTCCTGCTCGAATCCGTTTTCTTGCCTGAATACTAATTTTAGTACTATATATTTATATATATTGTGACAACAAATTCTGTCACACATTTTGAAAATTTGAATTAACAAAAGAATTATCGTTTTGACAATTGTTCTTACGGTATCACCAACTCTGATTTAGTCTACGCACAATAGGGAAAGGAGGTGAGAGGTATTTGTTGGAACGGGAATGGAACTCGCTCTCGGCAGACGGGCTCTGGCCGCCGCAGAGTGGTTTGGCCTTGTGCCAGCCACTCCGGTCAAGCGGCCGAAATCGTTCCGCGACAATTTCTTCAGAAATTCACAAGTTAACCTCTTCGAGTCAGACAGGCCTAATTGACGAAATACCTCGGTGGACGAGCCATACTGGATATTACGCTGGAGATTATTTGTGTCATTTGGTGGACGGCTGCGTTGTAAACGGATCTAGGATAGTTAGCCAAGACGTCTAGTCGAAATACTAGACGTCTTGGCTAACTATGAATAGGAATAATATGGAAAAGACTATTGAAGGGAGGCATAGGTCTTACCTCGGATTCCGCACATGTTTATGGACTCGGATGGAGCAAGATGATCACAAAAGGTGATTAGCTAAGTGTAACTGATATCGATGATTATTCTACGTCCTATTATGACTTGACATTTGAAATTTGTATAGTTCATTTTGTAATAACCTTTCTTCTTACCTACACATCCACACATCACAGTTCAGATTACAAAAATACATATTCCTCCGATAATGAACAATGGATGAAGAGGTGAGTAGGTGATCTGAATCTCGTATCGAACATACGTTAAATTTCATGCTCTATCCTGACTAGCCGGAGAGGAACGTTCAGCCTCACCTGGAGGCAGGAGCGCATCCTACGATATATGTACATGTATATATAAAAGCTACTTAAAATCATTAATATAAAAAATAATTTTCGCGCGTCAACTTTAAATTATTTTACTATTCTATTTTCTTTCAAATTATTATTTATAGTACTCGAATATTTCCTAAATAAGATATTTTTCATTTTTTTGAGAATAGTTACACCTAATGTAGAATATAATTCAGCTTCGTGAAAAAAATCGTGTTTGTTTTTGTAAATTTAAAAGAAAATTACAATCGTAAACGAGTATAGTTAAAAAATACGATTTTTATAAATGTTTGTTTAAATAAATATAAATAAGTAGGTTTCATCATCATTGCTTATCCAAATCACATATCCTTCACATATAATAATTATATTTACCTCCAATAAAAGCTTAAATAATTATTAAGGAGAACACATTCTTATTGTGAAGTTGTAATCATTTAGAACATAGGTCTGTAATATTTTAAATACTAATTGAATATATTAATTAGAAAGATAAATATTTAAAATAAATTTTATCGAAAAATACTATTGTTGCTACCGGAATATATAAATGTCTTTCAATAATCTGTACAATTATCGTGGAATTTGAAATTTGTATCAATGTAATAATTTTTTTAGATGTTTTATAGTTACCTAATTAATATATATTAATATATATTAAAAGTAAGTAATATCATTAAACGTATTGTTTTATTTCTAGTATTATATTCTGCCAGATAACCTAGGTTTCTCACTGATAAATATACCTACATTAAAGTTATCGTCTTTTGAATTTCTTGTCCAAAAATAGCTTTCAAATTTTTTTAATGAACTGAACAAAAGAAAATTTATTCTTTACAAGAATATGGTGATTTATTCGGGTCGACAATTGGCGTGGTGGGCGAAATATTTATTTTTAAAGTTCATCGTACATTTGTTACAGAGTACGTTGGGGAATAAAAGTTTTGGACATTTATAACTGTAGAGGACACTAATTATACAGGTGTTATCGAAGTAGAATCGGTGTAACATTATATATATTTTATGCACATTACACGAAACTTTCTAAACTGTATATCTACATGATATTAAATGAACTAAAAACTTTATTTAACATTATTTGATCGAGCGGTCATACATTTTTATACGAAATAATTTAATAAATTATTTGTAAATATAAAATTATAAATGAGATAAATAAAATATTGTTGTAAAATTACTATGAACTACTATGCATCGAATGATTTTTCCATAATCGCACTACGGCGAGAAAATGTACTGTTTTCACTATGTTGTAAATTGTTGAGGGTAAAAGGGTTGTTTTATTCAGCACAAGCAGCAATAATAAAGCGAACATGGGCGGAGATGGGGTTGAATAATAAGCGACTAGGATTGATAAAAAACAGGGTGAGGCCTCAACCCCAACCCCCGTTGTCGGCAGACCAGCTATTTTAACCCGTTTGATTAATGAGTGGTGAAATAATGAAAAACTCCCGATAAGATCACGGGGCGAGCAGAGCCCCCTCCCTCGGCTGGCGGAAAAATCCGACACTAATGCTAGAAAGCCTTCAAAAGGAAACAAAACCAAACTAAATTGACAAGAATCCCTTTCCACATTAACCCGATCGGTGATTGCTTTGATGAGTCGACCACTAAGTATAGCCCGATCGCACTTTGAAAACTGGCCAGTCATATCGTTAGCGAAAGCGAAAGCTTTTTGATATGCTGTCTGCATTAAATCCGAATACTCACCTTTATCGTCATCAAAATAATTTTTAATATGAACTACGTATGTTTGAAGAATTGTTTGCCGAAGCCGTTGGAAATTATACAATTTTTAACGCTTAAGAGACCTACCCCCTATCCATAGACATACATAAAGGACCCCCCAAGATTAGGGAGGCATCCAATTATCCTCGCTGGAGCATTGTGTGGGAGGATAGGAGGGAACTATCAGAGAAAATAATCAGACTGGAGAGTGAACTGAAGAGAAAGATCACGTGAGGACACATGGGAGATGTATGACAAGAAAGACCTTAATATAATCAGATACAAATTAGGTGACGAAATAATGTGAATAGTAGAATAACAACGTTTATCTACTTTCAAACAATATGAATATTTGTTATATTGTAAAAGTTTTAGTGCAATAATTCATACTCCTCAAACAAACGGACGTGACGTCGAATGCAGAAAAAAAAATACGATATTGATTCGTAGCTGATAAAAATCCACTGAATAAACTTCAATAAATTAAAAGCTTATGTAAACGGATATTACAAGCTTTGCCCTCGGGTTCAGGGTTCAAGTGTGCAAATAACAATTACACAAATTGCCCCGCA
Source organism: Eubasilissa regina (assembly GCA_022840565.1). NCBI lineage: Eukaryota > Metazoa > Arthropoda > Insecta > Trichoptera > Phryganeidae > Eubasilissa > Eubasilissa regina. The sequence continues at coordinate 29,274,956 of JAINEB010000033.1, forward strand.
CCTATAATAGTTCATTTTTTTTGTTGGACAAACATTATAAATAATTCGTAGTGCACGCTAGTAAAAACATGATTTAAACATGATTACAAACAATTTTAAGTTGATGTTACGAATAACATTAAACGAGTACATAAGACGCGTACAAATGAATATAAGGAAAATTTGGTATTATATATCTGCTCCACTTAATTCGTACTAAAATATACAAGGGTGGATCGGTATTTTTGTTTTCACCCAACACGCAGTAGGTCAAAGAGAAAATGAAGGACACATGAAGATGAGTAGTTACGATCCAAAAACAATATTGTTAACCAAACCCGTCATCTTTTACGAGCACTTAGACTAGTACCTAACTCAATAAAACCCAATTTAAAAAATTCACATTATGTTAATCTGGAAAGTCTAAATAAAAATATAATTAAATAATACAAAATTGGATATTCTCAGAACAAGCAGAACTCAGCATGTAATCTCTAATATGATAAAAAGAAAAAAGCAGAAATTTCGGAATCCATTTACGTAATGATGGAAATAACGTGGCTCCGGCGCATAATAAAATTAAAATGAAAACTTAATACAACATTATTATCCATTTTCTTGCCGAGTAATGTTTGTAAGAAATGAAACACAAGTACGTTCAGTAAACGAATATTAAAAAAATAAATGTCACCATAGGCGTCCCAATAAATTGAATATTTTTAAGATCTTTTTAATGTCCTTACAGTGCTTGCAATAAATATTGCGATTAATGTCCCGAAACACTTTAATAAAGTAGTTATTCGAAGTATGTGAGTAATTTCTTTTACACAATTCGAACACAAGTGTAGACAAAAAGCAGCGCTTGTTTGTCGTCTCTTAGTATTTTGAAAACTAAAATCACCGGTGACGAGAAAATAAATAAATAAATCACCCATAATTCATGCATTACTTAAAAATATTTAAAGTGTTTAAAATGATAAAATGTGTTTTAGTTTTATTGCTGTCACTGAGAGGAAGCTCCAGCGGATTACATTATCGTTTAATTCTTTTAAAATGAAGAACAAGTAATAGCCCCGCGGCGCGGTCCAGCCATAGGAAGAATTAAACTGCGTCTTCGCTTAGCGACACACTTAACCAGCTCCCATCTAGCGACGGTCGATAAAAACGTAATTAAAAAAGATTACACCACGTTGAAAATGTTACAAATTGAGACAGTAAAACGAATAAACACGGTATTGTACGGAATTAAATTCAATTCTTTATTACAATTATTAATTGAAAGCAGTCGGTAGCTTTAATGAAAAAAATAGGGAAACTAATCCAAGGCTCAGCGGGGTGCGGTGGGAGCGGTGGGAGCGGTAGAATAGGGCTTATTATCTTATGATATTTTTATGAGAATTCTTTTACACTAGCGTATATTTTTACACAATTCATATCTACTGTACTGTGGAAAAATGTAGCAAGACCAATATAAATATTATATATTTACTGTCAGAGCTCTTCTGCAAAAACAAGTTACCTGAATTTACTTAATTTATTTATACATACAGTTATTTAATGTAAAATAATTTTCCTAAACGAATAAAAATGATGTTTTATTTATTTGTAAACCAAATTAAAGAAACATACTCGATAGAAGAAGAATTTCTATGTCTCTATTAATTTGGATAAACATTTAAATAAAGCCCCGATAAAAGTGGGCGAGTAAAACACCTGACATAGCTTTCTCTACCCTAATTCCACGAACACGAAAAGCCCGTTAAAATAATAAAATAAATATTAAAAGTATCCAAAACAAACACGGCAAGACGGGGCAGTGAAGGCGTAAAGGCCGCGTCGTATATTCCCTGCCTAATTGCCGTTTTATTTTAGAATCGGCGCGCGGCGTGTCGGCGTGGAGGTCAACTGTCTTCGGAGCCGATGCTAGGATAGCGCGGCTTCGCGGCCGGGGTGGTAGCTCGCAAGTTACGTGCTCGATTCACCCGATCGGCGATAGGGCAGAACTTCCGCCCGACACCACTTACGGAGGCTCTGGCGGCCGTTGAGGTATTTGTGAAGAAAGTCCGGAACAAAAATAGACGCGAGAAAATTTACATGTCGAGCCCCGTGTCAGCTTACTTATTCATAGTCGGCGGGGGATGTTCGGCGACTCTTTTAACTATATACTGATCCCTTCAAATTGGCCCGAAAATTGCGCACGAGCCCGCGTCGACAGCGGGCACACCTCGATCGTGGCCGCGGTCTACGCGACGCGGCCGGCCGCCAAGACCGTGATTTTAGTTAGAAACGTTTACCTACTTCATCGGTCTAGTATTCGCGCAACACTTAATGTTTCATAACAAAAATCGATAATAGAGACTGTCAATCAAAAAGCAGCTATGTAACTCGCGCTAAAGGGGAAGGCAAATAAAACGAAGGAATAAATGCCCCCTTTACCGGTAAGGAAAACCCATTTGTGGCAGTGCGCAGGAAATCGGCTGAAAAATACGAAGACAGAGAGGCATTTAACTACAAAATAAATGTTTTTCAGACGACTGGGACGATCAGGTGCTGCGACCGCGCCCCGGGGGTAGAACTTTACACGCGGGGGAGGGTATAAAAATGACAATAATGCGATACATTTTGTCATATCTGACGGAACCGGGATATTCAAATAACCATTGCAAGTAGTCTTGCGTATTATTTGAGTTTTTTTAAATATTGTATTTAGACACAGGCATCCATGATTTTGTATAGCGTGTTTAAATAAAATTACGTTGCAGAAAGCTGAAAATGCATTATAAAGTCGATTGGAATAGTCTGACTAAAATCGTATATTTAATTAATAAAGTCTCGGTTATGGAAAGTTTCTCTACGAAGGTAAATACCAAAACGAATCACAATCCGTTCATGAACAAACTGAGTGTAGGTATCCACGTACAGGAGAGGGGTATAATTAAAAACTTTTAATTCAAATGGTTGAAGCTTATGAAAAAATGTTTGGATTGAAAAAAAGAACTTGAAGTATTGTTAAATTATAACTTTAATTCCATTTGTCTGCACTGAATGTTCCAAGTGAATAAATATCAATACGTAGTCTGAAGCAAATATACATTTATATTAATATTTCGATTTTGAATTAAATATATTTATTTTTTCTCTTTCGAATGTTTACTTTTGAATTCAAATATAATTTAAGTCAATATTTGTTTTTATCATTGTCATTTTTGTTGAACAACAAACAATTTTATAAACGTATGAAAACGATTGGTCGATTAAAAAAATATGTAAAATTAACATAAAATTATATAAAATGTAATCTGTCAATCATAGAAACATTGCTAAACATTGTCCTGTTATTTATTTAAAAAAAATTGGATTAAATAATGCGTAATCTACTGATATATTATCAGATAATTTATTATACTTTAAATAAAATATACTTTTAAAAATGTAAAAAAAACAATTATAATTAATAACTGATCAAAGTGATGAAACCTATTTACCGTTGCCTGGTTTCCTGGGCGTTTTGAATAATGCTCGCGCACTGTGCACAATGCATTGTTATTAAATTGGGCCACAACATTATATTCATACGTTACTGTTACAATAGTAAAATAATCTCTTTTCAACCAAAGGAGAGTAAATAAAATCAATACCTTTGCTACTACTTAATTTAATATTGAATTATTTAGTTATTGTTCAAATAGTAACATTTACGTAGGCTTACGTAATAAGAGATCAAATAAAATGTACTTATCGAATTACAAACAAATACACGCGTTTCTTTAAAAAAAAATCATTTTTGTAACGTCTTTAGGTTGGAGAATTCAGAGAATAAAGTATTGCTTAAAAACTGATATAAATATTACATAAATAAAAGTATTATTTATACTTAGATATTTGTGAAAAATGTAAAATTTTAAAAGCCCTCGTCTCAGTATTCCTTACTAAAATCGGTTACCCCAACATCTTACTAAGGAAGCTGCAAAATGGAAAGGGAGAATTTACATTCGACCGAAAACATATTCGGGGATATTTTTCATGTTTAATGTATTTTACCGAAGGTGAAGAGAAAATACATATATTTATATATTCCTTGTATAAATGAAGCAATTTATTTTCATAACATCTTACCGTTAGAGCCGTTAGATTTATTACATTCAGACTCGACCGAATGCATTCAAAAACGAACAAAATTATTATTTAATATCGCAAAAATACGTACACTGTTACATTTTTTCCATGGCTCAGGATTATTTCTGGCAATTAAAAATAGTTATATAAATAGATTGCTGATACAGCACAAATGATAATTAAAAAATTCCAGTGACGCTTTAGTAATTATCTAATAAATTACCTTAAATTGTATTATAGGTCACTATTCATCACATATCTGTGAGTGGCGTTAAACTTTTCTGTTTAATCCGAATAAATATTAGTCATTTTTCGAGAATTTGACACATTTTAAAACCTTATCATCACCGTGGTTTTGTTTAATAAAAAATGTAAAGTAATTCATATATTTTATATTCTAGGAAAATGTAAAATAAATTTTGTAAACAATTATATATTTATAACACATTGGTAACTTAAAATCCTTTCTGTACGGTTAAAAGGTTAGAAGCTTGTCACCCTATTCTGATAAATTATTAGTTCGCTCTTTTTGCCCTTGATTAATATACAATGAACTTGGAAAACCATTATTTCACAACATTTCGTAATCTTACACGATCAAAATTATTCCGTTAGATTAAGGCTCTGTTCGTGTGACAGACGCGGGTGAATGAATTTGTTATTGAAAATTTGTCCCTGCTATCAGAAAAAAAAAACATTTAAAAAAAATAATAATTGAAATGTATTTAATTTTGCATCAAAATCTCCCGTCTGTAGATTACTCAGATCTCTCAGTTCACACGTTAGGAAAAAATAATATGATTTACATTTTTAACAGAATCAGCGAGTATCATAGTAAAACTTTAACGCATTAAAAATTTTCCTAACATTTTATACTCTTTCACTTTCACCTTGTGTATTATTTTCATTTACTCCAAACTAAATAAATAAATTATTAAGGAAAACACATTCTTATTGTGAAGTTGTAATTATTCAGAACATAGATCTGTGATATTTTAAATACTAAATTAATGTATTAATTATAAATATATACATATAAAATCAATTTTGTCGAAAAATATTGTTTTTGCGTCGCCGGGATTCGAACCTGGATCTCTATTTCCAATCCGGGGAAGTGCACTACCTTTGTGCTATAACGCCAGTATTTTTCTTGATAAATTTTCGAACCTATATGTTACATTTTTCAAATTAATACACCTGTCGTTCCATTATTTGAAAGCCATCTACATTATTTTTACAGAATCTCAAATACTTTTGAGTAAACCGACTGCAGACTTCCCCGGATTGGAAATAGAGATCCAGGTTCGAATCCCGGTGACGCAAAAACAATATTTTTCGACAAAATTGATTTTATATGTATATATTTATAATTAATACATTAATTTAGTATTTAAAATAAATAAATGCTTCGAAATCGTTTATAAATCAGAAAGATTTTGGGCGCACCAGTGTCGATTCCAGTACCTCTCATTTGACTAATTTAAAATTTTCATACAAATATAAAATTATGTTTTTTTGTGTCTGAATATACTAAATTTATACACTCTTAGCTTCAAAATTTAATTTATAACTATATCTACAAAAATAAGTATCCCAGGTAAAATTTGTAGCAAGATAGTGTTAATAAAGAGCTTAAAATATTTTTAAACGGCTATTGTCAAATTATATTTATGTTTCTCTATAGCACGTATCATACCGGAGGAGGCGGAGATTTTAATTTTAATATTACTCATTTAACAGAATTTATAAATAATTTTTCCAAACCTGAATAACATTTTCTATGCAGGGTCTAGATACATATATCTGAGACATTAAAGCTATGCATCGCGACTTATCCAGCGAAACTTTAATTCAATAATAAAAAAATTGAAACAGTCGGACGTTGTACGCAATTTCACGTCATTTAATTAAAAAAGTATTTCGATAAAAAGGTTAAGAAATTATTTTATAAACGCAAATATTTTTGATGAATTTAATAAAATGAAATGAAATCAGAACAGATTTTGGGATGACATACAAGTACAATTGGAATACTTATAGAGTGCAAGGCCTTAGTTAAGGGATGGGAGTACCCACCCTACCAGGAATAATTGAGAGAGGGCGAGCCATCAGGGATTCATGTATTCAATTATTCAAATTTTGCGCAGGAGGTCTCATCCTTGCCTTGCGCGCGTGAATTATATATTAATCCATCCACGCCGACTTCCTTTAGAAGGGCTTGTTACGTTTTTATCTCACCACGCAGCGCCCTTTCCAATTTACAAACTGTTGTATCCGATACCTGTATGCGCGACACCAGAAATGCACTAATGAAATCCCGCTTGGTTTAGCTGTGATTTGATCCCGCAGGTCCGAAACAAGGCGAACAAACTCACATATATCATTTAATATATTATTCAATCTCAAGGTCAAGGTAGTGCAGCACAATTTCAGTAATTTATATATTCTATTATCTATTATATATTTTTACTTGAATAACAAAGTTTACCTCAGTGATGTGGCTAAAATAATTGGGCCCCTAAACAAAATGCAAGGGTACCTTGGATTTATATTGTACATATGTATATATACATTTTATATATATTATGTAAAGTATACTACGCTGTTTTATCCAATACATAGTGAGATAAAAAATGGTCTCTATTTCTTCCACAGACTAACAAATATTTAGACATGAACTAACGCAAATTCCTTATTTCAAACTTTAATTTTGGTGTCACCCACGCGATTACTTTGGTACAACTTACGCAATCAAATAGCTTCGCGACTTTTTTTTTTAAATATATGACTCGATTGTAACGAAAATTTAAACGCTGACAATATAATACGCATTAATTTAAAAAAAAAATACATCTTGTTAAAAAAAGATTTAATTTTAGAAGAGTAATTATTTTTACTGTTGCATAAACTATCGGATTTATGTTTCCACAAATAATGTGTGTAGAATGCCTCTCATCCCGCAACCAATGTTCCAAACCCCTCTCCTATATGTACACTTTATTTAACGTCGATTCTTTTACTGGCCTGTGATCACCACAAATACTCACATTCATGATTTAAAATTCACAAATTTATACTACCTACCATAAAGTTCTAATAGCAGCGCAATTTTAAGTTAAAATATTGAATGATGGATTGTTTCACTATTTTTAAAGTACATTAAGTATGTGGTATTTTTTGTTTGATTAGAGATTTTAACTAAACAAGTTGAAGGGAAATTAAGCAATAGGTACTGAAGGTACTAATAGTAAAATCAACTAATCTTCTATCACGTAATTTTCTGGACATGTAGACAGAGAGGATATTTGTACCATTCGTTTACTTTCATACATATTTTCAGTGCTGGTTGTTACGGTAGTTTTTAACAAGATTGTTAAGACCTATTTGATTTGATCATTACGGGTCTTTCGCAATACTCTATTTTTGATGCTTTCGTGTATTTTTTTACAATCCTTTCTTCGCTTATACGTTCCGCATACCTCATCTCAGCAATACGTTCTTAATTCTATCGACATTGCTAAAAACGTATCTACCTACATTCGCTCTTAATTTGTTAATTATTCAACCTTTTATATATAGAGTTTCCACAGATTCACATCAGAGCGTTCCAACAATGCGCAGCCAGCAGCACGCGCGCTGCTTGTGGAGTGCCTTCGCAACTTTCTTCCCGGCCTGGGAATTGTTTGCAGCTTTAGGAATTCACTCCGTTCCATTGTGTATTTATTTATTTAAAACTTCAATACATTCAATATTTCTCTGCCCACCTCACTAGATCAGAGTCCGTATCGAGATGTACAATATTTTATCTATATCATTTATATTTGTTCTTTTTTTATAATTTGCGATAATTTGTATAATTAATAATACTAAAATAGATTCAGTGTAAATCGTGAGTATTTGCCTGCTATACCATTACTGTCTGTCATCCTCTTACATGAATAGCCAGCATTTACATTTTACAATATATTTAAGCATGAACATTGACTGGAAACTCGACACCGGAGGTGGGTTGACCATCACATTTCAACCTTCTTATATAAATCTCATCATATCACTCACACCAATCATATCTCGTATCTTGAAATCCCGATTTTACAGTACCGGTAAAAATAAACATAAAACACGAAGCAAAAATAAGAGTAAATACAAATGTTACGAATTTTCTAACACACTATTTTTAACTCATCCTTTATGACAAATTTTACTGAATACATATATTCCATAGAAAAATGAAACCTTCGTTTCATCACGGTTGAAATGGAGTAATTTAGTATTTCATCTACAATAAGTAAAACTCATCGAAAATTGGTTGATTTTAATAAAACTGGTACAAATAGTATCAATATATGAGATGAAAAGCAACGTTTAACGCCAATGTTTCCAGTCGCTCGCCCACGCCCGGTAAACAGGTGTACTGTGCTAATCGGTACACTGTGTGACAAAAATTTAGGACACACATCAATTTTTTTATTACATTAAACTATTGAGTTTATCAATTTTTTTAATGTCATAGAATCTTTTTATTAAATACATCTTGAATTCTTAATTAATAGAAAGTTTGTGTTAATTATCGGTTAAAGAAAATGGCTTATCGAGTATAAAAAACAATCATTTCCGACATATCATTTTGTTTGAGTTTAACAATTTTAATTAATTAAATATATATTACAATTCAAGCTACTATGAATTGCTTCCGAGTATAAGTGTATCTTCATTTATTCATTGACAACAAGTCCGCCACCTTAAGTCTGCAATAAAAAAAAAACGACCGGGTATAGAACATCAAGTGATTTTTAAGCATAGTAATGCCCGTCCGTATACTGCTATCATTACAAATACAACTATTGTAGGGCTCGATTGGGAGGTCTTTCCATATCCACGCAATTCTCTTTTTCTTGCTCCATCGAATCTTCGTTTATTCCGCTCTCAAACAATTTCTGAGAGATCTTTTTTAATAAGCGCGATGCTCATCAAAATTGGCTTGACAACTTATGTCCAAACCTTCACTTGATGAATCGAAAAACTGCTAGAATGACGGGAGACAATCGTAATCAATGCAGGAGAAAATATTATTGATTGCTTATTTTGTTTACTTAAAAAAATAAGTTAAAATTTTATTAAAACACTACTAATAAAAAATAACAATTAACGAACAATAAAAAACAAAAAAGTTTTATGTTAGCGGAACAACCACAGATCCCTGTTTCATAATAATCATCTGAAACATGTTGAACCACAGTCAAAAGTTATCACTATATGTTTTTTTCATACTGTGGTCGCACAAGTAACAAAAAAGTGGTTAATATTAACAATATTTAAATTATATAATACAGACCTAAGTAATCCGTCCTGGGATGCGCGATTAATAATTTAGGGGTGCCAAACTTAGATTAATACTAAATTATGAAACACTCGATGCTTTGTGCATATTAATGCATGATAATAAAATTTATTCGCCTTAAAATTATAATATGTCAATCTTGCATTATGATTATACTTTAAATTTCATTAAAATAATGTTGCCTACTTAAATACACATAAATATCTTGTTATTTTTATATATGTAACATTGATGAGCAAATAAAAACGAATTCTAAAATACCATAATTGCAATTGTTAATTAGAATTGGATTTACTAATAGATACATTCTAAACTAAAATAATTAACTCACTCAAAACACACAAGATGTGAATCATATAATTAATTTAATATTAAAGATTAAACTATTCATAAATATATATTTACGGAAATATTTTGAATAAATTTAGAATAGAATTTTACTAAAATAATAACCAAATATTTTTCGGTCAGGCACACTATTAATGCACGCAATCAGGATGTGTAGTACACCGAACATCGCAAACATATGTACAGATGTCACACAATCCTACGTGTGCGTGTGCCAATAAATTTGAATGATGCAGTCATTTAGTGGATGACGAGTGATACAAACTTTATTAAATGACTTCAATTTTAAAACAATTATTAACGCCACGGGCCGTGAGTTGACAGTTGATTTGTAAGGGGTGCGTAAATGATTTTAAAAAGAATTCACGTAAATAATATTAATAATAATCAAGAATTATTATAAGACAATTATTGCTTATTCAATAATAAATAAATAAGATAATAATAAGAACATATAAGGAACTATCCAAAATATCCAATTGAGATTCATTTTAAGACGACCATAATTTTCATAATTCAGAAATTCTTCTAATTATTCATTTTACCCTAATTTTCAGGATTTGTAAAGCATGTATTATAAAAAAGGTAATAAAAGAAGCAACAATAATTAATGACATACAAAAACACCATCACTATCTATAGTTCCGATGTTTCACAATATAATTTGCTACAATCGAACTGTATGATACATTTTCGCGAAAATGTATCCTGAAAAAAAAAAAGTTAAAAGTTTCATAAAAAAATTCAATGCTTGAATAAAATAATTTTAGAAATCAATATCTTGTTTATTGACATATCATAACTCAAGTAAATTGCAAATATTTATCTCGGTCGTTGGAGGCTCAACGTCGGTAAAGGAAGGGTACATTTTAAAACATACCAACCTTAAGAGTGCCTATGCTTTCCAAATATTTTGTGGACTTTATAGTAAAGTAAGTAATTAACAAAACACGTTCAAATACAGTTTTTTACGCCATGTAGCACGATTTATACCAAGCCTTAATTATCAGGGATTAAATAATTCTCATTAATTAACAATCACATCCACAAAAATGGAAAAATTAAGAATATTCAAAGCAGGTGATTCGTCCTATCCTCTTTTCTACATTTTCTCGGTATGTGTGACGTGTTGGTAATACATTATTATTATGTAAGTTGACAAAAAAGGAGTAGATAAAAAAATAATGTTACAAGCAAAAATTTTCGAGTTGAATCTACAGTCAAAATATTATAAAAAAATGCATTTGGATATAAAAAAAATAATATTTAATGAATTTTTTTTTTATTACTTTGGGTGAGAAGATATATTTTATTACAAACAATATTTGATACAAATACTGTTGAATTCTTCATTTAAGTATTTCAAATGTGTTGCCACTGAACGTACATAATGGCAAATGTTCGATAATATGAGCCTTTGTTTCAATAAATTTTAATTATGTTAAATTCATGAAGCGATAAGTTGATTACAGCGAGTACGGTAATAAAGTTATATTTCGAAATATCAACATATTTATTTATGATTTATTGATAAGAAAATCATTCGATTGGTACCCGCATTTTATTTCAGCCTGTTTTCATTTCGATCGAAATTACTTTAAAACACACTTTTATAGTTTAATTATTATTGTTTTAAGATGTTTATATCAAAAGTAAAATATGATTACACAAAGGCATTTGCTCGTTACGAATGGATTTACCTCGGAATGTTGATTATTTAGTAGAGAACACGAATATAATATGTGACCAAGTTTTTCATTAAAGCTGTATCAAATTAATTTCTACAATACAATTTAATAAGTGTTCGATTATAAAAAAATTATATTGTGTAGAATAAAGCCGTAAATACAATTAGTAGGCACGCGTGTTCCTATGAAAAACCGAAGCAAATCCACGCGTTTTGTACTGAGATGAAGTCTTCAACTGACGAATGTCGATCGTTAATATTATAAATAGACACCATTATAAAACAAAATACATAATATGAATCTATGATAATTTAATATCTAACACCATAATTGCTTCTTTTAGGGAGCATATATTTTTTAACAAATTAATATTGGAAAAAAAATTGATAGACCATATTTTGTACGATTAATTTTACAAATAATAATGAATTTATGAATACACATAATATAATAATACACAACTGAAACTGAATTCTCTGAAGAATTACAAAAGATTTTTCAGAATTACAAAAATGAATTAAAAATTTTTGTAATTCTCTGAAGAATTACAAAAATGTTTCAGCACTGAAAAGAATGAACCGTAAACTTACCTTATCTGTACTTTACCGAGTATGTAATATAATACCACGTATCGCTGTTACATGGTGAAAATAAATTTTAAAAATTGAAAACAAATTAGTTAATTATTTTTGAAATAAGATAGTAAACAATATAATAATTATAAGAATAGTAACAGATATCTACAAGAGCCCAAAGAAAGACATCAATAATCCGGAGAATAACAGAAATGGATCAAGGGAGAGCCCCTAACCTAAATTATGAAGTAACTGGCGGAGATGCTTTGGTTTTATTCACGGAAATGGTATAGTTTTATCGTGGATCTAAATGCTTAATACGTTTAAAGATTTTAAAGGTTCTACCGTAAGTTTTATTTTTAGTCTTATTATATTTTAATGTACTGTTTTTTTGTAAGAATTGATTTAATTAAATTTCATTGTTTTATTTTTTCATTATGTACATTTTGGTATTTCTGGATTTTATATCTTTCATACTTCAATTATTAATTGTAATATATATAAGATGAAATACTGCCAACCTCGATATGAACTTGATGTAGTGAGCTAGGCAGGGATCCGATGTAAAATAATTAATGGATTTTTAATAATTTTTTAAAATAAACTTTGTAATTGAATTAAGATTCGTCCTTAGTAAAATATATTTTAAGAAGAATAGAATTACAGAATAAATAACTTATGAAATCAAAAAATTATATTGCAGGTAAATACCTCAAACATTGTTTAGTGCAAATGTATATGAGTTAAATGCACTTTTATATAGATGTCTCTGTGATAGAAAAATATACACTACTTGCATTTCTATGCCTTTGTTTCTGACATCTTATGTCAATTACGTTATATTGAGTCCTATGATTATATAGTAATTATATATTTCTTCTCGCTTTTATATTGGATGTTACTTGGAGTACGAAGACAAATTCAAGATTTCATTTTACTCTTCTTTGTTATGTTGCACGCTATTTGTAAAAATTACAATTAATTAGTTCGTGAGAATTACTTAAGGTAAATCTGCTCTCTATATTTAATTCATTAGATTGCAGTTGATATTTTTAAGCTAGAAATATGTAAATATTATCTTTAAATATAAATATTTCCATGTCTGTTTTGTCCTTCAGATGTCAGGACTACTCTGTAAGATGGTAATAATAGACTGGAAACGCAGAAGATATGAAAAATTGATATTTCGTAACATTTTTGAATTGTTTCACTTTAATTATTTAAGTTTTTAATGTACTGGGATTGATACCGGGTGCTCCCAAAACCTTTGTTCATATAGTTTTTGGACGCATCTTTCCCACTACCTCTAACGTGCTAAACGAGCACTCTACTATCATGCTATTCCTCTAATAGATTGGTATTAAATGATCAAATATAAGTATATAATGCTAATTTTGATATGCTCGAATTTATTAATTATTAATTTATTATATTGATTAATTTATATTGTTGATAAGCGTAATATATTATTTATTTATTCTTAGCATCAAATTTTAATACATATATCTGGTTTTTCGCTAGCGATTTTTATTTATTTATGAATAGTTGAATTTATGAATAGGTACTTTTTTCGAATAAAATAACTAAACATATTCTTTGATGAAGTGTTTGATACATGTTATACGTTTTTTTCTAAGAATATAGAATTTTGAAACTGACTGGTTAATTTAAAATGAGTTAGTTATTCCAAAATAATTCAAAACAGAAAAAAACCATAAAGGTGTATGTATCAATCACTGATACCCTTTAATCCACAGTGACGAGCACCGCGGTTCGGTTGATCGGGTTCCAATACCCGACGTGATTGATAAGGACCGGGGGGGCTGGATATGAAAAAATTCCCTGTCCAAAAATCTACCGAAACTGCATGAAAGTAATTAAACCGATACGCAAAGGCTTGGAATAAATTGCCACAGTGGTGTGGCTCCCACCCGAGACAAAAGTGTAGCGGTCTCGTTTGAAGTTTATTGCAATATAAACTATTTTAAGCCCCGCGATAATGCGTCTACTCTGGTCATGTACAGTGTCTGCCGAATTACGGCGTCAACTGATCCAAGTGCATGCGCGAGCGGTTAAAAAAATGACCCACCCCCGTTTATGACTGGTGTTTAAAACAGCGCCACTGTCAATTAAAATTAGAATATTGGTTGGAATATTTTTTTTGTAAGAAGTAAATGAATACTATATAAATATATCTGAAGTAATTTAAATATAGATAAGTAGTTATTTATTCATTCATTTTACATTATAATATCATTGTTGGTCACTCTGTACAAAAGAGATATCAAATAAGTAATATTCTCTTTGATATAAGTATTTTTTATTAGATGGTATATAAAGTAATGTAACTACTGTAGAGATGTTTTTTTTTAAAGAATGGAGACTAACGCATTTTCAGTATTTATTATCTCCATAAACATATCCCATAATACGGTTTATTAAAAAAATAGTCACTATATAATATTGCATACATTTACGTTTCGCAGTTAAAAAGGCCTTTTACAAAAGTGACTCTTCAGCCAGACACTCGCATATTCCGCTCATCACAGATGAATGAGAAGGCTTCCACGCTAGATCTGCGCATGCAATACCCCATATTTGCATTTGATCGAAATATAATTCCAAAAAGCGATAGCGTCCTCGCGCAAATTTGACCGCGGTTTCGGCGAGCGCTGATTTGCCGATAAAGCAATAATTGTTAATCGAACAGTTGGCAAAACAGGAAATGTGGCGACAAATAATCACTGAATATTTGAGGGGCGATGCTGTGAAATCGTCCCTCTCTCGTGGTGTGATTTTAAAACGGCGACAAAAATCTTTTACTACCAGCAAAAAATGTTGTATCTTGTTGCATCTTTGCGAAGGTTTTATTTTTAGTTTTGCGTAGTTAATTAATTTTAATTTTAATGAAATCGTATTACATTTTTGCATTCACTATTGTTCAAAAAGTAACCACTTGACAAATAAAAAAAAATACAAGAATCGCAAGAAAGATAAGACAGACTTTTTCTGTACAACTTTCAAATTTTTTACCGTAATAAATTTATCTAACTAATCTATCTAAATCTATCGTAAAAATAATATAAATATAGTCATATTAGTTGATCGCTTTTAACCTTTTAACTACCAACCGTATTTGAAATGGAAGACACCACGTGGGGTAAAGGTAGATATTAAGAGTTTTGACTTAACGTATTGTTAAAAACTGAGAACTATATCCCATAGACGGCAAAATTATTAAAAAAATATGATTAATCCCTGTAAGGTTAAAAAGTACGCGTTATCACGCTTGTGGCTTGGCGTAATATGCAAAGATTGGCGTGTTAACGCACTCGTGGCATTTAAAAGGTTAATGGGAAAAAATAAATGTTTCAAAAATAAGAAAACATATATCATTTTTTGATTAATAGATTTTTTCTAAGTGATTCTAATAATGTGTTGCTATTATCTATGATCTATATGTATGTCATACAAAATCGTAACTTCACAAATAAAATGTGATTTTAATTTAAATAAATTACAACACATTTATATACTAATATATACGTACAATAGAACAAGAATAAAGTCAAAATGTGTGACAACATTCACCTTGCAATTTAGTATTTTGAATATGAACCGACAAAATCACTTTGAAGTCGTTTTACGAGACCATGAAAATGAACATAAAATCTTAACGTAAATACAATAACAAAGTAATAGAATATTTCTTAGGAAAACCGATCTGCCTGAACATATATAGCATCATACAACATTCAGGATAAACACGTCTATCATTTATACATTTACAGAAGGAATTAACGTCGACCAGATACGAGAAATATCATTTACAAACGATTGTTCGATTTAACAATATGTCTATTGAAAATATAAAAATAATTATATAAATTTACGGACGATCAATTAAGGACGTTCCCAAAGAGCAGTCGTACTCAATCTTCAAGAAGATTCCCCGTATGTAAACTACTATGAATATAATAAAAAACAGTTGAGGTACAGTATACTTTTTCGCTTCCGCTCACATGCGTAGAAGTTCAAAAATCTCTCATTATTCAAATTATGAAAGGAAACGTCAAAACCATTCAAAAGTAGTTCACTTTTAACATTTTTTATAACAAAATGAATACCGCTTGTTTTAAATATTTTTACAGAAAGATATTTGTTAAATTTTTAATTAATGATTCTCAGTTTTCCGAAACAATCTTAAGAAAATTACTATTGCTATTCAATTAAATGTGCGTTACAACATCGATCTGGGTATACTTCGTATGTTAAATATGCAAATTTTAATAGTCAATATTTACAAATTTACTACCGCAAGGACTATTGAAAAAAAATTCTACATATAAAAGACACTCATATATATATGTATTCAAAGTTTCAGAAGGATTGTAATAAAAGTGATTTTTTTGGGAACGTCCTTAATACAACACAATTCAATAATGTTCACCCGATTTAATTGTTTTATTACATTTTTTTTTGTTTTAACTCTGGATTTCGTATATATGGCACATAATCTTAAATATTCATAACATATCTTATATTATGACTTATTTTCGTTTGTTATCTAAAATCTCTTAAACAAACAATATGTACGATTGAGATGCTTATAACATGATTCCAGATAAAATATTAAACAGAATATCCAAACAAACTAATAATGCAATTACATGCGTAGTAAGGTTTATAAAACGATATCAATATTATTTAAATATAGAAGATATTCATTCTTTACAATTTCAAATAAATTTACAAAATATTGTATACGCTTCAATGTATTTAGATTTAAAAAAACTACATAAATATCTACCTTTCTATTTTAAAACATTTACGAAGTTATGGTAACATTTAAAATAAACTATAAATAATAACGATATATGTAATAGTAAAGAATAAAAAAAAGAACAATCAATGGCGAGTATAAACGGACGGGATTTGTCCAGAAAATATATAGATGAACGTGAACCGAGCTACTATACATTGCTTATTGTATTTTATGTGCATAGTAGAATGAGCAACTGATGCATACTGACATTTGCTGACAAATAATTGAGATAGGAAACAATTCTTATCCTTCTCATCGTTGTTACTAGAAATATTTTCCTTGACATTTTGTCATTTCTTTAGTAGATCCTCTTCTCGAACGGTTTACGCTTATCTTCTGAAGATTGAGATATATGATTTAACTTCTTTATTATAAGAGAAGATCAGTTGAGGTTCTCTGGAGTCGAAAGACCAAGGTCTCATTTGTGTACACGCACCATAATAATACCTCTGTAGCAGTGGCGTAACTAGGCCAATGCGGTGCATTGGGACCCAAATTAGATAAGTGCCCAAAAGGTCTGCGACGCATATTATTTTTGATATCGATACTTTTGCGAGTATAAATACTCTTCCCAGCCTAGTAGAAGAGACAAGATCAATTTTGTTTTCATATACCTGCGCACTGGGGTGAGGCAGGTGAGGATACTGTCGCCAATCCTCTTCAATATGTACATGGACGAATTGAGCGAAAAACTATCTGATGCAAAAATTGGCTGCCACATGGGCGAGACAAATGTGAACCACATTAGTTATGCCGATGATATGGTTATACTAGCGCGATCTATAAAAGAGATAAGAAAGCTTTTATAGATATGTGAAATATATGCCAGTGAACACAATATTTCATATAATGCCAGCAAATCGGTCATAGTGGGGTTCAAATATGGAAAAGGGCCAGATAATATCCCTTCCGTATGGACGGGATTAAATTGAGCGTTCAAAATAAGGTCAAATACCTTGGCTATATATTCAATGAAGATGGACAAGACGATGATGATATAGTTCGTGCAAATATGCTGTCACGGCGTTTCTACAGATGCAGTAAGGAGATGAAGAGCATCCTGTTTAAATCGTTCTTCACCAGCATGTATACCTGCGAGCTCTGGTCGAAATACAAGCAAGTGACGTATAACCGTCTCCGAATTCAGTACAACAACTCATACAGAATACTGTTCGGATTGGCGCGTTATTGTAGCGCATCTACAATGTTTACCGAAGGTTTTATACATGGATTCGTTTCGCTTCTAAGGCATCGAGTTGCTAGCATAAAGCTGCGGCTGGAGCTCAGCACTAACTTTCTGGTGCAAGCGGCGTTCTCATGGAAAGTTGGTTCCCTTATCAGAGAATGGGAGAGCCTACAAAATAGCTACATATACAACAATGGCCGTGACTGAAGTAGTTACATACTTTAACTTTTTACTTTTTATGAACTTTTAAAAATATTTTTTATTTTTTTTTATTTATTAATATTTTCCTTGGTATTCTTTTTCATAGCATTTTATTTATTTCATAACCTTTAATGTATAACATAATATGTATTATCTTTATGGCGAATCGGGTTAAAAAAAAACCTGATCACGCTGGAATAAACACATTATTATTATATATACATAATATCTAATATTCTTATATATAATTCATATGTAAAGGATCCTTTCTTCTACTTTGAATTTGGGCCCAATTTTTATTGTTACCCTACTGCTTTGTAGTCATCAATTTTTATATTAATTAAAACGTTAACTTTAATAGAGACTAATTTAATTATAAAATAAACTACATTTTATATTAAAATAAACTATCCTCGTATTTATGATTAAACTGTAACTGTAACAACTGTAAATACTTTAAAAGGTAACATAATAGAGAATTAAGAGCTCGTTTTTAGGAAAAATAAGTTATTTTTTGGTTTTTGGTAGCAATAAAAGTTTTAATGTTTTTTTTTGCAAATTTATATTGTATTGCAAATTATTAATAAGTAATAAAGCGAGATTGTTATTATGTGTGCTATTAACCGTTGGACACAGCACGTATAAAGCATGACACAATACAGTCAAGTATGAGAGCGTTCTACTTAATGTAACGTGTAGTTACTTACGTAGTAACGTGTGGTTCTGATCGAAAGCAATAATGAAAACTATTGTTACATGACGTCAGAAAACAATGTGTGTCTACTGGAAGCGGTCGCTCATATGCCTCCGCTGAATATTCTGTGTTAGTAATGAAAATACGCCACGATTCTTTAGAATGCAATAATATAATATACTGAGGCCGTTGTTGATTCAAACAGAAATATTGAAAAAATGTGTATTTAAGAAAAATAAGAAATAATACAAAATTTATAAATAAATAGACAATAATGGTTGATCTAACAAAGAGTTTAAATGTAAAGAATGTGCGTGTCGAGCATGTGCGTTCGGATAACGCGAACACGGATGGATTCATTATAATTCGCGTAAAATACAATAGACAACTGAGTGCGGAGCGAGCTGTTTATCGAATTTTCTACGTAGAAGAGCAGAATCACCAACTAATAACCCTTACCGCTAAATCTCCGAAACGCGAGAGCAAAATCTCATCAGTAAATTGGTAGTAGATTTCAAAAGAAAAACAAGAGTATTTAATTAATTTTTAAATAAATATTATTTTAAATTTTATTATAGGCTTTTAATATGACAACGTATCACGTGCTCCAGTCGATACCACGCGGGACAAACGTCTGTTACGAGCTTTAGTAAGGACAGTAGGAACGTATGAAGAAATATCGCCTCTATTCTAAAACGCGGCCGTACCCACTACAATCAAGCTACTCACTTCACCTATCGACGTCGTACACAGTGGAAGCTTCTTATATCTTAGATCATCCATACACAGTTCACGCGCTTAGCTTTAAGCATCAATGATTGTATTAAATTTTCAATAAATTCATCGTCAACTGTAAGTAGTTTCTGTAAATAGTACCGCCCACATATCTACACATGCTAAACATGTAATCGCGATATATTAAGCACGAAATTGATCTTAGGGTAGCCGTACTCTAACACTTCAACCTTCCACTAGCATGTATCGCACTCGCTCCAACGGAGTAAACATAGCAATTAACTACAGACATAACAAAGTTACAGACATTCGGGGAGGCCATCATCCAGAAGAGGTTGGAAAACGGCTGATAATGATGACGTTAATTAACGAGTTTCAGCCGTGTGAAAATTTTACGTAGATATCCGTGAAATCGTTTCATCGAAACTAAAAGTTAAAATAATTTAAATTACCCGGCGGCGGACAAAAAGCGTGATTGTGGTGGGGGTGAGGTGGATCAGTCGCCGTGACAGCGCCAGCGCGGTTTAACAAAAATCACCGACACCGGCAATATTCATGAGAGCGATTGACTTGCTTAATTAATATCTATTTAAATTCGTTAACTATTTACGGGAACACGAAAATTGGTGTTTGAACCGTTTACAGCTAATAGCGTGCGGTGACATATCGGACAAATTAAATTATGTCTGTCTCTTTAATTTGAATTTATTTAAATGTGAAATCTAGTCGCTTCATTTTGTTGAATAGTATAAATAATTATTAATTGAAATGTGAATTTTAACATGGAATATGCTTGCTTATTCAGCGATTCCTCCAGTAAAATATGTTACCAAAGCTGCGTTTGTAAGTTTCATAACATTTTTTATGTACTTTCACTTTTCGCCTTTACCAACTCAGGGATCGATACCAGCAGCAAACAGCGCGTTGCCATCTTAGCTACTCCAACAATAGGTAAATTATTTAATGCAAAGCTTTAATTTCTGATATAATATATGGTTATATATTTATATAATCTTAACATTAACCCATGATTCAGTGTTATTTAAATTTATTCATTTGAAATATCCCTGTTGAACTTTATATATATACAATATATTAATAAAAAGATTTGTAAATACCTATTTTCGCGTCGCATTCGTATTCGCCGGCTATATTTATATCAAAATTTTTATATATGAATTCTCAACATCAATTTTTTATACTATAATAATTATTTTTTTTCAAAATTATTCATTGTAAGAAATCATTATTATTAAAGAGCTTAAGAACGTTCCCAAAAAAATCGCTTTTCTTACAATCCTTTTGAAACTTTGAATACACATACTTATGAGTGTCTTTTATTTTTTTCAATAGTCCTTGCGGTAGTAAATTTGTAAATATTGACTATTAAAATGTGCATATTTAACATACGAACCATAACCCGATCGATGTTGTAGCGCACGTTTAATTGAATAGCAATAGTAATTTTCTTACGATTGTTTTGGAAAACTGAGAAACATTAATTGAAAATTTAACAAATATCTTTCTGCAAAAATATTTAAAACAAGCGGTATTCATTTTGTTATAAAAAATGTTAAAAGTGAACTACTTTTGAATGGTTTTGACGTTTCCTTTCATAATTTGAATAGTGAGAGATTTTTGAACTTCTGCGCATGTGAGCGGAAACGAAAAAGTACACTGTACCTCAACTATTTTTTATTCTATTCATAGTAGTTTACAAACGGGGGAATCTTCTTGAATATTGAGTACGACTGCTCTTTGGGAACGTCCTTAAGATACATATTTGTAAATTGATAATTTCACTTTTTTTTTTGGATTTTTCAGCAGTGAAATGGTTAGAATCCCTGTATGTCACGCGGAATACCCGGGGTTCAGTTGTCCGCCAGGGAGATTTTAATTTTATTTATTTTTCTCAAACCAAAAAAATATTTTTCATCTAGGAGAGGTAAAATACACGCGCCTGAGACATGTAACAATATAATTTTAAAACAACATTTAGTTTTCGTTAATTAATTCACTTACCCAGGGCTGCAGAAAAAATCAATACAAAATGACAAAACAGTGATACCAGCAGTAATAAGAGAATATGTAGGACAAAACAATTTTTGGAATAACATAACATTAAAGAAACAGTGGAAACAAGTAAAGAAATCATTAATGTAACAATATTTATTTAAATTGTTATCATAAAAGTGTCAAATTGACAACGGGGAATATTCTGAGCGTGTTCGTATAATTTTGAAAAAACATGTTGATATTAGTATTAGGAGAAAAACTACTCACAGACAGTAAGTACAATATTTACATTCTGTTCTGTAATTATAATATTGTGAACGCAATCGATCTTTTCGTGGAACATTTCAATAAATAATATTCTGTCTAAACAGTTCGAAAATTCTGTCTGACGACTGAACTGATTGATCAAAGGAATTATAACTTGACTCGACGGTATGGACTCGTATATTTTAAAATGAAACATAGCAATATACAAATGTTAAATAATTTAGTATACTACGTCACCACAATTCTAAATGACACATCCACATTGTGCCAGTTGACTAGCAAATGTTTACTGCCGCCTAAAATAAATATGTTTTGTGTCCAACGGCCTGTGGACCAGTAATGCAATCCACAGTCGAACCCGGGACAAATAATTCATTTATTCTAGTGCGAACCTCAAAATGCATTTATTGCCATTTCAACAACCATTTGCCAGCTATCAAATAAAATCCGTGCACGGAGAGCGCTCGAGTGGGACAATCATTCCACTATTAGACATATTTTAATATTCTAGGTGTGTGCTGCAACAGTATTTAGTTTAAACATTTTTTGAAAACAATTTTACATACCCTTAAAAGCAGAGCTGTAAAATCGTTTAAAAATCTACTGACTCCGGCTTTATCTTAGATTACAAGCGTTAAGATTCGAAGAAAATAATAATACGAAAGTATGAATACTCGGAGTCTGTATCTTATATTGTAACACTTTCTGTAATACAGTTTTATTGTATTTACTAATGTATAGAAAAGTTAGTATGTTTTTAAAAATTGCAAATTGTAAGTAACGACAATGTACAAATGTATTACTTTTTAAATTACAGCGCAATTCATATTATCTCTATCATAAGTTATTAATTTTTATGAGGTTCCATAAAGAAATAATAATAAATAAGAAATACAATCGTTGAGTTTTAAAAAAGTAAGTAAATAATATAATTGCTTCTTAAATAATTTCAAATGTTATATTAATATTGGTACTCTGAATTCAATTACCTCTAAAATATACTATTAAGACGTTCTTGGAAACATATTTTCTCCAGCTATTTTCTTTTTAGCGACCCTTCTATTGTAGATATATTGAAAATTAATAGATCAAAACATGATTACAGTGGTTAAAATTAAAAAATGGTTCAAAGTTAGCAGTAAACTACGACTTATTCGATTATCTACTGTTATGGAACACAGTCCGTCAATACAGTAACATTTTGGAAATATATACAAGCCAAATTAAAATTTATGATATTATCGAAAAATTTATTATTTTGATTAATGTGTTAGAAATAACTAGCTTACCATCATGACGTATACTTGGAGTATAAGAGAAAATACAATAGAACGCCAAAATCTTCTATCTTGGCTAGGGATTCTGTATTCTCGACTTGACTCGAGAGTCAAAAATTTACAAATCCCGGGATTCCCGGGAATCGAGACGATGGATTTTATTTAATAAAAAAAAAATTAATAAACATTCAAACGTACCTATATATAAAGATATATCATTATCTGTGTTATTATTACTTTATTTAAACTTTTTTTTGTTTGATATACATATATATAAATTATAAAATATAAACAATTTAATAAAAACAAAAAACGAAATAAAAACAAAAAAAATAATAATAAAGAAACACATCGGAAGGTAATAACGTACGTATTGTATTTGGCCAAAGTCAATTGATGTCCCTTAATAAAGTTTTTCAAATAATTTCAATCCTTCCAAATTTTGTGTCGAAATGAAGAATGAATATTTTTATTACATTTTACAAGGATACATAATTCCCTGTTTGAACAAACCGACAAAACCATTTACTTCAGATTTTTTTTTGTTAATAGTAAATAATTTATCCTTAATGCAAAACGGCTGACCATATAAACTATGGATACTTTCCTTACATGCACTACTCGTCGTTGGGTCATTACCCGCTGTATGACAATGGTCAGATGGGATTAACTCAAATAAGTTGTTTAAAATAAATAACATCAAGAAAAATTCTCGTCTCGAGTCCCGGGACTCGAGACAGCAAAAAATCATGAAATTCCCGATAATTTATTCTCGGGTTGTCTCGACACAGAATCCCTAGTTCTGGCGCACCACTGTTTAAGTCATCCTCTTGTCGCTCATACGTTTCACATGATCGAAGCATCTCAGCAACTCTTTCTTTATTTTATCAACTCTGCAACAAACAGCTCTACATTCGTTCCTAATTTGTTCATTTTTCTACCGTACATAGATTGTACACACATCTTATTCGGCCGCATTTCCATTGCATTCAGTCTACTTTACAATACAGTCTACAATAAAGATATACACCACACTTAAAATTGTTATTGAAAAGGATCAATTTTATCAGAATTGTTAATTTGATCAAAAGTAAAATTTATAAATTTCTGCAATCTTGTGATGGATATTGAAAAATATATCTATTTATGATGCATGGATTGTACGAACATATTTAAAACTGTAAAATGTATCTAAATAAAAACTATTCCTTATATCTTCGTAGTATCTTTGTGAATATTCGTTTAGACATTTTCAAAAAATTCACGCTTCAGCCATTCTATACATTAATATAAAGTAATACACTAATGTACGTACATATTCCTGGATTTAAAGTATTTATATATCAATACTCCGTGTATTGATCTTCTATTGAAAAGAGCTTTAGAATCTGGAGGTGCGGGAAAGTAGCTGTATCAAAAGAGATATTTACCATGAAAATACCATACGTATAATATTCCATGTATTTTGTGGGGTAAAGAGATTTTCGCTTTATGATATGAAAAATATATTTCTGTTTTCAATATGTAACCGCCGTAAAAATAATAACTAAACATTACGTTTGCAGTTTCATAATTAGGTAACAAATTTCTTGTTAGAATAAAAAAATAATCAAATACTAATTAAATATCGATAAATATTGTTGTAACGTTACCAATTAAATTGGTTTAATATGTATATCTTTCAATTTAATTAGTTTTTAAAATATCACAGACCTATGTTCTAAATAATTACAACTTCTCCTTAATAAAAAAATAATAAGACTTTTTAACATTATTGATTACCAAACAATCTTTCATTCTTCTTCAATAAATTGCAAATTTATTTTGTGGCAACATTTTATATTATTAATGAAAACACACTTTGTTTATACCTCTGTTTATTGATTAATGATATGATATTTTCTTCAGGATAGAATTTTCATTATTAATCTTTAATTCTATTACATTAAAATATAATAAATACTATTATATTAAAATGTTGAATTAGCTTCTCCATGAAAGTTCAAAAGGTATTTTATTTTCGATATCAGATAAGTTGCACGTTAACAGTATTACCCAAATACATTTAGAATTTAAAAAACTCATATCCTTATTCTGACCTTAGATTCCTTTTGTAAGTGTTTTGTTGAATTATCAAACTGTTATGTAATATATGTGGATAGGTAATATATACTGCATTATCATGCAAGAAATCTGAATGCGTAAGAAACTGTATTTAGTATGTCGCATTATCATGTAAGAAACATGAACATCTATTTATACTATCACGTAAGTAGTATATATTATGTGTGTTATTAATGTGAATACGAAAAGAACATGTATTTATCATGTACTGTACACGTACTGTACTGTCGTGTCAGATATCTGAATACGTATGTATGTGTATTTAGTAAACATTTACTCAGAATTCTTTATTAGATTTCTGAATATTCTGATAGAATTTATAGTTTTCCAAAAAATAATTGCAAATATAATGAAAATCTATATATACAGAGGGAAAAAATATGATCGTGCATCACCCCACTCACAGGATGTTTTGCGCGTTTTTGGTTCAAAATTTCGCCAAATTTCAGAACGTTTAAAAATGATAAAAATGTAACTCCGTGTACGGCCCCTATATTCAATGGACATTATTGGAGCAAGTAAAATATACGAACAGGGTAGGCGCAGTGCGGGAGGGGTTGGGGGGGGGGAGGACGCGGTGGAAACGGCCGTTCCGTATCACCCGGCGGACGCCCACTGGTGTTAAAAAAAAGTACGCTTGAAAATAATGGGAAAACAATATTGAAAAAGTCCGCAACAAACCGGCGAGTGATAGTTGTAATTGATGGCGGGCACTGGCAGGGCCGCATCGGCGGACAACCGACGCAGCCGTTTTTTGATGTGTTCAACTGTCAATTTAAGAGTGAATTTTATGAATTAAATAAAAGGGCGCTGCAATAACATTCCAAAAGCTCGCGTTTGCGGTGAAAATTAAATGAAAAAGCTTATAATGCCCGTTTAAATATCCGCGTGTTGAAAGTAATGAGGTTGATTAAATTATTTAACCGGTTCAGTGTGATGCTCGGAAAAGTTTTGTTGGTAAAATAATATTAAGTATTTTTAATGAGTTATTCAAAATCAATTTAATAATATCTTTTATTTGTATTATTTTATTTTATGTTTACCCTTTTGTGTTTTAAACATAGGCAAACAAATATATTTTGTTATTTAACATATTTTATATTTTTGCTATTCAATTTTGTAATTTGTGTGTAGAGATGTAAAACAAAGTTATTGTTTTGTTTAAACCACTATTTATTGATAAATCAACATGTTTCGATACCAATGGTATCTTCTTCAGGAAACAGTGTATACTAAAATTAAAAAGACAAGAATAGATAAAAAACAAAAATATAAGTGATAGGTAACTAAGTGGAAACTACTATGAAAATAAATATAAAAAAGACTAGGTTATTTATAATATTTAGATTGCTATTTTTTTCATTCTTTTTGTATTTCTAAAATTTCAAATTTATCTTACTGTAAACTCTAAGTATTTACAAAATAATGCTTTGTTTTCAAAGGATGACTGGCGAATTCAAAATAAGTGTTGTTATTTAGGCATCTCAACTGCTCCTTAATTCTAATATCAAAACTTCTGCAAGTTTTACCTATATAAAATTAATTTGTAGACCCCTGATTTGGAACTGGTTATATAGAATTTGGGATATTTTTTATAATTAACTTTGAAGTATGATTATTTAAAAACACGATTTTTCTCCACCGCTTTTCACTATCAATTATTGGTGGGTAAACATATAATTTGAATCAATACTTTTTGTTTAAAAAAATATCTATTAACTTAACACTATAACCATTACTTTTGTTTCTACGTTGAAGTTATTTAATATTCTTTGTATTTTGTTATTATTTATATAATATGTGGCCACAAAGTAATTTTGCTAATATTGAAGAAATATAATATTATTCTTAAAAATCTTATTAAATTAATGAATGACTTACTTTTTTCGTATACCTACTTTTTCTGGATATAAGAAAGAGTACTCAAGCATTTTGACTTCGACTGCTTTGAGTTTTGTAGTTGTTGAACTTACCTGAAAAAATAAAAAATATATTAGGAAAATATTGCTTTAAAAAGTACAAATATTTAAATAAATCAATTAGTTAATAAATGAAAATATTATATATTCTATTTCAGACGGGAGAGGGATGGAACACATATTATATTATTTATATAAAAGTGAAAATATGTTATTGGCTGTATTTATTATGTATTATATTATTTCGATGAAAAGTAGTTTATCATAGAAATGAATACAAAATAAAAAATATATTTAATAAGTATATTTTAAATATTTTTTTATACGTACATTCGAAATAAGTTTAATGATTTCGTCGAGTCCTAGTGATGATTGAAAAAAAGTTTATTGAAATCATTTTCTTTAATTGATAATAGGTATATCTGAAAAAAAAACGTGAACCATTGAAAATCTACTCGGCCATAAGACATTTATATTTTATTGTAAATTAGAGGATATTTTTGAAAATTCCCAACCAGCCCGGCTATTTCACCAGTTTAATTTGACAACGAATACGCAAATTTCTAAATGTCAGTCGAGCAAGCTAATAGTCGATACCAATACGGCCCCTGTCACCGACAACTGCTATGGACCAATCTACAAGAGCGTTGGTGCGAACCCTAAATTTGATTACAATACCCGCAAAGTCACAGTTTACCAATTAACACCGTCTGCTCGCAAACATGTTGTTTCGCCGTTTTCAAACTAGTCGTGCGACACATTAATTGTCGTATTTTCTCAAGCATACATTCATTCATTGTAAAACATATATTTTTTTAAGCGGATGAATGTCATCCCTGGCTAACCCGGTATGGGTCCTGACCTCCTCAATAATACACCCCCACACCGGGTTACTGGCCGCCAAATGCTGATGGTGAGATAGGTCTTTATTTATATTGTCTTGCCATTTTGGGTCTACTTATTCTTCGATTTTATTCGGGTTTATTATTTAGCAGACTTTTCGGGGGTTGGCCATCAATCGTACGCTTTATATAGACTGGTCATAGAAGCCTCCCTATATTAATGATTTTTGTGACATTTGGCTCATCGTACACTACTTTTATTTATTTATAAACTGTCTCAAATATGGTATTTGGCTAATGTGCAGTCTGCAACCCAGTGGCGCACCATTTCTTTTTAGATTAAGATTAAAATAACTAACTAGAAAAAAAGCGCTTAAAATATTTAAAATAAGTATTTCGTTATAGTGAATTATTATACATAAGTACTTATATACTTAATAAATTGACGTAACAGTATCTACAAAAATGCTTATTCTGTAAAAATTTAAATGATAAAGCGTAATACCGATTCTTTTACAAACAGCTATTCAGCAAAACTGAAGATAAATCAGATATTTCTACGTAAATATAAGAAAACAGAACAATATATTTTATTTATTGCTTATTGTATCAACATGGAAAGGAGGATAAAACAAAGAAGCGTTACATGTCTCGTTTACGAGTGCATACGATATTTTTTCCTACATAGGTATACTTTTCTCGTCAAGCAATGTTTTTATACATTACAGTACACTTGCAAACCTCCAAAATTTTCC
Organism: Eubasilissa regina; assembly: GCA_022840565.1. Taxonomy (NCBI): domain Eukaryota; kingdom Metazoa; phylum Arthropoda; class Insecta; order Trichoptera; family Phryganeidae; genus Eubasilissa; species Eubasilissa regina. The sequence goes on from JAINEB010000033.1 coordinate 29,303,844, forward strand.
AACGTTCTATTTATATCTTTTCATTTCAACGTAGTTTCGTGACACGTTTTACACGGGAAGCCTGCGATAGTGTTGTAATAAAGTATTTACCATATTTACCAATTAAACTTTTTAGAAACGTTGATGTTACTAAATAATAAAAAGATATTGGCGTTTACTATGATCGGCATCCCGCGTAAGCATAACACCTCAATAGACTCTGTACTCGGTACACCTCGCTAAGCACAAATTCAACCCGAAAACATAACTCGACTGCGATGCAGAACATGACGTCATTTCCAATATGGCGATGGTAACCACCAGTACAAATAATTTATGCGGGAATCTTGTATTACGTCTCGGGTAAGGTATAACGAATTTCCAATCAGCGGAACGAGACAGATAGAGGCAGAACCTTTGGGGTGGGGGGAGGGTGTGAGGTTTCGGAGGTTGTGGAAGGTGAGACAAGTCAAATTGCCAATTGGCGCAATATTGGCCAACGTGCAATCAATGTAATTTAATGTTTTGGGGTAATAAACAAAGGTTCAAAATAGAAGGGTTGCCAATATGTATGTAGTAATAATATTAATTATTTAATTTATAAATTGGTCGGGTAAAAAATTATTTCCGTTTATAAAAATATATTAATAAATTATAAACAGTTATTTTAATATATTATAAAACATTATAACCATATTAGTTATGCCGATGATATAGTTATACTAGCGCCATCTATAAAAGGGATAAGAAAGCTTTTACAGATATGTGAAACATATGCCAGTGAACATAATATTTCATACAATGCCAGCATCGGTTATAATGGCGTTCAAATATGGAAAAGGGCCAGATAATATCTCTCTCGTGTGGCCGGACGGGACGAAATTGAGTGTTCAAAATAAGGTCAAATACTTTGGCAATATATTCAATGGAGATGGACAAGGCGATGTTGACATAGAACGACAGAGGAGATAGTAGAGTATAGTAGTTTCTACCGATGCAGTAAGGTAGTGAGGATCCTGTTTAAATCGTTCTTCATCAGCATGTACACATGCGAGCTCTGGTCGAAATACAACCGTACAACCGTCTTCGAATTCAGTACAACTCATACAGAATACTGTTCGGATTGGTGCGTTATTGTAACGCATCTACGTAAAGCTGCGGCTGGAGCTCAACACCAACTCTCTCGTGCAAGCGGCGCTCTCATGGAAAGCTGGTTCCCTGACCAAAGAATGGCAACGACTACAGAATAGCTACATATACAATAATGGCCGTGACTGAAATGTAGTATCTATATTTTGTTTATATTTATATGGTATGTATATGTGAACTTTTTTTCAATATATATATATACATATATATATATTTTTTGCTTTTCTTTTCATAACATAAATAATATTTCGTTACTTAAAAGTATTATATAATGTGTATAATCTTTATGGAAAATCGGGTCTTCATTAAAACCGATTACGTTGGAATAAACGCATAATAATAATTATTATTATATAAATATAAAAGGACAAACAATCATTTCACCATTATCAAGGACCGTCATTCATCGTCATCTATCCTTTTTACTTTATCATTATCATTTTGGCTTCCTGGATGGGTCCTCTAATCCATTGCTATTTTTTTAATTCCAACGGTTATCATTCTTTCGATTGAGCCCAGCCCGGTCCATAGGTATTTCTACTTTGATCGTACTTTGTTTCTACTTTGGTCTTACTACGAATAACTTTATTTGTTATTTTATCTAGCAAGAAAATTCCAAACATAGTCAGTTCCATAGGTCACTGGGCTGCCTTGAACTTGAACTGGATGAAGCCTGCCGTAAGTGTTCAAGTTACATTAAGTTAAGAGAGAGATGAAGATGAGAGTGATGAAAAACTTTGAAGAATTGTGAAATTTCAACTTTAAGTATGTTTCAGTTTTCCAAGTGGTACCTATTGTGCACCCAGATTATTTTATCAAATTTTGACATCACACATGACATTAGTTTGGCTAAGATATACATATCTTCCACAAATTAAATATGTAAACATACACAAGGTATAACTCACCTAGTCCACAATATTTTATGGGTATTATATTATGTAAAAATTCCATACAATTATGGAAAGTAGTATTATTTCATGAGATTTTTACAAAATAATGTTCAACTACATACGCACGTGCATCGAAATAAATATTTGTAAAATTGCTCCATTATTATTCTATATCTTTACTACATGCCCTAAATCATCTAATAAAAAATAATCTGGCCGCTCGATGTTCGAAAATCTTTTATTTTTTTGTAGTTAACATGAAATTTGGAATCAATAAAATATTTAAAATAATCTAAATAATCGAAAACTATCACTTTTTAAATCATATTATATTAATTTAAAACAATGTGACATGAAATAATTGATTAACTAATTTTTTTCAATTTCTTGACTTGGACCACTTTCATAATAATGGGCACATGCAGAACATTTTCGATTCATATTTTCAATACGTATTTGCTCCTAAAATATTATACACTACGTGTGTTATATCCAGTATATATAGTTTACAATATTCAGGTTTAATTTTTTTTAAATAATATTATGCGATGTAGTATCTATAACTTTCAAAGGTCTATAAAACATACCCCAGCACTTTGGAACGGAGATTAATTAATTTATTGTTTTTGTTATATTATAGTTAAAAGGAAAATCATTTATTGCTATATGAAGAAAACCAGTCATGATTAACAGAAACCCGTTTAATTTGTCGTTTATTGGTAATTTGAAATTAGTACGTGCACCGGATAACAAATTATATTAAATCTGAATCGAGCCTCGCTGTCGAGAGACTGAGATTAAATTAAATCACTGGGAGGCGAGTGGTTATATCATTCAACCTGAATTATTATGCACTAAGATTCAATTTCATATTTCTTTTGATTTGAATTCTTTACATTTACTCATTTGCTGAAGAGAACTCCCATAATATTTTCGAAAAAGGTAATAAAAGAAAAATTCTAAATACAGGTAGTTCTCGACTTACTAATCAATTCCGTTACTTGAGGTCGTTCGTTATATGTTTTTGTTCATTAAAGATCAAAATACCTAATCGTTCATTTTTTGCGCATGCAAAGCAATCATATAAGTTAGCGGTCATTTTTACACATGAAAAGCAATGTATTAAACATCGAATATGTACGTTTTGTTATAGCAATACGCTACGAATGTAAAGAGAACACAAGACAGTGTATAGTAATAGTTCATTTGAATTAAAAACAAAATAATATATATATGCACATAATATTGTACATTCCACTTCCATTTATTCAAATTTTCATAAGTGTTCGTTATTTTCACATGCGTGTGTGTCACTTTGCGTACTCGAGGTAGATGGTTGAACTTTGTCGGTCCGTCCATTCTTTTAAAATATGACTTGATGAAAGACCAGACTAGACTAAAAAAAGGTTCGTTTATTTATTTATCAAAAATCTTATTACATCATGTCAATGAATCATAAAAGTCTCTTTTCACTTTCGCAATTCTCTTCAAGTTCTGTTCTTCAAACATAAGAGTTGTAGCCATTTTCTGGATCGTTAATGTTATGGAATGTGAAATTTCAAGTCTTTGTTGTACTTCTTCTGTCTTCAAATTTTCTTCTATTTCTATTAACTCATCAGTTGTCAATTTTTAAAAATATGAGTCTAACGTTAGCTGAGTCAAGTTCGAGTTCCGATTGCTTACCCAGTTCAACAACTTCGTGCATTACATAGATACAAATATCTTAAAATTGTACTGTTCGTTATAGCGAATGTTTGTAAAAACTGCTTGAATAGCTAGTAGGTGAATATATATATATATATATATATATATATTTGGGAATTGCATTAAAAAATGTAACATAATCATTATTTTAACTTCATAAATAACGAATGTTTCGTATAATATTTATAATAATATGTCAAAATACTGTATCGAAACTAGTTTATTATCCGTAGTGGTACGAGCAGTGGAATGTTCATAACAAATACCTACATTATGGAACACGTTTTGAAATACATATATACTATAAATCTTTTTTCTTGATGCAAACAAAAATTGTGAGACACTGCGGTTATTTAATATTGAAAATTCATTCAATAAATCTAACTGATATAGCATTTGAAAAAAATTTCACTCCTCGTTTATAACATGTTTAAATTTATATATTGAATGTATATATTGTTGTACCAAATCGACCGTATGAAAACTAGTTAACGTTCAGAGACTTGGTTTTGTTTATTTTACGAACTTGATCAAAGATTACGTAATAAGAATAACCCCAGTGAAAATAAATATGTATATATCCATCTTGTATCAGTTGTTATAAGTTATGAGATACAATTATAAAGATACAATTATAAAAATATTTTTTTACATAAAATATCAATGTCTTTCTGTGTTACTCGCAGGGAAATTGATACAGATAGATTTCAAATAGAAAACAGTAAAGAAAATTTTTAACATGGAAAAATATTATTTTGTCAAGAATCATACTTACCTAACCACTGAAAGCAGTTGACATATATTATAGGAACGTTATCGCAAAAAAGCAAACCGGAATAGTAAATTTAACGCGTACGTAGTTTATTCGTTAAAATGATATGATAAAATCAACCTACATGCAAAATATATTCACCATAAACTAAAAATACCACCCGTATATTTACATATTAATAAGTTAGATAATTTGTATATATAGTTAGTTGTTGAGCACTTAAACAAGTATATTAATATAGATATTGATAGGGTAATCTATTGATTGATACATCTAATTTAATGTAATTTTTAAAAACAAAATGTAATACTTACTTGATTAATTTTATGACTTTTTTATTACAAGTCATCTAATTAAAAACGCAATAATAATTGTAATAATTTTCGTGTAGCTGTAAGGCTAACAGACTTTATTTGACGAGCGCGGTTGCCGGTTGGCGGGGCTCGGGGGAGTGAAGGGAAGGGTGGGAGTCTCGGGGAGGGGTGGGAACAGAGTTGCTGCATTATTCAAGCGGCTATATGGCAAGAGAGGTCATTTAACATTAAAGCGCATTGTAAGGCAAACCACATTACTTATGTAACAGCTTAGGGGTAGACGCATACGGTTCGTGTCCACTGAGCTTTCAGTATCACCGTGTCCGCTATATGGCTGTCGCAGCGTCCAAATACTCGGGCTTTCTGCACATTATATCACAAACCGCTGATCACTTAATTATTACAAAATTATTTATAAAATAAAATTATACAATTAATTTTGTATTACAACATACGTTCATTTAAACCAACCGATTTCGGAAAAATTCTTTTCCCAAACGTCAGATTATTGACTTTTGTTTCAATTTTCTTTTCATATTTAAAACAAATTGTATTGCTTACCAGACTTATACTTCGTACGGTTAGGTACTAAAAATATTATTAAATTATTAAGAACACATTCTTATTGTGAAGTTATAATTATTCAGAACATAGGTCTGTGATGTTTTTAATACAAATTAAATGTATTGATTAGAAAGATATATAAATAAAATCCATTTTATCGAAAAATATTGCTGTTCTCTTCCAATACAGGGAACGTGCATTAACCGATTATGCACCACTGTGCATTGACGAAAAATTTTAGAACCTATATGTTACATGTTCCAAATTGATACATCTATCGTTCCATTATTTGAAAGCCATCTTCTTAAACAAAAAAACAACAAATGTGGACAGGACCGTGGTTTACTATCCATGCCTTTTCTAAAAGGTACAGCATATGTACATATACGTACTAATAAAATAATACAACGTGATAAGTTTATTTTTTCATGTATCAGTGTATCATTCCCTTTACTCTTAAACATACTTTATCAATGCAATATATCTGTCCACCTTTTCGGCAGTCAATCAATCTGTATACCAAATATTCATTCTGTTAGTTATGACTCTTCCTGAAGTAACGTTATTTTCTCAAATCTCCGATTCTTACTCAATGATCTGTAATCTTCTGAATAATGTAATAATCTAGGAATTTGAAATGTTCCCTGCAAGTGTTAGTACTCATTAACACCCTATTATGGAATGCAAGATGCAGTTCAAGGATTAGTGAGCGACGCGACAGGATGAATACAATTAAAATGAAATAATCCGGAAATAAAACCGGACCAAATGAAAACAAATTTAGAAAGTACCCAAAATAAAAAAGATTTTCTATTAACGTGTTAACAACGGTTACAGAATCATTAAATGGATTACAGTGGAAAAAGACACACGAGGAATCTTTTTATTTATTCATTAATTAATAATGTACACATAATTTAAGTCCCACAAAGCTACTAAGCGCTGCTTGTCTGCGGGTTATTTATGTGCCACGTTGTTTCGAATGAAAAACTTTAGCTAAACGAATGAATGAAACAAATTATTGAAGTAAAAAATAGAATACAATACATAATAAAATTCCGATTTTTATAAATATTTTTTTAGAATTGCTAAGATGAAAACGTGTAGTACATATAAATACATTTAAATTATTATTATATTCTTATTAAGTGATTGTAAAATCATAATAGATACTTTAATGCATTTCAATTATCAAATGTCTTCGATTTTTTTTAATCACTTTTATTTTGGATAGATTGTGATTTTTTTTCTTTTCTGGTTGAAGACCGATGATTTTCTTTTTCGTTTTATTTGAGTAAACAAAATATTTTTATTTTAAATTTGTTGAGGATTAATAAGGACAATATGGTCCAGGATATGAGGATTTTTAAAAATGTTAAAGATACATATTTTTACAATTTTATATGGCAGATTACAGTTCTGATGATTATCGTGTAATTAAGTCTGAAACGAAGCACACCAGGCAAGATTCTCGCATTGTCTAGCCCTTCAAAGAATCAGAATAAATGACTAGACACCCATGAAAACTAGAGATATGACGCAAAACAATTGGGTTTTCACATTCAGTCACTTGCTTCGCCACTCAAACTCGGAAATACAGAAAAATGTTTTTAAAATAGAACATGTTAAATAATTTATCTACTAGTTTCGTTAGTCTATTTGTAGGTAAAGTTACTAGGCAAGATATTTTAAGAATATTTCTGTGACACATCTAGTTTTCTTTTTCGTAGATGTAATCTGCAATTCTTTGTGAAACGAAAATATTAATTAGAAAATGGAGCCGAAACATGTAACATTTCATTAATTCTCATAAACCGCATAGAAGAATTTTACTTTTAGAATCCAAAATACTAAATTTGTGATAATTAAATATTATCGACATTAAATTTTAATATTGTAAAGTAAAACCACGAAATATATTGCGTTAATCGAATTATACTCGTATCAATCTTTTTTAATCAAGTGACTCAAATCTTTAGAAAAGCGTTTATATAAGATGCAGAATAAATGAAAATTTTAGTGGATAATTAATTAAAACTAAGTACTTGATATTTAATTTAAAGATATACAAACTATTTTCTATTATAATTATTTACTATTTTAATATTTAATTCTTCACATATATATGTGTACAAAGAGTTTTGTCATTTAAATATTAAAACATACCTTAGACATCGTAGGTATACATGCATTAACTTTGTTAGAAGCTTTAAAGAAAACTTTAATCGATTAATAATTCAGAGGCAGTCAATCCTTGAACTGAAATTATTCGGGGAAGCTGAAACGAGTGGAACGAATTTGATCTTAGTAGCTAAACAACATATAAGTACAAGACAAACTTGTTTCTCAAGAACTTTTCAGTGTTCCTGAAACGCATGCGACATTATGCTATTTTAGTTTGAAATATAACCTTGTTATTATTGTTTAAAAAAAAAAATCAAAATTTCGATATGTAGACTAAGTAGCGTTCGATTTTCGATAATATTGAAAAAATTAATATTTTAGATATTTAATACTTTTGTACATTAATACGTTCGTTCAAATATACATATATAAATATATTAATAGGTCACGATTAAGTGAGTTTTATTTATTACAATCTTTTGAGTCAAATAAATTTCCTTCCTATTAACCAAAGTGTATTGTAAAATATTATAATATATGTATTAATCAATTATTTAAATATATACTACCAGCAGTTCAAAATCATAAAGAATTTAAAATACCTTCTGTCTTATGTATATCATGTATATATTTATATAACTATTATTGAAAAATAGTGTTCATACTTCTGGAACAAAGTACGAACCGGTTTTAAAGATATAAAATCTTTAGGGAAATAGAGAGAAAGAGAGTTATGTGTGAATAAATATGTATAGTAATATACTCGGTGATTTTTACACCCCCAGTTGTAGATAATACATCTATTATATGTTTTTATATTAGATTATAAAAAATAATTTTATTAACTGAGATATGCATCTGAGTCATTAAACTATTAGATGTAATACAAATTTTCCCGATACATTTATTTCATTATTCGAGTAGATAATAACTATTTCATATTTTTGTGAACACTTTAAATTAGCTTTATCAATTAAATATTTCTGTTCTTGGTTGAAAGTAGTCGAGCATTGTAGAAAAACTAAAGAAATTTAAAAAAAGTTTAAAATTTTTGTTTCTTTGTTTTTTTAAGTTGTGACGATTCATTTTTCACGAGCCAATAAAAACAATAATTTCGATTTGAACGCAGAGATCCGCTTCTGATGTTGTCACATCACCCTGAAATGTGATGTATTGAGAGTGCAACCACCGCGTCTTGAATATTAAAAGGTTTCGGTTTAATGCAGTTTGTATGTGTCAAACGGTTTGTCTGCATATTTTTATACGATGTCTGGCTACATTTATCTCGCGCGCCACAGCCGACTTCATAGTGTCGCCTCTAAATTTTTAATAATGTATGATGCTACGTAGCAAACGACCATGTTTTGAAGCGAACAAAGTCACGTGTGGGACAAGACGGAAGCTGTGTGTGGATGTGTGACGCGGGCGTGTATCCGTGTTTACTCTGTGACGAGATGTCAGCCTCATTTGCGAAACTATGAATCTAAAAGTGCTTCTTCTTGATAAAAAATATCAGCATTGTGAATATTCATGGGTTGGTGAATACCTCATTTACGTGTAAAGAAAGTGTGAATATTTATCGCAAATAAATGGTGTAGCAAAAGTGAACATAGTGCGAGATAAATACACTATCATTTCTTTGTGATGAAGAGTTCGTCTTTATGATGATAATGAGGTTCATCACTTTTCGTCTTCGTAATGAGATTCGTTTAATTTCATCTTCAAAATGAAGTTTGTCTTGTTTTATCTTTGTAATGAGATACATATCTCGTTTAATCAATTTTATAAGGCTTACCTCGTTATATCTTTGGGATGAGGTTCGTCTTGTTACATATTTTTGATTAATTTTATTCTCATTTTTATGACGAATTTTGCTTTGAATAGTCAGATATCTATGTGAGTGCTTCAAAGTAATATTGATATTTTTTTAACACATTAGTTACAGTGGTTTTAAAATTCATGAAATTCTACTAAATAACATATTAAAATTTTTTATTTTTATTAAAGTTATTAAATTATTGCTCGTATTTACTAAATTTTAGTAGAATAAATTGTCATCTTCATCATTTTAAACGATTTCAATGTATAATGGTAATGAATCTGAAGAAAAATATAGGTAGAAATTAAGATATAATAACGTAAATAAGAGTATAATACGTCGAATAAATAAAAACTTGGTTAGTCGCTAGGTCATTTGACTATTACTGCACTAATATTCATTCATAAATTTCCCTTTACGCTTGGGAAAAATTAATTAATTGGGAAAAAAATTAATTGGAAAAAAAAACTATTTATTGATATTAGCTGTACTTCTACAAGTTTTCCCAGAATAAAACAAAAAATAATTTTAAAAAGGTTTTAAGTTTGTTGGTTAGATTAAATTAAGATGTTTGTAACAACAACTGGTAATATAAACTATTTGAGCAAAAAGGCCATATCACTCACCGAGATAACAGCAACTTTCGTACCAGCCGGCAATTACTTACAGAATGACCGACACGATGGAGTGTAATGAAATATATATTTCTTCAAATATCATACATTACAGGTAAACTGGAATATTTAATTTTACATAAATTTGTTTAATGAAAAATAAATTATAAACGTAATTATTCGTACAAAAAAATGAGGAATAAAATTACACAAAATAAATGTCTCTTATGAATTAAAAAGCATTATTTTATAAACAATTATGAAATTAATTTGCCAGAATTCTTGTATAATTAAAACGACAATCTAAAACGAGATAATCCGTAAAGAAAATATTTTATTTTAAAATATTATATATTTTTTAAATACACAGCCAACCTCAAACTATTTATTTCTTCACATAATTAAATACAAAGTATACATCATATCTGTTTACGAGCTTTAAAGTCCCACAGGCCATTTGACAAAATGTGCCTTAAACTGCACAGCAAAGCTTTGGGCGCATTTTTTTTTAAGATTGACAAAATAGCAGATGAGGCCGGAAAATGAACCTTGCAGAGATATTTTAAAGTTTTATCGAAATCTGATAAGTACATAAATTATCGTGTGCGCAAAATCCGTTAATGTTTTGATTTTTCGAAAATTGCAACTGATGATCTTCTGTAATATATAGTATGTATCTAAATCTACTTAATAAGTTTTACGAATAAGTCAATAAACTGAAATAAGAATCCTTTATCATAATATTAACTTTTTTAATAAAATTCAGGACATACGCTTTCTATAATGTACGAAACATGATACTCTAAACATTATAAGAGAAAAGACAGCTTTAATTATGTTGCACAAAATACACTAAAATTGTATACTATTTTCAGTAGCTTTATGTTTCGTTATAATTTAACATTATTATGTTAGGATGTTCTGGAAAAAATATTTTTTGTATTATAAAGTTTGCACGTTTGATAAATCCCAAAATGCAACATGAAAAATGCAAAACAGACAGAATTTCTACTCTGCAACACTGAATACTTTTTAAAAGCAAACTAAATTAAAAAAAAGTTTACTTGACAAGATACAAAATTCTCTGAATTTATTAATATGTTTTGTATTTTGTTACTTTGAAAATTCATTTATAAGCGCTCACCTTAAGCATTCCACGTAGATGTCATTCGATAAGTTCGGCTGATTATTTGTAAATACAGGCAATACTCAAATGATAATATGCCGTCTACAGTTTAATGTAGTAAAAATAAAGATATTTTTATGATGGAATATCGCACAAAAACTAGCTCTTTTTACTATCTAGGTACAGTAAGTTCAAAATCGAGATTAAAATAAATTGAACAGTAATTGAACAAAATATAATTACACTATAGAGTACATACACAATGAAGGAAATCCCAAAGGGTCCTGGTCCCACCCCATCTTGGAATAGTTTTGAAAGTTGTTTACTCTCGCTTCGGTTCCACTCAACAAAGCAATGTATGTAATATTTTACAAAATCTAAAAGCGTGGGTCCTGCACGCCGCCAAGTAGCAAAAAAACGAACTAACGTTATTTGAAATTCCGGTACAATTTTATATTTTGTACATATTTAATTTTTTTTTAAATAATTAGACGTTATTATTTTTTAAAGTTCGATAATTGTAGGTTCTAATGTAGAGTATTTGAATACTGTACATACATAGAATTCTTTAGTAATTTAATATATACGTGTAATAAATGATATTTAAATATCGTTGCATGCAATGCATATTGTATGATATAATTAAAACTAAAATAGTTAATACTCTGAAAATCATCCATGGTAAATTTTCACGGTACCTATTAAAAGTTCATTGGACAAAATATGTGTTGTATTTTAAAGTTTAATAAAATGTAATCAAAATATTATATCATTATCGATAAATTATTGGAAATAATATCAATTGAAAATATGCCTATCATCGATACCGCTACATATCTTCAATGCGCCAGTTATTTTGATCGATTTTAAAAGTTACATACTTTAACCGAATTAACATACGCAGCCTTTCGAAGAAATATTAAAATTCGGCGATAGGGGTGAAACGGAGGCCGCACCGGGTGGTGTCCATTCGGGTAAACAATATTCCGCAGAATAAAACTATATATCCACGATACCCACGTAATTTGATAAACAAAAAATGTCTGCGTCCGAAAATTTGTTCCGATTTCGTCATACAGCAGCCGCGTACAGGAATAATGAAAATGGAAAATAAATTGAAACGATACATCGCGGAATACAAACGGTACACAATAACGACTTAAATATTCGAATTTTTTATCGGCCAAACAAACAGGAGCGTAGAATTATCGGATACGAGATAAAGCGGGATGAGATTGCGCTTTGGAAATTTAATGCGCCTCACAGCATCCCACTATATGTACCCCAGATCAGATTATACTATTTAACCAAGTGATGTGCGTGTTTGAATTTTATCGGTAATTTTATAGAAAACAAATAAGCAAATTAGAATTTTATCCAATCCAATATTTTCTAAATAATGAAGTTTAAAAATTATTCATAAAAAGGAAAAAAAAATCGAATCCTAATTAAGTTCTAAGGAACAATGTATTTGTTTTAATGTACGTATTAATATTTCATTAGATCCAGTGAGCTTCTAGCATCATGTTTTATTCTATTTCCTTGATATTTGTAGTTTTATACTTGATATTGCATTAATCTTTGTTTTTTTTTGTTATTAATTTTATTTATTATACATATAACATTTCCTTGGTGTAACTTTTCTTTTTCCGAGACATTTCGTTCGACCGTCGAAAATTCGATAATTCCGCGAGTGTAATGATTTTTTCGGGAGTTTTTTCGACGGTCAAACGAGACGGCTTTGTCCTTTGTGACGTCCATCGATCTGATGACGCCGGAGTTTAATTATTTACATGTTAATGTACATCACCTACTCCTACTACCATCGTCACACATAAACGCAAGTTTAAAAAAAATGGGAGATCAAATAATTAAACAATGGGAAATATACAATCCAATAAATGCCTACCATCTTATATGATAATCATTATTATAATGAAATACACCACGATGTTACATATGTTATGATGTATATGATGTTATGTTAAATAGACCAAAATAAATATTAAAAAATAAACACCGCTTAATGGTAAAATACAACAATTTATACATAAATTTCTATTAAATTTGCAAAGAACACATCGTATTATGGTAGGGTTAAGTAATAACACACTACAATACTAAGGAATAAATTGTGTACAGCCTTCGCTATTACCAATCGGTCGATATCCGACGACGACGAACAGAAATTCCGTATCATAAATAAAATTGAAAAATTTAAACAAAAGTTGAAACCAAAATAAAACAATTCCAATCGCATGAATGAGTTATAAAAGTCTGGCTTTTTTAACAAATGTTTAAACGAGTCGTGTGGTATCTGCGGATACATTTTTAAAACATACCTTGTACTGCTGCCGATGCACAAACTAGAAGCTAACAAACCGTATTTTTAATGAGTCCGTTTTAATAATAAATCAGCATTCTTCATAACAATATACAAACAGTCAAACAATTTTACTCAACTAAAGAATCTGAGAGGAAAATGGTTATTTGTAAAATACTGTTACAGATTAACTGGTCTAGCGAGTATTACATATATATTAGTATAAAATTAAAGTATTACTGCAAGGTTTAAGTAATATTTCCTGTCAGAATGTATTCTATATTCTAAATCCATTTTTTCAGTACAAAGTGGTATGTATTCCTTTTCGAATTTATCTTCTCACAGAAATTTATGTATCTTTCACTGCTTCAACAACACAAAGGACATACCACACTTTGGAAACAAAAAACAAAAGTGACAATATTCAAAAGGTTTATTTTCAGTACGAACGTTTTAACAATTATAAAATCTAGAATGCGAGAAGTATGTTAAAAAATAAGTATATTTTCAGAATTTTTGCATAACGCATAGTTTTTATGATCACGTTAAATATAATTTATAACAAAATAAAGACAAAATTCATATATTGTCACTTGTTTACAATTTGCGATATCGTTTATAGTTCTAAACAGTTAATGTTAATTTAGTTAATCTATGTTATGTCTGTTTCTTACATAATCCTAGACTCTGTGACCGATCTAAACTAGTTTTGTATACGACATATGCACCCTGCAAATAACATAGGTCTTTATAAATATATATTAAATAAAAATTCAAATTTTTGCATTATTACTCTTTATAATCCTGTTTAAAATAGCCTGGCGGTTGGCCAAGTTAATTAAATGTTGAACGAGTTAATTTAAACTCGTCTAAATTAATAAATTCATAACCATCAACTTTCTACTAATCTTGTGATAAATCTTAATTTGCATTGTATTCATATCTTCTGCAGAAATAGTATATTTCCCTCTTGGACGCGGGATGAAGAACTCCAGAACTAATGTTGGACGATGTCGCAAACGGGATGTGGATGGGTGTCGGATCGCTGGCCAAGGTCTACCGATAAGGGTAGCGGATAATCCGGGCCTATAAGCTAGTTCATTCCAAATCAGTAAGCGGCGACAAAGAATTATAAGAACGAGTTTAAAGCGTGGAAAAAGCGCGTCCCAAGCCCGAGATCATGTATTATTGTTGTTCTATTTTTTTGTTGGCGATGGATGGCGAACCTACCGTGGTTTCCCATCTTCAACTTTGGACATTTGTTTTTTGATAATTACACCAGTTTGCATTTGTAGTAATCGCTCTGTTTCTATTAATAAACTACTGTATAAATCAATTGTAACTTCTTTAAATAATGTAGATTAGATTCTTGTCCATCAGAAATACACAAGTTGTTATAAATTTATCACAAGTGAAGAGAAAAGTCGCCAGCAAGGTGAGTTCTGAGTTCAGTACTCACATTTTATGTTTCTCCACTGATCTAGTCGGTAAATGTGAACGAGACTCTGGTCACCTACGTCACAATATATATATATATAAATATAAATATAAATATACGACGAATATAAATATATATATATATATAAATATATATATATATATATATATATATATATATATATATATATATATATATTTTTTTTTTTTTTAATACTAATTAAATGCATCAATTAAAAATATATAAAGGAAAATTTTATTTATTGAAAAAATATTATGTTTCTAATTGACACATTTAATTTATATTAAAATACTACAGACCCATGTTCTGAAAAATTACAACTTCACACTAATAATGTATTCTCTTTGATATATATTTTATGTCGGGAATTTTAGTTCCTCAGAATTTTCTCCAGGGTTCATTTTTTTAAAACAATTAAAATTTATTGAAAATCTTTAAAGTAGGTACTTAATAATATCTGAATAATAAAATATGATCTAAACGTAGATAGGTCACTAATGGAGGGAAGGCTATTCTCAGGACCTGAAATCTATTAGTATGCCCATTAGACGAGCTACGTGGTATCTAGGAAAGATTGACAGCTACATAACAGCTCTAGTCTATAACCCTGATAATTTAAATAAAAATCGTGTTTTAAGTTATTTGTATAGGATTTTTTTAAAACACGAAACATAGTTCCAACGTATGATACCATAAATCGATATGAGATTAATAGTTTTAAATATTTTCTTAAATTGTAAAAGCTAAAAATTCTTTAAAAAATTTCAAAATTCAAACAGTGTAAATGTAAAAAAATATTCTAATATAATATAAACAGTGTAATATTTTTCTGATAACTATTCGTACATCGTATTGCAAGTGTTTTCATTTTATAGATTCAATAATAGGAATTAAAACTTTTAACTCAATTATCTCAAACAATTTAGTTTGTAAAACAAATAAAAGATATCTCATAGAGACGAAGCAATTAAAAAAAATTATATTTAATGGAAATATATGGAAGTATGGGTAGTTACAGGGCTTGCCGACCTGTATTCAGCTGGCTTAAGTGATCACTTTATACAAATATAACGTTCACCATTCTCACCCATATCTATAAAATTTTTGGAAGTTGTATATATGTTAATATGTGGAAAAATTTCTAGTACCACTACACTAAAACAGCATACATTTCACAATAAGAGTCTAATTGTAATTTATTTTGAAATTATTTAAAGCAATATTCTTTATCCGTAAAATGTTTTTAACACATTATACTAGAATATGCCCGAGAAATCAATATTTTTAAATTTTATACATTTTCTTATTTTGACCAGTATATTATTAGAAATATTTGAATACGTCCAAGAACACAGAAATCAGTATCTTTGTAGGTGAAAATCTAGTAATCGTGTGTTTATGAACATATTCAAATATTACTAATTTAGTTTGTCTTTAACTAAAGGTGAAAAAAGATTTTACTAACCTAACGCAGAAAAAAAGCATACACATTTAATCATAACAATCAATTATAATAAATTAGAAAAATCACTTAGAACAACTTGAAAAAATATAGTTAGTATCGGGACTCGAATCCGGAACTTTCTCGTTGCCGGTAGACTATTTATACCAATTGCGCCAGAGTAGCCAATAGTTTATCGTCTGATTTTGATAAAAATATCTATTTTTTAAGTGAGGCAATTTTTAAAATATAATAAAATGTGATTTCATTTAAAATTAATTGATTATACATCAATACAGTGAAGTAACGGAATGCGGGAACAAAAATGAAATTTTTAATTCTAAAATTCACATTATTTTAAACAGGTTAATGACATTACTCTTAATACATTAAACTGTCTGACATTAAAATCAAAATCATTTTTCTTTTTTAAGCAATTCATTCTGAATTTACAGAATTTATTTAGTAAAAAAAATTAATACTCTATTAATATTGTATTTTGTCAAGAGATTCTTTAGTAAATTACAATATCATTAGATATGTATTGACTGTGTACACAATTTTACCATCATTAAATATACGGACTAGTTTTTCTAGTTGCAAGACGCTCGTCTAACGAGTAAGAGGTTAAATACAGAGAGTAAGTATTTTCGTTAGAATTTTTCTCGGCTTCAGCCGTGCATTCATGAAGTTCGAGAAAGAGTTAAGTATATTGGTGTGTACTGGTGGGTACTCCATGCAAATGCATATTTTTATTTAAAAATTGATCGTTCAATTTTCAAACACTCGCGAACTTTTCAGCGACGTAGTAAAACGCATAATATCTGGAATATTGTACTGCTTCTCATAATTTAATTATTGACTGTAAAGAAAAAATTATATTTATGAACAATATTTAAAAAATTAAAACTTTGAACACCTATGTCATTAATTATATATATATTTTTTTGAATCCACTGAGAGAAAATGTCGTACCACAATAAGGTTCAAGATTTTTTTTTAATAGACTAAATTAAAATTTTAAACATTATTTAAAAGTTAATATTATTACAGTTATCTTTGACTTGCACCATACAAGTTAATAATTATATTTTCAGTCGCAATTTCTAGCGAATCTGAACGCGCTCGAATAATTTTCACAATAAATCATAAAATGCATTACAGTTTATATCTATTAAAGCAGTTTATATCACTGTAATGTACCTTTCTCCCTATTATAATACACTATTTTATATGTAGTATACTATGACATTGTTCAAGATGTGTATGATGAACAATAGATAATGAACTTACGTTTTAAATATACTAAAATATTGAATAGATTATTACAGTGCATATGTTTTTAAATAGAAAAAATATATAAATTACAGAATACTCGTAACAAATCTTAAAAATCATCATAAACAACTTGGGGATTGACAGCTAGCAGACATTCTGTAACTCGGTAGACAAACACGTACGCGATAATAATACGCGTACGAGACTATTTCTCGCTTGAAAAGGGTGCGAAATGTCAAAAATCTGCCTTCGTAAATGTGTGGAAAGGGGCGACCCGGGGTTAGGTTAGGGTAGGTCGCGGAGTCAAAGGACCAAACGGTAGACATTAGGGCCTATTCCATTAAGCGCCGAATCTAAAGAAATTATTCAAGAAAAAGATTTCTGTTTACAACGATTATTATCTTAGCAAAATTCAATCACATACACACGTACATTCATAGACGTGACGGCTACCGTCAGCAAATCTTCCCACTTTTGAAAAATTATAGTTGTCGGTCAAATAAAGTTAGGTAGTGAAAATATGTCTTCAGCTATCGTAAAAATCTTAGAAATCGATGACGTGATATAGTGTGGTGAATATTTTTAATGAAATGCCATGAAACATAAAAAAGGAAGAGAAACTGAATAGATTTAAAGTAAAACTGACGAGATATGTAAAAGATAAGTTTCAGTAAAAGAAAATACTATAATCCTGTTTATATTAGAGTATATATAGGAGTGCTTATGTATGCACTATGTTAAGAATTAAATAAATAATGCGAAATAAATCCATGCGAATGTACAGCAAGTTGTGTTTTTATAAAATTATAAATTCACCTAAACTGTTCTCTTTTTTAATTAAAACAGATTTATATATTGCAATTACGTTTACATTTAATATAATATATGTGAAACTAAACGTAACACAATACACACAAATGATAATATCTTAAAAATGCCAAAAAAATATTTACTAAATGTAAGTAATGTGATTTTGATAAGATAGAGAAAATTTTATTCAAATAGTTTATTATAGGATCGTGTATGCGGCAGTTAGCAGAATACACCAGATTTGCCGCGACGCGACGAGGGTGGAGAAAGTAGCCGATTTTCAAGTGCGGGCGAGGCTAACAACCCCTAGCATTCTAGGATTTTTAACGTACCAAAAATATTTCAAACTATTGTTGAAGTTGTGGTAAAATGATCGCTTGCGGTCTGGTGTTCCATTAAGTTTAATTAAGTTTTGAATTTTTTTTATATTCTTAATAATTAATTTCTACTAATCTTTCTAATGTTCATCGTAATATTGTCTTGATTTAAAAAACAATATTATCTTGATATAAAAATGGTTCTTTTCTAATGTAATTCTGGAATTCACAAATATTAGGTGTAAATTTTTTTTTTCAGAACGATAATATTGAATATTTTTCATAATGAAATATTAAAATAGTCATAGCTCTAAGTCGATGAAATTCAGAAAGCTGAGAATTTAACGAGCTAATAAAACAAGAATTATTTATTACTGTTGATTTAGCAGTAAGATACTCGCGTAGTCAATTGCCAACGCAGGAGGAAATTAAATACAGAGACTACCCATTTTGTGTACACGTTAAATGAGACTTGAAATCACGATAGTATAATTATTAATAATATTTTCTTTCAATGTAGAGATGCGTACGTGGAATACATGCCACGTCAATATTCTTACTATTTTAAAACTAAGCTTGTATTGTGAAAATAGGACTAACTTGCTGGTCTCCTGGAACGAGGCGCGAACCCCCGACCACTAGGCCAGAAACTTACTACTACTAGATCAACAAGTTACTCCAATTTATTTAATTAAGGTTTTTTAAATTTGTCTACAAATGCACAAAGAATTTTTTAGGGGATAATAAAATATAATTTAATTTTTAAAAACTAATAACTTGAATACCGACACTACAGCTTTGCACAAATATAAAATTCATCAGAGGATAATTATATCTGATGTTATTTTTTCACTTGACAGGAATTTTCATTTAATATTTTTACATAACATTGAAGTTATTAGAACTGCGAGACTTGGAGTCTCTGGACTTGAACATTAAATCTCACTTACAAGATATTTTAGAGGAGCAAACCAGAGATTTACTGCATGTCGTCCACGATGTCGAAAACTTAGCTTGGAAATTGGTCAATCAGCTTAGAGCCTGAAGAGAACGGATTTGCACAGAAGAGCTTCTCGTGGGAGTCGACATCCAAACATAAAATAAAATTCTCTCTATTCTGTGTGCATTGTGTTGGTACGGTCACTGAAGATATGGTGCGGTCGCATCCGCCTCCCGGGGGACCTAGGATTGGGGATCAACCGGCGAAACTATTAGAAAAAAAATGGTATTCCTAAGAGTATCGAATAAAATCACAGAATACACTATCTTATCGTAAGCGACTCTGAGCATGAAGCGATTTACCACGTTTTATAGCTATAATAACGATGTAAATTTTATTATTGTGTAAATTTTAGCGCTGAAAAAACAACTATTTCATTACCATAAAAACACAAATGGAGACCGTTTTACAGAACTCAAGTTATTCAGTTCGATATACACAATATAAGTATTACCTGATTTCATATTAATCCCATTACTGTCACGATTCCACTAAATGTATTGCTTTATTCATAGAGTGTAATAACGATGGACGTAGCGAGCTTTCATTTATCATTAACGATGTATTGTATCCAATAACACATTTAATTATTTCATATAAATAGGATTCAATATTGGATTAATAGTTAAACGATTAATATTGAATAAATTGTGTCTGTAAACTACATTTTGATTATTTTTATTTGTTAACTTTGTTTTATTAACCACTTATTGAGTTTAAACACTTCTACCGGTTTCTAAAAATATATTTTTCTTATTTCTAACACTTCTACCGGTTTCTAAAAATATATTACAGGATGTCAATACTAACTAATAAAATAAAGTTATCAAAAAAATAAAATAAAAATAATGAATTTTAACCACAAAGTTAATTTTGCTAATTTTAAAAGTATTACATTTTGATTAACAATCTGGTAAATCTTCGCGCAAAATTTCCGGATACAGACACATTAATTATTGAAAATACTGCAAGTTTTGTAACATGTTAATAAAAATGGCCAGTAAGTGATGTAGTAAGTTTTGTAATTGTAATTGTATTGTACCTAACTGGACTAATCTGGTTGTAATCGTTCCTTCTTTGATTTAAATTGCCTTTGAAGAGTCAATGCAATTATCTAATTAAACTAATTTTCCGTATTTCAAGTCTACTGAAGCTTAATTGAAATATTTTTTAAATGTAAGTATAATTAATCTTTATATTCTCCGAATCAGATTAATATTGATTCTGTGTAGATTGATTCAAAAATATTTTTTCCAGATTGCACTGCTACTACTGATTTTATCTCTTTAGCAATTTTATTAGTGACTTATTTAGTTACTTAATTAATTCTCATTTTCATTAGTCGTTTGCATTGTCTTTTCGAAAAAAAGTTTATTAGCAAATTGCTTCCTGCTTGCATTATTATTGTATCAGTACCTTTTATGCCATCTTGTAAATTTACATTCTTAATTGGCAAATCTCTCCAATGTACCTACACTTGCTCTAAGTACCTTAAATTTTTTAATTTTTTGAGAAAAATATAGGTAATATGTAGAAACAAAATTCGTGGCAACTTCCATTGTAATATTTTATTTTACCTATGCGTATTTTTGAACAATGGAAATTATTAATTAAAATTTTGCCAAAATAATATGATTACGGACAGGAATTCATATTTCTATTATGTTGTTGTATTGATTAACCGTATTTCAATATGTAATATAATTTTTAGAACTTTAGAAGGCTTCTGGGTAATAACCTTATCGAGTGATCATTATAAATGTTTGATAGTTTATTTCACAGATTAATTGTGATAGTATTATTTATGCTGAAGGTTTCGGGTATCTATACAATTAAAATTTGAACAAAATTAACAAATAGATGTCCATATTATATTTTAATCTTCTAGTAAACCACTTACCAATTTGTCCAAAACTCTATTTTAAACGCGCTATTTCTACATATTTTTAATATTCTTAAGGAGCCCCCGATAAAACATTCTATGTTAAAAGATAAACGAATTTTTATTATATTGTTTATTAATAATTAATTCATTTATCAAGGCGTAGGGATAATAATCAGTTATCAATATATATCGGTATATCGGTTTTAGACAGATCTGAGCTGTAAATGCTAGAACGTTATATTTATATCTTCTTGGGTATTAAAAAACCTTATAAAATAATTAAATATACTATTAAATACAATTTCTTTAAGAGGTTCTTTGCTTCAACACTATATGTCATCCAAAACGGCTAACGCTCCATCTATTTATCAACATTGGTAAAAACCGATATGCAGTGTTGTTGCCATCAATAGCATTATATTCTTATGTAACAATTTGGCACGGCAGAAATGTGTGAATTATTAAAATGAATTTAAATAATCGGTCTTAAATTATTTTTGCATGCATTGTTATAATTTGTAAAAATTGACGCGAAAGGTTGAGAGCGAGACAACAAGCCCGACGGCGGCACTTAAGTTCTCATTTGCGATATTGCTTTATTAGCAAAAAAGGAAACTTCTTTAAAAATGCGCTTCTTTCTAATGAAAAATGTATTGAGTGAATTCATTCCAACAGCTTCTTTGATGTCTGTGTAGTGGGGGTGTCGGGATTGGTACTCGGGAGCTGAATGCACCTAACAAGGGTCCTTCTTCCTATCACAATAGTGCTGCCGGGTTTGCCGATTCCAGCTCTGGACGGACCCGACAGCTAGGAAATATAAATTATTCTACGAGCGAAAAATGATTACGAATAATACGTGATAAAAATATAGGAGTGTTTTAATTTGTTTACGTTCAATCAAAATATCGTAATACACCAATATTTAAATTAGTGGGTAACTAACTAGTTTTGAAATATTTACATTCATCTACAATTATTATAGAATATGTAGAACTGTTAATCTTATTAAAAAATATTTTATCAAATGGTTGGCGCTTGAAATTTAGATTTTTTCAAAATCAAAATTGTTTATTGCACAATTCTGTGATTCAGTTAACCATTATGATGTGCAAATTTTTTTTTAGAATTTTAAAGTCTTAGTCATCTTGAAAATAAAATATTTATTCATGAATGACGCGTGCTAGACCGAATCCTTTAACTACAGATTAGATCTGAGGGAGATGCGTTTCCTACAAATACGTTATCAAATAAATAATTCTAGGAAAATAGTTAGATCTTTGTAATGTAAGTAATGTACTAAGGTATCATCTGACATTTATATCAAACTGCGATATTGAGCTTCAACGTTTTGAATATTAATTTTTCGTCTTTGGCGTTTGGTTCGTCACGCTTGAGGTGAAGTTTTTACAAAAATGTAGTTTTATAATTTATCGTAATAAAGTGAACTAATTCCTGTTTTCGGGCAACAAATTGAATACAAAATAAATAATTTGTATTCAAAACAACACTAAAGTTATTTCTAAATAATATTACAAGTGCTTCTATAATGTTTTGTTTGTTTTTTTGTTATCTTTTGAAGTACTAGGACATTGACAGAATTGTCAGAATATTGATATATAATGTCTGATGACACCTTGCTGTACCAAGGTCTCGATTGACAAACCGCGCCGATTCTGGTCCACCCAGCACATAGGTAGCAGTGGTAGCAGCATAGAGAACACTTCGCCAACATCACCGCTTCTTGCGGAGAAAATCGAAGGGTGCACGGCTTGTCAATTTATTACACGTGTTATAATGCAGTCAAGTTTTCATACCGGGGTCGTTCAGTCAAAAGGGTTTTAACTTCAAATGAATTCAATCACTCGCCTTGCTCCATTTGTAAAAGTGAACGCGGGATAATGAGAGGATATAGCAGACATAAAATTTATATTTCAGAATAGTATTTATTTATTTTCGGCAATAAATAAACCGGAATGATAAAAAAGGGTAAAATTTGAGGGTTATTTTAAAAGGATCGTAAAAGTAATTATAACGTTGAAATATTTAATTGGACACGTGAATCGATTCACGCTATAAGGGATACGTTATATTAATGATGGCTACGAGTATAATTATCGGTTGGGGGCTACAATCTTTGCGTTCCAAAGAGCTTTCTGTTATTATACGTATCGTGTTAATTAAATGCTTCAAATCCACTTTTGTGTCTATAACAAATGTTCGGAAATAAAATATGTAGTTAAAAAAATGGTTTTGTTTCTTTTGCACGCCCTCGAGATGGTGCCATTATGTCAGTAGTTATTTTATTACTACAAAGGGAGAATGATAATATTAAACGTGCGTTATAAAGCGCGTTTGGGGGTTCGGGAGTTCCGCGCGGTATATAAATAAAATTTATTACAATTAAATAAAGTTTTACGATTATAAAATTTAAAAAAATTTCTAATGTGTTCCACTCCATGTTTTGGCGCACGCGTTAGCGAAGGAAAAAATTTAATCGAACAAAAGCCAAAAAATCAGATTAGGTACGTGAAACGATTTTAAAATAATTGTTTTAAAACGCGAGGTGGAAAATGGATAAAATATAAAACCGGCCACACACACTGACACACCTAAATGCGAGCTGGAATGGAGGGTACATTTTTATATCAAATTTCATTTCGATTCCGCATTCATATTTTAAAAATCGCACACATTCATCCACTGTGTACGTATTCTTTTACTTGTCTCTGGGGTGCGGAGCGAGCGGGACGCGGCTACAGTGCCGCGCCGGACCGCGAGCGCGAGAGGGACGGCGACAGGCCCGCCTGCCCGTGAACGGGGGAGGGGGTGGTGGTTCGGCTTATATACATAAAACACAAATTATAAATAATAGACGGACATTAATTTTTTCCGAATACATTTTTCATTTTTATATTATACCGGGGGTGTCGGGGTGCGCGCGGCACGGGGGACGGGGTGGCGAGGAATAAAGAGAAGCGCAATTTGATTTTTAATATTTCACGAAGGAGGGTGATAGGGGAGGCAGTTTTAACGGGTTACACGGGGTGGCCATTTTTTCCAAAGTGCCGCGAGGGGTGCCGAACAAATAACATGCAGCCTATATAAATCGACAGCCCCCGGCCGCGCGCCCGACTTATAAATCATCGGCAAGTAAATTTGTGATGTTTGCATTAGGCATCGAGGCATCTAGATATAACGAAAAATAATTGCGCCTTACGCGGAATTTATGGGCCGTCATACGTTCAGATCGTTAATAATCATTTTTGTTTACTTTTAGGATACGAATCGGTCGAAGGGAAAACTCGCGCGCTGAGTACTGAAATCGTGTTTTTCCAGTATTCACGGTTAATCGTTTATTGTTTGTTACATCCGATACATGCACTACGACATCTCCATCCCCTCCCTCTGAATGGAGGCTTTCAACCCTACACTAGCATTCCTTCTCAAAACTAATCTATTGCTCGAAATCACCAGCACTATATATATTTTTTCATACTGTCCAAATTATAGCGTAGACATTTAACTTAACAATTAAACTATTTACAAACATATTTAAAAAATTAAAATGGTATTACCAAAAATAATAGTAATTATGTGTATTATTTATTTAGATGTTATGTTTATTATGTAAATATATTTTTAAATAAACTACATTTTGTACATTGAGCGATACTTTTGTCATTAGACTAGTTTTGTGAGGTGAATTCTTTTGCGTCACGTGTAAATATTACCTTCAGTTTAGTTTATTTGAAAAAATTGTCATTTTGCACCATAAATAAATTGCCATGTCAATTAATTCTGACATTTACATTTATATTTCATTTAGATTAGCGGCAAATAATTACTTGTTAGTTATTGCATTGGTGAAATAGCAAAATTTAACTTCCTTTCTTGCTTACCATCACCTTGCTTTCCGCGCGAGTGTAGGCAAATATGATAGAGCGCTGACCTCTTCTTCTGTCTTGACACACAATTCTCGCCTCTTCCGCATCATACATCTTCTTATACAAGGTCGCCGGTTATTGTGGCTTCTAACAGGATTATATTCCAGTATCTGGTTTACCTGGTCATGTCAAGTCTTGCTATCAACACTTGCGTCATATATCTTTATTACCATTCTCTCCTCATTGATCTGTTCCATATGAATAAACCACCTAAGTGATTCGTTCTTAGTCTTACTCACTATACTAAGATCAGCTTACATTCTTTCGTTATTTTTTCATTCTTTATTCTATCATAAATGAATTTGCCACATATACGACTAAGTGATCTCATTTCCACTGCGTTCAGTCTACTTTCGTTTCTATTCTGACAGCTCCATGCCTCACTTCTACATATCAGTGTCGGTACCAAGAATTCATTGTGAACCGCTAGTCTTGCCTCGGTTGTCAATTTCACATTAGCTATAATTCCATTATGTCCTGTAGTCTTCCTCCCTAATAGTGTACTACATATATTGTTTACTACTAATTATAAGTAGAATATATTTCAAATTAAAAGGTGAAATAATTGTACACAATTGGTTGTGCATAATTAAATGAGTAAGATTCATTTTATTAATTCTTTTAAAATATCAAAAACGTATACTTTAAAAACATTAAAATCATAGATACGATTTTTTCGTTTTGTCCTGGCGATCACTCAATAACGCGTCGCTTTTCTGTACCGCAAACGGAAGTTGAAGAATTGAAAACCTCGCGAAGAATATTCATATCGTCCGATCGAAGAAAAAGACATGGACCTCCACTGAACGCAGTCCTCTGTTCCTGGTATCAGTGTTAACAATCGTGGCGGATTCGGGACTTGTTTGCTGATATCACGGCTTCAATTTACCACATTATTTAACTGATTTCGAAGCAGGCGCTGCGTTAAGGTTTTTATTTTGAATATCTATATTTCTTTATCGCTGTGCGTATTTTTAGAACTCGGAGGTTCTAGTATATATTTACATTACATTTAGACTAATATTTATGGGTGATTGTTTGTCATTTGAATATATTAAATTTTCATTACTCACTTATGAATTGCGTAGTAAAATCATTGACAAAAGAAATCACCATGTATATGTAAAAACGGTTATTATAAATATTAAAATGGTTAAAATTACAGATTCGCTCGTGAGTTATAACATCTGGTTTCAACACATGGAATTAGATAAAGTACTCATATAGTATTCATAAAATATGTCTACGATATGTTAGTTTGCAGTATTACTTTGTAGTATCGTAACACGCAGAAATTAAATTCACAATTCTCAACTATGGGGAGAGTAATACTAGTATTTTTTACTAAGTTTATATTTTCAATTGAATGATTTTATTAGAACTTATATCATTTATGGAGATCACATTGGATGATTAAAGCAGTTTGTCAACAATCATTTGACTTCGATTTCAGTGCACAGATTTGTAATGTATCAAATGATAAATACTATAATAATGATCGTACCAAATGTGTGTTCTCTGAGGTTTAACCGGATTTTTTATTAATATTTTAACGCGTTGCGATGCCGGCACGGTATTATGCGCCACGAGGTCGGCCGCACATCAATGAAATAACGTTCCTCTTTTGACCGAAAACCGAAGTGTTTTCTTAGGATCGATGTTTGATTTGTTCCTAAAATAAAGGTCTCTCTGCACACGCCTTTTAACCACCAGAGTGCTGCTTACTCACACACAAAGACATCACTAATAGAACACAGAATTTTAAAATTCATGTGTTTATTTAACCTCTCTCAGATGTGCAGGACATTTTTAAATAGTAAAAATGAGATCTTTTTTACTAGCACTAATTATTTTATTAGTTTTAATAAAATCGCATTTTATTTTAATATTTCGGAACATATTCGTAGATGTTTAATTATTAAAATAAATTCGATAAGTCACAACAAAACTCTCTATCGAAAATATATTCAAAACATACAAGTCCCGGCACCGTCTAGGAGGGTCTACACAAAGATATTTGAGAAACTTTGCAATTGATTTTTGCAATTAATAATATGACTATTTTAAATGAAAAAAAAATGACTCAATATAAAAGTGAGACACAAAATAGGTATGTAGTTAAAATCAGACGACAATGTATAGGTTATAATTATGTAATTTTAAAGTGATTTATATAATTTACTTCAATAATTTTAATACACAATCATGTTTATTGTAAATTTCTTTCAGTAAAACAGTATTAATGGTAACAAAAAAATAAATTATGCATATATATATATTATGCACTACTTATCTGATTTTAGGTAGAATTTTGGAGGTGAAATGATTTCATGTAGGATATGAAACAATGATTTTTATTTCACCAACTATACCTACCACTTTAAAATAAATTACATAAGGGTATACATCAATACAGGGGGAAATAATACATAAACTCGTAATTTCTCTCAGTATTAATATGATATTAACTATTGACTGTTATTGGTGAATACATTAATTATATTTTTAGACCAACCCTTAACTAATTAATTTTAATTACTTTACAACTATGAAACAGGAATGTACATGTATATATGTAGTTAGCTAAGTTGAGTAACACTACCACCACATTCGTGTTGATAAAAAATAACTAATTTTAGTATTGTTCTCGTAGGTTTTAAAAACCTAAAAATATAAATTTAGGCTATATAGGAAGTGAAATGTATGGTTACATTTAAATTTTTATCCAAGTGATATTAATTTCGAAGAGGAAGTATTTTGTTTTGGTTGATGAGTTAGGTACTATATATCTTAGAATATTTTGTTTATTAGTTCACCTTTCTATGCGATGAAAGTATGTATTGAATTATGCTACGTGAAGAAATCGAATCCCAGATATTCAATGATCCGCCGCCAATCAAACTTTTTTTATATTACAATCTCAAATATTTTGACAATATTTAATCGAGCTGATGATAGAATAAAATTAAAAAATATTTATCGATATATTATATTCTAAAAGTGCAAGAAGGAACACATTATATATATATTTATAATAATAATAATAATATAATAAGTTTATAAGAGTAAATAATAATAAAAATTGATTTGACAACGGGCAGTACATGATTATATTTTAATGCGATGACAATTGAAATATTGTAAGCATCGATAGGGGTAGCTGCGGTTATAAACGTCGCTCAGGGGTGTCTGCCAGTGGCAACGGAAATTTGAGGGCGCGTAATAAGCAGAATGCTACCCCAATAAACCTTAATTTTTATTAAATGATAAAGATTTTTTTACTTATTATATAACACTTATAACTTAAGTAAATATTATTATACGGAGAAATTTAAAAATACTAGTTGGTAATTAATTTATCGATACAAAAAGGTGGCGAGCCGTGGTTTTAGGTGCACCATTGTCTACGAGGAGTCGCGTTAGGGGAGTAACGTTTCCATGGCAACGAGCCACCAAAGGGTTATTTTTCGCACCCCCAAAGTACAATGCACACACAGACACGTACCCCCCGTGAGGCGGCACATCACTCGAGTCGCGGGGAAGATGACCTCCCGAATTCGAGCGCAGGTGTAGTGTGAGGTTGTTGTTTGACGATGTATGACCTCCACGGGAATGTGCAGTATCTGCATTAATGTGCATAAGTATAAATATAATTTATTTATATATATTATTGAAACATGAGTATGTCTGGCTTCAGCATAAAAAAGCAATCTCAATAAATTGTCCACTCAAATAATTTTAGTGATAACCTTTTAAGTTAACTAGTCTTTCGATTAGTATAAATGTTCACGGCAATTTCATGATAACGTTATAAAGCATTGTTAGTAATACTAAATCTTGAAAAATAAAGTATATTTTTTAGGTTTGTTTTATGTCTTTTAGTAGCTTTTTTGTAAGCTAGTTGATAGTAGTCGCAATTGTACCTTGTTCAGTTTGTAGATGTTTTACAAATCTTGTCTTCGTTTACTTTATTTTATAAATATTAATATGTACAAACATTATTGTTGTGAATTTCACAATTTTATACCATTTTTAAATATGTATTTGAAAAGCTCTGCACAGGTGTCTAATATCATATTTTAAAGTTAACATAATAGTAAAAAGCGAGCACTTAACCAACAAACCACAGTTACACAATTATTATAAAAATGTATTTCTATGTAGTCGTTCAATGTGAAAGAAAATATCTCGTCGCAATGGTGTAAGATCAAATAATAAAAATGAGTAAAATCGATAAAAACAAACAATTGTATTGCAATGTAAACTGGCAGCTTAGGTCAGCGCGCGACAGATGGTAGCACATGATCGGATTAAATGCCTAGTGGTCAGGGCACTCCATTCTAATCCGACCGCACAACTAGTTGTGGTTCGATCCCTAAACATGTCGTGACTCCCAAGTTGCTTTAAATCGTGAACACTATATAATTTTGGAAGTAGAGAATATTGTTCCAGCCGAGATCCGTACCGCATATACTGTCTGGGTAACGTAGTACTCAACTTTGACGGAACAATAAAAATCATGGGATCGAATCCTACTATAACATGCTCACATCACAAGAAAATTTGAATAGTTTCAGTTAAGAACCATATCATGATAGCTAGAATACAAATAACATTCCATAACTTTATTAATCTTTTCTCTCCGATGATGTAAACTGGGTTGTCATTGCATATACTTATGTACAGAGTTCATATTTTAGGTATTCCTCCGTAATATATTTATACATTAGATAAAATAATTACAATATATAAATATTTAACATACGCAATAATAAATAATGTTTTCTCGAAGAACCTGACGTGAATTTGTCAATACGTGTGTGTGTTGCGAACGGTGCAGTGCGCGAGGTGCGAGATGCGAGGTAGAGCGTGCGCTTGCCGAGTTCGTCTTTTTGGCTATAAAGCACACCATGCAGTGATTTTTTGTGGATGTAACGGCGTTTCAATAATGGTTTGTGGATTTTCTTCTAAATGCGGCAATTTTGTTTGTTGACGTAGCCATTCAACCAAAAATGAGCCTCATCGTTCAAAAAAAATTTTTCGTTGAAAATGAGGATTAGGAGCAATCTCGTTTTCGACCCATTCATCGAATGTACGACGCATACGATGGTCAAGCGGCTTCAATTCTTATATGAGCTGGATCTTGCGTAAATTTTCGATGGTGAATCGACTCATAAGGTCCTCCTCAATACTACGATTCTTCGGTACGACGTCTCTGCGGATGCGTATTATCAATTAGAGTATGCGTGGTGTGAAAACAATCTACGGTTATTCGAATTACTTGCTCAGATGGAAGATTATGTCGACCATAAAATGGACGTAGCGCACGGTAAGTTTCGCGAACTGAATCACGATTTTCAAAATAAATTTACACAATTTGCAAGCATTATTTTGGCGTAAGTCTATTCATGGTGAAATGGGAAACCAAACTGAGCACAAATCAGCTGTCAGTTGTCACATTAGCTGTTATCAGAAAAAGTGTTGCCAATTCAAAAAATAAACCTCCAAAACGTCATTAAATTACGTCAACTATTATTTTAATGATTAATATAAGTAATAATTGAAAACTATTAATATATATCCGACTTAAAAATTGCAAAAGTCTACATATACATCTAGTTTACAGAACCGGAACGCGCGTTTTTATTTTAACACCGTTAAATCATTTATCTTAAATTTATAAATATACTGATTAGATTTTTATGCCAGACACCAGTAGACTTTTATAATGAGGTCACACACGTATGAGATAACAGTCATGAAGGAAGGGTTAAGATTTTTGTATCGTATTATTTTTTGCTTAGATAATGATTTTTAGTAATACGTTTATCTGGTATATAATTATGATCCGTTTGTGTTTAATCAATTAAAAAAAAAATACTTATATGATATGTTTAAGGAGTTCAATATTTATATTTCATTCGTATTTCAGATTATAAGAATAGTGAAAAATTAATAACCGTATAAGATCGGTTCACAGTAATAAGGTGGATAGGAATATATTTAAAAAGAGAAAATGATTAATATTTTTATATAATTGTTTGAAGATAGAATCATCATCCCTATAAGTTTTGCGTAAAAAAGTCTTAATTAAAAAATCAATACATTTTTAACACCACTTGCAATTAACGATATCTAGTATATTTTAGTTTTAATCTTATGATCTTGCATGTTACAAATGACTACTCTGAATCGATAAATTTCTATCGAGTGTATGTTTAGACGTTTATGATATAAGTAATTTCATTAAAAGTAATCCTATCATGTGTAATTTAATATTTTTTTTGTAAAATAATAAATAATTCTCCCACATCGAGGGTAAAACGAAAGAATATACCTAGACTAATAGTATATAATAAGAAGTAATAATTTTAATAAATATGTACAATCTTAAAAAATTTCTATAAAAATCATAATTTAATCAAAAGCTACAATAAAATATGATAATCGTCTAGATATTAATTAACCTATATAGTACATAATCTAATATTCGATAATTAAATGATGTTAGATGTTGTGAAACGGAAGTGAATTTGGTACCGCTCGCCCAAATGTCTTGTATTATTCGATACATTGCGTCGGTGGGATATCAAAATTATCATTAAAACACAACTATTAAATATACTATATTGTTATGCATAGATCACGGCTTTAGAATAATAGATCATGTATTAACAAAATTCAAATGTTTGTGGTTAAACTGTAAAATCGTCTCCATAAACGTTAAGTACTCGAATCAGTTTTGACGATGATTGGCGATGATCAGAGATTGCAAAACTTCTTACCAAATGATCAAACAATGCAGGAAATAATTGCGATTTTTTATTTGAACTAGATGTAAAATATATTTAAACAAATAGAAAATAAAACACATTTTAAAATTATGTGCTAATTTTTTTAAACAATCGCCATCAAATTCAGAGTAATCAACCCCTCTATTATTACTTGCTCAGTTAATAAAGTACAGTGCTTCTGATTAAGCATCTTCGCGGAAAGCGAACAATGACATATGTACACTGGATTTCCCATTCCGCGTCGTCGGGGCTCAGAATAAAAAATAATTGATTTATTTCTGTATATGTAGGTGCATATACTTTAAACCTTTGTATATTTTGATGTCAATTTGTAAATTTCATTGATAATTGAGTGTATTGTAATAGTATAATATATTTTAAATAAATACAATTATAAATGTGCACAATTTGTATAATTTTATTAGGAACGATATTCATTCAACGGATGAATTTTATTTCTTGCTAGTTAAATTGAGTAATTATTTAACTTTCGAGTTTATGAGACCCTACAGATGTCTTTATGATTTTTAAATAAATAGATTCAATAGGTGTTGGTAATAATCTAATCTAATAATCTAATCTAATCTTTTTATTTAATTTAATTTTCAAAATTAAATTAAATAAAAATTTATAAAAAGGTTCAATTCCGTCGTAATAGGTTGAAAAAAGTGTTGTACATACCTACCTAGTAAATGTGTATGAAATAAAATGAAATAAATGTATCAAATTTGAAGAATCGCTTAGAATACACAGAAAAAAATATGTGTAAAAAAATATACAACTCTACCACGAATCTAAAGCTTTACATTATCAGTAGACGACTTTAACTAACTGTGTTACAATTGCACTTTACATCTATATACTGATAAGTGATTTTTTTCTATTGATATAATATTTTTAATTACAATGCGTCTAATATTTAACGCAAACACGTTGTGTTTTATTTTAATAATTAATAGTTTGTTTTCAAAACCACTAAGAGTTATTTATATAAATATGTATACTGGTTGAATTTGAACACATAAGAACATTTTGACAAATGATTTTAGTTAGTTTTTTTTTATCATCTTGATAAACGAAAAGGTATTTTCCGAATCCGGTTGGTGAATATAAATAAAGCATAATGGTTTTGTAAATAAAGTTAACAAACTATTATTTACAATTTTTCTCAAAAACTTTCGAGTAGAAGGTGCAACGTAGCCTCCATTCCATTTTATTAATAGAAAACCTTTAACTAATTATATATTTGTTAATAAAATCATATTTTACCTGTGAAGTTCTGAATTTTTTTTTCTTGATTAATCAAAATTGTTTTAATTGTCAATAAACTGTTTTAGAAAATAGTAACCATAAATAAAGTATGATAAAGTCAATATCAAATTAAACTATAAATCTGCATAATGTTTATATCTTATAAAGATAGGCACATGAACAACGTAGGTACATTTCAGACAAAACAAAAAAAAATGTCAAGACTCGTTATGCAAACGTTGGTGCGCCGCACGAGTCATTATTACGCATAATTTCAGTTAAACACCAATCCGCACACGCCGAGTCAACGATCAGTACAACATCTATCCAGAGAAGTGTCTCAGCATTACTTCTAGTCAAATAATGGAGACCTGCCTTGGGTCGGCTCCTCTTGCCTAGTGCCCGCGTGTACGCAGACGTTCAGGACCGTCTCCGATATGTTTCCAACGAGCAGCTCAACGACACACAACATGTTGTATGTGTGTGGGTTACATTACGACGAGCGATTTTCCTCAACCTGGCCGGGACTTCTGTTTACAATTCTCCGTTTAGTGCTGTAAGCGGCGGACGGCGGAGAGAATGTGACGCAGTTTGATACAAATGGAGCAATTAAAAGGACGATATGATAAAAGAAAATTTTCCACCCTCTTGTTTCTCCTTCGTCTCTTACCGGTGCACATTTTTTATCCCTGTAATTCATTTGTCAAAAGGAAAACCTACCAAGGCGTTGGCTGATAGATACGGATATCCCTTGCGCACGAGTACACTTTGTGTGGATAAATCTAATAGACTTTTAATACCGCAGTGTAAAACATTTTTTAAATTAAAATTTTAAGAAATAATTGTTGAACGCAACACTTTCTTGTCCTGACGCACATTCGTGAGTTCTAATTGTTTTGTTAGTCCTCTTTACGGCCGGATTTACAGAGTCGCGCAAGTTGCGCTTGCAAGAGGCTTCACTATACATAGTAACAAAATGAAAGAATTAAAAAATAAGGCCTAGAAACAAAAAATACTGCAGATCTGATTGTGCTTGACTGTTTATAACTTCGTCTACGCTCAGTCTCTGTAGCCTCTTGAAGCTAAAATATCGTGTGTAATTTTAAAATTATATTAATTTTTAATTATATTCGTTTTAAAATTATCATCATAAAACAACATGTATGTGCACGATATTTTATGTTAAACATCATAGTACATCATAGTACTGCCCCCATGTGAGGCAGGCCTCAGTACCATAAATACACCCCTGCTCCTAATCCTTCAAGATCAATTACATTTGAAATATGGAAAATTTCTACGAAAACTTTTTTACAACCCTTGTCTTCCTCACTTTTCTCTATGGTGCTGAAACATGGACCCTCAAAAAGCGGGAATGCCAGAGGATAGACGCTCTAGAGATGTGGTACTGATGTGACGTGATGTGGTAACGATGAATTTTATTGATCGAGCAGCGTCTATTGCAACTTTACGATCTACAGATATTTTCGTCAGATCGTTCTCACCGCTACCCACAATATCCAGCCGTAATTCCACGACCACAATTGCTGTCATTAAGAGTAGGACGGAGAATGAGTTATCACAAATTTAAAAAAAATATAAATGTACGAGGCGCGTTTTTTAAGTAAGTACCGGATTTTTTTTTAAAGAAACAACATCATTTTTACAACTTTACTTTCTTCGGACGCTACACACCTTAAACTACTTTTCAACATGGTCGCCACCATTATTAAGACATTTGTCATAACGGGGCCCCAATTTTCGTACACATTTTATGACGTTCTATGGAACGACGCCGCCTGAGATGATAAGCATTGTCTGTATTCCGTCTTTTAGTTCATCGTCGTCATCAAAACGCTTGCCATCGAGGAACCACTTCAGATGAAGATAGGAAAAAAGGAAAATATGGAAATCACTCGGCGCCAAATCAGGACAAAACAGAACACACATTATGATAATTGTCAGCTGGTTTCATGTTTTGTGTATTCAAAAAACCAATCACAGACCGTATCTCAAAGTCGGAGGGCTGATCTATTGTCTTGAACATTTTAACCACTCATTACAAGATGACCACACTGTGAATATGTATCTAACGTTGCATGCGGTGAATTAACAGATGTTAACGGTACTTACTTAAAAAACGCGCCTCGTATATAGTATAATAATTTAAAGTAAATTGAACTAAAATCAAAAAGAATCTACATATCAGTTTAATAATATTTTTCTAGTTTTTTAAAATAAGCTATTATTCATTTAAAAAAAAATTGTATATTTAAAAAAAACAACCATTGTGAAATACTTTTAAATAAATGAAATAAGTAATTTCCAGTAAATGCCTTATTTTTCTGTGTAACAATGAACGTGACGATACTTAGCACCAATGTAGAATAAGCACTTTAGACTAATACATTTTATAGGCTTTGGTAACGGTTTATCAACCTACAGAGGCATAATCTGTCACTTTCTGTTCCCGATGGACCACAATAATCCCCGTGCCCCGTGACGACCCCACGAAGCTTCAAGCGCGCCGAATAACTGCTGACACACAGGGCGTGTCATGTTTCTTATTAATTAAATAATGTTCCAAAGACAATATAATGTTTGTTCGACAACCAAACGCTTCCAACTCAAAAAATATATTACAAATATATTTTTTAAATAAATTTTTTGAGAAATGAATCAATCGGAAAGAATATTTCCTGGGGTTCGTAAGGCAGAGAAAGATAACGAAATTAAAATAAACTACTTGGATTTTTACAAAAGAGTACGCTTTCTTCCAATTTGGAAGAAATTATAAAAAAAAAATGGTTTATCGATAATAACCTGTCTTATCTGTAAGAATGAAATGAGTTGTTTAAACTGTGACTGATTAATTGTTATATTTTGATTATATTAAATGTAATAAAATGAATATAAATATACCAGAGGCATCTATTAAGACGTTTGTGGATCTAGTTTTAATTAAAAAATAAAAAGGATATCTATAAAAAAAATTGTAATAAAAAAACACATAGAGTAAAGAATTAACAGTATCAAAGTGAATACAAATCTTTAAAATTATCTAATTGTTTATCTAATAAAAGAAGGCAAAGATATCAGTACAAAGGGATTTTGGTTTTCTATTATCCGTATCTGAGGGCATAAGGATACCTCAAAAGAATACTCATATTTTTAGAAAGATAAACGATTCTTCATACCTATCTACGTTAATTATTTTCGTATTTAATATGTAAAGTATTGAAATTGAGAAAATTAAAAATATTTATCAAGTGTAAATTGTAACATTACATAAATTCATATTTTGTATTTATTATCTTTGTTTTATTAACCACTGAATTGAGTTTAAATACATCTACCGGTTTCGAAAAATACAATTTTCTTCTTCAGGATGTCATAACTAACTAAGAACATATATTATTGTTTCTTCACCGGAATCTATTTTTAAAAAAACAACAATTATTTAAAAAATAAATTTAGTACCTTACTCAAATTGTTGCTTAATACAAATTTAGTCGAATAATTTTTAGGAAAATTTTTTAGAATGGGACTCGTAGTTAAATTTAGTTGGTTGCTTATAATTTTTTGATTAGTTTTACATTTTTTCATAAAAATTATTCGACTAAATTTGTATTAAACAATAATTTGAGTTAGGTGCTAAATTTATTTTTTAAATAATTGTTGTTTTTTTAAAAATAGATTCCGGTGAAGAAACAATAATACATGTTTTTAGTTAGTTATGACATCCTGAAGAAGAAAATGGTATTTTTCGAAATCGGTAGATGTATTTAAACTTAATTCAATGGTTAATAAAACAAAGATAATAAATAAAAAAACTAACAATTAATATAAAATATTTTTCGCAATCGCATAAAAGTTCTTCTTTCCTAAAATATATATTAAAAATATTTTGTTTCAAAAAAGATTATCGAATGGGTCGTCATTTTAAATTATCTTTTATGAATGATCAGATTAATTCACCGGGATTTCAATACTTTCTCTATCAAATTTTAAAACCAAAAACTTTTATGATAATTCAACATCAACTCTCCATTTCGAAATATGTACAACACTGTTGTTATAACCAAGGTGGACGGAGATTATTTGATATTTTATTCTGTAGGTTTAATTAGAGATCTGATAAGGTTGCTGGTACAAAAACACAAGCAGATACGGAGTATAAAATAATGCGAGGGAAAAATTCCAGTATATTTAACCCTTTGCCATTCCAACGTCAGTATTACCAACGTTGAGGGGGAATGAAGAATGATATTAGTTTTCAGAAAATATTAATATCATGAATAAATAACGATAATAGTATGATACAGTAACGTACAATGTTATTGTAATAATACTTTAAAAGAATTTATAATTTCGTATCGAATATAAATAAAATAACAAATAAATAAATAGTTAACGCGTCTCTTATAGTCAAATTTGACATATCGGAGCAAACTTTACTTAAAAGTATAAATTATATCTTTAGATTCTGAACTTATAACAGAAATGTTTTTAAATTTACAAAAGTTAAGTATATGTTTTACTACTTCAATTAATCACTGAGGTTCAAAATATTAAATATTTAACCAATTATCATTTTCATTCAAGTTTCTGGAAAACAAGGAACAAGGACCGTTTCTGGGAGACGTGCGTCCATTTACATGGAGTGTGGTATTCGGTAAAATGTAAATCTAAATTAATCGAAAGCTATATATACTAGAATTACAAATAAATGAGTTTTTAAAAGGCAAAAAGTCGGGTTAATTCTTAGTTACAAAATAATACTGAATGTGTGAATGTTACTGTATTATAATTTCACGTTTGCAATACGAAAAAATAAATATTATATTATACTATAAATATTATATTATATCATGTTTTGATTTTACATGATGACATGATTTTAAAAATTGTTATTTTACTATGTCTAAAGCTAAAAGTTGTTAACCGATGCGTGCCTACTTCATGTGCTCACACGCGTGGCTGCAAAACAAGGACTCAACAAAAGAGGGGTCCAAAAAATTAAAACTACTCAAAAAAAGCATAGAGTGATATACGTCGGGCATAGCACGATGGGATAATGAGGGCGGACCCACCGCTTACCCAGGACCGACGCAATAAGCTCAAGGCTTCTATCTCGGTCCTACTCATTCGCCGCCTGGTCGGCATTTTTTAACGCTACTAGGCAGCTGTTCAGGTTAGACAGGGCGATACCGCACAGCTGCCAAAACAAAATTTGCCCTCATTGTCCCCGGTTGGTTCACTTTATTAGTAAATAAATAAATAATATTTACAATACATAACATAAAGATAATATAAAATAATACAATTAACAAGGCCGGGGAGCAGAAGGGAAGTGAAGAGGCACGAGATAAAAACATATAAGAAACTCACCTTCCACGCACTACTGCCGGCAGATTTAATCCACAAGAACACATTCTGTTACATCGCAGATCATATTTAGGCAGAAGGTAGAAAAAAAAACTAAATAATAATGATGAAGCATGAAGAGATAAGAAAACAAACATGTAAATAAGATAAAAGAAGAGAATAGTCGATGTAACAGAATGTGCCAAGAAAATGAAATGGCGATGGGTAGGCCACATCGCTGGGTGGACGGAAAATTGTTGAACAAACACAATCATCAAGTGGTGCCTTAGGGGAATTCAAGGGGTGCAAAAGGGTGACGGGTTATCCTATAACTCTACGAAAATATGTGACAGTGAATAACAACGGACAGAGAAAAGTGGGAGACCCTTGGGGAAGCCTTCATCCAGCAGTGGATAGAAAACGATGAAGGTCCTTCTCTTTCGTCCTTTGACGCGGTCCACCACAACAAGCTTCTCCAAGCTATCTTCCCTTCTCGTAAGGTCTATATTATGTGCAACACATAAAAAGCATAAATTCGTCTTCTCCCTCTTTTCTAAAGGATCCATGGTGATTATTACAGAATTCAGATTATATCAAATCTAAATACTTTCTTTAAGAATTTTAAATGTAAATATGAATTTAATATAACTTCTTATTCTTGTGCTCTATCCGTTCAACGGACGTTGGCTATCATGACTTTATTTACTGGGGCCCGGTGTAGCTCTACACTTGACTGGCCAAACCATTGTCTCAGGTTCTTCAGCCATGATGTTGTTCTTCTTCCAGGGCCCTGAATTCCAGCAATATTTCCTTGCGTTATGAGGTGCGAGATCTAATAACGATATATTGAAGTTTTCGGTTATTTATTGTTTTAATTACTTATTTTTCTTTATTTATCCGAACCATTACATCTTCACACAAACCTCTATCCACTGATTTTAAGTATTCTTCTGTAGATCTATATCTCAAATGCTTCAAATCGGCTTATCGTTTCTTTGGGCCCATTCCATAAAATAAAAACGAGGACACATAGCATAATACCATTTTCATTAAAAATCTAAGATTGAGAACATGACTGCAGAACATCGTTTTTATGCGGATAAAGATTGCACGAGGTTGTTCAATGCGGTATTTAATTTCGATAGATGGATCCCATCTTTCATTTATATTGCAACCCAGGTAAATAAAACTTTGTAACTTTTCCAATTCATTCCCAGCAATATAAAGACTTTCATTGTCATTTGCGTTACGTTTGCTAATGGGCATATATTATATATTACTACAAATTGTTTAGCATGTTGAAAATGTGCGTCGAAAGGGCTAAAGCAATAAGCGTACATAGAACAACGCCACTGTGTTTCGAGCGATTTCGTAATAATCATTTATACAACGCGAAGTCATTGAAGTAAAATGAATTTAGTTAGTCGGCACGAAGGGACGCAAATGGAACAGCGTACGTACACACACACACGTACATGTTTTATATAATAACATATACACATTTAATTACACAGACATAAGCGAGTAGTTGAGCAAGAAAGTTCCTAGAGGTATTGAACCTTTTTTTCTTTGTATTATTCATTACGATCATAGCTATTGATTGTTTCATGATTTGTTTAATTTTACAAACATTCACCATTGTACGATTATTTCATTACTACTCTTTAAAACACGACCTAGGACAGGCGTGAAACGAATTGATTTATGTGAAAAATGTAGAAATTAAAACAATTATCTCCCTCCTGACGATTGTTTGTTCACTATTTAAAAAAATATTCCTACTTTTAAAATTAGCAAAATTAACTTTGTGGTTAAAATTCATATTTTTATTTATTATCTTTATTTTATTAACCACTTAATTGAGTTTAAATACATATTTTTAGTTAGTTATGATATCCTGAAGAAGAAAATGGTATTTTTCTAAACCGGTAGATGTATTTAAGCTCAATTCAGTGGTTAATAAAACAAAGATAATAAATAAAAATATGAAAAAATATTTCTTCAGAAAAAGGAGGTCACATATTCAAAATTCCTCGGTAATTAGATCAGAACATCCCAATGAAATGTACACAGAGAAGGACATTGAAATTTTATATATAAAAATGAATATTACATGGTATAACTGTTCAGTTTGCTTTTGAATATTGGAATTTAGCACACATCGAAATACAATTTTGAAAGTGATTGAATTTGATCCCATGATCTCCAGAATATAGTGATGTCAGTATCAGTCACATATCCGGAATGAAAAAAGTCAACATTGCAAAGATATTATTAGACTTATATTTTTAAGAGTGTTATATTTTAAAAGGTTTGCTACCACACCTAAACATGTTGCAAATGGCAAGGAAATGTATAAAACAATGCATTTTTTTTAATGAACTCAGCGGCACTAGGAAAAGTTGTTTATTGAAGCAAACGGATCGAGAAAACATTGGAGAAATTTTTAAACAAACCAAACATTACTTAAGTATCTCACTTTACTTTCTAAAAATGGTGAATATTTTATTTCATTAAAAACAATAAATTGAGGACCTTACTTTATGACGAGAGAATACTTCATTTCCTGAACCTTAAGGAATTAATTTTATTGAATCAATTTAAAACTCAAAATTAATATTTGAATGATGTTAAAACTTTTATTAATATTTCGAAAATCTCATGAATGTGTTGAACTAATCTTATGATAGGATCTTCTTAGACAGCATCAAATTCTTCGTTGTTAAAAAAATGTATCTATATATATTCTAAAACTTAAAACATTTGATTAGGTAAATATATAATATGATACTTAAATTAATATTATATTACATCTTTAATCAAATATGTATATGAATGAAACATTAAAAATAGCATTATATTAATTGATGTACAAGTGTTTGGCTTCGCCTACTGATCAAGTGATCCGGTGTTCGAGCTCGTCCCAAAGGACCACCAAGATAGTCATGTTTTTCATAGCACAGTTGCTTAATAGGTTACAAAATAATTGCAATTCTTGAATTGCTTACTTATAATTACTTGTATTATATTTCGTGAACGCTACGAAAAAAAAAGTAAAAGTAAATGAATAGACATGAAATAAAGTGTACATGTAGGAAAAAGGTTGGAAAATTCGTTGCGGGATAAGAGGCATTCTACACACATTATTTGTGGAAACATAAATCCGATAGTTTATGACACATTTATGTAACAGTAAAAGTATTTACAATTCGAAAATTAAATTAAAAATACGTATTTTTTACATTAATGCATTTAAATTTTCGTTCCAATCGAGTCGTGTATTTAAAAAAAGTCGCGGAACTATTTGATTGCGTAAGTGGTACCAAAATGATCACGGAATTTGCATTAGTTCATGTCTATATATTTGGTAGTCTGCGAAAAAACGAACAAAACAATGTAGGTTTCAAAAAGTTAGTAAATTAAATTTAATCCACGCTTTAAATTCAAAACTCAATTCAAATAACGTATTTTTAAGAAAACTTTGTGCACAGTATGCATCAGTATTTTCCGCTGATTTATCAAGTATCACAAACTATTAAGATAACGTACGAATTTTATGAAAGGGCAAAGGTGTCTAGCAGAAGTCTGTGGATGGCATTCGAATGGTATACAATATTTTAGTTTTTAATGTTTATAATGTAGATATTCATCTTCAGTGCTTTATGACTAAAGCAGATATTATTTTGACATTATGGTGTCATTTAATTTATTATTATTTTAACTTTTACATTATATATATATTGACCAGAAAATTCATGTTAAATCTTAAAATACTGTAGGGTGATAAAGATATAATAATAATATAATATTGAAAAAAGTTACAGAGCACTTTTTAATTTTATTACATGAATAATACATTATGTGCGATTCGACAGTAATTAAAAAAAGTTATTACTTCCTCTTAGTTGTCCCTTTGTTTGTGTTACGTGATAGAAAAAGAGAGGTTTTATAATTTCGTAAACAAAGCAAATATATGATGTGAATGTTTAAAAAAATCTATCTATCGAAAAAATATTTTGTTATCCTGAGAATCGAACTCGGAACTTCTCTTGCTGGGAG
Source organism: Eubasilissa regina (assembly GCA_022840565.1). Lineage (NCBI taxonomy): Eukaryota > Metazoa > Arthropoda > Insecta > Trichoptera > Phryganeidae > Eubasilissa > Eubasilissa regina. Next base: position 29,346,830 of record JAINEB010000033.1, read on the forward strand.
GATGCGTTCGTTTTATATACATGCATTCCTCTAAGATTTGATAGATTTTTAACTGGAAAAATATGTGTCTCACTTAAGAATTTACGTAAAAATTGATTGTAAAATTAGATGACACAATAAATAACAAAAATATGGATGTAATGCAAAATTGCACCTTCCCAATAAAATATGGAATCATTATAATACAATGCAAAATTACCTAAATTATCTTCATAACTACAGAGAGAAGTAAAATCACTCTGCGAATAATAAATCAAGTACAATATAATTCAACAAATTACAAATACATCTAAATACGTACATATAATATCCAATCCATTATATTTCATTGCTGTATTGTCTGTCTTTCAAATTATATAATTTTCATATTATTGTTGACGGGTAAATTACATGTTGTATCTATTTTATTTGTGGATTTGCTTTAAATATTGGTGAAGCATAGCGGCGGTGAGGCGGAGCGGGGTGGCGGTGGGAGGGAAGAAAAAAGTGTGTGAAGGCGGGTATTAAAACATTGAAAGCGGAAGGAAACTCAAAGGAAAAGGAAGTTTCAGCTGCGCCCGCCACCGCAACCATTCAGGACATAAGTGAAGGCCAAAGACATTCAAAGGAGAAAAAGTGTTGTACACTCGTAAGTGAATGTTGCTATAAATAAAAACCAACGTTTTACACGGCAGGTAGGTGCTAACAGCGAACGCAGCGTGCTTACAATGATCCATTGCAAATAAAAGCACAAGATCACGTATTGAACCGAATTTTAGATAAATATAGTAACTTTAACTTATGATCTAAACAATAAACGCTACTGAACACATTTCGTGTTCATTGGAACAACAGGGTATCGTTAATTGTCATGGCAGTTACTTTGTGGTGTAACATGATTATTTCATATAGATTATTTAACTTTGTTTTATTTATAAATAATATATTTAAAAATTAACATTAACCATAACTAAACTTTGTACTATAAACATTGGCTTATTGTCACTACTATAGTTTCGAGAAGTTATAATTACTATAGTTTCAAATTTACCAAAGATCGCCTGATGCACACGCGCATTGAACAACAATAATTTTATTATTCAATAATAAATTTAAATAATTTTACTGATAGAAAAGCTTTTAGTTCACTATTTATAACAATGTCGTTTAAGGGTTTAATATTCGAGAGTAAGTTGGTCACGTGATATTGAAGGTTGAGAAATGTGGAATTTGCGCCGGAAAAAAATCATGGGAGAAGAACATCAATGTACGGTTGGACGCGGCAAAGTTTCCCGGCTTGTCTAGGCCTCCGTCTAGCGCCAGCGTGTAACCGCTACGACTGTGATGAATTTTTTAGTTTACAATTTTTCCTCTTTGTTCTTCATTTGTCCCCCAGGCTATCCAGTATTTATACACATCTTGTGTAGAAAAAAGGCAAAGAAGCGGTGCACAGAAGCACTATTGGTTCAGGGCCCGCCCTCTTGGATGACTTTCCGCAATTGTGAAGAGAAGACGTGTACATGTTGTGCATGTTGACTGATTTTAACTTTGATGAAGCATTTTTGTACTTTTACGTATTTTCTCGGTAAAGCTTTTCGTGGAAGAGTTGTTCTTATTTTACATTTTAGTGATATTAAAATAATATATAAAAAAATACAAATTAAATGCATTAATTAGGAAGATAAACAGATAAAATTCGGAACCCTTCCTATACGGGGAAGTGCGTTAACCTATTACACCACGATACCATAGAAAGTGTTTAGGCGTCTTGTTACTTCAAATTGGCACCACTTGGTTTACTGATTTATAGTAATGTACATATGTGTATGTGAGAATTGACGCTTTTTTTCGAAGAGTCAAGAAGACAGCAAATGACAGGCGATTCAATTACATCACGAGCTTCGACAAGTCCAGAGGTCCAAAATAAATCACCATTGTGCACTTCGGTAGGTAGAAATCTACCCAGCTAAAAGAACAACAACAGCAAATACATTAAAAAGGTTAATGCACTGTTCATATATCATGTGTCCATATTGTTAATTAGAATCCTGGGAACAAGCATCGAATCCATTTTACATTAACAGTAAGATAATGACAATTTTTGAACTTATATGTTGTACTTTCAAATTTAAAAATGATTGTCATTCCATTATTTGAAAGTAATTTACTTACACTCTTTATAAACTGGCAGAAATTTGAAGTCCCAATAAACCTGATAGAAACGAAAACCATCAATTCATTCTGACGATACTTACGATACTGAGTACAAGTATATATTACCATACTATACTGAGTACAAGTATTTTATTTTACCGACAGATAGCAAACCTACCCATATCATATTTCTTTTTATATCCCTTTTCAAAATATGTGTACTTATTTCAATAAAAAAAATGCAGTAGCGACTTCGATTTTTTTCAAAATTCGGTAAATAAAGGGTTTAAATGTCTGGGTGGCAGAGTTTTTTTTTTTTTCGATAAATTGATTTTATCTGTTCATCTTTCAAGTTTATACATTTAATTTGTATTAAAAATATCACCGAACTTTGTTCCGAAAAACTACAACTTCAAAATAATAACGTGTTCTCCTTAAAAATAATAATATGTATACAATAATATTCATAGCTCTGAACGGAGTCGAAACATGAACCCTGAGAAGGAAAAAAAGGAACGTGCTTGACACTTTTGAGATTTGATGTTGAATTTCAATACCGTGCGATCTCGAATATCTCCATTCTTCAGGAACTCCCCACTAAAGAAAGAGTTTCTACAATAATGTAGGAAAGTAATTATTTCTTACTTTAGATATGCTGTTAGAAAATGTGGAGGCAGTCTGGAGAAATTAGACAAAGACGGAGGGCGAGAGGTCGATCTCCAATAATATCAAGTGACCGGAATATCGTGACACGTCGCGTAAACAAGGCCCAAGATCGCAAAGAATAGAGGCAAACTGTTTGCGCCATGGAAGCAGAATAGAGGACCGCGATGCTCAGTCATGGGCACATCGCCCTAGAAAGAGAGAGGGAAAATAATTTTAAGTCCACCTTTGTCAAACTACATTAAAATGTGTAGTCAACTGTCACTTAAATAAACATTAAATTATTTTAGAAATGATTTCTTTAAATTTTTAGGACCGAAAGAATCTTTATAAAAAATACGTAAATTCACCAATTTAAAAATATTTTATAAACTAATTAATAAATTGGATACCCCCTCAATACTTTCCCCCTCTTGATTGATCATTGAGTTACTAATCATATAATACTAATCAAGTCTATTTCCTTCCTAGAACATTTTGTTACTACAACATGAGATCTCATTCATTATCCTGGATGTATTCTTCATAACACACGGCCAGTTGAAATGAAAAATTGCATTATACATTGTTGGTTGGTAGTCGTTTGAACATATAATAAATGTTTACCGTACTATTCGTCTTCGAAGTACCTAAGTAGCTAAGGAGTACCGCGCGTCAAGTGGTCCGAGATCGTTGATCTTGGAACGTATCCTTATAATCATTTATATTTATTATAAATATTACATTGCTCTAACATAATATGTCCAAATATACTTATTAACAAACCAATATTGTTACATTACGTCCTACCCCTCTACAGGAGATAAACCTCAAGCTAGAGGGAGTTAATATCTTATTTATTCTCAATTATATGTTTTTAATGGTATTTCAATGCTTTACTCATCGTTCGTTAATTGTCTTAAAATGTAGGCACATTAATATCGTTGTAGGACTATTTACCAGGAAGTCTATTGATAATGTATCTGTTAAAAATTAATAAATAAACCTTCGATGTAGGCTTTCTGTTAAGTTCTTATTAAGGATAATATTGTTCTAAAACTGAATAATATTTCAAGATATTTAATTTTAATACGGTCATATGGAGGAATAAACTATGGTGATTAAACACCTGTAATGCAATCCTAATAGTCTAAAGGGTAAGAGCATCGCTATCTATCTACTTTCCATATTGCATAAAATTAGTATGGTGCATTTTGATTTCAATGAACCAATTTCTCTGTTGGGTTATAATTTTGGTTATAGCATCCTAGTTCTAGTATTCAAACAATATCTTACTCTCTGATATTCAACGTGAAATTGCAGCGAATTTTCAAATTTGAAATGTAAATAGCGTAAACTGGAACTAAGCTCAGCTACAGTAGGCTTAGAATAAGTACGTACATTTCCACCTCTGCTGGTGAGAAGTATCCAATGTTGAATTGTATACAACATTGCGCCTGCCGAGATTTAATTTATCAAAACATGTTTTCAGTCAGCCTAAGTTATAGTATGAATCACAAGAATTTATTTCGTCTGGCTATTTATAATGTTTTTGTAAAAGTAAATCAAAATAAATTTTATTCAAAATAAATGTTAAAAAACAACTAAGTTTTTTTTCTGTGATATACAGACAAACCTCGTTTGTGTAGTGGGTTACGTTTCAGACGACCGCCGTAAAACTTTTACCTTGCACTTGGGCAAATTAAAGTCCAGAAATATGTTTACGTTTAATAGCCACAGGTGTAAAAAACCGATATTATATATTTGAGAAATAATAAATAATTGCTTATGATTGAAATGAACGCGGGATATCATAAAGACGCCAAACAATTGACGAGCACATCACGTGACTCCAATTGAGACACGTGACATGCGCCGCAGCATTAATACTGTGCCGTAAGAGTAATGCAACTCCGAAAATAATAATTAAAATTTAAAAGCGCCGTATAGATAGGTCTGTATTTACTTTGATTTAATTATCGATCTTTGATAATTAAACTAACATCGCCAATAAAATGTGAATTTATAATATAATTGTATAAGTCATTTTTATTACAACTTCTGACCTCTTTTAACTTTATAAATTAGACAGCTAAGGATACTCCTGTTAATTCAGTAATGACGGTGTAACCAAGAACCCCTAAAGGATGTTCCAACTGACAAATTCAAAGAAATTACTTGAACACTCAATAGTAATTACAGTAACAAAAAGTACACACACATAGATACTTTTTTAAGTATCTCGCGGTTCTGCGAGGTATTTTTTTTAAAGGAATGATTCAATTTTTCTACCCTCAATACTGCATAAAGGTTTAATTAGCAGCCCTCAAAGGTAGGGTTGGTACCCAGCAAAGGATCGAACCGCAAAACCAGCGGGTCTGATTAACATTCCGCCTCCACAGCTCATCACTTAGATACTTGTAGATTTATCTGCCGCAACACTTTTTTCTTTGTAAGGCGCATTATAAATATATTGTTGGGCATTTAAAAACTTTTGATTAGAACAAGAAGTTAATACATCATTTAAAAACATGATAACGATAAAAATGTTTTAAATTTTCACGGCCGTTCAGAATATTTAATAAGCTGGTACTTAATATAACACCAATAACGTCACACGCTGCTTCCGCAAAACAATATTTAACACCACCGTTCCGTATCCGAAATTAATTATATATATATATATATATATATACACACATACTTTCATAACTGAACCTAAATAATAATTATTCAATGTGGTATATTGTCACCAGTTTTTTGTTTGTTTCTACCCATTTAGCCTATTTCTAAATCAGTACATATCGTTCCTTTGTCTCGACTCTTTTTTTTTTTTAATTCTAAGAGAGGAAGTGTTCTCATGTGATTATTCGTGTTAGATCACTACTTCGCACACACCGCTACGGTTTTGTTGTGTGTGAACGTGAAACTTGTCAGAGTTTTTTGTGCTGTGGCAATTTCAAACATTGGGTGAACTTCCGGAAAATCATCGAGGTGGCGTCATCAACCAGGTGAGTCGAGCTGTTCTTTATTTCTGATCCATCCTGGTCCGCTATCGAAGGTCTTTCTCGTCCCTCATCAATCCCTATTTCCTATCTACCCCGTGCCTTCTGATTCCATCATCCACCCATCACTTGCTGACCAGCGTCTTGGGTCGGTTGCAACCACCATAATAACATAACTTCGACACCGACGATTTCTTTGAGACTTTTTTACCTTTCCAATTCACTATGTTTATAATAATAAGGTAGTTTGTAATAAGTAGATAATGCACTTGTTATATAATGGGCAGTATATCTGCATGAATTTATAATACTAATAGTATCGTAGACTCACAAGGAATCGGTAAAAAAATAACACTAACATTTAAACTCTCGTGTCAGCAACATCAGACCAGATGATGGATACTGCAATGATTGCCAGAGAGGTTGAAGACATGTTAAAAATTGTTATTTACGATATTTTTATCATTTAAATCGAAATAATAATAAACTGTAGCATTTCACCCGTCCTAAGATGGGCGCGCTGTGTTAACCCTGATTTTAAAGCTACGAAAGTTTTGTTATTAAGTATCCACCACTAATTTTTTTTTCTTCTTAATTCTTCTTCTGCATATTTGCGTCCAGTATCGAATATAAACCTTCCCTTTCTTACTTTATGTTATCTCTATATTATCTCACCATCGCGTCTCAAAATGTTAAATTATGATGACTAAGATAATGTAAAATTGGGCAAGTTGTTGGGCATAATTGGAAGATAGAAAGGAACAATAAAAATGGAGGTAGATCGGTAGAGGAAGAAAAATATTTAAAAGTGAAAAGAATCAAGTGCCGGGTATTGTTTGTCCAACAAATTGCCATAAACGACCGTACACATTTGTTCTAGCTACATAGGAAACACAGGCAAAATATCGACAGAAATCTTGGAGAATGTAGATAATAATTATAATATTGAATAATTTTTATAGCACCATTTTTGTAAATAATTTCATCTCAAGAGCGTTTTACACATAAACTGATTACGTTACCTTTTAGTTCTACGTTACTTTTTTATTTAAAATTAAAAATCCTTATTTGAACTTGTGGAAATGAGTTTTAAAAAAGGAGCGTTTTTAGTCTTCTTAAATAAAGTCTCTGATGCACTGTTGCACCTTACGACGGAGGGCAAAGATTTGAGTAAACCGACTGCAGACGCCAGAATTATCAATTCATTTTTATTAAATTTAGGATACATTGATACAACGTATATTATTAAGGAGAACACATTCTTATTGTGAAGTTGTAATTATTCAGAACAGACGGTCTGCAGTCGGTTTACTGAAAGGTATTTAAGATTTCGTAAAAATACTGTAGATGGCTTTCAAATAATGGAACGACAGATGTATCAATTTGAAAAGCGTAACATATGGGTTCGAAAATTTGTTATGAAAAATACTGGCGCTATAACACAATTGGTAGTGTACTTCCCCGGATTGGAATAGAGATCCAGGTTCGAATCCCAGTAGCGCAAAAACAATATTTTTTGACAAAATTAATTTTATATGTATATATTTATAATTAATACAAACATTAAATTAGTATTTGAATCTAGAATTATCTATAACACAGGTTATATCCAGCTCTCTCTTTATAATATTAAGAATTTATCCATTTTATTTACTTATTCAGCATAAACAAATATGTTGGTGCAATAAAAATGGTCAATTTAAATAAAAATTAGTATGAATTTATACTATATTTTTATTAATATGAGATGAAAATACTGTGATGAGCTGAGTCATAAGATTGGACAAAATTAAAAATATTTATATCCCTTTTTCTTTTAGAATGGTCTTGAAAATATAAAAGAAGACTCACTCAAATGATGCGAAGGGAGGAAGATCCCATGATTAATAAAACTATCGATAATATTATAGATGGCTGGAAGCATTACGGACAGCTTCAGTCAGTCGCAATTTTGAACATGCTCAAGGATGGAGAACAAAATAGAATAAAATTATAAGAGAAACTGAACCCATATGAAGAAGAAGATTCAATAAAAATAATATTTTTGACGAATATTTTAATGAAAACATATTTTTGTTGTGAAATTGTTATTTCAGACTCGTAGCATGTATTACTCATATGTAGGATTCATCTCAATATTAAGTTGATTGCTTTTAAAAATGTTATACACATGTATCAATTATGAAAATGATTGTTCATGTCCATTTATTATGGACATGAACAATCATTTTATGGATTATAAAAAAAAACACATGGTAACTTTTGGTTTAATTGATTTAAACTAAATTAACTGCGTCCGAGTTATATAACGATGAATTGATAATTAGCCCCGTATATCGATGGGAAAATTGACGCATTATCTCGCTGGAGTATGGGTCTTTCATTTACCACCGTTGGAATAGGAAGCCGGGACGAATCGCCTATACATCTCTGTTGCGGCGGGAACAATCGGGCCCGTAGAGATGCATGCATTCCTAATAATGTTCCATGTACAAATCTCTAAGTGCATCCGTAATGAGAGCCGGAGTGAGCCGGCGTGTGTGTGTATTCTCCTGCAACCCCCGGTGCACCCTCGCCCCTCCCCCGGGTGGTCAGCGGCGCAACTAAATAAATCAGCCCGCTACACAACTCAACTCGCATCGGGATACCACCGCTAATATGCTAAATGTTAGAATTAGCGGTTTCGTGTGGTATTGTTATAATAAATTTAATCTTTTTAAACCCATTTAGTAATTGCATTAAAATCAATATCAAAATTGGGATTTTAATACAATGCGTATTTCCAGGTTTAAATCAAAATGATAATATTCCATTATAAAGGAAAACACATTCTTATTGTAAAGTTGTAATTGTTCAGAACATAGGTCGGTGATATTTTAAATACTAAATTAATGTATTAATTATAAATATATACATATAAAATCAATTTTGTCGAAAAATATTGTTTTTGCGTCACCGGGATATGTATTAATTTGAAAAATGTAACATATAGGTTCGAAAATTTGTCAAGAAAAATACTGGCGTTATAGCACAATGGAAGTGCACTTCCCCAGCTTGATTGGAAATAGAGATCTAGGTTCGTATCCCGGTGACGCAAAAACGATTGATTTTATATGTATATATTTATAATTAATACATTAATTTAGTATTTGATAATATTCCTAACACCAGTCACTTCAAATGCTGTATATTTATTCAAAATCAATAGAATCAAATCTGATTTTGAGGGAAGTGAAGCCGTTGGGGACAAGCAATTGACCACGAGCGGTCACTCCAGTGTAGACCAGGGAGAATCAGGTAGGAAAATATAAAATATACGCACATTTCCTTCATAGTCTTCTGGTGGAGGAACCTCAATATAATAAATGATCATTGTACAACTCCATTACTGATTGACTAATATGGAGGCAACTGTTCTTCATGAACATTGTTGAATATTGAAAGATTGCAAAACTGCAACGAAAGTAGTCCGTAGTATTTTAAAAATAAAACTAAATAGCTAAATACCTAAAAAAAAATTAAAATGATGAAATATTTAGTAAGATTATCAATTTAAACTCATTTTTGTATGCGCACGAGGCCATGCGCACTGTTTATAGAATTACATATTTATTGTGGGAATGTGTTCTTCACAAGATATTTGGGGTTTGATCTTGTTAATGTGTTATTGCTTCTTTCTCATTGAAGTTATGATTGTTTATGTACAAACCTTGAATAAGCAATTATTTCGATGGTCTGAAATAATTGAACAAAACAATGAAAAATTAAACTTTTCAGCGTTAATATTATTAGCGCTAATTTCCTTTGAACCATTTTTCATTAATATCTTGCAACAAAGCCGTGATCAAGATATAATTTAACCAATATCTTTTCTTCTCAATCGGTGTATCTAATTACAAAGAATATGAAGCTCGTTATTTTTTAATTTATATTTATAAATTAATTATTTTTGATTGATGAGACTAATTTAAGAATAAAGAAAAACTTAATTTCCTAATTATTATATTTAGGGTGGATTTTGCCACCTCTGGTTTTGTTCTAAGTAGAGTTACTCGATAGGAAAAATTAACATTTCACGATAGCTGGTAATAGTTAATTAACTATCAAAAAAATCAGAACCTTCGACAGGTCACTTAATCATATTAATTTATCAGGTACATAGTATTTGGAAGTTAATACGTAGGTGATGAAACTGCTCCAACTATATATAATAAAAGAAATAATCTTATTTTTTAAATACACATTAGACTTTTAAATACACATTTACTTAATAAATGTTTATCATAACAATAAAACTAATCCTGCTTAAATATTATTATTATTATCGATAATAAAGACCCAAATCTGCAGTATTGTTATATTGATTAATATTATTAATTTAATATATGTAATAAATAAATTATATAGATAATATATGTAATAAATAAACAAACGTTGTAGAAATTTTAAGACAAATAAGTGTTTGAAAGTTTTATATAAAACTTTTTCTCATTTTTGGAAATGTAAGTAACTAATGGTCGTTAAGTTTTATGTTTTGGTCTATGATATATAAATAATAACGAGGGTAATAATTATGGTATTATGTTATGGATTATTATTCTCAGTGATAGCACATGTCAATAATTCTGCGTTTAAGATGTTTAAATGTAATATTATATAGTAATAATAATAATGAAAAAATATTAAGTGTTACACATGTTAAACAGTCTATAATTTCTTTGTAAGTCTCTTTTCCTAGCACAGTTTTATACCTAACAAATAAAATAATTCAATAACAAAATAGGTAAATGAGAAAATAGGTGTTTTGACGCTATACAAAGTGCAATTCATGGAACCGATTTAAAAAAAAAAAATTCCTGACCTCAGAATTGATATGAAAGTGTTTTTAAAGTTTATAACTTTACCTATTCGTATTACTATATTATAATATGCTGTTACTCATTATACACAGCACTAAATGTATATAAACAAATTCATATACCGTACTTAATTTTCATTAAATTGTTATTAAATAATTCTTCTTTTGAAACAAAGGAATATTTTTTTTCAAAAATTATAATATTAAGGAAAAAAAAATTGATTGTGTAGTTGTAATTATCCAGAACGTAGGTCTGTGATATTTTAAATTCTAATTAAATGTATTAATTAGAAAGATATACATATAAAATCGTAGTTGTTGCTGTCGGTAGCAATTATCCCGGTTATTGGTAAGTTTTATGTTACTTGTACCGTGATTTCGTAATTAATTGAATACCAGTGTCCCGGCAAAGCCACCCGGCTGCGAGGGCGCCTAGCTTATGAAATGTTGCCGCGCACTTTACAGAATTCTCCGCTCATCATTCTGACAAAAACCAAAATTTCTTACACTTTATAAAAAAATATCGAATTTTTTGAAGAATTTTAGTGCTTACATTCAAGCATATACTCTACTATATAAAACAGATAAAATTTAGTACAGAAATATTTTATTTCATCAAGCAATTATAAAAAATAGAGGGAACGTTGTTGATATGTACTGTATGAAAATATTATAAAACGCTACACATAATCGATATTATTTATAATCTTGAAGACATATTGGTAAATAAATTTATCTATAGACAACAAACGTGCCAAGTAAAATAACTTTATTATAATGTTTCTAAACAAACATGACTTACAGCCGTGTCCGGATGTATGTAAAGAACCATTGCGCCGCAAACGGCAGTCGGAAACTCAGTTCAAACAGCGCAGGTTTCCTACGGCCCGTCTCGACAAAGGGGAGGAAGGCACATTAATGCAGCCCCAACGGCGAGAGGACCGCCAGAACTGCACCAGATTAGCCCGGTACGATTGAATACTTGACAAATGAATGCAACTGCAAATTGGGTACTAAATACTAACATCGGTTAGAACGCGGCCACGAGTGTGTGGGGGTCCACCTCCCGTCGCCGGCCATCCCCTTCCCGGGTGGATGTTTGGTATTGGAAGGAATGTCGTCCATCCGTCAGGCTGACTGTTGATGGTCAATGATGTGATCTATGTCAAGATTATTGCGGTGAATTCAACTAAAATATAAAAAATAACGTAGGGGGTCGTGACATCAAAGAGAGTTGCTATACCACTCTCCACAAATTTACGTTTAATTAATATACAATTATTACTTATTTTCGTCGTTAACTTATTCATGTCAAAGTCAACAGGAATAGTGGAGATTCACAAAAGGTTAGATGCGATAAATATTGTCAAAAGTTTTAACAACCGAAGAGCATGCGTTCAAAGATGTATGAAAATGGACTATGCCAGAGTAATGTGCCAGGATAGAAGTGTGGCGTTTTATCGTCTCTGCCTACCCATAGAGAAACAGAGTGATGATAAGTGAATATATCTATCGCGGAGAATAATACATTTCCATAAAAAATGTAGGAATAGGTATATAATTATTATATCAAATTTGGAACTTAAATAACACCCCGATTAAGAACACTAATATTAGTATATAGTAAGATGATTTATTATAGATTGCCCATGCCACCTATTCTAAATCAGATATAATTATTAAATTTCTGTTAAGGAAGATGCGTTCGGATATAATAATAATAATACTCGACTGTGGGATATTTATATCTCCTGCCAAGTATAACAACTTTCAAATAACCCTTTTAAGGGCCACCGTTAGGTTTGCACCGTTTGATGATACATTATAGTCTGAAATTTTACTTTTATACTGCATATACGAGTATATGTGGAATTTTAATATCAAAGCAATGAATAAAAACACCGTAATAAATTATATGTATGAGTCTTGTTTAGAAAAATGATAATAATTACTATCTAACTATGTAATCCCTGTACTCTTCAGCAACACTGCACCTTAAGCAATATTATTATTTTCGCCTTGTCACTGCTTGTATCTACACTCAATAATAAATAATAAATTAATCAATGAATCTCAATAATAAAATGCAAACGCAAGTTGATTATTAATATTGCAATAATTAATTAATAAGATATGTTGGATTATTTTTCAATCCTTAAGAAGAAAATGACATCTGAAACAGGTCGGAAAGAAAATATGAAAATAAAGTAGTTTATTATTTAATACTCAATTGTTTACTGATAATCAATCATATAAAATTGAATTGAGGCATTCGAATTATTTATCTCTTTTGTAATACATATGTAAATCTACCCCCCCCCCCTATGTAGCGGTGCACAATTTTTTATCGTAAATAGGTAGTTTAATGTAAACTGAACTTTCTCGGAAAACAAGTATAATTTTTTTGCCGTATTTCTGTTTAATTAATAACGCACTATCATTAAAATAATTCCATAGGACTGTTGTCCATGACGAATGCAATTTACCCTTTATACGATAATTTTAATGCCGAGACTTACTTTTTATATCTTCACTTAATTATGCAATTTCCGGTTTGATCAGCTGCATTGTTGGTGCAAAAGTATACAAGAGGGTGTTAAAAATAAATTATAGATTACATCCGACACGGTTTATTCAAGTCATCGCGGCGCCGAGTGATGAGCGAAGGGGTTCGGGTGGGGGTAGATAATGAAACGGGGCGGAGAGGGGGAAACACAATTCAAACGGCACAATGTAATATAAACTGCACCCACAGCAAACATTCATCCATATGTAATACCTTCCCGGTGTTAATCTAGTGGTGTGCCCGGCGTGCCCGGCTTGCCCGGCGTGCCCGCCAATGGCCGCCCAAGGACCCGTGCGGATCTATTTGTTTTAGCTGATTAGTTAGTCACACAATTAGATTAGTATCGATACCCGAATCGGTGTATTAATTATTTACACTCAAGTTTGGCGACGCGCGCGCACTGCAGCCGTATCGGGCCGATTGTGGCCAAAGTAATGCACCGCTCGGTGCTCAGTCCGTCGGAGCGACTCCTCGGCCAGGGCGCCGGGGTGAAAAAACGCAATACTCGGAAAATAAATTACATAAACGTAATACAATATCATTCTGCAATATTCATTCTATGTATTGACAAAGGCGAAAATCAGGACACACAAAAATCATTTGTCATAAAAATTAAGCTAACTTTATAACAACAACATTTTATATTGTGAAGTATAAAGGCACAATATCTATTATTCTTTAATAATAGTCAGAATAACATGAGTGGAATAATTGGCGTATCGGAGGCCGGCTCTTCCGCTTCACAATGTCGCTACTAACGTCAACACATTATAATAAATAAGTACCGAATCACAAATACACAAGTAATAACATTGTATCAAAGGCCATGAGAATTATTTCTGAATAGAGACAATTATACGAGTTAGCGAATATATTTACATATGCACGTTAAACAATATCTATAAAAACAATGTTACATAGTTTAAAGCACACATAAATATATAGATTATAGAATTAAATTTAGACCCATTGATAAATAGACTCTTCAACATTTTAGAAGATAATAATTTTACAATTAATATACAATAAATTAAAATATGTAAATGAATAAATGACAATCCAGAATAATAATAATAATTTTTAATATTTTAAGTAATAACTATATGGTTAAATATTTTAATAACTAATAAGGTCTAATAAGGTAATAAATTAACAATCTGTCTTAGATGAAAACAATATTGATGTTAAATCATCAGCAATATGTAAAGCATATAAAAATAAACAAAATAACATAAATATCCAAGGGAATTTCACTATCAGTCCTATTTATAAAATTATCTTAATAAACTTGTCACTTTCAGATTATCAAGTCATAATTATCATGATATTCGGTACTAATGTACTGTATGTAGAATTTAAAAAAAAACTTTTAATAATCAATTGAATCTAAATAAAATAAAAAATTGTGATTAGAGTTCATTTTTTGTACTCGCGTGATGTTGAAGGAATATTTAATAGTTTTACATCTGGAACTGATTGTTTTTAAGTAACAAACTCAAGTTGCTTATATTAATTGCAATAATTTACATCTATTTTGGGTCAGTGTAACAATACACAAACCTGTTTCAATATTGTTTTTAGCTAATTTCAAATACAACCATATGTTTCATAATTAATCGAACAAAGTATTTCAGATATATAAAATTATTTGATCAAATTGACCAACTAATAATTCTGGATAATCCATGGAAATTAAGAATATTTTGTTAAGCTTTTTGCCTGATCATGGAATGACCCGCTTAAGTTTACGCGAGCTAACAACTTGTTTACAGATTTACTAAACAGCTGCTTTGTGCTGCAGGGAAGCTCACGGGAGCGCGTGCTGCAGTCAACCCTCTTAATGAGACAACGAAAACATTAGACTCAACCAAAATTAGACCCAAGCCAAAAAATCGGCAGATATCATAATAAATGTAATATTTAATTCTCATCATACAAAGAACGACTGAAGATATATACGAATATCACAACCTTATTAATAATTCGCATATATTATACTGAATAGACATATATATTTTTTTGAGTATATGTGTAAGTTATATTTTACAGACAATCATATACAGGCACTTGTTTAAAATATTGTTTGGTTTGAAATCAACATATTTATTCATAACGTTATTCATAACGAGCGATAAATTCAAAATGAAATTTATTCGAGAATCAATTAAATATGTCGTATTAAATAATGTTTTTGGTGTATTAATAATCGTGTTCTTATTTAGCTACAAATAATTATTAGAAATATAATTTAAAATCAAATTAAAACTTCCACAGATTTTTCAATTTTAATTTGAGAAATAACCAAAATTTGAAAGGTTTGTCGGTAAAAATAAAAGTTTCTGCGCTTACACTTTGTACATTGTTGCTCTTAATTAAGAACACCCTCGGTTGTATGAGGGTTTGGGGTCGATGGCACGACATCAGAGCGGGGAGAACATCTGGTGCGTGATCTACTGATTCTATCAAGAAAAAATCACTTTAACGATTATGAAACAATACAACTTTTATTTGTTCAAATAATGATTTGTTCATGATAGTGTAGCTATGAAAGAACGGTAAAAAAATACATTAGAATTAGTTTAGATACGAATATACACATAGTAAAAAATAAAACTGGAAACTTGACATACCACAGTTTACAAGAAGTATTATATGATTGATAAGTAATTAATGCTACACTCACGATAAATAGATATTTAAACAAATTTAATTTGTTTAATAAAAAAAAATGTAAACGAACATCGGCAGTATGAGCAAAACTTTTTTACCAATCAACTCTAAATGTACTAGATACAAAAAATACCTGTTATAGTCGCAAAATATCTGGAGAAAATAAAAATATAAACTGAAAACCATTTAGGTAGTTTATTAAATATTTTATCGCAATAGCCGTGACAGAAGAGTATTGCAATCTATTCTCTTACCCAATGATAGCAAGTAAGGTTTTTAAAACTTTTATATTAAGATTAATTAGAATCAATACGTTAATAAGTATATAGTTTTATGAAAATAAATTAATATATAAAAAATACCATAATTGTGAAAAAAATATAAAAACTAAATATTTTTACAATCGTGCCCTGTAACTCTAGGTATTGGCCAATAAGATACAGCATCGCACCTTTTTGACACATACATATAAGTTTTGCCCCTTCTTCCGATTTGTTCCGATACAAAACAACATGAACACCGGTGTAGTTTTTATAGAATATGTAAGATGCAGAAATTTTCTAAGAAACTAAATAATCATATACAATTTAATAATTTTCTGCTAGTTGGTGCAAACAAACCGTTAGAATTTTCTGGCGAAATAATTATATCTAGGATATACGAAAACAATCAAATTTGAGAAATCTATTTCTATCGATTATGGGTAATAAAAATATTATTCTATGTAAAAAGCAACTTAGAATAACATACATAAACACAAATTCCGTTAAACGCAATATGGTATTACTGATCTCCATATCTCCATTTTAAATATTAAAAATAAATCGAAGCAGATCTTTTTGATTATTTAAAATATTTTTATAGAGATAACACTTTGTTTGAGGTGAAATCTTACGAAAGTGTAGCTATGTAAATAATATAATTTTATTATTATTTGTTATTGACTATCCTTATGTACAAATTTATCTTCAGAAATGTTATTTATAAGAGTGAGAGCAAGGCATGCTTAATGATTTTTAAAGTTGATACATATTTTATCTGATGTGTATAAGAGATTTACTGATCTAGGTATATGCTAAAAATCGACTCAATATTGATTAGATGCTTTTACTATGGAATAATAAATGATTAAAATTAATTTGATAGATTTTTTTTTTAAATAGAGATGCGTAGACGGAATACATGTCACATCAATACTCTTACTATTTTCAAACAAGAAATACTATGAAAACAGGATTAACTTGCTGGTCTCCTGGAATGAGGCGCGAGCCTCAAACAACTAGATCACTACGCCAGCGTCTAACCACCAGACCAACAAGCTACTAATTAAAAGTATTATAATTCGTAGGTATAGGTAAAGTGTATGATTTTTTATTATTAATATTTAAATAATATATTTGGATCACAAAAATGTATCCGGGTTCCAAGATAAAAAAAGCATTATATTCCGGGGCTAATCTAATTCACGAAAATAAAAAATAAAGATGCAATCAATTTTGACGATTGACGAATAAGATTGCAAATCAGAAGGGGCACAAGAAATCAATAATAAATATTAAATTCACACAAATGAAACAAAATTTAAAAGAATTCAAGATAATCGAATGTTTTAATCTCCACCGCGAGTACCGATTTCTTACCTGCGTCGGGTCTGGGGTCTAGTGGGGATATTCGAGCGCCCCCAGCCGTACATTGGTAAAAACTGTGATAAAAACGGATCAATTTTTGTAAACTGTGCCAATATTTGGATATAGTTTCTTGAATTATTCAACTATTTTAATAATTTAATTATAATTACTAATATTTTACATTAACGTCCATAATATAATTAATAAATAAAGTAAGTTCATAATATAATTATGTAAACTAAGCGGTCGGGACTTCTTGGGAGTTATCGATGTTAGATCTATTTTTAAAAGCACAAGCTTGTTTAATCACTTGATAATAATTATTTTCGTAAATTTGACTTTATCCTTTAAATCAATACGTCCTCCCTTTTTTGACCTATGGTATTGAAATTTCGATACTTACAAGTAGGCCTAACCACAATTTCAAGGTAACTTAATTGACCCATACAACGTACTATGCCCGGAGAATCCTCCGAAATAAAATAACAAATTAAGACAATGGCAGAAGCTGAAACTTCAATTTTTTAATTTTTAGTTTTAGTAAAAAAAAGTGCTAGAATGGAGCGTACTGGAAGCCGAAACGCAGGTCACATATTAGACATATTGTAAAAAGCGGAGAACAGAGAAAATATGTTTAAGAAGGGTGGTCACTAATTCATTATTTCAAATTCGTATATTTTTAAAAACAAAGAGAAGGACACATGGATGTTCCAGGAGGGTTAAAGAAAATTAAGAAATAATAATATTTTAAAAAAAGACTACATATGTAATAGTTCTATGATGATTATTACGTGAATGAACAATCCCCAACCAGGAGGATCAGGACGATTCTGTACGGTTATTTCTTATCAAAGCTGGGTCGTTTTGGATTTAAGGCGCTGAAGATTTTCCATTCACCCCCTATTCTTTAGCAACCTTTGCCCCTTGGTCAAGCGTTGCCTGGGGAGCCGATTTTAACTTTTAAATCTAGACAAAATCAATTAAAATTTAATCACAATTATGAAATAAAATTTAAATGTGAATTGTATTAATTTTATTATTATTTCTACTTATTTTACTTACACATCATTCTGTGTCCGAATATACAATCATACAAGTGATACCGAAATACCACTATTTTTCTCAATATTCTTCAAAGTAAATAATATGTATGTGTTATAATTAATTTTATCAACTTGGTGTTTTGCGGGACGAGGATCAAACTCTAAATCGCTAAACGATCATTATACCGTTGAATCAAAAAAAGCACATCAAATAATAACTGTTTGATATTACAAATCATAAATACTTTACTTCAGAATAACGTAGATATTTATAAGAATTAATTGTTGTGCCACTTATATAATTTCTCATAGATTTTTGAAAGAAATTTTTTTTAAAAATTTGCCAAAGATTTACAAATTACAGCAGGAATTCATTTTATGAGATACGTAAAATGAATTATGTTTCAATTCACTATAGGAGATTATTGTTTGTATTAAAGCATGGTATTATCTTTAATTATAAAAAAATGAAATGGATCTACATAGTTTATTTTATTTTGTGTGTGGTAGAGAACAAAAAGTCTGGATACAATGTCGGGAGAAGTGTGAATGGAATAAAATAAATTCAAAAAAATATTTTAAGCGTAACTGTTATGGCATTTATGATAATGCAATGTATTCACGTCAACGTTTCTTTAAAACTTTTAAAATTGCAGCAGTAATGTCTCCGTCTGTCTCCGCTTGATATAACGTCAATGTGGAATGACTAGCCGGCGCCAGTTCATGACAACTAGTTAGTTAGATTTTTTTAGTGAGTGTTAAATACGTAAAATTGAAAGCTTACAAATTTTATTAAAAATGTATTTATTTATAAATCAAATTCAAGAGAGATACTTTATATAAAATACTGTTGGCGCATCTCGTGATTTTTTTAATGGCATTTATTTAAAACAGTCTTTAAAACAATAACATAATGAAATAAGTAATAGAATTTCTAGCAGTTTAATGGTGTATTCATGCACTGCCGATGATGCGTCACAGTATACGTAGGTATCTATAAATCAATTTTACGTTTCCGGAGAAGTGGTTCTTAACATCGTTAGTTGCGATATTAATCAATAGGTACTGCCGCGTCTATGGTGCCGTGGTTGTTAGTAGATAAACGTCAAAATCGAATGATTAGTTGGATTAGTGCATGCAGCCACTACGGTCAGATCGGGCGTCGGTCAGGGAGTTGCGAGTGGAGGGCGGAGGTAACGCCGCCACCCCTATCCTCCCCGACTCCCGGGGTAGACGGTGTGCCGTAGAATTGAAACAGCGGTAATTGCCTGATTAATGAAATGATGGTCGCCAATGGTACAGGCCCGCCTAATCGAGGCCTTCTAATCCCACCCCCGCCTAACAATGGGGGCGGATTCATTTAACTAAAATTCCTAACCACTACAAATGTGATTAGTTCCATCATTAATATTCCGGCCAAAATACTTGATGTACGAGCTACATGTTCAAGATAACTGTTTAGTGAATATCTTTAATATTGATCAAAATATTTGTTTGAAGGTACTGCAACACAGCATTCGCAAAGGTTTGCACACCGATATATGCACTTGAATGGACAACCACCATGGATAACCAGGGCGGCCGACAGCTGTCGGGAGCGGCAGATATGTGCTTATTGCCTGGGTCTATGTTGGTAACGTTTTGATGTGTCAAAATCGATAACACTTGTCATTAATTCCTACATGGAAAACAACTAAACTTGCAGAAAATAAATAAATCGGGATAATGATCACTAACCAAACACGATAAACTGTTTCCTGTTATAAATATCGTAAAATTGTTAGAATTTATATGAAATTTGACTGCGATAATTGAGAATTTATAGAATCAATGAAATAATATTAACATATTTTTTATATAATAAAACCTTATCCAATTTCGCCGATTTTTAATATTTCTGACATCAATCAAATTTTTGTGAATTAAATTCATTAGATAAATATAATTTATGACTAAGATATTTTAAGTAGATAGATGGCACAGAATGAAACGTTTTTATGAAAAAAAATAAAAGCTCACATAAAATAAGCTCAGGTGAAAAATAGATCGAATCTTAGTTAGAATCAGTTAAACCCTCTGACATCTATGGCATACATTTGAAATTTTTCACTGAAGAATAGTCCAAATAACAAGTAATGTTTTAATTTATACTATATGTTTTATTTAGTTTAGGTTGTGTTAACTTAGGACATAGCACCGTACAGTAAATCGTAAAGGTGCTATGGGTACGGAACTTATAATTTCATCTAGAAAATTCTCCTTAAAAATTCGATTGTTTACATTATGGTAATTAAATTATTGATAATATTAACATAGCTACCATTAAAATGCAGTTAGTATAAAACGCATTCATTTGAAGTTGTAGGTATATTTTACTTCTAGCAGACCAGTTCTCATTTTATGACATTTAACAAATCCTTAATAATATGATTGTGTTGTACAAATCAATAAATATTTATTGATATTTTAAAAAATGGCGGAGATTAACAAATATTCAGGAAAATCAAAATGTCGTAATTTGTATATAAAACATGATTTTTAATATAGGAAAATTGAGAAAAAATAATATCAATATTGGCGTTAAAAATAAATTGTCATAATATATGTTATGTGACTTTATTGGGGCATAAATATAACACTTTTTTTATAATTGGAGTACATAGATTTTACATCGGTAGTATTTAATTAAAATATTTAGATACGACGATTTCATAACATGATATTTGATAATGTTAGTAAAGATTAGACAGGTCTAAGGTTTTTAACGATCTATAATGTATGCTCAACATTTAATGATGTATCTCGACCATTGTTTCACCATTAGGCGTACTTTTGCATTTGATGATACCTACAAAACTTTGTAAAGTTTTTTAGGTGTATAAATATATGATTGAAAATAGGTACATTCTGTTCAGCACCGACTTCGGCGATTGAACTCAAATTAAACTAATGCAGTCAGGCGTTTCCAGTTTTCAACGACATGTATATATGTAACATTATCGCCATCACTTACAAAAAGTCATCTAGGTTCCCTCTGATTCATTATTTGAGGAATGCTAGCTTTTTGGTATCCAACAGCTTTGTTTCTTTTTATTTTCACCGTAACATAGAGCTTCATCGCACAAGTATCATGCGAGAACAAAAATAATAGGTTCACCATTGAGCTCGACATATACTAGATTTGATCAATCCTTCCATATGTTTCTGGCACTCAAAACCCACAAAATGTTGCCAAATAATATGAAACATTTTTCAATGGACAAATTTAAATACTATCTCGGAAACTGGTTTCAAACATAAGCAAACGAAAATATTTTTGTTATTTAAATTATTTTCAAGTTATGATTTTTCAATTTAATTCAATTTCGTGCTTGTATGAATTTGAATGAGGCGAGAATTATGTGGCGCTCTACCTCCTAAGTCTAGTAAGTTAGTTGTTAGTTTAATATATTGTTTAGATGCACCGTTAGATATAACGGATGAAGCTGTCTACTTTAGCACAGAACTTTAGTCTAGTTAAGGAGATAGTATATTCTCTTACATTTTGTATTTATATTATTGCATCAGAAAGACTAAACAAATAATTAATTAATTGTAAAACTTATAGTACTGTAGGCAACAGATTTGTAAAACGAACGTGCCCGCGCTGATGACGTCGACCCCCGCGACCCTCTGACACTTCTGATCGTCGGAAGCGTCCGTCTCAGCGGAGAATTTGATTATTGCAGCTCGACCATGTTAATGACTTGAATTTCAATTACACCAAATTACCTGGGGATGTGTCGTATGCGCGGGGAGGTAAAAAGGAGAGCTCCACAAGAGGGAAGGGTTGCGTCGCCCTCCGCTCCTTTTCGGCAACCCTTGCGGTCACAGGTAGTCGGGTAGGCATCCGCCGAATGCATTTTTTGTCGGCATTTTGAATGCTACCAGACAGGTGCGTTTGCATGAACGCGGCCAACGCGTCATTAAAATGCACAGTTATAACCCGTAATATTCGTAATTTAAATTTCAGTTTTAAAGAATGTCAATCGAATGCTGTAAGTCATGCATATATTTTTTGATGACAAACAATAATTATGTCACATGCTATTTGCCAATTAACATTAAAAATTAGCTTATAAACGAGTTTTTTAATATATACGTGAATTATGTAAAATTAATGACATTTAATTTACCATATATAAAAAAAATTATTGAACCCTTGAGTATATTTTTAGTGAATATTTCAGTGTTGTCGAACTGTGCGAATTCCTGAATATATATGTTTGGCGGTAAATATATTTAGCAAGCTTCGATGTTCTGGAGTAAATAGAAAAGAAACAAAGAAATATTATATATTCTCAAAGGTATTTAGCATGTGTAATGAAGATATGAAGGAAGCAGGGATGTGTGAGATATTGAGGATGCTTCTTGAAGGATATGAAACAGAAGAAGGCTTGGTAATAGATGGGAAGAAGCTAAATAGACTTCGTTATACAGATAATACTGTGATTCTAGCAGACTTTATGAAAGGTCTCCAAGTATTACTGACAGTAGTAGTTAATGCACGCGAAGCACAAGGCATTTAACTAAATGCAAACAGTACAAAGTACATGATTATTAGCAAACGAAATTAAGCGGATGATAGATGGTTGCACATAGATGAAATAAAACTTGAAAGAGTAGTCTAAATTGTCTACTTGGGAGGCAGATTACATGAAAGGAAGGTGTAACCCAAGCGCAAGAGATGGTCTCTTTTGACTCTTTTGAAAGAAAAACTACGTAATTCAAAAAATTTAAATACTTAATTCATGTTATAAAAAACTGTAAAAACGTTAAATAATTTTTTTTTAAATCTACGAAAATTAAATAATATATTGCAACTTAAATTTAAATTAACGAATGATTATGATACAATGCTAAGTGCTCTCTGTATTTGAATATAGAATGGAATCATATATTCTCACTGTGATAATGAATAAGCAAGTTGCAGATTTCTTAACAACTTCTAAAAATAAACTGAATTCTTAGGGTCGTCACTAGTAATAATTTGCTGATTCTGATGCAAAAGGAAAAATAAATTCTTAAAAAATAAAAATCAGAAAACTACAATTAAAAATATTAAATCTTGCTTCTTATCATCCAAAGTAAAATTGCTAGTGTCATGGAAGACATCCTTATTAAAATACTAAATCAATTGTTAGGGAAGGAAGTCCATTGTCCAATTATTTCGAGCTGCTACAAATTATATAATTATTGCCAATGTGGTCGCTAACGTTAGATAAGAAGATAAGCACTAGAAGAAGAGAATGTGTAGAAAGATATGAAAGTATAGGGTTCTGTTTTCCTTACCTACTGCAAATATACGAGTATGTAGAATATGACGCGACAGAATGCATGAAACTATAAAAGCTGTTTGAGCGTTGTGAAAAATAACTACATCAATTGATTGTTTTGGAGGTATTTTTGGATTGTTTAGTGTACATGATAATACACACGTGCAACGCTAAAGCATAATTCAATCCGATAAATATAATAATAGAAAATAATATCAAATCTGACGGTTTCTTTCAGAGTTGGAATACCTACGAACGGTGGTGCGGTGCCGCCACAGCGCGGCGGGGACAGCCGCCAGCCGTCTTACTGTTGACATAATGATTTTTTAATGTTGGCGCCATTAAAAAGTTTCCATGCAATCGAAATATTAATAATTTTATTGTACAACGGTGTATATATTTATAATACACACAGCCACAATGTATGAAGGTGAATCAAAAATTAAAAAACAAACTTCGTGTACTTTATCCGTTGTATAAATCTATTTTAATTTAATATTGGTGTACGGAGCGTAATGGTATCCAGGTGTCTTCGCTAGTACAGGAAAGTAAAGCAAAAGAAAAACGAAAGTATAATGAATATATCACGTGGAAGTGCAGTCGCTCAGGTGCGTGTGAAGAATTGACAAATTAGGAGCGAATTTAGAACTTACATGGCTAAGGTGTGGAATGCATATGAAACAAATATGATGCTAATGTGAATAGATCATGATACAAGTATGATACGAATGTGAATAGATCATAATACAAATATAATGCGAATGTGAATAGATGATGATACAAATATATGCGAATATTGAAGGTGTGCGGAACAGAGGCCGTCCACGAAAGACGTGGAATGATCGGATAAACTAGATATTGCAGGATGGTCCTGTTAAAGTAGAATAGTAGATAAGAGTGCGTGAGTAGATGTATGAAAGTGAACGAGGTAAGGGTGATACGCTAGAAGAATGCAGCATTCTATCCAATCTGCTTACTCCTTCGGGAAAATGGCGTGATAAGTTAGTTGGAATATAGTTATGAATTTCAATATTTTTAGACTTTTCTTATGTAGAATCTAATCGCTTATTTATTAAACAAATATTTTAAACGTTTGCGCTGGTAGTTGAATTAACATGAATCTCTCTGATAACGATATTTAAAGATTTATTTTTACAAATTTAGGTACTTTTTTAGTGTAGCAGTAAGGTATTCGTCCAGTGACTAGGGATTCTGTATTCTCGACTATTTTCAATTCTCGGAATTCGAGAGTCAAAATTTTCAAGTCCCGTGAATTCCCGGGAATCGAGGCTATGAATTTTATTATAAAGAAAAGACATTTTAATCAATATTTTTAATGATGTACAGTAACTATTAGGGAAATTATCTGTATAAAAAACATACGTTAATATTAATTTATTAAAACAAATAAAAAATATTTAATGAAATAATAGTTTTTATAAATGAAATTAAGCTTACACATTTAAATTGATTACAGAAAACATCTTTAATAATTACATATCACAAACAATTTTCAAAAAAAAATTTACAGAATAATAACAATTAATGAAGAAACACGTAGAAAGACAACAACGAATATATTTTGCCAAAAATCAATGACAAACTGAAGTAACCTAATATCGCTTTTGGTTCGTCAAAAGATGATATGATTTTATCTAAAATATTTACATCTTATTTTACAAGAAAACGTAGTTCCTTGTTTGAACAAACCGACAAAACCATTCCCTTCAGAAATTTTTTGTTAATAATAAATATTCGAGGACTAATTTTATTTCTCATTGTTAATTAGAAGCTATAAAAATGGTACATATTCACCCGTCGCTGCTGGGTCGCTACCTGCTATACCGAAATGGCCCGATGAAAATAACTTGTTTAAAATTAATAATATCGTGCAAAATCAGAGTCTAGAGTCTCGGATTATATCATAATATGGTGTCTCGAGTCCCGGGACTCGAGACACCAAAAAACCATGGGATTGCCGGGAATTCATTCCCGGGTTGTCTCGACACAGAATCCCTACTAGTGACTAAGAAGCTTATCCTCATTCTAGGAAACCAACAAGATTTTCGTAGCACTAACGCTTAACTTAATCATAAAAGTAGTAAGAATATTGAAATAAAATGCTTTATATTTATGAAAAAAAAAAACCTTTAATATTTCATTTTCATCAAAAAATATTTAAGAGTTACTGATGGTAACAAAATAATAACAAATATATACTATATATATGAAATATACAATACACGTGGCCGTGAAGCCAATAGTGCAGTATGCATGCAAAAAGCTGCAGGCTTATTCCGAGTTAGCCTGGCAGGTCGTTAACGTGGCCTTTATCCCTGTTATTATCCCTCATGTCCGTATCAGTATCTAAAAAAATCTTTTATGGTATTAAACACAAAACTATATGTTAGGTCATCCCATAAATAATGCGGTTTTTTCAATTACATGAACTAAAAGTCGGAGGGGGGCGGGATAAACTACCTGCATCAGGTTTAATTACTACCTATAACTTAATCTTAGTGCAAGTTTTGAAGGGTGCAGTTCGATTTTAATAGT
Source organism: Eubasilissa regina (assembly GCA_022840565.1). Classification (NCBI taxonomy): domain Eukaryota; kingdom Metazoa; phylum Arthropoda; class Insecta; order Trichoptera; family Phryganeidae; genus Eubasilissa; species Eubasilissa regina. Next base: position 29,373,246 of record JAINEB010000033.1, read on the forward strand.
TATTTTATCGAAGCTGTAATGGAAATGAGCATATTCGAGCATATAACAAAGGAGCATATTCGGCATATTTTGCTTTATGGGTTTATTATAGGCAACAACGCAACGTGCGAGTAATATAAACACAGTAGGTATATGGGGATCGGACAGTAAGCGTAAGCCAGTATTAAGTGGTTCCAGAAATTTCGAGCCGGAAACTACAGCCTAGAAGACGAATTCGACGAAGACGTCCTACAAACCCTAGTGAAACAAAATCCTGTAGTAACTGTTGACTAACTAGCAGAGAAGCCAGGATTTGGTCATTCAAGCATTCATCGGCACCTGCGTGCCATCGAAAAAGTCAATAAATTGGGTCAATGGGTTCCTCACAAACTTTCAGAGTCTAATCGCGTGCAGAGAGTGATTGTGTGCTCTTCTTTGCTGTCACGTCTTAGGTATGAACCTTTTTTGGAAACGATGCCCCACCCACCATATTCACTGGACATTGCCCCATCTTATTATCATTTATTCCGCAGTCATCAAAATCATTTGGACGGAAAAAATATGAAATCTTTTTAAATATAAGAGTGTTATTTTTGATGCAGTTCCGAGTCAAAGATACAATTGATTTTGATCTTCAACCATTCTGTGTTAAATATAAATTTTTATTTTTTGTCTGTCTTGAACTTTAATATTTATGGTTTGTTTTGCTTATTTTTAATAAGCTATAATAATAATAATGCGTATAACCCAGTGTGATCGTGTTTTTTTGTACTTACATATAATAGAATTCATTTACGTTAAATAATAATATTTATGTTATGAAAAGAAAAATAAAAAAAAAGATTAAAAAAAATCATATATATATATAGATAAAATATATAAATGAAAATGTATATTCTATCAATTTATATTTTTATATACATATATTCCATGCTACTTGTGTAGCTGATCTGTTTTTTTATACCAAATCAATTTTGTAAAACACCATATATGGACGTAAATTAATAAATAATTATATAAATAAACAAGGTCAGAACAGAACAGGAGTATTTTTCGTCACAGACAAGTGAATTTTGGAAGACCTTACAAGTATACCAGAAAGATCGAAGAACATTGAAAAAATGAAAGGGAGTATATTTTAGATTTAAAAATAACTTTATTTATATTCATTTTAAAGAATAAAAGAAGTACAAAAAACCGCATTATTTATGAGATGACTCAATAATTTTAATGGAATATCTAATTACAATAATGAAAAATGTATTGATCTAAAATCGATCCATTAATACACTTTTGTATATTATATCACAATAGTTGTTTTAAGAGAAGACTCTTGAACAATGATGAGCTAAAAATCATGAACTGTGAGCCAATCACTGATATCTCACAGTCAAAATCACTGACAGTGATTAGACCTTGAAAATGTCGTGATTTGTAGTCCTCATCTAAATATTGTCAACTTGAATACATCTAGCGGGATCATCAAAAATATGCATGCTTGATTGCTGGCAAGTTTTTGTGCATAAAAACTGAATTTGACTAACGAGTTTATTTCAGCTTACTAGTTTATTAGGGACTGACACTGAAAGTCTCCAATATTATATTGTGATTATTGTAAATAAAAATAGTATTGAAACTGTGATTACAGTCGCAGTTTTTAATGACTGATATTATCCAATAGCAATCATAGTCGTATCATTTAGTCAAGAGTAGCGATTAGTTTCAGTATTGAAACTTTAAATCTGAATACCAAGCAAATTCAAAAACTCTAGACGATACAGAGCTGTACAGTAATCAAATAAGTATGATATGAATCACTAGAAGAGACAGAGAAAGAAACACATGGGTTAAAACGCAAGATAACATATGTTATTGTACTTTTAAAATTAGCAATATTAACTTGGTGGTTAAAATTCATATTTTTTATTTATTATCTTAGTTTTAAAAATAGATTCTGGTGAAGAAACAATGCTATATTTTTAATTAGTTATGACATCCTGAAGAAGGAAAAGGTGTTTTCCGAAACCGGTAGATGTTTTTTAAACTCAATTGTGGTTAATAAAACTAAGATAATAAATAAAAAATATGTTATTGTCACTGTTAATAAGCCTAAATATCAGTGATTCAAAGATTCAACCGTTGAACAAAAAAATATACTTCGATGATATCCACAAGACTTAAAAAATGTTTTGACCGATAGACGTAATAATCGAAGTATAACCCAGATTGGCATCCAGTAGTGGTAGCTGAAGATGACTATCATAAATCCAATTTAAAAAAAAAAGAAAATTAATATTAAATTTCAATAATACTTACTTGTTTGTATATTGTAAACTTATCTTGAGCAATGTAAGTTTTAATTCTACTCTACTCTGATGATAGTGAAAGTATTTTTAATATTAGCAAAATCAACTTTGTGGTTAAAATTAATTTTTAGATTAATTAATTTTGTTTTTTTAACCACTTAATTAATTAATACACCAATTTGTTTCGGAAAAATACCTTTAATTAATCAAGATGGAAAAACTAACAAAAATAATGTTTTCAAATTCAATTAAAAAAATATATTTTTAGATTATTCAACTTTGTTTTTTACCACATAATCAATTAATTAATACACCTACAAATAATTAATTAATTTATACAAAGTTAAATAATCTAAAAATAATAATAAAATAGTAAAGGTCATGTACATTTTAACTTGTAAAAACTATATGTAAAATAACTTGTAAAAAGTGTATTGATTTTTGCGGAAACACAAGCGGGTCAACAAATCATGAATGAAAAAATATAAATCCGGCCCCAAGAGACCCCACTAATTATTGAAACACTGTTAGGGGCAGGTGCATCGCTCAAAGGGGAGCCCAAGCGACAGACAAAATATGATAAATTATTAAAAACGCGCAACTGTTACACCGTTGCAAACCAAATATTATACAACCATGTCTTAAATGTAGAAATATAATTTATTACGCCCAATCTTTCAGCAGGTGAATGTTGGTGTAATTTTGTATCATTTGGTGTTATTACGTTATTATCTGCAACATAATATAATGCAATATAAAGAAAGCCGCATCTAAATGAAGAACGCATCAGTAGAAAAAGATATATGTATATTATTATTTAGAACTATCAAGAAACAACACACTTCGGTAATTATTGCTGCTTGTTCCTCAGGTAGACGATTGATCGATTGGATATTGGATGTGCTTATGACTGAACATCAGTAACGTGCACGAGGCATAGACTTAGGTTATGCTGCTAATATTTTTGGTGTAAAAGCGATGGGTTGAGTTTGATAGAGGCTGTATTCATCATTCAGAAGCATGTATAAGTATAGTGAGTGAGTGTGTACTATTACTATTATTCTTGGGAAGTTTTTTAAGTTATAATTAAAGGAGTTAAAAAATATTATATTATAAAATAATACCACGTTTAAAGTGTATTGGAATGCTTACAGTTAAGTCCGCATCAATGACACACTTGCGGCGTTTTGCAACACGGCTATTAAAGCGAAGACGTGTATTCAGAGCACCGCGCGTTGCAAGAGTTGCGCTCAGTAGACAGATTTTGTGAAAAAACACATGCGTGGATTTATTTGTCAATTCTTCCGCTAGTTATACGGTTCTAGTTAATACGTTAACATGAGAACTGAATTATTTTCGTGTAGATCTCTCATATCAAATAAATATTTCATTTACATTTATTTCGCAAAGGTTATAGTCATGCACAGGTTTTTTGATTTGTATAGTGTGTCCTGTATTCTACTTCAATAGCGCGAACTGCCTGTCACTGCTCTTCCCGATTTTGGGTCTTGTGCAGCGAGGTTCCAGTCATATCTCGGACTTGGTGTATGACGGCTTTTCGCTCCAAAACCTCATGCCTAAAGAATAAAATAATTATTTTTCTGCATGTTGAGAATGAATGAGTTTCTGAAGAATGGAGACTTTCGTTCGTTTCGCAGTCCATGGTATCCGCAGCATGCGATACAAACACTGTATCTCAATAGCACATATTAAAAAAAAAACAATGTTCATTATTCAAAACAAAATCTTCATTAATTAATTAATCTGTAGCAATGATTAATTTTTAGCGCGATTTCATTTCTTTAACTATTGCGCGGTTTATTAATTAAGCGGTCTTAGAGCGCACTTGAAGTGAAAATTTTACAAAAAAGGCGATATGTAAATTATCCAATGTTATTATATTATCATTCTGTTCTGCCAAATAATTTAGAGTCGAGATCCGGAAAATCATTGAAATATCAATGTTTTCAATCGACGTGATAAAGTGCAAAGCGGTTAAATAAAATATTTTGGGGCTTGTGGGTGAATTGAAATGAATATATAAATAATTTTAATGAAATTTGATACATTTATTCGAATAATTTTTATCAAAATTTATTCAAAAAAGAAGATTGATTATGTAAAATAAGATTCTTATGGTCACGCGGCGGGCGCTAGTTATTTGTTCGTTATAATATCTACACATATAGTACATTTTTTATTTTATTTATTTGACATTTGATTGATATTTTGATACAATCATCAGAAGTGAACAAGCAATGATATAATACACTTATTAATGTACTGTGTGCGATGTAGTAGGTATCCATCCACCTATAATATATAAAGCATTGTTCTGCCTACTTTGCTAGACTACCGTCTGTGTTAAAGTAGACAGTTTTTTCCGTGTTGTTGCGGTGTTATTTAACTAAAATTACAAGAAAAGAGTCAGATTTGAGAGAGATGTATAAAAAAATAGAGATATTAAAAAATTGTAGTGAATGTGTTGTAAATGTAAAATGATGAATCATTTATATATTGAATTGTGATTTAGCTGGAATGTTTAAACAGCGATGTTTCTGACTGATCTCTACCCAATTGAATAATATATTTGCGTAACTTTTTTGAAAGTGAACGATTTCCAGTCAGTCCATTTAACCAACATTATTTTTTCTACATTTATGGTCATAAAGAAATACTCGAGATGTTATTTTATTCTAATAATTTTCACCAGTTTTATTTTATCTCCCTACCACGCAACTTACCGTCAAACGGTGAATCATGAGGCGAATTTGACTGTTTTTAAAAATAAATAAATTAAAAATGGTTTAAATAAATAATAATAAATAAATCGAGTGAATACAATAATAATTCTCACAGTTAAGCGTAAAATACGCGCACGCGTGTGATGTGTGCACTGTTCACTGGGAAAAAAATAAAAGAATTTATTTTTAACATTTAAAACATTTTTTGATAAAAAACGATTGGTCAGAATTGAACTTTGTGTAGAGAGTTGCTTTGTACGTTTATATTTTTAGGTATGCAGATATATAATTCATAAATGAGTTTACTTACCTAACGGAACGTGAAAGAACATATTTAAATTTTCTAACGTGTGAACGACTTTTCAAATAGAGAAATTTATAAATAGTGTTAAAACATAAATTTGACTTTTATGGTTATCTAAAATTAAAAATAAATTTTTAATAGGTAAGATATTTACACATCAAAAATTGATATTTGGTGGTGAAATTATTTCGGCTTTTGTGCTTATGTATATTATACAACGAGATCATCATCGGATGAACTCTCATCACTAAAATTGGGGGATATTGAATGATCAATTGTCGTATACTGCAACTTTCAAAGTATCAACGTGTCAGATGAGTTTTGGTGACAGCTGTGAAGTGTCCACCACATTTAACTATCGATATCGGAAAGTAAAATGAGTTTACTGCGGGATTTTTTTAACCAACGATCAAACAACCCGTTTTCACAAAATTCGTTACTATATTTTAACAACTATTTACTTTTTATTATTACTATTTATTATTTACTACTGATCACACAACCGGTCTTAAAGGGTTGCATTCTCATCAAAACTTAAATTTTTCAAAATAGATTTTACGATTCTGAAGCCGTAATATTTGTACTTCATTTAGTAAATATAAATGAAAAGTGGTAATGAAACCCAAATTTTAGAATTATTTACCTTTAAAATATAAATGGAAGCGAGTCCATTTACACGTTTATTTAAGATATTTACATCGATGTGTGATACAGGTCTAGTGTGTGATAAAGTATTTCTTTTCTAAGAAACACGAGGGTTATTGATTACATATTCAATAACTTTTAACTTTAAAATTTCAGAAGCGTTGTTCAAATTGATTGTATATTGATATGATTAGAAATGGAAAATAAATCAAAATGACTATCCAAGTATCTAACTCTTCACAGATTTCAAAGTACCAAAAATAATAGACATATACAAAAAAAAATTCAATAATCTAAATTATTAAAATTATAAATAAATTAAATACCAGAAGCGAATTACGATCCACAAGATTTAGAGATCAATTTGATATTCCAAAACTAAAATATACCGCAACTCAAAATCACTATATTTATCAAGGCATCAAATTTTTAACAATCTCTGCATCACAATTAGAAAAATTACAGACTAAATAAATAATACAATAAATTTGTATCTGATATCAAAAAATATGTACACAGACTAACTGAAACTTAAATTATACACTCATATATACTCCTTTTGTATACACAAGTCTTACTCACATAGAGAAGAAATAAATGTTTAATTACCGAGCGGCACACAATGGAGTCCTGGTACCGAGACTCATGTATGAAAGTGAGACCCGGTGCTGGCGGAAAAGAAATGAGATCTCTTATGCGTATATGTGGCAGATTCATTGTGACAGAGTGAATTATGAAAAAATAAGGATAGAATGTATAGGAGTTATCGATATATGTATCACCAGTGTAGGTGTAAAAAAAGTGTGGTTTATATTAAAATGCAGCTGAGTCACCTAATTTTAAAATTGTTGCTTGACAATTTCATTTCATTATTCAATTTCATTATTCAATTTCATTATTCAATTTCATTATTCAATTTCATTATTCAACCATGAGTGTGAAGTTTAAAATAATTTTTATTTTGTGTATATCTGCCACCATCTTGGATCTAGGCTAAATTTTCTGCACAGCGACTGACAAAAACGGAACTTGGCAGATTTAAAAAATATATATATTGTTCTCCTCCCATACAAGATAAAAGATTCTAGTTTTCACTAACTTAAAGAAGAGATAATAGGATTATAAAAAATGTATATAAATGATAGACAATAATATATAAACTATGACTTAAATGACTTTTAAATATGCCAAATTTGGAAGCATGATCACCAGTTTTTAAGGTGATTGGGGATTGGAAGCACAAGATGTTTTTTTTTTTGTCATAACTATGGCTAATAGAGTTTCAACTTTTAACCAGATATTTATTCATTATGTCCAAGTTTTATTTTGGATAAAACTGATTTAACAGTTTCGATGCATCTGTAACCTACAAATGTAAGTGAAATCCTCCATCACATTGAGTTTGGTCATCAAGTAAGTCTTGACTCGCGGAGAGTTTTGCCGGATTGAAGTCAAGTCATTCTCATTACGCCCTATCAGGGTTGACCATGATATTTTTGGTATTCTTGAACTCATCAACTCTTTGAGGACGGCGGCAGTCTCCTCGGACCCCACAAACGGGTTGAACGAGAAGCTCGGTTTGGTGTAGAGCTGGTTTTTCTACAGATGGCGCCATATATCATTGCGGATCGATCGATTTCTTCGACACCTCCACAAGGGTCACCTCGGATTTGCGAGGCAACATTCGCGGAAGACTTGACACGACCAGATAAACCAGATACTGGAAACGGTTCAGTAAGAAACCTTAATAATCGATGAGCTTGTATGAGAAGATGTATAAATGTGGATGAGGAAATATGAATTGTGTTTCAGGACGGAAGAATATGGCGCTCTATTCTCTCTGCTTATCCCTGCGAGGCATACAGCTTGATGGTAGGTTAGTTAGTTTGTACATCGAAAAATTCAAGTCGCAAATCGAAATTGAGCCGTAATTTTAAGTTGTCTTTGTAGCGAAAAGCAGTATAGCGAGGTACTGGTGTACCTGTGTTGATAGTTGATAATAAGTAATAAAAGAAGCCGCTAAATCGCTGATTATAGTATTTGTATTTATATCCTTGCAAATAGGAGGTTTAATTTCAGCGTGGGAATAACGATGATTTCCTACTGTACCAGCACTAAAAAATTAAAGCAATTATAACAGATGTTTCTTAGACACCGTGTGCAAAAATTTATAAAAATATAATTCCGTTAAACAAAAATTCTTTCGTCATTTTCAACCATCATATTATTTCAATGGCTCCATCATGATGGTAATTTGTGTATGTTCTATCAGAAAAAAATCAGCCCTATCATGGATGTGAAAGAAAAATGAAGAAGCTTCGCTTTATATTTTAATAGGGGATAATAATAGTGGAATTAAAATGTAACAACGTCCAATTGAAATGCGGTTGGAAGTTTCCGATAACTTGTATGTTGCACTCTAAGTGGGCATTCTGTTCTGAAATATACAACATACTTTAAAATTAAAACAAATCACTTGTTTTAAAATTATTTAATAAATTAAGTATAAAAAAATTATTGAAAATATTTAAATATTGAAATATTTTAAACACTTAGCCATTTCAAATCATGTCCAAATATGTTTAAATCTTTAACGAGTAAATATTTATTGTGTTACTGTATAATTAACTCTAGATTGCGAGGCCTTAAAACTTATACCAGTAAAATGCAAATAAGAACCCACGCAAGAGGTCCGCCCCCTATTAAGTAGGGCGCTTGTGCATGGGAGGATGGGAGGAGGGCTTACTCTGACTCTCAAAAACAACTGAATTGCAGGAAGGAGGAGTTTTAAAACTTTATTAATAGTTTTTTGCATACTGAGCGGCCGCACACAGAATGTCTACTTCGTATAAAAAATTGGGATAAATTCTTATGGTCATATATTCAAACCAATGTATATAACTATAATTCATACACTGTTTCAAAAAAACGTGTATACAATTTGAAAATTTATAAATTCTGTATTTATTAAGCTGGGTTTATATTTTGTAATTTAAATTAAAGAGTATAAATTTGACCCTTCCCAAATATTTAACAACTTGCTTCTCTGTGAACATGTTGTTGATTATCTCTCATACAACAAGAGCACTCTATTACAACACTTGTAATAGAGTGCTCTTTCTCCTTTCTCTATGCGACACACTGAAGAGCTCGATATACATACATTAAGCATAAATTACACTCAACGTATATCTAAGATGCTGCGCACATCTTGCCAGAAGACGAGACAAAACGAGAGACTTGGAGAAGCTTACGATGGTCGGTAACGTTGGAGGATTCAGAAGGAGAACTCTCTCTCACTGCACCAACCGAGTGAAGATCGCGACAGCCTCTTCACTAGCAATATTAAGAACTTCAGGATAAGAAGAATAGAAGAATCTGTAAAAAGAGTTAATGATGGCCTCCATGATGGTCGCGATTTGCCATTAGAAAACGAAACAAAAAAATTGTACACAGTATAGTTATTTTTACAATTATTTAAATGTTACAGTAATAGGACCATACTTCAGCTATCTAAAAGATGATGTAAACAAATTTAAACTTACGAGTAAAACACGAATAAAAAAATATATGATTTTTCCATGCGTTAAATTTGCAAATTTTTTTTTGTGTTAGTAATGCTAAAAATGATAATATTAGATTTTTTCACAAATATTTTTTACACCTGACTATATTTTTTCAGTGAGTTTATTAATATTTACACACGAGTGTATAAAAATCGGCCTTTAGCCCCATTTGTTGTTGTAATAATGAGAGTTCACATTAATAAAAAAATTATTTACGCAATAGTTAGGTAAGTGAGTTAGGAAAAAATAAGTCTATCAAAATGTAAATGGTTTTGTCAGTTACCATATTGAAATCGAAAGCGTAATCTAAACTAAAAGCTAAACTAAACTAAAAGCGCTACTGCCTGTGCATAATATTATCTATTATCTTACAAAAATACAATCAAGCACCTTGATTGAAAAGGGCACAAACTATTAAATGTTTTGTATAATGATCTCGGGATGGAATGGCATCCATTAGACTACAATATTCTATTCTACTCCAGGTAAGGCCAAGGGGTATTGGGAGCTGTGCGAGACTCGGAGAAAAACAAATTAGTTTTATGCTATTATGTTTGTGCTATACTATAGCAGTCGCAGAGCTTATTGGCGGAAACGAAACAACAAACAAAACAATTTGATGAGATTCTGAGACTGCATTAATATAAATTCCCATATTTAACATCACTTCGTATCTGATTTCAACTGATTAAGATTATTTCAACTTGAGGTATTTTCTTGTGCGAAGTTTCTCTTCATAAAAAAATCTCAGTTTCTTAAATAATTGATTTGAATTCATCCCTCGTGATACATTAAATATCATTTAATTTAGTTTCATTGTTTATATTTATTTGTTACCTGTTTACATAATATTCTGTCTATTTTAATTAATATGTTGAATATGTTTGAATAGAAGTACGTGTATTAATGTTTATCAATTGATGTGCTTGATTGTGAGCGGTCGGGGTTCAAGCCAATCAGGAAATTAATCATGTTTTCATAACACAAGCTCTTAGCTTAAAAAATAATATTGATCAATTTTCAATGAAATCACGTGTTATTGTGAATTTACAATTTTAAAAGAGAGAATTTTGAACAAAGTCGAAAATTTGACGATTGTAGATAGATTTTTTCTCTGTACCCGTCTTTCTAAGAGATTCTTTTAAATTCTTTTAATTAACAAAAAAATATGTTCTATTAAAAATGAGATTTCATTAAAAAAATATAATATCACAATATTTAATAAAAATTGTTTATATTTTAACTTTTCTTGTAAACGGGAGTCGGTATTTTTTTGTCGTATGTTTCAGATGTTTTAAATGAATCAATATAGGGAAAATGACGTTCGGCCATGCTGTTTTATTTGTGTGACAATTCGTCTGGCAGGATAACGTTGAATGAAAAATACGAAGAGGGGGGCGCACCGACCATTATCAAAGCCTCCGGCGACACAGTGATTGCGGCCTCATTTTATTGTGTTATAAATGCACCGGCTTTGACCGGGCGCAACGCTGTCCGCGCGGGACGTGCTGAATGCTTTCTAAACAGTAAACAATATTTCGTCAAATTTCCGGACATCTAACAATTTGTAATTGGACGAACAAACCGTAATCAAGTTATGCGAAAATTCATTTTGCAGGTGAGTGCCAATGTACCGGGCGGTGCACGGGCGGGATTTGATTGCACGCTCGGACAAAGGGAACGTGAGTGCTTTTTCCATGGTGCCCTTCGCATCATCTGTTAATCTTATTACGCAAATTAGACCTACCGCTGCGTCATCATCAGCAAATCAAGCAGCTTTTAACGGAAATTATGACTGTTTATTGCGTATGTATCATGTGAAGTACAAGGTATAATAGACTCAACAATTATTTGTTGGTGTACAGAATACATTTAATCCGTATGTGAAGATCAAGATTCAATTTGTAATTTTGTATCGGAATATTAATTCGGATAACACCTCACCGTTTACGAGTTCGGTATAATAATTTATACAGAATATTGTTCAGATTGGGTCATTATATCAGATTGGATCATCATTGTTCAGATTGGGCTTGTAAGCCTATGTTCACGGATTCATTCCGCTCCTGACATATCATGTTGTTGGTGTTGCGACTGGAGCTCAGTACAATCTCTCCAAGCTGCGTAATCATAGATTTATTCATTAAAGAATGGCAGAGTAGTTACAGATAAAAATTATAATAACCGTAACCTAATCATACAAGAGGAAAAGATAGATTGAGACTGTTATTCAGGAAGAAGGCTAAATCTCAGAAATCTATGATGTACATTGCGATGAAGATTTTTAATGAAATTCCAAAAAATATAAGAAAGGAAGAGAAACTACAAAGATTCAAATTGAACAAAGCAAATATATGAAATATAAGCTGTAGTAAAAAATGACGATTTTGATTTTATATTAGAGCATATATAAAAATACTTATGTATGCACTATATTAAGAATAAATAAACTAAAATCATTAGTGTAATTATTATGTATTATGTATTCGTCTTCTTTTGAATCTTCTGTTGAACGTGTATTATTTGTACGCAATGAAATTTTTATGGGGGATTAGGTTTTGCACATACAATTTATTCTTAGATTCGTAGATCATTCCTATTACACCTTAGCATCTAATCTGTGCATTCAAATATTTGGGCTCCATAAAATCGGTCTAGACGTAGAACATATAATTAACAAAGCATGACTCAAGAAGAGGTCTTTGTCCGGAGTCTTGTGTGATAATATTATGATTCCAATAAAAACAAAAGTTTATAAAACAGCGGTCAGACCAACTATGCACTTTGGTACAGAGTGTTAGACGAGTATGTAGAAAAAGACTAACAAGCTAGGATGAAAATGCTGAAAAGGCCTGGTGGAAGTCTGGACAACATCTAAAATGTGTATTATATCCATGATTCTGTTAGGGCGATCTCTAATCATGAAAAAATAAAATATGTCAGGTATGGATTCATGAAATAATGAGTATTAAGACCATTAGGAGAAGATCGGGATGACCACGAATAACATGCTATAACATAGATTCGATGTTAAATTTGGACGTGATCAAGGATGCAGTCTAAAATAGATAAATGTGGAGTAGATTTATAAGAGTAGCCAACTCCAGACAAAAAAGTGTAGAGCAGGGACAAGAAGAAGAAAGTATATGAATAATACTGATTATTATATTTACTAAAATTTTTGGTGTTCTAAAAATACACATAATTTTAACACAAACGAGAGTCTGACGAAGTGAAACGCAAAATAACAAATTTGCGACGTTATTAATTAATTCTTCAAAATATTAGCTTGGTGCGTTTAATTAATTAAGTTCTTGCCATTTTAACGGTACTTATTTGATTTTTTGCGCAGGAAAAATGAGTTATCGGTAAGCTGCATTAACGCATTTAAGATTTCGATGAATTTGAGACTTATATATGAAGTTATTATAAATAAGACATCTATTATTTAATTTTAAAAGCTGTCGACTTTATATTTGCAATTTTATAAAGTTGCAATCTCACAATAAAATGTGTTTTCATTAAAAATATTTTTTCTTGTCTTATTGGGTCTTTAGAATTTTCTCAAAATACTAGTACCATTTTTTACAAACTATGAAATCTTTATTGGTATCGCCCAAAGTAGTACAATACTTTGATTTAAATACCATAAAATTAAAAAATTAATACTGAAGAACTATATAACCATAATTATAATCGTAAACATAGTATTTTGTTACCGGTTATATTTTTTTTTATCAAATATTTTAAAATTGAAATTAATTATGAAGTTTCATTCTTTGTGTAAGCACTACTAACCACAAGGCTTGTTAGGTTGGTATCAATTTTTTTTTTTTTTTTTGTAGGATTTTAAAATATTAATGAAACATTTTTGTTGTAGTGCCTTGTAGTGATTCACCTTTTGTGATTACGTACTTTGTCATAAATTCATTTTTTAATTTTTAGTGTAATTATCTGTAATGAACATTATTCTTAATGACTGTCCTAAGTTTTTTTTTATATATTAGTAAAACTGTCACGGAACTTATAAATACTTCTGTCGAGGGAATAATTTACATTACAACAGAGTCAATATGTGACAACTCACTAAAAAAATATTAATTGACTTTAAAGTGTTATGAAAATTAGTAATTAAAATAATTGACTTGTGATTAAGATCAGAATGATACATCATAATAACAAAAAATAAATATGTTATACATGTAAAAAACGAGCCTTTGAATTTAAATTAATTAATACATAATAATAACAGTGATATATATGGTAATATCGTAAATTTTAAGATTAAACATTTAATAACTAAATTTGAAAGAAGCATTGTATTTAAGTACTGTGTTGGTAACCGCCGATGGTTGAATATAAAATAAATGTTCTAGTTTAAGGTCCATGTTCACGATGATCTTTAATATTATTAAGGAGAACACATTCTTACTGTGAAGTTGAAATTATTCAGAACAGACCGTCTGTGATATTTTAAATACTAATTATAAATATATACATATAAAATCAATTTTGTCGAAAAATATTGTTTTTGCGCTACCGCGATTCGAACCTGGATCTCTATTTCCAACCCGGGGAAGTACACTACCAATTGTGTTATTAATAAAAAATGTTTGAAAGTCAGTAAAGGTATGTATGCACAGAATGTTTCATTCTAATAGCACAAATTATATTATTAATAGCATAATTTAGCACAAAATACATGAGATGATGATTCGCACTGAACTCTGTACTGTGTTTTATGAATACTCAAGTCGAATCTCCGAGAGAAACCTCATTCGTAGCCATGGGTCATTACAGTTAACATATTTAATCACGAAATAACAGCTTCAAACAAAACAAATATATCATACTTCGTTGTTTTTTTTTCAACTTTAAATAAAATATGAATTAGAACAGACCTAAGTAAATTTAATATTAGGCGCCCCCCCGTTTTATTTTGAGTAATGAGTTTTTTTGTTTTTTCAAATCAAAATATCGCGTTCGGTATGCCAAAATCCTATAATTCAGCTATTTGAAAAACAATCCATCAAATTACTCATGAAAATGTTTCAAAATGTGTGTGCATGATATATTAAATAAAGCAAACAGTTTAAACGCTTTGAATAAAACAACTTGTTGATTATACGGGATTAAATTAGCCGATGATAGCTCCTATTTAAACAGCACTACAATCCGCCAATTAAATCAGCCAGTTTAAAAACAGTTTTCATTCATCGATTGACTGGCAACGCACAATCGCCCGGATAGTACCAACTGTTACCACGTAGAAAACCACAAAATTAGCGCGGAAATGTACCTGCACTACCGGATTTATTGCGCGTTTATCCGGCCGGGTCGCCTTCATATTAAAATGATTTGTTATAATTGAAAACGATAAAATTCCGAGCGAGGCGCGAAAAACACGTGCGGGGTGTTCCCGTCCGCATTTGGGCTGGAATTAGCGCAACACGTGGCGAGGGCGGTGCACCGCCGCGGGGAGCGGGGCAAAGCCACCCGAAAAACTCCATCCATGGCCCGG
Organism: Eubasilissa regina; assembly: GCA_022840565.1. Taxonomy (NCBI): domain Eukaryota; kingdom Metazoa; phylum Arthropoda; class Insecta; order Trichoptera; family Phryganeidae; genus Eubasilissa; species Eubasilissa regina. The sequence continues at coordinate 29,388,311 of JAINEB010000033.1, forward strand.
GTCACCGGATTGGGTTCATAAATACCTATTTCCGGGTAAAGGGAAATCGGAACCTGTATCCCAACGTGACAATTGCGATCAAAGATTGATTCCTTATTTATTTACTAAGTTAGAACACAATATGTCTGAAGATTTTTCGTATATTGGATAATATAAGATTGTAATTAAAACAATAAAAATATGAAAACTTCAATATCTCGGACATGCGATGAGACATCCGGAGAAGTACGAGATCTTGCACCTCATAATGCAGGGAAAGATTGCTGGAAGAAGGAGAACATCATGGTTGAAGAGGCAATGGTTTGGCCAGTCTACTGTGGAACTGTACCGGGCCGCAGTAAATAAAGTCGTGATAGTCAACTTCCGTTGAAACGATAGGGCATAAGAAAACGAAGAAGATAAAATTGAAAAACATAACATTTCATAGTTTTGAGCTTTATAAAATACATAGTGTGTTGCGCCTTAATCAATACGAAAATTAAAACTAAACTTAAACTGGGACTTTATAATTTTTTTAAATATCCATGCTAAAATGCGCTTTACAGTGTACAAAATCTTCTAGCTCGGAGCGAAATTTTCATTTACGTAATGTATGTTACGACATTTTTCTTATTCGTCAATTTCAAGATGTTATATTTAGACTCTGAGATATTATATATTTATTCACAGGGACAATTAGTTTGCAAATACAAGTGATTTGAATTAATGCCAATTTTTTTGCGAACACCTGACAATAACTACGCGGACCCCTAACCTGCTACTTGCATACGTGTTTTCATAGAATAAAAAACTCATCTTTTGATTTTTAATTTCTCCCGTAGCTCGCATAACTGTTTTTTAGTAAATTTGATAAAATAAAGTCATCATGTCTTAATCCGAACTACGAATGTGAATGGTCAGATGCCATGTGTTCTCGATTTTATTTTATAGAATGGAAGCACGGACAATTACTGAATAAAGCATTTGAGGTGTGGATCTACAGAAGAATGCTTAAAATAAGCTGGGTAGATAGAGTTATGAGTGAAGATGTAATGGTTCGGATAAATAAAGAAAGGTAATAACTCTTGCACGTCATAATGCAGAGTAAGACTACTGGAAGTCGGGGTCCTGGAAGAAGGAGAACATCATGGCTGAAGAACCTGAGACAATGATTTGGCCAGTCTAGTGTAGAGCTTTTCTGGGCCGCAGTAAATAAAGTCTTGATAGTCAACGTTCGTTGAACGGATAGGGTGCAAGAAGAAGTCTTAACCTCAAATCTTAAGGAAAAAAAATAAAGCTTGTGGTCATCTCATCAAGATACTACATTAATCACGCTTAACACAAAAATATAGTATGTCTCCCTACGCACAACTAACACTAATAGCAAATTCGATCTAAAAATCTATTAACATTACGATAAGGAGATAGGCTGAATATACATTATGCATATGAAGAATTGGTTTTAGAGAATTACCGGTTCAGTTTCTCGTCCTAAACGGGACATTAAAAATATTATGAAGTTAGTTTATTTACTTAGTACTAGTTTACTCAACTTGTAAATAATATATTATGAGAGGTATTTGAAAACTGAGGTGGTGGGATTTACACAAGAGGTAAAGAGCTCTTCAAAAGTGAATTCATTATTGTCCATCGAGCTGCAGCACTACCTACAAACAGAGCGCAACATAGTTTGGAGATCGTAAATGACTTTATCCTGAATAATTCAGTTGAAGATTTCAAAGAGAAGAATTGGAATGCACAAAAATGCATTTAGTTACGTCTCTTGTGTTTTCCACATATCTCTACGAAGTGGAAATTGAGAGCAAGTGAGACAAAGCTACTTGACGCCTTTGAAAAGTGGTGATGGAGGCAAATGCTTAAAATTCCTTGAACAGCAAAGCGCACTAATAACGCCTCAATTTTGAAATAATTAAAGATTCAGATCGTCTATGTTTGGTCCAATCTTTTGGACACGTCGCCCGCAAAATGGATGTAACCTGGGGAAGTTGGCACAACAAAATTAACATAATAGGGGAACTGACTGAAGAATAATATGTACACTTTAACTATGAAAAATATAAATAACTTGAACCATGAAAAATATTAATAACTTTGTTGACGTGTAGTCAATATTTTACTCAAATTTAAAAATAGTAGGACTGTTAACATGTGATATATCTAAATTATATATTTAAAAAGTACCTACACAAATGGGTCTTCAAAATAAATTATGTTACAATTATCAATATATTAAAAATAATATTATCGATGACTATCGAAGATAAAAATCCTATTACCAAAAAATCTTTAAAAAAATAATTTAAATACACAGATTTAATCAGAACAAACGGTTCCGTAATACAAATAAATATTTTCCCAAGCACTAGAGGAAGTGAAATAAACCAAAATATTTAAAACAATTAAGGTTAGGTTAGTGGACAAACACTCTTTGGGGAAAATAAAGAAAAAATTAAAAGCATTATGATAAATAAATTTTAAATAATAAAACCATATGTTAGATGTTGATATTATTGTAGTATTAAATTATTTAAATTAAATCACATTTGATTTGTGAAATTAGGATTATATATAGATTCAGCGTTCCTCGATGATTAGTGTGATCCTCGATTCTTCAAAATAGAGTGGCTTGTTGGTGTAGTGGTCAAGACGTTGACCTAATGATCTAGTGGTTGGGAGTTCGCGCCTCGTTCCGGGACACCAGCAAGTTAGTTCTATTTTCATAGCACAAGCGTTAAGCTTAGTTTGAAAATGGTAATAATATTGATGTGACATGTGAATGATATTTAAATAATAATAATAAAAAATTATAAATCTATCTATCGATAAAATATAGTCAACATCGATATCAAACTGTAACTTTACATAGATTTTATCCACAGAATGTCGACAGATTCCATTTATATTTTTTATCTTACTAAAAAGGCATGTACTAACTTGTTCTTATTATATTATATAAATTACAATATATACTTTTTCAAAATTTCACTTATTTCGGAAAAAAGACTTCCACAGCTTTCATTCATATGCGCTTATAAAATCCCCATTGCTCATGTAATCCGGTAAATTTAATACATTTTTAAAAATTATTTACATTTAATAAATATTTTTGATTTATTCGATCTTATTTGAACTTTTTATCGTACGTAAATAGTGTCCATGTAAAATGTAAAACTATAAATTTGTACTATTAAAAAACTGATATTAAATAATAAACAAGTTTTATTTTTGTGTAATATAATTGTGTTAAATATATAAATATTTGAGAAGTTCTCATCGCCGACTTGACTACACACTGCTTTGGTCATAATTCTTTGATTAGTGCGATCCCCACTCCCGTTAGATATAAACTGGTAGGACTTCCCGAGGGTAGAAACAACCCCTCGCGTTGCTAGGTTGTAATTATGATGATAGCACCATCGCGGGGAAAGGGGAACAGAAGCGCGCCTGCAGTGTTGTTCGCGACACAATCGGCCTCGGCTACTGGCACGCGAGGCTCTGTGGACAATCAAGAGACGGTTCAAAGCCAAAGGTCGCTTCGATGAACGGTCGAAAAGATTTACTACTGAAGCGTGACACACCGGTTGTAGATACGATGGCCGATAATTGAAACGATTTGTTTCAAACTTACGTTATACCAAATGAATTTGTAATAATCGGTATCCAAATGAAAGGAAAATAGCATGCTTTATTTCTGACGGTAATAAAATATCGCATACACGCCCTACTAAACGTACGTACGTAGAGATAATTTAACAATATAATACAATGTGGATTTGTACGTGATGTACATACATTTTTCAGTAGGGGAAGCGGTCTATTACATTGACTACTTTATCGGAAATTCGCTAGGGACTAAACAAGTCACTTGTGAACTTTATTACAGTTTTTAAAGTCAATATATCATTGGTAGAATTACGTTCTAAAATGTATCGATAGAACTACTTAATGTAAAAGGCATTCCGTAATAACGTAGCATCAACAAAAATTCAAAGAAATATCCAACTCGATTATACATAGAATATTCAGACTGGCACAATTTACTTTGCAAACGACGTCAAACTAGTATTTTATTGAAACGGCCTTTGCCAGCAGTTAGATTTAAACAAGGGAAGTATGAATGTGTAGTCTGAAAGGACTATCCGTATCATCATAGTTGACAAGAATTATGCTTACAATGCTTCTCTATGCACGACCAATGCTACAACAATTTATCAATCTTAGATTGTATGGTTTACAAGGCAGACGGTGCATATATACTATGGTACATAATCTGAACTGGTATTGAAAAAGTGGACAGAAAATTGATAACACCAAGTAGGCGGAAGGATATATATTATTTTTTTTATAAAAATTTTCAGTGCAGCGTGCTTTTCTAAATATGATATAAATAAGAGCTCTGTAGATAGCTGGATGTATGTTTCAAAATAATGAAAAATATTACATCAATGATTAAAATGTGCAACTAAAATTTTGCAATTATACGAGGTAAATATAAAAAGAGTTAATTGTGTTGGATTAAAAGTCTGTCTACTGAAAAAATATCACATTGCAATGGCTACGTAATACTTAATTAAAAATATAGCAATTTACTCAACCAATATACTATATCTATTTTGATGAAAATATATACATAAAAATTTTGGTTACTCTACTCCTCGAAGTAGTATTTTCACATTGTAATAATGGGTTTTTAACTATGTCTTAAACATATTTTTTAAATAATAGGAAACCCGGCCCTTCAGTTCTGATACGAAATGGTTCGATTCTGTTTGGTGGTCTGAAGAATGGTTTCGTGCGATACCGGGTGGAGTGTAAAGATATACCACACCGTTTTAAAAAACAGTTTTCAAATTCTTATAGAAAAATTAATTAAAATTTACGTAAACTACATTTTTTTATTTATGTTACGTACAATACCAGTGGTGTAGCGGGGCCAGGGCGGGCCAGGACGCTGGCTTGGCACTTATTTTGACAAGGAACTTAGTTTTCAAGCACATTAAAAAATATTTTGTGTACGTTGAATATCGTTGTGTACGTGGAACGGACCATTTCACAAAACGTGAAAGTTATTATGAAGAAATTTAAAGGTTTTTTTGTTAAGAATTTGATCACCTGGACGCGCGGCAGCATCCCATTCATCCAACCATTGACCACATGCACTTGGAGACATATGAAACATGTGAACTCGACATAAATAAATAGTCATCCCCAAATTTACATGGTATTGCTCGATAGTATTTTTGACATATGCATGGTTTTAGCATTTACAAAAGCTAATTTAACCTTAGCTTTTTAACCTTAATCATATGAATTAAATGTTAACCTTAGTTTTTTAACCTTAATCATATTAATTTGATTTTTTTAAATTTGTATGTAATTATTTCTAAACTTTCGAACTATCAATGCAAAGGTTATTTTTAAATATAACGTAAAAGAGGGGGAGGTTAAATTTTTATGTTAGTAGTTGTATGTTATGTTAAGGTGGGGATAGTATAGTAGATATTTTGTGCGAGAAGCGAAGGAGGCGAAGGGGAAGGAATGATTTAAATCTTTAATCATAAAATATATATATATATTTAAATTCAATTTATTTTTAAAAATTATTCATTGTATAATTTATTAATTTATTTATTAATATTTTTTCGTGTAAAGTACTAAAAAGTCGTCAATAATCGCAATGTTTTAAAAATGTTAGATTTGTTTTCCTCGCCAGCTTATTACATTAAAAGCTTTATATGTCCTAAAATTCACACTTCACTGTGTAAATCGGTGGAGTTTTACGGACTTCTGCCGGTGACTGTTATTGCTCCAGGAGTTTTATTTTAATTCTGACGTACAGAAATCCAATGTTTTTCCTTTTGAAATACTCAAGTATTGGTTTTTATTGTTGACCCTTACTAAAAATACGCTCGTAATATTTTGTTCAAAATAAATCATTTCTTTTGCCCCAACAAAATAAATCATACGCATTTTGTTAGAAACGGTGTTATTAAAATATTATTATGTTATATTATATTATAGAGTATATTGCATGCCTCGATTAGAAAAAAATATATATCCTGCTATTTTGAAGATAACTAGTGTACATTTCAAAAATAAAGTGAATATTGCGCCAATTTTAATTTATATATTTTGATTTAATATAATATATAATGATGACGAAGTGAAGCGAGAAATGAGCAAATCTACACATAGGTTCTATTTTTGAAATATATTATGCTGTCGAAGTTAAAACTCGGTAGGCGCCTAATAGGTACTTTACCAAAATAATAAATTTTTACAAACTTTCAGACACCACATTTCAAACAGATGCGCGCTGAAAAATTAATTAAACAAATACTTAGTTCTTAGTAATATTTTCATACGTCACATATATGACGGTGCCATAAATTTTCGATTGGTTCCTTTTTCCAATTACACGCACAAAAAATTCCCGGTTTTTAAGATACCATCCCCTGCAGAATGTAACGTATTACACTTTGTAGGTAATATGTTAGAGCTTTGTTGTTCGATTACATTATACTTAGTTATGCAAAAATAAATAATAAATGAGATTCATAAATAACAAAAATTTAGGAAAAGATCCATTTATAAAATTTTAAAAAGGTCCACTCCATATTAATTTTAAATCGGCAACATCTACCTGTTATTAATTTGAATTCTGTGATGAAAAAGCATCCAAGGTGGTGCAGCCGTATAGAACTTTAGGTCCACGTGTATCTAAACAACAGTATTGAATGACTGTCTGCGTGTCAAGTTAATATTTGAGAATTCTCATCAAATATGATAAATTAAAAGAATTTAGTATTTACCTTATTTTATTCCCCCTACCCTACCACAAAAAAAACATAGTATTTTATATAAACAGAGAATTAAACTAATATGTTCTCAATTTATTTTACAATCTGTTTAATTTTTTTTTCTGAGATAAATTATTTAAGTTCTTTTAAAAATATTTTTGAAAGCTTCAAATATTTGTTTTGTCGATTGGTTAGTAGATACTTACTAAAACTATATATATATATATATATATATTATAATTATTTTTAGATATGAATATATGAGATTATATAATATTGTTTTATTTTATAATGTTTTTGATAATCAAGGCTTTCATTGCCGCTCAACAACGAAAGTGACAGAGAAGTGGCTCAGGGAATATTTTAAAACATTGGTATGTAAAAAAACTGTAATGCTATCATCATCGTTCACCCTTACAGTCAACAAAGCCTGCGTGTTTGAATTTCTACTCGAGTCCCTCCGACAGCATTTCGAAGGGCTGTATGAAGTGGGTTAATAAGGTACCACGATCGGTAGGTAGGTAGATAGGTAAGTACTTAAGATAGTAAATGGAGGGAATTTTTTTGTGTAGCATTCCTAAAAATCTGTTTTACATATATTTCAAATGATCAAATGTTTTTTTCATAATCAATTACGAAAAATTCGAATACCAAAAGCGTAATAGATCACTAATTCTACAATTCTTGTTAATAATTTATTTTTGTTATGGAGCACTCTACAGGAAATATTTTTATATGAAATATACTTGAACGTATATAATTTTATATAATAGCATATTTTTGTATTAATGTGAATGAAAAAATTTGGTGATAACGACAGAAGTTAAAACTTTAACTTTAAACAGTATAAAAAACAAGAATGAATATTAATATAAGACAATTGAAAAAAATACGTTGATTATCATGTCTATTTAAAAAAATTTAACGTAAACGTTTTGTGAATATAATTTACCTGTGACATTTTTTGGCGATCGCAAATTTCTACGTTTCTCATTCACATTTTTGCGAACCGCAGTCACGGAATGTGACGTCGAATTCTGCTGTTCATTTTTAATACTTTTTAAATTGTATTATATGTGGTAACTGAGATCGGTTACAATCAAAATTTACTTGAAAACATTATACCTAACTATATTTTACGACATATCTAAAACTGAACAAAGTTTATCTTTCCTCTGCGAATTTTGGTTTAAGAAATGATTTATTATCTTTATAAGATATCTATACAGATTATTTATTAAATTTAAAGCACAGTACTTGGGTGAGACCTTTAAAATGATTCAATTATAATATCTTTGTATCTAACCCTATTTTCATGGTAGGATAGACGTGACGAACAAGTGAGTAAGCAAATATATTGTACATAGCATAGTTACTACATATTTTATATATGTTATCATACTTTTTAGAAATTTTCATGAACAAAAATTAATATATCTCCTTTCACGTCGCGGTAAGGTATGTAAATAATTTATTTATAAATTTAGTACCTACATACAAGGTTCCTACCTAAAAAATAATAATACATAACAATTATCCACCTCCACAAAGTACAATGCCACCGTTTTCCGGCAAATATTTTTAAAAATAAAAATAAAATTACTTTTCCTTTATTTTTCCCAGTGAACTGTACACATATTTTTATTTGGAAAATATACAGTCATAATGAAAGGGAACAATAATTTATCCAATTACATGTTTTCTCTGAAATTACAATATACTTTATACAGTGAAGACAACAATTTGAAAAGGACTTGTATAATATATAAATAAATATTGTCATGTAATTATCAGGGTACTAATTGTACTAACTTTTTTTTTTTTTTCAAATATTGTTGAGGCAGATTTTTAACATACTCCTTAAAAATATACTCTTTGGTTGACATTTTAAATGACTCAAAAAATATATAAATTAAAGAAAGACAAAATTAGATGCTTAATATTAAAATTAGTGTTAACCTACCCGAATGAAGAAGTGGTCGGTTTTAAACCCGTTAACATAAAACATTTAAACAAAGTTAATCTAGTTCAATGCTATTGTTTAGTCATTTTGATATTAATTTGTTTATATGTATAAACTCCATGATGATTATAAAGAAGAACAATGGAGATTTTATTAATAATAACAACTTTTTAGTTTCATAAAACAACATACAAATTCACAAAAAGAATCTCGTTGCCATAAAAATTTAAACGAAGCCAACACATGAAATGTTTGACAATAAAGCATCGGATATATGTAGGTATGTTTATTCTTTAAATGATTAATACAAGCGACGCAAGGTTTAACCCACCCCTGTTCAATCCGCCATTCATCCCTCTATCGATATATACTGTGAAAAAAGTCATAAAAAATCAACGAAATTTATGCTTGCCACCGGCGCGGTGGTGGCGGGTTGTGGAGGTAGGGGTGTAAGGGGGGAATATACAAATAAAGGCTTAAAATTTGTCGGTGCCTATGTACGTACGTACATCCAAAAATGTATTAAAACTGTACATTGGAACAAGCTAAGTGTTTTCAGGCTATGAATGTGAGCGTTCGTAATATATTATGTTGTTATATGAATTGGTGATTGTTTCTGTGAATATTGGTGGAAAAGGATTTCAAACAACAAGGCCGCTTTCTGAGCTATAAATATTTTTATAAAACTTAAATTGTTTGAATTAGTTTATTATATTTTTTTAACTATTTATCATCAAAATTTTTTTTATCACTATTTGTCTTGCCGGGTCAATTTGAAATTAATCAACATCGAATAATTAAACCCTAGGTGATTAAAGCGATTAATATTTTTTTTTTTCGGTAAAATTGATGTTATATGTATATATCTTTCTAATTAATATATTTAATTCATATTTTAATATACATGTACTTATTTGTTTAAATGTTTCGACTACAAAGTAACTGCTTCAAATATGGGAAAATTTTTTTAGATAAAATTACTATTTTATTATTTTCTTCAATCACTTTAACCATGTATGCGATTCATCAAAATGGCAGCATTTTTTTTTTAAATTAATCAGTAAATTTGATATTTTAAATATGAATTAAATATATTAATTAGAAAGATGTACATATAAAATCAATTTTATCGAAAAATATAGTCGTTGCGCCACCGGGATTCGAACTTGAATCTCTTTCAAAACCGGGGAAGGTGCATTATCCAACTATGCTACAGCGATAATATTTTTAGCGACAAATTTTCGAACTCATATTTTACCTTTTTGATATTAATACATTTAGTCGTTCTATTATTTGAAAGAGCCATCTACCTTATTTTTACGCAACAACAATATTTTTCGATAAAATTGATTTTATATGTATGTCTTTCTAATTAATATATTTAATTCATATTTAAAATATCACAGAGCTATATTCTGAATAATTACAACTTGACAATAAGAATGTGTTCTCCTAATAAATTTAATATTGATCACATTTGAAAATTACGTTCTGAAATTAAGTTCAATTCATTTATCAATAAATGATTCTCATATTACAGCAACGTCTGTGGAATTATTATATTCGCCGTCTATTATTTTGAGAGGAATTAAACAATGTGAAATATTAATCGTTATAAATATCTAAAAAAAAGAAGTAAAAGGTAAAATAAAAATACATATTATAATGACATTCAGAGCTTTGACCTCGCGTGAAGGGTTTGCCACCCTTCGCTTGAGAGAAGAATGCCCGGGTGGAACATAATATGACTTTAATGCAATTACGCTTTTAGTCGGTGGTGTTTCTGCGGTGGATAAATATCGTACAGCGTAAATTTCTTCTGGAAACTGAAAACACTCGTCACCGCGCCTTGAAGAAACTCCCAGATCAAGGCCCCAATATTATATATTCGAATAAAAATAACAAATTAATTCAAATCATTTTTTATAAGTTTCAGAACATATAAATAAACTGTTAAATTTAATAAAATCGGGAGGAAGTTTTGAGATCGTGTCACGGTAGTAACTACATATTTTATTATTGGATAGATTTTTTGAAATATCTTCTAAGCGACTCATTTAATTAATTTTAAAATAAATTTAGATAAACAACAAAGAGAATCATAGAAGAAAAAAAAAATCATCAGTGGAACTTTATATTGCCGTCAGATTGTTTTACCGATTACACCACAGACTCCTGTGACTATATTATTTTGATAACCAGTTTTTTTCTATGTTATTTAGATAAATAAATTTAAATAAACTTAAACTAACTAACTTAAATTATCCACATATTGCATACCCGTAATGAATAAATTCATTAATTAACAATGCATATTTTATTTTCATGGATTAATTAAATAGGAAGTAGAATAGATGAACTTATGTTGTATGACGACCGCATCAGTGAGGGATCTATCTTTTATATGATATACTGCATCCACAGAAGCTGCTTTGTGGATGGGTTTTTAAAAATCGTCTTGTCTAAGCCGACGTAAACTAGAGATTATGAAGTTACAGTTTATCAGAACATAGTTATGTGATACATTTAATTTGTAATAAAATATCCCAGTACTATATTCTGAAAAACTGCGACTTTACAATGATTATGTGTTCTCCTTAATAATATATAAGTTATATTAATGTTTCCAAAATTCAATAAAAATTAATTAATTCATTTGATTCTGTTGTCTCCTATCGGATTTTACTCAAAGGCATTTGAGATTTTTCATGAATATAAAGTAGATTCTTTTCAAATAATGAAATGAGATATGTATCAATTTGAAAGTGCAACATATAAGCTCGAAAATTTGCCGTTAAATTACAATTTTGACGTGGTGTAATAGGTCAGCGTACTTCCAAGAAAAGATAGAAAGGATTTTTGGTTCGAGTCCGGGTGGCAACAATAATATTTTTTTTTGATAAATTGATATTTTATCTGTATATTTTTTTTATTAATTCATTTAATTTGTATTATTTCTAATATTATTGAACAGTGAAGGAAATGACGCGTATTTTTGAGGGTAGTATATGGTCTTACTTATAATTATCTGCACACGGATGGACACGGTGGTTCCATGTCCAAAAAGTAGACGAGTATAAGTGATTGACAAGACATGGTGCTTGTCCTGATGCTTCAAGATCACCGCAGATTAGTAATGAAGAGATTTTTTTTTAATGGGGGTGTATATTTTATACATTAATTTTTGTAACATTGTAGTAAAAAAAAATTGCCTTTGATTAAGTGACATAATTTTGAAAATGCATTTTTCTATAGACAAACTTGTATAGATTTATCAGAAAATCATGATACAACTAATGAGAGATTTGCGTTTATCTTGTTCAGTTCAATGGAAAACAAAAAAAAGTTTGATTTAAGTCAGAGTTATCGTCACACTACCGTGACGATAACGCATCGCTACCAGTTATTATTGTCTTTGAGACAAGACCGAAATAAAGGTTGCAACCGAACTTGCAGGTAATGTGATTTTCATTACGCATTAAAGTTATGTGAGAAATTTATGTAGCGGTCGGCAAAGAATTTCAGTAAGTCTTCAGTTTCAGTTTCAATGATACACAAAACGGCAAACCGGTGAACTTAGAAGATACTAGTTGCAAATCTATCAAATCTATCAGTGATGGAGAACCTATGACACGCGTATCAAAGGTGACACAACACAGCATTTTGGGCGACACGCCAGGGTTCACTAATATCAGAGTTATCAAAGAACACGTGTCCCGCCATTAGACGTCTACCCGACAACAACGTTCGAATTTATAACTACGTACATATTACACCTGTATCTCTGTTGAAATAAGCAATTAATTAATTATTAAGGAAAACACATTCTTATTGTGAAGTTGTAATTATTTAGAACATAGGTCTGTGATATTTTAAATACTAAATTAATGTATTAATTATAAATATATACATATAAAATCAATTTTGTCGAAAAATATTGTTTTTGCGTCACCGGGATTCGAACCTGGATCTCTATTTCCAATCCGGGGAAGTGCACTAACTTTGTGCTATAAGCCCAACTACATAAACTTGTATTAAGACAATAGTTGTAGTAACAACTATTTGTACTTTCCGTTGTATGTACTTAGAAGAACATATTTTACACAAGAAATATAAAAAAAATGTACGAAAATAATTTCTAATAGTTATTTTCAATTGACGAAGTATTTTCTTGAGGCATGAAATACATGTTTCCTCATTTGTTGCTACGCTATATGGAGACGCCTATATCCAGCAATGGACGGACAAGGGCTGATGGTGATTGCTTATACGGCGAATCTTTCGGTTGTTAATTTGTCTGCTTAAGAGAACGTGAAACAAGGATAATTAAATTAATTAGTTTAACACAATACTTTAGTATAAAATTTAAAATTTATATCATGTATTAATCCATGACTAGAGAACATTTTTTATGTATGCTATCCCTGAAATATTGCTTTCAATGCGACCGACGCGACGCGACGCCCGGCGATATAGGCAATAAGCACGACAACTTGTTCAATAAGTGTACACATTTATTGAATAAAATCCTCGTTGTATCGGAATATTTTGAACAAAGCTTTTGAACTTTTGCGCCAACAAAAAATGTTTAAAAAATCCACAATTCGTGGAAGTGCTTTGTACTGAAAGGACTAACTAAATCGTTCAATGTGAAGAAGTGATACAAAAACAAAACGAAAAGGTGTTAAAAATAATCATTCAGATGAACATTTTTAATCATACTCAGGAGAGTACATACTAGAAAGCTTATTATTATTACGTTATTGTTTTTTAACATAGATTTTTCATTCCTGGTAAAATGTGTCACGATAGTGCATTAAAAAGAGCGTAAAGCTATTGTATAATAATATGTAATACGTAAAATAAAATACATGTATTATATACCGTGTTTATTTTACACAAAACAAAAACACTCCATCTAAACTTTAAATAAAATTTAGATAATGTTTGAAGAGACTATAACAAAAAAAAATATTCTGTAGATCATGCGAACAAGAAAGACATATGCAGGGGTGGCATGATACATTGTTTGAGGAAAGTAACACACGTTTGTTAAAAATAAAAATATCTAGAACAATCAAGAAATTTGATGAACTAATAACGAAATCTTTACATTTGTAACAGTATTTAGCAACTTGCACAAAACGAACTTAAGAATGACCTTGGAATACAATATTTAAATAATATGTTAACCACAGACCAGTAATTGAATAGACATAAAATAAAGTGTACATATAGAGGAGGGGTTCAGAACATTAATTGCGGGACGAGAGACATTCAACACATATTATTTGTGGAAAGGTAAATCCGATAGTTTACGACACATTTATGCAAGAGTAAAAGTATTTACTCTATGAAAATTAAATCTTTGTGTAAACAAGACGTATTTTTTAAATTCTTGCATATTATATTGTCAGCATTTAAATTTTCGTTCTAATCGAGATATATGTTTAAAAAAAGTCGCGGAGCTATTTGATTGCGTAAGTGGTACCAAAATAATTACGTGAGTGACACCAAAATGAAAATGTTGAAACAAGGAATTTCCGTTAGTTCATGTGTATATATTTGGTAGTTTGTGATGTTAACAAATAATTGACAACGTGCACAGAACATCGAATGTTGCCGATTTGGTACTGTATGCAAATAGTCATTCCAGTATGTTATCTTTAGTGTCATAAATTTATACACAACCACGCATAAGCTGCCCGATTTGATGGGTGATCGAGGGTGAGGTGTCACGGTGCCCACCCTGTAGGCGAGTGTCCGCCCTGCTCCCTTCGGTCCAGATAATGAAATACAGGCTTTCGAGGGAGCGACGCCACCCTCGCGAGGCTCTGCACGAGCTAATGGCCAGCTGCCTGCAAGGACCGAATCGAATCCTGCAAGTATCCTGAATTCTGCAACTGCAAAACTCTGCAAAGTTAGCAGAGCTCGCTTTAATGAATCATTCCAGGGCTAATCGATACTGCAAAATGTACAATGTAAAATAAACATTCAGAGACTTTATCGCATACTTGTTTTCTATCGTGATTATGTTGATCGGATAACACACATTTTTATGAGAGGATTTATTTATTGATAGGAAATTCTATCTAATATTAATTTAACCTTTCCCATAAGATGCCAACGATCCGGTGTCGTAAACTCAGTATACATGGAGACTTTTATGATTTTTAAGTCGGATAAATATGAATATTTTACATTTATTACTTATATTAATCAATAAAATAATAGTTGATATATAAGTGAATATATATATATATATATATATATATCAATTATTGTGAAAAAGTATCGTGGACGGGGCGAGGTGAAGCGTGCGAGGTGAAGCGAGATGGCACGATACGATCCAAGTCGAGACGAGAATAGGCGATGCAAGCCGTGAGCTGCACTACATTATCGTGCTCCGTTCCTCTCGACATGTCTCGGCGAGAGTGGACTGGTGGCATAACTAGTGACGATCGGCATCCGGCACCACGCGCCCCGCTCACTACGCCTTCCGCACCGCTCCACACGTACACATACAAATCACGTCAGGTTCGTGGAGAAAACATTTTTTATTGTTGTGTATTGTAAATACTTATATATTGTAATTATTTTATCCTATACATTAATATATTATGGAAGAAAACCTAAAATGTGAACTCAGTATACATCATGGAAGAGGAAAGGTTAACATATGTTTTTATCGGTACGCTAAAAATGTATCGCTAGCAATAGTGGTAGGTTCGCGGATAAATTCTAATATACATATATATATATATATATATATAAATATTATTAAGTGTATTTTGTATATTTATAAACACCAACCTAAAGAAAGTATGTAGAAAAATACATATTCGAAACAAGAATGATAATATACATATATCTGAGATATGTATCGCGTTTTTTTTTATGGTGCATGTGCAGAAATGTTCAATTTATAAAACATATTGTAAAAAAAATGTACCCGGATGAAATACACTCGCACAAGAATAAATGTATGTAACAACTGGTGGACTTTTATTTCGCATCTCGGAGATTTGGTGATAAATATTGATGTATCAGTTGGTCATTCTGATATACGTAACAAAAAAAATAGACAAAAAAACACACACACATATATATATATATATATATATATATATTGTTATCTATCCGAGTTAAGAGGCAAGTCTCTTCCAAGTCCTAGACTTGATAGATCTTTCCAAAACAACTTCACAAAACTTATTATTTAATAAAAAACGTAATAAATTTTGGTGGCAATGAAGCTGTTTTAGGAAGTACCACGAGCGAGAAAGGTGCAGAGCACTAGTAACTACTAGTGAGTAACCAGTGTTAGAACCCCGAACCTTATTCTAAAACTAACCTAGCATCTCGTCAACTCTTGCAGGGTTAGCCAACGAGGACAGAGAGCTACACTTCATCCAACCATCTTCAAGCATGCTCGTCGATTTTTGAAGCTTCCACGGACGTTCTCCATTTCTGATGCCACCAACTCATCTATCTTACCATCGTCTTCTTATTCTCTCATTCCATATTACTGAACCACCTAAGCGACCTCTTCTTAATCCTTTTTACAATACTAATATCAGATTTATAATCTGATATTATTATGATTCATAATAATTGGATAATGCACCTTCCCCGGTTTGAATTGAGATCCAGGTTCGAATCCCGGTGGCGCAACAACAATATTTTTCGATAAAATTAATTTTATATGTATGTCTTTCTAATTAATATATTTAATTCGTATTTAGATTTATAATCGTTCCTAATTTGTTCATTATTCAATTTAATTTGTACAACAATGGTTGATAAGATTCCATTTACAGTGACTGGCGTATAATAACGATGAGAAAATTAATTCGATTAACTTACTAATCAGTATATAAAATGCTAATAACAAAAATCTATATAAAATACTTATATTATTTATTAATTTATTTATTATACTATTTATTTTTTAAATAGATTAATCCAGATCACAAAAATTAAATATATATATTGTAGAATGACGTCATTTTTCCTGTGTTGATAATATTATTATTATACAGACACGGTGAAGTTACTACATCTGTTGTATCATATTCCGAAAGATTAAGTATAACGTAGTATTATACAACAGTGCTGTACCTATGTCAATTTTAGATGTGTAAAAGATTTTGTATTAGAGTAAAAAAAAAGACCAAACAAATATGTCGTACACGTTACAATGGTGACTATATATTTTATTCAGTACGCATAAACGTCAACCTTTTAAAATTTTAGGCTTGATACTTTTAAGAAATTCAATTTTGTAAAGCGACAGCACTCATGTTCAAAAATTAAAATATCTTCTTTCGCAGAATGGTAAATAAAGAATTTCTTTATGAATTTTCCTACACGGGATTCATCATATTAATTCGAATAAAAAAAATAATACCTACCTATACAAAGTACAACAACAAATTTTTTTAAATGTAATCAAATTTTATTCTTTCCCAGTAAACTAACACTACACAAAATACACACATATGCACGGTATTTATACACAATCGTGAGAATACTGTTTGAACTCACTCGATTTTTTTAAATTTCATATTTATAACGCACTTATACCGTCGTCGTTAAGTACATCCAAAATGAAAAAAGGTATTAAAAGTATGCCTATGTTCGAATGAAAAACATGACTTACATCCAACGTGTAAGTATAAAAAAGCAAAAAATAGTATTTTCAGTATTTGTCATTTTCAGATTTTTGAACAATTTATTAAGAACATCAAGAACATTAGTTTTAAATAGGAATTGTTGATTTTTAAGATGCGGTTACAAATATATGGGAAACGATCCAGACTTTACTTCATATCGGTTGTTGAGATATGAAATGCAAACGAATAATATTTCATGTAAAATTTGTTTCGTGAAGATTGAATATTGAGAAAATATTGCGGAAGATATAGAATATTAATATATCTGTATTGGAAGGCTATACGATTGTATGCAAATGTGTATATTCATATTATTTTCAAGAATTTATTGATGACAATTGAATTATCGTCATTGATGAACAAAGGTCTCCCCATGACTGTGCCACTCTCTTTAGTCATTCACAGCTTTGATAATTTTATCTATCCAAATCGATGGAAACTGTGCGCTTCTTATAAATTGCTTATTTTGTCGTGGATATTTTTTTATTATCAGCTATGAATATGTATGCGAAAAATCCAGAAAGTAAAGACCTTTTAGGTTTAAAAATTAGAAAACATTTAATTATACTTTTATACGTGTCTTTTTATTTCTGAATTATTATCAAAATGATAAATAAATAAATAAAAAAAATTTTTTTTTAGTTCTCTGTTAGGATTTATCCATTTTATCGTGTTGCAGTATCTGTACGCTGATTAAATCGTATTCGCTCTCATATATTTCAGATATTATTAAATATTTTAATAAAATAAATAATATATTACACATTATTCAATATAATAACAGATTATTCATCTTAAGGGATTATAAAATGGTACGAATACAAATCATTAAATACAAAAAAATAAGTTGGTGCACACGACCGTGCCACATTGTTGACTATTGAATTTAACTTCCCCCCCCCCTCCCTCCATACACCCGCCATAAGCTCAAGTCTACGATTTGTTTCAATCGGTACTTTGAGAGAGTCTAGAGTCTGAGAGTCAACTGTTGTCAACCCTGAAAGTCGAGAGTTTTAATGGATACGCTCATGTTGCGTAGTGAAATAGAATATTTTTCTTTTCCTTTTCGAAATGGATCATAGATATTCAACAGTGCGAAATTTTAAATTATTTCGTCCAACTTGGTATTGAATAAGAGTCAAATTTACATGTTTTATAGATAAATAAGACGATAATTGATGACGCTAGATATTCTTCAACAAACACGAATAGAATTTATAGCTTTGTTAAACTAAAAATTCCAAAAAATTGATAATCATAACCATACAGAAATATATGAGGCATATAGAAAAGTGTTCATCGACATAAATTGCTGGTAATATAATATAATAATATATGGAAAAGAAAATATACATTCATGAAATAAGAAGGCTTTAAGATTAATATTTTGAATTGGCTTCTATTAAAAATTAATCAGTTTCTTCAAAAAATCCTTCTTTGTAGTGGACTATGGTCTCTTATATAAATTATGAATCATCCTGATCGATTCTTTCAAAAACTGCCATTTTTGTTATAGAAATACAAATATTATACATACATAGTGGACTAGAAAATAGTATATATATATAGTCCATGCGATGTTTCTCTGCGTGACGTGTAACTTGGCGATGTTTTTTACAAAAGTAAAATATTTAATCACGAAATTTAAGACGGTTATATTACCATCAGATTTTGTCGATAAAATATAAAACACTCTACAATATTAAATATTTACCTTAACCCCAATTTATGGACACTGATTTAATTGTTTCCAGATGCATTAAATGATTGTAATCGATATATAGTCGGTAGAGATATGATCGAATCTTGCAATCCTTCGGATATAATATTCGAAATAAAGACATGATATTGAAGCTCATCATCTGGACGATAGTGGAGACTATACGATCACGGAGATAATCTTCAATATGATACCACAGTTCAGGATATTTTCAAGAGTCTGCTAACCAAGAATTCCATCCACTGCAAATGAAATGATTGCCATATTTTTTTCTAGCTGAATTTATGCAGATTATGAGGTCATCAGAATAAAAATATTATCTATATATATATAAAGAAGAGTGCCTGTTGCTTTGTTTGTTTTTTATACAAATCTACAGTTTTATTCCGAGTTTGATGAAACTTTGCACATTTAACCTTTAAAATAAGAGAAAGGTCACTGTCTACATGAGATTTTGAAAAACTACTTCCATCCCTATTTTCTCCCCTTAAATCAGAATTTTTGGTACTTTTTTATGCATTTGACGTTTGCCACTTGACTTTGTGCACTTGACGTTTGGGTACGGTAGGGGACCGGAAGAAGAAAGGGAGGGGAGTGAGAGGTAAGAAGGAATAGAGCGGAAAAGGAGTGGGAGGTGAGCGGGTAGGTGGTGGGAGGAAAGGGAGAGAGGTGCGAAAGGTAAGTAGGAAGGATACGAGAGAGAAGCAGGTGTTTGGGAGGAGTGCGGGAGGGGAACGAGAGGTGAATTGGAGGTGAAAGAAAAAGAAGCGGAAGGGAACGGAAGGGGAGTGGGAAGCGAGAGGAGGGCAATAGTGAAGTGAGAGGGAAGGGAGTGGAAGGAGAGCAGGAAGGGTGCAGGAGGGGTGCGGAAAGGGAGCGGAAGAGGAGCGTGAGGGAAGTTGGAGGAGAATGGAAGGAGAGCGGAAGGCGAGAGGGATGTGAAAGGGTAGGGAGTGGAAGGAGATTAGGAAGGGAGTAGGGACTTGGTGAGTATATCTTGCGTAATGTCCTAATCTTAAAAGTAATTATGAGTCCTAAACTTAAGAGTGATAAGAGTAAAATTACTGTCTACCTGAGATTTCGAAAAAACTACCCTTTCCCACCCCTTAAAGTAGAATTTTGCTACAACTTGATGAAATTTTGCACACTTCATGTTTCAAATAAAATTAAAATTATTATCTATCTGAAATTTCGAAAAAACTACCCCCATCCCTCTAATTAAAGCCTCTTCACTCTGCGTTATGCCCGGTTTTAAATACAAATTTATTAATTAGAAAGATATACATATAAAATCTATTTTATCGAAAAATATTGTTGTTGCCACCGGAATTCGAACCTAGATCTCTTCCAATGTGTATTAACCGGGGAACGTGTATTAACCGATTATACTACAGCACACAGTACATTCACGACAAATTTTCGAACTCACATGTTACGCTTTTCAAATTTATACATCTATCGTTCCATTATTTGAAAGCCGTCTACTTTATTTTTACGGAATCTCAAATACTTTTGATTAATCCAACAGGAGACGTCAGAATTAACAATTAATTTTTACAAAATTTTTTTGGACACATTGGAACAACTTATATATTATTAAGGAGAATACATTCTTGTTGTAAACTTGTAATTATTCAGAACACAGATCTGTGATATTTAAAATACAAATTTATTTTGTATAAATTCTTCTACGCATAAAGTTAGTCAAATCAGAAAACTCACTAAAAACTCATAATTGATGTATTTATGAGATAGTAGATAGAAAATAAATTAACTTCAGTCTAGCTTTATTATTCATATTATGCGTACACTCGCGTGATGCTCTTGAGGTTAGCTGCGTATAAACTCAAAATTAGTTTGTAGGCAGCAGTTGATCTTTCCTGTCGCGACACTCTTGAGAAACCAATTGAGTGAGGTGATGCACGTATATGTAGGTAAATTTATATTTTAACAGTGCTATTCCATATTGACACTGGTCTCAATACGATGAATCTGAGAAAATATATCTAAAAACATTATCTGCGGATTGGTTTGACTTGACTTTCGATCAGTTGTAAAAAAGCTTTGGAAACGATTCATAGCTAATATCTTTCTCAACGCTCGTGGATATTTTGCTCGACGTCGGCTATTATTGTAGTTATAAATTTGAGAGTAATTGTTTCCTATGCGATTAAATACAGGAAAAAACAAGAGGCATTGAATAAAAGAATGCAACGTGCACCTATATTACATCCTCCTGCCGACAATCCAGTTCTGCGCTCGAATGAAAGCTCCCACAGCAGGAGGAGAGAAGAGGGTACCCATATCTTTAGTTCCTCGCAGTTAGTTGCCTATGGAGCGCGCCCGTACGTGTATATCTACTTTATCCCTTTGTGTAAAAATATTTTGCACACATGTATTATGTAAAAATGCAAATATGAATACAGAAATATCACTAGGCGGGCTTTTACCCCTCTCGGCCGCCGACGGGTGGCGCTAGTGTGCCGTTTGAGCCGAGCCTCACACCCAAAGAAACGAGGCTCAAAAATATGCATTTTCACGACTGCAATTAAAACAGAAAGGGCGCTGCGACAATACCTATTGAAAAAATGCGGAACGTAGCCCTACTCGACTTTACCAAATTGCAAAGTGTATTTCGACGAAAATATAATAAACAAGTTAAAAATATAGTTTAAACTAGCATAAGAGCAATCCATTTTCGTACAGTTATAAATTCAAAAGTAGATGGCCAATCTGCTTGCCTGTAGGAAAAAGTGATTCCTACAGGCAAGCTACTTTTGAATTTATTCTTAGTACTAATAAAGATATTTGCGTACTGTAATGTAGATGCATAATAAATGTTATTGAATATATAAAAGAGAAAACTTTTAAGTAATATTAACCAAGATATATTAAAAAAAACGTTCAACATGTAAGACACACGATCTCGCGATACTTAGGTTTACTTACTGGCAATAAAGACAAAGTACACTACTATTATACATGTTTTGTTAAAGAAATGTATTATAATGAGAGTTACCAGGGGCGTACAGCGCATATATTTGAGTTGAGGGCAACTATTATATCTGGGATCAAAATTAAATAATTATTTGATACAAAATTACGATATTGTGTAATATAAATTAAATAATACAATAATTACGCTACGAATGTTATTTGATATAAAATATTTAATTTTGACTTATTTCCGAGAAATTATATTATCCACAGTTAATTGGAATATGTCGACTGTACCTACGTACCCACCCTCAATTCATATAATTTAAAATAAATTATTTCTGAACCCTGAATAAAATAAATTGTTAAAAACACACTACGTGAGAAACTATGCAAGCTATGTTACAAAAACTCTGATAAGATTTCTATTTATTATATTTATTTTAACTAATACAGGACAAAAGTTTACACGAAGATTTTATTTTGTAATTATTATTCATATAGATCTCCAGATAAAAAGGTAAAAAAAAGTAAAATATCAAATATCGCGATCACACCCACAAAAAAAAGAAATCATTATACATCTTTAGGTTTTCAAAAAACAAAATTGTTCTTGATCCGTGATTCCGCACACTCTCCAGACTCCGTATGAGAAAATATTTCAATGTTGCAAATAATTTATCCCGAGAAATTAATACGATATTAATGTTTTTGTCTGTTGCAAAAAATATGTATTTCCGCTGAGATTATTGCGTTGATTTCTTGTCGTTCCTTTCCCACCGAGAGACAATTGTTTCGAGCAGACGATGACTACTGACTGAAACAATGACAAATGTACAAAACGCGGTTAGGCAAAAAGTTTGAATATGCAATACTACCGAGCGACGTAAGGCGGTAAGTAGAAAAATTAAATCTTGAACTTTTCTAATAACAATTCATTTATGTATTCGTTTGCATGATAGAATATTAACGACTTGATTTAATAGGCGAGGGACCATACTCAAATCAATATTTTACCTGCGGTTGTAATCCACATCTAAAATAATAAATATATATATATATATATATATATATATATATATATATATATATATATATATATATATATATATTGTTAGAAGGGAAGTTTCCTGGTTATTTCGCATCTGTTAGTTCTGAGAAGGAAGATTGTTGTCCCAACGTTTCGTTTAATCGTTTAAATCTCATTACCCATCTCAACAGTTTTTTCACATAGCGCTAAACTTTACACTTCGCCGATAAGGTGAATATGGGTAATGAGATTTACCTGAAACATTGGGACAAGAATAGTCCTTCCCAGGATCAACAGATGCGGGATAACCAAAAAACTTCCTTTCTAACATTATACTCAAACCACAAAAATCTCAAATTTAAAAAGTACATTATATATACATACATAATGTTAAATTCAATTAAGTTGTATATACATTAAATGTCTGTTTGCCTGTTCTGTATACAACATTTTAACCGATCGTACCCAAATTTTGCATAGTTACCCTTAGGAATATGGGAAAAACATAAGTACCATCCCCTCTCCCCCTAGTTACTCTATCTCCCGATATACAAACATGTATTGTATTGAATGCTAACCGTTCCAAATTTTAGTTACTAGGACTTGATAGTATAGTAACGCCCTCTCTAGTCCTTGAATATCTCATCATCCCATGCCTGGACCAAACTTTTCACATATAGCTATTATTTAGAATTCGTGAAAAACAAAAATACCCCATCTCCTCTTAAATTATAGGTAAATTTAAATCCCGGGTAACGCCGGATACGGACCACTAGTAACTTATAAATCACCCGCAAGAGCGCTGTTTTTGAAAGCGCCCATCTCCGTCATTGCAGTAAAGACAGAATAAATCATAGAAAAATAATTATGTAATAATATAACATTATACGTATCTTATATGTAGCAGCTATTACTCCTTTGGCATGAAATAAATTGCACATGTAAAACCTCCATACAGTGTACAACATTAAAATAAAAAATCTGGTAGTTTTTTTTTATTTAAGTGAAGAGTATGTATTGCAAGATAATATCTGTAGAACTTAGGAGCAATAGCAGATATAGATGAACATACGGACATTAATATGTGCATAAATACGAAGAAATTTTCATTTAATTTTTATTACAGGAAATTTACATGTTCAATTATTAATTGGTTGACTAAAGTTAACACTTATATAGTCTATAGTTATATTATTTCTTTTTTTGGTGGTAGATATTAGGTGTGATATTATGTATTTATAATCGTACGTTATTGACACGTATAAAAAAAGACTATCGTCCTTCGGACGTACATTGCCTGAAGAGACAGACTAGAGAAGATAGCGGTCATTGGGAGTGTATGAGGGTGGCGAACAACTTCGCAAGGAACACTAAGCGCAGCTCTCAACACGGTCCATGACAGAATACTCCGTGCAGGTCCACAGAACCACAATGCTCAATTATGAGTAAAATAATCAGGAAGGAATTTGCTTCGTGGTTATGGTATGTTTTTGTAAAAAATATACCATAATGTACAATCTAACAATCAGCTTTTCAAGCAAATAAATAAATAACCTAAGATTTAGTTCAACGATTAAGTGTATTTTAACTGTGGAGCCGTGTACTCGTACAGTGTGTAATATGGTACGCTTTTTCAGTAGAACACAATTCATTATGATGATATCAATACCAGCCATGGAAAGTGAGTTAACGTAAAGCTACTTACTTGAACAGAGGGATGAACTCGACAGTTACTTTAAGTAGGTGTGGCAACTTACCTGAAAAATAGAAGACAATATTAGTAAAATACATGAAAATAATAGTAATATTATCATTACACAATAAGGTTGAGGTTTAATAAGGCATTTGTACTTTTCACAACTGGTTTTAAATTGGCGATGGTTAAATCGTTATTTTGTGACAGTGATTGTATTCGATTATAACGACGATCGGTAACTGATTAACAGTTAAATCTTAGTTGCCAATCATCGTCAATCACGCAAAACATTAATATTAAAATAATTGCGATACCATATTTTTACTAGTTTTAATTAATTAATTATATGAGTAATAACTCTCGTATGTTGATTCAAACCAATCATAAAATGTTTGATGAAAAATTCATTTTTAAATGCAATCAACAAGACCACAGAGACTCATTAAAATTTTGTTCAAAAGAGTCATCATTTCCGACAGTATCAACGAAATCAAAACAGTAAAATGTCTACCCACCCTCCTGTACCTAATACATGTACAACTAGTACTTACGTGGTAATAATATGTGCATATTACTACTGCAACGATAAGATTAAACTTTACTATGAGGTATGTATGTAATATCTGCATGCGAAGAACTTTAAAAATTACGTTTAAACATCTAATTATATAATTTTTAATGTTGTCATATTGAATTGATTTATTTTATCTTTATATTTTACGATCCTATGTTTTGAAATCATTTTTCGGCGTTATACGTTATTTATTTGTTATTTAATATCCCACGCAGTATTTAATTACAGCGATGATAAAGTATTCAGATTTATTACCTGTTATAAAGATGTAATTAAGACGAACCGATATATATTTATTATATGTATTATATTTAGAGGAATTTAAAGCACAATTTAAGATATTATTTTCAGGGTTAATTTATTTTTGTAGCGATTGGCACACAATTGGATTTTGCCAACGTTCAGAGAGGTACTTCTCGTCGGAAAAAATATCCAATCACTTTCCTGTACTGTAAATTTAAATAAATTTATTTCGTTAAATGTTGACACGTTGATTTTTATTTGAATTACTTTATCTACAAATCTTTTCCTCGACTGATTTCCATAAAAAAACTGTTTAAAAAACCGTTTATATAATAAGCACTAGCGCCTACATCTCATTGAATGATGTATAACTGTTGGAAACCTTTGTTTACCGATACATTAATTTATATTCTCATTAATATATTGAGTAACAATTTTGTTTCGTTACAAAGAAATTTATAACTCGATACAATACTCTCGATTGATTAAGGATATAACTAGAAGTGTAGAAGAGGTGGTATATACGCGTGTAGGTACATGGCGACGGTAGTAGACGGCTCGTATTTTAATTAACACCGTTATAAATTTCGCTCGATGGAAAGCCAGCATTTTTATGTTTCAGCATTAAAACAACAACACAGCAAACAACAAAAAATATATAACGGAGCAATAGTATACAACAAAGGACAACAGTCAACTCTTTCATTCTCCAACGCTGCAAATGGCCCGCCGCGGTACGCATACACTCCAATATTTATTTTTATTGTGAGGAATATTTAAATTCGTTTCTCGAACAATGTACGTTGGTACCCGCTCTGTAGAAATTACGAATTGATGCAAAGGAATGGAAGCGTTATTCTTTTGTGTTGTTTCAGAGCGGCAATTTCGCTTTTTTTTTCTTCATAAAATATGGCGGACTGTATCGAGTTTTTGTGTTACGAAATATATTTATTATCATGATCATTGATAGATCTCCGCTAAAATTGATATTATTAAATATAAATATACAGCTTATACATAAAAATTGTTATTTAATATTGTTAATGTTTTCCTGTCTCTTTTTTTAGAATCTGGTGTAGTTAAAAGTATCTCATTCTAACGAAATATGTATGTATATACGAATTTTTATATTTAAAAAAATATACATTCATTATCTTAGACAAAATAACTTACAATAGGGTGTTTTTAAACCGAAAACTTGGAGAATGTACATACTTTGAAATCAGAATATTTTTAAAAACCAAGGTTGATAAAGTTCATTGGAGTGATGTGTCAATTTTCTTTGAAATGTGTATACGTGACCTTATTGATCTGAAGGTACATTTTTCAAAGTAGTAAACAAACCAATCTATTATGATAATTTTTTTGAAAGATTGTAATATTATGATATATTATAGATAGGTAATAATTTTAATTATTAATTTTTACACAAAAAAACATTATGTAATATCCATGTGTATAATTTTAAACACTAGTAATATTAATGGAAAATAACTGCCCTAGTAGAAAAAGTTGCTTGATATATTTAAAGACCATAACATTCAATCTAATCTCTTCTCTTTTTTCTTGATAAGGCGTGTGATTTGGCATTTAAATAAATATATAAAACTAAATACCTAACTTTAAATATAATTTTTAATAATCAAATATTTGAATAGTGGGGAAATTTTATATCTGAAATATCCCAAATTCTTTAGTGTAGAGACAGTAATTCATTACGTCTGTTCCGAAAATACAAATAGATCTCTAAAATAATAAAATTTCGTTAATTTCCACAAATTTATATCATCGGATCGGTCATATTTTTTTTACAGATAATAAATTACACTTAATTATAAGGACAAGTTATACATCTTATAAATATACATATTTTCTGAATAACGAAACATAAAGAGAAGGAAAGAAATCATCGCACCGTCCATCGCATAAGTTAGTTCGGAAATGACCGGTTGTGCTACAGTATACAGCCGGCACAGGGCAATAAATAATATAATAAACCATTATATTGACCAACCAAGCGAAAAACTAAATTGGATACAAATTCTTTTTGTTATAATATTTGTATTGCCTTTGTTAAAAATAACATTTGATTGTATCAAAGATCTAATATTCCATCGACAATATCATAAAAATGATATTTTAATTTTAAATATTAAATTGTATTCTTTAGTGCTTGTTTGTAATGTAAGAATATGTTGAGACTCATTTTATGTTATATTTTATATTCGATCTCGTTTTTCTGAGTTCTCACGAGAGCGGGTAGAGCAAGCAGCTTCTCACACGCCCGTAGAATTCATAGGCCGTCATTTAAAAATGATTATATTATATCTTAGCGAAAAACATTATGTCAAAGCTGGATAAGACAAGAGAAGCAGAAAATACAAACTAAGGATACAAAAGATGCTTCTGGTCAAGTCACTTGTCATCTCCACATGCCTGTGTGGTGTTGAGACATGGACTTTGAGAGCAAGCAGAATATATATGGTACTGGGACGGGTGCCAAAGATCCCATGGATATAACACTACACTGGAAGGGCTGAAAATTATGGTTAAACTCTCCATTATCTGCATGAGTCATTTCTTCCAATTCTTTGGGAACACTATCCGCAGAGAAATTTATGAAGTGGAGAGGTAAATGGTAAGCGGAAACTGGCCACTTCTTATTCACCTTTGCTCTTTGGACCGCACATTATAAAGACGAATGGAGGAGCATCGTCAGGAGCATAAATGTCATTACATATCATGGGGATCAGGATACTCAGCATTGAGAAGACGAGAGAAGAAGACGTTATATTACTCTGACCCTTCAATCATTCAACTTCCTTTATTTCAAAATCGATGGCTTACGTAAGTATCAGTTGTAGCTAGTCATGATTTTATCAATAATATAAATATTTAAAAAAAAAATAGATGAATCAATTAGAATGATATACAGAAAAAAAACTATCTATTGAATAAATATTTGGTTACCACCGGGACAAGATCAACCTGGATCTCTTCCTGTCCAGGGAACATGCATTAACCGATTATGCTATACCAACACACGACAAATTTTCAAACTTATATGTTACACTTTTCAAATTGATACATCTATCGTTCCATTATTTGAAAGCCATCTTCATTTTTTTATGTAACCTCAAATACCTTTGAGTAATCCGATAGGAGACGCTGGAATCAATAATTAATTTTGATAAAATTTTGGACACATTGATACAACTTATATATAATTGAGAATATATTATTTTATCGTGTATTGTCTGCCACGAATGATTTACGTGATGATGTGCATGTTACTATATCTCTGCACGTTCAAACCTGCAGTCTTGACATGACATGCCGAATTTTTAAATGTTCTTACATCATTTTTATGTGAATAGTCTTTATATAATTTAGTAATAAATTTGACTTTATTAATTAGTCAAATTGTACACTTATACGTTTAATATACTACCATATTTGATTCTGTATTTTAGGGTTCAGCAGTAATGTCAGACAAAATCGGATAATT
Source organism: Eubasilissa regina (assembly GCA_022840565.1). Taxonomy (NCBI): domain Eukaryota; kingdom Metazoa; phylum Arthropoda; class Insecta; order Trichoptera; family Phryganeidae; genus Eubasilissa; species Eubasilissa regina. The sequence goes on from JAINEB010000033.1 coordinate 29,417,454, forward strand.
TGTACCAATAACTTTCAAAGCAAAGACGTGACAAATTAATATCGATTTTATTGTGTATTTTACGTATACGTATGCAATAAATATATTTATATTTTGTAATGCCTATAAATCTGTACACTGAAGCAATTTCAATGTTTTAATAAGGTTTAGACAATAATTCGTTGATTAAAATCACATAAAAAGTATAATATTTTTTCGATAGGTATATTTTTTTCTGTATGTCTTTCTAATAGAATAATTTAATATTTGTATTAAAATACCACAGAACTTTGATCTTAAAATGCAACTTTACAACAAAAATGTGTTAAATTAAGAAAAATATATTAGACTATTATAAATATTATGATTTTATAAAATGTGAAAAAAATATATAGATATAGTTATTTTCATAACAATTACTTAATATGTTACGTAATTGATTCAATTTTGGTAAAATTGTCGTCCATCTTTCAAAGAGGCTTATCTAGAATTTTTTATTTTACAGCAGACAGTATATTAACAAATTGTGCGAAATTTTTCACTGTTAAGGTAGTAAAAAATAAAATCTTACCAATTTCTAAGGATATTTTTTGATTTAAAAACAGTGTAAAGTGTATTTATTTCATAAACATAACTTATTATTGTTATTTGTAAGAATGACACACTGAAATAAGAGTGGTTACGTAAAAAGGTTTTTATGTAATATCACATCATCGGAATAAACTTTAGATACGCCTGTTTGAATAGATTATGGGCATGTGTTCGGACAATGTAACCCTAATCGTAACTAAATTTTAACAAAAAGTGAGATACGACAGTTTGAAAGATGGACGACGAAATAAGATATTTTTTAAAACAAAGACAATCATTTTTTTATTTTTAAAAATAAAGATAAGTTAAATTGAATAGTTTTACACGTCAATCAAACAAACATCAACAAATCAACCTCACTTACATACAATTTAGTAAATATACTCACAACATACTTAATACACATATAAATGGTCATTACTTTGTAGAATATTTATAATATAATATGTTGTCAGGAAATAATATGATACATGGCACTGTAATTATACACGTATTAACTCATTTTATACATGAATGCATGCACAGTATTTATTATATTACATATACATATACGAAAAAATAAAACTTAAAGAGATGTTGAGTTAAAATTGTTAAAAATAATATTTAGTAGGTCTGGTTTGTTTATAAAATTCGCATTTACGTTTATTCATTTATATTTACTTTCTTCTGTTATTATATTTCCTCAATGTTGCGATAACACTTTTCAAATAAATGTAAGTATTATTAGACGGAGTACCGATATTAGAGAATAAAATAAACCTTCAATGAACAAGCGGATGAAGTAAATGTAATAATTGATTATTAAACAAGTGCATTATTTATAAAATACAGATATTATAATGAAATATCTTAGTTTTTCCACCACAATAATATTGTAGTAGAACTCTACGCTCTTCCTAAACAATCTATTATTCTAAAACCATATTCTACAAATTTATGAAATTTAAATGACTAGAAAAATAAACATAAAATTTAATATTTTTTTAAATATGCAAATTACCTATTCATAATTTTTACAATTAACAAGAATTAAAAATAGTAAATGGTGTGCTGGACACCCCCGATTTGATTGATCTGATATCGTACCGCCTACCTACTCAATGTTCTAATCAACTAGATCTTTTAATCTGTATATACATATATGTTTAATTTTATGTTTCCACGAGCACTTAGTGTATGGAACTGGCGTCTCTTCTGGATTAGATTGCGTTTTGGTAAATGGTTTCGGTACGGTATCACGTGCTATTATCAAGGCGTTGCCTCAAAAAATTACGGTATAACCGTATGTACTTTTTCGCAGGATATATAAATCTCCCACAGTTGAGTAAATTTTACTTCAACATCAATTCTGTACGTTCCTTCAAATGTTAGTTGCGAATAACTGTGCCGCCATCTATGGTTTGAGTTATTAAGATTATTCATTATTTATTATTCGTGTTACCGTGCCGAAATGTCGGCCTAAAAACTACCTACAAAAATCGTGATCTAACCCAGAAGGGATACCAGTTCCATATATATATATATATATATATATATATATATATATATATATATTTTAAGTATAGGGTATTAAAATATTTGTGTATATGTTGAAGTTAACTAAGGATAATTAATAACTACAATAAACTATTATAAATGTCTTATAGAACTATATATTTGCTATATATGTATATTTAAAAACATTATATTCATGCTAAAGCTCATAACGACATTGATCAATGAATACATAAATACACTTTACTTCCTCTGTATGTATTTTATATTATTATGTGTTATTAATAGTTAGGATTAACTTTATATTATTTTATATGACGTACAAGTGACGAATGATATGTTGTGATGAAAGAAACATTATTGGAATAAATGACTTAATGATATATTGTTAACTTTTTTTATTGAATAAAATTACTAGTCGAAAAATATAAATAGAATACGTCGTTAGTAGTTGATTCAAATATAAATATTCATCAACTGGCAACTGAAACAAGATCGCATTTTGCCGCGCTGCTGGGCAAGTAGGCAGCGTTGCTGGTTGCCTTTTTATAATAAATATGTAACATTCAACGACGAATGGCTGTAAATGAAGCATGTTACGCTGGTTCCTTATGAATATTTCTACGTGCGAATTATGGAGAGAAACATCTAAATGAAAATTATGCATGACAAAATGTCAGTCTTAGGGGTATACTACTGTGTTTCTTAAAAACTAACAGGAAACCATTAATGATTGTTTTGAAAATTGATTGTTTGTTGATAGATAACGTTCACTTTCATCATCATCCACGTTTGTGCCTCATCACTGAGGATCGCCATCTCCATGAACTTTTGCCCTCTTATCTATGCTTCTTCACTTTTTTCGGCATCCTGCAGATGTGTCTGTTGCCTTATCCACTCGGTCAAAACAACGGGTGGGGGATCTTCTTTTTCCTCTTCGTTCTTCGATGTGGCCCACCACAACAAGCTTCTCCAAGCTATCTTTCCTTCTTGCAAGATGCCCAAAAAATAGAAGGATTCGTCTCGGGCAAATAGTTGAATATCAGTCCTTGATGTTTAATTCCTGCAGAAGTGAAAAATTCGTGCGTCTCAATACAGAAACCACTTCTACTAATAAACTTGATAAAACTGTAAAATAAACAGTCATCTCTTGTTCAAAGCGATTGTAAGTTCGCTACCAGGCTTTTATCAGCAGCACTTGATAGATAATTGAAATAATAAATAAAGCTTGACTAAATGCACAGAAATAATTTGAAGCATTAATGTATTTAATGATGTACACTTGTAAATGAATATAATTCTATTTTAAAAATAAATAAAAATGATTGTGTTAAAATAAAGTTGACAGTTAAGTTTACTTTTAAAAATACGCTAAAATTAAATAAGTGATAGTATCCAAATCTTTCACCTCCACGGGTATTAACGCAAAGTATGTGAATATTATTATAAGTATAAAAAAAATATTTTGTTTGTTCTTTACCTATACAGTTCTACACAAGGATGACGTAGAAAAGTGGATAACAAGCAGTGAATAATGATGATGATATAATAATATATATTATAGTACTATGTATATACATCATAGTACTGCAATAAAAGTGTGTACTTTTGATTACAATTTCTGATCGATCGTTACGGTTTGTCAAATTTTTAATTTCGCGCCCTGGTTTACCGACACAGTAATTATTGTTACCCATGTATATAAGACAGATCCAAATCTATAAACTTTTCTGGTGCGAATGTATGCAGAACTATGCGCGAGGGCTCTCCCTCTGCATGTCTTCGGGCGGGTCCGCATTCTGAACTGGAGCTCGCCCCCGAGACAAAAGGCGCGCCGCGTCACCGCGAGAGCGGCAGCCGGCCGGGCGCGACGTGCCGCGCTCGGCCGCCGGTGCCTTCGGAGGCTTGCCGTGCAGATAGGCCCTCGCATGCAACACCACCTGTGGGCAGCGCCCGTCATTAAAATGCGCCGAGTACTCTAATCAGAGGCCGTTTAAATTTGCAAGCAAACTATCGACATCCGTCCGGCCGTCGGTCTGCCACGTCTATTAATATTTATTAATAAAAAGTAATTACTCGGGAGCACGGGTACTTTCGTTTTGCAAGCCGCTACTGTTTACGCTCGCCTCTCTCCGGCGCGTAAAAATATTACATTTTACCGCCGCGTGTGCGAGGATTCTGCGACACTTCGGAAAATAACACATTTGCGATGTTTATAAAATTGATTTATATTTACTATTTGATTCTTGGCCTTAAAAATATAACTCAATGTTTCGATGAGTATCAAATTCGCCTAAATACAATTTTGCATAACTAGCATTTTCAATTTGAAACCATTTCCTCTACTACTACTACCATCTTCATCTTCCATGGCACTACATCGCAGGGGAGGAGTTAGCCTTATCCACAACTGTTCTCCACCGAATATTATCATGGCCATTCTTCTCCAATTCTCTTCCGTGTTCTGCCTTTAAATATCTTCCACTTTTGATCATGATCTTCGGTGTCCAGTCATCTGGCATTCTCTTAATATGACCAGCCTATCGCAGTTTTGGGACCAACATAATCATACGATTGTTTCTTGCTCGATTAAATTTTCAAGCTCATAGTTTATTTTATTCTGTAAGTTCCGCTAGTGTAGGTCCTTAAATTTTTCTTAATAATTTGCATTCAAAAACTGCTAATTTTTTTTATTCGATTTGGGTTAGAGGCACCACGTTTCGCCACCATAAGTGACCTCTGATCTTATTATTGTTTTATATATTAAATATTAGCTATTTTCTTCACGTGTTCTTTATTTTTGAGGCTTTTATGTAACTACTTGGTACTTTTAAAATAATCGACATATTTGGGTAATATTTTAAATAATTTATAAACACATCAGATTTTTAAACTGGACTTATACATTTTTGATATAAAACATGAAGACTTAGTTAACTATGAAAAAATCTAGCTAATCTTAAGCAAATTTGAAAAACGCAAGTATTTTACACACATACACTGCACGCTATCGACAGTGTAATGTTCATTTGTGAATGGCTAAAACGGAATAAGGGAATGTGATTCAGATTATGACTTTGGCACTTATGAAAAAAACTTCAATGTCCAAGACAATTTTTCGAACAAAAAAAGTTCTTTGGTTCGTTGTTTTCCACACAAAATATTCCCTTGTCTACGTATAATCAATAGCCATAAAAATCTTTTAATTTAATATTCATCGATACAAATAACAACATTTTATTTTACAAGTCATTTAAAGCATATTTTGTCGCGGCACTACGCTCGGAAGGTAACAAATTTGTCAAGTTTAAAAAATTGATTTGTATTTGCTATTTGATACTTGGTCACACGGCCTTTAGAATATAAGCCAAGAAATAATAAAATGAAATGAAAAGCCATTCATTCCGATAAAAATCAATTTGAAAAAAAATTACTTCAATTTTTAAAGTATAGTGGAGTATATGTGCGGTTTTGGATAATGTTAGGCTATTCAAGCATGCTTCATTTAAAAAATATTAAAAATATCAGTATATAGATACTTTTCTTAAATTGAGTAACTCCCTCTACACGGATGAAACTTTGATTTCTCGTCTCGGAGATTTGGCGGTAAAGATCGGTTAGTATCAAATGGTCATTCATCTCTGAGTACAAAATACAAGAATGACAGTTTCTGTACTGTACTGTCCCTTACACTCAACTCTGGAGACACGTCTCTAGACTTGAAATCAACAAGACTTGGGAAAGTTATCCAAATACGGTAAGATATTCGATTAATTTGTTCATCCTGATAATTATATACATTTAGTACGTAAAAAAAATCTTAGTTATTTAATTATTTTTTAGAGAATATGCAAAAATAAATGGAAAAATAAATTTGATATAATATTTTTAAATTAAGCAAGTTCAAAGTTGTAAGTTTCACTAGTGTAGGTCCATAAATTTTTCTTAGTATATTACGTTCAAAAACTGTTAATATTTTTTCTTCGATTTGGATTTGGCATCACGTTTCGAAACTATAAGTGACTATTGGTCTAGTTATTACTTTTAAAATTAGCAATATTAATTTTGTGGTTAAAATTATTATTTTTTTGTTATCTTTGTTTTATTAACCACTTAATTGAGTTTAAATACGTCTACATACATTAGTATACAATTACATTAGCTATATATACATTAGTATACTATTACCTTAGCTTTATACATTAGTATACTATTACCTTAGCTTTATACGTTAGTATACTATTACATTATTTTCAACCCCAGCAGTTGTTTACAGTCATAAAACGCTAGAAGACGAATTAAAATTATTTTATTTAAATTAAAAAAATAAAAATTTCACTAAATGACATTCAAAATCACTAATGTCAGCTTTAATTTTTTTTTGTAGATGTTATTAAAAATGATGATTTGTTTTATTTGGTTGTTTTACTAAAACTTAACTATAATCATTTTAAATATTTGCCACTCAACTGTAGTGATGTTTTGTAATTAATTGTCTTTAAGTATAGCCACTTTTAAAAATAAAATAAAACAAAAAGTACGTACAGCGGGTATTTTTTGCACAGATTAAAAGCCGATTACTAACGACTTTAGAGATGCGCACAACATTATCGGATCTACAAAAGCTTTAGTGTTAATATGCCGTTGGAATATAATAATGTACCTAATCGCGGCGCCAGCTATAAAGTCAAATAGTCCAACGCTTCTGTCTTCTTCATTACTATCGCAACAACAGTGTATCAACTATACGATACGTTGTTGTATCATGGCTATCGCAATATTCATGCATGGGAACTAATATAGTAGTTGAATGGATGCGGTACGTTGTCTTAGGTCGAGACGAAAATGAAAGCTTGAAATTCGCATCGATTGTTCTGTACGAAAATACTTCGTTACTTCTTATAATCATCTCGTTAACGTATAAAAAAAAAATCTATTTTCAAGATGACATTCCTCGCATGTAACATTATGCATTATTACGTGTAATAGTGTAACGACCCCAGGACAAGCTGTGCTCTCGCTAGCGAGTCAGTCAATTGAATATGAATACTGTAATTTTTGTAATAATTACTTCGTTACATACATGGTTATTACATACAGGTAATAGTTATATGATTTGTATATATTTAATGAAAACACATTTTTATTGAGAAATTGAAATAATAGAAAATAGTTATTTGATAAATAAAAGAAATTTAGATATATACGGCGTATACTATTTATGATAAAATAAAGAATGAAGAAATGTGAAAAAAATGTAAAATTAATGTCAGTATAGTAAGTAAGATTAAGAAAGAATCACGTAGGTGGTTTGCTCATATGGATCGGATGAATGAGAAGAAAGATATATGACGCAAGTGTTGATGGCACCACAAATAGAAGACATCCGCGGAAGACTTGGCACGACCAGGTAAACCAGATAATGGAGGATGGTTCTGTTAAAAGCCTCAACAATCGGAGAGCTTGTATGAGAAGATGTATGAATGTGGATGAGGCGAGAATTGTGTGTCAGGACAGAAAGTGCGGCGCTCTATCCTCTCTGCCTACCCCTGCGGGGAAACGGCGTAATGGAAAGTATGTAAGTACTATTCAAAAATATTAGAAATTTATTGAAAATAAGATATGATAGCTATATAAAATAATAAATGTCTAAAAACAGAAGGAAAAATAAAAGTTGAAAATTTGTCAAGTATATTTGATAACTCTTTCTCCCTGCAAGACAAAGTTTCGGATTGGAGTCCCGGTGATAAATATGTATTTTTTCGATATATTTTTCAATATCTGTCTAAGTGATTCATATGACTTCTCTCCGACTCTTAATTTTTTAATGTATAAAATAAATTAGTATTTAATCACCTGTTTTTATTATTTATCTCCAGAATAGAACACAACTAAATCTTAATATATAGAAAACAAACACAAAACTGTGTTGTAATAAAATTATTTTAATATCCAACCACGAAGTTAACATTTCAGATATTACATTTCTTTAGCTTTCATAGGGGGTATCACCATGTAGCAAAAAAACTTATTAAAAATAATCCTTGGTTAAGTTATAAATTAGACAAGTCGTGGACGTATTCATAAATAACGTGGTAATATTTGAAAGATAATTCTGAAATTGCAAATTAAACTTAGTTGTTCGAGTATAATAATTATGTTACTATCATTAATCACTTTTTTGTTCTTATACAGCATATTATGTAGGGCGAAGAGAGTTGTGATTATATTACATCTGTATTAATACCACGTGGCTGTAAGCGTTGTATACTCCATATAGTACTGATCAGATACGATTCGGAAAATGTAGACTAATAATAATTAATTAAATTAACTTATATAACTCCGGTATAAATTGCGAAAGAATTAAATAATAAATTGTGAAAGAATGTCATTAAAAATGTGTTTCATACAGAGTAACGATTTATTATTATTTTAGTAATTATCCATAGAGATAGTACAATAAATTATTTTAAATACTAAATTAATGTATTAATTATAAATATATACATATAAAATCAATTTTGTCGAAAAATATTGTTTTAGCTTTCAAATAATGGAACGACAGGTGTATTAATTTGAAAAAATGTAACATAGGTTCGAAAATTTGTCAAGGAAAATACTGGCGTTATAGCACAAAGGTAGTGCACTTCTCCGGATTGGAAATGAAGATCCAGGTTCGAATCCCGGTGACGCTAAAACAATATTTTTCGACAAAATTGATTTTATATGTATATATTTATAATTAATACATTAATTTAGTATTTAAAATATCACAGACCTATGTTCTGAATAATTACAACTTCACAATAAGAATGTGTTTTCCTTAATAACAATAAATTATTCACCGACATATCAAAATTCAACAATTATACTGTAATAAAGTTGGTCCTAACTTACTTAACAATGTTATTTTTGTGAGAGACGCTTTTATTTAACAATAGTAGACAAAGACACCATAAAATATACTGAACAAGGGACCATAAGATATTCAACTAATATTAACATATTCACCAGACCATTTTGAAACAATCGAAAATCTCAATCTCTCGCTGTATTTTAAAAGAAAGCTAATAATATACTTATATAAATATATTACACACTAAAGATAAACGATATTCACTACTCATAGTATTCTTATTAACATAGCATTCCAAAAAGATAATCGTCATTTATTTTAACGTCGATCGGTTTTGATATCATCAGAAAAATGTAGACTAATCCATAAAATCAATATGTGAATGGATTGATGTATGTTAGTCCTGACGAAGAAATAATGATATCGAAATTGGTCGACGTCTAAACAATTTATGTGATAAATACAAAGTTACTTTTTGAAATTATTATGTAATCATGTCTAACCACAAAGTTAACGCTTCAAATATTATTAGTTTTTCATTATTTTTTTATATTATATCATTCATAAATAATATTAGGTATATTATTTGTATTTTTAGAAGTTTATGATTGATTATTAAGGAGAACACATTCTTACTGTGAAGTTGTAATTATTCAGAACATGGGTCTGTGATGTTTTAAATACTAATTTAATGTATGTATTAATTATAAATATCCCGGTAGCGTAAAAACAATATTTTTCGACAAAATTGATTTTATATGTATATATTTATAATTAAAACATTAAATTAGTGTTAATGATTGAGTTACGATTTTTATTTTTGCTGGTTAAGATGGACGTAAATATATGTACTCGTACATTTGGGGCTGCATCACACTCAACTTGAAATTTCAAATATTTAAGTTTTTTGGTGAAACTTTGTGGAATTACTTGATTATTTTGTAAATTGAGTTAAAACACTATTTTATTCCACTATATATGATTTTTTTAAACGTTATAGCGTTCTGGGAATGTTTAGAATGAATGAGAAGCTGTTCCCGAAAACGTTCTAACGTTTAATACAATAAGACATAGTGGAATAAAACAGTATTTTAACTCAATTTACAAAAAAAAATCAATTAATATTTAATAATATTTGTGTGTTCCACACAACTCGCCTAATACTTTAGTTAAAAAATAAGGTAGAAATTAGGTTGATATTTTTGTATGCATACCTAAAAACTACCCGTTTGTTGTATCGGTGTTTTGTTAAAAAAGTTTGAATATGTAAGTAATTCAGAATATGAAAACGGTTAATTTTAATTGTCTTGTGTCATTCACGACCCCAATGCGATGCGCTCGCATAACAGCAAGAGTATTAATTACCTATTCGTTAAGTCAAAATGCAAATTCCCTTTTCATGAGGGAAGTTGCAGGCAATCGAGGAAACATTGGTCCTGATATTAAAATGGCCTGGGGCTGTTAATAATCTTGATCTGACGTTGAAATGACTAGATCCCTTCGCGTATAATGTGTATTCAGCGGTATTAAGTTATACGTACGTATTTCTTTCTGTATTTCATTTTATATGGAACGCAAAGCAGGAGTATGTATGTTGGGTACGAAATGATAGGTTTGATTTTTCATCGCATGCTTGATAACGTGAATATATTAAAATCACAGCGACTCGAGATGCGTAATTAAAGGATGCAGCGGAAACTCAAGGTGTGGATTGCCGTTGTCCTGCGCCTGGGCAAGCAGCAATTTCGCAAATTATTTGTATTGTTAATACAACAATTCAGCTGAGAAAACATTACGTTGTAATATATATACAAAGTATATATCGCGCGAATGTTAGAGCTTGTTTAATTATTGACGGATTTTGGAAGTTAGCAGGAGTTGCGAGCGTCCGAGGAGAGCGAGCCATGGCCAGGCTTGTCAGACGTTGAAAAACATTCGGGAAATGTTAATAATGCAGGTCGGTAACCCTGTGTTGGACTAAATAAGTTTTCATGTAGAATAATAATTATTAAGGGTAGTATATTAATATATTGAAACATAAGCTGGGCAGAGGAATAATGTGAGAAATAAATTTACCCTAAGATTAGAACATAACATAAATATTTATATAAAACGAGAACTTTGAACGAGTAATTTAATCAATAGATGGGTGACTATACTAAAGAACAATTAATTTGATTGAAATATTGAAATATATACATTATTTGATTTAAAAAATAGAGAATAAAACTATTTTTTTAAATTAAATATTTAGAATCAATGTAGATTTTTTCTGTGTATCTTTCACAATAAATTCTCAAATTAAAATTGAATGTGAAATTCAATGTCATTTAGTTTACGATTGTGTTATTTATTTAGATTTGAATCGGTTGTTATTTGATTTCTTAAATGATTGCATCGGGATTTGTTGATTATCTTTTCAGTTGCAAGTGTTAAAAAATATTTTCCATTTGGATTCTTTGTAATGAAAATGTTCAATTTACATATGACATTCGGAATGCTAATCACGCACATTAAAAATATCAAATACGTGTCACCCACAAGTTCTCGGAACAGGAACGAAAAGTGTTTCACGCCGTCGCTCGCTTAGCACTGCCGGTGTAACACAATCTGCGGAATGCTGCGAGACGATTAATGTTTAATAATTGGTTACGAATTCCGTTAAAATAATTCATGAAACAATTAGGTGAATGATAAATTTTACGGGGCCACACTTACTGACGAGTCTTCGATTTCATCAATTCTATTTTATTTGCAGTTGTTTATATGGACGATTCTTCACGAACAGGAGGGACACTCCGCGGCTGGACTGCCGGAATAATCGAGACGGAAATAACAACCTTAGAATCTTCATCACACCGATGTAATATTGAAGTTAAGCAGGTATGAGATTAGTTGTCTTTATGTAGACGCGATAGCTGCTATATTTGTCTAGCTAGACGACACTGAATCCATCAACAGAACATCAATATTTAGAAATATTTTCAAACAGTTGTGATTTCTGCAAATAATGAATATCACAAATAAAAATTGAGAAAGTAAAAAAAAATATATTTTTTATTTTTATTTTGTATTTCTTATCTTTTATTCTTATCTTTCTTGAATTAAAAAATAATCAAAAACACCACAACAGCACTAAAAAAACTGTCTACTTTAACACAGACAGCAGTCTAGCAACGTAACCAGAGCAATGCTGTATATATCAAAGGTGGAGTCTATTCCATCCCACACAATAAACTACGAGTATATACTTAATTGCAATATAATTGTATCTTATGTTTGTCATGTTATATTATAATATATTCACCTCTGTTACAACAAAAACATGTATGGCAATAAAATCTAATAAATAAATAAATTTATATATATATATATATATGAATAAACGCCCTAATGGCTTTTATTTCCTAAATATCTATATACACAAAATGTACACAAAAATAGACTACAATACAGTGTATATAAGATTTTGTTAATAAGAAATATAAATGACAAAAAATTAAGTAAAAAAAAAGGTTAAACATAAAATGCTTAAAAACCTTAATCAATTATACCTTTGTCTCAATACAGCATCAAAAATATTACACTTATATTTAAATGTTAAATAATGAAATTGTTTAATTAAATTATATTTGATTTATATTTATTGACTGAAAATTTTTAGACCATTTATTTTGCTTTTCAAAATTTCTTCATCTCACGTGTAGGTATATATTATACTATGTGTCCCAAAAAAACTTATGCAGTGAAATATTTTTTAGTATTTCCTACAGCAGATGTTGAAAGTGTCCCCCACTTGCAACACGTCGCAGATGAGGTATGGTTTCACCTTTCGTGAACATATGTGAAAAGCTGGAACACTCGCCTATGGAGTATTATAATCCTTATACATTTATGGAAAAGTCTTTTCAGTCAGTACGTCGGGATACATTGAAAATAAAGATCTACGAAAACAATCCGCACACAATTGATGGGCTAAAGGCGTCAATCTCTTCCCGCATTCAACAGATCTCACCGGATACCCTGCAGAAAGTCTTCGACAATATAAAAAAACGTGTTTCGACGTGTATTAATGGAAGATTCTTTCAACATATTACTTAAAAGTGTTGCATTGCAGAGTAACTTTTAATCCATGATAAAAAAAAATATGTACGAGTATGTAGTACAATGTTTTGTTAATTCGAAAGATTAAAATAATCATTAGTTCTTTTTACGTCACTACATATATTAATAAATAAATTGTATAGCCGTTACTATTTTTACTTTACATGATTAGATTTCATGGTTAAATGTGAATTTATAACAATTTACCATAGCATATTTAATAATTGACCCCTTTTTTCCCTACAATCTTATGCAATTGAATATGTTATTATAAAATATCGTGATGGGGTTATGTTTCCTATTTGTAATTTTTTTCACAGACATTATAAATAAATGCAATTTCACAACTCACCTCAGCGGTGCAAACCAGAGTTCTTATTGACGAGTGGTATTCGTCTCAGTGCGCAATTATATCTCACTTATCGGAAATAAATAAAACAAGTCGCATGCCGTGAAATGGAATATTATATGGAAATATGTTTCTTTATTAACATACAATTTAAGTCGGTGCAGTGGTAAAGTAGCTCGGGTAAAGTTAGGCACGAAGAGAAAATGATTTCGTGTCTGCAGCTCGTTAAATGGACAGCCTTAGGGGTCATATTGTCAGACAACACAGCCTGTTTAAATAAAACAGAGTTACGTGTAAATAACAATTTATTAGTATTTAATAATATTAGTAAAAGTTTAATTACAAAACGTTGCTTTTTATCAGCTTATTCTCAGACTCAAAAACGATTACCGTACCTACGTACATAGGTATATCTAATTATAATTATAATAAATACTTTTGTGAACTGTTAAAAGTATTTCAATTTTAATCGATTTGTCACATTTCATAAAATATTCATTAATTCTATGAGTTTTAAATTTAGTGTGAACGTTATGAATTTGGTTTCTTCGCGCATTTATTTATACAAACATAATATATTAGGTATAGCATGTGTTACGAGAGTAAAATCTGGTGCTAAGAAATCATCACTTCAAATATAAACACAGGAATGTATTTTATTGCGATTACATAAATAAATATTCACATATAGCGCAGAAGATAAATAAAAAACATTATTACATAGGTAGCGCTCATATTTTATTATGGTAATAAAATATGAGAGACGATTGAGATGAGCAAAATATATGTTACGCTTGTCACAGACCCGTTTTATAATAGTATTTCGGATTATTGTATCACGTAATTAAAGCACGCTGGAATCAATTATTGTGATATAATGGTGATTTGCCGAGAAACCAGAGAAATATTAATAATCGATTTGAAAATTCGAAAACAAAAATTAAAAGTACATTTTATTATTTCATTAGTATTTATGTTGTCACTACATCATTTGAACATAGTTATGCAGAAAGCAGCCAGCCACAGAAAATTGAGATAAATAAATTTTTTATTGTTCTTTACCTTTAAAATGATAAATTATAGGTACTAAATTTTATACGACTATAATTTGATTTAAGAATAGATTTTAGAGATTTTGGAGTTTTTATGTATTACTAAGCTTATTTAAGATTATAAAATGGGGTTTTTGCATCAACAAAGTTTCAGAAGGCGATTATTATGAATTTTTGATAAAATCAGTGTAGTTGTTGGCAGAGAGTCGGATTAACCTTACTGCGACTTTAAAAACCATATCTCTTTTTTTTATTAAATTGTTGACTGACAGCTTTCCGCACAACTGTGTTCACTTTATATATCTATATTCAATCCGTAGAAAATATTGTATAATTTTCTTGGCTAATTTACCGTGTTTTCTGGTGTATCCATCCTCTCTGGCTGACGTTTCGGATGTTATTGAAGGGTCCATTATCATCGTTTTACTGATGCTCTGATGATGAACCCTACAATGGGACCCGAAATATCAGCTAGAGAGGTTTAATACACACAGCATATTAGCCCAAAAGGCTCTGAACAGTGAAAACCTGAGAACATTGTTTACTTTGGAATTACTTTTTTAATAAAAATTTAAAAAATCATACTTCAAATTATCTCAGATTTTATTTATTTTTAAAGTAATTATATATTACTGTATTTTATTTTTTCTAAATCACGTATATGCTTGTAATTAGAGTCAATTTCTTTTGATGACTACTTGTAAAATCAATAATTGATATAGCAGTTACTTTGTGGTGAAACATGATCATAGCAGATTATTTACACGTGTTTATGATAGAAACTGCACTGCACCTTTTGAAACTATGGTGATAAAAAGAATCGGTTATGTGTGAAGTGGGTACCTACAGAGTTTGGTTCAATAAAAAATTACTAGTAAACTCTACCAATGCTTTTTAATAAAAATGTCTAAAATAAATGTGTCGAGAATTTTTTTATATTTTCAGATAGTTTTGGCATCCTTAATCTTTTTGATTACTACTAAGCATTTCCTATTTATTCAGCTGTTATATTTTTGTCAAAATGTGTAAACAGTGGAAATAAATAGGCATACTTTAAAAATAAAATCAACTATCATATTATGTTATTTTGCCACCTTTATTTAAATTTCTATTATGCATTTATTTTTAATAAACTATTTACATTTAAAAAAATGTAATAAGTTAATCGATTACGACTACAATTCTGATATAATATTTTTACTAAACAAGAAGTATTGATGTATGAATAAAATACATAAAAAATAATGTGTAATCTAGAGCCCAATTATGTAAAGCAATACCTATTGAGTGGATCGATGGAAAATGTATTTTGTAAGGCACGTTGAGAATTTATGACGTCATTCTCGAACAAATTAACCGATCATCTCAATCGGTCGAAATGATTGAAAATGATGTCATAAATTTCATGGAGTTTTATAAAATACTCTTCCCGTCGCTTGTTTTATATTTATTTACAAACATGGGGTAGACAGACAACACGTAATAACTTATAGAAATAATAAATAAAAGAGAACAACGCATTATATGGTATAAAAATCATATATAATGTTTAATCAAAATATTTCACTACTTGTTGAAAAAGATTTACGAAAGTGAGCTCTATTATTAAGCTACATGATAACTCTAATACATTTCATGCCAAAAAGAATTAGAAAAGTGGTCATAATAATGTTTTCAAGAGTCTACAATAGTCAGATTATACATTTTAATTCAATCGCAATGTTAAAAAAGAACACTATTTATACATATTACTATTTAAATATCTCAAAGAATTGATCCCGGAGTAAACGTAAAAAAGAGAGAAACTTGATAGATAAAACTGTGGTATTTTTTATATAAAATTTATATGGAAAATTTGATTTATTATTATAAAGTGAACGGCGCTTTGCATGGAATCTAACGAGAATTTGTAAACCGAGGCAAGACTTGCAGTGCACGATGGAATCCTGGTACCGTCACTGATGTATGGAAGTGAGGCCTGGATCTGGCAGAAAAGGAACGAAAGTAGACTGAATGCAGTGGAAATGAGATCACTTAGGCGTATTTGTGGCAAATCTATTTATGACAGAGTAAAGAATGAAGAAATAAGGAAAGAATGTAAAGCTGATGTTAGTGTAGTGAGTAAGATTAAGAAAGGATCACTTGGGTGGTTTGGTCATATGGAAAAGATGAATGAGAAGAGAATGGTAAAAAAGATATATGACGTAAGTGTTGATGGCACCAGAAATAGAGGACGTCCGCGGAAGACTTGGCACGACTAGGTAAACCAGATAATGGAGGATGGTTCTGTTAGAAGCCTCAACAATCGGCGAGCTTGTATGAGAAGATGTGTGAATTGTGTGTCAGGACAGAAGAGTGTGGCGCTCTATCCTTTCTGCCTACCCCCACGGGGAAACGGCGTGATGGTAAGTAAGTAAGTAGGTTTATTATTATTAAAAAATTCTAGTTTATTATTAATTACCGCAAATTTAAAGATATCTTACATTAATAAATTCATAAAAAGGTACTTTTTGAATAAACTTTATTTTCGTGTATATAATATTATATTATATAATGTCTTTTTTTTTCGTGTATATAAATTTCGTGTATATAATATTATATAATGTCTTTGAGGATAATATAAGTATACAACATAGTAGTGTTCTTTAATTATTATTTATCTTTTTTTCTCGACCGCTGTGCGTAAGACTGAGCATTGTGGTCCTTTATTATCGCTATCTTGGGTCAAGATGCTCCGGTCATATCTCGGAATTCATCTGCCAATACGAAATTTTTGTTCGTCCCTGTGATCACCAATTTCTCCTGGCGGTCTCTATTATTCTAACATTGCCAAATTATGAAAATATTATTTTTCATAATTTGGCAATAATCATAATAAGCATTTTTTTTGTACGGAAATCTTGAGGAATTCAATGAAGATATAATTTTTTTTACAGTTCAGCCAACACCACGTATCGAAGGCGATATTATAACCAGGGATTCGAACCGTTATTTTTTTTATTTCGATTCAATAACATATATATATACCTTCTTTTGTAATAAGCATACTTCATGAATTGATACAATAGTATAATATAAAAAATAATAATAAATTATAGGTACACAAATTAAAACTAGAATTATATAATATATGATAATAATATAATTTCTTAAACGAAACATATATAAACGAAACAAATTCGTATGTTCATGGTTGAAGTATGCAGAATTCTTGGGTATATTTATTTTTAATTACTAAAGATGAAAGTTATCTCTAATTATTAAAATATTTTCCAATGCGTTTTCATTTAAACTATTTATATTATCTCGTAAAATAACTAGAATATTATAATAACTGGTGTGGAGAGTAGATTGTGTTAATGCACGTGTTCGATCATGTGCCGAACCGAAATAAACTGATTTTTTTTTCGGTTCAGCTCCGGTTTTCGTTCCGACAAAAATAACGTTTTTTTTCGGTTTTCGGTTCAGTTCCGGTTCGATGCCCTGATTATAATTATTACTATTTCAAAGAAATAATTAATATGGTACTGTATTTGATGAATTTTATATTAAAAGATAATTTAACAGCTTGAGTTTCGTATTTAATTACATAAAAATATATTTTCAAAAATATGATGAAACATTAAGTAAATGTCTTTTCCTATTCATCGTCATTTTTTACCCGGTTTGAATAGTTTGAATGGCAAATTGCTAACATACATACATAATTACATATATAATTAAATGTTGCCAACGAAAACCAGACAGGTATTCAAATAAAACAATATTGTAGAACAAACATACATTGATAGGCATGTAAGTATTCATATGTATGTCTAATTTATTGGTAGCTTTGTTTGCATGCAATAAATAATATGCTGAATCATTATTTCATTTATTTGAATGTAATCAAGCTACAAAAATCCGCCCATGTCGGTTTGTAGTAATAATTTATAATAGAAAAGAAAAATTTAATTGGCATCCACTTCGCCTTTGCAACCAAGTACCTATAGCGCCAACGCAACGCATACAAGATTTAAACACTGAACTATTATTCATTAGCACGCCCGGCACCAGAAGGTACTGAATGTATACAAGTACCAACATTACGCAGGATGTCACACTCCACATCTGCATGTCACCTTTTTACTCTCCGCACATACTATGTATGACTAGTCATACATTCCACAACATTCATAATTAAATATACTGTAAATATATCTATCTACACATATTTAAAAAAATATATTTTTTACACCAATTATAGCGTAAATTTTTTTTTAATCAAAATGAAATGTTGTATATACACATAAATATATATTATATCCAACGTATTTTGGATGGTGTCACAATAAATTAATTCGAGCTACTGGCATAGTGACGAGTAATTTATATATTTTTTGGTACTGGTCTATCTTATGATATTTCAATCAACACAACAAAAACAGAAAACTTGCTTAACCCTTAAGGGTGGGTGCATCAAATACATATGTATTTTAATATGCCAATGACATGACATTATTTAGTGATAATATATTATTCTTGCACATTAAACATTTCAGGTAACAAAGATGTTATTAATCTTTATGAGAGAAAAAGAAATTGAGGTATGAAAGAATGGGAAGAAATCAAAATATCTAATATATAACAGGACACTGAATTTGATAGCATCATCATCGAATGTTTATGCTTTATGATTATGGGTCCTCAGATGGCTGAAAAGTCCAATCCTGGAACTATAAGGTCTGGGGCATCCTGTTTGCTCTACATAACTCTGGGATAGCTGAGAGTTTATTTTATTTTTTGGTAGTCTTATTTAGGAATTCTGACCACGTGATCAGGCCATCAAAGTTGTTGCTGAATAATAATTATTTCTTCAAGCACACGTTTATTTGTGCTTTTATCTTGCCATTTGATTTTGGATGGAGCAAGTAAATGATGGCCTTAAAAAAATGTTTCACTTTATTTCACATCACTATTTTATCATCACGATGTTTCTCTTCAGGGGTAGGCAAAGAGAATACAACGTCACACCTTTCTGTGGACAAGCTCGTCCGCTATTATACATCTTCACATGCGCGCTCTTCAGTTGTTGAAGTTATCAAATTTAATGTGCCGGTATTCAAGAGAGATGAACGAGTTAGTAAGTGTGACATATTGGTAAATAATGCATGTATATTTTTTGTTTGGGTGTATTTTAAGCATATTTGCTAGAGATGGCAAAGTTGAGAATGATAAGTATTTTAGAAGTTTACATAACTATATTAGGATCTGTTAGAATGTGCTTCAATACATTATTTTTCAATTCTATCCTTTTTCTTTGTTGCTCCTCGTTTTATTTCCCTTTTCTGAGTAATATAGAGACCCTCTGGAAAGCGGAGCCCCTCGCAACTTGACTCGCGCAACTCTTTAGATCCGCCACTGACAGCATTGATTTGAAAAAAAAATAAAGCGATTTGTGTCTTGGCTAAAAATATAGAATATGCACTACTAATATTAAAGTGTAGCGTAATATAATAACAAAACAAAACAAATTTAAAAATCATTTCTGGAAAATAGTAAAATGTATTTAATTCGAGTGAAAAATAAAAATATCATTAGCAAAATAAATATAAGATGTATATTTCTGCATTCTTTTTTACACTGTTAATATTTGTCAACATTAATTTTTTTTAAAATGAAATTTTTATTACAACGATCAGTTAATTTACGAAAATAAATGTCAACATATAAATATTTTAATTGCACATTTTTCTTTGTGCTTTAAAATATTACAGAGAGTTCGACTACAACATTTTTAAACGAACGAAATTAAATATCGAAGGAAAAATTTACCCCACTTTTATAAACTGATAAATTAAAACTCTCGAACAAACAAATAAATCTGAAAAGTAATATTAGATATGGCGTAAAAAACAATTACGTTATACATAGGTACCTACAAAAATAATTTATATTTAGATTGTACCTATATTATAATAAACAATTGCCGATTCCAAATAACAAAAGACCATTGTATGATAATTTTAATTAATTCACTAACATTATGAAATAATAAAAAATGTATTCGAAACGACATTAAAATAAATATTCTACGCTTAATGGCGTACAAAGCTGAAATTGTTGTACTATTTGCATAATACATTTAAATAATGGTCTCTTGGTACACGTTGAAGATTGACGTATAAAGAGAGGTATAAATGTTTTGTTGTGTCCTAGGAATTCGGAGATGGAAGAACGGAAGATGAAAATAGTATTTTCAATTGATATTATAATATTATGTTAACAATAAAAGGTGATATTTCAACCGCATTAGGTATGCACATTATTTTCCAGTCTTCAGTAAATAAAACTTTCGACTATTGACTATTAGATGCACTAATGTTAGTTACTTCTACAAGTGCAATTTTGTTATTCACATTCATTATTTTATTAAATACTTAATACTACTTAGTTATTTTATTAAATATTTAATAGGAATGTTTAAATGTAATTTTAACTCAATAAAATAATGTGTAAGGTACTATCTTAAATCTAACCAAATATAACGTACCTTTTAATTATAAATTATGAGTGAATTGCCTCTTCATTTGAAATTTATTTAATTTAATATTTAATAAATTAAGTAAAAAACAAAAACGTTGAATTGAAGTCAAACTTGTCGACAAAACAGAGGGCATGTGAAGGTTGAATAAAGAGTAGTGTGTATCATAAAAGTGTGTCTTATCTTAACACACAGATACGAGATTATTATAAGTTGAAATTATATAAGGAAATATTAGTCATAATTTAATATAGATGTTTGACATTAAATTAATCTAATCTTTTATGAAACAATTCGATGCCTTGTAAAAAGGATATGGGAGTTTGCACAAATTTCAACCGGTCTTCATAAAAATAACTTTTTTTCGTTTTGTATACAACCAAAGAAACGTTTAACTCGTGCGACTATGTGGTGATAATCGCGGGGCAAAATACAAAATTCAGTCTGACTCTGCTGAGGTTGCTACCATAATGACTAGACTGGTTGTACTGTGGTTGTCATTGTTAACAAAAGATGCTCGTTGGTTATGACTTATCGCCAGTGAACCAAAATGTAGGATGTTAACATTGTAAGCAGGGGATTTAAGTATTTTTATTAAATTATGAATGTTTGCACTTTTAATATATATCTATGTATTGAAAAATTTAAATAACGGTTTTCATGCCTAAACAGTCTTGGTTTAAGTCTCTAGTCGATAAGGATCGCATTTTTTCTGTCAACCTTATAAATGAGTTTATTTTTGTGTTTGGCCGGTAATTTTTACAAGCAAAATAATATAAAAGTAATTTAATTTTTTTTTTTTAAATATTGTTAGTTTGTTAGCTGTGTTCAAAAGAGACCGAAGGAATATATTTTATGAAGTATTGTCAAGATCTTCGTTTATAACTAACTAATTTTCCATCAGGCAGTCAGAGAGGATAGAGCGGCACACTATTCTGTCGTGAAGCACAATTCTCGCCTTATCTGGTTTACATAGTGGTACCAAGTCTTCCGCGGACATCCTCTATTTCTAGTACCATCAATACTTGAGTCTTATATCTTTCTTACCATTCTCCCCTCATTCATCCGTTCTCATATGATCAAACCACCTAAGTGACATTATATTAAGATCAGCTTTATATTCTTTCCTTATTTCTTTATTATTCACTCTGTCATAAATAGATCTGCCACATATACGTTTAAGTGATCTCATTTCCACTGCATTCAGTCTACTTTCTTTCCATTTCTGCCAGCTCCAGGCCTCACTTCCACACATCAGTGTCGGTATCAGAGCTCCATTGTGTACCGCTAGTCGTACCTCGGTTGACAAGTTCCCGTTAGACATAATTCATTTAAAGCATCATTCACGTTATTCCCTGCAGTCACCCTATTTTCGATATCTTTCTCAGCCTTTCTGTTTCTATCAAACATACTTCCCAAATACACAAACTCATCTTCGTTTATTATTAGAGATATTCTGCTTAGAAGCAAAAATGTATTAATTTTCATACATATTTTGTAAAACGTACGTAAGTTTTTAAAAATATTTAAGTAATAATGATTTATATTATCAACACAATGATTTATTAGAATAAGTTTTAGGTATAATGGTGTCTATGTTGACTGGACTCTAAAAAAAATTATCAAATTACTTTTCGGAAAAAATCTGTCGATTATTACCCACTTGTGAACGATGCTCCTCACGTGAAGTTAGTACTACATCGAAGCTAATTTAAAAACTGGAATAAATTTATTACTCATAATGAGACGTGATGTTGAGTTATAAGGAAGCCGGCACACGCCTACTCAATTGTCGGTGGTAATTGTACATTATAAAACTGAACATTTCATATATTTTTTGTGTATTCTGAGACCCGGTACATAAAATAATATTGAAAGAATTGTGTAATATGTATTCTTCCGCTTCGTTGATCGTTTCATTTTTCCCATCTTGACATTCGGCCTGCATAAATTTTTAAAGATTTCCATTTAACGTTAAATAAAAGATATTGTATATAATCTCTTATTACAATATATTGTGCCAAATTATATACAAATGCAACGCCGGCGCTAGACATTTTCCCGCCAGAGGTAAGATTGTTTTTTTTCCCTCCTAGTAACGTAAGTGAAGATGATGTTTTAAATTTTTGTAAAACCATCACCATAAATTGGTCGCCCGCGTACCACACACGTTAGGGGCGGTATTTTGTTAGGTCGGTATTTTGAAACTTGCCCAAGGGCGGCTTTTACCAAAATACGTTCTGGACACTAGTGTCGACTACAAATTACTGCTTTATTAGGAAATAACTATAATGTTATTTACTGGATTGTTTATACCTAGATTTTTTTTTATTACATATTATTATCGTTTTGAAATTTTCGATTTTGTTTTTCATTTTTTATATATTTTCGATCGCCCTCTTGATTTGGCCTCCACAGGCAGGCGCTTACTCCGCCTGTGCGTAACGCCAGTGCTGTACATACGTGTACAAATGTCTCTATCATCCAAGAATGAATGCTTACTGAAAGACTTTTGACTACATGCAAGAAAAGAATTCTTGCGTATTTTGGTCATTTTGCCAGAAAGAATGACAAAAGTATCGAGAAATTTGTAATCACAGGGATAGTTGAGAGAAAATTAGGAAGAGTACTGTCTTTAAGAAGATAGGTAGACTAAATAACGGAGGACCAGGGTCCTCTTTAAATGCTGTAATCAACATGGTTCTAGATCGGAAGAAACAGATACATATTGTGCACCGAATTCCAGACAAATAGGAGGACCATTATGAATAATATTGAGCACACGATGAAGAAAAAGAGTGCCAAAAAAGCAAGTAACTTGTACAGTATTGCACGTAGCCTAGACACAAACCGCATTATTTAAAGGATGCTCTGATTGTAGACGTTCTTGTGGTTACGATATTCACCTAGTGATTTACAGCCGTTTATGTGATCAGTAATAAATTTTTACCATGGTAACTTTTTACTAACGCCCGTAGTAAAAATCCTTTGCAAGTTGTTGGTTGGTACATCAAATTTACTACTGTCAAAGATGGTCAAAGACAATCTCGCCTCTCAGTGTGAGAAGGCGAATAATCATGAAATGTGCTCTATGTTCTGCTTTATCTGTGGTTTTATTCGCCCCTGCTTCTGAGACTTGTCACTTCGGTGGCAATTTTTTTTCGGTTTATGCGCTAATGTATATTGAACAACTAGATCATTATCGGGCGAATTCTCATCACTAAAATAGCGGGATATTGAATGATTAATTGTCGTATACTGCAACTTTAAAGTATCAGATAACTTTTGAAACAACCGTGAAGAGTCCGCCATATTTAACTATCCATTATCGTTTTTACTATTGGATATTGGAGAGCAAAATCGGTTTACTACGGGATGTACTTTCGAGAAGTAAATATTTTTTGAGCCTCGTTTTAGGAGGCTGTCAAGGTAGTCTTATTTTCACAACACAAGCGTTTAGTTTAGTTTGAAAAGAGTAAGAATATTGATGTGATACGTATTCTGTGTACCTCTATTTAAAAAAATATCACCACCAGAGCGGCGTGATAATAAATATTTTTTTTGAGAAAATACTTATTCTAGACCACAATGATGAGGACGAATTTACTGTTTTCGTTGAAGACTTTCTGGCAGTTTAAAGGACACTAACCCTTAGAAAGGGAAGTTACTACCAACAGTCAGTAGCTGCATACCTTTCATTAGTTCCAGCACCGCACATACTTTAATGCCATAGACGAGACTTGTTTTGCTTAAGCCGCAGACTGTCATCACTGTTCAGTTGTCTGGATGCTTACAAATCTCAAGCGTTTCCTTTATAATTTACGCAAGGCTGCTGTGAGCAATGGTTTAACTACGCCAATACAGCTAATACGGTGCACTGGGGCCCACATCCGATAGGGGACCAAAAGATCTGCATCCTATAATACATTTTGTGATAAATAAATAATAAAATGTGGACTAATAATATACCATAACAATAAATAGAATTATAAAATTTATTAACCATTTTTCACGTATATTACAAAGACACAACGATGTATACAGTGGTAACTCGTTAATATATCGGGTTAAGGGACCGACCATTACCGCAAAGCGAAGCAAGAGTATTTTTCAATTACGAATGCATATAAATACCTAAAAAACACCATTATTTTTTTATGAAAGTATTAATATTATCGAAATCAAGTCAGAATCTTGTTCTTACTACTTTATAGATAAAACCGGGTAGTATGTAATTAATATTCTTATATTATATTACGCATTACATATAGGAGAGTTGTTTCCATTTTGCATTGAGACTTAATATGTATGCACTGCTTTAGAGCATGATGCCTGATTGCTGCAGGTTGATTATTATTGTACTTCACTTAGTGCGTTGTCCGAAAAATAATTATAATGTTTTAATTATTCACAACTGCCCTGATAACGGCTGATGTACCATATATCGAAATTTCAGCACTAATATAGGTAGCAATGTATTATTATTATCTACATAATGTTTCACAAGTGCCTTTTTTGTTTTGTAAGTCGAATGATATTGCTTCGTGCAACTTTTTAATCATCATTGAATACTAATGAATAATTTAGTGTGACCTTATTTAAATGCAAATCAAGCATACATAATTTAAAATGATGAACAATCGATTTAAAATAGATTTTTTGTCGAATAATAAAACAAGATTTTTTCTACTCATTAATATTATATTACTGGGTTAACTTGAGAATTTTTAAATATCCATCTCAGAAACATAGCAATAACACAAAATGTTTATTTTAAGTGGCTCTGGGTATAATTATGTAAATGTCACATACGCCCTTTTTACATGACATGTTACACAATTTAAGTGTTATCTATAGCCTCATCGTTTCGTGTTATTTGATCGTTATGAACCTACTTTCACAATGTACAGGGGTGGGTCGGTGGCGGAGTGGCCACAGTGTTACAGTGTTACAGCCGGGTTGAATTGTATCCTTGGAATTTTTGGTTCAATTCCACGCGTTGACCTATTGTCTAGAACAGGTTTGAATCAATTACATACTTGGCTAGCGCGTTGCGTTTCCGTAGGAGAAGGCAGATATGATATTATATCGACGCGCTCTTTCATCCTGAGCCTCCAGACCTGTACGTCTTTCAACATTGAATCTTTTTGGGTAAGCGTCTGCCTCAGATTTATATATCCGCTTGACTATCTTTCATCAGACATTCGCATATCATTTAGTAAATCTTTTAATCACTTCGAATAATATATTGGTAATAATAATATAGCCCATAAATAAAGCTGCAAAATATAAAATACAAGATATTAATATATTTCGATTTTGATAAAACATTTCATGACACAGATGTAACGCGTATTGGTAAGAATCATAATGGCTTGTAATTGTATTATAAAGACAACTTCAGATACTTTGGGAATGTCACACTCCTCGATACCACAGAGTAGTATTATATTATCATCCGAACAAGCGGAACAAAATCCTTCATTCCCGATGTTATTCGGCATAGAAAAGTACAAGTCAACCACATTACGATGTTCATTGTATAATATTTAATATAAACCAATCTTAAGTCATTAATGTTTTAATAACATTTTCGTTTACAAACGTATTTCTAAATAGCTCAGAAATGAGTACATTTATATTTTATAATAGTTTTTGTAATACTTTCGTTTGTCGAAATTTATGAAACACATCATTTTGAAGGCATAAAAATCACAACGGAAATTTAGTGAGTAATTCAAGTATCTTATCAAGGAATGAGTAATAAAATATAAGTTCTCGGAAAGTACGTCTCGTCGGTAATATTGCAATTCCTTTGATGTCTACAAGTACTTATGTAATCTAAATTATTTATAACCCAATTTTTATATATTGTGTATTCGCTATCTTAAGCAATCACAATGGTCGTATATATAAAAAAACTCGTCAATAGAGATAATAATCGCTAAAACTTGAGAGAAAAAAAAACATTATTGTCCAATACGAAGGAACTTTACAAGGACACGCAACAATATAATATATAGCGAGGCATATACGTGGCTAAAGCCTATAATCATTAACACAACAGAGCAGAGATATTATTTTATTGATACAGCTTTAATTCTAATTAAACAATTTCGTTTGTTGAATAATGATATAAATACGTACCTGATTTCTCTAAACAAGCTAAAATGACGCTACAAGGAACTAGAGCGGTTTACACGTCATTTAATTCGGTCATATAATTTGTATTATATTTTCTATAAGTAAAAATTGACACGCGATTTCTTAACATATTAATGCATTGACCGCAATCTGTGGCGTTGTTACCGCCATGTTCTTTTTCACAGTTGCTGCATAACAGTACAACGCATATAACACAATGTACACACTGGTATTATCATTGTTCCTACGTACTGTTTTACTATAGCGAACACAAATTTAATGAAAAACAATACGTACTAAATACAATACATTCTAAGAATAAATAATGCACCTCGAATACTATAAAATGTTGTATTCTCTATGTGTGTACATATCGTACACGCAACGTCATGCCCGATTGCAGTGTTCTCTGTTTATTTTAAACTGTTTTTAATGAGCTTTCAAAATCAATTTTTTAACATTTTCTTTTTATCACATTACTTAGTCCGAGAGATTTAAATAAATATTTTTTCAACACATTCGTTGACAATAGACAATTATAGATATTTTTGATTAGTAAAAATTAATTATTTAAATAGATAGAACAAAGGTGAAATTTAGTGAAATTTTAAATACTAATTAAAAGTATTTATTAGAAAGATATACATATAAAATCAATTTTATTTAAAAATACTGATGTTCTGAATAATTAAAACTTCACAATAAGAATATATTCTCCTTAATAATATATAAGTTATATCAATGAGTCCAAAATTTTATAAAAATGAATTGTTAATTCTGGCTTCTCTTATCGGACTACTCAAAGGTATTTGAGATTCCGTAAATATAAAGTAGATGGCTTTCAAAGAATGGAACGATAAATATATTAATTTGAAAAGTGTAACTTTTAGGTTCGAAAATTTATCGTTAAAAGTACTATCTGCTGTAGCATAGTCAGTTAATGCACCTTCTCCGGATTGGAAAGAGATCCAGTTTCGAATTTTGGTAGCAATAACAATATTTTTCGATAAAATTGATTTTATATGTATATCTTTCTAATGAATACATTTTATTAGTATTTAAAATATCACAAACCGTATGTTCTGAATAATTAGAACTTCACAATAAGAATGTGTTCTCCTTAATGACAGTAATTCGCTTTTACGTAGTCAAATAAATAAAAAATCCTGAATTATAATAATTATTTAAATGACATGTAAAAAACAAAGGTTGTCAGCAACATATTTTTCACGATTAAAATCATTATTATGAACATAATAATATATATATGTACGGTACATGTATTACTTTTAGAATAATAAGTACACTTATTATTTATAATACGTTTCTCCGAGAGAGCGCGGAGTTATAAAATTTATAGCATATATTTTTTTATAAGCAGTTATTATTTTGTGAGCGCAAATGGCCGTCGCGTCGGGCGGGATCGAGAGACAGCGGCCGAGGGAACGTTATACAATAAGAAACTCTTGTATGATACACTCCCCCCGCGCGGCGACTGCGTGCGTGCCCGCTCGACACCAAACAAACCTAATAAAGACTGTACAATTAAATCGGGGCGCGTTTAAAGTTGTACAAAGAAACAACACGGCAGCTCTGCTCAGCCCGGGCCGGGGGTAAAATATCATTCTAATAATTTACATTAAAATTAAAGTAGATTTTTTGATGTGAAACATCCGAATACGCACCGGGCAGATTGTGAGTACAATGATAAAACGTTTCTTCGCCGATGACCTCGATGCTTGTGATCCGATTTGAGTCGCACAGCGGCAGAGTGACCCATGTGCAATATTTCATACACACACTAATACGTTCAAAATCTTTTTTTTTGCATCGGCTTAATTTAATGTACAGGGATACATAGAAATGTTATATTTTTTTAAATACATAAATATATGAAATTTCGTTGTCTTTTCAATCCCTTGAATTTCCATTGGATCACTTCGCGGATAGGCTACTCTGCAGCTGTGAGACTTATTTATCCTTATTAGCAACTGCTGGATGAAAGTCCCCACAAAGTACCTGACGATTGTTGTTCGTTGCCACGTATTTCCGCAGAGTTTTAGGGTGGCCTGTCAGCCTCTTACATTCTTTCGGGTACCCTCGGATGGCTGTGTTACCGACGATTGTCGGTATTTCGAGGGTTGTGGGCTGCCCATTACGTGCTTCTCTTTTAAAGGTGTTCCTTTTCTTGTCAAAGATATATGATGATCAACACACATATACTGTCCATGCCCTTTTGTGATATACAAAATTTTTAAACCTCTCTTTTCATGAGACGTCAGGTTTCGCGGTCGCACGTGAGTACTGAAATATGCATTGGTTGAACACTTTTGTTTTGTCACTTTCATGTTCAAAATGAAAATCATTTTTAGGCGTTCAGATGCACGCCTGCCCAGTTTAGTTGTGTGCCTCCGATTATGGAAATGTGTTGTCTTAGGTAGACATAATTATCGACTTGTTCGGGCCGGGCTCCATTAACATGAATGTCTACCGAGTCAACAAAGCAATTCATCATTACTTTTGTCTTTGACAAGATTGAAGAATTATCATCAATCCTGCTCTACCATTGACAGTCCTGATAGTTCCTACATTTTCTTCTGAAGGACATATGTGAAAATCACAATATCACCTAAACGAAGATGGCTTAAATATCTATCATTTGTACAGATGGGATCTCACCTGCAACAATACTTTTGGGCGAATGCCGAGTTGCGAATTATGAATTCCACAACGTTGTATATCTTCCTTGGCATCGAATGTTATATGAAACAACCATATAAAAATAGAATTTTAAAGAACCGATATACAGTACTGTTGCAGGGGGAATCTCAAATGTCTTTCTCCTCCCATTCTCGATGCCTGAATATATTTTCTAGAGTAGACGGAACTATTTTAGGTGAGATAGCATTGCTTATCCGACACCTTTCTTGATAAGGAATCTACGAGAACTAGACCTAGTATGTTGTAATTGTATAAGTGCTGTCAATAAAAGTATTATATCAAGCATTTATCGCGTCTGTTTTCTTAAGCACTATCCCACGTTCTAGCGGCTGCACGCGGCGATTCGTATGAACATTCATTTAAATGATAAACAATGTTTGATTCTGTAAATTACATCTAAACCGTTGCAACGTATTTACAAATCTTTTAACCGCGCGTTTACAATTTAATAAACTGTATAAATATTAAGTATTTTCATTTTTTTTTATAAATTAATAAATAAATATTAAGTATTTACACGCCCATAAAAGGTATCGGCACTTCACCGGGAATCTTTTCATGCGATTATTAATTTTTATCTTGATCGAGAATGGAGACGTCTGCTGCTGTGTGGAACATTTAACTAATCAATATATTTCCCACACTTCTCGCATACGTATATAAAGTTATTTGATCTCGATACATTGTTTTAACAAGACTGTAGAAAAACTATCCTTCTCTCGGTACAACAACCGACAAAGAAATCTTTCAAATGAGAAATCTTAAAAAAATCATCGCGTTCTCAAATTAATCGTGTTTGATATATATGTACTGACTTTAAAAAAAACGTTCTGATCTCGATTGAAAACTATTTAAATCAATTTATTACGCATTTCAATTGATAATATACGCATTAAAATTATTATCTTGACTATTATTAAAATATATTCTATAGTATATAAAGTATGACAGCCCGGTAGATAAATAAAAAATATCGTCAATGTAGGAATAAAAATAAATAATATTTAACTTAAATAGAACTAAAATGAATTAATTTTACAATTTGATTCGACAGTAACCAAGTCGAATCTTATAGTAAAAGCTAATGCCATATGTCGGCTCCAAAGTATATTATATAAAAGCCCACTCCTTTCAGATAGAAGTGTAATCAATTGGTTTGTCTAATATATTTAGAGTATTTACTTCAAAGTTTTAATATTGTCACATCGTAGGGTATTTTTTAACAACTTGAAGAAATAAAAACGTATAAGGAGCCCTGCCTTTGCCGAAAGCGTGTATAGCTGTATTTGTCTGCAATGCAATATTCTCAAATCTGGCGTTATTCCAATTATTATTATTTTTTTTAAATATTTCAATATTTTACAATCTACTTTTAGTAAAATTACTTTAACGCGATCCATTTCAAAAAAAGAAATCAAAATTTTATTATAATGATACGAATAATAATTTACATTTACATATATAAAACAGTAATATCTCTTTTCTTACAGAGTTTTATTAATTCCACCGAACATTATTGCATTGGTACTCAAAATACTGCTCACCAATCTATGCAACAAAATAACGCTGTTTAAAGTAATGGTCTAAATCAATTGAATCCAGTCAGGTATATTGCAGAGTAAAACGGGAAATGATGTGCAAGAAGGTGTGTTGCATTTGTAGTGCATTTTTTGCACACCTCCGAGTATCATCATACCAAACCGACCGCACACACACCGAGAGGTTCCCCTACTTAGCGCCAGGTGTTGAAAGAGCAACATCGACGCCGATGCCCCTACAGCACAAAAATTAATTCAAATTAAATTGTTTTTTAAATTTTGTTTATATTTTGAAACACTATTGATTTGTTTTTTTTTAATACCTACTAAAAATTTGTTCATCTGAAAGCGTCATATTTGTTAAGAGAAAATATATAGAAATACAGAAAGATAAATTAGTAGTTTTCGCGTGACAATAACGATTTGTCGGAGCTCTGATTCACACACATATGTGTACTCTAATAATGCAGGTTCTACAAAGGAAATGTATTTTGGTTGGAGGGAGTTGTGATTTTAGGGTGGCGGTAGTTTCAATAGGGGAGTTTGCTATATAAAAAAATATAAGTGCGGAATATATCTTTCTGCAATAATGCAAAACTTAAAATTATATAATTAAATTATTCATGTGGTTAATTACAATAACTATATTATATAATGTATAAATGTGAGAATATTTAAATATCTTACAAGTTAAATGAAATATTTTGAAGAGCGGAATATAAAAATGATATTGAATAAGAAAACAGTTTGGGAGGCGTGCGCCACAGTGCCGTCTGTAGCAGACATACTCCGTAGACGCTATTATTATAAGAAACCCAGCCGTACGTAGGGGTTATACAATATATATTTTATTTTTATAATAGTTATTACACCGGCGGGCGCGGCGGCGGCGGAGGGGGGATGGGGGCTGGTCGGGGAGGCGCTCTCCAAATCGGGCAGTAAAAATGATCATAATACTTATAATAAGAAATGGAATAATGGGTACTCATGGACGTGCGTAATCACGCAAATATGTATTGTGTATCGACGCCAGTGAGAAAATACCATGTGTGCCCAAACCTTCGGATTATATTTGAGGCGCGATAAGCTCGACTTTAAAGAACGTACGAACATCGTTGTAATACATATTGGTTATTGTGATCATTAAAATCAAACGAATAATTAATAATTTATTATATATAAGCAAACAGTACATAATATATAATAATTTAAAATAAAATAAAAATTATATGAAAAAAGAAAAAATATCATACAAACTAATAAGATAAAAAATAGAACCTACTATCAAACTGATAAACATACTGTTTTAATACTACAAAAGATGAAATGGCTGGAGAGGAGGACAGAATGGAATGCAATTAAAATATAATTTACTCGTAAAATTAAAAATGTACGAGTACATATTCATATATACATACACGTATGCAGATAAAATTTATCTCAATAGTTATTAAAGAGTTGGCATAATTTTGAAAGGAATCCATTTATCAAAGGATCACTTAGGTGGTTTGGACATATGTAAAGAGTGAATGAGAAGAGAATGGTAAGAGAGCTATATATGATGAAAGTGTTGATCCCACCAGAAATAGAGGACGTCCGCAGAAGACTTGGCACGATACAGGTAAATCAGATCTGGAGGATAGTCCTGTTAGAAGCTTCAATAATCGGCGAGCTTGTATGAGAATATGTATGAATGTATGAATTATGTGTCAGCACAGAAGAGTATGGCGCTCTATTCTCTCTGCCTATTCCTTCAGTTAAACAACGTGATAGTAAGTTAGTTAGTTAGCAATTTATCATTGAAAATGTTTAAGTTATTAGACATATTTACGAATTTATATTTTGACACAAAGCGGGTTATCAAATATTTAAAAAAAAAATCATTTCTGCCAAAATTCGGATAACGTTAGTTCTTGGAAAGCGTTGGGCATGTAAGACAATCTTAATCTATATTTTATAATAAATAGGATGATTCAACCAAGTTGCTCAAAATTTAAGTGGTGAGTGGCTTAAATTCGATCTCGTATCGATGTTGGCAGGATCAAATAAGCGAAATATATATTTGCTGTTAAAATATTCAAGAAATTACTCTGTGTATTCAAGTCGTGCTTTTATTAATGAATCTGTACAAGAGCTGCATTACTTAAAGGGATTTATTAGTCTGGAACTGTACGAGCTCCCAACCACTCAACCGAGCAATCTCTGCTGACTTTCCCGCCCCTAAACACCCCCATTGACGGCTTACATTACCGCTTTATCAGTACACACTGAGCTTAGTATTAGTCCATGTCGATCGTTGTACGAACTTTTAGCGAGTTTTGTGCATGATCAGTGATAAGAAAATAATACCTTTAAGTTTTTAATACATTTTCATTCTGGAATCAATTTTATTGCAACATTGATCATAATAACCGGTAACACTTGTGTAGGTACTTTTTTCATAAACAGTCGCAGTCGTAAGTGGCAGACGAAATAGATGAACATTCGTAGAAAAATGGTCTATGTTTAGGCACTGCTCGGTACAAATCGCCAGGATTCGTCCATTGGCCGGATCTGACTAACCAGCGCCGCGTCTCCCCCACAGCGCTCATTGCAGATGCGATGGAACGTAGAACAATCTAAAAAAATGCTAAGTGGATTATAATTTCAATGAGAATAGTTACCGTTACAATTTTTAAGATGTAATTTCCGGGACGGGAGACAAGAAGATTAATACAGATTGTTACAACATTTAAAGATATAATTCGAAAGGCACGGAGTGATTCAATGTTTGGACAAATTTTCATAATAGGAGAACAATTTATGAAAAAATTATCATTGAAGCGAAAATTGAGACATTAAAAATTGACGGTTAAATATTTATGTTCGTGTTAAGAAAAATAAAAAACATTGCTTTATCAAAAATACTGGCGCACACAATTGTTAGTTTAGCTTCCTGCTAACCATTTTTGATTTGTTACTTGTTACAGAGACTTTCTATTTCATTTTAGGATACGAGCTTCGTCAGTTGAAATACAGGCATTAAAATTATAATTCAATAATATATAAAATTTAGTTTAACTATATATATATATATATATATAACTAAATTTCTAATGTTACTTTTACATTTTTATATTTAACGTATTGAATTCGCCTTAGGTTATAACAATTTTCAAATATGTAACTATGACAAATATATATATATTTAAACGCTAGTCAGCGTTCGCTGACAGCTGTTTTGAATAGACTTACGCCAGAACAACGCGTATAAATTGCGCTAATTTATTTCGAAAATCGTGGTTCAGTTCACGAAACTCACCGTGCGTTACGTCCATATAATCGTCCATCCGAGCAAATAATTCAAATAACCATGGATCGTTTTCGCACCACGCATACTCTAATTGATAATACGCATCCGCAGAGACGTCGTACAGTGCGCACCGAAGAAGCTGTTGCTGCAGTGGAGCGTAGTATTGAGGAGGACCCGAATGAGTCGATTCGCCATCGTGCACCGCAATCGCGAGCTTACAAAATCCAGCTCGTGCAAGAATTGAAGCCGCTTGATCATCGGGTGCGTCGTACGTTCAGTGAATGGACCGAAAATGAGATACTCTTGGTCCTTATTTCCAACACAAAATTTTGTTCAGCGATAAGGCTCAATTTTGGTTGAATGGCTACAACAACAAGTAAAATTACCGCATTTGGAGTGAAGAAAATCCATAATCCACTATTGAGACTTCGTTACACCTACAAAATGTCACTGTATGGTGTGCTTTATGGGCTGGTGGAATCATTGGTCCGTACTTACACTCAATGGAGAGCGCTATAGATCCACGATTACTGACTTTTTCTTTTCCGAATTGAATGGCATTAATGTGAAAGAGCTGCGGTTTCAACAAAACGTCACAATATACCACACAATACGCGCCACAATCAATTTATTGAAGGAAACATTCGATGAGCCCATAATTTTGCGTAATGGACCTGTGAATTGGCCTCCAAGATCGTGTGATTTAACACGTTTGGATTATTTTCTGTGAGGATATGTGAAGTCGCTAGTCCACGCCGTGAAAGCCAATATTCGTTGCGTTATTTCCGATATATGTCCCCAGCTGCTCCAAAAAGTGCCCGAAAATTGGACTTAGAGGATATGCGCGAATTCATATTTTATCATTAATGGCATAAAATTATTTTTCCAATTAAATAAATACCATAGCCATTAATTACCACGATTTTGATATGTTTTATTTCATTTTAAAATTCTATACCTCTAAAAAAACACCCTTTACACTAAGATTTTTTTCCATAAGTGATAAGGTACGACTTTACATGTGACTTAAATGGAAGGAAACGGAAAACAAAGAAGTAATTATGTGCTGTATGTGATAAATAAATTACAAACCTAGCATTTTGTTATATTACGAACACTCCGAGCGTTAATTAAAGAATTTAAAAAATATTTTCAATAAATGATTTAACTTTCATGGCGATAATGTTAGTGTTATATGAAATTTAGTTTTGATTTTGGGAAAACCCTTCAAAATATTTTATTGAATTGCTCATTGGAAATGAATTGTAATACGTTAAACTGAGGATTAAAGCAGTGACCAGTTTTATTAAAGCTTATAATAATTATTAAAATTTTCGCATCCATATATTATTTATGTTTCCTCTTTATAAGTTTTCTTTTATTAAATGCCCCCATATTGGCAATAACAGAAATAAATCAACTGACTAGAAAATGTTTTATGGAAGACATACAAAAGGAAATTGATTTTAACTGGGACGAAGAAAAGACGGAGAAAACACAAAAGTTCATTCCATTATTTTACCGTCATACGAAGATTAAGAAATGTATTTTAGAATTAAAAATATGTAATTACATTTGATTCCCTCAATTATTTATATAACTGATTTTATATCGAAACAGATTTCCCGATTTGAAAACTTTACTCAATTAACCATGTCTGTATAATATCATTATGTAATCACAAGTACACAAATATTTTCTCGTACTTTCACGTAACACGCTATCTTCACATAAGCAAGCGAGAATATAATATAAATCCGATGCATATTGCAAATTTCCAAAAGATTATTTAGAAAACTTGTAACAGGCATTCTAGCGTTATTTTCGTGAAAACCCGGGTCTGAGAGGTCAAGCGGACCAAAGTTATGAAAGGAAAGGCATCTTATCTGATGGGAAATGCAGCAGCCAAAATCAGAACTGAAAATTTCCAGAATATCAGAACAGAAAATAAACTTGTTGCGAATCATTCTTGCGTTTGATGCATTGAAAAGTGGTATGCCTACAATTACAATAATGTATTGGAAATTATTGTGACGGTTAGGTAAACGAAAAATTGTATTCTGTAACAGTAAAAAGCGACCTTTTAATTTAGGTGTAATTTTATACAAATGTAGTAAATAAATAATCGTATAAATATTAAAAGTAATTATAATTTTACCTAGCTACAAAAGTATACCTTGAAATAATTATTTTGTTCTTTAATTGCTTCTCGTCGAAAAAAGAATAATATTACACAACTGATGATATGAAAAGGAAAATATACATAGAAATTCATTCCTCCATTTTAAAACGGGAAAGGAAACAATTCCTTTTTATTGCCGGCCATTAAAGCAAAAAGTTATTATTTTATTTGAATGTTTTACGTAGGTAAGTGGAGGTACAACGAAATACGAACTTGGAACGACTCGGAACATCTATTATTAAATATACGATTCGGAAAGTATTTTCGAGGAAATGAGTGTACCTGCACGTATAAGCTGGCGCGGGCGGGTGGGTGCGATCGCGTCAAGTAACGCATGGACTATTCATATTTTAATTATTTAATATTTATTATTGCAATAATCTCCGCAGCTACTGGAAAATATAAATACGTTAGACATTTCACAATAATTCTGATGAAATATTCAAATGGGTTCTACAAGCATTGTACGTATGTGTTTTAATTAAGTTTTCGCTTCACCTCCGTGAACTGTGTTGTGCACTACGATAATTATAATGTGTGACATTAAACACGGGTATTACCATACATACCGAATACATTATACAGTACGGTGCTAATCAAATTCGAATATTCGGGTGAATCCATTTTGGGTGGAACCGAACCCAAGAAGTGTGCACGATGAGTAGGCGCACGCAATGTCTAACTAAGATGCCAGACAATCTGAAGCTGGAAGTCGACGAGAGATTACATGTGTATATCTGTAATTAAATCGGAAGAAATTAAAATATAGTATCGCCCGGTCGGGGTCGGCAACTCGGCAATATAATCGAAGTCCTCATAAATCAACAGAAACTACACCACCTCAGTTGGATTTCGTACAGATTTTCATCATCTTTTTATACATCGTCATCACTATGAATTTATTAAATTCTTTGCTCTTAAACAACGTCGCTTTCTTCCGCCACTTACATAAGCTAGGAATACTATATATTATGAATAGCATATTATGTAATAATAAAACATATTTTTCTAAACGATTTTCCCATTTCCTTCGCACACTTGCTAATACTAAACTTGTTTATTGATAAATTATTAAACAAAAGTTTGAATTGCTGCCTTTTCTTGTAAATTTTATGCTTTTTCTAATTGTGGTCAAGATATCGCATTAATTGATCTAATTATGATATGATAAAGCATATCGTGTAAGATTTTTTAATTGTAATGATTTACTTAAATAAATAATGATTAAAACCTTTGAGAAAATATTAGTAATAAACATAATCTAAATACTAAAAAACGTCTGTGAATTGTTCGAAAATAATAATTGTACTTGGAATGAATGAATATTATTGTGATAACACACATGTATAAGAACACATCAAATAAATTATTTTTAATTAATCAATAAAATGAATTACCTATTGATAAAACTTTCAAAATCATATACACAAAATGTTGGCAAGGACCGAATGACCCGCAACGGAGTAATTTTTAAAAATCTTACATATTTCGGGAGAATCGAGAGCGCTATATAAATTGTATTCGAAAAACTACCTTAAAATAGTTTCATTGATTTTTTTCAATATTGGTACTTACCACGCATACGCTCATTTGCTACAATTAAATGTTTCAAAATGTACCTATTATGTTGATTGTCTCTCGTGGCTCATGATTTGTTTAAAATTGGATCTAAATAGAGGCACGCAATTTAGAAGTTAAATAAGTGCATCTCATTGTACAAGGAAGCCGCACTGCACAGAGCAACCCAGGCCGGATGGAACATCATTTGAATTGGCGGTGCGAATTGTATGATGTGTACTTCCATCATTCAATAAGTCGACAATCCATACAATAATCTGCACAGCAAAGTTCTAGCTGAGGCCCTACTAGGGTTACTGGACTGTTGTCTATTATAGTTGCAAAGACGGATACAAACAATGAGACGAATGACTGTTAATGGATTGTATGAATGTACTTGAGCCGGAAGATGCTTCAGAGAGATACATTTTAATAATTATTTCGTTTTCGGCATTATCCAATAATAATTCTGAATTAATGTTCAAGTTGACTTCCAGGGAAGCTCTTCAAAAATTCTCTCGGTCCCCAGACCACTTGAGATATAATTTACTTATAAAACAAAAATAGTATTCTATCACAAACTCAAATCGTTATTGTTTATAGTCAATAAATAAAAACGATCCGATCATAAACCACCACAAGTCAAAATATAACATTTTGACATTAGATAATAAATGTCATTAATTTTTAACACAAGTAACGAAAGGTGTCGCTGCTTCAGTAAAACTTCACTGAACAGGTGTATAAAATAAATAATTAATAAGCTAAGACGTACTGTCATCACCGATGCAGAAAAATAATATCGCAGCCCTAAAATAGCCATGGCGTGGTGGTAGCCAGCCCTAGGCTATACCTACACCCTCACGAGCGGCATACATTTTAGTGCCCCAGAACTTCGTGGTTTTACCCATAGGTGGTTGGTTTTATTTTTGTGGAGTAGCCAATATCTAAAAGTATTGATATTTGGAATACAAAGCGGGAAACAGGGCCATGAAGAACTTTAATTTTTCAAAAAAAACATTTTTAAATACGAGTAAGTGCAGATTACTTTCATTTACTGATGAAATATTGAAGTTAAGAAGTGCAACGATAAATACAATAATGATAGTTCGATTCTAAGCAGAGCAAAATTAGCAGAATTATTGCCGTAATTACCAGAGATCGAGAGAAAATTAGGGTAAAATATGTAGAATGCTCCGCATTGCCTTTCTACTCATCAGAAGATAGAGCTCCACATTCTTCTGTTCTGTCACAAAATTCTAGACTCATCAATATTCATACATTTTCTCATACAAGCTCGTCGATTATTGACGTTTCTAACATCAATACACAAATGTCACAAAAATCAGTCAAACGCGACCAACTTTTACAAGACGTAATAGCAAAAATTATAATATTTCACGGTTTGTCACGGACTTGGT
Source organism: Eubasilissa regina (assembly GCA_022840565.1). Classification (NCBI taxonomy): domain Eukaryota; kingdom Metazoa; phylum Arthropoda; class Insecta; order Trichoptera; family Phryganeidae; genus Eubasilissa; species Eubasilissa regina. Next base: position 29,457,260 of record JAINEB010000033.1, read on the forward strand.
GATGATGAGGTTTGCTCACACTATTTATTTGATATCTACTCCGACTCAATTGCCAGAATATCATCGATAATGTCCTTTCTGTGGAATAATACTACCATCAGAAATTATATCATAACAACAAATTTATCGTAACAATTTTATTATCATGAAGTTTGATGTTAAACTACCGAGGAAGCAGTTCTATATTTTGAATAGATTGTGGAGCGGTTTCCGATTCGTGTATATTTTCAATATGATAATACAGATGCATTAATTAATTTAATAATTGAGTTGTTAAATATCCTAATTTTTCATTGATAATAATGAGTTAATCCCATTATTTATACCTTCATAAATAATAAAAGAATCTCAGAATCTATCAAAACAAAGTACGTACATTTCTGAATTGTCAAATAATTACAAAAAAATATATTTAAAAGTGTCATGTTTGACTATTGACATTTAATTTTTTTTAAAGAATATTTAATATATGTATATATACATGATCTGTGCCTACTATTATTTGTAATTGTAATGTAAAACAGTTAAGCTAACAGAAAGGTAATATTATTTTAAAGGCACATTGCTAATTTTAATATAGTACGGGGAAGGAAAATGTGAATGAATATGTATACTTATATTATATCGAAACTCGTACATTAAGAATTTCAAACTGTTTTAAACCGAAAACCGATTTCGAAATGTTTCAATAGACTCTAACTCCAGAGATAGAATCTTTGGAAAAGAACGATTTGATTAAACAAATGCAAGCAACTTAATCAGCCAAAAAATGCAAGAAATTGATTCCTGGGAATTAGACAGAGAATTCAAATTATTTTAATAAACCGGGAATCAAACGGCTTACTTTGAAAAATGGTGTCTTTCAACAATATAGCCAACGTCGACAGTCAGTGAAAGCGTATTTTTAATAGCGAATAATTTCATAATACGCTACATTAAATGCCTTAGTGTTTTTAAAACCACCAAGAAACCGATTTAAACCGATTAACCGGTTTCTTGTATTTCGGATGTAAAAATAACCGAGAACCGATTAATACAATTAGACGGAGACCCTAATGAATATGTTCACCACCTACGGGGGTATCTAACAACGCGACGTGCGCCGTTACACGAAGACTTGATATCTACGAGTAGTTCCTACAATGCAGTCGACAACCCTGATCCCCCGAGTGTTAGCCTGTGCCGCTTCACAGTGGGCTGAGAATACAAACGCAGACGACACCAGGCGGCGAATTCGCCAAAATACCCGAGTCTGCCTTTGGTGTCGTGCCGAGGGCCGCGCGCCGCCGATGAAACGGCCCAATTTGCCGGCCGTCTGTCTTCGGTCATCCGCGGACCTGTCTCGCGGTGAGAGAGCATTCGTTAAGTCAAAAACTGCTAATTCTTTACCGTTCCTATTGTGAGTCGCACAAAAGAGACATGCAAACTCCGCGTTATGTCATGGATGGCGCGGGGCCCGAGCCGCGGGTATCGCTGTTTCCTCGCGAATGTGCGGAAATGCCCCGTTCCTAAACAAAAGCCGGTTCGCTTTAATTGACGGCCCGGTTCCAGATGAATATGTGCTGGAAGAATATAATTTAATAATATCTACATATATTTTACGACTGAGTTTCCTAACGACTCTCACGCCTATAGACAACACTCGATACTGGAACTCTTTGTGCATCTGACAGACTGGCAGCGGAGAAATTCCTTATAGTTAAATACACGTATGTACTTACATCATAATTTAGAACAGAAAAGCAGAATTATACAGGGCGTAACAGACCTAATCCACAATATTTTAAGAGGTTATACGATATACAAATATAAGTCGAAAATTTTCAAGATGTCCCATTCTCAACCATTTCAGAGATATAAGCATTTTAATAAGTCGTAGTCACTGAAGGGTTTTGATTAATTAAAAGTAATATTTTATTGATTTCAAACGACATATTTAATATCAAAAATAAAAGAACATTGAATATATATTTATATATTTTTTTTTTTTTTACTAAGACCAAGAAGATAATATTGGAGTTATAATAATGAACCAAGGATCAACGAAATAAATTTTAAATGGTAAATAAAAAAAAATGGTGCAAGTGATGATGGCACCAGAAATGGAGGACATCCATGGAAAATTTGGTGTGATCAGGTAAACCGGATACTGTTAGAAATCTAAACAATCAACGAACTTACATGAGAAAATGTATAAATGTGGATGAAGCGATAGTGTGCGTCAGGTGATAGGAGGCGTGATGGCAGATTATTTAGTTAGTTACTATTATACTATATATATATATATAAATACATAATATTTTTTTCGTGTACGTACATTTCATGTACAATAGTGTGCATCGAAAAAGTATTTCAAACAATCAATCGGTAATATTAAGATTTTTTAAATTATCTTTTTCTATGTAAACATGATCGTTATAATAATTATTTTTTTCATAATTGCGTTATTGTGCAAATGAAAATGCACTAATATAATCATTGGATTAAATAATTCGTTCATTTCATTTGATTCGAGTCTCATATTATGCAGAACAATACAAAGAAAACATCGTCCGTGCAGTTGTATGTCTACATCTATAACATTAAAAATAAAAATATTTTGTATTCATAAACCTCTGCTTGTTGACACGTCGTAGAATCAATCAATTGTCTGTAGGCAAGCAGACGAACAAAATATAAAATATTGTTTCGAGTGTTCGGAATGTTTCCGTATAAACCGGAACACTGGCGGTCCGAGTCGTAACCGATTGGACCGAGCGCAGGTACCTAGATAGTTACATTTTTTAAATTATGCCTATAAATATATCACACGTGTGTATTGTATACTCTGCTACGTGACTACTGAAGCAATCCTCTTTTGTTTTAAATTAGTTCTTTCTCCGAATTCCGGTTTTAAACAATATTAAAAAGTGAATATTAAATTTGCATATCATATGGCACAAACGGGGTATAAGAAATTACAATGTTATAGTTCAAAAATGACAACTCGCAATGCAACATAATAACGCGGTACAGAATGTTGTATCCGTTGAATTGTAAGTGTTTATTATAATAATGAAGGTTGCTAATTGATACGGTAGAATGATAATTAATTTATTCTGCGCCCTCTTTTTATTTTTCTACCTGCCATGTACCCTTAATAAGGGCTGCGGGGGAGGGGATAGGAGGAGAAGGGGAAAGGGGCAACGCCCAAGGCATCACATACCAACACACATAAGCATGTCTAACCTATATTTTATCAATATTGTTTTACCTCTGCAAAGAAAATATTTTATTATTTTATCCATTCTTTAAGCCTTATTTATCTTCTAGATATTTTATAACATTAATTACAAAATATCATAAATTCATATTATAATTATTCGCACTTAAATACTCGCAGTTTTGAATACAGTACAATATTTTATATAAAATACGATTTTTATTTAGGTACAGTATTTTAATATTACAGTACAAACAAGACTTACGAGGGTAATGATAATTTAACGTGAACATATAAAAAAAACAAGACCAAACCATATACGATCTGATTATTTTTCCAGCTGGCTGAATGGCGGACGTAGCTACTTGAGGATGTACAAGAATGCTGAAGAAAGAGTGTTTTAAAAAGGGCACATATAATGATTCTGCTTCACATTTCTGTCTAGACCATTTCAAAAGACTACCCAACAATATTTCGTATATTTAAATTAAAGCAGAAACTTTACATTTAAACAAATTTAATAATTTAAATACGAATTTATGTTAATGTCAAAAAGTGTTGTAAGAAATATACTTGTTTTTTTTTTAAATCAATATAAAGTGTCGTTATAGTCAAAATTAATGAATAATTAAACTAAAATTATTGAACCGTTGTAAAATACGACACGAAAGAGGTTAGGTAAGTAGGTAGGTAGGTAGGTACTTACCACTTACTATACAAGTATACAAGCGCAGTATGTACGTATTTTGTTTATAATAATATGTAAAAATATAAAAATGAAGTAAAATTATATTCTCGTATTAGATGCGTCCCGAGTTTCTAATAACATTGTTCATATGTGAACATGTAACTGATTTGGAATTCATCATCATACTTTATATAACATAATACTTACTGTACTAAATAAAAACTGAGACGTCAACATCCAAATATAGACTATCGATACTTCTATTATATTTTATTTAAATACGGTGCCAAATATTTTTTACTACGCAGTTAAAACGAATATAACATCAAATAATATTTCGGGTTTTCAAACCGCTCTGAATCTAATCACAAGACCTACCTAAAATTCCAGAAACCGACCTAAAAATGAAAACACACGAGAACTGGTTGTTTAATTTTATATCGGCAATTATATTATTCATAATAATACGTTATGAGTTATAAAGCAGGTATGTAGGTATACTTTATTACAATGATCGATACCATTCTTTAAAAATTCTATAAATGCTATATTTAACAACTATGCTATTTATTTATTATAAATTACAATTCACGTTACATTGAAGTCACGATTCGTGTAGAAAATAATATCTAAAGTCGGGATGACATATTATTATTGTAACATGTGTCATTTAACCAATGGGTATGTTGCGTTTGCCTTTTTTGTGGAGGACGTTATCTCCCGCAATTATACCAACTGGTGGCTGTAGCAGATGGACGGTAAAGTGCAGTTTCCTGTGATGAACAGGGTGTGCAAAAGTCTTATATTAAATCTTTTTAAAATTAAAATATTATAATCTTTCATCGAAAGATGTATATCAAGGTGAAATAAACAAATCTCATGAGCACAAAAGGACAGAATAAATTAAGATTAAGCTTGTGTTTTACACATTAAAATATAGTGACAAAGACATAGTGTTATCGAACCCGGTCGACGTCAAACTAATCAAAATGGTTTGTACAAAGATAAATTATGTCAAATCACAAAGTTATTGCCATAAACTTCTACAATAAAAAAAAATATATAGGTATTATATTAGAGAAAAATATTTTTTTTATAATTTAAAATGTTGATTTCGTTTCTTACCCATGCATATATATATTGACATGAAATTTGATTTGGTGGTTTAGTCAAACACTCAAATTTATTACCTTGTATAATTAATAATTATAATTTCACTCCTATTCCCTTTGTTATTCTTTTTTATTTTGACTGCTCAAATATAAATACCATGATTAATTTTTTTACTATCTTCATTCTGACGATATAAAAGATATCATTGTGAAATAAAAATTTTCCATTCCAAAAAATTCCATTCTAGTTGAAACAACAGTTTTCATCATTTCAAATAAATAAAAAATTAATTAGAATCTATTTTCATATGAATACGTAGAGAATGTGGAGTGAACACTACGTGCATAATTAATTTTTCGCCGGTTTTAAACTTTCTAACATTTTCGTAGATAAAATACTTGTTTAAAAATGTTTTAAAACTTAACTTTTGACTAACGTATTGATATATGTACTATAAGTTAATTTAATATCACGAGTATATTGAAACTAGAAATAAAGTAAATGTTGCAATGAAGTGGAGAAAAGTTACCAGTCCACCCTGTACTGAATAACCGGCGCATGCTTCTGCGCGTGCGCCGGGTATTCTGCCGTTGTTATTACAATACCTAATATGAGGCTCAAATTAGCCATTCATTTTATTATGTTATACTCATATGGCAATTTACTCTATTTTAACTACGAAATTACAAAAATTGAAATAAAAAACGCCAATGTGATGTTTACGAACAAAGCCGACTACAGGCGGGTCATCTGAATTGTAATTGTCTACACTTTAAACATGTATTTTCATTTCTTTGTCATTTTGAAACATTCAAAATGATAAAGAGGAACATGTAAAAATATTTCATCTGACACAAAAATTAATTTTAATAAAATCACATTATTTTTAGACGGTAGTTTATTTTCTTTTTTAGAGTTTTCTGGTTATTTTTCTAAGTAATTTATTAATTGATTAAATTTATTTATTATGGAACTATGTTCTAAAAATTAATATAATTAATTATGTTAAAGTTTTGTGTTAATAAAAAGACTGACGTCTTGGCGTCACCCAGGAGGTTCTACTCAAAGGGTTTCGAGAAACAATGCAAATAAAAATATGTTCGCTTCCAAAAGGGAAAAAATAGATGTCTTACTCATAAAACATATTTGGTGACATCTATAAGGATCATTGTAGCTTAATAGGTAAAGCTCTCTACCAGCAATAGAAAGTGCAAAGTTTGAGTCCCGATTATAACTATATTTTTTGATTGATTTTTATATAAATTTGAATTGTTATAAATATTAATTTGTTTCAATAGTACGTAATATTATGGTAAGGTTTGTCAATTAACATTCCTTTTTTAAATGCTAATATAATTGTAACAATAAAAAGTACTTCTATCCTTTTTACAATTTCAACGAACCCTTTCTGTAATATGAAGATCGTTGATTTCCGGATTTGAAGGGTCTGTTCGCCGTTCAGATCTCAAAAATCATAACAAATCATTTCTAGTTAGTTTACACGGATAACTAACCCACGTACATTTGATTAGGAAGAAGGGGTTCTACCTCACTGAATGATTTATGAGTTACCTACAATTAATAGATGAATGGTCGGTATGTAGATTCCATTTTGATCGAATATTAATTATTGAAAGATATTGAATAACATAATTTAAAAGTAAGTTCTTTTATTTCAAAATTCAAGAAGAATTAGATAATTAATGCCTTAATATAATATTGTAATATATATGTACAATGATAAAGGTGCATAATAAGTGATAAAGGTTCAATATTCACCAATCCTCTTTGTGCTAGGGAAATAATAATTTGCTATCAATTTATGACAAGGATACCTATCCTTGTTGGGAAGATGGGAAGCTCGCTCCAGATCTGGAGCCAGCTAATTGGTTTAGAGTGTAGTCACTTCCGCAGTCCGTTCATATTCTCTGACCGAAATATGGTCAACCCAGTGACTTTAAGCACTGAAAATGCTATATTATATTATGCCAGAAAAGCAAGAAACCATAACAATTCCGTGAATACGTGCGTTAATGTCGATACGTCTCGTGTAATCGGCTGCAGCTGAGTGGGCTGATATGTCTGACTAGAAATACAATTCTGAGAGTTTATTCCAACTTTTATTTAGCTAACACACAAATCACTTAATTTAACTAGACCCTGAATATAATCTGTCTCCATGTTGCATTTATTTATTATTTTATTTATTTTATTAGTAACTATACAATACTATGTAAAAATCTGTTTGGACTGTGCCCGTCTCACTAGAGAAATTCTGTGCCGGGACGGGCAATCGTATGCCGCGACGTATCATCGGAACGGTATATTATGTATTCAAATAATTTCAAGAAAACATCTAATCGAATTTGTTTGCGATAGTTGTACTGAGGTAGATCATTTTCATAAATTATAATTTCAACGTTGAAAAATAAATTTTACGTAAACCGAAGCCGCACAGCGGACACAATTAGTCACAAGGCGGTAGCCACCTTTGTTATTATTTCATCGTTGCATTATTACAACATGCAGAATTTGCTTAATACGGATAATAAAAACGTTTGTCTTTTAGTAACCTTCATTCTTAGCTTTTATATAACGATACTAAATATAAGAGATCTGATCTTTTTATTTACTTTTTGATTATTTTTATAATGCCAACATCCAACATCATAGGCGATATGTGATAATAGTCTGAAATTTAATAGAGAAGAAGAAGCGATAGACTCACTCACACGTTATTAAATAACGAAAATTGAACCACGTTTAAAAAATTTCAAAATGTTCAAAATATATTTTTTTTACGGAATCACTTTAACAAAAAAAAAATCATAAGAAACTCAATGTTTATAATCATAACAGAATATAAAAAAATGGTATTCCGGCAGTAAACAAAAATTAAAATAAATAAAGCATTTGAAGATCTGGAAAGGAATGCAGGACACAAGAGCTTATCCTCTGTTTATGGCGACGACACAAGCGATGTTTGTTTATATAATAATAAACATATTTCACAGATGGGTAAATATAATCCGAGGGCAGAGCCGAAGCAGGAACAAGTGACCTCCCACGAAGGGGCTCGTCCGTCACAATGAGAATAAACGAACTTAACATTTTGAATTCAAACAAAGAAATAATGAACCTACGGCCGAGCGGTTGAAGAAACTAGTATCGACCATTAGGAAGTATGAACTAATGGGTAGGACTCCGGCGGTACCGGTACACAAGACGCATGGAGAGATACGGGCATTTCAATTTGTCGACATTTCAATGGCATTAAACATTTTATACTAATATATTAGGTTGTTCTGAAAATAATCAGTAAATAAATTCTATTCATAAAAATAAGAGTCATATTTTCTCACTTTTGCCAACAAGCTTATCATTTATACCTGTAGAATAAAGTTTATTAGTATTAAGAATTCTTTAAGGGTATTGTCTGCTTGGTATTTTTTATTTAGAAGTGGTTCCTTCACCCCAAGGAAGGTAATGAGACATTACCGTTCTACATGCCTTTAATCGATGCTGAATGTACTCTTAGCTCGCTTCAAATACAATATCGCCTCTTTACCCGGAGCTTAGTTTGTAGCCGGCAAAATGTTCTATGGTAAATTAGATGACTCAAAGTCCTTCATAAATATATACAATTCTCATTCCGTTTATGAAATCATACTTTAAAGCACAAATAAATACGTCATACGTAAATAATATTTATTAAAACTAAAAATTCAATACTTTCGCTTATAAATTTTTAACAGTTCGATTTCTTCGTTGACTGAAGCAAACCGATTAAACTACAATTGGTTTTATTTTAGTATATTGTCTTTTCCGAAAAGATAAACAATGTATTAATTAATAAAAATACCACATAATATAATTAGACCATCATGTATGAACAGTGCCGTGTAGTAGGCACAAACTTAGGTTATGCTGTTACCGACGATGCTAACTGAGTATACAATATGTATACTAGGTATCACAATTTTATTTTTATCATTTTTAGAACAATTCTATAAATTTAAATTTTGAATATAAATGTGAATAGACATGTGTTTATTACTTTAAAAAAGGTAACTTTTTTAATTCCACCATACCGTACTCTGCTTTTGATTTCGCTTAAAACATTATCTACTACTTTAAAATGTTTAATTAAAATGCTCATAAACATGTATTTAAATAACTAGATTTACAAATTACCATAGCTGAAACTAATAACGGAAATAAATTTATTTCAACATTTCATTTAATGTTGGTAATAATCTAACTTAATAAGATCCCAAAAAATGTAAAATGATAATAAATTGACGAACACTTCGTCTGTTAAGCAAATCAAATATGTGTTATTGCACACAGTTTTCAGTAAGGAATTTTTTTCGACTACTTTCAATAATAATTTAAAATTTAGCTTTTTTTACGAAAATGTTGGTTTTTATTATTCATTTATATTAGAAGTTATACACTAGATTTGACTTTTTTTAAAACTACTACTTAGATAGGATCTTTATAATTATTTAAAAATAATAAATTGAATGTTATTTTCTATAATTAAGACAATACAAGTATTATAAAGAAGACCGCGACCATTAGATGCATTTTCCGCATGCTACAAAACTGTATTAATTTTAGTAAATGATTGCATAAATGAAATATATTTTCTTATAATCTTGAAGCCAAGATTACGGAGACAAATCTCAATTGAAACAAATTACCAAAATATTTAAAATTAGTAGTGTTATAAACCATTTAATTTACAGGACATATTATACATTTTTGACGTTTTTAAAATACTTTGTTTTAATGAAAACATACGTTTTTAAATAATACATTACTATTTAAAACAAATTTTTATATTAAAAACATTATAATCAGTTTTAAATAATACATTTTTAGTCATATAAAATACAATAATTTTAATTGTCCAACGGAACTTCAATACGCCGCTCGATCTGGTCGTGACGGTCGTGGAATCCGCGGGGTCATAATTTTTATTTAAAAATGCCTAAAATATATGTTTTCACGCATATTTTACCCGCGATATTAATTAATATTGAACTTATTCACAACGTTAGTAGCATATTTAATAAAGTAAATGTCTTTTTACTGATTTTAAAGGAAAACAACTTTTTCTTTTTTTCGTTTTCTTGAAGAAAGTAAACATTTTATGTACGTAATTTGTATTTAAGTCGGAATTTATATTTCGTTTATATATAGTACTGTTGCATTTTAAAAAAGCAGTTTGTTTTATAAATAGTATATAATTATGAAACATACCACCAAAACGGCAACGTGGCATTTTAAATCGATAATATTAAATAAAGTAATAAATTGAAGCTATCATAATAATTTTAAATTTAGAACACTGATTTAAGTGATCATCTCAAAATATGTCGGTACTTTGTCTGATTTCAAAACTTATTCATATATATGAATTAGATACTTCAAAAAATTGTTTAATTTTAGATAGATTAATTTAAATGACAACACTAAAAAAACTTGGATAAGTCACGGATAAGCCTCTAGACACGAATGAATTGAATGCGAGAAAATCAACAATTTTATTGTCGTCTCTTTCTATTCAAACATTCCTCTCTCGCACGATGTACGTAACATATAACGTCATTAATTATTTTTCTAGAACATATACGAATTTAACTATTAACCTCGTCTTGAAATCATATCAAATTCACGTAGAATTTCTAGAACTTCAAACTGGAAAAATGAAAGCTCACCTTAAGCAAAAACTGTATAGAAAAGGCAAAAAACTGGCAGACGTAAAGATGCCAACAAAACTTTAACATAGCTTCAATAAGAAAATATTTAGTCGAGTATGATTCTTATACGGATTTAACAAACAAAACACCAATGCCTATAAGCTAATTGCCTCTCAGCCTTATCATTAAGTTGTACACAAATGATTCGCAATTTTTCTAAATAACCAAAGGATAGACAAAAATCTAGCCGTGAGTTACGCTAATCCAGCTAGAATTTTGTATATAAGGATAATTAAATTTATTTTTATTTCACTGAATTTTTAGTAATGCACAGCTTGTATGCAATACACGCCCCTGTGTATGAAAGATGAGTCCATAATTTAATATTAAAATGTTCTTCCATTACATTTGATTCGATCGAATCTAAATCAATATTTTTTGAAATAAGATAAGGATATTATTGAATCTAAATATCGCTTATGTGAACTGCATACAAATGTCATTAAAATAGTATTTCCGCAAAAAACTGACGATATTCTTTTTGTAAAAAAGATTTCGATTGACCCTCGCATTTTAATGGCTTCTCAAAACTCAATCAAATGTAGGAAATTGTGACATATTTCGCTTTTATTTACAGGTAGCCGAACTTGTTTACACATATAGACCACTCATGCGATGCACACAGAGCTTACTGCACTATATGAAAATTATTGGGTAGTCAAATAAGTCTTCGCGGTTTTTTTGAAATGTTATTTTTTTGCTACCAATTTGTTTTTTGTGACAAATACATGGAATTTTATTTCGTTAATGATCTCTTACCAACTTGTGTGTGTATTACTTAGTACGTTTAGTTTACATCATATACCACAACATGAACAATAAGGCGGTAATGTTCGTACATAACAGGAGAAAATGAAAAACAATTATTACTTTGCAGACGACTAAAACAAATTTCGATGATTCATTTAGAAATATACATGTTAAAAACTACCTACCGAAAAAATATAAACATCACCAAGTCTCAAACCCGAAACTTACTATTGTCGGTAGTCAAGTTTACTGATTAATTTACAATGACCGACAAGTCGAAAAATTTCATCAAAACACATTTGTTAATTTATACATCTATTTTTTCCAGTTGGAAGATGGAAGCGACAATCTATTTAATTACAATGTTTTAAAAAAAGTTTTTAGTAGAACCGATCATTATAATTCTCCGTGACAATTAAAACAAATTATATATAGAAAGATAGTGCAATACTCAACAATTGTTTTATAACTAATGCAATTTTAAAATGATAAAAATAAATATAAAATTCCTTCCACCTCTTTCGTACTTATCACTGAGAGTAGGTTCTAATGATTGTTTTTTAATCATTTTTGGGTAATGCCGCGTGCCTGTGAACTTATATTCTTTACATTTACTTACATTTATTCAACTTCACCAACATATTCGTACCAGTTCTAACAAAATTAACAACCTTACACAGAATTGTTTGATAGGTTGTTAGTTCTAAATTTTCGAGATCATAATTTCTTTAAAAAATGTAATTACTATCTATGAGTTATCTCTTCTAAATCTCTCTCAAGACCCCCGCAAATGATTTAATATATGATTAACGTGTTCGGAAACAATATCTAAAATATTCGCTTAATTAAGTGATCACCATTTTAGTACAAATTTTCTTAAAACAGTTTAGTTTTATCTTTCGCCGATATTTAGAAATGTCCATTTGTATTGCAGTGTAGTAGCTCTCTAATCGATGTTGATATTTTATTAATTCGATTATATTCGTAATTTCATAATTTCGTGTCATTATAAAATTTACGTTACTTTGGTTTCATTAAAAAAATTAGTTTTTTTTTAGATTGTTAACTTTGTTTTATTAACCACTTAGGATTAAATACATCTACCGGTTTCGAAAAATATCATTTTCTTCTTCAGAATGTCATCAACTAATCAAAAACATATGTTGTATTGTTTCTTCAACAGAATTCATTTAAAAAAAAACATGAATTATTTAAAAAACAAATTTAGTACCTAACTTAAATTATTACTTGATACAAAATTATTAGAATAATTTTTAGGAAAAAATTTTAGAATGGGACTTGTGGTTAAATTTAGTCGGTTGTTTATAATATTTTGATTAGTTTTACATGTTTTATTTAGTTCTAATGATTCTAAATTATTCAATTTAAAATTTATATGTAAAATATTATGTTTATATACAACCACAAAGTTTATTTTGCAAATCTTAAAAATAAAAAAATAACTAATTTCTAAAATTGGTAAATGGTTTTCAAAATTATATAAGAGAATTAATTAATGATTTTAATGCAGTTTTCTTCATTCTATATATATAAATATTAAAGCGATTATTTCGTCAAATTTCAAAATTATTTAATAACAGACAACCTGATCGAAAATTGCGGGTTCGAGTCCAGGTGGTAACTACATTTTATTTCGATAAATCGATTTATTTTTGTGTAACTTACTAAGTGATTTGTGTGCTCTAATACTCAAAATAAGTAACTCGAAACATATCTTTACGATTATATATTACAATAAAAATCCAGGCTAGTCACACCGCTATTATAAAACAAATAAAAATCACGAAAAATAATCTAATTCATTAACATTGATAAAGATTGTATATTTTTTAATAAATCCAGTGTAAACTTTCAAGTAAAGCCTTACTAACAAACACAAGGAGACCAAAGTTGACCAATAAAATAATCCATAAAGAAAGTTAATTGAATAAACATCGCATATATTGCGATACGCTTCAGGTCCCTCAACAGCAATGAGTCGGGAATGTTATTAATATCGAATTGAATACATACATGCGAGCTCAATACATTTCATTATTAATATAATAAATAAATTTATATCCCCCGCGCAGATGTGCGGCGGGTGAAACACTCTAGGGGCATACACGCTTTGACCAAGTAGTTACGAAACAACATTTAGAGAGTAAAACGCGGACTCCGCGCCAGTGAGACTAAAGACACAATATATCCGTTGTTTGAGCCGCGGCGAAATCAAAATCCCCTTTCCGTAGTGCAAGACGAGCCGCATATTGTTTTTGAACTATTCTGCACGGGCCATAGGGGCGAAAATGGCCTGACAACTGAAAACATAACTACTACTCATAATAACGACGGTGCACTAACTTTACCTGCTGTATAAATTATTTTTCCTCGAACATTATTTAAATAAATCTTCTACTTTATTTTATTTGGTTAAGAGATCTAATTAAAAAGAATTATTATATATTGATTTAAAAAAATACAAATATGAAATTGTAATCGACTCGTTTATTAGCGTTATTTGTATGAAAATAGTGTGACATTTAAAAGAAGAAATGAATTCAATGTACCGCAATTTTTTTATAAATTTTCTTTTCTGACACTTCTGAAAAAATTCTATTATTTTTGTGATCTTACGCGATTAAATATCAAAAATATTTTTTTCTTCTGTATCTTAAGAGACGAGTCTTGAATCAATACGTACTTCCAATACTTATGGTAGTGAAACTTCGACTCTGAATATTAAACTAATTCAGAACCTTCTGAAAATATAGCAAATGAAAGGAAGTATGCTAAGAATCACCACACAGAAAAAAAAATTACGTGACTTCTCCAAATTAAAGGATAATATTGTCATGGGTAGCCAATATGTCGGTGGATGGACAAATAATATTCTTGAATGGTTTCCACAAGATAAAAAATGAGTACGCTCAAGGGTTTGAGGCTTCGAGGGATGGACGAATTTATCGGCATAGTGTTGCGTACCCCGTGAACAATGTTATGCACAAGTGCTTCAAACCAAATTTAACCACGGCAAGTTCTCTCTAAGATAGTAAATAATTTTTCGGCTACATTATGCGGCAGAGCAGTATTTTCCTGGGATCAACTTTAGGGCAAAAAAGTTACCTGGAATGGAGGTATTGCATCTGACTGGAGAGACACTGGATTCAGCTGTGAGGGCGTCCCAGACCGAGACATATGGAACAGTGTTTCATCTAATGAGGCCACTATATGTCAACACTGACATGAAGGAAGAAAGAAAAGGAAGAGGTAAAGAGTTGCAGAGTCGTAGGAAGATCTTCATGCAATAGAGGATTGCCAATTACCGATAATAATTATGATGACGATGTTTTCAGATTTATGCATTCAAAAACGTCTAGTTTTAATGATATTATTATTGAAACTAGACTAATAAACCATTTTGGGTCAAGATGATATATTACAATTACAAATTAATTGCATTGACGTATTTGTGACTCTTGGCTGTGGAACTATATGAATGTTAAATACATAAAATTGCACGAGTCAAAGGGACACAAAATATGAAGGTATTTAGTCACGAGCATTGTTTCAAATAACGGCTGAAGGTACAGCAATACGAGCCTAGGCACGACGGTCATAGGGGATACATTTGTGTTCGCGAGCGGGTCGGCTCCACACATCGCACGGTTTGAATGCATTGGATATTGTTGTAACTTGTATACGGCTTTGTTGGCGTAAAACTATTTATACATTACGTATTGTTCGAATCATAAATTGGTGACAATAAATCACTTGTATTTATTTATTGAATGCGGTGCTTAGTAGGAAAGTGACGGGGAATTGCCTCAATTTATTTCCCAACTTCGCAGCATAGCGTTACATGCGTAGGTACCCAGTATCCACATTGTCCCAACATATCGGCGATAACCGGCTACATTGACTTTGTATTTCGGAAAAACAATGGTGTTGGCAAAACTAAATACAGGCATTTATCAATGTGGTCCGTTTCGTTGAATCAAACACACATTCACCGAGAATATTAACATTTTATTGGGGGCCTTCTATTCAATTATATTCAATCCTTTTACAGTGCAACATACATGCATAAATACCTACCTGCTTGTATCTAATAATAAAATGTAAATTATTATATAATCTTTTAAAGAGAATTAATTATTATTTGTGAAGTCATAATTTATTCAAACACAGTTCTGTGATATTTTAATACAAATTAAATGCATCAATTAGAAAAATATACATACAGATAAATTCAATTTATCGTAAAAATATTTTAGTTGTCACGGGATTTGAACCAAGATCTCTTCCTATCCGGCGAAGTGCGATATTCAATTTTACTACGCCAGTCTCGTACATAGTCGACAAATTTTCGAACTTGTATTATATTGTAGCTATTTGAAAGCTAATATCGGTATTAATGTGATTACAATAACTTGCCTGTACTACAATTATTTATCAGTACATATAAAGTCAGTACTCCATATTTTTTAATTTTACCCATCTTCACATTTTTAATCATCCTACGCACTAATCACTTTTTTAAATACACTGAAAAATAATATCTAACTGTCTGATGTATTATTCTTATAAATTTATGTATATTTTTATAACCTGAGACAGATGTTCATTTACTGGGGCGGACATGGGGTTGATCTAGATATTTTGTTGCATAAATTGCACTTTTACATGCATTATATATATATTCCATATTTTTTATTTATTATCTTTGTTTTATTAACCACTGAATTGAGTTTAAATACATCTACCGGTTTCGAAAAATACCATTTTCTTCTTCAGGATGTCATAATTAACTAAAAATATACATTATTGTTTCTTTAGCAGAATCTATTTTTAAAAAAACAACAGTTATTTAAAAAATAAATTTAGTACCTAACTCAAATTGTTACTTAATACAAATTTAATCGAATAATTTTTAGGAAAAATTTTCTAGAATGGGACTCGTAGTTAAATTTAGTTGGTTGTTTATAATTTTTTGATTAGTTTTACATGCTTTTTTTATCTCCAACGATTCCAAATTATTTAATTTGTGTCCAACACCGTTTATATGCAAAATTGACAATCCCAATTTTTTCTCAAAACCGTGACCATTTTCTATCAAATGATTATAAAATTCTGAATTTGAATTTGTATGTATTTAAACTCAATTCAGTGGTCAATAAAACAAAGATGATAAATAAAAAAATATGAATTTTAACCACAAAGTTAATATTGCTAATTTTAAAAGTATATATATTTCACATATAATGATCTATCTTTGTGCACTTACTATTATCTGTCTTCGTTCAATCGTGTCACTAATAAATGAATACACGAAAACATTATTCAATTGTGTATTTAAAATTAACTCCACAGCAATATTTTACGTTATTAGTGAATGGAATTATTAAGTTAAAATCTTATATATAAAATTCCAATGATACAATAAAATGGAGTAAAGTGTCAATTTCAATGTCAAGTAAACAAATTTTTACAACTGTCATAAATTTTAAAATTGGTGGAATGTAATGCTACTGTATGGTAGATAATTTAACGATAATGATTATCATAACTTTAAGAAATTAATATTTCGTAACGATCGTTTTGCTAGTTAAAACGTCTAACTATTTTTTTATCATTTTAAAAACATTGGTTATTATGGTGATAATTTAATATGGAATAAGATCAGTTGACAGACATGCGGGTTTACATTTAAATTTCAAGTTATTTTAAATATAAAAACTAATATTCCATAAGCTATTATAATATTTTCAGAAGAACACAAAGCATTCATTTAGAATCAAGGCAGAATAAATTATAAAAAAAATGTACAGAATTTATAAAATTAAAATAATATTCATTCAACAACCTCACTTAGCAACATTAATCAAAATTATAGCGTAGCATAATTAATAAGTAAAATATTAATATACCTACATACCTAACGTTGTTATAATTAGATATAAATTAATTATTTAATAAGTAAGTTATAATCACATTTTAATGGATATACAACTACGTCACGTGATTTTTCTTCAATTCATCGCAGTAGGTATAAAAATATTAATTATATTGTACACTGATATCTTGTAGAATATATAAAACGTTATTAAATTTTAATGTGTACTTAATTTTAATAATATTATACAGAAGTATTTAGAAGACTATTTTGAGATTGAATCTTTAAAATATAAATTAAGTTTTAGGTATAAATATTTACTCCTAAGGAATTTAAATTTAATTGTGACATTAAATACCCACTACAGATATATAAATGATTGTTCAGAAGAAGGTATTCAAAAGAAGTTTATGAAGTCGATGATCTAGAAAACATAAATATTTGCACAAACAATCAAAGTTTTCTCTTGAACCAATGTTTAAATTGAAACAATTATTATTTTTAATATATTCAAGAACTTCAATAAAAAAATATTGCTTTTAAAATAATTTATTTAAGGTACAGATGGCGGAATTAAAAATGCCTAATATTTCTAACTGCGATGATATAAATGTTAGAAATTTTTAAAGCTCGTTTACGAGGATGATATAATTTTTAAAAATAATCGTTATTATAAAGAAAAAGTTAATTAAAATTAGGCTTTTTATCTGAGTAATAATAGAAAACATTTGATATTCAACAAATAAAAATGTTGTATAATATTAAATCTCTCTAGAAGAACATGTAATTTAATATATCACTTGAAGTATGTTAAACAATAATTTATGTTTAGATAATAACAGTCTTCAGTGGCTTAATTTCAAATGCAAAAAATTAAATATTACAGAATTTATTCAAAGTTAACAAAGTTTGCACAACTTAATTTTGTACTCGCAAAAATATAATTTGTACGTCAAATGTATAATAATGATGAAAAAATTGATTTTTCGATTCGTTTTCGACTTCTAAAAATACGTTTGTACATTTTTTTTTAGATATGATGCATTATTTAGTTGGTGTAAAACATATTTATTGGAGAAGTTACATCATTTTTTAATAATAATTTATTACAATTAACAAAAATATACGGTGGAACCTCTATATTCGTCAGCCCCTATATTGGACTGGTTCGATATTCTTCACATTTTGATAGCAAACAAATGTTTCCATTTTTGTTAATATTTTCTATATTTGTCACTTCCACCGCCTGGTAATGCTATCTAACCGGGGTAATACGCAGAATATGGTCGAAAAATGGCACCCAAATATTGCCGTAGTCAACCAAAACATAAATGAATTTAATGGTAATGTGATTGACTGCTTCATGAAGGTTTTAAAAAACAAGCAATATTGGGCAAGTTCTTTGTTAAATCGAGTGCTACTGAATCATCGGCTAACGAAAACCACCACCAGAATTAGAGTTACCTGATTTTCAAATTGTCTCCTAAATATTAGTAAGTTTCCTTGTCTTCCGCTTCAACTATCATGTCTCCTCAGTACAATAAAGGTAAAGTTATGATATAAAATTTATTCTTAAGGAGAACACATTCTTATTGTGAAGTAATTATTCAGAACATAGGTGATGAAAAATATATTTTTTTAATATATAAAAGTAAATGAGTATTTGAGATGTTTGAATAATGGTGGGTTTTCAGAATTTTCTCATCATTTGGTAGAAAATGGTCATGGTTTTGACAACAATTTGGGATTGTCTATTTTGCATGTAAACGGTGTTGGTCGTAAATAATTTTTTTGGAATCGTTGGAGATAAATAAAGCGCGTAAAATTAATCAAAAAATTATAAAATAAACTAAATTAAACCACTAGTCCTATTATAAAAAAAATTTCTAGTAATTTTGTACCATCAACTAACAATTTAAGTTAGGTACTAAATTTTTTTTTTAAATAGATCCTGTTAATGAAACAATAACATATATTTTTGATTAATTATTGAAGAAAATGATATTTTTAGAAACCGGTAGATGTATTTTAATTCATTGAGTGGTTAGTACAACAAAGTTAATAATTAAAAATAATGGATTCTAACCGCAAAGTTTATTTTGCCAATCTTAAAAATAGAATCAAAGAAAGAAAGATGTTTAGGATAATTGTTATAAAATATGTATTTGTAATATAAAAATTAGTGGCACAATAAACCTATTTAAAAACATAAAAACAAAATCGCATGACAGCTACGCATTGGCGTGCCAATTCGACGTTTTTGTCCTTCTGATATAAAGGTTCAAAGTGATTGAACACAGCAAGTGTTTTATAACGCAATGTAAAATAATAATATTTAAACTAAATTTGACACTTGGTTTTTACAAATTGGATTGACCGAACTAAAACTCATATATAATATATTTCAATTGGTACTTTTTTTTAATTTAATAGTGATAGTCGATATACTAGGAACATCAATACGCCTAACTGATATTGTATTAGGCAGAACCTATTTTATACAAAAAGTTTTATAGTGTTTTAAGTAATGTGTAGTTAGTTATTTAAGAGCGTATTGTCTTAAAATCAATTTATTACCTCCAAAGGAAAATAAACAGTAAATTAAATTAACTTTGTTAATATTACAATAAATTTAATTTTTCCCTTAAAGAATTAAAATACCCGCCAATGTAACATTTCGTTTTAAACGGAAGATTTATGAAAAAACCTGTATTGAATAAATATTTTAAAAAATAAATCATAAACCAATAATTTAATGTGAATTATATTAGTTCTACGAATTTTTCTTCTTTAAAAATCATTCTACATAATATTATGAAAATATTCATAATTGTTAATCTGTAACATATTCGGGTGATTCATCCATTTAAATCTCCTACTTGATCTGATTGATATACCTGATTTGAAACATGATCAATTCAATTTATTACAGCATGATGAATCTCTTCTTCCTTTTTCTTTTCTTCCTCATTATTTTATGCTGTCATTCGAAGTCTGCTCTCGTTGCGTGCATGCGCCAGGATCTTCTACCTCACATTGTGCTTTCGTCCACCTGGTTCTCCTTCAATTCCTTTGCGTGGTTTGCCGCCAGGTGGCCCGTGTTGACCCGCTGATTCTTTTAGATGTGGGGTTGTTAGGGCCATTTTGTGATCGTTTACTGTCACCGCCTCAAGGCAGTTACCTTTAGGTTTTTGATCGGTGCGACCTTAAAGCTCCCCTCTCACGTGCTAATTTCGGATCATATCTTAACATATTCAACTCAAGATTATAAATATTCTTAAATAAGCCACGAATACAGGATCTCACCGTAGTGTAGTAATAGTGTTATCGAAAACACAAACCTATTGATATGATTTGGATAAATAAAGAAAAAGAAGTATTTTAAAACAATATAAATCCGAAAACTTCAATATTTCAGATTTGTGATGAGACATTCAGAGAAGTATGAGATCTTGCACTTCATATTATGGATAAAGATTGCTGGATTTGGCCAGTTTACTGTAGAGCTGCACCGGGTCATAGTAAACAATAAGCAAGAAGAAGATAGATAACAATTATTTTCGCCAATAGCGCGACGGGAATTCTATGTTAAATAAAAAAGAATATGCCTGATTGGATATTTATTTGCGTTAATTGGTTAAGTTCGGTCGTACTCTAGTTTACTGTTTCCGAGGTAAGTTTGTAGAACACTATAATTACATATACTAAAATAAAATAATTGTTTTTTTTTTTATTTTGCTCGTTTAATTTACTTGAGATGCGTTTCGCCTTGTCTGGGAATTATCAATCTAACAATTTAACTCAATAACTTGTATTTATAACTACAATGGGGGACAGATATTTTATTTTATTTGCATGAGATGAAAAGGGACAACATTAAGCATTAGAATTCTGAGGATTTCCATACATTTTTAATGTTTCTAATTATTCTAAGTAACCATTCAGTTTTATCACTTATGATATCATTTTGATTGATAATGCCCTCACAGGGCGAAATGCGTCTCAAGTAAAATAAATGAGTAGAATAAAAAAACAAGTGTTTTCACATACGTCGTACTCTAGTCTTTCGTAGGGGGTAGTTGGTACGAATGTTATCTAGTATTTTTAAATGGAAATTATCGAAAATTTGGAACATTGGAAGTGACACAGCAAAAATTGGCGTACAACGAAAGAGAGTAGGAGAATCAAGGAGAGGTCTTCATCCAGCAGTGTATTAACAATCACTGATAATAAGTGAACCTATATGAAATTCATCTGGGATAATACAATGTGAATGTATATTTGAGTTCTGGGTCGACAAATCGATAATTAACTGCATTGTTGCATTGTTTGTCTGGAAATATTAACGTAGTAACAGGTACCTAACCTACCTACATTGCAAAAGTAGTTGTCATTTATGCATTTAATTTGAACGCTATGAAAAGAGTAAAACTCGATTTCTAAATAAAACAATTGAGTCGTTTAATTCCAAACCCCTCCATAACGGATTTTTAATAAAACCCACAAATCACGAAAAACGTTTCAAACAAAATTTTAATCTAAAAGCTTAAATAGATATTTTGAAGATATATCAAAAATGAATTACAAATATGCTGTCGATTTTGAGAAATTACATAATTTATTACCACTTTATACCATTATAGAGATGTTTGAAACTTAACACGCGTATTTTAGATGTTTGTCGCTTAAATTATTTGATCATTTTTGGTACAAGCCTGTGGAATACCACTAAAAACTAATGGTCAGTTTCATGATTGAGCCGTTTGGAGGTTAAGTACTCAATTATAAATAGTTTTGACACGAAACTTAAACTTGTTATTGTTTGTTCTATTACTTTAATTATTAATTTTTTGGAGTATTTGAACCATTCGCAAGTATAATTCTTTCCTAATAAAAATTTTCATTTCTGATTATAGAGGGGTTTGGATGTAAATGACTCAATTATTAAAATCATAATAAAAATATTTACTTTAAATAAATTAAAATATTATAATTGTAATTAAATGAAACGTTTTCTGGAAAGGAAATTTTCCGAAAAGCAGTTTTAATATAACAACCATGTAGCATAAGACATTACATATAATTGTTAATTCACTTACTTATTGATTAGCCCTCATTTACTATGTATTATTAAAGTATTGAGAGCAAACTATCATACAAAGTCTCCTATATCCAGACTGCATAAATGAAATATTACGTATTAAAGAGACATTGATAATAATAGCTTAATGGAGTTCACGAGATATTTTAAATTCATTTATAATAATTGTACGTTACCTAAAATAAGATTTGTTAATGTTAGATTTCATACTATCACATAAAAGTTTTTTTAGAAACAAATTTTATTCCAACATAAACCATTAAATATACTTTGTTAACAAAATTTTCGAAGACTACTCAAAAAATAGGACGTCTGTAAATTGTTAAAATTAAATGGACAATATATCCCAGAATACAACATGTCTCAGAGTTATTGATAAGAAAGATATATTAAGGAGAACACACTCTTATTGTGAAATTGTAATAATTCAGAATATAGGTCTGTGATGTTTTAAATACTAATTAAATGTATTACTTAGAAAGGTATACATATAAAATCAATTTTGTCGAAAAATATTGTTGTTGCGCTACCGGGATTCGAACTGGATCTCTTTCCAAACCGGGGAAGGCGCATTATCCAGATTCGAATCCTGCAATAACAATATTTTTTGATAAAATTGATTTTATATGTATATCTTTTTAATTAATACATTTAATTAGTATTTATAAGAAAGATAGAATGAACAGTAAAACGTCCAATTTATTTTGGAAACTAAAAGTAAATTAAATTGTTAAATGCCGTAACTGAAAAATGACTGAATATTTTATTGTATATGTATATTAATTATCACCAGCAAGCAAAATACGCCGCATTACGAAGGACAAATGTGAGTTCGGAGAACGTTGTAAATTTTTTTTTCCTTGGAATTTAGATAATTTGATTAATATTCACTGTGGGAATATTTGAGGTCTAAAATAATGAATACTATTGAATAATACAAAAGAAATCCGAAATTGAATTTGGAGTCGACCGTGTTAATTTATTAATTCCAAATAGATGGCGTCAGCCAATTTAATTAAAGTAATTCACACATTTTGTGTACCCACTTTTGCAATAATGCTAAATAAAAATCTAAAACCCTATTTTCCGAAACAGCATGAAAATGCTAGGAAAAATACAAGAACATTTGTGAATTATTATCAAACGATTCATTATTTATTTAGTATACGATTGGCATAAAAATATGTTTTTTTTAAATTTGGTTTAACAGAGCCAGCTGCGAGCGTATTTCAGGTATCAGTCGGCATATTACGGTAGGTTGGTTAAATGTTCCCCCCAACAAGGCTACAATGTTAGCCAGATTCCCGATTTGTCCCACATTTTGATTCGCGAATACGAACAATATTGAGTTGACTATTGATAGGTCAACTTTTCAATGCGGTTTGCTGACTTAAGATTATTTTTATACAGAGTGTAACAGACCTAGTCCAGTGGGTGGCGTGACTAAATTACGAGTCAAAACTTTTCAACGAACGTTCAACGTTTGAAATTTTTACCAAATCGTATTAAACTTGAAGTCTACGTATTTCAAAATAAATACGTATTTGCAAAATTATTCCATTATTTATATATGTCAATACTTTAGGCCCTAAATCATCTGACAAAAAATAGTCTAGCCGCTCAAAATTCGATGACCTTTAATTTTTTGTATTTAATATATAGTTTGAATTCGAAAATAATCGCATAATTAAGTTTTTTTTTTAAATGCTTATATCTCTGACATGGTCGAGATTAGGCACATATCCCTTGAACATTTTTGACTTATAATTTAGTCAAGTAGGATAAATCTTAATCTTTATTAATATTTATTATAACTTTTTATTTTATTTTAATACTATACACAGGTATAGTACCAAAATTATTATAATATTATTATAATTTGATATTATACACGGGTACAAAATATTACCGATTATAATTGGATTTAGTTTTGCGGCAGAAGATTCATTATAGAAACTAATACTGAATATGAAGGAGAAAAACCTATTTGAATATGATTTACTGAAATCACATATTTAAAGATATACTGTTCCAGAAGCAACGCTTCATTTTATATACAATTAATTAATTAATTAACCACTAATCAGGCTAGCTAGAAATATTGGTCATGCATTTTGGAAGCAATTGAAATAACAGATTTACCATAATTTATGTTAGAAACGAATTGGGAATGTTACACAAACTAATGGATTGAATCTCATAATTTGTTAAATAAAAAGATTTTCTGAATTCATGATTCTACTTATTTTTTCAACTATGCATCACCACATTATATTGACTACGTTTTGAAATAAAAATAATAAACTATTGTATTGTACAAACATTTGTTATTTCTATTACGTGTACATAATGATCTACTATATGTGTTCTGCGATCGACCGTTATTTAAAACGTACATATATATAGTCCTTATTTAATCTTATTCAATTTACAAACACAATATATAGATATCTCATAGAGATGAAGCTATTTATATTACATTATATGTGAAAATATGGAAGTACAATTACTTACACAAATTTACGTTCTGTAATGAAGAGAAATACTTTTTTCCCCAGAAATTATGATTGTGAATTAATAATATTACGAATGCTAAATAAAAAAGTTATATTAATCTCCTTTTTATACGATTTTAAGTGGAATTTTTTTTTCTGAAGTTTAACAAATACCATTAAATCTATCATTTTAATTTCAAGATGTATGATTGAAATAAATATTGAAAATCAATGATTTATCAGACATTATTTCCGCTATATTTTGAGTATGTGCAAATTTCTGTATGAACCAATTTCTGGTATTTATCCCCTGAGGGGTTGTCATCAAGATATATAGATGTCTCACAGAGACAAAGCTATTATATTCAGAAAAAAAAGATATGTGTTGTATGTAGTCAAGCATGGATAAAATTGGTGAACGTAACATTATGTAAAGTGATCACTTAAGCCAGCTGATGACAGGTTGTAAGCTCTGTAATGTCCAAGACTTCCAAACTTACCTTCCCATGTAAAATAAATAATACCTTCGTTTCAGACATTTTTATATCATTATTTATGCGTTTTATAAAATTAAAAATGCTATTTTGTCGATCAGGCTCACCATAGTTCTGCTCCATACTAATCGAGGTACGTAGAAATAATGTCTCATTCAGACGTGAATGAAATGCCATCATAATCGGACGTTAGAATTTTAAAATTTGACAAAAAATAATTTATAACTAGAATTTGAATCAATAGAAATTCAAGGTACCTATCACCAACGAAATTAAACAATTTCTCTCAAAATATTTTTTTAAATACATAGGTATACGCGTTTGATGCAGTGGGACCGTACTAAGTAGGTGAACAGTTCGCGCAAATGTAACAATAATTTATAATATAAACATTATTAAAATGTTTTTTTAGAAAAGAGTAATTATTAAGGTTCGATTATATTTTCATTATCTGTTTTTGATTTTGAAGTCAAAAATGATCTAAGTTATCTAAGTTTTTATTTATTTTATATATTAAATATAAATAGAATAATATCATAGATAAAAAATTAAACTAATAGATTTAATTACATGGTTCATAATTTTGTCTACCAAATTTATTTGTCAAATTATAAAGTTATGTTGATAAAAACTTGAGTGTCCATATCTAAGAAACTCTGATTACGTAATATATCATTTAGTGAAAAATAAATAGTTTTTTTTCTTCTGTAAAACTTTAGTAATTAAAGAGAAAATTGATTGATGAAAAAAAACTTTATTTTCGTTATTGGAAAAAATAATAATTTCCTGAATGTTGTTAACAATTCATTGGATGGCTCTGCATGTGTAACAGGAGCGTGTGCGAGGGCGACAAAACACACTGCCTCGTAAAAGTCTATAGTCGAGATGTTATCTGTTTATTTTTAACACGTGGTTTTGGTGTCGAACAAACGCTTTGCCGCCGCATTAACGCCCCTCCCCGGCGCGGT
The DNA here is from genome assembly GCA_022840565.1 of Eubasilissa regina. NCBI lineage: Eukaryota > Metazoa > Arthropoda > Insecta > Trichoptera > Phryganeidae > Eubasilissa > Eubasilissa regina. The sequence continues at coordinate 29,483,735 of JAINEB010000033.1, forward strand.
CCAAGCGACCGTGTCACGTGTAGCGCGGCTCGTCTATAGTTTGGAATGTGACAGTGGTTTTTGGGTTACGCACTAATGATCCGCGCGGCGTTCAGAGATACAAAAATTACGAGGAAAACTAGCCACTTTGTTGTTTGAACTAAAATTTTTGCCTTTTTGGATATAATCAAAAACTAATTATATTGCAATTTAATCTCAAGCATTACGTTAGAAAGAGAAAAATAATGATGAAATTAGCAAGTAATATCGTATTTATTTTATCAGTTGGTTTAGTTTATTCTCCGTATAAAATGCAATAGACAACGTTTGCATTTATTACTCAACTATGTACTGTCATTCATCGCTACTCTCCATCTTGCGAAAACAACCCTAACCAACAATTTCTCATGAGTTTTGCTTTTTTCACACTAATATAAGTAGTACCTTTTGACTCCCCAGCCTTAGGAATCACCAGTAAGCAAGCAAATTAGAAACGCACATGAATTCCAATAAATAGACGTATGTTTAAGGTATGTACTATTTTGTTACAAATAAATTTTTTTCACATTTTATAAAGCTACTATTGACAAGTGAAGAACGGTTTTTAAATTATTTACGTGAAAAAGGGAGTGTTAAGGTTTACCATATAGAAGCTTCAACACAATCAATATTATTAAATAGATAAGTAAATACTCAATAGACATTTGGCATATTATTGCTACTTATATGTAATACAATGTATTCATACACCTATGTATAAGGTGATTGTGAACTATGCCCGTCAAAACACATAATTTTCTTGTGAGACGGGCATAGTCCAAACAAATCATACAATATGTATTATATAGTTACTAATAAATAAATAATAAATACCCGTAGCAAAGAAAATGATTTGTTGATCGAATTGAGCAATAATAAATACTAGCGGGAAAGGCTTGCTGCCATGATAGGCAGTTGTGGCCGCTGCGCAACCAGCGCTTCCGTAGTATCTACAGTTAAATGTGGAAATCCATTATTGTATTGCTTTAGTAAAAGTGCATTTCGCTAATGTATGTTTTTTTCTTACTCGTACAATGTACACTTCATTTCAAATTGAATATATATTTACATAGGTAATGTTATTAAATATATAAAAGAGAAAACAATTAAGTAATCTTAACACACGTTCGACATATCTGCTACTTTGGCGAATATGTCGAATTTTTTCTTATTGGAAAATAATACTTTGTATCCAACAATATGTCCAGATATATGGGGAAGCGCAATAATATTACGGATAGTGATAATAATGTATTCATTATGTAGGTACTTTGACCTCTTATTACTTTTTTATATCTTTAAAATGAGAGGTTTATTGCATTTTAACTACCCTTATTAATTAATCAATTTTGCACTGCAGTATAATATTAAATTGCATGTTAATTATATTTTATTTTATTGCAAAGGTTATCGTATCCAATGATACAAGTAGTTAAGTAATATAATTAATATCAATATATATTGTTAAAAATATACCGTTTACAAAAATGAGGTATCTGAATAAAAACAATTTTCATAAATTTTTATGTTTATTATTTTTTGTAAAAAGTCAAATAGATCAAATATAAAATTGAGTTCATCAATCATAAATAATCCTGACTCGTATTCGGGTTCGCAAATGATCGAAATGCGCTATAAACGCACGTGCCGACGGGAACATGTTGTGGTTTATAAAACTTGTTGAACCCTATTTATTCCATCACAATCTCAATAATCCATAAATTCATGTAATCCATGCGCATTACGTGTACATTAAAAATATTTTTTCAACCGTTCATTCAATAACTGATTATTGCGTACCTGAGAACGCAATTGTATTTTTTACGGCCCCGGGAAGCTTGCCCGAATGTAACACCGTTTTATAAACACCAAGTTATACATTTCAAAAAAATCAATACCTATATTAATGATAGTTATCTATTATTTATGTAGGCGTATGAAACCAATTTATAAACAAGTATTACTGAATGAGGCTGACTCCTGTGGAACCTGCTTAAAAAAATCTGAAAAAACTCGCATGTATCCGGAATATAACGTTAATAAGTAAGGTGTTATTTCTTTGCTCGTATTAATTCGAGGCACATGTAATAATGTGATCCCGGGAGTATGTGTTCTGTACATATTTTCTGTAACACGCGCACATGCACGACTGAATATGTACATTCTTTGTCTTATCTTATACACCAGACAGTGTCGATGTAAGTAAGTATTCAATATATTTTAACAATGCACCATACAATTTTATAAATCAACATAATTTAACAAATTTACATACAAGTACACAGTCTATACTGTAATAAAAAAAGGCAAATGATTCATAACTTAGAAATTATTTTGTTCGGTATTTATATTGAGACATTTAGTGAATAATTACAACAAAAAATAATTTTTTTATTAAAATTTATCCCGGTAACGCAAAAACAATATTTTTTGACAAAATTGATTTTATATGTATATATGTATAATTAATACATTAATTTAGTATTTAAAAAATAATTCCCTAAAGCAAGTTTGAAACAAATTAATAAAATATATAAATATTCCATATTTGTAAGTTAGCTGTCAAAACGTACAAAAATGACATAAGAATCGTGGATGGACAATTTATATGGTAAGATACTATACTTACCCTTACTATAGACATGAAGAAAGATGGCAGATGTCAATGTACAATTTCGTTAAAATATTAACCACCTAGAGATATTAAAAACATGTTCGTTTTTACAGACTTGACCGTTAAATCAAACACTATAGGCCATAATGACACTACTGAAGCCGAAGCCGGCATCCAGAAAGACACAGGGGAAACGTAATATTATCATGGATTCCAAACTCACGCGTTTTGATTGATAATTCTTTGCGTTTTCTCTTTGTGTATTTTGATTTTCATCCAAAATTGTAATTCGATCTTATAAAAATATAATTTTAATATAATAACGAACATTGAATTTTATCGACGTGACGATTAGTCAATCTAGATCACTTAATGTGAGAAATTCTACGCTTTCAGTCACGCGGCGCATCTTGTAAAAAATAATAATATCTACACATCTGTATGTATTTTTTTCTGGATCGTCGTTGCAATGCCGAAACCTCCCTAGGGCGTACAGATGACATTTGATCTTACTACTGTCGATAGTAAAACGTACACATTCTCAAATTTCAAATTACAAAGCAACAGTTTAGAACAAGCATTCTTGCGCGAGTGCTGTTGGTTCAAAACATTGGTGCCGTTGGTTCAAACACAGCTGTTGGGATAATATGTGATACCAGAGATAAAAAAAATATCATAAAATTTTGAAGTGTAATGACAGTTTGCAAAACTTTTATAAACCTTAAAGCAAATTGAATAAAATATATTTAGCTTGTTTAAAAAGTGGATCATACATACATTTTCCCACTTAAATATAATGTACAGATGTTGGAGCACTGACGGTTAAATAACTATGAGAATCAGATATTTTATTAAGAACTACGCAAATACGTTGCTATATTTTCTAAATACTTTTCCAAGATTCCGAAATAATATAACCGCGTCATCGATTTTATTGAAGTCTCACTCAGATCTGCAAACAAACTTCATGTCACGGTGCTAATAATAATGACACATGTCACGGTGCTAATAATAATGACACATGTCATGGTTCTAATAATAATGACACATGTCACAGTGCTAATAATGACAAATTGCACGGAATTATATATTTCGTGATTGAATTTATCGATTATAATACTATTACTGTTTTATTAAGGAGAACACATTCTTATTGTGAAGTTGTAATTATTCAGAACATAGGTCTGTGATATTTTAAATAATAATTAAATGTATTAATTAGAAAGATATACATATAAAATCAATTTTATCGAAAAATATTGTTGTTGCTAACGAGATTCGAACCTGGATCTCTTTCCAATCCGGGGAAGATATTCGACCAATCTACGAAAAGTGTCGTAAGTAAAAAATGGTTCAATTTAATAAATTATTATGGTGTTTCACATATTGACAATATTTATTTTTTATAAATTTTACACATTACCGAACCGAATTAACCGAATTTTACACATTATTACGAATATATTAGAAAAAAATATATACTGCGACCTAAAATATGTAAAAATGAAAATGACATATTTGTTTGTTACGATACTTATAGTAAGTATACTAAGAGAAATATACAGTATTTTTAATAATATTTCAAAATAAATAAAATTCAATACATTATGGTTGTTTTTACTTGTCTATGTTATGCACTGGTAACACGATTTATGGTGCGGCGAAGGTGAATGTAAAGCGACAGAGCCGCCCAATTCTACAGTTAGATGCCGTGTGATAATAATTATTTAATATACGATATTTTAAGAATGGAACCGTCAACAGTATATTTGCGATACATTTAGAAGTGGTTAAGGACTCATTCCGAGCTATATAAATTTTGTATTTTCATGGTTCGCTGTACATTTTTAACTGTTACGGGTTAAAATTGAAAAATTGTCCATAAAAACACAATATTTGAATATGTTCAAGAACTCACAATTACTAGAATTTTACCTACAAAGGCACTGTTATTAAACAAATATCAGATATCTCATAGAGACAAAGCTATTTATTATTATATTAAAAGAAAAATATGTGGAAGTATATATTGGAATATGGAATCAAACTTGTAATTACCCCATACTTCCATATATTTTCCATTAAATATAATAAAAAATAGCTTTGTCTCTATGAGATATTTGATATTTGTTTAATAACAATATTTAACAACTAACCAAATTTGACATATGGAATCCACCTACGATCTAAACATTTTTTATCACGTCTCTGCACGGCCGAAAAGTGCACGCAGGTTGTTTCGATTATAGCGAATATACAATAAATGCATCGAACGATACGGATTGTTTCTGGACTCGACGTAGAGCAGTGGAAAATGACTCTTGGAGATGGTTTCCACGGGGGTTTGATAGCAATTCACGTGTAAAAATTTGATGGTGGTTATTTTAGACAACAGTACGTATTTTTAAACCTTATTCGCTACAGGCTATCGGATGATTAGTGATTCTGCCCGACAGCTTACACAATACACATGTAACAAATTCATTCATTTTAGGTAAAAAACATACACTGGATCGCACTACTCCCGTAACTAACTTTCATGCATGTAGATAATTGGGTAACTGTATTTTTTGGCAGGATGTAGATGTACAAAAAAATACTCCCTGAGCATTATTGAGTTTACTTTGTTTATATTGAGTTTAAAATATATTCATATTTTATCAGAGTTCAGAAAGATCAAGAAGGGATCCATGGAAGTCATGATCCTCAGTGGTAAGAGAAGGACTAAAAAGAAATATGCCTAATTTTAAATGTTATAATTTAATTAAATAAACTTTAAATTAATTATTGTTATAGAATTATTATAACTTGTAAAACATATTTCATATTTAAGATCGGCGTTCTTGTCCGTGTAGGCGTCTGCATTTGCCATGGTCATTATTTGATAGATATATTTTTATCTAGGCGTCTCATCTCAATTACATTACTGAAGATTTGTTATATTCTATGACCTCATCAAAATCGAAAAAATGTATTAATTATGGACCATTTTCCTTACAGAACCTTCTCATTTGTAATCCTCTCGGTCCAGCTTCCAATCAATTTCTTTCCCTCTGCTTAATTGTCCAGGTATAAATATAGTAATACATACAAATAAGCTGTAAATTTAATTAACTAGATTTTCTGGAAATAAATCAAAATTAAATCATAGTCAGTATGTCTCTCCATTGCTAAACGTATGCCTCGGCAAGGATCGCCAATTTTAAAACAGGATTCATCTGTTGCCTGATACTCTTCTGCCGTCGCTCTATCGAGCTTGAGAACGGACTTCTACCTGAGGCCTATGAGGCCTCCACTCTTGGACCTTGTTTCCTCACTGTCATCATTGTATCTTCGATAGATATTGTCCAGCACTTGACTTTTTTGGCAATATCGTTACCTTCGATCTCCAATACCAATCGATCTCCCGGAGATATTCCAAGCACAGTTCTAGACGGCAAGGGTTCTGCGCTTCTCAGATAAGCTGAGAGCCGCACTGGTAGTAAGTTTTAGTTTTTAAACACTGTGATATTTTAACTTTGAAGATAAGATCTAGCTTTTCGAATGCTACCCAATCTGTCTTGTAAATTTCATCGTTTTGTCTTGTCTCCTCTATGATTCTTGTATCTTGATTCTGTCTCTCTATTTACATTATTAACCTAAATATACATAAAAAAACATCAATATTGTTGTCTGATATCATAATTAAATTTCCAAAAAAATTGTTTTCTAACGAAATTATTATAATATTAACGTTATAATCTATTGAAAAAAGTATGTATATTAATTAATTAACACCTTCCTAATTTTAATAGCAAAGCGCTTGAGAAAGACAAGTCACTAACGCAATAATTGTTCGTATACCTATAAACGTATTATATCAATTTATTACGAGAAACTATAATTATGTACTTAAGGCTTATTTGAATGTACGAATTATTTAAACGTAGAAACAAAATCATTTATTATTGCAACTAACTAAGCAGAAAAGGTTTGAGAAGTGCAACATTTCGTTTTCGGTTTATAAATATATCGTAAATGATTTGTTTCTGAGAACAAGTAATGACTGCATTAATGTGTCGCATGCGCCGAGAGCGCATTCACCGTGTTGCAGGCATTATAAAGAATTGTTTACAAGTCATGCCATGTACTCGTAATGTTTTCTCTAAATCATACGGAGCGACAGGCGTCCAACAAATTTTGTGGTATTTCAATGGACTGCTTATTGAGCACGTGCTCTTTTTAGATTTTTACACGTGGACCAGAACTGTCAAATAAGATCTTAATCATAACAATTTTGCAATCCGACGATTTTTTTGCGTTGTGTGATTTATGTCATTCATTAACATGGCAGTTACTTTGTGGTGTAAGATGATTATTTTACTTTTTCACTGAACTAAAATTGGCGAGTTATATTAGTTTTTTTTATAGTTATTTTTTATATAAATATATATATATACACTTCTACAATCACGTACTAATGGTTGGTGACTAATCTAGTGTGGAGCCGAGCTATTTTGAGTAGATCTACTCGGAACTCTGTAAAGGAATAATAATGAACAATTTGGAAACCTTCAAAATGTAAAAAATATATTTGGAGAAAACACTAATTAACAACATCACGTTCCTTAATACTTCATCCCTACTGTCCACATTCCCATTAACGGCCGAAAAAACCCTTTCCACGCTCCGCCCTTCCACCCGAGTAGGTCGGCACCAAACTGAATTTATATTAGTTATCAATTACACCTGATGATGAGAGGAACTGCAGACTCCCGAAACAATAAAAGAGATAAAATAAATCAACGTGTTTGTAGTGTAAAGTTTATCTTTCTCAAATTCATTTTGAGTTCACCCAGACAAAACAGATTTTTTTTTATTCCGCTTGCATCTACGTATACTAATGGCGTTATTATTTGTACCGTGATTTATTAAATAGGCTACGAAGGGCTGAGAAGTATAAACCATTTTATAGACATCCATCAGGCGCGCTAACCACAGGACGTGTAAAGTGCTCAGCGAGTGTCGAATGGTTATTATAATCAGCCATATAAAGTGCGCTAATTTTAATTGATGAAATCAAACACCAAAAACGCACATATTTTCGCTATTTTGTGGTTTGTCGCTTTTTAGACTCAGGTAATCGTTTATTATAATCAAGATATTTACAAATATAAATTATTATATATGTATATTTTGGAGTAAATTAACTAGTGATAATATTCACCCAACCTTTTAGGTACTTACTTTTTTCCTTGTGTAATTCCCGGCAGTAATTACCCTCATAAATCTCGAATTACAGACATTGGCCACTACTTTCTTTCCTTCACAATTTGTATGTTTAGTATTACCCTGATCTTGGTCGCTGCATTGTTTTATCCGAAGTCCTCATTCGTATATACATATCATTCAACTACAAATTTAATTTATAAAAAAAAATGATTATAAAGTAAACTAAACAGTGTTGGATTGATATAACTATAAGAAAAAGCAAAACCAAAAATATCAAATATATTGTTTTTCTATTTTAACATTTTCTTTGTCTTTTAATTACTTTCAATGAACGGATGTAGGTATTAAAAATTAAAAATAATAATAACAAAAAAAAATAAACAAAGAGATGAACATTGGATCATCTACAACATTTTATAGTGTAAATAGTAATTCGCTAATAAAATTAGATACTTTATCACCACCCTAATCATTTATCGTGCTTGATGACAGAATTCTAGGAAGTAGGAACTCGCGCAGGAAGGGCCTTCAATCCAATTTCAATGCTGCGGTGAAGGCTTTCAGCTAAGATTGGATTTCCGTTGACCAGGGAGCTTGCTCCGTGATTACCTACCAAAATGCTTAAAACACAAAAGCTGACGTTAACTTTGAAACAGCTGCATTGTGCGACATTGGTGTTAATTTATTTGGTCATAAAACGAGAGTTAGGTACTCGGAACAGCGAACAAATTGAGTCGGCGGCGTATTCCGTTCAGTTTCGGATGTCGAATCTGTATTATGTGCAACAATGTTTAGTTCAATACATCAATACGTAGAGTATTTTAATATTCAACATTTTTAGCACACCAAAAAACAATAAAAAATAGCAGACAAGCCCATCGTTTCCATCGTAACCAAACCCAAACGTTATAGCTGGTGTCATATTCGAAAAGTCAATGATCAAATAGAAATTACATTTTAAATAATACATATTTACTTTATTATTAGGAGAACACATTCTCATTGTGAAGTTGTAATTATTCAAAACACAGGTCTGTGATATTTTAAATATGAATTAAATATATTAATTAGAAAGATATACATATAAAATCAATTTTATCCAAAAATATTGTTGTTGCGTTACCGGGATTCGCACCTGGATCTTCACAATTACACACGAACAACTTCACAACAAGAATGTGTTCTTTTAATAATAAAGTTGTATCAATGTGTTCAAAATTTCATAAAAATGAATTGATGCTAACAGATAACTCAAAGGTATTTGAGATTCTGTAAAAATAAGGTAGACGGCTCTTTCAAATAATGGAACGATTAAATGTATTAATATCAAAAAGGTTGGATAATGCACCTTCCCCGTTTTGGAAAAAGATCCAGGTTCGAATCCCGGTGGCGCAACAACAATATCTTTCGATCAAATTTATTTTATATGTATCTTTCTAATTAATATATTTAATTCATATTTACTTTACTTCAGTTGATAAACGGATAGAAGATCTTAATTCTGACACCCTCGATGAAAGAGAAAATATATTCACCAAAGCGGTACATAAATTCCTTAACAATGGTATCCATAATGTACATGTATTTTCCAAATGCACGCGTATCTCTACATTTATTTTTAAAAAATTGTGAAAAATTTAATTTGAAAAATAAAGTTTTGTTACCAAAATTAATTGTATTTTAAGTTATATGTTTTATATTTTCCTGTTAATTCTTCAATATCCATTGTTATTATGAATACTTTTAAATTAACTACATGATAATTTCTGGAATTTGAAATAGAATTTCGTGAATTTCTTATACAAATCATTATAAATTGCGTGATTATATAAAACCGTGCCATAAAAATATAATAATTACATAATGCATTATATTTTTATTGATTTAATCAGATCAAATAAGTTTATGGGTGGTTTAGAGAACGTGAAATGAAAACATTAATTATAAAGATAACAGAGAAACACAAAGTTTACTCATATTTTATCAAGATTTTACCAAAACGCGCTTGAAAATTGTATGTATTGTCGAAGTGATAAATTGAATTATTCTAAAATACATTAAAACGAGTCAGATTACGCAAAATTATCAGCAGAAGAAAATGCTACCAGCACAGCAAAGACCTTTACTACAGACTACAAAACAAGATTATTTATGCCATATATTTCGCAAATCATTTGATTAAACCTTTTTCCTATCTACTTAATATGTTATTTAATTAATTTGAAAGATACTTATATTTTAAAATCTATAATAAGAAATTATGCCAAATACGACGTACGAGCACGCCTTAGATTTTTATTCATATGTAAGATACTTTAATATTTTCAGCTGTGTCAATATATAGACAAAATAAGTTATTTTTTATAATAATTATACTTTTTACATATCTAAGAATAATAAATAATTTTGTTAAAAAATTTGAAGTAGTTACTTATAAAAACTATGGTTTTTAACTTATGTTGGTTTTTGTCAATCATATTATTTTAATTATGAAATGTTTATTTATAGAGCCCGTAGAGAAATAATTTGCGTCCCTAAAATTGATAAAATGAAACAAAGTATTAATACATAACTTGATGGTTTGATATTTCAGAAAAAATGCTATAAATCTAATCATTTTACCTAATTGATTGTGCAGAGTTATATTTCTATGTATTATATAATTCAAAACAAATAAATTCTTAGTCTTTGATAAATAGTTATTTACTCACCAATAATACGCCATAATTATATATCTAGTTTTTATCGGCTAATTTTATAAAAAAAACATATATTATTTTATTTTAGTTTTACTACTATTACAAAATATTTTTAAAACCATAAATACTAAATATTTTTATAATATCGCGAGTTTGAGAATGAAAATTCCACACCAGAAAGCTCGCTAAATTCGGGTTAGTAAAAATTTATAACGCGAATGCTTTATTAGGAGATACAATTTCAGTCCCGACGGCGTTATGCAGTTGGCTCTCAGGATTTATTAATTATATTCCGTCTGTGTATAACTAATACATTGTCATTGAGAAGCTGAACGAAAAAAGAACGAAAAAAAAAATAGGAAACTAAGACTTGATGAATTAAATATTATATGGATATAAGATGATAGTCTTTAATAATCCGATTAATTCATTGTAATTCTATTATTTAGAGGGGTTAGCTTGTTCTTGAACGCTGTGATTAATAAAATATATGAACAAAAATCTTATAATCAAATCGATTCTTTGTGTCATCAGTTTGGCTTGATTATTTTTTGATTTACATTGGAAACATCTCATTGAACACCGTATTTCGTGTACATTGACGTACGTCTCCCAGAACCCCAGAAGCTGCTTTGTGCGTTCCTTCTTATTAGAACTTTCACTTCTGGTCTGGATTTCTTGGTCGTGACACTTGAATATAAATGGCAATATGATTTTCCATATTTTAAACTTGCGCGATTAATTTCAGTGACAAAACGTATTCTTACATTAAAGTGTTAAAAAATATATTTTTTAACTTTTAGGTAGGTATATTACAAGTTCAGAAGCAAGAGGTCACATATTAATTTAATTCTTATTTCAAATTAAATTAGTACTTCACAACGTTCCAAATTTTCATTTTAAATACATTTAGAAAAAAAGCGTTAGACACAAAGCTAGGCTCATATTTACGTTCGATTATAAACTAAATATTATTCTACAAAAAGAATGTACATCAACTTTATTAAAAGCAATAAAGAAGATTGTTATGTGACGTAAATACACTATTTGCACTACACAGGGACCATAGTTTTGTTGGCCGTAAATTCAATACGGATTGTTATTAGATTTAAACGGAAGGCTGTTTTCGGCGTCCGATGCGTCGCGGATAACACACACGAGTTTCGCTTATTGTACATAAAACATTCGGCTAACAGTATAGGAATGTGAGTGATGCTCCCGAGATAATAATTTAACAGGTGTACGTGTAATTACACGCAAGAAAAACACAAGAGATGGATGAATAGCAAACATGAAAATAGGAAGAAATTACGAGAACATTTGTAACACATTAAATTTGGGCGATAAGTGTTGCCGCTTACATTGTAAAAGACGGAACAAAACGAGATAAACGCTATTATTTATGACTATAAAACATGCTTATCTCAAATCTGTATTCGTTAGCACATGGAACATAAATAGACAATGTATTTCATGCCTCAGTAATAGCCAAATATTCTTTCAGCTCGGGTGATCTAACACTTCTCCGCCATTTGTACATGCATCAAATATTAATATTTATTTTAGAAAGTATGGATCCATTGTTTGCGTTGTTTTAATTTAAAGATTGTTCGTTAAGAATACGTAAATTTTAAATATGTAGGCATATTTAGAAACAGAAATACTTTTTAATCTATCGTGATCCGCGTTATTACGATATTTATAAAATCGTACATCACATTTCTTCAAAATTTCAGATGTATTATATATAATATTTGAGAATATTAATTATATACATGAGTGTTAGATAGATGTGCGTATAATTTATTTGCTTCGCTTGCAAATAAATAAATGAAATAATATAAAACACATTATTATAGATACCAACGAAAAGATTAGAATTATTTTTTTGTTAATGCCGACTCTTTATGGGTTCTAATGTATCCACCAACCTACGTATAGGTACGTATTCCGCATTATCATTTTTATGACTTTGTTATCACTTCTTTATTTAACACCATTTATCGTGGGTACTCCTTTATATCTACGCAGCCTGTTATGTTATAAATAAATGTAGCAATGCAAATAAAAATGAAATAATTTTAACGTTTTATGCAAGGAAATCCAATATTACCAGGTACGGCTATCTTATCTCGTCGGTGCCGGTGTCGTACTGGGACGCGCGCCGGCTCACACTTTTCAAGTCATTAAATTTATCTTAATCCAATATAATAAATAAAATAAATAATTCATGAATCGTAAAAAGAGAGAATTAACATTGTTCTTCTTTATTCCAATAGAACTGTAATACAGAAAAACACGATTAAATATTTGGAGCAAGAAGATACAGCTTTATTTACCCCGTAGAAATAGGATCATAAAGGTGGTTTGGTCCTATGGAACGGATGAATGGGGAGAGAATGGTAAGAAAGATACATGACGCAAGTGATGATAGCACCACGTCCGCGGAAGACTTGGCACGACCAGGTGAACTAGATACTGGAAGGTAGTCCTGTTAGAAGCCTCAATAATCGGCGAGCTTGTATGAGAAGATGTATGAATGTGAATGAGGCGAGAAATGTGTCAGGATAGAACAGTGTGGCGCTCTATCGTCTCTGCCTACCGGTAAAACATATATAATCTACCTTATACTAAATAGCTAAGTGAAATATAAATGATATCATTTTTGATATTTTTAAATAATATCAATCATTCAGTCACTTATTTAAAATTCTATATGTTTATTACATATTTCAATTCATTATATGAGTAAAAATTCAATACTCACATTATTCATGCAAAATTTAATCATATATAGGTATATTTGAATATTATTTATATATATCTACGTGAAATATTGTACTACTTAATTTTTATTAATATAACAAAATCGTCACCAAATATCCACATTAATACTTTTAAGATTTGATGCATCATTGAAAAAGGGATAAATCTTCAGTTAACTAGGTTTTAGAATCTAGACATTTTATTAAAAATGATGCAGTTATCGAGTACAGTGCCACAGATTTCATTGCGGTTGATATTTGACCAAAAAGTGAGTTTTGATTCTACGCTATTCATATTCAAATAATATATTGTTTAATTAGACATCTTACTCATTATACAAAAATACTAATACAAGTAGGTATTATTATATTTTTCTCGAGAATTAACAACGAAAAGAAGAAACACATTTATCGGTACTTCAGTTTGGAAAGCAAGGTAAGGTTATTTTCAAAAATAATAACATATTATTATTGAAACCAGAATAGTAAAATACGGTGCTAACTTATTATTGTGACACTATTTTTTGGTACTTTAAAAATGTGTAAATTTCAAGTGTAGCAGTATTTTTTACTAATGGTAATTTACGCGGAACCTCCACCATTGTAACAGCTTCTATTGAAAAACATAAGATTCGCATTGTGTTTCGATTTGTCATTACTGAATAGTAAAGCATAATGAGTAATATAAGCAATTGAAAAAAATTCTGTACCAAGGGAAAATATATTTTCTATTAAACTTTCAGTTACTGATCGTTCGACAAAATTTTTATTGTTAAAAATGTCACCTACGTTTTTTTACTCAGGGGTTTCGGTAAAATAAATGTTTTTAAATATAAGAAAAAATAGACGCACATTAAACAAAAACATTATAAATGCTTATTTTTTTAATATACAGATTTATGTTTTTTTTATAACGTGAAAAAGATTGCTTTAAGTTAATAATGCGCTGATAGGTAGTAATAAATAAATTATTGGTATTTAAATTACACGTATTTTATAAAAACTCTAACATTATACATTACTCCTATTTGATAAACTTTCTAAAAATTTCACAATTTATACCCATTTTAAAAATAAATTATTTCATTGCTTAAAATTTAGAAATTACATTACAGTTGTACACTATAATATAAATACCTATCTTCCTAGCAGTGTAATTATTTATTTTAAAATAAATCATCTAGATGTATTTGCAATTTGCCACTTCCCAGCGCTGACATATTCTTATGCGTTTAGGCGCAGATCTTTATTGGACCTACATACTTACAGTAATATCTTTAATTACTTGTGAATTAAAAGATTATTGTTAATAAAAATTATGCAAATAATAAAATGTATGCTTTATATTTATGTATTTTTTATAAGATGACGATGTACTGGAAGATACATGTTTTGTAATTTACGTTCTTCAAATGTTTATTGTAAATACTGCGTCCTTTATTGGGCGTACATTTTACACAAAAAGAGTAGTTTCTTGCGCGGTCTAGTCTGCCTTAATAAAAAATAATAAACTTAATATAAAATCTAATGTATATTCTATGTGAATAAAATTATAGATAAATAAATTAAATGTACTAATTAGAAAGATATGCATACAAAATCAAATTTATCAGTTGTTGGTACCGGGATTCGAACCTGGATCTCTTTCAATCCGGGGAACGTGCATTATCCGATTATGCTATATCGACACAGTGGATTTAGGACAAATTTTCCAGCCTATATATTAATTACACTTTTCAAATTAATACTTGTATCGTTCCATTATTTGAAAGCCAGCTACATTGTTTTTACGGAATCTCAAATATCTTTGAGTAAACCGATAGGAGGTGTCAGAATTAACAATTCAATAGCAATAAGAACGTGTTCTCTTTAATAATATATAAGTTGTATCAATGTGTCCAAAATTTAATAAAAATGAATTGTTAATTCTGGCGTCTCCTATCGGTTTACTCAAAGGTATTTGAGATTCCGTAAAAACAAAGTAGATGTCTTTTAAATAATGGAACGATAGATGTATTAATTTGAAAAGTGTGACATGTAGGTTCAAAAATATGTTGGTATTGTATAATCGGATAATGCACGTTCCTGTATGATTGGAAGGGATCCAGATTCGAATTCCGGTAGCAACAGAAATATTTTTCGATTAAATTAATTTTTTATGTATATATTTCAAATGAATATATTTAATTAGTATTTAAAATATCACAGACCGTCTGTTCTGAATAATTACAACTTCACAATAAGAATGTGTTCTCCTTAATAAATAAATTAACATTTCATGCAGCATGCAAATTAAAACAAGGGCATAAAACATAGGTATTTCTAATTTCTATGACTCAAGATAAAAGTACATCGACTAGAAGTAATCTCTCGTTATCTTCATAATAATATGAACTCAAACAAATATGATATCTCTCTTTTGTTTACGTACGTGGAATAATATACATTTCATTATAATGTAGGCAGGTACAGTGAGTTTAATGTTGTTTTTCTCGCTCCAACTAACTGAAGAATTTCAACAAAAAGGAATCATTTTATAATATTGAATTTCGCTATTCGAAAATTGCAATTCAACGTAATATAAAATTCCACTTAAGGGCGGATTCCCGAACTAAAATTGAAAAATTGTTATATTTGTAAAAGATACAGTTTTTCGAACTGGTATTTAAAAGTTGTACTCGAGAGTGAAACAAACTTTCAATAAAGTTATAAAATTATTATTGAACCATTTTAAAAAGAGTTTTATTCTTTGTGTATTGAAAATGTGGAAATGATATAACATTTATACATTGTATAATTTATTACAAGTATATAATATAATTAATACAAATTAAATTAATCAACTACAAAGGTATACAGAAAAAATCAATTTATCGTAAAATATTTAGTTGATATATTCGAACCTGGACCTTTTCTTATCCGGGGAAAGTGCGTTAATAGATTTTTTCTGTATATCTTTCTGGTTGATTAATTTAATTTGTAAAACAACTTAAATGTATCAATTAGAAAGATATACATATAAAAATATACGTATATCTTTCTAATTGATATATTTAATTGGTATTAAAAATATCACCGATCTATATTCTGAAAAATTGCAAATTCACACTACGAATGTGTTCTTCTTAAAAATTCATTTTGTATTTTAATACCACAATAATATTTTTAAATACTACAGAACTATGTTCTGAAAATGCATTTTCAAAACAAAAATGTGTTATTTTATTTGCGAATCTCGACATAGAACTTTAATTATCTCTTTTTAATTATAATTTGATATGAAATCCCATGCAAGTAATATTATCCTCGCTTTATGAAATGAAAAAGAATATGCAGAATTATTATTATTATTTGTGAAAATTTTTTCTATTTCGACTGAAGTCTGAAATATGATATCCAAGCGCGTTATTTTCTGGGGCTCATTTAAATAATTTTTGAAACTCATGTCTTCCCAATTTTAAGGATGAACAAAAGGTCTGAATGGAAAAATTAGTGACATTTTTTCTATGAAAACTAATACAAGTCTGATATTTTTTGAAAAGGTTGATTGATTTCGAATATTATAGAAGTTTTATTTTACAAAATGTTTTCGGATACTGTGGCTTGACCGAAAAATGTGTTGTTTGGTTTTCCACGACATTCTTTTGACATCATGGTATTCGCTGCTTGCGTTTTTCAATCACTAATAAAAATCAAAAAACGTGACATGGTCAAAATATTTTTAATTTAAAGATTCTGTTTGACTGATCTCTCTCCGATTATTTTAACTTGTTTCACGAAGTTTATTTGTATTTTTCTTCTATGAAATATCATCGTACCATATTATATCAACATACGATTTTTAAAAATAAACGATAACTTTTTTAAGGCAGGGGATCAAAGAAACTTTTTTTTTCAATTTATTTTATGTTGATAGACCAAAAAAAAAAATTTTCTAAATAGGTACAAAAATGCAAATTCAATGTACCTACACATTGGAGAGGAAGAATGTATCGTATTCGACTGATACTTTAATTTCAAGCTAACATTTTTAAGTATTAATACGCAGACTTTAGAATCAATAGGTATATAAACAATAACTCATTGCGTTTCTCTTAATTCATTTGTTAGAATATTTTCATTTACAGAGCCTATGGTTTCAAGCATATTTCATTAAGATTAATTTAATTCAGATTATTACCTTGGAGAAATACTAGTTATATTTTATAAGTGATTATAGGTTAATTATTACTGTGCTTTCCCATTCTTTTTTCCTCTAACGTTTATTGGTTATATGGCAATGTGTATTACCGCGAGCGCATTTATCGATACAATTAATTTGAAATATATATATATATGAGTATTAAGCAGATAATAAAAATTATATTCGATGATATCTTACCTATATATTAATATTATTCGGTATTATTGTAGATAATTTTTTTGTTCACAGCAGGAAATTTGTCGTGTGCAGGAATCAAAATTATTGTAGTAATCCAAGTCGTTTATTCTTTTCTACTAGATTATTAAAATATTTTCCAACTTTCGTTCATTGTAATGAAAACATTAATAAATTATACATATATCAATTGGATACATATCTAAAAATATATTCTAAAAAAAATACGAGTATAATATAATATTTATAACTAATGAAAAATATACAACATTTACCTGATTTCAGACTATTTGAATTAATTTGTAAAAAAAAAATAATTTAAAAGATATATTTATTTATGTGTGTACATAATTTTAAATTATGTTATTTTTATTTTTCGTTAAAATATACATATTATAAAATGTTTCCATGAAAAAAACTTTTTTTTTATACTTTTTGAAAAAATCATTGACATATTTTTTAATAAAATAAAATGAATGATTTTGTCATTTCACAACCACACTAGTAAGAATTTTGATAAATTATTTAATTAACAAATGTACCGGGTACACAACAGTTGAACAGGTGTACTGACCATAGTGAGAAACTGAAAAGAATGTAAAATGAGCAAGTTGTGTAAGATGAGCCAAATATCGAATATTTTTGGCGCCATTATTTAATATTTCGGCATTAAGGAATGATTTTTAAACCCAGTGTACATTAAAGAATACATTAATTAAATATTGTAATTGTATTAAAAGAATAGTTTGGATGCAGTTACATTTTCGGTACGGATATTAATTAAAATTCACCAGCAGAAAAATAAAATAAATAAATTAAAAACGAATTATACCTACCGCTCTCTGACGCTATTTCAATACTCAGTCTGACCTCACAACTGCCTTTTCAGCAATTATTTGCACAAGGCTTTTCGTACTTGCGATAGTTAACTAAATGAAATAAAGATAATACATTTCCAGTTTATACAAAATACATATGAAGCAATGAAAACTCAAAATGTATACATAAAATTAATATTAATAATATATTTTCTCGTTTATATATTTTCAAATACTGAATAATTGTTTATTGTAATATTAATATAATACATTAACATCGTATCATATACCCAACATTACTTGGAATTGTAAATTTATAGTACTTTTTTGATCGTGCTTGTTCATGTTGTGCATGCATGTAAAGGTTACAATATAAATAGTGCGAAACTTAATGTAGAAAGAAGACGTCGAAAACAGAATATAATTCAACAGGCAGGGACATTGCAAACGATCGACTACGCGCGACGAACTACCAAACGAAAACAATAATAAACACTAGCGTGCGTGCGGGGGGCACAGGGTGTAGGAGTATAGGGGTGAAGGGTGCAAAGACTCACCCTTTCTTCCTCGCGGATCATCTCGGCGATGCCGGGCTTGATCTCCATGTCGTCGGGATGCAGCGGATAGGTGGGCAGCTGCAGCGGCGGCACGGCGGACGGCGCGGGAGGGGGCCTCGGCGGCGCTGGAGGGTCCGCGTAGGACTCCGAGGGGCTGCGCTGGCGCTTGCGGGACTGCTTGGCGCCCGGCTCCCCGGGCCCGCCGGTCCGCGGGGCTACCGGGCCTGGCTCGTGCTCGGCGTTCACCTCGGCCAGGCCGCGGATCTTCAGCGACTCGGCCACCTTCAGCAGCGGCGCCAGCTGCTCCTGCGATACGTTGATCTCTCCCTTGTACATGAACTCCACCACGGCCTTCAGCTGCGGGAAGGTGACGTCGCGCATGATCACGATTGGGTGCCGGCACGGGTTCTCGAAGAACAGGTTGCGGAAGTAGGGGCTGCAGGCCGACAGGATCATCTTGTGGGCCTTGAGGCTGCGCCCGTCGCAGGCCAACGTCACGTCCACGAAGGACTCGCTCTGCAGCAGTTGATCGAACACGTTGGTGAGGTTGGACTGGTAGTTGTTCCAGCGCAGGCAGAACTGCTGCGAGGCGGCCCCCTTGTCCTCGGGCTCCGGGGGCGGTTCCTCGTCGGCCGGCATGCTCGGGGGCTCGGGCTCCGCGGGTCCCTCGCGGCGGCGGTAGTCCCGGGCTGCCGCCCCGCCGTCTAGCCGGACCGCATCGGCGAAGCACGACAGGAACGGAGACCGGTTAAAGTCGACCAGCGAGCCTCGTTCGGCCAGCTTGCCGGTTGGGGAGACCGTCGGGAGGAGAGTTGTCAAGTGCGAACTGTCGGACACGCGCGTTTGTTTACTCGGGGTTCGGAGCGGCGAGAGCCGGTCGGGCGAACGGCGGCCGGAGACGGACTGAGGACGGCCCCACGCGGCCCGCGGCGAATCAGCGCCCGCGCGCCCCCCTCTCCGCCCCGCGAACCCCCGCCCCGCCCGCCTCCCTCCGCCCCGCACACTCCCGCCCCGCGCCGCACACTCCGCCACCCTATCGATCCCCCGGCCACTCGCGATTTAGGCCTAACCACACCGCGGAAAATAGTGCATCCTTTGCTTCTACTAGTCACTCAACACATTTCTTACCCCCCCCACCTCCGCATCCGTAGGGGAGTTCAACCGTTTGTGGAGTGTTCTAAAGTCACGAATCGATTTGTTCAAGTTGTTGTACACGAACTTTATTAAACAACTTTTATTTTTATTCATTTATTATACTTGCTAAAATTTCACGAATGTATTCCCTCCTGTGGGATACCATTTATATACACAGATATAGATACGTACAACATAAAAATATTCCAAATATCTATTATCTCGCTGTATATCACGTACGCGCTCTGTCATGTACACACTCCATTATACTTTATCACGCTAAATGCAATTTATTATATTTCCAAACTTAATTCTAGCTAACATATTTTCTGGTTGTGTTCGCACCGTATGTTAGTACGTTTTCATTATTTGCTCCTGGGCATTAATAAAAGTCTATCAATTAAGTATTTACATTGTACTAATAAAAGTAATAATTATAAATATTAATTTACCAACACTTTAGTAATGTCTTTTACCTTGTATCATTTCATTATTTATTATCTGACTATGAATTATTAAGCAAATCATTCGCAATGCTTGAAAATCAATTTCTTTGATTAACTTTTAAGTACCCATTCCACTGAATTGTACCATTAACAAAACCCGTATTGGAAGAGACCATATATTTTTTTATACATTGATAAATACACATTCACAATCATACACTTTTTATTTATCTCTACATTAATACTACACTCCACTTACATTTAGAATATACATTTTAACATATAAATAATATTGTTTTGCTTAATTATGAGTGCATATATTATTACATAATTACCAATGCACTCATAATTGTTTTGCATAATTATGAGTGCATTGGCGAATCATATTTTAAGACGCACAAATAACCAATAGACAATGAATATTCTTGAATGATATCCACGAGATAAAAAATGACCTAAATTCTCAGTGGATCGACGAAATTATCGATGCAGTTGTAGTGACATTGTAAAGATTGACGGTGGGTCGAAGATTGGCGCCTAGAAGCAAATTGACAGTTACTGATAATGATGACACAAATTACTAATACAAATAGATTATAAGAACAAGAAAAAATATTAAATTTGTTAAATGTGCCTATCTGAAACGAATATAAATTTTAAGTATCATATATCAATATTTTTAAAGAAACAAATCATTCCTTTTATATTATTTATAGTAGAAAATGTTTAATATGAAAAATCAGTTAAAATTCTGGTCCCTATAAAATGTTATGTTCTTTAGTACGTGTAATTTTTTTTAACAGGAAACAAAAAACGCTAACCGTGAAAACATTCCACTTCTTAGAAGAACCAAATAATACACCGCCCGCACATCGTCACCAAAATGTTAATTGACTAAAACCACATCTAATAATAAATAAGAATGCCACTTTCCGCACACCACTCTTACATGCTTAAATATTATCCGAATTTATGACTTTACGACTTAACTTTCTATCGAGTAGGTCATTTTATAACGAAATATTCATTTAACTTGAAAAAATATTTTGTTTCTTGTGGTTTCATGATAAACAATATTCATTATGTCATAATTATATAAGTTGTATAATTTCAAAAGTTTTTCAGAATACCATTCAGATGGTATGTCATAATGTCACTACATTATTTGGTTGCGGCCACTGGAAAATTTGGTTTAACGCCCCTGCCTTTCTGTGTGTCTCGTCGTGGCAGTTTTAAGATGTCACTAACTCTAGTCCTCGTGATCATATTTCACTATAATTTATTATAATACATAAACAATATAACAGATAATATTTCCCTATTACTTGGAATTTATTATCGTAAAATAAATTATATAATAATAAATATTATATATTTATAGTTATAATATTGATGAATAAATTACGTAAAAAATACTTGCTATGTTTATTGAACTAATAATTGTACGTATAGATAGGAACTTGAAAAAAATAGGCTGTCGAAAAAGCTACATATGTAACTGTATTGATTTTTGTCTTTTATCTAAACCGATCACAAGTATCATTCAGCAAATCTGTTATAAACTCATGTGGTTGCGTTGTACCTGCGTGATCGTGGCAAATGGTTTACAAATTATATTTCTCAGTAATTTAAGTAAATAAAGTATTTTTTACACGTTATGTAAAAAAAATGCAATTAACACTATGTTATATGGTTATGTGTAAATATCGTATATGTGAATGTTATGTGTACAGTTCGCTGAGGAGGATAGAAATAATGAAATACTATCTAATTACATTTGACATTTTAAAATTTAATTTGTTGAATAATGGGACTTTGTGTGGGTAGATACTAGGAATGTATTATTTATTCAATTATAATTTTTAAGTACTTACTGAATTCACAATTAAGTTCCTACTTTCCTTCCATTTAATTTTAAAACATGCGTATGTTGCGACTTTTAGAATTTGTGAATATTTAAGAGTCAAAATGTGTGATTGACGTTTACTGGTATCGAATAAAATATAGTCACCTTGGTAACGAGTTTAATATTCTTTGGTCACTTTAAAAAAAAATTGCAGGAGGGGCGAGTTAAGATGTTTACACGTCAAAAATATTTTAATATTTATAAGCGTATATTAAGTTACATTTATTTTACATAAAAATACAATCTTTAAAGAGTAATAAATTGCTCAGTGAATCCGCATCTGAAGACATTTTCATCAGTAGAGGTTAAGATGTCCCCCACCGACACATATAAAATGAATAGATTTTTCAATCGACCGCTCATTGTATAATAAGAATTTAGAATCTTAGACGAAATAGGGTGCGGGGTGTGATATGATGAACGGATATATTGTACACTCGACCCATAGTTTCATTCAGAGAATGACAAGAATATAACCATGGAATTTCTTATTATCTTAATAATCAATAGTGAATTAATAATAAAAAGATCTCTTGCCTGAGGATGGTGAGGGGTGTATTTTAGCTGCCTCGTTGCCCATGTAGAATGGGAATACGGACTTATCCATGTAAAATGAAATAAAATAATATTTCTATGCAACTTTAAATTACAGTATGTTGAAAAAAAGGATGATTGTCTTTTGGTAATATCGTTTTCCTTAAACCTCATATTAATATATAACTATCCGAACTTTGGTTAAGTTAATATTTTATATGTTATCGTTTATATATTTATAAATTCGATGATTCATGTCTTATTTAAACCATTTACTGAGGTCAGTAAGTTTGATTTGTTTAACAATTTATTCCGGTACACGTGTATAAAATAATAATTATTATACTTTATATAGCATAATATTCATCATAATTATTTTCAACGTAAATGATTATTCACAATGAAATAACGAAATCCTCAACTTTTACGCAATATTATAGATTTTTGAGTTTAGACGGTAAAATTTTTGTTGCTTGAAATATTCAACAATAATACGATATTCTATTTTATTGGAACGATGACAAGGCTATTTAATGACACCACGATAAGTATCTCAAACTATAAATATTTCAAATAGTCACATAATACAGTAATCACATTTGAAACAATTGATATACCTACAAGATTCTAAAATAAATTATTTATTAATTTAGTATTAATAATTTAAAAAATCGTAAATGTACTAAAATTATTCAATTAAAAATTATAGAATACAAATATTATAACAAGATTATTGAAAGAAAGAATATACACAAAAACTGTAAAACTATTGGAAATATAATCGCAGTGATTGGACATAAATAATACAATATATTCAATACCATATTGTGTAGGTTAGTAAATAAATGAACCGTTAAATTGGAATAACAATATTTTTTTTCCATTTAAAAGCTTACTTGGTAACGATCCATCTCATTTGCTGTCAACAAATGTTATTGGTGATATAAATATATTTTCCAGTTACATATGAAGATAAATAAAAAAATACAAATCAAATTAATCAACTAAAATGATATACAGAAAAAATCTATCTATCGAAAAAATATTAAGTTGCTACCGGGATTCGAACCTAGGCCTCTTCCTGTCCAGTTAATGTATTAAAATACCACTGAACTGTTTTCTGAAAATTTAACTTCACAATAAAAATGTGCTCTTCCAAAAAAAGAAAAAAAATTGAAATATATATATATATATATATTCAAATCTGATTTTAAAATATATTTTATTGTGTGCAGAAGAAAATATAAATATAATGGCGTTTAAGTTTAATCTGTAACACGTATAAATGTAAATATTAGTATTTGAACATCATAATATTATTTATAATAAATGGTGTATCAATAGCAAGTGGTATATTAATTTGAATTATTTAAATAATATTATAAAACAACGTAACCCGGTCAAAGATATAAAACTGTACATATTAAAATATAACTTTAACTTCTGCATACTAACTGGACGTCCAACATATTTTTTAATTTCGATTAATAATATCATCTGTATTTCAGTACGGTATATTATTGATTTAATAATGTATAGTATATTATAATCTGGTGTAAATAACATGTCTATATTACCTAAAGAACTATGTGTTAAATATTTTTTGTGATTTTGGGACTGAATATATTTATTTTTTTGCAATCATTTTTATACAGATAAAACTTAACTTGATATTATAATTAAGAAGCACTTGTGATGTTTAAATAGCAATAACTATTCTGAATTTGTCAATCAGCTTTTGCAAGCAAACTAATCTTTTAACGTTGACAAGGATTTAGACATTTTACATTAAAAAATGTGCTTAAAATTAAATATTGTTTACATTTTGCGGTTGCCGAATTCAAAAATAAAAGTTATATTTAGAATTTGCTCTAGTTTATTAGATGATGAATACTCGCCCTCAATTTATAGGGTACATAACCGTGTGCATATGGGAATCTACTGGAAAATTTTTTGGAATCTACTAGAACATTTTTTATATTGTGGAATTAGTATACTATTGGGCGAAGCAAATTCATAGGTAAAAAGTGGCATGGCCATCAAGAGAAAACATGACTGTAGGTGCAGTCAACACCATTAACAAGCCGCTAGCTGACTGAGAAAAAATTATTCTTTCACCAGACGATTCAAAGGCGATTGCTTCAAGCACACTTGTTAATCAATCCCTAAACTATATAAGTGTGGAAAAACTAAAATCTGGAATCTTTGATACACCACAAATTCGTAAACTTATTAATTAATGATATTAATTTCGCAAAATGTCCAAATGGTATAGCAGCTTTTTCTGGTGGTGTTTAATGTGATAACGTTTTCGTTATCACATTAGAACAAGTGTAAAACATGCTCACGAACTTTAAATCATTGAATACTGACACGCGCGTAAAATTACTCTTTCTACATAGTCGCTTAAATAGATTTGGAGATTTTGGTTTCACTAAGATATATTATACAGGTAGATGACAGAAAAAATATATCAATACAAATGTTAGAAGTATATGATGGTACCTACATAAAAAAATCTATACAAAAATCACACTACCAGTGTTTTACAACGTATTAATTGTAATTATTTTATTATCATGAATATTCAATAATATATCTCATAAAATGTCAGTTTTATGTGTTTACTCTTGTACAATTAGCGAAAATTTCTATTAAATTTCTATAATTATTACAAAAACTTTAAAATCAGAGCGAATCTGGCAACAGCATATTTCGAATTAGCACCCCAAACTTACTCTAAAATCGATGTAGTCTAATTATCAATAAATTAAGTTAAGATCAGTGTAATGAAACATTAGAAAAAGGCTCTCTTTTTAATATAAATAACGGTGTATTTCTACAAATCACGCAGTACAAATTATTGATATATCGTATATAACATGTATGGTATTATAATTTAAGGGACCTGCTCAATTCCTCGCTATCCAGTATGATTGGTATTGTATTGTATGTCGCATCGTCGAGCTCAGCATTCAAACTCGATATCATTGTAGAAGGCAACATTTAATGGAGTCCTGGAGGAATGTCTATGAATAGTATACATATTAAGTTATTGGCTGTGCACGTTGATGCCGAACTTGCCGTGAATATTAAAACAAACGAAATCTTCTCTCTGAGATACTATAATTATAAATTCACTAGCAGAAACCTTGTAATGTTAGCTTCTGCACGACTGCATCCGGTGTTTCCTTAAATTAGATTTACAAATGATAAAAATATAATGTATTTTTAAAAAAAAGTAAGTTTTTTTAGATTGTTAACTTTGTTTTATTAACCACTCAATGAATTAAATACATTTACCGGTTTCGAAAAATGTCAGGTATAGTAATTTATCGTGCCTGTGACAAATATGTCCTCCAACAACAAATTATTTAAAAGCTTTTAAATAAAGTGGTTTGTGTCTTAGCTATTATTGGGGAAAAAAATGGTGTCGAAAATAGTTTGTCTGCATCCTCTTCAGTTCTCCAGGCATTCCTGTCCCGAGCCAAATCTCTCTAATCCGCAATATATAATCTATCTGTATATTTTTGCGTTGTACCACTTATCTCATACATGTCGAGTTTCAGCAGGGGTTATTGAAGATCTTTGATTGTGAGTTCTGGAAAGAAAATCAATTGAAATGGTAGACTACCGCTAAAATAGGTCTGATTCTGTTTTAAAATAGTAAAATATGTGCTATTTAATAAAATAAAATGAAAACTATTTATATATCTCAAAAACTGTTCACCAAAAACAGTAATGGGGGTAAATATGGAGAATACTGCGATGGAAGTCATCGCCTGAGAAGAAAGTTGTCTTATTAAGATAGGAGAGCACAGGACAGTATAATCTTACTAAAACTTTTACTTTTATATTTTTACCTCGCGTGTGGAACCAAATTTTTCTTTGTTGACGGAGGTGAGTTGTTAGTATTACATTACCTCTATTAACTTTATACATACTGTTAAACTTATTTCTAAATAAATTATCAAAAAAAATTCCATACATGATATTTTGGAAACTTATTAAAGATGTTGTATATATACCTATATATATATATATTATTTTTATATGCGCTTCTCTCTATTTAATTTTAATTTTGCTTTCTTAATGATATATTAAAGAGCTATAATTTACATACTTTTTATTATATTTGTTTTCATTGACGTCAGTGACTATCGAGACGCCGGCATGTGCATTTGACAAGTAACCTTAAAAGAATTTAAACTTAAATATAACTTCCATTCCATAACTTAGTCGATTATGATGTCAATATTATCATAATGATCGGCACAGTACTAGTTCAAAATATACATACATTGTAATATAAAATGCAGAAAAGAAAAACGTAATTATCTAAAACTGAGACTAGAAATGAAGTCATGTATTTTTATATTTCTACGTAATAACTAACTAACTTATTATCGCGTCAGTTCTCCGCGCAATACAACCCTTGTTTCATTCACATTTATTTCTTTATTATCTGGTTTCTTGTATATATTATCTAGCTTACTTGTCAAGTCCTTTATCCTCTGTCATCAACACACGCGTCATGTATTCTTCTTACCATTTTCTCCTCATTCATTTGTTCTACGTGACTACACCACCTAAGCGACCCTGTTCTAATCGTATTCACTATGCTTAGATCAGCTTTATATTATCTCCTAATTTGTTCAGTATTTGCTCTATCATAAATGAATTTCAAGTACTTCCGTCCCTATTCTGCCAGCTCCAGACTTAACTTCTATATATCAGTGTTGGTTTATTGTGTGCCTCTATTTCTGCAACAGCTGTTAAGTTTAACAAAAAAATACTGTATTAAAATCTATCTAATTTGTATTTTAAACGAAATTGTTACTTCACTCACTGATCAATTTACCTATGAATAAAATGTTAGCTACACAACTGGGTTTTAAATTTAATCAATAAATTGAAAAGATACACTATTTTATATGTTTTCGACACTCAATAAAAATGCATTTAAAAAAACATTAAAATTTTAAAAACAAATTAGATTACTTATTATTTTTTATTCTAATATTATTTCATGCAATTTACAATACAATTTTTATTTTTTTGCCAAACTGCGAAGCAGTTTTACGGGAAGGATCGACCTTCAATTAATGTAATTAACATAGTAATAAATTAGGTAAATTACGTACAATAATACATAAGTGAATAATATAGTAAAAGTAAACTAAAATTTTATCAGCAACTATTTTATTTTTTAAATATAATATAATAGAGAAATAAAATAATTAGATAAGAATGTGTTTAACTTTACATTTTAGTGTGTTCACTAATGTTTCTTTATTTTTCGTAATGTTTATTAATTATGGTTGGCGTTGTGCAATGGTAACGTATTCTCCCGGTTAGAAAATGATTCGGGTGTGAGGTCCCAGTGACGATAAAACAATGTATATTTTTTTCTGTACATCTAAATATGATTCATCAATTTTTTTTTTAATATATCAAAGAACTATGTTCTAAAATTGCAAACTCATAAAAAAAGCGAAACCCACATTGACATGTCTTCAATGCATGAACAAATGTGTACAAAATGCAGCAGGAGGTGAATTGGTATAGAATTGTATTGATAGCTACTCTGCGCGGGGTAGACTCCACAGGGACAACAGTGACTCTTGTCGTCGGATAGTATTTAAATACGAGCAAGTATATTATGAAAGCTTCATAAATATTTATGCGTTCACAGCATAGGCGTGCTTAAGTAGGGGATAATTTTATTATTATGTTCTGAAATGTTCCTTCATTTTCTTCATAAAATTTAATGTTATTGCCGTTCACATGTTTATATTGATACATGGTCTCACTCTCGGAGTATAATGCCGCGTTGTGCCGGTCTCGGAGAATTATGCTGCGTTGTACGAGTCTCGACGTGATGTAGGATACAGGGAAAAAAATCATCTGAGGTGAGATATGACCATATATTTAAATAAATAAAAAACATATAAAAAAATTATTATTTATTATCGTGTTCCTTTAACGCTTTATATTTTGAATGCGTGACCGCCGGCGTGCGTGCCGTTCACAGTTATCCGAAGAGTTGGATACATTCGGTATTGCATTGGTGCAGGAGCTTGGCGTATTTATTTTTATAATACTTTTATACTCATGTTCTATTCTGCACGATATTCGTAAAAATATACTATGCACATTTTATATCCTTTTTTTGTGTTTCCCTCATGTAAATCGTGTTTTTTTATTAAATTTTATTGAATCTATAAAGCATCGCGTACATTAAAAATAGTAAGAATATTTAGTTGTTTAAATAAAACGTGTAGTTAATACCGGTACATATATAAAAAAAATGATGTGTTACCGTTGTACGACCATCAAAGTGGAACGCTGTCACTCGTCCGCCTCTCTATTCGTACAGCTCGGGATTCGTTCAACTTTTTGACTCGGTATTCGTTTGTTTGCTCGAAATTCTTACCGGTCCGAGTCACGTGGTTAGGTTAAGTTAGTATCGCGTTGGCTCTCGTTACTCTACATTATTTGTACAAATTATTGTATTGCTAGTCTTGGTTACTTTGAAATATTTTCATTGAAAATAAGTGTAATCGTAGATCTAAAAAAGATTAGTGACTCAATCAGACCTAAAAAGAAAGCAATAATAATAATAATGTGTTTATTCCAGCGTGATCAGGTTTTTTTTTAACCCGATTCGCCATAAAGATAATACATATTATGTTATACATTAAAGGTTATGAAATAAATATAATGTTATGAAAAAGAAAACTAAGAAAAATATTAATAAATAATTTTTTTTTTTTAAAGTTAATAAAAAGTAAAAAGTTCACACAATATATATATACACACAATATATAAATATTACATATATAACTACTTCAGTGACGGCCATTGTTATATATGTAGCTATTTTGTAGGCGCTGCCATTCTCTGGTCAGGGAATGACAGCTTTCCATGAGAGCGCCGCTTGCACCAGAGATTTGAACAATGAGAACGAAAATTAAACTGAAAAATAACTCATAAAGAATTTAAAAAGTCTAGACTATTTTATTTTTTAGTACCGGCTACTCAATAAATAATCATCCGGAGGTCCGGAATGGATTAATTCAAATTATATTAATTCTTTTTGGAAAAACTGATTCGCCTTTCGTATAAATCGCAATTCGAACAACTTCATGGAAATAATTGTGTACGAATAGCGAGGTTTCACTGTAATTCTATATGTATTTCACTGTAACTCTTCGTGGCTCATTACAGATTATTCTAATCAGAGACAATACTTCCTTAATATATTTTTATTCATTTAGATTATAAACAAATAAATAATCGTCGTTTTTTTTCAATTTTATTTTAGTTAAGAAAGTGTCTCCTCAATGGTTTTGAGATAGATATGTGTTAAAAATGAAAAAGGAGATATTTATTTCACAGAAAAAAATCTTATAAATATGAATTATCATTATTATAAATATTAATAAATGCGTGATAAATACTTATATAAATTAAACATTATTACAAAGTACAGAAATGTATTATTACAATGGATTTATGATTACGAACGAAGGAACCTGGAAAAAATTCTCCGAAAAGATACGCCAATGTTCCACGGCTCCAGTCCGTATCTTTTGTTTTGCTCATACATATTTTATATTACATAAATTGCATTATCATATCTTATTATATAAATAGACAAAATGTATGCGAAGGCTGAAAATGTATTAAAATGAACCACTTACGTAGATATTACCGATTCATGGATACTGCGCGCCTTTAGGAATTTCTACAGTTCACGTTAACAAATGGTAGGTGCCATTGAAATACTGAAATTGAATCGTGTCCCACATTGGATGAAAAAATGTTAATTCTTTTATACACATACAACATACATGTTTATATATATTCTGAATGATCTTTTTCTGACATATATTAAGTTGAACGATTTCCAATTTGAATTCAATATGAACATTGAACTTACATTATAATAATGTTATTCAGAGTATTTTTAAGAGAACAATCCTATTGAATATCTATACACTTGAATACGTTACGGATGCAAGCGTCCATGCTGTACACTACGCCATATATACCGAAGACACAAACTTTTCGAACCTATTGATAATACTTATTAATGCTGCTAGGGCGGCGAGATTCGCAATTATAAACTGTTGCCAAGTGGCACGTGTAACGCAGTAAGTTACATAAATAAAAATATATCTGATTAAGTATTTGTTTACGTTAATTGGTAATGTTAGGTTATACGATAGACAACTTTTTTTGTAATAAATTATATTTTCTATATTGAAAAATAAGTTTAACGATAAAACCGGCTACGGGTGGTCATTAAACTTTGATATGTTTTAAGATACTAAGCATAATCTATATACTAGTTAAATCACTACATTGGAAAAATCAATAGATGAAGCCAGATTGTTTACTATTGGTAAAGCTGAAAGCAGATTGTTTACTATTGGTAAAACGAAATCAGATATGATTTTTTAATTATGAAAATTGACATTATATAAGATTAAGTAAAAAGTTTCGTAATATATGACAACAAATAGTAGGCCCTCTAATTAACAAAGTTCCCTAATGGGTTTGTTTAATAACCGGTTCGCGTAAATGTTACAATTTCAATCATCTCATACATCCGTTCATTGCTAAATATTTGTTATTAAATCGAGAATTTTGATTCCAGATATATTTCACAACACTGAGAATTGTGAATTGTTTTGGTACATTCAACACCAAATCATTTAAATAGTCATAATATTCAAGACCACTGATATAAATTTGTTATATTTCGAGTTATTATTAATTGATTTATATCCTTCTCATTACTTTGATGACTGGTTGGGAATAGTAACTAATAATGCATTTTGTGAAAGAGGGATATGAGATGTTTTCAAATTTATTTTAGCTACTCTATTGCTATTTTTTTTGGGAGATATCACTACCTTATAGTCTAGAGAGTGTGATGATGAAAGTAAAAAGGTTTTTCTGAGAAAATTATTAACGTAACCGGTTCATAAATTGCTTCACAGTCAATAGTTAATTGAAAAATGAAAACAAATAAAGTTTCGCTTATCAACACTAGATCTTGGTGACAGAATAATGAACAGAAAAGATATCGAATGATAATAATACGACATAACTTCAAATAATGTTTGCTCCGAAAATAATCGCCGATTTTAAATATTATATCATTTTTAATAATTAAATTTTTATTCATTATACATTAATATTTATTTTTATTGATACGTCAGGCATTTAATGCGATTGAAAAATTATGAAATACGTTCAATTTTTTGCGTGAATTTAAAATTGTGCATTTTGCATCTTAAACAGCATGAGATACACAAAACTATTCTTGAACAAATATTGCAGTGCTGGTTCGAAAAATTCGGTAACGAGGACGTGGGTTTTAATAGACGAAGAAGACATCTTGCTACTGTTGAAAATGACGAATTGAAATCTTCGGTGGAATAACGGAATGAACTCATCTTACTTCACAGCATCTGGGATTAGAAAGGACCTATCATGCTTTACGATATCTGGGTTTGAAAAAATATAAAATACAGCGTAATTTTAATGTATTCTTTGCATAAATTTAAACTTGGACATTATGCATCAAAGAGCACCTGCTGAAAACAAACTGAAAGCTTTAATGAGAGAAAACATTTTACTTCACGACATCTTTCACACTTTGCAAGCACCTCGATAACTATTTGCGATAATAATATTCAACAGAACGTGTCTGAAGAATTCTTATCTATAGGTTTAAAAAAACTTGCAATTCATCAAAAAAAATGCTAAGCATCAAATGACTTAATTCTCCATTATTTTTTATACAACCTAAAAGATAAAAAGTATAACACACCTGGTCCACAGTCTTTGTGGGTACCTGACTAAACTACGAGTTGAAAATGTTCAAGAATTATGTATAAATCTGTCCGTTACTGAAAATATTATCTAGATGTTTTACAAAATCATTTTAAGCTTTAAGTCTATGTACTTTGAAACTTATATTAGCTAAATAGACCCATTTTTATTCCATATCTCAAATCACATAACAAAAAATAATCTAGCCGCTTGAAGTCTGATAACCTTTTTTTTTGTATTTTAAATATAATTTAGAATTAATAAAACGTTTCAAATAATCGAAATAACTGGAT
Organism: Eubasilissa regina; assembly: GCA_022840565.1. Lineage (NCBI taxonomy): Eukaryota > Metazoa > Arthropoda > Insecta > Trichoptera > Phryganeidae > Eubasilissa > Eubasilissa regina. The sequence goes on from JAINEB010000033.1 coordinate 29,516,957, forward strand.
AACTATGATGCTTTTTTTTAAAACGCTTATTTCTCTGACATGATTAAGATTAGGGATATATAGCTTAATCATTTTACACTCATATTTTTAAATATTATGCACTAATATCTAAATATACCTAAAGTATTTTTAAAATGAACAAAATCAACTTTGTGGTAAAAATTCATTATTTTAGATTGTTAACTCTGTTTTATTAACCACTCAATGAATTAAATACATCTACCAGTTTAGAAAAATATCAAATTCTTCTTCAGGATATCAACAACTAATCAAAAACATATGTTATATTGTTTCCTTAACATATATATTTAAAACAATAATTATTTTAAAAATAAAATTAGTACCTAACTCAAATTGTTATTTGATGATACAAAATTATTAGAATAACTTTTAGAAAAATTTGTAGAATGGGACTTGTGGTTAAATTTAGTTGGTTGTTCATAATATTTTGGTTACTTTTACACTATTTATTTATTTCCAATGATTCCAAATTACTTAGTTTAACACCAACACCGTTTACACGTAAAATAGACAATCCCAAATTTTTATCAAAAGTATGATAATTTTCTAACAAATGATTAGAGATTATAATTGGTTAACAATCTAAAATAAAATATTATGCACTAGATGTGTTACTTCGAGTATACTTTTATATATATAAAAGTATAGTATCAGCTTTAATATATCGTAAACTAAAATTAATAAACTGTCTTCATCGTAAGTATTATTTTCACAATTGAAAATAAACGACAAACTACCTACATTGCATTGTATAAGTTACGTAATGTTAGGGAACACAATATTATGAATAAGTTAACATTCATTTTGTGTAACTTAACTTATTCATTGTTTGAATTTAACTGCCAACTATAATATTGACACGGGTAACACCACACAGGAATAGACTTTAAGGGTGTTGACTTAAAATGACTATTAAAAACTAAGAAATGTCGTTTGCAAACGGCGGTATTATTTCGAATAATATATTGAAAGTTATATTTAATTCCGTCTCTTCATCGTCGAATAGTGTATGCAATCACATATTAAATTAAATTAAAGTTTGGCGTGTTAACTCGCTTATTTTTAATTTTTCAATTTATTATCTATTATGTCATGATTTTTCTACTAAAAATAGTCATACACGGCCTTAGTCAAATTGAACTAATTGGTTACAAAACATCAATATTGAGAAGAAAATCAGTGTTTTTTTTTTTTAAATAGTAACCCGGTAGTAATGCCTGATTAGGTGTATTGTATACATAACATATTGTGTATATAACGTGTTGACATGCTGTAATTATAATGATAAAATAACCGTATTATATATAATAACAATTGTACACGGTACAATAATATTATATTTTTAATTAATTGCTTTTGGTCGATTGCGTTCAAACATTTTAAAATATTTAAATTATGTTTTAGGTTCACACGCATTTATTCTGCAAATTTAAGATTCTACCTTATTTTCAATGCTTTGTAGATATTTAAACTTCGTCATTTTTAACCCTACTGTTACTCAAAATCGTTAGTATTCTCAAAATATAAGCCAACCACAGGAAGCCGCCCTGTAGAACGCCATACATGACTCAGCACTCCTAGCTTACCCTGCGTCCCAGAACTTCCCCTCCAACCGATATAGTTTACTTTTAAAACATACATATAGTTTGCATCATATATATTTTTTAATTTAGAGAATGTATCATAAGAGTATAAACACCGACAATAATCTGATCTAACTTAATCAAAACTATCGTAGTTTATTATACCTTTTATGTTATAGGTTGCTCGGGTGGATTTTTCAAAAGACATAGGCTTTAACTAAAATTACATGATTATCTTATTTTTGATTCGATGCAAATAATAGTAATAGAATAATACATAAAACATATTTATTTATTTGTAGGCTTTTATTTATGTTGAAAAATACTTTAATAAAAAAAAATCTAATATAAATACACGACAATGAGCAAAGCGTCCCCATCAAAAATGAAGTATTCTATATTATAAATATAATAAGCGACCTATATTTTTTAATAAAATTCAATATAATTAAAATTGGAGTCGTCAATATTGACATTAACAAAGTAGTACAAATTAAATTAATCAACAAGAAAGATATACAGAAAAAAATCTATTTATCCCGGAATCCCGGAATCCAGATTTATTTTTCTGTATATCTTTCTAGTTGATTCATTTAATATGTATTAAATACAACAGAACTGTATTCTAAAAATCTAACTTCAGAACAAAAATGTGTTTTCCTTGACAATAAAATAATTAATTTTTCAAACTTTGCAAATTTGTGTTTAAATAACAAGTCAATAAGTTAATTAACAATATTTGAATATATCCAAGAACACACAATTACTGGATTTTTACTTCCAAAGGCATTGTTATTAAACAAATTATAGATATCTCATAGAGATAAAGCGATTATATTATATAGGAAGTATGGGTATTACAGGGCTTACGATCTGTCTATGGTTTATACTTTGATTACTTTACACAATGTAACGATCACAATTCCACCCAAAACAATATACAGATAAAGAATATAGCTTCTATATTTCTAAAATAAGATTCTCATTAGTGACATCTCCATGTTGTTTCGGAGAAATGAATATTCAATTTTCATACCATAGAAGGCGACAGTGAAGTTGTAGTTAATACTCGAAGTGTTTCTACATAGTAACATATATACAACTACCAAAAATTTGATAGATATTGAGGTTGATTGGATGGAATGGTGAACGTTACATTGTGTAAAGTGATGACTTAAGCCAGCCGATGACAGGTCGTAAGCCCTGTAATACCCATACTTCCCATATAAATATCTTCGTCTCTGTGAGATATCTTTAATCTGTTCAATAAATTAATGTTTATTTTAGCAGAAAAAATGAACTTTCCAAAGAGTATCTAATAAATAATACACATCTCAAGAGTGTTTTTTCATTACACATTTTAATAAACAAATACAAAACATTTTACTTACTTATGTATATAAATAGCTAACGTGAGCACTCAATTATATGATAGTTAATGAAGTCTTTATTTGGCAGATCTAAACAGTTTTAATATTAAAAGTCCTTATACACAGTAAGATTTTCTATTTTTGTGATATATTTAACCAACTAACCTATCATCATGCCGTTTCCCCGCAGCTATAGGCAGAGAGAATAGAGCGCTACATTCTTCTGTCCTGACGCATAATTCTCGCCCTACCACCACATTCGTAAATATTTTAAAAAATAAACAAGTATATTTCTAGAAAGGTAGTGTCATTACACACAAACGAAACATTTTTTTCAAATAAACTTTTAAGAAGGGTAGTTTCAGAATTGACGTATTATGAAAATATATATTAATAAATTATTCAGAATGGTTAGATATTTCATTTTAGTATACAAGATTTCAGTATGTATGATATTATTCAAAAAAGATTTATCAATTATTTATGAATAACATTTTAATGTTTATATTTTTTATTTATTATCTTAGTTTTATTAACCACAATTGAGTTTAAAAAACATCTACCGGTTTCGGAAAACACTTTTCCTTCTTCAGGATGTCATAACTAACTAAAAATATAGTATTGTTTCTTCACCAGAATCTATTTTTAAATTTTTTAAAAAACAACAATTATTTAAAAAATAAATTTAGTACCTCAAATTATTTTAGTAACTCAAATTAGTAAAATTTAGTAACTCAAATTACTGCTCAATACAAATTTAGTCGAATAATTTTTAGGAAAAAATTTTAGAATAGGACTCGTAGTTAAATTTAGTTGGCTGTTTATAATTTCCTGATTACTTTTACATGCTTTATTTATCTCCAACGATTCCAAATTATTTAATTTGTGACCTACACCGTTTGTATGCAAAATTGACCAAGTTAATATTGCTAATTTTAAAAGTATTTTAATGTTTAATTTATTTGAATATTTTTACAATAAGTGTATGACTTCAAAAAGTTTTATAAGTTACTATAGTTATTTTCTATATTTACAATAGCAATGATACCTTGCACCGTATAACATTGGTTAGTCTGGAATCTGGTGTTGGTGGAATGTTTGTATGTACACATTCCACACGCGTATGTGTGTGGTATTTCTGATTGATGTGTGGTCATTTTCAAATCATAACCAAGAATTGTGTTCCAAAAGCCAATATTGCATTATTCCGTTCAATCTAGTTTACATAAATGTGGGATTCACCATCAAAATGCAGGCTGACCAGACCCGCACTTGGAATTTAAATCGTTTTTGCTTTTTTTCATACAACAGGTGGGCAACTAGCTACATATATATATAATATTATACATAGATGTAGGTTAAATTATATACATATACGTACACATTTTTTATAAAATACTATTTAATAATATTTTCGTGAAATATGTATGTTAGGAAATAAGTAATTTGTCACCATTTTTTTCTTTTATGTCCAAATAACCTTATAACTTGTATTTGTTTTATTCCAAATAAAACTATTCTAAATATATCAAATTCTTTTACTTTATTTGTATATTTTTTAATACCATTTTTATATTTATAATTAATATAATTAACGATATACATCAATGTTGAAAATTATTTAGGTATATATATTGTCCACATACAAAGGTACCTTACCTAGTAGGTACTACAAAGGAATTATTATTCTTTTAAAATAAAATATTTTTTTTAGTAATATTTATTGATATGGATATTTTTTTTACATACGCTTATGCTATAAAAATATGATTATTTTTGTGGTTTCTCGGAACGAATCTTGAACCCCTGACCACTTGATCACTGGGCGAGTGTGTTACCACAAGATCAAACATCCACAAATAACAAAATAAATTTGGTTATAGTTCTCGAATTCATACATATTTATTTATAAAATACCTAATATATGTTATAGAAAAAAAATGCATTTATTTAATTCTTGATAATATTTACTCAATATTTCAGTGTAATTATTTAAGAATTCTTTTTATCTTTAGATAATGTCACCAGTACATATTTGTTCTAAATGTATTATCCTTCACTAAGTATACGTAAATGGCGACTTTGCAAATACTACAATGCTAAAATTAATTTCATTAAGACATGGTGCGACGTCACCAGCGATTTCACAAAATATCACCTGAACTGTTTTAACCGCATATAAAATAAAATGTCAATTAATTTGTCTTAAATATTTCACTGTTTAAATAGTGTGCTGTACTATTAATTACGTAGGTTAGAGTATAAATATAAATATAATAATATCAACTATTTACATTTCTGCTTAGAATTACAATTTATGATGGAAGTAGATTGAAAGAGACATACATACGTGTGTCAATTTCATTTATGACGATATAAAGAATGAACAAATTAGAAGGGAATGTAAAGTTGATCTTAACATAGTGAATAGAATTATAAATAGATCGTTTAAGTACAGGTGAATATTATGTTCCAGGCTGATGTTGTTTTTAAATAACTAAGAAATGAAACACAATTTTTAAATTTTATTTTTATATATCGATTAAGTTGTTTATTACAATTATTTATATAATATGACATCGGCAAAGTGGTCACCTCTGGTAGTGGCACAAATGTGTGCTCTTTTAACCTTATTTTTCTTAACATTTCATTTTGAATATTATCCTGTAGCATCGGAATTATGGTGGGCTTATTGACGAAGACCTTTTCTTTCAAATACCTCCACAGAAAGTAGTCGGGAACTGTCAAATCAGGTGATCACTACTTTTTGACATTATGCGGCCGGGAATAATTTCTCGCAAAATTTCAAGCGTAGCTCGGGCTGTGTGTGAGGTAGCACCATCCTGTTGAAACATGTTTAAATGTGCTGAAAGCCTAATAGATCTAATTTAGGCACCAAGAAGTTTTCCAACATGTGACAATAACAATCACTATTAATGGTTACAACATTACCATTATTATTTTGATAAAATGTTTTAATGATTTCAACACGTTGTTGAAGCGTTAGATGATCCAATCGACTACTCTTTACGACAATCAAATTTGAATTGACAAATGTTCGCCAAACCAAAATGGCGGTCAAACAAAATTATTCATAATATCATAATATTCACCCTGTAGTTTGGTCACGTTGAAAAAATGAATGAGAAGAGAATGTTAAGAAAGATACATGATGCGTGTTAATGGCACCAGAAATAGAGGATATCCACATAAAACTTGAAATGACCAGGTGACCAAGCACACGTTAAGAAGCCTCAACAATCGCAGAGCTTGCATGATATGTATAAATATGAATGAGATCAAAGTTGAGTGACAGGATAGACGCATGCGCATCTTCTTCTGGATGCCTTACCCATGCGAGATGCAAGAACACGCGCGATGGTAAGTTATATTGTCCGAAGGAACCAATGAAATAGGAATCTCCGTGCATTGATGTCTAAGTTTGGTGATTGTACTGAATTTTAATATCGAACCAGAATGGTTGATAATATCCGGAATTTTACACTTATTGTTGATCTAAAAGTACACACTTACATTACAAAACATAATATATCATAATATATGGTTGGTCAACTGGCCGACTAATGCCTTTTATCCATTCTGCAATAAATTGTTTGATTTATGACTCAAATGGTAACTAAATAATAACAATATCATCCACTATGGTCCCTCATGGTTGAGGATCGCGGTCTCCATGAACTCCCGCCCTCTTGCTCCTCTTAAAGCTGTCACCAGATAAGTGCCTGTGTCTGGGATATCTTCTTCTTCGTCCTTCGACGTGGCTCACCGCAACAAGCTTCTCTAAGCTTTCATCCCATCTCGCAAGATGCAAAAAAATTGAAGGACTCATCTCAGGCAAATGGTTGAGAGTCTGTCCTTGATTTTCAGTTCTTGCAGAATGAAAACATTTTACCGTCCATGGTATGCACAGCATGTGTCTCCAGCACTACATCTCAAAATCATCAATCCGTCTCCTTGATTTCAGGGTCCACGATTCCAAACCATATAAAAACATAGAATGCATCAGAGTCTGATCTTTGTTGACTTGGAAATCCCACGGTCTTTCCATATTATGTCAAGTCTGGACTTTTCGCCATACCTATGCGTCGTTTAATTTCCGACTCGCAACTACTGCTGTCAGTAATTATGGACCCAATATTACGTAATTCTATAACAAAACACGCATTTATAGATAATCATCTAGACTATTTTAATTGTATCTAAAATAATGAACAGGAGATGTAATTAAAATTGAAAGAATATCACGAGCGGAGCTATATTTGCGAGAATCCCACGGCGTTCCGAGTCTATTCCGAGGCCTATTTCTAAACAATATAATGTGAATTTAATCCTGTGCAACAAAATATACTTTGAAATAAAAATGTCACTACCCAAGTTGACTTTTCAAAATGCAACAAATTTTAAACCGCCTAAAAATACAACGGAATATGTTTAAATAATATAATATTACGGGGATGAGTTCTACGATGGCGAAGAACGACGAGCCTTCGTGTCATTTACTGTAATTATAAATAAGTTTAGGACAAGGAACGCACACTAGCGCTCCTACGGCACAACAAAAAAACACACAAAATAAAATAATAACGATTCTCTTGTTCATGGTATAATCATTAAAATAAACAGTCTGTAGCGGGCCAGCACTGCAGAGTGCGTTGCCCCGGCCCAGGGGCGCCCAACCGGGCCGCAGTCACAAGGGCCGACAAATCAGCATAATCATTTGACAGGCCTGACATGCACATGCATACTAAATCTGTCACGTTGCATCCCTGAAGTGAGGAACGAAGATGTGGCTACCACCAAACTACAACTGTAGGTAACAAATGTTTTAAATGTGTTTGTACATAGTTATATGTCCAGGCATGACAAAATATAGAAAGACTGCGGTATACCTTTCAAAAACAACCAAGTTCAGGGTCTAGTGCATTCAATACTTCTATACAGTGTTTCTTCTATACACGGACTTGACACCTTTTAGACGTGATGATTATGTTATTTAAAATAAATCCACAATGGCATTCACAACAATAAATCTATACATTAATAAAAATATTTTTTGAAAAATACAGATTTACAGATAACATACCTAATAAAACCAATAACTAATAAAATCATACTAATTCGTGCAGAAGAACCGGAAAACAGTGAGTATTGACCTAACTGACCCCCTCTCGGGGAAAGAATAATATAGAAATGATAACAAAGAACGTCACGGAGAACCGCAATCCGGCAGATTTTCATCCAGGTCTAAGAGAAAGACATTTAAAGGTGACCCGGGTGATTGGTCACTCAGGTCTCCCTCGCTGATAAACTTCCAAAAATTTTCCAACGGGACACCCACACCTTAAAAAACTTCCGGAAGAGTTCAAGGTTTCTTCCACATTGCAGCAGGTAAAGATGTATGTGGAAGAGAGGTACGAAATGAAATCTGTAGATAAAAGATCAGTCATCCAATGGTATTCGAAAGGAATCTAAAGACCGACAAGCCTCCGTAAAATCTGCTGGATTGATGACATTATAAAACTTTGCAGAAATATATGAAATCGAATAAACATGAACAGAGAAAATTGGACGCTTTGGTAGGCCTTCATCGAAAACAGCTTATAATGATGATGACTTCTACAGCACTCTCTCCAGGCATTTTTGTCTTGAGCCGTGATTCCACAGCAGGTATATTGTCAGCCTATCTGATTCTTCGACGTCTGGTACACTGTCTATCTGTTCTCTCGACTTCAGAGTAGCTATAATGTTGGGCTGCTTGAGGATCTGGTAGAATTCAACAAAATATGGATACGCGTCGTGAGTTTTACGTGACTGCTCCAAGTATCATTCTGAGAATTTTATTTTTGGACACGATGGACCTTTCCCGTTTCTCCGCGAGTCTCCAAGTTTCGCACCCGTACGTTCTATCGGCTCAATGGTCACGTTGCAAATGCGGAATTTTGTCTGCCTTGGCAGTCGTCTGGACTTGAATAGGGCGAATTAGGGCGAATTGCTGCATTGAATTAAAAGTGAAAATGAAGTAGATTATTTTTTACTTTATTTTCATCTCCTAACATCCTCTGTCCAGTGATAACGGATTGCGCGATATTTTGTCACTACTTTGATTTGCTATGTTCTGTTCGCATATCGATGGTATCAAATGTCATCTTAATAATATTTAGTGTGTTATTTTGTAGTAAATATATATATTGCGTTGTAGCGCGCTATGTACAAGTTCAGCCTGTATGCTCAAGATATACCGAATGAAACTATTACTGCGTGATAAACAGAATAGAGTTAGCGAACAGCGAGTTGTCATTTGTTGTGCATTTAATGTTACATATAGAACATAATTACCAACTACCTTCCAATCGCTGAGTATCCGAGACGATAGAGCAAAGTTTCATTCATATACGTGCACCCAAGACACTTGTGCAGTTCGATAGAAAGATTTACAATATTCTCAGGAAACTAATTAAAAATGAGATTACGTAACATGAATATATAAAATATGGAAAAAGTTTTCTTAGAAACGAGAAAGCTCTTTCTGAAGACTTTTCTTCTCTGTATACATTGAGAATACATCATTCATCATATTGTGTATCTTACATGAAGTTTCTGTAACTATAGAAAATCATATAAAAAATTTAAAAAAAACAATTCAAGATTGCAATTGACTGATAAATTTGAAAAAAAAAGAATCATACAAATTACCCATAGCTGAAATGAGGTCTAATTATAATAATATAACATAGATATTTTATAGTTCTTTAAATAAATGTTATAAATTATATAAATATTATATTACATTTGTAAACATTATATTATATTATACGTACGGAAGACTTGGCACGATCAGGTAAACCAGATACTGGAGGATGATCCTGTTATAAGTCTCAATAATCGGTGTGCTTGTTCGAGAAGATGTATGAGTGTGGATGAGGCGAGAATTGTATGTCAGGACAGAAGAGTGTGGTGCTCTATCGTCTTTGCCTACCCCCGCGAAGAAATTGCCTGATGGTAAGTTAGTTTGTTTCAAGTTTTTTAAATAATTTTTTTTATTTTCAGATATTTAACTAATTCTAAGGTGTAATATGAAAGGTAAATAAATATACATATATTGTAATTTTTAATTAATTAATATAATTAACTTAATAAGCACATACTTTATAATCAATTAAACATATACTCGTGTATTGTACAGGCTTACATTTACGACACATTAAATTAATAATCAAATACGTATCTACATTTAAAATCAATCAAACATTTACACATAATAACTAGACTGGTGACGCATGTACATTCAATAACCTAATACCTACATTTCAAATTAATCAAACAAATATATACGCACTGATGACACGTACACGTATAATAAATAACATATTGCTATCTACTTTAAAAAGTAGTCAATGATACGAAGAAAAGATGTTGAATTAAATAGCCAACAGTTGCCGACCCCCATTCAATGTAGGTCGCCATTCAAAAACATTATAATAATATAGGAAAATTAGATATAGCTTTCAAGTTGGTAACGTTCGTTCAGTCCCTCTCGCACCCGCCGCGCCGGATGCGGGCATCTCCCTTGCACCTCAATCTTCCTCCCTGGGCCCAGGCACCGAAATAATATATTTGAACCTATTACTCGGACGGAAAAGAACACCCCTGGTTATTACTTTAGGACCTGTCCAAATAAAGGAATGTAAAGATAATAAAATATATTTAGAGTTTGCTTTGCACTACGGATTACGATAGTATGCCTAGCTTGTAGGAACATTCCTGCAGCATTGTCCTGCAACAAAGCTGAGCGTACTTCATTGTTTATTTATATTTGTCGTAACAAACACTATTTTAAGAGACACACCTTTGTGTAAGGATTAGTGTACACAATCCACCAAAATCTAATAGCGCTTACATTTAAAAGTACACAATGTATGTAAATATAATTTAAATAAAAACAGTTCAGTGTACATATGTTTTTAAGTTTGAATAATTAACAGTATTTTCTATACTTCTCAGGGCGTTCGATATGGCACATGTGTTTTAGTCGCGAGAAACGAAGTCGATGACACAGTGACAGACGAGGAGGGAATATTTGAAATTATAGGTAATGATTTGCCTCTGGCGAGACAAATTTGGTGGTAACCGCGTCGATATTACCAACATCAAAATCAAATTGTACCGTCGGTCCTGACGATGCCCAACCGTAATGCTGTCCTCGACAGAATCGTTCAGAAAATATTATCAAATGTCCGATAACTTACGTAATATTGTGAAATCTAACATTCTTACATTTTTGTGGATCACATTCATGAAAGTAAACAAATAAGTTCACGGCAATTTGAAAAATTAAGTAGAGACAGTAATATTTCTAATACGAACACTACGTAGAAAAGTAATTATAATAATTTTATTTTTATTAAAAAACAGAGATGCGTACACGGAATACGTGTCACATCAATGTTCTTACTATTTTTAAACTAAGCTATAACGCTTGTGCTATGAAAATAGAACTATCTTGTTGATCTCCTGGAATGAGGGTCGAACCCCCGACCACTGGATCACTAGGCGAGTGTCTTAACAACCACGTCGCATTTTATATTTATTTATTTTGAGTTTTAGCTTTTTTTTAGAAATAACCTTCTGTTCATAATGATCATTATTCAAACATTAAAACATCGAACTATTTTTGATTACTTTCCAAAAAGTGTTTGGTTTGTTGTGTTTAATTAATGTGGAAGAAGACCCAGTTCAGAAAAAATGTCGCATAAACGACGTTCCAGAACGTTCCAGACGTTTTAAGTTTTAAACGCTAGTGTAATATATGAAAATGTAATATTTCGCGTTTCATTTGTATTTTGCGTTCATTTCACCGAAACTGTCAGTTGAATTTCTATTACACATCCGCATGAAATTTATTAAGGCTCGATTCAAATACAAATACGTTTTTAATTATAATAAATTATTACGTGTCTGCAGCGGAGCAGTGCTCCGCTGCGGTGTTCCCAGTAGTTTCAGCGAAGATCATGAGGCTTCATTAATCAAGTTTCAAACATATCAGACAAAGGTATATATACGCTCATTTAAAATACTGTAGCATTATACAATTAATAATATCCCCCTCCGCAAAGACCATTAAATATTATTATATTTGTTTCAATCGAATCAACCTTCAAACGATCGCTCTGAACTATAAAATTAATGAACGATCTCACAGTAGCGCCGAAGCGCCGAGAGCTGCTTCATAATATATTTTTATTAAACTCAATAAATTGTATTCGGCACGTATACACCAACACGCCTATACGACAAACAGCATACACCAATTCAGATGTTAAATTAGTACAGTAGCTCCTATATATCACAAACAAAATAATGTTTCAAATTAAGCAAACACTCTACAGATATTATACGTGCGCACGCACACACACGTACCTCGCGTCTGCGAGTCTCCATCCATACAAATATTAAGGAAATTTACAAGTTTTATTTTAAATAACCCAAAGATTCGACGCACAAGATTGAGGTACAATAAATATAATTGACAAACAAACAGTACCCGAAGGCCTTATGTGTGACGTAATTACCGCAGTCAGCTCTGTTTTGTTATCGAATTGGTATTCGTACTCTTAACTAATTATGCATAATAATGAAAAATTATGTTGATTTAAGTGAAGCGAATTAAATATAATTTAAAGTGGAACACACATATTTTTAATACTTTAAGCGGGGCGGTCATTAGCAGCAGTTTCAAAATTCTGATGAACTGTTCTAATGTAGTGCCAAGGTGGTTACGAAGAATTTTGTAAACAGAATTGTTATTTTACTGATTTTGCAATATTTATAATTAATTATTATATATAATAAATACATCGTTTTTGATAAATTAATATGGCGAGCAGATATTTACAAAAGCATTTTTTCATATTATAAATGTTTAATCACGTTTTACTTTAAAATAATTCAAAATAATTTTCATTGAGGAGTACATAAAATAGATGTAGTTTTCACCATCATTATATATTTTTTTCACTTATAATATTTGAATAATAATGAAAAGGTATTCAAAATATTACTAATCTGTATTTTAATTTTTTAAATATAACATAATATTTTAATTAGAAAATTATTAAAAATATCTTTGACAGACATATATAACGCTATAAAAAATTGACAAATCAACTAAAATATGTTTTTTCGATTTTGTATAATTAATTTATTATGTGTTTGTTTCTAATTGCATGATTAATATCCATAATCCAGAAATCTTAATTAAATTATGAATAATTTACGAACACCCTGTAAATATTGCGAGCGTATATAATATACGCATATACAGTATACGTATATAATATAATATTATATAAACAAAGTTTATAACAATTCGAATGTGGGTCCTTCAGAAACCTCGCTGGCCATGTGAATAGGGAACAAAAATCCGACGCACGCTCCGGAGTATGTTGTGTACGGACATAACGCACACATCAATAGCGAGTTGTCTGTAGAATCAATTTTTATTATATAATAAATTAATATGAAATTTATTAGAGCCAGTCATGCGGGCGGACGGTGAGCGGCGTGGGCCGCAAGGCGCACCACTCGTAGAAAGCAGTTGCTGCTGCATTAATTGAATTTTAATTTAACTAAAGGAGTTTAAATGCATGTGGGTAGAACAATAATACACGGCGATCAGCAATAAGGTAATGCTGTATGTGCACGACGCGAACTCAAATTTGTAAAAACTGTTCGAGGTGAGTCTGGCCGATCAGCTTAATCAGACTCAAATGGCGATCGGACAATTCAGAATTTTATGGCAAAAAATATACACAAATTATGTCAAAATGTTTTAATAACGTGGATGTCCCGTGGACAATACCTCAATCCTACAACAAATTTAATCATAGCGAGACGTGAACAAAATATGATTCCAATTCTTCGGCCACATTATGCAACAAAATTATAGCTTAGAAAATAAGACTATCCTGGACGTAAGTTTGAATCGAAGAAGTCCTGAAATAGTCCCATAACTGTGGTTAGATATGTTTCATTTGGTTTCATAGACCCTGAAGTTAGGTATGAGGGCAACACAGGACCGGAATTTGTAGAGGTACCTCACAAGCCGAGTTATCTTCTTGTATGGATATAAATGAAACTCTACTTGAGTTTATTAGCACTACTTGAGTTTCGAGAGAAACAGTAATTTTCATCAACTATGAGAGTTACTGTTTCTCTCGAAAATCCAGTAGTGCTAATAAACTCAAGTAGAGTTATAACACTGTTTCATGTATATCCATTCATTATGATGAAACTCTACACAGTTAACGCATATTCTATCAATAATATAGAGTTACCTTCTGGTTATGGCTACTATATCTGTGAAGAATGCAGAGCTGTTGGAAGCTGAAAATTTTACTACATATCTATGGATCTTTGAATTTCTTATTGTTAAGTTGTAATTATTCAGAACATAGGTATGTGATATTTTAAATACTAATTAAATGTATTAATTAGAAAGATATACATATAAAATCAATTTATCGAAAAATATTGTTGTTGCGCTACCGGGAGTCGAACCTGGATCTCTATCCAAACCGGGGAATAATTACAAGCTTCATAATAAAAATCTGTTGTCTTTAATTTAATAAAAATGAATTATTAATCGTTTGAGATTCCGTTAAAATAATGTAGATGGCTTTCAAATAATGGAACGATAGATGTATTAATTTGAAAAAGTGTAACATATAGGTTAGAAAATTTGTCGTCAAAAAGTACTGTCGCTGTAGCATAGTTGGATAATGCACCTTCCTCGGTTTGGAAAGAGATCCAGGTTCGAGTACCGGTAGCGCAACAACAATATTTTTTGATAAAATTGATTTTATATGTACATATTTCTAATTAATACATTTAATTAGAATTTAATAATTTTCTTGATGGGAACTGATTGATTTGAAGGTCAAAACTCCACTGGTGAGAGAAAAAATGAAGAAGACCGCTAAGGATTTGCTTCTAGTAAGTATTCTAGTAAGGATTTGCTTCTAGTAAGTAGACATGCTTAATGGGTTGTGGTTTAAATACTCGCCTAGCAACAAGTTAGTCCTATGTTCATAGCACAAGCGTTTTTCTTAGCTTGAAAATAGCAAGAATATTGACGCGACACATATACCGTCAACACATCTCAACTTAACTTTTTATCTTGAAAGTTGGAAGATTGAGACCAAAACTCAAGAAGTAGAATAGTATACGAATAATAAAACATAATTATTCGATAGTTTCTTGAGTTCCAAAATACATCTTAAATAAATCAACTGAAATATTTCAATATTGAAATACTGACGATTTTAAATAACAATCCAATATTTAAATGGAATCATTTACAATGAAATGAAATATTTATTTTCATTGAAATATTTGAAATGAATTCTATAGTGATGTATTTCACAATTATTCCATATTTAAAATGAGCTTCATAATCACTGTAGTAAAAATATGTTTGAATGGCGCAAATGAAGCGAACTTAACAACGGATAATGTCTGAAAATGTTTCATTATGTTATGAAGAATTAAACAACTGTCCATTATTACTACGTCAGCAAAATTTCTCTTGCAAAAGCGAGATGCAAAAACGTTGGCTTTTGAACTGACGTAAGACTGGACTGGAAGATAAAAGATTGGTAATTTTTAAGATATCTTATAGAGTGCACAAAGAAGTATTATCTTGCCTCTACCTCACTGATTTCATATTAGGTGTCTACAATAGCTTGCAAAAAAGAAAGAATATATTACAAACTATACACTTACTTATTTAGATTAATACGTGGAATATTAGAACTCCGTATCATTATTGATAATATTATTACTTATGTTTCTGGTAATTACTTGAGACAGCGGTACCACAGGTTATTTCATATTACAGTACACGACCAAGCTGCCTATTGCAAGAACAATTTCATTATTGAATTGATTCACTTCAGATAATACATATTCCTGGAAAGCGGAAATCAGATGAGGGTTGAACGTGTGTTAGTTACATCTCTAGCAGAAGCGTATTTCTAAACTTTTATATTAATTTTATTTATATTTCTGTATTGTATCTATTATGTGTTTATTATATTGTACATCAATGCGAGTACAAGTATGTTGTTAAAGAATTCAATATTTATATATGTTACACTCACAATGCGTTAAATAAATAGATAAATAATGCAAAATAACTCAAAAATGCCTTGGACATATAATTCCCACTATACCTGCATATAAAAAACATCAAACTATTTTTCTTGATCTTTCAAGGCGTTCGTTATTATAAATATTAGTGGTATTTTTAATACTAGTATTTGTATATACATCTAAATTGATCGGTATGGAAAAGATAATTTGATAAACATAAATTTTAATGTAATAATGATTGACGCTGACATCTGTTGTCCAAAGTAGTAAAATTTCATTCAGCATTCGACGATAGGTTAATCGGCAAGGCACCCTGTCAAAAACCCTGAAGGTTCTGAGTTCAATATATTAAATCAATTGTGTATTGATAACTGTCCATTGTGCAAAAAGCTCAAAAATTACGAGTATGTAATAAAAAATTTCAGGAAAAATTATTTACGGATTCATTATGTAACAATTACACATTTCTCAAAAATTACTTACTTATTAAAAGTTTCCCCGGGGGGGTAGGCAGAGAGAATAGAGAGCCACACTCTTCTGTCCTGACATACAATTCTCGCCTCATTCACATTCATACAGCTTCTCACACAAGCTCGACGATTATTGAAGTTTTTAACAGGACCATCCTGCAGTATCCGGTTTACCTGGTCGTGCCAAGTCTTCCGCAATGTGCAAAATATTTGTAGATAATAAATTTTTGGAACAAGTAGATGAGTTTGTGTATTTAGGAAGTATGTTCGATAGATAGATAGGAAGGTGACAGCAGGAAATAAAGTGAACGGCGCTTTGAATGGAATTATAGCTAATGGGAACTTGTAAACTGAGGCAAGACTAGCGGTTCACAATGGACTCCTGGTACTGAGACTAATGTATGGAAGTGAGGCCTGGAGCTGGCAGAAGAGAAACGAAAGTAGACTTAATGCTGTGGAAATGAGATCACTTAGGCGCATATGTGGCAGATCCATTTATGACAGTGTAAATAATGAAGAAATAAGGAACCAATGTAAAGCTGATCTTAGTATAGTGAGTAAGATTAAGAAAGGATCACTTTGGTGGTTTGGTCATATGGAACGGATGAATAAGGAGAGAATGGTAAGAAATATATATGACGCAAGTGTTGATGGCACCGGAAGTAGAGGACGTCCGCAGAAAAACTACTTATATTGTAATTCACGAAATTCAATGCGAAATAATTCGCACGCACTTTTTGACCTTGCAGAGACATAATCAAATACGATTTTAACCGTCGTATATTTATCGGAATCATAATCGGAACCGTTTTTTGACATCCATATCCCTTTTTTATCATGCATAAATATATATACATAATATATAAAATAAATTAACTTTTTATAACTTACACTTTGATATAAATATTTACCGTTAATTTACAAAGTTATTAAGTCATAATTTATGGTCATAGTTACTAAAATATTTCATCATATATTTACTTCTTCAAATATAATAAATAATAGTACATTAATACATAATAGGTTTTTTTAATGTGTATTTTATTAAAGCAATTTTAAAAAGAAAATTGTGATTTTAACGGAAAAAACTTAATTAATATTCGTATTCGGTATTCGATAAGTTTTCACAATTTTCGATCGTATTGTGTTTATTTTAATTAATTTATCCTAGAGATGTATCCACTCTGGGGAGTCTATAGCCTCTGGAGAGGGCGCCTGCAGGTGGCGATCGGAGAATGCCCACCATACATGGAGGGTAGGAGGGAGATAAAATACCTCTCATGGACCAGTATACCGGAGGATGGGCCTCATGAGCCTTAAAAGTAAATTTATCTAGAAATTTAAAATAAATCTCAGTACTATGAAGACGTATTGAGATTTTGATTTAGAGATAACCTCACACTTTTTTTATTATATAAATTTATTTATTTTTTAAATTAACATTAGATCCACAAAACGTCTTAATATACGTTTGTGTGCAGGTACATTTATATCCATTCGTTTCATTTAATAAATTCAAAAACATAACAATTAATCAGTCACTGTTAAAAAATTCATATCATTCTTACAGGTAAGACAGGTTATTATCGATAAGCCATTTTTTAATAATTTCTTCTAAATTGGGAGAAAGCGTGCTCTTTTGTAAAAACCCAGGTAGTTTATTTTTTATTGTAGGAAAAATAATTTTTATTGTCCTCGATCCATACATAACCCGTTCGATTTAATAGCGAAGCTTGACAAAAGCACACACACGTCACCCAGAACCATAGATTCCTATAATTATTTATTCGGAAAGTTAAACAAACATTAGAAAGCACTAAATTACAAACATTTATTTTATTTTTGCTGCTGCAAGGAAGATTCAGACTCAACCAACATTGTCCGTTGATCATCAATTTGATATTTGACATTTGACGTACAACAAGCGTATTGTGAGGCGCAAGACGAGTGGTGGTGCTCAAATCTCTGAGACTTGAGCAAGGTGTGTACATGAAACGAATGCCAAGAGATGTCTCCAATGAATTTCATGGGAGCATAATTATACTCTCGTGAATACTCCCAGGTTTCAAACATTGTCGCGGACACAAGTATCACGTATCTGGCAATTAAGAACTATGTCAGCGGTACTCGATCAGAAGACATCGTAATTTTTTTTTTAGTACAATTAACATACCTGGAAACAAAAAAAAACATAAATAAATCTACGAAATTCTGAGTAGGTAGTCTGCATGCAGCCTTCTAGGACAAGTGTATCATCTTTTTAGCTACTAAAAATCTTATATATTTTATTATATGTATTACATGAAATGGAAGGGTAAGATTTGTAATCAAGTTTCTCTAAAAGCTTTGTTCTTAAATAGTCAAAGGGTGCTACGAAATACGGTTCGAGAATTGCGTTATGAAATGTCCGAAGTGTTTAAAACAAAAAGATACATGCATTATTTTTCGAGTGTTTGATTTATATGTATATATCAAACATTAATTCATTATTAATTAGAACTTGTAATTGATATTTTAAATACAAATTAAATGTATTGATTAGAAAAATATACAAGTAAAATCAATTTTATCGAAAAACATTGCTGTTACACCAACACAGTGCATTCACAACAAATTTTCGAACTTATATGTTACACTTTTCGAATTGATATATCTATGGTTTCATTAATCGGTTATCGCACATTCCTCGGATTGGAAGAGATCCAGGTTCTAATTCCGGTAGCAACAACAATATTTTTCGATAAAATTGATTTTATATGTATATCTTTCTAATTAATACATTTAATTAGAATTTAAAATATCACATACCAATATTCTGAATAATTACAACTTCACAATAAGAATGTGTTCTCCTTGATAAAATAAAAATATAGCTATGACAATGGAACGATTGATCATAAATATCGTAAGAATTAATGAAACCAGATGATCAGGATGTGGATAGTGAATGACAACTCATAGCTTACCTGGGATCGTTTTATGAGTAAAAGCTCCCACATCGTTCCTACTCGTTCCCCGCCAGGTTGGCGCTTTTACTCTACAAGGCGACCATGCCACACTGCAGTGCAGCATTGCAGCAATTCATCACGACATTGCTGCCAAAAAAAACGCTATTCATTGTCCGAACAGCGCGGAAAGTATTATTACATAAGCATATAAATGATACATGTCATGTACCAGGATGTAGAGTGTAGAATTGACAACAGAAACATATAGTACGCTGGTTAATAATAGTTAATTTTGTATCATATTTAGATACAGCATCGGTACTAAAACTACAATAAATTGATCGATTACCAAAGTATACAAGTTATCAGAATATGCGCCGATATATGCAGATGAAGATGGAATACACAAAATAAATATGAATTTTTAAATAACTTTTAATAAGTGAATTTGTGAGTTTTCAGAATAAAATTTCATCAATTTAAATAAATCAATTAGAAAGATATACAGAAAAAATCTATCTATAGAAAAATATAGTTACTACCGCTATCCAACATTCTAACATAATCATTGTACAGTGCCTACACTAATAATTCACTAGTTCTACAACACTCCCACTGTATGTATTTTTTTTAACTCAATTTTTATTTTTATTCTGGTCGAATCTTTATCTTTCTTAAATTATATAACACCACAACAGTACAAAAAAACTGGCTACTTTAACACAGACTTTAATCTAGCAAAATTACCAAGACAATGCTATATATATCAGAGTTGGAGTCTACTCCATCCCACACAATTTAATTGCAAATCTTATGTTTATCATATTATATTATAATATATTCACCCCGGTTACAACAAAATGTATTTTAATAAAGTTTAATAAATAAATAAAACCAGCACCATTATTTTTCTGGTAAACTGCTTTACCGATTACGCTACGGTAACCCTACAGATATCAAATGTCAATTGTAGATCTACGTAATTTATTTATTTTAGTTCGAAATTTACAAAGCGCCATAGTCATGTCACCTTAACATTATTTTTTTTTAGAATTTTTTTAACGTATTTTGCACACACCCTCTTTCCCTAGATAAGCATCTCAAGGTCCGTAAATTCCCTCCCCTCATCCCTCCCCCAAAAGTATGAAATAAATTAACGTAAGAAATATATTTTGCATTACGCGAGCTTTACACTAACGACAAAAATTATTTCGTTGATGGCGCGGTGGCCAGGCTTTAAACAGTTTTTGGTTTATTTAAATCATATCCTTGATAAAATTATTATTTTGTGGGTGTCTTTGCACTGCAGGCTAACTGAGACAAATAACTGAGATTGAATTTATAAACTAAGTCTACATAAAACATTTTTTAGAAAAAATAGTTAAATTCTAAACGCCTTAGTTCGCGCCCCGAACAAAAATGATTGACTGGAGTAATTTTTTAAAAATGTGAAGAAATAGTGACAAACAAATAAGTCATACTAGTTACCATTGTGAGTATACATTTTATTCAGTACCTACACATTAGAAATTCACGTGTTCGAAATGCCGCAGCACTCGCATGAAAATTAAAATATGTTCTTTCTTCACTTCCGGTATGCAGGTTAAGATCTAGTTTCTGAATTCAGTACCTACTTAGTACCTACCTAAACATTTGCATTGAAAAAACTACACATACTTTTGCAATGCAAACCTAACAAATTAAATTTTAAAATGTCAAATATAGATGGAGTAAAATTAATTCCTTTCTTTCTTGTCAACTGTATATATAACACACTTAAACGCAATGTTTTCACATCAATACTACTAATGCTCCTCAGGAACAACACATTCGTAACAATGGTGAAAGAAGAAAGAAATAGAGGACGACCGTGGAAAACAATCATGAACCACTTGCTGGTAGTGACGAGAAAAAATGCTACTTTTGATTCACTGGTGTGATTGTGATTGATATTAAATAATATCAGTGATTGAAAAGTGTGACTGTGTTCATCACAGTTTCATTACTAATATGCATGCGCTGCACGATATTGCAATACACAAAATAAATTAATGAATTTAAAAAAAACACGTTTTTGAGTATATTTACATATATTATTAAAACTTCATTTGCGTAAAAAAAATATTCTAGAGTATTAATATAATATTCCCAGATATTCAATCACAGATAGTGAGTGTGACTCAAAAATATTAGTGATTAACTCACGGTTCGTGATTTTGAGGTGGAGCTTGGTGGAGTAAAGCAGGTGCAGAAAATATCGAGAAGATAAATACCTGCCGCAGAAATGAGAGAGCTAGAGCGACAAAGGTATGTTCCTTTATAGAAGACCTAAAGATTTTGTTATTATTTATTTAATAAATTCAATTAAAGAATAAAATATTTCAACTCCTATTATATATATAGAAAAATCTCATGGTATTGAGATGTTTCTCAGCTAAATCTCTGATATTCTCTCAACGTGTCTCCTTTCGTGGGCACGTGACAATAATGGAGCATTGTCGTTTCAATTAAGCAGTGCAAAAAATAGCTTAGGAAGAAAAAATCAACTAAATGATACAATTTATAGTATTAAAAACATTTTATATTTCCACGACTCAAATTACGTACAATAGAGGTACTGGAGTCATAATTATTTTAATTCTTCATAAAACCTCGATTACCAAACGGAAAGAATTTTTCGATATCTTAAAATATGGCAGAGCTACAGATGTTCAAAGTTTTGTGTTTTAAAAACGATCTGTTTATACCATTTTATCGTGTGACGTCACAAGTCGATCTAGTACTAATATTGTTAGTATTGGCCCTTATGTACGAGAGATGTGACGTACACGGTGGATATGATAATCCAAGCGTTTTTGAACGCCAATATCTCTGAAAGTATTGCACATTTAAAAAAATATCAAAAAGAACAGTAATCTGTTTTCTTTAACATACTAAAAAAATCTTCTGACACGCTTCACTACCTCATTAAAAGTCCTCAATATTTTTTTCCTATGATTTTCATTATATACAGAATATATTAGATTGTAGGACCATGCATTTCTTAAATTGGGGTTACCATTTCTGAAATATTCATCGGCGAAATCCTTTAAACCTCGTTAATTATCTGCGAAGGAAGAACGATGGAAAAAAAGCGTTACATGTCTCACACACATACATCATATCACCCCTGGGTAAAATATGTTTCCTAGTTCATAAAAAATATTTTTTAATTTCAATTTTTTTTTTTAATAAATGTTTAATTCTAACATTAAAATTTAATGATATGAATCACAGACTATCAAATATATAGACATGCACTAACGAAAATTCCTTGTCCAAATATTTTAATTTTGGTGTCACCCATGTGATCCCGGATAAAATAGATTTTATTCCAATTCTAAGCAAAGCAAACGATGAAGAGACAATAAAAATATGGAAGGAAAAGATAATCGTTCGAACAGGATAAAAAGTCGGGAGAGTAAACGAGTGAACGTGTAGGGGGCGACAAATGAAATATGGTGATCTATTTTCATAAATGTTTGTCTGTATGTCTATGAATGTACATATGAATATACCTATAAATGTATTATGCAATATTTGGGTCGCACATTCCACGGAATGGAATACGACAATTTCGGTCGTAAATTGGAATCACCGCAGGGTGTGTGAGTAAAGTAGGGAAATGTGGTACAGGATGAGGCCGGCGAGGGGATCAATGATCTCGGGAATCAATGGATGGGATCAATGATCAATGAATGAGAGGATCGATGATCAATGATCGAATCGAAGAATCAATGATCTCGAGAACCGGTATTCGGAAAGACTTCTCGCCTTACCTTATATATGACACCTCTGTAATTCCTGCAGTTGCCGCTGAGATTACACAAATGGCACGCGGATGAGCCGATCTCCGATTCCAATTGAATACGGTAATGTCACAAGTTCACCCGCGGCACAAAGAAACAATATCACTGTGCATACAAATCATAGGATTCCAAACAATACAGTGCTGGTGTATTGCAGTCGAAAGGTTCACGCCGCGAATGCTATCGCAATGTCAAGATCGAACAAATATCGGTCAAGTTGACGTCTGCTGGCGTCAAGGTCACATTTCACACTGAAAAAACGAGCATGAGGAAACGTATGGATGGGAATTTGAATGCGAAATGTGTCAATAACAGCAGTCGTGGCTGAATCGAAAAGATGCGTCAAAAGTGTGCTTATGAATTCGGAACAGTATGTATGCCTAAAAATGTCGTTTTCACGACCCTTCAGAATCTTCTGTGTCTTTGATATCTTTGGTCGACGCTTCAGATCCCATTGCAGGGTCCATCGTCAACGCCGATATCACTGATACATTAGTGGAGATTTGGAGATCAATCTGTCATTTAATTGATCTAAACCGAATTTTGCGTAGTTACTTTTTAGGACGCTGCGCAAATAAGTATCATTCCACCACCCTCTGACGTATTGAATGTCATCCGTTTCAAAGTATGCTGGTAACTCCACCCCACCGCCTCAGATGTCAAATGTAAATTAGGCATGTATTGATAGTCTTTTTAGGCATGCGTAAAACAAAGGCATCCCTTTTCCGCAAAGCTTAACCCCCTCTCCAAATCCCGAACAACGCCGGGCGTGGATAACTATTAAAACATTGACTGTAGAAAATCAGTTTTATTACAAATTACAAAACGTATTACTAATGATACATTAATGTTGGTTGATTGATATCAACAATCATTAAAAATATAAAATGTTAGTCTGTACCCTTCAACACTTTGGATATCAAATGCATAAAAATATTATTTCGATGTGCGCCATCCAATACACACTCAGCGCCCGCAATAAGAAAGATACACAAATGTATTACACAAATAAAGGCAGTAAGCGAGAGGGGTCAGGCGTATAACATTTTATTTTATGAATTATATATATAGATATAATTAAAAAAATAAACGCACTTTAAAAATATCGGTTAGAAATAATAACTGAAGCGTGCCGATGAACTCAAATGGAAGCTCTAAGAAGTAAAAGAGAAATTAAAAGGAAACTAAAAATTATTAAGGAGAACACATTCTTATTGTGAAGTTGTAATTAAATCTAATTAAATGTATTAATTAGAAAGATATACATAAATAATCAATTTTGTCGAAAAATATTATTGTTGCTACCAGAATTCGAACCTGGATTTTGGATCTCAACCAACACTGTGAATTGACGACAAATTTTCGAACCTATATTCCCCAGATAGGAGAAGATCCAGGTTCGAATCTCGGTAGCAACAAAAATATTATTCGATAAAATTGATTTTATATGTGTATTTTTTTGATTAATACATTTAATTAGTATTTAAAGTATCACAAAAATATGTTCTGAATAATTACAACATCACAATAAGAATGTGTTCTCCTAATAATATGTAAGTTACGTTAATGTGTCCAAAATTTTATAAAAATGAATTGATAATTCTGGCGTCTGTTATCGGTTTACTTAAAAGTATTTGAGATTCCGTAAAAACAAAATAGATGGCTTTCAAATAATGGAACGATAGATGTATCAATTTGAATGTGTAACATATAAGTTCGAAAATTTGTCATCAATGTACTGTGTGCTGTAGCATAATCAGTTAATGCATGTTCCCCGGATTGGAAGAAATCCAGGTTCGAATCCCAGTATCAACAACAATATTTTTCGATAAAATTGATTTTGTATTTCTTTGTCTTTCTAATTAATACATTTAATTTGTATTTGAAACTAAAAATGTTTTTAATATATTATTTTGCGTACGATAAGCAAATACTGTGATAATGGAGGTCATCGACATAGAGACCCTACATCTAAATATAAAAAAAACTCAATTGTGATGACACGGGTACGTTCTTGCGAATGCAAGATGAACGATTACCAAGACGTATCTTCTATGCCACTGAAGAGAAGGTTGTCGGTGGGTTACACCAGAGTAAGTTGGGATAAACAGCAAAAAATACTTTATGAAGACAGACTAGGTCTTAAAACAGCACGAGACAGATAATGATAATATGTTTTTATTGACTTTATAAATACATTATAATTATAATCGGTCATGATGAAAAGATTTTATTGATACAACGCTAAAAATAACAATAACATAAATAAAAGATATTACTTAGTGACGCTTGTGCGTGAATTTATTATGATAATTTATTATATTATTATTTATTATTATTATTAATGAGGGGTGCGATTTTGCACACCAGTTGTTCTCTTGTAATCAGGTAGTTCTGTTATTCTATGGCAGAACAGCCTGATCGCTCCAATATTAAGGGACCTAAACGATTGAATGGACATTTCTGTTGTAGACTTCATCCACTGATGTCAACCGTTAAAAATTTATTGACGGAAATCACGGTGTTAGGTATGGAAATGATCGTCGTTCTTTGACAAGTCTGACAGTTTCTCCTTTGACTTACCCCGTTTGCGTCCCTGAGTGATGCATAGAAATTAAATTCTATAATAATATTTCAATCGACACAATAAAGCTTGGATATTTTTAACTATCAAAATTCGATATAATTCGTAATTCGTAAAAGTATTTTCGTTAATATTAATCTATAAAAACTGTTAAGTCCTTATTATTATTGACTGATTACATCCAGTATTTAAAAATTGACTTCCAGAATTATAAACAATTTTACATATCGCTTTTACATATGTTTGTAGAAAAGTGATACAATTTTTACAGGAAATGATTTTAAAGGTTTTTGCCAATTTCAATGAACAACAAAATGTTATAATTTTTGGTGCAACTAATTTCAGTATTAAAATCATCCTTCCCTAAAATAATATCCTCTAGGAATCATTTTAAAAGTTAAACTTTGGACTTTTTTTTTCCATAATAGACTACATGTTTTTCATAATTTACTCAATTCTGTATTTTATTTAAATGTTTAACTTTTCTATCAACCGAGCGACATGATACGATGGATGAGTAGATACATAAAATATGGTGAATTCAAAACGGCATGTGTGCATTGGGCCGCAAAACGGCCTCTAATAATAATTCAAGGATGTCGAATCTGCCTGGGAGGTTTCGCCGGTTATTTTCAACTCGTTTTCAAATGAAATCATTTTTAATTGTGACAGCGGAATCAGATCAAAAGTTTAACTTTATTACAATAGTAATTTTTAAAGCATTTAGCTACATCTTAGCACTAACATTTCCAGTGTGTAAACTTCTCACTTTACTAATGTGCTATTCAAACACTACCAGCCACGTGCCACTTCAGCGAAACGGCCACGCCGTCTGTGGCGCGTCCCGGCCTGGGAACACTGTTGTGCTTTGTCTCTATTTATGAAGAACCGAGATAATACCGGCCGCCTAGAACGCCGGGCACCGACTTAGCGCATACACTTCTGCACAGCTATTGGTACTTACGTAAATAGTTGTGTTCTGTGTAACTATGTAATTAAATTTGTTTCGAGTAGTTACAACAAAAAATATATGCATAACGTGGATGGTTTATTCTACGTACAAAATACGTCTCCCGATTTGAATGATAATTTTTACATTCAATTCTTTTTTTATAAATTTCGTACTGGATTCATTATTCATTATTCATTAATATGTGATGAAAAAGTTGGCAAAAAAGTACGTTATACTAGTTACCATGGTGAACACACATTTAATTCAGTATCCATATTCGTGAAACTTGCGTTTTGATGTGGTTAGTTTGATGTTTAAATACGCGTCGTAAGTAATTTCAAACATGTAAAATATGTTGTTTCGTGTTTCGGTAGATAAATAAAGAATTTATTTCTGAATTCAATACTTATGCGATACCCACCCAAAATTTTAATAAAAAATTAATACAACCGTTTTTTTTTACCTTTTCTCTCTTTTCTAAGTACACGTTTTCTAACAAATGATATTTATCTTTCTTATTATATACATCTTCTAAATATAAATTATTCTCAAAATTAGAATACTTTTTTGATACCTAGTTAGATTGTCGGTAATATAATAATATAAGTTTGCGCTTACTGCACGCCACTGTTAAATACTTTCAAAAATACTATAAATTAATCAATATCCATATAAAATATATTTTATTAAATATTATAAAAAAATTAACCAATATTTTACCAATATGTAAAAAGGAACAACATGTTTTATAATATTATGATAACGCATCA
The DNA here is from genome assembly GCA_022840565.1 of Eubasilissa regina. Classification (NCBI taxonomy): domain Eukaryota; kingdom Metazoa; phylum Arthropoda; class Insecta; order Trichoptera; family Phryganeidae; genus Eubasilissa; species Eubasilissa regina. Next base: position 29,544,673 of record JAINEB010000033.1, read on the forward strand.
TGTCGACATACACGCGACTGACTTGTAAAATATGGATCCATGGATCTGTGAGGATGCTGCAGACATAACCTTCTGGTTATCTTTGCATTGAATCTTCGACCGGTAGCCAGACACACGATACCCCAGTTCCGCCCAGTCCCTGCATGGACATTTCTGAGCCGTCTACGTATTTTTGCCGTCAGTTGGTGACTACTAAGGGCTTCCAATAAACTGTCCAATTCAACTAACCGGTTATCGGTTATTTATATATGAAATAAACCGGTTTTAGCCAGATATATGAATGCTTTTTTTTTAAAGAGAAACACAAACATTATTATATAGTTTATTATTATGTATTACTAGTTTATTGCCCGTTCTAGGACAGCTGTTAAAGTTCTAAAGAAATATATATATATATATATATATATATATATAGCCTAAAACGCGATGATTAGATTGCATCAGAAGAGTTATAGAGCAAACTTAGCACATGATCCTTTCAATATGTAATGTTTATCTTTTGCCGATCAGCATCCAGTGTTGAATGCAAGTCTCCGCTCCAGAGATCCCTATCTCTTACTATGTACTCTCTAATTAAAATCATATCAATATTTTTTCTTTTTCTTTAAAAAATTGAGATGCGTCCACGAAATACGCGTCACATCAATATTCTTACTATTTTCAAACTAAGCTAAACGATTGAGTTATGAAAATAGGACTAACTTGATGGGCTCCTGGAACGAGGCTTGAATCCTCGACCACTAAATTACTAGTAGGCGAGTATCGTAACCACTAGATCACAAACACGTCGTATTAGTATTAAACATAACACCCACATTACACGTATTTACTCAGTTTAATTTTAAATTTATGAAAATTCTTCTTCTTTCTTATATCATCTGCCATTTCATTGAAAATCTTCATCGCACTTTACTTACATAATTTATTTCTGAGATTTAGTCTCCTTTCTGATTGGTAGTTTCATTCTATCTCTTCCTCTTGTACGATGTTCGTGCTCATGTTGATTTTTGATGGGTCAATTTTTTTCATAAATTCTGCCGATATTTGTTAAGTGAGTATTTTAAAAATAAACATGGTAATATTGAAATATATTTTCTGTTTAAAGGTCATCGTGATGATCTATTGTAATAATTTGTTAACCTGTTTGAAGCGGTTGGTGAATCTAATGACATTATTTGATTTTCATCGAACTGAATAAAAACAATGCAATATATGTCTTAAAAATAGCAGCGACAATGTTTTTTTTATGAAAAATATGTAATTGATTATGAATTACTTTAAACGCATAATGACTCGGCTTATTATGACCAACTTCTTATATTAATTACCAGTTTAATAATTAATGAGCAAGTGTTTAGGAATGACGTCATTGACTTTAATACATTTAATTAAAAGTCAAATTCAAGATAATGAGTCTGTACATAGTAATTTAATTCTTTATATTATGTAATAAAGTTTTTATAATCGTGTGTCTAAATTAATTTTGATATTTACGTATATACAGGTTTTAATTTATAACCGACCGCATATTATATAATATGTACGGACACTATAATAGATAGATAAAGCATATTTACACAGTTTTATTCCAACAAAAAACGTATCTGGATACGGTAAGAAAACGAATATGGAACAGAAAAAAATATTAGGAGAACACATTCTTATTGTGAGGATTTAATTATTCAGAACATTGGTCTATGATATTTTAAATACTAATTAAATGTATTATTTAGAAAGATATACATATAAAATCAATTTTATCGAAAAACATTGTTGTTGCGCCACCGGCATTCGAACCTGGATCTCTTTTCGAACCGGGGAAGGTACATTTTTCAATTATGCTACAGCGACATCATCTGACGACAAATTTTCGAACCCACGTGTTACACTTTTTCAAATTAATACATCTATCGTTCCATTGTTTGAAAGCCATCTACTTTGTTTTTACGGAATCTCAAATACCTTTGAGTAAATCGATAGCAGGCGACAGAATTAACAATTCATATTTATTAAATTTTGGATATATTGATACAACTTATTATTATAGAAATATATTATTAAGAGAACACATGCTTATCGTGAAGTTGTAACATATAGGTTCGAAAATTTATCGTCAAAAATGATGTCGCTTTAGCATAGTTGGGTAATGCACATTCCCCGGTTTGGAAAGAGATCCCGGTTCGAATCCCGGTGGTGTAATAACAATATTTTTTGATAAAACTGATTTTGTATGTATATCGTTTTAATTAATACATTTAATTAGTATTTTAAAAAAATAATATTTATAATGATATCTGATCATGAAAAATAGAATATTGACTATTGTATTAATGCTATACTTACTAATGTATTAATTTTGGAGCAATAAAGGATCATTAATAAATTGCCTATTATCTGTTTGAGGCCAAGCTGTCAAATTTTTCAGACAGATTGGTTGATAACTTGAAAAAGCTAACTGTAAAGGTAGAAAGAAGGTCAGAAGGAAGAGAATGATCTACACTGCGATGTACCGACCCAATACAAAGACGTAACTTACAGCGGGAATATTCTAAAAGTAGAGGAGAATCGTCGAATAATGAAATCATTGACTGGAGAAAAAGATTATTAACTGAAGATAAGAAAACAAGTCATTTTAAAATAAATTAAAACTTAGTAATATAAATTAAATTATATATTTGTACGAACCCAGCAAATATTTTTTATAAAGTATCATTACAGATTATAATTTCAATAAACATTTTGACTTTAAAATAATTCTATTGGTTTTGAATTAGTTAAATCACTGAAACAGTGTTTTTATTGCAGTTTCCTTGCTTAATATTATTTTATATTATTATTCGTATAAAATGTATTGTAAGAGACATTTTTCATTTATGTCTTGTGAAAAATATATTATTCCGTTTTGGTAAAGTTAAACGTTGATTCACACGCTAAGTTTTTGGTTGAGTTTACCGGTCGTCTGGTCATTATTTTGCTTCCAGTTAGAGTTCCGTCGTAGACTTTACTGAGTACTCAGGTGTCACTTGACAACATTTTTCTTCCCATCTTAGTCTACTTGACTTCAATATTGCTGAGAGCTTATGTTGTTGGAAGCTTCCGACAAGCTCAGCATTTGTTCAGATGCGCGATCGGTGATTATCTTTAGCAGGGCCAAGTGTTCTTCGAATATTTCGAATATTTGTCTTTAATTAATCTGAACATCTTTTAGTCTAGTTGTTATTTCCAAGGACAACTTATTTCTGTCAGATATAATGGTTTCCAGTATCGTTCTAAAATACATAAATAAATATACGTATTTAAGGAATAACGTCACAAGTCGCAAGTGAACTGCGGCAGCGATTGCCGCTTGTACGACCAATTAGTCGGAACGTGTGAAGTTAAAACTTGGTCGAGTTTGAATAATCCCTGTAGCATGCTTTAAATATAAATTTCATAGTTAGAGAATGATATGTTTTATTTATTTGTGCCGTTCGATGCCAAATATTTCGATAATCGACAATCAAACCTAAAATCATACCTTATTTTATCCGAAAGAAGAAACATATTTACTCATTACTTTATTATTGAACGAAATAAATACTAATATTGCAGGTATATTACAATCAGTGGCGTGCAGTAGATATAGATTTAGATTATGCTGTTACCAATTATATTATATAATCATATTTAATATATGTGCTTTCGTTTAACCAACGTCTTTAGACAAAATGAATACGTCATTTATACGACCCTACCATGTATTTATTTGTATTTTTAGTGTACTATTAATAGTGTTTTGAATGTTTAAGTTTTAACATAAAATAATACCACCTTACCCATATAAAAATCAAAATAAAAAATGTAAGAACGTTTTTAAGAACACTTTTTATTATTGAACATGATTCTTTTATTGTTTAAAAATCCTTCACGTAATAACTAAACGAAATAATTAGTTTCATTAAAGGTTAATGTAGGAAATAGTTCTGTCGATCGCTTTTTATTTTTCCCAAATCAAAAACAAATTCATGTACTAAACGCACCTCGAACGTAAAGAACGACTATGGAATCAACACGTTAAAAACAGTAAGATAGTAAAATTCGCGAATTAGTAAAATAGGAAGTAGACACTTCAATGATTTGTACGCAGTTGTAAGACTCTCTAATGTTATTATGTTAAAAAACAGCATAAGTAACGAGTCTATACAAGAATGGATCCACCGAAAGGAAATTTCAATTCAGTAAATAGCCAATTGTATGATTTGAGTAATTCACTAGCTTAAAAGTAGATGATCATAATGTGTCGATTATAGTAACTGGCGTTACGACTGCAGCGGTGGATTGTCGTGGTAGTTTTTAGAAATAAGTCATTAAAGTTTCTACTGGTACACAGATGGCGCTAATGGTAATAAATCCGTAAATACACGTTCACGGTCCATATTATAAATCATTTAATTTATATTTGTTTCCCAGATTTGTTATTAACGCACAGCTTTTTTGCTTGTATGCACTGCACGCCCCTGATTAGAATAGATTGATAGATATACTATTAAGTAAGAAATTGGTCATATCTTATATAGATATTTATAAAATCTCAATGTCACGCATGTCCTTTTCTGTGTCACGCGCAGGGAAATTTAAAAGGAAACTAACACGTTACATAGAAGTGAATGGTCAATTTCCTTTAAAATATGCAAATTAGGTGAATATGTGATCGTTTTGTTCTGAAGGTGCATTTTTTAAATTAGACCATTTCTTTCTACCTACGTCTTCCTTGCTCGTCCCGGCACGGCTTTTAAATACCAGTACTGAAATATTATGAATTAATGGAATCCTGTCTGGTAAACATGACCTAGATCGGTGTTATCAAATATGATTGATTTTTGTGAGGGTAAGAAATAAGGGGGAAGTTATTATAGTATTAGAAATAAAAGCGCTTCAGTGTAAACGTTTTAGGTGTGAAGATATTTTATAATTTAATGGAAAAATTATATAAATTGAATTGGATACTTCTGCAATTTTTATAATACGAGTCCTTTCAGTGAGTCAATCATTGTAGTATGTGAAAAGCTAAGAATCCGAATACGAGGTGGATGATATTTTATTAAATGCCTAAATAATTTATTTACCTACATAGATTCACATAATCATAATACTAAACTTTGTCACTAAATTATCAGGGGTAACTGCTCAATTAGAATCTCCAGACTATGACTATCTAGATAGGACAGACAAGTGAGCTAAATCGTCAAAACCGAAAAAGTTTGTTCATGTTTTTATTTCATTTTAAATACTCTTCGACAAATTTAAATATTGCTAATTCATGGACATGATTGACTTGTTATTTTATTTCAGGTGTAATAAGATTAATAATTTCCATAGTTTTCCTAAATACTTTTTATTATCAATTCACTGTCAAAATCATATTGCATAAATTGTAATTAAACTATTTAAATTCATCTACCATTCTTCTTCTTTATGGTTTGTTCAATGCTGAGCTTTGTAGTCTACTTGCATGCCTTGCATTGGTGAACAATATGTCTTCGATCTTTTCACTCTTGAGCTTTGTTAATCGCAGCATTAACTCCTTTATTTTGTTATCATCTTGTAGGAGACCGTCCCCTTTCTCGCATTCCCTCAACTATCGCTATAATCACAAACTTTTCGTCGTTTCTTCTGGAAGCGTATTTTGATTACCATAGAATTTAGAGAATACCAGAATATCATATTTAAATAAATACGTAGGTACTGTATATTATATTTTTAGTGCATACAAAATATTTTTCAATTTACCTAAGCTTAAACTAATGTCGATAAAAAATAATATTAATATGCACACTTTATGTATTGTATATTTGAAATAATAAGAAGTATGTGAAAAATTAATAAAACAGGATTCTAACTAACTTACCATCATGCCGTTTCCACTGCGGGGGTAGGCAGAGAAAATAGAGCGCCACAATTTTCTGTCCTGACACACAGTTCTCGTCTCATCCACATTCATACATCTTCTCATACAAGCTCGCCGATTATTGAGGATTTCTATATTAAATTAATAATTAACTACAGAATTAACATAAATTTTTCTTTGATTTAAATTTAAAATTTCTTAAATTGAATTATGTAATGAATCTCGCGTTACATTGACATTGATCTATCGCCTTTAAAAAGCCTCATACAAAATAAAATATTTTCATTAAATTTTTCCTGACACACAGTTCTCGCCTCACCCACATTCATACATCTTCCCATACAAGCTAGCGGATTACTGAAGATTTCTATATTAAATTAATAATTAACTACAGAATAAACATAAATTTTTCTTTGGTTTAAATTTAAGATTTCTTAAATTGAATTATGTAATGAATCTCGCGTTACATTGACATTGATCTATCGCATTTAAAAAGCCTCATACAAAATAAAATATTTTCATTAAATTATTCACTTACCTATTTTTTTCTTATCTCTTTCTCTGTCTATCTAAATGTATACCGTATTACCCCGAATACACCGCGACGCCGAATTTAACGCGATACACAAAATTATCACAAAGATATTTAGAAAAAAATAAATCCGAAATTAATACGATATTTATTTTTATTAACAAAAGAAAGAACATTCAATCGCATAAGCAATTATGTTTTAATTGGTAAATAACACATTTTACATTTATTTTAACAAAATAAAGTAATGTAAACCTAAGAGGAAAAAAAAATAAAACGGAATTTGCATTTTAATATATTTTTAAATCTTTTCTCCATAAGCGACCGTTTATATTTTCTAGAAGTACTCATATCGCTCGTTCGCTCTGCCTTATTTCCAACCATCACTTTAAAATTTATATAATGGTTTCTTCTGATAGGTTTATTTATTTGTCTCTTTGATGAGCCTTTTTTCTCAACACTACTATTACAACTCCGTCTCATTTCTTTTATGGACAATAAAGAATTAAATAAGTAACCGTTGCATAAGAAAACATACAAATCACAAAAGTCGTTTATAAAGTCGACCACACACACTAAATAATAGACAAGTGACTATGGTCAAAAGTGGGTGGCCGGAAACAATGACGTAAAACAGGAATGCTTATTTATCAAACATTCCATCTCGAATTTAGCGCGAGTTAATTTTTTTATAGCTAATAAATACTCAAAAAAGATCGCGTTAAATTCGGGCTAATACGGTAATATACATTGAAAAAATTTGGTATAATTTAACCTACATGTGTCCATATCTTTTATATTTTCATATTCGATTAAAATAACATTATTTTATAAAATATTGAAAACAATCATTTAAACCGCAAACAATGCCAGTTAATGGACTCTAAATAAAAAATGGCCGATAAATCTTGTGACATAGTTCGCATCGTGTTGGAGAGAGAGAGCAGGCGTTAGAAATGAAGTGCCAGGAACTATGCATGCTTTTCCACTATGTTGTCTGTGTACCAATATATTATTAACAGAATTGCAAAACTGCATTCATTCGTGGAAATCTATTTATACCATTGCTGGATTAATGTATTGTAGAATTTAGTGAAGGTGTATACACCATGACACGGCACGTAAAGCTTTAAAATGTATTTTGGGATATATATTGTATTTTACATTTATGGGAGAACGAAAGGAAATTGTGATTTCGATGTGACTTATTTGAGTATCAGATATACTTGACTGCCTTTGATGCTCAACTGTGCATCACAAATGGAGTTTAGTCCATTTCCAAGAACATTTTTATGTGTTTGTTTCACCGTTAGCAATTTGTAACGTATTCCTTCACAAAAAAAGAGAGTTATCCAATTCCAATATAACTTAAATCAAAGTCCACATGTTTTTAGTTGAATATCAAAAACCTACGCATAATTTTCAATAATTTAATTATATTAAATCATCGTGTAAATAACATCGCTAAAAAGGCATTCGATTTCATTTTCAGAACAACGAAAGGTGGTAGAAATATGAGGAAGAAACGTGTTCATTTGATGATTCCTCTCCACCACAAGTACAAGCGTCACGGCGTGTATACTAATACTCGCAAAAAGGATTATTATGTATAATAAGAATCAAGGTAAGATTTATTAATAAGTGGAGTAAAAAGGAGAGAAGCGACAATAGTAATCACTGCGATGTCTTCTTTCTTCCTTGTGCTTAAGGATAGGTGAGGGAAGAAAGGAAAGGAGATACGCAGATTAAAATTTGGTAAACCGCGAATTGTATGTACGCAAGAGGCAACAAGGTATATTATAACTATACTTCAAAATCTATACACTATATTAGTGTCAAAAACACAAGAAACCTGTACGATGTTGTAAAAGTAGCGTTCCGTCCGAATATAATAGTAAGCTAAGAAACAATCTGCTTAGTCTGTTGATTGAATTATTTAAAAGCGAGGTAATAATAATTATCGCCGCTATATCTATAATCCGTCACCAGACGGCATGTGTGTCGCAGGATTGGTAAATTACGTTATTATTTCAATCATTTTATGAATATGTCTGACTGGATTAATCGATTTTGACGATTGCTTTCTGCTACTGCTTATTGCTAGTCATCTTTTGCCATACGTTTATTAAAATTCTCTTCGATGATTCCAAAGCTAATGAGCTGAAAAAATTCTAAAATATTTAATTAAATTTAAAATTAGACACCTCATTGATTCAATCACAAGCGGATCTAAATATTTCTGCTGACCTTTGAAGTTTCCAACTCTCTTGCAATTGAATCTCCAATCATCAAACAGGTTTAATTGTTTTTAAATAGGGTGCACCGCTACACCGTGCTTATTAGGTCTAGCAGTGCACTGGGCAGTGCGAGACATTGCATAGTGACCAAGTAGTAGGGTTTTAGTGCCTCATCTGGAAGACCACTAAGTTAGACTCGACATGTGTTCATAGCATAAACATGTAGCTCAGTTTGAAAATAGTAAGAAAATTAATTTGATATGTATTCCAAGTAATATATTTTTAAAATAATATATTTTTAAAAAGAAAATTCAAACCACACTCAAAAATAGCAAAATAATATATCATACTTTTTAAAATAAAATAAATAAATATAATATAATATATATATTTATTTTATTTTTTATCATTAACTGTCGCCGATGTCTATTGCTAGGCCCTGCGGACATTCGCGATTATTGTCTTGGAAATTGATAAAACAGTAGAAAGGGTCATTTATGATGTGTTGTATATCTATTATATGATCTACGGTGAAAAAAAATATGAAAGGTAAAGAAAAAATCCAAAATATAAATTGACGTGAAATAAGATTTAATAAATTTCAAAAATTGTTATGTAATTACGCACTTGGTACACTAAGGTGTACGTTAAGACATAATTATGAAACTGTTTTTTTTTTTTTGGATAAACAGCAATTAAATATAACTTACGAACGAATTCTATTCCGTGAGCTCACACATACTTGTTGATGAAGACCGCATGTGACTACTTTTAATATTACTGAAAGCGTGGGCCCTGCACGCCGCCAAGCGGCAGACATGAACTAATCCTACACGCTGCCGTCGCATTAGAAATTCCAGTACATTTTTCAAATTTCTTTAACAAGTATTTTTGAAAGATCGCAACTTGGAAGTTAGCATGTAGACGACTTACTGTAATATATTTGCGCAAAACTTTATAAAATTTTGAAATTTATGAACTGAAATACAGGAAAACCTTTTTTAACGTGAATTCGATTTGTGCACAAATCAATTAGCGCGCTCAAGCAAAATGATACCATTTTCTGCTTTAAGCCGCTGATAAATCGATTAAAGCGATTATAGTTTGTCCTCCTTTTCAGAAGAGACAAGCAAGAATGGTCTTCTTCAGCTAGAAAAACAGCGTGTGTATGAAGAAGAAGAAAAATAAGGTAAATAATGTGAACAAAGAACAAGAAGAGATTGTTAAGAAGTTAACTGTAAAAGAATTCGAGTGAAAATTGTATATGGATAGAAATGTCTAAATTCGCTGAAATTTGGACAAAGCATTCGCCATCTATCTGAAATTACGTAATGATAAGAAAAAGTGAAACTATGTTAAAATTTCTCAAAATAAAAAAATATGTAAATTAAAATACATCCATTATTTTTTTTTGTGTTTGATTTTTCAAACATAAATTCATTATTAAGGAGATCACATTCTTATTGTGAAGTTGTAATTTTTCAGAACATAGGTCTGTGATATTTTAAATACTAATTAAATGTATTAATTAGAAAGATATACAATAAAATCAATTTTATCGAAAAATATTGTTGTTTCTACCGGGATTCGGACCTGGATCTCTTTCAATCCGGGGATCGTGCATTATCCGACAACAACAATATTTTTGGATAAAATTGATTTTATATGCATATCTTTCTTATTAATACATTTAATTGTATTAATTCATTAAATTTGTGTATTGATATTTTTATAATTTAATGTAGCATGTGCATAGTATATTTTTTAAAATTATATGCACGATGGATTTCGCTTCGTAATTACAGGCTGTATTACTCGCGTTAAACGTGGTTATCCTGTAAATTATTAATTAATTTAAGCAAATTAATTGTAAATCAATCAGTATATTATTATTAGTAAACGTGATTTATTTTATTTGTACATCTGATATAATCGATCGCCAGGCGCGGGAAGTAGGAGCTAGCGTCTCGATTATTGACTGATAAAACCCAGTAGTTACGTCATTAATATGAACGTTATTCGCCGCATTACCTTGTTATGAGCGACTACACATTTGTGACGAGCAAAATTACGTACAAAGACTCGTAAAGTCATCGGCGTGTAATCATTTCTAATACTTTATTTTAATTATTACCTTTTCATATTGTCACTGTATTGTTATATCTTAATAATTGTTTAATTGCTGCATGTGATGATCAATCGCCTTCGATGTACTGGCCTTGGCGCCGACAGTTGGCATACTATAATAACGGGGGTAACCTAATAATATTGAGATAACTCACCGTTTCCATAGTGCGTAGGTACAGGTGGACGAAAATAAATTCGCTGGTTTTACGCTGCGTCGAAGAAGCGTTTCAGTGGCGGATTTAAGTTGTGCGAGGCCCCAAACGCAAAATAATTTCCAAACTATATTTTAGATAAATTTTTATGATCGTACATTGAATAATGGAATGGGAAAAATATAGTAAATTGAATGTCACACTTTTATAACTAACTGAAGTACCCGGCATTGCCCGGATTTTATGCAGAGTGAAGATGTCTCATTTAGGGGGATGCAGACAGTAATTTTTCTCTTATTTTGAACGTCGAGTGTGCAAAATTTCATCAAGATGTACCAAAATTCTACTTTAAGGGGTGAGAAAGGGGGATGGGGGTGGTTTTTCGAAATCTCATGTAGACAGTAATTTTCCCTTTTATTTTGAACGTCAAGTGTGCAAAATTTTATAAATTACCAAAATTCTGCTTTAAGGGGTGGGAAAGGGGAATGGGGGTGGTTTTTAAAAATCTCATATAATAGTGTTCTTCCTCTTAATTTGATGGTTTAGTGTGCAAAATTTCATCAAGCTCGGAATAAAACTGTAGATTTGTATAAAAAACAAACAAACCTACAGATACTCTTCTATATATATATGTATATATATATTGTGACGTGGACACCAAAATGTGACGTCTAGTCGTCACTATATGATGCCATGTTTGCACATCTACCGACTTGCTCAGATGATTGCATGATGTGCGTGGGTCTGGTTCACATAATTCAACATAATCTCCTGTCTTTCACTTTAGCCAGCATACTCAGGGAAAAATAAAAAGATTATTGCAAATTTTAATCACAAAATTCAATACAAAAAGAAACAAGAAAATAGAATATTTAAAATAGAAAATATTAATCGTTCCATCACAAAATGTGATGTAATGAAAGAGATGGTATCGGAAATTTTTGCCACAATAAAATAATAAAATTTATTTTTATTTCTAGAACTAAATGAACGTAATTTTGTACAATTAATAAAGTTATAACACTTGATTCTCAAAAATGCGAAATATTTAAAGAAAATATTACACATAATTTATCACCTGACCGTTTGTCGGGTCAGATGTAGTACAGAAATAACTTGGCAAATAGATTGATTAACACGAGCAAGAAAACCATTAGTTTTAAATAAAAATATAAAGAAATAATATGCTACAATAGAAAATTATTTGTTTAAAATCAGAATATGAAAAGAAAGATTAATGCTACAATAAAAAAATCAAAAGCTTTAAATTCTTCGTACACAACAAAAGTGCATTTTTACAACCAGTTTTTGCGTAGTAATTGTCCATTTCTGCAGAGATTCACACTCTTCATTTTAATTTGGCCAGTCCAAGGTACCCGTTAAAACTTGTAACTTTTACTTGCCGAACATCAGGAAGGTTGGATCATCTATTGGCATTTGGTTCTTCATGGATTGCTTGCGTTTTCCTTGAAAAAATCATCCCGTCGGGTACTGACAAGCTGCAGATCCACTAGTACCCCTCATCCATTGTACGGGAGAAATCCTTCCCGTGGCATTCAGTATGTTGTGGCATGACTCCTCTTTCGTCATATCCGCAGAAGTTTTAACAAAAGGTAACAATAACATCACTTTTACGAAATTTAAAAGTGAAATAAGATAAAATGAGTAAAATGAGTAAAATGAGAAAGTGAATGAGGAAATGAGGAATGAGTGACGAAGGGATGCGTTCATCCTGAAATTACACATATAATTAGTCAACAGATAAGTTCAAATATGATGCAGGACAACACAGATGTCAAAATATGACAAACTAAGGCGGATATGTGTTTCAGAGGTGAAGAACCCGCGGATCTTGTGTTCACCACTGACGGTGAGAGAGAACTCCGTCCTTCACCTTTACAACATATATACGAGTAGGTATACAGGCGATCGTGTCTTAATTGTTTGACGATATTTTATGATCTAAAAAACTGTTTTACTAGAATACTAGATCCGTCACTGAGCATTTATGAATATTTGCCACGATGTGCTCAAATTTAAAACATTATAAATTACCAGATACGTACTGAAAATTATCGCATAAATTGGTTTTCATGTGTGCCAAGGTGACTATTATTGTTATAATATTACTAGAGTTATTGACAACAATATTAAAATGTTTACAGCGCACACAATCGTACTCAACGAGTAGCACATCTATATAAGAAATAATTGTGAAGTCATAAATACGACTTTTAATTTCTTCTTTCTACATACACTTTCAATTGTGCGTGCGTACAAAATAAATAAAGTGTTCATAACAATATTATAATGTTATATAAAAATCTATTTATATAAAAAATATAGTCATCAAATCCATATCTTTATATTGTAGTTACAATTACCAAATAGAAAATCGTTAAATTTCATCTGCATATTTTTTGTTGTTGTTGGTGGTGTTAACTAGTCCATTTTAGTGATAGAAAATGTTAACATAATTAATTATCTAAGTAATTTGAATGAAATCACAAATTTAATTGGTGAGGTTATAATTTCAGAATATAATTCCGCGAACAAATCTATATTCCACTTAGAACTTTGTACGGTTATTGTTGTTAAGAATTGGCAGAATATTTTTTTCAATAAATAAATTTTTGTTAAATTTTGAATAATCGTAATTCTACAAATAAAAATTATCCCAAACCATTACATAAATAGACAAAATATGCGTACAATGACAGAGAACTTTCCAGTCTAAAAATGCCACAACTTGCCACGTAATAACCAAAGTCTACTAGTCTGTGATGCGACGAGTGATGATGTATGAAACTAAATGCCGAATCATAAAGAAAATTCGGGAGCATAAGCTATATGCGAATGAAATGAAGATGTTCAGATGGATACACATAGGAACGAGATTAGATAGAATTTGAAATTAGCAAGTGAGAGCAAGCTTCAAGATCGCATAGAAGCTCAAGGAGTACAGCTGTCAAGCTAGATTTTAACAGTACCCACCCAAAAGAATCAGATGAAGACCATACACCACCTGATGGCCAATCGTACAAAAAGAATCGAAGGAGAACCAGGTGGACCAAAGTATAACCGATCCTGGCTCTTGTGTACAAGGAGACCTGATGTCGGACGAAGGTGAAGACAGACCTCAAAACCAGTTACCTACATGCATCACGTAATATTATGCATGCACATATATATCTAAAAAAATAATTATAAGTGAAATTACACCCGTCCATGATGCGTTACTATAATGTATTCCAAAATAATTATTTATATTTATTTTGCATATATATAATATTTTTTAATACTGTACACGTACACACCTTAATTCGACAATTCTCTACATCTTACATATACAATATGTACAAACATGTTATCAAATTTTACCATCAAAATTATTCAAGAAATTATGTGATATATATTCGATCGCAAATGTTAAAGGTTTTAAATCTGGATGAAGAAAATTATATTAAAAATATTATTCAATACTTACTTAAGATGCTTTGTAATATTTAAACAAACAAGTATTAACGGAAAAGTACAACACAATTTAATATTTACATATAAACAGAAAAACTATTCCAAGAGAAGCGGGGCACAGCAATGTTTAAGTGTATACATTATATTATATATATTTATGTAGGTACCTACAGTGCAATCCAAGCGACGAGCATTTCCAATTTTACATCGAAAACTAACAACTAAGTTCGGATATTTAACTTAATTTACAAGCTTAATGTAGTAAAGACTAATTAGTTTATTTTGCACACACCCTGTCGGCTCCTCGGGGAACTACGAGCATTGGCTGCAATTCCAATCTAAAATTAACACCAAACTCTATTATTCAAGTATGGAAATTCAAAATCACAGTTTTCTTCATAAATATTACTTTTGAAGTCGATAACATTTCTAACAGTTTTGGAATGTTAAAAACACTAAATATATTTAACGTTCACAACAAAAATTAACTAATTTTAATGTGAATTCTACAAAGACCCCTAAGAGAGATCACTAACATGCGCTTACATGTGGCTAACTATGCAGATCTCAGATAAATCTACAAAGCAATTCATAATCTCGACACATTTGACACATACCTCTTAAATGTGCATCACATCAATTCTCACATTTTCCGCGCAAGTTTAGACTTCTAATATGTGCGCACAGTACTCATTTTGTCGCGCATCTTATTCGTTTTGTCCTTTAAAATTTGCGCACTGACATTTATTCACACTTTTCCGCGCATATTTGACCTTTAAATTATGCGCACAATACTCATTCTCGATACATTTCGCATTTGTATGTTATTCGTTTTGACCTTTAAAATTAGTGCACTAATATCTATTCCCATATTTTTCCGCTCATGTTTTGACCACATTTTCGATACATTTTGCCGTGCATGCTAATGGTTTTGCCCTTTAAAATTAGTGCCCTAATATCTATTCTCATATTTTTCCGCTCATGTTTTGACCACATTTTCGGTACATTTTGCCGTGCATGCTAATGGTTTTCATCTTTAAAATTAGTGCCCTAATATCTATTCTCGTATTTTTCCGTACATGTTTTGACCT
The DNA here is from genome assembly GCA_022840565.1 of Eubasilissa regina. Classification (NCBI taxonomy): domain Eukaryota; kingdom Metazoa; phylum Arthropoda; class Insecta; order Trichoptera; family Phryganeidae; genus Eubasilissa; species Eubasilissa regina. Next base: position 29,560,173 of record JAINEB010000033.1, read on the forward strand.
CATTTTTGATACCTTTTGCCGTGCATGCTAATAGTTTTGACCTTTAAAAATTGCGCAACAGGATCTATTCTCACATTTTTCGCGCATGTCTTGACCTCTAATACTCACGATACTTACACTCGATACATTTTGCCGTGTATGTTATTCGTTTTGACCTTGAAAATGTGCGCATGATATATATTCTCACATTTTTGTTGCAATAATCTGATTTAGTTGGTCGATATAGATCTTTCGCGTCGATGTCCGCCGTTGCCTCAACTACAACCTTCTACACTCATGTCATGTAATTTAATTACCACCCTCTTCCTCATTCGCATGTTTTCCTGTCAACCCTTTGATCAAACTTATATTACTCTTTATTTGTTAACATTTCATATTCAGGTACGAGTATACATTTACTTGTCCATATCTCCTTAAGTCTTTAGAGAAGAATCTTTGACCTGCACATTCTACCGATCTTCACATAAGATAGAGTAAACTCTGAAGCCTGAGCTAACTCAGAAGCAATACACTATAAAGAAAGAACGGAGAAGAGACAGAAAACTTGTGGATTAGATCGTATACCAAGGTAAACAAGGTTATTGGTAAAAAGCGCAAATAGCAGTCGGTAGGATAATTTTCAAGACAGAAGGACAAACGATGGATAAATAATATTATTAAATGATATCCATTAGATAAAAAACGATCTAGAGGACCTAAATTTCGACGACTAGACAAAAAGAATGGTAGAATCAGAGGGAGACTCATCAGATCATCTATCATCTAACTGTGGATCGACTGATAATTTTCCATACATACAATAACATGCAGAAGCAATTTGAAGAATGAAAGTAAATAAATTGCACGTTCATTATTGTTTTAGGTAGATTGTCTTGGTTCAAATGACATTTTATTAGTTTTCCCTTATTTTATTGGCATTTCTTAACTCAACATTAGCTACAATATGTTATGTTCAATTTATTAACAGTTAACATTGTTTGATTTATTAAAAATTAATAAGAATAAAACATAAGAACGAAAAATTTATTTTAATTTCGCTTGAATTCAGAGGTATTCCAACATAATTGGAAAAAATCTATATGATAAACACCCCGGCTTGTGAGATAAATATTTTCATGTATCTGAAAGGGAACATTATTTTTTTGTTATAGTTATTAAATATGAACAAAATAAAAATTATATCACAATCATTATATAATACTACTTCAATATTTTCAAAGTCACTTTGAAGAAACATGTTTATAAATAATAAGAAAAAACACTTTGTGTTTATAATTTTAGTATAAATTGTTCCCTTGTATACATTGTATCATTGGTCTTGAAACATGTTGGTTTATCAATGGATAGTGGTTTTAACAAAGTGATTTTGTCTTCTATTTCAGAATATAATATATTCGTACTAGCAGTTGCCGATTTCTTACTGATAGGTTTTGCGGGTGGCTTTGTGGCCGTTTCGCGGCCATTGGTCTCAATAGAATCAATATTTCAATTATAGAGCTTTTCCCAAAACAAACCACACGTAAATAAAATACCGGTGTAATTAAGATTATTCTATCTTTGTAAGTTAGCTATAAAAACGAACAAAACTGACATATAAGAATCGTGGATAGACGATAAGGGAGAAATCTTATCATAGACAGAATAAAAGATGACAGATGTCAATATACGATTTTTCTAAAATATGTTTTTTTTTCTTATTCATAATAAAAGCAATGTACACTATATTTCAAATTTAATACATATTTACGTACTGTTATTTAATATAAAAGAACAACGAAAACGTAAAACTAAAAACGTTAAAGTTATCTTAATCTAGAGATATTAAAAACATGTTCGCTTATTGTTCTACTCATAGACCCAGCCGTTTAATCAAGCACTATATAGTCATAATGACACTATGTCCAAGACGTCCAAAAAGTCATTGAAATAGATGGGGAAATGTAATACTACGGAAGGTGGGTGATAATGATGAAAGAAATGAAGGGTAAACTAAATAACAAATTCTGCCAAACAAGAATGGTATGAAGCCTAAATGACAATGAAGAAATTAATAGTAAAAATAGGATTGTGTACTGTTCTTGTGCATATTCATACGATGTGATGATATATTATACGAAGACCTGGTATAAATAGTTAAGATAAAGTATACAGTTAAAAACAAAATGCCTTAAAAGCTATTTCTTTTTTTACAGAAAATATTGGTTATCCTTCATAAATACTTTTTCAAGATTATAATCTAATCAAAACATTTCATAGCAAACTGACAACGATAAATATTTAGAGAATTACTATTTTATACGAAGGTTTTCTGTCATGTTGAGTCTGTGGTCAATGTCAAAAAAACTAATTTAGTGTTGATAACTATGTTAGAAGAATTCTGTCAACCAACAGAAATTATTTTGGTCTCTAAAAGCACCTAAATACCTGCATCCGTAAATCATGAAAAATCATAGTGTACCTATACCAGTTCGATAAAATACACGGAACCAAAGCCTAAAAACCGAGGTCTGTCGACTTTCTGAAATTTTAGGTTAGGAGCACAAAAGCTGAAAATTAACTTTGAAAAACCGATAAACTAAATATACTGATGAGTTTAGTCTGTGATTATATATGGTAACTGAAATTGAACAGTTAGAGCTTAAGTTCAGTGTATATCGGCTACAAGCACGTGACGTTGTCAATTTTACGTCTTCAAAGAAAGGGCTCGGCATCTGGCCCGAATGGAAGACTATTCAGCGTATGCGTACTTAACATTTCATAAACCAAAGAGGAACGGAGTATCGGTAGATCACTGCTTTATTGAATCCAGGGTGACTTACTAGGAAATATTTGAATATGTCTAAGAACACATAATTACTGGATTTTCACCTAAAAAGGCACTGTTATTAAATAAATAATAGATATGTCTTCGGCTGGCTTAAGTGATCACTTTACACAACGTAACGTTCACCATTCCACCCAATCAAATTTTTGAAAGTTTTATATATGTTAATATGTGGAATCTCTTCGAATACCACTACACTGTCGCCATATATGCATATATGTATGTCACAATGAGAATCTTATTATTTTTTTGAAATTATTTAAAGCGATATTCTTTATCTGTAAAATGTTTTTAACACATTATACTATACGCCTGAAAAATCAATATTTTTCATTTATATTTCCAGTATATTAATAGAAATATTTGAATATGTCCAAGAACACACAATCACTGGATTTTCACCTACAAAGGCACCGTTATTAAACAAATAATAGATATAATATAGATACGAAACTATTTTTTATTAATGGAAAAATATGGAAGTTTGGGTAATTACAGGACTTATGATTTGTCTTCTGCTGGCTTAAGTGATCACTTTACACAATGTAACGTTCACCATTCCATCATAAATATATAAAAAAAAGTTTCTTCTCCATGAGATATCTATTATTTGTTTAATAACAGGACCTACCTGCTTTCGAGTTCGATGGCTGGAGATCTAAGACGCAGAACAGAAAGAAACGGAGGGATTTACCAACCTGTAGTTTTGCACGTTAATTTGGTAAAAATCAGCATTTATTGCAATCTGCATTTTGATAATGACTGAGAAATTATCTCTAAAAATGAAGACTAGTAACAATGAAAAACTAACAGAATTCAACTAACAATTAATAATATAACTAACTGCTCTGTTGCAGACGAAGAGTAAAGTAGGTCGATCGATAGATGCTTAGCCCATGATTTTAATAATTAATTAGTCTAATATTGTGATTCACAAAATATTTAGAAGCACAACGATACGATAAAAAGTTATTTGTAATCGAGTCAATCAAAACGAACACGGATTGTTGCAAACTGAAAATTGGAAAAACGTAGCCCCTACAAAATTTTTCAAACTAAAATAAAATAATAATAATATTATCAATTGTATGTGTTAATATATCAGTGGCGTGTACTAGACAAGGCCTTAGGTTATGCTGCTAATATCTATGCTGTAAAAGCAATGGATACTAATACTAGTGATTGTGCACATATGAAAGGAATATGTTTTTGTGAAAGTTTAATCATATTAAACAAATAATAGACATCTCATAGAGACGAACCAATTTTTTATAATATTTAATGGAAATATAATATTGGTAATTACAGGGCTTACGACCTCTCTTCGGCTTACTTAAGTGATCACTTTATATAAATATAACATTCACCATTCTCAAATTCTCATATTTCGAACCTACATTTTACACTTTTCAAATTAATACATCTATCGTTCCATTATTTGAAAGCCATCTTTTTTTTCGACAATTTGTCGTCAATTCACTGTGGTGCTACAGTATAATCAGTTAATGCACGTTCCCCGGAATGGAAGAGATCCAGGTTCGAATCCCGTTAGCAATAACAATATTTTTCGATAAAATTGATTTTATATGTATATCTTTATAATTAATACATTTCATTTGTGTAAAATATTATGTTAATGTCAAGAATATAATGAGCATTTGCATTATTTTGGCAGCAGATATCGTAGGAGTTCCTTGTATGGTAAAGTAAGTATGTCGACTAATACTCAGATTGGAAAAAAACTTTATTACCTAGTTATTTAACAATAACAACATAACATTCCCTAACACTTCACCTTTTCTGTTTATATTCGACCGAAACCTTTGCCATCTTCTCAAGTCCATTGCTCGAGTAGACTAAAGCACGTAACGTAACGAAACGAAAATAACAATAACCCAACGTGTGTGTGGTACAAAGTATAGTTGTGGAAATTAAAATAATCGTGTCACTCCACAAAGTAACCGCCGTATCAATTAATGATATTATTACCGAGTCTTTAACATAAAAATTCGTAAATCAAGTTATGTATTGACATAGGCTAATCTAAATCATGTAATTGAGTAGCGTAGCCTATTTTTAAAACAGCAATATAATTTAAAATGTGACAGTTATCTAAATATATATATATATATACTCAAAAATTGATTGAGAATATTAAACCTTACGTTCCATGTAATGTTTCTACTTAAATATATCAAATGTATTAATATAATTAATATGTGGCAATAAAAATGATGTTGTTTATTCAAAATATAATCACTAGAACCGGATATGCGTTAATAACACCACCCACCACTGCAGCCAGCTCTTGGTGGTAGAAATAAAGAGACAGATACAAAGAAACGAAAGAAAGGTAGGAGAGTAGATGCCTGACGATAAAAATATAGGCGAATGATGTTTTGGTTATGTCCTCCGGCATAACACATTGATAAGAAGACCGCTGTTGCCATGAGCTGGCTGGTGGAGTGGAGCAGGTGCAGAAGCTACCGAGAAGTAAAAAATTGGACATATATTAGGTCGATAAAGAGAGCCACAGCGACAAGTCCCTTAAGAAGAAAGAATTTTAGTTGCAAAAGAATTCTACGTAATTACTCTTCTAAAAACAAGCTAATTATCATAGTACAGAGTGAATATTATGTTCCAGGCCGATTTGGTTTGGCTGCTATTTTAGTTTGGCATTTGGTTGTCGTGGTATAATTTATTGTGGAGTATCTAACGCCTCAACAACGTGTTGAAGTCATTAAAACATTAAAATAAATACAAATCCGTCTTTTGGAAAAAAATCATAAGCGACGAAGTTTACTTCGACTTCTGGATTTTGTTAATAAACAAAACAGCCTTATTGGGGGCACTAAACATCCTCAATTGATACATCGATAACTTTTACACCCGCGCAGAGTTGAATGTGGGCCGGCGGAATCATCGGGCTATATTTATTTTAGAATGTAAGAGGCAATCCTGTAAAAACTTATCGGTAGCCGAATTAGGCCGATTCGGCCTGCAACATATGTGGACGGTGCCACCTCACGCACAGCCCGAGCTACGCTTGAAATTTAGATAAATGAAACAACATCGCCCTGGAACATAATATTCACCCTGTATATTAAAGTGAGAATTTGGACAAATGTATTTAATTCAGTCTCCAGTGTGATCTATATGTTGTGTGGATTGTATAATGATTATTAACACAGTAAATGAGTTAAACAATTCATTACTAAGCTAAAAAATACTTTTACATTACATTTTTTCTTGAAACTATACTATGTATCTTTTTTCTTATTCGTATATATACTGTAACACCTCACTTTTACGTATGTATTTCATATATCATTTTCAATACACAATTTATACCCTCTGTAGTATCTGTAGTCTGTGGTGGGTATTTGAAGAGGTTTTGTAAGAGGTTCATTGACCATTTTTTATTGAAACTCATTTATTCTGCACCTATATGTATGTTTCATCATTAAATTGTTAATGCTCTATAAAATATGAAAATAAAATAAGATAGAATATCGACTCAAAATTCAATACTGCCGCGGTGAGTTTACCCAAAGGACCGCGATCGCAGATCGATTGTGATCGGCTAATGCCTTTAAAAACGGACATTTACTGAATTTCTACACGACATGTAATATACTAATTTCTATAATAACCGCTCCAAATTGTTTCGGCCTTGTGCACATTATTATAAATCCTTAAAACTCATTTTCCGTGTTGAGTGCTCCCGCCGCCGAAAAGGGAGAAACTCACCTCTTGTGTGTTATTACTCCGGCTAACACTATAGAAAAAACCTCTTAACTATTGATCGTCCCGCCCCTCCGACGTTGTAATTAATTGAATTAAGCACCAGGGCGCCGGGACGCCCCAGCGGTGGGCCGCGACTTATCCGATTTTGATTCATCTGTTGTTATAGACGGTTTTTAAACCCATTTTTAATTTCATTCGCGTTCTTTGTCAAATCATAACGACTGAGTTGTATTGTAACGAACGGCGCACAGGGCGCGCGTCAAATTGACATCTGTTAATTCGAATGAAATGAATTATTTTGTATCGTGTTTTGTTCTTCATCGTCGACATCGACATGGCGCATAAGTATAGATTAAAATAAATAGTAATAATGACAATTATATATTTTTTTAAGGAGAAACATTCTCCATAAAAATATAGGTATAATTTTTTTAAGGAGAAACATTCTCCATAAAAATGTAGGTATAAATTGTATCAGAATTAATCCAAAATTTAATAAAATGGCGTAATTACTTCATTCTGGCGTCTCCTAGCAGTTTTACTAAATTATTTAAATATATACACATAAAATCAATTTACCGAAAAAATATTGCTTTTGCTAGACTATGTCCCGGTAGTAACAAAAAATATTACTTTGCTATAATATATCCCGGTAGCAACAACAATATTTTTTCGATAAATTGATTTTATATGTATATCTTTCTAATTAATACATTTGATTTGTATTCGATTACTATAGAGGCATGGTGGAGGAAGAGTATCTGGTTCGAATCCCTGTAACAACTAAATATTTTTTCAAAAAATAGATTTTTTCAGTATATTTTTCTAATTGATTTATTTTATTTGTAATAATAATTATAATCCCTAAAAATACAATTAAATATATCATTTATTACTTTTTCCTCAAAAATACGCAGTTAGAAGATTTCAACAATACGTCTACGAGTGCTGCTGGCCGCGTTTGTATTGTTACATACTCTCCATACCTACGTCTGCATGGCTGGTGGGAATTGCGTTTCAAATACTGTCATGGAGACGATAACCATTTGTCATTTGTCATGAAAACTGATATTAGACGTCACTAAAATCTTATTGAAATTGGAGGCTCCGAGTACCGATCTGGGTACCTCTCACATGCTAAGCTAGTACTCTACCATTTTAGCTACTCTCCTAGTAGACTATGGCGCCAAATTTTTTAATAAATATATAATATTGATTTTTTTGTATTATAAATCGTTTAATTAATTAATTTATATTTTTGATAAACTTTATTATTCTTAACACCAAATTTTAATATCTATTAAATACATTTTTTTTACAGTTAAATTTTCAATCCAGTTGATAAAGAACTTAAGATATTTGTAAACCCGAAATTTTCAGATCTTGCTTGATACCTCAAATGTATGGTATTAGTGTACCCGTTTGTCGCGCGGTAGTCCGGAATGCGGTTCTTCGGAATTTTTGATATTTATTATTATATATTAGAAAACTTATTATATAATAGATGCCACCTGAGACATGTAATGTTTTATTTTTGTCTATAAATATTTTTGAATTGGTTAATTTGTATACATAATTCTTTTGAGAAGTTGTTGCACATCTTTAAAATCTTGAAGTTTTTCAAATTTTATTATTCCGTTAACAGACTATGAAAAAATCATAACCGCTAAAATATTTAAAATAAAAAAAACTATAATCAAGATTATGGGGCTTAAGCCCGCTACTTACTCTACCGAATTAACGCTCATACTAGAGTTGGGCGAAACAAGACCAAACGATTAACATAAGCCAATTCATAGTCGGAACAAAACATGTCGACTATTTTAGAATTTCTATTTTTATCAGATTTCACTACTTTCTTTTTTAGGTAATGTCTGAAATTTGTTATTATTTAGTTATTAACAATTGCCATTGATAGTTCAATTTTAATTCACATTGGGTTAAAATTTATTTCTAATTTAAATAAGTGCATTTAAATTTTTTATTTTTTTAAAGAAATATTACGAAACGAAAATGTCACATATGAATAAATTTAATTGAAAATGCAATATATGTATATGGACTAAGGTGGAAAGTGATATAATTGTCGAATGGTAAAATTCGAATTCAACTTATCTCGGTTTATCCAAATGGATTGCACTTATGAATTAAGCATCTACGAGTATACAAGAGAAGTGAATTTATTCTGTCGTCCGTTTTACTTACGTAAAATATATTTATACAAGGTTATGAAAACGTATTATAAAACATTACCTAATCGTTGCAGTTACGATGTATTTCATCAATATCTCGAATTGATGTGTTATTGATTGAATCAATTGAAACTATGTAGGCATTGATTAAAATTACCAATTAAAATCCTACAGTTATAATTATCTCCGTCGTGGCACATTAGGAGTGGGCGTACCTAAATTCAATAGTTGATAACAATATTCGTTTTCATGATCATTTGTCACTATATCTTAGGATATTTCTACCACATTGTACGTTATAAATGGGGAATATAATTAGTATATACATATAATACAATTTAAAAAAATTTAAATCATGAATGATTTTCTTTGTCAATTACATCCGATATTATTCAATACACATTACTAAGAGTTGATCTGTGTTTAGTTTAAGTAAAAAATCGAGGTTTACACTCGCACTTACCACACGGAGGCTGCCCCGCCTTCACCCCATTATTACATGAGTCTCATCTCGTGGTCATCACCTCGAACTGATGTGCAAATATCTTATGACAATACCTTCTACAAGTATAGATAGCTTGCTTAGGAATCAAAATTAGATCAAGACTAATTGATGAAACATTCGAATCTTCGCTAACGTTTCGGGCATGTTATTATCATTTGTCAATCTTGCGTTATTATTAACGTTGTTTTGTCCAAAGATTCCGCACTAAAATATAAATATTTTACATAAATTGTATCTATTTGTTCTTTCTTGGCTTTTTTATCAATTGAACATTAATCCTTTTAAAATTAGCAATATTAACTTTGTGGTTAAAATTCATATTTTTTTAAAATTATCTTTGTTTTATTAACCACTTGAATTGAGTTTAAATACATCTACCGGTTTCTAAAAATACCACTTTCTTCTTCAGGATGTCATAACTAACCAAAAATATATAGCATTGTTTCTTCATCAGAATCTATTTATAAAAAAATTTAAAAAAAAACAATTATTTAAAAAATAAATTTAGTACCTAACTCAAATTGCTGCTCAATACAAATTTAGTCGAATAATTTTTAGGAAAAAAATTTAGAATAGGACTCGTAGTTAAATTTAGTTGGCTGTTTACAATTTCCTGATTAGTTTTACATGCTTTATTTATCTCCAAAGATTCCAAATTATTTAATTTGTGACCAACACCGTTTATATGCAAAATAATTTGGAATCGTTGGAGATAAATAAAGCATGTAAAACTAATCAGGAAATTGTAAACAGCCAACTAAATTTAACTACGAGTCCTATTCTAAAATTTTTTCCTAAAAATTATTCGACTAAATTTGTATTGAGCAGCAATTTGAGTTAGGTACTAAATTTATTTTTTAAATAATTGTTTTTTTTTAAATTTTTTTATAAATAGATTCTGATGAAGAAACAATGCTATATATTTTTGGTTAGTTTTGACATCCTGAAGAAGAAAATGGTATTTTTCGAAACCGGTAGATGTATTTAAACTCAATTCAAGTGGTTAATAAAACAAAGACAATAAATAAAAAATATGAATATTAATCTCTCTCGGAACAGATCCCGAGATTGAATGTACCATAAAAAGGTATATTTTAAAAGATTTTTCAATCGATATCATTATTATATTGATACACCTAACAGAATAATTATTATTTGCACGCTAAGAAAAAATGACAGGCGTCACTTTCAAATAAAAATTGTAAAATAGAACATTTAAAATACTTTTATATTATTTAAAACAAAGAATAGTGGATTGTGTTATTTTTAAATTACGTAACATTGATACTATTGAACTTTATAACATTTTTATTAATTTATAATTAATATCATGGAGAACAATTTTGATTCTGAATTCAGGCGGCTCGCCAACAAATCACAGACGTCAAGTGCGCAATGTTTTGTAGGTGAACCTCGGTAGCCAGCCCTCTTCGGGAATTTCATTAACAATAAAGTGCACAGAATAATTTTGGAGAAACTTTACGCATTAACTCAACTCTTTTGGAATATTTTTATGGGGGATATGGGCGAAGGCGAAGGGGGCGCGACAGCGGGCGGTGAATGGCAATTTATTGTTTTTAATAATGGCAACACACAGTAGCAAATAGCTGCATAAAAAATTAAACCAAATCAAGAAACCTCATTCCGCTTATTTTAATGCAATACGATTATTGTATTTATTACATCACAAATATTAGATCGCTGCAATACACAAAGCTAAATTTTAACATCCAAATTAATAATGAAAAGCATTTTGTAGTCATCATAGCGAGTAATATTTTTGTTTGTTACAAATGAACATATTTATTAATTCTTAAATTCAATTTTGCGTGTTCAGGACGCAAGTTACGAGCGTCATTCATTTAAACGTTGTATAATACATTTTATATATATGTAGAAAATATTGAATCATCATTTACCGCTAATCTCGGCGAGTTTCGCGTATTTTAAGCACGTGTCTTTAAAAGAGACAAATTAATGTCGAGATAGTAATAGTGATAGACGAGATACTGATCAAACATTAGAGATATCAGCGTTACAACCCAAGGTTGTCACGGCTACTGCATTTGACGCCATTTTCTTCTACCTGTAGCATATATTCTCTTTCAGTTCATCATTCTCAAAACACGACACCACACCATCAATCTCACAGTTTACGGTCTCCGGTCTACACAGTCCCCTGCGCCCTTGCGGATCACTAAATAAATCTTTTTTGAGGATTCTTGAACATCACATCCTAGCTGGCGGAATCTTCTAATTTTAATTGACTTCGCCACACTGGCATCTTCATACAAGTCCGCATTATATCTTTGTTTCCAGACACCATTGTTATTTATGAGGCCGTAAATTCTATGGAGAATTTTTCTTTTAAAGGTAATTGACGGAATAGATAGCACAATATCACATTAAAATTTATCACTAAAACATAAAAAAAATTCTTAACATTTTTATGTATTCTCTCTTATGATTTGTGTTTTATTTTCACATTTACCAGTATCGAGTTTGATACAAGACACCTCTAAAACCTTTTTGAAATATAAAGATTTTGGGATTGCTGAGTATCGATCCCGTTATCCTCCCTTAGACTGTGGTGCTACATTTTTATAGAAGTATATGGTACTGATTTTTGTGGCTTATTACTATTAAATTTTAATACTACAAAAACGTCGATTGAATGAAATTGGTACATTTCTTGGTATCGTTGATATAATTAATAATAATATTGGATACTTTTTATAGTGCCATTTTCGTGAAAAATTTCACCTCAAGGACGCTTTACTCATAAACTGTTTATAGTCCTACTTTATCTGTTAATTTAAAATTACAAATTATTATTTGAACTTATGAAAAAGATTTTTTGAAAAGGTGGGTTTTTAGTCTGTTTTTAAATAAAGTTTCTGATGCACTGTTTTTTATGACATAGGGTAAAGATTTCCACGCTTTCAGGCCTGCCACCACAAATGTCCGTTTACTAAACTTAGACTTCTGGCAACGGCTGGTCGGTGGTTCTACAACCTACTCTGTGGCTGAAGTAATAGTAATTTGATGTATACTATTCAAATTATTTGGGATACAAAGCTCTTGAAGATACAAAGGCGACATGTATTGTGTCGCCTTGTACATCAACCAGCATAATTTAAATTCAACTCTTTCAGAGAAACGGAGCCAACATACCTCATGCAAAAATGATGTTATATGAGAGAATTTAGAAGCTCCATATATTATCCGTGTTGCCGCATTTAGAATGGATTATAATCTATCCAGGTGAAACATTGGCAGTGCAGCATAAATCCTGTTGCAATAGTTCACACGTGACACAACAAATGCATTTATGAGTAGACCGACTGCCTCAGGGGAGAGATGTCTCCGAATACTTTTAATCTGTCTCTGCTGGCAGTTTTGTTGATTTGTGTATTATATTTTGTGATTCCTGGATAAAGTGTTGCCTTTTAGGTATCGCTGTCTCAAACAATATGATAAATGTAATAATAAAATATGTCAAATATAACATTTGAGACAATTAATCAATGAGTTATGTCGTAAATGCTCAATTGAGTTTCTTACAGATTATTTTTTGAAAAATAAGTTACCTTCTGAATACTAATTCTACTGAAACACATACAGAGTTTACTCATCATAATATGAGGTGTTTAGAAATAAAACTGTCACTATCCAATTGACGAAACAGAAATATACGTATTTGTAACTGATTTTATAGGCAGAGCGGAAACTAAAATTAATGTGCTATTGATAAAATGTTTCTAAAACAAACTACCACTATTGCCACATAATCATTTTCAAACACGTCACCCTCTATTTTTCCTCAACTGAATAGTGGCCGTTTTCCCCATACAGCCTCAGGCGCCAACTAATGTTGAAATATAAAATTTGTTTAACGCAGTATACATTTTACTATGGTGCATTTATATTATTATTATTAATATTACACAGAAATGTATAATATTTATACATATCTTGATGTAATAATAAGTATAAATCTCAAAAATGATAACTGTCAAGTGCATGCTTTAGTTAAAAAGGACAAATTGAAAGTTTAAGTAGAAGTAAACGCGTGACAAACAACCAACACGGAATAACCGAATCTTGCTTTACGACAACTTTCACATTTTCAAACACCTCGATAACTATTTACTTGCTTGAAAATGCTTTAAAATAACTTTTTGATTCTAATCCGCCCAATATATATACTAATATTTGAAAAGGACATTATAAGAGAATATTATTTTAAATATTTATCGCAAAAACAAAAACTCACTGTGAATAAATACAAAGTTAATGGTGTAATTTATTATATCAATATTACATTACATAATGGATATTACAATCACAATCATCATAATTAAAAATTGTATTCGATAATGTTTTATGCATATTAAAATTTTCAGGTAATTTTGGACGCAATCGCGCCTAATCTCAAACTTGTTCTTGTATCTCGGCCAACTCCAGTTGTTTCCAGACAATGATATAAATTATGATAAACTCACAGCCATATTGTAATATTTTAACATCTATCAAAAAAATTGGAACCAAGCTGAGCAATTTAAATGTCCCGAAAACCTTTTAATAATAAAAAAAATCGTGAATATTATTATTGACTTATGCGAATTTTTATTCAGTTATTACAGACAGTCACAGAAAGGGGTTGTGTTTAAGGGTATGTAAAAGTTAACTCACAAGGTCGTGAAGTGCAGACTAAAATAGAAAGCGATTAATTTTCCATTAAAAGGAATTTGTAAAAGAAGTATATCACATATTTAAAGTAATTTAGTTCTAACCAATTTAATGAATATTGGAGATGTATTTCCGGAAATACTAAGTCAAATATGTATCTCAAATTTATTATTATTATGTATTATTAAGGTATTAATTTGTTTCAAATAATAAAATGTGTAAAGTTGTATTTTCATAGCATAGTTCTGTGGAATATTCATACAAATTAAATTAATCAACTAGAAAGATAAACAAAAAAAAACTATCTATCGAAAGAATATTAGTTCAAAGTTTGTCGAGAATGTATTCGATTGCTATAGCGAAAAGGTCCAGGTTCGTATCCCGGTTGTAACTAAATATTTTTTCGATAGATAGTTTTCTCGTACATCTTTCGAGTTTATTTTTTTAATTCGTATTTGAATGTATGTTATGAAAAATGAAATTAGGATAATTTTCAGTATTAAAATATTATTGAAATTTTAATTAGATTTTTAAATTATTGCTGAGAAGTAATTTCGTTATTTACTTAATACTTACACGAAAATAAAAGGAAAAAGATGTTTTAATAAATATGCCGGTAATATTTGCGTAGAGGAGAGAACGCGGACGCCGACAAACTACACAGCTTAATGAACGTAGTACGTCATACATACGTCATACAAATTAGGCTCGTCCCGATGATAAGCAACATGAATGCTGCATCCACACTCCTACCGGTGGACATACCTTGGGAAAAGCTTGAATAATTTTATTCAATATTTATGAAACACACCGAGGCTGGCGGAGAGCGGGTGGCGGCCGGGCGGTGGGGCGAGCGGCCGGGTGGGGGCCGGGGGCGGGCGGGCGGGCGGGCCGGGGGGAACACAACATATCTCAACTGTGTAACGCCATTCCGACGATTGTAATATTTCAGCGACAAACGCGGGCACAAACACGTTTACAGTAATGTTTTAAATATATTATTCTTACACTGGCTTTAATTTTACTCGCCCCCCCCCGCGCGCCCCTCCCCCTCAAATAAAGCGGGACGTTAATTTAGCGGCGCCTGTGGAAGCGTTTGCCAAATATTCAAATCGCGCCGTAAAAGGGAAAATCCCGGAGGGTGTCGTTGGGAATGTTACCGTTTGGTCGCGCGACTCGCCCGCGGACTGCGACTCGCGCCGTTTCAGACAAGAATTATTTGTGTTGATTATTAAAAAAATTCGCCTGAACATTAGTTATTTCGCGCTCTTTTTCATCTTTCATTTTTCTACTTTCTCGTTTTCAAATGTTTATTGCTACACTAAGTAACGTTAGTGGCGAAGCAGAATTACAGCGGGCGCCTTTCTCCGGCCGGCGGGCGGGGTCGGAGCCGCTCCGGAAGCTTAATCTAATGAACAGCGGGTGATGTATCAGCGCTGGAGCGACGTACCTGCCCTCCCCCCCCCCGGCACCTGCAAAACACACGCCACAAATTATCTGCGGGCCACGCCGAAGGCATTTCGGTCCTAAGGGTATTTTATGAATTGACACTTGACTTTTACGATATTCTGTACCCACTCTGCCAGCGCGGCGGCTACTTCCTAATGGTATGGATGGTAAAGTACAAAATACAGGCACCAATGAATCGTGGTTCGCTTCATGCTCAACCCTGTCAGCCGTCCTGTACGCGCTTTCAAGACAAATCTCTGAGAGAAATCGCATCCGCTGTGATCCACTAACTGAATTCTAATCACTAAGAACAACTTTATATATTATTAGACATCTGATATAGATATATACACGTCAAAAAGTAATTTAGTAACATTTACGCCGTGTTTTATTTTCATCTTTAACGATACCGGGATCGATATCAAGCGCTTCCGAAATCTTTTTGAAATCAAAAAGATTTTGTCAAGTATCGACCCCGCTATCTCTAACATTTTGTTATTGCCCTAATATACTGAATTTTTAATTGTTTTATAAGTGTACCCATAGGCTAAATTTTTATGTTGGAATTTAATTAACTGATTTATATTTTTAATATATGTACCCCCTTTATTATTTGTATATTCTTAATATGAAATTTGAATATTAAATTTAACTCACTTAAAAAAAAGAGACACTCCTGTTAAACCTCATAGGGGTGAACTTCATAAGCAAAAGTAAACTATTTTCATACCTCATTGACGTTTTGGCAACGTAGTAGTTAGTATTTCCGATAGTTATGCAGGAGACCTGGGATCGTTTCTCTCCCAGGGAGAATTTATTTTACTTATTTAATAAATTTTGTAATATCTAATTTAAAATTGTTTCGAATCTGAAAAACATATTCTAATACATGTAACTGAGAGATGTAACGCATTTTTATATGTATTTCTTTCGAATATCACGAAAACTTCTTATCATAGTTTTGATACATAAAACTTCGGGTTATATTCAGAATAACGTGGTAATGTACGTACATGTTAATAATAAATAAATGTTAAAAATCTTCAACGATTCAGTTTAATATGTATAGTCATAAATTAAACCTTGATTTTTTATTAATAAATGCTTGATTTGATTAGTCGTTTTATTCTACCATTCAGATCGTACTAAAATTGCTTTACAAAAATACAACATGTACGTATTTATGATAATAAAAAACAATCCACTTTTGCAGATTAAAATGAGGAATAACCAACATTCTACATAAAATATTAATGTTCTTGAAGGTTTTCGATATAAAGGAACACTTAAAAATATTATTAAATTTATAACCAAAGCGACCAATAAATCACCCGACCCATGAATTCCACCCCAACGTAGAGAATGAAACAACACCCAGTATCCGCTACAAATATTCCTATACCTGTCTTCTAACTTAACACGAACATAAAAAAACGTATACAAAATTGAACGAAAAACAAACACAAATACATGTATTAATTGTTACGCGTAAATTGGTTGATACATTTAATGAGTGACGTAATGGTGTTTTCACATGCACGACTCGTGCGTATCATAAAAATTGAATTGTTACAGCTGAGGCGTCTTCGAAATACCTTGTTTTCCCTTTCTGCCGGCAAAAATTATAATTTTCATTTGAAAATATAAAGTAATGTATTTTTCTATGCTTCCTTATTCGAGCCTTTTTTTCTACGCAAAGGCATAATTGTAATAAAATACTTTTGAGAGTTTGCCGGAAAGCCTTAAAGAAAAGTTATATATTCATAATATGAAATTAAAAGAATAAAAGAATGTCGCTAGATTGGCACGTCAGACGTGGAAGGCGATGGGATCCAGGCAGAATAAGGCAAGATAAAAAGTTTAAAGAAAGTCATTAAATCCGTTATTAAAAATACAAAATAGCTTTCTCCGTCGCTGCTTGTGCAAACACGTCCGCCCTCCCTCCATATAAAAATAATCAAAAGAACGGCCCGCCACCGAAGAAAATGAAATAAATATTTGAATAACGTTATTATATTCGGCCCGGCTCGTCTGAGCCCAATGTTATTTCTTTATTATTTATTGTGTTTTCTTTAAAAGTAAAAATATATTTTTCTTTCGCTTGGGGTGAGTCCCGCTAGGGTGGCGCGCGAGTTATGTACAGTGGACTTTATACTATACACGTTACAATCTGTGCTTCGCGGTATACAATACATACATTATTCAACGCGATATATTATTTTTGTAACTAAGGAAAATTACATTTTAATGTTTAGATACATACACACATTTTCTGAAGTTTTCTCGCACGCCTTGTTACATAACTTGGCTTTCAAAATTGGTTTTTCGTTGTCTCTATCCATATCTAATATTACAAGTACCGTATACCTGTCTGAGTACCCCTTATCAATCATTCACTATATACCGATCACAATCTAAGCCTCTCTTTCTTCATCCCATCGTTATTCTCACCCCAGGTTTGTATTATTTCTCTATCTCTTTTATATATTATTATATCCTTTTAAGTGGGTCATTAATTATCTTCGCATGCACACATAATCAATATAATTATATTTATTTTCAAATTTTCCAATGATAATTTCGTATTGATTTTCTATGACAGGTTTTTGCGGTCTCATAATAATATGTATTTTGTGTAATTCTGGCGTGGTCGGTTTTTGTCGTACCCGACGTGCCGTGCTACATTCCCGAGTATTCAGAAATTATAAATATTTATATATATATTGAATGAACCTCGCGTAACATAATCTTATCGGGACAATGTTGAAACGTTGAACAATTTCAGAAAATATTGTGTTCAATAATATGAAATAAATTATAAATATAATATAAATTATAATAATAAATCATAAAAAAATATATTTGTGTTCGATTGGGTTGACTGCATGCCCCTTTCTTTTGTACTAGAATAAACCTATAATTGTATCTACTCGACGAGACACCCATACATAAATGGGTCTGTTCTTCATTTAATCAAATCGATTTATTATTTAAGTACGTGGTAGCTAATAATTTGATAGGAACTCTTTATTTTATTTTATTTATTTACACCCTATCCGGAATCGATTTGAGAGTTGTTTACTCTCGTTTCGATTCGTCATAATTACATATTTTTTTATTTTATTACATTCAGTCATTATTACCATCATAGGTTGGCTCCGGTATCATCGTACCAGAGTCATACCTGTACAATTCGACAGAAGGCAGTCAGAAAGAAGCTATAAAACTCATACACCCTCAAAAGGGAAGGGAAGACGTCACATTTAAGTGTTGCTGTCGCAGTACTCGGTCACAGTCCGGCAGAAATTCACCCTGTCCAGGTCGCAAGAGGTTCAAGAGAGAGCCAGTAGAATGCTCCGTTAGGTCTCTCTAGCCACTGCTCTTTCCGGCATCGTCCATTCCAGCAATCTCCAGCCAGAGACCCACACCCTAATAAATACCCGGAAATGTCCGAGATTCCTTTAATTTCTTAATAGGTCATCGTTCGATGTCCTATTCCTTCTAATCCCGCAATCATGATCTCACAAATTACTCTTAGATTAACTTAATATTCTGATTATTATGACATCAAAGTACTTTAGAGTCAACTTTAGATTTCCAGGGCCGGCGTGAGGTAGGTGTATCCAGCCCCGCGTTCATAACAGATAAATAAACAAAAACACGAGTTATACTAATTTATTCAAGCATAGCCTAATTCAACTACGCGGTGCCTTGTTTTTATATATTTTGTATATCAAAAGTATTCAATGTAATGTTATTAAATTGTGCTGATGCGATGGTGTGATTTATGATACTCAAAATGTGACGGAGCTCGTTCATTAAAATATTAAATTGTGTACATCCATTCATGACAATATTTTTGTGAAAAATAATAACATTTTAAATTGATAAGTTATGCTTGAAATTATTTGGGTAATACTTGTCTCTGTTTTTCACCTTAACGTAGAGGTTTAAATAAATAAGCAAGACCTCGCGCCCGGCCTCGCATTTTTTCAGGCCGGCCCTGTTCATCTCGCACTTGTTTCGAGTAAAATGCGTATACTCGTTTCGATCTGTCTGCCAGGAATTGACCAGTTCTCTCAGTTCTTCTTCAGGAACGTCATAGACATCGTTAAACATTAGATAACGATGTCTTTTGATTCTGCAAATGTCCCTTGCGATGAACATTTAAGACAGTTTAAGGCGAACATAATTAAGACACGCGGACAGACAAGTTTGTCTGTCCGCGTTCAGTTGAACGCTTTTTTAAGCAAATGTTACCCACAACTACAACTATTTCACCCTCAATTGTTTGTACATTACAACTGTCTATAAGAAATCAGATATCAAAATAAATACATATTCTATATTATATAGAATTGTTTACATTAAAAACAATAAATTTTACAAACATGTCGCCTCGAATGCAAATTTGTTCTTATTTTTGAAGTGAAACTTCTTTGCCTGCAATTAAATAAATATGATTACTCATCTTAAACCCGCTCATAGAGAAGAAATTTCGGCACAAAATTTATTACGTTACCGACATTTGACTCTAACTTTATTCTTAATATCGAACCACACTGTTACATCGAAATTTAGATTGCCGATTTTTAATTAGTATTAATTTTCTAAAAATATATATTTTTTTAATTTTCCAGATGATTCATTCAATTTGCATTATAAATAAGTTTCACCAAGGACGCGCGTGGTCGTTCAACTTTTTTGTTGACACATATTTGAAAGGATTGGTTTGAAATATAGAAAATATGTTTAGTGATTTTATATGTAACGCTTTCGTTGCAATGGCAAAGTGAAGACTGTCAAAGTCGCGAAGTAAAATTATTGCTTGCGACAAATCGTTGCCTTCATAACTTTTTTTATTAGTTGTTTAAAATAATTTAATGTAATCAAAACTTTGTTTAAAAAGTGAAAAAAAATTGAATCGCTTCATCAAAAGTTATTTATTTTAAGTTAGTACAATATTATGTAATCTTCTTTGATCGGTTCCCTTACCAGTCATTACTGACGCGTGTGTGGTACGGTTTATGATGATTTTTGTCCAGCTTTCAGCAGCCCGCAGTTTGGAGAGTCGTTACAGTAGGATAGCCAGTAACATCCATCGAGTTGAAGATTTCTACCAGCATTTCAGGTTATCATTTGTCCTTTCTAAATACGACGATGATCAAAATTACTGGAGGATGCATCTTAGACTGATCGTGGATATTCTATCTTGGATTCTCCAAAATTGAAATATTTAGTACAATATTACAACCGATTATACCTCTTCCTAAATTCCTACAGTTCATTAACCATACAAAACAAATAACTTTTTGCATAAAAAAATCATCCATCCTATACTCACATACGCGAGCCTCATCTGGGGTTCAAGTAACATAAAATTTTTTGATTCCAAACAAAACTACATCCTTAGAATCACAAACTCACCTTGGTTTGTTAGAAACACGATCATTCAGAGACTCAAACATACCCTCGATCAAACGACGCATACATACACGATTTATCGTCTAAATTAATTTCCATCCCAAACATTCATAAACTTTCTTGGCCTATAAGATCCTTCATCCGATCCCCATCATATTTGTCCCATTTCACTTCTTTACCGTGTTCTTGACCCTATTGAACAAAATTTATAAAAAGATTATATAAAGATTAACTAAAAATTTGTAAAAAATTCAACAAAAAGAGAATTAACAAAATATAAAATTTTTCGCAACAAACAATTCAGTCAATCGTCTTGATGTTTGACAAATATTATGGTAGATATAGCAATACAGCGCAATGAAAAATGTCGATACATTGATTACCGATATTGATACATTAAGTCGCGAAATTTTCAAATGACCCCAGTAATTGTGTAATAAAATCAATCTGCATATTTAAGCAGGTATTTTTCCATCCATAATGGAAATGTTTTTGAAAAAGATCTCAAATTACATCTTTGAAATAGGAATTTAAAAAGAGATTTACAGCTCCATTACCAAGCTGTAACTTTTCCTGCAAAATTTTGTAACAAATACTGTTCGATCAAACGTTTGTTAATGAAATATCCTATATTATTCAATGTACTTGATTTTACCACTAAACAATCGATCGAATCTAACTAATTACTTTCCAAATTGATGTTCTATTTGACAAGATCAATTACAAATTTTGGAACAAAAATGTTCGGCTTAATTGTTTATATTTTCAATATTATACATTATTATATTTTTAACCATTCTAATTAATTTTGTTAATTTCACAATTGAATTTGACGTGCCGCTGTGATAGTTGAAAAGGGTAAAATGCAATAGTTTTATGTCTTGGCGTAAACACTTGTCTCTATCACTTTCATACGTCTTCTTACGTGTATGTGTATTTATTTTTGCTTCATAATTAATGTGATTTTCTTGTGAGGTTGTGGTAATATATTTGACTTGTTAGATAATATTAAGAAAATCTGAATTTTGATGACGTATAAATATTTTGAATGACGTAATACATTTTGTCGTTAAACAAGTTCGAATCCTTATTTATTAAATTGAAAAATAATTCATTTTAAAATATTTATTGACCTTCTTCACTGTTTTGTAAACTTTAATACACTTTACTGAAATTAATTTGAAAAACTTGGCTTATTCTTTTGTATTAACACTTTTCCACTTTGCCATACAAGCGAATGTTGCTCTTTGTTGGAATAAATAGAATTTCATTGCAAAGCTGCCGATGCAATACACAGGGCGTTAGAAATATTGAAACACTTTAAATAGAAATACCGTCGTAGACTTTTGTCGCCAATCGTGATTTTAATTTGAAAATGATACCATTCAATTATCACAGAAATACAAATAAAGTTACATAAATCATTACATAAGAGAAAAATAAGTTAGTTGCACTCCATGGAATCAAAATTAATTAAGTGAAAACATAATTGATCGCAAGATTCTGCAGGTCCTAAAGATTGCTATGTTGAAAGATTGCCAAATGACAGGACACCGAAGATCACAGTGGATGCCCCAGTGGAAGCGACCTAGAGGTAGATCAAGGAAGAGATGGGTTGACTGGAGCAAGATGGGAGAGTCCGGGAAATGGAGAATAATGGCCAGGGATAGGAGATGGTTGAGAACATTTGTGGGGGAGGCCAAATCCCATCCAGGGATGTAGTGCCGTGAAAGAAGGGGAGAATGAATTAAATCTATCAACTTCATGCATACAATAGACAAAAGTTCGCATGTTAAAATGTTAACTAGAACTATATATCGATCTAGAAGTATTTATAAATAATAAATAAAGTTGTACATGTGTTTCGCATAATTTCTCGCAAAATCTATATCAAACGTATTCTAACTAAATGCAATATGTACCTACGTATTGATTGAATAGACGTTGTAAAATGTTGTCAACTATACAACGCAAAATGTATGCATTCCATTACCTAATAATATGTTTAACCCTTCACTTAATCTGCAGAATTTCCTTGTAACATTAATAATAATATTTATATTCTTAAATTTAATAATATTCTCATTGTTTTACTTGTTACAACAAAATGCTTCTGAAAGATTATATTTCTTCGAAGACAAAGTGCCCTCAATTCAGATGAATAAAACCTTTAGTACAGTGGTTCTCAAAATGCGCATTTTATATTTGTCGTAGAGCTGGTAAATCTGAAGTTGCAATAAATAACGAACGAAAATAGCATGCTCAACACTGATTCTGTACCGTCAATCACACCGTTTCCCCACAGGGGTAGGGCAGAGAGAATAGAACGCCGCACTATTCTGTCCTTGTACACAACTCATGCCTCGTACATTTTCAAACAAATTCTCATGCATGCTTTTCGGTTATTGTAGCCTCTAACAGGCCCGTCCTCCAATATCTGGTCTAAATGATTATGCCATGTCTTACGCGGACGCCCTCTATTATTATTTATTAATGTTTTAGCCTTTCTGATAAATGTAAGAGATGTTCACTGTACCGCGTATTGCCTTTAATACTCGCCTTATAGTGCCAATTATTATGAATGTGGTCTAAGCCATGTTTCTTTCGTTTCAAGATATTTAAAGATTTGTATTTGAATTGAAAAAAAAAAAATTATTACACAACACAATGTTTCAAAATTTATTTGGTCTACTAGATTAATAATTAATTTCGGCATATAAATATTGCATGCAGCCTGTAAGGAAATAAAAAATTTAAGGTTAAAATGACTAAGTGCAGACCGGGGTCAATTGTAACAATGCGTTTTGAAATTGTTTGCATCGTTGCTATAAAAAATACATTGGAAGCTAATTTTCACAACAATAGATAATTTAGTTGTCCTCAAAATTATTATATTCTCATTTTTTTAAAATTATAATAGGAATACAATTATAAGATTATAAACGGTACTAGTAGGGGAATCGATTAAAATACAGAATTTAGGCACAAAGTAGTCGCACTTGAACTGTTTTGGCGAAGAAAAATAGTTTTTTTTATTGTTTTATAAAATTGGAGCTCAATATTTAACATAATACAAAATGTATCTAACCTCATAAATATTCTAACAATTTTTGTTAATTGAAGTTTTGGTATAAACATTCACTATAATAGAATGACAAAGCAAACATACATTATCTTAAAATATTTAAATCTCAATAAACAACGAATTTTTTTTTTAGTTGTAAATATTAGAACAATGTGGTACAATTGTTCCCTACCGGCCATTTCGGATTAAAATAAAGAATTTCGATTGTTTTTTACTCATAAGTGTTTCAAAACCCGTCGTAAAATAAACACAAACGTCGAAAAAAATATAAACTATTAATCTAAATGAAATAACTTACTTTTAGCGTTCAAAAAATCTATTTTGCAAATGCAACCGTCCGCATTCCACCAAATCATGTGAACTACTGGAGACAAATCCGTACATGTCAAACGCGCCTCCTGACGGCGTTTCATATATGCACCTACTATAGTTTACGAATTATTTGCACAAGTACTACTGCACCCTGGTACAATTGACCCCGGCCTACCCTACTCTATAATCAAAATAAACACCAGCGGAATACCGTTGAACGTCGTAACAATACACTGAATATGCTGCTTAAAATTTTGCATCATATTATATTAATTTAAAACAATATAACGCGAAATAATTAATAAACAATTTTTTTTCAATTTATTTATTTAGACCACTTTTATAATAATGGACACATATTTTCTTTACCAACGTCACCTCACTTATACGTTTCATATATACAAACCATCTTAGCAACTCTTTCTTAATTTAATCAATTGTGCTACAAAAAAATTTACGTTCACTTCTAATTTCTTAATTTTTAATTGTTTTTATCGTGCCTTTATTTTGAATTTCGTATTGTAATGATTGTTTTTGACTAAATTTAAATATTTCATTCTAATAGATTATTTTAAAATTGACGAACGATACGAAATCAAGAAATGAAATCATTACGTAATTTAAATGTTATGACTGTTTTATCAAACTGCCTTGCAGGGGAAAACAGAAAACTCAGTTATGCAAGTTTTGTTTGACCGTTTCCAATAATCTTGTGATGTCCTTTTGCCGCCCTCTCGTACTTTCATTTCGAAGAATTTATATTTATTCAACGCAACATTTTTGGAGCTACGGTATTTTTAAACAGAATTGTTACATTATTCTCGGTAAGCAATTGTCGTTTGTATTATTTTAATATTTTTTGTATAAATTCTTGTCTATATCAATCACTACATCTGTTTGCAATGTTACCAGTTTATTAAAAATAACGCAAAAATCTTTCATAAATGTTTGACTTGTTAAAATAGTATTATATTATTTTACATTTCTTTATTATCACATCAATATTATTAGTACGTCAAATTAAGATTAGTAATGGTTTCTAAAACTCCACCCACTTGATTACTATGTGATTTTATTGTCTTAAACTAAACAAACTCAAGTTTCAACAGAGTTGAAATCTGAACACCATAGTTCAAGATGTGGATTAGACGTCGCTGAGTCTGCGAGTCGTGACGCGCATGACTATGACTCGCAGTTTATTGTATAATTATTCTACATACATACACTACGCAAAAGCTCTCACAACATGCAGGAACAAAATTATGACGAACATTGATGGAGAAACTGGATTTATAAGATGAAAACAACCGTGAAAATCTAAGGATCATTGTGGGAGGACAAGGACCAATTGATCGAAGTATTGATATAACGGGCACGCGCAATTAATATAAAGGGTATCCTAACAAGAGGGAAAAATTTAAATTTTAAATAAAACACAAATGCCCTCCTCGGCTTTGCTGGCACATTTGCGTTCATTTGACGAAATTTTCAATCACGGTTTGGTATAACTGTGGTTAGATTTAGTGGATAATTAATCTTTGTGGGCTTGTTGACATAAACGTTTGACTTCAAAAAACTCCAGATAAAGAAGTCCAAAGGCATTAAATCGCATGATCTAGGCGGCCAATTCTGGTCGCCCAAACGGCAGACTACATGATGACGAACTCTCTTCGCCGTGTATGATCTGTAGGCTCGAGTAGTTGAATCAATTGGATTTTGTAAGCACGAAGACGCAAATCTTTCGTAAGAATACGTTGCATAGTGCTTTTTGAAATGTTCAATTCTTGAGCACAACGCCGAATGGATGTTCCCAGACTTTCAGCTACATTCTGATTAACAGCCTGGACGAACACGTGTCGAAGGTCTGACAATAGTAATCGACCCAGTCTCTTTGAAAATTTCTATTATACTCTTCAAAGTTGACGCACTTGGAAGTTTTCATTTCTATGTTGTCATCATTTTTTTTTAAATAGAGATGCGTACACGGAATACATGTCACATCAATATTCTTACTATTTTCAAACTAAGCTAAATGCTTGTGCTATGAAAATAGGATTAACTTGCTGGTGTCCTGGAACGAGGCGCGAACCTCCGACCACTAGATCACTAGGCCAACGTCTTGACCACTACTGATATTTGATTTTTTGCATATTTTTTTATTCATATATCAGTTAGTACGAATCCGTCGTGAGGAATCTTGTAGTATAGGTAGTTTCGCAATCGCTCGAAGTTTAATTAAAGTGATTTGTGTTTTTAAAATTAATGAATGTTAGACTCGATTGATTTATCTCTGCTTATACATATATGTAGATAATATTGTTGAATGTAATATTTATACCGCTTTTTGATTATAACTTATGATTGTCTTAAAAATAAGCCAGAAAGTTGATAACCATTATCATTAAAAAATATTTAAGTACTCATTTTCGAACGAATAAGTATTGGCAAACTTGATTCTGTTTCGGGATCCTAACATGTCTCAAGGCCCGCGTCCATGGAAAGAGACACATCTTATTTTCTTTTATTTTCTTTATGTCTTAACTGCTGACGGGGATATTCAAAATCACTCAACTGAACGACAATGACATTTGAGGTTTGACGTACGTATCGAGAGTGAAGTAAGTTGCAAGACGGTGAATATCTGAGATATGGTGTATGCACGGGGACTACGAAAGTTCAGAGTTGTCTCGAGTTGAAAATCACTTAAAAATCTAATTCGTGGACATAGGCTATTACTGCTTGGTAGATATCCGGCTACTGTATTGCATTTGTCAATACGTTTAATATTCGCAAGTCTCGTCGGATACTGCCTGCTTGTATGATGTGTGGTGCGACCCTCGGTATTTAATCATTAATGTCCGGCATACATGACAGATTGAAATGTATCGCTAATTAGTGTTAGTGCAATAATTTTAATTATTTAATACACAAAGTGATGTAGTTATATTGTAAACATCTTAAAAAATGTTGCATTAGTTTGACACGCAACTTATAGGAGGACAATGAATTAATAACTAGAGTAATATAAATAAGTTTTTGAAAACCATAATAATAAATTCAAATAGTATAGTCTTCTGAACATTTTTCTTAGTTTATCTGTGTCTTTAATAAGGTGTTTAGTAATAATATTTTTTAAATTTAATTACAATAAGTAATAACGTTCGAGGTTCGAGTCTTGTTCCAGGAGGCCATCAAGTTAGTCATATTTTCATATATATTGAAAAAAGTAAGAATATTTTAAAACAAACTATTTGTCTTAATATAACAATAGTCTGCCCACCTACTTGTTATATTAAGTATAAAAATCAAAACGATTATTGTTATATGTGTTAAAAAATACCTATACATTATTTACCTTAATTTAGTGTTGTGCATTAGCTTATTACTACATAAATAAAAATCTTTACTTCGGGATTCAGATTTAGGTATAATTTAAAATAAGTAGATGAAATGTTCATTTTAAATAAAATTATTTTTTTGTAATGATTCTAAATCCAGTTGTTTAAAATGAGATGACTGGGGAGGGGGGTTATGGTGACTCTATTTTCCTCAGGATTCTACAGTGCAACCGAGCACAATATGGAATAGCATTTATTTATGATTTAACAATCTGATCAATGACCAAACGATAAACAAAAATGTATAACCATAGACAAACGTTCTGATAATCATTTATTGAAACTGATCCTTTAGTTCCAAGCCTCTCGAACGTAAATGACATCAAAATTGACGAAGTATACAATGTTGTATATCTGATTATAACACATGTATTTATATCTTGGATAGAGGGTATTGGTCAGAGGAAAAGGGTAGGTGTTAATGTTTTGTGCAGGGTCCTAAAAAGTAATCATACAATAATTACATCAATCTACAATTAATTCTAATCCTAATCGAAAAGTTAATGATTCTCACTATTATTAAGATATTATATGTATATTTAAATTACGTCTTTGAAAGTTAAATAAATGAAAAATATTGATAGTAATTTTTTTCTATCATTAAAATATATCGGTTTGAATATTAACAATGATAATTTCAATAAACGTCGATGGTTGGTGCTGAAATAAAATAAAACAGATCTTAATACCTACGTTTATCAATATTTTTCGGAGTCTGCTTTAACACAACGCAGGACGCGAAAAAATTACGATATTTATTGGCGTTTGATCTTGAGAAACCGCTTATTTATTTATTTATTTATTTTGTGGCATGCCAACAGAGTATCGTGAAACGTTACGAATGTATAAACACAAAATTAAGTGCCTATGCGAGATGTAATCGTTTTTTCATTAAACGTGACCGTGGAAGAGTGTTAAGTAAGTAACCAACTCGCATCACGCTGTATTTCCGAGGGGATAGGCGGAGAGGATAAAGCACCATCCAGTCACAGAATGGTGACTGGATGGTGCTGGAGTTATAAATCTTTCATACACACTCGTCGATTGTTGATATTTCTAATAGGTTATCTTTCGGTATCTGATTTATCTGGTGATGCTAGTCCCTTTTCGAATTTTCTGAATTTTTAGTGCCATCAACATTCGCGTCTTTCATTCGTTCATTCCACCGTATTACGAATACCTTGGAATATAACTGTAGAGGTATTGGATGTGTATTTTGTTGAGAATGACAAACCGTCTCCTTAGTCGGCCTATCGTTCGTACTCAAGCTATGTTAATGTTCGCCTTGATTTAATAGTTAAGAATATGTAACGTAAATAGAGAAATAGCACTTACTTACTTACTTACTAAAGAGCACTAAATTTATTGGTAATAAGATTATGCGAATATGAATAATTACGAGGCAAAAACAAAGCACAAGGTTGAAGTAAAACAGGTTGTATTGTCGTGCGTACGTGCGGCAGAGAAGTGGTTTTCAGCGAGGCGCTCAGAGTTACGGCCCGTTGCTGGCGCTAGCTGTGTCTGATGTGTCGTCATACATACTTCGACCTGTCGCTGCGTGGTGACGTCATGGTGCTATAGTTACGATGCGATTGCTAGGTAGCGATCCGTGTCGGTTTCACCGCATAATCTTCTTCAATGGCTTCAAGAGCCTTGGCCTGCTGAATCTTTTACCTTCGCATGCTCCGGTTTTCGGTGATTGTCTTCCAATCGAATCTCTCAAGCATCCTTCTTTACGCCATCTTCCCAGTAGAATCATGTCCTTTTGTTTAATGAATACCTTGAAATTTTTGCTACATGGTAACATGTTTTTTTATCGTTGTATTCGTTATTATTACCCCATAACTATATAATATAACGAATACCTTAGAGAATAACGAAAAACGTTAACGTAATAGCAGTACTCAACTGATTTCCAGATTCTCATATTCATAAAAGATTAAATTGGTATATGAACTACAAAACCAATATATATATAAACCCAAATACTCTGTCTATGCGATCAATATCTGATATTATGAAGACTCACCGTACATGAGGCAAATTCCACCGCATTCGAGCCGGCGTTAGAGAAATCTCTTTAAGCATCAGCAGCTTCTGTATCCGGAATGATGGTTCAGGCCGAGCTTCATGGCAAACATGCAATGCTAATCAAATAACGGGTGCAATCAGCCGCTTGCATAATCATATGAAGTGCTCGGTTGTACCGTACGCCTCCCTGGAACCTGATTCCTGAATCTCCATTTCCAGAACACTTTTTCATTATCCATATTTTCAGCAATGAAAGACGTGGTTCGAGTACGATTTAAACAGTAATATTTATTGTTGGTGTTTGTACCGATAACCTTGTGGTTGGACATAATTATTAATTTTTTATTAACTTGCCATACTTTGTATAAGCCACATTCGACCGGTTATTAGAATAATACAATGTCTCAATAATAATAATTTCTCACAATTCGCTAACCATATTTTAGAAACAGACCATACGTTTAAAAATATAAACGGCATAGAAATTTTACATTTTAAAAATAGAGGCCTAAGGTTAGACAATTTAAAATCGAATATAATCAATAACCAATTAAATTTAACGAGTTAACCGCTATTTAATATATTCCCCATTTCAATGTCGTCCTGTCACTCTTCCTCCCACTCTCCCACCGTGACTGTAGTCACATGTCCGCCCGATATTTAACTTCGTTACATATTATATTTTATGGATTAGTTAATATACGCCCGTCCTGACGAAGACACAGTGGTGTCGAAACCCATCGACAATGAACTACTCAATGTGGCTTATACAATGATAGTTTATAAAAATTGATAATATTTGTTTTCATTTAATTATATCAAGTAGACTCTTACACAGAGAGTGTGATCAAAAAATCTAGGCTGCCCAAATGAATTAGATGAGTAGTAGGAGAATTATAATTGGACTGAATGAGAAATACCGAGATAAGAAAGAACCTCGGGATAGAGCTACTTTTACATATATAGAAAAATCTCAATTAAGGTGACTTGATCACGTCTTTCGAATGCCAAAGAAATAACTATCGAGATGTATAATCTTGGCAACCACGGAAGTAAAGCGGCCCGAGAGGGTGGGTCGCTCGAGACTAAACTGGGATTAATAGCAATAAAGACAGATTGGGGTCGTAATTGGTCAACAAGTACTGATGCGGCTCAAGATAGAAGTGTCCTGTCGAGACTTTGGTCCCCCGACCTTCCTTCTGTCCTATAAAGGGATGAAATTGATGATACAAATAAATATAATCTTTTTCTTAAATAGCCCACCAGCTCTAAAAGTTATCACCTGGTTTCTTTTACATTTATAAATATGAATAACAGGGAATACATGCACAAATTAAATGATAAATCTAAATATCAATTTGATTATTTAACAGTTTTTTTTTTACATTTGAAATTTTATTAATGTTTCATATTTTAGGGGATTAATGTAACGTCCTTTCACTATAAAAATTGTTCCTACAGAGAATTTTAAGATAAGCTCTTATTATCTGAGATGCAATCCATAAAAGCGACCAATTTTTCCCAGAATAAATTTGAAAGAGAATTGCGTCTTTTAAAATTTTATTTATATATTATTATTTTTAAAATTTAATTTAAAAAATTATATTATAATAAATATTATTATTGTGTTCTGCTAGTTTGCGTAAGTATTATTTAGATGTTACAGCTGTTAAGGCCATTTTGAAACAGTGGATAAACCACGTACAATCGACCTATTTAAATGATTAATTAAAAACAGGTACAATCGACTTATTTAAATGATTTAATTAAAAATAAACACCGAGTTCTACGAACTAAACACGATAACAGTAAAAAATAATAAAATTATATGTTAACTGATTTAAAAGAATCATGGACACCAATTAATATTTTAAGTACAAATTAAATGTATTAATTAGAAAGATATACATATAAAATAAATTTTATCGAAAAACATTGTTATTGCGCTACCGGGATTCGAACATGGATCTCTTTTCAAACCAGGGAAGATGCATTATCCAACTATTTTATATGTATATCTTTCTAATCAATACATTTAATTAGTATTTAAAATATCACAGACCGTCTGTTCTGAATAATTACAACTTCACAATAAGAATGTGTTCTCCTTAATAATAAATATTTTGGTTAGTATTATTCCTATCTAAACATTATAACACAAACTATTGGCAGATAATATGGAAAGTAAAATAAACGTCCCCTATAGGTGGTCAAACCTCAGGGCTGGTCACTCGTGTTGATGGGTATAAACAAAATATTTGAATGGAATCCACGGTAGAAGTGGTTTCGTCACAAACGCACCGCGGATGTGGCAACACCAATGGCGAATATCGCATCACCGCTTATTACTTTTTTTGTAAATAGGTGGGCAACGCCGGCGGTCGGCTAAAGCTCGGTTGGCAACATATACGTCTTGTACTAAGGTTCAAGATTTGTAAAAATATACGGCGATATGAAATTATAACATTCTGTGTTTGTGTACACATAATTTACTGAAGCCACAATACTAAGACGATTAAAGATGTGCTTATTATTGTTCAATTTAAAAATAATATTGCCGAGTTTATCCATCAGTTTGATTTTTATTTTCGTTTTCTTTTAAATATACCACTATTTGGGTTAAAATGAAAATAATAATGTTGAAAATTTTATGTACCTAGTGGTTAATGACAAACTATTCGTCTGAATAAATTGTGCATAAATTTTAAAGAGACAAAATTATAATTTAAACTTTTAGATATAATTTAAGTAAATGATTGCAATATTAAAAAATATATATGTTAGTAAAATAATTGAATCATTAGATATGTAGATATAAATTATTCACAATACATGAATTAATAAAATTGACATGGCTCACAATAATGATTCGTACAAAAGTCGAACGAATCGAACTCACGTTATTTCTTGTCATCTACAAATATGTTTTTTATAAATGGAATCGAATTTATTTAATAATAAAGACTTAGATTTTCGCTCTGATTATTTTCCCTACCTTTCTTAATTAAATTACTTTAGAAACACCTGAGTGGTACCAGTAGTGTACATTATGCCAGCAATATTTATAATCCAGTGGTGTGCACGGCAGTCGACTTTCGACTGTGAAACGAAGTGGATGTGTGTATTACGAAATATTACATATTTACTTGTGTAAATCATTTAAAGAATATGTCTAATTAGATATCTATTTTCGTTAATTGGTAAAGTAAGGTTGTACTGTGGTAGTTATGATTTGAACACTGGCCGTGGCCGCGTAGCCACTAGCTGCGAAGCAATACCCTAACAACAACGGGTGATAGTCGTTAGCTTTCTGCTAGAATCTTTAATTCTCAATATTATTTTTACTACTAAATTAATGTATTAATTATAAATATATACATATAAAATCAAATTGTTTTTGCGTCACCGGGATTCGAACCTGGATCTCTATTTCCAATCCGGGGAAGTGCACTACCTTTGTGCTATAACGCCAGTATATTTCTTGACAAATTTTCGAACCTATATGTTAAATTTTTCAAATTAATTCACCTGTCGTTCCATTATTTGAAAGCCATCTACATTATGTTCATTATACAGACCGTCTGTTCTGAATAATTACAACTTCACAATAAGAATGTGTTTTCCTTAATAATTATTTTTACTTTTATACGATTAAGCTGATATTTTGAGCTTTAAATTTAGTATTTTGGTGTATTGTTGTTTACATATTTTTTTCTTATGACTTCAGTATTTTACTCAATTTATTTTCATACTATTTGTTATTTTGTAGACACAAAAATTATCTGTATAGGATATGTATTTATATATACTTTTTAATATTTTAATAATTTTTCCTAATTAACAACATACTGTTTTTGTTCAACATACATTAATCGTTTCATATAATTGTTTTTTATGTGATTGGTTTATTGTATTAGAATATAAGGTTTTTTTTAAATATAAATGCAATCATTTATGGTAAGAGGATTTTTTTTTTGAGTCGAGCTCACACAATTAGATAGGAAGTATGTTTCTTCTATGTTTAAGAATATAATAAATAATAAAAGATTGCAGATTCACATAATATTACAGGTAACATACAATATTAATATTTGTTTTCTACATATAAATAATTTATTTGAGATCGTATTACTTATAACAGCTTTTAACCTTCTGAGAAATATGGAAAGGTATGACAGGTTTCATCAAGATTTTATATGGTTAAAGAGAAGATATGTAGTGCGTGATGTGAGCTCAAGCCGGTAAATATTATAACCGTAAGTAATTATGTAATTTTAACGTTGTATAATATGTTTTATTAACTTATTGATACAGTAATTCGAATGTCGTGTAAGAGATGTTCACTGTCTT
Organism: Eubasilissa regina; assembly: GCA_022840565.1. NCBI lineage: Eukaryota > Metazoa > Arthropoda > Insecta > Trichoptera > Phryganeidae > Eubasilissa > Eubasilissa regina. The sequence goes on from JAINEB010000033.1 coordinate 29,594,182, forward strand.
CTGAACTAGACTTTATTTAATATAAAACAATATAATATATAACAATCAGTGAGATGTGCAAAAAACTATCCGGGAGAGGAATTTATCGCGTATGTCAAAAGATCTTTGTGTATTTTCTAAATAAGAGAAAATCATTTAATTTTCAGGTATACATCAAATTAAAAAAATGACTTATAAGAAATTTATTTACAAACGGAATAAAACAATATCTAACTAATGTACATGGATGCGTAAATTAATACTATTGCATTAGAGTATATAAATATATAACGACCTACGTACTCGTAGATATATGTAGTAGGTACCTTATGTGAGCGTTGTATTTCGCTTTCAACGTGTGCATTATTAACATTCAATACAAGTGAATGATAAAATTTATAACAGTGCAGCAGTTTTAGAATGGGATCGGATTAGTAAAATAATTACAAATTTTGTAACAATTGTAATACATTTGAAAGAGATTTGTTAAAAAACTGTCTAACTTAATTTAGATATAGCATAATTAATTAAATACTAAATTAATGTATTAATTATAAATATATACATATAAAATCAAATTGTTTTTGCGTCACCGGGATACGAACCTGGATCTCTATTTCTAATCCGGGGAAGTACACTACCAATTGTGTTATAACGCCAATATTTTTCATGACAAATTTTCGAACCTATATGTTACATTTTTTCATGAATCGTTCGAATCCCGGTGACCAAAAACAATATTTTTCGACAAAATTGATTTTATATGTATATATTTATAATTAATACATTAATTTAGTATTTGAAATATCACAGACCGTTTGTTCTGAATAATTACAACTTCACAATAAGAATGTGTTTTCCTTAATAATTCATTAAACTTACGAAAATGGAAATATTGTCTCTCTAATTATCAACCATCTCATCGCTAGAATCTCTCTCCACCAATTTAAAGATGATAAATAGTAACGCTAACTACTGTTTACTGACATAAAATAGTATTTTTGTACTCAGGAACATTGATAATATAACAAATAGCTGTACTTCTTGCTTTATTTGAACAAAATCAATAATTTCTTTAAATTTCATTTAAAAGTTTTATAATTTATTCTTTGACAAAAATATAAAATTTCACAATTGGTCACATTTTAAGTTTAGGAAAATTACAATAATTTTCAACTCCATAACTTTTCTTATTTATTTCACATTTTAATTAAATTATTTTATTCATTTTCATTTGAGTTGTGAAATCTAATTATTATTATTAAGGTCGTTATTTTATTATTACGCAATTAATACTTTTATCTCTACTCTCATATAAAAAATAGTTCTGAATGAGTGTGGATCGAGCAATCATTCATTATGTATTGTATTTTGCATGTAGAGAATTATGAAAAACCGATACACACCGGTAAATCTCCAAGACGTAAGAGCGAATTTCCATCCATGTACATACTCTTATGGTCCATATTCACGGTGATCTCTCAAATGAGACTTTGATCTCTGATGACCCGTATCCACGGATAAAATTTCTCTCGGTATTACTCGAGTGCCCATAAAAAACGGTACATAATTCTGCGTGAAACTATTTATGAATTATCATTTCATAAGTTTTGTTAGAAATACATCCAGTGCATACTTACTTTTACTGACACTCAAAGATCAAATTTTCATTGACACAGTCAATTAGAGTCAGTAATAGTACCTATAAATTGGATGCGTTATTCAAATCCGGGAGTGACGAATCTCCAAGAGAAATCTCATCCATGGACACACGCCATTGGATATAGGATAAGTTACTCTTTTTTATAGTGCATATATATATATGATAGTCGTGTTAACTTTTTATTATTTTGAATATGAGGTTTCCTAAGAAAACTAGTCTTCAAACCTCGTAGGAATTAATCGAATATCAATAATCATAATCAACTGACAGATGGAAAGAATTTAGTTAATTCTTTATGATTGAATTTAGCGTGGAATCAACATCAATAATGTTTTTTCTCCACGTGACATTAATCTGTTACTGGCATTTCGAGTGCTCTACGGAAAAACACTACCTCGAAAATATCAACATGTCGAAAATCAGTAAAAACCATAAAAAATATTGATAGCTTAATTTCAGCTTTTATAATAATGCACACTTAAGTTAGATCGTAAAAAGTAAAGCAAATTGTATTATTCCTTGTAAAATGTGTGTATCTACATGAATTTTATATTTGAAGATAAAGTTTTTTGCCGTTATTAATTACGTAAACTTTTTTCTCTGAAGTACAGTTTAACAAACAAAAATCTTTTTTTTTTCAAACTTTGTGTATGATAATGCTTTTTTACGTATTTTTCCAGCATTTCATTAAATTTAACGTATTTTCTGTTAAATTCAAAATAGTCATTAAATATTACTTTTAAAAAAGTTAATAAGACAGAAACTCGTAATGAGATTTTTTCTGTAATCTTTCACAATTTAGGTAACCGGTTTTTACGTAATCTTTTTCGAAACTGATTATTATTTAAACAAATTTTAGTCTTCCTATATACGCATTTTTTTTAAAACAAAGGTATCCTTCACCACCATCGTACGTTGGTGTAAATTTGTGCATTTATATTGCAGTAATAACTACACATCTCACCATAAAGTGGTAGCGGGCGAACGCAAAGGGGCGCAGGTTCAAATCTTACCGAATAAATTTTATTTTCATTTATCAATTTAGTCAAGACACAAATCGCTTTACTCAGCAAGACCTCCATAATCTGACACCGGGCGGGGCTGCATTGGAGTTAGGTTAGGTAGCGGTCGTGGTAGCTGTCTAGAAGACTAGGAGCGCTGGTTTAGATCTTACCGTCAGCAAATATTATTTTCATTTGTCTATTTAGCCGAGGCAAAAACCGCTTTATTTAGCAAGATCCATCATTTGTCACCAGGCGGCATTGGCGCGTGTGTCACATTAAATTGTTAAAACATGATTTGTGGTAAAACTATATATTTTTTTTAAAACATTGAACAATAGATTGTACGGAAACATTGGCACTACCCTTTTCTCTCTACTCCTTCTTCTTCATTAGCGGTATCGCGGGACTCTGAAGTACATGACGGCAGTCACAAGAATTAATAATTATTATCAGCTTACATTCACAATCCACCCCTGGAACATGGCGTAGAAGTATTGACTGATTTGCACCGCCGTATGTTTATGTTACGGGAACACATGTGTGCATTAAGGGTGGTAACTTTCAATAGAGGAGTAATAGGCTGGCTGTGGGGTAGAAGTTATTGGCCCTCTCTGGCCATGTCGCGAATAGGAGACACATTCCACTCACACCGTCATGTGCTATAATAATATTAAAGCCATTAGAATAAAAAATATCGGCAATAAATTGTTAGATTGCGTGTTAAAAGATTTATTTAGGCGAACGCAATTACCCTGTACGAACGTGTCAGTTCTTCTGTAAGAGCACCACCCTGTTTGTTTTTCAGATGTACATTATTATGTTGCTTCGTGATTTAAAAACGTATCGCTACGGAAATGTAAGCTCATTAATATTGATAATTATTCTTCCAAAAATAGAATTTATGTCAGATTCTAAATTATAAATAAATACATAAATATTTACTAGTCAATACATTAGGTTGATGCATAATTATCCGCCTTTTTTTTAAAATTATTTTGAGTACTAATTAAAAGTATTAATTATAAAGATATACATATAAAATCAATTTAAATAAAAATATTGTTTGTTGCGCTACCGAAATTCGAACCTGGATCTCTTTTTCCAATCTGGGGAACGACAGATGTATTAATTTGAAAAAGTGTAACATATAGGTTTGAAAATTTGTCGTCAAAAATACTAGCGCTGTAGCATAGTTGATAATGCACCTTCCTCGGATTGGAAAAAGAGACATTCGGGTTGCCGAGGTAAGAACGCAAAATGAGGTCATAGAGACTACCATCGGATTAGAAACCATGTCGGCCTTGGTTAGAGGGGGGATATTTATGAGCCTTTTTACTTCAATTGGCACCACTGGGTTTCTTGGTTTATAATCATGTACATTTGTGAGAGTGAGTATTGCCGCCCTTTTATCGAAAAGCTAAGAAGAAGGTAACCGACAGCCGTCATTCTTTTTACATCCCATGCTTCGACCAGTCCAGCGTTCCAAATAAACTACCAGTCCGCGCTTCGGTCGCAAATGTAAAGAAGACAACCCAGCTAAAAGAACAACATTAGATAGCATTGAAAGACAGCAAAAACAAAAGGTTAGTGCAGTTCATATATCATATGTGGGATTATTGTAAATCAGAAACTTGGGAACCAGCTATCGAAGGCATTTATATAAATAGAGGCCATGACATTAGGGGCATAGAGAGTCGTGTTAACTTTATAATTCCAAAATAAAATGTGCATAAAATATGTTCTACACTTTTCTATGGTGCTTATATGCAATGTTTAAAAATGGAAATATTACTTTTCTTATTATTGTTCATCAGCAGTCTCACGGGACACGAAGTCCAAGCTTTGTATATATTGAAGTATTAATTATAACTAATAATACACATCATTAGTAAAGATATTAATATAAGTAAGATATTTTAACAATTTAATCTTTTATTTACGTGTATGTATTGTCTTACCTTGTATAATACTCGTACACTAACATTCATCTTACTGTCACGCTTGTGGAAATTTATGTATATGTGAATTTTTTGCACAGGAATTTAATTTTTCAAATAAAAAATAAGTCCATTTCTATTATCAGAAATTTTAGATTAGAACACTGTTATACTGCTACACTAGGTAGATAATTATTTTAACAGTTCTATGTGTGTACTACGATTTTCACACCTATCGTATAGGCTTTAGTTATATGTACAAAGATATATTGAAATAAAAATTCTAAGAAAATTCAATACCTACGTCGAACCATAAATTATATTATTTATTTTAATACAACAACCTCATTTATACGATTATCTAACAGTTTAATTCATTTCTAGCCTGTCCGTTACTCCTCCTACGAGTGCAAATGTACCCTGCAGAGACTGTGTAGGGTCTTTTAATTCAAATTATTAGCTATGAAATTAATCAAATTTAATAAATTCGAATAATGCAGAAGACTTGTTTAGTTTGAACTTTGTGCACACTGCTTTGAGTTTTTGTCTCTTTTTACCAATGACTAACTGATCTCTGAGTTTACCTTCAAATCAAAATAACATATTGGGATCTATCTCAACTAATCCTCTGATATTATCTCATCGTATCTCCATCATGGACACGAGCATTATGAGCTCGATTTCTTAAATTATTTGCAAATATCGTACCTATAAATAAATACGCATGAATATGATTGTCAATTGATCAATTTAAATAAAAGATTATGGAAAAACTCAAATTCGTGTTTTTTATTTATTTACTAGTAAACTGCGGACATTTAAAAAAAAATTGTAATGAAGAAATAACATTTGAAACCCAAATAAATTTCCGAATGAGCCCGCTTGGTGGAAATACATCGAAAACTGCATGATCGGTACAAGAAACATTAAAACACATTCTGGCAAAACCATATATTTTCATTTAAATTTATTCGTCAACTTGCGGCGAAAAAATTGACCAATAAATCGAAAAACCATCGGAAAAAGTCGTGATAAATATAGTTTCATAAAAATATTATATAATACGAATACATACGCAATGCGGAACATGCAGTTTATTGCATTTTTTGTGAACGCGACGTGTACACGGATGAAAGGTTGTCCCCGAGTCTTTGACATTTGTCGGGTGGTCATTCTGCTTTATGTACAAAATGCAATAGATAACGAATTGCTCAGCATGCTTCGCATCAATACTGCCTATTCTTTACTTGACTGTCTAAATTATGCTTTCAATAAAATGTACATGCATCTGAAGTCATCAGTTTTTTGTGAGTGTCCTGACTTGAGAGAATTCATAGTAAATAGTTGAAGTAAAGAAGTGAAGTGAAGAAGTGAAGAAGAAAATTTTCTATTATATCATTAAGAGCACAGTAATTTTGTTGGATCAATTTTTACGCAAAATTTTGATCTACCTCAACATTGTTGATGTATAAACAAACAAGCTCACATCAACTAAAAAAAAATGGTATGTACTGAACAGTGGCGTGCAGTAGGTTTAGACTTAGGTTATGCTGTTACCATAATATTATATAATTCTATATAATATACTTGATGGTACATATGTCTATGAACTTTTGGTTAACCGACATCTGTAAGTAAAATGAATCCATCATAATAAAAATGCACTATTCTCGAACACAACGAATAATCATGAAAAGAACACGTTTAGTAAGGTAATAAAAATTGCTAATTAGTAAATAAGGAAGTAGATGCTTCCATCAGCTCTAAGCCAAGTTCAAAACCTTTCAAATGGCATTCTGTTAGGAAACAGCATGAGGATTTCGTGCAACATGGATCAGCTGATCCTTTTCTAACTCTGCTGAGTGAAATTTTCAATTCAGTAGACAGCAATTGTATGGCTTGAATAGAACGATAGATTAAAACAGTGGTTAAAACAATTGTAGTAGCAATAAATGAACAATGACCCAGTAGAGGACTACAGTGTTCCGGTGGCGATGCGCGGTAGTATCCAGAACTACGCAACTACTGATTCTGCTGATACACAGTGGGCGCCAGCGTAATTATAACATATGGATTATTTAATTTATATTTGTTTCCCAGAATGTTTAGTAATACACAGCTTTTTTGCTTGCATGCAGTGCACGCTCCTAGTACTAGAGTAATCATAGAGAAATATATGATCTAACAAATACGTCATATTTAAGTTTCACATATTCGAAAATGAAAATACTCCCTTTCACGGTAGGTAGGTAAAGAACATTTGTTCGTGTATTCAGTACCTAAACGGTATTTACCCACAAAAATGATTAGATTATTACATAGAGTAAAATTCTAAGTAACCGTTTCCTAACAAATATATTTTAAAATGTCAAAATAATTGTTGTCCCTTTCCAGTGAATAGCGTACGCGCGCGCGATGTTCACATATAATCATGATAGTACTATTGTACTCACACGATTATATATTTTTTAAATCACTCAGATACAAGGTGTATGTTAATATTTCAATATATCTGTGACAGAATCGTCGATTTATTTACATAAAGACTCCTCTTCAATGTCTCAAGTCAAGTCAATTTGGATAATCAGAAATGTATCTTTAACTATTCTACAGAAATACAGCTACCGTTTAAAAATTAACTTTGCTTACGCCGTTGTAATGCTGTGAAATATTTCAAATTCTGAATTCATGAATCCAAAAATAAAATTATTTTCATGGGAATAGCGAATTATTTGAGTTTCTGAAGGCCCTTGCCACGTTTTGCCTTCAGACTTATCTATGCTATTCATAGAATCTTTTGTTTGGGTATAAAAAGAAGATAAACATATAGGTGATTTCATACAAATTGAAATTTTTATAAGTTTATGGCGTTATTTACGTTATTTTTAGTTTTTATTAATATTTCTTCTCTCTCCAACGTCCTTTACAGAACGTAAGTATTTAGTAAATTAAGTTTGATATGTTTGTTTATATCTTTAATAAAAAAATAACAATAATACGTTTAACTTGAAGACTAATAATGATCTGACAAATCAGGAACGACATTTTTGCAATATTCGCAGGATATTTAGATATATCTTCTTTTAGTTTGTGATGTCATGGATAGTGTCTGAATAAAAAAATTCCTTTTTATAATCTGAGGCTATGAAGTTTTACTTCATTAGTACGTAAGAATTACACAAACATATTTATTATATAAAAATAACTATTTTATATTTATTAAAAAATATATATATACACTATTTAAAATCAAGTATAAATTAAATGATAGGCAGTATAAGTACAATGTACGATTAATATTTTATGGATTTAAATTTCCGTGGTGCTCGTATGTATACATATTTTAAAATAAATTGTCAACCATCCTTGTCCTCGCGTCCGTCTAGTGTGGCATATTAATAAGTCATATTTTTAAAGGCACCCTCGGATAAAATATTTCTAGAATAATTTTTCCAAAATTTCGAGAATATTATAACGTTATACGTCGTATACATTTGTAAAGAGATCAAAACCTTTACAGATTCTTAAGAGTGTTAGTTTCAACATACGTGTACACGAACCTACGTATTCACCCGGGGGACGTGGGTTTGAATGTTAAACACTTTGTAGATTCAATGTAGTATTTTTATCTTTGTAATCTCCAAGGTATATCTTAAAAGAATAATAGATATAAATACTCTTTGTTTCAATAGCGGTCATGGTCTAGTGTGTTAACAGGGTCGTAAAAATAATGTATACTCTTTTGTAAAATATATTATTAATCATATTTTGTCCACAGTTTTATTGTAAATGAACAAATGTGTGTTTAATTTAAGATTTCCGCAAACTCTGTTGTATGAAACTGGATTTTCTTCTACATTACATCGAATATTTTGTTTGTTTAACTTTGTTTAAACCGCTATGTTGTTTTTACGTCAACCGGTCAATTATGTCCCCACTCTTACCAAGACTCCGCCTACACCCCGCAATGGTTGTCGTTTAAATTTTATGGAAAAGTTTAGTTGTACGCTAGTCCTGACGAAGATAAGTTAGTATCAAAACAACACGGTGGTTTGAACAATGTAAAATATAAATACCTTTTTTAATATTTATTTGTCTGGTTTATTAATTTGATTTTAAAATATGTCTTCAAACTAATGTAGATGTGGAATGTTAAAAAATATAATAGTATATCTTGGAGGCAGCCGGTACCAGAAATAAAAATGTTCCTACACAACACGTAAAACTGATTTACATTTGAAGAAAAATCAATTTGAATTCAAGGTTCTCAAACAATGGGATACGATACGTATGTATTTATTCAAATTGTATGTATTTTATTATAAATATGTTTACGTGAAGCCCAAAATGTATGATATGCAGATAGGTACATTACTTTAGCCTCCGTGTTTCTTGTTTGGTTGAAAACGGCTATTGTTTATTATGTCAATACAAAATCAAAGTGAAATTTAATACGAACCGTTTAAAAAAAGGATCCACAAAATTGAGTCGAGCTACCAATGTATATAAAACCGTGCGCAAAATGAAACTTAATATCGATAATAATTCTCATGAGATAAAAAAAATAGATGATTTAATTTCTTCTTTACTACAGTAACATCAATGAGAGGAGATTCACCATCTACCCAGGATCGTTCTATAAGCAAAAGCTCATATATCGGTTCTACTCATTCACCGCCATGTTGATATTTTTTTAATGCTAAACAAGCGACTGTGCAACGCAGCTCAGTGCAAAAAAAATCTAAGCCACGACGCACGGTCACCAACCAAAAATCATCCCTCTTTATCCTAAGAAGAATAAAAATGCGTATTTTTATTGAATACAATTGTAAAAGAAGTACAGTACAATTAAACATAATAAAAAAATACAATCATTACTATCAATACAAAAAAAAAATCAAAATATACCGAAAACAATAGAAAAATAAAGACACACAGAAGTCGGGGAACAGAGGGGCAACCAGGGAACGAACACTTCCTCACGGGATCCGAGACAAATACAAACAAAATATGGGATTGATTCCCGATATCCGAACACCATTGCCGGCAGATATTCTCCAGGAACAACGCATTAAGGGGTCCAACTGGCAAGCCATCCAGACACTTTCCATAACAGGTCTCCCCAGGATTCCCCAACTAGAAACCTACACTCTCACAAATTGAACATTTCCAGGTCACTTCCAGGTATAAGTAGATCGCAGTTCATCATGCATCATGCCCTCAATCATACTCTTAACATCTGTAATAGATATACACGTCATCCCTGTTTATTCACTGCTAGATGCAGACCACTCTTCTGATGTAATGGCTCCATCGAGTTTTGAAGATGGTCAACATTTCTTTTACCAGTGTGAAACTTCTATTCCAGGATCTTCCTTCCCCGTCGACTATTATCTCTTCTACAAATACGTGAAGCCCATTTCCACGTAAGCTAGCAGATTTTTTGGGCAACATCTGTTATACACGTATGAAAATAAAAACATTTATTTTGTTATTCTACTCAAATAAATTAAATGAGTGAAATCAAAAACAAGTAACACATATGTGAAGTTTTCACATATGTGATTATGGAGTTCTTACTTACTTACCTCAGAAACAAAAAAACATCTGTTACCTTGATTCTCTAGCGAATTTGTTCAGATTTTCTAAGCCCTTTCCATTGCTCTTCGGGCAACTTTAAATTTGTGTACGACACTGATGGTGAGTCCATATTGAGAGCACTAATATAAGCACTAGTAGTTGCAAGCTCTAGTATTGCAAACTGTAAATATTTCAGCTTTGAAGAAATAGTAAATATTTCAGCTTTGAAGAAATACTTTAGTACTAATTTAATGTATTAATTATAAATATACACATATATAATCAATTTTGTCGAAAAATATTGTTTTTGCGTTACTCGGATTCGAACCTGGATCTCTATTTCCAATCCGGGAAAGTACAATAACTAATAGTGTACTTCGCCGGATAGAAAATAGAGATCTAGGTTCGAATCCCGGTAGCGTAAAAACAATATTTTTCGACAAAATTGATTTTATATGTATATATTTATAATTAATACATTAAATTAGTATTTAAAACATACAGACCTATGTTCTGAATAATTACAACTTCACAATAAGAATGTGTTCTCCTTAATAAAATACTTTAGTATTCAAAACGCCCAATCCAGCTGAATACCTTTTTTTATTTTACCCTTTTGATTCTGCGCCCAAGTAGTAGTTAAGTATGTGATATCATTACTAACTCAATGTTGTTGCCGGATACCCTTATTGGTTCTCTGTTATTATGTTCATTTGCAACAATAAATAATACATAACTGCTTATAAAAATAATCCTACAAATTCACCCGATTGACGGGCCATCAATGGTTAATGGGCTGATACTTAACCTTTGAAGAAGGTACAATAAGTATGAAGTGATGACGAGTCTCTGTATGTACACGGTGGACTACGAAACACGAAAGCAATCTCTAAAGAAAATTATGAGAATTTATTCCCTGCTTCAGAGATTGTCTCGAGTAGAAAAATACTTGAAAAATCTCATACCATTAGGCCATTAGACCACATAATCTGAATATTACATCAAAAACAAGGAACTTTTCGCTTGAAATATCTTATAACAAGCAATATAGTGATATATTATCAGACTAAAAAACACTTATACACAGTATGAATTTCACAAACATGCTAACAAAGGGTTCGTGTTGCCTTCACTACTTCTCTCATATATTTTCTTTACCATCCTTTCCTTGCTTGTACGTTTCACTTAACTAAACCATATTAGCGACTCTTTCTTAATTATTTCAACTACATTATAAACCCACATTCGCTCTTAATTTGTTCATTCTATACTCGATCGTACACAAATTTTACACACCTAACACATGCGCCTAAGCAACTGCATTTCCACTGCACTTTAATTTTTTTTTTACTAATTCCTGACTTCTGGTGTTAGCGTTCACTCCTGCGACAAATCTTTAATGGCGACAATTGCATTCACCGTTTACATTTTTTTCCCGCACTCACCTTCCTTTCTGTTATTACGATACCATACTTCCCAAATATACTTTTAAATTTGTTCTAGGCATCCCTTTTATCCCTTTCATCTCTATCGAATACCATCACTTTCGATTTACTAACATTCATGGTCAGATCATTTAAATTTCAAATACATCAAAACATTCACACATATTTCACGATTTGCACATCCCTCTACGCGTGATTGACAATATGTTTGACTCCAACATAGTAACTTCTTTATTCATCGTCCTATGGACCACAATCTCTCAAACGATCCATCCTCTCGCCACCCAACCGAACAGCCTTATTAGACTAATTCGTTTAATTGGCTATCTTTGCGCATAATTCCTCGTAAGGGCGGTTTTTAACACAATGTCGCGTGAAACTTTAGAGCGCAGCAGTAGAGTAAGTCTGCGGTCAGCCCGCCTTGCAACTTGGATGCACCCAGCGGACCGACCTAATAATTGCATGCACTTTGTTGCAAACGTATCCATCTATGTGGATTATTTAACAAACTGCATACAGAATAGTATGTCCCGTAGTGCATTTGAATTCTCCGAGGGTGTGAATATAACAACTCAGAATCAAACAGATTATGAAATACAAGGACCGAGTTTCAACAATTGCAACGAATCTTCTAAACGTGCATGTTTTAAAGAGTCAAGATAGAAAATAAACTAAACTAAATTATAAGCATTATAATCTCGGCTATTTTTATATGTGAAAATAAAACAATTTTTTTATTCTACTTGATAATTTACTAGTTTTCAAGGTCATAATCAATTTCTTAAACGAGTAGAATAAAAAAAACAAGTGTTTTATTTTCACATACGTGATTATGGAATTCTACAAACTTACCTCAGAAACAGTTAAAATGCTAATTCCATTCTTTGCTCGGAATACTTACGGGCTCTTTTTCAAAACCGATCCATCTTTTCGCATTTTGTGGAGTTGAGAAAAATGTTAGTTTTTAATATTCATTTATTTCGGGAGTATTTCTAGACTATACTTTTTTTTAAAACTATTATACTAGACTTTTACCTTAATGGAAATCTAAAAAACTGAACATTATTTTCCATAATTAAGACAACATAGGCATTATGGAAAAACTGCGACCATTATAAAATTTGTTTTCAGTATGCTAGAAAAATTTGTAAGCAAAGACAGAATATGATTTAGAATATGAAAGTCCAAACACAGAATATGTTTTAGAATATGAAAGTCCAAACACAGAATATGTTTTAGAATATGAAAGTCCAAACACTGAATGAGTTTGAAACTTTGGGACCAAACCCAAGGTTTCAAAGAGCTGTATTTATGAAATTATCAAAATATTGACGTTAATAGAGTTATAAGTGAGTTATAACTGCATGACATTATTTAATTCATTTAGTGGTTTTAAAATGCATCGTTTTCATATAAAAGTGATATGTTAATCAATATATTGTATTCATTCATACGCTCTAGAGCTTCGACTACTATTTTAAATTGAGTTTTGTATCAAAAATGTAATAATTTCTTACTAAATAATATTTTTATCGATCTTATTATTGCGTATGGGCAAAACCCATTTAACTAGCTTAATATGTTTTTAATTTTTCAATCAAAAAAATTGACAATTGTAATCTGTCTGCACTTAAATATATTGTTGTGCTTACTATCTACATATTACATCTGGACCTGTTGTTGCATTAAAATAAAATACAATTAAATATCCCTATAGATACTTCACTATTTCGGTGAACCAACCTTACCTAACACAACAACCTAAACAAACACAAACAAAATGTTCATAATGCACAAAAAATACAAACTTTTACTTCAGTGTTAATCAAACCCACGACACCGTGATATAATTAACGAACAAGCAGTCTAACAAGAGACCTACATAGTGCACTGGCATTACTTTATCACTTTTACAAACTCCGTTATGAGTTGTGCACAGAATATCCTTGATGAAAATGCACAAGTTTTGAGATTGTAAATAAAATATTATACAATAACAAATATGAGTATTACAGCGATACTTTTATATTAATTGATCTTTTCATACATATATGTAAGTACCTATTACATAACTAGCTTTTTACCCTCCCTAAGACGCCTCGGTATGTAACATCAGACAAATTTGTAAGAAACGTGCAATAGATAAGAAAATATAGACTGAGAGGCCTAAATTTATCACTGGATGCAAATTGGCAGAATAATAATACTTTTCTAGCTTGAAAATCAGGAATAACGCAGCAGTGCTACAAAACTTAATAAATGTACTCGAACCTGTCAAATTGGTAGTTGAAGTCCTAAGTCGTAACGATACAACTCTCTATTCAGCAGACCTCACCCAGAATTATATGAAAAAAAGGATTCAGATTGCAAAAGTCAAATAGCGAGTGAATTGCTGCAAAACACCAAAAAAAGGCTGAATGATAGAATACATTCAAATTTGATCGATTTGTGACTTAAAAACCCAAATGTTGTTCCTTTAAAATAAGCTTTATGTTTAGCTACACAGCTAGTGGACATGGACAATTTGCAAGAAATAATATTAATTGACGAAGATTAAACAGTATTAACAATGGAGGAAATTACAATTTAATTCTAAAAAATGCAGAAAAACCTGATATAATCCAAGCTGATGATTTCGAAAGTCTACAACAGGATACTTACTTTTCAAAAACACCAAAAATCGAACCATTTATCTTGGAGACACGCTGTGTACAGTGAAACCTACTTCAACGGATAACGAAAGAACATTATCGGTGTCTACAAATTTTTGCACCAAACTTAGATGGTCATTGGGGGATAAGTCTCTTAATCCTTTGGTATTTCTTAAATAGTAATACATTAGAGCTAGTCAAATAAAATAACTTGTAAACTTTATGTAACAATAAATCTTTTAAAAATGTTAAATTTGGATTTTTTAAATATAATGTTTTTGGACCCGAACCAGCCAGATTTCTAAAATATTGGACCAGGAATTGACTGGTTTTAAAAAATCGTGTTTTCAGAAACTCTACACAGCATGTTCGCCTAAGTACTAAGGAACGCTTAAAGTAAAATGCTACAACAGCTCCCACTTTAAACGCTGTATGAAATCTTTTTTAATTAATTCGGAAAGGACTTACATACCATTACTCTACTCGGGATTGTCATACATACTTAATTTTAAATACTAATTAAATGTGTTAATTAGAAAGATATACATATAAAATTAATTTTATATGTATGTCCTTACAACCTAAGATCCAGGTTCGAATAGCGGTAGCAACAACAATATTTGATTTTATATGTAGATCATATTTAATTCATATTTAAAATATCACAGAGCTATGTTCTGAATAATTACAACTTCACAATAAGAATGAGTTCTCCTTAATAACATACTTAACTGTTTATAAATTTAATATTGTTAAAATATTTAGTGCAATTCATATTAATATGATGGTGTAAAATTCAGAAACAATTTCTGATTTTGTAATTTCTGATTTAAGAGAATTCGTTTGTTTTATTTTTTAAATATACCATCAAAAATGTTATGGAAAATTATTATGGCGCAAGTTGTCAAAACTTTAATAAAAATCATTTATTTCTTCAAATTGAATCTCATTTTTTTAAATAAAATTACCACGTCAAACAAATCACTGCATTCAAACTATATCAACATTGTTGCAGCAATTATAATTCACAAAATAATGTTAGTCTCAGAATTAGGATCTCACAAAGAAAACGAAGATTACAAGTCGTAGTGCGACTAAAAATACTATATATTGGAACCATTATTTACAAAAAAGGCTGATATTAAAATTAAGTAAAAGATGTATAGTTAAATTATAAGAGGTTTCCATCATCTATCTATATATGTATATTTATAAATAAAAAATAATATAAACATCCGAAATAAGAGTACCAAAATGAATTTATCTTTAATATATTTTTCATGCAAAACAACTTTTAGATAAATATATGGGTATGCTTTAAATATTGCGCAGTTAAAATATGCAATATTATTCCCGTTCGAATATGGAATGAAACGTAAAAAATCACTCATAAAGGGAAATATCACTCAAAGGAAAAAATAAAACGATAGAAAAATGTAATTTTTAAACATTGTGGAAAAAAACATATTTATATCGTCATCATCATCATCATCACCGGTCTGTCTTTCTTTTGTGTGCCTCCAAGGATCGCTAATTTTCTCTTTTCTATCTCTGTTCTCTGTATCTATCTATCTATCTATCTATCTATCTATCTATCTATCTGATACCCGCCATACTTCAGATATCGTCGGTCCATCAAGCTTGCAAAAGGCCAACATTTCTTCTACCTGTGTGAGGCCTCCATTCCGAGACTTCCTTTTCCATCGTCTCTTCTAACATCTCTTCGACAAATATATTCAGGTTGTTGTCACTTGGGCATGCAGAACATTTGGGCAACATTATATGTTGTTATGGTTCTCTAGTGAATTTTTACGTTAAGTACTCGATCTTTCCAAAAGAAATTCCAAGCATAGCCCTTTCCATTGCTCTTTGGGCAATATTTAGTTTGTGTTTGACGTTGACGGTGAAAACGCCCACTTGTTTTAGTCTTTATGGCCATATGAGATTTGTCTCGGAAATTCGACTCGAGTGCACTTAAAGAATAGTACAAAGTTCAGCGCGAAGCGATGACACTGGCGAATAACACATTCAGTATACACCTAATTTTACTGAATCTCAAAGATCATAAGTCTCATCGAGAGACTTTTGATGTATTGATACGTGACTTTTTCTAAAAGCAAGACTAGAAAATCAATCATGCTTTTAAAAGCAACACGAAGTTTGTACGTTTTATATATTTTAACATTATTATTTAAAATTCTATAAAATTACAATTTAGCACGCCTCGTGCTGCTGCAATGTTCCCCTCAGAACGAGAAACGTTTTCTGAATATAAATACGTATTCCACATATTTTTACATAGCATTAAATAAATAAGTACTTCGACGTACCAATGTTTTTCTTTATTAATAGAATCTCAGAAAAACATGCCGGTGCTTTCCATCATGCTACGAGATGGAAAATATTATTTGAACGAGTTTTCTACTCAGTCGCCTGTAGCGGGCAGAAGATAATAACGCGCCTAGTGTTTGCCGGGTCAAGTGGACACTGATGATTATCTGATATCAAATAATAAAACACAAATATGAACCGTTTGAATGATATTGAATTTCACATCCCTGTGTCGCTCCGGCCGCCACCGCGAGTAGCTCTTCACTCTTCGCACGCCATGAGTCACACGAGACGTACGAACGGTTGGTTCAAATTGTTAAATTTTAGGTCACACCGCTGGACCTTATTTGGTCGGTGTCGTTTTATTGCTATTATTACACATCCTGACAATAGAACGTGGAAAACAATCACCGGCGAAACGTAACATGTGAATTATTTTTTGACTAATACAAAATTACAATACGATTATAATATTGCAGTCGTTATGCACGTATTTGTACGTCCGTAATATGATTACGTCAGTGGATAATATAATGCAATTTCTTCAATAATGTAGAACATACTGAGCTGTCGATAAATTTCATAACACGAATATTTACCATCACATCGAAATTGTGTACATACATTTTTCAATTAATACAAAAACAAACACGTTTTTATTTATTTTTTAACATAGAATATAAATTCCGCGAATGCTTTTAGAAAAATATGTCATGAAAATAGAAAATTATATTTATATACTCTCACATTTACGTTGTTTTATTTTAATCTTTACCGGTACCGGGAACGATACCAGGCGCGTTCAAAATATTTTTACAATCAAATATTTTAATCTACCGATTTATATTAAATTATTATATATTACAATTAATAGACTACGTGCTGAATTTTAATTCTAATATTGAATTTTATATTTCATAGAGTTTATGGCCCGTATCCACGGGTGAGATACACATTCGACACATTTCAGATCAATGAATTCTTTAGTAATAACTCTCGGCATTCGCAGTTCACCGTATACACACTAAATCTCAGAGATATGTCGTCTCGCGCCTCACTTCACGCTCGTTATACGTCAAATGTCAGTCCATTGAGCATTAATGTTCCGTCCGTCACTTGGATGAATTTGAATTTCCCCAGTAGCAGTTAATATGTTTGAAAGGAATAAAGTTTGTAATTTGGTTGTCATATTTTGTCGAAATACATATTAAACATTTCAAGCTGATCTCTGATTTAGACTAATATCTCAACACGTGTACATGGTAGAGATTACATTTATCTCAACTAAATCTGTGAGATTCATCGCATCGTGCTTCATTTCGGTAAAATCGTCATTTTATATTGATAAATAAATAACAATTAAATTTTTACAACAAATTTAAAATGTATGTACATCAACGACCACTGCTGTTCAACTGTTCGTACACCTACTGCATTTTGATATACACATTAACTTAACAAGCACACTTAATTCGTTAAATTAATAATTCCATCGCTAGTTATATTCAATCAGTTAAATAATAATACTAATAATCGTAAGTTTTTAACAACCAGGATAGTATCTAGATACCGAGAATTCTCAACTATTACTTAACGTTAAGACGTAATAACAAATTAGACCATTTTTAAAGACATATGCAAATATTTGAGCGGATGGCATTCAACATAATACAGAATTTATATCGGGGGAATAAGTGAAGTGGTCAGGAAGAGGGAGAAGAATATCCAGTGGCGTAACTATGCCAATACAGTGGTGCTTTGGGGCCCACGATAGATGGGGACACAAAAGGTCCGCGCCTTACAAGATTTTTTGTATCAGTATCGTAATATTTAATATAAGTGTCTATACTTTTCCCAGCACTAATATATATTTAATGTGATGTTCTTGAGTTTGTATAGATGTGTGTGTGTGTGTGAGCGCCACATCGCCGGGGCGGGATGTGTACCTGTGTACATGTGTGCGAGGATAAATAGCTAGTTATATACCTTGCACCATCATTGTATTACTCTTGTAATATAAACATAATTATCACATAAGAGTTTCTATTGGACAACCATCAACCCAACTACGAGGTGTATAAATGAAACGTACTAACTACGGAAGTACATAATATTGGCGCAGCCGGTAAATGAGGACAAGTTACGGATAAAATTTGTTTCGGGAGGGAAACAAATTGAAAACAAAAAGATGGAGTTCTTCTTGGAGCAGTGATCCTCGGCGAACTTCCAGGAGTTGAGGCTCTTCGGAAGATCTTCTGGGTGAAGAGGACCAGCGGCGAGAAGGGTCAGGGTGTGCATTCGGACGGAAGGCGCAAGGCGGGAACCAAAGCAGTTAGGGGACTAGAGCAGAGGACCAGAGAAGGCGCTGGGACGACTTCCAGGAGCCGAGGCCGAGGAGACCAATTGCAGCAGACGCAAATACGTAAAATTTAATAAATTTAAAAATCCACCACAGCTAGTAAAAGAATTACTTATGCAATTTAAAATATTTTTCACGTGTACTGCTTATATACGTAAAAACATTATTGTTATACAATAGTACCTACTCTGCTAATATGTTGGAGCAGAAACCAGATTAATATCGCAAAGCGAAACAACGAATGATTTTAATACAAATTAAATGTATTAATTAGAAAGATCACAGAACTATGTTCTGAAAAATTTCAACTTCACAATAATAATGTTTTCTCTTTATAAATAAAAATAATATATTATTTTTAGTTGAAAGTGCACATTGTACATAACACAACTTCTATTTTTTTCATGCATATGTGAATATATATAAGCATCCATTTTTCTCTTACTATTCAACGCATATTTCAAAATCTATGTGCATATTCAAGAGGCCCTTTTTCCGTTTTGCATTAGGGTCCAATTTTATTAAGTTACACCACTGACAGTGTCTGTAATTTGTCTAGGATCCTAAAATAACAACACGTTAATCTGATCTAAATCCAAAATTAGGTTTATATCAGTCAAAGAGTGTGCAGTAAACATATTAATTTGAAAATAGACAGAAAGGCCTTCAATTTTATATACGAGGCGTTTTTTTTAAGTAAGTACCGTTGCCGGATATTTCCGGTGTAGCGCTGCGATTGCGATGTTACTCATAAAACTGACATTCATCGCCAAGTGTGTCCTGTTTTGTCCTGATTTGGAGCCGTCTTTTGCTTCATCTGAAGCGGTTCCTTGGTAGCAAGTGTTTTGAGCGTAGACATGGTTATTATCCCAGGCAAAGTCGTTCTATGACGAAGGTATACAAAAATTGGTGCTTCGTTATGACAAGTGCCTTAATAATGGTGGCGACTATATTGAGAAGTAGTTAAAGGTGTGTAGCTTTCGAAGAAAGCAAAGTGTTGTATAAGTGATGTTATGTTTCTTTAAAAAATATTCCGGTACTTACTTAAAAAACGTGCCTCGTACATAAATGTACAATAGCGTGTATAAATTATGTTCCGATAATTATTGACGTCCGCTCAGCATTCAATTAATATACTATCTTCGCCTGTATCATCAATCGCCATTCCGCGTGTTACGATTCAGTTGTCAAAATGTACCAAAATGCAGCCAGTTGTTTGATATACGAGAGAGATACCGCAAATCAGATATATAGATTACTAATCGCATTCATAACTTTGTTTGGTTAACATTACTTCGCTTTTAACTCGGGACGCTATGACTGCATAAATTTTCAACTAATTAGTAGCGGTAAATAAAAAAATATAGTAGACTTGGAAATATTGAGATATTTTGAAACATTACTTATTTTAATAAATTTAATAATTTTTTATACTCCCTACAAATAAAAAATGAGTATTACTGTAAATTTTTATAACATTTTTTTTACAGTTATATAAAATAGTGCCCTATCACTAGAATGATCCTGTGTCGAGGTTATTGTTTAAATACTGTTCATGTTGTTTATTAATATTTCTAAGAATAATTGGTGACTTCTTTTTATACAGTGCTCGTTGTTAGTGCCCTTTATTTTGACACAGAGTGGATATGGTTTACTACTTTTAACATAATTAACTAGCGTGTTAGAAAAGGACCGCATTTTTTTATCAGTCTCGTCTTCTTTATAATTTTTTGATACAATAATGGCCCTTTTCAGTGTATCAGATTTCTCTAGAAGATTTATTCAGCGCAAAGTGATTTATGAATCATCAGCTCTTATGTTTTGCGTGGATTAAAATGACACACCCAGTGTAGCGCCTTTATCGGCTCTCAGAAATCAAAGACTCATTGAGAGATATCACGGATACGGACTTTAATGTTTATAATCTTATCATCATATATCCTCTTGTGGGTCTTGGCCTCCTCAAATATTTCCTACTGCCAAACATCGGGAAGCAGGAAATTGGAAAGGCCTAAGGTAATATGGAGCGATAATGTCCTTAAAGGCATACATATATTATAAATATGTCTTAGAGATCCAAAATTTGAGAGAAACGGAGATCATTGGAGGCAAATTACAGCAAATATAATGTATACTAAAAAACACATTTTTGTTGTGAAGTTGAAATTTAAGAATATAGTTCTGTGATATTTTTAATACAAATTAAATTAATCAACTAGAAAGATATACAGAAAAATCTATTTAACGAAAAAATATTTAGTTTTAATTATGAATTCAATATATTAATTAGAAAGATATACATATAAAATCAATTTTATCTAAAAATATTGTTGTTGTGCAACCGGGATTCGAATCTGGATCTCTTTCCAAACTGGGGAAGGTGCATTATCCAACTATGCTACAGCGACGATATTTTTAGCGACAAATTTTCGAACCTATAATGTGTTCTCCTAATAATAAATATTTAGTTGATACAAACCTGGATATTATCCTATCCGGGGAAACTAGTTACCATTCCATTAAATTTTTTTTAAATGAATACAATTTTTCTCATTTTTTCATTAGATATATTTTGTCAGTTGATTGATTATATTAAAATAAATAAATTGAATACAATTATTTCAATAATGCAAATATTATTGAAATAATTCCTCAACTTACTGCAGTTCTTGAAAGGTGCAGAAGGTTGAGGTCAATATAATTCAACTTCCTTCTAGTTATAACGAAATACAATATTAATATTAATTAATGCCAAGTGATTTAAAAATAATGAACATTTTTTTAATGAGTCGTAAATGTATGTGATTTTATACTATATATATTACAAAATATTAAATATCTTTTAGATCTTTTGTAATATTCTGTAATACCTTATTTGATAATCTTAAGATGTATGTGGTATTTTTTATTTCCCCCGTGAAGCCTTTTAAACATATATGTTGTTTTTTCGCTTTAAAATATAAATATATTTTGTTCTATTTGATTTATATTATATTCGGAGAACGGTACATACTAAGTTTTGTTGGAACTTAGAAATAAAATATTAAAATCTTAATAATACATACACAACATTTTAATAATGAGATAATTTTCTGTCTTAAATATAATGAAAAACTAGTTTTAATTTATTTATCAAATATATATTTTTTTTATTTTTCAAAGCATTGTGTTATGTTATGTATAAAAAAATAGTGGTATTTTAATTTTACTGTTAATATTTTTCTTATTTTATTTAAATATTTATGATAGCACTGTTTGGTTTTATACCAATCGCTGATAATACAGTGTAACGTATGTTACAAAATAAACAAATAAATGAAAATTCAAATTATTATTTACTGATAAAGTAAGATCTCAATCATTTCCTTCCAAAGTTACTTGTTCGAGTTACAAATTCTAGTTACAAGATATATTGAAATATAATGCATTGAAGTATACTTTATATTTCATTAAAGAACATCCCATCGAGAAATTCTGCGTCTTGCAGATTACAGCAGCGTCCCTAATGTTTTACCGGAATATTTTGTATTTCGAAAAATTCTCCCAGTCATTGCGAATGTACATATTATATTAAATGTTTACTTCCTCAATTTATTGTCGGATACAGTGGAAGTAATATTTTCGTTATTTTGAATTTATTTCCAGTTCTAACTCGCCAAAAGTAAAAATCACTTTATTTTTGGATTTCTATCATGTTATATCAAATTTCAACTGAAATATTGTATTTATATCTCAACGTGTTTCCGAATTATTTATAAATGTCTAATAATTTTTTTTTTCGGTGTAATATAGCTATGTGAATTGTATCTATTTTTTTAAAATGATTATATTAAATGGTTTTTTATTTTATTTTTAATCTTATATTGTTTTGTACAACAAAGGAGATAATTTACTTGAAATGACCTCGTCATACTTAATAAGAAATTACGTGAGCATACTGTATAAATAATAATTCCTGCCTCCTTGGTTCAGAGACCACAAAACTATGATTCATATATAAAAAGCCACCCACGCCCAATTAGTCAACGCTTAACTTGGCAAATTATAACAAACGATTTAGATTAAGAAAATTCTAATTGTATTCCATCATTTTATAAGATGAAGCATTGAAGATTTTATTGTCATCCTACCTACACGTATCACGGTAAGTCGAACCAGCGCAGTAAATGAAAAATAAAATAATTTAACGATGTTAAATATATGTAAAAAATAGTAAAAATATCTAGCATCGATGATCAATTATAATAAGAAAAAAAATTTTTTTAAATAATAAATATATCAATATCTTTGAATAAAATGATCAAATTATGTTATAATACTTTAGTCTTCTCAATTTATTAGCAGACTAAGATAAAAAGAACGTAGGAAAATAGACTAGACGTAATCTTGCGCAATAGCTCTCACGCATCGTATGTATAGCTATCACGAAAGTAACAGCCCGATATTACAAGAAATAAATCGACCCCTCCTACGTAAAGTATCGTAAGTAAAAAATTAAATTTTTAATCATTCTAGTACATCGCATGGATTTGATACTTATTTATGTGGCAGATTTAATATATATATATATAAAATCTGCCACGTAAATATATATATATTAAATCTGCCTCAATTATATATTGTATTCTATGATAATAAACATTTTACTTTAAAAATTACAGTAATTTAAAAATGCATCGAATACGTGCAAAATATTGGAATGATTAAAAATGTAATTTTTTACTTCCGATACTTTACGTAGGAGGGGTCGAAATGTTGAATCAAGTTTGTCTGCCTACTACGCATTCTTGGATAACCTTTGCTAGGTAACGTCACAAAGCGCCGAGACACAATGGACAGACTGACAGGGATTATGCTCCCATGAGATTATTTGGAGACTCGGCGTCCATAGTCTACCGAGTATAGGCAAAATCTCAGAGAAATGCCGTCTTGCGCTTCACTTCAAATGTCAGTTTATCGACCATTGATGTTCCCTTCATCAGTTAGGCGAATTTATATCTCACCTGTTAATACGGAATAAAAGTTTATAATTTGACGCCTTCTGTTTAATTTCTGTCCAACTTTCATGATAAATAATTGTTGGTGTTTATGGTATTAAATAGTATTTATGTACATGTGTCGAGCTCGATGTCAAATCGAACGTCCACGGGTTTGAGTTTTTGGCTGTTTTTACCAATCTTAAGCTGATTTCTGAATTTATCTGTAGATCAAAATCTCAATACATGTACATGTTACTGAAATTTATTTCACAGTGTCTCATTCCGTGGATACGGACCATTAGGATCTATGAATAGTAACCAACTTTAGTGTACATATTAGGATTCATGCACACGAATAAAGTTTTCCCTTTAGTCTCGGAGATTCGAGATAATTCATCAATAAGCTCCTATAAAATGCAATAGACACATTCATCACTAATTCTGTATTGACCTTTACGCGAGTACCGAAAGGAAAGTCTAGGTTGTCAGTACTTTTTGAAAGACTAAGGAAAATTATTTAAAAATTTTCTACAGATTTTAAATCAAAAAGTAAATTTGCATTGCAGCACATATCTCATAAAAACAAAAGAAGGTCTACACGAATATCTTGCCGTGTGACTGTGATCATTACTAGTGTCGGCAAAATCGAACGTGAAGATACGGTACAAAACTTTTTTGTTAACTAGAACGCCATTGTAAACATATAAAACATCTTTGGGATTAATTATACAATCAGAAGCTTTTATTTTTCTATTAACTTACAAAATGAACTACTTTTATCCAGTCATTCTATATTTTTTTTATTTAATACCATGTAACTTAAGTGGATACTTAAAATATATTATTTATTGTGGAACTGTAAGAAAAAATAATATACATTAATATTACATAATACAAAGTACACGGAACAAATTATATGAAACATTATTTATGTACGAGGCGCGTTTTTTAAGTAACGGATTTTTTTAAAAAAAAAAAAAAAAAAAACAACACCATTTTTCAACACTTTCAACTTTTTTCGGACGCTACACACCTTAAGGTACTTGTCATAACGGGGCACCAATTTTTGTATACCTTCGTCATAGAACGAAGCTGCCTGGGATGAAAATCATGTCTGTACTCCGTCTTTGAGTTCATCGTCGTCACCGTAACCCTTGGCACCAAGGAATCGCTTCGGATGAAGCAAAAGATGGCGCCAAATCAGGAAACACTTGGAAACAAGTTGGCGCTGAATGTCAACTGGTTTCATGTTTCCGGCATTCAAAAAACGAATCACGCACCTCACAGTCGGCGGGCTAATCTATTATCTTAAGTATTTCAACTACTCACTACAAGATGGCCACACTATGTGAATGTCTCTAAGGTTGCGTGTGGTGAGTCAACAGGTGAAGGAAATCATTTCGCATGCGTAACATCGCAATTGCAGCGCTACACAGGAAATATCCGACAACGGTACTTAAAAATCGAGCCAAGTACATAAAATTGAATGCATTTCTGTCTATTTTCAGTTCAATACGTTTACTATACACCCTTTGTGTGATATAAACCGTTTTTTGGATTTAGATCAGATTAACGTGTTATTACTCTTTAGGATCCTGGGCAAATTATAGACACCGTCAGTGGCGTAACTTAATAAAATTGGATCCATTAAGACCTAGAACGGAAAAAGAGCCTTTTGAATGTGCACACTGATATAGAAAAAAGCATTAAATAGTATTCGGTTTTATGCATTAAATAGTGGGAAAAATATTGTACGCTTATATATATTCCGGGAATATCTGGCAACGGTATTTACTTAATAAACGAAACACAAATCAGAAAATATTCTATTTGCCTTCAAATATTTTTTTATCATTAAAATCACGATTATTAAAGAATTTTTAATCTTTCTTAATTTTAGTTCATGATTTTATTAAATGTTACTTTGACATCATAGTTAAAAATCATTAATATATGCCTAAGTACATTATCTTAATAAAATACTTTACATATATACAATTCATGTTTGTTAAAAATTTAATAATTGGAGTTTGTCGAAGTATGTCAACAAATTTTTGGAATTACAAGAATACTTTAGTGAAGGTGTCCAATCTAAGAACGTGGATTAATTATATGAATTACTTAGCGATTATTATAATTAAATTTAATAAAAAAGAATTGTTAATTTTGGTGTCTGCTAACAGATTATTCAAAGGTATTTGAGATTCTAGAAAAAATGAGGTAGATGGCTCTTTCAAATAATGGAACGATTAAATGTATTAATATCAAAAAGGTAACATATAGGTTTGAAAATTTGTCGCTGTAGCATAGTTGGATAATGCATCTTCCCCAATTAGGAAAGAGATCCAGGTTCGAATCCCGAGGGCGCAACAACAATATTTTTCGATAAAATTGATTTTATATGTATATCTTTCTAATTAATATATTTAATTCATATTTAGATTATTATGTCTTTATTACCTTTACCCTTTCTTTTTTATTACTTGTTATGTCTCTTATATTATGGATACGTACCCTTACGGTGCGTGTACATGGATGAGACTTGTCCCGAGACTCTTTTCGAACTCGAAACTCACGTAAAACACAGTACAGAGTTGAGCAAAGAGCGAGCAGAGTACATGATTTTTAATGATGTGAATTATTCAGAAAATTCAATAAATTCAAAAGTATAGTATATGGAAGAACTTTATAAGGTTTAAAAAAATCTGTTATTGATTTCAGTGGATAACTTTCATAAAATACTGTTTCATACGACTTTATTACATCCTGATCCAATAGTGCATATTTATGAGTCTCGTGTTTGGGAGCGGCATTTGAAATACGATGGAAAATCGTGTAATTGCATACACTAACTAACTTACTTATCATCACGCCGTTTCTCTACAGGGGTAGGCATACAAGATAGAGCGCTGTACTCTTCATCCTGACACAACTCTCACTTCATCTACATTCATAAATATTATCATGCAAGCTCATCAATTGTTGAGGCTTCTAACAGAACCATATTTCTCGTTTTTCTCTCTATTTCTGGTACCATTAACACTCGCGTCTTATGTCTTTCTTATCAATCTCTCCTCATTCATTCGTTCAACATTAACAATTAACCTACGCTCATCTTTTTTAATCATATTCAGTATGATAATATCAACCATATATTTATTATCATATCTGAAATTTATTAGTGGAAATACACAATTAATTGAATGAAATGCGATACAATCCACCGCTGTTTCCTTCTCCTGGTGACTGGATCGCCTTGCGGTCTCATCAGACCGTACAAAGAAAACAATAATTCCAACACCATAACTGTTGAGTTGTAAGAAGTTTATTGGCTGATGTCTTCAGAAACAACCGGCGGGAGAGAGACCAGCAGTGGATTGAACAAAATTAGAAAAACTAGAAGAATTAGAAAAATACCATTATTAATCAACGAAAATATAAATTATCATTAAAATAATAATAAATGAAGGCTTTTAAAAGATTGGTATTTATCCTTTCGGTGATTTTACCTACTACATTAAAAATATTACTTCAGATCTCGAAATGTAGAATATGATCCTTCTTTTAAAACAAGCTAGGTTTTTGTTATTTTAATGTAATAAAATTATGTTGCGCGTACCATGGATGGCGAGACGCACGAATGTCTCCATTCTGCAAGAACTGAACTTCGAGAACAGACTCCACCTGCAGCCTGAGACGATCCTTAAATTGTTTGGGCATCTTGCGAGAATGGAAGATAGCTTGGAGAAGCTTGTTGTAGTAGGCCACGTCAAAGAACGAAGAAGAAAAGTAAGATCTTCCACCCGTTGGACCGATCAAGTGGAAAAGGTAACATGAACTTCTCCGGCGGCAACCTTAATATAGGCAGGATGCCAAGAAAAGTGGAGGAGCATAGTCAAGAGGTCGAGAGTTTATGGAGATCGCGATCCTCAGTGATGAGAGACCGACGTTGATGATGATAATAATGAAATCACAAAAATTTTAAGACTGTCATATGTACAGATCTTGTTCGCATTTATAACAAATATTTCATCAAATAATATATTTGATAATTTCGAGACGTCTAATAAACAAAGGTAATATTTTGGAAAGCTTAGACATTAAGTATTTGTCTTCTTTCTTATCGTGTTCATCTGGAGTTGGCTACTGTAATCATTCTACTCCGCTTTCTTCTGTCCTTGGTCACATTCAAATCTTTAAGATCGCGACTAACTGTCGATCCTGTCCATGTTGCTCGTGGTCTTCTATCGGTCTTATGGTTTTATGAATCATGTAATCATGGTTCCTTCGTAGCACACGTCCAATTAACCCTAAAAGAATCGCGGGCATATGAACTTTGAATTTTAGACAATCTTGTTAATCCACCAACCCACTTCAGTATTTTCATCTCAGCTATATTAATAATAATGATGGATAATTTGTATAGCGCCATTTTCGTAAAAAACTTTCACCCCAAGGGTGCTTAATTAATATTAATCTTGTACATTTTTTTTATTTTACTCGCCCAATAATACTCTGACCCGTAGTATCTTATAAACTCTTCCCTTTCTCTATATAAACAAATTATTATTAAAATTTTCAAAATTGTCGTTATGATAGATAGGATTTATTGATCAAGAATTCCCTAACTAAAAAACATATTTTTATTGTGAAGTTGCAATTTCAAAACATAGTTCTGCGATAATATTAATTCACATTGAATCATAAATCAATAAGAAAGATATACAGAAAAAATCTCTCTATTGATAAATATCCTATCCGAGGAAAAAGTACTTGAGATTCATCGCAATATAAAGTTGATAACTTTTAAAAATAGAATAATAAATGTATCTATTATAAAAATATACAGAATATCAGTTTTAAATTTGTCATAAATGTAATCGATCGTGTGTAGTGGAATGGTAACACGTTTCCCTGGATAAAAAGAGTTTCTGGTTCGAATCCCGATAGCAACCAAATATTTTTTCGATAAATTTATTTTTTCTGAATTTTTTGTATTTCTAATTGATTAATTTAATTCGTATTAAAAAATACAATTCAGATACAAGAAAAAACTATCTTCAACTGATTACAGATAAATATATATATGACTGTGCCACCATGGTCATGTTTTTTAAAGCAACTTACGTGTAACTATATAGAAGAATTTTTCAACCCCATAAATCAAATAAACTACCACCTTCACCCTCGAAATTTATCAGGGCTTATTCACGTGCATTATTTTTTTTATTTATAATAGATAACTAAAATATTTGTTTTAAATATTAAATGTGAAATATATTAATGTTATACTCATTCAATATAGTAAACAAAATAGTTTATCAGATAAGTATAGGTAGTTGTAGTACACTCGTTACTTATTTCTATTTGAGGGAGTAATAATGCCATCGGTCACAGTTTTACAAGGTCGCAAGACAGAGACTAAATAAAATGTATTAGTGAGTCCGACCCTGGTGACACGGGTATATAGATATTTTGAATAACTCAACAAAGGGCAACCCTGCAGCCCGAGGTATCGCGTGGAACAAGAGCAAACTCGAGCACTGTATGAACATAAAGAATGTATGCACTTGAATTATAAATGGCCTTATATTTTAAGATAAGTTTATGTATATATTTTACTAACGTTACGGAGGAAAGCCTGCACGCCTGTACGCTTACATCAATTATTAAAGCGATTTACAAATTTATAAGAGTCGGCCCCCTGTCTGTAGTTTGTCGTACCCAACTTCTCCGCTCTTCAGTCCACCCCCTCCCCTACCGATCTCCAACCGTCTCAGGGTAAGAATAAGGTGATTTTGCTACCCTTAAGTTATTTTATAATAATTATGCGTTATTCATATTATTGATAATGATCTGGTAAAAAAAAATGTTTGGTTATTTTAGCAAGACATTATTCAATTTAAATAGAATAACCTCCTAACTTACCATCACGCCTTCCGGGTGTATTCTCTGTGCCTACTCCACTCCGGGGTAGGTATAGAGGATACACTGCCGCACTATTCTGTCCTGACTCTAGCCTCACCAGTATTCATACAGTTTACTTTAGTATCTGGTGCCATCGACACTTCTAATTAATGAGTTTAAATAATGCTAGTATCTATACTCGTATATGCATATAATTTTTGAATGATTTTTTTTAAATCGACAAAATTATTCACAACACTCTTATATATTATACAAATTAAATTAATCAACTAGAATATATACAGAAAAAATATTTAATTGCTACCGAGATTCCAGGTTCGTATTCCGGCAGCAACTGATTTATTCATTAAATTAGTATTTAAAATACCACAGAACTATGTTCTGAAAAAGCAACTTCACAATAAAAATGTGTTCCTAAAAACTATTATATCTGAATACGTTGTAATGAACCGTAAAATGATACACAATGGAAATAAAAATATGATTATCTATTTATAAAAAGTGTCACGGGTGATATTTTTATTCAGACACATTTAAGTATTTTTCTTTTCTTTTACAATTTTATAAATATAATAAAATTAATATAAATGGCACCCCAGACGCTCTTGATTTTGATCGGTAACACTGAGTAGAGTGAGGTGTCGCACAGGGCCGTGGTTCATTTATACATAATATATTTATTTCTTCATTCAGATATTAACAATTTTCTTGTCGACCTCACTATGGGAATAATCAGTAAGAGTTTGAAAAATCTGGAACATCCTCGTATTTTTCTCAACCAAATATAATCCGATTGCTTTCTGCTAGTCAGCTTACTAGACAGTGGCGGCTTGGTGACCAATATAAACCGCTGCACGGTTACGGCCGGTGTTTCCGAAAAACATATTTTTCAGTGTTGAAAATATACTTTATAATCTCAAAATGTATATCATAAAAGTGTCTTACCATATTACATCTCAACCTAACCAATTAATGCAAAAAATATTTAATCAAATATATGCAGGGTGTAATATACCTAGTTCACAATATTTTATGTGTGGATACCTGACTAAATTACAAGTCAAAAATATTCAAGGAATATGTGAGATAAATTATATTTGTAATATTTTATTCGAACTATAAAAAAATGTAAATTGTGGATCAATTGAATAGAAAAAAATAGGTATACAGAGATTATGTATTATGTAGGAACACAATTTTTTATTTGATAATTTGACAATTATGTATTGGCCCATGTCTACGGATGATATTTCATTCAGATACTCGATTCGAATATTCGTAAAGGATAGTTCAGCGTTCAGCGTGAAGCGATTAATGAATCATCACGCCATATGTTTTGCGTTCGGATTAGAATGACTCATCCAGTAAACGCACACCTTTACTGAGATCATTGAGAGATCATCGTTGACACGTGACATTGATCAACGATTTAATAGAATTTAGTTCATTGTGATATGTGTAAACCATTTTTATTAACCTAATCTGACCTATCGTTATTTGACATGAACTTAAATACATAAACACATGGAATAAGTGACTGTTTTAGTAAACTTGATAAACGAAAATATATTTTTAAACTATTAATATCAAGTTTTTAACATTTACGTGGCACCTGTCATGTTTTTAACAAATTCACCCTTTTTTTTAATTTCAGATTCAACAAGCCTCCATAAGAGATTTGCTGTCAATAAACAAATTCAAGTTTTTATATTGATCTTTTTTTGATTTAGCAATACATGCTTCCCGTTATCACATTTTTTTTTTCTTTATATTGGTAGACCTTTAAGGCGTTTTGAAAATATGTATCTGTGTTTGAATTTTAAAACCATAATA
This sequence comes from Eubasilissa regina, assembly GCA_022840565.1. Taxonomy (NCBI): domain Eukaryota; kingdom Metazoa; phylum Arthropoda; class Insecta; order Trichoptera; family Phryganeidae; genus Eubasilissa; species Eubasilissa regina. The sequence continues at coordinate 29,625,871 of JAINEB010000033.1, forward strand.
TTTTCATATGTTATATGTACAATAAATAAATATAAAATGTACTTTAATTACTCATACTAAGTCTGTATGATCAAATATAATCGATTGAATTATTTTAAGTCCCACCTCCTAATACAGAACCGTCACTATAAACACAATATAGACTAAATTAATTTAATATGCACAACATCTTAAAAAGTAGTTATACTTTTTATAAAAAATAAATTATAAAAAAATTGTAAAATATTAAATGATTTTTAACCATTATTGAAATAGCGAGATTAATCCAAAACAAACGAGCATCGTAACAACTTTGAATGAATACCGTTTGTCAAGTTTGGTACGAATAATATTATTTTCAAGTAGTATTTCTAAATATCAAATAGTATTTTTATTCAAGGTCCAAAACAAAAAAATATAATGTTTAAGAGGAATGACATAGTACGGCGAAACTAAATAAAGAGTAAAAATTGATGTGGACCTTATGGCCCGTGTCCATGGAATGAGATACACTGAGATAAATCTCATTACTAAAACACGTGTTGAGATTTTGACCTGGAGATAAACTCAGAGGACACCTTGGGATTAAAGATAGAAAGAGACGAAAATTAAAACCTGTGTACGCGACGTTTTATTTGACAGATAAATTCATCTTGAACCATAAATACCTACAACTATATATACTGAAAGTAATACATACAGAATACATTAAACTACTAAAATTTATTCCATATACCTGCTGCTGAGGAGATTCAAGTTCACTCAACTGACAAACGAAACATCAATGGTCAATGGACTGACAATTGACCTTTGATGTACAACAAGCGTAAAGTGAGGAGAGGTGTGACGGCGAATCTTTGAGACTTAGCGTGTATATGGTGGACAATGAAAGCCGAGAGTTGTCTCCAAAGAAACTCATGGGAGCATAATCCTTGTCTAGAGTCGAAAATCTCATACGTGGATATTATCGTATTTCAAAAAAGAACTCAAGGCCATGTAATTATTTAAAATTAATAAAACTACTTTATGTATACATTGTTATAGTGCTTTCCACCTCTGGTGGATCGAACGCCAGAAAGCATTGCCAACGACCAACTGAGTCTGGGTGCTGTGCCGGATATTTTTTCGGATGAAAACTGCTTATTTCACAATATTGATACATTTACAAAATGGAAGGCAATGAAATGAATCGATGATATTTCGCGGAGACATTCACACAATATACAAGATTTTCGCCAACACGATTGCGAACTTAAATACTTAAAAACGTAAAACAATTATCCATCTTCAACGTTCAAAATTTAGTCCATAATACTACTCTATCTTCGTCGGGGAGACCACACATTGACAAGGGAATGCCATGATCAAAATTGCGGAACCAAATTTAAAGTTGAATGAGCACATTCCATGTCCCAGCCACTGCCAGACGATGATTGGTCTTTGAAAATCTCCATCTTTTGCCAAATAAAATACAACGTGTCGCCAAATAAAACTTTCTTCTTCGCCTCTCGGCCGAGCCCGAGCGGTGCTCGCCACCCTCTGCCGTCCGTGTCCATTTCCTCCATTTCTGCCTGGCGATGTTTCTAGTTAGCTGGTGAATGAGGACCCCTAACAATCTCCTGATTCACCGCTTCAAGATGATATCTTGTCCAAATATCCACTTTTTCCAGGCTCGACGACGAATACACCGAGCGGCGCACACCTTGTCTCCCGTCTCCCGGAAATCTGTCTGCAGCTACTCGCATTTGCCTCTAGGGGACCGCTCCACGTTTTAAGATTGGCGCGATGATTTCCAATGCTCAATCCACTCTGCTACTGCGCGCATTTTAATTCAAATTCTAATGCGGCGTCCACAGTGACGTGATTTGTCATGTGACAACATAAAGATAAGTTGCATAACATCACGACTGAGGTAGTGGACTGTCGTGCTCTGGGGGGGATGAACCGGAAGAGGGATACCGCAGATATAAGGAAATGCCAAAAAACCCTGCAAGCAGACAACACTCAACCTGAGTTATAGCACTCCTAATAATGATGATGATATTACTTACTTTGTACTTAAATATGCTTAATATTATATTAATAATCTTATTTCGATGTGAAAATCATAATAAATTTTAAATACTAATTATAAAGATACACATATAAAACCAGTTTTATCGAAAAATATTGTTATCGCGCTACCGGGATTCGAATCTGGATCTCTTTTTCAATCTAGGGAAGGTGCATTACTAACTATGTTTACAGCGCCAGTATTTCTGAAGACAAATTTTCGAACCTATATGTTACACTTTTTCAAATGAATACATCTGACGTTCCAGTATTTGAAAGCCATCTACATTGTTTTTAGGAAATCTCTAATACCTTTGAGTGAACCATTAGCAGACGCCAGAATTAACAATTCATTTTCATTAAATTTTGGACACATTGATACAACTTATATATTAATTTTTTTTTTATAATTAAAACGTTTGATTTGTATTTAAAACATCACAGACCTACGATCTGAATAATTACAACTTTACAATAAGAATGTGTCATAATAAATTTTTTACCAAAAATTAAAACATCTATAATTATTAAATAATAGATTCTATTTTAGTACATGTATGAAAGTACTATATTTTTTTGAACATTTTAATTGATTTAATATAGGTGTACGTACTTTTTTCTACAGAACTTATACATCTCTTCAAAAAGTCAATTGTGATAAGATAATTGTTAAAAAACTTAAAAATGTTAAGTTCACCTGTATTATGTATTATTATTATTTTGTACAATCAACTGTTTATCTATTGATAATCTCTAAAACATACAAAATACCAACATATCTTCTGTTATTTATATTTTAATATTCCGTAGAACTTTAAAGAACTTACTTTATTATACTCTGTATTTGTGTAAATTTACGCAGTTCATTGTTAATAATAATACAAGTTTACCAAGTAAAACCGAAATCAAAATTTTCCGGCCTCCAGTCACATATTTTTTGTTTCCGATGACTTCTCCTATGATCTTCTGCAATATTTACCCTGAATGCCAGACACTCTATTTAACTGAACCATTCATAGCTCACAAGAAACGCTGAGGATACAAAAAAGTAAGTAAGTAAGTAAGTAAGCAAGAAATAGTATTTTCATCGTGTTCATATTAATATCATTTTAATTTTTTTTTTTTTTGGAATTTGGTAATATCGACTTTGGTTTTATTATCATTTTTTCTTTATTAACTGTGCTGTTGAATTAAATGTAGAAAATAAACAAATACATTAAAAATATGTATCAAAACGGGTAGCAAAGCAGCAGAAGCTGTTCGTAAACTAAACGATGCTTTTGGTGCGGGTATTCTTAAAGTATATATACAATGGTGGTACAAAAAATACTTTCTATAGATATCTTACCAACAGATTATCACTTGTTTAACCATTTTGACAAGTTTTTATAAGTTTTTTTACAATCAACCTGCTGCCAAAAGTGCACGTACCAGATAAATAAATTTGTCATATAATCAATTCGCATAAATGTGTCGATTCCCATGGTGATTATTTTGATCAAATAATGTATATTCGAATTTGGAGGTAGTAAATGAAATTGTTTAAATTTCATCAACTGCTGTTTTAAATGTTTAGTTATTATTGAAAGGACCATTTAAATATTTGGTGCTCTTTTGGCCCTGGGCGTATTCACACACTGCTACTTTACTTCCATTAATTTACAAATCACCAGATTGATTTTGATTTGTGATTGGATTTAAGAAAAATAACTCAAATATCACCGTAATAAATATCATTTTTATTAGAAGAACACATTCTTATTGTGAAGTTGTAATTATTCAGAACAGATTTGTGATATTTAATGTTGTTTTTAAATAAACAAATTTATTTGATAAACAACTTTGGTTGAAATAATTTTTAATGAACTTTTTCTAAAAGTGTGTTTCAATTACAGTTGCCTACGAGATTTGCAGTATGAAGACTTGTAATAAATACACCTGCCATTATTTTCCTATACAAAACTCTTTTTGCGTTTCATAAGCATTAAGTTGAATGTTTGTTTACAATATATTTACTTTCTCACTGAACGGGAAAATTAATAAAACGAATTGCCGTAACTAATTTGGAACGTTAATGCCCACGTTTTTGGAATTCATATACATAATTAAACACATCATCAGATGTATATTATTTAAATAATAATTACTTTTACAATATCGTAGAATGCTCGGGCGGTTACGGGCGGATTCATTTTTTTTTGCGGAACTGAAAATTGTAATGTTGTATTCAAACAAACATTCATGCACAAATTGTGAAAGCCTCTCTGGACGTCAAAGGACCTGCGTGTGAGGGATGGAACGGTTCCGGAGAGGTGAGGCTGGAGGTATGAAACGAAACTCGCAGAAACTAACTGCCGAATAATTCAGCAATTTTATGTCTGGCACGGTGTAATAAAATGAAAAAATAAAATATTCACAAGCCCGCGCCCTCGAGGCCATGGCAGGACGGGGGCGGTGGGGTGGCTGGCAGGCTGAGGGGAACAGGGATAGACGGAGCCTCGCAAAGGCGAGCCGTTTACAACAATGTAATAAAACGATGGAGTGATTCGATTTTATATTCAGAATACATCGATTTATATTTTAATTTTTGTTTATTCCGCGATGCAATAGTCTGACCAGACAGCACGGTAAAAGTCTAACACAGTACGCTGATTTCAATGCATTTTTGTGATGCCTTGGTCTTCTGATAGACGTAATGTAAATTGTTTCGTTCATGGCGGATTCTTTGTATGGAGTTTGTAACTAAATAAAATTCTCTTCTTCATACTCACATAAAAGTCATTCGTGAACGCGAAAATATTATTTATTACGTCGTCCACATCTACCGCTGATTCCTCTCCCATTGGAGTTATTACACTTTATTGGTTCGAGTTGCAGTGAATTGATGTTTAAAAAATAAATGACTATCCTTTCTAAAAAATAAAACAAATAAGTTACTTCATTAAAATAAAGTCTGCAACAATTTGAGATGAATATCAAAGTAATTCAGAAAACGTAAAAAAAGTTTAAAATTAACACGCTTTACAAGTGAAAGTTTGTCAATTAATTGAGAATCATTAAAAGCAATGAATAAACGAGATTTTAGTTAAACTTCGTTTCCAACTGCAGGTAGACGTTGTTAAACTTAAAACCTAAAATTTATATCCTAATAATCTATTAAATAAAGTGCCAATAAATTTGTTAAGGCTTTCATTTAATTTTGTTTACTTTGTTTTAGTATTGTTGATGTAAGTACAAATCAACTTCTTTTTTTTTAAACCATCAGAGCTATAAATTAATCTCAACACATATGTTACTTTACAACTGTCACTGCCTTAGATTAAATTAATGGTAAACCGGAAACTTACTAGGTATTGTTTTTACTTCTCTTGTCATGAAACTTCCCTCGCCGTTCACTCCGCTTCTTCTTTGAGATCATTTCTTAATAAAAATGAGTTAGATATAATGTATCCCAGAATGACTCGTTTAGAAATCATCCAAGTAATTACCAAAAATAATTGTGTACAATGCTGAGAGCTATAACTAGTTATAATTTAATTTATCAATCTATTAGACCACCGTTTTTTAAAACATTTCATAAAGTTGATTTTTTAATTATTATTCCCAACCACGTTTAGTATAAATATAATGTATCCTAATGGCACAATTTTTTTTAAATAACAATGGTCAATATTATTGAACGTAACTTTCAATATTATGAAACAAATCTGGTGTCGCAATTCATGATTTCATTGAATTGTATGATAAATATTTGAGTTATGGTTCGGAGAGAGGTGTTCAATTTTACTAACCGGTTCACACCAACCGGTGAGTTTATTTAATTCAAAAATGTATTTTTGCACATTTTTCTATAAATTCCACTATGATATAAACATGGTGTTCCAAAAGTTCTGAAAAAACTTTTCTTTATTATAAATAAGCCAATAGAACTGCTCGCAATGGTCCTCAACAATTGACAATTGAGGTTTAGTTTTATTTGAATATTTCGAAAATATTTACATCGGAATTGATGTTTCAAAAATTGTGTTAGTGATATGTTTACCTACGTGTTTGTTTGGATCTATTGGTTGTATCATCGTATTGCACCTATCTGGTGTTGAAATTACTGGAGCTACCAAGGTAAATTAATTACTCATTAAAAAAGTCAGTTCGTAGTTTGTAAAATCATAATAAAGTCCACAATTTTATGAAAAAATTCATTAAAAAATATCTAATATATGCTAATGTATATAGAATATGTTTTTTCAAAGGATCCTTCGTAAAATTTGTATAAAAACTGCTTTAGAAAATTTCGTGTCGTTTTCCTCTCATTTTTATCTTGGGTTTTATTTTCACGTTAATTTCATAATATTTTGGAAGCACCGAATGATTTTCACTTACTAAGCAAGCGCTCTACTATCTCAGTTATTGCCCCAGTTGGATGTCAATACCAAATTGTCTTTTGTATAATGCGTATGACATTTATGAATTGTTAAATTTATTAATATTAATGAAAAAAAGATAGTAAAATGTGTTTATCTTTTAACATGTAGTATGTTTTTAATAAAATGTTAAAAATATTACAATAGAAATAGCACATATAAAATATAGTTTTAAAAAATTCAACAAATATAATAGGAGGTAAGCGGATGTACTGAAATATATTAGACCGTTTTTATGGATATTTAGAAGAAAGAAAAAATCACGTTGTGAAAAATTTCATTATACAATATAATATGTATAATGTTATCATGGCTCTTCAATAACTGGACAAAGTCCTATAGCAGGTACTCCTTGCCAATGAATGTATTTAATACCATTATTATATTTTTTCCAAGGCATTTTCTTTTCGCTAAATAGTGAAGATAATAATTAACAATAGGGTATACCTTTATGATGAATAGTATAATCGGTCTCCCACTGAATTCCAGATCATTTAAGATAGAACGCATCCCCAAAAACTGACTGCTTGTAAATATTATTAAATTTAGGTATTATGTGAGTCACCTGTACCAATCAAATCAACTATCACGTAAGTCACGAATCGGCCTAAAAGACCTAGCTGAATCAACCGGGGACGGCCAATTGTTATTATTGATTTCAACACAACATGAGGCAGAGCCAGAATTGTTAGATATTGTACATTATAACGGGTACCGAAGACAACCTACGATTTAAGTGTCAAGCCATGATTACGAGTACTTAGCATGTTTCAAGGAATACTTCCACAAGTTAACCATTATCTAAAATGTAATATATATTACGTGCAGTACTTTGTGTACTTGTATCGATCGACAGTGTGTCTGAGAAGTTACAGACAGGCATTTTAAATATACATAAACCAAGTTTCTCAAAACATTACTTTTCCGAGACTATCTATAACATATAAAGTAATAACTTGATAGTTTGTTTGCTAGCTTGTACTATTATATATCAAGTACAGGAAATTCCACATGAATATGGCTACTTTAAAAACGTAATAAAAATGAATTTATGTGCTCGTCGGTAGGTGCCAGTGTATCTTCCTGAGTCGAAATAGGAATTGTATCCAATATTTATTTTCGTTATCGTGTTAAAATTTGTGAGTCAAGCAGCCCCGTAAACATTCGAGCCACACATATTTCAAATGTTCACCGTGCGGCCGGCTACTAGCATAATTTTAATTTTCAGATGAAACAATAAAGCGATATGGGTCAATAGGAAATTTGGCCAGTAATGTTAAATACTACAACAGACAAACATTAAATAGAATAACTATTATCCACGAAAGGAATTTTTAGGAAATTTTCGAATAGAGACGTTCTCTAAGATATGAATTTTCGTCCTGTGAAATCCATTGGAGGCAACTTTCAGTTTTCGTAGTCCCTGTGTGTGTAAGTACTCGTACGTATTCTTCGTTCGGTGTGTGTATGCATTCTTTGAAGGCAGCACTTGGCTTTCATAGTACCACGTCTCAAAGATTCCCCGTCTTGTGTTTCACTTCACTTGTTGTACGTCAAACATCTAATATTAGTCCGTTCGTCAGTTGAGTGAAGTTGCTTCTCAACAGCAGCAATTAAGGACGCGCTTTCAAAAACAATTAATATTCACGTGTTTATTTTTTTTAAATTATTTCACAAACCTCAATTGAGACAAATTAACAACTTGTTAAAAATGAATAGAGTTATAACCATTCAATTTCAGGACATATTATCAATTTTCGACGTTTTTAAAATACTTAATTTTAGTGAAAACATTCGTTTTTAAATCATATATTGTATTTGATCGCATGCTTTAAGGTTTCAGCCACTCTTTGAATTCAAGTTTGATATCAAAAACGCAATAATTTCTTACTAAATAATATTTATACCGATCCTAACATTGTGTATTTTTTTATTTTCAGCGGCCATAATGACGTCTAGTCAGCGGTTTCGTAAATTTAGTTTAAAAATGCCGAAAATATATGTTTTCATGCATATTTTACACACGGTATGAATTAATATTGAGCTTATTCACAACATTAGTAGTAAATTTCATAAGTTATGTGTTTTTTTACTGATTTTAAGGAAAAACAACGTTTTCTTGAACAAAGTAAACATTTTATGTACGTTATTTTTATATATGTCGCAATTAAATATTTCGTTTATGTATAACACTGTTGTATTTTAAACACTAGCTGTCTGTTTTGTAAATAGTATGTAATTATGAAATAGACATATCAATATTATACAAAATAATAAATTGAAGCTGTCATAATAATTTTAAATTTAGAACATTGATTTTAGCGACCTTTAAATATATGTAGGTACTTTGTTTGATTTCAAAACATATTCATATACATTAATTAAGTACTTAATAAATTATTTAATTCTCGATGGATTAATTCAAATGACCAAACGATTTTATTTCATTTCATGTATCAATATGGAAAATACTCCATATACGAGTTGTTTTTAACACTTGTATTGAACGCGGGAAAATCAACAATTTTATTGTCGCCTCTTTCTATTCAAACCTTCCTCTCTCTCACAATTTACGTAACAAATAACGTCACTAATTATTTATCTGATACTTAGAATAATTTAACTAACCTCATCTTGAAAACATATCTAATTCGTGTAGAATATCTCGAATTTTAAACTAGAAAAATGAAAGATCGCCCTTAAATGGAATTTTTTTTAAAATTACTTTAAGTTTGTTGCATCTTGTTTTACTCTTTATGTATATATATTTTTTAATACATAGAACATTACATTTATGCATTTACTTAAAGTTGTATATTGTATTTATATGCTTTCTAATTGCATATGAGCTCAAAATCACGAACTGTGAGTCAATCACTGATTTTTTGAGTCACACTCACTATCAGTGATTGAATATCTGGTAATATCGTGATTAGTGATTCTTTTTTTTTCTTAAATATTCAACTGATTTTCTGATGCCGCCATCCAAATCAATTATCACTTTAATCAGCGCCATCTATTGGAATCTGTTGTTGATAATGTTTTTGCTAACTTGCTGAAAGTTTAATTTTATTTTGTTCGTATTTTCATTTTACATTTTGTAGGTAAAAATTAATTTAATACTTTTGTTTTTAATTTTTTACGAGATAATTACTATAATAATAATTATGTTAAATCCTTCTTTATGGAGCCATACTTTCTGTTGTTATCTAAGTCATGTCGTTATTAAACAAGCAATTTATGTGTTATTTGTTATAAGTTATTTATTTATTTTTTTTATTTTTTTATTTTATAAGTATTTAAGTTTCTTCAAAGTTTTTTGTTATAAGTTATTTAAAAGAAATAATATATATATTTTTTAAAGTTTTTTATAATTTTTTAATAATTTTTTTGTTGTAAGTTATTTTTTAATTTTTATAAGTTGTTTTTTATTTATAAGTTTTTCACATTTTTTAACAAGTTATTTAAAAAAAAAAAAGTTTTTCGTTTTTTTATTTCTTTTATAAGTTTTTTGTTATAAGTTATTTTGGAATTTATATTTTATTTTTATAAATCATTTATATTTTTGTAAAAGTTATTTACTAATTTATGTATAATCGTATTATACATTTCCGTTAATATTTGATATATTAGTGAATTCTATCCGTGATCTCACTCACATTACACTCACGACAAATTAAATAATGACAGCAGTTTTGTAAAAGAGTGACTGTGGTTTAGTCAAATCTTTTCCAAATTTTAACAAATAATGTAAGGTTATCATGTTTTGATTCCTTTTATAATTTTTTTTAAATTGATTCATAAAGTAATATATATTTATTTGCTTCTTAAATTAAACTTTTTCGCTAACGAAATCTTAAACACGTGTTTTAATTTCGAAGATATGGGGGTGCCAGTTATTGGTTCTCAAAAATTATGAAGTTCCAATACCTGGCACCCCTGGTATTTAGTTTCTTACTAAGTTTTTCACGTATAATTTATTCTTGAGATTCTTGCTTCATTTTAAGTTTTACTTCAATCAACACATATTTACCAATAACTGGCACTAACGTGCCACTTACTGGGTAAGTCATTTTCTAGGTATTGGGTATCACAATATTGCTTATGCTGGAGCTTGCATTGTTTCAAACATATTTTATTTTTATTAATCGTGTCTCCTCGGGTGAAAAAAACTATGAATTATGATCCATAAGATATGAGAAAGTCATTAGAAACTCTAAAAAGAGGAAAATCCCAATCAAAAGTAAGCAAAATGTTGAATGTTCCACGTTCATTCAAATAAAAATTTTAAACAAATACCCCGAAGTGTGCAGGAAAGGACCAACTACGAATCTTATTAATGAAGAAAAAAATATGCTAGTACGGTAGTTTTTTCATTTAATGGGTCCAAAATTAATTTTGAAAATCAGCCTTCCAATCACCTGCATCTTAAAAAAAAATAGAGATTAGTTGCAGTCAAAGAAAGAACTTTTGAAATGAGTAGAATTAAGAATACCAAAATGTTTAGAATAGACCAGTGGAAGATACAAACTTCTACATTCGCAGAAGATAAGTTTCTTTATAAAACATCCTCTTATTTAAAAAACTATTTATTCTGATTAAAACTATTTATTTATACAAAGCAAATTGGTGAGCGTAAAAAAGAAAATGTTCCATCCACTTTAGAATCTGAATTTGAAAATAGTGATCATTGAATATATAATGGTCTCTTCACTAACGTGTATGCAAGTTGGTCACTTTGTTTTCTTCAAATATGAAGGAAACAAAAAAAAAAAGTGAAATTCTCTGGCTAAATTTTGCGGCTAAATTCTCATGCAGCACATTTCTCATCTGTATCCATACTTGGTACTGATACGTGAACTTGGCCCAGGATCGCTGATGATTTATAATTATTATAAATCAGTTCACCTGTTTTTTTGTTTAAATAATGAGTATTTTGTGACTGCCAGTTATTGATTCCATGCATGCCAGGTATTGGAGACAAGTGAATTTAGCTATGCCAGTTTTGGTGTCATAAACAATATTTTTTATTTAATAAAAATAAAATATTGTATATATTATTTTTTTATCACACCAGCTTTAGGAAATGTATTTTAATCACAATTAAGTTTTTTTTCCCTTAATGTGCCAGATATTGAAAAAAATAAATAATTATTATTCCATTCTACTTTCAAGAATAAATACTAATGAGTTTTAGATGCAGTCTCGCTATCGAATCGATCGTTGTGTATTCGGACTTCTCTCTTTCTGAGTACAGTTTTCTGAGCTAATCTGCTTGTATATCTGACCTTTCTGTCCATCATTAGGGCTGATGTGATGTGTAACTCTTGATGTTGTGATTGAGTACTGGCTTGCAGTACCGGTACTATCCCTGATTATGGACCCTGCAACCTGATTCGAAACATTAGTCAGAAAAGTCAGATGTACACGACATATTGAACCTAAGAACATTTTGTCTCTTTCTATCAATCTCAAGCTGATCTCTAAATTTAGTCTATATTAAAATCTCAATATTTATACTGTAATGTATTTCAAGTAAATCTCTAAGATATCTCACAATGTATCAATGTATTGATACGGTCCATTACATATATTATCACAGATCTTTTCAAATAAAAATAAGAAAATGGTTTAGGGGTATGAATTAGGCACTATATCTGTTAGGTTTATCCACACTTTAAATGACATATTAATCAATTTTTGATGTAGATATATCTTAGCTTATCTCCAAAATAATTCGTTCGACAGATACCTCAGAAAAATACGAAATAAAAAATTTTCTAAGTAAATTCGTCATACTTAATGTTCCGTTCCGTAGCACTTTTGAGGATAGCGTGCGTCAGTACTACATCATTTATAATCTGATTTATAAAAAAAAATATACATTTAATATTTTATTAATTATCTGAATAATGTATACACATTTATCAATTAATAATTTTTATATAGATAAATTAATAAGTGTATATCATCTGTGAAAAATGATATAATATTTATACTTAATGATCTATCCAATAAAGTAATTTATAATTATTATTATAAATACTTAATTCATAACATTATAAAAATAGTTTCGAAAAAATCGAAGCTTAGTCCGATAATTTTAATTATTCAGCGTTTTATAAGTTATGAAGATGTCATCCATGTCGTGGTATACATATTCCCGTGATGTGTAGGGCGGAAGAATGTTAGATGTACTAAATTCGTGCCTATACATATAATTCAACTCTTAAAAAAATCCGCAAGATTTTATATAGTAGCACGAACAATAATTGGAAAAATATTTCACCATCAAACGCAACATCAATACAAGTTTCAACATCAGTCATACATAGGAATTATCCAAAGAAGCAATTAAGACGTGGATCTGGCAAAAAATATGCTATATTTTCTTTACAAGTATCGATTACATGCAAATGTTCGAGATGGAGAATTAAAATCACGAAAGGGAAGATTATTGAATAATATCACACGCATTGGTGCCAATTGTTTGATAAAAATTTAAAGGTCCGTGTCCACGAATGAGATTTTCGTCTCGAAACAATTCAGAGATTATTCACGCATAAGATTCATCACATTGATTGGAGACATCCATCGGCTTTCGCACACACAGAGTCTCAGAGATTTGCTGTCTCTTATCTGACTTCATAAGCGACAAACGTTAAACGACAAATGTCAATATATTAACCATTGGTGGCCCGTTCGTCAGTTGAATGTTTGTCTATCAAAGTTTTCAGAATAAATAGCTGTAGGTATTATTAAATAAATAATGAAATGTCATTATTAAATCGAAGGCAGTGCACACGGGTTTGGGTTTTATCTAATCTTAAACTGTGATCTCAGAGTTCAAAATTAGATCTCAAGATCATATTACCGAAAATAATATTTTCATAACTTTTTTTCAATATCTTTTTATAACTTCTGATTATACTTTTTTTCACATAACTTTTTATAACTCACTCATTATACTTACTTATCTCTTAACATTTACAACTTTTAAAAACTGTACAAGTTATTAGAGCAGACTACGTCTAGTAAAGCAATTACCTTTATTTTTCAAATGTACTTTTACGTGTCGTCTATAAACTTAGTTGCAAGGATTGTGCTGCATTTTATATTGGTAAAACGGGTAGAAATTTTAATATAAGAGTAAGGAAGCATTTGAGATGTTTGAACAATAGTGGGTTTTCAGAATTTGCTAATCATTTGATAGAAAATAATCATGGTTTTGATAAAAAATTGGGATTGTCAATTTTGCATATAAACGGTGTTGGTCACAAATTAAATAATTTGGAATCGTTGGAGATAAATAAATCATGTATAACTAATCAGGAAATTGTAAACAGCCAACTAAATTTAACTACGAGTCCTATTTTAAAATTTTTTCCTAAAAATTATTCGACTAAATTTGTATTGAGCAGCAATTTAAGTTAGGTACTAAATTTATTTTTTAAATAATTGTTTTTTTTAAAAAAAAATTTAAAAATAGATTCTGATGAAGAAACAATGCTATATATTTTTGGTTAGTTATGACATCCTGAAGAAGAAAATGGTATTTTTCGAAACCGGTAGATGTATTTAAACTCAATTCAAGTGGTTAATAAAACCAAGATAATAAATAAAAAATACTATTTATCTACTTATACTTATCTCATTCCGTGTACAAGGGCCATAAGGATTTTATATCACTGCCATAAACCGACAACCTGAAAGAAAAAATATAAAGCACAAATTTTTAAACGTTGTAGACATTCCATTACTCCGCCTCTGGGTATCTGACAAGAGTGGTCATTTGACAACAAATTAGTCAACTAGAAGAATCACTCTCTTTTGCACCGAGCCCAATATCTTCAATAGTGCTAATAGGTACCACGGAAGATTTGGATATCTTTAGATAAATTTCCCAAAATGTAATCATAAAACAGAATAAATCCTAAAAATATTTAAAAAAATTGCACAATAATTCGGTTCCAATAAAGACTTTACTCCAACAATTCGATTAGTCTAATATTCATTATTTTTTTATACACTGAACTGTACTTACTGTACATATCCAAATTTTATTATTATTATAAATAGTCATTTATATTTAAAACAGTATTATTTTATTGCCTCTTAATTATATATTAATAATTATTCAATTGGTCTGTAATATTCAAATACAAATTAAATGTATTAATTAGAAATGTATGCATATAAAATCAATTTTATTGAAGAATATTGTTGTTGCTACCGGGATTCGAACCTGGATCTCTTCCAATCCGGGGAATATAGATTCGAAAATTTGTCGTCAATTCACTGTGTATGTATAGCATAATCGGATAATGCACGTTCCTCGGATTGGAAGAGATCCAGGTTTGAATCCCGGTAGTAACAACAATATTTTTCGATAATTTTTTTTTATATGTATATCCTTCTAATTAATACATTTAATTAGTATTTAAAATATCACAGACTTATGTTCTGAATAATTACAACTTCACAATAAGAATGTATTCTCCTTAATAATATATAATTTGTATTAGTGTCTCTAAAATTTAATAAAAAATGATGTGTTAATTCTGGCGTCTCCTATCGGTTTACTCAAAAATATTTGAGATTTCGTAAAAACAAAGTAGATGGCTTTCAAATAATGGAACGATAGATGTATTGATTTGAAAAGTGTAAGTAAAAGTGTTGGAAGAGATCCAGGTTCGAATCCCGGTAGTAACAACAATATTTTTCCATAAAATTGATAATATATATATATATATCTTTCTAATTAATACATTTAATTTGTATTCCTCATGTTTTAGTTGTTTTTAAATAAAATACCAAACTATATTATATATGAATAACTTTATAACACAATATTAATTTCGTAAGACTCGAGCACACATAAAGTTAAGGATACATTTAATAGTTAAAGTTTATTGAGCGACTTGGTTCGGTACAAAGCCCTTTGCGAACAGTGGCGAGCAATGAAGTTCGGTTTGTCAAAGTCTGACTTCGTATGAAACATCATTTGGAATGAAATATTTCTAAAACTCTGTAGTAATCATAATAAATTAGCACTAATATTGGCTGCTATGCGGCCACGGCTGACACACGTGATACGTCGAATTCCGATCGAGCTGACCTGCTTTGACCAGTGTCGAATCTGATGACAAATGACAAATTACGACAATACAAAGCGATCTGTGTTTTGCTACGAAGCGAATGACGATTAATATATACACCATCATACATATGGTCGTAGTTATTTACGTTTCTGAGGTAATATAATTATGGACTAAAATCAAATCATACTAAATTAACTCTAACATTTCACCGAGTATAACTTAACTATTCAGCATAACTTATACGTGTACTAGAACTGATGCAACAAGGGTTTTTCCCTGTCTTATCAAAATATTAAAATCGATCAAATTATCTACTATTTAAGCATTTACATGCTACTCCCATCATTTCAATAGTTATCGGTGATTTAATTATTTCATTTACAAATAATTTATTTTGACATTTACTTTACATTATAAGAATTAGCACTTATATTAATGTTCAGTGATTAAAAGAAATAACTAACTAATACAAATTAAATGTATTAATTAGAAATATATACATATAAAATCAATTTTATCGAAAAATATTGTTGTTACGCCACCGGGATTCAAACCTAGGAAGGTGCATTATCCAACATTGCTACAGCGACATTATTTTTGACGAGAAATTTTCGAACCTGTATGTTACACTTTTTCAAATTAATACATATGTCGTTATCTAAAATATCCTATGTTCTGAATTATTTCAACTTCACAATAAGAATGAGTTCTAATAACTAACTAATAATTAATCATGTGTTAAATTTGAGAGTTGTCAACCAATATTATTGATAAATCAACATATTTTGACAACTATAGTATTTTCTTCAGGAAACAATGTATACTAAAATTAAAAATACAAGCATAGATAAAAACAAAAGTATTAGTGGTGGGTAACTAATTAGGAGCTACTGTGAAGAAGAACCCATAGATATCTAAATAAATAGTGGTTTAAACAAAGTGTTTTATATTATTATTTATAAAAATATATAGGTTCACACTCTTGGCTTTATGTAATGCTCAGAGATTTGGATAGTCCGCAGTGACGATAAGCGTAAAATAATATTCTAAATTGCATGAATGGGTCAACCCTGCAACGAATCGAACAACGGCAAGTTTTACTACGGTAGTAAGCAAAAGGTTATTCCAATTTTTCGGACATCAATATGATTGGAAAGGACATAGGACATTATTTTAGGCTTTAGGACGAAGAAGACCGAGAAGAGGGCCACCAATAAGAATTGTGAAGGAGCATGACGAGCCTTCTCCGTCTATTCGAGGTGTCACTATGATATGAAAAAAAGAAAACAGTATTTATTTATGTATGTATTATACAAATACGTATTATTGATTAAAATTATGTTAAACTATACAACAATAAAAAAAATGCTGGATTTGTGTTGAGTGAAAAAAAAAATCTGCTAATTTTTTCCTCCTCCATTCAATATTATTTATGTAAAATAGTGAACCATTTTGGAAAAATAAATATCACAAAATAATAAATTAATAGCAAGGTATATATCAGGATCAGGTTGCAGAGATTACGTGTTCAAAAAATTTATGTGAAAATATTTTCACCCAAAAGGTGATTGACATTTCCGAGACATTTTATCTCCAAAATCTTCAATTTTCATAAATCCTAGTTCTTTCGTTGGTGTTGTTAAAATACCGGCAGAAAGATTTGGATTGTGTGTTCATCCGTGCTCGTTTTGCCGGCGGCAATGGAAAATCGAGTAAGAACATATGTTGCTACGTCCATAGGGCTTCCATTAAAGTGAACATAAAAATATATACATATATACTTACTTATATATATATTTTTTTTTAATGATTGAAAGATGATCTTTTGAGTTATCTATCTTTCTGATTTGTACAATTTACCCATCATTTTATTTTGTGCCGAAGATTTTTCAGCTTAAATAAAATGGATTGATTAATAATCTTCGCGTCACCTAACATGTATTTTTAAGGTGTTTGGGATTCATTGCAAATGTATACGTTTTTTAGAAATGGCATCATTTATGATAGACTACAATATATGTAGTAGAAGTTTCAAATATATCTTATATTTAACATAACGTAAGAGCGCATTTTTACCAATAAAGAAAAGTTTCTGGTTATTATATTTTATTATGTTATATTAAAAATAATATTTGTTTTAAATATTGCCACTTAAAAATGTATCAATAGACTCGACTGACAGAATTTTAAATTATTTTAAATGAGAGGTGAACATACAACAAAAAAATGTATGTGTAATAAGTTTTAGTTTAATTATTTTTTCGTGTGAGTGTCACCTTCGATGGTTATTTAGCCTTGTCCTGACTACTCTGCCGGACCATTAATGTAAATTTTACAGTATTTCTGTTAAAATATGTAATACATAACATACTATAACAAATTATACAAGATAGTCACATGTGTTGTATCTCGAAAAGTGGATTATTTATAACACGAGCCCTACTCGCTATCATAAGTATTATTAATAGAAAAAAATTGAGATAGCAGACTTATGTGAATTAGTTAGAACGAATATTTTCGAAACGTTTATCATAGTTAATGGGTAATGTATCCTACATAAAAGTGGAGCTAAGAATCACAAAAATTTCAGCCACAGATAAAATTTCTCACGTTCCATAAATGTGATTATATCAAATATCATAATATGTCATAAGATAAATATTTTATTTATTTCAGTTTCTAATAACGCATAGCTATTTTACTTGTATACAGTGCCCACTATACCCTACTATGCCTTAGTGGATGTAAAAAAACCTTAGTGCCTACTATATATTTTTCTACTTGCACACCCCTGCTGCCTACTATAATTTATTATTATTACACTGAGTAATAATGGACACCATAATGAACCTGTGCAAAGCAGAAATCTTATTGGTAGACAATTCTAAGGAATCTACCTTTGGTAGCATTAGTTTCTGGCTAGCCATCGGCAGAGAAATAATTTTATATTCAAGTCCTGCTGGTAACATGATTCAGCATTGGACGGATCATATCTGGCTACAACTACTGTCACCCTTTCTCCAATACTAGACACATACATGTATCTGAAACAGAACTTTGCCTCAACCCTTTGTATTACTTATACAGGTTATTAGTTATTAGTATACTTAAAATGTTTCAAATATAAACCGCTTTTGAAAAATGGGTCAGAACGGGACGATACGTGGAACGAGCGAGAGGTGAACACATCACGCATTAACCTCGGCATTAAACATGCATCTTCACTGAATTAATTATTATTATTCCGCTGAAATATTTATACAAATTTCCCAGACGCCCGGATAGAACGCGAGTGAAAAGCGGGCCTTGTTAAATATTAAATAAACCATAATTAACTAGGTTTTATATAACATTTGGGGAGAGAAACGCTCTAACAGCAAGCGGAAAAAAAGTATTTGCATAGAAGGTCTTTAGGAATCTTTTCGGGTTTTGAATTTTTTCATTAATCAAAAAAATATATATTAAAATATATTCCAAAGACAGAATACACGGATTTACACGGGATTCATATTACTTTATGTATAATAATTGTGTAATAATTCGGTAGGTTAGTTTGTCTGGTAGAAGTCTATTTGTAGATTTAGATGTGTCCGTGCAGACGTGTATTATGGCAATTCAGGATGAGTAAACCTCACGAAATATATCATATTATTAGTTTAACAATGCTCAAATTAACAATCATGCATGCATGTGTTCGATAGTAATATGGCAGATGGACTCATCTCTTAATTTCAATAATCATATTAAGTTTAAAATGTAATCATTTTAAAAATTTAAGTTTTCTATCAAAAACAAACTATTTTAGATGTAGTAAAATATTGTTATTTAAATACTAATTAAATGTATTAATTATAAAGATATATTATAGATGTGTTAATTTGAAACGTGTAACATATGGATTCGAAAATTTGTCGTCAAAAGTACTGTCTACTGTAGCATTGTCGGTTAATGCACTTTCCCCGGATTGGAAAGAGATTCATCCCGGTAACAACAACAATATTTTTTTTGATAAAATTGATTTTATATGTATATCTTTCTAATTAATACATTTAATTAGTATTTGAGTAGCTTGTTGGTGTAGTGGTCAAGATGCTGGCCTAGTGATCCAGTGGTCGGTGGTTCGCGCCTCGTTCCAGGACTCCAGCAAGTTAGTCCTATTTTCATAGCACAAGCTTTTTAGCTTAGCTTAAAAATAGTAAGAATATTGATGTGACATGTATTCCGTACGCATCAAAAAATTTTAATATCACACACCTATGTTCTGAATAATTACAAATTCACAATAATATTGTGTTCTCCTGTGATCCTGTGGTATTAGTAATACAAATTAAATTAATCAAATTAGAAATATGTACAGGAAAAATCCATAATCGCAATATAAATTTGATTACTTTTAAAAACGGAATAATCAATTATAAAAGTATACAGAATTTAAGTTCTAAATTTGTCGTAAACGTAATCGATGACTGTAGTGGAATTGTAACACGTTCCCTGGATAGGAAGAGGTCCAGGTTCGAAACCCGGCATCAACCAAATATTTTTTCGATAAATTATGTTTCGAACTGATTTAATTTACGATTTAGATATTTGATATCATAAATCAAATGCCTAGATGAATAATAATTTTGCCTAGATCCTTGGGGCAGTCAGCTATTAATCTAGATTTATTATTGTGAATAATATGTGTGTGGTAACCTTAAATTATAATTATTTAAAAATAGAATAAAATATAAAAAATTAGAAAATTATTTGGATTGTTTCTAGAATTAATAAAATAATGATAACCTTCATTAATAAAAAATGTACCGTGTACCTAAATAAGACGAGAACTATTGTATTAAGTATATTCAGTTCTATTGTTAGGTAAGGGTGTTTAAAATAAAATAAAAACAAATTTAAATAGGTGTTCATGTTTATATCGTAAATTACAGGATTAATATCATTAGTACACTTGTTACAATAAGCCAAATACATTATTGTTACATTTTAATCTCGATTTTAATCGTCGCACGTAGATAATTTTTTAAAGGATTTATACCAAGGAATTTTATACCAAGGAAACAATCTTTTGAATCTGCATTTGGCTCATTTGCCACATTTACAATTTTACATAGGTTCTGGTTCCTGATAGTTATTTCTTAACATCGTTGGTAGGGCACTGACAGATGCATCGTTTTGCAACAATAAAGATTATATTATTGAAAGAAAACTAGAAATTGCAGATTGGCCTATTGAGTATGACTATCTATCAGAAAGATATCATTTTAACATAGGTTTTATAATATGTCATAAATCAATTATATATTTTAAATATATATATGTATTTTAATTGAGTTCTGTGTTCATCAAATTAATTATGTTTTTACATAATAGGGATATATAGATAATACTACGATGGTTTATCAAAATATTTTATACTGTCCAAAAAATATCACATCTATAGGATTAAATAAAAAATATCAATAATATTATACTTATATCACAATGCTTATTTGTTTATTGTCTTAAATATAATTGATGAAAATGTAGATACATAACTCGTATACGAGTATTCATCAAATATATTTTCAAATAGAGAAATTGAATATCTTTTTACTTTTTTATTACTGTGTTAGAAATACCCATTTTATTATATTTGTCTGGAATTATTTCTGGTACGTGGTTTATGTATGCAATGTAAAAATACTTAAATTTTGTGGAAAGCAATATTTCCCCTTAAGCGTCAATATATCCATACATTTCTCAGCAGAAATTTATTTTATTTTAATACTTATTTAAAATTAATCTTTTCGAACCCCACCCAGTAACCAGTTTTCACCCCAATAAATTCTCCCCTTCAATTCGGTACAGAAAATGTAATAACAACGTTTAAAGCAGATAAGCTCAAGTAGATATTGAAGTATAGTCGATGGTTTTTTTTAAATTTTGTTTTACCCATTTTTATCACATATGCTTACAAATATTAGAAAATAATAATAATTTGTTATAAAAATGGCGTAATACAATTATAGATAAAATTGAATTTAATTATTAAATGTTGTAATTAAGAACACACGTTTGTTAATGTGTACATATGGTTAAATAAATAGTATATAGTATAATATAATTGTGATAAAAATAAAAATAAACATGTATAATAAAGATTAAACGAAAACAAAGAAAAATAAAACATTTTTTTTTTATTTATTATCTTAGTTTAATAGCCACAATTGAGTTTAAAAAACATCTACCGGTTTCTAAATTTACTTTTTAAATAATTGTTGTTTTTTTAAAAAAAATTTTAAAAAATTTAAAAATAGATTCTGGATAAATAGAAAAACAATGCTATATTTTTAGTTAGTTTTGACATATCCTGAAGAAGGAAAAGGTGTTTTCCGAAACCGGTAGATGTTTTTTAAACTCAATTGTGGTAATTAAACTAAGATAATAAATAAAAAAAATATGAATCTTAACCACCAAGTTAATATTGCTAATTTTAAAAGTAAAAATAAAACATTTAATGTAGTTTATAATATTTCAAAATTAATTTGTATTTAAATGGTTTTACAATGCTAATAGGCCGAATTAATATTAAGTTATTTTGTAAAAAAAATATTTATAATTTCATAAGCAAAACATGTGATATATTTTTTATGTACGCGTGTTAAAGTATAATATATTAAACAAATAATAGACATCTCATAGAGACAAAGCAATTTTTTATTAATGGAAAAATATGGAATCATGAGTAATTACAGGGCTTACGACCTGTCTTCGGCTGGCTCAAGTGATTACTTTACATAATGTAACGTTCACCATTCCACCCAATCAACCTCCATATCTATCAAATTTTTGAAAGTTGTATCCGAATGAGAAATCTATTTTTTGTTTAATTACAATGGTTTTGTAAGTGAAAATCTAGTAATTGTATGTTCTTGAACATATTAAAATATTGCTAATAGTATACTGGCCAAAATAAGAAAATATATAAAAATTAAAAAATATTGATTTTTCAGGCGTATTCAGTATAATGTATTAAAAACATTTTACAGATAAAGAACATTGCTTTAAATAATTATATTCTCATTGTGACATATATGCTGTTTCACGAAATGAATATCAAATTTAGTCCATAGATGACGATAGTGTAGTGGTATTCGAAATGTTTCCACATATTAACATTAAACAACTTTAAAAATTTGATAGGTATGGGTGAGAATGGTGAACGTTACATTTGTGTAAAGTGATCACTTAAGCCAGCCGAAGACAGGTCGTAAGCCCTGTAATTACCCATACTTACATATATTTCCATTTAATATAATTTTTAAAAACAGCTTCGTCTTTATGAGATATCTATTATTTGTTTAATAACAGTGCCTTTGTGGGTGAAATTCAGTAATTGTCTGTTCATAGACCTTTTCAAATATTATTTGTAATATATTGAGTTGATTTTTAATAAATTCTGTTAAAGTTAAAGAGAATTATTTATTTTCTCAAATTGACTCTCTATATAACATGTATTGACTTTATTTAGGTAGTTGATGTTCGTCAGTCACGAATCAGTTTTTATTTTGTAAACAGCGTACGTTAAAGTATTAAATTCAATCCCCAAAATGGACAATTAAATAATGCATCTTCCCGACGTAGTTTTGGAAATTCAATCAAGCCGTGAATTGTTATTCAAAGTCTTATTGGTCGTGGACATGGACTGTTAGTACTACAATAGTCCAACCTTCGCGCTCTGAAAACATATCACCATAAATATCTCAAAATCTGATAACGAAAGTATCTTTGTTCATCATCAGGTTGACTGCATCAGCGCGTAGGGCCGTTATTTTACTGACAATTCAAGTTCTAATGAACCGATTTGAAAAATTCAACACGTGTTTATTCTCTGCCCGCCAAATTAAAATACACAAATATTTTAACACAATTTCGAAAAATATATTTTTATTAATGTATGTTCATACATACATATGTAGAAAATATGTTGCCTTTTGTAATTTGCGGGCATGTTGTCATCGACACTGGAATATTCCATGATATATAACATGATAATCAGAATGTTTAATACAAGGCGCCATTAGCTATTTACTATTGTGTTTAAAACATGGTTCTAAATGCCTACATATCTACCCAAGCGTTTATGTTCCCGCGATAATTGCAGCTTATTGTCAGTATGTAATAGATAGTACGGAATTCCAACTAGCATATCGTCTGTATTTTGTACAGCTCATTATATAACAAAAATATATAACTCACCATTGAAGGAAGTACATAGTTATAATGATGTAATGTTTTCATATCCATATATAATATATATTCACTATGGTAGCTTGCACCCTGAAGATGGCACGTTATCGTCGTCTTGCCGAAATGTTGGAGAGGCAGCCTCACTGAGGATCAATTTGTCAATCAATCAAAAAAAACTATGTTTGTTAGCAAAAAGTTAGACAAAAATAAAAAAGAGATGAAGCTTTTGATTGGTTAAACAAATATGATACGTAATTGGATCCATAGGAGTCGAAGATTCCACACAAGTAGTGATTCAATAGTTGATGTAACTTACACATAACACAAAACTACTCATTTCACACACCTGTTTCCGATACAGTATTGCAAACCAGTACCTAAAATCGACACACCCTGCTTTCGTCAAGGTACTTAACCACAACACCAACAGTCACAATTCCGATGATGGACCCTGTAACAGTATCCGAAACGTTGGCCAGAAAGATCAGATATACACGGCAGATTTATCCAGAAAACTGTACATGGTAGATTCTGAACGACCGTAAAAACCTAAGATAAGAAATAATGATATCCAATAAGAAATATATAGCTGGATAAAATCGGAAACAATGCTTTACGGTAATTGGCATCGTCGAAGCTGTTATATAGAATTTAAAGATTAATCAATTTTTTAAGATTAAATAGGGGTGAAGCTTGGTCTTTAGCCTAAAAAGGTAGGTTGTAGGACTTTTACAATAAAGGTTAAGGAACTTTGAACTTCGGTAACAATATGCTGGGTAAGATGAAATGCAAAGAGGTTGAGATGAGTTCCGTAATACACGTTCATACGTAAGCCAACAAGAATAGAAGATCAAGACATGGGCGAATAATTTAATTTAATAAAAGGTAGGCAAAATGTCTAGCAGACTAGACTATAACCGCGAAGCCAAAGGATAAATTACTCTAATAACTGCGGTCGTAGACGTCTGAGTCCCGTGAGGCCGCTCAAAAAGATGTAGTCACTAAATACATTTTGAAAAAATACGCGTTTCATGTCTGTTAATATTATACTGTATTTGTTGTAATCATAATTTAATGTGTGTACTGTACGATGTGTAAAATATACCTGTAAATATAACTCCCACTATTGCCTATTGTCTTCGTGATGGCCCGCGTCCGCGGATGAGATTAGATTTAACTCGGGAACGTGTAAAGAACAACAGTACAAAGTTCAGCAATCTATGTATCAACATCGCATATAATTATGTTTTGAATGACACATATGAACCCTTGCTGCCTCTCGGAGATTTTGAGAGATCATTAAACACGAGCTATAAGAGTGGAGTTAGGACACTGTCTGTCTGTCTCCTACAAAATTTTACACGCACCTGTCGCTTGTTTTGGTGGTCTCGCTCATTTTTACATATTTCATATTCGAGAGAGGTTCACCACGGGATGCACTTGTAAATGTACAATCTGCATTTTATTTAATTTTTCACCTTTTAATATGATTTTATTGTCAAATAAACTCAATTTTTAATTTTGTAAATTGAGTTAAAACATTGTTTTATTCCACTATATTTTTTATTGTGTTAAACGTTAGAACGTTTTCGGAAACATTTTCCTATTATCAAAATTATAATTCAACTAAAATTAAAAACGCTTTCAGACAGAAATATATGATGTGTTTGGAGATAACGGTGGTGGGGGTGGGGTTGGATTTAAAATGGATAAGAGAGGGGGTGTAATGGACGGTATTTGAATATTTATTATGTTTTTATTGTTATTTTTATTATTAAATATTTCTAAAATGTCTAATATTCGTACTTTGGTGCAACTATGTATAAGTTATAAATGATTATTATCAAATGAATGGCCCTCCATTCTTGCATGCTCAGCCATTTCGGAGTTTAGACTGAAGTTTTTTATAGCTTTCTTATGTTCTCCCAATCTATTTATTATACTTCGTACGTCTAAAATACGTATAAAATATGTCACAATTTTTAATTTTAGTTGAATTATAATATTGATAATGGGAAGATGTTCCCGAAAACGTTCTAACGTTTAACACAATAAAACATATAGTGGAATAAAACAGTGTTATAACTCAATTTACAAAATAATCATGGAATTCCATGAAGTTTCCCCAAAAACGTTAGAGCAGTAATCAATTTTTAATTAATTGATTAGGATAAAAATTAATGTATTTTTATTTATAACCATCACAAATTATCTTTCTAGATTTGTCTGCGGGTTTATATTCTCATTTAACATGCATTTGGCATATTTAAAAAAAAAATTATTCAAATATCCAATATTTTAAATTAACAAAACGAAAACATACTTTACATAGTCTGAATTCAACATTCTGCATAATAATTATACAGTAAAATACATAACTATTTTTGAAAACCTACTCTAATAAATGCTGGCTTACCGAAAATGTGACACTTTATATAGCGTTTATGAAATCTTACGTTTTTAGATATATCAAATTGGAAATGAAGATCCAGGTTCGAATCCCGGTGACGCTAAAACAATATTTTTCGACAAAATTGATTTTATATGTATATATTTATAATTAATACATTAATTTAGTATTTAATATATCAGATACATCATGAGATTATATTCTTATAAAAGAATAGATTATACTTTTTCACTTTATCTTGTACGTAACACAAAAGTTGTATAATAATACTTCATGAATATGTATATATTTTTTATTAGATTTCAAAGCATTAAAACTACGCAAACCTGTAACCGTACTCCGGATGTCAAATCGAATTGGGAAAAAAACGCATTATGCTATGAAAAATTTCAAATTCGCTCATTCAAAATGAAAAATCTGAAATCATTAACGGCAGGTTAAAATGAGAAAAAAAAAATGGAATATCTGGAACAACGATTGTGCCGGCTGTCAAAAAGCTGTCGTTTGATTTTCGTCGCCCTTTAGTACACCACCGCGGCGCTTGTCAAATGCGTCGGTTCACACTTTGGCGTGTGTAACTACATCACGGCACGACGCGACACGCCGTTATTGGGTTGCTCAACAAGCCGGCAAATGGGGGCGGTTCGCCCCGAAACATTTTTTGGCCACGGGGTGGGAAACCGACGGGCCCACCCCTCTATCGGCGACGTCGGTTTAAATTGAACAAAATCACAAGTGGAAACCGCTGTATGAGGGCACTCCGATGGTGTGTATTTGCAAATGAATTTTAATAACCGTTTCTATAAGAAGTTAATGTTGTTTGAAATTCAATTTGCTGGCGAGTTTATTCAGGGAAATATTTACGTCAAGCGAGCAGATTGTAGTTTACAAAATGTTTTTTACGGGGTTTTGTCAATAGTGCTTAAATCTATATTTGAATACAGCTGGCTTTTCCCCACTGTAATAAATTAAAAAACAATCTTCGATCCATAGTTGATATAGTGCGGTAGACAAACAATCTAATTCTTCTAAAGGGCGTTACTTTTTTAATTTACCAAAACAACGGATACATAAAACTTGTGTATTATTCTCTGATATATAAAGTTTAAAAATTTACCAGATAATTTTAGTTGCAGTAGTCAATTATACGTAAAAAAATAGTTTTATATTTTTCTTTACGTTAATGATCATTATGAAAAAAAAAACCAATAGTATTACTACAAATATTACATAAATCTTTTTATAGTCGTTTCCATCATTATTTAGGATTGCCGAGTGTCCTATTGACGATTCTCCTCCAACTTTATCTGCAATAGAACAGTAGATCTGTTTGGTCCACTGCTCGGTTGGAAAACGGTTACTCTTTTCCTCCTGGTCTTCATTTCTAGTCACCACCGGCTTCTTCATGATTATCTTCTCTGCAGACGATGCTTTCAAAAAACTGGAGAATCAATCTGAAACAGAACGTGAACAATTCAATTTGAATGCCTAAATGTATATAAATTAAGATATTACCGCCTTAGGGTGTCAAAATATTCGCCACCATAAAATATTCAAATGTTCGAAGCTTCTTTCCCTCACTTGTTCTGAAGTTCAAAATGCAAGACCCTTAACTAAACGTGGTTATGATCTATTTTTCTCATCATTTCAGTATCACAGCCACCATTATCAATTATGCAGGAACCCAAGATAAATGAAGTCATTATATTAATACTAGTGCTTAAAACCTATCCGAGGACGAGCACAAAAGACATAGGTACTTAGATAAATTTCGTAATAAGAAAAATGAAACAAATTCACTTGATTTATTTTTTTGCATGTATCAGAACAATAAAAGCTATACTACGTAATGATAACTTGCTGCTAAATAATGTAATTTTAATAACAGTATTATAATTTTACCTACACAATAACAGTATTATAATTTACATATTTCTAACAATCGAAATTGGCTTGTTTGTTTTTTAAATGAGAAATATTCATCTGATTCATAAGAAATTGACACTTCAATCCAATTTAATGTATCAATTTCCTTTAAAATTTACCTTAGCAAGTAGGACATTTGTGGTATGTTATGCGTATAATTAAATCTAAAAAAAAATTATAATAAGACGAACGTAAAAGATTATTCGAGTTATAAAATTTCATTTTTATTCAGGTAATAAAATTTATAAAAACATTTATTAGTTTCATTTAAAAATACAAATTTACAAGATATTGTACAATAATTAGTAATATTTTCGTTATGATAATTAATAATAATCGTAATCAACCAAATAAATGCCGTGGTTATTTGAAATACCTACATATGATATTGCATTAAATGTTACTTTTATTGGAGTGGTTAAATTCAATAAGCAAGCCATCCTTTAATATATTTTAGTACTCCAATTACAAACTAATATCCTCGAAATATACACACAAACCATAATCAAAATAATTTTGCAAATACTTTCTGTTAAAATTAAGAAGAAACTAATAGAAATCTGAAGCACGCCTTTTGTTACAAATATATCTAAATTTTGTGGAATGAAACCAATAATAATTTTATCGAAAAATTCTTCCGATTTGATGTTACCGAAAGAAAGGTTTCTAAGAACGCTTGAAATTGTATTAACAATATATAAATTTCACGTTCTTCCTTACAAACCAACCGGCTATTGCCATCTGGCGGCATAACTAATAACTTTGTACGTATTTGAATTCATTAATTAATATATATATAAACTTACCCATTTCTAATTTACGATGAATGGTTGGAATTGATCTTAAAACTCCTCGATAAACAGTACAGTGTATAAAAGTAGCTGTTCCAAAAACCCTTAATATTCTCCTGAAATAAAAAATCACGTCTAGAAATATTTTATAAATGTTTCGTAATTAAATTAATATTATGTTACTATTTAAAATAAATAATGCTAATAACTAATTTCACAATTAGTAATATTTCTTAAATATCATGTGTCCATAAATAAAATAAAAAATATACAATTTATGTATTGTAATTTGGAATAACGAATAATAAATAAAACACAAACCCTACATTTTATTATAACTATATATGGAATATTAAATATACATGTACAACATATTTTAATACTTTCTCAGACATGCAATGGTCTTTCCATTACTTATAATATGTATTGGGTTGATACATACGTTCTTAGCGTTTTTACGATATTTGAAATTTTATTTTTTAAATAAACCAAATACATAAACTAATCAATAATATATTCTCCTGCATTGTTTACGATTGAATGTTGACGTTCTGGTAGTTTTTTTATTCCATATCTGAAGAAATCAGGTTGTTTGAAGTCGTCAAGTCAACATTGAAGAGTAGCGTCGTTATTAAAGGAGATTCCTCAGACTTTATCGAATAGAGAGACTAATGGGGCGAGATAGAATAACTTTCCTTCTTGAATAACCACTTTTGTTAAGTTATCAGTGTGCGTGCGGGCAGTATCGTGCTGAAAAATCACTTGATACTGTTATTCCGGTTATTTTTCTTGAATTGCGGCATCAAGACGACGGAGTTATTTTCATCAAGCCTCGGAAGTGATGGTTACATTCCTCGGGAGCAAACCATATTAGTATATTATAACTCAAACAAAAGAATATGTCGGAAATATATTTTTTTTTTACACTCCATTTTATTTTGCCAATAATAAATTTAAAAAATATTCATAATAATACAGAACTATGGGATTGACGTGTGTCAAACAAAAATATTTGCATAACATTTTTGCATTGAAAGGCAAAGTATGCATTAATCTAATACTTTTTCACTGATTGCACAATTTAAGTTAGTTTTAAATATTTGTGTAGACGTCGTAAACAAAACACAAACAGTATTACGAGCCATTTTAGAACGGGCAACAGGAATTGCAATAAAATTGTGTTTCGTGACAACCGGTAGGAAGTGAATTAGTAAATTAGTTTTCCCGGGAAAAAACCCTCATCCTGCTTCAATTAAAACTTTATATTTAATAATAATGATCCGAGCGAAACGTTGGATACCACGAAACGCTCATTAAAAGAGAGAAATTCAAAAATACTTAGTGCAATTTAAAAGTTATAATAACGAAAATGTATGTACGTGTATTATCGAATCGGTTTGGGATAGTTTTTCTAAAAATAATCCAGTTCTAATAACGTCTAATGGAAAAGCACAATGCTGGTATTAATGTGCATTTATATTTACAGTTAGAATGCACGGTTCATAAACTATCAACATTAGATACGTATATTTAATGGTAAAATAATAACTTCGTTTATTTCTAGTATTCAATGTTTAATGGCCTTGAGGTTTCAATAGATTTATTTGAAGAAAATGTTTGTAATTTGTATTCGTTGAATTTATAAGATTCTTGCTACTAGATTTCCATTAGGTATTAGTGTTTTTAATACGCCATTTATTACGTATTATGTACATTTTTAAAGTTTCTGTAAGCTTTTATATATACTTATACGAGTATGTATGCATTTTATAATAATAAATACATAACTACTCCCTTGAAAAAATGCAAATATAATTTAAAAAGTATTTTTCGATGACAAGAAAACTTTTGTTTTAAATCTATTGTTCATTAACCAGTTCAAGTTCCATCATAATATTATATATGAAAAATGTATATCGGTTCGGAAAATATCACTATTTGTTAATGATGTTGAGAAACTTGGCTGTCGTTAATATTTTATAATGGTACACTGTGGATATATGCATTGCATAAAGTAATAAATGATTTAATTCTTAAGATTTATCGGTCCGGAATTCACAATCCTGTACTATCCTCAATTCTGTACGTGGTCTCTAGAGTGACACTTGTTGATTATATTCAATCGTAAATAAGACGACAGACACTGATCTCTCTAACTTAAGAGTATAAAAAAAATCACCAAATCATTTTTTTATAAAATGCTTAATCACTGTTAAAAGTGGGAACCTTACGACGATAGTGATTGCGGTAACTACTATAGTTGCGCGTTAAAACGTTATTTTCTGTTTTGAATTCTCGCAAGAATTCAGGCGTGAGCATGTTCTGTTCAGTTTCAGTCACTGAATTTTTAAGTGTTTTCAATTCTAGTTTTTTTTAAAACAATTCAAAAACTGTCAAGATATCATTTCCTCTTGTATGCATCTAATACCACGTGTACACGCTAGAAATAAAGCTACTATGAGATTCTTTGGAGAGAATTCTCGTCTTCCGTAGTCCACCCTGCGTACACCACTTTCATAGATGTAAACGTTAGTTTAGTAATTTGTCTAACTTGTAGGTGTTTATGGTTCCACTTGCTGTTGGCGGAAAATTTCATTCAACCTAACCAATTTTTGAGATTTGAGAACAAATAGAAGTTGCGGGGGCTAAGTCTGGTAAACAAGGCGGATGTGATAGCACTTCGAAGTGTCATCATTAGTCTTCGAACGTCTCAGAAAATAGTCACCATCACCTTACCAGCTGGCAGTTTCGCGTTTGCTTTCTTCGGTGCAGGTTCGCCACTTTCTGTCAAGTTTAGACTGCTCTTTGATCTCTAGTGTATAGTGATAAATTCATGTCTCATCTTTCGCGACGAAACGTCTCTGAGATTTATCTCATTGAGTCTCATTCCGTGAACAAGGACCATGTTAAAATGTCACAGTAAACTTCAAGAATCGTGTTACTTTCTTAAATCACCAATTAAAATTCATTGTCTCGCGTACGTTTATCGCTCAATACGACTGACACTTTGCTCGCTCGCAATGCTTTCACAAATTGCAGTTAGTAGAGAGAGTATTGGCCTTCCTGACATGAATAAGCTGTATTGTGGATAAATTAAATTGTAGATCGTCTGCTTCTCTATTTTTCAACAGTTGAGGATCAAACTCAACACCGCCAGCTATGAAGCCGCTGTCAAAATATTGCGGTATACTTCAATTAATTAAACGTTTTTAGAATATTAAAATAAATAATTTTTTGCTTTCATAACATGATATATATATATATATATATATATATATATATAAACATTGATCATGTTATGAAAGCAAAAAATTATTTATTTTAATAGAGAGAGTTGTGTTATATATATATATATATAACACAACTCTCTTCAATTAAAACACATCTTCATTGAAACCTCATCAAAGGTAGAGTACGATATTAGGCTGGGTCTTAATGATGATCCAGCTACACAATGATTGAAACACATACTGCTGACTTTTCGACTGATTCGAATCCTCTATTTTTTCACTATATGGAGAGAATGAAAGCTTAAAGAAGTGGGCCACGTCGAAGAATGGAGAAGAAGAGGAAGATCGTTGAACCGATCAAGTAGAAGCACTTCTATGCCAACAGTTCTTAGGTCTGCAGGATGTAAAAATACAGGAGTATAGTCAAGAGGGTGGGTGTTCACGAAAATCACGTCCAGAGAGACTAACAAGGAAGTAGAAAATGAGGAACAACTTAAATATAAATGGAGAAAATTCGTTGCCATTTTGAAACAATAAATATTATCTCCGACTTACAATCGAGTGTCGAAATCTGCCGGATGTCACGTTTTATCGTAATTTAATAAAAAATATTTAATACCACAGTGAGTGAAAAAATTTAAAATATCTTATAAAGCTGATTTTAAGTTTTAGATAGATAGTTAGAGATTTTGGAAACTTGAAATATGTGAAAAATTCCAAAAACCAAATATACCGAGTTATACATATTTTAAATATGTAGGAACTAATATAATAGAATCGTGATAATAAGCTACAAAACCATTTTTTTTCTTTCGTGTGTTTATTTTTTTAAACTTCGATTTACAGTCTCGTTGTGGATTTCTGACCTTTTGGATCCCTCAAAATCTTCGCTTTGATTTATACTTGAATTTATAAAAATAGGAATATGTCTTCCAATAAAACCAATTAAGGAATGGAAAAACTAAGGAAAACGTGTATCGCATTATTTTGTAAATAAAAAAAATCAACCTAACGTCTTATATTCTCAGAATCTTTTATTTAGTAACAGAAACTGTTGATAAATTTAATATTGTATTGTTAACCGAGTCGAACGATAAGCGGAATTATACACTGAAAACAAGTCATAACGAAATTCCATTGAAACGTAGCTCTTCATATTCTGATATCAAATAATCAGTAATCTTTAATAAATATTTTTTGCATCCTTTCCTCGGGATTTACCACGTTTTACACTAATCAAATAATTATGGCATTTTATGCTAATTCTATAGAATCTTAAAATCTATGGAATAATAATAATAATAATAATAGTTTGGGAATACAGAACGATATTATACTATATTTTAAATTAAAATACGGTTAATTTAAAAATAAAAGATCTATCTATTAAACTATTTACAGTCATTTTCGAGCATTGTTATCACAATCGTTGTACATTGTCTAGTGGTTCATTATTGTGTGCAAGGGTTTAGTCTGGATTTATTACATTTTTTTAAACAATTAATTAATGATTTTAAAAATGTAATTTTTAAAGTAATAATGTTAAATGAGTACATGGTTACTTTAAAAATTCGTATCTTTTTTAATGTCTCATTTAAAATAATGTAAGAATAGGAAAACTAAGTCATATTTTAGATTTATCTAAATTAACATTTAGGACATTCAGCACCCGTGTACTCAACTGATTTTTTATTAAAAAATTCAATCAGTTTGTGGAAATAATTTGCTAATACCTACGATCAAAATAAATTTATTAATATCAATGATCAAATATGTACTTTTATGATACAACTGATTGTTGACGAATATATATTTTGTCTCAGATAATCCGCCGCGACTCACCGGCGGTTGAGACATCGAAAATAATCGGTTCATGGCGAATAATATTTACTCATTAACTATATCGGTGTATTCGTAAATACTTTAAAAGCACGATAGTAATTGCTTTAAATAAACAAATTACTTTTATCTACTTTTCTAAAAATATATCACTTAGACGAGTGTCTTGAATCGGTAATCTTCAATTTTATTTTTAAAAAATCAGTCCGCCGGTACAGATTATTTAAAAGCTAATTTAACAATATTTGAATAGTAATATTATTTACACACCTTTTGTTGTTCCAGCAGTAGATACTTAAGACAGGTTGTTTGATTAGTAGTAACTTTTTACCATCGCTCGTGGTAAAAAAAACATTTGCGGGTTGTTCGAAAGTCGAGTTTACTACTGTCAAAGTTAATCCCGCCTAATAGTGTGGGGAGGCTAACGATGATCGAAATCTGAGAATGACGTCAAATTTGATTTATTTTAAATATTAACCATTAGCAATACATACAATTCTACGCTGTATCTATGATTTTTTCACCCCTGCGTTCGAAAATTGTCAGTTTGCTGGCGAAAAACTTAATAAATAAATTTATACTCTCATCACTAAAATAACTGGGTATTGAATGATTCATTGGTGTATACTGCAACTTTCAAAGTATCAATGTGACAGATGACGTGAAACATCTGTGAAGAGTTTACTGTCCAATTTTGGATGGTAATATTAGTTTACTATTGAATGTACATTCATCGTTATAGCACATGTCTACGGGTGACGTTTGTCTTGTACATACCGATCTTTACCGTCAAATCTCTTAATTTAATCCGCGGACACAAAACCTTTACAATCGAATACCTGTATTTTTGTTTATTAAATTTTTCGTCAGTCAAATGGAATTCTCGAAGTCTTACTTTAGAGCACCAACCTCCCTCATACAGGCTGCATTCTCATGGAAGTCTGGATCCCAAACCATGACATCAACTGCAGAGTACAGATACGTATGTTAATAACTATAACCCTATTTATATAATGTTACGTATTTTTTTTAACTACTGAAATAATTCGCAAACAGTCATTCTCTTTGTCTTGTACATTTTCTGTTTTGTATGTATTATTTTACAATATATCGTAATTTGTATATTTACATAGCGGACTAGGTTTGGCATACACAACCCTATTATGCTGAAATAAATTTAATATTATTACGTATATAAAAATAAAAATACTAGTTTTTTAGATCTACTCGTTTAATTTGATTATAATGTAATTAGTGTTTGAACAGAATTGTTTCTTAAATATAAAAACGACAAAATGCCAAAATATAAAAACCCAAATTCGTATTATTACTTTAAGTACTTAAAATTATATACCTGTCTCAACAATAAATGTTGTTGAATTTAGAATGGTTAAATTGGTAATGCCCTCGTAAGGCGAAACGCGTCAAAAATTAAACTAGTAGAACTAAAAGATAAGTGTTTTTATTTTCATTTGTGTGATTATGGAGTTTTAAAAACTTACCTCCGATACAACAAACTTATTACTATTATTTTTTTATAATTATTCTCTAATAATGAGATTTTTCCTAACCGAGTCAAAAAAGTAGGTAGTATTAACATAATTTTTTTATTATTATGTTATATATTGTTTCTCTTTTGAACGTAAAGTATTATATTAAAGTAGCATTATTGAGAACTCTAAAGTAAAACATGTTTTTTAGTAACATTAATTCGAAAAAATCTCCAAATATCATTGCTTTCCAATAATAGGCCAGCTAGAAATTATTCGATTGAAATCAAACAGATGTCTCTCTTTAAAAAGACAAAGACAACAACTGCGGCAGCAATTTCGCAACAGCACAAAGCTAATGAAATTTGGACTGTGAAAGCCCCGCAAACAATTGTTTCATCTATAAATCAAATAAGTATTCTACTAAATATAAAATTGAAAAAACCTCGATGGACGTACGAGCGTCTGCACACACACGCGCGCTCACAAACACGCTCACGTGAACACACACACACATACACAGTCACATTGAAAAAGCTTTGATAAATAACACGGGCGGGTGCGAAATAAAACCGACACATCAGCGAGAGTTTTTTCCATATTCAAATTGAATATGTAATCCTTGCCCCCCTGTCGGGCGAGGGGCGCGGGTTGCGCAGGGATTGATTGATGCGATACCCCACAAGAACACCCCCAGCCGAATATTACTCTTCGGGGGTGCCGACTCACCCCACCTCTTCAAGTCACCCGCATAACGATATTTTCAACCATGTACCTCCGCTAATTGTTCGTGTTGGATGCGGATTACAGTAGCAGTTCAAATACATGGAATAATCCAGACGTGCATACACGCGGTACACGGTTCGTTCTCCTCGAGACTTTCTATACAAGTCGCCGTTTCTCCTCCAAGTTTCCGTTTCGACAGTAAATAAAGGCGGGGCAAGCAGAAGAAATACCTATCCCGCTACCATCGTTCATAGACAAATCACCCAATAGAACATGTAAATAGTAACAGTAAGAATATTCCCAATTGAGAGTTGCTTGATTTGCCTAACGGCTCTTAAGTCAATCCACAGGCTATCACAATCACTCAAAATATTACACCAATTGTATTAAAATTTATATATTTATTTACTACCATCGATTAATTCTTTAATATCTCGGACATGTAATGAAACATCCAGAAAAGTGTCAGATTTTGCATCTCATAATGCAGGGAAAAATCTCTGGAAGAAGAAAAAACTTGAGATAACGGTTGGTTCGGAAAATCCACTGTAAATGGCCAAATCTATCGAACGGATAAGGCACGAGAAGAAGGCCTCCTATCCTGCCTACCTAATTTTATCAAAATTCGAATCAGGATTTGCAGTCATTTTCATAATATCTGCAAAACATTGCAATGAAAAAGAATTCAGATGTAAAAAAAATAATTGAATAACAGTAAAATTGATTTTAATCGTAATCTGAATTCTATATTTATATTGAATATTCCACTACAGCAGGATTATGCACTGCATACATTAAAAAAATACAAATAAATAAATAATTTTCACTAAATAAATAAATAAATAACTGCATTATTTTGCCTAAAGACTTCGGTTGAATGGGAGTTTGTCAAGAGTAGCCTAAGCCTAATATAGTATTGTATCGTTAATTACAACTTGAACTAAGTTTAAAAAGGTTCCACTTTTATTATTGCGTATCTAAAGATGAGACTTTGATCTTCCAACTCGCTTTTTAATACAAATTAAATGTTTTAATTAGAAAGATATACATATATAAAATCAATTTTATAGAAAAATATTGTTGTTGCTACCGGGATTCGAACCTCTTCCAATCCTGGGAACGTGCATTAACCAATTATGCAACTGCACACAATACTGACTGAATAATAACACACAGTACATTGACGTCAAATTTGAAAAGTGTAACATATAGTTTCGAAAATTTGTCGTCAATGTATTATGTGCTGTAGCATAATCGGTTAATGCACGTCCCCCGGATTAGAAGAGATCCGGTAGCAACAATAATATTGATTTTATATGTATATCTTTCTAATTCAATTTTTATTTATAGTACCTATATGTTTAAAATAATATTTAAAAATCGTAAAGAATTTTTCTCGATATTTTAAAATTAAACTAGTAAAAAAATCTGTTACCAAGACGCGTTCGACGCTTCCGTTGAGGCCTTCCCAACTCCTACAAATTTCACCCCAAAAGTGTTCAAATCCGGTGATTCGGCATCACTGAGTAAATGTGCTTAAGCCGACGAGCATATAACACGACGAAAATTGATTGTAAATATTGAATAAAGTTTTTGAATTTGGCGCCCAGGTGCGAAGCTGGGGTGCGGGGCGCTAATACATAGGTGTGCCATATCCGCGATACCGTGCCGAACGCTTGACACGATAATCCGCGGGAATGGAGGCCGGCTCGCTGGCACACCGGTGGTCGCGGTACACGCGGCCCATTAAACAGTCCCCATCCATACCTCCGTATCAACATCGTCGCAATTGTCGTTTACAAATAGTTATATCGCTTTACATTACGTATATACGCGCTGTGGTATGACGCGCTGTGGGTTCTTAAAGGTGCTACTTATCCGACGTTTAGGCACGGCAATTCGTAGGCAACACAATTATTTATAGTGCAAAATACGAATTTTACACGTTTGCATATCTATATCCTTTAATATTATATTTTAAAAATTAAATTAAATTAAAATGATATATATTGTTAAATTTTTTTAATACGATTATGTGTAATATGTCACGTATATTTATTTTATCTATAAGTATATATAAAACCGAATGACTCAATCCGTTTTCAATACAGTTCTACACCGTTTGATCGATCTAAGCTAAATTTTGCAGAGTTAAAAATGTTTCCAGTTTTTCATGGTATTTTTTTCTTCAGCTCAGGTTTGTTCAGAATATTTCGTGTAGAGTTTTTTAGGCCATTGTAATGTCCCAGATATTGTTTCGGATTCCAGATATTAGTTTCACACGACAGAATAGCTCAGAAAACTCTACCAAAATATTTGAATAGTTAATCTTTAGGGAACTTCTCCCCTCACCTCTCCTCCTGTCCATCATCAACCACAACCGCCCCTCGATATAAATATATATTATATTAAATGTCATTCTAATTTTGCTCAGTTTCATTTTAGGACCCTGAGGAAAATATAAACACTCCACCCCCAGATATCATACCCCCCTTCTGCCTGGACCAAATGTTATAGCTTAGGGCTTGGCATCCAACGACCTAAGCCACTATTTTAAATTATAACTAAATCTTAATCTCTTGTAACGCCGAATACACATAGCTAGTTTCTTATATAACATCCTTGTTTTTATTATTCTTCTATTATATTTAATTTTACATATTTTTTTTAAATTTTCAGTTAGGATTACACATTAAGATTATAAATGTGGCCTGATTGAAAAGTTTTCAAAAAATATTTTCGAAATCATTTACTGTTGTGACATATTA
The DNA here is from genome assembly GCA_022840565.1 of Eubasilissa regina. Taxonomy (NCBI): domain Eukaryota; kingdom Metazoa; phylum Arthropoda; class Insecta; order Trichoptera; family Phryganeidae; genus Eubasilissa; species Eubasilissa regina. The sequence goes on from JAINEB010000033.1 coordinate 29,664,836, forward strand.
CTCATATTTTAATATAATAAATGATTTTTAAATTAATCAAAAAGTACATATTAGTAAAAATAATTTTACTATGAAACAAATTTACTATGAAAAGATGAACAATGTTTGAACAATGGCGAATACAATCTAACGTTTTCACGACCGTCAGATGATAATAGAATTTCTTGAGGCACCCTGACTTGGGTCGGTATTTATTATAGCTAAAGTTTCGGCTGCATCTCAGTGGCTGATGTAATAATCCAGAAGAAATTCTATCACCAACGTTTGACAGTTTTGGCGAGGAATATCCGTAATAGGAGATAATAATAATACTAAATTGTAGAATAATTCATATTAAATTGAGGTTAAAAATTATTATTTAGGTACATATTTATTTAATGTATAGATTTATCATGAAATGTGATTTAAATTCGTTAACTTTTATTTGAAGTATTATTAAATTATAACGGATATTTTTTTTTGTCATCTGAAACTTTTTTTTTACATTTTGGATTGTGTTAGTTACATTTAAAAATAATCTCCTGTATGTCTGTTAAAACATAATGCAAAAAGACCTGTTTTTTTTAAGATTTAGTTAAGAAAATATTTCAATATTTATTTTATAATTGAAAATGATGGTTCCGTAATAATTAAAAATTGTAATATAGTAAAAAAATTTTGATATTTCATCAAATTGATCATATTTGTCGTAATAAAAACTCTTTTGATCAGTTAAACTAATACTATAATAAAATGCAAAATAACTAACTTTAATAAATTGATATTAATCAGACCTTCCATGAAGTCATTTGGAAGTAATTTGTGCAAAAAATACCTACATTTTAATATTTTTTGCGCATATTCAATTTTGATCGTATGGCGGCAATATGTCGAAATATAAATAATATTTTTTTTTTACAATTAACTATTTATTTATTCACATGAGTTGTTTATTAAAATCCAACCGGTTTTTAATATAAAACTCGTTTAGTTAAATACAAATGTATGTAAAACAATTTCAATTTTTCAATTGGCAAATACATTAATGCTCCAAGATTATAGAGAAAATCTTTCATCTATGTACACATTTGATTATATTGCTAAGTAACTAATTTACCATCACATCGTTTATTCGCAGGATAAACAGGCACTCTTCTGACGTGGCATATCTCTTGCATTCACTTTCTTCTCATACATGTCGATTGTTGAAGTATCTTACATGGTCACCCCCGGGTTTAATTGATCTCACCAGGACTTTCGCGGATGTCCACTCTTCATTTGGCCATCAACACTAGTATAGTATTGTAAATAGTTATCATTAGTGATTTTATGTTAACCCGCAAGGAAGGGATCACGATACGATATACTTAAATGATCTTAGTTAAAGGGCTGTATGAATGAAAAGGATTTGGATTAATGAAAATACAATTAAACACACATACAGCTAGTCATGGCTAAAGCATTGCCACCAGGTCTATAGACAAATATTAGATAGAATATAGGAGGCACGTGACTATCATGACTATCGTGTAATGGAGAGGATGTTGTACCTAATGATAGTTAAATTGAACGATATTGTAATATAAAGAAAATGCAATCACTCTTCTAAATATCTAAGTATCGCAGATAGCCCCATTATTATTATTATTTCATATACTATCCTTGCAAGATATATTTTATAAAAAATATATTTTGTTGATGTTTGTAGCATTAACTTTATGGTTGGACATAATTATTAAGTTTTATAAACAAACAAACGTTGTATATTGTTTAAAATGTAATTTATTTTATAATATGTTCCCCACTTAAATATGCCACACTTCAGCCTGGTATTTAACTTCGTTTCTTATTTTATTTTATAGATTAGTTAGTATACACCCGTCCTGTATGAAGATACAGTAGCATGGAAGCCGATCGATGTTAAATTACTAAATGTGGCTTGCATTAGATTAACTAAATATATTTTTAAGATGCATATATATTTTTTTAAATGTGATATTATGCATTACATCAATATTTTTACTATTTTCAAAATAATCTAAGCAGCGCTTTTGCTTTAAATAGAATCAACTTGGCGGTATCTAAAGTTGTAAACCTCTGACCACGTCATCAATATGCATGTGTGTCTTACCGCTAGACCAAAGACATCAAATTAGTTTGTATAATATCGTTGGTACTTAAAAGTATTGCGATTTAAACATAATGTATTCCTAAAGGAGAATGGGTGTTTTGTGTTATAACACTATGACTAATACCTCAAATTGAAGGTCTCTGATAATACAGTATTTTTTTATGTGAGATTAAATCAATGAAGAAAGGAGTTATTTTCAATTTACACTATGCGGTAAAAAGTAACTATTTTATATATTACTTTATTTTATATTCAAGTCATAATGTAGATGTTATATCATTGTACAAAGAATGTATAATAAAGTCCATTTTCCACTTCGAATAAAGACTAGGTAATCACTTTTTAATAAATACATGCCCACCTATATAATTATTTAAAAAGTTAAAATAATTTAAAAAGTAAATAAATATAGGAAATGTGTGTATATTATATGTTTTTGACAGTCCTTTTATAATGCATCTTAGAAGAGCGTTAGCTCAATATAAATATTGTTATTATGTGAAATAGAAGCATACAGACCAAGTTTCATGAAAATTCATTTTAATTATAATTATAATTTTTAAGTCAAAAATATTCATATACTATTATATTTATTTGTAATAAGCATTTTTTTATATATTTTTTAGATATGTTTATACATTTCTTACAGATAATAAAGGAAAAAAGCGATATGTGTACCCCAACACATCTTTCCTTCGTTCATTTCCCTTATTGTTATTATTGTATCGATTCTGCATCGTTTTCCATTCAGTACATTTATGTGCATTTGATGTTTTCGGACATAAAACTATATACAGGATCTTGGGAACGAAACTTATGACCATAACCTCGAGTAATGGTAAACACGTGCGTTTCGCAACACGCCTGCTATGTATTCGAGCTGTATTTGTTATAGTTCCCCAATATCAATGTTTTATATATAGTATAAAATAACTGTATCTTTATTTTCGCATTTATCTGAAATATCCAGGTCAAGTAAACCGAATACCGGAAGAAGTTACTATTAGAATCTCAACAATCGACGAGCTTATACGAGAAGATAATAAATATAGATAAGGCGAGAGTTGTATGTAAGGACTGAAGAGTGTGGTGCTCCACCCTCTCCTCTCTGCCTAACCCTACTGGGAAATGGCGTGATGGTGAGTTAGTTAAACAATTTAAATAATTTATTTTAATATAATAGTAGGTAGGTATAGTCCACAATCGTGTTATCTTTTTAAATGTTACCCGCACCTGTATCCAGAAACACATTAGTGTTAAATTATTCATATTAAAACAAACTAGATGAGTCTCTTAGAAAAATACAAAGAAAAATGTATCTATCGAAGAAATATATAGTTACTATTGTGATAAACTAGATATATACTGAGTGATTCATCTAATTAGTTTTAATTTTATCAAAGATCTATGTTCACAATAAAAACTAGATTTCATTAAATATAAATTATTAATAATACTCATTAAATGAATGAACTAGAAAGATATACAGAAAAATACTATAGTTAATATTTATAGTTAATCCATTTACTTAGTATTAAAAATATACGACAAAAATGTATTTTCCTTAAAAAAATTATTAATATATTTGAATAGTTTGTTCCGTTTACAAATAATGGAAAAAGGTATGTTTATTTATTTATTTATTTATTTGAAGCGCCGGTAGTATTTACTTGTAGAGAGGCTTTACAAAATGGCGGCCAACACAAGTTGGTTTATGTGCGCGTCATTGAACGTAGGATAATCTGCCCGCGGATAAGGAGGGAGGAAGCTGGCTCCTGTCACCGGTAGAGGCCTCCGCGAACCAATGAGCGTCCCCCACCACCAATTAGCACCTCCCTCCCAGGAACCGATTTTCCTCTCTCTTTCGCTGCAACAACGTTTTTCAATAACCGAGAAATAAACGACAGAGCTCCAATAAAATGTTTCCATCTCGCTCCCGAGAAGCCAAAAATAACGGAGGCGCGAGCGAAGTTGTCTCAGTCTCTGAAAGTCTGTGTGGATTTCGATTTATATTGTAATATTGGTGGAGAAAGTCGAGAGACAGCCGGAGTACCGCCGACGACCCCTCGCCGCCAATCGGCATACTGACGCGCAATTTCCGCAGGAAGAGACGACTTAGTCATTGGTTTTAGCAAATTTCTGTAGACTCTCTTCGCTTTCCTGTTAAGAAAATTATTGAGCAATAATTGTTGGAGCTTTCGGCGCTGCGTTATAAATCAACCAACCTTTCTTTTTACAACTGCAGTGGGTGATAATTCAATTTTGCACAAATATCAACGCGGAAGCTCCAAAAGGGATGAAAATGGGGTACTAAACACATTTCAGTAACAAGTAGTGTTAAAAATTGATGACCAGAATTTTGGTAACTATCAACATTAGCAACATTCTGACATACTTACACTATCCGATCTAACACCTTGCAATATCATAAGATAACAAATTATTTGGTTGACCTTTTCCTGAATAGCAACTTGGTATGCATTATTTGGGCATTCTTCGACAAAATTCAATAGATAGCTAACTCCACGCTCATTTTTGTACTGCCTTTTACGCGAGTTTCGAGCAAGTTTCGCACATGTGCATACTCTCTAATAGTGCGTGTTGGATGGATAAGATTTGTCTCATTGTCGCGTGTATTTTATTCACAGAATAGAATATGCAACTGATACATACTGATCTTTACCGATAAATCTATGAAATAAAAGTCTTCTCATAAACATCCCACTACGGATATTGATCTAGTGAGGTGAGCAGGGAACAAATGAATAAACATGTAATAAAGAATGTATTAAATAAAATGTATTATCTTAGACATTCAATAAAATGTAATAATTAATATAAATCACGAGCCGACATTAATATAACGATTAATTAATAACACTTCAAGATGGTATAGTATTTCAGTTACATAAATGGTTCTCCAAGCACTAGATACCTTCCATTATTTTGGCCAATTTCGACTTTTCATTAGTGATGGTAAACCGTTACGTAACTGTGATTGTGACAATGATTGGTAACTGAAATGATTAAGCACTGTGGGTCGCGTCACGTATCTGAGAGTTGCGAAAATTAAACGTATTGATAAATGCAATACAATTGCTGGATAGCTACCGAGCAGTAATGGTCTGTGTTCACGAATTAAATTTTTAAGAGATTTATTTTCGACTCCAGACAACTCACAGCTTTCGTAATCCCCATGCACACGGCATGCCTCAGATATTTCACTCTCGTCACGTACGTCAAATGTCATTCTCGTTCGTCAGTTGAGTGACTTTGAATATCTCCAGCAACAGTTAAAATTGAATAAATGTTTGTCACCTTTTTGTTACCGCCTTATATTAATGTTAATGTTTAATCAATTATATTTCATTTTTAGAATAGATAGGCAAAGTTTGCGTGCATGTACTGTCAGATTGAACGTGTATACTAGTGATGGTAAACCGTTATGTGACTATGATTGTGACGATGATCGGTAACTAAGATTTAACGATGATTGGTAACTAATATTTAATTTAAATAAATATCAGATATCTCATAGAGACGAAGCTATTTTTTTTTTTAAAGGAATGATATATAGAAATATGGGGGATAATTACAGGGCTTACGACGTGTCTTCGGCTGCCTTAAGTAATCACTTTATATATATGTATAACATTCAACAATTCACACTACAACATAAATATAAACAATATTTTAAAAAATAACTTCGTCTCTATGAGATATCTGATATTTATTTAATAACAGTGCCTTTATAGGTAAAAATCCAGTAATTTTGGGTTCTTGAACAAATTCAAATATTGCTAAAATAATATGCTAGTCAAAATAAGAAAAATATATAAATATTGATAAATATTGATTTTTCAGGCGTATTCTAGTATGTGTTAAAAAACATTATGCATATAAAGAATATTACTTTAAATAAGTTTCAACAAAAATCAGATTCTCACTGAGTTGACATATAATATGCTGTTTCAAGGAAAAATTAATTATCAAATTTGGTCGATAGATGGCAATATTGTAGTGGTACTCGAAGGGAGTCCATGTAATAACCTATATAGAAATTTCAAAAATTTGATAAATATGGAGTTTGAGGGGTGAGAATTGGTGAGAGGGGTAGTATATATATCACTTAAGCCAGCCGAAGACAGGTCGTAAGCCCTGTAATTACCTCCCATATTTCTATATACCATTCCTTTAAAAAATATATAATAAAATAGCTTCATCTCTATGAGATTTCTGATATTTATTTGATAATATTATTTTTATAAGTAAAAATCCAGTGTGTTCTTGAACATATTCAAATATTATTAAAATATTTAATTTACTTTCTAGAGTAGCAGTCATTTTTCGAAGAATTGGGAAAAATCAGTTACCAATCACCATTACAATCAAACGCAGTCACAATAACGGTTTAAATAACGATTAAGCCATCACTACATTCAATACCATTTTACACTCCTATTTCCGCGCCAAATATTACTATACTTATTTTACAGGACCTTATTATTAAACCTACTCCAAATATTTTCACATTATTTCGCGTGAATCGAAATTTTTCCATTCAAATATAATATCCCACTCGAATATACCCTCCGACCCCGATCCACCCAGTCCACACACTCTCCCCCACCTACAACCATCCTGCTCGAATGTACTTACCGTTGTTTATCAAAAAAACATCAAACTGTATCTATTTATTCCATCTCTGCGTCAACCGTTATGTAACGTGAAATATTGTATTAAAAGCACTCGTTGATTAAATTCTCTTTTTGTACAAAATATTGCAACTATTATGAAGAAAAGTGGTCGAGCAAAATGAATATTATTGCACTTGTGCATGCAATCACATGAGAATATGCTAAAGACCTGTAGAAACGAAACGCCTTGGATATTCCACGCAGAATATGTATCGAACGAAAATTAGCATTCCACTACTATAACATTTTTTAAATGCATTTATACAGCAATCAGCCTGTGTTAAATGTAATTTACATGAATAGGAAACAAAGATATTCATCAGACTTAATAACCCCGCTGCATGGGAGCTTATACCATAGGTACTACTGCTGTTTATCGGTAGACATACCCACTAAACAATAAACAAAATCTTGTAAATATATTCAATTATTTTTTAGAACCAAACTGTTACTATGAACAACATTTTGTTATTGTACGTAATCAACAAAATAAACCGTTGACGATAAAAAAAAATATATGTGATTATGAAACAGTAGGAACTTTTAAATATTTTAAAAGACACGGTAAAAAATTTATTTGTGTGGTATACTCTTCATTTTGTTCACATAAACACTTAGTGCCGGTTTTTATTATTTTACTAACGCCCGTATTTAAAATCATTTGCGGGTTGTTGGTACATCAAATTTACTACAGTCAAAGCATAGATGGAGATGTCTATAAGCGCGATAAATAATCATGAGATATGCTTTATTTTATACATTATCTATGGATTTTTTCGATATCTGCCACTTTGGTAGTGAAATTTTTTCGTACTATGTATAATAATGTATATTAAACAACTAGATCATTATCGGACGAACTCTTATCACTAAAATAGCGGGATTTTAAATAATTCATTGTCGTGTACTGCAACTTTCAAAGTATCGACGTGTCAGATGACATTTGGAACACTTATGAAAAGTCGGTCATATTTAACGATTTATCGATTCTCGTTTTTACTACGTACGAGTATATCGCAGAATTAAATGAGTTTACAGTACTTTCGAGAAGTAAATATTTTTTTTACTAACGATCAAACAATCCGTTTTACTAAATCCGTAAAAAGTTACTACTGATCACACAACTGGGTCTTATTATTTCCTCAAAATGTTAAAGTTTTAACACTTCGGACTCTATTAATATTAGAACCTCAAAGCTTATAGTCTCTTTAACCCTATATTATATATATAAGCCTACTAAGTGTAGATTTCGGAAACTTTATTACGGGTAAACGTTATTAAAATAATGGAATTGACTGTTACAAATGTTAGTCTATAAGATTTATTATTCGATTCAATTCGTTATCCTTAATGGCCCATGTCCAGTATAATATCTCAATGAGGCTCTTTGAAAATCTGTAGATACTTCATTATATTATATGAGCGAAACGCATATGATGATAAATTGCATCGTCCTAAACTACATAGAAATTTTCATCCATATACACGGCTCAATAACTACTTCTATTTAGTATTTAGTTTAGTTATTGGAGTTCTAAATCATGCTGTTTATTAGATACTGTTATTTCATTTTACACTTCTGAGCTGTAGATATCGTACCCGGCACCTCAATGGGACAAGTCGAAAGAGTGCCGAGCGCTACAACAACGCTTACTGACAGCTGTTTAAGTTGTCTAGAAATTACAGCACCCCCACGATGTTGTTCAAGTGAGAGTACATTCCTTCAACTCATCAAAACGCCATCGAGTGTGAAACTTAATTTGCATGCTGCGCAAATCACAGAAATACGTCGTCTTGGCGGCCTAAATACAGGTGGCTCCCTTCTTTGCGCTCTGGATCCATATCATGCAGCGACCACCGTGAATTTTATTTTATTTTAATTTTATCCTTTCTATGTACACACATAAAGCAGGGACGCAAAAAGCAACAAATTGAAGGAGCGTCATTGAAAAGTTAAAACCTATGCTCAGAACCAAAATACCACAATCTTTGAAGACACTCGGTGCTATACGGAACCGAGACGTGGACCTTAACTGTCAAAATCATGAGTTATAAGTTGTCCAAAAAGCAATGAGTAAGGAAAGACGAGGTGCTGGAAATCTCTGAAAGATCGAGTACCTATTAAGTCACATCAGAGAACCAAGATAACAGATGTGGCCCAAAATTCTGCATACTCAAATGGCAATGAGCTGAACTTAATAGGACAATCGGAAAGTAAGAAGGTCCTATAGTCGAGGCCTCGTATTGGTATACGAAGTATTTGACTTTCTCTTTGGAACGACGATATGAAAAGAATAGTGGGCGACCCTTGAGAAAAGCCTCTCTAGCAGTGGAGAGACACCAGCTGAAGGTGATTGTATATATGATATATCATACTTATACTTGGAGGTAACTGTAAGTTTAATCTTATATTAAACTATGCCTGTCTCAATATAGATTTATCTACTAAGACTGGCATAGTCTAACGTCAATTGTATAAATGTCTCATATAGATATATTAATAAAATAAATATACGTACATTATGTGAACTTTTGAGGCTTTGCACACACACCCTTTTCTAAATAATGTATCACCCATAGGTAAGCGACGACCAAAATTCAATTCCTAAAAATTTTCTACGTACCAAAAAAATAATCGAAAAAAATCGTACCGACGACTATGAATGAACAAATATAATTGATTAATTACTTTTGTGCAACAATGTCGTAGTATATGTATTTTATTTGAAACTAGTGGTTAGTAATAGTTATTAGATAAACAGTGATTATGTGAATAGTTTGATTGTAACGATTATAGGTAATTGATTTAAAAGTTTGTGATTTTGATTCCAGTGATTATTTACCAAGTTACAAATATCACAGTTACCAAACATGGTTACAATTTGATAATCACATTCACAATCATAGTTTATTTTATCACTAATAAATAGAATTTCCATAAAGTCATCTTCAATTATTTAAAAATAGGCTTTTGTAATAACGATTATGTACAACAAAACTATTGAAAAAGGTTAACAGTTTCCGCTATTTTCCAGTTTGTTGAAGGCTATTTTATTACTTTAGTACTTTTATTTATTCTAATACAACTTTAGTTTATACTAATAATCATCCGCAACATACCTTTATATTTGAACCATTAATTCTCGTTTAAACACGTGACTAAACTTATCATTAAAATGGAATAAAAGTTCAATTTTTATCTAAAATTTACCGCCCCTTGAGACTGCAGCCCTTAGGCGTTGCCTTCCTCGCTTAATCCTTAGGGACGGGCTTGAATGGTCTCTCCACTTCAAAATAAATAAAAAATGTAAGATTATAATTAAATTAAATAAAAACAAAACGTTTTACGACGGAATGTGCATACATATGTATGTTCAAAGAAATGCATTTAATATTAAACTACTCGCTAATTTCGGAGCTTATCATTCTGAATAAATCATACGATGGACGTATAATTTCGCAATATCGAAAGTCGTGAGCAATTTGCAAGTGAAGGAAATTTCACGAGCAAACGTGCAAGAGAGAAAACACTAAATAAATCTATTGCGATTATGTATTTGCGCACATCCCTGAGCCTGTTAATAGAATGCTCGAATAAGAATGCAACAAAAAGCTGCGCAGTGAAACAGTAGCAAACTGCGCGCAGGGACTAATCCGGGAGATGCGAGGGCGTGAGGGATCGTGCGCTCTCCATTAGGGCATGCGGTCGCAAAACGCCGTTCGAATATTACGATTCGAATCTTAATATTTTACAAAATTGAAAATTTCATTCGAACAAATTGTGTAAGAGCGAGCGCACACTGAGGACAAAAGAATCGTACGGAAATTCACCACCGACTGCTCTTTTATTTGAAAATTTAGTCGGTAGTGTGCGCACTGCCATATACTCTCATGGTCTTCACCATCGCGACGTAAGTGTCGTACGACAGAAAGTCGTTAGTGTGCACTTGCACTAATGTTCGAATTGATGATGTAGCTAATATGTGTCGCCTTTTTGAGACATGTTTGAAAAATACATGAATTAAATCAAGATATTTTAAAACACTTTTAAATAATTTTAGAATTTAAATGTGTGGCGCTCGAGCCTCTTTGTCTTCAATATTTTGTACATATCAACAAGTTAAGATTCTCATGATGTGTCCGCGAATGAAACATTAATTTCTTTTTCAGATTTGTTGGTAAAGGGTGATGTACACTGGTTGCGTTATTCTACTCTTCACATAAAATACATGCGGCAAGGATTCATATCTCGCATCGCATTCAATTCTGTACTATCATTTATGCGGCATTTCGAAGTAAGCTTGCGTAAAATATATTGTAGTACAGGATTGTTGCTGGAGCATACATTGTATTGTGTACGCTTTATAAATTGGCCAACCGATGCATACCGACTTTTATGGTCAATGTCCATGGATGAGATTTCTCTAGAAGATTTGACTCGAGTGCGCATAAAGAACAGTACAGAATTCGATTCGAAATGATCAATGAATTATCACCATATTATATCATTCAGTGTTTTAATGACGCATCCAGTATACACGTACCTTTACCGACTCACATAAATTAAAGTCTCATCGAGGACATGGCCTATTAGAATGCGTGTACACTCGTATCTCAAAACTTGAGTAAAAGACAAGGCAGAATTGGCGTTGTTGTATTTTGTACCCAGTACAGATTGACTAATTAATTAATGCATACCGACTTTTACCATCAAATCTCCGAGACGAAATTATTTTAATTATTCACTCATTAAGTGTATATGAATGAGACTTAACTTTCGCAATTTGCAGTCAAAACTTTACTCTGAAGACAGTAACGATGCGTAAGACTTTTGTAGGTTTTGTTTGCGATAATATACCTAATGACAATCAATTTCGCCATGTATTATTATGTACATATATTCCATATATGCTGCAGTATATCTTTTGGCCTGTGTCCACGATAATATCACAACGAAACTTTGAGAGTCAGTAAAGATATGTGTGTACTGGATATGATGATGATATTATTGTGATTGTATTCGATTCTAACGATTATTGGGATCTGATTTTCCGTAACTCTTCGTGCAATCACTGGTACACTGGAGACTAAACTTCCAACAGTAAAATCTCAGTTACCAAGCTTCGTTACAATAACGGTTCACAATCACTAACTGGATGCGTCGTATTAATCCTCGAGCGAAACACAAACGAATATGATTCATAGATTGTTTCACGTTGATCTTTGCACTGTCTTTTGGGCACAAGTCGAATCTTATCCGTGAACATGGGCCGTAATTCATGTACTACCTATTTTATAAAAATACTCATTAGTCTCACATTCATCAAAAATGATAATATTAAAATAATTGTAAAAAAAAAGCCTCTCTCGATTTGGATATTACGATATCTAGTGGTGTGCAAGGGCTTGAATCGTATTCGATTCGATAAGTAATATTTGTCCTTCGAATCCTTCACTGAAGGAATTCGTCGACCGGCTGCCGACCCTGGGGCAGCTGGAGGCGGAGTGCGAATTACCTCGGACGGAGCAGCGGTTGCGCGGCGGTCCGAGAGCAGCAAAAATACCAGATTACAAATTACAACATAATGCGGAGGCAACAATCAAATCAATGGTAATTTTAATAAATAATCGCTAAATACGAGTTTGTGCACAATATAGGATTAATGCAGACTGGAAGAGCCGCCGAGAAGGAAATAAAAATTAATATCTCCCACTCACGATCGGATATACCAGTGGCGGGCGAGCATTCCGCTGTATTTATTGAGAATTTTATATTTAATACGTGTTCGTGTAATCGCAAATTTGTATTTCAATAACGGCACGTGTCCACGAGACGAGACACAATATTAGTTTGAAAATAATTAGAATATTAATGTGACGTGTATTAAAAAATATAAGTGTTTCAGAGATTTATTCAAAATAAATCTCAACATATTGAGATTTTGATCTCTGAAATCACCGCTTAAGATGATAGGATGAGATATAACTGAAACCCGTGTGCACGACGTTCGATTTGCAGCGAGACTAGAATCGTGCGCACAAACGCCACCTAGAATGATAAATACGTATTCCTATTTAATACAAATTAAATTAATCAATTAGAATAATATACCTACAAAAAAAATCAATTTATTGAAAAAATATATTTTGTTGCTACCTTGCTTTCTTTCCGGGGAAATTTAATTAACTTTTGTATTAAAAATACCACAGAACTATGTTCTGAAAATGCAACTTAACAACAAAAAGGTATTCACCTTAAAATACAACTATTTTCTTTTTAATAAAAATAGAATAGAATTTTCAAACTAAGCTAAACGCTTGTGCTATGAAAATAGGACAGGACTATCTTGCTCATCTTCTAGAATCAAGCTCGAACCCCCGACAACTGGATCGCTAGGCGAATGTCTTAACTACTAGATCAATAAGCACGTCAACATTAAATTATGAACATTTTTTATGTTTTACCTACATTATTTATAGTTACGATTTGAATCAAATTGACCAAATGGATGAAGGGTCCTAATTCCGAAAGTATCGTCAACATACTGATATTTGAAATGACAAGCTAGGCTCGAGACAAAATAAATGACAAATACTCCCTCGGTGACGAGTGGCGGTGCTCGAGACAAAGTGTGTACATATTGGACTATGAAAGCCGAGAGTTGTCTCAAAAGAATCTCATGGGTGTCTACATAAACCCTGTCTTAGATATTGTATCGAGACGAAAATCTCAATAAAATCTCTTCCGCGGACACGGACCATAATAGTTAGTTGCGTATGTAGTTCATAAGATGGTATTAATTATATGTTAATTAAACGTACACGATAAGGCTGTATCTAGGCATATATGCGAGGTACCTATTTAATTTAAAACATAATATATGTAAACAAGTGTTTAAAATGCTTCATAGGACTCTGCGCGAAAGATGTACATAATACATAATTTAAATAATTACGTACCTTCGTACATAAAACATAATTAAAATAATTACTGGCCTACAAAATAACAGCATTATTGTTTTCCAATTTTTAATTATCTGTAAATAAAAAATGTTCGTTTTTAATGCGTATATTTTAAAGGAAAAAACACTCCAATGTTATTAATATGTATTTTTTCAAAATTTCCAAACCATAACAGAAGTAAAATATAATATTATACACAATATATATTATTTATTTACGTACTACGACTTGTATTAACATGCATATGCAAGAAGGAACAATAAACAAATCGGTGATCCAAGGGAGGATATAAGAAACCAGATCTTATGAGATGATGGAACAACCTGGTTAGAATTCCGAACTACAGTTTCTGGGCTGTATAAAAAATGCTACAGACCGGAATAGCTGGCGACAAAATCGTCCACGTCTACATTCACAATAACCGGTCGCAGGACCATGATTGCTCAATGAAGGTAAAACGAAGAAGAAAAAGAGCTGTATTTCACTAATATACTATACGCTTGTATGTCCCTGTTTACGCGCCTTGTTACTTCGATTGGCACCACTGGGTGTTATGGTTTATAATAATGTACGTGTATGTGTGTTTATGTGAGTATTGCCGCCTTTTTTCGAAAGCTAAGAAGACGGTAACCAACATGCGTCATTCTTATTACATCCCATGCTTCGACCAGTCCAGCGGTCCAAATAAGCCACCAGTGCGCGCTTCGGACGGTCGAAAACTAAAGAAGACAACCCAGATAAAAAGAATAACAACATCGGATCAGAAATACAGCAAAATTAAAGAGGTTAGTGCAGTTCATATATCATACGTGTGCTTAATGTTAATCGGAAACCTGAGAACCAGCTATCGAAGGCGTTTACATAAACAGTCCGTATAAGCGATATCGCTTTCGTCTTTAGTCAGATTGTAAAAATATTTGTATAGGAAAATCTGTGATCTTATCATTATTGTAAGTCATGATATTATTATATTATACAAATACAAATTAAAACATTCGATACTGATCGAAGATTTTAAATCGACGTGTGCCTTGATAGTTGTCTTAATCATTCAACCAATGACAAACAAACAATTTAATGGATCGTGTCCACGGATGAGATTTCTCTCGGAGATTTTACTCGAGAACACATTAGGGATAGTACAGAGCTTAGGACGAAGCAATTTATGCATGCACGCACGTACCTCTGTTGACTCTCAGAGATCAAAATCTCATTGAGAGATCATCATGGACATAAGACAAAGACGTGACATGGCGATTTTCGTTTTCGTATCGAGAAAATCAAAAGATTTGTATTAATTAATGTACCTGCCCATATTCTTTATTTAGTTATAAAAATTATTTAATAATATTCTTACCTATATTAAATTACATTGTATAGCAATTAGGTAAAGAGATTATAAATACAAAATAAAATAACAACACATGAAAAATGATCCGTTATTGAATTTAGATACGTACTACATATTCTGTACTTAATCTACGAAAAGTAACGAGACTAGTTGCTTCCTTTACATTCGCTGGCAGTTCATTGAGCGATTTGAAACATTTATAGTACAAACTATTTAGCGTTCCTGCCAAATTTGTTTGTAGAAGTCTAAAATCCCACCGACTTCTCGATGGATAAGCGTGGACCTCAAAATTATATTTTTATTCATGTATGATTTAACTCACGGACAGCGAAAATAATGACAATACGGAGGTGAAATTGAAATAAATACGATCATATCATGTTCATTAAATATCACACAATTAGACAAATTAAATATCTAATCTTACGAGTAATAACTTTTTGTTTGTTTTTCTCACCGTCACAAAGACAAAATCACAACAGCCACATCGCTGTCACAATATGGTCATCTAACAACAACAACATCGCCTCATAGTAGCTAATGTGAAAACATATTTATTAAAACAATAAAAAATGTTTTAAACCTGAAATATCACATCATTCGGTTTTTTACACGCTTGACCGTTTATATTTCGCGTGCAATCAAAAACTTTGTACTCCACGTGTCTCTTTTGTTTCCAAAACGTTTTTTGTTTCGTTATTCTTTGACACATCATTGAACATTCAAGAGTTTAAATATGATCATTTATCATTGGAACTAGCTGTATACTAGATTTACCGCCGTCATACATCAAATTACCGCCCAGAAATATGGATATGAATATTTTAGCTTTATATGAGAGAGTACACTTTAATAATATCCTTTTTATTCGATTGAACTGAGATTGAAATTTATTTCCATTGTATTATTAGATACTTAATGGCGTATGCAGCTATAAGTAGGTATTTTACTTTGCAGACATCGATTTTTTGCTATAATATTGCTCAGCAGTAATTTACTAGATCACTCCTTAAAGAAATGCTTGTTTAAATTATCAACGTAAGTACTTATTTGGTTTTTTATTTCAAAATATAAACATAAATATATATTCTAATTTTGGCAGTCATTTACGTGCTGAGATGTTCTCAAAATATTATTATAAATATATACATTTTTCTTTCGTCCATTTTGTCATCAATATTCCATTCTTTATTTTATCTAATTTATAAATAATATAATATATTAAAAATGTTAATAAAATATACGATTTACCTCCCATTTCTGAAAAAAACTTTCATTACATGCCTCGATTTAAACCGAACAGATAAAGTTGCTACAGTGATAAGTTATAAATATTTTCCATGGGTTACTATTTTAGGCTTTTATAATGTGCGTAATAAGTAAATATTAAAATACATTTGACATATTCGAAACATTACGTAAAAAAATATTAGAAATTTCAATTACGTAAATGGGAAATTATTGTACATGCGCCTGCCATCTAGCGACATTTTCCAGAAATATTTCCAATATCAAAGTGACAACGCAACGCAATATAAAATAACACTTTTTATTTGTCAAGTTTTATTTTAATTCTCGTGGAAAACTATTTATATAAAGAAAAGTGTCTGTTGGTTTGTTTGTTTTTTATACAAATTTACAGTTTTATTCCGAGCTTGATGAAATTTTATATACTTGAGCTTCAAAACACGAAGGAGGTCTAAATGAGATTTCGAAAAACCACCCCCATCTCCTTTTACCACCCCTTAAAGCAGAATTTTGGCATTTATTGATAAAATTTTGCACACTAGGCGTTCAAAATAAATTAGAAATTACTGTCTATATCTGATTTCGATAAAAAAAATTACCCCAGTCCCCATAAATGAAGCTTCTTCGATCTGCGTAAAACCCAGGCAGCGCCGGGTGGTACTTCATCTAGTTAAATAAAGAAAATGATTTTCAAAACCCCATTTTTTTCAAGGTTCGATTTATGTATATCCAAAATAAATAAATTATTTAAAATATGGTTTTATATCTCTCTTGAAACCATTTATTTCCAAGATTTTAAGATTATTTACAGATGTGTCAGAAGCTTTAAGAACATATTTCTAAAAAGGTGAAGAAACTTAGTAAAGCATTGTGTCAAATCTTTAATAATATTTTATTAACGAGAACACATTCTTATTGTGAAGTTGTAATTATTCAAAACATAGATCTGTGATATTTTTTTAAATACGAATTAAATTAAATAATATTTACCTTCTCAAAAAAAAAACAATGCGGACACAACCGCACATTAGAATAGAACCATGCCCTATGTTGTACATAGCTTTAATCGATATTATTTACCAACATTTCATCACAATGCATTCACCACCGGGCGCCACTGATTATCGTGTGCATTATCAATTTATTCAATATCGCGAAATATAAAAATTAGTATAATGCTACCTTACTATACGATATTCCCAGACAATTCTTGTTGAGCTTGCATATAATTTCAAGTGCAGTGTTGCCGTATCGTACAATAAAATTCATCAATATTCCAATGAAGCGTTTCGAAAGTGGTCAATCGTGATGATAGCATACACACATTTAATACGAGACAGTAGATTTAAAACTGAATACAATGGAAAAAAGTTTATATTATTTTAAAAATTATTTGATTGGCGTTAAAAATAAAGCAAATTAGATGTCACATCAGAAAGATAAAAAGAACAAATATACGTTTTTAAGTGTCATCAAATCTGTTTTGATTATCAAACTACAATGTTATAAATAATCGCTACAAAAAAAAAAATTAGTACTCAAATATTTACATATATACAGTTCACTGGGAAAAAATAAATGAATTAAAATATATTACATTTCTTTTTGACATCTTAAAATGATATTAATATAAAACGATTGCTTGACATCGAACTAGGAATGTACTATTTTTAAATTCAATTTTTAGACACTGAATTCACAAATAGTTATTTATTTATCAACCGCGATGTGTAATGACACTTTTTCTTTTAAAAAGTTAAAAATATAAGTTTGACATTTACGGGAACTGAATAAAATATGTAGTCATGATCGCAACGTGAATAACACATTTTTTGGTCACCTTATCATCCTATTTCATTTGTCTGAAATTACTCTAGAGCGTAATTTTTCAAGCGGGGCACGTTCTGAGATGTTTACATGTCAAAAAATAAAACGTATTTCGTTTTCAGTTTAACACTTTGATGTGAGGATCACTGATTCAGTATACAACAGGGGCGTACAGTGCATACAAGCAAAAAAGCTGTGCATTACTAAAAATTCTGGGAAACAAATAAAAATTTAATAATTGTGTTAACATAAACGAAAATATTATTTTACATTTGGCGCCATCTGTGTACCAGTAGAGATTTTAATTGCTTAGTTCTAAAAACTACCACGACAACTCACCGCTGTGTCCATGGTTTTCTTTTGTATTCGCAGCACCAAACTATTCACATTACTCTGTTCTGTATTTAAACTAGTGAATTAATCAAGTCGTATAAATGGCTATTTACTCAATTGAACATTTCTTTCGGTTGATCCGTTTTGTATGGAGTCGTTACTTATGCGTTAACAGAATAACATTAGAAAGGGTTACAACTGCGTGTAGATCATTGAAGTGTCTACTTACTCTTTTACTAATTCGCGAAATTTATTATCTTACTGTTTTTAACGTGTTGATTTCATGGTTGTTTTTAAATTTGGAGAATGGATTGATTTTTGATTTGGGGAAAACAAAAAGGCAGAACTATTTAATAAAAAATATATTTATTTTAGTTATTGCGTGAAGGATCTTCAAACAATAAATGAATCATGTTCAGACATAGAAAGTGTTCTTAAAAATGTCCATACTTTTTTTATATGGGTAAAAAGCTATTATTTTACGTTAAAACTTAAACTTTAAAAACACTATTAATAGTACTCTAAAATTATAAATAAATACATGGTAGGGTCGTATAAACGAAAGTACATGTATTGTATTACATATATTATACATGATTGTATAATATCATTGATAACAGCATAACCTAAATCTGTATCTACTGCACGCCACTGGTATACAGGCATATTTTTACTACATTAGAAGATTTTTTTAAAAGCATACATAGATGAATTTCAAAACAATTAGATCAATTGTTATTTTGTGGATTTATTTTATTTATTTATTTATATATATATATTGACATACATATTTTTGTTCTGATTAATTTATTATAATATTTTTCTTTACAATTGCATCTCACATCAGGCAAAATCAAACTATAATTTAGGTGAGATACCTTTGAATATATTTTTTAAAAATTATTAATGACAAATTAATATATTTTAATAATACAAGGTATAATTGATTTGCGGTAACTTTGAGTTGATGAAATCGGCTCAGTAGAATTAAAATTTATCGATTTGTCACTCCACACTGTATGATTTGTCACTCCATAGTGTAAATCAGTACCAGGCGGAGACTGGTAGTTACTCGATGGTAGGTGACAGCGCTGCAGTGACTTTTCCCCTAGGATATTGCTGCGACTTGATACAATATTGAAAATAAGGGAGTACTCGTATTAATGTTTGTGACTAAGCTTAAATTGCACTAAGGCGCAAGTCGCCACCAGGGCGGGTAGTGGTTGAATGAAATCTCAATCGAAACCCAGTAAACTGTGAGTAAATATGCGGGTCATGATAAAGCGGGGTTGCGGTGGGCGTACCGCCGCGCGCCGTGATCAGCCGGCGGCTACCGGGCTTGACCGCCACGTGAGAACCGTCCCTAAGGTGAGCACTTTACTACCTACATTTTATCGTAAATATTTAAGATTATATCTACTGAAAAATATATTCCCATCTTAAATTTGAAATTTTATATATTATTTTTAGTATAGGAAGAATAAGGTGTTACGATATGAAGCATCTAATAATTTCTCTTATTTAATATGGCAGCGTACAAAATCGGGCGACAAAGGTATGTCATCACCAAGATGTCAGATACAGCGCGTACCAGTTTCCGCCCGGTACTAATTCAAGGTGGAGTTAACAGCTGGCAGCACATAATTTTGTAATAATTCTAGTTTTATATAACACTTTTTGTATAACTATAAGTTTAAAAACACCCGAATGAATTAAATATAAATATAAAAGTGGTCGTTTACATAACAATTAATTTATGCATTCGAATTCCTTATTTTTGCACAACTGCCATTTTAGTAAAACTAATCTTAACCACTTAATCTATTCTATCAAGTACGTACTTGTAAATTCTACATGTATGTCGCTAAGCTCCTTACACTATGATATATTCATTATGATATCTTCAATATTTTCACTTGGGTCTTCACTATGTAACTATTATTCACCAGAACAACTTATCAAATTACAATAATATCATCAATATACTAACTGGTGTTAAGGCAACTAGACTGGGAGATGAAAGGCATTTGCATTAATGGCGTAAATGTAATATAATGATCTTCACAATCTATTCAGAACCTTCAAAACAGAATGCAGGAACTATCCAAAGTTAGTGCAGAGTAGGATTAAAGATAAATGTATTAAAAATTAAATAATGTGAAAAATGTATATTGGACATCACAGGAAAAGAAATGTATATGTAAGAAAACAGTCAACAGTAGATGATATTTTATCATATTATTGAATACACCAAGGAAATGAAATGAAAAATGATGAAATGAAAAGGACAATTGCTGGACGAAGTCATGTGAGGGTGAACCATAGATCGCTCTAAAACCCGCTGGACTAACAAATTTATCAAATACGTGACAGCAAATGACAGTGGACGGAAAAAAGTGGGAGATACTTGGGAAGACCTTCATCCAGCAGTGGACAGAAATCGGCTGATAATATAGATAGGATTGAAGATGTGCTGCTTAGTGTATCCAGATACTGCATTAATAAAATCTTTTGATAACATTTTTGACTCGGTATTCGTAATCATGTCTCCAGAGATTTGCCGTGTTGCGCCTGACTTCACGCTTGTTGAACGACAAACGTTAAATATTAGTTCATTGACCGTTTATGTTTCTTTAATTAGTTGAGTGAATTTGAATTTGAGTCTACTCAGTAGCAAATAAAATAGACTAAAGTGAATTTCTTGTTTGTCTAACTTTTTATATTGTAGGTATTAGGTATGTAGTTGAGTTTTTTGTCTCTGTCTACCAATTTCAAGCTGATCTCATATACATGACAGTGGCGGTCGGTGACTTTTTGTAGAAGGAATACTGGAAAACAAGTTTATACCTACCATCAAATATACAAATACATATAACATATAGTCGAAGGATATTCAATGATTCGGCTTCAAGTATTTAAGCCAAACTATCAAAAATACGTCACACATCAAATTTCTCAAAACAATCCGCTCGCTTCGTAACATACATGCTATTTTGTGCATTAAACCCATAAGCATTAAAGTCGTTTTTGTACATTGGATACTGTTAATGAATACGTTTACAGTATTTGAAGACGTTGACAGGCGGAACTGAATGCGCATGTACAAAAGTCGCATATTTTTAAACTTTGTGGATACGGAACGAATGACAGAATCCGCTGGTGCTGGTATGTATATGTATACTGTTGAGAATGTGTATGTATTTCGACTCGCTCCGTGCGCGTGCCGTGTCATAGTATGTATTATGACTGCTCTCTAAAGGACAAGGCGAATTTATTTATTTGCAGCAGTGTCGTTTTCGGCTAGAAACAGAAAGTCCAAAGATTTTTGACTTTAGAACACAAGAGATGCGGAGCATCCAAAGCGTATATGAAGCGACCGTGCCTGATACATGATGCTGAAATTTTTCTCACCGTGTCATAGAAATAATTTTTAAAAATAATATTAATAATAAAATATATTATAATAATACATGTATCGCTCAAAAACTATAAAATATTATCAAATTCAATATTGAGAAGCTGTATATAATTTACTGAGATATTTTCAGTGCGTTGAAATAAAGTAATCAGGCATCCGGCGTAAATAACAAAAGATAAATGATTTCCCTCTTTTTTAGTAATAGCTTGGCTTTTGTTTCATGCCAAACGTCATAAACAGAAAAATCGGCGCCGGACATGCACGACACCTTTTCAAGTGACAGCTCGACGGGAGGGAATTGCGTTTTCATATTGTCATTGAAATAACGGTCCACAACCCGCACCATCCCTATCTTGAAGGCATGCATCTATATACTTGAATACGCTACCGCCATAATTGAGCAAATTGTTTTTATTGTCAGTAAGAAAAAAATAGTGTTTCTTTCTAACAAACCTAATGGAATCATACGTCTTATATAGAGTGTCCAGAGGAAAATTTTCAAGTTTAATATTAATTTTAAAAAAAAAAACTACAGTGTTATTCTCATATTTTATTTATACAGAATGGAGTTTAACGATGCGGATTTTACGTTTTATAAACAATTTTCTCTCAAGACACTATTGCAATCGGACTCTTAAATTTGCGAACACGCGAGAGCAAAGCGTCAGTTCAATGGCAGCAACTTCACGGCGGATATTTTCTTGTAGGGCCTGAATCGTTCGAGAATTATCGCTGTAAACTCTCGACTTCAAGTATTTCCACAAAAAAAGTGGCACAGTGTAAGGTCCGGTGACAGAGGTGCCCAGGGTATATCTCCGTACTTGCTGTTAATTTATTGGGAAAAATTCCCCTCAGCTTCTCCATTGAAACTCTAGCTATGTGTAGAGTGGCCCCGTCTTGCTGAAATTGTGTTCTGTTGTTGAACCCGTGAAACAATGCAGTTATCGTACCGAAAACTGATTTATCATTCGGTAATACACGTCAGCAGTGATCGTATCTCGCTGGTTAAAAAAAATTAGGGTCAATTATCTCTCGGGCAGAAATTACACACCGCACTGTCGTTTTTGAACAATGTAAACGTTTTTGATGACATTCCCTCGGATTGTCGGGGCACCAGTATCTCACGTTCTATTTATTAACATAGCCATCGATATGAAAATGTGCTTCGTCAGTAAACAATATGTTTCCAAGCGTTCGTGCTGTTCCAAAATGTTTCAGCATCGTTCTCGCTAAGGTTTTACGTAAAGAATAGTTACTTTCAAACGATTTGCAGTTTGTATGGGTGAAACTGTAGCTTTTTTTTCAAAATAATGTGCACTGTTGGTTTTTTTATTCTAGTACAGGCTGCAATCTTCCTTATCGATTTACGCGGATTGCGCTTAATTTCACGCCGGACTTGAGCCACATGTTCTGGCGTCGCTGCTGACGTTTATGGTCCCAGAAAAGTTTAGTTAATCATTGTCCCTTCTTGTCTGAACTTTTGAACCCATCACTGGATAAGTTGCGTGCTCGGCCCATCACTTACTCGTCGAATATTAAGGTGAAATTAATGAATCACCCCACTTAAAATATTGCGCGAACGCGCGGTGCTCTCCCGACCAGTGACTCATTGCAACTAGCAAATCCGCAAATCAAGAGCGTCCAACAATACACCTTCCACATACCTCACCCTGATGGTTTACCCTTTAAGTAGATTATTTGTGTTACTTGCAAAAACTGACTATCTCTTATCTACAGTATTAACTACCTTTAACTTTAGTATATTGAACGTTACTGAAAAAATAGTTTAGTATTGTGATATAAATATGAGGACTAATAATGTGACATAAATATGAAAACTGCTTAAAATTCTGGAACAATGAATGTAAATATTAATATATAAAAATGCAAACATTATATTTTATCAGATTATTGTATTATATATATATATATATACATACCAGTGTGCGAGATCCGTAATTATTTTATGTTATGTTGTACTGTATTAGATCACTTCCTTTTTTAGTATTAATTAATTTTTTCAACATTAAAAATTCAGTTTTACAGAAAAACGGCGATCAATATTAATTATACTACTTAGCAAAAGCAATCGACATGGAAAGTATATATATTTTTTAATTGTATTATTATAAAATTCAATATTTGGAATGTATTAATAATAAAATGTATCAAAACGTATTTAATTATAAGAAAATAACACAACATACATACTTACATTCAAATTTAACACCACAGTCCAATAAAGGAACAGACATATTTATTGTACATTTGATAGAAAATGGTCATGGTTTTGATAAAAAATTGGGATTGTTAATTTTGCATATAAACGGTGTTGGTCACAAATTAAATAATTTGGAATCGTTGGAGATAAACAAAGCGTGTAAAACTAATCAAAAAATTACAAACAACCATCTAAATTTAACGACGAGTCCCATTCTAAAAATTTTTCCTAAAAATTATTCGACTAAATTTGTATTAAGCAACAATTTGAGTTCGGTACTAAATTTATTTTTTAAATAATTGTTGTTTTTTTTTTTAAATAGATTCTGGTAAAGAAACAATAATATATGTTTTTAGTTAGTTATGACATCTTGAAGAAGAAAATGGTATTTTTCGAAACCGGTAGATGTATTTAAACTCAATTCAGTAATTAATAAAATAAAGATAATAAATAAAATTAAAATATTTATTATAATTTGCAATACTATTTCCATAAATTCTTTTGAAACTAAATGAATTTTTTTTTAGAAAAATCTTATATAAGACTGCTATATTTAAGAGAGTTAATACGATTATTATTTAACTGGTTAAGCGAAGTAAAACTCGGATTAACGCGTTACAAAACATCTGATTCCCGATTCCGCTTGTATTTCTGTGCACTGTAATTAGGCTACAGCACTAACATAATTATAATTCAGGGGTATATATTTACTGCCAGACCCTTCTTCATCCTTAGTCTAAAATGAAAATCGGCGAACTTGTTTATTTATGAAAAAGTGGTCGTGAACCTTTTGCGATTCTGCACGGTATTCAAGGTGATATCCAGCGATGGTCTATTTAATGAACCACATTATTACACCACGATTAGGTACACCGCAATCATAAAATTTAACACTGTATTTAACATATGCATCATAGTAAAAAATTCCTGATATAAAATTCAAAGCAATGGAAAGGTTCCGAGTTTAAGTTTAAAAAAAAAGAAAGTATTTTGCATTTATTAAAAATAATAACAACATTTTTTCATTGACACATTTCACTCACTTCACGCTTATTGTAAGTCAAACATCAAATATCAGTCACCATTGGTTTTCCGTTCGCCTAATAGCGGAATAAATTTTTGTAATTTCCTTCTGTTTGTCTAATTTTTTAGAATGAATAATTGTAAGTGTCTATGGTTTTAGGTGATGTTTGTGCACATGTATTTAGTCTCGCTGTCAGGTCATAAACATAAACATACTTTTGTTTTTTTTTGAGGTGAAAGATGTGAATATTATGAGACAAGAGTCCAATTTTGTTAATTGATATGCCGCGTATTAACAATATTAAATATAGAGAGTACATATTCAATAACGTTTTCCATTTTCTATTGGGGCTCAATTTTCTAGTTACGCCTGTGCTTGTATAGAAAAAGGAAAAGAGATAAGCCTAAACTAACTTAAAGAACTGTTACATTTTATATAAATTTAATATTATAGCATCACTTCATATTATTATAATTTATTGGTATTATACACTTAATGGGAGGTATGCTTAGGTGTTAAAACATCGTAGGCATTGTAATATCGAATTCACTTGATGTCTCACGACTTAATGACACCACGTCCACTCATAATGAAATTGCAAAACATTGTTATGTATTGTTTGGTTATATCCTGGTTTGTGGACAACATATCACGACTGGCTCGTTCGTGTACTTAAATTTTTGAGCAACGGTTTGTTTAAAAGCGCATATTTTTTCGATAAATAAATTATGCTTTATTTTTCATGGGCTCAGATCAGGAATCAAATTAAAAATATAAATATTTTAATTTGAAGTTGCAATTTCAAAATATTCTATGATATTTCAAACAAATTAGATGAATCAATAGAAAGATCTATCCGGATCTTTTCCTCGCCGGAAAACTGCGTTACCATTTAAAAAAAATTAATTTGAATGGTTCATACTATTCGCCACAAAATATTAATAAAACAATTATAATTTTTTAATAATTAAGAAAGACGCCATGGAGTTAAAACTTTTCAATTAGTAATGAAAACGGAAAGAAAATTTCAAATATGTTCTTACTGTGAACGTATTTTGAAAAATGTAGAAAAATATTAAAGTTTAATTTAACATACTAAGCTAATTATCGTATTTATAGAAAAAAAGGGTGGTATTTTATATATTATTTATGAGTGATACAATATCTAGGGATGGTCCTGTACCTATACACGATTGATCCAACTCAAACAAGAAATGTTTCGACTATTTTACAAGAATTGCTATTGGAGAAGAATTAGCTAGTAAGAAGATTTATTAGACCCGCGAGCGATACATATTTGAATTCATAAATCTGGCACAGTTTCCATTTATTAAATATAAATATTCAGCCTTTTAGCAAAAAATAATAATCTAGTTAATATTAATAATAATTGTTAAAGCTCTCACAGATTACAAATAATAAACACTTATAATAAAATAAAAATCAACACCATAGCCTGCCGCGGTAAAAATATCATTAAAAAACATTAAATGTATTGATACCACCTAGTCAAACTACTATTTGATTCAGCCAAATCGATCGTTCGTACTCACCCTGTAGTAATTATATTATTATACTAATGGTAATGGATTCAGTCTTTATTTTTAAACCAGATGCATTAAAGACAAATAAAGCAATGAAGAAAGACGTCAAAATAAAAATTCCCCATTTCATTAATATTAATTATTAATCATTTATTCAGATTTGTAATAAATAACAACAAAAATAAATTTGTAATAAATCTTTTTTTGATATTATCCTACTGTGTGTGAAACTAATCAAACAAAGCTCATTGAATTTTACAAACACCGATTGGATGGTACAAGAATGTAAAATATACTCTCTCAGAACAGTTGACTACCATAGAAATAATCAATTTATCAATAACATGTGCTATTTTTCTCATTTTCTATACATTCAAAATTTATTTTATTAGTACACAGTTTTTCTTCATAAATTTATTTATTTGACTTTATTGACATACATGTTTTGGTTGTAATATAACATGAGAAACGTAAGATACAATTATATTGCAATTAAATACTCGTAGTTTATTGTGTGGGATAGAGTAGACTCCACCTCTGATATATACAGCATTGTCCTGGCTATTTTGCTAGACTGCAGTCTGTGTTAAAGTAGCCAATTAATAATAATTATTGTTTTTGAAAAACACGCCACGATAATTTATCAAGGGCACATTTTAATAAAATGAATTACAATATGTAGTAAAATTTGAAGGAGTGCTATAAAGTATGTTGAAAATATAGAGGGATAAACTACTTTGATTATTAATTTTAAGTGGTATTGAAAATGGTAAATTTTTTTTTTCTACTATTTGATATCAAATTAAAAGCTGTCATTTTCAAAAAGAGCATTTTAATATTCTTTCACACAAATGAATAAGGCGAATGTTGATGTCACATTACCTTATTGTATTGTTATTTACATCTGGTAAAATGTTATACATTTTCAGTAAATCATACAGCTAAATAATTCGATAATGTTCATAGAATTTTGGTTTCGTCTTTAGTTTCTTGACTATTTTCAACCTGGATCTTGTTTGATGGCTGAACATTTTCAACAAGGGCTGAACATAACATAATCCCCATTAATAAAATTAAAATTAAGGTTCCGTAATACAATATTACACACGATGTGCAAAACATTCTAATCTGGAAAATAAATAAATTTTCAAAAATTTTGACATTACATTCGATCTTTTGTTAAAGTGTATTTTAATAAATAAAATTATTTATAAATTGATCTAAAATATACTCACACAATATTCAAAAGCAAAATACACTATATAGAGATTTAAACCGGTCTTGTTATTTTCGAAACTGCTTTAAAATTATTCGATTGGATACTGTTTTTTTTTAAATATATATATTTTTTAAATCTGTTTTCAAATTTAGTAGAATGTTTTTTTTACATTTACTAGAATTTTCACAATAAAATATATAGTGCTTGCTTTCAAACTAAATAGTAAATTAGGAATGATGAGATTATTTTTTAATATTTGTATAGTAGGTACTCGTGTACAGGTTAAGAAAATTATAATTTGAATAGTTCACGTAATTTAAAATAATAATATTCTTATTTCAGTTGATGGTTTGAACATCATAAAAGTTAGGGCAGAATTCTGAGACATTTGACATAATAATCAAGATGAATGTAAACAATTAGAAGTGCGAAGTATATAAAATAAGATAAATAAAAAATATAAACATCACGAAGTATGTGTATTACAAATGCGATTTGATCAATGATATTGTAAAACCACTCTGTATCATTGTGATATTCACATGGTATTTATTTCGTTATTTATTTATGTGAGAACTGTCACTTGTTCGTATGATTGTGTGTGTGTGTATGTCCTCAATGAGAGTAAGAATGAGTGGGTGAGAGGCGAACTTTATAAGGCGCTGCATCAGCGGAGAGAACTCTCCCTTTCATCTCAGCTCCTTCCAATTAGAATGACTATTTATGGAGTATATATATATATATATTATATTCTCCTCTGTATTTACGTGTTATACTAAACTGATAACTGTTACCCAGAAGATCGAGTCTATCTTTCAATAATCCGTACACGAGATAATCAGATAGAACACCATGGTAAACTTATGGTACAACGAAGTATAAAGCTAACTCAATTCCAGAAGACAGTGTGGTGTGAAAAGAGGTATACAGCAAGATAATAGAAGAGACAGGAAAAAAAATATTACGCATGGGATAGAGCAGAAAAATGAATACATGAGCAGTCCATGGTGAATGATATCAACTATATGCCACACTATTCTCGCAATACTGCATGGTCAGTATGGATGTACAGATAACCAATGAACAAATAATATTTTTGAATGATATCAATGACACAAAAAGTGACCTGAAAATGCCGAAAATCTTTAGGGTAGACGAAATGAAATGACATGCTGAAGAGTCACTGTAAGGCATTCATCAAACAGTGAATCCATCATACCTAATGATGATCATTCATTGGAAAGTTCCTACCTTTGCAGGTTTAGGTATACATATTTGATTGTAGATGTCTTTAGCAAACAAGATATTACTAAATGGTACGTAAACATAATCAATAATATAGTGGGTGTAATAAAACTATATTTTAGGGGTAATAAATTAAATTTAAAATATGAATAGAAAATTTTCAAACTGCTTGTGCTTAATCTCACCCATGCCAGGGGCATAAGCATTTTTAAATGTTGTATTTATGCGAATATTTCGATTAATTGATTCTAAATTATGTATTGAACCCGAAAAAATAATGGTCTTTGAATTTCGAGCGGCAGAATTTTTTTCGTAAAATAATTTAGGGTCGAAAGCAAAGATGTAGAATAATAATGTGTCAATTTCGCAAATCGACTAGATTTTGCAAAAATCTTGTATAATAATATTTTCTACATCTTTACTAGTCCTTCCTAAAACATTTTCGATTCGTAATTTAATCAGATATCCGCCCATTAAATATTGTGAACTAGGTCTGTTATACCCTGTACGCATCAACATAGTTAATCTTCATAAGCCATTTCATAGATTCCTTATCAAGAAATCTCACCTAAATTATTTACGGCTATTCTAGAAAATGTATTCAGAAAACTAGACTGGGGAGGAGAAAGACATGTGCATAAATGGCGACCTTCAAAACAGAATGCAGTAACTATCGATAATTGAAGATAATCGTCTCATTTGTTGCTTTGAACTGTTATGTTGACTCGACAGTCATTTGACAGTCAATGAAACCCAGCCTGGACAAATCAATTAAAAGCCTACATAAGACATCATATTTCTGGAACAGGGGGAATATTCTAAGATATTTTACGCAGAGCAAACTTAGGCTGGACTGTATTCAGGCCTTTGATTATGATTTTCGCTAATAGTGTTCAATCTATGCAAGCTTCTAATGGTCTTGCATGCGTGCGAAACATGGACTCTCATCAAAAGAGAAGTCCAAAAACGGAGAAGTACAGAAGCGTAAACAGATGTATATCGGGCATCACTCAGTTGTCAATGCATTGGGTTCAACCAGTGACGTCCCTAGGTAAAGTGCCGCCCTTAAGCAGAATTTAGGATGCCGCCCCTACTATTTATAATCTATCCCTATAAATGTGCATCATTTAAATTCAAGTTGCTTTTTGAAATTGTATTGTTTCATGACAGAGACCATTACCTTTCTGGGTAAAAATGCAATACTGCCGCTTTTTGTATTTATATATTTATATTGTATATTTCGCTGGCAATTTTCCGCCCGGTCCAATGTCCATGGGTTCGACGTCCAGTGGTCCAACGTCCAGAGGTCCAACGTCTAGAAGTCCAACAAGTTCTCGTCCTACAATCCACTTGGCGTCGATATTTTTGCAAGTATCAATACCTTTCCCAGTTTTAATATGGACTTATAATGTCTAAAATCTCCACCACACCAAGAAATTGAATTATAACATTTAAAAAATCGTTACCCATGTGTATTACGAAAACATTGTCAATGTATACACTAATCTAATACTCTAATGTGTAAGTAAGTATTTTTTAAATTACATCTTCATGGAAATGCCTAAAGACATTGTATGTTCTTCGTTAAAGTGTTATAGAAGATAAGAAAGTTATATTATTGTTACTTTCAATTTAATAGATAATCTTATATAAATTATTTCTTTTTATATTCTTCATTGGGACCCAATATTTGTAGTTGTCTGGCATCATTCAAAGAGAAACAAGAAAAAAAATGTGCGGATATAAAAACAGACAAGAGCGGTTGATATAACTGAATACATCGAAAAAATGAAATGGAAATGAGCAAGCCGCATCATTCGGAGAATAGACATGACAGCGAACAACAACGAAAGACACTTGGGGAGGCCTTCATCCAGCAGTAATAGAAAACGATTGATAATGATGCCGATGATGACTCGTTGAATTAGTGTAAATTAAAATCTAAATTTAACAAATTTCTAAAAATCTTAATTCATATATATATATATATATAATGAAACCATAGATATATCGAGTAGGTATACGTCTATTGATTTCGATCCCGGAATGATTCGTGATTATAATTTGCTTCATGACATCGAAGTTGCTCGACGGCGCGACCCGTAGCTGAAGGTAGTTGGGTACACAACGTTTGTTAGTGGATGTAGCATCCAGGAGGTAATGTCATATTCCATTCAAAAAGCTTTCGGGCTGCACGAAAAGCTTTGACAAAATGGCGGCGTCTCACAGTTATTTCAAAAACAGGAGTCGGGACGACCCCGTCTATGTGAAAAATCTCAAATGCGACGATTTTATGAATTGCATACATTTTTACTCCAAATTTTCAATAGATTTAATAAAATTGTTCTATTAAATCATTAACTTGTTTGATATCATGTTATATGCTATGTAGATTAAGTAAGAAAACAATGAACAAAGAAGGATTCGACTACCATAAAATACAGTGTGAATATTATGTTCCAGGCCGATTTTGTTTAGCTGCCATTTTGATTTGACAAATATTTTTTAGTTTATATTTAGTAGTCGTAGAAAGTAGTTAATTACAATTAATTATGAATGATTTAATGCTTCAATAATGAGCAAAAGTTATTAAAACATTTTATCTAAATAATAATGGCAATGCAGTAACCATTAATGGTGATCGCTATCGTCACATGTCGAAAAATTTCTTGGTAACCGAATTCAGTCGATTGGGCCTGCAACACATGTGGTTTCAACAGAACGGTCTCACCTCATACAAAACTCGAGCTACGTTTGAAATTTTGCGAGGAATTTTTCCCGGCCGCATAATATCATAAAATGGTGATATCGACTGGCCTCCTCGATCACCTGATTTAACGGCTCCCGACTATTTTCTAAAAAGTCAACAACAGTTTCGATACAACAGAATAACATTCGAAATGTAATTGCTGAAATAACACGCGAAGTGCGCGAGAATGTTATGAAAAATATGGTTAAAAGAGCACGCATTTGTACCGCTGCCAGAGGCAGCTACTTAGCTAATATTATATTTTATAAAAAATTGTAATAAGTCATATAATTGATAAATAGAAATCAAATTAAAAAATGGTATTTTATTTTATAGTTATTTAAAAATAAAATCGGCCTGGAAGATAATATTCTCCCTGATAACCAATTCCCGATTGATATTTTTAAAGTGAAAACGCCTACAACTTTTGTAGACTGAAGTGAAACTGATCGAAAACTAAAATGCGAAACAGAATATATTATTACTTCCGACTGAACTTGACCTGGCTTGCTGAATACCTGAATATGTAGCAGTTGTGAGTGTAAAACTTTACCTGTACAGTTTTGGTCATCTTAGCATAGAATAAAATTACTACGGGGTATTTTTTTATGTTATTTTAACAATTCTTCAATCGTAATCAAATCTTAAATTGATTTTATTAGTATTGTAAAAAAAAATATTCACGTGTAATATATTTTCGACAATTTTTTTTATACAGGTGTGCGATTTCAAAATAATCAATCTTTGAAAATGAGTTATTATTTTTTGTTTAATCCATTTTTAAACTACTGTTAATTAGCCACATTACAACATTTTTATTTATATTGCAGCTCTTTAATAAAGGTATGGTACGGTATGTACTGAATTAACATTATCATTCCCTCACCATCATCACCATCACCACCATTGTCGACTCACTGCTTCCCCATGACTATCTTAGATAGATAGTTACTCCCACTGCTCAGATATTACGTCAATTTATCAATACTTTAGGTGTCTTAACGTATAATATATTTCTTCATATTTTTTTATTTCATATTTTTAATATACTTAATTATGTATATTAATAATTCATGGGACCGTATAATGAAAAAACTATAATTATTGTGAATTATTAATATTATAGTATCTGAGCAATGTGTCCTTTTTTCAAGTACAGTTGAACCCCAATTTTACATGCCCAGAATTCACGTTTTCCCTCCATTTACGTATTATTTCTGCAGTCCTGTGTCATTTTAGTACATTACAAACCCTATTTTACGTTTATTTTTCCCGCAATTTACGCCTAAAATTTATTGAATTTTGTTCGCTCTTCGCCATAGAGCCAAGAGTGAGTTGGTCGATTACTTGTTATATATACGCATTTTTCATTCTAATACTTACGTAATTTGTACATTTCGTTATTTTAATATTTTTTTATAAGCTGGAATCAGCAAGAAAATTGCGTAGAAGATAGTATAGACAACATTGACGGCTAGGAAAGAATTTATGAATAACCCTTGCAGATTTACTTAGACATTGACTCCAACGTAATAGCATAGGATGTAGTGGAAATTAATGAAATAATGAACAGTCGCATAAACAAAAACTTGACAGAAGAAGAACTTCCCTACAAAGAAGTGTGCTCATCCCATAAAGCCAGTTCCTACAAAGGACGATTCCATGAGGCATATTGATTGAAGGCGTCGAAGCATATTTTACTAGTATTAGCAATGTACCACTAGAATTCTTTATTTTAGTTCATAATATTGAAAGAACTATTTAAAAACAACAAATAATATTGTTAGATTTTTTTAATAAATAATCAGTTATTTTTAATACCCTCAATTTAATTTTTCCCTCTGTTTACATTTTTTTGTTGGTCTCTTCAAAAACTTAAAATCGGGGTTTCACTGTACTTCAAAAGTGAAAAATCTTTCTCTCTTCCTTTTCTCATCAAAATCCGTGTTCGATTGACATCAATCATAAGAAAATGAATCGATTCCCTGAGTCATTTTTGTGTGGCATCTCTTGGGTGTGAATTGATTTTTCGGGTTTATATTACAACGTCTTATTAAAAAATATACACAACTCTACAAAGTAAGAATGTATTAAAACATCTATACGCACACCCATCTCTGCACTGTACAACACCCACACCACTGTACACAGTGTAACATTCATAAACACGTTCACGTCTGCACTGTTTAACGCCCGCATGTGTACTGTGAACACCCATACGTATA
Source organism: Eubasilissa regina (assembly GCA_022840565.1). Taxonomy (NCBI): domain Eukaryota; kingdom Metazoa; phylum Arthropoda; class Insecta; order Trichoptera; family Phryganeidae; genus Eubasilissa; species Eubasilissa regina. The sequence continues at coordinate 29,699,010 of JAINEB010000033.1, forward strand.
CTGTAAGCCACCCTTTAGAAAATAATATAATATTATTGTAAAGGGTGTCTCGTGCCCCCAAATAGAATGACTAGCAGACATAAAGAACCAATATACGTATACGAGTTTTATACACGAAACACTTGCGGATAAGGCTAAAGATAAGTTAATAGTGAAATCCTTCCTAAATCAGAATCACTTTCAAATTTCTACAGAATGGAGATGACATAATACCCCCGATCTATAATTCTGCAACGAAAAATGTACAAGACTAAATAGTAATTCATGCGAATAAAATAATTATTTTTAGAACAATAATTGTCAGTAGTAATAGCAATAAGTTTGTATTACACTAACGATGCATATTCTGATGAGATCTCTCTACTGGTAATGAACAACAAATGACTCTTTTAGTCTCACCCATTTGCACACACCGTAAGGGTGCATATATAAACGAATAATACTTGTCTCGAAATCGAAAGAACAGTACAGTACAATGACCAACCACTACCACCAAAACTTTTGAGACGCGAGAGCAAAATCTCACTCGTGTACGCACCCTAAAAGACACTTAGAACATTATTCACATGGCTTGTATTACATTCATGAGTGTAAATAGACTTATTCACAATTTTAAAAATATTATTAAAAAAATCAAATTATACATAAGAGATGATGATGATGGGTTTAAAACATATAAAACATATATACACACGTGTAATGGGTGGGTTTATAGGCGTATATAGTTTAGTATCTACAAAATAAATAATTCAACATTTTTTTAAATATTGCAGTGAAATGAGTTGGGAACACCTCCAAGCAGAGTACCACTCGGTGTATCAAAAAAACGTGATCAAGTTTAATGCATTAACCAAAACAGCATGATCGTGCCGAGCAAATACAATTGTCAATAATATGTCCATTGTGTTCGCAATAAACTTCTCCATAATAAGTCGCCTTCCTCGTGCGGTCTGAGAAATTGTTCTTTCAGGTGAAATATTTACTACTTAGTGGAGTCGTCGTACTTAAAAAATAATTCATCGAAGCATCGTGGGAGCACGGTACTTCGATTAATTATTTCGACTCGAAAGAGTTCTTTTTTATTTAATTGTACTAGGAAAGTACTCGAACTTAACAAATTCACTATAAAAAACCTGACAAACAACGCAAAATAATTCTTATCCTTTTAAGTAAATAAAAAATGTTTATCTTATAATCAATTTCTATACGGGTTCTTAATTATTAAACACGTCTAATCAGCACTATAGAACATAATTAATGTATGTACGAATTCTTAATTATTATACGTAATCAATTTTTAAATGGATACTTAAATATTTGTAAAACAATCAATATGTATTGCTGAACAGATTATTAATTATAAAACAGAATCAATTTCTAAACGAATTCTTAATTATAAAATATTTATTGTTACTTTTTATATGATTCATTATTTCAGATTGTTTTGTGCCTTCTGGTACTTCATAATTAAAATATGATATAATTATAATACAATTTCAATACATGCAATATCAATAAAATGTATTGCAACTTTAGTTTCTGCAATACTTCTGAAAATTTCTAAATATTATATCTCTTCTTTCGTTTATTGTGTGTACCTATTGTATTTATAATTTTATGTATTAATAAAAATATAAATTAATTTTATCCAAAATATGGTGATTTATGAGAAAATAAGATAAATATCTATTGTTTTTTTTGTATTATAAGTTTTATCGGATACTGTCGCTAGACATTAATGAAATCATAATTTCTGATCGGAACATTTTTTTGTTTTCATGTGAAATTCATATAATTTATTTTTATCGAATTAATATCGCTTTGGAACTGACAACTTATGGACGCTAATGCTAATTTTATGTTTTTGGTGGCAAAATGTATTAATTTGCCGAATTTGTCACCTGATCTGTTGCGAATCTGGATAACTTTGGTGGCGTTGATGATTTGTCTTCCACAGGCGCATTGTTAATTATTTGAATTAAAGAGATATCCATTTGGACATATTATGATTTTCTCTGTGAGTTAAGGCACAACTAATGTTTTAAAAACTTCTGGAGATTGACAAAAGTGAGTCTGTCTTAAAAGTCTTTATCATATCTTTTTTATCTAGAGAACCCGATTTTATGAATAAAATATATTTTTTATGAGTATAAATGACTGGCGCCTTTTTCACATAATCTGTGTACCATCTAGCATTGGTGATTTGTCTTACACATTGCTTATTATTTGAATTAAAGAGATATACCGTGGACATATTATAATTTTCTCTTTGAGTTTAGACACTATATTTTTTTTAAATTTTGGAGATTGACAGGGGTGTACTGCGTCTAATAAGTCGTCTTCATAATATTTCTATTTTACCAGTTTTTATAATACATCTATTTTTAAAATATTTCTTCATCTTTTTCATTTTTTTGTTCTTACTCTTCATAGTCTTTTAACATATTATATTTGCTCCCATGTGGAGGCAACGGGCAGGCTAATATACTTTTAAGTTAGAACAGTTAGTTACTTTCGGGCAGTTAGTTACTAAAACCTTGTGGCGCCCCTTCATAGTTAATTTTTTTATTTTACTTTATTATATGGGACAATTATTACATATTCTATTACATTCAGTCATAAACTGATGTTGGTTAGCTCTGATATCATCGTACTAAAGCCATCCCTGTACAATATGTATCAATATGGCGTGAGACTCGTTATCATAATAAATTCAGAAGGCAGCCAGAAAGACTTTATAAAAATCATGCACCCCTAAACGTTACATTTATGTGTTGAAGTCCAAAACTCGGTCATAGTCCGGCAGAAACACGCCCTGTTAGGTCACAAGAAGGTGCAAGGAAGAGCCAGTGGAATGCTCTAATACCGTATTATAAAACTTTTTTAAATACGTCCTGATGAAGTTTGAGATAAGCAAAACCGGTTGACATATAATAAATTTCGTGGTTTCACGCAGTGATTGTATTTTATTTAATCTAATATGTCGAACCGCAAAGTGATTGCTTTCTACGAAAATATATATAGTTTAATTCCATTGAGTGTACTACCTGGAGAGCACATCAACCGTCGATTTACTGGGCCTCAATGCACTGGCATAGTTACACCATTGTGTATGGCTTACTAACCAAACAATGTGTTGTTGTGTAATTAAAATAAATACTAGATTCATTTAAATTATTTGATCGATATATGTCGCTTGTCGTTATAAATTTTTTTGAATGTACCTAATTATAATCGCAGACCCATCTCTAAAGTATCGATGGATTTAACCTATCATGATTGTCATCTATCTTTTCATTTTTTCTCTTTGTCTGAATCCGTGGTTCTGTCGTTCTCTGTGGTTATGTAGAATTTTGTCGGTGGTCGTTGGCGCATGTTACGCGCGCGCTTTATTTCATCGTCTTCATTTAAAGTGTAAAATTATAAACAAGCGAATTAAGCCATAGAAAGGTAATATTTTAATTTTACTTCTCATAATATATTTTATTGGTAAAATATGTAAAGCTGTTTATCACGGGCAATTCATGATGAATAAGCATGACTATTTTGTTATTTTCTCAGTTTGTTATTCAATTGAAATCTTGACATTTTTAAATAAAGTTGAATTTATACAACGAACCTTGTAAAGACCACGCGTAAGAAAACACTATTTTTAGACAAATGTATCACAATATTTTCGTAAATCTATGATTGAAACTGTTGCGGTGTTCATACATTTTTATTTTTAGCTATATGGCTTTTAAACTATACATATAGATATACTATACATCCTCACTTCAAATAAATACCATATTGCATCAATTTCTATGACTCAAATTTTATCTAAAGAAATCCTTGTAAAGTTATGTTTATAAAATTTTATATACATTTATGAACATGTATATATATATATATATATATCAATATTTTATTTATTTATATATTAAACATAAATTACTGTAAACAAGAAAATATATACGCGTATGCTTATTCATATTCTTTAAACAAACAGGATAATCAAACATGTTTATATTTTAATAAATTATTGTATCCAATAAATATATATATGTATCAAATAAAAAGTTGTATCCACATATAAATTTAGTAAATAAATATTTTATTAAGATCTTTTAGCATTTGGTGAAGGTTTTTCATAAAGTTGTTTAATTATCTCTCTTTTTATATGTTTTGCTAATTTATTTATAACAGGAATAAAAGTTTGGATAAAATTTAATAACTATTACATTTTTAGATCATCTCTGGCGAATAAGTTCTTCAAGCCTCCAGGAAGATTACTAAATTAATCCAATTTTCATAGCAAGCGCTTAGTTCAGTTATTGTAAGAATATTGATCAACATGACATATAATCCATGAGTGACATATTCCGTTAACGTATATCTCTATTTAAAATATACTTGCGTTCCACTCATCTATAATGAAATCCGATCCTAATTATAACTATAATCAAGCATGTTATGTATGGATACAATCAACTTTCTTGCGAAGAAAATTTTTTAAACTAGATAACATTCGAGATGTAGATGAACAGAAGAATACTTTTAATCTGCTGGATGGATAGAGTTAAGAATGAATGATATGGTTTGGTGAATAAATAAAAATAAGTCATTAAAACTTTAATATCTCAGATGCCCAGATAAGTGTCAGATCCTGCAGATAATGCAGAGAAAGATTGCTGGAAATTGGGGCCCTGGAATAAGCAGAATATTATGGTCGAAGAACCTGAGGCAGTGATCTGGCCAATCTACTGCGGAACTTTTCTGGGCCACAGTAAACAATGATGATAACCAAAGCGCGAAAAGTGAAAAAACAACAACTGTCTTGACATCAATTTTCTTTATCTCCCAACAGTTTTTACCATATATAATCAAATTAATAAGGCATTAATTTTAATTAATATTATTATCTTTTAAGGGAGTTGTTTAAATGTATATTTTATGATTCCCAAATAATTTGTCTCATTTAACTGAGTATTTTTAAACTTTTAAATTAATTGTTATATGTATTTCAGCCAAAGGAATAACTAGAAAAAAAAATTCAGGATAGTACAGTGGTGTGAAATATTTGTTAAAATTCTTAATACGATGAAATGGCATGACATGGCAATGTTACCCTAAAAAACCTTATTATTTCTTCTATAAAACCTTTGTTCACATCAATTTTTATGTTTACATATGTATAAGACAAATACCTGATTCTCTATACCATTTACTACATTCATGAAATGATATTCTCAATTTTTAATGTATCCATCTCTCTTGCTTTGTGTCTTTGATGTAAAGTTTATTTGTTATCTTAGTGTAATCAGTTTTCTATTTATTTCAGACTAAGTAGCTGCCAAAATGAATGAAGAAAGAATTAAAATGAAGAAGCAATTAGGTTTGCTGGAAGGAGTAGCTATAATATTAGGAATTATATTTGGATCCGGCATTTTTGTGTCACCCAAAGGAGTTCTTCTACAAACCGGATCTGTATGGGGAGCACTTATTGTTTGGACGGCTTGTGGTGGATTGGCCACTCTCGGTGCTCTATGTTATGCAGAATTAGGTAAAAAAAAATTACTCACAGCTGTATATATTTACAGGATTATTATTTTTACTATTTACCTTGTTTCCCTGCTACATTCTAGGTTGGCATTGGCAGGCTATAAAAACCAATTGATTTTAAATTGTAGCTGTGGCGTTTCTGATTTAATGTTACGGTCATATAACCTAACAATATATTTGAGTGCAATAGATGCAATTTTTTAAATCATGAAAACTTTTTGAACATTTTTATTAATAACTGATCAAAAGGATTTATTAAAGATTTTATATCAGAGTTTCTTGGCAGTTATTGTCGATGCTCAAGGCATTTATCACACATTCGTCTGACTGAGTGATTGTGAGTGTAATGGATAAATGTTTTATTGCCAATTAGAGGTACTATTAAAAAATTCTACAATAGAAAAAATCTGAAAAATATATTTTTCTAAAAGGCCGTCTTAATTTTGCTTTATTACGCATAGCTAAATGCTCAAAGGACATTAGATGCACGGCTCAAAACGAAGTCAACACCGACTGCTCATTTCCTTTCGTATTCGTAGATGACATTGTCCTACGCGCTTCCCATGCTACGAGGCACATCGATCTATCATGACATACGGGGTCTCACATTTTTTTCAATCAAATCATTTTTTGGACCAAATTTGAAGAAATTTTAAGCTTCAAAAACATTTGCTTGAGATTTTATGTGTTGCAATAAAACGACTCAGAAGTCATTTTCCGGTTACATGTTAGATCAACACATGCCGAACATAACTTTTTACATAAAGTACTGCATGAGGTTTTCACTTATTTTTATACTTATTGTTCATTATGTTCATATATTCTCTCAATTAAACTTGGTTGTATTACAACCATTTTTTACATTCAAAATTAATTGAAATATCCAGGCAGACGTAAAAATACTTTTTTTTCGATAATTTTTGTTAATTGATGTCCTTGATACTTCTAACTTTACACAGAAGGTGGCTCCACCGAATCACAAATAAAATCCACGACAACAAATATTATAAATAGTACGCTAAGTACATTATTTTTGCATACAAATATTTTAGTAATTTTTATTACTTTATTTTTTATTCTAGTCAAAATGTCAAATTTTGCATATTCTTTAGGGTAATAAGAATGTATTGGTAGCTTTTGTTGTAGGTTTTTTTTTCTTTTTACTGTTTTCACCAGTTAAATAAAAAGCTATTGTTTAATTATAATTATTAATTTATTAGAATTAATAATAGCCCTCGATCGACTCCTAATTATAAAATTAATAGCACCAAAATCTGTAATCACAAAAATTATTTTTTGGCTGAGAACTTATTTACATATATTTTTATGCTATATGGACATGTACAACATACATATCTATTTCCAGCATCTATAATTCACGATGTTCAAATTTAAAATCCCTCATTAGAACAAGTACTTTTGATTTGATAATAATGAGAAACATTAATAATATATCAGATTTAAAAATATATGTTGAACAATTAGATTAAGATTTAAAATTACTGTTAAATTTATGCAAACACGAGCTGCTGTCTTACTTACTGTTTGCATATGTAATACTGTTGACATAAATATATTAAACATACTTTTTGATAACAAGTTTTATAGTTAGTATAATCTTTTTAAATCTTCTATATACTTTAATAAACAAACATAAAAAACTGATCTTAGGATAATGATGATGCCTTCTTTATAAATATTATGACTTTATACTTATTGACAACATGTTGTTTTGTTAACAAATGGTGATCTCGGAATAAAATACATATTATTATTTACTTGTTTAATGAACATCATCATTATCGTAAGGAATGTACATTTCAAAACGACATTATCACCCTGTTTTTTTCTTTTTAAAAATTGAGTTTAGTTGCTAGCTTAATTCAGATTATTTTCCAAATGAACGAACAGTGTAGTCCACCCACCGGTTGAAAGGGTTTAAAAACAAAGCTGTATACATTTGACAGAATTGAGATAAATGTATTTGTAACTAATATTCTAGCGTAGCGGAGATTTTAAAATTGATATATTTTTGATAAAATGTTTTTTAAACATACAAACATATCTTCAAGAGCAGGTATCAATTTTAAAACTGCCAAAATTGACTGATTAACATTTTCAAATACGTCATGCTCCGTTTTCATCAATTGTTTAGTGACGGTTTTGCTTTTGAACCACTCAATTATATATATTGGTTTCTTAACACTATGATAATGTTTAGTTGACAATAAAACTTTTGAAATGCAATTTATGAGACTTATTCTCTGCTTTAGCACTCTCTAGAGGTTAAGGCGCTTTTCTGTTTAGGCAGGATTTTTCTATAATCAATTTTTGAATCTCATATTTATAGTATTAAGAAGAACACATACTTATTGTGAAGTTGTAATTATTCAGAACTTAGGTCTGTGATGTTTTAAATATGTACTAATTTAATGTATTAATTATAAATATATACATACAAAATCAATTTTGTCAAAAAATATTGTTTTTGAGCTACCGGGATTCGAATCTGGATCTCTATTTCCAATCCGGGGAAGTATCTACCAATTGTGTTATGGCGCCAGTATTTTTCATGACACATTTTCGAACCTATATGTTACACTTTTTCAAATTAATACATCTGTCGTTTCATTATTTGAAAGCCATCTACATTGTTTTTACGGAATCTCAAATACCTTTGAGTAAACCGACTGCAGACGCCAGAATTATTTTGTAGATTCAATGTAGTTGGCTTTCAAATAATAGAACAACAGATGTATTCATTTGAAAAAGTGTAACATATAGTGTACTTGACATGAAAAATACTGGCGCTATAACACAATTGGTAGTATACTTCCCCGGATTGAAAATAGAGATCCAGGTTTTAATCCTGGTAGCGCAAAAACAATATTTTTCGGCAAAATTGATTTTATATCAATATGTTTATAATTAATACATTAAATTAGTATTTCATATTTATAGGTTTTTGTATATAATATCTGTTCAATTGTACCATAAGCTTGATCATTCGATGTTATGTTATTACATATGCAAGTTTCATAATATATGTTTATTTTATTTTAATTACAGGCACTGCATTGGCTCAAAGTGGTGGTGATTATCATTATATTAATGAAGCCTTTGGACCATTACCAGCTTTTCTATATTTATGGGATGCAAACATTATATTTGTGTAAGTACTAACAATAAATGCTTTTCATGGATTGAAGTCATTGAAGGTCTATCCACTTGGTACAGCGTAGAGTATTAATATAAGGTGGTCATCTCCACATAGTATAGCATAGATATATCTTTTGTTTATAAAATTAAAGTCATTTTAACACTTTTGTTATATTTCAAAAGTAAATAATGAGGATAGTAGTGCTTGTATGCTCCCAGTACTGTTTACATATTCATATGAACAATTAAAAACAACAAATTTTATTAAAATATAGGTGTAGTAGGTAAAGTAAAAATATTATATAATTAGGTGTTAATCCCCAGCCTGGTAGACAGACAGTCAAGTGTCTGTTTTGGGATGGCAAAATAGTCTGGTAAATATATAAGTAAAGTAAAAATAGTTCATGAATAGTGAAAAAGCTTTTGCATTAAATTTTGAACAATATTTTTTATTTTACATGTTGAAGTAAATATTAAATTACAAATAAAAGATTTATAACGTAAATATCAAAATAAATTAACTGACAATAAAATATTGTAAATAATAATATAATGTAACTTCCTGTCCTGATGTTCTTACATTGTTTCTTGTATCATCTTACACAACCTTAATTTTGTCCTTGAAAACTTTCTTTCATTTGATTATTTTTACATATTTTAAAGTGGGTTGACCACAGGTTTACTAATATAGCGGGATATAAAAAACAAAATAAGTGAAGTACCCCATTTCTATAACATATATTTTGCTGTGACTTTGAAAACTTTCCATGGAATAGTTTTAATGGTTTTATTATTTAAAAGAAACAAGTGCATGCTGCACATATTTTTCTAAATTTCGCTCATTTGTGTTGCGTTTTTCCGACTTTATAACTTATGTATGATATTGGCCAAAATATTTTTTTTTAAAAGTTTTTTTTTTTACTGATTATTTATTAGAGGTTCTAAAAATTATTTTAGTGGGCAGCATATGGCATTAAACATTTGTGAATTACAATTTATAATAATTTATTGTGCGAGATAGATAAATAATAATGATATTTTTAATACAAATTAAATTAATCAAATAGAAAGATATACAAAAAAAATATTTTAGTTGCTACCGGGATACTAAACTAAAATATTTATTCAATAAATGTTTTTTTTTTCTCTGTATATTTCTACTTGATTAATTTAATTTGTATTAAAAATACCACAGAACTATGTTCTAAAAAACTGCAACTTCACAATAATAATGTGTTTGTTCTACTTTTAAAAAAAGCATTGATATTATTATAATGTTTATAAAAGAAAATGAATCTAAATGTGCCGGTTTATTTATCTAGTAGCTCCAATTCACTATTGTAAAGTTCATCATACAATAGTATGATTTATAATTCAATGATCTGTAAACTTCTGCACACAGTAATAACTTTTAACTGGCGATTGTAATATATCTGGCTTTACTTCTGTTATCTCTAATGGAATGTATATTCTTCTATTCTTACTGTAAAATTTCCAAATAACCGATTTATATTATTTTTGTGTTTTTTCATGTCCTTTCAAGAAAAGAAAAAGGCACTAAATATCAAGTTCCAATTCACCCCAATCTTATTTTTATTACCCAACATTTAAAAAAAATTAATTGGTATTAACTGTACAAATATTGACTATTATCTATTGCGCTTGTTTTCCTTTCTTCCCCTCGAATGATGCTTCTCCAACCTGCAGCTTTATTCCAGGTAGCGCACTATTTATACTCGTATATTCATAGCTATTTTGTACCATAAAGTACGAGGGTGGTTTGATAATTAACTTGGTTTGCATACGAATAGATGTCATCGCTAACGTCATCTGTATATGTAGTCATAATGTTTCATTTTTTATGAATAAATAATCTATGATCTCAAGTCATTCTGACAGTAATTATTTGTTTGACAGTAACTTAAACAGAAGTGTTTCATATAACAGTGAAAAATGAATAAAATTGGAATTTGTGGTGTGATTCAATTCTTTTTTCTGGAAGGCAAAACAGCGAAGTAAATACATGGGAAGATTTTACCTATATTAGGCGACTCGTGTCCTTTCTATGAAACTATTTGACTTTGGGTGATTGAATTTAAGCATGACAGAACAAGCATTAAAGATGCACCACGTCCTGGAGCCTCGAAATCAGCTGTGACAGACGAATGAAAGTGCGCAAGTTAGCAGAAGCCACAGGCATCTCAACTGAGTGGGTTCACTTCATTTTGCATAATGAATTACACATGAAAAAACTTTGCGCAATATGGGCGCCGCGCTTAGCAATCTGCCGACAATTTACAAGTGTTTGAGAAGAATCTAGTAGAGTTTTTGTGTCGTTGTGTGACAATGGATAAAACTTGGATATACCACTATATCCCGGAAACGAAATAGCAGTCAAGACATAGCGAACCGGCTCCGAAAAAGGCGAAATGCGTTCGATCCGCTAGAAAGATGATGGCGTCAGTTTTTAAGAACGCAAAAGAAATTCTCCTAATTGACTACCTCGAAAAAAGGTAAACTATTACCGGAGAATACTATGCGTCACTTTTGGACCTGTTAAAGATGACAATAGCAAAGAAACAGCCGGGAATGTCCAAAAAGGTGTTGTTTCACCGCGACAACGTACCTTTAAACCGTGTGGCTGAGCAAAACTGAGTTTTGAACTGCTTCCACATCCTACCTATTCACCAGATCTAGCTCCCTCAGAATACCATCTATTCCTGAAATTCAAAACTTTCCTGGCAGGACAAAAATTTGAAAGTCTCGAAGAAACTCATTTTTGTGAAACTGGAAAAATGTTGGTGCAAGTACGACTATCTTGAGAAATAAAGTATGCTACAAAACTCTAATTGTTTTCTTTGATATCAAACCACACTCGTAATTTTAAAAAAAAAATTCTATGTAAGGGAAAATAAGTAATTTGCCCGGACCATAATGAAAATTATTGTGAGAATATTTTAGTGAATGATAAGTAATTTTTTTTACATTTAAACTTGTTATCTATCATTTATTTGTTACTAAATAAAATAAAATATTGTTGTGTATGTATTGCACATACAACATTAACAAAAGGTAGCGGTAACATGATTCTCGGAATAAGTTGCTGGAAAATAAGCGGTGAAAGGTTATGTGAATAAAAACACAAAATTGTGCTAGTTTAATTCATTGAAAAACCGTTATGAACCCACAAGTGTTAGAAATTATTGGGCCATATTTTATTACCTACCTGATAATTTTGTAATACACTAATGCGTTCCACTATTATTTTCAGACTTCCTTTACGCATAGGTTTTTGTGTTTGAAAGTAGATTTTGACTCTTACATCGATGTATCTCTTGCAACATTTTGTTAATCACATTGTAAACTCCTTAAGTGCACAAGTGCACGTTATCTCTGTAATTTAAAACATCACATAATCTTTGTATTATCTACTTGCTATGAAAATTCCTCGAGTGATAAACATGACATTAATAAACATCTGGCCTCATGACTCACACTGATGGACCACTGTGTGTAATATCTCTTGTGATTTTAACACTTACAAATAAATACAAAATTTGAATTTTAAACATTTTATATCGTTTGATACATTTGCTATTAGATGTAATATACAAGATGCTATTAGATGTAATAGTGCATTACAATCTGAACACATGTATTGCTATGATTTTGTAAGTTTAATTAAAATTGGCGTAGTTTTGGTATTGTTTCTGCCCATAATCTTAAAGGATTATCACTACTTACTTATCTACCATAGTTAAAAAGGTATAACACCACCATCTTCTTTCCCGGCACACCACTCTTGCCTCGTCCACTTTCATAAATCTTCCATGCACACTCTTCGTTTGCTAAGGCTTTTGATAGGACCGTTCTCAAATATTTGATTTATCTGATCGTGCTAGATCCAATCCATCCAAACCATCTCAGCGATCCTTTCTTAATTCTATTGTCTACATTACAAACATCCACTCTTAATCTGTTTATTCTTTACTGTGTCGTACATAGATTTTCTACACATGTGCTTGAGCGACTTAATTTCCACCGCATTTAGCCTACTTTTGCCAAATTATTTATTGCTAATTGCTGATTAATCATTTAAAATTTGAGAAAATGAAATATCATTACTGCAACAATTGCCATATATGGTCAATTGGAACGTTTATATGTATATATTTCCTGTACTTAACAAATTATTGTCCACTGTTATCACAGATCTATATTCTAAATAATTACAACTTCATAATAAGAATGTGTTCTTAATAATACACAAGTTGTATCAATGTGTCCAAGATTTAATAAAAATGAATTGTTAATTCTGGTGTCTTGCTATCGGTTTACTCAAAGGTATTTGAGATTCCGTAAAAACAAAGTAGATGGCTTTCAAATAATGAGATGATCGATGTATTAATTAGTTTCGAAAATTTGTCATCAAAAATACTATCGCTGTATCGTTTCGTAAGAATATCATTTCGAGCGCCATCCAGTACGGAGGTGACACTGTGAGTACTGTTTCTAGTGTATACCTACATCAACGCCGCATAACTGCGGCATCATGGACGAAATATTTAACACCTTACGGACCGACATAGAAAAAATCACAAGCGTATCAAAAACAGAAACCAAAGATCAGAAAGACTTTAGGTACAACGCAATTGAAAAATGTGTCTCGAATTTGGAAGAAGCTTTAAATAAAAGAGAAATACATCAACAACAGCTAATAATAGAACTACAGAAAAAAATAGTATCAAAAGAAGAAGAAAAGTCATGCCTTCAAGACCAAATAATAAATCTGCAAACAACCCTTATTAACAAAAATATGGACTATATAAATAAAATTGAAAAAATTCAGAGTGAAAGTGAAAACAAAAACATAACTTATGCGAATATAACAAAAGAAAGAACTACAATATCACAAATTCCCGAACCACAATTTCCAATAATGATAATATCCAACAAAAAGGATATCACAAGCGAGAACCTACAAAAAATTGTACAGAAGAACATCCAAATAAACAAACTGGGATTTGGTGTAAATGGGATCAAAAAACAAAACAAAATAAAATTATAATAACATGCCACAAAAAAAAACACTCGGAAATACTTACAGAGGAAATAAATAAAATTAAAAGTAACCTGGAAATTTCCGCAGAAAAATTTAAAAAAAAAAAACCATGCGTTATTTTTAAAGGTTTACACGCTGACTATCAAAAAAAAAGACTTCATAAATGATATCCTGCTTTAGTTTCATCCCTGTACAAGTGCCATTATGGCTCGTATCATGAAATGAGACACAATGAGATAAATCTCAGTACCATGTACATGTGTTGAGATTTTGATCTGCAGATAATCTCAGACATCAGAAATTGATGGAAAGAGATAGAACAAAATGGAAGCAAAATCCTTATCTCAGAGATTATTTTGAGACGAAAATCTCATAAAAGTTTGTGTGCACAAACCCACGATAAAGTTTTTTTTAATATTACTTGCGAAACGCATACGACTTATCATTGCTTATATCAAATATGTGCGGCTTAAATAACTAACTCTATTAACGAACTTTCAGAGATACAAAGAAACAACTGTAAATAAATATTTTGTTCATTTGGCTTCCATTCCTCTGTTCTCAACATCAAATTTTCATCTGCGCGCCAATTTCGGCTAGTACGAAATCTGGCCACAGAACCGTAGCGCAGCGACAGCATTCCAGTTGTTTGTACTTGCGTCAGCGGTAAGACATGCTCACTTAATAACAAAGTGTTCATCGTTTTATTGCTTAAAATCTTGTAAATCAAGTAAATCACCAATAAAGCAGGTATTATTATAGAATTTATTTTTGTTTTGTATTTTAGGATAAGAAAATATCTACAATGATGTTGATTAGCAACTTATGAACATTTCATGATACAGACAGCCTTTGGAACGTAACTCGTTTGTTAGTAGAGGAGTGTATGTATGTACATGTTTTTTCATATTTATTTTTTAATATATTTGTAATATACATGTATTTTTTATACACGTTTATTTAGACCAACCACAAACGCCATCATGGGACTTACATTTGCAAGTTATGTTCTGCAACCGATGTTTCCTTCATGTGAAGTACCAGATGTGCCTCAACGATTGATAGCAGCAGTGACTATATGCAAGTATTTGTTTAAATCTCTATGCAAATGTTATCAATTGGAAATTTATGCTATACATATATTGTTAATTTGAGAGTCGAATTACAGAATTAATCTTTAATTTGCGTTACATAATTCCTTTGTTAACATCCTGTTACTAAATCTAAAGCGAATAATCCCTTTGTTTATTATGCCTTTGAGTTAAATATTTTACAATGATTGATTTTATATGGTTACTGACCTCTTGTATATCACTATATTATATTAAAAGTTTTCAAAGACATAAGTACAGAAATATCAACATATATATGATACAAATTAAATGTATTAACTAGAAAGATACACAGAAGAAAAAAATCAAAAAAATATTTTTGTTACTATGTACCTGGAATTTTTTTTTTCTTTCTAGTTAATACATTTCATTTGTATTAAAATACCACAGAATTATATTCTGAAAAAAACTGCAGCTTCACAAAAATAATGTGTTCTTAAAATAAAAATTAAAATTTTAATTACAAAAATATCAATATGTAAACATTATTTTAAAAGATTAGTTTAGCAGGAAAAAATAGAAAAGGAAACTGGACTTGTTGTTTCACTTCTTTCATCATTAATTTGTATAAAAAAATATCAATCGATAGAAAAATTTATATATAGTAGTGTGCAATCTCCGAGTTGCACTTCTTGCGGAATAGGGTATGACAATTTCCGATTTAGAAGGATTGCTCACCTTACCTTGAGTATCATACAATGTTCCACACAGATCGTGACAATCTCCGCTCCCGACTGAAGACGGCGATGTCAATGTTTGTCCACGGCACACACACAAACAATTAACACAAAACAGTGCCGGTGCACTGGAGTTGAATAGTCCACAATACGAATGATATTATTAAACCAAATAAATGTTGATCTAGTTGACGTCTGGCAGTGTCAAGGTCACATTTCACACTGGTGGGCAAGCATTAGGATAAGTCATGTGTAGGAAATTTAGACGCAGGCATGTGATAACAATATTCTTCGCGCTCAATAATACAAAAATGCTAAAGTGTGTTTTGCGAATACGGAACAAGTAGACTGGATTTTCTGGAGTCGCATCAAATGATTAACCGGAACAGTAAATAAATGAATATATTTTTATTTTTAACTATTTTAAATACAAAAATAGTTTTTCATTTGATTACATAATATGAACCAGAAAATTAAACTGGTGAAATTGATAATGCATATGTAACAGGAAGTAAAATTGGCAAAATTGGACTCAATTCAATGTTTAGCTTTGATGCAAGCAGGACACACATTGTACCAAAATGTATTAAATAATGTGCGCATAGTGGTTAATTTATTATTGACTTTTTCATTTGTTTAAACTCCACTATTATTTTATGCCCTCAATTTTATATTTTCTGATATGTAGGATATCTTTATCCAAAATTTTTTAACATAGGTTATTGGTCGAGTTAAAATTTTTCTTTACCACTCCAGATAATCGAGAGTCTACTATAAAATGCTTTAACTAAAATATTAAACAGGATCTGCCAAATCAAGTTTATAAATTGTTTGTGTATGTGTTATATGATGTTATATAGTTTATTTTTAATATTATTTGAATCTCAAGTATTGTTTAAAGTTATTGATTTTCTGTTAATAATTATGAACAATCTTAAAATAACTTTTTGTTATCTCCTAAAAAATATATTATTGATTTAATAAGAGATGAACAGGATTGAGATTTATTCTTTTGATTGTCATTGTTTAGGAGGTTAATCTCTAAATCAACCCGTACATTTTAACACAGAATTATTTACAACATGTAATGTTGTAATAGTTATCATTATTTCATAAGAAAATTTTTATTCAAGGTTTCCTTACGTTCATGAATGGCTACGATGTTAGAGCAACGACCAAAGCTCAAAATGTGTTTATGTTTACTAAAGTCGCAGCTTTAGTTGTGATTATAATGGCCGGCATTGTTTGGATGGGCAAAGGTTTGTGATTTTTAATTATTATTAAAAGTGATCAAAAAATTATTAATGTATTATCTTATACAATGCCTCAATTCCTCAGCCTAAACAGTGCTAGCATACAGATGAAACTTTCATCTAGAAACTAGCTCAAAGGATAGTACAAAATTAGTGCAGAGCGAGCTTGTTTGTCTTATTGTGTATTTCATATGCAGAACAGAGTGATGAACTAATGCATACTGATCTCTATCAATAAATTTCCAAAATGCAAAAGCATCTGTGTATGCATACACTCTCTTAAGAGTATAAGTCAAAATATATGATTTTACAAAGAAATGTTCACATTATTTATTGTGATAAATAGTCAATAAGTTAGTTTTGAGAGCTCACTGGTCAATGCTTTTGAGTTTCAAGTATCACTGGTGTGAAATTGTTTAATTATTTTTATTATGATTTGGTGGATTTGCTACAGAATATCTGGACTTATACAAATTATTTTAATGTATGGAGTGAAGTTTTACCTTTTTTTGCTTATATACTATTAAGGTCGAGTAGCCTTATGTTGTTGATTTCCTGAGAAATACAATGTTGTTGATTTCCTGAGAAATTCTGATCCTCCATATTACAATGTTAAATTCCTGAGAAATTCAAACAATCTGTGGTTTGTGATGATCCATGGCAAAGGATTGTCGATGGTGCGACATCATCTATGGATGACGCGGCAAGAATCAGTGAAAAAGCGCGCGCGAAGGAGTGTTGACGTTGTGTGGAAAAAGGTATTTGTTAACGGTGAAAAAGGTGACAATAACAAGCTATTTCGGCGTGTTAACGATGGCGACAGTAAAAATTGGTGATTTGGTGAGATGTTTTGACGGTGAAGGAGACGTCATTCAGTGGTTGGAGAAATTGGAATTGGTGGCGAGATTGAAGGATATCGGAGATCTCGCAACCGTCATACCGCTATTCTTGGAAGGGTCCGCGTTTGCCGTCTACAGCGAATTGAGAGACGAGGACAAGAAAGATGCTGAGTGCATCAAAAAAGCCCTGCGCGATTCATTCGCTATGAACCCGTTTCAGGCGTACGAGCAGTTGGCCCAGCGAAGGTGGAAAGATGAGCCTGTCGACGTGTATCTCACTGAGCTGAGAAAGTTGGCCAAATTGGCGGGTGTGGTGACGGACCAGTTGCTCAGACGAGCATTTGTTGTGGGATTGCCGGCCACGATATCACGTGAGCTCAGGGCGTTGCCAGGCGTAGAGACGATTGCGCTGTCATCCCTGCTCGAACGGGCGCGGGCGTTGATGGCTGAACTGCACGATCCGGGCGTCGCGGCTGCAGTCGTTAGACAATCGAGTGGGACACCGAGGCAATGTTTCAAGTGTGGTGGGCCACACCTTATGAGATATTGTACTCAAAAAGCTCTGTCGTGTTGGACATGTGGTGAAACAGGACACGTGTCACGTGAATGCCCCACGAAGGAGGGAAACGGGAAAGGAAGAGCTGGTGCGCCGGTAGTTCTTCCTCGTCAACATTAACGGCGCTACCGATTGTGAAGATTTGTGTGGGAGGAAAGTTGGTGCGAGCATTGGTGGATACGGGGTGTTCGAGAACAGTGCTGTCTAGTTCCATTAGGTGTGACGTTCGCAGTGGCGGGAACCGATGCAGGTTGATTAGTGTTGATGGGAGTCAAGTGCCGTGTGTGGGCGAAGCTGTAGTCAGCATTGACGTGATGTGTGGGGTGAAAAATGGTGAGCGAAGGGCCCAATCCAGTGGAGTGTGGGTTAGTTGTGTGGTGGTGAACAAGTTGTTTGATGGCGTGGATGCGATTATCGGGATGGATTTCATAAAAATGTGTGGAGGAGTAACGGTGAATGATGACCAAGTGATTTTTTCGAGTGTACAAACAAATCTTGATTGCCATGTTATAAATGCGGCAGCTGAACCTGAAACTATCTGTATCGAAGATCAGGACTTTCAAGCACGGTTTGATGGTCAGAAGTGGTGGGTTAGATGGGCGTGGAAAGAAGGACCGATAGCTTTAATGAATGACATTGCATCATATTCCAGTCTTCACAAGCACGATGTGAAGGATGCGATCAAGGACGAACTGGAGAGGTGGATGAAGGAAGGCTGGTTAAAGCCGTGGACCGGGGAGTGCACGGGTGTTGTACCACTACTGGGAGTCATTCTGAAGAACAAGGGAAAGGTCAGGCCAGTGCTTGATTATAGAGAGCTAAACAACCATGTGCAAAGTCACACGGGGGAAGAGGTTGCAGTATGTGATGAAACTCTCAGGAGATGGAGAAGACATGGTGAGCTACTTAAACTCCTGGATTTAAGGTCGGTGTACCTTCAAATCCGCGTTGACGAAGATCTGTGGAAATATCAACTTGTGAAATTTGAAGACAGAGTGTATTGCTTGACGAGATTGGGTTTCGGGTTAAACAGCGCTCCCAAAATCATGACAAGAATAGTTAGAGAGGTCTTGTCAAGAAACGAGAGAGTTAAGCGAGGCACTGACAGCTACATTGACGACATCATAGTGGACGAGACAGTGGTTTCAGCTGAGGAGGTAGCGGCTCACCTAAGGAGGTATGGATTGGAAGCAAAGCCACCATTAGATCTGGAGGGCGGACGCGTTCTCGGGCTTCGAATTGAGCGAGAAAATGGAGTTCTGGTGTTCAGGCGTGGGAATACTATTCCTGAACTGGAATCAGCTACAAAGCTCACGAAGAGGCAATTGTTTTCTGTCTGTGGGCAGTTGGTTGGCCATTACCCGGTGTGTGGGTGGCTTCGGGTTGCTTGTAGTTTTGTGAAAAGAGCATGTTCTGGGGATACATGGAACTCACATGTAGGAGAAAATGCCCAGAGAATTCTCAGTGAGGTGATCCAAAAAGTAAAATGCGATGATCCCGTAAAGGGTTTTTGGAATGTTCCTGCAGATCTTACGACGGGAAGAGTGTGGTGCGACGCAAGTTCATTAGCGTTCGGAGCTATGGTGGAAATTGATGGGAAAGTTGTAGAAGATATGTCATGGTTAAGAAAGACCACGGACGTTGGTCATATCAATGTGGCAGAACTTGACTCTGTTGTTAAGGGAATAACGCTGGCATTGAAATGGGGACTAAGAGCTATGGAGTTGATGTCAGATTCCGCAACAGTGGTGGGATGGGTCACGTCTGTTTTGACGAAGGATCACCGGATCAGAGTTTCTGGTATGTCTGAAATGTTAGTCAAAAGGAGGCTTGGACTGATAAAAGAACTGGTGGACGAATATGGTCTCGAGTTGACCATCACTCTTGTTAAGTCAATAATTTTCAAATTTGAAATAAAAATTATTTAAGAAATTTTCATTAGTAATTGAGAAGATTGCGTAGAGGGGTGTTATAAATTGGTATACAATTATTATTGAAAATGAAAGAGTGTTTTTGTTGATACATATAAAGGAATGTAAACGTGCATTACTTCCAGTTGCATTGGGCAGTCTATTAAATGGTGAAAAAATTTCTACAATAGCATGAAATCTGCAATAGTATACCAACGACAGACTGCTCAAATCAGCTGAATACTTCAAGTAACCAACTTATATATGTGGTCTTCTAATTTCTGTTTTAAGTTTTTGGTATTGCCAAAGAAACATTCAACTTTTGCTGTTAGCAATAATATTAAGAAACACAGTAAGATTTTTTTTAGTTCAGACTATTATATTTGTTATAGTCTGTGGACAGAACATTATTTTACTATGTAGCTATTCTTATTAATATTATTTATTATAACAGGTTTTCCAACAAGAGGTATCCAATTTTAAATTGCCACCATTTCTGTACCAGTGCTTTTTAAAAATTATATGATACTTGTCAGGTATCGTGTTGACAGTATCTCATTGTAATTATGGGTATTGAAATAAGATTACATCAAATTTTTTGGTTGCCATACGACACCTGCTGAACAGACGACCCAGCGTCTAATGGCAAAATTGGAAGAAACAGGCTCTGCATATGATATACAATTCTGTGTGTAAAACAGATAACACTATCTCCATTAGACGCCGTGCATAACAACTGAACCTCTCAAACATCAAATTTTTTCGAAAGATCTTCTATTTCATGCATCCAATTGACCCAACGATTGAAACTAATGAAAATTATAAAAACAAACACCTACCTCTTATTGCAACACCCTATACATGTGTCCATAAATTTGTCGTAGGAGGAACAGAAAACTTTACTGATGGCTGGGAAGGGACATCAAGCGATGTCAGCAAATGGTCCTTAGCATTTTATTCAGGAATATTCTCTTATTCAGGATGGTAATATATATTTTGCTTTTTAATTATTTATTTAAACAAATAACATTGACTGAAAAAATTTGTTCTGCAATTTCGCAGATTGTCTGCAGGTTTTATAAAAACAAGAACAATTATGATTTTAATTTGGTCTTTACAATACTATGTTTAGATTGATGCTGTAGGCCTAGTTCTGTCACATTTTGTCAATCGTATTGTAGGGAATTAGCCTATTATTAAAGCTGCGCCATCAGTCCATCAGGGTAGGACCCAGATATACATATATACATATATTTCTTTTAAATTTAGATGCGTACTTGAAATTTGTATCAAATCTATGTTCTTACTACATATTTTCAATCTAAGCCAAGAGCTTGTGCTATTGAAATAGGACTAACACGGTAGTTTCCTAGGACGAGGCTGGAATCACTAAATCAAAAATCTGCATAAAACAAACTTCGTTCATATAAAATAACTGTTTTTGTCGGTAAAATGCTCGTCGTGTGTCTCTGCCTTGGAACCCACCTTGCTTATTATCTGGTGAATTTTTGTCTGGGTGTTCCTCTCTATCGTCATCCCTCAATTACATTTCTAAGCTATGCATTGTGCTTAAGAATGTGTCACATCCCTCGGTTTCTTCAATTTGCATTGGTATCTATTATGGACCTCTTGCAGTCCTAAAAACAAACTAATAGACCTATAATCTTGTATGATCATTGTGGTTGACCCTTTTTAACCTAATAATGAAATATTTTTTTGAAAAATATATTTTTTATGTTATTAACAATAAATTTCGCTGTACACCAATACCTAATTATTTAGCTGCTCTTTATTCATCTTTTAGCTATAATGATTTTTAAATTATGACCAAGTTTCGATATGCGACCTAAAAATTTTCAATAAGCAACCAAAAAATATGTCAAATGTACTTTCTCATTTCGAACAATGAATAAACATCCTGATCAAACTAATCCTGATGAAGAACACATCTTGTTGGTCTAGTGGTTAAGACGCTGGCCTAGTGATTTAGTGGTCGGGGGTTCATCCCTCATTCCAGGAGACTAGCAAATTAGCCCTATTTTCATAGTACAAGCGTTAAGCTTAATTTGAAAATAGTAAGTTGAATATTTGTTGTGACATGTATTCCATGTACGCATCTCTATTTGAAGAAAGAAAAAAAATCAAAAAGGGTCCTTTCATAATACAGCTAATGACTTTATGATATCAAGTGATTCTTCGTGTTTCCCTTCAAGCTCTGACTAGAACTGTTTAATATTTTATTTTATATTTTCGTTTTGATTTTATTAATACATATTATGTAATGAAAATGTTATTTTTAAAGTTAAAAAAAAGTATTTTCTCCGTAGTTTACTTTTTCTATAATATTGGAATGGATCCTTCCCAATTTGTATGGGTTTGTATCAAAATAAATTATTATACGGCATTATGCTGTACGCCCAACTTTCCCGAAATGTATCTGAGCCTAATCCTAGGTATCGGTGTTAAAAAATTATGAATTATGTTGAAAAGATTGAGACTGAAATAGTACGGTGATGAGATTTTATATTTTCCTGCAATTTAAAAAAAAAATACTAGACCCACTTTAGTTTCGTACAATCCAATTCTAAAAATTCCTATGATATTTAACCTGTAATATTGTATTTTATTCCTAATTGATAAAGGGTTTTTCATTATACATACAAATCACGCTAATATAAAAATAATGTTTTTAAGAAATCAAGTTTTTTTTTAATGTTTTACAAATCATAGTACTATGTACAAATTATTTATTTTTTTGTTGACTGCTTGTATTATAGCATTTTTCTTTTTTTCATCAGGAATTACTTAAATTTCATGACAGAAGAATTGCGAGACCCGTTTGTTAACCTCCCCAGAGCCATATATATTTCTCTTCCCCTAGTCACAACAATTTATGTGTTGGCTAATGTTGCGTACTTAGCTGTACTTGGTCCACAGGGTGTTCTTGCATCATCTGCTATTGCTGTGGTGAGTTGTAATTATCAGTTTACATTGTTTATATATAATTTTACAATACTCTCCCATGATTATTATCTAATAAAAAAAATTGTTTTATCGGGCAAAGTGATGGAATGCATTACCTTGTAAGTTAATTGTTGAATAAACTACAACTTCTGAATTGCTTTCTGAATATTACAAAATGGCAATCTGATTTATATTCATTTTTAAATAGCAAACATTTAAAGGTGTTTGTATGTACATATATGTATATATATATATATATATATATATATATATTATTATATATTTGAATGGGCTGGGGAATGGTTTCTAGTATCAGAATAATATTAAATAACCTTACTAATTTTAAATTTACAAAATATATTAAAAACACAGAATTTTGAATTAAAGGGTTTCAAATAACTGATATTCTACTGTATTATGCATGTTGTTTAGTTTTATTTCAAATTACAGTAAAACTGCGATATAACGAAACCCGATATAGCGAAAAATGACGTATATCAAAAAAAAAAATCGAAATTTAGTCCCTAAAACCAATTTTTCATACAAAAATGCATTTATATAACGAAATCCCGTTAATATTTATAACAAACTCATTTTTGTCCCGTATGAAAAAAAGCCAATACATTTACGTAAATTTATAACGAAATAAAAAAATGTTAAAAGATGAAAATATTATTTCGCACTTACAAAGCCGCGCCGATGCATCTGCCGTATGCGAATGGTTTTATGGCCTTTTCGGCGGTGCGCGGCGGTCGGCTGACAAGGTAGTAAAACAATTCGAACTTTTTCTTGGGTTCATAGTAGGCCCATAAAACCATTTGACATAATTCTTGCGGCGTTCACTTGGACACGTTTTACGTACTCTAATATGTATTGCAATCCCAGACAGTTGTAAAATACAAAAATTAACAGGAACCCCCCGAAAGTTGCAGTATGTACTTATTATAAATGTCAGTCTCAGTGTAACGTCTGTAGAGTTAAGTTTGTTCGGCTTTTAACGCGATTATTGCATGACCGAACTGAATATTTACATAAATTCATTTTCGTTTGATAATTGTTTTCGTGTGAACTCATCAATAATATAAATAATTCGTTAAACTATTTTATGGACTATTTTTGTACGGCATTTTGTATTTCTATTAACTATTGTTTTCGTATATTTTAAGTGAACAATGTTAACGATAATTTTTAAGTGAACAATTTTAACGATTATAAATATATTTTGAAGTGGTTGCCGCCGTTACCGGTAAGTACCTTCGTAATTTATATTTTATTTACCTTTCAGATATTTGCTGAACAAGCACTGGGCTGGATGTCATGGGCAATGCCGACACTGGTAGCCATCGCTGCTCTGGGTGGTTTAAGTGTTCACATCATGACGTCTTCCAGAATGTGCTTTGCTGGAGCCAGAAACGGTCACATGCCAGCTCTATTAAGTCATCTCAATATCAAGTGTCTGAGCCCTCTGCCTTCTCTTGTATTTCTGGTACATATTTTTAGTGTATTTCTATCAATTTCAAATCCCACAGTATGTGAATATTTACAAATATCTTAAATAAACTGTTTTGGACACCTCTTAACTTGGCTTCATTAGCAAAGTTTCGTGGTATTTTGTTTGGTGCAATCAAGTGATTACAAAATTTATAGTTTTGAGAATTCATTGTATCCTAATATATTCTATCCTAATTTTCAATATTGTCAGTGTAAGTCCAATACCGTGGAAGAACCATTTGTCAAAATGTTCAAGAGGGACAAAAAGGTCTTGCTCCTTCAATGGGGATAGTTTATTTGCGGTGTTGACTTTAGCCGAGTGCAAGCAGTCTATTGGTCAATTTCAAAATTTTAATGCACCAATCGTTAATCACCAAAAACGAATTTTGAAATGATTGACTCAAACGTGGTATTGAATTTACATAGACGATATTTCCTTACACATACAAAATTATATAAATAACTTTTGTCAGATGCTGATGTCGATGATAATGCTGATCAGTGGGGACATTTTTGCTTTAATTACATACTGCACAATAGTTGAAACATTCTTTACAACTTTGAGTGCAGCTGCTGTACTTTGGCTTCGCTACAAGAGACCTAACCTGGTCAGGCCAATCAAGGTTTGTTTTTAAAGTTTTCTTAAAATGATACCAATACAACTACAATTAGAACCATACATTCAAGCAATTTTGCTTAAAATGTTGTGATTTGTTCAAGTACAGAGAGAATTCTCTTAGACTTCTTAGAAATTCTATTGTATAATAGATAAACACAGATCAGTAAATGAATAGACATGAATTAAAGTATACACATAGAGAAGAGGTTTGCAACATTGGTTGCGGGACAAGGAGCATTCTACACACATTCTTTGTGGAAACATAAACCCTCTAGCTTATGCAACAGTAAAAGTATTTACTCTTTGAAAATTAAACTTTTGTTTAAACAAGACATATTTTTTACATTAATGCGTATTATATTGTAAGCGTTTAAATTTTCTTTCCAAAAGAGTATATTTAAAAAAAGTCGCAGAGCTATTTGATTGCGTAAGTGGTACTAAAATGATTATGTGGGTGATACCAAATTGAGAATATTGAAACAACGAATTTACATTAGTTCATGTCTATATATTTGGTAGTCTGTATGGATAAAGCATATTGTCATGAATATTTCTACTAAATTAATGACATTGAATATATTGTCATTGAATTTTTAGTAGTAATTTTTTTCATGTCTTTCTCATCTAAAATATATTTACTGTATTTACTCAATACATAATAAAATTAATTTTGCTTTAGTCATTTTTTATTGCACTTCATAATCATTTTTATCTTTTACAACTGACTTAAATTTTTTAACAAGTGTTTCCAAGTTTGTTCCTACTTCGGGGGCCACAATTATGATAACTTGCGGGTTATTTGATTAAATAATCTTTTCTATTTTTTTTTTTTATTATTTTGCAGGTTCCCCTGATTGTACCAATCATATTTGTCGGTGTGTGTTTAGCACTTTTGGTTGTACCAAGCGTTGAAGCGCCGTTGGAAGTTGGGGCGGGGGTACTCATTACATTAACAGGTGCACCGGTATACTACATCTGCGTAAAGAAACAACCCCAGTGGTTGTCAAAAATATCACGTGAGTTGAAATATTTTTGTTGAATTAAAAATTATTCGCATTGTCCACATTCCTGACTTCGTCATTGCAAAATGCAATGTACATTTGTTAACAACGCACAAAAGTTGTGCATTATTAATGATGTTTAAAGAATATTTACATGAATCTGCATACATATTTATTTTTCCAATGAATCATATTTTTTGTTCTAGGTTCATTTACAACTACTTGTCAGAAACTGCTTTTATCTGCACATGAAGACGATTAAAAAATATAAACTAATTCTTAATTAGGGAATCAGGTAAGTACCTGGGTTTATAATTACTTGACAGCTGTTTATGTACTTAAAAAAATTTTAGCCTTCAATAGGATTATGAAAGTATGTTTTTATATAATAATTCTTTAAGCTTCAATGACTATAATACATTGATAACATACACATCTTTTTGATGTAATTCTTTGAGCTTTAATACTAAATAAGTATATATATATATATATATATATATATATATACGAGTATATATGTATGTATGTTTTATTAGTGTAGCACTTATCATTCAATGCATATAATACTGAATTGTTAATACTCTCAATTAATTGACTTATTGTATGGTGCTATTGCAATTTTTACTTTGAATCAAATGTTGAATTTTTTCCAAAATCTTTATTTATTTACCCTCTTATATTGAATTTATTCGCAAATATAATTACCAATCACTATTTTTCTTTCTTTTTTTTTTAGAATTTCTAAAACTTGTAAGTTGCTGGAACACAATTTAACTGCTGATTGTAAAAAATTAAAAAACCTTTTGTTAAGCAAGTCTTAAACTAAGATTTTTACCGAGTCGACAATGATATTTCTTTTGCATTTACAACAAAAACCACATTAAACAAAAGTTGTGATTCGATTGAGAGTGAAACCCAGATTATTATACACTTTTCTAATTGTGTACTTGAAATTCAACACAAAACTATTAAAATGAATGAAAACCACAAGTCAAAACAATAACTATAAAATTTGTAAATATAAATTAATTAACCTAACAAACGAGGAGTGACTGAGTGAAATTGTTATTAAGAAAAAGCAATCTGGATATAATAGAACCTTGTTAATTCAAAATTATTAAAATGCTTCCATATTCATAATTATTGACTTCACGCATGAAGTACTTTATCAATTAAAAACCTCAATGAACAATTACAATAAATTTATAATTCAAATTAATTCTGATAAAATGTAAATACATACTTAATATTTGAAGCGTTTTTGAGGTGGAAATTTTGTACAAAAATGGCGCTATAAAAATTATCCAATGTGTGTGTAGACTATAATGTCAATTATTTTGACTGTGTGACAAATGTTTTCAAATTTCACTACTTATTTAAACTTTGAAAGAACTTTAGTATATTGCAGCCAAGAACTTGCATTGAATGTACAAATCATTTTTCACCCATTTGTGTTACATTATACATATATATATAACAAGGATTATTTCAAAAATTTATATTTATTTTAAAACATCTCATGACAAAGGAAATTTTTCCAGAAAAGTCACCAAAAGATTTACATTTTTAACAATTTATTATAATTAAAATGTAGAATAATCAAATAAGACCTTCAGTCCCAAAATCGACTCTTACAAAATACTTGTTAAAAATTAAAAATGTTTTTTTTGTTTAATAATTACAATAGTTCTAATTAATTACGTTTTATATTGTTTGAAATAATATTTTTTCTGATTTGTCATCTTTGTGGACAGTTTATTCTTCATACAGAAACTAGAGTTGAGTGTATTTAATAACATTTTGTTAAAGGTTGGCTGTATTTTTTGTTACGTACCGTAACAATTGTAAAGGTGCCACATTTTATTTAAATGTTGTGCAATCCTTAATTATTGGAATAAAAATATATATTATAATTTCACATGGTGAATATGATGTGCATCTATGAAAACTTTTTTTTTAGTTTTAGGAACTGCTTCAATACCTTTGATTAAGATTTAATTAACATATCTTGACAAATAAAATAAAAACTATTCTTCTTATAACAGCTTATTACATAATATGGGAATAAACTGATGATTATCTTAATCCAAATACAAGAATTTGAAAATCTATTAACAAATTGATAAAACAAAGTAAAGTATTAGAATAGAATAAATAAATAAATAAAAAATTCCTGAAAATTTGACAGTAACCACAGATGATAAAATATGTGATGTTTATTATAATAAAAGTTTATGCTGTTTTTTTATTATATATGCTCCACACAGATACCCAGTAATGATATAAATAAATCTGATCAATATACATACATATGTAAATATAAGTAATGAATGTGACCTATGTATGTGAATATTTAACATTTTATCAAGGTTTTTGGGTTATCTGGGGGTTTTAATTATCCAGATTGGTTTTTGCCATTTATCCTGGAAAAACTAATTATAGAAAGGTATTCAAAATATTATCTCAAGGGAAATTAAATTTTGAATAAAATATAATAGCCTTTAAAAATTATTTAATTGCAGTAACATTTACTGTTCATTTGTCTCTAGTCTGAGGTTTTCTCTGTCGATCTAAAGTAATATTGGTAAGAGATCACTGTTTGATTTTGTGAACGTATCGCTAGATGTTATTTTATAATTTAGAATAGTTGTTAATTTTAATTTAAAAAATACATTGACTCTCAACCGCAATCTCAATTTATTATCTTAGAATAGTTTTGAATTTACTAAACAACTAAAGAAGGTCAAGACTGCTGAATGGGTGTAGATGTGGCGTGTAAACAAGTCTAGAAATGAAAAGCTTGTGTTGTTAATATCATTTTTATTTTTTCTAATTGAAGTTGTAAAAAGTATTGCAATTCTGATAAAATAGTGTAATATACAATTGAACATGATTATAACAAGTAAACATACAAAGAGAACACTGCTATAATGGACAACACTGTAATTATTTTGATTTATATGTATTTCAATATATTACATACTTCATAGATATGTGAGATAAATTTTGGAAAGTTTGCAAACATTCTTAATTGTTTGGGTCATCGAAAAAACCCATTTCTTAAGTTAGACAAAAGTGAAATTATTCACATCCTTAGTCCTTTCGGAGATGCAACGAAATGCATTGCCATTTATATGGTCGTATTATCATAATTATACACTGTTCTGTTCTGTATTAACTACACCTTTGGTTTATTTCAGGAATTCCGATAATTTTGAAACAATAATTTATTGTATGCAAAAATCACTTGACTGTTGTAATTTGTAAAATCGTTTATATACCACCGTTCTACTGAAAACATTAAAAATGACTTGTGAAGTAGAATGCTGTGTCAAAGTTTGCAAAATGTTACGGTCTTCTTTTTTCATCTTTTTTTGCAAAAATATTTAGTCCTGATATATATATTTTACAATAAAAAAAATAGGTACCTAATTACAATATGCACACCTAACTCTGATATAACAAGTAATGGCTACAATGAGCAAATTAAGTCAGTCCTCTCTTGTTATAACCATATTCGACTGTACAATTCCACATCAAAAAATATTGGAACAAATAAAGACAAACATAAGGCTGCAATTCCAACAATTTTACAAACACATTCGTGTATCTTACTTTACCAAAAAAAAAAATCCTTAAGCATTGCCTTTTTATGATGTACCTATAAATGAGTAATAATAATACATATAGAATAATAAGCTTATTTTTTCTACATGGTGTTATTAAATTGTATTTATATTATAGTGAAGTTTTTTACGAATATGTAGAATAGGCTTCTTTTAGAGAATGGATTTTGCATTTTTGTTACTTTTTAAACCTGTTTCTTGTTTCTACTTTATTTTAATGGTTTTTTATTAATAAAATCTTTACAGAATGTATTACTTCTAAATTATTATTTTTTAATTTGATTCAATATTAAAATCTTATTGCACGGTTTCAGTTATTATTCAATTAGTATTTATAAATGTTTGAATGACAAAATGTTGTTTAATTAAATTGTTTAACTGCTTCTACCATTAATTGTCAAAAAAGTCAAGAGAGATTAAGCGATTTTCTAAGTGCCAATTAAATGTTGTGCTTTTATAGATAATGTTTTTCGTCACTGATATAATCAGCCTTTACAATTTTTTATTATTGACAATATGACATTAATTATTTATTAAAAGTTTATAATTATTATTACACTTTTCAAATGATTGATGATGTTTAATTGTTTTTTGACATTTAAAAAAATACATTTCTTGTGAATAAAGATTTAAAAAATACTATTATGCGTTTTACTTTTTAGAAATATCAAAGGATGAGCCAAATTAGATAGAAAATAATGTACAGTTTGTCGTGTGTGACTGAGAATAAATGTTTGGTATGTCAATAAAACAAATGGACACATTAAAGATAAGATTGCGTTACTTACCGATACAGTGAAACCTCCATCTAATATTAACCCAAATTTCGTTTTCCCTCCCTAAATTTGAGTTGAACGTAAAAGCCAGACTTCCTAAAAATTTTGCAATATCACACCACTTTTCTATGGATTTTTTCCTACTTTTATTGATCTAACTACTTTCAAGAGTTTGCATTTCTTTAACAGAACAAATTATATATATTTAAAAAAAAAAAACATGAAACTTGCAACTGTAACAAAAGTTGCTATTAGTATACTAGCCTGTACCCAGTTCTAGGATGGTTGTTTAAATTTTAAAATACATATACATAAAATACTATACAAATTCATGCAACAGTCTGCTGATTTTTGCTGACCGATTTATGTGATGAGGCTTAAAGGGACCAGCTGTCATGGTGCTAAAATATAAGCAAATATATAATACCATAAAACGCACAGCACCAGATGTGCCAGAGAATGTGTGTTGTCAGTGCGGATGTTAAATAAATGTATGTCTTAAGGTGCAGCAAGGTTAAATAAATCATTACATCAGGCAGGTTATTGGGCAAACAACACTTTGTAATTGTACTTGGACCTTTCAAACTTATGCTGATCTGCGTTCAGCATTAAATATGGGCCTCCCTTTCTTGCTTTCCACAGTTTTCTATCTTTTACCATTTGCTATCAATTTAGGTCCACTAACCTGATGATATTTGATATATTTTGTCAAATAACATTAGGGTCTCCATAAATTTGAAATAAAAATTGTAGGTCAGTAGCGAAGAGAAAAAAAAAAGAAAATTTATAAGGATAAATTAATAATATTTTCATCTAAAATAAAAAATATGAAGCAATAACAATAATATTACTTACCCTATCAGTACCTACACCAAATACTTATTCAATAGCACTAGAAAAGAGACCTCGGATAATAAGGATAATTTATCAGTCAATGTTATTTTTTACATAATATAGTGTTTACTGTACATAATATGTATATATTCATTGTTGCAGAATAGTAAATACTTCATTTGATTCCCCGTCAGTTGCCCTAATTTTCTACTGCATTATAGCAGATACTCACACACACTCAGACTTCATTTTAATTGAAGACTCACCGGGTTTATAATTAATTAGCAGCCGGAACTCTGATAGCAG
The DNA here is from genome assembly GCA_022840565.1 of Eubasilissa regina. Taxonomy (NCBI): domain Eukaryota; kingdom Metazoa; phylum Arthropoda; class Insecta; order Trichoptera; family Phryganeidae; genus Eubasilissa; species Eubasilissa regina. The sequence continues at coordinate 29,730,739 of JAINEB010000033.1, forward strand.
TGGATGTCTGGAGAAAAATTTTTGAGCCATGCACAAATATTTCTGATCTTTACATCAAAATTCTTCAATATAGTCAAAAGATATCTCATCCTCCAAAGCTGTATAATAAGATTAAGTCTATTGTCTACATTTAACGGAATACATGTCACATCAATATTCTTACTATTTTCAAACTAAACTGAACTAGGATTAACTTGTTGATCTCCTGGAATGAGGCTCGAACCTTCAACCACTGGATCACTAGGTGAGGGTCTTAACCATTGGACAACAAACATGACAATTTATTTTATAGGGTGAATATTATGTTCCAGGCCGATTTTGATTTGGCAGACATTTATCAATTCGCATTTGATAGTCGTAGAGAATAGTTGATAACAATTTATTATGGAGTATCTGATGCCTTAACAATGTGTTGAAGTCATTAAAACAAACACAAACCTGACTATTTGGAAAAAAAATCATGAACGACAAAGATCATTTTGACTTGGCGAGTTTTGTTAATAAATAAAACAGCCATTATTGGGGCACTGAAAATTCTCAATTGATACGCCCACGCAGAGGTACTATATGGTGCGCCATGTGGGCCAGAGGAATCATTGGGCCATATTTTTTCTAAAACCTTGGTGACCGAATTAGGTCGATTGGGCCTGCAACACGTGTGGTTTCAATAGGATGGTACCACCTCACACATAGCCCGAGGTACGCTTAAAATTTTTCCCGGCCGCATAATGTCAAAAAGTGATTATATCGACTAGCCTCCTCGATCACTAGATTTAACGGCTCCCGACTATTTTCTATAGGGCTACTTGAAAGGCAAATCTACGCCAATAAGCCAACAACAATTCTGATGCTACTGGATAATATTCGAAATGAAATTGTTGAAATGACACGCGAAGTGTGCGAGAATGTTATGAAAAATATGGTTAAAAGAGCACGCATTTGTACCGCTGCCAGAGGCAGCCACTTAGCTGATGTCATATTCCATAAATAATTGTAATAAACCAAATAATCGATAAATAAAAACCGAATTTAAAAATTACCATATCATTTCCTATTTATTCAAAAACAAATCAGCCTGGAACATAATATTCACTACGCATGTAGTATATTTTCGGTACATTTTTGCTTTTTTGTCTCTTAATTTAGAACGAATTGTTTTACATTTCTTCAAAGCTGTTCCTGTCTCTCACTTCTTATTTTTATAATTGTTAGGTTAATTAATTTGTCCTTATTCATATACAATACTATTGTACTACCCTTTTTTTATTAATTCACATGTAACAATTATATATTTTTAACATATGCGGCGAACATTTTTAGCCGGGGACAATTATTGAGTCGCATAGCGGAAGAGTTCCATTTGCAAAGTGATCAAATGGAGATACGAAAAGTTGAAATGTTTTATTAACATCATTATAATTATATAATGCTTCTATATACCTTTGAAAATTAATCTAAGCCAGTAAAAAACAATTCATTTTGAGCGTATTAGTGTATGTAACTCAAAATATTAAATTTTTCACTTGGGTCACTCTGCTGCTGTGCGACTTAATTGTGAGCGAACAATGTTTCTAGACCCGTTTCCTGATTATTCTTGTGGGAAAACGGCGTGATGGTAACCAAAGTAAATCTTCCAGAGAATATACTTTTAATACAAATTAATTTAGTATTGTTTAATTTCTCTCTAGAATCGCACAAATTCAAATTAAACATAGAATACACCGCTTCTTTTCATATTATTGTATCCCAGTGTATTAAAACTAATCCCCGCCTCCAACCCCCTCCAGAGGCAGCGGCTATATAGCCAGGTCTTACCGCCGAGCGTTCACTTCTACTGTGCGGGCGTCGGACACAGCATGTGTTGCGTTTGTTTCCACTCACTGTTAACGAATTTTCCGATCTAATAGTGATTCAATAGACTGTGATCCACTCAACTGTCAAAATAATATACCCGTACGATACAGTTCGTGCGAGATAATAAATAACATTTTAACTTACAAGCATTGTGTGAATATATATATATGAATTTTGATTAATATTAATTATTTAAATGAATTCCTAAGAATAATGTTTTATAAATATGAATCACAATAACGTTAAATATTTAAAGTAATTATTATTTAATTGTTTTTTTTTAATTGCCGTTATAATCATTTAATCATATTTTAAATAATTAAAAATGGAACAACAGTGCCCGTATGAAAAATGTGTAAAAGTACATCGTTAAAAATACTTTATAATTATATTTTAATAAATATTAAGTTATCATTTTACCATCATCATGTGTAAATCGTGATCGAAACTTGCGCCCTTTATAGTTTCTCATTGGAAATTTGCCCCGAGATTCAGAAGATGTTCAGCATAGAAGGAATGGATCTGGTCGAGGGTATTCCGGGGCTGGCCGGGCCATCTGGAGCTTCTCCGCCCAGCCCTGCTCACAGCGCGGACCTGTTCCTCCTCGACGAGTCGTCCGACAGCAGCCTTTACGGGAGTGACCAAGAAAATAGACTACACACATCTAGTTGCAGACAGTGAGTGCCAAAATTTTAAGGTTGTGTGTACACGGATGAAACAAAATGCTGTCGCGACCTGAAAATTTGGCGGTTTACCGCCAAATACCATGTTTTACGTACAAATCACGATAGAAAATGAATAGCACCTCGAACCGTGTTCAACAAGTCTCAACCGAGTACACGCACACAAATATAACCAAATTTACCAGTTAATAATAATAAAAATTTATTTTTTTATTAATAATATAGTACAGTGTGTTATTATATTGTTATAATAAGATAACATTGCAGCAAAGTAAGACATATATTTCGGTACCCTAGTATTTTACTGTATTATAGCAGACAGTGCCTTTCCGGTATAGCAATAAACAAAGCGTAGTGTTCAATGTACTAGTAAATATATATAAAGAGTAAATCAAGATGCGATTAAATAGCATATAAAATATATGTATAAAAAGTAAAACACAAATGCATTTAGATAGCATATAAAAACAATGTTCAATATATATAAAAAGTTGAATTGAAAAATGTATTTTAAAATTGCAAAATAAATCTTCAGGTTTGTTAATTAGTTTATTTATAGCGAGTCTTTCGAATAATGAACTATTAGTATTGTTTAGAATGTAAGAATAATTTGCGACAAAAAATCTAATTATTAGATAGTAGATAGATTATAAGACTAGAGTTAAATAATATTTCATGTATGATTAAAAAATATACTGAAAATAGTTTAGAATTATCTAAGCAATAGAAAAATGTTGTATAATACAAGATTGACTGTATACAGAGCCGGCTCGAGAGTATGCGTGCCAGGCGCGATCGCTTCAACATGCTTTGGATACTCCGCATCCTTTGTGTTCTAGAGTCAAGAAACTTTGGACATTTTGTTTCTAGTCGAAAACAGCTCTGCTACAAATAAATCCGTCCTTCAGAGACCAGTCATGACACACTACGACATGGCGCGCGCATACATATACATACATTCATTCTCAACTTTCGAACATCCAACGTACTAAAAAGGACTTGAATGCTTATGGGTATAATGCACAAAATAGCATACATATTACGAATCAAGCGGATTGTTTTGAGAAATTTGTTTGTGACTCATTTTTGACAGTTTGGTTTGAATACTTGAATCTTTCAATTATATGTTATATTTGTACATTTAATAGTATTTAGGTATATACTTGTTATCCAGCACCCCCTCTACAAAAAATCACTGACCGCCACTGATGCGTACACGGAATACATGTCACATCAATATTCTTACTAATTTCAAACTAAGCTAAACGCTTGTGCTATGAAAATAGGACTAACCTGATGGCCTCCTGGAACGAGGCTCGAACTCTTGACCACTAGATCAGTAGGCGAGTATCATAACCACTAGACCACAAGCACGTTTTAAAAAAAATATTACTTTAAAATTAGACGCCCCATGACGCCCTTATCTGTGGCGTACTTGACTCCACGCTAGAGCCGGCCCTGACTATATACATACAACGTTGATCTTTAATTCATATTATTATATAGACATGAAACCGAAACCAGTCTAGATAGTATTCGTTTTTACTCTGAAATAATATCATCCTTAAGGTTTTGGTATAAATAAATATCATAGTAATTCTAGTTTATTCATTTAATTTGTATTAAAAATACCACAGAACTATGTTCCGAAAATACAAATTCAAAATGAAAATGTTTTCTCCTTTAAAAAAAAAAGTCTAATTCTATGACAAAGCAGAGTATATTTAAAAAATTCAAGCCCATAAAATGAAAATCACACTGGGAGACATCACATAGGTGAGATTCCAAGATATAGTTGGTCAACACACTGCCCACCCATCTAAAGATATGTCATGTCAATAATCGTACGGCTTATTGACAAGACAACATATCTAGTAATTAAAAAAAATTTCTTGCCGATAGAACACACTATGAACACTTTCGAACATTAAAATATTATCGATGTAAGAACTTTTCAAGCGATAGATGTCGACGGTGACAAATGACTTAAGTGTGTATGTCATTGGTATAAATATCATAGTAATAACAACATTTACCTCAAGGGCGCTATTCACATAAACTATTTAGTCTTATAATTAAAATTAAAATTTTTACTTGAACTTGTGGACATGATTTTAGTATCGTTTTAAATAAAATCTCTGATGAACTGTTCCTTATGACAGAGCGCAAAGAGTTCTACGCTTTTGGGCCTGCCACCGCAAATGCCCGTTCTCTAAACTTAGACTTCTGGCAATGTCATTTGTAGAAGGTAATCCTGTAGAGAGAGTGGAATAGTATGTCTATCTCGATCAAACCATTCTGTTTGGGTTTTAATGTTAAGAGATGGACATGATAGGCTAGGCGGCATTCAGAAAGTTAAAAAGAATAATCAGATCAAATTCGTATACCTCCAATTCTTAAAAATTAAGATTTCAAACAATGCGTTCTCTCAACAGGGCCCACTCTAGGGGCGAACAACCCGGACATTTGTCCGGGACTGCAAATCTAAAGGGCGGCATTTTGGCTATGAATGTGAAAAAATATTTTAAAGTTAAACAACTAATTAATCGAAATTGATACTTGTCAACTTTTTTTTTGGCTAAAATAACCGTACTATTTACATTTCGTATTTATAATCCTTAATTCTGAAGAAAGCAACAATAAAATAGCGACATGTTTAATGAAATAATACGAAAGGCCAGATATCTATGTCGCGTACCGCATAGAACAGCACGCAGAGCGTTGCGTGAAATAATTTTTTAAAAATATATGTATTTTAAAAAAGTATATGTTTAATAGGGAGGAAATTTGTCTATTTGTCCGGAGTGACGTAAAGATAGAGAAGGCCTTGAAACGTAAACGTTGATCGCGAGCCCAAACACAACGGTTCATGGAAATAGCAATGTTCAGCATTTCCCCAAGCGATCACACAAGAATTTAAATAATTTGCCAAAGAACCAAAGTCGTCAAGATGAAAGAGGCCGAAGAATGGACAATCACTGGGGGTCGAAAGCGTTGGAGTGGTGTCTCCCGAACGGATACAAGAAGTATGCGTAGCCCAGCAGGTCGATGGTCCGACGACAGCCGGGAACAGCAGAACGAGATACAGAAAAGACTGGCGAACAATAGGAGAGGTCTCTATATTCAGCTGTGAATAGACACGGAATTATTATGATACGAAGATGATTTATGCTTCATTGGTAACTACAAATTAAATCAAAACCATTTAAAAGTTTAAAATCTAATAGTAGTGAGACATCTACAGAAGAATCAAACTCTGTTATACGATATATCTCAGAATGCAGGGAAATATTGCTGGATATTGGAGCCCTGGAAGAAAGAGATCATCATGGTTGAAAAACCTGAGACAATACTTTGGACGGTTTACGGTAGAGCTGCACCGGGCCCCAGTAAACAAAATGATGATAGTCAACGTCCGTTGAACGAATAGGGTATAAGAAGAAAAATAAGGAGAAAGATTTAATGTTCACACCCGTTAGGTACTTAATCTACAAAAGAAACTTGGCCGAACATTAACAGATAAGTATATACACTAAAAACTCGCAGTTTCGTTACCTATCGGTTTTATTTCAGTCAAAGAGTCTTTGAAGATGCCCCCAAAGATATTTTGATAAGTAATCAATGACGAAGTATTTCTTCTGCACATATCAGCAGGTATAGTGGGGGCATTCAAAATTCTTGTATAACTTACGTGACATATTTTTTTCATTGTAATATGTTTATCAGTAATTTTTTTTATTTTTTTTATTTATATATTCGACAAATAAAAAAAAATAGTAGGGTTATACACCCCTAAATAAGAAAGACCTTGAATTATGGTGGTGACTTTCAACATGTACATAATACGAGACCAATATTAACTAGATGTAAGAATTTGTTAACAACAAATAAAAATATATATATTTACATATATCTATAATAATACAATATAAAAATGTTGGGAAATTGATCAGATTATAAATAGGGAAAGATGTCAAATAATGATGTTTAATAATTTTGAAGACCTTTAATCCATTTTATAAGTTCTTTTTTATAATCATTTATATTTGCTGCTAGTTTAATTGATATTGGCAGTTGGTTACACAGTTTAGGAGCAATGAACGATGCATGTCTCTGTCCTGTTCCTAATTTGGACATTTTAAAGTAACATGTTCATTAATTTTGCTCCTAGTCTTATAGTAATCGTGAATTTTTATTTCATCCTATTTAAAAAAAAAAAATAAGACAGTTTTTTTTATAAAGAAGATAAATTCAATACAGGAAAATCTTATTATTGATTAAATAATGGTTCAAAAGATACTTTTATAGTTCCATCTAGTATGGTGAAGTTATCATTAATCTTAATTATATTGTGATTTTATATCTTTTTTTAATTACTATACTTATATTTATTTTTTCGTATGTGTAAATTATTTTATTTGTTAAATTTGGTCTGCAAAATAATATTGTGATCGTTTAGTTTTTTTTTGGCTGCGACCTACGCTTTTGACACCAAAGATCGGGGATTCAATCTCGCCAGTTCATTCATTCAGTTCTATTATCATAACACAAGCGCTTTAGCTAAGTTATAAAATATTATGTAGTGATGTAACTTGTTTTCATGATCAACTATTGATAAATTTTATTATTTATTATAATATAGTTATATTCAAATAATAAATAAAGATTCATTTGTTTATATTGTGAATTACAGTATTATGAAACATTTTTTGGTTCTATTGAATTTATTTAAAGCTGTCGAAGGAAAGACATTTTTGTAATTGTAACATACACAGCGAATGTAACATACATTTGACTTGTTAATGATTGACTATGCGTCGCGCGTACATGAAAGCACGAATCACAAGGGTCGAATGATTTATGTTGTATTGTATTTATTAAAAACAATGTAAATTGATAATATTCATGCATAACTTTACATAATAACATTTTTTCTGTATCAAATATTATTGCATTCTGGCTGAAGATGGGAGCGTGTTAGTAGTATATAGACATATAAATGAAGATGAAAGATCTTATTATATTGTATATAATGGCCCGTGTCCACTATGATCTCACGATGAGACTTTGATCTATGAAAGTCGCTAAAGGTACGTGTATACTGGATGTGTCGCAAAACATATGGATTGATGATTCATAAATCACTTCACACTGAACTCTATACCGTTATTTATACAAACTCGAGAGAAATCTCATCCGTGGACACCCATCATACTATAAGATAATATATAAAAATATCATATATTGTAACACATGTTTTTTCTAAAAAAATTCGAGGCTCTAATAATTACCAAACTAAAGTTTATTAAATCAAATCTAAAATATTTATTATATGACGTAGGCGGTTGAACTACACAATACATCACATTTTCGAATGAAATAGATTGCCGTTTGATGGCGATGGCCCATAATATATATATAGCATTATCTGAACTGTTTTATCAAAGGTATCCATAGGTCATGACAGGGGTGAACTTCACGCACACCTGTCGAGGATACAGACGTACCAGTGGGGGTAGGTACATCTGAATAATCGATATCCGTGTTTATCAAAATAGGAATGATTCGTTTGGAAGTAATTATTTCTTAGAGTCCTCTAATATATCATATCACATATAACAAAGGCAAAGTTTTAACGCAGATAATTCTAAGCATACAAATAATAAAATTTCGTATTCGAAATTTCGAAAATATTTATAATATCGAGGCCTTACTGTATAATCGATAATGTTTTTGTAATTCACGTGAGAAACAATGTTTTAAATGTTTATAATTCCATTTCTTGCCGTTAATTACTATTAACGCTGGGAAAGGTATCGACTTGCAAAAATAACATTTCAATGGATTGTAGAACGCGAACTTTTTGGGTTCCCATCTAACGTGGGGCCCCAATGCACCGCATTGGCTGTATTGGCAAAGTTACGCCCCTGAGGCGAACACATTATTATTGTGTAGTTGCAGTTTTTTCAGAACATTGTTATGTGATATTTTAATACAAATTAAACGTATTAATCAGAAAGATACACAGGAAAAATTAATTTATCGAAAAAATATTTAAATTGAGTTTTCCTGTATATTTTTCTAAAAAATACATTTAATTTGTAATCAAATAAATTTAAGTCGATTATAAACAGTCAGGAAAATAACGCTTTTTTTTCTGAATCCAAATATATTATAATTAGATTATAACAATATTTGTTGACGGGTAAACCACTTAATGTTCTTCCAAAAAGGAGAATATCAATAAATTTCAGCTTTCTCGGTTGTTCAGAAAAATGGTATTTCATGGTTTTCAAGTTCCATTATGTAATACACATATTAGATAAATGTTTTTTTATTACGACAAAATATGTTTTGTTTATAATACTCGTGTACTTCGTATTTTTACTTTGTTAACATGAGTACTGACTAAGAATAATAAATTTTGAAAGCAGGATGAGATGAAGTGTTAAAAGGAAAAATTGCAAAATATGTCGAGCAAGTAGGCGAGGATGACACAAAACAGACTATCATTGAATACATCCAAAACAAAGCTACTATGGACAGCGAGACCTAGATAGCAATACTAAATCCAGGAATTAATGTCTGTAAATACTAAATCTGTAGTTAAGTCGTTGGGCGTGCACATTGATTACGCAAACCAACAAATCCTTGAGTGTGTGCTTTTATCAGCCGGGACAGATTAAAACTATACGGAGATATATTCCCCCTGAGGCAGCCTGTCTACTCATAAATGCATTTGTAGTGGACTTTTGTAATAGTATTTATATTTACTTACCCAATGTTTCAGCTGGACAGATTACTATCTATTATAAATACGACAGCACGGATAATGTATGTAGTTTCTAAATTCTCTCACATGACATTCATTTTGCATGAACTATAAGAGATAAATTTCATTTGTGTTGATTGATGTACAAGGCGACACATAACATGGCGCCTCTATATTTTCAAGAGTTCTGCATCTCGGACAACTCGAACGATACACGTCAAATTCTCAGGTCAGCCTCTACGGCACCCGCAGGAAGGGTTGTAAACTGATCGGCTGTTGCCAGACGTTTAAATTTTAGGAATGGGCCAAGCGGGCGGTGGCAGGCCCAAAAACGTTGAACTCTTTGCCCTACGTCATAAGGAACAGTGCATCAGAAACTTTATTTAAAAATATACTAAAAACGCACATATCTTATAAGCATATCTATATTATTAGGTTGGGTAGTTGCGCGTCCTTCTTTCAAACGGCAATCCTTGTACAGACAACTTCTTGTATTGGTTATCCTGGAATGCGATTTTTGAGTATTTGGCGCGTAACAATATGTTAAAAAAACAGTTTTTAATTTTAAATAGGTACTAGAATCTATATGATAAATGCCTCGCGCATGTAGGATCAATAATGGATGATTCTTAAAGAGTCTGTGGCCCACCAAGGGTTATTATTTTTCAATTGTAGTTTTACGAGTACTATGTCAAAAACTATTAAATGTAACAATTTACATATTTTTATTTTATAATCTTATTATATTTATTTTTATTTGTAAGTATATTTTATGCGATTGTATATTTTTTATGTCATCGGTTTGCGTTCTCCGCGTAGTCTAAAATCGTGTATTGCAATCAAACATCAGCGTCGAGCCAGAGGCACACTTTTCCAAAAATTCTCACGAAAATGCAAATGAGCGAAAATTATAATTACTTATTTTAACATTACATTCAAGTATTATTTATTTTGAAGATTTTCATTTTGTTTTAATATTTTAAAATAGATAATTTATATTCATCATATTTAAAAAGATCGGTAAGTTGATCCATTATTTTATAATTTATAACATCCACACTGCTTCCTTTTGAAATAAATAATGTTAAAGGTCTATATGAAATTCTCTTAGTATATCATACACGCTAACACATGGACGCTATGATAATGTAATATATTATACAAATATTATTCGTATTTGCAACATGCGTTACTAATATGTTTTTCACAGGTTCTGAAAATGTTAACAGAAATATATATTTGAGGGTACTAGTTACAAAGTCAGCAGCCTCCATTATTTATTTCTGTTCTAACTTTTAATGCAGTTATCTTCTCATGTAGTTTTTTTGCATTGTGTTAATTTATTAATAATCAAACTTAGCTCTTTTCATTTATCATTTAAAATCGGCGTTAGTTCCAAAATCAATTGATTTTGACCGCTTCCATTTATATTAGGATTCAACCAATAGCAGTATTCGCTACTCAAAAATTAAAATGGCCGCCTACTAGCTAGATCTTCTTTGCATTTATTTTGTATTTTAAACTGGATTATCATTCATAATAAGAAATGCATTAATAAATTTATACAAACAACTGGCGTCTCTTCTGGGTGAGATCGTGCTCTTTGTGTATGGTTTCATTGGTATACTCAACTGTGGGAGATTTATATCTCTTGCTAAAAAGTACGGTTGTACCGTAATTTATTGAAGTAGCGCCTTGACAATGGCACGTGTTACCATGTCGAAACGTCGGCCTAGGATTTCCCAAGGAAATCATATACAAAGAACGCGATCTAACCCAGAAGAGACGCCAGTTGCATATGCAGCTGGCAGAAACCTCAAGTTAAACATATATATTGCTCTTCAAGATTTGTAATTTTTTATGTTTTTCTTGCTGAGTTTGCAACCAGCGCCATCGTTTCATCTTTGTAACCCATTAAAATTGTGTATGGCAGTAATTAAACAATGAAAATGGATTAATGCCGCTAAAATAGTAATGGATTCACAATTTCAAACAATCAGAAATTTTATTATATATTTGTAAATATATTATTTATTTTTTTAATTTGTTTTTAATTACATATTGAGTTATTTTAATACACCAACCGGTTTCGGAAAACACCATTTCATTCGTCAGGATGTCAAATTAACAAATATTATTAACAATTACATTAACCACAAAGTTCAATTTGCAAATATTAAAAATACATTATTTATTTTTAAAAAATGTCCTAATCTAAACAGAAATCTAATTAAAACACAGCGAACAATTGTCAATAAGCTTTTATCCTATTTCATTATAATGCGTTTTCCAACAAGAGGTAACCAATTTGAAATTGCCGCCGTTTCTCTAGCGGTGCTGTTTAGAAGGCGATACTTGACAGCTGTCATGTAGACAAGAGACCATTATAAAATCAACTACGGGAACTGAAAAATATTGCTTGCAATTTTCGGTTGCTATTTAGCACCTGCTAAAGAATCCAGCATTTTATGGCAAAATTAGAAGAAACAGGATATCTGTGTGTGATACACACTAAGCCCTGCGTAAAAACGTGACTGCAGACAACACTATCTCCATCGGACGCAGTGCGCAACAATAGAATCTCTCAAACACTACATTACATTGAAGTTTGCATAAAGACCTAATAATAATTGTTGCCAACGGCAATTATAAAAACAAATTGGCTACATCTTGTTGGAACACTACCTATAATTGTTATAAAGTGCTTTCCTACCACATATAATATTTTACTACTTCAATGCGCACGTCTATATGGCCTAAGAAAATTATTTCTGGGTAGGTGTCATGTTCGTCCGATCCGATCCATTAAAAAAATAGGCATTTGATCAACTTTTTTTGACTCTCGCTGGAACCCCTGAAACCGATCCAGTTTTTTCAGGGACTATTTTTACAGGAGCTGCACGCGCCGTAGCCACCGGCGGCGCTCCAAGTGTCCGCAGCAACAGATTCAACAACGGCAGGCGGCCAATCTTCGGGAGCGCCGACGGATGCAGTCCATCAACGACGCCTTCGAGGGTCTACGCGCGCACATTCCTACACTGCCATATGAAAAACGACTGTCTAAAGTCGACACGCTCAAATTGGCCATAGGATACATCAACTTTCTCGGAGAGCTGGTGAGTTCACAATGATTACGCTGAATGAAATAGTGGACTCACTTTTTTTATTTTTTTAAAAATTCATCAAAAATTCTCATTTACAAAACTGAAAAAAAAAATTTGATATGGCAGAGTCACAGATGTTCGAAATTGCGTGTTTTAAAAATGATCAGACTATACTGTTTTATCGTGTGACGTCACATCTTCCGAGACGACAAGTCGATAATTAACACTCTAGAGGGCGAGTATTGATGTTCTGGGTGGCCCAAAAAAGTGAGAACATTACGTAACACATGAGTTAATTCAAAATATAATATAATTAATTATAATTCATAATGTAATTTTTTGCACAATATTTAGTTAATCAGAAATCATCAAAACACCCTATATTGCATAATCTACTGGGTTTAAATCTGGGTTGTTCGGTGGCCACGTGCTTGGCTCGATGAAATTAACATTCTCACGATGAAGAAAGTTGATTGTATTTCTGGGTGTGTGAGATGGAGCTCCATCTGCTATAATGGGAAAATTAATAATCAAAGACGGCGACCGGAAATTGTCGAAATAAAACGTAATATAGATAAATAGGTAAGTAAGTAAATTAGTAAACTATTTAAGCTATTTTTAATATAGTTAAACTAAATTTGATGTAATTATATCAAATTTTACGAAATGTTCTCGCTTTTTTTGGGTCACCCTGTAGTCACACGGTAATCCGAGAGTTTTTCAACAAGCCCAACGTTGAACACCAATATCACCGAAAGTAGAGCACATTTTAAAAAAATTCAAAAAGCATGGTAATCTGAATTCTTTTAAACATACTACAAAAGCTCATTTCTACATACTTCGCTACATCATTGTATAAGTCCTATGTGTGATCCCTTTAGGATCAATCCACGATAAGTGGATCTGATAAGTCCAAGCATGTCTTATAACTCGTGATCTCAAATATTACCGGGCTCTTCCTAATATTAATTCACTATTACGCTTGTTTTTCATCAGGTGAGGAACGACAAGAGTCTTAAAGATCCTGGGATCACCGGACTTTCTAGAACACTGAAAAGGGATGAACCAAAGAAAATCATCGTCAAAGGTCACCTATTTTTAAATGTTATTTAATATTATGCGAAAATTACGTAACATTAATATGTTGATTCTCACTTTATTTTTGTTTGCAAATTTTATGCGATATCTGAAAACATTTGGTTTTGCTCAAAAACAGGTATGATTCGTATTAAAAAATGTTTTAAGCCTCGTAAAACAATTCACATTTCGACTACTAATCGAAAATTGACATTATCTTAAAAAAAATTAAGTTATTCTCAAAATATCTTTCCATTCAACAACTGATGTTACGTACAGGAAACAAAAATGTAGACGAGGATGGTTCGCCGATCTCAGCTTCTCTCAATCGGCGATGATGATGATGATTATAAGGTAGAAAGAAATGAACCACAAAAGATGGTCACACTACAACGGCAAAATCTAGAATGGCTTCCGCCAGCAGAATACTCTGTTTTTATTCAAATGCATTACAATACATGTAGTTATTACACGGTGACAGGCCGCCGCTTGAGACGTTTTACTAAGGCGTCTCTGTTTTCCTTATATCTATCCCACGGGTTTTTTGGCGCCACGCTGATGATTACACATTTAAATTATTAACACGTGTCTTAACATATCAATTATATGGCGCCTCCTCGGCGAATAATTCTGTGCGATACAAACTGACGTACCTAAATAACTTGATTCTACGATCTAAGTGACCGAAGAAATCACAAAAATTTTCATTGAAAACATTTGAAACATGTCTTTAAAATGTAGCAAAACACTTATTTTGTTTGAAAGATTATTTTGAAAAACATTTTCGTGTATGCGGCTTTACAATAATTATGTATGTATTGACTTATTTGAATATAATAAAACAGAGCTAGAACATTTTTAACCCTTAAAATTAATTTTAAACATATTATTTTCAAATAGAAGGCTTATGAGAGGATGACAAATAATTTTATTTTGTATTTGTTTCGGTAAAAATGATTTTAATTCTAGAATAACCATTTACTTACGTGAGATATTTCATGAGATATATAAGATGGGCGCTTGGCCCTCACGGGCTGCTTCCTTGATTCCGAGATGCCTAGTTTGGTAGTCCTTGTAATCTACTAGTCGGACCACCTTGAGATTTCCTCAAGGAAATTGATAGTTCTATTGTGTGACTATCGACGAGTATCCAATAATTCAATTTATTAAGGAAAACACATTCTTATTGTGAAGTTGTAATTATTCAGAACATAGGTCTGTGATATTTTAAATACTAAATTAATGTATTAATTATAAATATATACATATAAAATCAATTTTGTCGAAAAATATTGTTTTTGCGTCACCGGGATTCGATTTGAGATTCTGTAAAAATAATGTAGATGGCTTTCAAATAATGGAACGACAGGTGTATTAATTTGAAAAATGTAACATATAGGTTCGAAAATTTGTCAAGAAAAATACTGGCGTTATATGTCACAATGGTAGTGCACTTCCCCGGATTGGAAATAGAGATCCAGGTTCGAATCCCGGTGACGCAAAAACAACATTTTTCGACAAAATTGATTTTATATGTATATATTTATAATTAATACATTAATTTAGTATTTAAAATTCCATTTACTTTCTTGGTTCTTATCATACGTGGAAGCTTATTCTTTTTTCTCTTTATGACATTTCTATTTCACCTCCGTCACACCCTTTTTATTTATTTCTAATACCTAGATAAATAAATGTGCGCATATAACAATCATGGGGTGTGAAGTGTGCATTTGTGTAGCCGCTGTGATGAGGGCTTTGTGTACGCGCCCCTTGAAATCTCCAAAATGTTAAATTTAAGGTTTAATTTAATTGAATGTGTCAGATTAGAGTTCACTTTATATGCTGCAATACCAAATTCTATAAATACAATCCCTTATTTTTGTCCGTTTGATGTGTATTTTATTTTAATTCATTGAACAATGTATCAGCTTTTTATTATCATTATTGTATGTAGAATTATTATATATATATATATATATATATATATAATAATTGTGAAATTTGGATGATGATATGTACAAGAACGAAGAAATAATGAAACTAGAAAATAATGCACGGTCCATTAACATAGGATCCATAAAAAATATTATATTAAAGCTTCACATATGTGAAAATAAAACACTTATTTCTTTATTATATGTACTCGTTTAATTTACTTGAGACGCGTTTCGCCTTGTAAGAGCACTATCGATCAATCAAGAGCAATTAGAAATTGATATTTTTCTTTACAAGGCGAAAAGCGTCTCAAGTAAATTAACCGAGTAGAATCAGAATAAAAGTGTTTTATTTTCACATATGTGATTATGGAATTCTACAAACTTACCTCGGAAACAGAAAATATATAATAGCAAAAAGAAATCACAGGCGATCTAAAGTGAATCAAATTCTAAAAAAGTATTTTTTTCTTAAAAAACGACGTTATGTAAATTTACCAAAATTTTCCACATTAGGAATAAAAAATTTTGACGCGACTCCTGCAAATTCGCAAATTCTGGCGTAATAATTTTATGTATTATGCGTAAAAGTTGATTGCTTATTGATTTATTTATATTATGTTGATTTTTCAAAATTGTTAATAAATCTATCAAAATGAATTATATATCTATTGTACAATACTAAATTTAAAGTATAATAAATATATAATATGAAATTAAAGATAAATAATGGACAAGGATCGAATAGAACAGATATTTTAGATAATGTATACACCGTGTACCGTTTACGGTTTAAATAATAAACAAAGCGTCCCAATGCAATTATTGTACACCTCCATACACGTATATATGTTCACTTCACCTGTGCATCATTTAATAACCAACCCTCTTATATTGCCCACACGATATTACTGAAGAATAGTGCTATTTTATTTAGGGGTTTCAATTCATTTGTGGGGTCCTCAGAGAACGACACCCCTCTCTTAAACACAATAGCTAGAACTGTATTATAAACCTATTAGGTTAGATTTTTGCAGTGGGCTTAATAATATTATTTTTAGTACAGAGAACATATGCATATCATCCGAGAATTATTTGACCATTATCTGAATTTAATAAGAATTTGGGATGTACATGTCAGGTAACCGTAATTGATAAGACTTTTTTATTTTATCAATACTATTTCTGTTTTGCTGAGTGATTGTCTTTCTATAATTAAGAAAAATATAATATTGAATGTGAATGAGATAAATTTCTTTTTTGATAAACTGAGTCTGGTTTATTCGATTTCTGCACTGAAGCGAGTTACATAATCTAGCAGAGCTTAAAATAATACATTTACAAACAGAAGAGGATTTGTGGAAATGTACCATTGGCGTTGACGAATTAAATCAATAATGGCTCTACAACTTTCAACCCTTTACACCAACCAACCTTCTTCTTGTTTAAAATAAAAAACCTATTTAATATGCTATACCAGTTAAATGATTTTATTATATTAATGTACATGTGCGTGCGATTTTGTGCAACTTTCTGACATTTTTAAAAACTAGAAAAACTATTTTGGGAGAATTTAAACTTGGAAAGATTTGTGGTTTCTTAATTTTAATAAATGTTATATACAGGCTGGCCCAAAAAAAGTGAAGACATCTCGTAACACATGAGTTATTTCAAAACATAATATAATTAATTATAATTCATAATATAATTTTTTGCACAATATTTAGCAAATCAGAAATCATCAAAACACCCCATATTGCATAATTTACTGGGTTTAAATCTGGGCTGTTCGGTGGTCGCATGCCTGGCTCGATCGAAGAAGAAAGTTGATTGTATTTCTGGCTGTGAGAGATGGAGCTCCGTCCTGCTGTAATGTCCAGTTATGCTGTAATGTCTAGCTATACTCCAGGCTTTGTTTTGAAACTCTTTGATAATTTTCCTAGTACCCCGAAATTTTTCAATTCGCAAATTTTTGATCAGAATACGGTCTTCTGCAGTGAGTTTTGTTATTCTGGGCAACAATTTGAAAAATCCAAATATAAAGAATGGGAAAATTAATAATCAAAGATTACGACAGGATATTGTCGAAATAAAACGTAATATAGGTAATTAAGTAAATTAGTAAACTATTTAAGCTGTTGTTGATATAGTTAAACTGTTTTTGATGTAATTATATCACATTTTACGAAATGTTCTCACTTTTTTTGGGCCACACTGTATACTTACTCATATTTGCAAGAGGCGAAACATGTTTCGATTAGTTTATACCATTTTATGTTGTGATGTCACATTTTCCAAGTCGACAAGTCGGTACTCAACACTCACTAATATTGTTAGTACTGGCCGGTACGCATAAGAGATGTGACTTCACACAGTGGATATGACAATATGATATGATAAAACATGCGATATGATAAAAAGACCGACTTTGGACGCCAAAATCTCCGAAAGTATTGCACATTTTGTAAAAATTCAAAAAGCATGGTAATCTTGATTTTTGGCTTATTTTTTTACATACTACAAAAGCTCATTTCTGACATGCTCCACTACCTCATTGTGGATAATCGCATGTACACCAAATATGCCGTATAATTGTGTAACTTTACAACTTGATCTAGCTGCTTATCGATAGTAAGGCAATAATTACAAACAACGAAGAATTTTCAAAAATAATAGCCCTGCTTTCAGACTCTGCGATAATGTCATCCGAAGAATTTTCATAGAAAACCTGATTCACAAGGCTTATAAATATACAAATTCATTCGAAATGTACATAAATTACTATATATATTACGTCTACAAAATCGCTGATGGCAGGAATAGGCGAAAATGATTTTTTAAATTATTTATTCCGATCCCATTAAATAATATTATTTGTGATGAAGTGTTGAAAGACTTCTGACGTTAGGGGGATGAACGGGGGGGCAATAGAGACCCATCATAGTGTTGTTATTTTAAGATCAGCGTATCGGGGGTCGCGCCCCGCCGATTTCGGTTCCACGTGGGCTTCGACGAACGGGGGACATAATCCGTGATGCGTTCTGTACACGTGTGCACGACCCTAGCGACCCTCCATTTAGTTGGGCTATTTGTACATTATTGCGGCAGTTGCGTGCAATTGCTGAGCAGACCTGTTCATCACAAACACGCAAAGAGAATAATATTTTTTTTAATACAAATTTACTATACACGTTGTTTAGTTTTCTTGATGTAAAATCTATTATTTTACTTTTTTACCAATTTACTTTTTTATATCTTTTTTAAATTTGACATTGTATCAAAGATTAATTTTTAAAAATGGGTACTGAAAATTAGTTACCTACCTATTGAATTAAATTACATATTAATATAAACGTATTTTTGTATCAATATTTATCGTTTAAGACTATACAACAAAAACGAATATTTATTAATTTATTTATTAATATATTTATTTTAAAAAAATTAATTGATGCGTTGTACTTATAAATAATAAAAATCTTTTAAAAGAGCTGCCTTAAACACACTAAAATTCACCCCATTAATGTATCGATTTTTTTATTTTCCTAACAGGGGTTATTAACATTGAACAAATATTATATTATGAATTATACTAAGTATATATAACTTATTAATCTACAGCTACTTCAAACTTTATCTATTAACAATTAACCGCATGTTTTTTTTTAATATGGATTTAAAATTACATTAAAATTAAACTGATTACGAATATTCGGAATTTTTATATGTTTAATATTAGTCTTGCAATTATCTAAATATGTATATTCCTATATATTATACGTAACTCCTGACTCGGTGTCCTATATTATAATTATACAAATATAACTCACCAACACATTCCATCGGCCGACAAACTATTATTAATTTGATGTAGCTATTATTATATAGCGCCATATTTAATTATTAATGCAAAAATATTTTAATTATTCTAAATGCTAATTTTAAAAATTATGAAATAGTGTATAAAATACAAAATTCTTATGTGAAATACATTTTTATGTATATGACTAGCGGGTCTTAAAACAAATCAAACGCTAATTGAATTACAATCTTATATATTTATTCATTTAGATGATTTGATCTTATTTGAAATATATATTTTTTAATCTTTAGACGGGTTTGAATATCGGGAATTTCAATTTGTTACATATATTTTAAATTAATAATAAATCTTACACATAAGTCATGGATTTGGATTTATTAATTTACTATATATACAGTTCAAGTATCAAAATATTTCTGAAAGTTGAAGTCGGTTTTTTTGAGCTGGATATTTTAGCGATGCTGGTTTTTTAGCTCACCAATAAAATAAACTACTTAAAATTTTAAAAACAATTAGTTAATTTTTGAGATATTTGGGTTTTAAAAATGTTTTAATGTTTATTTGTTTTGTCAGAATGTTGCGCGGAGAATCTAATATAGTGTGTGGTAACAGCCGTCACATGCCTTGAAGTTTAAAAGAAACAATTAACATCGACTAGAGTATTGTTTTTGAATTTGACTTAAATACATACATTATTAAATTTAAAGATGTGAATACGTATAAACATCACTATTTTTATTATTTTTCATATTATTATACGATTAGGTTTGCCGCTAGCAGAATCTGTGAGTCTTGACTAATTATTAGCTATGAAAAAAATCGTTACTATTTTAGATAAAAAATGTACTTCTGTTAGAATTTCCAACAGTTTACGATCTGTGCGTGTAATTTATTTCTTATTCATCTCAATGCTGCATTTGTTACACATTTCATTACGGTGTGGGCCCAGCACACGAGTGTGTGCACAGCACTTGTGAATGACCCTTTTCAGTTGTTTGACATGCAATCGCTGATTGATAATGGCTCCGGGCCCTTGGTGCCGGAAGCAATGAGGGAAGGGTCCTTCTCTCATTGATACACTATGTGTTTGGAGGTTCAAAGATGATTATAGATAAAATGAGTGGGTGATTTGGATTTTCACATCATTTCGGAACAAATTTCCGTGAAAGAAAGTAATGTAATCCATGATAATATTACGCTTCCTCGTCTATATCTATGACTTTCTGGATGTGGCGATTTCGGTAATGTCATTATCGATAGTGTTATTATGACTGTATAGTGCTTTATTAAGCGGCTACGTGTTTTTAATATCTCTAGATTAAGATTATTTAAATATTTTCTCTTTTAAATATTCAATAACAATTCGTCAATATACATTAAATTTGAAATGAAGTATACATTGTCTTTATTACAAGAAAGAAAAAGAAAATATATTTTAGGGAAATCGTATATTAACATCTGTAAACAAGGGACAAATTTTACTATAGAAATTGTCTATCCACTATTCTTACATCAGCTAGATGTCATTTTTGTTTGTTTTGACAGCTAACTTACAAAGATGGAATAATTTTAATTACATCGACATTTTATTTACGTGTAGTTTATTTTGAGGAAAGCTCTATCATTGAAATATAGATTTTGTTGAGATCCGTAGCGGCCACTATCGGCCGCGAAACGGCCACAATATCCGCCTGCACAACCAAGAAGATAAGCAATCGGCGACAACCGAATGCTTATCTACTTGCTAGTCAATCTTGATTTCTCCATTTTTTTTTATGTAATCACTATTATAAAATATATAATTTATTTTTCAATTGTCAATATATATTATTTAACCTGTTTGATGCCTAATAAATTTCCAGGCGAAACGTTATCATATATATATATATATATATATTGGTATCAAAATTCTTAAAATTCAAAATTTAAAAAAAAGGTTACCTTTTTTCCAAATTTTATTTTTTACGAAAAAACCATGAAAACGTTGGTATTACTAACTATAAAAAAACATAGGTACTATTTCATCATAAGCGTCCATCGAGCGGGATTTCGTACGGTTATGAAATGAAAAAAAAGAAAAAAATTAATGCTTATAGTGTTATCAGGCGGTTGTTGAGGTCATTTGCATATAAATCACTTTTATCTATGGTATAAAATGAATCTGGCAACACAAAAGTGAGCTTCGTCTGTCAATTTTGTATGGAGGAAAAATGAAGATCTTTTACACTCGATTTCTGACGTAATTCGTGGTGTTCTTGAGTTGAATAATATTTCTACGGGTCACGGTATGATATCAATACTGAAAAGAATTATTTGGTTTAAAATCTGATACACGGATAGCTCGTGATATCAACCGTTATTTTCTGACGCTGTCATGTGGGTGTCGGCTATAGCCAATGATAGGCAACGTGGCATTCTGAACTCTGGCGATCTGCGGCGCTCGGTCTCTGTCTCTGTCGCAAGTATCCGACGCGAGCCTTCACTGGGTTAAAATAAATAATAAATAAAGTTTATTTCTTCATTACTTCGAATCGGTATAAAATGATCCTTGTTTATGATGACCTCTCAAAGAGAGTTTGACCTTTGTGATTTTTGAGTAGGTAAAGGTATTAAATGTGTCATTCTAATCGGTGAGTAAAACGTATGCGTTGATGATTCATGGTTCACTTCGCGCTGAACTCTATGCTGTTTTACGCACGCACTCGAGTCGAACAGAAATGTCATCCGTGGACACACAATCTTAAAACTAATTTAACTTTTATTATATTACTATAATATGAATATAAAATGCTTGCATCGGCACAAGCGAAGTACAGCGAGGCCGGCGTTAAAAACTAAAATGTACATATAAAATTATCAAATAAATTATTATTATTTGAATTCATTTTTTTTTTTATTTGTCAACGAAATCTGTTAATTAACCACAAACTTTAATAAATCAATAAGGCTTTTCAATGAGTTGTAAACTCATGTTCTTAAATTGTATATAACGAAAACAAGTAAATAGTCTTACCGGCAAAAGTAAAAAAACTTTGTAGTATATGTATATTATACATATATAACGGATTATTTTCTGCGGTAACCCACGTCTAATAGTCCTGAGAAGGACTTTTATACTCCCGACGTTTCGAGTAAATATCATTACTCATTCTCAAGAGCCTTTTATTCTGAATCCTACTCTAAACTCGGCCAATCGAAGCAAGAGCCAAAATGAAAGTGAGTTAAAATCTTAGTAGTTACTTAATATTAACTGTATCTAATGGTAACGAAAGGCGACATGTAATTTAGTTTATTTGTTTAAAGTATTATTTTTTTTTTTCATGGATGGTTGTGTTTAATATATTTCTTATTAAGTAGTTTCTACTGTTCATATTATTTTTATATTTTAAAATTTATATTGCTTCTCTATATATACGGAATGTTTCTATGTTAAGTAACTTAACTTAAGATCGTTCCTATATATAAAGAAGTATTATATAATACAATTGAGAGTTTTGAGGCTACTTTAGCTCATTTTAAAAATCTGATTAGAGTTATTTGACGCGAATTATGTGGATCATCTCACCACGGACAATGAGATATTTGAAAATCAATAAAAAAAAAGCAGAGCTTTCGAATTATGAGAAGTAATCATGATCAATTAATCAAATATATCTAAGTCACTGAGTATCTGAAAATATTGTTAATTAAAATACATATTAAAGAAATTAATTATTGTTCGTAGTTTTCTATATTTTGATTTGATTTGTATTTACACTATTTATGATAGGAAGCTATTTGAATTGAATACTGTTTAAGTAATAATTTTGTGTTATTTTATTTGGTATATTACATTATCATAAAATAGCGTGAGTTATCAGAGATCGATCACAACTTGACAGTGACTAACATAGTAACTATTAAAATCTGTCTATTTTTAACGAAATTTAAAAAATCTAATTATAATAAAATATTATTATTGAGTATTTCAAATAACTCACTTACTTACTTACCATCACGTAGTTTCCCCGTGGGGGTAGGCAGAGAGAATAGAGCGCCACACTCTTCTGTCCTGACACACAATTCTCGCCTCATCCACATTCATACATCTTCTCATACAAGCTCGCCGATTGTTGAGGCTTCTAACAGAACCATCCTCCATTATCTGGTTTACCTGGTCGTGCCAAGTCTTCATACATAATAAATGAAACAGCTGTAACATCTAAATAATGCTAACGTAAACTATCAGAACTCAATAAGAATATTTATTACAATTTGATTTTTTAAATTTCATTAAA
Source organism: Eubasilissa regina (assembly GCA_022840565.1). NCBI lineage: Eukaryota > Metazoa > Arthropoda > Insecta > Trichoptera > Phryganeidae > Eubasilissa > Eubasilissa regina. Next base: position 29,754,266 of record JAINEB010000033.1, read on the forward strand.
CATAAACATGGTGTTCTACAAAAATATACACAATAAATAAAAATATATTAAAATCTGCCCCAAAATTATTTTCAACTTTTGTTTATTTTTCTTTTCCCGGATGGAGGTTGAAGGCCAATTTTGTTTCAGGTGGTAGCGCACACGCGCACTCGCTGTCCTGGTCCCGCAGGGGTGAGCGGCCCCCGGGAGGTATGCTATACGCGCGCCTTTGGACCCCAGAGGACCCGCGATCGATGCGCACTTCTCCTCAATAGTTAAACATCAAATATCTATTTTTGACAAATAACACAACAAACGGTTGAGATTTTTTTATTCCAACGTGACTCGTTCATAAAAGTATTATAAAAGTTAGATAAGCTATGCTCCCGTTTCAAAAAGTACAGGGTTATCCAGCAAGCATGATGGAACTTTATAATGGAATTAAATTTAAAAAAACAAGTCGATGATTTTTTTTTATTTGAAACATCATTCGATGCCATTAATAATGGAATATAATTTTATTAAAATGTGCACCACGGCTACGTTTAATACAATGCATTCTTCGGATCCAATTTTAAACCACTCTTTCACATACATCTGGTGCAATTTCACAAATAACATGGTTTGTGTTGTTCTTTAATTGTTCAATTGGTGTTGGTTTTTCAGAAAAAATAAGTGACTTTACATATACCTGCAAAAATTAATCTAACGTAGAGATATCACATGATATAGGTGACCAATTGACAGGTCCATTTCTGGAAATAATTTAATCAACCATAAAATTCACGAAGCACACGTTGAGTTAGCCGAATCGAAGAGTGACTTTGATAATAATTTTTAATAACTTGTAAACGTCGTTCCAATGTGAAATGTTCCATGATAAAACAATAGACTATACCGAATAAATATAACAATGGCAGCTATCAAAATATTAGTAAACATGGGAACTATTATTATTTGAAATTCTATCACATTTATTAGATAACCCTATAGTTACAAAAAATTAAAGAAAAATATTTTTTAAACTCACACACGATTATTTATAAAACATAATATCATCGATGTGGATGAAATATTGCGAATGCGAATGAATGGATGATTAGACTATATTAGACTATTTTACAGGCTGCTGCAAAGTTGTGACTGAAGCCACGTCCATGCCGTGTATACGTTTCGGCTGGCCAGTCTCGGTGCGTTGAGTCGCGACCTCATTGTGGCTAGAGAGGTGTAGAATTGTCAGTAATCGTCTGTAGAATTGTAGTAATTGTCTGTAGAATCTCATATACATAGTGAGCTACTAATGCTGAGAGTTGTCTCTTGAGAATCTCGTGAGAACATAATCCCTATCTCAGAGATTGTTACGACTCGAAAATCTCAGTAGGTATAAATAAATAAATGACGCATTTGCATCGAGTCCTTCAATTTTCCAGGCCAGCCCTGATACAATCGTCATTATAAATATTATATCAGGACATATAATTTATCATTGCGGTCATTTTATTTATCGATTATCAATTATTAGGGCGTACCCATTGATATTAATGATTTAAATTAATATGTTTATGAAAAACTACGTACATCGTTAATTGATTTATATATTATATTAATTTTTGAAATAACGGACAATGGTCTATCTTCAATTGAATGATATGCCATATAGTCCGTTGGAACCAATGCATACATTTTATAAGAAATCCGTCAGTATGATGAGAACGAGTCTTTGGAAAATAAAAAATCTCCACCTTTTTATCTTTTGTTAGAATATTGATCTCAAAAAAAGTAAATTATGTCTAGTCATTTTTGGTTGTGTTTATATTGAAAAGCATTAAGTGTACATTATTGTAAATTTAAAACCGCAATATTTTTTACTTTATAATTTTAGTTTTAGTACCCATACGACGATATCGCAACTAACAAATAGATCAAAAAATTTGATAAATTCGCTAATATTTGATACATTTTTAAGTGGCAGTAATTTGTTTTTTATGTTTTGCTTTCAATGGAACATAAAAGAACAATTGAAAAACGTACAAATAATTAAATTACATATTTGTTAGTTACGATACTTTACGTAGAAGTGGTCGATAATGTATTTTAATGAGAAAAAAATATTATTTATTTATTGTATTGTCGCGTAAGCATTATATCTCAATGTATTTATAAGACATCTATATTGTGTTAAAAATTTAAATAAATAAATGATGTCTAAAATTTGTTTCTTTAATTTTGTTTCTTTGTCTTTAGCTCTACCATCTGGGTATCTATTTATGGTTTATTTTGTGTAGAGGATTGCAAAAATTCAACTTGTACTTAAATTCAACTTGGCAACACAAACAATATCAATGCACCACGTAAATGGCTTTCACAATTAAATTATTATCAATAGATAAAATTCGAATAGAGACAAAAATCTATTATGATATTGTGCTAACGTATGCGTTCATTGGATACATTACATCCTATGTTAGTGTCATTGCTAGAAGAAAAAATATCAAAATGGCGAGTATGTCGAACGTGTTTTTAAACCTTTCCTCTCCGGTGATGTAAACTGAGTTAACATTGCCTCTTATTATGTGAATATCTCTGTAAATATACTAAATACAGCTTTTAAGTTTTAAATAAGGTGTTTCTCCGTAATATATTTACGTATTGTTTAAAATAATAATAATTACAACAATAAAAATGTTTTCTTTTTTTGTCAATACGTGAATGTGAGCGGATTGGTGCGGACGGCGCAGTGCGTGGAGCGCGAGGTGCCGGATGCCGATTGTCTCTTAGTGGCAGGGCGTGCGCCGTCCAAGTTAAACGTGTCTTATGCTGTCGTTTGTGAAGATCAATGTCTTTTCTCATTTTTAGCACTTTACACAATAATTGATGTAAATATTCACTTATGTATATATATCAACGATTATTTTAATGATTAATATAAGTAATAAATGTAAAATATTCATATTTATCCGACTTAAAAATTGCAAAAGTCTACATGAACACTGAGTTTACAGTACCATAACGCGTGTTTTTATTTTAGCATAGTAAGGGAAAGATTAATATCGCTAGATTAAGATTACTTAAATGTTTTCTCTTTTATATATTCAGTTACATTAACATTACAGTACGCAAATTCAATTTGAAATGAAATGTACATTGTCTTTAATAAAAGTATGAAAAAACACAAAATAGCAGAATCGTATGAATTTTTCCGCCTGGCATGAATATTGAATTTGAGGTTCAAGGAAGTAAGGTCTCCGGTAGGTGTCGCTATTCAAAGCAAAAATTCAAGACGTGTCAGATAAATAAATAACGTCGTGACGGTTTAATACATCGCTTGCCATAGTGGAAAAGTTTTTTGCGACGGATATATTCGGCGCTGGGCTGTAGAGATGTTATTTTAATTTTTATGTATTCAATGCATTTACATTGCATTACAAAAATATGTATCCGCAGTTTAATATTTGTCAAAAACTACTGTAAATAATTATTGGACACTTTGGCTCACAGACACACTGGATTACTTGATTATTTAAGCACTGCAGTTCAAAAAGGTTTTACACAAAATATCGTATTCATTTGACATTTAAAGTAAAAAAAATCATATGTCCGTATTATTTAATATCTTTAAGTTGGCCACATATTTCATGTTTATGTTTTTAATAACATTTTGACGATAATCATATCAATTTAAGATAGTTCTGGGTGTACATGTATTTATAGGTATCTATAATTTTACTAATATTTTGTTTATTCTTTCTGAAAATACAGAGAAAATACGCTACATGGTGTATTGTTAAACTAATGTGTTGAGGGATTTCTACTTTGAAACATAAATTAAACAGAAACCCTGGTCGTGAAGCGGCCACAATTACCACCCACAGGGATAGCCGATTGATTTTCTGTTATATTTTTCTGTAATGCATTTGTATCCTATATACCCGATCGTTTGATTATAAAGGAAAGGTATTTATTTATTTTTAATTAATGAATATTTTTAAGGCGAGTCGCGGTTCATGTGATACGTTGATGTTATAGCTTTTATACAAAATAACTTATTTGTTTCGCGTTAGAAATTATCTTTTAAGCGGGTGTGTATGTTAATATTTGTTACAGCGATTTTGTTTATTGTTCATATCGTGAAACAAACGTAATAATATTCTATAAATAATAAGACAAAACACTTTGTTTATACCACTATTTATTAAATCGACATGTTTCGATACCTGTGGTGATCTTATTCAGGAAACAATGTATACTAAAATCAAAAATACAAGCATAGATAAAAAACAAAACAATAAATTATAAGCTATGGTGGGAAGCGGTGGAGAAAAATTGTGTTATTAAATAATCATATTTCAAATTCAATTACACAAAATATGCCAAATTCCATGCAACCAGCTTTTTACATTAATAACGAATTAAAGAATTATATATTGTATTTTTAATTTTAGTATACATTGTTTCCTGAAGAAGAAACATGTATAATATGTAGCCACAAAGTGATTTAGCTAATATTGTAGAATTAATAATATTCGTTACGCTGCACGTGTACCGTAGGTATTATCATTGACATTGTATTATTTTACCTTCCGTGCAATTTGGACAATTGTTTTGCCGTGATTTGATTTTGTGTTTGCTTTTGAGGTGTTTATTTTTAGTTGGATGTGAAGATGACCATTTTGTGTATTATTTTTCACTGTGGATATTTATTTTCACTTTGAACTATAATTGTTTCAATTTATATATTGTACGTTTATATATTTTATAAAAATGATTATAATTGTATTCCCACGATTGTATGCAGACCGCATTTCCTCGATTATAAGACGTATTCTTGTTAATAATAAATAATAAAAACATTATTTAAACTTTATTATAACAAAGTCATACAATCACAATTATAGAATTTAAAAATTGGCATATTATTTATGTACTGTCATCACCGGAGTCTGACGTTTCTTCAGATTTAGTGTCCGATTTTTCTGTATCACTTGTCTTTTCAATGCGGCATAATAATATAGTCTTTCTTGCCGACATTTTAAACGATAATTAGGAACAAAATTTTTACTCAACTACCTGCTCCGCCGCGCTAACTGATCCTTCACTGCTAGTAATCAGTGAGCGAAGTTTTACAGCGATTGTAAGACGCCATCGATTATAAGACGCACCCCGAATTCAGAGACAGCAAAATAGGAAAAAACATGCGTCCTTTAATCGAGGAAATATGGTAATAAGAAGTATATATACATATGTGGAATAAAGTGAATTTTATAATGAAAATAACACAGTTTAAATGTATTTAGTCATATGTGTAATTGTATCAAAAGGAAAGGGATATTTTATTTTTCTCATTCATTTTGGCACAATTCTAATTGCGGTGAGTGTCTTCTGTTCTGATTGACCAATGAATGGTTGACAATTTTTAAAAGAGCATTTTTATTTTCACTTGGGTATTATTGATTTTTTTGTGCTGGTTCCCAAGTAAATATATATATATTGTTTTTTCATATTCTCTCATTTAACATTAAATTTTTTTATATTTTTTTTAATAAATAAAAAAACTACTGTTTTCTTGCCAGAAAATCAGTACCGGACAGGTTAAGTATAATTATATTTGTTGTGTTAATATTTTATTGACAACTGCTAATATTTGAACCGACAATTAATAAAGACCTAGTTAAATAATTATCGTCGTTTATGCGTCACACTTTTAATATCGAAAGCCGTGTGCACGCCATATTTTAAATAAAATAATCATATTTATAATCGTCTGGCACCTCATCATTTGACTCAAATATAGCTCTCTGGTTTTTCTAATTATTCAAATGAAACAACTGAGAATTGCACAACGCACGTACTTATCAAACTATTCTATGTAAAAAAAATTTTCTTTTATTATTGACAAACTTTCACCTAGTAAAGATCTAATAGAAAACACGATTTTATATTTTTAATTTAGAGACACGTATTGCCACTCATATTCTACTATTCATGTTCATTTCAATCATATGTTGATAAATCACTATTTAGTTAAATTATTTATATTCCGAAAATCGCCATTTACTTCGGATTTGGAACGTACCTTGTACCTTTGTAGGTTTGTAAGCTTGCCCAAGTAGGCAGACAGATATGTAGAATGGAGGCGTGGGAACGACAACTGCTGTAGCCAATGGGATCGCTGGGAAAATATATCGACCAATTCTGGAGGGGTTTCGAAAAGTTTTCCACGCGGCTGTCGGTCCCTTCCGTTGTTCGCGTATTCGCTTTCTTCACTCACACCTACACGAGCTCACTTACTGTGTATAATATAACTATTGTTAGTATTAACCTATCGACTTATCAAAAATATTTAATTATAAATATAGCTATATCTCATTTTAATTAAATTCCACAAAAAAGAAAAAACACCGAGATAAATGTAATTATTTAAAATGAGAATATTTTAATATGAAACAATTCAATACGTAGTATGAAAGAAGAGTAATATAAGGAGACTTATTATTTAAAACTTCCCCCATAAAGGAAGTAGTACGGATGTGGAACGAGCCAAATTTTTAGATCTCTGGTTATGACATTTGTTTCTACATCCTTCTTGTCGGTAGCGTAGAAAAAATCACTTATTTTCCAGCGTTGTACGTCGCATATGATGTCGTAATGCCTGTATATATAATAATTACGATAATATCAGCTCATTTCATATTACCCGTCGAGAAGGCAAGTTTTTTATAAATTGTATTTAGCCAAGACACAAACTACTTTATTTATCGGCTTCAGAGTTGTATGTCACGGTACATCACGTATTTAAATTATTTTCAATATTGATAAATAATTGGTGATTAATAGGTAAATAATTAGGTATTGATAAATGTTTTACGGAAATATTTCCTGTGGTCGCGTAGCGTTCACTGTTGGCTGCGAAATCACTACCTATCAATTCTATTAGTAATTATATGTATGTAAATATCTATTCTTTCAGTAATTATATGTAAGTAATTACCTAAATAAATAACTCCAGTAAATTTCGAGTAAAAATATAGTCGACTCCTTCATTAACTCGTTATTCGAAAAAGTGCCCGACCGAAGAATTTGAAGAAATTTCGTTTATATATTTGTTGTTTGGAGAATTACATTATAAGAGTGGGAGTCACGGCAATTCTGTCTCGGCAAATACTGAAATAGCGATAGAATAAGCTCCTAGGATAAGATGACAGAGATAACAGTTCGAGGGTTCGTTTGTCTCAAAACTCGTTTATAAGACAGTATAGTACAGAGCACGGCAAGCGAACCATCATTTAGTATTGCATATAGAGCAGATTAATTAACTGAAGTATATCTCCGATGCGAATCTCCGAGATGCGAAAAGAAAGTTTCAGCCGTGGGCACGCACTCTTACGGATTCCTGATACCTGCATTAAGTATTTATTTATTATTAATATAGTATAGTAGATATAAGTATATATATATCAAAATTTTCCTTTTTACTATAACTTATCTTGCATATATTTGTTTAGTTAAATTATTATTTTTTTTTAAATGTATTTTCTTCTCCTTTCTTATTCATGTTTATTGAAAATCTTCATCGCATTGTTAGTTACATCACCGATTTCTGAGATTTAGCCTTCTTCCTGAATGATAGTCTCATTCTATCTCTTCCTCTTGTACGATGTTCGTGCTCATATTGATTTGCATCAATTTTTCTCATAAATTCTGCTAATATTTATATATAAGTATTTTTTTATTACTTAAAATATTATAATTTAATTTATTAAAATAATGATTAAAACTAACAACATGTGTTGATGTATGCTGAATTAATGTTGGAGGCAACATGAAGAAAGACGACAGACCTGGCTTGCAGCTGTCGTGGTCTATAGGTCTCAGGGAAAAGACGTTATAGCAATTTAATTATAGTGGAACCTCGGTTTACAAAAGACTCTGTTTACGAACCAAAATTGTGACGAAAAAATGCTTCAGTTTGCGAACAGAATTTCAGTTTACGAATAGGCAGGAAGTCTCAGAACTCACTATGGAAGAACTGGAAAAGCTTCCCAATGAACAGCAAAAGACGGTAACAATAGAAATATTATTTTCAGAGGCTTATTAACGTATGTAAGATATTCCTAGGTCCCTGATCCACGAAATGTGCGTAAGATGGAGTGAGGTGCAAAGTTTTGTGGAAAAATATCATCCTGATAAATTTGTTTAATGATAATTATCTCACTTCACTTAAGAAACAAATATCGTTGAATAGGTTTTTCATGAGACTGAAACCTGATAAACTTCAAGCACCCGTCGTTTTCATGGAAGCAGAGTCCCCTTCCAAACAATAACACTTTACTACATATTTTGTAAGATAAGATAAAATAAAGTTTGTTTTTACGTTCATTCTTTTTGTTTTATTACTTCCAATTCGTTGTTAGTTAAAACAATGAATTTTTATTAATTTTACAGGATTTCAAGCAAGAAGTAGAAAATAAAGATGATAATGAGCTATTTTCTTGGGGTCTTAAACAGATCAGTATATTTTACATTGATTCCGAACAACTCGGTTTTCGAACAGTTTTACAGAACGAATTAAATTCGTAAACCGAGGTTACGCTAAAATTCTATTGTGAAAAAATATATTTAAATATTTTAACCTTTAACATACCGTGTTATAAAATTCTCGTACGCAGCCATGCTGTCAATTCGCGTTACCGTAAGAAATTATAGTTCTATTAGTCTTTGAAATGTGAAAAAATGGTCAATGCCATAAATTAACTATAAATATTGGGCATTAAATATATAATATTATAATTCGGAGCATTCATTCTGTATAAGAAGTTGCATTGTATAATATAACCTTTCTTTAATTAGTAAGAAAGAGACATCATTGTATTCGAATATTTGTTATTCTTTTCACTGTGAAATTAATGTGTGATTTCTTTCTGTCTTATCACAAATTGCATTTTTGTCATCGTATTATTACATTCGTACAAAGGATTGAATTGAAAAATAATTATTTTTGTAGAATTCGCCTTTCATAATTGATTTATCACGTAGTCATTTCTAAGCGTAAATATTTTCCTTCAAATTAACTAAAATATGAATTGCATGTTACGTGTATTTACCGAAATATTACAGGTTTAATTAGAACGGCAGACATGTGTTACAGCATGGTTTGGGAAGGGTTAAACAAAGTGATTATTAGGTTTATTTTCAATAAATTGGCCTCGATTACTGCAGCTCGTTTATCATTTAGAACACCGATGATTCTTCAAATAAAATACTATTATTAGTCTTCAAGTTTCACTAAAATGTAATTTGGAAATCATCGATGGTATTTGAACTTTATGGGTCGTTTCCATGAATGAAATTTCCGACTCGAGACAATCTCTGATATATGGATATTTCTCCTGTGAGATTCTTTGGAGACAACTCTCAGCTTTCGTAGTCCCCGTTAACATACCGTGCATTTATTTATTTATCTGTATGAGACATTTATACAATTGAGGTTGGACTGTGCCTGTCTCACTAGATAATATGTGTTGAGACATGCACAGAGAATCGCCGTTTCGTGCATTACTTCACGCTCGTCACGTACCTACTTCAAATGTCAAATGTCATTGTCGTCCGTCAGTTAAGTGAATTTGAATCTCCCCAGCATCAGTTTAAATTGAATAAATGTTTATAATTCAACGCCGTACATTATTGTTAATATTTAATGACTTGTGCTAACTTTTTAAAAAGATTGTTGAAAGTTGCACGGATTTATGATAGTTTTAGGTGACCTTTGTGTTTTTATCTCTTTATACCAATTTTGAGCCGATCTCTGAGTTTATCTCACGTATACACGATACTGAGATGTATCTCAATGAAATCTCTGAGGTTATCTCATTGCGATCAGAACAATGACTATGAGCTGCAATGATACCAGTATAGCAAGTTTATAAACCTAAATGTTTGTAAAATAAAGAATTATAAATACATATTTTTTGCCGAGGTAATTAAAACACTTTTTGTTTTAAAATCATTTTCTAAATATTTTTTATTGAAAAATTCATCTCGAGAATGTTAATGTGTAAACACAAATTACGATGATTATAATGATTTCACAATATCGCGGATACTTACAAAGGTCCCAGCGATCAAACCTAAACAACCAAATATAATCAAAAAAATGTCTTTGTACATTATCCAATTGTACTTGCCCATATCGTCATGCCAGTAGACGCACATCTCTAGGATCGCCGGAAAAGCGATGCCGAGGGCAGACAGACAAAAGGCACCAATTAAAGAAATGAATAAACCGAGTAAAGGTATGACGGCGGCTACCGCAACTGTAAAGATTAAATTACTGCATGAGAAGTATTCGATCCTGGTATAATATAATAAATAAACTTAATATAATACACGAGGTCTGACCAATTCCCGGAATACACCATTAAAAAATATGGAACTGTACACTAGCGGCTACTGTCACTTTCAAAGTAGGCCCCTTGCGCATCTATACCATCGCCTCTACAATTGGCAACACCGCCAACGGCTCATGAACGCACCTTCCAGTTGCCTGGGTGTAAAATTAGGCTTTTATCAGCCTCATGTGTCAATACAATTGTCCCATTTCTATACAATATCTCTAGCAAACGCTCCTCGGTGCACACTTCGTATAGCTGTGCTCAAGCATTAATAAACTTATATTTCTTGTTGTCACACGCACATACTCGCACATATTCCGCGATTATATTCAAAAGAATCGAAAAGTATTAAGGATGCTGGGTATTATGTATGGGGCACCAGGCGCTCATACCATAATCTTCTAATTCATAACATTCAATACTAACCGCATCAATAAACCATAAACCTAGTTTTAGTTTATTCATAAATAAATTACGTTATATTATTGATATTATTTCTTCAAAAAAAGCAGTTCTTTTTATACATCTACTAATTTTTCCTAGAACACGTAGTCAGATATTCTTTAGTTATGTAACTGTATTTGTTTTGTAAATATTGTTATGTAGACAGTATTAAATTCAATACCCATAATGGACGATTTAAAAATGCATCACCTCCACGTAACCGAATATGAAAAGAGTCCAGAGTAACACAATACATTTTTTTTTAAACTTTGGTGGTCGATTTTATCACATCCTCCTTACTCTCCGTATCTTGCTCTAATAGATTTATATGCTAAGATCATTGAAATGGGAAAACTTTCCGAAGTACATTACATAGTCAATGTATTATTTCTTATCAAAACCTCCAAAATTCTTTGAAGAAGGAAATAATAAAGTATCATCTAAATAAAAAACAAGTGGTTGTTAATATTGGTGCATACATAATTATATATATTGATGTAACATTAATTTAAATTAAAATTTCAATCGTAAAATGGAACATCGGATGTTTATGAATCAACCCATTAAAATTATTGTTTTCAATGAGTTCTTTTATATACGGCGATTTCATGTATACGAAGTGTAACAAACCTAGTCCACAATATTTTATTGGTGGATACCTGACTTAATGCTCAAGGAATATGTGCAAATTATCACTATTACGAAAAATATTATTGTTTGAAATTTTTATAAAATCGTGTTAGGCTCGAAGTCTACGTACTTCGAAATAAATATTTGCGAAATTGTTCCATTATTAATCTATATCTTTGTTTCCGGCCCTAAATCATCCAACAAAAAATAGTCTAACGTCTCGAAATTCGATGACCTTTAATTTGTTGTATTCCATATATAATTTAGAATTAACAAAATATTTCGATTAATCGACATAATCGCATAATTATATATTTTTTTAAATGCTTATATCTCTGACATGGTTGAGATTAAACACGTATTACTGATCATTTTCAACTCGTAATTTAGTCAAGTATCTACCCATAAAATTTTGTGGACTAGGTCTGTTACACACTGTATATTTATTAAAATAATTTAAAAATATAAACACTTACATGTCAAAAGTACAATAACTATTCTCAGTCCATATTCCCAATACATTTGTTTTTCACTATCTTTCAATCTTTTCAACATGTATGTATACCAAATAATATTAATCGGCACATAACACTGTAACCCATACGAAATAAACACAGCGATCGCCATTGATAATTTCACCGCGTTTGCCAACCTAAAAATAATATTGAAAGTTAACTATTATACAAATCGTTTAATGTATATTAACCAAGAATCGTATATCTCAATTAGGTAACAATATTATTTTAAAATATGATTCCAAATACAATTATCCAATTCTTAATTTGTTACATTCACTTTCAATCAACAATAATAATAAAAATTAGTTTTAGCAAACGGCGATATAGAAAAACGTGGATATCTCGAAATTCATGAGACCACCAGAAATATTCGAATTATCCAAAAATCGAATTAAGAAAAAAATTAATTAGACTTGTGTATATACATATTAATAAATATTTATTAAAATTTTCCCAAGTATGAGATTGTTAAAATAATAAAAACATGATTAAAATATATCCGAAAAATACTTACCCTTCGTTGTGGGGGAGATTTAACGTTATGGATCCGAGACAATCTTTACCATATTTTAGATATCCAACGATACCAATAAATACGTACAATGTAACGATACAAATCATACCGATATTTAAAACACCAAATTTTCCTCGGAACGATGCTGGTGTTTTCATATTTGCCTCTAATGCAATAATCTAAAATATAACAATAAGCATACATTTCTTACGTCCCTTAAATATCAAATAATTATACATCTTAATTTATTTTATTCATAGGCTCTAAAATCCTCGGCATAATATTTCACTTTCGATATTCTATCGATTTACAGAAATATAATTTTACATTTACAATGAAAATCAATTGAAAGATGTCATTTATAAAGTTATAAAGAAAATGGTGTATCAAAAAATGGAAATTTTATAGTCAATGATATAGGAGAATAATCATCTCGATCTAATCGCATTGAGTGGAGATTTCACCACTGGTTAAATTTTTGAATGCGAATTAAAAAGATCTATCAGAATCAAACATGAAATCGAAGAATTTGTAAATATTTTAACAGTTAGAATACTACGTTCCAGGCCGATGTTGTTTTTGAATAACTAGAAAATTAAACACAATTTTATAAATTGGTTTTTATTTATCGATTATTTGGTTTATTATAATTATGTATAGAATACGACATCAGCAGCGGCACAAATGCGTGCTCTTTTAACCATATTTTTCATAACATTCTCGCACACTTCGCGTGTTATTTCAGCAATTTCATTTCGAATATTATAGCGTAGCATCGGAATTATTGTTAGCTTATTGGCGTAGATCGTTCTTTTCGAGTACCCTCACAGAAAATAGTCGGAAGCCGTCAAATCAAGTGATCGGGAAGGTCACTCGATGTAACCACTTTTTGACATTATGAGGACGGGAAAAATTTCTCTCAAAATTTGAAGCGAAGCTCGGGCTGTGGGTAAGTTGGCACTGTCTTGTTAATACCACATGTGTTGCGGGCCTAATCGACCCAATTTAACCACCAACAAGTTTTCCAACATGTGACGATAGGGATCACCATTAATGGTAACAGAATTACCATTATTATTTAGATGAAATGTTTTAATATCTTTAACGCGTTGTTAAGACGTTAGATGTTCAATAATAAAATGTACTGACAACCAAATGCAAAGTGACAAATATCTGTTAAACGAAAATGGCGGTCGAACAAAATCGGCCTGGAACATAATATTCACCTTGTACGTACGTCATATTTTATTTATTATTTTTAAATTATGTATCATTTACTGCATTATAATTAAAGTTATAATCCATAATGTGTATCATTTACCACATTATAATTGAAGTTATAATCCATAATGTGTATCATTTACCACATTATAATTGAAGTGATAATCCATAATGTATATCATTTACCACATTATAATTGAAATAACAATGCATAATATGCATAATTTCCCGCATTATAATTAAAGTTATAATCCATTATATATATGTCATTTACCATTTACAATTTAAGTTATAATCCATTATATATATGTAATTGAAATGATAATCCATAATGTGTATCATTTCCCGCATTATAATTAAAGTTATAATCCATAATGTGTATCATTTACCACATTATAATTGAAGTGATAATACACAATGTGTATCATTTACCATATTATAATTGAAATGATAATCCATAATGTGTATCATTTACCGCATTATAATTAAAGTTATAAACCATATTGTGTATTATTTACCACTGTATAATTGAAGTGATAAACCATAATATGTATAATTTATCACAATGTAGTCTTGAAACTTTGAAATATTTTCTCACCCTCATTACATGAATTTCACTCATATTATTCTTAAAATAATACAGAATTACGATACTTCCTCTTTACAGTTTAGTCTCAAAATATTTTTTTAAGTTTCATTATCAAACTCATATTAATAAAAAAAATTATAATGCATTATTTTTACTTCACATTTCATTCAACCGAGGATTTCAATACGAGTACGTACACTGAAAGTTTATGCAATGGACCACATAGTAATAGAATCGTAATATAGATTATCGAATGGCTCAATACAGATAAGATTCTATATTGAGCTTATTGTAACAATTTCCTATCCTATCAATACATGTTCGAAATTAATCTTTATAAATTTATGATGTACAATTTATAAAGTACCTACACTATATACATGAAGTATTCTGTACCTAAGTGGGCGTTCTAGATTTTGATAACACCTTTTTACTTATATGTATTATTCAGCGGCGTAACTACGCCAATTCTGTACAAGGAGGCTCGGTCCGCCCGCGATGGGCAGAGGATCTATAAACTGTTGGTATCGATGCTTTAGCAAGTAATTTTCTAATTTAGTTCTTAATATTTAATTGATTAAGTTACACAGTCCCTAAATTCTTAAATATTAACTGCAATCAGTGGCGTAAATACAAAAATTAGACTCCAATGCAGAATGGAAAAAAGTTGTCTCATAAATATTTATACTTTGCAAGGCATTTGCACTTGCAATTTAGAAAATACTTAATGGCGATGGACTGGTCTCTAATCCGACGTATTAGCGGGATCTTACTCTGTTCGCGTGATTTTTCAATAGACGCGAGAAACAAGTTTATAATTCCATTTTTCGCTGTGTAATTAATTAATGCTGAGTAAGGTATCGATACTCTCAAAAATATCGATTTCAAATAGATTGTAGGGCGCGAACTTTTTGGTCCCCCATCTAACTTGGTCCCCAATGCACCGCATTGGCTACATCGGCATAGCTACGCCACTGACTACAATACACATACAATGAATATGTGTATTGTAATTAACATATAAGTTTTTTTTTCATTTTGTACAGGGTATCCAATTATTTAATTTACACTGCTGCTTTTAAGTACACATATATTTTTCTTATAATTTATTTTTATATACTGTTCTACTATTTCACGAAAATTATTTACTATTTCTCTAATTTGAGTCAATATTATTTTGATGTATGATAACTAAAATTGTATTTTTATTTTAAATTATGTACATAATGTAAACGACCTCCATTCCTAAATACGAATTTAGAAAGTAGAAATCTTATATTATTATATACTAATAACAATAACAACATAAATGTGCTTAATATGAATAAATATTAATTAATATAAATAATAAGACAAAATACTTTGTTTAAATCACTATTTATTGATTAGTCAACATGTTTCGATACCTATGATATCTTCTTCAGGAAACAATATATACTGAAATTAAAAATACAAGCATAGATAAAAACAAAACTATAAAGTGGTGGGTAACTAAGTAGGAACTAATATGAAAACAAATTTGCAAAGAGGATTTGGTTATTATTATTATATTTAGCTTGCTATTAACACTCTTTCTTATTTCTAAAATTTCAAATATATCTAACATTAAATAGCGGTTTAAACAAATTATTTTATCTTATCATTTATATAATATGTGACCAAAAAGTAATTTTGCTAATATTGAAGAAATATTGATTAATTAAAAATTAAAATATAAATTATTAAGGAGAACACATTCTTATTGTGAAGTTGTAATTATTCAGAACAGACGGTCTGTGATATTTTAAATACTAATTAAAAAGATATACATATAAAATCAATTTTATCGAAAAATATTGTTGTTGCTACCGGGATGCAAACCTGGATCTGTTTCCAATCCGGGGAAGGTGCATTAACCGACTATCGGACTACTCAAAGGTATTTGAGATTCCGTAAAAATAAAGTAAGTGGCTTTCAAATAATGGAACGATAGATGTATTAATTTGAAAAGTGTAGCAACAGTAATATTTTTCGATAAAATTGATTTTAAATATATGCGTTGTTTTTGAAACAATTGTGTTTTATCATTCTTAGATTCATTTATAACATCGGGCAAAAACATTTCAAATCATTAATTTTATTAATTAAAATTTATTACTCGAGAAGCGCTTATTTTTTTCAGTAAAGCTGTAAACTAACACAGCATATAGTTAATGAGCATAATTATTTTCTTACCACTCCCACGGCTTCGAGAGCAAAGAGTGTTATTCCAAAGAAAAGTGGGAAGTCCTCCAGGGGCCCCACCATTCTCCTCTCGGAGATTGGAGGAACATCGGTGAGTACATAAGACAAAATTATTCCTAGTCCCACGAACGTTAGCAAATTAGCGAGGGTCGAGAATGGCGCGAGTAGTTTTAAATTCCGCACACAGTTAATACCAATCATGGGCACGAGAATTATGCACATGTGCACTCTTATATTCAACGTCTCAAAGTAATTATCAAAAACCTGAAAAATAATACAATTTGTGTTCATAATGTCTAATAATTGTACACTTTTATTATTATTGATGCAATACTTTTTCATTTCCAGAACACTTAATTCTATTATTTACACGATGGATACGTTCCAGAGAATGGCGTATAAAAAAATACAGCACATTTTTAAAATTGAAAAAAAAAACGTTAATTATTTATTATTTCTAATTTTGAAAATGTTAATTCATAGTGAAATTTCATTTTAATGATTTAATTCAAACACTCTTAGTTTTTTTCCACTATTTATTATTTTATGACCAGTACCAGTTTCGACCTGCCACGCCCATCTTTAGACTGGTAGGTACATTTTTCTCTTAAGGACGTTCCCAAAAAAATCACTTTTCTTACAATCCTTTTGAAACTTTGAATACACATACTCATGAGTGTCTTTTATACGTAGAAATTTTTTTCAATAGTCCTTGCGGTAGTAAATTTGTAAATATTGACTATTAAAATGAGCATATTTAACATACGAACCATACCCCGATCGATGTTGTAGCGCACGTTTAATTGAATAGCAATAGTAATTTTCTTGCGATTGTTTTGGAAAACTGAGAATCATTAATTAAAAATTTAACAAATATCTTTCTGTAAAAATAACTAAAACGAGCGATATTCGTTTTGTTATAAAAAATGTTAAAAGTGAGCTACTTTTGAATGGTTTTGACGTTTCCTTTTATAATTTGAATAGTGAGAGATTTTTGAACTTCTGCGCATGTAAGCGGAAGCGAAAAAGTACACTGTACCTCAACTATTTTTTATTCTATTCGTACTAGTTCATAGTAGTTTAAATACGGGGGAATCTTCTTGAAGATTGAGTACGACCGCTCTTTGGGAACGACCTTAAGCTATGATATTTTTTACATTACAATACAGGTGTGTTTTACAGTGAGTGTATATAATACTTTTAAAATTAGCAATATTAACTTTGTGGTTAAAATTCATATTTTTTATTTATTATCTTTGTTTTAGTAACCACTGAATTGAGTTTAAATACATCTACCGGTTTCGAAAAATACCAATAATAATATAATAATATAAAAAATATAAATAGTATTTTTCGAAACCGGTAGATGTATTTAAACTCAATTCAGTGGTTAATGAAACAAAGATAATAAATAAAAATTTTTGTATATAATGTTTATCTAATAGTGAGTGTTTAATGGTCCTATATAATTGGAAATATTGATGATAATTTGAATCTAATGTTTGAATGAATACATATTTCTCTTAAGCTAGGATATTTATACATTTCAATACAGAGGTGTTTTACAGTGAGTATATGGTGAGTTACGGTGAGTCTAATGTTGTAATAATTTGAATCTAATCTAGATTCAAATTATTACAACCTTTCAAATTATATAGGAACATCAAACACTCACCACTATATACACATTATACATACTCACTGTAAAACTCCCCTATATTGAAATGTATAAATATCCTAGCTTAAAAGAAAAATGTACCAGTCTGAAGATGTCCGGAAGAAACTGGTAATGGTTATAAAATAATAAATTATGAAAAAAGGTGTTTTAATTAGATCGTTAATTATTTGTGACGCTGTTGTGTAATGAAACGCATGTTTGGTACAAAACAACTTATATTATTTAACATATACATCGGAGATTTCTGCGTTTAAATCATGTTATATCGAGAAAAAAACACATTCACGGATAGATCGATCACACGGAATGTTTCTCATCTCACGCTGAACTGACCGCTTCATCTAGTTCCCGTCGTCCCTCGTACCCCTTCCTCACCACGCTGACCAATATAGTGTGAGGATTATATCTCTCACACCTGTGTGGTGTCGAATTTTATGTTTAAATACTTTGCAAGAGAAATTCATTTGAGAAGAATTTCCTATAACCGACACCCAAAACACAGTAAACTGTATAGCACAGAATTACTCGCCGAGAAGGAATACTATAAGGCACGTGTCAATAATTTAAATGTGTAATCATCGGCGTGGCGCCAAAAAACCCGTGGGATAGAGTTTAGGAAAACGATGACGTCACAAGCGGCGGCTATCGCTATTGTTATGAATTTGAATAAAAACAGAGTATTCTGCTGGCGGAAGCCATTCTCAATTTTGCTGCAGTAGTGTGCCTATATTGAACTTTTTTTTTTTTTCATTTCTTTCAACCTCATAATCATAATCATCATCAGAGAAGCTGAGATCGACGAACCACCCTTGTCTACATTCTTGTTTCCAGTACGGAACATAAACTCTTTGACACTTCTTTTAAAAGACGATTTTTAGGCTAGTCTGAACAGTTTTTATGAGTTTATTGATTTAGCTGATTAATATAAAAACCAAACCTTGGATCTTAGGATCTCGCGTGGGATTAAATGTAAACGCGTTCGTTGACCTGACATGTTACAAATTAAACTTGTATAAATTGTATCTAATTTGACAAGTCCAGTATCAAGTAAGTAGCCGGAATATAACATACGCAGGGGGAGGTGTAGAAGGGCCGACAAACAAGCTTTGGTAAAAAAAATGTAATATGATTTTTATTACCTAATTTTTAAACCAAAACGATCCATATAAAAAGAAACATAGTTTATTTTCTTGAACGGTGTTATATCAAAATCGTATGAAAACAGAATTAGGTGTATTGCTATTAACGTTTCGAGCGGAAAAGTGCCAGAGGATTATAACTTCGAAATATGATTATAAAATCTGCATACGGTTATTATTAAATATGATTATTAATTGTGCTTATGACGTACAAACGAAGAGAATTATTGTAATACTGATTATTCAGCTACCATAATGGTCTGTATCCATGGATGAGACTTCTCTCGGAGATTCGACTAGAGTGCATCTAAAGAAATCAGCACGAATCGATTTATGAATCATCATTGCATATGTTTTGCTCGAGAGATAAAATCATACACACACTACGCATCCAATCAGAGATCAAAGTCTCATTGAGAGATCAACGTGGACACGGGAAATAATATTGAAACATCAGTCAATGAATAATTTTGATTTATTTCTCAGATATTCTAGTTGCCCGCGTTAAATGTACGTTCGCATTGCACGCCCCTGCTCGCGATATCAAGCAAACCGAAAAGACAGTCTGACACGAATATTACTACATATTTATTTTATTAATCGAGATAAATACCTGTTTGAGGCTTTCGGCGACGAACACGACGTAGCAGCAACATATTCCCAGTTGATAGAAAATTAGGAAACCGTCGATCACCCACGGGGCGGCAGGGGCGAAGAATTGCAACTTATGAGGTCCTTGTTGCAGGGCTATTGTCATCGACTCTGGGTAGCTCAGGATCGGTACCTTATTCCGTTTGCACAACACATACTGAGACCTCACCTTTGTATGACCAAACTTCAACATTTTATTTATAAAAACTGATAACTCTATTTCGGAGGAATCAACTATTTCCTGCCTTTACGGTATGTCTTATTTTTAGGATGCAAAAATACTGGGTACACCATACCTAGTGCACAGTATTTTAGGGGTAAATGCATATTAAAAATGTAAGTACAAAATGTTCAGGATACACATGTGCCTAATCTGAACCATGTCAGAGATATAAGCATTAAAAAAATCGTAGATATGAAAATTATATGAATTAATTGATTCGAAATTATAGCAGCCAAGTTTTTGTGATAGATTTAGGACTTGGCACATATCTCTTGAACATTTTCCACTTGTACTTTAGTCAGGTATCCAGCCATAAAATAATTGTGGACTAGGTCTGTTACACCTGTATATAATACATCTATGCGATGCCTGGCGAGATGAAAAGTACTAAGAGTAGCTTTTCGGGATAATATAGTATAGGCCTGTAATAGGAGTATTGATGGCTTGGGGTAGGGGATACCGTAACAGATTCCGTAATACTTTTTATCTCCATTAACGAGTTCTAGTCGTGTCACGAACAGAGGTGGATTTAAAGTACAATAACTTGTCTCACTAGACATTTTAAGACGAGATACACTTAAAATGAAAATACCACAACTCACAAAATAATGTGAACTACATACAGCGACACAGATACAAAGGCAGATGTTTCAAGTTCAACTATCAATAATAATAGACCCGAAGCTCGAAGAGCTGCCGAGAAATCTTGAATAGCCGATGGCAGACGAGCACAATTCGATGTACATCGATTGTTTAAATGTCTTAAAATTATACACATAGTGTATCCATTTGCAGTTTCATTTTAATGTCGAGTATAAGTTTATTCGGAAGTGGTCGGTGGTGTGAGAAGTAACTTATGAACGGCCTGACTGCGACGTTAACCCTCCCCAAACCGTGCAGTAATACAGTTCTACCATTATAATTAAACCTGTAATATTTCGATAAACACACGGAAGATAAAATTCACATTTTAGATAATCCTAAAGAAAATATTAGCGCTTAGGAATCACAAGAAAATCCAATTATAAAAAGGGAATCGTTCAAAAATAATTATTTTTTCTATTCACTCCGTTGTCAAATTAATACGTTGGTAAAAATACCATTTGTGATATGAAAGACAGAGATCACGCACTATTTTCACAGTGAAAAGAACAACAAACATATAAATATAATTGTCTCTTTCTCACTAATTAAATAAAGAGAGATAAGAAAGAAGGACACATTGTATATGACTTAATAAATGTTCGAAATTATGTTATTAATCTTTTATTTTTAAATTTAATGCTCGATATTTAGAGTAAATTACTCTAAACCCTACTACTATTAAACCCATTTAAGCTAATTAAAACATTTTTTCTAAGAGTTATTCACGGTAACACGAGTTGACAGCATGGCTGCGTTCGGGTATTTTATATCATGGTGTGGTAAAGGTTAATGTTTCTCGCAAATCTCAAGACTATGGATGATCATGATGTCGAGTGTAGTCGGTGTTGTCGGCACTCGGCACGTATTTCTCGCTGCCGACGTTTGCATTTTTGCGTGCACATTTGTCTCCTGACCCTTTCAACTACTGACAATGGCGTATCCCTGGATGGTTAGTGAGACGCTCCTTCTGGTGATATGAATCTCCTTATATTTGAGTCGTAGAGTAATAAATCTCGCTCTGGAGGTTTTTACTGGTTTTCAGTAAATCACAAAAAAAATTTGTTCCATACTATGCCATTAAAAATGAATAAAAAATCTTAATATTTTTATTGTTATAATACGCTTATACCATAATTTCCAAAGACTCAATGTAGTCTTATTCGATAGATTTTTAGATCATATGACACTCAAACCTCATATTTTTCAAAAATCGTCCATAGCGGATTTTTCATGTCGGCGTTTGCGCGAGTTTTGGCCGACTTGTGAAATTTAAAAAATATATTTTCCTGTTTGAAAATTTTGAATTGCACTTGTAACGTAGCTGTTTAAAGCCTCAAGCTGAACTGATTGGAAATTTCCGCGGTCGCCCAAATGGCCGCTGTGCAGTAAACCCCACCTAACACACAGACTAAATGTTTTAGAGGAATGGAACTATACGCCGGTTAGAATGATAGCAAAACAATTCTAGTCGGACGTGCAGTTTCGGAGTTATTGTATTATTGTCCAATCTCCGAGTTGCACGTCCCGCGGAGAGGATATGATAATTTCGGTTGTAAGCCGGAATTACCGCTAGGTGGGGGAAAGAATATCGAGAGATGGAATGGGAAAGGGTTATTGGGAGGAAAGGATTCTATCGAAAAACCAGCTGTCTCGGGGAATCGGGAATAGTGAGAAATGCTCACCTTACCTCAAGTATGACGTCTTCAAATTCCACATTGTCGTCGCCGAAATCACACACTGCAGTGCCCGAGGATGACCAATGATCTCCACTCCCAAATGAAGACGGTGATTTCACTCACGGCATACACAAACAAAACAATAATCCACAAATCGACACTAAAAACAGAGCTCCGCCGCTCTGAAGATGACTGGTCCACAGTGCGATCGTCGTTATCGAGATAAAATTCCAATATTGATTTGGTGGCGCCCGATAGCGCCAGAAGCCAAACTCAAACTAATGTCGAGATTAGGAATTGGATAGAAGACGAGAATTTAGAGGCGGACATGTGACAATAACATATGATACATGATATTGACGCGCGCCAAAAATGTGCTTATACAAATACGAAACAATCGTTTTGCAAACGTTACATCTAGATTTCTGAAGTGTCACCCAGTACTGGAATAAATCTCTAGACATACTCACGTCGAAAAGTTTCATTTCAAAAATCCTGATATGTTACAGTAGACCATCCTCTCTTTGAGCGTAATCGCGGAATATTATACACTTAATCTAATAGTAAACTGTTTTCAATCCCATAATAATTCGGTACTCTATCCAGTAATGATGTATACTAAATCTACGATAAATCATTTTATCAATTTTACAAAACAACAGAATATAAATATATTTTTTGTAATGTTATATGGACTTACAAGAACGTGGAAACAGTAGGTACAGAGAATTCCGATAGCAAATGTACCGAGTATTCCATTTACCAACCCGGCGTGATGAATTGCTTGGGGCATTGCCAATATACCAGTGCCCAAGCTTCCCTTCAGGAGGTGGGCAAAAGTCTCCGCATTTCTATTCATAAATTATTTGTATTTGAAAATCATTTAGTCTACAGTGTGCGCATTGCCATACGCTCTCATAGCCATTAAATTATGTTCAAATACCTTTAAAAATTCTAAGTATTATCAGAAGATATAAATCTAAATGCGTATAACCAAAACCGCGGAAATAAATACACGTGTACAATATACACACATTTATTGAATAGCAGAAAATCAAAATTCACATTATCAAAATTTGCAAATTGAGTCATAGTAACTCGATATATTTATGTGAAATTATGATTTATTTTTAAAATATACTTTTTAACAAAATATACCAAAAGATTATTTTCATGGAATGTTATACATTATTATGGCACATTTAAAAGGTTTTTAGTGAAATATCGAAAATAAAATTAAAAATGGTGCAGTTTGCTATATTATATAAATTCAATAGACAAGATATTCTACCAAAACATTATTAAATATTATAATTTTATTGTATGGAAGTGAATATTATATTTTATGTATGGAAGTGAAGCCTGGAGCGGGCGGAAGAGAAACGAAAGTAGACTGAATGCAGTGGAAATGATATCACTTAGGCTTATATGTAGCAGATCCATTTATGACAGAGTAAAGAATGAAGAAATAAGGAAAGAATGTAAAGCTAATCTTATTAGTATAGTGAGTAAGATTAAGAAAGGATCACTTAGTTGGTTTGGTCACATGGAGCGGATGAATGAGGTTAGAATGGTAAGAACACATGTCACAAGTGTTGATGGCACCAGAAGTAGAGGATGTCCGCGGAAGATTCGGCATGACCAGATAAACCTATTCTAACTTGATAGTCCTGTTAGAAGCCTCAATAATCGTTGAGCATGTATGAGATGTATGAATGTGGATGAGGCGAGATTTATGTGTCAGGACAGATGAGTGTGGCGCTCTATCCTCTCTGCCTACCCCCGCGGAAAATGGTGTGATGGTAAGTAAGTAAATAGTGCATAATTTTTATTAGTTTTTCTGCATTTTTTTCTATAATATGTTATATTGTGCTATTTTTTGGGGGTACACAATACATTAATTTAAGAGTGAAAAATAATAAATACAGTGGAACCTCTCATAACGAGCACCTCTCATAACAAGCAATTTGCATAACAAGCAAAACAAATTTTTTAAAAATGGTTCCCTTAACGAGCGACATTTCACATAACGAGTGACGCACTTCTACCTCCCAACAACACCCCGTTACTCCAGCCTATGGACCAGCAGGTTATTTCTAAATTTAAGAAACTACACTAAAACACTCTTCAAGCGTTGTTTTGAGATAACTGAAGGGACCTATCTCACCCTCAGAGAGTTTTGGAAAGATCACTTCCACATCATTGCTTGGCTCAAAATGATTGACAAGGCGCGGGAAGGGATTACTGAGAGGACCCTCATTTCTGCTTGGAAGAAGCTTTGGCCAGAGAGCATTGTCAAATGTGACTTTGAGCAGTTTGAGACAGCACCTGTGGAGTCTAGATTGTATCTTTGGCCAATATCAAGGTACTGGAAGTGAATAATAATGACATTGATGAGCTTGTAGAAGAGCGCAGCCAAGAGCTGACCACCGAAGAACTTATGGAGTTGAATCGTGTTTCATAGGAAAAAGTTACGGAGAAGAGTTTGTCAGTGGAAGAGGTAACAAAGTAACAAATCTTCTGGCGCGATAAGATATATATTGAGAAGCATCACCCTAGTAGGGCGGTGGCTATGCGCCCTACAAATTTATTCAATGATAATGCTGTCACATTTTCACCAAGTTTTGAAGCGTCGGCAAAAACAAATGTAAATAATAATAAGTTATTTTCTTTGAATAAACATTACAAAATTTTTTTTTTCACCATGGAACGCATTATCGTATTTTACATTATTGGAAAAATTATTTCGCTTCACGAGTGTTTCACATAATGAGTAAGATTCTGGAACGAATTATACTTGTTATGAGAGGTTCCACTGTACATGTACGTAAGTATTTTTCAGTGTACTACAAAAATTTATCTATGTGCCTCGACATTAAAAAGATTGGGAATCACTGCTCTATGCCATATTTTTAGGGGGCAGGTTCAACAAAATCTACAATTCCAAATAGAATATATTCGGTTGTTCAAAGTCTCCAATCGTTGTGTGCGTATTTAATTAGCCTATCACTATTACATTTCATTGTATATGATTAATCCCATTACTTATTAAAAATCTGTGTGTTTTTCATCATCACTAAATACACTTCTCATTAATAACGTTAAAAGTTTTATTTACTTAATATCTAAAACTTTGAAAAGAAAGTGTAAATTTACTTTAGCTTCATTTAAAGAAAAATACATTATGAAAACTTACGTGGTTGGCTTTTCTACAACTCGATAAAGGTACGGATCATAATCTTCTTCAATTGGTTGTTCATGTTCACTTGATCTATAAACAAAACATTCTCGTATATTAAATTATTATGTATCACAAAGAGAAATTTCGTCATTTTCATTAGTTTTATTTAAAAATAATTGTAAAATACATATTGGTCTAGAATCAACTAAAATTAATTTGTATTCGTTATAAAGTGGATTTTCATCCATCATGATATATGTATTTATCTACTTCAAATCAACTGTATCTGTGTATATGAAGATATCGTTATAAAACAAAACCAGATTACACTTACTTTTCAGACTCATCCATTATTTTATTAACTATTATTCATTGTGTATCTACAAAGAAATCATAAATTTATTAATTACATGATTAAAAACAATTTGAAATCATTTTCAAAGAGTTCAACATTTTCAAAAGTGAATCCTGATACACCTTATGACAATATTCCTACCTACCATCAGAGTACCTTCCTGTTACATTAAGAATGTGTACCCAAACAGCTTAATACTTTTCCAAAATAATAAAGGCTTCTTAGTATGTCAAAAATAAGACTAATATGATATAGGTACCTAATTGTAATATTAATTGTACAAAAAAAATCAATTCCTTAATATAATTTTGTTCAACATTTTTTCCCCATCATAATATAAATCATATTTAAGCATTTATTTGGTTGTCGGAAAAGTCATGACCCAGTTTGGCAACATATGACTAGTTTATTTGAGATACTAGTTATTTGTATCAATGTTAATGCTGCAAAGTTGCGTAAAGTTTACAGTGACAATGCTCTATAAGAACATCAGTGCTAATGATGGTTCACAAAATTTTGTACTGGTCATTTTGATCTCAACGACACTTCTCGGTTAGGGAGGCCCACCGAAGTTGATGACGACAAAATCAAAGTAAACCCACATTACACGACAAGAGATTGCAGAATCATTGAACATCCATCATTCAGCATTCATGACCACCTGAAGAAATTGGGATACGTAAGCAAGCTCGATATTTGGGTCCTCCATGAACTCAAAGAAATTCATTTGACGGCGCATATAAACATGCGATATGCTCATTAAACATGAGGAAAATTATCATTTTTTAAAGCGATGAGAAATTGATTATTTACAACAATGTGTTGCGCAAACGGTCTTGGTCCTGACGTGATGGTTCGCCTTCGAAAACAGAGATTCGTCAGAGAAAGGTTATGCTCTCAGTTTGGTTGGATTTTAAAGGTACTACGTTTTTCAAGCTCCCACCAAGGAACCAAACAATCAATTTGAATATGTACTATCGACAATTGGACAATTTGTACGAATCCATCATCTAGAAATGTCCAGAGCTCGTTAATCGTAAAGGAGTGATGTTTTATAACGATAATGCACAAACAAATTGTGCGGTATTCCAATGAGACTGTAAGTCAGCACCTTGTTATGTTTTTCGCCTATAGACAGGTCCTTCTATGAACGAGGATTATGAAGGTCACTGAAATTTAGCAAAAGGTTATTGAACAAAACGGGCAATATATCGCTATATAAATAAATGACTTTGATTTGAAAAACAGAAAAAATGGGTCACGACTTTTCCTACCACCTTAATACACAAGTGATCAGTATAACAGACATGGAAACAGACACAGAAAAAAGAATGACAGATGGATTCAGAAAAAAAATGAGGGATGTCCAGCAGTCATGGTTACACCTAGGTTTATTTTATCAATAATATTATAACAAATAACTAAGTTTAAAATTAACCTCGTATTTAAATTGTATCTGCAAATTCTTAGTATTGTTTTGAGTAAGTATTTAAAATATATATTAAAATAATAATATAATAAAAGGAATCAACAATTCGAAAACTTTAATTTAACCATTTGATAAAAAATACTATTATTGATTTTATTGTCGTTTACGTAATTAATAATACAATTCCGTCGAAAATATTCCAAGACATTTCAGTATTTTTTTATAGGAAAACATCTTACCGATATGCTAATTTTGAGAAATAATATTAACATTTAAGTTTTTTGTGTATAATGAATTAAAAAATATTTTGACATCTGTAAGGTAATTGTACACAAAGGAGTAAATAAATATTGACAATGAGACTTCTTTATTCTTCTGTTCATTTTTTAAAAATCATATTTGATTGTAGCTTAATTTTATAATGGACTTGCCTAGCTTCAAATAAAATCACAGAGGAAGAAACAAAAAATAAAACCCTTTATTCATTGCTTGCAGATATTTTCATGATTGTCTTCTTCGTCAACAAGATATTCTTCTTCCTTTAGTGCAAATGAAAACTCGAGCCGCAGCCGCCAGCAAAAGCAATCGGCCAAGCTAATTTGAATTACTTCCCTTGTTTTGATCAATTATAATTTCAACATTGAATTGCGAAGTTTTACAGAAACGCTGGCCATGGCAAAACAGCTGACTGCTTTTTTCTTGTTCTGTTATAATAAGATTTGTAATTATTTTATCCATTTCACACCTGTCTTTTTTTTTCTTTCAGCACCAACCTATTCCATAAGAGAATTTCATATTATTTTCAATAACTGTATTAATGAAATTCTATTCAGAAAATTAATTTATACCATGTTTTGAAGTGTCAATTTAATATTTGTGTAATTTTTGAATAAACTAGAACTGAAAACTGAAAAGTAAAGAAACATACTCGTATAAGACACGAGAATGGACGGGTTGATGTTAAATAGGCCTATTAGTAGGAGTGGTAGGGGAATCCAAGCCTCATCCTGTACACTTCTTATTTTTCTTAACACATAAGCTCTTGGCGTACATTTCAAAAAAGAAAATCGATCTCATGTGCATTACTTGTATGCATCTCTGTCAAAAAATCGCTTTAAGAAGATTTGTAACCATTCCATACATTTGTAGGTTAGTTTCCATGAAACTGTAACTTCTAAACCAGTTTGAACCACAAAATAAAACTTACAAGTTTTCTTAAGTATCAGTACACGTATCCTTAAGTATAAATTTGTTTTTATCTAGTCCCCCATTTGAGACCTTAAAATCAGCAAAAATTCAAAATTTTGAAGTCAAAAAAAGGCAGAAAGGGTTCCTAACCCAAACTTTAATTCTTCAGAGCTGGAAACTCTACTAGCCATAGTTTTAGCAAGAAAAATCCAACTTGTGATTCCAACCCCAGTTACCTTAAAA
Organism: Eubasilissa regina; assembly: GCA_022840565.1. Lineage (NCBI taxonomy): Eukaryota > Metazoa > Arthropoda > Insecta > Trichoptera > Phryganeidae > Eubasilissa > Eubasilissa regina. The sequence goes on from JAINEB010000033.1 coordinate 29,783,180, forward strand.
GGTCTTCGAAACTGGTGATTATGTTTCTAAATTTGGCATATTTCAAGATAATTTAAGTCATAGCTTATGTATAATTTTCTATCATATCTATACATTTTCTATAACCCTATTGTATCTTCTTTATTTTAGTGAAAACCAGAATCTTTTATGGGAGGAGAATAATTATTTTTTTTCAAAACCTCTCCAACTGTATTGCCCATATCCAATCAGTGGTAAGTCATTTCAGGAAGACTTACTTATCAACAGAGCAATAGAGCTCGAATTGTCTGGGACGTCATAAAATTTATTGCACCAAATTTTGTTTGGTTCATTCATAAAGAGAGATTAATATATTATCAAACTCCCAATATTCTGTACGATCATCTGATGATACAGCATCCTAAATTAATTCAATCTTATAATGTGAACACAAATTAAACTTCTCTCGAAAGCGCGTAAAGGACAGTAGAGTTGAGCACGAAGCGATCAATGATGCATTGTCATATGTATATTGTAAATTAATGCAACTGATTCATCCCAACCTTTACGACAAATCCATGAGACGAGAGATCAAAATCTTGTACGTGCACACACACCATTAGGATTATAATACAAATGTAAAAGTAGGCAGCCCTACTCTCACATGATAATCACCTACTGAATAACAAACCTAGTCTTGACTGAATATCCCGTGTCATTGTTGAACTTGGGTTCCTTTTCATAATCATTTTCCCTCCGTAAACGTCACTTTGAAATACATTAAATTCGATGTACGATACACATATTTTCAAACATTAGTTCCGATTTCATAAAAGTTCTAACAGTCTTTGGTAAAACATACCATGTCAGCCATCTGGCGATACATCCACCAAGCTGGCCGAAGTACTGACGTGTTGTGTCGGACAACCGCTAGGGGAACATTCCATTAAGCTGCCGGATGCTAGGAATGGCCGCCTTTATTCTACTCTCGCGACTGAAGTGTACTACAAGTCTGATCAAGTGTAAATTACCATGTACTTAAATATTTAACTACCAAAAGTATAACACTGAGTTGAACATTACACTATAACTTAATCGATTGAGGTTTCAGGATAGTATGTTTGAATTGCTGCTCTTACTTATAAATATATTTTATTTTTGTTTGGAAGTAATTTTACCACGTTTTGAGCTGGATAACACAAGAACCTCAGATTCCACATGTCCAACCGGGTCCCCCATAAAATCCCAGTCCTAGAGTAGCCTCACCTGATGTCTCACCCTTCTCTGCAATGCTGAGAGTAACTTTTTGGTGTACATGTTTTCAATGAGAGAAATTTATATAGTATTTATATAGTATACATAATTTCTTTTCTCATTACAATTACATAAAAAAAATACATGTAGCTAAATTAAATAAAAAATAATTTGGTTACAAAACTTCTATAATAAAGAGTTATGTACCATTACTGCAAAAAAAAAAATTTACATACATTGTTAGTCGCTCAATGTTTCCACTACTATAACGGAGTAAGTTATCTTATTAAAAATTATGAAATGGAAAACAGGCAAGGAAACTAACTGGAAGGGCTGGGGACAAATGATTCTAAAAAGATACTATTTTTTTGAAATATTTATAAATGTAAATCTTTTATTATACATATAAAAATCAGTATTATAGGCCGAGGCTAGTAATAATAATTGATCAATAGATGGCCCAAGTTTTTTTTATAGAACAGTCATCGAACCTATTTACTGTTATATTCAATATATACTAAAATTTAATTAACCATATTATAATTATTGTAAAAATGGCTTGTATAATGGCAATCTTAAAGACTAATTTTAAAAAGTGTATAAATGTAGATATGGCACATAATTATGAGTAATAATAATAAAACATGAATATAAAAATATAGGTAACTGAATATTATTGAGTATTTTGAAAATATTCACCGTTCAGCTATACATTCATTAATGAAATATTTCAACCTGTTTCAAATATTGCATGAAATTTTTTCTGGTTTCTTAAATTTAACATTTGAAATTACAATTGTTACATCACGCAGTAACAATGATGGTTTTAAAAATTTCAACAAATAACATTACAATTATATGTGATATAATATAGATCAAAAATAATCTCTTTAAAAAAAATCTAAATACAATTAATTTTTGGAAAATCTTAAATTATGGCACATTTTTTTTTATGGCATGTTTTGCTTTTTGACAAGACTGTACATATAATGTACATAAGTTATGAAAATACAATATAAAATATAATTAGTCAATTAAGTTCAGTAAAGGTTTATAGATTAATATTTCATTACCATTTATACGGTAAAACTGGTTTTTCTAATTGCTTATAATGTCTAGTTATGTCTCATCTCTGAAAAAGTTATGTTATATTATTGTACAGCCAGATCTCACTTAACAACCAGGTACCATTCCACTGATTAGGTCATAAAGCTTACTGACTGAATACATATAGGCAACGAGCAATATAAATTAAGGAAAGGGATGGGATGCTCCCTGACGTCATCAACATAATTCTAAGGCCGCTGCTAGACACATCTTATAACATTAAATGTCTCTTCCCTGCTGATAATGATGGAATGCAGAGATTTGATGGTATTCACACACAGGGCATAGTTTTGGTAGGCGTATTATAACATTATTAAATAAGAAATAACTGTAAATATATATTGGGTATAATTTCCCGAGTGAACTCCGCCTTGTCACCTCTTCGAGACAAACAAATTACCTGTGATTGAGACATAAATGTGATTAATGAAAAAATGTATTGTTTAAAACTATAAAAAGCTTATAAATCATATATGTAATTATATTTTTTATTTATTATCTTAGTTTAATAACCACAATTGAGTTTAAAAAACATCTACCAGTTTCGGAAAACACCTTTTCCTTCTTCAGGATATGTCAAAACTAACTAAAAATATAGCATTGTTTTTCTATTTATCCAGAATCTATTTTTAAATTTTTAAAAACAACTATTATTTAAAAAGTAAATTTAGTACCTAACTCAAATTGCTGCTCAATACAAATTTAGTCGAATAATTTTTAGGAAAAAATTTTAGAATAGGACTCGTAGTTAAATTTAGTTGGCTGTTTAGAATTTCCTGATTACTTTTACATGCTTTATTTATCTCCAACGATTCTAAATTATTTAATTTGTGACCTACACCGTTTATATGCAAAATTGACAATCCCAATTTTTTATCAAAACCATGACTATTTTCTATCAAATGATTAGCAAATTCTGAAAACCCACTATTGTTCAAACATCTCAAATGCTCCTTTACTCTTATATTAAAATTTCTACCCGTTTTACCAACATAAAATGCAGCACAATCCTTACAACTAAGTTTATAGACGCCAGAATTGTTAAATTTATCATCCTTGTCCTTAGAATTTATGAGTAAATTTCCTATACTATTATTTGTGTAAAATGCTGGTCTAATATCTCGTGGTAGGTGTTTAGATATTTGTTTCGAAAAGTTATTAAACTAAGATAATAAATAAAAAATATGAATCTTAACCACCAAGTTAATATTGCTAATTTTAAAAGTATATATGTAATTGTTTAACCCTTTCCCGGTTCTATTAAAAACACCAGTTTTCTCAAGACACACTATTAAAATAAAGTATTTATTATGTTTTTTATTAATTTATGAAATCAAAGACAATTTACAAGGTTTTCATAATATAAGTTGGAAGTTTGAAGTAATATAATTTGTAAGTTTTGTAATATGTCTTCTAATTCCATGTCTGCAACACGGTATTGATGATATGGTATAGTAGCTTTGTTAATTAGTACAAATATGTCTCAAAAACAAACAAATCCGTATACATTTTGAGCAGTCACAAGCGGTTTGGAAAGGAAGGGGACATTTTTCAGGTATTATAACCAAGAAATAACATTACGGCAAAATTTTAAACTTGCAATTTATATATAATTTAACAAAAAATATATATTCTGAAAAAAAATTCTTAAAATTACTCTGATATGAATGAGCTTTCAAATTTTGGATGCTGCCCAACACATTGCTGGGCATTTTGGTCAGAATTTAAATAAATTATACTAGCTAGTTATAACTTGTTTAGAATTAATCATTTGTCAACAATAAATATTAAGAACGCATGTTTCTTTGATTTTTCTAAACCTCAAGAATATTATTAATTATATTACGCCAGAAACACCTGTAGTACCAATGGTGTATGGCTAGCTCAATCTCCACAGACTCGGGAGTTGGCTATGGTAGGTAGTGGAAAAACAGTCTTCCTGGATTTAAGACACAGTCGACGCAGTTCTTTGTGATTTCCCAAATTAAGATAAGTATACCATGTACTTGACAGCATAGTACTTGAAGAAGCTTCAGGGGATCAATCGTCCGGGGAATAAATTGGCAGAGGGATCAACTGTCCGGAAGATCTAGTGTACGGGGGAACAACTATCGGAGGGATCAATTGTCAGAGGATCAACTGTTGGGGAATCAAACGTCGGAATCAAAGTTTGGTGCACCAAAATATACATTTGTAAACACATCATTTAAAAAGTAAAAATTTGATCATGAAGTCATTTGGTTTTATGAAGTCTTGTATATTTACATATCAATAGTGGCGCATTTCAAAATATGTACATTATTTTGAAGGAGAGGCTTGAATGCATCAATTTAATAAATCAATTACATCTAATAATAAGTAGTTGATTAGTCACCACTGTTCACCATATCGTGTGCCTACCAACACTATACACTCTGCACAAGAACCATCAAATCTTTGCATCCTATCATCATCAGCAGGGAAGAAACACTTAGGACCGGTTGTGTGATCAATATAAACTTTTTACTAACGCCCGTGGTTAAAATTGTTTGCGGGCTGTTTGAATGTCAAAATTACTATTGTCAAAGCATAGATGAAATGTCTATAGGCGTGACAAATAATCATGAAATATGCATTATTCATGGATTTTTTCACCTCTGCGTTTGAAATCTATCACTTCAGTGGTGAAATTGTTTAAGATTATGTGCTAATATATAATTAAACAACAAAATCATTATCGGACGAACTCTCATCACTAAAATGGTGGAATATTGAATAATTAATTGTCATATAAAGGAACTTTCAAAGTATTAATGTGTCAAATGGCTTTTGGAACAGCTGTAAAAGTCCGCCATATTTAACTATCGATTCTCGTTTTTACTATCAGATATTGGAGAGTAAAAAGCTACGGGATGTACATTCAAGAAGTAAATATTTTTTTACAAACGATCAAACAACCCATTTTTGCAAAAAAAATTACTTTAGTTACTATTTTTACTAAAGTAAAAAGTTATTACTGATCACACAACATTAAGGAATGTTATAAGATGTGGTAAGATCGACTGGAAAGAAGGAGGAAAATACTGATAAAATTTGTAAATTTGAGCACCAACGGAGGTGAGTAATTGTATTAATAATATAAGTTCTACAAGGCGACTTTTATAGCATTAGTCTTCACTGTTACAGAGATGGAAGACTGCATTTTGTCAAAAAGATGAATAACCCATTTCGAATTAAACCAAGAGGTTGTTCCAAGATGACTGACTACCAAATCAAAAACCTGCCAGTCATGAAATTCTTATGTATGAATTAGTTTGAGTAGTTTAGTATTATCGCAGGTACAAAATATATGTATTAAATGAACCACTGATTTGGGTTAGATATAGTACAAGTGTGTAGACAATTAATTTGCCAGAATAATCATAGTTTGTTATTGGACTGAAGATTTCAAAACAAAAACATTTGTATTGTACATGACAATAAGATAAACGTTTTTCAGTTAGACTATCATTATTGGGTAGTTTTTTATGTACCGAATAAAATATTTGTCATTGAATTAAAACTAACTACTAAGATACTGCACATTTCGTTTTGACAAAAGCATAAAATTAATTCTATAAAAACCTATAAAATAATGTAAATGCTTATAAATATGAATAAAATTTTGTCTTTGATATAGAATTAAACAAGTAAGAAATAAATTTAGCTGAGAATTTTAACGGAGTTTGCTTGTACATGTTTTCAAAGTTCATTATGCTTTAGATGATGTGATTCCTCAGTGTCGCTGATGTAACCAGGTTCTCCCGTATAGTGAGTAGGAAACACTATAAGAGGAGTGGCTGACAGACCTTTTAGATCCCTTTTCGTGAAGTATTTGCTCCATGAGGAACTAAAAGAAACAAAATGGAATATTATTATTGAGATAAACATATAAAATCAATTTTATCGATAAATATTGTTGTTGCGCTACCGGAATTCGAACCTGGATCTCTTCTAATTCGAGGAAATTGCATTATCCAGTATGCTACAACAACACAGTCCATTACCAAGAAATTTTCGAACCGATATGTTACACTTTTCAAATTAATACATCTATCGTTCCATTATTTGAAAGCATTCATTCTTAATGTGAAGTTGTAATTATTCAGAACATAGATTGAATTTAAATACTAATTAAATGTATTAATTATAAAAATATATTCTGAATAATTACAACTTCACAATAAGAATGTGTTCTCCTTAATAATATATAAGTTGTATCAATGCTTCCAAAATTTAATAAAAATTCATTGTTAATTCTGGCATCTGCTATTGGTTTACTCAAAGGTATTTGAGATTCTGTAAAAACAAAGTACATAGATGACTTTCAAATAATGGAATGATAAATGTATTAATTTGAAAAGTGTAACATATAAGTTCAAAAGTTTGTTGTCAAAAGTACTGTCGCTGTAGAACATTTGGATAATGCACCTTCCCCGGTTTGGAAAGAGATCCAGGTTCGAATCCCGATAGCGCAACCACAATATTTTTCGATAAAATTGATTTACACGTATATCTTTCTAATTAATACATTTAATTAGTATTTAAATTAATAACAAGTTAGACTGAATATGAGAATGATATGGTCACTCAGGCACTTGTTTGAAAATCTATGTTCAATAGAGTGAAAATGAACAAATTAGATGTAAATATAGATCTGATCGGGCGTGTGAAACGTATGAGTAAGGAGAGAACGATAAAGAAAATATATGACGAGAGTATTGAAGGCAAAAGTAACAGAGAGCATCAGCAAAAGATTAGTCATGATTAGTTAGACCAAATATCAGAAACTTTGACAATCAACAAGAGCGCGAGAGATGTATGAAAGTGAATGAGGCAAGAGTGATACGTCAGAGTATGTGACCTTTTTTGCGTACCGCTAAGGAGAAACGATGTAATGATAATTAAGTATGTAACATATTTAATATTAAAATCAATAATTGACAACCGAAACAATCTAAGACACAAAACTACATTGCCGAGTTAAGGAGAATTTTAAAAAGTGTATAAGTTTAAGAGGAGTTCACGTATTTACGTGATAACACACTGTTTCACCATTTCTATTGTTAATGGATTTACCATATACACATATAAACCACATTTCCCTTGAATTCAGTATACTTTAGTTTCTCTTTTAAAAACTCCCAACCTCACTTTCATACATTAGTATTTTGGTACCAGGACTTCACTATACAGAATTAACAGGGGTGTGCAGTGCATACAAGCAAAAAACCTATGCATTACTAAATATTCTGGGAAACAAACATAAATTAAATAATTGGATTAAGATACATGGAAACATTTGTTTACAATTAGTGCCATCTGTGTACCAATAGATACTTTAATTGCTTAGTTATAAAAACTACCATGACAACTATGACGCTCTTGTGCATTTGCCGCATTGAGCTATTCACATTACTCTCTTCTATTTAAGCTAGTGAATTACTCAAGTCATATAATTGGCTATTTACTGAATTGAAAATACTTTTGGTTGACCTGTTTTGTATGGAGTCCTTACCTATGCTGTTTTAACAGAATAATATTAGAAAGGCTTACAACTGCGTGCAAATCATTGAAGTGTCTACTTCTCCTTTTACTAATTCACAAATTTTACTATCTTACTGCTTTTAACCTGTTGATTTCATGGCCGTTCTTTGCGTTCGAGGTGCATTTGGTGTACGAATTCGTTTTTTATTTCGGAAAAACAAAAAGCAATTGGCAGAACTATTTAACTTTTAATAAAAATAATTATTTTGTTTAGTTATTATGTGAAGGATTTTTAAATAATAAAATAATCATGTTCAGTCATAAAAAGTGTTATTAAAAACCTCCATTCATTTTTTATATTGATTTTTATATGGGTAAGAAGGTATTATTTTACATTCAAACTTAAGCTTTAAAAACATTATTAATAGTACCTTAAAATTACAAATAAATACATGGGGGTTGTATAAACGGCGGATTCACTTTGATTAAACGAAAGTTCATAACCCTATGTACAAAATAAAACTAGAAAACCTCCGTCAGCAATAAATATACGACACTATAACAAATTAACTACCTTACCATCATACCGTTTCTTGCAGGGGTAGGCAAAGAGAATAGAGCGCCACACTCTTGGGAATTAGAAGTTAAACATTCACTATACTTCACATATTAATGACATGTCGCAGTTAAGGAGTCGCTATAGCAAGACTATAATGGAAGAGCGTGGTGATAATTTAAAGGTGCTACTGTAATGGGATGTCATTAACAGAGTCGTTATTATATGAGACATGCCTGTGGCAACAAAAGTCAAGACAAAATTCCTGGTTAAAAATATTGGATGTAATTCCGTTAAGCTATTACACAAAATGCAATGTAAAGTACTACGCTATAATGGCTGACAATTTGCAATTAGTAAAAGCATACTACATTCTACAATGAAATTAATATACTTACTTGGGATGTTTGTCAAACATAATGGGCAAGTATTCATCCACAGGTAGCATATGTTGTAAAGGCTTGGCGTCCAGAAGTTTCTTCGCACCACTTTTGCTCAGCAAATATCCAAGGGTCCAATAAGAATAACTTGCCTTCACCAATGTTTTACCAACAGCATATTCGTCTACATCACGCAACCTCTTGCGACCAAGATAACTGAAATAGACCAAATATCAAATGAGAAAATGAAAATATTTCCTTAATGCAGCATAAAATTTAATATTTATTTATTACAACTCAGAGAAACCGCCATTTTATGTCAAGATCAGGCGCGGTCGCTTCATACATGCTTTGGATGCTCCGCATCCATTGTGTTCTAGAGTCAAAAAGCTTTGGACATTTTGTTTCTAGTCAAAAACAGCAATGATTCAAATAAATTCGTCCTTTAGTGACCTGTCTTAACACACACTACGACACGGCGCAAGCACGAAGCGAGTCGAAATACATATATGTACATTCTCAATTTTCTAACATTTATGAATCGCGTAAACACATATATACCAGCAACAGTGAACTCTATCATTCGTTCCATATCTACAAAGTTTGAAAGTATTCGACATTTAGTTCTGTGTGAATACTGTGTAAGCATTCAACGTACAAAAAACGACTTTAATGCTTATGAGTATAACGCATAAAATAGCATACATATTACGAAGCGAGCGGATTGTTTTGAGGAATTTATTTGTGTGACACATTTTTGACAGTTTGGCTTGAATACTTGAAACCGAATTATTGAAACATTGAATATCCTACGAGTATATGTTATGTTTATACATTTGATAGTATGTAGGTGTAAACTTGTTATCCAGCATCTCTTCTACAAAAAGTCACCGACCGCCACTGGTCAAGATGCAACTATTTCATACATAGAGTGTGAGCTCAAAGGAGATAAAAGGATATAGAATTTAGGATAGTTAATTGATAGTAAATAATTGTTAATATTGATTTTCAGATTCAAACTATTATTTAATTATTATTAAGAAGAACACATTCTTATTATGAAGTTGTAATTATCCAGTACATAGGTCTGTGATATTTGAAATACTAATTAAATGCATTAATTAGAAAGATATACATATAAAATCATTATTTCGAAAAATATTATTGTTGCTACCAAGATTTGAACCTGGATCTCTTCCAATTCTTAATAATATAAAAGTTATATCAATGTGTCAAAAATTTAATAAAAATGAATTGTTAATTCTGGCGTCTCTTATTGGATTACTCAAAGATATTTGAGGCTTTCAAATAATCAAACGATAGATGTATCAATTTGAAAAATGTAATATTTAGGTTTGAAAATTTGTCATCAATGCACTGTGTGCTGTGGCACATTACCCGAATCAGAAGAGATCCAGGTTCAAATCGCAGTAGCAACAACAATATTTTTCGATAAAATAGATTTTATATGTATATCTTTCTAATTAATACGTTTAATTATTATTTAAAACTGTAAATATTGACTACAAATTTAAAAAAGAAAATTAACTACTTTATTTACAATATGTTATTGATGATATATTTATTGATTGTTTGTCTTTAGATAAAAAATATGTGATTTTGCATTTTCAACAGTTTTAAGAGGTTATCTTTGTGATTTATAAACAAATTGTAATATTTAAACAACACTTATGATATCAAAATTGTCAAGTAGACTTATTTGATAGATTCTCAACCTTTATTTCAATAATTATATGAACAAAATTAAGAACATGATTGTGGATAAAAAAATATTTTTTATCCAATTTTATTACATACATACACATATATTATAATTTTCAATATTTGCCAAACTGCAGAACAGTTTTACGACAAGAAATATGAAATTTATCATATTTCACTTGTTTGGTTTATCACTTTTTAAACGTAAATGCTATGCAAAAAGAAATTTATGAAAGATTAAAAAATTATATATTATTGTTTTCCATTTTATTATGAATATTTTACAAACATATAAAATGTTAAATTCGCACCAGAGATCGCTAAATGTCCACGAAAATTTCTATAACAATTCTTAGTAAGATGGAAGCAAATGGTTACTAAAAATTGTTATTGATTTCGTACAGAAATAAAAACAAAACGAGCTAAAGCTACGCAACGTAAAGAATTATCTTAAATCATCAGCGCCAGCAGTAAAAATCATTAACAACATTAATTTAATATTAAATATGTAAATGAAAAGAAAAAATGTTAGAAGTACTTACCTAGCATCTATCACTATCTTTAAAAAATTATAATCTTTGTAGTCCAGAACAATAATATCATTTTCAATATTACAAAATCCACAATAATAAATAATAAAAGATGATTACAAATATTACTTCCACAAACATTGATAATTATTACTTAAAGAACACAATGTTGTAATAAGATTGCTCAACAGTTATACTTTATTTTATATTTTTTCTACTTGAAATCATTTTGATTTGAGGATAATTGAAAAGTGATTGATACATCTGTTAACCTTTCCCATACAGTGCTAAATTAAAAACGTGCATTCCGGTGCTGTAAACTCAGTATACATGTAAACTTTTGCAATTTTTAAATCGGTTAAATATGAATATTTTACATTTATTACTTATATTAATCATTAAAATAATAGTGGACACATTTATAAGTGAATATTTATATCAATAATTGTGTAAAAGTAATTAAAATGAGAAAAAACATTGATTATAGCGAACGACAACATAAGTCACGTTTAACTTGGCCAGCGTACGCTCTGTCACTAAGTGACAATCGGCATCTGGCACCCACGCCCCGTGCACTACACCGTCTGCATCACTCCACCCTTACACATATTGACAAATTCACGTTGGGTTCTTCGAGAAAACATTTTTTATTATTGCCTGTGCTAAATACTTATATATTGTAATTATTTTATCCAATACATAAATATATTACGGAGGAATAACTAAAATATAATAACTGTATTTATTATATTTACAGAGATATTCACATAATTAGAGGCAATATTAACTCAGTTTACATCATCGGAGAGGAAAGGTTAACCTGGACACTAATAAAATAATAAATTTTTTGGATAATAATAATAATAAATAATAAATTCACATACTGAATAAATGAATTCACATACTGAAAGCTAAATGTATACGTTTTTTAATAAGTGCATATTTACATAAGGTCCCATTCAATCTTGTGCAGTTCAATATCTTCTAAAATCAGCTCTAACTTTCTGCGAAAGTGAGCCTCAAAGCGTAAATCATCTTCTAAAACCATAACCATTTCATGCTGTTTTTCTATAACCTGAAAAAATATTATTACAATTTAATAAATATAAGTAGGTACTTGTTTATAAACCATCCAGTAATGCAACAATACTTGCAGGCTTTGCAATCTAAATTTAATGATGTCAATTCTACCCAGACTCTGGTGGGTCCGTCTTCGTACTTTAGTTGGTCCAAAATCATAAGGACGTGCATTTTAAGATTATTTAAAAGTAATATTTATATTCGACCCAGTTCTGTTTTAACATAGCTTGAATTCTAATAATTTGCAAAATCTTTAAACCACAGCAGGTAAGGGCAAGCTTGATAGAAATCCCATGGTCTATGAATAGATCTCAAAACACTGTAAGAACTTGAGTCGTAAACAAAAAGTCGTTATGACCTGTAATCAACAGAAATTTTATAAGAAGTAACACATACAGAAATACTAGTTTTCCATTAAATAAACAATTAAATTTGGAACACTAAATATTATAGAGATTCCTTTTGATTAGGCATAAAGTCTTTAGAATAATTTAGTTTGCAATAATTCAAATTATAATATTTTCTAAACCTCTTCCATTGATAGGAGAATTGTATTTATTTCTAAATTAATTAATTCTAGGGTAATTTTAACCAAATACCATCAAATTATTTATGTAAAAGAGAAAAACCTTAAAGATATTATTCAAAAATCTACTCCCTACAAAATGTTTGCAAAGATTAATAAAAAGAAATAACAAAACCAGCTCCACCTTAACATATTTTCGTAATTTCAACAAATAAAGATTATGAATTATAAAAAACTCACATCCATCCAAACATTGTAATGGCTTAAAAAACATCCTATCTCCCCGAACGTCATGGGTCTGAAATTAAGAAAAACAAGGTAATTATGAGAAACTTCAATAATGCATGTAAACTTTTCTCGAATGTTGCATAAAGAACAATACACGTTTTTTGCAGAGCAAACTGTCATTTGTTCTCTATTATATTTTGTATCAATGTATCAGGTTGAATCATGAATAACTTCCAGTGCAGGTAGAACAATCTATTGTTTGTATTTACGCACTATGAATCAACGGGACAAATGAGTTTTTGTTTTCACTAAATACATAAGGGTTCTGTTAGTCTTTTGACAACTGTTTTGTGCGGTGCACGTTACATTATCTTTAATGAAGAGTTAAAAAGTGCATATTCATCATGTGATGTTTTGGGAATTCAAACAAGGTAATAGTGCTACGGCGACAGCTGAAAAAATATGCAGTATTTACGGTGAAGGACTAATAACCAATCGGGCAGTTAGACGATCTTTCAAAGGTAATATTGGAGAGCAAAACCCACTTAAATCAATAAGAGAGATAGCAGAAAGGTTTAAGACATCACAATCAACTGTTTTCCAGGATTTAAACAGGATTATAACAGGCGATGAAAAATGGCTTGATAAGAATCAACCACCCCTACCAGATCCGAAATCAAACATTCATATATATATAATATTGGATAATTTGTATAGCGCCATTTTTGTAAAAATTTCACCTCAAGAGCACTTTACACATAAACTATTTATAGTTCTTAGTCATCTTTGTTTTTAAAATAAAAAATTGTTTTGAAATGTTTTTTTAAATGGTACTTTTTTAGTCTCTACTTAAATAGCCTCCGATGCACTGTTTATTATGACGGAGGACAAAGAGTTCCAGACTTTTGTTACCGAAAAGACCGAAAATGCCTGTTCACTAAATTTAGACTTCTGGCAACGGCTGGTCGGTTCTACAACCTTTCCTGCAGCTAAAGTAGAGGCTGACTTGAGAATTTGACGTCTAGCATTCAAATTGTCTGGGATACAAAGTTCTTATGCGCCGTGTTATGTGTCGCCTTGAACATCAACCACCACAATTTAAATTCAACTCTTTCAGAGAATCGCAGCCAATGTAGCACATGTATAGAGAATGTTATATGAGAGAATTTGGAAACTCCCTATATTTTCCGTGCTACTGCATTTAAAATGGAATGAATTTAGAAGATTTTATTGTGTGTATAGTTGGATTGTCGAGGTATAATCCATCATGAGTTGTTGAATTTAAATTTAATAATTACTGCAGACACATATGTTCAGCAGCCCGAGACTCCAAGAAAAGCATCCTGCACTCGTCATTCGCAAAAACATAATTCTTATACACGACAGTGCGAGATCACATACAGTAAGGGTGAGTCAAGAAATAATTCTTGATCTTGGATGGTCTGTTTTACCACATCCACCTTACTCCCCGGACCTTGCCCCGACAGACTACCACCTTTTCTGTTCCTTACAGAACTTTTTGAATGGAAAAACATTTATTACTAAAGACCAATTTCTTCCAGTCCAAACCCAACAAATTTGATAAGGAAGAAGTGATAAGCTAATAAATGTCTAATAAAAAACACATATCATCCTTTACCGCTAAATATCAAAAATAAGAGATTAAAGTCTAACGTGTGTACACACATCTAAGGATGTATGATAATTTAACTGAACTTTAAATTAACTTCATTTAGCGTAAGTAAATCGGTAACATTGCATACACCCTCGCGGGTGGTAAGAATCGCTTCAATGTTTGTCTCCCACTTTATAACAAATTGTTTTTTTGTCAATGAACTGCTCCATAACAATATGATAAAATACTTTCTCCTTAATGGCTACATGCCCAACAGTTTCTTGTGTCTAAATTCTTATATTCTGGTATAATAAATACTCTTGCATCATCCATATTTATAAATACATACTGAAATAATGTAACGAAAGTTATTCTTTTTCATCACCTTTTAATGATTAATAATTATTCAGAAAAGCCCAAAACGAAATCGCCAGCAATAAAAAAGTATTGAGTACGAGTCCCGGTGGCAGCTCAGTTTATTTTTGAAAAATATTTGTCAATTGCATGATTTAATGAGGTATTTACTTTAGTTAAATTGTTAATTAATAAAATTGAAGATATATCAATATGTATGTCTGTTCTATATGAAAATATATAAAATTTTGCATAGTTACTCTTCAGAACATGCACAAAATACAGGCTCTTCCCTTTCAAAATATTATTTAAAATATTAAAAATATGTTCGTTCTACTATATGTCTGAAATCAGGCGATCTTAAAACTTCCGAGATTGTGGTTAATAACGTGTTGGCGAATTATTATTTGGGTGTGCTTAGATTCAGTATTTACTATTGATGTAAGCAGGTGGGCGCATCATGATAAATTCTTCAAAATTTTCGAAAAAATTTTACATTATAGAACTTTGAGGAAAATAAACCTCTTCCCGGACATGTTGCCCTCCCACTGCTTGGACTAAATTTTCCATGCATCTACAGGGCCCGAGCGAAACAAAAGCGCCACCTCCCCCTCCAAATGGTACTAACTAAATCTGAATCGCGGACATGGACCGACAATTGTCAATAAAATTGAAATGAATATCATTAACTGTTGGATTTTCCCGTAAAAATTTTAATATGTTGTTTGAAATATGAAATTGTTTGTAGCCATATTCCTTCTATACTATTGACATGCTGCGCGAATAAAATATTTCTGCGCGACAAACTTTTAACCTTTTTCTCGCACGCCGCATGTCTAAAATGAATTGTTTTGAAAGTAATTTTCAGCTTACCAACAAAATAATCAAGAGACCTTGTGTTAGGTTTCGAAATCTTAAAATATGTTAAAACGAATTCCTAAACACATGAAAGCGATATAAGTAAACACGTGATATCGTGGATGCAAGTCCAATACCGCGAAGAACGATTTGTCAAAATGTTCAAGAGGGTCAAAAAAGGGGTGGCTTCTTAAGTGGGGATAGTTTATTCGCGGTATTGACTTTAGCCGAGTGCAAGCAGTCCATTGGTTAATTTCAAAATTTTAATACGCCAATCAATGCGGTGCCAAAAAACATATTTTGAAATTATTGGCTCACACGCGGTATTGAATTTACATAGACAATATAATATGTATTATGATCCAGGGTCGCACTCTATTTTTTTATTTTATATTTTATTATTAGTGCCATTATAAATTGTTAACAAGTGTTTTTTTGCAACATAATAACGTAACGCGCGATCACGTGTTCCAAAAATTACATAACAAGACGTAATTAAGATCATGTGATAGATAATAATCCAGCATCCAGCGTATTCTGCAGATCTCACGACATCACATTTTATCTTTCAAGATTTTTTCAGACGGTAAAATTTGTAAAGATATGAATGTATTAAAACACGGCCGCTAGGTATTTTAATTCCTCCAGATTTTTTATGAAAGGGGCATTAAAAAATTGAAATTGCATTTATAATAAATATATCATAAAATTGACTTGTTTAATTTAGCAAACGATATTATTTTTCCGATGTACGTGTATAAATATAGTATCTAATTAATGTTCGCGAGCGGACTGTAAATTTTATTTGTTTATCATAACTCATCAAAACATACCGGTTTGAAAGACTCGCCAAATTACATGTTTGAAATAAAATATGTAAAAATTATGCTATTATATAAAGGAATATAAATTGTATAAAGGAATCATTACCTTTTATGATAAGGGTCTTCATACCCGGGAAGAAGTTTGATTCCCCATTCTTGAAGTGCATTCACGTTCAGATCCCTGAAAAAATAATTAATTAAGTTAATGCGTATCGAACTAAATTAAAAAAAAAAAAAGTCAAATAGTAACCGAACATTGTAAATATATTTTTTATATCTATATATTTCCTCGATTATAAGAAGTGTTTTTTTCCTATTTTTCTGTCTCTGAATTCGGGATGCGTCTTATAATCGATGGCGTCTTACAATCGCTAATTCCGCAGTCGTGATGAATCATCACTGATTACTAGTAGAACTGAGTCGAAAAGTGATTCTAAAAAATCAGACACTGAAACTGAAGAAATTTCAAACTCGGATGGTGAAAGTGCATAAATAATATACCTATTTTTAAATCCTTTTGATTGTGATTGTATGACTTTGTATGTTATAATAAAGTTTACGTATTTTATATATTTTATATTATTGGTATATAAAAATAAGGGTGCTTCTTATAATCGAAGAAATACGGTACTTGATTGATTGGTGCACAGGTATAAATGTATTGTACAATATCGAAGCATCTGCGAGAATCAGTCGTGGGCAGTGAATTAAGACACCAGATTCAGAAAACAGAATCAGATCTGGAGGCGGCGGGATCTAACCACTGCCAAAGTTAAAAAAAAAAAAAAAAAACTAAGACGCAAACCAATCTATTTAGCATATACTTCTCTTATCTATCACTGATATAATCCACAGTTAGTCCAGACTAAGATACGGATCCAGGATATTAATGAATACTTTTTAATAATTTTCAATGTAAGTGTAGGATAAAACAAAATATTATTGTATTGTAGTTTTATATCAGATTAATAAATAAATAATAAATAAGGATAAATGTGAGAACTATCACTTTGTATGTATGTGTGTGTGTGTGTCAGGAGAGTGAGTAGATGAGTGGTGGGGGTAAAACATTATAAGAGGCCGTCTCTGGGCGAACAGGTCTCTTCCATCATCGATCCTCCTGAGTAACTAGTTCATCACTGAAGTGTGTAAATATGTTGTTGTAATAAACTGAATATTATTACCCGAACATACGGAGTTTCACTTACAAGAAATCGGGACTAAGAAATTAGTCCTTAATCAAAGGATAGAACACCTGAGGTATATGGTAATACTTCACAAAGTTACCACAATAAATAGAGTGTTTTTTTTTCACAATTTACCTGTATCATAGTAATTGACATAAACGTCATCATGTGTCATCACGTGTGCTTGGTTGGTGTGTATTACGTGTTCGGTATCTAACAAGGCATATTGTTTATTTTATCGGTAAGCTGAGAACCATCCCGAAGAAAATGAAATGACAATAGGCAGGCCATATGATTCGGAGTGCGGAAAATCGTCGGATGGATGCCGTCATCTCGTGGTACCCAGAGTGGAAACAATAGGCCGATGGGACGCCCTAAAAACCAGAATCATCAAAACGACGAAATCATAAATTCTGCGGAGAAAAGAGAGAGATTCTTGGGGAGGAGGCCCTTAGCGGATATAAAACAGCTGATAATGATAATTTTAAAAATCTGCTCTACTCGGCACATGACAGGATGCTTCAAAAATGTACCTCAAGACATTAAATTTTAACACAAAAATGTATCATATATACTATACTTACACGACAATTTGACACACCAGTATATTAGAGGAATAGCAAGATAACAGTGTACTCGCTTAGCATATGAGAGGTACGTGGTATAGATCTGGCAAAAGTGAAAATAAAGTGGGGATAGGTACCTACCTACATTTTTATACTTGTAATACTAATTTATTTGTACAGTTGCTTGTAAACTATGCCCGTTTCAACATAGAATGTCTCTAGTGAGACGTGCACAGTTCAACCACATTTTTACTCATGTATTATATAATTACCAATAAATAAACATTATTCTATATTAAAATCTGATTTCATAAATTAAATAAGTGGTATGCTTATTTAACCAAACTATTCTTGAAAGATAATTTTTTTTTTTTTGTTAACTCGTCCCAAACCATGCAGTAACACATTTCTACCGCTCTAATTAAATCTGTAATATTTCGGTAAATATACGCAATATGCACTTCATATTTTAGTTAATTTGAAAGAAAATATTTACACTTAGACATGACTATTGAAAAATTAATTATCTAAGGAGAATCTTACAAAAATAATTATTTTTAATTCAATCCATCGTAAAATTAATATGTTGACAAAAATACCATTTCTGGCAAGACAGAAAGAAATCTCGCATTAATTTCACAGTGAAAATAATAACAAAGATACTAATACAATGGTGTCTCTTCCTCACTAATTAAATGAAGATAGATAAAAAGGAAAATTATATTATACAATGCAATCTTCTATACAGAACTTGATGAATGCACCGAATTATAATAATACTTTTTTTTTTAAATACTTAAAGTAAATTTATGGCATTAACCATTTTTTCACACTTTAAAGGGAAATGTAACTCTAATTTCTCACGGTAACACGAGTTGACAGCATGACTGCGCACGAGTATTTTATATCACGGTATGGTAAAGGTTAATAACGTGTTAATTTACTAATGACATTTGTTTAACATATCAGGTACTCACGTGAAGGTGAAGAAAAAGTTACGTGAAAAAAGACACGAAGTAAAGAATATTCAAATTATCATTTCCCAAATGCAAACAAATAATATAACTAAAAGAAAAACACAAAAGAGAAGACGTAATTATTTGAATATTTAAATTATGCACTATCCAAATTGAATTTAAATTCATTAGCATAGAATAACGCATTCAGATAATACAGCAACCTCGTGTCTACATCATTTCTGTTTTTCCTCTTCCGCAATGCATTCAACAGATGAAATAGATCGGACTTAAAAAATCTAGCGTTTCAAAGAATATAAAAATAATATTACGATGAAAATAATTAATTTCCTGTCATCACAAAATGCATAATCAGTGTGGAAACTATTAAAATGTAAATTCAGAAATAATGATTGGCAGAACTGAGTTCGGTAAATAGAAATCAGATGAAGTAGACAGAGAAAAGAGAACAATCTGGTCCGCTCCCGATAATTGAACCGCTGCGGAGTTGAAACATCGGTACTTGGCGAAAGGCTAGTTAACTCGCCAAAACGAGACACACGGAATTGCATGGAAAGTGCATCCTTTTTACGTGGTGACCCATGCAAATTCGCTCCCGGGAATGACGAGTGGGAGGGCCACTGCACACGGGGGTTGTCCCCCGTTGCGCCGCCGACACTCGACTCACTGGACGTGGTGTTCTGCTCTCGCTACAGTCAACTGTTCCACGGTGAGTACATAATTTTATACAATATGTCAACATTGGAAAATTATTTTTAATAATGAAAAAATTAAATCATAATTATATTCAATTCTTTTTTTTAAGTTTCATCATTTTCCGAGGTGCGTAAATTTCACGGCCAACGTATTTATTATACACAACGAATATTCAGGGCTAATAATTGTTCAATGAAATTTTACAGGAATGTAACAATATTGTTAGATCTTTGCTTGATATTTCTGTATTTATTTTTTAATCGAAATGAAAATATTATTTTCTGACGTTCGATAATTTTACAGTAATCAGTACCTATCAAAGAAAATATATTTTGGATACTTTTTTACTAATTTATCAAAAAGATTTTTAATTATTAGGTATATAATTGAAATGTACAATTTTCTAATACAAATAAAATTAATCAGCTAGGAAAAAATTATTTATCAAAAACTATTTTAGTTGCTACCGGGATTCGAACCTGGATCTTTTTATATCCGGGGAAATGCGTTTTTAATTACATTTACGACAAATTTTTGTTGTTATATTCATTTCAAATTAATACATCTGTTATTCCATTTTCTAATCAGTTTCATAAATGCAAGGAAATGGAAACGGTTGTTTCCGAAACCGGCTGGTGAATAATTAATATTTAAGCTGTTAAATGAAAAAACAATTTAAAATTAATTAATTAACATTAACCAAGTAATTGCAAATATTAAAAAATATCCTATACAAGTGGTTCTATAGTCGGTCGACTTAAAAAAACAGACTTTTACTTTAATGCATATTAATTCAAAGATCCATCATGTAGTAAACATTTAAAAAAATGTAAATCATAATTTATTGTATTCTGAATGGTTTGGGTGTGAAAAAAGGAATTTTTAAAAAGGAAACCATTTTTGTCAGAGGAATGAGAATTAATGTTAATGCGTAATAATCTAATATTCCCCAATGAACTTTTGAATATGTTGTATCTAAGAGTTCGGAGGTCAACTACTGTATCAGGCCCAGTCCACAATATTTTATGGGTGGATACCTGACTATATATATATATATATATATATATATTACTATTGTATTTTTAATGATTTATTTGATGATTATTTTTACTTACTTACTTACCATCACACCGTTTCCCCGCGGGGGTAGGCAAAGAGGATAGAGCGCCACACTCTTCTGTCCTGACACACAATTCTCGCCTCATCCACATTCATACATCTTCTCATACAAGCTCGCCGATTTTTGAGGCTTCTAACATAATCATCCTCCATTATCTGGTTTACCTGGTCGTGCCAAGTCTTCCGCGGACGTCCTCTATTTCTAGTGCCATTAACACTTACGTTCTATATCTTTCTTACCATTCTCCTCATTCATCCGTTACATACGACCAAACCACCTAAGTGATCCTTTCTTAATCTTACTCGCTATACTAAAATCGGCTTTACATTATTTCCTTATTTATTTATTCTTTACTGTCATAAATAAATCTACCGCATATACGTTTAAGTGATCTCATTTCCACTACATTCAGTTCATCTTCTGACAGCTCTAGGCCTCACTTTCATACATCAGTGTCGGTACCAGGACTTCATTGTGCACCGCTAGTCATACCTCGAATGACAAATTCCCGATATCTATAATTCCATTCAAAGCGCCGTTCACTTTATTTCCTAGTAACCCTCCTTTCGATATCATTCTCAGTCTTTCCGTTTCTATCAAACATACTTCCCAAATACACAAACTCATTTACTTGTTCCAAACATTCATTACCTACAAGTATTTTTCACGATGTCTTACTTTCCTCCTTCTCGAATACCATCACTTTCGACTTGTTGACATGCGTAATAAGGTCGCTTTCCTTACCATGCATCGTACATTCTTGTTCATTATTCGCCATTAGTACTGCATCATCGGCGTAAGAATAAACAGGATACAAACAAATCACCCATTTTTGCTCCCACATTCATACATTCCAATTCTTTCATACAATTATCCATATATAAATTAACCAGTCATGGAGACATTACACAACCCTACTTGACTCCGTTTGTAATGCCAAACCATGGTGTGAATGTTCCATCGATTCTTACACACGTAGAACTTCTTTCAAATAGGGATGCGATTGCGTGTATAAGTGAACTATTCACCCCGTAATCAGACAGTACATTCCATAACCCTTCTCTTAACTCTATCATATGCCTTTTGTAGATCTACGAATGCGTATGAAAAAAGTTTTTGGTACAGAAGTCTGGTGCGAGAACGAATCATCAATACCGGATGGATATGCTTGCGAAGTCATTTTTTTCGCGAATTACAGCGCATTCTCTCGCTCTAGCGAGTCTCGGTACTGAATTTGAGAATTAAAGCAAAAAAAATATGTAATAGGTAAATGCGAAAGTAATTGCCGTTTATTGTAAAAAAAAAACTCAATATTTTCAAAGCAATGTGGAGGTCTATCGCCTCCACTGTCATCTTCACTGCTGACGACCCTGAACGCTCTTTGCATATACCGGTGCGTGAATCAGAACTCCTAACAGTCATAACCAAACCCGGTACCGACGCCAGGTAACAATAACCGTGCGACTAGTAGCCATCTGGAAGGCCGTATAATATTGAAGTGATGTCACAGTTTTCATTACGAAGTAATATTAGCATTGTAAATATAAAATGCACGAATTTTATAATTACACGTATACTAAAATATCGGTAAAAGAATTAGAGAGTGGGGCTGGGGGGTTAAAGGGTGAGGCGATTGGAACTGGAATACGCGTAATTAATTATTAATAAAATACTAAAGTATTACCCACCTTTGACGTAAGATTTTACATATGTGGTACTACCGTTATATATCAGAAAATTAAAAATTATTGTATAGATTGTAACAGATAATGGAAGTATTTTGTTGGTTATTTATTATATTATATTATTATTAACCATGCTCCAAATAGGGTGGCTTCACGCGGAAAAAATACAAGAGGTGTAGCTTTCTCCCAATTTGGAAGGATTGATAAAAAAAGTCGCCTATTGAAAATAATGTGTCTCACTTGTAAGCATGAAATGAATTGTTTAAACTGTGACACTGATTAGTTGTTATATTTTGATTATATTAAATGTAATAAAATTGATATGAATGTACGTGCAGACAAACGTCTAGCAAGTTGTTTTGTGGATCTAGTTTTAATTACAAAAATATAAATAAATTCAGTGCTTGATTGGTATTTGTGTACGTGCCACTTATAAGGAGGTTCGTTATATAAAATTATTAATGTACTTGCAAACTGCATTAGAACGGCCAAGGGGTTTAGCGTCTTGCGCGTGTTCGGACCGTGCTATAAGGTCGTGTCAACACAGTATATCACGTTTTGATATTTCTGCAAATACAGTTGAATTGTGAATTACATTTATGCAATCGAGCAATACAATATTTAAAATTATTCTTCTCGCCGTTGCCGTCCCGACCGCACCCCCTAGTACCGCCTCTGTAGTTCTTCGCGTGTAGAGATTTTACTGCACAGCTTGTCCACTTATAAATGTGTAAACTGTGCCTGGCAATAAACTAGGTGTCGACGTAAGTAGTTTTTCGTTTTCTAACCTACTCTAGCCACATACATGCACGCACGCATACACACACATATACCCTATACACACACATACACCCTATACACACACATACACCCTATACACACACATACACCCTATACACACACATACACCCTATACACACACATACACCCTATACACACACATACACCCTATACACACACATACACCCTATACACACACATACACCCTATACACACACATACACCCTATACACACACATACACCCTATACACACACATATACCCTATACCCACACAAACACCCTATACACACACGTACACCCTATACACACACGTACACCCTATACACACACGTACACCCTATACACACACATACACCCTATACACACACACACACCCTATACACACACACACACACACCCTGTACACACACATACACCCTATACACACACACACCCTGTACACACACATACACCCTATACACAGGACAGCCTATACAATGTCGCAAATCAATTTTCTTCTCGGTCATTGGTAATTTTTATTGGGGATTGAAGTTGAAAGAAACTGGCTAAATTAAGTATAATATGCTACTTTTAAAGACAATGACAAAAAATAGGTTTCAAAACGTATTAAACCATTTACCAGACACCATCTCTAAATAAACACAGATGTCAACAAATAGATATATCAAACGTTGTAAAAAAAACTTATTATATTATTTATATAATATTGAATGTTCGTTAACGGGGTCGACCAATGACGTCACCAGTACATGTTTTTTGAAAGGAAATTAAAAATCATTTAACTCGTTACATCTAAGATTGATGAGGTGAATTTATGATTCTGTAAGGAAGTCATTTCATCTTTGAAAAGAGGAACTAACGTCGCCCACACGTGTTTTAAATCAATCGAGCGTTTTATGCGAATTACAAATCATTAAATGAACACGGTTTGTTATTCGAGATTTACACTTTTTTCTTCACTATTTTTTTCTGATTCGTGTAATTATTTTTAAGAAACAATAAAATAAGAAACAACGCTATTATTCGACGTGTTCTGACTGAATTTTTAATTAATCGATTTTTTTTTTATTTTTTTTTTTTATTTTTTTTATTTTTTGGAGAAACAAACAGTGTAACAATAATAACTGATAATTACATAATATATAAAAATAACACCAGTGAAGTTTCTTCGGAAATTAAATACATAGTACATAATAAATTAAAAAATAGTAAATAGTACATAATTAAATACATAGTACATAATAAACTAAAAAATAGCAGACTGATAAACAAAAATGCTTTTACATAAAAGTAAACATAATAAACTAAAAACTAGTATATATTAATAAAAAAATAATAATATTAATAAACTAAAAGAAGAAAAACAAAAAAATAAAAGAGTGATTTTAAACTGAATATACGAAGAGGAAAGGGTAAGGAGGGGAGGGAAATGGGATGCAATATATACAGTTTATGTTAATAGTTATTGAAAAGTTGGCGTAGTTTAAATTTAAAAGGAAGCAATTTATCGTTGAAAATGTCAATGTTATTAGAAAAATTTACGGCATTATATTTTGAGATAGAGCGGATAATAAAACAATTTTTTATGTAATTAGTTCTACTCAAATTTGGGTAAAAAAGATTATTTGATCGTGTTTGTCGCGTTGGACAGTTGAAAGTTATTTGTTCTAATAAATAGGGCGAGTCAACTAAGTTATTTAAAATTTTATAGAGGTAGGATAAATCTTGAGTGTTTCTTCTATTTAATATTTCTTCAATATTTGCAAAATTACTTTGTGACCTCATTTTATATTAATAATTATACAAAATGCTTGGTATTATCATCTTCAGGAAACAATATTACATTGTTACATGTTACATTGTTCCCTGAAGATGATACCACAGGTATCGAAACATGTAGAATAATTAATACATAGTAGTTTAAACAAAGTATTCTGTATAATTATTAATTGATTTTATTAATGTTTAATTTTTCGGCGGTATCGTCACCGCTGTATCAACCAAGTTAAAATTAATTAAATTATTAATTAAACCATTCTGCATAACACTCAATAGCAAAGACTATCCCGCAATTTATATGCAAAAAAAACGGCATTTATTTTTAATATTATAATAAAAATTTATTTAAGGTGATTTTTCCGAGTATTGAAATCTCATTTGAGTCCAGTCTTTTGATAATGAAAAAAACATTGAAATATTTTAAATAATGGATGCTTTAAAAAAATTAATATATTACCATTTCAATGTCTTTATTCCCTCTCCCCTCCACCCTCATCGCTGTCTATTTTCTTATAGGTATATTTTATAAATTAGTTGTAATACCTGATAAAAAAAATTTTAATCTGTTTAAATTAATAATCTATTTTTCATAAACTTTTATCAAATCAGGTTTCCAAAGTGTCAGATTTAAAATCGAAAAAAACATACACGGGTTGGCTCGACGTGATAGAGCGAACGAACGAACCACGTCAATCATGGTGGTGTAATATAGTTCGCACTATTGGAGATGTCATGAAAACGCGAAGCCAATCTGCAAGTCAAATGAAAGCCGTAACTCGATGGCAACCCGACATTCCAATTACAATATTTTTCACCAATATTTCACGTTAGAAAAGAATCACTAAATAACAGCCAGGCGTCATCTAAAAAACATAATTCAATACACCACACTAGGTGTTCATATTCACACGTATTTTGTAGTCCAGTAATCAATAGTGAAAAATTTCTGATGTTAATGAAAAAAATTGTTAAAATAGTTTCCAACATTAAAAATGAATTAAATCTTAGCTGAACCTTTTTATGAAACCATTTAAATAATTCATCATAATGTATGAATTCCTTTCAATATTTTTTTGCGAAATCTTTTTATCTGTTTGAATTCTAAGATAGACAAAAACCTGGAAACTACACTTTGTAGATATTTTTCGCGTAGATCTCAACACACAGTTTTAAAGAAAGAACAGATACAGAAAAAATCGAAAATTGTGAGTTTCTGTTTTAGTGAGTTATAAAAATCTAACTGAGAACCAAAGTGTGATGAGATTGGTCGATATTGTATTTATTAAGGAGAACACATTCTTATTGTTAAATTGTAATTATTCAAAACATAGGTCTGTGATGTTTTAAATACTAATTAAACGTTAAGGAGAACACATTCTTACTGTGAAGTTGTAATTATTCAGAACAGACGGTCTGTGATATTTTAAATACTAATTTAATGTATTATTTATAAATATATACATATAAAATCAGTTTTGTCGAAAAATATTGTTGTTACTTTACCGGAATTCGAACCTGGATCTCTTTCCAATCCGGGGAAGTCGTCTCCTATCGGCAGCGGCGCGCAGTCAGTACATTGAAATAAGCTGTAATTGACTAGAATTTCTGCGAAATAAATCTAAATAGAATATGCATCTCGTAATATTCTTATTACAATTATTTTCATATTGTTCATATTTGGTAGAATGGTAGAATTTTGTCAGAAAAATATTTGATTTAGCTTTATTTCTCAAAATATATAATTAAGGATAGCTTATTTCAATGCACTGACTGCACGCGCCTGCCCATCGGACTACTCAAAGGTATTTGAGATTCAAATAATGGAACAATAGATGTATTAATTTGAAAAGTGTAACATGCAGGTTCGAAAATTTGTCGTCAAAAGTACTGTGTGCTGTAGCATAGTCGGTTAATGCACCTTGCCCGGATTGGAAAAAGATCCAGATTCGAATTCCAGTAGCAACAACAATATATTTCGAAAAAATTGATTTTATTTGTATATCATTCTAATTAATACATTTAATTAGTAGACGAGGATGCATGGCAAGATGTGCGAGTGTGGCACTCAATCCTCTGCGGCATCAGAACTGGCGTGATGGTAAGCCAGTTACCACTCGGTTCGAGTTCGATGACAAAAAAAAAAATCAGACAGAAGTAAATCAGACTGAAAACGAGAAATGATTACATTATTCCATATTGAACTGACTTTTCTGCGACCGCTTTGATTTGCTACTGCATACCTCAATCACTAAAGATGATTTGATATCGATCAAAACTTTGCTTCTAGCTTTTGCGACGTATCAAATTGTGAAAATACCATATCCTATTTAAAAATGTTAGAACTAATAATAATCCTTCACAACTTCAAACTGGGGATTTGGATCTGGCAATGGCAGTCGGAATTTTATATTTCTTATTTGGTTCGCAACATTGAATACGGTAACGTTATTTGTGGTATCTTCCAAAGATATATATAAACGAAACAGATTGACGTATTGAAAAATCTCATTCCGCATTTCCGACTTTTCATCAAATGAAACGACAAATTTCTTCAGCTCGTCTCGTTAATCGATTATCAAATGTAGCGCCAAATTACAAAATCCCCTATAACGACTTTGTCTGTTTTTGACTTAGGATGAAAACGAATATTTTGAAACAAATGTACATCAGCAGTTTTTAAAGAGACAATTCTGTAATGTATTTGTTTTCTGTATATATCGTTCTGGCAGCCGTACTGGATTTTAGATCACGTGATCATCAACAAGCGTTGTGATTGACTGATTACATTTTAGGGGGAATAGCAATTTATACTGTGTGCTTTGGGGTATTTTGTAGATAACCCTAATTTAGAATATGCAATATCATAAAAAATGACAGCTTTAATGATTTTAATTTATTAAGGAGAACACATCCTTATTGTGAAGTTGTAATTATTCAGAACATAATTCTGTGATATTTTAAATACTAATAAAATGTATTAATAAGAAAGATAAACACATAAAATCAATTTTATCGAAAAATATTGTTGTTGTTCTACCGGGATTCGAATCTGGAACTCTTTCTAAACTCTTTTCTAGGTGCATCATCCAATTATTCTATAGCGACAGTACTTTTGAGAACAAATTTTCGAACTAATATGTTACAAATTATACATCTAAATTAATATTTTTTTCATTATTAAAGAGAACACATTCTTATTACGAAGTTGTGATTATTCCGAACATAGGTCTGTGATATTTTAAATACTAATTAAATGTATTAATTATAAAGATATACATATAAAATCAATTTTATCGAAAAATATTGTTGTAATAATGGAAAGATAGATGCATTTATTTGAAAAGTGTAACATATTAGTTCAAAAATTTGTCGTCGATGTAGCATAGTTGGTTAATGCCCGGTTTGAAAAGAGACGCAGGTTCGAATTCCGGTTACGCAACAACAATATTTTTCGATAAAATTGATTTTCTATGTATATCTTTCTAATAAATGCATTTAATTAGATTTTAATTTACATTATTTGTTGCAGAAACGCGAAAATGAGCTTCCGCCGAGGTAGACTTTGGCCGCGCACGGAAGAGCCAAGAACAACCGAGCTTATTTTAAATTTATACAACGTAACTTCTACCACGGAGCCGATGGGAGGCGAGGATGTCACTCGCACGCTCTACACCTACATCGTGCCGATACTGATGATATTCTGCCTCGGGTCTGCGATCGTGAATGTGAAGATACTGGCAGCCTACTTCTGGATACGACGCCCGATGTCCCCGACTCTGCAGATTAGCCTCAGCCTGGCAGGCGCCGACGCCTACTCCGCCCTGTGCATCGGTTTGGGCCTCCTCGTCAACAGTTGGCTGCCTGTCATCGAGGCTAACTTCCAAACGTCCAACTGTCCGATGCTCGTGTTGGAAGGATTGCGGTGAGTGTCTTTGTTTATTATTTACTAACGTAGATTATCTTATAGAAGAAAAAAACACCAATGTTACATTTCTATCGAATTTAATAGAATTATATTGTCTTATATGTCCTAAGGTAAACTAATGAATACGTTTTAGACATATCAAACATCTTTAATAGTATTATACAGTTAGTTGTCTATAACGTGCCCGCATCTAACTGCAAATAACTCGTGAACGGCTATACGCGACTATTTAATCCTTTATATGTAAGCCCTAATCCTACCGCGAAGAGTGGGATATCGTTGGATTTGACGAGATCCATCCGTAGGCATCACTTTTTGCGAATTCCACTTATACTTATTGGCTACTTTTAACTCAAATCTCACAAATCGTTATGTATTTATCATATACGCAAAGGGGCTTGTATACTTGTAAGCATTTGACACAGGTTTCGTCCCGATCGAACATACGGTTCACAAGCCACGGCGTCCCGAAGTTAACTGAGCGCGTCACGGGTGCGGCTGATGCGATCTAAATAAATCTAACACATATCCTCAATCCATTGAGATCATTAATTTCCACTTGAGTCTTTAACTTTCTGAAATATAAGTGCTTAAAGTCTGACCTATTTTCGTGACGGTCAGATTTTTGAACGTGCAACTCATATTTTGAATCGATTTTTAAAACGTATTTACGTCATGATCGAGATGTGAGTTGATGGGTTTAAATTGCAACAAAATCAGAAATGTTCCCAGTATATAATAGGTGTACCGGAAAAGAATGTCATTTTTTTAATAAAACAATTTGGTGCATTTACTGTATTTATTCATTAAAACTTAGTTCAAAATATAATTGCCATCGTTTGATATAACCTCCTTCCACCTCTCAGTCAATTTTTTAATACCACGTTCGTAAAATTCAGCTGGTTTCGATGTAAAATACTCAGATGTGCCTTTTGTGACATCCTCATAATTTTTGTATTCTTTTCCGTTTAAAAAGTGTCGCATTGACCGGAACAAATGATAATCCGATGGAGCAAGATCCGGTGAATATGGTGGGTGACGTACAGTTGTCCAACCTGGGTTTAATTTTTTCTTTCGTAATTTTTGAGGTATGCGGTCGTGCATTATCGTGCACTTTCTTTCTTCATGAAATGGTAAAGCATAATATTTCGAATAAATTCCTCATTCGGTACAAAGCTCTCCATTGTATATAGGGTTGTAAATTTTTTTGTTTAAAAGTCCTAGTACACTCCAGGTATACGTAGTCAGAGAAACAACACAGAACACGTTGTAAAAGTTCGACTGCCGAAGCACAACTGACAACTCAAAAGCGATAACAAAAAAACATAACATTAATCTTTCTTTTAGATAGGCAATCCACCCTTCAAAAATAATACTAATCAAGCACAGTGAATTAAAATTACAAGGGCAGTATACCTTAGAGAAGAGTGCGTTGGAAATATAGGTAGAGAGAGGACATCATTTTATATTGAGTATTGAACGTAAGTTGCATACCCGTCCGAGTAATTTTCGATATATATTCGTCTAATTCGATTCGAAGTAATATTTCAAACCGTGTATTCGGTTGTTCAAATGTTCGTCTGGGTTACCAATACACATGAAAATTTATTATTATATGACAAAGTAAGGAAACCGATATCATCGGTAAGTACAAAAAAATCTAACAGCTGAAAAACATGCTACGGAATTTTAAAAACCCAGTACAGTTCAAAACTACACTAGTTCAAAACATGTCGGAAATGTATTCAATTACTATAGAAATATCGAAGAACGCGCTTCCCCGGATAGAAAAAGATCCAGGTTCGAATCCCCGTAGCAATTAAATATTTTTTCGATAGATAGATTTTTCTGTATGTCTTTTTAGTTGATTTATTTAATTTGTATTAAAATACTACAGAACTATGTTCTGAAAATGCAACTTCACAGCAAAACTGTATTCTCCTTAATTACTATCTATTTTACTGACTATGGTCAACGAATAGAAGATATATATTTTTTACATTAATTTATTTATTAGTGATTCAATTTTGATTTTATTGTTTCCTATTTAGTTTTATATATAAATTTATCACTTGGTTACCGATCACCGCATAACCAATAGACCGGTCTCAAAAATGACAAAAAAATATTCTCCTGATGATAACTGAACGCGTCCAACAGCTTTCGAATGTTCAATGAGCCACTTGTTGACGTAGCGTGAGTTCGATATTACCAAAACCTAAACAGTAACTATATAAAGTTTGGACTGGATGATATATATCTTCTTTTTTTTTTTGGAAATATTAAAAATACATATATCTTGGTGGGGTAACCAGAGGGAGGAGGGATGATGCATATGTCTTAAAGAATAAAAGCCGGTTGTGGAATCAGTAGTAAATTTTGACCGTGATAAGTTTTTACTAACGAAACGAATGAGTAAGACGGCACCAGAACTAGAGGACGTCCGCGACCACGAACAGGTAAACTAGACACTGAAGGATGGTTCTGTTAAAACCCTCAATAATCGGCGAGCTTGTATGAGAAGATGTATGAATGCGGATGAGAAGAGAATTGTGTGTCAGGGCAGAAGAGTGTAGCGCTCTATTCTCTCGCCTACAGCGTTAAGTTAATTAAATATATACACAATTTGTATTACTTTCTTACTATTTTGAAATTACATTTTTTTTATAAATATCATCAACCAAGATTACAAATTTATTATTTTTTTAAATATCATAAAAATCCAACTTGACCAACATGTTCTGGCGTCGCTGCTGACGTTGATGGTCCCGAAGGAGTTTGTTTAACCATTGTCCCTTCTTGTCTGAACTTTTGAACCCGACACCGGTTAAGTTGCGTGCTCGACCCACCACCTACTCGTCGAATATTAAAGTGAACACGAACCAATGAATCATCGTACTTTAAATATTTCTCAACCGCGAACGCGCCGTGCGTTCCCGACCAGTGACTCATTGCGACTGGCAAATCCACAAATCACGCGCGTCGAACAAAACTTCTCCCACTTACCTCACCCTGATGGTTTACGAGTAATTACAATTTAATCTTGAAATTTTTTATACTCATATTTTTAAAATAAACTTTTTAAAGTCCCTTCTATGGTGAATTTTTTTTTTTTGGATCATCTTCCATATTAATTAAACACCACAAATACTTTTTGATATCTAACATTGAGAAAAATGGTTTGACGATTAATCTTTGAAAAACGATCGTTAACAGTAAGATATTTCTAAAAAAGAGGCTACCCGATATATAATAATTCCCTACCTACAAAATATGTGTATCTGAAATATCACTGTTACAATCCAATTTCTAAAATCATGTTTACTATTTTGAAAAAAAAAATGTAAATATTGTATTAATCAATTTGACATTTCACTTAAATGAAGTATGAATTCCTAAATTAATTTTCGATTTGAGAACGACATACATTAAAGTATTTTATTTATAAGATAAATCCATTGAAATTTTTTAACACCAATTAACTTATCATCCCTCAGGATGGAGCACCACATCCTTGTGTCCTGATACACAACTCACACCTCATAGGTACACATTTATGAAATATCGTCGATTATTGAGGTTTTTAATGGTTAGAAAGATATATTGTATAAGTCATAACATGACATAAAATATATCTTTCTAACCATTCTCTCCTCATTTATTCATTCTACCAAATCCTCTAACCGACTCTTTTGTCCTAAAATGTGATGTCAAAATATCACCACATTACTGAAATACTGTTTTAATTTAATGAATGGATATAAATGAAACAATGTTATTACTCTACTTGAGTTTATTAGCACTACTCGAAAACATCATCAGAGTTACTGTTTCTCTCGAAACTCGGGTAGTGCTAATAAACTCAAGTGTAGTAATAACATTGTTTCATTTATATCCATCCATTATGATGAAACTCTACCAAGTTAACGCCGATTCTATTAATAATATGACTGTTTAAATTTATTTAATTATCTCCTCCATATTTAAAATGAAAAAAATTCGGTTTAAATATTATTTTGCTTAACTACGTCTCAACTAGATGGCAAAGATTGATCCAAAAACCATTGAACCGAGAAGCAAACAGAAATATTGAAATAACGATCGTGTAAATATTTAAGAATCAGTTTTCATTGCTGTAAACGCGAAGTTTGTTGCGAACACTTTTCTTCCGCAACGAGAATCATGGCGTTTTCCCTTTGATTATATTACTACGTGTTATCAAACAAATATGGCTAAAATAAGCCGTGGTAAAACTGACCGAAATTGAAAATTAAACATCTAAAACTAAAATCACATATTAAATTTCGTGGTAGAATATTTTGAAATATTATTCCGGGGTGCACTTAGTTTGGCAAATTTGTGATGCTAAATCAATTATGTTCGGGGTAATCCCCGTATCTACGTAGTCCGCTTGTTACCCGGTATTCGCAAAATACGGAAATCCGGCAAGTTTCCACCCGATAAATAATATTACTGTAAAGTAAATCGGACTATATAAAAGTTTCATTTTTATAAAGTAGTTTCAAAAATAATTAGCATTATTTTTTAATAATAATAATATTTATTATTATTAAAATTCGCTATATAAATAATACATACAAAAAAACAAAATAATATTTGTGAAAAAAAAAACGAAGAGGGAGAAATACACACATATGTCGATGCCATTTTCTGGTCCGGGATCCAGCCTTCCACGAGAGTGCCGCTTGCGCTAGAGTCGGTGCTAAGTGCTGAGCTCCAGCCGCAGCTTTACGCTAGCAACTCCAAATCCATATGTACACAACCTTGGGCAAACATTCTACATGCGCTACAATAACGTGCCAACCCGAACAGTATTATATATGAGTTCGTAGACGTGAAATTACATTTTATTTTAGAAATTACGATTTTTCAGTTCATAATAAAATGAAAATTAAAACAAATTTAAATCATTTCCATATCCCAATCTGTCGACGTGTGTGGGACGACCTGCCGGCAGCCTTCCCATCCATTTTTCTTTGAGTGAAAGTAGGGGCTCTATGGAGAGGGTCTCCTTCATCTCGGTATCTCTCACTCGGTCTAATAATGATACTTCTACTACTCCCCTAAGATAACTCATTTGGGCAGCCTGGAATCATATTCATCTTAGTTTCTCCGCGAGGATTCATATTTGGTGACCATTAATTAAAGCTGACGTATACCATATAGCAATGGCGTACAGTAGGTATAAATTTAGATTGTGCTGTTACCAATGATATTATACAATCATATACATATAATATATATGTACTTTCGTTGAACCAACGTCTTTAGTCAAAATGAATCCGTCGTTTATACGACCCTACTTTGTATTTATTTGTAATTTTAGAGTACAATTAATAGTGTTTTTAAGTTATAGCATAAAAAAAATTCCTTCTTACACCCATATAAAATCAATACAAAAATGTTTGGACCTTTTAAAGAACACTTTTTATGACTGAACATGATTCTTTTATTGTTTGAAAATTCTTCAGGTAATAACTAAACGAAATAATTATGTTTATTAAAGCTTAACGTAGGAAATAGATCTGCCAATTACTTATCATTTTTCCCAACTCAAAAACAAATTCATACACCAAATGTGCCTCGAACGCAAAAAACGACCATGAAATTAACACGTTAAAAAACAGTAAGATAGTAAAATTCACGAATTAGTAAAAGAGGAAGCATATACTTCAATGATTTGCACGAAGTTGTAAGCCTTTCTAATGTTATTCTGTTAAAAAACAGCAAAAGTAACGACTCCATACAAAACGGATCAACTGAAATTTTCAATTTAGTAAATAGCCAATTTTATGACTTGAATAATTCACTAGCTGAAAAGTAGACGATAATGCGTCGATTACAGCCACTAGCGCTACGGCTGCAGCGGTGGATTGTCGTGGTAGTTTTTAGAACTAAGCCATTAAAGTTTCTACTGGCAGACAGATGGCCCTAATTGTAATAAATCCGTAAATATTCGCGGTCCATTTTATATATTATTTCATTTATATTTGTTTATAAGAATATACAGGGTATAACAGACCCAGTCCACGATATCTTATGTGTAGCAGTGGCGGTCGGTGACTTTTTGTAGAAGGGATGCTAAAAAACAAGTTTATACCAACTATCAAATATAACATTTAAACGAAGGTTATTAAATGTTTCATTAATTCGGCTTCTAGTATTGAACCCAAACTGTCAAAAATGCGTCACACAAAAAAAAATTTCAAAACAATCCGTTCGCTTCTAAATATGTATGCTATTTTGTGCGTTATACCCATAAGAATTAAAGTAGTTTTTTGTACGTTGGATGCTGTTAACGTTGAAAGTCGAATACTTTCAAACTTTGTGGATACGGAACGAATGATAGAATCCACTGTTGCTGGTATGTAAATGTATGCCTTTGAGAATGCATATGTACTTCGACTCGCTCCGTGCGTGCGCCTTTTCATAGTATGTATTATGACTGGTCTCTGAAGAACAGGACGAATTTATTTGCAGCAGTGCAGTTTTAAGTTGGAAACAAAAAGTCTAAAGCTTTTTGACCAGAACACAAGGGATGCGGAGCATCCAAAGCATGTATGAAGCGATCGCGCCTGATGTGTAGATACCTGACTAAATTACTAGTCCAAAATGTTAAATGTGGCTTGTTGGTGTAGTGGTTAAGACGCTGACCTAGTAATCTAGTGGTCAGGGGTTCACGCCTCGTTCCACGACACCGACAAGTTAGTCCTATTTACATAGTACAAACGTTTAGCTTAGTTTGAAAATAGTAAGAATATTGATGTGACAATATTCCGTGTACGCAACTCTATTTTTTAAAAAAAAGTGCAAATTCTGCACTATTACGGAAAATTTCATTGTTTGAAATTTTTACAAAATCGTGTTAAATTTTAATTCTACGTTACTTCGAAATAAATAATTGCGAAATTTATCCATTATTAATCTATATATCTGACAAAAAAAGGCAAGCCGCTCGAAATTCAAAAACCTTTTTTTTTGTATTCAATTCAATTTGGAATCAATAAAATATTTTAATTAATCGAAATAATCGAATAATTACGATTTCTTTGAAATGCTAATATTTCCGACATGATTGAGATCAGGCACATATTCCTTGAACATTTTCGACTTGTAATGATATAAAATATTGTGAATATCTTTTACAGCCTGTATTTCAGCCATAGCAACCAGTTTAGATACCTACTTGCCATAGATTTAAAAAAAAAAAAACTGAAGAAATGTAAGTTGTAACATGAATAAAACTAGAAAGATCTAAATATGATTTAAATAATATATAAAGATACAAAAAATCAAGATACAAAACCTATACAAGTAAAATTATAAGTTACATAAAAATATAATGTCTATTAGTCACAAATGAAAAATTGAATGGGAAATTTATACATTTCATTTAAAAGAAGTATGAAAATCATTTATACGACATTACAAATAGATTTTTTTTCAAAACAGTAATCATAAATATCAATTTATTTTGTCAAACATTTGAAAATTGGAATTGTAAGTACGAGCGCACACCGACGACTGGCAGTCGTACTGTCGTGATGGCGAGGGCTATGAGAATGTATGGCAGTGCGCACACTATCGACTAAATTTTCAAAAGACAGATCAGTCGGCGGCGAATTGTCGTACGACTGTTTTGTCCCCAGTGTGCGCTCGCACTAACAGTAATATTTATGAAACGAATATTTCATAGGTATAATCATAAATTATTATATTAAGGAGAACACATTCTTATTGCGAAGTTGTAATTATTCAGAACAGACGGTCGGATTAAATGTATTAATTAGAAAGATATGCATATAAAATCAATTTTATCGAAAAATATTATTATTGCGTTATCGGGATTCGAACCTGGATCTCTTTCCAAACCGGCGAAGGTGCATTATCCAATTATGCTAGAGCGAAAGTACTTTTTCAAATAAATACATTTATCGTTTCATTATTTGAAAGCCATCTACTTTGTTTTTACGAAATCTCAAATGCACCTTTCCAGATTTTGAAAGAGATCTAAGTTTTCTAATTAATACATTTAACTAGTTGTTTATGAATTATTCTGCTCACAACGTACGTTATTCAAAGATTAAACGTCAAACCATTTTTCTCAATGTTTCAACATGTTAGTTATCAAAAAATGCTTGAATGGAAGGAGATCCAATTCAGAAAAAGCGTCAATTGAACGGCTGGTTTGGAAAAATGTGGTGACAATCGAAAAATTAAAGTTGTTACGCTGAAAAGTAATCATTCTGTAGTTCTGATTATTTATTTATTAGAACGTATCGAAGTGTATGTAGGTGCGTAGTGGTAATTACGCAAAAATATTTTATATTTATTATCTTTGTTTTATTAACCACTGAATTGAGTTTAAATACATCTACCGGTTTCGAAAAATATCATTTTCTTCTTCAGGATGTCATAACTAACTAAAAACATATATCATTGTTTGTTTACCAGAATCTATTTAAAATTAAAAAAAACAACAATTATTTAAAAAATAAATTTAGTACCTAACTCAAATTGTTGCTTAATACAAATTTAGTCGAATAATTTTTAGGAAAAAATTTTAGAATGGGACACGTAGTTAAATTTAGTTGGTTGTTTATAATTTTTTGATTAGTTTTACATGTTTTATTTATCTCCAACGATTCCAAATTATTTAATTTGTGACCAACTTTGACCAACCAAAATTGACAATCCCAATTTTTTTATCAAAACCGTGACCATTTTCTATCAAATGATTAGCAAATTCTGAAAACCCACTATTGTTCAAACATCTCAAATGCTCCCTTACTCTTAAATTTAACTACGAGTCTCTTTCTAAAATTTTTTCCTAAAAATTATTCGACTAAATTTGTATTAAGCAACAACTTTAGTTAGGTACTAAATTTATTTTTTAAATAATAGTTGTTTTTTTAAAAATAGATTTTGGTAAAGAAACAATGATATATGTTTTTAGTTAGTTATGACATTCTGAAGAAGAAAATGGTATTTTTCGAAACCGGTAGATGTATTTAAACTCAATTCAGTTGTTAATAAAACAAAGATAATAAATAAAAAATATTAATTTTAACCACAAAGTTAATATTGCTAATTTTAAAAGTACAAAAATATTTTTACTGTAATATGAAATATGTATTAATTTTCTCGAAATAAACCGACGCGCCTGAAAAATACTGATCATATATTTATTGCTTTTTTATGATATTAACTGTTTACACACACATGTTC
This sequence comes from Eubasilissa regina, assembly GCA_022840565.1. Classification (NCBI taxonomy): domain Eukaryota; kingdom Metazoa; phylum Arthropoda; class Insecta; order Trichoptera; family Phryganeidae; genus Eubasilissa; species Eubasilissa regina. The sequence goes on from JAINEB010000033.1 coordinate 29,821,643, forward strand.
TCTGGAATCTGCGTTTCTTGTTTGTCCGCGACTGACGGGGCTTTCTCCGATGCCGTTTTCGTTACACGCGACATAATTAGACAAAAAGTCAATTTTTCAAATGTTGTTATTGCTTACCATAAGCTCTATACAACATTACAACAATAAAAAAAAATGTCTATCTGACGCGTACGAACAGTTCTACTATACCTTGTATACAGGGTGTGACAGACCTAGTTCACAATATTTTATGGGTATGTATAACGAAACGAAAATGTTCAAGGAATATGTGCCTAATTTCAACGATGTCAGAGATATAAGCATTTTTAAAAAAAATGTATTTTGGGATTATTTCGATAATATTTTATTGATTCCAAATTATATATTGAATACGAATAATTAAAGGTCATCAAATTTCGAGAGGCCAGACTATTTTTTGTTATATGATTTTAAAAAGTAAAAGATTTAAATAATATTACGTTTCCCCATCCACGTCTGTGACTTTCTGGATGCCGGCTTCGGTATTGTCAGGGTCATTATGGCTGTTTAGTGAAAAACGAACGTGTCTAGATTAATATTTAAGCGAAATCGAATATTTACATCTGTCATCTTTTCTTCTGTCTATGGTAAGGGAGAAATCTTATCATAGAAAATGTCTATCCACGATTCTTATATGTCATTTTTGTTCGTTTTGACAGCTAACTTACAAAGATGGAATTACGTCGACATTTTATTTGCGTGTGGTTTGTTTTGGAGAAAGCTTCATCATTGAAATATATATTCGATTAAGACCCTGACCGCGCCACCGCCATCTAGCAGCAAGTAGTCGGCAATATCCAATGAATCCCTGAACGCGATCACCAATAGCCGCATAGCGGCCACTATCGCTCGCGAAGCAGCGACAATAGCCGCCCGCAGGGCCTGGCATTAAGTAATTGCTTATCTGCTAGTGACGTATATATTTTCCGTAACATTTCAGAATTTGCGCATATTCCTTGAACATTATCGATTCCTAATTTAGTCAGGTATCCACCTATAAAATATTGTGAACCGGGTCTCTTACACCATGTATATGTATTAATGAGATTGTTCGTTTTGTATGCCTGTGATATTTGTAGAAAAATGTTATATGCATGAATATTATTATTTTGATTCGCGCCGTTATCGAACGGCAGGTAGGTACACAAAATTTCGCTGCTGAAGTTTTAGCCGTTTACGCAGTGTTAGCGCCCGAACGGTACGTTATGTATCTTCACCGTTCAATTCACATATGAAAATAGTACTTGTTTGCGTTGATTGGTTATGGCTGTTAATGTGGTAAACCATTTACAATGTTTCAATTAATATTAAAAAAACAGAACAAACCTAACAATATCTTATAAATGTGTAATTGTACTTTTGTTTTCAATGTATTTTTCAATTGTACTTTTGCACAAGAGATAAAAGTTTTTTTTTCTGTTACATAACTTTGAAAATCATTAATATATACTGACCACGGCCGCCCAGCAGCCACTCTAGCCGCCCGCGGGTTCAACAAGGAATCGGCATAAGCCAATAGCTTTCTGATAGTAAAATGACAAATAAAAATGTTATTGTAATTGTAACGGTCGAGTTCAGAAATACAAATTAATTAATTCGTAGTAAATAAAAAATCATTACATTTTAAAATTGTTGAATCGATCCATTAGAACCCTATTTATAAGGTAATACGAGATTAACCGGCTAGTCACTCAGCACTCAAATAGTTTCAGTACCCGATGAAGAAAACGTTTTGATAGACATTGCATTATCATTATTTGGGAATTTTGAACCGCCGTTCGGCGCGATTTGACCGCGTGTGGTTTTTCTCCGGGCCCGACGAGCTAAACGAACCCTAAACATGTTTAATAGATCTGCCAGACCTACGTACAATTCCGCAAGCGAGTTTTCCTGTGAAGTTCTCGTGACAGGCGAGTTATTTACAGCCAATTTTATTGCAAATTTATCTAAACAAGAACAACGGATACAAAATTTAAATTGCGTTTTCTAACCTTTTCGGTGTCGTATAACCGTCCGTAGATATTACGCAGTTATAATCAAGAACGTCGAAATTATAAATTTGCTTGACATACATTCCAAATGTAACTGAGGTAGAGAGAACACAGAAATCCAGGACCGAACTTTCGTAGTGAGAAATGCAATACTTAGTTCTAAACTTAAATTATGGATCTTATCCTCTCTGCCTACCCCCGCACGGGAAAATGGTATGATGATAAGTTATTTTGTTAGTTAGGTCTAAGCTTTAACAATACTCTAGCCGACGTTTCGGATCGCCCAGAAAGTTATTGTAGAAGTATAAAAGTTTTATAATATAATATACCTATAGCGTAAAATATAAAACAAATTATAAATATTCGTAAAAAAAAAAATGAAAAAGTAACAGACATGAATATTACATACATGTAATAAAAGAAAATGTGGTTAGAATAAGGGAGGGTGGGTTTAAAGGATCTTAAAGACCCTTAAGGGGAGACTTTCAATACAAATCCATCGTTTAAAAAAACTAATAGACTGTATATTACTTGTCATAATTAAGACAATACAGATATTTGTAGAAAGACCGCGACTATTAAATTCAGTATACCAGAAATGTTCCTCAATATGGAAAATTCTTGTACAGGGTGAATATTATGTTCCAAGCCAATTTTGTTTGGCCGTTATTTTGGTTTGGCAGACACTTGTCAGTTCGCATTTGGTAGTCGTAGAGAGTAGTTGATTACAATTTATTATGGAGCATCTAACGCCTCAACAACATGCAACTGCATATGTTTTGTGGGTCTATATTGATGACCCCGACTTTTGGAAAAAAAATCATCATGAGCGACGAAGTTCATTTCGATTTGGCGGATTGTATTAATAAACAAAACAGCCGTTATTGGGGCACTGAAAATCTTCAATTGATACACCGACGACTTTTACACCCACGCAGACTTACTGTGTGGTGCGCCATGTGGGCCATGTGTGAATCATCGGGCCCTATTTCTTCCTGGATGCAAGAGGCAATGCTGTAACCATTAATGGTGATCGGTATCCTCACACGTTGGTGGTGATCTAAAACTTATTGATGGCCGAAATGGGTCGATTGGGCCTGTAATACATGTGGTTTCAACAAGGTGGTGGCACCTCACACACGGTTAAATTTGCAGGACATTATTTTATTTTGAATGGTTCTAAAACGCTTCGTATCCGTAATAAAAGGCGATTTAAAATAATATATTGTATAACTAGATACTACGATGGAGCGACTGATGTTTGTAGGTTATGAATATGAGAAGGATTGTTTATGGTGAGAACTGAGGGCCTTAATCCTCGTCAGATTCTCACCCATATTAATGTTACGGAGCATGCGTGTGAGTTCAGGTGTTGGTGTTGTGACTAGAGCAGGTTGATAAAATGAAACGGGACATACAAAAGTTGACATTTATTGTCAAATGATGCACAAATAAATTTACACTGCTTGAATGTTAAATTGTAAGCGAAGCTCACTAGAGGTGGTTTCGAGAGATGCCAGGGGAAAATTGATCGCTTCAGCTGGCTTCTCGGACCGGTAGCGTCGTGATGTATTGTCGTCTGAATTCTGTCGGTACTCGGCGGCGTGGAATGGATGTAAAATGTCTGGTTTAACAGCCAGGTCTGTGAGACGTGAGCAGGGCCTCCACGGATTTGAGCTTCCTTTTATTGTTAAGTTATGAATACATTTCATAAATAACGGGAATAAAAATGACTTAAAAAAATTCCGCGGGTGGTACACGCACATTTTGTAAAAATGGTTGCATAATTAACTCAGCCGCCACAGTGGGCAGATAAATCATGGCGCATCCAACACACATATCATAGTTGTATCAAAAATAAATTCAGTATCAAAAATTTTGTATTCCTTAACTTTTGGGTTACAAAAACCAGCATTTACATATACTTACATGACAATTTGACACTACAGTCTATTAGGGGATTGGCTAAGTTGGCAGAGTGCTGGCTTAGCAAGCGAGAGGTAAAGAGATCAATAAGTCGTAAGTCGCCTCCAAAGTAACGTCAATTTATAAAAGAGGAAAGAAATCATTTTTGAGGCACCCGGTATCGATTCCGGTGTGCATGGTGAAAATTAGAGTACATAAAAATGATACGAAAATTAATAAACATATTTTATATCAAAACACAAAAGTTAAAGAACGATTCTGAAGAACATGACACCGTGCTACCTTGTTTTAAAAATTTCCTTGGTACTGATAAAAACAGATTTCTCGTTTTCAATTAATTATGTATCGAAAAAAAATCGAATTATAAATCGAAACTCGGCTATAATAATAAAAAAAAACCGTTGGAGGACCAAACCGTACAATATTCACTAGGGTAAATGAAAGTCAAAAATCTCGGCACCTTAAAACTATAAACTGATATGGGATAGATGAATTTAAATAACGTGTACGAGTGGCCGTTAAATTGCACATCGCGAAAGTGTACGAGTGGCCGTTAAATTTCACATCGCGAAAGTGTACGAGTGGCCGTTAAATTGCATATCACGAAAGTGCAGTAACTGTGGTAGTGTTATGTATGTGTCAATAGCATGTCGTGGACTAAACGACAAGATCTTTTTTTATAAATTGATTCTTGTTCAAGTGTCTTGATTCATTTGGTGTTTCAGCCTCGGTGGGATGATCATGACCGTCCTCCACCTCCTATTCCTGGCCGTGAACCATTACCTGGGCATCGTGCGACCACTGCACTACGCTTCGCTGTTGACACGACGGTGCACCACCGCTATCCTGGTGGTGCTGTGGATCCTGCCGACGACATACTTCTTCATATACTTCGCGGCGATGACGGACGATGGTTTCTTAAAAGAGAAGTGCGGCTATCTGTGAGTACTGTCAACAGGCGTCTTTCACGGTTTGACGATTTAATATATCAAAATTCTAGTTAGAATGATGAAAGTTGACAACTAATACCGTAAAATCATTGAAGTTTTGAATTAAATTTTATAACCTTTTTTTTTAGCTTTTTACTTAATTAGAATGATAAATTAATTAATATAATAAAAATAAGATCACCACTTTTTACCGTAGCTATTTAAAAATGTTACCGAACATTATTTCAAAAATTAATTTACCTAGTTTATTTCTCAAAGAAAAAGAAGATTGAAACTATGTAAAAAAACCATATACCTAAGTTAACTTAGTATCAAAACGTTTCCAAAATACATTAAACATTCTGTTAAGAATGATAATGCAATTTTTGTCATTAAACCATATTAAAAAAATATATGAATTCTGTTGTATTGTATTTGTGACAGTTTTATAAATAACGATTGGAGAACATGCTATCATTATTTGTTAATTTACAAATTAATTAAAGCGATTGAAATAAATTGCAAGATTTAGCAAAAATTTGTATTCCTGGAACAAAGTTGTGTGATTTTACAGTACGTTAGATTTTAATGCAAGACTTTTAACAAACTAGTTTGCTAATTTATTTACATAATAATTTATTTAATCTTTAAAAAGGTAGTAAGCATTTTCTAAAATATATAAAATAATATTTTTAGTATATTTACAAATATTAGTAATAGTGTGTGTACACAGATAAAACTTAAATCTCTCATCTCAAAAATTTTCCGGTAAAGGTCCGTATGTATAAGTTGCTTTATTCTACTTCGCATACAAAATATCTTCAGTAATGAATCATTTTTCGCGATCAATTCTATACTGTTATTTATACACATTCGAGACACATCTCATCGGTGTACACGCGCCATTATATTATTATATTTGTACTTTAAACTAATTTTTACTAATTTATTTTATTATATCACTATCAGGGGCGCAGGATGTATATGCTGCATGTGGTATGTATATTTACAATTATTACTACTTCATTTAATAGACGCACTATAGATGATACATAGATAATAACAAATCGCCGACTGACGTCCTATAACTTGTTACCCGCTGATATTTCCCGTTTATCCCATTTCACCTTAAAATATAATATTGTGTTGTGAAACATATTCGCGATTTTTTATATTCAGTTTTTGAACTCTAAATAATACGTACAAATACGTGAAATGGTAAGAGCTAAGAGTCACAGCGGGGTGTAATAAAAATAAAAAATTTAAGTTTTCCCTGTTTGAAACTAGGGCACCATGTTTAATCTGAATTAATGCAAGAGAATGCTCGAATTATGTAGGGATTTGATTCGCTGGAACTAATGGACCGTGTCCATGTTAGAACAAACATATGAATCGCTTGTAATCTAATCGTTACGATACTCGCCTAGCGATCTAGTGGTCGGGGGTTCGAGCCTCGTTCCAGGAAACCGGCAAGTTAGTCCTATTTTCATATCACAATAAAAAATGTTTAACTTTGTTTGAAAATAGTAAGAACATTGATGTGACACGTATTTCGTGTATGTGGCTATGTAAAAAAAAAAAAAAGTGTTTGGGAAGAAGGATAGGAATGTAAATGCTGAGAAAAATATCAAAAAGAGAGTCATACGTATTACTCGTAGTTGCATAATGTGTATATTATATAACTACTAGAATAATGAACAAGAACTACAGAATCTGGTGAGTAGAATGTACGATGTATGCAAGGAAAGCGACCTCATGATGAATGTTAACAAGTCGAAAGTGATGGTATTCGAGAAGGAGGAAAGCAAGACACCGTGCAAAATACTTGTAGGTAATAAATGTTTGGAACAAGTAGATGAGTTTGTATATTTGGGAAGTATGTTTGATAGGAACGGAAAGGCTGAGAATGATATCGAAATAAATTGAACGGCGCTTTGAATGGAATTATATCTAACGGGAATTTGTCAACCGAGGCGAGACTAGCGGTGCACAATGGAATCCTGGTACCGACACAGACGTATGGAAGTGAGGCCTGGAGCTGACAGAATGACAGAAAAGGAAAGAAAGTAGACTGAATGCAGTGGAAATGAGATCACTTATTTACGACAGAAAAGAATAAATAAATAAGGAAATAATGTAAAGCCGATTTTAGTATAATGAGTAAGATTAAGAAAGGATCACTTAGGTGGTTTGGTCATATGGAACGGATGAATGAAGAGATAATGGTAAGAAAGATATATGACGCAAGTATTAATAGCACCATAAATAGAGGACGTCCGCGGAAAACTTGGCACGACCAGGTAAACCAGATACTGGAAAATAACTATGTTAGAAGCCTCAATAATGAGGCGATAATTGTGTGTCAGGACAGAAGAGTGCGGCGCTCTATCCCACGGGGAAACGGCGTGTTATATAATATTACACGTAGTCGTTTTCCGCAATAATTCATGCAAACACGGAAACGCGTCACATCAATATTGTTATTAATTACTTTTCAAATTAAACTAAACAAGGTTTGTGGTCACACAGTAGGACGAACCGAACGGAAGAGGAACGAGTATCGTGAACACTTCGCAACATTTACAACTTTAATCGATATATTGTATTACGGATCTCATAAACTTTGTTCAAAGTGAGTTTATGAGTTGACATTGATCGCCTTGTTTTCAGCGGTCAATCTTTTGACAAAATTAATACCGGTGAGCGGAAAGTGCTAAATTTATATTATTTCGGGTGGATGTTGGCAGCGAAGTTCAACTACCAATTTAATATTAGCCTGATTTTAACCTTCGCCGTCCGGTTTGGGAAAACTCAATTACGCCATTAGTGAGTTCGGTGGTCAGTCGTGTTTTACTTTCCAATACACATCTCGTGCCCTGGAATATTTGACGTTAGAAAGTCAATCTATTTTAAACTTTTGTGTAAAATTGGAAATTGGGAAATAATTTCATATTTTGCGATACATATTATGGCTCTTTAAAATAACGATCCTGACGGTAATAAAAACAAAATTCAAATTAGTATAATTACTGAAAAAAAAGTTAACTTTATCTAAAATCGATGGTTTCAAAATCAACATTTTCAATCGATCAGTATTTTTAGGTAATAAGACAACATTTTAAATTCATTTCATAGGTATCTGGTAAATTCCAGTTGTTACTTATCACCAGCAACATGATGTCTCAAGAGTGAAACGAATCCATGGACATGATCTTCGGCAAACATTGTAGAAGCGCTACAATAATGCGCCAACCCGAACAATATTCGCCACAATTTATTGTATTGAGCTCGTAGGCGATTTATGTCAATTTCTCGTAGTTTGACCTACGCTCTTAATAATACAATTTATATAATTAAATTATCTAGAAGTGTACAATTCTGGACTTTATAAAAAAAATCATGGTAAGCGAGCTGAAGGGGTATAATTACATCAGTAGCCGAATGGAGTTGTATTTTACGATATTCAAAGTGAACGTCAATCAAACGAATTTTAAATGTGAAATCTGAAACCACCATAATTCAAAATCACGATTATATTACATTGTAGATTACAAACGAAGCTTTTACGCATATGGATTAAAAATTATTAGGTTTTTAATCATTTACAATTTTTCATCGTTTACAATTTTCGATCATTTACAATTTTTGATCATTTACAATTTTTGATAATTTACAATTTTCGATCATTTACAATTTTCGATCATTTACAATTTTTGATCATTTATAGTTTTGCATTTGTGATTGTAGTGACGTGACAACATTTAATTAAGCACTCGTACAAATATCATCAATCTCGACTTCTGTTCAATTAATTGTACAAAAATATCACAAGGCTAACTGGTACGTATTAATTTTTTTTAATATCATGCTATACAATGGCAATTTTATTAATACAATTCAGCTACTCCTGTAGACTGATGATTAGTGTTCTTTTATCTTACATATAATATTCCAATGTCGTTCTGTGTGTTTATAGGAAAATTTGAAAAGAAACATACATTACATTGGAGTGAAGAATCAATTTCCTTTGAAATACATACACGAATTGGGTGGATATGTGATATTTTTAATCTGAATGAACATTTTTCAAATAGAAAATAAACCTATTAAGGAAAACACATTCTTATTGTGAAGTTGTAATTATTCAGAACATAGGTCTGTGATATTTTAAATACTAAATTAATGTATTAATTATAAATATATACATATAAAATCAATTTTGTCGAAAAATATTGTTTTAGCGTCACCGGGATTCGAACCTGGATCTTCATTTCCAATCCGGGGAAGTGCACTACCTTTGTGCTATAACGCCAGTATTTTTCTTGACAAATTTTCGAACCTATGTGTTACATTTTTTCAAATTAATACACCTGTCGTTCCATTATTTGAAAGCCATCTACATTATTTTTACAGAATCTCAAATCGAATCCCGGTGACGCAAAAACAATATTTTTCGACAAAATTGATTTTATATGTATATATTTATAATTAATACATTAATTTAGTATTTAGAAAATAAACCATTTATATTGACACAAATTTAAAAATTATTATGCTATTCTACCGTGGGTAGATAGAAAAATATAATATAATGTATAGAATATTTCACTAATTTAATTGCGAAAATATATTTATTTTTTAAGAATATTTTTTTTTTGTTGTGAAGTTAAATAATTTCATAAGATCATTCACTCCCGTCTAGGGGTTATATATACAAAAACCGGTTATCGAGATATACAATATATATTAAAATTCGGTTTAATTAAAATAGCGAAAAAAAAAATAAATTATAAACTTCGTTTTTTCATTATAAACACTTTTTCAACTTTTTTTTCCTTTTCGGGAAATATGTTTTTAGAAAATACAAAACGTCCACTGACCGATCCCTCTCAGTGATGACTTAATTTTGGTAACTAATGAAATTTTCTGAAATAGAAAATACTCTTTCGCTGGGTAATGTAGTACTGTGTATAGTTTTTAAGGCATCAAATAGAAGATCAAAATTTATTGTTCTTTTTTCTTTCTTTGTAAATAATGAAAAAATTTAATATTAATTCTAATATTTGAACTAAGTTACTAAGTTATTTTTGTTATCTACATTTATGTACGTAAAAATTTTCCCGTGATATAAAAAAAAAAAGTTCCTTTTATCGTTTCGTTATTCATTAATCGAGTTATATACAGGCCCGTTTAAGTTGAAAATTTTGTTAGGTAACTTTTAAATAGCCTCTTTAAAATTTTCCAGTAGGTACACTAATTGACCGTCAGAGAATAATGTGACAACCGAAATCCTAGATTAGATTCGGCTCATAGGCATCGCATGGATGTGAATGTCTGATTCCTGATGAATATTCCGTTTGGAACTATTCATGGAGTGCCAGAATCAGCGATGGTGAACCTTTTCCACGAGTGGGTCAAATAATATGACCATTTATTTAAAGACTATTTTTTTTACAATTCAAAATAATGTCTTACATTGAAGGATATCTTACAAATATAACACAAATTGTACATTTTTAAAAATAAAATCAATTCTTCCTGATATAATTATCTACTTTCTCATAATTCTTTATATCGTAATGAATTTAATAAGGGTAGGTATCTATATGATCAATGATTATTCAAATTATATCGCGTAATCCATTCGCACGCCGATAATGCAAGACACCTTTCTAGCTCTATACTAGCCGAAATCCATACTAAAATACAGTCATACCTTGTTATACGACGATTCAATCAATCGACCCTTTTATATTATGTAATACCCCGCTATTCGGCTTGGACGATTCAATCAACCGATTCTTTTATATTATGTAATACCCCGCTATTCGGCTTGGACGATTCAATCAACCGATTCTTTTATATTATGTAATACCCCGCTATTCGGCTTGGACGATTCAATCAACCGACCCTTTTATATTATGTAATACCCCGCTATTCGGCTTGGACGATTCAATCAACCGACCCTTTTATATTATGTAATACCCCGTTATTCGGCTTGGACGATTCAATCAACCGACGCCGATGTTCGTATTCTACACGATGTGCGCGCACACTAATTTCAAGGTTATGCACTTAGTCTGCGTTACACGACTGTGTCGACTTAACGCATATTACTGTTGAATTAATTTCAACCCAACGCTAAAACAGTAAATTAGAATTAAATTAATTTAATAGAAATTTTAATAAATTACGTACATATTCATTTATCGACGATCTTTGGTGGAACCAATTAGAATCGATTAACGGGGTATGACTACAACATACAGTAAATAATATAATATATATCCATATCATATTTATGCAACAGCAAACAACTAGAGGTCTACGATGCTCAGTCCACGTGCAGAACAAAAATAAGAGAGCTATATTCAAATTAAATTTTAATTTTAAAAAATCTACTCGACTTAAATATATTTTGCAAGCAAAATTCTAACTGTGCAGGGTATCAGGCCAAAAATAGTACACGTGTCTCAAAGTGACACAGGTTTGCCATCTCTGGTCTGTATTAAGGAGACGTGAGACAGTTTGACAGCGCCTTTAGAAGACAAAACGGTCAAACGCTGACTGGCTGGAAAGGTCGGAAGTTGAGCGCGGAGGGAACCACGATGACGCAATCGATACATGCACGAAACATTGACAAATCTCTGAAATAAGAGATTTAAGTCTCATCCGCACATAACATTATATTTAATTCAATTTATGAATTACTCGTATCGTTTCATAATAATGTGCTGAAAAGTTCAAAAAACACTTATTTATTATATGCCATGTTGAATATGAAAATTACAGTTAAACTTAAATTAGCCGTTAACGTTAATAAAATCTCAGATATATTTGTTTCACTTACAAAATGTTGGACGTAATTCGTCATCCCTCTTCAAAAATGCGTATCTCGTTTTACATTGTCCGTTTCTGAATTTTATAGAAATGAAGTCAAATTACATGAAAATATTTTGACGTACCCATTCTTATATCGATGTTATTCTTACAAATGACAGTATTAAGTCATATTTATGGAATAAATATACCTCACATTGCCTCTAATCAAAAAATATCCATAGAAATCGGTGAGATTTATTTCCACACAATTTGTTAATATTATATATCAACAAATTCGAGAATATGCTTCATTGAAAGAAGGACAACGAATTCTTCAACATATTTATGAATGTTTATGCTTTAAACCATATACATTATATTATATTTGCTGATTTATGAACTGTTGAGTTTTCTAAAAGGACCCCCCCCCCTAAGGACTCCTGGTTCATGGTCACACTATTATCACTCTAAACCATTCCAGTACAACTCTACCTTAATCCGGTTCCCTACATCCTACTCACTAGCCTCTTTAAATGTTTAATGTATGCATGAGGTGTGACAATTTCATTCCTGCAATTAAATATGTAGCGACCGGAATTCAAATCCACCGCCATCTCAGTCAGCATTGACGCTAGCGACAGCGTTGCCGGCTGCTGCTACAAGCCTGGCTCAGAATTCACCGCTAGGCAGTCTCTCCAGTTTCAGCGTTTCACAACGGCGGTCTTGCCGGCTAGCGAGACCACCGACCCGCTTCATATCATTTCATTTTGTAATACACACGCACCTTCTACATCATTCATTCATTCATTTCATTATATGTCTTTCTTGTTTTTATCATACTGTCACAATAAACCGCAACACGCCAAATCACATTATCTTTCATTTAACCACCGACATAACCCCCAAAAATACATAGTCGTCCATGTTGCTGGTGACGTGACATATCAAAATTATACGGGGTTTAAATGTGTTTGAACTAATAGGCGCATAAATTTCAAACCAATAGTCAGATGTTAGTTATTTATCGGGACGGTAACAGACAACTGCTTTCGCACTTTTGGGTAAATATAGGTGAACAAAATACAGACCAGTCACAGTGCGCTCACTGTGAGAGACTTTCTGGCCAAAAACATCCATTATACAATCGGATCATCCTGCCAATTCACCTGACTTAGTTCTCCGTGATTTCTGGACATTTCCAAAATTATAAACTGAAGGACAAATGTTTTCTAATATGGGTGACACAGGTACTCAATAGTATTGTGAAAGAGTTCCAAGCCCACATCCAGTCTAAGTGTATAAATGTTTTTAAATGTACATTCTCATTCTTAGCACTGTAAAATAAAAAGAGAACTAAACCTCATACATGTCCGTGCACCATAAAAGTTAAGATTGTTCCAAACCATCCAAAACAGATTTTTGGAGTGAAAATTTATTCACCGGCACTTACAAATTCAAAGTTAAAATTCCCACATGGCTAACACTCGCTCATACAGAAGAACATACGTTATGAAAAGTTAGATTATGGTCTGCACCGGGCGACATCGACTGGAGCGCGAACTCGAGAGTCGAGATCTACTTCCTTCATCAAACTGAACAACAATAACATAAAAAATAGAAGATAAATGTATTTACTATCAAGTATTAAATTCAATCAAAATACAAAATGAAAAAGCACAAAAAAATCTCACCTAGATAATGTGAAAAATCGATAATGCCAACTTGTAACAAAAAGGAAATTTGGGGATCCTTACTAAAAATGACTCCTAATCTTACAATCATGTTAATGTCTTACAGGCGCATTTTAAGTTTTAATTTTCAAGTTACTAAAGATTTTTTTTTCTATTTTAAAAAATGAACTTTCAGACCACCACATCACATATTCACATTTCAAAGGAAATTGACATTTCACTCCAATGAAATGTATCCATTTACTTACGTACACCCAGAAAAACATTGAGATTTTACGTAAAATAATAATTTGATAATTTTTGCAGGTTCTTAAAGAAGTGGCACTTCCGTATGGTTTTCTCGTCATTGTTCTTCGGGCCTTTTCTTCTGATGGTGTTCATTTACGCGCATATCTTCAAAATTGTTCGCCAGCACCAGGTGGTCCGCTTGAGGTTCAGCCGCACCGGGAGCGCTTGCCTGCATCACCGCCGTGACCCTGGGACCTCTGTAAGTTCCGTCTTCTTCTTCTCACTTGCCGATTACCTTCCTTTCACTCTAACCCTAACGCTCACTTGATCTTCCATATGAAGATCGGATGAGCGTTCCGTTCTTCATCGGTCTATTACCGTCATGTAGATCGAATACATGTCACATTTTTATTTCTGCTATTTTCAACATTCCACATTTAGTAATTAACAATCTTAGTAATTATAGTCAGTTTGTTCTTTTATTTACTTATTTTTCTTAATTCATAAACAATACATAGCATAGTGCTGTTACTACCTATGTATCAGGTTGGAATAATGAAATAAGGTTGCAAAATTGGCTATATACTTGAACATCAACGATAACGCAGGTGATCTGATTAAATATATAAAGCAGTATAGACCAAAAAAGAAAAACATTTTAAGGTTGAAGAACAAGTTCTACTTTTGAATAATATATGGTAACCCTAATTATGATGAGGTTTTGGTTCACTTCCAAAAAAAATTGTGTGTACCCCCAAGGGTATTTTGCATCTTCTTTTTCAAAAGATGCAAAACACCCTTGGGGGTATACTCATGCAAACCGCAAAGTATTAGATTTTAGCAAGCTTAAGTGCTTCTAATTTCTGAAAACTTAACTATCATCGAATACAAAATATATTTACATTTGTTCTGATAAAACACCATTTAATCACCTGGTAAAATTTTATTAACTAAATTAGCAATGGCGATTCGCAAATGCCAATTCTTATTAATACACCCGATTTAAAAAAAAAATACATATATTTATAAAAATAACATATTATTAACTGAATTGGGAAATCGCATTGCAGGACGCACAATCCACTGAACAACAACTCGCGAGCAATGTGAAAGCCATTTGGACCACCCTTATGATCCTTGGAAGTTATATGATTGGATGGGTGCCGGGCATTATTCACTTCCTGATGGTCTGCGACGATTGCTTCTATCCTCTTGACTACTTTCACCCTACCACTACCTTTATTATTTGCCTCCTTACCAACAGCTTTATTATTTGGAAAACCATTTTAAATCCCATTATATACACCGCGCGCATGAATGAAATCAAGGTATAGTATAATTAAAAATAATACATTATTTATAAGATTAAACTTGTCATTATACAGATCCACAATAGATCTATGATATATTTATTTTCCTTTAGTGTTAACATATTTATGATTAAATCATAAAATTCACATGAGTTTACAGTTCAAGGAAAGTTTTAATCATTAACAGTGGAAACTAGTTATTTTTAAAGAGAACACATTCTTATTGTGAAGTTGCAGTTTTACAGAACATATGTCTATGATATTTTTAATACAAATTAAATGTATTAATTAGAAAGATATATATATAAAATCAATTTATCGAAAAAATATTGTTGTTGCTGCCCGGGATTCGAAACCTGGATCTCTTCCTATCCGGTTCGAATATTTAATCCCATGAGTTTACAGATTAATCAAACGTGTTGAGATTCCATAAATATAAAGAAGATGGCTTTCAAATAATGGAACGACAAATGTATCAATTTGAAAATGCAACATATAAGTTTGAAAATTTGTCGTCAACTCACTGTGTTGATGTATCGGTTAATACTTTTCCCCGGATAGTAAGAGATCCAGGTTCGAATCCCGGTTGCAACAACAATATTATTCGATAAATTGATTTTATATTTATGTATGTATGTATATCTTTCTAATTAATACATTTAATTTGTATTGAAACTAGTTATTCTTCAACAATATTATTCACAAATAATCTGAATCTCTGAAGAAAATCTTCTTGAGTAATCATATACATATTGTACCATTCCCCTTCACGTATCTTGTGTCAAAAAGCAAATAAAAATATATTATAAGTCTAATAAAATTTTAAGTTAATAAATAAACAGAATCATCCTTCTAATTTACCAAGAAAGAAGCTTAAAAAAATCTTTAGGAATTCAATAAATATTTTTCAGTTCAAAACGAAATGTGGTAAACTAACATATTTGCCAAATTGAGTCATTAATGGCAAAGTGTACTTTTCAAAGTCCCTTATTAATGAAAAAATGTATAAATGATAATTTGAATATATTTGATTTTCTATAATTATTTAATATACTACAAAAAAGTATAGTTGAATCAATAGAATAGTGGTGTGATAATAAAATAAATAATGATTTCGATAATGTATACATATATAAATGCCCAAAAAATAGGATTTATTTAATAAATAAATGCAAAATTAAAGTGAGCAGAAAAATGCTTTATCTCAGAGTTGCAGTTACCCGCTTTTCGTTCTTAATCGACGATACATAAAAATATATTTAACGCATCTAGTTTAATTATAAGTAATCATTAATCGATTAATTATAATTTCAGATAGGAACGATCAAGATGAATATGAGGATAGAAGCAATCTGGCGGAATATTCGGAACAGGAATAATGTTGTGGGTCTCAGGGATCAAAACATTGCAGTGATACGCGAATTACATGTAATGGGCTCCCCGATTAGGTATCTCCCTCCTATTCCACCCCCACCGAGGGTATGCTGCCGTAGCGCATGTTCGAGGGAAAGTCCCCACCTCTACCCTTGTTCAAGAATTTAAATACAAAAGACAACCACCCATACACAAAATTTTTGGATTGATGAATACTAACCAAATGGTACAAAAATAATACAAAAATTTGATTTGAAACTGCGCATTAAAATGTTAATAAAAAATTAACGATTAATTTTTCCAAAGAATAATATTAATCTCAGTGGTGGAGAATAATGTAAATTAATTAAGTCCTATCATAATTCAAACACATTTGTATCCTTTTCTCATTACAGAACAACAATAGTTCATATTTATGTATACACCATAAAATGATAATAAAAAAAAGAGAAATTATTTTGTCCATAAATAAAAGTGAGATAAAAATATTTTGGTAAGGTTTATCAGAATTTAAGATTTCATTTGTATCAAAACTGTGTGCAGGGTTAGGAAAAGGCTAATGAGAATATGAAAAAAAAAAAGTTATAAATATATATAATATACAGTTACTTGAAGTTTAATAATGAATGCTAATGGGGACCTGTAGATGGAAACAAATTATGTACCTTTCTATTGTAGCAAAAACAGAATATATTTTATATAATAGAGAAAGTAAAGAAACAGTTTTATTTTTTCCTAAAATAAACAAAAAAAATAGCAGTAAATTATATAAAGCGTAATATTTCTCAGTTAAATGTTTTATGATAATTGAAAACATATATCGCATTGTAAAACTTGATTATATATATTACAATATTACTGTTGAATATGTATTGTTGTACTGTTAAGTAATATGTTCTCCTGCGAATTTCCTGTGTAGTTTTCTGAGCTATTCTACCATGTTGTCTCTGACCTCTCCAGAAGACATTTTGGATCCTGCTGCAGGGTTCATCCTCAGGGCTGATTTTACAACAGGTGTCACACGATCAGAGAGGTCGGAAACACATAGTAGAATATCCCACAAAACTACACAAAAGTAATGTTGTCATTATCAAAATATATTTACTTACTATATATTTTGTCCATGTGAAAGTCATGTTGCATTTACGTTGTGATATAATAATAATTATTGGTGTTGCGAACAATTTATGTTACATATTTAAAAAGTTTAATTCTCTTATGAAACAAGCTTATATCAGTTGTCTACCAACAACTTTCCCATAACCAACTCCAATAAATCATTACATTATTATCCTAAACCAGGACTCTGACTAAAAGCCCTATGACAAAATGGTTAAAATGCGCAGTTCGTCAAATAAAAATTAATTATTTTTATTTGTTAACTTTGTTTTATTAACCGCTTATTGATTTTAAAAACATCTACCGGTTTCGAAAAATATCATTTTCTTCTTCAGGATGTCAATACTAATCAAAAATATATGTTATTGTTTCTTTAACAGAATCAATTATAAAAAAAAAATTATTTGAAAAATAAATTTAGTACCTAACTCAAATCGTTACTTGATACAAAATTATTAGAAAAATTTTTGAATTTTGTTAGGGACTAAATTTGTTTTTAAATAATTTTTTTTTTAAATAGATTCTGTTAAAGAAACAATAACATATGTTTTTGATTAGTATTGACATCCTGAAGAAGAAAATTACATTTTTCAATACCAGTAGATATATTTAAACTCGATAAAAGTCAACAAATAACAATAATTAATTTTAACCACAAAGTTAATTTTGCCAATTTTAAAAGTTAAAAATTCATAAAATATTAGCATGTAGCTGATGTTTCCAATTTATAATATATAAAATATATTGAATTGATGTGTATTTGCAGTAGTTATAAGACGTGCATATAATTTTCTTGAATATCACATATGTTTGATAACTGTTTTATTCATCGACAATCCAATAATGCAATAGTTTCCCTAAAGATGTTCTTTTTGTGCGATATTGAAATTATGCAGTTTTTTAAATGCAATTTAAAAAAATATTTCATTTTAATTACATACTTAGCAATGCGCTGTTCTCATATTTTACGTACAGAATCCAGAGTTTTATTTCAAGGCGACGTGCAAAACACATGCGGTAATATTTTTGTCATATGTGTACATGGTAGGGAAGTTCAAACGGCTTCGTATTGCTTCATTCGAACGCAGCCCACACTATGTGAGATTGGGCATTCGTGCATCATCGCTCCCCCCTCTCAAGTATCTGCTCATTGTTTACGAAGAGTGTACTTTTGATAGATTAAGAAGATCAACATGTTACCACATCTCTGTAACGCAGCGATCTTCAACTTTTCTAAAGTGTGTTCCCATTCAGTTTTGTGATAATATTTATTAAATCAATGACTTTAAATTCATGCTGAATAAATAAATAATTGTAATTAAAATAAATATTATTTCTCTAGTAGATGTATCCCAATATGCCAAACATGCTTAAAATGTTATCAAAACAATAATAAAAAATGTTATTTTTTAATAAAATAATTTTAAAGTAATTATTTATGCCGTATTATTTTCTTAGTATTTCTAAACTTTTTTTTATGCGATTTTGGGTATATTTTAACTTGCTGTTTCAAAGTTATGCTAGTTATCTTTTTTATGTGATTTTTTTTTGTGCGACTTTCCGCGAAACGCATCTACCGCATAAAAAGAGGTCTGAGTGTATATATAATTACAACGAGTTGTAATTAAAAAAATTATGAAAAAAAATAGAATTTTAGAAAATTTTATTTTCATTACCGTAAGTCATTATTCAAACTTTTTTCTCGATTTTCGGTCCCCTCAACTTCAAATAAACGGTATTTTACTGTATTTGATTTTAATTTTTGTGTTTAATTAGTTAAGACTCCAACTTAGTATTTCAACCAAGCAAAAAAACAGTACAATGTTCAGATTTGTCCATTCCACTGTTTGAATGTTTGATTTGGGATAATAAAGGCCATCGATTTCATTTAAAGGTTGTGGGAATGTAGTGAAATTGATATACCTGACTATTCAACACAATACAACATAACTTTGTAATATCCTTGAATTGACTATTGACCGAATTGGTCAATAGTTGGTATTAGCTCCCAATATCATATTTTAGTGCGGTACCTATGAAATTTAAAAAAACAGCATGAACCCGCGATATAATTTATCTGCGTTTATTGAACCCGCATTAAGTGGGGGTTACCTGCAATTGGTTTTTGATATGTGTCTATATATTACGTGATTAATATTAGTCTTTAAAATATTTGCAAATATGTATTTTTGCATCTTGAAAAAAATATAAATATATGTATAGTAGAATCTTGCTAAACCGGAACTATATAAAACATAATGGTGTTGGATTACTAGATTGCCAAATTACTAGAATATATGGAAAATTAGAAAATAAATAAATATGTGTAAACATTTGTGCTTTTAATTAAGATAATATGAATTTTAAAAATCAGCATTATTAGCAAATATTTATTTTTATATTGTTTACCAAAATAATTGCTGTAAAAATATTGTTCCCCATCTCAGATAGTGCAGAATTAGTGAAATTCTACTATATAAATATGCCTAGAATAATTCTTAACTTGCAAATTGTATAAATGTTGTATTATATATAAAAATAAATCTAAGGTTTTATAGAAAATTATCTGGTGTATTTTATCATTCCTATAATCCAAGTGTGGGCCTGATTAGGTATTTTCTTCCTTTACATTCTGTCCATAGTCCACATATTTATATATTACGTAGTTTAAAATATTAATAAAATAACTCACCTTCCGTCAACAGCTTTCATTGTTGTTACTTCTAGTCCAAGCTCATGAAAACACAGCTCCATTTTCTCTCTCCGATCAGATCTGCGCTCGAGGTTTATCATGTAGACCATGTCAAACCCCATCTTATCTGATATTGGGGTTATAATGTATTTTTCAAAAATGTTGTCCGCTTGAATAAAAGAGTCGTCTGTTATGGATTCAAGTTTCAGATTTGTTATATCATCCATCTCCATTGAGTCTTTTGTATCAAGTGGCGCTGTAATATAACCATACTTTTTGATGTTACACACGTGGAGAGGTAAACCTGAAATAAAATAATATTGTGTTCATTAAATGCAGAAAATCATTTATGAATTTTACATAATAATTATATCATAATTTATACAACACAATTAAAACGTCAATAATTTATTAAAAGACTAACTACTAAGTACAGTCAGACTTTACATGATACAGACAAAAAGTAAAAAATAAATAACATAGTACAAAAGATAGCAAATAAATATTTTAAAACATTAAAAGAATAGTTAGGTCAAAATAACTGTTAATAATCACAAGGAAAAGAACCGCATCAAACCTAACCTAGTAACGATGCACAACTGATATTTCACCTGCCACAGTGTTGACAACAAAAAAAAAAACTACTGTCAGTAGTCTAAATAATTCGAGTAGACTATTATTTACGTAGACTTAGTGGTATCGTCAGAGAATTTACACTACAGAAAGATATATGACTAGATAAATTTGATACATTAAAGTACAGTCAGGATAGAAAGGGTTAAACTATATTTTACTCCGGGAATCTGTAATTCTCTCATTTTTGTTCATCTGCCAGATGGTTCTCTGTAGTATTTTTTTCGAATGCGCTGGAGTAGTGGTTCCCAACTAGTGCTACGAGCAATCAGAAAGGATACATTTCTATGGTTTTTTGTAATATATTATATTATGCTATTAAGAAAAACCCTAAGCAAAATTGCACTTGGTTTTTTTTATAGTGAAATATGGAAGATATGTTAGTTGAAGAATTTTAAAAATATGATACACACGTTAGCATTCTTCAGTATGCAGTGAATTTTTATTTATTTGAATAGTGTCCTGTGACGTCAAAAAGTTGGAAATCACTGCACTGGAGTTATATTTTTCATAGTGACCTTTTATCAGGACAGAGTAAAAACGACTAATTCTTCCCTAAGTGGTTACTTAAAATTTCATCACACCAACTACTAACATACAAAAGCTGCTTCAAATTTTTGAAGTTGCATTTTCAGAACATTGTTCGGTGGTATTTTAATATAAATTAAATTAATCAACTAAAAAGATATATAGAAAAAATCTATCTATCGAAAAAATATTTAGTCACTACCGGAATATGCCAGGAGATTTTTTTCTGTATATCTTTCTAGTTGATTAATTTATTTTGTAATTTATTGAACATATTTTCTTTTACCTTACATAAAAAAATTATCTATATAAAACTACAGAGGAAACTACAGGTTATTGAGTTTATAATTGAATTGTGGCTTAAATTTTGAATTTAGAAAACTCCGATATTGAGGACTATAATTATTAATCAATAAACCAAATACAAACGTTTTTATCACACATACCCCCGAGCTTTCAAAATGTTCAAAAATAAAATTAAGGATCAAAATGAATTAAGATAAATCACTTAAAAAGACACAGAAAAAATCTACATATGAGACATATATTTTTCAATCATTTTTTTTAATAACAATGGTATAACATAGGTATAGCAGTGATTTGTAAGTGATTTATTTAGATACGTTTTAATTATCACGGAACTATTACAAAAATCATAACTTCACAAATAAAATGTGATTTCAATAAAAATTAATAAGGTTTTGTTTATTTTTATATAATTTGTAAATAACTTTTGTATTCACCTGATACATTGGCCGACACGGCAAATACAATAATATCATCGTAAGGTCCATTATATTTTGGAAAGTTTTTCGGATTGTATGTCAAATTATCAGATGCAGAATTTTTCAAATTTATCAGTACAGCTGAATGAATCATCGGAACTGCAAAACACCCAATTTCTTCCCTAAACAATGTGACCTTGTATTCTGCTGTTCTCTTATAATAATAAGATGGGGTCATACCAGACCTGAAAATAAAAAATAATAACAATCACTCCCCAGTAGTAGGTTGTCATATTATATTACTAGGCAACTTTCGGATACACTCTTCATATGACTTTTTATTGAAAATATTAATTTAATTTCTGTATATTTTTGAAATTTTTGTTTCATTTTAAAAGTAATGCTCACAAACGCTAAGAAAATGCAGTGACACATTAAGTTGGAAGCTTTTTTATGACAACATATTTATGAAAGGTTCCGCCAACATGCAACTGATAATGGAATCGCGGATAAAAAAAAAAATAGATTTTCGTACAAAAACAGGGGTTGTGTGTCCAAACTTTCCATATTTACCAGGGGCGTGGAGTCACTACTTTTAAATAATCTGTAATAATTAGAATTTCTGCAAAATATATTAATTTAAAAAATAATATGTACCTTGTGGTATTCCTATCATAATTATCATAATTTTATTCAGATGTACTACACACAGTGGCATGCAGTAGGTATAGATTTAGGTTTTACTGTTACTAATGAAATAATACAATGATATATGTACTACAATATATGTTGTACATAGGATTATGAACTTTCGATTAACCAATATCTTTAGACAAAATGAATCCGTTGTTTATAGTAAAATAATACCTTCTTACCCATATAAAAATCAATATAAAAAAATATGAACATTTTTAAGAATACTTTTTATGACTGAACATGATTATTTTATTGTTTGAAAATCCTTTACGTAATAACTAAACAAAATAATTATTTTTATTAAAGGTTAATGTAGGAAATAGTCCTACCGATTGCTTTTAGTTTTTCCCAAATCAAAAACAAATTCATGCACCAAATGCACCTCGAACGCACCTCAAACTCTCTTTATAACAATTTCAAAATGTATATAATCCTTGCCTGCTCACTTACATCAACTAGAACTTCTCCAAAATTATGTCTGAAAATTTTATAAAATTATACTTTGGAAAGAAAGTTAAAATTGCCCAATCTTCAAACCTGTTTCAAAAGATTTCAGGAACAGTAACATGAGCTTCTTTGAAAAATATTTCGGAAAAGGAAAAAACTATGTTGATAGAAAATAGGGAGCAAATTGAAAACAACTTAGGTCTGTTTAAAATACAATTTATTTACATGATATGAGAATGCAAGAGTAATCAAAACTTTAACTGAATAGAAAGATATAATCTAGACTTATTAAATAAAACATTTCTAATGACAAAGACAAGAGCCCGCGCGGTCCATCATTCAGCGCGCGAGCGAGAAAAAGAAAATTAACCGAGCGTCGAAGGATGGCAGCTTGCATGGATATGGGAATAATAATAGAATGATGAGCTGGTGTACTGAGACCGAGATTTGGCATTGGCAATCTCGAGGGCCTCGGACCATTTGGATGGCGAACTTGGAGAAACATGAAGAAATGGTGTAGAAACACGAGAACCGAGTGTAAAAATGTATTATATTAAAATAATATTATATACTAAGCCCAAACTGGCCAAAAATAATGTATAAAGAATGAGAAAATATTGAAACAATTCAAAATTCTGTTCTTATGTGTGTGTGTTCGTATTCAAAAGCTGAAGTAAGGTCCCCGATAATTGTCGCTACACAAATTCAAAAGATAAAATACAAAGATGTATCAGATAAATAAAGTTAATATCACGCCAGATTATTATGTTGCTGGCTGTGGTGTAAAGTTTTGTGATGGATATATACGGCCCCGGGCTGTATATTGTTCCAATTTGGATACATGTTAACGATAATATAAATTGTGACTGTATGATTGGTGCTCATTATAATGATGATTGGTAGCTGTCATTTAAAGGTTTATACAATATCAGTCCTTCCAATTCACAATATTACCACCAAAATATATTCATTAATTAATAAATTACCAAATACCAAATACCTATTGGCTGTGTACGAATTGTGAATACCAATTGTGAACTTACCAAAAATTAGAGTACAAACTATCTGACTTCAACATCGGCGATACAATATCTAAATTCGTGAGGACTAAATCTTTCAATGTTTGTTTTTCTGTTAAAAATACATCAGCATCGAGCATCTGGAAAAAAGGTACATGTTTATGTTTTATTCATTATTAATGAAACATGGGAAGATTAATGACTTGATGACTGGGATTACGAGTTGATTTTTAGTTGTAGATAAAATCCTACCTAAAAAATGAATAAACAGGAACATACTAGGTTTATTTTAACCTCAAAAATATCAATATAATCTAACTTAACCTGGTCTCTCTCACATGTTGAAAATTAAAATAATAAATATTATTAGAACTTCATAGACAAAACTTGACTGGGTGTTGAAGTTTTGATTGTAAATTATAAAATTTTCAAATCTTTGATAAGTTTTTGGTTGTAATAATTTTTAATGTGTAAAGTACATAATTCAATTTTTATATTATTTAATACAAATTGAATGTATCAACCAGAAATATATGTATACAGAAAAAATCTAATTATCGAAAAAATATTTTAGTTGCTACCGGGATTCTGATAGCGACTAAATTTATCTTTCTAGCTAATACATATAATTTGTATTAATACACCACAGAACTATGTTCTGAAAAAACTGCAAGTTCACAATAATAATGTGTTCTCCTTAAAAAATATATGTACATTATTTTATTAAATGTAACAAAATTTGTATTATTTTATTTTAGGAAAAAAATTGTGCTATGACCAACACCACAAGTAGAGTTTATTGAATATAATTAAATTAAATAATATGAAAATTATAACAATATTAAGCATACTTACAAATACATATTCGGCCCAAATATTTCTTCCATGATTAAGACATTCGTTTCGGAGGGTCATAACATGTGTAAAGCGGTTGTTAGACCAGTGTAAGAGATTTACTTCATCAGGAAAATTAGTTGGAACCCCGTCAGTTATTGTCATGTTCACATTGTGATATAATTTCTCAGCTTCAATATGCCACGTTCTCAAAACATCTGCAGTATTATCTTCATTGTGATCACTCCGAATCCTGAAAGGATTTGATAACATGTTACATGTATAAAAAAAATGTCAAAAATGAAAAGTGTATTGAAAGTGAACTGTTGCAAACAAATGAATTGAAAAAAAATCCTTTAATAATTTACAAATTGCGATCCCCATAAATCCTGGGGGACAAATATTTTACGTGAAACATTTTATTTTGTATTACAGAACACATCAAAGTGTGGAAACCACCCAATATGGGCGATCAGATACTTTGTACGCTGAAATTGTTAATTTATTAACTATCCCATACAATTACGAAAAGTAAAACAATTCTAAGTAACAACTTACCACATAGATATTCTATGTTTCGGGTAATCAAGATTTGATAATAAACTTAAAGAATAAGGCAATGTGTGAGCTTTGTTCCTCGCAAGTATACACATTAAAACTGTGGGCCATTTTTGACCATTATTTATAAAATCATCGCACGCAACTTTACTGTTGTAAATAAAAAATAGGATAACAAATAGTTTTATGTGAATTTCCTTCATAATTCCTAATTGATTGAAATTCGAATGGAAGTCTTATCGAAGAAACCGGCAATACAAAACCTCAAACTAAACTTTATCAAAACTTCTCTATGCTACTAAACTAAACGTCACAAACGTCATTAACATGCGAATCATAGATAAGAGAGTATATTATGCGAATCAAACTTTTAACTTTAAAGGCTGCTTTCCAATTAAATTAAATGCGGTAGCTTATGCGTTGACGTTTTCGAATTTTCTTTTTTCTTGCATACTTACATGATATGTTTATAGGTTTTATTTACATGATATGTTTTTCATAAAAGTCGTTGCGTTCTGGTCATGACAAATTTAAAACAAGATTATTTCAGATTCAATTTAGTCATCTCCTCAATACATTTTTTGGTTCTTCACAATTTTGTAGAATATTGAGTGAAGTTATCCTAAATCTTTACAATTTGTAAGATATTATACTAATTGTCTTTCCCATGGTTGTTTTTATTTTTGTGCAGTAGATTCCGCATTCCGCAGTTATGAACTTCGCTTTAAATTAACTTTCTTGAGCAGTTTTCTTAATTGTCAACGATCACATTAGTCAGTATATATGGGGACCACAAAAGGGCGTTATGTCCATGGAATATGGTAAATGAGGCTTTACACTATTTTCTTAATTATTTTTTATAATCCCTGGCCATTTAATCACTAAACAAATCCCTTTAGTGCATAACTTAAGCCACGATATTTGTTTTTAAACGTTATTAAATGAAACACATATTTGTTGTATTCTTCTGTAAGGTATTAAGTATAGAATATAATGAAAAATTCCAAACTCGGTATAAAATCTATTTTCATTTTTATTTAATTAGCCTCAAAGTACAAAGTATATCACCTTGGATGCGTCTTAGTAGACCAGAATTCAATTATATTATCCTATAATATTTCACTGTTAATTTATTTGTCAAATACGAATGATTTTATATCAGATCATCATCCCATAAAACCCCTCCATCAATAATTTCACCTATTACGATGTAGATTCACATTAAAAATGTAATCTACCAAAAATAGTTCACTATAAACCGTAAGGAGTAAGTTTAGCAATCAACTCGCAGCAAATTTTGACACTATTCATTTTTTTCTGCTTAAAACTTCAACTTAATTAAATTTCCTCACCCTGAACTTTATAAACCATGAGATCTAAAACTATGTCAAAACTGGTCTAAGGCCTAGCATGCACTGAGGTTAAACGTGCGCAGTTTTCACCCGTAAGAGATTTTATATCCGAGGTTTGTATGTGAGCCCACGCACTTGCGTTTTGTTCCCGCGACTGATTTTATGCCAGCAGTCCATTTTTGCCGAGACTCCTCGGGTGAGTCGTTTGCCGAGGTGTCGAGGTGCCGAGACCCGAGTGGTACAAAATGCATTCTCGCCTAGGCTCCTCACCTCGCCTTGAATAGAACGTGGATGAGGCGAGGCAAGGTGTGCGAGGCAAAGCGAGAGAAACCGAGGGCTGGTTGTACACTCGCCGCGCAGGCAGATGGCACGAAATGACCCGAGTCGACATGAGAATAAGCGATGCAAGTCGAGAACTGTAGGACATTCTCGTGCTCGACTCTTCTCGCCATGCCTCGGCTAGAGTAAACTGCTGGCATTAAAAACGCATCCGAACACTTTTTGCTCCGCGATTTAAAATCATCATTACGATCAAACTTTTAAAGACGAAACAATTATTATATTATTGAGTCTAATTATTATTACAATTATTAAATAATTTGCTATAACGTTGTAGTTTTCTAACTTCAAAGTAACGGAGAGATGTTTTTCTGGTGATATTGATTTATGAAATGTTATATCTAAACTATTGACATTCTATAATAATTAAAAAACGTATCGGGATGTTGTCGCATGTTATGGTACAGTTTATAAAAATAACCCTTTGAGTATCTTGTTAGTTAACAGATAAATTCAGTATTTCGAATGGCAGCGGCGATTATTTTTTTATTTCTGATAACCTAAAATACCACCTACGCAAACTGTCATCTTGAACCATAGATAAAACTGCAAAAATCGCAGTGCGTGTTGGCGTGCTTTTTTGTAAAAAACAACTGCGGTAAAAAATTGCAATGCGTGCTAGACCTAAAAATCTACTAAAGATTTCCTTTTTTTCCCAATTCCTTAGAGTTCGATACTCTAAGTACTCTACATGCGGCTAGACTGCCTAATCTAATACTACAAATGCATCAGCACTGATCGCTTTGACACATTTACTAACTATCTTATTTTAATAAACATCGTACGTATTTTATATTAATACATGAATTGGAAGGGTAAAAAATTCTGATGAAAAACTCTCGAAACAATTTACTGGAAGTGACTACTAAAGATTTCATCGTTCTCGTGTCGTTTTATTCTGAAGTTACTTTTATTAAAACGGTCTAGTTTATGTATATATAGTAATGTGTATTATCTCATCTATCACCTAAATCTTTCGTTTTCCGCATCTCCGTACAAATTGTCTATGTTAAGCTGTCAATAATGTTTACAATTAAAATTTTCCGCGAAAAATTGATTTGGAATGATATATCTTGGATGCGATAATTGATAATCTTTGATTCTTAACAAGTTTAAACCACACAGAAGAGAAAAACATTTCTAAATGAAATAAAATCACTTATTAATAATCACTTCCGTAAATAATCTTAAAATGTACGTCGACGTTTTTAGAATTCTGTGGTTGTTAGTTTCTTGTGCTTTGGCAGAAGAAAGTGTAATAAACTCTACACTTTTAACGGATTCTACTACAATTGAGGGAGGTTAATAAAGAAATGAAATATTTTATTTCATATAAGTTATAATAAATAATGACGTATCATATATCTCATTTAAAAAAATCTAAAAATATTATTTATATACACATATCGTTTCCGAGTATACACATATATTGATAAGAATCTTTATTTTCAGATCAATTCAAATGCTCTATACCAGATATGGTAGTAAATGGTACTAATTTGGACAAATCACATTTTCAATCTGATTTTACGTCAGTATCCGAGGTATTTATTTATTTATTCACTTATTTAAATACGATAGAAATGAATCCACTTTGAATGTCTATAGAATATTGAAAATAATCGGAATATTTTTCCACAACTTTTTTTTAAGGATATCATAATTTCAATGAAATGTACAGAGGAATAAATATTGTGATAGATAACTTAATTTCAGTGTATTAATTGAATTGGGAAGCATGTTGGTATAGTTGGCATGGTTTTGTAATTATCGGTCTGGAGATGAATAATTATTATTCTGGATTTGTGAATAATTAATTGATGAAAAAGGGAGGAAGAAAAACAAGCTAAAAACTGGAGAGTTTTTACAAAAATACTTTTTTAAAAATAGAATACAAAACCAACCACCACTAACTACAATAGGTTATTGTGAATTAAGGCTTAATTGATAAATATGTGTAGATCTTTATGACGGATGGTTAAGTAATCTGTAATACTTTATTTTGTGTAATATTGATTATAATGCATATTTACATAATTTTCTATCCTTTTTGATCAGATAAAGTTTCCTGGGATTGTAGGACCACTCCAGGAACGTGTAATATGTAAAATTAAGTGTATTGACGGACAGTGGGTTGGACCTCTTTGTGCAATAAATGAAGGTATTATGGGTAGTTAAATATTAACAGTGCATAATTAAAATCTAAGCAATGCATTTTCCTGACTTGTGTGTTTTATCTCAATATGATTTTCTTGGATATTTAAAATGTTTTCCTTATGAATGAACAAAATTTAATAGAACCGTTATTGATTACTTTAATAAGCTTTTATTAATCAATATTGTTATTAAGGAATTATAATATTCATTTTTTAGGCTTTTGAGCACTTTTGAGGCTACACATCAATTAAATCACCGTTCAAATAGTCACACTTTTAAAAGAGATTTTTTTTTCTGAGGCAAATGTTTGTTAATGCTTAAGCTGCGTAAGATAATGCATAGCTTATGTTTTACTTGATATCTAAGAAATATAATATTTTATATGTTTTGTATTATATGAATATATTTATGCGGATTGTAAATACTAGAAGAAAATACTATACCTATCAATAAATACCTCTTGTATGTGTAGTAGAATTGGCAATTGTAATTATCTTCATCAATCTTAAACCTGTAAATAAATTATTATATGTATCTACACATAAAATATTGTGAGCATTAACTTCTCATACTCTTTGTCGTTTCTCTCTATAATGAAATCCAAGGGACCGAAAAATTAATTTCATTATAGAAATGTTTAAATGTAGCTTAATTTATTATTTGAACTCTATTTACATCTCTGACCGAGACTGATATTATAAACCAATTTTATTTAATAAATATTTTTTAATCGATGAAACCATTGAAAATTGGCAGTTTAACAATACTGATGCTGTCTCAAGAATACTGAAAGTAGCAGACATAATTTTTCTGTTCTTCAATTATAATAATTCTTCAATTGATGATATTTCATATATAAGCCATGTTGGTATTCATACTTCTGCATTGTTGTTTATTTGTTATATTACTGTAAAAAAATCCCATATTTTTCAGATCGTAAGATGCACCTTTTTATTTAGAAAAAATAATTTAATATCGGGGTGCGTCTTATGGTCTGAAGTGTGTCATATGGTCCGAAGGTGGGTGATATGTGGTAATAAGCCCCTGCACAGAACAATAATTTAAACTGCCAAAAGAAATATTATGCATGTATTTTTTTCTATACATATTCATGTATTTAATTTTATATATGTTATTCATTCCTTTTACTTCATTTTAGTTGCTATATTTAATATTTTTTCTATACTTATTATTAATTTGACATTTCATTTAGTGTGTAATAATCAGCGTATAATGTGTATTTTACTTATTTATAATAAAAATATTTTTTTCTTAAAATTTTCTTATAAATTTAGTGTCTTATGGATTTTATCATCTGTAAAATATGGTATCATATTTCTTTTAAGAGAAGTTCGTCTCAAAACAAATGCGGGGCCCAAATGGACCAATTTATTATGTTATAGTATTGGTTACTGTAATGAGAAGTATACAATACTTGTGATTTTGACTTAATATACTCCGTTTACTTATCCCCGAGATCGCTAGACCCGATTAGGTCTGATTGGCGTAATACTTTATTTTTATTATAATTTATGCGATTTTATAATTTTCTTAGATTATGTGTATTTATATGGCATTCGATTTGATATCCTTACTTTATTTTGAAATAGCAAGCGCATATACATGTATATATATGCATACAAAACGAATAGTATGAATTTATTCATTCATAAAGACTGAATTTAGAAATATCTATTTTGCTCTTGTGGATAATTGTACTAAAATATTATATTCTCCCATCATTTTCAGAGGGAAGATTTCAACCAATCTTCAGAGAATGCACTTTACCTGAATCTGAACATACTCATTTGTTCCTCACATTTAGAAACAAGAGCACAGTGGTATGTATTTGATTAAAGCTTCTCTCTAATAAATAATATTGTTTTTGTAAGTGAAATATTTTGTATACTAATTAAATGTATTAATTAGAAGGATATTCATATAAAATTAATTTTATCAAAAAATATTGTTGTTGCGCTACCGGGATTTGAACCTGGATCACTTTCCAAACCGGGGAAGGTCGACTATGCTACAGCGACAGTACTTTTGATGACAAATTTTCGAACCCATATATTAGACTTTTCAAATTAATAGATCTATCGTTCCATTATTTGAAAGCCATTTACTTTGTTTTAATAAAAATTAATTGTTAATTCTGGCGTTTGCTATCGGTTTATTCAAAGGTAAAGTAGATGGCTTTCAAATAATGGAATGATAGATGTATTAATATAAAAAATCAACATATGGGTTTGAGAATTTGTCATCAAAAGTACTGTCGCAAAAGTATAATGCACCTTCCCCGATTTGGAAAGAGATCCAGGTTCGAATCCTGGTAGCGCAACAACAATATTTCTCGATAAAATTGATTTTATAGGTATATATTTCTCATTAATACATTTAATTAGTATTTAAAATATCACAGAATAATTATAACTATTTACGTATTATAAATTTATATATTTGTTCCCGTACTGTACCCATCACTATTCAATAGTTTCAGCCCTCAAATGAAATGTGGATTAAACACTCTTGATTAGAAGATTAAACTTCCTTCAATTCTTTATTCAAAAGTATTGTGTATTTGTATTTTTTTTAAACTCCGTAAGCTTTACAAACTGTATATATTCTATTTAATAAGAGTATGTATTTTTCATTTTATAGTCAAATTCAAAATTTGCTCATGGGTCAATTATTAGAGCAAGGTGTGAAGAAATTGGAAAATACAAATTGTTGGGAGACAGTTCCATTGGATGCAGCAATGGAGAATGGAACGCTAAACTTCCAACTTGTGTACCGACTTCTTTTCTTACCAATTTTACAGGTTTGTTTAAAAATGCAGTGTTTTTTTAAATCTCCTGTGCATATTTTAAAACCATTTTCATTCTGTCCAATAAATATTAATTTACCATCTATCTTAAATTTAAGTTTTTTTTTTAAATTTATTTCCAAAGTGTCAATATGTAATAATCAAACTGGCTTATTTTATTGAGATTATTTATGTTTTGCTGTAACTTAATTTGTATTTATTCAAACAAAATTAAAAATCCAAATAATATTCCTTTTTTTTGTAGAAGATGCTCCACCGACCATTTTGTTTGTGGTTTCTTTGGGTTCTGCATCTGTCGAACCGTCTGGAGAACTTTATGTCTTCCCAGATTCCACTGTGCACTTGGACTGTATAGTGCTACGCCGAAATGGCAATCCTGAGTGGTCATCCACCACAAATTTTCAACATCATACTATTGGTGAGTTGAAGATTAACATTTAGTTTAATTAAAGATTAACTCTTTTTGACCCTAGCAATTATTAAAAAGAATTTGTGAAATAAATAGCATAAATTTAATAAAACTGTATAAAATTAGTTTACTTACAATTTTTTATTTACAATTTAATACACAATGAAGTTCTTCTTTCATAACATTACAAACTCACATACTTTTTATATGAAATAAAATTTAAAAAAAACTTAAAAACTGAATTTAATTTACAGCCATATTGTGAATGTACACATTAACTTGAAATTACAATATTACAAGTGCGCCTATGTGAATCCTGCTCCTGTAAACAAAAAACCGAGCTCTTAATTCACTTCTGAAAAAATAGGAAAAAAATATATGAAGAGCAATTTGGTACTTATATACAATTTCCAGTTAGTGTTTTCGTATTCAATATATGTAGTCCTTTTTCACATTTACCATTTGTAGTGCAAACAGAACAATGATATTCTTTTTTTATTTTCTAGTTTTACTAAATCTCTTGGACCTCTAAAATCACTTAATTATTTTAAATAATTTTTATTTTGTCAATTATATATGCAGTGAATTTGTCATAACACTCATATTTAGCTTCTTCTATGTAGATATAAGCACAAGAGCTAGTCTCTTTTTTGGAGAGGTAAGCGAAGAAAAACCATGTAATTTTAAAAATGTAAAATACTTATGATTCATGTTATAAAAAATTGTAAAAATATCAAATAAATAAAATAATAAAAATAAAAAATAACTTCACGTGGCAAAAACTCGGCACAAAACAATCAATGTGCGTAAGTAATGGTTCAAACTCTACTATCAATATCAGATTTCTTTATTAAGAAATTTTTCCTTAGAACCTCGAACTGCGTTTTTAACAATGTTCTCGTTATTGTAACAACTGACTTCAACCAACCAAATTCCGTTGCGAATATGTATTTGTTATTATAGTTTAGTAATGGTTGTGCATTGTGATTTCAGATTGGTCAGAAGACAACTTGGAGAGAAATTCACACTACAGGCTCATCTTGTCATACATGAAGCCACAAGATTCCGGTATCTACACCTGCGCCACCTCACATGGCGTCACAAATAGTATCACCATTCAAGTTGTTAGTAAGTTCTCACAATTATAACAAAAAATATTATTTTGCTAATCCTTTTCATCATTATCCTAATATTTAATAATATACATATGTAATGTAATATGTATATGATTATTCACCACAAATAAAAACTACCATTCACATATAGTGGCCTCAATCAGATGAGACTCGGCTTCTAATCCACCTTCACAAATTCCGGTTCTGTGTCACCTTCACAGCTGATTCCAAGGGTCTCTTCAGTTAGATGCAATCTATGTTTTAATTTCAAATTTCTGTCAACATTTCCGTTAAATCAATTTTCTTATTGAAACTGATAACTGACTCCTTATTATTTGCTAACAGTAATCGTTGAAGGAGCTGTTTTCGCTTTTTCCCATAATATTGTACCAGATATTGGCTATCCTGATGATTGTTTTTGAATGAACCACATGAAAACGCCCTCTTCAATATTTTCAATTTGTTATTTTCTCATAATTTTACTTTCAATTTTACCATCCTTGGACATTAGATGATTAGTAAACTAAAATTTTTCACTTTTTCTATTATATCTGAAATTGTTGACATACCTGCACCATATTAGATAAACATCCCGATTCACCTCTGTTCAATGCATTGATAATATTCAATTACAAATAGTTCTTGCCTTTCATGTACACATTTGACTTTCGTACAATTCGCTATTTTGTACATATTATTACCAACCCTCTTCCCAACATTAATAACAATAGGTTATAAGTCTTGCACTAGAGCATGCGTCGTTATAGTGTGTGTTGCGAGTGTGAATTAAACATTTAACCTATAAGATCCTAAATTTTTTTAATTCATCTGTATTCATGTGTATTCACCCTTATCAATTCACAAAATTAGTGAAAAATTGAAACACTGCAGTGTTGATATGGACAAAAACAATTTAAGGTCTCATAAACTTTATATGAAAAATGAACAGCCCTAAGCGGGATAATGATGAGTCTAAGGGTAGTAAATCTTGAAAGAATGAACAAAGCCTTCTGTATCTTGATAAAATTTTAAAATATCATGGAAGAATGTGATCCCAATATGTAGAAACCGTATATCACAAGTACGTAGGGCAATTGATAAAGTCATGGCATGCTAACAAAGTATTTATTAGGAAAGGAAAAAGAAGGCTATCTTAGGTATCTCTTGATAAGTTTTTAAATATCTGATACGTCTCAGTGACAAGTTTTATACATATTTATATTTTAAATATTATACCTTTTTTCCATTGTAAAATAAATATTTTAAAACGCATTTTCAATGGTTTTGTATATTGCTGTACTTTGTACATATTTTAGGAAACAATGACGTGTGTACGAAAGTGTAAGACTGCCTATACGTATTTTATAACTTTAATTTAAATTTAAGCATTTCGTGTTGCATGTTATTTCTACTACAATTCTGTATAAATAACCAATGAACTAATCACACTTCTTTTCAGTTTGTTAGACCGGACAACTTAGCAAATTCATTTTTTTGTATGTTTTTATATAAAGTAAATAAAAAAATGGTATTACATAAAAATGCATAATACTTTTAAATACTAAATTAATGTATTAATTATAAATATATACATATAAAATCAATTTTGTCGAAAAATATTGTTTTTGCGTCACCGGGATTCGAACCTGGATCTCTATTTCCATTATTTTTTCATTATTTATTATCTACTTACAGTAGAAACTGATACATTATTTTATTACTGCATTTATATTTATGGTTTTTCCAGAATTAATCTCTATAATATATTTATAATAATTATTTTTATGCTGTTTTTCTTGTACCTGGAGGTTTAATTTAAAAAAAAAACTAGCATATTAACTGAACTTAAGTTTTGCTACAGTTAATTAAGATTGCGTGCATGTTTTTAGGTGTACATTGTGAAGCGATTGATATATCGGAGCCATTTCTGACGCAGTGGGTGGAAGGAAGAAATTTGGGTCAGTCTGTACGATTCTCATGTCCAATCGGATTTGTCCTCAATGGTACAGCTAACTTAACTTGTCAAGGCTCAGGTAAGACAATTGTATCAATTAATTTTATTTAAACAATCCATAGTTTATAGCTAATATTTAGAAAAATTAGGGAGCCTTCGATGGCTAGACCATTAGAGCATATGAATGATGCGAAATCCTGAAATGATTGCAGTAAAACTGAATAATAGATAGATCTAAAATGAGATGATATGGCAGCATAATTAAAGATCTATCCATTCTTGGCATCAAAAATTGGCACGAAGTATTGACTGGTAGAGGTGTATTATTGGTAAGGCCAGGACCCATACCGGGTTATAGAGCCAAGGATGATTACAATGAATTTTAAATAAAAATGTATACATTCACTTGTATTATAGTTAAATTTGATTTTCAAATGTGGATACATCATATACTAAGTGCTAAAAGGTCTGGTGCTTCATCTTTATCCAACCATAGTGCAGACCACTTACTGTTGTGGTAAAGGATCCACTTTTCATCTCACATTACAATACAATCAAGAAATTTATCATTTCTGTTGCATGAATGATGCGTAGAACAAACTTCGTAATGGTGATTTTTTTGTTTTTGTTCAATTTGTGCAGCACTCATTTGTCAAGCTTTATAAATTTTCCTAGGTGTTTTAAGTGGTCCAGTACTGTTGGATAACTAACACCTAACTTTTGCGCAAGCCCTCGAATTGTTGTGCTTGATCCTGATAAACTAACACATTCAGTTAGTCGTTATTAATTGAAGGACATTCATGACTTTCTTCATCTTCAAGGTGCTCATCCACAATACAAATTTTTTGAAACCATTGCACCATACGTTCCTTAACAATATTTACACCAAAACTATTGTATAGTCAATGTTTCCAAAATTCAGACCGAAAAATGCACTCTGAACATAATCATTATGATTATAATCAATAGAATTTTAATAACATATTCCTACCAACTTAATTTTTATTTTTCTGAGTTATTATCAATTTAACACCACTTTAAAATTAAATTATAAATACATTTTGTACAATTGCACATGTTAAAATATGTATGTATATATATTTGTGGCAAATCTATTTATGACAGAGTAAAGAATGAAGAAATAAGAAAAGAATGTAAAGCTGATGTTAGTATAGTGAGTAAGATTAAGAAAGGATCACTTAGGTGGTTTGGTCATATGGAAAGGATGAATGAGGAGAGAATGGTAAGAAAGATATATGATGCAAGTGTTGATGGAACCAGAAATAGAGGACGTCCGCGGAAGACTTGGCACGACCAGGTAAACCAGATAATGGAGGATGGTTCTGTTAGAAGCCTCAACAATCGGCGAGCTTGTATGACAAGATGTATGATGTGGATGAGGCGAGAATTGTATGTCAGGACAGAAGAGTGTGGCGCTCTATCCTCTCTGCCTACCCCCACGGGGAAACGGCGTGATGGTAAGTAAGTAAATAAGTAAGTAAAATATGTATTTACGAGACTTCATCTTTTAAAATAACAGATGCATAAAACAAATGTAAATGTTCAGAAATTTCAGAAAGGGGACAAAATTTGGCTCAGATTTGGTCACTAAAATAAACTCACAAGTAAAGTTCTTGCAACAAGCTAGATTAATGCCTAGAGTACATTTAAAGATCACAATTTGTATTATCCCGTAGGATTCTGGTCAGCGAGTACACCATCATGTGTGAAGATTGTGTGCCCTCGGTTATGGTGGCCGCAGCCTGCTTTGGAGCTGGTAGAATACGAGTCCAGCTATGGGGGTCGAGCCGTGTTTCGCTGTGCCTGGGGCTACAGTCTCACTGGGGCCCCGGCCATGCATTGCGACCATCAGGGGCAATGGACAGGATCCCCGCCCACTTGCATAGGTATAGTTTCATTACACTTCAAAAGATATGGAATCCTTTTTGTGAATGTGATTTCCAGTTGTTATCTTATAAACTATTAAATCCATTATTTAAACAGTAGAATCTCACTCTTCTGGCACTATATAAAATCGTATGGAGTCAGATTACCGGAATGTATGAAAAACTAAAAAAAAACATGTAAATGTGTAAGTTTTTCTCCTTTTATTTAAGGTAATATATGAATGAATCTATGTATGAATTTAAAAAATCGGTTAAGCCATGTAGATAGTAGAAAAACATAACGTTTTAGTAACAAAATAATCCCAAAACACAATCATCAGTCTCACCATCCACCTTGTCCCAGTTCAGATAGTATCGGATTACTGACTTGCCAAACCTCTGAATTGCCGGATTAGTAAGACATGTGTATATAAAATTGAATGTCTGTATATCTTTATTACAATCCTACACTCTATGAACGATCCAAACATGCTTAACTACTTGACTGCCTAAACTTGCGACAGAGAAAGAGATGTCACAAGAACTGTCAGAATTCACATTGGCTATTGTGAGTACAGCGGACACCCATGTGACAGTCCACGGCGTCTATATCTCAATGAAAATAACCATCAAATAATGGCTGATATCACCAGCGCCACGGATCGGATCTTTAACCAAATTATTATTTCCAGTAGTGATATCGTACGGCGCCCCATAGAAATCTCTTTCAACTCAAGAACACCACGAATTGCGTCTGAAATCGAATGTAAAAATTGTTATTTTTCCTTCATATAAAATTGACAGTTGGCGCTCACTTTTGCTTTGCCAGATCGCAATTTCATTAAATTTGGTAATTTAACACACATACTCTCATGTCGAGGTCAAAGTTCTGATATTTTTACAGTTATTGAGTTTTCAAAAACTTTTTTGGTTTTATTTTTACTCTACATGGTGGAGGGTGAATTATTTCGTTTGTGGAGACATTCCCGATATGCTCGTTACTACTGCAGAGTCCGATGATAAGAAGGATGCAATAAGTTGGAAAATATCTGGAACGTTCCAATTTGAGTAAATTGTCAGTTAGTACGTTCGCGATATTTCTCGTTTTTGTTGCCAAGTAATTCAAGTGAATAAGATATTATTTTTTAGTTATTAATTAAAATGAATATACAAGCATTTTACTATAAATATAGTGAGTGCGCCATTGGGAGCATTGGCCATTGCTGCGGCCGACTGCATCATTTTATACGCGTTGTTAGTCCTATATAAGTGCGATATGTAATGTGTAAGTAGTTGTGATGTGAAGTGCTAATATATTTTTGTTTTAAGCATCACATTAAACACAATAATATTAATAAAATCTGATAAATTAAAAATAATAATATTCTAAGTGTTATGGCCTGATAGCACCCTCAACTTTTATTTTTTCCTTTTTTTCATCTCAAAACTACAAAATCACAGTCGATGGATGATGAAATAGTACCCAAGCTTTTTTTTTTTTTTTTAGTTTTTCCAACATTTTCATGGTTTTTTCGAAAAAGCTAGCTTGTGAATTTTGAATTTTAAACATTTTAGTGCTAATGTGGTGATATGATACTGTTTCACCTACGATTTTTCTGTGCAAGATATACTTATCTCATCCCACCTCCTCCGGACATCTCACTTTCCTCCTGCCTGAACTAAATTTAACACACACTGTTAATTTATATGGCGTTTGCAAAACAACGGCGAGCCCAGTTCCTTCACCTCCAATCTCCTCCCCACTATTTTATAAATGTAAATCACGGGCAACGCCGAGCACAAACCTCTAGTTTATTATAAAATATCACCATTTTTTAAATTTATATGTTTAATTTTGATGAAAATCCAAATTGTAATATTAATAAATATTTGAATATGTCCAAGAATACACAATTACTGGATTTTTACCTATAAAGTCACTGTTATTAAATAAATATCAGATATCTCATAGAGATGAAGCTATTTTTACTATGTTTAATGGAAGATATTAGAAATATGGAGGGTAATTACAGGGCTTACGACCTGTCTTCGGCGAGCTTAAGTGGTAAAAATCCAATAATTGTGTGTTCTTGAACATATTCAAATATTGCTAAAATAATATACTGGTCAAAATAAGTAAAATATATAAAAATTGAAATTATATTGATTTTTTAAGCGTATTCTAGTATAATATGTTAAAAACATTTTACAAATAAAAAATATTGCTTTAAATAATTTTCAACAAAAATCAGATTCTCATTGAGTTGACATATAATATGCTGTTTAAAGAAAAAATTAATTATCAAATTTGGTCGATAGATGGCAATATTGTAGTGGTACTCGAAGCGAGTCCATGTAATAACATATATAGAATTTTCAAAAAT
This sequence comes from Eubasilissa regina, assembly GCA_022840565.1. Lineage (NCBI taxonomy): Eukaryota > Metazoa > Arthropoda > Insecta > Trichoptera > Phryganeidae > Eubasilissa > Eubasilissa regina. The sequence continues at coordinate 29,861,606 of JAINEB010000033.1, forward strand.
TTTATAAATAAGGAGATTGAGGAGTAAGAATCGGTGAGAGGGATGGTATATGTATATATATATATATATATATATATATATATATATATATATATATGTATATAAAGAGATCACTTAAACCAGCCGAAGACAGGTCTTAAGCCCTGTAATTACCCCCCATATTTCTATATATCACTCCTTTAAAAAATATAATAAAATAGCTTTGTCTCTACGAGATATTTTATATTTATTTTTATCACTTTTTATATTATTTTTACCAGTACCCTTTACAGTATCCAAATTAGATTTTTTAATTATTTGTTTTTTTTTTGCCCACAGCTGTTGAATGTCCTCCACCACTCTTACCTATAAACGGTCACTTGGCAGATTGGGTTATCACACCCAAGAATGGCATGTACGGGGTCGGGGACTTGGTGCAGTATGGCTGCAAGGATCCGTACATTTTACAGGGAGAAGCATCGATTGTATGCACTGAAACAGGATTTTGGTCCCATCCACCACCATTTTGTGTAGAAAAATCTAATGACACAACAAATTCATATAATACGTACAGTTAGTTTAAAAGTTATATTAACTTTCCGATCCAGTAAACGATCACCTTGTGTCGATCTACTATCTAGTTCTCAGCAGAGGCGGATAGACCCACCGGTATACTGCAAGAAATCCTTGTTGGCCGATAGTCTCTATTTTTGTTTTTATTTAACAAAATGTAATATTAAAATTCACCCTACTCGGCAGTTAAAAAAAGAATTCTGAATAAGCACTAACTTTTATTGTATCCTGCAATAAATTATTTATTTATCAGAAATATTGAATGTGCAACAAACAACTATATAAAATCGGGTAAAAAATAGATTGAAAACACTATTAATGATAGTAGACTAGAAGCTTTTATGTTACAGAGAGACGTATTGAATGAGATCGATAATGATGTTCTTAAAGTTTTGAGACTGGTGAATTTTTAATTTGATAAATAACTTTTTAAAATTTATAATGTGTCCACTTTTATAGAAAAAGTGTTTTTTTTACATTATATGTTATCATGTTATAAAAAATACAAATTTAAACAATAATATTTGTAAACGATTTTAAAAATTATGATTGAGCCGGTGTCTCAAAAATTTTCATTCTAGTCTTGGGTTGCCAGTCTGGTTCTCATTTATTAAAAATTTCCAGAATTATAATTGTACATATTTTTAATGAAACTTTGTTGTTATGTGTTCAGATTAAATTGTTTATAGAACAAGTTGATGTTGTTAATAAATTAAGTGTTACCTAGAAAAAGTATAAAATATGGAATATTATGTGGAAAAATTAATTTTGCATTCAAACGAATTGCAAATTGAAATTCCTGAAATGAAGTGTTTGAAAATTTCAAATAAAAGGGATTCGAATTAACACGGTTCTACTGTATATACATATATATATTGTTACGTCGTGCGCTGTCACCAGAGAATGGAATGCCAGCGCACCACGCCACCAGCTAGACTCAGTCTGTGGGTCAATAAAGTTTGGTGTCGGAATGCCTGTCTCAGATGGATGGGAGAGGTCTGAACAATGGAAACACTTTATGCACTTTGAACAATTTATTCACATATAAAACACAAAGCCCGACACTGTAAGCATGGTTATTGTCTTTAAGATCTCCTTTCTTCCCTTGTGGGGACACACCGTGTCACCGATTTAGCGATACGACATTCCCCAGTTTGCCACGCCCCGTTCCAGAAGTGAACTCTTCTTCCCGAAGGTCACCCCGATGGCATCCGGTTACTGTGGAGTCCCTCGAGCCCATCCGTCTGCCATCGCTTACCGGCAGTCTCCCCGCTAGTACCCGCGAACAGTCATGCGCCGGTAGATCGATGCTTCGATCCCTCTAATTCACCACGCCTCATCCAAGATTTGTGTTTTATCCTTAATTTCGCCATACCGCCTCGCGAGACACCGCCACGGCGATCTACCTTCGGCACGTGCTCACTACGAAGTCCCCTCTCTCTCCACTGGCCGCGCCTACTCGCATCGATAGATGGCGCCGTCGGTCTTGGCGCGTATATTTGAAATGTCATATAGTCTTATATGTATATATATATATATATATATATATATAAGACTTTAAGCACCCTTATTTTTTTTTTTTTTTTTTTTTCATGCATGTACTTCATTCTGTGTGTAATATTAACTGAACTAAAAAAAATCATTATTCCAACCTAATTCAATTAATGCTGGTTTTCTGCAACAACTATGTGTATAACTTTTAAAGTTTTTTCTGTGTCTGTTGACTAAATATACACATTGAAAAAAGATTTTATATCTAGATGAATGGATTTTTTAGTTTAATGCAGACAAAAAATGCGTTATATGTCTCGGGCACATATATCATACCATTCCTGTATACAATATGTTTTTCTGATTCTAAAAATATATTTGTAAATTTAGCTAAATAAAAATTTCCCTGGCATACAACTGAACCTCAGTTTCCCAGAGACAGGTGGGTTAAAGGGGAGGTTAAATGAAAAGTGAAAATAGACATTTTCAAATATCTTAAACTCTTTAATAATTAAGCTTGTAACAAAGTTTGCCAAGTGTTAATTATATTTATAATATTTTTTCAACTAAAATTCACTATATATATATTACAATTTAATGTTAAGAATGTATAAATAATAAAGTTTATAAAATTATAAATCAATAATGAAATTCTAACACAAAAAATCAACTTTATGTATTTATATGACAATTTTACTTCACAGTATAACTTGGCAACAGCAAATGGTAAAGTGCTCGCTTGGTATGTAATAAGTAGTGGAATCGATACCTATTATCTCCAAAATATTTTTTATTTCTAACAGGCTTTTAAGGCGCCAGGTATCGGTCCCGGTAATGGTAAATGAGATTATAAAACATATGGCTGACAGATTGAGAGCATACAAAATATATCATATTTTAATGATTAGAAACATTTCATGTTAAAATATGAGACCTCCTCTGCAACAACACTGTATATCAGTTTTGGGCAGATCTGAGTTATGATTCCCACAATGTTGAATATCATCTTGAGTATCAAATAATGGGCATGAAATAAATAAAAATACTGTTAAACACAATTTCTAAGTGATCATACCTGCAACATCACTGTATATCATTCATGATGGCTGACGCTGTCTATCTATCAACATATGTGTTTTACTTTTTATACATATATTTTATATGCTATCTATAAATATTTATATATTTTTCTACATTGAACAATGTATTTACTTTAAGTATTACAATGTATTTATATGCTATCTAATCGCATCTTGATTTACTCTTTATATATATTTATTTGTACATTGAACACTACACTTTGTTTATTACTATACTGGAAAGGCACTGTTTGCTATAATACTGTAAAATACTAGTGTAGCAGCCAGGGTACCGAAATATAGAACTTACTTTGCTGCAATGTTATCTGATTATAACAATATAATACACACTGTACTGTACTATGAATCAAAAAAATAAAATATTATTATTATTATATGTAAAAACTAATATACAGTGTTGTTGCAGGGGGGGGGGGGATTTCTCATGTATTCTGCTCTTAATAAAAATATTAAACGTTCTTAATCTCTTGGTTAAATACAATTTATTTATTGACAATTTGTAATTCAGAAAGCATGAGTGATTGGATAATTCATCAGTTTCAATCCAGCAATTGTGGCAATTTACCAATCAATGTGATAACATAAATTTAATCCACCCAATCGATTGAAAATCAATATTAAGTATATTATATTCAGAACCTATAAACTTCAAATTTATTAGTGTTTTTACACTTTTTAGAAATTCACATGTTAGAATATATCATTTCACATCCCGCAGGTAGGTAAGGAATCTCTTTATCGGTAGGTATGTAAAGAACTTCTTTATGAATTCTGCACCTACTCATGTTATTTTTTCTAAATTTTGTTACGTAATATTAGTATGTACGATATATTATATTAACAATGTTTGATATCTTATGTTATGTTTCAGTGTTTTCAGTATTTATTATTTTTGTTATAGATGTTAAAAAAAAAAAATACAGTCAATTCCGGTTAACTGGGCCATCATTAATTGGGGCAGTTGCTTATTTAAGGGCATGGTTTCAAAAATGAATATTTTCGCATTTTTTACAAAAATGTGGGTTTTTATTATTCATTTATCAGAAGTTATGCACTAGATTTGATTTTTTTTTTTAATTATTACTTAGAACCTTTACACTAATGTAAAACTAATAAACTGAATATTATTGGCCATAGTTAAGAAAATACAAGCATTATAAGAAAGACCGCAAAATATATTTTCTTATAATCTTGAATCCAAGATTATGGAGACAAATCTGCATTGAATCAAATTTTGCAAAATGTTAATAATATAAATATAAAGTTATAAACCATTCAATTTGCAATACATATGATCAAATTTCGACATTTTTAAAACACTTTGTGTTTTTTAAAACAAATTATTTTAAATAATATATTATATTTTCTTACATGCTTTGAGACTTCCAACTACTATTTAATGTCAAGTTTTATATAAAAAACAATAATTTCTTACTAAATAATATTTATATTGATTTTATTAATGTGTGTTTTTTATTGTTTTCTAATCAATGATTTGAAATTTAAAAATCCATTCGAGTAGCGCAAATAAATTCAAGTAGAGTCATAACATTGTTTTATTTATATCCATCCATAGTGCAATTTTAGTTTGCAATTTATATTTTTGTTCAAAAATTTATTAAAGTAAGAAAAATACTTATTCTTTAATTTTGCGTGGAAATTCGTATATTTGGACCAGGTGCTTAATTGAGTCAAAATGCTCAAGGCCCAATGTGTTCCGATTAAGTGGAATTGGCTGTATATAAAATAATCCATACATTTTTAATTGAGTACTTAGAGGAATTAATCATTTGCCATTATAGTAGACTCGATTATAGGTGATAAAAAAAACATATTTTGTCACCAAAAAATAAATAGAGAATATTTAAAATAAAATATTTACGTACTAGCACACACAATTGAAAATACAAAATTGGGGATGTATAATACGAGTACTTAATCAATCAACCGCTGTGCATGTGTAATTTATAATTTAATGTGATGCGCTCATCCTCTTGACCAACCTGACTGGGACTGGATGTTGCGCATTTAATCGAAAAGTCGGTCAAAGCGGAAGATCGTAAAAATATTGTTACTTAAAGCATGTGTGAAATTTCAATATTTTAACATTAAACCTTTTATTGTACATTACCAACATAACGGACATTTATTTGTTAAAGTCAATGATTTGGAGTGACATAATTACATTTTGAAATTAGATTTTTTGGAGCATAGCATTTATTTTCTGTTACACATTACATGTTGTATTATTGGGATTCTTTCCCCGGTTAATTTGCAACCTCTGATAACCGAGAGTCTACTGTATTTTTTACATAAATAGTTTCGTTCGATAACACATTCTTGATCATTTTCTAATTTTATTATTTCTAACACGATGAAACATGATTAAGAGAATGATTAAATAATTATTACTAAATAAAAATGCAATCTTTATTTCAAAAAGAAAACGCACATTGAAGTTATAACACTAATAATAATTAATCTGTTATTGAAAAATATTGCTGGCAAATAATTTACGACCAGATAAGTACCAAGGTATGTAGAGTTTACATACAGCAAGCAAGGCTAGCTTACTTTGGCAATAGATATAGTGAGCAGAGAGTTTATCCTGAGCATGGATTAAAGAAGATTTTAATAATTTATGAATCCAGTCTAAGATGGTTCGAAATTTTATCACCACAGTGAGAATTCAAATACTGTCTTGTTGAATCTCTTTTAGCTCTGCGATTGTTGGCTGTCAAAGAGAAAAATAAATATTTTAGTCTCACAAATAAATATTACAGTAGCGTGGGCGATAATGGCATGATAACAGCTCCAAAGTTGGTTGTACGCCCACCACTCTAGCGGCAATGTTATAATTCAGAATAATGCAAAGTAAAACCATTCACTTGGTTTATCTGGGCAGCAATCCGATGTCTGCGATCTGCTGATGGCCTCCCGTGGACTTTTGGCTGGTCAGTTTTTAACCTTTGAACCGATAACAATACGCAATCTGTATCTCACGCTCACATTTTAGTAGATGTGTTAATAGATGCGTAACCAAGGACATTCCGATTGATTCTGGCTCCCATAAGTTTGTAGTATTGTCCACATAACCGGAATGTACGTACTAAATTAAAAATCATGATTACCAACCGAACCATGTATAATACTTAAACATAAGATGTTAAATTACAATAAATATTTTCAGTTTTAACTGCTGCTAGAGATATTCAAAATGATTCAACTGATGAACGGCAATGACATTTGACGTTTGACGTATGTGACGAGCATGAATATTTCAACCAATGACGTATTCTCCATTATTGTTCAGGACTTCATCTCATCTTTCAACCAATTTATCAATGCTTTTCTTATAAAAATTGGCTGGTTTGGTATAGAATTATCGAGCCTATTTCTGTGGTCATTGTTGAACGGAATGCTAAGCATTTGACTGGAGAGCGACCAAAAATGGTGATAATCTGACAGGGCGAGGTTGGGACTGTAGGGTGGATGCGGTAGAATTTCCCAGTTGAGCTCCTGGATGACCATTTTAACCTTGATTAAAGATGAAAAGACGTATGCGTCAAAAATGTTAATTTTTCTCAACTCAACTTTAAGCCCAAAAATTAAGAAAAACTATTAGATACAGGAAAACGGTAACACTGACGTTTTAGATCAGAAAAAATACTATCGAATGGTGTCATTTTTTGTCACAAAAAATAAAAATAATGGAAAAATAGCATTTAAAAAAAACCGCAAGGACTTTTTAGACAACGCAACATGTATATGCAAGAAAAAATGTTTTTTTAAAAATAAAAAATAAAAATGTTTATTTTTTACTTTTTCAAATAATAAAGTATTTGTATTATTTATAATTCATAATTTGATGCTAATCATTAATTGATATTTGATACACAATTTATTTTTATCAGAGTGGGTGTTTCTGGTCGACACCCACATTTTGTCAGTGTTTTATGAATTGTGAACAAAGTACTATAGTTTTTCATTCTCTCATAGTCTGAAGTGCTCATTAGTGGTTAATAATTATTTATGACATTCATACAATGATTATTTGTAGTTATTTAAATTATATCATAATATTCAGCATATCCGTTCTTGTAAGCAAGTATGTTTCTTGTCAAATTATGGAGTCACCGCGGTTGGTTTCAAAGGATGGCAACTTAATTATTTATCCCGCTTATAATAAAAATATTACCTTGGGCATTTATGGAGATCAATCATGCATTAATATTGGATCTAATAATCTACTTCATGTTGTACAAGCGGTAAGATATATCTCATCTGTCATCTAAAATATTCCCTTCAAACTAATCCTGAATAACTTTTTTAAAGAGCGAGAATGTTGTGTTTGTAAAACAGGTTCCAGAATGCAAAATCTGCATAACACCTGTAATAGAAGCCAATAGATGAGTAATTTCAACAAAAATACTTTGAAGCACAGCTTTCTTACAAGTTTTAGCATAGAGAATTGATGTACAAGCTAGGGTTACAGATAATAAATTTGAATTTATGTTGTAATATTTTGTTAAAATAATATGCATATGTATATTATTACATTAGTATTATAATAGCATAGAATAGAAGATGTGTGTACACGAGTGAAACGTTGCCCTCTAGTCTCGGAGATTTGGCAGTAAAGTTTAATGGTATCACATATGATGGTCTCCACAATACAATATATAACAAATGTGATTCTGTACTTTAAGCAAGTTTCTGTACTTCAAGAGAGCATAATTTTACGCAATATAAAGTTATTGTCACTAATATGTACCTACCTGATATAATTATTGTTATATTTTCAGGCTAAGAATGCTTCTAATCTTGTACAAAGGCTGACTTCATCGATGCTCACCGGTAGAAGTCCCATTATTACCAACCTATTACTGCAGATACATGGTACAAATGGAATTTTGGACCGAATTCATAATTTAGAACGTGTCGGTACTAACACTACTACAAATAGTCGGCTTGCAAGATTATTTCCCAAGGTAATCCAGTGCTCAATTTAGTTTTAGTAATTGGTAATTTTGAATATATTTTAATAATTTATACTGAATATTTAGCAAGCAATCGGTTTTTGTCAATTGTTGTATCTCTTATTACAATCCACGTTGTCTTTATTTCCAGTAAGAAAAAAAAAATCGTATCCAAGAATTATTTACAACAGTTTTTGATAAACTTTAGACTGCGGAGAGATATTTTCATACTGTAATTAATATATATGCATTGAATATATATAAAGAATACAATCCCTCTATAGTCCAACGCCGAGTATATCCATCTCAAGAAACTTTCCACTATGGCCAGTGACATATTAATCCGTCATAATAATAAGTATAATAATTAGTAATAATTTATTTATGTGACACATCTTGTATCTTTGCTTTAAAAAGCAACCCCTACGTTTCACAATGAACTCCTTTTGCAATAAAATAGCAATATCTTTTTTCTAAAGTAAAACATAGCAAATGTAATACCATTTTAAAAACTGCACTAAATGAGAAACTTTTTAAAACAACTTGCCAGGTTAGCATGGTACATTTTTTTACAGTATGAAGAGTACAAGTTAGCTAATAAAAAAAATTAACTCATGAATCTGGAAATAATGTTTTTTTATCAAAGCTATAGCACTATTAGTTTTGTTTTGGACTGTGATCAGGGCTATTCAGGGCCGCGTAACAAAACTTACACTTGAAAAATTGATCTAAGGTCTCAATTTTCGCGAAATTCACAAATGTGCCAATATCTCGATAACTAATGATTTTTTACTAAGGTAATGTGTTGATATTCTGGTCAGTCATGAGTTGGCCCTATCAGCTCTCCAAGGGATGATGTTGACTTATGGGACATCTGTATATGTAATATTTTGTAAATATACTATAAACTATTATTTTCAATATCATACAGCATTTTGATGTATACAAAGTGCCTAGGTACTTCAATTACCAAATCTTAGTTTTAAACAGAAATTTATTAAGTTAAATTGATACATAATAATAGGACCATCCACAGAATAAATACCTAATGTATGGTACTTGTGGTCAAGTATGAGGAAGACAAAAATAATATTTTACTTTATCAATATAAATGTACAAACATAAAAAAATAATTAAAACATATACAAATATAAAAAACCATGAATATTTATTTTTGATTAAATCATATTTTATTTATAAATTTTTGATTTTTAGAACATAGTTCCATGATAATTAAATATAACAATACACTTAATAAAATATAGCCATCACGGTTAAACACGTTAAATTTCTCTACTGGTAATATAAGTTTCTGGGTTCGAGTTCCGTTGATTGGTTTTTTCAATAGATTTTTTCTGTGTATTTTAAGTGATTTATCTAAATTTGTTTTAATTAAATAATAAGATACACAAATATATTAAATTTACATAACTATTATATATCACATTTAAAGATAAAAACAATAGATATATCAAAAATAGATGATTATTTTAATGGAATTATTAATAGATTGTATAATTTGGGAGTCAAGCAAACTCTCGACTATCCGCGGTGTCATTGGTGCAGTAAGATAATATGTAACAGAAAATAAATCTGGTGAAATTGCGAACACGTCATTGCGATTGCATTGCGTTATACTTTTTATGTTAGCGAGTGGATACATTACATCAAATTGTAAATTAAAAATGGTTGATTATTGCTTTATTTAATCGTTTACACTGTTATTTCATATCTTTGTCGACCGGAAATCCTGGTTAATGATATGTTCAAAAATTACTATTTGGGTATTCTTGGATTCACCAGGTATTTACTTTTTATGTAGAGTAGAGTTCGAGTTTAGATTTTAAATCGCATACAAAGAGCAACTGTTTCCATAAAATCCCTCCTATATTGAATCGAAGAAGCACAAGATCTATCCAATTTTAAATAACTTGTTTGGTTTACCCTATTTATTAGAGCAAATAGGTTTAAACTGTCCCACATATTCAACGCATTCAAACAATTTACTTTATCTGTATTTTAGCAGAATCAATCAATTAAAAAATTGTTTTATTACCCGCTCTATGTCAAAGTATAATGTTATAATTACTCTAATAACTTGGACATTTTCAATGATGAATTGCTTTCCTTCAAAATGAAATTGCACCAATAAATTTTATATGCATGCATGTATGTGTGTATATATACGTATGTAGGTATATATATACCTTATATGTAGATATGTATAAATATATTTATGCTTCATTGATTCTTTTATAATTAATTAATTCCATCCAATTTCCCTCCGAACTCCACTCTTCACGCTTTATACATTGTTAAAACACTTTATGTTGATCAGTTTGTTAGTACTATTTTTTACCTTATTGGGTTGTAAATATTTTTTTTCTGCATTGAAGAAACTTCACAGGTCATATTTTTATACATCATATATTATGTCATAAGTTATTATAAACTCTTATAAAAATGTTTACCTTAAATTAAATAAAATGTAAGCGAGGGGATTTATTACATTCAATTATAATTTAGAAGCTGTTAATTATTGATTTTTTATTTTTTACATTAGTATTTAATATCTTCATCAACTGGAAATCCTAGTCAATTCAATAACTATTATTTGGGTGCACTTAGATTCAGTGTTTACTTTTTATTTATAAGTATTATTTATTGGCGAGTGGGCGTATTATGTCAAATTGAAAATTTTTATTTATTTATTTTTTACTTTTTTAGTTATTTACACCCATATTTTATGTTTTCTAATATACATATTTTTTGTCTGAGATTATTTAGGTTTATTTATCTTACTTACTTTCCATCATGCCGTTTCTCCGCAGGGGTAGACAGAGAGGATAGAGCGCCACACTCTTCTGTCCTGATATATAATTCTCGCCTCATCCACATTCATACATCTTCTCATACAAGTTCGCCGATTGTTGAGGCTTCTAACAGAACCATCCTCCATTACCTGGTTTACCTGGTCGTGCCAAGTCTTCCGCGGATGTCCTCTATTTCTGGTGCCATCAACAATTGTGTCGTGTATCTTTCATAGCATTCTCTCCTCATTCATCCGTTCCGTATGACCAAACTACCTAAGTGATCCTTTCTTAATTTACTCACTATACTAAGATCAGCTTTACATTCTTTCCTTATTTCTTCATTCTTTACTCTGTCATAAATAGATTTGCCACATTTACACCTAAGTGATCTCATTTCTGCATTCAGTCTACTTTTGCTCCTCATCTGTCAGCTCCAGGCCTCACTTCCATACATAGTGTCGGTACCAGAACTCCATTGTGCACCGCTAGTCTTGCCTCGGTTGACAAAGTCCCATTAGATATAATTCCATACCATCACTTTCGACTTGTTAACATTCATTATGAGGTCGCTTTCTTTGCATACATCGTACATTCTACTCACTAGACTTCGTAGTTCTTGTTCATTATTCGCCATTAATACTGCATCATCGGTGTACAATAAACACCATACAATCAAATCGCTAAACAGCATACAATCAATTCTTGCTCTTTCTATTAGAATTTTTCCATACAGTTTACCAACATAGCTCAGTAGACTAATAGCCCTATAGTTCCCACATTCCATTTTCGACCCTTTGCCTATGTAAAGAGGCATAATGACAGCCCTCCTCCAATCTAAGGGAGTGTGATTCTCTTCCATACATTGATTGAAGAGCGTATGAAGCCACAAGATAACTAATGAGCCACCAGCCTTGATATACTCTGCAGCAGCATTATCATACCCCACAACCTTACCTTTCTTCATATGTTTTATTGCACACTTTATTTCTTCCATACTTATTGCATTTATATCGTTTTCCTCATTCATACATACCCTAGAGAGCCTCTCAGGTGCTTCCTCATTGCATTTTCTACATTCTCATACGTTTCCTGGAAATATTTCATCCTCATTTGTTAACATCTCTCCATTTACTGACTTAAGCTTTCATACTACTGCTTTCAGCATCACATCGGGATTTTTTGACCGCCTTCCAGAAGAATTTTATATTATCCTGAAAATTCTCAGTCATTTTCACCCCTTCTCTTTTCAGCAGCTCTTTTCTTTCTTTCACACCAGATTTAACTTTTTTCTTACAGGCATTGTACAGGTCTTTTGCTCTCGTGTATTCATCCCCATTTACTGTCAACAGATAGCGCCACGCATTCTTCTTTTTCTTTATTTATCTTGTGATTTTTATTCCTACCATTTTGCTTAATCAAGAGTTACATGTTTTCATTACATTTGAGGTACCATGGTACATAATAGTATTTGAGGTGTTTTTGTAGTACATGTACATATTTATTGAATTCTGTATGCTGAGCTCACTTTGTCTTAATGACTGATACATTTTTTAAACTGATTATTGGTTTTATTAACTTTTATGATTTACTCATGGGATTATACTTAATACAAATCTAAGATGGATTAATGTCCAATCTTCAGATCCAGGCTTGAAAGACATACTACAAGGTATGTACTATGTACAATTGAAAATACTTAAATAAATTATTTTTTGCAATTTCAGTTCATCGCACTCAGAAGAAAAGTTAATTCATTAAACATTCAAGTCGCAGGGCTTCTATCGGCGATGCATAGAGAAAGTTGCTCATCAAATCCTTGTAAAAATGGTGCAACGTGTTTGGAAAATATGAAAGGATTTCATTGTATTTGCTCAAATGGTTGGGATGTAAGTATTCACATATTTAAACAAGACTGTCCACTAAAAATGCAAGTAAATAAATAAATAATTAAACAAATAATAGATATCTCATAGAGACGAAGCTATTTTTTAGCTAGACAATAAATATGTAAAACAAAGGAGTTTACAAATGTTTTTAACTCTTTATCAATATATGTACTGGATTGTAACAATTTGTATTAATACTGACGTTAAGAATGTATAAATAATAAAGTTTGTGAAAAATATTAATCAATGTATTAAATTCTAACACAAAAAATCAATATATATACATATGTATATGTTTTATTTATTTATTATAAGGTTACCGCGAGCACTAGTGTATGCAACTGGTGTCTCTTCTAGGTTAGGTTTGCAATTTTGCAATTAATTAAATTTTGCAATTAAAAATGGTTTCTGATGTTTTGCCACACTAACATGTGCCATTGTTAAGTCTGCTTCAAAAAGTTACAACTGTATTTGTTTATAGGAGTTATAAATCTCCCACAACTGACAAAGGTACGTGTTAATGTGCTGAAACGTCAACCTAGGTTTCCTCACGGAAATCATCTACAAAAAACAACCTAACCTAGAAGAGATACCAGTTCCATATATACATATACATATATGAGAATTTAACACTACGATTTATTAGGGAATTTGTTAAATTGGTAGGGAGCTGACTTAGCAAGTGATAGTTTTTTTAATCAGTGATATGAATTAAATAAAAATAATAAAAAACACATCGATAGGAGCTATATAAATATTATTTAGTAATTAATTATTGTGTTTTTGATACAAAACTTTATTTTAAATAGTAGCTGAAGCCTCAAAGCATGTAAGAAAATATAATTTATTATTTAAAATAATTTGTTTTCACTAATACAGAGTGTTTCAAAAATGTTGAAATTTGATTATATGTACTGTATATTGATTAAATTAAATTAATAACTATTAATTTTTAACATTATGCAAATTTGGTTCAATGAAGATTTGTCTCTCTAATTTTGGCTTCAAAATTATAAGAAAATATATTTCGCGGTCTTTCTTATAATGCTTGTATTTTCTTAATTATAGTAAATAACATTTAGTTTATTAGTTTTACATTAGTATAAAGGTTCCATATAAGTAATATTAAAAAAAAATCAAATCTAGTGTATAACTTCTGATATAAATGAAGAATAAAAACCCACATTTTCGAAAAAAATCTGATACATGAATTGTTTTTGAAAACACGCCTTTAATTGGAGAATTTTGTTTCGCTTATGTGTATATACAGCGAGTAATTATTTCTATAGAATCAGGAGTTATTTCGTCACACCCATAGTAATAATCGCGTTGACAAAATATGTCATCACGCCCATGGTAAACATGTAATGCGTATATTGTGTCTTCATGTAGATTTTTCTTATATATATATATTTTCATTTTATATAAAATACTCTAACGGTAGTAGAAAAAGGTAACAAAAATGTTAACTTATTGATTGAAATACAAACAAAAAGCATGCGTCTAACCCGTATGAAATTCCATGCTAAATTGAAGAGAGAATAACAAAATTTGAAGTCAAATGCAATAAAAATACGCCGGAGTCCGTGCAACTCGATGCCTACATGTATTTTATATATGATGCGGAAACAAAATAAGCTATAGATCGTCACACCCATTAGAGGTTAGTTTTAGAAAGGTTCTTGACGTAATATTTTGTCATACTCGCTATAGTTGCTTTTTGAAATGATGGAATATTTCGTTAAACCTGGTTAAGGGGTTATGTTATCAGCCGGCTATTGTTATCAAAAGTTACTGGTCCCTCAGTGAACAAGCAGATTCCACATAATTTTTTCACTATGACATTTCTTTTCAGGGAACTACCTGTAACATTGATGTCAACGAGTGCTCCGTATTAGGTCATACATCACTCGGTTGTCAAAATGGAGCAACTTGCGTTAATACACCAGGAAGTTTTGAATGTCAGTGTGCTGTTGGCTGGTACGGAGTTCATTGCACAGCAAGTTCAATGTCAGACTGTACATCCAGTTCTACTGAAGAACTTTGTGGACACGGAACCTGTATCCCCCAAAGCAGTAATGCCGGAATAAAATGCATTTGTGATCAGGTTGCTAACATTTTACTAATTATCTTTCTGAATTAGCTTACCGCTTATACTTACTAATTGAGATCTCCCCTGCAACAACACTGTATATCAATTTTTACAAATGTTGAAAGATAGACAGAACGACAGGTAAGATCACTTAGAAATTGTGCGAAATAGTATTTTTAATTATTTCATATTGTTGTTAAATATACCATTCGATGCCTAAGAAGTTATACAGCGCATATGAATTAATAACTCAGATCTGCACTAAAATTGTTGCAAGGGTGGTTTCAATTATGTTTAGGCTCATTCAGTAGAATTTTAGATTAGATTATTCCTTCCCTAAAAGTAACAGTTCTTTTCAGATAGTTGTAATTTTTTAACAAGAGCTTTTATTTTACGTTATGTATCTAATGTTTTGAATAATGTAAATATGTAATATTTGCGAACCATTACATATCCGAACCCTAGAAGAAGATATATACAACATTTATAGATAAAATGATAAAAATGTATTTTTGATTAATATTAATATTATTATTTACCAAAAAACACACGTTATTATTTTTATTTTTCAATATAATCTCCTCAAAGCTGAATGCAGTTTTTCCATTAATGTTTCAACGCTGATATATACATTTTATGGAAGAAGTACTCGATGCCTTCAAAATACTGCTCCGTAGCCTTTATGAAGTGCCACATCAAGTGAATAAAACGGATTGCTTATTATTTTATTACAGTTGATAACTTCAACATCCTGCCTTCTGCATAAACTCGACTGTCTATTTTATAACCATTGAATATGGCAGAGTAGATTGAATTATCAGAGTAGAATGAAAAATATTTAATCATGGAATGTAGCTGAATATTTTAATTTTTTTTTTGGTTTCAATTGATAATTTTCAAGAAGTTGGAGCTCATTAACTCATCTTCGTATATACGGGCATATGTTTATCCAGATTAGCAACCACTTAAAATGTATGGAATTTGCAACTCACTAGATATGTTTTTTTTCTAAACATGTAGAACAAGTTATTTTAGTTTGTATCGAGATCAAATGAGAAATTATTAAAAATAGTAAAATATTATTACACACATATTACACATAAATATTATTTTCTAAATAACTATTATTATGTCTGAATCAAATAATCTAATGTTATTCAAATATTTAAAGGGTTGGAAAACTAATGGCATAAGCCCAGCCTGTAAAAAAGACATTAATGAGTGTGAAGGGAATCACCACCCTTGTTCCGTGAACCCTTTTGTACCATGTATCAATGTTCCTGGATCCTTCCATTGTGGATCATGTCCAATGGGTAAAAAATATTTTTTTTTACATTTTGCTGTTTTTTTATTATTTTGGTTTGCATGAATTTAAATATAGACAGGTGAAGTGATTCAATAAATGAAATTTAATTTTTGTTCTTTTTTTATGAGATATTTTACAATATTTATTGTAAATGTATATATTTTTTTTCTTCTGAATGCACATTGTTTCTAAATCTAATATATTAGGTGTTTATATTGTTGGTTTCATTTTTAAAATCTTAAATAATTAAGCCTAATAAGCTCAGATGGATAAAAATTTAAAAATTCTTTAATTTCTCTGTTATTCCTTATTTTTGGCAAAAATAGTTATCGAGGAGCTTGAAAAGATGAAATTTGTCATGAAGCAGGGTGGGTCCTCTTCAGTTAATCAGTGGCTGTTGTTTATAGCATATATTCTTCCACGGAGCTTTCAATTTATTGATATCAACAGTGGCAGGATAACTTTGTATTTATGATTTATGTCTTCTCATTTGCTCAGAAGTGATTCCTTCACCTCAGGCTTGTTTAACATTGCATGCTGTTTGAGATGCAAAAAAAAAGGCAATAATTTTATAAATACATATGTATTTCTTAACAAAAGATAATGAAATTGTATACCTAGCTTTCACTAATCCTTCTTAGCAATTTACTATTATTATTATTATTATTATTATTACTTCTTTGTTTTCAGGGTACCATGGGAATGGATATTACTGTGTAGATGTAGACGAATGTCTAATTAACAATGGAGGCTGCAGTATCGCACCATCTGTTCAATGCATTAACACTTTAGTAATATTTTATCATTCTATTAATTAATTTACTGTTTTTATATTTCTAATATAAATAATCATAACATGGATCAATCACATTTTAATATAATGTGACATTATTTATGTACTCTCACATGGAGTTGATGTCATAGGAACAACATTCTGAGTCATTTTGACATATTAAGAATCTTAAAAAAGTGACAAAAGATGGAAAAAATAGACATATTGTTAATTCATTGTAAATTTAAAATCATTTACAACAAATAAATTTTTTTCTAAATAATAATACGGATTGGGAAATATGCATTTCCTATAAAACAAGATATATAATTTTTTAAATATATTTATTGCTTTAAAAACTTCCCAGTCTCCAATTATGTTCAGTGATTTTTTTACATACATATATAATAAGTATTAATACATACGTAATATTTAAAAGGTGGGTTTTCCACTAGGCTCTTGGCCTATTCTGGAGAACCTTACATTTGTATATTGTGAACATGTGTGAGGTTCTACAATCTCAATCTGTTAAGTTGCAGAATCTCATTAATTTCAACTTACAGTCTACTGTCAATAATGGTACTTTGCAATCTACTTTTACCTAGGCCTACATATTTTCTTTTATATTTTCTGCAATACAATATTTAAAAAAATAAATTGATTATTGCAGGACGCAATAAAAGTTAGTGCTTATTCAGAATTCCTATTTTAATTGCTACCTAGTGGAGTTGACTGTATGGTCTATTATATTTTATAAAATAAAAATCGAAGCCCACCCCACGGGATTTTTCCCATTGGCCCATCAAGCCTTTTCAGTTAGGTCAACATATCTGACCTAAAACCTTCTCTTTTACTAATTGAAATTTGTTTCACAGAAATTTTGTGAATATTTTGAAAATTTATACACAACTGATCATAAGCAGAACACTTGACATCAAGTTGATATTATTATTAACTATTAGCTATCAACTATTATTGTATGTTACCATTAACTATCGTAATTAATGGTATCTGTTTGTAAATTTATACATGTACTAAAAATAATACTTTTTTTTTTTCCCACAAATCATATAGGGTTCAAGAATGTGCGGAGATTGTCCTCCAGGATATAGTGGGGATGGTATCACTTGTTTGTTTGTTGGAATTTGCCATGTCAACAATGGCGGCTGTCATCCATTAGCCGATTGTTTTGGAAACTCAAGTATGTTTAATTATGCTTTTCTTGGACCTAATCTCCCTATATAAAAATATTTTTAGATATTTAACTAGAAAATAAAATTGATGTGTTTTCCATTGCTTTACTTTTAGTATTTTTCTCAAAGATATGATTGTGATACTTTTTTCAAAAATTTGTTTAAATTCATATCTTTTGAAAACATTTTATAGTACTGATTATAACTGTTATTAGTCGGCATCTTTGGATGTTCATTTTATGACCTTACTATATTACTGCGTAGTGCTACATTGATTGAGATATCAAATGTTTATTCGTACAGTAAAACTATGTTTTGATATTATCTTTCAACGTAATGTTTTTAGTGATAAGCTCCACCTACGTGCAGTGCAGATGCAAGGCTGGTTATACTGGAACTGGTTATGGAATAAATGGCTGCAGGCCTGTTATTGCTGGAGCTTCGACTCCACCCCCGTCAGGTTTCACTTCAAACCACTGTGTTCCCAACCCCTGCCTTCATGGCATGTGTCATGACATACCCGAAGGATATCTTTGTATATGTGAATCTAGATATACAGGTTGGATTTACTTTATACAATTGTTTTCTCACAAAACATTATTTACACATCTGAAAAAAATAATAGCATCTACATGGCGCTATACTTATTTATTAACTTGGAGTCGACAACAAGATATACTTATTTTCTATAGTTTTTAATGTATACGAAATAACCAGTGATATATTTTAAACACATTCATGGTCACATTTAATACATAACTGTCAATATTTAAATAAATATTAACAATTATATGCAATTATGTGACAATTATATGAAAACAGATATAGCTATTGTAAAATGATGTAAATGTATATTGAGATTTTGTAAATTTAAAAAAAAAATGACTTCATATAAACTGTTCTGTATAGGTTTCTATCCAAAATATTTAAAAGAAGTTGAAAGTTTGATTAGTGTCAATAATTAAAAAATTCCGCAAATGAGTTAACTAATCACTTATGGGGGGTAAATGTTTACCTGTTCTATTACTTAAATGCTTAATGGAACAAACTTACTTGAAATTTAATTATTTAAATTATAATACAGAAAGACTACACATTTGAATTAAACTTGCACAGCACCAGTCTGTGCTATACTTGTTTATTATATTAATCATGTATTTTTATACATATATTTAGGTATTAACTGCGATCAATTAAGAAACCCTTGTTCTCCTAATCCATGTGTCAATGGGGGGTCTTGCATTTCAAACATGATCACCATGAGTTATAGATGTGAATGTACAAGTCAATACACTGGTTCTACTTGCGAAAGTCACGTATCAAGTAAGTTATTTACTAAATTTTTCATTAATTTTTTTTTTCTGTCTTGTCCTTGCTAGACTGGTATTAATACTTATTGGCAAATTTTTTAAATAATTCTAGCCTGCGGTGGAGTATTGGAAGCTCAAGAAGGAAGTATTGTTTATCCAGAAACGAATATAACTGCATATAATCATAATTCTAAATGTGCTTGGGTTATACTGACAGCGCCAGACAAAGTTTTAAATATAACATTCACCCGATTCAACTTGGAACAGACTGTTGAATGTCTTTATGACTGGTTACAGGTAGGTACTGCATGTATTTAAACTCGGGTCTATAAACATTGACAATGATAACTGTGAACCAGAAATCAAATGACTTAGGTATGTCGAAGAATTCCAGACTTGACAAGGTATGGATTAACCATATCTTGTAAAGTCACAAGGGAAAGAAGATGGATTGATGCCTCTAAGATGTTGGAGACACATGCTGCATATACTGTGGACAGTGTCTCCACTCTGCAGGAATTATGCATCAATAATAGACTACCATTTGTCCGGAGAATCTTTAAATTTTTTGCATACTTTTCAAGAAAATATGGCTTATTGTGGTGAGCCATGTCGAAGGACAGAGAGGAAGTGAAAGATCCTCACCAGTTCGACTGGTCAAGTTGAAAAAGCAATAACCAAGTGACAGCCCTCAGATTTGCGGGATGACCGGGAAATCTGAAGGAGTAAAGTCAAGAGGGCAGGAATTTATGAAGATCACGAGAGACTGATGAAGAAAAAAATATGTCATGGAAAAAATGCAAATGCCATAACGTTGGATATCTTCTTGGGCATCGAATGATGTATTAAACAACCATACGATATACAGTGTTGTTGTAGAGATTTTAGCTGCCACTGGGGAAAAGAGCAGATGCTAAGAATAAATCTGTAGCCTTCTAAGCGAGATGACGCTCAATTAGAAGAGTAATCCACCAGCGATAGAAATGTCCAGAGTTCAAGTTCAGATAACAGTACAGTTTTTTTAGAAAAAAAATATTTTTTGTATTTTCTCAGTGACATTTATTTTGATTCAAGCCTTTGGATGCCCCATCCCTTTTTAAGGCGGTCTATCTGTGCCAAAAATGCCACCGTTTATATATTTATCTTTGTCTAATGAAAATATTATATCATTTGCTTGGAATGTTTGTCAGAATCAGTTTACTTATTACTTTATTGCACCATAATATCTCAACCGCATTTTTTAAATTATATATTTCCCAAAAATTTAAAATAGTAATTTGTCCTAATAGTATTCACAACCTTATATAAATAGTTTTTTAGAATATACTTTGATCAATCGCCACTGACTACTCCTTAAAACATTACGAAGATTTTGAAAGTTTTCATGAAAGTGTATATTGATAATCAGCATCTATTTATGTTGCTATGTAATAATAACTTTTCTTTTTTGACCGCATAAAACCACTTTTAATTAAGTGGTTTTTTTCTTAAAAAGTTTTTTATTTCAAAACCCATCATACCTTTCTCGCCTAATTTTTGTATTATTCATAATAATATTATAATAATTAATTCTGTTCACATAACTTTGTCCTAAGAGTCTAATTAAATTGTATATATATGTACATGTATATTTTTTCCATTTATTTGAGAAATACAAGTTATTGGCTTCGAGAGCCTTAATTAGTCAGAATGATAAAGAAATTGTTGTGTGAAAATACATTTTTTTTATCGTAGCTACATAAAAGAAAAAAGTTGTACCTCGAATTGCCTAACACTGTTCCAAGAATTTATTTAGTTTATTTCTCTAGGAAAAAGAAGTATTATTTGTTGTATGGTTCTCACCTCATTCCATATTTAAAAATTAAATTCTTTCTTAATATATTTATCGAAAAGTATATAAGTATTATTAGCTTTATATATGTTGTATGAGCTAGCTTAATAAGCAACCTTCCCAAAATCGCGTATAATCCTGTTATGGATGATAAAGTAAAATATTAATTTTTGTCATTAATCTGTTTATGTTACACAGTGCCAGTTTTATAAATAACAATTGGAGAGCATGGATTTTTAAATGAATTCAAGTTATTTAAATAAAATGTGAGAATTTGGAACAAAGTTGTATGTATATATGTATGTTAAAATAGTAATCCAATATATTTTGATGACAAATATATTTTTTTTAGATTCATGATGGGCGTAATTCAGCGAGTCACAATATTGGCAGATATTGTGGAAACCACCTTCCTAATGGTGGAAATATAATATCAACTCAGAATGTTTTATACTTATGGTTTCGATCTGATCACACTATAAACGGTGATGGTTTTTCTTTACACTGGACCAGTATAGATCCTATTTGTGGAGGTGATATACAAAATGCAAGTTATGGAATAATAAAGTCTCCGGGATCTCCTGGAAAGTATCCTCCGAACAGAGACTGTTATTGGAAAATCAATGCACCCATTGACAAACGAATTCAAATACATTTTTTCACCATGCAAATAGAAGAACAAGTCGATTGTAACGCTGATTTTGTTATTGTAAGTTTTTATTGATTGAAATTATTTTATTTTATACTTATTTTTATTTGGACAAAATAATAATACATATTTTCACTGTAAAAACCGATGGTATATGATGTTCATCACGTAATATATGATATATTATGTAGCTAAGCCGGAAATGGCAAAATGGTGACATGCGGGCAAAATTTAAATTTTGTTTTTAAGTTTAGTAGAATTTTTTGAAATATTGAATAATGTCCTGCTCATGGCATATTTTATTTATATAAATATGAATAAGATATTTTTCTTCGTTTTCCTACTCGTGGTCCACGTGGTGTGGACTATTAATCGCCCGCTACAGCATGAATGTGATATAAAAATATTTTATTTGCTCTTAAATTCAAATGGTGCAGTGAATTTTGACTAATAGCGAGGTATTTCATTAAGTCAATGTCTTGTTTATTGGTATTTAATTATGTGTATTACTTGCATTATCGGCATTCGAATAAATGAAGTAATTAAAATTATTATTATGGACGTATCCTCATCAAAGTAATATTAAAATAAAAGCCAAGAGAATGATCATATATAAGAATGATTTCATGAAAACAGTATTATTGAAAACATAATACTGCTACTTGAGTTGTTTATAATGAAAGTGTTGTGAAAGAACTTTCAGTGTAAGATATATTTTGAATAGTATTTTAATTTTATTTACTTGACATGCAAAGATTTTAAATAACAATAGGGTATACTTTGATCCGCTTATGGAAAAAGATTCACCATCACTGACTCAGGCCATTCTTGATGACCGAGAGACAAGGTTTCATCTTTTTGAATTCAAAATTATATTTTATTACTTCTACAATTAGTTTTATAATGTTTATTGTTACATCTAGTAAAACCTAAATAAATGTATAATTTTATACAAATATTTGTATTGTTTTTATATTATTTATTTTAGATTCGTGATGGTCCTTCGGTAGATGACAATGTTTTGGGCCGTTATTGTAATACTTCTCATCCTCCGCCATTACTCACATCTGGTCCACAAGCCTTGGTCCATTTTCATTCTGATGCAACTCATAATGACTATGGATTTCAACTTTCGTACGCAGTTGTTGACGGTAAGATTATTCATTTATGAATAGTGAAAATTTATAACTACAACATGTTTTATTATATACCAAAGTTTTTTTGCAATTTCTTTTATTTTCTTTCTTTTACGCACAAAAAGAGTGGAGTTAATAATTATTGTAAATTTGTTTACAAAAATCTTTGTGAAAATTTTTATTATTGGTTTACTTTGCGTTATTTAATTTAATATCGATACATATGTAATATTGTGTCGAAAATCTATATTAATACACATGATACATAAACTTATGCTCTTCCTCAATATCGTCTTCTTTTTCCTACCTTATCATGTAGAACTTCATTTTTCTTCATTGAGGACTTGGTAGCCAGGATCACTTTCATCATTAATGAACGTTATCTTCACTTGTTTCCTGGATGCCAGAATTTTGCCAGACGGAGTGGCATTTAATTTTTTTTTAACTGTCCAGTTTGTTAAATCTTATGTCCATTATATCAGTCTTTTAAATTGATGGTTTACTATAATGAAAAATAATTAAGATGTTCAGTTATGCCACACAATATAAAATGTTTTAAAATATTTCAATAAATAGATAAGTATTTTAATACAAATTAAATGCATCAATTAGTTTATCTGCATGTATATATTTCTAACTAATTGATTAATTTAATTTGTATTAAAATATCACAGAACCATGTTCTGAAAAAATTACAACTTCACAAATAATAATGTGTTCTCTTTAAAGTAGATATGTATTTATTTATTTTTATTGTTTAATTTTTTATTTTTAGGCATACCGGGCTGTGGAATAAATTATATGCAAGACAGAGGCGAGATCACTCCACCTAAACGTAATGGAGAATATGTTTCCAATGTTTTCTGCGAATACAAAATTCAGTTGCCAATTGGAACTAAGATTAAATTAAACTTTATCTCTTTCAACCTTGAGGAGTCTTCTGTGTGTAACTTTGATTATTTGGCTGTAAGTTATTTTATAGACGTATCTAAAATGTAAAAAAATCTGTAATCATCCATTTATATATTTATGTTTTAATTTTATTAACTTTTCTACAGATTTACGATGGAGATTCACAGCTGTCTCCATTGATTGGAAAGTATTGTGGAACAACGATTCCACCTAATATTGTATCATCCACAAATAATCTGATGATTGTGTTCAGATCTGATTACACAATTACTGCAGATGGTTTCCGAATAGAATTTGAAATTGGTGAATATTAATTATCTCATATTTTAATTTGCTCAGTTAATTTTTTTTATATTCAATTTCTACAATAAAACTTATTTTCAGAGTAAAGATATTCTGTTGTTTGTTGATTAATTTAACTAAGTAAACTTTCAAATAGTTTCCAATATTGTAATGTTTATTTTTTGTACATTTTTACATTACACATTATTAATGCAAATTAAATTATTCAATTAGAAAGTATACAGAAAAAATCTATCGATTAAATAATTTGATTGCGTACTAATATTTATTTACTTATATAGTTAATCCTCTTTTTATGCAGTATATGTGTTCCACGGGATATCGCATAAAAAAGACTTGACTGCATAGAAAAAGTGGAGATGAATTTCAAAAACTTCATAACTCTGAAGCAGCGAGTTAAAATATACCCAGAATTGAATAAAAAAAGTCTATGAAAAATTAAAAAAATAATACGGCATAAAAAAACTTTATTTAAAAATAACATATTTTAATTAGAATTATCAATGCTGTATGACAATGCTCGGTGCAATTTGTGATTTGGCTTGAAATCACTATCTTCTTTGGAAGAAATAGTATGTGCATCAATTTTACATGTTGAAGACAATGGTTCTTCACAATTATAATAAACGTCAACCAATATTTTTCTAGTTCTTTCTCTTTTTTGCAAACAATCTAAAATTGCAATTTTTCTTTCCAAAGAAATTGCTTTTCGTTGATGCTTTTTTATTTCCGTTAGGGCATTTTATATGTAAGATTAAAATGAAAATTAATAAAAATATTATGACAAAACTGAATAGACGCACATTTAAAAAAGTGAGACGGTGCTGCGCTACCTAGAAGTCCTGTTTACCCTGTTGTCAAATGCTCACTGCTTGTAAACAATGTCCAGATCATTATCTTAAGGAAGTGGGGAGGTATAAGCTGCACTCAGGAATGCTAAATCTCGCTTAGTTTTAGCCACATTGTATTGGAAATGGCCCGCGTTTTCACACAACATGCGACAAAAAAACTAGTGCACGTGTCAATGTCACCTTGTAATAAACTTGGGGTATACTGGAATTTGCACTTAACATATGTTAACAATGCACTATTAATTACGTAATTACATACAAATTTACAATTTTTTTTTTATTATGCGTTTAAAATAATCACATAAAAAGAGGATTATTATTATTATATTGACAAATATCACAGATGAAATTGATGAAAAATACCACAGATGAAATTGCAACTTTACAACTAAAATTTGTTTTCATTAAAAACTTAAAGAATTTTATGCATGAAGTTTGAGAAAAATGTAAATTTTTTTGCAGTTTGTCACGAAGTTCTCACAAATAGAGATGGTCTTTTAAAATCACCTGGATATCCAAAAGTGTATCCCCATGATAGAAAATGTACATATGTGATTAGTTTACCTGTTGGAAAGGCTATTCATTTATCATTTATAGATTTCGACATTGAAGAAGTTAGTTATCCAGCCTGCACATATGACAACGTTAAGGTATTATCTACCCAATATTTTTCCTTTCATCATAGTATACCCTATTTAATTAAATAGTATATGATTAAGACAATCATCTTGTGACCAAGTTAACGGGGGTTAGTTTTTCTGGTTTCCTAGATTCTCCCAAACTTTTAGGTACGTATATGTTTTATCATTGTATATTGTCCTTACAAGCACTTAGCTTAATTTGAAAATAGTGTGATTTGTATTACATATAATTTACTTGCATATGTATTTTTTAAAATAAACAATTAAATTTCCACAATAAGCTATATATTAAAATTATTATATAAGAAATACATTATATAACCTTAAATTATTGTATTTTAGGTGTTTGACGGAGACAATGAAAATGCAACATTAATTGGAACATATTGTGGAAGAAGTGAATTTAAGCCAGCAGATATTGTTTCAACACACAATTACCTGTACATAGAATTTAATACTGATAGTTCTGTGTCAGGCACTGGTTTCGTTGCAAATTATACAACAATAGATAAAGGTTGATTTCAATTAAATTCTTCTTACTGTCATAATATTACTTGTTTTGTCCTTGTTCACCCTGATGAGGAACCTTGTGGCTTTGTACCGTGGTACTATCAATTGTTATCATATGAAAACTAATTCTGAGGAACAATTGAGAAACAAAATAAAAGAGTTCATTTTTAACATAACCAAATAATAATTATAACAGGAGTGGGTTGGAGAAGGCTCGCATGAACCCCTTGTTAAATTAAGAAAAATTTAATAATCAGCTCAAAGAAGTACTTACTATTTAGTTTGATGGTATTTTAAAAGTTAATAATTTGTTTATTGTAGGTGTCCGAGTTAATAATTTGTTTATGATGCAATAATACTTGTTAATATATTGGCAGCCCATCCCAGAATAACATAACTGCATTATTTTTAACATCCTGTCAAAAATAATTAATCCCCGCTTAGTTTCATTGAAATATGTATTGAACAAATTATATAATCTATATTTGTTTTTTTAGAGTGTGGTGGAATTCTAAAGGATATTTCAGGAACCATAGAATATCCCAATACAAGAAAAAATCCACTCTACAGTAATCTTATGAAGTGTACGTGGGTTTTATCAGCACCTCCAGGATTTGTAATTCAAGTAACATGGATGACATTTGATTTGGAAAATTTAAATAATTGCTATGGTGATTTTGTGGAGATTTTTGATAACAATACCGTTACTAGAAAATCTGAATTTTTGGGAAGGTGTGTACATATATGTATAATAATATATATATATTTTTTAAATCATTTTTATAAATTGTGAAATGTGATCACGTTTCAAATTGATCTCAAATATTGTAACATCAATATAATTATATTATTCTCATTCATTGCAGTTACAAACATCACTATGTATTTATATACAAAACATCACTATATAATTTATATGGTGTTCAATGTTTGAATTTAATAACATATTATTTTATATCAGTGTTATATTTTTATTGACAAAAAAAATTACCTCACAATAATATGTTAAACTATTGTTTTATTATTTTATTATTTCTTTCCTTCAAACTTATTGTCTTTAAAAAGATTTTCTGAGATGTACGTGCGGTGAAAATAAAATATAAACTTTAACAAGACGATGAATACAAGACAAAACATACAAACATAAAAGTTTTCATAAATTTCAATTTTTACTTAAAAACAAAAAATATTGTCTGCATTCTTGTTTACTTTGAAAAAATTCTGAATATCAAATGCCAACCAGAATGAGATATATAACCATGGAAACTATTAACACTTCAGATATATGCATTCTTTGAAACATCTGATGAAGATCCAAAATAATAAAAATAATTCACATGTGGTATTTTAATAATTAGACATTGATATCAATTTAAAAAATAATTTCGTTTTTTTGTCTTCGTTTTCATACTTTTTTATTTTATCCATTTAGTCCTGAAAAATAAATCAACCTCCAAAGTTAATGATTTTTTTATTATTTTTTGTATTTAGATACTGTGGAAGTACCTTGCCTCCAGCATTGACAAGTCTCACCAATATGCTCACCATTATTTTTCAATCGGATGAAAGTCAAGTTTCAAATGGTTTTTCAATGTCATACATTTTTTCAGACGTACGCAAAGGTATTAAAAGTTTATTTATCTATTGACTTTCTTCTTTTAATGTAATTTTTTTTTAATAATTTTTTTTTCGTTTTTCAGTGTGCGGAGGTACGTTTATGTCATCTCATGGTGAAATTTTATCTCCAGGCTGGCCTGATATGTACCCACCGAAAAAAGACTGCAAATGGACAATTAAGGTCCCGCAAGGACAGCAAATTATGCTGAATATAACAAAATTCGAGTTGGAGTCACACTCCTATTGTTTTGGAGATTATTTGGAAATAAGGTTAGGTGCATAGCAAACTGAATTTGATTATCCTAAAATCAAATTGTATACATGTGAATCGCTTAGCTTCATAACCTGACTAATCATATAGCCTTCATTTCCAGTAAATCACTAAAAACTATTCAGAATTTTAAGAATCCAAAATCAACCCAATATTCAAATATATATGTTAAGATTTGAGATTTTCACAGGTTGAGTATTCACGAGTCAGTGTTATTGCAAGAGCAAGAGAGCAGTTTATTGATTATCTGCGTTTGTTGGTCCTAAGAAGGATCATCGTTAACCTAACGTTTTGGGTAAATATCATTACCTGTCTTCAGGGAGTCGCTGAAGACGGGTAATGAGTCATCGGTGAAGTGTCATTCTGAATCAATTGTGGAACACATCTTTTCAGGCCTAAGTTCAGTGCTAAGCGAAAACACTAATCCTTACTTTATATGATTAGGAAACAAAAGCCAAATATTAGGTTGTAAACATCCAATAAACATAAATTTTCTTACTATCCGGAATTTGATTGTAATCTGATTTTTTTATAAATCTGATTTTGAAATTCGATTCCTGTATTTTTCCTAAATACAAATATTGTTTTGTGTATTATGTATCTATATACAGCTCAAAAAAAGTGAGAACATCTCGTAACACATGAGTTATTTCAAAACATAATGTAATTAATTATAATTCTTATGTAATTTTTTTTGCACAATATTTAGCTAATCAGAAATCATCAGAAAACCCCATATTGCATAATCTACTGGGTTTAAATCTGGGTTGTTCGGTGGCCATATGCCTGGCTCGATGAAATTAACATTCTAACGATGAAGAAAGTTGATTGTATTTCTAGCTGTATGAGATGGAGCTCCGTCCTGCTGTAATGTCCAGCTATGCTGTAATGTCCAGCTATGCTGTAATGTCCAGCTATGCTATAATGTCTAGCTATACTCCAGGCTTCGTTTTGAAACTCTTTGATCATTTTCCTAGCACCCTGAGGTTTTTCAAATCGTAAATTTTTGATGAGAATACGGTCTTATGCAGTGATTTTTGACATTTTAGGGAACCATTTTTTAAAAAATAACAAATATAAACAGTGGGAAAATTGTCAAAATAAAACATAATATAGGCAGGTAAGTAAATTAGTAATTGTTGATATAGTTATATTAATTTTAATGTAATTATATCGCATTTTACGAAATGTTCTCACTTTTTATGTATATATATATTTGTATTTTTCCAAAATCTAATTATCCTAATAAAAGAAAATAAGTGTTTTCCTCTAGATATTTTTTCAGATATAATGGTGAGTTTTACACAGATGAAACTTATTCTCAGAAACTCGCACAGTTCATTAGTAAAGGTCGATCAGTTGATCAAGTTGCTCTTCATACAAAATGCAAAAGACAACATTCAAATAAATGACTCAAATACTAATACTATACTGTCTTACTCTACATATTTCTAGAGCAAAATTTCACCCACAAACGTTCACCATAAGACATTTCACAAAAAAAAAATCACAGTACAAAAATATAGTCATGGAATAAATAATTATCATTTTTGTATGCGAGCGAATTATAAATTTGCGACATTGACCCATCCTGTTATTATTTACTTTATTTTAAGTATATGTATTTTTTATTTTAATTTATTATTAACTATTTCTTTTATTTAACTTTCATGAAATATTGAAATATATAAACACATCATGTACATATTTAAATGCTCATTGAAAGAATCAGACGTAGCCACAGTCTGAAAAGATTTAATTATGTAAAGTATCATTGCACACAACTTCGGAGCGGTCTGATGGATTTTACTAAATATGCATAGTGGTTTGTTTCTTGGTTTTTAAAACTGGCCAGTTTTGAAACCGCAATCCCAGATTTGATTCCGGTTTCTGAATCTGGCGGCAGCCCACTCAGTTATGACCGAGGTGATACGAAATGTTGATATTATATTTACAATGCGATGTATGACGCTAGCATGTTATTCACATTTGTAGTGCAATATAAAATAGGATAATTATTCACTATTATTTTGGTGCGAATTGATACAATATCATGTTAACATTTAAACTAATTGGCGATTACTTATTAAATATCTAACCTTTTTTTTAAATACAGTCATATAAAATTCTAGTATTAACTGGATTTAAATATTTGATAATTATTCTTTATTTTCTTGTACCTTCAATATGTGTTATATAAATGCACATTTGTCCAGTCATTGATCCATTGAAATTTAGGTATAAATAATTTAATTAAAAAATATATATTTTTAGGAATGGCGGATATGAAAATGCACCATTAGTAGGAAAATACTGTGGGACTGACATTCCGAAGACGATACCTTCAATGACTAATGCATTATTTCTTCATTTTCATTCTGATATATCTCGAGTGTACAGTGGCTTCCAAATAACATGGGACAGCACTTCAACAGGTTAAAAACTATTATAGTCTATTTAATTTTTTTTTATGTTTTCATCTTGTAGTTTTGAATTAGTGGAGGTAGGTGGTGTGAATGAAATCCATGGTTGGTGTAAAATTGTTTATTTTGCATCAGAGCAAATACTGGAGCGGTGGCACCCTACTGCCGCCTAGGTCTTGAATGCAGATGCTGGTGTCAATGCCGGCTGGGAACGGCGGTGAAATGTTATTGCTGTCCCCACACATACATATATGTTTTCTTTGTATGATGTGACTATGAGAGATGATTAAAATGCAATTTTTAAAATGTAGAAGTCTATTTATATGATGGCAAACACAAAAACTAGAAAATTGTTCCTCATCTAAATGAGATCACTCACAAGAACAAATTAAATAAAATTCTCATGGAACCGATTTCAATACTGTACCTATCAGTGTTTACTCCTGAATTACAAATAATCAGTTATCGATCATCTCTACAATTGAGCACAATTTTCAAAATTACACTAAAAATAATAGTTTAGTTCATCATTATTGGCGAGATAGTACCAAAAACCTCTAAAATTATGGTGTGAGTGCTGGTAATATTTAATATATGAAAGAAAATTAAAACAACCTACATGGATCAACCTTTATCACTCTAGTTTTCGGGTTGCTTTGAGGATCTGTAAACACATACCTCTTGAGAACCACTAGTGTTCTGGGCTATCATCAATTTGCATCAGCACAAAATTTTAAATTCGTGTTTCTGTTCCCTTAATTCTGTTTAATCTCCAAATACACAAAACGTTAATATTGTTTCAGGTTGTGGTGGTATTCTAACAAGTTCTAGGGGTAGTATTATATCACCCAACTATCCCCAAAAATATGGACATAATGCAGAGTGCTACTGGAAAATATCCACAAGTGCCGGTTCAGTTATTGAGCTTGTATTTGCTGATATAGATTTAGAAATACAAGGACGATGCATTTTTGATTATGTAGAGGTAAATGTTTTGATCAAAATTGAAATAAATTTGTAAATAGGCATGTACTGGAAATATTTTTTTAATTCTTTATTTTATTTTTAGATTTTTGACGGTACTTCTGGATCAACTGGCAGTTTGGGCCGATTCTGCACTCTACTGCGTATACCCAGTTCAATAATTTCTAAAACTAACAACGTATTTATTAAATTTCGTTCTGATGGCTACAATGCCGGACATGGTTTCATAATTAATTACAATACTGGTAAAATACATTATTAATTTTTTTACAACGACTAAATAATTAGAAAGAATTATACATACTACATATTTCCAAGAGATTAACTAAAAATGACAAATCGTGAAGTTAATTTTTAAGAATGGAATTTTATTAGATTTCGTCACATCCAATCTTGTGCTTCGCTGATAAAAAATATTTCTTATTGTAAAATATTATAATACCTTTCACAAACTTTTTCTTTTCAGTTTGTAATAGAAATTTGACTAGCAATACAGGTGTTATAGAGAGTCCAAATTTCCCTTCACCATATCCAGATTACACAGATTGCACATGGAGAATAATTGTTCCCAAAGGAAATCGAATCAATGTAACATTCAGTCATCTTGAATTGCTAAAGCGATATCGTTCGTTTCTATCAGATCTGCACGGAATGCCACGAATCACAATTAACTTGTCTACACTTTTAAAAAAATTAAGAACTGCTGATGCTTCCTGTCAATTTGATTACGTTCAGGTACTTTTTTTTATTTTACTATGCCTTAATCCGAGTTTCGTACTAGCGACACATATCGTTAACGTGAGCGGTCCGAGCCATTGTTGTATTACATGTGCAACGTTTGGATCATTCACATCGCAAAACTTGGAGTAAAGCTACAATCATTTTATTATATCTGATGTATTTGTTTCTCTGATATCTAATATAAGGGTTTCTTTATATTATAGTACCTAATCTTTTCATTATAATTAATTTTATTACCATGGTTTTTAGCTGAAAGATGGTAAAGACGTCAATTACACTAACAATTATTGTGGAAATGATTTACCACCACCCTATAGATCGTCGGATAATAATGTATTTGTACATTTCCATTCTGACAATTCTCATCATCAGTCAGGCTTTCGACTCGAATGGGTTATTGATGGTATGGTATCTCTTTATTCATAATATTGAAAATCATCTCATTTTACTTTCAAGATTATAAACATATATGTATATACATATAGCTATTCCTCGACTTACGACCTAGATAGATTCCTAGACATAGGTTGTAAGTCAAATAGGTAAAAACACTAGAATAAAACCAAAAAGATTAGTAGATTCAAAATTCTAATTCATAGTTAAATCTTTATTCAAAATTATAACATGTAATTATGTATAATAAAAATATGTGTATGTATATTATGTAAATTAATTTTTTTTACATGCCCCAGTCATACAAACTTATTACATTAGTACAATCCATTAATAATTTATAAAACAATGATTAATATAATTAACAAGTTGAACATTTTCAAATAATACAGTAATACCTCGAAGTTACGTAATAAATGGGACCGATGAAAATTGTTTAACTCGAATTCGCGAAAGTCGGGGTATAACTTTGTATGTAAATAGACACAATTTTGTTTAATTGGGACCAAGGAGAAACAAAAACACTAGTTTAGAAGAAAAATATTTAATAAAATTGCAGTTTTTTATGCATATTAATACAAAATATTAAATGATAAACGATTTACGTAAAAAAGTTATTTCGATGTCAATGGCTTCATAAAATCTAACAAATTCATCTTTACGACACAATGCCTTCTTTTTTCACGCAGAATTTCTTCGTAGCGAGCTAATAATTTTTTTATTCCTTGTTTTGTAGCTATAACTCATTCTTCGTTGGATGTTTTCTGAAATTTTTAAGCCATTTTCAATTGAACTAAGACCTTCTGTGAAGCTTGCAATTGTCATGTGCTTTTCTGGTGGAATTGGGTCTGAAGTGTCTTCATTGTTGTTTTGCTTACGCATCTCTATGAGCTCATCGATTGTTAGCTCCCGACTAAGTGAATCCATAGCTCATTGACATCGTTAGCATTGACTTCCAAATCTAATTGCCTGCCAAGATTAACAACTTTTTCTACCACATGAGCGATATCTGTTTCTAGCATTTACAGTAAGAGAAACACTGAATATAGCGGACGGCAGTCTAGCGGCAGTGTTGTCAACGGTCAACGCCTAGCGGCAGTGTCTCTGAGTTCGCTTAAGTCGGTGTAGCGTAAGTCGGGGTATTACTGTATATAAAAACTGTGTAGTATTATTTTTATTTGTGAAAGAGAAAAACTTATTTATATTTAAAAAATAATAATTTCTTTGTATGTATTTCACTGGATTATTCTAGTATTTAGTTTTTTTTACAAAATGTGTCAATATTTAAAAAAAATCAAATGATTTCAAATGCATTCCCGCTTTACGTATAGTATTCCCATGATATTTTCTACAGTCACTGTTGGTAAATGCACTATGAAGCTTTTGGAGTTTTGTAAAACACCTGCTAACAAATCTGCGGTAACGGCATTTAATTTTTGAAAAGGACTGGTCGATATTCTTCCCATGTGACTGTATGGAACAAGATTCTAAATGTAAAACATTTATGTCATATTTCCACTGATAGTGGACAGAATGATGACCTCAAACAATTTTGATGGTGCTATAAATATTATTATATACAATTGAGTACTATATTGGACAGATCTGAGTTATAATTGTCACAACGTTATATATCTTCTTGGGCATTGATTGGTATATTAACCTGTTAGCTGCCCAGTAAAATCCCTAGGTGAAACAGCATCATACCACCAATCGGCGCCAAAATTCATTAAATTCGAAATTCATAGACTTGCTTTTTTTGAATTTTATTTTTATGAAAAAAACATCGAAACGTTGGTATAACTAAAAAAAACAGCATACATGAAGCTTCTATTTTATTTTAAGCGTCCATCATCCGCGATTTCATACGGTTTTGAGATACAAAAAATGAATAAATAAA
This sequence comes from Eubasilissa regina, assembly GCA_022840565.1. NCBI lineage: Eukaryota > Metazoa > Arthropoda > Insecta > Trichoptera > Phryganeidae > Eubasilissa > Eubasilissa regina. The sequence continues at coordinate 29,896,262 of JAINEB010000033.1, forward strand.
AGTTTATGGTGTTGCCAGGTCTTAAAATTTGGGGTAGGAAATTATTATTTATTTTGTATTTGTTATTTGTAAGAACGACTTGAGATTTCATGTATGTTTGGAACAAAACAATTATCTGTCTCCCATTCAAATACTGGTCTAATCCCTGCACTTGTTGATGGCTGGTTTTCATCAACAGTATTGTCAAGGTCTTCTTCATCATAGATGTGAACCACAAAATAATCATGCTCGATGTTATTCTCGTCATCAGACTCTGCGGTAGTAACAAGCATATTAACATATAGAAATTTCTAGGAAGTCTGCAATATCTCGTTAGCGTAAAAGTCCCACTCCGCCATTTTGTAAAAAAATGTTTGTAAAAAAAAAATTCTAAAAGTTTTCAAAAATTCAATAACTGTAAATATATATAGCACTTCACATCACACATTGGATTTATGATATAGCACTAACACGCATGAAATGTTGTTCGCGCCAATGGCCAATATGGTTTATAATGAAGCACTCACTGTATTTTTATAGTAAAACGCGCCTAATAACTAAAAAAATAATATCTTATTCACTTTAATTACTCACTTACTTATTGTAAATATATTTGTATTGTAGAATAAACTTTGATAATACTTTGCACTGGCTGGAATCGAAATGTAACTGACAAGTACTTTCCATTTGGAAAGTACTGGTATTTTAAAAGTGCGTAATTAACATGTGCAATGCGTTTGTCATTGATATGAGAGGCGTGCGTTCAAATATTATACTGACATTTATTATCCCTCTCTCGGACAGCGATAGTCATCTTGGGCCATCTTGGGGTTAAACAACCTTATAAAATAAGTAAAAACACTACATATTAAACACAAATTCTAAATGAGCTTTCCTGCAACAACAATTTATATCATCTGAGATAGCCAAAGCTCCGTTTATCTAACAACAATTGTAAAATCCGATATACAGTGTTGTACGATATACATTGGGGGAGGGGGGATCCATAATGATTTGATATCTCACTATTCATATTATGCTAGTATCAAAAGTTTTCTTGTCTTTAATAATTATTTATATCTCAGGTTGTGGAGGCACACTTAAACGTCCTGCTGGAATTATCACCTCTCCTGGATACCCCAAATTCTATGTAGACGATAAGGATTGCGAATGGATTATTGAAACCGATTTAGGCAAATCCATTGAACTAAGTATTAATGATATTGATATGGAAATGCGAGAGAATTGTCAATTTGATTCGTTACAAGTGTACAATGGACCAAATAGTGATTCACAACAACTTCTCCAAATCTGTCATTCACATAAAGAAGACAATACTATTGTGACATCAACTGGGAATTTCATGTTTATAAAATTTGTAACAGATTCTTCTTATTCTGGGAGAGGATTCAGTGCATCGTATAAAACAATCACAAGTAGTAAGTATATTTCATTATTATCATTGATTGATTTGGTAATTACTTTGTGGTGTAACATTTTAATATAAAAAATATATAATTTTTATATTGACTGAAGTGCAGTAATGGCTTTTTTAAAAGATAACAAATGTACAACAATTTTTTAAATGTTAATAAATTTAAGTAAAGATGTGAACTGTAACACGTGTTATTAGAACACATTCTTATTGTGAAGTTGTAATTATTTAAAACACAGATCTGTGATATTTTAAATATTAATTAAATATATTAATTAGATGTATCAACTAGATAATGGACCGGTAGATGTTTAATTCGAAAAATTGTAACATATAGGTTCGAAAATTTGTTTTCAAAAATAATGTTGCTGTAGCATAGTAGGATAATGCACCTTCCCAATAACAATATTTTTTGATAATATTGATTTTATATGTATACCTTTCTAATTAATACATTTAATTAGTATGTAATACATGTACTAATATATATTGAACATAACACTTGTGAATTAGTTGGATCCTGTTTCGATTTGTAAACTCAAGTGGTCAGTTTGTCATTGGTTTTTGTAAAGATCAGGCGGTAAAAAGAGCTCTTAGAAAATGAATATCGATAAACAATACAAATGGCATATTCCATACTTTAAGTTGTGAAGTTAAGTGGTAAAAGTTCCGCAGCAGAAAAAAATCAATGTTCATATTGAGAATGTTATTAGTGCAAGGACTGCTCAAAGCATTGGAAGCAAAGCAACATTAATGATGAACATGTCAGGACGTCCCGTTAAATTTGACAACGACCTTCCGAATCAAGCAATTAATACATATGTCTATTGTCAATAGCTTTCATTCAGCATTGATTAAAAAACGCTCGCGATTAGTGAATACTAAAAAGGTATTGTTCCACCATACAGCATAGAAAACTACAAAAAATTAGTGACTTTAATTGGGAGCTCTGCCTCATCCTCCTTAGTTGCCAGATATTGCCCCTAGTGATTTCCATTTATTTCTAGCTCTTCATGATGTCAAAAATGAAGTTCTCAAAACCAGATTCCCTTTACACAAATGAATTTTAAAAATTACCTATAAGATAATAACAATTTGTTAATAATGAAGGAAAATATGAAACCTCTAGACAAATCTATTATATGTACTGGAATTTTGGGGACTTGAGAAAAGTCTTTGACAGTATCTTCCACAACAAATTAATATTAAAATTAAAATCCGTTATAGACGACAAAGCTCTAAGCTGGATTCAAAGCTATCCAGCATTTTATACAAATAATAATATATAACAAATTTACTGATAAATTCTAAAGACAAAGATGATAAATTTAACAATTCTGGTATTTATAAACATAGTTGCAAAAATTGTGCTGCATTTTATATTGGTAAAACGGGTAAAAATTTTAATATAAAAGTAAGAGTAAAGGAGCATTAAAGATGTTCGAACAATAGTAGGTTTTCAGAATTTTCTGATTAGACCATTTTCAATCGAATGATTATTTGATAGAAAATGGTCATGATTTTGATAAAAAAATTGGGATTGCATGTAAACAGTGTTGGTCATAAATTAAATAATTTGGAATCGTTGAAGATAAATAAAGCGTGTAACACTAATCAAAAAATTATAAACAACCAATTAAATTTAACTACAAGTCCCATTCTAAATTTTTTTCCTAAAAATTACTTGAGTAAATTTGTATTAAGGAACAATTTGAGTTAGGTACTTAATTTATTTTTTAAATAATAATTATTTTTAAAAAAGATTCTCGTAAAGAAACAACATATTTTGATTAATATTAACATCCTGAAAAAGAAAATGGTATTTTTCGAAACCGGCAGATGTATTTAAACTCAATAAGTGGTTAATAAAACAAAGTTAACAAATAAAAAATTAAAATATTTTACAAAAAATTTGAACTTTTTTATCAAACAATGGCCACTTTTTCAAATTACTTCACATTTTAATGCATTATTGTAAGTTTGCATCAGAAGCAAGACCTGCAATATAAAAAAAGATTATCTTAAATTTTTTCACACTAACGGATACCTGTAAATGTAATATCGATACAAATTTTATTTATTTTTTTATTTATATAGTTTCAAAATTTCTCCAAAATATGCACAAATTTATAGACTGACCTAATACAAAATTATTGAAATTGATGAGTATGAAAATTTTATATAATATTTTGCATCAGCTTTATACGCAATATAATTTGCATATAAAGGTGAGGCACGAATGTTGTCACATTTTATTTTTAATTTTCATTGTTTTTTGGCAACACTTTTACCTCACCGTGTGCAATAAAATGATTGTTATTTAGTTTCTTGGTGCTCTCATTTGTTATATTTTAGATTATGTATATATAATTTTTCTTTTCAGAATGTGGTGGTAAATTTAAAAGTGTATCAGGAATTATCACGTCTCCTAATTATCCCAATAATTATGATAATAACATGGAATGCTTTTGGCTCATCGAGGTGCCGAGCTCACACTTAATCAATTTAACATTTATTGACTTTGACTTGGCCAAATTTTGGACCACCAATTGCTCAGATGTTGTAAATGTAAGGATATCTTATTAGTAAATATTAACTAACAAAATAATTTTCTTATCGCTATGCCATTTTCTCGCAGTGGGACCATACTCTTCTGTCCTGACATAAATCTCACTTCATTCACATTTGTAATTTATCTTCCAAGTTTATTTGAGGGTGCCAGTTGCAAAGTCAGCAATCTCCATTTTTTTTTACATTTAACTCAGTTGTCTTTTCATAATCAAACTTGGCTCTTTTTGATTTAAATTGATCATTTAAAGTCACTGTTAGTTGCAAAATCAGTTTCTTTTGCTCGCCACCATTTATAATATGATTTAACCAATAGCAGTCTTCTCTAATCTGAAATTTAAATGGTCGCCATTATGGGAACTAGCTTGTTTGTGGATGAAGTGTTAGATTTATTTTATATTCTAAACCAAATTGTAGGGAATAAAGGATAATGCATATTTGCCGCGAAGTTGCATTTTAATTTCTTTCCCCAGATAGAAAGTCCAGATTCAAATTCTGGTAGCAATTAAATATGTTTTGATAAATAGATTTTTTCTGTATCTTCCTATTTGATTCATTTAATTTGTATTAAATGTATTTTCTTCAAGCTCTTATCAATTTTTCATGTACATATTTCTCCAAATAAAAAAATATGGAGGTTGCTGAGTTTGCAACTACGTAGTTCTATCACTTGTCAATTGTTAAGGCTTTTAAGAATACCAACTTCTAATACCTGGTGTAATCTATATCCTACGACCTTTAACCGATCTAAATCAAATTTTGCATGGTTATTCATACATTGTTTACCCAGTGTAAAACACGGGTACCTTCTCCCTGACCGTACCATACCATCTATCCAATATAGATTTGAATTCAATCCTATCTAAATTTTGCTCAGATGCTATAACCCTGTGAAAATTATAGTCACCCTCCTGGACATTTCACTTTCCTTCTGCTTGGACCAAATTTTACATTCATTGTTTACTCTTTATGGCCTGTGTAAAACAAACTCTTCAACTCCCAACCTCCCTCCTTGAATCCCAAATAATACATTGGAATTCAATTTTCATATCGTCCATTTACTTATTGCAAAAATAGTTTTTTTTTCATTCAATCCATATCTTATATTAACAATTATTCATTAACAATATTTCTAAATTGTGTTTACAAAATTGCACACCTAGATTGTAGTATGAGTTTGACAAATTACTTTTATTTTTAGATTTATGATGGATCAACCCCTGATAAAAACTTATTAATGAGCAGTTTTTGTGGAAACATAATATCAGGCTCTGGAAATTTTAGTTCTACAACAAATAAATTATTGATTGAATTCAGATCAGATAGCAGAGATGCATCAAAGGGATTCAAAGCTAAATATTCTATGGTTAGTGAATATTTCTTTATTTATGTACTATCTTCTACTTCATATATGTTGAAATGTATAATGTACTTCACTAACATTCACAACTTCATTTCGGAATGAACGTTTCAAGTTCATGCACGCTCACCAACTTGTAGTGTTTAAAATGAACGCTTTATTCAAAGTATGTTGGTACCATTATCTTGGCCCACTCATGAAGCAGATTGAAATCGCTTCGCACTTCATACGGTTTAATGAAGTGTGGTTAAGTTGTTATTAAATGAAGTGTGAAATGAAGTGAACTTCATGAAGTGAGCAGTAAACTCGTGTAGCATTTCACAAAACATTTGTTATTTATACCTACAGAGTTCACAGTTAACTGTGTGCTTTGCTGAGTGAGAGCTTCATTGCAGGTAAATAAGTTGTTTCTCTGTGTGTGAATCTCTTCATACTGAATACTTCACCGAGAGCCACACTCACAGTGCTTCCTGTGTGAAGTATTGAATTATCGAAGTTGAAGCACAATTTAAAACGTGCGAGTATAAAGAAGTATTTAATTGAAGTACTTCATAGAGTGTGGACCCATTGCCAATGTGATGGTTCGCTATTTCACAAATATTTTGTTTCCTTCTTACTTTCACGTGTGGACTTGAGGAGGAAGATTTCATAAAAATCTAATTTGTTGTAAAAAAAAATGTTTGTGTTGTAGTCTCAGCTGAAGAAGTTATTATAGAAAACATTATTTTTTAAGTATAATTATGGCTTTTAAAGATCCATGCGTAACCCAAGCATGACTAATTCATTTAAATATTCTTCTTGCATTTTGTGTAGAGAGAATATCGAGTCAACAGATAGAGATTTATCTCTACATACTCTTGCTTATGCTGTGCTGTTAAACCACTTAAATACATCTATAGGAGATGTTCTCTTACCCTTATCCCATTTATCATAATGTTAGTATCACCATGATTTACCCTTTGGTCTTCTAGGCTGTCGTTTCAGGCTCAGAATTTCTGGAACCACTGTTGACACTGGCTTACAGTTATTGTCCGATTCCCATATATGCACTGTTAATATTCCTCGCACTTTCCTGCCTTTGTTGCCTTTATTGAACTCATAAAACAAAATATGCCAAATATTCTCCTTTGTCACTTCCGTTATAGCTTGGAAAAAATAACTGTTAAAATCGAACTGCACTCTTCAAAACTTACACTAAGATTAAATCACTACCTGCTTTTATAGCAGGTAGTAATTTTATCTGATACAGATAGTTTATCTCGTCCTCCTTCGACTTTTAATTCATGTAATTGAAAAAACCGCATTATATATGGGATGACCCATAGCAAAAATTCATGTACTATTTAAAAAAATTAGCTCTGTTTTCTGATCATGAAATTTGCTCACGTGATGATTAAACAACAATTCAACTGAACAAGTATTCTCATTGTGCTACCCTGCTCGTTTCAACTCGGAGGATAGTGTTTATCGTTTTCTAGCATGTTCCACTTTGTATTATAATACAATATATAAGGAATTGGGAAATATTATATAAATATAATTTTAATATTTGTTTTAATAATGTCAACCTTGTACAGGCATGCGGCGCGAGAATTGTAGCACAGACAGAGGGATTTATTAATTCCCACACTGGTTTAAGTACTATAGACGATACCGAAAATTGTACTTGGACAATCATTGGGGAAAGACCAGGTAAAATCTTTTTTAATAATCAAACATTCTTTATACCACCATCTTCATTAAAGTAAATACTGTAATATTTTGATATGTTATTGTATTAAATTGAGTCTTAACAAATTGGGCCAATTTTATACAAAAACGTTGAGTACATTTTTGTTGTGCTATAGTGTTACACTGCTAAAAGTTATTTATTAAGAATCAAAAACAACAAAAATCCATTTTTTTTATTACGGTATGTATTGAACTAGTACAGCGATACTATGAGTATGTTTTGAGATCAGTCAAAATCTATGAATGTACTTAGTGCAGTGTTGAACAACGATGTAACACATTAAAAATTATGATTGCAGATTAGTTTTCTGGTTTTCTTTAAAATGATTAAAACATTTTCAATGCTTACTGCATCATCTTCAGTAATAAATTTATTATTTACAATGGACTTCCATAAAGCTTATCATGAAACTTTTAAAATGTTATAAATTATCGAGTTCTTTTTAAAAGGATACCAAATGTACATGGGATATTGCTCCTAAATAAAATTACAAAGTGATGCACATAAAATATTTTCTTGAATTTGAAAAATGTTGTTTTCCATTAAGATCATATATTTTCCAAAATTATCTATTTATTTTAGTGTAAATATATTTTTCTGAGCACATTTTCTAAGAGCAACATATCTCACGTCTGACTGGCCCCTCGAGCCAGCCGGCTTTCTAAATCTGAAAAACTAATTAAAAAATGATCGAGGACCAATAAATTATTGTGTTTTGGAAATTTAGTTTTAATTAGTAGTTGTAGCTCTAAAGCATCTGAGTAAATACAATATATTAATAAAAATCAACTGTTTGTACCTACCAATGCAATGGACTAAATAAATTATATCTTAACTCTAAACAAATTTAATGGTTTATAACTTAATTGGTTTTGATTATTTTTTCAAATGCTTTAATACAGTTTTATCCTTAGAATTTTAGAACTGAATGTTTCAAGGAATATATCTATATATGGTTGAATTACCTATCACTAGGGAGTTTTCTAATTCATATACTGAATTTAATTAATTGAATGTTTGTGGTCTTTCAAATAATCCAGATATTGTCTTAATAATTACAAATGTTGTGGAGTTTATTAGTGTTGTAAAGGAATTTATCTAAGTAAAGGAGTATTAAATTTTCTGTTTAAAAAACATAAAAAAATTTTATGTTAAAAAAAACAAGTTAAAATCTATTTTTTTGAAAAATAATCAAAAATGTGAATTAGTATTTAATGTAACTTTGAATATATATGGATTGATGACTATAGAACAATTGTTACATTTATAATTTAAAAAAAAACCAACTTAACCTAACTTAACTTTACACTACGTAAGTGCTAAAGGTTTGCTATGACATATATTATAATAAAAATAAATTGTGATATTTGGCTTAAAAATGTAATGAATCAAACAAACATAATAAATTATGTTCCATTTCGTTTACTTCTTATTGTATTCCAATTTTTTTGCTTTCTTTTTATTACGTTATTTCAGAACTTATTGTTTGTTTCATTTTTATACTTTCTTTTTGTTTAATTATCTAATTATTTTTTTCAGATCAAAAAGTTTATTTGACATTAACTCATATGGATATTTTAAAAAATGATCAAAATGATGATTATGAAAATTGCACTGAACATTATGTAGAGGTATGTAAGTTACATAATATGTACATGAATTATTTTCTGTGGGGATATGTGAAGTCACTAGTCTACGCCGATAGATGACTTGGAAGTCAACATTTGTAGCGTTATTGCCGATATACAGCCCAAACTTCTTCAAGAAATGGTCAAAAATTGGAATTCCAGATTGCACTTTATTCAACCCAGCCGCGGCGCCCATATGCACGAAATCATATTTAAACAATAATGGCATATAATTATCTTTCCAATAAAGCCAATACCATGGCTATTACCACGATTTTTAAGTTTTATATATATATCATTTTAAAGTTCTACACCTATACCTCTAAAAAAAAACATCTGTACAAAAAGTGTTGAGTTTTTTATATTTCTAAGCTTTTAATCATATGTAAAACATATATGTATTTTTTTAGATATTTCTTTCACTCTATCTAGAGATAATATTTTTAAAGATATTATTTCTTTTGGTGTATAATACTGAACTTTCCTTTTCCATTTACGATTCCTTGTATAAAAGCTCCATGATTCTCGGCCCTGGACTGATCCCTTACAGAGGTGTTCTCTACATTTGATCATAAGGTTGCCTGAGGTCTTCCTCTTTATCTTCTGCTAATATTCATTAGTAATCATCTGATCACTTCATTACATGATCATATCATCTCAGATTGCACTCCCATCTTTCATGATAGTGCAATCTTAGAAGTTTCCCATATTCATTCCAAATTCTATCCAGTCTTTTTACTACTTCATTGGAACATTTTCAGTTTGTTGGTGCTCATTTTTTCCTTTGTTTTTTTCACTGTGTTCTATGTTTTTTTCATTGTCTAGCACACAAATAGCATAGCTAATTGTACAGCCATCTTGTGTGGTCGGCTTTTAGTTTTCATTTTGTATTGCATTTCTGTTTTGGAAAAAAGATCAGTAAGTGATCACCACTTTCGTCAGGCAGTTTGTAATTTATAAGTGACATTAGTCTCGGTTTCAACTTTGAAAATCATCATGGAGACCAGGTATTTAAATTTCTTAACTCTCGGTACAAGTATATTTAAGTGAGTAAATACAATTTTGGTCTATCATTCTTATTTTAGAGCTTTGTTAAACAAAATGTAATTCAAACTGAAGTTGCATACATGCATGCATAGTTATATTTATGTGGTTAAATTAAACCCTTTTTTAAGTGAGAGTCTTAGGGCATGGTAGTGCAAGTTCAATCAATGGAAATAGGAGTGCAATTAAAAGTGAAATGACAAACTCAAATAGTGTCACAACTGGTGAGATGGGCATAGTAAGGACAGCATGTTACACCTTCTGATACGCTCGCCCTGTCTTGGTTGCTATGGGGACTAAGATTGATGCAATGTTCTGTAGATTCAGAAGTTACATTCGTATTTCAGTTATCATAAATGAATTGTTTTATTTTTGAATTATGGGTAAATGGTTACTTCGGAATATAATAAAATTTTAATTTATTTTATTTTTAATTACATGTAAATTGAACTGAAATTCCAAAATACCATTACATTTACCACAATATGATTGTTCCTCTATTTCATTGACAATAACACTTCCTTTTTTTTAAATCGTTCTTAGATATTTAATGGTGATTCGGTTAACGCTCCTTCAATGGGAAAATTATGTGACACCAATGTACCCCCAACCATTGTAAGCTTTGGAAATGCTCTCACAGTCTTGTTAAGGTCTCCTTATCGATACAAAGGCTTCTTTGCCATGCATTACTCAGTTTTATCAACAGGTGAGCTACTTATCATATTTGAAAAACATGTACATCATTGTGAATTGCAATTATATATACATATATGTATAAATTTATCAAGCAAATTTTTTTATCTAGTGTGCACATAACTAATATATAACAATGTAAACTAAGAATGTGATCCACTTCAAACATTGTATCATATATAAATAACATTTTTTTTATAATAATTTATGGATACCACATGGCTGTTATTGCTAAGTTACAGTAAGGGGGCAGGGGTTGATAACGGTGAGGAGTAAGTAAAAAGTAAATTAGCTACAGTAATAGTAAAGGAGATGATAGATAGAGATAAAGAATGAATAAATTACGGTAATAGGTTCGAATATATAAGTAAGTAAATTATTTCAGTCTGATTAAGACATACTTGATATTTGATTTTTTAATCAAATTATATTTTACAAAATGGGGGTATACCTTTCAATACCGCTATGGCCGTGACTGTAATTTCTTGAAGCATTTTTAATTGGATTGTTTGTAATTTTGAAGAATTAGTTATAATAGAATCAGACTGACTATCTATGTTACGATTTTTTAATGTTTTGTGTTGTTACAATTTAACATATTAAAATTAAATATAACAAAAAATTCAATGTTAATGAACTATATATGGATATAATATTTTTTCAACTTAATTTTTTTTACATATTTATTACAAGCTTTTATTATAAACTTATAATATTAATAAATTTATAACTGTTTAATCCATTACAGCATGTGGAGGTCAATTAACATCAGAGAAAGGATCATTTACATCACCACAATACCCAGATTCATACCCTGTTGATAGAGATTGTTTTTGGACTATAGCAACCTCACCTGGTATATATATATAAATAAATTTGATGTATTTTGCAACATTTGCTTGTCACATTGTCTATTTACCTATTTTGCATTTCTTTATTTATCAAATGCCGAGGTAAAATAATAACAAAATAAAAATTGACAAAATTTAATGTTAAATCACAAATGTACAAAGTTTTCAAAAATAAGTGGTATGCCCAGGCTTTTTTTATTCTTCCACAAACATTCTTTATTTTCTTATTACATATTAATGAAATATTCAATTAGTTTGTATCTTCTTGTTTTTGTTTGCAAAATCACTTATTATTTCATCAAAAGATAAGATGTAGTTTTAAAATTTCAGACTCAATTGATTTTAGAGCCTCGGGGCCCCTACCAATACAGGGGCCTTGGACAATAACCTCTTTTGTTAATTTAAAAAAATGCATGTGTGATTTTTAGTACAACTGACCTTATCACTTTTGTTTGTTTGTTTAATATACAGTAAATTCTTTTGTTTGTTAGTTTATTTAATCTACAGTAAAATGTATATGAGTATGTGAATGTTATTGTGTATATTAATTAATTAAATGTATATGAGTATGTGTATGTTATTGTGAATATAAATTAACTAGATTAGAAACAATTTGAAAGATATACAGAAAAAAATCTATTTATCTATTGCTTTATCTTTATCTATCGGGTTGCTACAGGAATTTGAACCTGGACCTTTTCCTATCCGGGAAAAAGTGTTAAATTTTTGACAAATTTCGAACACATATTCTGTAGTTTTTTATTTATACATTTATTACTCCATTTTTAAAAGCAAATTGGTTAACGCATTTCCCAAATAGGAAAAAGTCCAAGTTTGAATTTCAGTAACAAACCAAATATTTTTTCTATCTATCTTTAAAGTTGATTAATTTAATTTGTATTAAAAATACCACAGAATTATTGTTCTGAAATGGTAAATTTACATTAATATTAAAATGTTAATATCATTGTGATAATACAATAATATTAATAAATATGTAGATTACTACATATACTTGTATATAAATATGCTTTGCATCATATATCATGCATTTTCATCGTATAGGATGTGCAAAAATAATCACGATCCGCATTGATAAATGAAATATATTTTCAATATTCCATTTTTTTATGATTGTTTTAATTTTAGTTAATGCTTTAAGCTTTAGACATGATTTACTTGAAAATGTTAACAAAACAAATAATCAGACAATTATGTTATTATTTTTCCACTTTGGTAGTAAGAAATTGTATCATCATATTAGTTGTTCAGTTTAGACTCATCGATTCTTTGCAAAGCATCCCTCCCGTAAAATGTATTATTAAATATTTCAGGAAATAAAGTTGTGCTAACCTTCACTCAATTTAACCTTGAATCATCGGAGAATTGCAATGAAGATTATGTAGAAGTTCGTGAAAATGACGCAGTTGGGAATATTTTGGGTATGTTTATAATATTATAATGTAACAGTGATTAAATTATATTCTGTGCAAAATATTTTTTTATTTTAAATGTCTCCTTGTTTAATAAATACAATAATTTTAGGAACTTTTTGTGGGGATGGTGTACCAGTAAATACATCAATTGCAAGCAAATTATGGATCAAATTTCATAGCGATGGTGACGGAGTTGGTTCTGGATTTGTTGCATTTTATTCATATGGTAAGAATAAATATTCATACAGCTTTTTTGAGTTCTTTTTTAATACATACAGTAGAACTCCGATTATCCGTAGTAATGGTGGTAATATAGACCGAACCTATCTTGGATAATCAAAACCTCGGACTATATAAACATTTTTATTTAGAATAGTATACCAATGTATATATGTAATAATATATACACAAAGAAAAAAACAATAATATTATATTTCTTTAATCATTACATTTGATTTCTTAAAAATCCTTTATATTCTTTTATTTCTCCTCGTGTACAAATCCCTCATTCGTGTTTAGAAAATTACAAGCTTTTGTAATAATAAGTAATTCGGAGTTTTGGATTATTGGGACTCGGGTAATTAAGTTTCTACTGCAATGTGTATTGTATACATTACTTATTGCAGTAATTTTATACTTACCACATTATTTTATTAAATTATACCTAGCTATTGGCCAATTAAATAGAAAATACATAATACTTTTGACTACTTTTGAATCACTTAATACATATTATGGAGATATGACATGGTTTTGGAAACCCATATTGAATCAAAATGTGCATTTGGAATAAGACTTATTAGATGGCCATCTTGTCTGCAACCTTTAAAATTATCAAATAAAGAATGATTATTCACAATACTCTTATTTACTGAATAACAATTGAATTAGTAGTTTAATTTTTCTTTAATGAAGTCTTCTAAGATAACGTAAACCTCTGGTATCAAAATTTTTGAATTAAAAAAGTGGCAAAAAAATCAGCAAAAATATTTTGAATCTCATCATTATTCAGTCCTATTTTCATAATATTACAGGCTTATTTTACGAATAGTATTGTAATGTTTGTTTTCATGTTGTAATCACTAATTATTAAAAAGAACAACTTTAAGATTTAATATTTTGTTTATATTTCAGAATACCATAATGAAATTGTAGGATTGACTGAAGGACAATTGGCATCCCCCTTATATCCAAAGGTTTATGTTCAAGATGCAGAGTTTACTTGGAGGATAACTGTAGATTTCGGAGGATATATTATTTTAACATTTAAAGAATTCCAAATTGATAAATTTTCCACTGAAGAGTGTTATATCTCATTGAAGGTAAGCTAGAGAAGTTTTTTTTTCTAAGTACCTATGTAAATATATTGTAAAAAGTATTACATTTTGAATTATCAAATTTATACCAATGATATGTTTTACATGTTGAGCACACGTCATACTCATATTTAAGATATTTACTTGGAAACATGAAATTTTATTCCATACTGTGAAACATTGAAGTGAATGAGACAAAACAAATGTCACCCTTAATTTAATTGTATCTACCTAAATTTAATTTAAGAAATTGTAATAAGTAATGGTTATCATATATAAATAATTAAAAATAATATATAGGTATGATGTTTGTAAATTAATAGTCTTAAAATCACGATTGTCATTTAATTATTATTTATTACATTAGACATTATTATTGATTATTGACATTAGATGTGCTAATTATTCACTTCGTAACTAATAATTTTTTGAATCTGAATAAGGAACATTTTGCGCCATTCTTTTTTGTAAGAATATTGTACAAATATATATAATTTTATAAATTATTTTACAGTTCTTTGATGGGTATGATGATACAGCCCCTATGCTGTTAGAAGCTTGTGGAAACGAGTTACCAGAGCCAGTTAAAACTACTTCCAATTTGGTATATATAAAGCTTGGTACTGAAGCATTCGCCAAAGGCACACTCTTTCTTATTGATTGGATTCGAGTTGCGTTAGAAGAAAAAGAAAACGTTTTTTCAAAAGGTATAAAAATTATAAACATATATATTATTGCCACATGGAAACATCATATAAATTAATATTCTTATACATAAAACCTTAATATATTTCAATATGTTATATTTACGGAAATTTACACTTTTCATTGGAGTAAAGTAATAAATCTTTTTGTTTTGGAGGTACACTTTTCAAAATAGTTAATAAACAGAGCATTCTATTTATTAATCTTAATCTTAATTATCTATAAGGGGTATTATAAATATTACATATTTAGAATTCCTGGCCAGTTAGTACATTTGGATGATAGCCCCAATGCATTGTCTACTTATATTTTTATCCACTTTTAAAAATTAAATTTTTAATTATCAATTAGAAAGATATACAGGGAAATTCAATTTAAAATGGCTACGTATATATATATATATATATATTATGTGTGACTACCTAATTTAAAAGACTACCAGCAAAAACAATTAACTATCATTGCTACTAGGTTAATGAACCTTGTATCAAAGTTCTATCAAAGTCATAGCATCATTTTATGAAGTTTGAAAACAGTTCAATGTTTATGTCGATGATTTATATGTCGCGCTTACTCCGATTCACCTTATATGTTTCAGAAATCTGTGGGTCACAAGGTAATACATTTGTTCCCATATCTAGTTCAAGGGATTTAGTATCACCTGGGTATCCATATGGTTATAAACACAACTTGCACTGTGAATGGATTTTTGAAACAGATCTGTCACACCATCTCATGTTTAAATTTACTGACGTATTTTTGGAGGAGAGTGATGGTTGCTTCATGGATAAGGTAATTATGACATAATTAAGTTTAGAGAAATATGATTGTAATGCTGCATTGTTAAAAGGGTATATAAAATTAATTGACATGTAACAAAATTGTTAATCTTGCTTAAAAAAAAAACAATTGTTTCAAACCACCTTAAAAAATATGTACATACTTAATTTTCTATATCTCTAAATATGTAGTTATTCTTTTAGGTTTCTTTATATTCCGGTCAGAAAGGATCAGAAGAGTGGAAACTAATTATTAGTGCATGTCTCTCGAATTCCACGGACTTGCCTGACATACAGTCAACAAATCTTTTGAAGGTTGTCTTTGATACCGATATTAGTGGAAATCAAACTGGATTTGCAGCGTACATATACTCACGTAATTAACATTTTGTAATTTTTTTGTGATCATTATATAAATTATTAATAATACCAGATACATACATATATATCATATTTAAAATATAAATAATATTACATCAATAATACCCTGCTTCACGGCTTAGATACATTCCAGGAATGTTGGCAATAAAATGAAATTGCCAGTTATAACTTTTATTAAAATACGTGATGACATGGGGTGCTGAGAGAATTTTTATAAACTCAGAAATATTTCAAGCATAGCCCTCTGCATAGCTCCTTGAACATTTTAATTTGTGTATGATATTGACAGTGAGAGTTTACATTTCAACTCCACTAGAAGCATGTACTCGTAGGTTTGAGTGTGTAAAGATTATGGCCTTCATTTATATAAAAACTTACTTAATATAAAAAATAATCATAGAAAAACAGATTAAATTTTAATATTGATTTCATTTTATTTTTGTAACCTCACGTTTTGTATTTCTATAGTATATAATGTTATATTTAAAATGCTTTCTGCAAAAATGGTTTAATATATGATTTAAAATGAAATGTAAATCATTATAGGTTGTGTTAATATCATAATAATTTCCAACATGTCTTCGTTGCAGAATGCGGAGGATCATTGACTACTTTTCCTGGAACAATTTCTCCATCATATCAGAATAAATCAATGTCAATGTTTTACAGAGGTATAAAACAAATTGTCGACTGCCAGTGGAATATAACTGTCAGACCTGGAAGAACAATCAAACTTGAATTCAAAAACTTGAATATAACAAATCGAGATCCCAGTATTTGTTCAAATTATATCATGGTTAGTTAGTATTTCTTCACTGTATTTATTTTTTTACATAAACAGCTGTAAATCAAAATCTTTTTAATTTGGGAACTTTTCTGTTCATGTGTAGGTACTATCTAACAATATATGTATTAGGTTGTTCCACAAACAATGGCTGATTTTCACCTTCAAATCAATGAATCATTACTTTAGAGAAAATTAACATTAACACAAAGTAGGAACCATTTGGTTTTATTTTAACCAATGAATTACAACCTTATTTATGCTTGTAGAATAAAAGTCAGGCAGATTAGAATCCATGAAATATTTAAAGGTATTTTATGTTGCTTCTCTGTTATTGTTTTTTTTTTTTTTTGTCATAAATAAAGGTGTTTATTTTTAGAGGTTTGTTTTTCGAATTGGCAACACTTTTTCCAGTGACAGCTGACAGCTGATTTGTGTTCAGTTTGGTTTGTCATTTTGCCATGAATAGACTTACGCCAGAACAACGCTTGCAAATTGTGCAAATTTATTTTGAAAATCACGGTCCAGTTCGCAAAACTTACCGTGCGCTTTGTTTATTTTATGGTCGATATAATCATCCATTCGAGCAAGTAATTCAAATAACCATGGTTACTAGAATTACTTGCTTGAACCAGGCATACTCTAATTGATAATATGCATCCGCAGAGATGTCGTACAGTGCACACCGAAGAAGTTGTTGCTACAGTGGAGCGTAGTATTGAGGAGGACCCGAATGAGTGCCAACGTGCACAGCAATAGATTCATGATTACTGACTTTTTCATTCCCTAATTGAATGGCATTAATGTGAAGAGCTGTGGTTTCAACAAGACGGCGCAACATATCACACAGCGCACGCCACAATCAATTTATTGAAGGAAACATTCGATGAGCGCATAATGGACCTGTGAATTAGCCTCCAAAATCGTGTGATTCAACATCTTTGGATTATTTTCTGTAGGGATATGTGAAGAAGCTAAACTACGCCGATAAACCAAAGATGATAGATAACTTGAAAGCCAACATTTGTCGCGTTATTGCCAATATACGACCCCGGCTGGTCGAAAATTGGACTTCCAATTTGGGCTTTATTTGAGCTAGCCGCAGCGCTCATATGCACAAAATCATATTTAAACACTCATGGCATAAAATTATCTTTTCAATAAAGCTTTATGATTTCGCACATATGATTTCATGCATATAATAAAATATATGATACACTCATATGATAAAATATGATTTCACGCATATGGGCACCGCAGCTGGCTTGAATAAAGCGCAATTCGCGCATGCGAATAAAGCGCATGGATCTGAAAGTCCAATTTTCGACCACTTTTTGGAGCAGCTAGGGCCATATATTGCCAATAATGCGACGAATGTTGGGTTTCAAGTCATCCATCATCTCTGGTTTATCGACCTAGACTAGCGACTTCATACATCCCCACAGAAAATCACCATTACCATGATTTTTATGTGTTTTATTTCATTTTAAAGTTCTATACCTTTAAAAAAAAACACCTTTAGTTATCAGGATGCTTGAAAAGATGAAAGTTGTTGTGAAGTAGGATGGATACTCCTCAGTTAATAAGTGCTAGTTATTTCTCGCCTGCTTTACAATTCATCATTTCTAACAGTAGCAGAAAGTCCCCGAAGACTACATTTTCATTCCTCAAATTTTCAAACCAATGTCTCACTGTTCATTTAGAAGTGGTCTCTTCATCCCATGCTCGATTAACATTACATACCTTTTGAAATGTATAATGCCCATATTGAAATTGATGCAAAATATTTCACATAATTCTTTTTTTTCAATTCCATTTCTAAAGGATTCTTACTTACTTACCATCATGCCATTTCCCCGCAGGGGTAGACAGAGAGGATAGAGCATCACACTCTTCTGTATACTAAATATCTAACTCAATTAATTTGTATATGTAGTGGATTCCTAAAATTCTTGTTAAAAAAAAAACAATTAACAAATATTTCCTAACAAAGTTTGTTCAAAATGATATAATATTAAAATCGGACATTATTTTCGGAACAACTTAATATAAACAACAAATAAGTTCAACAAAATGAGATTTACCAAAAATAAAAATAAACACCTCGTAACAAACATAAAAATTCCTTACCCTACATACATGATACATACACTTTTGTACTTGACAAACTATTGTCGCTTAACAAACTATAAATTTGACAACTTTGTAGATTGCAAGTTTTTGCTCAGTTATTTAGTTAATAATTTACATCCCGAATTGTATGTATTCAAATATTCACACACAAATTAAAAGTTCACTTGTCCGTAACTTATGGTGGAAAACAATTCACTATATATAATTAATATGATTCAATTTAGAATTTTCTTATTCTCTTGTGTTTGATTATTAGTAGATCCAGAATCTCCGCCGAGGCCATCAAATTCATATTTTTTCAATATCATTAAAGTCACCAGATATTTTTTAAACTTGACATCTACTAAAGGTTCTTGTAAATGGCTAGCTTTATGAATTTATAAAAGAATACCAATAATAAGGTTGCCAATCTGCCACCATTAAGAGTATAAAAATTCTATAGCATCTAACACACCTCTTATTGCATTCTTTGATTGTGCGGAACCACCACTGTATTTGTAGAAAAATATTCACAGGTCATTAAATGATATTAAACACAATTAGAATTCAATTCAAGTTTTTATTTATTAAAAATATAAATATATATATGTATATAAATTAAAGAAGTCTACAGTCATCTTAATTTTACAATAGTGTTAAATGATTTAATTTATCCAACAATTGATGAATTTGTTAGATTGATTATCTAAAACAATATCGCCCGCATATTATGGCTAATTTTCATTACAAATTAGAAGTTTGTGTTAAAGGTGTGTAATTTAATACCAAGTAGTAATGACCATTAAGGATCAGCGCCGAATGACATGCATACCTAAACAATTATTACAGCTTAGAAATGGAGAAAGTGCTCACTCACCCTTACTTGGGATTGGTAAATACTGTGGATCCACGATACCTACAGACAATTTGACGACCACTGGAAATCATGCTTATATCAATTACCATTCATTCCAAAGTATACCCTTTCAAGCTGCAATTGTAAGTAAAAATAATTCTCAATATTTCCTAAATAAAGTGAAGACTTTGTGGACCCTGATTTGAGTTATAATAAATTTTATTCATTTATATATTTTAATACATATGCAACTTCACGGATAATTTTATTTGTATATATAATTATGAAACCAGGGCTGTTTGTTTGATAGCTCTCCAACTGCTAGTAAAATAATCACAACAATATAATATTTATAACATAATATTTTTGCAAAATAGTTTGATTTAAATATTGTATTGATGCAAATAACTGATTGAAAATGTTTATGTATACATAATTCTGTAATTTTTATAAATGCAAAAATTACTTGCAAAGTGATTGTTCCTACCAAATAACTGATTTAGAAAATAAAATATTTTGACCTATAGAAAAAAGTGCAATCACACCAATAAAAGTGTAGAAAAATCATTTAAAAATATTATTGATTGTAATTTAAATAAACCGATGATAAGAAGATGTATTCTTATTATCTATTTCCACACCCAAAGTAAATAATTGTAACTAAGTACACTATAAAAAAATCACGAGAATGTAATAAAATATATTCAGTTTAATTTAGCTTCCTCAAAGAAGATCTTTTGTTTATACCTTCGATCCACTCATTAATAGCCCATATCATAATTTAACCACCCTTGGGGTGAAAGCTTTTACGAAAATGGCGCTATACAAATTATCCAATATTATTGTTATAATCTGACTTATCAAATAACAAATTTAGAAACAATCATTTTTATGAGACCTCATTTCGTGTGTGATTTTATGTCAAATGCCTTTTTTGTGTAAAAATGGGAGATAAATTTCGTAAAATAAATTTACAATGTAAATTTTATAAATATAAATTGTAATTGTAATCTTGATTGTTTTAAAAAATATTTTCTAGCAAGGGTTTGTTCTCAAATATTCAGAACTGTCAAGGGAATGTGGCACAAGAATAAAATTATCAAAAGAGGATAATAGCACACTTATTAGTTCTCCCAATTATCCTAATATACCACATCCGCACACTGAATGTATCTGGACCATATTGACAAGTCCCGGAGAAAGGATTCGGCTTGACTTTATCGAAAGATTTGATCTTGCACCATTCCAAGGGTAGGCATTTTTTTATTATCACTATTAATATGTAGTATACGCTATCACTAAATTAGGGAAGGAAGACTTTGATGGCTAGGCCATATAAAGCGTGTGAATGATATGCAATCCTCAAAATGGCCTGAAGCAAGACAATGAATAGGTAGATTACGATAATGATAATAGGCACGATAGCACAGATAATGACCTGTCAGTTCTTGGTTTTAGCAGTTGATGGGAAGCATCTCAGAGCAGAGACCAATGAAATTGTATTCTTAAGGAAGCCAAGACCCATACCATATTATAGAACCAGACTTAATAATACTGTCTTAACTTGTACTAAAGAAACATTCTATTATATAAGTTCAGTAAGACTAAACAAATAGTATCCTTATTTTACTCTATTGCATTTATAAATACATAATGAACTTTGAATTGTCGGTTACATTGGTGCAAGCTATTTTGATGCTAAAACATTATTGGTGGCACCTACTCCATTTTTTATACTTAAATAAAACAGATACAATAAATACTCGTCACTTCCACCACCACTCTCTGACGTTGTACTGGCTTTTTTGCTACTGCTCTGCCTCACTTCTCCTACCTGTCATTAATGTTGAACAATTAGAATAAGATGCTACCATATATCGATAGAATGTTACATTACTCATAATTTTGGATGTAGCTAATTGATTTTCATTTTTTATTGTCTTCTATTAAAATTTTAGATCTCATTCCGAGCATTGAATAGTATTTTGCAATTTCTCAGATGGCTAAAATATCAGCCAAGTAAAATTGAATATGTATATGTATATGAGAATGAAAACTGTACAATCTCAAGAGTATCTTTTCTATTTTAACTATAACACAATGTAAGTCATTTATATATTGAGGAAGTATTTAAATTGATGAAGTTCATGACCTTTTCATTCATTCATCCAAATCAAGAATTTTTTTATATAAAATCAAATCTTACATATTAGGAGAAATTGTCTTATTTTAAAGATTTTTTCCTTTTTATCAAAAGTCAAATTAGCTTCAAAAGGTTATCTATTGTACTCGCAACTCGCAACTTTCTAGAGATGTGATTTTTATCTTTATTACCAATTGTTTTCAGATGCCCCAATGAATATGTAGAAGTGCGAGATGGGGGCACCATGTATTCCAATGTGATTGGCAGATATTGTCAGAAATCTCCCGGAACTATTAGATCGACCAGCAATGTCATGTTCATTCGATTCTTCACCGATGTTACAGATCCAAGGAATGGATTTAAAGCTAAAATATCCATTGGTATGTAAATTTATGTAAAAAAAAAATTTTTTTTTTTTAAATTTTTAACTTTAATTCTGATTATGGGATTCAATGAGCTAAACTTTCAGAACTCTAAATGTATAAATAGGCATTTCCTTATATCTATCTGCCCATCATGCGGCGAAACAACAAAAAACAAACAACAGAGCTGTTTAACAAAATAAAATAAACATGTATTGATAGCTGTCCATGTCTCACGACAGCATTAAACAAAGAAGATCTGTATCAGATCAATTAGATAATGTGTGCGATTGTCGTGTCAAACAAAGTAAAATACAATAGAAAAAAATTATATATTCAGTTACAAGCTTAAAATATTTATATGAAAATATTGTGCAAGTGTGCGGTTATTATATCAGGTTATTTATTTTTTGTAAAACATTTGAAATATTATTTTGTTATTGTATCTTCATTTAAATTGAATATTTAGTTATTTTTCCAACTATTATAAATATATATATGTATATTTACAATATTGTTTGAACAAAATATAACTATGTTTATTATTGTGCTTGTTGGTCTATTGATAAGACTCTCATTTAGTGAGTAATTGATGGTACCCCGGGATACCAGCAAGTTAGTCATATTTGATTAATTTATAGTTCTGTATGTAATTTTTATAGGGTTCATTTTTAGATATTTATATTTATAAATCACAGAATTTAAATTTTTTACTATCAACTAAGATACTTAGCTTAATTTGAAAATACTAAAAATATTAATGTGATATGTATTCTGTCTATTCTCTATTTTAAAAAAATATTATCTTTAAAGAAATCCGGACCAGTGTAATATCTTCACCAGATTAGCTTAACCTAACTTTTGTATTTTCAGACAGCTGTGGAGGAACAGTCTATGGAAAGACTGGGTTCATAAATTCTCCAAATGCACTGGCGCTATCTGTTCTGCAGACTGATGTAGAATGCGAATGGCGAATCATAGGTCCAGAGTCGCACAGTTTGTGGATCAGCCTGGTTAATATGTGGTTACCAATATCAGAATACTGTAATCGTGTATCGCTTCAATTATTCGATATTGTTCCCTTCAATAAAACAGGTTCATACATACTTGAATTTTCAAAATTATTATTTATTTTATATTCTGTAGAAGAAAAATTTACAAAAAATATAATTTCTTTACACTGTTTCTTATACACAAAAGAAAAATTGTATCAATAATATAATAATGTCAATGAATTTTTTTTATCCATTAAATTAATATTCTGTTTTTATTTATTTTTAGCTTTACCCATAACAGAAAAAATATGTGGGAAAAACGAATCGTTGGCTTTACAAACATCATCGAATGAGGCAGTAATTGTATTAACCATGAAACAGGGGGCCCTGAAATATAATCTCCAAGGATTTTCATTGACATTTAATTCAACAAGAGAAAGTGTGTACATTATCTATTACTAATCACTTTGATTATTAAAAAATATTTACATCATTTTTTTATCATTCTCTAATTGTCACCCCCCTCCCCAGACTTTGGCTGTCGCTTTCTTCCCCTTTTCTAATTTTATGTTAGTATTACCTTGGTTTGACTGCTTAATATATAAGATGGCCCTGTAAATCCACTGCATTGTTCTATCCAAAGTCATTGGTCGTGTGAGCTATTGCCAAATGAATTAATTATTTTTTTACGTTTTGGCACATTCTTCTCAAAGATAAGTAGATAATATAAGTGGGTTAGTATTTAATAGCCAAAATGTTGTACTATATTAAAAGTCAAGTTAATATGACACTTTCATAAAAAGTGTTTGGTATTGTATTTATTTTATGTAGGTATGTATATTAAATTAATAGGTTAGTTTAATTAAATATGGGTATTAAAAACATACATACATATAATATTTGTGTACATCTTAGTTTTACAATAAATAAATTGTCAGTTCTCTGAGAACAGAACACACTTATGAAATGCGTAGAAGTTTTTTCTATGTGATTAATTTGATAATTGAGTATCTTAACTGGCAATCTTTTTTTTTTATGTAATTTAACCATAAATGTTTTCATACTCTTGATATATCATGACGAATATAAAGTTTTATACTTATTTGTAAATATATATTTCTACTTATATAATTATTTCTCATTATATTACAAAGATTGTGGAGGAAAGCTGACATCACCAAGTGGATATTTAGAGGGTCAAAAGTTTCAATATTCAGGATTATATAGTCATTTCTGTGAATGGAAAATAACTGTGCCAGTGGGTAGAAGGATCAAAGTGGAAATCTTACAGGGATATGAAAATGCATCAAGTGTTTACAACCAACGAATAGGGGTAAATAAAACATTTTATATATATGTTTTCAAAAACCTAATATTTGTTCATATTCAATTATCTTATCATCACGCATTTTCTCCGCGGAGGTAGGCAGAGAGGATAGAGCGCCACACTCTTCTATCCTGACACAATTCTCATCCAAGCTCGCTGATTATTTATGATTCTAACAGAACCATCCTCCAGTATCTGGTTTACCTGATCATGTCTTCTATTTCTGAAACCATCAACTTGCGTCATATATCTTTCTTACTATTCTCTTCTCATTTATTTGTTTCGTTTGACCAAACCACCTAAGTGATCCTTTCTTAATCTTACTTACTATACTTAAATCAGATTTTCATTCTTTCCTTATTTCTTCATTCTTTACTATAAATGGGTCTGCCGCATATATGCCTAAGCAATTTCATTTTCACTGCATTTAGTTTACTTTTGTTCCACTTCTACTCCACTGTGTACCACTAGTCTTGCCTCGGTTGACATATTCTCGTTAGATATAACTCCATTCAAAGCGCCGTTCACATTATTTCCTGCAGTCACCCTCCTTTCGATATATTTTTCAACCTTTCCATTTCTATCAAGAATACTTTCCAAATGCACAAACTCATCTTGACATCCATAATAAAGTCGCTTTCTTTGCATACATCGTACATTCTACTCACTAGACTCTGTAATCTTATTAATTATTCACCATTAGTACTGCATCATCAGCGTACAATAAACAGCATACAATCAAATTGCCCATTTTCACTCCTACATTCATACATTCCAGTTCTTTCACACAATTATCCATATACAAGTTATAACAGCCATAGCGACAATATACAACTCTACTCAACACCCCTTATAATGTCAAACCATGGTGTGAATGATCTATGGATTCTTACACATACAGAACTTCCTTCGTATAAGGATTCAATTGCGTATGTAAGCTTACTATTCACCCTGTAATCAAAGAGTACCTCCCATAACCTTTCTCTGTAACTCTTATCATACGTCTTTTGGAGATCTATAAAGGCACAAAAAAGTTTTTGGTTTTTTGCAAAATCTTTTCTCTTATCACTCATAGAGAAAATATTTGATCCATACATCCTCTTCCACCCACAAAGACCCCTTCTTTCATTATTGTTCTTGCTCTTTCTATTAAAATTCTTCCTCATAGTTTACCAATCAACCTCAAAAGACTAATTTCCCTATAGTTATCACATTCCATTTGCGCCCTTTTGCTTTTGTAGAGATGCATAATGACAGCCCTCCTCCAATCTAACAGGGTGTGACTCTCCTATATTCAACCTTTCAAGAAATTGAAAGTATTATTTTTTTTAATTCAATTCATGTCTAAATTACATACCTACATATGAGGGCTGTCTGAAAAGTTTCCGACCTAACAAAGAAACAAGACATTTTTTCTTTAAATTTATTTTTATTTTTCTATACAGTCTCCCTGTAAGCCTATACATTTCTCCCAGCGATGCTCCCATTCCTTTAACCCGTCCAAATAGTACTTGGCGTCTTTTTCTGCAAAATAGTTATTTACGAAGGTGATGACCTCCTCATTTGACGAAAAACTCTATCCTCTGAGGGCAACTTTTAAAAGTCGTTGGTGTGTAAAGAGGGTGATCAAGCAATTCAAACCGTAATTTGTAGATTTTCGTCTGGGCTAAACTGCTGAGGTGTGAGATGGCGCATTGTCCTGGTGAAATAATTTTTTTTTTTATTGCGAATGTGGCCGTTTTTCCGCAAGTTCTACCTTCAGCCTGTCAAGTAATGATGCATAGTATGTTCCTGTAATGGTTTTTCTTTTTTCAATATAATCGATTAAGACAATTTCATGGCTATCCTAGAAAACAGTCGTCATCACTTTCCCAGCCGAAGGAACAACTTTTGCCTTTTTTGGAGCCAATTCTCCCTTCGCAGTCCACTGTTTTGACTGTGTCCACTGTTGTTTTGATTGTATATCCAACCTACAGTAATTAATCAACGCCAAAAATCAGACTTATTGCGCCTAAACTGCGCCAACAGAGCGTTGGAAATGTTCATTTGAACACATTTTGGTCCAGAGTGAGCAAATGCGTTCATAGCCTCTGCTATCTCTCTAACCTTAACTTGACAGTCGTCCAGCACCATATAGTGAACTTGAGCATTGTTATCGTTAGTGGTTGCAGTTTTTGGCCGTCCCGAACGTTCATCGTCACCCAAGCTGGTACGGTCACGTTTAAATTCAGCCGCACAAACTTTCACCATGGTAAATGATGGTGCAGAGTCCAACTCGTCTTTAATTTGTGTAGGCATATTGCCTTTCAAAAACAAATACTTAATGACAGCTCAATACTTGATTTTTTCCATTTTCACAAAAACGCTCACATCGACTCACTCAAAAATGGCTGAAATTTTGGTGAGTACTTATCAAAGCATGTGCAAACATGTTCCCCAACTTTTGTTGATGAGTGCTGCCATCTTCATGTTGAGGTTGGAAATTTTTCAGACAGTGACGATATCTCTTGTTCGATTACCACAATCGCATGTAACATGATGTTATTACCAATGTACCGTTTCAGTTGATGTACCTAGTAGAGTTCCATCAACCATACTTCAAAATAACTTGTTCATTTTGATATACATATTCGATTATTCCTTCTGATCTTGTTTTTTCCAACAAACACTGTTAAAAATATTTTGTCTACATGTGTATACATATATCATGCAGTTGCAGTTGGTACAATGAAATAAGCTACATGTATCTATATATTTTGAGAAATCAAAATTAAATAGTCATGTCAGAATATTATGATTAAAATCTGAATAAAATGGCAATAATTGTGATAAGAATATTACAAGATACATTTTTTATTTCAAAGTACTGACTGCACGCCGCTAATAAAGCAATTATAATTGTTACTACTTGACTGATGAAATATTTTGTTGAAGAAATATATATTTCCATGACTGGAATATATATCAGGAGGTGTCAGATTTACAAACTAATCCCAGCTGGCAAAGGTGGCCAGTGTTAAACTGATGAATTAGCAAAAACTTTCATGAAGAAAGAACTGCATACAAGTTTTTAATTTTTAGTCTCGTCAATGGTCAAATCTCGCACTATTTGTGTAGATGTATTGAAAATCTGTTTTATAATTTTTCTTTTCTAGTTTTGTTAAAATTATATTTCTTTTTTAGTTTTACAATGGACACTACTATGGATCGTTGATTCGGTTTTTATTTCTCAACGATAAAACAAATATTGTGGAATCTTCGAGTAATAAGATGCTTGTGTATTACTTTTCACGTATGAATCCTGGACTCAAACAGTTCAGAGCAAGATATACTTCCGACGATCCATCAGGTAATTGTCTACATTATTATACATTGTTAGACAGTGGTTGACATTAGATTGTGAGTCCCCACACGCCATGAATTCGCCTACTAACCTCTTGCTGCCGTACTCTGCTTCCTTCCTTGGCCGAGGAACATTTATAAATTGACACAGACAAATAAAAAAGGTTTTCCTATAAAAATAATCTAATTCAAGTCTTATACAAATACAATTACAATCAGGTATGGCCTGTAACACAGCCTGGATACAACTCAGTCTACATTCACACAGCAGGTAAGTTGATAAGACTTCCCGCATGGGATTTCATCCATTGACAGTGGTATTTAACCTCCAAATATTTAAAATCTGCGAAATAACCCTCCTTCCAGTTCCCAAATATCATTCATAACACTCAAATAATGGATAAAAGATTAATCCTTCGCGGATTGCCCTGATAACAATGGATTCTATGTTATCCCAAACATAAGATTTCATTGTTTAAATAAAATAACGGCACAGCGCTTTCTTTCAGCAGCCCCGTGTGCCTTCTCTAATAATGACACTTGATGATGTTTACATGAAAATAAGTAAATAAAATTGTACAAAGTTACGTTGTGTTGTGTATGATGCACCCCTGCGAAAATCTCATGATGCCGGTCATGAATTCAATGTGAGCATGGTTTTTCTACCTTTGATCTAGTCAAAGTCCTTTATTGCTAATCCCGTTAACCCCAAACATCTGATCGCGTAGAAAACGTGTCCAGCATCCTTCCTTCAGGCCTGCAGCTGCCGTGAAGGAAGTCTGCTGCTGCAACATGTGCCGGAAGCGTCACACCATCACGTTGTCAATATGGGATTGCCTCCATTGTCCCATGCCAGCGAAGGAAATATCATTTCCTTCAATTAATGACTCAGGAATTCCCGAAGCGATCACCAATCTCACTGCGTAATGTCTGGTCAAAGCCACTTCTGTGACAAGAGTGGTCCGCCTGCAGCTCCGGACCCTATTCTTCACTTACCGATGTAAAGTTGTCCCTAACTAAGCATTGTCATGATTCAAATTTGTGGCACTGTATTCAAATGCCACCCGGGGCATTTATTTACAACATGACAATATCTATATTCTATTTTATGAGAAATAACAATCTACATCAATATAATTCTCACCATTTGTATGTCAAGCGTAATAATGGCCTTAATGAAATAAAATAACTATATAATCTCGTTATATAGATTATTTTACTTTGTAACCACTTAATTAGTTATTTTAATATACCAACCAATTGTTTTTTAAATACATTAGAATAATGTGATATATATGGTTTTAGTTAGTTAATTTGACATCCTGGTGAAGGAAATTGTATTTTCCGAAATCGGTTGGTGTGCTAAAATAACTAATTAAGTAGTTAAAAACAAAATAATCTATAAAAAAATTAACATTAAACACAGTTCAATATGCAAATATTAAAAAAAATTATATAATCGTCTAACATTTTGTCACTTGACTGAATATGAATAAAGTGTTGCTCTCTGGACGTTCCATTTTTAAAAATAAACTAATATACAGCTTTGCGTGTCCAACCTAGGAATGTACCTATTACCCATTGTGTCCAATAATAATGTAATTCCTTACTAGAAGGTACTAAGCAACTATTCTGTGTAAATTCGAAAACATATATTTTTTCTAGTCATTATTAACAGGCCTTCACCTAGAATTACTATTGTCGACTTAACCCAAGCCAGGTATGTCTTCACATATTTCATGTATAGTGAAGGTTGCTTTTTTTATATGTCATATTTGTTCATAATGTCATAATGTCATAATAATGGGTATAATTTTTATGTCATAATAATTTATATAATTTTCATGTCATAATAATTGATACAATTTTTTTTTCAACATGTTTGACAATCAAAAAACCATCACATTTAAAAAACGTATTTGTTTTATCGAGAAGTTCTACATTGGCACTATTTATCACACTCAAATCGGGGAGGGATCGCTATCCAAAGAGTGCAATCTAATCCTACTTGTTTAAAAGTAAAAAAATTGGCATATAATATTGCATCAGAGATATTACGGTATGAGTCATTGCTTGCTTAGTATACTTTGTTATGTATTCTGACATAATTTGATTTTACAGTATGCGAAGGAAGGTTAGCTGGGAACGAGGGAAGCATTATACCACCAATACCAATACAAAATATGACAACATATTATTGTGAGTATAATTACGAACCACTTGAAGATGAGCCTTTTGTGGGAAAGACATTAGCACTGACATTCAAGAATCTTGTGATTGGCGAGAAAAATTCATATCTATGCAGATTCTCTACTTCTAGAATAACTGTTACTGCAGGTAATAAAATATTACGACATAGTATTTTTTAAATATATATCGTGTTGATTACAAAATATGCCATTGATTTTTAAATTGGATGTAATAAAAGCGTTTCATATTACAATTATCATATATGTGTTTTAAAAGTTGATTACATTTTTAGAAATAGACATCAAATTTTATTTTGTTTTGCCTCAAGTTAACTGCGCTGTAATGTAGGAAAAATTGTTAATTACAATAATTATTCCCCAAAGGTTAGTGGGATTTGATGCATCACACTAACCTTTATTTGTGAATTTAAACAATAAGTAAACACTACACATGTTTACTTACTAATTACAAAATAACAAATTTCTCATTGATGCAAAATTTTTATTAAATTAATTAAATTTATGTTAAATTTCCCATTTAAGTTACATACCACTATCTAAAAACCAAAAATTATCTGCAATATTCGACAGTTCCTTGTAATTTACACACTTTTCGCAGATGAAATATTGATCTGATGAAAATAATATTGCATCTTTATAATATTCTAGAAATTAAAATATGGAAGTTTTACATACCATTAAAACTCATTGCCACTCATGTCCAGAATATATCTTTTCATCAGTATTTACACCCCCCCCCCCTCCCCCCTTTCTTTATTTCTGCAATTGTCGCACCAAGCAGGCGGAAACTATTTTGAATTCAATTTATTAATTAGGTAAGTTGAAATGACTTTAAGGTCATGATGTGTCAGTTTAACATATTCAAGAACTGAAATGCAAGATGTAGCAAGACATGTAACCCTTATATGGTTTTGTAATATTTCTCTAGATCGATGTGCCAGTAGAAATCACCCAAATATTGAAAATTGCAGATAGGCGATTTGAATTAATAAATATAAAAATACGTCCTTATAAATCATGTTCATTTTTGCTATTTTTTTGCATATCATTGTCAGGCAGGCTTTTTTGCCTTTTAGGCATTTTGACAATCATTTTGAAATAATATATTGCGGGCTTGTAATTCAAAAAACAATTCTTTATTGAAACAACACAAAATTGTTTATTGAAAAAGAAAGTTAAAAACACTTAATATTCTGTTTTTCATATAATTTACAGAATCAATGGGAATACTTATTGACCTGTGTGGAAATTACACTAAACCAGTAATTATTCTATCACCAATATCAAGAACCACACTCAAGGTTAGTCTTTTAATTTCCTTTTTTTTCATAACATACACAGTATTATATATTTTTTATTTTAGTTTGTTTATATTCTTAAAAATTAGTGTCAAAGTTACACACATAATATACTTTAATTATCATAGAAAAAATAATACTTAATGCTCATAAATAATACTGACATGGCTTAACTATTCATACATTTATACAATTCAAATAGAGGTAGTGGTTATAAAATTTATTTTAGGTATTTGCCTAAAAATGTTGCCAGTAAAGTTAGTAATAAAATTATATATGGTAGGAAGATGAACTTTAAAAATTATACAAAAGCCCAAATATTACAAATCAATAAATAATGAGGTAGTGTAAATAACAGTTCCATTTGAAAACATTGACTGAATGAGAATCCTTACACGACAAATGGTAATTGCATAACTTAAATTAACATAATTCCACTTAGCAACACAACTGATAAAATTTTAAATACAATACAGGTAAAATAAACCAATTAAATTATGTACTGTGGAATACATCCACTTTTTATTTAAATTGATAATTAATAAGCTTGATTATATGATTAAAAAGATCTATTTTTCCATTGAAAAAATATTGATTTTTCAATTGACAAAAAAATGAAATAATCAAAATTGTAAATGCCATTGTGTAAAAATAAGTAAAAACTTCAGTCTTAACTTATCCACCTGCCTACTTTTAAAATTAATGAAATTTAATTTAATATTTAAAATTTCTTTTAATCTTTTTCATTTTGAAATTCTAAATTTCAATACAATTATTTTATATTAATTACAGAAATACATTCACATCACAGTAAAATCTTAGGTTCCCAATTCGGATCAGACTAGTATGTTAGGAAATGTTTCATTAAAAATTTAACATCTTAAATATAACTTGAAATTTTACAAAATACGCTATAGACATCATATTTATTAAAAATCAACACGGATGTTATGTCTAAGAAAGAAGTAAAAATACATTCATCGTGTTAATTTCTCTGAAATAGCCAAACACATCTCCAAGAATTCCATTGTTTGAGAACCGCCTCGATCGGAATCCGTAGTGAAGATTTGTTGTGGTTGTCCTGTTGCAGGATCGATGTAGAAATCAATCCCCGATTCACCACCCGATTTAAAATCCAGCAGGTAATCAAACGAGCTTGTTTGGTAGAGTTGTAATGATAATTTTACATATTTACCAGTTACTCGATTGTATTTACGAACTATTAAGTGGAATGCGTTTAAAACTCTCCACTCATAATTTAAGATCTTCAATGCAATGAACACTTTTGGCATTATTTTGCTGGGTTCATTTGTTGATCTCAATCCAAGCTTCCACTGAGTCATTTTGGGAGTTTGTTCAATGCAACCAATGTTTTCTGACTGCTTTATTTTATCTCTCAAAGATATTATATTTGTTGCACAAGTGTTACAATCACCCTCTTCTGAATTCTCAATTTCAGATAATTTCCTGTCAGAATCGGTGAGTTTATAGTTTGTTTTGTCGGCGCTTTGTTTATTAAGCAACTTGGAGAATTGATCATTAGGATTTCCACTGGTCCACTGCGCCTTATGCAAATCCTTTTGGAACCACTCATTTTTTTTTACATCTTCCAACGTAGCTCTTTTCACTGGGTCTATTTCTATCATATGGCGTAAAAACTTCTCTAAGCTATCGTCGATATTGAAGATCTCCGGTATTGAAAATACACCTAATTTAATTATATTACACAGGTTAGTTCTATTTGAATCATAAAATGGCAATACTCCACACAGTAAAACATACAAAATGACCCCACATGACCATATATCTACTTCGGGTCCAACATATAGCTTTGAAGATAAAAGTTCGGGTGCAGTGTAGTGTAGTGACCCACAACAAGTTTTCAAGAACTCTCCATCTACCATTAACTTGGAAAATCCAAAGTCACCTATTTTAATATTCATATTCATATCTAAAAATATATTTTCTGGTTTTAAATCTCTGTGTATTATCATTTGGCTATGGCAAAAATCAACAGCAGATATTATTTGCTGAAAAAAACGCCTCGCTTCATATCGGTGAAGTATTTTTTTAAACATTATATAAGTGCACAGGTCGCCAAACTTGGCTAATTCCATTATTATAAAAATGTCTGTCGGATTACATAAAATCTCGTAAACCTGAATTATGTGAGGATGATGTCGGAATTTATACAGGTTTGTTATTTCATTTCTCAGATTCTTGACAGAATTCATACGTTTCATTTTATTTCTATCTAGAATCTTGATGGCAACTTCTTGTTTTGTAGTGTCATGTTTGCCAATTTTGATTGTTCCAAAAGTGCCAGCGCCCAATTTGCCTCCAACGATATAATGGCCGATTTTTACAATCGACAGTTCGTTGCGATTTCTCTCACCTGCAACTTGGGTGGGTCCCTTTTGATCCGCCATTATGAGGAATTGTCCAGAATGCTCCGTATATTTATACGTTTATTTGAACTTCGAACGCAAAAATTCAACACATAAATGTTTAACAGCTCTATAAAACTATGCTATTAAAAATAATGCAGAATTATTATGCAAGCACAAAACGTGACAAATAACAAAACAAGAAAAGTAAAAAATGCGCAACAAATAACGAAACAAAACATAGAAAAGGGAGAGAGCGGGGCGCCGCACGTCACCATAGATAAAAAAATATCGCACCCCCGCAAAAAAAAGTCTCAACTCAAAATAGCGAGTTTTGAGAAAATAATGATTTAGTATTTAATATTTCCAATATAAGTTGCAAAGCAAATATAACAAAAGTACAGTTACACAGTATTTCTATTGAACCTTTAATAATATATCTTTAGTTTGTGATAATTATTTAAGACTTATTAATTATTTTTAAAAAAACTTCCGAATTGTGACATTTTTATAGAACTATTATATATACTATATATGTAATAATACTACTCCTTTTGAGATTAATCACTATTAGGATTCTAAAAAAACTTTAATTTAATACTTGAGTCATTACAAACATTAGAAAAAGTCTATATAACAATATGGTATATAGTTATGTTCACATAAGCATAAGATCTTTTTTTTTCTCTTGTTGATTTTTGGTGCACTTTTATAAGTTGCTTTGAATTCGTATTGTTTGTAAAATGTTTTGTAATAAATTGTAGTGGGACAATCTTGAGTCAATTACAAAATCTTAATTTCAGAAATTTTTAGAGATTTAAATTCAGTGTGACTCATATTATCACCCGATGACTTGGAAATATAAATCTCGGTACGACAATTCGTTAATATGATTAGAGTCTCTTTTTTTCGCTATGAATATTATTTGTACGTACTGACTAGTGCAAGAAAAACAACTGTGAAAATTTACAATAAGTTAAAGCGTTCAAAAGAAATTATATAATTTTAAAAAATATTCTGATGTCATTTTTAATTAACAAGTTAAGATATAATATTCAAATATATAATAAAACGGTTTTTTTTTTACTTTATTTCGATATAGTTTTACTTATGAAGATACGGTAAAACTATCACAATGCAAAATGTAATGACAAGATTCGTAACGTATACGTACTCGCGGCATCAAAACAGATGTGACACAGTGAGGTCCAAAGACCACAGTTATAGTGTCACTTTGGTTATCTAAGAGTAAGTTGACGAAGTACAGAACTGACGATTTAGAAATTTCAATTCTAGCTACATATTTATCACACAAATGCAATTTTTTGACTTGGGGCACTTTTCTTGCGAGGTTGCGATTTAAAGATACGACGTGAGTTTGCGAAAGACGGTTCGACGGCTAGATCAGAAGCCAAGCCAGTAACAGTACATGGTACCTAATTACCAAGATGGTTAGAGATTGTGATAAGAGGGTTATATGAACTCCGACACTCTAGTTATTGTGCAATCAACAATTAATGGTACTCTCGAGGTGGCGGAAGGGTAACTTAAAATAACAACTTTCTAAACAAAAAAAAGGGAAATTCTTATCGCTACTTATATCTAACCTTATTTAATACGTACGCACTGATTGTTTTTCCCACTCAATATTTACCAATTGTCGTGCCCATTTAATCGTGCGACAAACTGCATTGGAGCCTGCGCCTAGTCGATGGCTTCCGCTTTTTTTGTGTGAGCGGCGGGAATCACCGCCGCTTGCCTCGCGTCCAAGGCAGGTCTTCGGGTGCTTTCCTGTCAGCTTCGTCTCAGACCGGCGAAGATAAGAAAGAAACAAATTAATAACATATGTTAATTTTTTTCACTTTATTTATTCTAACAGTATATACTTAGTACCAAGTTAATAAAATAATAATTATTCATTACGCGATTTTGATAATTTTGAAAGTATTACTTTCTGCCTCAATTTGCGTTTTCGACTTACACTAATGAAAAACTTATCTACCACGTAAATCAAGAGATGGGTGCACTTTGAAAAATGATACAAGTATATTCTAAATATGTACATTCCTTTTACAGTCGTCTACAGTTTTTAAGATTTTTTCTAGTCTTACAGATTACTGTCACAAAAAATGTTTTTGTGCAAAAAGTTATTTTCTTATAATTGTTGTAAAATGGTTTATTTTATTTTTTAGATCATCCAAACATACAAAGTAATAAATTTCCACCTTGACTATAAAGTACACCCTTGCGGTGGTATTGTACAAAGTTTTGAAGATCCTGATTTACTAAAACTACCTGCAAACTACACTGGGACCCTCGACTGCGCCTGGTCCATTATTACAGAACCAGGGCAAACTTTTCAGGTTTGTTTCTAATTTTATTTGATTGCTAGTTTATTCACGTTCAACTAATTAATAAATATGTTATGTAAGTTATAAGGAATTCTCCATCCATATACTCTCATATCTTGCTGCACTACAAATAATTTACTAATACAAATGTCCTCAATGCTTGCTGAGATATAAATATTAAAGCTATAGGTATGATGAACATGGCGTATCCAAGATAGAAAATAATTAGTGATCAAAATGACTCAGAGCTACAAAAGATTGAATTTTTTTGAAAATTTAACTAAAAAAGTATATGTGTATTGTGTTATTGATGTGTGAACATTTTGGCTTTTAACACCCACCCTCCTATCAATCAAATTTAGAAATCAAAAAAATTATATAACAAAAAAGTGACCAAACAAATGTCATAATTGTTGTCATAGTGAATATATATTTTATTTAATAGGTACCTATAAAAGTCAATGACTTACATTTTTAACATTTTTTAAAAATTCACATGTCAGCCAGAACACTCCTTTTATGGCACGTAAATTAAGAACTTATTTGTAAATTCAGTACATACCTCAAAATTTGAGTTAAAAAAATAATGTATATCTAGTACCTAACTCCATAAAATAAACAAAAAAAAAAGAATTTCAAAAATAAATTTCATTCCTTCTTTCCTTCCTGGTGAACTTTACACATGATGCACATTAACGTGCAGTCGCGCTCGATATTTACATAACCGTAACAATATTGATTACACTCAATTTTTTTAATATTTCGACAACACATAAAACAACAATGCGAAAATGTAAAATTAACATCTATAAATAATTCAGGAAATTTTTCACTTAGAATTTTGTGTTCGAAATTGTCAATGAGAAATTAACATTCTAATTTAATAATCCTGTGTACCTAAGTGTCTCTGCTTACTGACTAATTACTTGGGTCCCATTCTTTGGAATATAAACTCAGTATGTCCTTGTAATAATATTAAGTTTATTACAGCAAGTATTACAGTAATTATAAATTATATATTTTAGAGATAGACAAGTTATTCTGGAGAAGCTGAGGTGGAAAAGGCACGTTCCCCCAGAGGCGGCCTCTTATAATGCCTGTCCTCCACCACTCATCTACTCACTCTCCTGACACACACACACATGTGTACAAAGTGACAGTTTTCACACTAAATATTATGTTTTTTTTCCCCCTTTTTGTAGATATCATCAGGTCAAACTGTATTTAGCTCCCAGTCGTGTGATAATGAATATTTGACAATTAAGAATGGTCGCTTTCCATCAAGTGCTTTAATGACAAAAATGTGCTACAGTAAATCTCCACCAGAAACACTACATTCGCAAGGAAGGTATATCTGGATAGAATATCACTCAGATAATTATTCATCATCCACACATTTGGATATCAAAATTGAAACAGACGCTCTGGGTACGTTTTTAAAGTTTATTCATGACATATAAAAAAAAATACATGTGATCTTCTACTTTTTGAATACAAAAATAGAATATGTTTATTCAGAAGGTCCTCCAGAAAAATTTGTCATTGAATGCATTGATTTATATTTTGATATACCTACTCTATTATTTAAAAATTCTTGACATCAAATTTTAATATGTACTTATATTTTAAATTATTTAAAAAAATAGTTATCCCATTTGAACTTTGTAACAATTCAGTATTAATAAAGACCTTACGTTATTTGTAAACTGCTATTTTCACACCTTGATTTGATGCATTTTGAAATCCCTTAATTATTATGTTACAATATGTAATAATTTGCATTAATGAACAAATTCAAATGAATAACAAGCACTCCGGTAAACTCTGGGATACCGAAATCTAAATTAAAATCTTTCATAAAGTGAATTCTGGAACACAGAAAATTTAGGTATTGAGAAAATAAAAGTACAGGATGTAACAGACATAGTCCATAATATTTTATGAATACCTGACTAAATTATGAGTCAAAAATGTTCAAGTGTTCAAATTCTGCTCCGTTACGGAAAATATGTAATTTGGAATCAATAAAATATTTCATTTA
Organism: Eubasilissa regina; assembly: GCA_022840565.1. NCBI lineage: Eukaryota > Metazoa > Arthropoda > Insecta > Trichoptera > Phryganeidae > Eubasilissa > Eubasilissa regina. The sequence goes on from JAINEB010000033.1 coordinate 29,934,377, forward strand.
ATCAAAATAATAGCATAATTACAATTTTTTTTAAATGCTTATATCTCAGACATGATTGAGATTAGGCACATATTCCTTAAACATTTTCCACTTTTAATTTAGTCAGATATTCACCATAAAATATTGTGGACTAGGTCTGTTACACCTTTATATTACACAGTGTAAATAAAATAGTCAAAGATTGTTGCAGTTCATTCACATTTATTTAATCAAGTAAACAATGAAAAGACGCCAATGAAGTACCATGGGGACCATGTTAGATAGGGGCCCCAAAAAAGGAGGCGCCATATAATTAATATGGTCCTGATGAATGGATCCTGGTGTTAGTCTGTCAAGATGGCGGTCGACCGCTTCCTCCTTTTTAATTTCCTGTACCTGGCATTCATAGACATCAGTGTGCTGCCAGGATTATAATATATATGCCAGCAAATAGCAGACGGCTGCACCTTTTCACCCAATTCCTACCTCTGGCATCTATATGTTTATAAAATTATGCATCGCTATGTTTATAAAATTAAGAAATAATTTTTCAGATTTTTCATCAATCTTATTATTTTAAATGAAATAAAATTTATGATTTCAGGCTGCGGAGGTATTTTAACAAATCTGACACGAGTTTTCCATTCCCCCAATTTCCCCAAGAGCTATGGAGAGAATCAAGAATGTTCCTGGGAAATACGTGCTGATGTAGGATATAAGATTACACTTTCTTTTGAACAGCGTTTCTTCTTGGAAGATTCAAATAATTGCACAAAGGACTTTATCGAGGTAATTATTCACTTCTGGACATTAGTAGTGAAGAGATAGATTGCCACTTTTGGCTGGTGTGATTGTGATTGGCATTTGATATCAATGATTGAAAATTGTGACTATGATCACAACTTTATAATAATGCCACAATAAACAAAATAAATTAACAAAAAATTAGCATTAAAATATAATAGTATTGAATTATACTCTTCTATCATAATTAAATACTAATATATATATTTAGATAAAAAGCACAGTTAGTTACCTAACATACATAAATAAATAAAAATCAAATCAAATGATAGCAAACCACAAACAAATTAAATTCTTTAATAAAATAAAATAATCACAAATCACAATATTTTCAGATACTCATTCGCTGATAGTGAAATCAATGATTGACGCAGTTTGTGAATTTGAACTCTTGAGTAGGTTTTTGATGTTTTTTAAATAAAAAGTATTCCCTATGAACCAATTAAACAAATCAAGACAAAATTTACTACTATCGGGATACATTTTGAAAATTATTGAAACATACTATTCCGTATCATAGAACACATTTTTGGCGCTTCTTGAGAATCGGTCGCGACCTACATTATTAACACCTTTCCACATTCAAAGTCCTACCCATCTTTTTCCCCTGCTGCTTGTTTTTAGTGTTAATAGTGACCTTGATGTCAGCAGACTTTAACGCGACGTGATACTTGTTTGGTTGCGACACCGCGATTGCATTAGCGGTGTGAAGTTATTCAACTCCGGTGTATTAGTACTGTATTGTGATCCTGTGATTTGTGCACAATGATTATTGCGTGAGCTGCGGGTGAAGTGAGTGATATCGTCGTCTTCATTTGGAAGCAGAGATCTGCCCGCCCGCATGATCTCGGCTGCGACTGCGGGAGAACGGAGGCGTCATACACGAGGTAAGGCGAGCAGTCCTTCAGATTCCCGATTCCCCGAGATCCACTGGTCCTGGATTCCCTCCCATCATCGAACCTTATTCGTTATTTCAGGTCCCCTTCTTTTATTTACCGCCCCCTCTTCGGCGATTTCGATTTACGGCCAGAAACACAACTTGAAGATTGCGCAATTCGTTCCCTAGATCCCATATCGGAACAGGATTTGTTTTCTTTTCACACACTGTTAAGGATTATCACAGTGGACTGTATGAAAGAAAATATAGAGGAAGAAACAGGATAATACAATAGTTAAAAACTACCAATGACCTTTTCTGTTCCCACCTCTCTCTCCACACTCAGCAATTGAAGGATACCTCGACGGATGTTGGGAGTCACTTTTAAGATGTTTGTAGTTGTTGTAGAAGGTACCGTCGGCCACTTTGCGAAGTATCTCGCAATGTAGGTAGACGACCGGTTCGTGTTCAAAAAAGTTACAGATTGTAATGCTTACAGGATGGTGACTAAATTAACACTAATTCCAGCATTGATGGACAAGTAGGTAAAAGCAAGTATGTGTATAAAGGTTGGAATGGATTTATATAGGTATTAGCAACACAATTAAACTGCCATGGCATCTCTTGTGGAGACATTGTGACATTGTCAATGATGTGTTTTTTTTTTGTTTTCCAAGAATTGTAATTTATTTTATCTTATGCAACATTAGTACAAGCAGAATCCATAAAAAATATTAACAATTGTAAATACGAGAGCTGTATGATAAGTACCTGTTCTTAAGGATTGATGGCGCCACTGATGCAAAATCTGTATCTCATCGTTTAATACCAACTTTCGAACATTGTCTGTCAAAATTTCAGACAGTTTTGTTTTCATAGCTGTTGAAAGTTTGTTTGTTTGCAACTATGGAAAAAGAGCAATATCGTTCAGTAATTTAATTCCTTATTTTGAATGGAAAGATGTGTGAGGAAATCAAAGTAAAGTTGTGCACCATTTATAAGGATCATGCACCTTTGATGCTACCATCAGATATTGATTTAATGAATTAAAATGTGGCCAAACATTTGTTTTGATGAATAGCGCCCAGGCTGTCCGATTGAGGTGATCACGGAGGATATGGATGTCGTGTTAGCAGATCGCCGATAGAAGATCAGAGATATTGCTGACACTGTACAAAATATCCTACACGAAATATCGGGTATTAAAAAGCTATTGGCGAGTTGCGTGTCACATTTGCACAGAGAGAAACAAAAACGGAATCGCGAGACAACTTTGGAGCACTGTTTGATCATGTTTAAGCGCAATCTGAAAGAGTTTCTGTGACGTTTCGTAACTATTGACGAATCATGGATCCATCACTATATGCCAGAAATGAAAGAATAGTTAAAGAAGTGGACTTCACCTGGCGAACCTGTTCCAAAGAAGGGGAAAACGATTCCATCGGCTGAAAAGCTCATGGCCACCGTTTTTTGAGATTTACGAAGCATCATCTTCACTGACTATTTGAAGAAGGGAAGGACCATCACAAGGCAATTCAATGCTGATTTATTGGACCGATTCGACATTAAATTGATGATAAAGTGGCCCTATTTGGTGAAGAAAAAGTGCTCTTTCACCACGACGATGCACCATCTTACTTATTGTAATCACCATAGTAAAATTGGTTGAATTACACTACGAATTGATGCCTCATCAACCTTATTCTCCAGATTTGGCCCCATGTGATTTTTTTTGTTTCCAAACGTGAAAAAATGACTTGGCGGAAAGCGGTTCACGTCAAACAAGGAAGTCATTGCCGAAACAGAAGTCTGTTTTGCTGAGTTCGACAAATCATATTTTTTGGATGGCTTAAAAAAGGTGGAATATCGCTGGACTTTCTAGTTAAAAAGAGTCTTATGATGAGAAATAAATAAAAATAAATTTTATGTGTTTCCTTCCCTGATACTGATACTTATCATACAGCCCTCATATGTATACAGTAATACCCCGAAGTTACACGATAGGGGGGCCGATAGAAATCGCTTACTTTGAATTCGTGAAAGTCGAGGTACAACTTTTGATATAAATAAATACAATTTTGTTTAAGTGGGACCAAGGACTAACAAAAACACTAGTTTAAAAAAAAATATTTAATAAAATTGCAATTATTTACACATACAAAATATTATACATTATATATTAAATATTAAACATACATAATACAAAATATTAAAAAAAATAAACATTTTACGTAAAAATTTTTACGTAAAATGACACAATGCCTTCATTTTTTCATGCAGAATTTATTCATAGCAAGCTAATAATTTTTTTATTCCTTGCTTTGTAGCTATAATGCGTTCTTCATTGGAGTCTATGTTTTCTAAAATGTTTCAATTGAGCTGAGACCTTCTGTCATGCTTGCAATTGTCATATGCTTTTCTGGTGGAATTGGGTCTGAAGTGTCTTCATTGTCATTTTGCTTACGCATCTCTATGAGTTTATCTATTGTTAGCTACTGACCAAGGGAATCCAACAGCTCGCAAAACACATCCAATGCGTATCACAGTAAGAGAAACACTGAATATAGTGGGCGGCAGTGTTGTCAACGGTCAATGTCTAGCGACAGTGTTGTCAAATGAACCGCGTAACTCTGAGTTTGCGTAAGTCGGGGTATTACTGTATTTTAACAGTGTGAATTTCCCCCGTATATTGGAATAAATTTATTTTAAAGTCAGTTCTTTTTAAGTTAAATCTATCTGATTGAAAATAATTTATCGTACACATAAATTTTTCACTTTATTGACAACATGAATGGCATTAAATGATATATAATTGTAAATTTTAATTACATACACGTATAGAAATAAATTATAATGATTTATTAATAAAAATTATTATTTGTTACAGATATTTGACTATGTGGCTGGAGAATGGATCTCGTTAGATAAAAGATGTGGTCGAATTAAGCCCGGAAATTATTTTTCTTCTTCTGATCGGATGAAAGTGCTTTTTAGATCTGATCTTTCTGTTAACGGCGACGGTTTTCAGGTACACATATAAATACTATCATATATATTTATAACATAGGTATATAATACTGTAGTAAAAGGCTTTCGCTATTTATGGTCAAACAAGCATATACATAATACCAAACAGTTATAATTAAATTTGTTAAATTTCAAATTTGTCGAACACTGTGTGACATACAACAAATCATATTGTTGACATGTGCTCAATATTCATTACGTAAAATTTACAATACGCGCAAAACTAGTTAAAGTTATCATCAAATATGTGTTTTTATCTATTTTTTGCCTTCGTATATTATTTTCACTCTCTGAAGTTCAATCTGTTATATGTCATATATCTTGATTCTCACTGGATTATCATAAAATTAATACGATAATACACACATCCAAAGTAAAATCTACTTTAGTATAGGCCTTTATGCATTGAAATGCACGTTTAGTCTCTTTATTTTTACTACAGGACAAATCTTATTACATATAACAAAATTCATAGGATCATAAAAAACAATTTGTTATACTGAATATGGGAGAAAAACACAATATTTCATTTGGGACCCATAAACAATTCATTATTCTGTGATTTCATTATTCATTGTTTTTAGTTTTACATTTCTTGGATTTTTTGTATTCATTAATGAGTGATTGAACCGTGAGAAATATTATCATATGAAGGCAATCCCAGTTCAAAATGATGAATTTTCGTCTTATATAATCAATAACTATTTTATTTAATGAAATAATATGTTTGAATATAGGCTCGCTGGAATACTTTTTGCGGTGGTACATATGAGGTTACGGAAACACCAAAATTATTGAGAAGTCCTGGTTTCCCTGTTTATGGCAGAAATTTAAGTTGTATTTATATATTCAAAGCAGAAGAAAACAAATATATTAATCTTAATTTCACAAAGTTTTCTTTAGAGTCTGGTAAGAATTAATATTTAATTGTATTGTCATTTCAAAAATTATACATTTATTTTTATTCAGCGAAGGTATTTACTAATATGTCTATACATTACATAATGTTACAGTTAGTGTGGTTTTATATTTCATTAATAGTATGTACATACTTACTATACTATTTATTTCAGTTTTGATCAATTTATTTACTTATACTTAGAACTGTTGAAATTCATATACATACATACGCTAATATCACGCTATATGGTTTTTCACTATAACAGCCTTTTAAATTATTTTAATTAATTAATTTATTTAATTAATTTTTAAAGAAAATAAAAAGTAAAAAATGCATTTTCAACTGAAAACATAAGTATTTTCATATTATTCTTCTATTAAATGTGTATGGTTTATATCAAAATAAATTATACATTATAGGGCATTTCGCTTAACGACCTTTCCCCAAAATGTAAAGTCTAAGTCGTAAAGCGAGGTATTGGTGTACTTATTTACCCAAATTTCATACTTTGTATTATGAATATGATAAAAATATATTATCTTGTATGTTATATTTTACTTGTAACCATTTTAGGTACAATTCAAAGGTGTCAGTATGACAATGTGACATTAGATCAAGATTCTTCAGATATGTTATATGAGTATGATAGAGTAACAAAACAATTATATTGTGGCACCCAATCGCCAGGAAATGTACGTTTTAGAAATTCCGTGACTTTGAAGTTCTTCACTGATTTGTGGATACAAAAACCAGGGTTTCAATTGTTTTATAGCATCGACAGTAAGTAGAAAAATAATTATTATTAATTAATTAAAAACATTCCTAATACGTATATATATTCTTGCAATCAATTTTATTTCATACAGTTTATTGTCAAGAGTTTTCCATTACTTGTTTTCAGTATGAAATTTAAGGTATTCTAGACGACACTAATAGCTAAATAATTATTTAATTCAGTTAAATATTTAAGTATATTTATTTATATGTAGTTGTTGCCAGAGAGACGTAAAGTATTTTTGATGTAAATTGGTCTTCTAAAATTCGTGTTAGTTTCAAAGTCAGTTACTTTTGCCCTCTGCCATTTATATTAAGATTCAACCAAGTCTTCACTTCCCTGTAATTTAAATTAGCTGCCAGTATGGATACTGGCTTATTTTTTAAAGAGGGTGATGTATTTATTTTTTACCAGACTTCAGCTATTAATAATAAGTGTATTAATTAATATATTGTTCTTCAAGCTTCTATCAGTTTTTCATGTTTTTCTCCAATTAAAAAAATATGAAGGTTGCTGACATTGCATCTTATTCTTCATGTATATCACATGTCATTTTATCTCGCAAAGTATGTATGTTATATATTTAAATGTATCCTGTGTCAGAAAACTCTCTGGATTGAACTGAACATGTCTGAGATATCAAAGTTTTTGAATTTTTATTGTTTTGAACCATAACATCTTCATTCGTAATTTTAGAAGCCGTTCCATCTATTTAGCATGTTTTGAGCATTCTTGCAAATGCTTCAAGTCATTTTATCATTCCCTTAGTAAGTCAGTTTCCATTCAATAAAATAATACCGAGAACATATACCATCTGACCATTCACATTTATTAATCTGAGGTTTAGATCTTTACTGTAGAATCGCGCAATCTTTTTCATGCGGATAAAAATTGCACAATGCGGCATTTGATTTCTACAGAAAGATCACTAACAATATAATTTTATTTTGTATTGCATAGGTTGTGGCGCCGTAATAAATAGCAGTCAACGGATACATTCACCTCATGACAATAAGATGAAATATCATAAACATGTTGACTGCATATGGAATATAACAGCCCCGGAAAATAAGATTGTGGCTCTAAGGTAAACATTTTGATGTCATAAAAATACCCTGGTTTGTTAACAGCAAATATGTATGAGATTGGGTTAAAATTTTATAGGCAAAGTTAAATCATCTCCATTCATCCACGCCCTTAGCTACACTGAAATGTTTAATGAAAACTGGAGGATGGTTAGAAGCCTCAATAATCGACTTAAGCCTATATTTGGCAGATCCATTTATGATAAAGTAATCAATTAATAATGGGTATTTCGCTTTTTCATGCTATTTATTTAATTTTTCATACAGGTTTCGCTCTTTTGTCCTGGAACACAGCAGCGATTGTGGTTTTGATTCTTTATCTGTATACGAAGGTAGTGCTGTAGACCCGTCTCGAGTTTTAGCTAATTTTTGTGGAGATCTTACAAACTTTCTACCAGTTATCACTTCGAAGGGGAATAAAATGATCGTGAAGTTTACATCTGATGGCAGTAATGAAATGGATGGTTTTTCTGCCGATGTAATATTTTCATATGGTGAGTAGTCTTTATTAATATTAGATTTAGAAAAAAATTATAATGCTATTTTATACATTATATTTGATAATCTATGTTCATTTTTGTTAAGGGTCTACTTTCAATGATAATTCAAATTTTCACATTTTTTAAATTGTATTTGCAATTTTATTGTCGTGTCTTTCTATTAAAATCTTCCTCTCTCGCATGATTTACATAACAAATAACGTCATTAATTATTTATCTGATTCTTGATAATAATTTAACTATTAGCGTCATCTTGAAAGCACATCAAATTCGTGTAAAATTTCTCAAATTTCAAACTGGAAAAATGAAAGTAGCCTCTTAATAACATTTCATAATATTATTTTTTATTAAATCGCAATAGGTATAATATAACTCTTTAGTGGCCTGTATAGGTCAATAAAACTGAAAAAGTGAGTGAAAAAACTACATAGGCCTCAGGAGTATATTGATACTTTAAAATTGAAAGACTCTTGGCGTTAAATATTATGTTGCAATATAATTTGTAGTACATCTTTATCATATATTTGGAATGTACAGATGCAAGTGACTTATTTGAAGCTTGTACAAAATGTAAAAATAATTTTCAATTTTTTTAACTTTTCTTAACAAAAAATAAAACTGGCAAAATTGCGAGTAAAAAAACTGCACTTATTCAATGTTAACACGCCCTGTGCGTCGAACACAGCTCCCGTGTCCATACAAATATTGCAGCCACGAGGCACCATCTGTTTAGGTTATGTCGCAAGCGTCAAGTGTTTTGGGGAAATAAACTAGTACATATATGGTGACAAAATTAATAATACTTTTTGATTTTTAACAAAGTTATAGGGGTTCCTAAATTTGCAAATTTACAGGTATTCTGTATTACTGGGAGATTTTTACGCAGAGAATGTGTTGAGAGGGTTGGAGGTATCACAATAAATTGTATATTTTAATATTGTGCATAACAGTTGTGAAATAGTTGTGATACTGAAAAAAAAATGGTTTAATAACAATTACTCAAAATTATCTATTCTACAATTTGAAATAAACAAAATGGTCCCTAAAAGTTTGCTCATACAAATACTGAAACAAATCTCAGAATTAAAATTTTGTCTTTGCAAGAACAGAAATGTATATAAAAAAATCAGTTTTACAAAAAATTGACTTGTTTGTAAGCTGATGTAATATATTCTTTAAATAAACAAATTGATTTAGGTACATAGTTAATATTATTCCCATTTTTTAATTCTTTGTGCCGGTTTACTTACAATTATTATTTTTTTTTAATTCATTCACATACACTTTATTTCTAGAATTTACAGATTGTTAAACTTCCTTAAATTAAAATTACCACTACTTCTTAATTTATATCTATTGAAAATTTTGGAAAATATTAATCACCTGGATAAAAAAATTGATATTTTAGAAAAAACAAGTGTGTTAAATCATAATGTATTTGTATTCTTGCGTAGGAGAGGCTTTTGGCTGTGGTGGACATATACAAGTTTCTAATACCAGCCAGCCATTAAACCTTTTCTCACAATCACAGTATGAACCATTCTTGGAGTGTCAGTGGGTAGTTAAGGCACCAGTTGACAATATTATTGAGATGAAATTTTCCGCATTCAACGTGTCTGAGTGTTTTTCTACAAATCAAACTGTTGCACGAAGAAACAACTGTACATGTGATTTCCTCGAAGTAAGCATTTTTTAATTTCATAAATATTTCTAAATCTAATAACTATTGTAGAAAATCCCATAAAAAAGTGGAATATTCAACATCTATATATGTTTATAACGAAGAGTGTCGGTGGGTTTGTTTTTTATAACAAATCTACAGTTTTATTTTGCACACTTGAGCTTCAAAATAAGAGGAAGGTCGCTACATAAAGTTTCGAAATACCACCCCTATCCCCCTTTGAGATTAATCCGAGAAATACTAACTACACATTCTTTAAAATGCCTTGACACTAAACTTAAATAGAAAGAGATATGTCAGTATTAAAATTAATACAAATTAAATAATTTATAAAACACGGAAAAGTCTGAGGAACTCAACCGCGTACTAACGTTTGTATAACAAAATATACAAACGCTACATAAACAAAAATAATGTGGTAATAATACAGAACAGAAGATTGACAAGCACTGACATTCGCAGCTAGCAGCTGGGAAAACTAGAGAACTGCGTTACCTATAAAGGCGCAGAGATAATATTTGCTATCTTTTTTTATTCTAAAGAAAATGAGCAAGAGAAAAAGCAAGACAAAAAAAATCGAATTAGGCGAAAAATATATCCACAAATTCATCTGATAGGGTCCAAAAATAGCTTTGAATAACGATATTCAATTTATAAGTACAATTTAGTATGAAAACTTTCCAGAGGGACCATTTTCTGCTCTAAAACTTCGACTTGCGGCAAATTGGCAAATTTCGAATAAACGGGGTTTCACTGTATTGCAGCTTCAACAATTGAATTCTGTAACTTAGAGTTTTTCTTCATCAAGTTTTAATTCACCACACGGAATCTTAATCCTATTTATCGATTCTCTTTTATAAAGACTACTTTTCATAGACTTTGCCTTTTAGATGTCCTCAAAGATAAAAGTCAAATAGAGTGCTGTCGGTAGGTGAACAAGGAGGCCATGAAATCTGTCCTTGTCCAGTGTGTTGTTATGTTATTCCGATAATGGAACATTTTAGATCATGAGTATCATTTAAAACATTCTAAATTTGAATCATTTTGTGTACAGGTACTGTGCATACATAAGCAGTAGATACTTGAAAATAAATGTGACCTTTTTATAATGATTAAATTTTGGCGTATCTCAAATACAAAGATTACAAGTTATATTTTTATAATGCATAGCTTTTTGTTACGTTGATTACCTGAATGACAATAACTATATAACTCTTTGATATAACTCGTTGATTGCAATAACTATATAACTCGTTGATTGCCTGAAATGACAACAACTATATAACTCTTTTCAATTTAGCTTCGTGATGGGCCCGGTTTCCACTCACCTCTGATCGGAAGATACTGTGGAGATACAGTTCCTGGTGATATTATATCAACCAGTAACATATTGTGGATTCGATTTAAATCTGACGGAACACTTTCCAGTAGTGGAGTCAGATCCACTTTGAGTGCATTACGTTGTAAGTGTTTTTTGTAACTAATTCTTGAAGTAATCAATTATTGATAATTAAACCAAAGCACAAGGAATTTTGTAGAAAAAAGATTATTTTAAGAGCTACCATGTTTTAAGTTAGAATTTGTGACTATTTAACATTTTTTAATACTTAATCTTTTTTAAGCTCCTTGTGGACAAACCCATTTGCAGGCAACGAATCAAACTAAAGAATTGATATCTCCAGGATATGAACAAGGATCTGTTCAAAAGGGAATAAGATGTAAATGGTTTATCACATCGCATACCGAAGTGCATGTGAAAATAATTGATTTAGACTTGGAACCAGCATCTGTTACAGGTCATTGTGTTTCAGAACAATTGCAGATATCCAATTTAAAGGTAATTTTAATATCTTGTTAAAAAAACAGAAAAAACATTTCACTTGTTTTTGCCTAGCCTATCTATCAGTTATCACTAATTCCTTGTCGCTAGATCTTGCGGATGCTACAGTGGTCCAGTCAGTATTTCTGAAATTGAACAATTTATGTTATAGTAAAAAATTAATAATAAAGTAAACCAAAATAAACTCCAAACTTACATTTTTGGGTGTTAGGTAGGTGGCTAAATGAAATGTGCTGATGATGTAGTGTCGTTTATTCGGACAGAGATTGAACAGAGAAATGCAGAAGATAAGTGTGATATTTGAAATATATATATAAATATATTTGATGCTTGGCCTCAGCCTCGCCTGGCTCTCGAGCGCCAGTCGGTACCCGCTGGAACAGAAATCGTCGGTGAGCAATCGGATCAGCCGTATGGCGGCATCACTGCTCGGTCAGGTTGCAATGATATTTGTACATAAAATTGCAGATTTTTATGTACAAATATCATTGCAACCTGACCAAGGATGAGAGTGATGTCAGATTTTTTCTTCTATATACACAAATAAATATTTTTATTTAGAATATTTTTAAGCTACACCTAGTCACTTGATTTAAAAGGTTTTTTCCATGCAACATTACAGTAGCTGCTTCATTAATTACACACCAGTATTATTACATTACTTTATCTTTCATTAAATTTTTATTTAAAATAGTAAAAAGTTATTTTGAAAAGTTTCACATTTTAAATTACTTTTGTTGATTTACAGAACCACTTCATAACCGACTCGGAAAGTAATTTTGTGATTTCAGGATACAATGTAGGAATCATGCCTTATTTTATGGTAAGTTTCTTTCTTTGTATAAATAAGTAATGTTTAGATGGGAGGTGACTTATGGTCACTTGGAGATTAATTAGTGGCAATTTTTTTCAAATAAACAATCTTTTCACTTATGGTGGTGGTAGAAAAACATATGACTACTTTATCTATAAAATGTAACATTTTGAATAATATTTTAACATTCTGCATGTTTTTCAGGGTTACTCCAAGTTCTTTGAATATTCATATTGTGGTAAAATGAAAACATTAAATATTTTTGCTTTATCTAGTGAATTGGCAATAATTCTCACCACATCTTTCGATGGAATAAATCATAAAGGGTTCAAACTAGAATATTCTGCTCCAGGTAATCCTTTTCTGTAAATCCCTAGGTGTTATGCTAAGCTTAATAACAATTAAGATTAACATAACATTGTATAACAATAAAGCCATCAGCAATCATACATATAATGTCAAAAACGGGATTGTTTTTTAGTGATAAATGTCTTTGCGGAAAAGAATCTTAATATACATCGGCTTCACCGAAACCATCTAATTACCCATAGAAGAAGGGTTAACACTTAAATAAGTCGATTGTATGTGGTTTATCCATAGTTTGAACCTCCAAAACAGCTGTAACATGTTTTATGCAAATTAGCAGAACCAACTATAATATTTATTAAAATTAGATTTTTTAAATTTAATAAAAATTAAACATGGAGTTCTACAAACTAAACACAATAAAAATAAATTAATTGAAATTACTTGTGTTTAAAGGAAGGTGCAGGCTTTACCCACGCATTCACTGAGTACAGGCTCTATATTTGATCAAATGTTATGTTTATTTTTTATTAAAAACCCTAACTCAATTGATATTTTGAATACTGAGGATAGTCACTAACATATTGTGACCTTATTCTTGATTTTGCGCAAACGAGGTAAATTATCATTGTGAGCATTCCAAGTGCGCTATCCTATGTTGGGTTACACATTCAATGTTTAAACTGCTCACGATAATAGTGCGAGTACCAAATTAAGGCTGCTGATTCTACTGATTAAACAAGTAATTAAAATTATTAAGAACACATTCTTATTGTGAAGTTGTAATTATTCAGAACAGACGGTCTGTGATATTTTAAATACTAATTAAATGTATTAATTAGAAAAATATACATAAAAAATCAATTTTATCCAAAAATATTGTTGATGCGCCACCGGGATTCGAATCTGGATCTCTTCTGTCCGGGGAACGTGCATTAACCGATTATGCTATACCAACACAGCGGATTGATGACGAATCTTCAAACTTATTTGTTACACTTTTCAAATTAATACGAATAGATCCGGATTCGAATCCCAGTAGCATCAAAAATATTTTTCGATAAAATTGATTTTATCTGTATATCTTTCTAATTAATTCATTTAATTTGTATTTAAAATAAGTAATTAAAACACTAAAATCATATGTATAAATCAGTAAGTTATATATACAAACATTAATCAAGGGCAATGGTTTCAGACTACCTTCAATCACATCAAAATGTTGCTAATTGATTATGATTATATCTTCATTCCAATTTGCTCTTGAATTAAGATTATCAAATGTATTTTTTACTATTTTATGTCATTTTCCAGGTTGCTCTCGAAACTTCAGCGAATCTTATGGAAGAATTAAAAATTATGATATGGAGGACACATCATGTGTGGTTATGATAACAGTTCCAGAAAACAATACTATATCCCTTTACATGTTAGCTGCCGCAGTGATTGGAATGGATTGTGTTAACAATTATATTGAGGTAAATACTCTTTTGTTGTGTGACTGTTCAGGCAAGTGCATTGCTGTGGTAAATATAAAATATTAATATAATGATAATTCAAGTTAGTGTAATAAAAATATTTATAATATATAAATATTAAAACACACAAATTATTAAATAAAATAATTACAATAATTTTTTAACAAGAATACATTATTGTTGTGAAGTTGCAGTTTTCAGAACATAGTTCTGTGGTATCTTTAATACAAATTAAATTAATCAACTAGAAAAATATAAAGAAAAAATCTATTTATCAAAAAAAAATTTTGTTGCTATCGGGATTCGAATCCGGTAGCAAGTATTATATTTATATTACTCAAAAGTATATGAGATTATCGCTATATAAAGTTGATTGTTTTTAAAAACGGAATAACAAATGTGTGGGGATAGGTGGTGAGAATGAAAATGGTGTAGAGTCATTTATTGGTAGAGGATAGAACAGAGAGTACAGAAGGTATGTGTGTATATTAAATATAGAGAAGTGAGAACTCCAAAGCGTATAGGTTGAAAAATAATGGAGCGAGTCGGCGGAGTTCGGTGTCGAGCCCGCCAGGTTCGAGCACTGTGGCGGGGCAACGGAAAGGAAGATGTGCCGCCAGCTAGGTATTGAATGCAGATGTCGGTGCCAACTGGGAACGGCGGTGAATTTGAACCGCTGTCCTTTACAAATGTTTCAATTTTAAAGAGATACAGAATATAAGTTCAAAAATTTGTCGTAAATGTACTTGGTTGGTATGGTGAAACTGAATAACGTGTCTCCCCAGATAGAAAAAAAGTGCAGGTTCGAATCCTGGTAGCAACTAAAGTAATTTTTCGATAAATAGATTTTTTCTGTATTTTCTAGTTGATTTATTTAATTTGTATTAAAAATTCAATAATTGATGCAGGTACATTCCAATGTGATTAATAAACATGATTCCAAATATAAATATAAACTTGTCTTTGTGTAAAGACCATAGTTGCATGAAGAAAGAGATTATTTCATAAAAAAAATCCTCCAATTCTACTACATGTGTAAGAATAAAAATTATGAAGTTTGAAACTTAAGAAAGAAATACTGTTAATCTGAAATCAATTATTTAAAATTACAAGACTAAAGACTCGATTATTAAGGATGGTAGCAAAAAAAATTGGAATAATGGTAAAACTAAAAATTATTCTACATAATAAGCACAAACCCCTGTGTGACACGTTAATATAAAATTAAGGATATAAAATATGCATAAGTACAATACAAAAATATGGGTATACATTATTAAAAAAAGTTTTCTTAAAATTAATTGCTATGGTTGTGTAATTTGTATTTCCAATTTGACGGGGCACATGCCTGCTTGCATCAAAAATAGACATTGAATCTAAGCTAGTCTATTAAAAAAAACTCCAAAAAATGTTGATAATTTTAAAAAATATTAATAATGCAATAGTTATTTTTTATTCGACTACATAATATGTACAAAAATATTAGTATTGATAACATAACAAAGCTGGTAAAATAGTTGAATATATGAAAATAAAACTGCAATAATCATGAATTTGAGATATTTACATGTTCATAAATTATTGTTTGGACGCGCCTTTCAGACAATTTTGAGATCTTGTAATCTATTGTCTGTATTTAGCAGATGAGGCTTGCAGTTTTGTAAGTGATTAGTAAGCCACTTTTAATTACATATTGTGCTAAATAACAGAACTTTCAACAACCATTTTACTTTTAAATGTGAATTTACTACAATTGTTGCAGTTCTGGCACATTATTGGATGCGCTTGAAGCATTGGTAATGTATGATGTAATTGAAAAAGCTTTTTATAATTTTAGATAAGAGATGGACTTTCTAGTAGCTCTCCGGTCATCAGTAAAATTTGCGGATCAGAAGACCCCATGCCTGTATTTTCAAGCGGAAACAGTTTAAAAATAACTGCATTACATGAAACCCAATACATGTACTTATCTTATGATATGTTTTACACATCAACAGACAAAGGTTTGTTTTGCTACATTTTAGAACTTTGAAACATACATTCTTGTAACATAAAATGACCAGGGTTGAGAACACACCTCACGTGTCCATACCAACATACACACAATACCCAGGCATATTCAGTATTTTGTCTCAGCGCATCACATCTAGTCAGTTTTTATTGGTATCAGGTGTAGATTGGTTGATTCAAGCATTTTTGCTGAACCTTTGTGTAAAAGCTTGTAAGACCTTCCAAAATAAGGTTATCTGGCCAGTGCTGGGTGCACCTAAAATAACAAGGATCACACAACTCCACCACGACTCGGGTATTTCCCATGTAAAGGAATTCATTAAACATCAAATGTTTTTATACTGGCATCCTCCAACACCAAAACCCTACGATAAACATCCTATCAAATTATGACGTAACGATTCCATCGCGTATAGAACGTCCCAAAACCGTCCTCCTTTAGAGTCCTGGCTAACTTAACTAAGGCTAATCTAACTTTATACACCCCCATTATTTTTTTAACACGCCCATAAGGCATACAACACAATGGAGGAGCAAACCAACCCGATACTCTGAAAGACAATAAATTTATCAAAGTCAAAACAACATGGAAAGCAAACAAATATCGCTTCAAAATATAATTAAACTTTTGTACATATAATTGTGCTTAAGAAACTTGTATAATGTATTACAAAATGTAACGTAACTTAATAGTACTACTTTTCATTAGCTGTTTTGTCTTTAGTACTCTCGGCTTTGACAGCCTGTTTTGTTTTTACACTATCACAATGATCCTCTGTTACATGACCAAATGTTCCGAACTCTGCTTTCCTGATTAATAGCACCGTTAATGTACACCATATCTGAACTATCTGTCTTTGTTTATTCTCTTATTACTTGACCATTTATAAATGTATTGTTCATCAAATAAACATAAAATTATTCATAATTATTATATTTTTAGGAAAAGGTTGTGGCGGAACTATGTTCGATCAAGAAGGGATAATTTACAGTCCAATGTATCCAAATGCATACAGACTAAATATTGTCTGTGAATGGATTATAAGGACATCATATGGAAAGAAGTTGGAGCTATCATTTAAAGGTACTTTTATAATTTCAGATTTGACAGATTTTTTATTTTTTTGAAGGTTTACATAAATATAATTTCATTTTTATAGATTATTTAACTTTATTTATTAAAATCACTCTGTGAGTAATTTAAAACATCAACCGGTTTCGAAAAACATAATTTCCTTCTTCAGGATGTCGGATTAACTAATCAAAAATATATATGCACATTATTCTGTTTTTAAAAAAAAAACTATTTTTAAATTTTATAATTAAAATAATAATTATTTAAAAAATAAATCCAGTACTTAATTTAAATTGTTATGATGATGTTATGTTATTATGGTATGTGGAAATTGATTTGATGATATAAAATTATTAGAATTTTTTTTAGAATATGACTTGCGGTTAAATTTAATTGGTTATTTATACTATTTTGGTTAATTTTACGTGCTTTATTTATTTATAATGATTCTAAATTATTCAATTTTTGACCAACATTATTTATATGTAAAACAGACAATCCCAAATTTTTATCAAAAGTATGATCATTTTCTAATAATGTACAATTTGCAAATATTAAAAATAATTTATTTTTCAGTTTTCAATATTGGATCTGCTGCGTTGTGCAATACAGATTATATTGAACTGATGGATGAAAAGGAAAAATTAATCACCAAGTACTGCCCTGGAGTAAGTCCTACAATCGCATTCAAAATAATATTTTACAGAGACTTATGAGTATGTCAAACATTTTATGTCAATTTCCCAGTAAAAAAATTGCATTAAATATGGTAAATGCCACAACACCGCAATGACAAAGCAATGTGTGCATAATTCTTTTGGGTCCCGAATATAACGCGAATGTCATTTTTTAAAAATTCTTGATGTTAAAAAATATTACATTATATTCGGTCCAACAATAATTATAATAATTTTTTTTAATTTAGGTAAGTATATATGTACTAGTGAAGAAAGAGTGAATGTTTTTAAATAAAAAAAAGAGGAAAAGGGTTTGGGGGTTATGTCGGTGGTTAAATGAAAGATATGTGATTGGCGAGTGTTGAGGTTTTATTATGACATTATGATGAAAACAAGAAAGACATAGAATGAAATGAATGAATGAATGATGTAGAAGGTGCGTGTGTATTACGAAATGAAATGAAGCGAAGCGATTTGGCGGTCTCGCTCGGCGCTCCCGGGCGGGCAAGATCGCCGTTGTAGAACGATGAAACTGGAGAGACTCTCTAGCGGTGAATTTCGAGCCAGGCTTGTAGCAGCAGCCGGCAACGCTATCGCTAACGTCGATGCCGGCTGAGATGGTGGTGGATTTGAATTCCGGTCGCTACAAGGGTATTAAAAATGTTTAAAAAACTGCTCTAGTACATTCTAATGTAGTGACAAAAACAATGCTGTATACGTAATTGACATAAATTTAATATTATTGTAAAGTATTGAGTATAATTTTTAAAAATAAAAATTAATTAATAATTAAAGTTTTGCAATGAAAAGAAATCTAATTCAAGTAAATCAAACTGATCAATGTTCCCAGATAGATAAAATTAAAAACAAAAGATTAATCATTTTGTAACAACGGCACAGAAAGACTCTGATCCTGATTTCATATTTGATTGCATTGTTTTAGTATTGTAACGATTAAAGTCCTTTTCATTGCACAACTTCAATATATAATATTAGGGTAAAAGAAGACGTTTTTTAAAATGAAAAGTGTTTTTTTCAAACAAATTTATTTTCACAATAGTTTCCATCGACAGATACAAACTTCTGCCATAGTTCAGGCAAGATTTTAATCCCTCGTTTGTAAAAACTGACAGGTTTTGATTTAAAATATTTGGAAAGGGATGTTGTCACTATTAAATTTTTTCCCATCTAAGTTATGTTGTAAAGATCTGAACAAAGTAATCTAAAAAGTAGCTAAATTAGGAAAATACGGAAAGTGAGTAACAATTTTCCATCCGGGAGCATTAATTTTTTCTCTCTGCATGAGGACGTGCATTATCATGTTGCACGAACAGTGTATGCCAATTCATCAGAGCAGGTCTCTTTTTTTAAATTCTTTTATGCAATTTATTTTTTTATTTATTATTTATTTAATTTATTTGTCTGCTGTAATTGTTTTTCCGGGTTTGAGTAATTTAAAATAAATTACACCGTGAATGCCCCACCAAACAGACAATAAGACTTTTTTAACAAAGGCCAGGTCTTGGGGTAGTTCTTACTATCTGCTGCGTCTATAGCCATTGCCTTTTGCGTCATTATTGTCATTCAACATCCAGGTGTATTCGTTTCCTGGTCCAACAAGCGTTCACACATTTGCATGCGCATCGCCTCGTTCTCATCGCCTAGCGCGTGCAGTACCCACACCTTACTGATTTTTTCAAACTCCTTTGAATGCTGGATCTTGAAAATCCTATTTTTAAAAGTCTGCCGCGGCCCACCTAGGCTGCCTTTCTCACCAGATGTATTCCGTCACTGAAGAGGCCAGTTTCACGGCCAATCAGCCGCTACGCTAGCCACTACTTCGCCCATGCTGCCCCTCGCCACCTGTAAGCCCCGCCATCCACGGCGCCGAGTGCGGCTACCACCGCTACATTTTGCTAATTGTTCTACCACCTGCTGTATATAGGATTTTTATCAGAGATATTTTTTTTCTATTTTTTTCTCTGCCATTTCCGGTGCCTTCACTTTCCCTTGATCAACTGTATCATTAAAAATGTGTAATTTTTACATTTGTATTATTTTAGGATAACCCAGCTACTCACTCTTCGTCAAACTATATAAAGTTAGTACAACATTCATCAATCAACAACAATGGCTTTGGCTGGATAGCACAATACAAATCAGTGGAAGATGGTAAATATTACTAATGACCTAAACTGTTATTTTAACTGTGATGGTGACTGTAACTATGAGATTTTTGTTGGGTTATAATAATGATTGGTAACTGATTACTCGTAATTCAGCAAGTATTTACTGGTGCATCAGAAACTAAACCTCATAGTTGTTTTTTAGTAATAGTAAATTTGTATTACTATATATAATAAAATAAAATTATTGCTCATTTGAATCTTATTTTTTTTCAGATACTCGAGATCCGGTTAATTGATTGATTTTATTTCAAATTAAATATCCAAAACAATGTTTTTAATGTGCAGAAACATTATACCAAAATAAAAACATTTGAAATATATGTACATTTGTTTTATTTATCAATTAAACCATGGCTAGCTTACAACTTTGTCATTTAACCAACATGTATTTGAAAAAGACAAAATAGATTTTGGAATTGAAAGCATATAATTATTATTGCTGTTGAAATTAATTAATTTTTCCTCCCGTCAATAAAAAAAAATCTATACATATACAATTACATGTATATACATACCTTTTTTCCTCTTTATTTAAAAAATGTGTAAAATTAGCTACTTGTTAGATTAGGGGATCACATCAACCCTGATGATAAAATCGTCCATATAAAAAGTAAAAATTATCAGCAACTGTCAAAACATGAAAAACCAGAATATTCATATTAGAAAGTAGAAATTTTAACACTAAAATAATAAGTGAAGTCTAATAAAAATAAATATTAAGAATAAGATTCTATTGCAAGCATCATGAAAGCAAAGAAAAACTTGAGATTATTTATTTGAAGTGTTTCATAATCATTAAAATTAAATTTATCATCTCTTAGAACATTGTTGTAATTTAGCAGGAATATAATACACACACCTTTTAAGTGGCACAAATCGTTTAATTTGACAACCTTTTAAGATTGTTTTTGTGCGCACTCGGTAAGAACACAGATAACATAGATTATTAAAGAAAATGCAAGAAGTTATCTATGTAAGAGTGTGCAAGAGGCTACAAAAATAAAGGCCAGAAACGAGCAAAACCGTATCGAACGGATCAATAGATGTTGATCAAACAGAGAAGCAGATGGCTGGCGAGCAAGGGCAGTCAACACCACAATATGAGAAATAGGAAGTGGACCGCGACCTCAATGGCAACGCGGGTGCCTATCCAAACGGATAATAGCCCAGCAGACACCAGAACGGCAGAGAAAGACGAAGAGATGCAGATGACAACACCGCCCTCCGTCTGGTCGAAAACCGAACGTGAGGCTGATTCCGGCAACACAACGCATCATTAATATAAAGTAGTCATAAACAGATTAAGTTAATTATAAAAAATTCTGCCTGCCCATCGTAATATATATATTTGGGGGTTAGGTCGGTGGTTAAATGAAAGAGATATAGATTTGCGTGTTGATGTTTATTGAGATGGATAAATCAAACAAGGAAGACAGAATTAATACAATGAAGAAATGCGAAGATGTAGAAGGTGCGCGTGTATTATGAAGTGAATCGGCGGTCTCGCTCGGCATGCGTGGGCCAGCAAGACCGCCGCTGTGAAGTGATGAAACCAGAGATGGCGATGGATTTGAATTCTGATCTCTACATATATATATATATATATATATATATATATAGGAAATAAATAATTGATCTGTGTTTAAATATTCACCTGTCTCCTTTTATAACCATACTACAAATAGAAATGTGATACCTGGAAATAATTACAGAGTGAAATATTAGTATAGTGCGGGGCCGCTATAATAAAATAATAAAAATAAATAATAAATAAAATAAATAAAAAACGGAAAATTGTTTGTTGAAATAAATTAACAATTTTGTAACATTCAAATAAATTAGGGAAAGGATCTGTGCTGGCGATTACTTCATCTATGTAAACTACCTACCAGCCATCGTTGAAAAATCAAAAGTTTTCATATTTGCGAACGACACAGACCTAGTAATATATAGTAAGAATATTCACCTTCATAGATAATTACAATTGCTACTATTCAAAGAGATAATACATAGATTTTAGCTAGTCACTTAATGATCTTACAAATGCTGAAAAAACAAAAACAATCAATATTAGCTCTTCGAATATCGGGAAGAAATAGTTAACATCCTTTTCTATATTATGAGTACTTGGACACACACACAGTTATGAAACCACAGGTAATTGTAAAAAATAAGAAAATGCTCAAAGGGCAATTTATTTGGGTTTTATTATTGGTAAAAACTTTAACCGCATATTACCAAAGTAATAAACTAAAAATAATACTTAATAACAATAAACTTCCACAAAGTTAATCACGAAAATTTTGAAATATTTTGTGTATACTTACTTTACTTAATACTGATGGGTAAATCGTTATTTAAACTGTTATTGTGATTGTGTTCTATTGAAATGATTGGTAACTGATTATTCGTAATTTTTCGAACGATGACTGGTACACTAAAAAGTAAACCTCAACAATTAAATTTTAGTTAGTAACCATCATTAAATCTTAGTTACTCAGTATCACAATCACACAATTGTTCTATTTAACATGTTCTATATATATATATATTCTATTTAATCATAATCATATTAGAATCTAGTTTGATTGTTTTCCCCACGAATGCGGCGTTATCAAACAAATTAAAATTTATACCTTTTACTCTATGGTTTTACCCAACGGTTTTCCTTTTGGTATTATGAGCAAATTTCAAAAATTCAATGCAAGGAAAATCAAAAGGCACCCCATCCTCACAATATTTCACCACTACCGATCAATCCTTATTACTTATATACAAATTTTAATATTTAGTGTTCCTTTTTAACATCCGCCAACATGAAGATTAATATTTTTCAAAACACACTTAATTTATTTTATGTCGATATAAGCCGTGGTCATTGGCCAAAAAAAAGTAATTCGGTCATTTTACTTATTTAAGAACTATTTTAAAATACTCGATCTACTTCGTAGATTGCATATTCTTCTGTGAATGTTTACAAACGCACATGTTGCACCCATTGCACGCCAACTTGTCCTTGAGTTTTTCGTTGTCGGCTGTTGACAATCTCTTTTGTTTCACGCAGATCTGTTGCGCTCTCGATAGTTCCGTGTACCATGACTTTTTTATCCATGACATTTTAGAAGTGTGTCAATTTTGACATTTGTGACGTTTACTTTGTGTTGTGTGCAACGTGTTCAAATGTGCATCTGTTAAAAGTTGTTTTGTGGTTGACGCGTTACTTATGATTAACAGAACAGTTGTTTTTTTGCCCAATTTTAATATTTATTTCGCTCGTTTAATTCACGGCCCAGTGAATGTTTCAAGCACCAATGAAAACTCACTATCTAAACGACTTTTTAACAAGCATGTCTTTGCCACATACGTCGACGTCTGGTCACGAAGGGCAAACGACTCCTATTGTGTCTTCAACTATCATGAGCCTTCGTGAGAAGGAAAAATATATTGAAGACTTTGATTTTCCTTTCTGTAATGAGTCGTGCAAATATGAAAAAGTCGCAAAGATTGGACAGGGTACTTTCGGTGAAGTCTTTAAAGCTCGAGAGAAGAACAGCAATAAGAAATTTGTCGCCATGAAAAAAGTCCTCATGGAGAATGAAAAAGAAGGTTTTCCAATTACTGCCTTGAGAGAAATTCGTATTTTACAACTTTTGAACCACGAGAATGTTGTTAACTTAATAGAAATATGTCGCACTAAAGCGACAGCTCACAATAAATTTCGATCTACATTTTATTTAGTGTTTGATTTTTGCGAACATGATTTAGCTGGCCTACTGTCCAATGTTAATGTGAAATTTAGTTTGGGAGAGATTAAGAAAGTGATACAGCAGATGTTAAACGGACTTTATTACATCCATAACAATAAAATATTGCATCGTGATATGAAAGCAGCTAACGTTTTGATCACAAAGACTGGTATACTAAAGCTAGCAGACTTTGGGTTAGCCCGAGCCTTTAGTTTAGCCAAGGTAGGAGCAGCAAATAGATACACCAATCGCGTCGTCACCTTGTGGTACAGGTATGTTTTTATTGGTAATATCTTCATGTAATATTTTTTCCTAATTGTATACTTTTTTAACACTGTGTTTCCTCGATTATAAGATGCCCCATTATTTTTATATACCATAAAAAAATAAAAATAAAGTTTACATAAAAGCGTTATGTAAACTTTATAACAAAGTGATACAATCGCAGTAAACGGATTTAAAAATAGGCATCAGAGTCTGATTTCTTCAGATTCGGTGTCCGATTTTTCTGAATCGCTTTTCATCATGATTGCGCAATTTTACAGCGATTGTAAGACACCATAGATTATAAGACATATCCCGAATTCAGAGTCACCAAAATAGGAAAAAACACGTGTCTTAAAATCAAGGAAATACAGTAATTTTTGGACTTCAATAACTGTGTTCTTTTTATCTGCTATGATTTTATGCATCTGTCTGATATTATTAATTAGTGTGATTATGATTTTTTAATTGGTAACATTGACAATGGCAAAACATTAAGTTAATTTCACTGTTACAAACATCCAGATATTTAATTTGGTTTTTTGTAGCTTCTCTCTTTGATTGGTGCTCAAAATTTGTTTTGAAAACTCTTTGCACGCATGCGCTATCGCTCCGTTTGCTTCTCTCAGTATTAAAAATTTAATCTCCGTATTTTAGCATGCATATAATATTATATGTGCGTACAGTGGAATTTTGATATTCATCAGCTATATTCAAATTCAATATTTGTCACATTTTTTCAGCGAAAAAATGCTCCAATATTCATCCAAAAATACAACAGGTTACATCAGAGGAGGAAGGGTCAAATAAAAGCAGCATCCCAACAGCAGATACTAAGGAATTTGGTCCAATTGAGTCAAAATGCAGAGAGTATGGTGGAGAAGTGGCACCCGAACAATGCCGTAATTAATAAAAATATAATGTCTTTCAAGGGAAATGTGATTGACTACATTGATAACATTTTAGAAAGCAGCCTGTAACAGGCATTGCACAAGTTCTTTGCTAAATTCAATGCAAGTAAATTGTTGATAAAGGTACAGAAAATACATTGATCAGCAGAATTGGAGATATAGAAGGAGACTCCCCTTCTAAACGATAATTCCTTTCCTCCTCTAGCTTTTGCCATCATCACTCCTCAGTAAAAATAAATTGATGTCTTCAGATTCGGGTCTATGAACGAATTATTCGAATTCTTGTTATTTCTATGGAAAATATAGTTTCTACATTTGTCCAATCCAGTATTTCTCCGTCTCTTAGGAACAAATTAATGGCGTGTATAGAGGTTCTACTGTATATACATACACATCGATGTATATCCGCTGTTATATACATACACATCAATGTATATAGTGCAAGTGAATCTTCCCGATGCTGTACTACGAGATCCACAGTGGTGGCTAAACACTGTAAGAGTCCTGCCCGATACATGAATTTCCCTTAATTCACTTTTTGATCACAGATGATAACCTGAGATCTCCTAGAGTTTTTCGATTAGCACAAAATATCCTTGACAGCACAGTACATCTTAGGGAGTTACAATGGGATTGCGAACTGACTATACTGGATTCAACTGGAGGTCTGGAAAATAATATCGGGCTATAAAGGACTGGAGCCAGGAAGAGTAGCAAATGTTGAAATCTTGCTGGCGATCAAGAATTCAACAGTTCAACGCTGAATATATACAAACCAGCCTGGGACAGGTGCCAACGTTAGTACAATAAGAATTCTATCCAACCTCATATTTTTTTACCCGCAATGGTTGCAAGGTATTTAGCTGACTTGTTTACCCACGAGGTCGAACCATATTGGTTCACAAGTCAGCGATTGTAGCCTTCTGTCCCCCCCCCCCCCCCCCCTCCAGCTCCTAATGCTGGCAGAATTAGCGTGGACTTCCTTGTCAGACATGTTCTTAAAGCTACCTCGGCGACTGGCAGAAGCACTGAGAGACCTGCAATCTGGAACCCCCAATTAATTGTGGATTGGCTACATAGGAACCCACCGAGGAGGAACAGCTTATATGATGTGTCAAGAGGAGTCGCCATCTTACTTATCATGACATCGGATCGAAGAGTGCACAATCTGACTCTCCTTGGAAACTCCATCATATTATGGCCAGCCTGTAAACCAAATCTGACACAATAAAGCACCAACAATTAGGCTGGAAGATGGAAGGATCAGAGGAAAAGAACACCAACCCTTTGCTCTGTCTCCGGAGACTGGTCATGCTCTTGCAATCAAGTCGAAGACCAGGCATGGATGAGCTTTTTGTAGCAATAACAGGCGAAATAAGGCCAGCTTCACGGGAGATAATAGGTGGTTGGATTAAGTCAATCTTAAGAAATGATGTTGTAGAAGCGATGTCAGGAAGTGTGTGCTGCCGTAGTCTCGCTGAACTGGCTGGAAAATTACACCATAGAAGAAATTCTATTAAGGGGGAACTGGCAGAGCAAAACCACCTTCTGGAAATTCTACCAAAAAGAGAGAGCGAGTGCTTCTAGAGTACAGTTTTCTCAGAGCTAATTAGCACCTTCCTTCCGCCAATATAAGGCGATCACATAACGTCAGATGGTCAAGTCATCAGGTGATAACAAATAGATCTCTCATAATGGATTCCAGGCATCGATACGAGATATAAATTAAAAGTATTTTACCTTCCAAGGTGCATTGTGAGTCATATGAAAAAATATCATTACTGTTTGACTGGAAACACCGTAGGGATGCTAGCAGGGAAAATATATGTCGCAAGTAGGGAATCTATGGGTAGGAGCGGGCATCTAAGAGCAGAAACAGCAGGCTGTCTCTCTCATAATGGATTCCAGGCATTGATGGAAACAAAATAGGAATTTTATTTTGTCTATATATAGGCGGTGCCAAAATTTTGATGAAGCAAAGAAAAATACTATTTCAGTAATTTTACGTGATTCTTAACATTTTAAAATTTATATTATGATGTAACGAAATCATGACCAGTAGTGAACTGCGTTATAGTTTGTATGAATAATTAGTAATAAATGCCCGCATACAAGTTTTTTTAAAAAAGACGAAAGAAAAAATTATCCATAATAATATTGCATTCCCTCTTTTATCTATGACTATGTGTCATTGTAGCTGTAAAGTGCTTGGCTAAACGGCCAGGTCAGGGGCAAGTATATTGAACATCCTTATCTATGGTCGTACTGTCAAATCGTGTCAACGTGAATGACAGATTAATGTTTATCTTTATTCGTAATGTTTAAGTAATGTAAACAATGATCTCAGTTTTTTAAGAATATGTATTTTTAGAAGTGGATATATATATTTCAAAGTTGATACAAAAGAACACCGTTTGTACAATTCTAGGGAGGGCAATACCGAATGCGCTAGCAGAAAAGTAATCGGCGATGGCATATATTTCATCTAAAGCAATATAATAAGGATACACTATTGTTAAAGCAATATAATTAGTCTTAATTGTAAAGTAAAATGACGATGAAAAAAAACATTGGTGGAATGGATCCTGTGTTTGTTTGATTTCTGTCACACATATTAAGTATGTGGTCTCTGTGTACTCTAAGACCTCAGTAGGTATTTTTAAAAAACTTTTTCTTTTCCACTCAGTTAAATGTGAAACTCGATTAGTGTAAATGAACACATTAATGAATAGCATGACCTTTACAAAAGAAAGGAATATGTGTGTTTATTTGTTACGTTTACGTATACGATTTGCACCTTTTATGGAGATCGTAGACGATAAAATCACAATACTATACCTAATGGTGCAATATCTACAAGTTGCAAAGGGGCAGATATTACATAAGTAGATAATACAAATCAATTAAAAAGATATACAGAAAAAATCTATTTATCCAAAATAAGTTATTACTAAACAGTGACAAAAGTATGAAAACAAGAAAAAAAAAATCATTAACAATGTATTGTTTATTTATTTGACCAGAATGTTTTTAATTTGGACAATAGGTTTTAACAAAAATAAAACAAAAAATATAAATATTGATTATTATTCTACATACTAAAAATAAATAAAATAATTACAATATTTAAAAAATCACTTTCTAAATAATTAATTTTTTGTTTTTTCGAATTATAAATTTTTATCTAATATATATCTCCATTTTGGTAACAAGCACGCATCTTAAATTTTTTTTTATCATATTAATTACTCATAACGATTTTATTCATCATAATTTTTTTCAAAATCTTTTCCAAATGACATTTAAATATTAAAATAGCAATATTTTCTCTTTGTTACTTGCAGATTTCCTTAACTTAGTAATTTTAGTAGTGATTTCTTTTTAGTTGTATTTTGCTGTTATTCGAGATGCAGTTGAAATTTTTTTTCTATCTAACATTTCTGTTAGTGTAGTGAAAGACTTGCTACTGAAAATGGACTGAATCGAACTAGACTTGCAGCCAGGAACGAATGCAAAATAACTGTTATGCATAATTTAAAATTGGTTTCTTCCAAAGGGTCCTTAGCTACGTAGTTCTTTTTCAATGCTGTTCATATTATTGATGCTATGCATTTTTTCGAATTAGAAGTTGTTGAATATATTCTTTTTTCCACACACTTTTGAATTGAATTATTCAGTCGTTATAACATGTTTTTTTTTCATTTGTTCCCTGCCCACCTCACCGGACCAGAATCCGTATCGAGGTAGGTATATGAACTTATCATTTGAATACGAATATGAAGGCTGTAAGATAAGTACCCGTGTTTAACTACTGATGGTGCCACTGGCGCAAAATCTGTATACCATTGCCATCTTTCGAACAATGTCTGCCAAAATTTCAGACAGATTTATCAAGTAGTTTTGTTTAGTTTAACTGTTGAAAACGGAAAAGTTTGTGTTTATTTGCAACTATGGAAAAAGAGCAATATTGGTCAGTAATTTAATTCCTTTTTTTTGATGAGAAGACGTGTGAGGAAATCAAAGTGAAGTTGCATACTGTTTATAAGAATCATGCACCTTCGATGCTACCATTAGATATTGATTTAAGCGTGACCGAACATCTGTTTTGGATGAAGAGCACCCAGGCCGTTCGATTGAAGTGACTACGGAGGATATGGTCAACGAAATCCATGATGTCGTGTTAGCAAATTGCCGATTGAAGATCAGAGAGATTACTGACATTATAAACATCTCAATTGAATGTGTACAAAATATCCTATATGAAAAATTGGATATGAGAAAATGGTGAGATGTGTACAGCGTTTGATCACAGTGGAAAAAAAACAGAATCGCATTAAAACTTCGGAGCATTGTTTGGACATGTTTAAAGACAATTAAAAAGAGTTTCTGTAGCATTTCATGACGTTGATGAAACATGGATCCATCACTACACACCAGAAATGAAAGAACACTCAAAACAGTGGACTTCGCGAGGCATCATTTTCACCGACTATTTGGAGAAGGGAAGAACAATCACGGGGTAGACTATGCTGATGTTTTGGGGCGATTTGACACTGAATTGATGAAAAAAGGCCCCATTTTCCGAAAAAAAAAAACGGATTCATCCTTCAGAATGTGTAGGACCGATATCTCTCCCTCAACAAAGTCCTCCTTGTCTTTTTGGTCTCGTTCTTCTGAGGGTAAGTCAGAAACTGCCTCAATTATTTTCTCATTCAAAATTTGGAATCCAGGATCATTCACATTGCAGTTTAACTACTGGCTAATATCTTCTTCATAACAAATTTGTTTTACTGCTTCTGTGATGTCTCCTACAACTCTTATATTTGATGAAACGACATTGGTTGCATTACCGTTACTGGAATTCATTAACGATCTTTTCAAAATTTTGTTCTATGATTTTTTCAATGTTGACACATTTACAGATTCCAACTCTGCTGCCATGTAACAACAGACCTTTAAATCAATTTTCTTGTGGAAATTGATGACTGATTCTTTATTTTCATCTGCAACAATAGTTGTCAAAGAAATTGTTTTCGATGTAAGCGCGTAAATGTCTCTATTACACCCTGATCCATCAGTTGTATTATAGACGTTACATTTGGTGGAAGATATTTTACAGTAAACATTTCATTAATCTCATTTAAACATTCTATTGACGGATTGGTCTATGTGTTTAGTAACAACATCGTACAGGTTATTTGATAATTTTTCTATTTAATTTTTTATGCAATCTGGATAATTGAGGTCTAGATAACGGAGGTTCTACTGAATGCGCATAGTTATATATTTATGTTTAGTAATTTACATAACAAAATTATTCACTGCAACTTTTCAATTATAAACACCTACTCCAAAGTTCAAATACATTTTTCCATCAGGAAAATTGACAATATTTTTTTCACAAATCAAACTCCTGAGTCTTGAAAATAAGTGTCTTAATGCTAAACCTCGCGAATGCCAGATGCATTACATTGTATTTCAAATTTATATATTCCAAAAGGCAATATGCAGTAATATAATCTGTAATATATGTACATATATACAAATATAATATTAGTTGTAAAATTGGTATTATTTTAACTAATTATACATGTGTGTTTTAACTATAAGAAAATTATCTTCCTGTTAATTTAAAATTGAACTAAAAATTGCTATAATTGATCCAGCTGTTCACAGTACTTCTCTGCTGTCATTATTTCACTTGATTTGAGTGATTCAAAATTATTTATCCCGCGAATACCCCATCAAACATACAATAGGAAATTTTTTAAAGTGCTGTCGGGTTTTGGAGTTTTACTCGCCAGCTGCTTCATCTATAGCCGTTGCATTTTGCGTCTTTTGTTAGCTGTATCTATTTTCTCAACTCCAGTTACCATATGTTGCAAAAAAGGTGTGTTTCTGAGCGGCCAAAGAATCACATGCTCATAATGTTGCTAACTATGTTTTCTTTGCTTAATTTGTGCGGTATCCATATCCTGTATTTTAATACCCTCCCAATTTATTAAATGCATCTTTGAAAGTGGACAGAATGAAACAAAAAATCCAACAAAAAGAGTTACACAACTGGCAAAGTTAGTTAGGTATAAAACACTATTTTTTTGGGTACCCCTAATATATAATACATAGATATGTTTTAATAAATCTTTTTTGGGTCAATAAAGTTGTTTCAATTTTAAGCATACAGATTTCATATAACTACTTAAACCTTAAATTTATTTTCTACAATAAATTTTAAATCACAAATTTCAAGCAATATGAGGAAACAATTGTCATTTATAGCAATATTATGTTGTAATCGTAATTTCAAGCAATATTATAATCGTAATAGAATTTTGCAAAATTAATATTGGAAACAACTAGATGTGCCAGTCATGAGTCTCTTCTTAAATTCTACTACACAGCATCTATCTGGTGAATTAAGGCTACCCTGAAATGGACATAATGTATATGA
This sequence comes from Eubasilissa regina, assembly GCA_022840565.1. Classification (NCBI taxonomy): domain Eukaryota; kingdom Metazoa; phylum Arthropoda; class Insecta; order Trichoptera; family Phryganeidae; genus Eubasilissa; species Eubasilissa regina. Next base: position 29,965,767 of record JAINEB010000033.1, read on the forward strand.
TGGCATAATAAAAAAAGAACACAATTTTAAGAAAGTCCTCAAATTTTCAGTCATAATATTCTGAGGTTTGTATTCTGGACTACTCCAGCATGTCTTCGATATCTTTGGGCAACCACTCAGATCCAGCGCACATATACTTGTTGATGTATATATATATATATATATATATATATATGTTATTTATTTAGAATACTTCTAAAGTTTACTTCAGAGCAATTGCAGTCTGTCCGACTGTAAAATTTAAATTTATATGATTTATATTTTATAACAATTAATATAAGTATTTATAAATTTTTTTATTATACTTAAACACAATTATTGTTATAATATTTAAATAGAATTATGTTACATAATATAACATTTCTTATTATGTATTATAATGTATATAGGAATATGTACAGGTGAATATTATATTCCAGGCCGATTTTGTTTGGCCGTCATTTTGGTTTGGCAGACATTTGTCAGTTTGCATTTGGTAGTCATAGTTGGTTACAATTTATTATGGCACATCTAACGCCTCAATAACGTGTTGAAGTCACTAACATATTTTGTCTAAATAAATAATAATGGCAATGTTGTAACCATTAATGGTGATCGCTATTGTCACATATCGGACTTCTTGGTGGCTGAATTGGGTTGATTGGGTCTGAAACACATGTGGTTTTAACAGGATGGTGCCACCTCATACACAGCCCGAGCTCTACTTGAAATTTTGCAAGAAATTTTTCCTGGCCATATAAAGTCAAAAAGTGATGATATAGACTGGCCCCCTCTATCACCTGATTTGACGGCTCCTGACTATTTTCAAAATGAAATTGGTGAAATAACACACAAAGTGTGCGTGAATGTTATGAAAAATATGGTTAAAAGAGCACGCATTTGTGTCGCTGCCAGAGGCGGCGACTTGGCCGATGTCATATTCCATACATAACCAAATAACGTAATGAACCAAATAATCAATAAATGAAAACCAAGTTAAGAAATTGTGTTTCATTTCCTAGTTATTCAAAAATAACATCGCCTTGGAGCATAATATTCACTCTGTAGGTAAATGATAAGTATGCAGATTTAAAACCATAAAACGCAAAAGGGTTAATCTGTATGAAATTATTATTCACTTACATTCATGGCTAATCCTTGCTGATTCTTAGCCAACCCGCCTTCATCTACTTAGTAATGTATTTATATATTAATTTGTATATTATTATAACATATATATATATATATAGGTCTCAAATGTTGGGATTTGTTTTGCGGACTGCAAAAACTTTTCAGACCTGTATACTTCTCTAGTCAGACCTCAGGTAGAATATAATTCGGTCATATGGTTGCCACATTTCATTGTCCACTCGACGACGGTTGAAAGGATCCAGAGAAAGTTTCTAAGATTCATTGATTTTAAATTAAATATACGCTCTGATATCAATTATGATTATCTCCTTAGTCCTCTGAAATTATTAAAATTATCAATGAGACGTACGATGACTGACCTTATATTTCTATACAGGATCATCAATGGTATGATAGACTGACCCCATATTGTTGGTCTGTTTGACTTTCACACACCATTGAGGTCATCAAGACACAATTCATTGTTTTATTACAGTGGTAATGTCAGAATTCATGCATTAGCTAACCAGAATGCATTCTTTGGGAAATGGATATGCGCAGGTAGTCGACATTTTTGCTGTAAATTTAACTCTTTATAGGACTACATTATTACAATTTTTTGTGTCAATGGTGACGGATAAATTGCTTTACTTAGCATTTTATATTTATTTTTAATTTTGATTATGAAAAAACATGCTGACATTATGTAATTTTTTTTGTTTATTGCACTTCTGATGAAAATTTCTGTTATTTTACAAATTATGTTGATGCTTGAATAGGGTGTATAATAATAATAAATAGATAAATAATATTCATTGGTTTAATACGTATGACATATACGCCTATTAACGTGTGAAGTTTTTTTGACATTTTGTGCCTATAATATCTCTGCTTGCAGTCAAATCTACAAATAATAGGAGTTGAGATATTTCAATTTCCGCAAACCCTCTACATCGCAAAATATGCTACGCCCCGCAAAAGAAATATGGCGGTCACACAAAACCAAAAACAACAAAATTAAAATATTCGTCATTTTGAACTACCATCAAGTTAGGTGATGAAAAATATGAGAATCTTTAAAATGGTCAAGCAACTATTTAATTTTTGGTCCGTTTCATATGGAATGACCCGAAACACATTTTTTAAACATGCGTGTTTTGGGGAAATATGTACTATGAATATTATACTGGTATATAAGTATAATAAGTGTATTATTTATACACCATTGTGTAAATTAAATATATCTTCGTTTTGTAAATTAAACATTCAACAATGTGTACTATTTTTAAATCATTATAATCAACTAAATATCCAATTTGATCGCCACTTTGCAAGTTTTTAATCTCAAACATCATCTTTAAAATGTATGCACATTTTGTGAAGAATTTTTCTGACGTCCACGTGAGTACCTAACTATTTGACGTTTGCTTATCAGATTTATCGACAATATCAATGGCAACACCGCTCTAGCTGTCGTCTATGGGTTTTTTCCCACTCTTTCTGTTGTCATTTTGAGGTGTTCGGTGAATTTTCTCTCTGCGCTGTAGTGTTTAGTTTTGTACCGTGAATAATCATTGTTTTGTTCAAAATGTTTCAACCACCGATGAAAACTCACTATTTAAACGACTTTTTAACTAGTATGTCATTGCCACATACTTCGACGTCTAGTCACGATGCGCAAATGACACCCGCCATGTCTTCCACTATCATGAACCTACGTGAGAAAGAAAAATACATCGAAGATTTCGAATTTCCCTTCTGCGACGAGTCCAGCAAGTATGAAAAAGTAGCCAAGATAGGGCAGGGCACTTTCGGCGAAGTTTTCAAAGCTCGCGAGAAGAACAGCAACAAGAAATTCGTCGCCATGAAGAAAGTCCTCATGGACAACGAAAAGGAAGGATTTCCTATCACCGCTCTGAGGGAAATTCGTATTTTACAGCTCCTGAAACACGAAAATGTCGTAAACTTGATAGAAATCTGCCGCACCAAGGCTACCGCACACAACAAGTTTCGATCTACATTTTATTTGGTTTTCGATTTCTGCGAACACGATTTGGCCGGCTTACTCTCGAACGTCAATGTCAAATTCAATTTGGGGGAGATTAAAAAAGTGATGCAGCAGATGTTGAATGGCCTTTACTACATCCACAATAACAAAGTTTTGCACCGAGATATGAAGGCTGCCAATGTTTTAATCACCAAGAATGGTATACTGAAGCTGGCAGATTTCGGACTCGCCAGAGCCTTTAGTGTGGCTAAAACGGGATCAGCAAATAGATACACAAATCGTGTTGTCACATTGTGGTACAGGTATGTTTTTACAGCATCGATCTTTACAATTGAATGATAAATTCACGCTTTATTATTGATTCTTAAGAATGTATTATTCCTTGACATTTCCGAAAGAAAGGTTAGAACTTTTGCATTTTTTTGGTGATGTTTACTTTGATCTGAATCTTTATATATTATGATTCCAGGACTTGATTTATCAAAAAGTAAACTAATCCTGTGATAAAATGTATTATAAGATATAAAATTGTTGATATTGCATAACAATATGCAATTCTGCATTTTGGGTATATTGCACAACAAACCGTCCTCCTGGGTTCTTGAGTTTCGTGTCTATTATCAGTTTATCTTAATTTTACCTAAAAATTAATGTTTACATACAACAAATTCATATTTTCTTTGGGCTAGGTTGTCAAAATAATACATGTTTTTTACACTGACAGATCACATAACCTCTTAAAACTGATTAATGTGCAATTGTACATTTTTAAGCTTGCATAAGTGGTTTTCATGCATCATAGTATTTATTTACGACATTATTAATTTCCGATGATCAGTTATAGCATGAGTTGTGAATATTATTCGTAAAAAGATGTGCTACAAAATATAACATTACATTTTTTGAAGGTTAGCAATAGAACTTCTTTAATTGCTTCATCAAAAATAAAATGCTCACATTCATGCAAGATAACTTACAATTGCATATGCATAAGTGTAGATATGTATGATTTGTTCTGGATCGATTGCTTAAAAACATGGTCAGTATAACTCTGATTACTATAAGCAGTGTGCAAAGCAATTGTTTGGTAAGTTAGATTAATCGTTTGGATAGGTGGCAAAATTGTGGCCCCTGCAATATTTTTACCAAAACCCTTTTTAATTGTTGCATATTGTATTACAATCAATATCCAGGTATTGAAATCTAGAAATTGTTGAAAAATGAATTAAATAATAAATTGTTATTTTTCAGAAACCTACTGAACAACGGATTTAATTTTTATTTTACTATTATCGTATTAAATAAATATACATTTCTACCTCTACTTCACAAAGTATTGTAACTAACAAATAGATAATTTTTAGTTATCTTAGTATCTTATATGTATTTGATACATTATTTCCAATAGAATAAAAAAAATTAGCGCTACTTAAAATACGTTTAATATATATGCGAAATAATAAAATAACTAAAACTTACGTATTTGTTAAGTTGCAATACTTATAGATAAGTTATACTTTACGTCAGAGGGGTCGATATGTTAAGATGTTCTTGTTATTAGATTTTATATAATCTAATGTTTTTTTGTGACGCATTACAAATATGAGATAAATCTCTATTAGAAATAAGCTGATAATAATATTTTATTTTCTGAAAAGTTGCAGAATGACAATTTACCAGAGAATTGACATTTTGGGCCCAGGAAACCGTACAATTCACTAATTGATTTATTCGATTACTCATTTCTAAAAATATTTGGTTTATTAAAAATATTTTTTTTTTGAAAATATTTATAATGGGTGATCATATATGTACACGGATGAGACTTGTCCCAAAAGTCGCGTAAAGGACATTCAAAGTTGAGAGCGAAGTGTGATATAAATCATAGATTATTGTACTTTGTGTGCAGAGTAGAATAATGTAACTGAAACATGCCGACCTTTACCCACAAATCTCATAAAATGAGAGTCCTGTCCATATCCTTGCTTCATGATACTCCAGCTTTCCATGCAGAATTGCTTTAATTAGTTTCCAATTGCGATGGTTACAAACATTTTCACTTAAAAATGTCTGTTTTAATTGTTAGAACTGAGCGATTTTTGCGTCTTGATTTATAAAGAACATAAATTTACACTAATTTATTTATTTATCAATTGCCTAAATTTATAGTTTATAAAGCACATACATTTAGTCAAATTATTCTAATCTAAAACTGCACAATCTGTCTCAGTATCATGTACAACTGTTTAATTATTTTGTTTTTAATTTTTTATTCCCTATTTTCCATCCAAAATGAAACATCCTACTCCAGAATATTTGCTGCGTTACTTATATATTTCACTTGTGCATATTTGCTAACAAAATTGCGTAATGTTTAACTTTATATAATATTAAATTGTATGTATGTATGTTTATATATTATTCCTAAGTATGTATATTATTCCCAATTTACACTTAAATTCGGCAGTCTTATCATGTAAACCCCGGACGTGCTGATGATGCATATTGTTAATGTGAGCAGTCTAAATGTCACATTTGCCACCCAACAATGGATAGCACAGTTAGATAGTTCAAGTTAATGATATATAATGTAATATTAAGGAGAACACATTCTTATTGTGAAGTTGTAATTATTCAGAACAGATGGTCTGTGATGTTTTAAATTCTAATTAAATGTATTAATTATAAAGATATACATATAAAACCAATTTTATCGAAAAATATTGTTGTTGCGCTACCGGATTTGAATCTGGATTTCTTTTCCAATCCGGAGAAGGTGCATTACCAACTATGCTACAGTGGCAATATTTTTGATGACAAATGTTCATACCTATATGTTACACTTTTTCAAATTAATACATTTATCATTCCATTATTTGAAAGCCGTCTACATTGTTTTTACGGAATCTCAAATACCTTTGTTAATTAATTTTTTTATTAAATTTTAGACACATTGATACAACTTATATATTATTAAGGAGAACACATTCTTATTGTGAAGTTGTAATTATAAAAACAATATAGATAGAGAGCTTTCAAATAATGGAACGATAGATGTATTTCAAAAAGTACTGTCGTTGTAGCATAGTTGGTAATGCGCCTTCCCCGGATTGGAAAAGAGATCCAGGTTTGAATCCCGGTAGCACAACAACAATATTTTTCGATAAAATTGATTTTGTATGTAAATCTTTATAATTAATACATTTAATTAGTATATATAATGTAATTTTGAAATAATCTATGCGTACACATAGTCCATTGTAACATTTCAAATGGTGACATGTTATCTATGCATTGTAAAATTCCTAATTTGAATTGGTGGGTTTTTTTTGGTTTCTTTATAAAATAGCTGGTGATTTGTAAATTTTAACATTATACATACTGGCTGCAACTAGAGAGTACCTAACAAAATGGCTTCCCTCTTTATTATTTTGAATTGAATCACACAGATCGGAAATATGACAGCTAGATTATATTTCTTCTGCACCCAATACTTCATGAAATATATTTAGTTTTAGATTTACACATTGGATCAGAAACAAATTGATAACTAATCTGGGAAAATACAATTTCTCAAGATGACCTTTTCATGCCCCTTCGCTTGAAAGGGTCAGTGTCCACTGCAGTTTATCAGAATCATTTTTCTTCCACAAAATTTGCAATTATGGAAAATTAATGAGGATTTGTTATAACAACAAATTGTGTATGTCAAATAAAATACAGTGGAACCCCGATTTTACATGCCCGCAATTTACGTTTTCCCTTCATTTACCTGTTATTTCTACAGTTCCGTGTCATTTTAGTACATTAAAAATCATATTTTACGTTTGTCTTTCCCGCGATTTAAGTTTAAAATTGATTGAAATTCGTTTGGCTAGTTCACAATTCACCCTAGAGCCAAGAGTGTGTTGGTCGTTTATACGCATTTTTCATTCTCATACCTATGTAATTTTAATGTTTTTGCAAGCTGGAATCAGCAAGAAAATTGAGTAGAAGATAGTATAGACAGCATTGATGGCTGGGAAAGAATTTATGAATAACCTTTGCAGACTTACTTAGACATTGACTCCAACGTAATAGCGTCGGATGTAGTGGAAATTGATTAAATAGTGGATAGTCTTATAAACGAAAACTTCCTATGAAGAAGAAGTGTCTGCTCATCCCACAAACTCAGTTCCTACAAACGACGATGACATTGAATATGCCTAATTGAAGGCCTCAAAGCATATATTACTAGTATTAGTAATGTAGCACCGAAACCTTTAATTTAATTTATAATATTTAAAAACATGTAGCAAACAACATTGTTTGATTTTTTCAATTAAAAATAATTGTAATCTGTGTTTTTAATAAGCCCAACTTACATTTTCTCTGTTAACATTTTTTTGTTGATGAGATTGTAGATGATTAATAAAATTACAATTTTTTTTTTGTTTATCTAGCATAATATTTTGCTTATCTATAATTATAAATTCCACCATCCTACAAAAATCTGAAATCTTTAACAAACAATAGCAAAAAAAGTGCATATTTGTATTTAGAGGCTAAAGTAAGGTCTCCGGTAGGTATCGTTACACAAAGCGAAGATAAAATACAAGATATGTCAAATAAATAAATTTGAGGTGGAAAGTTTTTTTTTGCGATATATATATTTTCGGCTCTGGGCTGTTAAGGGGGGTTAAGAGGGGTTAAAATCCATACAAATTCATGCTACTAACTTACCGATTTTTACTACCTAGTATCTCTGTGCTGAAGCTTAAAAGGTCCCACTCCGGCACTTCGTTATGTTTGCATTAGCAAATAAATAGAACCATAAAACATGCTATATGCGTTGTGTGCACTTAGACCATTTTTCATGCATTAATATGTAATAATGTAGAAAAATCCGTTTATACTTATGCTAATCTAAAGTCATAGTCACGTAAAATTCGCCATTGCAAAACAATTCTCGCAGTTATTCATTGTATTATTTTTTCACTTTTTTAATTTAATATTGTTAATAACTTTTTGATATGATCTCCGACTTCTTGATTGAAGTATTTTATTTATTTTTATACAGGCTGTCTTCAATGTGGAAATAGAGCAATATTTAAAAAACCTGGTAAAGCATTAAAAATATTTATTTTATCATGAAATCATAGATATAATAAAATTAGTTACTGAGATGTTTTATTAATAAAGTTATCAAGAGACATTGTACTATTAGAAGTTTTCTTTATAAACTTGTCGAAATATAGTTGAACTACCCTTCTTTTTCTTTTCTCGATAGATCCTTAGCACATTGTATCTAACAATTTCCCTTCGTACTTGCAATGTGCGCTCTCAATTGAGATAATATTCTTCCATAATATTTAAAGACCGTGTTCGTATTCTTAACTGTCAAAGTTTTAACAGTGGGTTCTCTATTATCAGCTTCAGTTTCTATTGTATTTACTTCTTGTAGGTCAATTAGATCATTGTTTTGCAACGGGTTCTGATCATACTACTTCAGATTCAAGAAATTCGATTAGGTAATTAACATATTCTTTAATCCATTTTTCAATATGCAAACCAATAGCCATAGCAATATGTGGAAACTAATAGCCATAGCTTGAATAATTGAAAGACTTGGAGGGGCATATTTTTTATGTCAATCTTCAATCCATATCATTTGAAGATCTCTCTGTTTCCTTAATCACTAAGCCCCACATCCTCTTAAAATAATTTTTCAATAAATATTTCCACAATTTTGCATTTTTTTCTTAATTTTAATCTTGTTCAAGGCCTATGAATGTCCGATTAAAGCAAAAGATTTGTTAATTAGTTACTAAATATACAAAATAGCAATTTGTATGAAAGTCAATATAAGCTAACTAACATATCATCACACTATTTTTCACTGGGGGTAGAGAGAGAAGATATAGAGCCACATTCTTCTGTTCTGAACTCAACTCACTCCTCATCCACATTCATACATCTTCTCATGCAAGCTCATTGTTGTTGAGGTTTTTAATATCTTTTGGTATCTGATTTACTTTATTTCTGGTGCCATCGACACTTACGTTTATAAATCTTTCTTACCATTTACGTGACTGTACGCACGACTAAAGTGACTCTTTTTAATCCTATTCACTATACTAAGATCAGCTTTACATTCTCCCCTAATTTGTTCTATTGTAAGTGGATTTGCTACATATAAACCCAAGTGATCTCATTTCCATTGTGGTTAGTTTACTTTCTGCCACTTCCAGGATACACTTTTTACATCAGTATTGATTCACTGTGGTTCATTTTATTCCCCACAATCACTCTCCTTTCGATACCTTTCTACTCCTATCAAACATACTTTCCAAACATGCAAACTCATACTTGTTCCAAATATTCATTTTCATCACCTACAAGTATTTCACATGTTATTTTACTTTTATCAAATGAAGTGTTTTTGTTTGGTTTTTCCAAGCAATTGTTAATTTATTATTAGTTCTTTATTTATTTTTAATTTTTCAGGCCACCTGAATTGCTATTAGGCGATCGCAATTACGGCCCTCCGGTGGACATGTGGGGGGCCGGCTGCATCATGGCTGAGATGTGGACCCGCTCTCCCATCATGCAGGGTAGCACGGAACAGCAGCAACTGGTCCTCATTTCACAGCTGTGCGGAAGCTGTACTCCCGATGTTTGGCCTGGTGTAGAGCAACTCGATCTCTACAACAAGATGGAACTGCCAAAGGGTCAGAAGAGGAAGGTTAGAATATGTTTGTCCGTATACTGATTTCTGTAAATAGATTCTGTTAATCACTATCATTACTTTTTTATAAAAAAAAAAAATATTACATGTCTTCAGATACATGTATCGTACCACTAGGGACGTGCACTGTACATAAGCAAAAATGCTGTGCATTACTAAAAATTCTGGGAAATAAAAAAAATTAATAATCCTCTTCTCATGAAAAGACCTTGTAAAATTCTAGCCGTTATTACCCGGATTAGCGTAATCCACGACTTTTGTCTAGCCGTGGGTTATTCAAAAAAATTCAACAACTTCATGTTGATGCTTGTAGGCAAGTTGCCAGCACGTATGTTCATTGTCCATTTAAGTTGTCTGTTCAATCAGTATGACAATTATACCGAACTAAATATTTTCTTACTGAACCTATGTTGGCATCTTTAGGATTTCTGCATTTTTAAAACAATTTGTGCTTAATTCTGTCGTCTTTGAAAGGGGTTAATCCTGTCTGAAAACTGCTTGCAATGATACCTTCTACATTTTTCCATATTTGATTTGCAAACTGCAAACAGACTAAAAGTTTTGCTGTCATGGTGTATTCCAACCAAGCCCAACGTGTTTGCATAAATACACTTATAAGTTATAATTTATTATCTGTCAAGCAAACAAGTTTGCATTTTTTGGGATATTATTATTACATGAGTTAGACTATTAAATGAAATAAATTTATTTCTGTTACGAGTTTCGGCTATGGTAATTTGTAAAGCTAGTTATTTAATTGATATGTTTTTAAACATTTTAAATCCGTTAATAATATTTTAAGCGAAATCGAAATCAGAGTACAGTACTGAGCAGTAAAAGAACTTGCCTTTTTTAAAGTAATAAATTCACAATTATATTCTAAATTTAAATTGATTTAATTGTTCTGAAAATTAGAATTTTTCTAATATTTTTTTTTGATACCTATTGTATACGTAGTAAGCATCATCGGTAACGGCATAAGTTTAAGCATAAGCTTGTGTACCACCCCTGATGGACTATGTTTTTTCTTAAATATTTTGTTGTCTGCAAATACACTAAATTAATTAATACCTGTAACAATGTGTTTATTATTTCATTCCACCCGCAAACCTTCTACAAAATGTTCTGATGTTTTCTAACTCAATAATTTTCATACGCCCTATTTCTATTATTTCATTTTTAACATTTTGAGGAGCCTTCATTAAAATATATTCTATGTTAAAAGAGAAACACATTTTCATTGTCATATAATTAAAAAAAATAATAATTTAAGAAATCGTAGGTATTGTATTTTATTAATATTAATAATCTATTAATTTAATTATGTATATATATAGGTGTTGCCAGCATATAATATTGTTATAAAAGCATAATTGTTTTCTTATAACAATACAGTTAAGACAATAAAGTTAATTGGGTGGATATGTTAAGATCTCAGAGTGCTCACTTAGCATAGGAGGTACTGGAATCGTTACCCGCCACTGCCAAATTTTTTTGTAATGAAAATAAATATGATTAAATATTAGTATTAAAATATTAAAACATGGCGGAGAAACACCACATATTTATGGCACTATTTATATTTTATTTATTTTGTTTAAATAATTATGACATTTCATATCATTCATCTTTAAGTCAAAAATACTGATCTCAAAGGAATTTTATCAAATAAATTTTTTGTATTGTTTTCAGGTTAAGGAACGCCTAAAGCCCTATGTGAAAGACCCTTACGGTTGTGATCTTCTGGATAAATTGCTTCAGCTGGATCCATCCAAGCGTTTCGACAGCGACACTGCCCTGAACCACGATTTCTTCTGGACTGACCCTATGCCATGCGAATTGGGTGCCATGTTGGCCCAGCACACCCAGAGCATGTTTGAGTACCTCGCACCCCCCCGTCGTCCCGGACATCTCAGACACAATCACCATTTGGGTGGGGCTCCCAATATGCCGATAAAGCCATCTACTGCGGTCCAAGAAAGCGGTTATCAGGATCGAGTGTTCTAAGAATGAAATGTACTGATTTGTTTCTACTTGTATTATTTAATCCTACGCTCTAATTTTAGTATAATATTACTCACTATGAATATCATATTACAGCAGTGATATGGAAACAATGTAATTGTGCATTTCACTGTCTGAAGACTTGATTTTTTAATGTTTTTTTAGATTACAAAATTACATTTAAGGTTCCACAATGATTCAGCTACAAAAGCTGCATAATATATATTTTCTTTATATTTTGTTTAAATAAAATGCTTATCAGTAAGAATTCACTTAAATTTTATTTTCTTATGATTCCAAGTGATTTTTGCTTTATTGTTAATAGGTTGTAACATTTTTTTTGTATATCTTTTAGCTAGAAGAAAAACCACTACCTTTTGACATTATTACTAAAGTATTAAGCATCTATGGGTATTTGAAACATGTGCAGTATTTAGATAATCAATATAATTGTGATCGAAAATGAAGGGTTATTAAGATTGTTAACTATTTGGAAGGGTGGAAGATGATTGTTTAATTTAGTTTTAGAAAAATAAAAAATATGAGTTGTTGAAGTTTTTTTGAAGTTCTTTCAAATTTTATTTGACTTAGAAAAGTGATACATTATTTTTTAATGATATTAACCCCAAGTGTCCATAACCACTTAAATATGTGTCTAAATATTTAATATATCTTAGAGTGCTTTCTTGTCACTGGCTGTATTAGACCAAAGAATCTACACAAAACTAAAGTCAAAGCTCAATCTTCCTTTTTAGCTTACAAGTAATGGCGAGTTTCAAAGCTCCCTTCAATTATTGCAGTATATAATATATTAATATTCACGCCTCGCGAATATTATTGGAAAAATATATTTATTTTTACTTGTGATCATTTTTCTTCCGTCTATTTACATTGATGTTGTATCTGAAAATTATTAAATATCTCAATTAACTGTAATTGAAATAATGAAATATCTTAATAATAAACATATTATAAACATCACAAATTGTTTGATTTGCATTACTGTTTCCAAGCTTTTGGCAGTACGATGATTACTCTACTGATTAATAGGTGGGTATTTTCTCTTCGTTTTGGGAAACAATCAATCTTATTTTTTTTAAATATTGATGTTACATATGTATTAAATGTACTAAAATCAGGTCTAATTTTAATGGTTTTATTTCAGCAGTTTTATTTCCTCAGCAGAATTAATTATTTTTCTTTTGTACTGTGAACGATCCTGATGTAAAAAAAATATATAAAATACAGGATTCGGATCCCACTAGTGCACTGATGGCGAACCTTTTGAGTTCGGCGTGTCAAAATTTCAGAAAATCTAACTTAACTTTGCTAGGTTTCAGCCCGCCCCCCCCAAAATATGATTTAAATTTAACTCTTTATTAATAATTATATAATTGTTTTTTCACAAAGTGAGACCCAAAAGAGATACAAATGTAATATGTACGTAGTGATAAATTTGAACGTTGTTGTCGGGTAGACGTCTGGTGGAGGGGCACGTGTTCTTTGATAACTGATATTAGTGAACGCTGGCGTTGTCACCTTTGACAAATGTGTCATAGGTTCGCCATCACTGCACTGTTGTCTAGTGTAGATCTAAATTAGTTTTGTTTTCATAGCCATTTTCAATTCAATAGAGTTGGGCAATTCATTAATTTATTTTAAATCTGAAGCTTAGATATGAGAAATAATAAATAGATGAGAAGCTTGAAACATTTTATATATGGCTTGAAAAATGGTAAACAGCACAGGTGTGATTTTTTATGAACAAAGTCAGGTGGAGAGGGTTAAGGTTAAATTTTCACATTTATCTTACATTATTTTTGTTTTCTAAAAATGAGAATTCAGTTTTACAATAAAATAAATGGTTAGCTTATTAATATTAATTAGAGAATTCATTAAATTAAATCCAATACTCTTATAAAACATTTCAAAGAATACTGTTGTGACAGAATATTTACAAAATCCTCACAAATAATTGTTATCTTAAACAATTTGTCTGTCAAAAAACATTAATCTTAGGCACAGTTTCTTATGTCGTTTTGATTAACTTATTTAATATTTCACACTCTCACAAATTTACATATTGGATTCTTGTCATTTGAATTAACTTATGAATTTATTAATTTTAAATTATAATTTTTAGCCAATTACTGAGTAAACTTTATACTTCATCACCACTTCCATTTCATCACCCGTCACATGGCATCAGTGGAGTCTTTTAAAAGTTTTTGAACGGCCATCTTTCTTTTCATTTATGTACGGAGCTCGCATGCAATTGAATTCTTCACCTGTGATTATTTGAAAATCAAACAATGCCACAAATCTTTTTAAACAGCTGCTTTTTTATTCAATACATCTAAATCAATAGGCTAATTTTAATTTTAAAATAACAGTGTATCTGATATTTTAATTATTAAATTTTTTTTAAATAGAGATGCGTACCCGGAATACATGTCAACTCTTGTGCTATGAAAATGCCTTGAATACTACCAGAACATTAAAGATTATAAGACAATATAAATAGTTCTTTAGCTAAAGTTTAAATTCCTTTTTAATTTTTTTTGAGACCTTGTAGTTAAACAATATTATGTTCTTTTTTCAATCAGTTCTTATTATTAAGGGGCATTCCTTTGTCGCTTTAGCTCTCTCCCTCTATCTCTATTCTGTGATAAGTATTTTTAGTCTTCTTGGTAGCTTTAGCAACTGGCTCATTAGAAAATGACCGTTTTAATTTTCTTCTTGATTCTTTACTTTGGGTACGAATGTGCTGTGCCGAAGAATATGATCTGAATATTGTCCACATTCTCAGGATAAATCTATTTTCTTCCATTTCGTACGGAATTTCCTCTCCAATTGATTTAGCAACGTATTGCGATTGCTTCCATTAGGTTCCAGCTTTCGTATCCATACAGTGCAGTTGTGTTTCAAAAATACTTTTACTAACGTTTCAATACATTTTTGCTTGCTTTGTTTAAATCAGGGTTTTGAACCGGAACTGAACTGAAAACCGAAGACCGGAAAAACCATTATTTTTGTCAGAACGAAAAAAAATTGGTTTATTTCGGTTCAGTACATGTTTAAACACGCACGCACACACAATTTTACTCTCCACTTCAGTTATTCTACAAGACAATAGAAATAGTTTAAATGAAAATAAATTGGAAGATATTTTAATTAAAAATAAATGAATACATACATGAATTTGTTTAGTTTATGTGTTTCGTTTAATAAATTATATTATTAACATGTATTATATATTTCTAGTTCTAATTATTATACCATTCATTAATTATTATTATTTATATTATTGTATCAGTTTGTGTAGTATGATTATTACAAAATAAGGTATAAAATGTTCTAAATTATGGTAGAAAATAATTTTTTAATACAAATAAAAAAAAAGATAAATTAATCACTCTGAGCTTAACCAAATACTGAAAAACCATTATTTTTTCCGAAACGAAAACCGAAATGATAAAAATAATGGTTCAAAGCTTTGGTTCAAATACTTTATTTACTTAAAGTAATCCATAACCATCAAAATGCATATAATTTTTATGCGACTTTTGTCTTTTGCTTCTAAGGAGTGGAAATATTCTTTCACTGGAAAGAAAGAAACTTGAAGCTTTTAAAATGTCTAAGATTAATTTTCGAACACATTGTCCATAGAGAGAATAATTACCTGGTGAAGCTGAAGATGGAAAGTTAGAAAGGAGGAGGGCGATCTCCAACTTGATGGATCGACTAGATCAAAGATATTACTGGCTATAGGACATCAACAGGAGATTATAATATTTAAATAATAGGGAACCAACTGGAGAATAATATAAAGAGTAAAGAGTTATGTTGTTTCTTTGAAGAAATAACTACTTGGTTGGCTTAATGATGGAATGTTTAATTCTTTGCTATTCGGTGTGTGTTTTGATTTTCTATGGAAAAATGGAAAATCCTATTTATATAAACGTGGAAAAATCTTATTTACTTGAGTGTTATGAGTGAGAAATATTTGTTTTAATTGCAAGATAAGTGAAATCAGATCTTTATTTGCAACAAGTCTACACTGTTAGTTTTATTACTCTGTGTGTAATTATTATTTTTTTAAATTTTATTTTTTAAATAGAGATGCGTACACGGAATACATCTCACATCAATATTCTTACTATTTTCAAACTAAGCTAAACACTTGTGCTATGAAAATAGAACTAACTTGCTGGTGTCCTGGAACGAGGTGCGAACCCCCGACCACTAGATCACAAGGCCAACGTCTTGACCACCATACCAACAAGCTACTCTTACTAATACTCTGTGTTTGTATGTATGTATGTATGTTTTAGAAGCTAAATCATTTTTAAGAATTTTCCGATTTTTTTATTATTATATTATATCTCTATTAATATTTCTCATTATCAAACAGTGCTCGTAATGGGATTTTCATTTTTCCATTTCTATTTAAATAATACTTTATAAGTTTATTGTGATTTTTTTTGTTTGAGCACCTAGGTGTATATTTTCTGAACAGCACGTAAAAACATAAGAACACCTATATATTTTTTCGCCTATTTCAGTCACAAGGGGTGGGTCCAATAGGCTTGAGCATGTTTCTAAGTTCATTTGATTTTTTCGTAAAAAAATTCCATGTGAAATCATCCTTGATGCCACATAATACATTTGTCAGACAAAAATATAACCAATCAGTAACAAAAGTGCAAGATGTCACTCCCATCTAGTTTGTCTCATTTCTTAGGAGGCAGGCCTCAGTCACAAACGTTGACTAGGAAGTGAAGCGGGCGTGATCACAATTTGGATTGCTTTGATTTTATATCGTTGATTCACAATTAAATTTTCGTAGATGTATTGCCACCCTAAATTTATGAAATTGTCTAAAACATAAATGTTTTAAAATGTTAAAAGTTTTCATATTCTTCTTCATTCTTAAATTTTAATATAATCCGAGCTGATAATGTTTTCACACAAAATGAAACACCAAGGAATGACACGATTTTTTAGTGTGGTAATTTACGTAGGTAGGTATAAAGTATGCATTATTTTTTTTAATTCAAATTTTTAGGTAGGTTCAGTGTAGGTACTGAATTCACAAAGAAGTTCATTGCTCATCTATTGTGACGTGAGAACACTGATTTTCGAATATCGAATTGTGGCTTTTCGAACATGTAAATTTCTAAAAAGTGTCAAATCGTAAGTTTGGCGATTACAAGTACCAAATAAAATATGTTATCACATTTGTTTGATCGCTTTTTCGTCACATATTTTTTGAGGTTACTTTTTCATGATTTATTTTTTAGGAGGTTGTGTTTGTAGGTACATCAAAAAAGCTTTTTTTTTTTTTAAAACACTGACGTCGTCTTTAAAAGTCAAATATTCTCAAGTAGCATTCATAAAATATTTCGATCATTATACTTGGGAGCAGCACTTCAAATATAATATCCAAAGCAGGCTGTTTCAGATATTTTTTAATATCTTAAAATGACTGATGGGGCTTTTCAGATTTTCGAGAATAGATGATTATAATAATTAAGGTACCGATTGATAACACTGGAAAACAAAAAAATATATATTTTCGCTCCCTTGGGAAATTTTGCCCAAGCATTATATATTTTTTTCTTTTTCAATACTAACTGCATTTACTCCTTTTCAAAAAGGCTACTTCTACAAGTTTAATCTATTAGTTGTTATTCTTCAACTTCAGCTCGTAACTTGAACGTGAACGCGCCAGGCGCGCTGGTGACACCAGTGTAGTGATTATATTACCTAATTCAGAGCTTCTAATTTTAACATTAATTATAATCTTGTTTAATGACGTATAACAACTTTGAAATAAGTATTTAAAAATCTAAAAATGGATATTTATTTTTAAAAATCTCAAAATAACTATTTTTTTCGCAAAAGCTGTGTGCAGAAAGATTTTGACTTTAGATTCGTATTCAATCTTCCAAAATACATAAAGTAATGATAATTTTTCAACGGGAGGAATTTGATGCTGACCAGTAATTGTTGGATAACACTGGCTGAAAATTGCCTGGCTTATGGTTGGCCTTATGTAATTGAAAATAACAATGACGGCGCTTTCCAGTTTCCAGTCCGCATTATTATGTTAGCCAAACTTAAACTGTAAGTAGTATTTGACCAAGGTTGTCAAGTAGGATGTATTTCTTTGGCTCCCAATAATAGGGGACCAGCTATTTCCACGCCAAATCTACTTGTATTGTCAGGCATGGTCGGTAATGTAATTTCCTCGAAACAATGTACTTGCGTCATAAACATGTCTACTGAGCTGACCGGAACTATTGACCCTCTATAATTCAAATCTAATCAACCGACATTTCAATGCTTTTGGACTAATATATCGCTTGTGCTCGGTACTGGGGCCACAAATTCGGATGGTGATGAGGATATGATGGTGATTTATACAGAGACATTTTTAACGAGAGCTTTCAAGGAAAAATAAAGTGGTCTTTGGAGCTCTCCTAAAATCAAACATGTCATTTCCAATTTTGATACTTTCTAAGGGGCTACTTTCAATACTTTATTTTAACATATGTTTTATTATTTATTTATATCAGTCGGTTAGTTTTTTCAAACAATGGTAGGTATAGATATAAATACAGGTAGGTATAGATAGGTACATTGTAATATTAACGTCCCTAGCAAAGGCATCTAGTACAGGATGAATATTATGTTCCAGGCCGATATTCTTTTTGAATAACTAAGAAATGAAACATAATTTTTTAATTTGGTTTTTATTTATCGATTATTTGAATTATTACAATTATGTATCAAATATGACATTGGCCAAGTGGCCGCCTCTGACAGCGGCACGAATGCATGCTCTTTTAACCATATTTTTCATAACATTCTCTCACACTACAGCAATTTCATTTCGAATATTATCCTGTAGCATCGGATTTGTTGTTGGTTTATTGACGTAGACCATTTCTTTCAAGTACCCCCACAGAAAACAGTCAGGAACCGTCAAATCAGGTGATCGAGACCAGTTGATATCGCTACTTTTTGACATTATGCGGCCGAGAAAAATTTCTCGCAAAAATTTCAACCGTAGATTGGGCTGTGTGTGTGGTGGAACTGTTCTGTTGAAACCACATGTGTTGTAGGCTCAATTGACATAATTCGGCTATCACGAAGTTTTCCAACATGTGACGATAGCGATCACTGTTAATGATTACAGCATTACCATTATTATTTAGAAAAAATGTTTTAATGACTTCAACATGTTGTTGAGGCATTAGATGCTCCATAATGAATTGTAATAAACTACTCTCTACGACAACCAAATTACCAAAATGACGGCCAAACAAAATCGGCCTAGAACTTAATACACTACAGTGAAAACCCGATTTTAAGTTTTTGATGGGACCACCAAAAAAATGTAAACAGAGGGAAAATGTAAATTGGGGGTATTAAAAAAAAAATCTTTGTAGGAACTGGGTTTATGGGATAAGTAGACACTAGACACTTCTTCTTCGTAGGAAAGTTCTTCTTCCACCATTTCATCAATTTCCACTACGTCCAATGTTATTACGTTGGTGTCAACGTCTAAATAAGTCTGCAAGGGTTATTCATAAATTCTTTCCCTGCTGTCTATACTATCATCTTCTACGCAATTGTCTCGCCGATTCCAGTTTGTAAAAAACTACAAAACGTACAAATTACGTAGGTATGAGAATGAAAATGTGTACGTGACAAGCAATCGACCAACACACTTTTGGTTCTATGGCAAAAAGCGAACTGGCCGAACAAAATTCAATAAATTTTCGACGTAAATTGCGGGAAAGACAAACGTAAAATAGAGTTTTTAATGCACTAAAATGACACGGAACTGCGGAAATAATACGCGAATGAAAGAAAAACGTGAATTTCAGCCATGTAAAATGGAGGTTCCACTGTATTTCAAAATATTTTTTTAAAAAATCCACTGTAATTTCACTGTATCTCCAAATAAATAAAAGTGGAGTATATAATGTAATTCGAATGTAAAGTAATAAGTACCTCTCTATAGGAATTGCTCATATCAAGACAATGTACCTACTTACCAATGTTCCCTCTAAGGCCAGTGATGGCGAACCAAAGGTGACACGCCACATCGTTTTGGGCGACACGCCAGCGTTCACTAATACCAGAGTTATCAAAGAACGCGTGTCCCGCTACCAGACGTCTACCCGACAACAACGTTCGAATTTATCATATTTTCGTATTATATTTATGGGTCTCACTTTGTGAAAAAAAACAATTAATTAGTTAATAGTTTATGGGTCTTACTTTGTGAAAAAAAACAGTTAATTAGTCAGAAAAAAACAATTAAATAAAACAATCAATTAATCAAATACTATGGGTTCCATACTTTTTCCAGTCAAATGAACACGTCAGAAATATTGGCACGCCGAGCCCAAAAGGTTAGCCATCACTGACTAAGGTGTGCGGGTGTGCGTGCGCACACGGTTTGAAATCAAAGAGCATGCAAAAAATATAACGAGCACACAATTTATCGAGACTTTTTCATGTGCCGCCTTCTATCGAAGATTGGCGACCATAATGCAGTATGTTGATTTATCCTGAACTAAACTAAACCTCTTTCAGAGATTATCCAGCCAAGATAATCCTTTCTACCTAGTGATGAGAAAAAACGCTACTTTTGACTCACTGGTGTGATTGTGATTGATATTCGATAATATCAGTGATTGGAAACTGTGACTGTGATCACAATACGCGTGCGTCGTACGATATTTCAATACACGAAATAAAATACACATAATTTTAAGCGAATTTACTAACATTATTCAAACTTTATTTGCGTTAAAAACATATTCTATAATTAATGTATATCTATTAGGAGAACACATTCTTATTGTGAAGTCATAATTATTCAGAACATAGGTCTATGATATTACATAATTAGAAAGATATACATATAGAATCAATTTTATCGAAAAATATTGTTACGCCACTGGGATTCGAACCTGGATCTCTTTCTAAATCGGAAAAAATGCATTATCCAACTATGTTACAGCGACAATATTTTTTGGAACCTGTATGTTACCTTTTTGATATTAATACATATAATCGTTCCATTATTTGAAAGTGCCATATACCTTATTTTTACGGAATCTAAAATACCTAATATGTCTTTGTTCAATTGTTTATTATATTATAAAATCAAATTTTAAAACAAAAATTACAACATTTCAATCTGTTTACACAATGGGGTGGGGAAAAGGGATGTAGGAAGGGTGGTATGAGTTTGGTATAGGGACAAAATTAACACGAAGTACTGTGTATTATCCAATAGTGATTGTAAACCTTCGGCACGCACTGTCAGAAACCGAAACACAACAATAACTAAAAATAATAGATCAGTAGGACGTTCACTTCTTAACAGTTCAAAGATCATAGATTACACACAGAAAAAGTAGTGCTCTGAGGTAAGGGTAAAAGGAGGAGGGGAGACAGATAGGTATGGTGAATTAAATGCAGCATCCACACGACCGGCAATCTGGTCCTATCATAAATACCGAACATAATCAATGATGTATACTATATTATTGTTAAGGACTTCATTCCATCTTTCAACCAATTTATCGATGTCATTTCTGGCATAGAAATAGTTATCGAACCAAGTTTTTAGATTATCGTTGTTGTTGAACGTAACACCAAGCATTTGATTGCAGAGCGACCGCGATAGGTGATAATCTGAAGGAGCGTGGTCGGGACTGTAGGGTAAATGCAGCAGAATTTCCCAGTTGAGCTCCTGGATGATCATTTAACCTTAATTAATTGCGAAAAGAAGAATGTGTCGAAATTGTTCGTTTTTTTTTCAACTTGACACTCCATTATTTAAGCCTCAAACTCAAAATAAAGATAAACTATAAGATACAGGAAAACGGCGACTCTGATGTTTTAGGACAAAAAATAATGCTATCGAATAGTATGTCATTTTTTGTCACAAAAATACAAAATAGCGGGAAATAGCATTTCAGGAAAAACCCCAAAGACGACCCAATATAATTATTAATTAATAGATATTATTATTATTAGAAGATAAACTAACACTATTTAAGAATAATTTCAGTAAAAACGTCCACAGTACTTTCACTGTATCTCATTATCTAACGATAGTGAAATAAAATGATGGGATCAAGTGATCGAATTCGAATGTAAAGTAATAAGTACCTCACTATCGGACTTGCTCATGTTAATATCTGTGTACCTACTCACATGGACTTTATCCTGGAAAGGTATAATTATTAATATATATTATTATTAGAGCATAAGCAGAAGCGATACACGATACGCCACATTCGGGGTCCTTCGTACTCATTTTTGAATTAACATTCCATTATGATCGCTATCGCCGACGCATGTTCTTACAAGGCGAATCGAATGAATTATTAATGAATTCCCTCTCTTTAGTTTAGCGTGAAAAGGAAATGAAAACAGTGAATTTTTTGGTTCTATTGTGGTTAACAATCATTACAGAACATGTGTTTCTCGTCGGCACAACCATTATTGGTAGGTGAGGTGAGCACCGAGTGTTGTAAAATATTGCTTTTTATTCCAAATTCACGGGCGAAATTTGATCTTGATTACGCATATTAATGTCGCCACATATTTTTAAGTGATTTTCATTAATTTATTGCAGGTTTGTTATGGCTTTTCAGGTAACAATATTATAATAATATACAGCGTTAAAACAATTCTCGCAGCTAGCGCACACCTGCACGACTTTCTGTCGTGCGACAGTTCTGTCGCAACGGCGAGGGCTACGGAGTCGTCAGTGTACGAATTATACTTCTTACGCTGGCGTAGTGACGAATTTTAAGGTTAGACTTTATTTACAACACTTTGCAAGATAATTATTTATCGTAAGAACATCTTTTAACTGATATCCAAAACACCGTGATGCATCTATCGTCGCTTTAGGCTTTTTATATCCTAAATCCTTTGTCTAGTCTTAACATAAATAGGCTTTGTTTTAAGGTAAGATTATTTTGGACTAAATCTAAATGGATCTAAATAACTGTTATGGCTGGTATAATATAAATATCCATCTGTTGGCAATGGAACCTTTTTATCTTAAAAAGAACAAAATGTAAGCAATGAATTCTTTGACTTGGCAGGTTAATTTAGACAAACGAACACAATAAGTATTAGTATTATAATTTGATATACTAAGAAACATCAAGAAAATATCTGATATATTTCATTCGCAATATAAAAAATAAATAATTACTAATTATAATCAAATCTGAACAAAACAACAAACAGATATATTTTTAATTTTATTATATTTTATTTATTTGTGTCTAATTAAATACAAAATATTATTGTAAATAAAGTAAAGACATGGTTTATTTGAATACACTATCAGGGCCGTCTTAAGACTTGTATAGACCGTAGAATATTAATTCAAATTTGGGTTTACGAGTGATCCCCGGGACTCACTCGGTACCAGGTAGGTCGTAGTGGTAGGTTCCTAGGATACAGTAGATGTTGAAATATTGGCTGAACATTTTTGTGTTCCAGCTTCATTTTGTTTGGCTGAGAATATCAGAATCTGCATAAATTTGATTAAAATAAATAAATATACTTTTTTTAATAAGAACACATTTTTGTTGTGAAATTGAATTTTCAGAACATTAATTGTGGCATTTGTAGTACAAATTGAATTAATTAACTAGAAGATACACAAAAAAATAATAATTTCTTGCTACCGGGATTCGAGCCTGGACCTCTTCCTGTCTGTAAAGTTGATTACTTTTAAAAAAGGAATAATGAATGTATCAATTATAAAAATATATAGATGTAAGTTCTAAATTTGCTGTAATCGTAATATTTTTTTGAAAAATAGTTTTTTTCAGTATATCATTGTAGTTGATACATTTAATTTAATTCGAGCCAAATATTGACATCAAAAAGTAAAAAAATTCGTTTCTACAATGACATCCTGGCGACAAATTTATTTAAAAAAATAAGATTTTCGTCATATATGCCACATCATTATTTGTAAATCCGGATCGATAGCATCTAAATGAACGAATTGCGCGATCCCCGAGTTGTGCGTCCCGCGGAATGGAATACGACAATTCCGGTCATAAATCGGAATCACCGCAAGGTAGGGAGGGAAGTAGGAAAACCTTGGTACAGGATGAGGTCAGTGAGGGGATAGGGGTTCTAGTCTAAGGACCAGTGAATTTCGGGGAACCGGAATTCGGAAGGACTGTATATGACGCCTCCGTAATCCCTGCAGTCGCCGCCGAGATTATAAAATGACACGCGGATGAACCGATCTCTGATCCCAATTGAATTGTGATGTCACAAGTTCACCCACGGCACACAAACAATACGCCATCAATACAATACCACAAACTTCAGTGCTGGTGCAATGGAGCTGAAAGGTCCACACCGCGAATGCTATCGCGATGCCGAGATCAAACAAATATCGGTCAAGTTGACGCCTGCTGGCGTCAAGGTCACATTTCACACTGACAAGACGAGCATGAGGAAATGTGTGGATTGGAATTTGGATTCGGAATCTAAAAGATGCACCAAAAGGATGTTCACGAGTTCGGAACAATATTCATACTATTTTCAAACTAAGCTAAACGCTTGTGCAATGAAAATATAACTAACTTGCCGGTCTCTTGAAATGTAGGACTAACTTGCTAGACTATCTAGTACATCAATATATTAATTAAAACATCGTTTTCTTTAATTTTTATACTTATTCATAGTTTTCTAATAATTAAAACAAATCATGAATCACTAAGAAGAATAAATATAACAATTCTAGAACCCCCGACCACTGGATCACTAAACGAGTGACTTAACCACTATAGCCCAACGAGTACGTAATAAATGTGTAGTTAATCCGTTTCAGTAAATGTATTTTTTAATGGCACTATCTAAATGAAGTCCGGCGAAACAGCGCAGTAAAACACGATACAAAAAGTTGAATGCAAATAGCTGGAAATTGAATGCTCCCCCGCGTTAAATTGACCGAAGGTAAATGTAATTTATTAGCGTGTGTCAATAAAGATTTGTAAGACATTACGGCATGTTTCCTAAAAACAAACCGATTCGCCCTTCCCGTTTCATACATATTCAAACGCCGTGTAAGCTGCACGCCACACACGGCCGACTGTAATGTACGGGGAATGTTTTATGTTAAATTTTTAGAGCATAAATTTCAATAAAACCTTGCCTCGTCGAGGTTTGCCGCTTTACATACCTGCCGGTCAATTAGTTCACCCGATTGAATCACTTTTCTTCGGGAATAATTACTTTCGGCTGAAACGTGTGCAAAATGTCATTAACGTCATTTTCATTTGCCTCCCTCGATTCAGGGCGATTGCTTATTTTAATCGAACGTATCGGTTAATCGGACACTTAATCAAATAAAAGCACCAACATATTCCAAACCGGTTTAAACAGATACCGGATATTGTGTGTATATATATATTTAATTGATATTTCATCACTCTCTGTGCATAATTCATTGTAGTCTAAAAAAACATATATTTTTATTAGGAGAACACATTCTTATTGTGAAGTTATTAAGTTAATAAAAATGAATTGATAATTCTGGCGTCTGCTATCAGATTACTCAAAGATATTTGAGATTCCGTAAAAATAAGGTAGATGGCTCTTTCAAATAATGGAACGATTAAATATCAAAAAAGGTAACATATAAAAATATCGTCGCTGTAGCATAGTTGGATAATGCACCAATCCCGGTTTGGAAAGAGATCCAGGTTCGAATCCCGGTGGCGCAACAATAATATTTTTCGTTAAAATTGATTTTATATGTATATCTTACTAATTAATATATTTAATTCATATATTTTTGATTGTACTATTATTGATAAGCTGTATGTTTTTCAAATAAAATAAAACTAAAAACCGATTTATTTCACTCGGTTAACCGGTTATTAATTATTTTATAAAACCCATTCACATTTTTAAATATTATATATAAGGTGTCCAGCGGAAAAATTTAAAGATTAAATTGGAATTGTTCGTAAACCATCAGCGTGAGGTAAGTGCGAGGGGTATTGTTCGACGCGCGTGATTTGTTGATTTGCCAATCTCAATGAGTCACTGGTCGGGAGGGCACCGCGCATTCGCGGTTGAGCAATATTTAAAGTGCGGTGATGCATTGGTTCGTGCACGTCGCGCTTTTTGTACACACTTTAATATTCGACGAGTAAGTGATGGACCGAGCACGCAACTTATCCGGTGTTGGGTTCAAAAGTTCAGACAAGAAGGGGCAATGGTTAATCAAACTCCTCCGGGACGTTAGAACATGTGGCTCAAGTTCGACGCGAAATTATGCGCAATCCGCGTAAATCGATAAGGAAGATTGCAGCCTTGAACTGGAATAGAAAAATCAGCAGTGCACGTTATTTTGAAAAAGAAACTACAGTTTCACCCATAAAAAACTGCAAATCGTGTAGTTTCTCAACGAAAATAACTGTTCTTTACGCGAAACCTTGGCGAGAACGTTTTGGAACAGCATGAACGCATGGAAACATATTGTTTACTGACGAAGCACATTTTCATATTGATGGCTACGTTAATAAACAAAATATACTGGTGCCCCGACAACCCGAGAGAACGCCATCAAAAACGTTTGCGGCGTCATCTAAAAACGATAGTGCGGTGTGCAATTTCTGCCCGAGGGATAATTATCCCTTATTTTCTTAACCAGCGAGAGACGATCACCGCTGATGTGTATTGCCGAATGATACCGTAAGTCGAGAGTTTACAGTGACAATCCTCGAACAATTTAGGCCTTACAAGAAAATATCCGCCGTGAAGTTGCTGCCATTGAATGCTTTGCTATAGCGTGTTCGCAAATTTAAGAGTCCGATTGCAAGAGTGTCTTGAAAAATATTGTTTATAAAACGTTAAAATAGCATCGTTAAACTCCATTTTGTATAAATAAAATATGAGAATAACATTGTAGTTTTTTTTATTATTTAATATTAAACTTGAAAATTTTCCGCTGGACACCTTTTATTACACACTAAACTCAACGGATAGATATATAAAAAATATTTTTTCTTCTTCTTCTTCTTGTGCCTTATCCGTTCAACGGACGTTGGCTATCAATCACATTGTTTACTGCGGCCCGGTGCAGCTCTACAGTAGACTGGCCAAACGATTGCCTCAGGGTCTTCTCAGCCGTAATGTTTTCCTTCTTCGTAATAAACATGCGTAATATCTTATTGTAACCAGTTGACCGAATTTTTCCTAAACAAAACCGAAAATCGGTTAGTAATTTTTCCTCGGTTAATTAGACGCCCTTAATACAGCAAAATATCTATATTTGTATTATTCATTCTCTTAAACTAATTTCTATTACAATTATGTTTTATCCAACATTTATCAAATTTGGATTTTGATGCCAGTGCAATAAACCAATTCATTTCTTTGGATTTACTCTATTAAAATATAAAATTACTTTGGATTCTTCCACCCATCATACATTCACAGCACTGGTAAGTTGGACCACACCCTTATTTATTATGAGGGGTGAGATAATAATGGGGTAAATAATCATAAAAAAGTATCAGTATGAATTGGAATTTTGATATGCAGGAAATTTTAAATTAACAATAGATCCAATTCTCGGAGAATATACACATGACTTACGGATGCAAGTGCCATATGAAGATTTATAAAATACTCTTTCCTTGCATCCATTGTATCGCACTTTCGTATCACAAATGACAAGTTTCAGTTGAAACTTTGTAATTGTGTTTGTATAGTTATTTGATGGCTACTTTTATCACTTAACCAAACTTTTATTTATTGTGTTTTACTTTTATTAACCCATTCCCCGTGGATGACTCACTCATACATGAGTCGCGCCTTACATGCCCACATCGCGGGTGACTCAAATATGAGTCGCCGTGTTTCGGCCGCCGCTAGTGCGTACAGCGGTAAAAATCGTATCAAAATTACTTGGAATCTTTATACTACCGGATTATCAAGGATTAGCCATCTTATAAACAAACACGAAATAATAAAAGTCCTTGTATTATCCAATATCCCTCAGTTATTCAAATTCTCAAATTGTAATACGTTTCAAACTATAGTTAAATTTAATGTCAGTATTTAAAACCTTGTAAATAGTGTGCATTAGTCATTAGCGCCTGCGCAGATCCCTACTTCGCTCTAGTACGTATGACCGCAAATGGCGCTATTGTAGCGATGGTGTAGAGCGCTGTTGTGTTCTCTCATGGATAATTTTTTAACGTTATTTTGTAATTATGGTTCTGATTTCTGTATTTGTTTATATTCGTGAGGATACTTGAGAATCTTTACTACCGATTTCTTAAAAACAAATCATAAATTTGTTGCATTATCGTAGTGTAAAGTCGTAAATTATAATGCCACCAAAGATGTCATGCGTATTTATGAACGCGATCAATGGGTTAAACAGGGAAATAGGTGCTATTTTAATTAATTTCTGCATTAATTTTTTTTTCTTAAGTGTCATAACGCAACTTTCATCTTACATATTAACAACTAAGAGAGCGTAATTGAACATCACATTTTAAATGCAATATTTCATTTTATCTGAAAAATATATCTTGTGAATTTTATAACAAACTTGATCATTAAAGAGTTTACCGTATTTGTACACATTTACTTTCACAGCTCATTTATATCTATCTGTGGTGCGGTGGTTAATATGCTCACGCTGAGGAGATGTTTTTCATTTTATTTAATTGAATTAATGAATATTTTTTCAAACCTGAAAAATATATTTTATACAGGGATGGTTTAGTACATGTGCCCCCAGGAACAAGTAACGCGTTTTTTATTTAAAAAAAAATTGTCCTAATATCTAAATATACGTTTCCGTTTAAATAAAATATAGATGTTTGTTTTTAAATAGACTATAATACATAAATAAAATATTTATGATTATATTTTAATAATAAAAATTAAAATAAAAGCTAGCATACGTGCACAGAAAAATAAAAGATACTCCATACTAATAAGAGTCCAGTTTCGGTAAAATATATAAAATTTGACATACAGTGTGTCCCAAAAATCTTTTTCTTTATGGTTCATTCGCTGCATCAAAGCAACGAGCGGGGGTATACTGATCGCTAGCTGCGTCCTTGAGAATTTAGTCCCTATGGAGTGTGTCCTTACCAGTTGTTCGTGTAATTTTGAAATCCCGAGGAGGTGACATAAACTGGCTTCCACGTGGCTTGACACCAATGGACTTTTTCCTACGAGGCTACCTTAAATCAATGTTATACATTAACAATCCTCCCTCTCTGGACCAATTAAAAGAAAATATCTAAAAAGAAATGCCAGCGATTACGGAGAATATTGCCTCCCATTTAGAAGAGTGTCAGCAAAATAACGAATGACATTTAGAAAATATAATTCTTAAGAAATAAATAAATAATAAATGTATTCAATTGTAAAATAAACATTTTTTTATTAAACCCATCCATTATTTTGTAACGAAATTTTTATTATGAAAGTACTTTTGGGACACTTAGTATTATAGTATAATGAAAATAAATAACAATATGTTATAAATTTCAGTTTAATGTTGCGTGATGTAAACAAATATTATAAAATTTAACAATGAGGTAATTGTAACAAAGGGTTAAATAACTAGAGTGGAAGTCAGAGCAGTGATTTGACGCCCGAGCGGTGATAAATGAATATTGAATTAGTTATCAGTTGGTTCGTTGGTGACACTTGGCGTATTATTATTAGAAGAAATAGTGCTTTTTAAGTAGTCAAATTAATCAAAATTGTGTTGTTAAATATTGTACACCAAACTCTAATTCATCTCTAGTATATTTAACCTTTTTGTTATGTAACAGTAACATTTGAGATGTCTATCTGATCTTGATGGAGAAGGGGCCAATGTGATAAAAGGAAACTGTCATTATCATTCAACTATTTGATCACTAAATTTGTTTACTACATGTTACCTTCTCGGTTTTAATATAATATTTAAAACAAATTAAATGAACAATTATTATATAAAGATACACAGAAAAAATCTATCCATCGAAAAAATATATGCTATATCGAAGATTTGCCAGATTAAATAAAATGGAATGATTAATTCTGGCATCACCTAGCATGTTTGACACAAAGGTTCTTGGAATCCATTAAATATAAAGCTGATAGTTTATTAAATGGAATAATAGATGTCTCTTTTATATATTATAAAAGATTACATGTAAAAGTCTCAAATTTGTCGTATAGCTAAATAGATAATGTAATGAATTTCCCCGGTAAGCAAAAGTTCCGTATTTGTAAACCGGTGGTAATCAAATATTTATTCTTAATACAAATTAAATATATAAATTAGAAAGATATACAGGGTGGCCCAAAAAAAGTGAGAACATTTCGTAAAATGTGATAAAATTACATTAAAATTAGTTTAACTATATCAACAATAGCTTAAATAGTTTACTAATTTACTTACTTACCTACTTACCTATATTAAGTTTTATTTCGACAATTTATGGTTGCCATCTTTGATTATTAATTTTCCTATTGTTTATGGTTGGTTTTTTCAAATTGTTGCCCTGAATGACAAAAATCACTGCAGAAAACCGTATTCTGATCAAAAATGATCAAAAAGTTTCAAAACAAAGCCTGAACGTTACTATAATTGGATATACAGCAGGACGGAGCTCCATCTCACACAGCCCGAAATACAATATGGTGAGAATGTTAATTTCATCGAGCCGGGCATGTGGCCACCGAACAGCTCAGATTTAAACCCAGTAGATTACGCAATATGGGGTGTTTTACAAGAAAAAGTCTACCTTCGGCTAAAATTGACCACAGTTGATCAGCTCAAGTTGGCAATAATTGAGGAATGGAGAAATCTGTGGCAGCGCTTTATTGACAAGGAGGATACATTGAATACGATTTCTGATTAGCTAAATATTTTGCAAAAAAAAAAATTAAGAATTATAATTAATTATATTATTTTCTGAAATAACTCATGTATTACGAGATGTTTTCACTTTTTTTGTGCCACCCTGTACATATAAAACCAATTTTTATATGTATATCTTTCTAATTAATATATTTAATTTGTATTAAAAATATCACAGACCTCTTGTTCTGAAAAATTACAACTTCACTATAAGAATGTGTTCTCCGTAAAAATATTTATTCGATACATGTATATCTTTCTAATTGATTAATTTTATTTGGTTTATATATGTATGGAACTAGCGTCTCTTCTAGAATAGATCGCGTTATTTGTAGATGGTGTACAACCGTACTTTTTTGGAGGAGATATAAATCTCCTACAGTTGAGTAAATTTAAGTTCGGAGTCAACCCATTAATATCAATTCTGAAATTTTTTTTGGGCATCGCCTTGACAATGGCACGTATTACCGTGCCAAAACGTCGGCCAAGAAACCATCTACAAAAAACGCAATCTAATTCAGAAGGGATGTCAGCTCCATACACTAGTGGTCGCGGAAACCTTAAATTAAACATATATGCATTATTAAGGAAAACACATTCTTATTGTGAAGTTGTAATTATTCAGAACATAGGTCTGTGATATTTTAAATACTAAATTAATGTATTAATTATAAATATATACATATAAAATATCACAGACCTATGTTCTGAATAATTACAACTTCACAATAAGAATGTGTTTTCCTTAATAATATATGTTGTATCAACGTGTCCAAAATTTAATAAAAATGAATTGATAATTCTGGCGTCTGCAAATCGGTTTACTCAAAGGTATTTGAGATTCTGTAAAAATAATGTAGATGGCTTTCAAATAATGGAACGACAGGTGTATTAATTTGAAAAAAATGTAACATATAGGTTCGAAAATTTGTCAAGGAAAATACTGGCGTTATAGCACAAAGGTAGTGCACTTCCCCGGATTGGAAATGAAGATCCAGGTTCGTATCCCGGTGACGCTAAAACAATATTTTTCGACAAAATTGATTTTATATGTATATATTTATAATTAATACATTAATTTAGTATTTAATATTTTATTTATTATCTTTGTTTTATTAACCACTGAATTGAGTTTAAATACATCTACCGACATTAGTTATGACATCATCTAATGACATTAGTTATGACATCCTGAAGAAGAAAATGGTATTTTTCGAAACCGGTAGATGTATTTAAACTCAATTCTGTGGTTAATAAAACAAAGATAATAAATAAAAAATATGAATTTTAACCACAAAGTTAATATTGTTCATTTTAAAAGTATATATGTATTATATTATATATTAATACAAATAACAGATTATTTATTTATTTATTAAATTACAATTAAGAAGTACGGAAAAAATCAGTTTATCGAAAATATTATCCCGGTAGCAACCAAAATATTTTTTCTATAAATTATATTTCTGAAAAAACTGCAACATTACAATAATAATGTGTTCTCCTTAAAAATATATATGTTCATTTTTTTCCGCATTGGTTCATTAGGCATGTCACGGCTCTGATCAGTGATCGGAGATATTTTTTATTATTATTTGAATATATAATGAGATATAATACATTTTTAAAATTATCAGTAAGATATATGGTATATATATATATTTCTTTTAACATTTATTTCTTCTCTATGAGAGTAAGACTCATGTACAGAGAAGAAGTGTATACCAGAGTGTATAATTTATGTGTCTGTTAGTCTGTGTTCAATTTTTTACTTCAGATACAAATTTATAGTAGTCTGTAATTTTTTAAATTGTGATGGGAAGATTTGTATGATGTTTTAAACAGAATCAAATCTTGTACGTCTTGTCGTGTGGAGAGAAAATTGAACTAATCGTTTTGGCTCGAGATGAGCTACTATTACTAGAACAAATTTGAAAGTTTGGAGTTGAAACTGACAGGTGAGTTTTCGCTTTCAGTGGCAACAGCGGGTTGTGCGAACCAGGCACGCGAGCCAGACCTATTTGCAGCTGGCCCGCTTTTGGGACCACTAATGGTCCGCCTTCCATGTCCCGGGCACTATCGCTGCCCTCTGTAAAACTGCATATATCACAAATCCTTTAAATTGTATGTTCCCGATGGGTAGAAGAAATATTTAGCCGTGTATTCTGGTGTTAAGTTAAATTGTACACTGTGGTATGCTACATTTTTGAGAATAAATTTTTTCGGAAACACCAGCCGTGGATGTGCAGCGGTCAACAAGTCGATCGCTTTTCGGATACTGTCGAACGTTATGGTTGGTTAAATTTAAATCCATTTTGAGCCCTAGGCAATTCTTGGCCGGTTTGATTTTCAAATTTGGATAAAATTTGGTGAGAAAATGCGTCATTTAATAATTTTGCAATAAATTTACTATATTTTCAGCATCACCTTCACAGTGTATGAGATTCAGCGAGATGATATTGGTTTGGCTCTGTTTGAAAAAAAAATCTGTTTAGATTTGTCCATTATTGAAAATTAGTCCAATATTTAGAAGGGTTTTTAAACGATTTCACGTTAAATTTGGCTAAATTTGAAAATCACATGATGTCAAACACTTTCAAGAGATTTATATAACATTACCAACAAGTTTCCTCTAATCAAATTGAGTTGAAAAAAGTAAAAGTTCTCATGAGCTGCTTTTTCGATAGAAATATTTAAAATTGACTTATGCATGGATATTAATAATTAGACAATTTTATTTGCTAAATCATTAGGAATAAATATGGTGTAGTTTTACTTATATAACATGCATTTACTCGTAAGTCAACAACAATATCAAACCCATTAAAATGTCAAGAGATTGTTCTCACTTATGTACCTACAATATTATTTAGATAAATTTCACATCATAAAATTCACATCTTTCACAATGTTGCCGCAAAAAAATAATCAATTTGCCGTTCAAAGTTATGATTTTTAAGAAAACATTCAATAATTGCATTTTTTTTTTCATTATAAATAATAGACAATATTTCAGGCGCGCGCGCGCAGCTTACAGAGAACATTGATTGCTTGTAAAAAAATTGGAATTAACTTCTTTTGAAAATTATTCCGCAATTTTCCATATTTTGCAAAATGTACAACGCAGTGAGGTACTTTATTATTATCTTTTAACTAGTTTCACAACAGAGGGGGGGGTTTTCAGGCGTTGTTTCGTATTTCACTGATTTTTTTGTAAGCGGGCGAGGGCTTCTGCTCTTGACGCCCATTAGCATGGCTCGCGCTGACAGCCAATGTTTAGTCGCAGTAAATATTACGTAGCGGGAACTTTACTGCTAAGTTATGACAGCGCGGCTTCTCCCTAGGACGATTATTATAAATTATTGTGAGTTTAATTTATTAACACGAAGCTTCTTCGGCACACGATGGAAGTAAAAAATAGCGTACACGGTGTACCGACATAACGTAGACTGAAATGTCTTGGATTCTATTTAATTAATTCCAGTATCATTTAGATTGAAAACATGATAACAAATTAATTATACATTGAAGCCGTGATTGAAATCTTATTATCTATCTATTGACTATCATAATTAATCGTAAGATTAATAGAATAAGGTTAATGAAATAAAAAAGTATGGCCTTTTTGGATCCCTAACTAACGTAGACTCTAATGAACCACATTGGTTTAATTTACACAAATGCTTAAAGTATTATTACACAAAATATTTTTAATTTGGTGGCGTATCTAAAAAATTGAATCCCAATGAAGAATGAGAAAAAAGAGCTAAATATGTGTATACATAAAATCTATGAATATTATTACTAAGCGGTAATTCAATAAATAGTAAGAATAAATAATAATATAAAACACTTTGTTTAAACCACTATTTATTGATAAATCAATATGATTCGATACCTATGGTATCTTCTTCAGGTAAAAATGTATACTCGAATTAAAAATGCAAGCATAGAGATGTCTAAATAGCAACAACTATTCTGAATTCTCTAATCACCTTTTGGAAACAAACCATTCTTTTGACATTAACAAGGGTTTAGAAATTATATATACAAACACTAGGGATTAACAGTTAGATAAATTTGAAATATTAGAAATAAGAAAAAGTGTTGATAGCAAATTAAATATAATAATAATAATACGTTTATTTCAGCGTGATCGGTTTTTTTATATGAAGATCCGATTCGCCATAAAGATAATACATATTACATAATACATTTAAGTTACGAAATAATATTTAGGTTATGAAAAGAAAAACAAAAAAATGTATATAAAAAAAAGTTCACACATGTATATAAATATAAACAAAATATAGATACTACATGTCAGTCACGGCCATTATTGTATCTGTAGCTACTAGTTGCACTAGAGAGTTAGTACCGAGCTCCTGCCGCAGCTTTAAGCCCGCAACTCAATGTTTCAGAAGCGGAACGAATCTATATATACGGCCTTCGACAAACATTGTAGATGCGTTGCAATAACGCGCCAATCCGAACAGTATTCTGTATGGGTTGTTGTATCTACTGAATTCGGTGACGGTTGTACGTCACTTATTTGTATTTCGACCAGAGCTTTCAGATATACATGTTGGTGAAGAACGATTTAATCAGGATCCTCTTCACCTCCTCACTTCATCGGTAGAAACGCCGTGACAGCATATTTGCACGAAGGTTCAACTGTTTCCTCTGTCGTTTTATGTCATCATCATCTTGTCCAACTTCATTGAATATATGGCCAAGGTATTTGACCTTATTTTGAACGCTCAATTTTGTTCCGTCCAGCCACACAGGAGGAATTGGCCCTTTACTATATTTGAACGTCAATATGACTGATTTTCTGGCGTTGTATAAAATATTATATTCACTGGCATATGTTTCACATATCTGCAAAAGCTTTCTTATCCCTTTTATAGATGGCGTCAGTACAACCATATCATCGGTATAACTAATGTGGTTCACATTTATCCCCCCTATGTGGCAGCCAATTTTTGCATCGGATAGTCGCTCGCTTAATTCGTCCATGCACATATTAAAGAGAATTGGCGACATGCACCCATTCTGCCTCACCCTAGTGCACAGGTAAAATGGCTCGGTATGGCAATGGTAAAAGGAGTCGGCGCCTTCCCACCGTACTGAGTTCTTTTGTTGCGTGTGCTACCTGTCAAGTATGTGTACGACTGGTTGGGAAACGTTTCGCTCATTTGCTCAATTTGTCGTATTATAGAAATCTGGTCTATAATGATTCTTTCAAAAAGTCTTGTCATTATAGTGGCTAGCGATATTGGCCTATAATTTTTGGAAGACAATATATCCAGTTGTTTCGGCTTTAATATCGATACAAGAATAGTTTTCGTCATATTCGCAGGTATGTATAGATGCTTGATCATGTTACTGAACAGTGTCGCCAGGAGCGGGGATAGATACTCTCCTGCATTTCTTACATGCTCAATGCTGAGATAATCATGGCCAGATGATTTGCCGGTTTTTGTAGCCAAATCTTTTATGTAATAAGTCACGTTTTAAATTTGTTTTCACAGCAGTTTATAATTATTTAGCCATCATTTATACTTTTATAGTTTTGTTTCTATCTATGCTTGCATTTTTAATTTTAGTATACATTGTTTTAGTGGTTTAAACAAAGTGTTTTATCTTATTGTTTACATAATATATGGCCACAAAGTAATTTTTCTGAAGTAAGGTAAGTAAAAATACAATTTTCTCTGTCTCATAATATTTAGATTATTAATGAAAAAAAAAGATGTTTTAGTGTACTGCATATAATGCACTCGCAACTGTGAAATCCTTAAATAATAATAAAATGTATTAATTAGAAAGATATACATATAAAATTAATTTTATCAAAAAATATTGTTGTTGCGCTACCGGATTCGAACCTGGATCTCTTTGGAAGGTGCATTATCCAACTATGTTACAGCAACAGTACTTTTGACGACAAATTTTCGAACCTATATGTCACACTTTTCAAATTAATACATCTATCGTTCCATTATTTGAAAGCCATCTACTTTATTTTTACGGAATCTCAAATACCTTTGAGTAAATCGATAGTAGGCGCCATAATTAAGAATGAATTTTTTATT
This sequence comes from Eubasilissa regina, assembly GCA_022840565.1. NCBI lineage: Eukaryota > Metazoa > Arthropoda > Insecta > Trichoptera > Phryganeidae > Eubasilissa > Eubasilissa regina. Next base: position 30,002,684 of record JAINEB010000033.1, read on the forward strand.
AAATTTTGGACACAAATTGATGCAACTTATATATTATTAAGGATAGCACATTCTTATTGTGAAGTTGTAATTATTCAGAACAGACGGTCTGTGATATTTAAATACTAATTAAATGTATTAATTAAAAAGATATAAATATAAAATCAATTTGTTGTTGCGCTACCGGGATTAGGATTTCTGGTCCCTAACTAGACTACTATATACATTAACAATATTTCCTCAATAAATGTTTTCGCAATATGTACACGTGAGAAATTATTTGATAGATTTCGATGTGATTTTAATGTTCCACATCAGAATTGGGAAATTATCGATACTCGCAAAAGTATCGATACCAAATGTGTTGCAGGGCGTGGACCTTTTGGGGTTCATAGTGGGCCTCAACGTATCGCATTGGCATAGTTACGCCACTGTCGGTAATCACTAGTAACGAAATAAAGCATTTTAATGTTCTTCATATATTCATGGAGGACCTAATACTATTTCACCTACGTTTATAGGATTTTTATATATATTCAATAATTATCAACATCTATGTCTGCATACGACTGAGTCATTAGTGGGAGAAGATCCCTTGGACTGTATCGATTATAATAATGATTAGTTGAACTCGAAGTGGATTCAAGAAGTAAAATAATGGCAGATGGATCTGGCCTACCTTGCTCTTAAGTCCCGAGTTAGTACGTTTTTGTGAAGAACCGAGATATCACTGCACTTCCGGAGCTGTTGAGAACACCGCTTCTTCGTTATCCTAGCGTCACGCATGGCGCTGCTTTCGGACGGTAGGAAAATAACACAGATCTCCCCTCGGCGAAATCCCCAAGTCATTAGTTGGCCAGAGCGGGACCGGTATATTAAGGTTTATATTAAAAGGACAAATTCACAGGGAGTAGGAACTCGAATTATGTCAACAATCATCTTTAGTCAGAAATAATTGTTTATACAATTTTTTTTTTAATTTAATATTACTTTTCATAATTCCCTATCATTTCATAATTTCCTCTAAATGGAGGCAGCAACTTACACTAAAATAAGGAATACTTATTATGCAGGTACCTTATTTAAAAGTATTCGTAAAACATAAAAACTTACAACTACAATTTCAGTGACACAAAATATGAAAGCGCCATGAACAAATGTGTCTATTTCAGTATGTAATTCAAATGCATATTACAAGAGGTAATGTAGAAAAATAACTCATAAATATAACTACCAGCAAAAACCAATCGGCTGTCACTTGATGAAATGTCACATTTGACAGCGACAGAGGTAAGAAAAAAAACTATAGAGTGCGACATGATATGATCATGAGACATAGATGAGATGACAGGAGTTTCACAGACCTGGCCGTTAAATCAAGCACCAAACAGCCATAATGACACTACCGAAGCCGAAGTCGGCATCCAGAAAGTCACACATGTAGACGGGGTAGAGTAATATTATTATGGATTATAATAAATTCGTACAATAGTAGGAACGATTTTTTTCAACTTTCGGCGGACCAAGGTCTAAAAAAATAATGTGTAAAAATTGATATTAATCTGGAATTTGTTTGACACCGCACGAATTCATCTATATTTCATCATTTGGTTATTTATATCACTGTAAAGAATTTTCATAATTGATTTTGTTGAAACAATTTTATGATTGCATTACCGTTGTTAGAGATAGTTACTCCACGTATATTTTAATTATTTTAGAATTAAAAATAAAGTAACAAATAAAACATTACTTACTTGATGATAGAAACTTTAAAAATATCTTAAACAAATTTGACCATGTAATTGTATTTTCGGATTGTAAGTAACGAGCTAACTCAAATGTGTCTAAAAATTTAATTATTTTGAAAAATATTTTCGAAAAAAATCATAACATTTTCAGAATAGAATTTTGGAATTACCATTTTTTAATTTTTACCACAATTTTTGTTGTGAGCAAAACAATCAAGATGATACATCTTTCAGTTTATTTTTCATGATTATGTGATCTTAAATGCAAAAGAGTCTATATGGATATTATATATATAATAATCTGAATAATGAAGGCGCAATTATTCGGATTTTGTAACTGTAGAACAATAACGTTAGTGATTGCATTTTTGCATTTTTGCGCATTAAAATTAACACATATTATTACATATATTAGATTTGTATTATAAAAATCTTGTCAAGATTAATCTGTTAACATGTATGACTAGATGAACTAATATTTTTTTAAACTGATGTAAATTAAATTCAACTGTAATTTATTAAACATTAAAATAATTGACTCGATTCTGTACTCAGGCAATCGAAACGTACGCGACAGAAAGAGAAAATTCTTGACGTAATTTTCGATCAATTTAGATTGATGAAGCTGGTCACTCATCCGTTCTAAATGACGCCATAAATTTCCAGTATACAAATAATTTAATCACTGCTCGGTTCATATACTAGGTTCCAAAGGCAGGACTCAATACTTTTTAGTATTTGTTGCTCCTTCGATGGAAATATTATTTATTTGGCTTTGTTGGGTAGATTTTTAAAAAGGCCTTTACAGTTTTATAATAAATTATCTTACATCATATTTTTAACATTATTAAGCGCAACAATGCGTACAACATATCGTTTTGACATTATTAAAAATTATATAATGTTTCTATAACGCTATTTTATATAAATGTATATATATTGTTGTAAGTCTTTATTGAGAAACGAAATAACTTTGCTTAATATCATATATAACTGAGCTCATAAAGGAAATACTAATTTTTTTCTGATTATGGCATCATCAATACGACATATTTAGTCTGTGCCTGTGAGGCGGCGGGCGGACGTGGAGAGAGGGTTACTTTTCCAGCGTCAGACGTCCACTGTAGCCCAGTCGAGCGGAGGTATTTATGTCCGCCACTCAGGCTATGGCATGTGCTTATTTTAAAAGGAGTCCATTGCTGAGCTAGTATTCTATAGCGATGCGATAAGTTTGTATATCATCGATCCTGGCAGACGATTAATTCCTGCCAGGGTCTTCTGCATATTTGGATGGGTGTTGTGACCTAGAGGAATGCACCACCGAGGCCACACCCTGATATTACTACCACGCATCGGTGAGAGTCGCAAGTTCTGTACCTTGGTGCTACATTGTATGAAGATACAATCATGCGATATGGAACGGAAGATGGGTTGGTCTGTTAATAATGTCGTCCGGGTTTTCTTTATATAAAATTACCATCAATATACATTTTTTGACAGATCATTTTTTTGAGAGGTGTTCATCTCATTAGAACTCACATCTCATGCATGCTACTATGCTTGCCGTTGGAAATGCGCTCTACACCTCACAATATATATATATATTGGAAGACTTGGCACGACCAGGTAAACCAGATAATGGAGGATGGTTCTGTTAGAAGCCTCAACAATCGGCGAGCTTGTATGACAAGATGTATGAATGTGGATGAGGCGAGAATTGTATGTCAGGACAGAAGAGTGTGGCGCTCTATCCTCTCTGCCTACCCCCACGGGGAAACGGCGTGATGGTAAGTAAGTATATATATATATAGTAATATATGATTTAGTTTATGCATAGTTATGTATAATAGTATTGATACACGTCCGACAATTTTCCCACCGAAAGGACAAGCCGAGATGATGTGCAGTAAAAGTTTCGGAGTAAGCGTAGCAGCGACAGGTGTATAGCGTATAATAATCCAAATGTTGTGTAATATATCGAACGTGTAGTTCCGGCTAGAGCCACCCCCTCCCCCATGCTCCCCTCTCCGCGCCCCATCCCCCGACCCCACCACCACTTACCCCGCGCAATCCCGCTTCGTCCCCCGCCTCTGCTTCCGGTGCACGGGGCGCTTCCGCTGGCGGGGCGCCAACATCAGTTCATCATTCGCGACTGTATCAACGGCCGCAATTACAATATTTACCTGTGACCTCCCTCGCTGGTCCGCCATTATCGTAATATTCTCAGGACAATGAACAACTCAGGATTTATGTCTGGAGACTACGAGGAATTCCACTATCATTCATTTTTTTACATTTAACGTTCAATTTTAATATCCTTAAAGAGGTAACTTCTACAGTAATTAATAGTAGCTTGTTGGCCAGCGGTTAAGACGCGGGCCTAGTGATCTAGTGGTCAGGGGTTAGATCCTCGTTTCAGCAGTCCAGCATGTTAATCCTATTTTCACAGCATAAGCGTTTAGCTTAGTTTAACAATAGTAAAATATTGATGTGGCGTATATTCCATGACGCATCTCTATTTTATTTTAATTAAATAAAAAAATATATATTCGCTCTTTTTTACAACAATCTGTATTTTTATTATTATGTAATTTATATCAGAAATTTTGTAGTAGGTCAGATTTTTTATTAAACAAGATTGAATCTTTTTAGTAATATAAAATTGATAAACTGAACAAAATTTCTCTACAATGTAATGAGTAATATTAGTAACCTTTCAAGTCAAGCCTTAACATTAGAAAGCGTTGAACACAAGTCTAATATTTTATTTGTATTCATTTAAACCTCTGTCGTAGATACACATTAAGTTTATAGTGCGAAACCTACGAAGAGACTAAATTATTAGAATAATCAAAAAATTTGACTCATATATTTATGATCAATGTATATAATATATTAGCCTATCCATGCCTCTGAAAACAATCATGTTGTTAAAGGTGTGAAATGAATTAACACGTTATAAAAACCAAAAATTCAAAAATAGACTCGGGACGTGTAATACTTAATATTTCGAAACAATTATTATAAATGTATTTTATAAAATTTACATCCATCTACTAATTCCTAAATATTAAAAGAAATTTACACTTCAATACGAGTATAATCATCAGTAGGTATAATGTGTTAGTTCCTTTTCAATATTCCTTCCGCGTGATACACAAAAGGACGTTAGGCAGGGCTGTCCCTAACCCTAAGTAAGACAAAGCCTTAGGGCGCCACTTTCAAGGGGCTGCAAATTTAAGGTAAAAGTGAAGAAAAAAAAATCTGTAATCTTTTTTTGTTATTTTAAAGATTGAAACGAGACAGCAATGTAGATGAAATTGCGATTAAAAAGAAATATAAAACGTACATTAGAACTCAAAACAATGATTTTACCGTTGGGAGTTATGTTACTGTAGTTGAAAGTTTTTTTTAGTTTAAACAACAGCTTATAAAAGTTTATTTTTTTATGTCAATTATTTTGATTATAGAAAAATAAGGACGGCATTTTCTAACTTGTAACAATACGTAGGAACAGTTCTGACATTGGGATATTATATCTAAATAAGAAAGTAATCTGTTATAAAAATACTTTGGTCTCTAAATTGCTAAAGGTATTGGATGCGGCGTATGGACTGATGATTCATAAATCGTTTCGTAATGAACTCTGTACCGTCATTAATCTCGTATCGAGTCGAATCTCTGTCTGAGTCTCTGAAACTCAGATCCTCTTCCAATATATCTAATTTCTAACCAAATTCGGTATAACGCTGGCCACTTCTGCTAGCTAGGACTACTTTAAGTCCGCCACCTCTCGATGAGCTCTAGAGATAAATAGTTATTTAATTTAATATAATCCTTAGAATAAAATCTTTCAATTTACAATTTACTTTCAGTTACAATAAAGTATAATGACTGACATACACATGTATGTAATAGCACTATGAAATTAAAATAGAAAGCTGCTGGGGTTGTAAAATAAAATGTGTGTCAGTAAATTAAATGTGTGCTTTTTCCTAAAATTGTATGTATATATATATATTTTTTTTTTCATGTATAAATATCTTATCTCCATTTTCACCAAAATTATACTAGAATAATCAGTAACTAAATGTGTCGTACTCTACCACGGTAACTAAATATTATTTTATAAATTTATTAAAAATGTCAAACTTACATTATAACATTTTTAAGGAGAACACATTATTATTATTTTTTCATAACGTAGTTCTGTGGCATATTAATACAAATTAAATGTATCTATTAGAAAGATATACAGATAAATCAATTTATCGAAAAAATATTTTGGTTGCCATTGGGATTCGAACCAATAATTTTCCTATCCAGGAAAATACACTAAACATTACGCCACGTTAACGACAAATTTTCAAACCTGTATGCTGCAGCTCTTCCAAATTGATACATCTGTTTTTACATTTTTACCCACCCAGTACCTACACAAAGTACAATGCTACGAAACCATTTTTAACAAATGAATGAATGTAATAACACTTCATTCGTTTCTACCTATCCAATGAATTTTCACTCGATTTTTTATTTGTTTACATGACACCGATTTTTAAAATAATTTATTGCTTTTGATTTATTTGAATTGGCTGTATCGAATAAAACTTTTTTGCCGGCACCTACATAATTTCTCACACGAGATTAAAATGTATCAAGAAAGTTTTTCTTTCATCCATGTAACATTATATTGTAAAAATAAACAGAACTGAATAAAGAAGGATAAAGTATCTTGGATTCTTCTTCGTTGACTTCGTCTTATCCCGTTCATCTGAATCGGTTACTCTAATTATTCTGCTCCACTTTGTTCTATCCTGCGCTGCTTAGTCGTGTTCAAATCTTTAAGATCGCGACTGACTGAAGCCATTCATATAAAAATAGTGTGATACGCCTCAGTATTCTTTAATTTAAATGAAAAAAAAACAATTATAAATTAATTCAATCAAAATCATTAAAAATAAATTAAAATTTGAGATGAAAATTAAAATATAAAAATACATCGATGTTTACTTAGCTTGTGTTTACTTAGTTCGTGTTTAAATGTATTATAAAAAGGGCTTTGTTGCTTTTTGAATGCATTTATTTCGAGTGCATAACCTAGCCGTTTTTTGTCTATAATTTAACAATACTTAAAAACGCCAATGTTTGATATATTTTTGTGAATGATGCTTTGAATGATTATCATTCATACTTCACACGTGCACATTTTTCCCCTTTACCGTAACTGTGCACAGTTTTGAGAAGGACAGTTCATAATATTTATTACATTGTATCGTCATTTACTAAGGAGAACTTTAGTTTCAAACCAGTGTTCCGTTTTGAAATATGGAATTAGAGCGAAACGAATAGTATCTATCTTGGAATTCTTCACTGTTGTAATCTAAGATAAGTAAATATTTACATTTTTCAGCTATTGATATTAATTCATTTGTGGTATATTGCGTATTGTTACATAATATAACTATATTAAGTTACATTCGATTGCTTTAATATTTATTACGTATAATTATATAAAAGCGATAATACATTCGCCCCTTCCACGGAACATCGCAAAAAACTTGAAGATTAAGCGAGCCCCTTCTTAACTTATTGGCAGCCAACCGCTGCTCATGGCCCATGTTTGCGGAGTTCTCTCGGACATTCGTCTCTAGTGTGAAAACTCGTTAAGAACGGTACACTGTTTGGCACGAAGCAATCTATGAATCATCACTTTATATATTTTGCTCGCGGATTAGTATGACATATGTATCTTTGGCTAGTGTTGGTGTTAGTTAAAAGGTACAATGATCGGCTGACACAGGTTGTACTAGCCAATTAAAAAATATGTAAGAACATCTCGGGCGTGTTAATTAAAAATAATCCATACCTTGGGTTTTGTTGTCTGGTTTATTTACGATCTGCAATATAAAGTACATTATAAAGTACAGGTGGCTGTGGATTTATAAGAACAAAATAAATTGCACTTAAAGAGAGAACTTGTTAAGAGCACCAGACACGGAAGCAGAACACCGTTAGGCGGCACTATGAGTCCGCCACATGTCTTTAGAAATCATTGAGAGATCATTGTGGGCACGGGCCATGTACACGCGTGCCAAGTGCACATTCTGTTCTTTATGTAAATTGGAAAAATACATTTAATAAAAATACCATCTATCCATTACCATCTATCCAATACCATCTATCCATTAGCTGTTCTGATTATTGAGAAATAAGTATCACTCACTTTCATTACATGAGAACAAAGATAACATATTTATATAAAGCAGCACAATCATTAGTGGATTCGCTTAATACAGTCTCACTTAAGATTGCCTATCGCATCATTTTGCGTCAACTGCTTTAAATAGACCGTTTCATCAACGCAATGTTTGGTACGAAAGGAGTTTTCTTCCCCAATCCAAATTAAAAAGATGGCACTTTTAACAAAGTAACAACTGTAGTAAAGTTGCAGTTAGTAATCGGATAATACTTTCTAAAAAGGTGGATGTAATTTACTAACCTCTCTATTGAAGGGTGTGGTCCAGCTGACAAGGGGAGTAAAAATCACTTCGGTGTTGGTGTACGTGTGTACAGTAACGTAGGGGTATAAAATACAACTACGAAAAATACAATAATTATTTCAAATAAATTGTTTTTTTCCGCGGGATATCTACTCCTATCGCTGGTCATTCTTCTCCAGTTCCCGGATCTTTCCTTCCTGCTCTACATAGTCATCCTACCTCTTCCTTGGTCTGCCTCTAGGTCGTTTTTACTGAGAGATTTATAGGTTCCATTTTCTTTAATTTTGCTCACCACTGATCATATTAGCAGTTCGCAACATTGACTCAATATCTTCGACTCCAGCAGTTGCTTACTGTCGTAAAAGCATCCGTTTACAGCTAGAAGGTAAATTTTCAAATCCCCCGTTGGCTACTTTAATTCGTTCAAGTTACAACTCAAATATGTGAAATATCACAACGCTCTAATTTTGTTTCATTATTCTCCGGACTCTTTTGTATTAAATATTAAACCTTTTCCCGTCCTAAGATACGATTAGATAATATCACGCAAGAGACAGCGAGCCGTGGAAAGCAAAAAAAGGAGGCACATCAGTAAAAGAAAAATAAGAAGAATTAAAAACTGAAAAGGTACCGTTTAAGCTTTCACTTTAAATGTTGAAACGATTTTTCGAAAATTCGCGTATGTAATGATGGCCCTTGTCTAAGGTGATTTCTCAATGACACTTTGATCTTTGACAGATACGTGAGTATGAATGCGTAACAAAAACAAAAATACGGGCTGATGATTCATAAATTGCTTCGCACTTAACTCTATATCGTCTTCTTAATCTCATCTCTTCGGGTCGAATCTCCCAAAGTAATCTTATACGTGGACACGCGCCATAAAGTTGTCTAATATTTAATTTACGCCTTTTCAGGAATTACACATTGTCAGACGTCATATTTTATTACATTATTAAATATTAATAAAGATCATAATGATACGATCACTTATAATATTTTGTAAGTTAAAATGAAGTCGTTAGTGTATCTATTTGAAAAATTGAGATCTAGAATAAAAAGATTACATTAAAACTACACTAGAAAGTTTTTTTTATTTCTGTCGAAAAAAAAAATTTTTTTTCGTTTTTACTATTAAATGATTTAAACATACGTATATCAAATAAAAATATTATATATATTTTAAGTAAGTAAGCAAATTTCAAAGAAGTGAGATGTAAAAAAAATATACTATAAAATAAAAATGTATTGACTTTCAATGGAAATTAATAGACGTATTACTAAAAATAATACATGTAGATGAAAATATTTATTTGATTTATAAGTCACTACAGATAGACAGATTTTTTCTGTGTATTTTTCTAAGCGATTTATCTAGTTTGTTTTAATTATTGTGGAACTATGTTTCGAAAAAAAGTAACTCCACAAATGAAATGCGATTTTATTAAAAAAAGTAATCGGTAATGTTAAAGATTTTTTTCTAATTTCGTTGTGAAGAAGTCGTGCTGGTGCATATAAGCCAGTACTGCACTGCTCAGTTTACTGTGAGTCACTGTAGCCAGGTGTTTACCATCCCCACCAGCCAACACACGCTGGGCAATTAGGAACATTCACTTACCGCCACCTTCAACCCCAATCACACCAGTGGATCTATTGTCTACTTAACTTATTATGATTAATCGACCACACAGTACTGAAAAAATATTTAAAATATGTTTTTTGCGTCAATCAAAAAAAAATTAATCTTTCGTTATTCCTATTTATTTTTATATTGCATTTGTTCTCAATATTATTATGAAAGCACAATAAACACTAATAGAAAGTCACCAATCGTCGTCAAGAATACGTCCACTGTTTAAGTCAAACCTATTTTTCAATAGTAATAATAATAACATTAAAATTAAATATCTGTGATCTACCACGGTACAACTGACGCAAAAACACATAATTAGACAAATATTCTAAAAATGATTTGAATACGCAATTTACTGTTCCGGTGATATGACGCGATACAAAACTGCGATGCCGCCTGGAGACAGATTATTATTATTAGGGTCTAGCTAAATAAAGCAGTTTGTGTCTTGGCTAAATATAAATTAAGGACAACACATATTTGTTGTGAATTTGCATTTTCAGAACATTAGTTCTGTGGTAATATAATCAAAATTTGTCGAAAATGTATTCGATTGCTATATCGAAGGGGAGAACGCTTCCCCGGATAGGAAGAGTTCCAGTGTCGAATCCCGGTTGCAACTAAATATGTTTTCGATAAATAGATTTTTTTCTATAAGAGTTCTTTCTAATTCTTTCTAGTTGATTAATTTAATTTGTATTTAAATAATTCAAAAAATATGATAGAGAATGGAGACCATTACACAGAATGTTAACTAACTTACCATCACGCCGTTTCCTGTAAGGAGTGGATACAGCGCTACTCTTCTGTCCTGACACACAATTCTCACCTAATCCACATTCATACAAGCTCGTCGATTATTGAGGTTTCTAACAGAACCATCTTCCAGTATCTAGTTTACTGGATGTCCTCTGTTTCTGATTGCATCAATACTTGCGCCATATATTTTTCTTACTATTCTTTCCTAATTCATCCGTCACATATGACTAAAAAAATCAAAGTTTTTTTAAATTTAAGCCAAAATTAAAGTTTTTTTTAAATTTAAGCGAAAATTAAAGTTTTTAATTTTAATTTAATATTAAGGAAGAAGAAAAGTATTTTAAATTAGTATATTTTATAAAACATGAATTTAATAAGACAATTGAATGATAAATATGAAAAGTAATTAATCAAATTGATTCCTTTTAAATGTCTGTGCAGAGGGTATATTACATTTCTTTGCCAGGTCCTGAAATTTTGACTTAATCATTACGCGCTCGAGTAGAGCTATACTGAATCCAAAAAGCTGAGGGTTCTGCGTGTCTCACATTATTCGCTTTTTGCTCCTCAAAGAATTCTTAATGGCGTCCGATCAAAGAAGCTACTACAACAAAACGTGCCCTTTGACGATTGTTTCCAGAGTCACTCTGCCGCGACCAAACTGCCATCTTCTTCATTCACGGTGTTAAATTGATCGAAATGTCACCGTGGCCAATTAAGCGCCTACTCGGTTCTGCTTTCAACTGAGATAAGGACTTACTCGAGTCGGCTAACCCTAACGGTGACAGTGCGATATGTCACCGTTCGAGTTCTCTTTTGTCTGTTGAACATTGCTAGAAAACTTAACTGTTATTAGTCATTTTTAGATGGTGAATCATAAAATAAAGATTCCACTTTGAAAAAAACACAGATTTAACGAAATATTATTTTTAAAATATATTTATAACTTATATTACATATATTATCTTATCGTGTCTCATTCCGGACACAGGTCATTAGGCAAATACATACGTTTGTTACATTCTTCATCTTTCGTTAACTTGACGTTTAGAATACGCTTAACGATTAGAATAAAAAACATTTGCATATGACTAGAAGAAACTAATTATTTTTGATAGTTAGTGGCCGGCTTTTCTATAAAACTTTTATTTTAATGTTAAAAATAAAATTAATTACAAACAAGTAGAGATGATCTAACACAGTAGGTACCTACAACCTAACATAACCAATTATGATTAACGCAAATAGGATAATTCCGGATCTCGGATAGTGTTCTGCAACAATATCAAAGGTAACACAAGGTATCAAATTTTTCACATAAAATATCTTAAATATTAATTATAAAGATATACATATAAAATCAATTTTATCGAAAAATATTGTTATTGCGCTACCGGGATTCGAACCGGGATCTCTTTTCCAATCCGGGGAAGGTGCATTACCAACTATACTACAGCGACAGTATTTTTAATGACGAATTTTCGAACCTATACGTTACACTTTTTCAAATTAATACATATATTGACAACTATTTTTTCTGTGTCAATACCACAGATAAGAGATTAGATTTTAAAAAAATGTTAGTTTGGTGTATTTTATTATTAATTGAATATATATTTGCGTAGTATAATGTAAATGCATAATAAATGTTTTTGAAAAGAGAAAACATTTAAGTATTCTTAACCTAGAAATATTAAAAAAACACGAACGACACGCGATCTCGCAATCTTGGTATTTTTTCTTACTGACAATGACACTTACATAGTACGTATCATACGTTTTATGTTAAAGCAATATAATCAGGTATTATTTGATAATTAATTTAAATTTTTTATATTAATTTAAAATGAAACATTTCGAAACATTAACGGTTTACGAAGATCGTGACATATGATAATGGCCGTTCATTCGGTACGTACGAAATAAATCAGTAATTGTTGATTCCCTTCCCTCTCCATAAAAGAGCTCGGCGGGTGTTCCAGAAATATTTCAAAGTCCATGTGAACTGAGGGCGTACAGCATTTACAAAATATTTCATGGCTAGACTTTTGTTGGTGTTAGAAAACCAACAAAATATTTTTTTTTTTGTTAATAATTTTTGTTGTTGTATTATAGCGGAATGGTTTCGAACCACAGCGAATTTTTTGATTTAGACCTTTTCCTGGACCCGTGGTGCACTGGGGATGCGAATTGTTGAGTCGAGACGTGGTCAATTTCATACACGAATTATTTTTGCCCAAAGAGCAATGGAAAGGGCTGTACTTGAAATATCTCTGAGAAATCGTAACAGATGTTGCCCAAAAGAATTGCATTCTCAAACGGTAATGGGTTGGACATATTTGTTGAAAAGATGATGGACATCGTGAAAGAAAGGTCCTGGAAGAAATGTTGGGCATCCGCAAGCTCAATGGAGCGACGATATCAAAACAATAGCGGATGGGAAGGCTTGAAAACAGATTCGTCTAACGCCTCAATAACTTGTTGAAGTCATTTAAATATTTTATCTAAATAATACTTCAAATTAAAAAAACAAAACATCATGAACAATGAAGTTCATTTTGACTTGGCGGGTTGTTGATAAACATAACAACCATTATTGGGCACTGAAAATTCTCAATTGATACACTAACGATTTTTACACCCACACAGAGTGCGCCATGTGGGCCGGCGGAATCATTGGGCCATATTTCTTTCAGGATGCAAGAGGCAATGCTGTAACCATAATGGCGATTACTATCATCACATTTTGGAAAACTTATTTGTTACCGAATTGGGTCGATTGGGCCTGCAACACATGGGGTTTCAACAGGACGGTGCCACCTCACACACAGTCCGAGGCAACAACAACATAGGCCTGGAACGTAATATTCACACTGTATAATTGATAATATTTGAGGGAGGCCTATATCCAGCAGTGAAGGCTGAAAATGATAATGAAGAAATATAGGCATATATCGAGAATATGGTCTTTTCTCGTTTTTTTTTTACAAAAAAATATATTTTCCTTGTAGAATTGAGTGCCCTGATTTCAAAAATTAAAATTAAGTACATACAAAATTCTGAGAATAACTAATTAATCTAATCTAACCTAATCTAATCAAACCGAACTAACCAATATAAATCAAATAGTTTAAAAAATAAATTAGTATATATATTTAATATGTTTTTAACTAATCTATGATATGAGTGAATTCGTCATATCTACAGATAAAGTATTTCATATATCAGAATGACATAATAATTGACAATAACTTTTTAAATACTTGCGAAATCGATAAAGAGTTCTGCTTGAAGTTTTCTATTAATTAACCCTAAATAATGGAAAAATAATCACTTTCACCGTGATGACACCGTGCTTTGCTTTGAGGGTAAGTCTTGGGAAGAGGTCAATACACTCAAATTTAACCAACTGGAAATCGTATAATTCCAATAAGATTACACAAATATAGACCCAATATATGATTCAATCAGGTAGAGATGAATCAGAAGCATGGATATCCAACATTCTAATGTAATTTATACAATATCTTCATTAATAATTCACTAGTCTTACAACACTCCCACTACATATATTTTTATTTTATTTTTACTTTTTTATACATATTTGTAATTCTCTTTTTATTCCAAATAACACCACAACAGCACGAAAAAAAAACTGGCTACTTTAACACAGACTTCAGTCTAGCAAAGTAACCAGGACAACGCTGTATATATCAGAGGTGTAGTCTACTCCATCCCACACAATAAACTATGAGATGTCTTATGTTTATTATGTATCCACCTCTGTTAAAACAAAAATATGTATGTCAATATATATATATATATATATATATATATATATATATATATATAAATAAATAAAAGTAAATAAATTATCATCGCATGCGTTTAGATATTCGATATGAATAACACATACGTATCTTTACTGGTTCTCAGAGATCAAAGACTCATTGAGAGATCACAATGAGAGACGGAAAGGCATAAATGAGAAAAGGTTTAATGTAAACTGTTCATTTTCTGTTACGCCATGTTCAACACAATTCTCTAACAATAGAATACGAGAATTGTACAGGTTTATTTGTGTTTTTGAAGTGTACCTTAACTTAGAGTATTGCATTTTCTTACGATCGAATTGTACATATTATGTAGGTTTTTGGTACGAACAGATATTCTCTTCATATGTGAAAACTAATTGAGATGGTTGTCTATCGATTTTATTATGTGTGCTAGCTACTGAGGTATTAAATTATATTATACGAGAGAGAACATAACACAAGCATTGTAACAAGACTGTCTTTATTAGCTGAAATATTTATGCATTTTCTTAAAATCTTAATATTAATAAATAAAAATTTAAAAAACAATGAAAATATGAATGTATAACAAAAATACAAATGACATAAAAATCAGATAAACTTAGAGTTAGTGCTATTATAAAATAGGTATAATACCGGTATAACTGAACTTAGAAATAATACATACTTCTTTTTTAAAACTCGATTTGAAACTTTGCAAAGAACTATCAGAGCATTTAAAATTATGATTTTTTTATAAAAAAAAAATAGTGAGTAAAATAAAAACTCGCGTATTGTATTGTTCGCTGACCAATTACACCACGTCGACATTGTAAGTTAACGACAAATTTTCAAACGTATGTGTTACATTTTAAAATTCCATTTTATGCATCTGGATTATCTGTATGAGTTTCTATCATTTATGTATTATACATATTTTCGTCAAATAAGGAGGTCAACACCTCCGTAAATAATTATTTTGCAGAGAAAGACTCCAAATACTGTTTGGGCGGGTTAAAGGGATGGAAGCATCGCTGGGAGAAGTGTAGACTTACAAGGAGACTATGTAGAAAAATATAAATAAATTTGAAGAAAAAATGTCTTGTTTCTTTGCTAGGTCGGAAACTTTTCAGACAGCCCTCGTATATGGATCATAACAAATGTAAAATTATTCAGTTTCTAGGAGATTTACTACACAAGATAGGATACGATAAGTAGAAGGGATATAAATTATTACTAGGTTAGTCTATTTCGTTGTTTCCTTAGAACTTATAATAAATAAAAATATGATCGCTTTCAATGAGAAAAAATAGATGGTACACGAAGTCGATAAATAATAGGTTACTATGGCGTAGTTGGTAATGTAATCTACCGCCAATAGAACGTTCAGTAGATTTTTTCAATCCACCTTGTGAACTAATTTGTTTATTATTATTATTATTATTATCAGCGGCGTAACTACTAAAATTGGGCCCCAATGCAGAATAGATAAAAGGGTCCTCTAAATTAGTATATTAGTACTGCAGTAGTAGTGGTTTATTTATACTTGCAATTTAAAAAATACTTCACTTTATGGAGATTTACTAGTCTTTAATACAACGTATTAGCGAGGTCTTACTGTATAATCGATAATGTTTTCAAGTGATTTTGCAATTCACGTGAGAAACTATTTTTTAAATGTCATAGTTTCATTTCTTGCAGTAGATTACTATTAACACACAAAGATAACATTTCAATGGACGCGAGTTTTTCGGGCCCCAATGCATCGCGTTGGCTGCATTGGTATGGTTATGTCACTGATTATTATTATTATTAGTAGTATTATTATATAAATATTATGATACAGATTTAATTTCTCTAAATTGTGTATGGCCCGTCCCCCAGAAAGGAAAATGGCATAACCACAAGTACAATGTTTCAAACAATTTAATCAGAATACAACGAGAACTATTTATATACAAAGCAATTTAATGAAGGTATGCAGCACTCCCTAAATACCTTTCACCCCCTTTCACCATACTCATGTTGTTATTCACCCTTTTGGGTAGAAATATTCCCCGTCCTGGCTTTATAGATCATATTTAATGGTCTCGCCAAATTCAAAAACACATTTATACACCCCGAGGGTAGCGAAAATTCAAATGAAAGGGAAGCAAGTTTCTGACACAAGTAGTTAGAGATTAAAAACTGTAATTTTCTTTGCACCCTAAAGATTATAGGTATATACGCACATGTGCATATTTATAATATTTATAATTGTTGGAGACGATTACAATACTAAGGCTGACATAGTAAGTTCGTGAATATTTGGGGTGGATACAAATAGTATTATTATTATTAGATATAAAATATAAAATAGAGAGAGTTAATGTATAAAATACTGTAAATCTTAACGTGCGCTACTCTGCATTAGGGTACCTAAAACGTAAAATTCTGAATAAAAAATGGGATATAAAAATTTAAAATTAAGGGCTCAATTGCTGAGATAATATCTCATTGGGGTAACTTGTTAGTGGGTAAGACTCGCCTGGTAATCTAGTAGTCGAGGGTGGCCTTCTTCCAGCAGACCACCAAATTAGTCCTACTTTCAGAGCACAAGCAATAAAAAAAAATAGAAAGCTTATAGGGAATATTTTTATAAAACATTATTAAATTTCACATTGTATTATTGTAGATCTTGACAATATTTTATAATAATGTCGATAGCGACCATCATAATTCATGATTATTCTTATTTGGCGGTGCATAATAACAGCTGTCATTGTTATTTTTATTTAGTATAGTCTACCGTTTTACCATGGAGCATTTCACATTGGAACAACGTTTACAAACTTAATGTACACTTCGTGAATATTAAGGTCGACATAATCATCAATCTGAGCGAGCTATTCGTCCAACTGTGAAAAGGTTTTAAACAATTATTCTTCACATGATGTGAGGACACCGGCTAGACTAAGAAATTCTCCGAGTGAAGCCAATGTTGCCGCTGTAAATAAAAGTGTAAGGGATGATCCAAAGTTATCATTTCTTCGACGTTCACAATATTTAGGCTTATCCTATGGCAAAATATTGCGTTTTTTGCGTAAAGATTTGGGGATACACCCATACAATATGCAGCTAGTGTAAGACTAACAATTGAACGATTAAGGACGTTCCCAAAAAAATCACTTTTTTTACAATCCTTTTTAAACTTTGAGTGCACATACTTATGAGTGACTTTTATACATAGAAATTTTTTTCAGTAGTCTTTGCGGCAGTAAATTTGTAAATATTGACTATTAAAATTAGCATATTTAATATACGAACCATACCTCGATCGATGTTGTAGCGCACGTTTAATTGAATAACAATAGTAATTTTCTTACGATTGTTTTGGAAAACTGAGAATCATTAATTGAAAATTTAACAAATATCTTTCTATAAAAATAACTAAAACGAGCGGTATTCGTTTTGTTATAAAAAATGTTAAAAGTGAGCTACTTTTGAATGGTTTTGACGTATCCTTTTATAATTTGATTGGTGAAAGATTTTTGAACTTGTGAGCCGAAGCGAAAAAGTACACTGTACCTCAACTATTTTTCATTCTATTCATAGTAGTTCATAGTAGTTTACGTACGGGGAAATCTTCTTGAAGATTGAGTACGACTGCTCTTTGGAAACGTCTTTAAAAAGCAACATAACCCTTGTTATTGGTGAAATTGCACCAGATTGATGTGAAGAATGGCTGAAAATTGGATCGGAAGAATGCATTGTATCAAACGTAGTCGTGGTGCACATCAACAATAACAATCTTTCAAATAAATAAAAAATCATTAATATCATACTTGGGTTTTTTAAACATAATTCAATTTTAAAGTTCTTTCACGCTTATTGGATAACCTTTATATGTATGTATATATATATATATATATATATACATACATACATACATACCATATAACTCCTATAATATTTATATTCGTACTCAAATCAATAGTCGTTCTAAAAAAGAAATATAATTTTACATCAAAGCAGTACGAATTTTGATGTGATATGTATTTCGTAAAAGCATTTAAATTTTTTAAATTAATAAAACTATGACTGAAGCCTTCTCGTTTATTTATTTATTATTATTATACACGACTTATTCAGGCATTAACATAATTTGTAAAATAACAGAAATTTTCATCAGAAGTGCAATACACAAAGAAAAAATTACATAATGTCAGCATGTCTTTTCATAATCAAAATTAAAAATAAATATAAAATGTGAAGTAAATCAATTTATCTGTCGCCATTGGGTTTAGACACAAAAAATTGTATTGATGTAGTCCTATGAAGAGTTAAAAAATGTGGACTGCCTCCGCATATTCATTTCCCAAAGAATGCATTCTGGGGACTGCGGAGTTAGCTAATGCATGAGTTCTGACATTATCACTGTAATAAAACAATGAATTGTTTCTCGATGACCTCAATCAGACCAACAATCTGGGGGCAGTCTATTATATCATCGATGATTCTGTATATACATATAAGGTCGGTCATAATTTTATTCCATTACTTCCTTTAACTTTTATCTTTAAGGATACCAAAAAACATAATCTATGAAAATTAATAGCTATAAAAGAAGAATTGTTAAATAGAATTCGTGTGACTAAATAAGACTTTTAATTGTTGAACGCTACAAGAATGCGTCGAAATAACAAGACTTAATTTCGAGAATTTAATTTAGGTACAAATAATTTTTCTTGTCTCAATATAGGAACATTTAATAACATTTTTATATAACGTTTTTGGTTAAGAATTTTATGTTATACCTTTAGATTGTTTCATAGTATTTGAATCAGGTGCTATCAACATGTAACATTTTAAAATCAATCAATCTTGAGAAACTTTTACGAAAATTCTGTTGTTATTATGATTCTCAAACTTCTTGCTATTTTTGTTCGTAATTATGTTACCAAGAGAGATCGCAATTCACAAACTAATTAGTAAATTATCCCTAGATTCTTGATGCTAAAATACCAGTGTGTGGTCGAAATGTTCGTTCCAACAAAAATATTGCCAGAATGAAGGAAAATGTTACTGAAAATCCATGAACCTCAATTCGTCACAATTCAACGGCAATGCTCATTTTTATATCAGCGGATATGTCAATAAGCACAATTGTCGCATTTGTGAAAGTGAGTGTATGAAGAGCAACCATTACAACCGCGTCGGGGTACAGTCTGGTGTGGTTTTTAAGTTTTAAGTTCAAAATGGGTCATGTTTAAATTCGAAGTTATGCACGTTTCTTCAACCAAGTGTGTAAATATATATTTGTATGTAAAAAAAGTTTTCCACGCTATCATGTAAAAGATAAATAAAAATAAAAATACAAATAGTCATTTAATTTTTAAACGGTAAGGTAATTTTAGGCCTATCCTGTATTTACGTAGAGTACGATCAGTCTAAGGATGTGCTTCAAGTACAGTAAGTTCAGAAACTGATTTTTTGTATTGTAAATCTTTCAATATTGCACAAAACAAACAGTCAGTTAAATTTCAGGAGATCGCTTTTCGGTTTACTACTGTAAGTATTATTCGGCATGTTGACCCTTTTAATTAAGTTTTACGAATGTCTTTGTCCAGATGCGCGTGGTCGAAATCTTATGCGTGTTCTTACAATTGGGTTACATTGAGGTTTTTGGTATTGATACTATTCCCAGTGCAAATACAGTGGAACATCTTATAACGAGACTAATTCCTTCTAGAAGCTAACTCGTTATGTGAAACAATTATTGTTCACGCGCTTTATACTTCGATAGGTAGGCCTGATATAAAATTTTGAATATGTGTATTCTTTTTGTGTAGATTTAAAAACATAAAACAAAAGCGAAGCTGCTTCTGGGAAAAGAGTTATTGTGATTCGGACGGACTTTTACGGCGGCAATAATAAAACTTTTAGTATATATAATTTCGGATTATCGGATGTGTGAAGGTTTTCGGTGGCTGACCAGCATATTTGCGGACCATCAGGCTACAAGGATAGTGATGTCGGCCTCAACCAGCACAGATTCACAAAGGTTTGTGTAATTTGAATTTACATAGATTGAATAACTGTATTCATCATTACCAATAGAAAACCCAGAACTAGCTATCGAAGTATTTACGGAAACAAATATTCCCATACAAAACAACATAAATGACAATAAAGCGCTTCCTGCTAAAAAATCAATTTTTATGTTTTTAACGTTTATTCTAATTAAATTACATACTTATAAATTGTTAAGGAGCGAAACAATCTGTTTGTAATGTTTGGAATGTTTTCGTTAATAGTGTGACCTTACAATTGTTTTTCGTTTATCCATATGAGAAGCAACCTTTCAACATCATCAAGAATAGGTAACCGTCTCGTGGATATTATTGACACTCCCTTTGAAGCATCTGTCTTCTTAATTTTGTCTTTGTTCTTGAGGATAGTGAAAATCGTTGATACAGACCGATTGTATGTGCGCGCTAGATCAGCCACGCTCACACCTCGTTCTTGCTTTTCAATGATTTTACATTTCATTTCTACAGTTATTTTTATTCTTTTATGGCTGTCTTTTCTTCAGGGACATTTTTACAAGGGTTATTAAACTTTGCACAAAAAAAATTACAAATAATATCTGAACACAAGTTTGGAAAAATGTGTGATCACATGCGACACTAACAAGCTAGCGGAACGAGTGCTAACTAGAGACTGACGCACTGGCGCGGAAGTCTCGGCTCACAAGTGAGTGATGTGAAGACGGGACTTCCCCACTCGTTATGCGAAATGTTTTGCTCGTTATGCGAATTACTCGTTATGGGAGGTGCTCATTATGAGAGATTCCACTGTATGGACTAATCATTTATTAATTCCATCTCAACAAAAATGGAATTATAAAATTTAATTTAATTTAACACAACACAAAATAAAGGAAAGGTTTTTGTTCACTTGTGAGTGCATAAAAACTTATTATTCATTTTTTTTCATGAGAGAATGAATATTATAAGAGACAAATTTAGAGCGTAATATTTAATAGTAAAATGGCGTGAACATTTTATATACAATACACATACAGGAAGTTTACAGTGGCTTACAGTGGCTCATAGACATAATACAATACTACTGGGCCAAGCGTCAGAACTGTCAAAGCGAGCCGACATAAAAAAAACAGCTGATCTGGGGCAATAGCCAAACAAACGATAGTGAAATACTATTGAATATTGTTGAGTTTTATTTTATTATATATATTTTGTGAATTGAAGGTAAGTTGCGTGTCAACTAACATTTCTAAGTATATTAGTGCTTAAAGCATAATTTATAAGAATATAATTAGATTCAATTTGTATTTTTAACCTAATTGTAACGCGTTATTCCAAAGAGTGTGGATTATCCTTTGTAAGTAAATTTGCAAATGATTGTTTCAAATAATTATTAAATAATATTAATTATTCATAATTGGGATATTTGTCGATCAGATTATTAAGAGTAAAGGAATAAGATATAAGGTATTTATTTGTATCTTCATAGGTTGCTTTTACTTGGCATACTTTAAAATTAATAATTAATTTAAGTACAAATTACTTATGAATTTATTTGTATTTTTAATTATTTTAATTTGTGTTAGATAGTGCATGTAAAATGCGCAAGCTGTATGTGTATAAATAAATAAATACTGAATCTATCTTGGGATCATTTTATTTACAACACTACTCACGAGTGCAAGGATCTCAGATTGATCATTTTATTTCTGAAATATGATGATGTTGGATGACTTTGTTTTTGCCATTTAGTAATCAAAGACCACCTCAACGGCTTAGATAGCTCTTGTAACTCGTATAAATTATAACATTTTTAAATAAATTCAGACTTAAGTCTTGAATATAAATATGTAGATGTCAGAATTTTTCACTCTTTACCTCATTGACACACATTTATGTATTGTTATAAATATGATGTATTAATATGTTAATACACGTTCAAAGCCCAAGCTGAGTACATATCTACCGATAAATAAATACTGGTTTTGCCTTGTGATCTTGTTAATATTACAAAACTACTAACATTTATAAAAAAGCAACCCGTATCGGGGAAGAGTTCAAGGATTTCAGGTCTATCATTTTTTTACTGAATTTTAAGTGTATAATATTGTCTTAAGACAATTAGAAAATACCATTTATAGCTGTGATACACGGTAAACATTCAAAACAAATTCAATTTCCTGTCTTGAATGTAAATAAATGCCAGAGATTTTGTCTCAAGAAAGGCATTTTCCCTTAAAAATTTGACTTCCCGCCACCATTTGCCCTGGGTCACGTGATCTCTAGTACAAATCATGCTGGCACGTAGATCTGCTATGCGGTGCGCTCATATATGCGGTCCATTAGTACTGTATATCTCTACTCTACGTATATCAATCACGTTTTGTTATTTAAATATAAAAATTAAATTATTTGTATTTGTTAACTTTAATTTATTAACCACTTATTGAATTAAAATACATCTACCAGTTTCGAAAAATATCATTTTCTTCTTCAGGATGCCAATAACTAATCAAAGACATGTGTAATTTTTTCTTTAACAGAATTTATTTTTAAAAAACAATAATTAAAAAAATAAATTTAGTACATTTGTCACAAAATTACTAGAATAATTTTTAGGAAAAAATTCTAGAATGTGACTTCTAGTTAAATTTAGTTGGTTGTTTATAATTTTTTGATTAATTTACTCTCTTTATTTATCTCCAACGGTTCCAAATTATTATAAAGAAAATAATTTTTTCGAAACCGGTAGATGTATTTTAATTCAATAAGTGGTTAATAAAACAAAGCTAATAAATAAAAATAATGGATTTTAAACACAAAGTTAATTTTGACATTTTTAAAAATATAAAAATAAAACAATATCAATAACTACAACAAACACCAAATGAAATATAAGCTACAATCATGTACCTCATAAAATTAGTGTGGTCCTAAGTCATTATATAATTATTATAAAATGAAAGTGCTGGAATTGTATCATTCAAGGTTTGGATGACAATAGAATAATTTAATATCGAATGATGAAGGATCCGATTGAACGAGACGGACACGATTTAAATATTGAGAGAGTTATTTAAAAATAATTCAATGAGCATATGATAAATTAATTGTATATCTAAGTAAATATGTAAATATTAAATCAAAATATATAAAAAAACTAATAATAATTAAGTGGGTATACTGTATGTTACAAATATGCTAGTTTAAGGTGTTAAGAATGTGATTATAGTTAAATATACAATACTAGTACAAAAGCATTTATAGAATCGATAGGGAATTATTAATCCGTAGGTATCTGCATTAAAACAAATATTTTGTTTCTTAGAACGAATTATTTGTTTAATAAAATAATAAAAATTTAGCACGGTTAGGTTAGCTTAGATTATGTCAGGTAAGGTATTTTTAATAAACATTTTTTAATATTGTAATGCATAAAAAATTCGTTTTATGGAACAAAGTATTTATATTAATGCACATATCTCTTAAAATGATTATCTGTTAAATCGTACCCGAATCGACATTTCATTGCGAAAATACTTTATTATATTGCTTTAATTTTGTTTTTATTTTCAATAAGAATATATATAAACCAAAATATATAAAAATAAAGAAACGAAATAATATGAATAGGTAAAATAAATTTAACTAAACTTAAAATCTCAAGTGAAAACGATATTTTGTGTAAAACCATTTTGAACTGCAATGGCAAAATGATCGACAATACATATCCAAAAATAATTCACAGCAGTTTTTGAAAAATATTATATTGCAGATAGCTATTTTCGTTCTGTATTGAAAATACATTGAATTTATAAAATAGCCCAGTGCTGAATATATCTGTCGCAAAAAACTTTCCACCACGGCCAGCGACGTATTAATACGTCGCGGTATAATTTATTTATCTGATACGTGTTGTATTTTATCTTTGATTTGAATAGCGATATTTATCGGAATCTTTACTTCAACTTCAAATTCAATGACCGATGTTAGTTGCGTACTGTACCTAATGTAAATGTTATTGAATATATAAAAAAAAAAACATTTAAGTAATCCTAATCTATTATAATATTAATTAATTAATATTATAATAGATTATATGTACATTTTTATATAATTAATCTTAATCTTGACTATCATGTTTTAAAAAAAGTCACAGCTGATTTACTTCATATTGAACCGCCGGCGTCAAAGGTACACCGATAAAAATAAGAAATACTTAATGAAAATAAAATAATGCTTTTGAATGGCTTGAAAAAATTCTAAAACAAGTAAAATAAAACGGCCATTGTGAATCCACCACGAACTGCCGGGGAAGCCTCGATTTGTCTCGGCAGGCACGATGCGGTGCCAGACGTGGACTTGAAAATATTTTATTAACTTTAACATAATAAAGCCGAATACCGGTGAACTCCCGTGTCGAATAATGTAATCGAATAACTAGTCGTTGCGTACTACCACTTTCTACAATCTGTTTGCGCACTACAAAAAATTCCACCATTCTGAAAACTAAATAAAACGAACCAATCTCAAAAAATTTCTACGAGTATTTTTACTCTTGACCATAATAATTGGCATTTAGCATACGTAGCATTCTTGCGTTTGGAACTTTGTTTCAACATTTACGGGGTTCGGTACCTAAAACGTCTATTATTCCGCCCGTTTGTAATGATTAAACTAACTTACCATCACGCATATTTCCCCGCAGGATTAGGCAGAGGGGATACAGCGTCAAACTTTTCTGTACTGACACACAAGCCTTACCTCATTCATATTCATACATCTTCTCAGGCAAGCACTCATGAGTATGTTATTAAAATAATTGATACATCATTAACAATCAAAATAATATGAAGTTGTAAAATCCAGAAACATTTTTCTAATTGTGAAATTTCTGTTGTTATTTGTATTGAAAAATTGAAATGCACTGCACTCCGATATACTATATCAAATTCAAGTAAAGGTCTATACACAGTGTTGGACATTTATTATTTTTCAACATAAAAAGGTTTCCTAAGCGAATTTGGACGTTTGGAGTAAATGTCTAATGAAATGATAGGAACATAGGTAAGATAAAGTTTTGAGTAGCTTGTTGGTGTAGTGGTTAAGACGTTGGCCTATTGATCTAGTGGTCGGGGGGTTCGCGCCTCGTTCCAGGACACCAGAAAGTTATTCCTATTTTTATAGGACAAGCGTTTAGCTTAGATTGAAAATAGTAAGAATGTTGATGTATTCCGTAATAGTAAGAGTGTTGACATGTATTCCGTGTACGCAAGATTTTCGGCGGAGTGGGGTGGGAAGATTTTTTTTTTCAAGAACCCTTGTGGGCCTTGGAAGGACTCACCTTTTACAAGCAAAATTAATCTAATCCTTCGGTGTCCTTTAAGTGATATCTTTAATGTAATAATAGATACATGTTAAAAATGTTAACACTAAATATAACAATGATCGCAAGAAAAAGAAAAAAGAAATATCATATGAATAAGTTACGCAATAAAATAGCGCTGGGGATTGCCTCCGAACAAATAATGAAATTGGAGATAGTGGAACAAGACAGCCATTTAAGGGCCAGGCATTTAGAATTAAGATTCTCCCAAAGAAAAAAATACCAGACACAATTACGACTTGAGTCTAGCCAATCATATAATCAGACACACGAGATAATCACATATTATTTTTAACAGGTATGCAGAGCACTGCCTATTTTTGAGATGGATCAAAATGATCAACCATGAAGCATTATCGAATGCACCAGCGATATTCAGAAATTCAGCGATAACGTGCTTTTCCTTGCAGAACAAATTGGATAGAATGTGCTCTAGATTTCCTCTAACGAAACCTGATTGTCGTGAATTACCTGGCGTCAAGTGTGCATACCTATTTCTTACGACTTTATCGAAAATCTTCCCAAAAACTGGTAAAAGTTTACCCGGTGTAAAACCGAGACCCGATGGAGATTTGCTATTTTCTTTAGTACGTTCAAAATCACCCCAAAGCTGTCTCAGTTCACATCTTTACGTCTAAAGTTCTGTGGTCAATATCCATCATACTCACATATACGGTCCAATTATAGATACAGTAATACCCCGACTTACGCGAACTCAGAGTTACGCGGTTCATTTGGCGACACTGTCACTAGACGTTGACCGTTGACAACACTGCCGATAGACTGCAGCTCGCTATCTTCAGTGTTTCATTGGGTGTGTTTCGTTCCCTTTGTCAGGAGCTAACAATCGATGAGCTCATAGAGATGCGTAAGCAAAACGACAATGAAGACACCTCAGACTCAATTCCACCAGAAAAGCACATGACAATTGCAAGCTTGACAGAATTGACAGCTCAACTGAAAATGACTTAAAAGTTTTAGAAAACATAGACTCCAACGAAGAACACGTTTTAGCTACAAAGCAAGAAATAAAAAAGTCATTAGCTTGCTACGAAGAAATTCTGCGTGAAAAAAAGATTATTATTATTAGATTTCATGAAGCCATCGATATCGAAATGACTTTTTTACGTAAATCGTTTATTTTTTGAATATTTTGCATTAATATGTATAAAAAACTGCAATTTTATTAAATATTTTTCTTCTAAACTAGTGTTTTTGGTAGTCCTTGGTCCCAATTAAACAAAACTGTATGTATTTATATGTAAAGTTGTACCCCGACTTACGCGATTTTCATCGGTCCCACCTATCGCATAACTTCGGGGTATTACTGTATACCTAACTAGGTTTTCGGAGCATATTGTTAAGTCAATACAACTCTCTCCTGCATGGCTAGAGAATGTAGGTGGCTGTCCAGGGCTGTTTATAATGTGACGTCTTCAACCGCCTGTCTTCTAGCATAACTTTGGAGGCCGATATCTCTGTCGTGCCAGAGTGGAGAGCGCGCATTGAAATCCCCATATATAAAGATATTCTTCCCCTTCAGTTTGTTTAAGACATTTTGTAAATTAAAAATATGATTTATGAACAGGTCACCATATTTAAAATAAACTGATATGAAAATTAACTCGATACCATCGATCACAATCGCGGAACAAACACGGTATTTATGTGACAAATTTTCTAAGAGTAAAGGTTTTATGCGCCCAATACTCATTAAAATACCTGCGCCGGGCAAGTTACCGCACTGTCAGGAGATTTGGTAGGGTAGGTATATTGCTCTTGGATCAACATTATAGGCGATTTAAAATCTTCAATAATTCGCTGAAGCGAGAGTGAGCTAGCGCGCATGCGCGCAACGTTACGCACAGTGTGGGGTGATTATATTTTCTTCAGAATCCTAGAGTGCAACTGAACAAAATTTGGAACAGATGTCAATCAATATAATACACATTTACATCAGTGGCAGAGAGTGGGGTAGCCAGATAAGGGAAAAATATGCCTGTTTTGCGCAAGGTTCTAACTATGGTAACCATGCAAAATTTGGAGTCGATGGCATTTAATGTAATATAATATCTACATATTTATATCGAAGGAGATGGAGGGTTGGCTAAGGGAAGGGGGCAGTGTCTTTATATTTTATGCAGGATCCTAAAGAGTAACTGTATTTAATATGAAACACTTTTATGTCGTTGGGTGCAGGTGGGGTAGCCGAGGTGAAGGGGAGTGGTGTCTATGGTTTTGTGCTGGGTCCGTAGTGATAAATATGCAAAATTTGGTTTAGATCAAAAGATACATATTCAATTTTATATGATAAATTATAAAGTTAAATATTGTTAGACAAGATAAGTTATATCAATATGATTCATAATATTGTAGGTATATCTCTTATAAGGATGGATACTCTTGTGATGAAAATACAAGTTTGAGAAGACCTTAAACAAAACTGACATAATAGTTTTATATTTTCAATCCGCCCCTGTCCATAGCTAATTGCGCCGCGCCCCCTAACTAAATGGGCGTGGTCTGGGATAATCAATACGTCAATACAGAGATGACACGCTGCTTAGGCTCAATCTAAACCAGCGGTTCAGGCTTTATGCTGGAAAGGAACTAGGCATTCTTTCAAACCCCCGTTATCTCGACCCCGGTACAACGCACCCTTTACCGGCGAGCCTGTAAAAATTGACGGCAAGTTGCGAATCTTCGTGAATCTGGCATTACGTGCCCCCATTACGCCACTCTCGGATAGAATTAATGTACACCAAGGTAAATATTTGGACGGTAAATGTCACCAGCCCTTTTCACACCGATGAAATGTACTCTGTATAGTTTGTGTACCTAACTAACTGTAAATCAGGTATCTATAAGTTAAATCGTGAAAAATACGTACTTCACGGAATACCTCTGTACCTTCGTTAGGACAGATGGACGTCAACTCGTGTTGGTTCTACGAGATAATTAATTCGTAGTTAATCTTCTTCGTGTTTTTAATTCTCTTCTAAAATATGTCTTCTAATATTTTTCTTATTACTCCCCTAGCGCACAAATAAAAGTTTTGGTCCTTAAAATCGCACAAAATATTTTTTATGAGCACATCGTGATCCAAAATTAGAGGGAGCGTTGCATTTAACACTCTGTTAAACTACCATGGCAATTATTAGACATAATAAATATGCTTTCTTTAAAATAGTTCAATCTTGAGCGGTTGACAAAGTATTCACTTTCAGTGACGCGCGCTTATAAACAATTTACTTCGGTTAACAAAGCAGTTCACGGCACGGCACTTCAGCGGTAGAGTACAGGCAGCATGGACGTAGAAAATAGAAATTATTTGCATCCAACTACAAGGTGAATATTATGTTCCAGGCCGATTTTGTTTCAGCGCCATTTTGGTTCGGGAGATATTTGTCAGTTTGTATTTGGTAGTTGTAGAGAGTAGTCAATCACAATTTATTTTTAAGCATTAAACCCTTCAATAACGTGTTAAAGTCATTAAAACATTTTATCTAAATAATAATGGCAATGCTGTAACCGTTAATGGTGATCGCTATGGACACATGTTGGAAAACTTCTTGGTAACCGAATTGAGTCGATTAGACCTGCAACACATGTGGATTCAATAAAATGGTATCACCTCACACACAACCCGAGGTACGCTTGTTAGACGGTACCTTACTATTTTCTGTGGAGGACAATGAGCCAACAACAATTACGATGCTAAAAGACAATATTTATAATGAAATTGCAGAAATAACACGCGAAATGTGCGAGAATGTTAAACATGGTTAAAAGAGGATGCATTTGTGCCGCTGCTAGAGGCGGTCATTTGGCCAATGTCATATTCCATGCATAATTATAATAAAACAATTAATTGATAAATAAAAACCAAATTAGAAAAATATGTTTAATTTCTTAGTTACTTAAAAACACCATCGGCCTGGAACATAATATTCACCCTGTAGTTGCATACCTGTCAATCGTTTTCTTTGATATGGATTGTCAGAAGAATTGATATTAAATTATTATGCTCTTTATAGAATACACGTCTTTCTGACGGACATGTTTGGATAAATCTGATTAATATGCTGGCTTTATTTTCAGTACAATTCTTAGTCCAAAAATCCTTAGATCAGGTAAAAAATGAGTTTAATAGTTTTATAGATATTAAGAATGCATTCGAAAATATTAAATATGAATTGATCTAGATGGAAAAGATATCAGACCTATACAAAATCTATACTGAAACCAATTTCGAATGTTAAGTAGACATTAAATATAGTATGAAATTCAAATTTTAAAAGGCGCATGGCAGGGCTGCATTTTGTGGCTATTCATGTTTAATTTTTAATGAGAATTTTTCTTTGGAGATATCATAAATGACGTACGGAAAAGCATTAAAATAAACGGAAGATGGATCGTGATCTCCGTTATTCTGGTGGCACAGTATTACTAACTGACAATATTGTAGATTTTCAGATTCTGTACTAAAATAAATTAATGAAATATTTTAAGCGTATGGATTGAAGATGAACATTCAGAAAACACAGTTCATAGTAATCAGCGGACAAAATCTATAATTCAATTAAACAAATTCTAGAGTTATAGACCTTAAAAGAAGCAACAATTAAAATGCCGAAGACATTTGAGACGTGTCTATATCGACGCTAAAGATGAGCCCAGTGGCGTACTTACAAAATTCAAGCCCCAATTAAATTATTGAAACTATAATTCTCTCGTTGAAAAAATGTTAATGCTACAGGGTCCACAATATTTTATGGGTGGATATCTGAATAAATTACATGTCGAAAATGTTCATAAAACGTGTGCCTTATCTCAACCACGTCAGAGATATAAGCATTTATAAAGAAAATCGTAACAATGCGATTATTTCGATTAATTTAAATATTTCATTGAAATTTCGAGCGACCAGACAATTTTTAGATAGATGATTTAGGGACCTGAAACGATAATATTTAATACAAATTAAATAAATGAACTATAAATATATACAGAAAAAAATATATCTATCGAAAAAAGATTTATTTGCTAGCGTAGAATGAAAAACTAAATAAGTATTGTATTGAATATTAAAAGTTCGTGGTATATCCACTAAATACTAAGAACAAAAATAGTCTCTTGTCTCCTATAATATTCACATTTTCACGAATAAAAATATTTCCGTCATTTATATGCACTTGCAATTTAAAAAATACTTCCTTTAGGGCGAATTTTTATTTTACAGCGATGGTCTAATCCTTAACTCTACATTAATAGAGTACTGCGTACGTATTGATAATGTTTTCGTAAAATACATGGGTAACGATTTTATAAATTTTTTATTATTCTATTTAATAGTGAGGTAAATTTTAGACATTTTCAGTGCATATTAATACTGGAAAAGGTATTGATATTCGCAAAAATATCGATGCCAAACGGATTGTAGGGCGCGAAATTTTTAAGTCCCTATTTAACGTGGTCTCTGTGTACCGCATTGGCACAGTTACGCCGCTGGATATGACTATCTATGTACGCTAAAGATCTCCTGGATTAAATGCACGAATATATAGGAATAATTAAAATTAAATGAAGGAAAGCAGCACCCTTCGAACACATTCGCCATAATAAGAAATATAATCTCTTACAACTCAATATGCAGGGGATTGAAGGCAGTAGAGGCGTAAAAAGATACTATCTTGGCTAAGAAGCCTCAGAAAGTAGCACAAGATGAATGTTGCGTATAAGCATAGATGTCGGAAGAATGTCAGAACGCGAAGGAGTTTGGCACTCATCACAATCCTGATTCTGCTGGCATCTCCGGGGATGTGGACTGTATATTTTAATTCATTATTTTGTATCATATATGTACATCTAGCATTGGATAAATTAGTGTACTGAAACTTGGTAGGCAACCTTTGATAGAAAGTTAATAATGCATAAAAAAGATAATGATCGAACCTTATGTGATTCGACTAAATCTATGGAATCTATGAAGTAATTGAATTATGATATTTTAAGTCGAGTCGGTAGATTTTTAAACGACTCTACAGCCCTGGTCTCTATTCACATCCACCAACATTTTCATTATAAGATTAATAATTAAGCTGTAAATTATCTCAATTAGAAACAGTAAGATATTTGTTTTGTCTCAAAGGAAGCACTCGGGATTTCGAGTTTATAGTATTTAATAACGACCTTCATTAATCCATGTTGATGATAATTTACTTTCATTCTTGATGCCATTTCTACATCTTTCCCGGCATCATTATGCGTTATCAATCAGTCATCAGCGGTAGCGCGATGAGATTCAAATAATTAACTTGTTGAGGTTTCAAATCCAATCTCTTTAACCGAACCAGACTGGAGAGTTCTAGGAATATTTTGGAATGAAATTAATATATAAAATAAAAGTCATAACTGATATAATTTTTAATATGTCATTTTTTAGATAAATCTTACACATTACGTTATTTGTTTTAAAATAAACATGCTCCTTATTTGCACGACGATTTTGTTATCGGTATTCGTTATTTATACAGGGTCTTAACGGAGACTTCTGTTAGAGGACAAAACTAGCAACCTGTTAAGTATCAAACAAATAACTTTTTTTAAATATCTATAGACACAAATCTGGTAGCTACATTATCATGGCATACCTACGTGGGCAAAATTTCATCACGATTAGTTGAGTATTTATGACCCAGCGGTTATTTTTGTAAATAATATATGAATACATGTGCTTCTCTGTTGTCCATGTTTCATATAATGGATATAATCTAAATATGTGAATCATGATATGTAATTGTAAATGATATTAACCTATTCCTATTTATTTCTGTAAGTGAACAAACACCAATTCTTAAATATATTTTGCAACATTCACAAGTAAGCATCACCACACGTCGTACGATGGTGTACATCTGTACATTTTCACTATATACCCAAGACAAAAACCGCTTTAAATTTGTATAATCTATCCATAGGTGGCGTCGGCTCGCTCAGAATTCACTAACTACTTACCTACATATTCGACAACCATGGCAGAGGCCGCGTGTTGTTTTATATATTTTCATAATAACAAACACTAATTAAATGTATTAATTAGAAAGATATACATATAAAATCAATTGTATCGAAAAATATTGTTGTTGCGCGCGCTACCGGGATTTGAACCTGGATCTCTTTCTAAACCGGGGAAGGTTTATTATCCAACTATGCTACAGCGATAGTACATTTGACCATAAACCTATATGTTACACTTTTTTCAAATAAATACGTCTGTCGTTCCATTATTTGAAAGCCCTTTATATCTTTGAGTAAACCGATAGAATTAATTTAGGATAAATTGATAGAACTTATATATTATTATAATGCACTTTCCCCGGTTTGAAATGAAATCCAGGTTCGAATACCGGTAGCGCAACAACAATATTTTTCGATAAAATTGATTTTATATGTATATCTTTCTAATTAATACGTTTAACGGGTATTTAAAATATCACAGACCTATGTTCTGAATAATTACAACTTTACAATAAGAATACGTTCTCCTTAATAATATAATAAACTTATTTTCGCGCACAGCGGCCACCATTGGTCGCGAAACAGCCACTACCTAACAAAAGCTAGTATGGTTATATTTAATTAAGAATCTACCGATCCAAGATCTGTGAATATGGTATTAGGAAAATATAATAAAAAAATATTTACCCATATCACTGTCGCTAGGAAATTTACGTAATCTTCATTGCATTATTTTTTCAGTAGTGGTAAAAAAAGGTTTTGTATTGGAAGTTATAATTATTATTTTATAGTGTATTACTTAATTTTAAAAACTTAAGTGTATTTATGTCCTGATGGAATTACTCAAGATATTTTATAAAAAAATCATATATAAATAAATGCCTATAAATAAATTTGTGTAGAACGCTTTCTTTTTGTAGGCAAATTTGAAGTAATCTTAAATATTAATACATTAAAGTAAAGTGTCAATTTTCTTTGAAGTATGAATTAGATTTACATGACATTGAACTCATTTTATGATTTTAAATGAAAACCTTTTCGCATTCTAAGACAGGCATGCTACATTAATCCTGATAAGCTACAAAAGTAAAATTATAGCTAATAGGAACTTGTCAACCGAGGCAAAACTATCGGTACACAATAGAGTTCTGGTACCGACATTGATGTACGGAAGTGAGGCCTGGAGCTGGCAAAAGAGGAACGAAAGTAGACTGGAAATGAGATCCATTTATAACAGAGTAAAGAATGAAGAAACAAGTAAAGAATGTAAAGCTCATCTTAGTATAGTGAGTAAGATTAAGAAAGAATCGCTAAGATGGTTTGGTCATATAGAACAGATGAATGAGGAGATAATGGTAAGGAAGATATATGACGAAAGTGTTGATGGCATTAAAAATAGAGGATGTCTGCGGAAGACTTGACACAACCAGGTAAACCAGATGACCCTGTTAGAAGCCTCAATAATGATGAGAAGATGTATGAACGTGGATGAGGTGAGAACTGTGTGCCAGGACAGAAGAGTATGGCGCTCTATCCTCTCTGCCTACCCCCGTGGCGAAATGTCGTAATGATAAGTAAGTTAGTTAGATACAAAAGTTTTGTTATTATGCATTTAAATATATTTTTTTGTTATCTGTTTCTTCTATTGATCTGCGCCCAGTGTTGAATTTGTCCTCCTTTTTTCCTTCTCTTTATCTTAGTTTCCTATTTTGTCCAATTTGCCTGATATCATCTGCATTCTATAAGCTTTTTTACATCACTCGATACATTACTGTAAAAGTTTAGAAGATAAAAATGAACAAAGTTATCACTCAAAAGTACATGTTACATGTACCATATTACTCATGCATGCAAAATGATTTCCGGATTCACCCCGCCCCATCTCATATACAAATCATATTATTTTGTTTTGGACTCTTCAAATATCTTGCGAATTTTTTTCGAGTTCAGGTGGTGTTCTTTTGTTTTGAAGAAATTAAAAACGATGTTTATTATATTTAATTCATAAGCACATTATTTTAAGAAATGTCACGCATGTTGTAATGTAGTTATACGACACGTTTTTCCCGGGTATCCTTCGTTTTTTTAAATTCTATTTAAGAAAATAACGTTTAAAAAAATTGATGGTTGCGCCTTTTTACCAAAACACCGTCGAGACGATAAGGTTTAATTTCATTTTTCATCATTTCATTGTTCATAATATGAACTTTTTGCGCAGCTCCAGAGTCGGAGATCATCGCTCAGCCGCGGTACATCGCACGTATGACTGACAGATAGAGTGGTGTGCAGCCGTGATAGATGGCGGGGCCGGGCGCCCGCGCGGGCCCGCCCCGCCACGCCCCTGCCGCGGGGGCGGAGCCGGCACCTGCCGCCCGGCAGAGGAAGCTCGGCATCCGATACCACTCGCAATACCTATCCCGTGGCCGGCCGGAGAACCTTCCGAGAGCGTTTCCCGCCGGAACAATAATCCGCGCGCGACCCCAAAATGTGCCCAATCCTAATTAGTGTCAAACAAACAATCACCCGCGAAACTCTGTGCTGTTTGACGTTCGATTGAAAACAGATCACACCTGTAAATATAATTTGTAATAAAATACGCAAGTTCGACAATTTTTAATTTAATTATTTACGACACGCGTACATGTCTGCATTGGCACACTTTCGACATTGCACAGAAGGTACTTAAAAATAATTATTAGTAAAAAAATGTCCGGTTTTTTCGTTACTGCGCTTAGTTCGTTTCCAGCCCCCGTTTAGTTGGCGGTTGATTAGTTTTCGATAATAGTAGGTGGCAGTGGACCTTGTGGATAAGTGGTTATGCTAATTGGGACTCGGCCACTTGTTAGTGCTACTGGGACCTCTTCGTGAGAGCGCCGGCGGAAACAGCCCCGTCCGGGATCTATCGGGTAAGCCTCCTTCCAACTTTCTGTCACGCAAGTCACCATTGTATTGCGGTTTCTATTATTGCATTTTAATTTATATACTGTTTTGAACCTTCTGCGGTGCCTTAATATTAACAGTTGGTATTATGACAGACGACACATTATAAAAGGTGATTTAATATATAAGTAACGACAATTTTATTTTCACTATATTATCGCACAAGTATCTATCATACGAGACCAAAAAAGAATCGGCTCACTACGAAGTCCAAAACGAGAACATATCAACCTCCCACATGTGCATGGCACTCAAAACCAAATAATGTGAAACATTTTTTAATCGATACACTTGTATTATCTCAAAAACTGGTTATTGCATATTGGCAGAAAAGTAACTGAACATAGATTTATTGAAATGCTTACGTGGACTGAACATCATTTCTTTATTTAAATTTGTTTCCTATCTGTTTTTCCCTGTTATTTTTTTTAAGTATAAGTAAACGAGGACATTTATTTATTTAAATTATTTTATATTTTTGGTTAATCAATTTTCTAATTTATAATTGTTATTTATTAGATTTTACCGTTAAATATAACGGGTGAGCACGTCTCCTTCTAGTCTCACATGTCTCCGTCTAGTTTACATACATATAACGAGTATTCATATAAGTATTATTAAAACTACTGATAAAGTTGAATTGTCAAAGCACATTTCTTACATTCATATACACTATAAATAAACATAAAACAGTATTATTCTTTGAATATTAAAAAATGATACTTTTTTAATATCTGATCGATATAAGAATAATATTCTAATAGCATTTATTTCGTTTTCATAAGTTTAAGTACATAACACTAACAATTATTAATTGTATCTATGAATATATATATAAACAACTACAATAAAGATGTTTGTTTTTCTTTTATTCACAGTTTTTAAAGAGCATGCTATATGACAAAACAACAAGTAATTTGAAAGGCACGTTCAGCATTTCCGTGATCTGGATCGGTAACCTAATTGACAAAATGAACCAATTTTTCATAATAGATTAGCAAGGATTTTGCAATAATTTGGGCAAGCTGCAGTAAAAAAGGGTATTATTAAATTTTGTGTCTATCATATGATGGCAAGTTAGCCTGGTATGCCCAGAAATTTATGTATTTATCAAAAAAATACCCCTTGGTGTATAGTCGTAAAAGTCTTAAAATTAATTATGTCAAATTAAAAAATGTCAAAACGCTTTATTCCCTTAAGTATTATAACTTATATATCAGTAATTCAAAATAATATAAATTTTTATTGTTTATTTTGACCTGCCTACATGTAATTAAATTAAAAATAAATAAATTGTTAACTTAAGAACTTTAATACAACCCAATACCTACCTAAAACTGATGACTTTTTTTTTTCTGGCTTCTAAATTTATAATCCAATGTTTTCTGTTGCTAAACTAAACAAATTAAATCAAAGCCAGAGGCATAAATTATAATATTTACAACATATGTGTCTAAGTGATTAATGTCATTTAAGTTCTCCGTTTTTTTCTTATTTCTTTGACGAGTTTTGATGCGCATAGGTTTACTGTTACTCGCGTTCTCAGTTACTTAACCTTCTTGACTCATTAAATGCAACCTTTAATCATTATTAAATATTAATAAATCCTATTAAATTTTTTTTTTAAATATTTTATTTCTTGATTTACTTATTTTTTGGTTATAATATTTCATAATGTACACGAAATCCAAACACAAGATTTTTCTCTTATAGAGAGGTAGCTCTCTAGAGGGTCGTGGTCACGCATCCTATGAGTTTTCTAATAACGCACATTATTGTTACGTACTTTTTTTTTTACTTGATATAAATAAATAAAATATTTCTGTGCGGCAAAAATTTAATCGTATTTTTGCAAGCTTCAAGATTAAAATAAACTGAATATTTTGGGGGTGGTTTTCAGCTTATAAAAAATATAAAATATATGTCTTAAAATATGTATTGAAACGAAGTCTCAGACACACAGGTGCTACATGGTAATGTAAATACCAATTATTATCTTCGTAAAGTGCCATATATTTTTTGGACAAATTTGAGGACATGTTTTATATAAAGTTTATTTATTAAGTCAGAATGATGCGTAGTGAAAACATGTGAAGAGCGCGGTAACATTTCATAAGTTACACGGCCGCTGGGAACGTCTAGTAAAATACCCCTTACTATGTAACTAAAAAGCCGAATGAAATATTTGAAAATTATGAAGTACATTTTATAGTGTCAATTAATTTAAATTCAGAAGAATTCCCTTATCAAATAATTATTTTGTTACATTTTTGAAAGTCGTTCAATTGTTCTATTTTGGGAACAATTTGGCTTGAACGTAGGTACAGTTTCACATGACATTAATTTCTATCCTTTTATTGTTTATCTATTGCTATGTGACCCATACTTCCACATTTTTCAATTAAATATAATAAAAAATAGTTCGTCTCTATGAGCTATCTATTATTTGTTTAATAACAATAAATAGTAGTTTGTAGGTGAAAATCCATTAATTGTGTGTTCTTGGACATATTCAGATATTGCTAATTACTTAATTCTTCTAATAGTTAATTTTTTTAAATGTTAATTACAATGGACTTCCACAAAGTCAATATAATTTTTTAATTTATTAATGAAATGAACTGCCAAGTATTAGATTCATTTCAATCTCTGTCTAAAAAATATCTACCATTTATTTGAAAATATTAGAGTATAATTAACTAACTAATTTACCATCACCCCGTTTCTTCACGGAGATTAGCAGAGAGGATGAAACGCCACTCTACTGTCCTGATATACAACCTTCACTCGTCAATCTTCTTCTAAGACGAGTTCGTTCATTGTTGAGGATTACAACAGCACCATCTGGTTTAAGTGAGCCTTTTTTAATTCTATGCATTATGATATCCTCTCGGGTTTATATTCTCACCTAATTGTTAATTCCATTGTAAATGGGTGCCATGTATTCAATATTCTTTTGTCCCTTTTCTGCAAGCTTAACATTTATACATCAGTGTTGGTACCAGCTACAATTATGTACCGCTAGTTTTGCTTCGACTGTCAAGTTTCTATTAGAAAATACTGCATTCAAACTTTTTTCGTTTCCGCTGCAGTCACCCTCCTTTCGATAGATATCTTTATCAGTCTTTAAAACATATTCCATCAAATATATTATACTTCTCAAATACACAAACTTGTTTCAAACATAAATTTTCGAGTTTAAGTAACTTTATATTTATTTTTTATCATGCGTGTATTTTAATTTTTCGAACTGATTCAGATATCTATATATTTATTTTGGAACAATTTGACAATTACATTAAATCATCGATTGAATAAAACATATTTTCCCAGTTGAATTATATCTTACCGTTCCGTTTAGGGGTGCAGATATATATGTTGACATGTGTGGTCAACCTAAGAAAAATTTCAACCCCTCATACTTGATCACAATCGCCCATATTATAGCTACTGGCACGATACCAGTAAGCCAACAATATTATTATTTGTTTCAAGATATGTACATACACAGTAGGTACATATTTCATAATATATAGACAATCGTTCTGCTTCAATATTTATTTTCTAAAAATAATAAAATATGTTTCAAACTTTTATTTAAAACTTAAGACTTAACATTTTTAAAGAAATACTTTAAGATTGAATGGATTTTTCACAATAAATTTGATTGAATGCACATATTGCTGTAGTTTTTTCAAAAAGATTCGAAAACTTTTCACTAAATTTATCCTCCAAAAAATAAACCACGTGTATCGTGTCCTGCTGTCTCTTAATTGAATGAGATAAATCTTGGTACCATAGAACAAGTATTAAGATTTTGATCGAATAATTGATTGGTAGAAAGAGATATACCCCCAATCCAAGTACTCGTCGACGTTCCACATGACAGCAAGACTCGACACGTGTGCACAAACATCGCATAGAATCATTCACATCATCTGTGTGAACTGTGTTCTGAAAATACAACTTCACAACAAAAATGTATTATTTTCCTTACATATGTTTATATTTAACAGCTGGCGGGGAGTTTCAAATTCACCAAACTGACAAATGGTACATCAATGATCAATGGCCTGATAGATTTTGGTGTGCGCCCTGACTAAATGCACTCCGCTTGCCTAGGACGCCGTAAGTTGGCGACTGGTGTCCACTGCAACACCATATACATTAGCAAATCTGTGAAAAACTGTGAAATGATCTTCTTAGAGGGTGATCACATCAAAACACATAGAATGTGAGGCAGCATACGAAGGCGTAGTACTATGGCGAAATTTGCAATAACAAGTCTTACGAA
Organism: Eubasilissa regina; assembly: GCA_022840565.1. Lineage (NCBI taxonomy): Eukaryota > Metazoa > Arthropoda > Insecta > Trichoptera > Phryganeidae > Eubasilissa > Eubasilissa regina. Next base: position 30,042,772 of record JAINEB010000033.1, read on the forward strand.
GATACGAAAAAATCAGAGAATTTACCGAAAACCTTTTTGTTCTTCACATTTGATAAAATTAGTCTTTGGTGTTTTCTTTCACTGAACTCTCTGGACTGTAAAATGAGAGAGTGGAACATACTGGGTGCATTCGAGATATGATGTTGAAAGAAAACGCTGCATATTCCGTAGACTCCAAGATGCATGAACGTCTCTCCATTACGTACTAGAAATGAATGAAAGCCATCGACATGGAGAAAAAAAGATGTTTTGCCGGAAAGGACGGAGATAACCTTAGTAGGGCAATGGTCGCTGGGACGTTCTTCATCAAAAATCAAATAAAGGAGACGATGACCGTATTAAGCGCAGCACACAGCATGGCCCAGGACTGGAGGGAGTGGAGACGAATACTCCATATAATTCCACAGGTACATTATGACAAAACAGGGAGCGATAGCACATTGGTTTAAAGGGCTTAAATAAAATTTAAATATGTTCACATTTTTTATGAGTCATCGATAAATTTCAGTTTGCCAAATCAGGTACGATTAGGTTGACTTATAGATTTGTCATATTTTAAATAATTTAGAATTTTTTTTTTATGAAATAATTTTTTTCATTTCTAATGTGTAATCTATGTAATCTTTTATATTAATGTACGTCATTCAAAAGTTGTTCTACTTATTTATATTTACATTCAATTTAACATATTTAGTTAAATAATATGTAAGTGTGATGTCAATATTTCGTATTACATCACACCTTGTTTGGACCGGGAAGGTATTGTGATCTGTTCGATAGATTGCTTACCCATCAGGCGTAATCGTAAATCGTATTAAATATTGAGTTTGCATACTTTGTGCGCGGAGTTCATCAGTACATCATATTATGTTTCGGGTTATTTTCTTTTCTTAACTGAATTACTGCACGTCCATACGATACTACTCTATCTTTTCCTCTCAGAAATAATCTGCAGTTTTCGTAATCTTCTCGAAACATTTAATTTTAACTTAATTTAAAACTTCCAGGTCACACGGTTTTCAGCAAGGTGGTCTCCAGCAATTAAAATCAATCATTATTTTGGTAAGATATGTATCGTTATTAACAATTTTTTGTATGTATTGCAATTATTATAATTTAGATAATAAACTTTCCTATTAAATAGAATATAAACACCTGGCGCTCTCAATGAACTGTGAAGCTTTGGATATTCATTATACGTGAAACGGATATGGAATAAAAAATTTTAATTTTTTCTATAGGCCGAAATACAAAATTAGAAAGCTATACATATACAATTTATTCCTGAAAATGTATCCTAAGAAATAATATTATATGAAATCCAGGCCTTTAAAAAAAAAAGGTTTTCTAAATTTAATAATTTATATATTTAGTACTTATGATTACTTACATCTGGTAATTTTTTTTTTTTGGGATAATAATACGATAATTTTATATTTATTATTTAAAGAGTCTTTCTTAAAGATGTAAGAATAAAATTATTTGGATTGAATGGGTTTGATATTGTCAATGTTTTCTAAAACACAACAATAAAGTTAATAAAATAAACTTTGGAAATGAAACTTAAATAACGACATTAATAACATCAATGACATGGACGTCACCAATAACAAGGACATGGGATATTTACAACAATTTCAATAATAATATCAAAGATATACACATAGATATCAATAACCACATTAATAAAGTAATATATAATCAAAAACATTGAATTACAATGTAAGTATCTGAAATAGAAATAGTAACTTATGATTATATGTAATTTTTCTTTTGGTCCAACTCCGGTTAGAGACACGATAGATTAGATATAATAGATTTCGGTCTGCTACCATGTTGCACGCATAAAATATCAGTCTGGACAACATTAGAAGATCATTTTGTTATTAGCTATTCTCGAGCAAGGTAGATATGCACATCTTTCACACGTCAAACGTTCAGGAAGAAAAATCATTTAGATGAAAAGAAGACGAATTTTTTTCATCAAATTTGTCGGTACGTAATCCCACATCAAAATTAACAATGATTTATAACTATGACTTTTGCGAGATATCTTTAGAAAATTTGAGTCATACTGTAGTTTGAAAACGTTAATTAATTTATTATGCAATTAGCTATTTCAGAAGTAATTGATTATATAGATATTGATTATACTAAGTCTTCAAGCAACGTTTTGATACAGGGATATGGTTAAATACATATCTGCTTAGATATCAATGATTATATTGCATTAACAATGCATATTATATATAGTGTACATTGTCAGTAAGAAAAAATATCAACGTATCGAAATCCTATGAATTTTTCCTACTGGCAAGTATATTGATCTTTTTGATTGAATTTTGACGTGAATACATCAAACGAGTTTTTATTATCTCTAAATCAATATTATTTGTATGTTTTTTAAAATATATTCAATAACATTTATAGTGTATTTACATTGCGCTATGCAAATATATATTCAATTGAAATGAAATATTAATACTGTGATTTTATATTTGTTAAGAATTGCCATCATAAATAAATCTTGGTTAAACAAAGTAAACTACTTAATGCACTGTTAAAGCAAAATAATAAAGGATGTTTTCCGGACTGAAAAATAGATTCTACGGAAACCTCGACCGCGTAGTAGCCACCACTGGCCACCCTGCTAGTAGTATAGAAAAAGCTGTTCGGGTGATCGTAGGTTAAGAATGATTTTAGTTAGTATTTCATCAGAGGCTATGTATGCAGTGGATGATGATGGAATCGGAAGGATGGATTAGAAAGGACGTACGGAATCGGAATGATTGATGAGGGGATGGTTGAGGGAGAAGAGGGACCTTCGATAGCGGACCAGGATGGACTCACGGAACCAAAGAACAGCTCGACTCACCTGGTTGATGACGCCGTCACGTTGCTCTTCCGGAAGTTTACCTAATGTAGAATATGACGCAGCACAAAGCTCTGATGAGTTTCACATTCACAATAAAACAAAATCACAGCGGTGTGTGCGAAGTGGTGATCCAACACGAACAATCACACGAGAACACTTCTTTTCCTCGACTTCAAAAAGACGACCAGTCGAGCCAAAGGTACAATATGTATTGGTCTGGGAAAAGGATAAGGGGGTAGGAATAAACTAAATACTGGTGACGATATACTACAGTTAACAATAACTATTCAGGGACAAGTATGAAAGTATATGTATTCACGTATGAAAAACAAGTTGTATGATTATAAAGTCCTTCAATTTACATATGAATTCCTGAAGGAAATATAAATAAACCACTGACCAGATTTTAAGTGTTTTGTTCTACGTTGCATTCCATTGTATTCCTTAGCAATGTGAATGAAGGTACCTACTATCTAAAGGAATTAAAGCTCCTGGATAGAATATGGACGGGCAAAACTTATAACAAGCAAAGCACTCGGCATTTAAAATTTATATTTAGAAATTATCTGATATTATTAATAATAATATTGTATTTTTAATAAATATATTAATTATATGTAGGTATATAATTTCCATCCGTGTCGCATAGCAAACAAAAACTCTCCGTGTGGTATAGTAAAATAATAAGTCAAACTTGTTGCAAACTGACAGCTGTTGTGTTACACATTAACATAAAACTAAGTTATATTGAGTTAATTAACAAAGTATCCGAAAACTTCAATATTTCGGACATGTAATGAGACATCCGAAGTACGAGATCTTGCACCTCATAATACAGGAAGAGATTGCTTGAAGTCGGGGCCCTGGAAGATGGAGAACATCATGGCTGAAGAACCTGAAGCTGAAACCTGGTTGGGCCAGTCTACTGTAAAGCTGCACCGCAGTAAACAAAGTGATGATAGCCAATGTGCGTTGAACTGATAGGGCATAAGACGAAGAAAAAGAAGTATTCAAGTGTTTACGTAAAAGTGTATCGCGACAAATAAAATTATTTTGTTATTGTATTTGAGGTAACCAATTAATAATATAATATTCAGCTGAATTTTCGGTAATTATCGCTGTACTTGAAGATATTAAGGTAATTTTGTATCGCGGTTTAATATTAATTATACCTAATAGAATTATTAATTATTATTTTATTATTATAATATTATATTCGTTTTCCCCTTGGAAATAATTATCATTGAAACATTAATACTATAGAATCGTCAGTACAATAAATACTATATTTTAAAGAGAACATATTATTATTTGTGAAGTTGTAATTTTTTCAGAACGTGGTTACATATTACATTATAATTTATAATATAAATATGTACACGGATATATTAAAATATGATAATAAATTGACAATGCAGTTTTTTTCTCTCTTAAAATTTAAGTCTTTTTTTTAGTGGGTTGTGTATAACTTACCCATTATAATTGAAATAGTGCGTGAAAATGGATGAGTTTTGAAACTCGCGGAAAGGAGTTGAGCATGGAGTGAGTTTTCTTTTGCAGTTTATTATATTTTGTACGCAGAGCAGAATGATTAGCTGATGTATACTTTATTCCATAGAGGTCAAAGTCTCATTCGTGTACACAAACCACAAAAATAAGGTCAATAAGGCAATGTTATTTGTTTACACGTTCATTAAACAAAATCGATTCCAAATACATCACTTTCTCAAAAACGTAAAATTTATTTGCTCCTGAAATATTTAACAAACTTGATGGTGATCTATAATTTGCAAGACTTTTTTGTATTCGTAGTGTTGTGGTGTCGTGGCATACTGGATTAAATGTATGATAGACGAGCATCTGTTTACAATAATATTATAATACGAGGGTCAGTGTAAAATTCACCACTCTACAGTGAAGAAATGTGTTTTTCTTTTTCAAATAAATGTTATTTTTTAAATGTGAATTAAATATATTAATTAGAAAGATGTACATATAAAATCAGTTTTATTGAAAAATATTGTTATTGCGGCACCGGGATTCGAACCTGGATCTCTTTCCAAAATATCCAACTATGCTACAGCGACAATATTTTTAGCAACAAATTTTCGAACCTATATGTTACATTTTTGATATCAATACATTTAATCGTTCCATTATTTGAAAGAGCCATCTACCTTATTTTTACAGAATCTCAAATACCTTTAATCACGTTACAAACTAAAACCATATAATATATGAAATTTGCAACTTATGTTTTAAACAAATTCAATATATATTCATATTTTAGCTGAATTATTAGTTAAAAAATCTTATCGATATATAAAGGAAGCAACATATTACAATTCTGCTAGCCGGATCGAGCGGTGGAATGACGCAAATAACAACAATAAAAAATACACATTAATAGGATCGATACAAATATTATTTAGAAAAGTATTATTGTGTTTTTGAATTTTGATATAAAACTGGGTTTTAAATAGTAGGTGAAGCCTCAAAACATGTGAGTAAATACAATATATTATGAAAAATTGTTTATTTTCACTAAAATAAAGTATTTTAAAATCGTTTAATATTGATATATGACGGTTTATGACGGACATATGCAAATGTAACGGTTTATAACTATTAATTTTTAATATTTTGTTAATTTGTTTTAGTGCAAATTTATCTTCGTAATATTAGAAAATATATTTCGTGTACGCAATAATTTTCTATATTGAAGCCATTTTTAAAATTTAATGGTCACGTTATTGCAGCAAATAATATTAAGTTTATTAGTTTTAAATTAATGTAAAGGTTCTATCTAAATAATAGTTAAAAAAAGTGTAACCTAATGTATAACTTCTGATATAAATGAATAATAGCAACACATATTTTCTAAAAAACGCGAAAAATGAATTATTATTATAAGAAAATTAGTAAAAGTTACCAAATATTTTATTAATTATTAAGGAGAACACATTCTTATTGTGAAGTTGTAATTATTCAGAACATAGCTCTGTGATGTTTTAAATACTAATTTAATGTATTAGTTATAAATATATACATATAAAATCAATTTTGTCGAAAATAATTGTTTTTGCGCTAACGGGATACGAACCTGGATCTCTATTTCAAATCCGGGAAAGTACACTACCAATTGTGTTATAGCGCCAGTATTTTTCATGATAAATTTTCGAACCTATATGTTCGTTCCACCTGTTCCATCTGTCGTTCCATTATTTGAAAGCCATCTACATTGTTTTATCGTGGTAGGGCAATATTGCGTATTTATAATTAATACATTAAATTAGTATACCAAATATTTATTTATTTTTTTGTCATACTTCTTTGTATTCATTATTACTTATTGTAATTTATTTATCGCCTTTCAGATACACAAATTTTATAAATTAACTAAAACTATACCTATATATATTTTAAAAATAATTTTTTTAACATATCTTGAAAGATTATTAGTTATATATCGTACATTGAAAAAAATGGTTTATAATTTTTAAATATTAATTAACTCAATTTTAATACTGCCTGCTTAGTTCACAGCCTAACACAAACATGTACAGGGTGAATATTATGTTTTTTTAAATAACTAAGAAATGAAACATAATTTAGTTTCATTTATCAATTGTGTGGTTTATTACTATTATGTGTGGAAAATAACACTGACCAAGTAAGTGGTCGCCTCTGGCAGCGGCATAAATGCGTGCCCTTTTAACCATATTTTTCATAACATTCTCGCACACTTCGCTTATTATTTCACCAATTTAATTTCGAATATTGTCCTATAGCATCCGAATTGTTGTTGTAGACCTTTCATTTCAAGTGCCCTTATTGAAAATAGTCGGAAGCCGTCAAATCAGCTGACCGGGGAGGTCACTCGATGTAACCACTTTTTGACATTATGCGGACGGGAAAAATTTCTCTCAAAATTTCAAGCAAAGCTCGGGCTGTGGGTAAGTTGTCACTGTTCTGTTAAAACCACATGCATTGCAGGCCTAGTCGACCCAATTTAATCACCAAGAAGTTTTCCAACATGTGACGATAGCGATCACCATTAATGGTTACAGCATTGCCATTATTATTTAGATAAAATGTTTTAATGACTTTAACACCTTGTTGTGACGTTAAATACTTCATAATAAATTGTAATCAACTATTATCCACGATTACTAAATGAAAACTGACAAATATTTGTTAAACCAAAATGGCGGTTAAACAAAATCGGCCTGGAACATAATATTCATCTTGTATCATAATACACAAAAAGCTAATTAAATAATATTTTTTGTAAGATTAATAATATTCGATAAAATAATTGACATTTGAACTGTGATTTTCCTCGCCATGTAAGAAATTTTTGTGTCTGGAATAATTTTTAAAAGAATATATCATTTAGAAAGATATAAAAAACAAAAACAAATATTGTTATTTCTATATTAGTTGATGTGTTGATCTTAATTAGGTAATGTGTTACGTCCTTTTGCTTTTTATAATTTTCCCTTAGAAGGCTGTGAAGTTTAAATTATAGGGATTTTTATCTGATTTTTTGACTGACTCGAGTCAATCTCCCATGAGATTCTTTTGAGACAACTCTTGGCTTTCGCAGTCCACCGTGTACATCGTGTTTCCGAGATTCGCTGACTCGCGCCTTACTTCACGCATCAAACGTCAAGTGTTGACCATTGATGTTCTGTTCGTTAATTTTAAAATTGATGTTATGTTTAACATTGTTTAACATTGATGTTAAAATGGGCGAATTTTAATTTCGAATAATTTCGAAAAACCGAATAAAAATTTGTTATTCAATGCCTTCTGTTTCTCAAACTATTCAGAATAAATAGTTGTAGTTATCTATGGTTCTAGGTGACGTTTATGCACAGAGAAATCTCTCTCGGACGTGGGTTTGAGTTTTTGTTTATTTCTACTAATCTCAAGCAGCGGTGGGCTGCCAATACGTTAACAAGGGGCTCGATTAATCTCAGAGCTATTTGTGATATTCCGGGGAAGGTTCGGATTTTTTATCACTCTAATACAATCATACGCAATAATTATTAAAGCAATCGAATTTTACTTAATATACTAACCGTAAAATAATTCATATCAATAGTTGAAAAATGTTCTTACCTACCTTAAATTGCAAGATTGAAGAGTTCTCCTTAGTAAATGATGGCACAGAGTAATAAATATTAAGAACTGTCCTTTTCAACACTGAAGTGTGAAGGATTAATTCTTCAATACATCGTTCACAAAAATGTTGCGTTGAACATCTAAGAACATTTGGAAGCAATACGTATCAAACTTCGGAGTTTTTAAGCATTGTTAGACTGTAGACAAAAAACAGCTAGGTCTTTTTTATTATGCAGCCGAAATAAATGTATTTTACAAGAAATTTCAAAAGGAAACAAAGTATTATGTTCCATAATACATTTAAACCATCAACGGAAATTGCAGTTATGTACTGATTTGATCTGAGAATATTGTTTTTTCTTAATTTAACAAGGGGCTCGCCGACCTTTGTCATATTTAACAAAGGGCGCTAGAGCCCATCCGAGCCCCCTCCAGCTCACCTCTGGTCCCAAGGTGATCTCTAAATTTATCTGGCGACAGATGAAAAAAAAGTCTTGTTAAAAATTGAGCGCGCGCTATATTTTTATTGCGTGCGCTATGATAGCAAATCGCATGCGCGCGCACACCCGCACACCTTAGAGGGAGCCAATCACGCGCGATGCACGCGGCTCGTCGCGCTACACGATGTGTCTCCGCCTTGGGCGAGCATCCTGTCGGATTATTCCCCGGGCCAATGTTTAAGTACGGTAATGTTCCAACTTCCTGTGCTAATGCCAATGTAACGCCCTAATTTACTTAGCGGAGACGCCATCTTTTGGTTGCAGCAGGCCGTCCCGAAGGTTGTTCTGAAGTGGCGATATACCGTTTGACCGTATGTTTTTGATATCGTTCAAAATTTTTACCATAATTCTAATTTTTTTTTAATAAATATTTTTTTATGTAAAAATGCATAAGTTGTTTCAAAGTTTGTCTAAATTTAATAAAATTGATTTTTTATCTAATTCTGGCATCTCGTAATGTGTATTTTTCAAAGGTTTTTGGGATTTATTGCTTTTAAAAATGGAATAACATCGTAAATTTGAAATCTGTTGAAAATTTTATTGTATGGTGTGACGAAATGGTAACGCATTTCCCCAGGTAAATAAGGTTTCGAGTTCATATCTCGGTTTAAACCAAGTATTTAAAAAATATATATTTTTCAAATTAATTTCTTTTATTGTATATTTAGTTAAAGTTCTTCTTCTTTATCCTCCTCTTACTCCGTTCATCTGCAGACAGTTACTCTAATTATTCTACTCCACTTCGTTCTGTTCCGGTTGCATCGTTTGTTACATTCAAATTTTTAAGATACTACCTACACAAGCACTTAAGTTGCAGCACGAAGATATTTCAAATTTATTATTTATTGATCATAAACATTTTATAAGGCAAATTTATTTTGTTTAATAAATATATATTTCGTGTTAGATACGTAATAATGTATATTGTTTATTTTATTTGTAACCATTTCGTTGAAACACCCTTTCAAGGCAGCGAATCTAAGATAATGTTCCCTTAATACGGTAAGTGTCTCATCTTTATCGTCAATCAATTGAATGTAATAGGTGATGGATCGCCTTAAAAGGCTTATAATTATAATGTACGTGCACATTCATTTATTACGTAAATTTTAATTAATAAAATGAGTAAAATTATTATAATCTTGTAATTTTTAATCTATTTCTTATTATCTATTTCCTGAATCGATACAACGACGTTGTTAAAATATTGGAGAGAGACCATTCTACCGTAATATACGAGTACATAGAATACATTCATTTTGTGGGTCTCCCGGTAAAATTGCTCACGAAAACTGCGATAGAAAATTTTGTAACATTATTATTGTATATACTCTCACCTTTAGTATCGACAAAAGTACGATTTATATTTTTGATATATTACTAACATCAAATTGTGCCTGTTGAACTTCGTAACCAGCCAGTATAAATGTAGAGTTCAAGATTAACTGATATTTTAACAATATTTAAGTATGTCCAAGAACACATCATTACTGGATTTTTACCTACAAAGGTACAGTTATTAAACAAATAATAGATATCTCATAAAGACCAAGCTATTTTTTTATTAATAGAAAAATATGGAAGTATGGGTAATTACGGGACTTACGACCTGTCATCAGAAAATGAATATCAAATTTAGTCCATAGATGGCGATAGTGTCGTGGTATTCAAAGTGATTCCACATATTAACATATATGCAACTTTCAAAAATTTGTTAGGTGATTGGGTGGTATGGTGAACGTTACATTGTATAAAGTGAACACTTAATGCAGCCGAAGACGGGTCGTAAGCCCTGTAATTACCCATATATCCATATTTTTCCATGAATAAAAAATAGTTTCATTTCTATGAGATATCTATTATTTGTTGAATTCACAATTATTTATTCCAACGTGAAAAACATGATTTATGCTGGTATGACACACGTTTTTGAGGTATGATTCACGTTTTTTCACGACATGAAAGAGGAATTGTTACATTGTACATACATGTAACATTATGTTCTACTCATTAGACTTCGTTAACTTTGGAACTTAAGTGTTAGTTTTTAATATCTTGTTTACTCTTCTAAATGATTGTTAATTTGATACATTATTTTAATTTTTTCACAGTATTTCTAATTTTGCAACCATGAAGAAATAAAAGTGAACTATTTATTAAATTAAATACTAAATAAATGTAATAAATGTAAATAAATCAATTTTACCGAAACATATTGTTATTGCGCTACCGGGATTCGAACCTGGATCTATTTTCCATTTTGGGTAAGCTGCATTACCAATTATGCTACAGCGACAGTATTTTTGACTACAAATTTTTGAACCAATATGTTACTCTTTTTCAAATTAATTCATTTATCGTTCCATTATTTGAAAGCCATCTATATTGTTTTTAAAATAGATCCAGGTTCGAATCCCGGTATCGAATATTTTTCGATAAAATTGATTTTATTTGTATACTTTTCTAATTAATACATTTAATTAGTATTTAAAATATCACAGACCGTCTGTTCTGAATAATTACAACTTCACAATACAAATGTGTTCTCCTTAATAACATATTAAATTATTTCTACATTGAATTTTAATTCATTCTAGGACTGTCTACAATACATTAAAGACCTGCATATTTAAAGTAAATAAATGAATAAATTATATGAATTCCCATCGTCCGCTGTATTCATAGACGTGTCTGCACGCATTTCCCTCGCGCCGGATGCAGACAATTTGGCCAGCGAGCAACGAGCGACACTGCAAACTCTCTCCTGCCAGTTCTTGCGCGGAACTAACGGGACAATAGCCGACGGAACATCTCCTCAGCTAATGAAACAATTGTCCATTTTCCTTCTTCGTCGGTACTCACCTGTTCTCCCAGTTCTAAGTGCCAGCGCGGTTGTCAGTCACTGTCGCGCTGTGTGTGTCGCCGCTTTGTGTCGCATGACTCGGACGAACCGGGTCCGGAAGCGCCCGCTTAGTGGGGACCTAACATGAGGTACTTTTGTTGATGTTTAAGTATCGATTGCTCCTTTGACAGTTCAACACATTCATTTTACTAGTGCATAAATCGGTATTTTATCGTTATTATCGGTATTAACAGTGAAAGATCCTCTGTAACGCTAACAAAACTAATATTAAAACAAATTAAATGAATCTCTTTGAAGGATAAACGGAAAAAAATTATAGTTGTTGATGTTATCAGTTGTTATAATACCAATATTTATTATAATCAGTTATCAATCACACCACCTTTTAAGTTCTTGTCGAAGTATTACCTTCAGTGAAAGATCTAGTATTTCTAATTAAAACTTGTAATTAAGTTTAACAAGTGGTAGATTTACAATCGCACTTGCGAAGGGGCTTGCTTTCCGGAGAGCCCCCGAAAGCGAAAATAAAATGAGGAAAGAAAAAAAAATAGGGCCTAGTAGCACTGCTTTAAATCTAAAAATAGTGCCAGATGCGATTGTGCTCGACTACCGCCGGACATTAGTGACATGCATTGCCTTTATATCTGTGTTGCGATATTAATATTAGTCTCAAGATAAGGTCCAGTGAGAAAAGTAGCCCTTTTTTTCTGATACATAGATTTTTTCTATATTTCATTCAAACAATAATATAATAAAAAGTTTTCAAGTTCAAAAGTTAAAAAAGTCTTTGTAAAAAAATAAATAAATACATTTGAAAAATATTCCTGCAATTAAGAGTGGTCAGAACTTTATTCCGTAACATTTACGCGGTGTTTGGATAATTCACGCAACAATATTGACCGCGTTGCAAAAAAATGAATGTGATATTGTTAATTGAATCTTTAGACATGAACAAAAATCTGATGTTTGTAATTGCTTGTTTAATAATTTTTTTTTTTAAATTACTTATTTTTGTGAAGTTACAAATTTTTAGTACACTGTTCCGAGATAATGAAAACAAATTTAGATAAATCACTTAAGAAGATGCACAAAAAAATAAAAAATAGAATAAATATAACTAATGAATGTATCACTTAGAATCGTATTTTGATGAAATTTTACGACTTTCATTACGATTATTGTAGCTTAATAGGTAAAGCTATCTACCGGAAATACAATGTTCCGAGTCTGTGCACCGATGATGATTTCCGTTTTTTTTTCGATAAATATGGTTTTTCTGTATATCTATCTGTTTACGCGATTTATCTCAAATTATTTTGTCAATAAAATGTATCTTGTCTTTTTTAGACGTGCATTTTGAAATTTGAAACATTTTGAAACAGTGACGCATAAATACTAAAATGTATGTTACCTTGTTCCATCTAATAAAGTAATGTGGTTTGTCTATTTTAATAAAACATTTTTATGACACTTTTTTGTTATGTTCAACTGTAAACTAAAATATTTCATTCATTTTTCCTTGAACGATTCTTCAAGCTTTCATCCCTTTTACCGCATCTTTCTTTCATATCATCTAAATTAATAAATAACGTCGTTATCTTATAACAAAATAATTTGTAAGTTTACGAAACTTCTACTAAATAATAACCTTTCTGTTTCGTCGGTTTTTGTTACGTAATTAATAATATTCTGCCACTATATTTGATTCATGATTTTATCGTGCTTATTGTAAAATTCTAATATATTAGATGTAACTTCTTTCTCGAGAGATAATATTATGGTTTTAAATTATTATTTTTTAATACATTTAATAATTTTTTAAGACCGAGTTTATTATTCTGCTATTTTATTAGCAATCATTCAAGAGATTCATTTAAAAATTAATGAAAAAATATGATAATTTATTTAAGATACGATTTGCTTATATTTTTGTTAGTATTCTCTGAATTTGAATCCCTTGCGGTGCCTCTGAGCGCTATGGCACTGAAATGTCTTCCCACATAACAACTTGGAATCAAATGACTTCATTGGAAGACTTCCTTGATAAATCATTATGCAATCATTTATTAATTTAAAAAATAACTGAAATATCATTCATCTATATACGTTCACATCATTGTTATCACATTTAAATTCAACTTCTATCAAAATTCGTCATCCATTATTTAAAGAGTCGTATCTCGAATTTGTTGATTTTACAGCAGACAATATATTATATTAACAAATTGTGTGAAATTTATAACTGATGATAAATGAAAAAAAAATCTATTGGATTTTTACGGTAATTTTTTTTTGATTTACAGTCAGTGTGAGGTGTACTTATTTCATAAATATTACGTAAGAATTACACTTCGAAATAAAAGTGATTACGTCAGCATGTATTATATATTATTACTTGGTTGTAATAAAATTCAGATATGCCTGTTTGAATGGATTATGGGTAACCCCAACCGTAACTAAATTTTTAACAAAAAACGAGATACACCTTTTTGAAAGATGGACGACGAATTATGATCTTCACATTCTAATTGTCTGAATATTTAAATTAAAATAATTATACCTTTTATTTATTTATTTTCACGGGTATGTATAATTTGATAATTGTAGATATTTTTAACAATTTTTCATTAAATTTTAAATGCCTGTTTATATGTTTTTTAATGCTATGCTTAATAAAGTCAAGGCGGAAACTGAGAAATAAGTTATAGTAAGTACTGTGGTGTATTAGCCTGCTCCAGAACTAGTTCTAAAAGATGAGTGTAACGAGGGTCGTATTTTTTCAGGCTTGACAAGAGCAAGAGAGTCAGGACCCGTCAGTGGTGCCGCAGCCGCAGGATGTACGAAAGCAGTTGCTCGTATGGCGGCGCCCTCGAGTTGAAGCGCGGAGCCCTGAAGGAAGAGCCGTGGGCGGCCGGCGACTGGCCTCCCTACCGCCTGCACCAGTCGACCTTCGAGCAGCTGAAGCAGAGCGTAGAGAAAGCCAAGGCCGCCCTCCAGGACCGGTCGGGCCTGCTGGGCTCCAGCGCGTTCAGTGACCTGTACGGGAACCAGCGCATACCGGACCACTTGAGCCAAGAGGCCTCCAGCCCTTTGGGTTTCAGGTCGAGGAGCGACGATGCCGGTCTGACGACACTGGATCACAAGACCAAATCACTTGGTGAGTATTTTTTTCATTACAACTTTAGAATATTAATATACGGACTAGGTATATCAATCACATTGAATAATTTAGGTATATTAATTAAATACAATTAACGTTTTAATAATATTACAAATGTTAGTAAATGAACAGACATGAAATAAAGTATACATATAGGAAAGGAATTTGGAACATTAGTTGCAGGACGAGGAGCATTCTACACACATTCTTGGTGGAAACATAAATCCGATAGTTATGACACATTTATACAACAATAAAGATATTCAGTCTTCGAAAATTAAATTATTGTTAAAACAAGATGTATTTCTTACATAAATACATATTTTGTCTGTGTTTAAATTTTCGTTCTAATCGAGTCAAATTTAAAAAAAAAAAGTCGCATAGATATTTGATTGTACCAAAATGATCGCGAGGTGACACCAAAAAAAATATATTAGGAGAAGTTGTTTGCGTTAGTTCATGTCTATATATTTGGTGGAATATTTTGGTGCTTCCAGTGACGTGTTAACCTTTTTGTTGATATGAGCAATTTATGTTTTTAAGCAACACGTTGTTGGTTTTTTTATCTTGACTCTGACATCAATCATATCCAGTTGCGTATGCTGTATCCTATGCCAATGCGGTGCATTGAGGTTCACGTTAGATAGGGGATCCATTCTCGCCTTACTATACATTAGTATTGATATTTTTGAGAGTATCGACACTTTCTTCAGGTGTATTAGTAATCTACGTGGAATTATTAAATCATTTCTCACTTGTATTATAAAAATTATAGAAAACATTGTTAATGTACCTTGCTACTATATCAAGTTATAGAACAGACCATCGCCACCGTAAAATATTTTTTAAATTGTGTTTATAAATGTTTAGGAACACGTATATTCTTTCCTTAAAGTGTAAATGTCATATGAGATAAGAGGCTAATTTTGTTCTTATTGTTTATTGAATAAGCTGCGTAATACTAATATTCGTATATATTGTACACAATACTTATTTAGGGGGCTCTTTTTTCCATTCTGCATTGGGATCTATTTTTGTTGTTGCGCCACTGGTCATATTGTTTTTAGATATTAATGTAGCGAATATCAAACAAATATGTACAAATAACAATTAATTCTACTCCTCAATGGTACCACAAAATTATTTATATTAATATTTAAAATATTCCTACTCAATCAATCGAATTTTTTTTAAGTCTTTGCGTGTAATACTATCCAATTTGTTCAGTGATTCCGGGCCCGGCAGTACTGTTCCTGACTTGTTTGAATTATATTTTTAATTAAATAAATATTTATTGGGAGGATAATATTTATAAAAATACTATTAATTATGTATTAAAATAGTTTAGCAGAAAGAACAAATATATTAAAGAATTAACTCCGTATGTAACTACATGTATTTATTTAAACCCACCAGTTAAGGAAAACGATTTTTCCGAAAAATATAATAATATATTACCTACCTACCAGGATTGACCCTAAATATTGTACCACCTTTAGGCAAGCTAAAAAATGCCTCCCGTAATTTCTACAAACGCCATAATTGACCTAAATAATTAAATTTTTGTTTAAGCTTTTATTATTTATTAAAGCTTTAGGTAGATAAACAGCCTCTTGATAACATAACTAAATATTCGACACATTAAGCTCGAGATGTTAAATAATGATTGTTTTAGATTTCTTCAACAATCATTAATTTTCGCATTGCATCTACATTACTATTTAAGACAGGAAAAAGGATTTCACTATTTTTTGTATATTTACATTATTTTTACTATGTTAATTTGCCCCACCATACTACATCTTTATATAATTAATTGATTTTAATATAAAGAAGGGCGCATCTATCTATCTAGCTATTAGATCTGTATTTGGATATGTAAGTGTCATTACCAGTAAGAAAAAATACCATAGTAGCGAATATATTGAACGTGTTTTTAATATCCCTAGGTTAAGATTACTTAAATGTTTTCACTTTTATATAATTAATATATTGAGTATAGTGGCAAGTATATTGGCCATCTGTCATCTCACATAGTCAATCATTTGTCAAATATATGTTCATAATGTTTATGTTTGCTCAGTAATCATTTATTGTAAACATAATCTCAGTGTTTTAAAGAATGTCGTTAAGGGAAATGACGAAGAATTATTAATTAGATATAGTTATATAATTCAAAATTGATACTTAAGATCATCGTTTATACAATTCCAGGGAGAGCAGTACAGAATGCACTAACAGAGAAGCAATTGGCTTTTCTGCTAGTAAAATTGTACTATTTAAATGTTATTTTAATTTAATTAGATTATGAAGTAACAATCTTCTTTTTTCCTCCTTCATGTCAGTATTGCCATATAGTGGGCTCAATCAGATGAAACTCGGCTCGTTATGTACCTCCACAAATCACGGTCCTGGGTCACCCTCACAGCTGATTCCAGCTCCAGGGTCTACCAACACATACAACGCATCTATCCACCGCTGCGGCAAACTCCAGGCAGTACCGGCGCTAGGCTTTTTGCCGCCATAGGCAATATTACTTTTTCCGCCCTAGTAATTTAAGCGAAAATGATGTTTTCAATTTTTGTAAAACCATCCCCATAAATTGGCCGCCCTTTAAATCGACCGCCCACGTGCCAGACATGTTAAGGGTGGTATTTTGTTAGGCCGGCATTTTGAAACTTGCCCAAGGGCGGCTTTTTACCAAAAGACACTCGGGACACTGGTGTTAACTAAAAATAACTGCTTTATTAGGAAATAACTATAATGTTATTCTTAATACAAATTAAATATATTAATTAAAAAGATATACATATAAAATAAGGTTATCGAAAAATATTGTTGTTGTTACCAGGATAATGATAATACCGATAAATTGACTTTATATGTTTATCTTTCTAATTCAGCCATACTCAACCTTTTTTTTCTTCGGGCCACATACACACGTTAGGTAAGTTACGCGGGAAACAGTATTGGTTGATTCAAGATTAGGGCGTCGCCACTTGATAAATCAACAATTTTTTTTTTTTAAACTAAAACAGAATGATAATAATACTTATCGCTTGTCAGCATACCAGCCAATACCAGCTCAAACATTAACAAAAGCGTATTTCCCTATAAGATTTTTTTCCCCGTCATATCTGTATACCCGGGAAGAGTAGGAAAAGTGTCGCTGGCGTCAGTTCCAGTCGATTGCGACGATTGTTCGCGCGTATCTCAAGATATTCAAAACTTAGAATGTCACATTTTTAAAAATCACGTTCCAGATAATAAACGTGTTTCGGGCCGCACATAAAAGCTCGGCGGGCCGCAGGTTGAGTATGGCTGATCTAATTAATACATTTAATTTGTATTAAAAATATCACAGATCTATGTTCTGTAAAATTGTGAATTCACTATAAGTATGTGTTTTCTTTAAACATATCATGTTATTTATTGGATTTGCTTTCTTGGATTATTTTTACCAGGATTATTTTTATTACACACTATTATCGTTTTGCTATTTGGTTTTTCAATTTTTATATATTATATTTGTTTGGCCGCCACAAGCAGGTGCTGTAGCGGCTATGCCTGCTCCGCCTGTGCATAACTTATTCGGCCCAAAGTTGTACCCAGGATAATCTCCTTTCCTAGGCTGTCACTTTGACCTAATTGTGGCCAAAGAATTAGTATTGTCTTGTGTTCACTGCTGTAGATAGGAATGCTGTGGTTGTAATTGTTGCGGGATTGAGGCATTCGTACGTCATGTAGTCCAGGTGTCTATTTCATGCTTGTCGCTATTGCGAATTGAAAAAATAACAGTGTGAACTAATATAATTTTAATTCGCTGTCTTTTCATATTTTCTGAAGTTGGTTCATAACAACATTAGCTAGTTGTATGTAGCATATATAATATTAACCAACGCTGTATTAGATATTAATTTAATTTATTTTACCGTGTCGCTAGGGGTGAGATTACGAAACACGGACATTAACCACCGCGAAACTTTTTAAAAGACTCATTAAGGAAGACTAAAAATGAATGAGGTGACGGTTATAATCTCTGACGTGTTTATTGCGGCCATTGGGGGCGCCGCACCCGGCTGTGGATACTCATTTCCGACTCACCGGGTACTTATTCTTATTACGGTTTTACTTATTCACAGTGGCAACGCAGCTCTCAGTTAGTCACGAGTAAATCATTGTTCTTTACTTCAAAAACGCCTTTTATTATATCAATATAGATGGTTCAATTTTTAATTTAATACATTAATAATATTAGCAATATTTGAATATGTCCAAGAACACACAATTACTGGATTTTTACCTACAAAGGCACTGTTATTAAACAAATATCAGATATCTCATACAGACATAGCTATTTTTTATTATATTTAATGGAAAATATATGGAAGTATGGAAGAATTAATTGTGTGTTCTTGGACATATTCAAATATTACTAATATAATATACTGGTAAAAATAAGAAAATATATAAAAAATTGAAAAATATTGATTTTTCTAGCATATGTTAAAAAACATTTTACAGATAAAGAATATTGCTTTAAAATAATTTCAAACAAATTAAATTCTCATATGTGATAAAAAAAATGAATTATCAAATTTGGTCCATAGATGGCGATGGTGTAGTGGTACTTGAAGCTAGTCTACATATAAACATATATACAACGTTAAAAAAAATTGATAAATATGGAGATTGAGGGGTGAGAATTGGTGTATATATAAAGTAATCACTTAAGCCATCCTAAGACAGGTCGTAAGTCTTGTAATTACCCCGTGTTTCCATATATTTTCCATTAAATATAATAAAAAATAGCTTTGTCTCTATGAGATATCTGATATTTGTTTATTAATATGTTTTTTTAAATAGTAATGCGTGCACGGAATGAGATTAAACTGGAATATAATAACATTTTTAATTGGTAATAAATAAAAATTGGTAACCAGTTCACTAAACTAATTTTAGTAACTTCTCGTACACTTACCTTCTATTCCGAATACACTAAAAACATTTTAGTTATTATTCCCGACAATGTTAAATGTATGTATTGTCTTGAGATATATTTCAAAACTGTTATCGAATATTTAAAACTATTTAATTTTAATATTTCTCAATACTTGATTTTAATAAAAATATTCAGCAAAAAGCGTTTCGGCGAGATGTTTCATTACTAGACGTGATATTTCTTACATATTTATTCATCACTTGTATCTATAAATATGTATACGTTAAAATATAATTAGATGGCTGCACTCTAACAATCTAACTATAATTAACGATCTAACAATGATTAACAAAATCTTAAATATACGTATTCTAAAGTAATAGCATAATAAAGCTGGTCGCATTAATACTTTTACTAGGTTAAATACTTACGATGTGAAAAGTAAGATTAAATTGGTGGCTTCCCGGGAAGAAGTTCAAACTTCCGCCCATTTGAACACTAAAGCTATATCAAAAAAGCACTTTAATTATTTGTTTGCACAAATGTGCACAAACTACTCTATTAAATTTAATGTGATAATTAAAATGTGCGCGCGCGGGCGTGTGTGTGTGTGTGGTGATTCGTATGTCTAAATGTGATAATTATGTATGTACAGAGTGGCCCCAAAAAAAGTGAGAACATCCCGTAACACGTGAGTTATTTCAAAATGTAATATAATTAATTATAATCCTTAATGTATTTTTTTTTGCACAATATTTAGCTAATCAGAAATCATGTTCAATGTATCCTTATTTCTCAACGATTTTTTTCTAAGCGCCTACGCTACTCGTTTATCCTTCTGTCAATAAAGCGCTGCCCCAGATTTCTCCATTCCTCAATTATTGCCAACTCGAGCTGATCAACTGTGGTAGACTTTTTCTTGTAAAACACCCCATATTATATAATCTACTAGCTTTAAGTCTGGACTGTTCGGTGGCCACACGCCAGGCTCGATGAAATTAACATTCTCACGACGAAGAAAGTTGATTATATTTCTGGTTGTGTGAGATAGAGTTCCATCCTGCTGTAATATCCAGTTATGGTGTAATGTCTAGCTATACTCCAGGCTTTGTTTTTAAACTCTTTGATCATTTTCCTAGCACTCCGACATTTTTCAATTCGCAAATTTTTGATCAAAATACGGTCTTCTGCAGTGATTTTTGTCATTCTGGGCAACAACTTGAAGAAACCAAATTTAAACAATGGGAAAATTAATAATCGAAGATGGTGACCGGAAATTATCGAAATAAAACGTAAAATAGGTGAACAGGTAAGTAAGTAAATTAGTAAACTATTTAGCTATTATTGATATAGGTTAACTAATTTCGATGTAATTATATCACATTTTACGAAATGTTCTCACTTTTTTTGGGCCACCCTGTATGTATGTGTAGGTACTGAATTGTATCCTGAAGCATGTGATAATTATGTATATATGTGTAGGTACTGAATTGTATCCTGAACTATGTCTGAATATGATAAATATATATGTGTGTCTGTAGTGAATTGCATAATGAATTGTTACAATTAAGTATAATGTGGGTGTGTATCTGTGCGTGGATATTTCTTCATATTTTTAATGTTTATTTATATATATATATATATAAATTATATGATATAAATAAACATTAAAACCTATATATTTAATGAAAAAAAAAATTTTTTTTGGTAGTTTTTAAAACATCGATAGTTATTTGATAATTAAAACAAATTTAATGAGCCACTTAGAGAGATAAAAAATAAATAGTTACCACGGAGACTCGAAACCGTAACTGTATCTTGCCGGAAGAATGAGTTATCAATTACACCGAGTGAATAAATTTTCATTTTCGACTTTAAATCTGTTTTAATATGATTTACAGACAGATGACCAGAAATTTATTAAATGAAATGAATACATGAAATAAAGTGGACATGTAGAAGAGGAGTTCGCAACATTAGTTGCGGGATAAGGGGCATTCTACACACATTATTTGCGGAAATATAAATCCGATAGTTTATGACACATTTATGCTACAGTAAAAGTATTGATTTCGAAAATTAAATCTTTGTGTAAACAAGACGTATTTTTTACATTAATGCATATTCATTATTACTTCATTATTAAGGAGAACATATTCTTATTGTAAAGATGTAATAAAAAAATAAAGTTGATGGCTTTCAAATAATCGAACGATAGATGTATCAATTTGTAAAGTGTAACACATAGATTCGAAAATTTGTCGTCAATGTACTGTGTGCTGTAGCATAATCGGTTAATGCACGTCTCCCGGATTAGAAGAGATCCAGGTTCGAATAGCAGCTACAAAATTTTTCAATAAAATTGACTTTATACGTATATCGTTCTAATTAATACATTTAATTTGTATTAATTTGTACTTGTTCAATATTAGCAAAATTACTTCGAAGCCACATATTATAAATAATTATAATAAGATAAAACAATTTGTTTAAACCACTATTGATTGATAAATCTACATGTTTTGTTACTTATCAAACAATGCATACTATAATTAAAAATACAAGCGTAGTTACAAACAAAACTATATAAATATAAGTGAGGGGTAACTAAGTAAGAACTACTAAGAAAACATATTAAAAAGGGCAGGTTGCAAAAAGGATAGGGTCATTTATTTATTTTTTGTTGCCTGAAGAAGATACCATAGGTAGTTAAGTCAGATTAAAAGTATTCGGAGACATCTTCCTCTTGAGGCAGCCCGTCTACTTATAAATGCGTTTGTGGTGTCACGTGTGGACTGTTGTAACAGTATCTATGCCTGCAATGTTTCAGCTGGATAGATTACAATCTTTTCTAAATCCGGCTGCACGGATAATATATGGAGTTTCCAAATTCTCTCAAATAACACCCCATTTACATCAGTTGAGTTGAATTTAAATTGTGCCGGTTGATGTACAAGGCGACACACAACATGGTGTCTCTGTATCTACAAGAACTTTGTATCCCAGACAATTTGAATGGTAGACGTCCAACTCTCAAGTCAGCCTCTACTTCAGTCGCAGGAAGAATTGTACAATCGACCGACTGTTGCCAGAAGTCTAAATTTAGTGAACGGGCATTTGCAGTGGCAGGCCCAAAAGCGTGGAACTTTTTACCCTCCGTCATAAGAAACAGTGCATCAGAGACTTTATTTAAGAAGAAACTAAAAACGCACCTTTTCAAAAAGTCATTTCTATAAGTAAACATATCAATTTTTAATTTTAAAAAACAAAGATAATCGAAAGAAAGTTTTTACGAAAATGGCGCTATACAAATTATCCATTATTGTTATTATCATCGAAACATGTTGATTTATCAATAAATAGTGGTTTAAACAAAGGGTTTTATTTTATTATTTAGAAATATATTACATTATGCAACACGTTATTTGAACTCTAAGAAATAAGAGTACAACCGGTTCCGGGTTGCGACAGCCATCATGAACTTTGTAAATAAATATAACGTAATAAATCTTGAAACTTTCTCGTTAAAACGCCAAATAATTTTTACAAGTGCGGTATACGCTATAGTTCACACAGCGAAATTTAGGGGGAAAACTTATATCACTATGATTTATATACTCAAAATTTTAATTCTTATTTAATTAAATAAAATAATATTTTATTGTTATTTTCTACTTCTTCTTCTTCTTCAGCGGTCTCGTCTGACCATAGTTACAATAGAGTGCCATCTACCCTTTGAGATCGATTTTATGGTCTAGATTGCTGGGCAGCCCTACCTATTGCACAGTGGCGTAACTATGCCAATGCAGTGTATTGGGGCCCACGTTAGAATGAGCCCGAAAAATTGACGCCCTACAAACAATTAAAAATCGATGTTTTATTGTTATGAAAGCGTTAGTAGCAGTGCAGTAGGTATAGACTTAGGTTATGCTGTTATCATGGTATTATACAATAGGCTATATCCTACATTGTACATAGGTTTATGAACTTTCGTTTAATCGACGTCTTTAAGCAAAATGAATTCATCATAATAATAATGCATTATACTCGAACGCAAAGAACAATTACGAAAACAACACGTTTAGTAAGGTAGTCAAATTAACGAATTATTAAATAAGTATCCGCTTTAAGGCAAGTTTTAAACCTTTAGTCAGAAAACATAGTTAGAAATAGCATAAGTTAGGTCTCCGTACAACATGGATCAGCTGTATCACTCTTCCGAGTGGAATTTTCAATTCAGTAGGTAGCAATTGTATGATTCAGTAGGTAGCAATAAATAGAACGATAGATTAAAATACTGACTAGCAATTGTAGTAGCAATAAATGAATAATAACCCAGTAGAGGACTACAGCGCTCTGATGACGTCGCGCGGTAGCATCCAGAACCACGCAACTAATGATTGTACTGATGGACGGTGGGCGCTAGCATAATTGTAATATATGGATTATTTAATTTATATTCGTTTCCCAGAATTTTTAGTAATACACAGCTTTTTTGCTTGTATACAGTGCACGCCCCTGGTTAATAGTAACCCAAAACAAGAAAGTTAATAATAAAATACGGAACAAGAGATCAATTTCGTTTTTATTATTTAATGGATAAATCACGCAGCATATATTACAATTCGTATATATTATATACAATACTTTTTTAGGGAGCCCTTTTTTCCATTCTGCATATACAATTTTTGTAGTTACGCCACTGCTCTTGCAGATCTGTCTTGACGTCATCTGCCCATCTATGTCTTGGTACTCACCTCATTGGCTTGTGTATGAATGGGGCTCATCTACCTTCGCTACACTGCAGCATTCTTTCTTTCACCCTTCTCAGGATATCTGGGATGGTGGGAGATCTCCTCCATTTCACTGTAGTTTGTCACGTATTGGACTGAAAATCTTGAGCAAGACTTTATTTTCGAACACCTGCAATCAATATTCATGCGCAAAAGAGACACGGTGATTTTTCGCAAAATAAATTATAATAAAATAAAACAATGGTTAAAAGTCTCAGAAAAATGTATTATATCACCCAGCGGTGGGCTGCCAATACGTTAACAAGGAGGTCGTTTAATCTTAGAGCTATTCGGAGTGTTCCAAGAAAGGAGCGGATTTTTTTATCACTCTTATACAATTATACGCAATAATTAAAAAAGCAATATCAATAGCTGAAAAATATTCTTATCTACCTTAGATTGAAAGACTGAAGAGTTCCAAGATTGACGTAGAAATACATATTATTTCAAAACAGTTTCAAACAAAGCAAACTGTTTCAAAACAGAACACTGGATTGAAACTGAAGTTATCCTTAGTAAATGATGGTACAAAGTAATAAGTATTAGAAACCGTTCTACTCTGTGCATAATTACGGTAAATATGAAGACTGAAGGATAATTGTTCAAAACATCGTTCACAAAAATATTTAAAAATATATAAGAACATTTGGAAGCAATATATATTAAACATCAACGATTTTAAGCATTGTTATTAAACAAAAGATGGGTAGGTATCATGTATTTATTAAATAAATGTATGTCTTATTTTACTCTACATTTTAACCATCTACATAAATTGCAGTTGGGTACTGATTTAATCTAAGTATTTTAATATAATCTATATTTCTTTATTTTATATTCTACAAGTATGACATTTTATTTTTTATTAATAATTCACATGTGTAAAAATCAACATTAAATTCTTATTAAAAAATAAATTATCTAACAATTCACAGATGTCATCATATGTATTATATTTTTGTAAAATCAATACATTACTATATTATTATATAAAATTCGTATACGATAATTTAGCACGCCGGCCGACTGTGGATAGGTAAACGAGTACCGGGAGCCCGCCGCCTTCAAAATATTTTTGACATAAAGATGAAAATAAAAGATAAAAGTGAGAGTAAAAATATTTCAAAATTTTCTAGAGCTATTTCTAACTTAGTTTTTATTACAATAAATTATACAAAAAATATATAGTATTTATACAACGGTGAGATTTTTCAAAGGACTTTTTCAAATAAATGTCTAGACTCATGTATCATATAATACAACCCCATCATATAATATGATTTTTTTAATCGAAAAAAATACTCATAAATTCAGCTAAATAAAATAAAAATACAATCTCTTCAGCAATGAACCGTTCCCTAGTCCGCATGAAAGTCGGATATACTAACCACTGTACTGTTAACGGATACAAATGATATCTCTAAAAATATCTAAACTCATTAATAATTAAGTTTGTTACAAAATTTAATAATTTGTTGTTAAAAATGTATAAATAATAAAGTGTATCAGCATATAAATGAATTCAATAAATTTTAACCCAAAAATATCAGCAATATACACGTGTAGACAATTTGACACCACAGTCTAATGGAGCAGTAGCAGGATGGTAAAACATACGCTTAACATGAGAGAGGTAGCGAGATCAATGCATGGCAGCTCAAAATCTTTATTTCATTCAAAAAAGTTTTTAAAGATGTTTGGTATTGATCTCAGTACAGGTAATTGTGAAAATGAAACAGGGAAAAGTGAGAGAATGATCGCTGTATAATTCTAAGTTAAAATGTTACGAAACAGTAAATGTAAATGACAATGGTCTTATTGTGATTGAGGTACTCGGTATCCAATCGATATTTCTTATTATCGAACGTTTATTTTTCGTTTTATTATTTTCCAAATGTAAAACGAACGTTCGCTCCACGTAAAAATATATAACGTGTGACGTACATAGTTATCTGCGAGCCGAATGGATGCGATGCAGGTAAGCTCTCCCCCGGGGCTTGCGGAGATGCCGGCGGGCTGATATACTCCGGCGTGGCGCCTGGGGCGGGCGTTCCCATAGCAACCGCTGTCGCCGCCCCGCCCCTTCTCGTCTCATCCCCCCGCCAAATCCCTACCCTTTCACCTCTGCCGCCACCCCGCGAGGCGGGGTACTAGATCACCTTCTTAAATAATACAAGCCCACAGCCACGGAAGATTTGTGGCAAACTCGTAAAAATACACGTTGTATCATTTTTCAATGAGGTATTTTATTAGTCGCTTTAGATACCTATAACCTGAATCGGAGAGAAAATAACTTCTCAGGGAATATTTTTATGAATAAAATTTAATTGCAAATAAAATTTAAAAGCAAATAATGAATGAGAAGGTAACGGTTTACGAAGTTGAGAGTAATTTAAAGGTTTTTTTAAAATAAAGCTGTCTGAATTTGTTTTTTGTCACATAGAATAAATTGAGACAATTTATCTCCGCCTGACAAACGCCGCGCCGTCACGCGACGGGCCGACTCGACGAAGGTGGGTAATGGGCCGGGCCCCGAAGACATCTTACCGAGTCGCAGCACACACTCGGAGAAGTCTAAACAACAAAAGGCGTTCTGTTTTCAAAAGCCGGGGCCGACCTGAGTACACCCGTTTCCGGCGCTCCGCCATTACAGCTTCCGCAGCCGCCATTTTTCAATTACAAAAGAAAACAATGCGCGCGCTCCGGCTGCCTCTCCATTGTCTCTTTCTATTTATCTTTCTTTTCAGGCTTTCTTTTCCCCATCTTTAAACTTATATTTCTCCTCCGACGAATAATAAAATGTGGAATTGTCCCCTATTCCGCACAGTCCGGGAGAGGCTTTATTAGCACAAAGAAAAGCGAGTAAAAACTTTCAATGATTTCATTGTGAAGTAAGAATGATGCAGTATTTTACTTGTCGAGGGTTCCGAAAGGACCTTCTCTCTCTAAGATCAAAGTTTTTGTGAGCTTTAAAATGAAAAACAAATCAAAGTTTGTGTGAAAATCGTTATTATTTATCATAATCTAAGATTATTTGGGGACCTTAAATTATTTGTTGGTATAAGTCACGGTTTTTTATGAAACTCTAAAAAAAGTGTAGGAAATGCGGTACCTACTCAAGATCCCGTAGTTAGCATCAGAATAACTCACACAAAAGAAAAGAACTTTATCGCAACAGCCAATATTTATAGAGAACATCGATATAATTAAAGATTAAATTTAATCTTACACTTCTTTCTTCCAACTTATCCGCCATTTTAATTTAGATATTATCTATTATCTATCTATCTATTATCTAGATATTATCTATATCTTGTATCTATTACAATCTGCCTACACTCAAATCCAACATTTTCTATCTATTTATATTATATATTACATTTACTGTTATAATTGATATACAGAGTGCAACAGACCTAGTCCACAATACTGACTAAATTACGAATCGAAAATGTTCAAGGGATATGTGCCTAATCTTAACTATGTCAGAGACATAAAACAAAAGTAAAAATCGTAATTATACAATTATTTCAATGAATTGAAGTATTTCATTGATTCCAAATTATAAAATAATAATTATAAAAAATTAAAGGTCATCGAATTTCGAACGGCTAGACTATTTTTTGTTAGATGATTTAAGGTCTGAAGCAAAGATATCGATTAATAATTGAACAGTTTCGCAAATATTTATTTCGAAGACATAGACTTTAAGCTTAACACGATTGTGTAAAAAATTAAAACAATAATATTTTCCATAACAGTGCAGAATTTTCGCACATTTCTTGAACATTTTCGAATTGTTATTTATAGTCATGTATCCAAACTTAAAATATTGTGGACTTTAATATGTAAAGTAGTATCTACATATAACAATTGTAAGATTCTTTCCTCAGCACGGGAATTGCCCAGTAAGGCTAGCGTTACAATTGTTTAAAATAGTTAATATTTTATTAATTCTAAAGACAATATTTTTTTTTAATATTCTCTCCATGGCGAGAGCAAATTGTTTTTAATAAAATTATGAATTTATTTTTATTTTTTGCGTAATACAAAAAAATATTTAATTTAGTTTCGATTTGAATATTGAAGACAAACTAATTTTTTCGAATATTATTTTCGTGTTCAATACCTCTCTGAACAATTTATTTATCTAATTTCTAAACAATAAACGAAGGATACAAATTATCTTATCACTGTCTTGCTAGATATATAATATAAAAAAATATTTTTCCAAAAGAAAAATATAACATCCGCACCTCAATAATGATTAAGTCGACATTAAATAATTACTCAGGGAATATTTTATGGAAGCAGGAATATGAAGTTATCAACGTATAAAAGGTACCTTAGGAATGAAGCTAAATATAATATGTATATATATATTTTTAAGATTGTTAACTTTGTTTTATTAACCACTTAATGAATTAAATACATCTATCGGTTTCGAAAAATATAATTTTCTTCTTCAGGACGTTATCAAAAAATATAAATATAATATATCTATATTATACAATACGATATCTAAACATTCCCACTGTTTATATTCAATTATACTGAACTTTCAGAAAACTAAAATGTATTTTTTAATTATATTAGAAGATTAAATGAAATAATACAATTATATTTTATTTCGCTTTGAGACAAAAATGTCCGAACACATGCAACATAATTCTACATTTTTCTTCTTGGATTCTATCGGATGGATCTGGATGGATCATAAAAATAATTCGATATCATTTAAATAAATAATTTAATATTGTTACTTTTAAAATTTTTCCTTGTCAATTGATACGTTCATTTAAAATAAAAAAAAATACATAAATTCATGTCTAGGAACCCTGTTCTCTCGCGTAACAGACAGGGCGAAATTTTGAGAGCGAAGCTAACCATATCTTACTTACTTACTTACCATCACGCCGTTTCCCCGCGGGGGTAGGCAAAGAGGATAGAGCGCCACATTCTTCTGTCCTGACTCACAATTCTCGCCTCATCCACATTTATACGTCTTCTCATATAAGCTCGACGATTGTTGAGGCTTCTAACAGAACCATTCTCCATTATCTGGTCTATCTGGACATGCCAAGACTTACGCGGACGTACTATATTTCTGGTGCCATCAGCACTTGCGTCATATATCTTTCTTACCATTCTCTCCTCATTCATCCGTTCCACATGACCAAACCACCTAAGTGATCCTTTATTAATCTTACTCATTATACTAACATCAGCTTTACATTCTTTCCTTATTTCTTCATTCTTTACTCTGTCATAAATATAATAGCCACATATACGCCTAAGTGATCTCATTTCCACTACATTCAGTCTACTTTCGTTCCTCTTCTGCCAGCTCCAGGCCTCACTTACATACATCAATGTTGGTACCAGAATTCCATTTTGCACTGCTAGTTTTGCCTCAGTTGACAAATTCCCGTTAGATATAATTCCATTCAAAGCGCCGTTCATTTTATTTCCTGCAATCACCCTCCTTTCGATATCATTATATATCAAACATACTTCCCAAATACACAAACTCATCTACTTGTTCTAAAAATACATAATCTACAAGTATTTTACACGGTGTTTTGCTTTCCTCCTTCTCGAATACCATCACTTTCGACTTATTAACATTCATCATGAGGTCGCTTTCCTTGCATACATCGTACATTCTACTCACCAGATTCTATAGTTCTTGTTCATTATTCGCCATTAGTACTGCATCATCGGTATACAATAAACAGCATACAATCAAATCGCCCATTTTTACTCCTACATTCATACGTTACTAAATCTTAATTTTTATTAATAATTTATCTTAAATACGAAATTAATGTATTAATTATAAATATATACATATAAAATCAATTTTGTCGAAAAATATTGTTTTTGCGTCACCGGGATACGAACCTGGATCTCTATTTCCAATTCGGGGAAGTGCACTACCATTGTGCTATAACGCCAGTATTTTTCTTGACAAATTTTCGAACCTATATGTTACACTTTTTTGAAAAAGTGTAACATATAGGTTTAATTTGAATTAATACATTTGAATAATTACAACTTCACAATAAGAATGTATTCTCCTTAATATACGTATATTGAATAACATAATTAAAAATTATCGAATTTCGAGGGGCCAGGCAATTGTTGTGAGATGATTGAGGGCCTGAAGCAAAGATATGGATATTTCCCAAATATTTATTTCGAAATATGTCAACTTAAAGCTTAACATGATTTTGTAAAAAAATTCAAACAATAATATTTTCAATATTTGAATACGTCCAAGAAAACACAATTACTGGATTTTTACCTACAAAGGCACTGTTATCAAACAAATAGTAGATATCTCATAAAGACAAAGCTATTAATCACTTTATACGAATATAAAGTTCACCATTCTTACCCATCAATCTCCATATCTATCAAATTTTTTAAAGTTATATACAACTTTCAAAAATTTGATAGATATAAAGATTGATGAGTGAGAATGGTGAACGTTATATTTATGTAAAGTGATCACTTACGCCAGCCGAAGCCGCAGGTCGTAAGCCCTATAATTACCCATACTTCCATATATTTTCTATTAAATATAATAAAAAATAGCTTCGTCTTTATGAGATATCTATTATTTGTTTAATAATATTTTCTTTAACGGTTCAGAATTTGCTCAAATTCCTTGAATATTTTCGATTCGAAATTTAGTCAGGTATTCACACAAAAAAATATTGTGGACTAGGTCTGTTACACTCCGTATACCTATTCATAATATGACAATTTGACAACGCACTCAGCTTGTGAGAGGTAGTTTCTAAAAGATTTTGGAATCATCAGATAAAGATTCCGGTACCGGTTAAATAAAACACAAAATTTTCGAACGCATTTCATGTAATTAATTTAAATGTGATACCCGCTGAATAAATATATTCTATGTTGAAATATAACTCTGATGTACACACGGATGAGAGATTGTCTGTATCCCACCCTATAGGTAATATAATAAACGAAAAGTACCACCCGTGCAGAATCGTCTGGAGTGGTAAGCAGGGTAGATGGTAATGGCTCGGGCGTACGAATCACAAATGGATTTGCTACGCACATATTCATTGGCCTAAAGGTTAGTCGAAATACACCACTCAACACAATTTGTCACACTTTGGTTTCGAACCATCGTTCCCACGATCCGATATTGCTAGTGAAAGATTTATTTCATTTTATTACAATGGTTGACAATATCACTACATTAAATCACAAACTATTAACGAAATTAATATTTTTAATAATAGTAAAATTGTATTTTTAGAACTGATGAACTTACCTTATAAATAATATATCTACTTATTAAAACATTTGACAAAAAACGAATATTAAATCACAAATTATTATCGAAATTAATGTTTTTGATAATAATAAAATTATATTTTTATAACTGTTGAACTTACCTTATAAATAATATACTTAGTTATTAAAACATTTGACAAAAATCGAATAACTTAAAAATATGTATCTAATTTTTAAGAATATTGTATAAAAATCTTTTTAGCAGGTGCTGAATACATAAATACATTAAAAATATATACATATAAAATTAATTTTATCAAAAAATATTGTCGTTGCTATCGGGATTTAAAAAAAAAGAATTATTAGTTCTGGCGTCTCCTATCGTATTACTCAATGATATTTGAGATTTCGTAGAAATAAAGAAGATGGCTTTCAAAATAATGAAAGGATAGATGTATTCATTTGAAAAAGTATAACATATAGGTTGGAAAATTTGTCGTTAAAGCACTGTGTTGGTATAGCATAATCGGTTAATGCACGTTCCCCGGATTGGAAGAGATCCAGGTTCGTATCCCGTTAGCAACAACAATATTTTTCGATAAAATTAATTTTATATGTATATCTTTCTAATTAATACATTTAATTTATACTAAGAATATAACAGACCTATGTTATGAATAATTACAACTTCACAATGAGAATGTATTCTCCTTAATAACACATTTATTTTTAAAAAACAATATAAAATATTTTTTTTTATGTTTAGATAGAAAAAGTAATTGATTTATCATATTTTTATCTCATTTACCGTTAGTTCATTTAATTGTTGTGTCCAAAACTACTCAGCAAAGTCTTGGACAGATTTGGATAGGAGGAGATTCGATCATCCGACCGATTTTCGTATTTTCCTTAAGCTTAAAGCGTTTCTAGCTGAAAAATGTTTTAGATGTGATGACAAATTGCACTCAATAATTCGTGATATATTCAAATGAAATGGTGGTATATATGTATTATTATGAAAGTGGTCTAAGTCACTTTTCTTTCGTTTCGAGATATTTAAAAGTTTACGTTTGAATTTTTAAAAAAATATTTTTGTATTATATAATCTACTAGATTTATAATTTATTTCGACATATAAACTTTGCATGTACCTTATAAGGAAATAATTTTTTTAAGGTTGACATGACTTACTCTATTATCAAAATAATCACTAGTGGAATACAGTTGAATGTCGTAACAATACACTGAATATAATGCTTCAAATTATTCACATTTGTTACAATTTGAATCATATTTATTAACTTAAAACAATGTGATGCGAAAAATTATTTTATTTCAATTTCTTGATTAAAAATTATTTCATAATAATGGGCATATTTGTACCATATATCATAAATGATTCAATGAAGAATGTGATTATGTGAATAAATAGATTAAGGTACCTAATGTGTGTTTAAAAAGTATATTTAGTTTATGAGAAAATTGTTGTCGTTTTAACTGTAGGTACTTATTTAGAGATTGTATAAATGATTGTACTTATCTTAAAATCAATCTTTTTGTAATTAATTTTAAAAGTGACATATTCTACCTGATTTAGTCAGTATACATCCTTTCAACTTCAATCGTGTAACAATCCAAAAAAAATTACAAATAGCCGATAACAAAATTTATTTCCGACATGGTATATTGTATGAATTTGAAAAAGAACTCAACTGCCGCGATTAATAATATATATTCAGTAGATTTTGAAAGTTTCTTAACAGCTTGTATTTGGTTTAGCCAGTTTCGTTTGGAAGACAAGGTCCGCACTGAACGTCCCATCGAAGTTGATGAAGAGCAACTTTAGATGAACGAATAGATGCAGACCTCAAGAAAACTTTCAATTATAACTAATAATATTGCATAATAATAATCTTTTATTTACAAAAAAATGTAAGTTACTTTCGCATCAACATATTAAAATTGAAAAACCTAATTTTTTAAAGTTAAAAGGATTATTCTCGTATTTGAGTGTGAATAATAAAAAAAATCTTTCATTTTTTTATCCATACAAAGCGCTCATAATAAACCTTCCCCTATCGGCTGTTGATAACATGACACCCTCTCACACTCTAAAACGATATTTTTAATGCATCCCAGCGAAATTGCCATGAATCGACAGAAATGTGAGAATACTGTATCATCGAACTTCCCCAGTACTCTTCCGCGCGTAAGCGGTGCCATTGCCGGCGCGTAAACAAAGTCGCCCACGGCGGCGGGACTCGGCCCGCGCCCCTGCCTGTTTGGCAACAAGCAAGCTGAGCAACAATGAGAGGAGATTTATCGCCGACTCGCGCCGCTGGCCTGGCCCGCGACGGCGCGGAGCGTGGCGCCTCCCGCGGCGGGCGCGTGCGGCTCCGCGCCGATGGACCCGAGCCGAGGGTCTGCGCGACACTTCGCCCGAAGATGTCCAAATCTCGGTTGACGTTAGTCTTCTATTGCCTGAGATGTATCTCAGAGATTTTGTTCCGGAGAGATACGCAGAGATCAGCTTGATATTGGTAAAAAGAGACAAGGAGACGGCGAGGATCGAAACATTTACACGAACGTCACTCAAAATCGTAAATATCTACAACTACAGTGAAATGTTAAACAAACAGATGGCTTTGTTCAATAATAATTTATTCCAATATTTTGAGTACGTCCAAATATCTGTAGGAACCAATTACCGGGATTTATCCCCTGATAATTGAAACGTTTCTACATGATAACATAAATACAACTTCCAAAAATTTGATAGGGTGGTAGTCGGGTTAAAAATTGGTAAACGTTACATTGTGTAAAGTGATCTCTTAATCCAGCCGATGACAGGTCCTAAGTCTTGTAATGCCCAAGACTTCTATACTTACTTTCCCATTTAAAATAAATAATAGACATCTATAATATCATCATTGATTACTGCTGGGAAGATTCACCTATCAACGCACCATCAATGGTCAATATCTGACATTTGTCGAACAACAAGAGTGAAGTTAGGCACGAGACGGCTCCAATGTTGACTCGGGCCAAGAATCACAAGACACGTTCCATAATAACTTTGGTCAAATTTCATCTTTCCAAAGACAGATCTAACGGTGATAATTTTGTAGTCGTATCGCAAAATATTTAAAACAAAATCAAAACAGCTTCGCGCTCTCCTGACACATCAAAACTTTTAATAGGATTAAGCCACAAATGGCCCCCGAATGACCTGATAGGTAATCCGTCAATATTTAAAAGGCAACGGTATGTATAGTGTAGCTTGTAGGTGTAGCGGTTAAGACACTGGCCTAGTTCACGCTTCGTTCCAGGACACCAGTAAGTTAGTTCTATTTTCATAGTACACGCGTTTAGCTTAGTTTGATAAAAGTAAGAATATATGTGACATGTATTCCGTGTACGCATTTCAATAAAAAAATAAATATATATATCATATAGAGGGTAATGATGTATTATTTTTAAAATAATAATAACATAGACAAATATTTTACAAATTATAAAAGTCACGCTTAGTTATTTAGCGTCATACGTATACATGTACTTTTCGGCAAACATTTTGTTAATTTACTAAAAATGAATGACAATTAACTTAACAATTAAAGAAGTTCACTGACAGTTCAGACAATATATGTCATAAAAACAGCTTACCGAGAGTTGCATTAGAATTTTTATTAAATAGACATATTTCATGCCTACAAACTGCGGTCAAGGAAAAATAAATTTTGCAAAATTTTTAAAAATAATTAGAAATATTATACGATTAAAATTTAGATATTAGATACTAATAATAATAGTCCTTAAATTGATGTAATATAACATAGGTGTATAAACAAGTTTATTTATTTAAAAAAAAATACATATTTAATATATTTTCTATAAGTTTTTTATCCAGCGATTTAAAGCCTACTCCAGTGATTATTTTATATATTTCTCAATATTTTTAACATATTCTACCAATGTATTAAACTGTTTTATTTTGCCGTTTGTTCTATAGAATAGATATAATCTAAGGATTAACTTTAATAATTAATTGTTGTTAAATAAAAAGTACTTCTGTACAAGCTGCGAATAATGGGTTAACACCCACAAATAATTCTCAATATCATCTAAAGCTATTTTATATGTATATATTTTAAATACAGGTAATTTAATGCCATTTTTTAATTTTAATAATATTTTGGTTAAAATGTAGTATGTTAAATTGCACTTTTAATAGTTAAAAGATAAAGGAAGAAAATGTTACGTATTGCGAATTATTTTTCATGTATTTATCTGTATTTTATTTATTTTTATATATTACAATTCGTGAAATAATATAATGAACCTACGGATCGGATATTCTCAGCGCATCCCTAAATAAAATTGGGGTGGATGATACCGCGAACCTCTCGCACGAGGTTGGGGGGGTAACGGAGTAAGGACGTTTTGTACAGTAGTTGCCGTGATTTATAGTCCCGACTAGCGGCTTCATTGTTCGCCACGTGTGAACCTAATGGTGATGTCACGCCATCGGCCCCAGTAATTCCAATAATTGTTCTCGATTTCTCTCCACTCATCCTAGATACAAAAATAAATAATCTCTTCGAGTGGTGGTAACCGTTGCCAATTTTAAGGGAGTTGCTCCCCGATCATACTGGTAATCCTAGGCTTACTGCTGTAAAGCCCAAGAGTTTATACAAACATGTGTCTCAGTCGCTTCTGTTTTTTTTATTCAATTTATTTAATATTCATTATTATAACTGCTTTAGATTTGATACCTGTCCACCTCACTAGATCAAGGTTCATATCGTGTACCCTTAAGGTCTGTGTTCACGGCAGGAGACAATCTCAGAGATTTAGTTGAGATACAATACAGATCGCAATACCATGTACGCGTGATGAGATCTCATTTTGGAGATAAACTCAGAGTTCAGCTTGAGATTGTTAAAAGAAATAAAAACTGAAACCATTGTATACGCCCTACGTTCTGATACGTGCATGTGTATATACGTCACCTAAAACTACCATAGATCCCTACAACTATCTATTCTGAAAGTTAGATAAAAGCCATTAAACATTAATGTGAGGCGTTAAATTACACATATATTTATTGCGTTTTAACTGCTACTGGGGAGATTTAAAACCACCCAAATGAGGAATATAACGATAATGATATTTGACGTTTAATATACGCAAGGTGCGAGACGACAAATCTCTGAGACACGGTGATTTCGAAAGTCGAGAATTGATCGAAAACCCAATCCAACCCAAAGAACCAAATATGTTGCCGCAAGTACCTTTGATAGCTAGTCTTGGATTTTCTACTGGTATTGTTGAATACATAATACAATAATTTAATCCATTCAAATAAAAAGACACTAACCTTTGTGAAACTGGGCTGATAGTCGCCGATGATTGAACTCCTTGCAGTATTGAATCTTCGTCAACTCTGCTGATCAGCCTGCGAAACTTTATATAACCAATAGTCGAATAATAATACACAAAATATTTTTATATCACCACCGTAAAATATATCCATCTGAATCCGAAACAAAATCTCATCAGAAACAGTTTCGCTTTTGTTTGCTGTTTTAAATTTACACAAATACAATGCACATATTCAAACGTTATAAGCAGGCCAACATATCAAAGTATAAAAACGTGTAAACAAGAGTTGTCTCTAAAGTATCATATGGGAGGAAAATTCATATCTCAGAGATTGTCTCGAAAATCTCCTAATAATCTCTTCAGTGGACATGGATCATTACAACACAGGTCACCTTGAATATCAGTTATGAAAGTGAGCAAATATATGAAGTCGAAAACTACAGATACCTTGGAAATAGAATAATGTATGTAGCATAAGAAATAGATTAGTAAAATAAGCTTTTATAAACAAATTACCAAATCATATATTAAGAGAAATACGAAAATATCAACACCTACATCTAGAACAAAGCATCTGGGTGAATAACTAGAGTGAGAGAAATATGTTGGAAGCATTTCAGATGTGGTGCTGGAGAATGATATAAATAATAAGCTGAACCAAGAATTATAAATGATAAATGATCAAAAATCAAAGGAACCAATAGATAAGAATTAGAATCAAACAATACTTTTATCAGAATTATAATTGAGGAAAGAAAAGTCCCAGACAAAAAACATCAACCAAATAATGAGTAAAGCGAATGCAGACAACTTCTGGATGGTGTCCAGGATAAAGATGGATGGAGAGTCTTGCCTGTCTTGTTAATTTATAGAATAACGGTATAGTAAGACATACAATACTTTAAAAAAAGAAAGAGTTTTAACTTATCAAATTAATGATTCGTGTAACTAAACATTAAAAAATTATTTTAACGGTTGAATAATGCGTATTATCATATCAATATTGGAAACTTGATCTTTTTATCCGTTAAAATTGTATTAGAAAAAAAACCATATGAAAACGTGATCACATCACCGAATCATTATAATGATTGATTTTCTCAAATATAAAAAAAAATGCAATTCAACATACGTATCTCAATAATAACTACTATCCTAAAATGTAAACTTCTGATACGAACAAGCACGATATAAGAAGTAAGAAAATATTATATAAATATGAAATGAAAACAAAAAAAGAATTTCTATTTTTCGTAAGATTGACAAATTATTTCCTGCCTACCAACAAAACAGCCCAATTTATTTAATAATGTATTTACGCTGCGGTGTTTGTTGTTTACTTTATCCGTGTGAATTAATTCTCACTCAAATATCATCCCCACGATATAAAAACATAAATAAACACACAAAGTACCCCGCGCCATCTAACGTCAGCGATAAGGAGGGTGTCCTGGCCACCCCGCTCACTTTTCGCCACATTTGACTCGGTAAATATGTTCCAGGGTTTAAATGTTAAATCATAATTGAATAACATTATAAGTAAGAGGGTAGTGGGCACCCCGATCGCATGACTATCAAGTTACCGACCCCCGTCGATGTGACCGACGCGTGCCTTAAACACACGAATTTCATGGGAAACCTGGCATAGACAATGGCCAGTTTGATTGCATAAGAAATTCATGCGTACCATCCCGTTGTCACCTTTATAACAGGGGATGATCAGGAAATTTTCTACGCCGTCAAATTTAAAAGCATTGCACCCTCGTGCGTAAGGGAACGGGTGTTTATATTATACACATAACATGCTATGCGCTTGCAAAAATAAATTGATTACTTCAGTAACATAGATTATTATATACATTATAAAATTTTAACTATCTAAATGAAGTATACCTAAATAAATTTATATAAATAATTACGTATATTTCGTTTACATAAATAAAATACCAATCAGTAATAAATATAAAATAAGATATACCTTTATTGACATACTTTATTTTTAATATCAGAAGTGAACATACAATAATTTCCTATGTGGGATGCAGTAGGTATCCACTTCTAATATATAAAGCATTGTTCTGGCAGACAGTTTTTTTTTCGTGCTATTGTGGTGTTATTTAATTTAAATTAAAAAGAAAGATTCGACGGAGATATAAAAAAAGTATTAAAAATCTAGTGGATATGTTGCAAATCTAAAGTGTATTATTAGTGTACTAGCTGAAGTACCCAGCGTTGTCCGGGTTTTACGCTGAGTGAAGAGGCTTCATTTAGAGGGATGGGGTAGTTTAAAAAAAAAAATCAAATGTAGTGAGTAATTTTCCTCGTGCAAAATTTCATCAATAAGTACCAAAATTTTGCTTTAAGTGGTAGGAAAGGGGGATGGGGTTGGTTTTTGAAATCTTATGTAGACCTTTCTCTTATTTTGAAGGTCAAGTGAGCAAAACTTCATAAAGCTCGGAAGAACACTATAGATTTGTATAACAAACAAAATCACAAACACTCTAAATATATATATATATATATATATACCATATTTCCTCGATTATAAGACGCGTGTTTTTTTCATTTTTGGTATCTCTGAATGCGAGGTGCATTTATCATCACTGATTACTAGTAGAACTGAGTCGGAAAGTGACTAAAAAGTCGGACACTGAATCTGAAGAAATTTCAAACTCTGATGGTGATAGTAGGTACCTATGCATGCCTATTTTAATTTTTTTTTATTGTGATTGTATGAATTTGTCTGTTATAATAAAGTTTACATAATTTTTTTATTTTTTATTATTGGTATATGCAAATAAGGGTGCGTCTTATAATCGAGAAAATACGGTAAATTGTATTGTGATTAAGTTGAAATATTGGACAGCGATGCTTCTGACTGATCTCTACCCAATTGAATCAGATATTTATATTTTTATTGTTAAAAAAAATAGAGATGCGTACACGAATTACAAGTCAGATCAATATTTTTACTATTTTCAAACTATGCTAAATAATAATAATATTATTAGAAGAACACGTTCTTTTCGTGAAGTTGTAATTATTCAAAATATAGGTCTATGATACTTTAAATATGATTAAATATATTAATAACAAAAAGGTAACATATAGGTTCAAAAATTTGTTGCTAAAAATATCGTCGCTGTAGCATAGTTGGATAATGCACCTTCCCCGGCAATATTTTTCGATAAAATTGATTTTATATGTATATCTTTCTAATTAATATATTTACTTCATATTTTAATAATATATTTTTTTGTAAGTGAATAATTTCTAGTTAGTGTTAATTGTGTTGTACAGTTTTTGAGCTAAAACATGTATAAACGTTGAAAAAATGTCGTTGCTCTCGGAACTGGTATGTAGATATTTATTCATTGTTTTGTGTAGTGACCATGGTTTATTGCTAGGGGTGAGTTATTGTTTAAATTAAAATATTGTACAAGTCTGAACATATAAATTTGTCTTACGTCTAGAAGATTGTACCTAATCTTTAAATATAAGATCTGATAGATATCTAAAAGAATAACCATTTATTACCCTAAGAATTGTCTTTTCTGCTTTTTAACTTACTCCAATACTCTTTTTGCTGCTCCTCCCTAAACTAAAATTGCACAGTTAATTAAGAAGTAGCAGAGTGCAAAGTACCCCGATCTTAAGAATCTAGAGTTAAATACTAACAAATATGATCAAATACAACCCAGAAAGAAAATACCCTTTAGCTTTAAAAAAAAAATGTTATTATTTAATTTAATATTTTTTTTAAACACACAGTACCATAATACATTTATCATTTCATTAAACGAGCTATAATGTTCCAATGTTGTAGTCGTCCACCGCCAGTCCGTTTAACTAATTGTTGACTGGAAGTTGCAATCTCTAAATGCTTTGTAACCGGGAATTCTTAAGTTTTGGAAAAAGGTGGAAATCGATTGCAGTAAGATCTAGACTGTAGGGTAGATGATCGAAACATGGGTTGCAGCAGCAGCATGACAACGACCTTAAAAGGGTTTAATTTTTCGCAGTATTTTGGTAGAGTTGGAATGACTGATACTTACTCTCGGAGGTGAAATGAAATACCCAAGTTTGACCTGTTTAATGGTAAATATTGGCAGGTCCCATGTTTTGAGTATAATTCGCCGTAGCGATGAATAGTAGGGTTAATTTTAACGACGCGTATGATTCGAAAACACAAAAATACGAATTTTTTCGCGAGACTCTTGGAACAATAAGAAAATAGGTTAAAAAGACAGACCAACATTAAATTAGGTAGGTACTGTATTTTAAAATTTTGATAAAAGTTACTGTCATGATTCAGAAATAAAATGATAGGAATAATGAACAATTTTTAATGATTTTAAAATTTTAGCGCGACAGGAATAAACCTTCACGATCTCATTCAGGAACGTCAAACGTTTTCCAAAACAGAAGATAATCAATTTAATTATCTTGTTTTAATTTAATTCTGATTCATTGCGTGCATCATATGATGCTGTATTCTCAATAAATCATACAAAATTGTTCCGGTTCAGGGAATATTTGATCATATAATTCAGTGCAATGGAATATTTACAGAAGAAAAAGATTGTTGTTATAAGTCTATTCCACCAAATATTGACTGACTTGTTCATCTGAAATATCATTGTGCAGGAAAATTTAAAATATCTGTCTTAATTTTTGAAAGATTAAACCAATTCTTAAAATTGATAATTTATTTTTGACCCTAGTTGAATGTTTTGGAGAAATATACATTAATTTAGTATTTAAAATATCACAGACCTATATTCTGAATAATTACAACTTCACAATAAGAATGTGTTTTCCTTAATAAAAATATAAATATATTGTGAGCGATTTTTAATTAAACGATAAATGACCCTTAATATATTTTATGGACTTTCACCGTCAATGTCACACACGAATTAATAGTTCCCTAAAGAGTAATAGAAAAGATTATGTTTTGAATATCTTTTAAGAATCGAGTACTTAATCTTAACCAGAGAACCAAGGTAACGCAAGTCCAAAAAAATTGCGTGCTCAGTGGCAAAAGATTGGATATATTTGTCGAAGAGATGATGGTGAGACCTGCTAGAAGAAGTATCGGCTATCATAAAGCTCGATAGAGCGACGGCATCAGAAGATTGGAGGGCAATAGATGTATAGGGATAAAGAAAGAGATAATCGGTAATCCTTGGGGAAGTCCTATACCGATACTCTGATGATATTTTGTTTCTTAAGATATTAATAGTATTGAAAAATATTAATTCTGTTATTTTCTCTACATATGTAAAAGAAACACATATTGAATACTTTCTGGATTTAAAAACGATTTTTCGTACTGTTCTGTGCAAGGTATCTCTCAGTAGCTACTGAATCTTATGACTTATGAATAGTCGTGCTCCGAAATTTTATTAAATATTTTCAACAAATAAAGATTTAAATCATTCAACATTATAATTATTATTGTAATTTATCATGATTAGACTTATATAGAGTGTATCAATAAGAGAGGCGGGTTTGAATTTCGCGGAATTTTTTTTATAAGGTTGGCGACTTTAAAAATTTCATATGTGCTGTCAACCTTGAAATTCTAACACGTTATTATTGTTAAAAATCATTTTAAAAACGAGAAAAGCTTTCGTGAAATTTTTGGACGAAATAATGGTGTCATCAATTCGAAAATTAATTAAAAAATATGATGAAATTGGTTCGATTCTGGACAATAAGTTACCCATGCGTCCTAGTAACAGATTTATTTTGGCAATAATTATTGGTTTGAATCTTAAAAACATATAGTTCTAGCAAAACAGCGCAACCTGTTACACTTCGCGTGAAACCGTTGTTTAATTCAAAAACTAAATCCATCGCTTTTATTGGGACACCTTTTGTAACCAAATAAATAAAATGTTTTTGAAAAGGAATCGAAATATCGAAAAATAAATTAAAGCATTTAGAAGCCTCAACAATCGGCGAGCTTGTATGAGAAGATGTATGAATGTGGATGAGGTGAGAATTGTGTGTCAGGACAGAAGAATGTGGGGCTCTATCCTCTCTGCCTACCCCTGCGGGGAAACGGGGTGATGGTAAGTTAGTTAGTTACAATATTTATCAAAATCTTTTTGATTATTATAATAAATCACCTAAAAATAAATACATGTTATAGATCTTCATAAAGCTATATCATTTTCTGATTGATTGTAAAATAATAATGAAATAATGTATTTATTCGTTTGTTTTGAGACGAGACTAGGGAACGTACTCCATAAAAGGGAGGAGATAAAATTGGGATTGGTGTTGAGAAGGACCGCCCATCTAAGTAGTACATTTGATTTGATTTCCTCCCCTTCGGACTCTTTCAGAATGCGAAACTCCCCAGCGAAAGCTGGGGGTCGCAAATCTAGGAGCTCATTAGAAGTAACATGCTTCAAAGATTACCATTGAAATTTTATATGCAAACCTGCTTTTGAAGAATTGAAAACCCATAATACCCTTCAAATAACAATATGAAGGGTAGTGGGGATATAATAAAAGAAAATTTCTTTCAGTAATTACTTATTCTATCTGATGGATATAATACAATTGAATGAGATCACTTTACGAATGTGCGAAGTCAATCTATGTATATATAAAGATAGAAATATAGTTGAAAAATAATGTTTGGTTTATATGAGATTGTTTAGATAATTAAATATTATATGAAAGAAATGTCTAAATCATGTAATATGTACAGAGAAAATTGTGCAATAATTCAAAGTTTTTTTTAAGATGGAAAATATGACTAATTATCATTATTAATTACCGTACAAGCAAAAATTCTGAGAAACAAATGTAAATTTAAAAATTGGATCAACATTAACGAAAAAATTATTTTGCAATTAGTGCCATCTGTGTACCAG
Organism: Eubasilissa regina; assembly: GCA_022840565.1. Taxonomy (NCBI): domain Eukaryota; kingdom Metazoa; phylum Arthropoda; class Insecta; order Trichoptera; family Phryganeidae; genus Eubasilissa; species Eubasilissa regina. Next base: position 30,086,588 of record JAINEB010000033.1, read on the forward strand.
TAGAGACTTAAATTGCTTAGTTCTAAAAACTCACCGCAACTCACAGCTATACTCATGATTATGGCGCTCTTTTTTTTATTCGCCGCATCGTGCTGTTTACATTACTCAGTTGTCTTTAAGTTTACTCAAGTCATATAAATAGCTATTTACTGAATTGACAACTCCTTTTGGTTGATCCGTTTTATATGGAGTCGTTACCTATGCTGTTTATTAACAAAATAACATTAGAAAGGCTTACAACTGCGGGAAAATCATTTAAGTATTTACGTCCTCTTTTACTAATTCTCGAATTTTACTATCTTACTATTTTTAACCTGTTAATTTCATGACTGTTCTTTAAATTTGGTGTATGGATTGGTTTTTGATTTGAGAAAAACAAAAAGCAATTGGCATAACTATTTCCTACGTTAACTTTTAACAAACATAATTATTTCCTTTAGTTATTACATGAAGTATTTTCAAACAATGAATGAATCATGTTCAGTCATAGAAAGTGTTCTTAAAAACGTCCATATATTTTTATATGGGTAATAAAGTATTGTTTTATGTTAAAACTTAAATTTTAAAAACACTGTTAACAGTACTCTAAAATTATAAATAAATACATGATAAGGTTGTATAAACGACGAATTTGTTTCTCGAAATACGTTGGTTAAACGAAAGTACATATATTGTATTACATATATTATATACAATTGTATAATATCATTGGTAACAGCATAACCTAAATCTATATCTACTGCTTGCCACTGATATATGTATACATTTTCTCAGAGCTTTAATTCTTTTCGAACTATTATGTTATAAATTGAAGAACAAAGATTGTATTGAAATATATTTTGTCGGTTGCTTTCTAAAAAAATAATAGAAATAATTAGAAAGATATACGAAAAAAACATTTGGTTGCTACCGAGAGATTTGATCCCGGGACTTTCCCGAGCCCGAGGAAATGCGTTATAATCTTAATTGTTTTATCATTTCATTTCATGCTATAATAAAAATTGCTAAATTAAATAACGATAACCGTCTTTAACCCTTTATATAATTGTATGTAATTGTCAATTTTCAAAGTCGTTTTGGAACCAATCTTCATACAATATTTAATACTCTACAGTCTCTAAAACACATGGTTCACAAAGATTCCCTATTAGACAGATCTTTACCCCATATTAAAAAATATTTCAACACAAATTAAGTATGAAACATTTTGAATGAGTATTGAATATGGAACTATCTATTTTAGGTGGTGATAAACTAAGTAGCGGACTTTCTAAAGGCTATGGAACTTCAAGTTTAACAGATACTCTACGTAATCCAAAATGCTCAGGTCAGTGGAAATTTGCTTTCTTTTATAATTTAACTTCGAGATTTCTCCTAAATGCCATATAAAAAAATATATTTCAAAATTATATAAAGATGTGTTGGATCGCAGACTAACAGAATGCGTAGGGTACCAGATATTACATCGCTAACTTGTTTTAAACAACCTTTGACCAATTATAGCGATGAACCTTAAAGTTCTGTACTTATTATGTTTGCATGATGATCTGTCGGATGTTTACTATTTGTCAGAAATATCCTGAATTAAAAACATTCCACGATTTAGTCAGTCAGTTAAACTATTTTCAATAATTTACGCACTTAAGTATTTAACTTAACTAATTAAATATAATAACGATTTAACTATTTCAAGTACGTATAACTTGAAATAGTTAAATCTCTCAAATTAATTTTTAAGCACATGTTGAACATTGATGTGTGGCATAATAATTGATAAATTTAATCAACATAAATTGAAAGTAATCATTATAATTTTTATTTATTACTTCATTATTAAACTGTACATTTTGTTATAGAATAGTGATATCTTTAATCAGAAGTTTGACATTAAACGTTAAGAAAATGGTGAAGAAATTAGTAAAATTTTAAATCATGGCTTTGGTTTCTATTATTGAAATAATTGATAGCCCTTTTGATATGTAATGAAATACTTAAAAAAACAATATATTTGAACAATATGAATAATATTAGTGGCTGACTACAAATGATCAAATTACGGTTAAATAATTAGTTAAAATTCACCGGCGAAGAAAGCGACCGGAAAAATTCTTAACTTTCGTGAACCGAGTTAACATGTCCACAACTCTTTGATAATCGATCACGACACACGTATTTAATCTTAGTTTTAGTGGCTGGATCAGTTTAGACAAATGGAATTAGTTCTGGTGTCTAGTATTGACAATTACAAACAACTTATAATATACACACACAATTCTTACTGACCACCTTAGAGATACACATACACGAAACACAACACGCACGTACATAGGTCACAACTTTTTTTTCATGCACAGTTGGGACCTACTTGTGTTATAACCTGAAACCTCATTGTTGTCTTTCATCAGGACAATAAAAACCAACCGATGATTGTAACAAAGATTGGTTACTGATTATTAGTAATTCGGTGAGCAATCACAGACACGCTAGAAACTAAACCTCCAATAGCTACTCAATTACTCATCACAGTTGCAATCGAATACCAATCATACAAATACAGTCACAATAGGTTTAGTTATAAAAGAAAATGATTTTTCAGAATTATGTTAGTTTTTAAATAAAACTGAAGTGGTTAAAAATAATTATATACATTTTCTTAACACTTCTTTAGTTTATTGTGTGTAGTGAGCAAGTTAGAACAAAGCCATATTAATTCAGAATTCCAAATTTAATAACAGTACGAAAAGTGATGAAGCTGTATATAACGCGGGAGAAGCTAATTAAGGAATAATAGATAATACAACGCATAAAGTGTACCCAATTATGGAATAATTTACTGCCTTAATAGTGTAGTCAGAATAAGAAAGTTCCAAAGGCTAAATGGCCGTTTCGCTTGGTGATCTAGTATAAAGACTTTCTCTCCCCAACCCCGAGCGTGGGGTGCAGTTTGCTTTCATCCCATTCCGGCTTTCAGGCTTTCGGGGATGATCTGGCGTAACGTCATTTATCATGATCCCCTGGAGGTGACGTCACGAAAGGCGAGATAACGTCACATAACTGCCTTCTTCTCATCCCTCTTCCAATTCTTATTACCATAATAATAACAGGAATTTGTTAACAATCGCTGTTGCCTCCTAGACATCGTTGAATGGCAAATATTAAGGCAACTATGCGAGTTCATACTATGTGTATATACATCATGATATAATTCGTCGTTTCTGTAAATATTACATTCTATTTTTCTAATGAAAAAAGAAATAAGCCAGTATTCAGTGCAACTCACGACTAAAAATAATGCATCCCTTCAAATTAGTTTAATTGAAATCTTGTTGAGATGATTTTAAATAAACTTGAAAAAACTACGATATTTAAAATATATATGTATAATATCTAAACAAGGAGGCAGTGGAGCATTTGCAGTATGTTAAACAAAATAAGAAAAAAATCCAGATTACCATGCTTTTTGAATTTTTTCAAAATGTGCAATATTTTCGGAGATATTGAGATTCGTAGTCGGGCTTGTTAAAAAATGCTCGGATTATCAATATCCACAGTGTGTATATTTACCGACCAGTACTAACAATAATAGTACTAGAGTATCGTGTACCAACTTGTTTACTCGGAAGATGTGACGCCACATCTCTCGTGTGGTACAAACCGATCGTTTTTAAAACACGCAATTTTGAACATCTGTAACTCAGACATCGAAAAAATTCTTTCAGTTTTATAAATGAGATTTTTTGAAGAATTTTAAAAATATAACATCGCTACCGTCATAAGTTTTAAATATCATTCAAATATCGGAAAACATTCAAACACTTTATTAAAAAAACAAGTGATAGTTCGTAATTACATTTAAATCGCTTTGAAAGATATTGTTCCTTTGTTAGACATGATAATAGTATTAAATTATACGAGTATGTGTATTTAGGTGTTATTATATTATTATTTTATTGGTTATTTTAATTATTAATGCAATAAAATATATTTATACATGTACTATATTAAATACTTACTTAACATCACGCAGGACGCGGAGAGGATATTACGCCATATTCTTATATCTTGGCATATCTCTCTTGCCTCGTTTGCTTTTATACATATTTTCATGCACGCTTTTCGCGAACGTTGTCTGTTTCCATTACCTTATAAATTATTATGTTTCTGTCGCCTAACAAACATTTTTCTTTACCATAACCTTTTCAGTCACACATTTCACATATCCAAAACATTTCAGCGACTCTTTCTTAATTCCATCATCTATACTCTATTTTTATTTACATTCGCACCTAATTTAATTTAATATATACGAGGCTAATCAAAGATTAACAACATTTTCGTTCTACAATTTATTTACACAGACTTTGCGGAAGCCAAGCTCGTTGTGAATGATTTGATAGCCAGAACTATGACTGATGTTCAATGAAGACTTTACCTCACCGATGGTAACTCGCCTATTTGCTAGAACCATCGCCCGAGCTTGCTGAACCTTGTCGTCCGTGGTGGAAGTTAACGGGCATTTTATTCTCTCTTCGTGTTTTACATTCGATCGGCCTTTCAAACATCTTAATCCACAAAAAAACACTTAACGTGATAAAGCACTATCCCCCGTATTATGATAAAAGTTTACGATGAATTTCAGCCCCCTTCACACCCTCTAACCAGAGGAATCGGATCACTGCTCGCTGTTCCTCTTTGGTGCAAACTGCTAGCGGAGCGGACATATTTACACTGTAATAGTAAATAACGCGGCCGCGTTCAAACTTTGTATACGTGGCCGCAGTTGTACCAACTCTAAGCACGCATGCTCAGAAGGCAGTATGATAACTTTGAACGTGTGTTATGGCGAAAGTGTAGATAATTTTTGACTAGCCCTCGTACAATTCCACTGCATTCAGTCTTCTCTTCTCCTTCAATAAGATTTTGGCATAGCAGTCGTGGTAACTGTGTTAATGACGACACCACAGCCAAAACTATATCTACTCAGATCTGCAGCTATTGGTTGCAGTCTTCAGTAGATCTGCGTACCTAGTCGGCGATCTACCGCGGAAGCGGGTTTTCTCGAATATACTGTGTACCACCAGTTTCTCTCTCTCTAATACATCTATACGTCTTGTGCACTCCGTCTTTTAAATTGTTTGCTAATATTTTTGTTTTGCCAATTCCAAGCATCATTTCTATACATTAGTGTTGGGACCCGGACTCTATTATGCACGGCTAGTCTTGCTTCAAATGACAATTTACGATAAGCGATTATATTAGATTATCTACAATTTATTAAAGTATACAGTGTCATAGCTAAATAAAACAAAAATCTATCAAAACATCAACTTTTTAGGAAAGAGAAAAACGAGTTTTAAAAATCTTATAGTTCTTAAGAAATTTTTTCATTGTGTTACGTGTAGAATCGTTTATTTTGAATATATCTGGTTAAGTTAGATTTTTATATTAGTAAGCCATCGCCATATTACACAAACTTATAACACGTGTAACGCAATACCACGGTTGAATAAAACTTTATATCGCTCTTCATAAAACTCTTGGTCGAGCATTGATTTAGTCGTGTCATTAGTGGGTATAAATTCAAAATAGTTGCATTTATTGGTAAAAAATTGAGACGTCTAAATACGAGCGGCATTCTTCACATCGCCCGACTTCGCGCTGCCGTGCGGGCTATCTAAATACTTATCTTTAAAAAGCAGAAAACACCAGGAAAGGGGGCGCTAAATTACCATGTTCTCCATACAATTTACTTATAATTATTAAGTACTTTCAACCCCTTTATGGTGCTGCTGCAATGTATTGAATTAATGAATTGAATTTTCAACACGTTGCATGATGGTATTTTGTGTGAAATTCTTTGTTAATTTGAAAATAAAAATTGAAAATTTCACCCCAAACATTGCAAGTTTTGAAATCTAACAATAAATACTTACTTATCATACGATTTGTTTTACATCTGACGAGTAATTTGCTTTACGTATTTCGATACTTTGGTGAAGTATAAAAATTAATAAATAATAATATACCGACAAATATTATAATAATAGGTAGGGTTAACCAATACTAAGTTGTTGAATCTATCATTTAATACTCGCATCTAATCGAAAAGTAATTATATTGTATGAAATATATTATGTAATTAATAATATGTGAAAATAGATTAATATGTGTATACATTTATATCTGGTTTTATAATTATCTATAAGGCGTAACTTGAATATGTTGATTGTACAGCGGACGGGATTAACAATTGTGTGGAATTGTAAACTGTTAACAAGTTTTAAAAAATATAGTCTTTAGAATTACTACATATGCTTTTTAATTTTTTGAGGTGTATTTTTTTTCTATAGTAATAATAACACATCAATTGTTATGTAATATTACTTTATTGCAATAAAATTCAGATATGCCTATTGGAATGGATTATGGGAATGTGTTTGGGCAATGTAATTCCAGTCGTAACTCCATTTTAACAAAAAATGTGCGAAAGATGTGCGACGAATTTTGCCTTGGTAATTTTTTAATTATTTGGATTTACATTTCAAACTTCTCATTAAACACCAAATTTCAATTTGACGATTTATTTCACTCAAAAGCTGTTTTTTTATATGTTTTTTATTATTCGAACTTTTACCTGGTCTGGGTGTCTTAATCATCGAACTTTAATGAAAATAGTAATGTCGTAAAAATTATAGAAACATATTTAAACCTTCGCGATTGATTATGATGATAAAAAAGTGTTAAAACTGAAATATTTTACTATACATGAAGTGAAGTCTGGAATTGAGTACAATAACGAAAGGAGAATGGAAGAAAGGAGAGTGGAAATATGGTGATAAATTTATGAAAATCTAATGTGAAGAATGATAAAATACACGCGAATGTAAATCTGAATATTATAAATTCAGAATCAAAAGGTTACATATCAATTTATTTCGTATTTAAAGGGAAATTGGTACTTCACTTCGATGTATTATACAATTTGATGATTATATATTAAATTTTAACAAAATACGTATTAACTAACTTATGACAATTCTGACGTAAGCTAAGATAAAAAAATATTTTGATTCCTATTATTTATATAGATTTCCTTGATTATTAATATTCTTCGGTTGCTGTTAAAACGATGGAAAAAATCGGAAAAGAATTTTTAAAAAAATTTCCACATTTTAATATTTTGAATACGTACTCGTACAACTGTACGTAATACAATTAGGTATCGGCCGATATTACTATTCTTTTGTGTAACATTTTTTTGTTCTGAATTGTATGTCACACATAAATTCAAAAATATGCATGTTTCGTTTAGAACACCCTGTACAATACTTTAGAGATAAATTATTGTAATTATGGTACGACTTATAATTGTGCCCATTTTAATGAAAGTGGTCCAAGTCATGTTCCTTTCGTCTCGACATATTTAAAGTTATGCGTTTGAATTGATTAAACAATATTTCTATATTACACAACACAATGTTTCAGAGTTTACTTAGTCTACTAGATTTACAACTTAATTCGACATGTAAATGTTGCATGTGGCTTATAAGGAATAAAAAATTCACGGTTGAAAATTCAAAAACTCCATTATCAAAATAAACACTAGCGGAATGTTGTCGAACGTCGTAACAATACACTGAATATAACGCTTCAAATTATTCACAATTTGTATCATATCATATAAATTTAAAGCAATGTGATTAACTCAGTTTTTTAAATTATTTACTTGAACCACTTTAAAATAGCGGGCATAATTGTGAAAATATTTGCAACATAAAATCTTTTTGGTTTTTTAAATATAATCGTAAGGTCGTTATAGCATTCAGAAACAATATTTTTAATATATTTTTAAAGAATATTTTCTATTTTCATATGAGCGATTATCGATTATGTATTATTTTAGGGAGGAACACCAACCCTTATTCTACTTCAGAGATAATATCATCGTTGACACGTTTCGATAACAATCTCTTCAATTTTCCGATTAGTTACCCGCGGCCACAAAATCCTTTAGTTTAAAGAATATAATTGTTTTCGTCTTTTATTCAGTCTACGAACTGATTTTATACAGGCTGTCCCAGAGTCAGTACTCCAAATAGAGTATACTGTTAAGGGATGCCGCTAGCAACCTATTGAGCGTCAAATCGGGTTATTTGAAATTCAACTGTTTAGAAGTTATTCGAACTTTTATGATTTTCGACAAATGTATGTCTTTATAAAAATGAGCGTTGTACCATGAATACTCAACCTATCATGATGAAATTTGACATGCATGTTAACGGCTTGCGATTTTTGTTTATGGCTAATTAAAATAGTTTTTTTTTGCTGAAAATTTCGGATAACCCTAATTGAAGCTCAATGGGTTGATAGTGATGTTCCCTAACCGTAGGTTCCGTTTAGACAAATGTCTCTGAGACACCCTGTATCATAATGTTTTATCTTTACAAGCGCTCCGTTTAAATAATTAAAAACTAAAACAAATTAGTTGAATCAGTTATAAAGAAAATATATGAGTATTGCAAAAATATTTGGTTATCATCGGAATACGAACCCGGATATTTTCCTATATTAAGCATATAAGATTTAAGAAGATTTTTTTTGAAATAAACAATATATTATTTAATTATCGTTTTGATTGTAACTTCAACACTAGTAGCAAATATATCGAATTTCTCTCGTCTAAGCTAATTTTACTATTTTTTTTGGAATTCAGCACGTTTTACCCATCATTAAGGACCAACTAGCTAATACATATTGTCATTAAGCAGATCAGTAAAGACATTTTCATTATATTAACAATTTGTCAGAATATATATAACTAGACTATATGCTCTTACCTTAAATTTAGGGATGGGAAGTGCACCTACGCGTCCAATTATTCATATTTTAATAAAATGATTTCAATATCAGCTATCTTAAAAGGTTGTATTCCGATTTTTAAAGACTTAAATTAGGAAACGGTTAATGATCCTTGTATCAAAGTTCTATCAAAGTCATAGCATCATCTTATGAAGTTTGAGAATAGTTCAAAGTTTATGTCGATGATTTATATATAGCACCTAACCCCGATAAACCTTTTTCTAATTGTTTCGTATTATTTGTTTTAAATATCATAAAACTATGAAACGTCACAATAAAATGTGTTTTCATTAAATTAATAATTATCCTAATTTTTATATATCATTACGCTTGCACAAAGCCGGCTATTAAACAAATAATGAAATTACAAGTCACCGTTCGATACCATTAGATACATTTAATACGACGTCAACTAATATTATTAAGCATCTATTAAGATTTTAACTCACTTTCATTTTGACCTTTACTTCGAACTTTGCTCGTCAGTTTAGAGCCAGGATTCGGGATAAAAGTCGTTGAGAATGAGTAATCACATTTACTCGAAAAGTCCTTCTCAGGACTATTTAACACGGGTTCCCCCAGAAAATAATCCGTTATCTTTTATATTATATATATATATATATATATATATATATATATATATATATATTCATATTCGGGGGCTTGAGGACACAAATCAATTATATAGTGATAAAGATAAAACTCGTACGGGTACTCAGACATAAGTTCGGGTGTAACTATAAATGAAACATTTAAAAACAGGAATATAACATTATTTTTTCGCCATCGAAAAATTTCTTCCTTCAGTGAAAATGGGTATACAGATAGTACTGACTATAGGTTAGTTTCGTCTTTGTGTTTCTGAAACTATTGTTGTCTATAGTAAATAAGTCATTTGAATTAAAAACTGTTTTTGCGTTTTTTTCAAACCCATTGTTTTGTTGTTTGTCCCTTGCCCTAAGTCCCCAATATAGTTTTTTTTAGAGGTATAGAACTTTAAAATGAAATAAAACATAAAAATCGTGGTAATGGCCATGGTATTGGCTTTATTGGAAAGATCATTTTATGCCATCAGTGTTTAAATATGATTTCGCTCGTATGAGCGCTGAGGATGGCTCGAATAAAGCGCAATCTGGAAGTCCAATTTTCGACCACTTTTTGGAGCAGCTGGGGATCGTATATCGGTAATAACGCGACGAATGTTGACTTCCAAGTCTTCTATCGTCTCTGATTTATCGCCGTAGACTAGCGAATTTACACGTCCTTACAGAAAATAATTCAAAGATATTAATAATTCAAATAATCACACGATGTTGGAGTTATCGGTTTATCAAATGTTTCCTTCAATAAATTAATTGTGGCGCGCGCTGTGTAGCATATTGCGCAGTCTTATTGAAACCACAGCTCTTCCACATTAATTCCATTACCGTTAGGGAACGAAAAAGTCAGTAATCATGGATCTATTGCTGTGCACGATAGCGAATCGACTCATCGGGTCCTCTTCAATACTATACTCCACTGCAACAACAGCTTCATCGGTGTACGACGACACGTACGTACGTACGTATTATCAATTAGAGTATGCATGGTGTGAAAAGTGAATAGTTATTCGAATTATTTGCTCGGATGGACGATTATGTTGACCGTAAAATGGACGTAACGCATGGTAAGTTTCGCAGTCTGAACCACGATTTTCGATATACATTTTCACAATTCGCAAGCGTTATTCTGCCATAAGTCTATTCATAGTGAAATGGCAAACCAAATTGGCTATCGCTGGAAAAAATGTTGCCAATTCGAAAAAAAACCTTTAACACCTTTACATAAGAGAAAATTACGACGATCCTAAGCCCCCAATACAGGCATAGGTATATAAGAGGAGAAATTTAAAAGAAATTCAAAAATTGACAACAAAATTGTAGAAGTACATATGTATAAGAAGAACAATATATTATAAGTACACGTAAATAAGAAGAGACAAATACAAAGAATTTATAAAATGACAAAAAAATGAAAATATTACTGCAAAAATGTAAATATATATATTTTTTAGATAATGATAGAACTTATATGCTATTTTATACTGATCATTTGACCGTCAAAAATCATTGAAAAATTGGTACAGTACGAGTCTGTAGGTGGTCGCCCGGTACAGTTGGCGACATTAAAAGGGCAACCTTACGACAGCCACGCGCTCTTTAGATCCGGTGCGCGACCCGCCACGTGGCCGCCGACAACTACCCATAAAAATGATTTGCGTTTATAATGCAGACCCAAGAGATCATTATGTATAACAATTTGACGAGTATACGCGCTCTCCACGTGTTTATTGTGCGGAGGTTTCGGCGCGACGAATGTTGCCTTGAAGTGAGCATTGTTCGGCGCGCGTGGCTACTAGTCCAATGCCAGTCGATAATGAGCTTGGAGTGTTTGAATGGAACTATCAGAAACAAAACCGACTGTCATTGTATTTTACTTTTAAATTTTTTAGGCGGAGTAGAATAATCGTTTGATACACATCGATCTTCACCGCCAAATATCTGACACGAAAGATTATAATCTTATTCATGTGAACGTATCATAATGATAATGGTATTTAAAAGATCATTTCTTCTTACCTTGCAATATACCTACATAAAATACGAAAAAAGGGACGTATTTAAAAAAAATAATAGAAATATTGGACAGTGTGAACTTTTCTAAGACAGAGATATACTGAACTACTGTAAATTTGTCTCACTTTTGCAAAAATAAATTGGAGCAATGAAAATAAAATATATTATTAAAATTAGCAAAATTAACTTTGTGGTTAAAATTCATATTTTTATTTGTTAACTTTGTTTTATTAACCACTTATTGAATTAAAATACATCTACCGGTTTCTAAAATTATCATTTTCTTCTTCAGGATGTCAATAACTAATCAAAAACATATGTTATAGTATAAAAAAAATCTATTTAAAAAATAATTATTATTTAAAAAACAAATTTAGTACCTAACTTAAATTGCTTATTTTTTGAATAATTATTGTTTTTTAAAAATAGATTTTGTTAAAGAAATAATATCATATGTTTTTGATTAGTTATTGACATCCTGAAGAAGAAAATGATATTTTTCGAAACCGGTAGATGTATTTAAATTCAATAAGTGGTTAATAAAACAAAGTTAACTAATAAAAATTAAATAAAAGATGTTTACGTCATTTTTATTTTTACTCTAAGTCACTTAGATTTGTATTTAATATTTATTATTTAACTCTCATATAACTATAATTAAGATTTTTTTTAAATTGAAGGATCTACAGATTGCATTTTCAAATAAAATTTCATATAAAAAATCGTCAGATGAATCCACAAAGCTCCTGATAGATGAGCACATCTCATTCCACCTCGTCCAGGATGGACTGATGAAATAAAACCTCTCACCAAAATATTAAGCGATATGGTTCAGGACAGTTGGCACCAGAAATCTACCATCTTATTAGTTATTCTTATAGTTATTCAGTTTTGAGAACTGAAAGAAAAATATGTACAAGTGGAATAATTGATAATCATACAATAGGGTATAAAAATACAAGATTAATGGCAAACCCCTGTACTCTCGCCGACAACGCCACCCACCAATCACAATTCACTTCACCGCGTGTCAATACTTAGGAATAATCCAATAACACATTCAATTACTAAATTTCATTGTTTCGATTGTTATTGTTATTGAATGTTCGCATTGTGAAATATTTCTAATGCCCTCTAATGCATGAAGCAAACACAGATTTGATGTATTTCTGTTCTACCTATTTTAAATACTTTAGTGGTTAGAAATTAATAATTATAATCATTAGTATGTGTTAAAGTTGCTGAATAAATGTTGTGGTTTTTAGACTCAATTCGCTGTTTTTGGTGACCGTTTCATACAAGGATTATACTCCCCCTCCCCTGATTAGATCAATATATTATTTGAAATAATATAATGTTGAAGCTATTTTATATTTAATTTAATATAATATGCCTTTACGTATGTAAGTACATTTCATACAGGGGAGCATTCACGGGGGGAGGGGGTGCAAAGTGGGTTTATGAGTTACACTCTTCCCTCCGATTTTATCAATATATTATTTAATATAATATAACGTAACATTAAAATTATTCTATTTTAAATAAAATTATAAAATATGTGTACAATTACATTTAATTTTGTGTTTTAGAGTATTGCGGTTTCTGTTTATAATTCATATCGTAATGAAACACTAAGGTTCGAATTGGTATTTTGCAAATCTTCAGTCTAAGTTTTACGATCCTCGAGTGTGAAAGATTTTCCATATTCTCTGAATGAATTATAAATAAATGAATAATAATTGAATGCTTAATAATACAAAAAATTGACAAACTGCCATTCCGAATTTTTTTTCTGGGTGAGCCTTTACTTTCGTATCTCATCCTTCCAAATTTGTTCACCTTTTATTAGCCAGCTAAGTCAAATAAATAAAAAATATTTTATTTTCAAAGTTGCACTTCAAGCTTTTATCCATCTATTAACTATTATTACTAATCCTCCACTTCGAATGACTGAGAGATTCATTATTTCGATGACACAGTATAAGGATAATTTTACGTTAATTCCAAGAGTCACTCAATCTTCATCAGTTCTTTCACAAATGCACAAACTCATTTCAAGTCTAAAGTTTAATGTAATCATTAAGCCCTGTGTCTACGAAAGATACACGATAAGATTATCTCAGAGATTTAGTTGAGAGGCATCTCAATATAATATCATGTACACCTGTTGATATTTTCATAAGGAGATAAACTCGTAGATCAGTTTGAAATTGGTACAAGGAGATCAAAACTCAAACCAGTGTACACGACGTTCGATTTGATATGAGAGAGATATGACACATGCAGATAAACTTCACCTAAAATCATTTCAAATCAGTACAATGACCTATTTTGACTCGTTAGCATAAGTCATTAAACATTAATATTATTATCATCTATTTAGTTTTAACGCTGTTGGGTATATTCAAAATCATTCCACTGACGAACAACAATGAAATTTGACGTTGGATGTAGCGCGAGACGGCGAATCTCTGAGACATGGTGTGTACATCGGGACTATAAAGCTGAGAGTTGTTTCCGATGAATCTCGTAGGAGAAAAATCAATACTTCAGATTTTATCGATTCGAAAATGTCTTATAAAATCTTATTCGTGGACACGAGCTATTACATCTCTCAAATAAACATCGCAATATAAAGAGTGATCGATATGAACAATAAAACAAATTGTTACTTATTGAAAATATACATAAATAAACAATATCGTACTCGAGAAATATGCGACTCCACGAGAAATCTGCATCCTGAACTCGGTAGGGTAGAATATTTATTTTGTTCAGATCAAAATACGCCTTAATTGTTTCGATTGCTGAATTAAATCGTTCGTGTATAATTCGCTATTAATGTTGCAGGGGATGTCCCAGGGATTATGCAATTCAAGATATCCCCAACTCGCACTGCCCTTCCCTACCCTTCGCTGCTCCAACCCCCAAACCCCACCCCCACTGTCGTGTGTACCGGAAATGGAAGTGACGTGTGGCTCCATCGTTCCATGCCGGAAATTCATAGATTAGTCATATCGCGTTCTGTAACAAAATACGGATTGCAGACACCCAAACATTAATTCAACCATATACCTTATCATCCTCCATGCTTGACGTCTATTGGTGATTTGCATAGATATGTTAATTAACTTGAATTTATGTGTATTTGAATATCCACGGTAGGTTTACCTATTGTGTACTCGACTAATACTGCTTTACTAATACCACCTTCCATCTATTTATTTTGTATTTGACATTGGATAACTCTAATGAGAGAGAAAAATTAAATGACCTTAAATAATACAACGAAATATAAATATTATATTTTCAGGGAGAACACATTATTATTATTATGAAGTTATAGTTTTTTAGAACATATTTATTTTAAAGTGTAACGTATACCCAAGTTCAAAAAAATGTTGTTATCTTACTTACGTACGTCAGCGTACTTCCCCGGATGGGAAGGGTTCCTGGTTCGAGTTCAGGTAGCAACAAAAATATGTTTTTAATTAATTGATTTTATGTGTTTATCTTTCTAATTGATACATTTAATGTATATTGAATATTAGAAACACGGAATAATAATAGAATATGACATCAAGCAAGCAATTACAATTATATTGTCTTTCCAATCTTCAAGTATGCAACAGAGACTTGGGTAGTCTACAATATCGACAAGTGTAAAATCAAACAAATCCAACGACAGCAAACCCTGTCTACAGCATTACATGTCAAAGTGACAGGAGCCCAGAAAAGGAGATTATCTTGGACACAATTTTGAGCCGAAGAAGTCCTGGAAGAGCCCTACAACGGTAGATGCGTTGCATATTGCTGGAGAGACCTTGGTGCGACGAGCCGAGTTTCATCTGATTGAGGCCAATATTGATATTAAGGAAAGAAGAAGAAGAAGAAATACTAATAAAAATGTAGAAAAATGGCAAATACAATTCGGATATAGCCACTGTAATATTAGTATACAATTTTCGCTAAATAATTAATTTAAATACTATCCTAGATTATTTCAAATAATAAGAAAAAATATTTAGATAGATATACCTTTCTAAAGGGATTTTCTAAATAATATTTTCAAAAGCGAATTGTACAAAATATCTACAAATTATAAATTTATGCAAAAGGAAATGCCAGAAAAAGAATTGTAAAATGTGAAACGTCATAAGTGGATAACTTTCGGTTCTCTCTAGTCATTATAAGTGACATGAAGTTTTGCCAACTTAACCATTGTTTAATAGATTTTTTAAATGATGTCCATTAAAATAATGAATTAATACTCATAATAAATTATTTCTATACATGATTATTTTTTTAAATTTCGTGAGTATTTTGTAAATATACAAAATAGTCGAGTACCGCACCAATTAATGCAACTATGGAGGGCTGTCAAAATTTAAACAATTTCAGCCGAGACCCAAACCTTTCACCCTCGCTGCCGTGACTCCCCTCCTTGCAGAATCAACAATCACAGAAGCCAGTTTACTACAATCGACTGAAAACGTACAGGACTTGTATTTTTGTTTGAGCTTTCTCCGCTAGATGGTGGTTGAAACTTCTTTAGTTGGAAAATTCCAGATTGCACCCCTAAAAATATTATTCGTGATTTTTCCATGTTAACAAGTATACGTAAATTGTATAAACCTTTACATTACGGAACATAAATTAAAAGTAATTTTTAATAAATCGATACAGGTATTTTATTTAATAATTAAGTCACTATTTATAATTAATAAATGCAATAAGTGAGGTGAAAGTCCAACAAAATGCTATTATTTATTATTTAGTTATTTAAAAATATTACTGCCTAACATGGAACCAAATATATGACATGATAATTAAATCTAGTAATGAAAGAGTTAAATAAGAAATTTTCATATTTGTTTAATTATTATTAATTTGATAGTGCATATTAGTGCTAAATGCACAACTGAAACGATGCATTTCTAATTGGGTGTTGTTCGGAAATGTTAGTTTATACTGCGGTAGTCTATGTTTCTTTTTCAATAACAAATTATGTTTTCAAAATTCAAAAATAGGTATTGAGGAAACATTGCCCGTTTCGTTGCCTCACGGCCACTACAGACGTTAGCAGTTGAAAAGGATATACCAACTATATTTTGTAACCGAAAGCAATACGAATTAAGCGAAAGATGATAAAATATACAAGTGTTGCGCCGTATCCTCTCTGCCAACAAATAAAATAACTACGGTATAATATGGTACGGATAAAATATTGTGAGGTATAGATTATCATATTGTATGCGGATAACATGGCTTTATCGTCAAATCTCCGAGACGCGAGAGAAAAGTTTTATCCGTGTATACGTACTGAAGACGTATTGCTTTCCCCCGATTCGAAGAAGTCCAGGTTTGAATCTCGGTAGCAACAAAATATTTTTTCGATAAATAGATTTTTTCTGTATATCTTTCCAATTGATTAATTTAATTTGTATTAAAAATACTACAGAACTATGTTCTGAAAGTGTAACTTCATAATAAAAATGTATCCTTAAAAAAATATAAAAATGCCGCCAAGCTTACCCAGAGAGAATGAATCACCACATCCTTCTGTCCTGGCCACTCTTGCCGTGTTTATTTTGGTATGTATGTTGATGCATGCTCGTCATTGTTGAAACCTCTTACAGGATTATCCTTTAGTATCAGATATCTCTAATTATGTCAGATTTTGGACGCGAATGTATTTTGTTCATGTTGCCTTGAAAATTCACCTCATATATTTTCCTACCCATTCCTTTCTCTCTCATACATTCCTTCTTAGTACCCAAACTCGTAGCAACACTTTTTTAATTTTATCGAATCTACTGCAGATTTATTTGTTTATTCATGTTATTGTAGTATGTAGATTGTGCAGTAGGTATAGATTTAGGTTATGCTGTTACCGATGATATTATACAGTCATATATAATATATGTAATACAATATAAGTACTTTCCTTTAATCAACGTCTTTGGACAAAATAAATACGACATTTATACCACCCTATCATCTATTTATTTATAATTTTTGAGTACTATTAACAGTGTTTTTCAAGTTTAAGTTTTAACGTAAAATAATACTTTTTACCCATATAAAGAATGTATAAACATTTTTAAGAACACATGATTAATTTATTGTTTGAAAACTAAAGGAAATAATTATTTTTATTAAAGATAATAACGTAGGAAATAATTAATCCGATTGCTTTTTGTTTTTCTCAAATTAAAAACCAATCCATGCACCGAATTTATAGAACAATCATGAAATCAACAGGTTAAAAATAGTAAGATAGTAAAATTCGCAAATAAGTAAAAGAGGAAGTAGACAAGCAGTTGTAACCCTTCATAATGTTATCCTGTTAATAACAGCATAGGTAACGACTTCATACAAAACGGATCAACCGAAAGGAATTTTCAATTCAGTAAATAGCCATTTATATGACTTGAGTAATTCACTAGCATAAATACAGAATAGAGTAATGTAAATAGCACGAAGTGGCGAATAAAAAAAAAGTGCAATGAGTACAGCGGTGGGTTTTTAGAACTAAGCAATTAAAGTCTCTACTGGTACACGGATGACACTAATTTCAAAATAATGTTTTCGTTAATGTTAATCCAATTTTTAAATTCATATTTGTTTACCAGAATTTTTAGCTATGCACGGCTTTTTTGCTTGTATGCACTGCATGCCCCTCAAATTTACCACATATACACCTCAACGACTGCATTTCCAACGCACTAAATTATCTTTTATTTTCATTTGGCCAATTCAAGTTTTCACTTCCATACAACGGTGTTGGCACCAACGCTCCATGATGACCCGCTAGTCTAGTCTTGTTTCAAATAACTTATTATTGACTGTAATTGCTTTCAGAACACTAGTCACTTTATTTCCCATTGTCACATTCCTTTCGATATCCTTCTCAAATTTACCCTTCCTAGTGAATACACTTCCCAAAAACGTAAACTCAATAACTTTTACTAAACTTTCATTATTTACTAGTCATTATTTCATTTCTCTCGTATCCTACCATCATTTTCGATATGCTGAAATTCGTCAGAAGTTCACTCTTCATCCTAGTCACCAGGCATTATAAATCAAGTTCACTGTTAGTCATTAGCATTTGGTAAGCTGTATACAATCAAATCTCCCATTCTTATTTCTACCTATAAATAAGAGCAAGGAGGAATTACAATCCCTTCAAACTGTCCATGTACAAGTTGTATGTCATGGTGACACTACTCAACCCTGTTTGATGCCTTACGTAGTATTATGCACTTTAAAAAATCAATTTAAAATTTTTAAATATTTCAATGGATGATTTATACACCGGGCTGCATGTGGGTGAAATATTAAAGATAAATAAGACAATTAGAAAAGCGCAGCCGAAATAATCGTACTACCTTTCATAATTTATTTCTCCTATGTATATTTCATATGTATTCAATTAATTTTAAAACGTTAACAAGAAATATCAATGTTTCTATCTTTAAGCATCCACGTTAAATCATTAAAATGCATTATAATATTTGTTAGTTAGTTTATCCGTTTAAACTATAATTATCTAACTGTAATCTAATATCCGAAGGCCAAATATTTGATCTTATAGTATAAATATTTTTTAATGCACATTAAAAAAATAACTTATTTTATTTATATGTTGCATATGTTTAATTAATGATTTATAATGCGTTAGAATTGTCAAAAATAGAATTTAAAATAATCTATTTTTGGTAGTTACAAAGGCATGGATTATCAATCAATATACAATACGTTTTACTTTTTATCCACAGCACAATGAAAACAATAAGATTGAAGTAATAAAATAATGATTTCGATATTGTATACTTTTTTTCTTTTCATTGATTTAGTGATTTTTAAGTTTAAATTCTCTTCAATCCCTTTGATATATAATTTACACATTTGGGCTGTGTGTGCCCATGCATGTACATATTTTCATATTTATATAACATGTTACGGTAAGAAACATACACACGAACGCTTCAAATGCTATACAGCCTTGCTGTCGCTTATATCACACCTTCTATCGCTGTAAGTGCCTTTAACTATCTAACGAATAGACATTTGTGAGCATGGAGGGTGGGAGCACTGATATTCTAATGTAGGGGTGGCCAACAGTTCAAACGCTAATTAAATAATGCAATAAATAGTCAAAACAACATCCTTTCAGGAGAAAAATAAATCGATTATATTTATTGGCACAATGATCGTAGGAAGTAAACGAAGAAAAAGTTAACATTAAAAAATAAATGCATGGTTTGGTTTGAGAATAAAATTACTGATGTGACATATATGTACGTATTACATTTCGAGCCCTCGGAACTGCAGGGTTATTTGACATTCACACAAAATAGAGATGTTATCTTACATAGTTTTGAATATCAATTTTTCGATTTCTTAGTTAGAGTTTGGTTCATCACCCATGAGATGAAATTTTTACAAAAAAGCTAGATACATTCCTTAAGTATATACATTCTATTTGTAATCAAATCAACAATTATTGTTCCAGAAATTAATACAAGTATAACCAAAATATAGATTTGTTTTCTTGTTATCACATAAACGACAAGGAAAATTAACATATTTGTAACACAGTTTTATAGAACCAACTAACTACTGACGAATTTTTTTGTACAAAAAATATAATTTTGACCAGAATACCAGAAGATTCATTGTTGGTATCAATTATTTATTTATAACAAGGTATAGAAATAATTTATTACAATATAAATTAATCAGTATGAATAAAACGTATAATATGGATAGGTTACTAGATCACATTATTACAGAAAAAAACTATTCATATTCGCAAATTATTATTTTGTTTTTGTTGTTTTTTATGTTCGAAAATATTGTAAATAGTTTGTTCATTTTTATATAGATTATTTAATTGTGTGCGAGTTACTTACATTTAATGAATTATTTTAATACACCAACCGGTTTCGGAAAATACAATTTCCTAATTATTTTTTTAAAATAATATTTTAAAAACATTAGAATGACGTAACATACATGATACAAATTAAAATGTATATATAACAAAGATATTCAGATAAAATCAATTTATACAATAATATCTCGGTAGCAACAAAAATATTGTAATTATATCTTTAGGTATATCCTTATTATTAATACATTTTAATTTCTATTATATATCACAGCAGACCTATGTTCTGAAAAATTGCAACTTCCCAATAAGAATGTGTTCACCTTAAAAAAAAGACATATGGTTTTAGTTAGTTAATTTGACATCCTGGGGATTTTTTATGAAATCTATTACGTTATTATTTTAAGGCATGTTTCAAAGTCATAGACCTTAAATAACAGATATTTTTTTAGTAAAGTATGGTCATTTATTTACCATACGTTGCCGCGAAGTTACGGTTAAAATAGATGTATAGTTTTTGTTCAATTACTTATAAGACACTTTTATAAATAGCAAAACTGATGAAATCAAAACCTATTAAAATAGTTAATCTAAAATGTAATTTATGTTGGCGTAATTGATATTGTTATTGCAAGATTAAAATATTCGTATGTCGTGCTGTCCACAGGATAAAAATTTAATACAAGCAATAAAATACAATAAATAAAAATACAAGCAATAAAATTGAATTAACATTATTTTTAGAATTATTCGGTTAAAAATTAAAACATTGAATTGGCACTCTACCATTGAAGTCCCGGTTTGGACGTACAATATAACTTTGGGTTAATTGATAGGATAAAAAAAACAAGACCCTAATTATTATTTTAATTTTGCTATAATGTCCTCAATCCGTTTTCATCCCCTGACGATGCGGGTGGAGCCGCCATCAGTATGTGAGGCATGTGCGGCCGTACATAAGATGATTGTAGTGATTAGCACCGCTGCCGCTAGATGGGGAGCCCACCCTGCCCCGGGCCGTCGCTGGGGTGTGGCGGGGGCGGAGCGGGGGTGATGATTGCTACTGCGATTACAGCGCCCGTCAAATGCGCCGTACGTGGCTCACTCGCGATCCTATACCCGTCACAACGACTATCGACAGCTGATTAAAAATAAAAACTCACTTTTGGAAATTTTTACATTTAAAAAACAAATATTTTCTATTATAGGTTTGTAAACTAGATAATAAAGACAGCTACCGATAAAAATTATTTCACAATTATATTTAAACTAAGAAATTTGCAAACTATAGAATATACATTACAAAACTTTAATGTAAAGAATATCACTGCTGATCCTAAGAATAAACATTTGTCGGGCGATTAAGTTACCCGAAGACAATTTTTTTTTTAACTGAACTTTTATGGCAAAATATTTATTTAGCAAAAGTTTTGAAATAATATATATTTTTAGTACTACATTTCAAACCAAGGATACAAATTTACTAATATTTTTCATAGCACAAGCATAGAGTTAAGTTTGAAAAATTGTTGGAATATTGACGTGCACAAATGTAATTATTTTGATATTTTTGATTTGTAATTTAGTAAAAAACTACGTTCATTCTTTAGTTTGAAACGATCAATAAGAATATAATTAATTATCGAGTTTAAGGAAGTTAAAAATAAAAAATCACATTACATGTTTTGAATATTAATTGAATGGTCAGACTTCTAGTTTTGCTCGGACGACTGCGGTATTAGCACTCTTATGTCAGGGATAAGACACGGCAATCACTGAGCATTCAAACGTCATGCATTTCCACCCCATCGTGCCACTTGAGAACCGCCTGGAAAATTCTACATATTCCTTATTCGAACGTTTTCTCTTGAGTGCGAGAATATTCGCACGGCTTCCGCGACCGCCATTTGAATGTATCGAAAGTTTGCACGCCTTGAAAATGAATCAATTTTTTTGTACTATTCTGTAACATAATTAATATTGTATTAGAATTTGGATTGCATATTTTTTTAACGGAACCGTATTTAGCCGCATATTTCAGAATCCTTTTTTTTTTTTATTGTTTCATAACGTAGGTACATACATAAACAATTAAATTTTTTACTTGAGTAGAATAACCCTACGAGCGGATAATAACAGCGATTGTGCCTGCTACGCGGCCTTTGGTGACCGCTGCTTGTCCGGGGCCATCTATATTTCAATTCCTAAATGCCTCAGTATATTAGTTTAATAATGCACCACGTTCCTAATGTATAGTGTATATTTCCGGTAAGAAAAATAAAATATTAGTAATATGTACACCGAGAGCCATCTTAAATTGATATGATTATTGTCAGAATGTTATTAAAAACATAAACATGAAGGATATAATAAACTTAAAGAAATGAAATAATATGAACAGGTGAAAAGCGAATGTGATATTTTGTGTAAAACCATTTTGAACTGTAATGCAAAATTTATATATTAATTATATCTAAAAATTATTCACAGCAGTTTTAATAAACACTGAACATGGGGGACATCTGTTGCACAATGTGAAAAGATTATAAATTAACATTAATAATCATTATTTGTTAATATGTGCTGCCATCTAGTGGATTTTTAAAGATTAATTTGTTTTTTTTAAGGCTACTTTAAAGGACACCAACATGTACAGATCCAGATCCAATAGCGACGAAGTGCAATCATATTAATATACAACATTCTACAATACTACTATATTTTTATATATAGGCAAAATATTGTATAAAAGTTTAGGAATTATATAATTATGAAAATTCCAAAAATTATAATAATATTAATAAGAAATGATAACGAATGTAAAAACTTTGGCTCATAATGTACTCAGCAATTGTTGAGTTCTAGTCAGCATTCTTCTTATTCATTTTACTCTCAATGAGCATTGTCGTGATCGTGGACTTGTAGTTGAATATTACGGATGACGGTAGAGATCTGTCACCACCGCTTCCGTTACGTGGCACTTCTTATGCAGTCCGGAAGTCCTAACCAGGTCGGTCGATCGTGTTGGCGATTCTTCATGTATTTCGGTTCTTTCTACCCTTGGACTACCATTTATACGCTAGTACTTATACGGCCAAAATGTTTGAAGATTCATAGACGTACACGATGGCAAGTAAAAAATTTACAACATTTTTCGTTATACAATTTATTTACACAGACTTTACGGAAGTCAGGCTCGTCATGGATGATTTGATGGGCATAATCAGGAGTGATGTTCAAAGAAGACGCTACCTCACCGATGGTAACTCGCCTATTTGCTAGAACCATCTCTCGAGCTTGCTGAATCTTGCTGTCTTGGCGTCCTGCTTCCTCTTCGTGCGTCACATTCGTCCGACCACTTTTAAACTTCTCAATCAACAAAAAAAAAAACTTTTACTTGACAAAGCACTGTCCCCGTATTGTGATTCAAGTCTACGATGCACTTCAGGGCCTTTCACACCCTCCGACCATCGAAATCGGATCACTGCTCGTTGTTCCTCCTTTGATGGAAACTGCTAGAGGAACGGACATATTTAAACTGTAATTGCCGAAAGGCAAATGATCCGATCAAGATCAAATTTCGCACACACGTGACCATAATCATACTAATCCTAATTACGCATGCGCTGAAGGCAGTATGATAATCTTGAAGATAGATAGATCGAGACATTCATTTCACCAGCACCGCATTTTCAGAGCACCTCTTTTTTGTATCCCGCTCTCTCAGAGTTCATATGTCATCATCATAGAGAAAGATTAGGAAGGTAAGGGTTCTAACTAGTCTCATTTTTATGTGCTTAATTTTTTTGATGCATTTCTGAAATATATGGCCGATTGAGTTTTGCACAAATCACATACATTATTATTATTAGTCTTATTATTAATATATTATTGTTACTAATGAATTTCAAATTTCACTACTCTTACTAATTGAAATCTGTATTTTTGATCTTGTATTCTAGTATTAAAACAGTAATATTACGAAATTAAAAATATATATAGTATATATAATTTTGCATAGTATAAATTAAATATATATTTTTTTATTCTGGAATATAAATTACATGATATATATATATATATATATATATATATATATATATATATATATATATAGTAAACAAATCAGAAAATTACATATCAAAACATTAAAATTCCTGAACACTTCTTCTGCAAGTTCGAAAATTACCAATTTAGTCAATTAAAGTTTGCGGCACGACGTGCGTCTTATATTACTACATATGTTGTTCCTTCAATAAATTTCTTACGAAATAACCAACTTTAACAAAAGTAATAAAAATACGTGTTTCACAACCGGAGGCGGGGAATGCCGCAGCCAGTTTCCCGTCCGCCATGTTACTCCGTGTGGTTCACACTTGCGTACAGGAATTGAAAATTCTCCTTTCGGAAATAATAGGAAAACCATCCCGGTAACCGGCGTGTCCGGCCCGAGACGCCCCTCCCGCGCGCCTCCACAACCCCTGGTGCCTTCTCAACCACTGGTCCACCCACCCGACCGCTGACTCAGATGCTTGGCGCGGTGCGCCCTGTATCAGAAAATTGAATATGCATATCTATTAGACGTCTCATTTTTTTTAAATTCAGCAAAAACTAAAAAATATTTAAAAAGTTTAGAAGATTATGTTACACTGGTAAATATGTAATTTAAATCACATATCTTGTCTAGATAAACAATTTATCAGTTAATGAAATAATAAACATTTTTTAATTAAAATTATTAATCTTTATTAATCTCGCTCGCAAATTAAATTAAAAAAAGAGCAATGGAATGGACTTGTCTCTGAGACTCTGTCAGTCTCTCTGAGAGATCGAGTACATAACGTACAAAGTCACCAGAGAATCAAGGTAATGGATGTAGCCCAAGAATCTGCACGCTTAAGTAGCAATAGACTGAAAGAGATGATGGGCAAAGAGATGATTAGGGAAAGAAGCTCCAGGAGTGGAAGCATTGGTAGAATAAGTATTGACCACCCCCATGATTGGTAGAGCGACGACATTAGAAGAGAATGGCTGTAAAGAACTAGCAATCCTCGGTAGAGGCTGTTTCAAGCTTATAATTATGAATACCAGTTAGAAGTTGATAGAAAGGAATTATGTTCATTATTTTGTGCAGTTCGGAATCGTTGATAAATAAAATTATAATTTTTTTCACGAAAATTCACCACCGCGATTTTACTCCCTTTTACCTCTTTATAAGACCTGAAACTGCCCTCTCAGAATGATAAATAATTTTAATATTCATAATACCATGCACTGAACTATAGTGTCTGAGTTTAGAAATTAACAACAGTCTACTGAACTGCAAGCTTAAGCCATACTCGAAACATCCTCGTTTGTGACAGATAATCTTGATAAATATGAAGAATTATTAGGGCAAACAATTCAAACACAATATCTTATATACAGTGGCGTACTGTGGGTATAGATTTAGGTTATGCTGTTACCAATGATATATAATCCTATATAATATATGTACTACAATATATATTGTACATAGGATTATGAACTAACGTTTAACCAACGTCTTTGGACAAAATGAATCCATCGTGAATACGACCCTACCATGTATTTATTTGTAATTTTAGAAAACTATTAATAGCATTTTTAAAGTTTAAGTTTCAACATAAGCCTAAGCCTTCTTATCCATATAAAAATTTATGGACGTTTTTAAGAACACTTTTTATGACTGATCACGATTCTTTTATTGTTTGAAAATCCTTCACGTAATAACTAAACGAAGTTATTATTTTTATTAAAAGTTAACATATGAAATAGTTCTACCAATTACTTTTTGTTTTTCCCAAATGAAAAACAAATGCATGCACCAAATGCACCTCGAACGCAAAGAATGGCCATGAAATCAATACCTTAAAAAAAGTAAGATAGTAAAATTCGCCAATCACTAAAAGAGAAAGTACATTTCAATGATTTGCACGCAGTTGTAAGCCTTTCTAATGTTATTCTGTTAAAAAACAGCATAGGTAATGACTCTATACAAAACGGATCAACCGAAAGGAATTTTTGATTCAGTAAATAGCCAACTATATGACTTGAGTAATTCACTAGCTTAAAGATAGAACAGAGTAATGTGAATAGCTCAATACGACAAATGCAGAAGAGCGCCATGGCTACCAGTGGTGAGTTATCGTGGTAGTTTTCAGAACTAAGCAATTAAAGTATTGATACACAGATGGCGCTAATTGTAAAAAATGTTTCCGTTTATGTTATTTAATTCAAATTATTTAATTTATTGGTTAAGCTTTTTTGCTTGTATGCACTGCACGTAGGTATGTCAATTAAGTTTTTTTTAACAAGGACTGTCAACAGACATCACAAAGAAGAGGCTTTCATTAAAAAATTAAATGAAATTAAAAAACTTTAAAGTTTATCTTCAATTGAACCTCGTTTCGATTTATTATCAGACAGCAAACAACCTCAACTTTCTCATTAAATATTGATATTTGTTTATATTAAGCATTATGTTAATCTAATCGAAGCGGGAAAATAATAGATATCTCTGATTATTATCAAGTAAATTGATCGATATTAATATGGATATGTTTCAGATGGTAGATGTCTCTTGCAAAATAATTCGAAAGCGAATAAGAGTCCGAATAGGCAACGGAGGGAAAATGTAATAAAAAATGCCTCGGAACATTTTTACGTAGGTGGGGTCTTATTGGTTATCTGCGAATAAATATTTATATTAAAACCTACGTGTATTTATACAGGGGTTGCCTTCACTGTAGATCTCAGTAGCCACTACATATCAGAAAAATAATGATATGATTTTTAGGAAAAATATATTTTTTTACGATATTGTATAAAAATACAAATATATGATATGACAAGAATTAAAAATATATATATATATACTATTTTTTCATTTAATCATTATTTATATATATTTTTTCATTTAATATACTATACTTTTTATACATATATTATATTTTTTCATTTAAAGTAGTAACATAATTTCGACTGCTCAATATTTGTTTTAAGTTTTTTCCAAAAGTACAACATAATGCAGGTATATTATTTATTTGGTCTGGACTCAAACTTCGAAAATTCTTAGTGAGTAAAAATTACAACAATGTGGTAATTGATACATTTATTTGTAAGGCTTTTTTTATTTTATGAAAATCTATAAAATTCTAGTGTACCATAATGAAAATATTTGTTAAGGCAGGATGGTTTATTTATTATTTTGTTATCTTACTTCATAACATAAAATTAAAATTTATTGAATCTTCTTTATTTTATTGATATTTGATTCGTCTTTACTGCACTTTACTCTCGACAGAAAGTTCTAATGTATAAACTATTCAGTGATATCTAAAATTTATAATAACTCATGTCATGGGGTTTTATATTATATTAACTTTGGCGAGTTTTATATTATATTAAGTATCTTTAAATATGGTTTTTGTGTGTTGCCTAAAAAACATCTTATTGATTGGAAAATAAACATATATTTTACTTATTATTTTCTGTAGCAGATCAGTATTTTTTTTGCGGTAAATAAGGAGCTAACCAGGATAGATATAATTATTACCTTCGTAGATTTAATATTTAAGTGGAAAGTAAATTTAAAAAGAAAATATGCAACCCGGCATTAAGAAAATGAAAGGGAATTAAATTATTAGACTTATTAGATATTATGTACCTGAATAAGCAACCACCACATTTTTTTTAAGGTTAAAATATCGATGAATAATTTCATACAAGACATTGAACATCTATCATTTGCGAAATCACCCCGACAGTCAATTTATCTTATTCGCATTAGTAAAAACTTTATTGTTTTTTTGATACTTGATAATCCACGCCCAAAATCTGCTACATCCGTCAAGACATGGCCTATTGCATCTTCCTTATTAGATGCTGTGTGAAACGTATGAGATTTACAGGGTAGAAAACTTGACGAGATCTGATCACAAAAAGTTATTTTGAAGATATGTTTTGATACTTTTATTTTATAGGTGTATATTTCTTATACTATATATATATATTTATTTAAAGTGTACATTTCTATATACACGCCCACATTTAATTTATCATTTTTTAAAACGATGTATATATACTTTAAATGTAGAAAGAATTAAATTAAATAATAAGGAAGTTAAATCGATTAAAATAAGAACTAAAAAAATAAAATGAAAAAGTGGTCGAGAGTTCGAGCCCAGGTGGAAAATAAAGAGAATACTGATATTATTTTAACGCCGTGTACGCATTTTTGTATAAAAAATGTGAATTAAGTATATATAATATAAAGACAAAGGATAATTTTTAAGTTTCAATAAAAAATATCAGTGACAAAAATAACAACACAACCTATAAGTATTGAATATAATTCTTTCCAGGTTTGAATCCTGATAGCAACAAAAATATTTTTCGATATATAGATTTTTCTATACATCTTTCTAGTTGATTAATCTAATTTGTATTAAAAATACTACAGAACTATGTTCTAAAGAACTGAAATTTCACAAAAATAATGTGTTATCATTAAAATAACTCAAAATAAACAGTTATAGGGATTTATGGTGGTTTTAGGTAACATTTTAGTGTACATGAGTAAAATCTCACTGTCATATCGAACGTCGTGTACGATAGTTTGAGTTTTTGTCTCTTTCTAATAATTTAAGCTGACCTCTGAGTTTATCTCTAGATCAAAATCACAACTGAGATTATCTCATCGTGACTTCTTTCATAGACATTTTACTAACCATTCTTCGGTGCTTTGTTACATTTATTAACGTATAAAATTAAATATGTTTAAATATATTAATTAGAAAGATACACATAAAATCATTTATACCGAAAAATATCGGTTAGGAAAGAGATCCACGTTTGAATCCCGATGGCGCAACAACAATATTTTTCGATAAAATTGATTTTATATGTATATCTTTCTAATTAATATATTTAATTCATATTAAAAATATCACAGACCTGTGTTCTGAATAACTACAACTTCACAATAGGAATGTGTTCTTCTAATACGTATAAAATTAATTACTGAAAAAACAATTAGGATAATATTTTTAAGCAGCCAAGTACCTGCTTCCTCTCAGCCTTGGCCGAGGACACGGAGTTTGTATGATTAGTAAATGGTGCATTTGCTCCGTCGCCCGTCAGCAGCGTGTGTTATCCGACTTTAATTTAAAATTAATATAGCGCAGGCGGCGCGGCGGAAATGAGCTTAGAGTGAGCAGGGCTGCCGAGGGGCGGCGGGGGAAGAGGCCCCGATTTAATTATGACTTCTCTCGGCACTCTCTCCCCTCCCCGCCGGCGCGCCTCACTCGCCCTCGACAGACATCCCTTCGCCGGAATCTCGATACAACCAGCCAGGGTTCCTGTATTATCGACCGGAGCTGTCATGCGACACATGCATCCGCTTCTTTCGGCTGAAAGTGAACATTTTCCCGAATTGTGCACGCGTGTTGTGATCATCTTCTTCAACGGCCTAACGGGTGTCAGAAGTTCATAACCGCAGTCACAATATTACCCTTAACATCACCTACGTGGTCCGCTTGCAGGTGTGTTCAGGGGTACGCTGGAGGGAGCTTGTTTTGGGGCAAATGCCGATGTTTGATATATATTGTTTCCAGATGTTTTTAGATGTTCAACGCAACATTTTTGTGAACGATTATTCTTCATACTTCACACGTGCACATTTACCGTAATTGTGCACAGTTTTGAGAAAAAAAGTTCCTAATATGTATTACTTTGTACCATCATTTACTAAAGAGAACTTCAGTTTCAATCCAGTGTTTTGTTTTGAAACATGGAATTTGAGCGAAACAAATAATACATATTTCTGCGTCAATCTTGGAACTCTTCACTCTTGCAATCTAAGGTAGGTAAGAACATTTTTTAGGTATTGATATGAATTATTTTACGGTAAGTATATTAAGTAACGTTCGATTGCCTTAATAATATTTGCGTATAGAATTCCTATAAAATATCCAAACACCGCGAATAGTTCTGAGATTAAGAGAGCCCCTTGTATTGGCAGACCACCGCTCTCTGTCTTGACATTATCTGACCATCTACGACTTGGTTTTTCTCCATCGGTTAACGTATGATTTTCACCTTCTCAGAATTTCGAGGCAGTGTACCATTCTTGTAATCTTATTCACGGCTCGTATTAAAATCCCTGAATTAAAGCTTCCAAGGCAACAAAATCTCAATTTGGAGTATTGTATAATAAAGGTCGATAATCGATATCGTACTTTACTTGGTCAGTCTACAGTAGACAATATTTGAATTAAAGGATAACACTAATTCTATGCTGCTCCTCTATACATATTTCTTGAGTAAAATTTCATTAATGTTTAATCGAATAGACCCACCCTAATGGCTCATGTCAACGGAAGAGATTTTTGTGAAATTTTATACTCGAGACAATCTCTGAGAGAGGGATTATGCTCTTTAGAAACAACACACGACTTTTGCAGTCAAGTTTTATCTCGGTTAATCAAGTCTCAGAAGTTCGCCACCCTCACTTCACGTTTATTGTACGTCTAATGTCAATCCATTGACCATTGATTCGTCAGTTGGGTGAATTTATTTATGTACACGTGTTGAGTCTCGCTGTTTATGTCTCTTTCTGTCAACCTTAAGCTGATCTCAGTTCATCCCCAAATCAAACTCTCAACATATGTATATGGTACCTACTATGGTTTATCTCAACTAAATCTCTGAGGTTTATCTCATAACTTCGTGCTCAGGTGCCATAATTTGTATAGTAGAGGTAGTGTTTTCTTTTTTCTAAATTGTGAGTAGATGTATACTAATAAAAGCGTAATTGTCACAAAATCCACGAAATCTTACAATACAAATAAGTTGATAATAAATGTCGCTCACTAAATATGAAAAAAAATCTATCTATACAACAATTACTGTGCAAGTCTGGGCTATTAGTTTTATCTAGTTTTTCAAAAAAAAAAATATAATTATTTTTTATAACATTTTTAATAGTGTACTAAATAATATTTAAGCGGTAACACACCTTCTACTATATTAGGTACACTTAAACCTTCAACTATATTTAATTATTGTCAACATGTATAATATTTTACTTAGATTTAATAAATAAGTAAAAATACTCGATAAGTATTTAAAAATATAACAAACAAAAGTTCAAATTTATGCCTAAAGATTATTTCTTATTAGTATTCGTAAATTTGAAAGAAAATTCATACATTATATCATTAATAAGGTGGTTGTTTGTTTAGCAGGTACATTTGATTCTGCATTTTAAAATTTCGTAGAATTACATCTTTGTGTGCTTTACCGCTTAATCTGAAATTTGTAAATATACATTTTGTAAGTGCCTACTTAAAAATGTACCAACTATTTTAATAATACAATATTGTAACGCTGGTGGACTGCTAATATTATAGTAACAAAATATTTTTTTGGTACCCAACTTTTCGAATTTATTCGTGAGAAATCAATTCATCATTTAGTATAGAAACTTAATCTATAGAATTTTACCCATCCTAATATGGGTGCACTGTATTAATCCCGTTTTTTTAGCAACACAAGTTTTGTTATTTTGTATCTGTAATTTTTTAAACTTACTTAATTTGTTATTTTGAAGCTATTATATAAATGTTGTATTTTTTACAACTTGTTTGACGGTTAATGAAATCAATAAATTCTGTAAATTTTCGTACCTAACATAAATTCCTGAAATATGTTTACATACATAATGCAAACGCGAGGCTTTAAATGTGCTGTTGTTAATTTGTAAATCGCAGAACTAACGATCCAGCATGCGATATACAGGAGCATCACAAAAATACTTAACTCATCATCTGTTGTGAATAATGAAATTTTTTTGTTATATTTTTTATATATTCAATTGAAATATACAAAATCTGCATGTATATTTTTTAACTTCAAACTTCAAGTATAATTATTTTTAATTTATTATATTATATTTTAGTTCTATCATTTCATAGACTAAGAATCACGGTGAAATCAAATAAAATTTAACAAAATTTACATTTTGTTTTAATATATGTATAAATGTCTGCATGCTTGTAAAAGTCTGCTATGCGTAGATTATTACCTTTGAAGATACATTTATTATTAAATCAGATGTCATACATATAATTATTACGCGTGTTATCGTGAAAATTGTGAATTTTTAGTAGTATAATATTTAGGAATGAAATAACATGTATGAAATAAAGTAAAAATCAATATATTTTTTTACAAAATTTAAAATGTCTTAGAGACTGGTGAATAAATATATTGTATGCAATGATGTACAGCAGTATTAGAAAAGTTTGACATTATCCCTGCCCATTGAAAAGTACTCCGAAACGTTGGCTACGATAAAAAACAATCAATTTTATTATAAACAAATTAATTTCTTTGGAATCATACTTTACTACGTTTATATATAATAATATTATAGTCTAATTTCATTTGATTTTCTATGAATCACCCACTCTTTCAATTTATCTGTACTTATAAATTCTTATTCTTCTTAAAACAGGTTTGAGAATCTATGTTTTCTTGGAAGATTTTTTAATTTCATTAATTTGTCTTCAGTTTTAAAGTGTATTTATACAATACGTAATGTTATGTTATACTTTCCGCGTCCTTAATTCTGTTAAACAAACAAAATATATTTCTTCAATATTAGCAAAATTACTTTGTGGCCACATATTATATAAATAATTTGTAATTTTAGAAATAAGAAAAAGTGTTAATAGTAAGCAAAATATTATAAATAACTAAATCATTTTTTGTAAATAGTCACCTATTAAATTTGTTTTAATTACTATGGGCAACCATCACTTATATTTTTATAGTTTTGTTTTTATCTACACTTGTATTTTTAATTTTAGTATACATTGTTTGATACGTACCGAAAAATATTGATTTATCAATAAATATTGGTTTAAACAAAGTGTTTTATTTTATTATTTATAAATATATTTCTACTGTTTTCATAATAACTTTGCATATTTTAAAATTGTGTACTTTTAATCTATTATCTACTAACATATAAAAAGTGTAAAATATTTGTAATGAAAATCCAAGTGAGATTGGTATAGGAACACTTGGCAATATTAATATGATACAATTAATAATTTAATAATAATTATAATAATATAATATGAGCGTTATACATAAATTATTAATTATTTTTTCGTATTCTAAACTCGGTTGAAAATTTATCCATAAGAATAAGTTTTGTAGTTTAAATCAAAATGATATTTATTTTGAAATAAATTTCTGAAATCATATTAAAATCGTTACAATTTATGGGCTCCCTGTGTTTATATTTATTTAAAGAAAGGAAATAATAAACGGCATGCGAAAGTGATGTTGAACAGGAAACAGTTCCGGCGGCTTTTGTTTATGCTCACGAAACGCAAACATATTTGAATTTACAATTCAGTAATGAACTAAAAAAATAATAGAGTCATTCACCAATAATTTAATGAGCCAGTAAAAATTCCAATAAAACATTTGTGTTCTCACAATTTTTAAGAATATCGTTAAATTTATGTAGATAAAAATATCTTTCATGTTAGATAATTAATTGCAATAGCAGATTTTAATTTATTATGATATGGAGAGTATCTAGACCGTATGTAATTTTTTTTTTCTGTTACAGTTCACTGTCTCCTTAACTAGTCCGAGGTCTGTGCTAAAGGACAGCGGTTCATCCGTTATATCTAATAATACATTTATGAAATAATTAATCTCAATTTAATACTAAATAATTTGAATAACCTAGCAAATATGTAGAGTAGATAGATTTTTAGATAACCACCTTAATTTTTAATTGCACTTTTTTAACGAATCATCGTAGTTTTTTGAAAATGTAACAAAAATGAAAGTAGAATAATCATTATAAAATGTGTTCAACGACAGTTTTAGGTTGCGAGGAAAGACTGCCTCCGAGTATCCCTGGTCCCTGTAAAGGGATGGATTTTAAAAATAAAGTGGTATAATTGTCGAAATGCCGGGGTTAATCCAAGGGCCGCCGTGGTTCGGCAGATTGCCGCGTGAGGCGCTTCACGCCGGAAACGTCGCCATAGAAACGACGAACGAGCCGCATCGATCAAGCCCGACGCCGCTCCGTGAAAAACCGACGCTGCCTCATCTAGGCGTCTCTCTCGAACACGACTCAAATGAGCGGACGTCGGACTCTTCTATCGCTAGGGGGCTTTCCGCCAACTTGACGCCTTTTGTGCGTGGTGTGTCTTGAAGGCTTTAAATTCAGCTACTTAAGCCCCATTTGTACGTTTTCAAGTCTACGATCGAGTGGAGTGGCACTTTGTTAAAAGATTTTACTAGTCCAATATAGTATTGGTTCAAAAGTGTAATAGACAAACAACCTTTTTAAAATTATCTTAATCATATTTAAGTACTATTTTCTGCTTGAAATCTTCAAAAGGTATTTGATTTGATAATTTTAATTTCGTTTTTAATAATGTTTTATATATTAAATATATGAAATTTATTTTAATGTGGTAATATCGGAATTATTTTTATAGAATTCTGGGAAATCATTTAAAAAGTAATCTAATATCCCACAATAACAATGAAAATATTTTTATATTTTGTTGTAGGCTTTTCTAAGTACCAGCAAGACGCTCGAATACATGTTCGTTTGATAAGAATTTAGATACGAAATAAAAAATATACTTTTTTTACAGAGTGAGCCAAAAGTTCCTTTACCACTTGTTTTTATTTCGATATTTATTAGATATTTTATACAATTTTATATATTATAATAATAATAATGACCATTATTTTAATATTCATATAGAGTATCATGTAAAATAAAAATATGAAAAGTTATTTAAAAAACCTTTTATTTATAAATATATAAAAAAAAAAAAAAAAATATTTTTAAATGGTAACGTAACTTTTGGCTCAACATGTACATGAAATTATTTATGTTTGTTTCATAACTCATGCCGGTATTGAAAATATTAGTGTGGACATCGATAATGTCATTTTCTAATTCAACAAAATTAATAATGTATTAAGCATAAGAAAAAAAAACTGTTTTCCTAAAACCTGGATTGATACAAATCAATAAAATGTTAGACTCATCATCGGGCCATCGCCAGTGGCGTGCTCCGACTAGAGACACTGGGTAGTTCTACATCACATAGTTAATTGGCGGAACAGCAAAGCGGATACAGCTCATCTCGCATACTTAAATAATTTATACTGATCAAGTTGAATTGCACGCTTAGATATGTGTAACATCCGTTCGGATTCGTATTTTACTATCACCATAGTAAGTCACGTAGAAAATAACAGTCTTTATATTGCTTTTCTTTTTTTTGGCAATATTAAGTTACCGGAGCAGCCTGAATCCGTTCATTTTCAGAATATTTTTTTTCCAGAACTAAAGGGAACAGTCGGTAGCTATATAATTAAATTAATTCGCATCTAATTCACGTAATTTTAATTTGTATTAGTGCAACACGATTTTTAAATAAACTAAATTGTACTACACACACATTGAGTTATACTTTTGTCGCTATTATAGTTGCCAGGGGTGCGGTCTCTTCATCATCCGGCGTAAATGATAATAGATACGTAATCATTTACACCTGGAGATGTGTA
The DNA here is from genome assembly GCA_022840565.1 of Eubasilissa regina. Taxonomy (NCBI): domain Eukaryota; kingdom Metazoa; phylum Arthropoda; class Insecta; order Trichoptera; family Phryganeidae; genus Eubasilissa; species Eubasilissa regina. The sequence continues at coordinate 30,122,603 of JAINEB010000033.1, forward strand.
GTTGTCACAGAATTATAATTCGATGTGTGTGTAATACAAAGATTATTTTATTAAAATTAAAATATCTTTTAATGTTCATTCATCGCGTATCTGTGGAAAATTGATCAATCGGATTAGAAAAAGGGTCACTAAGACGGTTTAATCGTTTAGAAAGAATTAATGAGGATAGAATGGCAAGAGATATATAATATATGACCGGAGTTTTGATCATCAAATAAAGGTCAAAATGAATAGGTAAACTCGATAATGGAAGTATCATTAACCTACAAGAACATGCATGAATGAGGCAGGAGTTATGTGTATGACGCTCCATCCTCTTTGCGTACCCCTGTAGTGAAACACAATGTTAAGATAATTAGTCATTCTTAGCATAAACATTCGTCTTAAAATATTATTAATGTGAGCTTCGTATACTCAAAAAAATAGAATTGTGTACTTGTACACAGATATTTCATATTAAGAAAACTGTTAATTTTATGTAAATTATAAATAACTTGCTGGGCTCACAGGATGAGATATATCGTCTTATGAATGCGAATGTTTTATCGCTGGATTAAATAGATATATAGTTGCCAATCTAAAAAAAATTCTGTAATCTAAATAAGATTTAAAGCTTTTCATGCGTACTATAATAATTGACGGTACACACTGACTGTGTACTGTCAATTAACTGAAGTTAAGGAGTTAATTAAAAATCTGTTAGCAGTTAGAATACGATAAATAAATGTAAGATAATATTTCATATAAATTAATAATGTATTTTGTATAGATTTACACTCGTATGTGAAAACTATGTCAAGATATGTCTATAGATGTCTCACAAAGACGAAGCTATTATTTTTACATGGAAAGTATGAAACTCTTGGGCATTACAGGACTTACGACCTGTCATCAGCTGGCTTAAGTGATCACTTTACACAATGTAACGTTCACTTATTTACCCATGCTACCACATCTATAAAATTTTTGGAAGTTGTATATATGATATCATGTTGGAACGTTTCAATTATTTATTACCAACAATGCTGTCGCCATCTATGGATTTTTTTTTGAAAATTTGATATTCATCCTCATATAACAGTATAGATGTCGCTGAAGCTGAGAATATTTTTTTACCCCGAAGTTTGGGTCTATATCTTAAATCCTTATCCTACAAATCCCAGTAATTGGTTCCTACAAAGATTTGGACATATGATACTCAAATTATTGTGAAACTATGTAAATTTTTGCTAAATAATTTGAATGTGTCTGGTGGGATGTGATTAATATGCAAGTTAAATAAACAAACAAACAACGGATAAAAAATTACGTTACTAAAAATAAAACTGTTATCGCCTTTTATTTTACGCCTAAAAATGTCATTACTAGTGTTTTTGAGAAAATTGATACGGGGAAAATTTATTGTCGTACAGATTGAACACAACAATGCGATGGAGTATCGAAACACTAGCATTTTACACAAAATCTGAAATACTGTAAAATAAAATGGTTGCATTTTTAAATACACAACTTTGTTTTAAGTTCATAATATTGCAGCCCTTCTCTTCGTTGTCCGATACGTGTGACGTTAAGTCGTGGGAAAGTCAACCTTCCATAAGGGAGAGTCGTAGCGAACCGCAACGGTCGCGTGAATAAGCCTTATTTCCAGGGCAACCCCATTTGTCACGGGTCATACTTTCTTCTCTTTTAGGGCGCGTTGCAAGAAACGGAGGTTGAATCACGTCAACTCATGTTGCGATATGCATGGCTATGGCCGAGTAAAAATATGTGGTAAGGTTGAACGAAAATAACGTTAATAGAAATGTCAAGTAATCGATTGAAATTGTCAAGATTTATTTTTTAAATACTGAATTAATGTATTAATTATAAATATATACATATAAAATCAATTTTGTCGAAAAATATTGTTTTTGCGTCACCGGGATTCGAACCTGGATCTCTATTTCCAATCCGGGGAAGTGCACTACCTTTGTGCTCTAACGCCAGTATTTTTCTTGACAAATTTTCGAACCTATATGTTACATTTTTCAAATTAATACACCTTAATTTATTTTTTAATTTATTGAAAATATATATAATGTAGTACAAATGCTCAGGCATATGTGTAGAAAATTAATGTACTGTATAGTGAGTTAATACATTTGGAGTTAATATACACTTGAATGTAGCATAGTCGATAGAAATAATTAAGGGTCGTTGAGATGGTAGAAACTTTAAAATTAGATTACATTATTGTATATAGGTAAAAATTAGAAGCTTCAACAATCGACTAGCATGCATAAGAAGTTGTAAGTGAACGAATCAAGGGTGGTATATCAGGTTAGAACAATGTGACGTTCTATTCTCAATTAATTCAATGTTTATTTATGAATTCTGCATTTTTACAGATTTGATCAATACAGTTAGATCAATACAACGAATGCAACATGAACCGTTTTCAAGACAGAAAAGAGTTATTGAATATTACACAAAAACAAGTTGTATGAAATTACTTTATAAAAAAATAAAGAATATTGTTTACTCTATGCTGAATTTTCTGGGTGTTTCGCTTCATATGTAGATGAATTTATTAGCCAACCTTTAATCAATGATAATTTGTAATACAAAATCAAGTCTCATATTTTAAACGAGTGTGAACAATCGAAGAAATTTAATATCTGTATCTGAGTTTGTTATGAAATACATGTTGTCTTTACAAATTGTTAATGTAACAATGAAATATTATGATATAAACTGAAAAAACCTTAAATATACACACTTAATCGTGATATTGGAAGAAGTAGTATAAATACTAGATCGTAATACTGAAACAATAAGATTATATAGTAAATTGTATTGCTGGGACATTTTACGCGTTACTCGTAAATCAGATTGCTTATCCGTTTAACATTCTTCTTACGATTCGTTAGACATCACTATAACGATATAGCAAAATTATGTTAATTATAACAATTTTTTTTATTAATCATATAACGCAGTCAACAAATCAAACCTTTGAATTAGTGATGGGTAATGAGCTAAACTGTGATTGTGACTGTGATTAAAAGATTTCTGTTATTGTAATTTTTGTAAATTTTCTTCGTTAGTATATAATTAGAAAAAAGTATATTTCTAGTATCTCTAGTAAATAGAGAGCTTAATTTACGAGTTGAAAAAATATTAGACCTAGAACAAATAAATACAGAGCGAAGCCAGCACAGATCGAGCAGTTCAGACACCCAGGCTATAATGTGAACTTAACGGGAAAAATTAACCATATTTTTTACACTCAGTTTAAGCATTATCTTAATAAAATTAACAGAATGGAAACATATAGCGACAATTTTTTTTTTCAAACTATTCAACTTTGTGCCGGATATCAAAAGATTAACATTTAAATTTAAATAAATGTATAATAAATTCTGTATAATAATAAATATTAGAAATACTATAGGTATACATCTCAAATACCCTCTTATGACGTACAACCCGTAGAAATGTATTATTTATAATATTCTTAGTTAAAATTGTATCGTATTATTCACATCTATTGTAATTTTTTAACAGATAAATATCTAATTACCTACGATTTGTTTCTCAAAAAATGTTTAATGGAGAATAATGAACATTCAAAAATAATACAATTTGAAATCACAATAATGACAATTTTCTTAGTGACAACACTTTTTTGCAATATCTGTAACAAATAATTATTGGAAAAAACATTAATTTAAAAATTCACATGGATTTGTATGAATCTGAAAGATATGTACATTACCTATGCCATTTAAAATTTGTTTTGGAAATTATTAAAGTATTTTAGAGACAAATAAAGTAAAATAAATCAAATGTAGCTTATATTACAAACATATCCAATCCAATAAGTAGGTGTATGTGTTGCATGTATCGAAGTGATTGTAAAAAAATATACGGGGGGTGAAACCAAAAAAGAATTTCACAAAACAATAGTTGTAATTTTTTTTGTTTCTTAACATTAATCGAGTATTATAAAAGGTTCAATTGTGTTCATGTTATTCAAGTTATTTCCTCTTGTTTGAGAAACTCGTCTCTAAGAAAACTTTCGATGACCCTTCCGACGGCATCTCGCAGTTCTCAGCGCTGCTACGAGTATAATTGTGTTTTCACATGGTCGGTCCAGTGGGACCTCTCCAACCTCTCTAGGCATAGATGTATTCTAGAAAGGTGTCCGAAAAATTGAAGAATCTATTCAAGACACATGGTTTTGAGCTTGTCGGAAAAAAATACACGTGCGTCTCCAGCGTAGTATTTCAAAGGCATAATTTTTTTTTTGCCTTAATCGTTTACGTCTCCACTTCATTAAGGTTTTCATCAACCTTATTTTTATCGCTTTTGATATCCATACTCTTATTTTTCAAAATCTTGTCGAGCTTAGATATTACATATTTCGCCATTTCTATTCTTATTTTGATTGGTGGACGGCAATCTCCGTTATTATTTGATTTAATTAATAAATAATTAAATTCCAAAACACCTAGTTAACTACAACTTATTTGGATGCATGAGCTACACGCCACTGTTGGGTAGATACTAGATGGAATCAAATATCTAATTTCCACAAGACATTCGATATCAGGGGCGTGCACTCTACGCAATCAAAAAATCTATGCATAACTATAATATTTGCAACATAAATGTAAATTAAATATTTATTTGATATATTATGTATTAAGTATATAGATCTATACGAAAATAATACAGTTTTACAATTAGCGTAAGAATTTAAAATTGACAAATAAAGCTGCGCATGTGTTTTTTCGCAAAATCTGTCCCAGACATATACGAACTAAACGCAAGTCTCGCACCGCGCGGTGGTATGAATACACGTCATTGCTGTAACAGACGTGTTGCGAAACGTCGCAAGTGCGTCTTTGAAGCGGACTTGACTGTATTCATTCCAATACATTTTAAACGTGGTATTATTAATGTTATAAAGTATTTTAGTACCTTTACTAATAACTTGAAAAACATCCCAAGAATAATAGTAATAATGTTAATATTTTTCAAAAGAGGATAATAAACTGACACAGATATACTTTCACAAAAACATGCTTCTGAAAGAGTGAATGATCTATACAACCTCTAATGATAATATTCATCGCTTTTACACCATCGATATTAGCAACGTAACCTAAATTCACGCCTAGTGTACGCCACTGTTCGATATTTTATTTTTATAATAATTTTCCCAAACAACGGTTATTTATCATTATGGTATTGATTTTAAGTTCTATCTATGAAACTAATTATTGCAAAAGTGATTATTAATTGTAGATAAATATTACACTTTATTAATTTAATTTATGACTTGCACTAATCGGGAAAAATAATCTAAAAATATTATAAATTTAAGCATTTAAAAAATCTTAATAATTTGACCTACTGTCAAGTAGAGACAATTGAGTTTAATTAATCACCCTGTGTTTAGAATTATCAATAAATTTCGACATTTGTTTGGCCACAGGGCATGGAAAGAAGCCTCAAAAAGCACTACTGGGTATAGTTATTGTGGCAGACGCGGCTGTACTTGTGTTCGCCCTCCCGCCCCTCGACCAAGGGAGGGGGCGGGCCTGGGTCAGACCGGAAGGAACCGGGGGCGATAAATCGCCGCAAATCTGTTTTATCGTGCACTCGCTTTGTTTATTTTAAGAAGGTAACACTAACCGTGCCGAGGTCGACTTACACTTACACTGGCGGTCAGAGCTCATTTCGGGCAGAGTGTGAAATAATACTCTCGTAAAGATAAGTAACCAAAAAATGTTTAAAAATATGATAATGGCGTAGTTATACTTTTTTCAAATTCAATTCATAAACAAGAAAATATAATGGCGTAAGAACAAAAATGTAACTTAAGTAAAACACGATATAATATTATTTAAAATATGTACATTTAAACCTCGCATAAATTGATTTAAAACGTGTATAATAATATATTGATGTCATCGTCCAGGTCATGTATGTAAATAATATATTCAATTAATAAATCTAGTAGATATCGAGTTTTAACATTAAATTAATCATATTACAAGCGTCCAAAATATGTGGAAGAATGACAAAACATTATTTCGAATACACATCAGACGCGTAGAGTTAATTTTTAAATGGACAGAATATTCTGGTGGTTAACTAAAGACATCACATTTTAGTTTCTCAATCTTTGATGTCTTGGAAAGTATTATGATAAATTATTAAGAAAAACACATTCTTATAGTGAAGTTGTAATTATTCAGAACATAGGTCTGTGATATTTTAAATACTAAATTAATGTATTAATTATAAATATATACATATAAAATCAATATAAAATATCCAGGTTCGTATCCCGGTGACGCTAAAACAATATTTTTCGACAAAATTGATTTTATATGTGTATATTTATAATTAATACATTAATTTAGTATTTATTTATATAATTGTATATAAATGTTTGATTCTCAGTGTGATACAACGAAATAGATTATTTATACAAACCACTTGTGTCTTATATGATTCTCGTGAATGTTATCGACTCTGCTGATAACACAAACACATGTCATTCAGAATATTTACGCGAGTGTTGTGAATACATTAAATATGTTTTTTTATTATCATTATTAATGATCGTGACCCCCGGGTTGTGACCTGTAAATGTCCTTGACGCTTCTCCTCCACCTTTCGCCGCAGCCGTAGTTCGTTGAGTAGGAAAGCCAGTAGCATCCTGATCCTAATCCATTTATCGGGTGGATCTTTCGACTTGGAGATAGTCCTCTTCAACATCCTTTTTTTTTAACAATCTATTTACAGTTCTTTTTTTTAATAGCGTCTAGACACAATTTTTAATATGTAGACGAGTGTTTATAGTTCTCGTTATTTAAGCGTGTATAATAAAATACTAAACTAGGCATATTGCATCCCAGATTTTAATACCTGATACCTACTTTGTTTAGGATCGTGTCTTTTTAAGGGGATGTATTTTAATTTTTTTTTTAAATGTATTTAGTATTTTTCTGAATTTGGTAAATTTTAATAACAGTTCAGAATTTAAAAATGATGACTATACGCTGAAATATTATTTATGTTCAAAATTTGCTTTTTAGTATTAATAATTGACACCAATTACACACTTCGCCTTTAATATTTTAAAAATTATGACGTCACATTTAAAATTTTTCTTTTTAATCTAATTTTTTGCGTCTATTTTATAATTTATAAATAAAAAAATTATTATCAGAATATTTTTTTTTTAAGATTTTTTAATGAAATCACATTTTTATTGTAAAGTAATTCATCTTAATTGTTTTGAACTATAACCATAAATTATTTATTATTATATTTGAAACCGTATTGAATTTTTGTATTGAAACTTTACATCAAAATCACAGTTACAGCATTCAATTTACTTTTAAGATACAGGTAATAATTATAATAAGTCCCTTTTTACTAAACGGCGTCAGCGCCATTAGTGTGAGGCCCACTCGAGCTTTGAAGCCGTTGCGTGACGAGGAAAAAAATAAAATAATTAACTTGTTGGAAATATAATTCCACTGTTTCATTTTGAGGAAATGTTCCTTGTAAATACCGTGTTCCCATATCCTACTCCGTGATTTCATTGACGCTGAAAACAATTCATGCTATGACTATAAAATTTAATAAATTTATTCTAACAAATTTTTATCCGGTCTTAGACTGAAAAAAGGTATTTGATTTAGACATTTAAAAAAATACGTCAATGACTTAGTAAGAACATGAAATTTCATGAATGAAATGATGTTTCTGTTCGTAACTAATTTTTATATATTTATTTATTTATTTATCATAAATCAAAACTGCAAATTAAATTGTCTAAAATGTATATTTTATCAGTAATCAAAGAGTCGAATCAGCTGAAGGACTAATTATAGGGAGAGGCTTATTGGGTCCCGAGCTCTGTGACGACCCCCTCGGGTCCTCGGGTCCTCGGGTCCTAGGTATCATAGGTGTGACAATCCGTCACATTATACGTGACGGCGTCAGCCATAACAAGAATACGTATCTAAACAAGCAAACATCGAGTATCATGTTGGGTCCGGGTCAGCGGATTATGACAGTCTGACCGACAGTCTGAGCCGCGACCAATACGGCCACCCACATAGCCATTAATCGCGCACGCGAGCGGTCGACGCCGGCAAAATAATGTTCCGATATGTAAGGCTGTTGCAGCCACTCCGATCCTGTACTGAGAATGGCACTAAATTTAACGTTTTACCAGCATTTTAATGTTTGAGTTTTATGTGAGCATAAAAGTGCAAATATTATTTATTTTCAAAAGTGATTATATTATTTTAAGAAAATTTAAAACAAATTAGATGAATCATGAATGAATAGAAAAGAAATCCAGGTATTGACATTGCATTGAAAAAATATATACTTACCACCGGGAGTACTTATCTTACTGAAAAAGTCAAACCCATCAAAGAACTAACACTTGAAGTGGTGTCACGTGTGGACTATTGTAACAGCATCTATGCTGGCCTGCCAATATTTCAGCTGGATAGATTACAATCTATTCTAAATGCGGTTGCATGGATAATATACGGAGTTTTCAAATTCTCTCATATAACATCCCTTTTACATTAGGTACATTGGCTCCGATTCCCTAAAATAATTACATTTAAAATGTGTTAGTTGATGTACAAGGCGACACACAACATGGCGCCTCTGTATCTTCAAGAACTTTTTATCCCAGACAATTTGAATGGTACTCTTAGATCAGCCTCTACTTCAGCTGCAGGAAGGATAGTAGAACAGGCTGACCGTTTCCAGAAGTCTAAATTTAGTGAACGGGCATTTGCGGTGGCAGGCCCAAAAGCCACCTCTTTGCCCTCCGTCATAAGAAACAGTGCATCAGAGACTTTATTTAAGAAGAAACTTAAAACGCACGTTTTCAAGAAGTCATTTGTATAAGTAAAAATAACAATTTTTAATTCAAAAAACAAAGATAATCGTAGAACTATAAACAGTTTATGTGTAAAGCGCCCCTGAGGTGAAAGTTTTTATGAAAATGGCGCTATACAAATTATCCATTATTATTTTATTATTATAATTAATTATATTCTAAAATTTCTACTTCAAAATAAAAAATGTGTTTATGCTAGATACACACACTGGAGTTAGAACTAATATAATCCATAATATTTGATACATTTTTATTGGTTAAATATTGAGAGTTTATGAGTGAATGATGTATAATGTGGAACAGAATAAATTCCAGCTTCTCTTGTGCATATTTTGTTTAAAGGCATTCCTCTAATAATATAAATAAAATATCTTAGCCAACTCGCCCGCAAAGCCTTAGAGGTCCATATGGCACCCTCTCCGGCGTTAAACAAGATACATGAAGCCTGCCTGTACCATTATAACTAACTATCTTACCAAGGGCTGGATTTACGATATGAGTAAAAGAAGCTATACCCCAGAGGCCCCAAATTATAGGAGACCCGAAAAATAAATATAATTTAATCAATGAAAAAACTCTCAATTCATAATCAAAATCAAATTCACTGAAACTTCAATTAATTGACAAGGCGAACGGTCGTTTTCTACATAGTTCAAATTTAAAAATATTAACGGAGCACCATTGACCAAATATTTGTATGGTTTAATATTAATAAAGTCTTAAGATATCAAAGATAATATATTTTGTTGAAAAATAATGTTTTTTTAAAATTATTATTATTTTTTTTTAATGATCTACAAATAATGCAGAGTGTAATAAAGTATATAAAACACCGCAAAATTAAACCAAAGTAAATATGAAAATTCCAAAGGACTAATCTATATTTAATAAGAAATTTCCATCGGCATTTGATCTCAGGAGCTTTCTTTTGTTGATAGACTGGTTCATACATGCTACCTATACTAGATATAGTAATATTCGCCAGATTGGTTGGTTACTTTATACACACTTCAAAGAGAACTCTATATTTTCTAGTAGAAGGCTACTTTAAATTATTTATTTGAGTACGTAATGGAAATTTTTTTTTATTATTTGAATATTATTTATTTTAAAAATATATACATGTTCCAAAACTTATTGTCATTAAGCAGGTACCTAACATATTTATTAAGCTGTTGGTATACATGTATTAATAACGGCGTAAAAGGGAAGCGTAAAATAATATTTATGTGCAATTTGATAAGTATTTATAACGTTTTAATAGATATTCTTTCTTGTATATGCCTTTCTCTAGATCAAATACCTGCCCCTAGATCAGTGGTTCCAAACCGACGTGCCGCGGCACACCAATGTGTCGCGAGCGATTGGGAAGTGTGCCGCAAGATATTGTCACTTCCATAATTCAAGTACCTTTTTCAACTCTTATTTAAATTTACTTGTAAAATCAACATCATTCCTAAGTACATAATAGATACTATTTATTGTCACGGAATTTGCCTGTCATTATGAAATTTTTCTGTTTTTTTTTTTATAACATAACGCATTGTATTTTGATAAAATAAAAAACCTTTATCACAAAGAATTGCAGCTGGTTATTTTTCAGGTGGAATATGCAAGATATGTTATTTAATGTGTTAGAAAAAAGCGATTGGTAGATACATAAGTATTCTTCAGTGTACGGAAAAAAATAAATAGTATGCTGTGACGCTAGAAAGTTTGGAAACCGTGCTCTAGGTAATTTTTTTAATTACAACTAATCCCGAATGCTGCAATTTTACGTGTTTTACGTGAGAGGTCACTACAATAACAATCATGTGATCAAATAACGTATTGTCTGTAAGATATAAATTGTTTTTTTTTTTGTAAAGGATGCAAAACAGAGAGGTGTCACCTCTGATAGGAATTCTGTTTTGTTTTTGTTTGAAAAATATGGCTAGACAATAAGGCGTAGCCATCTTACATTATTCGAGCCTGCCAAACTAGGCAATAAAAGCCGGCGTGAAAAGACGCAAATACCAACAATAGGTGTTTTAATTGTAAGGGTGTACCTAAGAGCGTGAGTCACGGTGGTCGATATTTGTCCGCAGCGTAACAAGTCAGCGTAAACGCTCTGTCGGCGGAGAATAAGCCAGGGGGTGTAATAAGTCACCTCGCGGAATAGGAGCAGGTCCCATTGAGCGAGCGATAAGCCGGTGAGGGTGTAATGGCGCGACTCCACGCCACATCACCATAAAACATGCCCATTGTTCGGTGGAAGCGCAAAAAGGAGCATCCCCCGCGCCGAGGGAAAGCGGCCGCCATTATCTCCTCGGAAAGCGATAGGCGCCGCGCGCTCCACTAACGATGTTTATTTTTCTCGCGCCCCGAGATAAGGATTAACTCTGCGTAGCCCGCGGGGTGGCGCGCGCCGGGGGCGGGGCCGGGCGGCGCGACGCTCATTGGCCGCGCGCGCAGGCTCCGCCCCGGCGCCCGCCCCGACGGCGCCGGGCGCGGCACAGACCGGCGGAGTCGAGCGCGGTCCGCACGCGCCGCGAGAGCCCGAGCGAACTGTCGGGGCGATGCCCCCCGTGCCTGCCCGCTGCGCCCCCTAGCGCCCCAGCATGCTGGACATCAAGAGCTCCGCCGACTACCTCAGTCGGTCGGGGACCTTCACTAACTTCTCCATGCTATTTGCTGGTGACTATGTGTGATTCTCTGACCCATCCGGTGTCCCGTGACGCTGAAACCTGTTGTTCTCCCCGGCCCCCGTTCCTTCCTTCCCACTCCCGGTGGAAAATACTCGTTCTTTCAAATTAAAACAATGTGAAATTCTTAAATTTTTATATGGAAAATTGACCATTACAGTAAATATAATGTTACTCGGTGCTATGAGATTTTTTAACATACATCCTTATCTTCATCATTTGGTACCTAGTGACAATAATTTATATAGTCTCTCTATACATAAGAATAACGTGAATCTTGTTGAACGAAATTGTGTGACTTTTTATTGTAAAATTACGTTATCGTTCAATAATATTATGAATTTATCCTTACAGATGCATCGTACAAAAGCTCCTGGTCTACTCATGCCTCCGCTCAAGGAGCTCAGGGTGAGTGCATTTTTACCATATTATTTTAATTTTATTGTTGTATTAATATTCAGATTCAAATATTCATAAAATTGTATTTACAAAATGCTATAATTTTATTTTATTTATTTACTGTTACACTCAAATATAAAAACATGAAGCGTGATCAATTACAGACATTCGACTATCTTGACTTATACTTATCTATAACTTAGATATACTTACGAATGTTATGAGTATAATACGCAAACCGATACTGTGATTCACTTTCACTTATTATTCATCTATATAGTCTTATTTTTAAACTAGGTATGTTTAAAATCATCATTATCTAATTATTACAAATTGTATTAATGTCAGTCTTAAAACATATTTGTTTTATGATATTTTAATAAAACATCTGGTACAATTTAATAATTTTACACGTTTTTTCTTTATAAAAGGATCAATGCAACTAATAAACCTACCTAAGGTTATACCAAGGCCGGGATGTGACTCAAAAGTTTTTGGTTTAGTGTTAATTTATACATTTTATTTTTCTGTGTAATGCAACAAAAAATATGCGAAAATTCTTACGAAATATTAATTCGCAAATACAGTCAAATGACGTTAATTTAATATTAAATGTATAAATAAGGTATCTACGAAGTAGCTAATCAAAATAAAATATTTATCTCTTTAATCCCTTGCATTTCTTTAATAATAATAATAATAATAAATAACATAACATAAACACGCTGTTTGCATTTCTTAATTTTAAAATGTCTCAATTAGGTAATCCTTACCCATGCGTGTTATTTCTTTTTATACATCATCATGATAGCAGTAATCAGACAGAGCATCTTCCATTTCTTGACCGTTGTGGTCCATGTTATGCAAGTAATCTTCGTCATCTTTGTCTTACTCTCAATGAGAGTTGACATGATCATGGATTTGCGGATCGCTTTTTCGGTTCATGGCATTTCTTTTGCATTCCAAGAGTGGGTTTTGTGTCGAAGTTTCAACCAAGTTGGTTGATCATGTTGGTCACGAGATTTGGTATCTTCCAACTTCTCTTAAATCGTCACTGTTTTTTCTCATGTCTGGTAATGAAAATAACAGAGGATTTAGTTGAGTACCTTTATAAAGGAATTAGTTCTGCAGGTATATCTGTCTATAGTATGCGAAACATGCGTCGCCAGTACCGTTAAAATTGAGTAGTAAGAGTTCATGTTTCAGTACTCTAGAAAAAACTCTGGAAGATAATTTATTTGTGTATGATATCAACGTGTGTAGATAACGCATAAGTGATTTTTTTTATTAGTGTTTATATATTTATTGACTCACCAGATAATGGCGAGAAACTATAAAATAAATAATATAAGCGTTAAATAAAATCAACACAGTAAATTATTAAAAAGTTAACTCATTCTATTAAGTATTTAAATATATTCAAAAAACTACAATAATGTTTTGATGGTTTTGTAACATAACATTGTATTAAATTTATGAAACATTCTAAATGAATTAAACGCGATTAATTTCAATTTAATGTGAATATTTTGACTTTTCAACTAAAAATATATTAAGAAAAATACATTCTTGTTATGAAGTTGTAATTATTCAGAACATAGGTATGTGATGTTTTAATTTTAACAATACTTTTCGACAAAATTGATTTTTTATGTATATATTTATAATTAATACATTAAATTAATATTTAAAAATATATGTTTAAAGAAAGCCGTTTATTACTTCATTTACTAAGTATGTTTGACGAGTATAATATATAATATCATAGTTTTAAAATAATAAATGGTAGAAAACGATAAAAACATTCAATAGGATTTTTTTAATATTTAATTTTAAATATTGTAGAAATTTAAGAAAAATTTAAAAAAAGAAGTTTATTTAATATTTGAATATAGAGTTGTGTATACGTTTGATAAGCGTTTGCATACTATATATGTAAAATATAAACAACTTGCTGGACTTTTGGGGTGATGATCGAACCTCAATTGACAAGTGTTTTACCACTAAACCAAACAACCACGATCACCCATTTTTATTTTCCTATAATTTTTAGCATGTAATATTTTATAGCTATCTAACTATAAATATAAACAAAACTTATGTAGATTATTATAATCAGAAAATGTATTTTAAGACAGTCTTTGGCATACCACAAGGTACAGTGCTTGGATCATTGTTATTTATTTTATACTCTAATGATTCATTTAAACTCAAATTACATGGTAAAATAATATCTTATGCAGACGATGTAGTACTAATAGTTAATGAAAAAACTTGGACTGACTCTAGTATATCTGGAAATGAGGATATTAATACCATAAAAAAGTGGACGGATGATAACTTACTATCAATTAATACTGACAAAATATACTTTTTACGATTTGTTATTCAACAGAAAGATAACACTGAAATTAATATTAAAATTCACACCAAAGCCTGTACTCTAGAAGACTTTTCTGACCAATGTTCATCATTTGAAGAAAAATACTGTATCAATTACCTATAAATTATAATAGATAACAGACTAAAATGGAAAGAACATTTTACTAATCTTACAAACAAAATAAGGAAAACTGCCTACATACTTTTAAGACTCAGAAACATCTTACCACTTACAAATCTGAAAAAAATATATTATGTGTTTGTAGTCACATTTGCAATACGGTATCATTGGATGGGGAGAAGCATATAAACCTTCAATATCACAATTAGAAATCACTCAAGAAATAATAATCAAAATTATTCTAAAAAAAATACTATCTAAGATATTCACAGATTTCTAAATACCAAAAATAATAGACATACAAAAAAAATTCAATAATACAAATTTTCAAAATTAAAAATCTATTAAACTTTAGAAGCGAATTCCAATCTACAAGATTTAGAGACCAAATTGATATTCCAAAACTAAAATATACCGCAACTCAAAATCACTATATTTATCAAATCATCAAATTTTTTAACAATCTTCCCATCACAATTAGAACAATTACAGACTACTATCAATTTGAATATGAAGTAAAAAAATATGTACACTGACTAACTGAAACATAAATTAACTCGCATATACTCCTCTATACACGAGTTCTACTCTCATAGAGAAGAAATAAATATGAAATGGAATAAATATATATATATATATATATGAAATGAAATATATAAATTGTTATATATTTTCTAATGTTAAAATAAAAAAAATACAAAGATATTAAATTTGGGTGTCAAAATTATGTTTGGTTTAACATTATTCAATGTACTTTGTACAGATGAGTTATTTTCTCTTAAAATTACACATAATTTCTTCCCTGAATACATTTGGTTGCTTTCTGTATTCTCCTGTATTCTATCCCCTTCTCAACTTTCAAAGGGCGGAGCTTGTGTAGGCGTGGGCGGGTCCCAGTATCTTAAGAATTGAACATTTTCCTCCCTTCTAGGACGTTTGAATTGTTTTTGGATTCCTTTATTTTATATTTAACTAAGCAAATAGTAAAAGATTATTACCTTTATTTGGAAATCTTCACTGATATATTTTTTCCATAATAAACTAATTATAGATGGGTTCAAATACTTATGAATTTACAATTGTATAAAGTATTATTCACCTTGTTAAGTTCTGGTAATACTTACGTGTATTTGTTTAAAAATTAAGCTTAGGTATAAACGGTACTATATTAAATTATTTATATTTATTTCTATTTAAATAAGTAATTTTAATTGGCGATAAAAACCAACAAAAAATGTAAAACTTTATAAATTCAGATTTTTTTTTTCAAAAGAATAGGTATTGTTTATCGCTGAACGCAATACAATATAGGGACATTAAAGAACCGTATTCAATTCGTGGCCTTTTAATCATAACACTCATGGTTTTATAAATCATCTGATCTGCTTCATTTCGTATCATGTGTCCAAATCATCCGAGTTAGCCTTCTTTTATTTTATTTGCAATAGCCACTCTAAAAAAAACATGAACATAAACATTCATAATTTTAAATACATTTCACTCCATCTCGACATTTACATTTCAACTGCATCTTTTCTGTCTGTTTCTTTGTGCAACACTGATCCGTACAGTATTATAACCTAACCCCTATTTTATAAACTTATGTCTTAGTAAATTTAACTTAGTAAATAGACCAATATTAGAAATATTTTATAATATTGCTAGGTTGTAAATTGTGATGCTAGTAATAAAAGATTAAAAAATAAATTATAAGTCACTTTTGAAAGAGCGCCAACTACCACGTATTTTATATAAACTGGTTTAGATTATTTTTACCTCTGCTGTTGTAACCCAGATTTCCACTATACCGGTTGCAATGTAAAACTCGAAAGGTTGAATTTTAAGTATTTAAAATTCTTAATAAATTTAACTTAATTTATATGAATCAGTTAGTTACCTCAAGTGAATAACAATAAATAATATTGTTTTATCTATTAAATCGATCGGTTATTAAGATTTCAGTTGTGCTTTTAGTTATTCATAAAAAGAAATCCACTAAAATATGCCCGTTCTGCCCTATAAAATTACGTTTATGCATTAAGTACTTATCATGTACACGTATGAGTTTCACTAAAAATTAAAAAAAAAGTATATTGGTACATATATCGCAGATGATTGTGTTTTAATTTCGTCAATGCATGTATAATTTTACCCGTAGCTACACGTACTCATCCAGACGTTTCCTTGAAAAATAAAATATAAGTATGTACTTACCTATATAGCTGATTATTATAACATTTATATTGTATTATTAGGATATAAGTAAATATTTCATTATATTTTTAAACCATTTTTATTAATTCATTTTTTAACTAATTACTATTTAAAAGCATAATTGCATTAATAATTGTGAAATATTTAATTAATCAAAATATGATTGGTAGTAGCATCTTACTATAAATCACTTTAATTGAGCAGTTAAATTTGTTACATTGAAATAAAATAAAATACACAGTTATTGTTTTTGAGAAGATTATTTTTCAGTAAACTAATAATATTATTTAATTAACCTTTTAAATACCATGAGCGCGTTAACACGTTAAATTTTGCATGTTACGCCAAGGCATCAGCGTGATAACATGCTCTTTTTGACCTTGTAGAAACAATTTTCAATAATTTTTCCATTTGTGGATGACAATTCCCAGCTATTGATAGATACAAATATCAAATGGACGGGGGGGTTTCCATTTCAAATACGATTGGCAGTTAAAAAGTTAAACATTTCTCAATAATAACAATTTAACATCCTACGTAGAACGGTAATTACATTTGTTTTGTTTGTTTGTTAAAAAAAGTTACGTGAATAAAAAAAGTAGAAGGTAATTTAAATGCAATATCATAAGTTAGTAATGGTGTTGGTGTTAATCTTTATTGTTACGTATTTGACTTCTTAGTACGTCTTTAGTGTACACCTCGTAATGTGAAGGTCCAAGAAATAGACTATGTAACAATTTTTTTTTTATTACAATAAGCTACAATTTAGTAAAAGGTTTATCACTAGTGTAGATCAAACTGTTAAGCCGACGAACCGCAGATGAAAGAGACGCGCGCACTCATGCGCAGCGTCTTTCTAGCCACACATACCCGCACCGGCGGTGCGGCACACATACACACACCATTCCACCATCCCATGGACATCACATTTATTCCTACATTAGAAAGTCTGCAGATAAAATAAATAGCACATATTAAACACTCCTTCAATTAAACATGTAACCTCTAAAAGTACTAAGTTTATGACCGATTCGTTTGAAATCTTACGCTACGTATTATAGTTATGGCGCTGTTTTTATATATTCTAGCGTTTCAATATTTAATTGAAAACTTATGTATCCAAATATATTGAAAGCGCCCAGAAATATTCGTGTATAATATTATCAAATAAACATGTAATATTGTAATTTTGTCGTATTTCGTTAATAAAATTAAATCAAATTAATTTAAATTAGATTGAAATTATTCAATTATGTACCCCATTGAAAATTATATTTTTTGTTGTCTTATCTTATCTAAATAAATGGTTTTGAGTTTTTTAAATCCATTTATTTAGATAAGCTTTAAACAAAAATATCAGATTTGTAATGAGATAAATGATTTTATCAGTTATCAGTTATTGCATAAAAAAAGAACGACAACAATTATTACGAGTATTTATGTTATGAGAACACATTTTTATTATGAAGTTCTAATTATTCAGAACATAGGTCTGTGAAATTTAAATATGAATTACTTACTTACCATCACGCCGTTTCCCCGCGGGGATAGGCAGAGAGAATAGAGCGCCACACTCTTATGTCCTGACATACAATACTTGCCTCATCCACATTCATACATTTTCTCATACAAGCTCGTCGATTGTTGAGGTTGAGGTTCTAACAGAACCATCCGCCATTTTTCACGGACGTCCTTTATTTCTGGTGCCATTAACACATGCGTCATATATCTTTCTTACCATTCTCTCCTCATTCATCCATTCCATATGACCATACAACCTAAGTGATCCTTTCTTAATCTCACTCACTATACTAACATCACATTCTTTCCATTCTTTACATTCTTTCCTTATTTCTTCATTCTTTACTCTGTCATAAATGCCACATATACGTCTAAGTGATCTCATTTCGCTGTAGCATAGTTTGATAATGCATCTTCCCCGGTTTGAAAAGAGATCCAGGTTCGAATCCCGGTGGCGCAACAACAAGATTTTTCGATAAAATTGATTTTATACGTATATCTTTCTAATTAATACATTTAATTAATATTTATAATTTTTGTGTTTAAATGTGTTTTGTATTCTCATACACCGATAATAAATTTCTCGATAATAATTTTTAATATTTATTGTCTATATTACGTTGAACGTTTTGTCATTTTTTAAGTACACAGATTTAATTATGTTTAAACCAATCTTGCCGCCTTACAATTACAATTCAGCGCCATTTCGAAGAAGTGTATTGTTGGGCACACCACTTGGCAACATAGCCACACCTGCGGGTTTTGTTAGGAAGAAAGAAAGAAAGTCTGTTCATCCCCACCATAATATATTGGTACATCAATGGTATATAAGACCTTCCAGGAGGTTTATCTTTCCGGGGGACATTCTTGGCAGTTTTCATCTGCCACGATCTAAGAGATTGATCTGTCTGGGAGGTATTTTCAGCAGACCCGGATCGGACCCGACCGGGTCAGTACTTAAAAAATTACGCCGAACTTGCGTGAAGTCGTGCCGAGCCATGAGCCGTGCCAAACTTGGTTGAAGCTTGACCTTGTAATTTTCACAGAATTAACAAAAAAGCTATTTTAGAATATTAAAATTAAAAATATGATTAATATTATAGTTATTGTAATAGAAAAATTACGATATACATATTTTATATCGATGTTTTTGCAGAAATTCTAGCTAAGTACCTTCAGCTTATTTCAAGGTATTGACTGCACGCTGTGTCGTTGTAAATATCAGCAAGGAAGAAATAAGTTGAAAAAAACGCATTTCATAAATATGAGACAATTAAGGCTTTTTTGTTTTATTATTTTAACCGTGTACAAATCGTTTACCCAAAATGCAATTGTAATTAAATATTAAATTGTATTTTGCAAACTCTTATAATAATATACTATGCATTGGTTGAATCAATATATCAATACAGAATACTAGGTTTGGGAGGAACTTGTCTCATACATCTCAAACCAATAAATACAACTCAAAAGATAACAATAAAAATAATTTTAAAAAAGGCTTACCCAAGCAAAAAATTTTTTAAAGATTTTCTATTTTTAAATTTATCTTCCTTATGTAAAAAAACTCTTTTATTTTATTATTTTAAAGAAGACAAAATAAAAATTCATCACAACTATCAAATTCGAAGCAAAAATAATGAACATGTTATTTTAAAAATGTTCAAATTAGGAATAAGACAGAGATATGCATCACACATTATATAACCGACTGCCAAATTCAACTAAATTAACAGCAAATATAAATGAGTACAAAAAAGGTTCTAAAATGACTTAAAGATCTTCAAAATTATTAAATAATTATGTATTCGATACCTTTCTGATTCCTAAATTCTAATCTGATCTATTTCTCAACATTTTTTACATTTTATTATTAATTTTAACATTGCATTATTATAAATGTTAATCTTGTTTTATGTAAATGTCGATAGCCACCCACACAATTCAAGATCTTTATTATTTGGGGTGCGTAAGTCTATTTTTATATTATGTTGTCGAATGTATAAATATATAAATAAAAAATAACTATCTATTCTCATACAATACCCGGTGTAGACACGGTTGGTCCACACGGGATATTGTGACGCGGTGTTTGGACGTGGGCGCGGCGTGTTGGAGCAAAGGAAGGCGATCCTGCTTTCAGGAAATTCGGCCGGCAGCCGCCCACCGAACTGCTTCCTTCCTCAGCGGACGCTACTTACGATCCACCCTAAATGTTCACACAGACGTTCGTGAACGTAGCACAAGCACTACGAACGTATTTTAAACATTTTCAAAGGGAGATAGATCATTTTCAACCGTCAAAGTACTCATAATTTGAAATCATATTATTTCATGTCAATGAATTTTATCAATGGTTTTGCAATTTAGATTACCTACATGTTTATTTATTTATTGGAAATATCCCAGATATAGTTTAAGTACTCACATTCTAACATACAGGGTGAATATTATGTTACAGGCCGACATTGGTTTAAATAACTAGGAAATGCAAGACAATTTTTTAGTTCGTTTTTTATTTATCAATTATGTAGTTTAAGTGGCCGCCTCTGGTAGTGGCACAAATGCGCGCTCTTTTAACCATATTATTAATAACATTCTCGCATACTTCGCGTGTTATTTCACCAATTTTATTTCGAATATTATCCTGAAGCGTCGAAATTATTGTTGATTTATTGGCGTAGACTTTTCCTTTCAAGTACCTCTGTGTATTAGGTGGCAACGTTATGTACATGTATTCCAGGCCCAATCGACCCAATTCAGCCACCAATAAGTTTTCCAACGTGTGACGATAACGATCACCATTAATGGTTATGGCATTGCCTGCATTATTATATAGATAAAATGTTTTAATGACTTCAACACGTTGTTGATATGATAGATACTCTATAATAAATTGTAATCAACCATTATCTATGACTACCAAATGCGAACTGACAAATATTAACCAAACCAAAATGCAGACCAAACAAAATCGGTCTGGAACATAATATTCACCCTGTATTTCTCATGGACAAGAAAAATGCATAGCACGATGTAAAAAAAGTTATGAACATCAAAACAAAAATCATTTATATATTGCATCGAAGAATATTGTTAATTTGGTTTTTAAATATTGGTAATGAAACAAAAAATATATCAATGTCGGTGAACAAATCATTATAAGCTCGGCACATTCTCAGTGCACATGTATTGATTACAAAATTTTATTAAACTAATTGTGGCGTATCCTCTAGAGAAATATCTGAAGAAATGCCAACTAACGAATTAATCGAAAAACTTTATCTGTTCGTGCAATAATATATATATATATATATATTTTATTTTTTTTAAATACCTACGGTTATCATTTTATGGTACGATTGAATTAAATGTAGATTTTTTAAATTAAACACATTTTTCAATCGAATGTTTACTCTTTAATAGAGGTTTTTATATTTATAAATAATATTCAATTAAATCATTTTGTCACTAGATATTTACACTTAATGAAAGGGGTTTTAAATTAAACATATTTGTGAGTAAATGCTATTTCTGAATAAAATATAGTACAAAAAGTTTTTCATCTACAATATTTTATTAATATGTGCAATAAATATACCATTTTGTCGACAGATACAATAGTATATTTTGTAGATGTTCAAGTGAATTTGACACGAGCGTGCTACATTATATTAAACATTTTAATTTATAATGTTTAAATATATTTAAACAGTGCCAAGGTGATGAAATGTAATTTTGATAATTTATCAACAGTTTAAAAGCTTGTTAACTATTAACTATCGCGTTAACATCAAGCAAGAGAAAGAGATGGACTGAGAATGCCATTCAGGAAGAAGGTTAAATCTCAGAAATCGATGATGCACAGTGCGATGAAGATTTTCAATGAAATGCCAGATGATATGAGAAAGGAAGGAGATTCAAAATGAAACTAAGCAAATATGTACAAGATGTTTCAGTAAAAATAAAAATTTTGATGTCGTTTATATTAAAACATATACAACTTGTGTATACACTATATTAAAACAAATTAATGTATAACTTTTTAACAACTGTATTTTTCATCTTCCGTCATTTTTATACGGATTGTGCGCTATTTTTATTTTCATATGTCCGTATGCTTTATGTTAGCTTGTATATGCGGTCTCGAATTATTTATTATTGTAATTATATTAATAATAAACTTTAAATAAATAATATGATATAAAATCAAAGAAAAAATATAAAAATCTATCCTACCGATAATTCAATTATTATTCTTTGCGATTAATGGTACCTCCTAAACAGATTATTTCTGTATTATTGATTTTTGCTAAATTATACATGAAAGTAGATTTTATATTAATATTAAAAGTGCATTATAGCACGATTTAAAATATGATTTCTCTAAAAACTTGAGATAAAGCTGAAATTAATTTTTGAATTACCATAACTTGAATATATTTGTAAGTCTCGTTCCATTTCAGGAGTCGGGTCAAGTTCTGTGGATACAGGTTGCTACAGAGCTACCCACATAGGTCATTTCTCGCTATTTATTCAGGTATATCAGTAGACATTACTTTAAATTCGTGGCATTTTATATTTGTAGGGGTAAAGGGTAGTTAGTTACAACTTGTAACAAACATAATATTCTCCTTCTTCCAGGACCCCGACTTCTAGTAATCTTTCCCAGTATTATGAGGTACAAGATTTCGTATTTCTCCGAATATTTCATTACATGTCCGAGAA
This sequence comes from Eubasilissa regina, assembly GCA_022840565.1. Lineage (NCBI taxonomy): Eukaryota > Metazoa > Arthropoda > Insecta > Trichoptera > Phryganeidae > Eubasilissa > Eubasilissa regina. The sequence continues at coordinate 30,145,584 of JAINEB010000033.1, forward strand.
GTTTTTGGATTTTTATTGTTTTGGTACTTATTTTTCTTTATTCATCTAAACCATAATATCTTCAATCGTCACTCTATCCATCCAACTGCTTATTTTGAGCATTCTTCTGTTAGATCCACATCTCAAATGCTTCAAGTCGCCATATATTTTCTTTGGTAAGTGTCTATGCTTTCAATTCATAAAATAATATCGAAAGCACATGTCATATGACCATTCGCATTCGTTATTTAAGGTTGAGATCATAACTGCAGAACATCTTTTTAATGATTCTACGCGGCATTTGATTTCAACAGAAGAATCCCATCTTTCATATATATTGCGACCCAGGCATCTCTTCTAATTTTTTTTCATAAATATAATTATTATACATATATAGTCACAACAATAAAGTACACTAATAGCCATTTTTTTAAGATTTTTGTGGAGATAAAGTACCTACCCGAAAAAGCACGAATATAAATAAAAATATTCATTGTAGTTTTAAATTTAGCGAGACTTTTAATTAAAACCTATATTAAGTACTTTTTTGTTTTAACCAGGGTTTAAAACGATTTCCGCTGTCGTGCGGCCGTCGGCCGTTTTAAGCGCTGTCCAAAGCGAAAGGTGATAGTTATATAATACAAATGTACGTATGTAAATGAGAACCACCATTCAATACAGAATAGTCTCTTTTCATATTCGTTTGCAATAAAGACCGCATTTAAATGGTCAGAATTTCTATCTCCCATATTTTTAATACATTATAATTTAATAAAATTATATTATAGATACATTAGATTTTATTTTTGTTAATTTGTAGCTTTAGTAGTTTATAACAGATATTGCGAGTTAACATATATTTCTATCACAATAATCGTGTACAATATTTGTTTTATCTACGAAATTTATAAAAATTTTATATTAATGTAATATGATAAAATAAAGTATACCTAAGATTTTCGACAATTTAAAAAAAATTAAAATGAAAGATGAACTACATTAACAATAATGTAATCAAATAACACATGTATGATAAATAAATTCCCATTTTAGATAAAAAAAATTTACTCACCTCTGACAGCTATCCAACTTTTTCCTGTTAGCTTATGAAAAACTAAACTTTCGTCAGTATTAACTAACTAACTTACCATCACGCCGTTTCCCTGCGGGAGTAAGTAGAGAGGATAGAGCGCCATACTCTTCTGCCCTGAGATACAGTTCTCGCCTCATCCACATTCATACATTTTCTCATACAAAGCTCGCCGATTATTGAGTCTTCTAACAGTTAACTGATTGACTTTTTTTTCGTCTGTGTTCAAGTAGCCAATTAGCTATCTATTATATGTATATTATTATTTTCTAAACACCTATTTAATTATCGCAACATCAAGATATGCAATTCGCTTAACAATAAACTTGACTTAGTTACATATAAGTATCAGGGGTGTGCAAACTCTGCATAACTATAATTTCCAAAACCCAAAAAAAACTGCAAAAATATAATTTTTGTAACTATAATCTGTTCTATAATTACAATTTCTGTTCTATAACTATAATCTAAATTAAATATTAATTTGACGTTTTATGTATTAAATATATAGCTGTTATTATGTTATCGTGTTAATATGTTAACTAGAACATAGAATTGATAAATAAAGCCGCGCATGTGTTTTTCATAATTTTTCGTAAAATTTGCCCTAAACATATACGAACTAAAGGCTATAACTTCAATCTCTCGCGCCGCGCGGTGTTCTGAATTCACTTCTTCGCTTGAGAAAACGTGCTGTAAAACGCTGAAAGTGTGTATTGGAAGGAGACTGTTTTATTTATGCTTTCCGACTTCACTTTAAAAGTGGTATTTATACAATATTAGTACATAATTATATATTATAATTTATTTTTTCCCCTCCACTTAATAAGTCAAAAAATTTCCCTGGAATATTAATATTTTTCAAGAACGGAAATTAACTCAAACTTTCAGAAAATATGCTTCTGAAAGAGTGCATTTCACAGATTTTATAGTGCCTATCAATATTAGCAGCATAAGCTAAGCCCATGCCTAGTGCACTCCGCTGACATTCATATGAGAGTTATTGGTGGAAAACTTAATATATATTACTTTTTTTAATCCACTATTTATTTTTTTCACTACATGTATATATTATTTTCTTCTTCTTATTGCTACTAACTAAATTTATTGTCTTTATTATTTTATTTCACTGTAGCATGTATGTGTCTAACTATTTATACGCAAAATTATTTAATACTATATTACAAATATACATTTACAGTAACATCTAGTGTAAAAGGCTCAATTAAATTATAAATATTTACTTACCTATTTATGAGATAATTATTTTGTATTTTTTAATTAATATTCATATATATATATATATATATCATTGTAGTTTATCTCATATTTTCTTTTTATTCTAAAAAATAATGTGATGTTTCTAAACCAATGAACTAAATTATTCGATCAAGCTGTTTTCAGATTTAATTCGCCACTTATTTAAAAATATCGCGCACCCAATATTCATCCCTCGGGAATATTTACCCCGAGCCTCCCTCTCTCCTTCACAGGCTCACCCCTCACAAATACGGCGACACTGCGTAATTCGACAACTTTTCCTATTACGGCACGTCGGCCGAGAAAGAAAAATTGGCTTCCATTGTTCTTTTTGAATTATTTTTACCCTACAGAGACACAAAATGATTATAAATATTAAAAAAATAGTTGGACACATTATACGGTGGCGGAATTTATGTATTATTACTATTATGTAGATTCTGGTATTTGCAGTTTTGTGGTTAACTATAAATGAATATTTCACCTCATATTCAAGATTAATACTTTTTGAAATAAACAAATAAAATTTTAAAATCAATCTAGCTAAATGTTAACACGGAATGAGACACCATGAAATATATTTCAAATATTTAGTTGAGACAGTTTGTACAATACTATGTATGCTTGTTGAGATTATGATCAGATGATAAACTCATCTTAAAATTTGACAGTAAAACTATTTTTAAACGTTAAACAAACAGAAATTACAAACTTTTATTCCGTTTAAACTGCTGCTAGAGAGATTCGAATTCGCCCAACTAACGAATGGAATACAAACAGTCAATGGACTGTCATTTGATCGCATAAGCGTGAAGTGAGACGCGAAATGGCAAATCTTTAAAACAAGGACTACTAACACCGAGAATTATCTCTAAAAATTGCAAATTTTGACAAAAAAAAAAAATCGGAATTCGAAATTCGAAAATAATTTTTTTAGAATTTTCGAATTAATAAATTCATTATTATTTATTATATGAAAAAAAATTTTTTTTCATCTAAATATTAAAATTAAACTATATTTTGTTGAGAATTAATTTTAATGGAAGACAATATGTCAATATAACCAATTCACCTTATAATACTTTAATATGCCTTGTGGTAATTTGCTAATATTATGAGTTTAAGAAGTCTCGTGTTCGACCGGATAATCGAGGTTTTACTGTATGTATCAAATAACGGCAATAAATTAAAACTGTCCCAATTTACCTCAAAAATTTTCGATAGTTTTACATAAAACCAAGGCAGAATAACTAAATACACACTACACACCGCACTACCTAATTGTCTCCAAAGAATTTCGCGGGAGCAAAAACTGTATGTCAGAGGTTATGTCGAATTGATTTTTTATTTTAAAATTTTATGCGTAGATAAATAAATGATTTTATTAAGATAAAATTACCCTTGTATTGGTTATTTTTACAGTTCGTAAATATAATTTAAATAATTAATCAATGTTTAACTTCAACATGACCTCCTCATATACATCACGGATACGACATTTTATTTAAACACATTCACACACACCGTACACTCAGTCGCCAAGGAATTTATTTATTTACATGAAACATACATATATAGGCATATAATTATTACATTTTGGTCATAATTTTAATCAACACACACATTTGTCTTTTTCTGTACTGTAAAGATATCAAAAGTAAATACAAAAATCACTTAAAAATGAAAACAAATTATTCAATTATATTTTATATTTTTGAACACACATCTTAAAACTCTAACTTATTAACACGCTTAACAATAGGTTGCCAAGAATTTACAGTAAGTATGTAAGATTTACCTGCTAAATGAGTATTTTAAAAATGCTAAGACTTAATTATCTAAATTTGTTTAACAAAAAATCAAACTTCAATAAGGGGTGAATATTTTTAAACTATATTTAAGGGGTTAGTCAAATATCGGTAAAATAAAATACATAAATAAAGACTATATTTAATAATCCAAGATTATCATTTGCGAGTTAAATATAAGTAGTTATTGTAATAGAGATGATAAGCGGTTGATGATTATTGATGTTTTATCATATAATGTGTAAAGTTTATCATATAATGTGCAGAATTGCCTCGGCGGAGACCGAAGCCGGAATTGAAAAACAGCCGACCGGGATGTCAAGTCCGCGACCTTTCCGGCGCTGTTCCGGTAGCGGCTTATCGGTTAGGGACGTCAAGTAGCACCACCGCATATAAAGGGGCAAGCTCGTGGCTCCCGTCATCCCACCGCGCTATAATAAAGATCAGATCCTCGTGCTCTGTACCTGGCTAATGCGATTCACCGCAAGCGGATATTCAACTCGCCTCTATTGTAAACCAATCTGTTAAAATTATTAGATTTTTTTTTAAATTTTGAAGAAGTAAATTGAGCGAATTTAGCATTAAAAAACACACTTGGATGCTTTAAACTAATGTTCTTATTTTCATTGTTCTTCAGTTTAACGTAATACAACGTAGCAGGGTTTTCCAAGTCACAATTTAAATTAATCGTGTAACAATCTAATCATTGATGATTTATTATAATAAAATAATGTATATTTGCGTCCGCCTGGAGTAAAATTGTTTGGTTTGTAAACATTTACCTAAGTATTAGACTACAGGAGTTATGGTGGGTTGACGTTCAATTTTATTCCGTATTTCGTATTCATAGTTAAGAGCTTTAGGTTTTAATTTAGTTAATATCATTAATATTATATATAAGTGAATTTTTTCACTAATAAATTCTCTTAGATAGCCTACAACGTATTATTGTGAAGACATGGTATACAAATTAAAAAAAAAAAAACAAATTTTGTAATAACATCTTTGGTCGATTTAACGTTGACCGGTTTCGATATTACTGTATCTTAATCAGGACGAACGCATACTAGCTTCATCGACGTCCCAACGGAAAATAAATAATCTAACCACCAAATGCCTATTTTTTAAATTTGATCGCAAGAAAACAGATTTCTTAAATTATAATGAATGAATATAATTAATTAATATAACAAAATTACCAAAATACTACAAATACCGGAAATGTCGATATTCTCATAATATTTTTGAACGATTAAACACTAGAAATCAAATTGTTGTAACGTAATTTTTAAACATTATATAGGTACCCTTTTTAAAGACCCCTCCGTCCGCGCAGGACCGGCGCGTGTCGGCCGCCGCGTGCCCAGTAACAATGCCACCGTAATGCCATGATTGACAGTTACAATATTTCGCAAAGTGATGCCATATTCCGATGAATATCTTTAAATGTGGAATCATCCACGCTCGGCTGCGCCGGTCCCACCCCGTGGCGGGGGATGGGAACGGCAAGTTTGAGGTTGGCATTGTCACAACTCGGAGCGTCGCAGCGTCACAAAGGGGCGTGCGAATTGGAACTCTTAACATTTAAACAACTGAGAGCGTGATTGGACTGCCAAAGATCAAATAAAAAATATTTCTTTTTCTTTTTCAACTTTGCAAGAGAAACGACATATTACTGTAGATTACATAACACTATCGTGTTAAAATTTTAAAAAATGTAATATAATTTTAAAATTAAGTACTTATAGATATATAGATAGTTTTTTTATTACTTTAGTTAGGGTTGTATTAGGGATTTATTAAATGCATTAATCTGTTTTTTTTTGTTGGTAGATAATAATTAATTAACGATACGCATAGATACTTTTTTAATGTTTTGAAAAGTGGACTTACGATTTTTAATTTATTTACTTATTTATTTTATATATAATATAATATTACAAATTCTATAAATGATATATACCTATACGTTATTTACGCTTATTATTTTAAAAATAGTAATTACTTCTTGTCTTTGAAAACGGGGGCATTGTCATTACAATATTATACAGAAAATATAAAGATAATAAAATGGGTAAATTATTTTACAAGTGAGGAGAATATCTAACTGTTGTTTTTTTTTTTTTAATTAATTTTGGTCTGTAATTTGTATAATTATTCTTCATATTTCAATATATCTACGTAATATAATATTTACTTATTAGGTATTCAAGAAATAAAAAGAAAAAACATATTAGTTTATTAATCATTCATAACTTAGTTCTATTAATTTGTGATTCATTTAATAAAACGTATCGATTGTGTATTTTAAAGATTAATTAAAAATAATCTATTTAATATAAATTATACCATTCCTACTAAAAATAATATAAAAAAAGCAATATATCTAATATGATATTAAAATATTTATAAATTATTTAATGTATTTAAGATTTTATAATTTCAATATTTATTAAAATATATATTTTATGTTGATATATAGGAATAAAGAAAATCATTTGATCTCATTTCTGTCGAATTATATCTTACCAGTGCTGACGTTGATTCAAAATCTGTACATTTCTTAATACTTATTATGAATAATAGAATCTGCCCCAATGAATGTTACTCCTTCCGTCTATACTATTTAATTCTAAAACATAAATTAACTCGAAAATAAATCTACGCTGCATCGCTTAATAAATCACTTGGGTCATTAAACGTTTTCAAAGTCCGCTACAACAGTGCAATTTAGTCAAGGATACTTGCTCCCCCTTTCGGATATTTTGATCGATGAAAGCAAGTGTTGGCGATCACTGCGGGACTCGAAGCATAAAAAAAACCTTCGGTTTCATAAATTCGTGTGATCACTTACTTGGCTGGGCCCGAACATAATACCTATCGCTATCTGTGTAAAGCGAGGGGAGGCGACCCCTAAAACTCCCGAGCAATATTGCCAACGGAGTTTATTAATGTTCACGTGCACATACATTTCGAAGTCGATACAGTTCTGATTTTACTTTATTTAATTGTTTTATTTTATTAACCTTTCACGCAGATATAATAAAGTACCGATAAAGTATATTTTAATTAGAGAAAAAAACTGCAAATAATATGAAACAAATAATACCTCATTTTTTCACATTAAAAGTATATATTATATCTAGATATATATTAAAGTTTCATGTTGAATCTATTAAAAATACAATAAATTAATATTTTATTTATGAGCAATACCATTTACAAAAATATGAAATTACAATAATTTTGAGAAATTAAAAAAAAATAAAGAATTCAGATATTAGATAATTTTAATTTTAATAAATGGTCAACAATACTATCAAACAAAACGGAAAATAATTTTTTTTAAAAAACATATCTTCTTAAGTACATAAACACCTATTCGAGAATGAATCAAAATTACTAGAAATGATACAATAAATTAAACGAACGCAATATTTCATTGTCTGAACTTGATTCAATCAAAAATACTAGTACAACGAAGGCTAATACAACTATTTAGATCAAATCAAACACCAAAACTCTCGACTTGAACCCAAAAAATAGCTGGGTGCAAAGTTTATCCTTATTTATTTATTTAACTATGTATATACCTTCACGTAAGGGTGAACAACGGGGCAAGTATTACTCAAATATTTTCAAGCATAAAAGACTCATTTAAAGTGTACATATTTATTTCACAAAAATAGAGTCAAGAAGGAATATGTGCAATAGATTGATAACGAATTCCGTCACTTTCAAGCGTATCTACCACAAATTACACCAACATAATTTAAAAGACACCTAAAAAGCATTACATGAATTAAGCTGGAACTGAATAAATTTGCAAAACTCTATGGCTCGCTAAACGCAGGACTAGGTGTGGCTGCACCTTTTGCACCTGCCCTAGACCGACCCTGACATTAAGGACTTTTCATACTTGGATAGCTTTATAGATAAAATAATACATAGACAGCTCAAAAGTAATAGTAAACGGAATATAACAATAATACGTACAATATATAATTGAAAAATATTAACAGTATAGAAAGTACCTACCCATAACAAATGTTTAATGTTATACTTTGACTATTTCAAATAGATGTTTCGCATCGTTTCGAATGTTATCTTAATAAGTGTATGTATCTCTTTAATAATATATAATATTTAATAACTAAGTTGTCTCTCTTTAAAGTAAGTACGCCAAAGTGTAAAACGAAGTATTTAGGAATTTGGTTCTTCATTCTATAATTATGAATTGTATATGCGATGTACTTTTTCCAAAGTTTTTATACTTTGTAATAAATATGAAATTTTAAATACTAATTAAGTGTATTAATTAGAAATATATACAAATAAAATCAATTTTATCGAAAAATATTGTTATTGCTACGGCGATTCGAACCAGGTTCGATTCTAGGTTCGAATCCCAGTAGCAACAACAATATTTTTCGATAAAATTGAATTTATATATATCTTTCCAATTAATACATTTAATTAATATTTAAAATATTACAGACTTATGTCCTGAATAATTACAACTTGACAATAAGAATCTGATCTCCTTAATAAATATGAAATTGATTAAGTTTATGAAAGGCAGAAGTCGCAACGCAACGCACTAGAAATATCTAAAAGCTATATATTTAAAAACTATAAAATATCCATCCACGATATCCATACATTGTCGTCGAGTTTAAAGTTAAAATATAAATTATATTGGTGAGACCCTAGTATTTTCACTCTCTGAAGAATATTTCGTTCATTCCCTGGCGCTCGGTGGCGGGAGACAGTATCGAATAAAATCACTCCACTGCTTCGCGTGTCGAATACTCATTCAAGCTAAAGAAACTACAAGGGAATAGGAGTGTGAACGTAGACGTGTTTTACAATTCAATAATATTCACAAGCCTTAGATATTTTCAACATTTTAAAACACTGGAAATTTCACAAAATAAAATAATTTTATTAATATTCTAAATCAATGTATTTACGAAATTTCACTTAAAATCGGTACCTAGTACCTATCTATATATTTACACCGACAAATTCAATACTATTTCTGTACTGTCCTTTAAGAGTTTTAAGAGTTTTAAGAGTAACACACGTGTTTTACAATTCAATAATATTCACAAGCCTTAATTCCATTCGTTGGAATTATGGCTTCGAAACTCTCGAAGGCCTGTATAGAATTATTGTTGAATTTTGTATGCAAAATAAGTCTGATGCAAGTATGTAGGTACTAATTTTAAGTGAAATTTCGTAAATTTATTTTGTAAATACATTGATTTTTAATATTAATAATTAATTTTTTATGAGATCACATTCTTATTGTGAATTTGTTATTATTCAGAACATATATCTGTGATATTTTAAATATGAATTAAAATGTATTAATTAGAAAGATATACATATAAAATCAATTTTATCGAAAAATATTGTTTCTTTCAAATAATGGAACGATTAAAGGTATTAATATCAAAAAGGTAACTTATATGATCGAAAATTTGTCGCTAAAATATCGTCGCTGTGGCATAGTTGGATAGTGCACCTTCCCCGCTTTGGAAAGAGATCCAGATTCGAATCCCGGTGGCTATTATTTAATTATCAAGGGACATTGTATGTCATGATATATTCTAATACCATGTATTATATTTTAATACTTAGCTTAATCGCTAGTGAAATGAAAATATAACCTTTTTGAATATCAGATGGTAGGATTTGACTTGTACAATAGTTGGTAAAGGTTATCATCCTATATGAGACAACAAACATAATCTAGATAATTTTTTTTGACGAACAAATTTTTTACCATTGTAAATCTAACTCGAGCAAAAAAAGAAAGAAATACAAAGTTATGTCTAAAATACAGATTTATAGCGAAATGGAGGTTCTATTTTACAAAATATAAATAAACATGTTACATATCCCAGGCACAAGTACCATACCATTCGTGCAGGTAATATATTTTTCAATACTAATTAAATGTATTCATTTGAAAGATATACATATAAAATCAATTTTATCGAAAAATATTGTTGTTGCGCCACAGGAATTCGAATCTTTCTAATTAATTAGTATTTAAAATATCACAGACCTATGCTATGAATAATTACAACTTCACAATAAGAATATGGTCTCCTGATAATATATTTTTCCATTGTTTGCCATTATATTTTGTTTTGGTCTCGTCAAACATCATCTAAATTTTATTTCAAGTTCAGGTGGTGATCTTTATTTTGTGAAAAATAAAAACAATATACGTACTTAAGTACATTTCTATTTATTTTAACCAATGCACATTATTATATAAAATATTACTCACTTTTAGACACGTTTTTTTAACGTAGTTTCGTGACACATTTTATGTCAGATATATTTAAATTAAATTGCACGTAAGCAGTGTTCTCTCTATGTTGCACTTCGTTTCAAAATTTTGGGGGTTCGGTAAAAAAAAAGGTTTATTATTTATTTTACTCGTAATCTGAAAACTAACTGTAATACGTTGTAATATTTAATTTCGCATAGAGAATAAAAAATGTTTTAACATGTACGTAGGTACAATCCACTAATCGAAATCCAATTGTTGGAATTGATACAAAAAGTTAGAAATCACGTTCCCTTGTCGATCCAATAATTGAAAACAGTGTAAACATATTCACTGAGACTACAGTTTGTGTGACGAGAGATGTTGGTGCGGTTCCGAACTAAAACAATATCTGCATGCTCTCCGTGCGGTTAATGAGTCCTCCCACGGAGCAAGCCTCTCAAAGCGTTATCTGTTTGACTTAACGACAGATTAAACACGCAAACCGTAGGGAGAACACAGATTAAAATTGAGGTTTAGACAGAGGCGTTTGATATACACGAATGTCGAACGCGCAAACAGCGAGAACAAATTCCCCGCGGCCCGAGGCGCTAGCATCCCTTGTCATAAGTTAGCCTGTGACACGGGAGCTCCCTGGGACGGTTTTTAAACCTCCACTCTCCCAAATAAGGCTTTGATGTTGGTGCAACGCTTATAAGAAAGAGCATGGATTGTGTATTTGTAACAAGCCTTATTATAAATTGGAGAAAGATGAATGAAAACTTTGTTAATGATATTAATATTACATTAATATATTAATACAATTATGGGATACTATTACTGATGCGATATTTTCTTAGTTACTCGATATTTTAGTAGATTATAGAATCAGCTGCCATACCAATATATTCAGAATCGAGTGAATTTTCAATTTTACTAACGTAAGTACATTTTGAAAAATTGATTATAACTGAATATCTGCATCATTATTAGAAAAAGGCTTTCTAGATTTAGGCTTATAAGCTTTTTAATTAATTTGACTAATTATAACTTGCTACATTCATTAAAATGGTCACAATAATCAAACAAGTCATAGAAGTAGGTAACATCAGAATATTTATAAAAATCAAAGTGCAGTAATTAAAAATAATTGTTTACAAAAGCATCCAAAATTTTTCTCAATACCAAAAATACTGAGTACTTTAGAAATCAATTTTGATCTTATAGCCATGTTTTTACGACAAAAATAAGAAAATTGTAACAATAATAACTCATAATTTGTGGAAATACTCGTATCATTGGTTTTCCATTTATTAGAGACAACATTGAAGTTCGGAAGTATTAATTTCTTCGACAGGAATTACGTGGGGTGGGAATGTTACCAGCCCATGTGATGTTTGTTTATTTTGATTTCTAACCACCATCATCATTTCGAATCATAGAGCAAAACAGGTCCCACAACAGTTTTGTAAACTTTACCCTTACTTATTTACTTACTTGTATAAACACTCTTTTGTAGAACAATAATCCTTAAAGAGATCTCTAATTCGTCCAAGTAAGATTGAATCTATTTTGGATGCCTTCCTTTAAGACATAACCTAGATATATAAATTGGTTTATATGATAAATCTCTGTGATTAATCCTTTGCTTTGCCGTTTATTACAATAATAATTGGTACACAAATTAATAAAATAGTTACACTAAAAGCAACTATTTACTCGTAGAAGACCCGTGGATAAGAGAGCTCTTCCAAGGGCGCGGTGCCTTATAACAGCTCTGCTACACACCCACCCATCTGTCAGATATCACGCCGCTCTCTTACACACACATACTTACAGAATCATTTTTTTTAAATATGTATTATAGAATATCTATTTTTACTGCGTCGGTTGGTCTAATGAGAATTTGCAGCTCTCTAGGAGAATGGAGTGAGACAAGGCCTTAACAAGGCGTTCTCCTGATTTGCCCTGTTTCAATACTTGATGACCAATTAAGACCTAATTAGTCTTCATTAAATCTTTGTTTTTGGGATCTACCAGCTACCATCTTGGTAATCGTTTCCCTGGCAATCTGTAATATTCACCAAGCCGCATTGCTCTCTGGTTAGATAGTTATTGCTATTTTATTAACAATAAAATACTTATTTTTATTTTTATAGAAATAACGTTTATTCAATCCAATATAGAATGTCCACTGTTAGATATGACTATCTTCCACATTTTAATCAATTTATTTATTCCATTTTTATATAAAAAAAAAATTTTAGAGCATAAAATTCATAAAGGGATGTTTTGACTTGCTCTGATTTTTTACCATTGAGAAAATTTTGCAGATCAGAATAAATGGTAATCCCTTGGTGCCAAGTCCGGGGAGTATAGGGGATATATGAGACAATAAATGCTGCTAAGTATTGTCAACAATTGAATAATTTAATCCACACATTAATTAAAAAACGATCACATTTGATAAACGAAAAAAGTGTCATTGATCATCAAGATAATACCAGACGACATGTTGCGTCAACCACCCAAAGATAACTGAAATTGGAAGATTTACAGCATCCACCATACTACATGGACTTGGCACCAAGTGATTACCATTTATTCCGATCTTTGCAAAATTTTCTTATTGGTATAAAATGTAGTCCAACAGAGCAAATCCAAATATTTTTTGCCCTAAAATCTTTTTTTTTATATAAGAATGGAATGAATAAATTGATTGATAGGTGAAAGACAGTTATATCTAATAAATGATATAATAAATTGGATTGAATAAACATTGTTTATGTAAAAAAATAAAAAAATCTTTTATTGTTAATAAATGGCAATGACGTATGCATCAACCTAATATATTACGTTTTAAAATTTGATTTAGCTAGAAAATATTAACAGCGATTAGGCAGACTATGCTCTATGGGTCAGGGAGTATAAATAAATGGACGGATAAGATGCGATTGCCCGTTAAGAGTCGCAATATTTCACACAATCGAATCTATTTCTGCAAAAATAAACGAATGCTTTTATTTTTATTAAAAAAAAAATAGATTTGCGTACACGGAATACATGTCACATAAATATTCTTACTATTTACAAACTAAGCTAAACGCTTGTTCTGAGCAAGGGGCGAACCCCCCCACCACTAGATCATCAGGCCAGCGTCTTAACCCAACACCAACAAACTATAGTGACTCCGATGTAAGGTGAGGACAAATAAGACGAATTGTTAAGAAATTTTCAATATTCTTAATATTTAAACTGAAATGAATGAACAGGTTCTATTCGTTTTTCGTTTTCTTGTTTTTCACTGTAAACGTCCATCGACAAACCCGTCCCTTGTGTGAGGGAACATCTCGCGCTCCGCCGAGCGAGGTGTCGCCGCGCAGGCCGCAATATTCAGGCGTCCCGAGGCTGTTTCCTTTGTCAGCCGTCGGTTTGTTTGGCGTTTGACGCTGGCTAATATCGCGTTATCGCAGCCACTTCAAAGGCGGCTATAACTTTATTCTGTCATCGTCCCTCTACCCCACCTCCCCCCTCACTGCCGCGCACGACCCTCGTTCGCTCACCCTTTCATTATTGCGTTGAACACAATTTAAACATAATAATGTGACTGGTATAAAACAATAATAATTCAATTGTTAATCACGGTCAACAATTAATAATGGCTATTTATAAATCTTAGCAATATACGAACCAAATAATGACCCTTGTGATCAGTGTTCATGAATGAAATTTTTAAATTAAAGAAGGGAAGACAATGGATTATTCTCCCATGAGATTCTTTGGAGACAACTCTCGTTGTTTTTACTTTCGTTAATTTAAATCTTCTTAGCAATAGTTCAAATGGAATGAATGTTTGTAATTTAATGCCTTCTGTTTGTCTAATTTTTTCATAAATTTCAGAATTCTAGAGGTTCTAGTTGAACGTTCGATTTACGTTCGTATTTAATCGATTTACATCACAAAACTTTCACATTATCCGATGAAATTTGTTTCAGAATAAATTACATGTACATGAAATAATTCAGTGGGCTTTCACAATGTCGCCAACAAAAGTAACGTCTTTCTTCGTGGTGGTAGCTCAAGTATCGAAGGCCCTTGGACTCACAAAGCGACGCCTCCTAACGTCGTGGGGTGAAACGTCGCTGCCGTCGCGCTTCACTTTGAAAATAACATCGCCTCGCGACTGGTTGATCAATATATTACATACAAATAAAATAATCAGAAATTATTATTGAATTATTGTACATATTTAATAAACAGTTCCCTACCAATAGCTTTTTTAAAATTCGGACGAAAATTACTTGAACTCTATAAAAATCAACGCAATCTTAAATAACGCGCAGTGAAATTGCAAGTTATCAAGACTGTTCAAAAATATGTATTTATTATTTTACTGACAGTTAGAATAACTGTATTATAATAATACAATCGAATAATTACTTCAGTATGAGTATTCTTAAATGTCATATGAATACTTCAGTTTACCCTACACACACTCAGACACAAATATCATATCACCCCTGCATAGATTATATTTATCTGGTTAGAAAAACATGCATAAATTTATATTTAATTTTTCCTGGCGAGAAAGTAAACCTCATCTTCTCGTGTGACTACCGAGGATTACAACTAAGACGTGAAAATAGCCGGTAGGAAATATCTTAAGCTCTTTATTAATACTAGCCTGTTAAAAAATCTATTATTTAAATACAATTAAAATTTGATAACAAGAATTTATAATAAGGAATTAATTATTGTTAACCCAAAAAAATCAGCATTATATAATTATACGATGATTGGCGAATATCAGCAGTTTACTTTAGTAGTTTAGTTTAGTTTATAAAAATTCGTAAGATGGCTTGATATATGAGAGTTACTGGAATCGGTACTCGGCGCCCCCCAAATTATTTTTGATTTTCACTTAAGGACGTTCCTAAAGGGCAGTCGTACTCCATCTTCAAGAAGATTCCCCCGTATGTAAACTACTATGAACTAGTATGAATAGAATAAAAAATAGTTGAGGTACAGTGTACTTTTTCGCTTCCGCTCACATGCGCAGAAGTTCAAAAATCTCTCACTATTCAAATTATAAAAGGAAACGTCAAAACCATTCAAAAGTAGCTCACTTTTAACATTTGTTATAACAAAACGAATACCGCTCGTTTTAGTTATTTTTACAGAAAGATATTTGTTAAATTTTCAATTAATGATTCTCAGATTTCCAAAACAATGGTAAGAAAATGACTGTTGCTATTCAATGAAACGTGCGCTACAACATCGATCGGGGTATGGTTCGTATGTTAAATATGCTCATTTTAATAGTCAATATTTACAAATTTACTACCGAAAAGACTATTGAAAAAAATGTCTAGGTATAAAAGACACTCATAAGTATGTGTATTCAAAGTTTCAAAAGGATTGTAAGAAAAGTGATTTTTTTGGGAACGTCCTTAAGGTGAATAAAACAGGAGGCATATGTGAAAGTTTATAAAAATACTACGATTTTTTTTATAACCCAGTTTTACTGGGATACTCGCTGAATAGATAAAATTGTTAAAATATTGCATTGTTAAAATATTTTATATTTTCACTTTTATATACAAAACATTGGCCCTTCAAAACTACATCGCGAAACAAACACACTGTGTCCTCTCGTTACATTCTTTCTTTTATTTTCAACAATACGTGAAATGCGATTGTCAGACATCAAAGGACGAATCATGACTACGGCTGGAGGGGTTGGGGCGCGGTAAAGCCAATTACTGACTACATACACGACTACCCGGTCGGCGCGGCTACACATTCTGTCACTCGGAAAAATCGTTTGCACGGATTTATTGTGCTATACCATTGTTTTGCTGGGAAATATTAGTAAAAAATATTTTCACTACATAATTCACAATCACTTACAAAATAAGATATGACTCACTTAGTGCATATAATTTTACATTGAAAATATTATCTAATCTCAACCATGTCAGAGATTTTTTTTTTTAATAAAAATACATATTTGTACTGAAGTTACAATTTCGGAACATAGATAAGTGGAATTTTTAATATAAACTAAAGTAATCTTTTATTATTACCTACAAGTTGTATCAAAATTTATTAAAATTGATAGATTTATTTCTGGCGTCTCCTAGCTTGTATTGCTCAAAGGTATTTGTTTAGGATTCATCGCAATATAAAATTGAATACTTTTAGAAATAGAAAAATAGATGTTTCAATTACAAAAATTTACAGAATATAAGTAACAAATTTATCGTAAATGTAATTGGTTGATGTAGTAAAAGGATAACATGTTTCCCCGGATAGAAAAGGTCCAGGTTTTAGAATCTCGTTAGCAACCAAATATTTTTTCAATAAATAAACATTTTCTATACATCTTTCTAATTGATTAATTTATTTTTTTATTTATGTAAGTACTTTAATAGCTAAACGGTTATTTCGATTTTTTAAATATTTTATTGTATTGAATACAAAAAATAAAAGGTCATCGAACATCATTATTTTTTGTTAGATGATACAGGGCCAGAAGTAAAGATATATAATAATAATGGTTCTATTTCGCGAATATTTATTTCATAGAATTAATGGTTTTGTAAAAATATTGTACAACAGAACAGAATTCGTACATATTCCTCAAACATTTTCGACTCATAATTTAGTCAGATATCCACACATAATAAATTACGGACCAAGTCTGTTACATCTGCATTATATATATGAATATATAGATGAATGATAAGGGGTATTTTTTTTATTCGAGAAATTCATGTTTACTGTTAAATAATATCTTACCATAAAATATATTTTTTAACATTATTTTAATTAATATTAGATATTGCCATTTTACTTTCCCTAGGGAACAATTTATTTGTATATGCTTTTTTTGATTATAATTTATAATTAAATTCAAATGCGTAGAAGTTTTTGAAAGTTCTTCAAACATAAATAGTGGCCAACTTCTAATTGTCTGAGGCTTTATTTTAGTAGGCGAATTAAAAAAATCTGAATGAAGTGTCAATTTCCTTTGAAATAATATTATTTTTTTGGTCGTTTTGTTCTGAAGTTACATTTTTCAAATGAAAAAAATCTAAAGATTTCATTTCTATTGTCAGAAATTTCAACAATCTAACGTTATAAATAATTTTATGCACATCTGTATATATTTATTCGATTTACCGAATATATTAACCTCTGTTAAAATAATTTGAATTAGTGAGAGCTCCAGCTACAACCTAATACTCATCCTATTTTAATTTTGATTTTAAAACTATAAAAGATTTGTGAATGTGTATTTAAAACCATTCCACATCTTTACATTTTTTAATGATCATTTCTTCTGCCACTGTGTCCAATGTTGAATAAATACGTACCTTATTTACAGCTTTTTTCAAACAACTTGCTTAATATTATCTGTTTATCGTGTCTTACGATATTTGGTAAGTCTTTAAGTTAATCCACGTCAGTCTCTCGTGACTGATGAACGTGACTGTCACTAGAGAAATGCCTGTTGCTTTTTCTGCTCGGTCGGTCTAACTGGTGAAGATCTATTTCTTTTTCTACATTCTTCACCTTCAACATGACTAACCCCAACTAGCTTCTCAAAGCTATCTTCTCTTCTCGCAAGATGTACTAAAAATTGAATGATCGTCTTACGCAAACTTAAGGATTCGTTGAGGGTCTATTTTTAATGTATAATATAGAGAGACATTTATGCATCTCGCCATCCATAGTATGCGCAACATGTGTCTCCAGCACCAAATGTCTGAGCCATTACTCCATCTTCTCTCACTTACCTTCACGATTCCACGCCAAACAGAAAAATTGAATACCTAGCACAAGCATGACCTTGGTTGTTTTAGATATATTACAGTTTTTATATATCTCGTCAAGTATGAACAGTCATAAATAGTAGACAATTTTAATGGTAAGGTTGTATCACACAGAATTACTCGCCAAGGAGGCGCCATATAATTAATATGATAAGACATGTGTTAATAATTTAAATGTGTAATCATCAAAAAACCCGTGGGCTAGATTTTAGGAAAACAAAGACGTCTTAGTAAAACGTCACAAATGGCGGCCTGTCGCCGTGTAGGTACTTGAAAATATGACTACATGTATTGTTATGAAATTGAATAAAAACAGAGTATTCTACTGGTGGAAACCATTCTCTACTGCCGCTGTCGTGTGCCTATATTGAACATCTTTTGTGTTTCATTTCTTTCGACCTCATAATCATCATCATCATCGCCGGTTGAGAGAAGCTGAGATCTCTACATTTACTCGTCTACATTTTTGTTTCCAGTACGGAACAAAGGTTTTAAAATATCATTTTCTTACACACGAATTTAGAAAAAAATATGCATACGATCAACAATGCGAGCAGCTATATAAGGAATAATTAGTTTACCTCACAATGGTGCTCAGACCGCTCACAATCGTTTCCGCCCTCCTCCACTGAGGGAGCGGTCTCACGAGGATAATCGGCAGGTAATCGGAACAGCCATCCATCCGCGAAGCCTTCCAGGGAGGCGCCTTTGATCGGCAACAGAACAAGAACGATCCATAAAGAAAGGCGAGTCGCGGAAGAAAAAAAAGAAAGGAGGACTGTTATTCATGTTAATGTTACGTGAATTCCGGAACATCTCCCAACCCCAGCGGAACAGAAGTGCGGAGGGTCGTTACAGGGATTAAATTAGGCACGAGTAACAGGGATGTTTTTAGCTGCGCACAAAGGCATTCCCTACCGACGATAATCGATATAGTGTATTTGCTACATTTGGATGGCTTACAAAATATCTTCACGTTGCAAAATTCGTTCTCTTTATACGCCAATTTGTCATCGACAATGATCCGAGAAATTTACGATTTTTATTTATATTCATTAAAAATTTTAAATTTTTACACATAAATGTTAGAATTTTATTTACTAACCTTAGCTCACTATTGTTGTGTCCAATTACGGTACTATTAGAAAAATAATTTAATACAACAATTTAGCAAAAACTTTATGAAAATAATAATTTATTATTCTTCATACATTAAAGTTTTATATTAAAACTAATTTCTAGATACATTTTCACATCAATTATTATTGTCTTATATGGATATAAAATCAATATTTTCAATCAAACCTACCTAGTAATATTTTGTCTGTTTTATCTTATATTGAGTATGATTTTTTGTTTAACTTATTATTTTATTTTTCTTTTTATACATTGTCATTTAATATAGAGAAAATTCTTTTAATGTAAAAAGGTAGGCATATTTTGTGTGATTCTAAATAAATTATATTCAGACTCTATTATAAATAAAAAATCTTATTTAAACGGTGTATTATTATACCTCTTTATGTAAATGCCTTCGATAGCTGGTTTCCAAGTTGCCGATTAACAATAAGCACACACATGATATGCGAACCGCATTGAGTTTTATAATTTTGCTGTCTTTCTGGTCCGATGTTGTTGTTCTTTTAGCTGGGTTGTCTTCTTTAGAATTTGACCGACCGAAGTGTGCACTGGTGGTTTATTTGGAACGCTGGACTGGTCGAAGCACGGAATGTAATAAAAATGACGCCTGTCGGTTACGTCTTCTTAACTTTCCGAAAAAAGGGTGACAAAACTCACACATGTACAACCAGGAAACTCAGTGGTGCCAACCGAAGTAACAAGGCGCGTAAACAGTACCATTATAAGAATTTTTAAATGTAATATTTGTATTATTATTTTTGCAGGATATGGCTCCAATTCACTCTCGGCGATGTCAAAATCCTCACTGGAAGCTCACTCACATCTCAGGCAACCAGGTGACTATATTCTAGTAATTTAATTAATTTATTAAGACGACAAAACGATAATTCAATTTTAACAGTCTTTAAATATTATAATGATTAAGAATGCAGCACGTGTGTACCAGTGGCGGTGGGTGACATTTTGTAGAAGGGATACTGGATAACAAGTATATACCTACACACTATCAAATATACAAACATAACATATAATTGAAGGATATTCAATGTTTCAATAATTCGGCTTCAAGTATTTAAATAAAACTGTCAAAAATGCGTCTCGGTAACAAATTTCTCAAAACAATCCGCTCGCTTCGTAATATGTATGCTATTTTGTGCATTATACCCATAATCATTTAAGTCGTTTTTTGTACGTTGGATGCAGTTAACGAATGCGTATACGAAGACCTTGACAGTCAGAGCTGAATGTCGAATACTTTCAAACTTTGTAGATACGGAACGAACGATATAATCCACTGTTGCTGGTATCTGTGTGTTGATCCAATTCATAGATGTTCGAAAATTGAGAATGTATGTATATGTATTTCGATTCGCTCCGTACACGCGCTGTGTCGTATTGTGTGTTATGACTGGTCTCAAAAGGACAAATTTATTTGCAGCAGTGCTGTTTTAGACTAGAAATAAAATGTCCAAAGCTTTTTACTGTAGAACTCAATGGATACGGAGCATCCAAAGCATGTACGAAGCGACCACACCCAGTGTGTATAGTTTTTCAAAAATTTTTTAAAATAAATCGCCAACCGTTTCGTTAGTGCGTTTAATGTAACTTGGATTGGCAGTGTTAAATATTTGTCAAGCAAACATTATAGTCGAATACACAAGACTTATACACATATCCTCCCCTCAATGGTATTGCCTGAATTTGATATGGTTAATATGAATTTCACATCCGAAAGAAAAATGCTATTTCATAGAATTAAAACTTCCAATTTACGACATATGTTAATTTTATTTTATTGTCATTTTTGTGTATTACTTTTGGTGTATGAAAAAAGACGTTAGTCCCGTAGGGAGTTTCTAAGATACCACACGAATTATCACATACACATCACAAATCACCCACTTAAATTTGATTATCAAGGCCAAAGAACCGTAGATATACGAAAGAAGAATGATATTTTTTGAAATATTATTTTTAATTCAAAATAATCAGCACCTCTTTGGCTTCAAAACTGACATTATCCGTAGAATTTGTGATTGCTTAGGACTTTTGAAAATGCTTTTAAAGCTGTAAATCAACTGTCTCAATCAAATACATTTTAGAATTTAGATATATTGTTTAAATATTAATTTTGGCTAAACTAACTCTAAAAAATGAATTTAAGATGTGATCATAATATATTTTAAGGTAACGGGCGGGATACGTTCGAGTAATTTTTTTTAAGATTAATTTAGATTATTTATTCCCAGAAAAATTGTGTTCCTCGAGTAATAAATGTTTAATTATGATTTGAGTTGTGTATAATAGAGCCCCATGATGAAAAGGAAAAATATCCACACAAATTTGACAAAATTTCATAAATCTAAGGATATACCTAACGAATTTCAACCAATATACAACGAATCCAGTTAAAATCTTTACTCGTCTTATATATAATTTGACTTTTTAGTTTCTCGACTTTGGATGTAATTTTATCTTCAAAATTATAAAATTACTTTTAAATTGAATTAGTGCATGTTTCATTTTAAAAAGGCTACATATTTTAGTCGTAAACTTAAATGGTTAATGTAGAATAATGGTAACGCAAGAGGTAATTCCGCACTCTTATTCCAGGTAACCGAATATTTTTTAGCAATATTTGAGTACGTGCAAGAACACACAATTACTGGATTTTTACCTACAAAGACATTATTATTAAATAAATATCAGATATCTCAAAAAGACAAAGCTATTTTTTATTATATTTAATGGAAAATATATGGAATTATGGGGCAATTACAGGGCTTACGACCTGTCTTTAGTTAGCTTAAGTGATCACTTTATATACATATAACGTTCACCGATTCTCACCCATAATTAAATTGATTCATCTAATTTGTCTGTTGGTGTTTTTTTAACAATTTTTAGTGCAATATTATAAATCAGCATTATTCATGTTTTAAATGGTATTATTGCACTCTTGAAACATTGAAAAATAGCATCAATCAGAAATGATGTGTACATAAAAAAAGTGATCCCGCGAAATTGGTAATATTGATCATGACGGGGAGCATTGTGATTTCTCCAGTCTTTGTTCAACAAACACGAGCGTGACTCCCTTGGCTACCGGTGTTTGGAGACAATATACGGTGACAGGAATAAGCTTTTATGTGCCGAGCGTAACTGACCGTGCTCAACAAACATGGCGCCCGCACGCGCGCCTCCGGGGCTAATTCAAATATTTGCCCTGGCTGATGTCAGGAGCGGGAAGAAGACCCCGGCCCAAGGAGCGCGCCACTCGGCCGCGAGTAATGCGCAAATAGTGGGCCGTCCCTGGGTCACTGTTTTCACGCCAACCTTCTGAATTATTCGCCTTCAAATGTCGCAAATTTGACTTAGAAATTTTAAAAATATTTATTAAAATCATTTTCCTAAAGTGAACGGATATTTATTCTACTAGGGGTTAGCACAAGATAATCTACAATATACAGATTTTGTTGCCATGAGATTCTTTGGAGACAACTGTCACCATTCCTAGTCCCCGTGTACACACAACGTCTGAGAGATTCTCCATATTGCGCCTCACTTCATCTTCATGCCTTATATTAATATGAAAATTTCATGACATGCTAACCTTTTCAGAATATATAATTATATGGATACACGGTGGCCTTAGTTGACTTTATGCGACGTGTTGCTGTCAGATCGAACTTTGTGTACACTGATTTGAGTTTGTGTCAATTTCTATCAATGTCAATCTCCAAATCAAAATTTCAACATATGCATGTCTATTAAAATATATCTCAAGTAAATCTCCGAGATTATCTCATAGTGTGTTCCTACATGCACAGGGCCCTTTTAGAAACAAATTGATTAATAAATCTATTATATATAGGGGTAGTTCTAAAAAATTGTGATTAAATATGTTAATCTAAAAAGCCACGTATAACAAATTAGAAGGATAAGCAGAAAAAATCATCGATAAAAAAAATTCATACAATAGTTAGCACCGGAACTCAAACCCGGAACTTTTTCTTGCCATTACTATATTTACCAATTACACAGCGGTAACCATTTACTTTGTCGTTGATTTTATCTATTTTATAATATACCATTATTTTATTTAATATTTATTATGAAATAACGATACCCATTCTTAAAATTGTTACTTTACAATAAAAGTGTGTTTTCATTTTTAAAATGTGTGATTGATACGATCACCATTAAGTTCCACAAAATATACTTCTTCCGTTGTGTGTGTGGAGGTGAATATATTGTTTAGCCCAGAAAAAGAGTTTTCAATTTTTGTAATATAAAAAAACAATAATTATCTATAATATTAAAAACCAAATGAAATATCTTTATTTCTCAACAGAAGATCAAAACGATATATCTTCAATAACTTTGTTTAGTATAAAAAATATTTATTTAATTCCAGGCCCGCCGGCCCTATTCCCACAAAACGTATTTCTTTAGGTGATTCAATACTGTCTCGATTTCCCGAAACGTATCGTCCAAAATAAAGGAAGTGATTACTGAGACCAGAATGGTCCTTAAGGAAAACCTCCCCAGGCTCGGAAAGGACCTTCTCCACACTTGAGCTTTAGCCAGAATCACGTTTTCTTGGCATCCTCTTGTACGTGATGCAGCCTTACCACACACGACTCGATTAGTAATTAGTCTCACCACGCTCTCTAGCTTGTGCTCTGTGCACCTTCTCAGATTCCCACACACTTCAGCCGCAAATAAATCTCCACTGAGATAGCACATCGGATGATCTACGCTGAATAACACTTGACGTAATTTAATTTCCGGGGCGAAATGCCTCGTTGGAAGAGTTATCGATGGATTTATTTGATTTTTTATTTATTAGTACCGAATCCCTTGAATAAACATTTTCTGTGTAAAGCTGTATAAGCTATATATATTTATACAATAATAGATAATATTTGCAATACAATAAACTATAATTTAATTAAAATTATTATTGAAAATTGTTAATTCCTTTTATGTAATTCGATAAGTTAATTTGACTTTGAGTTTGAATATTAAGTTTACAAAACCAAGTTTACATTCAAAGACTCAATAAAATCTTATTAAGAGTGAGTGATGTACCTTTGAATTTATTTGTATCATAAGCTGAAACAAAATTCTATAGAAAAAATCAAGTTAAATATTAATATTTATGATATTTTTAATTATTGGAAAAATGTGTTTATATCTATACTTTGATATTTTATTATTTCTTCAATAATTGCAATGTTAATTTTTGGCAACATTGGTCTTGAAACTTGTTAATTTATCAATAAAGTGTTTTTTTTATTATTATTTGTTTGACAAGGATCATAGTCTACATTATAGATAATTTATTGAATATATTTCAATTTCAAAAAAATAAATCTTATAAATAAAATCCTAAAATATCTACTTTGATATCTGGTCGTTATTGAAAAATAAAAATTGAACAGGAAATTCATACATTTCATTGTACAAAAAGATCTTATACACTCTTTAATACAGTATGATAACATTTTGTTCTAAAAAAATTTTTTTTTTTTTAAATAGACCAACAAAGATTCGTATCTATAAAATCATAATATTGTCATCATGTTTATTGTCTATGTATAAGATATTTGAAAAAATCGGAACATTGCAATCCTGTTGTAAGGTGATTTAAATTACTATGGATTTAAAATATCAAGGTTATTAAAATTGTATATAGACACCTAGATAATAAATGTATTTATTTCTTGATGATCGGTGCTCACAAAAAATATTGAATTATTTTTCTTTACAATATTTAGTTTTAGAATCGCTGACTTTTAATACCTGTTATAACACGTTTTCATAATATCGAGAAAATCATGCAAAACCACCAAACTTTAATGACAGACATTATTATTATTTTAGAAAATGTATTAATAACGTTCATCTTAAATAAAATTATTATGTATTTACGTTAATTATTGAATTAATTTTAATCCAAATATGTCTTTTAGTATGATAAAAAAATAACATAGAAAAAAAGTTATTTAGCGTTATACCGGGTTTTTCTCACCCTAAGATTATACTTAATATTGCTAGTTAAAAAAACATATTTTTAAAATGAAACGTACATTTTTAAGTGAAAAAATTAATTCCTAATCAATGTTAGTTAAAGAAGTGTTATAGGGGATTTTGAAATTCAGTGACTTATTTGATGTTTCATCAATACGGAAGACGCTCCAGTTTAGTAAAAGAGACGCTTAGATAGAAAAAGATAGCAAAAATGGTGAACTCGATAAAGTAACTAAAGTCTGCATAGAAAAAATGTTGATGTAATGGTAAATCGTCACGAGCAAAGAAAATTGGAACAAACGCACACAAGACGTACAGCTAATGTTTTCAACCACGCCAACCGTACTATGTATATTTTTGGCGCCTGTCTAAGAGCAGGGTTTAAACACTATTAATCTGAATAATATTTATTTATTTTAATTTGATTTGTAGCTATATAATACAATGTTTAATAATCTGTTTGGACTGTGCCCGTCTCACTAGAGAAATTCTGTGTTGAGTTTTTAAATTTTCACAAAACAAAACATTTTCGTGTAGTTTCAGAATGAGGTTCCGTATTTTTCAGCTGCTCGGAGTATAATATTTTTAACCCTGATTAATCTGTAAAACAAACAAACAACGGTACCAAACTATATTTACCGCCCAAATGTCGTGTTTGAAAACCGAATCAGGTTTAATTTGAACTATTAATCCGCCCGCTGGGGAAATATTCGCGTTTGATGAAATAAAATGCGCAAGATCTTTGGACATTAGGGTGTTATGGTCAGCCATTAATTACACTCGGCGACCATAAAGCGCGTCAAATGGCTTTTTAATGATATCGTAACACGAAAAATTGATGTTGGAGTTCATTTTGCGACACTATTGTGTTAATTTGCATTATAAAAATATCACATCAATCGTCTTCATTGAGAGAAATTTCTGAAAATCAGTCATGTGCTGTTTTATAAACCAATTGCGATTAATGGCACGGATTTCGGAGGCATCCTTCCTCGTATTTTGTCTTGCATAGCGACATCTTAAACCATCATCAGTAATTAAATGTACTCTAATATAATTTTCATGATGGTATCAATAAAAATGACACATTTTACAGGCATTTTTAGCAACTTTAATGGCCTGCGTGCTCAGAATGAGATACAATGAGATAAATCTCAGAGATTTAGTTGATATAAACTTCAGTACCATATATCGTGTACGTTAAGGTTTTAATCTGGAGATAAACCCAGACGTCAGCTTAAGAATCAAAAACGTGTACAGGACGTTCAATTTAAGAAGAGACTCCAAGAACCAATAAATATGCGATTTAACTGCTACTGAGGAGATCAAAATCCACCTAACTGACGAATGGATTAGCAATGGTCAATGATCTGACATTTGATGTACAACAAGCGTGATGTAAGGCGCGAGAAGGTGAATCTCTGAAACTTGGTATGCACACGATGGACTACGAAGTCAAGAATTGTGTCCGATGAATGTCATAGTAACTTAATCCATGTCACAGAGAGTGTCTCAAATCGACAATCTCATAAAAATCTCATTCATGAACCCGGACCTTAACTGCAAAATATTATAGTATACTTCTCACTTCTCGATTTCTTAGCTTTTATGATTTAATCGCTTTTGGTCTTCTGTCTCTGTTCGATGTTTGGGTTTCTGAGTATAATAAATTTATAGTACCAACGCTTTCTAAACTAATATGAGTATAATATTTTATAAAACAATTTACCATTAAAAATTACAGAATATGTATAATAATTCTGACGTTATCAGACATAAAATAACAAATTTGTCAATTTTCTCGAGTATCACGTATTCAACAAAATATTTATTTGAAAACAATTGACCTTAATATTTGGCTAATTGGCCTTCGTCTCTCCAAATAAAGAGTGCGGCCCGGGGGAGAAAGAAATCTCAGTAATTTCTAAAACAAAATTAAGCCGCGGGGCAAGTGTGCAGTGAACCTACCCCGGGGTGGGGGTGGGTAACGGCCGGGCAGGGCATATTCAATTCATTCCACGGCGACAAAACACAAATGAATGTCCCCCGAATCGGCAATCAGGAATGGGGTTCCTAATGCACCCCCTCACTCTCGCCCTCAACGTCGCGCGAAGGGCGGTTTTACAGACAGAAATATTGGCATTTCTTTTTCTATATTTATACGCCTTTTGAAGACGGAATTGTGTGTGATGCGATTGAACTTTATAGTGTGATGAAGCAGAAAAGTATACGTTTTCTCACTGTTATCATTGGACAAACGTTCTTTGTCAATTTTACATAATATACTATTGTTTTGTTTTATTATAAATATGATAAAATGTAGGGTGAAAAAAGAAACAACATGGTAGACTCATAAATAAATACAATAATGTTTAAATAACGAAATCTGTGAACGAATTTAATTAATTGATTATTATATTTTTATCTAGTTTTCAACCATAATGTGATTTAGAAGGATATATTTCAATATAAATTCATTTTTAATTATTCTATTGCTACTGAGATATTAAAAAAACAATGAATAATTATAGTTTTAATATTTGTTACATATTTTACATTGTGTTTTTTTTTTTCATTACAAAATCAATTATAAACTTAGCTGTAAAGATTGTATTGCTTTGCATAATGGAAAACAGGTTGAAATTTTAACATAAGAGTCAAAGAGCATTTAAGATTTTTAAATAGTATTGATTTTCCATAATTTCTAATCATTTATTAGAAAATGATCGTACTTTTGATAAAAATGTGATGTTGTCTATTTTACATATAAAGAATGTTGGTCTTAAATTGAATAATTTAGAATCATTAGAAATAAGTAAAGCGTGTAAAATTAATTAAAATAATATTTATAACTAAAGTTAACCACAAGTCCTACCCGAAAAATATTTCCAATCATTTTGTATTATGATTTTTAACAATTTAAGTTAGGTTTAAGTTAGGTTAGGTAGTTACAATATTTGTTATTTAATTAAAAAATTAAGAAATCGAATTTTAATAAGATAGAACAACTTGACATATATATGTGTATGGTTTTAGTTAGTTTATTTGACATCCTGATGAAGGAAAAGGTATTTTCTGAAACCGGTTGGTGTATTAAATTTAACTCATAAAGTGGTTAAAAAGAAAGTTTTAAATAATTAATATTATAATTAATAATTATATTCAATTATAACACTCCATTGTGTAAATATGTTGATAGTGGTCTTTGAAATTTTATTACATTATAATTTGTATTGATGCAAATATTAAAATTTTGGCGGTCTTGACTGCCTCAAGAAGACACTCCCTCTATTACTCTCTGCTCACGTTTCGCCAATCATCGATCCTGAAAACATTCAGGTTTCTCTGGATCTCCTACATCCATGAGTCCTAAAAATTTGGACTCTCATATGAGTCCACTAAAATCTCTGGACCTTAATAAACTTAACGACACCAGGCTCATCATAAAGCTCGTGAAGTTCGAAGTTATTCAAAGATGGTAGACCAAAGATCGTTTTCAGAATTTTGAGTTCAAATACTTTCAATCTTGTATTATACAATCGTCAGAGTTCAGGTTTCTGTCATATATATATCACACCGATTCAACGAGAATGTTGCATTGATGAATTTTAGTTTTACGTGATATAAGGTGGACTTAAGATGTTTTTGGAGACCAAAAGATAGGATCCATTTTATTATTTCATCACTGACTTTGTTATCATTAACCATGAGCCCTAGATACACAAACTCTTAGACACCTCTAATATACTTACTAGCTATCAATTATACGCATCTTCGACTATTATGCAAACGGGCATAAATTTAGTTTTCTACGACCTTGAGAGCCATCTGGTCCGCTGCATGCTGACCGAATTAAAATAATATGATACGTGAAAATATTGTATTATTATATATATATGTTGCTTTTGGAATATTTTATTTGTAAATATATTATACGTGCATACACTAGACATACCAATATATTTATGTATATCTGTGGCATGCAGTAGGCACAAACTTTGGTTATGCAGTTACCGACGATGCTAACTAAGGATAGGTAGGTATACTACACATCAAAAAAATGTTAGATTTTTTTTTAAATTTTGGGAACTATTAATTCTATCAATTTCAAAATAGACTATAATTTTAAATTTATTACTTTACAAGTTCTTTTATTGCTTTCGATTTAGCTTAACATATTTTCTACGATTTATCCTTTCGACAACGGATTTAAAATGTTTCATTAACAGTGCTTAAAAACATTTATTTAATTAACTAGCTTTACAAATTAGCGAAATTTGTAACATAAATAATTGTACCTTGACATTTAATTTAATATTGGTAATAATCTAGCTTAATATTATCCTGAAAAATGTAAATTTGATCGCTTGACAGATGATGCCTATAAATTTTATCAATGCAAACACCGAAATATGGAATCATAGGTTGTAATACGCTAAGAACATAAAATGTTTAGTCTGTCAAATAAAACAAATACGTAGAAATGTTATTTTGCGCGGTTTTCAGTAAGGATTAATCCCTTTCAAATACAGCAGACTTAAGCACAATTATTTAGAAAAATGCGGAAATCTGCAGACTTCAAAATCCCGATATAGATTCAGTACAAAAATATTTAGTTCAATTATTTTAAGGATTGAAAAAACAAGTTAGATTCATTCGAGACCTAAGTCCTAGCAAATCGCGGAACAGAATACTCATAAAGTTGTTACAAATGGTTTGCATATAACCCACGGCTAGACGTGGTTTACGTCATAGATAAGGTTACGCTAATCCGGGTAGTAACGGCTAGAATTTTATAGGGTCTTTTCATAATATAAAAATTATTTAATTTAATTATAATTCCCAGAATTTTTAGTAATGCAGATTTTTGGCTTGCAAGTGAACTTTCGTTAAGTGTGACGTATTCATATTTAATACTGTTGGAACCAATATTGCCGACTTTCCTATTTTGACCATATAACGATAGATATAGTGACATTTAATTGCTTGTTTCCAAATATACGTATATATTACACGGATGTAAAGATAGGCATTGCAAATTTTGATGAAATAAAAAAATGTGGAATTCGAAAAATGAATAAAAATGAATTCGGTCGAATTTCGAAATATTTTATATACATACACATAGTGCCAGATTTTATTATCAGAGCAAGGCTGGTAGCAGAGAAACTCTGTTAATTTATCGCTAGCAAATACATATAGGAGAGATACGGATTATCTTTGAGGTGTTATGGTGCAGGAGACAGATTTTGCTCACACTGTGGACAGATTTTGCTCACACTGTGGACAAATTTTGCTCACACAAATGTCTCCATTCTATAAGAACTAAACATCAAGAATATACTCTCAATCTAAGCATAAAACAAACCCTACAATTTTTTTATATCTTGCGAGAAGATAAGATAGCTCAGAGAAGCTTGTTGTAAAGGGGCCACGTCGAAGGATGAAAGGAAGAGGAAGATCTTCACCCGTTGGACTGACCAAGTGGAAAAGGCAACAGACACTTCTCTGATGATGCCGGGAAAATTTGAGAAGCCGAGTCTAGAGGGTGGGATTCTTGGAGAGCACGATCTTCAGTCACGACGGACCAACGTGCATGATGATTTATTTGATATTACTATAATATACGTGCACAACAACTAATTCCTGCCCACTTCACTAAGTCCGTTTCGAGATGAACATTATGTTCCAGCAGTAAAGAAATCAGAGAATTCAGAAACAGAGAAAACAAAAATAGATAATGTGTTTTATACCTGAGTTGCAATATAAATGGAAGATGAATTAAATGTCGCATTGAGCAGGCTTGTTCAATCTTTATTCGAATGAAAATATTTTTTATGCTGTGTGTTCTCGATATTATTTTGACTTGAAGAATTTGAGATGTAGATCTATAGATGAATGCTCAGAATTAGCTGGATAAATAGGGTTATGAATAAAGATGTTATGATTCGGTGAATAAAGAAAAAGAGGTATTACAAACAATAAAAATCCGAAATCTTTAATATCTCGGACATGTGATGGGATATATAGAGAAATATGAGATCTTGCAGAGAAATATTGCTGTATGTCGGGGTTCTGGAAGAAGGAAAATAACATGGCTGAAGAACCTAAGGCAACGGTTTGGCCAATCTACTGTATAGCTTTCCTGTGCAGCAGTTAAAAAAAGTGATAATAGCGAACGTCCGATGAACAGATATAGCATGAGAAGAAAAAGATTTTATTTATATTTTGATTGACATTTACAAACAATACAAACATTTTCCATGAAGAGTACATCATCGGCAGACTAACTTAGAGAAAATGCGTGCAATAAGTGAACTGGTTATCAACATTGACGTAAATATACGATATCATGTTCATATAGTTCATAGACTAAAAATATTATATAAATCTCTAGTTTGTAGTGGAATTCTATAGCATAATCCATTCACCCAACTATTCAAAATAAACATACTATTTAAACATTATTACTAAATAAGTTTTTACGGATAGGTTGTGAACTATTCGAAGACATTGCAAATTACGAAGTTAGACTGTCTTTTTTTAAACATATAACCCTGTTCCAAAGAAGACAAACACAGTTTTTCTTCATATGACTGTAAATGGTAAAATAGATTCCTCGGATAAGCATTTTATACCCCACTACCAGCATACCCCGGCATTCCCCACTAAACATTACGAAACTACGTTCCGGTCTCGACAAATAATTACAAAACGTAGATTTCTTTTCTATAATAATTGATGAAATATTATTTTCTATAATGGTTGATGATATAACCATTACGAAGAGAGAGATATTCTCAAAACCGAAAACATAGTGCTTGAAACCGCCCAAATTCAATTTAAAATTCTAAAACTAAATATTAATTTTTAAGTCAATCAAAAAGGGCCATATCGCTATTCTCGATTGACTTGTTTATGAAAAAATAACAGAATTTTTAAAAAATACAGTACCTATAACAATGTTCCTTTGTGAAAAAATAAATCAATCTTGTACTCAAGCTCACTCAAAGGCGAATTGAATTAAAAAGTAATAAATTAAGTAGATATCTCCTCATATAATGGAATCAGGTACCACAGACTAGTAAATGAATAGACATGATATGAAATGTATATATGAGAGAGGGGTTTGGAACATTATTTGCGGGGCGAGGAACATTCAACACACATATTGCATATCCAACGAAACATAGTTTATGACACATTTATGCAACAGTAAAGTATTTACTTTTCGAAAATTAAATCTTTGTGTAAACAAGATGTATTTTTTACATTAATGCATATTATATTGTCAGCGTTTAAATTTTCGTTCCAATCGAGTCATATTTTTAAAATAAGTCGCGGAGTCAAAAAGAGTGATCACGTGGGTGCCACCAAAATGATTTTTTTTAGCACAAGGAATTTGCGTTAGTTCATGTCAATTTTATTTGTAGGTCTGTGGATAGTTACATATTTGAGTTTATACATAAATATTTTATTAATATAAAAATAAAAATTATAATATTAAATCCATGACTTGTTTTTCTTTTAAAATTGAATTATTAAGCAAGAATTGTGTAGACACTGAATTCGCATTAAAAACTTTTTTAATTTTCAAAAGGTGAATTTATAAAAAAGTTAAAAACTTAGTAAAACTTGTTTTTACCATGTAACGAGCGTGGCGTATTTTTTGTCCCTTTTTGGTTACATATTTATAAGATGTTTATAAATACACATATCAAAAATATAAAAGTTCAATTTCAAGTTATTATTTCGGTAATTATTTTTTAATCTTTTTTTTTGCATGAATCGAAATCTAGTTTGTGAATTAGTTATATTACGAAAGTGACAAAAATCATTTACAAATGTATATTAACGTTTCTATTTTGAATTACTATTTTAAAAAACAGCTGTGATAAAAAATGATCGCTTCAGGGATCATAAAAAGTGAACAGTGAAATGTACAGCTAATTCACTGCTGGGGTATTTTTTTCCAAACGTGTCATTTCCATTGAGGGCGGTAAAAGGAGTGTATTCTGGATTTTAGCTGTCAATGGAGGCACTTAACCCCAATCCCCTTTGATTTGCGTGACAAACATACACAAGTCACTGCCTTCGCCCCGTGAAGTCGTGTGTCGGCACTTGTGGCGGAAAACGATTCGAAAAAAGCCAGTCAGTGAAAAAATTCGGAACTTTATACTGCATATTTACATTTTTTTTATCGCGTAAAAAGACTGTATTAATAATAGAAAAGATTCATATTTTTTTTCTATTTTAATTATATTAAAAAATAATTCAATTAAAATTATTCAACATTATTTAAACTGTAATCTTTAATAATTTAATTCACATTTAATTAATCCGTTGGAAAGATGTTTGGTCGTATGGAACGGATGTATTCATTCTTATTTGGAACGAATGATAAGGAAGATATATAACACAAGTGTTGATGGCACCAGAAATAGAGGACGTCCGCGGAAGACTTGGCACTACCAGGAAACCAGATACTGGAGGATGATCCTGTTAGAAGCCTCAATAATCGTCGAGCTTGTATGAGAAGATGTATGATTGTGGGTGAGGCGAGAATTGTGTGTCAGGACAGAAGAGTGTGGCACTCTATTCTCTCTGTATACCCCCATGGGGAAACGGCGTAATGGTAAGTAAGTAAGAAATTTTTTTTAGTTGCTATCGGGATTCGAACCGAGGCCTTTACCTATCCGAGAAAACACGTTACCATTTCGCATTTGGAACTAATATTCTGTATAATTTTATAATTGATACATCTATTATTCCATTTTTAAAATTTACTACGTTTTATGTCATATGTTTTATTTTTAAAAATATATTTCTACTTTATTAATAGAAATATTTTTATTTAGTCAAAGAAAGCGATATTATGGTTTCCCATGTTGTGCTGACGGTGTTGAGGGGAATTTTTTTAACAGTCAGGAAATGATGTACCGCGGTACGAGACTCCCCACATCCCATGCACCAACCTAATCGGCGATAAGTAATACCGACATCGATCAAAAGGTCATTAGTAAATATGTCTCGCTTCAGACCTCGCCTGGGCCTCGGCAAGGCAGTGAAGGCAGGAGGCAGTTGTGATCATATTATTTTTATTGTGGTAAAAAATGTATTTAAAAATGCATTTTTGTGTATATTTAATTAATAAAATGCTCGATTCAATATCTGTTAGTCAAATGAGGTGCAAAATATAATTTGTGTATTGTCTACAAGGTCCGGACAAGGTATTACTAGGCTACAATAACAACATCAAGGCATAGTATTTATGTAAAATGATATTGTGTGAAAATTTATTTATTAATAAACCTATTAAATCTCAGATAGTATATCGTATCCAATCACGTACATTTTTTAAACAAACTAAACCAATAAACTTTTTGAATTATGATAAAATTAATGGATGGGAAATTTCTGTTAAAAAATGTATTCTTAAAAGTAATGATAATATAATTTTTTCTACAAATAATGTAAAGGCATTCGTTATATTTAGAATTTTTAAGAAACTATGATATATAGATAAATATGAATGGTTGAAAGAATTTTAATTTACGATAATATGACAGAAAATTAATCATTTTAATAACATTACTATATTAAAAAATCAAGAAAAATATAATAACAAATAGTTTACTTTGTTCGACTTGATAACCGCATACTTTCACGTGATATAATTGAGAGTTGTTTGTTTTATAATGCCATGCGACACGGACAGCTATAAATATATTGACAGACCGACTTAATTTTATTAGTTGATCTTATTAAAGTTGGCGTTCTCATAACTTTCAGTAGGTATAGCATTTAAAAATCAAATATGTATTCAGCGCCGACGATAGACTTTTTGCTTCCACAGACAGGCTTGTTTATTTCCCCACTTAAATGAAGATGATGTTTTAAATTTTTGTAAAACTATCGCTATAAATTGGCCGCCCTTAATTCGGTCGCCCACATGCCACATACGTTGGGGGCGGTACTTTGTTAGGCTGGCATTTTGAAACTTGCCAAAAGGCGGCTTTTACCAAAAGACATTCTGGACACTAGTGTTAACTATAAATTATTGATTTATTAGGAAATAACCATTATGTTATTTATTGGATTTATTTTTTTGGATTTTATATACCTGAATTATTTTTATTACACACGCAATTTGGGATTTTGTTTTTCAATTTTTATGTATTTTTCCGCCTGCTTCGCCTGTGTAACGCCGGCGCTGCATGTGTCTACTATATATTAAAACAAATTCTATATATCATAAAAAAGAATACACAGGTAAAACTATTTATTCAAAAATTATAGTTATCATTGTATAGTTCCTTATCAATTACGCCTTAGCAATCTATAAATAATCATCTAATTTCAATCTGTAGGTGGTATATCTTACTTTTTTTAGTGAGACAGCTATGTATAAATTAATCTCGCAATTATATGAAAAATCGCAACATCACATAAAACGTGATTACATTTCAATTACCAGAAGAGCATTAAATAAGAACTCGAGTACAGAATTACGTTGAGCCAGATTGAAGTGGATATTACCGGATACTCTGGATGCTTATCCAGGATATTTTTCCAAGTATCTCTCCCCAAGAGAAGCAATCACTCTGCTCGATATTGGTTCGCAACAGAAACGTATGTTCCGACGGCTAACTTAATATCCCATTTTCAATTGAACAATCCAAAGGTAAACGCGCAGACTATAAATAAAAAGAAAAATCAATAATTGATACAATCTCTACCCCTGAAATCGAATGATTGCGATTTATATGAACAGCAAAAGTGATTACGTTTCGATTTAGTGACAGAATTCGGTGGGGTGTCTGCCTCCCTCGGGCGGCAAATATTGGATGCAGTACAGCAACTCCTTTATTGGCAATAATAAATCTCAGATTCCTTTTTTTAAATACCATTCCATTACTCTCTTAGATTCTATCTCTAGGCTGTTGTACTAAACATAAAGGGGGATTTCGATAGTTTTTTTTAACTTAATTATAAAACAGTTGTTTTGAAACTGTATTTTGACGTTGACACTTGCTTAATTGTTAGCTATCAACGTACCAAGCGCCTAATTTTCTAATTTATGATTTAAATATAAAAAAATATTATTATATAAATATTGTCATTTTTTTCATGCGCTGCCGGATATTTACTTAAACTTAAGTCTATAATGAACTGAATATGTTAAGGGTGGTTTTCGGCTTATTAAAATAAAATAAATAATATACTTTATTATGTTGAAATACAGTCAATACATTATAGTCCAAGGTACTCGTTCTTGAAAACAATTCGTTAATTGTTTGTGGTATCGTAAATATTTCGGAGACATTTACGGAGATATTTTAATTATTTATTGTGTAAGAATGATGCGACATGAATTAACTGTAGTGTGCAGTGTAGCATTGTTCAATAGCTTTATATTTGATGTAATGAATTATAAATATTCCATTTTATATAATTATCGTTTGTTTGAATCATTTATCTTAATTCATATCATGTTTAAATTATTATTATTATTATTATTAACCAGTGGCGACATCTCTTGTTTATACGTAGGTCAATTTAATACCAATTGATCGGTTCAGTCGATATAATAGAAATTCCATGGTAAATTTCCCGCCCATCATTGGAAAATATATGAAAAACAAAATAACGTTTTTCTTTTAAATCATTTTGTTTTCATTTTCGCTTCTGGTCTTGTTTTTTCCATAAAAATCTGAGGATTTTGAAACTATTTTATCTACGTTATATTTCTGAATATAAGTTAATTGTTAATATAAATATTCTTACTTGATTGCCAAGATTGAGAAAATATACGCTACAGCCAGAACAAAAAGCTTTGCTAACATCTTACAGACATACAAACTGATCTTAGCTAGCAGAGATGGTCGGCGTTAAACCGACCTAGAGTATCAATTATCAAATATTTCATTTAGGCTAGTAACATATAGGAATTATACATTTTTTTATATAAATTGTTTACATTCGCAAAGATTATTGTTTACACAAAGTTTTTTCAAATGAAATATTATGGATTATTGTTATTCTGAATATAATAATACAGTGTCTGTATATCATAATTTAAATTTACAACTCATATTTAACAATTACAAGTTGTTAATAATTTTAATATAATTAATAATTATAAACTTTAATTTGACTGATAAATGAAAAGTATACTTTTTAATGAAAATAAATCACCCTACTACCAGGGGGATGAAAACACTTTTGACACTTAGTATTTTATAAATAATACAAAATTACTAATGATTTATGCTAAGACATTAAATGCTAACTAAGACTATATGAAAGAAAATAGGCGATATCGATTAAGCATATTTAAAAAAACGATATGTACGTTCCCTCTTCATGCACAAGAGCTAGTCTCTTTTTTGGAGAAGTAAGCGATAAAAAACATGTAATTTTAGTTCTGTAAAATACTCAATTAACTCATATGTTATAAAAATAGTAAAATATTTCAAAATAATTTTAAAAAAACACAGGGTTCGAAATGAACCTGAACATACCGGAATGCCGCTACGGTTCGTAGAGTTCTCACAAGTATAGCACCGATTCGCGGAATTATTACAAATTCTGCTCCAGCTCGCGTCCTTTTATTTCAATCACTACTCTTGTTCCTTATAATACTTTCAAAACTTATATAAAAAAATAGGGCATAAATTCATATATTATCAACCATTTCGGTTCGTTAAATTTTTTATTTCTAGCCCTGTATGAGTTTAAATATTAAAATATATTTCCATTGAATAAAAATACTATATTTAAAAAAAAATTATAAATTATTTTTAAAATTGAAAAATAAAATTTTATCAATGACTTGTCACAATTGATATTTTTTGCTTTCAAGATTCATCTATAGAGTTAGTTTAGGGTAAAAGATTCAATGTTTTAGTGTCTCACCAACCACCCCATGATAGGTACTGAAGAATATTTATTAAGGGTGAACAGAAAGCTCTGCTAATTTTTCTCTGTGGGGAATTACAACACAATAGAATACGGTATACATCATAAAATTTTATTACCTCTAAATATACAAATCGCCCTTGTTAAGAGATATTTAATTGTTTCTTTATGCAAATGGTTTTATATAAAATATTAGTGTTCTAAAAAATATTATAGCTGAATATGTAATGACCATTTATAATTAAATGATATACATATATGATTTATTTAATATTTTATACATACTGAATGATTTATTGTTCTTTAAGTATTGCATTAGAAAATCATCAATTGTTTTAAAACGTGCAAAAAAAATAGTTTCGATAATTGCCAAATTACCTGTAATATACAATACGTATGATGATTTAAATATATTTTTATTATGGTGCATGTAAAAGGATAGTTTCCACCAGGAAATGGACCCGGAAACTTTCTTCGGAAACGTGACTTCAATGGCATATTTTTTTCCCATTTAGAATACTTATATTATTTACATGTTTTACACAAAATGTATTTTAAAAATCTGACAAATCTAATAAGTCTAATATAGCTTAATTGGAAGAGCAGTCTACCGGAAATAGAAAGGTCTTTTTTTCTCGATTGAAAATTTTTAATTTAAAAGAATTTTTCAAATCGTGAATTTCATATAATTTCATTATTGATATTTCTTGTGCTAACCTTAATAAGACACTACATTTTTTCTAGATCCATATCAGATGTTTGGACCCACTAGCAGTCGTTTGGCAAGCTCAGGTATGTTTCTTAAAATATATTTAAAAAAAAATTTAACGGCTTTTTGAAAACACACATCGTTTATTTTTTATTTACATATTAGAAAATAGTTAATTATAAAAACATAACGTGAAATAATCATCAATAAAAAAGCGTCACATCTGATGACTCATCGTTTTGATTTATTTTCAATGTTATCTTTTTACTAATTATGACAATCATTTATAAAAAAATATAAAATCCTCTAGACATAAATTTGAATAATATTTCAATTTAATTATTTTTAAAAAAAAAACTTTTTTTAAGTCGTGCAAGCTCAATACAAATATTATTAAGCGTCACGCCTGGCGAGTGTGCGCACTGAAACAGAACATCGGTAAACATTATACATAATTATATACACACACCCCTGTTTGCTGCACTAGGGGTAGGTACAGGAAGTACTGCAAAAAAAGCTCTAATTTAATAGACTTTAAACGATTTCGTGTATGACCTTTTAATTGTGGGAGTTTTATAAAAACAACATCGATAAAGTTAATTAAAATGCAAAATTTCTAAACAGGTTGAAAGATTGATTGCAGATTGGTAAAATTAATAATTATGCTATTAACCACGTATTTGACGAAACTTGGAAATGTAAAAAATATGACCCACGAACTCGCAACATTGATTTCGGTAATGTACGCGGAATTTCTAAAGAAACATTAACACTTTTGTTAAAATTATCTAAACATTAGTTATGCTTGTCAAACTCACATAATTAGTTTTGGAGACATGAAAGTTAGTGTCAATTTCGAGACTAATCAATTCTGTTTTGAGGACCTTGAGAGAAATTTCAAAGGAATAGCATAAGTACGAAACAAATTTGATTAAAAAATGTTCAACAATAAACAGTTCGGCGAAAGATTAACAATGTTTAAAAACCGGTTGTAAAATAATAGCGAATTTTATTAGATTATATATTTCAATGACTTTTAACTGTTCTTCAGAAAGTTGATGCTGAACAAGAATGTCAAAAAATAGAGTAACTTTCTGGATATATACAATATTAGGCGAAAATATAAAAATGAAAAGTTAATTAAAGCTAAGTTACGCGTACAATTTTGTTACAATTTTTAAATAATGTTATGTTGGATCGGTTCATTATATTTTCGGTAGATAGGGTATTAGTGTTGTGTAATGACGCGAGAGGCCACGTGACTGACCGGCGCGCGCTGTATATTACCGTCAGTGACTAATCACGCGCCCGATTCGTTCAAACAAAGGGAAGGTGATTAACAATGGAAGTTTCATGAACACTTGTTTTCATTTACTAGCAGCAAGACTAGGTATTGATCAATACAGAGGTCTAGGCCAGGCATACACATAGTCTTAAGTGAATAAATTAAAAATTTAACTTAAACCTAGAAAATGGACCATAAAAATACTACTGAGGACCCATTATTTGATAATTAAAACAAATTAAATTATTCATTAATCTCAAAAGTTAATAGAAAGAATATACAGTTACCATTAGGACCTAAATCTGGAACTTTTTAGGACGGTAGAAAGCGTTACCTATTACGCCCTAGTAACTTTACACAATCACGTAAAATTTGGACTATATAAACTCGTCCTCATAGTAAGACATATTTTACTTGCAATAAAATCTCAAAAGTCTTTGAGTAATTCATGCCAGATGTCAGGACTTTCAGTCTATTTTTATTTAATCAAAAAACATTTATACAACTGACTATATATTCATTTTTGATGTTTACAATTTTTAGAGTAAATAGTTCGATGATAATTAAAACAAATCTATCGAAAAATACACAGTAACCACCAATGTTCCTACTAAAGTGTGTGGGTGTGCACGCGCACACGGTTTAGCATTATAGCACACTAAATAAAATATAGCGCGCGCACAATCTTTAACAAGCTTTTACCACCTTCTCCTTCATAACTTCTACTTATACCTATGCTGCCTTCTATCTTGCACTGCATAATGAGTTGTAAAATATCCGAATATGTCCGAAGTATGTAACTTTCCTTGGTAGTTGTTCTCTTAACTTATTTATGAGTCATATGTGACTTATTTACACCTACATCATCATATAAATATGGTCAACCCAGATCCTACCAATAGCTTTGTACCGGGTAATCTTTTTCCAATTTTCTCCCCACTCGAATAATATTAACTACATACAATAATACACTGTAATATAGACTTATAGGGGATATTAGTTATCACCAAAACTCGGACCCGGAACATTCGCGTTACCGGATTTTTTTTGTTATATTTAAAGTTTATGACTCACTGGGTCCATAATATATCCATCCGATGTAAAAAGTTGTATCTTTCCCGAGGTCTAAAAAAATAAATCCAGGGTCAACAGCCACCTCCTTCCACTCGAGGGGGTGCGCAGATAATAATCGTGAATAAAAACTTAAATAAAACACGAATCGCGCCGAGAAAATTCACAGAGCGCGTGCCCGCCGCGCGCCGGGTGCGTTATGATAATCAGCACGACACACCACTGATAGAATATACTTGACTCACAAAATCAGAGTCAATCGGTTCCAACCCCTAGGCTGGCGCTCGGGCGAGGGCCACAACCTGCGTGGGTCACGCGTGATCAAGGAAGAAAGAGACAAATCAAATTTTGCGGGGTTGAGACAAGAAAAATCAAATCACGTTTATATATTTAATACCTTTCACGGAACGTAGGTACATGTGTTATTTATTTTTCAAATATCAAGAAACATAACTATTAATTTATAAAAACATTTTTTCAAACTAGACAATCAGACCGGAAGAAATATATTTTTTAATAAAAATAAATATTTCATTTATGACAGTAAAAAAACAAACAAAATACAGTTCTCTTGTTTGTGGACTGTGAAAACGGAGAGTTGTCTCCGATGAATCTCATGCTAGCATAATTCCTATTTCAGAGACCGTCTCTGTCAAAAAGCATCTATATATATTTCTATATAATATATATCTAAAGCTTCTATACATATATATTGCGCTACGTATTCATTGCATCCAATGTTAGAGTATTTTATTAAGAAATC
The DNA here is from genome assembly GCA_022840565.1 of Eubasilissa regina. NCBI lineage: Eukaryota > Metazoa > Arthropoda > Insecta > Trichoptera > Phryganeidae > Eubasilissa > Eubasilissa regina. The sequence continues at coordinate 30,187,770 of JAINEB010000033.1, forward strand.
CGCTAGATGGCAGTATAGATTAGAAAAAAAAAAGTTAATTTACAATCTTTCCGCATTGTGCAACAGATATCACTGGAAAGTTTTTTGTGACGCTTTGCGCATTGTGCAATAGATGTCGCTGGAGAGTTTTTGTGACGGATATTATATAGAGGGGTTGTTTTATTTTTTATATATTGGATGCATTTTCATTAAAGTACGAAAAAATCTGTCCGCAGTTTAATATATTTTTAGTTAGCATTGCGGTTCAAAACAGTTTTATACAAAATACCGTATTCACTTGAGATTGTAAGTTAATTTTTTTTCAACTTGACCATATATTATTTAATTTCTTTAAGTTCACTATATCTATAAATATAAGATAGCTCTGGCTGTATATATATATATAGCATTTTTCTTACTGGAAATATAGACGAAGTACACTACATGGTGCATTGTTAAATCAATATAATAAGAGATTTCTGCATTAAAATATACATTCTACGGAAACCCTGGCCGCCCACCGGCCGTCAAGCCACCACAATAGCCGGTCGCAGGGCCTATCAGCTTATCTGCTGTATTATATAATACAGACTAACCAGTCCTTATAATATATAGTGCGTTTTGTACTCTTGTTAAGATAAACACAAATATTTTTTAAAATTGTTTACCATCTAAATTGTATTCATTTAAACCGTTAAATACACATTTCATAAAATATAAAGAACAACAAATCGTTAAATTTCAATACTTTCACATCTTTACATTACACGTGTAATTCATATTTTCATTTCCGGAAACCCGAAACCAGAATCGTGTATCAGTATTCGTTTAATCGCGCGTATAAACCGAAAAGCTGTAATCAAAGCGAGCAGCTTTCGCCATAAAATTGAATTAATAAAGCCTTAAACAATAGCCGGTGCTACTTGCGAACCAGGTGGCTGGCGCAAATAAGTAAATATTCATGGGAAGGCTCGCCACCGTAAAGGTTAGCATATTAACGGTTTTTAGGACACCTGGGGTACCGCAAATTAACATTTAACAAGGGGTTCATTTTTTAAACCACCAATTGACCAAATATACATATTTCGTGAATGTACAAACATTAAATATGTAGATTTTATACCAGACCATAAGTACAGCCGAGCTTTTAAGTACAAAACTCAAAAATAACTGAAAATTTCATTAAACGTCGAATAAAATATAATGTCGTGCAATTGGAAACATCATTAACTCTGTCTGGCGGACTAGTTGGCAAATAAAAAAGAATTCCGATTAAGTACTAACTATTATTACACCCTACAATAAATCATTTATTTATCTAAAATATTTAATGAGCAGAAAGTAATGACTATGTAGGGCCAGGTAACTATAGTACTATTAATGACAGAAGACTAGAGGCTTTAATATAAATGTTAATATATGGACATATTGAATGAGATTTATAATGACATCATCTAATTACGAAAAAATGTGTTTTTTTTATTAGTTATATTTCAAATATGTTACAAAAATTAACAATTAACAAATATTCCACAAGCACGACACAATAATTTAGTTTCTTTAAACAATTTTATGTAATATAATAGCTAGCATACCTACTTGCTCGAATTATATCATTATTAATTGTATATAGCCTTCAACTAAACGTAAATAAGACAAAGTACATGATCATGACCGACAAAAACAAAACCGACGATGCCGGGCTGTATATAAACGGAATAAGATCGGAAAGAGTAGACAAAATAATCTATTATATATAAGATGCAGATTAAATTAATATTGAGATCATTCAATGGAAATGTCGTACTAAGCAAGCTCGAGCTGAAATATTTGGATGTAAATTTACAGATGACTTCTAAAAATAGGCTAGATAGATAAGGTCACCAATGAAAATGTGATTATTCAGAAATAAATAAATCTTTAAACCCGGAAATAGCAAAATGATTGGCGATATTTAGAAAAATATCAGATCATGCATCTCAGCCAGCATTCAAGGCAAAATTGCTAGCAAAAGAGGCCATGGCGGACGATGGACTGGCTGGAGAATCTAAGACAATGGTTCGGAAAGGTCCAGTCCAAATGTTTCGAGCTGCCGGAAATAAAATAATGATCGCTAACATGATCGCTAGAAGGAGAAAAAATGTACTCCGTTTTATCACTTGATATCAATCTCTCCCTAAATTTATTCAAAGGATGAAAGCAAATTAGGTGATATTATGATTATATCTTTCTTCTATGAGAGAATTATGTAATATTTTTTTGAGACAATTGCAGTTTTTCCATACAAAGCTCAGTAGGTACTTTGAATCGTAGGTATAATTATTGTCCAAGTTTATTCGTAAAGGACTCTGCCCTTATAGTAAGTCTTTGATAGGTTGCAGTGTGTGTGCGTGTGTGTGTGTGCAACCTATATACATATATATATGTGTACTATACACCGAACTATAATTTGTACTATTCTATCCAGCGGAAAAATTTCAAGATTAAATTGTAATTGCTCGTAAACCATCAGGGTGAGGTAAGTGGGAGAGGTATTGTTCGACGCGCGTGATTTGCGGATTTGCCAGTCTCAATGAGTCACTGGTCGGGAGCGCACCGCGCATTCGCGGTTGAGCAATATTTAAAGTGCGGTGATTCATTGGTTTGTGCGCATCGCACTTTTTGTACTCACTTTAACATTCGACGAGTAAGTGAAGTTCAAAAGTTCAGACAAGAAAGGACAATGGTTAACCAAACTCCTCCAGGACCATCAACATCAGCAGCGATGCCAAAACATGTGGCTCAAGTTCGACGTGAAATTATGTGCAATCCGCGTAAATCGATAAGAAAGATTGCAGCCTGTACTAGAATAAAAAAATCAGCAGTGCACGATATTTTGAACAAGAAACTACAGTTTCACCCATACAAACTGCAAATCGTGCAGTTTCTCAACGAAAATGATTATTATTTACGTGAAATCATAACGAGAACAGCACGAACGCTTGGAAACATATTGTTTACTAACGAAGCACATTTTCATATCGATAGCTATGTTAATAAACAGAACATGAGATACTGGTGCCCCGATAACCCAAGAGAACGCCATCAAAAACGTTTGCATTGTCCGAAAACGACAGTGTGGTGTGAAATTTCTACCCGAGGGATAATTGGCCTTTATTTTTTTAACCAGCGTGAGACAATCACTGCTGACGTGTATTGCCAAATGATCGACGAGTTTTTGGTACCGCCACTGCAGCTGTTTCCCGGGTTCAACAACAAAACACAATTTCAGCAAGACGGGGCCACTCCACACACAGCTTAGAGTCTCAATGGGCAAGGGATGATTCTGAGGGGAATTTTTTCCATTAAATTAATCAGCAAGTACGGAAACATACCCTGGGCACCTCGTCACCGGACCTTAAAACGTGCGACTTTTTTTTGTGGAGATTCTTTAAGTCGAGAGTTTACAGCAACAATCCTTGAACAATTCAGGATCTACAAGAAAATATCCGCCGTGAAGTTGCTGCCATTGAACCGACGCTTTGCTCTCGCGTGTTCGCAAATTTAAGAGTCCGATAGCTAGAGTGTCTTGAGAGAAATAGACTGCATTTAGACAATATTGTTTAAAAAACGTAAAATGCACATCGTTAAACTCCATTTTGTATAAATAAAATATGAGAATAACATTGTAGTTTTTTATTTCATTTAATATTAAACTTGAAAATTTTCCGCTGGAAACCCTTTATAATCGATAAAAGTTTTTAAACAACGGTAGAATCAGCTTATTTTATTTAAGTCAATGTTGTTGTTAAAAGTTATTGTTGTTAAAAGTTAAAATTGTTTTACTGCATGCCTGTACCTGATTGCTCTTTAATATGGTAACTAGTACAGTAACCAATTCTTATATACCCTATTATTTAAATATACCATTTACGGAGAGATAATCTTTTCAAATTCATGAATTTATATTTTTCGATTGCGAATCTTCAGGTTTCAATATTTATTTTAAGTTATATACTTCAAAATATATACTTTTGTTGAATATATTATTTAAAAACGTTTCATGTAAGAAAATCCCAATATTATCTACATGTCGGTTGATTTCACTCACAAATTGCCAACAAAATCTAACTACAGGCGTTGTTTGAACAAAAGTACAAATTTTGTTGAATTAATTCCTTGTTAGTGGTCTTTAATTGAGTTGAATGAACCGATCCCAAATATTGCCTTTATATTTTTGTTGATGCTTCAATGGAATAGATTTCCCCTACATTTATAAAGGTACATATACAATTTTGATTTTTCTCTTACTTGGTTGATTATACCATGCCTAAATTATAAATGTGTTACCGCACAATGAATCTGTTAATGAAATAAAATACCTGTAATATTCTGAAATGTATATATATAACTGTTTTACGAAATTAACATTTCAAGAAAAATGAAAAGAATTTTCATTAATATACAGAGGCGCATTAATGAAGAGGCGGGAGGGGGGGTTGGATATTTAGCCCCATACCCGAAACACCAACGCGGTTCACCCCGAGTTTCAATGTTGGTATATAGCACATCATGAGTCTAAAATCTTTCTGATTTTAGCAAGAATAGTTTATTTTTGTTGAGTTTAAATTTATAATATTTTTTGAGATCTCAAGTACGAAAGATTTTTCATATTCTTTTAATATTAATAAATATATATTTATTAATAATTATAAAAAATTGATTAAAAAACTTTTGAAATTTGAAACCCCCGAGAATTTTTTGTCTGGGTGCGCCTTTGGTATATTTATGATTCAGTTGTGAATGTGTACAGAAATAAAGAATTTATGGAAATTTATAATTTACAGTAAACATTCGTGGGACTGTTATGTATTTTAATACAATAACAATAATTTAATTACTTAAAAATTATAACATATAAATAATTTTTCTATTATATTATTATAAAATTGGTTTCATCCCAATGGAGACCAAAATATTTCCGGTGATATCCCTTTATACAATTTATTTGACAAGAATTCATGTGTTTGTTTTTTTTTAATTGTTTGCTTGAAATATTCACCAGGCTCTGGCCAGATTCAGCTGTGGCAGTTTCTTCTCGAGTTGTTGAGTGATTCGAGCAACGCCGGGTGCATCACGTGGGAGGGGACTAATGGAGAATTTAAGCTGACCGACCCTGACGAAGTCGCCAGGCGATGGGGAGAGAGAAAGTCGAAGCCAAATATGAACTACGACAAACTAAGCAGGGCGCTCAGGTCAGTGTTATATAAGTGTTCACGAACCCATAAATGTTCACTCATAACCAGGTAAGGATCACTGTTCAGCAGAAATCGTATAATTTTATGTAACTTTTCACTGAAATGAAAATATATTTAATCATTTAATGAATTCGTTAGTAAACCCTTTTTTATAAATAATTATATTGAAAAAAATACACCACATTGACATAATTTACAACGTAATCCCGCAACTATTAATATATTAATCTGTGAGATTCACTAAATTAATCTACACATTCCACCTAATATAATATTTCACTGTGTGTTCACAGATAATTTTTTAATAAGATTTTTGACCTGAGACGTGCTCTGAGACTTACGATTATACTCCTATGAGATTCTTCGGAGACAACTTTCGACTTTCGTAGGTCACCGTGTACACATAAAGTCAAATTCGTCACTTGAGTAAATTTGAATCTCGTCAACAATGGTTAAAACGGAATAAATGTTTTTAATTTAATATCAAACTTTACGTATTTGAGTTTATCTCTAGATCAAAATCTCAACACGTGCACATGGTACTCACATAGATTTATCTCATCTTGTGGACAGGGGGCATTTACTTATTATGGCAATACAGGATAAATTTAAAAGAATACACGGAAATTTTGTAACATTTTTTCAACAAAACCACTTTATTATGTCACCTAAGTCACTATTTAAATTAAAATAAATTTGATGAACCACTTAAAATTCATAGAAAAATATACATTTATCAAAAAGAAAAAGTTTCCACCAGGACTCAAACCCGGAACTATATAAGATTAGAAACACAATCATTGCTTAATTCATAGTTAAATTCTATTATTAGTGATTTTACATGTTTCATATAAACTTAGGAACATAAATATATTAAACCACATCAATTAAAAAATTCTGCAATAACAAAATTGATATCTTTTTCACGTATCTATGTGAATTTATGTCACATTATAATTCAAAATATCACGTGATTTTATTATTTTTTAGTATTATTTTCAAATTAAAAATATTTAATAAAACTAATAATTTATATTACCCATACACATGACCATCTTAAGGCATATCTTTTTAGTAGGTATAAATATTAATATTGTTATTATGCAAGAGAAAAATATTAAACTAATGCCAACAGTATTGAAATATTTGATTTATTTTATCCATATTTTCAAAACAGACACTATTTTATAAAAATACAGAAGAATTTCATTCATAATGTACACGATATCTGAAGTTCATTTGTGTAATATTATTTTTTGAACCTGTAACTCTTAAAAGTTGAATGTCCTCTGGTTCAAGGTTGATTTTTTTATTAAAAGTTTGTTTATGTTAGTTGTTTTATATTAATTGTCTCGGCAGCAAATCGACAGTGAATTTGTAGACCTTTATTGCAAATTGTTCAGACCTCTGTTGATTGGGCGATAATTGCTGTCGCAAATTTTCCGGGGCGGAAATTGCCGTTAATAAAATGATTGCCTATGAAGAAAAAATATCATCTCCATTAAAAAGTGCAAAACCAAATGGTGAGGGCAAGTGGTTGATTTTTTTAAAACAATTCATTTAAATTATATAACTTTTCCGCTTTATCTAACTGTAATGTTAGATTTTATAACTTAATGTTATAAATTTATTGTTTTGCTAATTAAATAACACCTTGCTTTACCAACGGAAAAGAAAAATAATATAGTACTACATTCAGATTCGTAATATTGTACAAGGGTAACAATTATTTTATTGTACTGTATTACGAAAGCGTAAATCTAAACATAAATATTATAATTTGCGAGCGATATTTTTTCATATTTGTACGATTCTAGGTTTTCAGAATCTTTGAGACGATGATTTTTTTATCGTCACGCGACTATAATAAATGTGTGATTTAATTTATGTTTCTTGAAATACGACTAATATTATGGTGCAGGTACATGGATGAGACTAGTCTCGACACTCGATTAAAGGACAGTACGCAATCGAACGCGGAGCAAGCTATTATAATGCTGCTGCCTATTATTATTTTATAAGCTGAATAATCAATAAAATTTACCGTCAATTTTCTGAGACAAAGCATCATCCGTATATTCGCACCATTACAGCGTTATTTGACAATTGTATTTGCTGTTAATGCGAATATTGCGTTAGAAAAAAATTGCTTAAAAATGACATTTTGTATGTATGTATGTTATTTATTTATTTTAAAATATATTATTAGTTTCTACATAAGATTAATAAGCTATTTGTGTACAATTCACATCAATCAATTTCATGTCATTATTTCCGGGGCTGACACTGCTGTTGACGTTTTATATGAAGTGTTTTATCGTAACCCACGTGCTAACTGTATTGCAATATTATTTGTTTCATGGTACGGCGGCCTCAGGTATTACTACGACAAGAACATTATGACCAAAGTTCACGGCAAGAGGTACGCGTACAAATTCGACTTCCAAGGTCTAGCGGCTGCCACCCAGCCAGCAGCCAGCGACCCTGCTTATAAGTACCAGAGCGATCTGTTCATGAGCTCATATCACCACAGCGCCAAGCTGAGCTCCTTCATGGCACCGCACGCCGCTATGCCCACGTCTTCTGGTAAGGATACTGTAAATCTACTCTAATTCTCTTATCGATTATAATCCGTGGATTCTAATAAATCCCTTATATTATAAATCCATTAAAGTAAACTAAGCCTATCGATTTTTAAGAAAATAAACAAAATGTTTCGACAAATAAACAGTAAAACTACGTGAAATGTGTTGAATCATTAAATTATTACTTGTTCCTTATACCTACAATGATTAATTATTGCGAGTATTTTTAAAATGAACTTCATTTTAAAAATACTCGCAAAAATTTATTACAAATCATATTTTTAAAACAAATCAATTAGAAAGTTGTTTGGGAAAAATCACCGCGATATGAACCCGGAACTCTCTCTTGCCAGGAGGATGCGTTAGTGCTAATTTACTTTATATATCATAGATATACGTTTAAAAATTGCATCTTATCATTATTATTTAAAATTATATAAAAATATTTATGTTTTTGTTTAAACTATATGTAATGCGTCAATGCGCAATAACACAATGAGATATAAGTTGTATAATTACAAGTGCAATTATACAACTACGCTTCATGTAAATATTTAATAATTTTAAAGGTTTTACGTATGTTGGTACAAAATATAAAAAAAATATCAAAATAAAGCAATAGCGTAGGACAGAAATAAATACGATGTTGAGGATACACGTATTACGTAAAGGAAACATGTTGGTAGCATGGATAACAAATATATTTTAAAGGATTTTAAATAACATTAATATTTTTTGTTTTATTAACGCGTTCTGTTTCAGTCAGTATGCATTAGGTACCTGTCATAAGCGTACGTATTTTATATTATTTATTATCACCGCCACTTCATATTTAGCTGCTTTTGTATTGTAGTTATAAATGGTAAATTCTTATTTATTTAGTTTAGAGTTATTGCGCCCTGTCATCGAGTCCCATCATCGATAAGGCGTATGTATGTATACGCGGTGTAGATACATGTAGTATACTACATAATACCAAAGGTTTGTGTCATTAATTAACTTTAAGGCATCTTGATAACGAAATTCAGAGATAAAGTTTGCGGCTTTCTTTGAAACATTAATGTGAAATGTATTTTAAAGTTTATTTGAATTGGAAAATAAAACAATTTGGAAAATAGGTTCTCTTAAATCAATATTGACTAATAAATACTGAGCCTCCAAACCATTATTCATAATCACAACTCCTGAAGCTGCAAGAGCCCAAAGCAAATATTGAAGAGTTTCACGGGCACAAGGCTGGGGGAGGGTTTAATATTCTTGTTACCAGTCGGGGCTAATGTACGAGCAAATATTTTCACAGTACTCCGCGTCGGTTTCTAACTGTCAACAACACGCGCAATCGGGAAGACAACCCCGCCATATGCAAACCAGCAGCTTTTCAAACCAATCTGTTCTCAAGTGACACCTTCGAAAATTATTCTCGCTATGTTTGTATTTCTTTCGATTTATGCAATGCTGAAATAAAAATATGGAAACGAATCCAATAAAACTTAAACTGTCTTTATTAGAATTTTTTATATAGATACCTATTGCTTTGTTTACAAAATTTTAATAATAAGTACTAGTATGAAATGAATCTGAGATGTGTAAGATTTAAAAGGCTAACTATATTGGTAAGGAGGATTTCGTTTAACAAAATGTGCGTTAACATTTTTCTATCAGAGTCACATGAGGAATAAAAGATTTAAAAATGGATACAATTCTCAATATTCTATTTTTGAAATGACTGAAAGTGACCACAGAAAGGAAATATTTTTAGTTTATGAAAACAAGTAGACACGATTTTATTTTTATACAAATCAAATGCACAAATGAAATAGTGCATATAAATTAGTATAAATAAAAAATAGATGTTACTACTAGGTAATCCAATTCCGGTACTCCGGCTCAGTTTACAGACATATGTATGAATTCCGGGATTAGTGTGTACAACCCCGAAACTTTCAGTATTAATCTTAATACTATTGGTTACCAATATTAAATCAAGATTGAATAATAAAACTTTCGATCTTAGCTATTCGCTATTCATGATAATAAAATTATTTCACATTCTAATTGTTATTGGCCAAACTTGGTTTATTATTTACGTTATTTTTTGTTCAAAATTCCTTACTTACTTAAATACAAATATCTTACATAAATTGTAATTGTTTTCTCTGTTTTTATTTTATAAATGTAAAATTAATGGGAAAATTAGCATTTTATAACCCCGGGATTGATGAACCTGATGATTTTGATGAAATTGAATCCCGAAATCACAGGATTACAATTTTGACTCGGGATTAGGTTTACTAGTTATAACATAACTTCACTTTGACACATTCTACAGGAATATCCACTTTCAGGGTAATTTCAGTTGTATTAGGTAATAAAAATGCCCTTAGAGAACTTCTAATTCACCAGTAACAAACGCACATTTCCCACAATCAATATAAATAATTTTGTTACAATGCATCCACTTCATCTAGTGAAGAACAAGGCTTTGAGCTCATAATTTCCAAATTCTAACAAAAGACTCGGATTACAAAGGCAGTGTAATGGCAACACTTGCAGCGTGTACTTGATCCACAATTTTCAACATTTCGGGTAAAATAGTAAATACGGAGTAAACCGGAACGCTTTAGAACAGGCTATCAAAGTTAGGGGGCCGTGAATGAATTTTACTTTTTACATGTGGGCTTCGGGCGAATTGAACATTTGTATCGGTGCTCGTAACCTCAAGTGTCTCCATCCTCGAGACTTAATGACACTTCAATGCGAAATGAATACAATCATGGCATTGTCGGCAGACTGCGAGAGCGCAATTATTATACCGATACACGGAGGGTTAAGGGAGCATCGCGCTTCCATCGCCTGATTTACTGTCGACACTAAATTCTATCAAATATATAGCTGCCTTACAAGCTAAAGGAAGTGAGCGCCTTTATATTTACCACATAAATTTATCGAATTAAGGGATGCTTTTCTTTCAGTTCTAGCTTTATTTCTCAACTTTGTATCTTCATTCCTTTCGTGCCCCTTCTGGAATATTGTATGGGTCAAATAATTCATCTTCTCTGAATATTTTCAATCACTAATAACGAAAATAATTAGTTAAACATATTATTTTCATTCTTGTATGATCTGTCAGTTCGTATTTATTCGACATATTTAACAAATATGAAATATTTCTAATAAATCATTAAAACAAATTGTTTCTTTTCATGTACATTGCGATAGCGTTATGACAGTAATTTTCTATTTATACTTATTTATAATTTTTTTTGGCTAAAAGGTTCATAAATTTATTAGAATAAATTGCGTTAAGTTTATAAATACTTTTTCAACCTTATAAAATATGCTTAATTAGTGAATGTTTGTATATTTTTAAAATATTTAAAAATTTATGATTGATAAAATATTATATGTTTGTAAAACATTCAATAATTAAATGAACACAAACATATGTGATTCTCTTTAAAGATTATATTTTATGTTTTTTTTTTTTAATCAATAGTTTAAACGGTGGCGCCTTCAACATGTAAATTGTGTAAATTGTAGGTATATCAGGAACATTTTAATTATTTCAAAACCTAGAAACTTATTTAATCACAAGAATTATTGAAAATAATTGCGACAAACCAACAGCCATTAATATTAACAGATAATTAATTTTATCACATTGGATGCTTTTTCAAATAATTGCTTGAAATTTTAATTTTAATTTCCTCAGTGTGAGAAAAATTGCTTTTATCGGTCTGAGAATGAAATTTTAACAAACATTATAAAACACTGTTTAAACTAGAATAACGCATTGATCCAGATTACACAGAAGAATAGTATTTTTTTTAACTTAGAAATAGAATCAGAATTGTTTTATTATCAAACGTGATCGAAAAGTTAATATGATTAAAAAGTGGTATTTATTTATCATTCTCAGATATTAAATTTGTGTAAGTTTGGCGCCAAGAAACATGCTAAAAGCTAAATTTATGTTGTAAGCAAAGCGATACCTACATTTGATTCTGATTTAAACATGTAAAATTATTTTTTGCCAGATTATAAAACTGACTGGAGTGTGTATATAAGCTTGTTAGGCAGTGGCGAACAGTTCTAGGCAATTCACTGTTCAATGCCTAAGTGGCCAGATAAGATATATATTATATCTGGCAAAAATAATTTGTTTGTTTTAAGGGGAATTTTTCTAAAAAACATCCTGAGATATTTGATAATTAACGAATGATGTGATATACAGGGTTTAACTGACTTAGACCACAGTATTTACGAGTCGAAAATGTTCAAGGAATATGTCCAAATTCTACACTGTTACGGAAAATATTATTGTTTGATTTTTACAAAATCGTATTAAGCTTAAATAATTAAGAAATTAATATTTGCGAATTTATTCAATTATTAATCAATATCTTTGCATCAGGCCCTAAACCATTTAACAAAAAATAGTCTAGCCGCTCGAAATTCGATGACCTTTAATTTTTTGTATTCAATATATAATTTGGAATCAATAAAATATTTAAAATTAATCTAAATAATCGCATAATTACGATTTTTTTGAAATGCTTATATCTCTGACATGGTTGAGATTAAGTATGTATCCTTTGAACATTTTCGACTCGTAATTTGGTCAGGTATCCACACATAAAGTATCGTGGACTAGGTGTATATACCCTGTATACGATATAAATTAATTGTAGGTAACACTTTGCTTCCGAACTCCTTGTATTGTTACCCTATTGACTGTGTAATGATATCTTACGATGTAACTAATCGTTTGATGGTAATTACCGTGCAATGCCAATGATTCGTTCGATTGTTACAGCGTCTATTTTCCCGGGAGCGGCGTCGTGGAGCAACTGGGGCGGCGGGGGAGGCAACCTGTACTCCCCCCACTCCATGCCGCCACCCCACGTGACCTCCCACCTGGGATCGTACCCCCACTACGCATGACCAAACATATAAATTGCATAACACGGCGACATCTTGTGATGTCACGAGGAACTACATGCGAAATCCGATGACAAGGAACTTATTTTTTTTATGATTCAATCCGAACTGCCCACGTGGTGTTGTGAGTTACCGCCGGAGACTTCCGCTCGCCGATAATGTTTTAATTGTATTAGCAGTTTAGAAAACTGGAAAATAAAATAGTCGCATTAAAGAGCTAATTTCGGTGTTTTAAAATAATCTTATAACCTTTAATGTTGTGTAAAATGAAATAAATTTTGTGTGTTGAATTAAATATTTAGGTTTTTCCCGATGTTAATGTTTTTTAATAAAATGTAAACAGTGCATAGAGGTGAGAACTAAAATATATTCAGTCACAAAATTTTATTGATACAAATAATAGTTTTGTGTTGTTGAATGTTTACATCCATTTCCATAATTCCATTTCAACGACATGCGCGAATGATTGTGTAACTTAAATAATTTTAGATATTAAACACATAAACATAAAAGATCCAATAAATCTGCAGACGAGACGAATTAATGTCTAATTCAGAGATCAACTTTACAATTAAAATTAAATAGTTTTCAATTCGCTTGCTTTAGGTATTCATTTTAATTATTATCAAATAGATTCGGAAAAAAACTGCCGATTTAAAATACTATATTTAATACGGATTTATGTATTGGGTATTTCCTTCTTTTCCTGTTGATTTTCTCTGATTGTGACCCCGGGTTGTAATCTGTTGATGTCTTTGAAGATTCTTCTCCACCGTTGCAATAGGATAGATGGTGTCTTTGATCTCGTAGGTCCATTAATTTAGAAATCGCTTTCTTCCTCTCTAACATTTCCTCATGACCTTTTCAGTCAATTCTTCTTTTAACATCGGCTTCACAAATAATCTCATTTTCAATGTCTAAACACAGTTTGTGACTAATACTCCAGCTTCAATGATAATTATAACTTTGGAATCTGTTCTATACTATTGAGACAACCTTTCCTCAGCCTTATTCAGCTATACTAAGTCTCAGCCGTACCTTGGAGATACAGCATGATAATGACATCGCTCATTGTCGAGTATCGTTTACAATTCACAATGATACCATCTATACAATCCTCCTATATATTTTTAAAAGTTAATATTTTGAAGATGTACTGGACAGCATGTTACCCAGAATAAATTATTTTCCCATATTTAGTGTTATTCTCATCAAACAAATTTCAATACATTCAGTTGATGAAATGTAAAATAAACGAATGCATCAGTTATTTGTGTCCGTATAACAACATACTTATTCATGTTAAAGTCTCCAAAAAAATCTTACTCCAAAAAAGTGTATTTTCAGATTACAAGATGCGAAATACTATTTTACAAAATCGCTAAAATAATGTTACATTAGAAAGAACAGAATTATCTGTCTTCTTTCTTAACAATTTACGTCACTAAAGTTATTTTTTGATCAAATATTGGTAAAAAAAATGGCTCGTAAAAAGTAAACTGTAGAAATTAAGATAAAAGATTTAATCTACAAAAAAAATACAAGTTAAATTTCATTTTACGTACCAACATATTTTACACGATTTTCTGAATCTGTTGAAATTTTTTATGCTTTTTCCATGCCAAATACTAATATCTTAGTTAACTTAATATGTAGTTCTTCCATTACAACGTAATATTTTATTTCCATGTACAACATATTATTTTATTATAAATCATGAATTATGAAAAATTATATTCCAATGTGTTTTGTATGTTTTGGGAGTTATCTATTAACTACACACATTTTTATCAATAGATACCACCTATCGCAGAAGGTCTCATGACGCAAAATCTTCCGGAAAATTGCATTTTCTTCTATCATGACCAGAAGACCCAAAAACCACCCACCGTTAAAAAATATGTCTGTACATGTAACAGATTTTGTAGGCACGATAACTCGATTTCAATTGAAGATTTAGTTTAAACTTTTCTGACAAATTTACTGTAAATATCAGCCTGATCTGGAAAAACGATAAATATTGTTTCCTTTCATACACAGACTAAATAAACCTAAGTATTGCGATAGTGCCGTAATTATTTATTTTTTATTTCGAATTACCTTCTACTTTTTGTATAATCTTTATAATATTACGAATATTTTTACGAATTTCAGCTAAAATCACTGGTGCCATATTAAAATGTTCGAAGGTGGTATCGAAACATAATAACACAATATAGGTACCTATATATTGAACTGAACTATCAAATTTTTTATGTTTTTAATTTTTCTCATTATACATAAATAAAACATTTATTCCGCTTTGTCAGATAAGTTTTACACTGTAGAGGATCTTTTATGACATTAATTTATATATATTTTCTAAATCAGGATTACATCTTTATATGTAATTAATATTATATAAGAAATCTAATACCTACAAAAATTATTATAGCTGAATATTTTGGCTTATTTTATACTTTATTAAATTAATAAAAAAGGTTAAATGAGACTTGTCAACTCAAAACAAAACTGAAAAAAATATTTTCTATTCAATTTTTAAATTGATTAAAAATTGTTATTAACACAAATAAAACATGTCCAAGTCTGTATAATTCCACACCTTTGATAATGATTTGAAAAATTACTTATTTATAATAAAATAACAAACTGTGTCATCAACAGTTGGTTAAATGTAAAAATTGTTTACTTTTTTTTCATTTTGTAAAAATGTGTTTATTTATTATTATACCAATGTAAATAATAATATTTAATAATGTGTGCATTCTGTAGGAATATGTGTATATGATAACGATATATTTGTATGTAATTTTAAAATTTCAATAACAAAATGTGTTTTTAAATCTGATCTGAGGATTGAAAAGTATTTTAAAACTTCTCACACGCATTGTGACGACAATGGAAATACGACAACAGAATAGTGTAGATTCATAACTACATAAATATTCTGATTCAAATTATTTTCTAAAATCTGTAATTACGTAAGTACAGTACAATTATTTCTAATGAACCGTGTATCCGCGGATGAGTTTTTTAATGAGATTTTCTGGGTTATGGATCATGCTGCCATTAGATTCTTTGGAGACAACTTTCGGCTTTCGTAATCTACCGTGCACACACAAAGTTTCAGAGATTTTCTGTCTCGCGTCTCACTTCAAATTTGTTGTACGACAAACGTCAAATGTCAGTCCATTGGCTGTTGAAGTTTCGTTCGTCCGTTGGGTGAATTTGAATTTCCCCTGCATCAATCAAAACAAAATAAATGCCTTTTTTTTGTCAAATTTTGTTGTATCTATGTTTCTAGACGTCGTTTACGGACACGTGTCTTATTTCAAAGTTCATCACATATTATTAACTCTTTAATATGTAAAGGATCGTAGTTAACATATAGGTAGACCATGTTTAGCAGTCTAGAATTTCGCGTGTATTTGATACATATTTTGAATGGTAGTAATTTTTTTCGACATATATTTTGTTAAATTCTATTGAACACAATATATATAATAAAATATTACTTCCACTTAAAATATGTTCAATACATACATGCTCAAATATCAAAACAATTATATAGGTCTAATTTGTTAGTTGCGATACTTTACGTTGGAGCGGTTGATTTCTGTGTTTTATTTGATAATTAATATATATTTCGTTACTCTCTATTTTGAAGAAATTTTTTTATAACGAGAAAACAAGAATCAATTTTATCGTGACACGGCAACGGCACCAGATTAATGTCCAAATAAAATCTATGTTGTACATTCTCCACGCCCTACAAGGTTAATAGATCATAAATTAAAACACATCTCAGACAGAAAGAGAACTCTGTTAATCAATGGGTTAAAGAAAATTACGATTCATGAAAATTATTATTTTTACATTTATTTAAAAACATATTATTTCATCGGTGTCTAAATTATTGAATCGTCAACAATATTTTTATTATAATGTGTCGAATGCAATAATAATTGGACTATTTTATTCATACAGTCTCCACGTTGATATCAAGTTTAATTAGGTATAGTATTGTCATAAACCTAGAATACTCTATAATAATTATTTTGTATGATTATTATGTGTGAGTAAATTCTAGTCTCGTTAAGATATTTATTTTCGATAATAAGAATTATGTGAGAAAAAATACAATTTACAATCTTCATATACTTTTAAAACCAGATTTATCTCTATACTTCAGCTGTTTAATAAGGGGAGTTATCTATAAATATTAGTTATTTCTTATCTTTATGTAGTAGCAACTATGTATAGATGTTATAAAATAAAAACAACACAACTAAAGCCAAGTAATGGTTTGTAAACTAAGTGTTTTATTTTAATGCCAGTGCCAGACTCGCTGACGCCAAGGCCATAATCCCATTTCCAACCATCACATTATAAAATTTAAATATTATTTAATATGTACTTATTTAAAAAATAAAATGAATTAATTAATTTAAAAATAATAATAAAATACGAGCTCGCGGAATCGCCGCAGACATTAGATAATTTTGATTGAAAGATTAGCGTTTCCCAATTAAATTGGCAAATGCAAATGACATAATGTAATCTTTTATAATTGTACGCGCCATGTACATTATACACATAAACACTTTATACCATTTATTCACGTAACAATAAAAGCTCAAAAATGTGTCACGTGACACTACCTGAATTTAGAAAGAGAATTGTTTGAAAAGGGAATTTTTATACTTGGTAATTCTTTGCATTAATAAATTAAATAATAAAAAAATTAAATGAATTAACACTTAAGTTACACAGTAACTATTAATACAAGTAATATATAATAATATAAAACTGTATTATGTCTAAACATATTGTATCAAAATGTCTATGTAATGCATTCCGTAAAATCATACGTCCTTCCAAGATTTGAACAAAACTTTATGTACTTATCTTTTTTCTCATTTTATTCAAGTTACTGGCTCCGAGATGCTTAATTAGTCAAAATGATATATCTATTAATGGAATTAAAATAGGATCATAATAAAATAAGAATTAAAATTAATGTTATATTCAACGCATTGAAGCAATATTAAATTATTCAATTCAAATAATGTAATATCTTCTGTAAAAGTGTGATCCAGTGAATATATAATAATATAAAACTGTATCATGTCTAAAATATATTGTATCAAAATGTATATGCAATACAATCCGTAAAATCATACATCCTTCTAAGATTGAAATGAAACAAATAGAAGTGTAATCTTAACTTTATTTGTTATGTTAATTAATTGATAATATTATAACCCAAGTAGGTACTATGAATGTTATAAGTATAATACGAAAAATACACACATGACAATGACAATGTCTCTCAGAGTAGACTGAAGTAATTTATGCACACTAGCAGATATCACATACATCACTATTTAAGAGTGAAAACTGGCTAACTGAATTTTTGTCATATTGAGTTTTTAATGGCAAAATAAACTTTTCAATAATCCGGTTCCATCATTAGAAAATTAACCATTTGAGTTCATTCAATTTTCTCTTATTATTTTAACATTTTGACTAACATTAGAAACGTGGCATAATTATAAAACAAATAACTTTCTTATTAAAATTTTGTATCATATTTTAAATAACAAAAAAAAGTTATTATGTATTTAATTCTAAGTGTACATCTAATCATAAAATTAAAGTAAGCAGAAAATACTTAATTTTGAATTATTTCAGAATTATGAAATTGCAGCTAACCACTTTTCGCTCTTAATCGACGATATATTACATTTTCAAACACAATGCTTTTTATCATAATCCCCAAAAAAAGATTATACGGAAGGTATAATCAAATACATTTAATGATGTATTTGTGTGTATAAATAACGTCTAATTCTTCTCTGATAACTCAAAATTATTATGTATTAGTGTAACATTGAATTTTTTTAAGCAAACACATTATTTAAGAAATCTTTTAATATAATTTAACGTTATATTTAAAAATTTCTTATTTTTATTAGGTTTTATTTTGTATTATGTAACACTATTACAGTAGAACACTAATTAAACAATTTTGTCATAGAAAAATAATGTATTACGCACATGCGTAATATATTTCTGCCAAAATAATTTTATTAAGGAAAGATAAGATGAATAAGTTACAATACTGATGAGACAATATTAAATATCCTTGGAATACTTGTCATCACTGAAAATACTAAACCAGGATACAAAACAGCTAAATGAGTAATCACATAGGTTTAGTCCAATTCAACAGAGGAAAATAGAGATGTTGTTTCATGTCGGGAAATCGAAGAATCTTTTAAAACGTTTCAAAGACATTTCAAGAATGTATGAAGTCTCCTGGTTTAGTTTTTGTGTGATCATAATTTGAGCATACATTGAAAAAAATATATATATTAATATCTAAATATAAAATTATAATGATTATTATCTTTTAATAAGTTGGCTTAATTGGTATCTGGATCATCTTAATCCCTATTTAATTCGGATAATATGGATAGTACCTTCTGCAGTAGATTAATTATTTAAAAAAACATTACGTAAACATACAAAACTTTTAAATATAAAAATATTTTAAGATAAGAAATTGATTAAAATGAAATATAAAACTCAAACAAGACTGAAATTAGTAAATAATATCTTTAAAGTGACCATTATATTTTTTTATAATAAAAGGAAAAATACAATTTTTGCTTAATTTTGCTTAACATTAATCATATATTATGTTTATAATTTTAAAAATATTATATATAATTATTAAGAAGATAACAAAAGTACTTAGTACACATACATTTAAAAAATAATAGTAACCGTTAAACAATATCACATAATTTTTGTATACCAATTTGACTCAAAAATACTCAATATAATATATATTTAACAAATAATAATAACCGTTAAACAATATCATGTAATTTTTTTATACCAATTTGACACAAAAATACTCAATATAATATATATTTAATAAATAATAATAACCGTTAAACAATATCAAGTAATTTTTTTATACCAATTTGACACAAAAATACTTAATATAATATATATTTAATAAATAATAATAACCGTTAAACAATATCACGTAATTTTTTTTATTTGCACCATGATGATGCCAACATGGTGCAATTTGTATCATTTTAATGATTTTTGATTCAAATGGAAATAACAAAAGTAGCAGGTTTGGAAATACAGAGTCCTGAAAAGTGAACCAAATTATGGACTTACAATACAAATAAGTTTCTTTAATGCTCACAATTCTAAACAATACCCAGTCAAACTAAAAATTTGAAATACATCTTTAATTGCAATGCACAAATATAATAAAAATGCAGAAATGATTTAAAAAATTTAAAGAGTGAAAAAATACTTATTATTGACCATTTCAAACTGCCTTTTGTTTTGAAAAAAATTCAATCTACTACTGTACTGTAAAAATAATATATTTTAATAATTTAATTTAAGTAATTAAGTAATTAATTTAACTAAGTAGAGATTTGTGTCTATGACTAATTTATTACATCTTAAAAAATAAGGAACAAAATTAGGAATGTAGTAAAATCTTTGTCTCTATTTAAAATTTATTTAATTATCGAGAAAGTTAGAGAATGAATTATACCTTAAGTTGGCACCATTTAAAACCAATTGAATTGTGAATTATGCGTTAAAATTAAAATTTCTTATGATTCAGTAATTATTTTTTCACTCTGTAAGTATATAAGTTTATAAAAATATAATAAGTGTAAAATATCACAATTCAACAAATCACAAAATACCTACACATCTCAAATAACACATTATTATAAAATATTTAATAAGAATTTAACCAGTCATATGCTCAAAAATGCTTTTAAATTATACAAACCAAAATTACTATTAATAAAAATAATAATTTTTTCCAATACCCCCTTCCTCACTTTCATATGTTCTTAATTTCAGTAAAATATTTAGCAAATGTCTATTTATACAATGAACTGAAACAAAATGATTACTGTCAATTAGTCATCAAGTAACGCATTTCATTATTGTAAAATGTTTTGTGAAAGAAAGTCTCAGTCAGAGATTACCACTTATATCTGATTCCAATTGTCAAGTCGAAACAAAAGTTTGCAGGTCTGGTGACAGAAATGTTGGGGTCCAGCACACTGATTATTTTGGGATATGTTCAAGTGGCAAAAAATAGGTATGTATACTGGCATTATATAAGATGACTAATAATGGGAATATGAACCTAAAAACTATTTGTCTAAAATATAATGTGTAAAACGAGCAACAATCCAGAAAAAACTAAAATCAAATACCACTATCTTAACAATTCTAACAAAAAAGTGAATTTCCACCTGTGATAAAAGATCTAAAATGCGATAAGCAAAACATATAAATCATATTTTTATTGTAGAATTTGAAAGAGCAAAGCAATCTAGGCAACTATTATTTTTCATGGTGTGGTACCTTCTCAACTTCAAGGTCCGGTTGTAGTCCTTTTAATCTTCTCTGTCGCCAGACCTGTATGTTCGTAATACTTGACTTCAAGAATACATCACTAGCTGTTTTACAATTTAACATGTGAGAAAAGAGGTTTTCATAAAAACATGTTGTGAAATGTGAGACAACTTTCTGCAAAAGAAAACGGTACAAACAATATAAGTAAAATAGTACAGCAAATCTTTAAGTGCAAATTTTTATTCCCTTTAACCTGAATATTTTTTTTAAATACTTCAAATGAAAATCTGTTATTAAAAAAATATGGAACACATGTAATGAAAGAAACCAAAATAATATTAATGATAACTTAAAATATTTATTTATGCAAAAATTCTAGTTGGATATATCTAGTGAGATTCATATTCAAATATTTTAAATACTTTGATAAAAAGAAAACGTATTAAGTACATACAGTTTGAAAAAGGTTAATAAAAGGAAATAGTTTTTTAGGTATGCCAAATGAACACTCTGAGGCATGTCATTAAGGTCTGATTCTAATGCTATGACGTTTGGACCGCTCACGTTAATGATATACATTAATTCATCACCAGCATGAAACCCCGAATATCGTTGCTGATCCAGTTAAAAGCACTATCGTGATTTTATTTTTGTTATAAATTAAATAAATCACATCAATTTATGAATAGACATTTGCAAATCATCTAACTTTCCCTAGAACTTTTAGTATCATACAAATATGTACTATGATTCTGAAATATGTAATTTAATAAGAATAATTTAAAAATATTTTGTTTGACTTTAATGCAAGACATGACATCCATGTGAAACATAAAAAAGCTTAAATGTTAAACATAAGTAAAGGTTAAACATATTATTATTAGAAAAATTATGTAAAAAAGGTAAATACATAATATAAAATAAGGTCAAATACCTTGGTCATATGTTCAATAAAGATGGACAAAATGATAATGACATAGAACAGCAGAGGGACAGTTGAGCGTTTGTTTTATTTATTAATATTTTCCTTGGTTTTCTTTTTCATAACATTATATTTATTTTATAACTTTAATGTATTACTAGCATGCCCGCACCGGCTATCGCACGGTAGCAGACGAATCCTGCAGAGACGCAGTACTCTGTTGTCAATTTGCAGAATAAAAAAATAATTAAAATCGTCAATATACTTTATAAAACTATAAAAAGTGTTTTGATAGGAAAATTCTTTTTCATAACATTATATTTATTTTATAACTTTAATGTATTATATAATATATATTATATTTATGGTGAATCAGGTTTAAAAAAACCTGATCATGGTTGAATAAATGAATTATTACTATTATAACAATATTCATAACATAAAAAAAGACATTTGTCTTGTAATAAACTTATTTTTAAATTCCTATCTTTAATACTGTCTACAAGGTATTTAAAAAGCGTAAATCAATTATAAGATAATTTTGTAATTAAAAATATTATAAAAACATCAATAAAAATATATATTTAAAAATAGCATAATGGGAAAATATATGCAGTAAAACTCTGGTAATTCGCAACTCACGGAACCGAAATTAAAAAAAAATCTGAATTACGAATAATGAGAGATTTTAGAAGAGAATGAAATTTTTAAAAATGCATTTCAGCTTTTTATGTGTTGAAATGTTTACCAAATATATTAAAAACAAGCTTTTTCAAACAATTCACCAGTGCTTGACGCAACAAAATTACGGACATTTTAATTTAATTAGTAGTCGAACTTGCCTTTTCCATCTAAATTGGGCAAGAAATTGGAATATTAAAGAGTAGTGATGAACTAAACGTTATTGTGACTGATTGTGCGTTTGGTATTTCTTTTATAAATGATGATGATTGATAACTGATATTTTACTGTTTGAGGTTTAGTTTTCAGTTTATCTGTGATTGCTCGCCGAATTACAATTAATCAGTTAGTTACTTATCATTGTTACAATCAAACACAAATTTCACAATCACAGTCACAATAACGATTTAGCTCATCACTATTAAAGAGCCTGTGAAAAATAATGAAAAACTTTTAAATCTTCATACTTGTTGAAGCTTATTATTTTTCTGCGATTTTTCAAGTTTGAACTTAGAGAGGTATTCAGGATTGAATTTTTTCGGTTAATTTTATCTTTGACAGTTTTTAAAATAAGTTCCATTTTTCAATTAGCCAAGGATTTACGTGAATTACGAGATGTTCGTGCCGTTTTAGAAAATATATGAAAAAAATTTAATTATAAAATAGGTTGTAAAAATTTAATTATAAAATATTTAAATACAAAGGTTTCAGTTTCTTTATTACATTAAACAAATCTCAACATTTCATAAACAAAAACCCAGATATAAAATCAATAGAAATGTTGCACACAATTCATTTATAAATTACGAGATTCAATGAAAATTGTTCAAATTATTTTAATTACGGGTTACAAGAGTGGGTAGAAATATATAATTATTGTTGAAATAACAACAAATCTTATAAAATGCACTGCAGAATTTGGTATACATAAATATGGTATCACTCAGTTTGGCCGCCGTCTTATGAGCTCTAAACGCATCGATCTATTGCGATAAGGAACAACGTCGTGATTGGCTAGAGGGCGGAGCTAGCTACAGATGTTTACAAAGAGATGATGAATGCGTAGTCGCGAGAGTTTGGATTTAAAAACACGTGAACAAATTATTTACTTAGGGTACAAAAAATGCATATCAACTATGAATAATAAGGTTTTACGAATTATCGGTAGAAATTAATATGAAATGTTATTTTCGGGGCTAAAATTTTTGAAAAAAATGCAAATTATGTGAAAATACAAAATATGGGTACACAAATTAACGGAGTTTTACTGCAATTGAATAATATTTAAAACTTTTTTAAATTTCAAAAAGTAAATGTAGTAAAACAACACAAACAAATGTAGATAACAAAGTTTCTCCAAGACAATACATAATAAAGTTTTTTTTTTTAAACAGTACAGGATATATTATATTTTTTATAATACTTTAACATAGAACAATTTACTTAAATGTTTGAAAGATATATCTAATAATCTTTTAGATTTTTTAATTTAATAAATCATTTCTGATTTCTGATCAAAGATTAATAGCTTTGAATTTTTTAGAAAGAAGCACTTATTGTGCTCGTGTAAGATGATCCATCAACGATTTTTTTATTTCTCGACCAATAGCAGCAGCCAAAGGCGGTGGTACAGCATTGCCAATCTGAAAAGTGAAAATGTTAGTTAGGGCGGTACTTTCAAGAAGGTGGTAAATTTAAGATAAAAGTAAACAAACTAAAATTTTTTTAAATATTGATTTATTTTAGGACTAGGATAGGACTTTTATAAGATTTTCGACTAGAGATAATCTCTGAGATACACATTTTACTCCTATGAGATTCATTGGCGATAACTCTCAGCTTCCGTAGTCCCTGTGGTCACACCATGTCTCAGAGATTCGCTATCTAGCTTGCTTCATGCTTGTTATATGTCAAATATTGATTTTTTATTTGAGATTTAGCTCAACTAAAACTATGAGATATATCTTATTGTGTCTCATTCAGTGGACATGGTCTTTAATAAATGAGAACTGAGAAGAAAAGAGCATTGTGGAAGCAATGCAATAAATAATTAATGTTTGAATAAACCTAAAACATGTCTCGAAACAATGAACTTAATGTCGAGAGGCAAATTGTATCTAAAACTTTGAAAATGTCTTAAAAATATCCAATACTTTATGTAAATTACTGCATTTTGACAAATAAAATGGTGGCATTTTTTAGCTTGCCTGAGGGCAACTGTCACAATGTCCAAGTTAGGCAGTTAGGAATTAGTCAAGCAATTAATGTGCATTATTTTTATCCTTCAGAAATGGAATTAAAAAAAGGAGAATTACAAGAAATTTTTTTGCTTGCTAAAACTAAACAATTTTACATCTCAAACAGCATGCTATGTTAATCAAGCATGGGGTAAAGAAACCATTTCTGAACAAAAAGTGCAGCCGTGGTTCAAAAAGTTTAGGAACGGAGACGTAAGTTTTAATGATGAAGCTGTCGAAAACAATGAATTGAAAGCTTTAGTGGAAAAAAATACATGACAAACAACCAGCACTGATTAACCGAAGATGACCCATTTTGTTTCATGACAACTTTCAACTTCTCAAGCACCTAAATATCTATTTAAGATAAATAATTTTAAGTGAAGCAACAGCCTTTAAAGAATTTGTGGATTCTTATTTGCGTTTTAGCAGCATTTGTTTTTGGCTAATGAAGAAGAAATGCAACAATTGTCAATGCTGCAAAATAAAACTTTGAGAATAATACTCAGAAAAAATAGATATACTCGGATCATATAAAATATATTTCAACATTACGGTATTTATTTTTAAAATCCTCACTAAGAAAACATCGGCAGAATTTATAAGAAAAATTGATACAAATCAACATGAGCATGAACATCATACAAAAAGAAAAGATAGACTGAGACTGCCATTCGAGAAGAAGGCTAAATCTCAGAAATCGATGTACAGTGTGATGAAGATTTTTAATGAAATGCCAGAAGATATAAAAAAGGAGAAGAAATTACATAAATGTAAAATGAAACTAAACCAATATGTGCAAGCTGTAGTAAAAATAAACATTTTGATATTGTTTACATTACAGCATATATAACTATACTTATGTATGCACTATATTAAAAATAAATAAATAAGCTTGTAATTGGTTGGTAAAAATGCGTAGAATCAAATGGTTCCTTCCTACTTTGATTACATAATAATGTTAATTTACTGTAAAGTCATCTGCAATTGAATTTGAAGGTTAAAAATCAATCATCATTTTCGAAACATTCTAATAATAATGTAATATTATATAAGTTGTTCCGAACACGCATAATAAAAAAAAGCAGCCTGAAAGGAGAAAGCCAAAATGAATTTTACCTGTTCGTATTTATTTTGCATACTCCCGCAATATTTGAAGGAGTCTGGAAAACCTTGGGACCTGGCTGCTTCTCGAACAGATATTACACGGTCCTGATCCGGATGAATTACACGTCCCTGCTTTCCAGATGGTTCAGGATCTGTTATTGTTGTACTGAAGTAGCCATCCCATGATAGGCGACCTAAAATTATTATATAATAGAAATGTTTCAATTGTAGATAATAGAAAATAAAACCTATATTTTGATTACTTGGTGTACATAGCAATAAATTACTTATATGTTCTAATATTATGCAATATTTTTAATTTAATTAAAAATTATTATAACAAATTAAATCAATTACAGTAAAACCGCGATATAACGAAATCCAAGGGACCAAAAAATAAAAATTCGTAATAACGAATTCCCATATATAACGAAAAAAATTAAAAACCTACTATATGTTACGCGCCGTCGCAAAAAAATGTTGCGCGGCTTCAAAAAAGATCGCAAATTCTGCAAACAAAGGAGGAAAAAGGCCATAGGGAACTGAATACCTATATATTTTTAGTAGTTTTGTTATTAAAACAGATAAGCAAATGGATAATCAGAGGAATTAAATTAAGAACAGAACCTATTCAACACCAATTAGAAGATATTTTTGTAAATTCCAGAATATTACAAACATAAAACAATATTTTAATTGTGTTTAAATGTAGAGCCGCTTCAAACATAGTTTTGGGCATGAAACATACAAAATAATTCAAAAATAACAATTTTACAGTTGAATCGCGGCATTTTTATAAAATGAGTCATATATAAATTACGAAGGTACTTACCGGTAACGGCGGCAACCACTTCAAAATATATTTATAATCGTTAAAATTGTTCACTTAAAAATTATCGTTAACATTGTTCACTTAAAATACACGAAAACAATAGTTAATAGAAATACAAAGTGCCGTACAAAAATAGTCCATAAAATATTTTAACGAATTATTTATATTATTGACGAGTTCACACGAAAACAATTGTCAAACGAAAATGAATTTATGTAAATATTCAGTTCGGTCATGTAATAATCGCGTTAAAAGCTGAACAAACTAAACTCTACAGACGTTACACTGAGACTGACATTTCCAATAAGTACATACTGCAACTTTCTGGGGGTTCCTGTTAATTTTTGTATTTTACAGCTGTTTGGGTCTGGGATTGTAATACATATTAGAGGCGTATGCGTACGTAAAACGTGTCTAAGAGAACGCCGCAAGAATTATGTCAAATGGTTTTATGGGCCTACTGTGAACCCAATAAGAAGTTTGAATTGTTTTACTACCATGTCGGCCGACCGCCACGCACCGCCGAAAAGGCCATAAAACCGTTCGCATACGGCAGATGCATCGGCGCGGCTTTGTAGGTGCGAAATAATATTTTCATCTTTTAACATTTTTTTATTTCGTTATAAATTTACGTAAATGTATTGGCATTTTTTCGCACGGGACAAAAATGATTTTGTTATAAATATTAACGGGATTTCGTTATATAAATACATTTTTGTATGAAAAATTTGTTTTAGGGACTAAATTTCGATTTTTTTTTCGATACACGTCATTTTTCACTATATCGGGTTTCGTTATATCGCGGTTTTACTGTAATTAGATTTTTTCTGTATTCTTTCTAATTGATTAATTTAATTTGTATTAAAATAACACAGAACTATGTTCTGAAATCACAACTTCACAACAAAAATTTGTTTTCATTAAATAATTATTATTACAACAGTTCCAACAGCCCACTCATTGGACTATAAGTTA
This sequence comes from Eubasilissa regina, assembly GCA_022840565.1. Lineage (NCBI taxonomy): Eukaryota > Metazoa > Arthropoda > Insecta > Trichoptera > Phryganeidae > Eubasilissa > Eubasilissa regina. The sequence goes on from JAINEB010000033.1 coordinate 30,215,684, forward strand.
TAAAAATGGCTGATTTAGAGCATATTCATATTCATTCAAAGTGCAATGGTAAAAAAGAGTGTAATTGCATCCATCGGACTTTATTCTAAACTTCTTAAATAAAGAAAAATAAAATCAAAGCAATAACTTTCACCTCCTCTATCAAGAAGATCAGAAACCAGGAACTTCAGTATAGAAATAATAAGTCTTTGAAAAGTCATATTTTTAAATTAAATTTTGTTTCCATATTAAAAATTATATTTTATTTTAGTTTTAAAATTACTACATTTAATAATTAATTAATTTGTTATTTTCAAAGCTCAGATATTATTATCAAAGGAGCGACGACAATAGATCACATCATGACTCTCAACAAGTTTATGGACAAACTCGTCCCCTTGGAGACGACTGAAGGGAAGACGACTCACCATAGACAAATATGTCTGCTGGCCCGGATCCCCTCCAGTCTAATGCTCAGGGATAAACGGGAACCACCTTCGATTACGGTTACAGAGCTAGATCATATATTTAAGGAATTTGGTCCCACTAAGGCTCCCGGAATAGACAGGTTAACTGGAACGATTGCTAAGAATGTCTGGAGAAGCGCTAAGGCCGAAGTGGTATATGTAATGGATGTGTGCTGCTTGAAGAATGGGATTTTTTCCAGTGATTGGAAAAAGGGCTTGCTCTGCGTAATCCCGAAAGGCAATAACAAGCCTCGGTCTGATCCAGGTGCGTATTGGCCAATCACGCTTCTTCCCGTGTTCGTAAAGGTATTCAAAACGCTGATACGAAACAGGCTGAAGGTCTCCCTCTCGCCTACCTGCAACCGATAGTTTGCGTTTGTCCCTGGGAAGTTCACGGTGCATGCCATTAAATATGCACAGGAATGGGTGGCTGCACGAATTGAAACATATGTTTTAGCAGTTTTCCTGGACATCTTGGGTGCCTTTGATAATGCTTCTTGGCACATTATTCTCACTAAATTAAAGTTCCGCCAATGCATAGTACCTATTCTGGGCATTATATGAGCGATAGGTTGGCCACACTCGGTTACGGTGAGACCAAAATAACAAACATGGGCTGCCCTCAGGGCTCCGTTCTCGGACCAACTTGTGAATCGTACTTTTCAATGATCTGTTTCTGCTATTGCTACTGATTAGATGTGAACTTGTCGCTCACACGGATGATGCTCTACTCTTGGTATCCGGTAGGAGTTGGCAAGAAATTGAGCATAGAAGTAAAAGATCGCTAGAAATGATAACAAAACGGTGTGGTAGGAATAAGCTGACTCTTGCACTTCATAAGACCGTGGCCATGATGTTGAAAGGGAGATTTTCTAGGCGCCTGACGGTGCATGTAAGAGTGAAGTTTAAAAATAGTGTGAAATACCTTGGGGTAATTTTGGATCCAGCAGGTTCATATTTGTCTCAAGTCAAGGCCGTCTCTGAATGAACGGGGGTCTCTTTATTCAATTGCGACAATTATACCTAATATACTTGGCTAATATACGTGGCGCAAATCACGTACGCTACCAAGGTATGGGCTCATAGAATCGGTCAAAAAACAAGCTTTTAAGATTTTGTAAAATATTGGACGCGTTGCTTTGTTGAGTGGAATCGAAACGAGAGTAAACAACTCTGAAAACGATTCCTGGATAGGGTGGGACCCTTTGGGGTTTTCTTCATAACAATTTAAACTTACTAAAACAATGAGACATCATATCATAAATTCATATTTAAAATTGGTCATACTGTTATTTTTATATAATCTAAGTACTTTGAATATTATTATTAAGCGTACAAATTAATTCTTAAAATTTAATCTGCGAAATAACCTTTGCACTTTTGCCGTAGATTGGGCAACTGGAAAATCTCATCTTGGTAAAACAAAGTTTCGAATCAATGAATTCGGTAATGTTTATATCGAAATCCTTAGACATTTTGAAGGGACCGGCAAAATGGCTATCAGGACATGAATTCAATTGACGTAGGGTGGCCTTGGTATTTGCCATATATGGTCTTACGTTCTCATGCAGCAATGTCACTTACCTAGTCCTATTGCCGGTAAATGCTCAATTACGTCAATCAAACAATTATGTTGCCATTGATAATGTGATGATTTCACCTGGTTTAAGCAAACAATTAAGTTGCTATTGATAATGTGATGATTTCACCTGGTTTAAGCAAACAATTAAGTTGCTATTGATAATGTGAGGGTTTTGTCTGGTTTAAGCAACACATAATACACTACACTCTTTAGGTCCCAGCAAATACATTGAAAAATGTTAAATGTTTCACCAGGGTTAACCTACAGTTTTCACCGTTTTGGATTATACTACATCCACTTTTCATCGCCAATCACTATTGTTAAAAAAATTCCTTCCTTTGTATCTGAACAACAGAAAAATAGCTGTGTGGTAGCGTTGTCGTCAGAAGAACATGAGGATACCTTGTGTATTTCTTAGCTTTTTTAGGCAAATAAATTTGCTTCTTGTATTGGCATAATGGTGACGGTATAATCCGGTGGCAAAAAAGTTCAATTTCAATAATATTTAATTAACTGTAGTTTAATTTGTACAATTAATCAAATAAATAATAGTTATAGAAATATTGTCATTACCATAAGATCCTGCCCAACTATTGTTCCTATCAGCAGTATGGACCATGCCCCAGGGAATTAACGTTTTCCTCTGCCTGTCAGCCGGATCACAGGGTCGCCCCTCAGCACAAGAGCACACCCCTCGTATTAATGCGTTTGGCACACTTCCTTGGGAAGATTCATGGGTGTATTTCAGAGTCTACAAAGAAACAAAAACATGATTAAAAATAACATTTAATGTTTATTTCTAATGATATTTGGTTTTTAAAGTAAAAGTGTAATAAAATTTTATATTTAAGTTTAACTCTCTCAACATAAAATATTGTTATATGATTGCTTTTAATGTAGCCAGTCCTCACTCAACAATCAGGTAAAGTAAATTGGTTGGTATACGATCCCTCACTATTTTATTTTAATATAAAATGTAATGTAAGTTTTATAATTTGTGAACGGTGTGCGATCAATTGACACAGTAAACACTAACTAGATCGACGATTGCTCACTTGGCGCTAGAGGTAGACAACACAATACATCTCTTCTCTGCTGACGATGGTGGGACACAGATATTTGATGGTTCTAGCATACAGTATTTAGTCGTAAATACTCATATTTCCCACAATCAATAGACAAAATTATTGTTAAGTGAGAAAGAACCGTAGTATTATTCAATGCAAAAAAAAACTTACCGAAATATTTGTTCCATCCGCCAAAGTTATGGAAATATTTGGAAGATCTCTCCAATCAGAACCGGGAGTTCTTGGTATTTTTGAAATTCTTTCCAGTACAAGGGATGGCATAAATTTACAAACATGTTCTTTCAATTTTTTATTATCAGTACAGCGTCTAACAATTCTTTGAAAATGAGTTTTGGGCTCCGACTCATAATCGAGAACATATTTGGAATTTTTGTTTTTAATAGGAGGCAAATCACTTATTGCATCGTAAACGGTACAAGTTCTCATTGGGGCAGAATCATCCCAGGAACAGCTCGAATTGTATGTCACTTGATCAATTGTAATTGATAGCGGAGAAGTTTTATTGTTAAACACGTGTGTGGCTTTTGGAAATTGAGGAAGTTTTAGTCCAGGAGCAGCAGCTATAATGAAAAGACGTCGCCGAGACTGTGGTAAACCAAAATTTCCCGCTTGAAGTACACCAAACGAACATTGGTATCCCATTTGAACCAAACATGATAAAGTCATTTTTAAGATCATACCTCCTTTGTAAGCAGCAAAGTTTCGAACATTTTCGAGGATAAAATATTTTGGTCGGTAGTAATCACAAAACGATAATGCAGTCGCTATTAGTGAATTTTTGAAGTTAGAATAATCACGAGTAAGAAAACGGTTCATTGAGGAAAACCCTTGGCAAGGAGGTCCAGCGCACAATAATTCTACTTCACCACGTTTCGGCAACATTAAACAATCATCGCTTACCTCAGCACCATTTAAAATAGAACTCAAAATAGAGTTACAGTCGTCTTCAAACACGCAACATTCATCATTATTAAGTTGATAGGCATGAGCTGCTGAGGGTGCATTTTCTATAGCCCAGTGACTGACGGCAACACCGGATTGGTGAAGTCCTTCTGATAATCCACCACACCCAGCAAAAATGTCCATACTTTTTAATGGCTCCACTTTAATAGTTTCGAGACAGGTTCGATGATTACTAAATCCCTTTCCCTTGCCTTTTCCTTTCCATCTTTTGATTTTTAAATCTGGATTAGGAGTTAGAAGATTCCAAAAACCTACATATTTAGCGTAAATAGGAACCTCATAAATACAATTTCTAGCTTTGTCAAAACCTTCTTTAAAATAAAATCTATTAGGATTCTGCAAAGACCACTCATCCAATGTTAAACTACCAGGAATATTTTTGATGTAAGACAATTCACAAGTCCCCACTATATCTAGTATTCCAAGTTCTATCTTTTCTTCAGACCAGTAGACTAAATTAGTATCGAAGTTGTGTAAATCTTTTAAAATTGGAATATTCTCTGGTCGGAACATCATTCTGACTTGAATGAAAACATCATATGGATTTATAAAAACAATATCCCCCACATAATGTATAGATTCAATGAAACCCACACAATATGGACCGGGAATGTTCGTCTTCGATTCCTTAATAGGATCAAAAATTTTACGATAGTATTCAGTGTAGATACTTTCATCAACTTTATTTTCCTCTTCTTTTTCTGATTTATTTTGAGAGATCAATCCATTACTCAAATTAAATGTTTCAGGTCTCAAAAATATTCCTGAACCTGTTTTATAAACAACGCCATCAAATTCAAAATCATCCCACATATAAAATTTCTTATTATCCATTGTTTGACCGCAGCTTTCAACTTTCTTAGTGGGTTTTATTAATTTTTTATTGTAAATCTGAAGTCTGCTCTCACACATCGGGCAAAAGTTAATACAGCTTGAAGTAATTGGATATACGGGATCCGGGGGAATGTCCTCAAAGCGAGCAGTATCTTTATCATATAATTTTTGATAGTATAACACGTGTTCTTCGGGCTTTTGTTGTTGAGAATTAAAAACATCTAATTTTATAACTTTGACAAGCTGACTGATAAATGTCAAAGGAACTTTCAAGTAGCAAGAGTGAGTCATAAATACTTCAGTTGGATCACCAATCTCACCTAATACAGTATCGGAAGATCTATAAAATGTATGACCGTGAAAATATCCTTTCTCAGGATTTTTATCATCTCTCCAAATGTACTGAATCTTTGTAACTTCTGAAGGCAAATCTGATGTCCCCTGAACTAAAACAAAGCTACCAATTTCAACAATAAAATCATCAATTCCAACCTGTAAAAAGTACGATTTATCATTATCTACGTCTATCGGATTACCAATCCAACTTATTTTTCTATTTTTGAAATATTTGATTTTAGTTGTATTTCCAAAGAATCTCTCGGTGCTGCGATTTCCACTGAGTGCTCTTTGCTTCAGATGTAAGCATTCTTTATGAATGCACGTACTATTGACCTCTGTTCCTCCAAATTTTACCATATTTTTGCATACGTCACACGTTCCACAATCTGGCAGAAGACAATTATCGCAAATACCGCATTTATTATTTTTTATTTTCTTAACAGAAAGATTTTTGATATGTTTTGGGAAAATTTTTTCAAATATTTTTCGCACTGTGGGAGTGGTTACCGCCTTGTTCATTTTTTTGTAGTTTTTGTAAGTTTTCATTTTTTGAGGCTGGATATCAATCGACTCAAGCTTCACACCAAATTTTTTTATGATTTCTTTTAGACATGGCAACGTAATTATACTTTCCTCGCCATCATCCACCTTCATCTCCATTATATGATTACATATGAAACTGGAATGCTTCTTTAGAATATCTTCTGTAATCTTTTCATCATCAAGATTTATAATTGATGCCTTTGAAATGTGTGCAAGCAAGTCTTCGTAAGATGGTTTTAAATGTTCATTTTTTTCCACATATTCGACTATTGTTTTGCTTAAAGTACTCTTTTCATATAAACTCCTCATGAATGGTTTGTATTTTTCTGATGGGTTCAAAAGGTTATAATCTCCAATTTCTGTGCACAATGTAATACAATTGTTACTTCCTCCATCATAACCAATGAAGAACCTACAACGGAAAAAAAAATTTTGCCACTGAGTATTTTAAAAACTATATATTTTTTTAATACTTAAGTCATATTGAAACATGTCTCATAATTCTCTTTACTTGGAACATAGTAACTTAGGGCCGGTTGTGTGATCAGTAGTAGCTTTTTGACTATAGTAAAATATTACTTAATAGTAAAACATTCTTGCGTAAACGGGTTGTTTGATCGATAGTTAAAAAATATTTATTTCTCAAAAGTACATCTTTTTACAGTACAGCATTTTGTTCTGCGATATCCGATAGTAAAAACAAGAATTGATAGTTAAATATGGCGGACTTTTCACAGCTGTTCCAAAAGTCATCTGACACATTGGTACTTTGAAAGATGCAGTATACGACAATTAATCATTCAATATCCTGCTATTTTAGTGATGAAAGTTCGTCCGATGGTGATCTCGTTGTTTAATATATATTAACACATAATATGAAAAAATTCCACCACCGAAGAGACAGATTTCGAAGGTCTTAGTAAAAAGTTACTACTTATACAACCAGCCCTTATAGGTTGACTAGACAAATATAAGATTAATCTGACCAATACATTTCGAGAAACAAATACAAAATTGTACAATTCTATGAACATACGCCTAAAAAATTGAGTGAATACAATTACTACTCTCACGGTTGTGTACAATTTATTGGGAAGGAAGGAATAAAATTTTATGACATTTATTTTAGCTTGCTTAGGCCGGGTTGCGTCATCCTCGGTAACCATAACTGAGATTCAAACGAGTTTAAATTCAAACTTGTTTACTTTTAAACGAGATTCAAATAATTTGACAAAAATCGAGTTGCGTAAACAAAGTTTATGGTTATCCAGTGTAGCAATTACATAGGACTCTTAAAATCTTATTTTCAAAAACAAATGCCGCGCGAGTAATTTTGCTTATGGCAACACATGTAGGACGCTTCATTTGACATTTGACGTTTACGTTTATTTAGTGTGTGTACTTTCTCGCAATTGACGTTTTGAATGATGAATGTCAATAATGGTCAATGTAAGTATTCTAGTATTTTAACTATATTTAATAGTTTATGTTGTAAATTACGTATTAGTAAACATTATTTTAAATATTTATTCAGAGAACCCAAGACGAAGAAAAACAACAGAATGGACATGAATCGTGATGTAGATGTCAATGGATAACGGGTTTCGGTATTTGATGATGATACAGATTCTAACTGTAAGTACTCTGCAAGGCCTTGCAATGCAAACCTTGTCACTTTAATTTAGAAAACTTTTTTATCACTCGTTTTGCATTTAATATGGTACCTTTTAAAAACAAATAAATACCATTCACACCCCAGTTGTAAGCAGATCAATTATACAAATGGAATATGTTTGTATGTTCATAAGTGGAAGATGTTGAGCACAAGCCTCAAGTCTGAATATCTTGGCATTGCATTTAAATGCCAACTGATGGCATCACCTCTAAAAAGTGAGTAGAATGATAATTCACAATATAATGAATTAATTTTCTGGTGTATGCACACTTACATAATGTAAAAAAATATAAATATTAGATATCGATAATGCTTTTATTTAGTTTAATTATTTCATTTATAATATATACCCTTTCTTTGTTCGCAGATAAATCAAAGTGCAAAATGAATTCAACCATCCCAAATGAACAAATAGACAATACACAAGAACTGCGTGTTGTAATTTTAGTCAGACGTCAAGCTGAGAGATATTTGGCCCAACTAAATTTTAAATTAGTCAAAGAAAAAAAAAAATATATAATTAATTTAATAATTAACTTCTTTAATTTTATAAACATTAACAATTTCTCTATTTTTAAATGTTTACTGCCTCGCTGTTTTTAGCTAATGTGGTTTCACCCCCTTTCATTTCAATGATATTAACATAAACCGTTTTTCTATTTACTAAAATAATAATGTGTAGTTATGTCGTTATTTCTAATTAACTTTAGTTTTACTTACTAGACTTTTCTCTGTACAAATAAATTATGGTAATTTATGTATGTGATTTATGTTAAAAGGTATATATATATATATATATATATATATATATATAAATATAATAAAAGAGTTTTTGCAGAGGAAGAATTGTTTTATTATAGATCTAATATTATTGTAAAATAAATGTGACAATTTAGGCTAAATCTCAGAAATAAATGATGTACAGAGCGATGAAGATCTTTAAGGAAATGCCAGATAAAGATACTTCATAGATTCAAAATGAAACTAAGCCAATATGTGTAAGATAAGTTTAGTCTTATTTATATTAGAACATATACATATATATATACACAATTGTACGCACAATACAGTAAAACCGCGATATAACGAAATCCAAGGGACCAAAAAATAAAAATTCGTAATAACGAATTCCCACATATAACGAAAAAATAAAAAACCTACTATATGCGCCGTCGCAAAAAAATGTTGCGCGGCTTCAAAAAAGATCGCAAATTCTGCAAACAAAGGAGGAAAAAGGCCATAGGGAACTGAATATCTACATATTTTTAGTAGTTTTGTTATTAAAACAGATAAGCAAATGGATAATCAAAGGAATTAAATTAAGAACAGAATCTATTCAACACCAATTGGAAGATATTTTTGTAAATTCCAGAATATTGCAAACACAAAACAATATTTTAATTGTGTTTAAATGTAGAGCCGCTTCAAACATAGTTTTGGGCATGAAACATACAAAATAATTCAAAAATAACAATCTTACAGTTGAATCGCGGCATTTTTATAAAATGAGTCGTATATAAATTACGAAGGTATTTACCGGTAACGGCGGCAACCACTTCAAAATATATTTATAATCGTTAAAATTGTTCACTTAAAAATTATCGTTAACATTGTACACTTAAAATACACGATAACAATAGTTAATAGAAATACAAAATACCGTACAAAAATAGTTCATAAAATATTTTAACGAATTATTTATATTATTGACGAGTTCACACGAAAACAATTGTCAAACGAAAATGAATTTATGTAAATATTCAGTTCGGTCATGCAATAATCGCGTTAAAAGCTGAACAAACTTAACTCTACAGACGTTCCACTGAGACTGACATTCCCAATATGTACATTCTGCAACTTTCGGGGGGTTCCTGTTAATTTTTGTATTTTACAGCTGTTTGGGTCTGGGTTACAATAATATTAGAGGCGTATGCCATAGATAAGGCGTATGCGTACGTAAAACGTGTCAGAGAACGCCGCAAGAATTATGTCAAATGGTTTTATGGGCCTGCTATGAACCCAAGAAGAAGTTTGAATTGTTTTACTACCTTGTCGGCCGACCGCCGCGCACCGACGAAAAGGCCATAAAACCGTTTGCATACGGCAGATGCATCGGCGCGGCTTTGTAAGTGCGAAATAATATTTTCATCTTTTAACATTTTTTTTATTTCGTTATAAATTTACGTAAATGTATTCGCATTTTTTCGTACGAGACAAAAATGATTTTGTTATAAATATTAACGGGATTTCGTTATATAAAAGCATTTTTATATGAAAAATTGGTTTTAGGGACTAAATTTCGATTTTTTTTTCGATATACGTCATTTTTCGCTATATCGGGTTTCGTTATATCGCGGTTCTACTGTATTAAGAATAAATAAATTAAATGCTATGGCTGGGTTAATAATTGGGAAAAATAGCCATTTATCAGATCTCGTCTTATATTATTTCCATCCTGTGCAGGTTCAGTCAATTTCACATAATATTGCCACAAAGTCCGGTGGCTCGGTAACATTATGCAGCACTGCTGTGTCTATAATGACTGCTTCCACTCTTTCAATACTCAGCCTGAGTTTCATACCTATTGTGGGGAAACGCCGTTTCCACACCCCAATTATTCTTTCTACAACATTCCTAGTCCTGATTTGGCTCTCGTTATATTGTTTTTCAGCCACAGATATTGGATCCGTAAATGGAGTAAGTAAGTATAGTTTGAGTTGGTCACTAATGAGATGTTTCTCATTAAAAATATCATCTAATTGCCCTTTTAATCTAGAATGACTGAAAATAGTACTGTCGTGTATTAAGCCTGGCTCCCTTGCAACAATATTTATGTATTTCATTATGACATCTCTATTACTGCCTGCACATTCATGGAGAAGTAATCCTTCATATTTTGATAATATTCCACATTATTTCCTCCTGGAGATAGGATTTCCACATGAGTGCAATCTATTGCACCAATCATGTTTGGAAATTTTAAAATGTTGTAGAATTGATTCAGATATTGCTGAATTTCTTCGGTAGATTCAGGTAAACATGAATTGTGATCTGAGAGCGGCTATTGCTCTGCTCACTCTGCTTCACTCTGTGAAACAGTGCTCTTGTGTACACCAGATATATCACCTGTGCATCTTTGCATTGATCCTGTGGCATAGAAATGTAAAGTTATCGAGACCTGGTTCACAGGATGAACTGCGTGATTTCTGATCTTTATCAAAAATATTATTATATAACTATGAAGTAGATAACTTTAGATATTATATTGTCTGAAATAAGCAAGACCAGTTGCCTAACCATAATTTTGGACAGGCGGAATCTTGCAATAAAATCTATTTCTTCCCATATAAAATGATCAGTTTGTGTCCTAAAAGATTTGCTCTTCTTGTTAAGGATGTATTGAACAATTATTTGATCGTCAGAAGAATCGGTATCAGTGCTATCTGACATAATAATCTTCATTTCAATAATACGACGAAAAATTTAAAAGAATGCTTTTAATGACGGATGTCAAGTGAATGCGCCACAATGCAAATGTGCCCTAGATGACAAATCCAGTGGATGCAGTCTGTTATCGGAAAAAGATTTTTTAAAACCCATTTATTTCCGCAAAAAATAATGAGCCGAGGTCCGAGTTTTACTTTTCCTGTTTGTATAATTAGTTTATCATCAAAAAAGTATGCGATATCACTGCTATCCGACATAATATTGTACATTTCGATACTACAGTGTCAAAAATCGAAAAATACTCGATTTCGGTGACATCTGTCAGTGGCTCGCGCGCAGTGCGTATGTGCATTAGTAAAGTTTACATTTTAGCGGAAATTTTCGGCGGTTTATAGTTAAAGTTAAAAGTAAACGATAAAAATGAGATGACGCAATGCATTTTCAGATGAACTAAGTTTAAAAGTAAAGTTTATGGTAACAGAAGATTACGCAACCCGGCCTTAGTATTGTACTTTGAATAAGTAGGTAGGTTGGTATTATTTTTTTAAATTTTAAATTTTTTTTATTTTCCACGGTACCTAATTCCACAAAAAAGTTATTTACCCACCTACCTTTACAGTATGTGAAAAGTCATAGAATATTAATTAATTGTTAAGTGTCAGAACGTATGTTGACATTTATGAGTTCTAAATAAAATATGTTGTTACCGTGGTAAGAGACATATTTTTCTGAGATTACTCTAGTATGAAACTTTTAAAGATGGTTTACGTCAAAAATATATTAAGAAGTAATTTCCTCTGATTTAATGTGTTTCAAAATGACTATAGGTTTGCGAGAAATGTCTTCCAAATCTTCACAAGGAATTATGCCGGTTTTAGGTATTTAGGTATCCACTAAGTATCTTTTAGTTATCCACTTCATTTGATTCAGAACAAATATCTCTAGTGGCAGCATCATAATACTTCTGCTTAGACATTCATTAGTAAAAATCTCCATAGCCTTGTCTATCAACAAAAACACTTATTTATTTAAAGCACTTATTTTCAATTAGTTTTTTATTTTCTTCTAACCTCTTTTGTATGTTGTTTAAATAAGAACCACCATACAATTGAATGTTTCAACACAATGTATTGTCACATGAGAAATGAGCCGTCTCCAGGTGCATGCACCACCTTACTAAACAGATGGGTTTCGACGTGTGTGCACACATGATTTTCTGGTTAGCCAATTACACGCCTGATAAGTGACAAGGGTCTATGGTTATGACAAGATAGCTAACTATCACTTTTTCTGACGGAGAGGAACACGTCACGCAGTCTGCTATTCACCATGCAGGACATGATGAGGAAAAGGGGCGAGAATCAGAGGATGGCATCTCCAAGGGCCGAGGCGAGTTACCTGGGGTCTTCAGCCCAGATGGAAGAATTTATTAATGAGTTTTGCCCGACTGCCTGGGCAAAACTTCTAGAACATGGTGGGCGATCTTGGTGTAACAAGTCTTAACGACTTGGTGAACTGAGTTCACTCTGGCTCTGCAGAATCTTCAGGGCCTTGGTCAAGAAGGATGACAAAGAAAGAAGAGAGAAGTGTAATGGACATGAAAACCGAATGAAATAAGTGAGGTTAAATAGGACAGTGGCTGTCAGTTGAAGTGAAATTTGTAAATTATAATCTTTTATGTTAATAATTTGTGTATTTGTGCATTTTCCCTTCCCCTGCAGACAAAAGAGAGCTAATATGTTGTGGTCAATGGCCCAGACCTGACGAAAACCCACGCAAAATAAGTACTGATGAGGCCGGGATACCTGATACCAGGCTAGCCCGGGTTGTAACAGGATTGTTGCCAAATAAACTATGTGCTATGTGTGAACTATGTGATAAACAAAAAAATTATTTGTCACACGGTTCGGAGATCCAACCGCACGGTCAGAGAGTACCCAATTTATTAAATATGCAAGGATACATATTGAATCATATCAATCAAACCAGATTTTCAGTCATGTGTTACTGGTGCAATGCAAATTGAAACAACGTATATTGAGTCAATGCAAATCAAGATCTTGGAATATGTAGTTTTTTTTAATGATTTATAAGGTATTTAAATTTGACTAACCATTCATCTATTGGTCCAACATTATCAACAGGCACAGAGTTTTCATCAATATTTGGTGAAGTATCGCAAATATTTTTAAGGTATCCATTAAAATATAATTTCACATTTGATTCAAGAAGACCTCCATCCATTGCACACAGGTGCAGATTACTGTCGTATATGCAAAACTCTGTCAGATTCATATACGGATGAGCTTTGAGGTTCTCCTTATCGTCAACTAAAATATAATGTTCATAAAATAGTAAAAAAACACAGCAAAATAAATATATTTCTAAACTCCTGATAAATTATAAAACTATAGTCTATTCATTGACAAATTGATAATTTTAGCGATTAATAAGGTTCTTATGTTATTTAACATGTAAACAAGTAGTACTACAATAAATAACTGAATAATGATTTGTCATGAGATTATATCTACAATAAATCTAAAATTACTATTATACAACCCCTGTGAAATAATAATCCACATAATAACATGCGTACCAACATTGTTGCATTTAATTGGTCAAATACGTTACAAGTGAAGATGTAAATGCAAAACCAGCATAGTCATTTATATTTTATAAATATAATTGTACATATAGGTACAACGCGACTTAATAAAAATTAACTTCCTCCTTTATCAACCCTTTACATTTAAATTGCGATAAATCCACTTGTATTAACTTAATATTTTCTGTTTGGGCACTTTCAACCAGTTTTTTTTAAAACAATTTCTTCTAAAACAATTTTATGTCTGTGTCTGTTTGCATGTATTATTTAATAAAATATTTATTAAGGAAAACACATTCTTATTGTGAAGTTGTAATTATTCAGAACATAGGTCTGTGATATTTTAAATACTAAATTAATGTATTAATTATAAATATATACATATGAAATCAATTTTGTCGAAAAATATTGTTTTTGCGTCACCGGGATTCGAACCTGGATCTCTATTTCCAATCATCTGCAGTCGGTTTACTCGAGGGTATTTGAGATTCTGTAAAAATAATGTAGATGGCTTTCAAATAATGGAACGACAGGTGTATTAATTTGAAAAATGTAACATATAGGTTCGAAAATTTGTCAAGAAAAATACTGGCGTTATAGCACAAAGGTAAGTACACTTCCCCGGATTGGAAATAGAGATTCAGGTTCGAATCCCGGTGACGCAAAAACAATATTTTTTGACAAAATTGATTTTATATGTATATATTTATAATTAATACATTAATTTAGTATTTAAAATAAAATATTTATTTAAAAAAATATATATTTAAAAAAAACAAATCAAAATGAGTAGATAAATATTATAATATGCATGTTACATTATTAATTAAAAAATGAGTCAATTATTTCAACCAATAGCATAATATTTATTTTTAAAAAAAGCTTTAAGTAAACATCACTTAAAGCCTTTAACATTTTGCCGAGCAGTATGAAACAATTCTTGATGGACAAACTCAAACACCATCTCAGGAGCTGGTTATTGGGTGTTGGCAGAAAGGAAACAGCAAAGATTCATGGAAATGATCACATAAACAGAACTTCATTTCGGTATATTCATTTTTCTGTTTTGCAGTGTTTCAATCATGGGTCAGCAAGAGTATTTTACTTATTTATTAGGTTATTACAATTCTTTTAAAACTCTATTTACTTCATTCCTAATATTTATATGATAGACAACGGATGAACCTGTCTCTTTTTGTACAGACTTCAGTCTAGGTAAGGAGACAGTGAACATCTCTTACATTATGAAGCTTACTCACCTTTTTTGTATATTTATAAGAATGTTTATAATGCATAATATGTACGTATATTAAGAACATGAACAGAATAAAATTTAAAAAAATAAAAATCACTGTGACCCAGAATCAGTGATTTTGAGTAAAAATAATTTTTAATACAATAAATATTTTGTGCACTGTAAAAATAATAAGAAACCAAAATCCATGACAATGATTGATTTTAAAGATTTTATGAATGTGCGTAAATTTTTTCCACCGTTATCCTGGATCATCTAAATCTTTGAAGTTTTTTGTAAAAGGTTTTTTTCCCGCAATTTTGTTTTTGTGATAAAAAATGACAAACTATTCAATAGCATTTTTCTGCTCTAAAAGGTCAAGAGTCCCCGTTTTTCTGCATCTTATAATTTTTCTTAATTTTTGGGCTTAAATAGTGCCAAGTTGAGATAAACCAACATTTTCGACACATACTTCTTTTCACCTTTAATCATGGTTAAAAAGGTCATTCAGAAGCTCAGTTGGGAAACTCTACTGCATCCACCCTACAGTTCCGACCTCGTTCTGTCAGATTATCACCTTTTTCGGTCACTCTCTCTAATCAAATGTGTGGCGTTACGTTCAGCAACGATCTTGACCTTAGAAATTAGCGCAATAACTATTATGATACCAGACGAGCCATAGAAAAGTCATCGACAAATTGGTTGAAACATGGGATGAAGTCCTGAACAATAATAATAATATTAATCATTGATTGAAATGTTATAATTTTTGTTTAAAAATTTAATTTCATAATAAATAATTGAACAAAACCGCAAATACTTATCAGACAATCCAATACAGATATTTCTACAATGTTATCCTGTGTCACAATAACCAGTTGTGGATTCATCTTGTCGCCGCGACCACATCGGTCAAGCCATTAATTGGTACAGCCAAAATTGTTATTTTTTTAAACTAATCTAAACAAGCTACTTTAAAATTGATTTATCTTACCTAAATTCAGGTGACTTTTTTGAATAATTTTACATTCGCTAATTGCGTCTTTCAGGTTTTCTTTAGTAATAGAAAGCAAACCCTGTTTACAAAATTTGCATTTGGCCGAATCAGCTGCGGTTCCCTGAACAGATGCATCATTGGTTTCTGTTTGTTTGTTATCCTCCAAAACAGACATCTCTTTGGATTTAAAGAAACTTCTCAATATTTTTTTTTTCTGAAAAAATAAAAGTTCAGATTGACATGAAAATTATTGATGTAAAACGGAAACATTAGTCAAAGCTATACACAATAAAATAGAAAATGTGTCATTAAAGGCATAGATATAAATCGCAATCTTTTTTTTTTATTAATCTTGAATTCATTTTTGAGAAATATTATTTAATAAAATAGTTTGAAGTTTAAAACTGAATTAAAAAAAAAAACAGAATTCTTTAGCTTCTCTACCTACTTTAAAATTAAAGGAATTTTGATATTTTATTTTTTGTATGAAACTTTGAGAACCCCGACATGTTCGTTCGATACCAACGCTGATATTTCTGAAATAATTTATCCAAGCAAATAAGGTAAGAACAACGCAAAATAATGTGATTCCAAAGAAGGCCAAGAAATCTTAATAAATTAACATCAAAACCAGTACAATTATTCAACTAATAGCAATGATAAAAATGTAAAAAAAAGAAATGGATAGACAAGCAATACTCAAAGTGGTGGTCCGTGGACCTGTCAGTGTACATCTATAAAGCATCAATAGCCAGTCGTAACATTGATATAAAGTCGCATCCCGCTAGTAACCATAAATACAATGTGAAAATTCACAATAACATTATAGATAAATAACAATAAAAAAGAATGTCTGATATGAAAATTAGCAGCAGAAGCTACGGATAACCGTAGCATATAGCCAAACAATGTAGTATAGATGTCACTTAACTAGACAATTGTTAGGTAATTTGTTAGGTAAATAAATATTGAAGACATTGATTGATTATTCTCGATGGTTGAGTGTGGATTATCATAAATTATTTGCAGATACTCTCTCAATGCCCACTTTCCAGTCTTCACATATGGCTGCGAAACATGAACTCTTAACAAAAAAAAAAAGAGGTTAAAAAATTAGAATAACACAAACTGGCATGGTAAGTCGTACGTTGGGCACGGGCAGCGAGGTGACAGAAAAAGAATTGTGTGGATAAGAGAAAGAGAAAAATAGACAAGAGTGGTTGATGTAACGCTAATAAAATAGCAAAGGCCGCATCACTCAGAGGACAGATAATCGTTGGATGGATGCAAGCATCCAGTGATACCTGAGGGGAAGAAAAAAGCCGACAGGCTGCTCGGATCGACAAAATCATCTAATTCTGCAGAAAAATGTGGCAGCATATAACAATGGACAGACACTTAGGGAAACCATCACCCAGTAGTAGATAACAAAATATAAATAAAAATAGATAATGAGAAAACAAGGTGATAATGATGACGAATGATTCTGAAATGTACTTATTTTAAATGGTACATTTTAAAAGATTAGATTAATTTATACTGCTTCTAAAATGAAAATTTGACTCTAAAATAAATTCTATTAGGAAAAGAAAAAAAATGGATCAAGTGTATTTATGATACTGTCATCTACACTGTGGATAAAACATTTCCACATTTCTGAATTGCCATTGCCTAATTTCAATTATAAGACAGTAAATATCCAAACAAATTTAAGTTTCATTTTGTTCTTCTACATAGAGTTTTCTGGGCTATTCTACTATGTATATTCAACTTCTCTGCCTGATGTTTCGATTCGCATCATCAGAGTTAATGTCCCTAATGCGACTTGTTAATGATGGCTTGCAATACCATGACAAAAGCAGGGTGTGTCATTGTATATACGAAGGAAGGACCATGTCCACGGATGAGATTTCACTCGATTTCACGTAAGGAACAGTTCAGTTGCATGAAGCAATGTATGAATCACCCCACACATTATGTGTTCAGATTAGAGCAACACGTCCAGTACACGCGCACCATTACTGACTCTCAAAGATCAGACGATCATCATGGACAAGGGCCTTGATGATGAACCCTGTAATGAGACTCAAAACATCTGCCAGAAAGATGGGAACGTACAAGAAACATTGTTAATTTATTTAATATATAAACCAGATCTGCATTTAATTTGAATTGAATTTCCATAACAATGCATTATTATTTCTATTTCCCCTTAAAAGATCACAAAATAATGATTTAAAATTAATAATTAAAAATGTACCTCTATAACTGAGCGTTCCTTAAATACTTTCAATCTTTTCTTGAAAGGTACATTACACATATCTTCATTCTTACCTAAAAAAAAAACACAATGATAAATATATATATATATATATATATGATAATTCGGTACTTTAAGATCACCATGAGATTTTCCACTTGAATGTCGATTGACTGTTATTCTACTTAACATAATTTAATAAGAAAAAATAATTAATATAATTAATTAATAATAAGCCTAGTTCTAATGCAGTCTTGTCTTTATCTTGACATTTGTATATTTGATAGAGCTAAATCTAAGTTAGAATCATCCTCTGGTCAAATTATTACTTCTGAAGTGAAAAGAATATTTCGTTATCAGAGTTGAGAAATTTAATCAATAAAAAAAGAGCTGCCAGAATTTCACGCTAGAATATGTATCACTTGATTAGACAAATGTGGAATTTATATATATATATTTGGGGGTTAGGTCGGTGGTTAAATGAAAGAGTGATGATTAGCATGTTGATGTTTATTGTGACAGTGTGACAGTAGAACAAGGAAGACAGATAGAATGAAGAAATGAAGAGATGCAGAAGGTGAACGTGAACTATGAAAGTGAAGCGAGTCGGCGGTCTCGCTGTTGCGGAGCGGTGAAACAGAAGAGAGTTCGTAGGTGAGCGATCGGGCCAGACCTGTAGCGGCAACCGGAAGCGCTATGTTGCTAGCATCGATGCCGGGTAAGATAGTGATGAAATTGAAATCATGTCCCCTACACATATTACATTCCCGCATGCATATAGGAGTGATTTATTACGGTAATCGGCAAGCGTGGGGTGGGCCGTTTTAGCATCACTCAGCGGTGGGGCACTATATTCGTGGTACCAGTTTATGGCGAGGCGAGCGCTCAAGCTGAGCCCGAGCTGAGTTAGGGCTCAGCTCGGGCTCAGCTCCACAGAGATGGACTATGCAACTATCAAACTCTCAAATTTATCTGAAAAATATCAAAACGTAACATTCTGCAATCTAGCCTTGCACCCTTCAAATACTATCGAACTTAACAAATGTATGTGTCATGGACACTTTCTGCAGTAGATGAATTTAGTTGAGCTCCATTAATAGAATCCAGAATGAAATTGATTATACTTTTAGCATAAGATGCATTTAGAACATTCAAGAATAGACTTTCCAAGAAGTAAATTAACCCTGAAAATAGAAAAATAATGAAGACCTAAAGACGATGACAAATCTCTCAATCAGTCGCCAGTAAGAATCGCCAAAGCAAAAAAAAAAAGAATTAAAACTAAATTGCGCAGCTAAAAAACCTACTTAACAATATATTGTCACAAGAAAATACATGTCAAAACACATTGAGGTCACTAAATATTTATAGGAGTATATGACATAATATATACATACACAAATTATGACTGCAATTATCTCACAGAAAAAGAATTCAGGGTGGACCGAGGAAAAGTTTCAGACTTTCTGAAGACGAATCTGAGCAGATGCGGCATAGACCCTGGACACTAGGAAACCACAAATTATGGTCGAGGACAATAATAATAATAATGCATTTATTCTAGCATGATCGGGGTTTTTTTTTTTATGATGACCCGATTCGCCATAAAGATAATACATATAATAGAATAGAATACATTTAAGTAACAAAGTATTTAAATAATATTTATGTTATGAAAAGAAAAGCAAAAAAAAGATTCTCTCTCATATATTATATATATATATGAGAGAGAGATTGTTTATATACATATATATATATATATATAAACAAAATATAAATATTACATTTCAGTAATGGCTTGTATCTGTAGCTATTTTGTAGTCATTGCGATTCTCTGGTTGGGAAACCAGCTTTCAAGCAATCAAAAAGTATGTTGCGTGGGGATTCTTACAAATGGGAAAGGGCTGACACAATAAAGGAGGAAGATTCGTCATTCAGAACCCCAATGCCTTCCGAATGCACGACATGTACAGGGTAGTGCAGTTGGGGAATAGGGCTCCTCAGTCAGACCATGGCTCATGTCATCCTCGTAACGAGAGACTGCTTAGAAGCCATACGCAATAAAATATAGTAGAAAAATAGATGAAAGAGAGTAAAAGCTTGAAATTCATACAAATTTAAGATGAAACGTCAGAAGGGCATGATGCCATCAATAAACTAAACACTAGCGAGGAGAAAATAATGTCAAGTATCAACAAAGAGATGGCGTAGTCACATTCCAAAATAAATATTTTTGGACAATCCATATAAAAAACATCAGTACAAAGGCAAATAAAAGCTACGGCTACCTCTACCCCTTCCTGAATTGTAATAGCCCCTCTTCAAAATAACAAACTCCTAATTTATGAACCCCTCATCCATCCAATCACGTCCTTCTCGAATCGAGATATCAGAGACAAGAGAATGCGTTCTCGTTCCTCCATCATCATTCGACCTTACAATGAGATAAGTTAAACTATTCTATGAAGTCACTAAACATTAAAGTGATCATAAGCTGACTAACAAATAAATTAGAAAGGTTTCAATCCCCTGAACAAGCAGGATTTATTGTATAATAATTAATATATGCACAGTGAGACAACTTATCCAGAAGTACATACTCTACATAACAATTTTCTCACTCTCTCTGTTGATGTGCTCATGATTGAGCATCTCCGTTCTCTATTCTATTTCCACAGCGTGAACTGCTTGCCTCTACTCTTCGCGATTTTTAGCCTCGTTCAGTGCGACATGTAGCAAGGCTCCAGTCATTTCTCAGACTTGGTATGTCCATCGTATTGGCCATCGACTTCTCAGCCTCCTATGATTCCCAGACTATGTAATATTATAATATTTAATATATTCTTTTTTAGCAACACGCCCAAAATATTTTTCCTGCATGTTGTAGAGAGCCTTTCTTTAATGAGAAGTTCCTGAAGAATAGACATTTGTTAATTTTGCAATCCATGGTACACGTAGCACACAACGCCAATACCACATCCCAAAGGCATCAAACATGTCCCTTTCTTTATTTCCTATGTTTTGATCCTATGCAGAACTTTTATGTTTTGTGAGATGGAGTAGTTCATCCAAATTTTAGTCAACTTCGACTTGGCCAGACCAATTCTGCACCCATGTAGATACAATCATATATCTACTATGAGTATTTTTGTCTTGTTTCCATTTATTTCAACACCCAATACCGAACTCTGTTCCTTAATCTTATGGATAAGTTCTAACAGTTCGTCATCACTGGTAGCAATCAGTGTGGTATCATCTACAAATTCAGGGTTGGAAATCTCATTATATATTCCCCATGGATGTTGAAGAGATCCGGAGACAGCACACATTATCAAACCTTCATATATTTTGAAAGGTTGCGCAAATTAAGATGTTATGGTTCGGATGAGAAGAGAAAAGTAAGTATTTAAAACAATAAAAATCCGAAAACTTCAATATCTCGGATATGCAATGAACATACATTCAGAGAAATGTGATATCTTACACCTCATAATGCAGGGAAAGTTACTGGAAGTTGGGGCCCTGAACGAAGGAGAGCATCATGGCTGAAGAATCTAAGGAAATTGTTTGGCCAGTTGTAGAACTTTACTATTAAAGAGAACAAAATGATGATAGTCAACATGATAGGTAACATCAGGCATGAGAAGAATACATTTATACACTGAAAAGTCGTCGACACAATAGATGCTCCAGCGATGCTAGGTTGACTACAGATCGCTGATGCGTCATTCACTGTTAATATAAATGGGTTCAAACCGACCTCACTGTGGAGACCCAAACTATTCACCAAATTACTCAAAGATACATTTAAAATACTACCCAGGGAGAAATTAAGAATAATTTTTAATGAAGAAATGGTGTCACACCTTAATAAGTACAACTACCTTTGTCATACATCAATTCAGCAAAGTCAAGAGTATTGCATTGAGTTGGGCAAGCTACGGAAATCTAATGCAAGCACCTCTTCTTCAGTTCTCACCGAGGCACGGCGAGGGGAGATGAGAACGAGAATGTATTACAGCTCTTGGCTTGCATCGCCTATTCTCAGGTCATCTCAAGCTATCTGCCATCACTGCGAGTGTTCAGCCAGCCCATGGTTTCTCTCGAGAGAAACCAAGGGCTGGCGAGGGTAAATCCATGTGTGACTGAGAAGCCCTATTCTCCAATCGCACTCCGCTGTACATGTTGTGCATCCAGAAGTCATTGGGGTTCTGAGTGACAGATCTTCTTCCTTTATTGCTTCAGCCCTTTCCCATTTGCAAGAATCCCCTGCGCATTGTATTTTTTGATGACATTGTGCAAGCGGCACACTCATGAAAAGCTGGTTACCCAACCAGAGAATGGCAATGACTACAGAAATGCTACAGATACAATAATAGCCGTTACTGAAATGTAGTATTTACATTTGGCGAGGTGAGGAGCCTCAGCGAGAGCATACTTTGTACCACTCAGGTCTCGGGACCTCGTCAAATGCCCCGCCCGAGGCACCTCGGCGAGAGTGAACTGCTGGCATAAGATTGTTTTTAAATCAAACATGCCACAATGTCTTTTATCAATGTGTACAAGCTATAGGGGTAAAACTAAGAAACATGACGACAATGCTTAACGTGGCCCAAAGAGCTGTGGAAAGATCTATATTAAAAAATTTTCTACATGGACAAGAGACAAATACGTGGATACCAATGTTCCTGCTAAGCTGTGCAGTGTGATTTGGCATCATAGAACACACAAAAAAATATTGCGAGCACACAAATTTTTACAAGACTTATACGTGTGCCGCCTTTTATCAAAGGTGATGAGCACTATAACATCACCAAAATTTTGGATATTGAACCACATTCTGAAGTTACGCCATCAAAAAATCTATTTCTACCTACATCTCTGCTGCCTTCTATCTTTCCCTGCAAGATATGATATGTTAGAGATAATATTTTTCAGTGCGTATAATGTATCCTCAATAGACAGCATTCCTCGATAATTGTTTTATGCGTCTTAATACATCTTCATCAGTAAGTTCATTAGTAGTAGTCAACCCAGACCCTACCAGTACTGATAAAATAATGTTTTTCTTATTTTCTCCCCCTGCGCACAAATAATAGAATTACTTCTTAAAATTGCAGAAGAAATTTTTTATGTGCATACCGTAATCTAAACTTAGAGGGAACATTGGTGGTTAGATGGTCAAACTGAAATCGTAGAACACCGGATGGTAGAGGTGAAATGGCAGTAGGAATAGCATCAGAGGAGATGATAGAATACAGAAAAGGAAAAGTGGTAGATAAAAGGAGACTTCGGACTGGAAGGAGTAATGTGGATAAGTCAAAAGACCGATATCATACGAACAATGCTATCGGTCTTTGCTCCGATGGCAGGCACAGCAAAAGCCGACTGGACCAAAACATACGGATGATGGTGGACGGGCCAAAAACGTACTGAACCAATAACATGCGAGCCATGGTGGGTAGGGTGAAAGCTCACTGAACCAATGGCAAACAGATAGTGGCACACAGGGCAAAAGTCTACTGGACCAAAACATACGGATGTTGGTGGATAGGCCAAAAGCTTACTGAACCAATAACATTTGGGCCATGGCGGGCCGGGTGAAAGCTTACTGGACCGATAACATGCGGACAATGGCGGCAGGCCTATAACCTACTGGACCGATAACATGCGGCGGGTAATGGCGGGTAGGTCGGAAGCCTACTGGACCGATAACATTCAAGCAATGGCGGACAGGTAGTGGGACCCACAATACTAGCAAATGAGAATCTTGAAAAGTTGCAGAAAGCACTGAACACACAGATCCTGAGGAAGATGGTCGATGGCACCAACAGGACATGCCTGAAGACCTGCAGATTTACTCAGGGGAACATCAGAGAATATTCCAGAACATAGCACCCTAGGACTACTCGCGCTAAGATCTGGCTACTGATATCGTCAAATAAACCAGATATTAGAAGATGGTCCAGCTGAAAACCCCATAATTGATGAGCATGCATAAGAAAATGAGCGACATAAAATCCTTTGTTGAGACAAAACAATATGGCGTTCTATTATCAAACTGTCGAGAAAAAGGCTTACAAGATTTACTTTCAGCAAAAATACTGCATTAAAATACAATTCTAAAAAACTTACGTTTTTTTGGAGACATTGTGCCCCTTCAAATATATCCGATCTTAGTTTTATTATCCGTTGCAATTCCTCAAGATGCCGGAGCAAGAAGCGCGGAGCGTACTCAAAGGGGGAATACCGTTCGTGAACTGCCACGTCACAGAGGACTGCGTAGCCCACAATGACGCTCAGAGAGGGTTGGAATGTTCTAGAAACTTTCAAGTACTACCCACGAGAATCGCCGACCTCTGGTGTCTCGTTACCGCTGCACGTGATATGGCACAGTAGTCAAATTGCATTATTTTCAAATGAGGCGACGTTAACCAACTGAAAAGAGCAACACGACATTATTTTAAGAAAGGGTTAGCATTTGTATGAGTAGGTACCTACATATATTAATATTATTAGTGCATCGGTATAGGCAGACACAACAAATTCTCAACACTTTTGTTGCGTAGCTAGCGCTTGCACATCTGTGAGTCTTGTTGGATTTTGTACTTAGATTTGGACCGGAAGGGTATTTAGTACAATATTTTTACCATCAAATTATTATTAATACAAATTAAATTAATCAACTAGAAAGATATACGGAAAAAAGTATTTATCAAAAAAATGTTTATTTGCTACCGGGATTCGAATCTGGACAGACCCCTTCCTATTTTAAATACAATATTTTAAAAACATTAGTGTTTAGAAAATTAATATAAAATATATAATCAATACATAGATATTATTTTGGCTTCGCAATTAATTTTAATCGAATGAACACAATTAATACAATCTTATAGTTTACCTACCTACCAGGATGTGAAAAGATACATACTTTAATTTTCAAACATGTGAATTATTAAAATGTGTACAGAACACGCGTCACATCAATATTCATACTATTATTAAAGTAAGCTATTATACCCTTGCGCTGTAAAAATGTAACTATTTATCTCCTGGGACGAGATTCGAACTCCCAACCACTCGTTCATTAAGCTAATGTCTTACCACTAGACCAAGAAAACACTTAATTACCATTAAATATGTTTTTTTTCCTTTAGAACAGTGGTGTAGCAATAAATTTCCGGGGCTCTGGGCAAGTAATCATATACACTGGGCCCCTACCTACTTTCCCCAAGAAATAATTTCATATTCATTCACTTCATCACTATTAATACTAATTTTCATTGACTTCATGTACACTGTTGTCTGGTTTTAATTACAGGAGATAATTTTTTAATATAAATTTATCATTATTTTCTCCTTTATGTCAGTATTAACATATAGTGGCCTCAACCAGAATAGACTCGACCGATAATACACCGCCACAAGTCTCAATCCTTGTGCCGCGACTAAAGCTTCGCGGACTTTTGGCACAACTGCTGTATGTCCACGACAAAAGATCCGGCCGACCATTGATCCACGCGGCATTGAATCCACGACATGACGGCCACAAACAAAATTTCAAAATGATTTTTATAAAAAAAAAATATTTCAAGAAATTTATGAATCGAGGGATGACTGAAATATAAAAAGTAACCAATCAAAATAAATCCAATAGAAATACAACATTTTCTATAAGAAAGTGGCATTCTATAAACTAAAAACGAACGATGTTAAGACATAATAAAACTTTATACTTCCTGAAATACATGATGAATATTATGTTCCATGCCGGTTTTGTTTGGCCGTCATTTTAGTTTGACAGATATTTGTTGATTACAAGTTATTATGGAGCTTCAAATGCTTCATCAATATGTTAAAGTTATTAAAACATTAAAACAAACACAAATCCGACTTTTGGAAAAAAATCACGACCGAAAAAGCTCATTTCGACTTGGCAGGTTTTGTTAATAAACAATCCTCAATTACTGTTACTGCATGATGCGCCATTGGACCCTATGTCTTTCAGGATCCAAGAGACAATTCTGTAAAAACTTCTCGGTGGCCCAATTAGATCGATCGAGCCTGTAACACGTGTAGTTTTAACAAAACGGTGCCACCTCACACATAGCCCGAGCTGCGCTTGAAATTTTGCGAGAATTTTTTCATCATCAATCATCTGATTTGACGGCCCTCGACTATTTTCTGTGGGGGTACTTGAAAGGAAAGATCTACGCTAATAAGTCAACAATAATTCCGATGCTAAAGGGCAATATTTGAAATGAAGTTGCTAAAATAACACGCGAAGTGTGCGAGAATGTTATGAAAAATGTAATTAAAAAAGCACGCATTTGTACCGCTACTAGAAGCGGCCACTTGGCCGATGTCAGAGATTGAGACAGCCATACAGAAAGAAAGCTAAATCTCAGAAATCTATAAAGTACAGTGAGGTGAAGATTTTTAATGAAATGCGAGAAGACATAACCGAAGGAGAACTACGTAGATTAAAAATGAAACTGATCAAATTAAAGTTGTAATAAAACGGAACGATTCTGATCTTGTTTATATTAAAGTATATATAAATATACTTATGTGTGCACTGTATTAATAAAAAATAAACATTTTTAGGAGAACACATTCTTATTGTGAAGTTGTAATTATTCAAAACATATATTGATATTTTATCTGTGATATTTTAAATACTATTTAAATGTATTAATTAGAAAGATATACATACAAAATTATTTTTTAAACAATGTAGATGGCTTTCAAATAATGGAACGATAGATATGTTAATTTCAAAAAGTGTAACATATGGGTTCGAAAATTTGTCGTCAAAAATAATGTCACTGTAGCATAGTTGGATAATGCACCTTCCCCGGTTTGGAAAAATATCCAAGTTCGAATCCCGATGGCGCAACAACAATATTTTTTGATAAAATTGATGTATATTTTTCAAATTAATACATTTAATAAATAAATTAATAAATAAACAAATATTCTATATACATAATTGTAATAAACCAAATAATCTATAAATAAAAACCAAATCAAAAAATTGATTTTCATTTCAACATCGGCTTGGAACATAATATAATTTTTTTTTATCATTGCTATTATTTTTTTAACACTGTGTTAAATATGTTAATTCTTTCTAAAGTTAATGGAATTATATATGCATGTTCAATGTGTTAATTATTCATAATTAACAGATTTTTTTATTTATTAACAGCAGTTAATAGTAAAAGAATCATTGGAACATTCACATTATGGTTTGACATCACAAAGGGTGTTAAGCAGGGTTGTGTAATGTCTCCATGACTGTTCAACTTGTATATGGATAAATGTGCGAAAGAACTGGAATGTAAAGAATGTAGGAGCAAAAATGGGCGATCTGACTGTATGCTATTTATTGTACGCCGATGACGCGGTACCAATGGCGAATAATGAACAAGAACTACAGAGTTTAGTGAGTAGAATGTACCATGTATGCAAGGAAAGCGACCTCATGATGAATGTTAACAAATCGAAAGTGATGGTATTCGAGAAGGAGAAAAGCAAGACACCTTGTAAAATACTTATAGGTAATGAGTGTTTGGAACAAGTAGATGAGTTTGTGTATTTGGGAAGTATGTTTGATAGAAACGGAAAGGCTGAGAATGATATCGAAAGGAGGGTGATAGCAGGAAATAATGGGAACGGCGCTTTGAATGGAATTATACCTAACGGTAATTCGTCAACCGAGGCAAAACTAGTGGTGCACAATAAAGTCCTGGTACCGACACTGATGTATGAAAGTGAGGCAACTATGGAACTAAGGAAGAGGAACTAAAGTAGACTGAATGCAGTGGAAATGAGATCACTTAGACGTATATGTGGCAAATCTATTTATGACAGAGTAAAGAATGAAGAAATAAGGAAAGAATGTTAATCTGATGTGAGTAAGATTAAGAAAGGATCACTTAGATGGTTTGGTCATATGGAACGGATGAATGAGGAGAGAATGGTAATAGGTAAATAGAGGACGTCCACGGAAGACTTGACACAGGTAAACCAGATAATGGAGAATAGTTCTGTTAGAAGCCTCAACAATCGGCGAGCTTGTATAAGAAGATGTATGAATGTGGATGAGGCGAGAATTGTGTGTCAGGACAGAAAAGTGTGGCGCTCTCTCCTCTCTGCCTGCCCCCGCGGGGAAACGGCGTGATAGTAAGTAAGTAAGTTAACAGCCGTTAGGCCAAAAGTCCGCGGAGCTTTTCAGTGGAACCCTCGGTCCTGGGTCGCCTTCACAGACTTCACAGCTGGCCTCCAGCCAGATGCAACGTATCTATCTACCATTGTGGCTCCCTTACAGTTCTTTTTCGGCTCAAAGTCGTACCCAGGATAACTTCCTTTTCTAGGCTTTCATTTTGAAGCATCGTGTATCTAAATTTCAACACGAATAAAATTTCAAGGATGCGCCATCTTTAGTTTCATAATAATTTTAAAATAAACTAATGTATATATTTATATGAATTCTCTTATCGTTTTCGCATATACCCAGGAATGGGCGGAAGGGCTCGGATTTTTCTCGGTCTAAGACATTATTGAGACAGAAAGGAAAAAAAATGAGAGGCCAATATTTAATACAGATCGACCGATAAATAAAATGGTTCTTTAGAATTATTTAAAACTTTTGTAGCTTAAAAATTAACTCGTCCAAGGACGGATAAAATACAATAGCTTAAATTTTCACATTAATGATTTTTATAAAGCTAAATAACTTCAGAAAAGTAGGTGTCCGAAAGTTATTTAAAAAAAAGTTTTTGTTACTATTAATGATCTTTAAGCGATCTTTAACATCATCATAAATACTAAACTTGATTATTTATTAAATTAAAATTAAAAACAAATTGCAAAAAAAAAAAATTACAAAACATATACCAATTTTAATTATTTTAAGTTGTAAAATACAGAATCAAGTCCTTATTTTGACAGTAGAAATGAAGTCGTTTGATTTTCTATTCGATTAATAAAAAAACGAACATAAAGGTTACATATCCACCTAATTCGTATTTCACAGGAAATTGACACACTTATATTTTGCTATTTTTTTGTTGTTATTATTTATTCTTTTTTCTTTTTTAATGTCCTGGATGAAGCCAAATTATGATGATGATTATAATGTATTCATATAATTCCAATTATTATATTTCAATCATTTGATATATATATATATATATATATATATATATATATATATATATATATATATATACATATATATATATATACAATATATATATATATATAAATGTGTGTATTACATAAGTAATTTTT